>JACCID010000005.1:0-5857399 GCA_018906775.1 Sycophila sp. Sp_5
GGTATAGCTATCTACACATCCTCTTGTGCAAAATGAACTCTTCAAGCAGAAATATGCAAGGCCTGCAGTCCTCACCTCAAATAGGTGCCTTCCCGATCATCAAAAGCAACGACATATCCATTGGATTCTGTAATTGTAAGTTCTATGTTGGAATGAAAAGTTAAAAATAGAATAAATTCTAATAAATTCTTTGCTAATTAAGTTTTTTGGCTGCTTTGAAAATTGGCTTTTTTTAACAGGATTACAAGACTTTAATAGTCCATCTTTGCTGTTATGGGTTGTTGGAGCCCAGGTAGAGCAGTCCTTGGTCTCCGTTTTTCTTCATGATTCCCTGAAGATGCTGAACCAGTCCAGTGCGAGAAAAAAAACTGAAATTGTAAAAGTGCACAAGAAAATAACCAAACTGGCGGTATACTTGGTGCGGTATAGCTATCTACACATCCTCTTGTGCAAAATGAACTCTTCAAGCAGAAATATGCAAGGCCTGCAGTCCTCACCTCAAATAGGTGCCTTCCCGATCATCAAAAGCAACGACATATCCATTGGATTCTGTAATTGTAAGTTCTATGTTGGAATGAAAAGTTAAAAATAGAATAAATTCTAATAAATTCTTTGCTAATTAAGTTTTTTGGCTGCTTTGAAAATTGGCTTTTTTTAACAGGATTACAAGACTTTAATAGTCCATCTTTGCTGTTATGGGTTGTTGGAGCCCAGGTAGAGCAGTCCTTGGTCTCCGTTTTCTTCATGATTCCTGAAGATGCTGAACCAGTCCAGTGGAGAAAAAAACTAAAATTTGTAAAAGTGCACAAGAAAATAACCAAAACTGGCGGTATACTTGGTGCGGTATGGCTATCTACACATCCTCTGGTGCAAAATGAACTCTTCAAGCAGAAATATGCAAAGCCTGCAGTCCTCACCTCAAATAGGTGCCTTCCCGATCATCAAAAGCAACGACATATCCATTGGATTCTGTAATTGTAAGTTTCTATGTTGGAATGAAAAGTTAAAAATAGAATAAATTCTAATAATTCTTTGCTAATTAAGTTTTTTGGCTGCTTTGAAATTGGCTTTTTTTAACAGGATTACAGACTTTAATAGTCCATCTTTGCTGTTATGGGTTGTTGAAGCCCAGGTAGAGCAGTTCTTGGTCTCCGTTTTCATCATGATTCCTGAAGATGCTGAAACCAATCCAGTGGAGAAAAAAAACTGAAATTTGTAAAAGTGCATAAGAAAATAACCAAAACTGGCGGTATACTTGGTGCGGTATAGCCTATCTACACTCCTCTTGTGCAAAATGAACTCTTCAAGCAGAAATATGCAAGGCCTGCAGTCCTCACCTCAAATAGGTGCCTTCCCAATCATCAAAAGCAACGACATATCCATTGGATTCTGTAATTGTAAGTTCTATGTTGGAATGAAAAGTTAAAAATAGAATAAATTCTAATAAATTCTTTGCTAATTAAGTTTTTTGGCTGCTTTGAAAATTGGCTTTTTTTTAACAGGATTACAAGACTTTAATAGTCCATCTTTGCTGTTATGGGTTGTTGAAGCCCAGGTAGAGCAGTCCTTGGTCTCCGTTTTCATCATGATTCCTGAAGATGCTGAACCAATCCAGTGGAGAAAAAAAACTGAAATTTGTAAAAGTGCATAAGAAAATAACCAAAACTGGCGGTATACTTGGTGCGGTATAGCTATCTACACATCCTCTTGTGCAAAATGAACTCTTCAAGCAGAAATATGCAAGGCCTGCAGTCCTCACCTCAAATAGGTGCCTTCCCAATCATCAAAAGCAACGACATATCCATTGGATTCTGTAATTGTAAGTTCTATGTTGGAATGAAAAGTTAAAAATAGAATAAATTCTAATAAATTCTTTGCTAATTAAGTTTTTGGCTGCTTTGAAAATTGGCTTTTTTTAACAGGATTACAAGACTTTAATAGTCCATCTTTGCTGTTATGGGTTGTTGAAGCCCAGGTAGAGCAGTCTTGGTCTCCGTTTTCATCATGATTCCTGAAGATGCTGAACCAATCCAGTGGAGAAAAAAAAAACTGAAATTTGTAAAAGTGCATAAGAAAATAACCAAAACTGGCGGTATACTTGGTGCGGTATAGCTATCTACACATCCTCTTGTGCAAAATGAACTCTTCAAGCAGAAATATGCAAGGCCTGCAGTCCTCACCTCAAATAGGTGCCTTCCCAATCATCAAAAGCAACGACATATCCATTGGATTCTGTAATTGTAAGTTCTATGTTGGAATGAAAAGTTAAAAATAGAATAAATTCTAATAAATTCTTTGCTAATTAAGTTTTTTGGCTGCTTTGAAAATTGGCTTTTTTTAACAGGATTACAAGACTTTAATAGTCCATCTTTGCTGTTATGGGTTGTTGAAGCCCAGGTAGAGCAGTTCTTGGTCTCCGTTTTCATCATGATTCCTGAAGATGCTGAACCAATCCAGTGGAGAAAAAAAACTGAAATTTGTAAAAGTGCATAAGAAAATAACCAAAACTGGCGGTATACTTGGTGCGGTATAGCTATCTACACATCCTCTTGTGCAAAATGAACTCTTCAAGCAGAAATATGCAAGGCCTGCAGTCCTCACCTCAAATAGGTGCCTTCCCGATCATCAAAAGCAACGACATATCCATTGGATTCTGTAATTGTAAGTTCTATGTTGGAATGAAAAGTTAAAAATAGAATAAATTCTAATAAATTCTTTGCTAATTAAGTTTTTGGCTGCTTTGAAAATTGGCTTTTTTTTAACAGGATTACAAGACTTTAATAGTCCATCTTTGCTGTTATGGGTTGTTGGAGCCCAGGTAGAGCAGTCCTTGGTCTCCGTTTTCTTCATGATTCCTGAAGATGCTGAACCAGTCCAGTGGAGAAAAAAACTAAAATTTGTAAAAGTGCAAAAGAAATAACCAAAACTGGCGGTATACTTGGTGCGGTATGGCTATCTACACATCCTCTGGTGCAAAATGAACTCTTCATGAGGAATATGCAAGGCCTGCAGTCCTCACCTCAAATAGGTGCCTTCCCAATCATCAAAAGCAACGACATATCCATTGGATTCTGTAATTGTAAGTTCTATGTTGGAATGAAAAGTTAAAAATAGAATAAATTCTAATAAATTCTTTGCTAATTAAGTTTTTTGGCTGCTTTGAAAATTGGGTTTGTTATTGAATTTTATATGTATACATATACCTAGAAGTGAAGTGTTGTAAGCCAGACTTTAAAATATTGTTTATTTGTTCAAAGATTTTTTATTATTATAGCTAAACAAATGATTTATTTATTTTAACTTTTTTAATTTGATACTTTTGTTGATGATACTAATTTTATAATTTACAATTTTTTAATAGGATCGGTGAATAGGAACAATTGTTATTTATAAAAAATTAAAGTTAAATTTAATTTATTAATGGTAGCGTGCATGTTTGTTTTGTATGCTAAATAAAATTATGCAAATAATATCAATTACTTGTGCTTAAATAGTCACTAATAGTCTTATTTCTTTTTTTAACAGAATTACAAGGCTTTAATAGTCCATCTTTGCTGTTATGTGGTCATGCATGTTCTACTTGTGAAATAATCGTGACAACCAAATTGTAGAGAATATTGGAAAAAAAGGAATATTATAACATGCTTTGCAACCTTTACACAATCAGCCTTGCACATATGGACCATTCACCAGAGACCTTACATAGCTGTAGATGAACCTAGTATAACTTTGCATGTGACTACTCACAATTCAATTTGTAAGAATTCTTGAAAAGATTTTTAATTTTCATTTTACTTTTTCACTATTAATTATGCATTTGTAACTTAAAAATTATTTTATGTGTAGGATTTTTCCAAGTTCCAATACTTTTTTACAACTGAATAAGGATTATTTTGCAAAGTTTGTGTTAAAAGAGTATGTATTATTAAATAGTAATGCAACCATGAAACACAAAAGTATGTAAAAATTGTATGTCATTTTTTTATAATTAATATTTGATGTAAATAATTTTATTTTAGGTTTTTGGAAAGAGATTTGAAGATTATAATATTGTGACTAACTACCATTCAATCTGAAGTAACAACATTTGATGGTTGTTGTAATCACAAGGAAATATTGCCATTATTATTGTCATGGTTGTGCCACTCAATATTGTTCTCATTGCATGATAAAAATGGAGTTAATGAGTATAAATTGAACCACAATACGGTGTGGTAATTTTTTTCCAATTAAAAAAGAACATTTAATTACAGAATATGTTTAAAAAACATTTATAATACTTTTTTATAACTTGAAGTAGAGCTATTACAAAATTTCTTAGGTCGGAAGCAAAAATAATTAATATCAGCTTGCATTATAAATTATTTCATCAATAGTACTGAATTGAAAAAAGCTAAAGAAATTTAAGTAATAAAATACTAAAATTAAATAATGAAATTAACTTGTAATTAATTAAAAATATGTGATCACGTTTCAAACTTGTACTTTGATTTGTAATAATGTAATCCTCGCTTAAAAATAAGCACAAAATTAGCTCTTTATTAATTATCTTAAAACACAAGATTTTTTTTTTATGTTTGTCTTCTTCTGATATAAGTCATGACTGTAGACGAAAATAACTTTTTAAAAATATCTATTCATTACTTTAAAACAATTGTAAGTATTTACTGTCAATGTATATTATTTTTACTAATGTAATAAAAGAAGTACACTAATTTGAATCAACAACATTAGTTTCTAAATTTTTCTATGGAGCTAGACTCTTGTGCAATGATAAAAAAGAAATGTCAAATGTGAATAAGTATACGTGTATCTTTTTTCACTATTTAGAATTAGTATAGAATACAGTTTCAGAATACGAAAAAATATAATTGAAAATTTTTATACAAGTGCCAGGATTCTTTTAGTTTTAGTGTACATTTGGCTGTAAAAAATTGTTAATGACTATTACTTTTAATTGATCCAAGTAAATTCTAGATAAGACAAATTGAGGACATAAAAAGGTATTTAAGAATGTTTTGTTTATACAAAAAAGTTGTTCAGATTATTTTATTGCCCTGTTCTTTTTGTTCTTGTTTATGCGAAATGTTTAAGGTTTTAAACAAAATTTTTAAAATAATATTACTGATATAGAAAAAAAAACCTTTTATTTCCAATTATTAGACAAAATATTTAAGATTATATAACATTTACTTATTTAGCAATTATTTAATTTAATAACATTTAACAAAAAAGTCGTATTTACAATTTTTATTAAATTATGTAAATTAATTGCACACTGCAAAATTTAATTTTATTCGCAGTTTTTACATTTTTATGCATATACACATTGAATTCATTTATAGCACAATTAATTTAAAAAAAATATTTAATTCAATAACGTTCAACAAAAAAAAATTATTTATAATTCCTATCAGGATAAAATACGTAGATTAACTGGACACTGCAAAATGTAACTGCATGCTATTGGCGATACTGCGAAGCACTACGATTTAAGTTTTCAGTGATTGCATGCACTGGTTTTCAGGGACAGCGTTTCCTTTGCCTTTAAGTTTGATTTATTAATAATAAATTAAAGAAAATTATAACATAATTAATTATAAAATAATAATTAATTAATTAAATGCAGATGTAAAATAAAAAATTATTACTAAAAGTAATTTTCGAAAAAAAATTCCATCGCGAGGAGGAAGTACAAAGGAAGTATAATACCTCTATAGCATTCAACGATGGCTCTTGGATGGATACGCAGCCCGGCGAAAGCTGTCCGTTTCAAGTCATCGAAAGTGGACCTCGATTAGGTATTTATAGCCCCAATTGTTAATTTATTATTGCTTTTAATGATAATAAGCTCGGGAAAGAAATTTCTAAATCATTTTATCGCGAATTTAAGTAAAAAAGTTAAAAGAAATTTTTTGTTAAATGAGTCTTAGACTGGACGTGCCGTAGAATGTTATATGTAGATATGCAGTCTCCGCAGGTAGCCACGAAAATCCGCCAATTTCTACTCTTATTTAAAAGTATTTCAATAAAGGCAATAGTAAATCATCAAAGAGCAAATATAATGATGAAATAATAACCGCCGGAGCTCAGAAAAATGATAATTGCCTGAGTTTCGATTTCGCGGGGTTTCGCCGGTCGAGACGAAGGGGGACGGTTACATTCCAAAATGGCCGTTGGACCGCGAAGGAGGTCGCGGAGCCTGGCGACTTTAAGGTCCGTGAGTTCATTTTTTTACTTAAATACTACACGAAATAGTTATAATCGGGTATTTCTGGGTCCGTGAGTTCATTTTAACATGAATTCGTAAGTCTTGGTTGCGGAAAAAAACATATTTCCAGGAACTGGCAGATTAGTACGCGCAGTATACCTATATACATCGCAGGTAGTCGATGCGAGTTTCAACGTGTTTTCAAGGAAAATTTCGATAGGTACCTAGTTACTCTTGTCGTTATAATTGCATGCATTTGGCTTTGACAATCGAATGACGGTAGGTGCCGTTGAAAAAAGTGTAAAAATTTAAATAGAGGGTCGGTAGAGTAGCCTTCGTGGGGTGGGAGGAAATTAGCGCTGGCGATATATCGATACGTCGATTCTCGCTCTGATGAGAATGCCCGCGAGCTCGGTGGTCTGCTCCGGCAGTAAGTCATTTCATCTGCTACTAAGCTTTTTTAGTGCTTCAAACGTTTAGGGCCTCAACAGAGTGAGGAACAAAATCCAGAAATTACATGCTTGTATATCTATGTGTATACGTGGAATAATAAAAAAAAAGACTTTATAAACAGATATATAACAATGTAATTCCTTGTGGTTATTGTGTATACTTGTTATTCAATGCTGAAGTTTTTCATCGTTTAATTTAGTATGTGTTGCACGGAACATTCCCAAAAAGTCTTTACATATATTTGAGTTACATTTAATCAAATACAAAAAGTCAGTTTTCTTTATTATTCCAATCGTCTGAATAATTTTTAAATTTACAACTTCTCTAAATACTGCTTTCAATGAAAACGCGATAATTCTTTTAGATATATTAAGTTTGCGGTTTTTCATTTTTAGATAAATGGTTCTTCACCTGAGACGTGTGCAGTGTTATCACATGAAATTCGATAAAGTCAGCTAAACAGTAGTGGACAATAAGAGCAGACCTTATGGCATCGCAAGTGAAGATTATGCAGACACATAGAAAGTGTAAGTATAAAATTTCCGAGAGGCATTGTTGGTTTATTATTTTTTCATCTTTCTTTTTTACGATTAAAGTTTAATGACTATTAATTTTGTAAGCTTTAAGACTATTATCCTTCCTTAATAATTCCTTTGATGATCTTTATGATTACCGTTAATTTATGAGTTTCAATACAATTGTAGTTCATTACTGTATCTATACTGATATTTATTATTACAATTTGATAATGTTTGTTACAATTATAGCTTTTACAAGAGTAGTTTTGTGGATGCTTAACAGTTATTAAATAGATTCATTTAAAATTAACTCTAAATATTTCAAATAATTTTCAGAAAGCGATTGTCATTCAGCTGACTACACAGTGTATGAAGTTCTGCAATATAATGAGGAATTAACTGCAATCAATGAAGTAGTACTATTGAAAACTGGCATTAGCTACATGAAGTCACCCATAAAAAGCTTTCTGAAGACTAAAAAGAATAGTTCATCTATGCATCATGATGTACGTATTTAGTTCTTGCAGTAATTTTTATTTTATGTTTATGTATTTATTGTGAACTTTTGAGCATTATACGTTTTACACTTATGATTCATGTTATTTGAATAGCCATGTAGATGAAAATGAAAATATATTTCATAAAATGTTTGATCCTTTGAGAGTTGATAATTTTAGATCAATTTTAATTAGACTTAAATGTTTTAATTCACGAATGCTTAAAGTTTGACAGAAATTATTTTGTAAAATGTTAAATATAATAAAATTAATAAAAGTTTAAACATTTTTCAGATTGTAAATCAGATGGCAAAACTCATATATGTAGAATGGCTGACATTTGTTTAAAATACTGGATGTCATTGGAGTTTACTATACATCATTCGAGATGACTTAGGTAAAGAAATATTGTAATTGATTTGAGATTGTATTTTAAGTATCATTGATCGAGGTTGATTAAAAAATTACCATATTAGATTGCCATTCAGTTTTGTACTCCTTATCATCTTTGAGTAGGCAATGCGATAACTGCTAATAACTGATCTTGATAATTAATTATAATTCTTTGTGCAGTAAATATTGGTACTTCAAATGCAATCCGATATAAGGGTACAATTTAATAATCTTCAAATTTCTATACAAAATCTTAAAAGAAAATTATTCGTATCAAGTATTACTTTTAAGTAAACTTAGTATAAAATTTTTAAAAATTTTGCAAAATAATCCTTCATCAATTTTAGAAAAGTAATTTGCTATCATACCCTGTATTTTGAAATGATTTTTTAAATTATAAATGCATAAATGACAGTAAAATAGTAAAGTTGAAATAAAACCTTATTTGACTTTTTGACGGATTGAATTATGGATAGGCACATGGAATTTCAAATGAGATTCATCTATGACTAAGTAAGGAGTTTGATGAATTGTTTGTATAAGACTAATTATTTAACGGGTATCACTTATTTTTTCTCTAGTTCATTCTTTACATTGTTGATAAAGTCTTTGTGTAAAAATCCTTTATTTTGAAAAGAAAGCATTTTATATGATCGAAGGGAGCATCGACCCAATATTAACTTTATCGCATTTTAAGTATACTTCTGTATTTTACAGGAAAATGAGTTCTACCTTCAATCAACTGCTGGATGTTCTAGTTCGTCGGATGGAAATTCCCTTTGTTGCATCTATGCACCTTGAACTCGGTCTTCGATAAAAATTCGTGCTCTAAAGAGTGGGATTCGAAGGGATCTCTGAGTATTCAAGGTGCGGAAGATGACGATACAAGCCATGCTGCGGTGGTGAGCGAGATTGTCTTCTTAATAATCGGCCTCATCTTTTGCCCATTGCTTGCGATATTTTTAGTTGCTTTGCTTTTGCCCATCGTTTGCGAGTAAAGTTAGAGTTAAAGTTAGATTCTGTCGTTGATTGATTCCCAGGACCTTATAGTTTTTTCAGCAAAATAAATTGTCACTGTCCAACGACACTGTAAATGCACAGTGTACATTTACACTGTGAAGACACATAATGTGCAGTGTCTCGTCTGGTTTAAAGCAGCAGCACTACAATGGCAGTGACAATAGTGGTAGATACTTATTTTCCTCCCTGATTCATTCATTTTATTGTAGTCGGGATTTCAAAATTAGTCTAATAAATATACTTGTAAATTTTGAACGTTAGCTACATATTTCGGTTGATATGTTAGTTTTTCCATATTTTGAATTGCAGTCCTTATAGTTTTTTCAGGATTAAATTGTCACTGTCTATAACATCACTAGAAATACACATTCAAGAAGCAGATGCGGAGGACAGGAGATCGTCATATAAGACAGTGACAATATCGTAGTTTCCCACCCTATAATATATATTAAATTCATTAAAGTTAGGTCGGATATAAAATTTGTTCGCGTAATATTAAACTTACATATATTGATTGCTATAAAATATGATATTATATATTTACATTCATATTGCACATATTTTAATAATTAATTATATAGGTGTAAGTATAGAATATTATAATATAATAAATTTCTCTATTAAGGTATTTGTAATATTGCATGTTTGGCATAATAATTTCAGTAAGGAACTATCCAGCATCCATGAATTAAAATTAACCATCCGATTTTCATTAGGTTCATCGTCATGGACGACGATATTGAATTGTTTTGGTGGTTATTGATTATGGAAGCGAGGGGTATGAAAGTGAAAATGTATCGTTGAAACAACGGTGAGCTTGTAATATGTAGAGCATACCTACATCTGATCGCGTTGCAATTTATAATTGTGCTCATAACGAATCTCGACATCGTTTATTTCGAAAGCAAAATTTGTGCGACTCCCTGCGCTGTTTGTGTCCGCCCTCCTATAAATGCGGAAGACAACTAGGATACCCATGCATCAAATCGAACGATTTTCCTCCATTCAGTCGAGTTCACCAATATTTTTCCTCCATTGTATAAATCGTCATAAATTTTTATGAAACCGAATATTTGGATATCTGTTATAGATAATGTCATTATAATTTCATCACTATTGTGAAAAAAGGGACTCATGAATGTCTTCTTTCCTGAATTCTTTTTCCACAAAGTTACCTTTAAATTTTAGCAAAAGTAATCAGAATCTTTCAGATTTGTAAAAGAATTTAAAATAATTATTTATATTTATGAATAAATAGTTGATATATATATACGGATTAATATTTATATAATAAACCTTATAACAATAATATAATCTTTCACAGAATTGATATTCTAGGAAAATTATACGTTCCAATTTTTTTTACTGAACTTAATCACATTTTCTTTATATCCCCTGTGCTCTTGGGGGTTTCGCTACCTCACGTTTTTCAGATATGAGGGCATCAGCAAACTTACCATTTATTATGAGAGTGGTACGTAAAGCACGTTTAAAATGCATGCGTGATATTCACATGGTTGTGTAGTCAGGCACCCTTTCGGTTCCTCTCGCATACTCTTCCCGTGAATCTCTTCAATCTGAGAATGAATCTTGCCTGATCCGCTTACATTGATAAAGGGTTAACATTTCTCAAATCCAGTTGACGTAATTTTCATATAGATTTTTTATTTTCAAATGCAATTGCTGATATTTTTGACGCTGATATTATCCTAAAAAATTCCATCGTTTTTCATTGCACTTAAAATTTTATGGATGCACTGGTTTAGCTCGCAATATCATTGGAAAAGTTTTTATTAAAGATCAGCGAAGTAAAGTGGAAAAAATACCGTGAGAGAATATTTTGATTGTCAAAAATAAGTTTAAAAACAAATTAGTTAGGAAGAATTGGATTACAATCTACAATAAAATAAAATCTGATCATTATGAAATTTTTCACTTCATAGAAAATTTACTTGATTAACAGGAAATAGAACACTTGTATGGAAATAGGAAAAACAGTAACGATTACAGACAACTAATTTAATTAGTTTTTCAACATTTCTAAAACTTACATTGCAAGGTATTTTTCTTTTGAATATTTGTAATAAATTATAATTTAAAGAAATCTTTGAATTGTAAAAATGTAAAATATATCTAAATTCATTTATCAGGCAATAATAAGGATTTTAATAAGAGTAAATTGGATAATAAAATATTTATGCTTGTCATTTGTGATAAGGATCTTAAATAGGTCACTGAAAAGCAATATGAAAATTCTTCTATTGTATAATATATTTTTTTTTGCTCAGGCATGTATTAATTTCTGTAGTCTCAAGGGAAGCTTAGCAATACAGCAACATCAGAATCACTATACTACTCCTGATGGCATTTTATCGATTAAACGAAAGTCTACCAAGTGGAAAATGCGAAAACCGTGAATACCACCGTGCCTCCACGCATCTCTTGCAAATATTAGTAGACTCTAATACAACACCTGCCAGGAATATCAGGAGGAGGAAAACAATTCTTTTATAATAAACAAGAAGCATTTAAAAATCCATTAAAACAATATTATATTTATAAAATTTCTCATTACCAGTATCATAAAAATAAATGACTCCATTTATTTTTAGTAATTTTTCATTTTATTATCTTCAATCGTTAATGAATTCGAAAATTTCGAAATCTTTATTTTAATACATGTAACTGTCATTAATTTAATTCATTTTTATAAACGACATTAAGAAAAATAGATATTACCCTTTAAATTATTTCTTTTTCAACAACCTTTATTTTCTTAGAAGCTTTATTTCCAATAGCTGGGTACGCAATGACGTTACTATTTTTCGATTGTGCGCTCTCTTTGATTTCTCATGATCAAGAATTCGTAATAGTATTTATCCAATTTATTTTACGCAAACATTATACGCATCGCATCTCTGTAGCTTTAAATACTGTTGACTGCTGATGTTCCAGCTACTATTACGAAACACAGCAAATCATTTTCAAAGAGGCAACTTACAAAGAGTGCTATTGCATGTTTCTGCACATGTGTGCTATGAGTGGTACATTTGTTCGTGTTTACACAAACTCATATTAATAATTTTTTATTTCATTTTTTCTTTATAATTCCACGCATTATACCTCTGTCATATCGTGTTGATGATCTCTTGATTTCATTTCATATTCTCCAAACCTTTGTTAATGCGAGATTTCTCATATTTGTACAATTATTCAGGAATTATATTTAGAATAAAAACGGGCTTAAAATTGATAGTTTCATTAAGAAAAAATAGAACATCAATTTCTTTAAAACGAACTAACACTTCCGATAAATGTTTTCAAGATGCTACCCCTATACCGCGTAATTTCGCAATTTTTATTTAATGTAAAAATTTACAATAAAATTTATTTTTTATTTAAAAAAAACTATCTAAATTTTACATTACCCGAAGTGTTACAGATAGGATTACTCTTATTTACCGTTGAATGTTTTTGAAGAACGAATTTGACGAAAACGCCAATCAATTGTTTGCTAAAGAATGAAGTTGGCCATGTAGTTGTTTGGAAAAAGAAAAGTTCAGTTGTGGTTAAATAATCGCAACGAATCGTCACGGAGAAAATTAACCAAAAATAAACAAAACGAAGATAAATTCAATATGATATGATAAAGAATTTAGTGTGTTTAAATCGTCTCTTTCGCCGGCAGATTTCCTGATGCTGTCGGGAACACAAAGATTCGATTGCCATGATTTGGTATTAATTTAAATTAAGGTATGACATAATGGCAGAAACATTGGTAAGGGTTGATATTGTTACTCATTTCTAAAACTGACATTTGCGTGGCTTATGTTCCCTTATCTATCACCCAGTGTGATGTCACTTGTATTTGCGTACCGACGGCAAATCACTTATTCATAAGGCTCCTTGCGTGTTACACATAATGAAAGTGGTCCTAGGCGCTGCTGTGCAGCCTGGCCTATCCCGAGAAGATAGCCTTTGAAACGTCAGGAGGGTGGCTCGAGGGTGGAAAGAACCTTTCCTGTGGGGCTCTGCGATTCCGTCAGCTGATGGCCTCATGAAAAAAAGATTTCGTTTTATAAAAATAACGCGTGCTCGCGTTTCCTGGCTGTACTGCAAATGACGTAGGAACAGAGAGAAACATTTTTCTACGCTCGATCCATGAAACTGATGAGCCTCTATCAGAAGATGCCTCACTCGAAGACCGCAGATAGAAATAATATTTCGCATTATTCAACGTATTATACCCGACGTTCGATGCATTGTAAATCGTACAAGAAATTTACTGCTACAGAAGGAAAATATATGTACGCAGTAGAAGATAGAAAAAAAAAGAAAAGATTTTAGAATAATCTGCTAACGTTGTGCTAAAATAAATCTTAGAGACTAACTCTAAATTTTTAGTTCAAAGAACGTAACATTTTTCACATCTGATAATCTTCTGCATTGTGTGTTCCAGAGAATGTTAAATTAATTTCTCGTGGCACTTATTTTAACGCGCAGTGACATTCAACAATTGTGATTTCTTACCTCACGGGAGCTTTTCTTTGGACAAATAAGTCTACATCCCATTTAATGTGTGCCCCGTAATTCTACCTTTATTGAGGATTAAGCGAGCGGATCCCCTCATATAATCTTTGAAATTGTGCGGACTATTTCAAGAATGCCATATATATATATATATATCATAACTCTCGTAGATTCGATCCGTTGTCGGGTTTAGTGCTTTTGCATTAAGCGCTTTAAAAGTCATTCCTGTCTCGTTCTAGTCGTACAACTTCCTTACTCCTTTCTTTTCCACTCCATTCTGGCCTTTATTATGCTGCTTGCGATCTGACCAACATAACAATGCGCCAACGAGCATTCCGGACGTTCACTGATTATTGCTATCACGCAAACCTTAGCGATGCTCTGCTCGAATCCGCATAGTATTACATTAAAGCTGAATAACCGAATTATTTAGGATTTCGAGCTCGAGTAAGACAAGTTAAGTTTTTTTTTTATACGCCTTGTTTTGGTACAAATTCTTCAGTTTATTTAAATTATAAAAATTAATGAACGAACGAATAAAAATCAAACGGATGATTCATTTTTATGTTTTGGATTATTTAGCTGTATAAAACAGAGTAGACACTTTGAATGTTTAAATCTATTTTTTACGCAAAAACTGATGTTGAACAAACGAATATAGGAATTAAAAGAATCACAAAAAGACGATAAAACTGCTCTTTGACTTACTTATCTTGGCTAACGAGCAGAAAAGGGATTCAACAACTCGCGAATCGTTTTAGACATTATCCCTCTTTACCTTTTCCTCTTTTCAGCTTATACACACTTAATAAGATGAGCTTACTACTTTTGTTTTCTTCCAGTGCTCGTTCTCGTCACGCACAACGGCGACTCGACTCGGCGAAGTCCCTGGTGCGGGTATAACGCCATGCAGAGTTGGCAAATCAATTTATACGGATAGTGCACACTAAATAAAGGAGGCACTGTTTTGTACACCTCGAGGTATGTCTGGGAATTTCAGCATCGCATCACTTTTTGCCTATGACTGCGTATATTTGCACGAAGTAGGACAGAAAGTTGAAATACGGAATAAAATACTCGAATTCTCCGTGAGGAATTTTTATTTGAACGCACCGCAAGCACTGAGAGGTACGGAGATACACGAAGACTCAGACAATACATTGAGTACGCTCTTTAACGAGGCAGAAAGTCGTTTTTCCAACGAGCTTTCGTTTTGCATTACATTTTATGCCTTGTCCCTGCTGTTTTTTTAGGATTTAATGTTTAAAAAAAAACATAAAATTCTTAAAATAACTATTAACATGCTATGTACTGCATGTTTAAACAATTTTAGGTACGATTTATTATACAGATCAAAATAAAAACCTTATGGTTTTAAATTTTTTTGGTTACAGATAAACTTTACATGTACCTTTCAATTTCTCTTTAATTGAGCACATTATTCCGTTGTTTAAAAATAAAAAATATTGCAAGTACTATAGATGATAAATTATTGGCATAGATAATATCACCTGTTTCAAATCGCCTTCTATTGCATTGTTAATGATAGAATAAATGTACATTGTATTGTATGTATGTCATAAAGAAATGTACTGTGTGTATTTCATAAAAAATGTGTTCAAAAAAGTATACTTGTTATTTATGAGATTTCAGTATGCAACAAGATTTCCCAGAGCTCGTTACAAATATGAGCAACTCTTGTCCTCTGTTTACATAAATATACAAAGGATAATACGATAATTTAAAAAAAAAAAGTACACTAATAAGTCAAACATAAATAAAAAAATTATGACTTAAAATTATAAACATGTCAAACACGTGACATCGAAGTAAGTAATATACTGCGTTCTTGATTTACTTGTCAATATCATATACCATCCATCATTTTCGCATTTTCTTAACTCATCAATTTCATGAAAGTTATTATAACGTTATCGCTCCTAAATGGCGATCGTTTACGTTGGACTTTTCATCGAAATCATTCAACGCAATAATAACAATTGAACAGTTACTAATATCTCACTTTAACGGCCGGCGAGCTTCCTATCAATAATTGCAATTACGATTAATCTGTCAACTAACGGAATAACGCCGCACAATACTAGGATCGCCAACGCGACAATGAATAGCTGCGATCTCTGCTTTTCTATTGGGGCAGACCACCGAACGGAGCTTCGCTCTGTGCACCGCTAATTAACGAAGATATTCCCTCTCCTGGTACTTGCTTCGCAAAATATATAACAGGAGTATGTATATATATACATTAAAGGGAGTTACGCTTGCGTGCGCGACAGCTAATTTCGATACTCTTCGTTACTCGTAGTCCCGCGCGATCGAATCCAATTTGATTTTAATTGTTTCTCTTCGGCAAACTAGTATGGGTTTACCTTGCAGCAGACGCTGAGCTGAGGAAGTGTGATAAAAGCTCAGCGGCTCGACAAAACACGGACTGGCGGAAGGAAGAAAAAAGTCGAGCTTTTCATCTTCGGCGGAAGCTTATTTCTTGCGAAATCTCGGCGAGGATATGTGTAGAAGCTTTCGAAGAGCTTTCAGGTAAAAATTTTTTTGATAAATTTAATATCAAAGATAAATCTACTTATAATCGAGTCGGGCGAAATTTTAATTTGGAAGGGCGGCTTCTTTTTGCGAGTTTCTGTGAATGACGGGCGTAAACTTAATGAGAAACTAGTAAAAACGAGCAAAGGACTCGGGGGATAGTTCAACATGAAACCGGACTCTCTGAACACCTGAACTTTTCTGTTTGGGAAAGAAAAGATGCACGGGAAAGTGCGCGCGCTTTGACCCGGCGCAAAGCTTTCAAAAGTTTTAACACAAGAGGTTTCTCCGCTATTCACCGTACTAAGCATTTTCGGGTGACAGTTGTGTACTGATCCTTTTTCCGACGCAACTTTGTTTCCAATAGTGTTTACTGTTTACGAAAAGAAAGTTTATCAAAAGTGAACAGTTTGTAGTGTATAGGATTATCTTAACGAACTAAATAAATAATTACGATTTACTTTATTCGACTTTACTATATTTAACCGACTTAATTAATAGCGGTTTTATTGAAGAACAATTCACGTAATTGGAATATGGTTGATCAATTTTAAAATATCAATATCCGGCCATTGAAAATAGCGTTAATGTAATTTGAAATTATATTCAATCGATTACAGAGATGAGAAACGTTATATTTCTGAAATAGCTATAAATTTTTATTTAACTATGCCTTAATTACTACTCGCCAGCTTTTTGCATTTTATAAATTAAAGTTTTTTTTCTAAAAGAACTGTGGGCCACTAACTGAGTAAATAAATAGATAAATAAATAAAATGACTTAACAATTAAAGAAGATGCGCCACGAAGAAGTAGAACAAACTTGTATCTAAATATTTGTTCCCCAGAATTTGTCCGCTACCTACGTGGAACTGCAAACATGCAATAAAGCTTCCTACCTTCTGCTCTCTATCTCTGAACTCCAAGTCAAAGTTGGAAAAGTGTCGAATATCTCGGTCGCTTTCAAGTGCATCATATTAAAGAGAGCGCGAGAAAGCTTACCGAAAGTTCTGCCAAGGCGAACTGCCGAAAGCTCCCTTCCCACCTCATTCCTCATGCCAAACCCTTTCTGATTCTTCACCTTCCTCGCTTTCACGCACTCCGACCCCACCTCGGCCGAGTCGCATCGATGCTCAAGACAAACGCGAATTCGAGGGGACCGTGACTTTCTCGGCCGCGATTCGCCATGCATACGTTCATTCGTCTCACTTCGTCTTTGGCGCGGATTTGCGCGCCGCGGCGGGAAGTAGTCGAGGCTTTAACGACCCGTGATATCCGCTCTCACCTTTATGCGTTTCCCACTTTTACTCAATCTCCCGGTGCTTCGAATCTATTATTCGAGGAAAAACGCGATGCCGGGGGAAAGTGGCGGAACGTGGCGAGAAAGAAACTCGGAGAGATCTAAATTCAAGGCGCTGATGTGTGACGACGGGGAAAGGATATTTAACCTGTTTTGAGTTCTTTCTGAAATTCAATTCCGGGTACACCTATATGTATTTCGTTAACTTTGCAAGGCGCATATATTTTATATTATTTTATAAAATTCCGTATTTTTTTTGTGTGGATAAACTACTGAAGAGAAACGACTGCTGCAGCTACAGAAAACTATGCTGATAAACTATTTGATTCTAGAGGTGTAGTGGTAACTACACTAGGAGAATTTTTTTAAAGTTGCTATAAAGCTCTGCGAAAAAATTTAATTTTGGTTGCACGTTGCAAGCTCTCGAAGTTTAACAAGAAAGTTTCGAAAATTATTAATATAATTTTGCGGAGCCTAAATAGTTTTTGGAAGAAAAACTCTGTAAAAGTTGCGCAGAATATTCCATGAAAATTAGAGAGCTTTTTTTTTTTTTGCAAAAATCGGGAAACTTTACTAATAGGTAATAATGATCATCAATTTCCCGCAAAATTATCCAGTGATTTTTTTTTATGCTGAGTTTTATCAAAATTTTTACAAGAAATTTCTTTTAGTTTGAAAACATTCCGAAGTAGTTTACCGACACTTGCTCGTTCGTAGTTAGTCAATTATTTACCTCATTAATTAAATTATTTAACTCATTCATAAAATTATTTAACTCAACGAATAGAGCATCAGTTCTCTAATAGTAGTTTATCTAATACAATTTTAAATCATATTTTCAATAATTTATTTACCCAAGGGTGCAATTTTTTTTTTGTTTAAAAACTATACCAAAGTATTTTCTGTACAAAATAATACGCGATTAAATATGTATATAAATAAATTCTTAATATTTCTTTCTACGGCAAGAGAATAAAGTTCGCACTACACCAACCCGACAGCGGAAAAACAAATATTACAAAAAATACAGCCTTTCAGTACGTAGCCACAGCATTAAAAATGAAACTTGAAAAGAAAAGAAACATTTTTTTTAATAATCAGTTTTGGTTTGAAAAATTCCATTACCAGCATAACGAGGCTTTCCTTATCTCGCATCGCCCGCTTAACTCATAAAGCGACGGGGGACCAGTTCAATTTTAATTCTTAGCCCGACGCTTTCCGCAAGAGTGTCCCCTGTAACGTCGGCAAAAGAGCTCGGATTTTTTTTTCCTCTCGCAACGCCAACGCCGTATAGTTTTACGACCCAGAAACCCCGCGCACACCGATCCATTAGCTGTGAAACTGGGTGAGCGTTTCACGCCAGCCGGCACGTGCATAAGCGCGCGCCTGTGTCCGTGCGGAGGCGCGCGCGCGTGCTGCCGTCGAGGGCGATGCAGCCTCGCGTGGTTATATACATAAAATGCCGCTTTTAATAATAAATAGACACGTATTTTCGCTTTAAATGAAGTCGCGACAAGCCGACGGGCACGCGATCGATGTCAGCGTCGATTTAGAGAAGCAAAGCGAGGACGAGATCCTTTCGTCTGGCTACGGCTGCTCTAATATCAAGTGTCACATTTTGGTTCGCGCCGACTGTGTAACCGAGTTCGGCATTGAAGGCGGTGGAGCGGAATTATTTAGGTACCAGTCAGCGGGCGTCTAATGGCAGTGCAAGAGGATGAAATCTATTTCTGCTTAAATTTTAGAAAATTTATAGAGCGATGCATTGAACGACGTTAATAAAAATTTTATTCGTGTGAAATGTATTTTTTTTATTTAGGCAGATTTTTATTGAAACACGTTTAACTAATTCGATTTATTTTGAGAGAAAACAAAGTGTTTGTAAATAATAGTTTAACTCGAGAAAAAAATGTGCTATTTTTTAGAGCTGGTATGATTTATTTAGCGTAAAAATAAATGGTTTCTAGAAATCAAATAGAAATTTTCTGATTTTAAATAAGAACTGAATATCTTGAATAGCTCATTTATTAAAACATTTGGTTAATCACTTACTTCCTCGTTTTTAGAATACGATTTATTTAAATTGGAATATCTTATTAATTGTTCAATATTAATTTCAAAATAATTTGAAGCTCCAAATAGCATTGTCTGGAGTATCAATCAATACTTTATCAAGTAGATTAAATTTAGAACGAAATGAATAAATATAAATAAATGCATTATTAATTTAAACAAATCTTTATTTTCACAAAATGAAATTTGGACAATGTATTATTCTTCAGAGAATTATATTATTAGATTTCGTATTTGCGGTGATCGAACCTTTCTCATATCATTTTTTGCCAAAGATTTTATCTTTAATATTCATAGAGTTTTAAGTAGTAATACCATATGTGTAGTCAGACACATCAGTATTCATGCATACCGTTGATACGACATTGCAAATTATGTCTATAATAATTCACCACATAACATCATGTTATAAAATTCCAATTTTGCGTTAAAATATCTTTTTGAAAAAGCTTACAACATTTTTTATTATAATCGACGTATAGAATAAGGACAGAAATTACGTAGCTCGCCTAACATAGCGTAAAAATTTAATATTTTTGATAAATTCTCAGTTTCAGTTTTATCGGAGTCCAATAATTGTATAAAATATTATTAAGGAACAGTAATCCCTATTTTTAGAATAATGCAATCTTTTTGTTAAACTCTACATGTTGCATGAATGTTTCACATTTATAGTTTTTATTTAAAATAACGAATTATTTATCAAAGGAAAGGAAATTTCTAGTCGTAAATGTTTTAAATCAGTTTAAATTTCTCTTAAATTATGTACGTCCTCAATTATTAATAAAAACTTTGCTTCTTGTAACAACATTTTCATGAACCATAAAATACGTAATCCTTTTTATCTTAAGAAACATTTTCAGTTTTAATTTGCAGAAGTTTTTCTCACAACTAGTAAAATTGTACATTTGTTAAACTATAAAAAATCAATTGTTTCAATAATAAATATGTAATAGTATAATGCATTTATATTGAAGGTCAATTTCACGGGAACAAAATAATACTCTGAACTGCAAGCTCGATGTACTAAGGCCTTTAGGAAAAACGCATTTACCAAGAATTTCATATTTCATGAAAAATTTGACTTTTAAATAAGCTTGCGAAGATCTTCGCTAGGGTGCGAGGGATCAACAGAAATGCAAATTAATTTTAAGCGATGTGGACTCGCAAAAATGCAAATTGATTTCGTGCTTCGACAAATTTCCCTGGCTGAGGAGTATCGAAAGCCTCCTAATCGCTCTCACTTTACCGTGTGGCAATTTTACATATATAAGAATTCATCTGCGTCACCGCTGGAATTAGAGGCTTGCCGTAGTTTAAAAACACTTTGCTAATTGAATTCAGTGCAGCCTTATCAATGAATGTATCATGAAAGTTATTTATACATTCTTTATGCTTAAATTCTTAAATATAGTTAGCATTACGTTTTAAAGGCCTGTTTTATTTTATTTTGATTTGATTTGATTTTATTTTATTTATTTATTTTTTCTTCACAATAATTTATTTTTATTTCTTAATAAATATTGATATTTATTAACGAGATTAGAAGTAATTCTGATTTTTTGCGTTGATTGTTATCTGACAACTTGCGAAAAAATGTTATCGAAATTTCGTACAGTAAATATATTTTCAATCATTGGAGCAAAACACCAGCAACGACGGTTCGCTTTTTTTTCTGCAAGATAAGGAACCAGTAATGTGAAAAAGTCGAAAGGGCCGTCTTCTAATAGCCGAAACCTAATTGAATTCGATCGGAAGAGTGGAGGTAAAGAATCTTTCGTCTTATCTTTTCTGATAGAGGGTAAGGAGGGTCACCAAATGACGCAGATATATCATGGAGATTCTACGTATGTGTAAATATGTGGAATACCGTTTTTTCTTTTTATTACGAAATATTTTATTTAAAAGTTTATCGCACGAAAAAAACGAAAATGACAAGCATGTAACTGTATATTATTCAAGCTTTGTTATTAGTCAGATCATCTGAGATTTTCTCGTAACAATTGCATGAGGCTTCGTAATTTTTATAAGCAAAGCTCTGAACGATTATAAGATTTTTTCCGTGTTATAATGACAGTAAATCTCTCTGAAAATGTTCATAACTCGCAATAATTTTAAAATTTCATCAAATCAATAAAAATTAATAAAAATTAGAGACGTTTTCTTGTGAAAAATTCCAGAGCTTGTGAACCGCTCCTCAACTATGTTTTTTCCTGCAATTTGTACTGAGAAACTAACCGTGAATTTTACGACAAAATTCTCTCAATGTACTTACGCATAAGTGGTATACTTCAACGACCGCACTTCTTCATTGCTTAATCCTTGCAAACTAAAGTCAGCAAAATGAAGAAAATAAATTTGATACCATTTACCACGTCAGAAATAAAATTTCTCGTGACACGCTAAATAAATTTTAAGCACATTAAAAGAAATTTATCACAAGCATTTATAGAGAAGCAACAAAATATCCAACCCAGTAAACAAGCATTTAACGAATTTTCCCACTGAATTTCTGGCGAGCGTGTCGCGCGCTCCAAGTGTGTCGGTGCAAAGTTAGCGCCGCTGGTAGGGTACAGCGAGCGGCAAAAGGTTTCAAATTTCACGAGCGACGCGGCGCTTCATCTGCGACGAGGCGCATGCTCGTGTACGCGGCCGCGCGTATGATCGCCGGCCGCGCCATGTGCCAAAACAGGATTTCCAAGTGATACGCGAAGCGCGCAGAAACGAGGGCTCACCCCCTGTTATGTATATATATATATACACACGTTGGTTCCCAGGGACAACGCGCGGTGAGTTCAGCGCTGCAGCCATTAAACTGTCGCTAATCGCGATGTCGCCCGGCCGTAAAGCGCCATGGTCGTCGTCGTCGGCGTAGTCGGCGGTGGTAGCGGCGCCGAATTTATTGAATGAAATGCTCGCGCGTTCGCCAGCGACCGAGGACGGCCGACTCTACCGCAGCATTCACCTCGATTAGCTTGAATAAGCAAAAGAGGCGTTGTTTTTGTAGTTCTCGTTGCTCGATTTTGTCGCAGGAGTTCGTAAATCGACCCGCTCAATATTTTATTCAGTTGTGAATTAAAGAAAGCCTCGGCGAAGGGTAGTAAATTAAGTGACACGAAAATTCGAGCGAAAATGTTTTGTAATTATTAATTAGAGGTGGTAAGTTCGTTGTTGCTGATTACATCGCGACGTTTTTTTATGGTACTAAAAGTGCCAGTGCACCTGCTGTGCCCTGAATGATCGAAAGATATAAAAGTGCGGGGTAACACACGAAATTTCCCTGGAGTACATTTATACGATCGTTGGACGGTGAAAGCGGACTTGATCTACCACTGGCCATTGACTCTTTTATTTGCTTTTTTTCAGAAAAATCGATGTAAGAACAGATGGAAATTATGTGCCAGCGTGTTTTTTTTGTCTGTCGTATCCGTTTATTTTCCTTTTCCATACATTTTTATTACCTCATAAAAATTACAGCGACCAGAAAGAAGTTGGGCAATTGAAACCAAGTGGTCGTAGTTGCTGGGAGAAAAGGGCAAGAAAACAAAGTGAGTACAGGCAGGTTCAGGTTTATATCGGTGGAGAAGCTAAATTGCTAACGTCGTAAAGCTTGAATGCTATATAACCGTTTTTGTCTCTCGCTTACGGGTGGAAACTAAAACTGAACTGCTCGCAAAGTCGACTTCATGCATTTCTCTCTTCTTCAAAATTAGCTGCTCACATTCATACTCCAAGTTTATTGTTATCGAAACTGCCGATAGAGACTAAAATACGTACCGCTAATTTTTTTATGGCATCTTAAATTTTGCGACGAAAGTTAATTTCAGATAAGAAGGATTCCAGAAATATTTTTCTATTTTCAAAAGTGTCTATCATCATCGTAAAATATAATATCTATGTGACGTGAAGAGTGTTCACTACTTTTAAAGAAACTTGATGTTTACTTTTCAATATAAATTATCAATAAAATATTCACGTTAATTCATTTGCATCAAAAACTAATTCTGCCTTCAATCATGTATTAACCACGAATGTTATAAAAGGTAGAGTACACTGCATCTGATAAAAAGGATTTATTTTAACTTATTCTTAAAAAAAAAAAGTTCATTAGATTTTCAGAGTTATGCGTATAATAAACTCGCGTAACATTAACGTATTTCCTATCAACAAGTTAGACTTGCATCCGACACGATATTGCAACGTTACCTCGAACAACCATCAATTTCATGAATGAATAGCCGAAAATCTTGAAATTGCGTGAATGCTGCATTTCTTCGCGGCACAATGGCTGAAATCTCGAGCGACATGCAAAGACGTAGGAGAAGACGAAGAAAAAAAAAACAGGGCTAACTCGAAATTACCCTTGCCGCAAATAACGAGGCTGGTCGTAAAAAATCTATTCAACATGCAAATAGTCCTCGAAAGCCCGGGCGCCGTCAAGTGATGTAAAGAAAAATCTCGTTCGAGGTGTAAAGCTTTTAAGCCGGCCGGAGGTGGCCGCGGCACTTTTTTACTCCTCCAAGTGAGCCACGAGACACGCGGCCGAGGGCTTGTAACGGCGCCACGATAGATTCACCGTTCGTGCTTGGGGGGGGGGGGGGCAGAGGGGAAGAGTGGGCTGCATAGCCAGGCAGGATGGCGCGCAGAACACCTGCGGGCCATAACGGGGACATCGCACGCGAATCGTGCATCATTCTAAGTGATTCTAAGTACGGGGCACAGTTCGTGGGCAGCCAAGTGAGCATACGTACACGGACCGCCCTGTGCCACGGAGCGAATGAATATTCATCGGATAAAATCGACGGAGGAGTGCTTCCGGCTGGGATGTTGTTTCATATCAATCGTCCGCTAAACGGATGCTACGGGCCTTCATTTGTTCTGCTAATGGCGACGCCATTACGACAGGAAGGAGGCAGAGGCCGGCAGTACAGACTAGGAACTCCCATGGGGGATGAAGGGAAGCGACCGCGAGGTGATAATTTACGAGGCGAAAGAATCACGCCGGCGAGTGGAGTGTAGCTCTCGCGGGAAATCCTCTGAAAAGTGACTGATGCATCTTGCTGCTTGCCCTGCTGGAAAAATGCTGGACACTGTTCCCCTGCATTTAAATTGGTAAATGCCATGAAGTTTGGCTGTTTTGCTATCGTTGACATCAGAATGTCATTTTTCACGGCACGGGATTCAAGGAAAATTTTTTCTCGAAGAGATTCGCTCAATGAGATGTAAAGTCCCTTACTTCTTATTCGCGTTTGCGTGAATTTAAATTTTTTTTTTTTTTAACAAAAGGACTCCGAAATTGAAAGTTAAGCTGACCATTTTTCTATTAAATGTGAAAAATAATATTTTTTCTAAAAGCGAAGGAATTTGGATGTATGAGCTCGTAGAGCTTTCTTCTAAAGCAAGATAATTTTATTACTGGCATCCAGCGGTTATAAAAAATTCAGTTTAATTCACTTTTTTTTAAAAAACAATTCTTGAGACAGTCAAACATTTATTTGAATGTATTCGCCACGGTAATTAGTTTAATTGTAATTGGGAATCCGCCAAATGGACTGCAGCCCGCGAGATCGAATGCACTCGCTGTAATTAAAGCCCTGCTCATTCATTCGTCCGATCGCGGCGGTTACTGGAAAATTAAGTATATCGTTGAGTACATCACATTTACACTACGGATGTAAGCGAACTAAATGCGGAGAACACTCAAAAGCAGGGGGTACTTCCACCATTTATTTAATTACCAAACAATGTTATATTAATTTACACTTGCATATTTGTCTTTCATTTGAAATTCGAATTTACTTTTCCTTTGTGAAATTTCGCAAATTGGCACATTTTTAACGACCGCGGATAAACTTTTACATGAATTATTTACATAAGACAGCCATAAGCGCTTTTCCCTGTTGGCTTAGTATTAATTAGATTAAGATTCTATTTAATTAAATATTCAGTAGAAATACAAACAAATACAAAGAGCACTATGCGAAATACAAATAGCACTATTAGATGAATCAGTATTTATTTATTTCAAGGAATTATCATAAGAAATAAAAATAAGTGGTAAAGTGAATAAAAAAGATTCCAAGGGTCACGAAGTTCCGAAAGTATTTGAGAAGGGTGAGGATGAATGAAAATATTCAAATTATCTTAGGACGAAAATAAACGTTTTTATTCTTTCTTGAGTCGAATTAAATGCCAAATCAAGCACTTCTGTCCATCAAGCATAAATCTGTTATTCTCTTTTAATTTGCTTTCTGCACAAAAGCTATTATATAGAAACAAATTAAACTGGCAAAGAAAGAGAGCGGGTAAAAAAGAAATCAAGGCTAAAATTCATTTTGAATTCTTTTGGAATTATAGAACACTTTGAAAAGTAAATTTTAAGCAACTTAATTAACTCTTCGTTGTAGTAAAAAGTGACAAAATTCATGCATTATTCCTCTACAGCCAGAAGTTAGGCTCTGCTTAGGGGATTTAACAACCTCAAGATAAAGTTATTAACCTTAGTTAGGCTAAATTTAAGGAAATTTACTAAGGAAACTCCATCCTCCAGAAATTGATCAAACCATTATATACATATAGTCTGCTTGAAAATTTTAAAAAGACAGTATAAATTTATTTTTATCTCATGCTCTCTCGTGTTACTGAAGACACCCGTACTTATAAGTACCACTGTTCTACAAATTAAAAATCAAAAACATTATTCACGTTAATAAATTAATTACTAGTCCTAAACAAATAGTTTACTACTTTAATTTAATCAATATTACGGTATACAAAATTTTAATGAAGCGAAATTTTTCAATCAGACGTGATTTTAATTAGCGAAAAAGTTGACAATCTCATAAAAGCCTAAATCTGAAACCGCCTCCCCAATCAGAAACGTATTATACCCAGATGAGGTTAATACAAAACGATCGGTTTACCATTAGCCTGCAACATACATCCTTTGTTCAGCCCTTTAAAACATCATCCGATCTTATTATCCCTCAGCAACTCGACGCCAGAGAATCGAATTGCAAGTGGACATCGTCCAAAGAGCCTCGTCCTCGTCCTGATATAGGCGGTAATCTATCTGATCGAATGCAAGGATGAACGAGTCGGTGGAGGTGGTGGCGGCGGCCGCGGGCTCAATGGAAGGTCGCGATCAAAAGCCGCGCTCGCATGTACGATCTCGGTGGATAACGGCATTAATTGAATCGCTATCGGACGTGCCGCGGCCCCGTGTTATTCTATTACTGAAGCGCGTGCGCGGCCATTGTCTTCGATGGTTTATAGTCACCCCAAAATTCACGGGAGATAGTTCAATTTTCCCAGAGGCGATTTTGCGGCGAATCGATCGTGAATGCGCAACGTGCCCGCCGGCCCCGGCGAAGACACCGGGACGCGCGCGGAACCGACCGCATCCCAATATGTGCATGCCCAGGCTACTGCTGCTGTCGCAGCTTTGTGCGCTATACCCGCGATAGGGGCGGCTCCACCCTGTTATCAATAATTGACGCTCATCAAGTCTATTTTCACTTTTCAACGGGCGCTGGCCTTATTATGCGGAAGTTCGTGAGGGATAATTTATCCGATCCCGAAATTTTAGATAGCGTTTTTGTTTTTTTTTTTATTTTTAATTTTTAATTCTTTTTACCTCCGGGTGTAATTAAAATATCTTTTGTGGATTTTAAGCGTGTGCTGCGATCGTTAAAAGAAAAGTTCGCACAAAGTGCAGATAATTATAATATGAATGTTACAAAAACTATTTTCGATTGGAAGGTTTTTCATTGTTACGGTCTACCTGGATTTATTTTTCTACGTGCATTTTTTAAAATATTAAAATAAAAAGAAAGTTTAAAAACTCGATGAAAGGAAGAAAGGTGATGAAATTATTGATTTCTTTTTCTGGGGTTTAAAAATGATTTTCGCAATAATTCAGATGTACGCAATTCAAAATGATTACGAAATTATATAAATTTGAGAAAAGTTATGGCTTAGAAGAATGAATTTAAGAGTAAAAATAATTTAATTCTTAGATAAAATAATAAATTAAGTATTCTAAAAGCAAACAAAAAGGAAAATAAATATCTTCATCTTTATACCTACGGGATATGAATTTGCATCTACATGCGTTTGCATATGTTAGATGGAACACGTGTGCAATTACCTATGAAATTGCGGAGACGTGCAGATTCAAATCATTTCAACAATTGTGTAATCATTGCACACTTTAAAAGATACACATAAACATCTTCCTTAAATTAGCCTTGTTGCATTAGTATTAATATTAATAACTTAATATTAATACTTTTTATACACAGATACATTTTCCCAAGAATCTAGTTTGCTTCTAATCCCAAGAATCAAATTAAATCAACGAATCATTAAATGCACATTACAAAATACATTTAAAGCTGTCCTTTTTAAATCCCCAGCGTAAAGTAAACTCTTCCAGAATCTGATAAGCTCGTGGTATAATTCGTCCCGTTTTCCAAATTTATCACATCGAAAGAGCGTATTTTTTAGTTCATGCTCCGTAAAACGGCGAATTAAAATATTTTTTTTTTTTGAAATGCAGTTTTCTTCGTTAGAAACGACGGTATATACACTTGATCCTTGCCTCTACATTCACGCGGCCTTGTGCATTGTCCGGGCGGAATTTTTGCATTCACGAGCGCAGCATTCGGCACTGTTTATACGCGTCGCTGTAAAAGCGCACGGGTCCGGCGGACGTTCGGCCGCGAATTTGCGTATACAGGAAGAGTGCGCGGTTTTCATCCGCACGGGTCCACGTATTTCTTGTTTATTTATGGAGAGTCGCGGCGAAAGGGGAGAGGGGGTGGATATAGGCGAAGCCTTGTAATTGCACGGGGGGTCGACTCTTGACGTGCACGCGTGGAAACTCTCCGCGCCAGTTGGCTCGCGCCGATAGCGTCGAGTGTGTGCACTGAGGCTGTGGGGCCATTATCGTTCGTCCGCTTTCGCGCGACGCGTAAAGGGAGACGAGGATAGATGGAGTCCGCGAGAGAAAAAGAGAGAGCGAGGGAGGGTAGCGATCGACGAGCGAGCCTCGTCGACGGCGGCTTAACGGATTCATAGCCGCATTTGCAATGCATCGAAAAAGCGTGCATCGCGCGCATCCGATTCGCCGGGCGGAGCTCCACTCTCGAGGCAGATATTGAATTCTAGACGCGAGCTCACGACCGGATTTAACTTTTAAATGGCTTAAACGGGGCGTTCTTGGGAGCCGCGAGGGAAAACGAGTAGACGCCGCGCGGCATCCCTGAGTGCGCGCGTGCACACTCCTCCTGTTTGTATTTCGCGTTTCTCGCTCTGTTCCCTCGCTTGCTCTGCGCGGGCGGAGCCTTCCCTTTTTTCTCGACTCGCAGTTGCGGGTAACGAGGGGTGAATCCCGCATAGATTCGCCGTTGGGCGCATAACGAGCGCGAAATTTATATCGACCGGCAGTGTATTTTTTTCTCTTTTTTTTTGGGGGGATAAAAGGGGCACTTTTGCGAGGTACCGCGAGATTGATTAGGTGAGTAGTGCGCTGTCGGAAGAAGGGGCGTCGAGTTACAGTGCGCTGAGAAACGAGGTGAAATAACCAGCGACGGGAGAGCTTCCCGTTAATAAACGATTTGTAGAAAGGCGATTTCGATTGGCTAATGAAAGTCCAGAATGGACGCGGGAAATTCAACGATCGCGAGATAAATAATACCTGCGCGCCCGGTCGTGCGCGCAACCCATTCTATACTCGGGCGCCGATATAAAATACTGTCGGCTTGGCGAAAAATAAAGGCTATTTCTATGCTGGAAATTCAAATGGTGCTTTTATCGAATTACGCTTCTCGGGCACGTATTGATCAATGTTATTGCTATTCTCCTGTATGTAAAGGAATAAATTGTCGGGACTAGGGCATTCATAAATTCTGTTGATAACAATAAGTTCCTTAAACGAGTTTTTAATTCAGCGATGGGTCGATAGAATGCCCAGCTGATCTTCCTTTCTTTTCCTCTCTGCGTTGAAGCTTAACTCTGAAACTGAAATATGTGTAGGCTAAAGATTCTCGCAGAAAATAAAGTATATCTTTCGTTAATCCACTTTTTATCGATAAATTATTAAAGCTATTATTAATTATCCTAATTTTTGTTATGCCTTAAAAAGTTTTTGTATAGTACATTCACAGAATCTTATCGTAAAAATTAAGAGCGAAGCTCCTTGTAAAAATGACGTGAAAAATAGCTGGTGGACGATTTACAAACAAGGGAAATCTTTATAGGATAACGACTGTAGTTTTTATCTGAAAGTAACTTCGTAATTTTTTTCAGCAAAAGCTTTGTAAAAATTGCGAGGATTTTCCCATGAAAGTTTCGAAGCTTTTCCTGCAAAATTCACCGAGCTTCTTCTGTAAACGTAATTCTGGAGTCTTTTCTTTAAAAATTGCGCAGCTTTACTAAGTGTTTAAGATTTAAGTCAAAATTAGAGTGATTTCCTTATAAGATAGTTCCAGATCTTTTCACCGTAATTTTTTTAATTGTTGAATTCTTTATTAAAAAATTATCTCAGTGTAAACTAGACTGGGATATCAAATTTATGATTAATTATTGTATTGTATTGTGTTTATGTAGTTTACTCTAATTTTTGTCTTTGAAGGCGAATAAATTATTATTATTATTATTATTTATAAACAAATGCATAAGAAATTACAGATAATACAGTTATAAGTTAACAAATTTAGCCTTTCATTCAAGTTCAATAATAATAGATTAATGAAGAAGCTTGCGCAATAAAATCATGGCGATCAATAAATAAAATTCCCAGCTGAAACTGGGGACCAAATTCAACGGTGTAATAGAGTCCAGGGATAGGTAGGACCAGCATTAAAAATGCGTTAGGGTCACGCAGCTCTAGTCTCAGCGGTATTTGCTATCTACAATGCACTCGGCCCCTTCCCGCATTAACTCAATTAAGCACTTCCGTGCAAACCAATCGATTAGCCATCACCGGTGCCCCCTGCGAATTTAACGTTTCCGTGGCGATTGAATCAGGTAGTGAGCAGAAGCAATAAACGACTTCGCACAGGACCGTCGTCACCGCCGTCGTACAGCCGTGCGAGAACTCACGGGGGCACCGGCGGAACATCGCAATAGCATCGACCTCGTCAAGCGTTCGCTGAAACGCGCCCGAGGCACTTAGCGGTATCTCCGAACGCCCCCGCGAATAATTGAGCTATCGGATTACTTTCTAGTTTAAATACGGGTCAAAGCTTTTCCAGGTAGTAAAAGCTCTTCCTTCTATTACATTAGAGTGACAATTTTTTTTTACACAAGGAAAGTTATTAAAACGACGAAAAAGGGGAGTACAGTTTCTTTCACATTTTAAATAAACTGAAGTTGAAGAAAAACTCGTTTAAAGCTTTTACATTTGAGTGACAAATTGTTTTTATAATGCAAAGAAAATTAAAAATGGTGGAAGAATACGTAATTCCCTTTTTTTTTTATTTTATATATAAACTGAAATTGAAAAAAGTTCGTTTAATACTCTTTAATGAGATATTAGAGTAACGTTCCATAATTGACGTTTATAATCTTTGATGTGGATAAAAATTTAAATAGCCCATGGGGGTATAATAAGTAGCCGTGCATTATCCGATCAAAGGTATTTTTTTAATTCCACAAACGAATTTAGCCGGGCATTAGCGAAGATATCCGGGATTGAAATTGAAAAGCGAACGTAAAGTGGCTAACTACGTTTTCGAACGTTATTTTTAATATTTCCCGGTAGCAAAGCGATCGACTCTACCTGCGAATGTGCCTCACGTAATGACGCAATTAGTCGAGCGATCGGCCTGGGCTCGACGTTACGAAACCGTGGGTCGGAGCGCTTTTCTCATGATATTTATCGTAAAAGCGTAGCAAAACTGGAAATGACCGGGCGCGTTCTCGGACTCCAGGACTACCCCCGAGGCTGCACGTAGCTTCGCGCGTGGTGGGATATAACGACGCGCGGCTCGGCGGACGCTCCATTTATCATCGTCAATTTGCCGGCGCTCACTCGCCGGCATAAATAACTCGAGAGATGATCGCGTGCTGCTCGTTATTTAATATTAATACTGCACAACCGATGTCTTTGTCGTTTTCTCTCGTTTACGTTTTTTTTTTCTTTTTCTATTCATTCACTCTCTGCCTCGATTTGTGTATTCGTGCACGGGACGAGGTGCGTGCGCAGCTTGACGTGTCCGCAGAAGTGCACGCCGAAGTCTTGTTTTACTGGGAATAATGAAGATAACAATTTGATGGCGCAGAGGGAAAATCACGATTGCGCGTAGATAGACTGGGACACGTAGGTGCTGCACTGTTTGACTTTTGATACCGGATTTACAAGCACTTTTCCTTATCTGATTTCGCGGAACTGCTTTTGTTATGCTAAGCAAACCATATTTCTCGTCAAATAATGGATTATCTATTTTCTCTTAATTTTAGAGACGTCACGACGGTTTAAGCATGCGAGTCGTCATTTGCGTAGTAAAAAAAATGTACGCAATTGTTCTGACAGAATTGAAAATTACACAAAAATATGATCATACTATGAATCGTAACTTAGTCCACAACTGGTTTCGACAAAGTATGAGTTCATTACGTGTGAACACAGGTATAAGTCTTGTGATGGACACCTGGTTCCGACATGGATAAATGACGTCAAGTGACAGAAGCAACCACTCTGAGAACAAACGTCACGAACGGTTTTGAATTACATTTTTAGTCTCTGTCACATTTCGTAAAGTATTAAAAAGGCATTCAGGTGCGAGCTTTTTTTGAAAAAGCGTGTAAGAGTAGGGGATAATGGAGATACGAATAATAGACTATCGCGAAGCGCTAATATGAAATGTGTTAAGTGAGTACATTTATGCGTGGTTTTGTAAAAGAAAACGACAAATAAATATGTTAAAATATAAAAAGAAATCGTGGAAGATTTTGTACGCGATATCTTCTACACAAATTTCGTGCATATGATTCACACTAAATTTCATGAATTTCTGCAATAAATTAAATTCAATTATGTTATTGGTCGTAATTGAAAGCTAAAGTTGTGTAAATAATAATGTATATGCATCAAAACACATCTCTTCACGTTTCGTAAGATAGAAATAAAAATTCTTTCGTCTATTCTTCCTTTGATTATCCTGACGTTTATACCTTTTTCAAATGTTATTCGTACAACGATTTCGATATCTCAAACTCCTTTTTCCTTCCGTAAATTCATTATATTTCTTCTTTTGCTACTACACTAATTCAATAGATCACAGAAAATTTTTAAAAAGTTTTAAATTCAATTATAGGGTGAAGCAATAAGAGAAAAAGTGAGAGGCAAATACAAACCGAAAATAAACAGTCTCAGAATAACGTGCGATATTGATGGATTGTAGAAAGTTTCACCGTAATTTTTTCCCGAGAAAATTCTCTCCTCGTGAAATTGAATAAGTACATAAGTAGATTTACGTCAAAGGCCTCTTCTTCATTTCACTCCAATACCTGGTCAAAAATCTTTTTGAAGTAAACCTTTTTTATCTTCTCAAAAAGAGTTATCAATGTAATCCCGGTAATGGCCAGCCTTAATTTATTTTGAAAAGCTTCATTTAGCTTGTAAAACATGTACACTGAAAAAAATTGTTAATTTTAAGGAAATGATTTACTTCACTAGTATTTCTTAAATATTTCTTTGAATCAAGTAATGATTTCATTAAAACTAAACGAATTTATTTGTTTCTAAATAAATTTAGTAGTTTGAAATAAATAATGTTTTTACTCAATAAAATATTTAATAAGTACTATTGAAATAAATGTTTGCTTAAAATTAACAAATTTTCTCTTAATGTACGTTGCATTGCATAAGTAAATTACACAAATCATTAAAACAAATTAAAGTTTCTCTGTATGTGTAGCCCTCGAATGTCATTACACAAAATCTTAGGCCACAATAGCAGTCCAATTGACGATGATAAAAAATCCTTAGTTACAATTTATCGTCCTTGAAGAGAGATTCCAGAAATGAAGAGAAAGGCCCTTTGGCAACGCGCGAGAGTAGGGGGCACGTGCAGGAGCAGTGCGTACGACCTCGGAAGTATGCCAAAGGCATGCTTAGACGGAAACGGTTCCTACCTCCGCTTCATCCTCTCTGGGCTCTCATTTCATCTCTCCGTCTTTCTTACTGCTCCCCCTATCTCCCTCTCAGGCTCGTATTGCTCAAGCCTGCTCATAGAAATGCAAATGTCTACACAGCAAACCTTCGGCGAAACTGCGTCTTATAGCTCTACACCGAGCTTCCTTATATCTTGCCCAGGATATTGCAAAATATTTGTTGCATTATGACCGGCTCTCTCTCTCACCTTCATCCACTAACCTCCCAGCGGTTTCCATCTACCCTCCCCCCTCGTTCCACCCCTTGTTTTCCAGCGGGCTAAGTCGGCCGGCGGGGCGCGCATGCCGCTCCTCAATAAATTTTGAAAATCAATAGCGCGGAAAACTATACCGTCACGGCAGTGAAACTCGCCACGCCTATTGTCCATTTCGTTCGCGGTCGCCGCCACACGCCGCGTCGATGTGTACATTTTATGAGTCCATGTATAGCTCTACCTGCTTCCCGCGACACTCTATCTTCCCTTTTCCTGCGCCCATTTACCCTTCGCTAAGCTTTTTTGTGCCTCCTGCCTTTTTTCAGCTTCTTTTGTTGCAATGGTTACGCCCCTTACTTTGCTCTTATGCGCGCAGTGTCTTTATGCTGGCTTCTTTTTCTTTTTATTTCGCATGGGCAGTTGGACAGTGCAGTGTGGTGTTTTTCTCTTTCGACTTTATTGGACTGAATAAATCAACTTTTTTTTAATGGGGAGTAGAGCGAGTTTACCTGTTCTTTTTTTTTTTTTTTTTGCTTTTTCAGTACTCAAAGCTCCATTAAAGCTCAGAAAGATTTCTGTAACGTTGTTATACTGACGTTTGATATTTATACAAAGTCAAAATTATCCTAAAGTAATAATTTCGTAATTTGCCTGCTGCAACTACCTTGTAAACATCAAAGATTATAACTTTGTCGTTCATTAATTTAATCGACACTATTCACCGTTAAATAAATGCGAATCTTTAAAAAGATGATTTCGACGTATTTTAACTTTTATTATTTATAGAACAACGAATTCTTTTACCGAAAATAAACGGCGAGATCGAAACGACAAATAATGCTGAATCCGTCAGCTTTAATTTACTTCTGTTTTCTGCTTTCTATCTTCTCGTTCACTTTTATCCTTCACTTTTCTCTCAGATCGGCCCCGCTGCAACGAAATAGCATAGGGGCATTCACTCTTGGCCAATCTAACCAGGCAACAGTTTCAGGCAGCGACATTAATTTTAAATCACGGCAAGTCGTTTCATCGAGAACTTTTATGGAAGTACAATAGTAGCCGTCGCTTCGTTTCGCGCCGTTTCCTGCGCTGTAAAGTAGGTCCGAAAAGGCGAATATGGCATTGCAGCGGGCTCTGCACGACTTGAGAGTGGCGTAGGATTTTAAGGTCAATATCAGGGCTGAAAGAGTTAGCTTCAACTTTTCCAAAGGGGGCGAACACCTAAATTCTGTTGACCGGCTTTTTAGAACTTAAAATAGAGTTTTAAAATAAACACTTGTTTCGCAGAAGTACTCCCGAAATAAGTTCATTTACATATTTCGTATACGTCAGCAACCCAGTTTATTAAATTATGCAATACTTTGCAGGAAAATTATTTTTTTAAATGTAATGTACAATGTTTAAAAAGCAATTTTTTAAAAGGTACAGTTAAAAATAGTATAAAAAGGTGGATTATGAATCGAATACTTTGGAAACTTAGTTAATAGAAATGTAGGATATACCATGCCTTAACAAAAGGCTGAGACAAAATATCATGTGGTTTCGCTTTTTATCATAATTTTGAATATCTTTCGCTGATAAAAGAAGCTTTCTTGCTCTTCAAACGCGTTTGAAATTTTAAAGTTGAAATTTTTAGTTCGCTATTTTAAAATCTCTGGTGTAACTGTGAAAGCGTGTTCAATATCCCTGTGAAGTGTAAATGCAAGTTACACAGGAAAAGTAAACAAAAACTTTTCTCAGCCCCGGCTTTTTCTGATACACTGGCGGCCCTGATAGTCTCGCAGGTATTTGATCGCATTAAAGTCCCGAAACTAGTAACGCTTCGACCGATAAATTTAACTTGCTTGAATGTTTAATCAGGCTGAATGCCCGGGAGCGTCGCAAACGCGTCCCTTTCCACAGTGTACCGTGCGACATTTGTGGCCGTATACTTGTCGATGAATGGGAAATGGGTGAGAGCAGACGCGGCCTTTGTAAACACGGAGAACCATTCCGAGAAACAGATTCGTGCAAAGTGTCGCGTAGATTGATAAAATATCCAGTGGCCTCCATTCGTATTGCTTGGCCAACAATGCCAATTACCGACTGCGACCGGTAGATAATCATTTTATTGCTTCATTTTGACCTCGTGAACTTACAAAAATATTATTGGCTGTAATATTTAATTAAACTCTTTAAATACTCTGTTGAAAATTTTCTTTTTTTTTTGAAAAAATGCGCATGAAGAAGTCAGTAAGAAGCTCGCTTGAAAAAGATGCGAGTAATTACATGCCTTTTCAAATAACACTGATTAAACGACTGCTCGGTGCTTTTATAAATCAGTAGGGAGACAAAACAAGGGGAAGGAAGCCTTTGAGAATTTTAAAAGACGCGAACTCTTGACGACATCAAAAGCGTCGTCATCGTCAGTAATGAGAAAATGATCTCGACTCTACCGTGCTCCCTCTTGTCTTCTTGAAAAAAAAAAGAAGAAGCGAACTATCGCGAAGATTTCAGAATCGCGTGATTTCCCGCAGGTCAACCGAGCGAGACTCTCTCTGTCCCGACGAAAGAGGTACCGAGGGGTCGCTGGGCTCTCCTTGATAAACGAGTACGTAACCGGCCACACGTAAACTCACTGCGTTCATGTCGATATGTAGGCAAAGCAAATTGAAGAGAGATAGGGAAACGCCGAGGGATAATTGGATAGAAGAGGATAAGAAGAGGAAAAAAAGGAAGGAGAGAGTGAGAATTGGACGGAGAGTGAGAGGGAGTGGGAGGCGCTATATGCGATGGGCCCGACGTCGCACAATGCAAACAACAATACGCAATCAAGTAGTTGACGGCTGACGTTCGCATTACCGCGGCATTGTTGAAGTCTCCAGCGGCGCACTCCGAAATTACGAAAGCCCATCCTGCTGGCGGGTGCCTGACTGACGGCTGACAACGGCTGTATACTCGGATGTGCAGCAGCCATGGATAGTCGCGCGAGACCGTTTCTGCCAGTTCAGATTTCTCTTTGACTGGATACCTTGAATTACGAAAGAATACCACTAACAGACGTCAAGTGCTGCATGTTGTAAAACTACCCAAGAAAAAAATTATTCCACAAAACTTTGCGGAATTTTTTACTTGTTGGCGAGACTACTGACTAAAATAGTCGATCTGAAAATTATAAACATTGTTTTGTAAAAAAAAAACTGATTTTTAGACTACATCATAGAGGTAGAAAGATTATAGCAATAAAAATCAGTGTTCAATAATTTTTTACACAATACAATAAATAGAAAATCAAATTACTTTTTTTTTCTTTTTAAAGAGACAGGTAGAAATAAAAACTCGCAAACGTGAAAAGCTTCTTCGGTGACAAAGACTGACATTTATTGTATCAATGGAGTCAACAGATCTATCTTCCAAGCGTTATATCGCGCTTGGCTCGCTGAATCTTTTGCCTCACTGCACCGACGATGATACAAATATCCTCGTTGGATGTTTTATTCTTTATCAAAATAAGCTTAAACGAAGTGACATTCGTCACATTTTAAAGGATTTGTTTGCTCCCCGACTAAGCTCTAATCACTGTTCTTTTTGCCACGAGTTCTTAAGTTGGGGCCCGTACGTACGCGATCAACCCTTGAGCGTAAGTGGCTAAAGAAAGAAAAAGGGGTGGAGGTAGGAAACAGAACTTTTTCCACCACAAGTGCAAGCCGTGCGTAGCGGCACTCCTACTTGGTGCTTTGATCTTGAAATAAGGCCATTTCTCTTCCGCAGCAGCTACGAACGCGTGTTCCCGTATATATAGTCACCGCCCTCTCCTCCTTGCTTCTCATCATTTCCTCTTTTACCTCGGCTCGCTTCTTCTTACTACCCTCGGCTTTGCTGTTTACGGCTTCTCCTCGCCTACTCCTTCATTTCGTCGTTGCTTGTTTTTTCCGTGTGTACACTCTTTTTCGGCATTTTCCGTCTTTAAATGACGTTTAAGTGTTGCACCGCTTACTCAACAGGATGAAAGAGAGCAAAGCGTGCAGAGAGAGAGGAAGAAGGGGACGAGGCAGAAAAAAAGGGTCTCAGAGAAAGAAAAGGGGGGAGGTGCCGGTTGCTTGTGAAAACCACTGCTTCGAGTTCGCCGAGGCTCACGGTACTCGCACTCTCATTAAAATAGTCACTTTTCTGCATTTATTCGTGCAGTTGTACTTTTCGCGCACTTGCGGCGAAGGACGAATTATCCGCGAGACGAGATTTCGCTTTATGACGGACAAAAGGAAAGCGGGGAAAAGAACAGAGCCAAGGTGTTGAAAGAGAATATCATAAATAATGTAAATAATATTTTTTTTCAAGGATATACACCTACATTTAAATGTAACATACATAATTCATAAATAAATTATAATAATTCGTGCAAAATACTGGGTAATAATGTCCCTAGCTTCAAATGTATTTCTTGAAGCCGGACGTCGATCATCGCCGGTATTAAATCAGTAATGACATTCCTCGAGGATGAAAGCTCACTTAGAAAAGCGTCTGAGGGTGGAATCTCGCTCGAGCTCCATTGTCGATGTCGCTGCTGTCTCCCTTTGCGCGAGTGGTTTCTTGTCCCTTTAAACGTCACTCTTAAATTCTCCCTTGCTAAAGCTCACCCATTGCAATGACGACGTGGGGGTTTAATAAAGCACACACCCTCGTCTGAAAGATGCCGCGAGCTTTTCTTCAACCGTTATGCATGCCGCGGTGTGTGAAATTTATGTAAACACGCCCATTTCCCCGGCATCAAGAGAAAAAGGACAAGGGAGAAGGAGCGAGGCTGAGAGAAAGAGACACAATAAGGAAAGAGAAGGACCAAGAGAGAGAGAGAGACAAAATTGCGTGCACGAGGTTGAGAGACAAGGGGATGCGAGCTTGAACCGCGCCAAGATACGTGCGTGGCACTAGGAATGCCGCTTGGGTCGGGATATATTTTCAACCGACGACAGAGGAGTAGAGAAACTTGTGTGCGAGAAGCTAAATCGCGCTTGAAACACTTCCCACGAATATTGTTATTTCAACGGTTGATTAAGATTCTTTGCCGCCGCGCATCTGTCTGATTTTTATAAACTGATTCCCCTTCGGCAATATATCACGCAACGCTTCGTTCAGAGTCCACTGCTTTCCAGAAAACAACCAGTAATTAATCGGAAGAAAAATCAAGCGAGCGACTTCAAATTTTAAATTTAAGCAGGCCATTTCGCGGCACCATAACAGCAATAATATTCCCTTACCCGCGCAAATAACGCATTCCCTCGCAATATCATCACGACGTTCTATGTACACTATATTATACAAACATGGCACAATTAATATTCATCGCGAAATAATTATCGATATAATTCCCGACTCGCGATAATTAATTTCGACAAATTTCCCCGTGAAACGAAGCCGACGCGAAAGAGAGCCCAAGCCAGGGGGCAAAAACGACGAAGTGGCGTGCGTCGACGGGAAAACGGCAGGTTTTTGCGAAGCGCGCGCCCACGGGACAAAGGAAACTTGCCTCGTAAGCGGTAGACGTGCCGCCCGTTATCCCCGGGATAGCGCGAGACGTCAGCGACACACCGCGCCAACGCGCGCGCATGAAACCGCACCGCAGGCTTTGGCTCTCACGGAGGAAGAGTAAGGGCTCGCACAAGCGGCGGTGTATACGAGTAAGAGCTCGGCCCAGAAGACACAGGTTTGAGGTAGAACGAGTGCGACGTGAGCGCCGGGCGGAAACGGAAAATGACGGCGTTTCGGGGGGTAGGACAGCTTCAATGCACGTGGGGGGAATGAGAATGATTGAATTACATTTTAAGCGAGCGTAATGATTTTGTAATGGCCTCCGGTTTCATTAAACTAGAATTCAAACGTTGCTAATTCACCGGTAGGGATTTGAAATAATTTTAGATTAGCTTGACGAATTTTAATACGACGAATGAATTAACGAGCATTTTGCTTTTGATTTAATTATTGCGTTTAATCGATGCGCGGGGACTTAGATTTTTTGATGATCCGAATGGTTTAAATCTTGATAAAGCTTTATATAATATTCATGAAACTGTCCACTATTGCACGTCAGTCACGTTATTAGAGGTGAAATATTATTTAAAAAAAAAAGCGTTATAAAATGCTGTTTAATGAATATTAAAACGTCCATTATTAGACGGTTCAATTATATTGATAACGATGAAGCTAAAAGGCTGCTTTACTAACTATGTGAATAATTTAATAATTTAACGAAGGAGGTTTTAAAAAAGATAAATAAAATATCTTTTTCCCCCATGCTACCCAGAAAAAACGTGAGATTGTAAAACGATGCTAATAATAGAGTAAATAAATAGACTGCGAGTAACAGCGTCAAAAGCTCGGAGAGGAAAGAGAAAGTATGAGAGCACAAAGCTGATGGAGGAGGGGGGTAGAAGGGGGATGAAGAGAATTCTGCATGCAAAGTCTGAGACGGAGACGCGACTGAGAAAGGAAAAGAGGCAAAATACCAAAGGCGCAAATGGCTCGGTCCGGTTGGATATCGGGGAAATATGCGCGGGGTCTCTATTGTCTGCAAATATTAATCGTTGACTCAAGTTCGTCCGAGCTTCCTTCTCTGTGCTGGTTGCCGGCGTCGTTGCCAGCGCCGATTACTACCCCCTGTGTAAGAAACTTGGCTTCGTCTTAGGTATTTCTATAACCAGCTCCACTGGCTGTCTCCATCCTCCTCTCCTCACCCCCTTCTCTCTCTCTCTCTCTCTCTGTCTCCTTACCTTGTCTGCACTTCGGGAAGTCCAGGTCTCTACAGTGCCGTAGTACTGTAGTTCAAAGACATGCCCGAAATTTTCCTCAAAAGGGAAAATTCGACGACGGCAAGGGAGGCGGATCCGTGATTAGTGGCCAAAGCAGTCTCTCTATTCTCAGAAGCTCTATTGCTATTTTTTTCTCGTTCATCCCGAGGTCGTACTGCAAGTCCTTAAATTAAAATTAAATAATTTTGACGTGCCAGTTTTTGCGAAAAATGAATCGCGATTAAAGCTGCAAAGGCAAAGTATTCCATTGAGATTTTTTTATCCGAACCCGTCAAGGATGAACGAGTAAAAGAAGCATTTATTCGGGCACTTAGAAATAGACACGTGCGGGCATAGTCAGACGTGAGCAGAGAGTATTTTATGCGCCGGAACCAAACGATTGATCATCTCGACGATGCCCCCTGCAGTCCGCGAGCAAGAGGCGTTTGCCGGAATAGCCCGCGCGTTTCCCACCGTCCTGTCCATCCATCCGAGTCTTACGCTCGCTCACTCCTTGCCCAGTCCCGCACATGCACACGTTTCAAACACCAAATCAGATTGCCGCGAGGAATCCCGTTGTCTCACTTTTAACGCGGCCAGACGTATACACGTAACTGCCCGAAATACCGACGCTCACCCACACACAGAATCGCATCACTCCATCGTCCATTCGATTTGCATTCGGGACGTCGTTATCGCTATAAAATGAGCTTACGACTTTATGTAAATTCGACAGCGCAAATGCCTGGCCACAACCCATAGTTTTCAACTCTCTTCACGCTTCCCTTGTTTTCTCTCTCTCTCTCTCTCTCTCTTGTCTCTTCTCTCCCTTTCTCTTTCCCTCCGAGTATTTCGGCTTCTCTCTCACCCCCTCGTATTATAATTTGAATAGAGCAGCCTCGAGAGTCTTTTCCCCTCTCTTAGACAGTCGTACGTAAAAGAGGTGCGAGGAACCGAGGCAGTTCGCGTTAATAACAGCCAGGCGCGAAATATCGACTGTTGCTGTTCACCCCAGACCGCGGATGGAGAGTAAGGGAGAGAGAGAAAGAGAGGAACGGTGAACAACTTCATTCAACGCCTGCTGCGCTAGCAATAACGAGCTATTAGGCGCACGTTTCGCGAGTTACATCGACCGGTGTTCTCGATCGATCAGCCTACACGCAATCGACACGAAGTTTCAGCAATACATGCTTCGAGAGCCACATCAAATTAACAATCGCGAGAGAACGTTACTCCCTTTTGCTTTGTGGTGAAATATATTTCGTATTATTCTAAATTGCAGGCAAGTGTACGCTCCAGCAGGGTTGAATGAATATTCAAAAAAAAAAGATTTTTGAAACGTTTGTAATGTCAATTGGTAGTTAACTTTACAATTTATTTGTTGTATTTATGTCGCGCGCATTGTAACTCCTTTAACAATTAATTGTTATGTAAAGCAGTTAGTTGCTTAATAACTGCACGGCAATGGAATTATAGCATTGTTTGGTGTGCAGTAATTGCAATCTATAATTTCAAATTGAAATCACTTCAGTTAAGCAAATAAAGCGAGTTCTCTGAAATTCATTACGAGATACTTCCAAAATCAAGTTAAGCGTATGAAAGCAAAATCACGAAAATTATAACATCTTTAAACTTAATGTTTGGGTTTAATTCCCTTTAAATAATATTAAAAATATTTTGAGAATTTTTCGATTTACGATCTTCCTTTTAAACGGCAAAAATGATATATAGGTGTACTCTTAAAATCAGCGTCTGACTATATTGACTGTTACTACTGAAATCTAAGTATGTTGAACATGCAGCTTATTGTTCAATGCTTATTGAACTACACAATGTACCATTTAAATTTTCCCTTGCAAAGTGCTAAAATTTAATATTTCTGCAACGCATGTCTGACTATAATGTCTGTTACTACTTGTACATGTTGAACATGTCATCTTCTCGAATTTTTCAACGCACATCCAATAACATCGTTTTCATTTTACATTTTTCTTTGCAACATGCGAAAATTATATTTTAAAAAGTCGTGTCTGACTATACCGTCTGTTACTACTTGCGCATGTTATACCTTCAACTTAGTCAAAATTTTTTAATCCACTGTCTTTTAAACAATGATAAAAAGCTTTTTAAAAGCTTCGTAATCTAAACTCTTCCTCTTGAATAAAAATAAAAGTACAAATGAGACCTTCAAGAAATAACCAGCTCTTTTCAGATTTTATGAAGTATAAAATTATCCAGTCTTCCATAATAAAGATTCACTAATATTACTCGCACTGTCTTGTTAATACAGAAAAATACTAAAATTATTCATTTTTAGATTAATTTCGCTTGTTTCATAAAAATAAAAAGGAAGTAGAATTTTGCAATCACGAATAAATTAAATTAATTTTATACAAATAATTACGCGTTGAGTCAATGGGTGCTCTCTAAATCTGAAAATATAAAATTCACATGGAAAATGTGAATAGTGACATTTTTTATGTGAAAAATCGTTCATATATTAGGCAGGTGAACGGCTTTTCACATATTAAATGTTACTATTCATATTTTCAAATTTAGAGAGCGGTTGTCCTCTCATTGGATTAGTTATCACACTACATTGAAATGACACAAAGAAGAATTTAGGAGGAATTTTCCAAATGAATTGCTTTTTCCGTCGCTTCTTATCGCAAAGTTAAAAACGCCAGCGGCTACTTCAATGGGAGCCCGAATAACTTGAAGAAGAAGCAGAAGTGGGTGGAAAGCGGAGAGATGGAGGGAGTGGGTTAGACTGGCCGTGCATGTTGCAGCATAACCGCTGAGCCACTGATTACAAAGAGACCAAGTTTTGAATCAGATAGGCAGAAACGAGCACGACTGTATGGCAGCGCAATTTAAACTTACTTTACGGGACCCTTTGCGTGAACGGCTATTTGAATATACAGATGTAACTTTCTTTAGCTCAAAGAGCATTCGAAATGAAGCTGAGAGGATACAATGTGCGTTTAATAATGCAATTATGCTGTGGCGTGTGCTGCAAAATGTACATCTAATTCAGCCGTGTCCATTCCTCGGCATGCTCTACTTCATGTTCGTGGCTTGTTTTGGGGTGAGGTTACAATCAAGTTATTAGGAGGTGTCAAAAATACTTGAAATAAAGCAGTATTATACGTACTTTTAGCCATTTAGAATATTTCTCTCGCAAACAAATGAAAACCCATTGAACGTTGTTAACATGAATCGCACAAGTATGAAATTAAATTATCATTCCTTGTTAATTAAGAGCAAAAGTTTGCTTCATTAACTATAAATAATAACTAACGAAGAATATACTTTCAACCGTCTTAATGATACTTTATTTATTCCAAATGCAAATATAAAGTTTAGCTAATATTTTTTTATTTTAATTGTTTTCATTTGCAATCTCCTTTCGCCGTGTTTCACTAATTGCAATCAACTGAATTGCTGTGCATGTTTACACATACCGCAAGCTGCAATGTTCAAGGAGATACTGACAATATTAAATCCAATCCGAATCAATGTAAACTCAAAAAAAAACCTTTAGAAAATGTAATAAAAATATATAGCAAAATATAAAAATTATTGTGAAAGAGAATATAATCCTCATTAAAATCTGTTCATTATTTTATACCTTTTAAAAGAGAGTACATTGATAAAATAATATATATATAATTCGGGTACAAAAGTATTCTTTAAATAATTTATAAAAAAATTAAATTATGACATTTCGTATAAAGTACCATCGATTTTTAATGTTGTTAATAATACTCGTATAACCCGCAAATTGTAAATAATTGTAAATAATAAATATTTGAAATTAATGAAGCTTCAAATAAGGACAAATGAATCGAGGGATTAAAAAAGTAAACTAAAGTACAGAAGAATATTTTCTTTTCATTTACAGATGGAAGATATAAAATTTTCATAGATTAGTGACAGCATTAACGATTAGTGTACAATTTTTTTTTTTTGAGGACGCTGAAAGGTTTTACCTTTTTATCGCTCTTAACGAAGACGTAATAAGCCCCTATTTCTTATACCGTACTACAGTGAATTTTTCTATTATATTACATATAATTATCAGTACCTCAAACACATACATAACACTAAAATTCATCTTAAGAGGCATCCAACAAAACAATATGCGCAGTCATTTCTAAATTTATTTATCTTTCTCCTACCTTTTTCACCTTTTTAATCATCAATTCCTCGAGCTTATAATAATACAGTTAATAAGTCAGTTTGCAGCTGCTATTTCAGTTAAAAGATGTAGACTTCGCATTACAATAATGCTAAAAGATAGACGTATTGCATGCCAGACGAATTGTCGAGAATAAGACTGACGAGTAAATTTATGTTGCTTTAAAACGATTAACTTTTAACAATGTTTTATCAACTGCATTATAATTAAATATTTTTTCTGAACGAATTAAACGTATAATCACTAATAATTATCCACTTTCATAAATTGCGTCGTTAAAATAGAGGTACTCATTCTACTTGCTAGTAATAATTTTGTTTCTTCATTTTAACGAATAATCAATAGTACGCTAATTATGTGTAATCGTATCAAAATAAGTAAACGAAGATAATTTTCGTTTTTGTCAAATATGTATGTTTAAATTGTATTCGACATTGTTTCTTAGGAAATCGTTTTAAGCGAACATCTTTACTCGTTTGAGTCATCATTTCGGCACATATAAACACTTATTCACAACCAGCTGATGATTTTTAATCGAAATGTATTTTTAACTTTAGGACTATATGAAAGAGACATCGCGCATTCATAATATTCTGCTTTATAAATATCTCGCACTCACAGTTCCACAAAAATTATTTTTCTATCGATGTTTACGCCAATTTTTTTCACAAATAACGTTCAAAATTACATTAAAGGAGTTATTTCAAGTACTAACTCTATTTCTTTACAATATAAAATAAAAAATAGTTTATTTCTTAGCAGTCCAGTTTTATAAACTTCTTTAATGGTATATTTGATTTTGAAGCCACACTAACATAAGTATATAAATATGATTTTCATATTTTTTCAATTTATATTTTATTTTGAGGATTCGACTGCTGAAAGAAACCAAATACCATAATTTCCAAACACTAAATATTTAACATAATTTATAAAACTAATGTTAGAAAATATAATTCGACATTGTTTTTCTCACATTCCTTTACTTTCACATTTAATTAAATCAGTAAATATTCACTAATAAACTTCATATAAATTCTTTCAGAACTTTTAACATAATTATTTCATAATCTTACATTGTAAGTTCCTTACATTCTAATAAATTCATTCGATTTCCACAGATATGCACCAAATTTGCGCGATACTCTTTTATATATAGAGAACATTTAATTCCCAATAATTTTATTACAATCTATTTATTCTAGCCTCGTTTTTAATAAATAAGTGAAGTCATATGGTTACATTATGTCTCCTGCAATAGTGCTAAATCTTAGTTATTTTACAGATTTCAAACGATTGTAACATTTCTAAAACTGAAATCTGCTGAGTTAACTAAAGTTAGCTTGCTTTTATTGCTTCAGAAATGCTTAAACAGTAAATGAATTTTAATAATTTATAAAATAAATTCCATTTATCCATACTCGATATACAAAAAATACAATTCTTATATTTATTTAGTCAGGAAAAATACGTAATCTCAATTGTGACTTCACATAACTAAAAATAGTTTTTCTTTTTATAAAAATTATATAGTAATATTTAAATCTTTGTACCCATACTTTTGAGACATACATGGTCGTACATAATTTTATAAAATCATTGATTGATTATTCTATATGACAACTCGAATATTTGTACAACTAGGTCTCTTTTTTTAATCGTTCAAATCATATCATATGTGAACATACATTACTCTCTATGACTTTATACGCTTGCGTACAATTATACATGATTCACTAGAATGTGATTTATTATCATAAAATCAGAATATAATTTGTACTTAATAAATATTTGTAAATTAACAGTCTATAATATTCAATACGAATATGATTCAATACTTTCTTAAAAACTAAAAATTGACTAAATAATTTCTATTAAAGGAAAGTAGGGTACACTGGGACGTATAGTGCAATGAATTAGCGGGGCATGTAGGCGACCCGTTGACCTAAGTTTGATTATTCGTAGGTATGATACCTCAATGTTTAGAGATGTGCAGATCAAATTTAGATAACAGAGCAACCTACAATAGTACGATACTCTGACTCATTGTACCATCGTATCCATTTACTCGTTTGTCTCCTCCCCTTGTACAAAGTAATCCAACAGCTTTAAATAGAGAATGAGGAGCTTTTCAAAATTTGTTTTATGTATAATAAAAGTATTTAAGATCTAGTACAGTGAAATAGATTTTACAACAATAAATTTAGATAGATCGTGTGAAAGTCTTACACTTAATCACAATACTTATATAGTGACGAGTAAAAGTCATTTGGAAAATTTCTTGTAATTGCACAGGTCTTTGTCCTTTAGTAATTTCAAGAATTCGTTTAGTTCTTTCTATAAAATTCACCTTAATAAAACGGGTTTCGTATAGAATTTTAACAGAAAACAATGTCTTTTTTTTTTAATTTCAAAGAACAAACAAATTGAATTTTGATAATCCATTTGAGTCGTGACATTTGAATTCATTTTTTTTATGGTCTCTAACTTCTTATATTTCTTGTAACAGTTGTTATACATTATTTCTCTATTCTACAATAGAAGTAAATTTATTTTAAGATTACTATATATCTCTCTGACACTCTACTATAAAAAAAGAATGGCGCCATTTTGTCAGCACATAACTGATTAGTTCAGTCAATTAGATCTGATTGAGCTCAAGACAGGAAAAGTAAATCTGTATAAGTTCTGTAAATACACTTGCATTTGCAACTGCTGGTAATTTTCAAAAATGGATGACCAATTTTATGTCATACATATTGGCGACAGATTGATTGAATTGGATGATATGTTATGCCAGGTCCGCATTGAATATACCATGTGTACAAAAAACAATTTTGAATAATACGTACTCTTTGATTTTTTTGTAATTGAGCGACAATGCAAAGGTTAAACATGAAATGATAATTAATTTTTGCTTTTGCTAATTTCATTTTAATTATTTTTATTTATAGAATTATCGTTGTAGACTTTTAAAGGAACTATTAAAAGACTATAGGTACTTTTTTGTATGTACGTATAACAATGTGAGATTGCGTAAAATATGTAGTATTTTTCTATTTTTGTACATATATTTCAGTGAATTAAACTTTTATTTGAGAAAATCTATTAGAATGAAAATACTTTTCTCTATTTTTCGATTGCGTACGCTATTGATTGTCATGTACAATCATTCCGTGCTTTCTTTCTAATTCTTTAATAAGGTTTAATATATCAATCAAATATTACGCGTAATTATCATTAGTTGTACTTCATGCAGTTGATTTAAAGGTTTTCATATTTTGTTTATGTATACAAACATCATGTGTTCACGAGATAATAATATTTCCAAATTATCCATATAAAATTGAGCTTCTGCAGTGCCAGTATTTTTTTTTTTTTTTTTTAAGATGGACATGTTCTGTTAGTATAAATTTATAATTGCATCTTTAGTTAATACGATTAAGAGTTAAATGAAATAATTTCAGTCTCAAAATTTAAAAATAATGTGGCACAACCTTCAATAGTAATAAGTTTTCAAAACTATTTTTTAAGTATAAAAAATTATATTGCATTAGACATACTTAAGTTTAATAAAATTACGTTTATTATACAAGACTAAAAATATTATTTTATGTAATTATTTAGGTTTGTATTAGTATTTTTAATAATCTGTCATTGGATTTATATTCATTATAAAAAGTTCTATATCATATTATAGCTATATAACATTCTACATGCTTTGTGCTTATTCATATTTAATATTTAGCAGGTATAACAAAATTACTGCTTATCCTTTCTAACATTATTTTAACTTTCTTTACATGAAAGAGATGAAACATTTAGTTGAACTAAAATATGATGTAATGGAAGAAAATATAGAAAATTTAATTTTCTACAATTCGACATAAATTAATCAATAGGTTAGTTTTAAAAACTCATTACTAAAGAAAATGTTATCTTAGTTTACTTATTTAATTCATCTGAATTGAAGGATGAAGCATTTTTCATATAAAACTTTTTAAATAAAGTTTAATTTAAACAATGTTTTTCTGTTGTAAATAAACAGCCTTGGGAATAGCCTATTTTTATCTTTATCACATTTAAATGTCAATTAAACTGAAATTACAAAATGTATAGACTAAATTTATATCTGTTATAAAAAGCTAGTTGACTTTTTCTATTAATTATTGACCATTGATACACAATTCATTGTTTTGATTCCCAATTGTTTTAATTACTAATGCAGAACATTTTTTATGATTACAATATTCTTGCATTAATACTGTAAAATATCTAATAGAGTTTGGCGCTGACTAAACAATTTTAATGTAATTTTACTTACATATTTTGGAGAGAACCAATTGTAATTTAATGTATTAAAATTTAAATCACTGACCTGCAGTGGTTTGTATAAAGATAAACAAAACAATTCTACTTTTCATAAGATTTAAAAACGGATAAGTACAAGTATGCAGAGGTGGTAACTTGAATGTTTGGCACTTAGGAAAAATTGATTTTATACACTACTGAAGAACTGCTTATAACCATGTATATGCTTACACGTATACATTTACTGTGCAATCATCTTAATATCTTCTAGCATCGCACAGTATTGGATTCTAACTTAGGACTCGATTATTTTTAATTTAACTGAATTACATTTACATGTAGCATGTTGAAATAATAATAAATTTACTTTCTCTTTAAACTAGGTTTTAAAGCTCAAATGTTCATAATAATTTATAAAATGTTATTCTAATGAAAATATATGCAAGGTATGCATAGAAGATTTTTAAAAAATGATTTATAGTTCTGAAGAAAACTTTGTATGTTTACGTATGTATGAATTCATTATTCAAAATTTGAAGTAGTAGAATTTCCTTATAAGTAACTTTTTGATTAAAAATTACCTTTCAATTTAAATCTTATATCCTGCTCTACTCTAACTTCTAAAATTTATGATTGATCCAACAATTTTGAGCTACGGAAATTTGACGATGTGAATTTCCATCGATTTTTTAACCATTTAACAGAGACCGTAAATGAATTGTTGCTGAAGAACAGCTTTGCTTGGTGAACAACCTACAAACAATAGTTCGCTATCAAATGACTATGCTTTTCAATTATCTCTCTTTATATTTGATCCGATGTTGGGCGGAAGACCAATTTGTGCAGCGCTACTTAATCTCGGGATCCTTGGTTCAATTTCCAAAGACATACGGTAAAGATCCTCTTCTGTCAGCAGAAATGATGGGTCGAGTAAGTAGTTTGTCACTTTCATATTCAATTCTATCTTATACGGTGTTTGTTGAAAGTGACGGATTTCGCGTATCACATGTGCAATCTTTAATTGGAAAAAGATATTTGTAATTCAGTTGCAATAAATATTTAAAAACATTATTGCAGATTAATAGCTTTACCATTCTCATTTTAGAAAAATTTAGAAGACCATCTTCAGTAAAATTTGGAGTGCCTTCCTCTATAAACGAGAGATCCGTAAGGTATAACCCAAGATAAGGAATACAGGGTGGATCGCATCGGTGCAAGGCATCTCTTAAGTTTCTAAATCGGTGTTCCGATGAAACAATATTTTGCAGTCTCTCAATAGTTTGCTTTGTCTAGAATAGAATTACATTGTTTAAAAACTATAATAATTTTAAGCAACATAAAGTAAAAATAAAATTCTTCACATGTGAATAATTTTGCAAAATTATTTTATTACCGTTTTAGATACTTTTTCCCAAGTCTTCTTTAGTCTATACACACTGCTATTAGTAAAAGCTGCACATATTTGCAGAACTCCATTATAATTATGAAGTACTCTACTTATGTCTGCTACAGTTGCCCATCTCTCTATTGCAGCAACGCGTGCTGTTATATTTGATCTGCGAATGATTTCCGAAACAACTAACTGCGAAACCTCGTTGAATCGTTTTGTCATTAACGTAATGTGAGGTGCCCTTGTTGCTCTGTCTGTTTTCATCCAAGCTTGACCCAGAAACTCTCTAAAAAACAATTCAAATTTTGTATCGTTAAATTAAACGATAAAATATTAATTAACCCATTTAATTAGGAGTTATGCTACAAAAGAAGAAAAAAATATTAATTCCTAGGTTAAAAATTAGTTGCTTACTCGCTTGCAATAGAAATGAAAATTTGATGATCTAAATACGTCATTTGCTCCGCTACTTCTAAAGCCGACAAGCTTTCGATATTTTCTTTTGTTGGAACCTAAAATTTTAGAATACACAATTTATTACTATAATCATTTATTTTTAGAAGCATAAGTATGTGTGAAAAATAATTATTTTACCGCAGGTGGTGTCAATAATTTCTTCAAATCTACTTTGTTAGCATCTGGTTCATCTTTAGTAATTAATCGTAATAGTTGATTAGCTGCTTTGTGCTCTGCTGGTAAAAGATTTGGGCTGTAAATAATATCCTCTAGAAACTCTATCGTCATATTTTTCAGTTTAAGATCGAGTTCAAAATCTTGGGCATGTTTTGACACCCAATGGCGTAAGACGTTCAATACTCTCATAGTTGCAGCAGTGGACATTACTGATTCTTTACGTCGATTCTTCTCGCGACAAGAACCACGCGTATTGCCATCACGCTCAATCACTTTGTCAGGTGGGTTGCTGGATGCCGAAGTTGCAATAGCAAATGCTGTTGCAGCTGTTGAGGTACTGCTCCTAAATTTACAAAATATGTACTTTAGATAGTACACCTTAACAGGAAATAAATTTGAAATAAAATTTCTATGGTAATAAAAAGAATGAATAATATTTCAGTTCTTTATCAACATTTTTAATTTCAACGTTTAGATTGATTACTGTAAAAACTAAAGTAACTCTAGAGAATATATACTTTTCTTAGTGAAGTGTTAGTTTAGTGTCAGTTATTGACATTGTTAATATATAAAATTATATAAACAACCATGTTATATGTTATAAATCTATTTAAATCTCAAAGAGTAATAATTTATTCAGTAATTATCCTATGTTTATTTATACATCATTTTTATTCAGATGCAGTGTAATGAAATCCACTTAATTATTTACAAGTGATATTCTTTTTATAAATAGTTACGATTTATTAGCAATATACTAAGTTTAAAGTTTAAAAAGGTTATATTTTATGATTAAATATTAAAAAATAGTTTTTAATACAGTACCGCTCAAAAATTTAGGAACGATAATGTAATTTTTTAGTTTCACAGAAAGTAGCATATCTCAGTAAATATTGATCGGAGAAAAAGTTTCGATATCGCATTTTTAAGGTCTTTCCAAGAGCTTGAAAACAGTATGTTTAAATAATTAAAATTTTTTTTTTTGTTATTGATAAGTGTTTTAGAAAAATGAAAAAATTTGAATTTTTTTAAAGTTGCTTTATCATTCGACATTTTTTAAGGAAATGTCGGAAATGAATTTTTGCCATAGAGATTTGGAATGTACTCGGAAAAACCTTCAATTTTCATATTTTTTAAAATTTTGTGTGACTCTCTTTCTAGAAGGAATACATGTTTAAATTTAGCGCAGTAATAATTAATTTAGTATACAGTACCGCTCAAAAATTTAGGAACGATAATGTAATCTTTAATATCTCAGCAAACGTTGATCGGAGAAATTACGATATCGCATTTTAAAGGGCTTTTCCAATACCTTTAAATACATTTTTTCAAAAATTATTGTAATTTTTTGGTATCATTTAAAACGCATTTAAGACTTGAAAAAAATTCAATATCATAAAACTGGCTTTATTACTGGAAGGAATACATGTTTAAATTTAGCGCAATAATAATTTTAATAAAATAAATGAAAACAATACACTTGTAAACAAATAACAGTTTTAATAAAATATTTATTTAAATTCTACAAATTATCTTAATTTTTATTTATTTCTATTTATTCTTATTCACATAAACAGTAATCATTTCAAAAATTCTTTTTTTCTATTATTATAAACGATGAAATGATTACTGTTTATGTGAATAAGAATGAATAGAAATAAATAAAAATTAAGATAATTTGTAGAATTTAAATAAATATTTTGTTAAACTGTTATTTGTTTACAAGTGTATTGTTTTCATTTATTTTATTAAAATTATTATTGCGCTAAATTTAAACATGTATTCCTTCCAGTAATAAAGCCAGTTTTAAAAAATTGAATTTTTTTCAAGTCTTAAATGCGTTTTAAATGATACAAAAATTTACAATAATTTTTGAAAAAATGTATTTAAAGGTATTGGAAAAGCCCTTTAAAATGCGATATTGAAAATATTTCTCCGATCAACATTTGCTGAGATATTAAAGATTACATTATCATTCCAAAATTTTTGAGCGGTACTGTATACTAAATTAATTATTACTGCGCTAAATTTAAACATGTATTCCTTCTAGAAAGAGAGTCACACAAAGTTTTAAAAAATATGAAAATTGAAGGTTTTTCCGAGTACATTCCAAATCTCTATAGCAAAATTCATTTCCAACATTTCCTTAAAAAATGTCGAATGATAAAGCAACTTTAAAAAAATTCAAATTTTTTCATTTTTCTAATACACTTATCGATAACAAAAAAAAAATTTATTTATTTAAACATACTGTTTTCAAGCTCTTGGAAACACCTTTAAAATGCGATATCGAAACTTTTTCTCTGATCAATATTTACTGAGATATGCTACTTTCTGTGAAACTAAAAAATTACATTATCGTTCCTAAATTTTTGAGCGGTACTGTATATTTAATTCACATGCAAGTACAGGGAACCTTGGATGCACTACGAAAATAATTTGACGATTGTCTGTGACAAAGATGTTTTCAATTATTATCGAATGTAAAGGAACAGCTTTTTATTTTCACCAAAAATCACAATTAAAATTGTTAAAAACTATATTTTGGAAAAAATTGCTACATTTATTTAAAAGCTAAGGACCAATTACGTGCAAATAAAAAAACTGTTCCTGATAACTTTATTTTTTCAGTGAGAAATGAATCATTGAAAACAAATCACATTTAAATTACGCATAAACATAATTAAACAATTAGCAAACTACCTTTCAAAAAAAAAAAAACAAGCTCTAGCAAGTTATGCCAAATTGCAGGTAACATTGATACTTACCAAATTGAATCTGATCCAATGCTATGTATGGCGAAAAACAACACAGGAAACGAAATTACTTATTTGGGTGAAAATACAAGAACTTGTTTTTCCAGTTTAATAAAAGTAGTAGTTTCCAACTTGAACGACAATTTTATCAGGATTTATAATTAAATTTAAAAAAAAAACTCTATTTAGATCTGAAGATTGAAATTACTTAAAAATGTTCGTGTAACGTAGCGAATTATTAATTAAAAGAATTAAAATTAAGGTATTATAAATTATATACAAATATGGTGAGATTAAAGTCAACAATCAAATTAAATGATTTAAAAAATAATAACTTGTATTTCAGATAATTAATTTATCCAATTAAGAGTATAAACATGTTGAATAAAAATCATGAAATTGTCACTTAAAAGTACATGCTTGCGAAGTAGAAAGAAATCGTCACATAAAACAGCCATAAATTATTATCGCAAGTTAAGGAAATTACGTTTTTTGCTTCCTCGTGGAGGAAGTTTTGTATTTTTAGTTCAAATAAGAAACAATATTGTATAACGTAATACTTAAACATTGTATACATTTAAAACATATACATTAATGTAATCATTAATGCTTCCCGCCACTAAATTACCTTGATGTGAATATTTTATTTACATAAAAAATAATTTGAAATTTTGGGGCGGTTAATTCTGAATAAAAATTTCCAGTTTAACTTATTTAAAATAATATGAATGTACACTTTGAATTCCATGCAAAAATGATTTGAACGTACATTTTTTACAGTAACATAAAAAACTTCAGCATTTGAAACAAAGTTGCCTTTTGCCTTTTCAATTTACAAACATGTTGACCCTACCTTCGATGACTTTGCCGGAAGCTGGTAATAACGACTCCAGCTTTACTCGACGCTTGAGGTATATCATGCTGGCCAGTATTCATTTCGCAGTCTTGAATGGAACGTCTGCTCGCCCAATAATTCTGGAAGAAAACGCCAATAAAATTAGTTTTACATTTTATTTTTAAATTAAAGATTTAATTTCACTATTTACCCCAGAGATTGTTGATATAGATCCACTTCTAGTGGTAGATGGAGGCGCTGATGCAATAGACGCTCGATGATCTGAATAATTTTGACCATACTGTTGTTGATTGTACCGAAATTGCAAAGGAATGTAGGCTTCGACCGAGGGTGCTGTATCGTCTGCCCAACTTTGATCGTCTTTGTCAGAATCTAAACGTCTACTTCTGGTTGGGCGAACGGGAGGAATCTTTGGAGCAGTCTCAACTTTAGCTGATTTTGGCGATGGCGGACATAATTCTTCATATTTGAATTGTACATCTGTTGTTAAAAATATAGAAATTGAATTAAAGCTCAGAATACTTAATAGTAATATTAATGTAGAAAAATTAGTAATAACCATCTTTTGAATTATCTTCGGTTGCAACCGGAGTATCATCATTTTCTTCAGAAACACAGCGAGAGTAAATGCCTTCACCACTTTCTTGAGGACTTTTGTCCGAACCAGAACCAGAACCAGATCCAGTAGAACCGACTAACGTTACAGAACTTAAATTGCTTGGAGACGATGGTGCGCTAACTACTGTTAAATCTGTGGATATTTGTTAAGAAATATTTAATTGTTTTCATTGAATACTTTCACAGTTTACACAGTTAAAAATTTGTGTTTTGTGTTTTTCAATAAAAAGCTACACAAAAATGGTGTTTAATGTACACTTTTTCTTGTGTTACCGTTAACACAAGGAATGTGTTTAAATTACACTATTTTTATGTAAAGTTAAGAACTACACTTATATAAAAATGCTATTCTTGATATTTTTGTTTAATTATTTACAAAAATAATTTTACATATTTTTGCTCTATTGTTGCTTATTAATAAATAGTTTCTATTATAATTATTCAATGTAATTCTAATATTCGTTCCCCAGAATAATAAATTTTGATTTTTTGGAATCCATGAATACTGAAAAAAAATTTTTTTTCAGAAACCTTATTTCACTTTAAACTCCGTTAAAAATTATTGTATAAATTTGTACGACACCGCGTTTTCAAGCTGAAAACATAAGCTTTCAAAAACCGTTGAGATTTTGAGATGCGATAATCGGTTCAAAAACTATACGGAGTTTTGTAAGGTTAAAATTTTTGACTTTTTTATTAGCTTTTAAATGTTAATAAAAGGAGGAAATTAAAATTTTTTTTCATATGTAAATGTATTTTTCTAAAGCTTTTGCTTCACAGAAAAGAATGTCGTCGGAATTTTGAAGCTGCGATCATTTTTCGCAATAATATAAAACTTTCTTCCCAGATTTTTGCCGAGCGTGACAAAAGCATGTGAAGGGGAGTGTACGTTTGAATATTTTACACATTTTGTAATTCATACAAGAAAGCATAGAAAGCATAGTAAGGATTATATTGTGTTAAAATAAATTTTTACTAATTATTTGTGTAGTTTACTGGAGCAGTCAAAATTAAACAAAATTTTTGTGTAATTTAATGATTTATACACAAAAATTATGTTATCATTACCACCGCTCGAATTTAAACACAAAAATTGTGATCTCTTTGTGTCCGTTCAATTCTAAACACAAAAATAGTGTTTAGAATTGAACGGATTTTCAACTGTGTATTTTAATTCAATTTCGTTAAATTAATATCGTAAGTCTATACCTGTAAGAGTTTCTGCACTCGATGACACTGCAATAACTTTAGGAATAGTCAAATGGCACCCATCATCTTCCGAACTGTTGTTACTACTAACTAGAATGTTCACTTTTCTTGAATTAGATGGTGACTGATTGCTTGATGAAGTACTTGCCATCTGACTGTTGGGGCAGCTACTCACTATTGTTGGTGCTTCTGATATTAAATCCAATTGCTGCTCCTCTTCTTTTTAATTAAAAATATTTAGTTGTTAGTAAAAAAGTATTTAACATTTTCTGCATACAAAATTAATTACAATCTTACAATATGTAATGTAGTTGAATGCCAGATGAATTGAAATATTGCATTAATTTTAAAGATGATACAACGACAAACTTGAGATATTATTTGAAACAATGAAGGGTGTGAACATTTTTAAAACATCTCAAAAGCAATAAATGATTAAATTTTATGATTGGCGATTTTTTAAAATAAAATGACAGAAATAGTAGCGGGAAAGCGATTTTTTTAAATGAACGAGAATTATGATTACAATTACACTTCGATTTTCTCAAAGTCAAATTGATCTCACGTTTTTTGTAGCTAGTTCGCCAGTGAGGCTTAGTGTTGGCCATATAAGTACTTGAGGTAGGTTCATAAGTACTGCAGTTTCCTGTTTCTCGACTATCGCTTATTTCTGATCCATATCCTACATATAATAACATTTATTTACCCAATTCTCAAATCTAATTTAAGATTCTGTATTACTTACAGTTAATTTATTTTTAGAAATGCTGTTAATTATTTTATTTTTTACGGTAAGACTTTAAAAATAACTTATCATAAATTTATATTCAATTACCAGAAACAGAGCTTGCACCACTGGTCCGCCTTGGAAACGAACTACTTCGCCTCCGATCATCTAGAAAATGTTGCGTATCTCCTGTAGTAAGTCCAGAAACATCTAAAGAACTGAAATACATTTAATGTATATTATTATTCAATTACATAATTAAAAGCAATAAAGAATCATTTAAAGTTTAGTTCCAGAAAGAAGCTGGTCCAATTCTTTATCATCGTATAATCTTAACATGTGTAAGACTTTTTGTAGGAAACAATTAAAGATTAGAATATATATTATGAATTTAATCCTAATTTCATTTTTTAAATTATTTAAGTGTAGTTAAATTTTCTTACGCTAAGGAGCCACCAGGTAATTGAGCATCAGGTGGCTCGGCTTCGTAGAAAACTTTCTTCAGAGCCTCAAGAACTGTAACACCGTCTGTAAAAACTCGATACGTCAGCAGGAACGTATTAAGGAAGTCGATGCTCAGGAATCGTAGATCGGTGAGCCGTTGTAATAGTCGTTCCGGTGTCGCGTAACGTATCTGAGGTACTTTGCAGGAATTTAATGTACGGCTAAACCGTATATCAACATCGTCTTTAAAAAGTTTTGGATCATTTTTTATTGATTGTGGCATTGTTACGGAACTTGTATCGGACCCGTGCAATAATTCATTAAAATGCACGTTGTCCATGCACTGACTAATATCACTGATCCAAGCAGCTTTTTCCTTTAAAAAACGGATTTAGATCGTTAAACTTTGATATTCACATAGGTATTTATTAAAATGTCTCTTTTATAATTTATTGAAGTTTACCTGCATTGTAGGTGCTACAAGGTGAATTGTAACTTGACGATTATCTCCTCCAGTTTTTAAATCAACAATGATTTTAAAGTCTCGATTTTGTAGCTGAGTTACAACTCCAGCACTTCCGCTTCCACTACTTTCACTTATTCCACTTGACAGAGAGCAAACTGATAATTCTATGGAATGAACATTTTTAGTTTAAATACGATGATTTAATATTGCTCTCTAAATCTGAAAATGTGAAATTCACTTGGAAAATGTGAACAGTAACATATTTTATGTGTTACTTATTAAATGTGACATTTTCCTAGTTAATTTCACATTTTTAGATTTACATGGTGGTTAAAATGAAAATGATCAAGGAAAGAAATATTTGTTGATAAAATATTACCATCGTCATCTGTAGCATTTTGTTCGCTTGGATCTTCTACTAAAATTGCCTCAGATAGCGGTATTCTTCCTATTTGCGGTACAAGGTTGAGACGGCCGTCATCGTCAGATTGACGAGTCGTCAATATCAAATGATTAGAAAAAAGAAAGCATTGCCTTTCCTTATCTGCGCTACTTTTTCCGCCAAAAGTAGCACTTAGTCGACTTCGCGCTCCTCTTGGTTTGTCCAGAATTTGACTTAAAGCTCCTGAAACGTTACATATCACCAATTAATATTTTAATTTACTATTATAATTTTTTTTTAATTTTATATTGTATTATTTAGACAGAGTATTGACTAGAAAATTGGAATATAAACTAGATCGCAGTTGTAGTATATTCTAGATTTAGTGAATAAATAAATTAATTGAATTAAAATTTATTAGATACATAAATACATTTTTGATACCTTTTTTGATATTCTCCTTTTTTTTTTTAATAAACGTTGAACTTGGTGGTCCCCAAAAGAAGAAGATAAGTCATAACATCAATGTGCGTTAAATAGTTTCTTCCTTTCAAATTGGTCCCCTACGCACGACCTTGCTTATATTGTTTTTCGCGTAAACTTCCCTTGGTCCCCCAACATACTCTACTAGTGTTTACCCTCTATTCTACCAGTACCCTTTGTTTTTAACATTAATATTGCTCACGAAATCTGGTCAAAAGGACGCAATAGAAATAAAAAAAGTCGCACGGCGTCATCCGCCGTTTCATCCAGCTCCAATAGCGGCATTTCCTTCTGCCCCTAACTTCCTCTCTCCTCTCCCTCTATCTCTCTCTTACTTCAGCTACTTCTCTCTCCTTCTCACACTATACGTTGTTTTCGATCGTACGTCGCCCCCGGCGATACAACTTCCGCCGCCGAATGAAATTCACGCTATAACCCAGTCCCTTCTGTTGTCTTATCTCTTCCACGAGTCTTAACACTTCGTCACAGAACGGTAGAGGCTAAACGATTGGCCAACGCGAAGGCACAGCTGTGAGTTTCCAGACGACTTCGAGTGTACGGCCACCACAACGACGTATCCATGTACCTGACGTGCCTCTCGTGTTTTTGTTTACAAGTAACTTTTCACTGCGCGGATCTTACGTTTCAGCCTCGCGGTAGGAAGGAGATCTTGGAAGGACTCATTGGGGCGTTGGGTCAACACTCCCGATGCGGTGGTTTTGTTCCTGAGTGAAAGGTGGCCGGAAGAAGATGGGGCGCAAGGAATTCATTTCTTCGCTCGAGGCAACCATATGACGTTCTACGGAGGGAGAGAACGCGCGCGTTTCTCCAGGGCCGTAACCATGCCACGCCGATCCTTCGGCAATCCACGGGCTACGAACATTTTACTCGCGCTTTTGTGAGGCCTAAAGTAACCCAGAAATTTCGCCGAGTGGAAAAAGCCCAACCGAGGCGAGGCGGTATAAAATAATGATGTAATCGATAAAAGAAAATCAATTTTAACATTTTCTGCTTCTTCAAAGTTTAAGTTCAGTATGTCCTACCTAAACTAAACACTGCATACATTTTAAAAGAACAAGTATTATTTTAAAATCTAACAGTTAGCGATTTAATTTTTTTACATTAGAAAATTAATTCAAAATAAAGTGATAACACTTCGTAGAAGAGAAACGATGTTTTTAGTATAATAATTTAAAGTAACTATTCGATATTGATTCATCAAAAACAAGTGGCTAAACATTCACCAAAGTAAGTTTACAAGAAATTCCCACAACTAAAGTATATTTATTTTTCAAATTCAGAAGTAGAGTATGTGAAACAATTACGTTAACGTTCGATTTAAAAAAAAATATATACACGACACAAAATCAATTTGAAAAGAATTTTTTTTATCATAGTAGGGGATCCCTCGATATTTCGCTTCAAAGTAGGCGAAGGGTACGTCCCTGACAGAAGAAGCGAACGGTCGCACGCGCACACGCGCCGAGCCGGCTGGAGAGCGGAGTACGCGCCGAATAGCGTTTATCCCGCCTCTAGAGTAGTGCATCATCGATTTTGGTCGGACGCGGCGGCCGGCGCTTGCGCTCTCGAGTGCCCGTCACTAACCCGTCGAGAGAGGGCCGCGACTGTAGGCCGCTTGCTGGTAAATCGCGCGCCCTGACGTTTGAATGGGCGACGCGAGTCCGTCAACGGAACTATCCCCTTTTCCGATACTCGATTGCGCTTTTACCGACGCGACTCTGCGCTTTTATCAACTCGCCCGCGGCCCTGCGTTAATTCTATCTCGTTCCCCTTTTGCACCGAAATTCCAAACCGTTATGTTATTTATTACAGCGAGAGCTTGGCCTTTCAGAGGGAATTCACGGCAAGGTATTTTCAGTGGCATTTATTTTAGAGTATTATTAACGTGTAAACGAGAGTTGGAAAATCTCTGATTCCCGGTAGCAAGAGTAATTAATTTTCACGTTAAACATGGAAAAGCTTGAATTATAATATTCTGCTGTAATTGAGAGAGTGCTTGTAGGCAAATTTCTCTTGCTTTTGTGCGTAGATAAAAGAAAATGAATGATCCGAGTTTGCAAGCGTAATTAGTCAAGCGAGGCGATCAGTAGAACGCAACAAAAGATTATTCTCTCACCTTGTCTAACAAAGACTTGATTAACGTCGAGTAAAATTTCACAGCCTTCGACGATCATCCTTTCAACGGCCAAATTCTTCCGCAAATTTTCCGTCTCACTAACCTGAAATAGCGAAGGGGATATGTGAGTGACTTTGAGAAAAAGCCCTTTTGAGGCATAACAAGAAGAATAATTTTAGAAAAATGTTTGACACAGTTCGGACGAACAATACCTCGTCGTGCATTTGTCTCGAGAGATCCTCAAGTTGCTGACGAGCATTCTGCAGACTTTTGCGCTCCACGTGGTCATGCGGCGTGTGAGCCAAAAGCTCGTGCAGCGTGACAATGTACCTAGGAATCTGAAAAGGGTTTCTATTAAGGAAGTGTTTCTATTTAAAATTTTCGAGAGAAAATGTTTTGTTTCGCTTGAATAGCAGTATAATGAATGAACATGAAAATTTCTTTTTCATTTGTAAATTAGAGTTTCTTTAATGAAAGCTTCGGCTGTTTATTCTGAGTTTTTTATATGCTAATGCAGAGTTAGATCACTTTTCCGGAGTTTGAACTCAAATTTCAAACGTGCTTGCAACGAGCAGAAAGAGCGACAAATCATAACTAATTTAAGTCAAAGATCGAACTGTTCGAGAACTCTTTTGGGAATTTCGTTATCTTGTTACTACTTATCTCGCACATAGAAAAGTATTACCAGGAAATGTCACTAATAGGTTATTACTGTTAATGCAATGTAATCTAAAATCCATTCAGAAAATGCACAATAAAAATAAAAAAAATTCTGTATATAACATTTTTTATAAAATAATTTTGTATAATTAGAAAAGTTGAGATTTGTTGATAAAAAAAATAAAAAATTTCCGATGTTTTATCATTTTTTAATAATTCTGAATTTATCCTCTATTTTATTCACAATATATCGACGCCTCCTACGAAGAAAATCTCTTTTCAGTTTTGCGTCGAAGAAAATCCCTTCCAAATTTGCACCGAATATAATCCCCTCGCTGATTTTTTCCGACGAAAAAGATCTCCTACAATCTTATAAAACAATTTTCTACCAATACTATCCCATACTTTTTAATCGAGGGTGCATTTATTTAAACAAATTGTTTTATTTTACGTTTTATGTTATCCTTTTTTTTATACAATTTAATGTTAAACGTTGGTTTATTCATGGCTTATTCGTTAACTAAAACCATTAGCCAATTGTTATTACTTCGTTTATTTCATTTCAATAAAGCGCAAAAACGCCAGAGACAAGACAGGCTAGTTTTTGCCGCAAAAGTACTAGAAAGGATAGTTTTCGCCGCAAAAGTTCTAAAAAGGATAGTTTTCGTCGGGAAATCAGCTGAGAAGATTTTCTTCGTCGCCAAAATGCAGACAGGGGATTTTCTTCGTACGGGGCGTCGATATATTCAAATATAGTAATACTAGAAATCACCTGCTAGAGTTTCATCGAAATTCGTAACCCTTGATATCAGTTTTAATTCTTAATAAAAATTATATTGCTATTTCCTTTCACATCTTCAGTATATCTTAGTAAAATAAATTCAATCATCAAGTCAACAAAAATGTGTTTACTTAAACAATAGACAGAAGTGAATGTTTCAAAATCTTGAAATAAAAATTTATTGCATACAATTATTTCTCAATTGCTCTGTAATCTTTCCTTTAAAACAACAAATTTTAAATAGCATCTTTTCATGCTTATTTGTTAATAAAATTTATTACTTCTTCCAATTTAAGACTTTTTAGTTCTATCGACCAAAAGCATAAAAAGTCGTTCATTTGTATATAGGTAATTGCTGATGCTAACTGCTTGTGCAACTAATGAACATTAGCCAAGTTTCTACAAGTTCTGGGTGAAATAAAATCTACTCCTTTTCAACTTCGAAATGCTCAAACTAATTTAAAAGAAAAAACTAACTTTAAATAACATCTTACAAAAGCCACTCTCTCCGCAGTAAATCTAGTTTGTTGAGTGCATAAATAAAAGCTGATGTATATATTGACCTGATGCATCGGGTAAGTAAGAAAAATCTCAAGGGATCTGCCGTGGCATGCAGCTTTGTTCTCGAGGCGAGCCAATAGTGCGGTGAACGAAGGGGACGACTGCTTGCACTCCGTTAGCACTTGCAAACTGTAGTGATGGTTTCTCACGTATTCCTGGTAGATCGAGAGCATGGGCAGAAGCATATCGAATAAGTCACCTGCAAGAAAATGCAAAATCGTGCGGAATATAAACAAAAACTGCAAAATGAAAATATCGATTGTTTCCTCGGCATTGAACAATACCATCTACCATCGAACAAGATTTTATTTCTGAACTTTATAAATTTTTTTAATAACAATCTTTTATGTTTAAGTACTGCTTGGAACTTATTATTCAACTTTAAGTTTCAAAAATTCGTATAATAACTTTGATAAATCGCTTTTTCTTATGTGCTGATGAATTGCTGTAAAGAAACTTTCTGGCAAAGTCTGCTAGTACACTTTCAGAAGAAAAGAATTGAAAATACTAATTAAGTCAATTTCGAGTTGCACTTTTTTCCGTTCTCGTGTTGTTAGCAGTGTTAAAGCGTACATAAAATGATATATTAGATAAAGTTTCTTTTTTAAATTAATGTTATAATGTAATTTGCATTTTTTGAAAATTGTCCATCATAATTTTGCCGATAACTTTTATGCATTTTCATTCTAAATAATTTCCAGCGTTACACAGTTGAAAATCCGTTCAATTCTAAACACTATTTTTGTGTTTAGTATTGAACGGACACAAAGAGACCACAATTTTTGTGTTTAGATTCGAGCGGTGGTAACGATAACATAATTTTTGTGTATAAATCATTAAATTACACAAAAATTTTGTTTAATTTTGACTGCTCCAGTAAACTACACAAATAATTAGTAAAAATTTATTTTAACACAATATAATCCTTACTATGCTTTCTATGCTTTCTTGTATGAATTACAAAATGTGTAAAATATTCAAACGTACACTCCCCTTCACATGCTTTTGCCACGCTTCGGCAAAAATCTGGGAAGAAAGAAAGTTTTATATTATTGCGAAAAATGATCGCAGCTTCAAAATTCCGACGACATTCTTTTCTGTGAAGCAAAAGCTTTAGAAAAATACATTTACATATGAAAAAAAATTTAATTTCCTCCTTTTATTAACATTTAAAAGCTAATAAAAAAGTCAAAAATTTTAACCTTATAAAACTCCGTATAGTTTTTGAACCGATTATCGCATCTCAAAAATCTCAACGGTTTTTGAAAGCTTATGTTTTCAGCTTGAAAACGCGGTGTTGTACAAATTTATACAATAATTTTTAACGGAGTTTAAAGTGAAATAAGGTTTCTGAAAAAAAAAATTTTTTCAGTATTCATGGATTCCAAAAAATCAAAATTTATTATTCTGGGGAACGAATATTAGAATTACATTGAATAATTATAATAGAAACTATTTATTAATAAGCAACAATAGAGTAAAAATATGTAAAATTATATAAAAATGCTATTCTTGATATTTTTGTTTAATTATTTACAAAAATAATTTTACATATTTTTGCTGTATTGTTGCTTATTAATAAATAGTTTTCTATTATAATTATTGAAAAACACAAAACACAAAATTTTTAACTGTGTACGTATATTAATTATACTGAAATACATTTTCTGAGTAAACTTGTGTTTTCTGTGCGATTTTGTTTTATAAGAAGCAAACCAGCCAGTTTATTTTTGTAAATGAAAATACTTTCAAATAAAATGCATATGTTACCGATTGTACAAGTAAACTTTACTCATTTAAATAATTACATGCAATTGCTGAAAATACATTGACAATTATTAATATTAATGCATAATATTTAAAAACTAAGTCAACCAATTCTTTTGATATTACGAGGAATGATTTTATATAACATAAAATTAGAAGATATAAAAATGCATAACATTCCCTCGTTAAAATTCCTTATAACTGCAAATAAAATAATATTTTTTGTTTCTTATTTTGCAAACAAATAGAAACTTTAAAAATATAAAAAGACAATGTATTTTCATGCTATTTTGTCCTTATAAAAAAATTTGAAAAGTATTTATAAAAATAACAATAAATAAACTACAGATAAAAGTTACAGTTAAAAGGTTTGCAAACTTACCCAGCACCAAGGTCGGCCAACTTTCCATGCGTGAAGTCAAGCCTTTTAAAAATATTTGGTGTAAGAATAACACAGTCTCACTATTTAAAAAAATGCTATTAACGTCCTCGTGACTGCAGGGTGGTTTTTTTGAACTCGCGGCCATTTTAAATGGTCTTAAAAAGCAGCTCACCAGCACTTCCATCTGTTCTGTGTACTCTTCTTCCGCTTCGACCATTTGAAATACCAAGCTGAAATGTATTCATGTATGTGAGTAAAAAAAATATTCCGCATTAAAACGTCATGTGCCGAACCGTAGGGTACTTCTATTTTACGTTTTTTTATTTGCACAATGCAATTCGTGTTTATTTTGTTTTAATTTTCGCATACGAAACTGAAATATGAAGATTTACCACCAACAAGAATTTTTAACTTGTAAGCTTTATCTCTTGCTTATAATATAAAAATTATACAAACTTTACAATGGGAATAAAAATGTAAAGAGATGCTTTTAGGAATTTCACGCACAATGATTATTAATAATAAAAATGAGGGTTTATTCATTTAAATAAGTGAATAAATACCTACTACTAAAAAGCAATAATTTAATTAAAAAATTTAATCAGTTGCAAATAAAAGTAATAATAATTATTTCACAAGCTTCTTTGTCATCTTTTTAAAATTTTCAGGTAGTGCATCTTGCAAGTTTCTCTTTCATGAGAAAAACATTGGTAGGGATTTTAAAAACATAAGTCTTCATGATGTCACAAAAACTGTAAATAATTTAAGAAGGAATGAAATTTTATGCAATGGGGACTTGGTATGAACAAAAAACAGAAAAAGGCGCTCTCATTAAATCTGAATACTGAGAAATAGTTGACATACTCCCTTTCTCTTTTCAATTTAATGTTTACTAATGCAGGTAAAAGGTCATGAATATTTTGAAACGAGATTCTACTAAGGTCTGATTATTACAACTTGTGAAATTGTTTTATTTTCGTTTTAACATTAAATAAAAACAAAAAGTTCATGTCCTTTATTTTTAGATATTCCGCGCAACTCACTTAATGAGATTTTTTACGCATAGAGAAATTTAAAAATAATAAATCTTTTTTTACGTAACTATAAATATTCAAATAGCACGTTCGAGCCTCTACGAAGTCAATGAAAATTCTCTGAAGCTTCTGGTTATTTCCACCGAATATTTTACCCGTTAAGCGTTTAAGTAAATTAAAAAACTATTTCTACTTTACAACCGACCAACAACTCAATAATCGTACAAACTATAAAAAAGAATATACAATCAAGAATACTTGTACTAATTGTACACAAAAATCATTAAAATTTTAATAAATAATCCATCGAATAAATATTTACCAACTATTTCAGCACATAAGTTATTCACGAATTTTTCATAAAAATACGTGCAAAGTATCGTTAATCCAATTCATAAAAATGATGTGTTACTTCATTTTTTTCCGTCGGTTTATTCTCGTCAAGGTAACATAAAAGAAGATCTCACCTGTTTCTCTTCCTCATGCTTTCTGCGTGCGGGCTTTTTATATACTGCTCGACGATTTGCTTCCAGCGCCTCCTGCACAGCCAGCCCCTAAAAAAGCTCTGAACTTTCTTTATCTTTTGCATCTCCACGTCGGATATGTCTTTGAATCCTGCGGCGTTGGAACCGCCCGCAGTTGTGCTCGCCTGACCACTGGCTGCGTATGCGGAGGACATGCCCGGGGAATTGCTGCAACCCATCGTCTGTGACAGCATCCGCTGTAAGTGAGCCCGAGCTGTCATACCGTAGACGCTCGTTACGCTGGGTCTCAACTCCTTTTTTAATGCGCACAGCTGCAATGAAAGAAAAAGTGCAGTCTTTGAATTATTAAACTGCTTAAGAGAGGAAAATTTATTTTAATTATTTGGAGAATTTTTAGCTTGGATAGACGTTGAAGGAATTATGTATTGCTATAATGAATTTTCAAAGTCACTCGTCTTGATGATTATTTATAATTCGAATAATTAAACGAGAAATTCTCGAGTTTTCGAGTTGGAAGTCTGGCTGCCTACCTGTTGAAACTTTAATCTATGAGGAATATATTTTGAAAATCTAGTTTGAAGGGAGAAGAAGAAATTGTACGTGTGAAACGTAATCGGCAAGACCATTTTGCTAGTTAAGTCAGAAGAAATTTGGTCAATGTTGCTCAAATTGGTGTTTCAAAGTTTAACATTTCAGACGGATATAACGGTCCGTAACCTTCTTTAATACGAAAACTTTTGATATTTAAGAAAAAAAAGTTTAGATGAAAAGAAAAAGTTTTCACGGACGTGGGAGGATTTCGCTGAAAGGGAATATTAGAAGATAAAAGCGCGAAGGAAAGTGGAAATTGTGAGCTTCGTTACACAAAGGTGAAGTAGAATTTACAGATCAGAATCGATTTGTTTTTAATAAGAGAAGCAGTTCACTCATTTGAATTATTCTTCTAATAAAAGATTCTGTAAATTGATTGAATTGATTCTATTGATATAACGTCATTAAAACGAATATCTTTCAACGTTATTCAAATAATACTGTTATGCTATGATAACGGGAATAAAATTAACCAACCTCTGCTCGAAGTTTTTTTATTTCGTTCGTTAGCTCTCGCATTGCTTAGTATATTGCCAACTTTGCCGTTTTTTTCAATCTCCACAATTTGCAGCAGATGTAAATGCTTCTGCTCGAGTTCTGCTTTTTCCAAGAGGCATGTTTGTTAAAGCCTGTGAAATAAATATATTTAAAGTAAATTTAACGCATTTAGAAAAGTAAGAAAAATGAACACAGTCGACAGCTTTAAAAGAAGCAGCTTTTTATAACAATGTTTATAGATTATAAACCAAATCTGTGTCGATAATAATAAATTACATACGTCAAATTCTTTTGGTTCACCAAACTCATTGCAGATAAATAATATGTCCTCATAATAATTTGGCTTATTAATAAAACGCATGAAATTGTCAAAGGCACACATAATAGTGTTAAGGTTGTGTTTTCGTATCTTCCAAAATCTTCTATACTGTAGGACGTTTGAAATTCGATTATCTAATGTTCTATCAACTAATTACTTCCGATTTTCTTAATAAATTGAACTAAGATATATATATTATCCACACTAGTAGAACAAAATTTTAATTTACCTTCATGCAAAAAAAAATATTTTAAGCTTCAAGAAGTACATAATCCTTGAAATAATCGAATGTCTAATCACTTTAACTACATAATAATTTTATTAAATTGTTTCAGATTTTATAAATCTGAATGAAAAAAAACAATTATCACCCATTTAGCTAAACATCGCGTAATTACATAAAAAATCTTTGATTGCAATATACAAACCTGACTAAAGCGTACGCAACAAGTTTACTCAATATATACTGTATACATTTGTTCTTTTAATTTTCTAAATAGTAATGTATTAATTTAGATAGGTATTGGTTTTCTTCTGTAAAAAATTCCTGATCGAAAAATGGTTATACCCCGATATGTTGGTAATTTGGATCCGAGGATGATGGCGTAAATCACATTAATTATTTGAGTATACGTTCCGATGCATCGATCGGAAACTGCCAAAACAAATAACGGTTGAACATCAAATTATTGTATTTATTATGGACCACACGCGAATTTATCATTATCGTAAAACTGCACAGGAGAATTGCGTAATAATAGTATTACACAGTTAAATATGATTTCGTCATAAACGAATAATGTAAACCTGTACATTCCAAATATCACTATTTAATTCAACAATATGTGGGCTTATATCAATTTTCATTACGTTGCGTAATCGAATTTTATCGAATGTTGCATCGTAGAACTACAATATTTTAAACAAATTAATGTAAAAATGCAAAATTAAATGAGGATAATTTTATTAGCATGAATTCGTATTTAATCGCATAAATCGCAATTAAATTTAAATGCCTAATTATTAATTAGATAATATTTTATTATTAATTATATCCTATTTCAAAGGTAATTATTAGATACAATTAAACAACCACTAAATAAAAAAAAATACCACAGATTAATTATCCATTAAAAATATAAATTATAGTGATTTGTTGTTTTCGAATGAAGCGAAATTATCATGGAAACTTTGCTTCTGTATATATAAAATGTATAATTAATTAAGTTTTCAAATAAACCGATAGCGATACTTGTCAAAAAAATCAAAGCTAAACTCCGACCATTTTAGAGCCAAAATATCAGCTACTGTTTCCGCGCGCGAGTTGTTGCCGTCATGTACGTCGCTTCCAGATACGCAGCTGGTATAAATAGTCAAGTACCGTAGTATTGAGTAGCACTTTGAGAGGCTTCAAACTAACTTATTCTATAGTAGTGCGTTACGTAAAAGCATCCATGAAAATTTGTTCGTAATATCATGAGTAAAACTTTACTGCACCGTAAAAAAATTGGCAATTTTAAGTAAATATTCACCTACATAGAACTTGTTAAAAACAATTTTAAAACTAAATGAATTTATTTGTTAAAAAAAAATAATAATAATTACTTGATACAAAGAAATATTTAACGAGCACTATTGAAGTAATTATTTACTTAACATTTTTCTTTCGGATCAAATATATTACATTCCTAAACCCATTATTAAAAATTGAAGAGTATTTCATAATCACGAATATATTAAATTGGTGTGATATGTGCAAATAGCTTTAGCATCAATTTCAATAAATTTTCCGCGCTACTGCAGGCTAAATTCTTCCAGAGTTATAGAAGCGATATTGAAAAATTTAAGGCGCCCTGGAGTACGACTGCTGCAGGTGAGTACGCACTATCCAAGGTCATACATTTTTCCGGTCATCGGATGCACTCGGTAACGTATCATACGATACATCCGTCTCGTTTATCAGGAGAGGAAGATCGTACGAGGCGTACAAATTGCTATCGAATTCCCCTTTCTATAAATTTCATCGTTCGAGGCACTAGAGCGCGGGAAAAAAGTTGAGCGATAGAATAAAAAAAACACGCGCGTACAAAGAGAGTGGAAGTGGTAAAAGTAGCTTTGCGCGAGTGAGGCGGTTACCTGGCATCACGTATCGCATCGATCCATCTATTGCATTCTGCCTCCGTTGATGTCTTCAACTCATACTGCCGCTGATTTTCCTTGCGGTAAGATATGGCAAAGCACGTCTGAAATCATGTGAAAAACACAACGATTTGAGTAAACTTTTGCTGGATTTCTTCTTTTTTTTTTTCTTGTAAGTGTTTATGCAACAAAAAAGGTGCAATAATGTGAGTAAGCTTTTTGCTGTATCTTTATTAAACTATTTCGACTTTTTTGGCAAGTTTTTTATTGGAAGAAAATTTGTTTGCCGTCTTTTTATTAAACTATTCTCTCTAAATCTGAATATGTGAAATTTACATGGAAAATGTGAATAGTAACATATTTTATGTGAAAAATCGTTTACATATGGCTTTTCACTTTTTAAATGTGACTATTCACATTTTCGGATTTAGAGAGTTTATACTTTTCTTTAGCAAGTTTTATATTGGAAGGAAATTTGGTTGCCGTCTTTTATATTCCCCAACGATTGGACAAGTTTATTAGAATTCCTCCTTTTTAGTTTTTTCATGCATTCAAACGAGTGATTGCCGATACTCATGACGCACGCAATTCCAGGTGTTAATAATTAATCCTCAATCCTCTTTTTGTACCAAAAACCTTTTCAAATGTTATTGAATCCAGAAATGAATTTATACGTATAGCGTATGTTTTCAAAAGCTACGATACGCTGCTGAGCGCTTTCAGCGGAGTAAGACGTCACTGCCACGCACAATAAGACTGGTATTAGGTCGGAACATGGTAAAATATGTATATGTAACCTATTACTCTATTTCTGCACCCTAAGGGTAAGGGTAAGTTACTTTTATAGATTATAGATTTTTTTATACATTTTTCTACTTTTTACACTTATATTTTTATAGATGTGAAATGTAAAAAAAAAGTTAAAAATACTAAATCAACATTCCTTATATACCTTTTTCTTATTTATAAAAATTATGTGCGTATAATAAATAATTTAAAATAAATAATTCACAGTATTTTCAAGTAATTTTAGTTTCATAAAAGATGCACGTGCAAATTTAATAATAAGCAGAATAAAAATTTTAAGAAGTAATATCTCATACAGTATGCTAAACTGCGATATTTAAGGAACTGCAAGGGACATTTACGAAAGTAAACTTAACACAGTCATAAAACAACTGAATGTACGTCATTAAAACAAGCAATAGCGTCCGTACACACGGCTAAAGATGAATTTTCGCTTGACGAAAGAGGGAGAAAGGTGACAAAGCATTGCTTCCGGAATACGTACTACAGGGCTTTCTATTTTGGTCAGTAATTCAATTTTGTCCGAGTGAGTTGCCTCCGCAAGATCAAACCCTGATGGGGATCAGAGTTCATGCACATCACAAAAGAATTGTCCCGGGCATTAAACGAGTGACTCTGAGTGTCCGGGGAAATTTTCGACGAGACTAGCTGTTGCTTCTGCGGTCGAGATGGAGATTCAGTGGCCTGTATACTTTTTTTTTCGGCGTTTTTGGAATTCCATTTTACGGTCTTCGGAATACAAGGGCCGCTTTGTATTGAATTCTCAATGGAAGTTCGAATCACGTGCGAAGATCTACTTTGCGATGTTATTTATGCAGTACGATCCCGTGTAGAAAAAGGCAGGGATTTGTCAGGTATCAGGAAAACAGTAGGGAAAACTTGCTGGATCTAGGTCGGATTTCGTCCGTTTCTTATATATGTGCCTTATGGAACAAACCAGGGAAATGTTGGGAAATGTTGGGTAAGTAGGGAATCCTAGTCTGAATCCTGGAAGATTTTTTTACCCAATTTCTACACGGGATTATTTACAGTGTGCACGCCTCTTAGGTCCAATTTATTTCTTACTTTCTTTTTTAAGTAGCAATTTATTTTACTTTTTTTTAGTACAATTAATAATAAATTGTAACCTATCATGGACTTATAACAAAAAATATACATAATTAGCGAAAAGACATTCTTGGAGCATTGAACTGTCAACTGGAATTAATTTACCTGAGAAATTCGTAGAAAAAATAATTATGTCAAGGATTTAAATAACCGATGAAATTCCAAACTGTGAGTGTAGGAATTAGTAGATTCATAACTTATTTAATGGATGCTGCAATATACAGCATCCTCATGTGGTTAGTAATTTCCGAGTTAATTAATGCAGACCAGCATAAGACAAGCGAGGCTTCATGCCCGAGGGATACATTAATTAATAACAGATTAAGCGAGATATCAAAAGTACATAAAATCTCAAATTTCTATCAACACATCAATATTTATCATTTGACAAATTCGTTAATTATTCTCATAACAGTGAATTACAATACTTAATTCTTTTAAAACAAATTATCGCTTTTCTGTAAATTCCTTTTTATTTACAAAATGATTTTGAAGGCCTAATGAATTGCAAATCAATGTACTCCAAAATTGAAGGACACCAAGTTCACGCCCCAAATCTTCGAGAATTAGATATCTTAATACATATATTCTCGTCATGTTACTGTCTTTCGAGTGATTGAAGACGCAGCGATGAGGATATTGATGGACTTCCAAAGACTTGTTCCTTAGATGTACAAAAATAGGGGCCGTGTATGTATGTATTTCGTGTTTGAGAGCTTCAGAAGATTTCCTGGCTAATCTTAATCCACAAAATTAAAATCTGTTCTTTGATTTCATCTCTACCATTCGAACCATATTTCTTAATACTATCGATTTCCGTTCATCTTGGATTATCATTTTATCTTCTTTGAAGCTGGCTCTCTCCTATCTTATCATCTCCTTTCCCTTTTATATTCCAATTTTAATACATCTTAGTTTTTTTTCAAGCAACATATTAATTATTTTTCAGTTGAGATAGATATAAATGAAATTAAGCTACTATTTCCGGGGCAAAAATATTGAAACTGACTGCGCAAGTTCATCAAATTTAGAATGTTTCACGTGGAGCTTTTACTAAACGAAACGTTTAATGCTTCATTGAGCAACATCACCTGCGCTTCATTTTCCAGTCAAATAACGCGGACAATTAAGTGAATCAATTTATGAAGCAATTAAAGAGCTTTCTGTATCTACTGATTAATTCTCAAATTTTTAATTGCATTTAACATTTGTTGCGTATTAAAATTTATTAGATCTCGTAGATTTATTTCTAAATTGACCGGATGGTGTCGGAAATATTATAGAAATCCCAATAATTGACATTTAGTCTTTCCGATTTTTATACATTTTTATAACATTCCTACAGGTCTCTCTCAAAAGTGAGAAATGGTGTCGAAAAAAAAACTGATTGCATTTGTCGCAGTTACAAATTCAATAATCCATCGAACACCGTCGATATGATTGGATCCAAGGTTGTACTAGATTCGTATGTCAGCAGAGTCTACGATTCAAACAAATCCTCTCTTTGTTGCCTCTCGGGATTCGTTATGACGATTGTTCGGTGGCAAATGCAATTAAATTCGCAGTGCAATAGGGCGGCACATTCGCTGGCGATGGTTTCGTTTGCACGATTGTTGCAACCTAGCGAGCCAACTGTAAATCACTATGCATGAGAATTCAATAGGATTTCGAAACACTTTTTTGGAATGGAATAATTTCGTTACTTGAAATCCCGCAATATTTAGCATATTTTTACATTTCTTTACATTGTAACAGGAATTCAAGACAATCACTATGAAACGCGTGCTTAATAAGAAAATTGTAATTACAGAACAAGATATGAAGTATTTGAATACTGCAGCTACGATTAATAAGAGTATTACCATTTAATCATACCATATTTAATTTTGGCTCGTTTGGCGAGGAATTTTATTTGTAACAGTAAACATTAAAGTGCGTATGTATCATGGTCGCAGGTTGAAATTCAAATTGAACGATGTTCTCTTCGTGTAAATAACTCGCCGTTATTGAAATATACTTAAAAGTGATTGACGGAGTGATTAAAAAAAAAAGAATTGTTTGTTTTTAATAATTCTATTTTAAAACAGCAGATTTACAAGAAAATTTGGCTGAAATTTAATAAGATATTTTAGTTAAACAACTTGTAGACTTGAAACGTACTTGAAACATCTCTTTTTAAACAAACAGTAAGAAAATTTAGAAGATTTAGTTCACGCTCTTCTTGAATGGGAGAAGTGAGTTTCAGAACCATGTAAATGAGGATGAAATTGCAGAAATAATAAGGATTTGTTGCGGTGCATAATAAGCTTCCGCTTAAGATGTTTAAAAAAGCTTGAGATGCATTAAAATAAGATGAACTAAGTCAGTTTAGAGTTCTTTATGGTGTTTAAGTGACAGTTTCACGGTATGTTTTATTTAAAATAATATCTAAATATTATTTTTTATCAATCACACGTCTATAATTAAAATTTTATCGTTGTTCTACAGGTAAGTTGTAAATGCAATTTTGTATGAGATTTTGTCTAATTTCCTCTTTCTTACGTGGCAATCCACGGCGTGTGACATTTAAAATCAATATTCATTTACTTATTTATATAGCAAGTCTAATAATAATCTTACACTGCATCAGAATAAGGATATATTATACTCGATTATTATTCCTTTCGAGTGCTTTAGTCTACTGAAAATATAAATTTTAATTAAGATTGTCAAAGAGCAGTTTCAAGGCGGAATAAACGAATGTATATAGCAAATCTTAAAGACTCTTATGACCTCCGGCTGCACGTCTTTTTATCTTCTTTAGAAACATCAGGGGCGGAGGATTTGTCACAGGTCCGGGGGGAGGAGAGCAGAAGAATTATTGATCACAGCTCTTTTCGAAAATAATGCGATACGACTTTTCGTAAATCTCTATTTCAGGCTGGTGAATTATGAAAGAAAGAAAGATTGGTTACAAATTCTTATTGCGTATGTTAACTTGCTTCTTTTATTAATAGAAAATTAGACAAGGGCGCAGACATTTCCATTTGAACCTTCAGATAGACGAATATAGGATAATCAAGGCTCATTACAGGTAATGATTATTTATTAGATATATTATACGAGGTTGTTTTAAGGACTAGGGAATACTTTAGAGCCCCCAACATATTTCTAAGTCATTATTCCACGAAGTTATATTTTATAATTTAATATTAAAAATTATGTGTTGCTATTAAAATGCTATTTATTTATTCCCTGTTAAATTCAATAAATTTGAAGTAACTGTAATCGGGGTCATGACGAGTGGCCCATCAATTTTGGATGAAGAAGAAATATTTCAAACATAGAAGATAAATCCATCGCATCTCGTTGAATATAAATTCGTGATCGCATCTCGGTACGTTTTTCTTCTTGGAGAGTGATCAATTTTCTTTGTTGATTGATGATTTGAATCGTCATGGAAACATGTTAAATTAAATTTTAATTATCAAAAACTTTGAAATTTAATCATCAAAATTGAAAAAAGAAAAAAGTAGTTCTCGATATACTATCTGGTGGATCTAAAAGTGAAAATATAAGACTCCTGTATCCATCGAATTTTTAGTATTTAATTAATATTACGGCTATGATAAATTCAATTTTGTGCAATCAGTTTTATTATAAAATAAAGCAGATATTTAGCTCAAGCTCAAGCTGATTATTTTATTATTTCGACTCGATACGGATTCTTCAATAAAAAATAAAACGAGCTGTCAATAATTTTAAAAGCTGCAAATATTAAACTAATGAAATAACAGTTCATAGGTCATTAAAATATTAAATATTGCAGAAAAAATGATCCGGACATTAGCTGATTAAAAGAACACTTCTTACTATGTCCTATTTGATTATTCCATTTGTTTTTATATTCTTTACTTGCCAGCGCGCGTATTTGCTTATAAATAATTTATGCGACAAAATGTAAATTGCATTAGCAGATTAATTGTGATACATAAATGTGCGGTTAAATAAAAGCTACTTTAAATTTCTTCAATAAATATTTATTATTTCAGTCTTTTGAGTCGTTACTCTAAATTATGTTTACTTACTTATCATGGATTATTAACTACACATATTAACTCTGTAAATATTTGTAAGTACGAATAAGAATGGAAAATTATGGGTACATTTTCATCCATTAAAAATATTAGTTTAAAAATTCAAGTGCTAAGAGATGAAACTTTTACTTAATCAATTTTGCTTGCGCATATGTAATATCTTGGTTTAAAATTCATCTGTTTCAGTCTGGCAGATTAAGCCCGCCGTTGTACAAGCTTCAATTCTTGAAATTATTTAGCCTTTAACGGAAAAAATATCCCAACTTTCATCTTAATTAGTTTTAACGTTAATTTTACTTTAATTAATGAATTAATCTTCCAATGGTTGAGTCGCATTGACGAAAGGAGATTAAGATGCTTGCACTGTAAGCAATGAAGAAAAAATGAGTAAAGTACTTGCAATATTTAAAGAGGTTAATAAAGAGAAAGACGTTCTTCAGACCATACTGCCTTACTGAATAAAACACGAATCCTTTCCATTTATATAATCGACCTACTGACCTAAAGATTCACCTACCTTCATCGGTGACACGATAAAAAAAATAATGAAAAATTGACGTGACGTTTATCTAACATATGTCATATCGCTATAGCGAGGCTCTTGAGATTATTGATGACAGCAAGATGGAGACAAGTAGATTGAAAAACAGAGTTTGTCAACTTTGGAAAATGAAGATCTATTTGCATTAGAATTTTTATCAATGCGAGGTTGAATTATTAGATTAATATTTCTAATGAGAAACTAATGACTTAGATTGCTGGGAAAAAGTTGAGTCATCTATCGAGAGCAAATAAAGAATATTTAGTTAGTTAAATTAAGTTACTTGACTACAAAATGCATTCATTATTTTCGCTAATTTTAAGTAACAAAACTAAATGATTAATGCACAAGACTGTATTCATTACATGCATAACTTTAGCGAGAAGATTACGCTTTCAGCAGCGCAAAATTAGTACACACATTACCGAATTAAAATTGTTTGTTTGTATTTTACTGCACACAAAATTGTAAATAATGTGGAAAATAAAGTCTGTAAATGAGCACCTGCGAAGTAGCAGGGATTCTGTGCTTAAAAATAATCAAGAATATTTAAATAATAATTTTATTTTAAATGTACACAAACATTTACGTTTTATAATAAACTATTTGACATATTTTTGACATTATTCATACCACTTTCTATGCCTAAAATTCCGAGGACAACAGTCAATATATTTATTTTCTTTGGAGTATTTTTCACGCATCGCCTGTGAAAATATTTATCTAACAGCTTAGTGCCAAGATTAATATTGTGATTCGATTAAATTTAAGCGGCCATGAATAATGAAAAATGGAAGGTTATTCGGATTTCTTAAAAATAATAAATTTCCGCTGTCAAAGTTATGACAAACGTTGATTTGTTTCATACGGTTCGAGAATATTTTTCTTATAAACGTCAATTTTTCAAAAATTGTATACAAAATTCAAATAAAATATCATTTACCAAGTAAAAAATTTATGGTAAGTATTAATTATTGCTTCAATAAGTTCTAATGCTTACTGGCAAAGCGCTACTTTCTAATCAATTAATGTTTTTATAAATTCATATAAAAATTTAGTATTATTTTTCTAACTTTTACTTAATTCAAAGTTCCCAGCAATATTGCTGTTTTTTTGTTTTATTTTTAGAATGATAGAATAAACTAACTGCAATTTAACTTTGAAATTTAACCAATATAACATTGAAATGAACCAGAAGTAAAATCCATTAAAAAAGATACATAAATAACCTTCTATCCCTGAAATCGATAAGCGGCTTAAAAATCACACAACTTTCTGCAAATCCAACAGTTCAAATAAAAACTGGTGGTAAAAAAATTACCTTTGCTCGGTAGTTTTCTTTATCAGAGTAACGAAAGTACGAAAGTTAATTCGGCCGGCGAGAAAAGTAATTTCAGATTCGTGCAAAGGTGCTTATTGTGCTGCGTGCGATAATGCACGCATTTTTTAAAAATTCCACTTTCATGCGAGCTCCAAGCAGCCTTCATTAGCCGGTACTTGCAAAACTCACGCGCGAAATAACTCCACAGACGAAATTGACCGCGAGCTACGTTCCAATTTTGCGGAACAATGCTGCGAATGAACAATGCCCGGAGAGAAAGGGAAGTAAGAGGGAGAGAGAGAGTAGCCTTAACGGGGGGAGAGAATGGAGGAAAGAGGATACTTAATCTACAACGAGCTACAAACACCCCTCGCCAGAATGCAGGCGGAACATTTTTCGATTTTCTTTTGCTTTCAATGATGGATTCTGACGAAGGAGAGTTGTTACTAGCTATTCTATGATGTAGGGATATTTACGGATAATATGGATAACAGAGAGAGAGAGAGATGAATACGTAGAACTGTTTATTAATTAGACTTTCCGAATAGATGTAATATACACGGAAATTCACATTAATTTTAGGAAATCTGACTGATTAAAAATAATTGAATGATTACATTGAGAGCCATGTATAGTAAAATTTATCCATAAATACTATGTAATAATAATGTAATAATTATTTTCATACTCTCAGTGCATACTATATTGATTCGCGTAAATATTTTCTGTTAATTATAATTTCGATTTATCGCGTCATTCCAGTTAAATATATCGTTTTTCTCCGTACAGAATTGTGCGTTTTCCAAAGATGTTTAAATTGATAATTGTTTTTCGGGCAAATAGTTTCAACGCCCGATTCTGCAGAGGAAGAGCAACAGTTTCATTGAATGACATTTTTTTCATTATGTCTTGTACCTAATAACAGCACAATAAATATTTGCGGAAAAGAGTATCTCATAAGGCAGAAGAGCTTCCTTATTTATCTGCTGTATTTACTCGGCGAGAATCAACGGGCATCTCTTTTTTTTAATTTTCTCCGGATTAGCGGAGCTAATAGTATTTCGGACCTTTTTCTCTCTCGATACGAGTCTCGCGATTTCTCGTAAACAGCTGATTCTCGATTATACATCGGAGCGTAAACTTTGCGTTTGTAATTATAAGCAAGTCTATTTGCGTTTCAAAGATCGATGTTTATCTCGAGGGCCCGGACGAAGGACTAGTCGCGCATCACCATGATTACGCGTGCAAAGGCCACTATAAGAGGTACACTTACCTGCTTGTCGGAGTCCTTGCTTTTGGCTGTAATTAAGCGGTCGCAATAGCAACCCTCCAGCATGATGATGCCACTCGGTCGCGTGCACGACTCATTTTCGTAATAAAAAAGGATATTCTGAAAGACAAACGTTGGAAATGCTGAGTAAACAAAGGTGTACGATTAAAACTTTTAAATATTTGGTTAAAGAATTTATGTTACTTTTCGCTATTCAGTTTTTATCATTTGTTAACTTCTTTTCATTTTTGCTGTGTATTCTTAATGTATGTTTTTAAAAAATTTAACAATAAAAATGTATGTTTTTAAACAATTTAATAATAAAAATGTTTTGGAATGTCAGCCGTGGCTGATCTTTTATCAGTGACCTGTTTTTATCCATGTCTGACCATACCCGGATATTACTACTCGGATTTTTTTTTTAAGTTATTATAATGAAACACGTAAGCCATTAATTGTTCTTTTTTGTAATTTGAATAGTGCAAATGTTTGAAAACATGTAAATGAGCTGTTATTGCATATGTCTGAATACACCCATATTTTACTACTTAAAATTTAGATAACCATGAATTTTCAGAGACCGCATATTTTATTCACATTATTATTAGTATTTAAATAATTCATACAATTTTTTTTACTAAATTGTACTAGTGTAAACACTTCCTACATCAATATTTCGATATTACTAATATACTAATTGCAAAGATTTATTTTTTTTATTTTTTCTTAACTTCTTCTCTCTTTTATGTTAATACGCTATTATCCCTTTAAAGATACCTTTACTTTGAATGTAATTAGTCTGCAGTGTAATGAACCTATGATAAAAAGAACAATGAAATAAAACAGGCGCCTTTTGTCATGTATCTTTTATTCCTGCAACGTAAATAAGATAATGACTAGCAAAAATTATTTGCGTAATCCTTTTTTAAATTTATCGTTACTGTCTTTACGAATTTATAAACTTTAAAAAAAAATATAAAAAAGCACGATATTTAATTGAGAAGGGCGAGCTGTTACAAAATAAAGAACATGATGATATTTGCTAAAACAGAACTTTTGCTATTGTCTTACGCTTTTGTTATTTGTGTTGCTTCCAATAAAAGTGAGTTTTTGTAATTTCAGTTCTAGTCGATCCGTGAAATATTTTTGCTGGGTAAATTTAACTGGCCATGTTTCTTTCACATACACATAATACAATGTATGTGTAAAAAATAATAATGGAACAATTTAATTATAATTATCAATATTCTGCTTTACTTTTTATTTAAAATTTTACTGAAAAATATCCTAATATTGCAGTATAAATGAAATAAAATAAATTAAATAATTATTAATCTCGAATGATTTTAAAGTACAAAATAAAAGCATGTTGCCTCTATAATTTTCAGAACATCAAGTAAAAACAAATAAAAAAATATTTTTATGTATAGTAACAGAACATACTAAAATATAATAGTGAATGCCCAATTTGGAATGGAACATCATAAAAATTAATATTTCAAAAAAACAAAAGAATATTTATCCAACCTAAATACGCGAATACTACGTTTAAACCACATTCGCAGAAAACTCGTTACACCAATTTTACGCTGACGAAAAATGATAAATAGTTAAATTGGCCTGAAAAAGGTTACCTTAAACACATTTTCGAGCAGCAAAAAAAAATATACAAGTTAACCTGCGCGAAATTAATTTTTTGTCCGCTCCATCGTGAATGAAAAACACAAAAAGCATATATACAATAAATAACTTTAGTTTTTTCAGTAATAAACTAAAAATTCGATTTACATAACTTTTTGCCTACGTGACATTCGCGCATCTGACATTTATGTGCTCTTAATTTTCTCGCTCAAGCCGATATTCAAATCAACGGTCTGACTGGTATATTCTGGTGCACCGCGCCATTGCGCGCTCTCGCGTTTACGCCAGATTTATCTGGGCGCGGTCGGCCGCCCATGGGATTGGAAATAATTCTCGCTAAAGTTTCAAAAGCCCGCCGGTAGAGTAGGAGAACTGGGGCCAGAATAGAAGTAGAAAGAAATTCCAGGGCTTACCTGATACAACACGAACCAGCGCTGTTGCCATTTAGTTGAATCAGCGGTCCGTTTGTGCAGATATCCGGCTGCCGAGTGGTCGTAATGAGCCTTCTCCGAAAGCATCACCAGTTGAGAGTCGTTCACCCGAACTAGAAAACGAAATGTATCTGCGATGCCGTGAGCACGCCAATAAATCCTATTTATCGCGACGCAATTGTTTATTTAATTATTTTAATATATTTTTATTGATATGCAGATGCGTCGAGTCCTATTATTGTTAATTGATCTTCTGCCAATTATAAGTTTGATTGGATATTAGCGCAAACTTGGTGCTTCGAGTAATTATAACTTAAAATGTTCGTAATAATGAAATATGTTTGAAATTATTGTAAAGTAATTTAGAAGTGATTCTATAAATTAGTGTATTATACATAAAACATTATAGAAGTTTCCTTCCAAGGCCAATATTATGTTTTGTTAAACGTTATCTTTCATTAGTTGCATGTTAAAACTTTTTGTTTTATTTATTCTATTGTACTGTTGTACTACAGCTGCCATTGCGGTATGCCGAATGAATCAAAAGTGACTTGATTTTAACTAATACTTAAAATTCACTAATCAGTAACATTAACTTGTTCAATAATAAACTATCGATGGAGTTTTAAATATCAAATTGATATCGCATAAATTTATAAAATTAATACCGCACACTACTTTCATTTGCAGAACTTACTGTGATGGAAATCAGTCTTCTATGCTAAGACATTTTAATAAGTTTGATATTGATTCTGAAAGATCAAATTTCCTTCTTGAGAACATAAGTTCGGGCAACTACTTGCAAGCCCCCCTCCCGCCACCGTATTTTAGCGATTCATTTTCTATAAATGATGAATTTCTCCACACAAGTTTAAGAGGCGTAGTCGGGATTGATTAAATGTAATTTTGAAATGCATTCCAACCTCGTTTAATATAATGTATCTTTATGAAAATCCAATCTAATGATCAAACGTGTTAGCGAGTAATTTTAGCCCGAATGTTTTATGTACTCTTTACACAGCAAAATTAACCAATGTACGTACAATCTGAATAAAATATTTTTAGAAATATATTATTATTTCACGGAGAGAATTTATAGAAGAAATTACCGTGGTATGATAACGTATATTCAATTTTTTATAGCACCAATAAATTTTATAGTAGAGTCACAATATCACTTCTTGACATACCTATAATAACATAAGCTTGCGCTCACTTGTTGAAAAAGTTGATAAATTTTGCAGTTACTCTACGATAAAAATAATCACTATAGTACTTTTTAAAGAAACGAATAAATTACTTTAGTTTATAATAAATTACCTTAGAGCAATATAATTTATTAATTATTACTCATATTCATTTGAACTGCAGCAAAACAGACGAAATAGTCCACAATATTCCTACCGTCAAAACAACGTTAATTTCTCTTTTAAATTCCTCTCCACATTCAAATCAGTAGAAAGTTAACAATTACATCGTTACTCTCACATCAACAGGCAATTTATTTTAACGACACGTTCATTTAAAAAAAGAAGCAGCGGAGCTAGTCAATTTAAAACTCACCGGTCCGTTGCATCTTCGGACTGAGCATGGTGTCGTTGATTGTCTGTGCCACTGTGTCAATCTCGAATTTCGATTATCTCTCGCTGCAAGGTAATTACTTGATTGTCCTGCATTCTTCGCAAATAGTGGAATAACGCGCTGGGCATGGCGCCGCCACGAATGAAGCAGCTGCGCATGGTCACTGGTTTAACGGGGCGACGAGGCTGCTCGTCGGCAACAGGTACGCGCGCCTCCCACAGCCTCGGTCGTTCGGCAGCCAGGCGCCGTCGTCCGAAAGTCTGCACCGGCTGCGGACACATTGGGAGGAACCAGCGAGGTCAGGTCTCTGTGATCGATCGGGCCTGGATTAGGGATGCACACTGGGGCTCGCGATGCTTCCGCCACTGTTGATTCTTTTACTGCGACGACTGGTGCTTTTTTTAAAGGCTTTAAATAAAGTTATGCGACGAGCTTCGCGACTAACAATTTTACGGCAGCTTGAACTTTGAGCGTAAAAATTTTTAGAGCTCAGGTAATAGATTCGAGGATAACGGGGGTACTGAGAATGCTTCAAGAGTAATTTTTCCATTCTGTTTTACGTCCCAGTTGCGTTACTTCGGGGTTTAGTTTTTTTTTGTCATGTAAATTGTGAAGCTGAAGGAAAGTGCGCATTATTAACTTACTTTTAAAAAATTAATAGTAAAAATATTTTGAAATTATAAACTGCGCGTGATTTATCGATATAAACTTGTGAGTGCGGCTGTCTGACCATAATCGGATTGTACTACTTAAATGAGGATAATTTAATTTAATAATAATCTTTAATTTAATAATAATTGTACAAATAACACGGTATAGTTTAACACATAAACTCATATAGAAGGCATATTTGTCCTTGTATTTTGTCTTTTGTTTACAATTTGTTTAAATAATTTTATCTAAATTTTTAAGTAATAAATTGTATGAAAACTGATATTGCCTGTATCAATGTTTGGGTAGTACTAATCAAGTGTTTACAAACAGATATAGTTGTACGAAATTTGATTTTAAAATAGTCTTTTATATAAATTAAGTGTTCTATTACAATTATTACTAAACTTTATTACGAAATTAAAATATTCATTTTCATGTAATCTTATAGCATGGTTTTATCTACTTAAAATCCATTTAAGATTCTCAATTTAATTTACTAAATTCAAAAATGTCTTTTTTTAATTCCGATAAAGTTTTATCTACATCAAAATATTTGACGTATTTTATTTATTAACTCAATACCGTTTAAGATCGATATTGATGTTATTAGTTTTTTAGTTATAAAAAATACACGTACTACGGTTTTTCAATATTGCCCTTCTAAACAGTAATACTTGAAAATAGAACAAAACCTCTTTCGTTTCTTTTGATCATGCGATTAGAAAAGAGAAAAAAACCTTCTCTAGGAAGAAGTAAAATGTATTTTTGAACACGAATCCGACACGGCATCTGTGTGTAGTTTGTATTACTATTTGAAAAATGTTTTATTTTTCCGCAAAATTGAAAAAGCTTCAATGGTTCTAACAAAATACAAAAGCCATTCTTTTCTATGAATACAGTTTGTCAATTAGTTCGAAACCATATAACATTCGATATCGTAAACTCTTTACATTGGAATAATATCTTCTATTCATGCTCTTGCAGGACATTTTTCCATTGGTAAATTAAAACTTGAAGAATCCTCCACTAAATGAATATTCTCAAGCCAAGTAATTGGATTTTTAAAAAATGCTAAATAATTTATAATTAATTCAAATAATTATTTTATAAAATATTGATGCTCCTGTACTGATAGCTAGTAGAAAATATTGTACTTTTGTAGATAAATTTTTATAACATGGTAAGATTAGTGAACATACTTTTCAATATCATACGACAATTAAATCAAATATGTATTAATTCATAGCTTAATCATGTTCAGCAGACCATCACAAGGTATTATTATTCAAAATATTTGTCAACTCGAGTGCATATTCAGATGAAAGCGTTAACTCCGCAATTTATGAGCGATGCAAATAAGATCCTTTGTATTAGACAATGAGATCAGCTATTAAATTTGCCCATTATGAATGCTATTAATTTGTCAATAATTGAAGCCAAAAAGATTACTTTCAAAAGTACATCTTATGTTAACAAATTCATTTATAAAACACTATAGCAGTTAATCTAGTTAAGGCACTCAAAAATGTTATTTGTTTAAACAATGAAATTAGAAGTTTTTTAGGTAAAAATGTTCGTATGCAACATTAGATTTCAAAAGTAAATGACTTAAACTGTTTCTGTAGATGATATCCTAGGGCATAAGTTTATTCACATTTTCAGAAAGTAGCAAAAAAAGTATACCTTTTATGATTCAAAAAACTTTATTTTATCAAAATATAAACTGTCCGGTCAATTTATACAAGATACTCATTTCTTTAAAGAGCGCCATATATTTAGATCCATTTGAAAATGAAAAATCGGGTTTTATCCGGACCGGTTTATTTTTTTTCAGTTACATTCCGATGTTTGTTGAAATTTTGTTGAAATAAAAGTGTCACAAGGGATCACGAACTTTCGAGGGTGCCTTTACATTTGCTGATTAAAAGCCGAACCGCCTGACTCACGTAGACTCTGTCAAATGTTGCGTTTGCGTAATGTGCTTTTAACGGGTTGGACTTCGAAAATTATGTACAAGTACACATCGGTGACCGAGTTTCCACTAACCCAATACATCCTTATCTATAATTAAAATTTGTACCAACAGTTTCGTTTTGCTCATAATTTCGATTTTACACAATTCATGTAGTAGCAGATAATTACAGTTGAGGTAGCTTAGTGGACTTTATTTTATCAAGAATAAATATATACTTGTTTTCATTTGATGAGCCAATGCTGATACGGTCAATAGAGCCACGAATCGAAATCTTAATTTCAATCATTTAAATTTTAATATAGTTTGAATAACGTTGAACTTCCTTTTGTGTAAACAAATTGGAATAAAAGAGATTAATTACGGTAATATTTAATTTTTTTAATTTTCCCATAACAACATTGGAAGTGAAATTATTATTAGTAAGATTAATAACTTCTTATTTTCAAAGTTAATCTAAAGTATTTGCTTCTTACGCTGAATTGGCGTACTGCGACAAAATTACTTTACGCGTTTTCTGCGGATCACGTAAATTTAAACTTCAATTTTAAATTCACCGCGCTAAAAGGCGTTTCAAAATCCTACAGCTCAAAAATAAAAAAGTAGCTTTTCCATCAACTTTATAATGGAAATCTGTTTCTACCCCCGCGATCTTGATTAAATGCACGGCGAGCATTTTTTACTGCGCGAAAATTTTATGAAATTCTCCCCGATCCCCCTCGAAATGATTATGAACGAATGAATTAACTTTTTTTTTCACCCTCCCACATTTCCCAAAAATACTTAAACAAACCAACCAACACAAATTAGAAATCCTTGTCACATTATCTGTATATTACCCACCATTAAGACCCACCATACCAAATTAAAACGATAATAGAATTATTCTAACGACGCGGAGCTTTTCCATAGCACAGCACGAGAGGCGGTTCTTTAACAGCAATAAGCGGCAGTGCCAGCGGCGGGGGCACGCGATCAGAATAGACACCTGTTAACGATGGCCTTCGACTCCCGACGAGCCGTGCACGCTATCTCATAAGTACGCTTACGCGGGCTCACGTAGGGAATATCCTCGACGCGCGCCCAAGAATAACACAATAAATCTGCGCGAGCCGCGGAGAATAATAACACTGATCACGATGACCCAGGGCTCACCTTTTCCGAGCTCTCTGTACGGCAGGTCCGGTGCTCCCCTTCTCATCCTCCCGCGCGCCTGGGGCCACTCACTCGTCCGCCCGCCTCATCCGGTCTCTCTCTTCCTCTCCACGCCGAACTGCCGCCTCATCCTCGTCGCTCTTCCACCGCCCAGTCCGATCGCACCGACGATTCCTGCACTGGCGAGCACGTGTATCCCTCGGCGGCTGGACTCGCTCTCCTCCTCCGATCCCGACCTACCACTGTCCACCGGAGGCTCGCCAAAACAACTCGCGCGCCTGCCAGCCACTCGTTCTCTGCTCCGGAGCCGCGGCGCGCCTCGTTCCCATGCTCGCGGCGGCAAATAAGCGAGGGAGAGGAAGAAGGGCCGATGGTCCAGGCTGCGATGGAATCCGGCCGGGTGGGTGCGTGCGTTGCGGCAGACAAGCCGGGGCCGAGGCGAGTCGCCGAGTAAGCCGAGCAGAGCCAGCCCCAGTAGCGAGCCTCCCTACCTGTACCTCCCGCCCCCTCCCTCGTTTTCTCCCCTTCCTCGCTCCCGGTCAATTTATCTCTCTCTCCGTTCGCTTCGCCGATCGCTCCCTCTTGCTCGCTCGGCTTTGCCCCTCGCCCTGACTGCTACGCCACCCTCCAACTCGGTCACCCGGCGCGCTTTCCTCTCCCTCCCTTCCATCCCCCTTCTCTTCGTCCTCTTCCCTTCTCTCTCCCCTTTCTTTATCGCCCGTTCGCCCATGCCGCGATCCTTATTCTGGCTCTTTACCGGTCCTACCTTCTCGCTTACGCGCGCGTCTCGTTCGTCCGGTCGGTTTACTACCGTCTCTCTTTTCCTTTGTTTTTTTTCTTCTCCCAGGCAGTTTTAAGCTTTCTCTCTCTCTTTTTTTTTAAACTTTTGTTCTCGCAATTCCCGTAGCGCCTGGCGCGGCTATTTATTTTCGCTTCGTTTTTCTGCGCGATACTCGTCTTTGTTTCCGTTTCAAGCGGCACGCGCGACTTGTGCGTTTATTGGGCTTCGTCGATGAATTATTCAAAACTAATTTCGCAGCTCTATTTTTGTTTTCTCTCCTTTCCTTCGACGAGCCGCGCGTAAACAGCGGTAGTTATCGGGATTTGATTAGGGATTTCAAGCACGCGTAAGGTGCGGAAATTTTGACTGTTGAATATTGAATTCAATGCGCTTGGCTTATCGTCCTTTAAAGGCGGCTAGCGGTGATACTGCATATCGCTATAGAGCGATCTCTGTATTTTACCTTTACCACCCTGTACTAGAGCCTTTACACCATTGCCCGTCTCAGTTCTCTTGTTTCTGCCGTACTTGTTCCTTTTACACTATGACGCACGTTTAAAGCGACTGCCGTTGAAAGTGTCATGGCGATCGTATATTGCCGCTCTGTTACGACCTCGTAAATGAGAAATTATTTTCTTTCTATGGTGTTAACACACACGGTAAGCTGCTCATGAATTGTTTTGAATCTATTAAGTGATTTGTATTTGCTTTGTGAAACTGCCTGGCAAATTGCTTGTGAAACTGGTCTATTGTTTTAAGCTTCCCGTTTAATGGATCGGAATAGTTAAATTAGTTTGAGGTAAACATTTTTTTATTATTCGTAGTATATTGAAGGGGTATCAGAGTAGTTAAAAAATTAATAACACAATTTAAAAAAAAAAACTCAAATTATTTTGTTTAGCTCCGAGAGTGATTGATTGAAGTTTTGTCATCAACGCTTCATTATACAATAAATATTTATTTATTTTTGTAGTTTTGTATGATAAAAGAACGAAAAATTAAATTAATTAGTCTCGTAACGTAACAAAATAATTTGAAAGTTGTGTCATTGGATTACTTTTTTTTACGTTTCATAGTTTGGAAAATTAATTTAGATTGAGTAGAATTCATTTAGAAAATTTTGTTCGGCATTTCTTAATATTTAATTAAAACTTTATTATTAAACCAGGTGCGCATACTATTTTTCTGGGTAAAGGACCAAATGAAGCAAAAATTAAAAAGAAAATAATTAAAAATTAATGTAGCAATTTATGAGGACTTTAGACAATAAGTTTTTTAATTCGTTTGTTTTTAACTTAGGTTTAATTACTAAACTGGCGGTATTGAAACGGGAAAAGACAATATCAATTTTAAGTCAATTACTTAGCTGTACCGTATTTCCTCCTTCCAAGATTCTCTCATATGTTTCTTGGAAGACAACAAAATAGTAGAGTTTTCGCGGTAATTAAGAAGATTCGACAATTAGCAGTATTCCTGTCAAGCGTAATAAAGAAATTGGGGTTTCAAATAATAATAGAATGCGTTAAATATAGAAGCACAAAAAGGTTTTTTATAAACCTTTTTTACGTACCAAACATGTTTCTACCTTCGTAAACAATTCAATAAGGTTGACTTCCATGCAATAGAAAACTTTTAAGTATTAATCGTAGAAATCTAGAGTAAACTATAAATAATTTTGAATTCATAAATTAAAAAGTGTTTGATATTTCAGTAAAAAAATCTCGGTGATGTAATCGAATAATATTTTTTTGATAAATTTTGTAAATTTTTTGCTTTACTTACTAGCCAATATTTGTGTAATAAATAATATTAACATTAGTGAAAACTTTAATTAGTGACAATTTGGATTTACATTGGGTCAAAAAATAATTTTTTACTTCCCTGAAAAACCCAGGATTTTCCCATCAGCCCGTTATAGTATATTGAGACGTGTCTGACTACAGCGGGATATTATCTACTTGCCGACATTTATCACGAATCAAAGATTATCTTTTTCTTTCGGGAAAAAAGTTTCTGCTAAAATTATGTTTTGCTTTCCTCAAGGGTAATATATGTAAATAAATTTTACAACTTTTTTAACAGAATATGAACATTATGATTGTAATAAATCTTTAATGTTATTTTTGTTAAATAATGTACGTAAAGTTGTTAATCGGATTTTAAATATTACATAAAAAATGTAAATTTTAATTGTTTGTAAATATAAAATATTACCTTTTATTAGAAATTCATGGCATGTTATTATTTTTATAAGTGAAAACTGCGTCTTTTAAGTAGTGTAAGCAAGAAATAAACTGGCATGCAAATATTAGGTCGTCAACTTAAATCCAAGTCTTTTATTTGGCCTTCAGGATCTCATTACTTTTTATCGATACTTTTATCTTCATAAAAAAGTCAAACCAATTTCAATTGCAACGTTCATTAGCGCCACTTATCATTTTTTTCTCTAAAACAATTTCTGAATGAATTCATATCGTAAAATTTGACAGAACTTCACGTCAATTTTGTATATATTAAATGTATTAATTCAACGATAAAATATTCCACTACGCTTAAGATTCGACTTATGAACATCGAATATTTTCTCTTCGCGCCATAAAGATTTAACATCGACTAATAACAAAAACTTCTCGGAAATATTTTACATCCTATCGCAATCGGCCGAACTCAACCTTTTCTTAATTCCTGCAGTAAAACATTATTAGGCCCTCCTAGATTAGGCATGAAAATTGCAGCAGTCAGTAAAAGATTCACTCATTCAAATATTTCGGGAGCCTGCATAAAACGGACGCATCAAAATAACATATTGATAAGAGACCTTAACTTTCTTTCCTTTCTTATCCTACGAAGTCTCCGTAACGATTCACTCGGCTCTTCATCCCATTCTGCCCTCGTATCTTCCTCCAGTCCTAACCCCTGCCTATGTATCTTCATTTCGCTTTCTCCTTCTCTCTCCTCCCTGCCTTTACTCTGATTCCAGCTCCGTCCTTGTCCCCGGCCCGGACCGCGATGCCGCGTTCAGGCGCATCCGACGCTGTCCGCCCCTTTCTATCCTTCTCTCCCTTTCTGTATATCCAGTCCGCTCCCTCTTTCTGGCTTCAGAGAGCGAACGCACACCAGCGGATGCCCTGTGTGCGCAGGCGCTTTGTGACAATTTGATGCTATGTATACGCGCGTGGAGGGCCGAGCGTCAGGGGTTGAACTCGCAGGAGCAGGCCACGCGGCCTACATCCCTTGCGCGCGCATGTGACGGGCTGCTCAGGTCGCGCGGCTATGCACGTGGTTGTATGCCGCGCCTATGCGTGGTGGCCCCGAGGCTCCCTCGCGGGAGCAAGAGGCGAGGGAGAAAGGCGAGCCTCGGTAAGAAATGGATGAATTTTGAGGCGCCGTAAAGGTGGGGAGGACCGAGAAGCCTATACTTATTTATGAGCTAGCTGAGTGCGCCACCTTGTAACTTGGCGTTTTCGAGAAAACGTTTTTATAACCGAGAAAGCTGATAGTGGGTCAAAAGATACGGGGGGATTTTTTTTTAAAGTCTCTTAGGTACAGTTTGAAATTGCGCGCGTTTGAGGCACGGTACCCCCGAGTCGTCGTGAAATAAATTTACGTTTCTGCGGCCTGCAATGGATAATATAGCACAGAAATTAAAGCAGCTAATTCATGGTGATTACCTGCGAGACGGAGAAAGTTACTTGTCCTCGTTTTCTTGGATTCGGGGCTTTGAATGCGGACTCCGCGTGGATTAATTTTTTACGCCCTGTCTGATAAAGATAAAGCGATAAATGATTAATGGTAACTTTGAAATGAAAAATCTTCGACTGACGTAGAAGATGCATTGAATCGCAAATGAATTGAAGTTGTGAAATAATAATGCAGATAAATCAAACTTGAACGAACATTTTAATATCTTTCTGAAAATTAAATCGACGATATTTAGAAGCATCGAAAGGGCGTTTAATACCTCAAGAAAAAAGTGATAAATGAATATTTTTTGTGCTAACGAAAATGCTACGCTTACGCGGTACATATTCTTCGTGAACTTTGGAGAGCAATTCTCTCTCTCTCTCACTGCGTTCCGAGGACACAAATTATTCAAACGTTATATTCGCACTGCATTGTGGGATAGAAAGCTCCTGCTTAAAGAAAAATATAATAAGGCTAATTACAAATTCTAAAGAGTGCAGCTGTAGAACTTTTGTTTTATTTCTTAACTCGTTGTTTTTTCAAATACCAGAATTTGACGACGTGGTAATTGTTCAGGAGCTCGTTTACCAACTTAAAAGTAAAAACAAATAATTGGATGCGGAGTAACAAGGCGAAGTGATAATGAGAGGTGGAACGCTAAGTACGGGCTGCTTGCCACACAGCACCTGCAACCATGCATTAACTAATTAAAATTTTATCATTTTATTTTACGAGGTGGGGGACTTTGCCACAAAGGAACTGTGCATCGGATGCATAACTTCCTTCTATTAGTCGAGTGTATGACTAAAATTTTATAAATTAGAGAAACAATAAAAAACGAATGTACAGTTTTCATTTTCTATTGATATTCTTATTCCATATCTAAATTTTCATAAAATCCATTCCTTTGTATACTATTTTTGATATTAAGGATAATGATAACACGATAAAATCTACTATTAAATTCAAAATGTAATTCAAATCAATTTTATAGTCTAAAGATTACAAAATTCACTATAAATAAATTATTTATTCAAAGTGAATTTTACTATTACGAATTTTATTATTACTAATAATAGCTTTCTTATATTTATGATTTCTGTGCTTTTTAAAAAATGTTGAAATTTGTTGTTGTTGAAATTGAAAATTGTTTAATAGTACTTTTTACTATAATTTAAAGTTGATTCTCGGAGGAATTCGAGTTTGATTGCAGATAGTGATTTTTATTAACGTTGGATAAAATTGGGTAAGATGAATCTCGAGCTGATTACCATTGCGATCTTTTTGCTGTTACCTTCGGTTAAAGTTCTTGCATAAAATTTTCCTGCTGTAACACTTAATAGTAATTATATTTTTAATCTTGAGAGGATGAAATAGAATTCCTCCTTGCCGACTGCTGAAATAAGTACAAACCCACTGCTGCTGCTCTAGGAGCATAGCATCGATTGAATCTGAATTTCAATGTGTATACAAACATCTTTATTCCTGTAAAAAAATTAATTTTTTTGTATCTATCAAAAAATTAGAAATTATTGCAAGTAAACACAAAACACTCAACTGAGTTGAAGAAATAAATTGTCTCTACTATTAATTTATGACTAATTTTAAAGCAATTCGCAATTACATAATTAGTAATTTTTCTTTTCAATTGTAATTTTTAATAAACATTGAATCAAGTTTCTTAAATAAAAAATAAATATTGGCTTCAATTTTTTTATTGAGAATCTATTGTATCTATTGACTCCCAGATTTAATCAGTAGAAGTAGTTAGTAATTACTTCTTCGCATCATTTGTTATTGCCGTTTAAAAGTTTGTCGCTGATAGCAGTTTTTGTATCTCTTAGACTCGCAAAATAAAGTAGTTAAAATGCAACAGAAGGATATGACTGGAATTAAACATTAACACACTCATACAATAAAACAAGAGAACACTTATTATTGTTGAACAGTCTTGCAGGTTTATTTATAAATGAACGTACACAGCAAACATATTTAAAAATAAGCTTGATCAACATAAAAAAGTAATTGTAAAAATTTCTTATAGTTTACTTAAGTCTGTGCAGAAGAGATTCGTAATCTTAAATTAAAGCACGGTATTCAATAACATTTTGAAAGCTCAACTTAAAATCTTAAATTTAATAATTACTTCATGTGAGCGTATTAAGGCACTAAATTAAGGCACTTAAAACTAGCTTAGGTATCTTAATTTACTTCATAAAATTATATTATGATACAATGGCTTATACTGATGGAATTTCATAAAAATTATTATTTGTTTTTGTACTGCGACTATAAGAATTGGATATTTGTTGAACCAATTTACATTTTTTAAAAAAGACAGAATTTTATTTTTAAAATATAGTTTAAATAGTTATAAATTACATTGACGTGTAAACTGCACTTGCATGCAAGAAAGCTTAACAAGCTACCTTACAGTCACTTAAAATTCCTACTGGAAATGTAAAGTTTTCAGAAATATTAGCAACAAGAATAAAAAAGTTTTAAACAAAATTGTAGCAATCATAACAATTTTTAAAATTACTCCATTTAAAATTATTTTTATAATATTATTTAAGTTCAATACAAGTTATTAGGTATATCCTATTTAAGAAATTGACAATTAGAAATAATACCTTTCAGTCGTAACTTAAAAATTAAATTAAAATAAAGAAAAAGTTATTTAATGGTATATTGAAGTAAAATTCAATATCCGCGGTAAATTATTTCACTTCTAAAATCGGCTGTTCCTCTATTTTTTTAGCGTATAATTACTATCAAATTCGATAAATGAAAACAATTCCATTTTTTGTACTATCATAAATAAACAAACATCGCAATAAAAAAAAATTTCAATAATGTCACTTTCGCTCGATCATTTACTTTACAAAAATACAAATGCGATTGTTATACATTCAATAAATTAAATCTTGAGCTGGTTTCCTCAATGCTGTACGAGCTTAAGCATAATAAAAAAAAAGACGATTACATCGAAAAAAATAAAATGTACGTTTTAATAATCTTACTTCCTAAATTAATTGCTACAATTTCGACGCCGGTGGAATCTATGAAAAACACCTTTCACGGAAATCCGTAACTTACGTTAATCAACTTCAGTATAGAGAATGAAAAAAAAGAGATGACAAAAACGATCTTCGCATGAACGCTGGTGCATTGCTTTTCACTACTACGCCCATAAATCCGAGAAATTCATCTTTAATCCGCCGTGCTTTGCCGACGATTATGCCGGACGTGTTTTCGTCTTTTGTAGCATGTTGCGCAACATTTCTCACGAACTATTGACGATGCATCGCACATACGCCGGTAAGCTGAACACATCCAGGACGGATTGATGCTATCTTTGCAACCTGAAACACACGTATATTCATGGTGCTTACTCAATAAAGCTAAATTCTCTTTACGGTCTTACTGTTCAAGATTCATGCCACTATAGTTATAATTTTCATAGAAGAATTTAAATTTTGTTTGATTTCGTCTAGAATCAAAAGAATTATAATAATGCTATCCAACATAGAAAGAGATGTGTACGTGATCATGAAAAATTTAGCTTTAAATCTTTCCTGTGATTCTGCTTCAGAACTAAAGCAACTCTTTAAATCTCTTTTAGAATGATAAATCAATGTAAATTGAAAGTTTAGTATAATAAGTTTATGAATGTCGACATTGGGTGCACACTTATCACCGAATATTCTTTTTAAATAAAAAAAAAATACACCGAAAGAAAGCTCAAGACTACTTTATCGGAGATTTAAAATTTCGAAATAAAAATAAAACGTGAAAACACTGCGAGCATATTTTTCGTACTGCCTCTTTGACACAGTAGTTGCTAACACAATATTTTCACACTGAGATTAATAATTCAAGAGGTATGAAACAAAAAAAAAATCGCGGTAGAAAAATAAGCTTGCCAATTTATTAACCGCGTCGTCATCGCCCGAACTAATCAATAACTCTTCTTGCGGCGTTTGGCCTTAATGAAAGTGCTGAAGAACTCACCGGGTTTTTCGTCGGGACAGGGCTTCTTGTGATGGCAGCGCCGAACTTCGAGCGGTTTTCTCTCGGGATTGCAATCCGTGGAAGGCAAGTTGGTTTGTCTGTCGTGGCAAGTGACGTCGCGCCGCTTCTGACCCGACTTCGAGCTGCAGGTCGCGTTACAGGCGCTCCAGTTACCTACAATATATATACATATTTATTATATATATATACATACTTTTTTCTTGTTGCCGCAGATTAATCAAAGCCGACGCTGAAGTATACAGTTATAGTTGAAAGTTTTCTTCATCGAGACCATAGTTTTGTTTTGTTGTACTTTAGATTTAAAGCAGAAGGGCTTCTTAACTTCAACTGGGGCAATTAATGTAACATTTGATTAGTTTTTAAGCAGTTTAACTTGTAATATTTACTCAACTTACTGAAAACCTTTTATTATATAGGATAACCAGGAAAGTATCGGATCTCTGATTTACCGATTTGGATGGAGCTTTAGGACTAATTTCTTAGAAGCAAATAATGAAACACGATACAATTACTTTGATTTCGTGGAGCTTTATTACTTTTGATCTAATCTGCTGAACGAAAACTCATTGAATTAAAGTACAAGTAGTTCTTTTCCATTATTCGTTGCTAGAAAAAAATATTCCAATCGGCGATTCGAAGATACGAGACTATCTTGTAGGTAATGAATTATTTTAAAGACTAAAATTTTCCAATATTAAAATCACTAGTGACATGGTAAACAATTTTTACCGCTGTAACAAGTAAAAAAATGTAATGCTCTAATATTTCTACTACACGGAGAGAAATGTTATAGTAAAAACTTCTATGTTCCGTAGGAATAGTGGGATATACTCAACTTATGAAAATTTTTACTATAAAAAAATACTAAAAATTCCTATGTATATAGCAATGTCTACTATATAAATAGCAGTTTTTGCTATGTACATAGGAATTTTTAGTATATTTTATAGTAAAAATCGTCATAGGTCGAGTATGTCCCATTGTTCCTACGCAATATAGTAATTTTTACTATAATATGTCTCTCCGTGTACTAACTAAGCAAAAAGTTCTAATCTCTGCTACTAATATTTTAATCATCAATCTAAATAATAAAATGGTAAGTACAAGCATTATGGATTATGATTTTTAAGCCAACCACTCACACTTCCCAGAGAATTTTTGCTAATTTCTATTCCACCCATTTGACTGTATGCAAACTGCCGAGGCAAAAATTAAAACACAGCATAAGCAGAATTTTTAGAAAAGTATCAGCATCTTAACAGTCGTTTAACAAACGATGGAGTAACGAGGGACATTGTCGGCCGCCAGCGACACGCAATCAAGCAAAATATGAATTTGAAGAGACACGCGAAGAGCAGAGCTAATCGCATCGGCGAGGGCCGAACAAAGCCGTGGATAACGAGGCAGAAACAAAGGTTTACCGGTGGCCCACTTTCCCGCCCGGCATTCCTCCGTGTCGAGGGGTTTGTTCTCCAAGCTGCAGGCGAGCGGCTCCCCGGCCACCGAGCACGACACCTTCCGGGTCCTCCGACCGGCCGCGCAGTAACTCCACTTGGACACCTGCCACTTGGGCTTGGTGTTGTACATCGAGTTCTCGCCGGGGCTGTCCACGTCCACCACGTTGTCGAACTCCAGGATCTCGGGCTCCATCTCGGTGCTGCCGAGGCCGTCGAGGGTCGTCGAGCCGCTCTCGCTGATGTTGTAGAAGGCGGCGTTCTTTTCGTCGGCGAACACGATCACCGGGGCCTCGCTGCTCGCCTCGCACGCCGGAAGCTCGGGGCAGGGTTCCACCTCCTCTGGACGAGCCTCCTTGTCGCAGTCGCGATCGGGCAGGGCTAGCTCAGGCTGATCCTCGCCCAGACTCGCCGAGACGCACATCACCGTCCGCTTGCGGAGGGCACCGTCGCCACAGGTCACCGGGCACATCTGCCATGGTCCGACCCACCATCTGAGAAAAGCGTTGTAGTTTATATTGGATTGAGTAATTTTGTTAATCTTGAATTTATTGAATTTATAATTTATCGAATTTATTATTTCGAGCTTGCGTTGACAGCTTGGGTGAGAGTATACTGACTTAGATTCTTGTTTTAGCTATCAGCAGTCAATTTATTAAGGAACTTAACTAAGATAATAACATTTCTAATTAATAATACTTTCTAACAGATATGCGTGCAATTTAAAATGAAAAAAATCATAAATTGGATAATACGTTAGTTGATTTTAGTTTAACTAAAAATCCAATGTTTCAATGTTGCATTAAATACTGTGACGTTAAAATTTGATAAAAGGTATAATTAATATACATTTTCTAATATTAACGGTTGCTAAAATTAAAATCTGTATTTAAAAAATTACTGAGGCATTTCGTAAGACCAATTAGAAATATTAATTACTACTTCTTCACATGACTAGAAAACGTAATTTATTATAACAGAATTACATTTTTTTTCCTCTGCAAATTGCACTTCATATTTCTATCAATACTAATTATAAAACAGCTGGTCTATATTGTAATCAATACTTGTATCGAAGTAATGCAGGTGTTTATGCGCAAGTCAACATTCTTCAATTTCACGCTACTTAGCTCTGACCTAGTAGAATAAGTATGCTCTGCAATAGCTAATTACGCAAACATAAAAGGCTCATATATTTCTCATTTTTCTCAAAATGCTATCAACTACTGAATTTTTTATATCAGTAGAAATAATACAATAAATCATACGGGGTATAAATGAATGTAAAAGTGTACAAGCACATTTCTGTAAAAGGTAAAGAACAATCTACTGAACAAAATTACAATGTCAAGTTAAAATGATCACGACAAAGTAAATTTGGCATTCATACGAAAATGGAGGTAAAATTCAAAGTAGCCCACTTATGCAATGTTATAATCACCTGGCCGGACAAGGTTTGGTATTGCACTCGCGAGTGATAAGCTCGGGTTTCCTCGTGTTGTTGCAGAATTTGTCTTCGACAATTCCGCTCTTGCTCTCGTGGCAAACCGCGTGGGATGTTTGGGTACCACCGCCGCAGGTTACGGTACACAGCGACCAGTCTGATAACGTCCAGGAATACTCTGGTGCGCGATCGACGTCCTTCTTCGGCACCGTGTACTCGTACTGGAGGCCGAAGTTTCGATAGTGGCCTCGGTAAATCAACTGCGAAATGCGAGAACGAACTTTTATTGACGAGTATTAAGTCAGTTGGTAAGCCTTTTCCAATTTTATTATTTTATATACGCAAAAGGAAAATTGTAGAAGCAATAAAAGTGTAACGGATTAATTCTACACTGGCGAAATTGAGAAATACAAACATCGATAAATTTTTATTTGATTTTCTTCTGTTTATTCTTTTTATTGGATTAAGAAGTTTGCAGAACTTTGTTTGATATCAGTATTGCGGATTATTTGATCGCAAAAAATGAAAGACGTTTATTATTTTTATTTTCCACTGACTAGGTGTATGAAACTTCAAAATAAATGCACTCAAAGGAATTAAATGTTATAACATTTGATACGTTCATAATTTTTTTTAAATATACTTATAAATTCTAAAGTTTATACTAACATATACGACGATGTCTTCTTTGATCGGTCCTGGTATCCTGACTTTCTCCTTGTCACGATCTCGTTCGTAAAGAGCTGGTGTGCCAGCAACTTGGTACTCGCCGGCCAAGGTAATCTGCCTGTCCGAGGAAGATTAAATACACTTGTGAGCTTTTTTCTTAACGCTGCTTGCTTCATCTTTAAGCACAGTCTTAATGTGCATTATTCTTTTAACAATTCATTCTAATTGTTTCACGGGGCATTAAATTGATATCAACCAGACGTTAAGTGGAGTACTTAACGAGAATAAGTTTATACCTTTGAACAATAGGTAGAATTATTATTCAAGAAAGGTAGTAATATTTCATTTCGAGTAAGAAAATAAGATAGCGATCAGCATAAAATATTTTTTAATGAATGTATAAAAATACTGTTTCAATTTCAATATGTTGTGAGTGCAGCTACTTAAATAAAAAAAATACATGTTATTTTTATTACTATTGTGAATTCAACAGCAATTTAAGCAAAAATATATGTAAATTCAGTTCGGATATTATTTTCAACGTAGTCGCGTTCATACCGTTTTCCATTCAGGAAGTATTCGTCTGTGTTAGGACGACCTATGCCAATGTAGTTCTTGCTATTGCCGATTTCCTCTATTTTGATGTTCCGCGAACCCTCGGGAATGACGATGACTTCTCTATAACCCGGACCCTCGTTCTTGTCGTAAAGGCCCCGATTGGTGACACATTGAGTTCCATCTCCATGACATATACCGCAACGATCTTCCGTTGCGTCGGAATCCACCATCCAGTCACATCCTACTTTCTACAAACACTTTTTATTACTACTTTTCATTGACAGTGTTGTCTATTTTTAAGGAATTTTTGCGAATTTTAACGATTGACTCGTCAAAATTAAAATGCAATTTAAAGATCTAAACGTTAAGGTAGGATAATCACCGACATAGACTAAAAAAGTTTATTTATTTATCAAAAAAACGTGCGTCTGAATGCACCGGAGTCTTTTGAATCAAATGCTATTTTTATCAAAAAAATAGAATTATATTAAATAATTTTAAATAAAAATGTATTCAGAATTTATATTTTATCCACCTTAAAAATAAATTAAAAAAAATACTTTTACGACAAATACCTTAGTTCTACATCATCGCATTATCAAACTGCTTGCTAATACAAAAACAATTTGTACCTGGTACATGCAGCCCGATAAAATATTGATAAATATTATTTACCATAAGGTACCATTTACACTACTTAATGAAGTTCAAATTTGTAATCACCAAAAAGGAAGGTCTTATCTCACGACCAAAGACTGTACACGTGCCTTAATAAAACAGCAGAAGGAGTTAAAGAAGGGAAGGGTAAAATAAAAATGTACTTCCTCGCATTTTATCAGCAAGCGTGTATAATTTACCCTGCATATGCCCGCGATGCACATGTCTCTTGTGCCAACGTTACAAGGTGTTCCATCAAGTGCGGCCTCGCCCCATGGCACGATCACGCTCTCCTCTGTGTCCGTGCAGTACAGCTCGCAGGGCTCGGCTGTGCACACGCGCATAAAAGAGAGAGATGGAGTTAGATGCAAATTGGAAATCGTTATCTTATCGCGGAGCTAAACGCATTTATATCCGTTGGAATTATTAATCTCTCCTATCGAGCCGCAAATCGCGTGACAACAAAGAGAGCGAAAAACTTTGCGCGTCAACTGAGAGCCGATTATCGGGAGGGAGAGAAAAAAAGGGCGTATAAATGGTGAAAACGCGAGAAACAAAAATACGATATTTTAATGATGTTTAAACCTGTATATTTCTCGCGTGATTTACGGCGTCGAGAGAAGATATACATATGTTTTAGTTGAATGTTTAGCACCTAATTATAATTCATTGCTCGCGAGGGACATTACCAAGGTATTAGCTGGAGATTCATTTGAATATATTTGATTTTAATTAAACATAAAATTCATTAAATGCGTGCAAAAATTGAATAATAACTTTTTATGACGAGAGAGTGCAACCATGAGAAATATTTCCTTTAAAAAAAAACTCGACAATTTTCATGATCAGATGAATTGTTTCTGATAAATTCATTAATTATGAATAAACAATGATGCTTGATAATCAAATTGTTAATCAATTTATCCCGAGTTATGTTTCAATTTATTCAATATTCATTTCGATCCATCTGTTAATTAGAGTTTGTATTTGTAATAAAAAAAATCATCTATTAGCTTATATTAAGGGTATATTAAATTCTATCCACCCAATAGCATCAGTAACGTTCATCCTTTCTCTCCCGGAGCACATAATTATTAAAAAATGAAGATCCCTGGTAGAAATTTAAAACATTTAATGGCAACTTCATAGACGGAGAAATCGAAGTGGGCGAAAAATACAGTCATTTTTAACCCCATGATGAAATAGTTTTCTAAATCAGAATCTCACATTTAATGTGAATAATTAATGTGCATAATTTAATAGGAAAAAATGGCTTGCAAATGTGTGAAAAGAGAAAATTATAAAAACGTTTGAAAATTATAAAGCGTTTCATCTTCCACTACACGGAGAAAAGTGTGATATTAAAAATTACTATATTTTTTAGCAATTGGATGACACACTTGTAATATGAAAAAAATTATTATGTTTTATTTGCTATGCATATTGTAAATTTTAAAATAAAATATGCTAATTTTTCTCATATTACAAGTATGCCCTTCCATTGCTAAAAAATATAGTAATTTTTAGTATAACATTTTTCTCCGTGTAAAAACAAGCCATTTCTTAGTTTCGTGGCTATTTCAACTAGACGGATTTCTAGCAGCGATATTCCAATGAAGATAGAAGGAGTATGATTACTTTGATCAAAATAGGGCAGCCAAGTGTAATTCTTCCCCTTGTACTCTTTCCCGTCGTAGGCGCTGCATTGGACACTTCGAAAGCTGGGCGAGTCCTCGGGGCAGGGATGGGTGTTGCATATCTTGTAGCGGCGCCTCTTTCCGATGCAGAACTTGCCGCCGTGGGCTGGCTCCGGGTGGTCGCACTTTCGCTCGATGATGGAGACGCCGGCGCCGCAAGTCCGCGAGCACTCGCTCCAGGCGCCCCACTCGCCCCAGCCGCCGTCGATTTGCGTTGGGCGGTCCACTATCGGCACGCACTCTTGATTCTGGCACCACTGTGGAATTGAAAGGCGGGATTAGCGCCTACATTTGTATGGATTTCGTTCGATTTGATTGATTAACGCTTCATGGTAAAAGCATTTAAGGCTGACTATATTTTATTCTCTTGAAGAAGAAGGAAGTCGAAGACACTCGATTTTGGTAATTACGTGTAAAAAGAAAAAAAGTAATTCAATTTAGTTAAATGCGTTATTTTAGCTTTGCATTCAAATTGAGTTTTTTGTTTTAAATTGGAAGAAGCTTACCATGTGTTTTCCGCAATGAGTTCCGGGGGCTGCAGGATGCAACATTGTGGTGCAGATCCCATCGACAACGCACCATAATTTGGAACAAATCTGCGAAGCAAATTGAAAAAATATTAAGTTACGATCTCATCTTACTGAACTCATTAGAGATTCAATGAAAATGCAATAAAAGTGTACTGCGTTAATTTCCGAAAAGGTATCCTCTACTTTTAAAGTAGTTCAGCAATTTTATAATGTCGAACCGCACTGTAGAAGTACTTTATAGTTTAATAATTGTATTGCGTGAAACTTTACTTCCTCCAAAGGTGAACAAACGGACGCTTCTCTAACGGCAAATTGAAGTCTGCATTGATGTTCAGCATTGTACATGGCTCCGGGCGGCAAATCTGGATACGCGTAGTCATTATCGGCTGGTTCATCCTCAAGACATTCTCCTTTACCTTGGCTAGAACGCAAGTAATTCAAAATTATTCGGGAATAGAGAGAACTGGATTAAAGTTTCTAAATTAATATATTTTTATATTTAACGAAAATTTTAAAAATATACACCTTTAGAAATAACGACATAATTAAACCAGTAAATTAAAGCTTTGATTAAAACGAATATAAAAAAGAAGTTTGTTTTTAAAAAAATTTGGTTTTAAAGTACGCTACATGAGATTGGCTCAATGTCATTACATTAGTATGTACCAAACGCGCTGCGACGTACTCTAAGAAATTCGTGATGTCCCTTCTTGAGCATCTTGACCAAGCCACACCAACTGTATCCGCCTCGAAAGTCGGTGTCATTACGTGCAACTTATCCCCGTCTCTTTTGCTACACCCAATTTTCTCAGTGTCATGGTACATGCCAAAACTGAAAATACAAAATAAATCAACATTAGATTTTTCAATTAATCACCCTTAATATATTCAATAATTTTTTTCTTCCTCTATTTTCAGACCGATCCTCGTTAATTGTACCTTACTGCATGTGACGGATATTCAATGAAGCAATGATATTCTGTAACCGCAATATCGCGGTGGAATGAAAACGTTATTCTTTTCAGTGAATGCAGCGAGAGGAAGGGTGCTGAATAAAGCACTGATTAAATAAAAAATTTGCTTGAAACTCACTTATGACCCAGTTCGTGCGTAATTGTGTGTGCAAGGGTAATTCCATTGTCTTCGTTGACACTACAGCTGCGATCGGGCTGGCACATACCTGCAACGTGAGCCACACCTAAAGTGCTGCAGGGGGTATTTGCCCTGGAGCAAATGTCCTCCCTAGTGACTAGAATAGCGACATCGTGATGGTTCGGATGAGTATCATCTGGAGGATTCAATTTCTGCTGCCACTTGCAGAAATTGTACAGTGTTTTGTCAGCGTTTACCGTGATGTTCAGTCCCTGCTAAAAACAAAATGTAGAACTACACGAATAAGCCCGTCATTTATGAGAGAAATCTTTTTGGCTTCCAACAAAAAGGATAAGCCACTTTACGGAAGAAGGACAAACCAACAAATCGCACCCTCTAAATATATGACGAAGTAATTGTACTTCGTTTATTCACATTATGTAATGTTTATTTATTGATGAGTTCGAATGTGACTATACAAATGTAAATAAGAATTAGGATATGCTTTTTATCAAATCCATTTAGGAGATCAGTTGTTTATTTACTACATGCATTAAAGATCTGATTTTACTTAAGAGAATTCTGATTTTGCAAATTTGTTTGAGCTCACTGTATTACAGGAATTTTTACAATAAAATAAACATAAAAATTAATGTGCATGTCGTATTTATATAAAAAAAACGCTAGTTGTACAATTGTCATGAATAAAATTATTAGCAGATTTCAATTTAAGAAAAGAATTAAATCTTCTTTTTCCGATTTCTCAATTACTGCGCCAGACGAGCAATAATTGCTTTAACATCTCTAAATTCGTTTATACCCCCGCGAACAGCGTAATTCACTCGAAGCGTTAATCAAAGGGGAATGCAAAAAAAATTTTAAAGGCAAATAAGCATCTGAAACCGCAGAACAAGCGAGGGGCTTCGCTCTTTCGCCCGGCCCTCATCTCCTTAAATCAATTATCGTGTAATCGCATCAGCTTGATGAAAAGAGGAGCCTTTACTCCGCTATAACCCTACCTCGGTCTCGTCCTCCTCCATCAGAATTATCCTGACAACAACGACGTTGATAAAATTGCCGATGGTCGGGTCGAGATAGAGGGCCGATACCATGTTCATGATGGTCAGGAGATAAGTCTCAACGTCGCCGTCCTGATGGAAGGCCATCATCGTGGTGTCGGCGACGACGAGCGTCTCCACGTGTCGGGCCCGACTCACCGACCTCTTGGAGCGCTGCCAGTGTACCCGCTGCTGCTGGTGCTGACGCGTCAACTGACGGCGGCGACCGCGACCCTGAACCTGCACGAGCCCCGACTGGGTCTGCCACTCCAGCAGCGTCTCGGTCAGGCGTCTAGGCTCTGAAAATCCCCGGCCAAGGGGGACGAGGGAGAAACGGTCAGTGCACTCTTAGGCGAGGTTTGTTTATCGGAGTGAGCCGCTAAACCAATACTTAATGCAACTCCCACGGCCATCCGGCTTTTAAACGTTCCCGCTCGTTTAATTTATTTTAATTACGTGTTGGCGCAAAGTGAGAGCAGCAACACTGTGCGGAAAATACGTACGCGGCTTTCTTAATACCGCTTCGGAGTGAAAAATTATAAACCGCGGGGAAAAGGATGCCCGCCGTTAACTCAATAAAGTCCAGGCTATATTTTCCCATTTATATAATTATCATCTTGTATCGTCACCAGTAATTACCTCGATTTAAAATCTAAAATTATGCAGATGGCGAGCGCTGACTATTGATCATCCGCGGCTCGTAAATAATTACATTTACATAGAGGATAAACAAAATTTAGCGTCCCGGCGAACTCCACGTAATGAACGCGTACGCGCATCTCACCACTTATTAAATCTCTCCGTAATAAATGCAACTCTTAACAAGGTACTTAAGGTTCGGTATAATATTAATCTTGCGAGGCCTCGCGATCGCCCGCGCGGGATGTACGTAATGAACGCGGCTACACGACTGCACGAGGATTCAAGTTTTGCTCTCGCCTCTTTTATTGGCATCCTCTATTTATCTTTCCGGCGATTTCGCGCGCGAACGCCGCGACTAGAAATTGCAAAGTAATCGGAAAGCAAATAAACGCGGCGGTAGGGGCGAGGGGGAGGCGCGAGGACGCGGAGAGGGGGAAATCCTCCTCCGCGGCTGATATATGCAGATTAGTCGATACTGAGCCTGTAATTAAGATTTCATTTGCCGTCGTGAAGGATTGCTCCCGAGCGCGAGATCCGATGGATGGAGGTGGGAGGCGAGCGAGGGACGGTTCATGGTTCCTGTCGAGCCGAATTAATTATACATAAAAGCGGATGACGTCATTCAAAGTGTGATATACCATTCCAATTAAATGTGCATTTAGCAGCCTTCTGCCACGCAATTTATGGATATCGTGATTTTTTTTTTAATTCTACGAGTTGTACACAAATTTTCTAATGAAATTTGTAAAAAAAACGTTTAAATTTGATTAGAATAAAGCAACCGAAGCTTTTTATTCTGATTGTTCTTGATTAATCACGAGTATATTGACGGTTTTAATAAAGAAAGTTTTGATTATTCAGAAAGTTATAGTAAAAGTGTTGCTTATAAAAGGATTAAAGGGATAAGAAATAAGTTACAACGTTTTAGCTTAAAGCCAAGAAAACTATCGTTTCACATCGTTTTTTGGTAAATTCAAATGAAACTTTCTCTTTCTTTTCTTTTAAAACTTTCCTCGATAACTTAATCTGAAAAAGGACCAGTCCGGTTAACGCTATTGTTCGACTTCCAATATTGTTCGAACATATGAAAAGTTTCTAAGAACAAGTATATGTAAGAGACCCGACAAAAAAATTATTGGCAAACTCTCTATTCTTTAATGTAGAACGCACACCAGTCTTATCATAAGTATTTGCATTTTTTTCTCCTTTTGAAATCTTCACGTAGGCCTTAAAAAGTTGCATAAAAAATCAAGTACCGTAATAACATGACCTTATTAACCACTCGTTTTTATTTCCTAAAGTAAACATTACTTCTGAAGCTAACAATGTAGGAGAGCGGTTCTCTCAACAAGTAAAATTTCCACACTGAAAGAAATGTCTACTAAAAGAATGACAGTCTGTAACTACTTTCCCGAGTAGTAAATTACTTATTAAACGAACATTTCCGACGATTCAGGACCAAAAAAGGAGCACCAGGATGAAGCGAATGGGATCGACGAGTTGTGGACTTATTAATCGGCCAGGGCGCGAGGCTGAGTTGCTGGACTATTCAAGATTCTCACCGCGGGTGCCGCAGTTTCTCTCGTGTTTCTTCTTCTTTTTGCGGCGCGGCTTGCGCCGGATGTCGCTCGCCGAGGTGGCCGCCGACACCGAGGCCGTCGCAATCTCGGACCTGCCGCCGTCCTCCCGGCGGGATCTGCGAAACAGCAGGTGCGGTCGCGCCTCGCCAGCCTCGTGATCGCGACTCACCGGCTCCAGCCAGGCCTCGCCGTGATCGCCGTGCAGAAAACCAGCCTACAACAAACCAAGTAGAAGCTTTCTTCAAAATTTGCTGCAAAGTTTTTTTTTATTTACTAAGCATTTGAAATTTCATGGGAGATTTATTTCTGCTGTACAAAATATTAATACATCAAAGATAGATTTAACATATAAATAATAACCGTGGAGTACATGAGTGACTAAATTTTTAAATTACAATTATTTAAGAATGTTATAACATGGCCACATGCTTTAGTGTTTGCTGCAAAGTGTTACGAAATGCTTTTTATGTGTATACCAGTAAAATCCAGCGCGCTTCGCGCGCTCAATGTTCTCTTTACGCTTCTTTTTTTCTAACCAGTTCTTCTAAATAATACATTCTGATTTTTTAGTTAAAATAATATCGTAGCAATATTTAATTTTTCAACAAATTTAGTTATAAATTTAGGTTATAAATTTATAGTTATAAAAAATAAAAACTATAGTTAAAATGTATACAATACTTATTTCATTAAATTGTTTAATGGAAAATTCAAATCTTTTAGAATTGAACTTTGGCGTCAAAAGAAAATGCGTTCCTAAATTTTTCGACCAATTACATTAATGAATTACTTAAATTATAAATTACTTAAATGCTTCAAAACAAAAGCCATTACTTTTTTAAGATACGAGCAAAATTGAGCGCGCTCAAGTTTCTTTCTTTACTGTTTATTCCGGGCTCATTTTTGAGAGTAGAAATTTTGAATTTCAGCGTCATTCCGGAATATACGTACGAACCAATTAAGTTCACGTTTTCAAGGCTTTACAACATCCGGTCATTACTTTTTTAAGAGAAGATTTGTTTTTGTTTTCTACACGTCGTGCGCAAAGCCACGACTTTGCGCACGCTTGCTCAAATTCGCTTGCGTAAAATCGCATCTTGCAAACGTGGTGAAGAAAAAAACGGTTCGATACTTGAGCGCGGAAGGGATTTTAATCACGCTTCGCTCGTGCGCAAACCTCGCACAAGGTTTAAAATCACTTTCCCACACATGTATCGAAATGTACTATTATTTCTATGGACAGTAGGAAATAATTACTTCTTATTGTTGTTAGAATAAGGCATGATGTTTTACGTGGAAGATTAGAGTAGTGATATCCTGCGATTGTCTTTACAATTGTTAGATTAGGATTAAGAATCCGAAAAAAATAGAAGCCAATAACCTTTTCGTTTTGTCATATTTTATATATAAATAAAGAGAATTTGTCAACAATTTCTCGAAAAATAAAATAAATGTTTAAATGGGTAATATCACGAGGATAATAATAATATTCTACAACCCTTTTAAACAAATTTTACTTTCAGAAACAAAATCAAAAAGAAGGTCTCTCTATCGTCAATGTATCTTTCCACATTTGACTTTAATAATAAAAGGAAGTCAATTGATATTGCAACAGCTGTAGCGTTAAAATGAATTTCTATGATCGATTTTAAGTTAACTTATACACCAAAAGGAAACAAAAAAAATAAATATTCTTTTTCAAAAAGAACTTATCACCTTTCCAGTTGATCTTTTTATTTTAATCTAAGAATTCGCAAACTAAATTTAAAAGAAATATTAAAAACTCGCGACGATCATAAAGTTTTCGAGTCTACATTTTCATTCATTTAACTTTGCGACTCGAATTAAGATTCTGTATCATTCGAACATTTCTCTTCCAGAAGAAAAAGTAATGTTAATTATAAACAAGAAGCTGATATTCGTCTCTTTTTTGCCGGCGCAGTAAAAAAGAATGACGGCGCTTTGAGATATGTCAGCCGCCGGCGCCAGCGCTTTACATTATAAGGCTTTTGAGCTACCTGTAATTGATAGTAAAGGACTGGTATTTCAAGCTGCTTCTCAATTAAAAATTTTATTTTTTTTATCCCAATCTATTCGAAAAAGAATGATAATTTATGTCACTCTACTTTATTGTCAAATGTAGCTATTTAAAATTCTCTAATTTCTGGACTCTGATTTAATGAATAGTTTAAAAATTATCGCAAATAAATTGATTCTATATACATTTTCAATACCCGATAAATTTAATCCATTGAATTTTAAGGCCGTGACTTTTATTTTAACAGCAAAACAATGAAAATACAAAATACTGTTTTACAGTCGCAAGTGTACGACCCTTTGAAATTCAGCAACTATTTCGCTGCATTAAATGTAGAGAGTAAACCGTGTAAATCTAAAAATGTGAAATTCACTTGGAAAATGTGAATAGTGACTTTTAATAAGTGAAAAGCAGTTCAGTAGCTAAATATGTTAACGATTTTTCACATAAAATACGTCACTATTCACATTTTCCAAGTGAATTTCACATTTTCAAATTTAGAGTAAAAAGATGCATCAAATATTTCTAATATCAATCTAATTCTAAAATGTATAAATTAATTATTGATGCTTAGATTATCCAACAGTAAATATGCGTATCTCTGCATATCGCGAATTCGCACTGTCAATATTATTCAATTAAATTTTGACGCAACGGCATTGAATATAAAGCTTACCGGTCAATGGTAAACATTTGAGCAGTGATTTATGGAAATTCGCCATTCATTTCGCAATGATAATTGAAATTGTCCAATTAATTGATCGCCGTCATAATGGACCTTCAAAAATATTACCGCATGAATACAACGCCCATTCTGACCTTATTCAAACGTTATGTACCTATACATGCGCTTTTAGGGTAGGCGCAGGCGTCGCCAAGTAAAACTACGCGCGACGTGGCGCATCGACTGTAACTGCTTATTCACGGATATTGCGTGGTAAATGGACGTTGGAGCAGGCCTACTCCCGACGCATTACAACGGCCGTTTAAACGCGGTCATTCCGCGAAACGTCCAATATCACGACTGCCGGTGCCCCTGCGATCGGCCTTCGGATTCCCGCATAGCTCACGCTCGTCGCTTATCGACCAGGTCGACTTGGGCGCGATGAACGAAGGGATACACTGCGATCGGATTTCCGCGATAAGAGCCTCCGCGAAAGGTTACCCCTGTATTTCGGGTAGAGACGCGTCAAGCCACGCGAAAAGAACGGGCTGGGTTAATCAGATGGAAGGATGCGGGAGGCGCTTGCCGAGAAGCGGGGATTAGAGGCGAGCGCAGAGAGGTGGATGCCTTTCAGCGAATTCTATGCCATTACTAGGGATCCGGTGAAATTTTAATTAAGCCTTTATCTCGGGTTTGATTGGCGCGTCGTGGACATTATTTACGATAATCTTTTTTGGCAGGTAAAGTTCGCGAGTTTTGAAGGGACAATTATATGTCCATAAGTTTTTTGTGATAAGAAGGAAAGAATGCGATTGAAGCGTTCGATTTTGATATTATCAGTGAATTAAAAAGGTCAAATAGCAATTTATTTTGTCGATTCACTGAATTGAAAGGAAATAAGCGGCGATTTATGTTTTCTTTTTTTTCGGTTCGTTGAATAACGATCGATAAATTGTCCAATTAACAAAGCAGCCCTTTATAATTGTTCCGTTTTTTTTTTTAAGTTTAATTAATGAAATATCTGTAAAAAGTTTGTTTTACTTCGATTGCTCCGCACTCAAAATGAAGAACGTACATCACCGACCATTTGGATCAGGATAAAGCAAACGAAGGCGAAAAAAACGGCACTCTTTACGTAACCTCGGCTCGCGAGAATCTAATTAAAATTTCAGCGAAGTTTAAACAAAAACGCCAGCCGAATTCCTACGTATAACGTAATACGGCAGGTCAAAAACAAAGAAGCCAAAAATAGTGAAACAAGAAATTAACATCCTGTAGTGCGGAGAAGGAAAGAAAAAGAGAGTAGGAAAAGAAAATTGAAAAAAAGAGGGCGAGAAAATGAGATGGATAGACAGGTAGCTAGATATGTGGCCTTTTATTCACCTTCAAAGCAAAATTATAAAATTTACATGGTACATGCATAATTAAATACATATAAATAAGAATACAATATCCGTGAAAAAGATTTTTTGAGAGGGATTTTATTTTAAATATAGTATTTAAAAATGATGAAAATGTATAAAAGTAAAACAATACTAACAAGATCTAATTAAATCCTTAATAATCACTAACAATTTCATAAGTAATGTAAAAAGCGAAAAACAGAGTATATAAAAGAGTAGAGTGAATTTTTATAAAATGGCCCTCGGACATAACTCTGTCTGACCCATTTTGAACGCAACTCGACTCCAACAAAAAAAAATGATATCACATAAAATAAACACGTGAATTTCTGTAAACAATAAACAATCGAGTTTACAATAGCGCACGACACAATAAAATACGCTTATACTGTAATACCATTTAAAATTTATAACAAAACCAGGCTATAAGTTTACAAGACTATAAGTTATAAACATTAACGACTACAAAAAACGCTCAAATATATTCGAACGAAGTGACAAAGAGAGAGAGAGAGACAGAGGGAGAGAACAACGAGGGGCATTGCAAAGAAGAGAAAAAGGATCAAGCTGGGCGAACGAATGAGACGGGAAAAGGAGGCGGGCTGAATATTACACGCGTAAAAAGCCCGCAGCGCTCTCTTGGTTATCGAGCGTGGAAAATTGCGGCGCCGGCACTATGAAGCGCCAGAAAAGAGAGAAAGAGTGCAGGCCCCCTCGAAGACGAAGTCACCTTCGGACGCAGAGCCGCGCGCGACGGAGGAGGCCGCACAAGAGGAGGCTCGCGGAGGAGAAAAAGAGAGGCCTTGTCTTTATCGCGAGGCTCCAACCTGGCGCCACGTGCTGTGTTTTATGCGCCGCTCCGGCGCTCTCCTTTTCTTTGCTCAGAGAGAGACGGATATGACCGCACGCGCTGCGAGGCCGCGAAGCTTTGATCACCTCTAACCAGTGTGTGTAAGCGCGCGACAGGATGCGTATTTTTTTTTTTTTGCTTAGCTTCCAGTGGTTATTTGGTGATTTTTTTCTTGGTCGCCTTCGTTTTTTTTTTTGTAATAAGAGAACCGCTCGAAGCAGCCGTTGCAGCTACGGAGATCCGGCCGATAAGCGACAGTTCATAGCGCGCTCGAGGTCGTTCGGGTGCTAAGCTTCTTAACGAAGACTTTGACCGGCCGGTGCATTAAGTGTTTATAAATTTAGCTTGGGTCTTCGGTAACATAAAGAAAGTCTTAGGGATTTTCAGGTGAGATAAAGGTGTGAACAGAATTAATTGCTCTTTTGGTGCACGAAATAGATACGTGATATAAATTTGATGAGATAATTTATTTATAAAGTTAAAAATGCAGTTGAGCTTTTGTGAGCTTATTAAGGGAGTTGTGAAAGCATAAATATAAAAGTAAACGCACTTCTTAATTAATTGATTATATTAAAAGAAGGCTACATTTTGAAGTTTAAGAATGAAAGCTTTATTTTATTTTTATTGTTAAGTTACATGCGAATCTATTTTTCGATTAAAATTTACTTGCACTACATTTCAATTATATGACCTATATTAAAATAGAAGCGTACCTCATTTATATGTCCATTTATCTTTTAGCAAATACCTTTTATTTTATCTTTTAATTATTATAAAAGATTATAATTGTAACGCAATTTTTCTCGGTAAATTACATTTTATTATAGCTGTCTGTTATAAAAATTTCGTGAAATTATTACTCATAAATATTTTTCATTACAGAGTTTACTGTTACTGTTTCGGAAAATACTTCATAAATTAAAAAGTTAAAAAATTTCTAGAATAATGAATCTGCTTAATTGATGTAGTTTAGAGATTTTTGAAAAAAATCAATTATATCGTTCTACCTTCACTTTGCAGAGTGAAGTGCTTACGACGTTTTTTTTTTTATATTTTTCTTCAATATTTAGAAGTAACCTTTTACATGGAATTTTTATTTATTTAAGTGAGTAATGGATTTTCTTATTGTATATACATTTTAAAGATTAATGTTTACTGAATAAAGCATTAAGTTTTTAAAAAATGAATATTTAATATTTTTTCATACATATATTTCATTGATTTCTGCAAGGCAGCTAGTATAATCCCATAAAATTAAATAAATCGTATAAATAAAATTACAACAATTAAAATATCAATTTACGGAGCTACTACTTTGGCTTTTAAAATTTACCGATACAAGTTCAGGAATTTTGCAGATAAGAAAAAATTACCCCAAACTAACTGCGCATTCAACGAACAAAAAAAAAGTAAAAGAAAACTCTGAAAGCGAGCAACCTATTTTCATTTTTAAAAAGCAATCCCTACGCGCTTATCAAAATCAATAAGTCAGTATGCTGAAAAGTCTGTGGAGCCTGCCGCAAAAAGGCGAAGGAAGAAAGAGGCCGGAACAGAATTCAGGCGACACATTACAAAGTCAAAAAGCACCGGTGCAGGGAAAAGGCAGTGCCCCATCCCCAGTTCGCATCATCCGCGAGGCTAAAAACGGAAACGAAAGCTGCGGCAAATTTAAAATTCAAAATCCGCTCGACCGCTCCGCGCCGCGATATAGGCTTATTAGCCTCGCGGTGCTCCCGAAGGACGATCCTGGCGGCGCACTCCCGCGAAATCCATTGTGGCCACGGCGAGTCGCTTTCGATTGCGTCGCCTGCTCTCTAATGCGGAACGCGTGTAACTCCCCCCTGCCCCTTCTCGTCGCCCACTGCGAGGAAAAATCGAGAGCGCGGATTATCGAGCCGATGCACCGTGACAATGGGCGCGGCGAATTGGCCGGGTCAATGATATTTCGAGCACGAGGGAGGGCAAAAAGTGAAAGAGCTTAAGGAGTTGCCGCGGTGCCTGTCTTTCGGCGCAGTAAAATATATTGCTCGTCTAAGAGTTGCTCGGCACTTGGCAATATTTCACGGCGCGCAAATAAGCGATAGTAAGTTTCCTCGCGCCGCGGCGTTTGTTTTTCCGGCGATGCTAATTTCTGAAGCGTCGTATTTCACGTTGTTTAATTTTCAGATTTTAATATGCATCTTTAAAGTGGAATCGTGTGTATCGCGAGTAAACTCTATATAAGCCGAACCGAGGAGTTTCGCGTTCTCCAAGTTAATAGACCGTCATCGCGAGCGTTCAATTATTTCGTTGCGATTTACGGCGAAACTTTAATGTATTATTGATGAAGTTTCTATCACAAAGTCAAATGTAACGCGGATCTGTAAAAAAAATTGCCGCATTTTGACACTGACAAATCGACGGTGCGGCGGCGAAAGGAAATGCAGAAAAATCAAAGCAGTAGGCGCAAAAAGTGCCGAAGCAAGAAGCGAGAAAATAGAAATGTAAAACGGAAAGTGGATCTCCTGCTTTATATTTTTATTTTAGCGAACGAAGGCAAATGAGAAGCCGCAGTAAAAACCATTGAAAAATACGGCAGAAGTATTGGAAGAATGGATGGAGAAGTTAAAAGATGAGAAAGGCTGGAATTAAAAAATAAAAAAAACAAAAGGATTGAACGGCGCGGCAATCGAGTTAGGCGAACAGCACGTGTGTGTCGCCCGATGCCTGTTTCATGAAATTAGCATAATGCGGAGCCGCCGACTACGCCCCGAAGTGAGAGGCTGTTTTTAAGTCGGCTGAGTAACTTTTGAATGGGTCTGCAGTCTACCTGAGATTTTCAAAAGCTTTTATGAGTCGCATGCGACTGCGTAATGATGTATAATCAATCCTGTTTATAGTGTATTTAATTGAGCCTTTTTTGAGAAACCTTGTTTCGCTTATTTATCATTGATGACAATATTTATTAGGAATATTAGCTTAATTAAGTAGAGTAATATCAATTACGAAGAAGCTTATTAAACGTTAAAATATTTTTTATATAATTATTAAATTTTATTATATTTAAGCCGCTTTAATTTATTTAATTTGACTTCACAATGAAATTCATGAAAATAAATTAATGAGAAAGTATATTTAAAAAGAAATGATTATTTTATTGTATAATTTCAATGAGTCGGATTTTACTAGATGGACGTTGACTTAAATATTTATTTTAATTCGAAGCTTAGTTTTGGTGATCGCATTAGAAATTTAATGTCTAAAATCAATAATTCAGACTAGTTTCGGAAAATGAACTGCAGACGGTCTTAAGAGCTGTAATATTATTTATCTTTGCACTTCGGTGGCTCCTACCCTTATGCAAACATCAGAAATTTAGACTCCCTTCATTATAGCCACAAAGTTTCGAACCTTATCAAAAGTTTCCAATCTATCCCACGAAAATTCTGCTGCTAGTATTAATATCCAAACAATTAAGCACCTAATACATCATTATTACGTTTGTTTATCATGACGAAAACTCTTCCTCGCAATAAATATTCATACAGCAGTATCAGCTTTTAAATACTATGCAGAAATTTATTTAATTCGCAGTTAACATTTTGCAATGTTCCTATAAACTATTAACTCCTATCTGATATTTTAACCTCGTAATAATAATAACTAAATAAACTCATAAAATGTTGGTACACTCAAGTGAAACCACCACATGCATGCATTTTTTCAAGACAACTATTTCCAATACTTTAGATATAATATTAACAGCCGCGGCAAGCGACGGGAAAAACGATTGCGTACAGCTCGTTACATTAAACAATTTTTTTTTTAAATCCAAACCACATACCAAGAAGTTCACGCTCCTTATTGTCAATTTTTCCGGCGGCGCACAGCGCCTATACACGCGGAGCAGTAAGCGCGGATCTGACGCACGCCTCCGGCGGCGGCGCGAAGCCGGTTTACATTAAATTCTCACCTAATTGACGCCGTCGGTGCGCGCCGCGCGCGATCGCGCAAACAATATTTTTCCCTTTCCCCCGGCGAATGCATTAGCGCTGACGCACGTAAATTGTCGGCCAGGTGAGCAGGGCAATCGTCGCGAGACGACCAACGAGATGTGTAATGGGCGGTCTTAAGCCGCGACACGTTAACGCCCATGCCCCGGTGCTTTATGCTCTCCATACGAGCCGAGCGTTCTTTGATGCGAAGATAATAAGGCTGCCGACGCCACGCGTGTCTAGCCTTTCCGCAATCGCCGCTCGCCAATTGAATGCTGCGACTCGGAGCGAGGATTAATCGCGGCCATTTTTAAGCTCTAATTATACACACGCTGGAGGGACTTTTTTCTCCTTTCTTTTTGACGAAGGATGGTTTACCGTGCGGGGGACCGGTGGGAAGTTGTAATTTGCATAATACGCACTGATTTTTAATTTCTATCTTCGTTTTAGTAATGTGGGTGCATGAGATGTTAATTTATGCGCTGCTTCTAAAATGGGATACTTTTATGTTGGACAATGAAGATTTTATTAACGTCCTCAATAGAAAAGTATAGTAATTTGAAAAACTAAAAATTTAAATCGACTTAACTTCATTTATTTTTAACTGTATTAAATACTAATTTGAAATGAAGATATTCCCTGTGTATTATATTAAAAAATCTTGAATCATTAGTGTACTTAGACGCACCTTTTTGTGTGTAATAATTTTAGATAAAGCTAATTGCAGGAAATACGATTTTAATTCCAAGTCCTTTTTCTATTTCTCGCTGTTTATCGACGACATGAAAAATTGATAAAAATGAAGATAGTGCCGCAACTTTCTTAATGAAGTATAATAAAGATTTAATATCAATTAGACGTAAATAATATATTCCTAAAAAAGCTAGACCGAAAGAGTTACAAGCATATAGGCGGCATTAAAACTTGCAATCGGCTTAAATGGAAAGCGTAATTGAAAATTTAATAGTTTGAGCATCTATTTTATTATCGATGTAGCCGGCGACGCTGCCGGACACGTAATAAACTAGGAGACCATTATAAGCGAACGTAAAATATTTCTAATAAAATAGCTCTAATGAATATTGACTGATATTCTTGGAGGCCTTCCATACGTGCTCCTCCTTAGCCAGGATCTTAATTAATGTGAGCAAGTCGCTCTGAGCTAATTACTAATGCAGATCGTCAAAAAATTATCCGTCAATTTTCCCAAAATGAGGCAGGAATTTAACTGGAATTATTGTAAATCCGCCCGCGAACTTTCCCACGAATGAGTGAGCGTCCATAAAGTTTTACGATTATCGCTTAATGAGACTTTTGCAACGGATGCGCATACAAGAGGCGAAGTAATTTATGAAAATCATTCGGCTACCTTTCAGCGACGCTTAAGCTGCTGAAGTTGTAAACGTACTTCATAGGTTGAGATTAATCTAATTACGTTTACTTACGCAAGTATGTAGAGCAACACTTTTATTTAAATGTTACAATTTTATATACACGTGGTATCATGTAGAATGTGTATGCAATGAGATTGAAGTAATTTTACACACACTGTTACAATAGTTTTCCATATAATGTACTTTCAGTTAGAAAGTACGTACTTTTTTTTGCTAATTTTATATTCCTTAAAAAAAATAATACATTTTCTTGAGCGTCCATTAGTTGGCAATGTTTATCGTAATTGATCTATAGCAGTACATTATTTAAAAGACATATTTTAGTATAATTAAAATTAAGTGAATTATTAAAAAAAAAAAAAATTAAATGATACAATTTTCAAATTAAAATTTATGTCATAAATTTTATTATCTCCACTGATTAAGTGAGCACAGAATTAACCGCGGCAACTGCATTATAAATGTAAATATTCAGACTTCAGAAATTCGATTGGAAGGTATACAAGGAAGATCAAAAGCAACCGCCCTTTGAACCCCGTTTTTGTTTATTACAAAGCGGTGCGACAGCTTCTGCATCTGCCTTCGCCACGAACATTAATAAAATTTTCAAACCACGTAGTATCCAATGAATCTCCAATGCAGCACATCCAAATTGTTCAATTAATATTTAAATTATTAACTTTGCGTATCTTAAAACAAACGAGTAATTCTAAAACAAAAATCTCCAGAAAAGATACAAGCAGCAAAAGTATAAAAGCACGTTATCCGTGAAACCCAGATAAAAGATTTCCATTGAAAGGCAGATTACGACTCGCAGTTGCGAACAAACCGACGACACAACAAAAGGCATCGATCGTCGACACACAGCGTTCCACGCTGTACAAAAGGATAGGCTCTGTCCGTCGGTGGTCGCGTATTAAGCATACGGCCACTCCCGCCGACGAAGACGAGGCGGCCGGGAGCGCAAAAGCAGAGCGCGCGGACACGCATGTGCCATCGATCCTATGACGAATGCGTCCTGGCGCAATCGGACTGATTTATAGCGTCGTTAGGAGCGCGGGCCTGCGTGGGAGCCGCGCGGCTACTCGATCCGACTCTTCTCGTCTCGGCGATCCCCTACGGCGAAGATCGTCGTAAACATCGCTAATTGGTCGCATTCTGCTGCGGTCAATTATTTCGCGCTCGCAGTCTGATTTCTGCGCGCTGATAATGCGAACCGGCAGAAAATAGGAATGACTCTTTGAGGGTTTATTTCGAGACGGTATGACTGGCGCGGTCGAGTTTCCGAGGAGGCGTTTTAGTTATTCATTGAATAGAGCGGAGGTGGTCGGCGGACCGCGTCAGGATGGGGTTAGAATAGAACTGTCAGAGATGGGATGGTGTCATCAATTGTTTCGGGCTTTCGGCAACTTTTAGGAGAATAAAATGATTTACTTCGCTGGACTGTTATTAATTTGCTAGTGGATACCGTCTGCTGAATTTAATTCGTTTCCAGAAATACGAAAAATACTTGGAAATGTAATAATCACAATTTCATGGCTTTCAATTTAAAGACTCGATTAAATAATTCTTAGAATAATTATTATTATACTTTAAGCGTTCTTTAAATACATTTTATCTGTAAGCAATTACATTAAAATGTTTTAAATGAAAGACAAAAAAATATTTACATATATTAATTGCCTTCAAAATGTTCGTCTTTATTATTAATTATTCATGTTTCATTATTAATTTGTTGTACAAGCTTTTACAATAAAAATGTATTTAATTTATGTTACAATAAAATATAAATGAGTTACTAAAATGAAATCAGAGAAGTCAGCGCCCTTGATCAAACCATAAACTGACAAAAACAGCGAGATTTACTCCGACCGTAAGTAGTTACAGACGAGCACGGTAAGACATACGTTTAACCGCTGATCCCTGCACTCGACAATATAAGTACTATTAAAAAAAAATTGTAATTAGTACGTAACAACAGTATTTTCCCACAGCTTCAACCTCGGCAGAAGCATATCGCTGGATACTGAAAACCGTCATGAACGAAGGATAACATCGAACCGTCCGCAAGTATGCGGGACTAACGCGGAATGATGAGAAACAGCGGGGGTTTGAATAACAACGAGTATACTGTACGGCCAGTGCATCTGCCTCATGGACGGTAGAAATTATATACCTACGGCACTGACGCTGTCCCGGCAATTCTCCCCGGACTCGGGACCATAAGGACGGCGCCAGGGGGTGGCCGCTCGCGAAGCCTCCGCTGGCGAATGCATGCGCGCGTCGAAGCCGCGATATATGGGCTCTCTTGGCGTCGCTGCACCTATGCGCTCTATTAGGCAATTTCTGTTTGACAAACCGTCGCGCATCTGAGCATAAAACGTATTCGCTCGGGACTGCTCAATGACCGGATCCTCCGGACGCCCGCTGCGAACAATGAGCGAGAACAATCGAATCCGCCGATCTTTGCCTCGAATAAGGTCATAGCCGTCCATCTGCTCTGAATGCGCTGTTGCTCTCCGGGACGAGGGACGAGGGAGGATGAATGCGCACGAAGCTGGACCCCACTGATCTTCCCCCCCCCCTTCCCACCCCCTCATCGCTCTTTCCCTCCCGGCCCGCTCCCTCGTTCGTGTCGCGCTGATCGCGGGGCATCCATTTAAATGAGTCGGATAGCAAGAATCCGTGAACTATGTTTGTCGGAGATGATGGCAGTAGCAAGGGCTGCGCTGGGGAATCGTCGATGAGCTGTACCGCGACCTCTTAGATGACAAGGAGGTTGATTAAAGAGAAGAAGAATTGAACGGACTGGATTTATAGTTAATTATAGCGCATTTAGTGTTAATAACAAAATTGGGCTTTTAGTCTTTTCTATGATAAAATAATTTTTTAAACACTTTTTTTGTACTTATCATTTTTATTTAATTTTTTTTAGGTTTATTTAATGGCCACTTTCTAAAGTAACTATTGAGGAGGCTTGAATATCAGGAAAATCGTTTTATCAAGAGACAAAACTTGAAGGTTTTTGCCTTATAGTTGCGATAAATATTTATTCATGATAATATGTTCTTTATTTTACGTACATTTAATATGTTCTTTATAAGTTTGCTGATAAAAACAGTAAATATTGTTTACCAGAATTCAATTATTATCTTGATCGACTTGACGAGCGTTTATTCAAGTCCTTGCGTAAAGCAGTGCGTGAAGCACTTTTACGCATAGTTGCAATTTTTTAGAAAAAGAAGGTACAGTTTCAAACTGATACGATAAAAGGAAGAAACGAAGAAAAAAATAAAAGGATGCGTGCATAAACATCTTAATCATAATGAGATACATGCAGCCAATTCGGCGAAGAATATGCACAATGAAGTAAAATGGTAATAATAATTAGACGTCACATTTTTTATCACCTCTAAGAAAACAAAATAGTATCAGTCAATGATTACGTTTATTTGCACAAAAAAAAAATAAATCTCCGAAAAAAAAATGTTAACGAAGAAAATAATAAACCTCATTTATGTTAATTCTCAAATATACCTTCGTACAACACATTTAACGTTTCCTGTACCAAAATCAGCTTAATCCGTGTCTTACAGACAGTTTACTCTCCACCTGCAGCAGCACAAATCGAATTAGCCGTAGCCGCAAAAAAAGCACTCGAGAAGCAATATCAACGCGGCGCAATCTCTCGAACCGGGAATTTGCATAGACTGTTGAAATAGGAGCGGGCGCCACGAGCCGCACAAATTCACCGATTGATCCTGAGGATGGGGAGGAGAGGGCTGGAAGGGCCAAAAACCTCGGGCGGTTTGAAAGCTCCCGGGCACTGGGGCACTGATCGAAAGTGGCGAAAATGGAGCGAGTGCACATGGCCCCCTATATGGTTAGAGAGAAAGGTGAAACGCGATGCAATTATCTCCACCGGCGGGTGCGGATATGCATCGGACGATCGACGATAGGCCGATGGGTGTTCCCTTAGAAAATTGAGCAATTACAGGAGCAGAGCGGCCGGTGGGTTGCGTGCGCCAGGCCACGTCGATCCCCTACGGACGGGGAGAATGCACACTATGCGGCGGCCAGGGAGACGGGCTTGCGCAACTATCCGCTGATCGCGGGCTTTATCTCCTGCGGTCGCGCCTCGCAGGACAACGCCGCGCTAAGAATGGCCAAATTAACGGATTAATTCTCTTGTGCCGAGCGGATGCCTCGCGATTTTTCCAAACTGGTTTTAATTATTAAAAGGATTTATCCCGATGGTTGATATGGGCAGACAGTCTGCTTCGAATGAAAAACGTGCTCTTGAATAAGTAGATATTTTATTTTTTCATGTGGAACGCAAAAGAATCGATTCAACGGCGGTGACGTTGCTAAAAATAAAATAGAACTGTGAGAAACAGAATCAAGTATTTATTATCCTTAAGACGTTCATATCTATTTCATATTTAATTTAATTTTCTATTTTTTACAAATCTTTATTTCGTTGATCCGTTGTCTGTGCTTAATATCAGTATTTACTTTAGATTTTAAATTTATAACATTTACTTATTTATTTATTAATAATTCAACGGACTAAAGAGCCTGTAAATGTAAAATTGAAATAATAAACTATCAAGGATTATTTGAATCTGTTGCATGAAATGAACAAATAATTAATATTTAATTGTAACAACCCTTTTATACTGCTTGTGTATTTAAGGGCAATTTATACCGGTTAATTATTTACTAAGTAAATAAACAAATTAAAAAAAAAACCGTAATTTTTAATAATGAATTACAGATTGACGTACGTATAATATACTTTACAAATTAATTCATAAAAAAATATGAGATCCCGCGTAAAAACTATGAGATCATTTAAAGATTGAAAAGTGATTTATCAAAATTATGGTAATTTTTAGTATATATAATTTAAGATGAAAAGTCTTTTAGAAATATTAGAAGATTTGAGATCATTTTACGATGTCAACATTTTAAATTTTATTCTAAATGAAGATCAGTTTTTAACAACGCATTTAACAAACAAACAAATTTATAGTAGTTAATGGTTTATTATTTTTATTTTTCTTGTAATTTCTGCTATGATAAAATTTAAAATGTGGACATCGTAAAATGATCTCAAAATCTTTATGGATTTGTTATAACAATAATTCATTATACAACAGAATAAAGTCATACGTTATTTCCTCTATCGAGGGTGTTCCTGACCGAAATACACCCCACTATTACTCGGACTCACAAAAAATCCAACACGATTTATATCAACTCTTAAAAATATCAAATTTCCCTCTTAAACTGAATGGAACTAAATTGAAAGCCCTATATAAAGAATAAATAATCCGCACCCCATGCAAATTGCACCTCCCGACCAGCAGACGCAGAAATACCAGGAGGAATGGTATCCGATAAGTGCAGAGCCGAGCGCGCGCGCCTAAGCGCGGACACCATCCATGACAAATGTAAGTCGGGGCGCGGCCCGCCGTAAATCTGCCAGGTCGTAGCAAATTAAATCATTATCTGGAAGCTGCGAGCAAATTGCTGCGGCGCATGCATGCACGCACGCTCGCGGCTTTTTCCGCAGCCCAGCGGCCGGCGCATTCGTCGCGAGCGCCATGGCGTGCAGCGAATAAGAAAGGCCGATTATGTTACGCCCGCCGGCGGTGCGGTGTGCGTCTCCTTCTTTTTCGCGACCGCGTTCCTCTAGGTGGGCTCGAATTTTTGCGCAAGCCCGGCTGCTGGGCAGCATGCGGGCGGCTGCTAATTATTTCTTCGGTGAAGTGCTACCTACCGGGCGTTTTTTTTTTTTTTTTTTTTTTTTGCGGGACTCACTTCGCCTCGGCGATCCGACGGTAGTCGCTTCCGTTGTATTAAAAAAAATTAAGCGTAGTTGTGCAATAAATAAATGGAAATTAAAGTAGGTTGGGATGAAGAAAAAATTGAATGTAATCTATACTAATCGGCGAATAAATTTTCTTCGTGGAGGCAATTTTAATGCGTAAAAACATATGAGATCAATTAAAGATCGAAAAGTGGTTTATCAACATTACGGCACTTTTTAGTACAATTGAAGATGAAAAGTCTTTTACAAATATTAGAAGATTTTGAGATCTTTTTAAGATGTCAACAATATCAATTTTATTATAAATAAAGATAACTAGTAAATATTTTATTGTTTTTTATTTTTCTTATAATTTCAGCTATAATAAAATTTAAAATGTTGACAAAATGATCTCGACATCTTCTAATGTTTCTAAAAGACTTTTCATCTTAAATTATACTAAAAAGTGCCATAATTTTGATAGATCACTTTTCGATCTTTAATTGATCTCATTTTTTACGCGGGATAGTTAACAAATTTGTAGTAAATTTTTAAATAAATTAAATTAAGAGAAAAACATAGGTAACTAATGCTTATTGGTATTTACTGTAATCCATGAAAACACTGTAGGGGTGTAAAACTCGTAAGTGGAATTAGAGGAGACTAACGCTAGAAATTGTTAATCATACCAATTGCGAAAATTTACTGTAAGTATAATGTACGGCGTATAAAATGTATTTTCGGAATAATTTACGATTCTGTGTATTAATATCGTGAACTACATTACTAACACTTCAAACGTACAACAAATAGGTGCATAGTTAATGCACACATATGAAAAAATATTAGTTAAAATTTTACAAAACTCTTAATATATATTTTTTTAAATAATTATCATATTTTAGTGGTTGAATACTAAAATTTTATTACTGCACTATAAATTAAAATTTTAAATAGCGTCTACTATTAAAACTTGCGGTAGGTGGTATGAAAATGTACTTTTCTTTAATGTCACTGTTATTTTATTTTGCTAAACAATCTATTTAACTTTAAATTAAAATTAGAAGTAAAAGTCATGTTTTTCCGTCTATTGGTAATCAATTATTTATAGTAAATTAAATTTTCATGCAGCATTTTTTCCCAGTATTCTTCCACATATTTTTGGATAGTTTTTTGCTTATAATTTGTCAAAATTTCGAAGCAGTTACGCATAAATATTGATTTTGGTTTAGAATGTAAATATTTTCTATTGGTTTTTTTGGCATTCCAATATTTCGCATTGTTTCGACCATAGCCTCGTTTAATTCAGCCAGCTTCATCGCTCCGCTACAATAACAGTGTATTTGCCGAGCTGTAAAAATTTTCAAACTAAACAAATTTTTTTCCTTTTAGCCGGCAGCTATACGTCTTCTTTTTAAATTATTTACGTAAAATAAAATTCGAAGGCTTTGCTTGCAAATATGCCGAGCGAAAAAATTCGATAATTCGCCGACGGAATGCGCGGAGTTTTCAGCATCGTAAAATAATTTTTTCACCGTTAGCACTCAAGTCTCAACGATGTATCGTCGAGCAAATTCAATCTACCTCCCATCCGAGCTCAAAAATTCGCTGATCACTTCAATGAAATTAGTCGATCGAAATTCAGATGCGCATGCATATGCTGACAGTAAAAAAAGAGACTGGATGTAAAAACGAGAGGTAAAAAAAAAAAGAGAAAGAGAAGGGATCGACCTACCAGTCCGTCGCAGGCGGACAGCACAACCCGGGACTGCGGCTGGTCCCGTATGACGCCTCGGTAATGACATTTGCTCGAATGATTTTTCACCGGGCGCCGCTGGTGCACGTCCCGCTTGCGCCGCTCGACGAGCATGCCCTGCCCGATAAAGTCACTGGTCGGCGCCAGCTCCAGGTGGTACTCGAGGCCGCCCATCGCCAGCCGGTAATGCACCTCCGGCGAGTCCCGCGTCGCTTCATTCTCGAGATGATGATGGGTTACGTTATGCGAGATGAGCTCACCCTGGCGCGTCACTTTACGCGGGTACACGATCTCGTGTGAGCTTATGTGCTCTTCGGCTGTGTAGAGTCCTGAATACAAGAGAAAGCCATTGTTAATATTTCATTTCGTACGTTTGTACTGTTAATATGTTTTATTGTATTAACACAGCTTATTGAAATGCGCTTTATTGTAAATCTAATATTATCAATTATGATGACTTGAAATTATTTAAGTGAGATGGATATTAAATAATTTGATAACCGTTCGAATATCGAGATACGATAATTGTTCCAATTGAGTTTCATAACGCGGGATATGTGATATTGACATGTAATTGAATATCTTATTTTGACCTACAATACTCGAATGAAGGCTATTAAATTATGGAAGAAAAAAGTTTATCTTCGCAGATTCGCGGTTGAAATCTCTAGAATTTACATTTTACAGTAAGAGTACCCTTAAAAAAAATATCGCTTTATTCTATTTTGAAATCCTCAAAGAGCTTCTCTACTACTGTGACTTTGCTCATAACTTATTACGACAAACCATTTCCCCAAGTTTCAGCCAACTGTTTGACCCAAATATCAAACATTCTACTTGTGACTTCCAATAAAATTAAATCTAGATTTAATAATATCTTACTCTCCACATTTTAACATAATAAATGTGCCAGTCAATCTATCAACGTCAAATTTTTCGAATTTAATCAATCCCCAACCCCTTAAAATGTATATATAGCAGATGACAATCTATTATTTAAAATTCACTATCTATAGGTAATATCCAGTTTTGTTCCATTATGAAACAATTTTTTAAGCTACACGGAGAGAAAAGTCTAGTAAAAATTACAATACTATTTCGTAATGCAGGGACAAACTCGACAAATAAAAATTTTTACTAAAAAGTACAGTCAAATTTACTATACTTGTAGTAAAAGTTACTGTAATTCTAGCACCTTTTACTATATTTTCTATTAATTAAATGTTTGATGTGTCGAGTTTGTCCCTGCATTACGAAATAGTATAGTAATTTTTACTAGACAATTTGTATATCACGAAAAATATCATTCGTGAGTTAAAAGCCTCCCCCCAATCGCGTCTTTTGAGTGAAGGTGTTCGTTCCGCCAACCGAATACAGCAGCGTTCAAACGCGAATCGCTGATGAACTTTAATCGGCAGCAAAGGCCGCGAGCCGGGGGAGCGTTGACGAACGACACGGGAGGGTCCCCGGCGTTATTACGGCAATTAGCAGCCCTGCTCGCGTTATGTGCACCGCCCTGCTAATTATGCCCACGCCGCAGACGATCGATCTCGCATAATACGCGCTGAGATAGGGGGACACGTGGCGTCGGCAATATCGGTCAGTGGACGACGTGCCTGCCACCAGACGGCCTTCAATAACAAAATAAGTGACTCTAAAGGGGAAAGTGTGTTAAGTCGGCCCCGTTTAATGTAACGTCATTGTAAAATAGGAGTCCATGTCAGTTTAGGTACGAGAGTGCACATTGGCAATTGCTCTATTGACGGAACTTTAACGGAAATGCATTTGTGCACTAATCTACGAGGGTTCCCTTTAAATTTTCATTTATTTATTGAGCCATTATTCAACGTTGAGAGTGATTTATTCGAGTAAATAATGGATGGACGAGTATTAATAATCGCTTTAGTGAAATTAATTTTCTAGACCGCATAATGACGAGCATTAAGTAGTACGAGTCAATATTTGGATGGCACATTAAATTTCCACGTTTTCTTTGCACATATCCTTTCGTCATAGTTTGCGAGATAAATTTAACGTAACATCGCAGTCAAATTCAAGCTTTAAAAAAATGTTTCAAAAATTTGAATCTGAATTGAATTCTGAATTGATGAAAAAAAATATTATAAAAATTTCTATCTGTCTGTATAGAAACGCGATTCGCAGACTGAGCTCTCATAGATGGAAATTATTATATTGTATAGTAAAATTTATTATAAATAGAGTAAATTTTACTGAGCAATGCTAAACATAATATTAATACAAATACAATCTATTTATTTGTATTAATTTATGCAAATAGAAAAATTCACCATATTTTTGACAAATTTTACAGTAGAGTACGGGTTATTTTTTTATTTGAGAGTACAATCTTTGGTCACGTTGCAGATAACCATTTTTACAATACTTTTTTCTCGGTATGCAATCGGCAAAATTTGAGAAGAAAAATATATCGCGATAAAAAAAGCCCTTAAACTCGAAGCAGATTTTCCCACTGTTATTTCAACATTTTTCAGCAAGTATTATAGCACACTAAAAACAATTTCGTTAATTTTAATGAAATGATTTACTTCAATAGTACTTATTAAATATTTTATCGAGTCAAAAAAATTTTTTTTTGAAGATACCAAATTTATTTAGAAACAAATAAATTCATTTAGTTCTAATGAAATTATTACTTGATTCAAAGAAATATTTAATAAGTACTATTGAAGCAAATCATTTCCTCAAAATTAACAATTTTTTTTCAGTGCAGTAAAGCAGAGAACCGCAGCATCCATCACAGGGCAAATTCCCTCGACGCGACGGATATTTTTTGCGCCGACAGTGCCGGTAATAGCGTCTAATGGTCAAGGAAAGGAGACAGCGCGTGTGGAGATTCTAGGGTGGTGCGTGCGTACGACGCTCTTACAAATGCGGCCTTCGGAGGGGAGGCAGTGATATATACCCCAGATCCCCGGAATATCCCGCGCACGCGACGCGCACACTGCACTCTAGCATCGGGTGTACAATGGCATTTGCGCCGGATCGCTCCGGTGACTCGCGTGCGAATTGCCGCGGAGCACGAAGCACACCCCGAGGTGATTCGTCTAATGAAACGCCGCGACTACGTGAATTTTTGCGCGCCTCCCTCTCCTTTTTTTTGGGCGAGGCATTTTTGCGCTCTGTAATTACGATTCGATGCGGAAGTGCTCGTTACATGAGGAATGTTTCTGCGGACAGGCTGGCGAAGCGTAAACGCGAAATACCGATTGTTCAACGCCGATGGCCTGCATGCGAGTGGTAGGATGAAATATTTCTCTTTTCCTTTTTTTATTTTTTGAGGAAAATTTTTAATTGAATTTGTTCGTTTAGGTGGTCGTTATAACGAAATCAAAATAAGCGATTTTTTTGTTAATAAATGAGAAAGTTGTTTTGTAGAAATTTATTCATCTCGGTTAATATTTTTCTTCTTCAGAGTTCAGCAAGAAAAGTTATCTTTTGCAGAACTTACCGCAACATCTGAGTATTTAAAAAAAAAGGCGAGCATCCATTGACTTTTCTTTGAAGACTACTGTTCTATCCACTTTTTATTCGAATGTTTTACCGATGTGACTAATTTGAAAACTTTGGAAATGTTTCCTTTTTTTTGTAAAAATATTATGAAACTTTTAACTCTTGGAGGGAAGATTTGCAGAATAAAGTGAGATTAATGGATGTGCACTCGAGAGTGAAAAGCAGGACCAGATTCCACTAACTTCTGAATCCTATAATGTCCAATAGAGCTGAAATTTCGAAAGCATTTGTCAATGAAGCGTGTAATAGTGGGACTATAGATGATACTGAAAGAAATTAAATTGAACGATTTGATGCGTGCTTGATACATTATAATTAAGGCGATGAAATAAAAACTTACTAAAATTGATTTTTTTTATTCGCTCAACCTCTTATTGCCAAGCTACAATCAAAATGCGTTTCAAGACTAAATTATGTCGAATTTGCATACATCGCACTCAAGGTTGTATCAGTACGCATTTCAAAATGCTTTGCATAATATAAAAAAAATAATAGTGACAGTTATGGCATATTAGTAACTAGCCTTTAATTTATCTGTTATGGATGTCGATCTGCGCGAATGAATGAAGTCTAGGAATCATTAATGTAAACGAATGTGGAATCATTAACGTAACAGGTGAATTCACACTCACGTAAGTACATTTTTTATAGAATGAAATGATCAACGTCTTCTTAATGAGTGACTAATGAGGATAATATGAAACACTCCTTAAAATTGACGCGAAGTAAGTTTCTCGCCATACGTATAAAAAAATCTCTTCGTTATAATATTAGCACACGTGTAAGGCAAAGTGAAAGTTACAAAATTTTTCTACACATAAGAATTTTAATTTTGAACGAAATCTGTGTTTCGAGTGACAGAAGTAAATATTTTTCACCCCGGGAATTTTCTTATTTTCTTATTCCATTTGCTGTGCTGTATATCCAGTTGTTGAGAAGATACATAAATTATTAATATCCATCTTGATTGAATGTTTTTGACTGTAAATTACTCTAAAGTGATATGTGTGTGTATTCAATGCAAAAGTAATGGGTGATAAATATTGTGATTGACATAATTAAGACGATGATTCGTAGGTAAAGACATGCCGTTTTTATTGTCAATTGTTTCGACGGTTCAGTTATAATGTACTACAATTACAAATCAAATACATCAGTTTCGACATTAAAAAAATACGAAGGATATTTATGAGAAACAAGCCACGAGAACAAAAGAAAGCATTCACTTTGTTTCGTCTATTTGACGAATAAAATTAATTTATTTGTTTTTTTATCCCCCGTTATTTGCAATAAATAAACGTAATAATAACGGTGCGTGATTTTCAAAATCAATGCTTACAAAGAGAATATTTACAAAAGTTTCGTAAAAACTGTTGTCGAAACGATTGCCCAAAATAAATAACGCTTTAAAGATAATAATTCTTGCAAAATGCGTTATGAGCGGACGCTAAAAAATAAAATAATAGTACGCGCTACAACGAATGCTCGCGCGGATTTTATGAAAATAAAATTTCAACATCGAAAACATTTTACCGGGAGATTTGAGGACAAAAATTTTTGCACCCACCTGCTGGCGGTGCGCATTCATTAAATGACAAATCGCCGATATCACTCGCAGGCGCGATAAACCTTCGCGCCGGTTATAAATACTGCTTGCAGTACAAGCGATAAAATAGGCCTTTTTATATGCGATAAATGCATTTGGTGCATCGGCCCGGATTGTCCGTGCTCGGCAAGTTTGGCACTCTGATTCAATGCAATCGTTAAAATCGCGTCGAATGACGTTTCCACGTTGGCTCGTAAAATATCAGTTCGGCGCGCTCGTTAATCGTGACCGACTAGTTGACGGACTCCCGCGACATATGTAATAAAGTCAGAGAAACCACAGACAAAGCCGAAAGTCAATAGAAGACCGACTGATAAGGGGAGCTGGCAATAAAAATCTTGTTCAACTAATGAGGCTGTAACTTAATATTCAGAAACATTTTTAAGAGTTTTATGACAATTCGCAACTTTTGTACTTTAAGTATTATCCGTAGCAAACAAAAAATAAGAGAAGTGCGCTTCAAAATTGAATCGTAAAATTCTTATACGAAAATAATGGTAGTATTTAATTTTAGTTTAATAGAGGCGGTAACTTTCTTTTGCAGACGTTTAATAATGATTGGATTATGTCTATTTAAAAAGGAGTTTTTCCCATTGAAAAATGTTTCCTGCATTTTAATAACTTTTACATAATAGCCGAATGTAACAAGTTTCTTACTTTGTTAGGCATCAACTTTGAGTTCGAGGACTTCGAAGAGTTTTCTACATCACGAGCTTTTCATAAAAAGTTGCCCAACAAATCACAGTTACGGAATATACGAATCGCAAGTATACGAACTTACTACTTAATCACAAGTAATTTATAAATTGTAGTTTATATAAATAAAAACAAGTGCGTCGTTAATTGATGCATTTTTGTTATTTATTTTGTCCTACCTTAAATTAAGCAGCGTAAATAATTTCAATTAAATTAATTCCTACGATCGATCCACTTTATAATTTCAGTGAAATTTTACTCCACCCTATTAATAGTGTAATATATATTACATTCAATAACTCTGAAATTGAAGAACTGATGTCGCTATTGATCGAAGGTAATACCCAGTGCGTTCGCCAGCTGAACGCTACGTTTAACTACTTCCATCTAGTTCTCGTCCTATCCATCAAGATGTAACAACGTCGACATTAGGATGCGACATTTGCCTCGATTGATTTAAAGTCCAACTCTAAACTCTACTTGATAAAAATCAATTTCAAATGCCGTTATTGTTCTTAAGAGTGAAAAAGAAACACATTTTATCCACGTAAGACATAAATTATTCCATAATCAAAATGTTAGATTTACCATTAGAGAAATTCTGAAATTAATTATCTTACTGTTACTCATAAAATATCAAAATAATATTGTCATGTACATTCGTAATTAAATATCCGCAGACGAGTATACGAGTCCTATCGTAAAGCTTAATGCAAGGATATTGCAATATTTCCTGCTTTAGCCGTTCAAAAACATTTCTTAAATAAATACACATCCATCGCAACTTTTTATCCAAGTAAATCCAGGTATCAAGCTCAGCTGAAATATTTATCATTCCTACGTAATAAACAGACTTGACCAATAAGTAACCAATAAGAAGATATTACGTATTCCAATATCCTCGGTATCGATCGTGGATGCACGTATATTCGAGCAGGAGAAAAAAAAAGGGGGGCAAAAGAAGCAGCAATATGCGCGGTCTGCGGAATTCTGCTCGAAAATTATGTCGTATTTCAGAGTTTGCGTGCAAATGAGAAACGCGATAACGAGCGGCTCGGCAATTACACAGCCTCCTCCTCCTCCCCCCCTCCTCCCTCTTCGGAACGTCGACGCGTAACGAAAGCTATTTACCTACACAGGATCTTACCTTAATTAGTCAGCATTAGTGGCGCTCGCTCTGTATCGCGCAAATCGTCGAGGCTTTCCGCCGTGTTAAGTTCGTCGATGTCATTTGTCAAATTTCCCTCGCGAACCTGCGCGCGCACCTCTCTCGTTCTAATACCCGCGCAAGCTCGCGATGTATTTTTTTTTTGTTCCCTCTGGCTCTCTCTGATTTTCTCTCTATCGATCTCGCTCTCTCTCTTTTTTCTCTCTACGGCATCTCTCTCTTTCTGCCTTTTTCTTTTCCCTTCTGTCGTTCTCTTTACGTTTTTCTCTTTAGTTGCCGCCCGTGCCCTGCATGTTCGAAAGGAAAACGAGCGCACAACCAGTTTTTATCCGATGAACGCATCGTTGATGAGCGCACGTTAATGGAAAGCTCATTGATGTGAGTATGTAATAACAGCCTCTTTGAAGTCCCTTTTGTACAAAAAAAAAAACACGGTATTTTGGAAAATCTTAATGACGCATTGATATTTAATACGTATCAAATGGTGTTATTGAATTAAAATATATACTTTGGAGTTATGAGTTTTATTAAAAAATATTGCGTAAAACAGGAAGTATGATTTTTTACATTATAATAGAATGTAAATTATATTTTATATTATTAGTGGATTTAAAAATTTTTAAAAATTCTGAATACTAATAATTTATTGGACGTAGAATTATATTTGACACGTAAATCAAATATTTGTTTGTTGCATCTAGCGAAATAAAAAACACAATTCATTTTCCCCTAACGAAAACTAGACCAATTCAAATCCAGTACGAAGAAATGCACTTTCAGGAGTTTTACCATGATAAAAAGTACATCGGGGAATACTTTCCGCGGAAACCTCCTTTATTTCGCGAGAATCTCGCGGAATGTATATATATTTTTTTTTAACCATTTGAATCGTTCCAGTCTTCGTCTATAAACCGAAATGTGCTTTTCTTCGTTAGCAGTCGCCCTTAAGAATCTTTAGTAACTGAAAAATGGACTAAAATTTTTTAATTTTGAAATATAAACTACGCAAATACGAAGCACAACACGTAATTTATAACACCAATAATATTTAGAGTAATTTCTTTTCAGCAGTTATATACATATCAAAATAAAAAAATTTGTTTCATACGTATTGCTGCTAACAAATGTAAGACCTTACTTTTTCTATTTCTTGCGCAAACTTATTTCGCGCATTATGTTTATCCGTCACGTCACATTTGCTTTAGCAAAAATCATGCGTACACCCGAGCTTACATAAATAAATTTGAACCTTGCGGTTGTTCTCATTCCCGTGACGAGGTCCAGTCGCTTCAAGTTTGCCCAAGTTTTTTTTAAAAACCCGACGCATTCAGACATTTATTTCGCTTACGGTTCCTCCCTCCCCCCTGCCCCTCCCTCGCGATCCCCCGTACATCCTCGCGTCGGTACTGCGTGCATTTTCACGACACCCCCATAAAATTCGCCTTTTTTCGCGCGGCGTAGGTATAATAGCTTGCAGTCCGGGCTCGGGGGGTTGACGATTAATCACGCGACGTACGTACAACTTAATTATCGTGTACGCGCGTCGTCGGGTACGTGGGATGCGAGCGGGAAAAGAGCCTCGCGCAGTTGCGCTGTCTGCGCTCGCGGCAAAGAAAATCATGAATTCTAATTACGCAAATTTCTAATACCCGTTTGATACTCGTTTAACGGTGATTTCTTGTACCTTGGATATTCCGCGCGAATGTGTGTTTTTTTTTGAAGGTGCATTATGGCTGTGTTATTTTGTGCCTGGTGTAGGAATTCTACGCCACAATGAAAAATTAATTCGTCAAGTGATGCTGGCTATTAAATTTAGAGAGACATCGAGGAGTATAGTGTATAATATAAATAAAATGTCAGAGATTAATCAAAATGTAAGGTGCGCCGTAGTATTTCGTATTTTCAACTTTACATATAGTTAGTTTATACTTATTTCACAATTATCATATCTTCTCTGTTGCATCAAACTGAGCATTTTTTAGTTGATTAGTTCTTCAATAATTTAACGCACTTAATTTTGTTTGCTTATATTCTTTTCATAAACTTTAGAAAAATATTTAGACACTATAAATAATGTGCTATTCATTTATGAGATATTCTAAAACTTAAGGATTATTTTTATCAACCAAACCTGAACCTTCAGTTACATAATTAAATTGAAAGGTTAAAGTTTCATCCGATCACTTTGAATTTCAACTCGATTTAACCAAAAACGTATTTATAAAAGCATCAAATAGTTTCTAAATTAAATCCTTCGCAATAGTCCGTGATCACTTTGACCAAAGAGAATGTACATGAACTGTTAAAATTGGTTTTCATAACATCTCTAAAAGCAAGCTAAATTTCTTTACAATTTCAAACATACCGTTTCTTACGAAGCGTACGCGCTCATTCATAAATTAACAGTAGACTCGGGATTCAGCTGGTAGAAGTGGAAAAAATGAAATTCCATTCCACGTATATTGCCACTATATTATTTATTCTACTTTTGCATACTTTCGGCCCCGATCGCGAGTCAAGCTTCAGGCGCGAGAACACACATTCGACGGGGAGGGTAGACGATATCGCGGCAGAACAAATGGCCAGAGTGCTTAGCACTCACTCGCTGCTACAGTAATGATTGATCAGCACAATTAATCACCGTACGATCATAATTTATATGCGCTAACATTGACCGCTGCCCTGGCCAGCTAATCGCTCGTATGGACTGTGTGGCGCACCCGCGATTGTATCGACTCGAAATGTCCGTATCTCTTTTGACTCTGAGATATATTGCAATTTAAAAAAAAATAAAAGAAAAATCTCATCCACTCTTCGTTAAATTAAGCGCACTTTTTTCTCATTAACGGCTGAGAATTATAAGGTTTGTTAGCTGAGGAGATTACCATCGATGGAGAAGTTTTCTATCTTTTTTTTTTTTAAAGAATTATATTACTCGAAGAAGATACTTTGATAATAGCGTTTAAAAAAAAAAGGAAGTAAATTTATTACATTTTCTTGGAAAAAGTTCTTACATCATCAATGAGAAATCGTTTTATAAATGGTACGATAGCATTGGAGAAGTTTAAAAACTTTAACAATTGAAGTAATATCTTTGATTTAAAGGATATCGATTTTGAAGAAACATCATCTTTATCATATTGTCGTAGAATACAAGCAGTTTAAAAAATGTTATTGTATTTGCTTTCAAAGGAAATATTCTTTTGTGTTCAAAACACACATTCATAGGTAATGCCTTTTTCTATTGTATACTTCATTATCGCAAAAATCAATTTATATAGGCACAAATCACTTTTTACTGGTTGTAATTAATGTGAAAGCTAGTGTCGTAAAACAAAAAGTTATTTTTATGATTTTCCTAAAACGTAAACAAACTCGTAATGTAGCACGAGGTGGGAAAAAAAGAAGCAAACCAGCCTGTGGAGGAGAGCGAATGAAAAAAAAAAAGAGAAAAAGCGGAGATTAGACTGAGGGCTTAGAGACTTGTAAAATTCGACAGCTTTCGCGGTTGATTACTGGTTTGGCCACGCACCAACCCACGTACATATAAGCCGCCAAGAGCTCTCGGACATCGATTCGCTGCACTTTCGCGATGTTCATTGCGGGCTTTGGGAGACGCGTGAAAATGCGACAGATTACGCTTAGCGTACGGTTTGACGTGCGCGTGATTTACGCTCATTGGTACTTACCACATGAATCAAATACCTGAACTGGGCGAACTGGAGTATGATGAAGTTATACCCAGACATCACCAAAGATTTAAATCGTGACTAGTTTATAGAGATTATCTTAATTTTACTTTGGAATAATTTTGTACCAGTTTTTAAATACTAAATATTTTTTGTACATTAAAACTTGTAAAGAATAATTTTAACGTTTTCGCAAATGAAAAAATGACTGCAGAGTATTTAAAAATTTAACAATTTTTTATTCCAGCTTTAGCTATTGCTCTAGAAAATTTTCTAGAGCGATATAATTGACATTTTTCTCTACCACACATTTTCTACCAAAAGTGATAATGTAGTCAATTTTAATGTCTTCAGAGATTGACATTATTCGAAAAATGATACAGTTTCCTTTTTAGAAAAAAATTAACATATTTTACTCCAGCAAATGTTACAAGATATTGTAATTTACATTCTCTATATTAAACTCTGTCTGCAGGGACATTGACATTTTTACATTGACTATTTAATTTTTAGAAGTTCTTTCCATTTAATTTAAAATATGTAACTCCGTCAAAAATTAGCAATAAACGTGAATATCTCGAAAATGTAAAAAAGTAGGTAACTGGTTGTACCAAGAAGACACGTTAAAAAGTATTAAATCTAATATAAATGAAATGGAATAATAATTTCAGTTAAGTAGACTGTATTGTCACCTCCAACGAAGAAAATAATATTTGAAAAAAGACGCATTTTAATTTGCAATTTTTTAAGCACTAGAGCAAAGTAAACTCTTAGTACTTGGCTCATCCGTGCGATACCTTATAGCTTTACCAACTTTTACAAGAATTTATTGTATTTTATTGCTCGATAATTGGCAAATTAAAATAGGCCTTTTTGAAATGTGTTTTTTTTTTCTTTTACGACGATATGCACCTTCAAAAGTGCGCTGATAATAGATTAAATTCATCGACAGATAATCAATTATAATTAAAAAAAAAGCCCAATAACCATTGACTCAAATTAACAAAATTATTAGTTCTCAATAACGCATCGCTACTTCTCTCCGCTGCTAATTAAATCGCGTATCAGATTTGCCAAAGCAGTCGCCCCCACATCGTTTGGAGTATCGCAATTACTAATTGCATCATCGCGCTGATTACGCCGTCAGGCGCAATTCGCTCTGGGCGGGCCCACATTGTCGGGCTCACGTCCTCATCTATACCGTATTTCGGTCACGGCTAACCGAAACGATTTTGCACGCTCGCGAAAAATTTATTCCGTCGTCGTGCACACGGCGATCCCCACCGAGCGACGCCCGATCGTTTCTCACGCGTCGGCGGCGCTGCACCGTAGAGGAGGGAAAAGGAAGCTGTGGGATCGCGAGCGCAATATTGTGACTGATTCGCCCGTGCAGCGAAGGCGGACAGGACACTGGCCTGGTGGGGGAGAGTGGCTGAGAGAGAGAGGCGCTCGTGAAAAAGGCTCCGCGGCGCGTGGGACGTCGCATCACGTCGAACGCCCGGAGTAATGAGAGATGTAAAGTGCCCACGTGACAACGGCGACGGCTATTAAAAAACGGTTTCTCGCCGCGGGAAAAACGACCGGGGTGGGGAGGCGCGGAGAGAAATCGCTTTTATGAGTCTCGCCGGGGAAGAGAATCCAATCCGAGGTATTGTCGCGGCAATGCTGTTGCGTGATTTATACTATTCCCTTTTTCCCTCTTTCTTTTTCGACGGACAAAATTAGAATTTCACATGAAGAAAGCAAGCGGGCGGCAATCAATCCTACACCTTCTTGAAAGTTTATTTTCAGCGCACTTTCAATCTATCAGTTTGATTAATTTTATACGAAAAATATATCCGTCCAATTGAATCTTTCTTTTCTTCTCTTTTTTTTTTACGATCGGTAGAATATTGATTGGTGGGATCTTTAAATAGATTTTTTTTATCGCGTTCTCAATTTTGTCGCGAGTTGTGCGTCCAGTATATTTCTTTTAAAAAAATCGTCCTATCTTATCCTAGGAAATTGCGGTTTTAAAATAATCTCAATGTACACGAATATTTATAAATATGTTCATTAATATGCGCAAGCGGCTTGCGGGAAATAAACGAACAAAAATCAATCATGAAATCGCGGCGAGCAATATCGGTACAAAATATCCTGTATAACCGACATCCGTTCAAATATCGCCTGCTTGTAAAGCAATACAAGCAGTCCGGGGGCGTAGCTGCAAGCAAATCTCTCCAGATTCAGCGAAGGAGACGCAAAAAAGAGGAAAACGATCAGCTTCTGCGAATATTTTTTTTTAAAGAGCAAGAAAGGCCAAACGAAAACGGCAGAAGAAGTGGAAGGAGCACGAACTCGGGGCAAATAAAAAAACACGTTCGAGGCGGAGAATTTTTGTTGAACGCGAGGAGTCGACTCTTAAAGCCATTCATAGCTACGCACCGGTGAAACGGCTTAATGCCATTGATTTCGGATTTGCGCGTATCCTACGCAGAGACGTCAACAGACTTCGGGCTCTTCTGCCTTGTTTTTTTTTTTCTTTTTTGATGCTGGCTTATATGCGTGTACGTGAGCTCGCTAACTCGCAAGAGCGAGAGAAGCAGCGGTAAAAATCGGTTCCACGAGTGGGTGGAAGCGAAGGCAATTATGTGGTTTCGGCGAAAGAAAAAAATTCAAATTGGGTGGTGCTGCATAAATAAAATTTCGAAGCGAAGGCTTGCTGATTCGGAAATCAGCGCTATTTTATCACTATATTTTGTTGTTTTTTTTTAATTACTCACGCGGATCGTTTGTTTTAATCAGTTTAAAACCATTAAAATTGAAATAGGTAGAATTCAATTTTTTTTTACTTCCTAAATGAAACCAAATGAAAGTTAATAGCGATAACGACGTTTGAGGTTTTACATTAATTATATTTAACATTACCCATATTAATTTTATACCATTAACTTATCAGAATTATCATCATCATTTTTAGCAAAAAAATGTTAACTGTAAAAATAAATCTTGTAATAATCTTATTACAGAGATAATTAGTAAATTTTCAAAAAGATTTGCAAAATCACTAGATCTACTGAAAGTTTTAAAAGTCTGGCAACAAACGAATAACATCGAATACTGCAATAATCGAAGCGAACACACTACAAATTTAAAAAACAAAATTTCTCTGTCATCAAATAATGCACTAGTCAAGATGTTCCGCCATTGAGGGAGGAACGATGCGCGAGGAGGGCTTCGCTCCCTGGTTGCAAATGCCCGCTACCTTTTGAAAAATCGACGGAGTTCTCGGAACTCGAAGCTTCGCGCGCATATATTCTCGAATCCTCGTTTCCGGGAGAAAAGCACGCTTTACGGCTGAAAAACGCGATTTCCGTTCGCGCGCAGATGCAAAAATAAAAGGCGCGGACCGGAGAAAAAGGTCCTGACGAGTCTCATGAATAACCGTCGTGTATGTATATTGCGCGTGGGCGGAGTGCTTAATGAATGATACAAACGCGGCGCAGCTATATAGCGCGCGACGACGTGGGACTTCCACGTCGATGGACCCGTCTTGCCTTCGGCTTTTTCTCTCAGCTTTTTGCGCTTTTATATCCTTGGTGTGTGCTCCATAATAATTTTTCTGTGCTCGTAAAAAACGAACATCGAAAATGTTTTTTTTTTAAATATTGCTGTTGATAAAGACTACTTCTTTTATTTTATTATTATAAGCATAAATTCATTGCCTACAAGAAAATATTACTGATGTATGCACGTACACTTTGGTGTGTATTTATTTCGAGATTCTTCAATCATTTAATAATCTCTTGGCAATATATCACCCTTACGAAGGCAGACAAATTTATTTATGTTTATTTATACGAATACTGGCTTTAGAAAACAAAGAGATAAGTTTTGATTGATTAATTAACTGTTTATTTTTAAGTTTATTACCAAGAAATAATTTTCTCATTCTTCGATGTATTTACTGCGTTATTTCAGCCGAAAGGTTCTGTACAAAAAATATAAAAAAAGAATTTTTTTTCTTCGCCTGATCAATCTAGAAAAAATCGCAGGTTTATTTTGTATAATATCGAATTGGTAAATGTGTCTTAATTATGCATCTAATTAAGTGGTTATTTTTAGCTAATTTATTTCAGCAAGTGTCACACAAAAAACTTACACGAATGAATAATGACATCAAATTAAATGAAATATAAACCACCGACACAAAATTCACTCGATCGATATGAAAATTCCCCGGAAAAATGTGTACAGATACTTTCAATACCCAGCAGTAGTATTATATATATATTATATATAGCAGTATTATATACTTATAATACTACTTACCCCCACGCCGTTTTCCATAAAAACGGCAGAACATCGAAATAAATAAGCAGCCCAAGACGAGCGAGTAAAAAGTGTGTAAGGCTAATGAGGTACACAAAAAAAAGTCAGGGTACGATAAACCGGCGCAAAAAGTATTTAAATTAGCAAAGCGTCATGTTCGCACGTTCCGTAAGTTCAAAGTCTCGTAATTTCCGTGCGAGTTATTGTTTACGTATTTTTTTTTATATTTCGTCGCTGCACGGATTCGTAACGTCAGAGGGAAAAATGCCAAATGTGGGGGTATATAAATGCGTATATATACGCGTATACCTCGCGTACGCTACGAAAAAGACTGTCGCGGCTCTCGTTAGACTGGGATTGCGTCATTTATTACGTGTCGAACGACACTAACGACCATTAAAAGTATAGGGTTCTTTATCAGGTTATTTTCATGTCCGTCCTATACCATCTCGCGCGGCTCCCCCAACAGCTACGTATGTACGCTATACGGTCGCTCATCTATCTTAATTACTCGGGACTTTTGAACTCGCGGAGAAAATTCAGAGCGCACTCGGAGGCTATTATTGCTCTTTCGTGCAGTGTCATCGACGGATTCCGGTTCTTGTGTGCCGCGCATCATCGCGGAGGATTCTACATCTAATTAATTTTTTTTCGCGTTAAACGTTAATTTATATCGAGATCTTTTAATTAGTAGGGAAATATTGAACGAAATTATGCAAGAATTTTTTTTTAAATGATCATTTGGTATCGGTCTGGGCGGAAATAACGCTCTTTATCGTGTGAGAATTTATTTCACTCAGAGCAGATTGGATTAATTGAAGCCACTTTAAAACCGCTTGCTTACTTGAATCTCATAACTTCGCAGATTTAAAATGCATCTAAATAGGAATAGTTCGCTCAACGAAGTCGCGTTGGAAATTAGAGGCGCGTCACATTCAATTTGGCTTGAGTTGCTTAATATTTAAAAACTTAGATCATCGACTCTTTGATGAGGCCTGCTGTTTAAAGCACTGAATGGTTTAAGAAAAAGAATAAATATAATAAAATTAAGAAAACTTCGCATTAAGTAATGAGGACATTATTTTATTATAAGCATGAGAAACAATCAAATGTATAGTGTTAAAATGTGTGACTTATTCAGTTTCATTCTTTTGATTTACGATTGCGCATTTCTCAATTAATTTTATAATACTCCTACTACTTTCGGGCGTTAAGCTCTTGCCAGAATCATTTGTTTCACAATTTAGCTGAGTAATTTAATTTAAACTTGGCGTATAATAAATTATTTAAATGCTTCTATAGATATTACTTACAAGTAATTTTAATCAAATAAAATAAAATAATTTTATTCAAAAATATATTTTGTTAATTGATTTGAGAAGATTAATAAAATCTTGTTAACGTTATTATATTTTATTAGAATATGGTAGTCTTCATTTCCATAGATCATCGCGTATAAAAGTGTTTATAACAATTTTTGATGGATGACTGATTTCTTTACGGCGCCTCAAAAGCAATAAATTAGAATACTTTGGAGCAGTCATTATTCTTACCTTTTGGTCGAATTGTCGTAAAATCCTGTACCGTCTGAACGATGGTTATTAGAAGAGAAAAGATGAAGAAATGCATCCTTTAAACAAGGAGTGTGCCTTTCGTGAATCACAATAAATCACAATTCTATTTTATAACGCTGAGTTACAGCACTCCTGCATCTTCGAAAGTTACTGCACTTCACCACCTAAAATAGAAACATATTCTTATTTACATTATACGGCATGTAATAAATTGAAATAGAATATGGCGAATATTCTCTTAAATAAATAATAGTTTAACGCCCATCAATTTGTAAAGCGCATCGATGTAAATTATTACTTTTTACGATATTGTAAAAGGCTTTTACGGCTTTCCAAGTCATTAGCGTCCCGCAGGTAACTTTTGTTATTTTACACTCAAAATATAATGGCCAATCGCAATTGAAATGGTAAAAGCTTAAAATATCCACAGAATGAAAATAGTAGTTGGAAAAAATTCATGCATGATAGAGTCGTGAAATTTTAGCTTTTAAACAAAACAATTACACTACGATTTTCTTTTTTATATTTATTCTATTAATCGAACATTTATTCTGTATTTACTCTGTCAATTGAAATAAAAAAAGCAGTCCATTGCATTTTACTGTTAATCAAATCTTCGAACGCTGAAATTGATCAAATGAATAAACTTTGCTGAAAAAAAAAAGAAAATCTCGAAATTCGTGTTTTCCCATGCTAATTGAAAGCAACCTTTAATCCGCGGCGTACGATCGTCGTCGAAAATCGTTTGACGTGTTTGTCCATTTTCTCTCCCCAGCGTCGATCGCCGCGATCGTCATGCTCGGCCAGCTACAGCCTGTATTCACGATAATTGGAATTCGCTCGAGCGTGTAAGACTCCCAAGACCGATGATCGACACTGACAAGCACGGCTAGAATACAACCTACCCGGTATTACTTATACCTTGTGATTTCCAATGTTTTTTTCCCCCCTTTTTTCCCCCCGACCGGCCCGATCTCATTGAAGGTTCGTCGCGATGTGACTTACCGATGGCGCCAGTAGGGCTTTTACTTTGTTATTTCGCATGCGTTCTCTCCTCCCCCCTGCCTCCCTTCCTTCGTCCGACGGAGGAACTGGTTTCGCCGACGCGTTGAAATGAATGCGCTCGAAATGAAGATTTAGCTCTCGGGTCTTCATAAAACTTATGCGTGACACACAATAGTTTGGATCGATGCATTATTCAGAGAAATGGTAAGAGGATATTTAAATCTGTTTAAACGTAACTTTTTGAAAGCTTCACTTTTTTCCGAGGGCTTAGATTAGCATAACAAGGAATATTCCAGCTCTCGCTACGAAAGGAAAAACACTGAAAAATGGAAACAAAAAAAAAAATTTGAAAAAAAGTATTTCACTTACGAAATTTTTTTGGGCGGAGAGCGTTGCACTCGCAAAAATGAAAGGTTTACAAGTCCCTCCCTTTCCCCGGCGATTTACCAAGTGCAAAAAGCAGAGGAAAATAACGGAGGAAAAGGTAAAAAAAAATTGAAGTAAAAGGCTGATACCATCCCTCTTTGCTTTCAGCTATGCTGTTTGGTCATGTCAACTTATCCGTCGTTCGACGGATCCTTGAAGCAAACACGAGATCCAAAAGAATCGAATGTCGTGCCGCGCACATCTACGATCCTTATCTTTCTTTATTATCCTCGGACGTTCGTTTGGACCGAAAATTGATACATAAGAGTAGCGCACGAAACGAAAAAAAAAAAAAATACTCGACATTTCCGCCGATTGGTGCAACGTGCCATTAAAATCGTTTTGTCCGGCACGTCGTCCGTTGGATCAATCGTTGCAGTTTTCAACGAGTAACTTTGTATTTTACGTCACGCGCGGGGCAATTTTTTCCACCCGCACTCTACGGACAATACGGCACACTCAGGTTGTTATTACGACCTGGTCACATTGTAAATAAATTCGATATTACTCGTTTCGCATTCTTAATTATAATGTTAATATTAATAGTCGTGCAATGAAAATTTTCATACATTAACACCCAGGCTTTTCGTGAATTTTATGCTTATTTACATTTGAATTCGCGCTTCATTTAAATTAAACTCCATACTTACTGTACATTCGGATTTTAATTCTATATTGAAAATATTCACGATGTATAATATATATATTTACTTATGTCTTATACACGCGTGAAAAATAATTAAAAATGAAATTAAATCGGTTTTCAGCAGCTCGATATTCAGCATTGCCGAGTATTAATACGGAGGGCAAGTTATTCATTTCTCATTATTAATCTTCGGCAAAATTTTCGGACGTACGCGTAATATACAACGTCTCCCGTACGATATAAAAAAGAAAGCCAGCCAAAAAGGCAAAGATCCTTAAATAAAAAATTCATATACCTTTTCTCTTACTCCACTCAGAGGATCCTTTCGTAGCGACTCCGGGAGAAGAGGACTAATAAAAATCTCTCGTATCTGTAAAAGCGCGCTCGCGGGTTCAAGATACAAGGGGAGTAAGAAGCCCCGGCTGTACGCCGCGCCGGAGAATAAAACAATGCGCATCCGTTATAAGAGGCACGAAATAAAAAGAGCCCCGCGCCACTGAGATTTCGGCCCTCTCCTCCCTCCCGCCTTCACGAAAAACGAGTATAAGACTAGAAATTGCTCCGCTCCTGGCGCCCGGCTGCTCTTGCCGGTGGGTCCCGGGAAGCCGCTTGCTGTTATATCGGTCCCTCCGTACCTATGAATGATTTATGCCGCGACTTCTTAGTATGCGAGAGGCCGGAGAGGCGCCGGGGCCCAGTTCTCAGCTCCGTCCTTCTCTTTCTCTTGCCCTCGCTCATTGTTCCTCGCGGCGAACGAATCCCGGGCGCCGGGAAGGTTATTTATGCCTCCAAATTAATTGTAACGAGAGCCGACGGCCGCGGAACGCTCGCGCCGCCGTTGGCCCTGGAATGTCATTCGGCGGCTCACGCGAAAACTGCCCCGGCGCCAAGCGAGAAGATCGATTACTCATCCTTCTCTCGGCCGCCGGCCGGCTATTTCTCTCTCCTTCGTCGTGGGCGCCGGCCGAGAGATTCGCGGAACTGCAAACAGTGGACCCCCGGCCGCGCGGAGTCATGTGCATTTTGCGATTTCGCAGACAGACTGGGGAACACTTGTCGAGAGCTCGGCGTCGAGATCGAAATTTTAATTGCTTTATCAGAGCGAGCGGAGACTGGCTGTTATTTTTAAAAAATCTACTCCTAAGTGAATCGGGCTGTTTAAGGAAAATTAAGAGGGGAATCTTATCTGGGAGTGAAAATGGAGAGACGGCGGTATAAACTATTTTAAAATAAAATTGTGAACTGGATTTATATAAAAAAAAAGATGTACATTCACGTTTGTAGATTGTAACGAAATGAGATTTTACTGGCGAGGCTTAAAATCTAAATTTTTAATAAACAAATGTCCAAGGTCTCATGTTGATAAGTACTTGTGGGGTAAATTAAAAAATTTACCAATAAATACGTTGTCTAGAAAAATAATATTAAAAACTTTTTAAAAGCCTACAAAACTATAAACATTATAATCAGTATATGACGACTTGTTAACTCGAAGTTACAAGAAAAATGATGAAAAAAGCTTTAAAGTTTTTAAGTTAATTAATCTTGATATAAAAAAGCATTTTTGTCGACCGTATAAACTATTTTTTCTGTCACTATTTTTTCAAAACTCATTCTTGTAACAAGTCATTATACGACTATAACATGAGTGAAAACAAGTCTATTGTTCTAGCTATTAACAATTACCCATACTGCCTATTACAATGCTTCAGTTTTTACTAAAAAAGTGAAGTAAGAATAGTATGCTCTTATATGATTTCTAAAACGCAGTATACTATTAATTTGTTAATAGAAATCGGTAACTTTTGAATGTTCAAAAAGTATTCTTAACTGTTCGTAAATGAAAGACTTAATGCAACAAAGATGTTTACGATTGCAGAATGAACAAGATTACTCATTTGAAAAAAAAATCATAAAAAAGTACGTTCATAAGGAACTACGACCTTTGCGATACATTTTTAATATTCAAATGAGCAGTCTCCTTTGGCTCGATCTTGACAAATTAGTCTACGTATAATTAAACAATAACAAAGAACGACAACGTCTGCTACCATCAATTAAACAATTACTCAGCATCAATCACAATTCTATGTTCTTTAATAGTTTAAATTGAACGCCAGAAAAAGAGAACGTAGTAGCTAAACGAAATTTGATTATTACTCCTTACTTCGGCTCAATCGCCGAGCGGTAAGAAGCAAGAATGAAAAAGCGAACTCTTCGAAGCGTTGGTACGCGGAGTTTTCCTCGGCGTGGTGTTCTCAATTGAACAAATCCCGGCGAAAGCTCTGCTACGTGCAAGAAGGGCCGCGCGGGAAGAGAGGCGAAATTTTTCCCGGCGCCGAGAGGCGAAGGAGATAAACGACGTTTTAAGTAAGATAAAACGCGCTTGCGCCGCACGTACCAATCCATCTTGGCCGCGAGGCGACGACGGCGACGGCGGCGAAAAGGACAACCGGCCAGCGCATGCAGCATTCGACGTTCAGCTTCGTTCCTCCTCTCCTCCTTCCTCTTTCCTCGCTTCCTCTCTTCCTCCGAAGTTCACAGCTGCACAACTCACTCGCGCACAAAGTAGAGTCTCCTTCCTTTTTTTCCCCCTCTCTTATTCCCTTCAGCCGCGCCGACTGTTTGACCACCGAACGGACATCTTCCAAAAAATGTCTGAGGCAGCGCGTCGAAGATCGGCTTGAAAATAACCGATTTTCAAACTACGACAGTCGCGGATCGTCCGGAACGATACCGATCTCCAGCGACGGCCGCTCGTCGTTTAAAGAAACAATCGTGTATTTTCGGAGCGAGTACCGTTCGAAGCTACAGTTTGACATAACTAAAAATAAACTTGATGTAATCGAGCCATTAGTACAATGCGCAGAAAGAACCTCCGACGCTTCCTCGTGTCGCCGGCGGAAGAAGGTATATTAACAGTAAAGAGGAGAAAAAAATCGGCCGATCGCAGGAGCTAATTGATCCGAGTGCCGCGCTGAAAGAGCCAAACTAAAAATACGGTTGATGTAAGCGCGATCTCGGCTTGCACAATCTGTACAGAGGAGTCGATCTGGAGCGAGTGCGCCGATCGCGCTCCGGAGCAGCTCTGCGCGGCGGCGATCGGTCCCACGGCGGCTCGCGCGATCGCGGGGGAGGGCCGGGGCCTCTCGGGGATCAGTGCCTGGCAGCGCGGCAGGGACGGTCTTAAGGCGCGCGCGCGTTTCTCGGCGTGTGGGCCGCTGCCGCTCGCCGTCATAACACTGGTGGCGTTCGTCTCTTCTCCTCTCTTCTCGCGCTCGGCTCACGGGAGACCGGAGCGGCGACGGCGGCCGCTCGTCTCGCTCCCGCTCGCCGGCGGCCGGCCTCGCCGCCTCTCTTTCTCGTCTGGGTCTCCTCCTCCTCCAGCTCCCTACCTATGTGCGTCTCCCGGCGCGCACCAAGTGCCCGCCGACTTGCTCTTTTTCTCCGGGGGGCCGAGGCGAGTGTGCGTGAGCGTGTACGTCGCGGTCGCGGGAGCCTGTGTTGGAGAACGCGCGGCGACGATTGAGCGAGAGTAGCGAGCAGCGGCGGTGGCCGGAGATCGGCGCGCCGCCGGCGAGCTTCCGACGGCGCGATCTAGGTGAGACTAGTTCCACCGAGGCGGAGAGAGACCGGCGGCGAGAGTCGAGCGACGGTTTCACCGAGACGAGCGCGAGGTCGGGGTACGGGCGACCCGCGGCCGGATGCGCTCTTGGCGCCGGCTCTTCAGAGGCGCCCATATTTCGCGGATGGCGAAGAGCAAGCTCGGAGTCTCGTGCGTCGGCGGACTTTGCTGTCATGAAATTTTAATTTCTTTTAGTTCGTAATTTTATTGACTGAAAGATTGCTTCAAAATTTTGTAGAACTTTTAAAAACAGCTGATGTATTATTATAATGAATATTTTAATTAGGTAACAGTGTGTAATTCAGTTATATGTATAATTTTAATTAGATTTGTGGCCAACAGTTTGTAACTTTTGTGCGTTTCATGAGTATTGCTATATTTCGTTGATTTTGTATTTTACAAATATTAATAATATATTTTAATCTTGTAATAATTAATCTTTAATCACTGCTATTTCGATGTTGGATTTGTTTAATTCAAATTATAATATAATTTTGCAGCAATAAAGGCCTGTAGTACTTTTAGTTTCTGTTACTTCGTTTTCATTATAAAATTTCTGTTTTTCCTGTTATAGTACTAAGACTAAATAAATTTAACGATTTTTTTAAATAAATTATTGTTCGTTTCAATGTACTTCATGAATTTTGTAAAGTGGAAATGCTTAGATTCTTGCTTATCTAAAAAATTCTTTGCAAAGTTTAAGATAAGTAAATTCAAATTTTTTTAAATCTGTTGAATGTATAATGCAATTAAAATGTATAAGCTTGATCGGAGTTATTATATTCTATCTATTCTATTTAGTTCACACAATCCCATTTTGCAGTGTTAGTCTTGCATATACTATTTTTAGTTTCTGCGTCTCCTTTTATGTTATTATTTCCCTAGAAATGTCAATTACCAGTTCCATAAAACATAAATGTGCACGATATAACTGGATATGTATATGGACATAAGAAGAAACTGCTCAATAAAAATATTCCTTGTTAAAATATCTAAGTAAAACCTCGGAATTTGAAAAAAAAAATACAAGTTATATTAATAAAAATAATAACATTGTACTATATTTTATGGCTCATTATGTTTTTTATTAACGTAATAAAACACAATAATTTATATTGTAATATAAGGCAAACAACATAAAAAAATAAATCTGAACGGAAATCCCGTGCGGTAAGTCCGCCTACTGCGTTAGTGCCAATTCACTATTTCCATAGATTCCCAACGCGCGACGAGAAACAACAAAGACATTGACGATTTGTTTATGAGATTTAGAAAAACACAAAAGCGAAAAGACATTAGATTGTCCACTCATAAAGAATGGTATCGCATTTCAAAAGATTCATTCTATTCTAATGTTTGTGTTTGGAGGAATAGCTCCTCATTGATCAATAGGATCATTTCCAACATAAAAGAGATACCTCATTTCTCAATTCGAACGCATGCGACTTTACAAAGTAACGGACAACCTTTTGTTTAGTCACTTTTTTTTAAGTAGACCAGTAATTTATCCACGTGTGAATTAAATTCCCTTCAATAAATTACAGTGGAAATTGACGTTGCTTTAGACTAAAAAAAAAAAATTCCTTTGCATAAAATTAATTTTCTACAGCGCGTCATGAAAATTGCTACACTTTGTACCATAATCTATAACTTGACCTGCGCTATGAAAATTTCTACCATCAGATTATTTTTACATCACTTATAAAACGTCAGAAACACGTGCCGGGACCGCGCGCTAAGCTCTATATATACGCGTTCTCCCCGTATACACAATTTATCGCGAATAAAAAAAAAAGAATACACATTCGATGTTCCGCGATGTAGTAATATTTTATCTGAATTTCACGTACCGACATTAATAACGGTGAATGTGTAACCCGCAGTCGCATGTTCGCAGACTGTCCGTCGCGCAGCCGACGGAACAGCGATATTGTACCCAGCAGGTGCCTATTAACGCGGCATGCGAAGTCGCAAGGAACAACTAAGTCATAGCTGCACTGAAAGTTTGTTGATGATGTGTATAAAATAGCTTAATCCTCGCGCAAAGTATAAAGTGTAACGTAATTGTATCGTATATAATGCGCTCGGCGCGCTTGTAGTCCTCGCCTCGCCAAGTTAGTGTCTTTAATATAACACCGAGTTTTCGTGCCTCGTTATTGTTATGTTACTACTAGGCCACTTTTATTTAGCAAGGCAATGTGTCATCGCACGCGGCGGTGCGTCTTTTACGAGTAAAAAAGTTTCATTTTTTTTAACGACTTTTTATTTACAACTGCCGGGAGCAATGAATCGTAAAGTTTTATTTGCAATGAAAATGTAAACAGGTGAAAGCTTTTTTCAAACTTAATTTTTTTTTATAATACTATATGATATATATATGAAGTACAGATTAGGAGCGTACTTCGGTACGATGCGTAAATTTATTTAAAAAAAATTACTTCAAAAATTAGTACATGGATTCCGAATATCATTTTCATTTCAAGCGTCTTTCGCGACACGCCTTACAAGAAAGTATATTTTACTCGTATTTCACTTCCTTGAACTACCCACTTGCTAGGGCACTATACTATGTATCTAATAAAACTCGAAGCAAGTGTCCTGCGAAAGTTGCGCAGCGAAAAGACTCGAATGTTTACTTCTCTTTAATCTCGCTCGATCGTCTCTCAAGAAAACGGGCCTCGCGAACCAATCCCCAATCATAATTCTGCATCACCCGCAGCACTCGACGCGAAGAAAAAGAAGGAATCGAAGCCTCCGAGTTGTTCAATTTACGATTTTTTTTATCTCGGCACACTTGTTTCATCATAACTTGAGTGGAGCTCGGGGGACTGGTCATGATCCCTTTTTAAACAACGTCATACCAGTAGACATGTGCTCGAACGTTAAATTGCCTTTGCCGTTGTACAAGAGCGTCGGCCTGCCTGCGCCGCTCTCATCCTACTCTCGAGACCGGCAATAAAAGTGTGCGCAACTCTGGACGGACAGCGACGTCTCCTCCGCAATATTATGTCTTTCCATGAATGCCTCCCTTTATTGCCGCAGCCATTATGTCATTGCCTTATTGGGGAATCGCTGAAGTTTCACTGAAATCGGTATAATTTGCCTTGCACGTGGCTAATTGTCCTCCACGGTGCCTTATCAATTGGAATAACTGACGATATACGAAATGCTCGTTTGAGTCGGCAATGCAAATTTTATAAAATGGTGGATATATTTTTGCACATTTAAAATTTGATGGAGAATGTTTAAGCGATGCAATTAGAGAATACAAGATATTCCATAATAAGTTACTGAATACAATTCTCTGCAGTGCAAGGTTACTAGACCAATCAGCCTCACTTGGTATTCTGTTTGAATGCATAAGCAGTAAATAGTTCGCGCACGGAATTCGGTATTAGTGCGATCGATACTGTGAATTTTAGTATGATGTCAAGCATTTGACACGTGAGATTCTTCATTGACGTCCAGTATGAGTATTTATAATGCAAAGTTATGATCGGCTCGTGCAAAATATTTTTGGTCTACTAAATTTACGTTTGACAGCAGAATAATCGTAGAAATTCTTATCTTCTCATCGTGATGCATAAATGATAAATCATTTGGTATCTCAAAATACTATATTTGATTATCTTTCATAATAATAGAGAAGAATAATAATAAATAGAGAAGATTTAGGTCACTCTATAACTGATTTAAAAAAAAAAAAACATTGAACAACGATTTATTTATACTATATAATGTAAAAAAAACACTAAATATCGAAATAAAAAAGTTGACTGTTTCTGTTTAACTAATGGATTAATACACTTTAGTGTAGAAACTAGAAAGGTAGACGGCGATAAGAGAAAAGTGAATGTATTATTTTTAAATCAGCTAAAATACTAATTTTGAATAACGCTGCAGTAATCAAATGCAAGTTTTTACTCGCGTAATCAAAATTAAAATTCAACATAATTAAATTGCGAACTACTTTTAGAAATTGCAATTATTTAAAGTAAAATGGAAATTATAATAACCAACGTTACATAAATTTTACCAAATACGTACAAAAATTAATAACTTATTCCTGTCAAGTAAGTTCACTATCCACGGTGCATTTATGCCTCTAATTGTAACTATTGCTTCGGGGACCGAAGAGAGAAGAGAAAAACAAACACAAGAATAGTGTAAGTGATTTACCAAATACGTACAGAAATTAATAACTTATTCCTGACAAGTAAGTTTACTATCCACGGTAGGTTTATTTCTCTAATTGTAACTATTGCTTCGGGGACCGAAGAAAAAACAGAAAATAAAAAACACAAGAATAGTGAAAGTGATTTACCAAATACGTAAAAAATTAATAACTTATTCCTGACAAGTAAGTTCACTATCCACGGTACGTTTATTCCTCTAATTGTAACTATTGCTTCAGGGACCGAAGAGAGAAGAGAAAAAAAAACAAAAGAATAGTGAAAGTGATTTACCGAGGACTCGACGGATTTTAGCGCGTCCACACCTCGGTGTCCTTAAGCCCTCGAGATCGACGCCACTATGTTAGTCGTGAGCGGCCTCGGCGCAGTCAGTCTGATTTGCAATCTCCTCTCGCGGATTTCGCTCGCCGACGGCGCCGGTAAGCTGAGGGGATACGCGCGCAACCCCAACGACGTTTACCACGGTAAGTGAACGAGAGTGCTTGTTCCGCCCATGAATCTCCTGACCCGTGCGACGCCGCGCTGTTCTCCTCGCTTATCAGCTCGAGCGCACCGTGAGAACCTCCCGCGCATACACACTGACGCGCTCGACTTTTCGACTCGCTCGAATGTGGTTATACCGTGAGAATCGACCGATCGATCAGGTTATGTTCCTCGACTTTTACGATTTTTTTTCTTGCCCGTCGCAAGTCGAGTGGACTCACTTTAGCAGTTCAATTGATTGATAAGGGGATAGTGTGCGTTGTTTGATGACGTTTTAAAGGGATTATGCTGGAGTATTTCTGCTGGGAATAAGGAGACAAATTTTAAAGTTATTATCGTTTATTTTAAAAAGGAGTATATGTTGAAGCGAAGTGATGGATGGCTACAGATAATAAAAATTATGCTCGGAGAAAAATGTTATATCAGTGAAAATTACGTAGTTTTACTAACGCGAGGGAAAACTGAATATAATGCCTGCAGGACATTTTGTAATATGAAATTTGCCTTTATAATCCTCTTTTAAAGAATTATTAAGTCTGAATGTGAAATCAGCAATTTATTTTTAATTTGACTAATTCTGTCATGACCAGACGGTTAATCGCCTGTCCCTAATTAGAGTTTTTTTTTATTAAGATTTTATACAGTGCAGTAATTTAAACCTTGAATTCGTATAAGTAAACGAAAGTATATTTTTTCAGACTACAATTCTGTCAGATATGAAAGAAAAGTTTTTAAAATGATATTTTAAATTAATTTTTTCAACCAAAATCATCTCTTTTCATCACCACACGATGCTCAGATTTTTATCAAATTTTACTTACGCAAAATTTTCTGATCGTTACTCTGCTTTTTTGTTCGATGCTTGAAATCCATAGAAATGCATTTTTGCCTTATTAAAGACTGAACTAATTCGAACGGAACGCTTTTCTCCGTGCGCTGTTCTGAAAAAATCGCATCGATTTACGAGAAGATAGAACACCTTGCAACGAAAATATTAACCCATGAAAGTAAAACTGTTCGGCAACAAAGTATACCCGCGCAAATTAAAAAAAAAGTTCACAACAGCAATCGACACTTCTTTTGTAAGCAAACACAAAGGCGAAATTGATGAGCGGCGGCGTAAAGCGAGGACGCTGATCGGGGATAATGGGAGGGGGAGGCGGAGGACTCGCTTGGGCAACCCCCTCTGAACCCTGGCGGCGTTGTGCAGCGGTCGATTGTAGCAGCGCCGAGCTCCCCGGCGACAGCCTGAATTTGGCAGCACGAAGACGAATATCCTACCATCTCTCAATATCCCCGATCCGCTGCAACGCGCACCGTAATACTCCTTTTCGTGTCTGGCTGCTCACCGCTCGGCACCGGTACGAGCCATCAAGACTCTTTCAACCATTAGAACCATTTTTCAGCTGCTTTTTATCATTACCAGATCAGACGCTTTTTTCCAGATCACTATCAATTTAACAATTCTAACATAAAAAATATCGATCGCAATCGCAATGTGAGATGTACTATAGATTTTTCATGAGAAAACTATGGCCCTTTTATAATTTATTTTCAAAAAATTTGAATTTGTCGTTATTTAAGAAAACATACTCATGTAGGAGTTCAAAATTGAATGAACTGGTATAATTGAAAATTTTTTTCACAATAAACATTACTAAAGGAATGCGACCACAGACTGGACTCTTAGATACAAATTACTGTACTTTATTATAGTAAAATTTGAATTTGAAAAATTTGAATTTGTTGTTATTTAAGAAAAGATACTCATGTAGGAGTTCAAAATTGGATGAATTGTTATAATTGAAAATTTTTTTCACAATAAACATTACTAAAGGAATGCGACCACGGACTGGACTCTTAGATACAAATTACTGTACTTTATTATAGTAAAATTTTCTGTACAGATAAAAACTAGTATATTTCTTTTTCTCGGTGTTTTCAAGTTCAACAATTTTAGAATCTTTAAATGTGATGAATAAATATTTGTAATATTGCTGATTAACGCCGAGTAACAGAAACTTTTAATTTAAAAATTCGAAGTATTTTGTAACTTCTCTATATATATAGTAACTTTCAAAAAAAAATATATATATATACCGAAAGATTGAATGCGGAGGAAAAGGAAGGAGTGAAAAAGTACGAAGTCGAAAGAACGAAGTGACGTGACAATATGAAGATTAAAATTTGAAAATTTTTAATAATCATAGTGCAAACTTTCTCGACCCTCGTCGTTACTCCAGCGTGACTCGTGCGAGCGCAAGGGAAACTTTCGGGTGCACTTACCGTATCATTATTTGGACCGTGAACTCTCACGCGCCAGATTCGCGCAGCCTTCCAAGGCACTTGCACGCGACTGTGCTCGAGCGAAAAATCGAGAATGCGCTTTGAACAAAGTTAGCGTCTGCTTTTCCCACAAAATGCGCTCCGCGCGGCATTTGACTTTTCGGAAAGTAATTAAAGTGCAGAATAAATAAATTTTTGTCATAAACTCTTTTGCATAGGGCCGAGATGCAACGAAATTCTCGAGTTCTTTGTGTAAGTCGAATATTTTACGAATATGCGAGGGATTTCTTTGAAACGCGAGTCTATTTCTAGTACGAGAAGAAGTAGCCTTGTAATTTTACGCCGACACATTTTTCCCGCGGAGCGGCCCTTTTATGAATTTCCTGCCTCTAAGGTGCACTTTGCTCTTTTGAACGTCAAGGCAGATACACCAGAGACATCCATGAGGCAGAGCTGCTGATACCGCGATGGATTCAGGAGAACGGCGAATTCCTTACCTTCAATTTGCCAAAATTTTATGATCGCCAGGAGATCAACAAACGAAAAAAAAGATCCGCGGACTCACGGTGAGCTAAATTTTAATTAATTATTGTGTCTACGCGGAGAGAAATTTTATAGTAAAAATTACTACATTCCGTAGGCACAATGGGACATACTCGACCTACGGCAATTTTTACTATAAAACATTCTAAAAATTCCTATGTACATAGCAAAAATTGTTATTTATATAGTAGAAATTGCTATGTACATAGGAACTTTTAGTATGTTTTATAGTAAAAATCGTCATTGGTCCAGTATATCCTACTATTACTATGGGACATATTAATTTTTACTATAACATTTCTCTCTGTGCTCTTATAAACACCTTAAGAACGATTACGCGACATTCATACTGTAATATAGGCACTGTTGTACCTTGTACGTGGTTATTAATATATTTTTGAGAAAATATATAAATTACGTAATCTACCAACTTAAAAATCTTGATCTTTCCATGTCCAATTAATAACGACAACGAAAGCACGATTTACATATCTGCAGTTAAGAATTTATAATCAAGCTTTCAATGTTCTTTATTAATTCTGATCAAATTATCGAATCAAATTAACGTCGAGTCAAACCTAGCAAACAAAATAGCAACGGCGCAAACAGGCGAAAGAAAATGATTAATCCAGGTGCTAGCAAGAAAACTCAACGCGACAGGTAACATCGTTTCATTTCAATCAACGAGCCCGAGCTAAAATATCGGAAAACGTTTACTTTTTAACCGAATGAAATGAGAAGTAGAATAAAAAAGAAAAGAGGAGAGAAAAAAGAACGAGAGCGTCCGAACTAATCCAATCACAGATTACATCTGGTGCTGCCTTTCGCCGGAGCGGATCACCACGTCGAGCTGGAGCCGTTCCACGACTTTATCTCGCCGAGCATGGTCGTAGAGAGGCGCTCGATCGGCGCCGACTCCTCGTCACCGTTTGCCGCGGCAAATCTCGGCTTCGAGTGGCCCAGCGACCAGCAGTGCCACTACAGGGGCACCGTGCGCGGACACGACAATTCGCGGGCTGCACTGTCCCTTTGCGACGGAGTGGTTAGTACCCGTTAATTCTTAACGCCACGTTACCGCGAATTCCCCCACTTGCGCTTGGCGTTATTTGTGTTCCTGCGCCCGCGCTTTTGCGCTGCGATCACTGTCGATGCGGTTTAAAGAGACTCCTGGGCGCACGTCTACACTGGAGGATCGATCGACTGAGGGAAGCTTTTTTGTAAATATACATTAAAAGTAATAACGGCAATAGGAATTCATTCCTGTGTGCCGATCTGGTTTTATATAATAATAGAAAAAAGAAAAGGAAAGAAAGAGAGAGAAAAAAGAAAGAAAAGACATTAACACTAACTGAATACTAGAAGAAAAAAAACATGTATAATGCAGATATTCACACTTGAGACAAGATAACATAATTATGAGGCCAGGTCAGAAAATCTACAATTCTACATGCGTAAAAATTACGTACGAAAATTGTTGGCTTGCAAGCACTGGAAATTTTGAAATTGTATACAGTCGGTAAATCTTTGTCATTTTTAAAAAATTTCGAAGCTACTTGTATAAAAGTTTTAAGTCCTCGTGAACTGTTCAAAGTTGAGATAAAAAAAGCCGTTATGCTTTTTTCGTAAAAATTTTCAGCGCTTGCAAAATTTTTACGATAAAAGCTCTGTAATTTTCGCGAGAAAATTATTATACCGCTGCTGGGAAGTCTCGCACGTTCAAAATATTTGGATTTCACGCGGGAAGTTTTCAAAGCGGAAGGTTTCTGCCGTAATTTTTCATTTTAAAAGTCCGTATTTCATTGTTTAATGGTAGATTTACAGAGTCTATAAAAAAGGAAACTAAAGAAGAGAAAAAGGCCAATAATTTGAATTACTACACGTTAAAAAATCTCTAATGGTTTGAAAAAAGTTTCACAGTTAAATGTGAATGTCGAAAGAGTATTAAATTTTTTGTAGCTTTCGACACTGAAAATATTTAATTATACATAACTTTTGAGAGATTCTTTTTTAACGCGGGGCAATTCAAATTATCGGTCTTTACTCTTCTTACGTTTACTTTTTAGTCACTGCAATTTTAATGGTCGTTGAATCCATCGTCGAAGACTATTAGATCAAGATAACTTATTTAAAGATTAAAAAATTCTGCACTTGCTCTATGGGAATCTTTTATGTGCGACACGAATTATTCAAAGAACACAAAAGATTGTTTAAACCCTCGTATTGATGAAATAGAAAGGGAACCTATTTTGAAAACTTTTTCACGAAGCTCTTGTGGTAAATCCGCGTTCCTTTACCGGAAATAACAGTCCTTCTTCCGAAAAAGACCGCGGAGTTACAAACGAAAAAAGGATGTTCTGAAAGTAGACTTTACGAGCTTTACGATAATATGTTACTAAGAAATTCGTGAAAATGACGCGAGATTCAAATATTGATAAAGTAACCTGACGGTAATTTAAATTTCATTTAAAAAAATCTTTTGTTGCTGTTGAAAACACATTCACCCAATAAAAGTTTAGAATAAATTAAGAATAAATGGTTAGGGATTTAATTAATTTATTAAATTTTAATACTTCCTATATAAACTACATTATATTCAGTTCCCCAAGATCTGTTATTGACTAAGGATTACCACAGGAGAAGCCCTTTAAATTATACCACCGCTACTCGAACGGCAATACGGGGGGCAGAGGTTAGTCTAAGTTAGAGCGTACTTTGTTCGTCTCGCGCTAAAATGTATTTAGCCTTATCTCGCTGGGGTGCCGTTTTCATACTCAGTTTGGCCGAACCCCGCAAAAGTTTCACCAACGTGCGTGTAATGTATTTTAAAAGCGACGATGGCGGAGGGAGGCGAGAGGTGCGCCGGGGAGTCGTAAGAAAACAAACGGCGGAAAACGAGGGAGGAGGAAAAGATAACGAGAGATTTTCAGCGTCGTCTCGTAAGTTCTATAGCTTCGGTCGAGGCAGTACTTCAATCGGAAATTCACTGGTAAAGGAGAATCGACAGTCTGGGAGACGGAGCCGTGGAAAGGAGAGGAGGTGGAGGAAGGCTAGAAGGTAGGAAGCTCACTAAATCGGCGACATCGGTGGAGCAATGCATCGATCTAAATGCAAATGCATTTATTAATTTGCATGCGTTTAAGGTGTAATAAGCACCTTGCTTAGGCTACCGGGAGAGCGAGCGAACTCGTGCTGAAAATTACGTGGGTGATTCGAGCTACGGTACCCGCCTTCTCCTCTCCCCTCTCCCCGCTCCCCCTTCCACTGGGTTCTGGCTTGCTCTCCGACGGTGCAATTAATGCCATAATCCGGGGTCGATCGCGCCAGCGCGCTGGCTCTCGTGCAAATTCGAAAATTTAACCCTTTTAGCGCTTATGCTTGCTTCGCTGCATTACTGCGCCCGCAGGTTTGTCGCCGATTCGAACGTACAATTTATTAATTATGCAAATAGCCGGTGGATAACTAATATATCTGATCAAGGCTAACATCCAAGCACTTAACGAATTAACGTGCCATTGTACCTTTTTTTTTCTTCGCTGCGGTCGCCGAGCGTTTTACTTTTCATTGAAAGTAGTTCGCAAAACTAATTTAATAATATCTTATATCTTGCTCGCGATATGAATTTTCAATTAAACCGATTCATGTGTTTCTCTAAATTGAAAAACATTGTGAAATTCGTCTTGCGGATTATTATTGATGTAAAAAAAGTTTGAAGCAATAGAAAGGCGTTGAATTTTAATTTATGTAATTAAGTGAAGTATTTCAATTAGATCCAATAATTTAAATTTCAATACCTTCATTCAGGCTGGATATGTGCATACCAATCATGGGAGGTATTTCATTGAACCCTTATATGAAGATGAACCAGATGCCGATGGCCGACACATTCATGTGGTTTACAAAAAGGAAGCACCGTACGAAAGCATTTCTCAGTCAAATGAACCTTCTTGTGGAACCAGTGGTGAGAACTAAATTGATTTCTTACCGAGACCCTCGTAAATGCTAGCAAATTAATTAATTCATCGTTATTCCATGTTATAACTATTTAATCAAATAATTCATCCACAAATATCACAATTTAATTGAACAATTATTGCTAATAGCATTAGAAGTACAATTTACATCTCATGTACATTTAAACGTCAACTACTACAATGCAATAATATGATCAAATTATAAATTGATCATCCTTTAAAAGCAAATCGTTCACAGAAAATTAATTTACGTTTATACATTATTCATCACTTATTGCAGAGGTCACAGTAATAATAACAGCGAATAGTTTAATATTAAATTACTCGAACGAATTTTAATGTTATTTTAGTAAATTGCCTTTACTGTCCACTTACGAACAGACGACTGGGAGAGCTCTTGGACGTCGCAGCTGGAGCGGCTGCAAAGGGACAAAGCCGAGGCCATTGCAGAGCAGCGCTCCGGCAATGTAAAGACGTCCTCGGGCACCCACAGTGTCCATCGTTACATCGAGCTCGCTTTGGTCGCCGATCGAAGATTCCTCGACTTTCACAACGGTACTAATTACGAGCAGTACCTGCTTACTGTGATGAACATCGTTTCGGATTTTTATCACGACGCCAGCGTCGGCAATCAAATCGACGTTGTCGTCGTTCGGATGATTTTTTTGGAAAAAGAAAAACAGGAGGTAAGTGCTTTTTTATGTTTCTTCGGTGATATTTATTTTATTTTATTTTGATTGATAAATGGAAATATACCGATTAATATAAAAAGATAATACATAATGTAGAGACCACAACTTATCGTTGCCTCTACTCTAACGGTTTAAGAAAGGATTAACTTAATTTTCCATTTTTCTATCAATAAATTGAATTCTTCCAAATATACAAATCCATTATTTATTGTTTTTTTGTTCATATATGTTTGTTGTATCTTAGATAGATTTACGCATAAGTAAGAACGGCGAGAAGACGTTGGAGAGCTTCGCCAAATGGATAAATAGATTGAATCCTACCGATCCAGAGCATCCAAACCACTTTGACATAGGTGCACTGGTGACCAGGTGATTTTGTTTGGATTAATTAAAAAAAATGGTTTTTAATAGTCATAAGTAGCATTGCACTTGTAGGCATGACATCTGCTCTGATGGGACCGACTGTAATCTCCTAGGATTAGCTTATGTAGCTGCAGCTTGCGAACGCAAAAAGGCCGCCTGCATTAACGAGGACGCTGGACTTTTGCTGGGCGTTGTTATTGCCCATGAAATGGGTCACACGTAAGAAAATTTTCGTTGCTTTACAAATTAAAATTCCTAAAATAAATATTATAAGTGTGTCTGTGAGAAGTTGCAAAAACGTTTGTTTCAATTCATAAAGGTTGGGATGTTCTCACGACACCAAAGAAATCAGTGGATGTCCGTCTCAGGATTCAGATGAAAGTTACTTCGTCATGTCCCCTATAGTCTTTATTTACTCTATAAGATGGTCAGCCTGCAGTAGAAAATTCATCACTTCTTTTCTCGAGTGAATATTATTGCTCTATATTTCATCCAAATTTTTGTTTATATTGATAAAATTATTTTCGTTTTCAATTATTTTAGAACTGGTCTCGGAGAATGTCTACTTAATAACCCTAAAAATCCTCCGGAAAAATACAATTTCCCAAATATGTTGCCTGGAGCTATGTACGATGCTGACTTTCAATGTAAACTTTCTTATCCTGGATCAAAACCTTGTGATATTGGAGAAGTAAAATCTTTATTGTTTTATGAACTTTTGAGTAAGTCTGTACAAAGCCAATGTCAACTTCTTTTAATTTTTTTCTCAACGTAAAACAAATCTTGGCTTGAGGATAGGATTTTTCTTTTTTAATGTACATTTAAATCTTTTTCGAAAATTTCTCAGTGTTCAGTTTTAGATTATCGGATATGAGAAATTTTATAAATGAAAGTCTCCTGGCTTTATAAGTTTCACGAACATTGAATTTCTTGGCAAAAATTTTTATTTAAGCAGGATTTATCGAAAAAGCAGGTTTTCAATTTTTTTTAAGTCCATTTTTGGGATGAGATAAAATGAGATAGTCTTATTTTATCTCCATCAACTTTCATACAGGCATATTTCAAATTATTTATTTTTTATAAAATACATTTACATAGGATCTATTTGAAATACTATAGGAAGAGTGTGAAAATCTCTGGTGCGATGTAGGCGGAGGTAATTGCAAATCTAAAGGCGCTCCTCCAGCGGATGGGACGAAATGCGCACAAAATAAAGTAACAATCCTTAATCAAATAATTCAAATTTTCTAACAATAATTACGTAAATCAAATTTGTTTACATCTACATGTATTTTACACACCTTCTATAGAATTCACTAAAAACAGTATAACAAATAATCATTAAAATCTATCAACCCAAGTGCGCTATCATTTGAACGAAAAAAATTGCAGTGGTGTATTCACAAAAAATGCATTGGTGTGGGATCTCGAGGCGATGCTGTAAACGGCGGTTGGGGCGGATGGGGCAGCGCCGGCGCATGTTCGCGCACTTGTGGCGGTGGAGTTCAAATCACAGAAAGGGAATGCAACAATCCGGTGCCCAAGAACGGCGGGCGTTACTGCGTGGGCGAGCGAAAAAAACTGAACATCTGCAACGTCAAAGTGAATACACGAATATGTCACGCAAAAAAATTGCATATACCTGTATTGCTTCCGAATAATGCAATTAAAATTCCGCGTCTCATCAGCGAGCGCGTAGGCTTAAATTTTAGATCCGCTCAAGTTCCCTTTACGGCCGCGATGAAATTGCAGTCAAAAGTTTATACTGGCAATGCAATAAAAGTTCGCGAAAGACAATAAACTTAGACGATCATTTCGTCACAATCTTCAGCCATGCGATGCGTCTAAGCCGTCCTTTCGGGCGGCGCAGTGCAGCGAGTACGACAGCAGGAAGGCTCTACCCGGCGGTCCGCACAGATGGAAGCCCTTTTTCCGCGAGGATCTCGATCCCTGTGCTCTTTACTGCATAAACCAGGCGGGCACTTTCGTGAAGTTAAGTCCCACGGCGAAAGACGGAACGCCCTGCAAGTCGGGCACTTACCACATGTGCATCAGCGGCGCGTGCAGAGTAAAGATCAATAAAAATTTACTACAACTTCCTTAGACTTTGTAACGAAGTTTCTACCGGTAAACGAAAAAAGTTTCGAAATTCCGTACGACCTGTGTTAGCGCGAGATGAACTTGAGCATAAGTGATTCAGGCGGGTACACCGTTTTTTTTCTGTTCTTTCAAAATTCAATTAGATCGAGGCTTTTTTTTTAACAACAATTTTTTTCTATACGTAAACTTTCTCCAGGTATGCAAAATTTCGAAGTTCCAGCTTTTTAAGAACTTTTGTCGGATTTAAGAAAGTTGGCTGCGACTGGGTTTTGGACTCCGAAGCTGTGGATGACGTCTGCGGAATCTGCAAAGGTGGTGGAACAGGATGCAGGAAAATTGATGGGGAGTATAAAGCATCGGGAAAGCCAGGTAATTTTATTTTTAACTTCATAAAAACAAATAAATTTGATTCCTAAGTTATAATGATATTTAAATTGTAGGCTACAATAAGATTGTCACGGTACCCAAAGGAAGTCGAAGTGTTCGCGTGTTTGAGAAAAGCGAGCATACTAACACACTTGCCGTTAAACTAACAAAGTCAAACCAATATTGTCTCAATGGAAATTCGTAAGTTTCGGATGAGAGAAAATATTTTCTCGTCTGTTTATATTATACTTGTTATCTGTTGATTTTACAATATTTAGAAGAGAACAAGCAAGCGGTGATTACCCTTGCGCAGGTGCTATTTTAATGTACAACCATGTTAAGGCTAATTTAGAAGAAATTAATATAAAAGGACCTTTAAAGGAAGATATCGAGATTCAGGTAATATAATCAATTTAATGCCATACTTATATATACAATACCTTTGCATATAATTTTTTTTTTAATACTGCAGTATGTATTCTACGAAAGGACTAATCCAGGAGTCTACTATGAATATTTCGTAGATTCCTCAGATCAATCTTATAAACCTAAATATTCATGGGAATTCTTGGAATGGGGAGATTGCGATGCTAAATGTGGCGGAGGGACTAAGGTGACATGTTGAAACTAACTATCTCATAAATTGAAATTTTTTATTATTAATTTTATCACGTTATACATCTTAATGCCGTTAAATACATCATTATAAAATTAAAGATATCAGAGGCCACTTGTATCGAACAACGAGCTGGGAAAGTAGTGCCAGACTTTTGTAGAGGAATCCTAAAGCCACCACCAAAAAGTCAAATATGTAATGACAATCCATGTCCGCCAAAGTAAGAGTTTTTCCTCGTTTACTTATCCACCTTGTAGGTCACTATCAACAAAAATTATCAAAAATTCACAAACTCCTGTTCATTCTGAACTAGATTCTGTTAATACTTTTAAATTAAATTAATCAGATTATAATTTGCAGATGGCGCGTAAGTCAGTGGAGTCGTTGCAGCGGCTGTGGCGGCAGATCCGGTAAAATGCATCGTAAAATTCAGTGCGTACGTCCTGGGCCTCGGCCTACTGACGACTACGTTCAAGCGAATTTCGACGCTTGTCCCGGTAAACCCCCGACTCAAACAAGAAAATGCGTCGGTAGACATCCTTGTCTGAAGCCTTGTAATCCAAAGAAAGCTCGGGACATTCCCATGGAGTTAGAAAGCCCTTGACACCGGTAGAGCGGAACAGGATGATCGACAAAGTGGTAGATTATAGTCTCGCGCGATACCTCGAGAAATTACGCGATGCAACAGTTTCACAGGATCCCAAACCTCTAAAAGCTGAGGAAGGCGAAGATTTAGAGAAGTTGTTAAAAGACTGGGTGGCCGAAGAGGAGGGAAAGATGCAGTTTACAGGATTAGGAGAGATTCGTCAACACTGTCAATTGAATCAAGTAAGATTTAAAATAATTCGAATGCTCCCCACACCTTTTAAAGTGAACTTTGTTAATATTATTGCGGCGATTTCGAAGTAGAAAATTTTCTTCGCCACTAACTACCATGTAAATCTGAAAATGTGAATAGTGACATTTAATAAGTGAAAAGCCGTTCGCATGCTAAATATGCGAACGACTTTTCACATAAAATATGTCACTATTCACATTTTAGGTAAAGATCACTAATTTAGATAAAACTTTGAAAATTCTTTTGCAGCTGATACTAGAAAATAAGTTTTAACAGCTTGTAACACTCTTCTGATAAGAGTTGCATCTTAAATGCTTAATTACACTCTCTAAATCTGAAAATGTAAAATTCACTTGGAAAATGTGAATAGTGACATGTTTTATGTGAAAAGTCGTTCACATATTTAGCAAGTGAACGGCTTTTCATATTTCTTTCGCCAGATCGACATGAAAAAAATAAGAAGAAATCTTGATCTCATAAGTTCATCAACCCAGTATCAAATAAATTTAGTAAGTCTTCATATTACCCAATGAGTAAACTTTCCCTTCAACGTTTTTTATCGAAAGAAGCGTTCGAGTAACAGCAGCGGAGGAGGCGCCTTTAGCACTCCCGTGCCGGGGAGCATCGTGGTTGATTCGGTGCCGGACAATCAGATTGTGGTGTACGAGGCTCCGGTCATCAACGTGAACTCCCGGACAAATGTGTCCGACACACACTTTCATCAGCAGAGCGACTCAATCAATAGGAACACAGTGGATTCGAGACGGAAGAAGATATACCGAGGCCACGAAGCCATCAAACTTCTAAAAGAGATAGGCCATCGCAATGCCAGTCAAACCACCGGTAAGGCCTCCACCCGTAATATACGCAAATGCAGGTCCGATCGCAGATTTAAACGACGGCGAAAGATTTCCCGGAGACAAGCTCCTATGCCCACTTAGAAACTCAATACATTATTTTAATTGTATTTCACGCAACCACATATGTACATTCTATTCTGACTTAATTAGACGTTTCAATAATGCGTTCAACTTGCTAAAATACTACGTCGATTTCAAACGACTGGCAAATTGCGTTAAATTTTCCCAGATTGCTTACAATTTCCAATTTGTACTCATGTAAAAGCACCGACGCCAGCAAAAATATAATTAACAATTGGTTCGATTCTAATTTGCAATTTGCCTAATAACGCTCTCCCGGGCCGTCGATAATTTTAGCGTCTCTGGTGATGTGCATCACTGGACATTGTATTTAAAATGACCGGAGACACACTGCCATTTGTCAGGGCGGGGGTGGCGACCACCCCAGTCGCCGAGTAAAAATATCAAATGGACTCCCGGCCGCAATACGCGGACCACTTAGAAATACACTGCGCACCAACTCGACTTCGTTCTGCGTCATTTGAATATATAACTGGGCGCGGCGGTGACGCTCTTCACGCCAGGCCCCCAATGAGAGAGCAAAGTCCGTCCGAGCGCTTGCGGTTCCGTTGAAAGAGGGGAGGGGGGAGGGGATAGGGGGTCGCAAGTCCTTTGGGAAATTCACGCGATATTACTGTCCTCGAACAGTGCGCGGCGAATATTACAGTGACAGCATACTGTGAGGATTCTTGATGACTTCCAGTGTTGCAGAATCGTTCGCTTATCAAACCCTCGCCTCTGCTAGTCCGTCTCTGTTTAGATAGTCCAGGGGTGCTTGTTTATTGTGGTCGTGAATTTGAGATCACTCCAACGCGATAATACCCAACGGTACATTTTCGTTCTTTTAGTTGTTAATGTATTTACTCGTGTGATGAACAATATAAAGGAATGATTTTTTGGATTCATGGAAGCGCGATCTGATTTACTCGGAGTCTAGAGACGCGAGGAATTTATTATTGAAATTTTATGTCATGTTCTTTTTGATTGAATTAACGCAAATTGAGATTCGATTTTATTCAAGAGGAATGTAGTAGATAATTAATTATTAAAATTTAAATTGTATTAACTATTTAGTTATATGAAAAAGGAATAAATTAGTAATTTAATTTGTAATAATAAATTATTTAAACATTTGAATTACTGATGTAGTGTATTATTATTGAACTTTCCAGTGCACTATCGCAGAAATCGTAAAATCATGGAATAAAATAACGAATTATCAGAATTCGTGGATACACGGATACAAATTCGAGCATAGTTACAACTGATGCGTATTAGAACAATGTCTGCAACATTTGCAATGCATACATAATATTCAATAACTTGATTTTATTGTTTATCCCTATTATTATATCCATTAACATTTTGAATTCCCCAATTTTACATTTTAAACTATTTTTCTGCAATAAATTTCCATTTATGTTTGTTAAAACAGTATATATACCTAACATTGTCCATTGTGTTATATTTGACCGCTCTTCAAGCTTCAAATTAAATGACTGCTGTATTTTTTTTATTTCTCCCCATTTGTTAAACGAACAACAGCGGATTGATCACTCGACTTCATGCGGGAACCATCCGGGGATTATTGTACGAAGATGTTTTGTTTCGCAAATACATCGAACTATTCAATTCACAGTCGACAGTCATTTTCATTGACGAACAAAAAATATTCATTTTGTTGAGAGATACCAATCAATTGACACTGAACACTTGTTATGTACTTGTAACTTAACGCCAGAAATGTTTACACTGCTGTTTTGGAGAGCTTTCAATTTTAACTCGTTTATTCAATGAAATTTTGTCATTTATCGAAGTTTCTAAATGCTATTCAGATAGGGAAGTAACAATTAACCATGAACAATTGATGAAAGAAAAGCTTTTTAAAGTTTCGACTTTTCAAACTTCATTTTATACGCGTCAAATAAAAAATGTTCGTTTATTATTTTTTTCGAGTAATTTATTCGTTTTGTAAATAATATTCAATTTGATTATTTAACATTATGTAATAAAACGATTCCAGCAAATTATTATCAATATGTTCTTCAAGTGATGTACATAATACAGAATATAAATTGCACCTGCATAATTTATTTTATACTAACGTCCCGTGTTTATGTACATACAAATTATCATTTACAAAAGGAAATATTTAAAAAGTACAAATTAAAATTGTCAGTACGTACGTAAAGATGCCGATAAAACAGGTTTCTTAATCGATTCAATACGTAGTTCGTAAATTAAATACCAGGTGGTGTTCTACTACAGTATAAAAAGTTAACAATTTGTTGAATAAATTTTTTTAATAAAAATTTAAATTTGTAGTAAGTAATAAAAATTTGTAAAAAAATTATAAAGTTGCACTATATTAAATCTATATTAGAAAGTAAAGCTTAATTTGCAACTTTGTGAGGATCATAGTACTATTCTATTTTGTAATGTCGGATATAACATTTTATTGTTTTAACAATAACAATCATAAAGTAAAAGTAAAATAAATATTTTATGGATATTTTCAATTATAATTCAATATAATTAGCATTACAATCTAAGATGACAGGATTAAAATTATGTAAATTTATAATGTTATCATACTTTACACATTAAAGTATTTTAATTAATAGGTACAAGCACTTCATTGTTATAAACTTTAAAAAATAATTTTCTTCTTTTCGCAATATAACAATGGCATGTACACTTGAGCTTTATTCGCGTGTGTATATACGACTTCTCTGTAAAAAGTTTGACATAGTTTGGAAAGTATGTGGCCATATTTTCGGTTCATACATGCTTCCGGGACACAACTGTCGCTTCAACATAGTCGCACTCGTGGAAGGCGATTCTCGGTCGAAAACCGTTTTTCCTCTTCCGCATCGCGAGACACAAACCTGGCGCTGTAGAAAGCAAAGATCGGGTTACGAAATGCACTCCTGCACGTTTAGACGGAAAACGCGAACGGAAAAGATGTAAGAAGGGCGGTATATAGATATTTACCAATATTTCTTATTTCAAAAGAATACAATCTGCTTGATCTAATTTAGCTAATGCACTTTGAAGGCATGTCTCCTGTTTAAAGAACAAAAATTTCATCTTCATCATACATTTTTTTGCACTATGCTTATTAAATAATCTGCAGAGTATTGTTATCAAAGTTGGTAGCAACTTATTTAAATTTAAGTCTATTTACTTAATCAAACTGAAATAATTTGGTAAAAAGAAATAAAAATTTTAAACTTGCAGCTAAATATAAATAAGTATATAATTGTACGCGGTATTGGTAAATGTGAGTATTGGTAAACTGCTGCAGGTCCAGTATTTATATGATTTCTCCTCTTATTGCTGAAATTTCCTCTTTTACTTTAGTTTTTTACAAAACCAATTTCACTGTGCAGGAAACAATGTTTAATAATCAGCAATGACTTAATAAAAACTTTAATATATTGCAGTAAAAAAGTCTTTCCAATTCCGCTACGCAACTTTTAATATTATTTATGTTTAAATATTATAAAACCAGGGATATGTCTTACACATTAAATGAATGCAATAAAATTCAATAGAATATTTAAATTCTCTATTTATTGCAATCGATTGAATCGATCTCATCATATTCCATTAAATATATGCATTGAAATAAACGTTATAAATAAAGACAATTTTAAAATCGACTAAATTTTATTATTCTGTCATATCGTCGATTTCGCCATTGCTTATATTTCCTGATAAATCTTTAACTTCTCATTACCGCTGGATCCTGGCACGCAAAAATAAAGCCGATTTATTAGAACTGCGTCGCGATGACTTAGCTCGCTCACAAATGCATGGAATTTTTATTCTGTTCATTATAGCAATGCGAAAGATAATAGTGTTTTTTTTTTGTTCCCACCGTCAGGGATAAAAAAAAATACAAATGACCACGGGAAAAAGTAAATGTACACATTTTTATCTATAAACGGAAATTAAATAATTTCTTGAGAATGAGCTTTTTTTACACGACCTCTTTTCTGCTCCTAATTCAGTCGTTATGGAAGAGCAAACTTGAGGAAACTTTTTTTTTTAATTTTTGCATACGATAAAAAGTTTAATAGCCCGATGAAGTCACAGTCAAGGTACAATTCCATTTGGCAGAATTTCATTAACGTCTTTTTTGTTAACATATACTGCAGCTTCTAATTACTCGCGCGTATACTTAAATTTCATTACCCGCTCCCGCCGATCGATGAAAACACAAATATTTCCAATATCACGAGCAAAAGAGGAGCAGCAGTAGCACGCGGAGAATGGGGGAAATGCAATCCGCCGCCTTTTGCTTTAACGCGTCTTTAAAGTGCAAAGAGATGCACGCGGGCAAAGCAGTCGGAGGAACACGAGGCGACTTTTACTCTCCCCCGAGCTCTCCGCCAATTCGATGAGATTCCACTGGTAAATGGCTTTGTTATGGCTTCAAAAATCTCGGTGTCCGTAGTTTCCGCTCGCTTTCCTCCCACGATGACTTCCTAATGTTATGGTTTTAACAATACCCGAGGACTTGCTCGATAACTCCCGGCTGAGTGCTCCGCGGATTTTCCGCCGCTATCTGGTTACATTTCGCCCTCTTAATGCCCCGAGATTTTTCCTTGATAGTCCGAGAAATGTACGCGACGCTCGTGCAGCAATCAATTAGGAAATCGAAAAACCAAAAGTCCGTAAACGTTATTTTCCCGAAAAAATGGGGAGCTCAATAAAATTCCGCGATCGCCGGGTGCCTTCTTCTTCCGCTTTGCAAAACAAACGATCGACGGGTAAACGAGATGCGCGAGAGAGAGACTTATTCCTCGCAGAAGTAATGATAGTGAACGGAGGAGGAAATAAGAAAAGAAGAAAACGGTCGCGCAGATCAGCTTGACGCGAGGCAACGAAAAAAAAAAAAAACAACGAATGCAAGAAGGAAATCGAGACATAGCAAGACAAGCCGAAGAAAAAAGGAAAGGGAAAACGGTCGACAAAATAAAAAGGAAGAAATGGAAAACAACAGAGTCTGCATCTGTGCAGCGGGTAAAAAGCACCAAGCTCGATCGCAAGCAAAAAAAAATCGAGAAAACGTTTACAAATCGCGGTCGCATTATGCATTCGGCGTCCGCGTCTCCCTGCCTCTTACAACCAGGCAAACATTGTCAAACGGATGCACCATTAAAGTCACGACGCCAGATAAAAGTCTGAGGTGTCCGGAATCCACGAGGAGGAGGGGGCGGCGCAGAAAGGGTGTACGCGAGTGAGGCGGATGAGAGAACATGAAAAGGAGATGACAAAGAGAATGTGGAAGGCAATGAGTGGGAGAGAAAAAGCTTCCGCGGCAGAAAGAAGTTTTTTTCAACGGGAGTACGCGTCTTCCATTATAACACGCGCTTCAGATGCCTACTCGGTCGTAGGTGCCGGCGGACATCATTCGCGAGTTTCTTACGTGTCTGCCTGAGGCAAAGGGCTTCTCTGAGAGGGAGAAAGGGAACCACGTGATTTCTCCAAAGTGATGCTACTGCTCTAAATTCGTTCTATAGCGAAAATTTGCGATAATTTTTTTTATTCAAATCTGACAAGTTTAATCGTGCATTTCATTTTTTTTTAATTGTAACTTACTTAGAGTTCGTTAAGAAAGAAGAGCAGAAACAAAGTGTCAATTAGTTTGTATTTTCAGAGATTTTATTTCGAGTAACATCTTAAGAATTTCTACCAGAATTATTAAAGAGATTTCTGACTAATTAACATTCCTAATGAATTTCTTAATTAATAATTGTCAAAAATTGTAATGCGTAATAAGACGTAACGTACGTAATAAAACAGAAAGATGACGAGCACTTATTAAAAATTAAATAGAATTAATTAAGTATTAATTATTATATTTAATGTACTTTATTCTTTAATACCTAATTAGCTTCGATAATAGAAATTCGAGAATTAAGAATATTAATATCACACTTATGTTTTTATCTACTTATATGATGAAGAGACATCTATAGGCGATGCGAAACAAAACAAAACAAGTAGATTAATTATCAAAGTTACGGTACATTGATGATTATTTGAAACTATATGCATCTGGATTATGAGAAACTGGATATTTTCTAAATACTTGTTAAATACGATAAAATAATGTCAATTATGAATAATAATAAAATAAGCATTAAATAAATCAAAACGTAATTTATTTAATAAATATTGAATATAATTAAATTTTTGGAGCATTTTAAAAGAAAACTAAAACACTAGAGTATTTAATTGAAAAATGCATAGCGTCCTTTTATTATCATCAATTAATTAATTTTTACATGTGACGAGGTTAAAAGTTCATTGCAATAGCAGGATATAAGATAAAATATGAATTAAAAAAACTCTGTAATTCGTATGTTTTTAAAAAATATCATATATACTAGGATTTATTCGTAATTGATTATGGAAAAAGTTACATTTTATTTACAACATCGTTTACCAATACTGAAAATAAAACTTCCTTTTGATATTTGCAATTTATTCAACTATTCGGGTAATTAAAAAAAAACATTAAAATCAATTTATTATCATTTACCCATTTACCGGTTTACAATGACAAATACCTCTGTACGAGTACAAAGCAAATTATTCCGTACGTAAAGTCCGCTGCTATTCAAACATTACCTTGTATGATTGCTCTCTTTTCCGAACAATGGGCGCGCGCTCTCGATGAACAGATTATAAATGAAAGGGTTGATTTATGGTTTCGTGACACGACACTTTCGTTCGACTTCGACAAAAATCCAACACTTACCTGGTCATTCTCCCTTCGAACATCTGAATTGCGCATGCACGATTTACCGACAAGGTACATACGTGCGCTCCGCTATCGAATCAGCAGTTCACATCGAATTCGCTCGACTTGCAGTTACACGGCTTTTTCTTTCAGACCGCGGGCGAGAAAGACATTCATCGACGTAAATTAAACAAAATTAATTAAACTTTTTGGCATACGTAACTGCGATCGAAGTTGAAGTTTGCTGATCCTCAAGTCAATTAGAAGCCAGTCTTTGAGTCAATTAATCAATGTAATTAAATTTGCCTTTTAAATAATTCAAAATATCTGCTTAACTTCTTCGATCCCATTTCTATTTTACATACCAAGCGAATAAAAAAAAAGTATTTTAAATAAAATTATGGAAAAAAAAATAAAAAAAACTACATAATCCAAGACTTAAGTAGTCCAGTAGCTTATCTTCTTCGTTTTAATCGAGTAATGCATTATTATTTTTTTATGAATATTCAAGAGAAAAAAATACCCCCGCTGCCGCGCGACAAAAGCGTCGCTCCGGCTAATGGTTAATTACGCACTTTGCATTATCGAGCCAGAGAGAAAATTCAGTCCCTCCCCATAAATTTATCGAAGCCGTCAACGCGTCACCGCCACCTCGGCCTCGGCTCTTTAAACCAGCCAGCTCTCCTTCCGATCCGATCAGCCGCGCCAACTTCTTTCAAGTTCTCCCCCTTTTTTTTTCCACCTCCGTCATACCCACTCCTCTTTCTCCGGGCATTTGCTCGGCAGGATTATAAAAGCCGAGCGTTTTAACTTCAGCGCCGCCACGTAAGCGTTTACGTCCTCGACGGCTATCGTCCCCCAGCGCGCTCAGGGACACACGTTAAGTGATTGATGTTGAAGGCTTCCTTTTTGCCAGGCTTCGTCGGCGTGCCAGGCTCCGTGACATTACCGTAATTATCGTGGGCCTCGAGACGGGGCTCGCGGATGCGCGCCAGGTAGACCGAGCCTCGTTACAAATGGAAGGCGGCGAACTGCGCCCGTTTAATGGGGGAAATGCGACGATTAGGGCCGAGCGTGCGTGCGCTCTTCGACGACTTCATTACTCGCGAGGGAAGCTTATATTCGCATTTTTTTTATTTGCTTTTACCTTCCCCACCCTTTTCTTTTTCTTTCGAGTGGATTGACTTGTTTGCCGCGTGACTATTTTTTTTTCTTCTTTTCCTCGTGTTTGCTGATGACACTCGAAACTTAGTCTCGGCTCGCTGGGATTTACTTAGCGAGAGGAGGGAATTGGGTAAATATAATGGATTATAAGGTCGCGGTTAATTATGTCAGCAGTGACGCGGCTGGGCATCATTTTCCTAATTTAGAAAGTGATTAAGCAATAAATTAATTCTATGTTTCAGTGATTGAATGGGCATTCCTTCCGAGCAGAATTATAGCTCGTGAAAAGATAATCCTTTGATACGATCAATAATTTATAATGTATTCTGAAGTCTAAAAGAAATAGAAATAAATAAAGCTGCCAGCAGCTCACGTGCTATACTTTAATGATCACTGCTTTGAATATTCGTTTTGTTTATTCACATGAGCGTGTAAAATTCAAAGTGCGCAAAAATAAAATTAAATATATAAACTCAAAAACAGCCCATATAAAATGCTCGAAACTTTCAAGTGACCATTGAACATTTTAATTCAACTTATCAGCCAAATTGAAAATAAGTGCGAAAATAAAACGTACCCATAACACACAAGCAAAGCTATTTTTTTATTTTTCTTTTTTTTTTTAGAAATGTACATTTTTTAACTCGTCATGCATCGATACATTAAAAAATTGGCAAATAAAAAGCATATCCAGCGTCACAAAGCTTTCTCCGTCAAAAAGCACCCAAATGGAGGACATTCGATAATTCCGAAAAAGAAAGCCTGATTGGCAAGCGTTAAAAGGCTAGCGAGTGGACAATATCACTAAAATCTCGGCGGTCCTGGGGGAGGAGGGGAGGGGCATTATTAGCCCGATCGCTATGCGCGGCATGTAATGAAACGCGTCTGAATGCAGCGGCGGTGTCGGGCCGGTGACGCGATAATGCCAAACCGATTCTGTCGTATTACACTCGCATGTCGCAGTCGCCGATGTAGCGGAGCGCTGCAAAGTGCCGGGTGAGTTTGCTCAGCGCGCATCAATGTGCCGCGCCGCGCGGCGAATCGTTTAATTAACGCGCTCGCTGGACCGCACCGAAATGCTCTGATTAATAGAGATTCAGCGCGTTTGAAAGCGATAGCGCGGTTATAGGCGCCGCCGAGCGGCTGCTTATAACTTTTAATGCTTTATAAATCCGCGCATAAAGTCTCCGGACGCTTGATTCATCCCCGGGAGGAGTATTTTTGCAGCCGATAACATTGGCCCGGCCGGTCGTTATTATTTCGCTGGCCTTCTATTGGGAGTTGCTTTTAATCATGCGTATTACTGGAATTTACGCGAAAATTTCTTCATATAACGCGCAATTGAATATTTAATAAAGAAATGTGGTAGGCTGAATTTTTCGCTGCTTATTGATCAGTGAAATTATTTTTGGAAGTAGAATCCTTAAAATCTTAAAGAAAATTATTCATTATTATTATCATTTATTTATTTCTATCTATTTCCAAAATTATTCGAGAAATTTATGGAGAGAATGATTTAGTATAAATTTAAAATAAATTTTTGTAACACTTTTTATTTTATGCATTGATTGACGCGAATCGTTTATTATCAACTTGATTTATTTATTTTATATTTGTAAGCATCGGAATTTTCACTAACGACTATTGTTTTACTTCTCCTAGATTTATTCTACATTTTCGTAGAAAATTTCTCTGAGTGTTCAAAAAAAAATCGAACTAAAGTCACGTTTCACTAGATAAATCACTATCAAAATGTTTATTCAGTTTCTTATCTGAAAATACAACATAACTTTATAATTTTAAGGAAAAGACTAGAACTAACGATTCAAAAATTGAATTTAAAAAAGTTTTTACCCTCTCAAATATAGTCTTAATAAATTCAGATTGAAATGCGACGCATTTTGAGTTTTTCATCTCGACCCCTTTATCGCACGAACACGATCAAATGACGCGAAAGGTATAATATTTGATCTCTTTTCACGACGCGCTCTTATATCCCCGGCGTAAGTGAGAAAAAGATTGAGCTACCGCAGAATCTCGGCGATAAGTCCTTATATTCTTCACGTCACGAAGATTATTATATAATTTATAATGTGCAGTGGAGGTCTAACCGTGTCCCACCCGAGGCCGACCCTCCCTCGCCATAAACCAGATATAACTCATTCCGGTCCGCTCTTTCGACCTTTATTAAGCGCAAAAGGGACGAAACGTTTGAATTTTACTTTTTGCCGCGATGCGCGTACACGCATTCATAAATTAGTAAAGTTAACTGTCGCGCAGGCGATATATACGATTAGCCGGAGCGGGGGTAGGGGGGGGACGTTTTTCATTGGGCGTTGGCGTTATCTCGTACGCTCGAACGCCAGACGCTTCGCAGGCTCGCCCTGTAAAACGTAATTGAAGCTGGTTGGCAAAAGCGAACCATTAAAGTGGAAATTGTGAGCACAAGCAGTCGTATAAAAGCAGCCGCTCTAAGTATTTTAAATCCGCAAATTCGATGTGTCGCTGCGGATCGAACTTGTTTTGGAATGAAGTTTCGCGCAGTCTGAATGCGCTTAATTAGTGACGCTTGATATTATGTATCCGATATTCGTGTGTAAATTAATTGAATTAATTTAATTAGCAGAAATCTTAGTAGTAATTATTTTGCGATTTCATTTACTTGCGTGATCATTTAAATTATCAGAACGTACCAATTTTTTTTATAAAGTGTTTGAAATTACGATTTAAAATATTTTTCTCTGATTTATTAAAAAATTATAATGAATTAATAGAATATGTGTGTAATAATTAGTGAATTTCAAATTTACTTGGAAATCTCTATTATATTAATAATATTTCTACAAAATTCCTTTGTCATTTTGCAACGTATAATCTACTTTTCTTTTTATCCTTATTTTCTTCTGATTAGGTAAAAACTAGTAAAGTTCTAATTACCATATTAGGAAGTTGACTTAATAACAAAACATGGAAACAGAAAAAAGCGAGGTACACACAGGTACACATAAACTAATTTAAATGAGCAGAAGTACATTTGCTAAGTAGTTCGCACCATTCTTCTCAAATAAAAAACTATCCCTAAGTTACGATTACAAATGTGTGTGTAATCCACGGAAATTTACGAAACGAAAATTTACAGATAGAGACTAATGTTAGAGTAAAGTTTTCAAAATTAAGAGAAAACTTAGTATCGTAATTGCTATTATCATACAGATAAATGAACTAATTTATTTATAAATTTAACATTGCATTATTTTTGCAATATATTTCCGTTACTTCTTTTTATTTTAATGAGTGCTTTCATAAATTCGAAATCTCTTGATACATATCTCATAACTAGTATACTGCGACCGTTTCATATCAATTCACAGTAAAGCTCAAGAGTAAACTTGCTCAGGAATAGTATTAAACAGTCAGGAACACCGAGAAACCAATGTCAAATCGAATGCTTCGTTAGTATTTGCTCAGGAAATGATTAATTTCTTACAGTGAATGAATAGCTAATTTTTAGGAAATATTTCATTCACATTTACGTTATTAGCAATTTATGCTGCAGTAAAATTCTGTAATAAACGGCTATTTCAGATAAAATAACTCTCTTTTATCTTAAAATATTTGTAATTTTTATTTTATAAGTAATTTTGTATTTGTTTTATATCATTTAAAAATAAAAACATCTAATTGCAGGTAACATTTTTAAGTTGAAAAGATATACCAATTTTCATTCAGCACATCTATTATTTTTTGCGTTTTACCACACCACCAGTAATCTACATTGTAATTAAAGCCTCGCGTGATACCCACATGATCAGAGAGTAATTTTTATGTGGTATCATGATGCCAGTGCTTTCAGCACGTGCCAAGTAAATTTATGTCAATTCGTTTTATCACAACAGTTGGGAATAGCAAAAATGAATCAATGTAGTTACATGCGATTCACTGGTATTTTTCTTGAAAAATATATATGCCTATATATATAAAACGTATAAATTATAGTAATTTTTCCAAAGTTATACAAGAAAGAAAATTTACACGTGAAAATTAGTATCACTACCATTACTTGCCTCTCTAGAAACTCAAAGAGTTTGAAATATTTTTCTTAAATTATTATAAAACTAACAATTTGTTACTGTCAATTAAAAAAGAAATTTATTGTTCAGCATTTTTTCTCTCGCTGTCACTTACTAAAGTCTCATCAGTGCCCTGGTACATCCATAAAATTTGGAACGTGCAAAGGAGGAATCCCCTCGGGAAAATCTTGATAGCGAAAGCGATAACGCGCACAAATCTTCACCAACTCTACGGGCTTCACCAATGCAGGAGGAAGTTTATGCATTTCTCCTCCCCGCATAAGCGTTTTATCCATTTCTGTGAAATAGATTTTGCTTTTCCAACACTAATTCCATTCTCTTAAACCTCTTTAACTTCCGCAATCTCGAGATCTAATTCAATCTCTGCTTACCACAGAGAAATTGAAACAATGGATGAAAACTCGACTTACTACTTAACAATTATAATCATCAAAATATTTAATTTTTTTTTATACTTTATTCAATTTATTAAAAAATTTAATGTAACTTATAAATAGTATTACAGATGCTTTGTGCGCCTTCATTATTTCGATTTTTGTATATTTTTGTAAAAGAGTAATCAACTCGTTCAATTTTTAAATAAGTAAATAAATAAAAGGTTCTATTTTTCATAAGAATCTAATCATATAAAAATTAAATAACACAAATTGAACAATAGTATATCTCTCCTAATAATTAAGCGAATAATAAGTGGAACATTTTAAAACAATAATAAACTAACTTACTGTAAATAAATTTTCTATTAAATCGAAGTAACAGAGGAAAAATTCATTGAAGCATCGTACACGATAAAGGAGGTGACGCGCTCGTCTCAACGCACAATCGCATCGGCGTCGGCCTATGACAGGTGCATCCCAAAGCCCTTGGGAGACACTCGCTCGGCTTTGACGATATGCCTCAGCTCGTTATTGACGGGAAATCGCCCCGTCGCAAACAACCTATTCCGCGCCGATACACGCCCACGGCTCCGAATACAAGAGACTGGATGACGATGACGTGGAAGCGCTATGGCAGTCCTTCATCGGCTCAATAGACGCTACCCGTCGTCGTCAATGGAACGAGAAACTCAATAGCCACTGGGCGAAAGGGAATCGACGTGGTTGTCGGAGAAATCGGCAGAATAAGACTCTCGATGAGCTCTGGGGGATGTCGTACGTAGCGCAGACGAGGGGCATTTTCTGGGGAAAACCCAGAGGTCCATCGTTTGCCCATTTAACGAAGCACCGATGTTGAATGATTGCTCAATCTAGGAGTTAAAGTGGTTAGTACATTTTCGCTTGTTAAGCAAGATAAACATTCGGCGAATTTCAAATGCAATTATCGATTTGAATGAATTTTCAAGACGCAGCGACGTTTCGTTGAAAAAGAAGAAGAAATTGTAAATCCTATCCCGGCTTAATTGAAGCATAGCCTGACGAAAAAGAAGGAAAATTATAAACGACCGAATGGAAGTGGAGGTAATCCGTGGCCTCGCGTTCTAGCCGAGATAGCATACCTCTTTTTAAGCCGCTACGTCTTCTCCCCCTCGCCCCTTTGGCAGCCTCCCACTTTTGTGTCTCCTCGCCTTTCCACGCTCTCCTCCATTTTCGAGCTTCGATTCCTTCAAGTTGATAGATGGTAATTTCGGCAAACATACTGCTACTCCCATTTCGGATCCCGATGGAAATTGCCAGCCGGCGCTTGCTCTCGTTCTGCTCTAGGATAGCTTCTATTCGGTTAGGAGGCAGCGGGGGATAGAGGCGGCGAGGGAGATAGAGAGCAAACGCCAATTTCTACTACTCTAACATTCCAAGACCCGGAGTCTTACATTCAAGAGCGAAGTTCGCACTTCCCCCGCCATCTTTTTTTCCCTCCTATTTCAGTTGCACGCGGTTGTTTTAATTTTATTCGCAGCGCTGCACATTATTCAGGGAAATAGATGTGAGCTCCTTAATTCTCTTCTTATTAAATCAGCCATTTCGTTACCTGATTAAAACTGCAGAATCTCTAGTAGAAAATTAATTACAAATTGACCAGAATGTAATTAATTTTCGGGTGACATGCCAACTTATCGTGAGATTTTCAACGTACTGACGACATTTTCCGACAAGATTTTATTAAATTTTCTGGTGAATGTGTAATGGCGTTTGAGATGATCAAATCAAAATGCTGTAGTTGTTTAGATTTGACCTTAGTTTAGAAGTGTACATACCAGATTTTCACCAAATCCTGAATCAATGTCTGATCGATTTATAATTAAATCTCTGGTTAACAATTTAATAAACCGATCAACAAAGATAATTAATTTTCTATCAGAGTATCATAAACAAACAGTTATTATAAGAATTAGCTAATCTTTAATAATAATATTTCTAACAATAATATTTTTAGTAAATTCACTTCAAGTCTCTTTATAAAGTTGTTCCTTCTAAAGACATACTGGTAATAAAGTTTTAATAGCCTTACACGTTCTTTTTTTGTTATTCTGAATAAGTTCATCAATCTCCTGATGAAGCTGACTCGATAGTGACACTGGTCGAGCATCGCGGCTCCTCTTGTATTCATGAAATCATCACCGCCCATTTTTACCACGGTAAATTTAAAATTCTAATTTGGAGGTCGCTCGCGAAAATTGGCCCGGCGCGATACGCCAAAAAAAATGACGAGTCCTCGCTCTGTACCCTTTGTTAATTCATTATACGACCGACCCAGACCCTCTGAAAAATTGCTCCGAAAGGGAGGGGAGTTCACAGAGAAGAGGGGCGTTAAAATCGGACGGGCGCGTGTTGGCCTCGATATCGTTGGCTGCGTTCGACCGGCCCGTATCGGGCCGGCGAAGAAAACGTACGGCCGAAAGTGACGGATCGTAAAACGTTGATACGCTATCGGCGCGACGGGCGCGTTAAAAATAAATATTCAAAATTCCCACGTGTTGGAGTTCGACGCGCGCGCCATCGGTATACAGTGCAGCCTATATGCACACTCCCCCGGCGCGATTATGCATTCATGTCTGCGGCGACTATCCCCGTGTATACGACGCTTCGCGTGTTAATTGTCATCCCCGCTGGGATCTATAGACTTGGCGGAGTGTCGCATTTTCGCGAATTTATAATATAAGCCCTCGCGTGTTTTTCGCCGGGCCATTTTGGGTCAAGCGAGTTTTTCCGCTGTTTTTCTCTTCTGTTTTCTCGCTTTTTTTTTGTCGCCGCAGCTTTAATCGGATGCGGTGATGGCAGTTATTTAAACGTTAAGTAGGTTTGCCTAATTACTACCGAGATTCATTTTTATTTTAATTAGGCTCGCTGCCACTTTTACGCCCCTCCGTTAATTATGAACGGGGCTTGTTCCTTTTTTCGGATCAGTTCACGTTTAAATACAAACTCAAATTCAACGCGGTTCGTGCATTATGTATAATAAATATTATTAAAGCAGAATGCGAAATAATAGTATGGAGATATTCAAAGTGTTAATAATTCCAGTACAATTATAATTTATTCATTTGCAAATAGATATTACTGTAATACATTAATCATAAGATATAAATTAAAAATTTGTCTTTAAATATATATAGACGAGTAATTCTCACAAATCTGGGATGAACGGGCACCTTTTTGTATTTGAATGCTTTCACCATTAGTCCTTTACATTTGCATTTCATACCTTTTCATAAGCAAAATCCTCTTATTCAAATTTCAGTAAAAATCTGACGAACTGTGTTACTTGTAATAGTAAACAAATTTTCGTATTTTTTTACTCCTACCAGATATTTGTATAGCGTAACTAGACTTATGTAACTACTTCAAATGCACGCCATTCAATAAGTCCGCATTTTACATCTGTTGGCAATAAACAGAAAATCAATCCGATTTTCCCTTCCTAAAAAAAAATTATTTAACAATCGAATCTCCATCATAAATTTCTATTTAGACTACGAGAAGTACATAAAAAACGGAATTCTGATGCTCCGATACGGCCATAAAACATACTGTCTATTTCGCTCTCTTTCCCTCCCACTTTCCCGTGGCCCATTGAAACGCGTCGAAATTACAGTCGAAGAATTTACTCGACTCCGTTGACGTCCGGCTCGCGGGGGAACGAATCGCCGGGCATTCGCGGAAAAATTTCAATCGCGCGCCGGAAGACGTACGTTCTTCCCTCGTTCCTGACTCTCTCTCTCTCTCTTTCCGCGAGAGTTCCACAATTCCAGTCACGAGTCTCCCTTACACGTGACAACTCCGCTGGCGCACCCGCCTGCCCCGAAGCGCGTCGGGTGGCACTCTCAATGCCGCGCGTCTTCCGGTAATGAAGACACGCGACTCGCGGCGTCGGCGCCGAGATAAACGAAAGACCAGGGGGCGAACGGAAGAGAGAGGAGCTCTCTATGATTTAGTCGCGATTGCCCCGCGCGCGACACGCCCGTCGGGCACCTCCCGCGCGATTTCGGCGCGGCGCGCGAGAGCCTCATTTTTACGCGCTCCTCTCGCTTTTAACGCCACTTCCTATCGCCGCTGGCTACGCGACAGCCTCGCGCTTCCCTCTTCCTCTTTTGTTACCTTCCTTCCTCCTTTTTTTTTAACACCCCTTGTGATGTACACGAGCCGGCTGTCTGGCGGCTCAATGTCCCAATTTTGCGGCATTGTATTTTTGGTAATCCCGAGGATGGAGCTGAAAAACGCCCCGATGGGTCTAGTGTGTTATTCTATTTTTCGCTTTGTTAGAGAGTGTACGTAAACAAAGGAGGAGTTTGACGTAAAAGAAACATACCAATCAGTCATTCCGCGGCGTTCCGTCTTCTTTTTTTTTTTTTTTTTTTTGATCCGGAGAATTCGACTGGGGATTTCGGGTGGAAAATGTGCGAGGGAGAAAGTGAAGAGAATGTTGAAAAAGGGAGGGGATGTACATACCGGCGGATAGTTGTGTTTGAAAAAAAAAAGTTCATTAAAAGCCGCGCTCGGTGCGCGCGCGGATTGCGGAACGCGTCGGTGGCCGCGGGGAAAGCAAAAAGAAAGAGGAAATTATTTTAGTCCTTTGGACGTTAAAAATCAAAGGTATTTTTTTTGATCGGGGATTTAAAAGGCTATCTTTGAAATTGCAAACAATGGCAGTAAAGCAAATAACATGGTTTAATCTCTTTTAAACGGGTTTTGTAGGAACGAAGTAGTATCAGCCAGGTATGGTCAGACACTCGCATTTATGTATCATCGGTGTTCTTTTTGTTTCCAATTTCATTGCTATTTTTTTTATCGCAGTTTTAAAATGTATTATTGTAAATATTAATTCTAGTATGTTCACTTTAACAATTTTAAATTATCTGAAGTATTAATAATTTCAAAATATTTGACTCCGTTCCAATAAGTCTTAGGTAATCTACACAGATAATTTAAACCATGTATTTTTGAGGCAATTAATTAAAGGAAAATTAATTTAAGTAGTTTTACTGAAATTTTATCATGGAGTTATGGTCAGAAATTAAAATAGTCAAGTCTGAGCATAGCATTAACTTAAAAACTGCTTTTCAGTAGTAACAGTAGATTAAGGTCAGACGTCTGACTTATCTTTGTTTTACTAGTATACGATATAAGTGCTTTTTCGGTTTATAAAAGGAAATAGTAATTCTTTATTCATATAGAGTCCGCGTAAAAATGTGAACCAGAATAACGATGGCAAATTACCCAAACCGATTATTCAGCATTTATTGCTATAACTTCTTTTTTTTTCTTCAGGCGCAGATTGATCGACGATTCAGTAATTTTCTACACGAATATTTCCGGTGTGTTTATTGTCAAACTTTCTACATCGCTCAGACTCCGACTTGACTTATTCCTAGTGTCGAAGATGAAAAGAAAAGTTGCAGTGAAAAGCTTATCGCAGACCATATTAGGTTTTGTTATTTGATTGAAAATAGAGATGACGTAGGAATTAAATTATTGGAGTAGCTCCGGGCTGCTAGGTTCATTGTTCATGGTTCGTTGTGTTTATATAGAATTTGCGCGTATGCTACACTTCTTTGAAATAGGGAAGGTACGAAGTGGAAAAATGTAATCATATCATTTCCCAATATAAACCAATAAATATTCTGGTAACAGTATTGGTACTTATTTCGAGTAGTCGTTTCTGTAATATCAAACACCAAAACTTAATCACAACTTTCCAGAAACAACTTCGGTAGTAACTTGGAAAAATGTAATTGTAAATAGAAACCCTTTCACTACACGAAATGTACCAACAAACAATTGAATTTATATCTACAAAATGCAGCAGTGCCGTCGCTATTTTTCTATCGTGGGAATAAAACTTCTCCATTAGCAAACTAAACTTCGCTGCTGCGTGCGAAATGCACTGGAACAGCGACACCCGAGCATTATTAGGGAATTGATTGTCCGATCGCTCTTCTTCTGCACACGGAGATCGTTACTCTTTGAACATCTACACCCATGCGAGGAGGCACCGATGAAAGCGCTTTATTATCGAGCTTATCACCGAACGATTCGATGCTCGCGTTCGGCGAACGAACCCAAAGTGCACGCGAATCAGACGAACGCGGAAAGGTCAAGCGCGAGAGAATTCGAGAAGGGTAACGCAGCACCCTTCTAGTGGAGGACACTCGAGTGCGCGAAACAAGAGAGAGTAACGCGCCTGCTTGAAAGATGTTGAGAGAAAAGGATCGAGTGGGCTTTTCGGCGGATCAGTGACGTCTGTGCAGTGGGATATAGTTCGACGTGTTAAATTTTGCTACGAATGTCTGTTTTAATTAGCTGATTTTATAATTGACTTAAAATTTGAACGAAGCTGGGTCTGATTAAATAATAAAAATCAAAGAAAAGCATTTTAGTTTTTGGTGAGATTTTTTTTTATTCAGAACTAAATCTGAAAAAGATTTATTGCACAATATAACTTCAATTTACATTCATCAACGAAGGCGACAAATACTTTACATGCTTGAACGTGTGGCAAATTTTGGTGAGATTAATTACAAATTTAGCTATCTTCGAATTTCTAAGAGCGTAGAAACAGAGAATTGGATTTGTGCAAACTTTTTATCTCTGCAGAGGTTTATTTTTATGTTTACAAATAGTAGCTTATTTACTTATAATCAAAATTTCGCATTCATGTTCTCAGTATGCAATAATGGAAATAAAGAATAAAAAACGTAGAAGGATATTTTGGTTTGAATTAAAAATTTCATTAAAACTTCTTTTATTTTGTAATAAGAGAACAAGCTTTTTTTCGTCATGCCATTAAGATTCATGAAGCAGCTATTTTGATCTCCATGTGCCGATGGAAAAAGCGAAAATAAAAGTACAAGAAACCAGAAAAAAAATCATAGTCGTATTTACGTAAATAGCAAAAAAACTAAAGTACATAAAGTTTAGTTTTAAACATTAAACTCCTAAATACCGCATAGAATTAATTAAAATCGAATAAGCGAATGCTTGAAAACCAAACTGGCTTCCACAACCGCAGATCCAGAGGTATAAGTTGCATTGATTGTAACGAAAAGAAATTTAGCGCGAAGTAATTTACTCTGACGATAGGCCGAGAAAGTCAAAGCAGACAGCGATCGGCGACGCCGGTCTTATCGAGTCGGAATATCTGCCTGTCAGGACTCGACCCGTCACTTTAATCCACGATTTCTTCGTATCTGCGTATCTCCGTAGGTGCTCCTCCCACGAAGCTTGCAGACGCTCCCAGACTAATGTACAGGCGCACATTTCCCCGGTGTCTCTTATCGACTCGTTCCAGATTCTTATGCGACACTTCCTCAGAATCGGACGGGGCGCGCGCGCGCGCAAGCCCCGGCGACATATTGCAAAGTACCCGCCAGGGAGAGGAGGGGCGGGATGAAAATGTATCGCCGCGCCATATATACCGCGGCGCAGACGGAAAGATTTCACACATCGCCGGAATATATCACTGACGTCGTTCCGGCTTCGTAATTCTGGGGGAAGCTCGTGGAATATTCGTTTCGCTGGAGGAGCCCTGTTGGAGAGAGTCTCACCCGGGCTACGCGGGATATGGCTTATTATGCGACGCTATTGGACACCGATACGCTTTGAAAATTCATGTTAAGAGGGTTATGAAATCCCTGTCTTCCGAGTTTACTTTTTATTAACTGCAAGGCGAAATTGCTTGATGTGACGCGTAACACATTTGCAATTTTAAATTTATCACCCACCCCCCTATGCTGCGCTGGCTATACTTCTATTTTTTAAGATTATATCGTTTTATCCATTTTAAAATGTGTTGTGCTTCAATTATGAAATTGAAGTTTAGAAGACATTACATTCATTTTCTCGGTGTTTGGTTACCGGTGCTTAGTGATGTGATTTCAATTAATCAAAACGATCTGAAAGAATAAAATTTTATTGAGAAAACAGAAAATTATGGGCGAATATTTCGGCTGTGTATTTATTTACTTTGACAGGGCTACAAATATAAATTATAAAATCATTTACACTTTGCGACGAGGATGAATTTGTTATAGTTGAGTAAATTGTTTGAACGACGAATATTAATGATGGCAGGCTGCAATCTTAAATAATAATAGAAGCTAAAATATAATTTCAAATTTTAATCTAAAGGTAGCGTATTTGAATAGAGTATTGCAAAATAGAATTTATATTGATTATTTTTCGACGTACAATCCTGCTTTTCTAAAATTACATTTTTTTTCCAGCGTCATAATTCAATTTCATCTACCTGTATCTAAATAATTAAGTAAAATACGAAAAACAAAACTGCACCGTACTGGAAAAATTGCGTTAAAAAAGAAATTCGACTAGAATGTTAAATATCTAAATTTGCTGAAACTAAAAAGGAAAGGATGAAAATTGAAACGCAAAAAACAACTGTTCAAGAATCCACAGAGCTTAATTCGAAAAGTTAAAGTGCAGAACTTCTCTTCATAACGACAATTTAACCGGTGAAAAGCGATTAAAAGGACACATCCGAGCGTCGCCTTTAAAACCGTCCGACTCGCTCACGGAGGTCTCTCCTGCGGACCGGGAATTCCCTCGGCCCGCATTATTTCCCACGGTCCGGTGGCGAAAGACGAGAGTCGACTGGGCTCCGGAAAAAGCACCTCGACCGCTGGTCAAATCGCACCCCACAGGAGCACCCCATTAGCGCGCAAGACGCGCTTTTTTCGCAGCTGTGAACGTCGCTGACAACGTACACTTCAAGGAGGAGGGGGGCGGGGGAACTTTTAATAGAGAGCGTTAATTAGACGGTGGAATCACGTCGCTTTTGAAATTGACGAAAGAAAGGAGGGAGGCGAGGAGCAAAGGGGGTAGTTCCGCGTACTTTTGTTACGATCATCGATTGCACGTGGGTCAAGTGGCCAAAGCGTGCGAGGACCCTCGAAACGGCCTACATTTTAACGTGCCTTCGAATCCGAGTGAAAATTTAATATATTATTTCCACTTCGGCGAGGAAACCATTTTACCGAGTGCAGGCCCCGGACTTAATTTAGATATTCGTATTATTTGAAGTGTCGCCTCGTTTTTCAAACGGTCGAGGGTTCTTTGTAATTTTAGGCTACATTAACAAAATTCGTGGTTAATGTTTAAACAGTCGACTGGACCTCTTGTTCCGAGTTCGTTATATCCAAAACATTATTATAGTTACTTATCACCTTCAGCTGCTGTGTTTTTGATTGAATTCGATATTTCCTGGAATATTGTCCGTTGTAGGAAACAGCCCTTGTATTTATGAAAACTTTTTTCGTTATAAAACAAACATCGCGTGGTAAAACAAAAAAGCCCAAACATTTTGACTTGCAAATATTTTCTACAGATTCCTTTTTTTTTTATTCACCTTTCTTTCGACCGCAAAGCGAAAACATTTTCAATAATCAAACGCTATTTTTCCATCGGTCGTGTTTTCTCGCTCAAAACCAACCGTGCTGATGAATTCTGTTTTGAAACGCAATTCCTTCGATTATCCACACCTGCAATTTCCCCATCCCCCCTTTTGATACATTCGAGTTCAAATCGCGCATTAATGACTACCCGCACCCGCGCATCTATCTCTCTTTCTCCGTTTCTCTCTCTCTCGGTCCTTTTTTTTTAACTATAATTTTCTTCCGCGTAACGAGCTCATGCGACCCAAAAATCGGGCGACGTCCCAGCGCTTTATTTACGAGGGCGAAGCCAACGAATCGTTGCGCAATATGCTTGCGAGTTACGCGCGAGACGGAGGAGGCACTTTTTATTACATAGAGGATGGTACGCACGCGCACGTCCGAAAATTTGAAATTCGGCCGATGTGCCGGGCGCATCGCTTTATTCGAGCGTTACGAAGCAGCTATGCATCAAGGAGGGAGAGAGAGGAAAGGGGGAGGATGGCCAGAGTTGAAGCGCGGCTTTCTGCCGCAGCGCTCAGCCGCATATCCTCTCCTCGCCCAGACTATCAACCCGAATAATAAAAGATGCAGCGTAATGGTGGACGGACGTTCAATTCGTACTTACGTGAACGACGTACCGATCGCGAGTTATAATTTGGTGGGAGAGAATTCGAGCGCCGGGCTTTATCCTCCGCTCTTTGCTGCTACGTGAGGTATTTTCTGCAAGTCAGATTGATATCACTCTGAGGAATGATCTCCTTCAAATCGATTGCACTGTTTTTCTTCGAGTAAAATTTAAAATATGTTGCTTTTTTTATTGTTAATTTGTTGGTGGTGTTGGGAAAATGGAAAAGAAGCTTTCTCGCAATGTATTGGGGTATTAATAATGCAGTTACATTTTTATCGTTAATTAGCTTGCAAAGGAATAAAATAAAACTGCGCTTTTTTTACATATAATTTTATGGTCAGATGCTTAAAATTGAATTCTCAATGAAATTAATTATTACGTTTCTCGAAATTAAAATCTGCGTAAAGCACAATACTGTTTTTGGATAAAATTAACAAAGTTGAACATAGCAGTAGCAACAAATAATGCACACCAGATACAACGTTGTAATTATTTACGTAAAAAATTACAACTCTTCCGTTACTGGCTGAATATGGGGTATGAAACTCACGCTTAGGGATTTTACTGATTAAAATACCAGTCAGGCATTATATCATTATAAAAAGCGCTGAGCCCTTTGATATTAAATAATTTTTATAAAATGTTGGTTAATAAAAAACAAAAATTGCATACATTTCTTCATTACCTTTATTCTCAGGCAATTCTTTTATAACATTTTTTTACAATTTTTTACTGTACAAAAAATTAGTTTAGTTAATAAATACAGAAAGCAATGGCTCGAACAAATAAGCAGAATTTCCATAATCATGATTTTTACATCACTTCTATGGCAAATCGTTATCGCGACATATCTTAACGTTATTAAGTTATTTACGCGGACGATCCCCTCCCGGGACTCTCCATCATATTAATTGCAAATGTCGTTATCACTTATACTTTATCATGAGCGAGCACCTCGTAAATGCAATCTTAAGAAAAATGATATGCATTCCGGCAGACCCCGATCAATACGTCCGTATATAGAATTATCAGGACCAGGGACTGGAGAGAGGACGTTTTTCTTATCTGTTATAAATATGCAGGATGAAGACATTAAGCCAGTACGTAAACGCACTCCCCGGACCATTTCTCAGGGTAGCAGTGGAGAGCCTCGGAGTGTCCCTTCGGAAGTGTCAGCCTTATCGCGCTCCTTACCACATCGACTGTTTCCGATGGGTAGGACGACACCAGCGCACGCCTGGGAAAGATTGCCTTATGCTGGAGGAGAAGTACTCCTGGAAACGGTTAATTCGTATAACATGGATAACGCGTTTCGAGGGGTCAAGTGAAAATGAAATTTACTGTGTCGCTTGGTTGTGTGGAGATTTTATATTCTTAAAAAGAGAAGCTTCTTTTCTAGTTAAATGTTATTTTTAAAATAAATTTATAGTTATTTCATATTTTCTAATTTTGCGAGAAGTTAGGGAACTGAAAAAAATAAAACACAAATAAAAAATGTTGTAGAAAAGGCATTTTGTTAGAAAGAAATTAAAAACGTAATGCACTAAATACATAGTACAATATAAAGAACATAAGATGCTTTTTGTGCTTCGTTTATCGAAAACAGTAAAATATATCTTCGGAGAAGCTTTAATCATAAAGTATATCCAGAAATACGATCGAACAATAGCTAAGATGAGTTAAAGCAAGATAGCCGTCGCCAGTTGTTTACGAAGTAAATTTCAGCATTTAGTAGAAAATAATATTATCTCAATATACTTTAAGTTAAAAACATTAATTATTAAAAAGTTCTAATTTTTACTTAATTTGTATATTAATTTTTATACTTCAGGCAATAAGAAAAGTAATTGATTGATTGCTTATGGCATCGACGTTCATTATTTAAGAATAAAATTATTATCTACAATTTTAATTATTTGCATTGAAAATTAAGAATGTAACTTGTATCACTAAAAACATCAGTACGGCAAAAATAAAAAGTTCCGATTATTTCTAATTATAAGAGATTTAAAGAGCAAAAATTACGCAGTAAATAATTCAGATCACGAATTAGAGATAAACTTGTTTACAGAAAAAGATTTGTTCAAATATTTTAGGATCAGTGCTGATCAGTGCATATTCAACGAAAATTCGACAAATCTCTTGGAACTATTGTAACAAAATTGACGATCTCGTGTGCATGTAATAAAAATGATGCATCATCAAGAAACGTAGAAACTTTCTCATATATAAGGAAATGTAAAAACAAAACAACCCACTTTATTTTTACGCGAATATCTCGACTCCAAAATTTTTCCGCCTACCGCAGAAAGATTCAAGATTACGCTGAGAAAGTACGAAAAACAGAAAAAAGAGAGTAGACGAAGCAAAACTTTTCTAATCTTTTTTGACCCCCTTAATCGGAATTTTTTCGTTCGTCGTACACATGCACGAGAACATCTCCACCGTCATGCTTTCACTTACGCGCTTCCGCGGAAACTGGAAAATATTCATTCGCACTAGCGACTCATGGCAATGAAAATGGGTCTCCGGATGAGCCCGGCGCGCAGGGGCAGCTCAACGTAAAGGGGATGATGCGAGGATTTGGGCAAAGCATCGCGAAGGAAGTCATGAAGCGCACACGTAGCTTGCGCCCAGCAGATAAGCCGGCTTGCTCCATTTGTTCAAGGACCAATTTCTCCGAGCCCGCCTTTATCGTTTCTTTGCTTGCCCCCTCTCCTCCTTTATTTTTTTCCCTTCGTCCAGTTCCACCTCGCTTAAACATCCAATGAAGGAAACTATTTTATGATTTCTCTCTCTCTCTCTCTCTGTCCTCTTCTCTCTATTTTGATCTCTCATCTGCGAGATATCATTCCTGCATCTATCAGAGTGTGCAACAGCTCGGCTACGGCGGATCGGTTGTTTCGTCTTCCCTGAATAACATTTCCGAGATTTTATTACGAATTGCGCAGATAAGACGCCGGAGACTATAAACGTATGATAATAAACTTCTCGCTGTTTATGTGCAGTTAAACGGGATTTTGGAGCCCAGTAAACTAAATGAGTTCTTCCGTTGAGGCTATTTATACGAAAAGAAATTGGCCTATTCAATCAGCGCCGCTGTAACTGTTTTCAAAATAGGGAGGAGCTTTTTGTCCGACGATTGATCGGCTATCTAAATTGGTATAGCGTTTATCTAAGATTGTCTGTAACGAAGGCAAGCCTATCACGCTTAATGAAACGGTAGATTGCAAAATTTTAAAAGCGCATTTATTAGAGCGAACGAGAGAAGCAGCGGATTTTTTTTTGTTGGGCTGCTTGCCCGATGCTCACTTCTCTTTATTCGCGCTATTAAAGTTTTAATTTTAACGCCTTCCCGTGAGATGTAAAAAATGAATAATAAGATGCTACGCAAATAGAATTCAGTAATTAATTCCAGTACGTTTAATTGTACATTTGCGCTGTTCTTCTCTTTTATTAATCAATTGCAAAGATTGTTACGCTAAATTTTCTTTTATTTCTGCAATTTAAATTTAATATTAAATTGTTATTAAATTACGTAGTAAATGGATATTTCAAGCAAAAATAAAAAAATTATAAGCCTCTGTGCCTCGATAACCCTTGAATTTTTGTCGATTTATTAAATAACACAACGAATCCGATCGCAAGATCCAAACGGCGCTTCCCCTACATTAAATAAAAGTTAATTGAGCATAAAATAAACTGACATTTCTCGGAGAACAGTACGCGTGGGTGTACACCGATAAAAATTTCTTTCATTTAACATTTGTCAAGTTCGACAACGCACAGCCTCGCCAAAAATGACGAACAAAAACAAAAAAAAAACAACAATAAAAAGAATAAAAAAGTAACAGAAACGGCAAGGGATTATCACTGAGCGTCAGCCATCGTAATCGTTCGCCCTGACATTAAGGACCAGTCAATATATTCCACGACGTAATTTAATTCGAACATCTGTATGACAACTTAAAGCTCCGCGCCCGCATATGCATGCAGGCCTGTGGAGGCCGGCATGCATAGCCAACGGGGCGATACAACTGACCCGTTGTTCCTCCCCGCGTCAACCCGGCTGAATTACCATGCTGTTTGATCCGCGAGGTATTGTCAGATTCTATCGTGATGGAATGACGATTGCAGCGGCAATCAATTAAAGCGGAATATGCGCATTCTGGGCTTAGTACAAGCTCCCCTATAGGACTGCATTATTAATACACTCGGCCTGTAATATTAATTCGCTGATTGTAAGTTGACGTCGATGATCAGTTTATCTCCGGCTGGCCAATGCGATTGTTCGCCGACGGAATGAACCCCAGTGATTTTTCACTGATGCCATGCCTCGTAAGTATGAACTGTTGGGTTTTATCTATAATTACCATTGATGCGTCATTTCGCTTCCTGTATACGTGTATGGATCCCCGCAACAAATGGGAGATAGCGTACACAAATCCACTTATGTTGGTTCAAATTAACACCTCTTAGTCCGCTATTAGTACTTATTGCAGGGACTTTACTTCTTTATTGAGACTGCAGTGATCGAGAGAGTATACGAAATTTAAATAATCAAATAATTAAAAGTGGTACACGGAGAAAAGTGTTATACCAAAAATTACTATATTTTTTAGCAATTGGATGATACACTTGTAATATGAGAAAAATTATTATGTTTTATTCTAAAATTTAATATCATTTTAGTGAAAATTAATAAATATTTGTTTAATTTATACTATGCATATTGTAAATTTTAAAATAAAATATGCTAACTTTTCTCATATTACAAATATGTCCTTCCATTGCTAAAAAAATATAGTAATTTTTAGTATAACATTTTTCTCCGTCTATCAAAAAATATCTCCCTAAATAAGAATATTAGGGAAATTTACATCAAATAAGTGAGTAGTATACTTTTTTAAGTGATAAGACTTTCACATATCGAATAAGTGAATGATTTAAAATTCTCTTCACTTACTCATAAGTAGAGAGTATGTAAATTATTTAACAAAATAGAGCCGTTCTCATTATTGTAGTTAACATTAGCCTAGGCACATCAAATTAAAATGATTGAGATGAACAAAATGAATGAAGTCTTTCATTAAAAAAAAGGAATAATTGCAAAAAAAAAAAGATATTTAGCGCAGAACACAGCAACACTTAGTTAGCCAGCGTTGAACAAATTAGAGGAGGGATAACAAAATACACGGTCTATCATTCTGAAAAGGAAGGTAATTAACGTTAGCTTTCCGTATTAATTAAATTTTAGTCCCCTGAATGAGGTACTGATAAAAAAGATCCTGCGAGAAAAAGAGATAAACACTAATAAACCTTTGTTAAATAGATTATTGCACTCGCACAGGTGATTTAGCCTTTTGTCCGAAAACAGTTCGAAGTATATTAAAAAAAAAAGGGATCGCAAATTTCAATCGCGCGGTTTTACAGAAAATCCCCGCGAAGTAAACCACAGCAAGTAACTACTCTGGAATCGTTATAAAAAAATCTAAGCTTAAATCGCCTTAAATGCGACTTAATTTAATTGTCAATCTGTTGGGCACACAGCGTGTACGGAGTAACATTCACGTCGGATTAAATCATCGTTAAGGAGCGTTTTTATAGCGCATTATACGTACGACCTCTTTAAAGCCGTTGAAACGCAGAGAAGTATTCCCGTAACGGAGAAAAAGTTGGTGTCTCCGACGAGCCAAGTGAAAAAGATGCCTCCGGTTAACGGATATAATCACGCCTGTGTGTGGCGCGGATACAGCCCCGTCGTTTAGAGGTACTTATAACGCTCCCCCGTCTGCCTCACTCAGCCACCCTCTTACCCCCAACTTTTTTCCATTCTTACCGTCATTGCGAATTCTTGGCTCCGAGGCGAGAGCGAGCCGGGGACTTCAATGTCTCCCGGAGAAACGAGGAAATGGAAACTCACCTCCTCGCCCGTCTCCCTCTCGTCTGCGTCCAAGAAAGAGAGCCCGTGCCCCACTTAGCTCGGGGCTTCTATAAAACAATTAAAGTACCTTCCTGGCGGACCTGGGGCGTTTTGCTTAATGAAAAAGGTGCCCATTCGAGGCATATCGCGCGCGATGTGTCCCACAGACTGAATTCCGCGCAGATTGTCTCCTTCTTCTCTCGCTCCTCCTCTTCCTTTTTTTTTTGCTCTTCCTTTGCCCTCCTTTGCACCTCTCCACTGCCTTTCCCGTCGTCCACTTTTTTTTCCTTTCTCCCGTTTACTTTGACCCTTTCGCCGGGCTTCTTCTTCCGCTTCCGCTTTTCTGTTGCCACGACTGGCGAGTGCCGCTGAATTTTCACGGGACACTAATACAATATTGCAGCGGATGCTTCCTCAGTCTTACGGCGCTGGGGATGATTCCAACTTGAGACTCAGTTTGGCAAGCGTAATTACGGAGTCTCGGCGAAGTGAGGGTTCGAAAAGAGGTGGGGGACTGGGAGGCAAAAAATAAAAAAAAAAGAGTGGAGAGGAAAAAAAGAAGAGGCTCGGTGTAGGGAAATGTTAGCTCGGCGGCGCTGTGCGGAGGAGGAAAAAGTTTAGATGTCAGCGAATTCCGTCCGAGAGCTCTTGCTCTTTTTTTTTTCTAGAAATCAACGAAAAAACTTTTTACTCCAAGAAGCTGTTTCACTGAAGCTGCTCTTCGATCTACGGCTTTGAGGATTTTTTTTTATTTATTCAGCCTGAGCTCCTTAACGTTCGGCGATAATTTATTAACGTAAAATCAATTCTCAAGTACGTATTTCGGTTTTAGATTTTTTTGCAGTTTATTTTTATTTGGGGTAAGCAGATTACAGAGCATCCTCTTTAATTAATTAGATGCCCTAACATCGCAGTGGATTTTAAATTTTAATTTCTACTTCTCGTTAATTTGCAGCTCACGTTGGATGTTTTCTTTCTCATTCTTAATTAAAAACTTTTAGAGTCTTTTTTAGTAAATAACCGCAGTGATTAAATTTAATAAATAAACCCGGATCTACAGTGTAAGTACAAGTCGTAAACGACCTACAAATATTTACAGTAAACTAAAAGGCAAACGAGGCTAGAAATTATCTTTCGCAACTGAAATACCAGAAATTTATTATATAATCTCCTTTTAATTGTGTACAAAACAAATCTGAATCAGTAAGTTTCGATTGCATTAAAGCCCGGAAAACAACTAACAATCGCCGAGAAGAAGGGGAGAGGGGAGGCAAGAAATAACCGTTTTTACAGCGCTTTAATGCGTGCGATATAGCCTTCAAAAGTTGAAACTTGAACGGCGAATTTGCACGAAGCGAGTAAAGGTGGAAAACAGGGAAGAAAGGCGAGGAGGAAACATTGCGTTTCACGACTACGCTACGCTACGCGCACAAAACTTCTTCGTGTAATTTCCTCGGGTGGAGAACAAGCGAAGGAACGACGGGGGTGAAAAAGAAAAGAAGGCCAATAGAAAGCTTACTCCATTTCGAGAATTTCTAAAATTGACTTGTCCACTTTCGAGACATGACTGTTCAATGCTACTTCAAAGTCTCCCTCCGCTCAGTCCGGGACTTAAGCTGTTTCGCGTGCTCCAAGTGAAAACTTTGAACACCCCGCCATCACTTTTTTTCCATGCTCACTTTCTTCTAGATTCTTTGCTACGATTTGGTGAGTTTTCTTGCAAACTATTTCCAATTACTTTCTTTGCAAAATTAATTAATCAATTATGTTGAGTCTGTTATGCCAAACGCAAATAAAATTCGCTATTTTTAGCATGATACTTACAGGTCTACTTTTCCATGCAAAATATATTTATTAGATTAATTTTACTAATTATTATTCTAATATAAATTATTTATACATTTGCTTTTTTTTTTAATTTAGTTCTGATTTAATGTTGATCAGTCGAACAGCATGAAACTTTAGATAATTAACGCCTGCGAATAAAATTTCTTGAATTGCAAACTTTTACTTGGCAGAATGCTATTTTCAAGTGTTTTTTATACATCGCAGACATAATTAAATGTATTCTAACGAAAAGTTTTACGCTGCTCTACGATTATATCAATTTTAAATAAGCTTTAAAGTTTCAGAGAATATTTTAATATTTAATCTACGACGGAGATGAATTTTTCACCAGCAAGCAAATTATTTAGAGTTTCTCAATAACTCGTTTGATGTTTTGATCGCGCAAAGTAAAGGCTGGCGGCAAATTAAAGTGTAGAAAATTTTTCAATTAAAACACGATCCCACCTTTCTTAAAAAAAAAAAATCATCATCAAATTAATTCGTAAACCGATTGCTCCACAAGCACAAGGAAAATATAAAAATACGCAAAAGAAAAAGCCGCCGAGGGCAATGAAAATTTATTATGCAATAAAATGTCGCTAAAAAGGAAACGCAGAAGAAAATACGCTGCTTGTCGCATCAAAGAGACGCCCTGATAAACACAGCGATACATCCGGGTATGGTAAATTTTCATAAAAAGGTCGCTCCGCAGCTTTCTTGGTCGGACGTCTGAAGAGTGCGCGCCCCTGTATATTCCAATCACGAGCGCAAGTTGCGCGCCTGGCTTCCGGGTCGAGTCTGTCAGCGCGGTGCTCCTCTGACGCGTTAGCCACGCCCTGAGCAGCGCGTGCCCCCGGTAAAAGGGTTTAAGCATCGGCCGATACACTTGAGCAGAGGATATACACACCGGCTACCGTCGCACTCACTTTAACGTCCTTTTCGTCGGGCGACCACTCGGACAAGGGCACTTTGTGAGGAAGACGTTTTTACGCGGTCCTGCACAAACCCCTTAAACGAAAATAAAGGCCACGCGAAACTTGTAGCGCGGCCGTCGCGTTGCCTTCGTGAAAATGAACTCGTTAAATGTGTATACGGTCCAGCCGCTCCGGTACACGGCTGCGGATCGTAGTGACACTGAACGTTAACATATTTCATCAAAGTTATATAGAACTTTTTATGACCAGGCTGAAGCCAGAGAGTTTCGCTTTCCTTTCAGCAACTTTTTTTTTTTTTGCTTTTTTGCGTTTATAGAATACTTACCGAGTGATTTATTGGGCCGGGTGTATTGTCTTGCACTAAAACAGATAGATTGTGTGAAATTGTATGAGGGGGAAAATTGAATTCTTCCAAAATATATTGAAGTGGGAGTTGGTTTTTTTTTCTATAGAGATGTGTTTGTTTGCATAAAATTGTGTTTGTTAATTGAAATAAATAGGAAAACGATAAGACTTGAGTGTAGAATAAGAAATGAGAACGAGAATTTCAAATAACAAACGATTTTTTAATAAATGACTTAGAATCTATACAGATCTATCGAACCAGTCAACAGAAGATCATTACATTTTTTTCTAGTACAATAAATTTATTGATGTAAATACAATTATCTTTGATAATTACAATCTTTACAAAATGTTTAGTCGATATTCAATCAATAAAGCATTTTCACTTTTACTTCTAAAAAGAACATTGATTTTTCTTATTCCCAATATAATCTTTCTTTTTTGTCAGGTTATTCTCTCAAATTTTCATGCCTTCTTCGTACGATTATCCTAAGAAAATTTTAAATTTTTTTTAATGAGTTTATTTACAATGGAGTGTTTATATACAATATGCGCATTAATAACGCTCAATTAACAAAATACACATCAGTTCGATATTCTCAATTTTCTAAATAATATTTTTCATCGAGTAATACGAGTTTTTAAGTTTCCTACTTACATTACAAAATGGTTAAAATAAGTCGTTAAAAGGTGAAGTCATCCTTGTTCAATCAAATGTCGCTTTTTAAAAATTATTCCAAGAATGAATAGTGCATGTTGTGCGATCTTCTCTGAAGGGTGAATCTTTGTGAAGAGTTAACTCATTAAAAAAATGTTGCATATTCATTACATTACATCCCGCGTGAATGTAATTAAAAGAATTTTGAATATTCATTACGTCATGATAAAAAAGCGAGACATTCAATTCGACAAGGATTTCAAAGTATACAAAAATTCTATAAAAAAAATTATACTCCTACTTTATCCGTTACAATGTATAAATTATATAATTTTAATTATATAATTAATACCATAAAATATTTACATAATACGCTTTAGACCATGGGGGCTGTCGACATGATTTCAGCGATTTAAACCACTGTGTCATCAAATCATTACACCACGTTGGTCGCCTCTCGCGTTAGACGCTACCTGGTGATCGATTAAAAGTCGACAAAATTAAAAAAAAATAAATAAAATAATTACCATAGTTTTACGGATCTATTATTATATACGTGACAGTCTCAGGTCCATATTCCTGCGTTGAATTTACCACATTACCTCGTCGCAATGCAAGATAAAAGTCCCGCGAGCTAAGATGGGTATCTATTCGCCAGCGTATTATCCAATAAAAACACTTGATCCCGTGTAAATTGCGAGCATACGTAAGAAATAAAATTATAAGTTTGCACTCTGAGGCACTCGCTTAGGAGTGTTACAGGTATCGCATTATTTAATGTAAAAAAGTCCCCGCGGGTGGGCGAGTTACGTTCAGCGTAAATAGGGTGTGCGCCGACTCTCGCGTCGCATCCGAGAAAAGCGCAGCGGGAGCCTCGCTCGGCAAAGCGAGAGCAAAGGTCGCCACTCCGCGCCTTCCTCCCCCGTTGCGCGCCACCCACACCTATATGTACATACACAGACGTAGGCGCGCGCGCCCCGACAAAAAGGAGGCGGGGGAGGCTAGTGGATATTGCGATTCCAAGCCCTCGACTCTCGAGTGCACTCGCCGTCTCCTCCTCCTTTTTCTCGGGCGCGTGCAAGCGCAGCTCGCGCGACAAGTGACGTTTTCCCGATGCACCGGCGGAAGGGGGAGGGGGAGGGGGAGCCGATGACCCGGGCTGCTTCGTTTCCGGGACGGCCGAAGGAGGAAGCAGAAGACGGCGCGCCGACGGCCCCTGTCAGTCAGATTAAGCTGACTAGAATATCATCCTGAGGAGGAGCACCACCGGGAGTAGTCGGCCGGCCATTCTGTCCCCACCACCGTGATGCATCGCCGCTGGGTGTTCTTCTGAAACAAAGCGGCTGAGCTATGGTGCTGATCTCTTTATAAGGGGGATTTCTTCTCTTTTTTTTTCAGGATTTATATTTCTCCCGTCACCCTGCCGACCTTATCGCTACTCGACTTTTTTTGTGCTTAAATTGAATGTCGAGTTAGAAGGGTATTTTGTTCTAGAGGAAAAAATATTGGTAATTATTTGGAGATCGGCATAGTAATTTACTTTAACAATTTATTTTATGATTTTTTTTTGTTTAAAAATTTACCGAGAGAGATGTGTATCTTCTACATTAGTTTAATTAATCTAATATTTAATGATATTACATCTTATAATTTAATATTAGATAAATTTAATTATAAGAATTGAAAACTTTTGTTTTTAATCGAAATCACTACGACAGAGTGTTTGAGATTGTTTTACAGAAAGTATTTCAGTGGAATGTCGTTTAATAAAAATCTTTAAGATTTAAAAAAGAAATAATCTTAGTAGTAAATAGCAAACTAAACCAGCAGCTTATCTTAAATGAATAAGCGTATTATAGCCGAAGCTCAAAATGCTTCAATTGTTTTCTTCCTTTACACGGTCATGCGGTGTGTTGTGGAATTTCCTTTTGGGCTTTTATATAGATTACTATTAGTCTTTATTGCCTTTTTTTCATTGTGATGAATCTGTAAAGTTTTACCGCTGTACCGCCGAGCATGATTGCTTTTCATTAAAAATTTTAAATCAATCGATTCGAACGTTCCTGTTCAAAATTATTTACAAGGTTGTGTAATTATAATTGTCCTAACGATATTGTTTGATAAGTAAATAAATTATCTTCGTTAAATGCTCAAATAATTATAATACTTCGTTGATGAGAAATTAATTAACGAACAGATTTTTATTACCTTATTAAATTTTTAATTCCGGTTTTGAAACTACCTGTACATCGAGCTGTACAATTATGCAAGCCGAAGTAAAAAACGGAAAAAGAAAAAATGTAGCTCGTTTGATAATTTTCATCTCTGGGTTCACGGTTTTACTTTCATTTGCGGCTGCCACGCTGGGACTATTTCAGAAAAAAAGGCAAACTTAGCCGCGACGCGGGCGAGGATAGTGCGGCTGACACTGAAGCTTCGCTCGCACTCTCATCTCGGCTGCGAGAGAAAGATAATTAGTGGGTGAGAAAGCTCCCTGCCTTAAGCTGGATTTGTTTCAAACTTTCCGGGCTATGCTTATGCGTCTTCTTCCTATCTGCTGTTCCCATTACGAGCTTTTATTTCACATTTTGCCTTATTTTATTTCTTCTTTCTTTGAAGAAGCAGATAAAATGCTTTTTACATGGCTCATTAATAACAAGATACTTTAACGTTGATTCATACTATATGTAAAAAATTCACGTTAAACAAATTCGATTTTTTAAATATCTGTTTCTTCTGCGAAGGGATCGAAACTCCGAGTTTTATTATAATCTTTTAAAAAGCAAAATAAATTTTAAAAAGCGACAGTTGTATTTCCCACAAGAACGACGAAAACGTGCATTTTAAATAATTATTCCATTCATGCAATTAAAAAAAAAATGCTTTCCATAACACGAGCTTTAAAAACAAAAATCTCGACATGACCATTTAACGAACAAATCCGCTCCTCTGAGAAATAAAAGAATGAAGACTATACGAATAGTTTGTCAAAGACTTTAAAGAATGACAGAGTGTAAAAAAACGAAGCAAAGTCAGCAGAATTAAAACGACGGAAAGAAGGCCAAACGAGAGAAGTTACGGGGAAGTTAGCGACAAGAAAAAAAAAGAAGAAAAGCAAAAAGCACACGCAACAACATTAGAGAATTCGCGAGTCCCTTTGTACACACGACTCTCGACAAAATTCACCGACGGCCTCTTGGCTTCCGCTTCCGGGCCGTTTTCGCGCGCGATTCTCCCGATAAATTTGCTGGCGGCGCGCGGAATATTGTCCCAGGGGAGCTTTTAGTCTCTGCCACCTCGGCGCTCGCGCGACGAGAGAGCAGAGACTCGGCGCTCTTCCTTTTGTATCATTATCCTAAAGTGCATAAATAATAGCCGTGCGAAAATGCAATTACGAAAAAGGAGTGTTCACCCCCTCCCCTTCCCCAAGATTCGAGGGGGCCGCGTAAACTGGCTTAGAGTGTCAGGCTGTTAATTAAAATAATGCACCGAACGATCCGCGTGGTAACGCTGGTAACGAGTGGTCTTAACTTTACGATTAATCGTAAGAAACTTTTTTATGTTAATTACCTTAATGCCCGATAAAAAAAGCCGACGAATCATCCTCTTAATTCAACCGAAAGCTCACGCGAATTCGCAACGAAATAATTCATCCGCGACTTTTTGTCCTCGCGCAAGTGCATCTGCAAATGACTTTTCTGCATTCTCCGTTTATCTTCGCCGAGAATTTCAATACCCATGTAAAAAACTACGTTTTCACTCAAATCCCGAAATGAGAAAAAAAAAATTCGCAAAGTAAAACCGTGGGTAAAGAAAAGGCGGTCGAAGCATCAAAAGCTCGCGGCACGACATGAGATTGCGACTAAACCTTAAAGGCCGAAGGTGCAGTTGCTCCGACGTTGCATCCGGTCGGTTAAGCAGGAGGTAAAATTTTCCCCGAGTCAACTGACCCCGTTTCCTCTCACGGATACGGCGCCGCCACGGAGAAATTTCGCGCGAGCAGGTTTTCGCGAAAATGCGTCGGCTTAAAAGTCATAGATACAGGGGGTGAAGGAGGAGGGGGTGGGGACGCCGTCGAGCCGCGTATACCGTCGCCGCTTGCATATGTAGGAGGCGAGGCGGGGCTGTCGGAGCGGGTTACCTTACCGTTTAGTATGTGCACCCTGACGCTGTTGGGATGGGCGTTGCTCGGCGTGCACGTGTACAGTCCGGAGTCCTTCTGGATGGCCTTCTGAATGAGTAAGCGGCTCGATGTCACGGGCCCCTTCTCGGTGACCAGGCTAATGCCGCCCCTCGGCGAGTCAAAGTTAATCGCCTGCGAATAAAGAGAATGCAATGCTCCCCCGACACTTTATCTGGCTCCTCTCATCTCTCGCGATCACCCGCCTCCCCCGCAACGCTTGCCTCAGTGTCCAACTTTTCTTTCGAATTTATCGGGCAGCGAAACTTTCGAGCCATTGCAAGCTCCGGAGCTTTCACATGCAAAGCGTCAATTAATATGAACGAGATGCTTATTGACTTCATTCTCATGTCTCGTCCCCTGCTATCGTCGTTTGCGCATCTGCATACGCGTAGCGGCGATGTAGAAAAAAGGGCTGAATAGTACGATTATTCATTTTAGCAGCGGGGTGTAGAAATACGGAAGAAAACGTGGAAGCCGTGTGGATGACGCCAACGCGAAGAAATGAATAGACGAGAGCTGTGGGTGTAAGTGGCGCAAGAGACGAGCATCGCGTACTTAAAAGCGTGTGTACGTGTTCTGTTACGACATTAGCGTTACGGAGCTCTCTACCGCATAAACGTCTCCGCGCGCCTTATGCAGCTTCTGTAATTATTTTTGGTGCGTTCTTGGGAGTAACTTGCGTCTTGCTGCTGCATTTCCAATTGCTCTGGGAATAAGTGTTTCGTTTAAAAGAAAAATTTAATAAAGAATTTAATAGAATTACGCTTTTTAATATTTATTTTTTCTCTCGTAGATGGATTAAATTTGTTAGTCGACGTGTATAATGAATAAATTGCAAATGCGTACTAAATTTTGTTTAGACCGTATGATCCACTTTTAATTAAATTGGAAATGCAATATATGTAGCTTGCATTGTACTCCTAAATTACATACGAATTCGTTATTCATATTTCGTTGTTACATTCAATTTGTTATCTCATTAATTTGTGTGCTTGTACAAACTAAAAAAATTTATTTATAATATTCCGAATAAAAGCAGAGTATTACGTTAAAAATTACAATTGATTAAGGTAAGTAAAATATTTGTTTGTCGCATTTCTCAAAAAGAAATAAAGTTTGCGTGTACCAAAAGAATTGTAATAACTCTTTTATTAAGAAATTTTTTTAAAAAACAGAACAATATTAAAAATGCAATTTCATAAAACAGTGCGAAGGTCTCTTTTTTTGCTCTTGAGCCTTTTTACGTTTCACGATGCGCCTGCTTTAAAAATGAAGTTGCTCGTGCTATTTGCTTTCCTATATAATGTGAATAGAACTTTTGTAATAAAAATGGTTGTATTCAAATTTTAAGATGAACATACGCAACGTACACAGAATTTATCGTCTAGTCAAAATTATTCAGCAATGTACTGACCTAAAAACAATTTCTTTTTCACGAAAACTTCAGAGCGAATATGGTTTCCCGAATATAATTGAAATGGACTGTATATGAATCTTTCAATGCTCACGTCCATTGTACAATAGCAATCTTTGTACAATAGTAACACTGCACGGTATAGTAAACAGTTATACGTTTTTAAAAATAACTTTTTTTTTTAAATATTACTGATTTACGTATATCTACGTTGTAAACAGAACTGCAATATATAACTAACAAGACTGACGGAAAAGCAACGCCTACAAAAATATAAGATAAGCGAAAATTTAAAAAATCTCCATATCTGACAATTTCCTGAAAGTGCAGCATTTTCGATCCGAGAATCGTTCGCTTTAAAATTGCTACACCGCTTGGGAAGAAGCTGCAGACAGATATTATGAATAAAAATTCTTAAACTAAAATTTACAGTATTATTTGATAAATTTCACGAGAAAATACGATGCATTTTTTTTACCGTAGCAATCTGCGGCACCATTTTCCGCGACAGTATATAGAAATTTTTCCGAAACACTTCACATCGGAAAAACCAACATGCAAAATCCACGCAACAAAAGCCTCGAGTCCCCTGATCGACGCCCCAAAGTAAACAACAAAGACACGCGGCAGTAAAGATAGTCCCTTAATGAAAATCTCAAGCGACCCAGCCGCAACGGAATGTTACGCGCGCACATAAGACCGCCAAGGGCGCGCGAATTCTTAGAATAACTGGACAACATACCTGTCGATTATGGCTCCAGATCATGGCGATGGGTGGCTCGGGCGCATTCTTCACCAAGCAAGTGAGATTGATGGTGCTGCCCTTGTTGATGAACAGGTCCGTGCCGCCGGCAATCTCGGTAATCGGCTCTGCAACACACAGAGAAGGCCAAAAGCCGCATGAAAGGCATGCCTCTTGACTCGTGGCACCCGCGTGTCTGTATGCCCGGTTTCCGAACTAACCCGTCCCTTGATCCCCGTTCCTTTTGCCCTTTGCCAAGTCGAGCGTATAGAGCAGCGCGAATGCGGAGATACTTGCGATTCCCCGCGAATCTCTTTCTATCGGTACACCGAATAAGAAGGCCGATGTCGAACGGAGCCCCTTGGGCGCGGCTCCTGCACCGAGAAAACGCCGCGCGCGAGCAGCCGTTTCCAGTTACACGACGAGGTCCTCTCTCGCTCGTCGAGAATTCGCGACAGCGGGTTATAAGCTCTCTGTGCTGGCGGGCGAAACTCGCGGCAGCGTCGTGTCTTGTTTGCCTCTCTAGCCCGCTACTTTTTACCTGATGTGCTTTTTACGATCGAGTGTAAAACTGTATCGACTATATATATTTCTCTCTCTCTCTCTTTTTTTAAATTGACGTACGACTGAAATATCGAGAGAGACTTCCGTTTTACTGTCAACTGATATTATTTATATCTGGAGTGGTTTTCTGATATAAAGTGCACCGCTGTTTAATGTGCGAATAAATGTTGATTTTAAAGAAAGTGTTGATCCTTTTGATATGCAAATGGTGCTTTTAATAGGCATTATTTCCACTGGAAAATAATTTGTTAATTGTAAGGAAATGATTTACTACAATATTTCTTTGATATTGATTTGAATTATATTATATCCAGTTTATTCATTGATTTCATTAAAACTAAATGAATTAGAATTAGTAGTTTAAAAAAAATTTTTTTGACTCAATAAAATATCTAATAAATACTATTCAAATAAATGTTTGCTTAAAATTAACAAATTTTTCTCTCACTGTGGAAGTCAGTACGTGTATGCAAAGATCTTTTTTCTTATATCTTTATAAAACAAAAAAAAAAAACGGCAATAGTGAGAATTGGAATTTTCGTGGACATTACAGTGTCAATAGATTAAAGTAATTCTGTGAGAAGATTAAAGATTGTAAATAGAAAATTTATCTCCGTGTATAATTCGACAAACTTGTAAATAATTCAAATAAAAAAAAAATAGTAAGTTCATCAACACTCGATCATCCGTTCTATTATAATCCCACCCTTGTTTATTTTTTTCTCGCTAATTCCCGAGCTGGCGATCTCGATGTCCATCCTTTCCCATATATTTCCCAGCCTTTTCCATCGCGCGCTGTTTCACCCTCTTCCTCCTTCCGCTGCGCATTCGGCGCAGTCCCGACGTATACCGCATCCTCTCTTTCGGTTATCCCCTCGATGCACTCGCTGTCGACGTGCAGCCGCACTGCACATCCACACGGAAAGAGCCTGGTTTGCGGGCCCCACGGCAACAGAAGAATTTACCCTGTATATATCCGGGAGACGTATATGTCACCGGAGAAACCGCAACTTACTTTCGTCCGTACGTATTTGGCAATACCAACCTAGGCGAGACAGAGAGAGAGCATCCCGTTTCTTCCCCCCTCTTTTTTCCAGCATGCGCGTTTTCCTGGATTTTTTGTTCTTTTTTTTGGCTCGGCGAAACGAGATTTGCGGACGATTCGGGATCGAGCTCGAGATCAAACATACTTTATCGATGAAATCACTTTGACTCTTTTTCGTTTTACATATTATTCTGTTCCGCGAGATGGAGGTTGCCCCTTTTCTTTTACATTTTTTAGCGGGCGCCATAGAGGTAAACGAAGAAAAAACAAAGTTATTTTATTCAAGAGTTTGCAGCGTGGCCTGCTGTAACGAAGAGAGCTTTTACATTCGGAGTGCGAATCGTAAATAGGGATTAGAATAAGAGCGGATTACACACTGGATAGTAATAATTAAAGAAATTTAATGTTCAGCGTTGTTTATTAATACATTTTTTGAAATATAAAACGTGAGAGGATCTGAACTGGGTAATTCTGTGCTCTTCACTATTTTTTTTTTGTTTTTTTTGAGGAAAGATCTGCCAGTAACATGGGATCAACTATTTAACTTCATATGTATGTACATATCTGATAAAAAATATTTTCTTTCTCTAGAATATTATATATTAAAAAATGGAGATATTATTATATTCTTCTTCGTGAATAAATTATTGTTAAATAAAAATCTTAATTTATTTATTTGTCATAATAAATCAGTATGAAGCATATAGGAAATATGTCATTTAAAATAAAGAAAATAAAGAAAATTATTATAATTTAGTTGTTATTAAATGATATAGTACACTTTATAATTCCCATCTGACAGTAGTTATAAATCATATTAGGCAGACCAGATTAACTTAAGCTTTTAATGGAAGCGCAAGACTTATAACAGATTTTACGTTTATGAAAGTGATATAGTTAATGCTGCTCCAATTGATTACAAAATAAAAGTTTTTCTTATCGTAAAACCACAGTTTCTACTTTTGCTCAGCTGCCAAAAGTACGTAAAAACATTAAAACTTATCAAACTTGGCGCGCATTACGTTTTCTGATCCAGCGTTGAAAAAATAATATTTTAAAAATATTAATTAAACATACACAGTGAAACAAAAAAAATAATAGAATGTACATATCAAACGCTATGCAAAATATTATGATAAAATAAATAAACAAGTAGCTTTTATTTACTCAGAGAAATTTAAAAACTGTTTCTCACGGAAAAATCGATCTAAAATCAAGATCGACCAGAGGCGGCTGTGTTTTTACTGCGTGTTGATGGGAAGAAAATTTGCGTACACACAAATTTGCAGGTAAATATAGTCTATCATTACTATTCGACTTTCGTCTATACAGCGAGCTGCTATTTGTGCGTCGACGCACGTCCGTCAAACCCCAGGCGAAAATAGATAAAAATCTTTCGCTCATTGTGACCGGTGGCACAATGAAAAAAAAAAAAAAAAACGATAAAATACATCCCGGCGTTACAGTGAAAGCATTTCCCAAGGCACGATAAAGTAACTGCAAATCCGCATTAAACAGGTCCAGTCCCGTGAAGCTTTAAATTAGAGTTGATTGCTGGTCGGCACCAACGAAGAATGAGGTTCAGGTTTAATTTTTTTTTTCATTTTCATTTTATCTACTTTGTGGGTATTTTACGACCTGTGTACATAGAGGTTTAAAGCTTTTATATGCGGCGTTATTTAGGAAGCGATTTTTTTTAAGTGTTCTAAGGTAAATTGAAAACTACACTTTTTAATCTAAAAGTAATTTACATTTTCTTTTGTCGGGGAACAATAAACGCGTCGGACTGGCATTTTTACGCTCGATGAATGTGATATTTTATGAAACTGACGTTTTACTGTTTCATTAAATCGTAAATATCTTTTTAGTGAAGGTTGAAACGTTGTAAATTGCTGGTCGAAAGTCAACAGTGATTTTCATATGTTAATATTTAAAAAGAAGAGAAGCAAACGAGAAACGTTTTGAATAATTACAAATAAAAAAAGATATATAGCGGTGGCAAAATACAATCGTAAATATTCAAAATTCGCCGCATTTTACCTTTTCTCGCCAAACGTTTTCGTTTCAATCACTGTATCGCAGTTTTGATTACTTTCGGCGTAGCGAACGATTCTTTTTTAAATCTTTTTAAAACGTACTCAGCTACAAATAACGAAAATCTAAAGTGAGCTAGCAAAAATACTGCGTAAAAAAGTGAATCTTTTTTTTTTTCAGCGAAAAAAATTATTTTCACTTTGATCAGAAATTCCCAAAAGTCCGAATGCTCTTACGCGCTCTCTAAATAAATCACCAACAATCGTTTTTCTTTCTTTTTTTTTCGTAAATAAATTACTGAACAGATCAAATTGAATCTGAAAAAGTTCCCGTCAACATTAAAATTCCCTTCGCACGGGAAAGAAACAAAGTGATGTACGCCGAGGCAATACTCGAAATTGCATTTGCCAGGAAAATTTCCGCGGCGTCTCTGTCGGATCGCGGCGGAGCTGGAATAAAAAAAATTGATGGAAAGCGCGTGTATTCCGGAACGTCGTATACAGGGCCTTTTTCTCACGAGGCTTGACGCGGCGGCATTGTCGAGAGCCAAACAAGTTGGGCTCGTCCCACGCGGAAAGGGAAGTTGCTTCGTTTTCGGCTTTTAATGGGAGTCGTCGCCGTCGACATCGCTCGCCGCCGTCGCCGTCGTCACACGGAAGACGGGGCAAATGAAACGCGACATTTTTCATTCGTCGCCGGTGGCGGCTGCGGTGCTCGCGCCAAGGCTGCGCGGCAAAATCTGCCAGCGTCAGCCCGTGCTTTATGAAATTTCACCCCTTCAGCGCGTACTTTGCGCGCGAGCCGCGACTGCTCCCTCCTTCCCCTTGCCCTCTGGAATCCCATTTTATTCTTTCGTTTTTTGCCTCTTGAGGGCGTAGATGGGACCGGCGAATTGCCGTGTCTTCACGACACTCCCTTTTTATCTCGCTAATCTCTCACTCATACTTTTATATCCACGAGCTTTGAGCTTCTTACTTCTTCTTCATTCATTCTTTTTGTGAATTTTACAGCTTTGAGTGCAGCGAATTTTTGGAAGGAATTTCTAGAATTTTTTTCTTTTTCGTGAAAAATGTTTATAACTGATTTTCAACTACCAGTAGAATTTTATTCTTGTATAAAGATATACGTAATTTTTATTGAAGTAGGAAGTTATTCTTCAAATGCATCATTTCTGAGTAAAATGAAAAGCGTTGTTTTGTGTAGAAAGAAAAAATAAATTACGACATTGAAATAAATAATATTTACTGACGGAAAATCTTTCCTTGTAAAGTGAAATAATAATGTAGAAAGTTATATAAAAACTATTGATCACGAATACATACAAATAAGTAAAGAATCCTAGTCGTTTACCTACGAATTAAATCCACAAAAAATCTATACAAATCACAGTCATCAAATAATAAAGTCGTAAAATAATAACAGACAGTCGAAACTGACATTCTACGTCTATTGAAGAACGTTAAATTGACATGGAACATTCTGTCAATAATTAAACTAATTTGACTGAGACAAGGCAGTGAGTCAATGCATTAATCATAAAAATGTCACGTTTGATAGTTACAATATTATTGAAATATGCATTTTAAACTACGATTTTATTGATTAATAAGCCACAATATTTCATGAATATTAACAAAATTCCCCATTTATTTGAATAAGATATTTTTTTTCTAAATTTTAACACGTAGTAGTATTATTTTACATCAAAATAGCAATTTCGATTCTATTATAAGTTCTGCTGAATTGTCCAAATCATTTCTGTTTAATTTGTAACGAATAAAAGCACTATTAATCTTTTGGCAGCGTCCAGCGACGTCGACCAGCTATGAGGAATTCCAGTCACCTCTTGTGGCCCAAAAACTATCATCAAAATTCCGCTAACACTGTCACCTAAATTTCCTCGACCTTTCGCGCAAACATTCCTCTTCCTGCGTCGCACGAATTCACTCAAGTCCCAGTAAATCAGAATTCAATCCTCATCCTTTATTTCCTTCAATCTCCCAACAGAAGGTCTCCCCTCGCGCCCCTACGACCCTTTTCTCTCCGGAGAGTTTGCCCCACTACGCCGACGACTCAACTTTATTGTTTACGTTTTTTCGCGGGAGAAACATCGTCTTAGCTTTTTACGATGCATTTGGCCTAACTCCCAGGTGACTCTTTTGTCGCCTTCAACTGTACTATGCGATCGAAGTGTATACATGTGTTTCTCTTTTTTTCTCTCTCGCGCTTCTTACTTTTATTGATTTTTTTTCTTCTATGTTGAACTATTTTACGGCACATTACCAAATGGGTCTATACCGTTACAGAGAATGATAAAAGCCCGAGAATACTAAAAATTTTATTTTCCACGATGCTGTTGATTTTTTTTATTGGAGATATTCCGTAGTGAACTAATATGCGCTCATATATTTTACGGTTTATGCTACTTGCTGCTCGGTTAAATGATGATTGTTACAAGGACTTTTAAATTTTTACAACTATGAGAACTATAAGTTAACTGTAATTCAATTGACTATAAAAAGTCTTCGTAAAGTTTTTATCTTTCTTATTAATAATTATAGGTAACATAAATATTATAATAATGTAAATAATTATTTTTAAAAGGCACTTGCTTAAATAAATTATTGTGTCAAAGAAACTTAAAAGTAATAGATAATAGAAATTTCACTTTTAATTTGCAAAACCTTATAACTCCCAATTTCTGATAAACAAAATAATTAATAATTAATTTAAATAATGCAATAATTAGAATAGCTAATGGGCAAGTACTCTTTTAGTAAACTATTGTTGCCGGTAGTTATCAGATAATTGATCAAACTTTATAGTGATCACTGCCTCCCAAGAGAAATTTACGTTCAAATCTCCTGCAACAACGTGAAGTTTAATTTGAGGTTTAAAGTTGACCCAGTTTAATTAAATGCTGCAGCTACCATCCAACAATACATTTATACAAATTATTGCAGCTAAATAGAAAATTAGCCATAAAATAAATCGTCGAAAGAAAAAGACTTTAAACAATTCCATACACTGAATTGTTGAAAAAAAAATTTGTTAATTTTAAGGAAATGATTTAGTTCAATGGTACTCATTAAATGTTTCTTTGTATCAAGTAATGATTTCATTTAAACTAAATGAACATATTTGTTTCTAAATAAATTTCGTAGTTTCAAAAGAAATAATTTTTCGAGTCGATAAAATATTTAATAAGTACCATTGGAATAAACGATTGCCTAAAATTAACAAATTTTTATCTCAGTGTATTATTCCCGCACTTTGCCTCCACTAAAATAAAATGTTATTAAATAAAAAAACATAAAATAACATAAACTTGGTTTTAGTCTGTGCAAGCCCTTCAAGAATAGCCGCGCGATATTTTTAGATCGCCGCTGGCCGGTCGATTGACTTTGATCTCTTTCCTCTGGGAGCGGCAGTAGTAACATCCCGCTCCGCTCAGACACGCCGCTCGTCCCCCTCTCTTTCGCTCCGCTTCTTACGCCGAGGGATCGATCGGCCAATCCACACTGGTAGTCGTAAACAAACGCGTGGTCTATAGGCCGACGGGACGCTGCCCGAGATTTATCGAAATCGCGTCGGCGGCGAGACACGCAGACTCGCGACTTCCCCGTCCACTCCGAGTTTACAGTCGCGCATTACGCGCACCCAGTTTATATCCGATTTCCACCTGCGGGGTAATTGCTATTATCCTCGGCGGACGAGCGTCGCGTCTTTCCGCGTGAATCCGCGTCATCCAAGGTATAGACGTTTGGTCGTAATTCGAGTAACGATTACTGCCGAGTCAACTTCGCCCAACCACTTCGCTCGGCTGTTCCTTCCTTTTTTTTCTATTTTTTTTTATTCGCGACGTACTCCATTCTACCCCGATGCGTTTTTGCGCGACGAGCACAGCGCCTCGGATATAGGCGGAGCGCTTTAAAAAATATATGGGGGGAGAGGCGGAGGAAACGCGGACGCGATTTATTGGATATTCTTCGTTACTCGCGCGCAGCCCCTCGCTGGTGCGCGGGTTTTTAAATCGATGCCAGTAAAAAGGGAAGATTTAAAGGGGGGGGGGGGCTGAAACTCGAGCGTGCGTTTTCTTTCGTTTTCGAGTTTTATTAAGTAATTTTGAAGTAAGGTGAGTGGATATTTGTGAAATTTTAAAATTTGTAGCACTTTTTGAAAGGCAATAGAATTGAGGATAAAATAAGAATTTTTCATAGCTTTGATATTATTCTTTTATTGACTGATGATTCTGTTTCGTGTTAAGTATTAATTATAGTAACAACTTGTGCACATTTATTTATTTATTCATTGAGGTAATTAATATATTAATACATAATTACGTAAATGCTGCAAGGAATTACAATGTACATTTTTATTAAATATAAAATCTGAAAGTTATATTGAAATTGATAGTATGCTCGCATGAAAATTTACAGTTAAATAATTTATAATACGTGAAATTCTTTGATAATCAAAACAAGCATTACAAATTCATGCTCTATCTTTTCAATTTTTAACGCTAATTAATTGAACGTGTACTCATTAACCTGTTAAATATTAAACTGAAAAAGAGAAACAGCTTCATTAAATACTTGGTTAAATATAACCTGCCATATTTTTTCTTTTTTTTTTTTTCAAGAACGCCTTTAATAACGTACATACTAGTTGTAGTTACACAGTGTTTACATAAGACTTGAACCGGAAGTGAAAAGTTACGTTAATCAATTTTTTTTCTTAAAATCCGCAACGACCACTACTACCACAAAACAAAGTATAAAAAAAAAGAAGAAAAGCAATCCCAATGAAAGTTTCACGCTCGCGCAATTTCAGAATCGAGAGCAGTCATATGCGTTTCGACGAAATAACGACGAGCGAGCATAACAGAAATTAATCCTCGTGGGAATTCCCGCACGCGGAAAACGTCGAACGACCGGGAGCGGCCGCATTTCAATGTATCCCGATCAAAATTGAAGGCGAGGCTGGCGCGCTTAGAGACGCGCGTAACTCGGACGGCGCAGCTCGCACCGTCGAGGGCATTAATTTCGCGCACATTTATCAGTGTTCCACCCTAATGGCGCAACTTAATGCCGCGTACGTCGCGTTGGAAAGACGAGCCGCGCGTCGGGGGGAAACCAGGGCGATCTATAGTGCCCATACGTTGCGCACCTGACGCTTATTCCCCTCCCCCCCCCCCTCGCTCCCCTTTCCGCTGCACCCCTACGTCTTTGTCTAAGCGATTTGGTCGACGTCGCGGTCGGGCCTTTCTTAATCGAGCGTGAATGGCTCTGCGTGCAGGAGACGACGCGTCGTTACATAGGCGTGAATCGTGGTTGGGGAGCAGAATGGGGACGGGGGAGTGTAGGTTTTTCTTTGTCACGCGGGAGGAATATTGTTGAACGGAGTGCGCGGAAGCTGAATTTTGCAGTGACTCGGGCTTTTTGTTTGGCTAACCGTTGCCAGAAAATTAAAAGCAGGAAAATATGTTTAATTCATTGTCAGTTTAATGCGCTGCGGTACTTCATTTGCTAAACGAGAGTACGTTTCTTGATTTTTCTTTTTGTTTAAAGTCGAATAGTAATGTTTTGTTTTTGGGGGTTTACGTGTTCGGTAGTTTTAGTAAATTACTTTGGTAAATTTAATGGAACCTCAAGTTTATCGAGCAAACTAACTAGTGCTGTATGAAGGTACTTATTTTTGATGACACGCTTAAATTTAATTAACTGATTAACTATTTAACGTACTGTTTGCTTAATAACAGTGTATTCATTTTAAATTAAATATTATGAGAGCATTTAAATGTTATTTATTAAATGAGCTTAATAATGAAATGGTACGTAGGAAATTGATGATTAATAACATGCCTATTTTAATTCTGCAAAAAAAGTTTAAAATATTTAAATGACATCTTTTCGATAGCATTATTTTGGTTTTGAGAAGAATAATATTTTCACGACCATTAACGACATGTGATAAAAAATTTCTTTGATAAAATAACAATTAATATTGAATTTGACATAATTCACCCTACAATGCAAAACAAAAACAATAATATAATAAAATAAAAAGCCTGATTGAGATATTCCAGTGTAAACGAGCTTTAACGTATAAGCTACGTATGAAAAAGAAAATCCCCGGAAAAACAAATTGCAGAATCAATCCTTAAAAAATAAAAATAAATTGACGAGCATAACAGAGAAAATTGATCGTATCGACTTTATAAACTTCATCCCCCTCAATATCTCTTTTTATTCCTTTCTTTCGCTCGACTAAATCCCGGAATGTATATGCGATTCGAAGTTCTCCGATCCACCGCTCCAGCAGTACATTCCTCGCTTGGCCGTGACAATAATCTTCCATCGGCGCGCTATCGTCTCCGTCCGATAGAAATTGATTGCGCCCCCTTCGTCGAACTTCGAACCTTCGTCCTGCAATTTCACGCTCTTGCTCGGCGCTCCTTGCGCTTATGAATATATGCCTCAAATGCAAATGAACTTGTCCTTTGAATCTGAACGCTCGATACTCCCGCGCCCAAGTTATATTACTTATGCGGGAAAACAATGGCCGATTCACATCGAACCTTTTATATGCACGGGATAGACGTAGAACTGAAGCACTTGACTGATTACTTCTTAATTAGCCTCAGATTGATCTTCATGATTAGAAATTTTAATAAATATGAAATTAATACGCATTAAATATTTATTAGTCGACCTCTTTAAAGAATAAATATACTAGACTAAAATATTTATTTTTGTAACGCCTTTGAAAAGATAGAACCGATTCGACGTTTTCGATGAATTTTAATTTATTCAATATTTTTCATGAATTCTTCGAAATTATCTGTAAATTTAATCCACAATAGTTTGTATGATCGTTTCTATCGAAGACGAACATTGTAAAATTACGAAAAAAAAGAGATTGACTTTATCATAGATAAAAAATTAAAAAAAGAATCTATGAGAAATACTGACTAATTTTATAACTAGTGATTGATGTATACAAATATACACCACTTATTTATAAATTTAAATAAAAAGTCTGGTTCTTTGGGAAAATCTAAAATGTACTAGTTTCCATTAGAGATGGCGATATACACTACGTTGCCATTGTAAAATTAATTACTCCTCATTCGAAAGTTCCTACAAAGACTATTAAGTCTAACTAATCAATCAAACTATTTTTCAATTCAAATATTCCGAAGGAATGGATTAGAAGCGATAAATAAAGAAAAAAACTCTCACAATTCATTGAATAAATTTACGAAAAATAAAGAACGAAAGGAATATAAATTTTATTTCGCAAGGGAGCACTGGAAGTAGAATGCGGAATACCGCAGCCGTAGGAATAGTGCAAGGCTGCACGATTTCAGGCTGTCTAATCCCAGGGCGATAAATCGCCGCGCCAGTCGTCACGATAAACGGTCACTGTCCATCGGACAGGAAACCAACGATTATTTTTAGCTTCCGGCGCCCGAGCTAAATCATTATATCACTTCGTTGGAAGCGTCATTGCGCGTCGCTTAACTTTATACTGCCTACTGGGAAAGCAATTACTCCTTTAAGGGTATAGGAGTTACTTTTCAGTAACCATACTCATAAAAAATTCAAGCAATATCCACTGCCATCTTGAAAATTTGAATACGACAGTTACGCATCTCTGAAAATTAATATAACCATCAAAATTATCGGTCTTTTATATCAGGTAGAATACTGATTAGTGATAATCAGTCACGGGCTTGTTCCTAATGAAACTGATAAAAATTAAGTTTCTACCAAAGAAATGATGGTAAAGGCGATTGCTATTCGTGCAATTATTACCGTATTTATTAACTTTTTAAAGACTATTAGTATCGTTTTACATTGACGTTTCTTTTTACACTCGGTTGTAAATCGATGAAACACTTAAATGTTGACAAAGCACATCCTTGACATTTGTTGTTTTTGCAGTAAAGACCCTCAGCACAGATGCGATCGTTAATGTCAACGTATCCGCAAGGTTCTCCGGGAGCCTAAAAGATTTCAATTTTACAGTTTTTTTTTGCTGACCACTTGTTGTTTGAAATATTTAATTGTCGAACGATTATTTTGTGTACCTTGTAACATACGTTGAATTCGCAAGTTTTGGAATAAACGTATCCATATTCACAATCTTCGCATTTATCGGCGCAGCTGTTACATCGCGTTGCAATGACTCTGACATTTAAGAAATGAGAAAACGTAATTGATTGCATATTGGGAATAACATAATCGTAAAATGAAATATTATAAATACCCACAGTGGTAAAACTATTAGAAGCGAGCATATGAAAACAGGTCGAACGGATAGCATTGCGCAATGTAACTGCGAAAGAATTAAAAATTGTATTTGTTATAAAATTATTTATATAGGTTATAATTCTTTTTTTACGACTGCGAATAATTTACAGCTGGACGCAATAATTGAAGCTATTAAAAAAGTACAGTTTTTAAAAAATAAATTGTAGGCATTACCTACAAATATATTTATAAGAGTTATGAAAAATGTTTTAAGCTTTTTAAATTGAAACTTTATGAATGTCCAGTCACCTTGAGAATAAAATATTTAATTAAATTTTGAAATAAATTAATTCAAAATTAATGATACTTTAGAGCACCGAAAATATTAAGAAAAAATATCTTACCTAAAAACAGGTGATCGAAAAGTAGTATATCTGTATTTAACAACTGTCGAATTAATGGCCGTGGAATTCTTTTAATTTTTGTCAATTTGAACTAAAAAATTATTTTTCACTGACGTTTCTAAGGTTACAGTAAAAGTTGCACATGTGCTCTCTTCAGATGCGTACTGAGTGATATCAAGATGTGTACTACACTTTCTCGCCAGTTAGTCAGTGCGCTTCCTACTGAGCGGTATTAGCCTTGCACTGAATCGCTTTTCCGGATCAAATTTTAAATCAGGTCTATGCGTCATTCTTGTTAAGTCGTATGATTTTAAATTGTCTTCTAGAAGCAGACGATTGGGTAAACTTTCTGAGTAATCAATATATTTCAACTATCATTTAAAATTAAATTTATTTAAATAATTATTTAAAAAACTTTAAACAAATAAATAAGCTTATTTTACGAGAAAGCTAATTACTGCATTGATTGATGTATGTAGACGATGTACACAAAAAATTTTATGAAGATTCGAGAAGTATAAATATTTAAGTTTATTTTTACAAAATATTTATCAGATAATAAGTAATTAGCCAATTGAACTATAAATCGATAGGTGCGCATTTATGCGGAGATGTGATCAACGTTCGATAAAATTCTCGATTGCCTGCGTGCCTCAGCATCATAAGCAGCAAACTGCCAGCGCAATCGCGCGCATCGAAGTGGCATGTACGTTAAAAAAATTCATTTCGTCTAGATTGAAAACCATAAAAATAATGTGCTTCTTTCTCATAAAATACTACCTGTACTACTGAAACATTCTTATTACAAAAGAAAAGTAGTGACATCAATTCCTTAGATTAGTCAAGTCTTAGACAAATTCATACATGTCTTTAAAAATATATTAGAATGAATTCGCAGATTTTTTTTATAAAATGCATAAGTTTCTTAGAATAAATTCCTTAGAATATCTTTCTTAAAAAATGCATACGTTTTTTAGAATAAATTCGTAGGATAAATAAAAAATTCATAGATTTTTCTTTAAATTTGAAATAATAATAAAATATATCGGATTGACAGTCTGTGATAAAATTGACTAGAATATTTTCTTCGCTCTGCAGAAATATTATTCCTGTGCTATTTTAAAATAGCAGAAATAATAGAACTCGACTTGACAGTACGGAATAATCACTTGAAAAGTACGTATACATGCTGCACTCAATGAATTTTTATTTTTCGCCGAAACGCCGTCGGCTATAAATGCGCACTTCATCGAAACTGTCACAAGGGCAGTTAACACTCAACAGAGAAGAGGATACAGGCGCCGGAGATGTATTCAGACAGATCCATTGAGGATGCACGATATTTCAAAAAAGTTACTCCCTGCACAGTCTTTGCACGCGGGCCATCGTTGAAATATTTATATTGCACAGCAAATGCCTTAACTTTCGTAATGCCAATAGCGGGGAACGGCAACTTTGACTCACGGCTATATCTCGACAACTGGCGCGCCTAATGAAATTCAAAAAAAGTTCGCCGAAGACTCGCGAAATAAATGGGAAAATAACTTCGTTTGAGATCGTGTTTCCGCGCTTCGGGGGAGAAATTCCTACAAAAATGTTTGTAAATAAGGACGCATTCTGATTTACAATTTGATTCGTGCGACTGAACTTCGGCTGCAAGATACAAATCTCCTGGCTACGTGTTTTATATTTATAGAAGACACAAAAAAAAGTAGACGTCCTGTACACACGGAAATCAAAGTGTTTACTCCGAGATTCGAGAAATTTGTTTTCGCAAACTCAAATTTTATACTGCCGTTTGCGTAATAAACTGATCCGCTTTGATATTTCTTTTTTATCCGGCTTTAAATATATTCGTCACGAAAAAGTCGTAAAACTCCCGGAATTCGCGCAAAAATTAATTCAAAAAAGTCGTAAATTATCAAGCAATCATCGCACGCGGCCCGTTAAACAATCAATCATTATTCAAATAAAGATGAGACCGTAAAGTGACTTGTAAATTCTGCAGCAGATTTTAAAATTTAAATTTAATATCCCAACGCATTGGGCTTTCTATTTATTATACTGAGAGAGATTTAACTGTGCATCCAGCGATGTGATAATTAAATAGCTCCACCCAAAACCGTTAAAATTTTACGCAGCCCCGCCGGGTAAATGAGCAACGCGGCAGCAGGCTACACAAATCCACCCCCTCCCCCCACCCCCGCCGGTGCGCGCTCTGTAAACCCGAAAGAAGGAGATAAAACGAAGAGCGAGGGTAGAATCGGATAATGATTAAACGCGAAAGAGCAGACGAGAGGCATGACAACTAAGGAACGGATGCCGAGCGCCCGCTGTTTTACTGCCCTCCATAAACTCCGCGCGCGTCTTTCCGTGCCAGGATATAGATGCCCCTCCATAACCTACCCCCGCACCTCCTTTCTCTTCCTCTTTAAACCGCCGCGTAACATCAGCTCGCGCCATAACCGGGCATTACTTTCGGCAAATTCTCGATATGAAATCCTTTATTTCAGTTAAACCGAGCGGAAAGGGCTTTGGCCTGGGGCCAGAATTGAAAATCATTTGGGGGTGGAGGAGGAGGACAGGTTGGAGAACGCCGTATTGAGCAAACGAAAGTTTATTTCATTCGGAATTCCAGCTCGGGCCGCGAGAGCTTCATCTCCGCCTCCGGTCCCCTGGCTCCTCCGGCGTGGACCTCTAGCGGGGAATAATAACGTTCATTAAAATGGAAAATTGTCGATGGGTTTCGCTTCGACGACGCGTATGTATTTCCGCCGAATAATCAGCGACGCTCCCTTTTAACTCTTAATTGAACGAGTAAATTTAGCTTAGTGCAAACACAGACAAAAAATGCGGGCGATTGAAAATTACTGCTTTGTGCTGTGTCCTGTTATAATTAAATTTTTCAACGAGTATATCGAGAATCGTGAGAGCGTATACAAATAGAAATGATATATTCGGTCATTATTTCAACTTCGATCATAAAGAATAACTGCGTCAATCCAGGAGAGCCGAAAATGTTTATTAAAGGCACTCGAAAAACCTTTTTCTCCATTATTCTTTTTTTACGAAATATTTTAGGAACTAGTTTTATATACCCTCTTTATTTTCGAAAAACAATGCGATCAATACTTTTCCAGGGCTTTTCTCAAAATGAAAATACTTTGTACAGTGCATATTATTTGCAGTAATATACTATGCAATTGTAGGAATGATGTATACAGACTTCAGATTCTAAAATTAATTTTACACTAAAACTTGGGCGATAAATTTCTCTTCGGTAAAAGTTTCAGCGAATCCCAGCGGAGAGGTAGAGTCACGATCGCAGATGTTAAAATCGTAAAAGCTAAATATCACTTCTGAAAAACTTTTCGCGAATAGCTGCGCAGCTGGAATAACAATGGTCATTCAAAGTGTCTGTACCCATACCTTCGATTCCCCCCATAAAAAAGCGTATTTACGTACAAAAACTCAGCGTTCCGCAATTGCAAACTATCTCAATATCAAAGCAGCCAAGAAGACAGTGCAGCTTTCAATTAGAACTAACAAAACAGAAAACGAAAAAAAAGAACAAGCACAATTTCTTCCGCTACGTCCAAGTAACTTCGAAAATCAATACTCTCCAAATAACTGTAAAAAAAAAAATGTACGTAGTGTCGAACGAGGCCAATCGATGGTCGAAGCCTTCGGTGGCACGTCAATCGAATCGCCAAAATGCATCTCATTAACCGTCCTAAAATGCGCCAATTAGATATGCCGCGAGAAAGTAAATTAGATTATACATAATTAGGCCTCACGCGATGCCCATCCGGTGCGTTCCAATTAATTCCGTTTAATTAATCAACCGCCCGAGCTGACTCGGAGTGCGAAAGCCGTACAAGCCGTCGCCTTTGGCAGGCGGATTTGTCCCGGGCCGATAATTGCAATGCCGAGCGGTAACCCCCCCCCCCCCCCCCCGAGTATCGTGCCCATAAAAAAAGAGGCGAGGCGCGTGCAGAGCGTCAAACTTTTTAGCCGACGTGTAGCTGTAATTGCGCCGTCGCTCTTTCAGTAGCGCGCGGCTAGAATACCCTCGTGGTATCCTTTCTCTTCGCTGTCATTCACTTTTTTCTTTCTTTATTTTTTTATTTCGACTGTTTTTATTGACGCGAATTACAGGTGAACGCAGCGGAGACCATCATTGATGGCTTTATTGCATCGCCGAGCTTCGGGCTAAATCCGTGTTGACGCGATGCGAATAGAATGATATGGAAATGATGCTGTGTAAAGGAAGCGAATCAGCTTGTGCTCCGCTTGTTCCTTTTTCCGTCGATAAAACGGAGAGCATGAATGGCTTTAAAATATCAATTTTCATTGTAATCGTAGAGTGGCGGCTACGTTTAATATCGACATATTGCTGCCATTATTAATCTACTTATTTTTTTGATTGAAAAACGGTGAACTACGTGTTTCAATTAGTCCCGTTAGGTGATGCCGTTCTTAATTAAAATTTATCTCTCAGTTTCATATATCCGACTATTTTATAGTCGATCGTTCAATGCGTGTATAACGGGATCGATGAGTTTTAAAAATTTATATTTGCTTGTGTAATTCAGATTCTGTTACCGCGCTGGTGGTTAACAAGAACAATTTCCATTTATCGAGAGGCATTACAATTTAGCCGGAGAAAAAAATCGAAAATCCAGACTCAGAAATTATTATTCATCGCGCGAAATCAGATTTTCATTGACTGCGCCATTTCTATGAAAATCAAGATCCTTCAGCGGGACAAGCGAATGAGAATTGTAAAATAATATCCAATTCAGTATTCAACCCCGAAGAATCTTTAATCATCGAAACCCCCCGTACAAATCGCGTCTTCCCCAACAAAAAGCAATCAAGGTCCTAATAAGAATCCTCAAATAGGCATTCTCCGGTACGTTAATCCACGTTGCCAGGCTAAACTGCTGGACTCCCTCGGAGTATACGAAGCGGAGCGAAGAGGGATAAAACGGCCCGGCAGAAATCTATTAAACGATCACGCACAGCAAAAGCGAACAGTCGAGCCGGCCAGGTGTACATATATACCTATAGTGTCGTCATTGGGTATTCCGACCTCGCGCCATGTCGACAAGAATAATGCGTTATCCCCGCCGTAGCGATTCATGCGAATGACGTATTTTCATAGATCTGTCCGGCCACCACGTCGAAGGCGAGGAAGTAAGCGCAGCGAATGAAAAAATATAAAAAAAAGAAGAGGAATGAAAGGTCGCGAAATGGAGGAGAATAATAGGCGGGTGAGGGACACGTGACATGTCCTACGGAAGGGGGTGAAATTGCTTTTTCACCTGCATTGCACAATGTGCACGGAACAAAGCTCGCAGCGCGCCAGTCTTCCAGTCGGCAGTTTTGTCCACTCGCGGAAGAATGAGGTATATACACAAGGAGAAAGGGCGGGGGGGGGGGGGGGAGGGGGTGGTCCGGTTGTCCTCTCTTATTCGGGAAAACTCGTTAACCGAGCATGTAACTGCAGCCGGACTGCAGTGTGTGTACCGAGGCTTTTCGAATTTCTCTGCGCAACCGAGCCTGAAGCAGGAGACCCGTTTTCACTCATAAGCCACTTGCTGATGCTCGGACTGCGGTATTTGGCGTTTGGAAGGCACGGCGCTAAGACTTTGCAAGCCGACTTATTCGGGCCCGTGCGGCAGCTAATAGCGCATTAATTATAAACACTTAAAAATAAGGAATCTTTATTTTAGTAAATACCGTCTAAAACTACTAAGTGGATCTTACTTGGCGGCTTAGTAAACTCAGTAGTCACAGACGGGTTTGGTGAGACATTGCTCTATTTGTTCATTCCGGTTACTTATACAATTTTATTTTCTTCGGGTATCAGAAAAATTAAACAATTTGACGGCATAGTTTAATTATGAAAAAATAAGAATAAGTAGTGACAGCCGAGTACGGTAAGACGTATACACATTTTATTCATTTATGAAAAATTTAACAGTTTGATGATATTTCCACAGTTTATTTTCTTTAAACGTGAGAAACAGTGCACAGTTTAATGGAGTTTTTATAATATATGTATGAGAAAACTTTAATAGAAAGTATAAATATTATTAATAAAAGTATAAAATATTAAACTAGAAATATGAGCGTGTTACTGGTAGCACTAAAGAAAAAACATTAAGAAAACTTCAAATAAAAAAAGGAATAATTTTCAACATGATTTTCAAGCATTTAACTAAAATTCTGTATACGCTGCTAGTAAATGGATTCCTTTTATTAATATTCTTAAAAACAAGAACTCCATCGGGAATTTTTTCTCACGAAAGTGAACGATAAGCTTTTTCCAAGAAAGTCGTAAACTTACAAGGAGGGAGAGGAAGTTCTGCAACAAATTGCCGATATCGATCTACTCGACATTTCGTTAGAGAGATAACGAAGCTGAAAGACTAAAGGCAACGGGTGGCCGAGGGGTGAGCCGAAGGGGAAGCAAACGAAAAAAAAGCGGACGAAGGATCTGGATAAAGGAGAGCGGGTAGCACGCTAAGAGTCGAATGGTAGTTGTGCAGGTAACGCGCGACGGTGAGTAAGTTGTGAAGCTCGCCGAGGCCGGAAAAGCTCAATTTGTCCTGCCGCTCGCACAATTTCACGGGCGTCGCGTGCCTAGAATTCTGCAAAACGACAATCATTAGGGGATGAGAAGGAGCGAAGCGGAAGGGAGCGAAGAGACGAGCTCAAACTTTGAGCGATCTCACATGCCCTTGCTGATCTTTATTCCCGGAGGCTTCGCCTAGAGCCTGTGAACTTTCGCTCGACTTAGAATTAAGATGAGTAACGAAAAGATTCGATCTTTGCCCTACTATTCGAAGACGCCAAATAACTTTCTTTTTTGTAATTTCGTGTATACTATAATAAATAATAATTTTCCTTTCTGTACCTACATTAGCCTTTAAAAATGTAAATATTTTAATTCCTTTTATATTTTATTAAACTATTTAATAATTAGTAGAAGTAGTATAGTAATATGATAGACGTTTGCACCTTTTTTAATCCACATCGCCTCCGGCAGAAACTGAACTTCTTCAAAGAAACTTTACTTACACTTGGCTGCGTTAAATACACAAATCAACAATACCGTCAGAAGATAAATAAGCAACGAACACAAAATAAGTATGAAATTTCTTATTAAATGCCTTAAAACTTTCTCTTATTTACTACATTAATTTTCATCGTATTAAATGTTGAAATAAACCGTTTAAATTTTTATAAATATTACAAATTCAACGCTCGTTCAAATTATTTACAGTGAGTGTTTAAAAACAGCTCTTTTATGTAACTAAATTGGATCATTTATTGATTACATTTAATTTATCGCAGTTGACCATGACAAAATATTAACAAAAATTAAAAAAAATCGATAATTCTAATAATGTTTAGTACAATATTCTTATTTCAGATCTTACTATAAGAGTTAAAAGGAATTCTCAAATCACAAGTTCCAATTTACTCTAACCGAATAAATGATCCAACGCTGTATGAAAAGCTAAATACTTATACATTTTGCTGGTTCCCTTCAAGCTTCGTACTTCGCTTCAATTAACGTAAGCCTATATACAGAAGAGCGCATCAATCTGAAGAGGGCGAAAAAAATGAAAAAAAAAAGGAACGAAATAAATCAAAGGGTAGATATTTAAGAAACTCTCGTAAAATCTCTTCGCGCCCTCGACGCCTCGAATTAATTTTCAAGTTTTCCCATTTGACTCGCATAAGTAACTTATACGTGCCTTAATGAAGTCGCGACCGACGCGCAGGGAGTTAATTGAATCGAAACTTTTCAAATAATTCCCGATAAAAAGCAATCGCAATACTTTAATAAAGCGACTGCTCGTTGGCAGTCGCTAAAAGAATGCATCTAGAGCGAAAGTTCCATTGGTTTACGAGGCCCCGTGATTACGCGGACATCGCTCCATGCGATGTGCGAAAGTGGAAAGTCACCTTCATTTCCACTTTAAGAGAGAACGAGCGCTCGAACTTTAATACCTGCCTATCTGGCGTCGCGTCGAATACCCACTTCGTCGCCCGAAGGTGGGGAGGGGTGAGTAAATTAAACTTTCACGCCCCTGAAAATCTGCTTAATTTTTCGACGAATGTTCAGCGCTCCGTCTTCGTAGCATGAATTTTTAACGCGATCTACTTTTTTAATGGTAGCGGAAAATTTTTTAAGTGGCAAGTGGTCCTTTGCGTTTCAGCCGGTGAAAATCGTTTGAAGGCATTTTGTAAATGGGAGAATTATGTATACATCTTTTTTTTCTTTTTGATTAAATAAATCAATGAATTTTTTATATTATAATTTATTCAGTGTTATTTTCGACTTTAGAAAAGTTTAAATAACAATATTCGTTATTTTGCTGATCATTAATGACAACGGTCTTCCAATTAATGAATAAATATGTTGCAGACCTGTTTACTACTCATTAACTGATGTACTGATGCACTGATTGAGAATATAAAGAATTTTCTAATTTAATGCGCGAGATGTCTATAACTTTGAAGATAAAATGCTAAGTGAATTTCATTTTCTGGTTGAGGATTTTAAATAACTTCAGAATTAATAAGATTAAATATAAAAATAAAAATTAAGTTACAAAACAGTTTAAAATTTTTGGGGAATATTGTATTGAATTAGAATGACACACAAAATGTTTATCGAATTTATTTTGATTATTTTTTATATATAACAGCTGACGTAAATTGATTTTAAAGACCAACTTAATTTTATTTGTTTCACTAGTTAAATGAATGAAAATTATTCTGTAAAAAAAACACAAATAAGCATAGAATAGCAAGAGACCATTCACTTAAATGCCAAAACGAAAAATAAATGATAATTACTGACAAGAAATTCTAATAGGAAATTGTCGGAAAAGGTGGAAGAATGTTTGAAGATTGGTAAGGTCCGTGAATCGAAAGTAGCAAGCAGAATTAAGTAAAATAAAAAAATACCAAAGTGGTAAAAAATAGAAAGGACCAAAAGGAGAGATTCTTAGCGCGCACAGCTTCATTAGCCTCGTGATAATTGACCTGGGGACGTGACTTGACTGCGATATACGTAACTTCTTGATCTTTTTACTTTTGCCTATTTATTTCAACTGAGTGAAACGTTAAGGATATGTACCGACTATAAATTAACGTAGTTAAATACTATAAATATTTTAGCTAAGTCCCTTTAAGCTCGTTTCCGCTTTCTAATTTATCTTATTCAAATAATCTAGAATCCTTATTTACTTTTAAAAAGTTAATTTTTGCAAAAATTGTGTTTTCCATCATTTTTTTTTTAACAAACAAATAAAAGAAATCAATATAAATTATAATCCAACAAGCAGTCTGGGGTCACGATAATAGAGAGGTTCCAAGTAAGATTTTCGTAGCTCACGTTGACAAGCAAAATTAAGCTAGAAAAGATACCCAAAGTTTGTATGTGTTTGTGTGTACTAACCGACAGCGTGCAGGAAACCCTTCGATCGACTTTGCTCTCGCCTAACGATGCTTCCGTGTATCTATATGCAAACACGTCATCGGCGTAACCGCGACAATCTGTTTACCGCCTATTCTCCACCGTCAACGTTTGCTCGAGTTTCAGCATTAGTCCAGTGATTGCACGAGGATTTAACGGGAGTAAAGTTGCAGAGAGCACGTGACCCCCGTTATTCTTCGCTAACTTTATACTTATTATAATTTGAAAAGTAATCAAAGTCTAATTAGCGAATATCTGCAAGATGTAGTCTACATTTTGGTTAAATGAATTGAAATCTAATTAGCTCGCAGATCTGATCGCGGAAGTTGCATAACCATATGGATTTTTTACAATTTTGATAGGTTCAATTTAGAGTTTATAGATAAATGTATGAAAAATTCTTTTATAGAGCTACTTTGATCGTAAAAATATACCGAAATCATCGTTGTGTTAAAGCGTTTAAGATAAATTCCTAAATATTTTTATAATAATGGAAGTTTCTGGAAATTTATTATAATAAAGCATTGCAGAAAGATTTATTCGAAATTTCAATCTTAACCCTTCGTGAAAAGAGAAACAAACGAATTTGCATAAATTACATATGAATGGAGAGAATATATAAATAGCCGCAGCGACCCATTTATCTCACGGTGTAATCTATTTCTGGACAAAATGTATGCAAGAGAGACTCACCGACTACTGTCAGGTAAACCGGATGACCGATCGGCGGAGTTGTAGATATCTGGCATTCGTAGATTCCGGAGTCCTTGCGCTGGGGATATCGTATTCTAAGGGTCCATTCTTCGCTATGTGGAGCATGTAGTGCCTCAAAACGTTGATCGCTTGTGTAAGTGTAACGACCGACGGTCAGTAAGTGAATGTCACGATGCCTTACCCACGAAACCTGAAATGTAATAAAGAATATTTATTATGGAACTTGCAGGAACGACGGGAGTAATATTTTTAAATCAATTTTGAAGAAAATTTTTATTACATTTCGCTACATTGAGTTACAGTTCTTATTTAATTAATATTAATTCTGCAGGTACTTCTTCTTTTCTTTTAATACTTATTTTCAAGCGAAGATAAAATGCAATATTTAAATAAAATGTGATTAATGTTATTTGTCATTGAATGATTTATAAAGAATTATCTTTATTAATTATGCCTTTTATATATTGTACTTTATTTTTTGTCAATTAAATTTAATATATCAATTTGAGTCAAAATGAAATTGAGTCAATGAATTATTTATTAAAAGCGCAATAAATATTGCAATCAAAAAGGCAGTTTAAACATTTTTTATTGCAATTTTACGGGCAATTTTTTTCAAAATTATTTGCGCAACTGTAGGCTAATAACGATAAATTTATCGTTTCTTTTCTCTCAACGTGAAATCATTGACACACTAAAAGAATCTGGATTTTTTAACGATGCTGTGAAGTGAAGGAATGGAAGAAACATGAATTAGCGAATGGTGAGTTCAGAGGAATTTTACTGTTCGCACTGCGTTATTTTCCGTTCTTTTATTTCCCAATATTTTTTAAATGAGTATTTCTTCTTTCTTTATTATTTAACATTATACGATATTTTTTTATACAAATATAAAATAAATTGCTTATGAATACAGTTTTAAATCCTTCATAAAGCCCAACGATCCCTAACAAAACTTAACAAACCTCATCTATCCTTCGCCGTAAGTTGATCAATATCATAGAGATTTAGCCAACACCCGCTTTTTTTTTAACAGAAAAGTTAATAAATCTTGAAGGTAGTTCTAGCTACATCTAAAATGTCCGAGCAGACTACACAAGAAAAGAAATAAATAAATTCGAATGCCCGTTTATCCCGGCATCCTTTATAAAAAAAAAGAAAAAAGAAGAAACCACGCAAACTATAAAAATCGGCAAAGCAGCCTGAAAACAACCTGGAGCTGCTGCCGAACGCACCAAGAACAAGACGAATAAAAATGGCAAGGTCTAAATCTACGAGGTCTGGCAAAAGTAAAAGGATCGTACCATTAAAATCCCACTTTCGCTCTCGCCGTCATCGCCCCCTCCCCCTCCCCCCGTGCGCGCCAGCTTCGAAGGGATTCGCAGCTCGGCTGATCTCCGCGCAAGAAAGCCGGAAGAAGAAGAAGAAAAAAAAAGGGTTCAAGAAGCGAAACGATCCAGTCGATCGGAGGAAGGAGCACGGGGCAGGAGGGGTGGCTATCATCGGGCTCACGCCCCGTCGCTCATACGATTGAGCAATAAAACTTTATACGCGGCCCCCGCGAAAGGAGCGGCCACGTTTCTCTGTCTTATCCGCGTGAGGTTTACGAGCGAGCTCGTGCAGATCCATCCCAGTCGGATTACTCCACCTTTGGCTTCGAAACGAGTGTTACGTAGCACCCCCAGCTTCTTACCTCCTTGCCTGGCGTCCGGCGATCCTCCGTACTTTTTCCCTTCGACATTCGCGCCTTTCTTTTTTTAACTACTCTCGGCGATATTTGAATGCGCCGCGTGAAATATTTGCGAGGTCGGGGCGAACGTATCGCCGAGCGCTCGTATTGACCTGATTACTTTTACGAAGCGTCGGCGCGCTGCTTTTGTGAGCACCAGTTTGCTTATTATTGTAAAAGCAGCGGCGCGGGCTTTTGTGCGGTTATTGAAATATTAGAGAACGCGCGGATGAAATCGAAAATGTGGCTCTCTCCGAATTTTCAAAAAAAAAGTTTGTCAGGTAACAATAGACACGATTGCATTTGTTTGAAAAGAACAACTTTCAGATTCGTGCGCGGCACAAAAAATGCAACGCAGCTCGTCTGATCTGTTATTTTGATTGTTGAAAAATTGGGATCGAACGTGGACTGTCAATCAGAATTTTTGATACTGCAAATGTAGATATATAAAAATTGCTATTTTTAATTGTGATTTTATCTGAGTTTATCATTTGAGTCATATATCAATATTTAAACGATTTATTCACATTTTCTCTTTGTCTAATAATTTCACTCTAATAATATATCCATTCGATATTGTATAATATAAATCTTCTAGAAGAAATATCATGTTCCTATATAACTATCAATTATCATACATTATACTGTAATTTACAATAATTAGATACTGAAAATTATCTACACTGAAAAAAAATTGTTAATTTTAATTAAATGATTTACTTCAATAGTACTTATTAAATATTTTATCGAGTCAATAAACTATTTTTTTGAAGCTACTAAATTTATTTAGAAACAAATAACTTCATTTAGTTTTAACGAAATTATTACTTGATTCAAAGAAATATTTGATAAGTACTATTCAAGTAAATCATTTCCTTAAAATTAACAAATTGTTTTTCAGTGTATAATTCTATAAATCACATTAGTAGTTATTTTCATTTACGAATTGATTTTGCTAATATCAAATAAGAACTTTTTTCTGGATATCTCTTGAATAATGATACAAACAATAATAAGAACTTTCATCTTTTCACATGTTCATAAAAATATTTGTCATGATTAATAATAAAACGTAATTAAATTAAATATAGTCACTCGAGTGAACATAATAATACACAGGATATCTTCGAATCCTGGCTGGTAATTTTTGCGTCATCCAACCTCGCGTCATTACCGTATCGACCGATATAAGTTTATATATAAATTAACGAGCCCGCGCGTTAGATCGTCCTTGAAGACGCCAGCAAAAGGAGCGAAAAAAAATGTATTGCTGACGCCCAAAATAGCCGGTCCATTAAATTCGCCTTTAGTGACTGTAAAATCAAGAGCTGCTGCTTGCGGCTGCTGTTGGCTCGCTCGGCTCAACGGGCACACGCGGATAATCGAAAGGCCATTAAACGATTTCATTCTCGCGATGGCTAGACGCTCGCTCGGTGAGCATTAGCCGCAAGCGCTGAGCTGCTCGTAAACGCGATATGGAAATGAGCGGAAGCGCAAAGGGGAAAGAGAAAGAGGGATGGGGAAAGAGAGCGGGGTCGAGGGAGAGATGAAAAAAGAAACTTGTGATGAAAAAGGTCGTAGGTTCTCGTAACCGCGAGAAAATACAGAGTAATCGAAGTTTTAAGATTGAGGAAATGGGACCTGCGACCTCGTAAAGTTTCGAGTTACAGTATTTCAGATTATTTGCTTTTTTCGTAAGTCGACGTAATTTGCTTTTTCTCTCTTTATAATATTACGTTTTTCTTCCTTTTCTTTTTGAATCAGGTATTATTATATTAACAAGTATCTGTTACTTTTTAATAACATGAATTTATAATAAATTTATTGCGGCTAATTAATTAACATTAAACATTCTGCGGAGGTAGAGCTATTCGAAAGTTACCAAAACACCTTAAATTTATTTAAACAAGTAAACGTCAAAAGAACACTGTGCAACATTTGACAATAATATAAAAGCAACTTTTAAAGTGTACGAGACGATTTTGTAACAGAAGTAATCATAAATATCAAACAGAGTATCAATTTAATATCTTCTTCTTGTTTCATTCATAAGAGAAGTCGGAAGTTAATCAGATTAAAAAAAGGGAGCGATAAGAGTTTAATAATACATAAGCCGGCCATTTGCATGTTCATGTAAAAAAGTGTTAAGAGCTCGAAATCTTACTCCTGCCGCGAAATCAAGTTACCAGTACCAACGCAGCGCCTGTTATAGGTGAAATGTGTTTGCAGTCTATTAAAAGGAAAATGTCTTTCGCAAGTTTGCATACTAATGCATACCGAGATTAAAATTTCGCCCGAGGCCCGTAGGAGGAGAGAGACTTCATAACTTCGCTGCAATATAAAAGTTGTGGCATTCATTCTTAATTTATAAAACTCTTTATTCGCGAACGGTAATGTGCTTTCCTATTGCTTCTGGCATTAACGGTAATAAGAGCTGTACAAGTTTGCTTTTTTAACCGACGAAAGATTGATATTCTTGGCTGACTCCTTTAAAAATGTTTCTAATGAAAGATGAATAATAAATAGAAAATGGCGAGTTATACGTTCTTGCGGAGTCTGAAGAGTCCCGCACAGCTCTCAATCTTTATTCGATCTTGGAATGATCAGATTTTATAATATTCGATAGAAAAGTTATTACTGTAGAATCTTACCCACACCTTTGCAAAAAAAGCTTAAAATAAAAGGAATTATCATTATTTTTTTAGTTTGTTCTTTTATTGTTTAATTTCCGATTATTTAAATTAATGAGAAATACATCCGAATGAATTCTTATTTTATTATAATCCTACAATGTGCATGTTTAATTTTATTGAAATGAAAATGAAAGATGCCTCACTAAGTCACGTTATTATAATTATTATTCTAAATTTGCAGAAAATATTTTTAAATAATGCTGCTAGAAATGTTTAATTTAATGAATTTTAATGAATAAAATAGTTTTAAAAAGTTTGAATTATCGTTTTTTTAATATATTTTTCTGCAATTTCGAACTTACCGTACGATTGCCGAGATTTTTCACTCGGCAGATCAAATGAACGGTCTTGCCAACGAGTCCTGTCACATTTTGCGGCGCCGTTGTGTCGAAGTAAGGTCCCGACTCTGGTGTTGGCCATTCTTGAAGGTAGTCCGTTTTGAAGTGTCGATGAGTTTCAGCTGTTCCCTCTGAAAAATAAAAATATTAAATAATTATTAACAATTTTTGTTCCACGAGAAAATGTTATATTATACCTTTCTATTTATTTTTTTTATCTTGAATTCATAGGAAAACTGTCAAAGTTTTTCAATTCAGAAAGCATTTTTCTACCTTAAAAAAGGCAATGCAACTTGATTCTCGTATAAAGTAATGCGAACCTTTCGCTGTCGGGAATGGAAGGAAGGGAAAAGAAAATAATAAAATGAAATCTAAAAAATAAGAATAATATAAATTAGTTGTCCATGTTATTACTTTTAGTTTTAACAGTTGATTCTACTTCACGACTAAAAGTTACTTTTAGAACAGTTAATCCGCATCGGAACGATGTGTATCATAAATCAACGTCAGCGCGTCGGGTCAAACTCTGCAAACATTTGTGCAATTCCTCAAAACAGTGGTGAATAAAAATTGTATTTTGTTTTGATTAAATGCTTAAATAAAATAGCTGCACACCGAAAAAATAAAGTTTCAGATACAAATTCAGTTATAAATTTTTTTATATTCGTTCGGGTTATAAAAGTTTCCCTACTGTCATAAGCTATTTAAAAGTTAGAAAACTTTTCTTTTAAAATAATAGAAATATTATAAATGTAACGTAACCAAATTTTAGAATATAAATTTTAAGTAACCGAAACTATACTTAACATTTATTTAAAACCTAATTCAATAAATAATCTTACGAAGGTTTTTTCCATTAAAGTAAATTTCTTTTAAAATGATGTATTTTTAACATCCAGAGTGTAAACACATTACTCTATGGCTTTTAATGCAGTGCAAAGTTCGTCTCTTGAGGATTCACTCGCTATAAAATAGTTGCAGTAAAACTCTGAGCGGCGAGCCCTTACAACTCGTAGTAAACCATTGAGGAGGTAGAGTCCGCAACGAGTAAGGCGTACATCTATTTAGATTGAAGCCGTTAGCGTTGAATAGTGCCGACTAGCAATGCGCTGTGGTTGAAATTCAAATTTGGATCTGCATAAAAATGTGACTTTGACTGTCAATGCTTTCGTTACTTTGCCATTGTCTTACTGCGCGCTTAACGACTGTTTGCTTAAAATACCGGACTTACGCGACATTTTAGTTGGATTCAAAAGAATACGGTGACAAATGATGTTTTTAAGCGAGGAATAAATTTAGAGTATATTTAGAGTTTCCTACAACTGATGTGATTTTAAGTAAAATTAAAAAAGTTAAATATCACTTGTACTACATTCTACGAAAGAATTTCTATTTTTAATTTGATTATTTTTCATTTCATTAAGATTATTTTAGTGGTTTCTCCTTTATAAATATTTTAAAAATAAAAATTGCACAGATTATCTTAGAAGCTTTTTACTTCAAGATTTATATTTTTCTTACTTTAACAATTTTTTTATTTATATAATTATATTTTTACTACACTTGATTACTGTGAAAAATCAACGAAGAAAGAAATAAATTATTTATTTATATTATAAAACATGGTATAAAGAGTAATGAAAAGTCGAACAAATCTCATAGAGGGCTATAAAAACCGTAATGTGTATAAATGTAATTGAATACGTTTATTTTAATAATTTTAAACTGATTTTCAGCCGAATGGTGCTTTATTGATCCACTATAGTAAACCGAAATCGAGCTTAAATTCTACGAAACAATAAAAAGTTTTCGTGCAATATTTCACACGTTTTTAATCAGTCCCTTTCAACAAAAAAAAAGTGAAAGACAAAAGAGATTCAAAGTAGAGAAAGACATTAATTTACGCATAAATTACATTCTCGCAAGCAAAAAAGAGGCTTTTGTGACGGCATTCATTGTGAATCTCTCTGGCTTTCTTTACGCCATTCTCGTTCTTCTGCCCTTTCCACCTCTTACATAATATTTTACACTCAAAACTCCGTTATAGGAAAAATGACTAAAAAAAGTCCCAGAACAGTCTGGAAATATAATATTCAACACATCGGCGTTGAAGTATGTATAGCTCAAACGTAATTTACAGTGTAAAATGAAGAATGAGCCAGGTTCTTCTTAGTTTAAAGCAAAATGCAGAAGAAGCGCACGAGAAAGGGGGCTAACTAGCACTTTGTATTTCACCTATACAAAAGCAATTTAGTAAAGCAGAAGTACTTAAGGATAGATGCTTGCAAATGCGTAAATTGTTAGAACTTTCCTCTATATAAATAGGTAATTTATCTAGCTTTTAACGGCGGAAGCGAGGAAAACACAACTTGAGCTGCTACGTAAATTTGCGGAATTATTTCATAACTCAGTTTTCAAATGTTTTTTTTTTATTTATGAAAAAGCTTTGTTCTGGTTAATAGCTCAACTCACAATTCATAAATGTTGTGGATCACATTTTTGCTTCCTCGTAGAGGAAACATTGTGATAGTAAAATTGTAAGTTTTGTTTAAACTTAGTGGTAACATGTTTAATGGAATTTTGAAATATTTGTATGAATGTGCGTGTGTGGGTACAGCGATATCTTGAGAACTACAAATCAGAATTTAACCTCTCATAGCTGATTATTTTTGTTTTTTAATTTCGAATTGAGGGAAAAGAAAAATCGTTTTAAACTATTACCATTCTCATATTTTTATAAAAATTATATAATTATAAAGAAAATGTATTTTTTGGAAACTAATTTGTCAAATGGCTAGAAAAAAATCATGTTCGTGAAGAATACCAATATCTAGATTATACGTAAAATACGCAAAAATGCTTTAATTACTTGAAATTTACAGAAAATGTAGATTTTGTATGTACGTTGGATGAGTTCGTTGGGCGGCTTATGAATCACAATGGTTTAAAAATATTCAGCTTTACATTTTTATATACATTTTTTTCTATTTTATTTCCTCTAAGCAAATCTTTGAAATGCTTAGAAAAATTCATGATAATACATAATATAAATATCTTTGTTCCATAAAAAAATTATCATGTTTAATTACTATTTTTTGCAAAAAAAATTAAATAAAAAATGAAAAAATAGGGTTTTTACGTTCCATGATTATCCCAGTAAAATGGTTTTAATTAACAAAATACATATAATTAAAAAAAAAAAAACAAATAAAAGCATACATGTAAATTCTTTGAATAATTACGTAAAGCAAATATTAATAAAATAACAAAGTATATAGTAATTATTAATATAATAAAATAAAGAAGTTTAAAATTATTTTTGAAGAAGCAAAGTGCCAATCAATTGGCAGCGGTTTTTTACTTTTTTTATGGATCATTAATGTTTTAGTCTGATACATGTGCATTGTGAGTATTTCAAAATTCAGGGTAAAAGCTCTTTCATCATAGCTATGTGCATTTCTTTTCTGTTCAAACAAAAAATGAAAAAATATATTTTAAAAGTTATTTCATGGGGAACCGTTCAGAATATCCGTTAGAATTTCTTTTTACAAAATAACAGATTTTCTTTGCGTAAATATTAGTTGGGCAACAGAAAGAAAAATTGGAAAGACTCGTACACGTAATGTTATGAAAACAAGTATTTTCTGATGGAAATTCGAAAAAAGTGCGATCCAACAGTGTGACATGTTCGTAGAAATAAATTGAAATTCCTTTTCATACGTTTCATAAATAAATTTAAAGTACAACAGAATAAATTCGTTATTACTCCATAATATTTGAAGAGATATTTATCAGTTAAAAATATTTATTTAATTTAAAAAAAAATAAATTTGAGCTACCCATTGAAAATTCATAAAACAACGTCGTAATCGCGGAAAAGTTACAGTTGAGCATAAGGCTCACTCTACTGCAGCACTTCTTAAAAAATCTAGTATTTGTTGCAATTGGAGTCTCTTACTTTTTCTCTTTTATTCCGCGTTTGGTATTCTTCTATAACTGCAGGAAAGTAGCTGCACGTGCAATACTCATGCGACTTTCCTAGCGCTATTTCTATACAGCAGTATGGGCAATAAAAAGGAAATAACACCCAAACTGTGCGTGGAACGCGAACGAAACACAAATGGGGCACGTGAGTAAAAAAAGAAGAAACAAATACAGAAACGGTGGGTGTGAGATTGATAAATTAAGGAGTGAACAAGCAGAATTTAATTGATCGTTCCAGAAAGACAGATTCAACTTTATAAATCATAATATAAATTGAATCTTTTTATAAAAGAAAAGAAATCTTATTTTATCAAAATAAACTGAAGCCCAATCTTTTATTCAATTTAATGCAAGTGATCGAGTCACTTTTCAAATAAACATTATACATAACAATTGTATCTATTTTTCGAAGACCATTCTAATACATCGATTGAGTTAACTGAAGCAGACTTTTTATATAACTATTCATTTATTTAACTTTAAAGAACGTACAGTAAAAATAGCCTATTCTATTCTAACTCTAAAATAATTTTTCTTCGTAAATAATTTAAGAACATATTTATATTCAAGTATACAACAAAAATATTCATACTTTATGAGGAGATAAAACATGCGATAACAGGAATAAATATCGTGTGCTACATAATGTTTGATTTTCGAGAAGAAATGATTAACGGGAATATCTGTGTCGCTTTTGTCGAAAATGAATTTCGCGCGACGATGGATGACGTGCTAAACTCATTTGGATTTGGCGCGTTCGCGTGGTTTAGGCAGAGCCAACTGGCAGCGAGGGGGTAGAAATATAGGGGCGGAAAAAAACGAAGGGAGGGACCGCCTGGGAATTCCACTGCAGCTGGCGCTAACGAAATAATTTCATTTTTCGTCGGATCTGCAATGGTTACAGCATCCGGGAATTTTCCCGTGAGTGGACGCATATACGAAACTTGGTTTAAATTTTCGTCAGGTAGCGATAACTATAAACTGGCTATCAAATTAAAAATTAGTTTCTGCGGTGTTGCGTTGTTCCCGATTATGTTTTTTTTGAGTGGGGGAAGCTCATGAAGAAAGTTCAGTAAACTTTGGGGTAAGCTTAATTAAAATTATACCGACATGTTTATTCCTCGACATTAATGAAAGACATCGAAAAGGTTTCATTTACGGGCACAAAATTCTTTGTTATTTGAGTAAGGAAAAGTTTTGTTTATAATTTCACTAATTTTCGTGGTCGAAAACTTGCTTCTACTAATGAATACTATACAGCAGTAGAATCTGCTATAATAATTACAGTAATTTAGACTTGCCATTCGGATTTATCATCAGAATAAAATTCAAACAAATTACAAAGATTTGATTTCTTCCAATTTAGCAATTAATAAATCTACGTTCTCGTTTTCTGTATTAAAATTGCCAACATGCTAAAATTTTTATCAAAGAGGTTTTTGCGAGTGCAAAATTCTTTGTTATTTGTACACTGATAGAAAAGAATATTTGAGTCAAAGCTTCCGTGTCTTAACAGTTAAGTCACGAATTAAAATCACTAAAAATGCATGGATATTACTAATAAATAAATAAAAATGAATAGTACTCTTGAAGTTTTCATGGTTACGCAAACATTAATGATATTTATAATACTTTGTTTACGTTTGTAATTGTTCATTACAAAAACATAATAAGGTGAAGTTAGGTAAGTTAAACGGTTAAAAAAGTACTGATAAATGATGAAAAATTCATAAAAAGTTTAATAAACTCCACTAACTTTTAATATTTAACTAAATTAAATTTACATATTGCAATTGATTAGCTAACATCATCGTATTTTTAATAATTTTAATTCGTGACTTAACTGTTAAGACACGGAAGCTTTGACTCAAATATTTCTTTCTATCAGTGTATAATAATAAAGTTATATAAGGGCCGTGGAAACGTATGCACAGTTCATTCCCTTAATCTCAGTATGCCAATTAGCGAAATTTCACTAACTTTCATAGTGGAAGGTATTCCTCTAATTATCGGCATCCTATTGTTATAATAATTACAATAATTTCGACTTCCGATTGGAATATATCACCAGACTCATATTAACACTAACTCAAATTTAGTAAATAATAAATGGCTTTTCTGTTTAGGAGAGCGAAAGACATATCACAATTTATTAGTCAACATCTGTTTAAAGTTAGGCGAATTATAATTTGTCAAAGGACTAATTACTCAAAGGTCCAGGCTGGCTGGTTGGCTGGCCACGTTGCCTTCTCCGCGTTGTTTAGAGAATGCACGACGAGCGTTTCCTTGGACTCGAGGCATCGTCGAAAAGGTTAAAGGACGCAACGAAGCAGACCTCGCTTATTTTCTGTAGACCGACCTAAAGACTTAGCTGAGAGCTAAATTCAATTCAAAAAGTTTTTTTTTTCAGCTATTATCCTCATCACTGCCTTTCTGTTTTCTTCATAAACGTTGCTGACTTTTACCCCAGAGTTATGGCCTCCCCATTTCTTTCTTACAATGTCAACTTTTACGACTCAACTGTGTTTTTCAGAGGTCTATGTGTACAAGATCTCGTTTAATTAAATTTATCAAAATAATAAAGTTGCCATTTTAAAGCCAGCTTAATTATGCGAAGTTGTATAAAAAGACGTCGACTCGAATTAATGCACTTATGAACCATAAAATGTCTTCCACCTGCTGTATTAAGGGGCAGACTTTTAACATGGAATAAATGACTATTCATCACGTAAAGTTTTATTCTTTTTCTTCTTTTAACTATCCTGTGATACTCGAATTTCATATTTTATTTTGTTATGTTACATAAAAAAAGAGTATACAGCTTTACCGAAGAAAATTCTATTCTATTATTCATTAAACATCGCCGGTTAACCTGTTACATTGTTGAAACTTTTTATTATACGAAATTGCGCCGAGAGTCTGCGAAATTAAATTCTTCAATAATATTCCTAATTAATGCAGCTCTTTTTTCATCTCTATCTGTGTTCTTTATCTGCCTTTCCCATCCTTAGACGCCTTTCTCTCCAGCTCGGCTCCTTTATAGAGTTTCGAGATAAATAATCGGGAGGTAGTCTTAAGAAAAGTTGCGGGTGGCTGCGACGAAAGTTTTCTGCCGCGTTAGCCGATAGGAACCAATTTTCGAGCCACCGGAAGGCCAACAGATTGTTCTACCATTCTACCTGTAGGATAAAAGACATCGAGTGACGTAATGAAGTATAAAGGAGAAATAGCGAAGTACAGATTGAAGATTTTCGTACCGACTGAGACTGCGTCGCAATTTTTTTTCCTTATACCCTCATATTTTCTTAAGATAACGCCAACGCGGATGATGTAAGATGCATTCTATTTCACCAGTATACCGCGCAGCCACGAACAGGAAATTTTTGCATGCAACGAATGAGCGAACATTTAAGTATTTAATCTTTGTGTTTCTTTTTATATTATTATTTTTTTTAAGTAAAGAGTTGTTCAGAGTGCTCCCTTCTACAAGTATTGTTTGTAAAGTTTCCATGTTTGATAAAAAAAGTCATAAAAAAGGGAACATTTTTATCTAGGTCACGTGAGGGTAAGTAGTGCTTCACGATCTACGTGATTGTATTCGAAGCGAGAGCTTATTTCTACTGCGAGTAAGTGCGTTTCGAAATCTCACCGTTTCATCACTTAAGGGCGACTGAAAAAGAGACAATTTTTCAGAACGCCGAGCTGGAGGTACAATTATTGTGATAGATTTCCTCCTCATTTTGTACGAGGAAACCTTGGAAAAATCCCTCTCTTCGCTATGAAAGGTGCATTCATGCTAAATTTTCCTCCGCAGAAATCGAGCAGGTGTATTCAATAGCTCCTCAAAAAAAGACTTTTGAAAAGATGTTTACTCAAAATTTTGCTCAACTTATCGCTGCAAATGCATATTCATCTGAATTTTTGTTTTTAACCCTCCCTCATCTTTAATTCATCGATGGTGTAACGTTACAAAAAATTGTATTTTCAAAAGAAGCTAAAAAATTATGCATAATATAACACCCATGAATTATTAAAAGATAAGAACGAACGTTAATATTCCCCTCCGTTAAATTCTTTTGTACAGATACGTACACATAACTCCCTGAAGCGTCGTCGGGCCATCGACGCGGTCACAAAAAAGCGATCCGTGAAAAACGCCCAAGAAAAACTAACAATAAGAACCGTCGCTCGGAGAGTTCATTCGTCATGCCCCATGCTTATCTGCCTCCAGCCTTTTCATATGGAAATGTAACCACCCAGTAGACCGAAGGACGATATAATAATAAAAAAGAAATAGTCCAACCGTCACAAAATACGTACACCCCCGCACCGATACATAACCGTCCGACATGAGAAATTATAATTTTTTCCCTCGACCAGCGCCGACGGCCCCATTCACGGAAGCGCTTTAGCGGAAAACGATTCGTACGGGAATGACAAATGCCCGGAAAAATCGGGCGCTTAGACCGCCTGCAAGTTATCAGTCACAATCAGGAGCAAAGGCGCTCACGTCCTCTGGTAAAGCGCCCACCTTACGAGGAGGTATGTGCGCTCCTTCTGCCGCTTGCTCCTCTCGGCTTGATTTAACGAGGCTACTGCGCCGCGAGGTAGGCGAGTATCCATCAAAGTGCGCAAACCAGCTGCTGTCAGGAGCACGTGCATGGGATTATGCGCGATGAAGCGCGCGGCGGCGTTGACGTAGGCGCGGGCACGGACCTCCTCGTTTGCAGTAACTAATATCGTAATTGCGTCAATTACCGCGGCGTCACTTCGATGAGCTGACCGTCGGTTCTGCGTTTCTCGACCCTCGTCTGTGCCGATATGTGCGTGGCTGTGTGTTTGCCGAGAGGGGGGGATGTGCTTCGTAAATGCTGCTTTCCGTGTGGGCGTTGTAGCGGAAAGGTGTCAATCTGACGTTGAATCAGTTAGCGTCGCTGGGATTGATTTTATCGATTGCCCGGTGGAAATTTCTTGCGGTCGCGTGAAAATAAACGCTCGTGATTGATTGTTTGCTTAGTGGGTTAAACACTTGAGTTTGACGACTTTGTGAAATGTATCTTCGTAATTAAAAATCTGCAATTTTTTGTCGCGCTTCCTCAAATAATATTTATATTATCCTTCATCAAATTGTAATTTTAATTTGTTATTAAAATTATTTATGATTTATTATATGATAACCAAACATTCGGTTACGTATTGAGAACTGTGCGGTTGTTAATTTTGCAAATTTGGGCATTAAGATTCAAAGTCACGATTTGCTCTGAAGATATAATGTAATTGAGGTTTCATGAGTAAATTAACCCTTAATTTTTTTAAGGAAATATGTAGTTTGAACTTAGAAATAGGATGTAGAGATTTCAGTTTATTTATCTTTTCTTCTTTAATTTGATATTGAATAAATTATTTATTACAACTAGGTCAGGCGCGCGCTACGCGCACGGAAATGCGTATTCGCTTTATAAATAGTGGCTTCGGCAACTACATTAAAGGTAAATGAGGTTATTAAAAGCAAAATACTTAGAATCATAATCAAAACAATCATAAAAACAATTTGAAAAAAAAAACATTTAAAGCTCAATCAATCACATCACGAGAAATCCTGACTACAGTGAAACTTCCATGGATTTTTTACAATGATGATTCGCTAAACCGGCTAACGACTCCACAATTTTTCTTAACTTTTTCTTTGATGCTTGTGCAAATTAAAAATAAAAACCATAATGTTTATTTTTTAGAAGGCTAAGACAGTTTTTTTTTGTATAAAAAAACTGAAACAATGTCAATTATTTAATTTATACCAGATCAGGCGCGTGCTATGCGCGCAGAAATGCGGGTTAGCTTTATAAATAGTGTCATAACAAACAATTGAAAAACAAAATATCATCTACAGCTCGACCAGTCACATCACGAAAAATACGAACTGCAATGAAACCTCCATGGATTTTTTCCTTATTGATTAACGGCTTAACGGAGTTAAAATGACCATTGAAACGCAACATTGAAAAATCGCACACGACAAAATAATTATGCAAAAACTTTATACAGACTTACTATAAAAAATTCTGCAGAACATTTGCATAAAATATCTGCAGTTTTGTTAAAATTCTTCTCAAATCTGGTCATATAATTTTTTTAGCCTTGCACTGAGAATAAGAAACATTGAAAATTAATAAATTAAATTATTTATAATAAATCTTCATCAATGATATTTATAATTGGAACTTTTCATATTTATAATTTAAAACATAAAACTTTGCAGTAATAAAAATTATTGCAAATGCACATCTACGTATATTATTCGAAGTAAATGAAGTCGTATAAATTTATGCAGGTAGCAAATGCATTTATTACCATCGGTATTAAAAATTATCTCGACGTAATAATATTAAAATTAAACTGGACCTTCGTCGTTCATAATGTTTCTTAAAAAAAAAAAATCATTACGGTCAATAATGCATTGATTATGCAATGGCCCGTTATTTTCTGCAGCGCCAGCGAATGTGTATATGGTGAGAACAATAAAATGCATAACACAGCGTAAATGCACGGGCGCGTGAAAATTATTAAAAGCTCGTAAAATAATTGCTGAGCCGACGATGTGATTATAAACGACGAGCAAAAAAAAAAATAGACTCTAAGCCCGAGGCGGAATAAAAAGCCGAGAGTTCTCGCTGCGAAAGCGTCGAAAAGTCATTAATTCTCACGCTGGATTTCGGGGTATTTTTCGTGTATTCAGCGTTACACATCCCGCCGGCCCATCGGGGTCGGCCCTGGTATAACGGCGGTTCTTTCGACCTATCCTCCCCCCTTCTCCCCCCTAAAATCGTATCCTCGAGAGCACGCGAGGCGGCGGCTCCACGGCGGGATTCTGCGGACGCGGCACATTGACCCGCTTACTTTTTCGCCCTCGCGATCCCAAATCAATAACCTGCTTGGTTTGCGAAGCGACCGCTCGCAGTTTATCCGGCCAGCGGGCGATTTCTCCCCGACAATATTCACCTTCTATCGGGCAGATATATATCGGGAGGGCACGTGGAGTGCCTACTGGGCGGAGGAATTGCAAAAAAAAAGTATTTCGTCCTGTTTTCCGAGATCTCTCCTTTACACGTCACGTACAATTGAGCGGAACATTAAGTTTGGAGGTCGATTTACGGGAGGGTTTAAGAAAAAAAAATGTAAGCTGCGGGTACGACGGGCTAATTTATTATTAGCATAAAAGGGCTAGACTCGAGACTTACGTGTTCAGTGATCAAATTATATTTAAAAAAAAAATTCTAAAGAGAGACATTAAAATTTTATATTTTATACCAATGAAATGTTAAATTTTATTTATTTATTTATTTATTTACTTAATAAAATTCAACGGACTAGAGTCCTTAAGGTTACATTTGGAGATTACAAAATTAACTTAAAATTAGGTATAAGAAACAAAAGTGCAATATAAGTAGAAAGCTAACATTTATTAATTTAAAAACATTTGCGTGAGATTACAATTTTATAGATTTGAATTAAACGTCAAGTGTATCACGAAGGTGAATCTGAAAAATTTTAACTGCGATAATGAAACTTCATTTTCATATGACATGCATTAAAGAGCAGCTTCATTCACTTTGCTGCGACATCCATGACCACAGTTTATCAAATTATAGTTTAAAGCATGTGCAATATCTTTTCCTCGTAAATTCTTAATGTCAGCTTTAATAAGCATTAAAAATCAATAGAGTGTATTTATAAGGATATTACATTAAACTATCAAACATTTTTTTAATAATTCGAAGTAATCCAGTGAATCGCAAACTAATTTTTGAACTTCCAGTATAAATCTATAATTTCCATTATCTCCAGAGATTTATTTAGCGGAAGGAAAACCGAGAGCCAAATTTACTCAGGATCAAAGCCATTTTACATATTTTATTTTAGGATCGACAATTTTATTTTCTTACTACGTGAAATAACTTCCGATTGAAAATCGGAGCATTTAATTTATGCTACCGACTTGAGTGACAATAAATCTTTTAAAAACAATTCGAAATCGCCAAATAAAAGAAAATCCAAATGTTCGTACTCTGTGAATCACTTGTAATCAAATTTTATCGGTGCTTTTTGCTTAACGACGAATTTGTTGACACTTTTTTTTAATGCGATAACAATCGCCATAAAAGTTTGTTCATACATTACTTCGAAGATATAGTCTTTAAATAAAAATTTGCCCCTAAGAAAACAAGAATGTAGTTGGATTTTAAAGTTTTATTATAAGGTTATGATGTAGGAAACTTTAAACTGCTATCTCATTCAAGTTGGTGAGACGAGCAAATGTATATAAAAAAACTTTTCAGGGAGAGTCTATATTACAATCTAAAACAATGTTACGAGAAAGCCACAGCTTATTTTAAGCAAATAGGTATATCAGTTTTAATCTTTCTTTAATCGGTGTGAAAAAATTTCCAATACAATTTTCATACTTGTACAATTAATTGGTAACGAATTATAACCGAAAGATACATAGTTTTCATAAAAAAAATCTGAGATCTCTAAATGATTGAGTGACAGTAAGTGCAGATAATAAATATAATATATATTTATTATACTTAAATTAAAATTTAATTATACTTAATTTATTTCAAATAAGAGAATTAAAATGCGGCACTTAAGATTTCAATTTATATGGATATTTCTCTCTGATTATTGCAAGAGCAGATACTAAGAATTAAAAAAATATTCATTTATCTCTATCAACGATTAAGAAACATTTTATTTAAACGTTGTCCAAAAGCACTGATCGTTCGGGCGAATTAAATTCTCAGCTGAATTAATTCGTCCTGTCGAGTGAACAATGAAATTTTTACCTTCGCGGGATACGTCAATTAAGAAAAAGTCGATGCCCCATAAAGTCGGCGAATAGGGCGAAGAGTTGGGTCGAAGGCCGGCTGACGAGGACGTCGACGCTCGCATCGACGACGAGATTCAAGGGTGTGTGTACATATTGTGCTTTACTTTGGCAGGCATCCAAGAGCGTACGATGTAACTTTCTCGATCTGAATTTAAAAGAGACTCTCGTCTTATCGTCAATACATGAAATACTTTCTGGAAGTCCTCGTTCCTTCCTCGTCCTATACAGTGATATACGGCATTGTCCTCCTTTTCTCTTGTCTCCCATCCTCCTTTAATCTTAACGTATTTTCACTCAGTCCATTTTACGATCCCCTTTTTTCCTTACTTTAATTAAATTACTAATGGATAATTAAAATTTTCGGAGATTTTTATGAGATTTTGTTTATCTGCACGGATTCCTTATTCGCATATTGGAAAATCTGTATTGATTTTCCTCAAAGACTGAATTACAAAGTGTCACTATTCTTTGAGAAAAGAAGCTACGAGAACGAAAAATAATGCGACTCTCAACCGCAACTTGCAGTTACACTTTACGCACTCTTGCGTTGACCCATGCGTAAAGTAGTCCATTTGCGCACTCTATGTAATCTTAATAAAGTACTAAGTCTCTATTACATTATCTAGAAGCCTGCAATTATATTAGACTCGTAAAAAGAAAATAATTGCTTAACCTGATGCATAAATAAATAAAACACATACTTTAGGCTACAAAGATCAACTCTTTAAATGTGACGTTGTTTTGCTTCTTTTAAAATTTACTTTTCTTAGATTTCGGTTTTTCAGGAGAGTGAAAGAGACTCGGGAAGTCCGACGAATAGAAAGTTTCAGAAATCAATGTACCTAAGTAAATAGAAGAAGTTCGAGTTTGTGTTTATTTTAAAGTATATAGAAATGTGTGCTTTAGCAGCTTACTCGGGTGTAAATATCACGATGCCAGTACCAAGCAGTTTATTTATCCAATAGGCCACTATTCGCCAAAAACAAAAAAAAAAGTTGAACAATCGCAAAACTATAAACGCACAGCCATACAATCTATATAATCTCAATAACAACCGCATTAACCTATATTTACCCATTTACGGCCCAGTCATTCAATAACGTTCGATTTGACTAAGCGCAATCCCTAATCGCACGAGCAAGCGCGGCGCGCTAATCGAATCAGAAGTGGTGTGCAATACGATATTTTACTTCTGACGAGATTAAATCTTTATTCCTTCGCTTCAGCTCCCTATGAATCAATCAGTTAGCGGTCGAATTGAATTCTCGCGTGATTCCTCATATATAAGGCTCTCTCTCTCTCTCTCTCCCTTGCGAGTGGAGGTAGGGAAAGCTCAGCCAGGCAATCTCCATCGGTTCGATCTTTAAAATCCCACCGCGTCCCACCGCTACACTCGTACGGCCAGAGTCCCTCCGCAACATTCCGACCCTCCGCCGATTTAATTATTTTCCATACCCCAGTTTGTGCGCCTGTGTGCACACGTGCGAAACGCCGCGCGGCCGTTCGTGGTTCTCGCGGAACGATTAATCTGGTCCCTCTCTCCTCTCCACTTTTCTAACCAGCGGCAAGACAGAGAGGGAGGAATGTCCGCAACTGGGTCATTTGCGGGCGCACGTATATAGAGAAAGGTCGACGGCTCGCGCGCGAACGGGAGGAACGGAGACAGAGAGAGTGAGGGAGGGGGTGGTGGGCGAGGCGAGAGAAAGGAGGAGCGAGTCGGTATATTGAATCAACGGGCCGTCTCCGACTAATTAACCGTCTTAAGGGATGGCGCAGCAGGCCGCGTGCGCGAAGAAGGGAATGCATAATGGAGATTCGAAGTGAAGCGGCCGCCTCGGCCGCGCTAGTTGCTATATAAAGGGTGTTTGAATAATTTGCATGCATATTGTGTTAACGCGATTCGCCAGGCAATGTTCAAAATTGAATTTCCGCGAATCGCTACTGTGGCGGTGCAGTTGGGAGTGCACAGCCTGATAGGGGGGTGGAACTGATAGAGCTCTGCTAGCCGGTGAATCTTTGATTGTAGAGAGAGGAGCCTTTGCGCGAGGTTGATCTGTTTGATCGAGTATTTATTCGATTTTCATTTGTTGCAGTAATTTCCTTTTTTTTCCTTTCTTTTTTAATTTAATCATCGGAATTTATGCTTCATCGGTATACTGTACCGAATGTGCCGGCGATTTTATGAAGTGCTACCAATTGACGGATTATTTCGCTGCTAATAAAAACATTTATTTTTGTACGCTTTCGCTCTAGATGAATTATTATTTTATAATTTCTATGACCTGCTATCGGTAAATATTTAACTTGCATAAGTCGTTTTAAAAAAGCAGGAACGTTTTTAAAGAAAAAGACATTTCTTTCAGTTAAAGTCGAAGAACTGTATATTGAAGAAAGTTTATAAGCGATTTCCATATATGTAAATGAACCGTGAACTTTTCCTACTGCATTTTTCTTCGATCGAAGCTATTTTGAGTGAAGAAACAGATTTTCACGATGTAAGAGACTTAAGCACCTCTGTATTATTCCTCCAAGTGCGGTTTCCATTTTAATTTTATTGTGATTTAATTGAAAATCAACTTTCGCGCGAGCAGTTTAGTCGCATTAAATTACTTCGGTATTTTTGTCAACGAAGATTGCACTAAAAGCTAAATTAAAATGTGTAAGCTGGTGTATGTCTTTTAATATTATTTTCGTTCCTTATCATCTCAGCGCTTATTAAAAATGGTTTTTGCGGTCTTCATTAACGTCGTCGATGTAATGTGAAATTTTCCTGAGTACAAAAGATAATTGTTTGCTCAACACAATCGGAATTGATGCACGCAATAATTATGCAGTGAATTATATAATTTCTTTGAGCAAATCTACCCAAGGGGAAATTCATCAGTCTATTAAAGTAACATATTCCGTTACCTATTTATGAAACAGCTATTTATTAAATAGGCAAATGGAAATGTCAAACGAATTGCAAGAATGCACGGAGTTGTTTAATTGTTCAATAGAATATTTTCTACATGCATCCTTTACGTTAATTTTGTAATTATTTTTACAAAGGAAAATATTACGCGGTAGGATGTTCGTGCCTCCTTTGTAAAATAATTAACTGCATTAATTATTAAGTTACTTTTCAAAATAATTTTGTAAATTGTACCTACAAAAGCAATAAATGGAAGGAACTCGTTTATTTCATATTAATAAAAAAACGTTGACATTTCCGTTAAAAACGCTACGAAAAATTATATTCTGTGGTCACTAACAAAATCCAGAAAAAAATCTTACTTAAAAAGAGCAGGCCGAAGAACGACGCCGTACTCTAGATATTTTAATTTTAAGTTTCAACCAGATTTCTATTTAAATCATCGTTAAACTAGAGAGGTGTAAACGAGCAAAAAAGTACTCTCCTGATTTATGCAGGATATTCGACGTTTCACACTGAAAAAAAAAAACGGCCAAAGAAAAATCCCATCCCTCGGCATTTTTTTTAACGAAGGAAACTTTATTCCCTCAATAATAGCGCCGGAAATTTTCACCCCGTTGAACGTTAAAAAAGAAATTAATAAAAGTCTTCACGTCGTACGCACGTATTCTTCATCATTATCCAGTTCAGAAGTGTATAAGCCATGAGAGTCCGTAAGTCCGTAGCTTCCCCTGCTCACCCCTCAGGCCGCTAATGGTTAATTAACATGAAAAAAGTGTACGGTTCCGGGCGGAGCGCTCGCGGCCCCGGTAATTGCGCACCTCCCGGCGCGGCTTTTAAAATGCCACTTCATCGCTGCATAAATGCCGCTCAAGGCGCGGCTGCGTCGAACTCCGCTCGACCGCTTTTCCGCTCGCGGCCCGCTTATTTCGTGGGGGTGGCGTGCAGGGGGTCGCGCCCGCACTCGAGCCCCGCGAGCGCGTCATTCATCATTTTTTTCTCTTTCTCTCCTCCAGCGTCCCGCGCGCGTGCAGGTGGAGAGCCCCGCGCAACTTCTATCCGTCGCGCTTGGGTTTCTCGCGACTAATACACCCTCCGCGGGGACATTCGCGAGTTATTTATGGATCGCTCTCTTTTTCCGCGTGCGTGCGTGCGACTTTTCGTCGGTGTACAGTGGGGGGTGCTTGCGAGCTTGCGCTATACTTAAGGTGCACACGATGCCTCCTTAAGTAGATGTCTGGGTGCTTTGAAGAATTCATGGTTATTCCGGAGAGCCACTCGCAGCACCAAAGTAAACGGTTATTATTTTTCTAGTGCGCAGGGTCAAATGAATTATTGCTGCCTGCGGAGGCTACTACGTGTGCTTTTACAACGCTGCACTGTACGCTGGAGATGGATCTGTCTCCGTACTTGCGAGCCGGCGAGCGCCGACTTCGCTTAATGATGTATTTTGAGTGGTGCATTTAACATTTTTTTTGCTTCTTTTTTTAGCGCGATAAACATTTTTTTAATGACTTTTGAAATAATAATGTTTGTGGAATTACGTAAGTGAAAAGCTTGCTTAATGCAGCAAAAATTAGGAAAATGTCATTTAAATGTAATCTAATTCGTAGTGACTGTACACTAATTTGAAAAGTGAAAATTGCTCCACTATTAATTAGTGGATGTCTACTATTTGAAATAGTGAATAAAATGTACTAATTGAAATAGTAAATATATGCACTATTAAAATAGTAAATATATGCACTATTAAAAATAGTAAATACTACTAATAAATTAGTGAAATTAGAATTTTTTTAATTGGGCAAATCACTATTTCAATTAGTTCACAAAATAAATATTTTTTTTATTTTATATTTATTTTCCACTAATTTAAAGGTGTTTCTTACTAATTAACTAGTAGAACACTTTTTAATATTTCAATTAATAAAACTGTACTAATTGATTAGTGGAAAATCTGACCACTAAAAAGATTAGTGGAATTTCCACTAATTCAACTTTAGAGAGTACTGTCCCAATTTGCAATTAGTGGAATACTTTTTTATTGCATTTAGAAATTGTTTATTTGATAATTATTAGAAAGATTGAATATTTAATTTCAATTAGTGCTGGTAGGCTTAAAGGTGCTATTTAATGATAGACTTTGACATAGATCGACGTGTCTGACTAAAACGTCTGTTTCTACTTAAACTTCCTTAGGCATACATTTTTAACCGTTCTCTTCAACTCAACTCTATTTTTTTCATAACGTTCAGTATTTATCGTAGTTGTTGCATAAAAGAATACAAAAATTTCTGTTGACGTGCTTTAAATTATTAAATTAATTACAGTAAATAACACTACTTTGTTTAAATAAAATGTTGAATAAAAGTATATGGGTTAAAATTGAATTTTTAGTTAAGTTCTGATATTACCTAATAACTGAACGATAATCTAACTATGTGCAGTAATTAAATTATTATACGATGAAGATGAAAATATTTTCTAAACAATTAAGTTGTATAAAAGGGCAATATAGCCTGTAGAATTAATGAAGTAAATAAATAAAATAAAAATAAGTCGTAGTTTACATATTATCTTTGAAAGAAAAGAATTGTTGTTTCTTAGACATGAAATTATTTATCCTACAGTTAATATTAGAAATTATTAATGTAAAGAATTTGTATAGCACAAAAAAAACTTTCTCAGTCGCAATTAGTTACCTACTAATGTATGCAACTCCATGAGTGTAGACTAGATATAAATATGTACTCACCGTATAAAAATACGGAGTAGAAAATTATAGCAATCATCTTAATAGACGGGCCGCCATTTCTAGCCTTTCTCAGCCAGCTCCTATACAGCGATCCTTTCAAAGTGCATTGTCGCCAGGACATCTCACTTTTTTGCCAGAGCCGGCTGCAAATTGACTAGTTGGTCTTCTCGATTTCGCTAATGGACTCACTTCTCATTACTTAACGTCGTATGCAATTCTGTTTCAATGTGTCGCCTGCAAGTAAATCAAGAATAAAAAATTATTACTTTAAATAAAATCAAGTGAATTAAATTAACGTATACAAGCTATGTATAAAGGTTCTTTCATTTTAAATTACATTATTAATTATCATATTTTTTCTTAAAAAAGGATAGCCTGTTTTCTTTTAATTAATTCGACTGCGATTTTACCCAAAACTAAAATAGCAATAATTTCGGACTGGGAAGATAAGAATGATGTGCTCTTAATTAATGAAAAAAGTATTTTATAACAAATTTTTTTCATTTTAAATGTTATTTAATTTCCGTATGTCATTCTGTGAGTATAGGGTGAAATCTTTTTCTTGGAAATTTGTTATCTTTTAATTAATTAGTTTGCGATTTCAAAAAGAACTAAAATCACAATGGTACGTCAAGTGGAAAGTAACACTCATTGGAAAACAAGCATAGGAGAGATTGTGAAAAAATCGATAGCATAATTATGTTTATACAAGCTCCATAGTAGGTTAGATTGAACGAAGCACTACTCAAGTGTAAAACTGCAAAAAAGCTGAAACAAGCGATCTATGTGAGCATGCACTCTGTAATCACCTAACTCTAATACTACACCGATAGTATACAGTATAACAGAAATAAACAATGTTATCTGAAATTTTCTTAAAAAACTGTAAAAATTTTAAGCTTTGAATTATTTATACGATAAGAATTTTAAATAGTCGTTTAATTTTCAAGATGTTCAATTTTATTGAATTTTTTGAAGCTGCAGGAAATAGTAATGAAATTAATGCAATTTCATCAAGGCTATTTTCAAAAAAATTATTTTTATCTCTTTAAAGGTATACTCAAAAGTAATCAATTTATTTTGAATAAGGCAATACGATCATCGCCGAGAAAATTATACTGTACTTTTTTATCAAGAAATTTACTGGATCTATCATAGTAAAACTTCTTAATTTTTCAGAAAATTTTAAATGGCACTACTACATAATTTTTCCAATAACGTTAGTTTCACGAGAACGTTAGAAATAGTCTATTGAAAGTTTTAAAACTTTTTCCTCCGCGCGAGATTAAAAAAAAAAGTTGTTTGGAAGAAAAATAATGCTAAAAATTATTAACTAGGTGAACATTATTTAAATGTAAATATGTATTTCAATATTAAACGATATATTTTAATTAGTCACCTAATAAATAAAATTTTTCAACAAATTTTTAAATATTTTTCCGTGATAACATCTTTTGTTAACCGCAATAAAATTGTAGCTATTAGGTCGCGCAGGTTGTAAATGAAAAAACAGCTTTACTGGTGCAAACAAAAAAACTTCTCGAACCACGGACGATTAGCCCCTTATCGATAATAGTCGGCCACACGTTACCATTGTAATTTTACCAGAATCTTTTCTGCGTACAAACAATCGCAGTAGAAAATTTTCTACAAATACTGTGTGGTAACTTCTATAGAACCTCCCTTAAAAGAACACCACAAGGACGTCGCGAAGTATTTATAGGAAAAAAAATGATGCATTGAAGAAAAAAGTGGTATCAAGTTCTGAAATTTTCTAGAATTTTAAAATTTATTTTAAATAATTACTTTAAAAAATGTGTGCAACGGGATTTTCTGCACATACACATATAAACACTCGCAGTAGAAAAGTGTCTCGAAATAATTTGTATAGAGTCTCTCTTTAAAAGAACGAAGGCAGACTATTGTGAAATATTTAAAAAGGAAATCGGTTCGATATAATTAAATTGCGCCAATATTCAAATGCAACTTTTTCATGCGATATTCAAAAACCAATATCCATCGAAGAATTTCATAGTTTTATTCTATTATTGAAGGAGTTAATAAATTCTTCAATTTCTTAACTATAAAAAAATCCATCTTAATCACATTACAATTCGTCAACTCCGATGAATAAAACTACATTTCGAAAAAGAAATATTCCAATTGGCAATTTTTTAAATACTTCAGAAAAGTAAATTCTTCTAGAACGCTATAAATTTATATATACTGTTCGGAAGAAAAAAATGACCAAAGTTTTGGAAGAATATATTTCACTTTATAAATGGAGACTTAAAAGCCTTTTTTTAAATGTGCTTCAAAAAAGCAGATATCCGCTCACATGCGCGCCTATCGCAATGAATCTGCTCTCATGCATTGCCTCAGAAAATGTAATAAGGGCTGCGCGTTGTACACCGCCAAGACGAGCCGCAGATACAAACAAAATGAACAAGCCTGGCTCATCAATTATTCGCAACATCCAACGTAGGATTTTCGGAAATCACGGGCGCCTCGTCCATTAGCAGGTCGTTCGTGGTGTATTTCATCCCCGGGGCCGTAATTAAACGGACCAGGCGTATGCGTCACAATGGCCAGGGCGGAAAACGCGCAGGACAGCGCACAGAACTGTCCGCTCGAGTTAAAGCCCCGAGCGCGTAGCCTCCTGTATTCCATTTCGATTTGGCGCGGCGCGGCGACAAATCATTTTCAATCGGCGGCGGGCCGAATTAATCGGGAATAAAATACACCGGAGGGAAGCGAGTCGCGCCGCGAGCAGGAGGACGCGGATGACCGCGGACTACGCCCCCTCCCCCCCCCCCCACCCCCGGTGGACAAAAGTGCATTTGACCGCAGTCGCGTGTAAATATGGAATCTCGACGCGTATGTAAATGCACGCGTGGCTCCCGCTGAGGGATTATGTATGCCCGCCGGTCGCGCATGAACGCTGCTGGCAAGCTGTTGATTCGATCTTTGCCGTCGCTGGTGCGCCCGCTCCACAGGCCGAGGTGGGCGACGCCAACGATGGAAGTCGATTCGAGCGATTTTGATGAACTGCTAATTATCGGGGATTCGGCGCAGGCGCTTGACGAAGAAAAATTGACTTTTAAGCGGATTTCGAGTTGGCCGAACTTTTCCAGCGCTGTGCTTTATTAATCGGAGAACTGGTGTCGCAGACTTTTCCAGCTTGGAGAGTTTTGTTAGTTTCAAAAAGTTCGAAAATTACTTCATTGTTTACCGTAGAGATGCCTTTTTTTTATTTTAATCTCCTTTTTTTTGAGGTATTATTCATTTACAGAATACGGCATGAAATGTAATAATAAATAACAAGAATTACGGAATGGAAGACTACTTAAATTCAAAATGCCAGATTTTGCGGAAATTGTTTAGACAAAAGTGAAAGTATTGCATTTAATTTAGCCAAAGAATTTAATGCGCACAGTAATTCTAAGTATTAGTTATCTGATTTATTTAAATGAATAATCTTTTTGTTAAATATCTGTTGGCGCAGGAATAGTTTTCAGAGCGAATTCCACCTTTTCGCAATATAAAACTATGTCGTGAATTTCTTCATAATTTTATGCGTAATTTAATAAATTCTTTATCTACTTTTAAATTACTTTGAATTTAAATTTTCGTCCGCATTTAATGATTTGCATTTTGTTCAATATTTAAATTGTTGGAAGTCTGCCGTTACTGAATATTCATAACAGCCACTTAAATTTGTTTAGATGTACTATAAAAAATGTTAAAATTTTCGGAATCAGTGTACGAATTTTTCTTTGCAGTTTATATTATTAATCATTTCAGGAGTAAAACTAATATTTTACGCTTGTTTTGCGAAAATGTAAATTGCATTTATCAGCAGTCCCTTGTTTTAACCCGTTTTTCATATTATGCACTGAAAAAATAGACATAAAATTTACTTCGCTTTAAATAATATTTTTAGAAGCGATAACGGCTATGTTTACAACATGATATAAAAGTTTTTTAAAATCTCACTAAATATTACTCGCTGCAAAGTGGTCAGTCGATATTAAGATATATATATATATACATATTTCTTTTAGACAATACAAGCATTATTCATTTGAATATTATAAAACATATAAAATGTTTCAAATTTGGTAGATCAATGATTAATTTATGTTTCTACGTTATTCAGAGAAAGCTGTCAATAAACGCATAACGGAGCTTGCGAGCTTTAACTGGATCCCATATTATCCATTATTATTTATGTCGAGTGTAGTGTAAATAAACAGATTTCAATGATTTCTGCTATTTGAGAGCTTAATATTACGGATTTTAACTATTTCATACGAAAGTATGATTACTTTGTTTGTTTAGAGCCTATCAAATGAACGTTGATTTCAATGAAAGTAAATTTCTATATGAACGAGGAATTCAATGCTATTTTCATAGAATTTTACGAAAAAAAAAACAGAAAATGAATCTTTTCTCATTTAAGTAAAATATAAACAAATATGATACATGCACAAGTGAATTAACTATTTTAAGCATGTACATCGTTTTTCTCATGTTTGTTTCAAGTTTAAAAAACATTAGTTACATTTATAATTTATATTAGGGATAGTATTACTTGTATATAAAATATTAGAAATTATATTTATTTACGATACCATATTATAAATAGTAAATAATAATAAAAAATGTTTGCTCTAATTTTATTTACGATATACGTAAAAAAATTTATTGCAAATTCTCGAAGCTCGCAATGAACTTGAAAAAAAAATTTTAAAAATCTCCTAAAAAAGTTACAACTTGAATTGATTCACCGGGATTCAATTAAATCGTATCATTCGCATATTACTAATACCTCACAAATTAAGATATTGCAACAACTATACCATCCCAATTAAAACTTTTACCTCGAAAAATAAAACAGAATAAATTTTACCTTCAAAACAATAATCCGTCAAAGCCGCGTCGAAAAGTGCACATACAAGTGAGACCTCCAACTAATCCCCAGTTTAAATACCAATAACCCGAAACCCAAAAATCCCCCTAAGCAAATTTAAAAACCTCGCCGCGCAGGCGAGCAGAAATGGTATAAAACTTCGCCCCGGCCGCGAGCAGAATTTATCTTTTGTCTCCGGGCTCGGCGAGAGCGGCTGTTTTACTTCCCCACCGAACAGAACTAGCGTTTTAAGGTGCCGCGGCAAACTTTCGCCCCGACAAAACTTGCCCCGACGGAAAATCCAAGTGCGCGGCGCGTTCGACCGCGCGCCGGGCGAAATATCAAGCACTCCGGGGAGAGCGCAGTCACTCCTCGGCGAGCGCATGGCCATACGTGCGCGGCATACATGTGTGCATTCGATCCCTACCGAGCGTGGCGAATCCCGGCGCCGCCGGCGCCTCGTCCTCGGCGCTGCTCCCGTGACGCACGCTGCTGCTCGCTGCCTCGTGTCCTCCGCGATGCCGGCGAACTTTAATTGACATCTTACCGGCGGGGCGGCCAGCGCGCACTGCAGCCCCGACCACTCATCCGATCGCGAGGCGCACCCGCCGACCAGTCACCTCTGACCCTGCCCCTCGCCTATGCTGGATCGGTATCACACTACTCCCTCACCGGCGGCACTACGCGACATATCGAAGGGGCCGGGGTGGAGGCACCTCGTGCGCTGCTACGGAGCGAGGAGATCGAGACTGGAGCGAGATGCTCGTGTCGGGGACTGCGATCCGACTGCGAGCGCTTAGCCAGATATCAACCCTCCCGCCCGATCGCGACGCGCGCGCGCCGCCTCCGCTTCCGTCTCGGCCACCCCACCAGCGGCCGCTGTTGCCAGCGCCAGCGACAGCGCCGGCCACCTTTCCCTCCCTTCTCTTCTATACCCCCCTGCGTTTCACTCTCCTTCTCCGTCTCACTCGCACTGCAGTCTCTCTCTCTCTTTCTCTCTCGTGGGGAACCCTTTCTCGGGGGCCGACTCTTTCCCTCGCGCTCTCGTGTTCCGCCGCACTGTTTGACTAGCCGTTTCTTTTTATTATTTTTCCACCGGCTGACGGGCCGCACACAAGTATTTCGAAAAAGAGAGCCGGGATACTTTAGCGATGGAGCTTGAATTTCAATAAGTCGAAAGCTTGCGAATTTTCGAATGGCTGCTCTTTCTCTTTCGCGGCTTTTTTGCGGATGCTTAGAGCTATAGCTTTGGTACGGACAATTAATCATCAGTGCCTTTTATTGTTAGTTAAGAAATTTAAAATTAAGTGCATTTAATGCGCTGTCAATTTGGATTTTGTTCAAGTTTTCTTCTACTTTGAATGATTTTAAGTGAACTAAAGCGTAACGTTTATTATTATTTCTTCGTTGAATGTTATCTGTTTTTAATGTGAGCGTGTGAAAATTATTGACAATACGCTTGTTTCATATTAAAAGTCACCTACGTCGCGTTGGACTATTGAACGAGTTGACACGATGGATATGTAAATTTTCACTTCGTCAGATCCTTCAGTTGTTTGTAGAATATACATTATAATAAAAAGGTATTTATAAAGCACGGTAAATAAAATGTTCAATATTGTCAAAATAAAAGAAAATAGAAGAATTTAGTGTAGATCCGTGATTAAAGCTTGTTTATAATAAATAGATGTGTACATTTTAACACGAATTTCCAGGCTAAAGGTTTTATTTTGTTTATTCTGTTAATATTTTTTACCTGAGTCACGCTCGTAAGTATTTCTGGAGAAAAAGATATAAAGCAGCAAATTGCCGGGGTACATTTCCCAAGCAGCGTAAAATTTAAATAATTCTCTGGAAAAATTTCGACTATAACTTGTATCTTATCTTCGCTTTATAAAGCGCGCAATTTAGTCTGCAAATAAAAAGAACGTAAATATCCTCTTTTTTACGCGTACACCCCCATAAACAAAAAACCTCCGTTCAATTTAATAAATCGCCTACCAAATTCTAGCCTTCGCTCGCGAAATAATTTATTCCGCCTCAGATTTTTAGCTTTTTTTTTGAGCTAAAAAAAAATCGAATGTAAATCCCGTACCACAGCGTGCAACTCACATGCGCAACGTCCTTTTCTCTTCATTGTTCGCAGCCGCCGCCGACGATCAGGTCGGAATAGCCGGCGAAAGAGGGCCACGCGGAGCCAGAAGCAACTTGTCTTCCGGATGTTTGAATGAGCTTTTTACGTCTACTTTTTGAATGAAAAAAGAAAAAGTTTTGTGCCCTCCCCACGGTGCTAGACGTCGATCGTCGCGCCGGAAGTTTCATTCGATTTATGCGCGGGCGGAGCGGCCGGGTCTCATCTTACAAGAAGAAGGAAACGGTTCTCGCAGCCCGACGGCAAAGGGGAGGAGGAAGTCGGTCACGCGAAAGATGAGGAACACCCCCGAGTTATGGGCTTTTTCTCCTCTCCAGTTAGAGAAGGCGAAATGGTATGTATACCCCTCTGGTCGCGTAAGAATTGCCGCACCTTTCGTTCCTTACGACGGGTTTGGGTAAACACTCGCCGAGCGAAGAAAGACAGAGATTATACATAGTTACCTGATATCTCGTCTTTCCCTTGTTAAATCTGGGTGACGCGTTGAATGAAAGAGTATTTTTCAAGGGTATAAATTTTTCCCTCCAGAATTTTATTGTTCGCTCTTTCAGCTATGGAGATAACTCCTTTTGGTGTCTCGTGAAAACCGAGCCAGTAGATTTATTAAAGATATCCGGTGTTTTTGTACCGTTCGGGGAATATTTTTTCTGTCTTTCATTTCTTGCATTATGAAAAAGGTAAAAATAATAAATAACTAACTTAACTAATGTTCTATAAATAATTGTAATTCAACGATTCGGCTATGTCATCAGAATACGATTGGCAAATACAAAATAAAACTTTAATAACGTGCCTCGTCATTTTTCTCAAAGTAGCACTCAATATTTTATTTCAATATATTTATACAGTACAATTTTAACATTACATTTTTAATGTTTTTTTCCATTGTCGTTTGCAGACTACCTAAAGTTATTCACTTCACCAGATTTAGCTATTAAACGATTATTTATTATCTTATTTGCACTTCGTTGCGCTAAAAGATTGAAGGCAAACGTTAGCTCTATTTGACTCACATAAACAAACGCATCGATTGCTTCCACGTATAATTAATACGAACGCACTCGTTAAAGCGATGGGAGATAAACACTGCTTTATGAATAAATAATTAATAAATAAACTACTATGAAATTCTAATTATACCGTTAATGAATAAATTACAATTAATGAATCTCAATGAACTTTAAAAACTATTTAGCACGAAACCACGGTGTGCACTAAAGACACAAGTAAACAATTTGCGATGTAACTCGGGAGCTCAAAATTTCCATTTCACGCTCGCTCGAAAGAAGCCTTTCAGCCCGGGTCGTCCTATTCGCGATAGATCGCGCTTCCCTCTTGACAACGACGCTCACGAGTCATCTAATGACTCCTCCCTTAGCCTACTCCCCCGGCGAGACGCCAACGTGAGCAAAGGCACCACTTGGCGCGCGCGTGATCTTAGGCCCGCGCCTTGGGGGAGTCGTCGGCGGCGATTTCTATCGCCGACTACGAATAAAAGGGGTGCTGCAATTATCTCCTCCCCTGGGGCCGGGAGTCGCTCGAGATTAGTGACGTGCCGTGTCCTCTTATCGCGACCCTCCGAATGACCCGTCATCAATTTCGCCCGCGTCAACGGGAGCCCCCGGCCTCGTCACGAGCGCTAAGTCGGGAGCGAACTTGCCGAGGCGAGGGAGACTCGAGCCTCTTTCACACCTCGCTTCGTCATCCGGTGGGCGACCTCGGCCTGCTATCGTCCGGGGACGAGTGAAGAAAATGTTTTTAATTATCGAGCTACTACGTGAGATTCTTTTTCGTACTCCTCGGTAATAGATACTCTGATCTTTATGCGGAAATGGAAAACATGGGCGGTGGAAAATGTTTGTTGGCTTGGAAGTTAAGTACTGTTAAATCTGAGTCTAGAGCTCTACGTGAGAAAATTGACGATGTAAAGTTAAAGAAGATTAATTATTTTTTTTTATTATCAATTATTTTTTTCCTTCGTTGAATTTTTTAGTCCACTAAATCGGGCGGTGCTACGCGCGCGGAAATGCGGGCTGGCTTTTTTAAATAATGTCACAACATACGAAGTCACGATTTGTTCTGAAGATATAATGTAATTGAGGTTTCATGAGTAAATGAACCCTTAATTTTTTTAAGGAAATATGTAGATGTTTGAATTTAGAAATAAGACGTAGATATTTCAGTTTATTTATTTTTTCTTCTTTAATTGGATATTGAATAAATTATTTATTACACCTAGATCAGGCGCGCGCTACGCGCACGGAAAAGCGGTTCGCTTTATAAATAGTGGCTTCTGTAGCTACATTAAAGGTAAATGAGGTCATTAAAACCAAAATACTTAAAATTATAATCGAAACAATTTGAAAAACAAAATAATATCTACAGCTGAACCAATCACATCACGAGAAATACTGACTACAAGGAAACCTCCATGGATTATTTATAGAGGGATTCTGTAGGGTTTATGGGAGCTGCGATATAGTGAAATACGACGTTTTAAAGAAAAATAAGCTTAGGAGCACATACTTCGCTAAAAAAATGTTAGCAGTAGGTCCTTATTTGTTGGCACAAAAACACCCTGCTGATATTTTATTTAAATATGCGCTCAAGGTAGAAAATTAATTCAATTATGCAATTAAAAGATTTGCTGAATAAATGTAGAGTATTTAATTTACGTATATTTTATTAATGAGTATAATCAAATTTGACGAAATAATGTGAAATATTCAAAATACATTTCGGCTTAGTCATAATTGAAATATAGCTTTTTCTGTGATAATAATTAATTCAAGGCAGTTACTTTTATCAAGACTGTGATCAGACAAATTATTTTTTTATTTCACCATTTAAACGTAATTTATTATATTCGAGAAAACGCGTATTACATTTACATAGAAAACTCATTTTGTATAGTGTACCAAATGAACATTTTTCTTTGCTACTTTTTCATTTCATTGTACAAACCTCAATAGAACAATAAACGAAATAATTAATCAGTGTACTAATTGTACAAAATATTTTTCCACCTTTACGTAACGTAGTTAGTTACGAAGAAAAAAATCTAAATTTAACATAATCCAACCATTCACTTCAACAGAATACAAATTCAAATTAACAATAGAATATCCAATGGAAAAAAGGAGTATTCGAGTCTTCCTAATGATGAAAGTTTGAATTCTTCTTTTAGCTAAGTTAGCTAATTTTTACAACTCATTTCTGTGTATTATAAAAGTTTAAATTTCAATTAAAAAGTTAAAGCACCGAAACTCCAGCGCACGAAATTTCCAGTCCGTGCGTTTTGTGTGTTCTTACGCGCGTTCCCCGAAGCTGCCGCGCGCAGTTCGACTTCCACTGCAAGAGCGCTGTTAAGTAGTTCAAGTGAATTTCAGAGGAGACCACGCCGTCTCGGCATTATCCGGCGATCTTAGTCCCCGCTATCGCGCTCCGTTACGATGTTCGATGTACACTGCGCACGTGTGACTGCTTATGGTAATGGTCTCATTGAAATCCAATCTAAGGAATGATATGGCTGTAATTGAATCAGCGGAAGGAAATTCAACTGCCACTGAATGCAATAATTATTGTACCTGATATATGGACAATGCGCGCAGATGCACTTAATTGTCACCACGGCGAGTAATTAAGCGCTGGCACTTTAGCACTGAATTTTCAGATTCATGGCTCGAGATGTAAAACAAATTAATTTTTAGTCAAAAGAAACGGTCAGCGTGATTCACGTTAACTGTGCAAATTTCATAATAAGAAAATAAAGAAGCCGATTAATTATGAAACTCTTTTAACTTTTTTACACTTTTTTTATGCATTTCGAAATGACAAGTAGTAACTAATTAACCTACCTTAACTAAATAAGTAAACGGTTTAATCCAAATTGAATTTTCTTTTTAAGTCCTTTTTTTTAATAACTAACAAAATTCAGCGCGCTCCCATCTCTCTTTTTAGTCGTATTTTTCAGGTTTGATTTTTAAATTTAACGCCATTAGCTATCAGCCTTTCAAAAGAGGATTATTTCCACTTTCCACACAAATAATTAACTTTGTATAAAAAAAGAGATGATTTTCAGAAAACACTTGGCTTCCCATCGTCACTTTTTACCAAGAACATCCGCCAGTCATAATATTTATCTAACAAGTAAATTTACTAAGAAAATTAACGTTTCGCAATAACAGCATAATGACAAAATGATAAGAAAATAAAAGTATGTTGACATTTTTAATTAAGTTATAAAAAAAACGAAAGGTTAAATTTCAACCATTAATCAGCCATCCAAATCGCAGCGTAACTTTGAAACTATGATTTCACGCGAAATCTAATGATTGCCTAAATCAGCGTGAAAGACCGCGATCAATGCCGCGGCAAAATTGGTCGAAGCTCGGCGCTCTCTTCCTCCCTCTCCTTCGCGAATAATTTACGCGTGTCCCGCAGCCAACCCGCCATTATCAGCCAATATCGCAACCGCGTTGCGGTTTCTCTCGTTCCCGCTCGCCTCCCCCGCCTACGCGGGCCCAACGTAATGGAGCCCAGGCGTCTTAGCTGGCACGAAATTAGCGGCGTCGTTATCGCCGTGGCGACGGGCAACTATCGAGTGAAGGGTGCCTCCGCCGGCGCGCTCTCGTACAATCGACAATTGAGCCTCGGGGCAATTGCCATTAACGCGCTCTGTGTGTGCACGCGTGTGTGTATGTGTGTGTGTTTGTGTGTGTGTGTGGGTGGGTGGGTGTGGGTGGGGTTGCCGAGTGACGCCGGAGGATTGTCCGTGAGACTGGAATGCCCCGCTCGACTCGCCCCTCCGACACCCTAATGTTCTCGGCATCCGAGCCCCGAACCACTCTCTCGTAACCCTCCTTAAACCGATACCCACTTCCTTATCCTTCGATTGCGCGACAATGACGGAGTAGTTGCGCGATATACAGCTATTGGGATTCGGAGGTGATAAACAAATTGATCCGTGCTGCTTCTTTTTCTTTATTTCTTTTTTTTTTTCATTTAAGCCAGGCTTTCGGTGGAGCTTCGGCGTATACTCTACGATGACCATTTGCCGATTAATCTGGATTTTAAATCGCTTTTTTTAGATTTCCTTTAAATAAAACGTTGATTTTATAAAACGGCGTATACATCGTTGGGTGAGAGGTTTTTTTTTTTAAGATTTAAAACTGATTAAATTGCATTTTTTTGAGGTTTTACGGGTTTATTTTATGAGCCGCGTATCCTGCATACTTTGCTGTCCCGGATTAATTTGAAAGATTAATTTCGAGGTCATAAAAAAAATTTTTAATTAATATGATAATATCGTTCTGTACGAATATTCTAGTGAGAATGATACACAAAGTGCTTTATATGTATACACTATAATATGTAAAGTTTAATACGATTCACTGGATTTGAGTCAACACACGTCTCCCACTTATAATAACGAGCTCTGACTTCTGACGTCGAATAAGTTTCTTTATACTTACTTGAGTAAACCTTCACTTTATGGAGTAAAATGCACCTTAAAAATAAAGTAAATATCGTTTGGTTAAAATATTTTCGTCATATATTTTCCATATTTACATTCTCTCTGTCATTTTTGGACGAAAAGGGTGTATACTTCATAAAATGAAACTGAGTTAACACCCTTTCACTAGATCATCCGCCAGCGTGCAAAGCGCTTATAATGCCTCCTCATTATTATTTCCCCACTACGAACAGACCGTATCATTTATGACTTTACTTTTCGTCAGTGTCCCCCCCTTCATTTTTCTCTCGCCTTCTCTCAGATGGAGTGTGACGAGGGTTAAGCGCCGAGGCCTAGTGAAAGTGTAGCTTCGCAGAAAATTCTTCTCCGAGTTCAATTTAGTTGGCCAAGTTTTATCGTCTCAATAACTTAAACTTACCAGGACCCAGTGAAGCGCGGATGAAGGAAGAGCGGGGGACTGGGAGATGAGAGACTAGAGCGAGCGCGAAAGTCCCGAAGAGAAAACGAAAGATTATACCCATCTTTATATATCTCATTGAGAGTCAACGACCCTCCGGGTTTCAGTTGGCTCGTGACGTTGAATTTCGCCGCCGAAGAAGGAGGATCCTTTACGGAGGCCCGTCACGAGCTTCTCGTCGCCGCGGCACTTCGATCGTCCCGGGCCGACAACATCCTGTGAGACAAGATCCAACCCTCCCCGACGGGAAAGTAATTCCGCGCGTATACCGTCGCGCGGGCCGCGTAATCCGAGCGCGCGCCGCGCCACGAATAAATCCCTTCTCACTTTAAATGCTAATGAGTCCCTTGCGAGTGATACATTTGCCAGTGTTTAAGCGCGAACTTACATGTCCGGGCTGGCGGCGCGCAGCGCCCAGCGTAACCCCCGGCTGCTGCTTGCGCCTCCTGCCGCGGTGCTACGCTAATCACAATCTCGCGCTGGTTTTGTTCCCCTTAAGCCGACGTAAATTCTAAATCGTACACGCTTATATATACCCGTGTGCGGTCCCAGAGTCGCTGGCGTACCCCTTGGCATTCGCGTTAACTTGATTAGACCTTGGTTTACTAATGCGATTTCTCCCCCTGTTGATTAGTGTGTCAACTGGGAGGTTGTCCCTTTAACATTTGGGCAAGAAATGAAAAGAGGCCTGGCAGTGACGAGGAGGGGAGTCGGCGCCGTGTCGAACAAAATGTAGGATCAGATACTTAGTTTGGCGAAGGAAAAAGTTTACCTTGCAAGATTTGATGGAAGATAGAGGGAGCCGGATAGGGTAGACCAAAATCCGCTGTTTTAATCAAGTCTTCCGAGCCAGGGGAATTTATTTTTAGTTATTCGAAATTTCTAAACGATTTCAATTTGGTTTTTCCTGTGATTTTTTTGTTGTTACTCTAAGTGACAAATTGCAATCTCCCTTTATCTTACCTGAATCGTGTTTGGCTTTTTTTGGTCAAATTTTCGCTAAGTGGAAGTGTCTGACTAGTGCGAGTCCGTATCTACTTGTTAAATCTATTGCAGCTGAATGCGCATTTCTTTATTTTATACAAAAATTCATTCTTTAGGTATCTTATTAAATTATATGTTACATATCATAGTTTAAATATTTAAACGTTTTATTAGCAATATTTTGTAATAAATTATTTATCTCTTATTAAACCTATAGTGATCTTTTATTGAATCTCCCTTTATCTTAGTTGGGTCGTTTTCCGCCTTTTTCGATCGAATTTTGCTTTTATGGACTTGTCTGATCACTGCACTTCTTTACCTACTTAATTCCCTAATCATTCTCATTTAGTTTATAAATTTTTTAGATTATATTACTATCGCAACTGTTTAATAAATACTAATTAATATCAAAGAGTGTATAATAATTGGTTGAATTATTAGTGTATAATAATTCAACTTAATAACGAATCGGTAACAATGACGATGATTCAACCAAATCATCGTTATTATTACCATTGCATAAAGCAACGTTTCATTAACCGACTCCTAAATGAAAAAAAGGCCATGAAAATCCTCCCATTCGGCGGGCTCTAATCTTTATCTATTAAAGGAGACTCCTAAAGAAATTTAAAAGGAGTAGGTTATATCGCCAGTCGAAAATCTGCTGGGGGAGCAGGCGAAAAAAGGGTGTAAAGCCAAAGTATCTCCCAGCCGACCTGCAAAGGCTTAACCTACTTCATCCTGTCTAGAGCAGCACTTTTATATCCTCCTCCGTCCCACTCCTCGGAGGACCGCACGCGCTTGCGCCCGTCCGCCAGCATCGAGAAGTCATTCACGCCGATAAAATCTTAATACGCTTCTGTGCATATCTGCTTTCACCCATCCACCTACCCTCACGCGCACGCACACACACACACCACACGACTACGCGCACGCACCCTCACACTCACAAGCATACGTACATATTCGCTAGAACATTCATGTATATACACGTACACACGAATAAACAAACCTGCGTACCTACGCGTACTCGTGCAGCCGTACCCAACCGTGTGCACCTCACGTAACGCGAGCGGAAGACGGAGTTCGGGCGAGGGCTCGTCCAATTACGTCACAACAGGGCTCTTGGAAATTCGAGGCATTATTAAGCGAGCCGTATGTTACTGGCCGGCCGAGCCGCGGAGAAGCGCCGGTAGTTAGCGAGGCGCGCACGTGCGTGTGCGTACGTGTGCACCGGTGCGAGCTGCAGCTCGCAGGTACGAATGGTGCAAAGTTACCCCCCTCCCCCGCCGAATTGTCGCGACAAATCCGAAACTTCGGAGGGTGGCGCGCCGGAAACTTTGCGCGTCGACCCTCCGCGGGGACGGCAGACTGCCCCCCCGCGAGCTGAAGGGGGGAAAAGGCGACGCGACCGCCTCCCTTTCTCTCTAACTTAACGCGCCCGGCCCGGACGAAGTATTACGAGGAGTTAAGCCAAACAAATGTGACGAAGCGTGTCTGCGCGTGTCCTCGCGCGCTCTTCCGCGAGCGAGGGCGAGGGCCCGTTTTAGCGATTCGAGTTTCCCGCTCGCTTCTCACCTCGAGCTTGAGATGGGAGTGAGGGCAGGTCTTGTGATATGCCGGTGTTCTCTCTCGAGAATACGTGATGCGATTTGCAAAATTAAAGGCTCGAGTAATTATTCGCGGGGTGGTATAGCGTCGCTCAGCTATTTCTGAAATTTCGTTACTTATGCAGAAGAAAATTTAAATTGACACTGATATTGCGAGTCTGCGAATGCTCCTCGTTTGAGGGCGTTTGTCAAGTTTCCTTCTTCATTGTCAATTAACTCCTTAATGGGATGAGATTTTCACAAAAATTTTGATAATACTTTGAACGTACGGGGTTTCTTTGGAGGAACGGAGAGGAAGTTTTTTATTTCTTAGTACACTGAGAGAAAAAGCTTAATAAAAATTGCTATTGTAGTTAAGAAAAGAGTGATAGTCTTCAAAAGCGAGAGTTTTTTGTATAAAAAATAGTGGTTTTTACAATTTCCGTACTAAAAAGTACTCTTTTAATAATACAAATTGTTATTTTGTATATTACAAATTACTATTTGCATACTAAAATTTCTCGCTTGTCGAGTCTGTCACTCCTTTCCTAATCACAATGGCAATTTTTATTAAGTTGTATAATTTTACTAATATAAATTCTAGTTTAGCTCCACTTTACAGCATCTCTCAGGATATTTACTTCCTACGCATTTTTACGAAATGATTACAATTTTCTTTTGTGAGTCAGTGCAGAAATGTCAAAAATCCATAAAATAAAATTCGTTATATTAAGGAAGTTGGCCATACAATTTTTACAAAAATGAAATTCCCGTACAGTAATAAGCTCTCGCAGCAATTACCGTTACTACTTTTGAGTAGTAACGAGTCCACACGCAAATTTATATTAACATTTCGAAAGACAATAGACTTTCAATCGCCGCAAAAGGAACATCTCCGTGCGAAAGGAAGCGTTCACTGTGCGACAGGCGCATTAAAGTAAAATGCAATTTGCCGCGTTAAAACAAAGACTCGAAAATGCGCGTCGGTGGACCGCGCGCACTCATCCGTTTGTGGACCGCGCGCATTCTGATTCCGTCGTTAAAAGCAGCGAAGTAAGAGAATGTAATGGCCGCCAGTCGCGTCCTTTATTTTTCCACCTTGGGCTGGTTTACGCAGCTCCGAGTGTTCCGCAGTTGTGTGTGCTTTCTTTTGATCCGATTCGACGGAGCCCTCCCATAACCGACGCTCAAAAGAGCAGCAAACGTCTGCGTGATACCGCTTGGCCATCGGCCAGAGGAGGGGATGGGGTGAGATTTTTTTTTCAAGGGGGGAGATTGAGGGTCGATGCTGCCTCTGCTCTCAGGTTAAATGAAGCGAATTGTCAGTGAACGAGCGGGAGCTGCCCGCCTGCGCGCTGACCGTATACCTACATATCCAAAGATACGAGACAGGTGGGGGAGAGTGGGCGGGAGAAAGAGAGACCGGCAATCGAGATACGTCCTTTCCAGCGGCGGAAATGAAGCCCGAAAAACCTTTAAACGCCAACGGCACCGAGAAAAATGGCGTGACAAAGGGTACGTCGTACAAAATTCAGATTTGCCGGATTTTGTGTTGTCTTGTTTGTTTATTTATTTATTTATTTATTCAGTTTTTTGTGTATTTAATCATTTTCTGACAACTTTTGGATCTGCGAGTGTTTGACAGAGGAGCGATTAATACGCCGTTGTAGGTTCATTAATTGGAAGTCATTCTCGAATTAAATAATATTGCAGAGTTTTAGAATATCGCTTTTTTTCTATTATAACGCTATTTGTGGCTCGTTTTAATCAACAGTTTTGAATGAACCCGAGCGACTATTATTTGGCAAGTAGATACACTTTTTTATTTCATTCTAATGGAAAAAGTAACGTCAATTAAATAAAAAAGATACACTGTTAAATTTTTCATCAACATTTTAATTGAACCTGGTGTCCAAAATGACATTTCTATTAAGTTATTTTTTTTTTTTTCATTCTGTCACATTGAAAATTGACGAATGTTTTTAAAAGAATTAAATTCCTTTAATTAAGCGTACAGCAATAGTTTTACAGCGACCTGGAAACGAGAAAAATTTTTCTCCAATTACAAAAAATTTATGGCGTTTCATTTCAAGTTCAATTTTTCTCCAAAATTTCAGATTCGCAAAAAAGAAACGAGCAAAAAATTAATAACCTTTTTATCGCCTTTTTTTAGAACAGCGATCATTCATTTACCTACTTCATTTTAGTAACTTTTCAAAAGTTTGTTTTTTTAACGTCATATTGTGAAAAAAAAATTAAATGTAAATGTTCTGCGCAGAAAATATTCAATTTCGGTCATCGATTAATAAAAGCATTCCTCTTAAATAATAAATCGATAATTTAATAAAATTTGTTAAAACGAAGTAAATTGAATATTATTTGCACGATGTAACGAACCTGAATCTAATCATCTGAACATTAAATCATTGAAAATTGATAATCGAATTCCTTCGTGATCGCAGGAACAAAAATAGCGGCTTTAGTTATATCCATTCAAAAACCAACGTTTAGTTTTTACTAGTAAGGAGCAGGGATGAAAAATTAAAGGTTCTCGTTTTTCGAGCATTTATCAAGCCCACCTAGCCGAGGAAACTGCACGAGTTGCAGAATATAATCTTGAGCAATTCAAAGAATACCGACGAATTCTCTCGTCTCCTGGCCTCCTGCCTTTCTTCGCCGCAATTTTTTTTTCCGTCTCACTGTGTCGCCGCCCTCTTTCTCCCTCCCTCCTTCCTCACCCAACCTCCACTTACATTTTTGTCGTGCTCGCGAATTTTTTTCATCTACTCTCGCAATCTCTCATCTGCGCCCCTCCCGCTTATAATTCCACCTCATTTTCTTTTTTATGACAAATGTTATTAAGGGATACAAAGAGTTGCCCGCATAAATCGCATTTAATTACGCGACGTTTTTTGAATAGCGATTAATATTGTGTTGAACTATTAATATTCCTTGATAAGCGATGCACAAGTCCACTACTATTTGTACATATTTGATAGCTTATGTGGAAACGACCGCCTGTTACAAATGAAGAAGAAACTGTCATGTGATCTTTTGTTAACGGTTACTGACTACTATTATATCCTGCGATAAAAAAAATATATAAATAATCGTGTGCAAGCATAAAATTTATTGTTATCTATACAAAAAATCTATTATATAGATTTGTGTAGTTATATAATATTTACATATATTTATTGTGTGGATTTACTATTATTTATTTCATTACTTTTTTTAAAGGATTCTTTTAACCGTATAATATATGCATAAATAAAAAAAATACAATTTTAAAATTATCTCTTTACCTGCTACGTGTTCTTCAATCGAAATCCAGCTCCATTTTATTAATCACAATGTACGTCAAGTATAATTTCAATCCATCCTAATAATAATAATAATAATGATTATTTTATAATTTTATATTTTATAATTATTATTTTATAATAATAATAATTATTATTGTTATTGATCTCACTTTTTCACTCGTACTTTCTTTATATGGTTTCTATTTTTTTTTTGCTCCAATTATTTGACAAAGTAGACCGTTCCCTCCCAACCGTCGCAAATTCACGCTCTTTTTTATATTCCCGCTGGATTTTCATCGCACGGCATGAGGCGGAGGTGTGACCTCTTAGAGCTTTTCTCAATTATATAATCGCTTTTTTCTTTACCCTGGGCGAGTTTTTATTCATTGCCTGGACCGTTACCTCCAGCCTGTCCTCCCCCCCCCCCTCCACCCTCGTCCGCACTTACTTTAATTTAAACAGCGTGAAGAATCACGGACACCGCCGACGCCGAAACAATCTGTTACCTCTCTTGGGGAGCGTATATACGGCAAGACTTGAGAGACAGGAAAGAGATGGAGAAAGGGACGAAGACGAAGGGTGACTTCGTAGTTGGATCATAGGGACAGGCCGGTCAGTGGAAAAAAGAAATAGAATCGGGGAGGTGATCGGCGGAGGGAGGGAAAATAATAGAAATGAAAGTGAGAGAAAAAGAAGAGGGGTGCGGGGGCAGGGGGCTGCCATGTAACGGAAACGGAGAAAAAATTGAGGCCTTTTCAGCGTGATACGGAGTGAGAGAGATAAAGTTGTAGGTCGCTGGTTGTAGTGAAATCGACGGAGTAATGGGACGGATATAGAAAAAGAGAAAGGGCGAAAAAGTTATTTATCGAGTGTTAGACTAACTGTTTCGTACGTTGATGAACAATGGATCACATCATTATTTATCTTCCTTTTTGTTTGCGCTCAGGTGCTCTGTATACTGAGCTTACGAAATGGGAATTAATTTGATGACTAAGAAGAATATAAAAATGCAGTAAGACAAATTGTAATTTCACAAACAATCGTAAGTTTAATGAAATATTCATTGCAAAAAAGGAGCGTTTTATAAAAGATTATCTAAATTGAAATCTGAACGAAAAGAATTATAAGAGAATACATTTTCTTTGGATAGACGATGCGTTTTGAATAAAAATGTAAAATTATGCACAACAAAATTTACCGTTATTCTTTCATAATTATGAGATAAAAAAATATGTATTTTACATAACTTAACGCAAAAATGATACAAAGAACTATCTGAAATTTATGTTACGATTTGCATATTCATATTGCTTCATTTACACGGACTTTTAATTCACAACCTGTCATTCCAGTTTATTGGAAAATCCAAGAGCGCATTAACGCTAAAAAGAACAAAAAAAATATTTCTAAAGTTTTTAAGCATTACATTTAATTCAGGACACATTCCTCGTTACAGCAAATTATTGGATCGAATTGTAAAAGCCATTCAACAAACCCACAATAATTTACCACCTCTCAGTCGCAGCGTAAGAAGCCATAAACATTTCAGCAACACCTTCCTAAAAAAAAAAGGAGATGGAAGTCGAAAACTGAACGCCAACAAACGCAGCGCAAATTTTTTTTAATAAGATATAAAAACAATTGGGCTACGAGCGAATGAAAGACGAAAAAAATAAAAAAAGGGGCTCAACTACTCGAACACCGAAGGCACTCGGTGGAAGTAATTTTTGCCTCCGAGGGATCGACCAGTCGACTTACGTGGACGAGAACTTTTATGAGGGCCGCTGCTCAACGTCAGGATAATTTTTCCCAGGGACAGGGATGCAGGACAAGGAGACAGTCCCGCGAGTCTGAGCAATTAAATTTCAGCTTAAAAGGATTACGCGGCGAGCAGATCGCGTGTCTCACGGTTCCTTAGCTCCGCCGCTTTTCAACGACGAAACACTTATATGCGCTTTAAACGCAAGCGGATTTCTGCGGGGAACAAGGAGACCGGGTGGCGCCTGGCTTATTCTGTTCGAGCTGCAGTCACTCCAAAGGGGCTGCGTTGAAATTAGCGGTTGAATCGCCTCGGGGATTCGTGCCATCGTAAACTTCATCGGGCCACTTCTTCCTCGTTCGTAGTTACTACGATCCTCTTGCACTTTGCAGGAAATGTGCATGTTAAACTTATTATCGCGAAACTTTTTGTCCGCGGGATTGGTTTATAAGTGTGAAATGATCCTTTGCTTCTCAACCAGCCGAGGAAAAAAGTTGAGGGAGAGTACAAGAAGTTGTACAGATTGATAGATTAATTTACTATCGAAGTATAAAAGTTTTTTTATCTTGAATGAGATAATTTTTTGATAAAGTATAAGAGTGATAAATGAAATATTGCATAAAAAAAAAGAAATGAATTTGTTGATTATAAAGAGTACACTTTTAAGGATTAAAGGTAAAACGGGATGAATTAATAAATTTTATAATAATAGGGTTGAACTGTCCATTCAAAATTCTATAAACATTGATTCATCTGGTTCATATTAAGAGATCTCTTATTATATAAATATTTTTAGTTTCTTTAATAATAAATTTAATTAAGTATATAATTAATAACTAGATAATTAATTAGGTAATTTAAGAAAAAAGTAACTGATATCTTTAAAAAATACACTTGTCAATATACGGGTCACTCAGGATACAAGAAAATAAAGTAGAAAAGCTTGTACCAAGAATTCAAATTTTATTAACTGCTGTGATCACGAAAGTTATCAAAATAGATGAGCAATGAATTGAAATAAGAACTGAAAGCATTAAAATGTAGTAAAGTATGAGCGAAAGTAACTGATATCTTTAAAAATACACTTGTCAATATACGGGTCACTCAGGATACAAGAAAATAAAGTAGAAAAAGCTTGCACCGAGAATTCAAATTTTATTAAACGCTGTGATCACGAAAGTTATCAAATAGATGAGCAATGAATTGAAATAAGAACTGAAAGCATTAAATGTAGTAAAGTATGAGCGAAAGTAACTGATATCTTTAAAAATACACTTGTCAATATACGGGTCACTCAGGATACAAGAAAATAAAGTAGAAAAAGCTTGCACCGAGAATTCAAATTTTATTAAACGCTGTGATCACGAAAGTTATCAAAATAGATGAGCAATGCATTGAAATATGAACTGAAAGCATTAAAATATAGATTGTGAATGAAGCGTCTACAAAATCAGACACCAACGCTCTTGTACACTTATAGCCTCCTTACATTATTTTCACGTACGGGAAAGCCCGTTTTATGAACTGCCAGCGGGACAGATATCATTATCCGAAAGCTCGTTGATTGCTGCTCACGTCCAGGACATAATTTTGTGCACACTTAGTTTTACGAAGCCGTGATCGACTGACTTTCCCTCTTCCAGTTCGTAAAGTTGAGCCAGACCGGCGTCTCCCCTCTGCCTACTTTACGAGGTTCTGAAAATAGAAGTTACGCTGATTGATACGACGATTTAAGGACGGCCGCCCGCAGACAGGAATCCGCACCCGTCGAGCCCGGCGCGGGTACTTCCTCGCGCCAATTTCTACATCCGCCATCGACTAACCATTATGACACTACACTTAAAGCGAAATGCGACAGTTATCGCACTGCCGCCCGACTGGCGTCCAATAAAAAAGTATACGAGGTGAATATAACGCTCTCACGCACCTGACGCTTTAACGACCGCCATAGTCACCATAAAAGGAGATGCCGTCGCACATCGAAGTAGGGGAAGGGGGTTGAAAGAGCCACGTCGAAAAAGCCGGTGCAACAGATCGTTAATACGCGCGCTTCTATGGTCGCGGGTGCGCACATCCCGTATAAGCTTCGCTTACTCAATTCAGTCGCAATCTGCACTTGTAAAATAGCTTGAAACCGTCTGCAATAAAAGCTTTCACGCCGAAGGGGGGGGGGCCGAGGAGAGAGTACCGGAAAAAAGGCTGCGTCGCGCGCATGTGGATATAGCGCGCGACCTCGTAAAAAAAGCTCGCCTCTATTTTTCCGCCCCGGTCTGGTTATTTTCATTTTAAAAGCATTATTGTGCTATCTGCGATTGCCAAGACCAATCGTTTAATGGACGCCGACGCGGAAGTGCACGCGTCCCCGCGCGTGCACCGTCTATAGGTCCGAGCGAGTCCGACGACTTATATATGTATGCGACTTAACGGGGACGCTGCACTGAGAGAAGAACAGGTTTAATTCTAATTGCAATTGAATTTTAGAAAATAAAAATGCGTTTTGTTGAATATAATACTGATCGTAAATATAAAAGTGTGCTCCGTTTGGTGGATCAATTATGTACTTTATTACACGATAAAACGTAATTGAGGAATGACCATTGCGAGTACTAAACTCTTTTAAGAGAAATTCATTGTAGTTTTTATTTGAATTTTGGAACTTCATCGAAGCATTGTACTTTCCTTAAAAAAATGCGGTAAAGTTCCTCTTTGAAAGGTTACGAAGCTTTTTCGACAATAACAGTTTCAGATAAAAATTACAGTTATTTTCTCGTAAATATTTTTAGCCCTTGACAATCGTCCCTCGATTCAACGTAACTTTTTTATGGGAAACTTCATCATAATTTTTTGAGAACAATGTTTGAATGTTTGCATATTTTTTCCTATTAAAATATATAACGTATATTAACAGCAAATATGTAATTTTCTTCTGTCAGTGTGGAAATGCGTCAACTATGTTTTCGTCGAACTTTTATATGCCAGATAAACAATCGAGCGATGTCGATGACAAGAACTTTCTTCGACATTTTTACACGCCACTGGTGTGTAAAACAGCTGCTAATGAACTTCCTTTAATCGAATATTTATTTCGTTAAACGTTCGTTTCTTTTAAAACAGGCAATCGATATCGTTCATATTAATTAAATACCTATTTTAATTGGAAAGGGAAGAAATCGTTCCATTATTTTGCACATGAATTAGCATTCGCTTTCAATTTTTACGAGAATTCATTACAGACGCTTTTTATTTCAAATACAGCAGAAACTTTATGAATTTTACAAGGAAGTATAATTAATTAAATTACATTTGAAAATAGTAAATATGTTTGTGACGCTTTAAGTGGTAAGAATTAATTAGTTAAGTGAAAATTTCTTTCGAGAAAATGTATCTTCAGTTTTTGCTCTAGAATCTACACCGCCTTTCGAATTGTGGTTAAATAAAATTGTCGCTTTTAAAGAAAAAAGAGAATTTAAATTTTCGGGTAAAAACTACGTATTCCAAGTTCTTCCTAAAGTCTAGTACATTTCAGAGAGTCGCAAAAAGGACATTTCATAGATTCTTTCGAAAAGAAAAATATTTTGTGAAATCCTTCTGGAAAAAACACGCTTCGAGAGATTCTCGCTAAAAAATGCGCTAACTATTTTGCATATAATCCGCAATTCTCTAATCCTTAATTCTAATAAATTATCAAACAATTCAAAAACAGTGAAATTCCGATGAAAAATGTAATGAAAATTCCAAACGTACTTCCTTTTCGCTGTGTCAAAATTCTGAAATGTGCCTTTTCCCGTAGTTGGGTGAAATTGTTATAGTTTACCTTGCAAAAAAATTGAAATATGGATTTCCTTCGTCAAAAAAATGTCATGTACTTTTTTGCTCAAAAGTGACGAACCAACAATATCGTTGGTATTTTATTTTTGTGAATGTTCTTCTTGATTTCTCATATTCCATTCTCGCGGAGATATTGAATGCATGGCTTTATTTATCGAGAAATTTTATATGAAATTTATGAAAGTAGGGTGTATCATAATATTTGAATATTGAAAGGTCGCAGAAAAATTCTCATCTCCCAATGTAGCAGATTAATGCAAAAAGTGCTTGTTCAACCCAAGTGGTATGCCTATCGGTGTTATTCGCGGCAGTGATCTTCACTTATTGAACAAGATTCCGATAGTCACATTGACGACTTTCCGACCCACTGGATTAATAAAAGCATGATAAATAATTCTCATAAAAGGAGTAGATAGTAATGACAGATGAAAAATAGCAGCGCGAAGTGGAACTCTAGCATATCTTGCAATGGCGTTATAGAAAGACATTGACACAAATACAAGCGTGCGAGCTCTAGATTATGCTCGAAAAATATTATAAATCTTGATATGACTATAACAATAACAATAAGACATTTAAATACCAAGATTATGGATAGTTTCATTTCTACGATGATTAGTCATTTCGAGAGAACTAATGATCGTGTAATAGGATAGAAAATATTTATTATTCTTTCTCGAGTTTATATTCAAATGATTATTAAACTACTGTAATAAATAAATATTTCTATAATTAGGACGAAAAAGAAATTGATCACATCTATAAATTAATTAATTTTTTAATAGTAGAATCGAACCTATAATAAATAGCAGACGAAAAGTATTTTTTATCTTTAAAAATTTGAAAGCATCTTTAAGATAAATGATTATTACTAACTTTTAATATTTATTTAATTCAGAGCTGAATTTATATTCTGTACTGTTAACTTGGTAATTAATCAATTTCTATCAATCTATCAATCCATCATACACGAAACAAACTTTTTGAGTCTGAAAGGCGATCAACGGCCTTAATGAAAGGACTAGTCATACAATGGTGGAGTCTCGCGAACTCACTGAGTTTGCTGATCCATAATGGCTAGGATGACCAGTAGACGACCGATAATCTACGTCAGTTCCAAAGATTCAAGGTTGGATGAATTTTATTCTTTTGCCCTTAATGTACCTAAATCGAAGTTCGGAAAACTTTGATTCAGATAACGAACACTGGATGATTCCGTAAACAAATATTTTTACTTTCGTTTCTAAAGTTTTACTTCTTTAACAGAATGTACGTGTGAATGTAATTTGTTACCTCAAATATATACGCATAATAAAATAAACGTTATCTAAGAATCTATTAGTTCTTTTCAGAACGCACTAAAAATAGTTACGTTATTTATTAAAACTTCCGGCAAATTTTACTTGATTTACTATTTGATTTTCCAAACTTCAAGGCGGTAATTGGATTAATATAAAGGTTCGTATAAATAATTTTTTTTTATTAAATCATTTCCTCCGTTTTTTGTAGAACTAATCAATTAGAAATAAGAACAAAATTTTTCAACAGATTTTAATAAAACAATAAACCTGCTAAAAAACTGTGAATAAATGATATTCAAATATAATTCACGACCCCGTTTACACAGCGCTCTAAAAATACATTCGCAGCGTCATAAAAGGTAAGACCTTCCTAAACAATATCCCGCGCCACCGTTGGCTATTACGAGAAAAAGCCACCTCGAAATGATGTTAATTTGAGCTCATTTAGCGTCACCCCCGCAATTTCAACCCCTGCGCTATACCATTATCACCCGTCCGCACTATATACCCTACCTCGGATTTCCGAGTATCGGAATAATCACAGCGAAGAATATCGGTTACGAGCAAGAGGCGTGCGACGGTTACCACCGCGCACAATGCACCGCTCCTCCGGCTAACGAACTCATACGTCTTGCTGGGCGCGGGGGGTAGCGGGGAGGTGGGGGCTCAGGTCTGAAATCGAACGGCAGCGAAAGAAAGACCGACGAGCTATAAGGGAAGACTGTGGCTCGGCCAGGGGGAGGGGGTGTAGTAGAGGAAGAAGAGAAAAGGGGCGGGAAGTGCACCTATAGGAAAATCCCTGTAATTCGTTCGATTAACGGCAATTTATAGCGGCAGTCCGTACGAGCTGACCTACATAGGACCTTGCCTCCTCCACGCGCACCTATCTTCCCGCAGCGTCGCGGCCCTCCTTACATCCCACCTTCTTCCTCTGCCTTTTGCTCCTTTCTCCACCCGTCGATTCCCAGGCCACCCTTTCACCTCTCTGTCGGTCTCTCTCTCTCTCTCTCTCTCTTTTCTTCTTTTTCTCTTTCCTCGGCGATCTGCGCGTTCCTCTTATTTTTTCGCGGTGGTCGCGTGCGTGCTGCCGACCAAAAGCCGCACCGACGGCTATTTCTCCGGGTCCCGAGAAGGCACAGTCCCTGCAGTACGTCTTGTTATTTCCTTTTGTCGGCCGCGGGTGATAAAGCTTAGCGCCAGTGAGGGGTCCGAACGACCTTCTCTCTTTTCACCTTTGCCCGATCCCGACGTTCTTATAGCGCGACGGGATATCTACATAATCGGATCTCCGTAAGGTCAGTACCGAGTCTTGTGGCGCTTTATAAGCGAAAAACGTCGAGCTTTTTTTATGTGCTTAAAATCTTTATTTAGAATTTTTTTTTGTCCGATTGATCAGCAATAATTAATGTCTTATATTTACAGTAAACATTTTTTTGTAGTATATTCGAGAACAGTAATCTTTTATTTATGCCATAGATTATGCAAGCAGACAACGCTATTGCTGTCAATCAGATTATGATATGCATTGATTATTATGCCTGGCACAGCTTACAGTAATTAAAAGAGATTACAGCCACCTGCTAAATAGGTCAGAGATTACGTTTTAAGATGCAAGCTTAAAAAATTATTAAATTTAATAAATTTTTTTAAAACCATAGTATTAATTTAATTCATCAGTACCACTAACTTTAAAATATTTATCAAGTTTTTTAAGTCAATTTAACACCTGTAAGTGACACGGATACCCACTTTCAAACTTCAATTATTTCTAAAGTGTTAATTCCATGTCGTCGTTATTTTCTTTTCTTTTTTTTTGTAAATTACGAAAACTTATACTGTCATAAATATTTCACGGCTGTTTATCTTTGCGGACAAACTTTAATCGATTATAAGTACACAGGGCGATTATCTTATATTGCTGTGGATATACACCATAATCCTCGATTTGTACCGCTATGGATGGAAAAAGCGGGACACTTACTTCTTTGGTCCCGAGAAGTTACCTTGATTACCCGCTAATCCACCTATCTAATTTCAGTCGGTAGAGTCTCGCGGGTCGTCTAAGACCTCCCCCATAAGCAGCTGAACAAACATCTCCCGCAAATACGACGGCGAGCCGAAAATTCGAGTGCGCGTGGGAAAACAGCCGTGGAATACCGCACGCACCGCACCCAACCCCCTCCCGCGTACAGAACCGCGGGGATGGCGGAATTGATGCCAGACGTAAGAGTGGATCCGCAAACGATCGTACGGGAATTTACGCAATCGCCCTCGGCTCCGTGTAAAGCTCACGCACGTGTAACAGTTATATCTATATTCTCCGCAGGGGCGGGGGGAGGAACGCGCCATGGGGGAGCGACGAAATCGAATAAATAAAAGACGGCAAAAAAAGGCGAGGAGAGAGGAACAAACACGGAGAGCCGGAGAGTGTCTCGCGGTGTACTACTACACGCGGAAGTAGGCCGTTAAGATAATGCGCTCCGCTCGCCTCGCTCCGTTCCGTTCCGTGACGCACGCAAAAGGTCCGCAGTGCTTTCTTTTATTCCGCCCCCCTCTCTTCGGCGTTACTCCTCCGGCGGGTTGTTATCGTCCGTCCGAGGCGAAACTCGAGACTTATTGTCGTCCTTGCCGGGACGCGCGCGTTTCGCAAGATAAATTCCGCCGGCGTCGCGCGCGATTATGCCTGCCGCGGAATATACCCGACGCAAATGGTGCAGGCTCCTCGATCCATTCCTCCCCCACCCCCTTCTCACTGTTTTTTTTTTTTTTTGACTGCCCGTTTGCTTTTTTCATTGGCGAGTTAGAATATTAACGGCAAGAGGTATTCCGAGGGTATTATTGTACCTGCAGCGACGTTCCGCGGGAGAGGATACGATTGTCCGACATCGTTAGAGGTTTATTGAATGCCGACGGCACGTTGGTCGTGATTTTTTTCGCTTCTGGCTTGGATATTTGCAGTGGAATGCAATATACTTTTCTACCGCGCGGTATAAAGCTCCGGATGCGTGTATAAGAGGGAATTCATCCTCATCGTAAACTCGGGGTGGAAAATGATTGGCGAAACGCGAACTAAATGTTACGATCGGCGTAAATGCAGATATTGTGTTGCTTCAACAAAATAAAAGCATTGTGCATGGAGTTCAGTCGACCTCGTCCGTTTCGCTTCCGCAGCGCTGCATACCTTCCTTTTTATCATAAGTTTTGCCTTTGTTTTGCGCTCCATTGAAAATTAGCTTACAATTATGCAAAAAAAAAATTACGATTGTAATTTTTTATTAGCATATTCAGACGTACGATTTTTTTCTCTTTATTTAAGCGATTGAGAAAAGAAAGCTTGAAGTTTCATTTGACTGTGAGTTTTGAGGTGCGATACAGCGGAGGTAAAAATAAGGAAGACTATTTGCTCAAACATTAGTAGTCTCTTTGCAAAAAGAAAAAAGAAAATAAGTTTGAGAGCGGTGAACTTTTTTTTTAAAGTGGAAACACTTCAAACTTTAAGAGATAGAGGAATAAAGATATCTTGGCTCTCTGACGTTTGGACTAAATGTGCAGCTACTTTGAGAGATTTTTCCTCTTTCCGAAGAAAATATAATTTCTTGTAAAAAAAAAAAAGATGAAATCACCTTACGATCTGCGTGAATAAGAATTGAGATGCAAAACAAATATGCATATGAAATAAAAATATTCTATACAACTGGCTTGATGGAATTTCTCATACAAGGACCCTTCTCTAGATTTCACCTCGAATTGCATTCCGACGCTCCTCCAACTGATTTCAGCAAATTCAAAAATAAAAACGAAAAATTAAAAAATAAATATACTCTACACACGAGCTAAAAAAAACAGCTACAAAGTATGAAAAGAAAAATGAGAAAATAGTGACTGAATTTATGACGGAATTACTTAAAACGCCTTACAGTGGAAAAATAACTGAAGAAATAGCAGATAAACTTTTACAGAACTCAATTGCGCAAAGAAAATGTACGTAGAATACAAACCACCCTTCGTATAAAACGATTCATTGCATATTGCAGAAGCATGCAACCCACTGCAGGGCTGCCTTAAAAAACACTCCCTCACATCCGCCCAAAGCGCGCGCCTCGCGCAGTCCTCAAACTGAGCTAAAAGTTAAAAGTTTAATGTCTGCCTCGTGCCCGGTTATGGGTGTTAGCGAGCGCGTGGTTTATACCGCGCGCCACTACGCACTAGGGTAAATTACGAGCGGGACGCTCACCCTCGCGCGAGGAAGCCTCTTATATTCGGCTGCCTCACTGTTTCTCGCACTTATCGATTTACTCCTTTTGAGTCTCTTTCTTTCCCTCCGCAATTCGTGCGGTGCCTCTCCCTTCTTTATTTTTTTTTTTTATTTCTGTATCTTGGGCGCGTGCCATCGTTGAGCAACTTCATGAAATGGCGTGTACGCCGCAGCTATTCGACTGAGTATCCGTATTTGACGTCGTGATATTCGAAATGGAGATTTTTCGCGTTCGTTAATCTACGACTTTATTGATTTTCCATCGAAAAATAAAGGGTGAACGAAGATTTATGTTATTGCTTACGCTGACGGAGGGATTAGAGGACGATAAGTGTGGAAGCGATTGATAGTGAGGTTTTGTCCTACATAGGCAGAAAAAGAAATAAAAATATATAGTATAATGACTTACGGTAGAAAATTAATTTGTTTACTGTAATAAGTGGTCTATTATTTTTAAATTAGTGAAAATTGTACTGAGATATTTGTGAATGGTAGTAATGTCGTATAACAATGGAATTTTTTAAGTTTTTATGCTTAAAATTATTTTATAAAATTCACGCATTCGTGTAACTGAGAAATATGGTATAAAGGTGTTATTCTTTTTTAGCAAGAGCTACTCGAGCACACATGTAGCTAAAAATTGTAGCACGGTGAAATAATTCAACAGCGGTACGAAAAATTAAAAATTATTAGCTCCAAGTACCCTCGCATTGTTATTAAAAAAAGTATAGTATAATAATTCTTTTCTTAGTTTTTTAACTATTTATTATCCAATAACGCGATTTCTGAAATTTCAGATTAAAAAGAAACATTTATTATACTATTGACTGTTTTATGTGCGTAGATTTTCCATAAAAAGGCTACTTTCGGTGCATTAGAGATAATGGCGCAAATATCATTCACTGATACCGGCAAATCCACGTTGCATTAGATCCTTTGAAAATTTGTAGATATAATCATACTTTATCAGGTATGATTATCTAAAATAAAAAATGGTACCACATTACCAAATGAACATTTATTAAACTTTTTTAATAAATCCTCCCTCCCAGCGCGAACATAAATCATGTTTGCTCAAAGATAATTTGAAGGATCCAGAATGACGCGACGAAATTCCGCGCCCGCAAACGAAAGAAAACGCCGGAAGTAGTTTAAAATCTGCAATCTACAGCCGCAAAAAAGACGCTAATTCGTAAAAAATGGCATTTCTTCCAGATCGCGTGCTTAGAGGAAGGAAGCACGTGGCGACTTTCCCGCCGGTGGTCAGCGCGAAGGCGACCGAGCCGCATTAATCGAATTTGCCGCGTTGCTGATCCATCCTCCACCCACTGCGACCTCAGCCTCGTGGCTTCGTAAATCAAGGAGGCGCCGAGGAATTTGAGGTCGCCTATCGCGCCCGTCGTTATAAAATTCGCGTCGACGGAAGTTAATCGACGCTTGTTTATGTCGAGGCGATTGAGCGCGAGTCGTAAATGCGCTCCCTCCCCCCTCCGCTGCCGAAAATCCATTACGGGAGCGTTAAGTTGGGCGGACGCGTGGGCCCGCTGGTAGGGGAAGCGTCGAGGATGTAAACACGGCTATTTTTCGGCTTTACGGGTGCTTCGCGTTCCCACGCGCGTCTCGTAAAATGCAATATGCACGAAGTTTTCGCCTGCCGATGATACATTAGGCCGGCGTTTTACTGCGGGATCTCGGCTTGGTTTGTTTCAATGATGCCGCCATAATTTTTGGGTCAATCTTTATGGACGCACGCGCTGACATGTTCTCCCGCTATAACTCAGTTTATTGATGCGAAACGCCGTAGCGAGCGGCCACTCGTTTTCCGAAAATGCATCGGATATACGTTGCGCTTTGCTATTTTTGACGTCGCGCGCTATAAACGCACTCGGGCTGAAGCACTTTCCTTGAATATTCACTGCGTCGTTAATAATACGCGAACATTCTTGATAATGACTTTTTAATCAAGATTCATCAATATTTTCATGTTTATCTGCAGAAAAGTGAATATTTTATTCGATTCTGCAGTATAAATTGCTTATACTCCTTATTGAAGGTGCACCCCTCGGTAAAAATAAACCAAGCGTAAAAGGGGGTTTGTTTGAATTAAAACGAACATTTATTAGCTATTTCAAACTCGGCGAATTTAATAGCATTGCGCGCGCGAAGTGGAGAAAAAGGCGCAGCCTACAAACCAAAGCTGAAAGTTAAAAAATAATGCCATTCGGCATTCATACAGAAACGCCACTCTCAGTGTATATGCATGCGTGAGTGGCATAGAGTCTGACGAATCGGCAGAGCGCGGGCGCAATTTCCAAAACAATGAGATTTTACTGGCATGTGGCCGGATGATCGAACGAAAGCGGGACCTGCAACGGTACTAGAGCCGCGCGTTGAACACGGAAAACATTCGTTTAAGCCATAAAAGATGTTCGAATTGATGGCCAGGATAGAATTCAATACCAAGCAGATTTTTAGCGTTTTTGCGAGCCTAATAAATGCTCCTGCCTCTCTCCCAGGAAAATTTATTTCTACATTTATTAATTCACCGCTCGAATCGTACCACCCCTATTACCTTTTAGTATTCCTGGCTATATATTTCCGCCGGGAATTGTAGTATTCCACTGCGAACGAAAAGTTATGTATAAAAAAAGGGGACGCATTTTACTGCGGGCAACACAAACGTATGCACTTTACAAGTGAATAAAATTTTAAGGGCCGCGAATAAGGGGGTAAATCAAAAGGAGCGTATAAATTTTGAAATTAAAGACGTTACCTCGCGCTAAGAAATATTGCACGAAGAGACTTAAATCTTAAGACCGCGTAACACGACGCCAGGGCCACGCACAAATGCTGTATCATTTGCGTGCTTTAAACCAAGCGGGAGAGCTGCTGCAGGCAACGCACACACAGACGCGAGCTCAAAGTAGGCAAACAAGTGCAAGATTTAAAGCTCCTGTGATACTTCGATGTCGAGCACTCCTCGGTCAATAGACGCGTCTTTCTGCCTGTTCGCGCAAAGGTACGTATAATTCGTACAGAAGAAGCTTCGGCATACACAGTGTGATACCGACTTGCCCTCGGTGAAACAAATAATGAATTTTACACGCTTTCGGGTTTACTATTAATTAACAAACAGTATTACTTTGAGTTCTTTTATATTATTAATCCTTTTATTTTTTAATAAACTTCGCTGAGAGCTTAAAATCATTAATTAGCGTTCTGTACTCTGCTGTAATTAATTAACTATAAAATTGAACAAAAAGCTGACTTTCCGTGTGATTGAAATTTTATAACATATATAAGCAGTTTCAAAATAATCTACTTGTCGATAATGAAAAATCTATAATCTACTTTAGCATCTCTCACCGGTCATTAAAAAGCTAAAAATAAAAAGAGGTCGATATTATCGGCTGTACACCAACAGAATTTTAAAGTTCAGCATATAATTCATCTGGAAAAAAAACTTAGAATTTGTAAAGTAAGTTACATACACTTCATTATATTTAACAGGATAATTACAGTTCGGAAACTTAAAAAACTGATCGATTTAAAGAAAACATTTTAGTAGTTTCAAGTCAACGTTGAACTTCCGACGTGATGAATTTGTTAAACGCTATTGCAATTTTAAACTTGCGCCTTTAAAAGTTTGTCAAAAACAAAAAGAAATTTGAAAAAAGAAGTTTTGAAAACGTTAACGCGCTACTAGAGCGGCTACAGCGTGAGCGGTGAAGTATTAAAACAAAGATGAATTAGAACAGGCGCAAAAGCGAGGTGGAAATTTTTATAAGCGTGCCACAGTTGCGGTCGGCAAAAAGTCGCTCCCTTATTCAAGCTGCCAAACTGCTCTTCGTTTTTGCCGTCGCTTTCGCCAGCGCAACATGTCGTTTTTCAGCGCATTATGTCGGGCTCACGTGCGGACTGCGGTGTGCCCCTGCCTTGCCCCCGCGCCCATTTATACGGCGACAGGTCGAAATTCAAAGCGCAAACTGCGACGTGGAGTGTTTTAATTATGGCCGCCACCGCAGGGAAGAGCACGCGGCCCGCGCCACTCGGCGGAACTCGCGGGGCCACTTACGTGCGCAAGAACGAGCTTTAGAAGAATACGACTTAATAGGAGCCCGCCGCCGGCGAAGGGAGAGGGGAGTGGTTAAGTGCGAGCACCGTTTTGTAATTTAATAAATCAACATTCGCCCGGCGAAAGGGTTTCTTTAGTGTATAATTAGAGGACATGTTTAAAGCTAATGTTTGCGTTGGGATTGTACCTTTTTTTTAAAAGGCTCCGGGGGTGTAAAAAAAAAGCTTCGGGGTTATATCAGAGTCTAACGTCTTTACTCCGACATACGTTTGTGTGTGCTCGTTTTCTGAAAGCCCCTGGCTTTTTTAATTCAAAGAGGTGGTATAGGAGTTTAAAAGGTTGATAATGTAGGTTTCAATGATTTCGAAACAAGTATGTGTAAGTAGTTTTTAGAGCATAAAAATAATCAACTCATAAATAACGAAAACGTTCCTGTTCAAGTGGAAATTTAATAAATAGGTCTTACCGGACTCGTCTGTATCTACTGAATAATGCGAGACCAGAGCTATTCATGCATTGTAATATATATAATTAGTTCTGCAATTTAATAAATTATACATTGAGAAAAATGTTCTAGCAAATATTCTATTGTACCTTCATATATTCCTAATCTAATCTATGTACAGTATCTTAATTTTATAATTCGTACATCAAGAAGGTCTACAAAATTTAGAGTAACTTTTCAACATAACTTTTCTTAATTTTAAGAAATTTCTCATCTTTCTGGATTCATTCGAATCTACTTAACAGTGTCAAGAAAGAGCAGTTGATAGATTGCTTTATGTTTTGTAAAGTCATAAATAACCCATAGGAAAATCTTAAAAACGAAGTGCGAGAAAAATGTCTGGTCGGATCCAGCTGTATCTACTTAACACTGTGAAGAAATAACTATTCATAAGTTCTTTACTTATACGTAGTTATTTCTACATTTTAAAAATATTATGTGTTGCTTACAACTAAGATTTATGCCTTCAACATGTTATTAACGATGTAGATCACTGAATACTCTTAATTTATACAAGATAGAAAACAAAAAAAAATCGTAAATCGAATAGTTCTACAAGATTTTGAATAATTGTTCAATATCAGATTTATATTAAAAATAATCACCGCAATTACGTTAAACTATTGTAACATTCAATTAGAAATATTTTCATATCTACGTATCCCTCACGGAAATAATCAAATGAACAGGCTTAAATCCTCTAAAAACAAAAGAACGGAAATTTTGCGTTGAAGAGTAATTAGTACTGAGTATCGCGAGTAGATAGGCGCTGAAAGCAAAAGGAAAAGTTGACTCGTTGCTCGCTGCGCGTAGATTAACCGCGTTCTGGTTTTAAACTCGTGCACATACTCTGCCTCCCGCCCTCTCTGCACCTGTATAAGTGCGACTATATACACGCGTGATTTCAGCGGTTCAGGTAAAGCTGCTTGGACGTAGTGAGAGTGCCTCGCGTGACTCGCACCAGGTTAAAGGTAAAGTTAACCCAAAGTTGGGCACAATGCAAACTGCAACTTAGGATAGTCGGTAGCATATGCCTTCTCTCACTTTCTCTTTTTTCCCGATCTTTCTGTTTCTCTTTCCCTTTACTCCCGTGTTGTTCTACGATTTTGTTTTTCTCGATACTCCTCGCTCTCCTTCGCTTCCGAGCTGCTGACGTAAGAGACGATTAAAGCTACTGTTTTTTTTTACACTAATTACATCGATATTAACTACTTGGAGTAGAGAATAGTGTTTGAGTTCGGCGCGGATTGTTTGCGAAACTTGTAATACTATATACAGTTGATGCTGAAATTAAAAGTTTTCTTCTAGAATAATAGCTGATTGTTACAAAAGCCTATAATCTGATTATGTTTAAGGACATACATACGAACCAATAATTTGATCTATAACTATATATCAAGAGTAGTTTATTAAGTAGCTGAACATAATAATAACAACAATAGTTTCCAAATTATACGAAAATTAGATTTATGTTTTTGATACTTACCAATTTTAGATAAATTAGTAGAATCATTTATTAAGAATTAATTACACTCATTTATTAAGAATATTTAAAATGTTCAAATTATTTTGAAAATGCTTAAGAATAAATGAAGCCTGAAGTATTGTTTTCAGCGTAGGCTTAAATACTGCATGTTGCACGTGTTTTAACGCAGCATAAATAAATCTCAATGCACTTAATAGTAAATTCTACTTGAGCAGACTTTCTAGATTAATTACAAAAAAAAAGAAAGAAACGAGAGCATAAATTTACCATGAGCATTATTGGCGTAAAGTGCAATAATAAAGTGTTCCAGAGGAAGTGGAGTAAAAAGTTGCAAAGAATTTATAACACTCATTTATTTCGTTCCTCAATGAAATGGTAACAAACCATTGACTATACACACTCGCATAGGTAAATTGAAGAGCACTCCTACGGCTGTGCAGCTACACTGACAGTAAAAGTCGTCTGCGCAAGGCGCCGTTTCGGATCACATCAGAGTGCAGCCACTGCGAGCGGAGAGTAGATACTTATGGAAGACGACCCCGATGGACTCCTCTTAGTGAACTAAAGTCGTTAAGCCAGAGCTGCACCGAAACAACTAAGAATCTCTATGTCTTGTCGATGCCGATCAAGGGATGCCAGAGAAGCTAATAAATTAGTAAAGAATCGAAACTCAGTACGATCCCTCGGTTTATACATACTCGAGTTTGAGCCTCCTTCGGAAGTTCGAGAAGGAGCGATAGAAATACACGGTAGTCGAAATAGAGACGGTCTAGTGTTTCTATTAGGATTTTTATTAGTTTTCTCGACCATAACGTAGCCGTGTTAGCGATAAAATCGTTAAATTTGTTTTTGATAGCTTGGGCGTACATAAAAAGTCTGCGGAAAACATATTTTACAAATTACAAATTTAATAAATATCGTATTTGAGGGAATCTATGCAAATAAAAACATGCGAGTCGGTTTACTTGGAAAAAATAATAAAAGCTGGGGCAAAGCTTTGGTCAAAATTTTTTCTCGTTCTATGGGTCATACCTACAATACATGAAAAAAATCACGAATACACAATTCCGAGATAAGTATTTTTTTATTTTCAAATGAAGTTTTTTAATTACAGATGTATATGGGGTATGTCAATAGATTAATTATCTGAATTATAAATTACATTATTGTCTATTGCATAATGATCGCAATGAACGGTCAAATAACATAAGGCGCAAAACAGATTTCCAAAAGACAAACTATCCTCAAACAAACGATCCCCTACTATTTAATGAACACATGATGCTTTTTAGTTGAAGAAAAGAATTTTAAGTCAATCGATTATCTGATACCTAAAAAAATAGAAACAATCCAAGGAACATTAAGAGTTCATTTAATGCAAAAAATACGATTTTACATCGACATTAGAAAATAAAAATATTAAAAGATTCGGCGATTTTTGGAGAACCTTCATAAACATGAAAACAATGTTCGCATTCTTGTAATAATGTTTCAAGAATTAAAATTCTAGGGTGTTAAGTTTCGTTTTTAGAGAAATGCCGGCTTCATAGTAAACTACAACTAAAATGGATGAGCTATTCGAGCTTTCAATTGACGCTACGTTAAATTTACAGCATATTTTATAAAAAAAGAGCTGGTAATTAGAGATTATACTGTAAATTATTTCAGCTGTACTGTAAATTATTCAACTTAAAACGCTAATTTTTACTAAAAAAAAAACAATTATTATACAATCTTCATTATGAAGTTTCTCCAGACAAAAACTAAGCGCGATGAATAATTTTGTATATGTAATTCCAGCAAGTATAGCTCGATCATAAAAATAATTTTGATAAATCTTTTTAATTATTTATTTATTATTAAATTACATTAAAAAAGGCTTCAAGGACAATTTAATGCCAGACAAACTAAAAAAAATGTATACTTTTGAACTCTTCATACAAAATTCTCCATTCGTATAATCCCTCCATACGCGCAATTATTTACATATCTCATTAAAAATCTTCTGTGTACACGAAATCAACCGTCGAGGCGAGCTCCTCCTAAAACTGCAGACTCATGAGCTCGCAAATAAAAAAAAATCGCGCACCAAAAATAATATCATCAGCACTCGCCCGTACGAAATCTTTTTCCAACCGGGCGCTTTTTTCCTTCATCTCTCTTTCTTTTTTTCTTTCTTTTTTCTTTTTTCACCCATCGCACCGCGCGTGTTCTTCGCTCGTCCTTTTGTCCTCTCTTTTCGCGAGGCGAACCACGGCTCCGGCGGATTCTTGCGCAAGAATCGCGGACGTATCCTCAATTACGCGGACCTCGGCGGGGATTAAAAGTGCGCTGATGATGGGGAGAGAGCCCGGCAGGGCCCGTCGTGACCGTCGCAGCCGACTCCCAATTATTTCTCACGAAACTAATCTCCGCGCAACTTTATCCGCTCGCGCGAATTCAAAACGGGGATAATGGGATTTTAACGAAGCGCCCGGTGGTCTTGGCAGTCACGCGAGCCCGCGCCCGGGGATCGGCGCCCGTGTGCAGTGCTGCTGCGCTCTGGAAATCTCCCGAAGTGCGATTCCATATCCGCGAGGGAATATGACGTATATCGACGCGCGCCCTACCTTATCAACGTTCAGCGCTCGCGGCACGAAAAATCCAAAATTTTCACTTATCGACGAATTTCTTAATCGATCGTACTGGCTTCTTGTAAAACAAGGTTGTTAGAAAGGAAGCGTAATAATCTATTGTAGATCGAAACGTTTTTATTTTTTAATAAAACTGATAAAAAATCTGGCTTCGGATAACGGAGTGGTTTATTATGTACTATATTTGTTATTTTACGACAGCTTCACATGTAATCGTTTTTTTTTATAAAAAGTAAACGATGATTGAAGAATCATTGTTAAATTTATTTTTCTAACACTAAGAATTAAAATTTAATAGATCTTCGAGTAAAAAAAAAATGTAAGGAAAATGTCTTACCGGACTCGTCTGTATCTACTTAAACTGCAAGGAAAAAGTAGCTCACTGATAATACGTACAATTATTTTTATATTTTCAAAAGTCATTCATGTCTATTTGCAATCAATACAAAGGTCTTAAAAGTGTAACTGGAAAGCAATGTCTTACCGTACTCGTCTGTATCTACTTAATACTATGAGAAACGAGATGTACGTAGATTGAAGTATGTACAATTTTATCTATCAATCAATATGAAAGCCTTAAAAATGTAACTAAAAAACAATGTCTTGCTAGACTCGTCTGTAACTACTTAAGAGTGCAAGTAAAGAATTATACACAACTGTAAAGTAGGTATAATTAATTCTATATTTTCAAAAGTCATAAGTGTGAACTTGTCGTCAATATAAAAGCCTTACAATGGTAATTCAATATATAAGATCACCAAATATCATAGTTTTATACCTTAAGTCAAATAATTCTACAAAATTGAAAGTAATTATTTAGCTTCATTTTTCTACTAAATTATAAATAAAAATGTCGGTACATGGAAAATATGGTTTAAAAAGTTGAAATCGTTTATTATAGCTACACTGAACTGCATTTATTAACAAGATAATTTATCTAATACTTTTAATGTTCTATTTAGTTTTATAATACTGTATTGCAACTGAAAAGCAAAAAATAAAAGTAACAATGCATTTTAAATAGATAAATAATCTTATGTAAGATAACAAGACGAAGATAAATTTATACGTTTAAGCTGTCATTACAGAGGCTGCAATTTTTTGCCACACCTTTGGATAGTATTTAATTTTTTACACGACCAGTTCAAAGCCTTGACATTATCAGTTCCATCAGATAGACTTACACGACGTCACGATTGTAAATTATCCTACTGCATATACAGACAGACTCATTAGTCATTTTTAAAGCTCCATGTCACATCGTTTACTTTTTAAATACCGCTTTTCTCAATTACCTGATATCTCAGCAAATTTCAGTAAATATCAAAGCCAGGAAAAATCTCAAACCACACCGATACTTTTAACAAAATACATGTAATACGTCTACATAAAAATAAATAGAAATAGTTACACTGACTTAGAAATCATCAATGTTGCATACATCTTTTTTAGTTTCGATTCGAAAATAATTGCAAAAATGTTCCGTAGTTTATCACACTTTTTTACAAGCTCCCATCAATCTAACAAACACGAAATTCGATTCAAACTATCGGCTCAGTAATTGGAACAATTTTGTAACTGTCTACTGGAACGGCAGGTGCTTCAAATTAAAGCGAACTTCAATAAGCAATCGTAGATGAAGTTCAAGAAGTTTCCATCACGCAATCGACCCGTTAGAAAGGAAGGAGCTTGTACTTCGTGAGAAATAATAATTCATGCGATTGTGGTAATGAACAAGGAGTGTCTTAACAGCTCTCCGAAGGAACACCTTTGCGTTGGGAATACGAGGGAGATCAACAAGCTGGGAGGCGACAACATTATAATTGATCGGTCTGCTGCACATAAAGCAATTAATAGGCTAGGTTGGTTATGTCTTGTAGGTCGATATGAGGTGGTTTAGGTACACTTGTGTTTATCGTTCCATAAACTTCCATTTATTGCACTAAGTAAAGGAATGATCACGTACACTCAGAGAAAAAACTTAATAAAAATTACTATAGTGATTACGAAAGAAGTGACAATGTTGACAATCGAGAAATTTTAGTATGGAAAATAACAATTATTAGTACTCAACATAGTAATTTTTAAAATTTCAGATACTAAAAACTACTATTTTCGCACTTGATAATACTGTCACTCGTTTCCTAATCACAATAGCAATTTTTATCAAGTTTTTTTCTTTCAGTGTAAATGTATTGCATATTACATATTAAATTAATTTTATATTCGTCCATAGCGAACTTAAAAGTCGATAGTTATCTCCAATTAGAATTAGCTGAGAGGGAACTTTTTACTTGTAGCTTATTTCTTAGATAAAAACTTGTCACACCATTGTCTATATCTCTGTAAAAATCGCTACCGAAATGATCTCGTAAAGCTTCCACCTTTTTCCTCGAAGAAATTCATTAAGCAAGATATAAATCATAATGACTATTAAAAGCACTTCAAGTAGCTCGTTTTTATAAGAAAAAAAAGAAAGGTTTTAACGAACTCGACCCAAGATTGCATACATGCACGGCTTGTCTCGGGTAAGCGAAGCGGTGCAAAAAGGGGGTAAAACAAAAAAAAATACGCCGGATAACGTCTGCACGCGACTCCTTAAAATTTAATTTCCGCCCTTAATACCAGCACTGTGAAGATAGAGGGAATCCAGAAGAAAGTTTCTCTCTTTTTGACCTCTCTCCCTCTATCTTTCTTTTTTCTTTCCTCCCGCGGCGTTTAAGGGACATGCTCGTTTTGAAACAATACGTGCGCTGGGCACGCCGCTGGTCCGCAATCCTTGACAAAATGGAAGCTTCTTACCAAGTGTCCCGTTCGCGGAAATAAGGCGAAACTTTCACTTACGGGAGACTTCGAGCCTCGGCCGTTGCATTGTTGCTCGCGGAAGGCTTTGTGCGCGTCTATTGGACGAAACGCTCGCTAGACCCGAGGTGGAATTTTTCTCTCCGCTTCAGTTTTTCATTACTCGCTACATATTTCTGTGGAAATGACGTAGCGGTCCGCGAATAGTGGGCACACACTTTCCTAATTCAAAAATAGTTCGATACCTTTTATTAAAAATACTTGGGGAATTATTAAAAAATATTTTCTCCACGCTCGTTTATTATATTTTCATTTTCACAAATGCACCCGGAGGGGCAAATTTTCAAGAAGCCTTCTGCCAGATATTTGTTCACAAGTATATTGATTTTTCTGTTAGCATCTTGCGTTCTCCTTAATTCCTTGTCGTTCATCGGCTTCGCAATCATTTAAAGCTGCAACTTCCGAAAGTGATCCTCCGGAATGTACTATTTGCAAATGTAGCCGTCCATAAATCTAAGAAACTCTCTTCTGCTGGTTCACGCTGCCCCGGCAATATTCTATTTATGCGAATACTCGGGCAAGGCTCGTAGCTCAGCGCAATAAACAATGTTTAGCCGATCCTACGCTTTGCCGCTCGGCGTTGCATTGTGCGCGAACTCGCAAAAAAAAGTAAAGAGCCGAGGCGAAGTGAGGGAAAGGAAAAAAGACCAAAGTAGAAACGAGACAAGAGTTCCTTATAAAAGAGGCCGTTTTTATCGCGGAAGTGTGCGTGTCTCCTCTGCAAACGTATATATAGATGTATGTATCTATCTGTATAGATATATGCATATAAAGGGAAAGAGAGAAAGAGGGAATACCTCAGAGCAGCGGCGCTAGCCTTTGTCTTGGGGGTTACGCAAGTTTTACGGGACAAATTTACCGCCCTGATGCGAAACGCCGTCGAGTTAAAGCGCCCGACGAGAATTTTTATTTCCTGCTTCGTTGGACGTTGCCGACGCTCCCCTCCCCCGCCCCACCGGCACCGCTGCCGCAGCTCTATCTACTCCCAAGATTTAACGCAAGAAAAAGGAGGAGGAAAACAAGAGCGAAGTGAAAAGAGCCCGCGCGATGCCGAGGAAAAATTTTGCTCTTTATGCGCATGCCTCAGCCGCGATATACTATGAGAAGGGGGGGGGGGAGACCGTACGTTTTGTTCGTTATTATTTATTTAAAAAATTCGAGCATTACATAAGCGTTTGCCGGGGAGGGCTTGACGTTTTTACGACGCTAGTCGAAAGTAGGCGCTTTGTCAAAAGTTATAATAACCATTATAACTTCAATAAAAGTTTACGCGATACTGCGTTCAACGGGCGGCCGCGCACATCTTTTTTCTCATTATCTGGCGAATCAAAAGAGAAATTTTAAAGTCATTGGGTAGGGCGCGCTTACTTGCGTCAAGTTGAAATTTGTGACAATTCAATTTTTAATAATTCTTTTTTAACAGTCTGTCTGATTGGGATTAGATTGAAAATTTCAAATTATAATAAGCATGACTTTATAATTTTCTGAAATTAATTTAAATTCGGGTGAACATGCTTTATTTCATAATTATTTTACTGCGAAAAAATTAATTATTATTATAGATTTTATACATGAACTTAGCAGTACAGTAAAATCTTTTAGTTCTTCTTGTGAATTGTCAATCAATTATTTATAATATATTGTAATTTCATATTAATTTCTTTGTAAAAGATTAAATTCATACTGTTATTAATGTTTGTAATAAAATTCTTGATACAAAATAATCGTGAAAAATTTTGTTATCTTATTTCATGACGGTTTAATAAACAAATTGACAACCATATATCCACAACACATTTTATTGATATGTAAGAAAAACACACGATATTTACAAACGGAAATGATTGTGACAAATTAAATAGTGTTAATTTAACTACCTCCATCCGCTACAACCTCCCACTATAAATATAAATAAAATTGCATTTCTTCGTTACAATTTTGCTTTCATTATATCAGTACTTCAAAAAAGAATACACGATACAATATATAACCAGCGCAAATTCAAGATTAATAAAAAAATAAATCTTTTGCCAAATAAAAAAATAAACGCTGATGCAAACGATCTAAACTTTTTTTTCATTAGCATTTCTTGCGCCAATTTCCTCTATAATATTTTTTTTTCTCTACTGACGAACGAAAAAGCTCATCAAAGATTTTATTCTCGCTTCTATTGTCGAAGAGTCATTGAAAATAAAAAAAAAACTGCTGACCATGAACTGCAAGACCAGAAACTAATAAAAACCACGAAAGTTAAAGAGAACACTGAGGCTTTGCTTGCGCTAAGTATATTATCACTTTAAATAACAGTAATAAAAAAGACTGCACCACAGAGCTATAACGGCTAGAATCGTCGGTAGGAAGTACGTGACTATTTTCAGCTTTTTCTCATCAACGCAGTACTTTCTCGTGGCCGCAGCCGCGCACAGAATATAAGCTTCAATATCCAGTTCGACTTTGACCGGAAATAATTCCTTATCTTCAGGAGTGAGGCGCTTATCAAGCTCTATTACTTTTCGCCGCGCCACTGTCATTGCTCTGAAGGTTACGGACTCAAAATCTCGCAGCAGCTTTTGAATCCTAAAATGTTCCTCGGTCATACTGTAAACGAGAGAAGTTTTTTAATTTCTTAAAGTATGGAAATAATTTATTTAAAAAATATTCGTGATTTTATAAAGTAAATACTAAAAAATTCTGGTATAAGTAAACCTAATTGTGTAAAATTTATTTAAGAAAAAGGAACTTTCATAAAATTAGTAAATTGAAAATCATTACAGGCGATCGATTTAATTAAAGTTGATAATTTGTGAAAAATGGACTAAAATAATAAATAAAGAAAGAACATTTTTATACCTGTCACTTTGATTGCTGCTTTAATATTTTTATTATCTTAATTACTAACTTTCTAATTCCTTACTTACTATTTCTTTTATAATAGAACATTCAATAATCGATGTGCACATGTTTAATATTTCACGAACATTTACTATTTAAAATAATATTATTTAATTCTAACCTTATATCTTGTCGCAGAAAGTAAAGGAATATATCGCAGAAATAGGCTGGTAGCAATTCGAAGAATATGACGACAAACCAATATATCGTTTTCGAACTCGTCATTCCCCGTATGCTGAAAGTCGGGTATCTGTATTTAAGATTGGCTCGATCACCTTTCGAAATAAGTTCACTCCAATTACACTGAATAGTCCCAGCAATATAAACGAGTGGTTTCTCTACTCCTTTTCTAAAACAAACACAGAAAAATATTAATTAGTACTACCTTTCTTTTAAATTCATCAAATTTATAAGCACAGAATATTATCTTTTTTTTACTATTTAAAATAAATTGCCATTAAAACTAGTTAGTCCCATGCATCCAATAATTCATTTTAAAAAGCGTAATAATAATAATGATATTGTAATAGAGTGAGTAATAAAAACGAAAGATAAAATCAGTAAGAAAACTATCGTAAATTAAATAAAGATTTTTTACACTTTTTTAAGAAATTAAGAATTTTTCTATATTAAGCTATTGCGTGAAAAGTTTAAAAAGCGAAGCCATAAGTAGATGTTGTTAAGTTCAGTATACAGGGAATCTCGCTATCAAACTTTTGATACAAGTAGACATCGCGATGGTTACTTTCCGAAGCTTCGATAGTTTTTTGGCTTAGCTAAAGAGTTTCCGATGCACGATCTCGCAAGCTTTATGTAACCGCTGGAAAAAGTTAGCAAATGCGCGGCCAAAAGCTCATGAAGTTCTTGCAAAAAATTTTAATCCCAGTGAACTTTACTCTTTCGGCACAAAAAAGCACCTTTTCACGTAAACGTAACAGATAGCTTTATTTATAATAATCTACTTCATTCTCTTTGTTTTTTTAATAATACTCTGTAGTCTCGTCTTTTGAGAATTTTAAAATAGCTACATAAGGTCCACAAGCACTTTTTGAATGAATAAATAAATGGAAAATAAAACAAACGCTCAAAGAAACAAATTACTTTCAGCATTCGTTCTCATGCCTAATGGACCCGCACTAACCACACGGTAAAACATTTAAATAAATAAATAATAGTTTGTGAATAATTTTTGCAATGTAAAAATAGAAAAAAAGATGACCTGCTTTGAAAAAAATACTTTTGAAAATTAGCGGTAAGGCATAAACGATTGTTGAAAGAATGTTTTTTTCTTGTGTCTTCCGAAAGATTTCAACCAGACTAAAAGTAGTATATTAACCAAATTCTTATTTATTACTTTCCTCGAGTAAATATTTAGAGACTGAGCTGATGAGTCACGGATGTATAATATTATACGAAAGAGTTCACGTTAACGATTAGCTTGGAATTTATTTCTTGTGTTTTAACAAATGCTAATCAAAACAGCCTACCATTTTTCTTTTTTTTATGCAAGATTAAAAGTAAAGGTCAGTAACTGAGAATATCAACAAAATTTCTGAATATAATTAGCTACATTTCTCAAGAAAAAAAAAACACTTTGTATGTAAACACACGGAGAGAAAAGTCTTGTAAAAATTACTGTACTCTTTTGTAACACAGGGACAGACTCGACGAATAAAAATATTTACTAGAAAGTAAAGTAAAATTTCCTAGACTTTTAGTAAAATTTACTGTAAGTCTAGCATATTGCACTATACTTTCTTGTAATTTTTTTTATTTTTCGAGTCTATTCCTGCGTAACAAAATAGTACAGTAATTTTTACTAGACTTTTTTCTCCGTGCCATGATCAAAAATAGAACTGCTCTAGTATGATACAAATGCAGCCAGCACAAACGAGAGTTCTCTCCTCTCCCCACTACCTGCACAATCTGACTCCTCTCGCTTGCTCCCACAAGCGAGCAGCCTCGCGATTCGCGCACTTTCACTGGTTGCAGCACTTTCTACCAACCAGCTTTGCACCGGACAGCATAATTTTCCACAACAACCTGAAAGTATTTCTCTCTCTGTCTCCATCTCCCGTCTCCTTTTCTTTCGTTCTCCGCACTTCGCTACCGAAGTTATGCAATTTAACTTTTAGCGGCTCATACAGGCAATGATGACGGTCACTCGGCGTCGTGCAAGCGATACCACGTTCTCTTTTGCTCCTTGCAAAAAAAAAAAAAAAAAAAAAAAACGAGCCGGCTGCGTACCAATAGTGGGATTCAATATTGCGTAATTTAATATTGGCGCATACTAAGTCCGATTTAGAAGAGTCACGGAGCATTGCGGTATAATTGAAAATGACGCGTGTCCGTTTATTTTTGAAGTACACACTCGGAGAACAGGCTTGATTAGCGACGCCACGTGACGGATTCATTTTCTCCGGAGAAAGTGACAAATTATCAAATGATTCACAATAAAATTTAAGCGCTTTTTCCGTGTTATGTTAATGAGCCGAGTGTGTCGACGTGCACCTGCTTTGACGCGCGCTAAATATTTTCTGACTTTTGCAATTCTCCTCGCGACACTGTGACAGATTACGTTTAGTTACTTCTTTTTTATTAATGTCTTTATTTAATTTTTATATACGGCGAGTATCATTCGTAATTTTCATTAAATTAGTTTTTCATGGTGTAGGATTAAACAATGGAAAAGATAAAAACTGAGATAGACTCTATCGATCACTTGTTTATTAAAATCGCTCATACTCAGACGTGAAAGGAAATTAATGCGAGTGAAAACGTGAAATTATTAATCACTGCAAAAAGAAAACAACGATTTAGATAGTAACATTGTGTAACCCATCGGTATCTCATTTTCACCAAAGACAATCATGACTTTTGCTATTCAGTATAACCAGTGCACCTACATTCATCCGAATTTATTAGTATTAAATGTATCAGAGGTAAATCTTTTCAAATTTTATTTTGGAAAATTTCGCACTGACCTTTCATCGACATCCCTTGCAGCGGTAATCATCGTGTTCGTCGCAACATCCACTGGAATAATTTCTACTGGAAGGTCACCCCGACCCCTCATGAAACCCGCACCCACCATCATTGCTGTCGCACTCGTCAAGACATTAACGAAACCTGGCATTGGCTCCCTGTAAGCTGGACCCACCGCAGGCAGTTTTACATAGGCCAATGGTAAATCATTTGGCACGTTATCATCAGGTGCACTCTCCAAAATTTGATCTTCCTCGCACCTATTTGTTTGTTTAGGGACAGTAAAAAAACTTAATAAAAGAGCAGATAATCTTATTTTTCAATAAATTATATCGTCAGCTTAGGGTCTAAAAATTTAACCAACATTGGTTTATTTCTGACAGGTATAAATGGAATAAAAAATGTTATTATATTATATTAACATTATAAATTATATTATATTTGTTACTTTGTATGCGTCTGTATTTATCTTATATTTTATGTGATTGAGTCCCGTTAATCTCACCTTTAAAAAAAATTCTGACGTCAATTTGTAAAAAGTTATTTGGCCGGTTCTTGCAGCTAGAATCATTTCCTCAAACATATCGTGACCATGTTACCATTTTTTTATTTTCCATTGCAATTTTTTTGTTACAAACATGTTTGAAGCATGAAGACTAAATTCGCGATTTATCTTTTCAACGCCGATTCACTAAATTCAAAATAATCTAACACTGAAACTAAATTTTATGTATTTCTACTTGTAAATACAGATAATAATGGGACTCGTGAAGCGTACTTCGAAGTAAATTCGAGTAACTATGTAATTGAGCATTTGCATAATTCGCATTTATCTAATTCTGCCCTAAAGCTAATCAATGGATAATACCTGCTCATTTGTCGAGCGGCCAAATGCAAATGAGCTTAAGCCAAAATTCATTCGATTTTTTTCAGCAAAAGCCAAGTCTAAATCCCACAAACAAAAATCCTTCGACAACAATGAAAAAAAAAACAGCATCACCTGAAAATACTGTCGACCACAACGAGGCTCTTCAAATTCGGCAGCCCCTTGCACAATTCGATGATGTGCTCGGATGGGCCACCAGCATGGAAGGCCACTGTAACATTGGCCATGGCCTTCAAGTGGTGGGGTTCCAGGCCCAGGTCCCAGTACATGAGGTTGCCCTCGTAGGTCTTGACGCGGGCCATTGCCTCCGGCCGCTCCTGACGTAACCGCTCGTATCTGCAAGTCCATCGAGTGAGAGGCCTGCGGGACTCGCGTGCGCGCCACTGTGCGTGCCTTATGAGCTAATAGCCCAGATGCGTTTTCTTCGGGCTCGCGAGAGAAAATATTGCGAATTTTTGCGCGCTTTTTAGGAGAGAACGATTGCAATAACAAAGTTTACGAGAATATGCGACGGCGTTTCGTAACACCCGCTGTGCTCTTTTTTTTTTTTTATTATGCAGTGCTAGCTTTGACTCTCGCCGTTAACCGATTTTTGCGCTGTGCGTGATTAATGTGCGTATCGCACCCAATGCGTCTTTACCGGATTTGCTTAGTAATATTCTTCCTCGTGGTATGATGTACTTTGTCGAGGATGACTTTAATTGCTCATAAAATTTAGTGTCTTTGTAAAATAGTGCCTTCGAAATAATGCATGGATGACAGAATCGATGCATTAAATGTGTAGACGCATAAAGTTTAAAAAATCGTTGACGCTGTATCTAAATGTAAAATTTATTTCCTTTATTGATGTGTTGATGAGAAATTTTGCTTTTGTAAATTCTTTAGAAATAGTAAACCTTTTTTTGCTCTGAATTTCCTTTGGCAAGCTTTTTAAATAGTTCTTACAGATTTTTTAGTTTTTATTTACTAAATTCATCATTCATTCAATAGTTCTTATACATTTTTTAGTTTTTGTTTATTAAATTCATGCGTATTAAAAACTGTAATGTTCGTTAGCGAAGTTATAATTGAAAAACATGTAAATACGTACTTGTTATTAGCAGCACTATTTACAAAGAAATTTTTTTAGAATATTTTTTTTAATAAAAGTGTCATTACTATTTTTTGTTAGCATTGCAAACTTTTTTATGAAGATGCGAAATGCACAAATAAGTTTCAGAGCATTGCTTTTTTGTTCTAACTTAAAAAAAACTATTATCTGTGCAGTATATGCGTATGAAAGAATGGACAGTTCTTTATTTATTGCAGTCGAAAGAATCTAAAGTAAATGTATGCTGTAATTTTGCTCATCTATATATACGTAGTTAAAACGTTTGTAACGTTTGATTAATCTATTCTTATTTTTGTTCCTATTTATGGAAAAAAATTGCTAAAATTTTAATGCGACTATTGATAAAAAATTTTACATTATTTATTCTTCACCATCAGGTTATTCAATCGTTAAACAATTTATAATAGTTTGTTACTTAAGCTGCTTGTATCAAACTTCTATTTACTTCTCTATTCAGCAAATTCATTATGCAATTGAAGATACTCCTGACGAAACATTCTATAATGCCAATACTATTATTAACAATAAAAAAGAAATAAACAAACTAGTAATACAATTATACACATGCATTAATGTTTCCCCGATCAATTAATAAGTCGCTAAATTCTTCAATTACACTCTGCTTAAAAGAAATTATTTGTTTTTAATGCGCCGCAATAAACGCTGTTCTCTCTATTCCCTCGAACCAACCAACCGATCTCACGGTAAAAGGCGCACCGCAACTCTCCGACGCGCGTGGTTAGCAATGCACATCGCCAGCAACAAGTTTCACGCCGTCAACGTATCATCGGACGCCAAATCCTTGCACAAGCATAGATTTGTATTATAACAAACAATCCCAGGGACGCGCGCGAAGATTAAGTCCAGCCCAGCAAAGGATGACAATCGTCCTACCCAGGCGACTCGAAAAGCCTCTTCTTGATCCGATCGCTGTGGCCCAGGCCCTGCCTCGTGCGCAGCACCAGATGCAGCTTCACCTTCGGAAAGGACCTGAGCAGCTTCTCGAGCAGATTCTGCCCGAGGATGCTGGTCGCGCCTGTCAGGAGGATCTCCCGCTCGCCGTACCACTCGCACAGGGACATGGCTGTTTTCTCGGTTTTCCGCGCGTTTCTCCGAGGGCTGCTGGCCGCTACAGCGAGTTCGGTGCTCTCGGCTGCCGCTGCCTGCCTCGACTGCGGGCCGCACTCTCTCGCGAGCAAACGCCGCCGCGGCAGGCCTCCGACCAAAGCGGTGGGGCCTCAACCGAATAACCGAAGCGTGTGCGCGGCCCCACTTACCGGATACACTTCGGTACGGCCGATAGACTGTGTGCACTTTCATTCGGTGCGATTTCCTCGCGCGCTCCACTGCCGCGGCGGAAAAAACTTCGCACTTAAGCCGAACGTAATCTTCTGGCTGGACGTGCCTTCGATTTTATTTTCGGTGAGATTCAATTGTAGAATACTGGGAATGAGACACTATTATTAATGTGTTCGGTCCTGTAATCATTTTCTTGTTATATGGTCGATCCAATGGGTGAAATTCTTTTATTTAAGTTCTTAGATGAATGGTGCGTAGTCGAAATGCCAATTTTCTAAATGTTAACAATCTATTGTGTTGTCGTAGCTTGTCTGATTACATTGAATTATTCGATTGTATTGAATAATAAGAGGTTGTGCGACTTAATGTCGTGGATTTTTCTGGTTATTCTTTCCGTAAAAAATGTTTTTTTAAAAACGTGTTAAAAAAATTCTAAGGTGCCGATATGTCTCAGGACCTATCCAACGGAGTTTAATGAACTACCGTTCAATTTTTTATTATTATTTAAAAATAAATAATTTGGCTCCCAGGTAAATATGAAAATTTTTACGATTAATCTTGTTAAACTGTATCTCATTTACAATTGAAGGGCTACTCGGAATAAGGGGCTAAATCAAAAACGTACATTTTTGAGATAATCAATAAAAACAACATAAATTTTTATTGGCTTAATCAATACGAATAAACCTTCATTTTAACACCGAAAATTAATTTTTGGCGTGTAATATTTTACATGGTGATGGGTAACGATCGATTTAACCGATGGGCGGAAAAAGGGTCTAAGTCGACTTAGACCCTTATTCCGAATAGCCCCTCAATTGGTTATTACAGAGGTACGATTACTGAGATATCACAGAGTAATATTTTGAAAACTTATTTTGCTTTTTAAAAACATTCCTCAAGTATGCATCTTTTATCTAATAAAAATTGTGTCAATTATAATAACTTTTCTAAATTAGAATTACCGTATTACGTATTGTAAATTTGTTGATGACAGCATATTTTTATCATAAATTTTTGCAGGTATAATAAGGTTTATAATTCTTACATTTCACTCATAAAAAAAATGTTAAATTTGTTTTAATGTATCTATCAATTAATTGTTCAAGCAAGCCATACTTTAAAAATACAATCACCGTAAATTATCATAAATCCATTGGCAATCAAACAAACCAAGTTTATTATGCAATTAATATCGGGATAATCCACCTGCTTCAACTCTGACGAACATCAATTCATTTAACGGTAAATCGTTAGCAGTTCTTTATAATCCGCTAAACGGTTTCATTAAATTCGCAAACAGAAAACGCTTCTGACATGTTGAAGCATAAAATGATGGGCCTTCACTGCGAATGTCGCTGTGCAGGCGCCAAGAGAATAAACATCCTCTCCGATGTGACCGGTTCGCGCGGTGATCGACCATAAAAGTGTGCGTTTTCTTTCCGAGACTATGCAATTTCTAAAACTAGTTAGTCCAGATCAGTTTATAGTGTTACTTAGCCGTGCGCCTCATTTTTTCAATGGCTCAGTGAGAGTCGAAATTCATAGCGATCAGTGACATAAAGCAAGTTTTCGCTTTCCAGAAGATTCGCGTAAAATTTTTTAATGCCCGCACTAAAAAGTTACAGAGCAATTAATAAACTTCTTCCTTATACCATTATTATGCTTTTGTTTTGGCTTTATTTCAGAGTAGCGCCGTGGGGCTTTTATTAATTTCTGAGTTTAATTTTATTAGGAAAACTTATATAAATAATTTTATATTTTTAAGTAAATTTCACTTTTTTAAAATTAATAAACCAGGTTGACCAATTTACGAGCTTGAAATGTTGTAAGTCATCCTAAATGAACATTATATGTTTTTAACTAATTTGTTCTACTTTTTACTATTAATTGAAGTGATTTTTTATAAATCTTACAACTTTTTATTTTATTATTAAAATTATAGATCCGATAAAAATATTTACTTTGGCTCACAATTAAAATCATTCTGTGTTAAATTAATTACCGTAACAATCAACATCATCAATTTAATCGGTTAAATAACTCGATCTCTCTCATTATCAATACAAAAAATCGCGAGAAAGCAATGAAATTTAGTAAATAAAAAGCATTTTGATATCAAACCAAATAATTGAACAGTACTTCAAGTTAAAAGTACAAGCCATTACGCGTTTATTATTTACATTTGAATCGGTATACGCCGGCGCCTTTGCAGCATCGCGTGAACAAAAATTACATTTTAAAATTGATCGAATAATACCGAACCACTTCTGGTTACACCTGCACAACTCGGTCGGCAGGCTTGGAGGTCTCGGTGTTTCACCTTAAGGTTATCCATGAATTTGCATGTAAACGAGGTCCAACCTTTCGTTCATTCGTTGTACTCCTCGCGGGAGGAGTTTCGATTTGCATGAGCATTCGTTAGGTGCCGATTCGGCAGTTTCGTCGAGATCCTGCAAGACGAATGTCGCGGAATAATACCAGGAAATATTAATCGCGACTCGAGCGGTGATGTAGGTCAGTTCGGCGGGTGCTGTCCATGAAAGTCAAGGAGAACGATCCCACTGTTTTTTTATTTAGCTCGTTGCTTCTTTTTTTTTTTTTTTTTATTTATCCTCGAAAGAAGTACCTGCTAATTTCTCGTGCGATAATTCCATGATGATACACTGTTTACTTATGCGGTTTTTTTAGCTTCTTTTGACTACTATTAGAAGTTTTAATGTAAACAGTATCATTATGCTTATTATGAAACGACTGATATCTTTTAATACCGTAGATCGGGATGGTACCGAAATATATGTAAGTATTTATAAATATCCACTAACAATTATTGATAAAATATTAATTAAATTCTGAATATGATGTCCTTTCTATTTTTTTTTACTCTTAGCAAAAATAAACTGCAAAGTTATTCATATCAAATTTAATTCAAAGTAGAAAGTGTATAGAAAGTCGTCTACTTTTAATTCATGAAATACTATATCTCAAATCTGCGTGATCACTCAATATCACGTCTAAGTAACGCAGTTCTTATGTCTCTAAAAAAAATGCACTTTCAATGAAATTTAATCGACGAAACAGCTTGTAGTTCATTACTTGCATAAATCAGTGTAAAAATCAAATTTATAAACACTTATCAGATTAAGAGTAACAAAGTAAAGTGCACTTCCTAATTGTGAAGTTATCTAATTTTTAAAAATACTTTGAGAATTATTAAGATTCAATTTTATAAAGAATGTTTTCAGTCAATTAAGAAGAAGATTTTTCGCTAGATATAATCTCTAAGGATGTAGCGTACGAATAACGATTAAAATGCATATTTCAAAGTACAGTGTCGTAGCTGGCCTTCTTCACATCTACAACAATTCAAATTTTAATCTTGCGCGGTAATAGGGCTTCACCGTCTGTTCCGTGTACTACGGAAAATAGCCTTCCTTAACGGTTATTTTCTCTGTTAAGGGAAAAACAATGATACTTTCTGCTACAATTGCTATATTTAGCATAATGAGAAGATAAGACATGATAAAAACTATAAATACGCATCTAGAAGAAATTAAGCGATGTTCTTACACGACGTTTTGTGGCGTTATAGACACTTAATTTTTCTTCTTCATTAGAACTATTAATAAGTCTGAACTTTAAAGAATAATTTTAAGTAATAAAAAATATTCGTTTTAAAAGATGCAAAAAATAAGGGAAAGAGTTATTACTATACCTGAAGTAACGAATAAATTAACTCTCCTGTATGTACTACGAATGAGATTAGCTTGTCGTGTGTTTATGGAATTTCCATATGTACTAGATAGTTTAGCATTTACAAGAGGGTAATTAATTGTTTATAATTCTAATCTAAGAATTGCAAAAAAAAGACTAGAAACATACTGGATAAAGTATGGCACGACTGGCATCAAATTAAATAATCCACTAAGTAAAAAAAGTGATTGATTTGATTACGATTACCACTGTACTCCACTTTCTACTAAACAAAATCTGCACTTGCTTGGCTTTTATTATAATGTCAATTAAATGAAAGTTCTGAAGAAAGGAAAGTTTTTTTTAATCTTAAATGTTTTCTTGAATATCTTAGGAAACGCTTCCTTGTACGGTGATCATTTTACGTAAGCGCAGTTCGTTTTTTTTGCATGGCTTAACAGTACTTACTCTGAATACGGATGTAGAAGTGTATTTACGACTGCATTCTTGTTCTAGGATTTAGAAAGAAATTACTTTTATTTCTTACTTTACATACCTGCCTGCAAGGATTACTTTTTACGCCAATTATTTTAATTATGGACGTTTATCAAAATTCTTTCTTAAATCGATTAGAATATAAATATAATTAAAGAATTAATTATTTTTTGCAGAAGTTTTTAAGAATAAATATTACTACTTACTGAACAACATATAACATTTAGAACAATTTTCTTTCTTTTTTTAAGTTTTTGCAAAAATTAGAAATATCAAATATTATGAATTAAAAGAGTAAGTGATTAATCAATGGCAAATTAAATTAAGTAATATTTTCATTTAAAACTTCTCTGTTTACTTCTTTTAAATGCATCGAATTGAATGGCATATTTGGCATTCATTCGAAGGACACGTGGACTGCAGCAATACTTCCGAGGTTATACAACAAGGTTACTTCAATCCGAAAAGAATATTTCATTTACAATTTATTGGCAACATTTTTTAAATACATTTATCATTTATCACCTGTTAATTTTATTATTTCCAATTTGTATAAAAACTCCTCCAATTCAGTTCAAGAAATCAATATAAATACATAAATAACTTATCAAATTTTACTTCGTCTTATACCTACAGCCACTGACTGTTGAAAGTGGATACTTCAAAGCAGGATTTCATATAGCTGCATCAATGACTAGTATGAAATTAAATAATCATTGATTAAATACTGAATAATACGAGATTTGTTTTTTAAAGTTTCGAAAAAATAAACATCTACATAGTTATTCTTAGGAAGAATTCAAATACGTCAGTACCATTCACGTTAATATCCCGGAGAACTGGTCACTTGTGTTTTAACGTAGCAAGATCTCTCGCTCCAGCTTAAAATCCCTGGGATTTCCCTAAGGTCCAAGTCGAAGCCCAAAGCTGGCTTACACACGATACCCTGCGAATGGACGATATCCTCAATTTATCACTATCTTGTTACAATAATTTATAGTATTTACAGGATAGTGTTAAAAAATTATTAATAAAATTCTTTCTTGATTCAAAAAATTATATACATTTTCTTCTTAAAAATTAAGTAACATACTTATACAAGTGAAGTAATAATTCGTCCTTATTAAATACACTCAATAGTCAACCAGCGAATATTTTATTAAAAAAAATAATAATAATTTTTAGTTATTAATAAATTTTACACTAAATGTGCTTAATCGTCGAAATACAAGTGATGCATATTGCAGGGAAAGTTATCGTAATGCACGACTGACGACGCATTAAAATCCCTCGAAATCGTTAAGCGACACCAGGGCGATATTAATTGGAGTTTAAATTAATCCTCTGATTACGAACTGTCTGAAAACTTGATTAGTATTCCCGACGGGCGCGCGTCTAGCGTGAATAGTCGAAAATCGAAAATTGGAAATGTCGAGCAATATATACTTAAAGTCTAAATGATAAAACGCATAATTTTGCAAATAATTAATTTAACGACCAATGACGTACTTTTATTTTAATTATTACAATCTATTACAGCTACATACCGCTTCTCCTAATTCTGTTTAAAATTTCTTATCTCCTCGTGTGTTCGATTAAACTTTCTGTTAGCAATCTTAATGGAAATTAATCTAGATAAAACATTTTATGCGACGAGAAAGAAGAAGAAAAAATGTAGCGTAAGAATCCTGGAAGATTGACTGGTAGCATCTGTTAAGAAGAGTCAACAAGATTTGTAGCAGCTGTCGGTTCAACGTTGGGTTTCATTTACTGTACATATCCCGAATGGGATGTAGCTTTACCCCGTGGAACTTATTCTATACATCGACGCTATTCTAAGTTTGAGGAAGCGGAGAGACAAAGAAGGCAAGAGAAAAGGATATCAGAGGGTGGAAGGACGGAAAATAGGAGAGGAAACGCGAACAGAAAAGCAAGTTGTCCGTTGTAGTAGTCGAGGACGGGCACTGGGTAGCATTTGCATTTAATCTGAGTTGTGGCACGTCTTCCTCTTAGGTTAGAGGGTACTGAAATAATATTGATCTTCGATTATGGCGGTAGTTTCTGTTCTCTTTTTCTTTTATGGCCTCTTCCCCGATGAAGACGACAACGTCTTTCTCTCTTCCAGCATTCTGCTTCGCACAGTTATTTTTCAAACCTACTTTATTTTTGCAGATTAAATATTAAAAACGTCAAGTAGATAGTTTATATACGTTTTTCATTTTTGCTGTTTTACGGGCTAATTGATTTTACGCGTTGATTGATTAATCTTTTGTCACTGAACCAAACGGTGGCTCAAAAACGTAAATGTCTGCGCGGACAATTAATGTCATCAGTTAAAATTTCGGCCTCCGAACTGCGGATATTTTAAGTTTACTTTCCTGTATTGATTTCTCATCAACGTTTAATTTACCGTTATTGATTCCTCCCAACGTAAAAAGTTAAATATACACAGCATCCAATGAAATAACGACACTTCAATATAAGTACTTCATTTTCATCAATAGTCTTTTCGAGACAACCCTTTTTTGTTTTCGTTTTTTTTTTTCAGTAAAGATCTTAATCTTTTTAAGGACCTAAATTCTCTCTACTCGAAGAACAAAAAAAAACACTTTTATGGTCTCTCTACATAAACTTCCAGCTGGAAAACGCTGATCAGCAATAGGGGGAGGAGCGAGGCTCCCGCGAAAAAGAAAAATTAGGTAATTCCTGCCCTATTTTTTCCCACTCTTCCTGCGACTCCTTGAAGCACCCGAGAAAACGAGCACTCGATGCACATTGAGGGCCGTGCTTTCGGAAGTGCCATTAGTACTCCACGAAGCGCAGGCCAAGAGTTAAGCTACGGAACGCGCACAAATGTCCTCCACCAACGTGAATCCGTTTGCGTACGAAGAAAGGACATGCACATACGTGTCCAGAGGCTAACACGTGCGGAGCTTGAGAGAGAAAATGAGAGAGAGAGAGAGAACGAGTCCCTCCGCCACGAAATCGGTCTGATTAACGTGCTCCCTTAGCTGGTTCTTGCGATATCTTTCGCCTCCCATTCCTTGCTCGACCAAGAAAATCGCACGGGCAATTCTTCCCGGTGCTCCCCGTGGTACGAACTACAATTTAGCTGCTGGTGCGACAAAATGCTATTCTGTAAAAAAAAAACGATGATTTTTTTTAACGAGTTTTAATCCTTTGGCTTTGATTAAGCTTTCCGGCGTTTAACAGTGCGGCACGTTTTTGCGATGTCTACGGAGCCTTGCTTTCCTTTACACATTTTTTAATAAGACGCAAATGATAACGAAAGAAGATTAGCATAAAAACTTAATACGCTTTTAAAAATTGGGATACTGAAAAGTATAAAAAAATAACGGCTAAGATTTTTTAACCCAACTAATCTCAAATTGAATATCATGAATATAAAAAATTTGCGAGTCTTCCTTTCTTAAAAAATGTTCAGTTTAAATTTATGACAAAGGTAACATGATATACCTTAAAGCAGATCCGTTTCACTGAAAGCACAAGATAAATGAATTTTCAAGATTAAAATAACTAGATTTTAATTTGCATAAAATTTATTTAAATTGACACGAACTTTGTTGGGCAATGCATTCCGCAAAGCTGTAACCAGCGGATAATGTCAAGTTGAATCTGAAGCTCTAATGTTGTACTGTCGGGAAAGCTCATCTCTAAGGTCTTGCGCGTCTGCGGTGGCAGTTTGTTGAGGAACTTACCGCGTGGGAGCGGAAGAAGGAAGGCCATATACGCTTGCAGATTCTACTTTGGGTCAATGGACGCCTCTGGTCATTTCAGAAACTCTGGATTAGTTGATTGCACTACTACGTGAATTAATGTAAAATATGTCTAATATAAATATTAATTAAATAATTTATAAAGTAGTAGATCGGTTCTTTTTCATAATAAACTATTTACATATGAATGAAAGTTAAATCATTTTTTACCAATCTAGCTTTGTAATCCAACCTATAAATTTATTATTATTTAATTTTTTTAAGGATTGGAAAAAAATACATAAGGATTCTGAGAGAAATGAAATATCTGATAAGATGTTCAACAAAGCATTAAGTTTAGCTTTCTCCAATGCTCGCGATTGTGATGGACATTGAAAAAAATCTAATAAAGAGTAAATTTGTATTGCTATATATAAATTTTGATATTTAAAAATATTTATGTAATTGGAAATTATAATAAAGATTACAATTAATATGTAAGTTTTTTAAACTATTTATTATTTATTAATTTTAATTTGGTTTATGTTTGGGATCTGCTCAGGATCGTGAATAGATTCTGATTTTAGTATCCAATCAGAATCGGATTGTCAATGCGCGACGCTTCTGACTGGAATATGATCAGAGTACATGATCCGATCCCAATTAGAAATTGGGTAATCGGAATAGATTTTGATCAGATCCCAAAAAAATTTCCACACGGAACATACTGAAGATGTATAAAATGTATAAAAAAGGTTATAATACAAACTACTTACTGTAATGTTATTTTTTCAATACATATTAGAAAAATTTATAATTAAATTGGTTCAGAGCAAATAAGTACTACAACGATGTAAATGTGATTTTCATGTATGATTGATAAACGTAACATAAATTAGTCTGGAAAAGTCTTCCATAAGATAACGAATTACAGAAGGAAGAAAGCTTGAATGAGCCCGTATCCCACTACACCAGTTTTCGTGCTCTGTAAGGTGAGCACATTCAAGCACACGAAGACAAAGTTGGAATCATAAATCAGAAAACGGTTTCGGTCAGTCTTGGCTTTACCGCTGTACCTATACTTACTCAATGTAAAAGGTGATTTATGTGGTCATCGCGCGACTTCGAAAAACTGGTGATCTTACCTCTTTCATTGTACGTCTGGTTGCACAGATCCACCAATGAAATTGATGCCCGTAAATCGAAGTATCGTTTAAGCTCGACCGAAACATGTGCCAGTGGAGCCTACTGAAAAATCATTCGGAAAGCAATTCTCTGATAAACCATCGGTCATAAAATTTATTGAATAAAGAAAAATAATTCCTTATAATAATAATAAATTTATATCTTTGAATGAAGCCATTTATTGTAACTATAATGTTATCAAGTTTCTTCAGTAGGCTTTCCTTAAAATATTAAGTGTTTGTATAGATACATTACTAAATCATATATACTTTTTTCATTATAAACCGTCATTGAATATAAAAAATGATTAATGAAGATACTAAAAAAAAACAGGTATTTTTATGAATAACTAAACGAGTAAATAATATGCAATTCTGATTTGTATTAATATTAATATTGTTATTAAATCATAAATTTTATCGGCTGGATAAACTCGATGTAAAATATAAACGATACTTTAGAAAGACTGGAAGGAAAATTTATATTTTCAACAGAATAATATTAAGCATCAATCGAATAATAATATGCATCAACATTATAAATACATTTAAGATGTCATTTGTTAAAATTATGCTCATTATTTGCAAGTATTTTTAATTTTGTATCATTCCTTATCATGTTTGAAATTTAAATTATTTGCAAAAGTTTAATCTCGTGTTTGCAGTATAATAATGAATGTAAAATTTATAAAAAAAAACAAAGTCGGTACGATGTACACGAATAAAGAAATGTATTTCTTTGATCCGTATTACTTAGTACGATACTTCGCAAGCAATATTATGCTAATTTATAAAACAATACGGAAAGTTTCTATTGGTTGAGGTAAAATGAAGGAAGCGGTGGTTATTGTTTCTTGGAAGCTATTAAGAAAGCTGCTGATCGAGAAAGCAATTAAGATTCGCTTACAACTTTTTTCAAGTTCGTTTTGCTTGCTGAGCTTGAATTAAGTTTCGCTCTATTCTTGAATTTTTTCAGATAAAAAGTTTCTCCGGATTTTCACCATTAAATAAAAAAATTCATTGCAATTCAAATGCCCTGCTTCATTGCTTTGATATGGAAAAATCTTCAATTTTAATAATTCTGAACGTACAAATTGTTAATATAATAATAATTTATGTATTATTTTAAATAAAAAATATTTATATACGACTCATTATTTTTTTTTTAAATATACGTATTTTTTAAGTTTTAGAAACTTATGCTTTGTAATAGATAAATTTATCTAGTCGTTTTTTTTTGCACGAACCCGCAGTACTATGCGGTATTGAAAAAAAAACATGTCATGAGATTTCACTTAAAAAAGGAGAAGTGTACAGCTAAGGTAAAAAAGCTTTATGTGACGAAGTCTGTTGCAATATCCCTTCGAACGGACACCAATAAATAAAGTACGGCACCAGAACGAAATTAAAACACATACATCACGCCTATGTACGCACCTCCAGATATGCAGCAGTATTCCGATCAGACTTCAGAAATAAAAATTAATCACCCTTCGACGAATTAATGGAAATCGTCCGTTCCCTTTTTTTCACTATCGGTTTGTTTCATTCAAAATGTTACAGTAATTGCTTTCGCGTCAAAATAATTGTATTGTGAAATTTACAATGACGTAACGTTAAACAATTTTATTGCGGCTATATTGTCCCATTGATTTTTTTTCTTCTTTTAAATAATTAAAAACACGCATTTGACTTATGGAGAATAAGCTGCATTGTTGATTTTAAAAAGGTTTAAGAAGTGCACCGAGTGAAAAATGATAAACGCAAAAGAATCTTTCATTATTTACAGAAACACTTTGCACGCCCCCATTGTTGTCCGGCGATGATGAATCACGCTTCAAAAGTTTCCCCTTTGTGAGCAACAATGGCGAGCATTTTCCACCGCCTCTTGCGGCGATTGCCAATTTTCTGATAAAGTCTTAAGCTTTACATACGCCGAGGCCTTTAATTATCGAATCGGCGAATGAGCACGCATAATACGCTGCCTAACGCTAACAGCGGCTCCCACGAAATTTCGAAGCAAATTTGTTACCCGCTCGTGCGTCATATTAATTAAACGCTTTAATTATCGCTAACCGACAAATAAGTGATGTCGTACCGATCCTCCCAACTCTCTGCTTGCAAGTTTCCTCGAAACATTAACTTTACGCTCGTTCGGGCCAACTTTTCCGCGCGTGTAAAGATCGAAGCCCCGCAAAGTTTTTCAATATTCACGCTTATTGAACTTTTTCGACTTTTACAATAATTTCCCGTAATAAAAGCCATTGATTAATTTGAAGGTACCAGATTTTTATAAATAGCTGTTATTAAAAATGTTTGCAGCTAAAGATTTTTCTCTTAAATATTTTTAAAATAAATGCTCAATGTGAGACATTGTTTTGGTTAGCAGAATTTCAAAGAATTTTTTAAAATCCTACTTCACGTAAAAAACTAAAAATATAAATTAAAAATGATGATGAAACTCCCAGCCCAATTGATACTAAAAAATGACGCAGATGTATCTGAAAATAATAAAAAAATTAAAACATTGTTTATTGAACCGTATATATTTTCACAAATAAATGTCAGTAATGAATGCAGCGGTTACAAAAAAAAATCAGAACGGTTCTGTGAATATCTATATATTTTCAGATTTTAATCAGCGAGCTTATCTCCTTAATAATCCCCTTTTTTTTATTCGGCTTATAAAGTTACGCTCAGACGACTCATTATAATTATCAAAGATCTTGTCGCGTGGAATGAAACTGGGAGTTCTCCAAGGGGATGTGGAGAGAGGAGGGATCGAATCAACGGGTTGAGTTATAATTCTTGAGCGTGAGCCGTGTTTCGGGAAATCGATGCTGCGAGCGAAACAGGGGCGCGCGCGTGGAGAAGCGCCGCCGGCGGAGCGCTCGGTTGAGAAGAAGCGACTTTTCTCGGCACTGCCGGGCATAGTTCGAGCCAACTAATTAACAAACAATTAAAATCGATTTTACGCGACGACGAACCGTAGTTATTCACTCGGTCGATCGGATACGAGCTCGCAATATCAAACGCAAGTTCGTTGATTAGTCAAGGGAGAAATTCATGAGCGAAGAAGCAATTCGAGAAACAAAAATGTACGTGACATTTATGCAAATAACTGCTGCTCTGTTATTAAAATAAAAAAAAAGTGTGTATACAAATATATGGAACACTGTACGTTTATAAAATTATATGAATTATTGTACGTTTATAAAATTATATGGATTATTGTACGTTTATAAAATTATATGAATTATTGTACGTTTATAAAATTATATGGATTATTGTACGTTTATAAAATTATATGAATTATTGTACGTTTATAAAATTATCTGGATTATTGTACGTTTATAAAATTATATGGATTGTAGATGTTTATTTCCTTCAAGGATGCATCGAGATAAGGGAAATAAACTTCACCAAGTGAAGTACCTCGACGCACGTCATTTCTTTTTACAAAAGTTAATTGCATCTTTAAATTTCTAGTGTCTCCTATAAATATTTATTAAATTATTTTTATCTTTTCTAGGCGACGTCTCAATGTGGAAATGGTCTTTTATAAATCATATTTATATTTTCGAGTTAACTAAATTCCCCGCGTTAAAGTGAGTTCGTCATAAATTAACAAAAGGCGCCGGAATGAAACTCGTAAATTCCACGAAATCTTTATAAAAAAAAAATATATATCTTCGACAGTTTTCATCCGCAATTGTAAAATAAATTTTCTTTAACGAGCTCTCGATAAAAACGAAACTGACCCGGCTCGAATTAAAACATCTTTTATGGACTCCGCGATAAAAATAAAAAAGAATATATATAAACAAATCCCCACCCCCGCGGCCACCCCCTTATACAACCCCGGCACAATCACTCGGCTCGGATGAAAGGAGAAGAAAGTGATATTAGCGTAACGCGCGCGGGCGTTATTAATGGCAGTTTTAGTGACGTCGGTAATAAATTTGCAAAGCACTCCTGAGAAAACTCGAGTCATCTACTTTAATCGCCGGCAACTGGCGTGCACTCTCCGCTCGTCTTTTTTTTTTTTTCCCTCTGTGTCCCAGCAGGCGGAGCGCAGGGGCTCGTTTGAAAAAACGCATTAAACTCTCTCGAATATCGGCTGTGCGGCAAAATATCTCGAATGCCTTAGGGTGACGTTTCGAGTTACACGGAAAAGAGCTTATCCCGGCCGAATGAAGATCGCATAACTGTCTCCGTGTATGCAAGCAGCTTTCAGCGCGCCTCCGCTTATTGTGCGCGAAACGATGTCTGTCATTCGAGCTTCATGCTGAGCATAAATTATGATAGAGAGAACATGAAACAAGCGGACCGTGATGTTGCACTTCTCTCGTTTCATTTTATCGCTATTGCGCAGACCTCTAGGTGACAAGTTAAGTAATTGTAAATAGCGATCCATTACTCGCGACAATCAAACGCACGCTGACAAAAACTTGAAGACCATTTCTTTTTGACTGATTGTACGCTTACGTAAAATTGCGGACTTATAGATCCGGAGGAATTAATTGTTCGAGCGGATACTTAACGACTCTAGTAAAAACTAAACTGTTAGTGATTACAGTGTTATAAAGGATTTGTTTTCGAACTCAAAAGAAACACTTTCTCGTTCATTAGATGACTTATCACAAAAGTAGATTGTAAAAAGATTAAACAGTTAGATCACACTTTAGTCATTATAATCAGAGTATTAAAAATGATGCAATCTTATCAGGAAGTATGTTAAATCTATTTATCAATGTTTTGCAACTTTTGATCTTGTTGCAAGATAAATCAGGTTTATTCTCGAATTTTGATATACAATAGTCCTTTACTATCGTCTGAATTGTTTTATTCCTATAATTTTGAAAATAAGTCCTTATCGTTTCTTAAGAATAAGACGCCAATCGAGTCCAATAAATAACTAAAAATCGTAAAAAAATCACATCATTAATAGATCAAATATAATGACACGCCAAGTCTTTAGTATTATTTTTTGTACTTCTATTATTTTGACCTTCTTTTTTTATTTCTACATCAATAAATTATAGTAAATATTTTTTGTAACCCACTTCTCCCCTAATTCGATATAAAGCAGTTATAATGTTCTTTCAAGATAAATCAGTGACTAATCAAATCTATATACAATTCTAAAAGAAGGAAGTTTTTACTGAACCCCTAGTTCAATCTTAAAAAAAAAAGAAAAAAATCCAGGAACTCCCTTCGAACAATTAGCCAATGTCTTTTCCAACCCGGGCCGATTCAGCGTTGGTCCAGCGAAGCCCAGGGGCAAGATTTATTTGCCTCACGCGCGAGCGCAAGACCGAATCCGTTAATAGTCCGTGGGGGTACGTATCCCCCGCCGGCGGGGACGTCGTTGTCGCGCGGTCGTGTTGGCCTGCCTGCTATTAGTTCTGAAGAGTCCATTAATTATCCGCCGGTGTGAAACAGCCGCGGCGGGTAAGCTGCGCCGAGGTCGACCCCCTCGACTCCTTCCCTCAACCTGAAACGCATCCAGGTATTTAGGCATTTCCAGTAATTAAGCGAGCTACGAGCGTGGCTTCCTGCCTTTGCAGTCCGCGTCTGCTTTCGATGTGCCTTTCGTCTCCGCTGCGTCGAAGAAGCCTCGTCGAGAAATTGAGTTGGAAGCGCGGGGGATGAAAGTGGGCTAAATCGCGGGCTGAGGCAAAGGGGAAATCGACGTTTATGCAGTTTCAGCGGTATATTTTATTTAAGGATAGAAGGAGCAGGATAGTGGCTTTTCGTGGAAGGACTGGTATAATTTTGATTTATTAATCTTTTCCGGAAACTCAGCCGCTTAATTTTTAATTCAAAGTCGCTGACAGATGTAGCAAATTGCAGTTAGTTAGTTTTGTAAGATTCGAATTTGACTTCGAAATGCGCCTGTATTTCCGTGGAGTCTAAGTTGCGAATATTTTTTATCTCCCTTTTTATTTCTAAAGAAGATAGAAACAAATTTAATTGAAATGAAGCCAAGTGGCTCGGAGTCACTACCAAGTTAACGAGACTAATTGAACTTTTATTCCCTATTTTTATTTTTCTTTGCAGAAGCAGAATTGTATCACTCCCTTATCTTTATTATTGCTATAAATATCGAAGTTAAATAGCTTGGAGAAAATTAAAATTGTTTCCGTATAGGTAAAAAGCACTCAAACGAAATTTCCTTTTATTATCGGCAATTACTTACCTGCAAATGCTCAACGTCGTAATGAGAGAGTTTATATTTTTAATTTGAGCTCCAACCAGCAGTAAAATTTAATTTTAATTGTAGTAGAAATGTTTCGTTATAGTAATATTAAAATTTAATTTAACTATTACTTTGTTCACACAGACAGAAACACAAACGCATTACATAAAGTATCAATGAAACTGGGTGTATAAGAAACTGATGAAAATAGAATGCCGCTGAGTTCGCGCATATATGGTTTGTCTAATTATACGATCACTATAGCTCGCAGGACCAAGTAACCACAACAACGCGTAGCTGTGATTAATAATGGAGCTTGCGGCAAAACTTTCAAATTAGAGTTCGCCTGGAGAACGATTTTACGAGCAAATAAAGCGCGCCCGACTTCGAGTGCCCCCCATACTACCCCGAAGAAACTCCCAGGTCAGAATTTAATGTTTTGTTTAAAATTTTCAAATTAATTAGTTCCATTTAATTAAAGCCCCGTGATTGATGGCTTCAGAAACTCATACTCGCGCGAATACCACCTGCACATTCGAAATATTCAAAGGAGTGAATCTTTGATCTCGAAATTACCCACTGCAACGAGCCAGGCGATGTTATGTTTTGCTATTTTTGTTTTGTCTATTGGAATTTTCTCTTTAGCTATTTTCATTTTGTATTTTCAATCGACCTGCAGCGTTTAATATAACTGCGTCCAGCCACTTATTTAATGAGATCCCAAAAGCATTAGATTCCCCTTCTGTATTTTGGTTTTATTAAATCGCATCTGATCAATCGACCTCACGGTGAATACAGATCATACCCGCGAACATTCGCATTCTTCAATTCAGTATCGTCGCAGTTGGCGAAAACCATTTTCCCCGCGACAGTCGCCGAGGGCAAAAAGGGTGGCCAGGCCTTGACGTCAACTTGATACGGGTATAATGCTTCGACCTCTCGCCTCTAGACTTTGCTTAATGGCCTTCGATATATCTCGGGAATTTTTGCCTCCTATATACCCGCTACCTCTCCTCTCCGTCCCTCGTCAGAGCTTATTTAATTCATCGGTCCTTTGTCCTCGACAACTTTCGCTTCGTCCGTTACTTCTTCTTCTCCTCGCGCTTCTCGCTGGCCATTTGAATGCAAGTAGAATCACATCGTAATCATTTATTATCTCGTTAAAGGTAAAAGAGCGTCTCTTTCCTTTTACTAGCATCGATTCAAAGACTCGGGGGGATGGGATCCCTCCCTTACTTTGTCTCTCTCTCTGTCCCTCGCTTTTCTCTATCTTTCTGTCTTTGTCAACGTGGCCTTGTGTTAGGGGTGGGGGCTTGGATACAATCGAATGAGCGGAGCGTTAAATAAGCGTTAAATGATCCGCGCGACATTTAAGCTTCGCCAGCGCGAGCTTCCGCCGAGTTTACTCTTTTGCCCACCTATTTTCTTTGTTGCCTGGCAAGGCGCTTTAAGATTGCGATAAAGCGCGTATACACTTTTTTGTTTTCTAAGGCTACGCCATTAACATTATCGCGGGAGATTATCATTTATGGGGCAGTTAATTATCTTTACAGCGACTTTCAGCTTTAATTAGCTATTATTTAGGACGACTGAAAAATGGACGAAGAAGAATGCGCCGACGAATTTATTTTATTTCTCTGCCAGTAAACTTTTTTCAGCCTTTACGCCCAAGCTTGTTAATAGCCCGCGTAGATTAAATAATTTTCGCTTAAAATGGGACAGGAAATCGTAGGCTGTCCACAGTACGGTTTTTGTACCAGAACAGTAGTGGATTGAAAAAAGATATCTCAAAATGTTTAAGCTCTTCTAAATTTTGATGGAATATCTGTTTACTCTGGCTATTTTTTTTTTATCTCTTTGAGAATAAAGTCGCTTAATTGAAATCCTAAAGATCCTATATTCTTGTTAATAAAAGAGGATATAAATTCGCAGTTTCAAAATTTCGAAGATCCTCCCTCTTTTGATTTCTGAGCATTGGCTAGAGGATTTCACCGGAAATAAAAACAACTAATCAGGACTCACCTCCCTTCTCTTAATCCTTCTTTTAACTCCAAAATACTGCAGTAGATATTTCGAAAGTCGAGCTCCTTAAATTCCGCAAAAGAGGCAAAAGAATAAAGATAAATAAAACAGGAATTGCCGAGGTGACGGCGGACCTTCGCAGTGCACTCTCGAGTCTTGCGGCGATCATAAAAATGGTCCAATTGTAGGGGTGGCTTCCACTCACGAAGTTATTAAACGTTTTACTACAATCTTCCGGAAGGCCGGCTCGTGAAATGACGTCCTTCGCGATATAATAACCTTCCGGCGTCCGTCGCGCCCTCATATAACGTCATCCGTATATATTCTCACTCCTCGAGCGACACTTGGCCCTCTCCGACTGCCGAGGTCCTTCATTTTTTCCTTCGCGCCCCTCGCCTCCCCCTCCGGCGGCGCTCCATCTTTATCTCTCGTTACGAGAACTGCCCGTGAGATAACGAGTGGCGAAGAACGAGATTCGTCGATTTATAGCCGGCAGTTAGCTTTCTATCCGATGCGACTCTCTCCGCCCACGCAGCCCCTTGTCCACACCCATGGACGTGTATACACTTTCGCGAAAATATAAGTCAGCGGCGAATAAGCGTTTTGACACTTCTTCCAGGCTGTGCCTGTCGTTTTCTATTTATGTCGGTTCTTTATGACTTTATTGGCCGTTAGGACTGATTTTACATTGTCTCCTACGATACCAGCCACCAGGAGTGCTTCGCTCCGCCTGTCGCCTCAGTCTAGCTGGTGTAGGTATTTTTTTTATGGTGCATAGCGAAATAAAGGACGAATAGATAGTAAAGCTGGAGAAATAGGTGCGATACGGCGGATGACTAATATTAAGGCGGCAGTGAATCCAAGGATAAAAATATTATTAGCAGGGGGGGTGATGAAGAAGTCGAGTGGTATGTAGTATAAGAGTTGGACGATGTACACTGGATGAAAAGAAAGGTCGATGCTCCCCTCCCCCAATAAATACTTATAGTATCGACACATATAAAAGTTGATCTTAGTTGGTGTCGCCTCCATCCCTTTGCCTCTCCAACTTCCAGTTATAAATATGGTCGCGCGAGCCCAGCTGAGCAAATAAGCCGCGACTCCTAGAATCCCTATATGGATACACATTGGAAATGAAAAATTGCCTTGTTTACTCGAGGCATCTCTTTCCTCCGTTTCTTCGCCTCCACCTACTCGACTCTGCACATCCGGTCCCGCCACCTCGACTCTCGCATTGTTTTCTTTTTTTTTATTTTATTATTGATATTTGATGCTTTTAATTCCTGATATCGGCAGTGGCCGCCGGGGGATTCGCTCGCCGTCGCATTCAGAGAGCGAATCCTCTAAATCTCGGGAAGCGATTGAGAGCGGACTTAAAAAGACGAGAAAACACTTTCATGGGTTGTTACTGGGCGAACTTTCGATATAACTTAGAACTTGTCTCAAAAATGCCTCCTGCGCGAGCGACTGCGAAAACTTCGCAGCGCGTACTACGTGACAAGAAATCGCATTTCAAGACCCTCCCACAGTTACCTTCCGCATTTTTATTACGTGCGAAGCTTCTGTTATAAGTCCTCCCGGCTGCTTGGCGAGGAAAATTCTCAGCGCCGCATGATAATTAAGCCACGCCAGGGAGGAACAAAAATTATGTTGACTCGGGAAAAATTTCTTTACCCGCGCGCGCGCCAATCGAGATGCTGGTTTGGGAGGCGAAGTGAACGCTACGGCGAGCGCGAGAAATCGCATTGTACATGATTTTACCGACTGCGAGTATGGAGCTGGAAGTGGAAGGAGAATTTAAATGGATGTAGATGGAGCCGCCTGCCGCATACATTATGCCTTCTTATCGAAATAATCTATAAGAAATAGTAAATTCTGACATTCAAAAAGTTCCATGATGATAATTCTTTATTATCGTTAAGAAGCAACGTTCAATTATTCAGGGGTTCCCTATTGTTTTGATTGAAATGTACTTTCACTATTGAAAAAATTATAATGAAATGTATTTGACATTGCGTTTTTGTTATTGAAAATAATGCGCGAAATTGATTTACTCCCGTAAACTGGAATGTCATAAATTATTCCCCAAGTGAAAGGTAACAAAATGTGCGATTACCAATAATAAAATATTCGACTGGACATTTTCGCATATCGCTTTAATGAACGCGAATTTATTTACAATTCGACGAATTTCGGCAGTTATTCACGAAGCTATTTCGAGCGTACGGTAAAATGAATGTTCGCTAAATTACACGGAGATAAGCAATTTAAAATAAAAAAATAGGTATTTGTTCTCTAAACATTTGCAGAGCATACTCGTAAAACTTCAATGAGTAAAATTATATATTATATTACAGGAGCGTCGATATTTCAAAGGTCAGTAAATTTGCCGAGTCGACAGAGTCTAAACTGAGGAGTGCGGACTGGTGTGCTTACGCCAGTGCGTTTCACAGTGAATTATTTACACGACGGTGGATGATGTATTTGTCACGCAGTAGACAGATGAAATGCTCTTGAAGGGGGGATCAAAAATTACTGTCGATCCAGAAATGCTTTTGCGATCGAAAAATGACATAAACGCGTTAAGCTGTAGATCCGATTAATATGTCTTACTCTTCATCCTGTAGAAAATATCTAGATAGAAAAAATGTATAGGAAACTTTTTTTTGACCAATTAAATCTTCGTCTGAGTCATGTTGAAAGAGTTTTTCGCGTTCGATAATGTTATCCAGAAGAAAATTAAATTCATTAATTTTTGTAGATATGTATTAACTTTTTATAACTGTCCTAATAAAAATTTAACGTTGGTAAGTGCAGGCCTTAAAGAATGAAACATACGACACTTTAGCAATGAAGATGTAAAAATCTGGATTGGTGTATATAGAGTAATTGATTTGACCTCAAGTTTGCTTATTTTTGGGTTTAACATAAAATCGTTCGTTAAAATTCAATATACAATCAGTATTGGAGTCACTTAATTTCGAGACGTTTAATGACCCATGCGCAATATACACCGCCACATCGATGATAATGCAGTTTACACTGGGATAACTTTAAATAAAATTTAATTTCTATCCAAAAGGTGACTCTTTCGTATTGTGAAACAATTATTTTTTATTTAATATACTTTTCCCACTCTAATAAACGAAAAATGAAAGTTAGTTTAAAAGAAATAAATTAATATTGAGGAATATTCATTGATCAACAACTTATTCTGCACCAAGTGCGTAAAACGAATTTTTTTATCTTCTTTTCCGTATAATGCCACTGACCGAGGTGAAGAAGCCCTTTCTGCCTTTCCCATGCACGATATTTTTTGTGGCGTAGCTATTGATTTTCACCAAAATTGTTTCTAACGGAAAAATTTTCGAAAAATATTCTCGTCTATCAATGTCTTTTTTTTGAAAAAAAACCGCATGCATTACAAAAAAGAAGGTTTTAATAAAAATTTTACCGAACTATTAAGGTCAATATCGCCGAAACATTGTTACCTTGCACTTTGCAATTTAACACTCGCCATTAATGCACGAACGCGATGCCATTAATGTCGCTTTATTTTTACATTCAATACAGTGTAATACTTTCACGCCTATTTCCATACATTGAATATAACTTCTCACGGCCGAACCCACCAGGAAGATCACCGTTTCCACCAACCGGATAATACCGCTCATTATTAAAGAAGAATTAAGCCAACGTTCGCGCTCACAATATTGGATTAAAACAGAACGTAGGTGTCAGTTTTACGGGGAGGGGGAGGTAGCGGAGGGATGATAAAGGGACACGGGTCAAAAAGAGAGTACGTGGGGGTTCGAGCCATCGGGAAAGTGGCATACTATGTTCCGCGGTCGTAGGTCACTCCCTCTAAGCTGCATAATCCGTCGCTTAAGCCAGCTGGTTGAAACTGGCGGCCGGCGCAGCCGTCGAGCAGTCAATCATTTTCGCAGCGGACTGCGGTTATTTCCCGCGCGCTCACGACTCTACTTTTCCGAATTTCATATTTTATTTGATGAGATTTTCTCACCGGCTGGTCATTCAATTTTTACTCAAGTTCGGCCGTGCAGCCCCCTTTTATTGAATTTATATTCGCTCGCGCGTTATCGGGCCCGAATGAACATGGTGCCCCCGGGGTTTACCTGCCCTTTTAATATGGCAACACTGACGCTCGCCGCCTACTCCTAAATGATATTCGTGAAAATGCAATTTAATATCGAAAGTATAAAGCGATCTCGCTGCATACAAGGGAGAGGCTAAAGCTTTGATTTTTGACAGAGAAAATATTTAAATTAACTTCATGAACTCTCGAATCACTTATTTATCTGGGGATGAATTTGAGTAGGTCTATACCGATATATATAAGCTTTGATAAAAAAATTCGTACGATTTTTCTCATGAATTTTTATTCGAAAGACCAAGTTACGCCGAGTCTTTGATGCACTTTCTCGCGCACTTTTTTTATCGCCTACTTTGATTAAAAACTTTTGAGTTCGCTGCGTGACATTTAGATAGTGTTGGCGTATTATAAATTCCTTTATTCATATCACCTTATCACCTTGCGCGCGGTGCGTAGAAAAAGAGATGGTAATGACAAAAAAAAAAAAAAAAAATAAGACGAAAAAATAAATTAAACAAACTGCGAGAGAAAGAAATAATGCAAGTAAGAAGCTGCGTGATTTATGACCAACCGCTGCCATTCAGCATTTCACTCTCCACTTTTAATCAGATGCCCTTAATCATCATCAGAATTTCCGAACTTTCAGAGGGAGGCACGCGTTGCAACGTGCAAAAGGAAAAAATTGCGTTGCTCCGCGAAAGAAAGAGGTTTGGAAACGCGTGCTTCTCGAGCCAGAAGTCGATCTCCTTTCTCCAAAGAAAAAAAAAAGAAAAAATAGCCCGGTTCACCCCCCCGATATAGATTGATCTCTGACGGCGGTTATGAATGCTTGATAAATGGCCGCGTCCGCGGCGAGCTTCGGTCATTCATGGCGGGCGCGCTACGTAAGAAACCCGTGAATCATCGTTTAGACTCCATTAACCGCGGCTGGTGGCGCGTTCTTCGGCCGCGGCGCACGTTCGCGCGCCTTCCTTGATAAATTGAAGTGCCGCCGAGGTGTACTTTCCCTCTTCTCTCTCTTCATCTCGTGAAGTCGCAGCGTCGCTCGGTGGTGGGCTCAAGAGGGCGCACGCGCGCACAGCCGAGAGCCGGCTTTTATTTATGCAACCTTTATACCAAGATATATTGTCTCCCGACAGCGTCAACCCTTGAGTTCTCTCGCCCGACGCACAATTTATTTTAGCCCCGCGGAGACACGGAGGAAAACTCGTGTCCGCGAGTCCGCAAGTTGCGATCAACGCTTTATTTTGCGGAGTGCACGGTGTTTCTTCTTTTTTTTTAGGCCAGCAAATGATGGAGTGCGCTGATAGTATTATTTCATGACTTTTTTAAATCTTTAGCTTCTTTCTTGGGAATAGCACACGATTCTGTATTATTTCGATTTTTTTTGTCGGGGTTGGTGAGTTTTTATATACGAAATTAAAATAGCCTCTTCCGGAGGCTTGATTTGGCTGACTAATTACGGATTATACTACTTATTTTTAATTGATTTAATTTTCTCAAGCGATATCGGTCTACTTTTTATTGCAGTTAGCCGTGCATTAATTTACAAATCTATTTTAGGTATTCAATGCAAATACATTAGAGCAGCTTATAAGGAAATTGTACGGTTATAAATTTTTCTTTAACGAAAGGAAGCAGATTTCAGTTTTTATCATCGGAAAGTAGCACGCTTTAAGTCTTAACAAAGAACAGTATCTTTAGAAGCTATCGAATAGAGAATTTTGCCTCGAAGAACATTTTGTGCTAAATAATGGTTTTTCCTTTTTCGCGAAGATTTCGCATGAAATGCGCTTTCGCTACGAGGATGGAGCAAAATGTGATTTTTCCGTAAGAATCTCGCAAAAATATGTTTTTTTTTCATGGAATTCTCTCAAGAGTGTTTTTCTATGCGAGAATCTCGCGAAATGTGTCTCTTCTCCAAGGAATCTCGCAAAATCTGCTTATCAGAAGAATATGAAATCTACTTATGTTTTTCCGCCACATCATGAAATATAATCAGGAACGTCGACCTGATAAATCTTCGTAAACGACAAGTATCAATATTTGCTTTGTAATCACAAATATAATCCCATTTGCGTTTAGAACTTTTCATTTCTCGCCTATCAGGAAATCAATAAATCAATGTTTTCGCACCTCCGGATTTACCGTCATCTCGGTCATGGCTTGAAACGTGTCGCGGATACAAAGCGCCGGGGATCCTCGCCGCCAGGGTAGCTCGCGTACGACCGAGGCGACCGACGGCGCTGCAGTCCTCCCTTGAACTCGGGGAAAAGGACGGCGGAGAATCGGGCCGCGTCGTCGTCGTCTGAGGCGCAGGTAATGCATACTAGGTACACGGAGCGTAAACTTTAATCCAATGAATTAATTACGGACTGCGCGCTGACACTACCCTTCTCGCCGTACCACCTCGAAAGAACCCTACAATTACCATGAATATGAACCGGCAGGTCACTATTTCCTGTCGTCCTCTCTCTTCATTTTCCCGCTCACCGCGAAATAGACCGGCGTTTTCTGATAATTTACGTTATTCTTCTCTCGTCGTAGGGTGAATTTCGCTCTTTTTTCTGACGGCGGGCGGCGTTTTTTGAAATGGTGGGATGACTTTTACTCGTACGTAGTCGCTTTGGGTGTGTTAAAGTAGGAGACATTTTTTCCGTAATGAAATTCCTCAAATACTCCTATCGATTGTTCCGCCAGGTTTCTCTTTCCTTCCTTCATTTAATTTTTTTGTTTTTTTAAATTATTTTGTTAAATAATTTTTTAACGTCTTTCGGTTAATCTTCAAAATACATTCAGTTTCGTCGGCAGTAAAGCAGACTTCGTACTGAGCTGATGGAAGAATTTAAAAGATGTCGTAACTCGGATTTTCCTCAAAGTTCTTTTTTAAGAATTATTATCTGCACGTGATATATTGCACATCCCAATAAATATTTTACTACGCCAACGTTTTCATGAAGCAGCAAATTTTTTGATACCTTAAGCTATATCATGTATATTAAAAAATATGTTAGTAATGTACGTACTACCTACAGAATTTATTAGAACATACTATTTATTTTAGTTTTTAATATTTATCTAAGAATTCGATTTTTAAACGAAACCTTAACAAAATTTACAGGAAAAATAGGAATATCCTTTTGATCCTAGTATAGATATTTTATATCCCTGACAGATGGTCGCTGAGCTCACGATTCGAATTACTGAATTCGCACGTCCGCCACGGTGCGTTAGTTACTCAGCGTCCATATTAGATGCGTTTGCGACACGTATGCACATGGTTTACTTCAATCAACGTATAGCCATTCGAGGTCGTAAATTGCTAGTCGTTCAACTACCGACGCCGATAAACCCCATTTTACAATTAAATATTTACTTTAAAAGAAATAAATTTTAACAGTATCTCTCACTTTGCACTTGAAAATCATACGAATTGCAGCAACTCTAAAAGTGCGCTCCTCCATGTTTGAACGGTAATCCTCAAAGCCTGCGTATTCTATAATCCCAGCAGTCGGCAGGAATTAGACTTAAATATAAATATTATCCCTACGCACTATTCCTTCGACTAATCTTCAACTAATCCTGGTGAGCTTATAAAAATTAACATATAAGCCCATGCATGGGGGCGCGATACTTATATTTGGCTATTTCGATCCAATTCCGGAGGATCACCGAGAGGAAAGCCCCGTGCAGTTGGACTAAACGGTTATCGGTGTCTCTGGCCGCGCATGTTAGAAACGTTAAGCGGTTACATAATTGCACGCGCTCACTGGGGCAGTGTCGGCTCGGCTCGATGCGCGTTATACGTGTATATGTAATTGCGTGGCTCACTCGCACCAGTGCCGCTTTTCCGGTGGGCAAGCGGCCGCTCGTGAGAAATCCACTAATCCGCTTCGGCAACTTTGGCACCGGCCGTCTGTTCGGCGCAAATATTCGCGCGCCATGTGTCCTTCGAGTCTGGTGATTCGTTTTATACGACAAAGCTTTACGGGCCTCGAGTTTCCGTATATCGGGCCTCCGTTTATTGAGGTAGATGGTATCTTGATTATCGCGCAAAATATGATTTGAGAATTAATTTTCTACCAATGGTCGATTTTTTGTGTGTAGAAAGACTTTAGTGATTTTTGTATTTAGGGGACTGATACAATTTTTAGTAAGTAATTAGTTTGAAGAGAATAGTTGAGGTATAAGTAACAAAACGAGGGGTCTGACTATGTACGGATATTTCTACTGATTCGACTCATTCATTAAATTTTATTAAATCTGGTTTAATTTTTAATAATTGGTATTTCTTTTATATACAAGAGCAAATTTATCGAGAATAAATTCTATTCAACATTTATAAATATGTGGCATACCATATCTGTCATTTTGACTTATTTATCTTTCATACAATGACACATATTCTACTTTAATAAAGATATATGTCTTACCACCCTTGTCTGTTTCTACTAGTTTTATTTTCTTGTCTAATAATTACTAAAACTGATTACTTTTTTAAAAACTGATACTCTTTATGTATGGAAATTAATTTATCAGAAATAAATTAGTCAGAATTAATAAAGTGTGTCTGACCATACCGTCTGTTTCTACTGATTATTTTCATTTCTTTTCTGTTCTAAATTTTCAGCATACTAAATTTAATAAGACTTAAATGATTTAATTAAATTTACTTAAATTATTAATAATTTATATTTTTACGCGTAATAGCAACAACCACCAATTAATAACCAATGTTAAATTAATTATTTCAGAAATTCTCAATTGTATTGTTTGAGAGACTATTTGATAGTCCCTACTGATTTTCATTAATAATTGTAACAAATACATTTTCGTAATAATTAATCATTCAATTAATAATGTTAACAGAATATTGTCGGTGTAATTACTCACTTTGTAAAATCACGCTTGACATCGCAACCACGCTAATGGCTGATGTTAAAAAAATGAAGTGGGACATAAAGAATAATAGGAAGGGAAAAAAGGTGGTCAGAAATGAAAATATTTCGAAAGTATTACATTGCTACTTTCCGAGCAAATAAAACTTTGTCGTCAACTCTACGCAGCCTCTGACAGGCACGTCTAACTAATCCTTGGCCGTGCGGCTCATGTTATGACTGAAGCCCGATGTACATCATTACTCAAGCTTACGTACGAAACTCAAACAGCTAGAGCAGCTTTCCACTCTCGCACTTTTACCGCCCACGCACGAGAGATGCGTACAGAGTAACGTGAGAATTTCCCCCCGGAAAGCTTTACCTCTATTACACTTCTTTTTTTTTTTTTTTTTCGTTTTTATTATTACGACGAATCTTCTTCCCTCGGAAGAGCTGAGTAAGCTCCGTTACTGATTGCGCAGCTTACGCGCGTAATGGGACACTCCCTGACGTAAGCAGTTACCCTTTTAAAAAAATAAGCTCTAAATAAAACTAACGTAACCAACTACTGTAGACACGAGGAACAGAGATTCCTGCGTACAATCGATCCTTTCATTCGTCCCAGAAAAAAAGGATGTTTATTCGCGCGCGACGAGTATAATGAAACGTCGCGAAATTAAAAATAGCAGGCTATTCAATTTGAGCTATCGCCGAGGAGATCCTCGCGAGGGATAAGAATGTTAATTCAGGAGTCTCACGAAGGGCGGGAGGAGGGCACGGAGCCGACGGATCGGTGCATGTTGCGCAATCCCGGCGATAGCAATCGCTCCTCCCGCGCTCTTTCGTGCCCTCGGCGTTAATTTCACGTCGAGCACGCGACATCGTTTCCACGGATCTGGAAGCGTCTCGCGGTTACGGGGGCCGCTCGTTTCGCCGAGCGACATTATTAGTGTTATTGCCATTACCGCTATTATCATTGCCCATTGTATTCATTATGCCTAGCCGATGTTTACGCGTAAATTTGACCCACAAAGTTCGAATATTGATCCCATCCTGATTCCGGCCTTCATTAGCTGACTGCGCGTCCTCTAAGCGCTATCTGTCGAGTTCTATCGCCATTTGCACCTAAACGTTCGATAATCCATGTGTTGGGATATGCTGGGACGGTTCGTGATTTTTTTGTCTTTTTTTTAAATTTTCAGGCGCGCGACGTTTTTTCGTCTCGTGAAAAATTGACGAATTTCGTGAGGCCTTGAAATGTAAAAGGGAGCTGGGAATAAATATGAGTTTGAGAAAAAGTAAAACAAATAGATTCATAAATACATAAGCTTGGTTTATTAAACACTGCGACTTACAACAGGAATAGAATATTTTTTATTTAAAAAACTGACACAATATATTTAAATCTATTTTTTAAATACGCGATTTACTGGAAAAGTAAAGCCGATGATATTTCTAGGTACGATTAATCTTATTTAGTTATTTAATATTATATTTTTTTTTATATTTTAATGTGTAGGTTTGTTAAAGAAGATTAGGTCGTCTAAAATATCTTGGGAACAATTAAATTATCTTTTTGAATGAAAATTAAATAGAATGTAAGTAAAGAATTAATTTAAAAATAATTAATACTACTACTTCAGGCTATAAAATTTAATAATATTATTTATTCAAATTAACGCAATGTCTTTATTATCTTTTTTATTAAAGTCAGGATAATAAAAGAGATAGATAATACAATTTACAAGAAAGACATGTAAGTTGATTTATGAACAACAATAGTTATCGGTTGACTATTAATTTACAGACATACCGTTTTTTTCTACATAGCAAAGCTCTTCACTATATTTTACTACGTAATTTCTCATCTGGATTCGTATTTTCGTCGTCATACACTCCTTCTCTTTTTCTGAAGAAAACGAATCCTGCGCATCACCTGGACGCGTGCGTGACTGGATTAACAACTTCTATATTCAAGTTGAATGATCCAAGTTGGCCGGAGCCTGAATTTTATATGAGTCTGAATTTAATTTTAATCGGACGGACTTGTCGTATCTTTCCCGTCGACAAGCGGACTGTTTTTCACCGCGATCAAAGTACCATCTTTTAATCAAAGAGCTAATAAAATTTGCAGAACTGCTATTGCGCTCACTTTAAATAACGCGAAATATTGCTCTCAACGAAGGAATTTCGCAAATATTTAACGGACCCCGCGGCTCGAATTTTCAAAGACGAGAACTCCAATTTATGTCTACAATTATTTTGCTCGATTTAAAAAGTAATCATATCAAATTTATCCTGTCGCGAATGAAATTTTTATTTCTTTTTATGAAATGACAAGTCAAGAGCAACGCTAACAAATAAAAAGAAAAGATCATAATATTCTGCTCCAAAAAATGCATGTAACAATATTTTAATTTGCGTCACAAGTAGCAACAGTAAGATTGCATCGCTCTTGCTTAAAAGCATACAGCGAATAGCTGACCTTAAAACAAAGAAAAGTAAGGAATGAAAAGAAAAATAAATTCACTAATTAATTTACTCTGCGAGAGACAAAGCTTGCCGACTCGTCAAACGGCTTTTACCGCGTCAACGCGGGGTCTCATTACCAACAATAAAAAAGTGGCAAAGGCTCGCATGTATATTTACAAAGTTGATGACAAAAACGTCGCCTGATGAGTGAGCTGACAAAAACACACTTTGAAAAGGTGACGCCGCGGAAGAGGCACCCGAGACGAACCCACTTCGAGTATACTCGTGTACATCCGTCTATGCGGAAAGATGAATATATTAGTCAAATCTACCCTCCTGCATTCGTTGATGCGCTGTGCGAGATTAGGAATTGCCTTCGAACCGTGATCTTTGAGTAAGCGCTACCTAAAAGCCTAGATACGAGCTGGCCATGTTTATTTGATTTATACGTGCTTTTCCTGTTTGTATAGCTTAGCTCAAAGAAAATGAAGCTATAACGTGCAGCTCGTAAATTCATAATTAGAAGCCTGAATTATATATCGATTTTTAAACCCGACCGCTACATGCACTGAGAAAAAAGATTCCTTATTGTTAAGAATAATTCTTAACTGTTAAGAAATGGGACTTTAATTTTTTGTAATTGCATATTTCTTAATAACTATAAGAAATAAGCAGTTGAAGTAGGTTAAAGTGAAGTCATGAACGATACGTAAAATAAACAAATGAAATCTAGTTTCCTAATAGTTAAGAAATATGCATTAAGATTTAATTCTATGTATTAACTATAACTGAATCGATTACTTTATAATAAGGAAATTGATTACTTTACAATAAGGAATCTTTTTTTCTGAGTGTGGAGTGCCTTATATTTAAAATTAAAATAATAAAAACTAGTATCACAAACGCGTCCGCATATGCTAGTTTACGAGCGAGAATAGAAACAATTAAAAAAACCAGCTTGCAATAATAAAAGAAAGATTCTATAGACAGACTGATTTCTTTGTCGGTTTCTCTAGTCTTCTATTTGTAGATATAGTTATTATTTACTGTTAATTTCTAAACCCACTTCGCACTACAAGTTATTAATAATACAAAAAATATATATATAATAAAAGAATAAAATGGAGGAAGGAAGTAGGGATGATTTTTGGCTCAATATACGAGGACAGGTGATGGTATCATTCTGCATATTGACTGGCAAACAAAAAATATTCTCACCGGTTTAATTTCGCCAGTCTGGTCAATAAGGGCGTCAGAGTGCCCGTTGTGTGGGCGGAGAGCACGTCGGCGAATATACCGTTCATCGCTCACCCCCTGCTGGCGCTCTTGTATCCCGTAGCCTCGGTTGCAAATTCGGGCACGCAGAAACGCGACGGTGACTTTCGCCGCCTCTCAATCTCGCCGTCCGTTCGCGGTGCATCGACTTTAGCCACTCGGCAAACTGCGCGGATTTCTGTTACCAAGGACCCTTCCAAGTTTCACGAGACGAGCGGATACTAGACCCAACTCCGGACACAGTCAACGCCTCGAGCCGGCAGATTGCAATAACTTCAATCGCGAGCGGCTATCTAGCAAGATTTCATCTTGGAAAATACTGCGCTCGAGTACATTTTCTTTTTCGGAAAGCGACGCTGAAACTTTCGATCGGTTTACTTTATGCGCTTGCCTTGTCAAGTGGAAGTGATAGAATTTCAAACGTTTTATTTGTTTTTACTACTGTGTATCGCAGAAAACGCCGTTACTGTTTCTTGGAAGTGCCTCAAAGCTTTCTAAATTATTTTCTACAGCGTATGTAATGGAGACTGTTCAGAAGAATTTCCTGTTTCTTGGGAAAAGTTATTTAATTAAATGTTAAAAGCTTTATCATATTTACCTAAACGTTAATTCTGGAAATTTGAGAATAAATTAATGACTATAAAAACAAGGGTCAAGTTTATATAACAAGTACACGGAGAGAAATGTTATAGTAAAAATTACTATGTTCCGTAGAAACAATGGGAGATAATCAACTTATGAAAATTTTTACTATAAAAAATGTACATAGCAAAAACTGCTATTTTATAGTAGAATTATAGTAGAAATTGCTATGTACATAGGAATTTTTCGTATTTTATATAGTAAAAATCATCATATGTTGAGTATGTCCCACTGTTCCTATCGAATAAAGTAATTTTTACTATAAAATTTCTCTCCGTTTATATAAGAATGAATCTTAAAAATAGCCTACGAATGAACCAATACCATTTCATACCTTGAAATTCATAAAGGAAATGCAAAAGCTACTTATTAGTTAGTTAGTCGTTTACTTTACAAATAATGTCTTCTTTCAAACAGCGAACGAATTCATTTATACTGCATTCATGTTTAAAAAATAAAGAAAATGAATGAAATAAAATTTATTTTAAAAGTCGCAATGCACCATTTCAGTAATAGTCGAAAAATGAATAAACAATGCATAGAAATACAATGCGACTATGTGATTTTAAGTCTTCCACTCATAAAGTGCGACGTATAAAATCAAACAATAGCCAAGCAACATCATCACAAAAGAAGACGGCGCTTTATAAAAAATGTCCGCGGCATTTCAATATTCAATTCAACGCGCTCGAAAACTCATAGCCATTCATTTTCCAAGCAAACTCGTATTTCCGCGAAATCTATTTTCTTTAAAGAATTTCCCGTTGCGAAGTCGGTCTCCGTGCAGAAAAGCAAAGCGAAAAAAAAAATAGAATTGGCTTCGCGAGGCAGAGTGGCGGGGAACGACAATGACGCGTCTCAGCGCCGCGAAAGGATGCCTCCGATGCTTCGTCGAGTCTGGTCCGCGCGCGAAGAGCCAAAGAGGAAGGAAAAAAATATAAAAAATAAGGAAACGAGAGTAACGACGTTAGGAGCGCGCCGCGAGAATGAGCCTTCTGGGCCGGCAGAAATATTTTTCGCCTCGCTCCAAATAAAGCAGGGCAGGTATTGCATTGTAAAGTATAAATTATTTCGTCGAGATTTATCGCGCCGGGAGGGATGATACCCCGCCGGTGCCGCGGAGCTTTAGGGTTGCTGCTCCACGCGGCACTTCCTTTCGAATCCCCGTTCTTTATACGCCGAGTCGGCGAATACCCGGGATACTGCAGTCTCGGATCCTTTTTCTCGTCGCGTTACATTTATGATTTTATTATTTCAAGTCGAATGTGGTCGGGCGAAGTGCGCGGATCTCTCGTCGCTCCGTGAACCATTTAAGTATCTTTTGTTTTCTTTTTCGCTTTTTTGCATCGGAAATTATTCATGATTGATAACATTTTTTTACGTAATTGAATTGTAGTTTTTAAATGCGTCAGACTTTTTTTTTAATTGAACGAATGGATATTATACGAAACTTTTTTTAGATATATGTAGATACAATCGAGAATTGTATAAAAAAGATGACAAATTGAACAAAAAGTTCGAAATAAATTTATCAAGAAAACTTTGAACTTTTTACTTTTAAGATAAGTTAAAATTTAGTTAGACAGTAAAAGTCGACTAAATATCGTTAAACTGTAATACATTACTTTCATTCTTTAAGTAGAGAAGGTACGATTAAGATTAGACAAATCCAATAAAAAAAGAGATCCAATAAATAAGATTACGAAGCCAACTGATTCAAATTTGAAAATTAAAACGTTTGCAATAAAATCATGAAATTTTATACTTTTTAATGTTAGCAAAAACAAGAATACATTTTATTATTGAAAACAGAAACTTTTTTTTCTTCAATATCATATCGTATATCAGTTTTTATTTTATATTTTTTTGTTTTATCGCTCTTTCGTTACACCCTACTTTTATTCAAGGATTTTTATTATTTCCAAGCGATTACTTTTAGTGTGGTACAAATATGCAGCACAAACAAATCCTTCAGTGCATGACTCAGAAAGTTGTACATTGCTGAATGCACATTATACTACGCAAAAGTTTCAAAGTGATTTCCCAGTCGACAGCTGTCTAAATAAAAAGAAAATTCAAGTACTCAAATAAATTTGTATATGCTAATCTGAGCCTCACTTCATCGAGGGCTAAAGTAAATCTATAACTAAATTATCCAAAAGCAATCCAGTTAAGATTGAATCAGCGCCGAAAGGTCGGAAATAAACTGTCCCCGACCCGGACGTAATTAGCTCCCAAAAATTCGCCCCGATCGCTACATCTACCCCGGAAGGGAAAGGCAGGGGGACGCGCGCTGAAGGAGGCGTCCTTGAGAGCCCGGCCTAACAGGAGATCCGTGCGTCTCTCTCTCTCGCAGGACCCTTGGCATCCTCGACACGTCGCCCGTCAACGGCGCGCCGAGAGGATGACGCGCATTGCCAGCACCGGAGGCGCCTGTATATACCTTCGGCATCGGCGTCCGCCCCTTGCGATATCGTGCCATCTCGACGTGATGCCTCGCCCGCGAGCATATAAGAGGCTCTTCGAGAGCGCGCGAAGGGGATCTCCGTGAGAGGGAGACCATGACGATGCGGGCCGCGTCGGCTGCTTTGTGAAGGCGCCGCGTTTTTTTTTTCTTTTTTCCTTTTTTCTCCCTTCATTTGGCCCTTGCGTGCCTCGCGGACGAGACTGATGATGGAGTAATATGAGATTCCTTTTTTTTCTCTCTGCTTTGCCGAGGTGTAGCGAGAAAAGGGGGAATTATTTCGTGAGTGTCGAGCTTGCCTCGTCGGTTTAATCGCCATATTTTCAAGGTGGAGGGGAGAGGCGCGCGTGTTACGTGAGATGTGAGAAATTTATTCAACGGCTGAAATGTTTTCGGGGCTTTCCTGAACATTTATAATTCACTATACGTTTCGTAGGAATGCATCGTTACGTATCCTATGATTTAAAAGCGACTACGTTCGCCATTATTTCTGGACGTGATATATTTTGATATTTATTTAGGGGAGGATTGTCCTTTCGTCCAACGAGTTTGATACGCTGAAAAAATAGTTTGGATTATTGAATCAATTTATAAAATAGGTATTAGTAACTTAATAAGAAAATTTTATTTGCACTTTGTCGATTTAATTTTTACGTGTCTCTTTATGAATTTTTGTTCGCAACAGTAATTATTTATTAACGGCATTAGTTCAAATGCTTAAAAAAATCTATTAAATATATAAGTAATTTGTAACCTTAACATAGTCAGGTCATACGAAATCAATTTCCGATTACGTCTGATTTTTTAAATCAAATATAATAAAGTTATTTTAAAAAGAAAAACGTCAATAGACAACATATATTTCTGCGGATGAGAGATACAAATGCAATTCCATAAATTCATTATATTTTTATAATGGAGACAGGAGTGAATGGGTTGAAAGAATTTATTGTATTGCCTAAAAAGGGACTTTATTCGATAAACATCAACAAGCGTTATGTTTATTTTTAATTGCACTTTCATAAATCAATTTATTTTTAACTGACGTACAATAACACTACTCCGTTTTTCTTTCTTTTTTTTTTTTTGTTAAAAAAAACCCATCGAAAACCAGCACCTACACGACAACCACGCAACAAGTTTTAATATTTTCAATTATCTTTTATCGTTATATAATCAATGACGAGTATGTATCAATTTTCTCCAACTAAAAACCAATAATCACTTGAATTCCATTATAATAAGTTCAAGACTTCGCTCTTAACGATCAGCTATAAAAAAAAAAAAATTGCCTGAGCACCACCAAAATTGCCGGCAGAGTCGAAAGCTCGTTAAACTGCGTTAAAAGTAGCTCATCGCCTCAGCTTTTTCCCCGGCATAATTTGCAATTACCAAAAGATAAATGGCCTAGGCGTTAGCAACTGACGGGCGACCCTAAAGCTGTCAAAGCCGTAACGCCAGCTGCAGCTATATCGCAGTCGGCTCTCCAGGAAAGCCCGCGCGAGTTGATTGAAAAGGACTGGTCCACTCGACGCGGCGTAATTTGAAGCCAATTCCTGTAGCCGCGAGACGCTAAATGCAACGGCAGGAACGGATTATTAGAGGGGCGCCTCTCGCGCGAACTCCAAGTATGTGCAAAGCAAGCCGCGCCTCGAATGAAATCACGCGTAGTCGTTCGTCCCTTATACCTCGAGAGTCGACAGTTTCCGCGGTGCTCGGCGCATAACTTTGCAAATAGCGCGTTCGCGCGGCGAAAGAGCCATCATGCGGAGGGACGGAGGGGCGAAAAAGGCGCGGGGGTGGGAAGGACGGCGAAACGAGCCGCGCAGGTAAGGAAGCAAATTACGGAAGTTTGCAGAAACGCAGAAGTTCTCGCTTTCTCGGGAGCGCCGCCGCCAAAGCTTCCGTCGATGTTCGAACGACTAAAATTCGTTCCTTCTGCAATGGGAGGGGAGGGGCTCCTTACGGACGCCTAAGCAACATCTGAAGTCTCTCGCGCTTCCCATCGTCTCCTGCCCTACTCCCCTCTTTCCTACGGCGGTATCCGTGAATTTCGCCCTGGGATCTTTAGCAACTCCTTTGTTTTTCTGCGCTTTGTCTCAGTTCGAATGTATACCTACTAATGAGTTTGAAGTGAGGCAACTTGCGGGGTCGATTTTTACCTTGCTGTTTTTATTGCCTTTTCGTAGTAATAGTTGTTTTTTCTTTCTTTTTTGTACAAACCTGCGGTGGGGAAAATATCGTGAAAGTACTGTAACTTTGTACGTATCCTCAAAGAAAATTGAAAAAACTTTTTTTGTAAAATTTAATAGAATCCTGTAAAGTTATGTAATAATTGTAAAATTTTAAAGTCGACGCTGGCATAAATAGACTGCAGTCATTTTCAGAATGATCTATTTCTGTGCGTGTATCAAAGGATTCTTTTACTCGAATTAACTATCCCATGTGAAAAAAAAAATTATATCGGGTTTATAAAATGATTATAAGGGGAATTTTATAAAGTGTTGATAATGAATTGAACTTATAAACATTTTATAAATTTTTTATAAAGTGTGTACAATCAAATGTCTTTTACATTGCTTTCAACGTTGTGTCATTATGTATTACCATTAAAATCGCGATCGACGAAACAGTTTTGTACGTCAATGATTACATATGCAAACAGCCTAATAGTTATAAAAAAAGAAGATTTAATAATTGCATTTTCGTTGAAAACAATGTACAAGATATTATATAAATTTTATAATATTTTATAAAATGCTTATAAGTTTAATGGATTATAAATATTTCATAAACCCGTTGTAAATTTTTTTCATATGAGGTGAGCTATATTATATGCGGCAGTTATTTGTATCAATATTTTTATAACGAAAAGAAATATGCTAATAGTACTGAAATAAAAATCAAAATCTTCTTTACATACCATTACTCCAGCAATTCCTCTTTAAATTTCTTACTCAGTATTACTTTGTAGAAATATTTCAAGAGTCGTGCAGTAAGTACTATAATATAAATACCTACATAAGTATAGTATATTCCAATTTAAGTTGTGAAATTAACGCAACAAAGAAAGTAGAGAAGTTTCGTAAAGAAAAAGAATACAAAATAAAATATTAAATTTTTTCATCTTTAAAACACACTTTTTCCTAGAATTTAATGGAAAAAAATAATTAATTAAAAAAGATATCTCTCTTAATTAATAAATTAGCCTGCCAACTCATTTTGTTTACATCCACTTCGTCTTTCGCTCGAAAGGGTCCAACAACAAGTAGTAGTAAAAGTAGTCCCTCGTCTCTCCAATATCTAAAAAAAGAAGTACAATACTGAACTACTTGAGAAACTTGAGAGTTTACGTTTTAACTGAAATTGTCACGCGGTAAGCGGTATTCCGATTCCAGTGCCTGGAAATGAGCGATCGAGCCTCGGCATTGAACGCGCGATCGAAAGGAGTTCGATTCTCGTAAAACGGCGTTTCGAGCTTTTTCGAGAGGCGCGCGCTCGCTAGAGTAAGGCGTTGAAAAAGCGCGAAGTACCTCGACACTTTGCCGAAGTAATAAAAAGTCGGGAGAGTCATGCAAATGAAATGCACGTCGAACCAGAAAAGGTCGTTCTCGTTTGATTTTCCTCGTTCCTGTCGGTCTACTGCGCCGGGGCCCGCGCGAATTCAGCGAAACTTTGTAAGAAAATCAGTCGATGTGATTTTTCCCCGGTGAATCGGGAACAATCCGTCGGTCGAGGGTGGAACGAAATTTTACGCGATGCATAAGTTATTCACTGCTTTTAATGATACGATTACTGTTTTCATAGATCGTTTTTTTTCTTCTTTTCTTTTTATTCTTAATCGACGGCTTTTAAGGTTCTTTATTGTACAGTTATATTAACGAAGGAATTAATTTTAGACGAGATCCCGAATATAAATTATTTCCAGATTATTTTAGTGCTGAAGAAACTTTTGATGATTATTTAACGGCAATTATAAACATAATCATCGTACCGGAGGATTAACTGAAATAAAAATTTGCTTAATCCTTTTTTGTTTGAAAAGCACGCATAAACTGATAAATAATTAAAATAGAGGAGGATAAGCGCATAGGAGTGCATTCGAGCGAGTAGTGGAGCGACTTCCAGCGATTTCGACGTCGCGTTCGCGGATAAATTCGTCGCTGCAGCCGGGGGTTCCCAGTGAAGTAGAAATAATGCGAGCCACGGCGAAAATGTTGACAAGACGGTTCGCCGCAACGACTGATCGCTTCCAATGCTCGTCGACGCGGTACAAGAATTTCCTCCCCCCCTTACTCACCCCCGCGCGATTTCACGACGCGCATACGTCGGCTGGATTTTTAAACATCGACTGCACGACACGCTAAAGCGAAGAGGAGGGGAACCTGCGCCGCATGCACGGAGACAGCGGTGCTGAATTCTCCGTGTAGTTGCGTATCCGCGCGACGCGCAGCTGAGGCCATCTCCCTCGCACTTGTTCGCGGTTTATACCGCAATGCAGGGTGTCCTGGAAAGTACGAGACCGCTAGTTTCAGGTGGAAATAGAATGCGTTGGATAGAGTGCATTTTGTGCAGCTAAAAAATTATTTAAAAAGTTAAGGGATGATATTAGATGCTTGTTCGTATTCTGGGTCATTAAAATCGAAGTAGTTTCAACGGTTTACGTGTAATGCTTAATAAGTAAAATAAGTAAAATGGATTAAATTAAAATATTGTTAAGGTTAAATGACTTGTATACTCAGAGCATATTTCTGGGAAAATTAAGCGGAAGCTCCCCTTCAAATCTCTGTAATTTTGACCTAAATCTTGCACAGTTTCTGAGCTTTTGATGAATAAAAATGAAGTTTTCATTTTGAAAATTATAAAGCTTCATCTACCATTTAAAATTATGTTGATTTTTCCATAAAAATTTCCAGTGCTTGCAAACAAACAATTTTCTCAGTGTACTTATTTGAATAAGTAAATGGTTTTAGACATGTAATTAGTAAAATGGCAAAAAAATTATATTGCTATTTAATTTTGAAAGGATTAATATTGTTGAATGACATTTTTCTTTATTTGCTGTTCCTTTCATTTGAATTAAGAATAATAAATTTGAAAATATTTATTCTTCTATGTTATAAATAAAGAAGTATACAATTCGGATTGCGTCAGGACTTCAAAACGAGGGTGTGAAAGTAGCAGTTACATGTACGTCTATACTCATTAATAAAGTTTGAAGAGCGGAGAACTTCTAACTCAGATCGTAAAGTTCCCTACTATAAAATTCTACTTATTTGTAATGAGAACTGCGATGTAAATAAACTATGCATCTAACTAAATCGTAAGATGAAATTTAAAAGATGCAGCTTTTACTAACGAGTAAAAACATGTTTAAATTGCATTGATAATATCTGCAAAAAAATTGAAATAATACAATATTATTTATTGATAAAAAGCTGATGTTTGTAAACAATAATTTAAACAGAAATCCTTTCGAGCAATCACCAACAACCTCCAATTTTGGTAATTACAAGTTTTTTTTTGTTTTTATCGTTCGTTCATCTCATTAGCTAATTAATTCAAGTTACTGATAGCCAATTAATCCAATCGCCAACAACACAGAATCTCTAAATCTATTATGAGCAGAATTAACGATGTAAAATTGATGAAAGTCTGTTGATTTAAAAGCACAAAAACATATTCCTTTTAGAAATGTTTAAAAATAATTTTTTGTTTTAATCAATATTTAATTGTTGAAAAAACTTTTTTATTCTTCGTCGGTATTTAAAAAAAAAATCAGTAAAACGTTAAATATTTTTTTTCTTTTACTTTACCAGTTAACTAACTAGACAAGTATAGACGAAAACGGAGTGCATTTCGACAAGATGAAAACAAGAGAGCCATCCTGACGAAAAGAGTTTTTGCCTGAGAAATCGCATTAGCAGCGGCGAGCTCCGAGGGGTAGACAATAATTGGATTAGCGCAAACGACTCGATTCTCGGGCTAACAACAGCCCCCCTACCGAATGTAATGGCGTCTATTAACGAACGTAGGGAAGAAACAGAAATAGAAATAAAGAAATATGATTAGCCGTCGCGATGCAGAATGCTTCGCAGCCTAAAATTCCGCAATATGCCCGAAAACGTCATTCATGTATAAATTAAGCATGAATGAAGGTTTATTAAGAAATACGCGAGTCGAAATTGCCGCTTCAAATATTTAACAGCATTGCCGAAGACAAAAATGTAAATCCGCCGCTGCAGTTTAGTGGAAAAGCATACTCTTAGGAGTAAATTTTGTATATATTTTTGATATCCAACCTCCGGCGAGGTTGGCAGCCTCTCATTTTTAATGGCGAAAAGTTTTTATTATAATATTTGCATAGACATCCGGCGAAACACGTGGAACACTATTTTAAATTCAAAATTTGAGGTCGCAATTGAATTTTCATTCCCTGGTATACTCCATCCGGGATTTTTTTTTAATATTCTCGAATCGTGTCTTGAAATTATTATCGATAAGGAGCCAATTGTCGATAAAAGATAAAAGAAAAAGGAACTCTCGGTTAAATACTTCGAAAATCGGTTGCGGATTTTATAACTTCTTTTGTTATATCAAAGGTTTTGCGAATTCAAATGAAGCGTATTCCTCCTCTTTGATATTTCAAAGGCAATTAAGACGAATCCAGATAAAGGCCGAGTGAGAGAAAGAGAGAAAAAAAGGAAAACGGACAGAACAGCGAAAGAAAAGGAGGAGGGAAAAAAGAATAGAGAGCGAAAAGCGAATGACGAGGAACGAAAGCAACCGGCTACTGGCTCTTTTCAGAAAACATTTCTATAGATAGGGAGTTCCTTGTGAGAAAGCTTAAGCTCGCAGGCAGGAAACGCCCTCGGGGACTTGCTCATCCCCCCCCCCCTCTCCGCATCGCCGTGCCGCGGCAAACACCCGAGACAGCTAATTCCCAAGGAGAATCTCAACTTCGATACCTCCGTTCCCTTTTCTCTTCGCGTTTCTTTTACGGGTATCGCGCCTGGAAGGGAGACGATGCACCGACACGGAAGACGATATCGCCACCTACACGCTGGTCCGAAATTCAACGCGAACGCCGCTCTAAACTTGCGCCGAATATGTGCACTGAGACGCGCGTCATGTTTTGCGATAATTTCGCTTTCTAACTTGACTGACTTGAGCGCAGATTAATTTACACGGATCGACTTTAATTTTCTACGTTTTTATTTTGCTTGTTTAAACTCGTGAACTTCTTTAAAATTGATGATTTTAATTATGAATTGCGTGACGTGCACGCGTAGCATTTTACCACCCACCGAATATAATTAAAAATTTTGTCATTTAATGAAGATGAATAATTAATAAACATGTAAATTAAATCCCCCTTAATCAAATTTAAAGAGATTGAGCGCGACTTTTTATCATTATGCAACGATTACGATTTTTCTAATTAATAAAGATGAATAATTTTTTTTCTGCAGCATCATTATGTTCGATAGTGCGCTATTGAACTGCAGTGCAGTTTCCTCCGGCGAATTTTCTTTTAGCCGTTGATCGATTAGTGCTGCTTCCGTTTCTACTCACGAAATCCTTCACTTCCGCCGTGTAGCTGCAGTGATCGTTGTCCTCTTCGTTTTCTCCTCTATTAATCGTTAATTTCACTTCGATTATTGAGCCAACGATTGTTCGACTCTCGATGCACGGGTCAAGTGGACCGTGGGGAAAAAAGCGCTCCATTTCCTGTGGCGAACGTATATAAACGATCTTCAGAAATTGGGGAACGCGACTATTCAGCTTATACGTGAGTGATATCTTGTACTCAGCGTATAAAGTAGTATTACTTTGAATAAAGAAGTGAATTATTTAAAATAATTGGGCGATATTTTATTTTGCTTAATACAATAGAAACAACATGGAGGCAAGTTGTTGAACTCACTTATTTGATTCACAAATTTTCTTCCGCGGATCTTTTTAATTCAACTGGAAGCTTCTCTCCCTAATTTAATTATAAGTAGTTCAAAAGCTCACTGTAAGCGTCCTTACGCTGCTACGCACAATCTATAACATCGTTATGTAAACTACTGCAATTATACAACTTTAACAACTATAGTGGTTTCCATAAAATATTCTAAGTAACTCGAATTGATATTCATTTATCTAATTTATATTATATTACTATCATTTACCTTTACAAATATTTGAAAAATACACAAAAACAAATAAAAATAAAGTTATTATTCACTTGTTTTACTTCAAAACTCATCCACACGAGCACCTTAAAAGAACAGAACTAAATTTCCTGTAAGAGGAATCGGAATCACGTTTCAAAGAATTCCGAATCAGTCTTCAATTCATTAGTACGAACGTCACTGTACGCAATGTCAGCATCCTTAAAGCGAAGTTAGAGTTGCGAATAAAATATTGAATACGGTGAAGATAACAAATGGGAGAAAGCAGAATATGATGCATACCAGCCACTCCGTAGCGTAGATTTCACAGTTAAATACGAGAAGTGGTAATAGTAGCACCGTAGTATAGCTGCATTAGAGTTTACTCGGTGGCCCATAGGAGCAGCATGTTACCTGTCTCGAGTTAATTAACTTAATTAATGGAATTGGCCGCCCTGTCAGAGTTTACTCGAGGCTTGCCCTGCTCCTGGTGGCTCCACTGCTTGGCTTTTGCCGCCGTCCGAGAAGAGCGAGGGACGAACATCAAAGATAAATCGCTTAAGTTACGCCCAAACTTATAGAACATAATTCTCACTGTTTCAACGTGGCCTCCACTATTGAATTGTTTATCGCAACGAGATTGGTATATTATTTATCTTGGACGGTGATTTCGTCCCGTTGGAAAGCTCAATCAACAATATTATTAGTTTCTTGTCGATGAGTGATCACCGTTTACATGTTTCTTTATTTATTAGACTAACACTTGTTTGCAAGTTTTTCGAGTTTCTAGAAAGATGGTAGTTGAGGATAAATGAATTACGAAATTGAACATGCAAGGTTTTCGTTTACTTTTCAGATGTTTTCTCAGCTTATTTGTTTTCAGGACTTAAATCTTAACTACATGCATAAACTTGTATGCTGACAAGTAACACAGAAATTCTTGGCGTAGCTTGACTTATGAAATTTCGGAATAGAGAATTTACTTAATTATTTTGATTGAATTTTTTTATTTAAGAAATTTTAATGGAGTAAAAGGAGTAGTAATACTATAGTAGTAGTACATTCATTTTCACTTTATCAATTTCATCTTAATTGCGCACTCGAGACAATAATAATTTAGTAATTGATACAATTACAATTGACTTACATTTCTTTTGTGAGAATTTAAGTCAGCATCAATAGCATTTTATTTTTTTTTACTAACATTAATTTAAAAATCAATAGAATAACATCAATTAAATTGACAACATTACATCACATTAATCATTGAAAAATAATGGACTCCAATTTTCATAGAATTTGATCGAAAATCAATTTTCTAATAATCATTTTCAAATGCGAGCAACTCATGAATTCCTCCGTTTGTAGGTTAAACGGCAAAAAGGTAGTGCTTATTGAGATTCGCCTAATGCCAAATTTAGCATTTATGAATTATTTGTTGGCGCCTCTCGATCTGTAAGCATTTCATCTGCTCCAGAAACTCAAGTGTCTTATAGATTCGCCTTCAATGATCCTCTCGTGGAGGGCATTAGTACGTGCCTGGCATACCGTATTTCGCGCGATCGCTTAACTGATCGTTAACTCGACGCAGCTTCGTCGGGGTAATGAATGGGGACAACTAAGCAAACCGAGCGAACGTCGAGTCGCAACACTAGCTGCGTAATATGAACAGGGCATTTATAAAATAATGTATAATGGATCTGCTACCATTAACTGAAAATTAGGAGGGTGTATTAATTTTTTTTTTTAATATAGCATGATGAAACTGGTGTTATCAACGGTCATCCATCTTATTGCTATACTATACGTAGGAAAATAGTCGAGCTAAAATTCTTTGAATTTTGTTTAATATTCTTATTCAAATTTCTTGACGCGAGACTAATTCACTTTTATAGACAATTTAAATGTAAAGGCGTAAAAGAAAAGAGCAGTATTTAATCTAAAAAAAAAATTATCGTGACGAAATCTTTCATCGATTTAACTTTTTAATGAGTACCTTAACTTTCTAATTATTATAGATAAGAACAGAATAATGAATCGATCTGATGTGGATCAAAAATAGGTGAAATCTTACATAAAAATTTTCACTTTTAGAAAAATATTCTATTAATACAGGTACATATTTTTTACAATTGGTTCAGCAATGTTACACTTCAACAAACGATTATGTGCACACTGTAAAAAATGACATTGGATTTTATTAATTATTCTAGCATTAAAATAAATGTCTCTATAACAAAGTAGAGTATTAATGAATTAACGTACGGATTTTAATAATCATTCTAGCGTTAAAATAAATGTCTCTATAACAAAGTAGAGTATTAATGAATTAACGTAAGTTGTGTTTTCATTGAAAAGTTAAATAATGGAATTTAAAAGTTAAGTAGAATACTTATTTTTTCAATAGCGCTTTTCTTTATACTTCCAAGAAATCGCTAAATAACCATCAGTGAAAGGTAATACGTTTTAAGTGGTCGCATCACAGAGATACCATTTCGATAAAACTTTTGTCTGGTCGCGACAACTTCGCGATAACCTACTACATACTTCTTCGGGAACAATGCGACAGGCAGGAACGACCGCTTCACAGGCACAGCGAAATCGGCCAGGGAGATACTTCTCTTTAATCGAGACAATCTAACGCTCCGTGCGGTGACTTCCGAACTTCTCCATTGGCCTCGACTCGTTCGAGGAAAAACTTTTCGGTGCCTTCACCCGCGTTCTGCAATTCTAACGCATGCGTATGCGGACTAGGCGCGCTTGCCCCTTTTTCCACTTGCCGAATTTTTTTTTTTTTTTTTTTGACCATCCCTACAGCGGCGCCCTGCTAGCTTTCATGCTTAGTTTGATATACTTGCCTTCGTTTTTTCTCTGTGTGTTTTTTTACCGACCCTTTTTCGCGATCACTTTTTATCATCGGACTTCCTTTGCGCGCGGCGCTTACTCTATTTTTTACGAGCGTACCTTCTTCTTTTTACTCTGAAAACACGCGGACGATTCCGAACGCTTAACTTCTTTTTTTCGCGGTGTCACAGAGCGGTTGGGGTACTCGAGGGTTACACAAAGTAAACTTGTTCCTGACGATGATTTATGGTGGGCTACGGACGATGTTAACGCGACGCGACGGTGAGTTTATGATTTATAGATTATTATGTAATTATTAATTCTAGAATATCTTAACTTATTTGTCTTTTGTAAAATTGTTCTTAATTAGTGGGTTAAGTGCGGAAGGTATGCAGACTAAATACAAAGCGGAAAACATAGTTGATGTTGTCACAGTTCGTTCGATGTTGTCGAACACGATGTCACACTCGTGAAAAAAAAGAAGTTGATCAAACATTCTGCAGGGAACCCTTGGCTAAATATCGTTTTTGCCTCAATGAAACTCTACATTTTTTATGGATAATCAGGATACTCCGCGAGTTCCTCCGAAGTCAAATAAGTGAGGATTTTTAGGACTCACTCGATCATTTTAAATTTTCAGTTTTGTACGAATAAGTTTTTTATTTTTACTCTCGAATAATCTTTTTATTTCAATACTAACTCTCTAAATCTGAAAATGTGAATAGTGACATTGAATAAGTGAAGAACCGTTCACATGCTAAATATGTGAACGATTTTTTACATAAAATATGTCACTATTCACATTTTGCATGTGAAATTCACATTTTCGGGTTTAGAGAGAAGTTTTATAAAAAATTTAAAAACATTCCGCAATACATGATTAGCCGTTACGAGATTTTCACATTGCATTCCAATGAAATACGTCAAATTTTATTGAAAGCGTACGCATCAAAAGTAGCGGAATAATCCGAGGTAATCATCCGATATAAAGAGCACTTGCTTAACATATATTCACGCATCGATTGAGTTGGAGGAGTTTAAAAAATAAATACGTAATATTTTTCGACTTCACGCGCAATTACCGTTAAAAAGACATCAGGAGGTAACTCGCGGCTTGAATGCAAGCGCCGCGTAGCTGCAGCATAGAGAATTGTTCATTTCGCGCGAGGTGTGCAATCGTCAGGATACATCAATGGGCTTGTGTAAACGACTGGGTTAACGGTCGGCAACGCACATTGCCAGTATGTGAATCGGCCCACTGTACCGCCGCGCGAAAGTACGTTTGTTCTGGGCTCATTGCGCGACTCGGTTAATTACAATATGTAAAGAAGAATCAATTGAGTTTTAACGTGGATTTATTTATTTTTAAGCAATCCAGTTATTTTTCGCCAGTTTCGATTTATCAAGAACATATTACTTTTTAAAATTACGTCTCCCTTTTTAAAATTAAGGTAATCCATTGACGAGATAAAATAATGTGTACACGTAAGTGTTATTTTTGAGTTAATAGAATAAAATAGAATTATTTGTTGTAAATATTATTCATCTTATCATAATTTTTAAATGAGTAAACTTGTGATAAAAAAAAAACTACAATCATTCCAAGTCTAAGGTAAACTCAGAAAGTTACTTTACAAATTACTATGAATTTTAGAGATAAATCATGTGTTAGACAAAACTCGTGCACAATAATTAAAATAAACTAATCAATTGCAAATAAATTGAAATCAAATGAAAGTAAAATTTATTAGATGCAAAAAGGTGTTTGTATTTTCTATAATCTTTGCACTTTGCAACAGATAAGATCGTGAAATCCTTGAATGGAACAAATGTAATAAGAGTATTTGTATGAAGGGATCGATATAATTGCACCCAAGGGACTCATGGAAGTAGTAAGGATTTGTGTACCCTACATAGGTTGCGGATATCAGAATAACCATCTCCAATGAGAATTTTTATGAATGTAAATTTTCCGTATGACTCAGTAATGATGACATGACTAAAAAAATCTTTTATATCTGTTTTAACAGACTTTATATTGAACAGAAAAAAATTATAATAAATTAAATCCTACAATTAAATTCAAAATAATCATTTGCAATTTTTTGTTTGCTTAAAAAATATTGATTTTTTATTACTACGTTTCTAGACCTTCCACAGGGTTATTGCAATTTTACCTCAGTAAGAATTCACAAGTCTTTACTTTTCCTTTACAAATATTTAACAAATGTAAAGAGATTATTCATTAACTTTTACTATACTACTTTGCCTTGTACATTATTCGATTTTTCTTGCATTTAGTGAAATTGGACTGACTAAAATATAAACGAGAAAATGAATTGCGTCTGAACACCGTTTATCTAAAAAAATTAAGTTCAATTGTATTTCTTTAGATAGTAAAACTATAGAATAAATCAGTATTTGACAATTACATTGAAATTATTAGTAGACACCATTATTTAAACGTTTATATAACAGAAGGAGAACTCGTCACAAGTAAAGGATTGAATGAGAGAACGAGGATGAAGAATAAAATGATTTATAGATCACATTTAAGCATGAGCTAGTATTCAAGGCTTTAGAGCTTTTTCACTGACTTCCTTGAGGATAGTGTTTTTCTTTAAAATCCGAAGGAGAGCAAAGTCCATTCATCATCTCGAAGGCATCGTGGATGTTTTCGTGTCGATTCATACTTCGCGATGAAAAATAAATTTATTACACAAAGTTATCTTAAAAATGTATTATGTTTTTCAGCCATTTAATGTGAGTCCAATACTGAAATATCGTTTATAATTGTCCCTTGAGAACAATCTAAGCATTTAGAAAAGTGTTGGTTTTGCGATTCAAAACGCATAAGAAAATATTTACAAGCAGGCTAAAATATGATCAAACTTTTATAGAATTTTTTTAGGCTTATCTTGAATGGTAATAATTGGAAACGCGTATATTATTCTATCATAAATTACAATTCAATTCGCCTGATTTGATTTAAAATATTTTTCTGAACTGTATACAATGAATCAATGAGGTTTAATTTATTTATGAATATAAATTATGGAAGTTGTCTAAACCATTAACACTGAAAAACAAGATATTAAACAAATCTCACCAAAAAAAAATTACAATATACATATTAAACATTACAAATTAAATAAATCTACGAAGCATTCTCATTCTCAGCGTCAGCACTTTATTAATAAACGTCATTTCACAAAACAATCTGAGTGACATTCGCCCTCGAAATTTTTATTCGTACTAGACGCTGAAATGGAGACACGTGGCAGAACAAAGCATCTCGCCTGCGAAATTTCGAGTTGACGCGGCTACACGCGACACCGGAAAATAAAGGGTCGGCGCGACCGCGCGCTCATAAAAAAAAAGAAAAAGGAGGACGAGAAGAGCCCAAGGAAAACGAAGGGGAAAAAGCGCGGCGTGGCGTTCAAGTTTCTGGGCGGCTGATTACTGCGGGCACGTAAGGGAGGACCGAAGGGCGCCGCCGAAGGCGAGAACGACGGGGTGAACAAAAATAAAACGAGACGAGGAGCGCGCGAAAATCCTCGCTAACATTCGCTTAAAGGACAGCGTCGACGAAAAAACACGGGCTGACGTAAATTACAAAGTCAACGCGGTTCTACGCCCGTCCCTGAAAAATCCCTGCATCAACAGGAGTGCGCGGTTTCGAACGCGCCAGTTCAGTGGCGTATGCCATCCTGCTCCCCTTTACACCGTAATGGCGGGCAAAAAGAAAAAGAAGGGGGGAGGGCGCAAAAATAATGCGGAAAATGTATACGCGCGGGTGAGAGGCGAGGGGGTGAGAAGAATGTGCAAAGGAAGGGGGGCGAGTATAGAATAAAAAAAGGAAGGGGTGAGGAGAGTGTCGCATTGGCAAGATCGCTTTTTTTTTGCGGAGGCTGCATTAAAATTTGCAAAATCTAGTAATGAATATGCTAATTTACTCTTGAAATATTTGTATAAATTTGTGGGAAGATAATAGCTTCCTTAATTAGATTATAATTAAAAACGGATTCTTTTTCTGTTAAAGTTATGGAAAAGAAACTGCGTGGGCCAGCATTAGCGAAATGCACTGGGCTTTTTTGTTGTCGTCTTGGTTAATTATTCTATTATCTCGGATAGCTTTTTAATGATATCTAATTACTTTGAGTTGTTGTGCTTCCACTGCAATAAAAATTTGAAATGTTACAGGTTCACGTTGTTAATAAAGCGTGATTTTTACAAAATAAATCTCTTTTATTTTATGACAATTGTTTAAACTGCAAATAATTTATTTAAAATGTATTAGATTACAATAGTATTTTACGTACTTTAAAATATTAATTGTTATAATATAATAAATTTCAATCTTATTAAAATTACTATCATTATTGAGTCTCTCAATGCGAAATGATTTTCTAATATTTTTTTTATTTTCTTGTTCTTAGTTATAAAACATAAAGAGAAAGTTATTTATTCTTTCAAACGATTATAAGCGATGGATGCTTTAATATAAGTTAACCACTATCAAATACATAAAAAAACAAAATTTCGCTAGTTTTTTTATCTAAACAATTCAATTTTACGTTGTAGATAAGTTATTACTAAAATACCTGCGTGCAAAATCTTCAATTTTATTAAGGGATAAAAGTGAACTTGTAAAGTAATTCTACACGTTTTATTATCGTGGAACAACATTTAATGCAACTTTCCTATAAAATTGACGCAAATAATTTATTTGCTCTAGGCATATAAAACTCATTTTAGCGTTAAATAACAATGAAATCAATTAATTGTCCAAGTTCCTTTGGAGTTCGTAGTACTTCATGAATGTTGATATCGCTGAAAAATATTTTTCACGAGCTTTTGCTAAGCAAACTTTCAATTTGATCTTGATTTTTTTTAAATTTAAGGATACATAATTTTCTCAAGTAAATCTCGAAAAGCATTGCTTTAGTACGTTCATTGATAGGGATTATATGCGATCAAGTAATTCATCTTGCATGTGAGTGCATTCAAAGCCTGTAAACTATGCTGATGGCGTTTGAGTAATGCTCCTCGGGCAATTTGGGTAATTTATCTTGACCAATCATGTTTCGCTTGTCTATCGCTAAAGCTTAATCTTAAGATTTTGCCCAAGTCTGCTATTAGCAAATTTTCACGGAGTCTCCTCTTAATTTCGCGTAAAATAATAAATCTTAAGTTCACAGTAAACAAAAAACAATATTAAAATATTAAAAATTAAAATTAATGACTTTCTCATTTTATATTTAGAAGTATAGGCAGACATTTTTTCTGAGTGAGTGAATTATTCATTCTAAGCATTGTATACTATTATAAAAAGTCTCTCGACCAAAATAAAAAACAATATTAGAATATTAAAAATAGAAATTAATGAATTTCTTATTTTATATTTAGAAGTATAAGCAGACATTTTTCTGAGTGAGTGAATTATTCATTCTAAGCATTTTATACGGTTATAAAAAATCGCTCGACCGAAAGCTTAAAATAATTCGACGTAGATATGTCGTTGAATGCACGCGCATCATGGGTAAATTCTGCACTCTCGGAATTTTTTTCGTATTAACGCTTTAAGGGTCTTCCATCGCGAGTGGCTGAACCGGAAAGTGAGAAGCTTTGAATTCAAGAAATGTATACGCGAGCGTCTTTCTTAAGAAAGGATTTACGAAGATTACACCAAGCGGACGAATCTTTGTAGTAAAACGAGACAAACAGCGCGGATGTTTTGCAGGCCGCGAAAAAAAGAGGAATCCCCGTTGCCCTCTCCCTCTCGCTTGCCCCTTTTTTTCAGCGAATTTAGCATTAAAAGCGTCTCGGCATTTACGAAGTGAAGAGAAGCTGATTGCAATAAAGCGTTGCAGTTGGGAGGGGGGTACCTCATTTTACAAATATTTGTTTCGCTAAGGGGATGAAAATCTTCGGTGCAGCAATTTAATGGCGCTTTTCAAGGGGAAGGAATTATTGTGCCGCCAGTGTAAACTTGACGCTCTGCGAAGTGCACGCTTTTATAAAACACATTTTTATGCAGAAAAAATTATCACTGGCCGAAAGTATACTGTTCATTTTTTAATTTTTTTTGTGCTGATGAAATCTTTCGACGAGAAAATATTTTTGCTGGATTTTTAAATAAACAGCTGTTCAAGTTCCCAGAATAAACAAGTAATCTGGTATTTTTAGTAATTTCGGAAACTTTAGATTTACAAGTTATAATTGTCTATTTAAAATCTATTTAAAAAATTGGAAATGAGAATTTATAAGTAATGTCATATCAAATAATTGAAAAACAAAATAACATCTATAGCTCGATCAATCACATCACGAGAAATACGGACTACAATGAAACCTCCATGGATTCTTTACTTATTGATAAGTAAAAAAATCTAATGAACTTTTTTAAAAAATTATTAATTTTCTACTTTTCTTGTTTGTCTTTACTTTTAAAAAATACCAAAGAAACTCAATTAAATAATCAAGATTATTGTAATTTCTACTCAGAATTGTTTTGCAAATTTACATTTTGAAAGTATTCATGTGGTACAATACAGTAAACAATGTGTATGTAAACAAGACCAACAGTTTTATATAAAAAAAAAATATATGAAAAATGCGATGGGCACATAAGTAAGTTAGCAATAAGCATAGACTCGTAGTTCAAATTGAAAACTTTTACTTAAGTAAAAGAGGCTTTCCACGTAGGACTGCGTTTGAAGCGCGATCATTCGGGTTTTTGAACCTCACTCTTTCAGTAAACGCTTCCTCAGTCTAGACTACTATTTTACTAGCCCAAGTATCCTTTTATCTCGCAACTTTCTTTTTACCATCCAAGTTTACCCTACGTAGATGCTTATCGGGTGGAAGCAAGCGCCCGGCTTTGGAGAATTCGAAAGTGGCACTCGAGAAAGAAGCTACTCGCTTGCTCCTGTTTTTTTTATTTCCCGCATTTTTTTCGGCCTTTTATCGCTCCGACCGCGCGGGCACAGTCCGCCTATATTTTATTTCTCTCGCCGGTTTCAAGTCCGCGGAACGTCGGCGCAGGGCTTTCGTTTGATTGATTAGTCATCGTGAGCTCCGCTGAAAACCGAGGAATTCAGGCGCGGACTCACGAGTTAATACCAACTGACAGCACGTCTGCACCGCTAGATCGGATGTATAAAGGATTTTTTTCGAGGCTCGAAGAGGAGAGATCCGACCGACGCGCAAAAGCTTGGAACAATCGCCCGATAGGAGCTTTTGTGTGGCCTCGAAATTTATAGGCTTCGTAATAGCGAAATTGTGTTTTCTATGGAGATTACTTTTGAATATATATATGTTACTGGTTTTCGAGTTATAAATATACGGGATTTCCGATCTACGCATTACGCTGTGAAATATGCTTCTAAATTTTCGAGGAAGTAATACGCTGTCTGCAGTTTGTGGTATTTTATAGGTATTTAGAGAAAAATGCACAACTGCTATTAAAACCCGAATAACACAATGTGAACTAATTTAAAAAATTATTTAAAAAAAAGTAGTCAAATAATAAAAAATCGATTTTGGATTGAAGAATGTAAAATTACCTTTTATTCGCAATGCTCCAGAATTTATTTATAGTCTGACTTCGGTGTTAATTCACTTTTCAGCAGGAGTGCAACGATGAAAAATGTAAGAAATTTTTAATTAATACTGCAAATATTCTTCCAGAAACATTTTATTGGAAGAAAAAAGAATAACGCAGGTACTATAAAAAAGTATTTAATCAAAATTTCAATGAATAAAAATCGTACATCCTGCTGTATAATCGCTTTATTCTCATTTGAGCGTCGACATTCATTTCGTACGAAGCATTAAAATAATTTATATTTATACTCGCATCAATTCCCAGCACATCTTGAACTGTTCGCTCAAGCACGAGTGTCAGAGAGTATCCCAACAAAAGGAGATTTCAGCGAACAAAGGGACCGGTCCGCTCCAGCGGTGCCTAAGACAAAAGGAAACTTAGATGACCATCCGATCAATAGCCAAAAGAAGTGCGCTGCGAAAGGAACAAAAGGAAAGGATCTCGATTAGCCGACTGGTCATTTTTCTCGATCCCCCGCCCAGATATCACTCCGGAGCATGACTGGTCCTCGCGCGCGGTCCTGACCCAGACTCGTCGTCCGGTCAAGCGGCGGCTCAGCCAGCCAGGAGGTCTCCTCCGGCGCGCTCCGTGTCTGTGTACGTATATATAGATCCCCCGTCAATTACCAAAGTCGGTTTGCGCGCAGCCGGTGCCGCCGGGGCCGGGACTGATGATGCGCCGGGGCGGCGCGCGTTTTGCCCCGACGCCGCTGATGCGAGGCGCGATCGGCGTTCAATTTCAAAGTTCGTCTCAACTTACCGACACGCGTCAATCAAGGGGAAGAGGGGGCTCAGAAAAGCCCTGGGAACACGAGCCACGGGCTAATGCGGCGGCGGCCCTTTTTCGCCGGGGTGAATATGGGCGGCCCTCTCGCCTGTCCGCGCGCCAGATATATCGAATCGACGCGCTCGTAATTGACGGTATTATGCTCACGCGCGATTTGCCCGCAGCCGCAGTTAGACCCTGTACTGCTGGTATTACGGCGTGTTCCCGAGACACTCTGGCCGGGTGCGCGCGGCGCAATGAACACACTGCGGCATTCGGAAACCGAGCCTCAAAATTTTTTTCAATTAAAGCGGCAGTGAATTTGCTCTTTCGGTCATTAGTGCGGATTTTAATCTTAGAAACTAATTGTGTGCAGTATGCTGATTGGTATTTCAGTTTATTTTGGATTTTATATTATTTTGTTTAATTAAAACTGCAATTCGTAGCTTCGATGATCAGTACCTTTCGCTCTTGATTAAACTGCAAATTTAACAGAATGAAACTATCACGGATTTTTTAAATAATTTTTTTTTTCACTTAGAATGTTTTTGTCTGCGATTCATCCGTCCTATTCACTTTGTATAAATTTAAATTGCGAAAGAAGAAAGACTACACTCGATCGTATGATTAATTAATTTTCTTTCAGAAAGACGTGCGGATAGTAATTATACAATTATCGCCTGGCTCAATAATGAAATTCCGTTTAGCGAGTCGCAGTATCTTACGAGTTTAAGGAATACGTGAGTAGTACTTTGACGCTTCGAGCTCCATTTACAGTTCGTGCGAATTCGAATTCGCAAAGAAAATATAGGACTTCACACAAAGGAAATCGGACTATGCCCACTTTGCCGTTAGCGCAGTTTAAATATTACAATTCGCTGTTTTTCACAGTCAATATTTCACCTCTTAGTATAGCAAATTTTAATCAGGCGAAATAATTTTTGAGTATAGTGCCTGTGCATTAGTGAATTTTCGTAATTAATATTTTACTTTTTTAAATTTGGAAAGTATGAATAAATTAACATATTTTTTTGTACGTACACTAATTATGAGCATTTCAGTTTACTACGGATATTATTACTTAATATTTTTTTAATGCTGGTTGTAACCCAAGCTTGTCACCCGAATGATGGATATTTTTACAGGTTGGCACGAGTATTGTTTATTTTTTATTTATACGATAATTCCAGCATTAAAAATTTACACTCCAAGTGCCAAGTTCCATTTTGTGCGCCGCAGGTGGCGCCATTTAAGCGATCCATCATTTTGGGATTTTTATACAAGACATTGTTTTGGTGTATATATATGCACATAATTTATAGATTAGATAAAGAATTTTTAAAAATTTATCGCGTGTTCAAACTCTCGAGTTATTCACACGTTCGGATAAAAATGACAAGGTTAATTAATTAAAAAATTCTTATGTAAGGAGAGGAGAGCTGCGCGTCTTAATAAAGGCCAAAGGAATTTTTCTGTACGGAAAGCTTTGTGAAGCACTTTCCAATAAACGGCTTTTCAAACGTTCAACAACACAAAGCTCTTTCATATTTTTGATGTTTATTATTATTTTTTTTTTGCAAGATTAAAAAGACCTTTTAAAAGATATGTGACTTCATTTAATGTGGAACGCAAAACGGACGTTGCTAAACAGGAACCTTGCTAAGCTCGACTTTTCCAAGTAGAATCGTAAGGTAATATTAAATGAAATTGTGCACGAAAAATTGAAAATATATTTGACTCAAACAAGATATGTTTGAATGTTCAAATAGAATATTTAAGGTAGCTACTTATATTGCATTTTACAAACTGTACAAAGTAAAAAACTACGTTTTTGATTAATTTTGCTAGAATGTTGCTTTTCAAATTTTTAAAAGCTTCATAGCTTTAACAACAATGTATCACCCGCATAAGCAAACTCGCGCTTAATTATTAAATTCGTAATTTATTATATTTTATTATTCTATTATTCTTCTACATTCTAAAAAAGAACTCTTAAAACCCTAAGAAAGTAAAATATCAAAATATCGCCCGATCATTGTAAAAAAGATTGGCGAACGTAGCAAAAGGGCAAGGAGTACAAGTACAAGATGTATGAAAGAAAAAAGAGAAGGAGAGCGATGGACTTTCGGAAGAAGCTAAGAACGACTAAGAAGTGTAAGAACACGGCGGGGGAAAAAATCGGGCCGACTTCGGGGAAGGCAAAAAGTAGAAGGAAGAGCGCTGCCGGGCAGAAAGAATGAAAGAAGCGATGCGTGGAAGAGAGGTGAAAATCGTAAAAACAAAGTAACGCTGCTGAAACGAGAGAAAAATGACGCAGCAAGGGAGAGGAAAGAAGGCCACAGCCGCTCGTAATAAAGTAGACGAAAAAGCGAGGAACTATGCGTAGAATATATTTGAGGAGACGGGGGAATCGGCGACTCAAATTGAAGAGAATCGCAAGACCCAAGTATAGTGTCCTCTTTTAAAAAAATAATTAAAAAATAAACCCAGATTTTTTTTATTTTGAGTACATATCAGTAATCAAAAGTAAACTTACGTTAGGTATTATACTTCTACAAGACATAGAAGAAAAGTATTATGTTATTTTAGATTAACTTTTTCATTAAAATCGTCTCCCATTGTATTGAAATAAAAGATTAAGTACAATAATCGTGGGAAGCACGGAAGATTAACTAAGCATAGCAAGAAGAAAGAGAGAGTGAGAGAGAGAGAGACAGAGAGAAAGAAGAGAGGGGGTGAGGGAGTGCAATCTCGAATCCTCGTCGTTTGGCTTTTAATCGTTCTTTCGTTATTTTTTTTTTGTGCCTGTTTTTCGTGGCGCCGTTTTGCAGTGGCGTCGCGAGGGGAACAATACCAGCGCGGTACATTTGGTGCAAATGAACAACGTATTAATTTTCTTTTATTGCGCAGTATGTCAGGCGGAACGCGCGCACCTATAAAATTTTATCGATGCTCCTCGATGTCTTGATAGGTGTTTCATTATCGAAACTGGGAATGATTACTGGGTATTGAAGTAAAATTATTGGAATTACTGAGAAATTCCTGGAATGACACTGCTATTGCTTGTGTGCTATATGTGTATATATATCGGGTACGATAAAATCTTTTAATAATGAGGGTTGATTATTTTTTAATGAAATGCCGTTAACCTCTTTTTAATCGCAATCAGTTTCCGTTCAATTAGACTCGACTTTCTTTATACAAATAAATATTTTTATTTTCTTTTGCAAGTTAATAATAAAATTAATATAGCTTTCAAATTATTAAATAACATTTTTTGAGATGAACGCGTTTTTTTTCAACGCAGTATGATTAAATTAAATTAATACAAGTTACTACTCTATTTATGCCACTGTAAAAAACAAAAATTCAATTCTTTCCAAAAGAAAATAGAAACAAAATTCTTTCTCAAGCTCCCTTCAAAAGAAAATATGTAAGAAAAATTAATTAAGAAAATTTTCATCCGCGCATAATGCATTGCATTTAAATGGTAACATTCTTATTCCAAGCACGTCAAGTTCATGCAGAAAATATGCCAGCCAACCAAGTTCCCTTCAACTCTAGTCAAGTGGTAATTCCACAATCCCCATAATGTCAGCCTATCTACTGCTGCGTGCGCGACTCTTCCGCAATTTGTATGCCACGTACAGACGTCATTCAACCGCTATAGAACAGCCCAACCCCGGCGTCCTTTCCAATCAGTCGATCTGTCCACACAAGCGGCACCGCAAAACTAGAAGAAAGAAAATAAAGAACGCGAATCAAACAAAATTTTTTCCTCTCCCAGCGCGCCCATCAAACTACAGCTCGATTCGCCTTTTCACTTTCGACCCGCCGTCGCCTCCACGTACAGCAGCTCCACGATGCCGTGCGTGCACATACAAGCCGCGGAGTCAAAGAAGAGAGAGCGCGACCGCGGCCGAACCGAACACCAGGAAGCAAGGGAAGAAGGTGGCCGCGCGGGGGCGGCTCGCCGCCGGTGGTGGGGCGGCCGAGATCGCAGCTATCGCGCACACTCTCCCCTCTCGGGCGCAGCGCGCGGTGTACGTGCACGCACGGGGGGCGCCGGGGCGACTGCGTGCTCGAGGGCCGCGCGGCGCTCGCGCAATGCTAGTTCCTCGGCTATCCCCGACGCGAGCAGACCGCTGGCTCCGGCGCGCGGACCCTCTCACGAGCCACCCCTGCCACCCTCCCCTCTGGCCTCTCTCTCTTTCACTTACTCACTCGCTTGGGCGCTCGCTCCCCCTCCCCCCTCCTGGGCGGCCAATTAAGGGAGAGCAGCCAGGAGAGCCACCAGCCGTGACATTGGTGCGGCGTCCGGAGCGTGACCAATCGGCTGGGGGACACCTGCTTTGACCGCTGCGGCTCGCCGATCGGGACGCGCCCGGCAACGATTTTCCGACTGATTATTTTCGCCGGGGTCGGGGAAGCGGCAGCGCGCCGAGTTACTCTCGTTCGATTGGATCCCGCGAATGGGAACAATAGCCCGTTCGCCGGCTGGAATTAGAACACTCGAGAGAGCCCTCGAGGCTCGAGTTTGTGATTTCTTCGAATAGGGTGAAATTAGTGCATCTGAGTGAGTTTCCTTTCCTCGCCGCGCCAAGTAAATTTTCAGTGATGTAAGGGGGGGAAAAATGTAATCCACTTTGTTTCTCGCACAGTGATCTTTAGCAAACAGTAGTGATGTAAGTGTTTCAGCGTGTATTAGAATATTGAGCAAAAAGTATATTATGCATTGCATAAGTAAAAGATGCTACTTGTGCACAAATTAATCGAGCATTTCCCGTGAAACTTTAAAAAAAAAGCACGAAGAATTGCCGCAGAATCCAGTTTTAGTGAAGCACCGTACACTTTGCATCGAAAAAAAGGGACAAAAATAATAAGAGGCAGAAGGTGCTCCATCAAAATTCGCCGTCGTGGAAGATCAAAGGCAGAACGCCGTAGGTGCAGCGACGAAAAAAAAGAGAAAAAAAAACACGGCTGGCCGTTAATTCATCCCCGCTGCCTATCGGCGAGGAATGTGCGAGCTCGGCGCCTGGGACGAGGATCCTCGCTTCCGTACGGCCGAGCATCGGGTCGGTGAGAAAGTGGGCAGCGGTCCCGGCGGTACGTCCCGCCGATGATTCCATTAGCAGCTTAAAGCGGCCGCGGCAATTTTTCAAGAGCGCCCCGGATGACAGATCGATCGGGAACGCGCCCCACGCCGATCGGCGCTCGGATTATGCCGCGGGCCGAGTTGCGCTGGTAGCAAGTGCGCGCAACTTTTCGGGGATGCCGAGGACGGCCAGCGGCTCTGACGGGGGCCGCGCGACGCTGTAGAGCAGCTGCACACAGCCGAGGAGTCAATTAATTATCGAGGCGCTGAATGAGCCAGGAGCGTGGTGCGCGACACGATGCTCGAGAGATAGTGCGGAGATTAGCGAGTAAGGCCGCCGCATCGGGGGAAAAGCGATGTCTACTTCTTTTACCAGCGTCGTCTATCTTATGATTTATTTTGGTGAGATTAATGGCCCGTACTTGTTCTACATCTTGCGCTGCGATTAAGTGCCTTGCATCCCAATTCCGGAGTTATTTCTGCAGTTGCGATGGCTTGGGTTGAATGTATCCTGGAATTAATACAAATTGAGCTGTTAATTCGTAATAGGGTTTCGGAGCAGACGCATTCGTTACTGCTAGACTGCAAGTCGTTTAAATTATTTACTTTTAAGAAATATTGCGAATTATGAGATTTTACCGTTCGATTTATTTGAAAATCATGAATTTTTGCACTTTCCTTAAAAGAATTTGTTTATTTTTAATATGTACATTGTAATCACTTTTCATTACCCATCGTAACTGAAGAAATAATTGAGTTTCTTAATAGTAGTAAGCTAATAAAAATTCAAATCCGCATTAAAAAGTTTCTGAGATATAAGCGGTCGGCAATAATTTTGTAATGACTAAGTACGTACCACTTCAAATGCTTTATTAGAAAATTAAAGTTATTTTCAAATAATCTAGGTAATAATACTTTTAGTGACGAAGAAATGTAAATTGGCTACTGAAACCTTATCTACTTCACAAACTCACCAGTAGGTACAGACGAGTTCAGACATGTGTTATCTGATATTAATTTACTTTTTTGCATTAAAACGTATGTACAATTCAGTAATATCGTAGCATACAGTGTCAGTAGATACAGACGAGTGTGGTCAGACATGCATTATGCGATATTAATTTGCTTTTTTTATTAAAATATATGTACAATTCAGTAATATCGTAGGATACAGCATAAGTGCCGCACTATGCATAGAATATTTTTTAATTTGGAGAAAATAATTCATAATTAATTTATGAAATGACTCTACACATGTATTAGTTTCTATCCCTTTACAGATTACAGCAGAGTTATTAGTCTGATCTGCAAATAACTTTAATAAAATAACGAATAACTAACTATACGTACTCTAAAAAAGTAAATTCAAACTAGTTTTACCTAAACTTTTACCTTGAAAAGTATAAAAGTATAACAATAAGTATACTAACTGCTTTTTAAGTCTTTTACAAATTTAATATTGATTTACGTTTGTGGGTCAACCATATTTAGGTAGAACCATAATATTTTGAGAATTAAATATGAACTACCATTTTTCCTTGAATATAAATTATTATTGCTGAAATTTTAACAGTGAATTTCTCAAACTTATATAGCTATGCTCGGAACAGATGGAACATAGTAAAAACGTGGTAAAATATTACGGTATAGATAAAAATTTAATACTGCATTACAAAAACTCCTGCTGCACCTGACACGGCTTTTAAGTAGACATTTTACGCCTGTAAACGTATAGATAGATACCGACACTTTCTCACCCACAAAAAGTATTGGAAAAAGTCTTACGTGTAATTTCACAACAAATTACTAGACCAGGTCACGTCATCGATTCGGTCGAAACTTTTGGGCATTACTTTTTACAGAGCTGAGATATCTCACTTCTCGAATTCGAATAAAATATCCTTTAAATTTACTTTCATCAGAATTTTCATTGCTGTGATTTTAACTTATAAGATTTTTTTTTAGTATAATCACCTACTTGCGCACTAGAATATAAATAACCAAACTCATGTAGTTATCAGTGTCTGCGAACGATTCTACTTTTATTTAAAATATACTATGAATATAATTTTCATAAATAATTGACTTCAAGAAGTTTGTTTAATGTAGTTTAAGAAGCAAATATCAAATGCCTTGCATCTCAAAAAGGTCGCGCAATGTTAGACAACGAACTGTTCTCTTATCAGGAAAGTTTTACAACATAATGCAACCCATCAACTTCGCGTCTTATTTTTTTTTTTTTAGTGCCCTTATCTTATCGTAAGCAATTTTTCAAAATAAGCTACTTCTTATGCAATTTAATTTTATTAGACAATAATTTTATCACCTATCAGGTTTAAAAATGCAACAGCAAGCCCCTTAACGATCATTGCAGAACTAATCTGAAGCGACAAAACTAAAAATTTACATCTGTTATTCCCAAAAAAAACTCGTTATCTTTTTATCGCGATATCTAAATTCGTTCACTTTTCTTAATACTCAGGCAGCTATCGCCCGGTGAATTCGAGTTTTCCCGAATGCGAAACCCACCGTTCATTCAGTATATTTTTAAATATTTATAAAACTGCGAACGAGTTTTGATTTCACCGTGCATGAAAAAAAAAGAACACGAGTGGCTCGCGCTCTCGCAGTATTCGCCCGAAACCTCGTTAATTTGGAACGACGTGCGTTCCGGCAACAACGGCTTGAAAAAAAAAGCAAGCGCGATAAAAGACCCGATCCTTTCAGCGTTTTTCGGCGCGAATCACCACATATTTGAGGATAACAACGAGAGCTTGCCCGCACGCTTTTTCATTCCCCGTTACCCCATCTCTCCTCACTGTGCAGCGTAGTGAAGTTGGGAGCGCGGCGATCAAGAACCCCTGGTGTCTCGTGGCTATTTTTGATAGATAGAGAGCAGAAAAAAGAGGAGATCGAGTGGTCAGGCAGAGAAAAGCGAGATATGTTGAAGTTAACTCTGAAGATAAAAAATATAATAGAACAAATATTTTAACGTGTATGCTTTTATCATTTTTTTAAAAGAACAAACATTTAAGGAATGAAAGAAACAAATTGTGCACACCTTTCAGACCATGTGTCGGCAAATATTAGACTATGTTAAACAATTTTTTAAAGCAGTCATTGTTAAAAATTGTTGTTAACAAATTACGATAACTGTTCTCTTCGATCTTAAAATAATGATACTATTGGATAGTTTCATGAATTTTAAATGGAAAATATCTTTTACGGTCTAAGCCGTTATGTATTTATGCGGAAGTATAAGAAAGGAAAGTAAGTACATAGTGATGCATTGTGCCAACGTGTGTTATATTTTTTTTTGGTCGATTTCCGTCGCTTAACTTTTTCAAAGTAAGAGTATTTATTCACATCCATGTTTATAGGTAATTTTATTATATTTCGTGAGTTAGATTTTCATTTTGTTCTTTTGCACACTTTTTTCAATATATTGTACAATAAACAATACATTTTAAACCATTGAAGATAATCGTAGTAATTTTATAGTTTGAAAAACAAGTTTAGGTTAAGAGAACGTGAAAATAAACATTTTTAATAAACACGTCTAATTTATAAAAGTTATTATTAACGTTAAAAATTCAAAATATAGTTTATAAAAATATTAAATTTACATTACGTCAAATACCTCTATTTTTTTTTAATTATATGTCTGAGCAAACTAATGCATTGTTATGGAATCGATTTCTTATCATTCTACTGTACGCATGTAGCTGATCTGGTAAAAAAATAAAGATAACAAGTGACTTGTTATACAAAATATAAAATATGATGTTTATAATCACAGTATTCTTCATAATATTATAATAATAATAAGCAAATTACGCAATACATAATTTTATTAAATAATTAATTTTTCATATTTGACAAAAGATTTAACACTATTGGAAAACTATTACTAATAAATATGTAATAATTACGTTCTAATATCTAAGAAAAGTTTGAATGATATTAAAAAAGATAATATTAATAAATACTTTTTCATACATCAAAATAAATGCACACATTTGCAGTAAGAAAACACATTTAGGTCAAAAACGGTTTAGACAATGTAAACACAGTGACTTAAAATGATCGCATCAACGGGATATCTCTTTGCGTAATTTGGCGCGATTCAGGGGTGACGATCCGTTCTCAACTTGCCCAGCTGCTAATGGATACCGGATCCCGCTGGATAGAGCGAGATAAAAGGGATCAGGCGCGATTTTAGCCGCATCATTCCCTTGTGTACCGTTGACTAAGAAACAAGATAGCTTTAACGATTCATTCTCTAGTGCCTCTTCATGAACTTCTCACAAGAGTTTATGCTCCACATTGTATCAACGGCTTTTGATAGTGTATAAGTGGAGCGCTCGGTTTCCTTATTCGACCGCTGAACCAACGACTACATAAACGTAAAATTTTAAAGAAATCACCCCATCGAGGTTGATATTATTATATTGGCGCTGCGTTCCGTTTTACGACCCATCGTCGCGCTCTTCCTTCTTTTTTTTTTTTTTATTTATTTTTACCCGCGAACATTATTTTTATTCACGACGAGGCAATATTCATGGTAAACTGCAATCCACATTGAACGACACGAAGTTTACGCAGAAAGCGTTATTTTTTACACAAGAACGACAAATACAAAGCTGCACTCTTTGGCGTTAAAACAAACGGAAAGCCTTTAAATTCCCCTTTCGTTTGCGCTCGGCGGGCATTTATTAAAAACTTTTCAACGTATGACTTACCGACGTTTAAAAAGATACTTCGCCCCACGGAACAATAGCGGCGTTAATGATCGTTAGTAACTTTGCAACTTTCAAACACGCATAAGCGGTCCTTCGCTATATTCAATTTAAAATACGAGCGCACTTCGCTGTTCATCACGCCCGACCGCACCAATCTCGAGCGCCTCTCCTCCCTCCCCTTTTCTATCTCGTTTTTATTCGTTGGGTTACAAAACGAGAGCCGCTTTCACCGGAGCGTCGCGCGTATCGCCATGTGGCTTGATACGTAGCGGTTACGCGGCCGCGAGTAATTAATGGTCGGCTATTACTATCGACGGCTAACAGTCGCGTGATTAACAGCAGTCGGCTGTGCGTCAAAGAGACGAGACCGTCGACGACTTCGGTCTCCGGCGCGAAAATAGTCGCGGATTCGGCATTTTATTGAAAAAAAAAGAAAAAAAAAATACGCTGCAGCACCGATATTTTTTAGCGCCAGTTCTTTCACGTTCTCTCGCTCTCTCTCACTCTTTCTCGCTTACGGCCTTTTTAACGCTTGCCAATTTTTGTCGGCCGACGGAAAAAGTTTAATTACGAGCGTACAGTTCGTTAGCTTTGTTGACTGTAAATCTTCGAGCGCTGACGCGTTTTGCATAGCGCATGAAAAAAAAAGCTGGGAAAATCTTCACGGATCAGCTTTCGTTTTTCTTTTTTTTTCTAAAATGCGATATTTTTTTTCCAGTGCGCTTTGCTCCGTTTCTTTTGACATTCATTTCATCTTCGAAATTGTTTTAAGGCTTTTATCAAACTAACACTTTGTTCTTTGGTGCACTAAAATTGAATAACGTTCTGTTGAAGTAGAAGTAAAAAGAAACTAGTTGTTGATAAGCTATTTTTAGTTTTCTCTCATTCTGATAAGATGACTTGATTAAACACATAAAAATATTTTCTATAATTTTGAAAGATCTGTACCATCAAATAAACCAATAAATATAATCATTTTTGGAGTGCTTTTTTTATTGTAACTTAAAAAATTATTAGTATGAATTATAATAATAGATAAACATTGAAAATGCAGTAAACAAAAACACTGATTAACATATATCTCAAAGATCTTAAACAAAATAAATTATCTTTTTTCTATTTACTCTTTAAATGATTGTACACCGAGAGAAAAACTTAATAAAAATTGCCATTGTAATTAGGAAAGGAGTGATAGTCTTGACAAGCGAGAAATTTTAGTATAAAAAATAGTAATTTGTAATACCCAAAATAACCTTTATATAACATATATATAAACATAAATAATTTTTATTATTAAAAAATAGTAATTTTTAGTGGGAAAATTGTAAAAATTACTATTTTTCATACAAAAAATTCTCGCTTGTCAAGACTGTCACTCCTTTCTTAACTAATATTTTTATTAAGTTTTTTGTCTCAGTGTACAAAAGAAATTTCTACATGAAGGTGAAATTTGAAATGAAAATGGGAAAACTAGTAATGACGACTAAATTGTTTAGAGAAAATGAAGCACTTTCTTTGTGCAAACCTAATGAGCTTTTAGGTGAACTTTTAAATTAATAGTCGAGTGCTCTGGAGAAAGCAAAATTTTATACACCAAACCGAAAGTTTCAGTGTAGCCGGGCAGCATTTAATATAGTTTATAAGGCAAATATCTTTATTTTTTTTAATGGATTATACACAGAATGAAAAGGCGAGTCTCGTCATTGTATTCCCCAGACCCCACAGTAAAGACGCGCAGCACACAACATCCTCGTAAGTGAATAAAAGATGCATGTTTTAAAGCATGCCGCGGCTCCGGAGCGCGGCATCGTCTTGCATCACGTTCTACTTCACATAAATTTTTAAAACATCTTATGGGATAAGATAACTTCATGCTTTATTCATTATTAGTACATTCCATGTTATGCTTCTGTTACTAAAATGTATAATAATACTTTCTGAAACGTACTCGCGAATAAAAATCCTAACGAGCACTTTCTGGAGCTTTCTGAATTTTTAATATTATTTTTTTATTTATCCAGATAATTTATCTTCATACATTTTTAAAATATCATGAAAAAAAAACTTGGTAACGAATACGTTGAATTATATTCGAAAAATATGCTTGTGCATTCTTTTTTACCTTGAAGGAATATAATACATCATTTTGTTTGTACTTTAGCATTACTGCCACGATGAAGTTGGTTATGTGAAAGTAAAATATGTTGTACGCAAAAATGCATAAAGTATTTTAACGATCGCGCAACATATATATTAACAATATCATTCGAAATTCACGTGAAATTCACCGCACGATATTTATGCGCATATCAAGCTGTGGAGCTGAATATTCTTACTTATTATTGCAAAGTACATTCTTAATTATTAACATACATTTCGCTTTTATGTATTAAAATATCTTTTCATTAATCAAATCAAACCACGAAGCGATCATTATTTTTAGCAAACATTAGAGCTTAATTGTTATTAATTTCAATAAATTAATTTGGAAAGTCACCGCTCATCGATGTAAAACGTTCGCTCTTCCGCTTTTCACGTGCCAAAAAACCTCCACCACAGCATCCAGAATGATCCGCCGCTCGAAATTCCAATATCCTTCCACCGAGTTTACTTGACCGCATTGCGATGCAACAGCGCCGAGAAAACAAAAACGAACAATAATAAGCCCTCGACATTTCGAGTACCTACATAGGCAACGAAGCGTCCCCACTTGCGGTAGGAAAAACAGGACGCGCAAAGGACGAATCGCCGCATTCAAAAGGACAGCCCTGGTAACGACGTTGCGGTGTTCCGGTGCCCGAGGGCGCACTCGCGGGTTCAGCTCCAGTCGGCACAAAGTGAATTAATACCCGCGAAATTACTTCGGACGCCAGCGGTGATTTGCCAATACAGCTCCGGGTAATTCATACACGCAGCATCCCCAAAATTTCCGGCGCGATAAGCCGGTCGAGTCCTCGCCTCCCTCCCCCTCCCTCCTCCTCCTCCTCTCGCTCGCGCCACATTTGTCTTTTATACGAGGGCCCGCCGGCGCACGTGCTACATCCCTCGTTACCGGCTATACTCGTTGCGCATAGATCGCCTCCTGTGCGCATGCATATGTATTGTTCCGACGTAAAATATGCAGTGGGGTGGGGCGGCTGGAGGCGTCGATGCGGCCCATTTTAACATTAATGGCCTTGCCTTAGCGCGAAAACGCGTGCTTTTGTACCGTAAATTCGGACCGGTACCGCGAGAACGGAAGATCACTGGGGGAGGGCGTTTAACAGCGACGCCGGCGATTCTCCCGCTATCGCGCATTGTGACGCGCGGACGCTGCGATGATCGCTCTGTTTTGATGCTTACGGGAGATTTGGGATATTGGGTGATAGGAAAATTGAACAATGCAGCGCGCGATTGTCTTCACTGTTGTTGTGGCCGATAGTAGTAGATTTTACAATTTTGGACTTGAATTTTGTTGAGTTTACGTTTAACTATGCGTTATTTTTAAAATCTAATATTTATTTACTCTTTAAATTTAATTCTAATTATTTTGAGACAGAGAAGAGTTAAATTCATTATTTTATATTTAAAAGTACTTCACTGTTTTGAAATTAAATTATTATTTCGTTGCGTTAAATTTAGAGAGTAAAATCTACAAATGATTGTTTTTTTTTATTAAAAAAGGAAAAAAAATTACTGCAAATGACGCTGCAATAACCGCTCTGATGATGCTTACAAAAAATTTTGGTAGAATAATTAAAATATCAATAGCCAAGTATCTCCCCTTCCTATCGTTATAGTTATTATTAATATTTTTTGTAATTAAACTATTTATTTATTTATCAAATCAAAATCATTTTGAGTAGAAAACCTCATTGAAATATTAAAGCGATTCTCAGAAGAACGAGACTCTTACTCGGTGGTGTAAGCTTTAAGTAATTTTGTATTGATTTTCGAGCAACTTATTTATGCATAGGAGTTGAAAGAAATAAGTTTTGCCAAGCACATATTTTTAAAGGTTTTTTTAACCTTCGAGAAAGAGATCCTGCCTAATAAATTCAGTGTTTTTTTTACGTTCAACGTGATGACTTGCATTTTCAGCAATTTGGAATAAGTAGGACTTGATAAACGCCACCATAAATTAAAATTATTTTGCATTCAGCTGAAAGCTGCTCTATCATGCAGTAATTTATGATTTTTTAGATTCATAAGCGATAGCACGGTGCAAGCAACTATGGATTGATTTGCCAATACTTTTTTTTAAATACTGATAGTACAGAACCTATACCTATGCCAGTATTGAACACTTTTTTAAGTGAGAATATTAAAATTAATCTTAAAAAGTAAAAGGAATAGTAATATAAGATAACATTTTTTAAATAAGTAGAAAAATCAAGATTTCGTCCGCCATTCAGTAGTAAAAACTATAAAATCTAGTAACGTACATTCAATCCTATTCACTTCAAGATAAATTCTTATTTAAGGATAAACATTTCTTCCTTGTTATATTCACTAGGAATTCACCAAAGGCTTTCTGAAGATCTTAACTATACAAAACTAACTCTCTAGTGTAACATTAAAAAACATGTAAAAATTTTGAAATTTCATCTTTGTGTAGCATCAATCTCGTACACGAACTTGGCAATTGCGCGGAAGGTCAAGACAGTAACAACAAATTTAATTATCTCCGAAACGTCAGTGCATCCTCGCATAGTCCCTCTGAAACCACCTGGAGTTGTAGCGAACTCTCTAAGATAATTTAGCTCCGTCGGGTCACTATTGCGCGGGCTTTGAGGAAAAATGTTTCAGCACGTGAATAGGGCGAATGATGAATTTAATCAAACTGCTGCAAATTACAGTCCTCGTGGAATTAACTACTCAGAATAATGAAACGGGCACTTAATATTAAAATATATATATATATGTATAGATTCAGCGCAGCAACTAAAGGCAACTCAGTCCGAACAACTCGAGCGGCACACGTACCATTTCAATTGCCGAGGTGGAGTTTATTTTTAATAAAACATAAAAATCGTCGCTCAACAATTGAAATTTCCTCACAGTCGAATTATACCGCGCTCAGGCTGATATTAAACTTCGCACTCCGATAAATTGACGACCGTGCCAGCCAATCTCTTCGCCTTTTCAACAATCGACTATCTAATAATCGGGGCACCGTTTCCCTCGGATTTTTTCACCCCTCGAACAATTCACAAATGTGATCGATTAGCGTTACTCCGCATCGCTCTGCAAATTAGGAGCGACTCCCAGTGGAATAGACGCAGTCATCCTCAATTCCTTCTTTTTTTTTTGTGTTCAATCCCCCCTTCACATCAGCCCCCGCGAGCTCCTCACGCTTTAGCGCGTCGCTGCGGTCGCGTATGCTAAATCGACGACGCGCCCTCCAACGCTCTTCGAATGAGCTGGCGTGCATCCCGGAAAATTGCTATTTAGCGCGACCCAACACTCCCCAGGGGAAGCGGCCGATTTTCCCGCGGCGAAATTTAGCGCGCGAGCGGGAAAACATTATGTCATAAAAAGAGATGCATTATTCAGTACCAAGGCAGAGGAGAGGGTGCGGTTATTCCGATCGAAATGGCGTTTTTGCGAGATTGTCGGCGCGGCTCTGGAAAAACAAACGCGCGCACCAACGCGAAATTTCCATAAACCTTTCGAGGGCGCCGCGAACTGCGAATGGCCTGGCGCAGATGGGAGGAACTGTATAACCGTTAGGATGGCTAAGGGAACGAGGAGATGAAGGTCGGCAGGGCGGACGCTTTCGCGTTTATTTTTCGTGGAGCGCGGAGAATGATTTGCCCCCGCGACCGCGAAATAATGAATGGTTTTTCTTTAAACAGCTACGGTGCCTGCGCTTGACAAGCAATTTCTTTGCGCGGAAAACACAAAGTTTACGTGTATATATATATATACCTCGGCGCTTTGAAGCGAGCCCTAAGTACGCCTGACTTTCAGTCTTCGCATCAAACGATAGGACAGAGCGACGAGCGTCGACCTACACCGACGGACTGTAATTCATAAAATTTGATGTAACTTGATTTATTTTTGAAGATTGAATAAGTCTCGTTAATTTAGTTATATTGGTAAAGTTTTTGTATAAAATATGCTATACGATGTTGCTGAGTAATAAACGATATTTCATGCACTTTATTATTAGAAATATACAGCTGTATCTTTCGAGTCGGCCATAAAAACTAACTTCACGGTGCTTAATTGACTTTGTAATCTGTTATGAAGAGGCGAATATTTATGAAACTTTAGATAAATACCCTATTGAAATTGTAAAACTTTGAAAAATATCAATTAAAAGTAAGTTAATAATCTTTTCAAAATGAGTAATAATGAGCTACATTTCTAGGATTTTTAAATATGTACTGTTATTAATATAAACTGTAATTATCCATACCTTGTGTTACAATTATTTTGATATGTTTATTGAATTAGTCCAGTGCTGAATATATTTTGGCCTTGTGGTAATACCTTCAATTTAATTACGGTCGCAGGCAATTAATTTAATCTCATTTATTTGCAAAGTTCGATGTGAAGTCGTTATATAATTAAAGGATTATTTCATTAAATATCCTCTTTATATTAGATCGAAATTTCACTTGAAATCATAAAATGATATAATATAAACTTGCGCTGTAAACTTATCAATAAAATCGATTCAAAATAAAAAAATCAAACTTTTTTGTATAATTGTGTCCTATTTTATCGTTATATTTATAATTTAATTAATTACCCTATTAATTTATTTTATTTTATATATAAATAAAATATTACAAAACATTTGCGAAAAGAAGTTGGATAGAAAATTGAGATAAAAAAAATAATTTTAATCATAAGGTGGTCGTTATTTAACATAAAATAACTCTTATTGAAATGTACTGGTGTTTTATTAATCTCTGACAATCTGAAGATTTACTAAGATTATAATTATCAGGCGTTTTCATCTCATTTTTTTAAATTTATTAGAGAATCTAAATGATATACCGAAAATTCAATAGTAATAGTGGGGTATAATCAGATATCGAATTTCCTCGAATTGTAACTATCAAGTACATACATAGATTGATATAATATATTCTCCACACGTACTGGTTACAAAAAAAAATTTAAATAAATTGGACAATTTTCTAAATCTAATCGATTACATTGCATGCGTAACCTAAATATATACGATTTAATAATCATCATGCATTCATCGTTATTACAAATCTTTCATTCGACAGATTTATTTAATTACCTTAATAATTTATTGTCTTGTATATTCGGTAAGCAAACAAAATATTATATCAGCTGTGCATTTGAATAGGAATAAAAGTTTTTGAACAGAAACAGGGGCAGAAATATAATACCAACAACTTTTAATTGAGTTGAAAAAGCAATAAACTATACAATCTCAAATGTACATGAAAAATCTCTGCTTTATGCTTTTTTATCAACTCGCGACAAGCTTTTCTGGAGAGACCCTTTCCACGCGCGCATTATACACTGACACTCAAAAACAACGCAAAAGGCAAAATTAAAACACATCGCCGTGTCTTTTGAAATGGAAAGAGAGTGCAAATCCAGGACTAGACAGTTTACGAGAAAAAAAAAAGATAATGCCGGATAAGAGGGAGCAAAAAGAAGCGAACTTGAAAAAAAAAAAACGTAGAGACTTCAACAAAAAAAAACGCGAAAAAAAAGACAGTGGAAACAGCGAAAAGAGAGTAGCTTTGACCGCGCATAGTGCCTTATTAAAATTCCCAGCGCGATCCTCGGACCAAGAGAAATTTGATTATACGCGGCATTTTGGAGGCGCGAGGCGACTGTCGAAAAAGCCGAGATTGGTCGCGGAGGGATAGGGGGTAGAGTGAGAGGCGGAATCGGTCTCTCGTGTGAAATCTAACGGGCCGTAATAAATCGCTGGAGCCGTCGAGGTCGGGATAAAAATTGGCACGAATTCCGCGAGCGTCACGAGGCTCGCGGCAGCCGCGACACCTCCCCCTCGTCCGCCCCCTCCGACGCGCTCACACCACCCCCTGCGCGCATGCAGAGAGAAAGAGGGAGATTTATTCTTTTCGAGGCCGGGCGCTTTCGTCGCTGCGTAAGGTAGACGTCACGAGGCCCGACACCACGACCCTCGTTATACCGAAACGCTATTTTTCAGTTACACATATATCTCTCGCCTAACCCCATTCCAAGGACTCTTAAAGCCGCGTTTCCCTCTTGGCTCTACTAAAGTGTATATTGAACAATTCAAAAAATAAATCATTTCGTGGAGGGGTGAAATATCTAATATTCGTAATCTTATTTCTCGGCAGGGGGCTGAACTTTCATTTTGGAAAAATCGAATTAATGATGTTGTTATTTAGTTATTAACTTCAACACTTCACTGAAATATGGACCCTTCTTCCGATCGTAAAATATTATTTCAAGGGAAGTGAATGTTCTTATAATAAATCCTGAAATATTGTAAAAACTCACGCGAAAAAATCGTTGCATTATAAAAATATTCTTCTTTATATGATTATAAATAATTTATTTTCTTTTTACATAAATGCGATAATTCCAGTGGATCAATACTCATAAACTGAACTAAAAAAACTTTTCAACCAATGACTTTTTTAAACACATATGTATATAGTATTACTTAAAAACGAATACACAATTTTAAATTCTTAATTAAAGTGTATGATAAATCGTTTCTACAATACATACAAAATTCAGCGAAAAAAGTACCGTCAGATATTTTATAACATCTATATACACTGCTGTTGATAAATTAAGATTGCATTGTTTTAATCAACTCTAGTGTTCATCTTCGTACCCAGAATTCATGAAGTTTTCAACGCACTTCCGCAATTCTTGCATTACTGTCTCGCTGTGAAACTAAAAAAGAAGTGAAAGAGAAAGGAACGGAGATGAGGAGAGAGAGAGAGAGTAAGGTAAAAAGAGATAAAAAAAAAGAGCAGCAGAGAAAAGAAGAAAGAGCGAAAAGGCCCAGGGGGCAAAGCAGAGCCGCCGGTGGTTCGCACCTCTATCTATAGTATATAATAATTATTTCAGTTTTACTCGTCCCGCGGGAATGGCCGCGCGCACCGCGCTCATCTGTCACGAGTTACAGCCGCGGGGGTGGGGCAAAGGAAGAAGAGGAGGGAAAGCCGACCGTCCAGCTCCCTTATCCTTTTAAACCTATTCGCGGCTCGCGTTTTCACACACCACACACACACACACGGGACTGTCGAGCGGCGGAGGGAGGGGAGCGCTTTGGTCAGTCACCACGAAATCCTATTTCGTCGCTACTGTTCCGCAGAAAGTTAACTTCGTTTTAACTCTAAACTCTTTCGGCGCTCCTTGCCAGCCGGAGTGCTGCGGTCTCGCGGCGTTGCGCGCCGTCGGCGGCGGAGGGAAAGGGGAATGGGAATCCGGGTGACGCGGTGAGAAAGACCGATGAGGAAGGAAGAGGGAGAATCGCCTTGGCAGACAGAGATTGATGAATTGATTGAATGAATACAGTATTTCGCGGAGAAGCGCCGGATCAAGCCCCGCTTCCCGCCTACCCCCTCGCACCCACCGCCGGCCCGGTAGGTTGTATAATTGCGACCTAATAAGATAGTGCGACGGAAAAGTTTTCTTTTGGGCATCCTTCTTTTTGATCTTCGGCTGTCTTCGAAAGCGACGAGGAATTAATGAGATTTCTACTTTTTTTATCTTATTCACTGTGGCACTCGCTAAATGGGGGTAAAGGATTGGCTTGAAATGTGATCGTGGAAGTAAGAAAAGAATTAAGACTTTTAATTTAACGCATGCATAAATAGTGTATAAAAAAATGTTACAATATTTTTATAATATATTTTGGGGAGATCTATATGAAAATAAAATGATTTTTATTTTAAATCAAAATACGAAAATATAACTTTTTCTTGGATCTCAAGATCAAATTGCATGGTATCAATTTCTATGGAAATACACACTTTGATTTCAAAATTTTATCTCAAAGCTTCCGATACTTTTTGCTGTATTAACCAGATCCCATCGTAAGTTGAAAAATGCCGTACTTTTTAAACTAAGCAAAATATTTGTCTTGATTTCACAAGAAATTTTAACATTTCATCACAATTAATTTATTCGTATAAAGATTTTTTGTGAAATAGTGAATCATTTTATAATTACTGGGTTATATTTGACAGTAATATATAAAAGAATAAAAATCGTAGATATATATGTGTATATATACATTTGGCGGAGAACGGAAAGTAGAAAGAAGATATAACAGTCAGTCTTGGCAATCGGATGGAATTTAACGATCCTGGCGCGGCGACCGAGAGTGCATCCAATAAAAAAAAAGTAAAGAGAAAAAGGATCCTCCGATCCAATAACGAGATGCCGATAACTCGGTACGCGATCTAATGGAAACGACCTTATCATCGGCGATAAATCATCCGCTAAACAGTCACCTTGTCATGAACAAAATTAAACTTTTTTTTTGACAATCAAATTTTAATAAAGCTTTAAAATTACAATTACCAGTCAGAGATGGCATCAGCTTAAAATTTTAGATTGAAATTCGCTGAAAACATTTTAATATTACGTCTATATCGTTTGTTTTTCTCGTCGTGTATCAAAGAAAGGCAAAAATAATAATAAATCCAGTAAATGTACAAAATTAATTGACAATAAAAAATTTATGCTTACAATATTTTTTCTCTATTATTTATCGTCTATTCTCTATCTATCTATTCTCTATTGTCTACAAACGCTAGATTTAAAAAATTCGATAATTAAAAAAATCAAATGATTCTATACAAATCTGCGTATTAGTAACGCTGTGATTTAATCGCAAGCTCTCTCTACTCTCTAAATCTGAAAATGCGAAATTTCACATTTAATACGTGAATAGTAACATTTAGAAAAGGTGAAAACACGTCCACTAATTAAACGTGAATGAATATTCACATATGAAATATGTGAAACAAATTTGACTAATCCAATGTGTGAAATCAAATTTCACTAATTCAATATGTAAAAACCAAAATTCACTAATTCAATAGGTTAATATTCAGAAATTAAAAATAGTAAAGTGAATTTTCACATATTTATAAGTTAAATTATTTTCACACACCAAACATGTGAAAACTTCACAAATAGAGTCAGAAAATTCAATCCCGTATATAAGACGCAAGGTATAAGGTCGTATATCCGCTCACTTAAATTTTTTCTAAGCAGAGCAAGCACAAAGCCAAGACAAGCGATTAGTGCGGTAACATTTATGGTGCTCTGTGCGTGCTCGCTGACTCTGGAATTCCCGAGTTTGAGTGCCACTATACCTATACGGTTCGTATTTAGTATGCACTCGCCGCAACGTACGAATGCAAAGAGGCCCACGCCACTCGGAACATTCAGCCCGGAAAAGTCGCTGATCGAGCGTCCGTTCTTTCTCGGGGCACTAAAGGCAGCTTTGTTGACACCGAACGAAAGCTCGCAAAACCGTAAACACTCCTTATCTCTTATATCTTATTTTGTTTATATTTTCGTTCAGAAATCTCGAGTCGGCTGACGCTCGTTTACTTGAAATCGATGCTCAAAGTATGTAACAATTGTTTAAATAATAATGTATGAAGTACAGAAAGAGAAACAAAAAATTCTCTCTATTTTGCTAAAAATAATCTGAGATTAAAATTAGAAATATACGCATGATGTATCATGCTATCAAAGATATACCTATAAGCCATCATTCATTTCTAATGTTTTGGGCTTTCAATATTGGAAAGATAAAATCAACATAGATAAATATAGTCTTCTTGGCTGTACTCCATTTTTTTACTTCCTTCATACTGTCTTCGTCAAAACATACAAGTATAGAGAATAAACATCTAAACACTGCTATATGATTAATTCATCCTTTATTGATTTAACAAATTCTGATAGTTAATTAGCAAGTACTATTTATGGTCTATGTAACTTGTTTCCAATTTGTTAAATAATTGATCATCCAATTTGTCAATTAAACCAATTATTGAAAACTCTTTACAATATATTGTCAAACCATGATAAATAATTAATATTACTTTAGATATGTATGATTGAAATGTCATTAATTTCTATCGTTCATTATAAAATTAAACAATTTTCTGTTTTTACCTTTTGCCTCTGAAAGGCTTTGCTGTAATTCTGGGCGGTCGGTAAAACCAAACTTTTTATGAAATAATACATTCCACACAATATATGCATTGCGCATTACAGACCCACATATAGTTAGTTACATTGCAATCGTTTCTATTTAAAACTAAAATAACTTTCCCTAATTAAAAGCGAAATATGTTATTAGCTTTACTTTATTTAAAAACAAAAATTAGGTCAACTGATTGTACGAAAAATCGTTAAGGTGCAAATGAAAATTATTTCCATTACGATGTGTAAAAAAACTTTATACTCCGCATTATTTATATTTTTGTACAAATATTACGCATTAATAAAAAGAATAATTCGAAAATGTTGTTTTACAAAATAAAGCTATTATCATAAACGGATTTTCAATAAATTATTTTCTGTTTCAGGTGGTTGTGTAAGTGGTTTACGAAACTTTCGTACAGATTTTTTGGAAGAATGGCCTACACCGGGCACTGGTCCACATTTCGACACGTCAATGAGTTCAAACTTCACAGGACTCGTAGGAAAGACTGTGCATCTAGTATGCAAAGTAAAAAACTTGGGAAATCGAACGGTGAGAAACATATGAATAATTTTATACCATCATTAAAACTTAATGCATAAATTGGAATTTATTTAAAGTAGGGGAAATCGAACTTTTTTAATTATACAATCGTCATTACTCTTGCAATATGAACGCGTAACAACAGAGCTATAATTTCAATGAAAAAGAATTTCTTTTTTATCTAAGAATTTTCTTTTTATATTTTAAAAGAGTTACTTTTGAATCAGACAATATTATAGCTAATTAATACAGCAATTGGAAATCAGTAGTAGTATCAGTGTATAGTCAGACCGATGCAGTTTCGTGGAATACTAACTAAAAAGAAAGATTTTCAGTAATTTTAAAACTGTTTATTCAATGCATTTTCAATCTATTACACTTATTTACCAAGAATAAAGAATCTAAATAATATATCGAAAATCATAAATAGTAATAGCCAGAAAGTGTATTTTTCTCGAATTTTGAAAAGAGACTCCGTCGAAAATCTAATACTATTTTAGTACACAGTCTATATACTATAAAATATGAATCTATCGTGAATAAATATTGAAATTTAACAACGTCGTCAAGTAAAATGTACGCGGAGCCAATATTTGCTCGATAAGTAAAATAGGTAGGAAATAAAGTTGACTCCATCACGGTAACCTCCGTAAATTCTCACAACAAAATTATCTTCGCACAAGTTAGTTAGTCAGTCCAACAAACTACGTTAATCTAACAAAACTTAGGTAATCCAACTAAGAAATTTCCGGCTTGTCTAAATATCGTCCGTTAACCAACTGCCGTGAAAAGAGAGCAAAACCATCCGTATCCGCTCGGCGAAGGGGCAGCTTTGTTCGCGCCACGTGTACCTAATAATTTCTCAGCTCCGCTGCCCCGATCCCCGGTTTCTTGGCCAATGCAGAGGAGTGAGAGAAGCAGTGGGACCAATGCTCGATGTCAAACCACGCAGAGGGACGAAGCAGCCGAGCGTACTCGTCAACCTACATTTCGTCCTGTGAACGCGTAAATGCAACGTTCTGCGTTCGAATGACCAACCATAAAGTCATAATCCCCAAAAAGAGCCGGATTTTTCGCGTGGGAAGTTTTTATTATTTTTTTTAATTGCCGTAGAACGAAGCCCCAACAACGACTCTGTTTTATTGCGTACATTGTTCCTCGCTTCCCTGGCTGTCTGTTTTACTCAATAAGCACTTGTACCGTTCATCACGTAATAATTTCAATTTTCGGTGAATTGCTAACGAAACTGTAGCCCGGCTAATTGATGGATCATATTCGTGACGAAGTACATTTATATTCCGAAAATATTACTTAGTTTCCAAAGTTAACACAATTAGGAACATACCGAATTTTAATTTTAAAATTCTAGATTTATCAACTAAAGTATTTGAATTATTATATTATAAATTCTTAATGCAATATGTTTAAAATAAATATTTAATTGTACATATACAGCACTAATATCTCATGATTTTTTCAAATACTTGAGGGAACTACTTATGTCTGACTATGCCCAATCATTACTACTTAAGTTTTTCGATATATCATTTAGATTCTTTATCCTTGACAAATAAATCTTATAGATCCCTCTTACCTATCCCCAAAAAAGAATAAAATAAAAAAGGTTTTACGACTTCAACCTACTAAAAATGTTTTAAGCATATTTTTTTTTTTCATTTACAGGAAAAAATTGTTTAGTCTGTAAAACAATACTTCACTGAGAGAAAAATTTGTTAATTTTAATCAAACATTTATTTCAATAGTACTTATTAAATATTTTATCTAGTCAAAAAATTATTTTTTTTTAAACAATTAAATTTAAGTAGAAACAAATAAATTCATGTAGTTTTAATGGAATCGTTACTGGATTCAAAGAAACATTTAATAAGTACTATTGAAGTAAATCAGTTCCTTAAAATTAACAATTTTTTTTTTCAGTGTTACATTCTATTTATTTATAAGTTACACTTCTTATTCGTGCCTGAATGCAAATATACAAGAATACATGTAATGAAACCGAATTTTTTTTTCTCGCAAGTCGAATCCTGCAGATCCCCGGGCAAAACTGTCAGGTCCATCGATGCGCAAACAAGCTAAGAGTTAAGTTCACAAGCGCAATGGTCGCGTATATTGCACTCGCGCAAGCATTTCGGTCACATCTTGCCGAACAATCCGCGTGGATATATAATAGAACGATCGCTCCTCCTCCCTCCGCGAGCCTCTTTCTCTCTCTCTCTCTCGCTCGCTCCATTTATGTATGCTTATCTTTTGCTTTATCTATCTGTATATCTATCCTATTCTCTTAGCCGGCGATTCGGTCGTTTGCGTCGGGTGACACGCTGTGAGAGTCGCAATATGTCGCGTCGGCAACGTCCCCCGCTCGATATTGCCGGGCTCGCGTGCGCGCGATATTTCGGTGCTGTGCAACCGGCGAGCGAACTCGTCTTTAAGTTTCGTCGGTCGACCGATGACGCCGCCGCTCGTCATGCTAATTTCTTCAAAGAGCGCTATGCGGGAAAAAGAAGGTTGGCGCAATCGAGCTCCGAGCGCAGTGTCACTGGTGTGACACATACGATGGGGAGGGAGCCTCTATGAATATGGATTCATGGCGCGGGGGATTCCCCGACTTGTCTCACCCGCGGCTTTCATTTTATTTCTTATTGCCCGGCTGATTAAAGTTGGGTTCCTCTTAAAAAAAAAAAAAAAAAAAAGTTCGTTGCTGCGCTCTGGCGTTCGTTTTGGAAATGATTTTATTTCCAAAGTTGGCTTCGCGCTTAAGGAGCTTTTAAGAAAGCTGTCGTAACTTTTTTTTCACGAAAGAGTGAATCTTTTTACAGGCGGAAGAGGGAAAAAAGCGGGGAAGAAATTTTAAAGCAGGAAAAAACGCTTTTTACTTATTAAGACGGTGGCATTAACATTTTCGTGAGAATTTAACCCACTCGACTTTTTCTGAGGCTTTTTTTTACAAAAGAGAACATTGACATTAATTTGTTTCCTTGAAACGTGTTTATATATAGTTTTTTTTTTTATTTCTCGAGAAATAAATAAAACGAAAAGCAATGTGCATGAATAATAAGCTTTTTTTTCTCTTTACTTTTTATACTTAAGCGTCCATTAAAAGGCACGATGCGATGGTAAAACTACGTACAATGATGCAGCTTCACTCATAAATTGTGGAGCAACTTTACAGGGCTCTTTCATTGTTTGATTCGTAAAATTGCTGAGGTAGATTTTAATTTTTAATCTCGTTCCACCAGGCGCGAACATTTTATTCCGCTTCATACTTTGCGTAATCAACATTCTCAAGTTTTTCATTAAACAATCGCATTTATCAGAGTTTATTTTCTCTAAATTCTGTATACGTGTTTAGCTAAAGCAAAAAAGGCATAATTGATTTGTAAGCAAAATTTCAGCTGACTAAATTTCTAAGCGCGTTAATTAAATAAAATGGATAATTCTCGCCGCGCCGTTTCTTTTCGCGGCAACGATTTATTGCGCGCAATTTCAACGCGAAATGTTGATTATAAATTGCACAGCAACAAGCGTCCGCGGTGGTGCGAAATTCAGTGAATAATATCCTTGGTCCTGTTAACATTATAAAATCGTCTAACGAAAATAAAAATTCAAATTAAAGTAATGAGTTACTCGGTTTTATGAAACGCGTTACTTTCGCAAAACAATAAAAGTAACTGCGGCAACGAAAGCTCGTTTAATTATCTGCTTTACAATCGCGAAGTGAAAAATAAACTTGTCTCTTCGAACGAAAGCTCAGAAAAATCATATACGCCTGTAGCTAAGAATGAGATAATGATTAATTAAAAAAATGCGAAAAATATAATGAGTTACACTTTTCAAGAGATCCAAATTTGTTATTTTTATTGTTCTTACATAATTACCGATTTTTTTCACATCCTTATATTCTGACTACTGAATACAGTTATTAAATTACGGTGAAGCTCCCAGTAAAAATTATGTGATAAACGTAATCAGAGAAGGTCTGCAATCACCCGAAATGTTTATCCCTAAAACTTGAAGAAAAGCTCTGTAAAGATTACGCTGATTTTTCCTTAAAAGTTATGTTGAGCCTTCCCGTAAAAATAACAGAGTTTCGCTTTAAAATTTTTCGAGCATAAAAATCGTTTTACTTCGTTTTAATTTAGAATGTTAAATCGCTCAAATCCGAATGAATATATCATAAATTGCAAAATAATCTTCCTGGCTAACTCTGGTACGTTGCGAATAGAATTCCTTTGGCGCAGTAGGGTCTGTAGCTTTGGGCAAACGGACAGCGAACTGACTGATCCCCGGGAATGAGAAGCAAATCAAGAGTGCCGCCGCAATATTAAGTAGTCCCTTTGGTCTTGCAGGTGTCATGGGTAAGGCACCGGGACATACACTTGTTGACAGTGGGACGTTACACTTACACGAGCGATCAGCGCTTCGAGGCCATGCACTCGCCGCACACCGAGGAGTGGACACTGAAGATTCGATATCCGCAGCGCAAAGACTCGGGAATCTACGAATGTCAGATATCCACGACCCCGCCCATCGGCCATCCGGTATATCTGACTATAGTTGGTGAGTAACCCCGTCATACTCATGCGTACTGTTTGTGCGGCATTGTTTGCTTAAGTGGGCCAAGCCGAACGGGAATTAATGCGGCCCGCGAGCTCTTTAGACAAATACACGGTTTACCCTCCTGCGATTCCTCACTAATAAACGCTCGTGTTTATATTAAATGGCAAATATCATACAGAGCCGGGATAATTTAGCAGCTTCGCAAAATGAACCCTTTCTGCGGATTATTTATTCCTTCTAAAGTGGCGCGGGGCTTTGTTTACCGTGGAAAGATGGATTCTTGTTGATTTAAAATAATTAAAGAGCGAACTACACGATTGTTCTTTTTATGTACATTGAATTTATGGAATTAATAATACTTTGAAGTTAATAATTAATTTTCAATCTAAGACAAAATTAATTAGTTTACGGTATATGAAATCGATTGGCTATGTCATTTTTTGAATATTAAATTTAAAATTAATTAAAACAAGCTTTTAATATTAGAGTATTTTTATACAAAAATGTAATAACCTTCTATTAAACTTATTAAAAAAAAAGTAAAAAATGGAACCTCAACAAAAAAAAAGATTGCGTATTACAAAAAATAAACCGCAACGTCTCATAAGTCAAGAAGTTTGCTCAAAATTTGTTTGTAAAAGGCCAGCTCGGGAAAAAACTAATAAAACGAAGCTTCCCTTACGAAAAAAGAGAAAAAAAGCATGTCCCCGGCAAAGAGCTTTCATAAATAAGCATGCCCGCGGTCCTATTCCACGTGCTATCTTGGTCTCGCTGCAGAACCGGAAACCATCATAGTCGGAGCGCCGGATCTTTTCGTCAATAAAGGGAGCACCATCAACCTGACCTGCCTCGTCAAGTACGCCCCGGAGCCCCCGCCGAAGATGACCTGGAGCCATAACACGGAGGTAAGCCTTTCCCCAGGAGCAGCAGCTTCCTCCTCCCGCCGTTGCGCACACACACGTCCCGCGTGTCCTTCGAATTTATGTAGCGCTCGGTGTCGACGTCGCTCCTTCGGTTGTATGCGCACGCCCACTAAGTCAAACTACCGGTTTCGACTACTCCAGCGCGTCAGAGCCCCCCATTGTTGCAGTATTATTGACACTTACGAAAAGGTAAATTCGCGCGAGCTTTACTATTACGATTTCAATAGCCGTTGTCGGAGAAATGCGCCTGGGTTTATTTTAAAGGGTTTATATTGCGCACTAAGCTTTCCTGCTACTGCGGATGATTTCGCGTCGTGGAAAAGAGTTTGAAAGCTTGCGCCGATACAAAGGCGCTCATGCGTCATTCCACGCCTACGTTGGTTTAAGGCTGCGTTTTACTGCGACCGGGGAAGTCTTCAAAACGCGGAAACAGCTCTCGAGTGGATACGGAGAAGAAGATGGGGAATCCATCGATTGGATTTTTATTACCAATTACTTACGCAAAAATTTTGTTCGGTCCTGTAAATTTGGCGGTATTTTCTTACATTATTGACGTCGAAGCTTAGAAAACACGGCAAGTGAGTTTCATTTCGAGCGAAGAGGTCTTAAAGATGTGTAAACAGCCTGGGAGTAGATGAGGAAATTATCGATCCAGCGTAGTTAACAATTACGCGGAAATTTGTTTAGTCATGTAAATTTGCGAACGTTTCAGCGGTCTCAGCGCGCGTTGTTGTCATCGACGCTTAGAAAATTTAGGGAGAGCGTGGTAACCGCTATGGTTACTGTGTCTAAATCCACAATGGTAAATAATGCGCCAGTCGTGGTTTTAACGGCTTCTCTTTAATTCAAGCCCCGATGAAGGCAGGGGCATAAAGGCTGCCGAAATACTGGCGAGTCTGTATCGAATGTGGCTTGAGGAAAGGAGAGTTTTTGTAAAAATATTGGTACTCTTATACGTTTGCAATAAATATAATTATATTAAAGTGCAAATTGCAATAAATTATTTCATGCCTTCTGGAATTAGCATATTTGATAATCAACATTCAATACTAATTTAGTAAATATGTATTTTAATGTATAATTTAATAAAGGCGCAAGCAAATATAAAGTTCATTAATTAGTTCAAATTAAATGCGAGCAGAGAAAGATTTTTTTTTATATTTTTTTATAATTTTTTCAAATTTTAAGTAAGCATTTTGAAAAATATTTTTGTTCTTTTATCCATTTTTCATTTTTGTAATGATCTCACTTCTATTCTAATACCAAGCCCATCGTTATCTACACACTTATCGATTTAGTATTATATTACAGCATTAGACTTATGAAATGGCATCGTTAAGCAAACCTCCGGTTACATCATCGATTCGCATTAATTAACAGCCTATCCGCACTGCGCATCCCAGAACTTCTATTTGTGTTTACTTTTAATCTTGAATATTTTTTTTTATTAACTTTAAAATATCAGAAGTTTGTAAAATCTATAATATAAATTGAAAAGATAGAAACAAAATTAACATTAATCTTCATTTCATTTGTTTAGAGACGCATTAGCCATTTAAATTTGATTGCAGAGAAAACGAAAGTAATTAGAAATAAACTAGGCTTTCGTAAAATGTTATTTTATGCAAATGTAGTTTGATTCATTCATTATTCATATGTTTTCTCAACTACATGAATTAATTCTGTGGTTACATAGAAGTCTATCGCGTACGCCACGCACGCGTTATTCAATCAACAAATGGAAAAGAGAAGCAGAAAATACCCTGCCCATGGAACAATCGACACTCCGCACACACCTCATTCTTTTTTTTTTTTTTTTAAATGAACCCGTCGGTTTCAAATATTGAACTCTCGTTTAAAAAATTTTCATAAATTTTTTATGCAAAAATTCGACGCATAAAATATATTTTGCGCGCAATACGGTGTTTGGAATTTCCAATCAATTATCATGACTAATGAACATTGATTGATTAAATTGCATAAAGAAATGGAAATTGAAATGGGCACGCAGATTCTTGTTTACTAATAAAAAAACTGCACTCTTTGCTTTGCGAGAAATTTGATAAAGCTCTTGCTTTATATATATATTTTTTTTTGTTTATTTATCCTTTTTTCAAATCAAACAGCATGATATTTTTGGTCTATTGTTTATTGAGTATACAATTAAAATTTTTAATAAACAATGTCTCTAAACTTCCCTTACAAAAATCCGTTCTTTTTACATCTATTCGCGAAAGAGATTAATAACGAATAACTCGGTGCTTCAAAAGGAGTCTGATACAGAAACAGATGAAGTAACACCTAGTCATCATACTTATCCTCCCGACGTAATACGAAATTAATTTTCCAGAAGAGCTGCAGCTCGATGAAAATAGTTGAAACGTATAATGTCGACGTGATCAAAGAACTTCACCGGCAGCCTACTTCCGACGATAATTAGCGAGTTCCTCCCCCGTCGAATCATAATTATCGATACGGGGCCGCTTCGTCGCGCGTAGCTGTGATGGTTGGCCGCTTGCCTGCCACTTTGAGATAATTTAATCGAGTCTTCGCCGTCGTAGTTGTCGCGAGCAATCGTAAACTCCAGTATACCAACGTCAATCAGTGAAGCGAGCTTAAAGTATCCCCCCCCTCCCTCCCTCATCCCCCGTCACCACCTCACCTTTGAGCGCTCGCCAGTATCTCACGAGGCGTATATAATTTGGGTATCTCCCGCCCTCCTATCCTCTGCGCAGGAAATCAATTTCGACTCGCCGAGGGGCGGCATCAGCCTGGTGACGGAGAAGGGCCCCGAGACGACGAGTCGATTGATGATTCAACGCGCCGTGCCCAGCGACTCCGGAGTTTACACCTGCCAGCCCAGCAATGCCAATCCGAGCAGTATAAGGGTGCACGTTGTCAAGGGTGAGTGAATTTTTTTTATTTCTATTCAGTCGACTGTTCATTCTCCCTCCCACTCTTTTCGTTTGGCAGCTTTTAGCAGGATTGGTACTCTGCAGATTATCGCTTCCGACTGGAAGTATTTGATATTTTACTTTGATTAATGTTTGCGGAATAAAAAAATAGGATTCTTATACGAATGATTGCTTAAAGGAGGTGTAAGACTACTTCTGTTTCTACATTTTGATATATGTTGTAAATGTTTTGAGGGAAAAAATATTTTATCTTGATGGATCAAGGGTATGAAACTTTATTATGATTGTCAAAGAAAGAGAAAATAAATTGAGTGAAGCACGTGCGAAAAAAATTCGATCAACCACTTAACCAAAAAAAAAAATGTATTCATGATACAGTTGTATATACTTATATTCGCATTTACTTCATTTCATTTCCACTTCAGCAATTTATATGACACTTCCCCTCTGGAAATTTGTCAGCAAAATTTATTACGATTACTGTACACTCAGTGTTAAAAAATACCCAACGGTTACTTGTTTAATAAAGTGTCATTAAACTTTAAATGCACATGACTTAACGCATTGAATATTTAATTAAAATTAACGTGTTGACTGCTTTAGATGTCGAAATGCATAATAAGTCTATTTGAATTCCATCCCTTGTTCAATGCGCAGAAGTAAAATCGGACGAATAATGCAGAATAATAATTTTTAATAAAGTTTTTATACAACTTTTCTTTAAATTAGGGATCCTATTTTAAGAACAATCTTTTCTCATAATCTACACAATGACACAACTTTTTCACATTTACTTTAAGTATATAGCAGTGCACATTATTTGGAGTATATCCGAACTTGGGGAGATGCTTCTTTTTTATTGAAAAACTTGTCTGACCATATCTACTTCTTACTACTGATTTACATTATTCGATGACTCTCCGCGACCAGAATTTTTTGTAAATAAATTTTACACGTGTCGAAGAAAGTAAAAGTATGTAAATGAATAATAACTTTTATATATTGTTTTTTACAAGTTAATCAACTTAAAAAAAACTATGTATATTTGTGTCATAACTTTATTTTTTATTACCAGTCATTGTATAAATACATTAAAAAGAAATAAATTAAATTTGAATAAAGACATTAAATCCTCGTGAAAATGTCCCGAATTTTGGTGTCATTCAACCAGGAATTCATCCATTATCCAAAGTGCTTTGTTAAATACTTCACGGCATCTCGCTACCCCTGTAGATCTAAGATAGATTACATCGGCAATTTAATGCACCTCAAATGAATAGCTCTGCACACAACAGTAAAAAATTTTAATTCGTCGACAAGGTTTTCATCCAGCAGGTCTGTAGATAGTCATCATTAGTGAAATTCAACGAAAGTGGTTTAAAATAGATTACCTAGATAAAATAATCGCGTTAAATAACGGGGTCCTCGAGTTTAACGGATAAACGCTTGATGCGATGAAGTTCTTATTCTTCTTCCCTTCCGAGGCAGGCGAAAAGAGTAAGAGATCACAAGGAAGCGCCAGGATAATACGGCATATGATGTACGACGTGCGATTTGTCTCCGTCGTTGGCTAAACGTCATCCATTTCCGGTCATCTCCCGCTGCAAGCCCTTTGCTCAATTTTTCAATCTGTCTCTTTCGAAATCTATTATCTCTCTTAATGTCACACTTTGCACTTACTCTCACAATTTTTTCCCTATCCGCTACTACTCCATCCACTCCTTCTGTCCCCCCGCCTTTTCCTCTTTACTTCTGCAGTATTTACCGAGTTACGATAACTTTTTTATCGTCCCCTATTAATCTACTAGCAAACGTGAAAAATGATGGATTTCGAAGTTATATTGATTGATTGTTGTTATGAAATATTGTTGAATTCAATTTATATCCGTTGCAAAACTCATTTTTTTTAACAATCTGTATAACACGCACATACAAAAAAAATCAGAATAATTTTACTCGAAAATGTTTCTGTTCTTACAATGCAATTCAGCATCTAATTCATATTAAAATTAAAAAACAAGTACTTCAGTCATGAAACGCGTTGTTCAATTTTATTCAAAAGTTTTACCTGAAAATCTTAATAATGGTGAAAAATGAATTTTCTGTCTGCAGAGGAGCATCCGGCGGCAATGCATCACGGAGACGGTAGTACATCTCACGCTAGAACTTTACCGTTAATTTTGTTACTTCTAATAATAGCCAACATAATGTTTATATGAAGTCAATGGATCGTCGTTGAGTGTGATAATTCGCGTGACACTGTAAAGTGCGAGTTTGTAAGTTGTGATGCCACGAAGGATTGTAAAGTGCGTGGAAGGTATGCGAGTATTAGTGCAGGGTATATTATAAGGACCGAGCGTCAAAGTTCGTTTTTAATCAACGTCCGTGACCAAAGATTTTTTCGATATATCAGCACGGCTCAGTACTCGGTAAGATCTTAGTATTTTGTTATTAAAGATAAAATCTATCGACGTGAAAGGAGAGGGGAAATTTTCAGAATTAAGACATTTGTAAATAAATTCACTGTATGTACATATCAATAAAACAATTGTCTTTGAATCATGATTCTACAATTATTTTGTTTAAAAGCTGACAAATTTATTCATCAATATTTTTAATAATATTAAATGTATATGCATTTCTATTTTGTATATGATAATTATTTTATTATCTTATTATTATTATTTGCTGTTACGTATGAAAAAATAATTTTTTTACATTATTCTACAAAGATATAACGGATGCTAATTTTAATATTCAGTTTGCATGTTCAAAGAGATGCTCTACCAATATTTTACTGTCTGTAATATTACTATCTATTTCTTTTATGATTTAACAAATTCCTCTAAATTTGTATTATTCATATATAAAAAAAGAATTTATTTAAACGAACAAATTTCTTAAAGAGTTTTACAAAGAGTATTAAAATTTGACTTTCAAAAATTATTCCATTCAAAGAATCTACCGCAATTTCTACTACGTAATATAAAATCATTTCCTTCAAAATTAATGTAATAGCACAAAAGATAAATTGATTTCTTGACGTTATGAAAAAGAATATTAAATTTTCAGCTAAATGAAATTTACCTCACTCGTTATTAAATTCAGCGATTTAAGCATACTCATAAAGTAAGTACAAACTTTATTTCCGTAAAATTCTTCATACGTATTTATTACTTATATCCAATAATAATATTAATTATATATTCTATATATTAAGTTTTACACGAGGGTATACGGCAACATCTTTTACAACAAAAATGTTTTAAATAAAAATCACATCAACATACGATGCAATAACACTGAGAAATAGTATCTTCATATTTTTAATAAAAATGACGTTATTTATTTTATACTCATCAGTGCAATCATGTTTTTATTCATCAGCGTAAAGACGAATATTTATTTCAACGTAATAAACTCGTGAATTTTCTCATCTGCGTACCTATTCGTCTATTAAAAAATCGTATCTGCGGTAAAAAAAAATTAAAAATCCTCAGCAACCATCGAAAAATATGTACCTTCCTTCACACCTATGTGCCACCTCTGCGATCCCAGGCGGATTCTCGCGCTACAAGGGAATAAAAACAGACCAATTGTGCAAAATGAGAATCAATACTCACCCTATTAAAGAACCGTGGCGTATCTAAACATCACCACACGGAGAGAAATGTTATAGTAAAAAATTACTATGTTCCGTAGGAACAGTGGCATATATACTCGACCTATGACGATTTTCACTATAAAACATACTAAACATTCCTATGTACATAGTAATTTCTACTGTATAAATAGCAATTTTTGCTATGTACGTAAGAATTTTTAGTATGTACGTAGGAATTTTTAGTATGTACATAGGAAGTTTTAGTATGGACATAGGAAGTTTTAGTATGTGCATAGGAATTTTCAGTATATTTTATAATAAAAATCGTCATAGGTCGAGTATGTCCTATTGTTCCTACACGCAGAGAAATGTTATAGTAAAAATTACTATGTTCGGTAGTAATAGTGTGATATACTCAACTTATGAAAATTTTTACTACAAAACATACTAAAAATTACTATATAAATAGCCATTTTTGCTATGTACATAAGAATTTTTAGTATGTACATAGGAATTTTTGCTATGTACATACACTGAAAAAAAAATTTGTTAATTTCAAGGAAATGATTAACTTCAATAGTACATATTAAATGTTTCTTTGAATTGAAATTGAAGTAATAATTTCAAGTAATAACTAAATGAATTTATTTGTTTCTAAATAAATTTAGTAGCTTCAAAAAATAATTCTTTGACCCAATAAAATATTTAATAAGTGCTATTAAAGTAAATCATTTCATTAAACTTCACAAACTTTTTTCCAGTGTAGGAATTTTCTAGTATGTTTTATACTAAAAATCGTCATAGGTCGAGTGTGTCCCATTGTTCCTACGGAATATAGTTATTTTTACTATAAAATTTCTCTCCGTGCAAGGGCTCCAGAGGTGGGCGTACCTGGCGAGCTCTCCTCGACGTGGCTGCTGGGCGCGGGCGCGTTGTTCAAGTAGGCGATAAAGTCGACCACTTTGGGCGACCTCGGGCGCTCGATGGTGGGCGGCGCCGTCCAGGCGCGGTACTGCTTCGCCCAGGGATTGTAGACGGCCGAGGCCCGCTCGGCGGCGCTGGCCTTCTTGCGTGCCTGGACGGCGCTCGGCTGGACCGGCGCCTCGTGCAGCGTCACCGACTTGCCGAAGGCGAAGAGGCAAGGCCCAAGGTACGGCTGGGACTCCGGCACTGCCTGCCGGTATACGAGCTCAAAGCCTCCCGTGTCCGCGGTCGGGTTCTGCGGCAGGTCCATTATCACTAAGGGCAAACACGCGATCAGTTTGCCACATCTCTCTCGACACTCCGAGCTTAGGAGCGCTGTATTTAATTGCTGTGGGAGGGACGGCGGACGGCTGGAGGGCTACGTTGGATTCCAAGGAGGTATGAACTTTGCGCGGCGTAAGGAGGCATCTCGACGTTCTCGGGGCTTTCGCAGGTTTAAACGGGCGGGATGGACGGCGAGTTGGAGGAAATGTTTCAATAAAGCGTCTGGGATAAATTATTGGAGTGGGATTTTTTCTTTTTTTGGATTTGTTGGTGCACCCAGCAAACACGTTGTATACGCGGAGCTGGGAGAGAAAGACGAAAATAAAATAGAAGATTTTCTTTCGCCTCGGAAAAATTCAATATTGGGAAACGGCAATTTGCATCTAAAATGCATATTTAATTTATGAGACGCAGTTACTGTTTCGAATATACATATGGCTATATCGCGATGTTGGAATGATGATAGTTTTTTTTTTTTAAGTATATCTTTTCATATTCAATTATTTTTTTACGATTTAATAAAATCGCTATTCACTTAGAATTTTCTTTTATCGGCTTTTTTATTGACATTTGATTAAAAATACAATTTGTTCGGAACAAATTTCACATTTCATGAGAATTAAGGTATTATTTTAACGAAATGGTAATATCTGAAATAAAATGCTTTAAAAATGTAATTTTTTAAATGCGACGAATAATAAAATATTCACAAAGATTTTCTCTTTATAAAAGAAATGAAAGGAAAAATACGAGGTGTACATCGTCCACATTGCATGCGCATTTCCATGCAAGGGCAAGAAAATCTTATACGTAAGTTTAGCGCGAAAATTTTTTTAAACTTATGCCTTTTTCCAAGTAGCGACTATAATTTATTTTAAAATATAATTTCATTAAAAACATTACCAATTATTTCACACAAAGGTGCAAGAAATGCAAGGACTTTTAATTAAACTTTAGCGAAACATAAAAATGTTTCATTTCGGCAGCTAAATTTTAATACTGGCTCGAAAAAAAAAGGAGGGAAATAACGAGAAAGAAGGAAGCGTACAAGCTCAGGAGCTCAAAAGGGTAGAAGAGAGCCGGTCGACGGGAGTGGGAAGGGAGCACGAGCATAAGGCCAGCGAGGAAAAGGATATTTGCGACAAACCCTTGACCAGGCTATCCAGGACGGATCCGTATAAGCGCTGGGTGATCCTCGAGCTGGGCGGATGCATCCTGGGATTTGTATTTATCTCGATCAGCCACACGGAGAGGTCCTCCATTACCATGAAGTCGGCCCCGTAGAGCTCGAAGCTGCAGCGCCGGCGGTCCATGAAATCCTGGGCGGCGAGCATCGTCAGCACTATGGCCTGCGACATCTTCGGGTATATCTTTTCGTAGTACGGCTCGCCGTCGTAACCCACGCTCCTGTCGCACAGAAAAGGACGGGACGGCTCTTGAGGCTAATCGGACTGGATACTTTGCCAGGACCTTGCGACCGAACCCTCGAGTCGAGCTCGTCATTTAAATCGAATGACTGAAGCGACGTTTCAAACGGAGGATGTGGTTGAATGGCCAAAAAATTCCGTACATAATTTACGTTTGAATTTTGAAAATTAGCGTGTTTGATATTTGGCGAGTAATAACGAGCATCTTTTTTTTTTGTATAGGATGTAGTTAAGATTTACTGAACGCGATTTCTTTTTTTACGTGTTCTAATGTGTTTTTTATAGTAAAATTTATACTCGTTAGAGGTACAAAAAAAGAGAGTGGAGTGCCGAAAAGTTTTTAATTGTGGTAACTATAGCAGTGCAATGATAATTCGTTAACAAAGTTTTATAAAGTTCATTAGTAAAAGTTGTAAAAACTGATATAGTGATCATTAAAAACAACTCTCAACAATGCTGCGTCCATTTTCAAATTTTACCATGAAAAAAAAGCAGCGTATTTCTTATTTAATTAGTCTACTCCTTTATTAGTAAAATTCTTTAAATTAAGTTAATTGAGTACTCCGGTAATCTGGGACGATGAGCTACAAAGTTTTTCTTTTTTCACATTCCACTTCTTAAAATTTGAAAGTATAAATGTATAAAAATAAATATTTTTTAAAGCAAGTGTTCAACACATAGTTTAAAGTTATGCAAATTAATTAATTAATTAATGTAATTAATAAATATTTGTTTGTAGGAAGCTATAATAAGATCTATTAGTTTTTATCTGTAGGTAGTACAGGTAAAAATCACAGAACTTTCTGGTTTCATTGTAACTTAAGCAGTATTAAATCAGCATAATAAATTTTGTTGTTTCTTATTTTGCTAATATTTATAATTTGCAATGATAAATTTGGAAAATGATATTACTAGGATTACGAAAGCATAGTGCAATTAAAAATAAATTGCAAAGTAACTTATTTTTAAGTGATACAAATTCGGTTTAGTCAGACATCAGTTCTCGTTCAATTAATATGAATAATATGAATAATGCGGTAATTATTTCTTACTCTTTTCTTCACACTTAAAATCTCAAATTTTGTATCATTCAATCTGATGTAACGTTAAGTCGTAAAAAAGTATTTTCAATAATTCGTATGTAACCCATCAACGCGCTGTACCTCAATCATCAAAATTTCTAATACTTGCTCAAATTACTCAAATTAATCAGTACTCGTCGCTCACAAGACTGCTATTTGCGATGAAATTCTACCCCACAGTGGCACCGATTACCCGAAAGCTCGAGGTCGCGCAGCGGCATGAGTTCACAGGCGGCACAGCGGGTATAAGAAAGATCGTTGCGTGAAATTACTTCAAATATTCGTTGAGCTTGTGGCAATCCCATCCCTGATCTCGCACCGACGGCGTCTCCCCGAGCTCGTCGCCAGCAAGGGCAGTGCCATTGGCCCCACCGGCGCAGCGATTCCTCCGCCTCCGGCGCTCGTAGTCGTATCTCTCCTGCACCGCCGTGTTGCAGATGTGGATAGCCTCGTGGTAAGTCGCGAAGGTGTAGGGCTTCGAGCTCAGTCGCAGCAGAGCCTCCCTGAAGGAAATACATCCGATCGGTAAAGACTATCCTTTTTCTATTCTTTCTCTGTTTTTCTCTTTCGTGCTCTCTCTCTTTCTCTCTCTCACTCTTTCATTTTCTCTCACTTGCTTTCTCTCGCTTTTATTCTCTCACTTATTCCACTCACTTACTCTCTTTCTTTCTCACTCTGTCTTTAACTCACTCTCTCACTCTCTCTCTCTCTCTCTCTCTCTCTCTTTCTTCCACTCACACATTCCCTCTCACACTTATTCCACTCACTCTCTCACTCTCTCTCTCTCTCTCTCTTTCTCTCACTCACACATTCCCTCTCACACTTATTCCACTCACTTACTCTCTTTCTTTCTCACTCTCACTCACTCTCTCACTCTCACTCACTCTCACTCACTCACTTACTCACTCACTTGCCGAAGCAAATGGAATTCTCGTGGTCCGGAGGACGGTTCGAGTTGACCGTTGCTCAAGGGCTCTCCGGCCTATTATAGTAGGAAGTGCCGAAAGCTACGCTCCGTGTTTACACACTATATAACTTGGGATCGATTTCCTGGAGAGCCTCGGTCTGTTTGACGTGAGGGTGAACGACTTCGCGGGTGGATGTTACGCGAGCGCAATCATACGTTGATATTTCCGATTTTAAATTTCGTATTTTTCGAAATATCTTTATTCAACTTTTTTTTCATGACTATGACTCACGCGATATTTGACATACGATTGTGGACTATCAGAATTATCATATAGTGCGTTAGTGAGATTTATTTACAGCATTCAGATGGATGAATAATGCATGGCCAAAAGCGCTGCCTAGTTATACGTGGGGTGGTAAATTTTTAGATTACATTTTTATTCGTTATTCATTAACTGCGGTGGCGTTTTCTGACCCTTTAATATTTTTTTTTTTTTTATTGTAAAGAACAATTTGATATTTCAGATTCTTGTTATATGATTTTTTTATTTTATTTAGTTTTCTTAATGATCATAGCATTGCATTTCTGAGAAAGTCAGTCAGCCAATAGAAATTTATTTTTTATTTTTAATTAATTCGTCGAAATTGATCCGCCTCATTTACGTAGCCTATATATCTAACCAGAATAAAGTTATTTTATTATTTAGGACTTTAAAAAAAAATTACTCAATAAACGAAGATGTTTTCAGTCTTCGATAAGGCGTTCAAAAGGTCTTGTTAAATTTTTAAACAAAACTGCAGATGAAAAACAAAATAAAAAATTCTGAAGTACATTGTATAAACATAACATACATTGTAGCAGTATAAAATAGTTTGTATCATTTTACTAGCACAGTTCAATTTGAAACAGCTTAAAAAATTAATGGAGGTTTCTCTACGTTATTATGAAGAGTAATGCAAAGTGATTTTGACAATTTTTTTTTGATTTTTGAATAATAAAAGAACACGTCAATACTGTGAATATTCCTATTTGTGAAATTCACATTTGATTGAAGTAATGCAATGGAGTATACTTTAAACAAAGAAATTAATATTCATTTAGAATACATACTCTACATAATTTGAACACATCTATTGCAGAATTGTACATACATTTAGAGACGAATATGCAGTAAATATTAAAATTCGATTAGTACTATTTGCAATATACACGTATAAGTTTAAAGTAAACAATAACAAGCATTTGTGAAAATTTAATTACATAACAATTTCCACTTTAATAACTAAACTAATCTAAACTATTTGCTTGAAATCTTGATTATTTTATTATTTTAATTTTAATGCCTAAATATGTTATTTACTCCAAATAAAATATAACACTTAAAAACTATATTAACTTATTTACATATACAAATACAACCGCAAATTGGAAATAAACTTTTTGTGTTCACACAGTAAAAAATAAACTTAATAACTTCAATAAATCTGAAATTTATTCTCATTTTATGATTTAAGTTCAAGTTTAAAACTTACTTGAATGAATATATGGTCATAGGAAAGGTAGAAGTAACGAGAAACCATTGTCGGATGTCGAACTTCGTGCCGTACACCAAAAATGGACGTTCTAAAATCGAAAGTATGGCCGTTACGAAGTAATCCAGAAGGTAAACAGGCGAAATAAAGCGTAAAAACTATGGAAATGAATTTTTTTTTAACAACTTTACCAATGTACTTTTGCACTATGTAATAATCCCGTGGTTTGTTCTCCACTTTTCGCAAAATAGTTTTGAGATCGTGCGTCATAAAAATACCCGAGCCGCAGCAGAGATTGCTCGGTTTTACGATCCAAATGTTTCTTTCACCGTTCAACATGAATTGAGGATCCAAGGCTTTCAGTTTCTCTAGCGCAATCTGAGCCGCTTTGTAGCACGCCTGCGCCAACAAATAAATTCACGCGTTTAAAAATGTTACAATATCAGCTGAAAGAATGAAACTCGTCCATTAAACAATCAGTTTGCATTTTAAAATACTTCAGAATATTTTGTCTTCAAAAAATAATGTGAAGGGAACTTTTTTGTACAACTAATGTCTAGTAAGGGATACAATAGTTAAGTGTGTCTCAGGATTGCACCCGGGCAAAGATTTTTTTTTAATAAAAATATGTCTAGTAAGTGGTATAATTTTGGTTTAGTCAGGCGCTATTGATTTCCGATAAAATATAAATTTTAAAATCTATGTGAGTTTTTAAAACTTTCCCGTTATTTGAAATCGCAATTATTTTATTACTCAATAATAAAATTTCACTGAGTAACGTTATGTATTAAAAATTATGTTTTAGACTATGATACGTACACTGAAAAAAATTTTTAATTTTAAGGAAATTATTTACTTCGTTAGCACTTACTAAATATTTCTTTGAATCAAGTAAAATTTTCATTAAAACTAAATGAATTTATTTGTTTCTATTTAGAAACAAATAAATTTATTTAAATTTAGTATCTTCAAAAAAATAATTTTTTGACTAGATAAAATATTTAATAAGTACTATTGAAATAAATGTTTGCTTAAAATTAAAAATTTTTCTCTCAATGTAACTCAATGACAAGCCACCTCAGTCGAAATTTCTAATACGGGTTCAATTACTCAAATTAATTAGAATATAATGCTAACAAGCACATCTATAAAAAGAAACATTGATTAAATTTATAGCAAAAAATGTTACAGTATCTCTGTACATTAAATACGTATTTCAGTGACAAGTAGTCGTGAAATTGTGAAAGAATAAGTTTTTTATAGTCCATTGTACATTAAGAAAATATATTTTAATATAGAAGAGTTTAATATTCAAGTAAGTAGTACTAAAAGTCAATGCAGCAGTTTTTTACGGAGAAAATTTATGCTTCTTAATCATAAAAATATTCACTAAAAAGAATAACATTTCTCGGTGAAATATCAGACATTTAAATACAGAGTATTTTTAATTATACACCGATACCAGAAATATTCTTACGCTTTACATTAAAGTAAAATGTTTATCAAGTTTCACTAGAAGACACTCGATGTAGATAGAAAACTCGATCAAAAAGTATAGGTATTATCGGCTTTACGTTAATGTCCCTCTTGAACATCCACGAAAATAAATCCCTAATTTTTTTGTCATCTCGCGCGAGTGTACACATCAATAAGCAAGGACATCATAATACACAGCAGATTTCCAAATAACGCTCATTCTTCACTCGTATCTCTTCCGCGAGCTTCCTATCTGCTTTACAAATTTCACATCGAAAACTCGACTTCCTTAACGCGAGCGTAAGTAATATCTTACCCCGACCTCTAGCCTCCCTCCATCAGCCATTATCATAAACCGAAACTTCTCGCTACTTTTTAAGTGAATCAGCAGTTTCTTTTTCGCGCTAAAGAGAAAGAGGCGCCACGACAGACGGACAAAGATGAGAAAAGAAAAGAGATAGTCGACGAAGTAACGGAAGAAATCGCGGCCCCACTGAATCCTATGAATAAGCAAACACAGTCGTCCACCCCCAGCGTTACTCGAGAAATAAAGAATAACAGATTCGCGAATGGAGCCTCGGGCGCGGTGAACTAGTTCTAACGCGAAAGCACGCGTAAACAGATTCCCCTCCCCCACCCCCCTTCATATCCCCCCGGTAATCTCGCGGCGGCGTCGCTCGATTTTGTTTTCCTTCGCGGACGGTGCATTATCATAATCAAGGGTGGGCGGGCCGCCGGCGTTCTCCTGAATAATACAACGGCCTGGAGGGGGCAATCGATCGCTGCGATAAATCATTCGAGTCGGCCGCGGAAAAATTCCGACACATGTAGTCGCCTAACCGCCTCCGATTCCTCCGACCACCCTGCTACTTTGGCCGCAGTTAAATGCATTTTCAGTGTGTACTTAAGGGGAGCGCGGGTTTTGCCAACGAGGAAATAGACGCGCTCGCCCGAACACGGGTCACTTTTTTATTCGGAGTCATAAATTCGCGATTTGAATTTAGTCTGGTTATTTCGAGCTTGCGATAAGAGAGTACGTGATTAATGCTTTGTCATAGCCTGCTGACTGCTATTTTTGAGATGACTTGGCGGATGGATATTCTGATGCTGCTGTAGATGAGGCTGTAATAGTGTCGGTTGGGTGGGCATAAAAAGTGTGCGCGAAAGAATTGGTGTGCTTCATGGTACAATGATAATTCGTCGGGAAAGTTCGAAATAGCCAGAATTTTCGTGTTTTATGAGCTTCTACCAAAATATCGTCGTTCTTATCGAAAGGAAGCGAAGACTAGCACATTTTTGCGGGTGGCAACGGAAAGAAGCTCATTTTATGAATTTCTCTGAAGAGAACTCGTTCGCATGAAAATGATGGTTCGTATAGAAGCTTCCTGTAAAAAAATCAAATTATTCCGAAATTTTTAAGCATACTTTTCATCGCGACGAAATTCCCAAAAGTGCTATATTTTGTAGAAAATTTGAATCGTGCTAGTTTTCGTTGTAAAAAAAGAGTTTGCATTTCATGGTCCGCGAGAAAAGCACTTACGTCGAGACGATCTGATTCATTTTTCGGCAAATTGTCCATTCCGTTGCTTTTATAGAGTAATCTGTCGCAATCTTCAAAAAATGCATGCCAAGTATCTTCACCACTGCACTCATTCTCGATCTCAGTGTCGATATCGTGGTGCTCGTATTCGGCGATCTGTGCCTCACAGCATTTCAATGCGAACTCAATGCGATCCAATGGTAATGGAATTTCATAAGTATCTTCTGTTTTTTCTTCGTTCTATCAAATTTTTGGTAATTTGTAAACTCATTACACCTTTTTTCAATTATATAATGTTATTATTATTTAAATAATAAATAGGATAAAAAAAGCTGTTATAACTGATGATTTATTATAAAATTCCCTTTGAAATTCACGGGTACTTGAACCGTTAAATGATTGACTACGAAAGAGAAATAATTGAGAATTAATTTCGTAATAGAAAGTGCACAGTAATAACCTTCTTTTTTATATAACAATTTCAAGAACAAATAATTATTTTAAAAAAACTTACTTAAAAAAAAAATCTTCTCAATCGATCGTAACAATTTACATACCCTTTAAAATTTAATCCCCGAAAAAAAAACTTGCTAAATCAATTGAAAACCGAATAGTTCCACAACTAGAAAACAACGAGGATAAAACTTTAATTTTTTACGTACACAAAACAAACTGAAAAGCAAAAAAAAAAACGTTTTAAAATCGATACTCATCGTCAATTCGAAAAAGGCAATCTGGCATCCAGACGAGTGCAAAAATACAATTATCGCCTGCGGGAAGGCTGGCGCACAACTACTCGGAACTAATGGCCAACTCCAATTAACGATCGGATTCTGCGGGCGTACCATCTCGGCGTTCTGCTGGTCGGCGCTCTCGAAATTTCGCATGCGGTCGACGAAGCGCCGTAGCACGGCCAGGGCAGCGCACCAGCGAAAGTCCTTCACCAGGACGGTGAGCTCGCGGCTCGGATTGTAGCTGCGCGGAAACAGCACGTCCGCGACGTTCGTCTCATGGAGCCAGTGCGCCTCCTGCAGCACGTGGGCCATGCCGAGCTGCGAGCGCGAAAAATGCATGTACGCCCCGTACGTGAGCTCCCCCTCCCTTTTCCCGTTTCTTCTCTTTTTTTTTCTTCTTTTGCACCGCCCTCCCACCCCCTTGTCTCCTTTAACGCCGGCCGAAACGCCCCGGCGATATATATCGCCTACGCAGACGTTTTACGCTATTTCTCGGCTCCAGCGTACGCGCGCCTCTTCTCTCTCTCTCTCTCTTCTTTAGCCCTCTCCCTCCTTTTTTCGCCAGCCGCGCTTTATTGCTCGTAATTTTTCAAAGTTCGCTAATAGTCATGCGTATCGAGCTCGAAAGTGCAGTATTTCTCGGGGCTTTTTATCTTTTACAGGTGGTATTTTACGTTAAAGCCGCAGATGCGATTGGAATGTCGAGTGGGCTTTCGGTATTTTATCGGAGGGGCCGAACTTTAAAGAAAAAGGGAGGGGCTGGGGTTTCGGAAGAATTTTTGAAGCTCCGAGCATTTATCTTGCCATTCGCTCGAAGTCCGAGGAGATTTTTTTCTCATCAATATCACATCGACCTGTGTTATATTAACGAGTCACACGCTTCATCCTCCTGCCTGCTTCTCGCACTCTTCTCTTTCTTTTTTCCCCGCCGATCCGTCCCTGCGGTTTTTTCTTTGCCCGCACATTTAAAAACTTCGCCGCTCAAACTTTACGCCTATTATGAATATTTTCTCGGGTCCGAGACGGAGCTCAAGAATCTTGACTATATACGCGTCGTTGCATTAAAAACTTATTAACCCTTGCGCGGCGAGTACTCCGGTAATTACAAAATTACCTTCTGCTGGCCCTCTCTCTCTCTCTCTCTCTTTCTCTCGAAGTCGCTAATGGATAATAATTTTCAAATGGAATCGCTGCATAATTCCGGAATCTTTCAACAAAAGCGATTTGCATTAATTAACCGAGGCACGCTAATCCCACAACGATAGTTCACGGAAAGCCTTATTTTACCGGCTCCAGAGCACTCGTAATCCTCGCGGCGCGTCAGAGGGAGAGGGGGACTGAGTGAATTTCGCGGAAAACGTCCCGGACTCAATGCGGCGGGATTCGCCTGGGCGCGATTCGACGTGGCTCCGCTCGGAAAGTGGTTACCTTAGAGGTGTAGAGGGAGGGCTTGTGGAAGCGATTGAGCAGCACGTTGGCGGCAATGCTTCGGTCCCATTCGATGAAGTCGTTGCGGCTGTCCCAGATGAAGTCGGGCGGTGCGTTGCGTAACAGCGCGAACGTCAGCGCCCGTTCGTTCAGCGAACCGTCCGAGAGACGCACGTCCCCCAGAGACTTTGCCTCCAAGCAGGTCACGCTGCCTGGTCCGCAGAAATGGAAACGTAAATTTAAGTTCGCTCGGAGAAATTATCTATTCGTTTTGTAAATTTCAATCGAGTTGGAGACTGAACAAATGTAAAATATAAAATGGACAACGTCGTTTTGTGTATCTTAAAAATATATATATATTTTTTTAAGAGGGAGCTTGGAATAAGTATGTCGGTAACCAGTCACTACTCTCTAAATTTAATGCACCGAAATTTGTATTGAATTTCAAAGCAATAATTTACTTTTCACTGCAATACAGAGAATGTACACTGCCTTAAAATTTAGTGACTATTTCACTGTATTATATTTAGAGAGTAGATCACTAAGCACCCCAGAAGTCAAGTCGTATGTATCAATAAAATAGAAGTGTACTATTCCGCCGGTCTTCCCTGTTGTATTATAAAGTAATTTTAGTGTAGATAAATATTTTACATCTTTAGTATTCATTTAGTAGATTTTCAATTAGAATCATCTAAAAAAAGGAGATTGCTTGAATAAAGCGTTTATAGTTTAACAAAATTGCCTAAAGTAATTTAAAATTTATTTATAAAAAATTTAAAAATATTATTTAAAAAAATGGTCAAGCCCACTGTCACATTTAAAAAATATAATAGTTGCGCATTAATATTTTATAATTATTAAGATTCTATCACAAGTCTGACCCATCCAATAAAAAAACACTATATCTTCCCTTAAAAAAGTGATGACCGGATGTTGTAAAGCCTCGAAAACGTAAACTTGATTAGTTCAAAACTCAACAATGAACCCGGAATAAACAGTAAAGAAAGGAACTTGAGCTCACTCAATTTTGCTCGTATCTTAAAAAAGTAATGGTTTTTGTTTTGAAGCATTTAAGTAATTTATGAATGTAATTGGTCGAAAAAATTAGGAACGCGTTTTCTTTTGACGCCAAAGTTCAATTCTTAAAAATTTGAGTTGTCCATAATTAAAAAATTTAATGAAATAAGTATTGTATTAAACTTTTTTAACTGTAGTTTTTATTAACTAAATTTGTTGAAAAATTAAATATTGCTACGATATTATTTAAACTAAAGAATCGAGAATGTATTATTTAGAAGAATTGATTAGAAAAAAAGAGCGTAAAGAGAACATTAAGCGCGCTGGATTTTACTAGTAGTAGATAAAAAAAGAACAGTTACGTAAAGGAACTTGTAACTTAATTACGCCGACCTTATTGCACCGGTTGTTACTCATAGAATGACAAAAATAAATTATTTCTTTCTTTTTGCGATCGAAATATGAATTCATTAGGAAGTTACATAAGCGTACTTACAAATTATTTATTTATTTTTTTTTTTGAACAAATAATTATCCAGTGTTTTACAGCGCCATTCATTAAGTCTCGTTATTTCTTTACAAAGAGATTTAATTGATTGGTACAACTGTTTCAGTAATTGGCAAGATTTAAAAAATATAACTCTAAGCAGCTTTCAAGTAACTTGGCAATATGACCGATTTTGGAATAATGCCATTTGAAACTTCTTGTCCCGTCGTGCACAAATAGAGTATCATAATACAATTTTCATTAGAGGATTAATTCGAATCGTCTAACTTTATTAACGACCCCGCAAAGCATCATTAAAATTAACAGTTGATTTTAACTGCATTAAATATTCTCTAAATTAATCGTAAAACTCTTATTAAAACGACCCAAAGTTTGTAAAAATGTGCCACAAAAATGGGTAAATTTGAGATAATTAATCAAAGTATGCGAATACCGGCATTAAGGATGAAACGAGACCCTCTAGCTTCGCCACCCAAACAGTTTCCCATAAAAAAAAAGTGCCTCTTATCAAAATTTGACTTAATATCCGTCTTGAACTTTGTAATCACGTCACCAGATAAAGTATTTCATTGCTTCGTAAACTCTCGGGCGTCGCTCCTAAAAATAACAATTTTCTAAACAACCCCCTCCCCCTATCTTTATACGCCCAGGAGCCGTAATGCAGAAAGTACATAAACCCCGCGGACCGCAGTCGTTCATAAAATTCCACCGACTTCCTACCCCTTCCACCCCTTTTACAAACGAGATTACTCGAAGCCCTGTGAAAACTTTCATACGGTCATTATTTCGTAGCTGCGCGAAGCGACGTTTACTTTGGACAATATTTGCTTTGTGAAAACCTCCCGGGTGACGAGTTCCAACTGCTCCCTCCCTCCTGGAGCAAAGTGAACTAACCATACGGAAGCGATCTCGTCCTGCTCGGCTCGTACTTCTGAACCCAGCCGCGCTCCTCGAGGGCCTCCTTCAGCCTTGGCAGCTCGCCCCGTATCAGGAATACCTTGTGCCGCTGCGGAGATCGAACAATTTCACGAGGAATAGAATTGCTTGTTATCTCGCTGCAAGCCAACCCGTCAACGTTTTCCTTTCCTACCCACCCCCTCCTCTCCGGGCCCCTTTCCTCTGACTCGCGGGATCTGTGTATATGACTCGGCGTGCGCGTCTTCGATTTGATTTTCTCTTTCGCGAACTTTATAGGCCTTTGTGCAACGCGTGTCTTGCATTGTAAATCGAATTCGCTATTGTCAATGTCTGCCTTGTGAGTCTATATGTTCGCGTATCGATTTAAATCATAGGAGTAATCTAATTGAGCTATTGAATATTTACGTTTTCTTTACATTTTATTACTTTTTAAAAGAAGTTTTATACTTATTAAATATTTTAGTTTTTTCGCCAGTCGAGTAACATCTTTGGTGAAAAAAAGATTTAATAATTAAAAAAACGTAGATATAAAAATCTTGATTGCATTAATTCCTTTTTTACGGTGAATTGGTACTTTCGCGGAGCTCTTGAACAGGAATCTTTTGATCACCGAACACAGAGGAAAGTAAAAAAAAATTAAATAAAAAGGGCCGAAGGAAAGCGGAGATGCGAATAAAACGTATTGATTTGCACTTGGAATATACTCAAATTATATCTCCTCAATAATTATATAACGTTACTTCTCTTTGATGTCAGCTGAAGTATAAATGTAGAAAAAAGGTAAATTTTATTAATGCTTTTTAGTAGAATATTAAATAGTACCTTTTCTTTTAGCTTATGTGATTAATTGATATAGTTACTGGAATTTTATATTTTATAATAATTTATAATGAATATAAATATATAATCTAAAGACTATGCTCTTTCGAATATAATCTAACGACAATATTCACGAAAGGCATTTTCTTACCAAAGTAACTATCAATAAAAAATTCATCGATTTTCATATTTTCAAGTCAAATAAACCTTTGCAATGGATTTTTATGCTGTAGCACACCAGACTTGCAATGAAAGCCAAAGAAAAAAGTGAAATAAACCATCGAAACTAATTAATACAATTAGAGCCGTACTCGGCGCTGCGATGAATGAACCCAACTTTATATCTCCACTGAGGAAAATGCCGAAAACCCGAAGTCAAGCGATAATCGTGAAAAGTACCTTAACGGCTTCTTCGACTTTGCTCTTGATTTTCTTGAAGCCCTCGTGCCTGGACCACTCCGCGCAAGAGATCTCCTCCTCGGATATGGGCTGGCGGTGCTCATTAGCCCCGCCGCCATCGCAGCCGGTGTCCGCGGCGCACTTGAAGTAGCTCGATTTTACCGAAGACATTGCGTTAACGAGGCTGTAACGGTAATCCCGCTCGGCCGCTGCCGTCGCCGGGGGCGGCGATCCGAGCCGTGGCCCCTGATTCCGATTGTACGGGTTGATGGAATTCTCGTTTTTGTTAATCTCCTGACGTGGCCAGCCGCACCTGCGACTGCTCCCGCGCGCTCGTTAGCACCTCACCCTCGTCGGTCAGCTTGAGGATCGTCGATGATATGGTTATCACCGTCGGATCGGTGCCACCGTTCCTGTACGCCGAATCCACAGGGATACCAGTTTAGGTATTGCATTATATATTATTTTTTCTTTTTCTAAAGTTCTTTTTTTTTAGGACATTTTTATTCTGTTTTTGGTAAGCACTGATCTTTAGTAAGCACGCGACTAAGTAATATGTTAATTTTTTGGAATGTCCGCCAAATGAGATTAATTACAGTGCATTTGAGCAAAGTCATGGTTCATGACAAAGCAGCTGAGTTTAGGGCTTCGTTTGTATTTTTCACGCTCGAGAGTTTCAGTGTAAGAGGGAGATTATTAAGTAATAGCGGAGTATTTTTTTTACGAGCGCGATGAAGTCATTTCGACAAATAAAAAAGTTTCTACAATATAGGAAGTTATAAGTATTGTATAATGTTGTTCTTTAAAAAAAAAGTACGAGATATAATTTCGCTACTTTATTAGCGTTGAAAATGAATCCATCAAGCTCCCATGAAAAGTGAATATAAAGCGAACTTTGGCCGTGAATATTTTAAGATTTTAGCATAAATAACTTCTGGCCCACTGAAGCGACAATCCTTTTTTTTTTTACTATATTTTCGTGCACCGAGAGAAACATTATAGTAAAAATTACTATATTCCGTGGAAAAAATGGGACATACTCGACCTATGACGATTTTTACTATAAAAAATACTAAAAATTCCTATGTACATAGGAAAAATTGCTATTTATATAGTAGAAATTGCTACGTACATAGGAATTTCTGGTATTTTTTATAGTAAAAATTTTCATAAGTTGAGTATATCCCATTGTTCTTACGGAATATAGTAATTTTTACTATAGCGTTTCTCTCCGTGTGGTTTACACCTCGAATGAAGCCAGTCAACATCGCGCTCGCTCTCAAATACGCCACGCCAAACGAACTCGATCCGCCGTCACGGAATAAAACAAGAAGGAATCGGCAGGACTCAAATCCTTTTACTTTCATTAAACAAGAAATTTAAAAGGAGACTAAAGAAAAAAAAATCAACAGGAGAAGGAGAAAAAGGATGAGAGCGGTCGGCATTGAGGAAGGCAGAGGAGAGAGCCAAGTTTTAAGTAAAGCGAAGAGTGAGCCCGATAAAGTTGTCTTAGTAAACTACTTTTAAGTGAAAAAGTAAATACACATACTTCGCGGAAGCCTGCTGATGGGTGGGCGAGCTCGGGCGCGAGGTCTTTTTGATGGCCGCTTGGCTCGACGAGGGCGACTGGGGCGGCGGCGGCGTCAAAGCACTGGCCGCCTTAACCTCACCGTGATTGTACCTCTTCAGGTAGTTTTTGCTATAAAATTTCGGCGGCTCCTGCAGGCGCTTCCTCGGAGATTCCGCCCGGCCGCTGCTGACCTCGCGCGCGGTCTTCGCGCGCGCGTCGCCGTGCCTCTCCATACTCGACGGACGCCTGCCTCTTTAAACTTTCCTCGGCCCCGACAATTCGTAGCGCCCCTTTTTCTTCTCCAAATTTACCGTTCATCCCAATTGTTCGACAATCATAACATTTCTTAGGCTGCTGTTTTTACGGAGAATTTTAAGACGAATCCCTGCCGGACGGAGATTTTGCAAAGTTGGTTAGGTCACGCACAAAATTCGAGAGCCCTCATTTGTCTTTCTCTGTTTACCCACACGGATGCCAGAGCTAATAATAATTTTACTTAATCTTCTTTTAAAAATGTTAATTAACCCCCCCCCCCCCAAAAAAAAAGGAAGAAAAAAATACAAAAATAGCATCCCGTAATTATTTTTACACTATAATGCGCCGGCAGACCAGCGAAATTTCATTTAGGAAACGGAGGGGCGCGCGATTTACGGAAAAGTAGCTTAATTAACGAATAACCATCTCAGGGCATTTAGACTCATTCGGATTCTCGCGCACGAGCGTCCGCGGCGCCTGGGCGCTCAAATAATGCATACACACAGCCGACGTTCGAGCGATTTCGAGCGGCCCAATTTCCTGCATTAAGCGGCAAGCTCGTCTCCCATAAAACCGGCCCTTACAACCTTCCTCTCCTTCCACAGCTCCACCCCCTACCCCTAGCTCCTTGAATATTTAATTAATCTCCACCGTACGCGGCTCCGAAAGGATTTTCCGCGCGAGCAGATAATTTACTTATGCAGCTCCGGCGCTCCAGATGTTTTCTTGGAGCAGCCTTTGAAGGACGAATCTCGGCACTATGCCATGCCCTTCTCCCCGACAGCCGATGTAATGTTGTCGCAGGGAGCAAAGTCTCGTGCTTCTCTCTTCCTCGCGCGTTCGTTCTCGCTCTGCGAGCGACCAAATGCACCGAGACCTCATTATGCCTCTTGAGCGAACAAGTCAATTAAATACTTCGAGGAGCGCACTGGCGTACGGGCACTGCGAGCACACTAACGTAATATGGCCAAGGAGCCCTTGAGTGCAGCGTGGTTCATTCGTTTATTGCGTGAAGTTCTTTTGAGTGATATTTTTAGATAAATTTTTTTTTTATTTTTTAAATAGATTGGTTGGCGCGAAAGTATACCGTACGTATTTTTTGCAAAGTTGGGAAATTGATTTTTAAGGGTAAGTATCATAGTGCAGAGTGAGGAGATTAATGAACACTACAAGGGAAATTTAAAATGCTGGTTTCTTGTTTGAAAAGTTTTGCTAGATTCATAAATAAATGAAGATTCAAACTGAGATTCTACCCCTAAAAAAAGTTTTATTTACATTCGCACTGCAGTTATAAACCCAGCAGCTATATTGTTACATTTTTATGGGTAATTTTTATTTCCTGGATGGTATTCTTAAGACTAGAAGGCAATTTGCTTTCCGAGGTAAAAAAAAAATACAATAAAATTGAATCATAGCAACAATTTATTCAACGCTAAATTTTTTAATTCTTCCATCAATCTCAGCAAAGTCTTCTCTTTAAAAAGATGACCTGTTTACCTAGTCCTATGGAATTAAATTTTAAAACATTATAATTTGAAATATAATAGATTTGAATCATCAAAGAATTTTATATTAAATAATTGTGTTTAATTAAATAAATAACGATGCCTGTCAATGCGATGCAACTTCTACTCCGTCTTTCCAATTTAGAGATCATCCAGGCCGCAAAAAGTAGGGAAATAAAAAAAAATCACGCATTCGGCGAGCTTAATAAGAGCGCGAGGTCCTCCCGAGGCTCTTCCACCCCACGACCACAGCGGAATACTCATAATTACCCTCGTTTCTCATCGACATTTACATGCACGAAAATTGCCGGCAAAATCTTCCCGCGACCTCGGCTCCGCACACCATCCCCCTCCCCTCGCAGTATTCATTATAATAATGGAAGGTCAAACCAAGCCGAGCTCAGCCGCGAATAAGGGCGTAATTGTGGACGGGTAGTTTAAAAGTGCCTCGGCCCTTCAGTGATTAGAGAGCGGACCGTCCCGATGGGTGCGGTTGGTATATAAGGCCGCCTCGCCCCGAATTTTCTGCCCTCCTCTTCTCCCCCTCTTTCTCTCTGCTTTTTTTCCCCCACCTTCGAGTCGGCTGGGCATAAAGACGCGCAAGTCTCGCGCCCGGCTGCTCGTTTCCACCGCGGCGAATACGACCCCCTTTAAGACGGCGGTGTATAGGCGGTGCTCGTTGCGCAACACCGTTCCGCACGGGGGCTACTTTGCGCCGGCGGGGTAATGGTTAAGTAATTATGAGGAGGAACGGCTGCTTTGATACGGGAAACTCGTAACCGTGAGTTCAGCAAACAGCCTTATTAAAGTTGGTCTGCGTCGATAATCAGCTAATTTTTTTTTCTTAACCGAGTATTTTTAATTAGTGCGCTGGCGCTGCTGCTTCTTTCTCTTCTACATTTTCTTGCTGTTTCGAAAATCGAAAATTTATTGCATCATTTTTCTATCAAAATTTCTGCAAAGGGAGGGTCTCGGTGAATTGTAAAAATTGAGTTTATTTTTAAGCTTAAATGCATTTGTGTTTTATTGAAAGTAAGAATGAACTTTTACGATTAATTTTTAATGGAATATTCAAATGTTTCGTCGCATATAAATGCAGTTTATTATAACGAATATTGGTAAAGGGATTAAAGTGATTTCATGGATGAGATATATTTATTATAACGCGGCACTGTAATAATCCTGACTGCTTGAATTGATAGTGTATTTAAACGTATGCTTTATTAATAGAACGGGATATTTTAGAAATAATTTCGCACTTAAAGGCTCTAAAATCGACTAAATGATTGCTAGATGGCTTTTCAATGGGAAATAAAACGATTTCGGAATAGCCGATAATTTCAGCTTAGATACTGCATTATTCAGTGATGATAATTTCCTTACGTTTAATGGAGTAATAAAATAAATAATTCAATGCTATTAGAGATAGCCCCTTAAAGAAATATTTCTTTTTTTATCTGATAGCTGCTACTCTTTACATAAATTTCATAATTTAATCGTGGCTTATGAAAAATCCTTTTTAATTTTTTTATTGTATAAATTTATGATATAAATGATCTTACGATTCTTGATGTTTCACACCTCTACCCGTAAAAAACATTAAATCCTTCATTTAACTTTCATTCTACGATTGTTAGAATTAAACATTCACGAACAATTACTCATCCTACTCCGAAAAGGTTAAAAATTTTGTTATATCAACAATGAATTTCGAACCTTCTACCTCCACTACATACTTTATTAGTTATTATCACTGATTTTTTTATAAGAATCTCGTAACTGTTGGTCGTCATTTTCACTTCAACATTTTATTAAAATAAATACACAAAATTATAAAACGTATTTACAAACTTATTCCATTTTTACCAAATTATTAAATAATCGCTGAAAATCTAACTCGAACAATCGATATTGCCCCACGTAAACTGCACACACAACAAAAAATGAAACAAAAAAGTACCTCCCATCGAGGCGAAAACTTCCAACAATAGCCCACAACTCCTTTCCCTCGCATCGGCTCAAACATCCCCCCCCCCCCCCCCGCTGCATAAGAAAATCAATTCATCACACTTGCGTGGCTAAAGCACTCGAACTGGGCCATCGCGAACTTGAGATTCAACCGGGCTCCCCGTCGGCGAGCGGTGAATCTCGTGCGTGCAACTCTCGCTATCGGGCTCATTCAATTTTCTTGCGTAACGGTGCATTACGCGCGCGCAGTCTAATACTATGGGAAATTGGAGCGCGCCGGCGGATTCCTCGAGGGTCGCGCGATTGCGTACGGCCGTTGTATCATCGAGGTCTCGGGATACCGGATCGGATAACGGCGCCGCCCCCCTCCCCCTATACCACCCTCAGTTCCCCGCTCCAACACATATATCGCCCGATTCGTAGAGTACCCGAGGAAACCGCGCGCAAGCGTGCAGTGGCGCCGCGATGATTCTCTCCCGCGGTAATCGCGGGGGCCCTCGATAAGCGTGGGGCATGGGGTGAGTAACTCGTGGAAGCGCGTGAAATTGAATTCACCGCTTCTATGAAATAATCTCACTGACTAGAGAGATTATCCTTTTTTTTTCTTTCCCTCTCTTTCTGTCTACTACTCTTGCAATGGCCTGGCGACGTGTCCGAGAAGAATGCAATGCTTGTTGTCTGTTTTTACTGGAGAGGCAATTTCGTAAGAATTAATTCAATTGTTATTTAAAAATTAATTAAAATTCGATGTCTTTTTTCGCTGATTCGATGTGTATTAAATGTAAATTTTCGATAATTTTACCATTTTTAACATTTTCCTTGAAAATTTAACGAACATAAGGAAATGGACTTTAAAATTTAAAAAAAAAATTCATTATTAAGTAAATTCAAATTTCAATAATTCCTGAAGAAATAGATTTAACGATAACATATTGAAATTAATTTTAAATAACTATCGCTCATGTACAACACGTACACTTTGAATATTTCAGTAGAAAAATCGTGCTATGGTCAGACACATGGACGTTCGTCTGAATATAATAATTTTACAATTAAATGCTTGTCACTTAATCGCTCATAAATTTGTACTCGCAAACTATTCATCATTCACAAATGAGCTACACAGTTTTAACATTCTGTTTCAGTAGAATAATCAAGTTGTGGTCAGACGTGCACTCTAAAATGCATATTACTGAGTCGCTCCCAAAATATGTATCCGTAAACTGTTCAATAAAGTTAACATGCCTTTTAATTAAGCAATAACTGGCTAATAAGAAAAAAATTGTATTCCCTCCAGAACGAGAGTTCAAATAAATCACGAAAACAAACATTGCCGGTAATTAACTTCTCCGCACTTCATTAACCGTATACAATTCATACGCGAAATTTCTGCAGTTGCTTACATTCCTCGTTTCGAAAATCGCGTTTCATTTCACAACCAACACACCCAGATGCTCAAAGAACTCGCGGGCGGAAAGGTCGATCTCGCTTGCATTCCTGAAACGTCGAGATAAAAAATCCCGCGAGATGATACATATATGCGCAATCTAAAACGCATCAAATTCCACGCCGTGAGTGCTCTCGAAAAGAGGAGAACTCCCCGTAAATGGAGTAGCCGGAGAAGCGTTCGTCGGTGCAGCTCGCGCTAATTGCAACCCGCGCGAGCGGCACGCGGAGATTCGTGCTGTCCACTCAAGTCCTGGCGACAGTTTAACTGCGAGGGCACACTGGATAAAGCCAATTTGGTAGTCGGTTAACAGCGACCCCCGTCCACCCTATAGACGGGATTTCTAATCCACCATATATACACGTCCGCCGGGGCCATTGAAGGAGCTCGAAAGCTCCGGTCATAACGGGGCTGGCTATAAGCCATCTTGTACGTTACTTTGGAAGAGTGGAGGTGAGGGAGGAAGAGAGGGGCGGTGCACCATCGATGGCGTCCAGTCTAATGTTCCTTTTCAAGTAGAGATGATCGTCAAGTCTCCGGCCTCTCTCCCTTCAGTGAGCTCCGGGCTATCGACGAGATTCGAGGCGCTGCATTTATAGGGCCGTTCGTTATAAACCGCTGAAAGCTTTTACCAATAGATTCCGTGATTAATCGATCGAGACTCTCGAGTGCCTTTTTCAATTCGACAAAATTTCAAAACTTATCGAGGATTAAGATGATTTATCTACTGTGTTTCTCTTGCATTCTTGATTTTTGTCATGGGATATTGTAAAGGTGACATAAGCTGTGTATATCGCAAATTCATTACAATGTGCTTTAATTGGTTTTCCATATTTTCCTTGCTGCGATGAATATTATTGTATTAATCGGACATTTTTATTAGCCCTACGATGAAACTACGGATGAAAATGTATTTATTTATTCATTTCCATACGTGGAATTTACGATGAATAGGTCAACCATATCTCAATATATAAATTAAAATCTACAAACTACAACATTTAGATTGTTTGCTCAAACTTTATATTGTACAATTCAGAAATAGTAATTTTAATGAACAATGTATACAGTTTATTTGGCTATTTTTTTTTACAGCATAGTAAGATCATATCCTACATTATCTCTTTTGTCTTAACGTACAATAACTAATTTTGGACTTCCTGTCAGCAAGTTGAATAAAAAAATACAAGATTAAAATCATCCTCAAAGTTCAAAATAAGAAACTAAAGGAGATGTAAAAAAAATATAGTTTTTTTTATGAATAGTAAATCAAAACAGATTGGAGCATAAAAGATACTCCTTTTTCATGGGCGCCTTAAAAGTGCGCTCTGTGTAAATCCGCGCTCTAAGGCGTTTCAATAATTCTCGCCACGTATGGGAAATATTTTTTGTTATGTTAACGCGGCCGGCGAGGGGTGCGAAATCCGAATAACTAAAATCTACCGAAGCACGCGCCAAGGCTCTCTCATCCTCTGTAAGTGTAAACCTCCAGATATGAGATGTACTTCGGAATGTTTGCTCGGGAAACGCGAAGTCTGCATTGCACGACGCATAAGACATACAGCTTCAGTGTCGCTCCTCCCAGTGTGCCATACACCGAGGACCAAAGTCGGAATATACGAAGCTCGTGCGCCTTGATTCACTCTCGCCTTGCTCAAGGAAGAAACCTATGAATTCCTCGCGATTCTCCGTCCAAAGCCCCGTATATAAACAAGAAGAACAACCGGAACTTTTAAAGGGGTCAAAAGTGCTTTAAAGGAAAATTCAATGCTGCAGCGTATGTGCATAACGTCTTTACGTACTTTCTAATACGTTTCATTTTCATTAAAATTATTTCAGATACTTGAGGATCTTATTTGCGACTTACTTGAGGACGTCTATATTTCTAGAATTTATTTTGAACTTTCGAACGATTTATGTGATAGGGATTTGACAAAAAAGAATCTAAAGAAAGATGCAAGTTATAAAAGTCATTTCCTGAAAGTCTCGCGGGATAATGGCGCAAAATGACTTATATCTTAAGAACTGCATGAATTATTTTATTAAAGATACTAATTATCACGAATAAATAAATATTGCACGTCACTATCTTAAAGATAAATTTAAATCGAATAAAGTTAAGCCAATTTTCATGAAATAAATGATTATAAATTATTATTAAATTATATTATGCTAAATTGAAATAAAAAAATTTCAATCTTTTAATAAGATTTATGACACTATTAAATCTGAACATATAATTGATTTATTTAACTTACTATTTTTATACAATTATTAAAATACAAATAGTTATCATGCCTTTGATGATAAATCATATCTTTACATATTCAATCAAACTGTCCATTTTTATAACACATTAATATACAATAATTTAATTTATATAATTTATTACAAAATGCCTTGTATATTTGACTGTAAAAACAAATATACTATATTTGACTGTAATTCGTGTTTCGAAAGGTTAAAATGAATTTATTTAAATGAAGTTTTTATAAGTTAAAATAAAATTGACTGCACTGAGATTGCAATATTAGGAAACTCCGTACTTGTCCTCTTGTACCTCGTTTTGCTTTCATACGCCCAAGTAAAATTAGTAGATATAAAATTTAATTAAAAAATAAAGGAAACCGAGCTTCGTAAAACTCATACTCTTAATTTAAAACTGAAATTCATACAGAATCTTGTTTTAATTACAAAAGAAGAAACTCGCCGAAAATTTCACAAGCACATCCTCATTACCTTACCGAACCACTTCTTATAAGTCTCTCGGACCGTGATAATCCATTTCTGCGGAATCGAGAAATTTTTTTCACTCCTTCCAGCAAAACTCTCTTGGTAACGATCAAAAGATAAAAACTAAGCTGAATAATGAATATAATATTGAACAATTAAAGCGGTTTTCTTAATTGAAAAAATCTGATTATTAAAATTAACTCGAAAATGAATTCATATTTTTTTTTAATTCAAAATTTAAATTCGGTGATATATTTTTATAACTAATTAATTCTCCAACGGTAAATTAAACTCTCATAAATCTTTCTATTCACGATTAAATTGATCTGTCTTCGTTGTGGTGCTCATAAACCTCGATTATCATACAAAATAAACGACAACTTGAAACATACAATTATTTTGATTGCTTTTCAAGCAAATACCCCTCAGATCGATAAAATTAATTCACTATATTAAAACTCTTATCGCGTACTTTTTTGTATGTGATAGTGTCACTCTTCCATCTCAATTAACTACTTAACACATTTATCGTCTACGGAAGTATCAGGAAATAAAGAACGCTAGATAAAACTAAAATATATCCGATAAATAAATACCTACCCCCTTAAATGGCGAGCAAACTTTCCTCATTTGCAGAGTCGCTGTCAGTTTATTCCCGGCACGTATCAGCCGAGCGTGCATCCATAAATGCATAAAATCTTTCCCTTAATAGCGCACTTAATCAACCTTCTCCCGTCGTTGAGTTCGCTCATTTATGCACTCGCTCCCAAGTGACAAGACCACCCCCTCGGTGGGGAAGCAGGGGACAAAACGCGCGCGAAAATAAAGCCCCGGTAGGCAGTGAAAAGCTCGCTGGCTCAAGTAAAGTGCACAGAGTCCGGTCACGTGCCGATTGCCGACACTTCACCTTCAAATCCGTCCTTTATTTCGCTCGCACGCGAGCCTCAGCCCAAAGCCGGCGGCCCTTTATTCGCGCGAACAAGTAATATAGCAGCTTAGATGCACGTCTCGACATACCGGTGTGTCCCATTTTTACCGCGTACCTTTAAAGTTCCCCATTAAAGCCTCAGCGTATAACCTGCTTCCGCGATTTGAATACAAATTTATTGGATTCTATTCTGACGACCATTTTAGAGGCATTTTTAATTTATTTATCATTCCCGTGTTGTTTATTACATTTCATTGACATTTATATTAGTGAAATAGAAGTGTTACTTATACTGCACTGTTTAAAACTAATTTATACTTCGCAATATGCAGACTTAGATATTTTTTCAAAAGTCTATCAAAAAGTCTATCAAAAGAGAATCAATTTTGGAGAGTATCAATATTTAAGAGAACAGCTGTAATGAAGAAAGTTCAAAAACGGAAAAGGACTTTTAAGCGCCATAAGGAAAATTCTAAGACAGAGCAACGCAATTTTCTTCTTCAAAATCGAGGGCAATTTTATTTATATTTATTTTTAAAAATAAAAGGAGAAAATTTTCTATAAAATTGTGAAACTGACATGGTTGATATTATGAACTAATGGTGGTATTAAAAATAAATTAAAAAAAAAACTTTAGCAGTTTCTGGGGTAAACTCTTGAACCGTTCTAATTAAGTCGTTCAGAGTCGCAAAGGGAATTCCGGGTGAAGTAAATACTTCTCACGCTCTAAGAGTCTAAAAAAATCAATAATCGTTTAGGATGAAAATTTGAAAAACCGTGTCTTCATTTTTTTTAATATTCTCAAAACATATTTAATCATTAAAATACAAAAAAATATAACTACTTTTCAATAGTATCTAAAATTAAATAATCACAATAATATTAAGTAACTGATCCTCGTCTTATAACTACCCTCATTTTTATCTGCGTCTGTATGGATCGAATATCGCTGTTCAACGAAACAAAACGATATTAACACTGATTTGATATGCGCTTCTACATGCAATGTTTTGACAAGTGGATTACCATCCTTTTGAAATGCTGAATACTCCACTTTGAAAGGAAATCCATTAAAAATGATCGAGTTTATTTCCCTTATTCATTCCCTACCTTTTTACATTTATATCCTATCTATCATTTTTAATTTTAGTTTAATCAGAATTTTTGTTAAAACTTAATAAATCATTGATAAAATTTATTTAATTATCCAAATTAATAATCTATTTATTAAACTCACGATCTTTAAAATAGCCTTAAGATCACGAAACAGAGAGATTAAAGAATATTAAAAAAAAAACTAATAAGCAACAAATTTAGAAAAAAGCGAATTATGTTTAATAAGAAATAAAACGCTCAGTACTTTTCTCAAGTATGTTACATTCCAAACGGTCCATCAGACTGCATTCATCAACATTCTAGGTAAAATTAGCGCCGTTCCCTGGCAATCTTTTAACTACGCGACGAGTGCCTCCATGCGTAGTTCCGCAAAAGTATGAAAATAGCGCGACTTAACGAGCCCGAAGTCCTCGAAAGAAATATGTAACGTAATAGTCCCGACGCGGGGGCGGTTAGGCGCGCGTTCAGCGGCGAAGCGAAAATTGTTGGAGTGAGAATACTTGGCAGACGCGCCGAGCGGCTCCCTAAATCAAATTTATTTACACGCGGCCGAGCAAAGGAGGACGGGCATAAATTTTCGGGCAGCCTGGTCCCCGAGGCTTCCGGAGGACGGGGGGTGGAGGCGGGCTGCGACTCCGGCGAAATGAAGCGGCGCCTGCAGAGGGTCAGGACGAGCGAGGTCGGCGCAAAATGAAGCGTTCCGATCGGACGTAGGTGAGCTAATTGGGCCGGCTTCCTGGGCGATTTCGCCGGGGAGCCTTTCGCAGCTCGTCCCGTCGGGCGGAACACGTCCGAGATTTGTCTCCGCGCCCGTGAAGTTTCGACGCTCGGCGTCGAGTTTAACAATGTAGTCACGTCGCCGTGGACGCGCGACCAGTTCATTGCCATCATATGCAAACGCCGGGCTGCGGGCCTGGAGCGGGCCAATAACGCCGGCTGCCATCTCGGCGGAGGCGAAACTTCCTAAATCAATAGCGGCGATTCCTTTGAAGCGTCTCAGGCTATGCGGGAGGATATTAGCCCCCGAATGTGCTGTGACCGCGAGCGGACCCCCGCCAAATTGATTATGTTAAACAGTAGCTAATTCCCGGGAGCAGATTAATCATTCGCAGATTTCGTTAGGGAAGAAGCGTACGCGCGGTGAATTTTCACGGGGATAATTACAGCGTTCAGAGTAATCATGTTGGATCAAGCGATCTGTTTGGTAAACATTATCAACGATAAGCGGAATTAGTCGACATTTTTTTGACTATTTTCATCACAGTAGCAGAGAAGATTATTATTTTCATAAATATTATGCTTAAATAAAAGAAATAAAAGTGCATTGTCGAGAACTCTAAGGTTCGACTGTATCTGAAACTGTCATTTAATTTTTATTTAAATACAAATATATATTTAAATGCAAAATAAAAATGCGGGTATGCAAAATCCACTTTCACGGCTAAACGTAAATCTGTATGTCTACGGGTGCTTTCTTGCCTTTTCCAGCCTCGATATACAGCCATACTTTAGTGCAGCCTTAACGTGGATAAGATATCGCACCAAGCCTTAAAGACAAAGTGCCAAAGCATTACTCTCTGAATCTGTAAACATTACTACTGGAATTCAATAGATTTTCTTATATATTTACGTGCAGTTTAAAATGAACGTAATTTATAGTCACATTATGATTTAAAGTAATTTGAAATGCAAATACTTCTGCAAATATCAAATATAATACATTCTTTTAGCAAAAAAAAACTTTACCTTATTAATAAAATAAAAATTTATATCTCTATAATTCACAGAACCCCAAAATAAAACTTTGAAATCAGATAATAAACTTTTTAGATAATATTAATCATTAAACCTGTTAGAACCCTCTGATAAAGGGTTACGTAACGATTCGATTAACGGTAGAATAAAAATCAAATATCCTTCAGATAGTAACTTTGCATGATGGACCTCTAAAAAGGCTTATCCAACGACTGTTTACAATAAAAATAGTTGAATAAAACTTTAGTTACAAACATTAAACCGTTATAGTGCTCGTATAATGAAATATTAAAAAACAAGTCCGCCTCTCGACGAGGCAATAAAATACGCAAATAAATAAGGTCGCGCGGCCGACAAACTGTTTGCTTTAAAGCCAAGACGCTCGCAATATAGTTGTAGAAATTTATAATTTTAAATAAAGCACGGCTTAACCGTGCAGCATAAAAATAACGTCGGAGATTTCATCAAGTTTATATCCAGTAGCCCGTGCGTATGGCCCCGCCGGTGCCTCGACGCTTTAATTTATGTTCCACTTTAATTAAAAATATGGAGCCGCCATTTAATGCATTTAACATGCGCGGTAATTGAAGGCTTTTATTGCATCGACCCGCGCGGAGGCCTTTATCCCGCAATCGGCTCGCGTGTCCTTGGAGGCGGAGACACGATTACGCCGCGCTTCGCCACTGTACAGCCGCACCTCCTCCCAATAGCGCGGCGCGCAATTCCGTGCTCCGCGAGCTTGCGCAAATAACGAAGCGACGATAAGTGCATTTTTTATGGATATCGCTGTAACCGCGGACTAAGGAGTTATTTATGGGGGAAAACTAATTACAAAATCACTTTTGTTTTAGCGCTCTGCGCAATGTACTTTATTAAAAAGGATAACGATACAATCCTAGAAAAATGGCGCGCGTTTTCACACATTATCTCGTAACTGCCTGACGAGCTCTCCTCCTTTTTTACGGTTATTTTTATTACGTTTTACGGCCGAATTATAGAATCAGTAGAATGAGCCTATAAAACGTCGTGCGCTAACACAATTACTGAATATCTTTCTGACTTTTTTCTATTTTTATTTTTATTATATTAAAAAAAGTACTTAGGTGTCTAAAATGGCAAGTGATTGCTAATTGGATTGAGCATAAAGTTTCGTTAATTTTGGATGGCAGGTTATTGTTATATTATACAATAAGTAGAAAGAGTCTTTAAAAAGTCAGACAAATGTGTAATTACGAAATATGATGCTATCTATTCCCACTTTTTTATTCGAAATAAAATGTTTACGATGCAATGAATACTTTTATTTTCAATTACGATCTACAAAATTAACATTCCATGCTTATATAACTTACTATAAGTGTGAATAATTAGATCAGGCGACAAGTTTGCCTTAAATTACCGAGTGACATTTTTTATGAGCGAGATATATCATCAGTAGAATGAGTCAATAAAATGTCAGACACTAACTCTATTTTCGAATATCTTCCTGCATACTTTCTTTTGAACTAAATAAAATGCTTATAATTTTCAAGTGAATAAGTTTATTTGAAATTGTAATTTATTAAACTAAAATTTTATGTTCATCTAGATCTAATTTTTTATATACATCTAGAAAAGAAAGCGATGATATCAGGCAGGTTCTATGCTTTAATTATTATTTTATTTTTAATTACTGATTGTATAAAATTAGTAATTCAAATCCATAGAAAGTCAGATACTAATATAATTAAAATTTGCTATTTATTTCTATACTTTTTTCGAAATAAAACGTTAATGATATTGAAATGGCTACTCTTATTTTCAATTTAACATATATAAAATTAAGATCTGGGTATATCTCACTAAAAATTCATATTATTAGATCAAGAGTCAAGTCTCCCTTCAATTGTTGAGCGACGTTCTTTATGGCTTTATTATAGCGTCAGTAGAACGAGTCCATAAAATGTCAGACGATAACCCAATTTTCAAATATCTTCCTATCTTCTTTTTTTATTTCATCTACGCATAAACAGCTCAGAAAGTCAGACTGTAATCCAATTTTTTTATGTCATTCTAAATATTTATATTTTTTTATTTTTCATAAAAAATTTACAATATAACTGAATGACGTTAGTATTTTAAATTACAATCTATCAAATCAAGGTCCCATGCATATGTATCTAGAAATCCAAGCGATTAAATCAGGCGACAAGTTTCTGAGCGATACGAAGTAATAATATTACTGTTAGTTATAGCAATACGATTCTAAAGCATAACTAATTTCGGATTGGCATTGCTCAGATATCAAAATAATAATAACGCCTTGTACCAATGAAATTAAATCAGCTTTCGAAACTTTATCCGTTCAATACAACTTAATTAACAAAATTAACTCTTTGAATGTATTATTGCGTATCAATTAAAATTTAGCCACAACAAATTAATTTACAATTCAGTTGCTCTCAACTATTTCAAATTATATTTCGCTTTAAATTAAATGTAAACTTTGTTCTCTTGATTATATTTAGAAATGTTGGTCAAATTAAAACTTTGCATTATTAATGAACGAAATAATATGTATTCTCTTAAATAAATTAAAGTGCAAAAGCTTAAGAAGTTTAAAAAAAAAATATATAATTTATATTAAATTTAACTACTATAATATAACTATTTTCAATTTATATGAGAATTTCCGTTTGTGCATTAATTTATAAAATGCATTGTTTTTAATCCCTCGATTTTTTTTCAAATCACTCAATATAAATCCGTAGGAAGTGCTTGTCTAAAACGGCACGTCTCATCGATGGATTAAATTCTTAGCTTTCTTCGCAATCTTTTGACTACTCTCCGGAGAGGCGTTTTTCATCAGCGAAATGCTTTCGCGTCGTAAGAAGGTTACTTCATTTCTCCAGTCACCCAAAATGATTCTACGAGGAATGAAAGATTTCGGAATTTTACTTTCCTACAGTGAAAAGCGAAAAAAATCTAACTTTTATGAAAATTCAAATTTTACAAAGACATCTAAAGGAATTTATGGCTTTATTAGATTAACCGGAGAGCACTGACATTAAAACTTTCATTTTCAACAAAGATTTCCTTGAAAATTTCAAATGAAACTTTAAAATTTTCTCTTTAAAGCTCAATCGCAGTTATAAAATGGATGAAATTCTTTTTTAATCGTATAGGAATTAAAACGTAATTAACGCTGAATCCGATAAGCATTTTTATCTTACACTATTCATATAAATTAAGGCTATTCATTTAATGGAGCTTTACTGCAGATTAAATATAAAAGGTCTATATTTTTTGATATAATAATTTATCGTATTTCAAGGAGTACATAAAAGAGTACAACACTCCTTTCAATGAACAATTTTATTTTTTATTCAGAGTCATTAAATCGACCGTCACTATTCCTCAAATATACATTAGATAAAGTCCATCATCTAATTATTTTCAAAGTTTTTACGTCAACTGAATCCACACAAGAAACTATCTGCAATATCGAACTGGCAGAAGTTTAAATACATCTGAGTAATGAATCTCGGATGGTTCGCCCCTGTACTGATCAAAAGGCGACGGAGCCAATTGAATGGCGCAGTAAACCAGTAATGTAACAATTATACCATCAGAGGTGAGTAAGAGCCACGGCTAGCAGTAGCTCGCAGTCGCGTCAGCGCGTCTCCGGGCAAACTGTCGCCGAGGCGAGCGTCTAGCGCTACCAACTTTACTCATAATCCAATTTAATCGGCCGCGGACTTCAGTTTGCGCCGGCAGTTGAACGCGATATCGGTAAACAACACGTGCGGGCGTGACCCATTAACCTCGAGGGTACCGAAGGGTGGGGGGTGGAGGGTAAGGATCCCGCCGGCAGTTTCTCCGATATAACCGTCGTCGAACCCTTCGCCCTCCCCGCAATCCCTCGCGTCTCTAAGTGATTTTGCGGTGGCAACGCAGCCCGCCAACAGGAGAGAAATGCCCGCGGAGCACCGCAGCCACGCCAGCTAGGAATCCGCCGCTCTTTGTGCGGCCGCACGCGCCGCCACGGGTCCCCGAGTCTCTCCTTTCAGAGGACGTTTTAATGCGCCAGCGTTTCCCGCTCTCTTTCATGGACCTTTAAGAATTAAATGGGAAGGGAGGGGGGAGGTTGATTGGCCGAGTTTTAAACCGCTCAGCGAAATGTCCGTGACGAGGACAAATACGCCCGTCGTTGGTTAATTAAAGTATTCATTTTTATTCTGATTACTTGTTTTCGCTCTTTATTGGGGCCGATTAATATCACCGGCGTCTGGTTGTGCTTTTGAAAATTCGCAATCAGTTATGAATTATTCAGGGCTATAGGGGTTGACCTGGCGCGTAGGGTAGAACGAGCGGGGAATTTTTGTAATGCATTGTGTATAAAACTCATATTGAGGGCTGTAAAGCAGGCGGACTTTTCAATTATCGTTGGTTGGTTTGAGTTGCGATTAGCTGGATGGTAGCCGGCTTTTCTTGTTCCAATTATTACTAGTCGGTGGCTGTCTGAAAATGGAAGCATTTATTTTATTCGGTTTGATAAAAAAAAAGTAATGGACCCTGCTGACCGGTCGATGGAACGGTTAAAAAGTGATGTTTTTTTCGAGAAATATTCATTCATTAAATTAAACGTTTTTTTTATGTACCGACAGGTAGCACCTAATATTTTAAAAGATTCTAAGGTATTATTACTATTACTTTATCATCATTAAAGTTATTATTACTTTAATATTAAGTAACTGTGATTTTCATGGATTGCACTGATCATAATAGCTGATATTAATGTGAAAATCTGCAACGTAAACTTAATCTTGTTAGAAAAATAATTTTTTTATAAATAATAATTGTCACACACTTTTCATTACTAGGTCTTGTAATTTTCAAAATTTTAGGTGGATGCTGCATTTTAATGAAATTTTCAGAAATTGTAATTTCAAGCTTCCGAATAGAGTGTGTACTTTCACATAGCGGATGTGAAAATGTGCAGACATTAGGATGCATTACTTGATGAATTTTAGAAGAGCTAAAGCCAGTTGAATTCGTTTTCAGCCTCAAGGCTGGACCGCAAGAATCGGTAATAAAATGTGCATTCGCTACATACCCAAAATCGTATTTACATTTAAAATTATAAAAGATCTTGCGGTTTAAAAGTATTTATTTAAGTCATTATTTTAAAAAAATGAATGAAAATTATTAATCATTACGCATATAAAATTGATTATTTTAAAGTAGAAATTCTTGGAAAAATTTGTGTAAATAAAAATGAAACAAAATTATTACAAAAACCACAGTAACAAACAAAATGGCAAAAGTCAACAAACGTCAATTGCACAACCATCGAAATATTCCAGAAACAGATATTAAAAGTATAAAAAACAAACTTCCGTCGAAATATCTAAAAAATATTTTTATCTCCACGAACACTTTCACTGAGAGGAAGCAAAAGTAACAGCTTCATTCGATAAAGCGCGCAAAAGCGTTGTTCGAGAGGAAAAAAAGAAAATGTAATAAAACGAAAAAATAAAATAACACTTTCGCGAGAAAGTTTCACATAAAACTAACGGATAAATGAACGAACGCTTACTTCCACCGAAGTAATATCCGTGCGGAGTCCATGAAAAAGCCCATTCCTCAAACAATTTTATAGTCCGCATGACAATTGCGAATACAAACAGGACAGGTCGAGAGGGGCACGCACCCCCCAAAGATAAAAATTTACCTTCCCGCGCTGTCCTTCTTTATTTTCATAAGAATCCGCCATTTTCGTCTTGGCGAAACTCTCAGTTTATTCGAAGAACAGCGCTCCTTACAAATAAGTTGCATCCGCAGCGCAAACAATATGCATATATATTTGCTCCGGTGAACTCGTGGCCCAAGTTTATTTTACTTTCTCGGATGGACGCAGTTCCGAGGTGGTCAGGAGCCTCGATGTCCCCCGTTTTATTTACGCGGCTGGAGCCGGCGGTAAGATAAAGAGAGACTGAGCTGACAGGGAAATCGAGTTGCGCAAACTCATCTATTTCGAAGCGCTCGCCGACGGAGAAAAGCTTTTGTCATTTCGCAGCTGACCGCGTGACGATTAACCCGAGCGCGAATCACTGCCGGCGCGAGCCGCAAATTGAGCATGTAAATAGGACTAAGTCGCGAAATTACTACGGTCGAGCTTGCGTTATATGTCGCTGATGAAAATTTTATGATAAACCGCTGATCGTCGGCTATTGTTCACACGAAGAATTGGCTTTCGTAGGGAAAGCCTATTAAGGGTATTGTTATTTAATGTTCTTGCGGGTCAGCTTCTGCTGGAAGATACAATTAGTTTATTGAATTTTCTGAAAAAAGCTTCTCGATTATGGCTTAAAATATTTGTTAAAGTTGATAAAATTGGCCTTTTTAAGAGATTCAGTGAACACAGTTTTAATAAAGTTGACCAAAAAAATGAACGAGAAATGTTGGACGCATTTTTCTTACATCTTATAGATACAAATTTAATTATTGCGATATTAATTTTAGTCTGACGTAAAAGACTTTTTTACTCCGTTTGAGTGCTTCAATTACATCTCTGAGCACACATGACCTTACATGGTAATTAACTTTTATATTAAACAAATAACTCTTAACCCATGATTATGATGAAGAAGAGTTGTGAGAATATTTTCTTAAGAATGAGCTTAGTATTTATTAACAAAAAAATCAATGTATTTTAAAAATATTGTCGTACTCAATTTTTTTTTAAATATCTTTTACTGTTTTTCGATTTTTTTAAATTAAATAAATGAAAAAAGAATAAACCAAATGAGGTACATATAATTATTTATTTATAATCCGCTTAAATCGGATTTAACTTCCTAAAATACTATTTCACAGTATTTATGTCTAAATCCAGGTCAGCGGATCAAGCCAGCAAAATAAAGTTGCTTGAATGCATAATGAAACGCATATTCGAATGCATCTTCAAATTACTAAGCAATTTTCGTTAATGGACAAGCACGAAGCATCAAATGGAGTTGATTAGGATCAAACAATCGACGCTGTCAGTCGTAGATATCGCGAATTTCCGCTGGAGTGTTGAACAGAAAGCCTCGATCAGCTATGATTCAAGCAATGGTCAGTCATCCCTCGGCAAGACTCGAAGCATTTATCCGCGTTAAGTCCGCGATATACCAGGGAGGGGGGGGATGCGGAGAAGCCTCGCTGCCCGCATTAATTGTTAAGCGAATCTCTCCGGGCGAAAGCCCCGGATTCGAACGGAATCGCCGCGTCAAAACTCCCCGATATAGGATCCATTATCGCTACTTCAACTTCCAACCATTCTTCGCGTTTTCACCTCTTCCTCCTTCTCTACCTCTGCCTGTCTCTCTCTTTCTCTCCCTCTACCCTACTCTACTCTCTATTTCTGTCTCTATTTATCATTCTGTCGCTCTTTTGGGTGCAAAATTCACACGGCCAGCTCACAAGGATTACCGAAGGTACACAATTTGTGTTCGCTTTCCTCTGCCTCGCCGAAACGCCTAGATACGCACACAAGCGCGTGTACGCGTCCTTTTGGTTTCTCCTGCTGACCAATCAAGCGGTAAATAACACACGAACACTCTCCAAGTAGCATAGTAGTTTATACCCTCTCGACCTTTTGTGCTGGTGTTGTACCCTACCCGTGCGGTGCCTCCCTTATCTGCGGCTATCGCCCCTGAGCTCCTTTTCTTCTATAAAAATCAAGATCTTTTACTAAGCCAATGTGAAATTTATCGCTACTGAAATGTATTAAATAACTGGATGTTAAATTCTTCTTCATTTTGTTTTGTTTATAAAAGCAAATAATTAATTTTATAGAAGCTTGAATTTCAACACGATTAGATATCACTTAAATACGAGCAGATCAATTAAATTTATAGCAATGCTAAAGTCAAATAATTGAAATTGGCTTAAATACATTTCATTCACGTTGAATATCTTATGCTTGCAATGAGAGAATTTATTTATTAATTTACTGATTCAAGTAGAAGATTTTTAGGCACAGTAAATGTAGACTGTTTGCGTACTATACTTATCATGAAGTTTTATTTATTTATTCACTTGTATTTTAAGAATGGATGTAAATATGTTGATATTTTCTTTTTGTTTGAAAAAAGAGAGACAGAAAGTTTATGGTATTTATTAGAACCTTTAAAAAACACAGTGTCTCTTTTATGTACAATTTTATTCGCTAAGTCAATATTACATTATTTCGAGCAATATTTTTCTCTACTTAAACAGATGCGTAACTCGAGCGAAATTTGAGTAAGTTTTCTTTGCATTTAATTTGCCGTACTTTTCAGAATTTTGGAATGTTGTAGAGACTTAAAATAATTAACAAAAAATATTTACTTTAGTCTTTGAATAAACTCCTTTAATTAATACATAATTAATTGAAAATTTTCATTTTTATACACGATACCAATATTTCCATTGAATTTTCGTTATTTATAGCATTACGAAACATAAATTTACGATGAAAAACACCAACAGTAAAACTAATAAAAAAAAATTTTATTGATTCATTAACGAGATTATTTTTGCTCGCACTTCAATGGAACGCCGCAATTTCAGGCGCATATCCTCTTTGTGCAATCACGAAAGCAATTTCTAAGCGTAGCATGCGTGCGTATATACCTATGCATTGTTGATCATCAGCGATTTATACCGTAATGAAAATTTATGTAACGAGAATCACGAGATCTTGCGCGCAACTCCTTGCAAGCTCATTCTCAAACGAAATACCTGTGCGCAATATTCCAAAGATTGATAATTAAAGTTTTGGTTGTTGACGCATCGTCGTACGCAGAAAACCCCTGAGAATCTCCAATTTAAGCTCTTGCACATGTTTACTCGGGTTAAATTGAATTTTTCCAAAGCAAATACAAAAATGACTTCTCTCCTGTAAGCTGTAAAAATTGCCTTCCTCGACATCGTTGATCCACGATTTAGTGCGGGTACAATGCAGCATAATGGATTTGCAAACACGCGTTAGGCCAGCTGGTACGAGTCTAAAAACTCGACGGCTCATAAGCTTGATTTACGAACTTACTTGCTTTGCCATCCATTCGCAATAATTTATGCCCGTTCGATGCGCCCGCGTAAATATTTTACTGTCAACGCGCGAATTCCCCAAAGCACACTCGTCAATAGAATGCATAATTCAGGCCATCAAACATGATAAAAAAAAAAACAATAAAAAAATCAGAAATGAAGAAGCATTAAACGTTTTTCCGATACTCGTTAAAGCTCCACAATCGCCCGCTGACAGACAAATAAAAAAATTACATTCGCTTATTGTAAGAAAACTCACGAGAGAGAAGAAAAAAAAAGGCTATTGAAAAGAACCAGCCGCTAATAATTAATGGATCCGCGCGCGCGCCTACTATTTTCTTAATTACCAGCCGAGGTGGTCGCCGACTGACTGACGCACTAATCCCCCCGCAAACTCCCGGAGTAAACAAAACGTCCGAGGTGACAGCTTTAATCAGGCGACATCAAAGCCCCGCCAGTCTGACGGGCGTTAAACTCGTTACCGCACGGCGTCGGCGGCGCTTTTAATAATCCGGGGCATCAAGGAGCCGTCATTATCACGTCGCGGCGCGCAATCTCGGGCCCACGATTTATGGGGACGCGCGCCTTGTCGAACTCAAGTGGGCATTACGATAATACGAGGACGCATTAGCATAATCTCGCGATTCGACGGCGTTGCGTGCCACGTAGAGGCCGCGATACAAACGCCCCGGAGATTCTGCATCTCTTCCGCAACCCGCGAAAGACGTAACGGGGGCGCGCAGAATCGATACGAGCTTGCGGAACGATATGCGACGCTACGTGCGTAGCTTAAACGCCCAACCGTTTATGTCGGTTTTTTCTACTTTTTGAATTGAAGTTTGCGCTGTGTAAGTTACGGAAGTTACGAGATGTTTGTGTAAACTTGCGAGTGAGAAAGTTTTTTATTTACTTGTCTTTTACTATATTTTTTGTGGCGAAAATTGTGAGCTTTACATGGAGGGTTGAAGAATTTAAAAGAGCTGGGAAATGTTTAGAGTCTACCCTGAGAGAATTTTCTCGTAAAAGATATGGTCAAACTATCAGTAAGAATTGCGGCAAAAAAACCTATTCCAGGAATCGACAACAGTGGGAATTTTTACGAGAAAGTAACTGTGAATCCTACCTGGCTCTTGCTCACATAACGAAACTTTGTAATTTTTGCAAGAGAAGCTGCCACGATTAAGTGAACTTTTTCATAAAAATTACGCGGCTTTTCTTGTAGAAATTACGAAAACTTTTGTTAAAAATTATTTAACTTTTCTCGTAAAAACTACTGAACGTTTTTTTTAAATTAAAGTCTTCGTTAATCATTCAAAATTTACGTGAAAGTTACAGTGATTTACCTATAAAAAATTCCAGAGCTTGCAGAGCATCCCACGTTACATTCTTCCAAGTCATTTTTTACGTCACTTTATATTTTTGCAGCACAATTGTAAAATAAAAACTAAAATTACTTTTTCTAATTTCCATAGATTGACTATTCAAATTGTTTAATGTGTTACTTTTCAAATAAGAATCTAGTTTATTATTTAAAATAAACTTTAATCACTAAGAATGAATCTTTACAAATATCCAATGAAAACATTTTAAATTATAAAGAGTACTCCTTAACTTAATTTAACTTAACTTAACTTCGTTAAAATTTTCATCAAAAAAAAAAAAAGAAGAAACAACCGAAATGTTCAGAGTAATCAAGTTCAGATGAAGTATAAAAACGTTTAGTTTTTGTTGTTCCTCAAAAGCTCGCGGATCAATTAAGAAAATCATCCCTTCTCGCGAAAAATCCAAGGCATCACCGTCACCGCTCCTCCGGTTTTATTTTCACTATTTTCTTAACGCTTTCTTCATCTCAGCGACGCGCGAAATCCACGAGCGACGTCGCCTAAAAGCGAAGCGAAGTCAAACAAAAAAAATAAAGGAGCAACCGAGAGAGCTCCGGAGCCCGTCTCTCGGGCCGTTGTCGCGTGATGAAAAGAGCCGGAGCTTCCAGGCGAACGATCTCGCGTAATGTCGGACGCCGGAGGAGCACAGCCGCTGGCTTCGATTCTTATAAAGTGAATTGAACGAGCTTGAAAATGCACACGCTCGTTAACACACCCTCCCAGAGTGTCCCCCTTTCCCGAGTGTTTCCCGTCAGTTTTGAGACGCGCTAAAATATTGAATCACCCGTTTCCTCTTGCACCGTGCGCTTTTCTATCGCACCTCCTCTCTTTCGTCAGATTTTTAGAAGTGTACTTGTTTATCGGGAAACTCTTTGGGCGCTAAGCGAAATGTTGGCTTTATACGGATTTTTTATAGCTGTTCTTTTAATCGATTTAAAAAAAACTTTGAAGTTGAATGCCTTCAAGGCTGTATTGCAGCGATCAATGGATAACGAAAGCTGCAGCTGTGAAATGTAAAAGAAAATATTAACAAAAAAATGGTTTCAAGTTCTAAGGGTTCTGATGTTCAATGAAAGTTTTATCAATATGTCTGTACGAGACCGACGAAAAAAAAATTCTGTCAGAATTTATGTACATTTTATTTTCCAGATTTCAGATCAATACTTCTGACAGTTTGACATTCCTTTTTCAATTTCTGAGGACGATTTTAGGACGTGCTCGCAATTTAATTGGAACTAGTTTATACACTTTTTTTTACTCGTGATGCGTTACTCCTTTCTTTGTGGTCGCGAATGCATGAAATTTTTATCATAGAAAAATATATCGAAATTTCTTTTATCGGTTCGAACAATAATTTCGGTTTTCAAATTCGTTCAGCGATGGAGAATTTTTCTTTTTCCCGTTACATCTAATATAGCCACAAAGGTTATGAACGAACTTTAAAAAAGTTACTTCTTTGATACTTTATGCGTACTTTATCACGGTATTTGAATACCTGAATGCTTCGCCTTTAACTTTAAGCCGCATTGAAAAACTTTAGATTCTTAGTTAAAAAAAAAATTGCTACCTTAAGCCGGTCGGGTAAACTAAAAGCAAGATTAGCCGCGTTTACCTCGAATAATAATGCATCGCTTTATAACCGACAATGCAAAAGCTGCAACAAGAAGCCTCAGTGCCGCCTTTTAGATCTTAAAATCAATCTTATATATATTTTATTCTGTGCGCCGTGTCAAAATATGAACTCCCAAGGATTCCCAAGGAGATTCAGGCGAGCCGCATCGAGCCAACAGGCTGGAATTGAACTATCCGCGCATCAATATTCAGTCTTGCTTGTCTCGAGCGCGTGGCAAAGCTCCACAGAGGAAAGTCCCCGCCGTGGCGAGGGCATTAAAAATTTCTTTATCTCGTAAAAAAAAATATGAACCGAGAATATAAGCTTTGCCTCGCCTTTATCCGGCGCGTCGAACGCAGTGCGACCGGATAAAAGGAGGGGAAAAAATCTGGAAGACTGGACGCGATGTATACTTCCGCTGCAGCGTGCGCAATTGTACAAGAGTGCCGTATAGCGTCTGCGCTCGAGCAAAAAAAGGAATCAATTTAGATTTGCTTTGTTCTGCGTCTATTACGCGAAATCTTATTAGACGTTCCATGCGAACGGGAGAATTCGATTCCCGTCTCTTCCTCGTCGTCTGTGCAAAGGAATACAAAGTGGCACTACTTCATCACCTTCGCCTTTTCTTTTCACTGCTCGCACCTTCCAGTAGTTTCACAGTGTCCTTATAATATTTTCGTTTTCATTAGAGATATATATTGGCTCATTAATCCATACCGGCGTGAAATTTTTATACAATGAAGCTTAGAATAATTTAGTTCTCATAAATTATTTAGAATCCAATATTCAAGTCTTTGGTGAGCATTTGTATACGCACAGTAACTGCCATTTAAACAGCTGATATTTTTATCTTTTGTATTAGTTACTCAAGTAAATGTAGAAACTTCGTAAAAAATAGAATAGATGAATTTTTAATAGTAGGAATATCGCTATTAGTATTGAACACTAAAGTTTATTCGCTTGACATATTTTAATATTTTCATTTCAAGCAAGTACAAGGGTGGAATTTTTCAGTAAAATTTGAAAGGAATTTTCGCAATTTTATAAAAAAATTACGAGATGTCTTTTCAATAAAAGTTTTCATTGAAGATCCTCGTAAAAAAATCTAAAACGACTTTCCTTTCGTAAAAACTTAATCTGGCTATAATTTTTGGAATATCGTGTTAATACAATACGGCGATAAATAAAATTTCTAAATTAATTTGATATATCTAATTTCAAACCATCCAAAATCTTAAAGTTTTACAACTTCATCAAAATGTACCGCTCGGTACTTTAATTATATCTGACTGAGCGTGAAATTTAAAGACGTCGGTTTCATACAATTTCTTGCGTAAAATGTGGACAACTGCCTTCGCTAAATCCTGTCATAAAAAGTTACGACACCATTTTTTCCACCTTGCTATTCATCGGCTCAATCCCTGCCGGATCTGCTTCAGCGCAAAATTTCAAAGACGTGATTTTGTATAATTTTTGCTCGCCAAGCACGGACAAGCGCGTGCTTTTAGTACAATAATCAGAATTTCCTGCAGCTTCCATGATTTTTAAAATAATTTTTAAATTCATCGATAAAATTCAACTTCTATAAGCGGATCCTTTATTCTGCATGCAACAAGTAAACTGTAATTTGATTAACATTGTTATTGGGTACTATATTAATGATATTGAATGCGATTAAAAAAAAGCGTTACTTTAATTCGTTTTAATTAATTTAAAACAATTAACTAGTATTGCCGTAGAAAGAAGCCCTACAAATGGAACTCGCAGTTACTCCCACCTACTTATTAATTTTATTAAAAAAAACTAATTAACATTATCAGGAGCAAATGAAACGGAACGCTAGCATCGAATCCATCTAAATTCCGCGCTGAAGCCTTAATGCGGCTTTTAAGCTTGGGATCGGAGCACGACCGCGCCGCCTGACGCTCCTTAGCGACTTTCATCTCCGTCGCCGGGTGAAGACAACCCGGCGGCTGAGGAGGGAGGGTAAGGAGTGCTGCGCTCGGCGGTGCCTCAGAAGACTATACGCGCGACGAATCCTCTTTGCGGCTCTCGGTCTCGATTATGCACGCCTCTGCCTTTGCCTCGAGGCGGCGCTCCTTCTACCCCGCAGCGTAGCGCGCACAATGGCCTCAGCCCGGGATGAAATTTCCAGCGTCGCGAACTAAATTACAAGACGTTTCTGGGGGAAAAGAACATAGTCGGACAGAGGCCGCCTCCTTTTCGGAATCGCGGAAATACAAGGCGCCGCCCGCTTTTTGATTCGACTAAACGAACGTCATTAAGCGGCAGGCAGGGACGAGAAGGCACCAATTCCTCTCTCACCCTCCCGCCGCCCCTTGAAAGTTCACCCCATTTTGTATCGGGGGTATATTCTCGCAGAGAGATCATTGAGAGAGTCGAGGTTCAGGTCGTCGATTCAGCACGCGCTTTAAAAGTCTACCTGTAGAGGGAATGTAAATTTTGCTTCTTCAGTGTTACATGAAGCTGGAGTTTTTGATTGGAGCTTTGGAGCTTTTATTTTTTTTTTATTTTTGTATGTGGGTCGATTTTATAAATGCATTTCTGAGCTTCGATTTCTTCGGCAATAAATTGCTTTAATTTTTAATAAGTCAGTATACGATTCGACCGCAAATTTATTGCATTCGCAGGTTATACAGGCGATAATAAATATAGACGGGCGAAAAATTAAAGGAATGCTATTGTTCGACCAATCACTGTGAGAGAAATGCCGTCGACAATTAAAATTCTATAGGTTTCTCATACTGGAACAATTAAAAATATAAAAAGAAAGCTATCGTGCAAAATTCCATAGTTGATTAAAAGTTCATGACTCCTTTCATTCCGGACTTTTTTAATATATACTATTATTCGATACAAGTGGATCAAATTACACTCGTTGGAGAATCATCCTTTGCACATGAATTGAAAATATTTTATAACACGAACACTGATTTGCGACATAGGATATTTTATACACGAAGTGATATAGTATAACACTTTTTGTAATTTTCTCTCTCTCTCTCCCTCTCTCTGAGCAAAGCTTTGTAATTTTTATACGAAAAAAAGCTTTATAAAAATAATGAGGATGTCCACGTAAAAATTAAAAAGCTCCTACTAATCATTGAAGATTCAGTTAAAAAATGACCAGTAAAAAATACAATAAAAATGTTTATAAGTTTGCAAATTATCTTTCACGTCATTTTTACCGAGATCTTCAACACAATTTTTACAATAATGGTTCCATTGTGCATAAACCAAGAGGACATCGCTAAATGAAGACCCTTACATCCATTTACTGTATGCCGATAATAATGTAAAATAAGATTTTAAAATAATTAGAATTTTTATACAAGAATAAAAAATTAATTTTCACGAAGAACCTTCTTCTATAAAAAAACGTACATATCAATTTTCCATCATCGTCCAACGGAATTGCCTTCTGGGCGGATGCATGTAGACCGACGGCGCTGCTAAGAAGGAGCGCGTACAAAATTGAGAAAACCGCGAAGTGGAAGTCTTGTATCGCGAAGTAACGAGGGCCCCGACAGAGCACTCGTAGCCACTGCGGGGGACAAAGTTGCGGTGAAGAACCTGCAGAAAGAATTGAGCAGAGCGAAAATACCGCCTCCTTGCAATTTACTTAAGTTTCAACAACATTATATCTTCTCTTCTCCCTCGCTTGTTATACCTCCGCGGATTAAAATGTTACTTTATTATAAAAGTTCGTAATGAATCTCATCAGAAGGAATAAGGGCAAAACGTATGACAGAAGTTTCAAAACTATTAGACTTTCGAAGAAACTGTGCGAACATCCTGCAAGCTTGCCCAAGTCAATTTATAAGTGGCGAAAGTGAGTCAGTAAGTAAGTAAATGTTGAAGTGACACTTTAGCACTGTTCAAGTGTGAAAACATAAAGGCTGCTTTTCTAATAAAGTACGGGACTGGGTGACTCTTAATTTTTAAAAATGCATATGTTCCAGATCATTAGGATGTTTTAACATTTTAGTTAATTTACTTTTTATTTACTACATTAAAAAAAATCAGTAGTTACAACCGAAAATTAACTGTTTCAACTGATATTCAATTGTTTCAATTAATATTTGATTGAAACAAGTAAAAAAAGTAATAGATAAAGTAGTTTTACAACTTTTCTACTTCAAATACAGAAGGTATTCTAATAATTTCGCGTTATTTAAATTCTTTTATATATTTAATATTCTTAAGTCATAACGTTTAATTATAAAAATAATAAATTGTTCATATTTTTAAGTTCGAAAACGTACAGTTTCAACCTTTTGAAGGATGCTATGTTAAATACTTATTGTTTTGTTTAAATTCCCATTATTATTTGAAAAAATATACATACTGAACAAAATTTATGAAAATAAAGTTTTCTTTCGCGCAATTCATTGAACATCTACACAACTCTGTATTTTTTTAAATTAATTTGTGGTACGAAGTGGTTCCTTGTAATAAGAAATCAATAAATGGAAAGTCATGTACTTGAAGCTTTAGCTGTAATTAATAAAATCTTGAATGTTATATCTACTGGGATTATTCAGCTTCGGTAAAACTCTTCTTATTCGGTTAAATTAATAATTTTATCATTATTAATTAAAAGTTAATGTAATTATAAATTGAACGTGCAGCACGACCATACTTGAATAAAGAAATAGAAATAATTTGCGTACTTCCCAGATCTGATAATATGAAAAAATACTTTTGTACATTAAATTGTACTGTAAGTTATAAATTGAAATTCATAAACTTATCACATTAATTCACTTTTTATTATCGTTCAGCTCCGAAACCATGCATACACACCATTTATTACAATTAATAATTTTCAAATTAAAACAAATACAATAACATTTATAATTCATTTAAAAAGACATACATTTTACTTGAAAAATAAAATACTATATTTATACGTGCCACTTGCTTTTAATGTAATATTTTTTCAGCGTTAATTTAAAAAGCATAATATATTCCATCGTCAAATTAGAATAATATTCATCGCACAACTGGACAGGCGAAAGTGCATCGAATGAACGCCGTTCAAGAGCGAATTCCATCCAAACCCGCGCTTAATAAACTCCGTGACACTTAACGGCGTCGCCCGCTAAGCACACATAAAAAATAAATCAGCATAAACCAGGACAGCCGAACGTCAGTTCACCGCATTACGCACAGCCCCGCGAGGATCTCGAGCATATTTATAACGCATGCAGCTTTCGAGGCCTCTCGCGAAGTTCTCGAAGAGCAAGGGTGCTCGAGCGGGTTCCCTGCGAGGCAACCGCCCCTTCATGCATCGACATGTCTCCCAATTAAAACTCCGCGCGCCATCATTGTTCTCGAGGGTCGGGAGACGCAGCGCGGATGAACCGAGCTTCCTCATCCTCTTCACATTTGGCAGTCGCTCGCCTCCTGCTTCGGAGTGTGTGAGCGCGCCAAAGTGCCGACAGGGAAAAATCAACTTTTGCTTATAAAAAAAAATGTAAACTCGAAAGGTTTCCATTAGCCCAATGGCAGGACCTGAAGCTTTTATGTGCTTTTTCAGAGATGGCAATTTGGAAGTTTTCGTTCGAATTACATTCGTTGAGTGCGACCTGTCATTCGGATATATGTAGATTAATAATGCCACTTGACGATCATTCAGGCTTAGCTAATGCTGTGGATTATATAATTTAGATAAATTTTACGATTTATTGTAATGAAATTTTCATACTGTAGGGCGTAGATAAATGTATCGATCGGTACGTCAAAAGTGTATTTAAATGTATCGTTAAAGCTACTATTTGCGATGTTCTAATTGATAAGTCAAAATAAAGCTTTCAAGGAGGACTCAAAATGCGATAATAATCTCTGTTAATTTGTACGATCCAGAGTTGATTCATCGTCAGATAAATATGTCGGAGACTCATTTGTATTCAGAATCCAAACAGTGAGCTTAATTCCGCAAATTAATGTTCATTTTAAGCCATTAAACGTGATTCCCACGTATATTTGATATGAAAATCTCATTATTTTACTATTTCTGTCATATCTGTACCCAACTAAAATAATTGTCAATACATTCGTAAAACGACATCATTTTCTAGTAAAACTTATATTCTCCTATTTTTAAAGAAATACACGGTATATAAATTTTATTATTTAACGTCAAAATTAATACTAAAGTACTAAAAAATGGTGTAAAGATGAAAGTAGTGTTAATTTGAGAGAAAAAATGTCCTCTATTCGTACCCAATGAATAATTTTGCTGCTTTGTCGACGAAAACGGATAAACCGCGACCATTAGGCCCGCGCCGCTTTATTCTACTCGACCGCATGAAATTTGCAAACTCCATCGGCGAAGCGCTTGCGGGAAGGCGAGATGTGTCGAGTGCGTAATTGTCCAGGTTGAACGGAGTCAGCGCTCCAAAAATCATCCTCGTCATTATTTGTTATTTTCTTTAAATCTTTTTATCGCAATTATTTTGCCACTCGCGCCCCCGTAACGCGATGCAATTTTTCACATTTCTATGTTTTTTTGTAACCTGCCTTGAGGAGGTAATGAAAAAGCAGGTTTACCAGGGACCTTGATCTGGCCACCGAGACCTCAAGTACTGACCGACCGAAATATTAAAACCGCCGTACGGCGGGCCCAAGGTTCTCTCTGCCGTTTTCCGTAATATTCTGGGATAGTATATAAATCTGCAGATGAGAACTTTTTACCGTACTTTTTTTTACTGGCTAAGAAAGTTTTTTCATTAGAATCGAGAGAACGGCTAAATAGTCGGAGCTTCAGTCGCGAATAATATATAGTTAGGATGTCATGAATGTGCTTCGCGTGTTCCAAATTTTTTTTCTAAAGTATATAAGTATGGATTTTTTAAAAATATATTAGGTTTATCATGTCTTAAAATAATTCTTAATTCTATAAATTATAAAATAAAAAAACTTTCCTCTAGGAAGAAACAAAAGGACGTTTAAAATTATAAAATATTAGCATCCACGACTGTAGGTAATACTTATTTAAATATCCGGTTTTATTCTACCGCTAGTCACCTTAATCTTTTTCAAATATCGGGCTTTATTGTAGCGCTTAAGCAGTCTTAAAGGTTACTGCGATACTCTATCTACCGCAGTGATTAATACTGCTAATACTGGAGCATTTAAATGTGCACCGCGTCCTCTTGCACTTCCTTTATTTATTTGTGCTTTTTATTCTTAATAAATTTTAGAACGTTTGTTTATGCTGGTCTCTTAAACCTTAAACACCATTAAATAAATTAATTAAAAACCTTTAACGATCCCGAAAAGGGTCGTAATAAATTTTGAAAAGCAAATGTCCAATCTTAAAATAAAATAAGATTGCCATCTAGAAGTCGCCTGCAAATAAATCCAAGGATTATACTTAATAAATATTAAACGATTGTTTAAGTCTAATAAGATTCTAGAATCATTAAATAGACTGTCATGTCGTAATAAATTGTAAAAGGCAGGTGCCTCTTTTTCAAATAAAATGTGATCACCGTGTAGAAGCAGCCTGCAGAGAAATGCGAAGGATGTGCAAGAAAACGCCAAGACAGACAGACGTGGAATGTAATCTTTATTATCTCGTACGTTACGAGCCAATTTAGACAGGCTTTCGAGCTGATAATCTGAAAACCTCACGTACACCTGTAAGGACGCTTTGTCTCGTTCGCTCGGACGCTCGTAAATCGCAAAGTCCCCGCGGACGCTCGAACCCGCGCGCCTGCTTGAACACACGGAGCGAAGTTTCTCTCTCTCTCTCCCCTTCCCTCCCATCCTCTGACTATCCCTCGGGCAACTTTTGAATTAGATTCCCTCGCTGCTTTCGTTTAGCGTCCTTTTGAGGGAACGCGAGGCGAACGAAAAGTGAATGAGGCGACAACGTCGACGCGCCTCGAATGAATTCAGGTGGGGTGGAATGTCGGAACAAAAATGGAATTCAAAGGCAGCTCGACGATGCTTGGGATACGGACCAAGAAAAAAAATCATTTAGCGCCTTTTCGCCTCCACAATTGCGCTAATTTCGAACTCGACGCTGCATGTGCCGATCAAGCGTAACTTTCGGCGACTCTTTGAGTCGATTTCCGGGGCCGAGTCGCCGATTGAAAAACTTTAATTGTCATGGAAGTTGAGATTGACTGCTCTGCGAGAACTATGGAATATATAATCCAATTAAAGTTTTCCGGGGAGAGCGGAGGTTATTAAATTTTTATTTAACGAGACGCGTGCGTTATGATTTTCCGATGTTTGAATTCCACTCGTTTTGCTCCACATATGATGTTTGCGTATTGTTTTTAAAAAATAGTTTTTCTCTATGTTTTTTGCTTGTACAGCATCTAGAATAATGCCAGTCACAATCAGTAAACAATAAGCTTGTTTAACGTTTTTTTTTCTCTTTCTTCTATAGTTTTGATTTGATCGAAGATTTATTTCTCCTGTGAGTTTCACTGACGGTGTATGAAATAACGATTTTCAATAATAATTGCGACGTACAATTGTGTTTTAAAGCAAAATAATACAGTTTTATACTCTATTCAACGTAAAATTGTTATCGTGCGCACGTGTGTTCATGAAAAGCTTGTTTTCCGCAATAACGTCAATATTAGAATTTTCCCCTTCCTCGCTACAAAAAGTAATTGCAGTGGAAAATTAGAGTTCGTGGCTAAACAAACGCACTCTTTTTTTCTTTCATTTTCATCGTCAATCAAGCCTTGCAGGTATATGCAAAAACCCAATATACCTCTCGGTTCCTTTGACGACATAGAACGCAATTTTATCCCGTATATCTCACAAAATCGCGCCAATCTCGAAGCAACATCAAATGGTTAAAACATTTGACGCTTCGTGACTTCCTCCTCGCCGTCAGTACGAGAAAGTCAAACTCAAAAGAAAGATAGATAAAAAAACGAGAATGAGTCGCGACCCCCCGCTAATCGTCACTTGGGCTCTGTTCGTTTCGGAAGCGCACGCAAGAACATCTCCATTTGCGTCGGTTAGGCAGACTCAAAGTATGGCCCGCGGGTAGACTCGCAGCCGCGAGAAAAAAACGGAGGCTGCTTGAATCTTTTATTAGGCTCCGGCGGCGCGCCTTTCTCTCGCAGACAACCTCCCCGTAGGTTCGGTGTGCGTCAAAGGCACGTCATCCAGCGGCGGGGTGAGTCGCGTTAAATATGGTAATACGTACCGACGCGTAGGCCCAGCAATAGTCATCAATTATTCTGAATAATGGCATGCAAATAGGACCGACGGCGTAGGCAATTAATGTCACTATTTGCGGGGGCTTATCCATAGCTCGCGTGCCGCTACCTTCGCTGCTTTCTACTCTTCCCCTTCCCTTCGTTCGTCGAAGCAGCCTACCTATTGAACGTTGAAGCAGCGAAGGGAACTGGCCGAATTCGAGTGTATAAACCCATGACGATACAACCGATATAATCATTAATACAAGCCGATCATGTCCGACTGGTAGCGTTCGTTCGACCACTCCAGGTAAACCGAATTCTCGTCTTTTGTCCGTCCAACCACGAGCGCTGCCCATCCTTTCTGTGATGACCGCGTGGTTTATATTCTCCTCCTGGCGTCCCCCAGGCGCAGCACTTGCAAAGCGAAGAGACGGGAATATTATACGCGGCGAAGCATCGCGCACAAAGCGATGAAGCGAAACCAACACCGGCCATGGGATAAACTTGCGATGGTACGCGGAGGATCAAAGAGCAATACGACTGACGCGTGCATTGTCGGCTTTACGTGTAGAACCGTGGAGTTCGGGTACCCACACCCCGACTGAAAATTCTTTGAACTGGTTGACGTCGGATCCTTCTTTTTTAGGACCTTAAGGCGACGTACATTTGTCGGGCTTAATGAAAAGATGCAGTTGTTTTGTTGGCAAAGAAAATATTTGAGTTGCAAGACGTTTAATCTGCTAGAATACGATGAGCTTTTTATGATTGTAGGACAGTGATTTATGTTTATGATAAAATGTAATTGGCCTAGAATGCGATGTGGAATTATACGACATAATGAAAAATAATAGTGGGGTATAAATCTTTTGCTCAGTATTTGTGATTTAACTTTTTTTTAGTATTTGAATGCCGAATTGAATTTTTTTTAATAGTAATGGAGTCTATAATGTGCGGATTTGCGTAATGGTTTCATTTCGTTGGTAACTGCAAAAGGTAAAAAATTCAAAGAGTTTACTTTAAAAAAATGAGTCAATCAAATTCACAAAAATAAGTGAATAAATATACACTAATTCTATGTGATCAGTCGTTCACTTATTCGATATGTGAACAACTTATCACGTTGAAGGTGTGCATTCACTAACTTGCTGTGAATTTCACTTATTCGTTTGCTCATTTTTAGAAAGTACAAATATCGAGCACAAATTTGAAATTATTCTATTTATTTATCTTACTAGAGAGATGATTGGAATTACTTGAAATTCAAGATATACTATTTAGACCTTTGCGATTTTTTCAGTTTTTCTTTCTTTTATTTTCTTTTTTTAATTGTTTGTTTGTTTTTGGAATAAGTGACGAAAAAAGTTTACAGACCAATATTGCAGATTTCGTTCTTTGATGTTCATGTACCCTCAACCCACCGTAGTGGCTGGCAGTCCATTAGATCTTATGTATTTTTGATTTTTTTATTTTTTGTCAGTTTTCTTTTCCATTCACGAAAACTAACAAACAATTGTGAAATTAAATATTTTATGTAGAAAAAAATAAATGAAATTTTCTATCTACATTCTATCGTTGATTGTATAATAAAGTTTAAAAGAATGCAAGTCATTGAGAGGAATACAAAAGAAAAAAAGCCGTTCAAGTTGAACAATTTTCTACAAATTGATGTTTATTTGATTTTACACTGTAAAATTTAAGTATGTACATAAATATAAAATTATTCATCTTGGCCCCTTATATCTTTATGCTAATATACTTATCTATTTATATTCTCTTTATACAAATCACCTCTTGAACCTTAAGCCTACAGAGTCGAGACTATTATTCAGCTTCAACTCAATACATTTTCAAAACTACCACAATAAAAATTCATGTACACTTTCCCCTTCAGCTATTCCAAACTCACTTTCCCTCCACTCAAACAAACAAAGATAAGAATCCCATTCTCTTCTAATTCAACGAACTACATTTAAACCTTCGAGGCTTCCTAACGAACAAAAATAAATTATCCCCAAAAAAACAGAAACACGGCAACTCATTAACGTTCATTAGATAAATTCTCGATGAAAAGGGCAAATACCCACATATACATATAAAAGGCGAAGGGTGAATAGTGCTGCCTCGAATTCCACGACAAGCGTCGAGCTCACGCAGAGAAGAAGAGGCAGAACGGGAGAAATTAACTCGCAACATTTTGTGTACATACTTGAACCGCCTCGGCAGCTGAGGTGCCGGGAACGACGCGCGGTTTACGGCTGACGCGACGATTGAAATTTAACCGCGCGATCCCGCGGCCGACGGCGCGACGCGTCGATTAACGCCGCGGCGGCGAGGCGGTGCGCTCGTTTCGCCGTGGGCTGATTCCTTGCGCGCTCGGTGGCCAAGTACACACCGGCGATTTTATCGCTTTTCGATGGCGCTTTCGTCGAAGATTTACGAAGTCGTAACTAACGGCCGCGGCGCAGTTTTCGAGGCAATTTTCGACCTCGAGGTGCTATACAGTCGAGGCGCGCCGTGAATTTTGGCTGAAAAGGCCTCGTTAACGCGGCTCGAATTTTTCTTTTTTTTTCTATTTCGACTGAGTGGGCTATAAGCAAGACTGATAATATGGCAGCAGGCTTCGTCTACTTCATTTGCAGGAGGTAACTGCATTATTTTGGCTTTCTGACTGCTTGCAGTAATTTACATGTTCTGATGGGGATGACCTTTTTTTTTTAAATACTTAAAATTTCTGGCAGTCGTAAAATAATTTTTTTATTGTTCGTTTGGATTAAAATTTTTTACTATATATTGAGGACTTAAATACAGTTACGTTAACATGGGCGTGAAAGTTTAATTTCGAAAGTTGATTTAATTATTTCTGTATCAATTTTTGTGTTTTAATAAGTTTTCTAATATATTGCAGGCTAATTTATTCATGAAATTTAAAAATGTTAAATGTAATTTTTTTATTGCGCTTTTTTAATTTATTGTATATTATACTTTAGTTTAATTTTTTTAGTTTGATTTTTTAAATACACGCCCATGTTTACCGTTTAAATGCCTACTTTAACTTTATACTTAAATAGCAAAACTATTTTAAAACCTGATGTAAACAATTTTTAGAGTATTCGATGTAATTTAAATTTTGAATCACTATCAAAATAATGTATCTACTACCCTATTGAATTGCTAACTTTATAAAGCATTATTAATCAAATAAAGAGAAACTTTGGCATGAAATTTTAAGAAAAGCCTATTGTTGCCTTGCCGAGTTTAAACTCCAGAACAAGCGGTGCTATTGTCCTCATAATTAACCATGGCCGTTAATTAATGTTTCACCTTAACTACTTCTCAAATCATTAGCCTACATCCTCAGCCCTCAACGCTACAAACAACATTGTACTATTATTTAAACCAATTTAAAGTAGATACATTAGTTATTTTATTCAAAATGTCTTTTCTATTTTAATCTATTTTAAAATGGTACTGAAGTACTTCGTTTCTAACAGTATAAATATTTCACCGACACTTAATTCAAAACAACACGATACGTCCTCAATTAAATATTCGCGCTGTACGCGCCCCGTTAAGAATTAACCTCGCAAAGCACTACTTCGAATTCCGGCAAAAATAACACAAAATACTACAGGCAACGTGAATAATTCATGATTCTCGAAAAAAGGTGCTCTAATTAATGCTTTTAAGTAATTATATTTTGAGCTACAAGAGTAGTCTAAACTTTTCATCTAAATGACTGCAATGAGTGGATTCGTCCTTATACTTTATATTACCCGGCTTCATAGAAGGCTTCGACCCTGACGGGATTTCCTTTTAGCCGCGCAGTAAAAAGAAAAAGACAATGTATTAACGTAATTTACCGCTCGATAAATCAACGCCTCACGTCTGAGGCATAATTTTTCCTTGGGAAAAAATCCACTCCTATTGAAGTAGCTCTCACCGTCGGGAAAAGTGAAATGCGAGCTTTTAGAAATAATTTCGCGGAATACGGAGGGGGGAGGCGAGTTATCGGGAGAACCATACGTTAAACGTGAAATGAACATAAAGTGGCTATTAAATACCCTTTTATTGTCGCCGCAATAACTTCCTGTGTACCCTTTAATTAACATTATTTTCTTATTACTTGATAAAAAAATAATTTACTAACGTTCGCGATTATTTGTTGAAAATTTATCTTGGCAATCAAATTTTACGATCGATCACGGTAGTAGTAAATTTTAACGTAATTCAACAATTAAATTATATTTACAACAGCTGTTATTATTATATTCAGAAATAATACGGTTGTAAATATAAGCGAATGATACTATAAACTTAGAAAAAATAAAAATAAATCTTCGAAATAATGAAGACATAGTAGCAATGGAACGGAAATAATAAGTACGATCTGATTACCAGAAAGTAGATTCGATCTTAATATAAAAGTTTATTAAAAACACGAAGTTCTAACAACACTTTTAAACCAGTGAATTTATTTACCTAAATACCTCTTTTATACTTTTTTCCTGTATATTATCGACCGCTCGTAGTGCCATAAAAGCTCGACTAAATGCCCCTTCAATAAAAAATGTAGTATTCTAAACGAGAAATTGGGATACTGCTCTTGTGTCTTAGAGCATTAATTATGAATGTAAACGGTGCTTATACGGGGAAAAAAAAGTCACTGACGAGATGATCTCGATCGGTAACCCTCGTTAAAAGAGCGAAAAAGAAACCAACAAGAATCCCTTCAGGCAAACAAAAGTAATTCCGCGCCGAAATCGACGAGGAAAATCCCGCAAAAGCTCAGCCCAGCTCCGAGGGACAGTAATAAAACGCCGTTAATACGCACTCAGCTATGCATTGTAGCGTTTATATATAAGAGAGGATCGACGCTCGTCCGGTCAGGACAATTTATCGAGCCATAAAAATCGAAAGAAGCCTAAGAGAGTATCCGCAACGGGGAAAAGAAAAAAGAAGGCGAAGAGAAGGAGCGGAAAACGCCTCGCCGGGAGGAAAGGAAAACACGTGGTTCGAAATAAAGCTCAGCGAATACGAGTAACAGCAGCAGCAGTAGCAGCAGGACGTAAAATCGGACCTCGAATAATTCGCGGCCCTGTTGGCGGCTCTCCTGCGTCCGATCAAGCAGAGAGCGCATGACCCATTTTGTTTTTCGCGAACGGCCGTAAAGTAAGATCGCGCCGCGAGACAAAAGGTCGTTTATTGGGGTTCCCGGATACGTCCGGCCGCCGCTTCCTTCCTTTATCTAGCGATTCGGCCATCCAGGCACTTTTTGTCCCGCGCCACGGAAATGAAAGGCGGGGCGACAGCAGATCAAAAACAGCCGCTGAAAATGAAATGGAATTCAATTTGCAGAAAGGCGCGAGCAGCTCCGTCGCGGTGTCAAGTGGCAATCCGACGCGCGACACGAGATTCGGGATAGTTTTTGCGAAAAGAAGATTACGTAAACCTCTAACTCTTTCTCTCTCTCTTTCGTTGCCGATTCACCCTTTTTCCTCGGCCGCTTCGCACCTCTTTGTCTCTATGCTCTATTTCGCGCTCGTCCGAAAAAGGCAGTATTGCGTTTTGGGAAAAAACGTGCAATGGAGCTTAAGCTATTTCTTTCGCCCGGGGGTGCTACAGGGAGGAAATAAATTCCTCGGCTATTTCTCATGCTTTTAACAACCTCTTAAAAAGTTTTGTTAGCTTTTAAATTTGTTTTTCGTCTTTTTTACTTTTATTTAGTTTCCGACAAATTGCTTGAACTAATCTTGTTATGAACAGTGAACAAATCATCGATATATGTCGGATCGTTAAAAATAGGATAGTTATAGCACTTGTCATTCATAATAATATAATTATTAATTGTTGATAAATTACAAATTAACGTATAATTATGTCAATAACGGTACAATACAAAATGACGTGTTTGAATTTTCCTTTAGAAAATCGTTATTATGATACGTCATGTTTCGTGTGTACAATCAATAATAACACTATGAACAAAGGTGAATAAACTCACGGGTTCAAAGTTACGTGTCCTAATAGCATTAAAGGCTACCTAAAAAAAGATCCATTACTCGGTGCGGTTTAAACTCTCGAAATACTGAATCGCAATCCGATTCATGGTTAGCACGGAAGCAGGAAAGTTTGAAGGCAAATTGAAAGCCCTGTAGTCCGTCGCGGATTAAACGGGATAGGAAAACGTAAATAATTTGCGTTCAGTTGCAAGCTTTGATTTAGCGTTACAACAAACATCTTATGAGCATTTTTTGTTTCACTTTTAACAATCTTTCAATGCTCAGTGATTTTAGTAAAGTAAGTATTAGAATCTATTCACTGATTGCAAGAAAAGAGAAAAATAAGTAGTACAAACATAGTCTAGTCAGACAAAAAAAATTTCAATCTGTTACGTATTTTACTGTACTGTATTTTAAATTTTTTTGTTGAAACGAATGATAATAAAGTATAAAATTCGTATTTGAATAAAAGCAGTAAAACTAAAAATTGCAGTACAATTTTATTTTAATATTCTTGCAGTCTGAAAATGCTTGAAAAATTGCACTACGCTTTCTCGTCCGTATAAAAAACTTTCATGCATAATTACTAGAACAATGAAATAAACTATTAAATTTACAAATAATATTGCAATTATATAAGAAATAACTTCTCAAATTAATTTTTTTCTCCTATACAATAAAACTCCTTTCAACGTCCTATACAAGAAACACTAGAATGAAAAATTACAGAATATTTTCTCTAAAAAATGTATTCAATCCATCAAATTCAATACTGCAGGAATAAAAAAATCTTCCTACTAACAGGCAAATGGTTCACAAAGTACATTAATGAAGTATAACGCGGGTACTGGAAAAGTCAGGAAAATGGGCCCTGTTAACCTTGTTGACAGTATTTACGTCGTCGTCTCTATCCCCGGGCGATTTAGGCATTCCCTTTGCGTCTCGTAGCTACGTGACGAGGACCTCGGCCCCCGCGAGCAAACACACCGGCCGACCAAGGGGAGGTGGGCACGAATCCGAGTTCGGCCAATTGCCCCCGCTCTGCCGTCTCATTTACTCAGCGCGCTGTTTCACAGCGATAAGTCCACGCCCGGGCCTCCTGTTTTATCGCGAAAATCACTTTTTCTCGGGCGGCCCGCTGACCGCGGCCTCATCGCCGCATTCATTTTTTCGCCCGGCGAACGAAATGTGGACACCTGCGGCGTTGACCCACTCCCCCCTGCCCCGCCTCCTCACCCCCAGAATAATCTATCCGCGTCGTGACGTATACGCTACGTTTCGCTCGACCATTTGTTATGGCGGTTCACTTTTTTTTTTTACCTTTACTTCTTTTTATATCCTTTTTTTATTTCGACCCTCATATTTTTCCGGGTGATATCGAACTCGTATAAATCAGGCTTCTGTTTATACTATTGAAAAAATCTTTCAGATTTGTATGAGCTTTCTTTCTTGCCGGGAAAATGAATCATGTTGAAAAATCACCGTCTTAAAAGCAATGACTGACGTGACGATGGATAAAACATTCTGTTAAATTAAGTACGAAAAAAGCTTTTTAAAGGGAAGATTTTTCATCATATTTTATTCAATAAAAATTATTTATCTTTAATTAATAAAGATGATTTAAGAGGGTTAAATTAAACTTTTAATTAAAATAGCAGATTTTTTGTACCGAGGGCAAAAATAAAGCCTTTTTTCTCGAGTTTAAATTTGTAATATGACTCGAGGTGTACAACTCGATCCAGGGACGAATTCTACAAACAAATGGGTTAAAAAAGCCCTTTCATCTACGGTACATCGAAATCTTTTTTACAAAATCTTATTGATTTTTTTTATTAATAAATTATTTAAACTTTTATTGTACTTATTGCATTCTGTTTGATAAGAACATTCAAAAAATGACACATCCAGCGCGTTCGTGTTTCACAAAAAAAAACTAGCCTTTCACACCTTTTATTAAAACGAAAAACACAAAAATCGAATGTTATAAAAATAATTTCGATCCCTAATAAAAATAAATTGCACAAAAAAATACATAATTTTCCCAATACTAACGAACAGATAATTTCCGCACCATAAATTTCATCATCTTCCATCTGAAATTATAAGAAAAAATATGTGCGGAGTAACGTTCGAAATAAATTGCGAATAACACCGCGGAGAATGTTCACACTTTCGGAGAACGCAAATAAAAATGTTGCAAACTGCAGTACATTAAGCGATTCATGGAAAAAGATAGCCGCGCCAGAGGCGAGTAAGTTTATCACACACACGTTATGAAAGAACGTTTAATACAAACTTGTAGGCAGGTTCATGCCTAAGAATTCACCGAGTTATATTCCAGGCGCGCTTGGAATTCAGGCCTGCATGTTTGCGCCGCGCGCGAGAAAAGCCCAAATGAATTTCCAATACCGTTAACCGTGTACGTGCGATGAACTTTACGACGGAATGCGGAAGTTGAATGCAGGGGAAAAATTATTCTATCTCTTTTTTTAAATTTAGTAAGTATTTGTCTGACAATGACTTTGCTTAATTAAAAGACGTTGAGCACTTTGAGTATCTAGTTCTTTGAATTAATACGCATTCTTATATATATCCGCATATATGCACGCACTTGCATGTGTAGTGAAGCAAAGTACAAAGGAGAGTACAAAAAAATGTTTACTTTTTTTTTGGACATGAAATTGTTTTTAGTTATTTTTTAACTTCAATATTATTTTATTTAGTATCGATGTTTGCAGAGCCATTTCAATTTACATCTTAATTTTCTGGTTATGTACCAAACTAATAAAATTTTTTTCAGAGGATTTATACATGAAAAAGTGTAGAGTAATCCAAACACGACAACAGCATGTGAGCTTTAATTATAACGGTTTTGAAAACTCAAAATAAATGAAAAATAGTTTTTTATTTATTTTTCGCCATGCGAAATCTTTTACTAGAAGCTAGTGTCGCTGTTATAGATGTTTCGTTTGTAAAAAATATCTATAGGCAATGAACAGACATCAATCAACTGCGTGCGTTGACAAAAAAAGAACTTTTTTTGCCCTTAAAAAAATAAACCTTCAAAATTGATATGTTTCTACAGAATGAATAACGTGACTGTAGGATCCATAATAAAAGTAATCTGCAAAAATAATAAAAAGTGTAAAATGAATAATAATGTTAAAAAAATTGTTAACCCTGTTATTATAATTTAATCAATTTGCATGTAATTTCATCAATCTTAGTATTTTATGCTCGTACAGTGTGTATATCCTGATTTAATCAAATAAAATAACGAATTTATTACCATTTACTCTCCAAATTATGATTGAATCGGAAATAATCATCGGGGCTTAATTAAAAACACAAAAGTAATTAATCAACGCCGGCCAAACATGCTAATAAAACATTTCGAGATTCGCCGGCACGTTTCTCACAGCGACTCCTCGGCCTGAATAAAAACGCAGCCACCAAATGAATGTATTAATGAAAAAGCCCAGCTGCCGCGGTGACGTGCATCAGTTGGTCCTCAATACGCAAGCAACGTTGCGGCCGGAGCACTCAAACTTATTGCCATTTATTTGATAGCCGCGGAGCACAAAAAACTAGCAGTCGCCACTAAAAAAAAAAAAGATACCAACAGCTCAGGAGCAGCCCGCCGCATACTTTCTCTTTTGCATCCACCTCCAGTGGAAGTAGCAGTAGCAGTTTGCGTATAATAAAGAATAAAAACCAAACGAAATCGTCCTATTACCGGCCGGCCGAGTGTGGCGAACAGCAAAAAGCACATTTTTTTACAGCGAGCCTGTTTGCCCTTCCCCGGTGGAATTTTATATATCCACGACGAGCAGGCGCGCGGCGGCCATCCGAGAGGCCGCTCGCACGGAAGAAAGGACGAGCACCGCGTCCGCATAATTTTCGAGGTTTCATAAAGACGCCTCGTTAATTATACGACCAACATCTTAGGATAATTAACTCTCGGCGCGCTGCCGGGATTTAGTGCCGTCGCGGCCTAAACGGCGCCACGACCTTCCCCAACGACGTAAGCCTGGGCCGACTGGTGAAAAATACACTTGTCAGACGTTGAGTGGTGAATTTACACGACGAACCGCCGCGAGACTATCCCTATTGAAAAGGTCTTATAAAACTCCATAAAATGGTGCTAAAATAAACCACATAAAACCTGATAAATAATTTATCGAATTTTATCAAATTTGTACATTTTTATAGTATTCTATAAGATAGTTTCCACGGCTGCCACGCAGTTGCGTGACTACGTTGTAAAAAAAATTTGCATTTATTTTAATGCAAATAATGGAAGCAAATTTCATCGGCGTACATGAATTATAATTAATTTATATTTTTACATTAATTTTAATGTAAATTAAATTAAATTTAATGTAAATTCGGTAAAGTCCATGTGCGCCGATGAAATTTGCTTCCAGTATTTGCATTAAATTTAATGCTTTTTTTAAACAGTATAATTACAGTCATGAACATTCTACAATGTCCATGGATGTTGAGGGAAAAGTTTCTTGGCGATTGTGCAGGAAGAAAGGGGGAGGGACGGACGGACTCACTTGATAAATGTCAATAAGTAATATGAAAGTTGAAATTGATAATAAGAAAAGTTTGGGTGACAGATCGAATGTATCGGTACGAAATTAAATGAAAAATTATATTTTGAAATTAGTTACTCATTTATATTGTACAATTGCATAAATTATATTTTTATATTTGCTCAAGTATTATAGGTATTTTATTCAATTAATTTTTTAAATCTTTTTAAGTATTTGAATTAACAGTCAGTGTGGTTACACATTATTACTAGTAATTGTTGAATGCACTTAATTCTATACGTTAGAAGTGAAAGGTACAACCAAAATCATTACAATAATGCTTAATAGTATTCGCACATCATTAAAATAATAGTAATACATTTCTCGTACATATGAAGCAACTTGAGGGTATTTGCCGCAATGTGACATAATTTTAGCGTAGAACAAAGGGACATCTTTAAATAATTATACAATGCATGTGCATATGATATTAACATTAAATAAATTAAATTTTCTGAGTTGTAGTTCTAACAAGTTATTAGACTTATATAGTAACTTAAAAATATTCTGTTCTTCAATTTTATGTCGAACATTTCTAAGGATACTTTAATTTTTTATAAAGTTTCATTCGCATTTTGTTATTTGCATTACGTTGAAATAGCAGCAGTAAAACACTTTCATTTTTACGTTCTCAACGTTGATTTGAAGTAATCAATGAAAGTCCCTCTGCCTTCTCCTGCAATCAGATAATCCGGATAACAATTTCCAATCCAACGTCCAGTTTGAAGGAGAAATCCAGATTTATACTTGCGATTTACGATTTCACTTCCACTCCAGACTGAGGCTATTCCTTTGATGGAGGCGGATGTCGAAACAAAAGGATCTTTGGAAAAATTTACGCTCTGGCCTGATAATATTTTTCTTGATTTTTTTAGTACCGACGAAATATAAAAGAAATTTTTAATAAAATAACGACGCTAATATTTGTGAATATTTTTTGTTACACAAAACAGTTGGTAGAACTAATATTTTATTTAGATGTGCACTTGCGACAAGTAACTCTAGCGCAACTGACGGGTCATGAAATATTAAAATAATAAAATATTAAAAGTACGGTAATGAAATGCTAATTTCATAATTAATGTCTTTACTACATTAATAATCATTATGTACTTCAATACTTGATGTAAGTTATTGACATAACGTACGTTATAGTAGAAAAATTAAATATCTTGTGCTAACAAGGTATATTAAAGGAGTATTTTTTTGAAGAAGACATTTTACTTTTTACGTATTTATTATTATTATTTCGTTATTTTTTTTTTAGTAAAGAATATACTACTGAAATATTTTCTTATTCAATTATTTTTAGAGATGTTCTTTTTTATACTTAAAGTTCATTTTGGAAGATACAGTTAAATCATGGATTAATATCTAATGCGAATAAAATCAGCAACTTAAAAATTCAAAATAAAATCTTGAAATAAGTTTACTTAACAAACGATGAGTAAACGTTGGGTGAGCCTCGCGAGTGTTATTGTGAAAGTTATTGCTCCCAGCCCATTCCCTACAATTATAATCATGACTATACCGACAAAGTCAAATCGAGTAATAGGGGAACATTCAAATAGAACAACTGCATGGTCCAGGCCTCGGCATTCGATAATGCAGTGTGAGAATTGCTGCAATTTGCATTCAGGCGGCAAATGCAATTGATTAATGCTTTGCAAGCTGCATGGAGCTTATTAACATAATATTATTATTATTGCGAATCCCCTCGGTGTTTACCTGTAATGCATGATGCAAATGCTAAGTGAGAATAATGTGACTAAGGAAATGGCAAATCTAAAGATGAAAGTCTTCAATAAAAAAAGTGCAATTTTACGACGTGAAGGGGAAATTTTATGCCACTAGAATGCCAACCATTTTATACTAGAAAAGAAGACTTTTTATTACGATGCATAAAGGCGCTTATCTAAAATGTGATGAAAGAAATAAAGGCAATAATGCTTGCTGACAGTAGTAAAGGTCCGATTATAGTCAGACGGAAGGAGTTTATAGTTTAATAATACGTTCATTGGATTTTTCATTTATATTTATTAATTTAATTTTATTAACGATCGTTTATCACATTTTAAAAATAGAGAAACACAACATAATTTTAAAGCAAGGAGTAACGATTTGATGACAGTCAGACGATACTAAATTAACATAAAATAAATGATTTAATCGTTTTTATTTTATTATTTTTTTAACTATTTTTTTTAACTACTACATTTTAAATAATTAAAAAATTGAACATAAACTTAATGTAATTCATTTATTTGTGTTGTAAGCACGATATTAGCAGTTTGTCAAAAATAAAAAATAAATAGTCCACCAGTTGTTATAAAACTACAAACGCGAAAATACATTTATTTTAAAAAATACACACAATTAACAGTATTAGTTCCCTCGCATTTATAGCATCAGTAGACTTTTCGCTTGCAAGCGCGCATCCTAGACATCGTAAAGAACAGCGGAGTTGCCTAATTACTCCTCCACATGAAACCGTAAAAGCCGCAAAGTTATATTTGTTTCTCTGGTGTATCACCTCAACGCCCGCAGTGCCTCGAAAAAAAAAAATGAACTCGCCTCGACGTACATAACCCAGGCCATGTCCGCCCGCGACACTCTCCACCGCAGACGTTTTCCGCTTCCCCCGGCAATTATTTCGACTCGACGAGTGCAGAAAAAAAACCCACACATCTCGAAAAGCAAAAAAAAAATTTAAAAAAAAATAAATAAACGACAACGGAGCAGAAGAAACGTCGCCGCAAAATAAGCCCAAGTGTCCGCGGGGAAACATATAGTCGCCAACGCCTTGTGGCCACTCCGCGTGAAATTTCGCATCGGTGGTGTACGAGGAAGGGGTGGAGGGTAACGATCGGCCGTCCGCGGGGGTTCCGACTTCCGCTTTTACGACACTGCCGCCACGGATGGCGCGCAAGTGTCCGAGGCTTTTGACGCGGACACTGGCCTCGACGTGGCTGACGGAGTGCCGGCCGGAGCACTGCGGTCGGCCATCGGCCTCGAGTGCCCAGCTCGAGTTACCGACACCACCCCCCTATCCTCGACGACGGGCAAAAGTTTCAGCCACAGAAGAACGAGCGATACACCCCGGCGTGCACCGAGGCAAAAATATATACGCCACCCGCCGCGAGGCACACCCTCAACAGGTTCGCCCGCCTGCGGGTCACGCTCTTGCGTTCGGGTGCACGCGCGCGACACAGAGCGTGACTGGATTTTTATTTTTCCAGCCTTCCCTGGCGCAGTGCTTGATTTGATGTTCTTGCGTTATTTTTGAGATCCAACACGATTTTACGGACCCAGTAGCGATTAAAGGCACTCCCTTAAGTACAAGTTTCATTCGCTTATAGCAATTTTTTTTAATTAAACAAACTTAAGTAGAAAGTGCATGTTAATATTAAATATTAATATATCCTATTATTAACTTTTGAAAATTATATTGCTATTATTATTATTTATACAGAAAACGTAGCCTTTAAATATTTAATTATTTGGTTCAGTAAGTATGCTAGTAAGTATGTAAGAAAATTAAAAATTTTAATATTGTATATTAATAAATTTTATTTTGAAAAAAAAGCAATAGCGCAAGAATATCCGATTAACAATTTTATATTTTGAGTTTTTGGATAGATGGTACATTCAGTAAAAAAAAATACGTTCAGTTTAAAACCTTATCTTACAAATACAAAAATAATGTTCATTCTGTATTCATTAAATTTAAGTTTTTTTTAAGCTTTATAAGTATAAATAAAGTTATTTATTAAATAAAATCAGGTAAAATGAAAATTATGTTTCTCGAATAGTTTTGTGTACAGTTTTAAAGTAATGAATTGCATTTGAACATTTTGAAATATAAATGAATCCTAAAAGCATTTCCGTAAACGCAAATGAAAATCATAAAATGATAGACTAATTTAGAATCTTTTCTTTTACCGAAAAATAAACACGTAATTTGCAAAAAAAAAAAATCAAAGTTAATAATAATTCAAAAATCCACGTTGAAACGCAAGTACAGTCTAAAAGATTGGCTTTTATCCAGTCCCGAGCATAAATATCAAAGAACGAGATTCATAAATGAATTATGCCGGAAAGCGAGAGGAGCGAGAGGCGGAGGCTAAAAATCAAAGCGCAACGCGATATAGCATAGCGGAACAAAGACAGGCATGCGGCACTTCTGATGAAAGATAAAATAGAACTTGGGCGAAACTGAATTCGTGGGAATGTCACGCAAGCCGAGGAAGTCGCACGGAAAATCGTGCGGACAGGAGAATGTGGGAAGAAGTTGAATGTGTCGCGCTCAGCGTGTAGAGGAAGGGGCTACATAAAATTGAGGCTCGACAGGCGAACATTTTTCCTCGCCGGCGAAATACAGACAGGATTTCTCCCCGAGGCTTAAATGATGACACTTTACCCGGCGAAATCTACTTAAACCGAATTGAACTGATAAATTTATCTCTGCTAAATTGAATTCGTTTTCCGCTGTTTCAATCAGTCCCCCTCCTGCTTCGTATATTCCTTTTTTTTCGTCATTTTAACCCCACCGCCTTTTTATTCTGGTTTTAATTACATGAATTCTGCAGAGAATCAGTTACGCGCAAAAAACGTGGACGAACGGACAAACGCCTTCGATAAAAAGAAGAAAATAAGAAATTAAACTCGCACCAGCACTGCTTTCTTTAATGTTTTAGCTTTAGAACGGAATTAATAAAGCTCAGTTACTCTTGTAATCTGGCCATTGTTTCCAGTCGTTAAAACACCTTATTAAAAATACAAAGTCCAACAAGTAAGGCCAACATTACACTGAGCATGTATAATTAAAAAGATACAGCTTCGTATACACATATAAAATCAGATTACCTTTACGAACTGCTAAGTTTAAAATGGGTCTTGCATCATTTTTGTATAATAATAAAGACGAATTTAGTTTGAGCCTCAAGAAAATTGAGACTGTACTGAAAAAATTTGTGTCACTCACATAATTGATTTTCCCATGGTCGTAAAGATTCACACGTGTATGGTGCACAATAAATTGAAGACTTAACCATATATAGTCTCTGTAATTGCTCATGGTTTCTCGAAGCGTCAGCCCCTTTTCGATGAATATTTAAAAGAATTTCTCGAGGGAATGAGAAGATAAGCGACAACTATAGTAATTAACATCGTATAAAAAAGTTCATCGCAGCGTATGGAGAATTTACAATTTACAAAGGTAATTTTTTCAGTCTTTTAAATTTATAACGAAGCATTTATGCCTTTTCCTCCAGCTCATTCTTCCAAATCTACTGATTTATATTTCAGCAATAAAAATAAATTAGTCATGTTAGGAATTTATTCGAAAGTCATTTAATCGGCATGATTTTCAAGAATTCATATCGACATTTAAAATTCAAATGTTAAAAATAACGTTAGCGTTCAGCAAATAAAATAATAGTTTTTGTTACGAAAAACATCTCCAGCTATCCACTTCAATATAGGTCATAAAAATGTACGAATGAAGGTACAATAAACTTCGAGAGTTTAGAAAAAAAATTGAGAACAACGTGTGCTGTTAATAACGGAGTCATCTGATACTGATCTCTGCAGCGTTTTGAGTTTTATTCAGATCATAAAAAAAATATTTTAGAAAGTAATTTCGTCTTTCGAAGTTTGCTATCGAATTTCAATTCGAATTTTGATACAAAGTGAACCTTCGGAAGTTAGTGATCGTAAATCAAAAAGTAACAAACTGATGTAATATTTTTCAAAAATAAAGACATATTTGGTGATAGAAAGTAACAACCCCTATACAGCGTGATATCCCTGTATCTTTTTTCATAAGAAAAACAAAATAGATTTCAAAGTTCAGTCAATCTTAAAGAGAAATAATTTTAAGAGTTCTTCGAAGTTGACGATTTCACTTAAAATAAAAAACCTTTTCATCCCCATCCACACATAACAAAAGGTTTTCATTCTAAACGCACTAGAAGAGCCATCACTGTTATTAAAGAAGAAACTCAAAATGTAATGAATAATCCGGGTATTCAGAAATACTCGCAAAAGCCGAAAGCGAAAACCCAGCAGGCGTCGGCGAGGTGAAAAAACAGGCATTTATGCAACGCTCAATGGAAATCCGTAAGAATCGCAGTTCGTTTGTGGTGGAATCTCCCAACCTCGCTCAGCCGCTGAACCTTTGAAGTCTGAAGCGCTCGACAAAAGCACCAAGTGCTAAAAATGCGGGGACTGGACAGTGGCCAGAGGGAAGGGGTGGGGAGGCGCCGCGCACGCAGTAGAGCAAGTCAGCGTCGGGTAGGACAGATGGAGGGTCGGCGGAAAATGTTTGCTAAACACGCGGCGGTCAATCAAGCGTCATTCAAGCGCGACTACAAGTCCGTAACAAAATAACACGCGCCGGATGAGGGCTCTTTTTATTCTCTTTTTTTTCATGCCGTATATACCCCACCGTTGTCCTGCAATAACGCATCGGCAACCAGAGCTTCCATTCGGTTAACGCGGCTCCATTCAATGACTTTCAGAGGAACAATAGGGTGGAGAGACCGGCCGGACTCGCCGACTAAAAGCGATGCAGCTAGACGCTTTTTTTAACGTGGCTGCATATCCAACCGTGCGTAAATATGCATGCGTCCAGAGCGAAGCGCTCTTGTAAAACTTGTTAAAGCGATTTGTATTTGTGTAAAAAGCCATATGCGCACGAAATGGAAAGAAAAATTATACGAGTAATTTTGCGCTGCGGAAAGAATCGCCTGAAATTCTTTTCGATGAAATATTAGCGTTTAACTTGGAGTATTACGAAGTAAACAAAAAAGGAAATCGTATTTTATAAAAGATGAATTAAAAACTAACACCGTGAGGTATCGCAATAATATTATTTTTTGCATACATTTAATCATTTTACGCTAGGAAGATTAGGTCATCGTGCATTTTTAATCTATTATTTTATCTTTTTCTTGAACTGAAAAGTTGAAAAGAAAATCGAGATCGCGATAAGAAAAAATTATCATGAAGATTCTTCGTTTTCTTATCGAATACTCGGTCTAAACCCTCTTGCGTTGGTGAATTCCATCAGCATTACTACAAGTTGTATAATCTAAACAGACCATACATTAAAAGAGTACTTTCTGTTCATCTACATAAATTTCTTTGTGCACCGTAATAAATCTCCCAAATTGACAATTGACCAGTATATGTATCGATTAGTAGTATAGGTCAGGGTACGGTCAGCCCACCGGACGCTAATTCAACTACTTCGCGGTAATACATCTTGATTTATCTCTACTTTGGGGACATCAATTCTAATTCTTCGCGCTACAAAGGAATCCCTCCTTCGCATACGTACCTCATCAATTTAAAAAAAAAAGTAACTCAAAAAAGGAACAAGAATTTCAAAATAAATTAATCTACGAGCGACGAGCTTCTGCCAGGAGAGCCCTGCAATGAGGGAGCCTCGAATACTCGCCAGTCGACCGCGGTCAAATTTGCGTAATTCTTTTAGTACGGCAAATTAGCGCTTTCAGAGCCGTATTTTCGTTACATCGTAATTGTACATTTGACCGGGGGCACACAATGCCCGGCGATTGTTTGACTTCTACCCGTAGATACCTGCGGGTGGCTCCCCCCCTCCCCCTCCCCCTGGGAACGCGCACATCCGCCTATGCACACATACGCATGGAACTGCTCGCCCGCGCTCTTGTAAACTTATGTGTATATGCGTGCACGCACAATGACTATCTATCTATCCCACGCCTCGGCTCGATCGATTCACTTGCGCTCGCATATAAGGGCTGTTTCAACAACTGGACCGACACCGCACTTGCTCTCTGCCCTCGCCTATGGGCATGAGCGAACCCTACGTTTTACAGATTTGCGTCGCACTTTGCGCTTATTTTGAGTAGGCTCTTCAGTTTTTATCCATTTCAGGCGCTGAAACGTTTGGTATTTCTGCGAAGGTAAAAATAACGTGGAATGTCAATAATGTGCAACTGATTTCAATTCGAGAAGATATTTATTTGTACATTTTAATTCGAAAATGTTATACATTATTTAAATAATCTTTTATTTTTATTCAACTTTTTTAATTAAAATCATTTAAATTTACAAAAAAGGTACTTTCGAAAAAAAAATTCAAATATACAATTTGTTGAATTCTAGTTTGATATTTTTATGAGATTGTTTAGAGGTTTTTATTATATTTAACGTTAACAAATAGTAGCACGTTATTGTGAAAAGTTAATGGATGTTAATATATATAATAATGAATCCATTTGAAACAAAAAAAGAACGGTATTCCAAATTCATATTCACTTAGATTATTTGCTACAGACGCACAACTACTGCAAAAACATATTGATTTCAGAGTACTTAGTAAAATAACTTCTCCCAATGAAATTAAATATCGTATTTAATATTCACGCCTTTATCAAAGAACAGCGCAAACTATGTTTCATAACGTAAATACATAAAATGAACTGTGTTGTATAAAGGGAAAATTCAAAAGGAAATAGAATATAAGAATATTCAACAAAAAAATACCAAATTACATTTTATTAAAACAAAACTAATAATAAATAAGAAGAAAAAAATGTCCGGGATTCATCGCTTACTTTTTTATGAAATTAATCACCGCTCTGTAAAATGAATAAATGAATGAAAAAAATATATAATTAGATTTGTAAAACAAAGACATCAAAACGATGTTGAATTCACTAGGAGAATACGGGCAAAGGCTTTTAATAGAAAATTGTTTGCTCGCAATCAAACGTCTATCAATGACACAAAAAAAAAACACATTTTCCGAGAATTCCACTTGCAACTGTCTTTCGGACTCGTAACAAAACTAATTTAAAGTTACTCGTAGCTTAGCGAAACAATGAAATGTCCCAAATGAATTTTCCGCTCATAAACGTGCGATGCTGAGTGATTTTATTCATTCACCCAATTATGGCTACTTTTTTAAATTGTACTTGAAAAAAAGAAATGATTTCATTTAAATTCGGCTAGTACATTCTTCTGTTACGGTGCGTTGTCAAAATTCCCTGATAAATATGCATTACTTTTATTCAGAATCCTTTATTTCATAAAATTAGACATTGATAATCAATTTAATGATAACATTTTAAAGAACGCTCTAATTTCCCGAAAAGTTTGAACGCCATATATTCCATAATAAAGAAATAATTTCTCTATCATAAAAAGGATACTGAATGAAGACTGATTTTGTAATTTGACATGACAAACTAGAGAACATACAAATAACAATGGTAGAAATTTTGAATCTGCATTGGACCAGATTTTAACGATGATCCACACTTGGCACATTCGATCGAATTCAATTCTGTTAGGATGCGCTCTGTGAATGGCAATGATGAGATTGTCTAAAGAAAATTCACATGTATAAAAATTTGGATTTTCCTTTGTTTTTAATCGACCAATGTTACCATTTCCAAACACTAATCTAAATTAAATCCATTACATACATTAATTAACTCTCTAAAAAATCTATAAAAGCAATCATACCGAGCCGTATTAAAACCAACATCCGGAACAGCAGATCAAAAATAAATCCTCAAATTAGCAAAAGCGATGAAAAGAAAGAAAAAGAGGGAGAGGAGGACGATCGAAAACCAATAAGACATTTACTTGAAAATTCAGCCATGATAATGACGAAAGTTTCTAGCAGCGTCTTGAAATCACCAGAACCACGAACGAATTGAAAAGGGTGGTAATTAACCCGAGCGAAGGGGCCGCAGCAAGTCCGGCAAGCAGAATCGCTGTAGTAGTGCTGCTTTGATCGCGTCTTAAAGATACAAAGACAACATAACGCCGCCGAACTTTCTTCATTGGCCGGCTCCACGGGGCTCAGCGCCGCTCCTGGGAGCCGCGAGGAAGGGACCAATTCGTCGGCGCGCAAAATTGGCTGCTTCCGATTCGGCTAATGAGACGGCTTTGTGCTGCGGAATAACGAGTACAACGCGAGAGCGATGGGCTTTCAGCACGACTCGATGGATTCTCGGAGGGCCGGTAAAGCGCATATTGTTATATCGCTGCTTATATGCTAATGCCCGGTAACTTATAATGTCGGAGAATAATAGGGTATGCCGTGAAGTGATAGCAAGCTTAACGGTGTATACATTGTTAACGTTAAATTTTTACGCCAAATTTGTGGCTACATTAAAAATATTTGTGTAGTCCCGCTTTAGAGGACTCGAATACAAAATTTATTTACCAATATTTGAGTAAATGTTTCCTTTATTTCTTATTTTTTTAATGACTGACAGGCAGCTTTAGCCGCGGAATAAACACGTACAATTATGAACGGATAAACACGTAGAATTATAAATGCATCGAGAACAATTTCCTGCATAAATAATGCTCAGATAATATGACAGTGTACTGCATAATTAATTAGAAATCTGAGAAATTATATTAATGTATCGCTGTCTAATTTTATAAAAATACTAGTGCGATTCTTATTCATAGGTTAATTGAAAGTGAAAAAAATACGTTTAACTTTGAAACTAAATTTTTTAATGTGGAGGAAGATTTTGTGAAATTTATTTCGGACGCCTCAAAAGGGCAAGTAATTAATGAGATAATTCATACTAAATTTCTTTTTGCTTCACTTAAGAGGATCTTATTTTCTTACGAAAGAAATGTGCTATTAAAAGAGCTTTAACTTTTTACGACTCTTAGTAAGGAACGAAGACTTCAACTTAAAGCGTAGTGCGTATCCTTTTACACATCAGAAACGGCGTTAACGTTAATGTAATTGGGCGAAAAAGTTTGATTTTTATAATTTTTAAGCTCATCCAATTTTTTGTTCGTTAAAATTTTTCCATCATACTCAAATACCCCTACACCTTCAGCGTAAATTTAACAAAAAAACAAAGGATACGAGTATAGAAACCACGAATAAAACAATAACAATCGAAGCTTATTTAAAATAGAACTGTATTTTTCGTCAAGAAATACAATTTACCACCTACAAACTAACAATAAACCTATACCCCAATTCAATAACAATAAACATAAAAATTTATAAAATAAATACACAAACAAAAGGTTTAGAAGAAAACTTTTGAGTATCCATCGACAAAGATGAATTCGCTTATCTGCGCGGCTTATTAATCCCAGTTGCGAAGATCCCGGCGAATAAATCCCCCGGAAGCGACCCAAAACAGAGCGGCGCTAAAGTTCCCCTCTGAAAAATTGATCCCTTAAGCATCGCGCGAAAATAAAGGCACGAAGGGTGCAGCAGTCCCCCGCATAAAGAGCTCGAAACTCGCAAACTTCCAGGTGCCCGTATAGCCGGAAAGAATCGCGCGACACCAGCGCTCGGATCGGCCTCGATCTTGCAGCCCCCCCCCCCCTACACCGCATAAATTATGCGGAGAGCACCAGGAGCGCGACCTGAATGGGCCGAGTGGGCGCGCGACAACAAAGCGATATCGTTAGGGTGGCTCCCGTAATCGCGCGGCATTACTCTTATTATCTCGGGAGGACGGAGCGCGCACTCAGCGCGGCCAGGAATTAAGTCATCGGTCGGCCGGCTGAATTATGGAGACGAAAAAGGCTCGCTAATTCCGCTCGATTAATCGCCGAACCCCCTCCCCCCGTTGTTTTCGCGCTCCTTGAGCGCTCCTATCGAGCGAGGGTAAGGGGGTGATATTTCAGCGAGCTAAATTTTCCCCCGACGTTCGCTCGATCGTCACTTTCTTTTTCCGACTTCGACTTTTCAGCGGCAATATTAATTTAATATATACTGCATGATTTAACGAAAACCGATACGCAATAACCGTCGGGAAGGGACATTGTACAGGCGGAACTTAAAACTTTCAGCCGCGCAAACTAGACGCTAAAAGCTTTTTACGTATCAAATTTTCATCGGCGCCTTGAGACCGAGCGAGTGTCTTCATTATTTTAAAAGCTCGATTCTCCGTCTTTTTTTTTATTTTTCGTTAAAATCGTGCAGTCCTCTGGTGAACAGCGCGAATGGGATCGCGCCACGGTCGGTTCTTTAACCTTGCTGCTTACCATTCGCGCAATGCTGGGCCGCGTCGATCCGCCGGGGATCCCCCCGGGCGATATTAAAACGATCCCCCGGCGTGGGATAAAGCAAAAGACGTCTTAGTTACGAGAGGGGGTACTTTATAGGCAGATCGAGCGCAATACCAAACGACATTCGCGCTCAGACGCACACCCCCGCGCGCATACACACACACGCGTACGATCACTTTCACGCACGCAAAAACGTGTATACGCTCACGCGTACACATATATCCGTAAGAGGAAAAGATAGAGCGGAGACGCAGGAAGCCGCTGCATAAAATTGTGGCCATTTGCATTCCGCGTAGCTCGCTCGCCCGGCCACTTTTGTATTCAGTATATTCCGGTGCGGCCGCATTCGAAAGGCTCGCGCTCCAAGTCAATGGCCGTGGGGCGTATATTTGGCCGCGAACTTTGGCACCGGCGGGCGTAGGACGAGCCCACGGCGCCCGATGATGGATGACAGACGCTTATTCGCGGCTGCGCTCGCTTTATGCGCCGAGAGCCTGCGCTTGAGCATTATCCCGCTTGGTGCCTCGCGGCCGAGGTGATCGCTCCGTGAGTGCACTTTCGCGTAAAAAAAAGGAGAAGGAGAATCATGACCGCCGGGAGACTGTACACGTACCATTTTCATCGAGGAGAGACGCGCACTCCTGCTTTTGTGCGTGAAACGAATGTTTCCCTTTTAATGACGCGGCGACGCGGGGAAAAGCAATGCTTCGATCTGTTCATTGTGCTCTGGGCACTCTGTCGCGATCACGGTGTACGAAACCGCGGGCACTCGATTACGTTCGCTGGCTTCCGTGGTCGAGGCGAAAATTGAATTCAAATGGGAACGATGATCAATTAATCTGGCGCTGGGGCCATAAAAATTGACAGGCGTTTAATTGAATGTACCTAAAGATGTCGTATCGATAAAAAATTATCTGAGGCCTTGTTGTGACGAAAGTAGCTGTCGACAATTTTTTTTGGAGAAGGAAGTCACGTTGTTTAGATAAATTACAGAAGAGAAGGAATGAGACTCACTTTAGGTGATAATAAATTTTATTTTATTGCAAAGAAGTTAAATTTTTTATGTAAGTAACGGTAAATTTTATTGTGTTATAAGTACTATGTTCCCGACGAAAAAAAAAAACAACTATTCTCATATTTTTTTAAGAACCAAAGGTCAGGAAGAGAAGCACTTACGGAAGTTTTACTGCGAAGAAAAAGAAATTCTTCGCAAGACAAGCACTTGTGGTAAATTTGCCGCTTTAAAAAAAAAAGCACTTTTGGGTATCTCGCAATATGTCCTCTTTCAGCTTATAAACTAAAAAAAATAATAAAATGCTTGTCATGTTCCGCAGACATAGCTTTTTATTTACTAAAAGATAACGACGACTTTACTCTTCACTGGAAAAAAAAAGCTTAATATAAATTCTTCATCCATATTTGCTCAGTCGAGAAATTAAGCGATCGCTCTTCATGTTCAAGGGGCACTGCATAAATCCCCTTCAACAAACAGCAGTGAAAAAAAAATTGACACTTCTCAACAGAAAGCAAATATTTGTAAATCCGCATAATTCGTAAACATTACCGCGCGCGACGTGGTGGACGCAGTTTTTTCCCGCGAGCGAGTATCTCGATGTAAAACAAGGTCAAATTCGGCCGAAAAAGAGCAGTTATCCAAACAGAGAGGAAGTCGAGCCGCATTGTTCATCCGAAATAACATATCGCAATGGCACATCGAATTAATGCACTTTTATCGGCGCACACCAGCGCATCGGCGGCCGAGCATCGGCTTATAAACAGCCACTCGAAAGCCCCGACGCAGCTTTTCATCGCCAGCATTATACATCGGCGGATAGGCCGGTTCGTTCATACAAGGGGTTGTAGGGTTGTAGGTTGGTTGGTGGGGGGGGGGAGGCAGATATTCACGCGGTATTTATATCAGCCGTACTTGTCCTGGAACACTTGAATTTCATAAGCGGCCAGGCAAAGCAGCATTCGATGTTAAAACTAGCTGTCGGTGCGAGCGGGCGAATCGCCTATCGCGACTGCGGTGATGCGTGAATTCGCCTCGGCCAGCGCCGAACCGCATGAAATTGTTAACACAAGGCCGCACCGATTGCTGCTCAATTCTCCGTAACGGCGACTCCGATGTAACTTTTGCGCGCCGCGACCGATTCGATTGTGTGATTTTTTTTGCACGCATATTTTTTTTATTTTTTTCATCGTGCAATCCGCTTTTTTTTTTATTTGAGCGCTCGCGTGATAGAACGAGCGATTTTACGCTTGGAGGGAAGAAAATCAATCGATCACCGGGCGCGTGGATACGCAAAAGTGGTCGCATCGCCTATAGTTGATCGGCGATAAAAATTGCAAAACTCTCATTTGGTTATAGGAAATAATACCACGTTGAATCGAGAATGTGTTTAAATTTTGGAAAAATTATAGTTAATTCGTTGCGAATGTAGCCCCCAAAAGGATATTGTCACAATTGTGTGTTTTGAAATAAATCAAAGAAAATCGAGATGATCAAACACACTATTATTCGAGCGTTTTGTTATTGAAATCACGTCTGAAACGAGTTTATTAATGTTGGATGAATATCGCGCATTTTAGTTGGCTGATTGACATACATTTAATCGACAATTATTTGAATTAACAGTAGCAATGCAGTTTTCAACGAAATAGTGCATAAAATGTCCAGAGAAATATTTCTGCGTATGAGTAAAGAAAATATCATTTACATTTAAAGCATAATATAACTATTAATAAATAATAAATCATAAATGAAAATTATTTCTTGTATGTTTTAGTACCATTTGTTGTTAAACTCCAGTGAATAAAAACGATTGTTATTTCATTTTATCAAAAAAACATGTTTCTGTCAATCCATCAGTATCTTTTCACAGTCATAAGGTTTTGGAGAATTTTTTCATTTAAAAACTTGATGAAATAACAGCAATGCTAGCATCGATTTTTTTTAATTACTCGATTAAGTAAAATACATACAATATACTTTCGGAATAACTCCATTCAATTGCTAAAAATCGCACCGTTTTAGCATTAACGAAAGTTTCTTTCAATTTTTTCAAATACCTGTTCATTTCATTTTTTCATAATTTCCTAATGCACAGTAGAAAAATCTAAGTAGCAATTGCGTTGAGCAAAAAAAAATAAAAGGAAAAATGTGCTATCATCTCGCCGGCATAACCAGCTTTACGCTAAATATGAATGGCTTTAATATTCCGAAAGCATGAAGGCGCCACTTTTTAAAGTTCATGCATATCCAAGACGTGACCGGGAAATATTACAAAGATCTGTTTCAGTACTGAAAAAAAAACTATACCTGGACAAAAAAAGATGCAAGCTTTAAATGAATCCCCCTGCCCTCCCTTCCCCACCTCCGTTTTTCCCTGTGGCACTTTACCTTCATTTCCGGCTCGTGGACGATGATTCGCTAAAAGAATTCAAGCGCGCATTCTAAATACGCGTCGCTCCGGGGAGAGAAGAGACGGGACTTCGTGAATAAAATTATAACAATTAGTATTGCTAATCTCGTTACCTTAATTAGCCAAGAGATCTGCTTTATTTATATATTTTTTATTTTACTTTACTTCAAGCTGGCGATTTTAATTTTTTCCGTTTTTTGTCGCGTTTTAATTTAAGCATTTTAATTAAAGCGCCATCTTCAAATTTTCAGATTGAGTATAAATTGAATGTAAATATATTTTGATTTGCATATTATTAAGAATATGTCTTGTCATTTTTGTGATGAAATAACGTATAAATTGAATGTAAATATATTTTGATTTGCATATTATTAAGAGTATATCTCGTCATTTTTGTGATGAAATAACACTGCTGATTAGTGAAGTGGAATGTGATTTGCTGTCGTCAGCAAATTAAGAGCGCAGCGTTCAATGACAGGAAACCCCAGAAACTGTGTCATTCACCTTGTCAGAGTGCTATCCTTAATGTATTCTCACGCACTTAATAGCAGCATTGCCTAGGACCGTATTACACTGCATTAAATGGATAAACGACCCCTGCACACATCATAATTAGATGGTTTATACCGCACTATCACGCGAGAAGATAAAGTAGATCGCTTACGCCGCAAGGAAAAAAATAAAACGAAATTAGTACTTTCTTTTGTTAAAGTTATATACGTTGCGGAAATTTTAACCGCGTGGAACATGGTCGTAATTCAAAATTTAACTTAAACAACGAAGAAAAGTTGAACATGTTTAATACTGAAAGGTCTTCGTCTAAAGAAGCTCGAGGGAATTTCTGATAAATCATGAATTTTTTTTTTTTTTAAAGGAGTTAATATAACTGTAAATAATCTTATTATTGCGAGAATATAGTGGAGCAATTTAATAAAAGAAATGTTTTACCATTCCAAGCTCATTTCAACTCGCCAACTTTTGGGAGTCACGCGCATAAACAATACATTCTTACGGCGTCGACTGGGACAGCGGGGGCTACTCCCCCTCCTCGAAAAATAGTTGGCACATTTTTCGGCGAATTTTTCCCAGTTTTCATTATGCGTTTCCACATTTTTTTTCTTGAATGCGCTCCTAAAACTTTCACGAGGAGGAGGTAAATTTTTCATCCGCAAATTAACTCTTCCGAAATACGATCGGAAAGTCTCGAATTCTTTTCGACCCCGGCATTTCCGGATAAAAAAATGTCTACCAAATGTGCTAGTCATGCAGCAGCTGGTCAGTGCGTCCATCCTCCACTTGAAAATGAAGCTTCGTAAAGCTTCATTTAAAACTATTAATTTGGTTTGCGACAACTATGAAAAATAATTGCCGAATGTTGAATAGTAATTTTTCGATGCTTTCATACATTCGAATTAAAATGATTATTGCAATATGTCAATAATCATTATTTAAACATAAATAAATCTGTGCATGTAATATATTTGCAGTATTTTCATCATATGAACATGAAATACAATCTTACAAGCACCCATGAAAACGTGAAATCTTACGATCGAATGGCGAACAATACTATTTGGTTCTACAGCCCTAAAATGGAATATTGCGGTCCGTTTCGAAGTCCATTGAAATTTGGTGGTCTGTACAATTGAATCTTGTTACTTGGATAATAAACTTTTGCTTTTTGCCTTGATCAAGAATCTTTTTCGTAAAAGAGTAAAATACTGTAAATAAAAAAGCTAACATATTATTCTAATTTTTTAAAATATCCAAATGACAAAAACTGTTACCAAACAATTGACAACTCGTTAATTATCCTCTCTTAAAAAAGTGATTATTTATAAAAAATGCATTTCAAATGGTCAAAATGGTCAATTGATCTAAGAAATAGTTTTAAAAAAGCACATTTCAAAAAGCGTACTTTAATTTTTCATTTTTTAAGTACTAAAGAAAAGAAATTTTTGCAAAAACCGTTAAATTTATGGTACTATTTACAAATTATACCTCAAGTTCATGAACTTCAGAAAGAATTTAATTTTCTTTACTGCTAAAAAACTTAAAGTAAACCTTTTCTAAAATGTGCTTCCATTAGTTGAAGACAGCGATCCATTCTTTTTTCTCAAGTCCAAATGACAATTGCATTTGGCCTCCAGTTCATCGAGACAAATTTTATTAACAATCTGGCTCCGCCTCGACCGTCCAGCGAAAAAAATGGCAGGAGTCAAACTCCTAAGCTCAAGGTTCGCCGGTCGTTCGGACGCGCCCGCGCGAAGGTCGTCGCCGCGGCAAACTGTTTTTTCCCAGAAAATACTTTTAAACGAAGCCCCGGGGCCAAAGTTGGGTGAGCGACGCGAGAGCCGCGGGGCAAAGTCAAGTCAAAGTTGAGGGCGTCAGCGAAAAGTTAACCGCAGCGAGCGCCCGCGGGTTGGCTCAGCATTCTGCGGAATTGGCAGTTCAAGTTGGTAGTGGTGCGCAGAGGAGGAGGGGGAGGAGAAAAGCCCCCTGCCGCCGATTCCTCGTCCCGACCACGGTAAAGGGAAAAGAAGAGCGGCTGAGTTTATTCCGAACGTGAGTCGCACATGCATTATCTCGCCGCGACGCCCGGGAGGAATCGAGCCGAGGGCGCGAGAAGTGGGGAATTATTTAGGGGGCAAAAAGCTGCCGGGGTGTCGGAGCTCTCGCTCTCTCTCTCGCACCGTCGGTAATTGCATTCGATCCGCGGGAGCTTTGAATGAAACATGGGATTTCTTGCCGCAGGTCCGCCCTGGAGAATCGTGCGCTTTATTATTATTTGTTTTGCGGCGCTTCGGCCCGAGAGTCCGTTATCTTCGGGGAGCAGGGGGGAGGGGGGGCGAACGCCTCGATGTTATGCCTGCAGCCTGTTACCTCGGGCTCTTCACCTGGGTGGTTTTTTTTCTTTTTATTTTTCTTTTCTTCGGTATCGTTTTGGTGCGGTGAGGCATCCGTTGAAGCTCTCGAACGGTTCATTTTCAATCGCGCGAAATTCAAATTGGGCTAATGGATTCGCGTGACTGTGAATGTAAACGGCTTTATGCCTCGACACCAATTTCTCGAACAATCTTGCGCACAAGTGTGTTATCCCGATTTTCGCATTTAAAATTCTTTTTTATAACTAAACTCATGCATACAAATTTTCCCGGCTTATGGATACTTGAAGAAATTGGATACAGTGAGCAATTGATGCTGTTTATGATAGTGTTTTTAGATGAAAAAATCTATTATTTTTTATGATCATTTGTAGGAAAATTTAATAAGAATTTCAATTAATAAAGATGCGCGTGTGATAACACTACTGACAAGAAAAAAAATCAGTAAATATTAAAATATGTTTCTATTAATTTTATATTTAATCCACTTGCTATAAAATTATTATAATACTCGTATTATTTATTTCAATACTACAATAGTCACTATAAATAAACGCATTCTTTGTGATGCAAAGAAAAGGACATAGAATCTTATAAAAATTATTTACTATAATATATTTGTTATCCTCCTCGCATATTTATGTACCTCCAATTCCGATAAAAAAGTTTGAAACGGCAATTTTCCTGATTAAAAGTACTACATAGTTAAATGATCTATTGAACTCCAAGAGCACCGTAAATATTTATCTTACAATTTTTACCAAGTCCCAAATATTATTCACAAAACAAGTATTCTAATCCCCAAAATTACCGTAAGCCTAAGGCAGGCTTTTCAAAATAATGAAAGATAAAACACTCACGAAAAATATTCTCCCCGCGGGCTACTCCTGGAATAACCATTTAATCATTGAATAATTTATTTGCTTAAGGGGAACTCGGTGCCCCAGTCACTACCTAAACGTCGGCGCGATCCATTATTCGAGCCGGCAACGATCCACACCCGGAATATACTAATAGCCGTACTCCCAGAGCAGCAATAACGAGAGCGGCAGCGTCGCCTAATCTTCCCCGGCGATCCAGCGTAAAGTACACAACGCGCGGCGTTCAGCCCTCCGGCCGGTGGGAGGGGTCGGATTAGCACCTGTGCATCGCGTCGCACACGCCCTTATCGTTCCGATGCGTAAACCGGCGCATCGGCCCGCTGCGACGGTCAGTCAACAGGGCCTAATACATCCTCCTTTGCATTATGCCGATGCACGTCGACCTCATATACATACATATATATACACACGCATGTCCGTCTGCCGGAGCGTAGGTGTGCGCGCGCGACCATCGCTAATGCCGCTTGACCCCGCACGATATGAATCGTCCAATTATCAAGAATTACACGGTGCGCGTGCGTGGCGAATTTCACGCGGTCCGCTCGGAAATCGAGCGGCCCCGATTTTTTCCTCTAATTACGGCCTTCTCGAGTATTTGTACGCGTAATGGAGGGGTGGGCGAGCGCGCGCCTTAATTCAAACTAATTTGCATTTCGCGGGAGCGCAGGTGCGGGCGTGTGTTAGCGTTCTTCATACGCCGGTGCTCGCTTCTAGTCCCGAGGTGCCTCTCGTCCCCTCCCCAGGCTCGACCATTTGTCTTGGTTGAATTTAATTTCACTCCGCCGGGGTAAAGTGCCACTTATTCTTAGGAAACGCGGCCGCGAACCGGCCCAGCTGGACCTCGCACGACACGCGGCCCGACGGGTTGAGTGCACTTATTTATATTTATGGTCGGCCCTACTGGTGTCGCCGGCTGGATGTGCGTACCTGCCGTTCGTTTATGACAGAAGTCATTTGGTCGGCTCGGGAGAAACGAGAATTTTCGGCTTACCGCTGCCGGTCCACGTCGGGTTGAATAAATTATTACCCTGCTCTGGCTTACCCTCTTTCTCTGGCTCTCTGGGTGTATTTCTCTTTTTCTCTTACGTTCTTATATTCAGCTCAGGTTTTTTTGGGCACGATTTGGTCGAATAAAGCGCACACTTTTTTTTTTAAACCGTGAATTATTTAATTAAAGAATGACGAAGTATGAACTATGAAGCGCTTAGAGAGGGAGCTCGAGTTGATAGATGCGTGACGTTATTTCATTTCGTATTTAAATTGGGCAGTTTGTTTATTAAAGTCATTAAAGTGAGAATCAGTATACTAATTGTTTAAAAAGATTGCAAAACTGTAAAAGAACCTGTACAATTCCGTGATATGCCAATTCATTTTTATAATTAAAAATGTTGGTTATATTATCAAATGTTATAAATATACAATACCGTATTCTTTTTTATAACACGTCGCAACATTTTAAACGAGCGACTAATCTATAAAATTTATTACCTTATTTTTCACTTTGAAACTCATTTTAAAAAAGCATCCCATCTTTTGCAATGATTATTTTAACGATAGCAACTATAATAATAATTATTGCCTCATTTGCTTCCCAATAAAATGTCCGCCGAACAATAGCGAAGAGTCCATCGTCAAAATTAAATTATTTATCGCGGCCCGGAAAGCAATGATAAAACATGACGAAGTTTTTACCTTCTCTCGAAAAACACGAATTTGTTTACGTAATAGAAGCAAAATGTTCTCTAATAAATCGAGTTCCAATTCTGCTCCAACAAGCGGCAAATGCATTCCTTTACCCCTGTCATCGTTCACCTTAATCCCGGCAAAAAATGTGTAAACAATAAAAAACTTAATTAAGTTTACGCACGAGTCCTTCCACCCCGTCACAGATCAATTCGCCCAAGATCACTGATTACGCATGGCCCTATAAATTATCGGTGGAGCTTTAGTCGCCCTAAGTGAGTGCGTAAGAGATCCGGACCCTCGGCAAGCCGACGGCTTTACAAAGATGTTACCCTACCCTAGGCTCTATAACTGCGAATATTCGCATGCAGAAGGCGCGAGAGCCCACTTTACGAAGTCGGTCCCTCCGATAAAAAAAAAAAACGGATCGGAAAAAAGCCTCTCGATCCCCCTGGCACACGAAGGTGTCGGGCTTCCAGCTCGTGTTGTGCCCACCCACGCTCATCGTTCGTCGTCCGATGTATATCGTCTTCTTCCTTTCATCTCCGCCGTCTCTTTATCTCTACGGCTCTTTTTTCGTTCGATTCACGCGAACTCCTTTATTTAAATTCCTCGTACTAGACTTTAATTGCGCGTAGTATGAGAGAGTGAGGGGAGCAGGATTAAAGCTGAATTCATTTCGTTTTAATTTGGAACTTTAATTTCAATCCCCGGAGCCCGAGCGCCCACTTCTCTATAATTATGTTAATGTACTCTTGCGTGAAAAGCTTTTCAAATGCATTGTTATGCGTGTGTTGATAAAATTATAGGCAAAGTTCGCACTTCGGCTGCTTCTTTTTAGGGAATGAAGTTTATCTGTTCAATTCTATTGTAATACTAATAAATGAGAACATTAAAAACTGAGTGCATTATCGTTTTAACACAAAATTCGTATTATACTTGTAAATGCGTTTGAATTGTGAACTATGAAATTTATGCTGTTAGTGTCGAGTAATAATTAAACGCTGAATGGGGAATTATCGAAAAATGTATGTAACATAATTGACATATTGTTCGAAGGGTGGCGGAATTACGTGGGGTAAAAGTTTGACAGACATTCTATTAGTATCTAATAAATTAAATAACAGTTTATCGAGCTTTAAGGGTTGGCTTAAACAATAATGTTGATTACAGTATATTATACTAAAATTTACTTTTGTAAAACAGAAGCGAATTCTACCTCAAACCCTTTCTTTATTTTTATCGTAATGAAAAACATGACATTGGAAAGCAAATACATTTCCAGATTGACTGGTATACGATTTTTAAAATCGTTTGTATTAAATTTTATTAATTTGGAATAAATAGTTACTCTTATTATTTCAGCGACCAATGAGGTGAATCTTTAATATCACGGAGAAACAAGCGATTTTCTCGATTGGTTTTATATTCGAATAAATTTGGAGAATCGAAATTAAATGAAACAATTGTATGGGCTTTGTTATACATAAAAAATAAATTTGCTCCAGACTTTTATCGTATTCTAAACGTAATTGAAATTTCTTTTTTGAGTGATTCATTTACTCCTCTCCATGCGTATTATTTATACACATTATTAACGGGTAAATAATTAAGTAAGGCTACTTCACTTCACATAAGCATTGAATAACTATATTTTGTTTGTTCCGCATCTGCCGAATTAAAATACTACCAGTTAAACAATTTCAGAGGAAATTGAAATCAAATTAAAAGGGGTAAATTCTAGTACTGGAAGGTCGATAATTTTCGTTGTAATTTTAAAGAATTACAAAAAAAATGTTAAAAACTTTTCGTTCGTTTAATTTTATTGCCCAACAGTATTTCGATAAAACATGAAATTCAGATAGTTAAAAAATCGCAAATCAAATTTTTTCATTAACTATACACGAAGAACTGCCAAAATTTGAAAAGAACATCAATAAATCAAAATCCATATTTTTAACGCGCGAGTAAAAAAGCCCAAAAGTGAAAAATAAAAGCTTTCCACAAGTGTACATACAACCAGTCGACAGCCTCGACGAACTCGTCGACCCGCCTGTAAAATTGCGTGGATTTTTCACGAAGTTCCGGCGAAATTCTTAATCACAGAAAGGGTACAGAGAAAAAGAAAAGAAAGAGAGAGCACGAGGGATCCCAGTGGTCACCGAAAAACGAAGAAAAAACGTGGAATCCCCAGCGCGATCGCAGCCACCCCCTCTTCGTCTCCCTTTCGACTAAGCCGAGCGAGAGGCGCGCGCCGGGCCACCGGGGGCCAGATTCCTAATTGAAAATCCGAAATCGTTACGAGGAAATCGGCCGCCGCGGCTCTCGTTATCCGGGGGCTGAACAGAAGTACCGGATTGGGAAAGAAGAGGGGGGGGGGGGTGGATCAGGCAGCGAGCCGGGGACTGGAAGCCGGGCAGAGCACATCGATTCGCCGGAGCCGAGGGGCGCGCGCCGAGAGGAGGAGGCGAATCGAATGAAGATGCGCGAGCGCGCCGGCAATAAATCCGCCGGAACCGAGAAGAACGTCGCGGGAAAGAAGGGAGGGAGGGTCGGCGGAAGCAGGGGGAGGGAGACTCAATATTCCGCGAATGCAAACGACACACGTTCCGACCTGACTCTCGATCGCTTTGTTTCCAGTGCGATTAAAAGCACGCGCAGCCGCGGGGAGGGGTGGTTGCAGCGACGAAAAATCTCCCGGCGGGACCAACTCTGAGTCTCTTTTTCCCCGCTAGCTCCTATGTCTATGTATGTACGTATAATACAAATGTATGAAGGTGGATGTGTGACCCTCGACAATGTGCTTGCTCGACTCGCTCTTTTTGTTCCAGTTAAAAAGTTTAACGGCGTATTCCGATTCCTCTCTTACATATCCATCTTCTGATTTTTTTTAATGGGCGATTTATCGGGGAATATGGTCGTACTATTGATTATTGAACGTCGTATTTTTTCATGCTAATTGAGATTTCTTTTATCCACGAGAAGAGGTTCTTTCCGTGATTCGGACTTTATTATTGTTTGGTTAATTACTGGAGGTAATTAGAAGAGACTTTGTGCAGGAATGTGAAAGGGGAAGTACCACGAGATTAAGTTACTTTCATTTATGGGTGTATCCTTAATTTGAAATGTTTGCTCTTTATAAATAAAATATAACGTGAAATTATATAATTATGAAGAAGAAAGTTTGAACTGACTTAATTATAAGTCGTGACACTTTAACCAGCCAGAGCTTAATGCGGCAAAGAAAATTCCTTGATAACTTCAACAACTTAATAACGAGAAAATAAGTTTCCTGTAAATAATTTTTTTAGCGAACGCCAACAAAAAGTTCAATTAGAAAACAGTATCAAATCCTTGGCCGTCCACTTCCAAACCTCAGTGAAATAAAAAATTATTTCAGTCGAGAAAATAATAATCAAAATTAAATACTATAAGAAAACACAAAAGTGAAAAAAAAACCCTTTAAAAAAAACATTTACATCATCAAACTCGACGCTTCCGTAAAAGGATAAAAAAAAATAAAATAAAATAAAAAAGAACGGTCGCCTGCAATTTTGACCCGACCCGTTCTTTCCAGAAAGACAGCCTTGTTTCTAGCAGTTAAATAAGAGGACGGCACAAAGCAGAAAAGCAAAATGAAACGCAAGTCGAAAGTCATTTCATTAGCCGGAGCTAAGATCCACCGCAGCCACGTCTCCGGCGAACGCTCGTTATTGTCGTTTTCCACCCCGCCCGGTGCGTTTCTCCTCGCGTGTACACAGGTTTCAGCGAGCTGTGCGTGCCACGACGTCTCCGCAAAGTCGGACGAAAGCAATAAGCGGCGAAGCGCGTGCGCCTTGATTAATTAAAAGGCGAAGCGAAAGAGCCTTTCGAGTTGTTTAATTTGTGCCGATGCGCGTGAGAGAAAGTATCTTATTTTTTCTTATTTTTAGCTTCTATTTCTTGGTTAGAAGTGTTTAGGGTAATCGTCCAAGCTAAATCTGCTGGAATGAAAAATTTCGGGTGACTCATCGGATGCCGAGTTTCATTTATTCAGCTATCCACTTGCCCAAGTGGAGTGGCTTTCAATTCTTTTTTACATTAAGTAAATTTAAGTAAATTCAAGTAAGGAATTAAGCTTGTTATACTTCAAATTTTATTTTGAAACTGAAAGTACGAAAAACACTGCTGATAAATATTGAAAATTATTTAATTTATGGAATTCGTGTTTGCGGTACTAAAAAAAAAATATAATCTTCAATTTAAAATATTAATTTTCTCTTATCAACAGAAATACATAGATTACTCGGAGATTTTTATTTTCGACTTGAAAGTCTCTTATTGCATTTCAAAAAGATTTAACATCTTTTTTACAATTCGAATCTAGGGTAGAATATTTCTTACGTAGAAGGCAAGTCATTTTCTCTGAGTGCTTAAGACGTTGTTTGCGATTTTATTTGCTTCGCAGTCTCTCAAGGAGGAAATGAAACCTTTCAGTAAATCTGATCACACCGCTGGAAAGCTAAGGAATAGATGTATCGAAAGTGCTCTACATTTTTTCTGCATTTATACCTTTTACTATTAAAAAGAGCGTGATTGCACCTTCGCGTGCTGCGCTTGCAAAGAGTTGATGTGATGTGCCTTGTAAGCGAAATTACACCATTGTCAATCTCAAAATATTATGTTCAATGAATTTACTAATAAAGTAATATAGATTATTTATTTATCCAGACCATTTTATAATTACCGTTAAATATGAATAGACGTTAAATGTAATATTATTTGAAACCTCATGTTTTGTAGCAGTCTATTATTTTAAGCTCGTTAATATTTTAAATGCAAGACGATAAATTTAAAAATAACTAGACTAACATAAAACAAAAATAGTACATGAAATCGACTCGTATTTTTCCAAAGAGGAGTCTGAAATCAACCTCTTTTTTCATTATTAAATGTAAAAAACAACAAGATAGTTTACATAAAATAATCCTTTTATTGCAAAACTAATATAAAAAAAATTATTACATTTTAAGAATTTTGTTTTCAGACGCAACTGTTTATTTCTGTATTAATAAAAATACATGGAATATCTAAAACTAAATCTATGAGCGAATAACTAAGCAGCAAAAGCTTCGAATAAGGTCAGAACCTAATTTTAAAAAAGCCCGAGCCACGCGTTTCCTTCGAAATCAAGATGCATCAATTCGATGCGTCCGCGGCAGCGACGAATCAGGAAAACAGGCAACGAGCGAGTCACAGGGGCGAAAGAAGTCACGGGAGCCGAGAAAATGATTGCACGATAAATCTCGCGAAACAAGAAGCAGAAGCAAGGTCCAGATGTAAAAAAGCTCGCGTCCGCGGGAGAAGAAGCTCGCGCGCTGTTTCCATGCAAATTACGGTTGGCGCATTTCGTCGCGGCGTTTTCGGCCGCGCCTCAAGGAATCACTCGCGGCGGACCGTTCAACTCGGCGGGCGAACGAGCGAGACAGAAACAGGGGCCGTCCGCTATTTGATTAACATTTTCGTCATAATGTCCCGGGGACGAAGTTTCCCCGGGTGAGCCGGCACTCCGCGAGGAAATCCGAGATTACAAATTTTCATTAAAAACTTTGCTCCGGCCGATTTGCATAACTTTGCTCGGGCTCGCTCGTTGCGCTGTACACAAGAAGGCACGCTTGCTCGCGCCTCCCCCGTTTGTTAGGCGCTCCTCATTTTTAATATAAATATCCGGCCGAGCACTGGAAATTCGCCGCGTCCGCAAGAAACTTCTCTTACCCCCACCGTCGGCACGCTTAATTGTTCGCCTTTTTATCGCTCAATCGAGGGGACTTAGGAAGAGTTACACCGCAATCATCGCCCATTTTTTTTTTATTTTTTTAAACTCCGAGAAGTTTCTATTAGAGAAGACGCGCGCGGTACATTAGCATGTGGCAGTAAGCTCTCGAGAGCTGGTGCTCGGTGAATTTAAAATTTTTTTAAATACTCAAAATGTACATGCTAACTTTGTTGAACAAACTTTAGTTGCGCATGGAAGAATTTTAAATTGTTGCTACAGATATATGGCCTGGTCCTATGTTAAAAAGTTTGACATTTAAAATATTACTCCCCTTTTAAGATCGATGCTTTTTGAAAGTAAGTTATACCTTTTTTTTCGCTTTAACTATTCAAAAATAAAGTTTTTAAATATTAAAGAACTATGTTTTAATATTTATCACTAAGCAGTAATTTAAGTCAATATTATGTCAGACGGTGACTGCTAATATTGAAGATTTCTGTTTTTTTTTACTACGTATGTACTTAAAATATACTTCAAATATCACTGGTTTTTTAAATTCAATGCCTTTTGAAAGCTACTCGCGAGGCAAAAGTTTCATCGCTTTTTTTACTTTGGAAGTCATAATGTGAAAATTAAAAATTTAAAAAGGTAGAGTGCTGTATTTTAAAATTAAGCGATTGCCTAATACACGATTTAAGTAGTATAAGTCAATATTAAGTCAGGCGGTGACTGTGAATATTGAAAATCTCTTGTTTCTCTACATTACTTAGGTATGTAATGAAATTACGAGCACCACTTAAAGAATTATAAATGTATTATAAAGAAAATTGAACAGTAGACTTTAAAAGATAATTGCACAATTTCGCAATCAAGCGAGTGGGGCACAAAATCGCCCCGCCGCAAAAAGTCTGCTAACGATCTGCATACAGCGGCCTGATGAACATCAATCATAAAGAGTTTCAATTTCTTTTATAAAACTGATATTCAACTGCCTTACTTGGGCGAAATCAAGAAACTTGTTACAGCCTCGGCGTAATTTGGAAGGGAAACGTCAGCGAAACTATACGCTAACGCAATACCCCACAGAAGTCGGGAGCTCGTAAATTACAACAATTCATACAGCATCGTCTCTTGGCATTAATAACGACTTTCGAGCTAAAGCATCATTTCTGGCTCCAATGTCGGACAATAAAAGTACAATGAGCCGAAGGAGCCGTCTGTGTGAATATACAAAAGAACGAAAAACTCATTAATCAATAAAATAAAATCGGACGGCTTATAACTTGTTGAGTAAGAGATGAATGCGCACTTCTATGGAAAATAAATCGTTAAGAATTTATTCATAAAAGTTTCCTGTAGCTTATCTCATTCTTTATAACAAATTTAATTAAAAATAAATAAAATAAATAAACACAAACGTATTTAAACAAAAAATTAATTATGGTAATGTACTCAAAAGTACATACTTATTGTCTTCTATTAAGTAATTTATATTTTTTAATTTTCTTATTTATATGTCAAAGAATTTCTTGTATTATTACTAATACTTGTACCGTATTGTATGTCAGTATTACTAATTTGATTATTTTGAATAGATTGGAAAAAACGTCTAATCAGAAGATGAAATGAGTTTCTGTTGGCTTGTCTGCTTGCAATATTTATTACAATAAAACTATTCTGCTGTATTCTACGTCGCTTTCCGCAGTACGCTTAAGCTTACACAGTTTTAACGCAAACATTATCTCGCATAATCAACCAGCTGCAGTATAATCTCGACGCTTTTGTGCACAATACCCAGAGATAGTCTGACAAAAATCATGCAAACCTGTGTAAAAAATAATTCAAACTAAATTATTTAATAAATAAGCAAACATTTATTGCACAAATTAAGAAATCGAACATTCAAAGCAACTTATCCACCGTTTAGAAGAAAAAAAAATAAAAAATTTCCGCTATCGTTGAAAATACGATCGCGCCGCTTTTCCCAGTGCAAAAATTGAGATCACGCTATAGAAACGGTCGCTGCACCCCGTAAAGTTATTTAACTTAAGTCATTTGATATATAAAAAAATTCTCCCTCGACGCTCGCGCCGGCACACAATTTCTCGCACACATCCTAGCAGATCTGTTTTCTCCGCAAGAGCAACTACGTAGAACTCGGCCTGATTTACTATATCCGAAAAGTCTTCTCCCTCGTATCGCATCCACTTATCGAGACTCTGTCTGACTGTCTGAGCGACCTTCTTAGCATCCACGCCCCACCTCTCTCCTTCCTCTCTTCCCTTTCTTTATCCTCATTTTCTCTCTTCCACCTCATTCCTCTTGCTCCTCGTTCCTCCCCTCGTTTTTTACCACTCAAAGGTGCGCCCGTACGCCTTGCAGCTGGAAACCTGCTCGAAGTTAAAAAAAAAAAAAACCCAACTCAAAAGGATCCGAAACTACTTAAGTTTTTTTCCCAGCTCCGCAACCGCCGCGGTCTCTCTCTCTCTCTCTCTCTCTCTATCTCCCTTGTGCGCAACACGCATCTTATACGTATGCCCCGAGTATGTGCGGAAGTGCATCTATATGTTTAAAAAATATTTATGCTTCGCGTTTGAACGAGAAACGGAAGGGCGTCGATGTGAGAGGGATAAAAATTTTATAACGAAAAATCGCTGAACCGCGCATTGGCACGATGAGATTCATTTTATTCTCTTTTATCTAATTTTCAGACGCGATAATTATCGGACATGGATTTAGCGAGTGGCGATTAATTAAATTTCTACCCAAAATAGCTAAAATATTGAAGTGATTTACCAATAAATTTTCTCGCTCGATATATTACTGGCGCATAATGTAATAAGGCAATTTCCAACTATACGCTTCTCGCATGTCATCGTATTATTGCTTTTCAATAATTAACTGCTTATAATTTTTAATACATTCCTAATTCTAATTAACGTTGCCGAGTTATCGATCGAAGCCTTGTAATACATTTTTATTGGGAAAGTAAACAAAAAAAATAATAAAGTATATAAATGTTCCACAATCTTGTTACATATTTTTGCGCTCGAGCCCGCACCAATTTTATCGATCACTTCATCCACCCTATCGCGCCAGCTCATACCCACAATTCATCCCCTAATTGCTTTCGCCTCGTGTTCTTTAACTTTTATGCAGTATGGTAAGGAGGCTGGCCGGGTTTTCGTACGAAAGTGATTTACTCCGGAGGCATGCATGCACCCGAGTACTTTGCACCGCAACAGCACGTGGCGCCGTCTAACCGAGGATGGGATAGAAAGAGGAAAGAAGAGACCGCGATGCATTCTTTATGGACAGAGGAGAGGAGAGCAGGAGGGGCAAGAATGTCGGCTGAATTTCAGGATTAGAAAGTCAACTTTGCATGGAGGTTGGAAGGGACCCACGACATCATATTTTGCAACTTAATGCAGCCACTGCTGCGACGGAATTTTTCATCGCGCGCTTTTACACGCCGCTCTTTTCAGCCCTGGAGATGCTGGCTGACGATAATTTCAGCTCGTAAATATGTCACTGGATAGGAAGTCGCGAGTGTAATTAAATTGCATTTAATTTCCATCGCTGGGTCAAGAATTATTATGAGATTTTCATCCTCTTTATAGACAGCGATCGCAAATATAGTTTTACGCTTTTGCCCGAAAGCAAATGCACAGTTTAACATATTTATACGTAAGGTTTTTGCACTTTTTTTTTGTAGTACGTACACTGCTTTGCGTCTCATCGTTTTCCGCAGCAGAGCACATAAAGAGCCTCATCAATAATGCGGAATCGAAAATAAAAGGGAATCATAACAGTACAAAGAAATTGGAGCATTAACGTAACAAAGGAAATTGCGAGCGTTGAATAATTGATGTTATTATAAAACGAGAATGAAGCAGTCGTTACACTAGCGAATAATGTGGTGAACTAAAAGAAGAACGAAAAAAGGGGCAGTTGGAAAGAGAAGACCAGAGGAGATGAGGGAAGAAGTGAAGGAGGCAGATAAGCGCCAAAAGAAATAAAAAAGTAAGCTTGTAGACTCATCGAGCAGAAGTCGGGCAAATGAGGCAGTTTTGCGGGAAAATAAAATAATAGGCCAGCCGAAGTGGTTGCGTATGTAAAGCAGCATCTGGTGTAAGCTGCATCCGGCTGTTACATAAGTTTTCTTATGAAATCCTTTCGACGCATGTGCTACGTACATTTAATAAGAGATCAGCTCATTATGGCTTAAGTTCGAAACTTTTGTAAAAAAAAAGTGGAAGACCTAAGAAACTTGATCAAATATGTACAAGATTTCCTGTTCCAATGTTTTTTTAGTAACGTTTATTAAGTCAAAATTTTCGATAAATCCTTAATAAATAATGCAAATGAACAAAAGGCCTATTGATTTGATAAAAGCCATCGAACTTTAATTAATCAAAGGAATTAAAGGAATGTAGTAATAGAAGTTAATTAATTGAATACTTTTACATCAAACAAATCCCCTCAGAAATAATGTGCAAATGATCAAAGGAAAATTGAGCATGAAATATGCGTATCATTTGCAAATGAGTATTCTTTAATTATTAAAAATCATATAACAAAAAGAAATACATTTTTAATTTATTACAGAAACCTGGACAGACTTATGTAATGTTGATATGTTAAAAAAATAATTTAAAAATGTACGCTCATTGCCACTATTCGTGGAAAAATATTTTCTATTTTCTTTACTTATTATTATCAAGATTTTATGTAATCATTTCATAATAAATCTTCACAAAAATTCACATTTTTTTAAAACGCCATAGTTTGCGAGACTTTTTTAAGAATGCAAATTCACTGGATCGGATGAAAAATTAAATTTTGCACATTCAAGATCCATGATTTTATTAAAACCTCAATTATCTTAAAATCACTTTTCGAAAAATTTTATATCGACATTTTAGAGAGGAAATTGAAAAAAAAAAGGAATCAAAGGGTCATTTAATGTATAATGATATTTCGGCTGCTCATTGAATATTGATGCTAGGATTATCATATTTCAAATTTTAAAGAACCAGTTTTATATAATTAATTAATACATTTTATTTAATAATAACTACTTTTTAACAATTGCATCATCTCTAAATAAACAAATTTCCAAATAACCCTTAATTATATGAAATCGTAATTTTCAGGACATTGTATTAATTAAAATATTAATTATTTAATTTTTCAAAATTCAAATGTTATTGTTATTTTGGACTCATGCTTTTGTAATGCTTTAGCCGCATAAAATGCAAGACTCGCAAACCAATAACCGTCATTTCAGTTTGCACGAGGCTACATGAAATATGTAAATAACGCATGTTTACAGACAGGTAAGTACGAGTTTCATCAGACGCAAACAACGTCTACCTATGCTGGTGCAATAATAACCTCAGGCCACGTGCGTATAATAATATACAGTTTGAGTGAAATATGAATAAATAAGATCAAAACGCGTACTACATTTTCAACATTTTATTTTACAATAATAAATTCTTATAATAGAAAAAATTTATTTTCAAAACGCTTTTATTTTTTCTTTTATGCTTGAAACTACATACATGGAAAACGCATTTCCATTCAGACAAATATTAAATTTTTAATTGACATAAAAGTAATAAAAACTATACAGGGAGGTATAACAATGGATAACAAACATTTTACCAACATCATTAAATATAACATATACAAAATTTAACAAAAAAATAAAAATTATCGTTTGGTTAGCCCAATCTTTTACTTAAGTAGTAATAGTCAGAGTCAGTAAGACATGCTTATTTATGCTTCTGAAAGAATCAATCCCTATCTAAACGAAATATTATTTTGCATGAGATTTATAATTTCAGTGTATTCAGAGATACTTAAAACATTTTTAAATTAGTTCATTCATGTTCTATCTGACACTTAGGTTACTACTTAGTAACAGCCAATATAACCCATATTTTTTGAGTATAAATACTTGCTTTTCTACTTTAAAAACATTCGTAAATTAATACTGTTTTTAGATTTATACAAAAATTAATAAACAATACATCAGAATTGTTAAACTAGCCTAATCATTTTTACGCTTATCTTAAATTGCTACTTTATGCTTAAGTAGTAACAGACGCATGGTGTAAGACGTTACTAAAAAAATCTTTGAAGTAATTGTTTCTAAATTCGTAGTAATTCAATAACCAAACAAACAAATTATTAGCATACAACAAAAAGCAAAAAAAAAACTTCTCCGAGCCTCGACATCATCAAAACAATACCGTTTGATTAACTGAAAATTGTAGAAGCGCACGTAGTTGACCCAGTAGCCGAGAGGTGCATCGGCGTCTCCGAATAGCTCGGATTCCCACCCAGAAATTACATATCGAGCGCGCGAGAAAAACAGAGGTGGGTTGGGCGTCGCTTTAGCGCATCCGAGCCCGCCGCGCTTTATCGGCGAGCATCCGAGGCGAAAAAGCAAAGCGCGCGTTCCTTTTTGCCCGGCTCATTTCTTCCTCCTCGAACCGTGCAGCCATCCGCTCCACCCCCTCCTCCTCCCACCTCCTTTTTGCAGGCTTCCGCGCGCGAGTCGATCGTCGAACGCAGTCCGGGGGAAAGGCGCTGTAAAACCCGGGGGAATAGGAGCGCGGAAGTTCGATGAGTTCTGGCGGAGGGAAATGGCACGAAAAGCCAAGTCGGTGACGAGTACCATTGTAGCGGACTCGCGAGCCTTTTAGCCGTGGCGTGAGAGCAAACTTGCAGCTTCCTCCAGACCCGAGTTCATTTAATGTAAATCTCGCCGCTGAACGAGCTGCAAGGACAACGCGGCGTTAAATTGGTTTTTCCTTGCATCTCGGTGTCGCCCCTCCCTGCGCTTTACTCTACCTGTGCTGGCCGGATAATCCGAGAGTGGGAGAGCCGCGCCGAGGACATTGATGCACAAACAAGTTTGTACGAGTCGAGATGGAACGACGCTCTTCAACTCAAAAAAAAGCAATATAAAAGTTAATAAGACAGGAGCGCTTTTTGGTATACTGCAGATCAAATTTTTATTTTTACTTATTAAGCTGTATCTTTTAAACGAAGCTTGTAATTCACAATTTGAGCGCTGAAACTTAAATTTTTAGTATTGCGTAGGATAATTAGCAGAAATTATATTAAGTAATAATTTTTTAAGCTTCAATCATTTTACGATTTAATGTCACATGCATGTGTGCGAATAGTGTTTTTTGAGAGAAAAATATATGAACAATTAGTGATTTGGGATTTTATATTGCTGCTATTTAATTTATTACTTCCCAGTGTTAATTCTATTCAGTGAATTTCCTGTCCCTGTTTGTTCGCATTCAAGTTTCAAAATTCCATTAGTTAATTTCATGCTCTAATTCAGTAGATAAATTTAAAAATATTAAATTTTTGCTTCTCTAAAAGACTGTCTCTCTGCATAGCACAAAAACATGTTTCTTTTTTCCATTCTTTCCTATTATTTTTATCAATTTAAAACGAATGACCGGAATCCTGATAAGTATTCCCGATAAATTTTATTAGAAAAAGAGCTAGAGATATTTGAGGCAAATACGCTGCAATACAGCTTTACATAGACGACTTTGAAATCTAAATTCGTACAGAAAGAGAATAAAAATATTAAGCTGAATCATATCTAAAAAAAATTAATCCCCTAGATATATATTTTTTAATTTATTTGCGAATAAATACGAAAATGTCGAACTTAATAAAAAAATGGAAACAAATTCATAAGTACACTTAGAAATGATAAATAGCTTTATTTGAACAAATACAAATCAACATTAAATCAATCTGCAAGCAAAAGCTCTTAGTCTGTAAGTGAAGTACAGGGCATTTATACCCCATAGAAACTTTTCTCAGACTATAAGAAAGTCTATAGAAGCAAATCATAATAATTGATTTTCAATAATCAGAAAATAATAACTAATAATCAAGTTCAAATTTAGCTGCTCTTTCAGATCGGAAAAGTTAATTTGGACGCATAGGTACGATTGATGACCAAAGAAATCGAATAAATGATATGTTTTTTATTGATTACCTCAATCCCCAGTAATGAAATTTTTGACTGGCTTAAGTATATTCAGTGGTTAAACAATGAAAAAACAAAGAAATTAATTTAATTAAATAATGCACCAATGATTGAATCAATTAAATAAAAATTAAAGTTTTTGTCAAGAATGAATAAACCTATCTGATATCCTTCTGATAACTACTCTTAAATAATGCTTTAACAATACTTTGACACTTCGTAAGTACCGAGCTCGCTGAGATGATAATCATAAGCGACTCTAAGGACGACTGCACTATCTTCTGAACAGCGTAGTCGGGCGAAGGTGTGCTCAGATCTTTTCCTCGGGGGTTCTTCTCCCCGAGGATGCTTAAGAAGAACTTGTGAATGTAAACAAAGATTACTGCGAGGCGCGATAAACTTCCTGCCACGGTTGGCTCGCGCCGCTAAAGTGCCCTGATTGCATCTGTAAATTATCCCGCCTAATTTGACTAATTGGACGACAAACGCTTCTTCGTGCGCGAGATAAATTCGATTTTCAACGATTTTTTTTCTCTCTTCTTTTTTAGGGAAACTGTATTTTCGGCGTCAGAAGCGCCAGGACGCGATTTATATCGAAAATCTGATGTTTGCGATCTTCTTGATTGAACTTTATGGACGGAAACTTGTTGCGAACTCGTAAATCAATATCTACTTTGAAGTTTCGCAAGCTTTTGCCGGGACAAGTTTGCGCAATGCGTCTGTTTGGATTTTGAATTTTTTATTCCGAAATACTTTCTGTAGCTTTAGAAACATTTTGCGTTGCTGCACAATTTTATTTAAAAATGCTCTGTATTGTTAACTGCAGTTTTTATTCTATTTGCTTATTAAATAAAGTTTATGCAGGTGAATCTGAAGGACCATCTATCACAATGCAAAATATTTATCGCTGGCAGAATTTATTTGAGAACTGTAGGGCATTATTTTTTCGGTGGTATATAAAATTCGGCATTTTTTTATATAAAAAACTTATTTAATTTTTTAATTCTATAACGATCAATAAATAATATTTTTATGTGTCAATGTTTAGATATAGAATGATATATAGAAAAATTATTATTTGATAATTGTATAACTTAATAATATTAATTTTAACTGTAACTTTTCGGCAGTTAATTTTCTTCTGCCATTTTATTTACTATAACGCAATTACTGTCAGGGCAATTTGCATATTTTATACTCTGATTAATAAATAAATAATTAAAAAATTTTTTACACTGTATTCGTAAAAGATTAGCATTGGAATAAATAAGCATCGGCGTGAAAATGATTAAAATGATGTTGGCAAGAAAATCTTTAATGTAACCGTCTGACCGGACTCGACCTCTTTCTACTTGCAGAAGACGGACTCCCCGCGCCTTTTCAGAAGCGATCCCGAGATCTCCGATCCAGGAAAGTCAACTGCAGTCGTCGGTCCGAAGCCTAAAGCAAAGAAAACTTCGAAGTCTGTAAGACCCGGAATAATTCGTCTCACAATAACGAAAGCCATGAAGAAAATCAACATCCACTTTGGAAAACAGCCGGGGCAAACTTTGCGCTATTCAGTTACGCAATAAAAAGGAAATAGAGAAAAATGATGAATTTACCCCACGCCTTTTGTTTATTCGGGATCAACAATGTTGTTATTATGCAACCGGTTTGCTCGTTTATAAAAATAAAGTAACAAAATCACAGTTAATAATATTCGCTGCACTTTTATGGTTAATACATTGTACGGTATTTTTGAAAAGACTTTTAAGCGCTGAAAAAAATATCTCGATAAAATATATAAAAAATAAATATTTTCCATTTAAACATGTAGGTATATTTACAAATTTATAAAATGTAAATCACAAGAGGAAAATAAATATTATTTTTAAATTCTCTTATCACTAAAAAACGGAAATATGATACTTTTAAAGCACGCGCACAAATAAATATTTTAAAGGTGTGAATAATTGGAAATAAACATCAACTTAATTTACGATAACGCACAAAAATTTAAATAAAAAGACCATCCTCCATTGAATAAGAAGTACCCTCCGCATGAGGAACCTCCCATAGCCAGCATATTTTCGTATATATCACTTTACGACGGACATTGGATCGTTCACTAACTCTCCGATAGCCCGAAGGTGGCGCATTTTCTGAAAGCTGGGAAGCTTTATGTTACGGTCGATGAAAGTAGAGGCTAGGCCTCCTTATGCTGTAACCGTGGAAGTGGACAGTCAAGTGGGGCGGTCAATCGAGAGGACCTCTGGAAGAATTTATCCGTATATATTGCAGAGGGTTTATCGTGTACATCATGCAATCAGAAGTCGTAGATTACTTTTATCGGGGCTTTCTGCTTCGTTTTTTCCTATGTATCGGAAGTAGATTTCGAATTAAATTAATTAAATTCGATTTGAATTTGACCTGACAACTTGATTGAATGCTAATAGATTTTTAATTTAGTTCCGATTTCAGCCATCGTTAACGTACAATTAAGTAATTAAATTAAAAGTACCGACATCACTCGTTGTATCGCTAATTAAGCATCACGGAGAAATATTGTCCTTAAAATAAAATAGCACATCGATTATTAATCGAATGAAAAAATTAAATAAAATTCAGCTATAATATTATGTTAATATTATATTGTAAGCAAGTAATCTTGTGAGAAAATTTAAATGCATAAATACTGGCATAGCATAAATTTATCTTTAGTACAATAGCCGATTCAAGTAAATTTTTTATTTTTATTGCTTCTTTTATTGCAGCCCATAACACTTATTTGTAATATTTAATTGACAATTTACGCCCATCAACAGGAAGAATATTATTAATAGAAAAAAAGTATAAGTAGGCAGGGATAAAATACAGTCACAAATATTCGTAAAAAAAATGTTAAAGTCAATCAATCACGGAATATATTTCCAATAGCAAACTGGATAGTCACAGCAATTTTTTAACGCACACAGTAATCGAGAAAATTAAGAAGAAACTAAAAAAAAAAGACGAAAGAGTTTTATTTTTAAATACGCTAAGTTTTCAACATATCTATTTTCAAGAATAATCAAAACCTACTTAGCTCCGCAATTGAAGCAATCGTTCGTTTCTTCATAATTATAGCCAAATTAATCTTCCCCCTAATACCCGACAATCACCTTCGCATGAATTCTTCAAAAATCCCGATATCAATGCAGCCGAAAGTCCATAATTCATACTCTGATTAAACAACATTCAGAAGAACGAACGGCCGACCCCAATCGGATTAGCTGCGTCCGCTGTTCCTCCCGGGGTGGCAAAAGTTCCGCCCTGAAATATTCACGCCGCAACTTTATCGCGTGTCTCGTGCGTACATCCCGATTGCTTCCGCGCTACCCACCCTAATGATGAAACTACACCCGGTACAAATCGAATAGGCTCATCCGCCGGTGGCCAATACGCCCGTAAGCTCCCGGACCCCCCTGTCCACCGGGCATTTACACCCGACTCGTTTATTCCGATCAGCCGCCGCAACCCCTTTCCCCCGCCTGTTTTCTTTTAATTGCGCCGAGCGATTTGTCATATGCGCGAGTTTGCGCTTTGTCAACGCAGAGGCGTTAACGCACCGATGGGCCGCGCGTATGCGGGCGGCTCGATCGATATAAGCGACGGCCGGAAGCGCCGCTTTAAATAATGCGACTGCAAAGTCAACCCTCCGGAAGGGACTCCTCGAGCACCGCCGCTGTGCTCTACGTGTGCCTGGTATCGGCGAAATGGAAAAAGGAACAACGTCAAGGGAGAGGAGACAAATTAGGATGAGATCGGGGATAATGGCTTGGTGCGACGATTTGTTTCGTAAATGCCACGTCGTTAAGAATTTTTTGCGCAATTGATTTGTTATTCTATTCAAAATGATTAATAAATATTTTTTGTACGAGTATAATAAATGTATTCTCAAATTTTAGGGGATGAACCGTTAAAGATGATGTTCTCAAATTTGCAGTCTCAAATGGAATTAATTTAAAAACTACGAAAATTAGTGAGATTTTACTATGGGAATTATTGGAAGGAGCTCCACTATTTAGTGATGATTGGAGGAGTTTCTACTAATTTTAGTAGATTTTCACTAATTTGATTAAAGTAGATAGAGTTCTTTGTGGTAATTTTTTACACTTATACCTAAGTATCATAAAATAATATATTAAACTTTACAAAATTAACTTAACTAGTAATAACAATAAAAAACAATATCGAAATAATAATAACAATATGTATAAACATATTTACTAATTAAATGAGCAAACCATTGTACTCTAACTGTTCCATGTTTCTGGTGTTCATTTAATCATCGTCTATACATTTAGCCATACAGTGTACTAGTTTTGTAACAGGGAATTGTAAATTAGACTTAATTAGATTTTAAATAACAGATATGCAGTTTCTAATGCTAAATTAATTTCCATTGAGCACATTTGGCAGTCAAACGTGTTATTGTGGAAGCTAATCGAAAATCTATTATCTGGCTAAATGAACTTATAATTGCTTAAGAAAGCATGAAATTCTAAATTGCAAGCTCAACATCTTACTCGCACGTCAAAATATGTTCACCATGATAAACAGCAAGCTCTACAGATTATCGAAAAACCAGAAGAGTTGATCTATCGTTGACACAAACAGTAGAATAATTAAAGTTTCTTTGTCTACTACACTCATTCGACAAATAAGATTGATTACATCGAGCTGCGTAAATATAATTTAAATATTTTGAAAACTTCTTTAAACATCAGTTTATAATATTGTGAGCTTTTATGAACTTTTTTTTTCTGAAAAATACTACTTTCGACGGTTACGGTGGTCTTGAATATGGAAAAACTTAGCCATGTCGCACTGGTCGATTACGGTAAACGTAAAAGCGTAACGAATGAAAACCTCCAGTGAGCATCCTGTTTCGCTTAAAAAGATAAGATTTTCGTCGATGAATATAAATGATAAATATGCTCCACTCATTCAATCGTAAATTGATCCTCTTCTCTTTCGGAAAAGCATCATCCCATTTTGTCCCTCGTTATAAATGTATCAAACCCTGCATGAACTAATCCTTCGTTTAAAAGTATAATGCTGAAGTTAGATGTAGTTTCAGACTACTTGTTACGTTTCCGAAAACTAGAAGTAAAGCTGGCTATAGAAATATTACTAGGAAAGTACCAGAATTTTTTTTTTCCTATGGAAAGTTTTCCTTTGCATGTAAAATAATAGCGCTGCTTTGAAATTTCCTAATTAATTCTTTGACATAAAACACCATGCAAAATTTATTATTTTTTAATACGATTTAAAATGTTTAAAATATTCCTCAAAAGTTCATGAAAAGTTCAAATTCACAAACAGTTATAATTTTTATTTGAAATCCACTTGAAAATAAATTAATAATTTCACATTGCAACAGGTTTTAATGTTTTCACCATTTCTTGAACTCCTAATGCGAATTGACAGAAGTATTTGAAAGCACATATGCACTGAACTTTGAAAATTTATAGCGTGTAAACTGCACTTTATCATATTGCTGAAAATCGCTATACGTAACGTCAGTTTCAAAATTATTGACCGCTAGAATCTAAAACTTTGTCTTCTTTCATTTTAGAAATCTGTGCTCCCTCCTTTTAATACGCTCCATTTAATAATTTAATGTATATTTAAATTTAAATTTAACTTTTCAATTTCTGCGTATTTCAAATTATGGGCAGAATTTTATTAAGCATAATAAAGTAACAAGTAGTAATTATTTAACATTCCGCAGGATAATTATTCTGTTGATTTAATGGAAGCTCACATTAAAAATTATTTAGACGTTAAATTGAAAGATTTTTATATATTCAACCGAGATTATTAAAATTCGTGGTCTGCCGCAATCGGAAGGGATTCACCAAAACGTAAATCTCGAAAATTTACGCCTCGCGTTCAAAGCTCTTACTATGGGAAACCAAAAAGTGAGGGGGAGAGAAGAACGCGAACGATAAGGAAACGCACGCGTTGTAATATATCACCGAAGAATGGGTATAAGGGAAAGCAGTCGAATGGTCGTACATCAGAGTCGGAAAATTGAAAGTGTCACTCCTCAAAAGCTTGAGTTTTATCTCTACTTGCGCGCCTGTTTCCCCAAGTGAAACGGTCGAATCATCAAAAAAGTCATCATCCTAACTCCCCGCCGATCTGAAACCGCAAGATAAAAATTTTCCCTTTTCAATAATTTAATCGATCTCGTTCTTCGCAAAACACAGCGCGTACATAAAAAAATCTCTCACGAAGTAAACGAACTAATTATTCTACTACCGCCTACTTCGATAAAGCCAACTAATCAAATCTCAAATTCCCTCGTATTTACACTTTCCGAAAATATTTTTTCATAAACTTTGAGCTTTCTTTTATCGCATCGTGAAAAGGAAAGCAGCAAATATAAAAAAACAGAAGATGTTAGGGAGGAGTACGAAAGAGGCTGCAGCAAACTCGTCGCCGTCCATAAAAAGTAACGCGTCAGTATAAGAAGCGAGACATGTAACGAAGAACGGGAAATCGCAGCTCCCACGAAAATCGCGCGAAATAGCCAATCTGTAAATAAATATGGGTGGTCCGCACGACCTCACGGGAAGCGCGCGCGCGTGTCAACGCCTTCGGCTATATAACCCCCGACCCTTCCCCCGCGGAGCCCTTGCTCGTGACACAAGGCACATTTGCGCGCCGAGAAAATTGCATCTCCGGTGCAGGTATTCACGGGGAGGAAGACATTCGCGACGCCTGTACAGCCGCCAGCTACGCGGCCTCGATATTCATATCTCTAATGTCACGTGTTCGGGCTCGGCGTGCCGTATTATGGAAATGCCGTGGATTGCCAAGCCACTGGGGCTGCGGCACGCGCGACGCGTTGAAATGTTCGAGGGGAGAAATCGCCGTTGTTTTTTTTTTTCGATTTGGTTCCTGTGGGATTTAGCGACGAATGCCGCGCGCGATTCTCGCGGGTGGCTCCATTTGTCACCTGCAAAGGGAACGCTGCTGGATGCCCGATGGGACGCTAAGGAGTTCGACGCAATCTTCACGATTTTATGCGCGGCGGTCGTTTGCAAAAAGGAGCAAGTTGCGCTGTAAAAATTCACTGTAATATTGAAAGCATTTTATCTTGCCGGGATCTGTTACATATTGAGTTATAACTTTTCCTTTAAGTGTACTTTGAAGTATCGCTTAAAAACGTAACTTTATCACGCGGTCCACTGGATTATGCTGGAATTACCGCATCCACGAGGACAAGTTTCATAGCTAAACTAATTTTCGTATAACAAGGATAATTTTCTTTGGAAATATAGTTATTTTAAAAAGAACGTTGCATTTATAAATTTTAAATTTGAAAAGTAATTTCTTGTACTGATTAGGCGATCGTTTCTGGTCGTAGAGTTAATTGCAAAAGTACATTTAAGCAAACAAAACGCTATATTGATTTTCTCTTTGTTCGTTAAACCAAAGCTTCCATTGAAATGAAAATAACAACCTTTATGAATGAGTATTAAATCTTCAATATTGTTATTTCAACTATTTTTTTTTAAAATCATTGAACTGCAATTCGTTTTGTATAGCATTTCATTTATAATTTATAAAAGAAGAACTAGGTCGAACACATCCACGAATTTCAAAATGCTTTAAATTAAACTTTAAATGCTAGCATAAAACAATTTTTATTCGCTAATTATTTGCTACTTCTCCATACGATTTGCACTAAAAATCACGTTTTTTATTTTCAAGAAAATACCGCATTTACATAAAAGCCTTTGCCCAAATGGCCCGTTTAAACGACATAATTAGTCCGGCAGAATTACCTAGTCTAAAATTTTTTCAATCCTCGTCCGACAAAAACAGCGCGCGCTCTCGCGAACCTCGAAAAACGGCTCTCGCTGAAATCGCCCACTCCAGCGTTCAGTAACAAAAAAAAATGAAAGAAATTTAAAAAAAAAAGTCGTTCGTCCCGCGCACACTTAAATTCTCAAAACAATGGAAACAAATAAAAATTAGCCGCGGCTACGCTTGATTAAAACTGTCACGCCAGATGTTGCGTTCAGAAACGCGGTCGTTTTGATAGCTGCCCGCGTGCATCAATCAAATAATATAAAAAAAAATTCCGCGAGTCGCCACATAATTCTCTTATTTATCGCGCGAGCACGCGCTCCCCGTATCGTTCCCTTATTTAATACTACCGCGGTGGTGCAAAATTTACGATGTCGCGATTAACCCCCGCGTGTGCGCCTTGCGAGGAAAGCTGCGCGTTGCGGTAGCGCAAAAAAAGAAGAAGGAAAGAGCGCGACCCGCAGCCAGAACGAAGGCATGAAAGAAGCAAAAAAAAAAGTCAGGGGGGCAGCAACTTAACGCGCTCCGCGTGTGCAGTTTTAAAGCCTGTGCGCGAAAATTTCGCTCTGTTTTTCAGCCGCAATATAAACGCAGCGCCGTAAAAAAGCCGCTCCCGCGAAGATTACGCTGGGATGCGCGCGAGAAAAGCTGGGGGGTGGGGTGCCGGGGGCAGAGGAGGCCGTGTAAGCAAGAGGCGCGGATGTGGCGCACCCGCGGCCCTGCCGCAATGCCGCGCCGGAAATGCAGTTTTACCAGGCTCGAATTCGCGGCTGCGCCCCTATCCTCCGCTAAAACCCGCCCGTCGACGATTTCGAGCCGCGCACCGTTAGCCTATATACCGGCGGCGCGTAGACGAGCATCGGCGAAGCCCTCCCGGGCCTTCTGCTCCTAATTACCTTGAATTGGCCGAGGTGTAGTGCAGATTTTTGAAGGGGCGCGCGCGTTTCCCGGCCACCGGCGGGTACGACTACTTTATTGGCTTGTGGAATGGAGATGCACTCACTGCTCCGACCTTCGGACCGTCGGAGGTATTTCTTAAAAATGTTTGTTGCTGATGCTTTGAGGAAGATTGGCTAAGGCTAAATGCTTGGGTTACTTAAATAAATGAAGTCCTTTTTTAGGCTTTTTTTGTTGTTTTATATAAAAGTTTAGTAGTGAGGGTGCTAATGTAGATATATTTATACAAACTTGTTTATATGACTTATCCTACAAGGGCCTGCTGAGTCATTATCCTTTAAATTAATTCATAATAATCTAATAAAATCAAGTACATTTTTTAGTGTACAATATGTTACCTATAAAAGTTAAAACACCTATTTACAGCTGTCTGCAATTGAAGCGCTGCTTTAATGTTCATGTTTATTAATTTTAAACTTTTTATCGGTGATATTACTTTGGAATAAAATTTTCTTCTGATTGCAAGAAAATTTTGAAAAAAAATACCAATAATTATTTATACTTTCGCAAATCTTGTGCGTGATTCAATTTTTACAGGCGACTGATTTTTGAATTTTACATGATTGCATAAGATATGTACAACGCATATTTACGGTGATTTAACGTAACATCGTTAGCGATTTTTTCATTTTTTCAAAATTCAGAGTCGCAACGGCGTGACAGTCATTACGAATTTGCACATAATTTTTTCCACAATTTTTCGCGATAAAATTTACGCCAAATTTATTTCTACATATATTATTCCCAAATCCATAAAGGCAGAATGCGTAACGCCGATAACGCGAACTGTGCGTGAACATAAAAACTTTACAAAAGGCAGAGATTGCGTTTTAGTCCAAACCACCCAGGCACGCTCCGGTGCATTCAAATTCTGCGCGGTTTTTTCATTAATCAATGTCCGCTAATCCAGTGTCTCTTTTTTTAACCTAATGTATTTCAACTAGAGTGAGCAGCAGCCACGCGCACAGCCGAATAGCCTTCTCAAAGGAAACCCATGCCTGCTGATGCATTTGCGGCTCTTTAAGCAAAACGTAGAAAAGCGTCTCTGCGCCGCTAAAAGGAAATTGCTGAAATACTCGCTGGAGTACGCACTCGTGACTTGGGTCAGGATGAATTCAAAAAATTCACAAGAAGATGACAAAGCGTTTGCTCTTAACCCCGTCAGCACAAGTTTCTCCTCGCCCCAGGTATACGCGAAAAGGTGGGAGAAACGTCCGCAATGACTCCCGAGAAAAGTTGCGGAAAATATTCTTCATCCTCATCGATATTCCCCCCTCGATAAACAAGAAAAACTCGATTCCTCGGTCGGATTGAAACTTTAAAAAAACTTCCAAAAAGCACCTTAAATCCTCGCCTCCATCCCCACATACATATACATATACACATACATGCGTATCGTACTATCTATAGCAGACTGTACGTACAGGCGAAGTACAATACTTCGCAGCGTCGAAGGTAATGATTCTCGGCACGAAATACGCATCGCGGCAACAGCGCCTACCACGTCGATTAAAAGCCGCCAGCGTATTTCTCACGGGAAGTCGGCGGTCGGGGTTATCGGGAGCGTCGATCACCGCCGATCTTATTTTCATACAAATTTATCCCGGCACAGGAAGCGCGTATCGCGGGTATCGCAGCTGCCCCCGCGTCGGCATTAGCATCGCTATCGGTTCAGGGGCTCGCCGGGGACCGCCGCTGCCGTCGGGGCAAGGAGGGCCCGGCTAAGGAGCCACCGCGATATCAATTAATTACAAGCGCGCGGCTAAATCAAGGCTGATGCGATCTCGCCGGACTAATCCACCCACTTCGCCGAATTTATTGGCCGTCGAGGGCTTGGCAAGGTCGCGATTAACTCGCGGGGGTCGGTCCCTTCCCCCTTTTTTGAGGGGAGTCGGTTTTAATTAGCTGCGAGGGGTAGCTGAGCAGTTCTAAGGGTATCCCGTTAGATGACGGGGTTTCAAGTGTCTGGATATATAAGGTAGAAATGGAAAATTTTATTTTAAACATTTTTTTATTTATTTATATTTATTTCCTTAGGCATTAAATGAACGTTCTAAAAAAGGAAGAGAAAAGCGATGAAATCCAAACTAAATATTTAATTTATTCATAGTAAGTTGTAGATGTAAAAAAAAAACAGATGTAAAAGAAGATAAAATATCGAGTTGTATATATATCAAAAAAAGTACTTGAAATGACGAAAGAAAATGAACTTGAAAAAAAAAACGAACATACCTGATAAATTATTTAAATTTCTTACTACTTGATAAAAGAATATTTTTTTATACATTTTTTCTTTAAATTAGTTCAATATTTACTGCTACGTAAAACAGAAAAAGTACACATGCATTACAATTTTTTTTTCTCACAATAAAAACAAAATGGCACAACGTTGATGCGTAAAATGTTTGTGCAACGTAGAAACATTTGTATTATTTTCATTCAAACAAATGTATATTTACACGAGCGTAATATCTTTTGGTAGAAACATCTTCTACTACTTTTTATTGCTCAAAGATATTCTGCCCTTTCTTAAAAAAGGCCAGTCAATTCCACTTACTCCTGATTTACTATAATGACATTATTTTAAAGACTATTGTAATACAAATCCTTTATCGGTGGATGAGATTGTAGTTAAATCACCGTCACACGACTTCACCTATTTAACAATTATTCGGGACAAAGCCGAACAAACTTGACGAAAGTAATTAGCGGTTTGTTGTTCCGTAATTAGAGACTAAGCTTTTAAACAATAGATCACGTCCTGCTATCTGATCTAGCCAAGTAGGCTCGCACTGCTTTCATGGTAATCTAATTGTTTTCGAGTTTTTGTTAATAGCCTTTATTTTAACAAATAACACTATTTAGGAATTATCCTAGTCAATTTACTTTATTTAAAGCTACTTCAGTAAATAATCAATTTTTTTACAATTAAACTTGTTCAGTGTAATTTTACTTTCTTTCTTTACTTTTCATTGTTTTACTCTTAAAAACATGATATTATTCTTATGTGCTAATATTAGAATTTTATTATGCAATTATTTATTTACAATTAAACTATTTATTTAAAAACAGACTTTGATCAAATTTCCTCATCAATACCAGACAATTGAATACGATACACTCTGCGTTGTATTTTACATTTGATAATTAGAGCATTAAAAATAAATTGTTTGCTGGAAGTTCATTTGAATTTACAAATACTAACGAGCGCATTTTTTCAAACACTTGTTTTTATCGTAGTGTGTGCGTGTACAACAAAAAACGTAAAAACTATTGTAAAACAAAGACGATGCGGGTAATATTAATTTGTACTACTTAAAGTTGTTAGCGCGCCGCATACAAGCTGAACTCTCAACTCATTCAACAACGTATATAGCATCAAAACTTTTTCAAGAGCAAATATCGTACAATTTACTTAATGTTACCGAAAAAAAGTTAAAATTCTATATCATTAAAGAAAAATGAACACTCATAACTAATCCGATTGCGTTTATTAGTATTTTTTGCTCGTGAATATAGATAATTTTCTAAAATTTCCAGGACTTTTCTTTATTTATTTACTTAAAGAGACTTTGAGCCCTATAAATTATATAAAATATTCGAAAAATCATTTCATTGATGCAAAAAGTTAGAAAATTTAAAAAATAAACACCCCTATACTTTATTCTTTAACGCGCCGTGACAGTTGTGTATGGGCTACACTACAATTTTTACGCATTTCCAAAGTACCGCTGTATTGTTCTGGACAACTAATTCACGTGCAACACGTAACGAACGGCAGAGTAGAAACGATCAATCCAAAATTACACTGCGCTCGTATATCTTTTCAAACATAGGGGCTAGTTAACAGCGGTGGAAAGGAGAAAGACCTTCCTGCAGTAGTATAATGATCCGCGAATAAATCAGTCATTTTACGGTGCAGTATAATTCAGTACTTCGAAAAATGCGATAGCTATTCTTTTTTATTTCTTTTTTTTATTTAACATATTCTTTTGCAAAAGCTTTTACTCGAGAATCTGAAATACATAAAATGGATTAATTTTATTTAAATAATTTAAACCGACTCACATTTCGTACTTGGACTTCGTTTCACAATTTTACGCAGTTCTATATATACCTAAGCTGATTAGACACGGAAAATTATAAATTGCGAGAGTTCAGTAACTTACTTCAGCTCTACTTGATTCTTGATTTTAATAATTAGTCTGCTCCTTCGTGTATTTTTTGAGTTTTCACTGAAATTTTCTAAATCTGTTTACGAAAGTCGTGAATTAATATGTATCCAGTCGTCAGTTTTTGCTTCCCATTCAACATGGACAATATAGTTATAATGTTTTGTCTAGACGGAAATTTTGATTTATAAATTTCTGAACAAATTTTTAGTCTGCTTATATACTTACTTACTTACTTAATGTTTTGTCTAGACACGCTGATTTCTCGACGGTCTAAGTAGCAATTATCTGACTTCTTACGCTTTTCCGTCGGTTCAGCTTAACCGCTTTCTCGCAAAAGCCTTGCATTTGCGAGTACATTACAATTTTACAAAAACTAAATAGCAGAAAAGACGATATTTCGTGTCATCATCTTCCTTTCTAGTTATGGTCGCAATAACAGGACTCAATAAAGAGTATCGGAGAATGCAGGACTCTGAGGGCACTTTAACAAATTCAGCGGGTATAAACATGAAGAAACTTAGCCTAGCATAATGTTGAGACAACGTCTCAGGGTACAACTTTGCATAATAGCATTTGATATCGATCGAAACTTTTAATAGGATATTGTTTAAGCTATTTACTGAGTACTAAAAACTAAGTTCCGAACTGATGCATTCTTAAAGGATATAAATCCCGCCGTATTAATTTATATAATTCCTTCCGTGAAGAACTCGAAAAAATGTGTGCAAATAGATAAATTAATTAATGTATAAAAAAATTCTCTTACACGTGAAAGCTGACTTTTGTACACATTTTTTTATTTGTTATTTATAAACTTTTATGTAACAATTTTAATGTTGAAAAATGTATTTACAGGTGTATGTATTACTATTTTGTAAATAATAGTAAATTTACGATTGTTCTTCCTTTGGCACTTCTGGATAATAGGTTTTAGCCCACCTCTTCTTAGATTTTGGATATTCTCGAAGAGCTTTTGGAATATATTCGGGTGTATGATCATCTAATCTTCGCTTGAATGGATTAATTCCAAATTGCCAGGGATCACGCTTTTTATCAATAGGACGGGTATGATGATCTATCAAATATATCTTTTGCCATTGATGGATTTCTGGCATTAACCTGAAAGAGAATGTTTATTATTAGTTTAGTTATTATTAGTAAAGTACTGATAGTATAATAATAGAGGGCTTTTAATTGTAAATAACATTAATCTTAAAGCACAATAAATATAATGTAGCTTTTTCCTTAAAAACCAAAATATAATGAATTGAATTTGTTCAATGCTTGTTTTTATTGCAATAAAAACTAATATCTAAATTTAAATAACATTATTCTTGTTACCTGTGCCGAGGACGATTTGTAACCAAATGCTTATATCTTTGTTCAAGCCAGATTCTCCTTTCAGGATCTTGAATACCAGCTATTGATTTATCTTTATTTAAATATGGTTTCATTTCTACGCCTTCTTTTGCTTCAGGGACATTAGCGTAAAATCTTATTAAATGCTTCAATACATCAGTGTTAAGTCCTTGAACTTTCCCTTCTTCAATGGAATCAAATAATTTGATAGGTTCCGTAATCCAACAAATATTTGCTCTTGAATTTTCATTTATGGCATCAACATGCATAGTAGTTGTATTTAGTTGGTAAACAGAAAAAGTCCACCATTGACCATTGGTAATAACCATCTGATTGACAAAAGGATATGTTGGATCTTGGAAAGTTGAAAAGCCTAAAATGAATCATTACATTTTATAATTTGTGAATAAATGAGCTGTAAGTTATATATATATTTTAAATTTACCTTGATAACATGCTTGAGGATATAACCAACCAAATGAACCAAAAACTGCCTGAGTTTTTATGGCATCTAAATCATCATTATATGTAGCTGGTCTATTTTGAAGATATCCTCTATTATGATATGATATAAAACCAAATTCATTAATATCTCCAGGCCAAAATCCAGGAATAACTGTGGCTCTTTTGTATTCTCGAAAATATCCAGTTTTTCTTGGATCAAAAGCTTCAATTGGAATTTCAAAATTATTATCTTGTATACATTCTGTTAAGGGAAGAATTTCTTTTAATGGATGTTGATATCTTAACTGTAAAATTGGACTTCCATAATACTGAAAAGTTTGATCAACAGGTTCATCTTTGAAATCTTTTACATATTCATGACCTGCTTTGGACCTAACAACTTCGTAAGGGGGCTCTAATCCACCAAATATCCAAAATGCTTCATTTCGAGGTTCAATATCCATTTGACTTTCCATCAGATGATTATAGTTTAAAGCTAAATTGACTGTCATTATTCTGTTCAATTGTCTGCTAACTGCTTTTGATAATAAATTATCCATAAAAACCTTATCTTCAAGCTGGTCTTTGGTACATTGCTGATCCCATCTAAAAATAATATTATTACCATTATTGCATTACTTTCAAAATAATTTATTAAGAAAAATTGATATATACTCACTTCCGATCATTATATTCCAATAGCAGAGCTTCCTCAACCTGACCCTTAATTTGCTCCACGAATGCATCTATTGCTTCAGAGCTTAAAATCCCATCGTAATAAGCTGGCAATCCTTTCTCATTGACAACATGAGTTCTTGTGATGTATTGCGCTTTAGGAAGTGCATTGTAAAGTATTGACCCCTCATTTATTTGAAAAGATTTCCATCCGTAATACCTTGGCATATTCAACTCGAAGAGCTTTTCTTCCACAGTACCCAATTTCTCAATCTTCTTATGCCACTCTTCACGCTCTCGTCTCTTTTTTCCAGCTCGCGACAAGTCCAGAATCGGTGGAAATCCCGGTCGGGTGCTCGTTCTGTCATCTTCTTTAACGGCAGGCAAATCAACACTCGGTGAGGAACGTGGAGCAACTTCGCTTTCGCTCGCGACTGCCGCACTCAGACTTCCTTGGCAACGTTTGATAAGCGGAGCTACTCGTGCGAGCAGACGCGAATTTACCTTGCAACAATGCATTTTTTTAACTTAATAGTTTAAGAAGTTTCTCACACTAATGTAAACAAAATCATATTGTTTGGTGATCGGTTTCGGCAATTTCGGCTACACACCGCACACCTCCATATACGTTACGTGAAAAGAGGTTAGAGAACACTATTGCTCCTATAGTTACTTTTCTTTTTATCATAGGTAATTTAAGGTTATATGGTTACTAGAAATGATAAGGCGGATTATTTGAATTTTGTTATCGTATAATAATCTAAATATTTTAACGAATTCCTTTTATTAAATATTACTTATTACAACTGTTATTGAAAAAAAAAACTCGTCTTTAATTATGAAATAAATAAATTAAATTTTATCTCCTGTTAATTAATTAATAAATTTATTGTAATAAATAGATGTTGAAAATTCATTGAAAGTAACATAAATACGTTTGCATACTCACCTCAATTTTATCTTTTCTACGCCTTAATGTTTATCTCAGTCTTGGATACTTTACGTTATACGTGACGCATATAAACGGAGTTGATACTTCCATCTCTTTCTTTTCAGTGATAACTATACTCATTCAAGACTTTCAAGTTATGAGACTATGAGGACTATGAGAGTTTCAAAGATATACTAAATATAATACTAAATATACTAAATCATTCGAGGCATTTTCGATGAGCCACGTGACCCGATGGTCACCGAACTGAACCGACCTGCTACCGGAGAGTCAGTGCTTCAGTGCTAGTGAATAATACTAAGGCGTGTGGCGTGCTGATTGTAGGCGTTGCCTCGGCGTTGCCGCGACGCTTCCCCGATTATTTCTTTTATTTTCTTTAGTTTTCCTTTCTTTTTACCAAAAACGCCAAAATGGGTATCACAAAACTCACGTTTGTACAACTCAGCATTGCTGTACTGCTTCTGTGTTTCGTCGACGAAGGTAAAGTGGATTATCGCCTAGGTGCATAGCTACGTGTAACGTACCAAAACAAAACCCGATTTTCGGTTAATTTTTATTTTGTTCTTAAGGTTTTTCAATCCTGGTTTTGAAATTACTAATGCATTTATAAAAATAAATTATTTGACAATTCGTGAAGAATAATTTTTGGGTAATTTATTTTCTAACCACAAAAATGAATTTTTGCAGGTAGCTCAATAAAATGTTGGGTATGCAGATCAGACTCCGATCCAAAGTGTGCAGATCCCTTCGATAACTCAACCGTTCCAATTACTGACTGCAGCCAAGAGAGAGGATTGGAACACTTACCTGGAGTCCGGCCAACCATGTGCAGGAAAATTCGTCAAAAAGGTATCTATATTGTTTATGTATATTTAAGTAAGTATAAGATAAATGTTTTATTTTTTAATCATTTGTTTATAAATAAAGTGATATTTTGATTATCATTTAATTTAAAATTCATCTTTAATACAGAACTTTAATGTATATTTATTCAATAGAATACTCACTCGGCGTGTGTGGTAACTAAATTTATAAATACTGTAGAAAAAATTATCTTAATATGTATCAATACTTAAATATTTTTAGTATCAATATTGGATGATATTTAATTCTTGTATGACTAAAAATTTACTTTTTAATTTAGTGAATGGAGAATGGCGATACTTCAGAAGTTGTGCTTACATGGGAGAACCTGGTATCTTAGGAGACGAAAGATTCTGCTTAATGAGAACTGGTACATACAATATATTTATGGAGTACTGCACATGCAACAGTAAAGATGGTTGCAATTCAGCACCAGGACTTCACAATAGTATTATCTTCCAATTCAGCAGTGTACTTGTATCGATTACTGCAGCATGGTTTCTGAGAACCTGAAAGCGCAACATAAAATGATTGATATCTAGGCCAGATTATCTTAGTAATTACGACTGTAAGTTGTAATTTCTTTTTCATTATTATTGACCACAACATTCTTTTACTGTTGTGTTTTTAGGAAATCGTAAAAGAAATGTATTAACAAGCCTCATGTGCCTCTATTGATAAAGAATCAAAACATTTTATAATAATTTTTTATGCACTATTAGCTTAAAGTTTTAAAGCTCATGTTCATTGTTAACTGCTTTAGTACAAAGATATTTCATGAATTATAAATAATACTAGGTTCTTCATGAAGTAAGATTCATGAGCATATGTCAGGAAGACTGCGAATTCCGTCCAAGCTAGCGTAAACTAGAATAATTAATACATTTTTCATATTTTTCTAACGGTAAACATGATTATAAGATGTTTTTGCCAAATAACAAACATTTTAATTATGTATATATTTACTAGTATATCAATCTTTGAACAAGATTAATTTTTATATCAATTTTATACAAATATAAATAAAAATAAAACCAATTAAACCAATTTCATTGCATTTTTTTTTAATTTTGAGAATACATAATTCAGAATATATTTTTATTTTCTAACAGTAAACATGTTACAAAAGACAAATATGTGATTTCAATTTTTAATTCAGCTATTAATTGAACATTACAATTAAAGAATTTATATCTTATCTTAAAACACTTAACAATAATTGCAATTATTTGAAATTCACGAAAATGTTAGTACAATGCAATCCAACGTTTTTATATAAAACATTTTTATAAAGATTTATTAAAGTATACTAATGCTAACTCATTATAGTATGCAAATATAAGAAAATAGAGTATGCATATGTAGTGTAAAAATAAAAATTGACATACTGTGGTGCTTGATTATTACAAAAGAAATAAAATTCACATTCATAAATAATAACATTTTCTACATTTGTACACAAAATTAATTTTGCGAATGCTTAACAAATACTTATTTGCTATCTTCAGTTCAGTATTATATTTATACAATATACAGCACTACATAAATGTACATCCTTAAAGAAGTAATGGACGGTTATAATTCCCTTAGGCATCTTAACATAAGCAAGATTACAAGAGAAAATAAAAAGCGTCAAATGGAAATTAAAAAAAAAACATGCATCTCTTCTGTAAAATAATACGAACGATGCCGAACTGAAGCTGCTTAAGAAATTCGTTGACTCTGCGCTTACTCATGCACATAGTCACCGCAAATTTATGCTGCACTCATCATCTTCACGTTTGCACATTTTTTCTCAGCCAATAATATACTCAAACGTCTCCTATCAGCAAGTTATTGCTCATCACTTCCCCAGTTCACAATTCTTTCAAAATAATTATGAAGGTATTTCATTCACACGCCGCATACGTTCTGCTGCCTTCATTCACCCCTATACTCACACAGTGGGGCAGGTCAATCCCCTCAAGTAAAGGCATACTCTGCTATTCATATACACATTCCTGCTTTCTTTTACCTTTAAAACGTTCTTTCATTCTCCAAAGGGATACGCGATCCACTATCGGATTCCTTTCGTTTATTCGGATTTGCATCGCCTCCCGAGGAACAATACGCAGCCGTTGCCATACTCCCATCCATTCATACTCTATTTTCGTTTAATTTCTTGCGATTTTCGCAATGCGATCGGCGCGTTATTCCTTCCACGAGGAATAAGCAGGTATTGTTGCAGGTGCAACCGTTTCGTTCGAAGTGTTAAATGATGCAGATCTTTTTTTATTCAAAAGGCTGCCATTTGATAATTGACTGTCCTGGTTTGGCTAGCGCTTGTTTCCACTGGTCGCTGTAAGTCCCGCCGACCTCTGGTCCCAGTACGAAGTGTCCCACGGTAACTTTTTTTCCTGGAAGAATGAACGAAACGTTGTATACTTATTAATTTAACAAAAAGTAATTTATTTAAAATCAATTGTCACATTCAAAGAAAAGTTGAACTTAATAGTGTACCAAATAATTATATTTTTTGTAAAAGATCCAGTGAACAATTGATAGCGATATTTTATGAAACGATGAAGTTATTGACGTAGCAAAAAGTAATGCGTTTTAAAATATTTAATAAACAATTATACGAAATTGCATAAAATATATCTTGAGTATCTCTGAGGTATTTTTTAAAGTGATTATCTGGTATTTCTTCTCTTATCGTACAAAGTAACCCATTTGTAATGATACCAGACATTAATATATTTTTATTGACAATAATAAGACTCTTGTACTATTATCACTGTTGATAAATGCAATAAAATTTTTACGATAACTGTAGGACCATATTCAATAAGAGGAATCTCTATTAAAAAATGATGAATACTTAGTGATGCACACAGACTTTTAAACTATATTATAATGTTAGTTTTAATGCTTCTCGCTCATATAAAATTTTATTGCCTTTTTTTTCTCAGCGTAAAATGAAATATTTTTACGTTGGAGTTTTTTAAAAAAATTTTTGCTACCATAAAAGTGATTTTTTCAAAAGATTCATTCAAAATTTTCAATTGTGAATAAAATCTCAAAAAAATCACCAATTAAGTTAATTATACTTAAACACTGTAATAGTTGTACCAATTTGACTAAAATATTTTTATGTTGGAGTTTTTTAAAAAAAAATTTGCTATCATAAAAGTGATTTTTTCAAAAGATTCATTCAAAATTTTCAATTGTGAATAAAATCTCAAAAAAATCACCAATTAAGTTAATTATACTTAAACACTGTAATAGTTGTACCAATTTGACTGCACCTAAATATAAATTAAAATAACAATCTCGATAACCAAGCAGCTTCGAAAAAAAGGACTAACCCATCTTGTTCTTGGATACAAATTTGATGACGAAACTGACGTCCTTGAGAGCACCCTCGTAGGGATTCTCGGCGGCGACCTGCGCCTGGTCGGCGTCGAACTTCATGGAGACGCAAGGGACCGAATCGGTCACTCTTCCAGAAATGCGTCACTCGGCCATTGTCCACCAAAGACATTTTGATGTACATCTGACCCTTGAGGGCCTCATGTTCGTGCATCGTCTGTAGAGAGTTCCGCAGTCGCAGCAGCGTCAACACCAATCGGCCGCTGCTTACATCTTTCTTGTCGCTCTTCTCCTGGCACAGCGAAATCTCCACCTGGCCTTTCTTGTTCTCCCTCTGAGCGCAAAAAAAATTGAATATGTTAATTAAAGTAATTTTTTAATGTGACAAATTAAGTACGTATTAAACATTTCCTTCATTCAAAGAAGGCTTCTTTATTTCAAAAAATATTTCTTTGATTCGATGAAAATTTTATTTAGTATCAAGAAGTTTCTTTTTTTAATATAAGGCACCTCTGTAAAGAAATACTTTATTGTCGATTTAATGAAATTTTTATGAATTAATTTTTTTAAATCGTTCCTTGAGAGCTTAACATTTATGTCAAAAGCGACTAGTTTGTACTAAAATTTTTAAAACAGTGGAAGGAATTGTTTAAAAAGATTTATTTATCTCTGAATGTGGTGTACGTGTGTCGGTTTGGGTGTATACGGTAAGTAGTCAGTTAATTTTCTGATAAACAGCAAGAGCTCGTCCCTGCCGTACTCGTCAATCGTAGCACGTAGACTTTATCAATTGACTCAATTAAATTTTAAGTCCCTGCTCTTTCGAGGCGAAGTCTTCGTGTACTTAAACTGTAACTGTAAGTTTTTTCCAGCCAAATTTCAACAGAATATTTTTTCCTCTTGAATTATGTTGAGCGACATCAATTTGTTGCTGACAATATAAAATAACAGTACTTTTTTATGTAAAGTTTTAACAAAAGAGTTTTTCAAACTACCTTTAAAATGTTAATACACACTTTTTCCTTTTTCAATCCAACGCTTATTAAAAAAATTATTGTAAAATTGAAAAGCGGAGAAGTTATGATACTATACTGAGAAAAAATTGTTAATTTTAAGAAAATGATTTACTTCAATAGTATTTATTAAATATTTCTTTGAATCAAGTAATGATTTCATTAAAACTAAATGAATTTATTCGTTGCTAAATAAATTTAGTAGTTTTAAAAAAATAATTTTTTTACTCAATAAAATATTTATAAGTACTATTGAAATAAATGTTTGCTTAAAATTAACAAATTTTTCTCTCAGTGTACGCAATACAATCCCTTTACCATACGATAGTGGCACGATATATCACAAAAAATTTAATTTCCAATAATATCTTCGATAGTAAACATTAAAATAAATTTAAAAAAGGAAAAAGTAAGTGCGGCTTTTTTATTGATGTTCCATCTGATAAATACAATAAATTTTCTCTCCCAAGAAGAAGGTTTATACTAACTCTTTCCTCAGCTCCGGCGATGCCGCTGGAGATGGGCTTCAGGGTCCGCCACATGTCGCCGGTGGACACATCCTGGGGATGCTTTGCTTTCAATGGTTTGGCGGTAAAGTTCCTCTGATCGAGGGGTACGGTGGTCGCGCCGACCGTCCGTCGTTTCTCAAAGGCCTTCCTCTCCGAGCTTGTCGACTCGCCTATCTTGTCCGAGCTTTTACCGAACAGCTGGCCAAACAACTTCGTACCCTTCATCTGACTCTCCTGCGCTCCTGAGCTGCTCCCCGCATCTTTTCCGTCCTTTTTGGCGCCGTCTTTCTTGCCTTTCCCTGTGGATTCATCCGGTTCTTACGATTAATTTCGCGATAGTCATTAAGTTCTTGTGTTAATCGACTTTTAGTCACTCCTGTTACATTTTCAGTGCAATAGTACAGAATTGATTTTTATGTTTTTATTTTTCATAATAAAGAATTCATAAAATAATTAATTTTTAATTTATTACATTTATACTATAAAAGGTAAGATATAAACTATTCAAAAGAATGTAATAATTACAATTTAGAAGTTTTCTACAAAGTACAGAAAAACAACACGGCTTATTTATCTTTAAAATTTACTTATCTTATAGTTTTATGATTGCCAAGCACCTACTTTTGTAAAAAATTACACAAAAATGAACAAGAGTGACAAAATTTATGTAAAATTATACAGAAATAAACGCGTTATCACCTCTTTTACTTCTAGTTAGTTTACTTTAAAAATTTAAATACTTTTTTCTTAAATTTTATCACAAAGTTAAAGTACCTACATATTTTTTTTTTTTTTTTTTTGCATAAGATAAGATCTCTGTATGTCTATTAGTCTCATTACTAAAGTCAACAAATTATTTGCGCTTTTAAATCCCATGCAAACAAAAAAAAGAATGTCACGTAGTCAAATATTCGTCGAAAAATTCACACGAAAACAAATGTTCAGAAAAATATTTTCACAGAACAAGTGTACCTTTATCCTTCTCGTTCTCTTTCTTTTCGGTGGCTATAAGTGGCTTGTCCTCGAGAATGGCATAAAGTGTCGCGACTATAAACTTAGACGCGCCTATCTCTTCCTCGATGACTTTCGATTTTCCGAATTTCACTTTCGTCTCCTTCCGCAATGGGATAAGGAATTCCTCGTTCCACTGAGGCCATGATTCGTTTCGTGTCGTTGTTTCAAATTTATCTTTCCCGGGCATAAGCTTCACCTAAAATTTAAATAGTAAAAAAGAGTTTATTTCTTAAACTTTCGTTAGATTCAATCGAATGTAAAAAGTTTAATGGCTGATATCGAATAAAGTTTATTGGTAGACATACTGCTTACACTGAAAGTTTATTTTTACAAATTAATTATGCAGGACGAGAAATATTTCGTATTTTAAACAGTTTTTAATAAAATTATTAATTGAAAACGTCTTAAATCAACTATGAAACATTCAATTAGATTCAAAGATAAAAATCTCAATGAGTCTTATTAAGAGAAATCCTGCTTAAGACAAATCTTAAAAAGAACTTTGTAAAGCCTTTGAAATTTTTACGCGGGGGCTTCCTGGTACAAGAATTAAATTGGAAGCGATAATAATCATTATAACATAATAGTGTTCATAAAACTTTATTGGCATTAGCTTCGTACGCACCACGCAACAGCCTAAGTATAAAGATAACGTGCCAAAAGCGAACAAAGCCGCAGCATAAAAACTATTTTTACCCTTAATAAACAAAATCGCGAAGACCCTCACTACCAAAATAAATCTACACATTAACCGAAAAAAGATGAGTCCACTCGAAAATACGTATACCCACTTCAACAGCATTCCAGGATATTAAACCTCCATAAGACTCACGAAAGTATCCCATCACGAACTCCAAAACTCCCACGTACCGTAGAAACAAACCTCGACGCGTCGGTTATCTCGTAATCTTGACGCACACGTGAGAAGAAAAAAAAAGCAACCACGTCATATCGTGTAGGCTTACCTTGACAACGTAGCTGTTGACGCGGGTAAAGCCGAAGTTCTGCGGCAGATGCCGGGCACCAATGACTGTGACCCTGAGGTTCTTCTCGTTGGGCGAGTGAACGATCCTGAGGCCGATCTCGGGCTCCAGGTTGGCCGTCGTGCGCTCCAGGGGCGCCGAGACGCTCTTGATGCTGCTGTCGAGGAAACTCTTGATCTTGGCTATCGCCATGATGGTACACCGGGGCCACTCGCGATTGCCACTCTTATCGCTCGCCCCAGTCAGCTGCTGCCGCCAAGCGTCTACACCCGCTTATCTATCGAGCCATCGACTCGCCCGGATTTTCGGCGGCTAAACTTTGCGCTTTCAGACCTCGACTTTTCCGCGCACTGCCTGAAATTAAAGATAAAAAACTCGCGGTGATTGTTGTCCGTAGTTATCTTTTTAACTACCTGTTTCTTTTTTGGTTGGTCATTGTGAAGGATTAAGCGAGTTCAAATCGGTTGAACGAAAAAATTATTTACGATTGATTTGATACGATAAAAGTAACATTATTATTTTGAAAATTGATAACGGCTCAGAAATTTATTTAAATAAAAATGTTGAATTGTTAATAATCAAACTGTTTTGAACTAGATTTTTGTGAAATATATCTAAATATTTTACAGAAATGTATGTGTAAAAAAAAGTGACGATGAGAATTTCTATTTCGAAAAGCATGTTACTATAAAAATATCTTGTGCAAATAATAGTTCGATTCTATCATTATCATTTTTCCTTACTTATGCATTTAAAATCAGTCGTATCCTATAAATAAAAATTCAGTTAATTACAGTGCCAGTCATTTTAAACGCATTAAAAAGTAACATCAAGTCATTATCAAATATTTACATGTTTTATAAAAATATCTTGCGCAAATAATAGTTCGATTCTATCATTATCATTTTTCCTTATTTATGCAGTTAAAATCATTCGTATCCTATAAATAAAAATTCAGTTAATTACAGTGCCAGTCATTTTAAACACATTAAAAAGTAACATCAAGACATTATCAAATATTTACATACAAACCTCTAAACCAGACATAAAAATTTTAATACCGCCTTAAAAAAACGTATAACGATCGAAAAACAACAAGGGAACCCACCGATTCACGTTACCACGATTTTCCAAGATAATAGGCGCATCGTTCTCATGCTTCGAATTGAGCAACAAGACTTTTTGCAGGCACTGAATTAAGGGCATAATTGTCTCAAATTTCGATTCCAATTAGTCCTTAGCGAGAAAAACAGACTGAACTCGAACCCGTCACTACCGCACGACTCGCAATTCCATAAAGTTCTGCGACAACTGCCCGTGGCGTACGTTAAATACGCGGGTTATTCAGTCGCCTCGACTCTATAGGCTCGGGCACAATTACAAATTGAATAATTTATTTGGGGGCGCACTTCGCGCAGCCGACTGCGTCTATTGCGACTTACTCGCTCGCGGATCGATTTCACGAGCGACCGATGTACCGAGAAACTTTCAACTAGCCGGTATATTGTTGATTTTTAGTGGAAATTCTAACCAAGCGAGGTGTGCACAGGAAAAAACAAATAGGCGAAGATAACAATAAGGAAAATATTTGTAAATCTTTTAATAGTTGCGGCACCTGAGTCACAAGTTAATTATTGAATTATATCAGAAAATTGTGTTTAATGTAAAGGAAGGTGATTCTACTGCATTACGTTAGAAAAATATGGTATATATCATTCACTTGTCATTAAAACTCTATTATAAATTATCTATTGAATGAATAATTCTCGTGTTTACTAAAAAATATAAGAAAATTAATATTCTTGAAAACAAAACATCTACCAAACCTACTCTAATATAGTATTTAGAAAAAATTTTTTAATACATTATAAAATGTATTAAACTAGTTGCAATAATTTTAAAATTTCAAAAGATGCAGTATTATTTATAGGCCCACAAACTGATCCATCGAAAGTGAGCATCAATCTAGGAGTTTTAATTCAATCCATGAAACGTACGATGAATATTTCATGATTCTTTTAATAATAAATTATAAAATAAAAAATTAAACGGCTAGAAATTCACATCAGCACCTGTAGTACCGTTTCTATAAACTGTATATATCAACTGGTACCTTCTTATTCTCCAGTGACGTCAGTCCTCATACTAATATAAAAAAAGGTGCACTTCATAACAATTTCTTTAACGAAAGCTTTATATTCACATCTATCTGTTAAATTTAATGAATATAATCAGTACATTTTGAGTTTACAAAAAATAGAAAATTTAATACATCATTGAAATTTTTTTTAAATTTAGCTGTCAATTACAATCAAATTACAAAAATGGATACGTTCAAAAAGCTGCATACAAAACATCATTAAAAATCCACAAAAAATAAGCACAAGTGCAATGACTTCCCAGGAGAATTTCTTAGCGTTACCAGCCCCTCCTTCCCCCACGAGCGATTCGTATAAAACACTTAAATGCTGCTATTCAACGCTGCTAAGACTCTCTAAAGCTTGCAGTTTCAGGTTTTCGCTCGAAAAGGACGACCTCTATCATTAAAAATTATGAGTCCGCCGGGTGGTAGATATCTCAGGCGGTCGGCAATCCGTTATGTTCGCACGAGGCAAACGTTACCGGCGCGTTGCGGTACACCGTTCCACGCGCATTCCATGCCCAATTGGTTCAAGGAGTTCCCTCCCGCGTGGCTCTTTAATGATGGCTGGCGAATAGTTATGACTGTTCGTTACACTTTAAAATAAAAAGTGCCCGCGGTCAAAGCGTTCCGCGATGTCGATAATCACACTGCTCCCATTTCACCGTAATGATGCGAGCATTTACGACGTTAATGCTATAAATGCAAAAGAAATCTCGTATAGACTGATTACGAATTTGAGTAGAAGAACTGTTGGATCGTGTCCTTATTGGAAGCTGAGGCATTGCAAAAAAAAGGTTCACTGTGTCAGTAAAGAGCTTCTTTGAGGTCTGCTAAATGCATTCATGAATCTCTTTGATTTGAAAAAAATTTTTTTGCATTTAAAAAAAAAATCTTATCTTTAAAGCCTTACAATTCTTTGAGCCCAAGCAATAAGTATTTGATAGAAAGTCGTCAATGAAACATAACATTCCACTGATTCCATGAACATATTTTTCCTCGCCTATTTGAGTCAATATTCTTTTCTGATTATAAGTGTAAATTTTTTTAGACTATATGCTTCTTTCAATTTCTTTCGAATCGTTCATAAAAAATGAATCAAAATATCTTGTTACAAGATAAAAATTGAAGAATTAATTCAGATGGAAATAAGATACAAGGAGATTTAATAATCATCTGATTGCTTCTGAGTAATAGGAGCCAATTGTTCTTTAAATAACCTAATATATTTGTTTCAAAAGTGATTATTTCATCATACCCCAGGGTATATTATATTAAAACAACTAAATTAAATCAGTAGGTACGTAAATTAAAATAATTTCGTTTTTTACACTCCAACGTAACAATGCAAATTGTGTGCAAAACACTTGTCTAACGACCCATTTGAACGTAGCTAGTCTTTAACAAAAAAAAATTTACCATAGCAATTGTCTTTCCTCAATTTCAAAAACTGAGAAAAATCAAGCTAAACAAAGGAACTGCCTGAGGAGACGAAATTGTAAGTATTATTACATAAATCCAAGAAGCACCATCCCCAGCATGGATGCAGCGAGCAACGATGCACTCACTGAAAAATATAATTATGCAGCTTAGTAAGCGTCCGGTTCTTTAAAAGTGGACGCTCTTCTCAGTAAGGCAGACGAGACTGCTGTGCTCTCGGCTAATAAACTGAACGCAAGGAGTGAAGGATTAAACGACGTGGCGCCACGCCATCGACTAATTAGCCGTGAAACCCATTAATTCATCCTCTTTTGTACATTCATGTAAATAGCCGATTACGACGAAGAGTAACGCGAATTTATTACTCTTTGTATGAAAAAAATTGTACGAAAACAACATTAATTGGAGGGAAAAAAGTTCATAGGATTATGAGGTACTTAAGATGGGTCTTTCCCATGATACAGACCTTCCAGAAAAAATTCTTAACGATACTTGATTAGCTGACATCTAATTATATGACTGATCGACGTATCTGTTAAAAATAATGCTTGACGGACAAAAAAAAAATAATCAAATCGAATTCGATATTTCAAAATTATGGATGATTCGCTTCAAAGAAAGAATTTCAGACAAGTATATCGAAAATATTTTTACATATTTCATTTCATCATCCTACTTAAAATCATTCATGAATGTGAATGAAATTCTTTCGTTACATTATCGAATAAATTAATTTATAAAGATACTAAAAAAAAACTTGGATTCTACTATCCATATAATCCGTCGTTATTTAAGTATTGTTAAGAATCTTTTAGTGGAAGCTTTATATCTTAATCAAGAACTACCTTAAGTGTAATAGAAGGACGAATATACCAAGAGCTATTGTTTTTTTTTTTTTTTAACGTGAAGCGATCGATCCCGCGGAAAACGTGCACCTCGCTTCGCGAAAATAAACTCGGAAATCGCATTGGTTGGATAAGCCGTGCGATCGCACGGAGAGAAAGCTAATAATACGTTCAATTCGTCAAGGGGGGCGATCGACAACGAACAGTGCCGGGTCTCATTAAGGCGGAATCTCATCAAGAGGATGGGCGTGGATACAATTTCCGCGCGGCTCGAGCTACGTGTCTCCATTAGCCAGTCTGGTTTCTCGTTGTCGCGGGGCCGCTGCGACGCGGCGCGTCAAATGATTGACGTTTCGGAATTTTCACGTGCCGTGTAACTGGATCAATTGCAATGTTAAGCTACTTTTATCTAGCTGGCACGTTTGCGCGGATATTTTGATCCGTAGGGCATCAAGGATGTTTTTAAATGTGGAACATTATACATGGAATTAGTAACCAATATTCATCTGATTGTTCATTATGTAAGGAAAATTAGAAAACGGTTGTATTTGAGCTGCGTGTATAACGACTGCAATAAGCGCAGCTACAATTTAGGAAATTATTATTTACTGCGACAGAGTTTGTCGTGCGATTTTAAGCTGTGTATTTGTACATCCAGCTGACAATAGTGAGAGATTTTCTCATAATATAATTACGCGGCCTCTATTTCTTTATTCTTTAATTTTTGTCAATTAATGTTATAAAAACCGTGACGAAAATTTTCTAAAAGAAGCGACAAGGAAATACTGGAGTTATTAATAAACTTTTAATTTCATCGATGGTATTATATATAGTTTATTGATCACCTGAAAAGAACGCGCTGACTAAGAAAATGATACTTAATCTCGTCGAAATAAAGAGAATTATGTTTAGAATTACATCTGACGCAATTATAGTATTTAACACAATTTTCTCAATGATTCATCTTTAGAATAATAAGACAAACATTCGCTTTTAACACTTTCAACCAGAAAATTTATAATTACCATACCGATAACGACTCAGGGAAACAATTTGGCGTACTTTTAAAGAATAGCCGTGAGAAACTAGCACACAATAACAAACCATAAAAAAAATTAAAAAATCATTTCTAAAAACCGAAATACCTCATACCACATTAACTCGTTCAAGTTCAAGACAACCTTTTTTTCTTCTAAACATCTCCTACTACAAAGCACGTACAATCCTCGTAACCTTCAGCGCAATCGGTATACCGCCGCGCGTAAAAAATTATATCACCCATGATTCACCCACACCCATCAAATCTCAATTCGGTCACTTACTTCCATCTGATGGAAAAAACGCGCACCTTTTTAAATGTAATTGTGCGAGGTTTAAAAAAAAAAAGAAGAAGAAGAAACGTGTATCCTTGAAATCACGGAGCATCGAGTCGGCGCTTCGGTCGGGGCCCCACTCGTTATTAGCTGTTATGTCACGAGCACCTGGTCCGCGAGTAGCCTACGCGTGCCCCACCTCTCCTGTCTCTCTCTCTCTTTCCGATCTCGCAGCGCGCAACAGGTAAAACGGCTATATGCGCGCATCTGCGGGAGCCTCCGGCCCCGATTTATACGAAGTACTGCGACTGCTCCCCTCTGACGCCGCACCCATCTCAACGCCTGCGTATTCTTCCTGTCTCCGTTAACGCTCGCGATTCTCCGCGCTTGAGAGAAAAGTGGAGTCCCCCGGGCTGTGCGTTTCGCCTGCCCAGAAGCGTTTTTTTTTTCGCACGTCTGTGGCGACGTTTCGATAGCGATGCCAGGCGGATGTACCGTCGAATGATCGCCGGAGGGCAGGAAAAACGGTAGATTGGTTTTTTAAAATAAAAAATTCGATTGACTTGGGTCCGACGAATTTCACGATACACGAAGGTAAGCAATTTAACGATTTCCAGGTAAGATACAGGAAGTGCACGATTTTTGATAATTTTGATTCAACAAGCACACGAACAAAAATAATATTGTGACATGGATTCTGTTTACAATTTTTTGAATAATTACACTTGGTAAGAGTTCGATAATGGCTTATTGAATAATACGTATGACAAAGATTCATGATAACTATATTGCTGATACAAGATCATGGTAAATATGGGGTTGCCAGAAAGTAAATCAAGATAAAAATTGAATATGTATTTGCAAGAGTCAAATTAATATATCTATTGGCTGGAATGTATTTTATTAAAACATTTATTATTACATTGATTTTATGGATTCTACCCAAGATAAGTTTAGAAGCAACTCAAATAATAAATCAATATTTGTATTATCTACAGCGAACTTTTATACGGGTTTTTATTCTCAAATTGAGAAAACTGATGTAATCAAACTGGTTTTTCATAAGTTTACTAAGAAATAATAAAAGAAAACAGGTTTAGTATGATCATCTACGGATCGTCCTACCCATTGATGAGTATGCAACGAAGGCTCGATACTCTTGCATTGATAGATTTATAATCAACTTTGATCCGGATTAAATGACATGTTAATAGATGTAGAAAGAAAAAAACTATAGAAATAAAAAAAATTGATGGTTCATCGGTAACTAACGTAGGTCGCTGTGTTTGCACATGGAATGCGTCGGGAGAGCTTCGTTTTCTAGGAGTGAAAGTCCGAGCTTGACAGCTTTAGACTACCAATGCGATTTCAATTTGAGATTGCTTCTTAATGAGTTAGGATGATCGATAAATTGATTTCAAGTGTCAATTTCCTTTTTTCTGCGCTCGCCGATTTAAAAAGTGCCAAAGTTTACTACACTTTATATGTTTCTTTTTAAACGGATGATTACACTTCGCAACTCGTCAATTTTAAATATCACTTGGCAAAAATCTGTCAAAGTTAATTCTGACATAAAAGCGTCGTTTATAATTACCACGTTAATTTAAAAAAGCACAGTAGCTTTAAATTTCGTCGTTAAAAAGTAATAAAAGTTTGCGCACATCGTTACCGATTTTGAAGTTCGTAATTCCAGCCTCGTCAATCAACACACCCAGTCTTTCCGCAGTTCCACTCGCACAACATTCGCACTCAACTCTCTCCCATCGTCCATCCTACGACCATCAATTCGGGGTCATTTCTCATTCGCAACGATCCTCTCACACTTTATACACATCGAAGTTTATACTCGGATAAACCACACTGCGTCCTACGCGCTTCTCGTCGCGGCTTCAAAGACACCAAAATTCAGTCCACTTTCGAACTAAAAATAATCGCGCCCTCCCTACCCTTACCTATATGTAAAATGCACACGGCAATTCGCTCCAAAAAAGCACTCGCGCGCCTTCGCCAGCGTTGAATTCTAACCTTCCGAGCCGCCGCCTGCAGGCTGCACTGAACGAGAGACTTTGGCCGATCCCGCGTACGCTGCGTGCTCGCGGAGGCGCCTCGGTGGGGTATACAAGCCGCGAGCAGTGCCGTCGTCGACTGGCCAAGCCGGCCGATCCGCGAGAACGCCGCTCGCTCGAGCGCAGCACCGTCGTCGGCTGAGGTCGCGATCAGGAACGGAGCGACCAGATAACGTACCCTGCACTCACAAAAATCGATTCTTAGTCTTACTAGAAGAGGCCATCAGATCCGGATAATGGATTTACCTCCAATTGGTTGTGGTGACTCTTAATACCTCAACGATGAACTATGTAGAGTTTCAGGAGCTAACGCTCTCATTCCTGAAATATCATCCTTAATTTTGACTGCGACTCCTATTTATCCTAGTATGACCGATGTAGCCAATTTGAAAGCAATGCTTTTTCTCTCTTACTTGCTAGTTTCCTATAATAAAATTACATTGTTTGTATGTATTTAAACTACTTAATACGCACAATCTATATTAATTTTCACACCAATAATCTAAAAAAATCTATTTTTTATATCTCTTAGCAAAGGTTGAGTTCCAAAAGTGCAATAAAAAGTTTTTGTGTGTAAATTAATATAGATTGTGTATTAAGTAGTTTAAATCAATTTTATTGTAGGTAACTAGCAAGTAAGAGAGAAAAAGCATTGCTTTCAAATTGGCTACATCGCACTTAATATTAGTAGATCAATCTACTTAAACATTATTTACTTAATTTTAAAATGAATTTAATAAATTAAAGAATGCGTCTGCTTCAATATAATTTTCAATAAGTTTGATAGAAAAATAGAATCCGCTGAATTTTATTACAAAAACTATAATTGTTAGTATTTGTCTGTTTACACACACAAAAATTTGATCTAACTGGTAGAAGAATCTTTTTTGAAGAATAAATCGTTTAAATTTAAGCAAATTAAATAAATTGAAGAAATTGCATTTTTGTGAATAAAAGTCGCGATTTTTAACAATGATTTTAAATTTTCAATATAACGTAGAATCAAAAGTCTCTGATACTTTGTTTTTCTTTATTTTTCACTTGTTGAATGCTCATAATAAAAATCCATTGAAAAAGTGTGCAGTTAGAATGAATACATACCCTTATTAGCCTTTACCTTCGTTCAAGACTCCATTCATGATCGAAATTTTAATTCATTATTAATGGACTAAGATTTTCTTGAAACTTGCTGCCATTTAGTATTTAAATTTCAAAATTTTTAAAAACTATTGTTACACCTAAATGATTCCTTATCAGTAAATCTGAAACTCTTCATATATACAGTATATACTTCGTAAAAGTGTTTTGTCCTTCAAAAACAAATAAATGTATTATAATTCAACATAACGAAACAGACTATTTTCCGTTATACTTATTCCTTACTTAAAAAATTAAACAATTAAAATTAATTTCTGACAGAAGCATGCTCCAGCAAAGTAAAATCTCCACAATTATATGTAATTCGTTAAATGCTTATGCAAATAAAACAATGCGATTTCTTCCGAAACGATTTCCTTCATTCATCGGATGATTTCTCCTGCGCAGATCTTCAGGTAAGGTCGCGTCAGCCGACAATGGTTTTGTTTAAACAATACCGAAGAATGCGGCTCGCACGGCGCATGGACAATGAAAGCGCGCAAATCGATTTGAATAAGCGCATTGGTACACAGGAGATGTGTTGTAATCCCATGTGCGGCAAATGTCAGCTCTTTATCATTTAAATTTCTTTATGGAATGTGTGATAAACATTGTGTTGACAATCTACCCTGCCTCTTCAACCTGAATCATTAATTTTCTACGAAATTTCTGTGCTATTGCTTTGGTAAATTTGAAGTGAAAAATAACCAATTTTTATTATAAGCGAATAAGTTTTTTAATTAAATTGTACTTACAAAGGATTTTGTATTTATCTTTTTACTAATCAAAATTTATATTTTAACATTAATTATGCGTTGATGTAATTTCCAATGCATGAATTATTTTTAAATAAATATCTGCACAATTTTATTTTCACGTTTTTTTATATCAACATATAAAAATAATAAATAATAATAAATAATTAATAATTAAACATTAAGTGCGAATAAGCAAAGCGGAAGTAATAATCAGCGCACGAGCCTACAGGACATTAAAACCTCTATTAGATTTGAATAGAATTCAAGTACAATAGTTTGCCAAGAGCTTTGCATTTCTTGAATAACTAAGTCTACTCCTAAGCATATCTAATTACGTCGATCAAACGTGACAATATGCGAGGATTTCTACTTAACTTGCAAGGTGTACACCAATATCGGCCTTCATTAGCGAAGAAGACCAAGTGTTATTCAAATCATCAATAATCCAGGAAAAGAGTAGGACATTTGTGAGAAGTTTAAAAGAGAAACTTTACGAAATTTATTTAGCTGTGTACGCAACTATGGAGTACTAAATAATTTCATAAGAATCTTAAATTTTATTTTTGATAAAGTTCAATCATAAAAGAATAAATAATTGAAATAATGAAGAAAAATCGTTTTTACAATTACAAATATTAAAGTTATTACGTCACTCTAAAAAGTGCTCCAATTGCATCTTACTAAATTATCACACTGCACAGCTAAATATATATATAGATTTCGCATGCATTAACGCAGTATTCTTTCGACAAAATGAAAATAAATCAGTTGTTTTTATTGGGAACCTAATAATTTAAACTCAAAACATAATTTGAATAATTACAATTTTGTAATTTGTGTATCTCTTCTTAAATTGAAGACGGTTTTGATCATTTCTGTATCAATCAACAAATAAAGAAGATATCCTGTGAGACCTATCAGAATTAAAGACATTAAAATTATTGTAATCAAAAAACCAGTTATAGAATTTCCATTTCTATTTTCTTCAGATTTTGATTTTGCCACTGAAAACAATAATTTCATTTTCATTGTTATTCGTAAAATTATTTGAACATATATTATCATTTTTATTACCTGGAAGAAAAATATGAATTGCAGTTTCAGCTTTCACCTTATTTTTCACAGCCTAAATTACAATCATACATTTAATATATGGATAGAATCAATCAAAAAATTAAAAAAATGCTTTTATTTTTACCATCACAGTGAAGGAAAGTGTTTTTTGATTTAAAAATTCCGTTGTTAAATTAAGAAGTTTTAACTCTAGTTGGATGTTATAACGTGTTAAATTTAAGTGTTTCTTATTTTCTATAATAAAATTCATTTAAATCCAATTAATTAACGACCAGTCAAGAATTCAGTACTTTTCGTTGTACTATACTTGTTTAAAAAAGTTACCTTCGGAAACTCCATGTACTTCAAACGATTGAACTCCTTCGTATCCACGCTCCAATGTAATGTTGCCTTGCGTAAAATTCACTGTTATTTCCTTGACCTAATAATATAAAAATTATTTTTAGGCAAGCTAATTCAATGAATATTTTTTCAACAATTCGTACCTGGACATTTGTTACGTTTGTAAGGTTAGCAAAATAGAGGACATTAGAAAATCGAGGCGCTGAATTTTCTTTATCAATAGTTATGGTTATAGTTGTGTTCGATGTCAAGGGTGGTGTACTAGAATCCTTTAAAATTCATTTAATTATAAGACTTTTTAAAAACGTTTAAAAAGGAAAAAATAAAAAAAAAATTGTAGGCCTTTTAACGAGATGTAAGTAATCTTCCGGTGTAAGTTAAGTGTATGTACATACAGACGTCAGAGAAAAGCAATGCTCTAATTGTAAAAATTAAAAATTAACAATGATTAAACATTAGTTTTGTACCGTTGCATAAACTGCAAAGGTGACGTCTTTTTCCAAATCTATCGTTTGCGAAGCCATAAATTTTGCTGTATAATTTTTTTTAATAGCTTCACCTTCAGACACGATCAAAAAACCTTTACTATTTTCATCGGTTGAATTAAAGGCGAATGTAATATTTTCATTTGTCAAATCAATATCGCGGGCTATAATTTGGCCAAATGACTGAAAGTCGTATCCCTTCAAAATTGGCATGGGTAAATTAAACGTATAAGGTGCACCCATAAATTTTGGAGGGTGGTTATTTGTATCGTTTATATTAAATCTAAGCACCTGAAAAAAATAATATATTCGTAAAACAAAAGTTTGAAACAAATAGAAGAATAGATAACAAAATCTTACAATATCTTTGCTCGTATTGTATTCATTGCAATAAAAGTTTACTTGCACGAGTCTTATTGTACTAGTCTAAAATCAGTTGTAATTGTTAGGTATAATTATTCCATAAGTACAACTACAAATTATCAAAGTCTTTTTTTTATTTACTTCGTACTCTTCGAAGTCTTCAAAGAATTCGTTTAAATCAATGTAAAATAAATCGTCGAAAAAATCTATATCTAAGTAATCCACAGTGTACGCAGGGTAAAGTGGATTCCTCTGCCATTCATTGTCAATTCGATCAAGGTCCCATATGGTATCAATGTTACTAATATTTTCAGACTTAAACTTTAAAATGTTTGTACCTGGTTTTGCAGTATCTAGAATATCGACGTCAATTCCAAGGAACCACTCGAAATCTGTCAATTTTTCGCCATTTTCGCGAATCAAGTCACAATTCGCAACAGCTATAAATTTTATAAATGAATAGTTACATAATTGCATTAATAATTATATAGTCTTAAACTACTTTACATCAAGTCATATGAGATTACCAAGAGAAATAGAAAATTATTATTTAAATAAATTTATATATATATTTCGATTTTACTCAACAAAAATACTGCTGCTGACGATTAAAAAAATTGGATTATAATACCTAAGTTTTAAAATTATAATTATTATTCGTATATCAAAATACATGATAATTCACAAATAACTTATTAAATTTTTATCTCTTCGAAATATAATTATAAATGGTGTACATTACGTTCTTGACTTAATCCTGTAGAAACCAATGAAACACATACAAATATAAAACTGAAATTGATAAATTTCATTTTACTAAAATCTTTTTATTAAAACTGACTGAATTGATTACTTTTTCAATGCAATTACAAACGGTACTGTAAGTTGATATTCTGAATAACGACAAATTAAATTTCAATATCTGCTTCATTGTATTATCAAGAAATGATTATCTTCTAGATCTATTGATAATTTTGGCTGCTTCCATTGTGCTTAACGGAGCATTCGAATTGGTAGTCAAGTAACATATGGTAATGTCATTGGTCTATAAGCTGTAGTCAGTAAAACGTCAATTAGTATGACTTTTAAAAAAAGTTATCTAGATATTTGCGAATGAGTGTGCTCATTTTAATTTACCTAACAATTGGAAAATCTTGTAAAACCTTTATATCTTAATTACTTACTCCAACTTATTAATAATAATTTTATAATTTTGTACTTAATTTAAAATCGTTTCATCATTTACAACAAACAATTAGAGAATTTGTTAATAAGTAATGTGTAGCAAAATTTTTATTGCATTATGTATCTTTAATAATGTTTAATGGAAGATATAAAAAATAATTGGAATATCTGTAAACTGCTTTAAATAAAAAAACGAATAACAAAAATACGATTAAGTTCACAATTGAATAAAATATAGTATTGTATATTCTTGTAATTGCATAAATATTCGATTCTGGGATGATTTATTGGAAGATGAAGAAATTATGGTGTAGCAAATGGGATCGGACAAAGGCAATTATTTTAAAATTTTTATTTTTATTATTTATTGCTATAATACAATTTGATTGTTGTGTAAAATCAGTTGAAATACACAAGAAGTACCTATGCTTATTATATAAGGAATAAAAAACGCGGAAGCATAGCGCAGTAGAACAGTAATACAACCCTATCGCTTGAATGTAAAAATTGTCATCATTTTATTACATCTGCGAAGAGACATAACTTATAAAATATAAGATAGGGATTCAATATAGGAGCAGGGTTGTAATAGGACTATAGTAAACTTATTTCACTTCGGCAATAGTTATTACGAATAAAACTCAGTACTTTTTACACATAATATAATAATATAATATAATATACATATCATATAATAATATAATAATGATAATATAATAATATTAATAATAATTAATAATAATAATAATAATAATTGATTATAATTTTAAACGCTCCTCAATCGCAAAAATAAGCAGCGTTCGGTCTTGTGACATTTGCGTGATATAAAAAAGAAATATACGTAAAAACAGTTTGTACAAAAAATCGAGAGAAAAGACATTATCTTATATTAAAAAAGTAGTCGTAAAGGCATATTTGTATAATATAAAGAGTAGAAAATAAGAGTATTTACAAATTTACTTGGTTCCCAAAGGAGACACAGTGAGGACAAGCCTTAGAATCGAATTCTGTTGGCCGCCAACGTTTATAGAAAAAAATAATAAGAGAAACATTCATGTCTCAAAAAAAAAAAAAAAAAAAAAATGCATCTTTTCTCTCGCAACAAATCTACGACACACCGCAAATTTATTATGCAAATCGAACACGTTTTTGTTGTTCGCTCTTTGTCAAAAAACGAGAAACGCACATCGTTTATCCAGCTACGGCGCACACTAAATTCAGAGAATGTATTTACCGACCACGAGCGTCTTTTACAGTACAAAAAACGATGGAATGAGGCTGACAGCTTATAATGTTAATCTGGATTACAAGATTATAATATTATACTAAAGAATGTAAGCTAACAATCGCAAATTTACATTGAAAAAAGTAATATTACCACCATACAAAAATGGAATGTTTACGTATGGATTATGACGCTCGTTATACAGTAAATGATTCTCCGAACCTATATTGCTCCATCTCCTTCGTATTAATAAAGGCACAATTACTACCTCGACATAATGTATAAAAAAAACACGTATATTTGTTTTTTTTATACATAAGATTTCTTTTAATTGCTTAGGGAAAAAACGCACATTCCCTAAAATCTTTTTTTACCTAAAAAAATAGGCTCTGGCGCGCCAACATTTTTTTTAAATATTACAAGTTATTACATACTACTATTCCTCAATTATTCCTCAGATAACTTTTAAAGGCACCATATTTAACATTTAAATCTCTGAGATGCTATCGTAAAAATTCTCTAGAAAAATAGTTATTTAAAAAAAAAAAATAGTCACATCTGACTGATTTCGTGATGATTTATTATAAAATGAAAAGTCAATTTTTTTAATTAAAACATTATAAATATAATACTGCCAAAAATAAATTTGAATGATTCGAAAAAAACTTAAAAATTCAGACATCAAAATGTTTTTAATTCTCAAAATAAAAGGCAAGTTCCGAGTAAAATTAAATATTGGTTGCTACAAATAAAAACTGAGAAAAATTGTGTTCATAATATCACCGATTATTAAAACTCTTAGTATAAGTGGCTATCTTCTCTCTCAGATATAGATAGCCTCGGAGCCTTTATTGCCTTGGCGTCCCCCTGCGACGCTTGCCGAGCTGTAGGCGTTCGGGGGAGAAGCCATACACTCGGACCAGTCGCTGTTCGAGTGAGGCGAGCTCGAGGACCAGTGTCCCGGACTGTCGGGCGATGGGGTTGGGAAGCTCTCGGGCGCCTGCATCAGGTGCTGCGGCGTGACGTCCGGGCCCGAGTGATGCGAGGGAGGCGTCAAGTACTGATAGTACTGCTGCTGCTGGCTTTGCTGCTGCTGAAACTGCTGCTGCTGTTGCTGTTGCTGCTGGCTAGGCTGCATCTGCTGCTGAGGATAGGGCAGGTTCTCGAAGTCAAACCCCACCGGAGGCATACCGCCGTGCTTCTGGTGCGTCGCCTGCCTCATCGCCGCGATATGAGTAGGGGAGGTGGGCAATGAGGGCCGGCTCTTGGCTGGCGATGGCGAGCCCATGTAACTCGCTTGAGGCGACAGCGTCATGTTAGACTGGACGGAATGAGGCGGCGACTGATTACTGTAAGGCGGCGACAGCGTATTTACGACCATACTGGTTGGACCGTTTGATTGCTGTCGTTGCTGTTGCTGTTGCTGGTGCTGCGCTGCCAGCAGCTGCTCGTGAAAATTCGGCATACCGTAACTCGTGAAACCATCCGCCGTCAAGTGGCTCAGCTGCTGCTGCAAACTGTGGCAAAGAAAAGATTTTCAAATTAATTACCGGTGAAAAAAATTTAAAAAATATTAAGACACTGTATAAGCACTGCACAGTCCATGTTAAAAATGGAATGCTCATAAAGGGAAAGGAAAAGTTTAATTACCTGTTCTGCTGCTGCTGTTGCTGCATTGTCTGACTTTTAATACAGTCCTCGTATGGAGGAGGTTGTTTTGCAGCTTGGGCTGCTGCGGCGGCAACGGCGGCGGCTTGCGCCACGGCCGCTTGTTGAGCAGCCGTCGTCTGTGCGTGCGTCGGCGTGGCTCCTATCATGGGCGGCAACGCATTACTGTAGAGGCTCGCGCTGTCGTATGGACTGGGCAGATTGCCCTCGGCGCCCTCCGCGCCCTGTGGCAGCTCTTGGTTTGGGTTTGGCTGGGCGCCGCGCTTCGCCGGCGGCTGCTTCTTTACCGAGGCTTTCCGCCGTACCGAAGCTGCGCCTCCACCGTTTTCCGACTCCGGACTGTTCGGATTGCCGGAGCCTGGCTTCGATCGCTTTTTTGACTTGGACTGCTTCGGCGCACTGCCGATCACCGTCGGATGCGTTATAAGCTGCGAGTGATTCGGTGAGCCTAAAATTTAAAAAAATAAAAAAGCGTTAGATAATTTCGATACAAATCGACTGATTATTCGAAGTAAAAAATAAACTGGGCGACGAACTTACAAGGAAACTTACCCATGAGGGAGCCATTGGGTATAACTGAAACCATTTGCGGCGACCTCGGCACATGCTCATCGAGCAGTCTGACGATATCATGGTGAAGTCGCTCGCTGGCCACATCCCTGGGCAGTCTGTCCATGTGATCCGTAATCTCTCTATTGGCAAACGTGTCAAGCAGAACCTTGACGACCTCGGAGCTGCCCTCACGCGCTGCGAGGAACAGCGGCGTCTCGTCCTTGTCGTCCTGAGCGTCCCTGTTCGCTCCGTGCACCAGGAGTACATTGACTGCGTCGACATTATTGACGGCGGCGGCCCAGTGAAGTGCAGTCTTGCCGCAGTTGTCCGCTGCGTTGATATCCGCGTCGGCGTTTATCAGATCCTCGACCATGCCCTCGATGGCGAGACGAGCCGCGAGTATCAGCGGCGTCGTACCATCGTGCATACGAGCATTTAGATTTGTGGCGCGATTGCGCAGTAGTATCTGGAAGACACCCATGGCGTCCGCGGCCACGGATGAGTGCAGCGGAGTACGACCGGTGTTGTCCTGCGCATTCGCATCGGCACCGGCATCGAGCAACCTCTTCGCGGCATCCGCTCGTGCATATCTGCAATGAAAAAATATATTACGTTACATTTGATCGATTTATTGACCTGAATCAGATAACTTCGAAGAAAGTTATCATAGAATTTATTGCGTTACAAGGAAGCATCAAAGGTACAAACCTAGCAGCAAGATGCAGCGACGTTTCACCGCTCTTTTCGGTAGTAGCATTGAGATCGGCGCCTTGCGCAACGAGATCTGCAATGACAGCTGCGGCGCCGTCATTTTCATCCTCTTCTTCACCAGTGTCGACACCACCGCCCCTGACAGCCGCTATCATGAGTGGAGTCATGCCGCAGGGTCCTCGAGGATCAACATCTTGGCCGTGTTCGAGGCTTGGCGGAGTGAGTATACCAGCCTCGGGTCGGTTAGCTACTTCGGCAGCGTCGAAGTGTTGTCGAGTCCATTCGCGTGGCTCAGCCTCCTCATAGTCGGTGACGACAGTGTGGTCACTCGCATAGCCGGGTTCTATGGCGCGGATACGTTTGGTGGATGGCAAGTCGGACTCGTCATCGGACCACTGCCGCGGACGAACGTTGCCCACGTCCAGGTCCATGCAATTGCTGCCCGGTGGTTGCTTGTTGAGATTGCGCATCTCTTGGCCATCGGGACCGCGACGACGCGAGCGTCGACGTTGCACACTACCACCGGAATTGCGGATGAAGCCTTCGGGGAACCAGGTGGTGATTTTGCCAGGGTGACGGCGTTGGGCAGTGACGAGAACACCGACCAGCGTGGCTATGAGGATGACAATCACCGCACCGATGAACACGTACTTGAAATTCGTAGGCGTGTCCGGGTAATCCAGATTAGGTTCGACGACGCTTTCCACCTTCTCGATGGGGAAGTTACGAGACAGCGAGTGCTTTGACGCAGTGGCGGCCAAATACTCAGCAGCTTCGTTCGCTGTAGGGAAGCAAACCGCTCCAACAATTGTCGTACACTTGCGGTTGTCAATCTCGAGGTAAGCGACCACGCCAGTTTGTTTGTCGGTGTAGATGTTAGTAGGTCTGCCAAAGAAATTGGTCTGTATAGTTGGCTCACGATCGCGTTTCCACGGGTAGATCATGTCTTGACCAAGCTCGTCTTGCTTGACGCGCAAGGTGGTGCGCAGCTCGTGTCCCATGTCACGCAGGAAGCCTACGATATGTTGCCGGAAAGTCTGCATATCCATGCGAACAACCACAGAAATGACACCTTCAGCCAGCGATGGTGGTTCATCGTTACAATCAAGACCGTCCCAATTACACTCTGCGTTATTGCATCCATAATCACAGTGACCATTAGCGTAATGCTTGCGGCAGTATGCATCGTAGATGGGACTGTAAATATAATAAATTGATTAGTTTTTATTCTTACTTTTACTTTTATTTAATAAATTTAGATATTAATTTTTTTAGAAAAAATACTCACTTGCAAGGCTCTAGCCTCTTCTCACAGTCCCGACCATCGAAGAGACATTGTGCGTTGTTGCAAACCTCATCGCAGACTCCATTCATGAATACATCCCAACAGTTGATCGGCGCAGTGCAGTTTCTCCAAGGATTGATACCCAACGAACAGTCGTTACCGTCGAAGTTGCAAGCGTAACGATTGCACTCTTCGTCGCAACGGTGATTACCTGACTTCTCCTCGCATCGGTTCTCAATGCACTTCTTTTTTTCTCTTTCTAAGTCAAGATCGTAGGCATTCATGATGTTCGGTCCATTGGGTTTTCTCCTGCCAAATACTCCACCACGGTAGTTGGGATCGTAGATTTCGCAGTTCTTGCCAGTCCACTTGGGTGGGCAGTAACAGGCATAATCACCCAGAAGATTCTCACACATAGCCTCGGGTTGTTGACATGGATTACTAAGGCACTCGTCTCTGGCGTCGATCTCGCAGTGCGTACCTGCCGTGCCCGGTGGACAGTGGCAGTGATAACCAACGCTACTATCGGTGACCCGGCAAGTGCCGCCGTTGAGACAAGGTTCGGTGTCGCAGAATGAACCGGAGAATTCGCAGTTCGGGCCGTAGTAGTCGGTGGGACAGACGCAAGTGTGACCAGCCTTCTCGGCAGTACAGACTCCACCGTTCTGGCAGGGCGTGCTGTCACAGAAGTTGACCTCGACTTCACAATGGCGACCCATGTAGCCGGGTTTGCAGTTGCAGAGGTAGTTGTTGATCAGCTGGACGCAGTCCTGGGTGCCAGGAGCAGCGCAAGGGTTCGAGAGGCACTCGTTGATATCACCCTCACAGCGTGGTCCAACGAATCCAGGCGGACACTTGCACTCGAAGCCACCAACCTTGTCGACGCAAGTACCGTTGTTGTGGCACGCTCCAACCACGCATTCGTCCAAGTTGATCTCACAAATGAAGCCGACGGTACCAAATGGGCAGGAACAGCTAAAGTTGCTAATGAGATCGTGGCAGGTACCGCCATTCTGGCAGGGATTAAGACTACAGTCGTCGACATTGAGCTCGCAGTTCTGTCCTTGGAAGCCGCTGGTGCAGTCGCACTGGTAGGAGCCGACGAGGTCACGGCAACTGGCGCCGTTCTGACAAGGAGCCGAATCGCACTCATTAATCTCGGTCTGGCAGTAGCTACCGGTGTAACCTTCGTTGCAGAGGCAGCTGTGACTGTTTCCGATGTCCTTGCAGGTGCCGTTGTTGCAGAGTCGTCTCTCGGGCACTCCCTTGCGCAGAGCAGCGTCCTTGCACGAAACCATCTCGACGTCACAGACCTTGCCCGTCCAACCGGGTGAGCATTTACACTCGTACTTGTTACGATGCTGCACGCAGGTAGCCTGATTTTCGCAAGGCGACTCGGCACACCAGTCGACGTAATTCTCGCAGCGTTCGCCGGTGAATCCATACGGACAATGACAGGTATAGTACTGAATATGATCGTGGCATGTGGCGCCATTCTGGCATGGATTGCTGTCACACTCATTAATGCGATACTGACAATTCGAGCCTGTATACCCTGGCCGACAAACGCAAGTATAATTGTTGATGCCATCGATGCAAGTACCGCCGTTCATGCACGAGGATTCCGTGCAGTCTTCGTCGTTGGTCTGACAGTTGATGCCGGAGAAGCCAAGCTTACACTGGCACGTGTACGAATTGACGTATTCCTTGCAGACAGCGCCATTCATGCACGGAGCCGAGAGGCACTCGTCAACGTCGACCTCGCAGTGCTTACCGCTGAAGCCATCCACACAGAGACATGTGTAGTCGCCGATACCATCCAAGCAAGTACCACCATTCTGGCAAGGATCTGTAAAAATTTATATAAATTTTAGTATTTTCTCAAAACTTCCTTCTCGAAAAAACAAGCTTTGTACTTTATTAAGAACTTACAAGAAGCGCAATCGTCTGTGTTAATGATACAGTCACGACCTTCGTATCCCTTGGCACAGACGCAGTGATAAGAGCCGTTGGTATTACGACAGGTAGCTCCATTTCTGCAAGGCGATGTCATAATACACTCATCCACGTCTTCATCACAGAGTCGTCCGGTGTAGCCAACGGTGCAGGTGCAGGCGAAATCCAAGAAATTCGACGACGGTGAACATTTTGCTCCGTGTAGACACCTAAATCCATAAAAATGACACATTAATAAAATTCCACTATCTTCTCAGAGAAGCTTCAATGGACTACCAAAAAAATTGGCAGACGATCATAAAAATAAGAATAAAAATAAGAATAAAAACTAACTTGTTAGGCGAGCACGGATCAAGTTTGTTCTCGCAGTTGCGCCCGGTATGCGGCAACTCGCAAACACACTTGTAATCGTTGACAAGGTCGATGCAGGAGCCACCGTTCTGGCATGGCGCGGTGGCGCAGTCATCGATATTGGTCTCGCAATTAACGCCGGCGTAACCGGGCAAACATTGGCAGCTGTATCCGTCGAGCCGATCCTTACAGATACCACCATGCTGACAGGGATTCGAGCCGCACTCGTCGATATCGGCTTCGCAGCGCTTGCCTCCGTAACCAGGCAGACAATGGCAGATGAACTGGTTGACACCATCCTCGCAGCGGCCACCGTTCACGCACGGATTTGAGGCGCATTCGTCCACGTCGCTCAGGCAGCGCGCGTCGTAATATCCTCGCGGACACTCGCAGCGGAACCCGTTGATCAGGTCAATGCAGCGGCCGTTGTTGGCACAAGGATTCGATGCACACTCGTTGATGTCGGTCTCGCAATGCTGGCCTGTGAAGCCTGGCTCGCACTCGCACGAATATCTGAAAGTAACAATTTTTATTAGTCAAAGAGATTCGAGTATGTAATATTGTTGAAACAAACGCACAATTTACCGAATTATGTTGATAAATGGTTAAGGAAATTGTTACATTATAAATCCTCTAAAGTTTACGCGTATAAAAAATTCCTCTAAATCTATTAAACTATTAAATCAAATATATTCAGTCATTGTTAATGATGGCTATACAACATCTCATGTTGAATTAAGAATTATTTATTGAAGAATTATATATTCAAATATTCTTTAATAAGACTTTTGAGGATCGAAATCAGAGGAAAAAAGCACTTCCAAAGAGACAGAAGCGGAAGACTGACCTGTTGATGCCGTCGATGCACCTAGCGCCGTTCCTGCAGGGATTGCTGTAACACTCGTTGACGTTGATCTCGCAGTTGTTGCCGGAGGTGCCGGGCCTGCAGATGCACTGGTAGCCATTGATCCTGTCCTCGCACCTGCCGCCGAAGAGACATGGATTGCTGTCACACTCGTCGATCTGCGTCTGGCAGAGGTTTCCCGTGAAGCCAGGGAAACAACTGCAGGTGAAGGAGTTCTCGCCGTCGATGCAGGTACCGCTGTGGCAGGGGTTCGACTGGCAATCATTGATGTTGGTCTCGCAGGAAGCTCCGGTGAAGCCCGGCGGGCACTCGCAAGTGTACTTGGCGATCGAGTCGTGGCACGTGCCACCGTTCCGGCAGGGCAAAGAGGCGCAGTCGTCGATGTTGATTTGACAGTGGACACCCGCAAAGCCGTCCGCGCACTTGCACTTGAACCCATTTATCATGTCCGTGCAGACGCCGTTGTTCAGGCACGGATTGGCCGCGCACTCGTCTATGTTGATCTCGCATTGTGTACCCGTGAAACCTGTTTAAAAGAAAAAATTGGCATTAGTACGAATACCGCCTTTACGTAAACAAAAATAGAATAAATGATATTTTGTTCGCTGGATATTGCTAATTAAAAGGCAAACGATAGTGATCATCAAGGTCAGGTGCTTTTTTTTCTTTTGTTAAAAAAAAATCGTTCCCGTGAGTCGAGAGCCCCTGGATGCAACTGGATTATAAAAACCTAAATAATGAACGCCCCGATAAATAGCCACTCAGAAATCTACGACGAAAAACCGCCCGGCGATTCCTCTCTTCGAGGAGCGTTAATTAAAAACGCGTAAAATGTACCGGTGAAAGCGGCATCACGCGCTTTCGCGCGCGTCTTTTCTCACAGTCCGGTGCGGGCACAAAACCGCGCCGAAAACCGTTGGTCGGGTCTCGAACTGGCAGGTCGTCGTCGATCGTCTCCCGTCGTCGTGATTTTTCGGGCTGACATAGAAAAAACGTGCGCCGTTAAACGTCGCGGACGATTACCGCTAATTGGTGAGCTGGCCCCGTCGATACGATCTGCGGGAGGCGAACGAATGTCGCCGGACGCGCGCTAATTGCGACGGATCGATCGGTGCAATTGCAGCTGCGCTAATTAGGGGGAGTCTCTCTTCGGCGAAGTCGTCGCGGGGATGCGACCCGTTGACTCCGTTTGGATGGAACTGCGGACCTCTCGGTCAATGCCGCTACAACTCAAGTGGAGGTTGATGAGGGTTGAGGCTGTTCCCTTGGCGGGGAGAAAAAATTGTCCGGACAACCGTTCGTTTGTTGAATGGACTCCGTCACGGAGAGTGTTGGTAGAGGAGAGCGAAGAGAAGTATAAGTGTTTCTCGTTGACGATGAAAAAAGATATTACGTGAGATATAAGTTAATGGCTTTCGTGAAAAACGTTAAATTGCAGCTTTTTTCTGTGCGATCTTGAAAAATCGCCCTAAATAGCTGGATAATCGATTAACGATCGGCGAAATTTTTCGATCGGTGCTCACCTTTGAAGCTCGGCGGAAATTGCGGATAACAAAGACTGGTTTTTGAATCGCGAGAACTGGATGTATCGGACGTGGCGAGTTTTTTTCTACTTTGTCACCAAACGGTACTTACATGTGGCAAATTGTTCTTTTCTCTTTCCATTCCAGTGATGCAACGCATAATTTCTTAACATTTTCTTCAGAGTAGGTATATATCAACGAAAGTAATATTTAAAATAATAAAATTTTATTTGTTGCACATCAGTTTTAACAGAATCTAACGAGCAATAAAATTCAATTGACTCGTTGAAAGCGTCACGGGAACCGCCAAAAGCAGCGGGTATCATTCATTCGCTCAAAAGTATAATATTTTAGGTTCTAATCGACAATCGAGGCTAATGGTCGCGCTTAATACTCAATTCCGCAAATTCCGCCGCGAGCTTTTCTACGCGCCGGACACGAGCGATTTTCATTACCGCGCTATCCTGCCTTATTATTGCGAAGACGCAGGGCCCCTATCCGTGTGGCGCAATTTAGAGAGAGACGCCGCCGTATGCGCGGCTCTCGCCTTTTCGGAAGGGGGAGCAATCCGTCGCAGTCTGAATAAAAGGGCCGAAGCAAATATTAAGCAATCAAGAATTTTTTTAATACGATGCGCTCCTTTGTTCGTCGTCGATGGGCTGTGATTGTACGTAATTATTTAATTAGGCTACTGCGAGAGCAGGTAGCGCAATTTTGTTGGGAACATTTGGCGTCTTTAAAGTATTTTCGTAAAAAAAAAAAAAAAAAATCGGGTTGGAGGATCTTGTCAATATTTTTTTTGGGTGTGATTGGTGGTATTAATTTTTTGCCTAAAAAGATGAGCATAAAAAGACGGCTTCTTAATTTAGATTGCGCCAAGTGAATCATCCTGGCGCAGCGGTAATTCTGAAACCTAATAGCGATGCGCATTACACCAGGCAAAAATTCGTCTTCCGCGATGGACAATTTTTTCGGGTACGTCCCGCGTTATTAAATTAACGGTCTGAATACTTGGATTCTCATAATGCCATGTCCAACGTTTACGTAAAATTTTACGCTTTTTCATATTGCGCGTATTTGTCCTATATCGACTATTTTTAAGAGTCTTCTCGGACTACATGTACAAAAAAATGCTTGAATTACACGCTTTCTTTTTCAAAGCATGTGCGTGCGACAGATCATCAATCTAAAATTTACAATAAAATTTTTGTGGCGCAAAAAAATTTAATGGAAGGTATTGGAGAAGTACAAATATACTGCGTCCCCTTTTTAAGTTTGACCGCAGGTCGAAAAAAAAAGACATTGAAGACTTTGGCAAAAAGTGCAAAGAAGAAGCTCGCATCGGACTGATTTCGGCCTCAGCGCGAAGTCCGAGGAACGTAAATCATGGCGAAGCGCGTACAACAATGCTGCGGTAATTTACCTCGCCCGCGTTTTCTCGCGTGTATACGCTCGCCGAAAAAGGAGATCGAGGTCGGGTTTCTTCGAAGCACTTCGCCTCCCGGCTTATGATTGTTTCCAATCCTTTTCTCGAAAAATCGCACGAATCTCCTCTGCCAAACGGTTAAAATCGTAACAATCGTTACTGTAGTCAAGAAAAAAAAAGCAAAACATCACAACCTTTCTTAATAGCAAGCAAAACGAGAAAAGCGTTCCATCGAGTAGAAAATCAATCAAACCCGTAAGGATCGGAAGGCAACAAAGCGTCCAATAACGCGGCTTCGTCGATAATCACGTTTCTCGCTCAGCCGGCAAATGCAAACCACTCCGGTACACACGCCGCGGCTTCACCGGGGTCGAACGGCTCGCACGAGTTCCACATGCGCCGCTCGCCCGGGAAATACGTCTGGCGGAGCTGCTATATAAGAAACAACGGCGCGCTCGTTTTTCAGGCGTTTCCTCGTCGATTACGTAGTCGCCCTATCGAATCTGTGCGCGGGCGAGCCGATACATATCTCGCTTGCCGTTTTCTCATAGCTCTCGCTCGGTGACCAATCATCAACATCGCTCCCCCCTTGAATGCCTTTACTTTCTCTCGCGAGCGCGCGGCCGTATCGTGTGCGGTCGACGGAGGTAAATCGCCCAAGTGCAATTAGACGGAGGAGCATATGGGGCTCTCTGCGTGCGAGGGGAACAACGGATCACTTTTTCTCCGTGATCGTTTTTTTTTTCTTCTTTTTTAATACGTGTATTCGACAACGGCAGCAGAAAAATACTGGACGTGAACGTTGATGAAATTCTTGGTGTACTGGATTTTAAAAGAATGTGTACATGATCAATGGAAAGACTTTTTTCTTCTGAATTGAGACTGAGCGCTTTTAATAAAATAATGAGACGATTAGATATGCAAATTGATTCCCATAAGTTTAGCGTCGCTCAAAAATACGTATTCATTACAGCGCAGTTTACCAAAAAAAATTGAAGTTGTTAACATGATGATAAATGTGCAAGCGGTTACACAGCGTTATTCAGTAAAAAAAGTTTGGCCGAACGAGAAAATTCGCGTTAAATTTTCATCGCCGATCTCGCGTGTGAAGATTAACACGAACGCGTCCTGTCCAGCCACGACTCCCACGCGCTCGCCGGCATTAATCTAAGGCCTTGTTTACACTCTGCACGTCGAGCCCGCGTATGAGAAATTGTCGACCGATTCACACCGATTTAATAAACAAAAGCTGTGATCGTTCCTTTTAAGGAATTTATCTACAGAGGTTTGTAGTTATAAGCCACAAATGGTGACGATAACAACATTGTCGTTGTCTTCCATGAGACTTTTTTTCATCTCAAATGAATAGAAGATTCTTATAATTTAAATGCAATTATTTTAAAATAAATCGGTCCTTGGGATTTTTTCTCTTTTGCTCGACCTGGCGCGAGAGAGCAAAAGCGCGGGTGAAATAAATCGGTAGTGTCGCCTTATTAATCATTCGTTTTTTTAAATTCAATTACACCGGCTCTTCCGTTAATGCGTGAAAAAAGGAGCGAGATGCGCCGCAGGACCAGCCATGCATCACACGCGCGAAGTGTCGACGCGCGTTTGGGCTGCAGGAAAAAAGAGGCTGCGATCACTTATTATGCAGGCCTCAGCGTGTTCGCAGGATGTTCCAGCGGCGCCGTTTGAGTGAGAGAAAAACGCGAGGGAGGTGTCTTCCACGTGTTAACGAACTCAGGTACGATGCCTGCTTACGGTTCCTCTCGTCTAAAAATGAATTTTTTTTCTAACTTATAATCTGCGGTAACTCTGTTTTTTTATCGTTATTACGCAAGCCCAGAAGATTTTCATTGAGGACGGAGAATTTAAGGCGCAATTGTTTGTGAAATGAGAAAAATCTCATGAAACGGCGTACGCAGAGTCAAAGCTAACCGAGCCATTACGTCAGAAGCCGCAGAAGCGAAGGGATTCCTCGTTATAATCCGCGCTGCCGGGACGCGGAAAAGCCGCGAGTCGCCACCGCAATCCGAGAAATAAATCGATTATTAATGAACGAGCCTCCGACAAATCGAGTATCAGCGGTCGGCAGCTCGCTACCCCTTTGTTCTCTTCCCTTGCGTAAAAGCCGCATGTTTTCTATGTAACGAGCCGTACAGCGTGGGGTTTTTCGAGGCTCCGATCGAATCTTGTCGGCGTGTAAATCTCTGATTGGGCTTCGCGGTGAGGATCGACGCCGCGCCGTTATACGAGAATTTCATATACTCGTCGTGGGTATATAATAAACTCGCTCCCCTGGCGGACTAAGAATTGCCAAGGCAGTTTTATTCATTCCTTTGCCTGAGGTATTTAGTCTGTACTTTTTTATTTTGAAAATCTGATAACGATCTCGATGATTTGGGCTTTTCGTTCAGATAAAATTAATATCCGCTGTGTCTTAGAAAACGCGCATTAGAAGATCATCCGAGAACGTTAAAATTAGTACGTAGAAAAATCAAAATTGCGTCCGATCGTTGGAAGCATCAGAAGACCGGCAATTAGCGGATCTCAGGGCTGATGAATCGAGCACCGCGGAAAATCCGTTCGCCGGCTCATCAGCGCCGCCTCGGAAACACAAGGGGCAGCAACGGTAAATCGTAATTAAGGGGGCAAGTTCGAGTGCCATTAATGTCGCCTCCGTCTCTCTCTCTTTCTCTCCGGCTTTTTTTACCCTCCTCGCGTTACGTACGCGTATCTTCTCGTCCGTGGTGCGATTTCGACGTTTCTCCCGCACGACGCGTATTAAAATTGCATTAAACTCAACCACGCTAACTGTACAGCCCGTGGGTACGCGAGCAAGCAGATGATTGCTCGCTACTAAGTGAAAATTGACGTTTGATTCGAGTGACCCTCGCGCGAACTTTCGGAACTCTCGGATGGCGAGAAACGACCGGCAAGGAATTTATACTTTGCCGAGGAGTTACTTTTTGGAGAAACGTTTACGTGCATCCACGCAACGATTTCCATGCAAATGAGCACGAACGATTTTTTAAAACGGCGAAAAAATTGCTCGTTTCATTTGTACATATATGCGATTGGTTCCGTGAGGTATGAGTATACGCTTATCTTCAGGGTGGCACTTGCGCCGGACCGAGCTCAACGACTTCATTCCCGCGCGCCGAGAGAAAGAGAGACCTGCGGGAGTTTTTAGTGCGCGCAAGGTGGATCTGCGCACCGCAGAAGATGAAGACCTCGGCGGAGGCGAGAAACTTTTCGAGGCGGCGCTGCCTCGTCCCTGCCTCCTCCGGACCACGTCTAACTGTAAAGCCGAGGCGAGGTTTTCTCCCTCTCCGTATGTATAATGGCGAGTAGCGCGCAGAGGCTCGTTCGTCCGGAAAAATCAGGAAATACAAGTTCGCTCGTAAAATCTTGCGAGAGAATGTGGAGGCGCGCGCTCCTTTCTGCGAAGGCGAATCCTCCTCGCGCACTCAAATATCTTTGTTATGCGCTTAAAAACCGCCGAGAAATTGTCGGGAGTCAATGCACCCCGACGAGCTACCTTCACAATGAGAGACTTGCTTGTCTAAGCCGCGTCGAGGCCTGCGTCTTACGACTCCAGTCGGACCCTGCATTAAAGAATTACATCTTTGTTATGCTTTTTTTCCTTTTCCTCGGAATAATTAGTTAGAAGATTTTTAAAATGTGCTTGTCCTAACCTGAATAACCTGAAGTAGTTCTCAAAAGGAGAATATCCTAAGAAAACGAATGATATGCATATAACTCTTTACAAATTTTGCATATTATTAAAAAAGAATCAGTCAAAAACTTCGATTAAGTATCAGCGATTTTTGTGTAAACTTTAAAATCGTGTAGTGCTATTTATATAAAGTTAATGTATCAGTAATCGATAATCAAATTAATCGTTCTTTCATCCTAAAACTCCAAAGATGTGCAACTTCTTAATCGCATAATTTACAACTCACCGAAATAATTACTCTTCCCATAAAAAAAAAAATTATATATATAAGCCGCTTGATCGATGCCGCGCTGATTGGGCGATTTTCATCGAGTCTCCCTGTAAATGCTACACGCAGCCCAATTAATCCAATGTAATCGAAGGTCGCAAAATAAATCAGCCGCCGCGTCTTTTTCCAATTCGACCGGTTCCACCTGATCGCGCGAGAGCAACCGCACGTTTATCACCCTCCCCGCCCCTTATTTTTCGTCGCCCAGATATTCGACTAATTATATCGACGCGTCGCGAACTACCGATATTGGCATTTATACACTTCGGTTCGGGAATTTAAATCGGCTCCCGATACGGAAGCTCCGCGTGCACTTTTTTTCGTCGGTTGCACTGCAATGTTTGTTTTAATTTCTGCTCGCGAGCTTGTTCTGCGCCTTTTTATTGGGATACAATTATTTTTGAAATCCACAATCGCTTGTTTTGCGTTCCGATGTATCGAACATTTTTCAGATAAGACGTTCGGTATTTAAATTGGTGGTATAGACCAATCCCGATCGATTTATTCCGATATATTTTTTTAAATTTAGTTTCTAAAAAAGAATTATCGAGCTTTAGTGACGGTAGCGGCAATATTTATGATTTTTTATACAAGCATTTTATTGAAGACTCGATTGAAATATTTATCTATTGAAAATATTGCTGGAATCTCGCCTGCCCATAGAAACGTCAACGAATCTCGATAAAGGTGAAACAACGAAAATCAAGATTGGAAAGTGTACATTCGCGCGTTTACCAACTATTTTAGTCTCAACCCATTTGAGGACGAAAAAAAGCGCTCACAATGTGAAGCTTTCGCGTGAAAACTTTCTCCCATATATACACCCAGCGTAACACTCTTATCTACGCCTAAGCCAGGCTGAATAAATCGGAAAAGTTCCTGGGTGTGTCTGCGGGCGAGTTTAAATTTACGCAAGAATTGATCATTTTTACGCATTCGCACGCTAGATTGCAGCGCGCATATCGCGATAACTGTCCAAGGATTTATAGGAAATTTATTTATGTCCGACTCGAGTTCACCGCTTTTCACACGACTGTTTTGCCCTCGATTTACATAAAGTCCATTAAACTTTTGAATTTGGCAGTAATGTTCGTTTATTACTATCGTACCGTGCGCATAATTACTTCATTTTATAAGACTGGAACGATCAGTGACACTTTGAAAAGTCTCAGAAGGCGTACACTCCGTAGAAGATTGATTAATAATACGACTTCGATACGGCGAAATTCCCGGCGAGCAAAATGAAAATTATGTCGCTGTTAATATCCGGTGTGATCGCTCACCGTCATAAATTTTTGCGCGCAACAAAACGAGAAGACACAACGTCGAGCAGTGTGTGTATCCGCCTAAGCCCCTCGCCTTGATTTACAGTCGTCGTGGAGCGCGCACGACGTTTCCCCAACAAAATGAAAGTCGAAAGGTCTGCGGAAGTACTGCAGATAAGACGGGAGAAACGCTCCAATGGCACTTACGCGATAAGCCGATTTTTAGCCGATTTTTGCCATCAACATCGGTCGTAATTGTACGCGCGCTTCGATCATGGCTTAGAAAAAAACACTACGAAACGATGTGGGACTTAATCCTTACCGTAAAATGTTTTTAAGCTTCAAAATGTAGCGGTGTTTACGTTCCTTTGAAATCTCTTAAATATCACCTAATATTTTTCTAACGCAATTGTAAGATGCGCATAATCAACGTTTTTCTTTTCATTTAAAAAACGTGTCTTGAATCAACTTAATAAAAGACAAACAAAACGTTTTCCTTAGTAGGCTGTATTAATCTTAACACACAGTTGAAAGGAACATTACAAATCGTTTACCAGAAAAAAGAAAAGCTATCAGCTCAGGAAGCCAGTCGCTAAAAAAAAATTAAACTTTCGAGTCGAGCTGTAGACTAACTCGGACACATCCACGTCACAAGACGCAAATGTGCGTACAGGGCTGCCATGGCGTGTCGGTCCGCGAGTATGCGAGTGTGTAGCTACGCGTATAAACTACCCGAGAAACTCGTCGGACGCGTTGTGCAATAACATGAGGAGGAAGACGAATGAGAGAAAAGAGAGGAAATTATTTTTTGCTCCCAGTCCAGTTATCATAAATTCGATTTTGTACGCGCTTTTCTCATTGCACCGTCGTTGTTTTCTAAAGCGTGAATTAGAGATTTATCACCGGTCCGCTTCGGTAGAAGTCGTTGAAAACAAAGTGATAATTTACGGCGAGGTGTGAAATTTTCAAATTGCTTTTTAGAAAAATCTATTTTTCACAGTTTTCCTGGCGTATCCGGCCCCTCGTGATGGCTTTCCAGCCGCGCTATCCACTCAATCTCAATATATTTCTCTCTTTTTATTCGAAACGTTGCTAAATAAATTGTTTTTTTTGGTTGATACACTCTATTACTGGGGGTACCGTGAGTTGCGCCGTGGTATACCATATTAAATGCATTAAAGTACGCTGTGAGCAGCGTTCATTAAGGTAACGGGGTAATTTTTCAAATTTTCAAAAAGCTAAAAACGACGATCGGTCATTATATTTCTCGCGTTCCAAATAAGTCAAAGGTAAACGCTCCAGCTAACGCCGTGTTTCCGACACTCGACGTCCAGGTTCTCTCTCGTCCATCCTTTTTTTTCGTCTCCCCACGGGACGACGAACCGGTCGCGCCTCTCTCCTCTTTCGCCTCGAATATCGACCGTAACACGCGATGTACGCGACGGGCGATCCTAGACGATGAGATGGAAATTAAAATTATAATTTCAGGCCGCGTGTACGTCGGTACTTGCAGATCTGCCCGGTGAAAAACGTCGAATCGGAAGATTAATAAACGTCCGTGTCGCGGGTAAATGCCGTCTTTTTTCCCCCTTCCTTACATATACCTTTACCCGCGATGATAAATTATTGTTTCGCGCGTGCGTATAGAGTAGTCGCGAATGCTTAATATCTCGATTGCGACCGAATAGATACTGATACCTGTCCGCGGCATTAAATATCATTTTGTTCAACCAGCCCTCTTCACCTCGTTCTTGAAGCATTAAAATTGTTACCAAGATAACTTGATAAATTTGCTGCTTCTCCTGGGAACCACCGCCTCTGCTCCGCGAGCACCAAGTACAAATGCCTCGAAAATGATAATCGATGTAGAGTATCCAACAAAGCGTTAAAAAGAAACATTGGCAGAGTTATAATAAATCTCATAAATAATTCCAGAAACACGAGGTTCTCGCGTGGCTTGTCCGAAAAAAGGCCAAAGCAGGTCTCGCTTCTGTGTATCGAAGGCGACAAGCTGCAGGCAGCTCGACGTGTACGGCGTTGGCATTATACAATCGGGCGAAAAAGGCACTTTTCCAGTGCCTGTACGCTTGCTTGGCCGAGATTTACGGCATCATCGCGATCGGGTAATTGTTTGGGGCGTGGCGGCGACGGGCCGCCCGCGAATCCGCGTATTTACAATCTCCCACGCGAGCCGCCGCGCGATTTATCTCTTGGCCCAAAGTGAAAGAAACCGAGCGCCGCTCACGGCTCGCTTAATAAGAGCGACCGCCCCCGCGCGCAGGCGCGATAAGCCGATCCGGATCTCGAGGCCGCCGGGTGACCCGCTGATACCTCAGCCATCAATTTCCTGGGGTTTAAGTTGCTCGTAAATTAGTAATCGAAGTAATTTTAGAAAAGAAGTACCTGACAAAAATGTTGAACTTTAGTTTTCGAATATTAATCAAAATTGGATGATTGCCAAGCTAAAATCTCAAGTTTTAATTGAAGGGCGCTTACCATTTGCGTATATTTTTTAATAATTTTGTGTATAACAGAGATAAAAAACGATTGATATACTCTTCTTGGAGATCGAGATCAAGTTCGAGTTTCTGACAAAAAGAAATGAAATTGTGATAAGGTCTCACGCTAAAATATTGTGGATCGTGATGAATTTTAATGCCCGGCAGAACAGATGGAACATTGACTACACGATTTTCTCAAAGAGCCTAAGAATCGACTTATCTCTTCATGCATAAAAACCGCAGAAATATACGCTGCTGCACACGGATTATTTTATTTCGAATTTTATTGAGTTCACAAAGGCTGATTCGGATCTGCAGCAAATGATAGAATTTATAATGCGAATTGTTATGATTTATAAACCGATTGTGCGAATCTCACTTCTCCGGTGCGGCCGTAAAAACGTTATCAATTGCATTGAGAAATCCCGATTGCCATTCATTAAAAATAAGAGCAGCCTTTAACGGCCCATTATGGGAGCGATCCTTTCCTCGCGCAGGAAATATAATGGCCAATAAAAGTCGCGCGCGGCCCACGGTCGCGGTAACGAGCGTCCCGCTTCGCTTAAGGAACCGCGAATAATCAAAGCGACGAAAAACTAGAACAATCGGCCCCGTAAATTTGACGAAAGATTGGAAAGAAAGGTATCGGAGCCCCATCGGCGCGGCGGCGTCGTCGTAAACTGCAAGGGGATAAAAAAGAAAGGGACGCCCCGGAGCTCCGCCTGATTATCTGATTTTCCTAATCTACTCCCAAAGCTGGAGAATCGCTCAGGGAAAACTATCCCGCGCGTAAAATAGCAAGTCAATATCTTACGTCGATTAGGCTGGATTTTTTTTCATCGGTGGGCGTTGCCACTATCCGGTGAAGCGAAAAACCTTCTTTTTATCGCGGCAATTGCGCGCTTCGATTCGAGGCGCAATTGATGGGGCATGATACATTGTATCCCATTGTAAAATCTACACAGCTTGTAATTTGAAATTTGGAAAGATTGTTTCAGATAGAAACTTTAACTGACCACTTAATAATCGCTTTTGAAGAGTAAGTTAACGTGAAATGGATAAAGAGAATAATTAATGTTAACGTTGCGTTGCTTATTTAAGTGTATTTCATTGAACGTATCACAATTATGACGTAAGGATGAAATTACTAGTTTAGAAATCCTAACATGAGTTTCTTTCCTATTCTAACAAGTGCACATGCCACGCTCTATTCCATAATAGATATTGCAATTCCGCTATACGTTCGATTTCCAATATTATCATCATTTTATTTTTAGTTTAAAAATAACGCCTCTATTAAAATTTTTCAATTCTTCTAAATTAACGGCAAACGACATACCCGCTTTAAATAAAAAATGTAATTGCCGAAAACAAGTACATTCCCATTTTTACCAGCTTCAAATTAGAAACGCAATTTCTCTTCTCCAATTAAAATGTAAAAATCATAAAAAAATAAAAATTCCAATTTGATCTACCGAGCCGCCCGTTAGCACTCGCCACTGCCTACAGCTTTAGAAAGTCCCCGATGCATTGCACACAGGCCGCTCGATCTAAATCAGTCGCATCAGATTTCCCCGGCGTACCTCCTCGGCTCTTATCAGTCTGCGCAACCAAATCAACCGCATCACTAAATCCAAAAAAAATCGACCCGTATCAGTGCTTTCCGGCGATTTCTCCGTTCCATCCGGGGCAACAACTGGGTCGAGTACGCGAAATGTCGCCTGCCGCAAAAATCCCCCCGGCAGATAGAGCGGACGGATAGTAGTCGATCGTGCGCCTCGAAGGCGCGCCTTATCGGCCGCAACAGCCCAGTGCATATACAGATATACAGGCGCGCATGAAGTGGAGCGCGGATGCAAATGGCCGCTCGCCTCGCTCGGAGTTTGCACACGAGAAAACGGATCTCTTTCTCTCAGGCGCGCGCGCGGGTGTGGTCCGCGGGTCGAGCGCCGCGCTCTTTCTTCGTTGCCCCGTTGCGTGCCGGCATGCCCTGGCCACTCCGCATGCCCTGCGCGCCACGATATATTGTTTTTTCGGTCATTTCTTGCGCCAGAACCGCTGGGAAAACTGAGGAAAATAAATGTGCTCCCGATTTCGATGAGAAAGGCGTTGGTGTATGTGTGCCTTTAAAATAGATTGCATAAAGTGGTTATTACTTATGAATTTGTTACTGGAAGAATTATTTTTGGAAAAATTGTAATTTATCATTGAAGGCATTTTACTATCGTGCCGTTATTCGTTAGCATACCTTTTTTATGCTTCATTTCATGTAATGGAAAAGTAAGATACTTTATGCTCTGTGCCTTATTAATTCACGTGATTTCATAATTAGTATGATGAAAAACGATGACAAATAAAATACGTGGAAGGTTTGTAAGATGAAAAAAAATGTAATGAATTGAATACGGAAAAAGAAGTGTTCTAATTTTGTATTTCAAAAGTACACCTTCCAATTAATCGGCACCTGTGCCTCTCTAATCATGATTCTTTGTGAGAACAAGCAGTCAATTTTCCCTTCGAATAGCTGATGAGAATAGGATAGTTAACTTTAAAGTACAAACGTTCTTTATTTTTTATTTCGAGTCATTTATTGTGCTCGGATGTGCGATAAAGAAAAAATGCGATTCGTCAAATGGACGCTAGATTAGATCGCTATGACTGTCCTGGAAAAAATGAAGATTCGTTTGTAGGTAAACGAAACTAAACCAATTAGAACGGAATTCGTAGTTTAATTAACGACTGTCGACTGCACGAAAAAGAGAAACAAAGATAAAGTCTTTTACAGACAGATATCTCAACCCAGCAACTCATGAGTTCTCGATCTACACTAACAGTTTTTCCTACTCACTTCGATACGGCGATCGTCATGTACGTTCCAGACATTTATTCTACATAAACACACAAATAAAAAATCAAACGAACCGATACATTTTGAATGTTATTTTAGAAAGAATATTAAACATACACTATCGAAAGTCAAAGTTAAAACTTCATTCCGTAAGTCGCGATGTTATCAAAGGAAATCAAGCGCAAATAACTTAATCGTAACGCGACTTGCACCGTTACCATTGCACGTCGCCCGGCGACGTTATAATTGACTTCGGAGCTCGATTCTTCCTTTTTCTTTCGTTTGCCAGAAAAATATTCCAAGCGCGCACGCGAGGTGTCCACCTTAAGTGCCAAGGCATGAGTAATTAATTTGTTGTGTCTCTTTATTTTGTGGGTGCGCGAGCTTTGTGTGTTGATGCGCGCCACGGACGATAAATCAAAACCGATGCGATTTCTGTCGAACTTCTGTATTGAGGTCTACCCTTGCGGCATCATTAATTATCGCTCCGGATGCAAGAGCCGTGGATGATCGCGTGTTGTGCCTTATTTCACTGGGAAAATCTTTTATGCATTCATTATATCGGCTGTGAAAAATGCCCCGCGGTACTCCATTAATACTGTTTTGAATGAAGGAAATTTATCGAGGATCGAGGATAATTCGTACTTAATTGGAAAGTATGGACTTAGAAGCGATTAAAAGACCAAGTCAATAAAGAAACTACGTTGCATGTTATTTGATAAAAAATATTAGTCTTGGATGCATCCTTTACGATGTGGATAAAATCCTTATACACGGCGAAAATTGCGATTTTTATTTTTTATGAGTTGTAAATCTCGAGACGCACAAAAGAGTGATGGAATAAAGAAACGAAACTCCGTTGCGTGAGTATAGCTTCTGGTCGGGTACACGTAAATCACGGAGCATAGTGACATTTGGAAGGTGGAGTCGAAACATACCGTACACGCGACTGATTGATCGAACGAGTAGCATCGGTATTCGGTCATTAAAAGACTATTCATTAACAATAAAACATCACAATTAATTTTCTCTATGTAAATCGATGCCTTCAATAGAGATTTAAGCTTCACATCGACTGAACTCCGAGATGCAAACCAGAAAATTAAGGCTACATTCAGATGTATAAATATGATGGGTGCACGAATTAGCTGTACATACAGCCAACTATTTAGGCTGAGGAATACGGAGTCGACGATCAGGGATCTCCTCCTTGGATCCTCATGTGGTATTCTTTTGACAGAATTTCTCGTTCTTAGGAAAAAGAAAAGCGTCGCTTTCCTGCAGCGTGCTATACCCTTGCCTCGTTACATTCGTGGCTCGTGAATGCGCGCGTAATCGGTGCGATGCCTCGTAAACATTTGACTGACGCAGGTTTAGACGAAATTGAGAAATTTCATGCGTGCGTAGTCTAACGGTTTTTGTGAGTTTACATTCGCCTAGGCGCGGATTCCATAGTTATATCAAATAGCAAGGGAAAATATTTTTACATTTTGCCTTTAGTTAATGGGAGCATGGCGAAATACTCGAAAATTCTGACCTTGATTTCACCTGATCGTATACCACCAAAGATTTGAGCATTAATATCCAATGCATCGAACTTACCTGTAAGAAAAAAAGTGAAGCATTAGAAAATATATTTTTTAACAAGTAATTAAAACTAACGTTACATACTTTAATTATTGTAAATTTTGATCGTTAATACTGTTTTTTAAGTGTATCCTGCTGATTCAAAGGGAAAGCCACGAAACAAAAGCCTCGGGCAGTCCAAGTTAATAATCGTAACAGAACAATCATCAAACCAAACAAACATCGTACCGTCCAATAGAGCGCTTAAGAATAGAGCCGCGCACTCTAAGTACGACTCGGTGCAGTGAACACAATTCCCAATAATCGACGATTAGTCAGCGAAAGGAGTGCGATTACGGAATTGCCTTCATTCAAATTTTCATCGATAAACGTACAGCGGTGTTCTTTGGAATATAAGAGAACAGAAGTACAGTGCCATTACCGTGGCGGTGTATTAAAAATTTGCGAAATTCCCAATATGTTTATTTGCGTAATGAATGTGAGCTACTGCGAAGAGATCGTGGCGCGGATTAAACGTTTGAGGAACTGCCGACTCGATGAATTGCAAGGATTTCAGGTAACTTTTACGACGAGATTAAGAATTTGATAGAACAAAAAAATACACAAATATTACGATATCAGTTTTTTCGAATCTTACGACTGCAGGTCGAGGTGGTCGGTTAGTATGAAAGGGGGAAACATTGTTAAGGAATTCTTCAGTCGCGTGCGAAACATGCAAAGGAGAAGAATAAGAATTGCAACCGGCTGACATATTTATTGCTTGCTTTAACTTCCACCGAATTGCATTCAAAATTTACAATAAATTCGAGATTGTCTACGAAAATTACAATTTCAAATACATCTATTCGGATTTCACGTTTTTTAAATCTTAAGAAAAAAGACATTTAAAATGAAGATATCACTCTTAAGATAGAATGCAAATTTTAAAATGATTTAAATAAATTATTCCAAGAATATTAGTTCATATTAGTTTTGGCCTAATCTGAATTTATAATTACTTTATTCCTGGCTGAAAAGTAACGGAATTGTGCGTCGGAAATGTTAAGTTACTCAAGAAAATTATTATAATTCAATCTTATCTGGCCAAATGATACATTAAATACGGGACTTCTGCATTAGGCACAAAAATTACAGTCCACGTCGTTTCTAAATTAGAAAAAATCGAGTAATCGAAATAAAGTTACGGTTAAGCGCGACGTGCGAGATATCCGCGGGGTTTGCGGCGTCGGTAACGGCTCTCCCGACGCTTTTTTCAGCAAAACTTATATATACACCAGCTCGACACAGTATATCGTCGCGAATCGGCTTTTAAGACAGTTAACTTAATTACTACGTCGCTGTCGTGCAGTTTCAGCAGACTTAAGATAGCCCCAACTCGATACCCGATCGACACCGAGAAAAAAGAGGAGTGAGAGTAGCATTAAGGGAAAAAACCGGGAGCCTGCGAGTGAGGCAAAATTGGCAGCTTCAAATTAAAGTAAAAGGATTTTATAAGGAATACTATAAGCATCTGCATTAATGCGTGTGGCAAATTAGATGCTGTAATTGCTTAAGTGATTTCTGATAGATTACCAACTTTCATTTGAATTTTAAACAGCCATTCCATGAGAAAATAATTCTCTACTAAAAATAACATAGTCAAGTCATTTGTGTTGTAAGAAGCCTTCCAAAAAATCTTCTTTAAATTTTTTATACCAAATTCACGTAGGTCAATCGATCTAAATCTTACTTAACCCATTAGTGCCGACACGAACATTTTTGGACACTCGATATTTCCGGGCGGATTAAAAAAAAAACGAGATCAAAACATGTTTCTATAGGTAATTTTGTCCAAAAATGTCCGCGTTGGCACTAATTGGATTAATGTTTATCAATTTTTATAAAAAAAAAAAAAACAATTCTGGCTTCTATGCAAACACTTTCTAATACATAAAATTGCGCAACTACCCTAGTGTCACGGTCTACATTCGTGCTCCATAAAATAAAAAAAATAAATAAAAATTAAGTTGATATTAAATGTCCAAAAGGTCGGAGTATGGAAAACTACCCGCGGCGTGCAGCACGCCTCCTTAGAAAGCCTAAGGAATCACGGCGCTTGCGGCGCGTGTTCGGTGTGTATGTTGGGCTCGGGCGTGTACCGCGCGCCGACCTTCGGCCCCACGTATCCAGGATGCTCGCTCCGCTCCGGCAGCTGCGCACACCTCTGCGGGCGCGACTACGTGTCGGCCGGAATCCGGCGCTCGGGTACCGCTATCCTCCCGATTCGAGAAGCTGCCGGCGCGCGCTCACACGCGAGGCACGTCTCGCACGCGGGAGAGAACGAAGTGGACGCGACGCGGAAATCTGATGCGCCTCTGCGCCGATGAGTATGTGCGTTCCGATGCCTCTCGAGGCAACCCAGCCTTGCGAGCTTTTATTAAAGCCACGCGCGCGGCTCTTCGAATTTATAAAATCGTATTTCAAGTGCCAGCTGCTATGCACCGGACTCTAGACGCTTTCTCGTGCAGGCACTTGGTCTGTTGATACTATGACTTTCTGGGTGGGTGGGAATAAATTATTATGCGCACCAAGCATTGAGAATCCATCTGGAGTTTCTTAATATTAAATAATGAAAAGCACCAGGATTCGAATGTCTGTCCACATTCTTTTAGTTTAGGAGGGTGTGGATACTTTTTATGAGATTTCATTTGCTATCTTATCTAGGGTCCAAGAAAAGCTTAAAACAGCTCGGAGGATGAATCGTGGAATTGCGCTTCTCTTTTAGAGAAATGAAGAGGGCGGTAAAGTGCAGTTAACGGCCTCCTAAAATAGAGTAAAAGAACACTAATGGAATTAGGACGATAGGAGAAGCGATAGGCTACTAAAGTCGTCGCGACGCAAAGGCGAGGCATTCGGGTCAAACGGGGATTCGAAGATAAGTTAATCCAAGGCGTCGCTTGCTCTGGGTTTAGCTCCGAGAATTCGCGACCTTTCTCTCCGTGTCACGAACTACAAGCTTTTTGCTCCCTTTGTACCATTTAACGCCAGCATTTTTCGAGTGCATACCTTAGTCTGATAACATTTAGTTACAGAATAAAAATATGCCGTTATACTATTTACTTTGAGTTTCCATGCTTAAAAAATTCAAATTATTTTATTTCTATAAAAAAAACAATGCATACTAATTACGCAATTTTTTGTGTTTCACCACGTAAATCACAATGGGTGTGCAATATCAATGACAAATTTGATGAAAGATAGAATCATGCATTAATGCGACTTCAATTGAGTCGTCGACGAGAAAGAACACAGAGCAACTTTTCGTAAAGCCCGATCGGCGCCTCGAGATTTCTTACATTCACATACCCACACATGCACTTCAATGGAAAGCTGGTTTTGAATGGTAATTATCGTGAGCGCAGTCGAGTTGTTATAAATCACAATTGGCTCTAAAGAATTTTTCGTGACGCGCGAGTGTACACGCGCGTTTACAGCCAACAGGTGTTCGTAGTGGCTATTCAGAAGTGCGATGATCGAGAGTCAAATTCCTGAATGAATAAGCACGAGACCCAAATGAAGAAAGAATAGTTTCCGCTGTAACCTCCATCTTCATATATAAGAGAGTATCCCTTACGCGATAAGCTTTCTAGATTGATTCGCCGAGATCTGATTTCCCACAGTAGAATTATATTACCTACTTCCAGTTCACTATTAGTCAAATTTTATTACTATTCAATAATTTGATATAGACATTTTTGAGAGGATATCTTAAAGCTGTCCGTCTGAATACTCATAATTTCTCTATAATCCTCATAAACAGCGTAATCCCATGCGATCATCATTAATCACTAAGAAATTTACATTCCACGCACGTCAAAGGACAAAAAGATTGTTTGCACTCGCGAGTACGGCGCCGTTTTCATACGAAAATCCTCAGTCCTTCATTTTATAGGTCAACATCGTTTCGCACCGGCGCTCGACAAATTAGCGGGCCTTTAAAATTGGAAAGGGGTAAAAAGGCAAGGAAGAATCCCAGAAAAGTCGTAACCCGCGTGTGGGCGTGTTACGATGAGAGTCCCTCGTTAAAAAACGAACCGCTCGTTAAATTCGAGCCGGAGCGAACAAATTTGACGGCGCTTTTGGGGTTAAGGCCGTGGGTCACCGGAAACCCTTTCGTAAAATCGAAATTTATGGCGTTTTTTTTTTTTACCCCGGCACCCGGTGGATCTCTTTGATCGAGCCCGGCAAAGATCTAGACTCGAGGCTCTTTATATTTAACTGGATTAAAAAAATATATTTTTTTCTCCTCAATGAAGATACCCAGCGACAAATTACAATGTGACTCAACATGAAAAGTTTCGAAATTTTTCATTCCACATGCGTAACATCAATTAATGAAGTACACACTAAGTAATATCGCGTATAATTCTTTCTAAATTCTCATGATACCGCGTAAATGTAACTCGACCCGTCTGCTTTCTTGCTCTCCGGCAGCCCGTTACTCATTAAGACACCAGCCCTTTTTTACTCTCCGAAATTGTCCGAAAGGAGCGTGCGCATATCGCAGGTACGAAAAAAAGGACAAGGAAAGAAAAAGCGAGTGGTGCCAGCGTAAAAAGCCGATTATTTTTTTTTTCTCCACCGCTGTAATGACGAGCGCACGCGAGCCGCCGAAAGTGAATATTACCCGGGCGAGGCGATGGAAGAAGAAGAAGCGGGACGAATCCGAGTCTCAACTCGTTCGCATTAACGAGCGACCGATATTCGGCGCCATTAAGCTAACTGACGCGCGCGCCGCCAGGATAATGCGTCTTCCGTCTTCGCGATGATAATTACACGCTCGTTGGGCCAGTCATACCTCTCCCCCGGTCCGAGCGACTCTCCCGTCGCTCATTTTTTCGCCCGAAGTTTTTGACCCTCGGGTATATGTGCGTGCACTTATCGGGAGGTTTCGCTTTTCGGGCGTTTGCGCACTCTCCGACATGGGCTGCTAAGTGCCTCCGGAGGAATTACCCGTTCCCGGTCCTCGAAACCATTCGCATCGCCAATTCACGCGATGATCTAGTGAGAAAGCACGCGACTTGCGATTATTAAAGATACATTAAAACAGCCGTGATTTAATGGACGCGTTAAAACGTAGATTGATTATCGTGTTGAACCTCGACTTTTCTCTCACCGATCTCCGTTAAAAACGTGTCGTGGGCCGAAACTTTTTCTTGAATTCTCGTACGCATTTACCCGTCAAAACGTTTTTCGGGCGACTTAATCCGTAACCTCTCAGAAAGGGAATCATATAACTTTTGCCTAACTTGTAATTTCCGAGAGGCGAGGCTTTCAATCGACGCAGGTGAGGCGCTCCTAAATCAATTGGTGTCTGCCTGTCAGAAAGGGCCCCGCCGATAATTCACGTCTACCGTCACCCCCGCGTCTCCGATGAAAAATCCTGCGTTTCCTCAATAGGCGCGATCGCGAAGATTCTCGGCTTTCTCGCCACCCATTGTAAATTACACCCTGAGCGCACGCTCAGATTGCAACCTTTCGGGCGTATCCATCAACGCGCCGCTGACGAGAGGAGGGGGGAAAGAAGTTCGTGGAGGAGGCTCGACCTCGAGATGTGTTGCCTCTGACCCCGGTTGATTTACGCGAACGATGCGTGTGGAAGTTTTGCGCCATTCGAGTGAGTCCTTCGCCCGTAGAGTTCGTGGGATTTCAGGAACTCATTATTTAGCGATTAAGAGTGACGAGGATACGGTTTGAGGGTATTAAAAAAAAGCGACGACGCGAACGATGCGTAAGCGGCGCGACAACAGTGTTTTAGCGAACGGCAAGAAATTACCGTGGATGGAACTTTGTTTTCGATTGTGAGGATCGAAATGGTGTAATTAAATTTGGATGGTGATTGATAACCTTTTAACCTTTCCACTGCTGTTAAAATTGAAAAAATTATGAACGATATAATTTTGTGAGAAAAACTAATCAGCAAAATGTAAAAGAAATAGTTCGTTTAAAAAAAAAAAGCAAATTATTAAGGAGCTTAAAGGGATCTACGAGCGTAACGACGGTATAAACTGCCTAAAATAAGATAATCCGAGTATTTTTCAACAGCGATTGAATGTTTTAAATCTCTTCTTTTTAAGGAACAACTTTTATTAACTTATCAAACTCGTACGGATAATGATAAGTGGAGAAAAATAACAAATATTTATAAATTGCATCCACTGGAGCTTTGTCAGTTGTCAAGTACCTTCATCGTTTCAAATTTCGGTAAAGACAGATCGCTTAAGCGTTACAAAGAATCGAAGAAAAACCTGTTTTTGTAAGTATCTTCAAGAAAAAAAATTTAAAATATCTTTTCGAAAATACGACTTGACTAAAACTCTATTCCTAAGTACTTCAAATTCATCCTTCTAATATTCAAAAATAGTCTACTTAAAAAAGATATTAGCAAAAAAAATACGATTGATGAAGAAACTGTGGTACGGTCGAATATAATCGATTCCCGTGGTCCGAGCACAGCACAACTCGGCAGCGCCTCGGACGCCGTGAGTGCGCTTTTGCGCGAATATCGCGTATCTGGCGGCGTCAATTAGTCAGACGGCATCTCGTGCCGTAAATCGCCCGTGACGACGACCCGAGGAGAGTAAGAGATGCGTGCGGCGTCGGCGGCCGCACCGCCGTATTTACGAGCACCCCTGCTACTTTACTGCGCACCAGTCGGTCTCTTTCTTTCTCTCGCGCGCGCGTCTCCTTTTTTTCCCTTCGAGCAGCCTCCAGAGCCGCGCGCACGTATAGAAATAATAATTCGCCTTGGCAGCGCTCGAGCGTTTCGCGTGCATCGAAGAAGCCCTGATTGTTTATAATGATTCCGAGAAAAATTGCGGGGCGCGATGCGTTGATTGGTCGAATTTATCTTGCGAGAAGAAACCCCACAGAAAAAAAATCTGCAAATTAATGAAGAAATAGTAAAGTTAAAGTTTTACTGCCGGTCGTAGAAGCATTTCTCTTCTTTCTTTCTTTTTTTTATAAATAAAAAAACAGGCTGAAGATACATTTTAATTCAGCATATAAATTACGACAGAGCAATTCACACCATTTTCATATAAATTCACGATTATACCCGAGCCTGCGTCAATTCAAATCCCCGGAGAAGAGACACGACGACGCGCATTCCGTTTTTCTCGCGCTACCGAATCGAGGCCAGCGTGCGGAGGCACCGAAGAAAACTCGCGGAATTTCGCGCTGCGGAAAAGGCGACTCCCTGCGCGCGCGAGAGCGGGCAATTAGTCCCACTCGGCCGTAACGAGGTTGGGCGGCTTTTTCGCGTCGCGCCTCTGTGCCCTTTGTTGGTAGAGACAGAAGAGAGCCGATTGTTTCTTTTTTTATTATTTTTTTCCCGCTGAAGGAGAATGAGCAACGCGTCAATTCTAGATCGTGCGAGTGAGCGAGATGTAAACCCACGGACGTCACTTATCAAGACGAATCGGGAACGATGGTATGGGGATTCGCTACTCGATGTTTTGTGCACAATTTTGCACTGCTAGCGCGGTGACCACTCTGTCGTGAAAATAAAAAAAATCGATTCAGTCACCTGGTCGTAGGAAAACGCGTTCATAATTCATCCTTCATTCTTTTTCTTTTATAAGCGCTAATAAACTCGCGTTTCATTTCGTACCTAAAATGGGTAGGTATGTACAAATTACAAAAATAAAGTTGCACGAATTATTTTTCAAATATAATAACTGCTAATTAATTCTCGATTAGGGAGTTCTCTTCAGTTTAAATTGACGAATTACTTTCTGCGCTAAAATTCTTAATCTTTCTCTGGTAGACTGAGGAACTAACGGAAATGCATCGCGCCTAACGCTTTTTCCCTTCTCCAATTCGCTTTCGCGAAATCATCTCGCTCAAAAGCAGCTCACCGCGCTTCGAAGCAGCAAAAGCGGGCCATCGTCAATTTTCTCGGTGCCTCCTTTTCAGACAATCTTATAAAACCCGCTTGCCCGGCAATTTGCACCGCACCAGTACGCATTATGCATGCGCCGCGCGATTTCTCCTTTTCGCGGATCTGAATTCCAAAACGGCCAGCAATTTTGCACAGCGAGTCAATTGTCGCGGGATCCTTCGTCGATTTCGCCTTCCTCCCTCAGTCGCCCAGGGCTATCCCGACTTGTGCATCATTTTGCAGTGCAAATCTTTGAGCAAGTAATAACTGTTCATCTTTTAGAAAGTCTTATTTGCGTTAGGAGATGTTGCACTATAAACTGGAATATCTTGCAGAAAAATTAATAGCTCGTTAAATTAAAATATTTTTGAAAAGAAAAAATAACCACCGAGAACCAACGACTCCGATAAATTCAGTCTGCGTCTTAATGTTTCAAAATCAAAATGAATAAAAAGGGAATAAGATGCGTGGAATAAATCCACATAGATGAGAATGAAAAAAAAGTCGCAGACGGTATCATCAAATTTTACGTTCGCTATATTTTTTTGCAAATGCTTCTAGGTTCCGAAAGAGGCTCTCCTCATATTTTGATAAAAACCGAAAATTTACGAGCCACTCGGATTCGCTCCTCGCTCAGCGTCTGTGATTTCGTATTCCGGAATCTCGGCAGTCGCCGCATTAAAGTAAGAGCCTTCGTCGAGCAAATATTACATGCTCGAGAGAGCCTGGCTACCGTCTTACTGCTTTTTCTCGCTTTTTTGCCCCTTGACTCGTTTCGAGCACTCGCGTCTGCGGCTTCATTTCTTTTTTTTTTTATACCTCCGTTTATTCTTCGCGTCTTCTTGTTTATCGGCTAGACTCTGCCGGCGGAGTCACGATTTTTCGAGTCCTTCATTCTCGTCGCGATAATATTTAAACGAATCGAATGTTCGGCAAACGAACGAGATAACGCGCAAATTTTGAGTTTTTTTTTTCAATGCCAACGTAGACATTCGATTGGCACGGTGGGTCTTAATAGTTAAAATAGACTTTTGTACAAAAATGCGGAAAAAAAAAATAAATAAAGGAAGGAGAGACTCGAGGAAGATCGTCGAACTTCCGATTGGCGATACCGCGCACGTGTACAGATGTTGGCGATGCGGGCATTAGCATGACAATGGGCAAGTGGCGCAGCATAGACTGGAGGTGCTGAAAATCGTCAAAAACCCCCGAGATTGCTCTCGTCACGAGTCGCGATTAACCGCGGCTCCGGCTCTTTTTATTTCTTTCGCCTCTCATTCCTCCATTACCATTACCATAAAATATTAACATGTATTTCGTCGAACCTGTTTTGGACTCCTCGAGAGCGGGAGTAGTTTGGAGACCGGCGCGAGATTAAGGATCGACTGGGGTTCTTATAGACCAAGAGGAAAGTATTTTCGCACTGGCGTCCGATACTTGACATCGGCGACCTCGAACTTACTTTTATAACATCAAGCTGCATTCAACTTTTCATTGAAAGTAATCTCCAGTACAGTTTGAAGTGTGAAAGTCATAAAATATTAAAAAAAAAAGACTAAATTATATTATTTTTTTCATTCAAATATTTCTGCAGTAGTTTGATGATTGTACTATGACATTATATTGTCAAAGAAAATATATACTGGAAAGATCTAACCTTATTTAATCACTTTTTATCGACACATTCATCTTATTGCCTTTCATCCGCGAGTGTTGAATATTTCAACTTACCTGTAACAAAAAAAAATATTATTAGCAATATTCCGTGTAGGTGAAAAATAAAATTTATAAACTATTGATAAAGAAAGAACAATGGGCATTGAATAACAAACCAAAATAAGGTTCCCAAGTAAAAAAATTCTTTATACATAAAAACCCTACCAATGATCGCTACAAAAAGAAGGGAATATCGAGGCGAAAGCCCTGAAGGCACCCAATAATGGGCGGCCTTTCTCGGGGCAGCGCGATCGCGATAAGGTGGGCGCGAATCCGAAAGTGGACGACGGCACGAGCATGCAACGAGTCCTTGAGGGGGCCTCCGCCTCGTCGTCCAATAATTTTAACGAGCGCGCGGGCGCTCCGTACACTCCCCGGTACGCGCGCGGAGCCTTCCACCGATCCCCCGAATTTTAATTGGTCACGAAAGGATATACCAGCGCTCACCCGCGAAAATTCGAATTCTTACACGGCTTTCGAATTAAGTTATCGAAGGTAGGCTGAGCGCGCCGCCTGTCGGATTATTATTCATGCGCGGCTCCGCGATCGCGGAATTCGTTAGCCCGTGCGCGTTTTATTCACACTCGCTTCGCCGACCAGAGTGAGAGAAGCGGGGACGCCGTAAAAAGGCAGGTGGCATGGCTTTTAACGGTGGTTTCGTCGATGCGGCGCGAGCGCAGTTTGAAGGGCGTCGAAAAAGAATCAGGTTTATTCTTGGGCTGATGGATTTTTCTGGGAAACGATCGGCAGAAACCCGTTAAATTCGTAACCGAACAACCCAACGCCCGCGAGTCAATCCGGCCTCGGAATAGGAAAACCAGATGATTTCGTCCCGGGGCCTTTTATCTCCTCGCTCTCGTGGCGAGCGCGTCTTGCACGTGTGTTTTCGTGGCGCGATATTCGAGGCAAATGCATTGGATGAATAATCCCCCAAGCTGTTTCTCCTCTGCACGAGCACGCCGAGGAATAACGATACAAAGGAGAATGGACGAAGAGGCGGGGAGATAAAGAAACGTAGAATTTTTATTCTCTCTCGCTTTTATTATTATTTTGAGAATTTATTTTCTTTGTTTTATAACATCTTTATCTCTGTCCGCCGGTTTTATAAAGTTCGATAATAAGAATAAAAATGTATCCATTCGCTTCGTTTTATATAAAAGAAACACAAGACATAAGAGATATACATTTACAATATTATACTCTCAGATAGTCAAATTATTCGACTGCATTAAAAGATGAGAGCCAAAGTGTTATATCTCGGAGAGCGAAGAATCGAAATTCCGAAAAAGCCTCGTTCACTAGCGCCTAGAGATTGAGCGTTCGAAGAACCGAACTTAGAAAGGCACATCCTTCTTCAAAAGCGAGTCCGGGCAGCGAGTAAGAGAAAGAGAGAGAGAAAAGCGAAGCCGGGGGAGAAGCGACCCGACCGGGTGACCGGTATGGGCGTTGCATTCGAGTTATCCGAGCGAGTCTGCGCCGCGGTAGCCTCGGGACATCACGAGAACGCCTCTCTCTGTCTCTCTTTCCCGTCTTCTCACTCCTCCCGCGCTCCCACGTCTCGCTGTATCTACACCCACCCACTCCGCGCGTCGCACGCGCACTCGTCGCGCTTTTAATTAACGACGAAATTTCGTACTGGACGAATTTCAATAATTGTCGCTCATTCCGGCCGGACTGATTTATCGACCTTTCGCGAATAAAGGCCGAACGCTATGAATATTGATGAGAATCGGCGGCAGTTTATTTTAAGGATTATTCGCTTGAGTCGACCGTGCCTTGGTTTAGTCTGAGTTATTGCTTTATTCGAGAGCATGCGAGCGGCTACTTTGAGTTAAGAGCTGCTTATTTGTATGACTATCGCTGCTCTGTAACGATTTCTTTGTCTGTCTGGAGACATGTTAATATACTCATTTCCAAGTACATTCGTTTAAACAAAAAAAGAAATTTTATTGAGCACTTTACTCGAGATAAAAAATCATTCGTTTTCTTTTCTAGAAAATAAAACTGGTAAGTACGTTAATAAATCATGCTATTTAAAATCTCTTTAAACAATTGCGCCACCGAGGTATCGAAAATCGTTTAAACGGCCAATTACGAAACAATATTCTTCGCAGCTAACTGGAACATCAAAGCTTCGCCAATGGCCGAGGAATCTTCCGTAAAAGGCCGCGAAAAGCCGAAAGAAAGCGGCAGCGGCGGCGCCACAGACTCGATCCGAGAAATCCGCGGATAATTGAAAAGCGGCTAAATCATCCGCAGCGGACTCGGGCGTAACTCGCCGGTGCGATCGTCGCTTTAACGAACGAAACCGCCGTGCTCGATCCTATCGCCGCGTGGCGTGCGCGAATCCTCGCGGACCGACATCAAAAGGCTGCTGCGCCGATGGACGATTAGGTTCTCGCTCTCTCAAAACAGAACTGCACGACTCTAAGAGGAAAGAAGAAGGCCGGCGGTGATCTCTTCGAGTCGAGCGGGAAGAAGTTCGCTCGTACGAAGGTGGTTTTATTATTCGCGGAGATGGAGATATTCGCACTGCTTTGGTGAGGGAATTTCGTTGGGAAAAATGAACTGAATTACATTTGTGCAATCGATGGGATAAATATTGTGTAACGCTGTTTTATGCTCGCGTTATTAAAGACTGTTTAAGGTAATAACATTGGAAAAAGTCGTAGTTTAAATTGTTACGGTTACATTATATTTTATTGCTGCATATATCAAAACAAAAGTATTTCATACAAAAAATTTTAGTGGAAACGTATTATTAAATGAGTTTCCGTGGATTATTTTCAATAATTTTTGTATGATGTAAGTGCACTTTTCTTTTACCGCGAAAAATTCTTAAATTAAAATATTTTTCTTAGAAGTTTATTTTCGTTCGGGTTTAACCGAGAGCACGCGAGTCTTGAAACGCGAGTAACGTAACAGTGAAACGAATAACCCCAACAGCCGTCCGAAGAAGACAACGGGAGAATAGCATCACGGACGGCTAATGCGATTACGACGTTTACGAATGATTCGAGGACGATATAGTTCGTGGGGGTGGCAAAAGGAGGAGCGAGCCGAGAGATTAAGGCCACCGGAGTTGAAATGCGATCCAAGCTGACGCTACAGCTGTTGCAGCTTTTGCGGTCTCATCTTTTCCCGCGGGTGTGAGTTTATGGAGTGTCCGCGGCGAGAAAAATGTCGACGCCGCAAGATGCTCCCGAGTGGTACGCAAAAAAAATACTCAACCACGCATCGACGTACTCGAATGAACCCACAATTCTAAGTTATGTCGATATCCGAGATTTGCAAAGATACTTAAATTACGAAAGTAACTTCAATAGCGCTTCCGAAACAAAAGTGATATTTGCTTTCGTCGTTAAACGATCATTGGATTTCCGTTATTCCAAGAAGCACCGATGAGCGTGCAATGAAACTGAAAAGTGACTTTTACGACGATCCGATCGACAGCCTTTTCGCCTGACGTAACATTTTGGATCACATTTAAAGACTCGAGCGAGGCGCCTAAACATCGATAAAATCCAAAGAAGCGGCTGTTCCTTTCTTTAGAGCCTCATTCATCAGCTCCTATGTGTTATTAAAAGAAACGGACACAACTTGCATTTGCATATCTCGGATCGAAAGCCGGGTACATCACCGAAATAAAGGCGTCAATGAACGATTTTTGCGACAATGCCCGGAATTTATGTAAATAAAGTACATTTTCACGTGAACGCAGTCAACTGTTCGAGGAGAATTTACGATATTTACGATGCGATATGTTTACGAGGTCCCGGCCGATGCATAGATTTATAACGAAATTCTCAGTGCAGTATCCTCGAGAGAAGATCCGTTACGTTGCTTTTTACGCCATTGATTCGAGGAGAATTAATGATATCGCCGAGGGAGTCGGTGCTCGGCTGATTCGACACTTTGCCGAGTCAGCGCACGCGCGTTATTAAGCGTGCAAAAATGGTCACCAGCTGCAAGTATAAATTTATTATTCGCCCGAGTCAATGATGCGAGACCTTAATTGCCCGAGATTTCCAGTGACTTTGCTTTATATATGTAAGCAATTAAAAGTAGATCTTTTTAATGAAGTGGTCAAGTAATTCGACTTCATAAATCAAAAAATCGTGTGTTCGTTATCTGAACAATTTTCAAGAACCTTATCTAAAAAATAGACCCGGTTAAAAGAAAACCTCGTTTTCAGTGCGAAATTTTTTAAAAAGTAGCTGTATGTGCGATTGACAAAAGACGGTTCTGACGGCCGACGCGATCCTCTTTTCCTTATCCAATAACTGCCAGGCGAATCTAATGGGCTCCAAGGCAATTAATTATCTTCGCGGCCATATTCACCGACCCTTTTCTTATTAAACAACGAGAGATGGCTTTTTAATTGCACGCTTATTATTCATTCTAAACGTCGAGTATACACAGCATCCACCGGCCTGACGGCGAAATTTTCACGTGTTCCTACATGAATCTTTCATCGGCTAAACTTTACTTATTGTTTTCACGGTGAAAGTTTCCTCCTTTCCTCCGAATAATTAACGTTTGATTTGACGTAGCTTCAGGAGGCTTGTCGCTGCGCGATTGTCCGTGTCCTACCTTTTGGAAAATGAAACGTACGTTTAGCAGCTCATGCACTCCGCAAGAATTTTCACTTTTCAAGCGATGAGTGTAAGAGTGTATTAATTAAATGTGATTTAATAGCGTGGAGCCGTCATAAAACAAACAGAAGTTAACGTTGCTTAATAAAATAGGCACTTGCGATTCTGCAACTTTTCTCAATAAAGCGAAGAATTTTAATTCAAAGGCTGTAAGCAAGTCGCTGGCGGTGCGAAGCATACCTCGGCATACTCTCGAAATTATTTTTATCAACCAAGTAGTACGCAGCCGAAATACCCGAGTTGTACGCGCGCGTCCCGTGCAGTCGCACAATTATAGCGATTGCCGTCCGCTCCCTTTCGCCTTTTACGCCGCGAAGTTCAAGAATTTTCCCTTTAACGAACCGAGGTAGCGCACAATTAGCCGAGTCGCGCTCGGCTTTTCTTGCTACTCGCGAAATCGTTTTTCGAGTTGCTACTCATGGACCTCGGGCGCCTTTTTGCGCAATTACACGCGGCAATTACACGCGCGTCCCCCGGATTCAAATTAATTAATATGAGCTCGCGGACTCAGGTTTAAGTGGCATGCGGCCGCCTCGTTTTTTTTTATCCCCCACCATCCGACAGTCGGAAAAACGTTAATTGCCGCTTAATCCGTTTACACGAGTAGTACAAGACGCAGGTATTCGATACTCAAGGGGCTGCCGGGAATATCACGGCGTTGCGTTGAGCGCCGCAGGATTCTTTGATTTGCCGGCGATTTCGTGTTGCAATCCAACGAGGAATTCAGCGCTGAACTTTTCGCACTAGCGATCAGAATTTACTAGACTTTATGTAATCTTTTTTATAAAAATGAAAGAAAGAGTAGAGGTTAAATTCGCACGTAATCGCACAAACCTCGGTTTTGTCGGTTGCGGATTAGCGAATAATTTACTTATGTTATTTAATTATTTCGCATTGTTTAAAGAATAGCAGCTTGCCGCGAACTTTTACCGAGTTTCCCCACAAATTTTTTCGAGCTACGAAGTTTTACAGATGACCCTCTTCATTTGATCGTTTTCTGAAGAGATGAGCAAAAAGGGGAGAGATCGATTCGCGACCAAAAGCAATCTCACGTATTTACCCGACCGGAAAGGGTTTGAAATCACCGTTACAAAGTTTATTTGCTTCGTTGATATTCACCCTTGGCGATTAATAACCTTTTCATAGCTCCAACAACTCACAATCTGATATAAACACAAAGGCCGCCTAAGGATTATTATTAAAAATTTTTCTTTGCTTGACAAACAATGTGCCCTAATATCTCATAGTTTTCATCGCGTTAAGTAATTTAAGGAATTGCACAGAGTATTTTGCCTAAAGGCTACTCACGTTGTAAAATTATCCAATTTTTCTAAGTTTTATTACTGTCGCCTTGCAAAGCCGAAATTTATAAATTTTTCGTAATTTACGAAATCACTATATATGATGAATTTTCATTTTCATATAATGTCTTTTACAAATTGTTATCCTTAATTTTTTGAGCTTCAAGTCCTCAAGAAATAAATATCCTACATTTAAATATAGAGTTCTTCGAATTACGACATAAATAGAGCAACTGCGTTCTCTCCGACGACTTAAAAAGAAAAAAAAAAGATATCGCAGCTAGGACAAAGGTCCTTTACGAAATCTTCACAATGAGAGCATTAATTCGCCGCGGCAAGGCGCACTAATTAAAATTAATGAAAGGGTGATTCATCGCCGGCGATTCGAAGTCTTCGATAAATGTGCGCGTACCAACGGTGCAGTATATATACAAAAGCCGAACGAGCGGAAAGTGCGCGCGCCCCGCCAATTGCATTGTTCTCTCCCCTCCGAGGCGCGAGATGCATCCGAGGCTCGCGTTTATCATATATCATAAACGGCCCGCGGCTCGCCGATTCGGGCAGCCTTACCTTCCTCTTTTCGCGGAGGGATGCGGGGAGGGCGAAAAAAAATATCGCGCGAAGGCAACCCGCATTATCTGCGCGGAGATTTATTCGTCCGCGGCGCACGCGGCAGTACGTCTTTTTCCGTATCGCCCACTAACCATCGAATTTCAGTGAAGGCGGAGTTGCATCGCAGGTATACGTTTTCGTGCACTTTACGTACGTTCGCAATTAAATCTCAATTTTATTTACGGTGTATACTGTTTATGACATAGAATATATTTTTCTTGTAATTTCGAAAATTCATATTCATTCTTTATTAGTTAATATATTTCTGCCGTTTCCGGTCCGGATTGAGGATCTTCTAATACTGAGATAAGGTTAATTAATAAGCGCATTGAAATATGTTTTCAATTCGTTAATTGAATAAACATCCACTGACTTGAACTGGAATATCGCCGTAAACATTGACCATAATTTCTTTAAAAAAAAAGGGGTAAAAAAAAGAATCTATCTCGCCTCTTAGATCCTCGGCTTGTATACAAGTTCGCCGAACCGAAGTAAAAAAAATTCATATCCCTGCATCGAACCTCACTGACGTCGGCGCATCTGCATCTGCGCGGGGGCCGTTAAAGTCGCGCTCGATTTTACGGCGCTCGTAAAATCTGCACGGGGTGGAATTACGCAATGCACGCGAGAGAGAGAGAGAGAGAGCGAGAGAGAGTGAGAGAGAGAGATAGGATGTGTGCCGTCGTTCCTTTTTTCGTCTCCGCCTCGCACGTTGAATTTAGATATTTTTGCGATGGAGAGGTATTAGACGAAGGGCTGGATATTATTATTGCCCTCGACGAGATACGAGTCGGTGATAAACTCGCGATGGGCGATCCGAGGCGGAAAAAAATTAGCTTACGGCTGTTGTAATGAGCGCCATGAATGCGCCGACATTGATTGCATTAGAGAGATTATCAGGTCGGCGATTTTTTATTACGCGCGCGCCGCAGAGGTTGCGTGAATCTTTTTTTATATATCTCAGACGCTTCAAAGCGCGCGCAGTTTGTTGTTTAATTAGTTGATATAGTTACATGTTATTTAAATTTGCTTTTAGCGTAAATTCTGGAAGATTGCACAGGGGCAGCGAGTGAAATAATTTTATTTGCGTTTAAGAAATTTTTTTTATCTACTTTAACTTTTACATCTATTAGTAGCTTAAGACAAATCCTATTAAATTCAACCCATCAAAGCGCGTTCGCTTTTTTAAAATAAATAAATATCAACATTCCGAGTTAAATTGAAGGAAGCCTATTCGCACATGCTTGCGAGATGGTAAACCAATACTGAGATTTCGAACTCAATAGATTGCCTGCATATGTATACCCGGGCATGAAACTCACCGAACGTACGAGGTAGAGGAAACGAACTAGCCTGAAACGACCGCGGATTCTCTCGCGGGTGGCGATGATAAATAAAATTTTTGCGCCTGATAACTTGCTAAACCTGAAATCGTGGCGGTCCCTTAATGGACGCGAGGTAGGCGACAGTTCGACGCTGATGCTTGAATTATGAGGCGCGACGATAAACGCAAGCCGATGAACCTACGAGAGGATTAGCCGCGCGGTGACGGCTATCTGCTGGAAACGGGAGTTTTCGCCCTTTTTATCATTACGACCCCAGCTATACGGCTAGTATTGAAAGAAGGGAACGTTTCTTCGTTTTCTTTTTTTTACATTCATTCCGCCCGAGGATTCGATGGGAATCATCGTTGAATGGTACTTTGCTGCATGAGTTTGCGGTTTATTGGATTCCGAACGTTCGGGATGATATGGCTTATATGCGAGGCGCGCTCGGTATGAGCAGAAATCTCAAAAACGCGGTTGACTTTTTGTGCGGCAGCAGAGAGATTTCAAGAATAATTTAAATTTAAATTGTACCATTGGTGATTAGTCCGGAGTTACGACACGCGAAACCGATCGACTTTAATAATTCGAATGTTCGAGCGTATAATTTGATGATAAATAAAAAAAAGAAAAAGCAGGTACGCATAAAGCGTCAAATCAAAAATTCAAATGTTCACAAGCAAATATCCCTCGGGGATTTTTAATTGAATTTTAATTTCGGTCGTTCGTCATCTAATCTTACGATTAGAGAGAAATGGACGAATCAATTTTCATCGAAATCGAGCCAGCTCACCGTATCGACGCGCGAGTCGACTCACCTGGTGAAATGCAAAATTTCCGGTTATAAGCGATAAATAATAACCGTCTCTCTAGCGATTCGCTCCTCTTTTTTTTTAATGGCCTTGCGACCACCTATTGCGAGCGGCCAGCCGGCCTTTCCAAGAAATTCCATATTTTTTGGATTCGGAGTCCTCGTCACCGCGTTATAATCACCGAACCTCCACTGCCTTTTTTTCCACCGGAAGTCAAAAAGCACGTAGAAGAAGGTAATTTCGCGAGGACTCCAGGGCAAAGGTACACACCTACCGGTGTAACGAAAAATCCAGGAAAGATACCGGCAGGACAAGGCGGGCAGTTGTTTCGAAATTTAATGAAGCAATCTCTCTTTTTTCCTCGGGTCAACCTAATTTTCGCAAAATTGCCCAGACAGCATCGTTACTACCCTGGCCAGCGATTGTTACAACTTTTAACGGCCTTCGTCGATCCCTCCGAGTTCAAGAACGAGAGATCGAATGAGAGGCTCTCTTCCTCCGCATCTTAATTGAGTTCGGTGATACACTCTAGTCGAAGGGGCAAGGAGCGCCGGAAACGTGCCTTTCATTAATTACGAATGCTAAGGCCTAATCGTCGAACGTCTTCGACGCGCCGCTCTCGGCCGTTCGCCGCGGTTTAAGGAGCAAGTCGCGCGCGGAGGGATCGCGTGCGTCTCGGTAACGGTGAAGTCAAAAGGAAACGGGCTCTTTAGGGCCTCGCGCCAATTACGCTCTCATTTTATTTTTCGCGGCCCGGCCTCTCGAATTTCGCTCCCCCCTGGATTGCTCATTACGCGCGCGAAATGACACCGGATGCGGCGACGTGGACCGATCACGAAAATACCCAAGGCGATGCTAGGCTCTTCTCGGCGCGGTTTTCCTTCCTTTTTTTTCGGCATCCCGCGAGCAGGAAATTACACGCATCCTAAGCCGGCGCTATAAGGGAACAATTAAGATTTTCTCGTTTCGTTTGGATATAAAGCTACTTGCCCCAGGTAATTTCCCTATTATAAATGTCGAGATCAATGTCGTTTTTTTATCAAGTAAAGGTCTCTCGGTTCAGTCTAGCTGTAACGCGCTATTCTGTCTCTTAAAAAGTTGCCTTTTATGTCAATGAAAGTTTATTTATAATAATTTGTTCGTGCCCACCGTTGAAATTTAAAGCGCTCGTAATAATGCATGCAGCTGGAACAATGGCACAAGATCGCATTTCCCGACCGAAAATTATATCGTCGCAAAACCAGTTTCTCCGGGACTCTCAATATGCGCTTTTTCGTGAAAGAGTTTTAAAAAATGAAGAATCCCTCTCGGCATTAGAAAGACAGTGGTGCGCGGTTTCGGGGTGCGCGAACCGCGTTCGCTCTCGTTGCTTCATGCATTATTTAAACGTAGCTGCGGTGCTCGCGTGGGCAACGTGAGGCAGGTACACTCTGATCGCTATCGAACTTTATCGAGCCAATTGGCGAACCGATTGTTTCTTTTCTACGCGAGCCCCGATTTAAATTTCCGCTGGGGTTTTCGTACGAATTGCGTTGATCCTCGTATTTTATTTTACTTCGAACAATCGATGCTCATTTTTTTGGTGCTTTAGCATAAAGTAAACATTGGTCGGTTATTGTAATCTCTAAATAATATAAAACCTTTATATTGTAATAAAACTGGCTTTTGAAGATTTACACTTCGACGCGGTCAAAATGCTTTTAAAAGATGTCACGTACTTTTGGAACAATAAAGAGAACGATTTATTAAATCAAAAAACACGCCATAAATCGAATCGAGGAGTCGATTAAAAGAAAAAGAGATAAAGCTCCGGAAACAAAGGCGTAAAGCACTCGATGTCTCGTGCAACGCGGCGAAGAAAAAAAGAGTTGACGCGCATATATAAACTCGTGCATTCGCGCCTCCTCTCAATGTGAGTCCCTTTTCGTGCCCAAATCGGGAGAATGGCCGACGTGAAATAAAAGGGCGCCGAGAAAACGGGAGGACCCACCGGCGAAGCCTTTCTGCATTTACATTTTAAATGCAAAACTCGCACCAGCCCCGCGTGCGACTCGTCGTCTCGCCTTTCATTCGACTCCTCTAAGTTTCTTCGTCTCGCTTTCAGCGCGCGCTTTGCCCCTTTTCAATGGGCCCGCAAGACTTCTCTTTTGCCCCGGGGACGACGATTAGAGTGGAAAGTTGACTTGAAAGAGACGATTTTTTTCTTCCTCTTCCACGAGCGTTCCCCGTCCGCCGCACTCGTAAATGTTGTCTTTCAGGGTGCCTTTCACATGTTAATTGTTGAGGCGATAAAAGTTAATAGAAAGCTTTTTATCGAGATGGAAAAGTGTTGCTGAAAAGGGAAGGTGCGAAAGGAGGCGAGGGCTGAAATGCATAGCGCTAGAGGATCAATATTGATCAGGAAGTAATTAAACGGCGTGCGTTGTTTGATAGTCGCGAAATTGAGTCCGAGGGGAAACATTAATCAATGTAATGACGTTGGACGGGCTCTATATACACTCGCGTTGACATGCCCTGACTTTAATGCACGAAGTTAACTAAAGCAATCAATTCGAAAAATATCCATTAATTTTTTTTAAACACGTCATTAAACTTTATTTTTAATAGAAAAAAAGAGATCACTCATTACGTAAAATACATCGGCGTTTAAAATGATGTTTGTCTCGTAAATGTGGGTAGTACAAACACTTATATATATATAAAAAAGGAGACTAAAGTCACTTCCACGAATCAATCGAATCGGAGCTTAAAAACTCGACTTGCCGTCAATTTATTTTCGCAACTCCCCTGCAGGACACCAAAATTGATTTAAGTACCGAGCCTCACGTACTCGCTGTTACTTACAAATTCGGCACAAGAAAGAGTCATTACCGTCGGGGTGAAAATGAAAAAGAATCGCCACGCTTAATTGCACGCCTTTGCCATTTAAAGGCATCGCGCGAATAGGAGCGCGCTGTCCGTCCGTCAGCTCGTGATAATTAAAAAGCGAACTTGGCTAACGAGAGCCGATATCCCGTTTCTTCGGGGAGGAGGTGGAGCTTTCGATTATCGCGGGGGTACGGCCCTCTCGAACCCGCGACCAAGTTTCGCGTTGTCAGGGATAATTGAGAACTAAGGGGGCATTGATTAATGGAATCGAAGCCCAGTGTTGGCACATCTCTTTTTCTTTTGCGCCCCCGTGTAGTAAGAGAATTTATCGAGGAAAAAAATATTGAAATCTGACCTCTGCATCTGTTATTCAAGTTCCATCGTACCTCATTATTTAACAAGTGTAGGTTTCTTGGGTCGTGACTTACCTGGAAAGAAAATAGAATAAATTTAGTAAAATTAAAATATTTAGTTATTATAAAAATATTTTAGAGCGAGAGTAAATTGAAAATTTAGCGACTCCTTTTCTTAAAAGAAGGTATAATTGAAATAGCTATTGTAAGATTAATAATCAATTATAATTTCGAGAATTTCAAGCATTCCGTTACAGTGGCATAGCAACGATTTCTGTTTTTTAAAACTTGGCTGTTCAAATTCGTTTTGTTTCTCTTTAATGATTCGTGAACCCAATCGATCAAAAATTTTGAACGCGATTCGTCAAGAAAAAAAACCTATAAAAACAGTTGAAATTAAGCGTGTTGACATACTATTCTGCTTCAGATTCTCAATCAATCATAATTAATAGAATAATTTAGAAGATTTTAATAAATGCCCTCATCTTCAGTGTATAAAAATTATTTTAAAAAAAGTAACGCTTCTTAAAGAGCCCTTATTTAGAATTTTCACGTCTACTACCTATTTCGTATAAATACCTCGCATCTTAAAGCAGTTAAACATGCATAAACATCAACAAACTGAATATTTAATATAACTTCAAGCATTTAATTGCACCATGAAACTTTAAAAATAATCTAGCCGGTTACTTGTCCTAACGCTGAAAACGAGCCAATTAAAAATCAAGCTTCACGCGAGCGCAGAGACTCGCTCGACATCGTAGGTTGAATTTAGTTCGCCCAAAAGCGCATAATTTACAATAAACTCTCATAAAAGGGGTTCATTAGCACAAATTTCTATAGCATAAAGTCTCGAAAAATCGCGAAAAAAATCGTTCGTTTTTAATGAACTTGCAAAAGCATTCGCACAAGAGCAGCAGCGCAAGCCTGCATGCACGAATACACGTATACGTTTTATTTTTTTCTCTTCTGTTTTTTCAAAAAAAAAAAAAAAAAAAAATAAGGGATACAGTATAATGCAACGCCTATATCCAAGCAAAGGAGGAGAGAGAAGGAGAGAAAAAGAAGAGAGAAAGAGACTGTATAGACTTGGCCGTCGCCAGACACATTGTCCTGTCGTGGGACGTTATTTATCTCAGAGACTCCAAGTTCTCTCTGCCCTGTATGTGTATGTGTGTGCGGCTTCGTGGCGATTGTGTTGATTCGAGGCAAAACCTCGAAAGAGAAGAAGAGAGCGGAATCGGAGTACAGCGTGAAAAAGACGAGGGCAGCGAAATGAACGGAGGTGCCGAGTGCGGGGGAAATGATATTTATGCGAAAAGTCCAAGATCCACCTCAAATTGTACAACTTTGCAATATAAGAAATCCACTTCGAGATATTTTAGAGTATAAATGGTTCCGTGCCGCTTGATTAAAATTATTAAACTAGCGCCTTCCTTTTATGACATAATAAATGTCGAATGTAATTCAAGGGAATACTAAAAATGTGAAATCGACAAAGAAAACCGGTTTTGAAGACAAGGAGATGATACAGTTGGAAGAGTGCATTGTAATTCGAACTTAAATAATGCATTCATACAAAAGCGGAACAAATCCGATGGATTTTTTAAACTCTACTTACACAACGTTACCGTCACCTCTTTTAAAAACCATTTTTTCGTAAGTATTTTGCATTTATCGTTTATTTATCTGCCCTGGTGCGGGCAAGTTTTAAGCGTTCGTTCTACAAAGCCAATGGTTTAAATTAACGTATCAAAATGAATTTTAGATGAGTTTGAAAAACCTCCGATGAATTTTAACTCTATAGCTAAGAGGATACATTTTTTAGACAACCTCGTAGATGGATCGAGCGATTCACGGCCACCATGCTGGGTTCGTTTTATCCAATCTTGTAACAGTTAAGAAACCCATACATTTTTTTCTTTGTACATACGTAATATACCGAGGCTAGGCCATTCAACCAACGGCATTAACCGATCGTCATTGTTCATGATTAATCAGAATGTACCCATCGATAAAAGCTGCAAGAACTAACTTTTGAGACAAGTAAAAGGATGATCATTCAATTGAAACTACAGAAAAGTAAATTTTAAACAAACATAGACGAAACGAGCGCGTTTATGAAAAAGGTCGTGTAAGGACAAACTTGTTTCTCACTAAGGCAAGGCAGCTTGCCCTGAAAACAGTGCGATTAAAAATGACTACCTCATAGATTAAGTGTAATCTTTACGACGGCCTTCCTTCAAAATTTTTAGTAGCATCCATAACTCTGACGCCGCAACAGTCGGTTTACGAGAGTGAAAGAGATGGAATACGTCATCATGATGCGCCGAGCTCGTAAAAATATTTTGAGCTACGTGCCCGAGATTCCCGCCTGCGCGGGCATTAAGATCCCCATCATGGCGTACGCGCGATCAGCTCCAAGCAACAAGTGGTGCACCCGGATCCTGCTTCATGCGGGGCACGTAGCGAAAATTCGGGTGCGCGTAAGACTTCACACGTGATTTTGTCGACAGCAGAGAAAGGAAGAAAAAAATGTACTCAAAACAAAAAGAAACAATGTGACTGCACCTGTGCTTTATCTCGCACAAAGGATTAATAAATTTCTTGAGATATATGACAATTTCTCGTTAAATAGTCACATTTACCCAGTTTTATTATTTGCAAATGTATAAAAAACTTGACAGAAGGTGCATCGCGCGAAGGCAAACCAAATTAAAGCAGAAAAAGAAGAGAGACGACAAACCGTGTAACGAAGGGCACATAATCGGGCGACAGTGTCGGGCCTGAGTAGGCGTACGGGCAGACTGTCGGAGCTCGGGGCAAAAACGGGCAAAAGGAGAGACCGCCGAATAAAAGAAGGAGCCCTCTTTCGAGGCAAAAGCTCTCTCTCGGCGCGGCTAGCCAAACGAGGTACGAAGAAGAGGTAAGGAGAGCAAGGAGCCGCGGATAGTTAGATGTACCGGGGATAAAGGGAATGGAGAGAAAGAGAAAGAGGGGAGAGAGGGAACGATCGCCGCGGAGATAAGGGGCGCGCGCGCTCACACTGTCGCGCATGCGCGTGCGCGCGCGCAAGCCGCCGAGGAGGCGTGTGTAGGGTAATGCCGATAGGAATCTCTCGGCTACGGGGAGAGAGACGGCGCATACCCGAGGTTGTACGTATTTATGGTAAGGAGGTAACTTCGTGCCCTCCCAAGTGCACGTGCGCGCACCTATGTGTGCACGCGGCGACGGCGAAGGACGACGACCGACGAGCCCGCTGTTTTAATCCCATCGACGTTTCGGAATATCGAATTACCCCGAGAGCCGACTGTCCACTGGATTATTTCTTCGCCGAAGCAAGAGCTAGAGATCTCGAGGTTTAGAGTTACCCAGCTTTTTCTACCACCGAGTTCCGATCCGAAGCTCCCCCCAGGGCGTCTGCCTCGATTAAACGTTCCGTTTAGTACTTTTTTACGGTAACTGAAATACATATTTCAAAAAATAATATTTTAATGGTATAGTTCTTAACAATAGAAAATGATTTATCACTTTATTACTTCATTGCAGCGGGCGCTAGACGGAAATCAACGCGTGAGCTCCACTTGATAAGGATCGCCAGCAGGACACATTTTTCTGTACAACAATGGAAAAAAAATCGCCCACGATCTCCTGTGAAAATGGTCAAAAACGAAAGAACCAAGCGACGATGTTGAAAAACACGTAGGCGGGCGGCATTGTCCTTGGCTTGGCGGACCGCACAATGCAAGGCTGCGCGCGATAACCGTATACGCTCGCGGGGCTAAACCGACCCGAGCAATATTTCATAAGATTCCAAGGGAACGGAAGATGAGCATGAGCGAGGATTTCTCGGCGAGTCGAGCTATAAAGATATCTAAGATGCAGCTGAGGAAGCTGCATTACTCCGAAGATAGAACTGGACTTGGTTACATTTTTTGCCACAAGACGACAATCGTGATGTAGAATGAGCAAACAAAAGTTAGTCAGATTTAATCTAGTTTCCTTAAACAAAACAAGAAAGTCCAGCGGAAGGTACAGTAGAGAATTTCATAAAAGAAACTGGAATAATTCCATTTTCAAGATTCTCTTTTTTATAATTCAACTTGCCACATGCTGGCAGCTGGCTGGTCAGTGGACTCACGTTGCACGGAAGCTTAGGATAATCTGGGACTCATGGATTCCCGCACAATTGTGAGAACACTCGAAAGCCGCGCTGACGACGTCTTTATGTCATCTCTACTCGCGGACAATCTCTGACGTGGGAGGCTGCAACGCTCGGAATCCGAAGTGCGAATAACAGAAGACAGAAGATATGCAAAATTTGAAACCGGGTAAACATTTATTTTTAGTAAACAATTGCGCAGTTTAATTTCACTTCAGTAGAATTTAAAGTTTGAAGTTTATTCTGACATGGACGTAGAATTTCAATTAATTTTGCGCGTATGATATTACCGACTCCTGAAAGGAAAAAATGTAATTTTTAACACTTTCCGTTTCTTGCGAACGCTTATAATTTCAATACTCGACACTTCCAAGTCCGTGTATTAAGAAAATGTCATCACCATCTGCGGGGACGTGTTTACTCCTTTTCAGAGCAGCTCCGCACTTGTCCGCGACAAAAGGCGTGAAGACACCCGTAAACGTTGCGCTCTCCTTACAAAGAGGAGCAGCCTCCGCGTGCCGTCACGAAAGGCCGCGAAGCTACAATTTCCGCGACAGAATGGGGAGGACAGTTCGACGCGCACCTGTGCATCCTCCCGGAATCTTGGATGAGCGAGTCGGCGAGTATCCTCTTTCCCCGAAGCTCTTACGACCATTTAACCGGGAAGATCCTTTTACGCGAGATACAAAAGCCTCGTAAGGAGGGGGAACGGAGGTGGCCTTTCGCGAGGGAGCCACTTTGTGGATGATGACCCGTCCTCTCGTTTGATAGTGTTTTAATGCTCCATTTGCAAAGTTGGCCATACATTTCTGCCACGGCTTTGATATCTCCATTAAATTGCTGCAATTTATAATTTTTGATCGATGACGAAGATTAAAGGAGATGGATCAGTCCGAGCTGCTTTCGGGTAGCTGCGCGCGTCTTAATTGAGCTTTAAGCTTTTATTTGAGAAATTACTTCTCAAGTACGCATCCTTCTTACTTATTAATGTTCTGTCTACACGCGCTTTAATTCGCGGCAATAAAAATCAGCGGAGATGACAACTACCGAAGTAATGAACTCAACGAGGAAATAACAGATGAAATTTCTCACAGTACGAGATCGACTAATTACGTTTCTGCAATCACCCACATTCGAACGCATAACGTTTCTGAACAACCACAAAATCCGCGTATTTTCTTGGCAAAACAGGAAGTTCGCAGGGCCCCACGTTCGGTTGAGCATCGCGTGAAGAGAAAGGGAGAAGAGAGCGCGGCGTGGAAGACCGAAAAACAAGAGGACAAAAAATGAAGGTACCTCTCGGGCTGGCCGTCGTTCGGAAGGAGAAGGGACGGAGGGTGAGAGAGCGTAAAATATGATAGCAGGATCCGCGAAATATGAGACCGAGACGACGGGATGCTCTCTCCTCTCCCCCGCCTGCCACCTCCACAGCTACGGATGCCTCTTATCTCTCGTCTTTTCCTCGCGCGCGCGCCTCTGATTTATGTAAATCTATAATTTTCATCTTAACGATCGTCGAAAGTACGCGGTGATTCGTTCTCTCTTCAAATTGAATTGTACCCGGCGACTTTTCTCCCGCATTCGAGGGACAATGCGCGCGTGTTTCGCGTAATACCCAAGCGATATTAACGAGCGAGGTGTTACGTATTTGAATCGCTACTTTATCGACAACTTGGACAAGCTTAATTTATTTTAAATAAATGATCGATGCCGGATGCCCGGCCTTAACCTCCCACCAGAATTGCCTCGCTTTATTATTTCGGAATTAAATAATTTTCCGTGTCTTGAGAAATTGCCGTTTAGACCGGGTGTGCACTCGCGTGCGCCGCTCGCATCGCGAACTCATGTGACGTTGCGCCGGTATAATTGATGGCGGCGATTTCGCGAACGCTCAGCCGAAGCTTAGTCTTTCATTTGTCGCGCCATGGGGTCCCCTCGTGTTGCTCGAGTAAATTTTTTTTATCAACGACGATACGCGCAGTGAAAGTCTCGCGCAGCGATCTTTTGCATTGCATTTCATCCGGGTCGGCAAAGTGTGATCGCTTGTTATCGCTTATACTTTAAAAAAAAAAAGGGAATGAAAATAAAAGTGAAGCATATATCTTTAAATAAAAGAAAGTGCACTTTTGTAGTAAGAGGAAAGGCGAGGCAGAGGAAAGGCATCGGGTGCTCACAGACAAAAGGAGGAAAAGGAGAGGACAGTCGGTCGGCAAACAAACGCAAAATCGAGCAGTAGAAGACTTTCACTTAACGAGCCCGGCTAAGGAGATAAGAATCTGGCGTCTCCTCGATGTATCCACCTCGCGCCTCGATTTCCCGGCAAGCTGCAGGCAACCGGGTAAAAGGCGTCGCGTTACGAGGGCCCCCGGAGAGGGGCGTTTTCCCTCGGCGGAAAACGTCAAACAATTAGACGATCCGCATAAATAGCGCGTATCTCGGATTCGTCGCAGTGCAAACTGTCATCTCAGTGGAATTTATCGTCGCAACTTCTCTCGCTGTCGCGGGATCCCGGCACGGGTCTGGCTCTACTTTTACGAGGGAGTGGTGTTTCTCTTTCGAGTAAGTTTAAACAGACAGTCGGACTGTGAGTTATGGTCTTATCGGCGATTGTCTTGGCTCGCCCTTTGTCGCATTTCACTTATATTAAAATGATAGTTAAATGGCTGCCCGATGAGGGCGTGAGTCTCGGAGAGAAACTCTTTACATTTATTTCTCTCGTACTTTCGCAACTCGAATACCTTTTTGTAACTTACAGTTACGAAATAAACAGTTGCAAGGCTCTTATTTTTTCTTCTTCTTAAATGCTAAATGATCAAGGCTCCGCGTGCAATTTACTCTCGCTCTTATCTAGAGATTACGACGCACTTAATGCGACAGACGCCGGTAGCGAAGGGAGAAAGGAAGTCCACGCCGTTTGCATTGTAAACAGGAAAAAAATAATCAGTTGAAACCGAAGTAAGAAATTAATTACGGACGGCTTTTACGATACGCCGGGCGCGACTGTTCAGAAGGCAATTACATGCCGATCAGCTCCTTCCTCCTCGCCGTGCGGTCGCCGGCGGGACCCGGAGAAGCGAACAAAATAAAAAAAGAAACGAAGGCACTTACCAGGCATGCAGACACATCGAAACGTCCCAGGATCGTCGAGACAGGAGCCGTCGTTTCTGCAGGGATGGGACTCGCACTCGTTGACGTTGGTCTCGCAGCGCGGCCCGGTGAAGCCCTGCGTGCAGTTGCACGCGAACGAGCCAGGCGTGTTCACACAAATGCCGTCGTGCTCGCATGGCGATCCTGCAATAATTGAGAAAAACAATACAGTGATGCATGTAAAAACAAAGTCGTTTAGCATCATTCGGCGAGCGAATTTGATTGCACTAGTGAATGTTTGAGTGGGCGACTAAAGATTACGCAAGGAAGTGAAAATATATAATTGAACTTCTTCTGCACTGAATGCGGTGGGGTGTAGCTGGAATTGATGGATAAAATCGTCGACTGGCGGTTTTGCGACAGTCGGAACCGTGGAAGCAGGCGCGGAACATACATCTTTCATCGTGTCAAAAAAGGGAAACCTCTTACGCTTTTCTCACACGGTAACGTGGAAACTTTCTATCGATCGACCTCAGAACGTCGATGCCTTTGCTTATAGGCGGTCACCCACTCGCGAGATAGATCGTGACTTTCACCTGGCGGCGGGGCTCGTGCGAGCGCAATTATCGGCTTTTCGCGTGTGTACGCACGCCTTTAAATTCCCTCCCGTAATGCTCGTAATTGTGGCAATCTATTTCATTTTATTGATATTTCATTATCAGCGACTTTTGTTGATGCGTCGTCTATGGCTTAGTTCTATTGAAAATTAACAGTCGAGTTTAAAAAAGGTTAAATTAAATTTCTCGCAGAGATCGGTAGCTTCTAATTGCAGCGTTTTATCAGTAATAATATCGTGAACTTTTCAACCCCGTTTCTGAATGATTATTTTTGGATTAATTACAAAATATAGAGCGATCTCAAATGGACTTTGAGAAAGGCTTAAATTTACAAGGCTCTCCTAAATAATTTATCTTAATAATGCTACAAACAAATTTACAGTGAATTAGTGAGCGATAAAGAAAAACAATTTCCGATTCTGAGTTTTATTTATATCATCTACACAGCGGTACTAAAATTAAGTGTTTCCCTGTGAGAATGTAATTGTTCAAACGAAGTAAAATTTTAAATGGAAAATTGGAGTGTAATTCCTACTCAAGACGCGAAATGAAAGCAGAGAAATTACGAACGAGGTAAAAATCCAGTATGCCTCTTTATGTGCAGGGCGACTGTAGTGAGTTGCCGCTTATAAACGAGCCGAGTGACAATTAAAGAGAATCGGCAAACGTGCACAGAATGGCAAAGTCGCGGGCCATGGACGAGTGTACCCCTACGCTCGCCGGCGACAGCGACAAATGCATAATAAAGTACCTTAATTGGCAAATTCTTGTTGAGAGTTTTTCGTACGCCTCGCTTGTCGGATTGGAGAGACAGAGAGTCTTTTAACGAGGCCAGATTTACCGGGACGTTTGGCTTCTTGCCACCGAGGCATCAAATTTTCAAAGGAACTACTATTGAATTATGCATTATTTTTCGCTTTGGATTATTGTTTTGCCACGAGTGATCTTCGCGTGCCTCAATTTTTCAAAGCTATTTTTTTGTTTATCAGAATATGTCAGGAATAAAAATTATCTCGAAGTCGAAAAAAACTCGATTTGTCGTCATTATGGTTTTCAAAATTGAATGGGAGCAGTCGGACGACAGGTCAGGACAAAATTAATTTTTCGCAAAAAAGGGTCAAAACAGTGTCGCTGAGAAACGAGGACCGAATTGTTTTTAATGATAAACGAAGCCGCGGTGATGAAGCTCGGCCGGTGATGAAGCGGCACTCTGTCATTATCTAGATTGCATATTTTCTGGTAGATTAAGTTCCTCAGCTTCTTTCTCCTGCGCCGCGCGCGTGTCTCCTCGTCCGGCCCATGGCTTGCGCGGTGTTTTATGCAACACTGGCACGTTTACCTACAGGCTCCGCTGATCTCCTTCTAGGCTCTCAAAATAGAAAGTGTAATAATCTAACGGTAGGCCGGTGCCGTCTTTCGCGGGTATACGAGCTCGCTCATTTTTCAGCCCCGATCCTAATAGACCGCGTACTTTCAGCCGATCCCTCGCGCGTTCCTCGGTACGATACTCCATCTTTACTTGTATCCTTTTGAAATAATGAGGGATTACTCCGTGCGCTTTCAAATCGATTACTTTTAATTATTCACATTTAGAGGAGCGGAGCTACGCCGCGATCGTAAAATCGCAAAGGTATTGCTCGGTAGCCACCCAGAGGGTAAGTCAAACTGCCTTTTTCCCATTTCAACTGGTAGTTTTTTATTTTATTTTCTCGCACCGCGCCGCAGTAGTTAAACACGGCGCATAATGAGGTAAGTTCGCGGAAAGTCTTGCGAATTGCCACCGGTGCCCCGCGTGCCCTTTTACTTCCACGACAAGATTATGGCGCGTAGCCTTGAGGGGCCACGCGATACTCGGCACGTGCTTCTGTCTTTCCATAGGTGTACGTATAACTTTACGAATGCCAAAGGGTAATTACGCGACGGGTTTTTCATGAAAAATCCACGGACTAAGAGTTCTCGCAGCGAGTTGTTTTTTTCATCTCTTTTCTATTTTGTATTTGCTACGAGATAACAAAAGTGAATTGTACACAGCGTGGAAATAATGAATATGTTTTAATAAGAATCAATAATTGTCACGTGCATTGAAAATGAGTAAAAGTTTAAAAAGCTAAAGCTAGAATAAAACGGTACTTTCACCGCGAGGTAGGGCAAGGCATCTGAAAAATTACATTTTTAATTTTTAACAATAGAAGAGTAGTTTCGTCTTTGTTTTTAAATAAACTAAATCGCACTCGCGAAACTAAGGATTTTCAAGACGAAACATCTGCATGGAAGTCGTGCAAGGCGAATCCCTTGGTACAAGTAGGTCCCGCACCTCTCGGAGGCGGAGGAGGCCGCAGGTAGGCGGGGGCGACCCAGGAGTATCGGCTTACCCGCGTGCGCGACATACAGTGCCGAAATCTCGCAGGGGTCTTTGTTCCACGGTGGGCAGGCCCGAAAGGGGAGCCTCTCGCTCTCGCAGGTAGCCGCCAAGAAAGTTGCACCAAGGATTTTTCGGCTCCCTCGCGTCGTAATACGCGTGTATCGGATAGGGGGCCCTTTGTTACGCCGCTGGTCGTTGCTCTTTTTTATTCCACGACTGCCCGGGTAACGCATATACGTTTTTTGCTCAAAAGAGAGATATTTCAGCATGGACTTTCGCGATCCTCATTCTGCCCGAACGACGTATACTAGCTCTTTTTTTTACTTCACCGCAAAGCGATAGTCGACGTTTGGTTTGTTTCGTGCGCGAAGTTTATACGCAACGAGCGGTTGCGTCTCTTTTGGAACGAATTCGATCTGTTAATGGATTTATTAGGCGGATTGAGTGATGTGTACGCTCTTAATGCTTGTACAAACATCATCGATTCAGCAGCGAAATGAACAGGTGCGAGGCCGCCTACCTTTTAACCTATCGAATTACCTACAAAAACTGCCGGCTTCTACGAAAGAACAATAAGCGAGACAATCCTCGAGACGATGAAATCGGCGGCATTAGCGATCGGATAAAAAACGAAATCAAAGTCTCGCCTATTAAACTGCGCTGGTAAGGCAATGTATAACTCGCGAATAACTCACGCGGCAAGAAACTAATCACGGCGGTACCTTCGCACCTTTTTTTTCTTCCTTAACCCTTTTTTAAGCGCGGCCTGAAAATGTTGCCTTACATATTTATAAACGCGGTGTACGTATACTTGCGGAGAAAGCCAAAATAATAGTCGTTTCAAAGGTCCACCACGAGTTTCCACCGATGGACGCGAGGTGTAAGCGTCGCCCTTTTTTTCTTCTTAGGCGAGATCGACGAGCCAATTATGAGTGTCGAAAGGGAAATTTCCGAGGTGTTCAATTAATGGAATCAACTTTTAGGTTTAGTTAACGAAAATTATCTCAATTAAGATGAAAATCTAATTTGTAACGGAGAAAATTTCACCGCATCTGAAGTTATGTACTTATACGTAAATGCGGGCAGGTACTACATTGCGAACAAAATTTATTTTGAATAATTGACGAATTAAAGAAAGTTTACGATTTTTTGTATCCTTGGTTATTTGGTTGCATTAATTTCATAAAGTAAAAATTCTTAAAAGAAGAATTAGCATGCGGGATAATGATGAGAATGAATCCATTAGACGCTATCACGCGTACGAGTAAGAGAAAGTCAAAGCTTCCAGATTAAATAATTAAGAGAAACTTTGGAATTAAAATGATGCGAAATATTATAATTGAATGTTATTGTTCGCTTTCCGAAGCATTATTAATTTACTTTTATAAAATCTCTCAGCAAATTAGTCATATAGAAATTGTGAAATATTTACTTAAGTTAATTAGAAACTTTCTACAACTCGATTTTTTTCTTCTTCACCTTAAAACGTACAAACGATCCGCCGACAAACAAGCAAATAAATAAATAACAATAATCTATTACAACTTGGAGAAGCATCTAACGAGTACAATGGCAGGCATCTGCAACAGCATAAAATCACGAAGAAAGTCATGTATACAGGATTCGCGCATGCTATCCTTCGCCGTTCGCTCGAAAAGCATTCCGTTCGAAAATTACCGATAATAATTGCGCCCGCTGGCCAACGGCATAATGCTAACGCATCTCTAATCTAATCCTTATCGTGGTTCTCGCCCCGAGGCGCCGAAAATCCCTCGGCCCCTACGTTAATGCTGATCGATCGCTGTGCGAGAAATCAAGCAGACTCAAGTAGGAAGTACTTACATCCCATTTTTTTTTTCATTCACGAAGCAAGGTATAAATTGTTCCGCGAGCAATGAATCATCTTTCGAATCGAGAATAGCTGCGACGCGCGTTGGGAACGGTACGACGATAATAGTTCGGACATGCGGGGAAGAGCCGAGGGGCGAATGCTGCATTGGGATACTCGTGCAATTTTGTATGCAGAGCGGTCGGAGCGCATGGGTAATATGTACCTTTTAAAGGTAAAATATAGTTCTCCGAGTTAAAGTTTGAAGTAACGCTACTCCAGATAATAAATATAAGAGAACGGTCCTGTACACTTAAACAGAATCTTCTTTTTGCATGGTAAATAATTATGTAAGATAACCATAACTTCATCCATATATCTTTTTTTGCATCTTCTATAAACAGATTTTTAATAAAACTTTTTAATGCCTAGTATAGTCTAAAAAGGGGTATTTAAATTCGCAAGTCTAACATATTAAATACTTTCCACGGTATTAAAAACTAAAAGAAGAGAATTATGCAATTGCAACGTTGCAGCGAACAATTAGCATAAAGAATAAATCTCGTATGAAATCCGATAGCTCGATTGTCAAGTCGTTCACCCATACAATTTTAAGCATTAAAAAAATCAGCCCCGAGTTAAAGGCAACTATAAACAAAGGCCGGGATTTTTCCCTCGTGATTGTCAAGCGTAATGACGTACGCACCGCGGAGAGTAGCTCGGGCGACTTCACGGCGATAAATAAGGAGTCGGTATGGGGGCTCGCAAGGCGCATTAACCGGCCGACGCGCGCACAAGGGACAAAGACACTTCATTAATAATCAGAGGCACCTCCGCCTTTGTGTCGCGCGCACGACGTCCACGCCTCGGAGTTCCGCGAGCCTATAGCGGCGCTGCCCGTACCGGGGGATCGGGTATTTAATTCCTTTCTTGCTTCGTATCGCTACGTTTATGACTATGCTTGATTGCTGTTTGGACGTCTCTCCAATTGAGATGGAATCGAGAGCTACTTTAAGAGGGATCGCTTTTGTTGCTGACTTTTACAAACGTACCTCTTATTTTCTCGCGCTAACGCTACTTTTATTGGGGGTTTTGTAATTGCCGTGTAATTGACACTAGATTCTTCATTATTTTTGAAGTGTAAGTCATGAACTGTAAATCATCTTGCGAAATATACTCCCGTTTATTTTTTCTCTTATTTTCTCGTTTTGAAAAAAAAAGTTAATATGCGTGAAAACTGTAGAATTAACGCTTCTTTTAAAATGGATACGTTAATTTCATTCGAAAATTATCTAGGTGGAATCAAGAATATCTCGAATAGTACACCTACACATGTGCAAAGAAATTGTGAATGACAATCTCGCAGTCATTGCCGAGTAAAAATAACATTCCGATTTGGAAAGAATTTATGAGTGAGATACTATTCTCTGAGTTTATAAATCTGAATAATTGCATGCAATTTACGATTCTTCGTTTTAATTACTAACTCGGGATACGAATGCAGAAATACTGAATTAATTCATTTATTTTTTATTGTAATTAAATCATGGATTAATCTTTTTTTTAATAAAAAAAAGGAAAATTGCGTATTCTTTGTAAAAATTCTTTACTCATTAGAACCACGCGAATCAGCGATAATTCTAATTAGCCTAGCCCGAGTTCTCGTGATCGAATTTTCGAGCGGCTTGTAGCACACGAGAAAAAAAAACAAAGCATACCGAGGGGGCGACGCGATGGTTCCATCGAGCGCGCGCGAGTTTTCAATTTGCTCGCGGGCGCCCGAGATCGTGAGTCCCGCTAAAAACGACCCGATTAGCCGGCTAGCGGTGACCTCATGAAATCCTGCGCTTTCCCACACGTGCTCTCGGCGGATCCTGATTGACTTTTGGCGAATGACCGATCGATTCAGAAAAATATTCTTCGCTTTACAGTTACAACTATTTTAAATTAGGGCGACTTCTTTGTAACATAGACAGTAGATATGCGTTTGACGCTGCTTTTCAGTTCCAGAAATGAAATTTGTCAATGTAACAGCAGACTCCCGTGAGGATTTATCACTACCGTGTACCGCTTTGACGCTGCTTTTTTTTCATAAGCGACCCTATCGAAAATGTTAATAACGACACAATTAAGAAACATAAAATGGTAATTCCCGCTGTCTGACAGTCTACGATCGAAATCTCCCCCTTTTCTGAATGAAATATGCTTACGAGACTCTTCCATAATTAGTAAATCCATCTCAATTATTACAAAGTAATATTGGTCCATGGCCGACATCTACATCACAAGGAACCCAGAAGAGAGAGAAAGAAGATGGACCGGTGTTTTATCGGACTGCGGATCTAAGCGACGGGGGCACATACGCGCTGTGACGGTGATTTAAAGCGTCGCTGGCCCTTTCATTAATCAAAATTCAAAGCTTGCTCGCGACTTTCGACCAGGTATATTAGTGCGCGTTTATCTGTAAGACTTGGGCCTTGGATTTTCGGAGGCTCTCTCGATTAATATTTATTCCTAATAGAAAACGGTATCCTCGTCAATCTTATTTATTAAAAACGTAACTATCAAGTTCCGGTCGTTTAATATTGTGGTTTTATGATAATCCTTTTAGGGAAATTATCAGTCAAATGTTTTGTAAATGTTAATTAAGCTTCACTTAACCGAGCTTATTCAGGTTGTTTATAGTCGATTTTTCTGAAATTCTAATTAGAAATGGGGATTAATCTTATTTAATTACATTCAGTGCAGAAGGTCATCAGTTTAAAGATTTTCTTTGTCCGAACAAAGTGACATACCTTGCTTGCACTCGTCGATATCCTCGGAACAATCGATGCCGCGGTAGCCGCTTGTGCATGAACACGTGTAGGAACCGTTGATGGGACTAGTGTCGCATACAGCATCTTGATGGCACGGATTAGATGTGCATGCGTCGTCTAAATGACAAAGTAAACCTGAAAAGAGAAAACAATATTTTTATTTTCGTTCAAGAGTAAATAGTTATAATATGAGCATTCATTTTTATCTTAAAATACTTTAACGTAACAATCATAGTCGTTCATTAAAAAAAAAACACGTTCCACAGTACTAGTGTACAAAGTCGCTAGGCATTAATTTACTATAGCTCTCCGATTCATTCGTCGATGAAAATTTATAATACCAATTTCGCGAAAGCGTCTCGCTTTTTCTCTTTCCAAGAAAGTATATAAGAGCTAAAAAAACGTAGGTATAACGACCGAATCGCCGGCGATCGCACAGGTCCGGGATAAGAATCGGTGACCCGAGGCGAGAGCAATTTCAGCAATTTAGCCAGCGCGAAAAACGAAAGTGGGATTCGTCACTTGCGCGCGGGTGCAATTACACGAGCCAGCGCCAAGCTCTGTTCACTCGTTCCCCCTCGCTCCTCCGCGCGCTCTTTCAGATAGTCGATGAGCTCGACCCTCTTAATGATGTCCATCTTGGGGGCAGTCAACGACTCACTCCTTTCTAGCGAGAGGTACGCTAACATTGCATTCCGCATGGTTTCGTGGCACTTTTCCGAGAATTTATAATGTTTTTTCGAACCGTATCAACTGTGAAAGTTGAATGAAGGCATTTAGTGGTTTTTGATTTTTTTCTATTATTAATTATTGATTGCCCTTGCTTAAAATATATTCTTTTTAAAGAATTTTTTAATAAAAATACACAGATGTGCTTTTTATTCCATGTACAATTAATTTCAATAATGTAATGACGACACCACAAAAAGTTTTCTTCGTGACTTAATTGAAATTAAACATTTAATTAATTAAACTCAAAAGACCCCACCATCATTCAAAAATAATGTATTGCTCTACGGATCTTAATTCATATTTAATAACCAATCAACGGATATTAAATAGGGTCATCATCCATCGAAACTCACCTCACTTATAAAGACCCGAACGATTTACGAAATTACGCACATCATCTTAAATAAATTCAGGACTGAAGCAAGAACAGAGGATAAATCTCCAATGCCGACGCGAAACGAAGCACGGTCAGTTACGAAAAATCCGGTTATCAAACAAGATAACAAACCGGTGATTCGAAGCGACGCGTGTGCACCTGCTCCCCAGAGATCGCGCAACCTCGACAACCGATCACCGGCGATTTCTCCGTTTCGACGCCGCGATCGATCGTCGATTTCCTCGCAAAATCTTCGTCAGCACAATGCGAGCATTCACTACAAGCTGGTCCCGACCATTCATCATTCGCCACTAAACGCGCACGGAACAAACTAATTTGCATCAGAGCCGCGCGTTGCTCAAGCTCCTCTCGCGCAAAAAAAGCGCATCCATTGAGCCTCTAGCAGGGTGCCATAATTTAATATCCGCCTGCCGAGCGGCTGGATTAAATGGAAAAGCGCGCGAGAGGCTTATCCGATTCTCCTTTCGAACGATGGCCGATTATGGTGCATGCAGGTGCGCACGGGGAATCTCCGCACGAGCAGAGCTTTTCGCGGCGCGACCTTGCGATCGCTACTTTACGGGGCTCGCTCGCCGAGCCGCAGCTGAAAAGTAATCGGCGCAATTTATATATAGCTCGTTGCGATCGGATTACGAAATTACGATGTAACTGGATTAAAAAAAAGGAAAGAAAAATGAATGAGTTGTTTCGTGGAATGATACAGCGCGCTATGGATCATAATAAATTTATCACGCTTTTTCTCGCGAAATTAAACTAATCCGATTGAATTACACTTACGATTAGCCGCCGCGGGAAGGCACTCTTTTACGATATTGAGCCGTATCTCATCTGTTTGTTACTAGTACTAAAAATTGCATTCGTAGGATACTCTGAATTCCCGTGTATTTAGCTCAAAAACCAATTTACCTACTCGATTCCCACGATTGATTTGAGAAAAGAAGCACGCAGATCTTTGCAACAGGTGCAGCAATTAATTGATGAAAAATCGGTGACTCAACTTATAAGAGCGACAAAAAAAAAACTTACCAGTCTTTCCATGAGTGCATTGACAGAAGAAGCTGCCGACCCTGTCAATGCAAGTAGCCCCGTTGAAACAAGCAGCGCTGGAGCAGTCGTCGATATTGACGCTGCAGTCGGGCCCGGTCCAGCCGTTGACGCAGATGCAAGAGTAGCTGCCATGGCTATTCGTGCAGGTGGCACCGTTATGGCAGAGGGACGGCCTCACCGAGCACTCATCAACGTCGTGCTCGCACTGGGGTCCCGTGAACGCTGGTGGACACTGACACGAGTACTCATTCACTCGGTCGATGCAGGTCGCCCCATTTTGGCAGAGGTTGCCCTCACAGTCGTCGATGTTCTCTTGGCACTGGTCACCTTGGAAGCCTGAAAAAAAATATTTTGTTAGAATTCAGTGTTTCTTTTAGTTGAAAACGTTGCTCATAATTGAAGAGATCGTATCGATCGATCGTGGATTTTTTCTGCATTTCAGGGAACTATCTTAGTTGGGAGTCTACACAAAAAATGAATCACGTAGCAAGCGCTTTAGTTATCAATTGAATTCAATCTTCGCTAAAACCATACCCGCGAGACCGAAGATTGAGCAAAGGCAGTGAAGAGAAGCTCTCGAGAGTCAAGCACGTAATGGGGGGAAAGGACATCTGGTAACTACCATTGATAATTGGTAATAAAGTCATTATTCAATGAATCCCAGAGTCGCGCCGCGGGACTATATTTCATGCAGGAAAGCCACCAGGGAACTCGATACGCTCATTGGCAAAAGTATAAACGGCCGGCAATCAGTCAGGCGACGTTTATATTAGAAAATCGTTAATAAAATTCCGATTATTCCACGCCTAATCTATTTATTAACATTCCAATTGAAACGTACAAAAACACTGCTGAAATATTTATCCAGTCATTATTACGACTACAAAAAAGTTTGCCGAGCAGTAAAGAGTCATAAAGAAAGACATTTCTGAACTTTGGCAAAAACTGCTTTGCCGTTTCATCGCACAGTAACAATTCCATTTATCACGAGTCCACCGTCGACTCGCCCGTTTGTTATCTCTCGCGCGGAAAAGAAAGGATAGAGACAAAGAGGAGAGCGGAGCCCCAGGAGTGAGAGAGAGAAGGTACGGCGCGAGGCGACTGATGAGTCTCGTTACGACGGATTACGCGCTGGATTATGATGGTTGCGCCGGTTATAAAGGGGAATCGTTAGGTCGCGAGAGCGACATACCGCATTGCCGTCTGCGTGCACCCGACTTTCTGCCCATTTTCGAACACACGACAGTGGGACGTCGATGGCCGTGTGCTTCATTCTGCGCAATCAAAGATTCTTCTCGCGATCGGCGTAGGCCTTGAGCGCACCTCCGCGTATACCTATATCGTTAAAAGAGCGATAAACTGTGAGACACATAGAGTGGATAGATTGAAGAGTTGTGGATCTAATAAATGTTTAATTAATCGATTCAACGGGCGTCTTATCAACGAGTTTATTTGACGATTAAAATATTTATGTACTTTCAAAGCGATACTTCGAGAATATTTTTCGCGACGATTAAAAAAGAAACGGCAAATTTATTTTTCCTACCCATAATTATATATACCCTATTATAAGGCTTAAACTGACAGAAATCCTGTGGTCATAAAGTGGTTTGTAAATAAAACTGAAGCAGCTCACTCGGCGGATACATTTCGTAAAGTCTACCTGGCGCAGCTTACGAACATGACTCAATAGTTCTGCGTAGATCGTTAAAATATTAATTGCTAATTACGAAATTATTTAAATTGCCTTAAATAAATTTACTGTAATCACATAGATTAAAAAAATGTTTTCGCATGGAATGTATCGAGTATTTAATTTTTTTTTTTTTTTCGAAAAAGGCAAATAAATGTATGTATAAAGAGCTGAAAAGAAGGTGAACTTCTCGTAATTAAGAGGCGATAAAAATGAGGGCTGACACAGAATTATCGAAGCACTATCGCACGAAGGTGAAGAAGTAAAACCGGCCCTCGTAGGACTAATAGAAGGCTTGTTAATGCGAGATCAATATGGCCCCAGTAAATTAGTTATCGATCCTTGTTACTTCCGTCGACAGCCAGATAAGTCCAGATACAAACCATCTCGGGGCTTACTTCTCAATTTCTCGCCAATCCTATATCGCCCAACTGGATCTGAGCTAATCGGTTTTTTCTGTTGGTCACTACAATCACTATTAATCATTAAATGCACTCGAGAAAAAGAACTATAATTTGTTTGCCCAAAAATAATCTGAGATTACAAAGGTATAACTATTATTATTTTTTCAAACAAAGAAATAAAAATGTGGTTGACCACGAAATTCGGTAAAAAACTTATAAATACACGAAATAAGGAAGAAATTGGACACACAAAAGCGCCCGGAGGCTGACAAGGTTCGTCGTTTGATACGTGAAAGTCCGAGAGGAAGCGGCCTGACCGCAAAGAGAAGCGAAGCCATGATAAGAGGTGTTACCGATAGAGAGATGCGCGTCTTTTTCGAAGTGCTCTTTTAACGGGTCTGGCTGATAAAAGTCATCGAGCCACGTGGGAAACGAAAAATCGACGCGTCCTAAGATTGACCCGAGCCACACTTCCTTCCTTGCTCGCCGAAAGTGTGAGAAAAACGTGGACCGCACTGTACGAAATTTCCGATTGACTATCGCACGCCCCGTGGAACGCGCTTCTACGCTACATTCGCTAAATATAGGACGGACGCGCATAAACTAGTTCGGTGGTTCGATCTTATCGTCCCGCCAGATTGCGCTAATTAATGAGGGATCTTTCGCTTTATGTGCCACTTATCAGTGTTTACGCTCGGATGCTTCGCGTATTTATATAGCGTGGGAAAAAAATTAATTTAATTAAGAGGCTCCCTTCTCTCACAGATTAGCAGAGGTTTTAACAGTTACGATTTTTTAAAAATGTTTTCCTCCCGTCAGGATTGAAGTGTCAATGGGTTATTGTCGCGAATAATTTTAAAGTGGGAACATGTCTACTGTGGGGTTTATATGATCTCGGGTGATATTCAGATACGCCACTATTATATTCTAATCTGCACGTGTTATCCCCTTTTCCCCTCCTCGAAGCAAGACTCGCAAACATCAGGTGCAGGAGGGATTACGTTTTAATATTAATATCAAACGTATAAGCATGACTCGTCCGGTATGTAATAAAGTCATAATCGTATCGTTAAAATGCGCTCAAGAATAATTCAATTCTACTCAAAGATTAATTAAGAAAAATATATACAATATACATTTGCTGAAACATTCTGTTTCCGTTGAGAAAATTGTAACTTTTAATGCTTAAATCATGCTGAAATTGAACCTCTGCATCTGCCCTTACGGAATCGAGGAAAAAGGATGCACATCGAAGTTCGCGATAAAGTCCGCGGATGCGCGCAAAAATCGGCGTCATTCCTTCTTGGGATCGAAAAGCCGCGAGAAACTCGCGAACCTCGAGATTCCTCGGTGCCATTCTCAAGCAACGAAGCGGCGAAATAATCACGGAAAGGCCATTTCGTATGGAGTTATAGGTAGAGGGCAGCCATGGAAAGGGGAGGGAGAGGGGGAGAACTTCCGTATTAAGCCAATGTCGGACTTCCTGCTTGCATCTATTAAAGCCTCGGCGGTCCAAACTTGGTCTTACGCTGGTACGGAGATACCCGCAACGACGCATGCTGACTCTTTTAACCCGACCGTGCCTATCCCCCTTTTTCTTACTAGTCAAGCTCGGTAACGAGAGGAGATACAACGGAGGGAACAAGAAGTAACAATGAGATAGGGAGAAGGAGGCTTGCAAGGGACAAAGGAGATGCTGCTCCTCTTTTTCAGGCTCGTGTTGAGCTTTTTATAACTACACCTAATTCAACTGTATCTAACCGAATTTAAAGATTAGACAGACATTTCAATATGTATTTTGTTTTTTCTTCTTTTCATTTAATGAATTGAATTGAAGTGTAATATTTGAGGTGTGGTCGTACTCGACACCTCCGATGAATTAAAGCACTATTCAGGTTGCTCACAAAAAAATGTACATAAGCACAAAGTTATTACGATATTTTTTCTCTTGTATTAAAACTTTTTTAAATTCTTTAAATCTTATGTAAATCTCGCGCAAAGTGCTTTATAGATTTTATTGCAAAATACATAAATAAACTTCTCGATATTAAAAAAAAAAAAACGATGAGTGCTTTTTATTGTCAGAGGTACACCATCGACCGCCAAGCTCGGGGACGTCGCAATCTCCCGCATTTAGCATAGCACTCGCACTTAAACCGCGGCGCTTTCGCGTGAAAATTGTAGGCGTCTAGAGCGTCGAGATGAGAGGAGAGAGAAGCGCGGATTAGATCGGTCATCGGTCGATTTTCTCACGCGATCTCACGGCGTCTCGGTCTTTCCGCCCGCCGACGAGAGACAAGCGTCAGTGATATCGCCCATGAGCGCGCTCTCGAGCGAGCCTCGCTATGGGTGGAAACATCGTGCGGTTTTATATACGGAATCATTAGGCTCGATAACGATTGGAGCCGCGGCGCGCGCATATATAGTTTATGAGTTATGAATGCACGATGGGCGCGCGCGTGTGGCGCGGGAAGAAGCCGGCCCCGCCGCTCGCCTTTCGCCATCGTGAGTAACGGTAAATTTCGGCGGGCCCTTTTTACTGCGGGATCGGCGGATCCACGGAATCGCGCGGGAAAAGCAGCGGCGATTTATCGGGCGAAGCTCGCCCGCGAAAAATTCCAGCGGATGAGTGATAAGACGCCGGCTTGTTTTACCGCAATTTCTAAATCGGCATGATAATTCGACGCTGAGATCGATCACTGCGCCCCTCCTCGCCTCGGCGTAACTAACACACTTATCGCAGTATATATTATGCACACTTCCGTTTTTTATTTCATCATCCGCAATTCTAATCGTTCGACCGCACGCGAAGAAATTCCACTGTACAAAGTGCTAAACTTACACAGAGGAAAGCAAGAGAAGACGGAAGTGAGGGCCAGTTCTTGATCGATCGGATTAATTCGATGACGGAGAATTTCCAGCGTGGGCTTCTTCTCTTCCCTTCTCGCGTTACTCGCGCGCGCGAGCGCAAGAAAAGGAACGCCAAAAAAATCCACCTGGTGCGTCGTCGCACCGGAGCGAAGAAGCGTGGGACCCTTCGGGATTATGACGCCTCGGATTTTTCATCGCACGCACCGCCGTTTTATTGGGGTGGCGTGTAGGGCGCGCGACATGACGAGCATCCGAATTGGCCCTTGCTGAGCTTTCGTATTATAATAGGCGACCGCGAAGAAAAGCGAAGGAGCTAGATCGCTCTTTAAGATACGTCTTACTGAAAATACGAATAATTGCTTATTCAGTCGACGTATCGCTGATATCGCAGCTGCGTTTTTAAATCTAATGTCGCGAACGATTCAATTGTCTCTTTGTACGATGTCGGAGTAATTTCAATTCTATGAGTTGTTCTTGTCAGACCTCGTAGTATCTATTTTTTTACTTCATTGTGTTGTACGTGCCGGTAGCTACTATAAGGTGGACTCGTGATTTATGAAGCACGAAGGAAGATAACGTTATCATAAGGCATATTTGACAAATAAATAAGCAAGACGTTCCACACAGGGCAAGCGACACATCATCGCGGAAACAAAGAAGATAGAAAGTATACAAGCATCTCAGACATGCGGCGGCGGAGGAGCAGCGGAACAGTGCTGGGTCAGCGCAACGAATCGATTCCCGTTAATATCGATAGAGCGACGAGGCGGTGCTCCGTACATATTTGCCCGGCGATTGGTCGCGCGTTTTTTTACTTGGCCGCGAAAAGCCGCGGTAAATGCAGCGCTTTTTTCGAGCGTGCTTTAAAGTCGATTAGCCTTGAACGAGAGGAGAGTAAAAACACCGGCGAGCCTTTGTTCCCCGGCGACAGCGGCGATAATTAGCTCCGAGGATCGAAATTAAGATCGATGACGGCGCGAAAACAGTCCCGCCGACGCTTTCTTCCTCGCCAAACGTCGCGCGAAAAATGTGGCATAGCCCCGGCGGAGAAATTATCGTTTACAATGTCGCCATTGATGAAGCACGCGAGGCTGCTCAAGGTGGAGCGCAAGAGAGGATGGCAGAGTGCAGAGGTCCGTTCGCACATGACCGCAGCGAGCGATAATTGCGCATCTCGGAGAAGAAAAAAGGAAAAAAAAGAGGAAGCCGCCGTTCGGTCCCGCTTCGGAATTCCGAGATCTGTTCCCACGTATCGGATTTCGCAACGAGACGCCAAAATCTAAGCAGTTCACGCAACGATTCGACCGCCGCACACTTGAGGAAGATATCAATGAAGAGAGCTGCTCGAGATACAGGAAGAGAGAGAGAGAGAGAGAGAAACGGAGGCTAAAAAAGAAGGGTCCCTGGAGGGTGAGAGAGCAGCCACGAATTTTGGTCCTCCCGTGGGTACTTCAGATGAGAGCGAGTCTACCTATGCATTGTATGAGGACTCGCACGAATCTTTTGATGTGCTTCGATCTTATAAATTTGTAGCTACTTAATCTGAATTCGAGATCAATTCAATTTTCAAAATGACGCACTTTAGGTCAATTGTATAATATCTTTATTAATTACGATACAAGTTCTTCTCATTAAAATCTTACGTTAAATTTTTTTTTATTTATTTGAAAAATTACATTTCCCAAATAAATAAATGAATATCGTAAAAAGTAATGACTTCTTTTACGAACTTCGATTTTTTCAGTCAGTCATTTAAGAATGTGTAGGTAAATAAATTCAAAAGCAAAATCGACAAACAAACGAGAAAATAATCCAAAATCTCAAAACACGCAGGGCGAAAAAAGCTAAAAAAAAAGCCGAGGGGTGCGTCATCCAGACTATTGTGTCTACGTACACCTGGAAGCGGGACTGATCCCAAGGTAAGGTCCGTTTCTCCTGCATCCCCCTGAGAAAGGGAATCGCACACGCGCACTCTCTCCACCTACGCCGATACACTTGCCGGCCTTTCCCACACGCGCCCGTATCTTCCTGTATTTCTTAGGAAAAAAAAAGGAACTTCTTGTATTTTCCGCTTCACATTACGGCTCGATGCGCGCCCACGCATTGTACGCCCCCTCCGAAGGGCCCTTTGCGCTCGCGCCGTATCTTTCTCCGATTCTTTGTGCGCGCGGTTTATTTTGAATGTTGCGCGCGCTCGCGTGAGAATGAGAAACGCATCGACGGGATTCATCGATTCTTTATTCCTTCGATCTAAAAATGGAATGAGTAATCGCGCGCCTAATTGAGTTCTCACCCCGTTAACAGCGCATTTCTAAATCGGTATCGACACCTCAGCTGCTAGAAAATGGGAAGGGAGAGTCATCCGCTAACGAAGGGATAAGGAGAGGAGATTTCGTGCGAGTGGGCGAGCAGACACGTGGGCGAGTGAAGGATCGCGACCGCTACTTATAAATCAAGTCGCGCGCACTCGTGTAAATGCCTCCCCTACTTTCCGTTTTTTTTCCCCGAGTATCCCTTTTCTTAGTCGATTGGACACCTCGACGCTGATTACTCATGCGCGCGAATGTTAATCCGGCTAATGAACGCGAGAAGCGCATGTGAGCCCGGTGAGCTTTTCCACTTCAGAATGGGAACGTAAATCACGCAATGCGGCGTTGTGGTATGATGTATCGCGGTGATTAGAGTTTTCAGGCATTCGATATCAACGCGATCTTCGCGAGAGTGTCGATTAAGCGTTGAGTTATTAATTGGGCGATGAGGCGCCTGGATTGAGCCGTGCCGGTAGCTCGGCTTTTCGTACAGGCGAAGAGACGACTCGAGTTAATAGGCTACCACTCGAGAGCGGAGACGATTCGGAGGATTCTCGAGAGTTGTCTAAAGCACATGGGGGCTTTCAAGCGGGTGAACCCTTGCACTTCGAACAACTTGGATTCTACAATTCTCTCTGCCTGTCCAAATATTTCAGATATTCTCCGTTCTACCTTCTTTTTTACCCTCTTAAAACTATTCTTCTTTCTGGTGATTCGACCGCTATTCAAAGAATACGTGCGAGTACCTTTTACTAAATTAACATTTAAATACAAGTAAAACTACGCCTTTTATTTTAAAATCCCAGCCACGTGTACAACCCCACCAATTACCGCAACATTTTCTCACAGTATCTTCTTTTATTTCGTCTAAGCATGCGTCGAGTAACAATTACGACTTGTAACGGAACCCACTAAATCAACCCTTAAAACAGTCGACAACTGTGTTCCTTCCTGAGAAATTCCTGTACGGCGCCACCCGCTTATTTCTCGAGTGCCTCCGAAGCTACAAGCCCATTCATCCTCGAAAAACTACCGCTCGCGTGCGCGACTAAGCCGAGTCCCGGGGGATCCATGGCGCGTTCACTTTTAGCCACGTTCACATGGCTCTACGTTTGCCACACGCCTGGCTTCACGCTTCCTCCCTTTGTTTCCGGGGCTTCTTCCGCGCGGAATTACGGTAATCAAGTACGATGCAGCCGCATCCCCACGATCGCTTCATTAGGACCATGCGGCTTTCGGCGAGTCCACTGAGAAAAACTTCGGAGAAAGTTGCAGTCTCAGGAAGCAGGCTTTGATAATTCTTATGTTTGAGTTTTAAGGATGACGTTTCGGTTCTGCATAATTTGCCGAGTGCAATTTTTAAGGAAAGTACACGTGTACACGCAGTCGGATGGAAGACTTTAAAAATAGAGTTACATTGATCAATTTTCCAAGGATTGTAATAATTTTCCTCGTGTTTCAAGTATCTATATTGATCTTTCAGAATACCAATAATTTTCGCAATAGCTTTTAATGATATTCTTTTTTCTCGGTGCGTTTTCAAATATTCGAAAAGCTTATCGACCGCGTATTTTACGTTTAGAAATAAAAGTTTTACATCGTCTAAATATAATGTGGTAAAAAGATGAGTACTATAAAAAGGAGAATGACTCTTGTATAAGAGCAGGGACATCAGGAGCGCGGGCGACGACATAAATCGCAATCAATTCTGTTCGCTCGCCACGTAGTCGCGTCGAGCCGGCGAATCATCCAAAACGTCGGACTCAGAATATAGTTTTTACCGAGGACATAATATATAAAACGATCTTCCCCTCGCCACGGTTAAATCGTACACGCGGGGCAGCCCATATATCTTTTTCTATCGGCTGTCCTTTTAACCGTCACGCGATCAATTTTTTTTCGTCTATACCTTCAGATTTTTTCTCCTCTTTCTCATTTCTCGATTACCATTATTTTTGCTTTAAATAACGTGCAATGTTGAGATTAAACTCGATTTTCAAATTTTCAATAATCAATGAATAATTTACAGCGAATGAAACTATTTATACGAGCCAGGAGAATGCAAAATTTAGTACGGAACAATATCTACGTATGCGATAAAATTATGTAAGGACAATTTGAACAATTTAAAATTAACCGTATAATGCAATAAACGGGCATGATAAATAATTGGTCCCCGTTATTTATGAACTAATCATTTAATATTGTTCAATTACAGCCTGCAGTTTACATACGAAAGAGAAATTCCATTTACATAATGATTGTCTAACTCGAAATTATCATGCATAAAAATCTTCGGTGCAGGGTCTTTGCACGAACAATCGTTAAACAAAGAATCTATCAAGCCAATCCATTAAATTCTCGAGTGGCAGACTTTTCTTAATCCTCACCAGGTGTCGCTCGACCCCTCCTACGGAATCCTGACTAAGGATTTAATTGCCTGGACCACCGGCTAACCCCCCGCTCTCGAGAAAAACCACGCGACTTCCTTTCACGGTCAGCTTGCGCATCCTCTCCCGATGTACCCAAATAAACTCTGCGGCACTGACAAAAGGGGAAGCGTCGCGTTCCGTTCGAAAATTTCCTGAACGTATATCCTCCGCTGCTTATTCACAGCTCAACGTTCGCTCTCCTCCTCTCTCCGTAACCCACACACCAGGCCCCAATCACACACGTACTTTCCCTCTCTCTCTTTCTCTCTCTGGAGAACGTGCGATCTCTTTCTCTTGCAGACTCCGCATCGGGCGGCTGCTGCCACTGCCGTCGTCGGTACACACAGATACGGGAGTGAGAGAGAGAAAGAAGGGAAGAGAAAGAGAGAGACCGGGAGAGAGACAGAGAGGGGGAGAGAGGTGTGGCAACGCCGCGCGCGAGCGGGTGTGCGTCCCGTATAGTCCCGGTGTGCGCCGCCGCAGCCACGGACTGTGGGAAAATTCTCATGCCGTCGCCCGCTCTCGTGTCAGCGGCGCTCAGCTGGCGGATCCCCCGGGCCGGCGCGCGCGCTTTCTCTCCTTCCTACGGCTTCGCCGAGGGAGGGGAGTCGGCCACCAGTCGATTAGCAACCCGGCGAATAAGCGCGGAAAAGTGTGGCGTTCTCCAAAGTGCACCAACGGCAATAATCGTAAATTATTGACCCGATGTGTTTTTACACTCGCTGCGTGTGTATTAACCGCCCTATCTCTTTGTGGACCCGAGCCTCTTTCGCTTTCGTATGCAGCCTTTTCCGAGCGCGAACGCCCCTACTCGTTTTTTAGTCGGTAGCGATTTAAATAGAGCAGGAGCGCGCGACTTTTTACGCGGCCTTTTAAAACGTCAATTTTTTTTTTTAAATTCACATGCGCGAGGTTTACGTCCTAAAGCGTGATTTCGCTAGGTGGTTCGATCCCTGACGCTCTTGTTCCTTCGCCCCGCCGTTCTCCTTCATTCGATGTACGTATGAACTCCCGAGTCAGTACACTTATAACGAGGGCTTCCTACTTTCACGATTCAAGATCGATCAGCAGCAGCAGCAGTGAGAGAAGCTCTGTGCCCACCTCCCGCCCGTCCATTCACGCTCTATCTTGCAATAATGAGGTATATAGGTATAGGTGTGGGATACGCGTAAGTGCAAGCGGGCTCTAACAGATCGTAATGGAACGCTTCGTTTTCGCGAATTACGAGCGTTTACTTTCCTTCGTTTGTATTTCTAATGTTCCCGTAGCGGTTTCTCTGATTTCGTTCACAGGAATACGTACAATTATTAATTTAGGAGTGGCTCCGCGGGGGGAAGGAAAGTGTGCCAGGTTTCGCACGAAAATATTTCAGATACTTTAATTCGTATCGAGACTTTCGCATTTCGCATTGTATCCCACGTTTTTTGTCGCGGCTTCGATCGATTCGGCGCAATGCCATGCAAAAGTTAATTATTACCGATCATAAGTGACATCTGCAAGAGAAAGTTCAGTAAACACTTTTTCTGCAAATTTAATACTCGTGCTAACTGATGCAGCACACTTCCATCTCATAAAATACTGAGACGTTTTATTCAAAAGATCATTAACTTTAAAACAGTCATTACGAAAATCAAAATGTCCTACTCCTTACTGTATCCAAGAATTGTTCATTCAAATCAATAGCCTATTCTTTAATACAAAACAAATAAAAATAGAATTTTCTTGCCTAACACAAGAAGCGACCACTGACATCGCAGTCTTCATTCTGCTCCGAAATATTATAAAAAAAAAAAATGAGAGTCGCTGGCGCGACGAGTCGGCGATGCAAGAAGGAAGGCTGCGGCGGCTCTCTCTCTCCCTCCGTATCTCCCCCCTCTACGAAAAAGCACGAGGCACGCCATGGGGGTGCACAGGCACAAGAAAAGGAAAAAAGGTGTTCGCCTGCGGCTATGGCAGCGTGCACGCACGGAACATCTGCGCAAGGACGTGCGCCCGGCTGCAATTACCGGAATTTCGGATTTGGAATAGAGCTGGAGCAACCTGTTACACTCGGCTCGAGTTCAGTACAGAATCAAGTGGCTTGTCGGGGGAAACTCTTACTTATAACTGAACCTTTAGGTGTTGCAAAAGAGGAACTTGTTTTTTCCTTCAACAAATCTTGTTTTGGCTGACATGCATAGAATGCACTTTCCAGGAAATCTAGAAGTGTGCATTATGCAGCAGTTTTTTAAGTGTTTAGAAGACAAAGAAGCTAAAATACAAACTCCTAAAACCTGGTACACTCTTTATCAAAAAAAAAAACTAAACTCTCGAAATCTCAGCTATTTGCTAGATAACCTTATCCCTCAAGATGAGACGCAGAAGGTTTTAGGCGCCCAGACTTGGAGACAATGCTATTAGCTGTCTCGCCAGAGCTTTGTGTTTAGTCTGTGAAACTGCCGGCTGACCTTTTAGACAAATACAGAAGAAAGTTCTTTTTTAAAAAGATAACGCCTCTCCAATCATTGAAAATAAATCATTTTAGATTCCTACAGATGTTCAGCGGAATATTTGAATACGAGACTGAATCCAAGAATTTCAATGTCTTCAAAGCAACTTATGAATGTCTCTAATGAATCTTTGAGCAAACTAAATATCACTTAAACTCAAGTTAAACCACTAGAAGAGCTCTTGCAGAGAAAGCGAAGAGGCGACGTGAAGAAAGAGCGAGAGTCTCGATCTGAGAGAAAAAAGATCTACGAGGCGAGGGATGCTGTTGAGCGGACAGACGGATGGATGGATGGACGTACGGACGGACATGGAAAGAGAGAGAGAGATGAAGCGAGGAGCCGGGGATCGTGAATTGGGAGTGGTCTGGGGGAAGCGGTCGAACGAGATCGAGACACGCGAGCTTGGAAGGAAGAGGGGTAGAGAGAGAAAGAGAGAGAGAGAGAGAGAGAGAGAGAGAGAGAGAGAGGGAGTGAGCGAGCGAGCGAGCGAGAGAAGACTCAAAGGAGGGCAAAAAACACGGGAGGAGAATTTGGGGAAAGGTTATACCTCCTATTCTTCCCGGCAGCAAGGAGCATTCACGAGACTCCTCACTATTCCTCTCTCTTTCATCTCCCCTCTGACGCGATATAAGTATGCACAGTCGGTGCGTCTCCCTCTAAAACGAGTTTGCTTCTTCGTTCTTTTTTAACACGAGGGCTTCGAGATCCTTAAAAGGGCGTCTTCACCTACACACATGCAGGCGGCTCGATAAGCGCAATTTGAATGGGTAATGCCTTGCCATCTCTTCCGTGGTGCCTTCCCTTTCCAGCGACTCTAATGAAGGACTACAGATCGTTGCCCAAGATGCGACGCTGAAGGGGGAGGCTTTTCTTACGTTTACGTTGTTTGATTCGCAAGGGACAACAGCATTTTTCCGAAAGACCGAGGACTCGCCACTTGGCTATCAATAGTTCAGTCGATTTTCGCGTTAAGTGGTGGATCACCGTGAGATCAACTTGTGATCGAGATCCCACATGCGTGATTTTCAAATTCGATAGCTTTGCTTGAATGCCGAATCATCTGATAAAAGAAACGGAGACTGACTTGGTGGAAAATCGGTATGACTGCTTTTAAAAGTTTCGTCAATGCCGAGTGGTACTCAGGTAATTAAAACGTCAACCATTGCTGGAATATTCATTGTTATTTTGACTTTTCATCAGCCCTCGGGTCGAACTGTTTATTAAACATTGAACTCGCGGACAAACCGATCGAAAAGTAAGATCGAATCAAAACTTTATTAAAATAGGCAGTATTCTCGTCAGGAGTCCCCCCGTTGAGCGAGCGCGTTCTCTAAAAACTCTTTAGTCATCGTCCCCTTAATTTATATCTCTAATCGCAGCAAAACAAAGCAATTTATCATTCGCTATGCGGTCCTAAATCGAATTAAATTCCTCCACCTCGAGAACACGTTCCAATAAGCTGCGCCGCATCGACGTCGACTCGAAACTTGAAAAAGAGAAAAAAAAACTGTCGCGACGTCGCATAAATTACACAATGAGTTCTTTTTGGGGATCACCAGATCACAATCGATCTCCGAGACTTTTTTCCCGGAAACTCGATCGCTCGCGGGATCGATTCTTTTCTCCACTATGCGAGCGATTTGGCTAATCTAAAAAAAAAACCTTTATTCATTTTAATAGATCCAATTCCCTTCCTATGGTTTTCGGTCCTTTCGGTAACATTACTGTAGAAGACTCAAAAGTAATGTCCGTATACCAAATTATACAAATTCAGGCCACAAACGAGAATCTCGTGCTCTATAATTAGAAAGCCTCAGTAAGCGAAAAATATGAGCCGAAATGTTTAGAAGCAAGAAAAGACAGCGAAAGAAAGAGTACCTGGGCAAGTATGCGAGGATCGCGGGCTGCTCCTTGTGCAACAAGTATAAGACAATCAACAGGTTGTTTCGCATGCCGGCCGTCGTAAAGGCACGCCGGATCTCCCTCTTTCCGTCTTTCTCTCTCCCCCGAGCTCCTAGTGCTTCCCTTTCTCGTCGACGACCATTGGACGCTTCGCTATTAGGAATTCCCCCATCCTTTTTTCGCCCAGCGTGCACGCCTCGTTCCCGATATCCGCGAAATGTGTTTCCCGGGTTTACGATGCACCGATCGACTGTGCGAATTTTTCGTTCGCTCGTGAAAAAGACAAGCTCCTTATATCCATATGTATAGCGGCGGTCAACTCGACGAAACAAGAAAAAAAAATTAGCCTCAGTTTTTGCTTCCAGTTATTACTTCGTGTGCATGTAGTTGTAAATTAAATTTGAATGCGCAAGCCTATGGATTTTATACAACGTAAAATTAATTTACATCCGAACGCAGGTATAATCTCGCAGATGAAAAATATTTACGCAATTAACGGTCCGTTTCCGTCTGTCATTTGTCGAGTAGCTGATGAATTCATCAGATGGTTTATTGCTCGAATAAAATAAACAAGCGAGTGCATTGAAGTATGCCGGGGCGCGAGGCATCCCTTTAAATAAAACTCCCGACTGAAAGTCCACATAAAGTCCAGAGCTTTAATAACCCCAGCCACTGGCCCGTTTTCGAATATCCCTTCTCGCGCGTCGGCACTTATGTGCGCGTACATATGTATACATATGCGCGCGCGCATACAAATGCACATTCATATACACGCAAGTGGGGAAGAAAGCGGGTGTTCTTGGGACGGAATATTCCGGCTCTCGGGCATGCGAACAATGGCTCCGTCATGAGGCTACCATTCTTTACGGACAATCACTGTAGGCCCCCCCTTTCGTGCGCATACGTGTGTGTGTGTGCGAGCGCGCGCCAAGGGCCCGCTTAAAAGGACAATCGCGTCCTTATTTACGATTTGGGCGGACGCTACCTATACGGGCTCGGGTTCCTTCCTTTCGTTCGGCAGGTCCCTCGAAAAGAGGGAAGCCCGAGCGAGAGAGATGGAGTGAGCTTAGTACGGAATGGACGATCAAGTCAGAGCTGCTCCGCGCGCCCGGCTTTTATTATCGATTTTGACCCTTTTTCCCCTCGATCTTATCCAAGAGTTTTAAAGTCGTTGTTTCCTTCCTTTTTCCGTAAAATAAAGAAATGAACATATTTTATCATATTTGTTTGTTGGCACGGATCCCATAACTCGAAATGGTACTTAATGTGGGAAAGTTAACGACAACTGGTTTAACGGATCGGCGAAGTGGGATATTTTTTCCTCGTGAATTATGCAATTTGTAGAAGGATTTAATGCTCCAGGTTTTTCTCGAGGAAGTACTTAGCTAAGCTTTTTTTTACTAGACGCATCGAGCGCACCTTTCATAGAACGATTAAACGCTAAGAGAGCGCGCCGACGGAGTAATTGCAGACATAAGAAAGCACCTTGCCCATCCTTTTTAAAAGCTAATACTCCGATCCTCCGTGTACCCCGCACGTAGAAGCGCGGGACCTTTCCCTGGCCGCCGCTTCCTCTTCGTCCCCACAGCGCGACCGCGCGCCGCAAAAAGAGACGGACAATTGCACAGCTAGCGCAAAACTTTGCGCCAACAATGGGCACCGGGCGAGTGGAAAAAGGGCCTCCGATTTTGATTTACGAGGGAAGCGCGCGATAGTTTGAGTTATCGGCGTCGATGAGTCCCGAAGATATCGCCTGTTGCACCTCAAAGGAGGAGAGCATGGGTAAAAAAACGAACAGAGGAAAAAGAAACCTTAGGAGAGACGAGCAAAGTGGCTGCTTTATCTCAGGGGCTTCTCGAAAATGAATCTGAGCCCGTAGCGAGTAACTTAAGCGAACAGCTGATGCATGTGCGTAAGTGCAGCAGACAGCACTTGAGTTTCATAAAAAAGAAAAAAAAATATTTATCGAGACGAAAAAAGTTGAGAATAGCTAAATAAAGTATCGCAACGAGCGATCGCTATATATCACGCCCCAAAAAAACCCTTATTTCTAAACAGCCGTATTATATGTTACTTTATGGGCATTATCTCTCGCCAATAACACTCTCGTTTAAAATTTCAAGCCATGCATCACTCCCCCGAGATAATTCGAAATAAAGAAGTAATTCCCATCCTGTAAGACACTATCTGCCGGCACGAAAAATTAACGGTACAGCGATTTAGTAAAACACCGCGGCTTGGCAATGGTATTAGAGGAGAGTCCCGAGCTATCTAAACTTCCTGTCCGATACTCCGGACCTCTCCTTCTCTCCTCCGCAAACACTCCAGACCCTCCAAGTGTGTATCTCCTGGGTGAGCGCAAGATAAAGGCGTCACTGTGCTGCGCGACCGGCCGGTCTGCGGCGTGGGGGCGTGGGTGCGCCCGAGTGATTTACATATGCGTATTCCTATACTTTATTTACGGCGTCGATCATCCCGGCGCGCCGCTTTATCTCGGTACGCGCCGTCTGGAGGTATACTCGTGGGAGGAACAAAGAGGGTGTGCGATAAAGGAGGATGAAGCGAACAATATTCCAAGTGCAACGCTCGAAGAGAGAGAGAAAGAGAGGAGTCGAGGGTATTAGCCGAACCCGCTCGCAGCTCTCCGTACCCTTGGCATTATTACAAGCATTGTTGGCCTGATAAATGCGTACTTACGAGTGAATCGCTTTGAAATTATTTCTAGGCAAAGTGTATACATTCGACGCGGCGATAAACCAGCGATTTTTATCGACGCGCTCGTACGCTTCTATATTGGCAAATTTTTTTTACAAAAAGAAAAACCTCAATATCGGCAAGCAGGCTCTCTCGAAATCCTTAATTAAATTTCCGAGAAAAAAGTGGATCTTCGTGTGCGTCGCCATTGTCACGGATACGCCAAGTGCGATTTGTTTACGGCTCGCCATGAGTCACATTGGCCGCACGGTAGTGCGTTAGCGTTATTGAAAGACGTTTCCCCCCTTTGTCGCTTTAACGATCTCGAGAACGTCCAGGAGGTTGAGAACGTAAATTATTGCATCTTCGTTATATGGACTCAATTAGCCCCGGCGCAGCGATTGACTTTGTGTGCGCGCGGGTAGCCGATGAAAGGAGAGAGGCCGTTGCTAACCCTTTGCGATAGGCGCAAACGTTGAAAGGTTACAATCGAGGTCCCCGGGTATATAAAGCCCGGATATCTCCCCCGGGGGGCGAAAAAGCTTTAGCCGAAGGAGAGCCTCTGTTGTTTCTCGCTCAGATTGATGATCTTGACCTTTGAATTATCGCCGGTGGCCCCGGAGGCCAAAAGCTTACAGGCGGGGACCGAATGCCAGTCGCCATGTAATTGACAATCTGCCGTTGCCCATTGAAGTATCCTGCCTTGAATACGTACGCGGCGAAGCGGCCTTAGAGAAACTCAGCTACCGAGACATCGTACAGTATAGATTGACTCGACGCAAGGGGGACTGAATATTTTTTTTTATAAGTCGACTTCACCTTTGAAATTTTACGGCCTATCACCTAACAGTCTACCCGGCCGAAATAGTCCGCTTATCCTTTTTCTTACCGAAACTTCAAATTGAAAAACAACGCCGTCCCACATAACGACCTCGTTATAGAGTCTTTATCGAGGCGCATCTATTTAATCGAGCATGGGGTGGATCGAGGATCGACCTCGAGGAGACGGGGCATAAGTTCGGCATAAAATTTTCGGCCAGTGCGTTATACGGCCGACAGTTTGATAGCCGCGAAATTTATACCGTCGGGAGCGGGCCTGCTCGTAGCCGAAGAAAAACAAACTGTATCCTATATCCCTGTCCGGTCTATCTCGGGCGTGTGAGGCCTGCGCGCGAGGCACGAGCCCCGGACCGCGAAGATTGAGCATCCGACACTGCGGCCGCGTCGTTTCTCATGCAATCGAAGAGAGCGCGGGGGAGAGAGCACACGCGAGTAATTGCGCCCGCGAGAGAAATGTACGAGGTGCTGTTAACGTGCTGAAGGGTTGTAGGTACGAAAATTGATTTTTCGACGCGCGAGGGCGCGAGATTAACGGCTCCGGCCGATACTTAATTTATAGGTGGACGGTCCGAATGGACTCCGAGCCGCCGATAATAGAACTGATCTATACCAGGAGCGCAGGCGGTGTCCGGAACTCTTTTGTTTCGATGCCGCGATGCATTATACTTGCAGCGTCATGCATTTTTATTTGCACGCCGCGGGGTTGGGAACTTTTTTTCTATCCTTCGGTGATCGATATCGGTGCTTGTGAAAAAATTATTGGAATGAGTCTCCGATTTTGGCCAGTGCGCTGCTTTGATTTTAAAAGCTTACTCTGAGTTGGATAGACCTGACCTTAGTAAGCCATGATGGGAATCGATCGATACTTCTTTTCTGGGATGTATTTGTTGTAGTACCGTTGGTTAACTTACCTAAAACAAAAGAGAAGTAAAACATTAATAATTTTGTAAAAAAAATAATTAATTTTAAAATATATTGAGAAAAGATATCGCGCAGGAGTCATGCAGGGACAGCGGGTCGCGTTCGCAATGACGCCATTAAAGGCCTCCTAACCGGACAATATCGCAGGCATCAATCACGGGCTAGCGAGGGCAAACGCAGCCGGACAGTGATGACTGCTGTCTTAGACGCGCGGTCAATCAATCCGGCGACTCTTCGGAAGGGTAGCTACCGGTGGCTCCTCGCCGAGATAAGCGGAGAGAGAGGAGTCCTCCACGGAAACCGCGAGGATCTTTTCTCTTTGTGCGCCGCGTGTCTCCTGCGACGGAGGAGAGGAAAGCTAGACGATCGATAAAGAAGGCGCGAGTAAATCATGGGAAGGATATTCGTGAGAGCCGCACGACGCGCCAAGCGGCGCGCGGAAGAGGTAAAGAGGGAGAGAGAAAAGTTTCGGTTCGACATATCAGCCCGAGGTGGTCACGAGAGAAACTTGCCGGGCTAAAGCGAAGATGTTGTGGGTGGGACCCTATGCCTTCGTGATCCTAACTTCGCTTTATCTCCCTCTTTCTCCGTCCGCTCTTTCTCCGCGCTTTTGCCACTATTTACGAGGCTCGCTGCGGCGCTGCGATAAACTATGGAAATATATCAGCCGCTCTTTTTTCCGCGGGCTATCCAAGCGAGGGGCCCAGCAGACATTAAATTACGGAGAAAGTACCAAGAAATTTTAGTCGGGATTTTGAAAAGGCACACCGGCTAATATCGCTCGATCCGCGAACCGTAATAAATCAAAGGCTACTCCGTCCTCGAGAGCAAACAAAGTGCAGCTCGGATCGTCGAGGAAGGGTAAACAAAATAAAATGAGAAGCCAATAAGGCGAATCGCGGCTTTTTTCGACGGAGTAATGGAAGAAAAAAAGACGAGATCGACGACCGATTCACTCCGCTGTACAAATACGAGGCGCTCTGCTCGGTGGTGGCGTAAAAGGGACGAACAGGGGGAGGGGGAGGGGCGTCCAAAGACAATTTCCGGCGCATTCGCTTCGCGCCTTTTTCCCTGCTTCATCATCGCCCGCGTAACCACCGCTTTTTCAACCTCTACGTGCAAATAATGAGCGCCTGGACACTTGGCCGAGACCCCTTTCTCACCAGCGGCCAGCGTAAAGCAAGTCACGAGGATTTTCTTATGCGAGCTGCTTTTCGCGATCAAGCCTCCCCCTCCCGTCTTTTTTTCTTTTTCTATCTCATCCACGCGAACAACGCCAGGAATTTTTTAAGCAAACTTGCAAGTCGATGCCTTTATTGCATCCGTACGGACTGCACTTTACGTTTGATGAAAAGGAGCTAATTTTTCTTGAATCATGACGATATTCAGCGGCAGACAAACTGAAATAGCTGAAATTCCTTCGGTAGGTTACCTAACGCTTGCGTAATAGCAACGCAGTACCTCTCGGTCCGAACGCAGTGCGCACCGCACGTCGCGGCTAATCGCTGAAACCCAAAGTCCGAGCCTTTCAAAGAGCATAAAACGGCGGAGGCTGCGTGGCTTCCGCCGTCCATCCAGTGCTGACGCGCATACGTCTTCGGCCGGTCTCGAGGCAGCAACAGAGATAGGAAACGCACGTATGCGAACGATCCGGTGGAGGATAGGGAGAAGCCGGTCCTCTGAGGCTATCGGCATCGGAAGATCTCCCGGGAGATAAGGAAGCGTATATCGACGAGTTATACTCCCGGGCGATGGACCGCTCGACCAATATGTAGAGCAATTAACCAGGAACGATCGATCAGAGACAGATTGCTCAGCTAGTTTGGCACTGACTCCTAAACGACTTCGAGGCAATCGCTGACTTTCTGCAAACTATGCGCATACGTTCGGAGTTATTTTAACATGCATTTGTATTCGCGCTGTCGCCCCTGTAAATTTCTCGAGATCGACGTCAATTAGCGCTTCCTGTGGTATGCGGAATAAAAACAAAGCACTGGGCGGCGATTTTAAATTCGAAGCATAAAATTCGTCGCGCGTCTCGTAAAGCAGCGAGAGCGCAATTGTACCGGTGTGTATCGATGGCTATCGCCGGCGTGTGCCGTGGTAGCTCAATCCTCGCTGTCCGACTAGGCGAGTGCCATATAAAATGGAGCACAGTGTAGATCGTGTTACCCGCGACTTTCTAACATTCATTACCATGCCACGCCGCCCTGTTCGTGTGACTTTGGCGCGCGAAACCGAGATGACCCTCTTACCCGATTTTCTTTTCAACGGCTCCACATCATAAATATATCATATCTGATCCAGCGAACGCCAGCCATTCTTCACGCTCGTTTTTTTTTCTTTTTTATAGGAAAAGTCCTTTTTACGTCACGAGAAAAAAAATATTGGAACGGTGTCAGAAGGAACGTCGCGTAGCGATAAATCGCTCCTCAGTCCGGCGAAAAACAAGGCTGCGCGAGAAAAGTCGTGAATCGGATAACCCAATAGTCCTTATTCTTCTGTCCTCTCGACATTGCCGCGAAATCACTGCGAGTTGAAAGGATTCGCAGTAACATCAGAAGTCTAAAGATACTCTGTCGTGGGTAAAACACTTGCAAAATTCCATGTTACTACTCTAAATTCGTAAAACCGGTTGTTAAATTTTTTTGACGGTAAGTTGTAATTTTGACCAAATTCATCGCACTATTCTCGATTGCAGGACTACTACTGAACATGTACAATAATTGCTGCAAAAAAGTAAGGAATATTTTTATTTAAAAAAATAGATCTCTTCGCGATAAAAATATAAAGAATGGAATAGTTAGTGTCTTAAATTTGCCGTAAAATAAGTTTTCTTTTTTCTTCAACGTCAAGAATATAAATGCAAGCCCATCAGTGCCTCGGCGGCTCTCAATTAAGCGAAACTTCGAATCTCCGGAGCGCTGATTGGAGCAAATTAAAACGCGGCGCATTAAAACTCACCGTTGCGCACGCGAAGAAAAACGAGCAAGCGGTCCAACTTAGCCCCCGGGCAGCTTTTAATAATCGAGGAGCCGAGACGGCCCGTACGTAGGTATACAACGAGGGACGGGGGATAATTTTCGGTGGGTCGTTAATTCCCCACGCCACCCACAAATCGCGACTCGCGACCGCTGCAATAAAAGCAACGCGGCGAGGCGGTTTATGCGTGCGCGTGCGCACCGCAACGGAAGAGTGATTAATCGCCCGGGTGACTTCGCCATGTGCCTCGGCTTCGCCCGCTAAAAAGACGCAGTGCTTTACGGTGTCGCAGCCGCGCCAAGGGCACGCACAGAATCCTCTTTTCAGCGAGAGTCGCGCAGTGGGCATATATACCAAGAGCGGGACACATTGCCGCGGCAGCTCTCTCGGAAAACGAGGTTTTGACGCGACGCCGGTGATAAATGGCGTTTTAAGGTTATTCATTTGCGGAACTTTTAGCGCGCGCCCGACTCCTTTGATTATACGCGCGAGCTGATCCTCTGCGGAACTTCCAAGTCACTTCCGCTTCTCTTCTTTTCCTTTTTTTTTCTTATTGCCTAGAGCGCTTGAATGGATGCAGCTAGATGATCTCACGACGGTTATTTATTTACGGAGTGAGCTCGGATTGCATTTTAATTTTCACTAGCGAAGATTAATTAGCGAGCGTCCAACTATATAAACTTCTTGACTAAAAAAAAAATACAATTTACTCTTACAGTTTTTTTTTTACATTTTTTAAATTTATTAAGCCACGTATACTGCAGAGGGAGAGTAACGAGCATTCCTCAGGTGCGATATGGCAAATAGAAGCAGCGACAACGGCAACAATTGACCTCGCGATAAGTTCGAAAAGTGAGCTGGGGAGAGCGCGCGAGCGGACACTATCTGCGTTGTAGGGAAAATCCGCGACGCCGAAGGAGGGAGTCAATATTCCTCCACGGCGACCGCTCCGCGGATATCTCGGTAGATATGCTAATGGGCTCCCCCATTATCCTGCCCCTTGCACGCGTGAGGTAAACGCACGACGCTGCAGGAACTCCGTGCGAGTTGTTCGCGCGCGACAAAAAAAGTCGTACATGCGTCGCGCCTGTCGCTCCCTCTGTCTTCATTATTTTTCGCGCCTATCCGAGAGGTGCGCGCGACATTGAGGTCGAGTCTACGTTTGTATACCACCGGAATCCACCACGTATCGCCGTTAATCATCGAAAGGACGGTTCCAACGCAAAGCTCAATCTTCACTCGCGGGAACGGTAAATCACGAGCACACCCGAGGTCATTTCCACTTTTTTTTCTTAAAAAAGGTGCTGCGAGGAATTCACGGATAATCAATGCAGTCATCTTGCAAATGACATTTTTTTTACCTCCTCGAAGTAGTTACATTGAGACGAAAGCATGATTAATCGTGAGCAAGCTCTGCATAGTGGTTACACTGAAAAAAGGAAACGAATACATACAAACTCCACGCAAATCGCCAGTGTAACATTTTTTTTATACTACCGCGCAAAAGTGTATTCGGCGTAATTGGAACTTCGCTGCCGATTTAAAAAAAAAATAAAAAACGGGAAGAGAAGAGAGGCGCATTTAAAAGCGGCGATAGAGCGCGCCGCTCTTATTTCACGGGGATGCGCAAGAGAAGCTTAACATCGAAGGTTAGAGTAACGACGCAGTGCGGCGATGTGTATAAAGGAACGATTCGTATCTCTCTTAATTACCTCTCGGGCTTTTTGCGTCGCCGCGAGGAAGAAGCGTATACGCGCTCGTGTCCGCGCGCCGATGCTGTTCGCGCCCGCGAAAAATCCGGAGCTTTTTTGCTCATACCACCCCCTCCTGTTGCCCCGATATTCATTACGGTTGTAGGAGGTAGACAGGCTGGATTATATTGCCCGCGATTTACATGCCGCTATCGTTGTAGCTCGGAATCGCTATGCGTCTAGCCGCTGCTAGTAACGCCGAACGCATAAAGCATTGTGATTGAGACGGATACATCGAAAGCTTTAGCCAGCGCGGAGTTGTTACTGAAACTAAAAAATAAAATACAAAAATTCCTGTACAAGTATTTCAAATCCTCTATATCTTAACACGTGTGACTTAATTATGAAATTCTCACGGCGTTTAAGTGGTCGATAAAGTTCGCATTTTTTACATTTAAAATTCGATAAATTTAAAAAGCAGTCGTAATATTGAAACATTCTGTTACATAATGCATAGCCCAACTTCATTAAGATAATTGCTGCGACTAGGCATTAAAATACAAAGATATATTAAATAGATGGGCCATTGAAATTATCGCCGACGGTTAATTAGCAAACGATCGTCGCGATCCGGCGGCGGTGTAAATATTAATACCCGCGCGTGTGCGCCCCCCGTTTAAATAAAGACCACGCGATGCTCCGCAGATTGCGGTTAATTAGCTTAGAAAATATTGTGACATGACCCTTGTAGGTAAGGCGCTTGCAGTGAGAAAAAGAGAAACGAACGCGAGATTTACATCTACACCTCTCTCGGAAGTTCCGTCCCTCTTCCTCTTGCAAGGAATAAATCAGATCGTCCAAGAAGGAGCCTCTGGCTGGCGCTTGAAGTTCGCGGCGCGCGTTTGTATGCAACAACAAATAACCGTTAAGTTGTAGGGTGCAGATTTTTCAATCTCTGAGGGGAGAATATCTAGATAAGCTGACTGTATACATTTTTGACGGAAAAACGATCGGTTACCGGTGTCTCATGACCCTATAACTCAAAGTCGCAAAAGTTTACATTTGATGTGGATCCACGAAACGTTATTGGCGAATTTTTAGGCATAACGGTCCGGTTGTGTCTTCGAGTTTACGGTTAAACTGCTACTGTAACTGCTTACATGCGTTAATGTGTATTAAATTGTGTGATAAATTTTTAGCTTCCGTTATTTTAGTAGTTTGTACGAATTGAAAAAGATAGAGAGAAAGAGAGAGTGAGACAGAAGAAGTCGTCGCAACACGCGGAGATGTCAAATGACGTGGCTAATAAAGCGTGGAACGTCCGAGCCGTTACACACCGTGAGATTTCATGAATCCGGCAGACCAAATATCTCCTCCACCGCGACTTATTCTAATCGGGTCCGAATAAATTATTCATTTTTGAATCCTACAGCGGGGGGTCTCGGCCTCTAAACGCAAATGAAAACATAAACCTGCGAACGTATTATATACCCGCGAGCGAGGATTTCTTTCCTCTTCCGTTCCTTCTCCCTTTTTTTTACGACACACGTAATTCAAAATTCGCGATGATAAAATTATTGTATCTCCTCCTCCTATGCTGAGGCTCTCCCATTATCCCGTGAGAAACGGACGGGAGGAGGCTTCTCTCTTTCTTAATGAGAATCCCGTATTTTATTATACCACGACGAAATCAGATGCGCGTGGCCGCGGATTTAAAGCGTGTCGCGCGCGATCTCTTCGTAACTAGCGAAGCAATTACGTAATGGAAGGAAGCGACCTCGGCTGTATCTGCCGGGCTCCATCGAAATCGCTGGACGGCGTACGTGGCTTCGATTCCAAAGTGAAATATGCCCGTCGACAGATACTATCAGGGGAGGGGGGAGGTTCACCTGTATTACACCGCCTCGCCGTATGGAGAGGAGAGCCCCGTCCTATCTCGTGGAATCGCGACCGGCTCTGAGACCGCGGTCTTCGCGACGAAAAGAACAAGATGGCTAACGGCATTCAAACTGGACGAGTATAATCGAAGATAACGCTGCCAAGTTCAGATTGCTCGCTTTTGAAACTCATCTCGGACGCTGAAGAGGATGTCATAATGCCGGTACCTTGCTTAACTCGAATAAATTTATTTATGCAAATCGCAAATTTATTTTCGTATTGCTAAATGCGCCGGTAAGATCGCTCATCGATAGTTTAAAGGAATTCGAATTATTCAACTAAGAATAAAAAATTACAGTTTTATATTTGTCTTTTTTATCCAGTAGTAGTTTGTGATTAAAATTAATCTGCTGGGTAACATTAAAAATCAAGAATTTATTCAATTGATTTTCGATGAAATTTTTATACTCGATTGTTTCTCGAATCCGGAAGCTCGTCAAAAGAACGTGAAGAGCGAAAATTACAGTAGCCGTGTAGCGAAGAATGGAAAAAGAAAAGGGAGGGGAAGATCGGCTCGCGGAGTTGAAGAAGCGCATAAAGGAGCGAACGCGCAAATCCGCAAACGAGCGCGACTATCGCGAATATTCAGCGGTGTATCTCCGGGACTTCTAGAGGGGGGTCGGTAGAGTCGTGTTCCAATTAGATGGCATTCTACGCCGCGCTCCTGGATTTTTCGCGACCGCGCGCGAGTTCCCCTCTCTAATAAGGCGCCTCATTCGAGCGGCTTCTTATAAGGGTTAAAAAGGCCTGCGTGTTCCGCGGGAGAGACGCGCGGCATTAGAGCCTCCCGCGCGGTGTACACACAGTCGAAAGCCGCGCGCTGCCGAACGCAGCCAACTTGATTAACGCAATTTTTTTCATCCGACCGCGCGATAACGGAAATCGCTTTTTGCGGGAGGCTTAATGAAGACGAACGCAAGCAATTACGTCGTTAGGTGTCGCGAGCGGCGAAAAAAAAAGACCGTCCTAACGATCAATTATTCAGCGATGCCGTTGCCGCCGGCGAACAGTTGGACTGGGAGGAGCAAATAAACCATCAATAAAAACAATAAGTCCGCGCGGGGAATCTATCCGTGCGCCGAACTAATGGGAAGACATCAATCAGGACCTGCTTAGATATTACGGCTATTTTACGTCTGCAAAGATAAAATCACGGCGTCGTTAAGGCCCGACGAATTTGGATGTACTCGACGAGGCTCGAAACAAGAATCCGAAAAATTATGTATCACGAAGCTGCGGATTATATCCCCAGTGCATATTGTCGCAATTAAGGATAATTACGGACTTGCACGCGGTGACAACCGCGCGCGCTCGCGATGACTCATGAGAGCCACACGGCTCTCTTGGCCCCCACTCTACGTGTCGTGCACGCGTGTTTTCTCCTTGTCGTAGCCTAGCGACGCCTCTCGTGACGAGCATGACAGTAAACAGGCGCGCGATGAGAAAGAAATGAAGGATGAGCGTCGAGTTTATTAGCCTTAGATTCAAGGCCTTCGTGGGACGTCCGAGGAGAGCGAGGCTCGCAATGTCTTCTTATTAAACTGCGAATTTAAAAATAGGCGTGTTCAAAATCACGATTTAATGAGAGGTGCGAAGGACGCAATCTTTCGAAAGTTCTTTAACAACAAGATCCTCAGGTCATGTAGCTTCCCTGGGTTTCATTCAGCACAGGCAGCTACACGCTCGCTAAGTGCTGAGTAACTATTTAAATCATCAATTCAGTATCGTCACGAATCATCGCCTGTCGAATAATTTTTCGACTCGCCGCTGACATTTTTTGGCTCGCAATCAAACATTTTATCGCACTGAATATAACAGTGAGTAGCGCTGGATATCGGTACTTTTAACAGCCAAATAGCGCACTCATGTAAGGTGTTCAAGCTACATTTACACCGGAATATGGGAAGATTATCGGTGCCCATTAGAGCGAATCCGTTGCATCGGATACTTGAAAATTTGTGCCGCGCGTGCTCATAAATATCCGCATCAGCAAATAAAAAAAAGAAGAAGCGAACTGCGCGGAATCGCATCTCGCCGCACGGTCACATTTCCCGCGTAATAAGGAGGGCCAATCGTGGAGTTGCATCAAAATTTTGAATCGATTCCGAGCAGTAGAATCCAGCGGGAGAACTCGATATCCTCCGTTGCATTCACGAGACACGGCAGCGCGGGCATCTCATACCGAGATGTGCATAGCCATCGGCTTTTATCACCAGCCTCGCGTAGGCAGGAGGAATATTTTCTCCCTCGGTCTTTCGCGGACTTCCTGAAGAAACACCGCGGGGTCACACACGGACGCGAGTTAAGGGCCGCGAGCTCCCCCTCCTCCTCGGTATCATCGGCCCATCGCGAAATAATGAAATAACCGCGAAAAGGAGACGGCGAGTATGCACCTGTAGCGAGACCGCGCACGGGCCTATTCAAGCGCGCAGATACAAAGGGGACAGGACGATCTTGATAAAACGCGCGCGAGTCCGTATCGAGGAATATTCCTCAGCTTGAGTCCGCGGATGCACATCTACACTGCCTTTTTTTTTGTCAATTAGGGCCGAGTGATTGGCGCTAGCTCGACTACGGCACACGGACTAATTATGATAACTGTATCCCCTTGTGTCTGGCCGCGCTCCGGCGAGTGTTTTTGCATTTCGCCGAGCGCACGTTTATTATAACGGTCCGATGGACCTTAACGAGCCCACTATAGCTTGTTAAAAGTCTAACCTTTTGGCCCGTTTATACACGGGAGAGGCAGATAAAGAAAAAGCCCGCGGGATCGAGCGAAACCCTATGAGTAAGAGCGGACGTGCCTCCCTGAATTTTCAATACGCAGGATGCCGTGCTACTACCATACTTCGAGGCTCCCGCGAGAGTTCGATTCATGCGTGTACACATGTGCGAACGAAGTCGCCCATAATTTACAGCGTCAGGCAACGGCTTCATATGAGGAGGCGACGGATGAAAGTGAGCGCCGCGCGCCGCTGGCTTCCAAATAAGAGAGCACGCTGAATCTGATACTCGCGGTTCCACGGCGCTTTATTCCCCGGGCCGAAAGAAATCGCCGAGGGAAAAATAATGGCCGGCCGCGAGGCCTCTCGAAGGTGCATAAGCTGGCCCCTCGAGGTGGCCCCAGCTTTGAGACGCCCCGCGCGCCTCGCTTGAGGAAGAAGAATCGCGCATTCCGCGATGCGCCGCATGCGATAACTCTCGGGACGGTGCAGGAAATCCAGCGCGCTCCGCGGGAAAAGGTGGTGTGCACGTGTTCTACGCACGCGCGTAACCGCGAGAGATGCCGCGGCTCTTTTTATTCTGGAGTCGACGTTTCCCGAGAGCCGCTGATTTACGCAATAAATTGTGCGTACCGATGCTATCGTGCGCCAGTGGTCCCTTTCAATTTGCGCCGTCGTTTGTTTTGCCGGGGCTGCGCTTAGCTTTTTAATAATCCGAGCGACTATGATGGCTCCATTCTGGGAAGACCGGCGAAAGCCCACAGGACCGAATAAGGCAGTGCGTTTTATTATTTATTCCTTTTTTTCTTTTACTTTCTCATTGCGGGCCATTTGGATTCGATTAGTATGCGAAGATTTATAGCGAGGAAAGGCATTAAAGAAAGAGGAGCGAGGGGGAATTTTGCGAATGCACACGGATAGGTTTTCATGGCGCCGAGCTGATGGCAGGGTTCGAAAAATCTCACGCCTCTTTCGGCGCGCCTCCTTTTCACCGAGCGGACGACGCGCATCGACGGCGATAATAAGGCGCTGATAATGACAAGCCGCGGGCCGGTGCTTCCGGTCGACGCTTTCCCCCCACGGGAAAGCCTCTTCTAAATAAGTCGCGAGCTGGGCCGTTTTATTGCTGCCGCCGCCGATGCGCTTTATTGCGGGGCCTTTTTGTACCGGTAAATATCGTTGAGCGCCGCCGTCGCCCGGCCGGTTTCAACAATGCGAGCCGCGCGAGCTACTCATTGTTTATTTCCTTGCGCGGACCAGTTTTACTACCGCGCAACTTTTCCCCGGCGCTTTATGTAATTCTACGTTCAGAGTCCTACCATTACTTTTCTACATTCCTTTTCGTTAATGAAAAATGAATTTCTTTTATACGATCCGCCTATGTACGGTTTTGGCACTCTGCAATGCATTTTTTGATATTCCCTGTTGAAGACTGTTATTATCTTTGCCCTTTTTATTCGACATATTTTACTTTCTTGTTAGTCACACTCCAGAAGTGAATTCGTGATATTTTACTTTTCAATATATTACTGATGTGCATGTACCGCAAAGCAAAATAATCACACCAGTATAAAAAATAAGTGACTCTTTTGTAATAGATTTCTTTTTTTTTTCAAAACCTGATACCACAATAAGTGAATATCTTATTTTGAAGTCAAAAAATCAGAAAAATCAGACCTCATCTGCATCAACGCAGTTCGAACGGTAGACAGACCAGCATACATACCTAGAACAAACAAAAAGAATAAAAATTAGTAAAGCCATGATTTCCTCATCAATAAATAAAACAAATATACTCCATGCGTACTACACTATACAAATTAATTAAAATTTCCTCACGCAGGCGCTTCCACAAGTGGTAGAAGGCGGGCGCGTCGTCGTCGCGGGTGAGGACCTCGCGCTCGCTCGAGCGCATCGCGATAGTCGCGCTCAGCGTTTTCACGCATGACGGCGTCGGTGCTCTCTCAGCGCGTAAAATGCGTAGGATGCACCGGGCGGAGCGCGTTCACGCGCAAGGACGAGCGCACAGCGCAACGAGATTCCCTTTGACTGATGTGTATTATTATCCGCGCATATCACGAGCGATAGGCCCGAAGAGTCATGAAGTCACTGAGCGCTTAATTGAAAATCGCAGTCGCATAATCACGCGCTTTGTGTCAGCATAAGCGATAAATAAAAGACGCACGAGCGTGAAAAAAAAAAGAAGCAGGTAGATAGACGTTTGTATTCCGAGAGGTTGGTAGTGTGTGCTGTATGTCGAAGCTGCGGTATGTAACGCGTTCGGATCATTTGCGTACGTGGGCTCGGTGTGCATTGTGCGTCGAGGGTAAAAGTGACGCGTGATCGGCCGCTGAGGTCCCCCCCCCCCCCCCGTTTATTATGCCATCGGCGAAGGCTGTACTTCGATGATTTTGCGATTGCAGGTGCGCGCACGCACTGGCGCAGCAATTTTATGCGCCGCGTCATTAGGCTTCGATTCCGGATCGTTATTCTTTTTCGTGTCCGTGCGCGGTGCGGGACGCGCATTTACGGCGAGGAGCTTGCCCCTGATGCCGACGATAATGAGGCGCTCAAGAATCGTCGATAATCTTCCGATTGTCAGCCTCTTTATTTTCTTTTTGTACAATTTTCAGTACAGCGTATCCTTTATGTGATCGCCGAGTGGGGTTCGATAAGCGCCTAGTATCTTTTGTACAAATGGAATAAAAAGCTTATTGAATTGCTTGCGCGAGTAGTTTTTCCATGATTTTTTTTGTTTTATTTTGTTTTGATGGGAATTTTGTTTACATTATGCAGGTACACGAAATTTTATGGTTTTATGCATTGTACCGTAAATAGGCAATGCTCGTTTTGCAGCTATAGCTTACAACTTATTAACAAAAACTGAGTAACAATACACGTCTTAACAACTGCATATATAAATTTTTTAATCAAGTAGATAATGATTTCAGCGCAAATCCAACAGAAACTACATGTTAAGATTTAAAAATATGTATTATATGTTTTTGATACTCCACCAGACTTTCGAACAAGAAATTTATTTTCTTCCATAGCATTACTTTTGGTTGAGTAATAAAGTTCACTCGGAATAAATAAATAAAATATACAATCCAATAAAAATAGAATCTCGTGAATTAGTACATTTCCCCAAGATATTCTTACACCAATTCCCTCAGTAAACAATTTCCAAATGCCATCCTGCAAGTTCGCAATCGTTATTCAGAGTTTCGCGGTCAAGCATTACAATATCGAGTTGTGCAAAAATTAAGATAAACACGCGCTATTTTGCATAGGTTGCATCTGGGCCCCGCGAAGCACAAAAGAGTGACGCAGCCGCGCACGTGGAGGGAGAAAATTGTTCGCGTGGATATTGCCGAAGAAACGTGATAGAAGCGCGTAGCACGAGCAGCATAATCTAGGCACGTTCGAGATGTTCGAGATCAGGCCGAGTTGCCGGGGCGCGCACCTCTCGCGAAGTGTGGAGCGCCCGGCGAAAAACACGGCGGATCTCCGCCGCTGTGAGAAATTCAAGAGCAGCGATGAGAACGTCTCGCGAGAGGCAAATAAATCAAGCTTAGCTCTCGGCGTCAAGCTGTATGCCTATTGCAAATTTGTTGCGGATAATGTGATTTACCGTGCTGCTCGTAATTTTTCGTTTCTACTTCGAACGTTGCTCCCTTTTCTACGGTTAAAGCGGACCAAACTGTTGCGCCCGTAGAGAAAGAGCACGCGAAAAAGTTTGAGTGACGAAAGAAAAATAAAATAAATTAAAAGAAAGCAGAAGGTTACAAAGAATAACAAGAAACATTAAACAAGTTTGCTTGCCCAGCATACCGGAAGAAGGAGCAGAGGTCAAGAAATTATTTTACCAAAGGTTTATGAAATAAGTGCCACCGGTTTCTAAAACTGGAAATATGTACCACACGGACGAAGGTAAGGGTACCTGCTCCACGGGTGCGCAGCCCAACTTTTGCGAGGTTCACCCATGTGACCCTGAGCCGCGCTCGTCGCAATTAGAAGCGCGAAACTGGTTCGCGCTTAGGGAGGTAAAGTGGGCCCGTTGGAGGGATTTTTTAAAAGTTTCGTTTTAATTTCAGGTGGTCTCGTTCCGTACAGCGAGCGCATTGTGCCCGCGCGTTTTCTAACGCGGGAGTGTGAGAAGAGAGACGCAAACCCCAAGGAGGAATTCGACGAGTCATGATTGTTTGCCGCGCCGGCGGTGCGCCGATGGGAGAGAGAGAAAAGTTCAAGTCTGACCTGCTTTTATCTTAATCGTGATCTTGTTCGTGGCTGTATAACCGAGTATATTCGTATGAATCACCCTATTCATGCGGCGCGCTTGTGCCCGCGGTGCCGACGAATTTTTAATTGCTTCGGCTGGGTTTAATGAAACTGTGTGATTCTTGTTTAGATGCCTATCTATTATACAATTGACGAAGATGTAAAAATGTAAAGCTTATTTAAATTATAAAGCGAGAATAAGCTAACCCGTAATCTAATCAAATTTAGCAATTTAAAAAATTCTGCACTTCTTTTTTTTTAACGTTTAATTAAGCTTACCCTTTGAAATATAAATTACGTCTGTATTATACAGAGTATCATGACTGAGAGTGCAATGTACGGAATTATATCATTCACAGCCAGAGAAACTATCAGTCTCCATAAGACGTTACTGCAAAGATCTAAAAACGCTTATCCCATCAAGATGGCTCGAGAGCCTCGCTAAGAACAAAACGACTTGTGCAAGCTCGGTACACGAGTTGAATTCGTCATATAAGCGTTCACATCACGTGTGTTTAATAATCGCTCGATTTGAGCCGCGCAGGGTTAAAGTCAATCTGGTTCTCCACCAGTCAGAAAGAGATAGAAGACAGAAGGAGAACCTGATATGTTAATAGTAAAAATATGAGCAGCACGAGGCGTGTATACGTGTTGCGGAAGCTCATAGATGATATCGAGCCTCGTCTAACTGTGTGCCCAGATGAGAACAAGAGGAAGATATAGACGGAAATGCACTACGCAGAAAGTCAAGATCCTAAAAAAGACAGATTACGAAATCGAGTGGTTGTTCTTTCATTTGTTTTGCAAATGGGCTGACCGCAGAAAATAGAAGTTCCTCCCCCTACAACGCAAAGGTGGCGCAAATGTCGAAGAGGCAATTCACCGCTCGAGACTGCCTTCTGCGAAGGATGAATCTCAGGCCTGAGTACGCTTTGTCTACTATCCAACCCCCCGCGTCTTCAGTCGTCCAATACCCACAGTCAGCAGCTTAGATAAAGCTAACGGACCGCGCTCTCGTGAAATAATTCGCGAAACATTTGATATCGGGCCCCGAGCGCAGATAGAATCAGCAGGGAGGAGAAATCTATGTGAAGGAGAGAGAACAGGTCAAATTAATTTTTTTCACGAGCTGCAATCTATGCATTCTACGATGCATAAGACGCAAGAAAAGAGAGATAAAGAAAGGTTTAAAACGTGCGGTTTCACTAGCCAGGGGTGTGGTCTCTCTGGGCTCCTCTCTTTTCTATGGAGATGACCCGGCATTGTTCTGCCCGGCAGCAGCCGCGTGCTGCGTCGCCTGTATATCGATGCCTAATGCCCCAGCGTTTAACCGGCCAGCTTACAAAGCTTCTAAACCGCCATTGTTGTCGAGTGATTTTTTTTCGACGGCCCGCAGGAGACCTGACAGTTAGCTCGGTATGCAACATTAATCTATCGGAAGTAAACAATGGGCGTAGGTAGGCGAATTAATACAGAACGCTCTACTTTTTTACGCTGATTTTCCATAAACTAGGAGCTTGAGTTACAAGATTGAAAAATAATTGGCGTTGTAATTTTTTTTATTTAACGGTCCAACGATGCTAACGATCCATTCGTAGTAAATTCAGGCTCAGAAAGAAGGCTAAAGATAATTTTCTCTTTTTATCGTGCCTCGAACCCGTTTGCCAAGTATTGGAAATTCCACTGGACTCTTTAAAAACCAAAAAGCAAAATGCACGCAGAAACCGCGAAGGCGATCGTAGCTCCGGAGGCCGTGAGCTACGTCGTCTCGGGCATCGAGAATACGTTCACGGGAGAACAGAATGCGCCTTACAGCCGGGCGCTGCAGCACTGGGAGAGAACGTGACCTTAGCCTCGGAAGTGGCTGCGCGCACACCCGAGAGGCGCTTCGAGCGCGGGAGAATATACTTTCGACTCTCGCGCCGTTCTCCTTTTATTCCTCCGCGAGAAAAGCCATGCGCTCGGCTCGCCTCCCAGATTTTTCGCAGCTGCGCGTTTACGCTCCTCGCTCTTTCGCGCCCAGCTACTTCGGCCTTTTTTGCTCGCACGTATTTGTCTACTCTCGCACAAGACGCTCCTTGTGTGAACACCGTCAAGTGCGAACCAGAAGGCTTCAACGTATTGACCATATTTCCGCTAGTTAACGGCCGAAGGGGCAGCGTTTTCTCCAAGTGAAAATATATCCACTTGGTTATTCGTAAAATTGGCCAGTGGTCGACAATGGACAATAATTTATGGAATTAATTAGCAAGCGCCGGGGACACCTGTCACATCGATTTACCGATGAATACAAAAAGTGCACTCGCCTTTCGATAGCTATACACTCGCTCGCAGCGTTCGTTCGCATATAATACGGTAGTCCGAGGGGATTTAGCGCGCGCGCTAGTTCAAATCAAGCGTGCGTGGGCAGTGCCACCGAGGGAAAGCCTTTGTGGCGAACGTACGCGCCCCGAGGTTCGATTGTGCCGCGGTCCGTACGGACTCGAGACCCAGGTATGCAAGGAGCTCCGCTTTATACTTTCTCCATTTGGACCTGCCTTTCCGCGGACCCAATTGTTTCGCTTTAATCTCAAGGATCTAGAAGTTTCTTTGCTATTTATCACCGCCCGGGAGTTCGCGGTTTTCACTCACGCGATTGCATAATAAGGTCATATTATTAATCATATTCAAAATAAACTCGCGGACTAAATATAATCGCGACGCTTCGCTACTTAAATAAACAATCGCGATACGAACACACACCACCTCCTGTATTTCATAATACGTTACGAACAATTGTTTATGCAAAATACATTCTCCGCAAAATTTGAAGCTCAACGCCGAGTAAACTCGCGTAAGTAAACACAGTAACGGGAGGCTAAAGTTCCTTATAGGAAAAAAGGGGGTTCTGAAAAAAGCTCACGGTGCTTGAATGAACCGCGCGAGGTTGAGCTTCCTTCGCGGCGCTGCGCTCCGGATCATTAAGCTCGGGCGCGCGAGCCCACGTAAACGTCGCCGCGGCGTCGGTGGAAAATGCCACCCGCACCAAACGCTCGAGACGCTGGCCCGGCATCCATCACTGTCGCGGCTCGAGTTCGTCCCTTTCCCCCTCTCGGCCATCTCGAGCGGTCGCAGCGGCGAAATAACCGCGCGACGCCGGCGATCGCGAAATAGGAGAAGGCGAGAATTTACCGGGGAAGCATCAACGAGCGCGGGATGACGCGAGATACGTCGGGATTTTCTAGCTACGCCGAGTTCTGCGTGATGGATGAGCATGGAACATCAGCAGGCCTATTCTTATTAAAGATTTTTAAAAACTTTTTAATAATGTTTTGTATTTTCAAAATTTATTGTTCTTAATACACTTGAATGTATAATAAATATTTGGTTTTATTCAAATTAATGTAATAAACATAAGTATCACCAAAATTTAAGTGATTTCAGTTTTTTACCACACTGTTAAAAAAACATTAAATTTAATGCAAATACTGGAAACAAATTTATGTAAAAATGTAAATTAATCATAATTCATGTACGCTGATGAAATTTGCTTCCAGTATTTGTATAAAAATTCATGCAAAGTTTTTTTATAGTTCAGTGTTTTAATAAAATTGTATTGAGATATTAATAGAAATTGTCTATTGTGTATTGACTGTACTACTCATAAGTTGATGTTAGATGAATTTTTAAAAGGATCTTTAAAATCGGAACTGTGGATCGGATGACTCACCGATGACACAGCTGGCTATTATTAAGCACTTTAGTGAATTCAAAGTTAAAAATGAAAACATTTCATGAAGAACATTAATCTTATTCAAACGTGCAAATTGTTACATCGGTTACAGTCATTCAGCGCTTACAGTTTCGAAATTCAAGGAACTGCATATGAAGTTATAATAGCCACTTGCTAATTAATTCCGATGTAGACTTTATCAGATCATCAAGATTTACTTCGCCAAAACCCCGAAGAAGAAGGACGGAGAGGACGACGGCATCGAGAGGAAAAAAGGATAAGAAGATAAAGCGAATGGACTTAGCGAATCTCTCGGTAAAACGCTCTTTAACTCACTTTTATCAGATGAGCATCTGATATTCGCATAATACCCTTGGCCTCGCAGCGGCGGAATTCCAATTTACGCGACGCACGGCCGCATTATCCTGTCCGCCCACGAAACCGCGAGTCGACGCACTCTCTCTCTGTATCAGCGACGCCTGCTTTCCCCTCTCCTCCCCCGCCGATTGCAGTGTGCAACACACGTGAGCATGCGTTTCTCTTTTTATTATCCGACCGAATTCAATGGACGCGGGTTTTAATTACCGACAAGGGTGCACTATTTATTCAGCGTCGCTCGTCCGCTTCGTTATTGAATTACAAAATGCTTTGTTTACGAAGCCAACAAAATGTACGCGGGTAGCAGAAATTTCGCGGGGTACGAGAGGAAAATCTCGTTACGATTACATACTGTCCCGATAGCGAAATATTACGGGATTACGTCCGCGCTACGTTGTAAACTATTTCATTTTGTTTTTTTTATTCATTTTTTTGTTTAAAAAAAAAGGGGAGAAGAAAAACAGCAGTTAATTATATGGAGACTTTGGACAATTAAATAACGCGCACGCATTCTTGTCGGTGCATCTAAAATATATCATACGGCGATAACTTAATGAGCATGTCTGCGGACTCGCGATCATTAATTTTTTCTGCTCGGGTTTTTCACTTTTTCCCAGGCCACTCTAGCGACGCGCGGAAGCCTCCTCAAGAGGCCGGACAATTTGTCGATTGCACAATCGCTCCGGAGAAAGAGCGGGAGGGGATTATTATTAATGGGCCGCGTGGGCGCGAGCGGCACAAGTGGATGCTCCATTCTCACACCACGGTACATATACATATGTACAACGGTTGCCGTGACTTTCTCCGTGTTTCCTCGTCTTTATGCGCTAGGTGCATTCGACGAATTGAAAGAAAATTTTAAGTGAGATTTAAAGCGTCTTATTTTTCTCAGTCGCGAGCACCCAATGATGTATGATTCCCGCGTGTTCTTTTTTTGTCTCTTTCTCCGGTTGTTTCGAGTACACTCAAGAAAAGAGAGGCTCCTTTTCTGTGCGCACGAACAAATGAAATTTACAAGTTGTAATTTATTCATGAACTGTTCGAAATAATTAATACATCTTGTGTTATTCAACGAGCGTACAGCTCCCGATTTCATCTTTAATAAATCGACTTTCACCGTTGCACATGTAAGAAAGGTATAATAAGTAAGTGAAAACAAACAAAATGTTCCAAATCGCCCATCTTATCCCTCTTTTTATCATCGAAAGTATACCGATACCCCGTATGGGACATAAAATGAAAACTCGATTCCATCCGAACAGGAGGCGTCGTTCCCATCGAGACTTCGCCGACGCGAAAAATCCGACGGGGGTAAAGTGGCATTTAAGTTGAAGCGGGGTTTAAAATTTATCAAAGGGGGGATCTTGCGGGTACGTATGGCCTCCTTACCCGGCACGAAAGCCCGGGTTTTCAATTGCCCGATGGACAGAAGGCAGAGGAACCCACAGAGGAGGCTTTGGGGAGGGGGGCAAGAGCAAAAGGAGGCGCAAGCAGAAGGAAGGTTAGCGTATGCGCAATAGTAAGGGGAGCCAAAAACTTGCTCTGGAAGGCAGGAAAAAAAGGGCAGGCGAGATTCCCCGATTCGTTTGGCTGTGGCCGTGCGGCATATGGCACGAATTTCCGATTGAAAAACGCCGGTAGTCGAGAGCGCGGGGATCATTCTCATGACCCGGTCCTCGAATTCACTGAATAAATTCACCTCGACAATTTGCATATGGATCTTGTTGTACCACCCTGACGTTTACGCAAATCTTATTACAGAAGCACGACTTTATCGAGGTTCAGTTTCGATTAATACTCCTAGCACGAAATTGACTTCTAATTTTTAAAAAATCTTTTAATATTCTGAAACCTACATCTCACGTTTTACATTAATAAGACAGAATTAAAGAGAAATATATGAGAACTCGTTGATGTGTATTAAGTGCCGTTTTCGTTGGAACAATTTGAAAATGTATGCAATTTATGGCATTTGCGGAAATTTTGTAAAATCACGAAAGCAAAGCAAAAACGCGAGCAGCAGAGGCACAGAAGGCGAGAGGTCGGCGCTTGCTGGCAGCCGTCCTGCTCCCCTATTCCCCACGCTACGCACTTTATGCTCGCGCAGCACGCGCCTTCATCCCTCTCTCTCTCTCTCCTCCCCGAGCGTAAATCAGCGCAAGCGCATAATCGCTTGTTGCGCGCGCAAACGCCCCGACGACCTTTGCTTTGAGGCCGGCGAGCTAAACAATAGGCCCTTCGACGGGGGCCACGACCTTTCACCGGCCTGTCCGGTTTCGAAGAAGAATTCTATAAGTTGTTACTCTGTTCCTACTTTGCTGTAAAGTTAACGCTCTTGCTTGTTTTGTTTTTAAAAGAAAACGAAAGGAGAAAAAACGCATTTTTTTGTTCAATGATAAAAACGTTGTTATTGGTTTACTAGATAAAGGAATTTGCACCTGAGGTTACACCGTGAGGCAACGCGCCGAGTGCCGTAAACATTTTTTTCTTACATCGGGGTAATACTCCTCTAAACACGAACTCGCAGGGCGTTAGAAGTTCGACTAGTACACGTAGCCTTTCGCCGCGCCTTTCTTTGTTCAAGGAAACCGTCACTTTCAAAACTGGCAAAAATTAAGCAAGCGTAAATTGAGCACGCAAGCCGCGTTTTTACGGATAATTGGATAACGATTGATAACTCTCAATTAGCTTCTCGAGTTGCAAAATATTGAAAATTATCTCACCATTATATAACGCCCCTTTTGCTTTACGCAAAACGTAAGATTTATATTCAATTTATCCGCGAAAGAATAGTCGATTGTTCCTCCAAGAGCGAAGAAGCCAAGAGAATCCGATTGCCAAGTTCAAGAGGCGCTCTCGATATTGCATTAACGCTCTCGCCGCCACGAACTTCCTCAATTTAAGCCCCGCCGCACCGGCGGCCTATTTTTGCGCACGAATTGCGTCTCGAGGATACGCGCGGTATAATGGAGCGCCGGAGGGGATATACAAGCCGCGTAAAAAGTGGCGGCGCAAGAAACTTCGGTCCCTTTTTTTTTCTCAACTGCATTGTATCAAGGAAAATGCCAGTGTAATGCTCTCCCTCTCCTTTCGAGTTTCGCGCAATTTTCCCGCTTGTATATACATCCTGTTCCTCGGGGAGAATTTCAATTTCTCCGAGCGCTCGCGCGCCGCTATGCTAATGGAGCCCAGAGCAAAAGCTCGGAGGCATTCGATTTGCAGAGAGCAGGCCAATGAACACATCAAGCGCCCTTTATGCTCCGCGTGAGCCCGACAATGGAATCTATTAAGTTCGATCGGGCGCGCTCGTTTACGTGCTTTATTTTCGTCGACCCGCATTTTCATGCGCGACGCTGACGATGCATCAGCTGAGCCCCGATTCTTCGCCTACCGAGTTTGCAAATGTTTATTTGGAAGAAAAATTAGTAGACATTGAGAGTATGCGAGAGGAGAAACGTGGCGGATTTAATTAACGCAATTTTTACTTCCTGCTTAATCGACGAGATGAGCGTGAAAGTACGCCGGTGAAATAAAGTCCTGCATGTATAGAGGCTTCGAGAGTATCTTTTATCCGAGAGGAGGGAGATAAGGCGCGGGAGGACCCGTACCCTGATGCAAGGTGCGTTATCTGCGTCGAGTCTGAACCAATTAATTCGCGACACAGCGCAGAAGAATTTATGGCGAACGATAGCCTTTACCCGCGCCCGGACAAACTACCCGTGAGATAGCGTCTTGTGGCAAAAAATGTTGATTGCACATATCAAGATACGACTTGACGTTCGCAGCTTTGCCCTGGTACCGAAATTTTCGAAACAAGTAATCTATTGCCGTTGTCATTTGCAAAATTATTTATTTATTGACATCTTCACCTCGCGCTCAGTTTAAGGATAAAATAATTAGACATAATTTACATTCTTCATTTTTTTTTGTTATTTATATACTTTTTGAAAAATACGAATTCAAATAGTTTGGAGAAACTATCGGATACATCGTGCCTCCTGTTAAGCCCAGAAAAGCGTTGAAACGTTATCAGGGTAGTCGGACGATCCCGCGGCGATTGGTATTTTCTAAGGAATCTATATACGAAGTGAAATAGTTATTGTCATGCATTATGGACTGCCGTATAGTATTATATCGCCTATAGGATGCACGTCTTCGGAGTATACGTGTCAGTCTATGAATAAGAAAACGTCAGACTATACGTTAGAACACAGGAAAGCATGATGTACGCACAAGTACTTCGCTGTCAGGAGCTGTTCAGCAGCTAATAGCTCACCGCATTCGATAGAATATCGATTTCAATATATTTTTTGCGGTTGGCCTCGGTGGTTTGCGTTTGTAGCTTGCACTTAATGAAAACGCAAAAACTGCGTAATTATCTATACCGTTTAAATAATTGAAATGTAAAATTGAAATTAGAATTTAATTAAGATGTTTCTTTAATGAACGTAAATCATTTTGGAAAAAATTAAAATAGTACTATATTATATTCACTGCATTAATTATATTAATGTGAATTTTTCCCACACGACCTATCTCTTTTATCGTGAAACTGGATAAAAAAATAAGAACCGAATAAAAACGTTCTACTTTTTGCAAATAAATTGACTTAATTTATTCCTGAGAATCACACAATCACCATTACATCGATTCCCTCGAGCAACGCTCCTTCAGGATTTACCATGCACAGCCCCATTAAAATAACATAACAGAATAAGACAATTAAAGTGCGAGCACAATAAAGCATAAAATAAATGATTGACGAAAGTAAAGGACGAAAAAAAAATGAAAAAGGAGCTCACAAGGAAAGGAAGGCGAGCGAAAAATGGTGCGTCGGCGAATCGGAGCTCTGAAGACGAAGGCTAGCGGGCAGGAAGAACCAGGGAAGAGCGTCCGCGCGGAAGGAGGAGGTGGCCGCGAAGGAGGAGGAGGAGGAGGAGGCGGTGGCGGCGGCGGCGTAGGTGGGGTCGCTACGGTGCCGTGGTCCGCCTGGGAAAGTGCGCTCTCCGCGGACCACGCATTGTGATTCCAAGGAGGCCACGCTAGGCTGACCCCGGGGGACTTTACATTAGCCACCCGGCCGTGGCGCTCGCCTCATACTCGCCTGCACGCACGCGCACTCCTACACACGCGCGCGCGCGCCCGGACCTCCGCGTGTATTACTCGCGATGCGGAGGAATATCGCCCCGAGAAACCGAGACGCGATATTTCGTTTTTTTAATGACCCAAGCGCAGATAGGAGGGAGTGTGAGAGAATGAGTTAATGATCTTATGCTCATTTGTTGGCTTATTATTTGCCGTGCTTCGCCTGCTTTCTTCAACTTTTTTATATTCCTCCGCGTCGGCCGGGTTTCTCCTCCGCTCTTCTTTTTTCCATATTTTTTATTCTTCTACTTCTCTTTAAGGAGAGAATTCATGGCTCGCCGGATTTCGAATTTGCCATGGCCGAGAGTATGTTTTTGCGATTTACCGTGAAATTTTTAACGACCGCGTGAGTCATTATAAACTACACAAGCCGATTAAAAACCTCCCTAAATGCAATACCTACGATTAAAGTCTCTCGGGTCATCAAAGATGAATAAATTTTTTAATGATCCGGACAAGAAAAGAAAGCAGAACTCCGATGTATATCTCTAGATAAAAAATTAACGAAAAAAAAGAACTAAATAATTGAAATCTACGAAAAAATTGCAGAAAATAGAGAAGGAATCGGTACCGATCGCCGCTCTAATCAGATTCAATTCGTAAGCTCGAGGTGAAGCGGGGCGAGCGAACAGGGAGGGACCGCCTTGGCGCTTGTGTAATTGAGAGAGACGGCGCGGGTGAGTTTCCCAAGGTATATAGATATACGCGCGCGCCCCGCGTGTGGCGAGTCGTTGCGCAAGCAACCGCGCGCGGCGTCTCACAAGGAGGGCTAAGCAGACCAGAACCGAGAGACGCGAGTGGCACACAACAGGGCACCGTGATTTTCGGACTTTCCCGCGCTGCTTAACCACGCGCGCACGGCCCCCGAGCTTCCGCGTTCTGGACTACGGCCTCGGGATTTAATTGGGCTGTCCAAGCGAGCCGCCCCTTCGCTCGCTCGACAAATCTCGGGGGTTCGACCAGCCTAACTGCGTTCCCAGCTATGCCATTAACATTTTGGATTTGCCTAATTTACCGATTTAATGCCTTGAATTTATCGTGTCTTCTTCGCTGCCTCAAGATTCATTTTGAGCGGTCATCACTGTTGCGGTTAAAAATGAATTATCTATTTTTTGTCGTGTCTCAAGTCATGTTTCTTTGTCATCCACGCAATTGAAGAACAAATAAGAAATCCAAGCCATCTTTGGAATAATTAATTCTGTTCTTATTTTGAAAATTCAGAGCGACATTTAAAAACACATTACACATTTTTTGTTTCATTACACGTGTAATTAGAGAAAAACAAGTTATACGAGCACGTTATATTCATTCTAGAAGGCTGTTAATTTTTTTATATCAGAGTACAATTTATTGTAAATGAATGTGGGCAGAGTGGAGCAACTGACCCGGTTAACGTTGGTGCTTTTCCTTCGTGTCCCTTTTGAGTCTTTTCATCGTAGCCGCCCTGTACTCGCAGCAAGGTACGCACAAAGCCATTTAATAAGCGACGAGTCAAAAGAGCGCGACCTCTTGACTTTTGTTCGGGAGATGTCTCCCTTTAACGCGAGCGGGGAGTGAGGACGATTTCGTGCGCGCGACATTTATGTACGCACCGGCACACAGGAGAAGCGGGAATAAGTTCAAGGTGAGGCAGAACAATCGAAAGAACAATTTTTTAAATTTGACGTGTTTTTTTTCACCTAACTTGCAAAATTCTAGCGCTATTTGTTCGACTGCAATTCTTTTTACACGGTCATTTTTTAGACTATCAACTTTAAAGATAATCTTTTTACCGAAAAATGTATTAACGCTAAAAAGAATTAAAAGTTTTTAAAAAATCGGCAATGGTTAATTAATCGTGACCCTCGGTAGGGAAAATCCAGAAATCGCTATCGATTTCGGCGCGCGCCTTGTTTTCTGCTGTTCCCGAGTTTCAAGCCCGCACAATGGGCCCTCCCCGAGGGAGATACTGATCTCCGCTATTTCTGCCAGATCCGAAAACCCGTTCGAGCGTGCAAGGGCCCGATGCGGTCGGGGTCGCGCGGTAAACACTGAAGTCTTCGGAGGCGGATGTACCGTGCGATACTCGACGTTCGTCACATGGAATCCATGCTGAGATCGGCCCAAGAGATGCCGCAGCTGGACTTTCCCGCAAGCCCCGCCTCGATTTACGCGTGTTTTCCTTTTGAGAGGGGGCCTCGTGAAAATCTTGACGGCTTATCCCGTTCGTCCGCCCTATCGGTCAAGCATTTCACGCGTATGTCTGGCAATTGCTTAGAAACAGCGCTCATACCGTTAACGCCTCCTCATACGTAATATAATTTATTTGAGGCTTCCCGTTAAGATTGCATTAACCAGTTTTTACTTTCCGCCGTCGTTTTGCCGATGATTGCAAATGTGTCGCAAAAGAACAGATTGAAAGCGAGGGGCGGAAAATGGAGTTTGATTAACATAATCCATTCAGCGAGGCGTATTAGTAAAAGTAAAGCTTACCTTCTGGACATGAACACTTGTAGCTGAGATTGTCGATTTGGTGGCAGACACCGCCGTTGAAACACGGCGACGGATCGCAGGGAATGTACTCGCTTTCGCAATTCTGGCCGGTGTATCCGCTGTTGCACATGCATCTGTAACGAAACAAAAAGCCCATATTAATACTCAGTGCTCTGGAAAAATCATTTACCTCCCTCCGTATACTTATATACGTAGGACCGAGCTACTACTCCGCTTTCCATTTAGTCGGCGCTTGCGCGCGGATATTTTCAGCGGACGGAAAAAGTATCCGGCCTAATCGATGCTCTTAAAAGTGCGGCTTAACGAGCGCACTCATTTAATCATAGACAACGGCTATTTTTGCTCAATAAAACTAAAACGGACAAAACCCCGCGGACACTCCGCGGAGAGGCGGACGGCTTTTTTATTTTTCGAAGCAAAAAAAAAAGAAGCAGGCGAAAATAAAATGAGAAACAAAACGAGTCCGCGACTGGGTACGCAAGGCGAAGTCATTAAAAGCGGCTCGCGCGTAAAAGCCGCTCACGGCGACTCGTAAAATTTGTCGGATATAAGATACAACGTCGGGGAAATTAGAAGTCGATAAAGGTGGAGGGGCGGCCGGTTAACGATGCCCGGATAAAGAGCTGACCGTTATCGCTCGCGGACTCGTCCCCCAGTGTCTCGCGTTACGCGCGGCGTTGAATTACGCGCCGGAGGAGCGAGGAGTCTCGGGTGCAAGTGCTCGTGAGTCCTTCGCCACCTTTTGTCACCTTTTTTTTTGCCTCGCTCGCCGATTTAATAGCTTATCGCGGCGACAAGGGGAGGCGGCCAAGGTCAAGAGACACAAGTGTCGCTCTTGAAGCGTCCGAGACTTTTCCAGATTTTTGCCGATCTTGGCAGTGCGTTGTGCGGCGAAACTTTGTCGCGATAAATTATTGCGATACTTACTCTTATCGCGAATATTAGCTGCTCTTTTTTTAGTAAATTATTTTAATGCGCGACCATCAACATTTTATTTGAACCAAATATTACTTTAATAAGGAAAAAAGCGACCTGGGCTATAACCAATTAGTTTCTTTACTTAATCAGGAAAAATGATCACTTTAGTGTCTTCGTATGATAAAATAAAAAACTGTTCTACAGATGATCGAAAAAAAATAATTTCTTAAATCGAGAGATCTTTAATTCTTGCACTGTAACAATGAAAAACCGCAAGCTGTGATTATTTTTTATTTTTTACTCTATGAAGTAGTGAATTCGGTTAATACCAGAAGAAAGTTTTCTTTACGAACCGATATCTTAAATTAAATATGAACAAAATAGACAGAGAAATAAAACTAAACAATCAATATCTCACGTGCACGAAAAAAATAAACCACAATGCGACTGGATACGATTTTACGCAATTTGCGTCACGCCACTATAGCCTGCAATTTGAATCAACTGGGATATCGACTTTCCAAACGATTCTGTTGGAGTAAACGCAAGAAATTAACATAGGGCATCGTTTTTCTCGCATCGATAATTCGAGATTGTTGTTAAAAAGCAGGAAAAGGCAAATAACCGAACCAATAATTTCTCACAGGTTTCGAATTTGTTTGCCCTCTCTACATGAACAAAAGTAAACTTCTTACAAATTTATTTCGTTAGCAAGGGACGTGGTAGCGTCTGGAGACAAGTTTTGCTAAACTTTAATTTGAAATAAAAAATCTTGGCTTTTGAAATATGCAAGAGAGATAAAGAAGTAGATTTTCTAGAGAGGGTCGAGAGGCAGCATTCCCGATTAGAATAAAGGCACGCGGTAATCGGTTAGCGGCTCGGCGCATAATAGCTAAATTTTCCGCTAGAATAAGCGAAAACGCACCTCGTGCCAGCAGCGAGTAGTAGAAGCAGAATCACGCGCCCAAGAATCATCATGTTCGCTGGTAAGTCGTGCCCGGCTGCCGCTTAGCGAGAAGGTATTCCTCATATTTCGTCGAGCATTCCCCTGAGCCGGTGATCGCTTTCACGCCATTTCCCGGGGAGGCGAATACTGTCACGGGCCTGCACTTATCCTGCGTCGCGCACTCAATTATCACACACTTTATATTATTTACTTCCAAATCTTATCCACGAATATTTCTCTACTCTTTCAATTCACTTTATAATACATATTACACCGCGATTGCACTCTTTTTTTCTCTATTATTCCTCTGTTTTGCACACTATAACTCAAGACGATGCAAATTCCAGAATATTCACAATACTTATACTTTATTGCACATTAAAAAAATTTACAAAAAAAAATATTATTAATAAAACTCCACTGATCAACAGAAGTACTCCGCAAAAATCTTCACAGACCAGTTGCAGCACAGCTCGTCGAGAGACAGCGAGTTATCAGTCCCCGCGAGGAACGATACACCCCGCGACGGAGTTTTGCTTTCGCGGGATTGTTATAAGTTATGTACATAGAACGGGAGTCCCAGGGAATCCTCTCTCCGTCGAGCGGACCAGGAGCGGAGCACTCGCCCCGTGTACAGTTAATCCCGTGCGCTCGAGCTTCTTTCTCTCCTGGAGCACGGAGGCAGCGAGATGGCGTCGGGCAGAGAGGTGTTGCACACACCTTTCTCCTCGCTGGATGCTGCGGAGCACTCTCGGCCGCACGCAACTCGTTTTCCCGTCCGCGGCTGAAAGAAAAGGTGCTCAACCGGCCGCGCGCTTTTCAGCGGTGATCGGCTTGCATGCCCCGTGTCTTCTCGATTTCTTTCCTCCGGCCGATCGACCGGACACCCAGGACTCTCCAGGGACCACAATGCACAGCTTTTGCGCGCACTCACCCCGCGCCCGGCAACTCGTCTGATTGCTCCGCTCTCCGGGGGCTTCAATTGCCTCTATCCTGTGTTCCGGCGGGCTACCGTAGCACTGCCCATGTCGGCCGCTGCTAGCCGCTGCCGACGAGGACACGAGCCGCCGAGCTTCGACATCGGCCCGATTGCATGCTTCCCCAGGATAGTCTCCACTCCGCGGCGAACTTTTTGCACTGCGAGCGAGGAGACAGGCGCGCACCTCCGAATTCCCGATCGGCAGTCCGTGATCGGCGGTGCCCGCACTTGCTCCGAAATCTCCTCAGTCACTCCGGCCTCCTGGTTGCGCACTCCTCTGGACGCCTAGGTGACGACGGATGGCTGTCGGGGGCCTCGGGTGGCTCTCCCGAGGCGCGCGCGCGAGAAAGAGACAGTATACGCGCTGGCGAAGCGAGGAGCGTCGTGGAGCGTGCGTCGTCCTCGGACGGCTGGCGACTGACTGAGCACCCAACCTAACCTTTTTCGCGTGCCGCTCAGAGGGCGCCTCGCCGCGCCGAGAGCAGACGAGAGAGACGGAGAAAGACCCCTCGGCTCCGATCCTACGGGGGCCCGTTCTCCGCCGCCGTCCCCTTCCCACGCCCGATGCTCGGCCAGCCTGCCTGCCCTTCCCCTACTCGCTCGCGTGCCCCCCCAAATCCGTCCGTCTCACTCACTCCCGCTAGCAGCCAGAGCGCGTGAGCGAGAAAATGAGAGAGAGAGAGAGAGTTGGACTCTCTTTCTCTCCCCTTTGGTGTTCGTTGTGTGATCGGAGCGCTTACTTTTCGTATGGAGCCGCTCGGCGGTCGCCGCCGCTTGTCCCTTTTTTTTATATTGGAGCTTGGGTTGTTAGCTCCGTCTCCGTTGCTCTTGCGAGGATCTGACAGAGAGAAAGAGAGAGAGAGAGAGAGGCCCGCACCTCGCCGCAACCGAGCTCGATATGCTTTTTGATTCATCCCGCGGTTTTGCTCCGTCGATGTGTGCATCTGAGTCGCTAGGAGCAGTATGTGCTATCCGCACCGTGTGTGCTTTCTCGGAATTTTTTCTTTCTCTCTCTCTCCCTTGAGATTGCTTTTAAGCGTGCGTGGACATTTTTGAGGGGAGGTTCTGTGTCCTCTCGTGCCCCTTTCCTTTTTTTTTGCAGCCGTTGGATTTAAGCATTTCTCTCGTTGTTGTCCTCGTGGGCGGTGCAGGCAACAACCGGTCAAGTGCCCCGACCATTATACTCCATTGCAATGATGAGAGTCCAGATTTACTTTTTATTTATTTTTTTTTTGTTTTACAAGCTCCTCGAAGCATTGGAACACGCTGTTTCGTGCGCTATGTCGGACGGTGTTTCTCTATTTTGTAATAGTTGGGTGTAGCGAGCCAACAAAAAGGTTATGTAGATGTTCGAGGCATTAGATCGGCCCCGATACGGCTCTCGCGTTCATAAACACCGGCAAATTGACAGTTATTACGGACATACGGAATCGCGACAAAAAGCCTGTTTCAACATTCACATATGGAAATGTCGTGCAAAGAGCCCATTCTAAGCGGTGAACAAAGATAATCGGGGACGACCTATCATCCACACAGTCGATTCGCCTAATCGGCAAATCAAAGAAACGAAATCTCCTCTAATCCCCTAGCAAAACTCGGAATTTCGCACGAGGCGGCAGCCCGAGGCGGGAGAAAAAAAGCGCGCCACCATCCACGTTGAAAGAATGGGAGATGGTGCGCGGAAAACAATAAGAGCGTCTTCTCATCACTCTCGTTTTCACTTGCTTGGCGTGCACGACAAAAACCGTCGCCTGGGGGGGTTCGAGAAACGGATTTTCCCGCCCCCTGCGCACACGCGCCTGGGGTGTGCAACGAGTGCATTGTCCCCCTCCTCTCTGTACCCGCTTCCTAAATCTATTATGACCCCAGATCGGCCGTGAATGATTCGTCGATGCGCTCCCTAAGTATTTGCTTGGCGAGGCTTTCGTCGTTGTGTTTATCGTCCGCCTTATCGAGACGTATTCCCGCAGTGTAATTTTATTTACCCCTCATTTGTGGGGCTGTCGAGATACCGTAGTGGACATGAACGATTCTGATGGACCCATTAAAATTGCGCCAGACCATACTTTCAAAGTTCTAAAATAAATAATATTTGATAATTCATTACACCTTAATATTAATTTTTGAAATATTTAAACGAAAGCAAAATCACTGATTAAAAATTTTAACGGTAAGTGGAAGATGCAAACATAAAATTCCTTAATACACTGTTTTTTGACGAATCAATTATCAGCTGATTCGGAGAAGAACAAAGAAAATTTATTCATCACTTTTTTGTGTATACTCGAAAGATACGTCATAATGAATTTGGACGTTTCATTGTTGCAGCAGTCCCCTAATCCCACAGAGACTCGGCACTTCTAAGGTCGATGCGTCTTTTTTATAGCTAGCCATACAAAAGACGCATTATCCGTTGAAGTATCCGGCAAAAAAAGAAAATTATGGAAGCCACGTGAAAGTATTGAAATAAATATTGCCATTCACCAATTGATCCAATAAAGAAATTATTCTTCACCCTAAAAAATAAGCTACTTTCGCACCCAGAAATATGGAAATCAGCTCCTCGCCAACATCATCGATCCTCTCCTCGTCACCTGTATACGTCAACGCTACAAACTCCAACACAAAGAAAAGAGAACTGGTAAAAAAAGAAACCTATTCTCAACATCAAATCTAAAACGTTGCTATCTCCAGAACAGCAATCTCCCCTTAAGCATTCCGGCATCCCAATGGCGATTCCCCCGCGCCTCTTATCTGCGTACACGAAGGTGCAGCGTCTCCTTCCGATCGGCGCGTCGCACAAAGCGTGTACCGGCGGCCGCTTCGATTTTTGCTCCATAATTAATCATTGTTCCGGCGACTAATTAATTAGGCACGCGCGACGCCGAGAGGATCGAGATGCGCGCACCCTCGGCCTGCCAATTAAGACCTCAGCGACGCGCATCTTTCTGCCTCTAACGCGCTACGTGTCGCCTCCCCCTGGCCTTCGAATTCGCTGGGCGATCGGCGTCCGGGACTGTATCGCAGGGAGGTGTGTGCGTGGCGAGCTCACGCGAGCAACAAGTGGCTTCTCGCGAAGGAGGAGCGAGCAGCCGGCGTGGCGTGGCTGGCGCCTTTGAGGAAAGCACGCCAAGACAGATTAACGTTTTTCTTTTCTTTCCTCGTCCTGCTCTTTTCTCACGGCAACCGCGTTCTTTATATTTTCACCCAACTTGCGCAAATCCCCGGTCCATTGTACTTGGGAGGGATTATTAGCGACGCCGCTCGCGAAATGCAACGAAACAATTTTCGAGGGACTAATGACGGAGTTTAGTAAGAGATCCACGGTGTCGTTTGAATTTCGCAAAATTTGTGTAACTTCTAATTGTGAATTAAGAGGGCCTAAAGCTTTTAAAGAGCATCGCTGATGGCTATCTCATCGATTTTCAATTAATTCGGCCGATAATTTTCTATAATCCCAAACGCCTTTTGTTTCGTCACCACGAGGATGGGAGGCATGCGAGTGTGCGAGAGAAGCCGTGTTGGCAATCGTCTGAAAAATATCCTGCTCGGCTGGGATTTTTGCGCGTGCATCGCGCCTCCGGATCTAGTTTATATCGCGGCGCGCGCAGGCTCCCCTCGACGTTTCTATCGAGGGAGGCGGCCGCGCACGAACAGTCGGCTCTCTGCATATAATCAAGCCTCTCGCGCCGCAGCGCCCCGGCGAACAGCCTGCTGTCGAACATTTCCGGGATGTTTTATCCGACGACTTTGTTTTGGCGATACATATTTTTAGATAGATGTACAAAAAGGGAGAAGAAATCGGCTGGACGCTCGTGAGAGTCCGGGTGTCTTGTAATTTGTTGCGTGCGCGATCTGGTTTCTGACGCTGCTAATTAATGCCCCGCTGATTATTAAACCCATCCTTTATTTTTTTTTCGGAACTTCTCGTATGTTATGCGCCTCGATTGTGTATCTGCAAAGTGATAGATTAGATTGTTGCAATATAACGAAGGGTACGCGTGTACCGATGATTAAAACCGATTGTACGATGTAATAGTATAAACTAATTGAAGTAAGTGTATGTGCAGCTTGTGGGGATCACTGTACTCCGTTTTATTTTAAAATTGAATTGAAAACGCAATTTTTGGAAAAAAAGAAAATGAAACTGATTATAATTAAGCAATGCTCCGTCTAAACTTTAAATGTCTTTAAGTGTCATAAGAAATGAAGAGTAATTTCTTAGACAAACTAAGACAAAAGATTAATTAAGTAACATTTTTTAGGAATATTAACGTAAAAAATAAATACTTTAAATAAAAAAGAAAATTTGTTAAAACGCCACTACACTTTCAGTAGTAAAAATTGAATCTAAATTCCTGATTATTTGAGTGCAACATAATCCACGCAAACCCCGAGAACCGAGGAATTCAGTAGGAGTGGGGAAGCCACGAAAGGTAATAGCCACGAAAAAAGGGCAGCAATAAAAAAGTGTCATACGATCAGCCGTGGAGCAAACAAAAAAATCCAAACATCGGAGGTCCGGTTGTGCCTTGGACGTCAAAGTCGTGTCCAAACCACAAGGGAGATCGCGCGGAACGAATCGAGTGCAGCGACGTCATAACGAGGTTGTCACCATGCAGGGAAGACTGCGAGAATGTATATTTCTTGCGGGAGGAGGCATCGGGGCGAGGCGGGACGCGTTATGTTAAAGACATCGCTCTGGCGGCCGAGGAGCAGACATTCGTTCGGAGAGGGTATCTCGCGGGTCGAGACAACTCGCGCGGAATGAAACAGGATCGGCGGAAGCCTTCAGACTATTTATATCCGGTCGCTCTGAAAGTTTACTCGCTGAATGCACGCAGGAATTTCGCCGAGATGTCCAGTGCAGAAAGCATCTGCCAGCTCTTTTCATTCAGTTTTTTTTAATTTCCATTTCATTGAGCATTAAATTTACGAGTTGGTACTTCATTAACGCATACGTGTGAATTAAAAGATGAGATACAAAAAGCTTTTTGGACCTTCCGATATCTGTTGTTATGACGAAAAATTGCGCAAGCAATTAAAAATAAATAAACACGACGGCACAGTGGGAAACCGCAAATGGAAGTGTTAATACTTTTATTCAGCCTTTATGCCCGCACATCCGCTTTCGCGTTTCAGCGATCGATCCTTTAAGAATGTGCATTTTGCGATTTCGATAGCCGCCGCCGTAGCACGCTACTTTTCATTTTCCTGTTACCGACACACTTCCTTTCATTATTTCAGCAAGTCTTCTCAGAACGTCCACGTCAATCTTCAGATCAAAGCACTTGTCTCATTTAAGAGTACAACTGATTGACATTGAAGCGCGCTAAAATAAGAACGTCAGCAGCTCGCGCAACTATAGAAACACTCGGCTCCTGCGTGCGGCACTGTTTCTTACAATTTTTTTCCTCGATAAATGTGGCGTTGGCAAAATCTAATTATCTGGCACTCAGATTTATTCTCCATCGCGAAGCTGCATTCATCCAGCCCCGAGACGCGTTTAGCGCAATATCAGCTGGCGAAGTGCGTGGGCATCGGCGGAACAATGCGCGCGGCCCTCATTCATCACAAGCCACGCGCGAGCGGAGAATCGCGCGGAAAAGACGGACCGGACAATCGCGGCGCTCGATGGCGTTTTAAAAGTGTAATAAAAGACGCGTTGCGCAACCGCCGCCGCAAGATTTCAGCTGCGCCCCTTCAACTTGCTGCGGATATATCACGGCGAAAGGGGAAATCTAAATATCATTGCCCGACGTTAATTTCAATGGGAACGCGAACTTTTTCGACCAGCAGAAAATCGCTTTCGCTCGGTACAGAATCGGCGACCATTAATTTCAGCGTTAAATTGCAATTCGAGAGCTTTTTAATGAGCCGCGTATGCACGAGTGACAAGTCGGAATTTTCGATATGACGTTTGCTGGTAAAAGGACTTTCTAAATGCAAAAATTTGTCTGTTATATGTTACAGGATTGCTTGAGAGTGCGGATAATATATTTAATGGCGATTCGAAACGGTGTCGCGATATACTCATAACGCGTATAAGATAATTATTAATTAAGCATTAACCGAAAATAAATACCTTATTCAATCGATGAAATGAATTTGCTCAAATTACTCTTTAAATTAACGTTTAACAGTTCAACTAACTTTGTACTTTATTAATGTTTAATTTGAAAACTTAAATGTAATGAAGTTACTTGTTATTTAACATTCTATGTCTATAAAGATAAATAAATAGCCTCGTTAATAATTTTATAATTGAAGTATTTCCAAAAATATATATATTCGGAAAATATGAAAATAACTAGGAAATTGCCCAGATACTCGTTACACTCTGCTCTACTTGCACGAGTAACAATGCACATCGTCGCTATCAATGAAATTCCCGTAAAACATCCCGACAATGCCCGCTTTCTCAGGCACTTTGTAGCACTTGCCCGCGCCAATTGACGCGTCGTTTACGTGCGAACGTGTGTCTCTTAATTCCTCATCACTTCACACCCTGCGTGAAAAAAGGGTCGCAGAACGAAGCACCATAGGAGCAGCGACTCGATGAGCGTGCGAATCAGTGTCAGTCGACCACGATTCGCACCCGGCCGAGCTTCCACTTTCACTCTCACGTCGATTAATTAAAGCATCGCGAGACTTTTTAACGCGGCGCTTCCGCAGTCGTGGAAGCGGGGCTGTCGCCGCTTTTCCATCGGCGGCAACTTTTCCTTGAGAATAGGACCAACCGAGACAATGTGGAGCGCAGACTTTTCGCGGGGATACGCGCATAATTAATTCGGCGTGCATCGGGTAGGGCTGGCGAAATTCCGTGACGCAAGTCGGCTGTGCGAATTTTTTTTGGCCGCCTAACTAAACGGAAAGATAAGCCGAGCGTGCACAATGCGAACCATCGGAATTTTTAAGAAACGAATGAATAAATAGGATTATTAAATGGCTTCAAGAAGCTCCTGTACTTGCATTGATTTAAAATGTAATATTATTAATTAAATAATTAACTTTGTACATTCAATGCCTGATCACTCTCGTTGAAGTTTTTCAATTAGATAAGAAATTCTGTCATTGTCTGCAAGTGAGCTCAATGAAACCGTAATGACTGAAGCTCTTGTCGGCTATCTGATGCCTGCATCCCTTAAAAAAAAAGAATGAGCCACCGAGGAGCGCGTACGTTGTCCGAAAAAAAAGTGTAACAGACGCGCCCATTGACCACTTTAGAGATCTCACGAGCGAGCGCATGGGTAAATTTTTTCGAGTTCCAGGCGACGCGCTGGGATCGGCTGATACGCCGCGCATTCACATTCCCACCGAGGTCTGTAATTGCCTGAATTGGACCGACTCGATAATGGTTAAATGCAGCGGCGGCTGCGCCCGTCAACAGCGACAAAACGTTGTGTCGACGCAAACGGCTCGTTTATTCAACTTGATTCGGTTGTGCGCTAGCCATTAACAGCCCTTTTAATCAGCTATCTTTCGGTCATTTTCCAAGATGTGCTACAAACGCGTCTTGTTGAATTTTCTCGAGTGACTGTTCGGTATGCCCACAAAGCGAATAAAGTTTACGAGATAAGAATCAAAATGTTTTTCCTGCCCGTGGCTGCATAACTGCGTTACTTTGTTGAGAACAATAAAATTCATTAGGAATTTAAAGTTTTTTCATACGCGTACTTGCACAACTTTCAGTTACCGATAAATTAACATTATAAAAATGCATATTTGTTTAAGCTTATTTTAAACATCAATACATAAAATTACTAGAAAAGTAAATAATGTACAACAGGTGTATACTAAGAAACTACAATTTACGAAGACATTATTACGAGGTGAAATGACATCTAAATGGAGCACCATAAACATAGTGAAAATGGTGTACAATAAACAAAGGAAAACAATATATATTTATTTAACTCGTGTGCGAAGTGAAATACATGTATTAATAATATATATATATATACTGCCGAGCTCTTTAAGTTAATCATAAATCGCTTATCATGCAGCTAACGCTTCACTTGTTTAATACCTAAATTCCGTTATGGGACCGGTTGGAATCTACGGCTATCGCGTGAACCGCACAAGGTCCACAATTTGCAATGGCGCCTTAGCGGCGCATTTGCGAATGCGTGTATGCTATACCCTTTCTAAATGCGCCAGATACGAGTGGCACGCTCGAAATCAATCGAAGCTCAAACTCAAGCGCAAGGCAACGTTAATTAAATTACTGACGGCTGGCCGAGTGGAAGCGCCATGGGCGCTTTCTCACGCAGCGATCCTGGAACGCATCACGGATGCTGCCTTTCCGCGCTAAGTATACATAGGAGTTTGAAATACATTTTTTTTTGGAAACGAAATAGACAATTTTTAATTTTGTTGTCAACTCTTCCGTGCGAATTAGTTCAGTGCCACTGTAATTTATGCATAACCGTTACACTGCGATTGATAAGAGTATTTAACCGTTTTTTATGTTAAGTGGTAAAACCTGGTGTCTTTTTCTGGATGAATTAATGTTATATTTCAATTTAGTCTCACGAAATTTTATAAAGTTTATTGGGTTCGACGCAAAATGATTTTATTGTGAAATATGTCAGCTATTAAAAGCAGCAATAGATTCAAGTAAAAAAAAACTGAAGCAAACCTAGAATACTATAAGACAAAAAAGGGTAAGTGCGGAAAAACGTAATCCATCTCCTTGCTCGCATTTCCTTTCACTCGGTGCAGCAGCTGTCCCCGCCAAGTGAGTGCTAAATGTTCGTTTCCTGTACTGACGTGAATAATTTTCGCAACTTATCTATTAGATAGCGTTTCGAATGCATCTGCGTAAAAAACATTACCATAAAACGGCGATAATTCTAAATCATTTGACCGTTATAAATTCCTCGTTAAAACACGATACAAATAAGAAACGGATCTAACTGCTAATTTCATTGATTTTTGCGCAATCGAACGACGTAACGCTTTTAGTTCTGTCCATAAAGACTAAGCCGTCAATATGCAAACAAGCAATTATTCTTTTCCGTACTTGCACATCCTCTCACTTTCGATTCTACCTTAATTGCCGTGCGTCTATATCTCCAGCGCTGGGATCGAATAGCCACTCTTATTAATGTGCTCGATGATCATCAAGATTAGCACTGAAAAGGGCGAGAGTACAGGGGGAAAAAAATTCTAGAGTAAGAAATGAAGGCAATGTAGACGTCTCGCGGTTCTGCTGACCATTTCCTTTGGTGCAGCAAGTCTGATAACGCGAAAGAGTGAAAATCTAAGCAATTCAAGTGAAAATTGAGCCAATTGAGCTAGAACTCTAAAATGCGATTACTTTTAATTTTTCAATGTTATAAACAAATCTTTTCTTGTTATCACTTTTATAAAAGCATTAGGAAAATAATTTTATTAGATGTTAAATAAAACAAATAAAATGCTACTTATTCGGACACAATAAATCAACGGCAGTTTAATCTCGCATTTCGTAATGTTGCGAGTTGTTTCTCCGCTCTCTCTCTGTACGATCTTTTTTCCGTTGCTTCAATTGTACCGTGTACCTCTCCGGAGGTGTGTTGACACAATTTTTACTTTTTATCGTACGCAGCGAATTTGCATTTTACGCGGAGGTTTCTGCGAAACGCCTGCAGAGTCGCTTGAAATCGGCTTGTAATTATGCGCTAAAGCGCGCGATTTTGTCTTTCGCGGTCGCGCCGTGAGAGACAGCTGATCGTAATAGCCGCACGCTTGATTTGCTGTTATTGAGAAAACTGATAATTAAAATAGTAACTTCATACAAGATTTCAAAGTTGCGTAAACACATCTATAAAATCGCATGAAATATTTCAAATTTCGAGATATGTATAAAAGCTTGATCCAAGCTTATTAAAAAGACTAATATGACAAGATTATTTATAATCTCCGATAGAAATAAATTTATCAATGAAATTTTCTTGTTGATCAGCGAGAAATCTGCAGTTTTTATGGAAGCATTTTTTTAAACTTCTGCAGCACACTGGTTGGATTAATTGTAAAAAAAGAAGTATGTAAGCGTTAAAGTACCAATCGAACTTCATTTGTAGAGAGGCTCTTTCAAGTGCCGGTCGACAAACGACGCGTTTATTAATGGGACGCGATGCCGATTATCGATAGTCTCTATTCTCGGTACTACGCCTTATTGGAGAAGTAGATGTGTAGCGAGGTCGACATTGCCAAGATCCCGAAACGCAATTTCCGAAGTATGTAGCGTGTGAAAAACTCGCGCTCCCGGGGCTAATGAGAAGGTTATCTGCGTATAATCGATCGACAAATTATCGGTGATTGTTATTAGCCTCTGCTTTTTGCGGAATTTTTTTCTTTATTTCTTTAAAGTTTGTCTTTATGACAGTCTGTTTTTGCACTATTATTCCATTTCGTTGTCCTTTTGCATTAATGTATCCGACAATTATATCTCCATTGTGATTCATTTATCGGTCATAATATGTTATTATCGATATTAACGTAGTAATAACTTTGTTTCTCAGAGAATCTTTTTATTCATTTACAAATGTTCATAGTTCTTGCTACAATGATGCAAGTTGATTGTTCCATACATATATTTTCTACAATTTTTCATAATATTTCATTTGAGAATTGTGTTTAAGATTTGTTGCGATTGAATTTGCAAAACTGGATTGTTACAATTCCAAAATTATAAATGAATAAAAAATATGACTAAAGGACCTTATTAGCTCAATGAATGAAAAGGATCTTAGTTAGTGGTAAATAAACCCTTCATTTCAACAGATATCCCTTGATCCATAAAAGCCATAAAAGGAGGGAACATTGAACTACCCCTTTAAAGTCTGACGAGCATAGCCAGGCAATATACCGTATATCGAACAGCTTGTTACGCGATCACTAAAAGGCAAAGAGCAGCGCCTTCCTTCGCTTACCTATAGCCTCTTCTACGCTAACTATCCTCTGACTTATACCCCCGGTGCGCACCGCGACTCCTCAAGTCACCGCGTAAAAAGTCCTGCCGACTTATATATACGTATAGAATAATTAAAGGGTCTCATCTGCATTGTAAATACAGAGCACGGCTTCCTATACAAGATCTACACACTTCGCCTAGTCCACCCTCCCCCTTGCCCTCCCAGCAGCCGCCTCCGGTAATTGATGCGCGGGATATTTAAATTTTACACTGGCGTGCTGTGGCGCAGACGAAAAAAAAAATACGCACGAGAGAGGATCGAACGGATCGGATCGATAATGTATCGAGAGGCCGCATAAGCCTATCTCCCTCTCCCCTCTATACTCGAGAAAACGCATGCATCCGTATTCCGCAGCGCAGCGGCTATCCATTCCGACATCCCGGCGACGCCGGCAAACGGGTGATCGATAGCGCGATGCCGGATGGGGTGAGCTTGCATTTCTAGGATTTTATTTCCTTTACTGCAGCGCAAGAGCTAGAGGTTTTGAGGAATTTTCAGTATTTCAGGAAATAGCGGTGGAAATATCAACCCGCGGGTCATCGATTTCCCGTTCGACTGTTGCATAATTATGGCTGGTTTTCAGAAAACCGTTTCGTCGTAGTTTAATTTTTTCTCTAATTCGCATACTTTAAACATCTGCGAATTTTTGTTTAACTATTCATTTAATTTTCTATCTTAAAACACACGGTTATCTATGTAAATATTCTTGTCAAGTATGTTCTACGAAGCATGTAGGAATCGATTTACCGTATTATTTTAATAAAATGAAAAAAAAGTCGCGGTGCCCCCAAGTGACTTCCGGTATCAATCGAAGTAGAAATTCTTCCTGAAAGACTGTGTGCCATCAGAATAATGTCCACTTTGTTCGCCTGGCCGATCGATCTTTCAATGCACGGCTGCGCCGGTGGCTGCAGCTTATGCGCGGTTTGTCCGGCAGACCGCGGTGATTCATCACCGATGGATGCTACTGCGGCACACTTTAAAAATCGGCCTGATTTATCGTATCCACTCCTTTATCGATCGGCCATTTTTCCAGCCGGCTCATTATCGCATTTGCATTGATCCTCAATGAAAATACGATACGGTCGTAATGAATCGCGGTCGCGAGCAGATGGGGATCGTGCGATCCACGCTCGATCCGCCATTGTAACCAGTAATCAATTATGCGTTAAACAAAAAATTGATGGTCGTCTTACGTTCTTTTAATAAATGAACGATGTGCGGAAAAATTTGTTAATTACTGTCCGCAGAGGGAGGATCTTCCCACGAAGCTAAAATGATCGTATTCGCAAAGAAAACGCACAATACATTATTTTGTATTGCCACGGCGTGGAATTTCACCAAATCGCGACATATAATTCACATAACGTAAAATTCTCAAGGCTGGGTTACATAAATCCTTCCACTGCTCATTCACAGACAAGATCCGAGAAATTCGGCGGGAAGTCTACGTGTAACTTGTTCGTCAGCGACGACCGCGGGGGCTCATGCTCGTTGAAAAACAAACGAAAACTGTATAATTCAAAGCGCGTAACACAGCGAGCTTCATGAAAAACTTCGTCTCCACTCATGAAACGAATCTAATACCAAGAATTTCGGAAGAAAAGAAAATATTTCTTTATTTTTCTTCAAGTACTAATATAAAGTGCTTACCGATGAGTTTTATAGTTCACTGAAACTACTTGTTCTTTGTTCCAATTTACAAAATTAGATCTTTTTAAAATGAACAGCAAAATATTGAGCGCAGTCGAAAAATTCTGAGTAATATGAATCTTTTATAGCAGTGCATTAAAAGATTATTCTATAATTAGTTACTTTTGCGAATGTACACTTTAAAATGTTACTAATCTTGTAGGTACAAGTACTAAACAAAAATTATTGCAGTTATATACGTCTCTGTATAACGGGAGAAATGACTTCGTCAGTATAGAACAAACTTTTTATAATACTCAATTTCTCTACCAAAATGTTCGCGAGTCACGGTTCACTATGAGGCTAGAATAAAAGTCTGTCAAAATGAGGCTAGTAATTTATGTATCAAAAATCCACAAAAAAATTAAGATTTTTACCCGATAAACCGTTTGCGTGTTTGGACTACGTTTAGCCCGATCTACTGCTCTATTCGTATTCGTCGCGCACAGGACCAGTAGACTCGAACCAACGGGTGCTTAGCAACCCCATACGAGCGCAAGCATTTGTCGCACATCCGGTGGTCGCCCCGCGGACACCGGCCGAAAAATTCCCGAATGACAGATTCGAGTCACGTCCCACGCGTGCCGGGAACGAGTTTTTTTTGTCTTCCAACGTTCGGTTCCTTCGCGAGCTGGAGAATCCCTCGACCCGTCCTATCGAGGAAAGATTTCTTCGACTCGCCCCTCCGGCCCCTTTTATTGCGGGCTTATAATTCATTAGCAGAGAAATTGTTTTGTCCTCCAGGGTGCGGCTCCTTTTTCAAAAAGAACGTTTGTTTTGTTGCTGAATTCGATCAACGTAATTAAATTATATCCAACCCAAGGTTCCAGGAAAATGAGAGCCCTTTAATTGGTTACTCTAAAAACACGAATTATTTAGCGTAATTGACGTGTCAAAACGTAACATCTCTGTATGTACGCAGAATTAATCCACATTTTCAAATTTTACGCTTAAAACGAGATTCCGTGGTAAAATACAGTATTGGTACTAATATTATTATAACTTACTTATTTTTATATAAAAAAAGAACCAATTAAAAGATTATTACGTATTGCGAAACGGAACATGTGATTAAGGGGAAAAAATAGCGAGATACACGAGAAAAGGCGGAGATCGGCCCAGCTCCCATTTTTTCCCATACGACTTCGTCTTTTCCGTGTCATTGTCTCGCGACAGGTTCTTCAAGAAATACGGACTCGTTACAACCTTTAACCTCGCCGACGAGCATCGCCATTACGCGCACGCACATGGATATGCGATTTTAATTGGAGTGTCATTACACGCGAATTCCCTGAGCTTTTTTGTACTTACACGATCGGATTAAAAAATAAAAGTATTATTACAAGTAAACTACTTTTTTCTATAATGACTTTTTAAGTGACGTACAATTTATTTAAAAAATTAATGTAATAGTAAATTAATATTTAGTAAGATTAACAATAGCAGAGTAACATTTTTTTATATGTTTAAATATTTAAAAAAAATTATTTTACATGAAAAACTTGACATGACATTTACCGGGCAAGTGGATATCTTACTATCCGAGACAAACAAGTCATATATAAAAGACACACGAATATGAAGTATCGAGTGGAGCTTTTCCAATTCTCATTGTGTCCTCTCACGTAACAGCACGCCTTTCTCGTTCACTTGGTGCGCGTGGACGCGCGGAGCAGCCCCGCGTGCATATATATGAATGCGCCGGTACGCTTTTTTTCACAACACGTGTGAGTGTCTCTTTTCTCTTACGCGACCGCTTACATGTGTTCCCCCGCGTACGCAACTTTAACACGAACACGCGTAATACACGTGTTCTTTGTCTCTCCGCTTCGTCTTTTCATGGCTTTCTCACACGCCGAGCGCCTCCCTCTGTCTTGCTCTTTTTACGTCTCTTCGGCGTACCGCGTATACACCTAGGATATTGTGTCACGCCAATTCAGAAGCCCATTTGTAATGCCCACTTTTTGCCGGGATAGAAAGCGGCTATTAGGATTGTTATAAACTCGATTTCGTTTATCTAATTAAAAATGAACATTAACTTCTTAATTAAAAAATACATTCACTAGTGATTAATTTATTGTATGAAGTAGAAGAAATAAGAACGAAGTTAAAGTTATTTAAAAAGACAAAACATATTTTTCGGTTTTAATGATCCTGCAATTTACAGAATGAATGTGCAAAAAAAAGGGAAATTGATATTTCTGATCAACAAAATTAGTTGAAGACCAAATTTTTTAAAGAAACTAAAAATAAGTAGAGGAAACCGGTCGGAATAAACAGCGAAGGCAGAAATAAATATCCCGACTTTCTTCTCAGCGAAATTTCAACACTGTACTGATTTGAACGCGAATGACCCTTGGTGCGCCGAAAAAACACGAATTTCCTAAGCCACTTACGCGAAGCATTCCCCCTTCTTTTTGTCGAAGAAGCCGGGAATGCGCGAATTGCTAAGGACCTCAGGACTTTGTGGGAATGACGCGTTGTCTCTCTCTTTCGGGTACAGGTCGACCAGCCCCTGGAACCTGCTCTTCAACACGAGTGCGATGACACTATGAGTAGAGTACGTGTTCGGCGTTTTCAAAATTTCCTTATGAATTTTTAAATGACCGTATTTTTCAGATTTGTTATACGCTTGAACGATGTTGAATTAATTTTCACTTCTTACGAATTTTTTAAAATCTTAATAAAATTTATATTCAAAGGAATAGTTATTTACAAATTTTTATACAAAACGTGGAAATTTGGAGAATCTTTAAAATTTAGAGTAAATATATTTACTCCTACACTGAAACCTCAAAAATCCTACTTTAAAAACAATTACTAAACTTGTTTAAATCTCGAGCGCTCCTCAAAAATTAACCCTTCCCCGAAACTTGGAACTGTCCAAATATTGACGATCGAAATAGGGCTGTTCTCACGCCGGATAAGCTTCGCCTAACCAAAATGAACCACCAAAGTTCCCCTAAAAACGTGTCATCTCGCGAGAATCCGAAGCTTCCTTGAAATAGCGAAAAAGAACGGGGTATGAGATTCAGTTATTAGAGAAAATAAACAATAAACTAAACTTATCTTGCGCGCGCGTGAATGGGCGGTTTGGAGAAACGTGCATACTCGGACGCGAGAGCGACACACTTGCCTGATAAATGAGCAGCTTTGGCACTCGGCCCCTTCTCGTCGTTTCTCAAACGCCAGCGATAATTAGCCGGTGATCATGAGGCGGACGAATCCGCGCTTTCAGCTGCTGCACGCGATACCTTGATTGCCGTTTGAAAAGTGGGTAAGGGGAGTGAAATTTGAATTTGCGCGCGCAATCTTGAATGAATGAACTTTTAATTGGTACTTAACCCGCTTAATCCGTCGCGGTGTGAGAATTCCCTTTTCAATGAGCACAGATTACCCTTCGAAATTTTAATGAATGAATACGAATGTATAATTTCATATCGCTTAACCGCACGATTCAAGCTCACCGCATGCAAAAGTCAAACCGGATAAATTTTTCTTCATTAATAACAAATTCTGAGCTCGTGGATGCGGGATAGAAAAGGAAGTAACCGAGCAGAGCTGAGTCGTAAAGTTTGCCCCTGAAAAAGGTTGTGGGCATGATGCGCCGTTGCCTTTGAGGCGGAAGAGGGGAGAAGAAGAAGCGGGGCAGAAGACCCACTGGTTTGGCCTGAGGTCGAAGCCACCAAGGAGGTACCTATAGGGTCTCCGAAATTTGTGCACAGGTGCAGCCGGAACGCCGCATTCCGATGGAGCAACAGCTGGAAGTTTCACCTAGAGGGACCCTCACTAAGCGTCCGACCCCCGCTAATTCTCGGTTATCCTCTTTGCTCCAACCTAGCCCCATCTTTACGACTTTTTTCCTTTTCTATTTATTTACTTGAAATACCCTTAATTAACTAATTTTATTTTCTTAAATAAATTGCAATAAATTTAACAGAAACTACAGTAATGGTTTCAATACTTTATTTTACAACTTTCAGTTTACTTTTTTTCTAAATCTTAAAAAACATCATGTAATAACGTATCTTATCTATTCAAAATATCGTAGAATTCAAGCAATGCAAGTCTAAAAAAACGTTGAAAACATCATCTAAATAAAAGCGCTGCGGGGATCAAAAAACGCGGCTTTCTGTGCTCGAAATAAATCAGTTGTAAAACTACCGGAGATGGAACAATCCCCGCGACTTTTTTTCACCCAAGTCCGAAACTATGCATCGGGTGCTCATCGAAAAGCCGATATATATCTTGATCCAAGGAACACCTCCCGCGCCGGTGAAGAAAAATCATGGGGAAAGATAAAGCGAGCCGGTCAATTAAATTCTACTTGGCCAGAATTATTTTATAAATCACGATGCGCGTCTTCCCTTTCGCGAGACCGAAAAATTGTCCTTTTTACGTAGCAACCCCACAAGCACATGGGTGATGCATCAGGAATCAAGTGCCAATCACGTGGCGGTTCTCATTAATCAGCGACTCTATGTTTGGCTCTCGCACATTGAGCAACGAATCGCGTATTATAGAAAAAATTTTGCAGGCTTTGGGGCATTATGGAGTTGATTAAAGAGTGTGAAAGGATCATAATAATGTAATCTAAAGAGGATATTGTTCTTATCTGTCGTTTAACATTTCTGCTTATAATAAATCGATATCTTGATTACAAAATGTCTATATTATGCATTAAATATTATCTCCAAACTCCAGTTCATACAATAGAAATGAAAAAATGTGAACAAATAAAGTAGTCGTTCAAATTAACTTTTTTTAATAGGTTACGTTTATAAAGAAAACACTATGGATAGAATTTATCAACAAAATTTTTAAAAATTATGACTATATACGACTTTTTATGAAATTACTAAGAAAAATCTGATGATTAAATATGCTATAAAAATTAAATTTATAATAATTATTTATTTTATTGTATAAACTGAATGAAAATATAGGTTTTGAAGAACTGCAAGGGAAATACAAATTTTTACGTTCGATCGGAGGTAGTCTTGGCTACTAATATAAGTCCCAAGGGGCACTGTACATTCGTGCGAACGACACAACAGTCGGTCCGCGAAGACACCTAATGAAGCGAAAAAGAGTCGCTGCATCTCTTCCTTCCTTAGCGGCGAGAAAGATGCAGTGTCTTCAGACGCGGAGGATCGAAGCAGCATCGGCGACGGCACTTCACGCGACGAAATCTTTATTGCGCCCGAAAGAATCTCAGTGGCCTTCGTCACCAAGCGTGACTTTACAATAGGCTCCACGAAAGGGCTTTATCTCTTGCCCGAACGGATTTATTCCAGAATTTTTTAAGGCAGTTACTCTTTTTATTTTTTATTTGGTCGTGTTTAATTAAAAATTTTATTTCGCAATTTATGAATGCAGCAGGCTATGTAAAAAAATAGAATAAATTATAATATTTACGCAAGATCAGTTTAATTAAATCATGAAAAAGCACATAAGAGTAATTAAAAATGAGTTGACTGATGACAAATTTTTACACTATATGTAGCGGTTTGCAATTATTTAGATTGTGATTTAAAAAATGGTGGCATTGAAAGCTATATAATTATTATATTTTAATGCATATAAGTACATAATATTTTATTAAATTCCTTTAATTTCGGAATCAATATAACGTCATTTCATTTTCGAATTTCTCTGATAAAAATTTGAACAGTAATAAGCAGTCACTGATGAAATTTTTACCAGGGTCTTAAAGCACCATAAGTTGAGTTACCATGATTATCAAACTAGATTATCATAATTTATGTTTATATTTTATATATATTTTTTTTCAATCCTCGAAATCCCAAGTCTTCCCAAACTTCGTTATCAAACGGAGTCAGCAGGGTCCCCTTAGCCGCAGTGCGACGACACCCGATCTAGCTCCGATCCACGACCTCGTGTAAGAAAGCGGGACCTTGAAAAATTGCGGTTTGATGGATCGAGACCTCGAGCCGGCCGATCAGCCCGTATAGAGGCCCGCGCACGCGCCCGATATATAATTCAATAAAAGGCAGGGAAACCGCGTTATCTGGACTCGCGGACGCGCGCGCGACTCGGCCCGATTAATCTCGACTCGATCTCGAGAAACGCGGGATTTATGTGCGTCGGCGAACCCCCGGACGCGCCGAAACCAGTTTTTGTGCTCGCCTCGCCGTTTCAAAGTGCACAGTCCAAATCCCTACCGCCCTTCTCCCTCTCGTCGACTCTCCCTTCATCCTTTCTCCTTCTTGCTTCGCCCTTCCCTTTTTTCTGTCTCTCTTCCTCTCGAAGAGCGTCGCGCATGCCTTCGCCTCCTCGGGATGCACAATTTTTTCATTATTGTCGACTGCACGCAACCCTTCCTCCGCATGCGTGCATCGCCGGAATTTCGTCGGGCGGTGGTGCGTGGTTGAAAAATTAGAGCTAAGTGTGGTGTGAATTTATAGTGTCACGTAGAAAAAATTTAAATATGCATGGGTTTATACTCATGAAGTAGAGTAGCAGAGAGACTAGAAAAGCAGAGTGTTTCCTGATACGAAAAAAGTACTAATTTCTTGATCCCCTGATCAAAAGTACGTAGTTTCGCCTTTATTTTCGGTGGCGAAAGATAGACTTTTAGTTATTACTATGTTTAGGCGAGCTTTCGCCACTGACAGCGGTATTCGCCATGCATGCTTTTGAGCTGGAGCTAGGCAACTGCAGATTTTGTTAATAATAAAAAATTTGGACGTTTTTTAAACAATTATGTAGATATACGTCTACATGTTTTCTAATTGATTTAATGAGAAATAAATGATGGACATATTTTCAGCGACCTTTATTCTTATTCGTGAGAATAAAAATGGTTACACCGGTTACTTTTGCTTTTATGTTTATTTTTTTTTTCATCGTACGTGAGCGCCGAATATAAAATGCCGAACGGAACGCGAGGAAAGAAAAAGTCGAGGAGACCTTCGCGGTAAAAATCGGCACTTTGGAAGACACGAGAATTACGGCGGTGCTTTAATACTTGATAAAGGCCAAAATATATGATGCGTATTAATCTGAAAATTTCCGAGGTGCTTGTTGAATTTTAAACGAGTGCATTTACTTCGAAACGCATAATAATTAAGTTGCCGAAATGGCGAACGTGAATTTAATTATATTTATTAATTACGGCAATAATTCCAAATGCAAAGCTATGCAAATTCGCTCCTTTAAATTCGCAATACTATTAAATAGAGTCTTAATGACAAATTTTCGAGACCTCGAGTATGCAAGTTTATTTTTTATCCAATTTTCTCCCTCCCCAATTCTTATCTTCTTTCTAAAAATAAAAAAAGTAGACGAAAGATCGAAAATGTAGAGAAATACTGAAACTAACGAGCTGCAGGAGGAAAGTACGAGAGGTGCGGAAATAATCCGTGGGATCCGGAGCGCAAACCTACCCTTTTGTTCCGCATTCCGCGATTACTTTCTCGGAGGTGGGCGACACGACGACGCGAGTATAATATTGATTGCGCTAGAAGCGCTAATTCCGCAACATCGCGCAGGTGAACGCGGTCGTTTATCTGCCCGCAATTAACTTAAGTCAGGGCCTAGGCTTGAGGGACAGGTGAAATCTTTCTCGGGGCACCGTCAATTTCTGACCAGTCCGATACTCGATGCCTTCCTGACTGATATTGTCAACGGAATGCTTCTGAGACTGTAGAGTGAAATTGAACGTTACAAATCGAATGGGAAATCGAGTAGAACTTTTTCAGTAATTGCTACTTTCCGGGTTCGAATAATTGAAACGATCTTGAACGTTTGATCTGATAAATGAAAGTACAAAAATAATGGATAATTTAAATATCGAAGAAATTTTCATAAAAACCCTTATACGTGCGAATTAATGATTGAAATGCGTGCGTTTCTCCTTGATGTAATCGATAAAATAAAAGATTTTAAATTAAATTAACATCTTACTTGTATGAGCCGTGAGTATTGAGGCACTTTCCATATCTGCACGGGTAAAGATCGCACTCGTTGATATCTTCTGAGCATGTTGGACCCGTGAATCCCGGAGCACATGTGCACTGATAATTATTTTTCAAAGGTCGACATTCGGCTTCGTTGCGACATGGGGATGATGCACAATAATCAATTTGATCACAAAATTTACCTGAAAATGAAGAAATAAAAATAAATCGATTAAATTAACTTATTTTGGTACGAATGCAAAATTGATATCATTAATTACATTTTATCTCGTTAAAAATGATTAATCTCGCATTACAAATAAAATAAAAGTAAATTAACTACGATTTATCATGAAGCATTCTCAAAAGGCAAATGCAATCGGGAAGATGGCCTTCCGTAATTACCGGCGTGTTAAGAGGCGATAAGTAATCGCAAAAAACTTTCCGCGACATCGTCCCAATTCAAAGCAAAGTGCCGCGAAAAAACTCGGAAGTAAAGTCGTCGGAACGATGGGATCCGCGACCCCGATGCTTCCGATCTTGAGCTGGCTACATTTGCGTCGCTTGTTCACTTCCCTGATTAGCCGAACTAATTGCTCGAAAGGAGTTGCGCTCACCGACCGCGGTACTTGACCCCTCGCCTAATCACGATCGCCACTTAGATTTGTTTCTTATTAGCGAAAAATAAAATTGCGTTATAAAAAATGTTTTCTTTTTTTCACAACTCATTTTAAAAGTGAGCTTCTTAACGTAAAAAATTGCTAAAGAAATATTTTACAATCCAATAAATTATTTTAGAGTAGAGCTCTTTCAGTGGAAAAACATTGTTTACCTGTATACAACCTTTATGTAATAGTTGGATTTGCACATTGACAATTTTCGAGAGAAAAATGGTTGACCTTTTCTTTTTTTTTTTATTTTCCACAAGAGACTCTTTTTGCGCAAAAAAGTGACAACTTTACGATACACCCTGTTCGCTTGTTTGTCACTTTGAAACAAAAGATGTTTACGAGTTGCAGAGTTATACTTCTGCATGATAATTTGTAAATACAAATGAGATTTTGAAACGGCTGTCTCGTAAAGCGAAAGAGTAACGGTGCAATAGATTTTATGACGTTTATGTTGAATTTAATCTTTACGTTCTTTAGTTTCTCTCTCAAGTGGAACATTAGCAATGAAGTTTCAAATTGACTCTAAGAATTCATAACTACCCAGTTAACAGGCTGCTATCACGAAAAAGTAGCAGTTTCATAGACTTTGATTTTTAAAAACTAATTTGAGCAATAAAACTCTTAAGAGGTAACATAAAATTACGATTTTCATTCACTGTACATCTAGAGATTCTCAGAGATTTGCCAGTTGTCTACATTCTTACGTGCCAATTATTCGAATTACTCTGTACTTCCTCTCTCCTTCTAGAGAACTCACATGGGGCCTAACAGGCATCCTTTCTCTCGATTATGCGATCTTCTAAAATTTACAGATTACGTACTAGCAACGCCCGCATGCTGGTGCTAAAATAGTTTCAATAATCTTTACTATAAGTTTTTGTAATTATTTTCTGCTTAATTTTTTTAACTATCTTGTTGAAAATGCTATCATAGATCAAATCTATTATCCGTGTTAAAATTAATTGATCAGATTAAAATGAAGATATAAATTCTATATGTAAACTCTTAAAAAATTATAAATTACTATAATTCTAATAAATTAGGTAGATATTTTTCTACTAAAAGGAAACCGTATACATTATTTTTAAAAGTAACTAGTGTATATTTTAAAACCTATTCAATGCGATAAATCATTCTCAGTTAACAAAGAACAGTGTGTAGTGAATAACTCTATAGTTAATAAAAAAGTAAATTATTTCCTTTTCTTATTTGATTTACACATTACCTTATGCAAATATAGCTGCATGTTAAACATATAAACTACTACTCGTGTAACCCCGACAGAATCTATCAAATCAAGGATAACATAGTTTAACTTCACTCGCAGGTATCAATGTAACTTTTTAGCATATCCAATATATCTTTAAAAAATGTTATTAATGCGTTGAATAAATTTTACCTACAAAATTTACTTCGAGCATTAAAAGGTAACATTTTGGAAAAGACATGGTATCCCAATGAATGCTAGCCATAGGAATCCTGGCACGTGTGCGCATCCTACTCCCACTCAAAGTTGAGGCGCTACATAAAAAGTCACTTAGACGACGCATTAATCGGCGGTATGCAGATGGCTTTGCCTGTATGGCCGAGCCGTGCTTTATACACGTCCCGACCCCCGACGACAAACTGCACGGGGCCCGATGATCCAACGCCTCCTCGCGAGAGCGCGCATTTGCATAATCCCGGCCCACGCGAATCAATGAGCGCGCCCCGGCGATAATTGCGCGCGAGCGGGTTACACGCGCGCGAGCGGCTGTTACTCATAGTACACGCCCGTAATTAAAAAAGAAAAAAATGAGAGAGCGAGAAAAACTAGCGTCGTTGCTTTTTTTGTAGCGCCCCTGACTGTCGCCACCGCCGTGTCTCTCTCTTTTTTTTTTATTATTCCTTCACTGCCCGTCGACCTTTTGCTCAACCTACTTGCGCTATGTAGGTGATACAAGCAGCTATGCGTATGATTAACGGTTCGATCGGCGATTTATGCAACGCGAAGGTTCGCATCGCGGCGAACGCAAAGGACGCGGAATGTAGATTTCTCGAGCGCATGTCCGGCGATCGTGAAGTACATTCGTTCGCGCACGGATGTAGTCTTTTATCGTGAGTGCGAGCCTGGATTGATGGGGTTTTTATTAATTTTATGCAAGTGAGACTGTCCGAGTGTGTGAAACGAAATATTATGTAATTTCTGCGGGTTCGTTTCACGCAGGTGTTGCCGATTCTAATGAGTGCTGTTTATAAAGGAATTTAATTCAATTTCGATTTATGCGTAAACAAGAGTATGTGCAATGAATAGCAGCGCGATGATGGAAGTGAACAAACATTTGCATTGTTGTCGAGATCTGCTATGGGATATGTGATTTAAATATAATTTTGAATGTCGTATTTTATAGTTGTTTTCGCAAGTTCGAAGTAAAATAATGGCAAATACGATAAATACATATGCATTTCATTTGTTAACTCTCTCGTTTAAAATTGCATACAAGAATTGTGCCGTTAGAAAAAGTTTTTTTTGTGATAATAGTCAAAACAGAACAAATGACCAGTCAACTATTAAGAAAGTCATTAAATTATAATAATCATTAGTTTTAATTTACGAGTAATTTCTTCTCTTAACTAACTGAGACATATATCAGTCCTATTGCGCGATACGATATATTTTATCGTTTCATTTTACTTATATCAATATCGTAAACTACGAAAAGCAATAAAATTTGTCATATTTTTCGATAGTTAAACTCGACAACGTGGGAATTTCTGAATATGTAAAAAGTCTGCACGCTCAGTTATACAACGGGCTATCAAACTGCTTATTTTATCAATTTTGAATGAACAGTTACGTAACTTCAACAGGCACGTCACCATTTCTTAAACACCCTCCAAAAATACATTTTCAATAATAAACAAAATCATATTGAATGTGGCTATATGCAGCTACAATGAATATTGGAACACGTGACTTGACAAACAGCAAGGTCTCACGACACGCGCATCAATTGATATTTCCACCGATACACTTTATTACATCGACAGCGGCCAGTATACCGTTACCTTCTTTTCCCGCACTCACAATTACTACGTAGCTAACAATTATTACAACCAACACCTCCGCACCTTTTTTTTCTCTCTCTCTCTCTCTCCCCCACCCCTCTCTCTCTCTCTCTCTCGGCTCCGCGCGCCCTTTTCTTCGCGAATGTTTCGCCAATTATCCTTCGTCATAATTTATTACGCACTCATTCGCGATTTTTCGATGGGTGCGAGGAGAAAATAAAACGAGAGCCGCGAGTATAACAGTTACCTCCCACGTTACGGGCGTCGTATATTAATTAAGGAGGGGGCCCTTGGCTCCGCGCGCCACGAGATTAAGTAACTTCCGAACAATAAAGGCGCGAGAAGTTGATTGCCCGGCTGCTGCGCGTTTTTTCGTGCGCACCAGCGGGAGGGGGGACTCGTAAATTCTCCCGTGCGAGCTAATGAATCACACGCGAGCGCGAGGCTTTTCGCCTTAAGTTTATCCTCTCGACCGCGAGCCTCCTCGGTCGCTGTACTTCACTGGAGGATGCGACTAGACAATGGAGGAAGAAGCTTTGTTACTTAATACTTGTTTTGCCGCTCGGAAATGAATTTGGTTCCTTCAATTTACGTTTTACTATGAATGCTGCAATTAAAACTGTTACTGAATAGTCCTTTTCGAGGAGCTATTTTCATTAAAGTTCTTGATTAGAGCTTAAGTAGAGGAATTATAAGATTTTCAAAGTTAACTTGTTTGAAGGATACTTTCCGCTGGAGGCATTATAATGTACTTTTTGATAACTGTACAAAAAGTCACCAATTCCAGTACTAAGTCAGTCGGTAGAAACATTAATTTTATATCACATTTTCTTCTTTTTACTGACTATATTTATTGAATATCTTTTGCAGAATAATAAATCATAAAGCTTTTTACCGAGTCTGTCAGACTAAAAATATAAGACCACTTATTTTTATTTAAGCAAACTTATAGTCAATTTTTCACCAAGTTACTAACTTTCTATGTCAACTAGAAATTTTAATTATTTTAAAATTTGAAGGCAAAGAAGAAAATTCTTACCAGTGAATCCAACGGCGCAGGAGCAGGTGTAATCGTGAAGCGACTGTAAGACGCAGCTTCCATTGTTGGCACAAGGGGAAGAGTCGCACGCATTGGGCACGGTGATCTCACAGAGGCTGGCCGTGAAACCAACCGGGCAGGAGCAAGCGAAGGCCGGGGTGGCGCCTCCGTTGCCCTCGATCACTCGGCACGAGCCACCGTTCTGGCACGTCTGCCCGGTCAGACATGGATTTGGATGCTGACAAAATTTGCCCACGTATTTCGATGTACAGCTACGAATAAAAAAGTATATTAGATTTAAAAATGTTATTTATTAAAATTTCTTAAAAGAATATGTATCAGATCGTTCGAAAATTTTATTTATACTGTCCCTTTCTATTACGACAACAAAAAAAACAATAAGTTGAATTAAGTGGTAATTTCTCAAAGCTCTCAAACGTTTTCAATTTCATCCACTTATTTTTCTATAATTCAAAGAAACAACAAGAAATAAAAAAATGTAAAATAGAAAGCATGTAGAAAAAACGTCAAAACCGAAGTACCAGCTCTCGAAATATGAAGAAGCCTGGTTACGTTGCGGTGCGACACTCGTAAATCGACGCAGAAACAATGCACCGGGTCTTGGGCTAAAGGCAAAAAGCCTCAAGCGAGTGGGTCTCTATATGTACCTCCAGCCTCGCGGCGAAAGGCAAACGTCGCGGAATGTCGCGACGCGCGCGCGCCGTACCGGCGTTTTCGTTTCCATTTCGCGAAGGCTTTAATGCGTTCTCGCGGTCTCGACGCGACCGGTGCTCGCTCCGCGAAAGGGAGGCCGGGCGACGACGTCGATCCTTTGTTTATCGCTGCCTCGGATGTACTTTATTGGGAGCGCCGGCCTCGTAAAACGCGCGCGGTCCGATCCCCCCTTGATTTTTTTCGCCGCGGGGTTGTCTCTCGGCGCAAGCCGAGCCACGCGCTAGAACCCTGCATGGTCCGGCTGAGACCGACGGGGATGTCGCGTCGTGGCTTTTTAGCGATCGCCTTACGCGGCAAAGACTAGTTCACCGATCTGGATCGATGCTGCTTCATCGCATTCTACGGATAGTGCTTGCGAGGAGGCAAGATTGCTGATAACGGAGCTGTACGGTACGCAGTTCTATCTCGGTGTACCTATATATATTTTTTTAATTTTAACAGTTGGTACTGAAATTGCACAAGTCCATATATTAGTACCGTGACCGTTGTGAGATAGTGACATTTCAACCGGCAAAAAGATTGTTAAAGTTATTTGCTTAGTGCGTATGTCAATCCTAAGATTTATTATTTCAAATAATCATGAACGATTTTTTAATTAGTGACTTTAAAATCTCTATTTTTAGTCAATTATTTTATTTTCTCAATAATTTATTGCGCTTTCTAAAAATGGGTAATAATCATAATGTTTATAATCAGTTGTAATCAGCAAAATTTACCAATAATTAGATTTTAACATATTTTTTATTACTATATTAAAATGATTTTTTTTTTTACATCTACTATTTATTATATCGGGTTTTCAGTTATCGATAGTATGATAATTCTAATATTTTGACCTCCTTTAATAAAAGCTTAAATGTATAAGTTGCCATATTCCTGAATAAACACTATATATCTAAAATCGAAACTGTGAATTACTCGACTATAAAGAATAAAAAGTATCTTATGAAGTTCCATCGGAGCTATAGCAGCGAAAAAAAGTAGGCATTTCTTTTGCACCACTCGGTTGCTCCTTTAGGCGGGCCGATCTCGACAGGTAGAAGAAACTCGCTCGCGCACTGGATGAATCGCCTGTGGGATCAATCGCGGAGGAAAGAGAAAATGCCGCGAAAGAATTGGCCACGGCCGAAGATGGAAACTGGGCCTCCGCCTCACCGAGGCAATTACACTCTCGTTAGAGGCGACTTTTAAAAATCGCGGTGTCGGCAGCGCCGATTTCTCAATTACCGGGTCGAAAATGCGACTGATTGCTGATAAATAATTTAAAGGTAATCGTTAAGGAAAACAGAGCCATTATTGACCGCCAGTTAGCTTCGCCGACTCTCCCCTGCAGTTTGCCTTCTTTCACAATTTTCGAAGCATTGCCAGCAGGACAAGTTAGTTCAGATGGAGAGTTTTATTGACCAGCGAAAACGTTTAACTACTCTAATGCGCCTAACGGGGAAAACGTATGCGCGCTCGTCGTGTGCCTGAGAAATTAAACTGCTTTCGCTAATTAGGTCGAGCATTCCTGAGAGAGTCATCTTTTACGCTAATTTTTCAATTACCGCATGAGCGTATCCACAGTAATTGAAACGAGCAATTTATCGATAGCGAAGAAAACATTTTACACGTCGGCGTAAGGCCCTCGTAAAAACTTGTTGGTCGACGGAGTTGCGAGCGCGAGCAACGCAAAAATCAGGATGTCGAACAGCAGCTTACACCTGCACTAGATATATATCCGAGAGCCGAGGGATCGACTAAAGCGTCACAGGACAAAAAATCTTGAATCCGCCGTGGGGAAACTTTTTCCGCACCGCCTCTATATCGCACTGAAGATTCTCCCAGTCTCTTATAAGGCTGCAGAAACTTCGAGCGCGTGAATTAAAAATAGAATCGAGGAGAGAAGGAAGAAAACACGTGCTGCATTATTTTACAGTGCAATTTTCACGGTGTTTATTTTCCCAACGACCGATAGTCCATAAAAGATAAAAGGTGTACACACGATAGGCGCAGTCGAAAAATTTCCTACGAATTATTTTAAGTCTCGCGCGATATGTTCGAACGGCGCATCAGGCCTCTCGCACAATGCTACTTTGCATTCCAATCGACTGGCCGTATATACTCTTCCCGCCTTGACTCCCCCTCGCATCGACGAAATACAAGGGCTCATAAAGAAGGGAATATCTATTCAATGCACAATAACAGGTTTGATCGGGCTCGAGCCGTGAAAAACAGGTTCTCCTCCTCGCCCCCCCTCCCCATGATGCATTATCACTTTCTTCCTCTTCCTCTTTCCCTTCTGCAATTTCTATTTCTCGCCGGGATTATTCGAGCGGATCTTTTTGTAGGTGCTGGGAGGAAAGCGCGAAGAGAGACGGTCGAGTGATCGCTGCGAGAGGTTCGTTCTCTCCCTCGCTATTACCATCGATCGAAGGGAAAAGGACCGTCCCTCTACGCCGACGGTGTTCGCGCGTGCAGACTCTCAATCCGCACCCGAGAGATGCAAATTGCGCCTCATCTCGCGGCTCATTCGCTCAACTTTTTCCATGCTCCTTTCGATTGCTCGGTTCTGCGTACGGACTGGTTCTTCGTGAGTTTCTAAGTCACTTGCCGACCAATCTTTCATTCATTTATTTCTTTAACGATGCTGTTTTACTTTATTGTTTGTGCGGTGGATTTGTATTACTATATAATTTACTTTGAAGGCTCAATAAATATTTTTTTTAGAAAAATTATTATCTTAGAAAAATTGCGACTTTTTGTTAACTTCTTCGATAGTGTTGTTATTTCATGGCACGCGTAAGTCACCCCGTAGCACGTGGATGAGTTTACTCAAATTATTACTTGTAATATTTTTTCTTTACAGAAGAAATATCAGTCATAATTCGAGCAAACATACTCTCATTTTTGTGTACTCGAAAAATGGATTTGAAATATTAGTTTGTTATTTAAAAACCATCCGTAAACTGAATTAGATCACCATAGTTTAAAGTTGAATTAACACTGTTAGGTGTCATGTGCTTAATTCACAATTTCTTATTTATTTTTCAAGTGTTTGTTTTTTGAAAAGTGATGACCGAATATTTAGCACCTCTCGAAAGTCTAACTGAACTTCCACTAAATCTCGAAAATTGACTAATGAAAAATTACACTCACTCGTTAACCTTAATATTACCATAAAATTAAGCCACCATTACATGTCGACGTCAATTTACGACGTCACGTGGATTAGATCTTTTTGGTAGACTAAATACTGCAATAAGGAAAGCTATGAAATGCCTCTTCACTAACAATCGCTAACAGTTTGAAAAAACTAGTCTTCTCTTAAAAACCAATAAAACGCTCCAAGTGTTCGAACTTGGTAATACCGCCCGATAGAAATTTCCATGGCGCCCACAAAGACCCTGCCCGTCGGGTTTCCTTAATCAAATTAGCAGTATCGTAAAAGGTATACTATGAATACAAGCGCTGCATAACGAAAAGAAAAGGAAGATAGTGGGAGAGAGCAAAGGCTGACCGAGGAGGAGCAATTCGTGAGCCGAGGAGGAGAGAAACTCCGGGAGTCGCAGAAAATCGAACGGGAGCCGACAGGCCGACGGCGAGGAAGACGAAACTGCTTGTAAAATATTTCATTACGCTCGGCGCAATAAATGTTTAATGTTTACGACGGATGCTCGACGCGCCGGCGGATATTAAGACGCATCGGCTTTTCTTTTCTTGCGCGCGACGCACCGCCATGCGCTTTGCCCTTTAACCGTATTCATAGGCCGACGAGCGATGATATTTCTTTATTGTTTCAATTGGCTACTGCGGCAGTAAAATTCCGAGCGTGGATAGAGGAGGGAGAGAGATTGGACATTCCGTTAGTTTCTTACTCCTTTTTTGCCTCTTCTTTTTTGTCGCCGACCACGGGTTATATGGCCTGCGCGCGAATTTTAATATTTATTGCGCTTACAGTTGGCTCTCTCTCTCTCTCTCTCTCTCTCGCGAATGGTCGGATAAATCCCGATGCAGATACAAGATTTACGACGGAAAAAAGCGCAGAGTGAGATTTTCAAGCGCTCTTGAAGCGTGTAATCCCTGACTGATCTCTCCATTAAAAATTTTTTTTATTCTAACGATAATTATACTAAAACATAAACTCATGTACGCATATCTTCTTAAAAGCGTATAACAGCGATGAATTTTTTTACAGACACAAAGAAATGATTTTTAAATTCCTTCCAAATTCAGTAAATTAAAGCGTCCACTGAGCAGCGGCATAAAAACAATTGAAGCTCGCTCAGCACCGGCATTTAAGCTAATCGCTCATGGCAGATCCGCGAGATAAAAACAATAAAAAGCCAACGACATACGCCGCGATCCAGAAAAATCTAGCGGCCAGCTGACAGCAGGCGGAGCGCGACAGTATCCGTCTAAATTGACAGGCGTCGTAATTAGCGCGATCGCGACGTGCGGGCCTTCCCAGTATCACCAAGAGCTCAATTGCGCCTTCGTAGAAAACTTACGCAACGCGCGCGAAGCTCTCGACCCGCAGACGACGCTTGTACCATGGGGGCAGCGCCGAAACGAAAAAGAAAACGAGAGGCGGCGACGACGGGGAGCCAAGATTGAGCTCAATTTGCGATAACGAAGAGAATTGAAAATTGTACGATGAAGATTTCAGGGCCGAGTTGAAGAGTCGGCCCGACCAGGAGGCTGTCGCGTAGCAGTTTATGTGTGAGCAGGTCTGAGGAGATCAACGTCCGAGATTCTCCAAAGTGCCAGCTGAATCCCTTGGATTAACCAAATTGTTTTAAGCATGGAAATGGAATTAAGAATTGGATATGATGATAGATATTTGATGATAGATAGTAGTAGGATAGTAGTTGACGTACTAATGAAATTTGATAGGTAGATATTCGTCTATACAATAACAAAAAATATTTAAAGCACATATCGACAACAACTTAAATCAAGCAACCCAAAATAGTATTTTAATGGCAAATTATTACGATAAGATTTTATATAAACATCAAGATAAGGCTCCGGATCTCATATAGCTAAATTACTCAAAAAAAATTTGGTCTGTCAGCAGGTCTAAGGAAAACTGAGCATTGGATATCGGAACCGTCCTCCGCCCCTTCCCACTTCCTCAAGATCGTTAGGGCTGATTTCCATACTTATCGGCGCCGCGTTATCTCGGGACAGCCTAACATGGAGCCGCACCAAAGTGCAGCTTCTCGCCCGAGCCTCGATTTAAATAGCTGTGGGCCCAGGGCAGAGTATGACAAACGATCGACCGCCGAAAACTTTGTCCTTTATCTAAACGAGGATCTGAAATTGCACTTAACACTGAAAGTACGCTACGAAGTGCAACACGGAAGCAATTTTTAATTTGCCTTTCTCTCGCTCCCTTCCCCCCCCCCCCTCCTCACCGGACCCCATTTCATGCTATTATCGGGTGCTGCATCGAGGGATGATATTGACTGCTCGACTGCAGGGGTTCCAAGAATTTCGGACGCACGAGCTTATCACAGCCGATCGCGCGGAGAGGATGCGTGCCGCACGCCGTAACGATTCCGCGTACTGAATCGTATTAACTTACCCTTTGTGTAAGCGCGTGGCTTTATTGCCGTGGAAGGATTGTTTGCCACTAACACACCCGACGCGATGCATCTTGAAGTGCTTCGACGGCTAACTGTTTTCATACGTACGAATCACGTTAATACTTCTTTTTTTAATTCAGTATGAAAATGCGATCCATCGCGCAATATCATTTTATTTTATCTTTTCGTTGAGTAATTCAATGACCAACTCTCTAATCACACGATCACGTTGGAATTAATGAATCGATTAATTGGCTTTAAATGATTAAAACAATTATACTTGTTATCTTATTTAAAACAGTATCGTTAATTTCTTTTCAGCATTAAAAAAATTACCACTGCTGGTGATAAACAGATTCACAAGCAATAAAAAGATATCGAAATGGCTAGTTTCAGCGACAGAGTTTCAGAGCACGAAGCTCCGTGGATATGTGGACGTAAGGAGGCAACGGCCGCTAAGAGGCGTCGTTTTCGCGGTAAAGCGGCGAGTAATCGTCGTCGATTTCTCGTCTCGGCAGGGACGAATTCCCGTGGTTCTTTGGCCACGTCGAATTGCTTGTGTCGGCTCTTCGTTAACCGCGCGGTCGAGCTAAAGACAGCTGTTAAGACGGCGGGCGACGCGCCGCGCGCGGACAAATGCGCGTCGCTCTTTTTACACGTGCGTTCCGCACTTTTTCCCGCGTCTCCAGCTCGGCGGAATCGCTCGATTCCTCCTTACGCGAGCCTCGCTGTAGCGGTCTGGACTCGCCTCCGCATTCGTCGCTACATTTTCAGATTGAACTGGTTAAAAGTGAAAGAATAAAACTCGAATTAAATTTCCTTAATTAAAAGGTACGCGCATGGCTTTTGCGTCGTATACTTATAAATAAAGAATAATGATTGATGACATTTTTAAAACTAGCGCTACAAAATGTTCGCTTTCTTTCACTTTTATCGTTGGGATGTAAGATGTATTATATAGCATTAAAATTGAAGCTTTAAAGATAAATGGGTGATAACACCGTAACAATTTGTCGTAACGATACATAAAGAAATTTATTGTACTCAATTTATATTTCAAGTGTCTTAAGCGTTCAGCCGTATTCCTCATAATAGATCGTTCGCTTTTACAACGACAGCAGCAAATTCGAACGCACGTGAGAAAATCGCTCTCCTAAAACTTTTTACTTCCTACCAATTTTCCACCAAAAATTTTAGTCAAAAGTACATAGTCTCGAAGTCGGGTCCCTCAAGTCAATAGCTAAAACTTCCTTAAAGTTGCACCTACGACCGAATAAGCAAGACGAAACTGTAAAAGGCGAGCGTCGCTCATACGCCGGGCGCATAGTTATTATTTTGGCCCGGACGATTTCTCTCTTCTTTTTTTTTTGACAGAAACGTTCTCACGAGCAAAAAGAGCGGCGAGCTCGGAAACCGGATTTTTCGGACGCGCGCGCCTCGTACGCGCTAACACCGCAAAGGTGGAATAGCCCGCGTTTACCGCTTTCTTAGGAAAGGTCTTGCTGCTCGCGGTTGGCTTGCACTTCGTTTTTTCGGTTCTTCGCTTTTTACTTCCGCGCCTAAGTACCAGCTTCTAAGTCTCGTTTCGGCGTAAGTCCGCCACGAACGTGTATCATTGTGCTCGTAGCTTGAACCGTTCTATCATTTGGAATCATAAAATTGCGGCTTCGCGGTATGAACTTTTTTCTCGCTCAAATTGCAGCTAAGTGTTAGCTTTAGGATTTGAACATTTTTTTCAAATTGCGAAACTCTGCGTAAAATAAAATTAATGACTAATCGTTAAGAGGAATTTTTTTTGATTACCTAAAATATTAGCGTGCAAAACAAATGATTCTCTTATTGGTCGAGATTGTCATTTAGTGGAGTGGAGATCGAGAAAAAGGTATTTTCATAATCTCAGTGTTGTAACTTCAAAATATGCTACAAACGAATCGGTTTCAATTCACCAAACTTCTTTGTTTCAAGTGTATCGGCATCAAGTAAAACCACCATGGCAAATCAAGAAATTTATTCTATACAACTATTATTCTTTTTTTTCTTTTAATTCTGTTTTAGATATATAAGAACTTTTTAAGGATTTAATGATTTCAGATAAAATACGAGAAGTTTTTAAATAGTTTAAAGAATTAAGATACTAGCACTCACGCCGGTAAGGTAAAATATATAATAAATATATAATTTACAACTGCCATATATATTAATAAACTTTGTATAAAGTAGCGATTTAGAATACGTTTGAAAATATAGTAAATTTTCTACTCGATCATCTCGCGTCAAAGTAAATTTCGATTTCCAGTAGGTTTTTCTGGCCGCAAGAGGACTCAAGCATCCGCCTCCCTCCACGCTGAGTGACCGCCACCCACCCAATATTCAAAGGGGGGAAGGTGGAAGACGGCCAGGTCCGCCTCGAGCCGAGCGACCAGCGGCTCCATTAGCGCTCGCGGCTTGTAATTTGCCGCGCGCCGAATGTTAATGGGCTCGGCGGCGCGAGTCGCCGTTTCCTCGCTCCGTTTCTTCCAGCCGCGTACCCCGCGAGTAACCCCATAGGAGGCCCTGGTCGGTAGCCACACGGCTGACGCCGATGATGCACGAAGGCTAACTTAGCGCTCGATCCTTTTTTCGTCTCTCAGCTGGACGAATCCGAGACATACTTCCGGGGAGATTGGATTCGGGTATCCACGAATTTCGTAAGTGGAATCGATTGAACCGTTTATTAAACTTGCGGTTTCAATTTTTTTAATGCATGTTTTATTAAAACTGGTTTTTCTAGTGTTTTCTACATATACTTCCATTCCTTAGTTCCTATATTTTACTTTGAATCTATAAGTTCAACTTGTTTGTTGCCTTCGGCTAGTCATACCCTTGTGGGTGAAAAAAAGCTAAAATTTTGGAAAGGAAGTGAAGACAGTCCTGACGACGATAAGTTAAAGACGTGGCAACGACATAAGCTTAATTTACATCCGTTAGAGGTGAACACGGATTCCGCCGACAAATTGATTAGGAAATTATCGTCGAAGTTGAAATCCTTTATCGCGATGGCAGACGACCTTCTCGAGGATGCGCGGCCAAGAAAGCGACAACGCGGCCATTTAAGAAGAAAAAAAAAGGTGGCGAGAGAGACAAGATGAAAAGGAGAGGGGAAGAAGGGAGAACCGGATTGGCTCTCTCAGAGGTGCCTATTAATCGGCCAATTAAGAGAGAGATAGGTCGTTAAATAATTACGGAATCACATTAGCTCGAAAATTGATGTAAATCGGCCGGGCCCCGGACTCCGATAAGTGACGTAAGTGAAATCGGAGCGATTTCGTGGACGTGTAAAAAAAGGGGGATGTGAGGCTGCGGAATTATAGGTTATGACCTTTTTTTCGGGTACGCGCGCAACTCCGTAAAAACGAATATCATCCTGCGATGAAAAAATTTATTGAAACCTCGAGTTGGCCCAGGTGTGCCTTTTGTATCGTAAAATCAAAGCGTGGTGATGGGCTAAAGTAACAGTATATACTTAAAAAAAAAACCCTCTTGTGTTGTAAAATTTTTCATACTTTTACCAACGTTAACTGTTGGAATATTTAACATTAAGGTCATTATATGTACGGACGTATGAAAGTGTCGAAGTAAAAGATGCGTAGCACTTCAAAGGCTTGACTTACATAAATTTAATACGACTATCATAGATGCAAGGTAAAATTTTTTCACCGTTAATTTTAAGAAGCAGTTTTTTATTGCACTCAGTATTAAAATTTTAGCCGCATAGTTATGGGTTATTGATTCTACGCTAATGTATATTAAGGCTTGAACATCCTTATAAATGATTTTCTTTGTCAGACCCATCAAAAGAATGCATCTTGATTCTCAAAAGTGCCCGTTGAAGGATGCACGTGAGTACTTAATCGAACGAGTGAAGAAAAATCCAGCAAAGCATGTTTAAGTTCCCCAATAATAAAGTACAGTGTGCGTTACCCATGTGATTAATCTCCATCAATACCACTGAATCGATTAAACAAATAATGACAAGATACACGTCGAAATACTTTAATAACCAGGCCGATCCCACTTTGACAAATGAAACCCGGGCGTTCAATTCCCGTTCACTTGATTTCCAAAAATACATCGGTACAGGAAAGCCACTTTCCCAAGCGGCCGAGAAACCCTTTCACACGCCGAAATCCAGCGGATTCAGTCGTCGAATCCACCGCGGGGGCCAATCAACCTACGGCATCTCTCCTTTCCCCCCAAATACGAAATCCACGAGAATCTCGGACGACGTTCGTCTCCGGAAACGAATGGCCCGTTCGGTCCAGGTGACAGTGATCTAATTAGAGAGCTAACGAATCGGGCCACACGCCCGCAACCTGATAGCTTCCTTCCCCCCCCCCCCCCCGGCTGACACGCTCCCCTCTTCCCCCAACGCGGGGTAGGCATCGTCGGTAGTGACGCGGCAGCCCCCGCGAGCCCGCAGTCACATTATCCACGTGGGAAGGTATGAGGTATGTAGCGAGCCTGGCTACCTCGGCGCGCTCGCTTCACGACCCGATCTGCCGGTTTATCGTACGTTTTATTGCTCAATTAACCAGCGCCCGGGTGTAGCGCGCACGCTCCATTCGTACGAGGAGGCTGAATGTTACAAACTTCAACAAAGTTGCATGCAATAGAGCTTTGGATTTTTTATTTATTTATTTTTTTACCTGCATACGCGCCCGTATGAGTAAGTCGAGGCCTGCTATTGAGATTTCCGAACGGGAGTGGAATTCTCGTTTTAATTGACATTACCGGGGGGTCTTACATGTGGTGTTTTCAAAAGTTACGTTGTATGTACTGAATAATAATTCGAGTTTACAGCGTTAATTAAAATCAATAGCTAGAATGATGCTCGTAAACGTATGTATTTAAATGTTTTTTACGTCCATATTCTGTTTGAACGAAACTTCCCCTCTAGAATCAAAGTGATAAAGCAGGATAACAGATCGTAAAGGATAGAGAGCCACCCAAGTCGACATCACACGAGTACCAGGCGCAGCTTATTGAACAATCAATGCTGTCTTTGGAACGGTCATTACCACTTCAATTAAAAAAGAGAAACAGAGAGGAAGAAAACACTCCCCGAAAATATAAACCAATCTTGATACTATAAGCACACAGCTCAAAAAGTTAAAATATCATCCTTATATAAAAGGCAAAGAGGAGAGAGGTGCGCAAAGTGAGAAAGGGAGAGAGAGAGGGCCGATACATCATCCTCCTCAGCTCGCAGCCTCCCTGAAACGGATACGTAGCGGCGAAAAAGAAGGCCAAAACGAGAGAGACGATGTGCGCGCGCGCGGAATTGTTCCCATGGGCCGTGCGGCTTTGAAAGACAACACTCGCCAAGACGAGCGAAGGATGAAGAAGAGAGAGAGAGAGAAGGGAGAGCGGAGCGGTGCATTTGCGTCTCTCTGTGGTTGACAAGACAGAACTCGCGGTCGATTTCGAGACGAGCTGGGCGAGTCGCCGCGCCGAGACAAGAGAAGGGGATCGATGGCCCGCACTTGCTTACCTCTTACCGCGGAGCCCGCGAGCCACCGTAATTTACGGACGTCAAATGTGTGTATGCGACTGGGGCTAAGGAAACAGCGTGATTTCGGTGCTGCTCGGGCTAAATTTAAAAGTCAATTTATTTCATTCGGTCGGGGCAGGTATTTTACATTTTGTGCTACACACTGTGCGCGAATGTCAATGGTGAGTTCAACCTGCAAGCGGTAAAATTATAATGGAACGCGCGTTTTTTGGTGCAAGAAATATGTGGGAAAAATATAAATGTAGGCTATTAAGTCATTGAAGCTCGAGACTTAATGGAACGTTTCGCAAGGACAAAAAATTCACGAAGATAATCCTATTACCTTCTGTTCCTTTTGTCTACCGATGGAGGTTTGCTCCCGTTACTTTAAATACTTAAGAAAAAAGAAGAGAATAATTTGTGGGAGGGTCCAGAAGCGCGGGGAGCGTAGTGGGAAAAAATAAACCGCACTCCGCGAACGGCGATGACAGCGATGATGCACGCAAAGGCACATCTGCAAAAAAGTTATACACTGGTACAGAGTAGGTGTTTCGGGTGGTGGAGGAAGTAACGAATCGACAGCGTTGAGGCGACACAAGGAATGACAAGTGCGGCTCCTTTTTTCTTACGGGAGGAAATTACGACATTTTTCGGGAGATGCTCATTGAATGACATCTGCGCGTCTGGGCAATTATCCCTTTTTTGTAGCTATGAGAAGCAAGTAAAAAGAATATATATGTAACATCCTCCAAGTAATTTGTATCCGTTTTATTCATCTATTTCAGTATGCTCTTTCAAGACTTATCACCTCGTAAGTTATAACTTATTTAAATTTACACGATTTAATATTAAGCCCGTTACTTTTAACATGTAACTCATATTTCAAGAGTTTCCTATACGTTTAAAAAAAATTAATATATCTAATAAATTAAGTTTGAGTTTAAGCGTATTTTAAGATTTCACAAACGAAATGAAAATTTATTAAAAATATCATGTCATAAAATTATTGTCAAAATACAAAAAATATGCGAGTATAGTAGAAGAAGATAACCAGTTCAAAAATAGAAACAAGATTTCAAATATAAAAATTCTATGACTTGTAAATTGTTTGATTATACTGTTAATATGTAAATGAAGCTTCTCATTTCTTAAGGCTTTGATAGTCAACAAACCGAACAGCTTATCGCAAACTTAAGTATTTGAATGACTCAGTTATCAAAGCTCTCATCGTAAGTGTTCAACAAGTCTTACACGCGCTCGCGTTTGTTTGCATACTCTTACCTATCCTCGCACCCACTAATCTAAAAATTAAAAAAAAAAAAAGACGAAGAATGTCACTTTGAAGCTCTGTGCATTCGAATAGGTCCTCCCACGATGGGGGACCCCTCGAGCGTTAGCCAGCCGCGCGGATGGGGAGGAAGAAGAAAGACGGAACTGCGGCGGCGGCGTCGTTGTCAGAATTACCGGGCTCGCTTTCTCACGACTCTAAGCTCGAAGAAAACAGATTGGGGAAGGCTGAACGAGCGCCGAAAGAGAGAGGAGAGGGGTAACGGAGTTTATTTTGGTACACCCCCGTGACACTTAGGCACTCGAGGCGCGGGGTTGGCCCATTGATAAGCTAATGGGTTCTTGATACGTCGGCCAACAACTGTGCAGTTCTGCCTCTCGAGGGCGTTCTAAAGCGCGAGCGCCAGCCCGTTACGCGGGCGCGTCTGGCTGAGTAAACTCGCGCGTGTGGGAGGAATAGTAATTCTACTTGAAACGGGGTTCTTTTTTTCTCCGCCACTTGTGCGACGCACGACAAAAGTTCCTGTTGTAAACCCGTTAATAGAGCTTTTGAAGCTGCTGGATTTTGATGGGTAAGCGTAATTATGACCACGTTAGGGCTTTAAATTCATTATTTAAAACTGCTTAATGAGATCCAACATCCCTTAGTGTATGTAAAATGTGATGTAATTGTTAATTATTAAACCAATAGACAACTTGAGAATACTTCGGAAGTTCTTTAACGTTCGACCAAAAAGGCAAGGATAGACTTGAAAATTGAGCTGTTTTGCAGTTTACACGTAGACATTGCATCTTACTTGGTGCTGTAGCGAGCGACAGATGGCTTTTGAGGCAACGTCGAGGGCAAGCCAAGCAGTAACCGTCGACAACAGACGCGGACGAGAGAAGATCGGACGCGATTAACTGCGGGAGCATGCGGCGATTTATGGAGTCTTTAGGCACACTGTAATAGTCTTTGGGGCGTAACTGTCTTGTTTAACGCCGAGCGAATGGACTTGCTGATAAGACACTTGTTTTTCGCAGTGAACAGGAAGACTTTTTCTCCATCGGAGAATAATTTTACTTTTACAATCAAATCAATCTGTTAAATTGAAAAGGACAGTCTGAATTCTTCATTAGTTTTGATGTTGTTTGTCATTAAAACTACAATAAAAAAACACGTAAAAATGTCATTACTGACTACAGTTCTGAAGACCTTGAGAAAAACGTACAATCATCATATTCAAATTTAAAACAAAAGCACTCCAGTAACAACCAACGAGCCAAAATATTTAAAAACATTCATTGCCAGAACTCCAATAGAACAGTAAAAACAATGAGCTGCTGCCATTCTTGACGTTCAACCGTGTGGCGTATGAATAAATAAAAAGACGTGCGAAATAACGAGAGCGCGGGAGAAAGACGACGCCACGCGAAAGTCCCGATGAAGAAAAAGGAGGGGAGCAGGGTGCACTTCTCCTTTTGCCGTGCGCGCGATGACGTGCCGCGGCTGCGATCCACGTGTGGGCACGCAGGCGGCAAGAAGTGCCGACACACAAGCGAAGAGGCGGCCGAAGGAGGAGGGGCAAAGGGAGGGGACTGGGCAAACCCGTCCCGCAAATCTTCGATACACTCCGGATCCTCCGTCGAGGATCGATCGAATTTACGTCGATCAAACGACCGTTTTCGCTACAAGTGACAAGACTCGAAAAGAGATACGCGCGGAAAAACTTCACCGGCGGAGTATTTTCGCGCGCACTGATTGACCCGGCCATACACGCCTCACTGGTGGTTTTCGTCGTACCACGGAAATTCCGGCGGCAGTCGGTAAAAAGTCGACTTTCAATGCGTTATTATACTTGTAAATACTCGCTGGTTTATTACTTAGGCTTAAAAATTGATGAGTACTCGTAAAGCGGAAGAGATATTGGAAGAAGATTAAAAATCGGTATTGAAATTTAAAGATGAAGAAAAAAAGTAACGATCTTGACCGTTAAATTTCCTAACAGTTAACCTCGTGCAAAATCTATAATTAAAACAGAACAGATTACCTCCGCAGCGCTTCGGTGGGAAAGACAAGTGGTACGACAGAGACGGAGCAAGCCGACTAGAGAGAAAAAAAGGGAGCCGGGGAAGACGATGCATCGCCATGTGTCCCAACTTTTTGTAAGTGACGCGCACACTGAGAGTCGTGAAAGGCGAACGTTCTTCATTCATTTTTTACCAGCCACCCCGACGTTTCCGTTCGTTGCGCGCGCTTATGTATATACATCGGCCAATCTAAATTAAGCTTTCTCCAACAGGTCGCCCTCAAAAGTGATTTCTTTGCGTCACAGTCCCCCGATAATCGCCGCGAGAACCATCTGTGGATTAGACTGTCTGTTTTTTTCCTCAGCTTTTTACTAGCAGCTTTAATCATCGCCGTTTAAGTTGTTTCAATTAAAGATGATGCACGATTACCAATGGAAACGGATAAATGTACAAAACAATTTGAGAATTCGAGGTTCTGTTGCACTCAGCAGGGTGGAAATCGAATGTGGATTAACTTGTGGTTCATTGCGTCTGCAGAAATTTAACAGACAAGGAACATAAGTTCCTTGAATAAACGTTCATTAAATCAATGACCGACACTGCAACTCTATAATTCACTGCTAATAGTAATTATTTTTGCTCGCTATCCATCCATTACTGTACTTAATCCTACATCTTGCACCCGATGAGACGACCAACTAGTCGAAACATTAAACTTTAAAGTATCAGCAGTATTTTGGTAATTGTCAGAAAAAATGAAAATTTTTCTTTAAACGTTGTTGCCGCAAAGGGGACAAAATACATGAGTAATCAATTTGCGACGTATTTGCTTTTCATTAAGTTTAAACCAACCGACAATTCTCTATCGATATAACGGTTTGTTCAAGATAACCAAAGCTTCAGCGACTAAGCAAAGAGAAAGCCAATCGGCAAACGTTCGAAGATCAGAGAACCATCGAGATAAAGGTAATAACAGAAAAGTCGTCGAAGCTCCGCGAGGAGTGTAGTCTCGACACGGCCAAGGTCACTCAGCCTCCACTGATTAACCGCAGCTATAAGGTCTTAATAAACACCAGGGGCCCCCGGAGAGAGGGACGAAAGATCCGGCGCGGCCGTCGCTCCGATAAAAGGTCGCCACCTTATCGGGCGCGGATGATCAAAGCGCAACGCTACCCTCGGATAATTGCAAAGTCACGAGAGTCGCGCTGGTGCGACGATACCGTTTCTAATCTCTCTCTCTCTCGTTCTCTCTCATTAAAGAAGCAGAGGGACTACGCCGCGACGCAGGATCGGCCTTTAAAAGTTTATCACTGCAGCGATAATTAGGAGTGTACTTGGTGAGGGTATTACGGGTGTGCCGGCGATGTTTTATGGATTGTAATCGATATGTATCGATACATGGATAAGAAGTTTGACTAATGCTGAGGGGCACGGACTTCGCGCGGGTACCGATATAACGACGTACTAATAATAGTTGGCACACTTGCGCGCACAGCCAATGATTTGTAGCGCTTCGCGGGCGCGACACGAAGCGCGCCGCGTTCGAATCACGCTAAGAAATTAAAATTTAACAGTGAATGCGCGCTTCTTTTTGTATCGAGAATTTCAAGAGTACTAACGTATGTAGGCTATAAATTTCACGAGTTTATCGGTAATTACTTTACGTGGATAAAAGTATTCTGGCAAAGCTTACTAAGTATCCTTTTCAGATAGGCTAATATAATTAAGATAATTAGCGTATAGAATAAGCTCAAATATTACTCAAAAAAGTTTATTTTAAAAATATTTTTACGAAAAATCTGAATTTTAAATCTTTCAAAACTTTATGCCTGAGTTTCATTGCAAATAAAACTTTAAATGAAGCATTATAGGTACGACACCATTAATTAAAGATTTAATATTTAATATTTCAGTATTGAAATTAATTAACTTTAAATGAAAACAAAAAAATTTCATGTAAGTGTTGACAGACCAAATTCCGTTAGTTAAATTGCAAAGTGTTTAAAATATGCCTTCACCACACGTAAACAAAAAAATAAAAATGAAACTAAAGATTATATTATAATAGCCAGCCAATTTACATTAACCAAAATCCAAATCTTTCGAATGGATACGACCACACTTGTCCGCAAGGGCACGTATCTCTCCGGCAAATAATAAACGAGCCGAAGGAGGCGGTCGGACTGAAATGAAGGCGCGAGGACGTGCCGGTAGTCGGGGCTTCCTTTGAGCCACGCGTCCGCGAAAAGTATCGAACGTGCGTATGCGAGAGACCCGTTACGGGTGTGTGAGCTTGCAATGCAGCGGGCCGAAACCGCAGAGATGCGCGGTTCATTTTCCAGCGCGGGTCGTGCCGCTCCCACCTTTTTTCTCCCGGATTAATCCGCGCGGTTCTCAGCGCCACAAAAATGACGCGCCCGAGGAGGATTCAATTGGCGAGCCTCGGCTCTTTTATTTACGAGTGCATCGATTTTATGACGTCTCGTAAATGTAAATTAGAGGCTCTCTGGCGGTGAGCGTGTAATGGGCGCGCGCAAGCTCCTTTGAAAAAGGCAATTCTTTATATATAGTAGCCGCGGATTTCTTGGCTGTTATAGGTCACGGAGAGCCGAGATACGCCGGAATGAGTATCTGCTTATCGTTAGCGGATCACGAATTTCAATAATTCCGAAGGCAGCATTCGAATGCCTCTGGCACTAGAGCCAGATTTGGACGCCTTGTTAGTCTCCCGAGCCTATCTTCGGCTCATTAAGCATGCGGCCAAATCAGATTTATGAATCATTCATCCAGATATTGAACCCTATGGACGCGAGCCATTTGGAAACGAGCGTTTAAAGCCGGTATAAAAAAGAAGCGACTCCGCGCGCACGAAATAATTATCCGGCTACGGAGTCCAGCCGGAAGTGTCTCAATCGAATCAGCGATGCGCTCGTGAAATCGTCCGGCGTGCACAGCGGGGGTAAGGTCAGGATACTATGTCGGCCAATCGCAGGAAAAAAGACCGACGAGATCCGAGAGGCTCATGCAGACTGTAGGCGGTGGCGCGCGCGAAAACGTCTCTCCGGCCGCGAGTGTCGGTGGGAATCGAATGGCAGTTGGTTGACCTCACAAGTGCGATGTCAACGAGCTTAAACTCGAGCTATTGGCGGTCGGCGCGTTCCTCGCGCTACCAATCGAGGGTACACGCGCGGCACCCGACGACGTCCACTGGCTTTATACCATGCCCGATTGCAAGAAGAAATCATTCGACGCTCGTAATGGTTCCCTTGGGTCTGTTTAACCCGGAATTGTGTTGCTCCTCTTTTTGCACGGTTACGTGCGCGCGATGGAATACGAAACTTTCGTCCATTTGTGCAGGGAAAAAAATTCGTTGAGTCGAAGAAATACTTCTTGGCAGCTTGATATCTGTCAAGTAAGTTTGTTATTTTGCGAAAATTTATTTACTTCAAGGAAAGTTTTATCGACAAAAATATTCATTTCTCTTTAATATAAAATAGTTTTTAAATCGAAGGTTTATGCCATAAGTGATACGCAAAAAAATTCATTCACTTTAATTCACGAAAATCTTTTTTAATATATTTGATTCGATTAGAAAAAAGAACAAATAATATTAACACTATTTTTATTTATTGATACGTTAAATACGATATGCTAAGTTGAGTCTAAGCTATATTAATTATTTGATTGGTTATATATTTAATTTATATCAGTTTCTAAAATGCTACGAAATTGTATCTGATTTCCAATTACATATAAGAGAGTATTTGAATAAACGAAGAGAACGGTATACAACGTAAAAAAGATAAAGATGCAAAGATAAGCTGAGCAAACTTAAAGGTACACGGCTGAAGAACGGAAAACCTCGAGTGACAAGATTGAAGTGTGAAGGATCCGGGCTAACGGAACTTTGCAAATACTGATATTTTGAATAAAGCGACAAGATACGGTAGGGTTTATATTTTACCTAAAATACGGTATCTGTTAACAAAAAAACAACCAAACATTCATCTTTGTTTAAGGGAGTTTCAGTACTACAAGATCAGATTTAGAAGAAAAATGTTACCTAATGATTCCACGAAGATAACTTACTTTTTGATGATAAATATTTTTAAATTTCTTATTTTTGAAAATGAATTTTATTAATCGAGAATTGGCCACAGTCTCTTTTGAATAAGTATACCCCTTTCACAATTTAGAATTCAAATAAAAAATAATGACAATTACCTCAATCATTATTGACATAAGTAGAGGAAATAAATTCCACACCTACCTAAGACATTCATTCAATCCTTTCCGTTTAAAAGACCCCGTGTCGTTAAGCTCCGCCCAACAATAGACATAGGACATTGTTTCAAAACACAGAGCCCTAACAATGCAAATCATCATAATCTTCCCCCATAATCGCGTCAAATAACACGCATTATCTAACAATGCAACCTACATGAATCCCGTATATCCTCTCGTCGCCCAATGACACGGAGGACCGAAAAAGGGATAAAACAGAGGCAAAAACGAGCCACCTAAGCATTAAAAGCAGTAGCAAATACGCACACGCGAACACATAAATTCCCACTTGGGTTGCCGCCCACCGAATCAAATTACCCCTCCGCGCGGTACTCTTCGGTAAAAGACACTCGCCGAAACTTCACTGTCTTCGCGCTTTCAAGGAGCACAAGGGAGAAAAAAATGAAGGAGGGAGCGATACGGTGGCGGCGTCGGAGGAATAAGGAGTCGTAAAATAAAGGATACCAGAAGGAGGGGTGAGCGGAGGAGGCGAGCTCTGAAATTAGTGGAGGAGCAAACAAAGGGTCGCGGGGGAGCGGGTAAATAAAAGACCGCGGGATTCTATTAGCGGTGGCCTCTTCGTGCTCTCTCCCCTTGGTAGAAAGGAGAAAGAGACAGAAGGATATGCGCGCGACAACAGTGGGATGGCACCGTTTTTGAGCGAACTGTGTCCGCTAATCTTTCCCTCATCTCGCGTACGCCCTTCGCGCTTCGCTCGCGAAAATAAAAGGAGCCGGCGCGCCGAGGAGAGATCGCTTTGTCTCTGCGGTTTTCATCCGCGGTGCACGCTCCTCGTTTCTTAAGGGGACCTTTACCTCGGCGACGCGTCGGGGCTTCTCGTCTTTGTTGCGGATGCACACTGACAGCGGGGATTATGCTTTCGAGAGCTTGACCGGACTATGAGAACTTGTTGCTACCGGTATTGTCGGTAATAAGTAATTTGTGCGCAGTTTGTCCTTGTAATATGCACGTTATTAGAGATTTCATTAAATTATTTTAGAACGATCTGACCTTCACGTTAAATCTTTCCAAATTCAAGGATAATCTTTGCGGTGAGTTTGAAAAATGACGATAACTTACCTGTAACAAACGGAAAAAAATAGATTAATATTAGAATAATAAAATAAATAGTATGGATCTAAGAGATTTACAAGTAGTTTTTACAGTTTAAAATTTATTTTTCATTCTAGGAGGCAGATTTCTGAAGTAGAAAATATAAATGCACCGCCGTACTTTTATACTTTTGTCCTCCAGCCGCGGTGCCCTCTAGTTTATTTTCGTTTCTTTTTAGTGGCTTTTTTGTCCCGTTTTCTCTTTCTCTCTCTCATTCTTTGTCATTTCGTCTCCTCTCTTCATCTCCCGGTCGTCTCTAGTTCGCTACCGTGGATCCTCCTCCATTGGGCAATTACCCAGTGCGGTTTTTTACCCGCGAGATTCGCGATCCCGAGCTCAAAACCTGATTTTCGACACGAAGGCTCCACGGGTACTTTTCTCTCTGCTTATACACCACTCCTTCGTCTTTGGTCTCTCTTAAACGCGCTTTTATCTTGATCTCGTCTTTCAAGGACATTCACGAAATTTAGAGATTATTTCAGAGGACGTTGTTTGTGCATCCAACAATGTGATGCATCTTTATTTTAGCAAAAATTATTTTACTATTTAAAATTATAGTCAATTAACTATGTATCATTAAATAGTATAGAAACATTATTTTTTTTACTTGTAATAACTCGTAGAATCTAATAATTTACAATTCCACACAAAAATATAAATGCTTTCAAAAGTTAGAAAAGTGAAAATGTGCAAAACAATAGGTTGAGCAAAAAAAGTTCAAACACATGGAGTGTACGAAATTAAACGAGAACGGACGCGACAATTTATGTCAATGCGCTCGCGACCCCTCCGGCTAATACCATTGAGAAACGAGAACACAAAGATTCACTTTCCGCTTTGAGCCATTAATATGTTTCATATGAATAAGTAAAAAATTAACGCGCACATAACTCTTTATACCCTTTTTTTTCTCTGCTCGTAAAACACAACTATATATTTACATTATTTAAAACATTACTCATAATGACCAGACACGTTTTCTTTAAGAATCGTGATTTTAACGATCGACTGCTACGATTACAAAATTATAAATTGATTAAAATATGATTGCCAAGTGATTTAATCATTCAAAACTGTTTTATGATTACACAGTTTTAAAAAGCTCGCACCATAAAAAAACGAACGGCTAAAAAATCTAATTCAATTCGATCAAACTCATTATCCCGCTGATGAATAATTACTATCCAGCCAGCAACAAGGATCGCCTCGATTAAATTTTCATTCGTTCGCAACAAATAAAAAAACATAAAATTGACCGAAGACGAGAGCCTAGAGCAGCATCAGTGGCTCCAGAAAAGAAAGGTCCCGAGACTGCGCGCGCGGCGAAACAAATGACTTTTCCCGCGGGACACGCCGGCTCTCATTTCAGCCGACTCTCCGCCTTATCTGCTCTTCTCCCCTTTCTCCGTGGCGGGCGACTCCGCTCCGATTATCGGCCGACGTAATCACGGTCATTTCGCGTCGGCCCTCGGTGCAGCGACGCGCTCATCAATTCCGGACGCGCCGCGCGTCTATTTGCCGCTCGGCGGCGACCGCGCGATGGTGACGATGATTGCCGAGCGGGATGCTAATGCGCACGGCCGTCCGGCCGTTCATTAAATTACCGGCGACTCGCGCGCACGCCGCGGAGAAATCGACCGATGAAATTTATTCAATTAGCCGATGTTTGATTAAGACGGCCGAGGGGCTCGTTATTTTTTTTTCTTTTAGCTTGGCTATATACTAGAGGTGATTTTCTTTGCAGGGGGTGTGAGAGAAAGATAGCTGCGCAATTTGATGAATAGCAATGGTGTGATGAGGTGTAGGTATCGGCTACTGACGAAGAGGGTGGGAGTGTTATGTATTAAAGGAATAGCATAAGCTACTTGGAGATTGATTAAGAATCAGGATGTTTTTGTTTTACTCTGCGTCTATATGAGAAATTGAATGCACACACAAATGATTCCTTGTCTGTAGTATACGGAGTAGAATGTCAGTAAATTTTCCTAATTGAAATCTATCAAAATCCTGTTAGACGATTGTAGGAGGAACTTTGCTCATTGATATTATATACAAAGTTCCGCGGCTAGCGTATCGGGTATCCTGCCAGTTAAATTTAAGGTGACGTGACTGATAAAATGTATTCGCGAAAAAATTGCGCGTTCGCCCGTAGAACTTTATGTCAGCTTGGCTCGCAAATCAACGGTCATTATTCCCATCTCCCTCTCTTTCCTTCCTTCTTTCCTTCTGACCCGTACTCCCACATGGGCAATGTTTCCGCCTGACCTTCCATCTTACTACCAGGTTCATAAACATCTTGCACCGATTCCGCGCGATATCCCTTGTATCTATATATCTTGACGCGGGATATATAACAGCGAGAGGAGATTGTTCGACCCGCACTTGTTATTCCGCGAGTATTATTTCATTTTCCCAGTTTCCTCAAGTTCGTAACTCACAAAGATATACACACACGTGAGTTTATACCTCGTTCTCATTGTAAAGCTTTAAATTCTAGCTGCACAGAACAAACTTTCACAAAGATAAAATATAATTTATTTAAAAATGTAAAGAGTAACTCATTATTGATTGATTAAACTTACAAGCTTAATTGACACCGTGAGCTGTGCACTCTCTAATGCTTCCGTCGTATCTCGGTTAGTTCCTTAGAAAAATAATTATTGCGAAGTACGCGCTGCGTTCTATTCGTATACATTAAGAGGACGTAAGTTGTCACATGCTGAGTAAGCGTCGGCGCGTACCAGGAAAGAAGCACAACGCATAACCGCGGGGGCAATTAAAAGCGAAAAGCTCGAAACACAGAGGGCAATTAGCTCGTTTATCGGTGAAACACCGCATAAAGAAGTAGCCCTGCGCGTTTTTCGCGTATCAGGAGGCCACGATCGCCGCCTCGGCTAACGACACTGGTCAATCTACCGCAACGGAGTGTCACTCGTTAGCGTCGGTAGTATTGCTATCTTGCCACGCATTTTCTCGTTTTCTTCCGACAAAAGTTTTATGTTTTCCAATTCCCCTGGAAAGTTCATTCTCGGATGATTGCCGGCCGATTGACTCGGGGAAATTGGAACTGAAGGGTTTTATCGTTTTGCTTTTGCGCACGACCATCGAATGAATAACTGTAATTGGTTCTAGTTTGTATTTTAAAATGATCTTGGTTGGGGAGGATGAATAATGAAGGCGCGTTACCCGTACCGAGGCGTATATCTCTTGGAGTCTCGAGGACGAGTGGAAGAAGCTAAGAAACAACTGGATCGCAGATGCAAATTAAATTTTACAAATTCCAACTGAGAGGGAACAAATTTAACGGCAGAGACTTTATGTATATACCGACGACATAGTTTATTTGAAGTTATAACGCCATTTACGGCAAGATACTTTTATCTACATTTAACTATCAAAAAAAATATTTATTTAAACAAATTATTGCTTTCTTTTATAAAATCCATCGTGCACCAAGAAAAAGGTGTTCTAGAATTAAGAATCAGTTAATTAAAAAAAATTGCATGGAATATGACGAATAAAATAGTTAAACGGTACAACATTCCATATGCGCGAACCCATTAAATCTTACATTTCAAGAATAATTCAAGCATTTAGAATGAAACACCGTCCTGTTTAAAGTCGCGGCAAAATGCATTAGAGCGCCGTGCTAAATAAAAGAGAATCAATATTTTCACGAGTTACTGGTATATCGGCGATGATCGAAAGCGCTCATTTCCGCTGACACATGTAACCTGGTCGCCGCGTGCTTACTTACTTTGATGCGCGAGCCTGTTTTTCATTCCATGTACAAGTTAGGATCAGATTCTCAAACGCGCTCGGCCAAATAAATCCGTTTCTAACGGTGTCGAGCTGCCGGTAAAAAGGATAGACCTATATCGCTCGACCAAAAAAAATGCGAGCAAACGTAATTTCAATATTAATGACACAAGCGACGGGGGAGCGAGAAACTTTAATGGAGGAGGTGTTTTCCCGCGGCGCCCGCGATATTCGACAAATGCGACCGAGAATTGCCAAGCGCGAGACTCCAGTGCCTGCCCTACCGATGTTGTGGATTACGTTCATCGAATTTAATTGCCTGGCCAAGTCGTAAAATACTTCTCTAGGTCGGTTCGGCATTATTTTTAATTAAGGGTTAAAACACGAAGGGAATAATCACGTCGCGCTGAAAAACGAACATGAATTTCATAGAGCCGCGCCTCTGCATTGGAAAACGAAATTAATTGCAGCATCAGTATAATAAAAGGATGAATCGAAACTATAACCCTGCAAAATTAACGATTTATTTATTCTGATTGATAGTAACCAGATAACACTGCATAATGCGCTCATCAAAACATGCCTCATTTACAAGAGTAATAATTTCCTTTGGATATAACTATTATCGCTATCGGAAAGGTGTATTTATTTATATCTAGCTTCTCAGCGCCCCTCGACAAATTGCGCTCGAAATTGACGCGGCCAAGAATCGATCGTTTGCTCCTCTTTTTTTCGTTGAGTTTCACGGTATTGCAGGGATTTACCATCGGCTTGTAGAATTTAATAAAGACATTAATATACCTGAAGCGACTCGCTTAATCATGCGGTGCTCGCACTCGAACTGGTTCGCGTAATAAATCACAATGTTTGCGGGCAGCGCTCGACTTGTAAGTGGTCCTATTTAGAAACATTTAGAAATGTGTTTGCTCGTCCACGGGCGTCGAGGAAAAATTCGTGCGTGCGCTTCGTGAATTTCAATGGCCTATGATACATGAATATCGCTGGAATGAGATGGAATTGTACACATTTTTAGTAAGCCTTGCGGGACAAAAAATAACTTCTTTTTTTTTGTAAGCTGTACATTGATAATGGCTTAGTCTGATTTACGTCTGATTTAATCACATCCTCTGCTTAAGCGATGGCTGCTTTATTCGTTAGAACGAAACGAATAGAATTGACCGTAAAAATAAAAAGATTCTTTAAGCGCGATCTCGCGTCGGTAGAATGTCGTAGTCGAGCATTCGCTTTTTCCCGCGGATGGAATATACGCGTTCACGATGTAAATCACGCTTCTTGCCTGCCTTCGCCCGGGGGATGCACCAGATAGATATGTCTGGAATGAAGATAAAGCACGAGAAATGTTCTTGAAAATCTTAAATGTTAATACCGTTAGCGAGCTAATAGTCGAATCGATCCTTCTATGAAACTCTAATGAAATAAAAAATAGAAGCGCACGCGAAATATGTTGCAAGGCTTCCTTTAATTGCAAAATATTCCAAACTTCACTCTGAAGTCTATACACACACGTAGAAGTAAAGCCTGAGAAACTATCTTTTCTTTTTAATAAATTTTAATGAACGAGTAACTTACAATAATTTTGTTTAAAGCTCCTTCGATTCTCCAATTTTTAGAGATACAACTTAAACAATATGTTGTTTCAAAAACTCGAAGTTCACAAATAAACAAAAAAAATTATATGTACCCCGCACGAACTGCATTTTACGATACGAGGCTACCGGAGCCAAAATAACAGTGCGTGCATCGATTACTTCAACTGCTGCCCAAGGGGCACTCGAATCTTTTTCGTTAGAACCCAGCACTTCAGTGCTTTAGATTGTACTTAGCAAGTGGCCTTTGGCGACGATCATGAAGCGGCTGCAGCGCGAGGGGAATATTCGCATTGCACCTGCACATGGGAAAGTCGTTTTCCCTGGTTTTACGTGTAAATTCGCGGTGCACACGCGATATTTGCTGCGTAATTACGGCCCGATTTTTTTGCGCTCTAGGCGTGGTTTTGAAGGCGATCGCAGCACTGGAGATAGAGAAATCGAAGGTGGATTTTTTCGAGGCAGGGGTTTATCGATTTTCACGGGAACGAGGATATCTCCTTGCGGATATTACAACGAAGCAATTTGGATTTAATTATACGAAGATATTCTTCAAATAAGTCTCTAATTGAATGTTTTATTACTCCTTTCCATACCCGCATCAAGACGTAATATTCTGAAGCATGTATAGAATATTTTGCGAACATTTTCCAAAATTTATTGTAACGATTTAAAATTTTTGTTTCCGAATTGTTTGCTTTAGGAAGTCAATGATTTTTAAAATTAAATTTAAAAAAAAATCATCTCTTGTCCTTGACGAGCAGACGTGCAACCTTTTATGCAGACTAAATCCTCCGCCAACTAAAGCTGACTTTCTTCATTCGATTGAATGAGGCCATTTTTAGAATCAACACGACCTCGCTTGGTCGTCCTGGTATTTCTTAGGAGTCCGCGAGGCGACGACTGCATAACCGAGCCAGCCGCGGGCGCAAAAAGCATTTCCCGGGAATGCGTCCTGCCTGACTCAGCCTACATAAGGTGATACACAGCCGCCCGTGGGTTATACTGCGTCGCGGTCTTTTTGCCCAGCATCACGCTGCGTCATCAGGAGACCTCCTTTCCGCGCAAAGGCTCCAAGCGCTCTCTTCCTTTTGCCTTCTTTCATTTCCGATTTATCCTATAGCATACACTGTACGCGAACTTCAACCAGAAAACAACTAAATTAGCGAGGGAGGTGATCCAGCTCGACGATTTAACGATCCCCATGACCAAATTTTGATAGTCTGGATCCCTGCATTTCTCGTGACTATGCAATTATGAAAAATCTTGTATTCGTTAATGTTCATCAATATTAAATAGTACTAAGTAAATATTAAAAGTTAACTGAAATGTTAAAAAATAGTATAAAAAATAAAAAAGAAATCGAGGAAAATAATATAAATTGAACGAAAACGTCTTGATACGATCAACACGTTCCGATATTTTACAAGCAAAAGGCTTAGGAGATATAATGAGGAAAGGAAATCTCAGGAACATAGATTGCTCTCGATCGAATCAGCGCGTCGACCGTGATAAGCCAAAGCGGCAAGCGTAATCATGCAGCGCAATCGACCGAAAAGTCCGGAGGAGGAAGTCCGAGAGAAAACGATGCCGCCGAGGAAGTAAAATTAAGTTCGTACGAGGCGAGCTCGATTTTCTCGTCGGCGGAGCCTTTGACTCACGCGCCAACACTAAGTGATCTTAACAGGGGGCCCTCTCCGCTAGATTTGACGTGTCTCTGATTTGACAGCCGTGGCGGTCTTTCATTCCCACTCACTCTCCTACTGTCTTGGTAGCCCGGGTTCCGGCGAATTCGAAAATTGACTTCCCTTCCGCGCGCACGACCACTCGCCTTTTTCTACTACTGACAAGATTGCCCTGGCGGAGGAGCCGAAGAACGGGTTTGTCCAGCTTTTTTTACTTCTCGACACGCGCGGGGTTACAAATTTAAATAGATGTTTGTCATCTCTGCCTTAATGTGAATAAATGGATTGTTACTCTTAATTTACTTAATTTCTACTTGCCCAATCAGGCGGAGAATTTTTTTTCTACTGTAAATTCGTATCACTTCACCGAAGTATTTATTTCAATCAGAAAAATTCTAGAAGGTACAAACTAACGCATTCTAATTTTTTTAGAGAACTGTAACGATCTTTAGATTTTTATAAAATATGCTAACTTTACGTAAAAGAGAATGCAAAAATATGATTAATTTAATTTCTATGACAATAATTTTGGCTCACACCCCGTAGAAAAAATGCTAAAGACGAGCATTTTGTACAAAAAAAAAGTATCTAAATAAGCGGAATGATGGAAGATATATCTATTGTACACTATGTACAATGTATGTCGAATTTTCACGGAATCTATAAAGGAACGGCAAATTGAGACATACAGGCGTAAAATCCAAGACATAATACACATGACACCGCCGCTATTTTTCCCAGCGCTTCAGTTATTAACGACCGGGTTCACGGGCTTTTATTGCTTCCGCGTGTTTCACAGAGCTTAGAGAGCGTCCGCCGAAATAGAATCGTTAATCAAGCACCCACGCGACGTTTTTTGCGGCTGTCCGCCGAGCGATACTGGCCAAAGGCGAGTGTCCGTTATAGGGTATAGCGCATAAGAATTGCCGGCGTCGTAAAAACGAACGGGAATCAGTCTCCCCTTACGGCCTCGCGGTATTCTTAAGTTTGAAGGATTCTCGCGGGACCAGCGCAGCCACCCGCTGGGTCCGTGCGTCAACTTGATCATTCGAATATTTTGAGAATCGACAATAAGCATGCAAGCTCGTTCGTATAGTGTAAATGGTATAATTTATTTTCAATCTATTTTAATTTACGGTGCAACGCTAAACGATGTACATTGATTATTCCACGTAATGAATGTCACATTCAATATTATCGAGCTAATAATTATTCAAGAAACTTTTTATATTTTGTTAATAGTGGAAATAAATATTGTATTGGCAAATATATAAAAGATTTTAACCAACCAATTTTACATCAGGTGTCAAATTGATACGTGTAAATTAATAAAGTAGTGTGTAATTTAGCGTTATAAAACGAATAACTGATGTTGTGCCGTCGGAAAAAAGGGAAATGATAGCACATTCTAATCGGCAATTGAAAAAGCAAGTGTTTGCAGATCTCAGTAAAAACGTCGATCCGGCGATCGGTTCGTCCTCCCACCATCAGCTTTTCCCACGGGTGTATAAGAGACAAGAGTTTTCCTGGTCTTACGCGTCTCGCAGTCTACTCGCGGTGATTCCCCCTTCTTTTTTCCAAGGCGACTTCACGATACGCGCGCGAAGAGAGAAAAATATTCCCGATTGAACTGTCATTAGCATGGGAAGATGGACGGATGTTTTTGTCACCGAGCGAGCGTGGCGATTTATAGAAACGACGTGTGTGCACCAAGTTTTATCCGCAGATCAAGATGACGAGTTTTGTTGGGCACGAACAAGTTGGCTGCAAGTTTTATTGTCACCGCCGTGAAATTAATTGTATCGACGAGTTTTTTGAAAGATACTTCGTAGGAGTTGAAGCAAGAAGTTCGTCTTAGCTGTTCAGATTCATAAAGTTGTTGTGGCTTTAGCAAATTTAAATTCGATGCTTTTGTCGTGACTTAATTAGGAAATAGTGGAGATGTAATTCAATCATACTAACAATCACAATTAAAATATCTATTAATTACGCTTTAATGTATTTTTGGTGATTGTTGGTAAGTTAAGTTGTAGTTTAAGTTGTAAAACTTAAAGTATCTTTCAGAGTAAAAAGAAATATAAATTTATTTCTTTTAAATTAAAATTAGAATATTAAAAAATTTTAATGTAATCACACTCTACCTAAAATCATAAATAAGCCTACTCGCATTACTCAATTATTACGAACGTTTAAAATGAAATAATTTGAGACTAGTAATTTAGAGAATATTTAAATGGCGCCTTTAATACCAATTTGCAATTGAAGATATCGGATTCAACTCTGACGGCGAAGTCTGCGCTACCGTAAAACAAAGTCGAGCAGCCGCTGGCCAAGCATCTTATCCAGGGGGAGTCTAAAGAAAAGTCAATTTACAAGTAGCGAGGACGATGCGGAGGACGACGCTCGAGGAAAACAACCACCAGCGGCCGAGAGTCTTTTTGCCAAGCTGTCGATTCACCGCCGATTTACACCGCTGCATCGATGCCCGCGGGAATATCCGCCTCTTTTCTTTTTTCCCTTCTCTCCCGCCTTAAGCTGACAATCGCTATTGTACAAAGTATGTGCTTTTTAGGTGTTTCTAATGAACATCACCGAGAAATTTTTTTGCCGTATTGAAATCTTGTTGTAATCGGTCACTATATTGATGAAATGTAGTTGAAAAGTCAAGCTTCAATTTTTTTATGCGAACGTAATTAATTATATAGAAATTTATTTTATAACACGACCGATAGATTTACTAATTTTAAGTATTTTAAAATTATTTGCTTATAAAGTAATAAACAGTTCAATACTAGGTAGACGTTTCTATTGAATTTAATTACCTTTGAGTGATTAGATCTTCAAAAGTATGTGCAATGAATATGCATCGGTAAAAGAAATTGCCTGCAATGCCTTCCTAAAGAAAACATTGTTGTCTGTAAAAAAGTCTGAACGTAGTACTCGAGTTGAATATACAATTAATTAAGTCACACCACAACATCAACTATACATCCTCCTTCGAAATTAAAATTGCCGTTAATCATCTGGAATTATTTCACGACTCTAACTTTGAAAAATAATATAAAATATTCTAAAAATCAGAGAAAATTATTCGATTGTAGTAATTAAATTATAAATTAACATCGTGAGCCCGAACAATGGCCGAAATAACTTAATCAATTTAAAAAGGCATTTGTGCTCAACGATTAGCCCGGATGACAATTGCCCACAAGCGAAAGCTCGCCCGAAAAATGCCGGACAATTTGCGTGATTGAATAAGCGATCATTTCCAAGGCGCTCGCGAGCTAAGAAAAAGCGGGTGCGCGCGCGCTCGAATTATCTTGTCACGGGAGAGTCGAGGTGTGCCCACATCCACATTCGCCCCGGTAATTTTCGCAATTATGAAGATATTGCCGACTGGGCCATAACACGGAAGATCGCGTTAATGATCGCGAGTTTTCGCGCGGTGTCCGCCTTTAAAGAAAGGCACAACGACGACAATTAGCGCGAACTCGGCCAACAAATCTCTGGGCATTCTTTGTAAATTGCATCGAAGAAGGCGCGCACTCTAATATGCTTTTGCTCGAGTACCCTCCGGATCGCGCTCCCTTTTTTGCGAACATTGGTTAATTCAATTTATAAAACGGCCTTGGAACATTACACGAATTTTATGCCTACTTTTTGCTAATATTGGCTTCAAACGATAATTGAATTACTCGATAAGAGGATGTGAAAGGAAAGTTTCATGAATTCCTCTGTTTAAATGTAAATCAATAAAAACTGCAATAAAAATAACCGGGATGCTTGCAAAAAGACGAAAAAATAATACCGTAAAGTATCGACAAAAAAAGGCTCAGTCACCGTGGTAACAACCATAAAACTGAAAACTACGGGATCTCTTGGCATCACCATAAATCTGGTACTTCCATAAAAGAAAACTACATGAGCCCTTCGCGGCTTGCTAATCAATGCATCTTATCTCCACTTTATCAGTGATTTTTAATTCCGAAGAGTCCCGGCGCTCTCGCCGCGTGAGTATGCAAGCAGCGAACTTCAGTTTTTCACCAGCAAAGGGGTAGACACAAAATTATCTATCTCCGGATGAACGCACACATAAAGCAGGCTCTAACGTCTTGTTCGACGGAGCGATTTCGTGCAGAGCTCAGTACGGCGGCGCTTCCGCGACAGGCCTCGTTATAACAACTTCTTCGAGGGTTCGCTCGCAGCGAGGGAATATGCAGAGATGTGCGCGTACATAACGCATCTCGTGGTCGCATCTGGCGCCCGTAACCAGCGGAAATTCGCACATCACCTATCTACTAGTAGATCCGCGAACCCGACCTCAAATGCGCGGGATGAAAAAGCTTTTCAAGCACAGTTCTGGCGAGGCAGATCACAACGTAAACACTAATTTTTTATTCCGATTAAGCGTTCTTATTTTTTAATAATTCGCAAAGCACGATAGAAGAAAAGTCATTACTGTATAGCTCAGATTTTGTTAAGTTTAATGCCTACGAGGAACAGTGAAAATTTAAATAAATTTTCTTTAAAAAATTAGAATCTACTTCCAACAATTATATTACTCTAAACTAGTATACATTTAATTCAAATTTAAATGTTTTACGCGATAAATTCAATTCATGAACATAGATTCTAAAATATTAACAGCTACCGCATGAATTTGTAAATGAGAGGCGCGATATTACAATCCAATAAAGCATTTCGAATAAAAGTACCGACACAAACGTGCGATTTGTTTTCATGTATGCGAGGGATCGCGCAGCAAGTATCAGCAAGCGGTGCATGCTGCCGACGGGGCTGCGGGAGGTGAAAAATCACGATGACGATGCTAATGAGGAAGACGCTGACTGTGTGCCTTCCGACGACTTTTAAGAGACGCGCGTCGTGTATGACGTGTTAAATACACGCGCGTGCACGCCGCTAGAGAAAGAGAGAGAGAGAGAGACGAGAAAACGGTGTGTATACTTGACCTTTGACCTTAGCCAGACGTTCGCTGTGATTAAATGCTGCCTGAGAACGTTGTACTTACCTAAAACACAAAAAAAGAAAGCAAATTGTTATTACTTGATTAATCGGTATTTGAGGGTATATATTAATTGATATGATTGGGCACATTTGAAACAATCGAATAGGTATTTAATTTTTTTTTCTTGAAAGAATTATAATAAATAATCATGATAAAGTCGATCTACAAATTATAATTTCAATAAAACATTTTTTTAATTAAGGTCCTTGTATTAATATTTTCTCTCCAAAGATGCATTTAGGAAATCACTGCAATATGCAGCGATGAGTAAACAGCGAGCTTTCGCCGACCGACGGTAGTCACATAAATATCAATTCCCGTCTGTTTGTCCACCTACGCTGTCGGGTAAATTCGTACAAATTTCAGGCTCTATTGTCCCTTCATGCCGAACGTCGTCGAACATCTCACGGTACCCGAGCGGCGGAAGCACTACTTCAAACATATCGATAATGCGGGCCCGACTGTTCCCGCGATCAAATATGGACACTGCACTCGAGGGGTCGAAAAGTCGAAAAGCACCGACACGTGCTCGCGCGACGAAGGACACTCGTGCGCGCTTGGTGCTTCGCCGGGGCGAAATTGCCAGGGCCAAGCGTGCACTTCTCCGGCGCTCGCGCTCGCTTATTCATTTTCTTTTTCTCTTTCTCTCCGAGCGATGCATTTTGTCGGACGGATTTCATGAATTTCATGAATAAATTTAAATTGGCAGTTCGATGAATATTTTACTCAGCGGATTATTATTCAAGAGCAGCCGCCGACTGTTGATTAATCACGGATTTTTTTCGCATGGCTTCTTTACATTCAATTGCTTGGTTTAATATTTTCTCAAGTGCTACTGATACCTCGATGGCTTAAGCTAATTTAGGACCTTCATCCACTTTTTCGCACTTTGTTCCCTCTTTCATCTCTAAATAATTAAACTTCTACAGTTGAATGATGAAGGTAAAAAAATAATAATAAGCGACATATATTTTTTTTTGTATTGAAATTACAATTCGTATAATTACTCTATTTTATTACATTTCAGGCGAATATAATCCTTCGTTATTGTCACACAAGTAGATTGTTTTGCTATCACACAATAAAAACATAATCCAAACCTCCGCTCTTAAAACGCCAAAGGATTAAGCTTGAAAAAAAAAACTGTAAAAAAATGCAAAGTACTCGTGACAGGGACATCCATCAGTAGCGCAAGAGGGCCGTACGCCTCGCGAAATTTCGCGGAGCGCGCGTTACTTAATCACGGCCGAGAGACAAAGTGGCCGACGGTGAAATAAATCTCGGACGGTGAGGGAACACGAAGAGTCGCGAAGAGCCAAAGGTCGACAGCATCGCGACGCCATCGCTCGCGCGCCCTTACGATTACGTCCGCGCCGGGACGCACGCGAGACGACTTGCTAAGCAGGAGGCGCGCGACCGTGAATTACACGCAGGCCGTGGCCACTTGCTATATTTGCACACCGTGAGCATATCGTGCTCGGGCCTTACGTCCTTTAGCTGTCGGGAGATAACATTTTTTTTTCTAATTTTGTTTGTGTGCGCGCTGATTTAATATTCGTGATTTTTTTCTGTTAAAAAAAGTTGTACGTTTTAAAGTAAAAAAAAATATTGACTGAGCAAAACACAATTTGAGTTAAGTTGCACTTCTTTTAATTTTGTATTTTTTTGTGTTTAGATACTCAGTATTATAATTAACATTCTACTTAATTTGTTATTAATTCAGAAATGAAAAAAAAGTGTTCTAATCGATTACTCATTTTTTTCAGAGCTTTTAATTAATATTTCCACGAGAGGCACTTGTACATGTCTTTTTAATGTTAGAAACATCGAGAATGCAATAAAATCAACGAAATTTTTATGTGGACTTTTCAGACGATAATCACAGTTATAAACTTCAACATTCCGAACAACGTATTCAAATATTTATATAACTGAATAAAATCTTATCGATTCGAAAAAAGCGAATAAGCTCCAATTTATACCACGAGAAATATTTACGTACTTTATTACAACGATGTTAATACAGCATAGCAGTAAGTTAAATAATTTTGTAATAATTCCTTATATTAGATAATGTATAGTGATTATATCACAAATCAAGCAGATCGTAATCCGATAATTTGAGCTTCTCTTCGCAATATTCATAATATATTCCCGAATGGAATGCAGATAATAAAGCCAACTGCATAAACTACGCTAATTAATTGTGAAAACAATATCTAACGTGCCATAAACTACCCAGACTGTTATCTTCCACAAATTAATCAACAAAAACTTTCCCAATGCAATTCCTCAGCATCGATCAAAACCTCAAGCAGCTAGAAAGAAAGACATTCGCTCAAATTTCCAAGATCACTGTTGCAATGAAAAACATAATTCTCGCTCGTGAAATAAATCTCGCGAAAACTATTCCAAGCCTCACCCGAAAAAAACCAACAAACCCAGTAAAAGCTTTCGCGCTCTATCGCACTGGCTAACTCAAAGACAAACCGTACCACGGTGAGTTGTTTTACGGCACACGCGAGTGATAAACTGAGCGATCAATTAAGGCCCGTTTTCCTCGCGACAAATTTATGCGCCACCGAGAAAAAGGGAAAGCCTCGAATCGCCGAACGAAGAGAGCCAAAAAAAGCACAACTACACGCGGAAACCGCGACGATGCGTGTCGGCGGGTTACCCCCTACATTGCGCCGCATAGACTTTCACTGGCGCGCCGAGCCTCGCCCCACGCGCGAGATAAGGCACTATATGCTGAAAAGCCTCGACGGCACGGGCACCAGTCAAGCGCGAAAAGTGACACCGATGAATTTCTCACGTTTCCCGGCCTCCGCCACGGGGAAATTCGCGCGAGCGCACGCCCGAGGATCGATTTTACGGCTAATTCGTTCTCACGCTAATCGCACGGGATAATCGTATTAATTTTAGTTTAATATCTGAAGGAATTCCGTACGAGTGAACGTTGCTAGCCGATCGCGTTTTTCGCGACTTTCGTGCATCGCCCATGTACTTTCAAGTTAAATGTGAGCAAAATTCAATTAAAATTCGAGCCGAGGAATAATTACGTTTACGGAATGATTAATTGCGTTACTTGTCTCGATAATTTCATCCTTATATCGATATCGGGATAATCGAGTTTTAAATCTACATGAAAAATTATAAAATTTGTCAAGAAAGAGCGGCGAAAAAGTAAGTTAATTTCTGAAATTCATGAAAGCGTAAATAATTTCGTTAACGAAGTGGGTCTCCTTGAAAAAATCCGGACGCAAGGGCTGCGCATGCGTCGCATAATCGCATAATTATCCGAGCTGAGATATCCACGCACAAGCCAATGAATAGCGATGAGCATAAAACCAACAAGCAATTATGGAGCATTATAATATCCACACAAAAAAGATATAAACGCGGTAACTTTTATCCCTTTTTTGGGTCGGTCTCTTCCTTTTCTTTGAAAAGTCCAATGAGAAAGAAAAAGAAGACACGCAGCCACCCACAAGTGGACCAGGACATAAAACTCTCTCTCTAGTTAAATATCTCCATTTCTTGCGCCCTCGGTACTTGATTACGTTTCACATACTACCACAATTTCGTGATTTTATACTGTAAATTACTAAACATTTTATTAAAAAATGTTAAAATAATAAAATTATATAAAAAAATATATAGATATAATAATAATACTACTACTTCTTAAAGAAAAATTCTTGTTTATCCCTTTAAACAGCGTTCAAGATTTTATAACGATCAGAAGAAAGAAAAGAATCTCGAAAATTTATGCAAATCGCCCATGAAGGTCGCGGCGAGGCATAAAAATCGTCTCTCCCATCGGCGAAGGTTGTAAGGTCGTGCAAATAGCGAGAGAACAAGTTCACAGCGCCGAAAAATCGTGCACGTACCAGGCTCGCCTCACGTCGCGCGTAATTACACAGCCGACGAGATGCCCATGCGAAAGGTCACTCCGCGAATCGCCGCCTCCCATAAGAGACGTTAAACTCTCCCTCTCCGAAAGGGGAGTGAGAGGGGGGAGGGAAGCAAAAAATCGGCGCGCGCGCGGGAGGTGCTGCAGCCCCGATGACGTGGGAATCGGCATCGTGCTTCTTTGTCGCGCGTATCTATATCATTGTCGTAAGTTTCGATAGGCCGAACGTATCATTATGATAATCGGCGTGCGGGGGAGCGAGAGGCCCGAGGCCTAATCGCGATAATGGGTCGTCTCTCTCCCGCAGCCCGGGAATCGTTCGTGACCGCAGAATCGGAAAACACCGAGGCCGCGAGCGCGCGTCCCGAACGCCGACGGGAACGAAGTCGCGGAAGGAATCGATCCTTTTTTTTCTTGTCGCTCCTTCTTTCTTTTCTTATGATCATTGACGAGATCGAGGTACTCACGCTCGCGCGCGTGCACGTGCGTGATCGTGAATTTTTTTTTTTGTGAAATCTTTAACGGAAAAGCATTTTTCTTCAATGTTCACTTTGAGAGTTATTATATTCGAAATAATAACTTAAGTCAATAATATAAATAGTTTGATGAATTAAAATTGATTATTAAGCAACTTGTTTATTACTTTCAATTGATTACTTCATTACACTGTTGGAAATTTAATACTTAATAATTTAGAAGGGACTTAGCATTCATGAATTATTTTGTGATCAAAAAGTGCATTCATTGATTAAGCTTTCTCACAAAAAATAATTTGCAAAAAGTACTCCATTTTTAAAACAATTACAAAGCTCTAAGTCTGATGTTTCTGGAAAAGCAGACAGAATTTTGCGAATCCTTCTTTGGCTAGTTATTACTACTTATTTCAGCTGTGCAACCACTTGAAAACCAATTTCATCCTCAGCACCGAGGCATTCCGTAAACTTGGCTTATTATATCAGCGCATTCATGCGATTGAACGGCGCGCCGCGCCACCACGCATGAATATTCACAGCGCCGGGCTCCGCAACAAACGTGCAACCATGTATACATCCACATGTAATTTTAGCTCCGGCAAGCAAGCGTCAACCGTAAAAAACACGCGTGCACTCGCGAGATCGGCCGATCGGGCGCGGGCCTCGTGCGAAACGCGGCAAAAGTGGACGCGCATTATGCACATGCGCGGTGGTCCCTCGTCGTCGATCGCAATTTTCTCGTCAGTCAGATTTCTCCGCACCGGGCGCCGTCATTGTCCAGCAGAAAGTCCGACGCGACTCACTCGCTCTTTTAAAGTGCGGGGATTTTTCCTTTATCATCGTAATACGTTTGCGCAGATAAATCAGTCCGCGGTTTCTCTCCTTCTTAAGTCAAGCGGTATAATGGACCGCAGCCTTTAAGCCGAGCCTCCGGACAAATTAATTTGAATGCGAATGAGAGCGAGACAATGGAGCACTCGGTCGCGATGATTTTACTCGGGGACTTGATTGATTTAAAGATTTTTTAAGGGAAATTAGCGCCATTGACCTCGACTCGTTTAAAAATTCATCGATGCAGTGAACGTATACCGCTGGAATAGAATGGGGTATAATAAAGTCAGAAAAGACGGGATTCGGTAATATACGGCTCTCAGAGTCATAAAGTTTAGCATAAAAATGAAATAATATCGGTGCCGATTTCAAGCGATATCCGCGCAAAACAAACATTATACATGCACGCCAAAAAATCTAAGTTTAATAAAAAGCAAATTTATGGCGCACCGCCTCCACGAGCCTTTCGCGATATTGAATAAGGAATTCCTTCTCCTTCTTTCTCCGAGACCATTTTTTCCATCCACTTCGCTCGGTCGCGTAAAAAAAAGAGAGGAAGATAACTTTCGAGCGTCGCATTACCATGGCGTTTTCTAGCGTTGAATTATTTATGCTTTTCGGCACACAGGTATATCGGAGATTCAAAGTCGCATTCTCGCGCTCCTTCTTACCTAACACAAACATACATAACGCAAAAGGTATGGAGGCACGCTTTCAGGGATATTTAGGCCGGACACGCTGATCTGCGTTCAAAACGAAAGAGTAATAATATCTTAAAAAAAAATTAAAGTAGCTTAAACATTTACTCGATTTCTGAAAGAAACATATACAACGAATAAATTTTAATTAACTCATGTGTGACAATTATCAGCAACAATGATGTTTTTGAAGAACCATTAAATACTTCGAGAAATGCTGTTTATAAGATTATCAAACAAATGAATAAAAACGAGAAATACAAATACGAAGTAACTGAATCTCGGAGTTTACAAGAGAAGTGTAAGAAAAACGTACGTAAAAAAAAAGACTAGTTTCGCAAATTTGCGAGTACGATGTGCCGAAAAAATGTGAATATAAATAAAAAAAAAAAAGAAACAGAAAAGGAATAAGGAGGAGGACAACAAAAGTGAGACTGTAAAAAAAGTCAGGTAAAACAAAGCGAGAAAAAAACAAGCAAAAAGAAGTAGAAAAACAAATAAAGAAATTCTGAAGAAGTGAAGAAGAGAGAGAGATCGCTAATGCAAAAGGATAAAAATAAGAGAGAGAGAGAGAGAGAGAGCGAATGCATAGAAAGACAGAGGCTGAGAGATACATACGGGGAGAACAATAGAAGAGTAGTTCGGAAAAGAGAGCGAGAAGATAAAAAGGACAGATAAAGAAGAAAGACAAGAGGCAATAAGAGCACATAGACGGAGAAACGAGTGGAAAAGGAGCAAAAGGGTGAGAGGACCAGAAAAGAGCGCAAAATAAGTCGAAAAACAAGCGCGATCGAGTAAGAGAGTGAAAGAACAGAAAAAGATCTCTGCTCGCGCGAGAGAAAGAAAGACAGGGAGAGAAAGAGCGAGAGGGGACAGCAAGAAAAAGAGGAAAGAGAGAGAGCGACAGTGCAGGCGAAGGCCCCGAGGGCTCTTTAATAATACAGCGAGGCCGCAGGTATAGCCTCTCCTCTCAGGTATGCGAGTCGGTCCTCTTGTGGCGCGCGAGGGAGGGAGGAAGAGAGAAAGAGAGAGAAACGGACTCCGTCCTTCTTCGGACTCAGCAACGCTCTCGTATGACGCTCCCTCAGGCCTCCCGCTCGAATACGGGCTCTAGAGCGGCCGCACTTAAAAGTGGCGTCAATCGATCCTCTTCAAGAAGGGGGATCGAGGCCTCAAATGAGACGCACTCGGATTCCTCGATGCAAATGCACTTTGCGAGTTTACAATGCTAACGAAGGGAGAGACGCCCTTTTGTGCCGAGCCGCGCCGAGATTCGTCTTTCAATTCGGTGACGCGCACGCGACGCCAAATTTAAGATCATTTGCACCGGGATGTGTGCCCTCTACGACCAAGTCAATGCGATGTCGGAATCATCTTATTTAATGAACACACGCGTCAATGCTAACTCCAGTTTCCGCTTGGTCGTAATGGAGCACGGCAAAGAGCATGACGTAGTTCCGCACCACTAATAGTACATAGTATTTATTTTCTTTTTCAATTTTGATGCGGCGTGTACCCCGAAGATACTTTACTTTTCAAAGAATCACCTTTTTGGGTAAATGTTCTATAATAGTAGACTGCAACTACCTCTCGCAGGTAACGTCAAGATTGCCAGAGATTAACAAACAACCAAAAAAGTAAGAAGGGCGTAAAGGAACGATTGTCGCCTGGTTCTTTGAAAGCTAGAGGCACATTATTAAAAAGTCATTAAAAAAATATTTCGAGCTCCGATGTGTACATGTTTCCTTTGCGAAGTTGCTGATTAAAGGACACTACTTTTTGGGTTAAACTCTCTCCTAAATGACATCCTTTAAGAGCGATTCTTACTGCGCTATTACGGAGCTCTACGTATAGAACTTGTAGGCCCCATCTCGAGGAAGCAACCTCAGCGAAGAGTGTATCCGGCACCCCTTTAATAACAATAATCACTATTAAGTTAAGTGCAAGCCACCGCGCGGCAGAGGCGCATATAACCCAGTACTTTGCCGCCGCGCTCCGAGAGGAGGAAAAAGGAGTACCAAGGGAGCGCTTCAGCTGCGGCCGATCCAGAAGAACCTGACTTGCAAGCGGACCGAGTTAATCACGAGATTGTGTAAAAGAGAGGGGAAGAGAGAGATGAAGAAAAGAAATAGATATGCTGTGCTCTAGTGGAGGAATTAGCATAACTCGCGGGTAAATTTTACGTCATAAAATAAACTTGATCCATTTGTTAACTAACTTGTCTAAAATTTTTCTTAACAAGAGATTATCATTTAATTAACTATTCATTCAGATAAAGGAGTAAAATTAAATAATTAAATACTTTTACTTTACAAAGTAATATGTTTGTTATACGAACGCTGCGTTTATTCCGTAAAATTAGCTACAGCTAGCAATCTGTTTTGTCACTTTTTGGAATTCGTTTATTTAAAAAAAAATTTTTTTGATGTTCGACGTGCATCGTAGGAGCGAATTTCTGAACACCCAACTCGCAGTTTGGACAAACAACTCAAGATGGCGATTTCTCCGCGGCAACTACTCTCATAACTCTGATAATCGCAACATATCACGGAGAGGATAATATTAATTACGATAGTGACACTTTTACACGCCTGATATCCATATTCGTTCGTGAATTCTATCTATTTCTTTAAAGGTAAACACTAAGATAATGAATCTATATTTATTAGTTTCCTTGTACGTACATAAAATATCGTTGTATGGAAATATTTGCAATTTAAATTCGTAATCCAACAAAAATGTCTTTTTTTTTTCATCTAATTTTCAAAAAAAAATAATAGAGATCTAATTAATCCATAAAAAATGACGAATTTTATATTCTAGGTTAAACAGCAGACAAATACTAGAATCCAAATCTAGAATACATACGAAAAAACAATACTTGATAAAAAAACATAAGAGATGTCTCTCCTTTATCATAATCATTAATTAGTCATAGTACTTCGTGTATCTATTTATTCTGAATTATGTACTTTTGTAAACATTCATAAAAAAATAAATAGATGAATGATAATACCCGTCTCAGTTCATCTCCGTTGCATTAAAGCAAATTCATCACAATTTAAAATTTAATAACTGTCAGTTAAAAAAGCAATACAATCTGTTAACACATTGACCCAAAAAGTGGAAAATTAATAACAAGCAATAACAATGAATTCCAGTTGACGCAAATAGGCCCTCACAGAGTGTCACTTCATTAGCACCCTTTGAGAATCATTTCTCTTCCCGAGTCATCTAAACACATGCGTCGTCTCTGCGCGCGCCATTAAAGTAGATTGATGCGCGCTTGCGCTCGCTCTTAAAATCCCGCGGCCAGGCCTCTCCACATGGCCGGGGAAAAAGCCTCCGGAGAAAATCAGTGACGCTGGCTCATTGTCCGCGGCTCTCTGGGAAAACAAAAACATCTGGGAGCAGCTGCCGCGTGGACATTACGCGCGCGGACTTGTCAACCCAAATGAGGCGAGAACTTCCTCGGGGGAGGGATGGAATAACAAATGAAGACGAGTTTTCACTAGTCGGTGAGGGTCCGAGGCCTCACAAAGAATGACCTGGACTCTGAAGAAAGCGAGACCGGAACGGGATTACTTTTGGCTCCCACTAATCGTTTCATAAAGGAACGGGGTGCAGAAGGAGACTGCCTAAGGTTCGCGTGGAAAAGCTGCCGGTTAAGCCTACACTAACGAGCATGTACATAAATTCCTGTGGATGCTTTTTTGCGCCGAGGAAATTCTTTTACCCTTCTATATACCCGTAACTGGATAACCTGTGTGAATGCTGATCCAATTTTCTCGTAAAGCTCCAATGCGATTATTAGAAATGCTTCGCCGGCATTACGAACTAACTGTTCAATGGAATAATATTTAGGGATCTATTGTAAGAAACAATTTTTCCCGTCGTGATCATAATAAAGTATAATGTCTTTCTTAATGTAGCTGTAAAAATAGTTTGCGCATTATAGACTTTATAGTTACAAGCTATTTGGAAGTAATGAAGGTGATAACCTTTTTTTGAGAAACAATTCTGAATAATTATCGACTACAGAAATCGACGTTTTTTTATTCACAGCGCCTCGTAGCTAAGTATAAATCAATCCCGCAGTATTATTTTATCTTCTTGCGAATGTAAAAACGATATCTTAATTACCCGGCAATTTATCTGTCGGACTAATAAACTTTTTCGTGCTCAGCGGCGACTACCTGCACGCTTCGCTTGGAACGGACTACCGATGTCAAGCGCACGCAAGAAGCGCGTCCCGCCTAAAAATGTCGGTGCATCCTCTGCAATCATGGCCTCGCGCAGGCCGGCTACTAGAAATGTTTTCGTTGAAACCCAATGATTTGAGAGTCGACCTCGCCTCGGAAGCGCTAAAAACTCACGCAGACAAATCACCGCGCGAGTGCAAGCGCGCATGCACGTACCTAGGTTGAAAGTATACTGGCGACGGAAGGGATACCGGCGAAAAAAAATGAAAGAGAATCGGCTGCCAGACGCGAGACAGAGAAGAAGCCCTAATCAGCTGCCGAGCTTTGCGCTTAACATGCACCGCGCGGAACTAGTAGGCCCGAGGCGACAACGCTCTATCTTCTCTTTGCTTGCTGCTTCGTTATCTTCTTTCTCTCTCACTCAAACTCTATCTCTACCCTCGGGGAGATCTTTAGTTTGACATCGTGGCTACGCGTTAAGAGTTTGGTTGGGCACGACCTCTCATAAAAACTATTTCTCTTCAACTTATTCATGCAGATTTTCTAAAATTAGTTTTGCGATGTTCGGATTAAAGATGGTTTTTAATTTTTTGAAGAGGTGTAATACGATGTTACACTTTTTTTGATAAATAAATTTTACGATTAATGAATGCCAACAGCTATAATCATTCTATTTATAAATGGAAAAAAGGACATGAAATTTGAAAACAAAAAAAATGTATGAAGATTAGAATCGTTAATCCTAAACCACTTCTTATTTAAAGCGTAATAGTTTGTAAATGAAACTACAATCGTTGATAAATGACGATCTACATGAAATACCTAGATACATTCTGAAATAATTATTCTATTTATAAAAGAAATAAAAAAAAAAAAAACAAAGAAACTAAACGAGAAACAAGAAAAATTGTACGTAGATCAGTAACTATTCGGAATCTTTAATTCTAAACCATCTCTTAGTTAAAGCACAATCTTTTGTAAATGTGACTCTCAACCCTTAATAAACAATCATCTAGATAATTTGGTAATTGTTGATCATGATAACTTAAAATGCCCAGGCACATTCTGAAATGAAAATTAGAGATTCCTTCCCCTCTCGATTTCAACATGCGATCCACATAAACGAAATGCTCGGTATATCAAAAGAAATAATGCTGACTCGCCGGCATCCAGTGGATTTCCTCGAGATACCTTCGCATCTCTCGGGGCGCGCACATATGTAACTGCGATGCGTCTACAGAATTTCAAGAAGGCGAGGAGGCAAACAGGCAGGGATATTACCGACCGTGCGATGCACCGCTAGCAATTGCTTGCGTGCGTGTATGAACTTGAAACGGCAGGTGTCTGCCCCCCCGACTCCTGACAGGAGTCCGGAGTTCGGATGAATGGCGAGGAACGGCTACCTCATCCCTACCTTTCTCGCCCGCTTCCCTGCCGCTCTAACTGAGACCCCGAGAATTCCTTATAACCCTGTGATTAAGCGCCTCGCGATTCATCGGCCTCTCTTTCTCCTCCTCCTCCCTTCTTGCGTCTTTGATATCACCTACTGCACGATAGGATCGGCACGCCACGCGAGTGGAAAGGGAAGAGGGTAAGATTTTGAGGGTTGTTTACCGACCGCCGATATAATTATCGACGGGGTGTCGAGGCGCGATGTTTATGAGGGTCGAGAGCCGAAGATCGGTATGGTGCAATTTTCGACAACGCGAGGGAGAGGTGAATCTGGGTAGGTTCCTGGTCTTCATTCTTCACGGCAGGGCCACGGTCGTGAACAGCTACCTTTTTTTTAGCCGCAACATCGCTGCTTTCAGCAAATTAAACGGTTGAAGTTACTGAAGGAATGATTGCCCCTTGAAAAAATGAAATGCGCAGGGGTCGGTCGGTCGATTTTGTTCAGTGGCGGATAATTGAGACTGTTAGAGCGAATTACTATGGCCAGATTTTACGTTACACTAACGTAATAACGAGTTACGATTACCAGCTACAAGAATTATAAGAAAATGTTCATAAAACTTAATTTTTAATTTTTTAATTTGGCAAAGTGTATTTTTTTTTTGGTATCAAAGTTCATACATAAATTGTAATATGTATCAACTGCGTATTAAGGGTAAATAATCTCCTTGCAACGGGCCAATCAGTCAATACATTGAATAATACATGAAAATATTTTGTCCGCGGGTTGTAAAAATGTTAACAAAATATTTCAAGATTACTATTTTTTAAATTAAACAAAAACATAATTTACTTCGGACGTAACAATCGTTAATTTATCAATGAATCGAGTTATCATTACGCGAGACTGACAATTCGTAAGGTTATTTTTTCGTGGAAAGTTATGCTAAATTTCATACCGAGATGTACAACTAAAACGTTAAATATGACCTGTCAGGATAATATAATAGCACTCTCGCATCAAAATATACACACGTAATGAATAACGAAATCAAAGTTCGAGTCGTAAATAATTCATGGCAGCGCATAATCGAAACTGCAAAATAACAGCGGACTGCCTGCACTCGATTTATCCCTGACTGTACAAGTAATACATTTTTATAAAATGAGACCGGAGAAAATATCCGTAAGAGGCCATCGAGAATTTAAAATAAAAAAAAAAAAGACATGAAGAGGGAAGGGATACGAGACGGGAAGAGAAGACGATGAGATTGTGGGCGGCTGGCGAATGGGGCATTACCATCTAAAAGCCAGTCCTGCGCTCGTCCGTTTCTCAAAGCTTATGTTTATTTCAATTACCGTCGTTTCGCGGCTCTCCCCGCCACATGATAGTATAATCTTTTATATAAATTAAGCGCATTCGAACTTTAGTGTATTGCGTTTCGAGTTCCACTTAGAAGCCGAAATCGAGCGAACTGCGGGACTTGCGGAGTGAACCGTACACATAAACAATTAATTCACGAAATGCGAGGTGCCTCTGCTAAGCCGCGAAAATAAGAAAGGCAAATTTCGCGGGTGGTAAATCGAGATATCAAAGCTAAGAGCTTTTTAAAAGGATTGCCGGTTGAAGAAACGGTTTCCTCCCTCTCCTTCTCGTCTTTTCATGGTGCATTACAATTTTTTTTTGCAATTTTTTTGGGCTACAGCATCCTGCGTTCCTGAGTAATCGGATGAAGCTTTCAAAAAGAAACTAAGTACCTTATACTGTTTGGTTGAAAATGTTCACTAAAGAAGCTTGTTAAGAGAAGTAGTTTTTAAACAACAGATTTACATACTGGATTGTTTCTATAAATATTGAATAATCCGAAAATCACTTCAAGACGTAACACATAAAATGAATATTTTGTTGCCGGTTACATTGGTTATTATTTTGAAATTACTTGGTAATGGTGCACGTATTACTTTTCTCTTTCAACAAATAATTAATAATTATTAATTAAAATAGTAATTATTAATGTTGTTATTTCAATAATTTACTAATGACGATCTTAAAATGGTTGAGCTCCGATTCTACAATTTAACAGTGAATGTTTTTATGTATAAAATTAAGTTTAAGTGCTTGGATGAAATAATCTACGGAATTCTTATATATGATTTTCTTATAGCTTGTTATAAATTTAAACCGACTTTTCATGATAATAAAACTGTATTATCGGGTACAGATCAAATTAAAAGATTATTTGCAAAACACGATTACATTTGCAATATCATTATAAATAAAGCAATATGCAAACCAGACTAATCAACATGTTTCAAATGCTTGTCTATAAAAGCAGAAAAAAAATCTTTTTTAATTGAAAAAAATAAAACAGTATAATTATATATTTAAAAAATAAGTAACCTTTTTAGTTGTAAATGCCAAATATACCGCACAAAATATGAAGTCTTATTTTCAAGAAGTCTAGACCACGTGCCCATACAAAAAAATTTGCGATCCGTTATTCCCCTTTCGGAGGACTGAGACGAAGCGAAACCGTCTTATTGGACAAACACACGATGTGCTTTGATACTAGCCGCACTTCGCTCACTGCGAGAAAAAACGAGGAAAAAAGTTAAAAAAAAAAAAAAAAAAGTAAAGAAAGATACTCCTCGTGCGCTGCGTTTGCCCGGGATGCAGGTGCGCCTGGGATCTTCCGTCCCCCCGTATATTTGCCTAGCTTTCGGAGAGTACCGCGTAAGGATAAACAAGATAATGGTTGTCCAATGGAGAGAGACAGAAATGCGTGACGAGTATTAAAGATCGCCGGCAAGAAGCGCGCCAGGCAAAAGATAAGAAAGACAAAAACGATCGCGTTCATTTTTTCGTGAACGAGGAGCACGTCGCACAAAGAGTACATCGCCTCTCGTAAATAAAGATACAGAGCAGCCGCGGACACTCGAATAATTGGCGATATTTTTCCTCAGCGAATGAGAGGTGGGACTCTGCTGAGGCGCACGCTCCTAATTAATGCTAAGTAATCATTTTTTCGTTGCCTTGACATCCAGTACAAAACCGCCGCTGTGACAATATTCGCGACGGCAATCAACACCATCGTGCTAAGACCACCGTTCGAGAGACGAATAACCAGTTACTCTTAGCAAATGAATTTTTTTTCCATTCCAATTATTTTGAAAAAAGTATCCTAAAACATAATCATTACATTTTTAAAGACAATATTATTACTGGAGTAATACAGCAAATACAGTTTTTTGACACGTAATTTTATAAATTAATGCATGTTAATAGACCATACACGAATCAATCTTATGCTCAATTTAACGACTTCCTCTTTGTTTAAATGTATAAACATTATATAATACTTTCAGTAAATATATTTAATATTGTCATTCAAATATGCAATTAATTGTTATCCAATTTTGAGGTTCATGTACCCTCTCAAGTTAGTAAAATAAAACGTATGAAAAAATTATTAACAGTAGTACAATAGTACGCTAAAGTTTTCTCGGGAAAAAGGCTTCCTCATTTCATGAACAATCTCCACGGAGGTAAGATATTGATTCTGGGAGTTTTTCTTGTTAAACGTCTCCCCGCGGGACAAAGTAGCTCTATTTGCTTCGAGAACGAATGTTAAAGGCGATTCGTTGCAGCTGAGCGTACAAATCCGCCGTAACGAAGCGGTGCGACCGCTTTTCTGAGCAAACGGCGCATCTCAAGTTCACAAGGCTTGCTGCCGTTGCCGCGGCAGTGTCGATACACTTCCACGGTGGTATATGCACAGCTCCAGTAAATTGAAAATAATTTGCGATCGTTAATTCGGTTTTTGCAGCAGACGGCCGGAAAATCAATTAACTCCACGACTTTTTCAACGATGAGGCATAACTTTTGCAAGAATTTCGCTTCGTTACAGTAGCTCTTTTTTTTGTTCCCATCGTTTTGTAATACGAATGAAGAGAAGAGGAAGTAGTCGTGGGTAGGGCGTTCGTTCGAATTATAACAGAGCAGGTGAACAATTTTCAGTAGACCCTGATATTACAAGAAGGGTTTTGAAGTAACAGGAGACTACGAGAGAATTATTTGACGCTCGATCGAATGCCCCCGCATTGCGCACTAGAATGTTACCACGTTTACCTCAATCAATACCGCTGGTGCGTAATTTGAAATTTGTTTATGCATATGGACTTTTATGTAAATGAGATCATAACGATAATCTTCATATTGTAAAAGATTATATAAAAGACCTGCAATAAATAAAGTACGAAAGGGGAGTACGAAAAAAAATAGTGAAAATTAAAATAAAAAAGGTAAAAAAAAACAAGCCTAAGTTTCATGAGGAGGATTAAAGGCTGTCAATCGACATGTCGTGGAAACCATCACATATCGACGGCGGTCAGTAAGAAAGGTTCTCCGCTACTAGGGGAGCATGAGCGAGTAGAGCTGGCGCGCGATAAGAAGGAAGTGGGCGGAGATAGAAAAGTAACGGCGCGCAGGCTCACGCTTTTGCGTACTACGAGAAGTAAAAACTTTCTGATGAATTTTTAACCTCTTTATCGAGGAGACATGAATTTAATTCATTGTTCGAACGCCGAAATAAATTTTAAGTTCGTGGAAGTATTTTCAATATTTGTACATTAAACGTAGGTAAAATAAATTATTCAAATTATTGTTGTGAAGTAGAAAATCGTTAATTTATTTTTAGTATATATGTAAATTTTAAACAATCGTAAATCAAATTTTTATTGGAATACGATACTTTTGAAAAAAAAATATCGTAAACGGCTTGTATGCTGTAATAAAGCCATTTATTAAATTTTAACAAATAATTAAATAAGTAATACTTTGAATTTAATACAACATACATTTCAATAGGCAAGCAGTGATTACAAGTTAGAATTTACCGTAATAATTTTTTTATAATTTATAATTTACAAATCATAAGAAAACAAATAATTGATCCAAAACTAAACCTACTGTAAAACTCCTAACCGGCAAAACAGGAAACTACCTGCACCAATCCTACTAGAGTTCTGATCGTAACGATACCCCAACAAAAAGAAAGCTTATACGCACACTCCATCTGCATGAAAGCAAGAGAGGGAGAGATGGGCCTAAGCAAGAGAGTTTGAACAAAAAAAAAACGAGATGTACCTCCAAAAAAAGGAGAGCGAGAGAAAGAGCGGGAAGAAACGGTAGAAAAGAGGGAGGCACGATTACGCGCTCGAGCGCGGTGCAGCATCTATAGGTAGGGGGTGGACTATTGAGTGGGGGGAGAGATAAAAAGGCTTGGCAACGTGGTCGACGCGAGCCCCTCGACGGAGGCGAGCGGACTGACAGATGGCGAGGCAGCACCGCGCGAGAGCCTGTTATTCCGCGCTTGCGCTCGGTTGAGGGACGAAGGGGCCGGGTGGGGCAGGGGAGAGAGGAGAGCGAGCGCGGCTTGCGTCGGGCGCGCGCGCGCATGCGCCCCGGCCGTGGGAACGTCGCTCGCCTCGCCTCGCCTGCCGCCGGAGCTCGCTTCTCTACTCCGTCGCACGCACCGGGCACGAGCGTGCGGGCCCAAGGGGGGTAGCGCCTCGACGTCCACGCGAGTGCGGCGGTTCTCAATCGCGATCCGCGAATGTGTTTGCGCCACACCGGAAGAGCCCCCGCACACCCTCTTTTCACCACTATCGCCCGTATGCACTCGAATCGGAAGTATTGCTTTACCGGTCTATTGATTTTTTCTTTCGAGATGGTCACGCATTTTTTTGCTTAACTTTTCATCGTTTCTTTCATTTATCCATATCTGAAGCGTACAAATATTTTGCACATCTAAAAATTCCAATAGAACGAAAGACCCACTGAGAGTGAACGTAAATCGGTTCGCAGCTGGGACATTATTATACCTATTCAAATTTAATGTTATCTTCAAACTGCATTTTTAGGCTGGTTTAATACTTACAAATAACTTAAATTAATTGAAACTAACTAAAACTATTGACAATATTTTTTATAATTGGAATATAATATAAAATGTACAGTTTTTGCAATTGTAACATGTGTTCTGCCTTCCAATTAAACCACGTTATATTTTCGCATTATTTTTAATATACCTGAAGATATTTTTTAGATTGCTGGAATCAATCGCATAAAATCGGAGTACCATGAGTATTTTATCATTATTTGAAGTTTAGTTTATGTAGTAAGCTCGAGCAGGCATAGCTAACAGAAAAAAATGAGCTAAAATAGCCATTGGTGCATGACAGCGAGGTTTTTTCCAATAGAGAAGAAGGAAGTGGATCAGCAGATGAGAGGCAACAGATAAAGGCCCAAACACAATGGGACTCACGGATGGAAGAAACGCGATGCGCGTGTGAGAATTCGCTAAAACTTTCTTTATAACTAATTCCCGAGTGAAATTATTAGGCCCCTCGGATTCTTTTTACATGACGGTGTGAAAAACCGACAGTTGATTGAATTAGATAAGCGCGAGCGCTTGTCTATAGCGATCGTTCCACGTATTATTCCCAAAGCGCAGTTTTTGCAATTTTATATTTTTTATGTTTCTCGAAGACTCGAAAAAATTCCATTCAGACTTTAGTCACCGTATCAATATTTCAGGCTTTCAACGAAGATATTACTTCGGGAGTTGAGTATATTTTCTTTTGTGGTATAGAGTTTGCATCGGGTATGCTCGAGGCTAGACCTTCCCGTTTGGTAATTCTCGCTTAAATTCAAAGATCATGACTGTCGAGAAAGCAATCCCTTTGAATCGAGTCCCTTAAGCTAAATAACGGATACGATCTTGTATTAGGAATGACGTCGCGCCCATAAATTCATCCTTGATCCCGACCACACGTGTCTCTGCTTTTGACCAACGCACAGCAGGATGCTCTTGCAGAAAGAATGGATTCGCATATTATGACAAGTTGCGCCTCGTCATGGCGATAGAAAGTTGCAACTAGTGGGCGTACCGAAGTGGATCCAAAATACAAAGAAAAAAGTGTTATATGCATTAGGAGGGCTTTTTGGAGGGTAACAGATAAGAAGATGACTCTTGTTAAATCTAGGCTCATCAGGGGTGTTCTTCATATACGAAGAAAAGTTTTAAGTACAAAAAGTAGTAATTTCCAACTAGAGTTACTCTTTTAACAAAATTTCTTTTTTAATAAGGTATAAATTACAACATTTTTGCAGGCAAATGGAGGTGCTATACATTAAAAACTTAATTAGTACTTTAATGCTTCATAGAATGCTCATGATATTTACTTATAAACAATAAGCTTTTTGCCAAAAACCGGTTTTCAATTGCTAGAACACCTAAAAAAACTAAAAATTTAGTTTGGATACAATGCAATCAGGTTGAAAAACTTCATCTTTACGCCGCGCAGAAAAAGTCTAATTGAGACGTCGTCGGTAGAGGAAAAAACAAACAAAGCCGTGAAATTGCACAGAATTAATAATTCGCTGTGAGCATCGTCCGCAGTATACCCGTCACTTAAACAGCTGTCATTCCCCGTAGCACACTGAGTCGAGCGAACGAAACGCCGTAAAGCAAGCGCTCTACTTTCCCCGCCATTAACTCCGGCTTCTTAATGTTTTCATCTAACGCCGCGCAAAAAGGGAGGACGGCGATCCTTCCCAGAACGGGTGTAAAGTATCCATCGAATGCGCCACCAAAGGCGGCGATCATCGGCTGGCGCGACCGATGACAAAACCGACGAAAATCCTTCTGGGATGCGCTGAAGCTAATAAAGGCTCGTTTACTGCTGGGAATGGGCGCCAGAGCGAGTCGGAGCGATCGGGATACAAAAAAATGACGGTACGATAGCGCGTCTCGCGACTCTTAAAAGACACTAAGTCCTTTGAGCTTGCGCCGTCCAGAAATTGAATTAGCCCTGCAGGCGATTTTCTTGAAATTAAATTTATTGCCATTCGATTTCGTCAATGCTAAATTAACTTAATTACACTGAATTCCGCCGATGTACCGTACATAATCGTCACCAAGCATCTCCCTTTTACCGCCTAGTTATAGTTAATATTCTTTTATTATTTAAGGTCCTTTCTTTCGCGACATGAAGTTACAGGTGGGGTTCAAAGTTGAGATGTTTTCTAAAACATTTAAATTATATAAATGTAAATTAAATAAGAGAAGAACCTAACTACACACTGCGTCGTAAGTTTAACAAGCGAAACATGGGAAAATTCAGCAAACAAACGCGTCCTAAAAAGAGCGAGCCGCGACTTTGAAGCAAGGTCGGAGCGATCTCGAGGCGGAGACATCGAAGGTCACAGCAAACCCCCGAGGAGTCGAGAAACAAAGGCGAGTTTCCAGGAGCATACTCGGCTAATGGTCGCGCTCGATTCGCCGAGCAAATATGTATCTTTGCCTGGCGTGTACGCCGCTCCAGCGAATCCGGAGCGCGTTCCATTTGCATAGGAGAAAAGACACGGCCGAGAACTACGGTGCGCAGAAGGGCTCGGTCGTAACAGTAACCCAGTAGCCACGACGTGCGGCACGTGCGATATATACTCGGGGTCTCTTTTGCCCTCGTCGCTGCTCATTCCTCGTCGTTGTTTGCCCGATTGATTAACGCTCGTTTGCCTCGCCGCTGAAAGGGAGGCTCGGACGGCCGTCGATCGGAAAACACTTTTATTGCACTGTTAAGCTATTAGCGTAAGTCGAGATCCCCTCTTTAGATCCTACTTATTACTATGATAAAATTTTTGCATTGCGGTTTTTTTTAAGATAAACAATATTAAGCTTATAATCTTTATGCGTTTTAATAGATTTTTACTACAAATTTTTTAAGTATTTACATTAGTAAACCAAATAATAATTTTTAATTAGTATAAATATAAATATGTATCTTGGAAAATTAAAAGTGAAAAGTTTAAATTTCAAACTACATAGGTAACAATAGAAGCTCGAACTAAATTATATTACTCCGATATCAAACTATGCAGTAAAAAAAAAATTAACTTCATTGTACGCAGTTAACGTAGTAATTTTTTGTATCACCGAAGGGCGCAACATTTATCAAAAATTGAAAGCCAATTCGTTCTCCCCGTGCAGACAAAGCTGAGAAAAGCTGGTGGAAGCGCACTGGTCTCTCTCCTTACCCCTCGCGAATCAGTATGGCGCGAAAGGCAATTTCGGGTCGCAGGGGTGTTGGCGCTAACTGTGCTCACCCCGGAAACGGTCGAATAGAAGAAAAATATTGTTCGACAGACCACTGAGGAACCCTTTATTGCCGCTTCGGGGCGCAGGAAGGGAGAGGCAAGAGGAGGTGTGGGTCACGTGGCTGCAACGCGCGGCGCCCGGCACGCGGCCATCGGTTCACGTGTGAGTTGTCGGCGCGAGATGTGCCGCGGTGAACACGTGCGCGACCCCGAGGGGACGTGAGCAGGAAGAGGGGGCCTGTTGACGGAGCGTCGAAAATTTCTCGATTGTTCATAAGTGGATGTTGTGCCGTGCAACAATGTTTACCGAACTAGAGTGAGGCATAATTTTTCCAAAGAGTGGATAGCTAACTTTGTCACAAGTGGTCGTTATTTTCCGAAAACCGAACAAAAATTTTATTTTTATTTTAATTTCTATTCAATTTTAATGATACTGGATTAACAAAAAATAAATTAAATTTTAAGCTAATTTTATTCAGAATAAATGTCTACGACTGTGATACAGTGCTTAATTTAAAAAAAAAGTGAGTAGAGCCCCATTACCGTCTACTTTTCGAACGGTTCAAATAAACTTGCCAATTACTTAGATAAATCTGCGCACCTTAAAATATTTTTGATATTGTAAGCAAATATTAAATCTGAGAAATTTACATGCCCCCAAGGATTAATAAAACCATGAAATATATCGCGAAAAATCCTATCTCAGCTGTCACCTCGCATAGATCAAACAATGGGTGGTCCCAGTACAAGAGGCGTCGCCCGAAAAAATTAAAAGAAAGCCCTAGCTCGCTTTCAAAATATTTAGCAGCACCAAACATCCCTAATTTAACATACGCCGATTCCAGTGTTACCCTAATGCATAAATTACACCCCTTCGGACCTCCAAAAAAAAGAAGCTAACGCAATAGAAAGTGATATAGTGTGAGAGAAAAGTGCAGCTCCGGATGGGGATGAAAAAAAAAGGACGAACTAAAAGCGAAGGGACGCGCAGACAGGATGAATCCGCAAACGAGCGGCGTTGAATGCGCCCGGCACGCACTTAGCGGAGAGCGCGTGCCGCGCTTCGAAAGGACTCTCGGTTTTTCACGGGCCATTGTGTTCCCCATCCAGCTTCCCTTAATTCGCCGCATTGTCAAGTGGCGCCGGCTAAATTTGCCGTTCCACTAGATTACGATAACGTCACGCGTCATCGCGGGAAGAGTCGTTCAGTTTTCCATGGAGGCGAGGACGAATGGAAAAAAAAAATTTACAGCGTTTTTATTGTCGAGCGGCTGGATCGACGTCCATTATCGAGATTTACGGCAGGGGCGGATGATTTTAATTAGCAGGAGAGGATAAGAAGAGCATGTGTGATAGTACTGTAGTTCGGTAAGAGGCGCGAGCGATCGTGTGGGGTGGTTCAAAAACTTTAGCACAATGCTGGTTTCATGTGCGGGCCATGAGAAACTCTTAGACTATTTTTCATCGATGCATGACAGCAGTTAATATTCTCGAATGGTCGGATAATACGTAACAAATTTTTGAATGAAACGTTGAAGTAAACGCCGCAAATGTTACTTTTATTTCGACATAGCGAGTTTTTGAATTATGAAGCACTTTAATGCACTCGTTTCGCGCATAATTAAACTGCAATGATTTGATTTATGTTTACATTACTTGATCATTGACAATTTACCACTGGAAAATGATTTTAAAGAGTATTACTTTAATAGCGTTATGCAAAAAGTCCAGAACCTATATGTCATTAAATATCTCGCATAATTATAAGAAGCCATTTAAATAGCTGAAATTGTTACACGACTTAATCACTTTTTCGCAACCTACAAGAATGAATTAAAAAAGAGAATTATCAAATGCGTACTACTTATCGCATATATGCCTCTATAGAGGACTCAAGGGTAGCAACTTTCTTGCACACTGTTATACACATAAAGTTCGATATAAAATGTTTAATAGAATATCTACACAATTTCATTACTCTAGATTTCTTCACTTGCAAAATCCAAATTTACTTATGGAATGCACACAGCGGTCTTTGAGTAAAACGAAGATCCAGGAACCGCAAGCGCGGCGCGTGCACGTGCAGAAATGAAAGCGACATTATGTAACGCGACTCCAGAAAAGAGCGCGAATTCCACGACGACGTGGAAAGTGTTCTCGCGGACCGGGCGAAAACTAGTTTACGCTTCGAAGTGCGCATACCTGCCGAGATCGAAAGTGTTAAAACCCGTAATGGCGGGCGTGTAATTAACGTCGTGTACGAATCTATTACCGCCGGGGGTTGCAGTTCCGCGCACCGCTTTGTTCTTCGTGCGCACGTACATCCCATCTCTCACTCGCTCCTTTGCGAACTCTCGCTTAATTTTTCGAGCCGCACGGTACAACTGAATTAAACTCGACCAATCCTACGCTCGAGTCAAATGAAGCGCTGTTGGCAATAAAAAAGTTGACTGCGGCTTAACTTTGCTGAAAGTGTATTTGATTATCGACATCGTGGAACAACGAGACTTTCTCGCACTTTACAATTATTCTAATCCAATTTTACAAGAAAGAATTTTTTAATCAATTTTTAAGAATCTTAGCAAGAACTTTTTTTAAGCTGGCAGCGTGTGGGATGTATGATACAATTTTTGTAAAATGTTAAAAAAAAAAAAAAAAAGAACGGTAGTATATAAACATTCAGTAAAGTGTAGTTACAGCTAACTTTTTGTATACGCAGGGGAAGTTTTCTTTAAGAGTGAGGCTGCATATTGTTTCTGAGGAACGTTCCGTCAAACGCACACTGCCTTGGAACAATTAATCGTGCAGAAAGACATGCATTTTCTTTACAATCGCTACGCTTTTTCCCGGCATATAAATTTACCTTCGCATAAAAGATAAACGACAAACAATCATTTCGAATTGCGTCACCTTACACTTTACGGGCGAGGTGTCATTCGTGCATCCGTTCTAAATAACCAATCGGCTCGAAAAAGCAATTTCCCCCAAGAAAAATACGGTGAAACACTAACCAATAATTCACACAGAAAGAGGCTGCAGGGATAAGCATCGCGTCCACCGCACGCAAAACAAATAGAACGCGACAGATTCCTTGCTCCAGCCTCGTGCACAAAACAAACGAGAAAGAAAAAGACAGTGAATACGAGAGAAAAAAACTCATTCCCCGGCGTGTAATAAATAACAACGTGTCCCATTCTAAAATCTCCCTTGATACCGAGCGCGAACGCGAGAAAAACGCGCAGCCAATGACGACGTCGTCGGCTCTGCTACCGAGTCGTATTGTTTCGGCCTCGCGCGGTGCATTATAACGGAGCTGCGGCGATGACCGCGTCACGTAATAACGGATTTTACGAGTGCACGAGCGTGCGGACGGTGTGAGATACGCGCAGCCGACTGGACGAGTACACGAGGTAGAAGGGCAGCGTCATTATTAGCCGAATGAATTTTCATGATATCGCCTATAGAGTGACATTCAGAGGGAGACGCATAGACGGACGATGATGCTACGCGATTGCTGCTGATCCAGCGAGCCTGAATGCTGCGCTTATCGATCATTTTACTAACAGATAAACGACAGCGCTAATAAGAGTTTTAGCAATTGAAAAATATTTTAATTTATTTATTGTCATAAACATAAAGGCGGTTTATAATTAAGTTAAAAATTTTGAAGAAGGAATCTCTAATCACTTTATAAAAAGATTTGTTTGGTATTTTTAATTTAATCACTACAAGTACACGTAAAATAAATTATATTTGTATGCACAGTTAAAAATGAATGAGTTTCTACACAATGACTTATCGATTTTGAACAAAGGTATTTGTATCTTCAGTCGTTACAGAAGTTTTCAATTAATCCACTGATTCTACCGACAATACCGTTGATACCATTTTTACTAGCCCATTGAATTCTCATCAGAGTCATCAGAGCAATGGATATATGTACCGGTGCACAAAAAGCGTAACGTAGCTGAGGAGAGGAGCCCAGCTCGGCGCATCACTAGGGGGAAATCGCACACGGTAACCGCGAGCCGGGGCAATTCGCATGCGTTGCTCGATCACGAGCAGCGGCTACTCTAGTTGCCGGGATAATGTCTGCGCCGCGCGACCATTAAGGTTCCGTTCCCTCCGTATGTACACGTCCCACGACGCCGCGACTCGCATAGGGGGTGGCGATCGTGATTTGACTACGATCGAACCGTCATCCAACGATTTCCTTTTATACCTGCGCCCCTTTTTCTTACCTCCGTGAGACGGAAAACACGATTGGCGACGACGATCGCAACATAACGGAATGACGGCGACATTCCATTGTCCGGGACGTCCTCCGGGGTCATTAATATCGCGAGGGGGAGTCTTTATTTCCGCGTACAAATTTATCAATCGCGACTAAAAATGATTAGGTATTGGGTTAACGGTATTAGTTATTTGCGAGGTCGCGCGATATGAAATCACGAAGAACTGAGAAATGGAGGAGTAGTTAATTGATGACGAATGCCATGCGCAACGCTAACGACAAACATTGGTTATATTATTTAAGTACGATATTATATAATAAGTTACTTCCGCTAAACGAATTAATGAGTAAAATAAATTTTGAATAATAAAAAACGAAAATTTTAATTTTAAGTTATTCAATTATAACATAAGTTTACCTACGAAACACCCTGTTAACAATTGTTGGAGATAATTCAAAAACATTCTTTAATAATATATTTTTGGAGTGACTATAGTCGCTCAAAAAATTGGAATAACAGTTACTCTAATAAATGTAAGAAACGGATATGTGAAGAATGATTTATGCAAAAACATTGTATTGCAAACCCATACAGAATGAGCATCAATCTAATTTTTAATATATGTAACAGATTTTTTTAAAAAATACAAGAATTCCAATAAAAGTAAGGATTTTTGAGTTGAAAAATTCAGTATTCAAATACGGTACCGACAAAGTACACACAATCTACAAGAAGCCGAAAAGCGCTTCAAGGGGCTGTGAAACAGCAGCTGCGCAGTGGCTGCGGAAAATAAGCCAAATCGACGCTGGATAGCGGAGAAAAATCACCGGCTCCTGCGCGATCGTAGCGGCGATTTTCCAATTATCCCACGCGGTAGCCGCGGCGAGTTTAGCCTCGAAGTAGCCCGCGGGGTCCGTGAATTCGTGACCGGGTTCGGCGCACGCACACCCGATTTTCCACGATCGGAAGTGCAGGCGGACAAAGGAGCCTCGCCCCCGGCGTTTTCGGACGCCCCCCCTCCCCACACTTCTGCTGGCGTCTCAAGAGCGCGAGAGAAGGACGATTTTCTGAGGCGCCTATCGCGTGGGAGGCTTCGCCTCCGACAGTTCTCGCATTTCTCCTCGCGCGCGCTCGCGGGTACTCCCGCCTTTTTTTCATCTCTCACTCTCGGGAGGAGAGCCTTTTTCATTGCGATATCTTTTTTTCCGGCTTGTTTTACGCTGCGTTTTACTATGCCTTTTTTCACTGCGCGTTTGCAGCTTCTTCAAATGCTTCTATAAAGGGTGTCGATGGAATTTGCCCGAGGCGGACTAGATCGATAGTTTTGAGAATCGCATTATTGAGAATATAATTGTAGGTGTACTATTATCGTGCCTTATTTGGTCAAGAAGTAGTATAATTTATTTTACATTCGTTAAGTAAAATAGCCCTTTGCAGATTAATAAATAAAATATTCCTTTTCAACATTACTGTTTGTACGAAATTAATTTTTGGATTACTACTAAGTAGGTACGTACTCCAACCAATATTACATCCAAAATGCATGCATTACGTAACAATAGCTTGAGCATAATAATCACTCAGTGGTTACTTACTTGCAATATAGATCCCCGTGCCCATTCGATACGCAGAGTCCTCCGTTTTGACAAGGATTTGGCGAACACGAAACAATTCCTGCAAGAACAAAAAATATTAATTGTTAAAGTAACATATTGTTGATTATTGCGAAAAAACAATAGCAAAAATTGATGCAGTGGAAAAGGCGTAATCTAAATGAATTTATAAGCTATAATTTGATGCAAGACTGTAGGAGCAAGTGTCTTTGACCGTGTGGTCGAGTTAAGCCAATTTGACGAGAGCAATCTGTAGGAGAGCATTAGGCGCAGGAGCATGCGAGTGAAGCAACACCCGCGCACATCCTGTTTCGAGCTGCCGGAACCTCGGCTCAAATGGTTTCACACACGCCAACCGGTTGGGCGCCCATCGTAAAGCGCGAAGAAAGTGCAACCAGGGATTCAATTTCACCCGGATGACTCGCCCGTCACGAAATTCTCTGCGATGCAACCGACGTTTTTTTATTCTTGCGAAACAACCGTCTTAAATTTACTTTCCACGTCTTACCCGTAGCAATATAAACAATGACGAGAGAAAATCGCGTGTAACTCTCGTCAAATTAAAAGTCTAAATTGCAGTAATTAGGATACCAAAACATAGAATATTTTTTCTCTAGTTACACGGAGAGAAACACAATTTTATTATAATTAATTGGATGCTGAAAGATTACTTCGTATTTACCGTTATGAATAGTAGAGAATATTATTAGATCATTCTAGCGTAAATCAATATACAATGAGTCGTAGAATCCTTATGACGCAGCACCTTATTTAAAAAAAAAAATTCAAAAGCACAAGCTGTCGCTTCTTTACAAAAAAGTAGTCAGAATTATTCAACTATTTTGGAAACTTTAATCACTAACTTCCAGTATGTGATTGTAAGGTCGCTTATTTAAGAGTAGTCACAACAATAACATCTAACGAATGAAGACTATTTGCCCAAGAATAAAGATTGACTGCGCACGACCTCTGTATAATTCTTACGCGTCGAGCTGATTTCATAGGCAACGTTGTTATTACACCGCACGCAAAGCTTATTTTATACGCGAATCGGTGATCGGTTATGTTAATCAATCTTTAAATACATGTTTTCGTGAGCGTGTGATTCAGATCGACCGGCGGGCGCCAGGGATACAAAAGAAGGATCCCCCGGACGCAATAAAAAATTTCGCCCTGCGAGCAGCTAGTCTAACTCATAGTGTTTTTCTAAGCTTTTATAACACTGCCATCAAAGCAAATGATTCGGTGTCGAGAGATTTAAACGGTACTTATGCAAAATGGGGTGTTTTCGCGGACTAAAAATACCCGTATTCCTGCACGTTAAAGTTTACTTTACTCTCCCTTTTAAACTTAAAACGATAAAAATACATGATTTAGTATTCATACATCGTAATTTGAATTATTAAATTTAACAAGAATCAAAATTTTATTAAATTTCTTTTATATCTTAATATATATCTATAAGTATAAAAGAAAGCTGCATTGTTACTTCATAAAATTCCATAATCTGGCTATTATTATATTCCACCTAAACTTTCGAATACCAAAGAAAAGTTACATGCTCCCTCGGGCAACCACAAACTGTACTTCAAAACCTCATCTTGCTGGTTTATTCAAATCTTCCCGGTCACCCACAAAAAAATAGAACACTCGTCGAATGAAAATCAACTGTTACCCCAAAAATTTCTCGCATTTTTTTAAGATATCTCAAACGATAATTGAAATATCGCATACTTTAAGCATACAATCAATAGGTAGTAATTTATGTCACCAATTTTCTATAATGCCTGGACTATGTTTATCCGATCATCAGGTCTCGATAATTTACAGTGCGCACGAACAAAAAAAAACGGTCGACTCGTCGGAAGATAGGCGGCGGCCGCATAATGAAGAAGCTGGTCGCGAGCTGCGAACGGGACCACGCGCAGTGCGCGACGTCCGCACGCTCAAGACGGATGAGATCAGTTAAACGAAATCTCCTCCGTGTGACAAATCCTCCACTTCCTCTTTCGCTCTCGGCACTCGTGACTGGCCTCTCCGCGATGCGCGGGTGTTCGTGATTTATGCGCTCCTTTTTTTACCTCGACTAGCACTGTATGTGTTATCGCTGTTCCAGCGAGATCCCCCCTTTTTTTCTGCAACGAATTTCGAAGTGTGCGTTCGCCAACAGTCATGGATACGAGCTTTTGTAGCGCGAGTGCTTAAATGATGGGATCAGTGTGAAATCAATTATTATGTCAAGCGGCGATATTTAGTGACGATTTCAATTTAAAAGTAATTTACTGTTAGTTGAATGATGCATCGATCTGTAAGAAGAATAAATAATGGTAAAATTTATGATAGTTTTTTTACTCTTTATTCCACGTGTATTACTATTTACGCAGAGTGACTCATTAGAAGAATTTATTTTAATTTATATGAATACTATGAATATTGATTATAAAAAAAAATTAATTGACGACATAGCTGTTTATTGTACACGCTTGAGCTCTCTACAGACATTTTTCTTTCATTATCGATTCGCATATTACCGTAAATCCTGCTAAAAAGGACTGTAATTTAATCGGAATCAGTTGCTAGTGCTCAATCGAAAATTTCTTATTCTCACCATATTCCGCTAGTCTTATGAAAATTACCCAATCGCAATGTGCTCAATCACCGGCAAGCAATTTTCTTTTTCTCCCCTCCACCTTGCGTGTGCATTTTCCATCTCTTACGCCGTGGCGAACGAAACATAAAATAAAAAACCTTAATCATATCAACTAGCTCTATTCATGAATCGCATAAAATCGGATAAAAAGGTCGCATTAATATCCAGCTGGTTAACCTTCGGCGTGTAATCCGCGCTCCCGCGAGGAGATAGCCCGTTGCGGGGTTTCGCACGAAATGCGCCCATTCATTCCGGGAAACGAATCGCCGCGACTTGCGCAACCGGATGACATTTTCGCACGTTCGATCGTGTGGCTGAATTAGCCACGGCTGGTACGCTAAGGATATTCACCGGCCGCCGCGCAGTTCGATTAAATTAGCGCGTAAAGTGCCGCGCGTTTTGAAGCAGACGTAATGAGCTGAGTTATATGCAGTTTTCGCGGGAAAGGACTCGGCATGCGCTTTTACGCATAGACTTGTTTTTTCAAAAGCCCGTATGCACTTAACGGCTGTTCAGCCTTTCTATACCAGTTCGTATATTTACATATATTTTTTGTTTCGTTTTTATAATTTTTATTAACCTACTAATATGTTTTATAACATTTTTTTATAAGCTTTGTGGAAAATGCGTAAATATTACTTAGTTTACTGGTTTTATTGTTTCAATGATCTACACCGCAGCGTTTCATTACCGATATTTCCATTAAATCGCTATAGAATAGTTCTTTAAAGTTGCGCCAAGCGATTAATGGAGCGGAAAGTGTCGAGTACGGCACCTCAAGTGTTTTCCATCCGAAGATTATCAAATAAAATATTTTCTCTCCGAAACTTTTTTCTCGTTAACCTCCCAGCGGAACGAGGCGCTAAATTTACCCTCACGAAGATATAAGTGTACCCTAGTAATCATTCCCGTGACGTCTCCGTTTACATAGTTGTTCGATGAACAGAACAATAAATCGTTCGTGGTAACTTCTTCCCCCGCGATTAATTTCTTTTGCTAGCACATTTTTCGACCTTTCCAACAATGTTTTGTTGGAATTGATATTCTCCTCGTGTAAGTAGTAGCAGCTCGAATAATTTACTTAATAATCGATATTTGCATTTGAAATGTCAATTTGTTTAAAAAAAAATTGACATTCGTAAAAAAATAAATGGATCTTTTTTTTCACATACTTACATATTTATTTTATTTTAAAGACAGATAAAAATCGAAGAAAGTAAAACGAATATTCGATTAAAATCCAAACAGGCTTTGTTTTGCATTAATCAAATGCGGATACCATTATGGAGATATTAAAATAATCAATTAATTCAACATAAATTAGCATCAACGCCAGGATGAAGTGTATCTGAAGCAGCCAATCGTATAATAAGAGATTCAACTAAGCGATAAGCCAACCAAGCGTTTCCTTTGAGCAGAACGGACAATCGATCAAATTAACGCGAAGGCGCGCGCAATCTGCGACTATCCAAGGCACTTTTGTCGCGATCTCGATGCGCATGTGGAACTTTCCTGGTTAAATCCGAATATTCTTAATTAAGAAACTCGTCCGCTGTTCTCCAAATACCCAGTAGACAGCCCGTCCGTCGACGAATCCTCGCAACGTAATTTTCTCTCTCTTCTTTTAAGAGAGAGACAGAGAAAGAGAGAGAGAGAGAGAGAGAGAGAGAGAGAGAGAGAGAGAGAGACCGTAAAGGTAGATCCGAAGTTCGCTCTCACATCAGAGGAACCCCGGCGGTTGTATAAATTTTGCCGATAGCTCCGCGGAGGTTAACTTTCACGGGGGACGGAGTCGATGTCGATTCGATAAGCGTCATTTCACCCGCGACTTAAGTTCGAATTTTACTCTATTTTACTCTCGGGAGTGAACGCGTGCACTGAACTTTCTTCGTCGGAGGTCGGAGTTCACCGCCAGCGGTGAACATCGGCGCGACGCCTCTTATAAATAACTAAAAACATTTTTTTTCTCCACTCCAACCTCAAATACGCATGTTTGCATGCGATTTGCGGCTCTCGTGGAGAAAAATACGGTTTCACACTGGTGCGTAAGTGAATCTTTGCCTCGGGAGACTTTTCGGCCTCGCTTCGCTCGGCCTACAAACGTCTCCCGACGCAAATAATTCACTTCCGCACCCGTATAAAAATGTACTATTTTTACTTCATATAAATTTCGTGCTAAACAAGGATCCACATGCATGCATTTAGGATTCACACCGCACACTCTATCGCGAATGCCAAGGATAAATGTGCAACAATCGATTCGGAGGTTCCATGGCAGTTTTCATTTTGCAGATTTTAAAAAATCTAAAATTTGATATCCCATAACAATTTTAGCATGGAAAAAATAAATAGGGGGTCCGATTAAAAGCGCGTAATATTAGTTTAATTGGTACTAAAGCCGTGGTTTTTCAAATTTTCAACGCAGCATAAATTTTTAATCTCTTAATCATTCCACCCTTAAAAATCCGAAAAAAAAAATAAATACATATCAATGCACTAGTAAAATTTCCCAAGATATTCACTACTCATGAGTGTCAATTAGGTCGATCGAACTGTCAATAACCCGCAACCAATCCCCTTACGCGAGTATCCAAATCGCCGTGTTTGGGGGAAACCTCGAGAACGTGAGATCATTCGACTGTTGGGACACAACTGAGGCTGGCGCGCGCGCGCATCAAGAACGATAAATTTTCACGCCCAAATCGCAGCCGCCGATCGGCGGATGCGCGCGACTCGAAAGAATTCACCGATTCACCTGCGCTGCCGATCGATTTGCTCCGTTTCCCCTGCTACCAGTTGAAAAGCGTTGACGTATGCTTAATTCATGCGAACGAATTTCACGGACGGACGCTGTTATTTGCGCATCGCGAAAATCGCGTATACGAGATATATAAGAGGTGGTTGCACGTGCGGTGAAAGATTGAAGAGCCACGGATTCGCTCAGTGGTCCGCGAGGCTAACAACAACGTGAATAAAGCGACGTGTTTGCACTTCGCACCTTTTTCTAGTGTCATTTTTTTTCTGGTTTTTTGAGGCACGGCTTTTCGCACCTCGGTAAGAGTACGCGCATTCACGTGGGGTCATTGAATGGTGTTTTTAGTTTCGGTTGAAAAGTAATTTATTTGTATGTCCCGTGTTTGCAGAACTGTACATTTACACCTGTATATTAGTTGGCTAAGGAATAAATCTTGAATACATATTTTCGTTATGTTTTACTGTAATGAAAAAAATAAAAACATTACGGAATATATCATCGTAAATTTTATTGTATTTGATTTCAGAGTTAATGAGATTCAAAATTATTTCTTTTAATGTTTAGATTATTTTGACTAGTATTCGCAATAAAAATGTTTTAACTATCTTTTTATAAACTGACTACGACAATTTCTAATGAAATAAAATTCAATGAACAAATAATCTATTCTCTAAATTTAATTGATACGAATAGTAAATAAATCTTAGAAAACGTACAACACGCCCGATGAGCATCAACGTAGCTATCCCAAATCGGCTGACTTCATATCGCGCACGTCCGGATGCCTGCTGGCATTAGCGTTGCCATTAATCACAATTACGCGAATTCAACGGGCGTCGCGAGCCAGAGTCTCTCCGAGACTCGACTCCCTTTTTTTGCGACCTGCAGCCGCCCACTGGGCTGGGCTGTCAGCGCTCCCGCCCAGCGGGTGGATTTAATGTGCGGAATTTCGGCTCGCGGTCACGCAGAGCAACTCGCCCCCCTCGGGCACTCCCCTGGAGACGTGTCCGCGCAACCTCCACGCAGATGCAGGAGGTATGTAAGCCATTGTGCCCCGAAAGAATGTTGCCGCACGAATTTTTCGATGTCATTTGGATAATGAAACGATTGCTCCTTTGAAAAGTAGTACATCTGTATAGAATCCTGAGATATTTTTTATTAAAATAAAATAAATATAAGGAAATAGTATTTATTCCTGTTGAAGTATAATGAATGAGTAAATAATTCCAGCCGAGAAAGAAATATTAAAAAAGTATTTCAGACTCGAGCATTTCGATCAACTTTTTCTAGCACAAATTTGTAAAACAAAGATTCTATTTTATATGTATAATAGAAGGTGGTTCATAAGTTGCAATGAAAAAGAACGAGTTATGAAATATAAACATTAAATTAAAAACTAGACCATCAATTAAATTCGCAATTTCACTTCAAAGCCGTTAACACACAATAGTTAAATATGTAGAAGTCCGCACGTCGCAGTGTCGAAAGAGCGGAACTTCAGGAGAGACCGCGTTTTGAGACACTACCATAAAGTACACCGGAGGTCTAAAACGGGCAAGCGGTGAGTGCACGGTAGTCATAACTTCTCGGGACAGCTTGGTCCTTGCGTCGTTCTCTCCCACTCTCGCTCTCCTCGAGTCCATGAAAATTCGCCGTAAATATCAATCGACGTCTCAGGTTAATTAATGGCTCTCCGCGGGGTTCCTCGCTTGGCCCGAGTGAGCTTGACCTTCGCGCTCGACGCCCGCGGAAGCACGCCAGGGGATATATTAAATTATGAAAGCGCGCCGGGTTTCGCGTGCGGTTATAGAAGCGACGTGAGAAATCAATCGGTTATCGTTCGCGGCTGATTGGATTCGGCAACGCAATGATTGCCCTTTGTTTTATTTTAAAAAATAAGACCGATGCAGAGATTAAAGTGAATATTTTCCATAAGTTACATTTAAAATACTTTTTTCTGAATGAACGGTCGCTAAACAACAGTTTAGCGACCGTTAAACGTTATAAATGAATTGACTCGCGTAGTAGAGAAGAAGTTGCGAAAACGTTTCATAATTCCATCAGAATATTGAAATTCAAGCTTATACATTATTCATAATTGTTTGATGTAAATCTTTACTTTGCTTAAACAACGCGCCGGACTTTACTAAACAGTTTTCATTCATCAAATCTCGCCTAATCGATACAAATTCGCTTGCAAATTGCTTGCGAATTCATGAATTTTTTTAAAAGTAGTATTTTAGTAGTCTAATGCTATTCCATGTATTTTTAGTGCAATAAGGAGTCATTGATTTTTAAATTTAAATAATGTGGATTGTAACATTAAAACTCAACCTCGCACTCTCACGTAACGCTGTATAAAACGGTATCTGCTGATCTAAACTGATAATTTTGCGCTAATCCATCACCTGCCAAATGTCACCTGCTTTCTTTTTACTGTTGGAAAGCTTTCGTCAGTAAATCACCTGAACTCGACTGCAGCAGTTTTAGATTTAAAAAAAAACCGTGGATATCAATGACCGTAAATCAATTTTTTTTCCACGAAACAAGTATTAAGTGGTCACGAAAAAAAGGAATATACACCGATATCGTGAATCACAGCCAGTTTTTCTTTTAAAAATATTTTGTGTTTAATAACTTGCAGTTTATCATTATTTTACTTTGCTTGTGCAAACATAAAGTGATTTTCTTTGAAGTTTCACCTATACTTTATAATTTAATTAAAATATAATTCTTGCTGTTTGTTCGAATATAATTGCCTCTTTAATTTCGCGATGGAAGTCCCAAGACCTATTAAATTAACATTTAAATTGAATTTCAAATCAGTGTCACCAGAACTAAAATAGCCTCCCCGCAGAATACCAAACGACCCTCTGGTTAATTCCAAAAAGTTTACTTTTACAGGTCGCTAAAAAGGTCACAATCGAAATGCTTTAAATTTCTAACGATCCAATATTCTTCGCCAAAATTGAAACAATGATCCTGACAATTATTCTCCAATCAATCTATTTTGTCTGCTTACGCGTTGCCCGTAAAAATCACCGATAATAGGCGCATTATCCGCATTTTCGAACAGTGCGATAAAAATGCGCTTGTGTACATACCGAGAGTTCGACACAGGCTCTCTCCGTACGCTTATGCATGAAATTGCTAGCAAGTAAAATCGCGACGAAATCGAGCCCGACGTGGCTTTACGAGCTGTGCGCGGAAGCCGTCGGCCACGCGGATATTTACTCGGCGTTGCGAATTTTACGCACACCAGCCGAAGGAGAGAAACACGAGGAGAGACGCGGTAATGCGGCGAGAGGTCCATTCAGGGGTTTCCACGCCGTCTCGCCGATTTAAACACGGAACTCTATTGTACCCATCGCATCGAAGATGAAGCGGAGACTAAACCGGTCAAGATTTTGAATTTAGATACATTCCCGAGGAGTGCGTAATATTTCGGTCGCAGATTGTATTTCCCAGTTTCTGGGACAGCCGCATGTGTCCTTTAGCTGCGCAATGCTCGTCAATTTGTCGAAGCCATGCGCTTTGTTTGGGGGCTACTTTAATTTGAAACAAAGAGAAGAAGCGTCAAATTCAGTGGAGGTGCGTTTGTTTGTTTTATATTTATCGCGGTCATGGCGTAAACCGCTACGCGGATTCCTGTGAAATTCCAAGTGGCAATTGCACTTAAGTGCATTTCGCAAACAAACTATCGACGGGCAAAATTGAAAAGGCACATAAAAGCGTCAGTGATAAAAAAAATAAGAAAAAAGGACCGGCAAAGAGAAAAAGAAGCAGAGCGAGGATCCCTAGGCCCCGCGTGGAGGACCTCGCCCCATTATCCTACACCAAGGTTATTACTCGTGTTTGCTTTTTGACGAGCTGGTCGCTCGTAAAATTCCGGCTGCCCCGCGTGCCTCGTTCTCTTTCACGGCGGAGCACCTTGCGTCGCGAAAACCCCAGGGGCAACAAAGGCCGCGCGAAATCGCACTTGGATTCTCGGGCCGTGGACTTCAGGAAGAGCACTAAGAGATTTTTCTCCGTCTCTCTTTCCCAACGGCAGAACGACGAGTTTCGAGCATGGCGTGGGCAATTTTTCGTTCAACATTTATAGATCTACCTGAGTTTGCAGAAGCTCCACTGCGAAGGGATTTTCTCGCGAATGCAATTGACGATGGCACACTCTCCATTACCTACAGTCAGAAAAATCGACGAAGGTTCGCCGAAATAAGGATCAAAAGTTTTCGTTTGAAATCGCACGAAATTAGATTTAAAAAACCAAAAAGAAGCGAATGGCTCTTGCGCCGTTATATAAGGTAAAAAATCAATGAAGGTTTCACGGGAAAAAATCAATAATTTTCGTTTGAAAACGTACAAAATTAATTTGAAACACGAACTACTTTAAATGAGTTCTTAACAAATAATTTTTAATAATTTAAAGTGAAAAATATAGCTTAATTTCCCATAAAATCATTTTTATAATATTTGATGCAAGTTTTTTGATAACTAAGTTTTCTCTTTTCCACCAAACTCTATCAGCAATTAAGGAACGAAAAGAAAAGTATTTTAAATCAAGAGGCGATTCTGATAAGATTTACTTTGATGAAGCGTTAAGCACAGATATCGTAGCGAAGAAAGAGGATGCTTTTCTTAAATTAATCAGGAAATTCTACGGTGTCGCGTAATTGCGATTTATGAATGGCCATTTCTCCTGGTGACCGATATATTTTTATCGATTAGGTGCTCTCGCTCACCGGTTGACGATGCCGCCTCCGCACGCGCAATAGCGTGCTCGTTTGCAGCTACGGCTGCTGAATATTCCGAGCGCGGAGGGACGTGAATCTTCTGATGGACCCGTTAGAAATGCGATCCTGTGATTTGTGGGCTGTTACGAATGTTCGTTTTGCTGAACTGTATACGGCTGCATGTAAAATGCTAACGTTAATACAAAGTGAATATTTATAGTTGATGTATGCACCCACTGCTGGTGCAGTAGACTAATGATAACGTTATTTACACGAAACTTACGGCCATGATTTAATTTTGAAAAATATAAAGAGCAAATCTGTAAATATTTACTTGATGTGAAAGATTATAGACTATTTATATAAAAATGATTTGCTAAGAGAGGTCGATTTCTCAGTGTAGGTTTGTTCTTGATAAATCGTTTTGTAAAATATTTGAAAGTATAATTCTGCGTTATAAGTTCATGTAATAGCACCTACACTGACTTTACATTTATCTATTCTCTATATTACCTATCTCATGCACAAAACTATATAATAAAACGGAATTATATTTTTTATTCAAATCGCTTCATTTATTTAATTATCAATTAAATAAATAATTTCAATAGAACCATTATTCTCAAATATTACTTATTAAAAAAAACTAAAGTTTTAAAAACTCATATGAGACTGTTACAAAAAAAATTGACGTCAAAGTAAAGGAGATTATCGTATTTTCGACCATCGTAGGAGGATCCTCTTCCCTCGCTTTTGCAAATGCATAAAATGAGCATAATTTCTGTTGCCCTCGAGCATGTGCCAAAAAATTCCGCGCTGTCGAAAAGTGGAAGAAGTGAAAGCGAGAGAGAGACAGAGAGAGAGAGAGAGAGAGAGAGAGAGAGGATGCGAAGGAAAGGGAGACCGCCTCAATATCATTATTACGAACCTAATGGACACTCAGGCTTTGGAGTCCCGATAAAACGCCGCGCCGGCTCTATCCATTAATGATAATGGGACCGGTTCTGTGAGCGCACGCGTGCGAACAATTATGCGCCGTTCCAATTTGCATGGACGTCATAAATAGCCGGCAATTATTTTGAAAGCAATGGTCGCATGATTAGGCCGCGGCGTAATTAACGGCCTGTGACCGATTCGCCGAAGGGATGCCGACAGAAAAGTCCGTTGTTAAATCAGAAAATTAGCGGTACGCCGTCTCCTATGCGCAAACATTGACCGAGAGAAATATCACACTTATATCCAAATGCTGTACTACTCAAATTCACCAGGCTGCTCGTTTCTCTTTGTCCGGAGAATACGCCCGACCGATAACGATTTTCTTGTCGTTGAGGCGTAGTAAAGATTAGTTCCCTTGTGAATACCTACATTTTCAGGACTATATAAAACGGTACCGATTGCACTTTTATTTCTTCCCTTGATCAATCCTAGTCTCATTACAACGATTGAATAATATAACGCGATACGTGCTACAAAGCGTCGTCACTTTTTATCAAGGTGCGGGGATATAAATTTCAAGGCAATTAAACGTCTTTTTCAGCGATTCGGATTGATGGAAATAGAAAACAAGCGTCGATTGGTATTTAATGACGGTTTTAAGGAGCCAATTATTGCCACTACAACACGTTCGGCGTGCGATCAATTATACAGCGGGCGAGCAGCAGCCAGTCGAAATTTCCCAACGAAAGCCATCAGCGCGCGCTTCGACCTTACTTTCACGCACCACCGCCAATCAAAGGCGTTATTGACAAACTCCGTGCGCCGCGCACAATGGGAGCCACTATATCCCGAGCGAACAGTTTCGCATCGAAGCCCACGTGCTGGGAAGAAGTCTACGAGCTCGTTTTTCGGAATGTCGGACGCGAGACGTCGCCCGGAGGGAGAGCGATCGCGAGCGCGACATTCGACACCCGCCCGCTTCGATACATGATACCTTCTCCCCCTCCCCTGGACCTTCGAGATTTATTTTGCCTCTTTTATCTTACTGTCTTACAGCCATTGTCGTTACACTTTTTTTATATTGGTCGTAGAAATATTCAAATCTGCTAAGAGGTACTGTAGTTTAAAATGAAATTATTGCTCACACAGAAGGATGAAGCTTTGTCTTACAAGAAAAAAGAAACTTTCAGTAAAAAAATTTCCCCCATAAATACAAAGGATGCCGACGTACTCACTAATACTTCTTTACTTGTACTTTAGATTCCTCATATCAACTAACACGCTGCTAGACCCGTGTTGCTAGAAAAGTGTCGGTACACCCAATTTGCGAGAAGCTGAAGAACGCTAACAAACAAAACCAATTAAGAATCGCAATATACCACCACCGCGCATCCATCAATTAGCGACTGTTTTCTCTCTCACTAAAATATTACACTCCATACATGAACAAGTGACAAACGGCTGGCGTACTGCGCGCTTCTAGAAAAAGCGAGGAAACAGAAGGGACCCTGCGGGCGGCGCGATATGCACGCAGAATGCGTGAAAAAATGCGAGGCAACGTCCGCGAGCGCATGTCAAATCGTGCGCCTTTTGCGCTCGGCGCGCATTGTCGGTGGTCTTCAAAGGACGGCGGAAGGGTCCACGTGCGCCGCGTCACACTCCGCTTGCCCCGCGTAATTGGCCGTTTGGACGAAATCATGCACACCGCATTGCTGCGGATTGTTACGACATTCCGTCGTGTAAACTCAATTAAGAAATTGCAGGCTGCCGAGAAAACTCCCCGAGCTTTTTCGCAGTACGAATTGTACTTTTCATTTGCGTTATGTTGTACCATAAATAAAATAAAAAAAAAAGCAAACCGTGTTCACCGAAAAAGAGTGTGAAATTATGATGTATTTAGAGCGATGGGATTAAGTAATCGAACGAGAATTACTCATACTGGGTTATTAATGAAAATCATTGATTGAAACACAAGAGTGCGGTTACTGGAAGGCATTTTTTTCGCAGTGAGATATTTCAGATTGAGATGGATTAACAAACATTTGAAATATGTTTGCTTATTTAAATTGTCTAGTAATGAATTTAAAACTATTTAGAAATAAATCTCTGGAAAAAATTAATTTTTCATTATATAGGATTTTAGAATAAGTTCTCATTGAATAAAAATTGTGTTATGAAAATTACGAACACTTTTAAGATGCATCCATTTCAAGAGTTTTCTTTTTAATAAGAAAAAGCTTTCTACGACAGTGGACATCGCTGAGAGTCAATAAATATTAAAGATTTATAAAAGCATCTTGGTAAGGTAATAAATAATTAAAGATATCTCACTCATGACAATCTGTTTTCGAGAACAAAAAGCTACTAAAGCTTTTAAAGACAAATACGATGCACTTTCTGATTCGTGATATTTTTTTTTTAATTGTGTCAATAACTGTAACCAAATTGTAAGGTGAGAAGCACTAAATGTAATTCTACTGCGCGAAACATTGAATATAATTGTTATCATTTAATTACATCCCGTGGAACGTGATGATACCTCAAAAATCGGCAAGCTCTCTTCGAGGATCGAGAAAAAAAGACGAAAGAAACCCTTGTGCGATGCACATAACAACCTTCAATTCTTCAAACAGATTTACCCTCTTCTTTCATCGATCGCCTGAATAAAACGGTACCCGATATACCGGGTGATTAAAACGTCGCGGGGCTTTTCGTAACGAATGGCGTTCCAAGGAGGAATCGGCGGTGGAGGCCAAGGACAAAAGCTTGTAACACGGTGCCTGGTATCGCGCCGAAATTTCGCCGATCAAACGCGTTATTTATGACGGCCGGTCGGCCTCTTGAAAGCTCGTCCCTACCGCTGTTGCTGGGAGAGTGCATCGACTCCGATAAATTTTGGCGAGGTGCTCATCGCAAGCGTATTTCCATCCCGCGATACGAGCACTGATTACTTTATAGCGACGTGGAGAGGAACGACGATGATTACCGATCGCGGATGTGAGGCGAATTTTTTTTAACGAGGCGAATTTTTGCCGGCGATCGTTCCATGATTGATGTAGCTTTGCTTGATTTCGATTTACGGTGCCAGTGATTGTTTACTGACGACGAGGTAATTTTTAGTGCTCTCAAGGTGCTTTTATTACAACCATTGCTATTGTTCGTCATCTTCATATTTTTTTAAATCTAAATATTCATTTTTCATTATTCAAGTATGGATATGACTAAATATTTATTTCGCATAATAGAGAATAGAACACCATCGAACGAATAAATATTAAAGAATAAATAGTACACGGAAATAGCATACTTTTTAATTTAACCTTTAAATCTTAGCTTTTTTCTCGCTATAAAAAGCAGTAAACTCCGACTCTAAGAGTATCCCGGGTGCAGGCAGTAAGCTTTTATCCTGGCGCTGACGGTGTCGCCGCGACTCCTATTGTATTATAATGGCGCGGCAAACACTCGACTAAGTGGTGCGAGGCCCTTCTATTGCGCAATTTATGGCCATTCGTTAGTCGCGCTCGCGGCCGTGAATTTTGGTCTTTTTCCTCCTTTTTACCCACCTCTTGATTTCGACGGGCTACGTAGGACTACAGGCAAGGAGACGAGACCCGGCACTGCCTCCAACGTGAGAACGCGATAGAGAGGGAGAGAAAAACATGTTGTTTAATCCTTATACGGCCTCCACCTAATGATTTTTTCCCCGGGGCTGTGTGCGGACAATGCCTTAACGTTTATTTTGTTTACCTTCGACCTGAGTAAGCAAGCATTGTGTTTGCATTGCAGACGTTCGTTAACGGCCTTTATGGATTCGCTATTTTGTCTAATCACATTTTATCAAATATAATTGAGTCTGCTGCAAAATGAACCGTGATTTATTGGAATTACGATAACCACTTATTATTTCATTATAACAATAAAAACCTTGGGTTATAAATGTCTTCCATTTAGCGACTAAAACTCGAGCTTTTATTTTTTTGCATTATGCAGATGAGATGAAATTTTACTCGTATCATAAAACAATACGAAATCGTTAAAAAAGGTTTACAGCGAATTTAAAAATTAAACATGAGTAGTGTCCGCTCTGAGATTATTAAGAAACAGTACATAATTTTCAAAGTAACGGTGCGATTGTAGAGCGAATAAAAAGATTCGAGGAACTCATTAAGGTGGCAATTGCGCAAAAAACGGCAGAAATTTAAAAAAAATATCGGTGTACCGATCGAGCCAAGTAGACTTTAAACGGGAATCACGCGAGTTCATTTAAACAAAAGAAATAAAAGGAATTTAAATTCCCGCGTGTAACGTGCGTCAGATGCGGCAGCTGCACGCGCGAGGCTTTCATTCGATTTTATTGATCGCCCGTCTCACTTCCTTGCCTTTTAAGCGACGAAAAAAAATGGTGTAGCGCTTTGGAATTACGAAACTGTAAATTGTTGTTTGTTGCGATGATATCGTAAATAAATAACAGGTGTGAAGCGTCGATACGATTTTCATTAGTATGTTTGCTACGTTTTGTATAAAAAAAGTCGGCATAATATTTTTGGTGGTTCAAGTATAAAATTATTTGTAATGAGATACAAAAGTACTTTACCCTGCAAGAATCTATTTTCGAAATCTTTTCCAGTTTTTAGTCGATAAAGTAGATTGCTGCTCCACTTCTCTTTACATCCCCTACCGAACTAAAATGGGGGCAGCACCTACAAACTCGCACTTTACCGATCCTTATAACTTCTTCGCTTTATCGCTCAAGTATACCGTTAAAGAACAAGAATAGAATCTTTATATTATATGAAATAAATTAATAATAATTTAATGATCTCCAGTAAGTATCTCACTGTATCTTTGAATCTGTTAAAACAATGTATTAATTTACTTCCATAAAATAAATTATCCGACTCCATAAGTCTCGAAACCAACCGACAAATACTAACGGACATCGCCTTTCCGCGCAAAAAGAAGCAGTCCGTTAAACCAAATTTCCCTTCGTGTCAACCCGATCCAAATCTGATTATCTGTGAAAAATTTATCAACAGAACATACGCAGCAGCCATCGTTACTTGAGCGATGCATCAATGCGCGAACACGTGCGCCTAGCGTTTTCCGGAGGTAGGGTGCACCGTAGGTAGCTGTAGGTAGCCGTTGGAACGCGCGCGCGCGCTTGAGGGCGGAAAGTGGAGCGCACGCGTATACTTTGTACACCCCTGAGCGGTAGCGAGAGGGCGAGGGCGGGCAAGCGGCAATGGAACATCTGCCGGCGGTCGGGGGGCCTGCGGACGCCGAAAGCCATCACCTTGCACCACATTACACGGGACCGTATGAGTGATGCCTCCCGGGCTCCCACAGGGGCCCCCGCTCCTATCCCTGCGCGCGCAAACCTTCGGGGCCGGGGACGGAGAGTCCGCGCGGCATACTGGCCAAACTGAAAAAGTCGGACCCGTGCGTGCGCCTGCCTCTATCGGGCCCGCGCGCGTGCGCTTCTCCTTTTGCCCGGCTGGCTCTCTCTTTCACCTCGCCACTTGCCGCAGAGCACCGACGGAAAGAATAAAGTCGAAGAGGATGGTCGAGGAAGGATGCGTGCGCCCGACCGAGCAGCTATATTCTTGGGGTATGCGGGGCATTGACAGCTTTTTTTTTTTTTTTGATACGGGGCTGTTGCTCGTGCTGCGAGAAATGCAGTACAGGAGAATCGATCTTACGCATTGTATATATTTACTACTACTGGTCTTGTGATGGACGTGTATGCTTTTCTCGGTGGAGAGAAAATTACTAAGTGATTTAAAAGATCTGACCTTGTTTTGTTAATTAATAATCATTAGATGTTAGCTTTTTCCACTGAATCTATCCTTAGAAGGAAATTGAGTCTTACCTAAAAGAAAAAAAAGTTGTGAGAAATGTACATTTACACAAATTTTAATTAAAAAATATGAATAATCTGAATAAAGTTTTACGGCAACATACATAAATTAAAAGTCACTAAGGAAAGTAATAGTCAGAATATAAAAGTAAGGCATACAAAAAATTTAAGGTAATCGATTATGGTTGACGGAGATGCTCGACTGATTTCGACGGCTGTCAATAACTACAGACGTCCTCGGTGACAATATGACGTCCAAGTCGTTGCGGTTGACTCGGCCACGATTTTTCGTTCCACTAATTAACCGCAGAGGAATTTTCTCTGTTAGGTCAATCTAAATTAAATGACACAGTTGACTGCCTTTTTGCGCAAAAAAGTAAGTTTAGCAGGAAAATGATAAGCACATCATCGCAAACATAATTCTCAACCGCTTTAACAGAAGAAAAAATAAATACCCTAAATAAATAAATTAAAAATGTATGAAAATAAAAGTTTACTATTCTCATAACGGTGAAAAAATCATTCATTCACCAACAGCGTTGTGCTCATAATTTCATGAACCAGAGATAAAATCGGAAACATTTTTATAAATGAAAAGCACATTATTTTCAATAAGAGAAAATTATAAAACGTGATTTAATTTTAATTGTTTTAAATTTAATTTCCATTCATATTCGAATGCAATTTGTATCGTGTATACACGATAGTTATACTTTATGTGCATTTTCCTACTATTGCCCGGTCAGCGCAACGGAAAAACGACAAGCGTCGACTCTGACGCATCACGTCCAGCAGGCGTTTAATGCGGGGCAACAAGCCGTGTCAGTGAAAGGACTGCGCTTTTCACTGACCGCCTGAAAAGTCCATTAACGCTCGTCGTCACGCCGGTTTACGCCTTAATACGCGACGCCTCCGCAACCGAGACGCGTAATTCCCACAGATGTACCCAACGACCATACAAACATTGTGGTCGATTGTGCCCATAGACACGCAACGAAATAAGATGTTTACGACCTCGAAATACGGCACGAGTTTTGCAGTATTGGAACCGCACAATCACCAGCTCGATATGCCGATCCATGCGTGCAGATGTTAAACTCGTTAACTTTCTGCGCGGTGATTTCGACGACCGGACAGGAGGGAGAAAAATCCCGACGTCCCGGTTTGCCGGGCGGAGAAATGAAAAGAACAGTCGAATAGGAAAGGGAAACGCCGCCTTGCTCGAGCTAGGCGCACAATTTCCATCGCTTCTTCTGCGCCTGCGCGCGATAAAATCGAGCAAAAGCTCTTTTTTCTTATCAGAAGATTTTATTTACAGTTTGAGTTCTCTCTGACTTTAATATCTTTCCTTGGCTACTTTCATATGCCGTATGAATCGAATACAATTTTAATAATGAATGATGAAGGAAGTACGATCCACGAAATTACTTCCACTTTTTGTTTGTTATTAGCAATTACTTCGCTCGGAATATCTTAAGCGGCAAAGCCAAAGCTCGACTTTATTAATTACGTAAGCATGACAAACTGCGTCTAACAATACTTATTACCGATGTTTTTGCGCATGCACGGCGAGGACGATTAATTATGAAAACAAATAGCGCGGCTCCGTCGACATGAAAAATGATTGTCTGCACTCTTAAAATACTCGCGGCCGATCGGCCGTCAACGCGTCTATTAGCAATAAACAAGAATTCATTACGAGACACCGCCGCTCGCTCCGAGTGCATACACTCGACCCAAGTATGCGCGCGAGCACTACCACTTAATGTGTATCAATCGCTATCAATCTCTTCTTCGCCAATGGAAAAAGGCCTGCGCGGCTAGTCGACAATGCGGTCCGACCGAGGCGAAGCAGACACAAAAAGCAGCGCCTCCAGCTTCGTAAAAGAAAAAAGAAAATTTGTAAATTTACGGTGCATATTAGTGAGAGACAAATGGAACGCCGAGTATTAATTAATACAATTCACGGCAAGGGGTTACAAAAGCGTGAGGTTCGTTTTGTAACGATCTCGCTGCTTCCTTTTGCACTCTCACCTGTCAGATTGCCGCCGACCTGACTAGAGGAAAGAAGGCGAAACTAGGAAGAGTTTTGGATAACGCTTTTACTGAATAGAATTAAATGGACATTGCATCGTTATCGACATTCCTTAAGTTTTCGAGCTTAGCCTCACGGTAATAATAAGGTTTACACCAAGATATCGTGGCACACGTACAAAAAATAAATTAAAATTTTTATACCTGGACGATTATCGTACAAGTTCACTTTTTAATTTTTCTAGATCAAAATAAGAATGCCTTTTGCGTCCTTAATCCAACTTATCGATACCGTTTTGACATTCACGATTCATAAATTCTTTACTCAACTTCCATAAAACAATATTAGGGTACTTTTGTCCCTTTGCCAAAAACCAGATATTTAATTCAAATCGCTTTTTAACGAAGCTGAATTATCGATTACAGCAATCACAAATTACCGAGAAAAAACATATAACGATGAATTACGTAGGAGCCCGTCATTTCCGCGCCACAGGAAAGTCCTATCGTAATCGGATTGGACTTTAATCGTTACCTCGCGCTTCCATCGGGGGGGGGGGGGGGCGCCTTCGCGTGCGCACACGACCGCGAGTCACGGAGGCGATTCGAAAATTGCCAGCTGAAGGTCCCTCTTCCCCTCCGACCGTTGGATGCAGCTATCTCTAGTCCAGTCCTGGAGAGATCATTTCTTTCCTTCTTTACTATTTTCTACCTTCGCTTTTGCGGCGTCTAGCACCCGAACGAACGACCAGTTCCACTCTAACCTAATGAAGGAGTTTCGCGCGCGCCAGTTTTTTGTCGACAGGCAAATGCAAAACAGTTATTAGGATTTCGGACGAGAAAGATAAGTGCGCCCTGGCGAGCAGCACGAGGGGATCGCGAGCTCAATAATTACGCTTCAATGGAACGAGATGCGCGAGAGCGGCAAACGATGTGTGAGGCGCAGACTCGCTCGTGCGATCATTGCCAATTGCTCTTGCCAAAGAGCTGCACAATAAATTTTTGGACTCGCATCGCCGTCTGCGATGTAATTAAAGTTTCCCCTGGGTGGCTTGATGAGCAAGCGAAACTACTGCCGTAAAAAAAGAATTGTGCACTATACGAATACGTTAACAGAACCGCGAATTTGTTTAGAATTCTGAGAAATACCATAAATGTAATGTTGGCGTTGGTGAATTTATTAACAATATTGCTTATAAAAAGTTTCTACTTTAGGTAGATATTGATATTAATATTAACAAATGTAATCCTTTTATTTATATAGAAGATTACTTTTTAATTTTAATATCCGAGTTTTATTTAATTTTACGCAATATTTGTTTTCAAATACATGGACTTCATTAATGTAAAAAATAATCGTCTATCATTTTTCTTTAAACTATAAAAAAAAAAAAAAAAAAAGTTTTAGTAGTTAAAAAATGAGGTGCAAAATATTTATAAAACCACGGTAAAAGCAATATTAAATTAAAGAATCATAAAAAATGAAATATTCAATGCTCAATCACAAAGGCCTCATCAAATTTAACACGATCCTAGATTGCAATTTCACCTAGCTAATACAAAAATTCTCACAACAATGCTGCGAGGAGTTGTGCAAGACTGTACCATCGGTCGCGTGAATTTCCATAAAAACGCGCACCCACGTCAATCAGTAAGGCTTCCACAATTTTTCGCGTGGTGCACCCAGGACGTCTCCCCATACACATAATGAGATCGTTAAGGCGAACAGCCAGGCAGCAGTGCCGGCGTTAATTTCAGGCGATAATAAGCCCGCGCGCCGGCGCTCGATCCGCGGGAATTAAGATTAATTGCGCATTAAGGATTATGGTCCCGGCGCAAGTAGCATTTTACGCATGTGGGAAAATTCGCGTCGATGAAGCACTTTATTGCGACCGGCGACTTGTCACCCCCGACGACTTCCTTTTCTTTTTTCAGCCAGGGCTACGATTATTAATGTCCTATTTTTTATATTATTTTATGTATATAAACCCGAGTACCGTTATCGAGAGGATAATTGCAATACGAGTCGAGAGGACGATTATAATCATAAAGCTGGTTGTAGATGTTAGGAAAAATAGAATCCCACGGTATCGAGGCTATCGCGACTAGTGCTTGGATAATCCGATCACAGGCTGCAACTATGTCTTTCGCATTTCACTGCGATACAATTATTAATTCTTAATTTATACATTATATATTTGTTAAGATTATAAGATATTTTATAATCAAATTTCAATTGATGAAATTCTGTCTTTAAAAAAGAGTTCTTATCATTACAAACAAAATTACCGTAGTAATCATTTAAAAAATCTGGTGCTACGGTCAGCAATAAATAATTTAAAAAGAATTCAAGAAAATCGAAGAGCACCAAGGAGGTCAAACTAATGAAGCAGTGATGGCATTCCCTTAGTGCGGAAGAGTAGAATCCCATTACGTATGCGACTCGCAGAAATACTCGCAGACGTAAAAAGGAGAGATTCGCTATTTCTCTCGCGTCTTCTCAACGAGGTATCCCCGCACATGCGCGCGCACGTCATTGTTCAGCGACATTGGCACCTCATTTCTTATTCCGGTACTGGTTAAGAGAGAGAGGGAGAGAGAGCGAGAGAGAGAGAGAGAGAGACAGACAGACAGACAGAGATAATACTAGATATGACTCAGCTTTCGGAAAAACCGTTGGCCCTTCGTTTACCTTCGCAAGTCTTCACACCGAGGCTTTCTCGGGATAACAATGAATATTGCAGAAAAGGTAAATACTGAGAAATAATATTAGAAATAAAGGTGCAATGATGTTTTAACTGTGGACGAGATAATTAAAGAATAAATTAATGTTCTGATTATCAAAATTTGTTACTCTGTCATAAACATAGGTATATTTTAATTGCAATTGCAAACGGGAAATACGAGATGCTTAGATTTTCGAAACTGATAAGCGAAGCATTATAAGAAAATAATTAATCTATTTATTGCAATTATTGTATATTCCTTAAATAAGAAAATTTCCATTTAATTTAATCTAAACAAAGTCATAGCAAAAAACTACAACCAACAAACTGCAAAAAGGGCAAAATACCTGAAACATAAATCTATTACTGTAGAAAAATATGCAATGTAATTGCAATAAGCCCGCAAGCCTGCACCAAATAAAGATTATTATTTTTTCATCCTGCATTACATTTTAAACCAAATCCAACAGAAAGTTCACCGTAATACACCTCTGTGCTTACGATCTCGATCACGTCGAGAACTTTAGAAAATGAAGAAAAAAAAAAAAAATGTATGCACCGGCGACACACTAAGAGTAGTGTGCGCGCGTGCGTCCCCACGCTAGACCGACGACTCCAGGTCATCACTCCTTCCTCTTGATGTGATGACGAAGTGCATTCGATCGCGGGCCCCTGGTGACGAGGGGCGCATGGTTAACGGAGCGCCGTCTTCGAAACGAAGGTGTTGATTCGAGAATAAGAGAGATCCTTTTTTTTTAATTACCTCGGCAGGAGAGTGTGACAGAGAGAGCCAGAGAAAGAGAGAGAGAGAGAGAGAGAAATAATCACTACGCAAGAGGAACTTGAGGAATGCCGATTGAGACAACGACAGGAGATATGTAGCGCACGCTTGATGAGGCCGCATGAGATTTTAATTAGCTTGCTTATCGTTAGCACTAATTTTCTGGCGACTGATATAGATCTGATTTGAAAAATGGAATTAATCGTTTACGCTTTATAGATCTATATTAATAAAAATAAAATATTATATACCATTCACGGAGGAATCGAGTATTGATGAATTCTACTGCGCTATAAATAAAACTTATTCAACGCTCCATTATCCTCTTATTGCAAAATAGCACAACTTAACGTTTAAGGTAAGTAGACAATTATTTCGTACTCAATCGAATTAAGAAAAAAAAGAGTGTGATTTCGAATTCTCCGTTCATTCATATCATAAGAGTGCACTACCGCCATAAATTGGTATCGATAAAGAGACTAAAGTAAAGAGACAGTTGTTTTGAAATACTTGAAATAAATAAAGAAAAAAAATGGAATGGTGTAGGAAAAAAAGAAAAAGGAAAACGAGGTGAAATCCGCGTGAGGTAGCTGTAGGAGCTCTCCGGAGCCTATTAGCGTCAGGTCCTCCTGGTTAACTAGGTCCGGTACATAACCCGTTCGCGTTTTCATCCGTGGCGCGCGCACGAGACCACGACCCCACGTCCTCGAAAATATAGATATATCACGGCTGCAAACATTGCAGGGAGCTCTTTCGCTACTAGGTAGACGTATCTTTTACCCTCGCGCGAATTTCCGTCAGAGTCTAATGGCTAACAAGGAAACTCGTCTAGGTGAACCTCTAGGCAATTTTTTTAATTTTATAAATAATGTTGAAGAAGTAGAGCATAATTAAAAACGTACTTTTTATAAACTAATTTTGTGATAAGGGATAAACGTTATTTTTTAAAAAGTAATTTGAAAATTATCATAATGAAAAATAGAATCGTAAATAAGTTACTTGTAGTAAAAAGTTTAAGCATCAAACAATAAAACGTCACCATTGTTTCTGTGATACAGTAAATTAAAACTTCAATCCCTAGTAATGTTACAGTAAGCCAGCTTTTCAAAGCCCGGAACAACGTCGGTCATAAAACCAAAAAGTCATAGTGAAAAGTATATACAAAGAACCCGATCTTATTAATGTCTTAAAAAGAAAGTCACCGAACGTCTGCCCGTACCTTTTGAGGTGCATTCGAAGCGCATCGTGGGGGCTACCTTCATCGTGCGACTCTCAGCTGCGCGTGGATCGGGGGAGAAAAGGCGAAATTCGTTAGTGAGAAAAGGCGCAGAGGCGAAGTAAGGATCGGTGCGGCGTAATGGTCAACGAGCTGGCGGCTTATCGGGTTTCATCTTCGCGAATTTTATCTATTTGCGATCGCGCCGGACGGTTCTTTCTCTCTCTCCGTACCGCTTGGTGTTTTTGTCTCTCTCCCCCTTATGAGCTGACTCCCGCCCCCGCAGTAGCAGAGCCTCGCGTGTAATCGTCTTGGCCTTTTTTCCGTTGTCCTTCGTCGGAATCCCTTTTTTCATATTCCCGGATCTTCGATAAGTGTTTACGGGTCTCTTTGCTTGGGTTAATTTCATTTACGAATAGATGGTTTTCTATATAATTCTTAAATAATATTTCAATCGCGAAGTGTAGAAGAAGCAACAAGGCAGAAGTATTGAGATAAAGTAAAGTTATTTTAATGGAAACATTTTTTAACAATCCCTGCACTTCGCTCATAAACAAATTTTTATTACTCTATCCTTAAGACCGATTTAAGTGTACCTCAAAGTTGATGCTGCAGAGGACCACTAAAGTAATGCTACTCTCCTCCGTCTCTCTCTCTCTCTCGTTCTCTCTCTCTCTGTCCCTCTCATCCTTTTTTCGTTGGTTCTCGTCTTTTTGCCATACTTTCAGGGATACTTTGACCCTCCACAGACCCCTCCTTTTGTCCGGGTCGGGCGGTGCAAAAAATGCAGTTGAGCAACAGATGCCACGCGGCGGCACGAGGAAGATCCGAGAGCACGTTCAGGCGTTCTTTTATCGCGGCAGCCGTAATCATTTAACCCGAGGTCGTGCGGAAGAAAATTAAAATCTCCTGGTATGAAATTTCGTTTTTAATATCGCGAATACTTCTTCTGCTATCTTTATTCAAACGTTTCTTTTGAGCATTTAATATAATCAGTATTTTACAGCCAACTTCAATATCTGACTAAATGTTTTCTTTTGTTCTTTTTTACTCGCAGTAATTTGAATTTTTTCAGTGGGCCTATGGTAGGAATCTCCTTATTTCCTGATAATCAAACGCTTGCATTCTTAAAAATAGTTGCGACGCGATTTGTTCTATGCATTTTTATAAAACATTTTTTTAAGATCGCACAAAACATTTTCATTTGTGTACGACACTAGTAAAAAAGATTCTTCGAAAAAAAAAAAAAAATGATTCTGAGAAGACAACCGTATTGTTGGCGAAGCAAATATTTTCAGTGCTTATCTGTTCTCTCGAGTTCCGCTCGCACTATTTTGTGGTTTATGACACGCGTACTATTTTCCTACTACGTAACATAAGATATAACGAGAAAATATTATAGACACGTAGGAACCAGTTCTGTGATGATCAGTGTCTTTTTTGTTACTGAAATTTCGCAATGGAAAATGTAAACGTAGGTACACTCATCTGTGAAATCGCGTTATATTTTTTAAAATTCAGTAAATAGCACGTGTCTGTTAATTTAAATACTATGCTTTAATTTATGTATGTACCATTTTACTTTACGGCTATAATATATTTTAGAATAAACAAAGCATCATACCTTTATGAACAGTCATGGGAATCGCATTGGAATCCCCTGAAACAAAACAGACAGTAAATTAATTCATTGAAAGTACATCAAACAATAATTAAGCTTCACAATCAAATAAACATCCATCATCCTTAATAAACGTAACCCGAAACCTTATAGCCTAATGAATTCATAAAAAAATAAATTATCATGCTAAGGGAGGACCAACTCCACTTGGTCGAAAAAACACTCCGGTCCCGTCAAAATCAAACACTGTCAAAGTCTGTGTCGGTGGCGAGGCTTTTGTCCTCGCCCGGGGAAGCACCGGAGGAGGTCGTTGGAGTTACGAAATGCCGAGCGAAGGCACGAGCTGATCGTAAGCCGACCACGCTACCACCTCGCGCCCGACTTGCCTCTTCTTTTCGCTCCTTCTCTTAATTTCCTCCGAGCGCGCGTGAATCAAACACGTGGTATACGCGCGCGTACATAAAGCGATACACGTATGAGGTTCGAAGGGTCTATCATCGATGGTACACCGGAAACCAGGGGGGTCCCTCTTCTCTCTCCTACCTCTCTCTTTATATTACTCGCTTAACTACCGCATTTTTTGTTAAGAAATTGCTTGTCTTTTTAAAAAATTATTTAAATATTAGTTTACTTAGGTCTAATATTTGTAACGAATGAAGGCTACAATCGAAGCACTAGCTGCCCGCAAAAAAATTGATGAATAAAATATTTCTTACAATTACAGAATCATAATTCTTGAATTTAATTCCATTTTCTATTTTTCAAATAAATTTATTCAATTCCTTGCTTCAAAATCTTTAATGCATTTGGTGGATCATCAGTATTTAAAAAATAATGAAAAAGAAGAGTATACTAAAAAAGGAAGCTCAAATTTAAGTTTAAACGACACTCTACTTCAGAGCAAAACAGTAAAAGTATCCTCCACTTAATCTCTACCAAAGTTTCGAGCAGGGGCGGTCGCCGCTCGGCAAACCCTTACTTTCTCTCGTTCTTCACCGTTGACCCGCTTGATTAGTGCCTTTTCGCCTCCTTCATTCGTTCTTTCCGCGCGCCGTCTGGACGACTGCCTGCCGATACACAGCAGCCCCTTGTTGCTCCTGCACTCGAGAATCCCTCTCTCTTTCCCCCCATTTTTTTTTGTCAGAGGCCGACACATGCCAGTGGTTCTCATAGGGCCAGCGGCAGATGCGCCTTCGTTGTTACGTTTACCTCTCCTTGCGCGTTTTATCGGATGTTAAAAGTCATTATTAATGGATTCCTTAGCTTTTTAAGAGAGGGAAAAATTACAGTCGGTCGCCCGGAGCGATGAATTTTTTCAATTTTCTTAACAATCTAAAGAAGTTTCTTCGAATCTTCATCTTGACTTACGGCAATTATTGCTGAACTTTTGAATTTGCAATTATCAAACTCGAAAGTAGGGGTTGTAGGTAGTAATTCGTAATACTTTAGTAAGCCATGTATGATAGGGAAGAGTATACATCAAACTTTTACTCGGGAAAATAATTCCTACAGTATCGTTGAGCAATAAAATATTGATTACTCCACCTAACAATAGATCGTTTATTGGACTGAATTATTTACTTAGATTTTATCATCACATCTAATAAATTATCTTGCTACGTAACTATTTGTAAATTCAAAAGACCACAATTCGAATTTTTTAGTGCACGTCAAAATCACATATCGAAGCGTCTCATATAAATTACAACATTTTATTGATGTCCGACATCAAATTAAAATTTTTATTTAGGAATTACATCGATTTCTACCACCTGCAGACACCAATTTCGGAAATCTCTTGATCCGCGTGCTCACAATGCAGATTTGAAAACTATAAAAACGTCGATTAACATCGAATTAACGTGCGACAAATTGGACCTCGGTGACTATTTCAAGCGGACAACAAAACGAAGTCAATAATTTACGCCGAAATCGCCGTGATCGTGGAGGATGAATCACAGACTCGGCGGGGCTTAATCTTGATTCTCGCGAGATGATGCATCTTGCTGTAGGCCATAATTGTGCGCCCGCTCTTGAACGACGTTGAGGAGAGAAGAAGAAGAAAAGAGACGGAGAAGGTTCGATCTAATCAGAAACCGCAAAATAATTCAAGACAACTATAAAACGAAAAATGAAAAAATATCCCGGCGATTTATTCATCCTCTTGATCGTTGTGTTTTTGCATGCCTAAGCAGAATAGATGTATATGGTATTAGAAAATATTGAGAAATTTGGTCAAAGTGTTTACTTTGACGTCGCTTTTTCCGTGTTTCTTAATTGATTTATGGATCGATGTAAGAAACTGCATGATTGCTAAAATTTAAATTACAATTAGAAAGTTGGAAATTTTTAAGGCACAAAAAAAAGTGGTGAAAAAGGCTTCGCTTATAACTTATACATTCTAACTATAAAAAAATGCAAGGAAGCAGATTATACAGTAACAAAAACTAATTAAACCCGGGAAGCAGACAAGTTTGCACTCCTGAGAGCGATTGTTACGAAGATATACAGCGGTACGATGGTTATTCGAAAAATTGAGCTCGAAGAAAGCGGTGTTTCCTTCGCCGATGCAAAATGAGAGGCGGACACTGGCTGTCTTCACTTTTTATGGGGCGAATGATTGGTGCACGATGAATAACGAGTGGCACAGTGAACACTCTCAATCGGAAACTCCAAAGGGGATTTCTTATTTTTCGTTGCTCTGAGAGCCGTCTCACTGCGAACGGATATTTGGACGGGCGTTTTTCGGGAGGGAGTTCAATAAGATTTACGGGCGCGTAAGAGCCTTACAGTAGTTACGAAACAGTTATTTGATCGAAATTTATGCGCGTAATTTGAGCTGCAAATTTCCTTGATTTTTTTAAAAGTGCATCACTGTGCAGTTACTGCAATTTTCTTTAGATCCAATTTTAGCTGGGAGGACGTATTTTACAGTTTGTTAATTTTTTAAAAGATTTATCAGATTTATGTGCAAGCGGTTAAGTCAGTACTCTATACGCGCAATTAAACAAAAAATATATATGGCCTATAAAAAGTAAAGTATTATTATAAATAATCACCAGAATTTTAAGCATCACAAAACGAAGTCTCAAGATTTTGCTCTACATTGCGAAGGCAATTTTTTAATTTAAAAAACAAAAGATTAGATCCAACATTACTAAACAAGTTGATCCCATCAGAAATTAAAATTTATTCTAAGAAAAATTAACCAGTGTACCACTTCCATCTTACCACATAAAAAATAATCTAAAAAATACACAACAACAAAAACACCTATATGGGACCAACGATCGAAAGTTATCGGACCTCGAGCGAAGAGGGAACGTGAGAAAAAGCAGCGGCGAGCAAGTTCCGTGGATTCGTTGCCGAACAGCAATATAGTGCCTCTCGCTACGTCACTCCTACATAAGTGTACCAGGTCCCCGGGGTGTGTCGCCTGCTCGACGAAAGCGATATCTAGATGAGTTCGAGTCCGTCGAACCGTCGTGTCCGCGCGCAGCTGTCGACGGGCTCCACGGCGGTCGTGCGCGAACAATGCACGCCGTACACGTGCTCGTGTCACGGAGATATCATTTTCCAGGTCGATTTTTCAACAGTCTTCGCGACATCTCCTGCTTGGTCGCGCCTTTCTTGCTTCGACCACCAGTTTAAAACTGCAGACTGATGTACCCTTGGACAATTAAACTTTGCAGAAAAGTTCGCAGAAAAGGTTGTTAGATCACCGATATATCAAGAATTGAAGTTTACATAATGCATTCTGTTTTCTTTGCATTTAGTGAGAATCGAAAGTTCGTTGGAATAAGATAACGAGAATGAAATTTGATAAATCGAAAATTTGCAACTAAAAAATAATTCAAAGCGATCTGGGAAGAAATCGAGGCTGCGAGGTTTCATTCAGTTAGAATTAGCACATTTATTTTGTGATAAATTGAAAAAGGAATATTTTCAAAACAAGTATAGCCTTGCACAAGATAAAGACAAGCGAACAACGAAATTTATAGCAATAGTGCCATTAACCAATAGCACTGTGTTAACATGAAGACTTTCGAAAAATTTCCGTCCAAAGATTACAAAAATGCGGGTATTAAATTTCTAAAATAAAATTACAGGGAACTAACATTGACGTACTTAACGTTCAATGCGTAGCTTAAATATTTAACAGAATGCGCGATGTATTATAATAAATAATAAATTACATTCTGAATAATACCATGCAAAGAACCGTACTACAAATTCGTACTACAAATTGGTTTTTTGTCCATACGCGTGCAGCCAACGTCGAATGGTTATCCCGCAGATTCAACTCTCGCGCGAGGACGTAATGATGCGAATCTCGGTGCGGGTGATTCACGGATAACGTCGTAACGCATGGGTACATTGCGCGTATACCTTACACCTCGCGAAGCCGCAAAACAGTTCGGTCAGAAGCAGTGAGGCGCCCAATTCTAGATCGACTACGGAATATTACGAGATGCTTGCTGTTATCGATTATGAGGCTTTGCTTTTACAAAGAAACATGATTGCTCTGTTTACGTACTCAACAAAATAACCTGCAAAAAGAAGTATTTTGTGTATGCAGGATAATTAATAGACTGACAAATTTCAACGAGTGATCCTCAATTTGTACTGACATATCGATAATTTAATTAAACTTTTAGTTTTTTTTTATAGTCACCAATTCATTAACCTGCGCACAATCTTCTCGCAATTAATTAAAATTTGATTGACAAGTTGTCTCGTAAAATTTCCTGAAAAATTCTTTCCACGATACATCCGATCTCGGATAAACAGTTACAAAATTGAAAAATAACGAGGTAATTAAAAAAAATTATTTACGCTTTGTCGCTAAATACCAAGAAGCTTGCTAAAATAAAGAACCAAAAAAGAACAGTAACTAGTTGCAAGCCATCGAAATAAACAAAAAACGAAAAAACGCTCTGGGGCGCGTTTGCATTCAAGATTGCGATCAAGCGAGCCGTAGGCGGGATGGTCCGCAGCGACGCGGCAAGCTTTATGAATAAGTACGTTATACGATGCGCGCACGAGTTTATATACGGTGGAACAATGTAGCGTACGTCTGGCCTAGGCGTCGAGTCTCCAAGAGGGAGGGAACGACACGCGCGAGTGCGCATTTTCCCGTGCTGACATTACGCAAAGCGACCGTCGCGTTAATGGGTTTATTCTGAAAACGTACGTTGGGTCAGTGACTCCCGCTTCAGTTGAATTCTTTCGATGCACCTTTAAGGTAGCACATTTTTTTTATTATTATTTCTTTTTAATTAAAATCTTTACTGATAATAAAGATATAAGTTTACTTTTTGTTATGTATTTATTGTTAAATATAGTATTTTATTAATAATACTATTTTAATAATAATCTACTTATGATTCATGAAATATATTTTTTAATTTAGTATAAAATAAAAACTTCTGTATATTCTTAAAAATATCTGTGAAAGAATAAGAGAGCGTTGAGAAGTGCATAGAAATCAAGCAACAGTCATTACAAATTAACTCATTTAAAACAATTTTTTACGGAAATAAGCTAAATTACAGCCCCGCATTTCTCGTTGCACGTATACACAGTCGTTCGCTTTACGGCACCGAATTCGCTCGCTAGCAGCAAAAATGAACAATACGAGTCGGCTCGCGCTGTAGCTACGTGGCAAAGGATGAGGCCGTTACGCGCTCGTAAAGAAGCGCGCAACTATACACTCGGTGCAAAATTATATAACATTATTTTCGTTAATTTCCCATCAAAAGTCACCCATTTCCTTAGGCCACGACTGGCACGTCTCAAGCCTCGGCATAACGCGATAATCAATTTTTTTCTTTCTCTCCCTCTCTCATTCGCCGAGGCACACTCTCCGAAACACCGTACGAAAACGATTCTCCCTTACAAGCAGTATTTCGGAGAATCTTGTGAAAATCCAATTAAACTGTTTCAAAAGGTTAAAGCGCAATTGTAAAAAAGTATACGGGATGGAGAGAGAAAAAAATCAGGCGGCTCTCGACCCGGTGTGTGTGGGTCGGCAAAAATTAAAGTTCATTCTGAGCGCGCGCGCGCACCAACTAAGAACACGATGGAGGAGTGCAGCCCATAAAGGACTCGTGCGTTTCGCGGGGCCGGGCCGATGCGCTGCGCGCTCCTTGCTCAACGGTTATACGGTATATCTCGGCGCCCGGATAACTCGTACGCCTTGGGTAATTATCATCGCGGCCACGCTCGTCGATATGTATATAAGAACCGAACCGAAGGTGAAAGAGGGATCGGACCTTATTACACTTGCAACACTGTACTCTGTGGTTTCCGTTTAAATTGAGTGGTTAAAGCTGTTCTTACTAATAGCATGGCTTCTTTTTGCACTTGAAATACTGATTGAAGAACGATTTACATTTCAAAATACGTAATTACAATGCATGTTGCTAATTATTGAAATCACTAATTTAGTGTATAGTTTTGAAGAACAAAATTGATATCACTGTGATTAGTCGTGTTTATGAATTCATGAAAAGTATGCTATAAATTAATAAATTTCAGAATTAAAGCATCAACTCAGAGCCAATCAAAACAATGATAAACGATTTCACTTTTATCATAATTATTATAATACTCTTAGTAAAAGAATAACATATCTTAAAAAGTAGTAATATAACTAATAAATTTATCACTTAAAATTACTACTTAAAAAAAACGACAATAATTTTTAAAAATTCTAAACATTGAAAGGTAAAGTTCTTAAAGCAATTGAAGAGAATCGCTAATGCTAAAAGCGTAAAAGGGGCATTAAAGGTGGAGAGAAAGGCGTGTGAGGATGAACCGAGGGCGCCTTGATTCCGCGAGGCGCACCAAGTGAGAGAGAAAGAAAGAGTCGCGGTTCAAGGATCATGTTATAAAGACTACATATACACATATATGTGCGAATGCGAACGATGCACATCGTGGCCTTTTCTGTTCATTTCTCTCTATTGGGCAGCGCGCTTCCTCGACTCGTTGACCCCAAAATAAACGACGCCGTACGCGGCAGCGAAATTAACTGCCTTTTTCCGCGGCCCCCCCCCCTCCGTACTGCTAATTTTTATGGAGAAAAAAAGTCTTTTTTATTGCGTGTGGCTCGCGTCCATAGGACTTTTTGCCCGAGTTCCGTGTTCGCTCGCCGTAAAAAAATGAGATTCCTTACAACTCAAGAAGATAAAACGTGTAAGATACAATCGCGTGTGCAGCTTCAGTTGTAAAAATATAATAAACTGTAAAATCTTAATAAAATAAAAAAAAATTGTTGAATGAGACTGGTTACACAATGGTATTTAATAAATTTCCAACGAGGCGGTTTCATTAGCATTTAAAGTCATCTGAATGAATTGCGCAAGTAGCGAAAATTAATCTATTGCGCGACTATATTTATTATATTGTTGCTATTATTATTATCTGGGAATGATTGCTACGCAAAAAAGCGCGAGAACTGAAGTAACAGATATAATCATACGTCGTCTACGAAAATCATATTTATATTATTTAATAGGGAGGATGTCCTTGGCTAAGAGCAAAGAAGCGTTTACAACCAGTGCTGTCGCGTACAGTAGTCATGAATGAAACTACCTATCGTCAGTTATTGAAAATCCGCTGAATGCTCGGCGCTGAGGAATTATCGTAAATAACTCAGGCTTGAAAGAGATCTCTTTCAGATGCTTATTCACATACAATATTATGCATGACGTTGGAAAATGCATTCAATGAAAGATTCAGTTTTATTATCATCGAGTGTTTTCTAGAAAAATATTTTTACGCCTATTCAGAGGAGCATTGAGATCAAGAGATCAAAGAAAAGGAAGTTTTTTGCTTATTCAACTTACTGCGAGCCGTACATATTAATTTACAACTTTGAATTCTGTTCCAACTCAATAAAGTCTTGTTTTTTTCTGATATTCTTTTTCCTTTTTGCATGAATCAGACTGGAAAGCGCAATAGTACCAGACCGTATAAGATTTTTTAATCTTTTAAAAATTGAATTAACAAAAGATGAAATATACGTGTTCGTTAATTTTATAATACACATTCTGAAGGTTTTATAAGGAAGATAAAAATTGTAGAAGCTGGAAAATCCCGAAGAACGTTATAAAGCATAATACAGCCCGGTGTAATTCATTGCAGCTATATACGTACGTTGCATTAATTAACGCGATCAAGTTGATTTATGTTAAATGCTAGTAAAACGCGGAGCGCCGTTATTATTTTACTATTACAATTTGTTAAATGATAAGTTTTTTCAGCTCACAGTTCATTGGGGAACATTAAAAATCTAAAACACTAAACTCGTAAGTGCAGCTTTTAGGAAGATCTTTCTTCGTTTTTTTTTCAAACGATTCACGTTTTAATTTACGCTTATCATTTAATTCTCTATGATGGCGAATCGCGAAAAAAAATTAAAAGCGCCGAGCGATTAACTCTCCAGCCAATAAAATATATCTTGTAATAAGACCGAGTCAAAAGATCCATCGAACTAATTACAAACTTATCGCCTGCGTATATAAAAATATCCTGCAATAAATAATATCAACGACTCGTCAAGAATCGAGCATCGGTAGCACTACCGCTGAGAGAAATAGACTCGTAAAAAAAGTAATTAGACAAGCACGAGATGCGTGTAACGAAAAATCCACCCCATAAAACAATCAAACAAACTGTAAAACTCGAAGGTCGATAACGAGCGATTTCACGAACGCCGGCGACGAGACGCTACGGGACTGGAGGTAAAAAAAGACCACGAGAGCTCAGGGGGCCAGTTTCCCGCGCGGCACTCGCACCTGCTGTTTACGGGAACCAACTCGCTCGGCTCCCCCTTTTTCTTTCTCTTTTTTCACGTAAATTCCCTGTGCGTATATCGCCCATCGCGTATTTATGTATTTCGGTGGTGAGTCGCATGTGTAATAACGATTTTGGAAGCGCTGACCCAATTTCCAGCGGCAAAATTATGATCCGGTTACTTGCGATTCGATGAGACTCTGCGAGATGCGCGATCTTCGATTATAATGCGGTTTTTGCCGTCTATAATCGCCGCAATTAATTTTTTTCTCTGCTCCGAAGACCCGCAAACTGTTTAATTTTAAATACGTATAATTTTAGTATTGCTGACAATTATTTAAAGTAGATTGTTGCCCAAAATCCTTTCGAGTTGAATAAATGGAAATTTTGTCTAATTACAAGTACTAATTTATTTCACGGAAGTAAGCTGTAGATCAAATTTACTATGTCCTTTGTAAATATACGATAAAAATAATTACACGTCTGATGGCAATGTTCTTCAAGTTATAATTTTTTAATAAAAAAATACAGAAATTTATATCGAAACATTGACTACATTTATACAAAAACATACCATTAAAACAGAAAGATAATTTATATTCCCAATAAAGCAGGGTCTCAGAAACTGCACGTCCTGCAACTGCCGAGAAAAGAGACAAACTACAGAAAACTACCAAAATGAAAAAGAAGTCCAGCAATTTATGACAGTTGTAAAGAATCATTTGCCTAATTAATCAGGGGCGGTGGTAATCGTGGGCACATGGGTATCCGCTAATTAAAACCAATTCGCATCGCGGCATACTTTCCGGAGAAGGTGCTAAATTACGCATTCTGCAGTTTCGACAATGATGAATGGTGGAATCGTGGAAGCCGAAACGCCTTCGCACACTGATGCAAACGACTTGGCGATCAACCGGAGACTTCTCATTTTTCGTCGTTCGCCGGGGACTCTCGGCCTCTCGTTTTTTTTTTTTTGGTGCGCTCGCAGTCGAATGATTGCATGGCTTTGCAAGATGCACGCGTACCCAAGCGAAATATAAACGGCTTTTTCCGAGCGATTACGAATGAGCGCTGTGGCATGTTTAAATTTTAAACGCAACACCTGCTGGTGATCGCGATATTCCAGATTTTGTTGTCGCTTATACATTTATAATATCGTAAGTTCATTATTTTCTTATGAAAATTCGATAACACGTATAATAATCGAATAAATTATTGTGTAAATAAACTCATATTCTATGAGAGCATATTTTGTAAGGAAATTTTTCAATTTATAGAAGAGTGCACTTTGAAATTACCCATTCGAAGTCTTATAGAATCATTGATAAAACCAGCAACAACATTAACCACGATACAGTTATAACGCCCCTCATTAAATAAATTAATTTAGAAAAAGAAATGAGGAAGAAACGCCCGAGATCGATCTAAAGTATAAAAGCCGTGACCCGAGACTTAATTCCGCGTGACTTGAAAACAGCTGATTAGGCCTCCAGTATTGAATCGTAACTGCGCGTATATCGACGATTTTTTTCATGGGCGGTTACAGCGGGCAGGCACTCCTAGATTACGCAAGGGGGTCCCAAGCGAGAATTCCGGAAGCAGCGGCATTAAGAATCTCATCTCGTGAACACGATGGGCGTCAATAACCTTTACGGTAGGTAAGGCTGCTTCTTGCATCGGTGCATTATACGAGCCTTCTGCGCATAACGACCTCGGGCATAATACGCCGTGCACGCCTACGGGTGCACCGCCATGAATATACATATATGGGGGGGGGGGGGGTTGAAGGAAATTGAAAATTTGAACTGGGAGGTTGTGAGTATTAAGTACCTTCGACCAGGATGTTTTCACAACTTTTCCTCGTGAATTTCGTGTTTAGTTGTACGTTGTTAACGTGACTTTGGTGATAGAGGACATTTTGACGACAAAGAGATAAATCTGAAACCACGATACCTTGCACTAACAATGATACAAATTTACAGGAGGTGTTTTATTAAAAAAAGCGATTCGAGTGCAAAATTCCAATTTCCACTGATTTTTTCCGACATCCTTATGATGTATTCCGAATGAACACTTATAATTACAAACTATTGAACAAAGAACGGCTACTTCAATAAAGCGCCGATGATACAGGACGCAACGCGTACTCACTCTCGAGTACTTAGGCTTTTTTATCACCGGGAAAGAGATATGGCAAGTGGCCAGAAGGAAAAGAAGAGTTCGTGACGTAAGGTAGGCGCAGGTCCACATGAGCCTGAAAAACGGGACGATTATCCTTACGGGAAGCAATGGCGGCGGCGGCAATCTCCTCTGGAGATCCCTGCCATAGGAGTTACTAAGAGATAATTACCATTCTTAAAGTTCTTCCCTTCGGTTTCCTTGCACTTACACGCCGCCAATTACAATCTCAATGTAGACCCCTTTGCCTAGCGAAAAGTCTTCGCTCCCCCTCCCCCTTTTTGCCGCTTCGTGCTTACATTTTTATTTCGTTTTTTTCCTCCTCTCCCTCTCCGCGCTCATTGCTATTTTAGAAACTTTGTATACACCAGTTTATCTTATCGTATAATTAACGAAAAAGTGTCCATTTGGTGGTCTTAATTTTCACACAGTAATGAAACGAGAAATTTGCGAAAATTGCTCTTTTTGTATTTTCAAATAACGTTCTAGGTTATAAAATCTTAAGAAAACGAGTTAAACTTTCTATTCCAAGGCTACGGTTTGACGTTCCGTTCGCTTTCGTTCAGAAAGTTTTCCGCGAGCAAAAAAAATCTGGCGCTCCATTTTTATAGATGGTGAAAAACCGAGTTCTAGAATCCCTGGCGGGGAGTTCCTCACGCGAGGGCGTCGAGGGAAAAACACAACCTTTCACTTCGCTGAGCTCCAGATGACAGCCACCGAAAAAGAGCTGCTTTCCACTCCGGAAGCTCTTTCACTACCAAATCGAGCGAAGAAACTAGGGTGCGCGAATTTATTCTCCGCTGCCGTGATATGCCATGACAAAAACCCGGTTTACACAGTGGGAGAGAAATGGCTCCGATCGTCTTTTTGACCAGTGATTATTCATTAAAAATAATTTCACCCGGCGAGAATCATTAAAGAAGTTGTAATTAATTTATGTAAATGGTATGTTGTTTACGTCCGTGAACTAGATATTGCTTTAAAGTATGTAATAATTCATGTTCTTTTAATTCATTTATTTTCAGACACGATGTTCATTGCAAAACTTAAAATAACAGTCATAACCGAACGAAGTAAAATAAAATTCTCAATGTTGAATTTGCGTTAGATATGCAGCGTGTCACCCCTTTTTCTTTCCCCCTACGATTTTCGTCACAGTTGGAAAGAAGAAACACCTGGCTATGGATATACGATGTGAACGCGCCGACACAAAAAGGTCCCTAGCAGTAACGAAATAAAGAACCCGGCGATTCCCTTTTAAAGGTCCGACCGGTCTATCGGCTGGCGTCGATATATTTTCGCGACGATGTGCGCGCAGATCGTGCCAATGAAAAATCTATCGATGGATTGCCTTATTTAAATTTCGCCTTCGAACTTTGCCAGCCTAGCGATGAATGGCGTGGATAATCGAGCTATTGTCGGGTAAACGTATCGTTTATAGAATAATTTTCAGATTGTGTGATGTTGATTGATCGAAGAGGAGTCATCGATGAAATTTTGATTGTGATATCGATGTCGAAGGGTAACGTTGGATCATATAACATTTCATTGTGGGGCTTGAGCAATAACGCAGTTTTTACGCGTTTTAAAAAATACAATGCGCCATTCAATATAATTAATGTTGCAGGAAGGATACAATTACGATTTCATTGCAAAGTAAAAAAGAATATTAATCAATGCGTTTTCTAAAATTTGCTACGCTAGCCAAGTATATAAATAACGTCACCATTTTTAATTCTCCTTACAGATAATAATTATATTTATAATCATAGATTATATTTAAATTCTATTTAACTAGCTGTCATTATTGTTACTTTATCCGATATGTATAAAAAATCGTTCGATTTAATGTAAAAAATAATCCGTATTATCTACTTCAAATCTGGGCTTGGCTTATTTTAATTCAACCAATTTAATTGCCTCGGTAAGACAATGTTAAGCATTACGTAATCCGTAAGAAATTAACGTATAAGTAACGCAAAAACCTTCGCGTTAAATAATATTTATCTGTTTATTGAAATCACGTCGTAATATTGCCATTAAATTTAATCATAAACAGACATAAAAATCACTTTTTTTCGCACCTAAATCACACTTCGCGACTGTTAGATAACAATACTGTGTATATCTCTAACTCTATAAAGACTAATTACAATAATTGTCTGTCCTGAGAATAAATTATTATAATAACACGGTAGAACGGAACGTAATTAAAGTAGTGCGCGTCTAAACATACTTCGCGTGTATAAACTTTTCTGAATTATTCATGACACTACAGCCGTACTGTCTATTCTTACCGATTGTCTAATAACTAATACGTTAAACGCTCAAAGGATAAATTTAAAAAATCGCCATTTACAAACAATTTGCAAATAAATTTTCAGCCCCGCAGTCCAAAAGAGCACACGCGCTTCCATTCATGACAATAACGTCAAAAAATCTAAGCCACACAGAACAAAAGTATTTAAGAATCTGAGAAGAGGAGAAAATCTTACGTATTCTTGACAAAAACACACTACTCGCGTGCTCGAGTTGAAAAAAAAAGTAAGAAAGAAAAAAGTGGCGTGCTTAGAGTTACGGCTCGCTCTCTGGTTGCAATTTGGTCGAAGGACTAGAGCACGCGTCCGAGTGCAAGGAGAGCTGACACACACACACGCGCGCGCTTGTCTGAATATATACAAGAGTGGCGCGACGGTTGAACGCGATACTTCCATTAAAACGGTGAATCATCCCTCTTCCAATGCCGAGAGGGACACATTATTAGCTTGGGCAGCTGTACTCATGCCCGCGCGCTCGGGAAAAGAGTGGCAGATTATTTCGCGCGTGCACACACGCGCGGAACGTCTCACATTGTTTTTCAAGCGGTGGAGCCAAGTTTCGAGAGAATAATTACTAATTATGAATGGTTTTAACGCGCGAGAGGGAAAGGAGACTACGCCAGGTATTAAACTGAGGGGTGTGAGGCTTTCGCTTTAATTTAACGCTTTTTTCTTCTCGCGGGAGACCAAGAGAGTAATGAGAGTCGAGTGCTAATTTGTCGATGTTATTATTTCGGGTGCAAGAGATGTTTAATATCGCGCTGTGAATACGTTTAGTCTGAGAGTCGGCAGTTAATACTTGCAATTAATTTTACTCGAGGATGCAGGCTTGGCGATGAAAGCTTTCGAAATTGACAGGAATACGTACATTTTTTAAAAATTAAGTGTAATTAATTTTGCTAAAATGATAAAAAATTTCACAACAGTTATAGAAAGAGTAACTTTGAGTTAATAAAATAGTTAATGGTTTTTATAGTATTTAAAAACATTAAATAAAATACAAAAAGGGCGAAAGACTAGAATTAAAAAAAAAACTAAATAAACATTTTATGACTTCGGTATTAGCGTTAATGACAGAGGCACAAATGTCAAAGACTAAGATCGTACCCAAGGGCAAGCAATGAATCGTTTAATTTTCCTTCGATTAAATGGAATAAACAATGACAATCGAGTGAGTGAAGCGAAGTGTAGAGGGACGCGGCTATGACGCGCCAACGATAGCATCGATTTGTTTTATTTGTTTCACCACTAAAGTCTCATAGCCTCTACTCAATCGTTTAAGTTCGTCATGCACTGCTGATGTCCTGCGGCAATGCGCACATGCAATTTGCTGCTTTGATTTGATTTGGTCGATTAAATGCTGCATGTAACCGAACATTATTACTAACGAACGAAATTGTTACTAAAATTCGTTTTGCTTTTTTGTGTAAAAAAAATAATTAAATTGTCTTTTAGTCATAACTTACTTATTTTCTTGGAATCGTTCGAATAAAATATAACAAAATTTATTTTCTGATAATTAGTAAATTACACAAAATATAAATTATTGACATTGTAAAAATATTGATTTTTTTTAATTCCTTGCATTTATTGTTCTAGCAAATTAAAGACTATTAAATTATGATCAAGAATTAACGTAATATATAGTTTATTTGAAGACTATTAAACAAGTGAACAGACGTTTTTCAGATAAAATCTTTCCGATCATAATCAAAGTAGCAAGTAACTGGATGTAAATAGAACAGAGACCTGTCCAAACATTTTTCGTTAAAAGTAAACAATTGAAAGAGGTCAGACAATGTGTAACGGGTGCGCTCCGAAGGTAGAGGAAGCGAACAAAGAGAAAAGATGTGATGCAATGAGAACAAGAAAGGGAAACGTGTACACGCGTTCAGTTTGATACAGCCAGAGTTAATGAACTCATTGTAAAAGAGATACACAATGAGTCCTGTCGCTTTCCTTTTGATTTCGTGGGACGGGGCTTGTTGCTTCGATTTTTTTTTTTTTTTGCGAATTAAACTCTGCGAGCGACTTTGATCAAGCCCAGCGAGTAGTGACTAGTTTAAACGACCGATCGTTCAGACTATAATCTTTCATTGACGCTGATTTGTGAATGAACTTCTTTAAAAAACTATCTATTATTTCATTTTAAATAAAAATAAAATAAATGAAAATATCTAGTTGCAAGAAGTCGAATTCCAGTGATTTTTACATTTCTATCGTTTATAGTAAAATGCTGAGGGATCAAAGAATGGCAGACAGTTGAGAGTTACTGTTGGACAATATTTTAGCTCTGAAGACTCGAGCTTAAGTGATCGGATCAGAGAAACATTGTGTCGGACATCATAAATCTGTCATAAATTCACAAACCCATATAATGTCACCCCGCAACATTACACACTCGAATGACGCAGCCGAGCGCAAAGGTGGTACGGCCGCGCGCGAGATAACCTCTGGCCTTTTCGATGCTCTCGTGGCGCACCGTCACAATGGAAATTTGCGCCTTCGGTTAACGACTCGTAACCCACATTGCGTAGGAGTGTGCGCGCGCATACAGTCGCTGAAGAACTGATTTATAGCGCAAAGTTCCGCTGCGCTGTAAAAGCTTCTCTATCCGATATTTAAATGCTTTCTTAGAACGCCCGACAGAGCTGTAACAGGCACGAGGACTGCCCGGAGAATTTTACGAAAGCTTTTTGAAAAAAATAAAAAAAAAAACAGGAACGAAAGTATTAGATAATTGGATTTTTAATTCTTTATTTTATTCGGGATCTCGTTTTTATTGCGGGTCAGATAGAAGATTGCCGGGGCGATAAAATGGACTATAGGTCGCTTCGGAATTTCGAAACGCGGTTGGATGGCGCCAGTTTTAGATCATTAGCGTAGTATTTCATTTATTTGTTTTAGAACAATGGGATATAGATTTTCTTACTGAGCACTACTAAACAAATTTAATTTTTTTAATTTGAAGATTAATGTTAGTATATTGCAGACTCTGTATTTAATTTTTAATATTCATATTTAGCTAAATTTCTTATTTCATGAATTATAAATAAATAATCGCATTAAACGTTAAAATCGCTGAATTATTACGGACATTTACAACGTAATTAGTAAATCATCTGGTCTGTGGAAACGCATCGCGATGCATGAAATGACCACACGCTCCGATGCTCTTGACGCGTCTCTTCGCGGCACTTGGAAACAAACCGAGAACACGTTCAATCAGCGTAAAACTCGACGCGTCAACATTGAATCGCGTTAGCAGCAGGAAATTCGAGCATAGAGTAAGTGGTAGGATAAATATTGCTCGTAAAATTTTTTTGATCTGTAATAGAATGGTTTAATTAAGGAAGTTCGACTACTTTGCACAAACCGTGTATCACTTAATGAACATTTTTCCTAGCTAGCGGAAAAGTGCGGAACGGCGCGCACACTTGCGCATTGTTCGACCAGCGTGTAATGCGAAGCAACAGGCCATGTCTTATATGTAACCGAAATGCTGCTTTTGATTCTGAATAAAATTAATTAACTCTTATCTGTGTTTTTTTCAACCACTGCACTTTTCTAACCTTTATATACATAAATTATATCTTTTAAAAATATCTATTTTAAAGGCGAAGTTGCCTGCGGTCTAACGGTTAATAAAAAATCTCAGTTTTACTATTTATTTAAATATTAAATTTTGCGAAAAATAATAGAACTGAATGATTTTTCTAAATATTTAAAAAAAAATCTAAAAAAAGTAGATGAACAAATATGTCGAAGAAAGGCAGGGTCACGAGACTAATGGTTTGAATATGTAATCCAAGAAATATAACAACGTAGTTAGCTAGCTTTAGTAGTTTCAGATTCAACTTACAATAAACGATTTAATAAAAAGTTTTGACAAATATTTTACTTAAAATACTAGAAATAATTTACTTCTAAAAGCTTTAACGTGAACATCATATTTGAAATATTGAAGAAGTAGCAACAGAAAAAGGGAAGGAAAGTTAAGAATGGCGCTTACAAAGTCCAATTGAGCTGACGAATGCAAATGTCATTGAGTACCTATGCTGCGGGTATACTACACCAAGTGCATGCACGCAAGACCGCGACAGTGTAGTCAAGATTCCCAAGCTTTTAGTTAACAGATGCCGCAACGAGGAAGAGCGGGAGAGCGAGAAACTCGTCTTCGTCTCTGCTTAGAGAGTAAAAAACGACCAAAGGTGAGCGCACACGTAGTAGGAAGAAAAAGGATCCCGCGTGTGCGATCCGATGCCTGCAACTACCGCGTCTCTATCCTGTCCTTTGCCGACTGTATGAAGAGAGCCGACCTTGTCCCTTTCGTTCCACCGGTCGGAAAGAGAAGAGGCCCCTGGCATTTGTATACATTTTACGATTGACAAAAATCTTCATTCTCCTTTTCTCTTCAGGAGTGATGAGAGGAACTGTGGATCGCCACTCCTTTTTAATCAAGTGGAAAAAAATAAGCTTTACTGACAATGAATGCTTAAAACTGTTCACTGTTCGCTATATTTTTTATTGCATTTGCTAACAATGAGTTTCCAATGATACCGTATTTTAACACTTAATTTATAACAGGATCTGTACATTTTTACATGCTAAGAAATGATCAATTAACATATGTCATAAAAATGAAGACTAAATAAGAATAATTTTATACCACTTTAATTTCTAGAAATATTATAAATGATTAAGATTTTTCGAAGTTTTAGATTTAAGTATGGTGAAGAAAAAACACAGGCTTGTCTCTTTCCACACCGAAGGAGTCTTATCGTCCCTTTGAAAAAGAACAAGGATGATCCCTATATATACGATTAAAGTCGAGATAAGACGGGTGCATGTTACTGCAACCCTGACCCAACCGAAGAACCGGTTGTTTGCATTACACTTCGCATTTCCAGATTATGGGCATGAAAACAATAAACTTCCTATATTATTTATTAACGTTCGATTTTCAATTTCCATTCCCTTTGAATTAAAAAATCATAAGACGATTGATCAAAATCATTGCTTAAAAAAAAAAACAGCGAAAAGAAATAAAACACTATGCAATTTTCCACTTGTGACTATGTCTTGAGGAAGGAAGCGTGGAACACATATAGGAATTTCTTTTGATTCAATTCATTGCGCCGAAGATCTTTCTCAGCCAAGCATTTGCGCAACTCTTTTCAAATACTTTCAACCGCCATGTCAAAATGAAAAAGTTATGCTTCCTTGCATGTTTTGCGATATTAATCGTTCTTCTCGGACGGCATTGTATAACGGACTACAATAATTTTCCTCGAGTAAAACGAACGTAAAAGCTCGGGGGGGCCCCGCGCTGTAGTTTGATTTACGGCACGCGCCAATTCACAACTTGTATAAAAATTTGCAGATATTTCGACTTCCTCAGCTAGACAAAGAAGCTGATCTTCATGATACAAAGGCACTATCTATCAATAATACACAACCTAAAAGATATCAAGTCATATAAATACATTTAAATTGCACAATATTTCTAGAATCGTTTACTAACGGAAATCCGCGCTGCATTGATATTACTCATTTAAAAAATTAATTTATTTTAACAATGATAATGAATTATCCTATAACAAAATGGAACTCAATTAGTCACCTTAAATATGCCACCATAAAATAAAATGAGTTAATCTGAAAAACACGTCAGCATCTTCCGAGGAACTTTCCATCGTGCACACATCGCACGTGCCAAAATTTCACCTGCGAGAACATTGTGCAGGCCGCCCCTTGATACTGGCATATTCCGCGAAGCTCGTATATTACCGACGCAAGAGCCGAGTAAACGCGTGTTCGTAATCTTTCATCCGCGTGAAGAATTCTTTCTCCCTCCCCTCTCTCTCCCATACTTACAGTCCTGAGCTCGCGAACTGCGCTCCGCGGTCCGTGTCGGGCTGCGCCCGCTTTCCTTCTCTTTCTCCACGGTCAGCCGAGTAAGTGCGCCACGGAATCCCGCATTTTTCGCGTTTAATCGAGACTAAGACCCGGCATCTCTCTCGATCGCAGCCCGAACGAAACGATTAATTAAAGGTACTCGGCGCTCGCAATTAACTTCCGATCCCCGCCGAATGCGCCTTGTGCGTGTGCCGGCTTTTATTACCGCGGCCGCGAGAGTCCGAGACTGGAATGTTAACAAAGATCCTCTCTGCGAATTTCGCCTTTAAATGCAGTCAAGCAGGACAGTACAAAAGTTCAATCGCCGTGTTCAAGCGTGTCCGTGACAACGGTGTAAAGTTGTCGAAGAGTGCGTTTTAAAGCAATGATCGGTATGATTTTTTTATCTTATTCGAATTTTGGTCGTTCCCTTACATTGTCGATGAATTCTATGAATTTTCAGAAAAAAATTTAAAATGTGTAAAAATAATGTATTAATTTTATTGCTTGTGTATTAGATTTTTGGATTAATTATGGAAAACATAAAACGGTTCTTTTTTAAATGTTTGGTCAAAATAATACAAATTTTCCTTTATTTCCAAAAGATTCTCCTTCCTGGTATCACGTAAAAAATTAATCGCGCGCGAATAACCGAAGCGTAAGCGATGCTTTAATTAAGCCAAGACGGCGAAGGTGGCGAGATAGCGACGGCAGTCCGGCGCGATTTCATGTGAAAGCACGCTAAAAGCCGGCGGAGAGAGAATCAGCTTCTACGGAGAGAGAGAAGAGAAAGCCTGAGAACATAATGCGCGCGAGTTGACTCTGCGCGTTAACCGACTACTCCTTCGCCCTCCCGGGCCCGTGCGGTGAACAGATGCACCTCCTCGGAATCGGCTACCAACGGAATTTCGACATAGCCTTCTCTTATTTTTAAAAAATCACTTCTCCGTGAATTTTTCGACCAGTTTTTTCCTTTGATTGACTAACACTTGTGGAGCGAATGACGAGTCTAATTAACTGCGGATTTATTTCTTATTGATTTAATACGAGTAATTACTTCTTTAATATGATTATTCTTATCGACGGAAAATTAAAAAACATTGAATAACTAATGTTTAATGTATCTCGTTAATATAAAAAGCAAAATGATTATAGCAAATTTTTTAGCAATGCTCTTTTTTGGCATATAGCTTAAAATTTCGTTGTCTCTAAATTATTCAATTCTGATAATTAAATTTGATAAGATGAATGGTTAACTGATAAGCTTTATTGGACAAACAATGACACCCCTGTTGACAATGAAAAAGGAGTTACAAAATTAATTGGTTCTGCTCTATTCGTGCAACACCTCGGATGTAGAACATCTGAATAAGGCAGCGCGCACGAAAACGAGAGCAATTCCGGCGTAACCCCGTCTCATCCCACACTGCCTAGCGTAGATCTCAGCGGCAGAATTACGTCACTGTGACGCGACCGCTCCTTTCGCGGATTGCGTTAGATAAGTTTCGCGATTAAAACACTCGGTCATAATTATATGAGACGAGCTCAGTTTAACATGAAGTCAGAAATCATTGCAATTACAAAATTCGCACTCGTTTTTTATTACAAAGAAGTTCAATAAAAAAAATCAAACGATGAAAAAGTAGGGAGCCTGATTTTTCTTTAATTTTTAAGAAAAATTTGTTTAAAAAAAACGAAATAAAGGATCATTGAATGAGGGATGTAGCATGTTTCACCTGAAAGTCAGACATAATAAATGGCCTTTTGAGTAAAGTAATATGCTATTTCCAAATGTAGCGGGTCACTATACTTAATGAAAAGACTCCTGAACCCATCGTACGAAAAATCTGAAATCGCTCAAATCACGGAGCATTTAACATTCTCGGTTAACAAGCGACGAACTTTTAGTCTGTAAAAGTGAAAAAAGTAAATGGTACCACCTTAATAACGTGAGCGAAAAAAACGCGAAAATTATGTATGCGAAGCCGCTATTAAGCAGATGCTGGAATCCTGTTTCATCGCTATTTTAACTTCGGCAATTTATTTTAATCTCTATTAGTAAGTCGAAAGATTTTTATTTTTTTCAACCAATTCATTGATCATCATTAATTCATCATACCTGTGGCAAAATCACTTAATATCACTTTCACGAAAATATCAGATCCGCCTAAAATAATTCAGTACTATAGTAATTGTTTATTTAATTTAAAAAACGAATAAGTAATGTAAAAGTAAATTTATACTTGATAACAGCAGAATCAGCTCAAAGTTAATTTTCCTATGTACGAATCGAACTAGAAACTTTTTGGAATATTCTACTAATGAAATGTACCGCCGAGGTCCATAGCTGGCGCAGACAGCCATCAGCGATCAGACGATCGGACCCTAAAATCATCCTCGCGCCAAGAAAAGTATAGACATGCAAAACCGTCGAGCCGTACGTTCGAGGAACCGATCCGTGGAATGCTCGGCATGTATGTAAATCTACGGGTACGTGAGCATTCGTCTCTCGCATTTCTATCTTCCCCGCCCGTCGAGAGTGATTAGAATAGTCGCGCGCGCCGTTGCACACGCGAAACAAAAATTATGACGGACGAAACAACGGAGGATGCTTGTCCAATGCATCGCATTTATTTCCAGAAATTTACGGAAGAAACGAAAAATTAAAAGACCCACATATTCATTGAGAATTTATTTGGCGTGAACGGACTTCACTATTGTGCCCATGAGCATTATTCGATGGACAACGTAGCAGGAAAACTGGGGCTCGCTTTATATAGGGGACGACGGGAAAAGTCTTTTCTTTAGGAAACTCTGGTACGGCGAACAAGTGAGCAGGGTAAAAAAGAAATATACCGAAAGAAGAGCGTGAGCAACGACGCATTAACGCCGGGGCTCGATTCTCCTGAAAATACACCCTTGAGGCAAAGACTCTTTGAAAGAGCGAACAGGAAAGAACAAGTATGGCCCTGGGCCAAGGCTGCTTCTCCCGCAATCATATGTTTAAAATCAACCGAAACTTTTAAACTTGTTCCGTTTCATTTTAAGCTGCGCAATCGGTTTATTCTTTTGGTTTTTGCTTAATGTTAATTCCTGCAAAAATAACCGTTTGACATGTTTTAAAATTAATTAAATTTTTGCAAAAATAGATTTCTTTATGATAATTATTAAATTAAAGATATGTATGAAAAAGTAAGTTAAATTTTTCCCACGGTATAAAAATTAGCGATTCCTGCGATTACGCATTTGAATCAAATACAAATCAGTTTAAGGACGTTGGCAAATAAATTAAGCGAAATTTTGGTTGAACTTGTGTACCGAGGAGCATCGAGGCAGGGTCTGTGCACCGCCTTAAAACTCTCTCTTCCTTGGCCGCGGCTTCCTGGAAAGCGGTCTGTCGGGCACCTGCGTCCCCGGCAGTGGTTCTCCCTGTACTCATTTTGAGCACCGCTGACCGGCCGCACGCGCGCAAATGCGCCGCACACCACGTGTTCCCCGGACCGAGCGCGTGAGTGTCCTTCCGGTGGCGAGCGCCAAGGAGTCCCACCGCCTTTGTGACTGCATCCTCCCTCGGGGAGGAAACCCAATGCAATGGAATTTTTTTTTCGAGAAGCGAACGTGAAGGGAAAACGGAGGACATTAGAGCTCAGATTGTTGTGTAAGAAAGCGACGCGATCCTTGTTATAATGTTCTGTTGGATAGGGAATAATTTATTAGATAAAAAAATAATGTTTCTGATGAAGTAACTTATGTTTAACGAGTATTAATGGTAAAGTTAGTATTACCCAGAATATATTAAAGAATAATTTTACATGAAATTAAATATTTTACAAACTAATATTTGTAATTGTAACGTACTAAAAGATTATAAAATAATTACTAATTATTGTCTATAATTTTATGGCTTATTACATTCAATAAAATAATGAAAAATGACATAACAATATAAAAAAAGTAGTTACTGATATTAATTAATTTTTCTTTAAAAAAAATAATCATGTTAATTATAAACTTAATTTAATAACTTTCATTTAAAAAATTGCAAAAAATGGCAAAAAATTGCAAATTTACTTTCACATGTAAGTATTTATTGAGATTTATAAAAAAAATCAACTTTTTGTAATTTGTCTCCATTGGTCATCATTTACTTCTACTATTTAACGAACCATCAAGTTTGTTTTTTTATAATAATACTTTTGTAGAATGTAAAATACTATACTTTATTGCTTAGAGAAACTTTTTTAATTGTGCAAAATAAATGTCTCTGACAAATTATTACAGTAACAATATATTTTTATAATAACTTACTTATATTAACTTTTAATTCATCGTAAAATATCCAAGTTTAACCATTTACATTTCTGTAAAATAACGATCAACGATTAATTGAATACCAATAATAAAAAGGATCGCGTAAATGTTATAATTTGTTTTACGATCAAAGCTCCCGAATGACAGTAAAAAAATCCTGTCGACCTTAAAAAATAACAAAAAAGAAATCACTCGTTCTTCCCCAAGGGGAAAAAGGGCCGTGAAATAGGTGGGCACCGTACACAAGCGGGCGAGCCAGCCGAGCCGCAAGTGCGCCAGCCGGTCGACATTTTCGCCAAGGTTAGTAAGTAAGTAATGGTTCGGCAAGGAGCAGCTGCGCGCGAGCCGCAACAGCGGCGTTCGACGCGCCACGGAATACCGATGCACTTCCCTCTCCCTTCGAGTCCCTCGGCCGAGCGTATGTCGCTGCCTTGCGGGGCACAGCCGACCCCTCATGAACGACAACAAACTCGCTCCGATTTGTGTCCGGCGAAAATCTAACGCCCGTAACATGCAAGATTGCAAGTCGCGGAAATCCACGATAGACAGGGGAAACGGAGAAGGGTGCGCGTGTGCGGTACCCCGTGATGCGAGCGAGAGAGAAAGGGACGCCGGCGCGTGCAGTAATGTGAAAACCTGTTGCCATGCTCTCGGCGCGTCGCGCTTGTGTATACACAGCGGAAAAACAGAATCTCCTCGATTGACGATTCCTCTAAGCATTCGTATAACCTTTCGGTCTGTCCGTTACTCCAAAAACTCCCCTTTCAACAAGACTACTCAAAATCGGAGTATACAAACTCACCATTGGTTACTGGCAGTCGGGAAACGACGAGGGCGATCAGAGCCAGCACTGGCACGCGGTGCCTGCCGCTGGCTCTCCGTCGCGGCGGCATGTCCTCGCGGTGCTTCATCTATCTTCAAGGCACTGGGTCCTCTATCCCGTTAACGGCGCCCACTTCATCGGGGCCGCCTCCTCGCGGCGCGCACCTTCCCGACTTCTCGGCCGTTGCCGCACACTTAAAACTTCTCTCGGCTTCCTGATCCTATACTCCGCCCTTCACTTGATCATCGCGCACATCCTCGTTGGGGCGCCCCGGGCGCGCTCAGTCCTCTCCCCGCGCGCCGAGAAACAAAAACAACGAACCGAAGGCACCACACACTCTCTCGCGCTTCTCTTCCTCCTCTGCGCGGGAGAGACGCACGCGCGCGCGCTGCTCCAATAAAACTCGCGGGATTGTCACTGACACTGGGCCCGGCGGAGCTCGTGGCCTCTCTCACTCACTCGCGCACATCACCACGCGGGGGACGACGCACCGAAAACACCGGACACGGCAGGAGGGGGTGGGGGAGCGCGGACGAAGAGAACGGGGTAAGAGTGCACACATGCACCGCGCGCGTAACCTCGCGTATCGTCGGCGGCTTACCCGTGCCGTCTTGTGTATACATAGGCGCGAGAGCGGCGCACACCGTGGCCGGAGCACGTCTGTGCCGCTATTGTTCGCCGGAGGCGCGCCGAAAGTAGTTCCCACTCGGTGCGCGCGCACTCGCTCTCTTCGCCTGGCCGCTGCCGATCCGTGGGTAGGTAGGCCTGCGATGGGACTGGATGATGCCCGCGCGTAGGAAAAGGCCCCGGAGCTGTGTTCGTTGATGCGGCGGGGATTGTATGTACAAGAGCAAGCTGCGCTGGGACTGCTGGGAGAGAGGGAACGGGCGAGCGCGCCCTCTTTTTTTCAACCCTCGAAACGAAGCTCAGGCGGGGATGAACTTTTTTTTCGGAGGGGAGAGACGAGGGCCCATACACGCAAAAGGGAGTCGACATTGCGTCTTTGAACAAATTTGGAGTGAGTCAAAAATTCTCTCATGAGAATAGAATAAATATTATTAAACTTCTTAACGACATATTCGTTAAAATCTTAAAATTAAATGTTGGTCTTCTTAAAATTACCTACGGCTATTGAAGTGAAAACTAATATGTAATATTTCGTAATAATGTGATTAATTACAGAACCGGTACAACAAATTTAACTCCGATTGTAAATCAATTTAGCAAATAGTTTTTATCAAATATTAAAAATTATGGCAAAATAATTGTAATATTGAAATGAATTTTGTAATCAACGTTAAATAAAATATATGTATACATACAAGAACAATAAAACCATTATAAAATTTATTAAAATTATAATTAACCAAATTGCTTACCTTCAATAAACTGATCTTCGAGACTTAAAGTTTCGTCGACATGAAGTATTTTCCTTATGAACTCCTTGTAGTAGATCACAGAAGATAGTAACGTTCGTCACAGCAGCTTACAGTCATAATTATGTACATCTGCCAGATAAATCCTTGATAACTTTTATAAGGACGAAAGCGGCATGTGTCACTTTGGTTTTTCATTCTGCAATCCTGAAGCTGTCCATGAAGAACTGGAAACCCCCCGCGTTGTCCTCCAGCACCTGCAAAGTTAATTAGTAAGAATCTGCTTACATAATTGTGGATCCAATATAAATGTTTAAGATCCCATATGGCTTCCAAATCACGTAAATTAAAAGTTCAGCTCCTTTTTTAAAAAGTAAAATTTAAGATAAAAACATAAACAAGATTACAGACTTCTGCAGCAACTTACGTGGTGTTTTGTGAATGATAAACCTCATTAAAATAATTTAAGGAATATCGACCAGTGCAACCTCTGCAATTTTTTGCAGATTTCTCCTTCAATTGAGATATTTCCCGCCAAGACATTTCCCCGTCTCTTGCACTCGATTCAAGACAAGCAGCACTAAGGGCCGTCAGTACGGTGGCTGCGGTGAAAGCGACGATTGCAGATTCCCGTTTCTTGCAGGTTTTTCGATACGATCGACGAATGCAGCAGTAAGGGCCGTCAGTACAGCGGCAGAGTAATACGACGACTGTAGCGTTTCTTTTACTTGCAGGTTTTCCAGGACGACCGATGAATGCAGCAGTAAAGACCGTCAGTATCCTCACTGCGGTAAAAGTGACGACTGCAGCTTTCTTGTTTCTTGCAAGTTTTCCAGGACGACCGACGAGTGCAGAAGCAACGGCCGTCAGAACGTACATGTGCTGTACTTTCTGACGTCCCATTCTGCAATCCTGAAGCTGTCCATGAAGAACTGGAAACCCCTCGCGTTGTCCTCCGGCACCTGCAAAGTTAATTAGTAAGAATCGGCTTACATAATTGTGGATCCAATATAAATGTTTAAGATCCCATATGGCTTCCAAATCACGTAAATTAAAAGTTCAGCTCCTTTTTTAAAAAGTAAAATTTAAGATAAAAACATAAACAAGATTACAGACTTCTGCAGCAACTTACGTGGTGTTTTGTGAATGATAAACCTCATTAAAATAATTTAAGGAATATCGACCAGTGCAACCTCTGCAATTTTTTGCAGATTTCTCCTTCAATTGAGATATTTCCCGCCAAGACATTTCCCCGTCTCTTGCACTCGATTCAAGACAAGCAGCAATAAGGGCCGTCAGTACGGTGGCTGCGGTGAAAGCGACGATTGCAGATTTCCCGTTTCTTGCAGGTTTTTCTATACGATCGACGAATGCAGCAGTAAGGGCCGTCAGTACAGCGGCAGAGTAATACGACGACTGTAGCGTTTCTTTTACTTGCAGGTTTTCCAGGACGACCGATGAATGCAGCAGTAAAGACCGTCAGTATCCTCACTGCGGTAAAAGCGACGATTGCAGATTTCCCGTTTCTTGCAGGTTTTTCGATACGATCGGCGAATGCAGCAGTAAGGGCCGTCAGTACAGCGGCAGAGTAATACGACGACTGTAGCGTTTCTTTTACTTGCAGGTTTTCCAGGACGACCGATGAATGCAGCAGTAAAGACCGTCAGTATCCTCACTGCGGTAAAAGTGACGACTGCAGCTTTTCTTGTTTCTTGCAAGTTTTCCAGGACGACCGACGAGTGCAGAAGCAACGGCCGTCAGAACGTACATGTGCTGTACTTTCTGACGTCCCATTCTGCAATCCTGAAGCTGTCCATGAAGAACTGGAAACCCCTCGCGTTGTCCTCCGGCACCTGCAAAGTTAATTAGTAAGAATCGGCTTACATAATTGTGGATCCAATATAAATGTTTAAGATCCCATATGGCTTCCAAATCACGTAAATTAAAAGTTCAGCTCCTTTTTTAAAAAGTAAAATTTAAGATAAAAACATAAACAAGATTACAGACTTCTGCAGCAACTTACGTGGTGTTTTGTGAATGATAAACCTCATTAAAATAATTTAAGGAATACCGACCAGTGCAACCTCTGCAATTTTTTGCAGATTTCTCCTTCAATTGAGATATTTCCCGCCAAGACATTTCCCCGTCTCTTGCACTCGATTCAAGACAAGCAGCAATAAGGGCCGTCAGTACGGTGGCTGCGGTGAAAGCGACGATTGCAGATTTCCCGTTTCTTGCAGGTTTTTCGATACGATCGACGAATGCAGCAGTAAGGGCCGTCAGTACAGCGGCAGAGTAATACGACGACTGTAGCGTTTCTTTTACTTGCAGGTTTTCCAGGACGACCGATGAATGCAGCAGTAAAGACCGTCAGTATCCTCACTGCGGTAAAAGTGACGACTGCAGCTTTTCTTGTTTCTTGCAAGTTTTCCAGGACGACCGACGAGTGCAGAAGCAACGGCCGTCAGAACGTACATGTGCTGTACTTTCTGACGTCCCATTCTGCAATCCTGAAGCTGTCCATGAAGAACTGGAAACCCCTCGCGTTGTCCTCCGGCACCTGCAAAGTTAATTAGTAAGAATCTGCTTACATAATTGTGGATCCAATATAAATGTTTAAGATCCCATATGGCTTCCAAATCACGTAAATTAAAAGTTCAGCTCCTTTTTTAAAAAGTAAAATTTAAGATAAAAACATAAACAAGATTACAGACTTCTGCAGCAACTTACGTGGTGTTTTGTGAATGATAAACCTCATTAAAATAATTTAAGGAATATCGACCAGTGCAACCTCTGCAATTTTTTGCAGATTTCTCCTTCAATTGAGATATTTCCCGCCAAGACATTTCCCCGTCTCTTGCACTCGATTCAAGATAAGCAGCAATAAGGGCCGTCAGTACGGTGGCTGCGGTGAAAGCGACGATTGCAGATTTCCCGTTTCTTGCAGGTTTTTCTACGATCGACGAATGCAGCAGTAAGGGCCGTCAGTACAGCGGCAGAGTAATACGACGACTGTAGCGTTTCTTTTACTTGCAGGTTTTCCAGGACGACCGATGAATGCAGCAGTAAAGACCGTCAGTATCCTCACTGCGGTAAAAGCGACGATTGCAGATTTCCCGTTTCTTGCAGGTTTTTCGATACGATCGGCGAATGCAGCAGTAAGGGCCGTCAGTACAGCGGCAGAGTAATACGACGACTGTAGCGTTTCTTTTACTTGCAGGTTTTCCAGGACGACCGATGAATGCAGCAGTAAAGACCGTCAGTATCCTCACTGCGGTAAAAGTGACGACTGCAGCTTTTCTTGTTTCTTGCAAGTTTTCCAGGACGACCGACGAGTGCAGAAGCAACGGCCGTCAGAACGTACATGTGCTGTACTTTCTGACGTCCCATTCTGCAATCCTGAAGCTGTCCATGAAGAACTGGAAACCCCTCGCGTTGTCCTCCGGCACCTGCAAAGTTAATTAGTAAGAATCTGCTTACATAATTGTGGATCCAATATAAATGTTTAAGATCCCATATGGCTTCCAAATCACGTAAATTAAAAGTTCAGCTCCTTTTTTAAAAAGTAAAATTTAAGATAAAAACATAAACAAGATTACAGACTTCTGCAGCAACTTACGTGGTGTTTTGTGAATGATAAACCTCATTAAAATAATTTAAGGAATACCGACCAGTGCAACCTCTGCAATTTTTTGCAGATTTCTCCTTCAATTGAGATATTTCCCGCCAAGACATTTCCCCGTCTCTTGCACTCGATTCAAGACAAGCAGCAATAAGGGCCGTCAGTACGGTGGCTGCGGTGAAAGCGACGATTGCAGATTTCCCGTTTCTTGCAGGTTTTTCGATACGATCGACGAATGCAGCAGTAAGGGCCGTCAGTACAGCGGCAGAGTAATACGACGACTGTAGCGTTTCTTTTACTTGCAGGTTTTCCAGGACGACCGATGAATGCAGCAGTAAAGACCGTCAGTATCCTCACTGCGGTAAAAGTGACGACTGCAGCTTTTCTTGTTTCTTGCAAGTTTTCCAGGACGACCGACGAGTGCAGAAGCAACGGCCGTCAGAACGTACATGTGCTGTACTTTCTGACGTCCCATTCTGCAATCCTGAAGCTGTCCATGAAGAACTGGAAACCCCTCGCGTTGTCCTCCGGCACCTGCAAAGTTAATTAGTAAGAATCTGCTTACATAATTGTGGATCCAATATAAATGTTTAAGATCCCATATGGCTTCCAAATCACGTAAATTAAAAGTTCAGCTCCTTTTTTAAAAAGTAAAATTTAAGATAAAAACATAAACAAGATTACAGACTTCTGCAGCAACTTACGTGGTGTTTTGTGAATGATAAACCTCATTAAAATAATTTAAGGAATATCCGACCAGTGCAACCTCTGCAATTTTTTGCAGATTTCTCCTTCAATTGAGATATTTCCCGCCAAGACATTTCCCCGTCTCTTGCACTCGATTCAAGACAAGCAGCAATAAGGGCCGTCAGTACGGTGGCTGCGGTGAAAGCGACGATTGCAGATTTCCCGTTTCTTGCAGGTTTTTCGATACGATCGACGAATGCAGCAGTAAGGGCCGTCAGTACAGCGGCAGAGTAATACGACGACTGTAGCGTTTCTTTTACTTGCAGGTTTTCCAGGACGACCGATGAATGCAGCAGTAAAGACCGTCAGTATCCTCACTGCGGTAAAAGTGACGACTGCAGCTTTTCTTGTTTCTTGCAAGTTTTCCAGGACGACCGACGAGTGCAGAAGCAACGGCCGTCAGAACGTACATGTGCTGTACTTTCTGACGTCCCATTCTGCAATCCTGAAGCTGTCCATGAAGAACTGGAAACCCCTCGCGTTGTCCTCCGGCACCTGCAAAGTTAATTAGTAAGAATCTGCTTACATAATTGTGGATCCAATATAAATGTTTAAGATCCCATATGGCTTCCAAATCACGTAAATTAAAAGTTCAGCTCCTTTTTTAAAAAGTAAAATTTAAGATAAAAACATAAACAAGATTACAGACTTCTGCAGCAACTTACGTGGTGTTTTGTGAATGATAAACCTCATTAAAATAATTTAAGGAATATCGACCAGTGCAACCTCTGCAATTTTTTGCAGATTTCTCCTTCAATTGAGATATTTCCCGCCAAGACATTTCCCCGTCTCTTGCACTCGATTCAAGACAAGCAGCAATAAGGGCCGTCAGTACGGTGGCTGCGGTGAAAGCGACGATTGCAGATTTCCCGTTTCTTGCAGGTTTTTCGATACGATCGACGAATGCAGCAGTAAGGGCCGTCAGTACAGCGGCAGAGTAATACGACGACTGTAGCGTTTCTTTTACTTGCAGGTTTTCCAGGACGACCGATGAATGCAGCAGTAAAGACCGTCAGTATCCTCACTGCGGTGAAAGCGACGATTGCAGATTTCCCGTTTCTTGCAGGTTTTTCGATACGATCGGACGAATGCAGCAGTAAGGGCCGTCAGTACAGCGGCAGAGTAATACGACGACTGTAGCGTTTCTTTTACTTGCAGGTTTTCCAGGACGACCGATGAATGCAGCAGTAAAGACCGTCAGTATCCTCACTGCGGTAAAAGTGACGACTGCAGCTTTTCTTGTTTCTTGCAAGTTTTCCAGGACGACCGACGAGTGCAGAAGCAACGGCCGTCAGAACGTACATGTGCTGTACTTTCTGACGTCCCATTCTGCAATCCTGAAGCTGTCCATGAAGAACTGGAAACCCCTCGCGTTGTCCTCCGGCACCTGCAAAGTTAATTAGTAAGAATCTGCTTACATAATTGTGGATCCAATATAAATGTTTAAGATCCCATATGGCTTCCAAATCACGTAAATTAAAAGTTCAGCTCCTTTTTTAAAAAGTAAAATTTAAGATAAAAACATAAACAAGATTACAGACTTCTGCAGCAACTTACGTGGTGTTTTGTGAATGATAAACCTCATTAAAATAATTTAAGGAATACCGACCAGTGCAACCTCTGCAATTTTTTGCAGATTTCTCCTTCAATTGAGATATTTCCCGCCAAGACATTTCCCCGTCTCTTGCACTCGATTCAAGACAAGCAGCAATAAGGGCCGTCAGTACGGTGGCTGCGGTGAAAGCGACGATTGCAGATTTCCCGTTTCTTGCAGGTTTTTCGATACGATCGACGAATGCAGCAGTAAGGGCCGTCAGTACAGCGGCAGAGTAATACGACGACTGTAGCGTTTCTTTTACTTGCAGGTTTTCCAGGACGACCGATGAATGCAGCAGTAAAGACCGTCAGTATCCTCACTGCGGTAAAAGTGACGACTGCAGCTTTTCTTGTTTCTTGCAAGTTTTCCAGGACGACCGACGAGTGCAGAAGCAACGGCCGTCAGAACGTACATGTGCTGTACTTTCTGACGTCCCATTCTGCAATCCTGAAGCTGTCCATGAAGAACTGGAAACCCCTCGCGTTGTCCTCCGGCACCTGCAAAGTTAATTAGTAAGAATCTGCTTACATAATTGTGGATCCAATATAAATGTTTAAGATCCCATATGGCTTCCAAATCACGTAAATTAAAAGTTCAGCTCCTTTTTTAAAAAGTAAAATTTAAGATAAAAACATAAACAAGATTACAGACTTCTGCAGCAACTTACGTGGTGTTTTGTGAATGATAAACCTCATTAAAATAATTTAAGGAATATCGACCAGTGCAACCTCTGCAATTTTTTGCAGATTTCTCCTTCAATTGAGATATTTCCCGCCAAGACATTTCCCCGTCTCTTGCACTCGATTCAAGACAAGCAGCAATAAGGGCCGTCAGTACGGTGGCTGCGGTGAAAGCGACGATTGCAGATTTCCCGTTTCTTGCAGGTTTTTCGATACGATCGACGAATGCAGCAGTAAGGGCCGTCAGTACCAGCGGCAGAGTAATACGACGACTGTAGCGTTTCTTTTACTTGCAGGTTTTCCAGGACGACCGATGAATGCAGCAGTAAAGACCGTCAGTATCCTCACTGCGGTAAAAGTGACGACTGCAGCTTTTCTTGTTTCTTGCAAGTTTTCCAGGACGACCGACGAGTGCAGAAGCAACGGCCGTCAGAACGTACATGTGCTGTACTTTCTGACGTCCCATTCTGCAATCCTGAAGCTGTCCATGAAGAACTGGAAACCCCTCGCGTTGTCCTCCGGCACCTGCAAAGTTAATTAGTAAGAATCTGCTTACATAATTGTGGATCCAATATAAATGTTTAAGATCCCATATGGCTTCCAAATCACGTAAATTAAAAGTTCAGCTCCTTTTTTAAAAAGTAAAATTTAAGATAAAAACATAAACAAGATTACAGACTTCTGCAGCAACTTACGTGGTGTTTTGTGAATGATAAACCTCATTAAAATAATTTAAGGAATACCGACCAGTGCAACCTCTGCAATTTTTTGCAGATTTCTCCTTCAATTGAGATATTTCCCGCCAAGACATTTCCCCGTCTCTTGCACTCGATTCAAGACAAGCAGCAATAAGGGCCGTCAGTACGGTGGCTGCGGTGAAAGCGACGATTGCAGATTTCACGTTTCTTGCAGGTTTTTCGATACGATCGACGAATGCAGCAGTAAGGGCCGTCAGTACAGCGGCAGAGTAATACGACGACTGTAGCGTTTCTTTTACTTGCAGGTTTTCCAGGACGACCGATGAATGCAGCAGTAAAGACCGTCAGTATCCTCACTGCGGTAAAAGTGACGACTGCAGCTTTTCTTGTTTCTTGCAAGTTTTCCAGGACGACCGACGAGTGCAGAAGCAACGGCCGTCAGAACGTACATGTGCTGTACTTTCTGACGTCCCATTCTGCAATCCTGAAGCTGTCCATGAAGAACTGGAAACCCCTCGCGTTGTCCTCCGGCACCTGCAAAGTTAATTAGTAAGAATCTGCTTACATAATTGTGGATCCAATATAAATGTTTAAGATCCCATATGGCTTCCAAATCACGTAAATTAAAAGTTCAGCTCCTTTTTTAAAAAGTAAAATTTAAGATAAAAACATAAACAAGATTACAGACTTCTGCAGCAACTTACGTGGTGTTTTGTGAATGATAAACCTCATTAAAATAATTTAAGGAATATCGACCAGTGCAACCTCTGCAATTTTTTGCAGATTTCTCCTTCAATTGAGATATTTCCCGCCAAGACATTTCCCCGTCTCTTGCACTCGATTCAAGACAAGCAGCAATAAGGGCCGTCAGTACGGTGGCTGCGGTGAAAGCGACGATTGCAGATTTCCCGTTTCTTGCAGGTTTTTCGATACGATCGACGAATGCAGCAGTAAGGGCCGCCAGTACAGCGGCAGAGTAATAACGACGACTGCAGCGTTTCTTTTACTTGCAGGATTTCCAGGACGACCGATGAATGCAGCAGTAAAGACCGTCAGTATCCTCACTGCGGTAAAAGTGACAACTGCAGCTTTTCTTGTTTCTTGTAGGTTTTCCAGGACGACAGACGAATGCAGAAGCAACAAAGTTGATGATGAAGAACTGGAAGCCTCTCGCATTGTCCTCCATCACCTGAAAATTTAATTAGTAAAAGACTGCTCCTTTAATTACAATTTAAAATATAAAGATTTTAAACCTATTTCTGTAAAATTGCATTTAATTAAAAAATTAATTATAAATTTTTAAATTATTCATAGTAGTATGCAGATATTTCTTTGGCAGTTCTACGATTAAAATCTTGTTCATCAGATTGGTAAAAAAATTTGCACCAATAGCTGACCAAGAAAAGTCAGAAAGATTGGATATGCTCCACTACTTACAATTTAAATAGTTAAGGACTTATCATGTAATCCTATTCTATGTTTTCTACGATCTTATAAACTAATTGATAACTTTTATATTATAGTTTATAAACTAGTTGAATTTAATACTTATTACAATCTAGGTAAAGCGCAATGGGCCTCTGGCCTACGCGCGAGTCGGCACGTCCCCGAGCAGGGGCAGCCGGTGCGTCTCCACTTTTGACCGACTACAATCTAGGTATTAGGTGTGACTAGCAATCACCACATATTAAACATTTCTTTAATAAATTAATATGCTAATAGCCAATATTGCAAGTCTTGTTTGTAACGGGTTAAATAATAATGACTTTCAATATTCTAATTCATTGGCAATATTACTTTTAATTGTTTTCTACACTCCTTTATTTTTCTGTGATAATCACAGTGCACATTATATCATTTATTTTTTTGTGACAATTACAGTGAATTATATCCTTGATGTTAATCATGTACTAATTAACTTCTTATATCAATAAGCAAGTAAAATAAAAAGAATAATAAACAAGAGATATGCCATGTACATACATAGATGCTGTCACTTGCTATTATCAAGACTAAATAGTTTTGATTATTAATAGATATTCTAGACAATAAATTTTCATCAAAATCTTTTTCCGAAAACTCGCTTATCCAAATGGGTCCTCCAGTTGTCCTGTTAAAGATTTGAATATTATTTACCGCATAAGTTGAATTGACTCTGCCAGAAAAGGACAATTTCTGCTACTATTTTGTGTCACCAACCCTCAAATTTGTATATACCTAGGTGATACTTATATATAGACGGTATCCTCTCTTCTGGAAAAAAAACTGCCGTCCAGCTAAATCGCGTAGGATATTAATTGTCAGCGACTTTTTTCACTAAATATCATTGCTACCATGATTATACACTTTGAAAATATTCAGTACAAGTAAAATCTAGCTCTAGAGAAAGTGCCGGCAGTCGCCTGCTTGAGAGAACCGAGATGTGAATATACGTCACTTCACTTAATAAATATTTAATAAAATCTTTCCCTCGACACTCCTACGTGCCTGCATTGACGATTGAATAAAGAAAATTACCTGAAAACATCGAATTCCGATGGCCTGGAACGTTCTGCCTCCGCTAGATACACTGCTTCCATCGCCATTTTGAATCACCAACCGTTGAATTCGAATTTACCTAAGTGTATACCTATATATACGTTTTTTCTTTTTTCTGTATTTTTAGTCGCAAATCACATAATTTTTTCATAAATTTCTACTGATGCAGTCACTTTATATGCATAAACGGAAGACTCTTTAGTAAAATAAATCGAAAAAACTCAGAAAATGTAACGCACTGGCGTACTACGATGCCGCGATTCGAGAACTTTCGAGACGACAACGCGAATTCACCTTTCCCTTCGCAATAATTTTGCGCCGACATGCTCGATCGAGACGGAAATGTGTGAATAATAATGTTTTCGATGATATTTACCCATAATAGTTCAAAGGAGATGGTCCTAAATACCAAATGCCCGGTGGTTTCGCTCGCAAGTTGCTTCTCCACCGGCCGATGCTCGGATGCCGCAAGTCGACAAGTCTCGACAAGTCTCGACAAGTCTCGACATGTCTTGACCTCGGCAGTCAGGGCCGACAATCTACGCGAACCAAATTCAACAGGGTTACCACGTTTAGGACTTCACAGTATTAAATATTTTGGCAGTCACTTTTATACACATAAACGAATGACTTTAACTTTAATGAAGTAAAATGAGTCGAAAAATAACGGAAAATCGAGAAAATAAAATGTACTGGCGCATAGAGTCGCCGTGTAGATACCATGAGCACGAGTTCCGCAAAGGTACAACGTTGACGCAAATTTACGTTCCTTGTCGCAATTATTTCACTCCGCTATCAGTAATTGACACCGAAATAAACCATTAGTAAAAATTTAGATAATATTTACCCGAAAGAGCTTAAGGGAAATGTGCCTGCACGCCTTGACTTCTCTCGTAACGTTGCTCCTCCATCGGCCGGTGCGCGAATGGATGTTGGCACGCCTATACCTGCTGCCCTCCTTTATCACCCGCCACAAACAATGCGAATCAAATTTTTTCATTTTTTATTGATGCAATTGATTTCTTTTTTTATTAGACTTTATCATCAATCTACTCGACTTTGCGGAATAAATGTTAATTTTTTTTATGTACGTTAAATATGCACTAATCATTGAATTAAAAAACTTATTTACTTGAAATAATTTAATTTTGAAGTCCTGTAGCTTCTTCTTGTATTGTAGCCTTAATAATTTAATAATTCCGTTACTAAATTTTGAATACTAGAAATAAGAAAATAATTTAGTCATTTTAAAAAAGTTGACAAAATTAGTTTTTTAAATATTATGAAAATTAAAAATATCATGAACTGATAATGGATGCTAAATGGAGTACAGAAATACAATGTATATAGTCCTATACATTATTGTGAAATAAAAGGCATAGTTGAAGTAATAGATACAACAAACTAAAATTAAACGGAATAGTAACTTTACGGCTTGAGTATTATTACATACATTAAAGTTTATTCTTGAAAATAATTAAATTCACTGGAGAGTGATAAAAATATACATTGTATATACTATTCTTTGTAAATGTATATACATTATCATATTTCTCAAGAATATACGTTATTGTTCACATTAAGTTCAATTTATTTGTACATAAATTGAAAAATAAAATAATAAAATATTACTTATTAAGTTTTGTATGATAATTTAGATTATGATCAATCAGTATCATCACTACACCAGCATGACAATTGTAATAGAATAAATTTCTGATAGGTTTTCTCAACTTCCATTACTTTTTTCATTGTCTTTACGTAATACAAAAGTGTGCGCCTCGCGCCGGATGACAATGTCGATTTAACTGTCTCATTAATAAACACTTTCATTAGCATTAGCAAAAAAAGCACTGCATTACAATACAACAATGTGGCTTTAAATTTTATATCTAGCTCTATTCTATTTTAGTTTTGATTTATTCTATTAGCTAAATACCTAATTACAAAAAAGGTTGACTTTTCATTTTCCAAATTTACTCTTAAGATGAATTACGTTATTTACTATTGTATAAAGATTAGTTAAAGATTTTGTTGTATATATAAATTTACAAGTAAGCTCATCCGTAAAATTAAAAAAAATTAATTAAAAATCCTTTTTATAAAATTAGTTAAGTTAACTACATTACATAGTAATTTAACTCTAACATTTCACACAGTATCTAAGACTCACACTTACAGTATCAAAAGTACACTTAATACTACAATTAATAATTCACACTGAGACTTTAAGAGTGTAAGTAATATTTTAAAGCAAAAGAAGGCTCAAAGTCGGTTCAACATCAACATCGTAGTTAAACAAATGACTTTAAAACGCATAATAACAATTATATTTCGCAAGCTTATTTACAATATTTTTATATACTTGATTTGCATTTAATTTATACTTTAAAATCGCATAAAAACAATAATTGTATTCCTAGATTAATCTATAACTGACAATTTTTATTAATAATAATTTGAAAGTATATTATTCGGACGACTAAAAGACTTATGCACTAATTAATAAATATAAATTTTTACAATTTTTAACAAAAAAAAATCTCATGCTTAGCGAAAAATGTATATGTCACACATAATTTGTAGATAACAACTTATTTTCAAAAATTGTTTATGTTGTTTTACACTCAATTTCGCAACTTCTCTCGCAGTTTCACGAATGTATACAAACAATAGAATAGCAAGTTGGTAAATTACGTTATGCTGTGATAATCGGTTTATCCCAAGCGGAAGATAGGCATATTTCGGCTCTTTACTCTTGTCGTGCATGTACTTGCTTGTACATTAGTATTATTAAAAAGAAACGATTCACTCTTTCAAAAGGAACAAGAAGGCGGATGCTTCGAGGTAAAAAAATGGTAACACCGGGTTTGTTCAGAAGGTTGTTGAATCGTGTAAATACGCAGATAACAAAGATGCTTCGAATACTGCAACATAAAAACATATTTCACATTTGTTAAAATATACAACAGGTGTCTATATAAATAATAAAAATTTTATATTATATTTAATTAAAAAGCATTGCGCCCTTTTCAAATAATCACAATATATCTATTTTGTTACTACAATGTAATTCATTTTTTATATTTAAACATTTGGAAAATTTCTTTCTGTGAGATTTTCTGCCAAATAATTTTAAGAGAACGTTACTGCCATTTTCCTTTTACAGGTACATCTTACTACCATTAATTGTTTTTCATTAGTGGAAGTTCATTAACAGTTTCCGTTATAATCGCATTCACTAGCGTCAACTTTATACACGGCAAAACGATAGGTAGATTTACGTAATTACTTGCTATAATTAGGATCAGTGCTACCTGTTACTTAGGATCGGCTAATGACTTAATATGTAAGGGTTTATGACACCTTCCTTATCCTCCCTTATTCCTTTTTCTGCGCAATTGACGTTTCTACCTAGTTGATTCTTTGAAAATGCCATTTATAACTCATTACAAGTACTTGTACATTTAACATGAAGTAAAGACTTAGTTTGAGCACATGGGTATAAATAAATGAGCAACCTTGATCTAAAATCAGTCTAGTTGGAGATTTTGGAGGAGATACATCAGACTAAACACAGGTACGACTGCATAAGATTCTTCCTTATTCGATAATAATTCTAAGTTTTACCGAACTTTTATTAAAATTGGATTATTTTAAAATATTAGGAAATCGTCTAACATGGCAAACAAAAAATTTGTTTACGTAACGTCGGTGCCGGAGTTTCCAAGGGATTGGGATAGTCAAAAAGAAAGTGAGTGGTCAGGCACATTGCGAACAATTGTTCACTCGTTTTCGGGACCCGGCAATGATCAACCATGGCTGAACGATTCGTTGTTTACTAAACCAAGAAAAATCTCTCAACCAAGGGATACTTTTGAATTTCCAGTTGATAATTCTCATTCTTTGCAACAAACAAATGGTGAGGCTCTCAGAAAATATGAATGGGAAAACTCGCTAAAGAGGGAACATACAGATGACTGGAGATCTAAAGACACGCAGAAGGATTTTAAATATTCGTTGCAAACGTATGACTCTGTAAGCAGTTCTTCAGACGGATCAAGAGATGAGAACTTCAACAAATGCGATCATCAAAGACCGCAGAAAATTCGACGTACAGATAAAAGTATATCGGACAACACTCACATACGATCCAATAATCCATTGAAAGGTGACCAAAATATAAGCTACTGCGAAAACAATTCGAATGATCACAAATCAAACGACCAAACTAAATCATGTTCAAATATTACGACCGACCAAGATCTTAAACAGAAACCACGTGCAGATACATTAAGGTCATTCTGGGCCAACGCAATCCCTGATATTATCGAAGATGAGACAGTAACGACATTTTGTCAGGACAATGACAACATTTTGTGCTCAGTCCAACAAACTGCTTGCACTAATGAGCTTGAAAATTCTATTGACACAACCGAGAAACTTCTAATATCGAAAAATAATGTGGTAAGTAAGATGAACGCTGAGTCGATGGCGACAATAATGATGCCATCAACTCTTTTGACGCCAGAGGAGACAACTCCGACTGGAACTGGTGCTGAACAATTCTCGACATTCATTATTCCACCATCTTTTTTGTTACCGGAAAAGATTCCGATTGAAAATACAAATGAGTTTCTACCGCCAACTACGATGCTTGCGCCTCCTCCAATGTCGCTAATAAATACTCTCACCGGTTGCATGGAGGAGCATCTATGGACTATCCGGTTGCCACCACCTCCTCTATCGCCGATAAAAACGCCTCCGAGAACATTAGACACTTTGAGACAATCAAAATAATATAATTGAATATTTTATATGAAAGGTTTATTTGTGTATATCGTCGGTCTGGAGCAAAAAGGAGCCATCTCGGAGTCCGATTGAAAAATATACCATTTCACCACCTTTTCAACTGGACTCCAAGATGACTCCCTTTTACTCCAGACCGTCCATATTACCTAATCTTTATAAAGAAGATGCCACAGGCTCGTACTTTGCAGAAACAACATTCCATCCGTAGGGTTTAAAAATTGAGCTTCTGCCGACAATGAAGCTACTCCAATTTCCTCTATGGTGAATAACGGTGTCTAACGCGATTCAGCAAGATCTGTAAATTTTAATAATATTAGTGACTTTCCATTAGTAAATTTTTTACATGTACATAACGCGAACCATATTGCTTCAAATAATAAGTAACTGATTTAATATGTTCAATTTTTAATTGATTTGTATTTAGTTTAATGTAATTTTCGTCTTGTCAATAATTTATAAAAGGAACAATGAACTAATTTTGTACAATAAACCCTTAATTTTTTAATTAATCTTACAAAACTTATAAAACCCCTACCCATACCTATCCTAATAAAATCCTAACAAACTTACAATTTTTGTAACTTCATACCTACAAAAATATATAACGTATTCAGAATCTGACTATAATTTTGAATAATAAAACATTAGAATCTACATAACAATAATCATTTTCAGTATTTATAACTTTCTCTTTGATCATTTGTAAGAAAAAAATTTTAATAAATTTCTATTTCAAGTATTTTTCTATCTACCAAACAAAATTACCCATGGTTCATATGTCATTAAACTGTTATCAAAAATTGCAACAATCCTCCCCAACGCATACCGACCGGCGAGTGCTTGCTACAGGTCGAATTAATGCCGTGTACTCGTGTGTTCAATCGCGTGCGTGTACCTCTCCCGCGCGCGGCTACATTCTCGCTTTCTGGCGCTTCTCTCGTCCGAGCTTGGCCGCCTAACGAATACAAATGCGGAATTATAATTCCAAGTCCTTTAATTCTATCCCGAGGTGTGCAAGGCCTGTCCCTCTTGGCTTTTTTTCGCATCGCACTTGCGAGTTCTAAGCAACGCGCGTGTCGCTCGCTATTTTTTCGAGTCCCGATAACGCGCCTCATCGTGCCGGGCGCATTGTGCATCGAATTGTAACCGGCGGGGCTGCCATTTATCAGATGTAATCATAAATTGTAATTAGCTGGGATCATATTATTAATTCAGCGTACAGCATTCGTTGCAATTAGTTTACTCACCCGGCGTATGCAGTTTTTAATTTCTTTGTTGAAATTCGAGGAAGTGTGCGATTTATTACTCAAGACGCCGTTAATTGATTGATATTTTCCAAGATGTTTTCTGGTGATCTGGTAGTCTGAAAATTAATTCATCTATTAAATGTATGTTTTAAATATAATTTCAACGAGTCTAGAATAACGCAAGTCAATATATGAATGTGGTGATTTTTTTGCCTTACTCATTCGAGTCATTTTTCATTACGGAATAACGATCGAAATATATAACAGATTAGTATAAGGAAAGTGTTTTAATAGTATTCACGACTTATTTCAGGCCGAGATTCTTTTAATAGATAATTTATTTTAATTATTTTTGTAAAAAATTGCATGATTCTGCAAATTGCAAAGTTAAAAAAAGATTTTGTAATAAGAATTAAATAGAAAGGAATTTAATGTTTTTATTGAATGTTGCATATGTAAGTACAAAGCACCGTAACTAAGGAACCGTACCCGTTTGATCGATATTTAGTTTTTAGAGAAGTGCATTACGCGTGAACATGTCGGATCCTCTCACGTCTAATAATTGCAAATTAAATACGTTAAATAAAAAAATAATTGAAGTGAAAAAGAAAATACAATTGTCGGGTAAGTATCCACGCTTAAAAAAAATTAACAAATCAGTGTAATTGTAGTTGTCTTTTCAGTATATTCATTCATCATAAAAAACTCGCGAATAAATCCCTTAAAGTAAAAAATTAATAGCCTACTCTTTGCATTCCTGAATACGAAAAAGATGATGATTGCAGAATTTTTTGTTCCCCCTTCACAATTAAATGAAAATGTCATATAATAAAAGGGTACGTCTGTCCTTATAGAGGTTTCAGTTAATTGAAATTTAAAGTGTACCAGTTTAAAACGAAATTTACGCATACATTATCCCACGAATCTGACGAGGACTGCGGAGCAGAAAAAAAGCGATTGCGCAAAACATCTCCGAACAGTACCGCAAAATTGACGACCGCCCGGAAAACGGCCAAATACGGCTAATGCGCGCGAATCGTCAGAGACTTCTTTCGCGAGTGGCAAAAAATGGTCCGCTGTTAAACGCAAGTGCATCGATCAGCTGAAGAGCTCAACACCTTAAGAGGACACGCGATTCGTTACCGCCCGACAGATCGTCACCGTCCGGCCTTTCAGCTGAAAACGAGCACGAGCCCGTTTAATTGGTCCCATTAATTTGGCACTGCGACTCAACTCACTATCCCGTTTCTTGCTGCGAGTCGAGTTGAACGCGAGGAATCAAGGGGTTAGAGAGCTCAAAAGTCGATGTTCTCGACATAATTGATAACGGTTTCAGAAAGACCTCGTCGAGGCGGTGTATAACGACGAGACTTTTAAGACGGACCTTAGATTGTTAGGGTAAATTTTTTAACGGGGTGAACATGAATGATGTAATTATATGACCCATCGTTTTTGTTAAATACAATTTTTTGCAGCTATTAATTTATAATAGAATGAAAACGAAAAATTGTTAGTGCATTTTGAAGCAGCTTGAATCTCTTGTTAATCGCAATTCTCAGTGATTTTTTTTTTCAAAAATAGGTTTATGCGCATAATGTAAAAATCTAAATGCATATTTAAAGAAGAAAAGATAACGATTAATGCTTTTTCACAACCATCATGATGATTATTCTTCATCTTACACAATGAAAATCATCAAAATTTTAACTACACAATCTACTACCTACTATTCACCTCTGACACCAACTTCCCCTTAAATCAACCTAATTTAAATAAAAAGAAAATCGTCGTAAAATTTTGCAGAGGGTCAACGGAAGGCGAATTTTGAGGAATGCGATGCAAAGAAGCGCGAGAGTGCCGAGAAGATCACTCGGCTGAAGAAGGAAGTGAAGGAGCTGCAGCTAGAATTCGCCAAGGCTAAGACCGTATGCTTTAATTGACATTCAGACGTATGACCCTTGGGACGGGCGCACTGAAGCCTAAGCCAAACACCATGCCGCCGACAATTACACGCGAGCCGGGAAAAACCGGCCGCCTCCCGCACGGCTCTTGGGGGAGTCACCGGGCGCTAACGATAACATCTGCCGTAACGTCATTGTCCTGCAGCGGATAAGGGGGCGTAAACACTTGTTGCGGGACTGCGTACGGCTTTTGACGAACATAATTTTGCGGCGGTTACTTTTTCCTTTATGATTCTCGACCCTGCTTATACGAACGCGATTTTATTTATTTAATACTCAGTATTGAAATAATTTGCGTATTGACAGTATTAACGTTAATCCCCTAATTAACACGTCGTGCGTGGAATTCCCGTCGTCTGCCGTATTTCTATGTCTTTATGACTTTCTGACGCAGGTCAATGAGTTAATTACTTTATTGCCTTTAGTATACATTAAACAAGATGACTCATACTTGGTCCAAATGATATCTGAAAAACATTTCAGTGAAGATTAATTTTAATACTTAACAAGTATTTACTAGGCATAATTTTGCTTCATGTACTTTGACTTAAACATTGAATGAACGTAGTAGTATTTGAGAAATATTAACTATAATGGAATATTTATTTAATTATCATCATTATTTTTAAATTTACAGCTAATCTTTAGTATGTAAAGTGCAGAAAAAACTATACTAATGTTTATGATAGGTGAAAGTACAATAAACAAAAGCATTAATTTCTCAATTATTTCTGTGAAATCTTTAAATCTGTTTTAATGGCAAGATATGTGAAATAAAACTATTGATACATTTACTGTCTACTGCATAACCAACTCAAAAGTTAGAAGTAAATCATGTAGACATTTTAGAGTCGCAAAATAAAAACAGTACGTTAGCGAGAGAAATCAAATTAGAATGGACTAAGACACATGCCGGAATGCAATAGATTATCGTTTGTTCAACAGAACGAGGAGGCGGCAGAGCGGGCGGCACGCCTGAGTGGTGACACATTCGCAAAGAAGCGGAACCTTCAGGAGGCCATAGCCACACTGGACGAGGACAACATTCGCCTGCGCAAGAAGCTCGACTTGGTCAAATATCAGGGTGATAAGGTCTGACATGATTTTTTTGTACTAACCCCGCAGCCGTTCGAGCGCGGCCTTTACCTCTTTTTCGGACACACGATACTTCAACATTTTATCTGAAAAAGGCGCCGGCAGTCAGAGTTGCAAAATTTTTTAATTAACCCATTCCCTTCGCCGCAGTTTAATTGCAGATTTTATTCAGTCAGTGAAAACAAATTTTGAAGGCTTTACCGTTCGGGCTTGTTGAGAGGATTCGAATTTTTATGTATTTCGAATGTTCTTTGCGACCAGCTTTTCAGCACCTGGTGCGATTTAAATAATTATACCATTACAAAGTTTTATTTTAACCGCAATGCGGCTTCATACCCGTTTACGGAAACTTCATTTTTTTCTGGTCAATTTGTCTTTCCTTTGAAGTAATATATAATTTACGCATGTTCATTTAAATATTTAAAATATACATTATACTAGAAGTATATTTAACTGACACTAAATTCAATGCACGTAATTATGATTTTAAGAAAATATTGTTTTGAAACTTTGTTTTTAATTAATCGGAATGTACTAATTGCAGCAACAAAAACGACTGTCACTGTTATTACAAGAATATGAAAAATTAATGAATGGGAAACCAGCAAAGAAATCATCGAAGCTGCCCTCAAATTACCCAATAAAAAAGGTAATTCCTCATTTTTTATACAGTAAACATTTCACTTTAAAGAATTTATAATCCAATAAGAGAAATTGAACATCAAATTTTTTGAGTACACACCGCCACGTATTTAAGTTGCGATATTTTCGCTACAGAAAATCGTGCGACTGGAAAATCAACTGCACAGAGTCAGCGTGATGCAGATGGAGGCAGACACCGTGCGCAAAAAGTACCGATCGGTCAGATCGAGTTTGAAATCGGATGCCTCATTTTACGCGTCGTGCCTCGACGGGCTCGAGGAGAGTATTCGCGATCAGGAAGTCGAGATTAAACGACTCAAGGTGATAAGTATTGGCTTTGATGTGTCCAATTTTTCACGCAGCCATGAGTTTCCAATATTTTTGCAGTCGGCACTTTGTGCAGCGTTGTTACGCCGTGTGTTTGTTCGATAAGACACGCGATAAAGATGATATTCTGGTTGATCAGTGATCCATCAATCTTTATTTTTTTGATAGAAAGTTAAAATCGAGGCTATCGAGCTAAGGGACACGACGAAGGAAACGCTTAATAAACAAGAGATTCAAGCGATGCACACTACCAAAGAACGAGAAACTGTGATACAAGAGTATCGGTAATCTAATTTGTTTCAGTCATTAGAATTGCCCTTCTAGAAATATCCTTACATCAGTTGATCTTTAGCTTACTAAACTTTGCACCTAAAAATTGATTTAAAATTACTAAATGTTTTTATAAATCATCATCTAAAAATAGTATTTTAAAGTATCACGTGACTTCTTGGCGTAATAATTTTATATGATTTTTTACCTTAATTCAAATATGCAATCTCTATGAATAACATTGTTGAATTTTTGTATTTTCAACAATGTGTTCAACATTACATAAATTTTAGATTAAGTGATTACTATTACAAAAGCAAAATCGCAGACTTAAATCATTATGTCAAGAAGCTCCGTAAGTCAATTGCAATTTTAGAAAACGAGTGGAGGACCGTAAATTAGAGTTGGAACGTCTGGAACGCATGATGTTCCCGACGACGAAACACTTACCGCGGGAGGACTTCGATACTGAGCACAAATCTTCAGGTGCTGATTCGGCTAGAGATGTCCTTCAGTGCGAAGTCGATAGGTTGGAGGAGGTATTTGCAAAGCTGCGCAACGCTACCGGAGTGTCTCATACGGAGGAGGTGCTAGATCGTTTTCTGGCCCAGCGAGCAACCAAGGAGAAGCTCAAAAAAATGCAGGCGACGACTGAGGAGGAGAAGATGGAGCTTGAGAAGCAGAGGCAGCAACTCACCGCCGAGATCGAAATGCAGAAGTTCTCCGAAACTAAGGATGCAGATCAGTAAGTTAATATTTTATTTTTGCATTTAATATTCGTTTATTATTAGGCAATCAATTTACATTATCGACTTTCATTTGACTGTTTCATATGGAAAATAACAATTTAAAATTAATACTACTATTTTTTATCGTAATTTTTTTATTTCAGAAATGCAGAAAAACTTGAGAAACTTAATAAACAAATTGAAAAGCAACATATTCGGCAAGAAAATGCAGCAGGGCAGTTAAAAAAATTTCAAGATTTACTGAAAAGAATTGCTTCGAAACTCCTTACCTTCTGTGATAAATTCCAGGTAAATGACTTTATTTTTTAAATTTGTTTAATGACTAACAATTAATTATTTTCATCAGTACTCAAGGGATTGTTTTCTTCTTTTTTTATATATTATTTTAGGAAGAAAGTGAAGTTTTTATATCAGACGAGAATGCCAATGCGACCAGTGCCATGGGTATATTGGATACTCTTAATGATAAAATCAATAAATACATCGAAAAACTCGGAGGGCAAGAAAAGTTTAATGAAACTTTAGATCACGTTCTTAGCGAAAAAGTAAGTAAGTGCCTAAAGTGCAAATAATAATTTTAACGATATAAAACATTTTATGAAGTGCTTTTTGAAGCATGTAAAACATACCCTTTATGATACAGATGGAAGCTATGTCTCTGGAAACTGCATCGGAGAATACAAAACAGGTCACTGACGATCAACCATTGTTTCCTCTTTTCCCAATGGTCACTACACCGGCGGCACAGGTACAGCCATCCGACGACGAAGACGACATTCCGTCGAGAAATTTTCTGAAAAGACAAGCTCAATTACTCGTCGATACCAAAAGTAGACGAAAAGGGTTTGCCTTTAAAAGGTAGATTAAAGCAGTTTTTTAATATTGTAAAAATGTTAAAAATTTTTTCATAACAATTGAGTATGTAATGAACGAGAACAATTTTTGTTAACAAATTCATATGAATTGTCAAGTATTTGACTAGCCTAGAATTTCAACTTGTGTAGATGTCTGAATTCTGTGTGAGCGTAATTATATTTTATAATGTACGTTTTGATGTACGTTGGATAATATTTAAACTTTAATTAGCTTTGTGATAATGTTTTTAAAATGATAAATAAAAAGAGTTTTTAATAAAAAATATTAAATAGTATATAAACCTTCATTCAGTATTAATAATTTATAATAACTTGGTAGCCTACTTAGACTAAACGATATGAATAAAATAATTTGAATTGGGCGGCGTAGTGCGGGTCCGAGAACTGCTGCCCTCTGCAGAAAATTGCTTGAACTTTTGACGAATCCTGGCTCTAGATTGAGGACTGGCGAAGCCATATGCGAATGGAACCACGTTTTGTTTATACCAGAAAGTAGCGTGGACAACGTTTTCCGTAAACAAAATGGGAAAGAAGAGGAAAAATCGTGATGATAACGACGAGAGTGAATTCGATCTGGCTCCAAAACATTTACAAACTGCACATATAAAAAATCAAGAGAAACGTTTAATTATTATATTAGAAAATGCACAGTTGGAGTCTGTTAAGGTGAGGTTACAGATGCTACAAAATATATTTGTTTTATACATATAAAATTATTATCATATTTTATTTATGATATTTATTTAGGCATAACCACTACATGGAGTGCCCTATTAAAAATAATAATAAAATTAACTTGAATTAAAAAGAAATAAACTTTTGTCATTCTACTCTCCAAATTTTTTAAGTTAATTATAAATTTAAAGCAATAAGTTTTTAATATTGATTAATGATGCTACAGATAATAATACAACTTTCGTAGATGCAGTATATATAATTTTTATATGCACAAACATTAATACGTGAATAAATGATTTATATTTATTTTAAATTGTTTTAAATCAATTACTTACTTGTATTCATTTTTAAATTTTTTAACACAGGTTGGGAGCAGCTTCGAGTTATTAAACTGTGATGACCATGGAGGTATTTTAAAGAAAAATAATCGTGATCCAGGAAGTAGCAGGCCTGATATAACGCATCAATGTCTTCTCATGCTTATGGATAGTCCTCTCAATAGGGCTGGGTTGCTCCAAGTCTATATTCACACAGAAAAAAACGTATTAATAGAAGTTAATCCACAAACTAGGATACCTCGAACTTTTAAACGTTTTGCAGGCTTAATGGGTAACAATATTTTAATTTATCATTAAAAGATAAAGTTAATTTAAATAAAATCTTATTCTTTTTAATTTTTTACTATTTTAATTAGATTAAAATTATTAGTTTTAGTAATTTACTTAAATCTAACTTAGATTAGAAATTGAATCTCATAAGTATTCAAGATCTACAGTGTTTTTATATTTTTTTATTCATTTTATTCATCATATTTTATTTTGAAATTAGGTTGAATCTCCAATACATTCCTTTTAATAAATGATAACTTGCTTATTGTTTATTTTCTATTTTTCAGTTCAATTACTTCATAAATACAGTGTAAGAGCATCAGATAGTCCAATGAAATTGTTGAAAATTATTAAAAACCCTATAACGGATCACCTACCAGTTGGATGTAAAAGATTGGGTATGTCATTTAGTGCCAAAAAAGTTGTTCATCCAAAAGAATTAGTTTCTTCTGATGAGCCTATTGCGATAGTTGTGGGGGCTATGGCACATGGTCAAGTAAGTCATTTCACAAAGTTGCTATAAATCCAAGATATTTTAAAAATTACCAACGATTTTTATTAATTTCGTTTTAGATAAAAACCGATTATGCTGAAGATACATATTCTATCAGTAATTACCCACTTTCTGCTGCTATAACATGTACAAAATTATGTTCAGGATTTGAAGAAGTTTGGGGTGTTGTATAGTTGTTAATAAGGTGTATATTAGTTTTATATTTCAAAACTATTCTTTCCAATAGTTTATTCATGACTGGATGTTAACTATATTTGAATTTTATATAAACGAAAACTTAAAACCGTGCAAGAAAATGCAAAGATAAATTTTTATAAAGATATCTTGATTGTCTACTTTTCTTTTGTATTCTAATACTCTATGTTGTTCTTTTGTATATGAAATCTTTACATCATAATTTTTAATACGAATTATGTGTAGATAAATATAGATTTTAATAATTCTTTGTTAAATGATTAATACAAGTGCATTAAATATTAACTATTTGTTTTGTATATAGAGCAAACAGATTTGAAATTGAATATTTTAAATAGATTAAATCAAATTTTAAATTTATTTCTGTTATAAATACAAAATAAAATTGTAAATATTTGAGTTAATCTTAAAAAATAATGTCAACTCATTCAACTATAAAATTTTAAAATCTATATTAAACACTTTTCGGTGATTAAATAATAACCTACAATTTGATAGCATTTATATTTTTTAAAGGAAACAAACTTTATAATCATGGTATAGTATATGTAAAATTAGTTATCAAACTATTACATAACAAACGTTAAGTTACATAACTCTTTAGCTGTTAAAATTAATCATTCGAATATAATATTGGGAACCAAATTTTATTGTTCTCATTCGTAACTAAAGATTCTTCAACGCATGGACAATCAAATGCATAACAATTAAAAATTAGTTTCCTAAAACATTATAAAACAGTTCTTACCTCTCAAAACCTATTTTCATTGCATTTTTCATAGAAAAGAGTGTCTTCATTAAAAGTGCATAACGATCAAAGATGAGTCAATGAAATTCATCATCGACAAGCTTATCCTGCTGTTTAAGTAACCAAGCGCCGCTTCAATGAGAAAATCGTTATCAAAATCATAAATCTGAGTGCTGCTACTCCGCTATCATCAATCCAAGGTTTAAAACATCGCGCCCAACAGCTCTCCGCGTCTCTCTCGACCTTCTAGCAAGTTCCACAGGCGTTGAGCTCCACGCGCGTCGTCCATCCTCTCGCCTTCCCCTCAGCTCTCTCGAGTAACTCCGTCAGCGATTGGTTGGATTCGAGGACGCCGCCGAGGCAGCGACCAGTGACGCTCACCTGCTCTGCCGCCCGTTCTCGGAGCATCCGGTCAGCACCGGAAGCCGCGTCGCTGACTAGCGCAGTGCGTATCTTTCGGGGGGCACCCCGCCGAGGGGGAGAGAAAGGCGAAGCCCCGACGCCGAGAAGCGAAGAATCGAATAGTCGGGACTCGAAGAAAATGCCGGGGCGCGCGTGGGGCGGATGCTAGCGGAGGTCGGCCCAAGTCGGCCGGAAAAACCCGGAGCCGCGGTCGCAACAGTCGCAGCTTGGTTTTCCCCGCGAGTTGGGCGTTCCCGTGGGGCCCTCTTCCGCGGGATACGCCGCACCCGACGCCACCATCTGGAAGCCATTTTTCGCGCGCTCGCGAGTTCTCCGCGGTGATTGTGCACGCGCCGCCCAAAAGTTACGCGAGTTTTTGCCAGCCTCGCGTGGCCGCGATTTTTTCACGCCTTCTCCAGGAGGTTGCCGTGCAGTTACAAAGTGTAAAGTCGCACCTCGTCGATTTTCGTTGCCGACAGGAAGCTGCCGCTCTCGGCGTGTCGTGTGAGTGCGCGTCACGTATACGACGCGATATCGCCGTAACTACGCAATTGAGCAGCTCGCGATGTACGTGTTTTTGAATTGCTAAAAAAACAATTGTACCGTCGAATTTTCGATCGTTAAAGATCTGAACGTTTTTTTCTTGTAGAATCGCTTGCATTCGTGCTATGCTTGACGTGGAAAAAGAAACAGGAAACTGATTGCCATCGTCGCGTACAGACAGTGTGTGAAAAGCCAAGGTTTATTGCATCATCCTGCATTTTGTTCTATAAAAAAGTAAATTGCACGTACGTCGGAATACATTTATCGGGCGCAGTAGACCGTAAATATCTAGAATTTTCGTGAAAACGCACAATCCGTACGCCGACGATAAAATGCATACTCTACGTTGCTGCTGAATTCGGTGAAAACCGAAGGGTTATGCGAGCTGTGAGCACCTCGTGACATGGAAAAATCAGCGAAACATTTACCACGGAAAATAAGGACAAATTAATGTATTTTTTAGGTGAAAACATGCATACGTGACGAAATGAGCCGTTCGTCAATCTACTCACGTAGTCGTCGAGCCTATATAAAAATGGCTGACGGCGACGAGTGAAGCGTCAGTTTTTCGCCTACGCCACGTACTCCGCGATCTCGGTTATAAAGAGAAAAAGGGAGCGCACGCCTTCGCGTTCATGGACAAACGAACGCCGCCCACAAAACGAGCATTTGAAAAAAATGGATATCGGTCGCGCGCGAGTCCTCCAGGGTCAATAGCCCCTCTCTCGATGCAAGAAAGTCTCAGCCGGTTAAATTGAACGACTCGAAAGCTGCACGAAAAATACGTGCATTCAGTACCATGAGAGCAATGAGGTTTGTCTTGTCGAATAAGGAAAAAAGCGTTACAGAGCGAACATAAAAAAAAATCATAAAGATTCGAAAAAGGGTGCCTTCACAACGTGCCGACGTTCGGGCGCACTGAAAAAATAAAAAAGAAAAAAGCCAGAGAGCGGAGGCCTATCCTCCTCGAATATTCCATTGCGTTAATTCGCGCAAACCGCTCGGCGGTGCTTGTGGAGGCACCTTGAGCGCGAAGGAAAAAGAAAGAGTGGGAGGGAGAGAGAGAGAGCGCGACGAGTCGGCGCGCGCCATCTTCGCCTCCCCCGCGCGCGCGCGCTTCGGAAGTCGGGGGCTTTCACGTTGTACCGCGACGGCGGCGAGCGGCAGTCGCGTGTGTGCGTCCCTACCCACCGCACCGACGCGCGTGTGCGTGCAGGACGGCGCGCGTATTATAGCCTCGGAGATAGTCGCCGAGAAGACCCGCGCGCGTGCCTTGCTCGAGCACACACCGCAAGTTCGGCTCTCAACGGTAATTCCGCCGCGTGCTAATGTAACGCGGCAGACTTCGCTTGTTTTCCTTTTTTCCCCGGTGGAGAGACGGACCGACAGACGCACGAGGGCCCCCTCAATGAAGCGCCTTTCCCCGGCCTGGGAAGAGTAACCTCTGGTACACACAAACACATATACAGTGCATTCTGGGTGAAACGGGAGAAACTCCGGTATTGGACTGTTTTTCTTTCTCTCTTTCTCTTTCCTCCCGCCTGTTTCTCCGTCTCTGTCTCTCGCGTTCGCTGAGCGCGCGTGCCACGAGTCTCGCTCGGGAGGAAAAAGGGCACGCGACTTCCGCGTGTCGGGAGAAGAAAGTCGTGCGGCGCCCGTTACATTTTTCGAAAGTCGGACGCGCAGTTTTCTGTCAAAAAAAAGCGAACGAAAGAGAAGAAGGAAGCGCCGCAAAGTGGAGGAGAAAAAGCTGTGACCGAGTGTGCGCGCGCGCGTATGTGTATGTACACAAACACAAGCGCGCCATCGCGCGGGGAGGGGACAATGTTAGCACGAGAAACGACGGAAAGAAACCGTTAATCCTCGGGCCTCGTTGGGTCCTATACGCCGCCTTGAAAGTGAGGTTGGCGTAAATATAGAGAGAAGAGTTGCGTACCGCACTTTCCTTTCTGCGCGCGGGAAACGACGGGTATAACGAAAACGAACGCGTCGCGGCCGCCTTATTTTTTTTTCTTTTAAAAAGTCGACGGAGTAAGAACACACGCGACTGTGCGGCGAACGAGAGACGGAACGAGAAAAGGAGCAAGAGAAAGAGAGAGATGCACGCGCGTTGGCGCGCATAGACAAAAAAAAAGAATAAGAAAAAAATCCCTACGCTGGCACGCTCGCTCGACAATTTGTATCTTCTCCTTGAGCGAGCGGGCGAGCGCAAGAGAGGAGAGACCGTCGCCGCGACGAGCCACTGGATTTTCCCCGAAAGTCCCGTTCGAGCAGCGACGCTCCTCCCTTCTCTGCAGCCGCGAGTCCGGTAAGTCTCCCGCCAAAGAAAGCAAAACTCAAGTTATGAAAAGGAATAAAAGATTCGAGAGGAAAGTATGAGCGCGCGCCTCGGGCGAAGTTTGGCAAATCCTCGGATGAAATGTGAGAGAGAGAGAGAGAGAGAGAGGCGTTTTACATTCGCGCGAGTTCGAGGTTATGGCCGTCTCCTTTTGAGGTTAGATTCTCAGCTGGCGCTCTTGGCTCGCCAGAAATTCCTGCTTCGGGTGCGCTCGCGTGACGGGGAGAATCGAATTCTTTCGCGTGTCATCGGGCAGTGTGGCGTCTAGTCTCTTCGCGCTGCGACTCCCGCGCCCCGAGGGGGGAGTGGGAAGGCAAAAGGGAGAAATCGACGATCCTCGCTTTGCGGGACCGAAGGTAGGACGAAGCGGGAAGGGGAGCGGTTGAGGCGCAGAACGGCAGAAACGGGGAAATGTAGCGCGCGATGGCCAGCCGAGGTAATGACGGTCGCGTTACCAAGTGCAAGGATGACGGCCGTCTGGGGGCTCGTTTATGCGTCATAACACAGATGTTTGTTTGAATTTGCCGGAGTGACGTTTACCCAAGGCTCTTTTTCACGCGAACTGTCGAAAGCTCCGCTTGACTAAACTATAATTGCATTGTTTACTACAATGTTGATATTTATATGCTGTGATACCTCAGTGATTGTGTCAAGTATTTTTCAATGAAAAAATCTTGTCTATAGATACTTTCATAGAGTCTGATATACCTTAGTTTATGATATTTATTTCACAATAGATTGTAACTTTTTATTTAAAAAATATAATAAATAAACTTTCATTTCAATAGTGTTTCTAATCCGTTTATTTCACCGTTTTCATTTTGGACTTGCTGTGGACTTTGTTATAATTTTATTGTACTGTGCTTGCTAGTTGTAAAATTATAAGAAAGCAGTATCTCAATTTACCTGTAACTTTTCTTTTCATTTTCTGTTATTTTATTAAGCGTTATTTTATGCAGGAGATCATGTCACGAATGAGGTAACGATTCTTTTTTTATATGTACTTATGCTTGAAATGTAATATCAAAGATTCAATCGAAAGATCTTATGCTAAAAGATGCTAATAAACTTTTTTACATTGTATCTGTTCCGTTATTATTTTCTAAAAGAGAAAAAGCAAATTGTGCACATAATTCAGAAACAACTCTTAAATTTTAAATGGAAAATTAAAAAATGACGAGTAGCTCTTTCAAAATTGTATTTTCATTTTCTTTCACTTTATTTATATAATTTTTTTTGTTCTTATCTCTTATCAATTTTATTTTTATGATTTTATGAATAACATTCCTATTAAAAAAGTTTTTTTTTTTTTTAAAGAAAAGCTTAAAAATTAACAATTTATGATGTAGAATTAAGCAAATGAGTCATCGGTGACTCATTTAAATTATATGTACACACGTTTTCAAAAGTACTCAAGAACATTGTAAATTTTCAGCGAGATTTACAATTGCTACGTAAATCTTCTACAGATAAAAATGAAAAACCCCAATTCAGTAAACATAGAGACGGCAGTCAGTAAAACTGAGGGACTTCTAGGATAAATGAAATCTTAATCTCTTCTAATTACACGTTCCGGAGCCTTCGAAAATTCTCGACACAGACAGTATAAAGGCAGGGTTAATTCCGGTGCAGTCCGCAAAATCAACAAAAGCCGCCAAGGAATCACGCGCGAGTAAAGCGTGCGTGCGGGGGTCATTCATCGGTGAACCGTCATGCTGACAGTCATTCAGCGCCACCCTTCTCTTCCTTCTCTTTCTACACCTCCTCTGTTTCTCTCTCTCTTTCTGGCGGCAGCGTATCTGGTGCGCCGGCTGCACTCTCCCCACTCCCCGCGGAGTGTGTGCGTGTCCACACGCTCGGGGAACGTCGGAACGCGGGCCATTCGTCGCGTAAGAATGCGCGGCCATTGTCGTCGGTGAGCTCGTCCTCCAGCTCAGCTCGGTCGACGGGGGTGATCGTGAACGGCGACGTGGCTTCTCCCGCAGCATCGTCATGCCCGCGTCCGGCTGGGCCAGTCCGCGACAGTGCTGATACCGGCGACGACTCCGACGCCCGAGACTCGACGGTGAAGGTGCGAGTGTGGCCGCTCACGTATCTAGCTCCCTGGCGGGCGTCTCGTTCTCTCTCTCTCCCTCCATCCGCTGGCGGCGGCGCCTGTGTGCGCCGGTCCGGGTTTCGCGTTTCCCGGGCCGCCGTGCGACGTTGCCGCGCGTGTCCCCGTAGTTGCGCATGTTCTCGGCGGCCAGGCAGGGGCAGCAGCAGCAGCAGCGCCAGTGTACGGCTTTCCTTCCCCGCGCGCGCGTGTGTGACGTGTGACACGTCTGCTTCTAGCATTCTGTCGGCGACGTGCGGTCCCCGCGCTTTTTCCTGACTGAAAATCACGCCGGAATCGAGCGGAGCGCGCGCAGGCCGGAGCACCGATGCACGGGCTGACTGCAGGAAGGATCAAAGAGGAGATCCGCTGCTGGTGTGTGTTGAAAAGATTTTTAAACTTCCAAGTTTGCGCGTGGCCGAGTTTATGCGCCAGACGAGCATGGCTACTTAGCGCTCCACTTTGAGAGTTGGAGCTTTTCCGTGTACCTTCTCTGCTGTGCGTGGAAAATCGTAATTGAGTTCTTCGTTGCGTATGAGTTTACATTAGTGTGAGAAGTAGTTTGGAGGAAAAGTGATGCGAAAAGTGGTAATCAATAATTTGCTTTTGCAGGTTGGTGGAATTATTTTGTGGTTTGGTTCGATGAAGAGTGAGAAGAGTTGATTTCGATAATTATTCGTCGTCTGTGTGCTTTTCTACGTATGTGATGATTTTTTTCAGTATGTCCAATTTTACATCGGTAGTTATTTTTTTTCTACCAAATCTTAGGCCCCGCGGTTTTTTACGCGTATGGTTTCATAACGTGGGAATTTCTTGATACTGACGCATTCGCAGATATATAAAAATATTTCATTCCAAATAAGGTGCATTGAAGAAATCAAATTTTTAATGGAAACTGAATATAGGTAGTGAAAATTAATTCTCATTTTTTTTTGTATTTTTATTCAATTTTTATTTATAATTCAAAATTTATTTTAACGGTATACTGTTTCATTAATTCCTTTTTTCATTATAGTGTAAATTATTTTATGCCATTATTAATATGGTCGTTTAATAATAACAAAAGAATTTTTAATTCATTTGAAATTTAAAATTGATGGATAGCAAAATATGAAGGTGAGCGTTTATTCGAGTGAGTAAAGAATTAGTTTAATAGTGAGATATTGCATTTTGGAGTACTCTAAAAACGTTTGTATTTTGTTGGGTACAATTAATATAGATAATCTTTGCTTTAATTAATTTTTATCTTAACAGATCAGTTAATCTGTAACTAATTGCTACATAAGTCTGCGGGATATAACAACTTATACAGCAATCTATATATAAATTGTATAGGAGATTTAAATAACTGTTCTTAAAGATTAATGTCGCAGATTTTAAAAATAACATTATTACATAAAAAGTTTCTCCCAAAATGAAAAGCACATTAAATTTACATTGAACGTAATCCAAGAACTGAAAAACCTATCGATTCATTGATAAAAACTAATTCAATTTCGCGTAAAACTCCCATGGAATTACAGTATCGAGAATTTCCCACGGCAAGTATAGGTAACCGTGACACTGGGTCAAACCACAGCTCGTATCTTCGAACTCGTGCTTCTTCACGCCTCCCTTCGTGCAACCTGTTAGAATTACATAACGCGCCCAAAAACCGTCGCCTTGAAAACACGAGCCATTGAAACTCTATTGAAGCGTCGGCCAAAAGGGAAAAACCGCACGGCCGCAGCTCCGTAACCGTGCCGCGTCCCGGGGGTCGTGCCGCGGCATTGTGATCAATTCGCAACAATCGCGGTGCCCGCGCCTCAAGTACCGAGACCAGAGCACACACCGTTTCAGACTTCAGGGGGCCGTGAAGGTCTCCCCGTCGTTTTGGCAGCGCCGAGCCGGAATAGTAGGGGTCACGGACCCCGCCGCGAAAAGGCCGCCGAAATTCCACACCTCCGCGAGGCGCGCCGATGACGCTCGCGAGCATCGGCGTTTCCCGCGCTCTGCTCCGAAATAAAAAAAAGAACCGGCGAGAGGGAGAGAGGGCATGGCGGACGTGTGCGCGCCGCCACAAAGTGCCGCTCGACCGAAGGAGATAGCCTCGGCAACGCCGCCTCCTCTCTCCCTCTCTCTCTCTCTCTCTCCGTTATGTGTACACACGGCGTAGCGCTGCGTCGGTGTCGAGGAGGAAAAAGCCCTCGCTCTCTTTCTCTCTCCCGCGCGCCAGTAATGTAACGCGGGCGCGCGCTTTGGCAGGAAGATTTCAGCCAACCCCCACTCCCACGCGTGCGGTGGTGCGGCACCCTCCCATATCGAAGGTGCACGCGAAATAAAAAGCTAGAGCCGGGCATCGATAGATGCGTGCGGTGCGTGCGCGCCTACCGCCTGCGTGTAGAGGGGGAGAGGGGAGTGTACGTCGAGAGCCGCAGGTAAGCGCCGTGTGGTGCCGCGCGAAATTCTCCCCGACCGGGCCGGCCCCCAAGTACACAAACCGCGCTCCGCTTCTTCAGTGTGTGCGACGCGTGTATTTGGAGTAGTACACGCCTGGCGCGTCCCTCTCTCTCTCTCCGTCGAGTGTGTGTGCCGTCCCTCTCCATCTCTGTCGCTCCAGAGGCCAGACGGACACCGTGCAGCTCTCTCCCCCCGCTCGGGAGAACGTATACGAGGTGGATATAAGGTACTGGCATACGCACACTCGCGCTATATCTACCTTCGAGTGTATATATAGATCGCGTCGCGCGTCTATATAGAACACGGGACCGTGGCGCGCGCCGCCGCTCACTCTCCGTGCGAACGCGCGCAGCAGTCGGGAGGAAGAGAGACGGCGAGCGCTCGGCCGCCATGTTGAATGGCTGCCTGTGAAAAGCTACGCCAGATCGAGTGGACGAGAAGCTTCCCCGCGCGCGGGTTCGGCCCCGTCGGACTCATCTCCCTTGACTGGTACGCGTCGCCCTGGTGGCCCGGCCCCAGCTGGGGCTAGGATCGAGTGTTTTGTGCAGGAGGCGGGGGCCAGGCGTCGCACTGGTAGTTTCGGTGTGTCGCGTGTGCGCGCGCGCCTCGCTCGCGGGTGGTTGTGTGTGCTGCGCGCCGAGGGGCTCGCTGGGGAGACGCGTGTGCCGCCGCTGAGGATGATCCGCGCGTCGAGGTGACGGGGAGCGTCCCGCGTGCTTTCGCGCCGCTGCCGAAAGGAGGTTACAAGGCCAAGTCGGGGGACCGCCGCGGTGCCGAGGCTCACGCGCCTGCCTGGGCGCGGGTCCGCTCTCTCTCTCTCTCACTCTCTCTCTCTCTTTCCCCCGTGTATCTTCCGTCTCGCTCGCGCTCGTGCGCTCCTGGCCAGCGAACCTCTTCCCTGCCTGCACCTTGCCCGCATTTCTCTAGCGTGTCGCGCCCGTGAAAATGTAATGTGTTTTGTGGGCCGCTTGTGTGGATGTTTCTTCTGTTAAATTTTCACCATGGAGGTGTTTTGCAGGATTCTGTTGATAGAAGGATTTGTACGTGTAGTGCATCTACCATGATTCTTGTGCATTGGTTTATGGTTGCTAAGTGCAGCTTGGCTTTTTTCGAATACTGTTTCATCCGCTTGTTTCGGTTTCCAAGACTCTGCTGAGGATAGTTTTGTGTTTATAAGCATCTGTGATATAGGTTTATTTGGGATTTCAGTGGCATTGGGATTGTTATCTTTTGATAATGGTTTGATATGAGAATAACCAATTGGAAGAATTCAGTACACTATGTATAAAATGTGGTAATATTAAGATTTTACATGATAATTTGTGATGTAATTTAATTCTTTCAATTACATTTTTAGTACTGTTATTTACAGATGTTATGTATTAGGTCAGATTTTACATTGTTATTTTCAGTTAATTTCTTATAATATTTCAAATTATCTTGAAAATCTTAAAATATTCAGAAAATACTTGTACCGATGATTCCTATGTAATGAAATTTAAAAATTTTGTCTTCGGGGATATTTTAAAGACACCTAATAGATTCTTAATATTTTAACAATTTTAAGAGCTAAGTTATATATCTAAATTTCCGTGTTACCAGAGGTTCTCTAAATTTATAAAACTTTCTCACAACCAAATGAGCCATTTGATAATATTCCATGTATTTATTTTCTTAAAGCATATCAGACTAGATTCTAATCAGAGCATTGAGCAAAAAAGTATGCTGTATGAAAATAATACGTTTATCTCCTATATTTAATATTACTTTATATTTATATTGTATTTTATACTTTTATATTGACATACAGAAGAATATAATGTTTTTTTTTTTCTTCTGTAGATGTTGCTTGTGTTGAGAGTATCTGTTGGAGGCACAGAGACTCGCAGCAGCAAACAAGGCTGACATTCAAGCTGCTACCTTTTGGTAGACTTGAGTAGTGTTATGCCTCCTAGGCATCGATCTCCGTGGCCCTATCACCTTGGCAAGCGAATATTGAGCTACCATGCTCTGTTTAGGGTACATCCTTGTCAACTAAATTGTTGATGAAGCCTTGTCAAGTTAATCATCAACTTACAGCAGTTACCTGCTACTTAGCATTTATGTACAATTTATGTCAGAAAGGTGAGTTACACCATCAACAACTTCAATTTTATCGAATGATACTTATTTTTTTATCTGAAAGCATGGAAATTATCAGTAATATTTGAATTTCTAGAACTGAAGCCAAGATGCAGCAGGTGGACTCTATCTCACAAAATAACTCGGTGAGCATAAGTTACAACTTATTTTTATATATTTTTAATTTTTATTTTTTTGTCACTAAAGGATAATTAAAAAATCAGCTTTGAAATTAATTTACTAACTCTTTGTAAAGCTGTATATAAATAATAGTTTTTACTATTATTTAATTGTGAAACTTTTAAAACGGAATTTATTTACAAAAGTTTGAGGTTGATTTAATACATTTTGAACACTCAGCTTTTCGTAATGAATTTTACAATAATTATTTTTTATTATTTATATTGTATAAAAATATAGATTTAGCTCTACATTTTTCTTCATGTTCCCGCTTCTAGGAAATTCATTAGATTGGCAGTATAAAGATTAGCGTAACAGCTTATCTTTTCCTAGACGATAAAATATTTGTAAAATATCCCCCGTTTGACTGAAAAGTATGTATGAATTACAGTTAGATGTGGAGGAGCGAGAAAGGCTGTGTAATATACCGAAGGTGAGATACCTTGTTGATTATGGACTGCTGTAGATTGTGTTGAGGATACAATTAGTAACATTCAAATTTATTGCTTCAATATTTTATTAGAAATAATTCTTCTTGTACTGCTAGCATCTTTTAATAAGATCAAATTCTATTACTGTTCATAATTTATTGCATGTAAGTCTAAATATTTTACTTATGTTAAATTTTTCTTTGAGTAAACATTAAACATACATGTTAAATTCTATTTATTTTCGTTAATGGAAAAAAAATTACTTGGTTTTGGATTTTCTGTTATAAAAGATTTTGATGATAAAGAAACAAATATAAAGTACTGTACTTGGACAGCCTACTTCGCTCATAGCTTTATCTCTGTATCTATCTCTTATGCATGCATATTCTTTTAATCCTCAACATTATTAGACTGTGTGTTTTAATTAAAAAAAAAAAGAAAACAAATTTTTGATAGGTCAAAATCCACGAAAAGCTTAATTATATGTGTGATCATAAGTATTACAAATACTGCAGTGTAGTATTTTTTCCAAGTTTCAATTTAGTTTTGAAAGCATTTTCTGCAAGTCAAACTATTGAAACGTGAACGTATTTGTACAGATTTCAAAAATTTACTGATGACTGCAAAAACAATATTGTCAAAAACTTGTGAAAAATGTCCTATAGCTTAAAAAGCTTTCATTCCATTTACTAAACAGCGTCGCTAAGATAAATGCATTTTTTGTTTACAATGCAGACGAGCGCCCCTGGCAAGGCATCGGCTACGCCAGCAGCTCCTGTCAAGGAACCGCCTCCACGAGAAGAACCGCCCGTGGAGCCGGTGAATGGCATAGTCCAGCCGCCGGTCGTCCCACCTCCGAATCGACCAGGAAGGGTTACAAACCAGTTACAATTCCTGCAAAAAGGTGTTCTCAAGCCAGTATGGAAGCACCAATTTTCGTGGCCCTTCCAGCAACCTGTGGACGCGAAAAAGCTCAATTTGCCGGATTATCACAAAATTATTACACAGCCAATGGATCTTGGAACGATAAAAAAGCGTCTCGAGAATACATACTACTGGAGCAGCAAAGAATGTGTTCAGGACTTCAATACTATGTTCACCAATTGCTACGTCTACAACAAACCCGGCGAAGATGTAGTAGTTATGGCACAAGCTCTCGAAAAATTATTCCTCACAAAGGTATCAATCATTTTTTACAAAAAAGAACAATCTAAAAATTTACATGCTTACATACATATTCGCCCTAATAACAATATAACCGGTGATTTAATCCTTGTGACGCACGTGTATTGTAGGTTGCACAAATGCCAAAGGAAGAGGTGGAGATAGAACCGCCAGTGGCGAAAGGACCGAAGGGCAAAAAGCCTGGTGTTGGTCGAATGCCAGGTACGCCAGTTGGTCCTGGCACCGGTACTCCCGGTCGCGGTAGGCCGGCTTCGGGCGCCGGTACGGTCTCGTCGAGTGTGCCCAACAGCATGGCGGTGCCGACTGCGACGACAACGGGGACGACGGGCGCGATACCGGCGATGCCACCGCTAGGCACCCAGGCGCCAGCCTCCGTGCCCGGCAGTACCAACACGACGACGATAGCACCTCTCGCGGCGGCGAATCTACCGGGGGTGACATCGATGGCCACTCACAACTCGCTACCACCTCAGGTTGTTCCGCCCTCGACGGGCTACCACGCCCAGCCGGCCTTGGACGCGCAGTCCGCGGCGGTGGCGGCGCCGCCTCAGGTTAGTACATCTGCTTCTCGGGCTTTTATCTTTATAGTATTCACTTCTACATTTTTAATTTTCTTACCCTTTTAATCATAATTGTAGACTTTATTCGTTCTTATTGAGAACTTTAAAATATTTATCAATAAAGAGAGTATTTTTTATCCCTGATGACATGCATTTTTGTATCATCAGATTTTGTTCAAGTATTAAGTGCGTCGTATATTCAAGCTTTTTTTTTCTTTTTAATTATAAAGAATGAGGTTGATTTATTCAAGTTAATTAATAAAAAAATATAGTTTTATTTTGGCTTGACGTATATAATAACTTTTTAGATAAAACTAGAACCGACGGCAGCAACCGTTATGCCGCCCTCACAACCCGCCAAACTTAAAAAGGGTGTTAAAAGAAAGGCCGATACGACGACACCTACTGCTAATTCCTTCGATCCTATTTACGCACCTCTAGACAAAAATGCCAAACTTCCCACAAGGCGGGAGTCCGGCAGACAAATTAAAAAGGTTAGTGCGTTTATGTTAGTTAACGCTGTTATGTTTGTTTCTGTTATTTTTATTGTTTGGTTTCATATTAAAAACATAATAACACATTGTCATAGAATTTGTTAAAATATATCATAATTTTATTCATTAATTGATCATCTATTAAAAGAAAATAATATGTTTAGCCGTCTAATTAAACCATATTATTTTTTTGTTGAATGATTAATTAAAATAAGTCATTTTAAGTTATTAATTACCAAGAGCATCAAATAATCAATGTATCACAATTTCGTAATTTTTATTTAACCTTTTAAGTAGAATTTTCAATTCATTTTCAATTATATTAATTAGTTATTACATACATTCCAAAAATCAATATTTCAAAAGCTGAAAAGGTTAAAACTAAGTTCAAAGGGTCTATCCAAATCGACAATCGTTTATGTGACAATGTCTTTTTGATGCATGCATACATAACCATGTCACTACATTACATACTAACAGAGGGTTGATGGGGCTGTTTCAGCCAACGAGACAAGCAGAAGACGGCCTGGTGCCGTTCCATCAGGCCAACATGCCCCTGATGGGGGCAATGGCCCAACAGGTACATTCATTTTTACCATCTGCAATCTGCCATTACTCATTTGTCTTGTCCTGTTGTTACATATCAATATCACATTTAAAAAATAATGCATAAATTAGTTCAAACCAAATATCTTTTTCTTAGAACATATTATAATTTTTATTTTTTATTTATTGCATTATTTAAATACTATTTCATTTAAAAATTTTCAAGTTTTTAATTTTGCATAATAAATGTAAAACGATACAATAAGACTTATCAACAACAAAACTTCCATCAGTATAGGCCTTACAGAACATATGACAATATTACGATCCAGATTTTAACTTGCTACAGTTAAACACTATTTAATATTTAAAGTACTAATTCTTATGAACCTATTTATTTTACATTTGAGTTTTAACATTTATTTTACTTACGTTTCAGCCTCAGCACACAGGAAGTAAAATGAAAGATAAGCTTTCGGAAGCTCTAAAATCATGCAATGAAATACTGAAAGAATTATTCTCCAAAAAACATTCGGTAATTTTTGTTCATATATACTTTAATTCAACGAACTAAATTAAAAACAAAACAAGCTATTAAAATTATCTTATTTTATCAGAGTTATGCATGGCCTTTCTACAAGCCTGTTGATGCAGAACTTTTGGGTTTGCATGACTACCATGACATCATTAAAAAACCTATGGATCTTAGCAGTGTTAAGGTTTGCACCTTTTTAACTTTATAAAACTCATAAATTAACTTGAACATAGAAATTACCATTCCAAAATTTATTTTAGTTGAAAATGGATAAGAGGGAATACAATTCGGCTTCGGAATTTGCAGCTGATGTGAGACTTATATTTACAAATTGTTACAAATACAATCCTCCAGATCATGACGTTGTTGCCATGGCCAAGAAGTTGCAAGACGTTTTTGAAATGAGGCTAGTATTATTTGAATTTCTTGCTTCTTAAGCTACTTCCAGTTTATAAGAACTGTGTGTTATTAAAATTTCAATTAATAGGTATGCCAAAATTCCTGACGAACCAATGGGTGGTTTGGTCGGCATAAAAGGTTCGGACAGCAGCGGCAGCAGTTCTGTTTCCGACGAATCCTCGGAGTCTGATGATTCGGAAGAAGAGAGAACGCAGAAATTAGTTGCCTTACAGCAAGAACTGAAAGCAATGCAAGAGCAAATGCGCAAGCTCGTGGAACAGACCGGAAAGAAAAAGAATAAAAAGAAGAAACCTGACAAACCCAATAAGTCCAAGCCCATCAATAGCAAGGATTTGATGGGAGCAGGACACAGCGGTGCCATGAAAGAGCTGATGAAGCCTACTGGAGGATTTAAAAGTGTTTCGGAAACTGTCGGTGCTAGTATAGCCAATGTTTCGTTGGGCGCAGGTAAGATACAAGTAATTTTTTATATGAAAAAAATTATTTAAAGAAGTAATTAATAATTTACTCTTTATCGTGTTTTCAGGTCATCATCTGTCGCAAAGTTCTGCATCAGCGGCGGCGGCAGCGGCAGCGGCGGCAGCTGCAGCTGCAGTGTCTGTGAATGCTAAGGGCCAGAAGGGTAAAGGCAGGGGACCGGGCAAAGCCACAACTGCCAATGCCGCGAATAAGAGGCCCAAGGCGACTAGCCGCTCGGCTGGAAATAAAAAGAAAAATACAGCAAATCAACCGCCTCCGCTGATCTTCGACTCAGAAGATGAGGACAACGCGAAGCCGATGTCCTACGACGAGAAGAGGCAGCTCAGTTTGGACATTAATAAGCTACCTGGTACGTTGAATAACTGAAATTGCTAAGACTAAACCAATAATTTTATTGCGACTATGAGGGTTATACATTAATTTAGCTAATTTGTGATTTATTTTTTTTATCCGTGGTTGAGTTTTTGTGATATACTTAATGATTCAGTATTATAAATAGAAGTCTGTGTTAATTATCGGTTACTACTAAACGAATTTTATTAGTGAAAATACATTTAATAAATGATTAATAAGTGCTGTGAAAAATAGTTTGATTTTCTAATAGTATATCTCAACATTTCTAAATCTCTACAGCTCTTACACATTTTATGTACAAAGTTGACACGATTTAAGAAAAAATGCAACGTAATAATTTTTTCCAGTAAAAATTGCTCTGTTAACATTGTGTAGAAATGATACTATAATAAAAACAATTGAGCTATAATAATGTATTTGAATTATAAGTTCTTTTATAATGTATATTTGTCAAAGATTTATAAAATTTCTAATTTCTTGTTTTGCATTGTAGGTGACAAGCTGGGTCGTGTAGTGCACATAATTCAGTCGCGTGAGCCATCGTTGAGGGATTCGAACCCCGATGAAATAGAAATTGACTTCGAAACACTGAAACCTTCGACGCTAAGGGAACTGGAAAGTTACGTCGCGTCTTGCCTCAGGAAAAAGCCACGTAAGCTATACTGTAAGTTCCATTCCAACGTCCATTCAAGGATCCGGCACGTTCTGTTTACGTCCCAATCTGCCGTGAAACTGCGCACTCTTTCACAGTTCTGTTTAACTAAATTAAACCATATCCTTATCAATGTGAATTTATAAAAACGTAACTCATGTACGTTCATTACTTATCAAAATATGTAACTAAACATTAAAGTTTCAAATATGAAACTATTTACTAACTAAACAGAGTGCAGCGGTTTGTCCTGAAGTGGCGTTTGTGAGTGGAACTACTTACTTACATATATACATATAAATCAAAGCATGATCATCTTTTTCACTTATCATAAAAGATTTTCTTTGGTTTTGTAGTAAAAATATTGTGTAGTAAAATTTGTTTTGTAGTAAAAATCATATCTTTAGTTACAAAACGTAGATGATTGATAAACATGATTTTGATGCAAATGCAAAATTTTAATTGATTATCTACATTTTATAGTTACTTTTCTTTTGCTTAGTGAGAAAATAGAAGTTTAATGGTTTATTGTTATCTATAGATAAAAAGGTGAGTGGAAAATCGAAGGAAGAGCAGATAGCTGAAAGGAAACAAGATTTGGAAAAGAGGTTACAAGACGTTACTGGGCAGCTGGGAAATGTAAAAAAGCCTATAAAAAAGGGTTAGTACATATCTAACTCTTTATTTGTAGACGCGTTATTACACAAAAAGTATGCAGTAATTACTACATACGAAAACATAGTTTTAATGTATTTTAGAAGCGTATAATTTTCAAAATTTTTATCAAAAAATTTTTTTAATCAAATCACTAAAACATTTCTGAACAATTCATTACGTACATTCAATAAATACTAAATAAATGTTATTCATTTTTACAAATTACTAAATTACTTTTCATTTTCGGTGTTATAGAAGACAGTAGTAAATCGGTCGACGTGGTAGGAACTGCTGGTGCCAGTGGACCTTCGAGATTGTCGGCGTCAAGTAGTAGTAGCAGCGACAGTGATTCCAGCAGCAGTTCGCTCTCCTCCAGTTCCAGCGATTCAAGTGACAGTGAAGCAGGTTAGATATGAACTTCATGTAGCTGTTGTCGCATTATAAACCCACAACTTGGGAACAAAAAGCAACTACTTAATACAGAGCAGTTGTAGTATAAGAATCCGAAAAGTACTGGATAGAAAATACAAGCGGATAAGACTAACGGTTATTTGAAATACGGGGTTAATTGCTGTTTGCGACTGGAAGATGCAAAAAGAAAAAAAAAGAAAATATCGGCGACTACTTTACTTTCGGTGAGATTTGAAACTAGTGCGGAAGTAACTCGCCACACTTCGTTTTTCTCCTGAGGCTCTTCTTGGTCGCGATTTTTGAAAAGTTGTATTCCACAGTACGAAAACATTCATCCTCGTACAATTAATCTACGCCGTGAAGAATTTGTATTGAAAATACAATTTGTACGTTTGTCAAGCACTGAAATTGTTCATAACACGAGAGTTGAGTTCACTCATATTACCCCGGATACTTTAGATTTTTCACGGATGTTAAAGAATTATGCTTCCGTTCGTCGTGTTACATTCACCTACTCGACGGTTATAGCGGATGTTGAAATGCTAGTTTTTTCTATTTTTTGTTAACTGCACCGATATTTGAATAAAAAAATAATAAAATCTCTTAAAAAAGAAAAGGAATAATCAAATACGAAAGCAATTTTTTATGGAAGTAGTACACCTAACCATGCAGCATGACCAGTCTTTAGAGCCTGCATTCATACCTGCGAGTTATTAAACTTTGGACCAAACTAGTAAAATCTTCTTTCCTTTTGTAAAAGTTAATCAGTTTTTTCTATTCAATGATAGATAAAGTTTTAGTCGATGCTAAGCATCACAGTAATGTAAATGTAGTTTCTAGATCAAAGTATAGAACAAGTTATTTGAAATAGCATATAAATTGAAAGACAAAAATAGTTAAGTAAAAATTGTATATTGTTCAGAATAATTTAAATCTTGCCGTGAGCACTGTGCGACGGTAATTTTCTACGATCATTGCAATCATTTGTAAATAATAATTGTTAGTTGAATATTTGCTTTTAAAAGAAACATTAATTCATTATAGCTATTCTTTCTTTTTTCCATTCTCTATATTTTTTATTACATTAGTGCTTCGATAAGTAAAATAGTGCTTAAATGCTTCCTGGTTCGGTGACTGCTTTGCGATATTCCAGAATATTTTGATGTTCGCACTGAGTCGCGAAGTCGAGCGTTTTTAAAGTCAGAAATTCGATAGACTAGTATTCAGTCAAATCAACGGCAATACATTTTAGTGAGAGAAAAAAAGAAAGATGATAAATACGAAGGATGTTAGAAACACGCGCAATGACAAAGTCGATCGTTATTTATAAAAAATAAACGATAAAACGTTGAATCGAATTGCACAAAGTACTATCGCGAATCTTTTTACGAGGATAAATGAATATCGAAGTCTATTAATTTCCTTATGCAAAAAACATTTGTCAGGTTGTCGCTACGATTACACATAGTTGCGATGCATCGCTGCAATTGCGAAATCACAGCAAGCTTCACGGGAACGAGCCTCGTGCATAATCGCGTAAAGGCAAGTCATGAATGAATTTGTACATTGACACTGGTATGAACGAATCACTTTTTTTAAAATATGCCGCATTTGCTACTACTCGACTCCGTTGAAGTTTGGCGTGATTTCGCCTCATATTTTGATTTATTTAAAAAAAAAATAATGAATGATCACAAAAGATAAAATTGACATGTTATGGTAAGAACAAGGTGAGCTAGTGGAGTGCAGACTGTGTTTAGAGGATACCATATAATGCCATGCCAGCTTTGTTTAAAACGATTATTATATTTATATAAAATATATATAACATATATTGACAGTTAATCCATGATTAAAAGAAAAAGACAAATCGGTTCTTTTCTCTTGCTCTGTTAGTGTCGAAGGTACGTTCTGTTGCTCAAACGTCAACGACAGCCTTTGGTTCGAAGTTCAACGCTTCTTTTTTTTGCCCGCCCCCTTCTTGTTGCAATGTTCTTGCGTAGACCAACACACATCCACAAAGATAGTCCTTTTTACAACCACCGTTTATTTATTCCCAATGAAAGGTAAATATTATTTTTTCCAATACACTTTAACAACAACAAAATTTGTTTAGTGTCAGTAAAAAGGACCATCTTTAAGTGCTACGGGGGCTGCGATTACAAGTGAGCGCCAATCAAAATAAAATCAAAGATATTTTTTTGTTTCTAAAGTTTAAAAAAAAATAAATATAAACACCTACGAGTCGCGGACACATCTGCTAATGATTGCGTCGAGGTACTCGACGCTTTTGCAGCGGTCGCCCTTTTACGAGCCTGCTGTCTCCGAAAAGTCGCCATCGTTCGGCGTCGCCCAACAAACAAAAAAAACAGAACCACCACAATGTAATTTCAACGATAGAATCCAAATTCGTCTCCGTTAATTCTCTGTGTTGAAGAATTTAAAGAGTCTTTTGACGTACTAAAAAATTGAAGAAACAGATATTCATTGGCGTGAGTGACTATTTTTTTTTATTTTTATTTTTTTTTATTAGCAAGAATATCGACCTTTACTCTCAGATGATATCACGTATCATTTTGTTGCCGTTTAAGGCGATATTGTAGAATTAAAGCAGTACTGCGATATGCACTTGTGAATCCCGTAGTTTGACCCGCGCGCGTCGAACCACGCATGTCCAAATCAAGACTTATCTGTATCCACGAGCGGACGGATTGTGTAGGATGACTTTGACAAAAAAAGGGAGAGAAAAGAGGGCAGGCACTTCACGAGAGCTACAGTTTCCACGTTGGATCTTCCTGTAAAGCTACTTCGTTAACAGAAGACAGAGTCGTTCATTTTCAATAAGTGAGAAGCGAGAGAATGCGCGTGTGCGTGGGGAAGAAAGAGGGAGAGCCAGTTTTTAAAATACAGTGATAGGAGAATACAGAGCGGACGTCAGACCGAAAATGACAAATGCTGTTTTCGTAAATTTAAAAAATAAAAGTGGGATAAAACAATGCAGACAATGTGTATTGGTGGCTGGACTTTCGAAATCGTCCAAATGTGAGTTTTTTGTAGGTTTTGCTTTTATAACGTCAACAAAGATAAATGATTGTTTAATTTTAAATGCACGCGGCACCAAAATTCGCTGAGAATTCGCGTGCCGCGATGAGTAGATTCGATGCGAAGGTAACGATAACATTTTTTATTTCGAAATATTACATCCATTTACGTGGATTTTTTATATATAATACTTTCTGACACTTTTTTTACAAAATTATACCAAGTTATCTTGGAATGAAGTATAAGGTGTTTAGTAAAAGTTATCACAAACGCTGTAAAATTTACGTGTTTTGTGGATATTTGGCGGTAATTTTTACAAAAAAAATCGTTGCATTCCAAGATTATTTATTCTCTTTTACATTAACAGTATTATTGTACATATTATAGTAGACTATTACAATAAACACTATGGCGCCATTAAAATAGAATGCCTTAATGAAAGATGTTATCAGGGCTGTAACTTTTACAATATTGATTAAACCTTTAAAGAACAATTTTAATACAACTGATTTTATACCGAAACTAGTAAAAAAATTCAACGCAATTTTAAATATTTCAATTTATTTTTCTAAACTTTTATAAATTATTAATATTTCTCGCGTCTCGTGTGCATCATAAAAATCGCGATAAAAATAGTGCAAAAATGAAGTAGCAAGTACAGAAGAGAAAACTTTGAAACGAATGTCAAATATTCATTTGATCAATCCTTTTGTTAAATACTCATCTATATTTTATACAGTAAGGATAATTATATCTATGAAATATTCCGAAATATAATGAAAAATTGCGATCGAATGAAAGATCAAAGTTCGTTTCAAAGCTAATAGGGAAGTTGAGTTCGCCACACCAATGCGCGAGTAGAGCGTGGGTGAGGAACAAAAGGCATCTGTAAGTGCAGTCGATGTAAAGCACATGTGTATGATCGGTTGGTAAGAGATAAACAAAGAGGACAGACGAAAATTTTCGCACGAAGGAGTGGAGTGTTAAAAAAAAGAGCAATGGATAAATTGACGGAGCAAGAAATTTACACTCAGGCGCGAGGGAGTGAGAGAAGAAGAGAGAGTGTGTGCGAGGGAGAAAGAGAGTATGTGTGTGAGACAGAATGTGGATTTTCCTTGTCGAAAGAGAGAAAGACGAAGGAAAGTACATAGTCGTGTTAAACGTCAGTGTTCTATAAGAGCATTAAGGCACGCGCACTGGCCTCCAAACACATTGTTTGCACTCCGCTAAGCTTCGTCGTGTGCTTTTTCTTTTTTAATTTAACAGTTAAAAACAGAGGAGAACAAATGGATAAAAACCGCTTAAACTTTATTTTTTCTTTTTCTTCTTTAAGATTGAGAAAGCGAGAGTACACACATACACACATACAGCGAGAAAGAGAGAGCAGAGAGAGACTTTGTACCGAAACGCAACGTAAGAGCGTGCAAATGTAACGTACAGTGTACGGCGGCATCAATGGCGAAGATGCGAGAAATAACAATTATTGTGAACAATCTGATCGTCCGTTCTATTGATTTTCTTATCTCGATACGCATAAATTTTCCTTTTATTTTCTAGGGAGAAAATATTGTATTGTATACATCAGGCAGAGAGAAGAAAAGTTTCATTTTCATAATTTTTTTATAAAAAAAGAGTGGGCGGATAAGATTTTTTTTCAAATTCGCGATCAATTTTGCAGCCGCGTGACTGACGAAAAAGGACGAAATATTTTGCGTGTTTGTGTATGTGTGAGTTTTCTTTTGAATTTCGTATGTACGCGTGCGCATTTTTTCTCTTCTGCTTTGAACGACTCTATTTTCTTTTTCTTTAAGTTTCTGTCCTTTTGTTCATCTTTTTTTCAACTCTTCTTTTCTTTTTCTTTTTTATGTAAAACATTCTAATGAAACACAAGAAATGATTGCCCTGGAAATTGTCGATACTTGAAGAATTTGTTTTCTTCCGATAATACGATATTTTTTTAGCAAAATACTTTCGCTCGTGCGTTTATCACGTTAAGATGCTGTAAATTAAATTACTTTCATCCCGTCCTGAATACGCGGAAAGAACATATTTTCGTCATTTTATACGGAGTTTAGATGATTTTCATTATACTTAGGAAATGATTATTTTTTTTTTTGTTTTTATATTTCTAATTTCTATAAATATTTCTATATGTGTAAATGTCTGCTCCATGATAGTGGTTTTTTGTTGAAGATATCATGTAAATTTAAACGTATATATATTAGCAAAGTATATCCATAAGTATAAACTTCTTTCTTACCTTTTTTAAAAAAGCATACGTGCATGTCATCGACGAATTGCTGTGGATGTTCGCACGATGTTTTAAAAATTAATCTATGAAAGAATAACAAGCGATAAATAAAATTAGATGCATTCGGACCATTAATTTGTTCGTTTTTTTTACGAGTAAAATAAGCAGGAACGAGACAGAGATCGGTCCAAGTTGCACTCGAGTACAACTCAACGTAGAATATCATTAAAAAAAATATCGTACACTGAGCAGCGTACTTAAGTTCAAAGATTTATAAGCGAATAAATGAGAAAAATGTATTCGCGTATACGCGCATAGCGTCAATATGAATGACCATCGCGTCGCGTTTATACCAGAATGAAAATAGTAACTCGCGTACGAAGATACGAATGTTTATATAAAAATTGGAACGAAGTTCAAAGAACGTCGGAAAAGAATGAACATTAAAACGACGAGGACGAGTTTGTTCGTCGGCGTACTCTGCGATTTATAAACAATCCATAGGAAATTAGGACTTTTAAGAGTGTGTGTGTCTATGCGGGTGTGTATGTCAGTGGGATTTCTAAAAAGAACAATTTTTAGCTAGGAAAAATAAATGAATAAGATTTTGCACACGAGAACGAGGAGAGTCGTGATTAGATAGAAAATAAAAAACAATGCATTCATTAAATGATATCAATCCAACATTAGCTCGTGTATCCGCGCTCCGTAGATTGTACTGTATTACTTATTCCGTTGCTTAGAGTATAGAAGTTTCTCGTTTGCCTTCCAGTTTATTTTTTACTTTTTTACTTTTTACTCCTTTTATTTCTGCGCCTATACGGATCTTCCGCGGGCCGACGACCCTCAGTGTCGCGCCTCTGCAATCACTTTCTTCCGTGTCTATAGCTGAGAGAGTTTCGCAACAAGAAATTACCAGTAATTTAATCATAGTTTTTATTGAATATTAGAAAAAACGACGTATTTTAGATTTTTTGAATATTTTATAAAATGTTGAGGAATGAATAGAAACGAAATCATGTGTACGTACGAGTTTTTAACGAGAATAAAATAAATTAGTATAATCGCGTGTTGAGACTAAAAAGAAAATAAAAATTCGCGCTTACATTTCGGATTCGTCGTTTCGTTTCGATTATGACGTGCTGTTTTTTGTTTTTGTTTTTGTTTTTTTTTTTCGAAGTAAACTTTCTCTGCTTCGTTTGAGCGTCTCCGTGTTTAAACGTCTGACGAAAAAAAAGAAGAAAAATAAAACTTTCATTTTTTGAGAGTCACACGCATCGCTTCTTTTTGAACCCCATTTTTAACCCCATTTTTCTGCAATTTTTTCACTGTACAAAATGCAAAGTAATATAATATATCCGCTCTCGATTTTTTAATCCCACGTCGTGTGGTCACCTCTTGCTTTCATGCGCTTGTCTCGTATCGTTATCTCTTTGTCTACTTTAGTCGCTATACACACCTTGCTCTTTCACAGACTTCTTTCGTTTTCTACTTCTTTCTTTTTTTTTTATAAATAATATACATATATACATATTAATTTTGTCGTTTGTGTGTGTGTTTTTATCGCGTTGATCAATATACATATATAAATAAATATATATAAATTTATATATATACATAAATGAAAGCAAATATATTGGTATATCGACGGGCAAGAACCGCGGCATACGCGTCTTTGTACATAATATATAGCGAGGACTAATTAATATAAAGAAAACCACGGCGATAATCGTCGAAGCATTATAAAATTTACCGTAGGTTTGATTTTTACTGTAAGAGTGAGTAAGAGTGAGAGCGAGTGCAAGAGAATGCGATGCCCCGAGTGCGCGCACGAGAGAAAAAGACATGTAATGTACGTGCAAAAATAAAATTATAAATAATGTATAACGAGTTAAAAAAAAAAGAAAAACCGTGTGACATTTCCACCTTGACTTTTGTCGCTGCACCCACTGCGTGCGACGCGTCTGAATTCTCGCACTTTTTTTTTCTTACTCTCCTCGCGTCATCTTCCTTTCGCGGGTCCCGGTGCACTATATTCTATAAAGCCGAGATAAGCCGGGACTCGGTCGCGCGTTTTCTCTCCTCAAGTCCTGCGCGGCCGCGACTATTGCGATGCTTTCTTCCAAAGCGGCGCGTCGGGGAGTGAGATTCATTTCTTCCGTCGGGATCCTACAGTCGCGAACACGAAACGCATTGGGATGATATGACGACTGATCTTGATTCTTCGTTTTTTTTATCATCATTGTACACCTTATATGCATCGTCCGAGCAGTCAATGTCGGTAGGGTCTAGTGCTTGCCCCCTTTTTATTTAGAGTTCGCTGATTTTTCATTGATGTTTTTCTTTGTATTTTTAAACGAGGAATAACATTGTCGCGGAAAAGGAGTCGTATCGCATAAAAATTTTCGTCGCGTTTTCTTCCGATGCTCGATGGGACGGGATCTTTGAGTTTCGTTCACCGATGCTTCTCGAGAACTCGAAAGGCCGCGGAAGCATATAAGAGTAGCTTAAAATTTACACGTTTATACGACTTTTTATAATGGAAAATTTAGACAAATTAAACTATTCTATAACTCAACTCGTAAAGTGCCTCGTATTCGTGGATTTTCCTGAACAATAATCGACGGAAGAGTTTGATTCGAAATTTTTAAGCGATACTCCGCAATCCAACGCCCGCTGTTTGGAAAGCTCAGTTCAACGCACTTTTCTGTAATCATTTTTTAAAATAATTTTACGTTTCTAACGTGTTTAATATATTTATTGAAATCAAACGCAGCGAAACGCAGGATTCTTCTTGCCACCGATCTCAGTAACATTTACGTACTAACACTGCGTCTTGGGTTTTCTGTCTAATTTGAATTAAATAAAAGAAAAATAAGAGTAATGCTTGAAAAAGTAACGTAAAAAATTATATCGATAATTAATATATTTTATTAATACCAATATTATCTTTATTATTATAACTATCATTACTATTACTATTATTAATATTCATATTTAAAAAAAAAAGATAGGAAAGGAGTGGCGAGCGTATCACTCATATATGTTACTTTTATATCCTTCACGGAGTATAAGTCCTCGCGACATGGCTGCAATTACGAGGATTAATATCATTCTTTTCCGTTTTTGTCTTTAGTCAATTGCAAAAATTCTTAATTTACCACTTGCAGTGAATTTTAGAAGGTTACATTTATAATTTCAAGAGTGTATTGTACGACGAACAAAAAATTAATAACGATCAGTTTTAACGATTTCTGATTTTTTTTTATTGTTCACTACAACAAATTAAAAAAGCTCTTGTAATCGTCTTCACGACACGATTTATCATGAATCATTATCGTCATTTTATTATACAAAAAAGAAAATATCAAGTACCCTTGCAGCAAAAAGGAAGAGAGCAAAGCGAGCGCGAGAATTAATTAAAAATACAGAGCGAGAGAGTGGGAGAAAGAGGACATACATATATTTGATGTATATATGTATGTGTCAGAATTTGCAGTGTATGCGTGTGTATTCGTCTGCGCGCGCGTATGTGTGTATGTGACATAGGCATATACATATATAAAAAAAAATTATACATATATAAATATTACACACAAGACACACGCAATCATATGCGAATGATTGACACATATTAATTTGAACATTTTATGTAGAATTATGAAAGAGTGAGAGTGAGAGTAAGGAAGAGTGAGAAATAAGGAAAAATTGTTCAGCGCATTAAGATTTTTTAATATAAAAAAAAAAGAAAAGATAAATGAATAAATGAAGAAGAGGAAGCGAAGAAGAAAATTGAGGAAAAAAACCTTAAGATGAAAGTCCACAAAAAGCATACAATTGAGATATTTAAATTAACATTGTTGTACACAGTGATATAATTATAATATAAGTATATAAATAAAATCTATTAGAAAATATTTCGTTGGTTTTATTCTCATCTCTCTATATCCGACACATTACTTGTTTAAAGCGAAAGAAAAAACATTATATACTGGCTGGTATCCTCAGAACCTGTCGGCGCTCCACTATATCACCGAACAAGTATTATACGCTTTATATTTACAATGAAGATTGCCCTTGAGTACGACTGTTTTTTTTAGTAGCACATTTACGTTGAATTTGCAGGGACTGCGGGTAACAGGCCAGCGCGAAAAAAGGCCAAGAAGACGCCTAGCACGCCTGTGGCGACGACGGCGCCGACGGCTACAACGACGACCACTAGCAGCGTTCCAACGGTAGGTTTCCTCCGGGGCATGGCTTTTCTTTAACGATGTCGTTGGTCCTTCTTAACGACCATTTGCAAGAAAAGACTTTACGAGATTCAAGTGTCTCTGAAGATTTTTTTTACAATTCCTTTGTTAATATATTAGATTTTGTCATGAAGAATTAATTCATTTGTTTATAAAAATAATAATCTGCCGTTGCTTTTATAGCTGATTTCTGTAAAATTAAAACTAAATATTTATTTATTTGAAAAGAAAAGAAAAGAAAGAGATTTTAAAGAGAAATAGTGAATACAATTATATTACGTTTTTTTTCATTTTTAATGCACTTTTAATACTGATGAAATATTATAGTAAGTAATGAAATGAAATGGTTTAGTAACAATTTTGTCATACTACGCAGGCTTCGAACTTAAATCATACTGGAGGTTTATTAATGAATAGTCAAACGCCAGCGAACTCCACGGGACCAGTAACGAAACCAGCAGTCACTCAACCTAGCAATAATTCCAGTGAACAAGGTATAACAAATGTCTATGCTTGATAAACAAAAAAAAAACAAAAAGAAAAAGAAAACAAAAATCCCGGACTATACTTGTCGATTTTACTAATAGCCATGACTAATTTTTTTTTGCATTGACTCTTCATTTATCTCAATGTTTAATAAGAATGTTTTTCTTCTAAATTACAATTATTACATCGCTAATATTGCAGATGTGATGTTCGTTTTTTTCTGATCGAATGCAAGAGATTTTTTAAGTAAAACAGAATTTTGCATGCTTTTTTTTAAACATCTTTTAATGGCTTTTTATAAACGTTTTGACGACTTATAAAACGTAATACTCTTACTTTACTATTAATTTATAATGAGAATTAAAACAGAAAGAAATTCCATCAAATGGTTGATTAGTGTTTTTAAAAAAAATGCTTACCGCGATTTAACTTTAAGAAATATTATAATTATAGTTAGATAAGAATCATTTTAGAACCTCTTGTTTGTATATATAGGTAAAGATAGTGTGCAATATGTAGAAATCTAGAGCAAAGGAACTTGATATTAAGTTTTAAATTTACATAAAACTTCAGTATTCTATTTTTATACAGTACTTTTAATGGAACTCTCAAAAATAATCTTTGATAATATTAGAATAAAATGTTATACGTATTACAACAAATTAAGATGTTAATTTAATTTTCATAGCATTTTAATTTCAATTGGAGATTATATATTGAATGAATTAAATAATTTAATGAGCCGGTGAAAAATTCTTAGTGAAAGCAGTAGTTGTAGTGTTTAAATAGTATAGCTATTCTGAAAAACAATTAGTTAATTTGACTAAAGATTTAAAATATATTAGTAGAAATACAGACCATTAAAATATAATTTGTAATGATGTATATTCTATATAAATAATGTAATTTGAATTGTTTCTGTATTTTGATTATATTAATAAAATTTTTAATCATACTATATAAAAAACAAATGCTTTCATTTCTTGAGGCTCTGTTAAAATTTTATAAACTTTTAACTTATTTCTCAGCTTCGGCTTTGCACAGTGTTGAATAAGTCGAATTTTTAGAAGAAATTTTGGTAAAAGTATTATATTAAATTCAAAATGCATTACAGGAGTTATATGTTAATAGAATTGAATATTCCATGGAAGTTAAAAGTTTATAATTTTTCTATTTTCTACCAAATTGTACACCAATATATTGAAGCCTTTAGTCAAAGTAACCTTCTTTTTAGTTTTCTATATACAATCTTAAACATTTTATCTGCAAATGTATTTTTAAACTCTTGGTTTCAATTGAATTACCACTTTCTGAAATTATTTATCGACCGCTCTACATGTTCGAAATTTTAACGAAAAACCTGCTCGACTAAATTTAAATTTATAAAATCTTATAAGAGTGTCGATAAAACAGTTTCAGATAATAGTACATAGAATTCTCCCAAACTATTACTCTTCTCTCCTTCAAACTTCTACTCTTCTTTCACTCGAACTATTCTTCTCTACCGTCATATAAGACAATTTATAAAAGATCGCGCGTAATTTAAAAATTTCCACAGAAAAAAAATTAAATGAGCCAGAGAGAAATTTCTTGTAAAATTTACAATGAAGCTCCCATTAGAATACCCGAATAGACGTAATTGTGGGATAGTTAGCGGCGCTGAAAATTTGTACAGCAAAAACAAGTGTAATTGCCTACATCTTGTCGAAATATTTACAAAACTTTGATATAAAAATTTTCACTGTGACTAATTCACAAGATCCATCAATACATTACACTATTTTTTTCTGTAAAATCGCTTCTAGTGTCATAAACCGCTCCACCATCACGCCCGTTTCTTTAATTTTTACGGCGAGCTTCATCACAGAGATTTACAAGAAAATCCTTTCGGTGTGCATAAAGTAGAAAAGAAAAATACATGAGTACTAAAACCCATAAAACCGTCCACCCGAAACAGTTGTAACCGGGGTGAGCAACGCAAGCCAACACCAGCAGCAGCCAGCCACAGCGTCGAGTCAGCCAGTGGCGATAGCGGCGGTGACAGCGAGCGCAGCGGTGGCGGCGTCAGCGGCGCCGACGCCCCCGGTGGCGAGTCACGCCTCGATGCCGGCCCAGCCGTCGCGGCCGTCCTCCCTGGCGACGGCGGCGCCGGCCAAAAAGGCGCCCGTCGCCCCGACGGCGCCCGCCAGCCAGCCCCAGCCACCGCAGCCGCAGTCCCTGCCTGCTAGCCAGGCGATAACCACCCCCACGACAGCCGCGGCGACGATCAGCCCGTCGATACCCAGCGTGCCCCAGCAGCAGCAGCAGCAGCCACCGCAGGTCCCGTCGCCGATCGCACCGCAGACGGTCGCACAGCCGGTCGTTAGTTCCTTTCCCAGCGTCGCCACTTCGCTCACGCAGCACGACGTTGTACCTGGCGTCGTCGGCAGCCACGCCGACTTACTCCAGCCGTACAATTCTTTAGGTATCTTTGGCCTTTCGAGATTTCTCATCTTCTGACAACTCTCATTCTGTTACTTGATAGAGTTACTCGACTCTCGGATTTATTCTAAGATGCGGTTTTGAGAAGACGTTGGACAGTTTTTTTGTTAGGATATGAAAGAAATTTAATGATAAATTTTTAGTTAGTTTGTTTAGTAATTTGTCTTTTCGACAATTTTCATATTTCTTTTTCGTTAAAAGTTAATTTATTTTCTTTTTGATTTGCTTAGAAAGTTATTGCAGTTAACAGTTAATGGTTTTTTAGCAAATTTTACGTCCAATTCAAGTCGATTCGATTAATTAGTTTTCTGTGGTTGCTGATAATTCATTCCGTTGAATGTTGTATAATTAGGTTTGATTAATAACTAATTTCTGCATTAATTTCTTTTGTCAGGCTAAGTTATTACAATCAGTAGAAATTTTCACTTTACAACAAAATTATTTTCTACACTCAATACTAACACTATCAATTGTGTGTGTGTGTTTTTTTTTAATCTTAAGTATTAAAAATGAAAAATATCGATCATTCTACAAAAGGAAGTTTTAAATTAATTTTTTACTAAATTTTCTAATGCATGTATTTTTTTTTTTTTGTGTTTAAGTGAGTAAATCATTTTAAGCAAAACTGTTTTAGACAATCGCAGATTTAAGCCAGGAAATTTTTTGTTTATAATTTTTAAATGTGTTGTAATAAGGCCACATTTTCAATTATTTTTAAGAAACATTAGCAGTCATGGGCGAAAATTTTGTTTAATTTTTTTAATTAAAAATAATATTAATTATTAATAGCTAAACAGATTGTGCAGCTACGAAATATTCATTAGTTTACGTCAAATTACTCGTTACCCGCAGAACAAGTAGATTTCTTAGACTGTCACTATTTTATTTAACTAGCGATATCACTTTACTCACGAGTTGTCCTAACACTTATAACATGTCACTGACTTAAGAAACTCAACATTTTCGCCCTCATTTGCTAATACCAAGCGATTATTATCTCAAACAAAAATATTCAACAAAAAATTGTTACGCCATAACTAACTAAAACCACTCTTTCCTCTCTCTTTCTCTCTCTGAAACGAAAAAAAAACAGTATCATCTGTGCCTACGACGACGCACACAGCGCTTGAGCAGACGCTCGCCTCAAATTTATCCATGGTCAGCTCGAAGAAAGATCAGCAACAGCAGCAACAGTCGCAGCACTTACCGATGATCCAGACGTCTATGGCTCATCAGACCAGCAACAACTCAAGCGCGGCCAATATGAATCTGCTACCGCCCGATGTGAAGAGCATGATGTCAGGCATGCCTGCTAATTTGAATTTGAGCAACCTGAACATGGCGAATCTGAACATGAATCTGCAGCAGGGCCTGTCGCACATGGGCCTGCACAATCAACTCGAGAGCATGATAAATGTGTCGTCGCCCCTTGGCATTCAGAACAGTCACATGACGACTTCGATGGCCGCCGGGGCCGTCCACCATCACCAGCAGCAACACCACCAGCAGCAACATCATCAGCAGCAACACTCCAATGGCTTCTCGAATATGAAGCGACAGGACGAATCGCCGCCAAACATGTTAAATAACAACGGCATCCCTGGTCTGAATTTGAATATGGGTATGTCGATATTCGATCCGCACCAGCTGGTCATGCCCATGCAGATCCCACCGCTGCAGCAGATGAAGAAGGATGAGAAAACGGTGATGGCTATGGCTGCGGCAGCTCAGCAGCAAATGCCGCAAAAGATGGATGGTAGGTGACTTCAAAATGAAGGACGAAGCATTTTCATTTTCTTTTTTATCTCTCTCTCTCTCTCTCTCTCTCTCTCTCTCTCTCTCTCTCGATTTCACACTTTTTGATGCTTTTGCTTTGCTTTGCTTCTTTCACCATTTATCAACGTGACATTCATTTTTTCGAGCTTCTTTCATCTACAGTCACTTATGTGTTTTGAATGTCGCACTCGTTAGATTAAGTCAAAGTTTATTTCCGGACTTTTTATTAAATTTAATTTTTAAAGTAACCATTTATAGTTAAAATTTCGTTGCTGGCGAGCTCTATTTTGATTTATATAAAAATATATATATTTTTTTACAATATACAAAATATTTTTATGTTGAGAAAAAAATGCATGCTTTGTGTCTTAAACAATTTGTAACTTACTTTCTGTTATTGTGACTAACTGTAATTTCACTTGCACTTGCACTTGTACATATCTGTAATTAATACCATCACGCAGTACTAACGCTCACTAATAAGCACATCGCGTTGTTGCTCTAGCCGGAGCTTTTTTTGCAGAAATGACTGCTTTAGGAATACAACCGATGGGCAATCACTCTACCTCTCAATTACTGCCGGAGAAGAAGCAAATGACTCCACCTGATTCGAAGAATCCTGCGTCGAATTTTGCATCAGCCTTCAAAAATAAGGTATGATATAGAATAAATGCTGTGTTACAGCACTTTTTTGTGATTCTTATTTTTACAATTTACATGACTAGGAAATACTGATCGCATAATAAACAATACAAACGTTTCATTATCTAAAATTAAATAGTATTTGTATTTTGTTAATTTTCTTTAAATGTTCCTTTCAGCCGGTTGAGCAAAACGTGAAAAACGCCTCGTCGTGGTCGTCGCTGGCTCAAGCCTCGAGTCCACAATCAGCTGCCGGTACCAGCACAAAGAGCGCGACAAGGGATACCTTCCAGGCATTTAAAAAGCAAGCGAAGGAGAAGCAGGATAGGGTAAGTACTGTAACAAAAAATTAAAAGTCGATATCAATATCCAGTAATAGAAAAATCGTATTCTGACTAACGAAATCACTATTTCTGCAGCAACGAGCGCTTCTGGAGCAGCAGGAGATGCGCCGCCAGCAAAAGGAGCAGGCGGAAAGGGAGCGCTTACGCCAGGAGAGCGAACGCCGACGAGAAAAGGAGGTAGAGGATGCAATGGACAAGGTTCGAAAGGTGTCCGAGCCGGTGTCTGAGACAACCGGATCGGGTATGACACCCTCGAGGGCGGACACTGTCAAGGCCGACGCCACGGAGACGGACAGCAGTAGCCCAAGTCAGTCCGCCAGTCAAGAAAAAGCGGCAGCAGAGCGAGAGCGACAGAGGCTACGGGAGCAAGAACGTCGTCGTCGAGAAGCGGTAAGTTGGAGTACTAGATCACCTTATCTTCTGGCATTTTAATATTGAGTTGTCACCTTCTACCTACAGTTCACTATATTTCATTATTTTTTGCAATAACAAACAAACGTGCAATAATAAATTCATCTGTAAAATACATTGCCATTTTTAACAGAAATGATTTAAATTTATTATTTTGTTAAAATTTTGTTGATGTAGAGATGAAATTGACGACTCAACATACTTAAAGGGAATGTGGAATGAAGCTTATTCAGTTTTTTATTTTAAAAATTTATTGCTATAATTTTTTGCACATTTTGTTCTCTTTATTTAAATTTCACATTCTCTTAATTTAATTTACATCTGTATCTGTCTGATATAATTATGAACATTTGTTTACACATAGTATTCATTTATTTTACTTATATAATCATGAAATTTATCATTAATTTAGATCAGAATTATACAAAATTTTCATTGAAAATTGCAGACAGCTCGTTGTAAATAAATGTTCCTAATAAAATTGATAAGTTCAATATACGAAAAAGTTTATTTGAAAAGTTTTTCACTAAACTTTAAACAACAATAAAGCGAAAATATCCAAACTAAAAAATTGTCACGTTAAGAAACAAAAGAAAAGCTTATTAAATGAACTTTTTCAAATAATGCTACATATCGATTTCTTAAATAAATAATCAGCGTATACTGTGTAAAAATCTAGAAAAGTCCAAAGCAACACTAAGTAGCTAGATCGTGCCGTTACTCTACCGGTAGCCGCATTACTCTGCTCGGCAGCTGTTTCGGCTCTCACGATCGAAGTCAACAGTCTTCCTTTCCCCCTTAAAAACTTTTTCCAAATTATTTTCGAGACGGGATCCCCAATAGAATCGTGGTGTTTATTTATCGTTTCAGATGGCCGGCCAGATCGACATGAACCTACAAAGTGATATGATGGCAGCCTTCGAGGAATCACTGTAATGTCGTATAAAGCTGCTCGTTTGTTACTAAAGAGTGTAAAAAGTAAAAAGACGGCCGTGGATGGATCCGTGAGATTTGTGCGACCGTCGGGACGAGCGTCGACGATACCGGGCAGGACTTGGCTGAAAAAAATTAAGCAAATTTAAAGAAAGCCGCAGGACGATAACTTTTCTTTTGTGAATGACAGAACGAAAAAATGAATCGAAACTAAAAGAATTCGAAGGAAACTTCTGTGGGAATACGAAGCCACAGAGAGGAACGTGTTAATATATATTCTGAGAAATAGTAAGCATATTAACAAAAAGGACGTGATAGGAGCGCGCGAGGTGTAAGGTGAATGTGAATCAATGATTTAAGTTAAATCGACGATCGAAGAATTATGGAAGGCGGATGAGAAGGCAGTGACCGCGAGAAATTGTAATACACACACGTACACTGTTTTTACACACTGCCGAGGCACGACTGTCTTTAAAAAAAAATCCTCGTCTCCTTCAAGGACGCGACGCGCGGGCCGCTTCGTTTTCGTAGGCCCCGCCACGTCGCTGACAGCATCGCCACCTGCACCACTACTATTTTTTTCCGTCGTAATGCTATACGAGAAAAGTGCGCGTGCGTGCGTGATGCTGACACGCACACAGGATCGAGGACGGGACACTCAAGTGTGACACAGTTTATTTGTAATTTAGAAAAAATAAAAAGTAAAAAATGGAGTAATAATGAATTTATTGCGAAGGTCTGACGAGGAAGCTATGCGACACAATTAGAGTAAATGCGGAGTATTCACTGATATACTTACGAGAATACCTCGGCATATATACGGTAAAGAAAGGGATACACACTGACTACATTGTATAACTGTTTTACGAATTTTCCGGATTTCATAAGTTTGTACTGTATGTAAATTTGAAGAGAGAAACGAGTAAGAAAAATAATAATGATGATAAAACTAAGTAAGCGAAAAAAAAAAATAATTGAATACCAATGTGTTTTTGCGATTGTCTGTATGTATAGTGTGCGTGGCTAGTGATAATAAAAAACAAATAGTAATTGAGAACGTAGATCGAGCAAAGAAAATTAAATGGCGAGAAAATGAATACAGAGGATACGTAAGAGTTGTGTACATTTAGTTAAGTTTTATATTTTTCCACATTTCAGTCATTGATCGTTGTTAGGATTATATATATATATATTTACATAAATAGTTTCTGCCAATAATTACCTAAAAAAGATACAAATCGAATAGCAGATGCCGTTTCAACAAAATATTATAAAAAAAGAATACAGAATTAACTTTCAAAGGACGTTCTTTTTTCTTTTTTCTTTTTTTGTTGTTGTATCTTGCGAAGCGACAAGGCGCAACGAGTCTTACAGGAACTCGTTAATCGAGGCGTTTAAAGGAGATATAATGAATTTATCCTACGTAGAAACCATGCTGCGTAGCTTGGGGCAGAAATTTAGGAAAGGGAAAAAAATGATAAAACACATCCGGCATCGAGAAACGTCGTTAAAGATTTTTCGCGAGCGACGGAGGGCTGTAAACATTTTTCTAGGGGATGTAAGAGCCTATGTTTTTCTTTCGATTTTACCAACTAAGCATTGTCGTGCTAAAAATTAATTTTTTTTCTATTTACTTACAATCGCTTACCTTAAGTTATTGTGCGAATATTATGTTTGCGTGCTTTTTATCCCTCCTATCCCAATTTACATACTTGCGAGTATTTATGTGCTACAAAGTTCGAGGATGCGCTTGATAAACCGAGCTCTCGAACTTTGACAATTGTATAATAATTAACGTTGTGTAGATAATTGAATAAATAGAAAAAAATATTAATTAATAGCTTAATACTGCTAAGTGGGTAACACTAGATTTTTATACAGCTTTGACATCCTGTTTAAAAAAGAAAATAAAAGAAAAACAAAATCGTCAATTATTATGATTATAATGGTAAAGAATATTAAAAAAAAACAAATAAAAATAAAAAAACGATAGTGGGAAATAATTGAACGATCTCTCGTCCTAACCAGTAATAACAAAATAATTAAACGAATCAGACGCGTGTGTAAAATAATAATATTATAGAAGATTAAAACAAAATGTAATTGTACCTATTTCCTATAGCGTGCGATTATCAAAAAAGACTCATTAATTGTAAAAGTTTCGACTGTGGCCGTGAAATGAAAAAATGAAACTAATGTCAGAAAAACCGATGAGGACTTTTTGCACAGTAGCTTTGATCGGCGGTTCGTCAATCTACATGTGAAAGTCGCTAAGACAAAGTCTGAATCGTTGCATTGGCAATCGACGCGAATGGCTATATTGATCATGTAACAAATGGACGTAAACATTTGAATTTAATTCTTACTTTATTTCAAGGAGAAAGACACAAGTACAAACTTTCAGCAAAGATGATAATGTTCATTGAAGCTTGTAGAAGTGTAACATTGTAAATTTTTCGAGAATTCATCTTGGTGGGATTTTATATAGTTTTAGATATTGAGGGAAGGTAAATTCAAAACTCTCAAAAAAAGTTTACTCACTAAGATTTAGCGCGAGTATTATATGAAATAAAATGAAAACAATTCGTACAGTGACGTAGAAAAATTTGTGGAATTCATAAAAACGAAAACTACGAGAAAAGTGTGTATAGCTTTGCTAATAAAAAAATCTTGCGGGAAGTGTCATTTCACCGTTTTAATAGTTAGGATTTAGAAGCGTTCATGAAAATTTCGGTCTTTTGATTTTGTTTCTTTTTTTTTTCTTTTGTACGCGCCTCTTCTGTGTTAAGCTCGAACCTCGACAAAATCTATACGTCCTTTGCATTTACGAAAACAAAATAAATAAAAATTTAGCTGTATACCGATCGCGCGAAAAGTTAAATGTAGGTATAACGATTATAAAAGGTTCGAGCTGCAAAATGTGTTGCAATGTTTACGTTTGCCAATATGAAATTCTCTTTCATAAATTCAATTGGCTGAAAAGAGAAAAATTAATAAAAAAAAATTAATTGTAATGTAAGACACACGAGTTGTTGCCGCTGCGGCGTTCATTTAAGTTTGAGATGATATCAATAATAAATTTAATATATACAAAAAAATTTTAAAAAATGAAAAAATTTCATGATTGCTCGACGAGCACTTTTAAAAAGAGTTTAACAATGCGTTGCATGTTGAATTAAATCTGTACACAAAGCCTATTGCGTCGTCTTTTTCGCTTAATTGAATACGTTGTGTTGATTTGGAAATTGTACGTCGAATGAGTGAAATACTTCGGATCGTGCGTTTGAAGGTAGGAAAACTAAGGAAGAGGCGCGCGCATAAGCAACTTACAAGAGAGTGATAACATTATGTTACGTTTCTAGGTGAATAGTGAAAAAAGTCGGTGAGAGAATTTGCATACGCGTGCGTCTTATTTTCAATCGACTATACGACTCCGTAACGCAGTGATAGAAAGCGAATTTTCTCGATTTACGAGCTTCTGCAATGTGACCTTTTACTTTTTGTGTACAAACATTCTTTTAACAAACATTCATATCGTTACGCAACACCTGGTAATATAGGTCTACGATAAGTTTGTAATATATATTTGTTAATTGTACATAAACTTTGCTTTAAAATTAATTTCATTGTCACATCATTTGAGTTTCAATGGCACCGTTTGGAAGCACAGTAAACGAGTTGATTCGCTGACCGCTTAGTCGTCGATAATATCATTTCAATAATAAATTCTTATTCTATTCTCTATAATTGTTCTTTGTAGCGTGCAATTTTGGTGCAAAATCATCGTCCAAACTGATAAATCAAAATCAGAAGAAAAGTTGAATAAGAGATCTATGAAGATGGTCTCTTGATTTTGATGAAGAACGAAATTTTCGTTTAAGGTGTCCTAGTAATTTTAAAATTGTTACTTTACATTTGAGATTTATAATTGTGTATAATATATGAATGTAGAATTTGTTATAAAAAATAACCATACATTCCAATACGGATTTAATAAAACATTTTATCTTAATTATTTCCTTGTTTACTACACAAAAAATAATTTAGTTTAAGAATACTTTTCAAATATTATATTTTTTTCTTAATATTAAAATGTACTACAAAATATGCTTTTCTTCGTGAAAAGTATATAAGATTTATATTTTTTTTATAAACATCAATTAGTTGTTTATTTTTAATATATTCATTATACAAGATTCTTATTATTTTTTTCTACATATTTTTTTGGATCAAATATTTGAAAATTTTTGTTAAATTCAGTATAAAGGCAAGCTTCATAATTCACATATGTAGTTGCAATAATTACTTATGAAAACTTTTCTTTAAAAAAAATATATCAGAATCTCCAGAAAACTGTAAGTAACGATTTAAAGTTATCTAGAACAACTTACTCGGCATCTCGAAAAGGACAAAATTACACTGTAAATGATATTTTTTCGTAATTTTAATTTACAACAAAATGAATAAACAAGAGATTTCGTTGATCAATGCAAAAATCTCTCCTCGTTTATTTTTTTTTTTTTTCGCTCACTTGTGTATTGCTTTGGCACACGTCCGCCTTTACTTTTAGCGAAACTCATGCGGAACGTAGGACTTAATTAACGATTCCGTGTGATGGTTCGCGATGCGCTTTTTTTGTCGCTGCACGTGGAAAAAAATATTATTGTAATTACGGTAAAAAGAAAAGAGAACATTGTATATAAAATATTTTTTGTTATCTCCGCTAAGTTTTTATTAGACTAAGAGTAGCAAACTATAATTAATTAATAAATACAGAACTTATAAGTTTCAAATTAACAGAATTTCTTAAAATTTTTCTTGTGTTGAAAACATATCCTCACTGATTTCTTTCCTCTACCAATTTACGAAAACAACATATTTTTTTTACTGTAATTATACTAATATTCACACCATGCAATTTCTTAAGTGACTGCTGAGCAATATTAAGCGTATCGATCGGTTTACGACGAGGAATTTAAAATATAAATGGCTCGGTCGATGCAACGTACACGTGTGTAGTCAAAAATACGTATGTACCTCAAAAAAACTAAAAAAATGGACAAAAAAAATTAAAATTGGTAGAAAGACGCGCTGATCGGATTGTTGAGCCTCAAAAAGAAGGAAGGACGAGTGATTTTTAAGAATGAGGAAAAAATTGTAAATGACTCTGCATAGGTACATTATAAGATAATGTATAAAGATAAGCGGATTTATACATTGTAAATACGAGAGAAACCGCGAGAATTTCGTAGAGAATACTAAAAATCGAGTGGCAGCAATTTAGAGAAGTCTTGAGTGGATGATAGCTAAATATTTCTTTGTATCATAAATAAAGAAAAAAAAGTCGCAAAATAAAGGATTTAACGGAGGCGAGTGGGAAACAAACGCATATTGAGGAACGCAGATACACCTCCAGGGATGTGATATAAGGATTTGTAATGTTTAAGAATAAAAAAAAACAATTATGGAGGTCGATAGATTAATAAAAAAAGGATCGTGTAACCTAAAATACTAGATCTCAGCCTAAGCTTAGATTTAACGAGAGAAAATGAAGCAGGGGACGAAATAAAAAAAATATTACGAAAAAAAAATGAAATATTCTACGAGATAGCTACAATTATGTATAACTTTGTTAAGGAACACCAAATTTACTCCACTGTATCAAATGGACAGTCAGAGATAAAAAGATAATTTTTTATGTAAGTTCCATCATGGGCGCACATCATCTCCAATGGCACATGAATTTTATCAAGTCTTTAAAAAAAATCAATAAAGGAAAAAAACGATAAAAAAAGAGATTCTGATAAAACGAGGCGTTTTTTTAATCGAAATAAAATAAAATAATTAAAATGATGGTTGTACATAAATAACAATTGAATTTAAATAAATGGATTGAAAAAAAATAAACTTATGGTCTTTGATGTTGTTAAGTAAGAGGATGAAACTTTGTTTCGATTTGCTCTTACGCTTTTCTCTCATTTGCTGGCAAGTGATGTCACGTCCGTTAATTTTATCCGTAGGTTAATATATTAATTTTTTCTTCTCTTTTTTTTCTTTTATCCTTAACTTCTCTTATTCTTATCGTTTTTAACGATATTGTAATTTACTTTATTTTTGCTATTTTGTTGAAGATTCGCTGAACGGATATTCACATTCGTCAGCGTCGTGATCGTTACTAACTTAAACCAAGCAATATTTCACATTTCGTTCTACTTTTATCTTAGTTCTTAAATAAACTTACCCTCTTCGTCTAGTATTTATTTTTCACGTTTTATCATATCTTTCATAGGATTATTAAAAAAAATAATAATGGCGACGTTAAAAAAAAAAGAATCGCATCGTCGGTAGTACAAAGCTTGCAAGATGAAAATTTGCATTCGACCGATCGTTTAGATTGTATGTAAAAAAAAACGAAGCTTAAAGCTGTAAGGGTAGCACTTAGTGACGATTATTTCTTTAAATGTTTATTGTTAGATATAGAGATAACAAAAGATTGTTGTTGTTTATTGAATAGGTCGCGTTAGGCTAATAGTTAAAAAAAAACCAAGAGTTTGAGCAATAAATCGATTTCGCACGTGTCTCTTTAGCGTATTTTTCTTTAAAAAAATCGATCATTTTGAATCGACATCTGTGTATGAGTGAATCATGCACCAAGTGAATATTCGCCTCTTACGATGTACACTGGCATGTATTTGTATTGCACTTTTTACTTGACAACATCGAAACCACTTGAGATAATTAAACAAATAAATAAACAAAAAAAAATGGATAAAAGATAAAATATTAAAATACAATGCGTTCGTTCGTCGTGACTAAAAAAAAGGTACCGAGTAATTAACGTCATTTTATTAAATATTATGAATTAACCGACTGAGTGACCGAGAGGATCCCATTTGCGTGTGAACAAGTGCAAAGTGTTTTGCTGTACACGAGTTAACTAATCGTATATATAAATAAAGAAATGGAGAAAAAAAGTTTTGCGCAAGAAAAAGGATAAATATTAAACGATCTAATTCTTGGGCGCACCCTCGCTCTCCTTTGAAATAAGATTTGCAATTTTTGCACGTTGCATTGCTAAAATTGACGTCACGTCGAAGCCGCGTGTGCAAACTGCAATGGGCGAAAAATCACGCGAACTTTTCGTATGCCTGTTGTTCTTTCCTAAGTTCGTGAGTCAAGTAGCAGAAATGAAATGTAACAAACGAATAAAAAGAAAACAGAGCGGGAGCTGGCGAAGCATATGAAGTGGAGAAAAAAAAATTTGTGTATACTATTATTATAATTATGATTAAAATTATTATGATTATTATTATTACCATAAGATAATGCATATTATATATTATCGTATGTATTATTATAACCTTCAGAAATATGCTTATTATCCTAAGGTTGAATTATTATTAATAACTACTTGAAAGTATAATGACAGTTGTATTTCTTTATCATCAACTCCTCCTTTAGATCCCTATCATGTCTCCTCTAAGTTTAAAGAGGAATTATATATGAATTGTATATTTTTTATTTACTTTAAGTTTCAATAAAAAATATTTATAAAATATCTGTGTTTACGTTTTATTTTATTTTATGTATTTTATCAGAATGATGGAGAGTAGAGAAGCTTTAAGTTTCATTTTACTGAAAGATAATTCTGTTTCTTTAAAAATTAGTATTTCATGTTAACGTTTTTTAAAGCAAAAGTTTTTATTTTAACGCTATTCTCAAAGTAATAACAGTTACATTTTAATTGTTTTGTTGCTCTTTGAAGCGTTGGTATTCTTTTAATCGCAAAGCTTGTATCTTGATAAAACCACCGGCATCTTCCGGTTGAAAATCTCCTTGGACGTCCATTGAGACCAGATTTTCATTGTAAAGTGATACGTCGCTTTTCCGAGCCATTATGGATACTAATCAATCAAGTAAGTACTATAATTAAATTTAATTGATAACAGATTTTGTTACTAAAATTATAACTGTTTACTAACCACTACCCTTGTATAGTCGTACATGCACTGAACCTGTCACGTATTTTTGCGATAAGCCGATGCTTTCTTTTACAAAGTCACATTCTGGTGAAAACCACAAACCTGTAACAATATTTATTTATATACAGTTTGTTTTAAATATTTAATTATAACGCAGTTAAAATAAATATTAGTTATAAGTTTTTACTTTTTATATATAAATTCTTACCATTGTAAACATAATCGGACATTTTATCAGTTAAGAAAGATTTGAGTCTTAAAACTTCTCGGTCTAATAAATAGACTTCTAAATCCCGATGAGCTGCATGAAGAATCGTCGAAGCTGGTGATTCATAGATTCCTCTAGACTTTAAATTTTAATATATAATTGTTCAAATTTAAATTAATGGTGAAAAAATACGCGCAAAAAATAAGCACAATCTCAGAAAAATATAAAAAATGATACAATAACAAGCAAATTTTACTAGAAATGTAGGTATAGTCAAATTTAATATGTCTACAGAATTTGTATGAAATATATTTTTAAATTTACTAAACACTGAGCTATTCTTTTTATTTTATAAGTTTGTCCTTGTTTTAGTAAATACTATAGGCACATTTAAAGTTCCTCCCTACAAATCTGCATGTCATATTGTCATCCGATATATATACTATTTATATGTACGTTATAAATATAGTATTTAGCAATTGTTTATTAACATACATATGTAACGAAAATGACAGCTCGAACAGATACCCATTTTCCAAGATTTTTTATTGATAAACGCAATCTGCACAATAAAATGTACAAAGAGTAATTTTTTCGAAGTCTGCCGTTATTTCTTTTTGACAAACCATCTGCGTAAAGGTCGGTCCGATTTTTCTCGTTTATATTATATATATCGGATGACATGTAGATTTGCAGGGAGGAACCAAAGCAACATTTTTTCTTCGTTTAAATTGTACTTTTTGTCACTGAACTACCTTAAGACCGATGTATCTGTTTTCTACAATATCGATTCTACCAATTCCGTGTTCACCACCCACTTGGTTGAGGAGTTGCACCATCACCAACGGATGTTTAATGATGTCGTTAATTTTCATGATTTTAACAGCTGAGGGATATCCTTCAGAGAAAAACACTTCGATGTCCAGTGGTTCATCAGGTGCATTTTCTGGATTTTTTGTCATGGTACATAAATTACTTGGTGCTGGACTTGCTGGGTTTTCCAAAACTCCGGATTCATAACTGCATAAATGAGTGAAAAAACATAATATCAAAAACAAAATGATAATATCAAAGAACAAAATGAAAATGAATTATTGAAAAAAAAATGAGTGAAAAATAAAAGTAGTGTGGACTTCAATTGCTGTCACATGAATTAATTTTTTCAGTAAACACTTATACACTATTATGATTAAGAAAACCGTATTTAGAAAATTTTAATTTAGTACATTCTATAAGTTTTATATTCAAGAAATTATTCAAAAAGCTATTGATTTTTTATTAACATTTTTTTTATTTCAGACTAATTACAAAATTATTAATTATTTCATTGCGATTTAGTTTAAAAAATTTCAATTTATTATTAATTCAGATTAACTTTGGCGCTATTTGACCGGAAACAGAGTGGCTAAATAATTAATCCTTAAATGTTTTATAAACAATCAGCCATCGTTTAAAAAAAAAAATAAATAAATAGTCCAATAATTATAATACATTATTGCTATATTATTGTACTAATGATTAGCATCTACATTTTTTAAATTGGATTTTGTGAAAAAATCATTAAACAAGTAAATTTTATTAATAGCAAGTGTCGTGTATCTATACAAATAACTCTTTTTTAAAGTGCGGCGAATAAAAAATCAGAAATGCATTTTATTATAAGCAGTAATTAATGCCTGCAAATCGATTGTAGCATTTATTTCATACTTAAAAATGCAGTACTTCAGAAATTTCGATCGTGGCATTCATCTCGCCGTAGATATCGATGCTTCGTGGGGCCAATCGCGAGCTCCTACAGTAGAGATGCAGTAACCACTGAAGAGGTAGGACCTTCGTACCGGCTCGCAGCTTCTGGCTTAAATTACCGTCGTATTTTTGATCGAGTGGTGTCCAAATCATCACTAATTACGGAATTGTATCATCACGCATAGATTTCGTAAGCATTTTTCTGGATTTTTCGTTCTATTAATTCGCAAAAATATATCAAAATTGCTTCCTAAAGGCATTCCATAGCCTTCCGATCGTGACGAATTTTCAAGCCGCCATATTGCCAAAGTGCCTGTTACCGTGGGTAAAAAGCGCACGTAGATCAATTACGATTATAATTTTAGTCATAAATAATGCCTGCTCGCGAAAATTTGACCTTGATACGCGAGTCGCGGTAGATTTCGATGTGGTTTACGCGAGCCAATCGCGCCCCCTGTGGCAGTGGACCAGCGGCCGTTGAAGAGGTAGGATCATGCGGTGCCGGCTCACGCCTTCCGGCTCCAGTTACCTTAGGATTTTCGACCGAGGAGTGCCTAAATCCATCTCATATCATGAATTTGTATCATCAGACGTTGATTCGGTAAGAATTTCGCCGGATTTTCTATTTCGTTTTCGCTAAATATCTCAAAAGTACATGCTACGCTTGTCCAACGGCATTTCGAACGACAACGGACTTTTCGTGCATGCGACTCGAAATTTGCCTTCGTTAGTAATCATAACCAGTGTGCGTATAGACTGATATAGCGAGTCAAGACCAAGAAATTTTGGTCTTGACTTCTTTTCGCGGCAAATTTTGGTGCTCAGTGTAAGTCAACCGTGGGCTCCCGTGCAGGCAGTAACTTGTTCGAAGACACAAGATGGCGGCCATAGCAGCTTGCAGCTTCCGATTGCGAAGCAAGTCACTTTTTTTGTTCTTTTCCAATTCTTTGCGGGTCATGGTGAATTCGATGCAGCATGGGCAAGGTAGTGAGTCAGTTTAAATTTTTTCATTCTCGGAGGCATATATTATATATTCGTGTACAAGCCGATCATTATCTTCCTATAAATACAGATATATATGTGTACAGATATATGCGAAAGGGAGTGAGAATTAGGCAGCTAAGAGAGCAAAACATTGTCTGCTTCATGCAGTGTCAAATGTCTATTTCCAGTTAAATAACTCTTTATTTCGAACAAGGGAGGGAGTGAGTCTGTGTTATAATACCGTCGGCAGTCCCAAACGTTGTCTGCCTACAGTGTTGAATGTGTTGTTTCTTTTGCTATACTAAAGAATGTTTATTTAAAATATGTGTAGATCATTTAAAGATTTAAATTTTTTTTTTCAGCGACTCGTTCAAAGAGAAGAGATTTCGGTCAGCCACTTGCAGTTTTCGACATTGAAACAAATCACTACTGGTAGATTCTGATGCTCCACACAACCATTGGCAGTCTCCATGGAGTTAGCCATCGGACTGTTCTTATTCAAACCAGTTTTAATAACATCATGAAGGTAGGTACCAAATAGTAATGTAACAAAAAAACTCTGTGAATACGATATAAACATATTAACATAGGTTCATTATTTTTTCAGAGAAAGATCTTCCATCGGATTTATGTGAAGTAGAGCCATAATTTTGCATACTTCTCCAATAATGTTAGTCAATGCAAATAATTTATATCTCAGTTATCTCATTAACTCCAATTACTTGCAGATTTGTATGCTTAAAATTAAAATAATTCTTAATTATATAAACCTAAACTAGAGGTCTGATCAAAATGGTTTTCATATTCATACAAGATTAATCAGTTTATTTTATTAAAAGTTACTTAATTAATGATAAAAATATTGATTTAATATTAATATTATTAAATATTTAATATTTACTTTACTTAAAAAAATTTGTTGTAAGATGTTACCAATAAGTAGGATTCAATAATTTTAATACAAATTTGAAATACTTTTCAGGTTTTATGGAGCAGATATGAATGAATACTCCAGTTACTTTTTTCTAACAGTTCTAGATATCATTTTGGAGCTAGTTGTTGGAATAATAAGATCTGAACTCCATATAAGAGTTAGTAAGTAAAGAACGTGCAACTCTTTTTATTTGACATTTATTTGGCAGAATCCGAAAGACTTATTTTAATAGAATATTACTTGCAAAATAATGTTGTCATTTATATGAACATACATATTATTATAGTAGATATTATATCTACTATGTGAATTGTAATTAAAATAGTGCATTGTATTTAAGATATTTTCAAATGTAATTGAAACATCCATAATTTAAATTCTAAAATAAAATTCTATAATAAAATATTTATAATGCTTATGTTTCAATCAATTTGATGAAATTTTTAAAATATTTTTCAGATTTCCTAAAGTGTGTAAAATAGATGGCAGTTTCAAGTTTGTTATCTAACTGTTCCAGATGTCACTAAACTTTGTTGTCTGGAACAAGAAGGAACTGTGCTTCATATGAAATCATATGTAAGTACAGAATGTGAAAGTCATTTACCTAATAATATCCTAAACTGATTCCTTGACCAAATAGCACTTCTTTTTGTTTTTTAACAAGTGCAAGTGCATTATTAATATCTCCTTATACAAAAACAGAGTAAAACTATCTACCTTCTGATATTAAACATTAAAGAATATTAAATTTTTTCTCACAACAATTCAATGAGATTATAAATTTTCTAAGGTCCTTAGTTTTCACTATATGTGACCATAATAAAAAATTAATGCAAAAAGTTCTTAATAATTTTTAGTAATATTTTTTTGGAACTTGTGCAGATCAGAAAGAAAAATTGAATTGAAATAATTTGATGTAATTTAAATTACAAGAAAAATAGTTGAGTACTATTTATCGAATAAAGTGCTACTTCAACAAATAATTTCTTTTTTATAGTTTCCTTATTTTAAGCTGATTTTCATAGGTTCCATAGATTTCGAAATATATACATTTGTAATTAAAGATAAAGTGAATTTGTATTTAACGATAACAATTCCAAAAAGTGTAGTCAAATAGGTTCTTCAAGTATTTTATTTATAGCTTTGATAAAACAAAAGCTTTGATTAATAAATTTTTACTAACAGTTATTAATTATAATTAGTATATTATAGGCAAGTATAAATATATTCGTATAATAGTAAAGAAGGATTAATAAAAACATCCTTTCTGTATGATTTCCTTAATACATATAATATACGTACCACTACAATGTTGTTGAACAACCTAAACATTGAGCAAGCGATAAGTAATTATAAAACTAGAGATATGTTAGATGATATTTAAATTACTATTGCATAAAGACAATAAAAAATTAAATAAATTTAAAAATTTTCTAGAATTAAAAAAAATGCAAGCTCAATGTTAATTTTAATCTAGAAAGGTTCACGTAGCCTTTATTAGATTCTTACTCAGTAAAAATAATTTGTTTAATGTCAATTAAGATAGGCTGTAAAAAAAGTTTTTTTTACTAGTTTATTACTTTCCGTTTAAAATAATTATTTGTTTAGTATATGTAAATTAATTGATTTATTTAATTACATAAATTATTGAATTATTGTTAAATTATTAGTTATTTAATGAATAATAATTCAATTTTATTAAAATTCATAAAAATAATCTAACTGATTTTAATACTTTGCATAAGCTGGTCATAAGCCCCTTTATTGTCATTGAAGTATCAGTTTATTCATTGTTTTTTTTTTTAAATAAAAAAGATGCAAAATATCAATATTTGTTAAATTAAAACTCTTTACAAATATTGAAGTGAAATTTACGTATAATACTCCTTAAAAGAATACGCATGTGTAAGGTATAAGCTTCTTTATCCGTTTAGTAAAAGAGCAAATAGCAAAGGCAGTTTGTTCGCTGAATTGCGTTTTATAAGCAATAATAATTACGTCTACTGCAACAATAATCTTGTTTTCGATAGGGCGCAATACGGTGCTCCGGAAATTATGACCTTGAATTCATCTCGCGATAGATTTCGATATTTCACGCGAGCCGGTCGCGCCCTCTGTGGCAGTGGACCAGTGACCGTCGAGCGGGTAGGACCGCGCTGCCAGGTTGCAGCTTTCGGCTCCAATTAATTTAGGATTTTCGATCGAGCGGTGGCTAAATCATCTGTAATTATACATTTTTACCGGTATGTACCGCCTTGGTAAGAATTTCCCTGAATCTTTTTCTCTATTTTCGCGAAAAAAGTGTCCAAAATCCCTGATATAGGTTGGCTTGTAGTATTTCGAATCTCAACAACTTTTCAAGCCGCCATTTTGAGTGGCTCAAAGTGGCTCTTGCCGTGGATAAAACGCGCGCGTAGATCAATTACGGTTGCACTTGTTATAGTCATGAATTTCGTCGTAAGCAATACAGCAATAAATTTTGACCTTGATACTCGAGTCACGGTAGATCTTGATACGCTTCACGCAAGCCAATCGCACCTCCTGTGCTAGTGGACCAGTGAATTTTGAAGGGTATGGCCGCGCGGTACCGGCTCACACCTCCCGGCTTCAATTCATCTCATACATCGATTCGGTAAAAATTTTTTCGAGTTCTCTCTTTAGTTTTCGCAAAAGTATCTCAAAAATGCCTGCAATGCTTGTTCAACAGCATTTCGAATGTCAATGGACTTTTCGCGCATCTGGGAAATATGCTTTTGTTACTTATAACCACTATGCATAGACTGATAGCGAATCACTTTTTTTTGTTAATTTCCGATTCTTTGCGAGTCATCTTGAATTTGATGTAGCATGGGCAGAGTAGTAAGTCAATTTAAATGTTTGCTTTGACGGAGGCATATATTATATCTTCGTGTACAAGTAGGTTTATTACAAGCTAATTAATTATGTTACTAATATTATTTAAATGTTATCAATTATTGACAAAATCAGCCTAGGAGTAATTCTTTAAGGTCATTTTATGATCCGCTAGGTCTGTTCTAAAAAAAAACTTTTTACACAACCTTCAGGTCCCATCGGTACATGAATTTTAATGGAACAGGGCTTAAATTGTTGAAAATTTATGCCATTCTGAGCTAAAGAGTTGTAGGGTTTAAAATGATTTGATTAATTAGTTGAAAAATTTTAAAAACTGCTTAAATTTCTTCATTTTTATGAAATTTCTTAAATTTATTTAGTTTTAGAACTTTTTCAACTATTTAATCAAATCATTTTAAATCCTACAACTCTTCAGCTCAGAATGGCATAAATTATCAACTATTTAAGCCCTGTCCCATTAAAATCATGCACTGATGGGACCTGTAGGTTACGCCAAAGTGTCTATTTCCATGTTTTCTGTACAACAGCTTTACTATAACTTACAAGTCAGAACACATTAATGAATCTGCTTCAAAATTTCTTTTTTAATATTTAGCAAGATTGAGATTACTTGCAACGAACAACATGTTCCATTTAATAACATAGTTCATTTAAATGATGAGCTTTCTTGAAAATAAATTGAAAACTTAATCTTAACTCAATCATTAATATTCTCAGTATGAGTTTAATTAATAAGTTTAACTCTTTTTTTGTTGAATTTATAATCTATAAAATATTTTGTAAATAACAACTATATTATAAGATTAATATCTGAAATATAATACTTGTGTTAATCTGTGTTTACATATGATTGCAGAATGAAGGAGTTTGCCTGCTACCTACATCTACATTCTTCAGATTCATCAACTTCATGCAGATTCTGGTTGTCTCAGCGGAAATGCAGAAGCACCAATGGGAATTAATGTATTCGGTTGCCCTCTTCATTTGTAATCATCATATTGATCACTTTTTAAGAGTGGTATCTTATACGAATTCCCATTGTTGTCTCTGTGTACCTTGACCTCAGTCTTCGGTGAAAATTCGTACTTTGATACTGTCGAAATCCTATTTCGTACTTTTTCACTGATATGTCTGGTTATTACAGAACTTCAGTAAAATATTATGGAATTGTATTTTGATATGTATGTGTGGGATTCGAAGGGATCTCTGAGTACTCAAGGTACGGCTGATGACAATGAAGACCAAGCTGCCATCATCTGCAACGAGGGAATCCTTGTTGTAAGTGCTATACATGTAAAATTTATGAACATGTTGAATTAGTACGGTATATCCACCCTTTAATTAAGCAGCAGCTATAAGAAGAGGAACTGTAGCTAACTAAATTTGTTTTTGATATCAGTAATTGATATTAATGTGATTTGCAATTGAGATCCTTCGGCCTCTTAGCTTTTTCAGCAAATAAAATGCCACTGTGTGTACACTGCACAGACATTGTAAAAATGCAATGTCTTATCCAGTGACAATTTGATAGTACCCTATCCTTAACCTTCTTATAAAATTAGATTCATTAAAATTAGTTTAACTTGAAGCAGTTTTTTTTTAAATTGTTAGAATTACATTTAACGAAGGTACCCCCTTGCAGTTCTTTTAGCATTAGGTTTTCATTATTTAGCAACACGAATACGCGTATGTTAGCCGTATTGACACTACCTAAATGTTGTAGAAATGCAATGCCTCTCATACAGGATCATACTAATGCATTTATAATATAGAAGAGAATGGTTATTACCTTGAAAGTAGCTACAAAATTAAAAATTTTATTACGATTTTATTTATAAAAATTGTAGAAAAGTGCAAAACATACCAAGATAACATTTTGGATAATATTTATTTAACCATTTTCTTATAAAATTGGGCTGCTTACATAAATATTTAATGAGACTCAACGTAAAAGTTAAAAAGATACTTAGTCATTACCTTTTTTTGTGTAGTCAAAATTGATTTTCAAATGAATTAATTATTTTTTTATTTGTGTAAACAACTAATTTAGCATATTCTATTATGGTTTATATAATTAATTCATGATAAAATTTATATAGTTTACTGTAGGGACAGATATTTAAACAGTTAGAATATTTTAAAATACGTTAGCAGTGTTATTCAATACGAAAAGTATTAAAGCGGTTTAATTAAACTGTTTTTTTTTTAATAATTACTTTCATAATTCATATTTAAAAATATTTTTAATTTGTGTACATATTCATCTATTTTATTTTTTAATAATTTAACCCTTTCAATCCAACGTTCTTTGGGCGTTTAAATTATTTTGTTTATACTCTTCGTATAAACTTTATACAAATATAAAAATTCCTTGGAAATAAATTATGTGATATATTCCAGTGTATCGGAAATTTATCCACGTTAATCCTCTAAATTAATTTATTTTAAATGCTTCACAATTTTATCGATTTTTACAAAAGAAACGAATAGTAAAAACTCGTATGAAATATTTTAAGTAAACAACCCTTGGTATGTAATATTAAACGATTTAATTTTCTTAATGAACTATACCTAATGTGTAGAAGATTAGCATCGGTACTCCAAGGCTCTTTTGGTGTAGCAGATACAGGAATGTTATTTTTCTTTGCGTAATCCAATAAATTAGGTCGACCATGGAATCTTTTGAAAAATGTCGGATCCCTCCAAGGGGCTAGGATCTTAGATTAAATCGCGTGGGTAGATAAGTAAATGACTTTAATCAGAATTTTAAATCAAGAATAAACGTTGCAATTATTTTCGTGCTGAGCTCACCTTGATGGAGGGCATGAGGGTGTAACAAGCGAGCTCGAAGCGCACCTGGTCGTTGCCTTTACCGGTTGCTCCGTGTGCGATCATAGTCGCGCCTTCGTTTTTAACTGTTCTTATCAAACCTTCACTTATGCAGGGTCGAGCCAGAGAAGTACCTAGAAGGTAGCGACCTTCGTATAGTAATCCTGAGCGCACAGACGGCCATACGTATGACCTCACAAAAACTTCCCGTAGGTCCTCGATGATCACCTACATTGGTTGTTAGTAACAAGATGTAAACAATAATTCTGTAGCTTATCGATATAATGGTTTAATTAATTTTTTGGGCAATATCGAAATTTTTCACAATTTTAATTGATTAGTTGCAGTAACATATACATTTACTTATTTTATAGAATTGCAGAATCAAGGCAGATGCAATATTAAATTGGGACCGTGTGTATACGATCACTATATCAGTAGTTTACAGAATTCAAATTTACATAAAAAAAATAAATACAAATTTTTATTAAAAAAAAAATTGATACGGATAATTGAGCAATTATAAAACAAGAATTTGTATAGAAATTAGGTATAATGTTCCACGAAGTTAAATTAATTATGCACACGAAAGGCAAATGTGTTAGAATGTTAGTAAATAATTTAAATAAAGAATCATTTATTTTACCTTTTTCGCTCCAATATTTAAGGCTTTTTTACGTGCTGCTTCAAAATCTTCTTCTTGTCCAACATTTGCCTGATAAATTAACAATTATAAATTATATAATTAAAATAACGATTTAACGGATTTTTTTTTCAAATTAATACCACGTAAGCAATGACATCGTATCCTTTTTCGATAAGCCACAGTAAAATACAAGATGTGTCTAGTCCACCGCTGTAAGCCAAAATTACTTTTTCCTGTGTTGCCATTGTTTACTTCACGATGTCCTGCACTCATATGAAACTTAGTTTAGCTTTATCAATCCGTTAAAAGCTCAGTTTTGTTCGATAACCTCTAGACTAGCGAGATAAAAATAAGTTACGAAGCGAATAAAAATTTGATTACGAAGCTCAGCCGATCTCCGAACGATGCGATTTTACATGCAAATATTTCAAACTTTCAACGATGTTTCTGCCTATAGTTATATGCAAAGAGGAAACGTAAAGATACTAGAACTAAAACCAATTTCACATTACAATATTTTACATTACAAAACTGTTACAATTTAATACGAATTAATAAACACCTCTGTTCATATAAAAAGTAATCTATCCTTCAATTTGAGCTCATTTGATCAAGGTTCATTTTTAATCTTACGAATAGAATATAATTAGGGTGTAATAGTGCTACACTAATTGACAGTATAAATTTTAAGGGAAACCATAATTTAAGAGTATAATGAACTATTGGGTAAACAGCAAAAAATGTAAAACACCAGGAATTATGTTGTTGACTAATAATTTATTATTAATAATGCAGCAGTTTACAGTAAAAATTAAAGAAAAACCGAGGAAATAAAAAAAAAAACTTGTTTTGTTCATTGTCATGATGGTAGTTTTAATACATAAGCACTGAACAGTTTCTATAAATTATAAAACTTTATCTTACATGTTATAATTGTAAACTTAAATTTTATACATAATAAAATGAATTTAGTTTACAATCAGTGAATGATTTACTCTTAGGCAATAAATATAAGTAATACTTACGAAAATAATATCGTTTTCATCATTAACAGTAATAAAGCGAAACATCATACAACAAAAACGTTTACTCCTACATTCGTTTCCTCTAAAAATTTACAAGGCGAAAACTTTTTCTTAATGAGGAAAACTACATACATATATCTTTTATTTATATATATATATTTTTTTTGTAAATGTCGTAAACTTTAACGAGAGGGATTTCTCAGAGTGCACCTGGCTGCAAATAAACCAGGTGTGCGTTTGCCAGTGTTCCGAGTGCTTTAAGTAAATTATAATTTATCGAATAATGTATTAGATCAAAGGATCTAGAATTAATTAGATCTTCTGACCTAGCACACTTGTACTAGAATTAATTTATGCACAATTGATATGAAGTTTGGATAATTCTGTGATGAAAGACTTTGGTGTAATGATGTGTGACGATCCTAAAAATAAGAAATTCCAATGATATAATTTTGCAACTTCAGTACGTACGTAAATTAGAAGCAATATAGAGATGATTTCTTACCAATAATTACTTCCCAATTCTTAGTGTTATTCGTCACTTCGTAAGCGCAGCGAATTTCGGAGAAGCAACATCCTCCGACAATGAAAACGATTAAACGTGGAACATTCTTGATCGTTTGCTGACCCTTCTCTTTATGCCAATGACCATAGCGTGCACTATTACAGAGAAAATTATCGTTTTAGATTTTTAAGATTCAGATTATGATATTTTGTCTATTCAACAAAAGTAAAGTTTACCTTGTTGGGGCGTGATAACCAGAGCTTGCTGTTCTCCCACCCAAAAATGGGAAGTGTTTGCCATCAAGTTTGTCCTCTATTGAGTCTTCCATGATGTCCTTAACGACAGGTGTCCAACGGCTCATTTGATACGTTTGTTCAGTGATTCTTTCCTTTCTTGGCACAGTGTAAATCTTTTTGCGATTTCCCTAAAAAATTCGTGTGAATTTAAATATACTTTAAATTTCTACGTAGAATTTAGTTTTCTTTCAAAGAATTAATATCTGAACTCACTTCGACAACAACGTTTAAACCAAGATTAGCCATATTTACGATAGTCTGCTTGTCCTCGGGCGACATTTGGGCATGGTGGATTAAGCGATTCAAATTGTCATCCGGAATACCATTTTTGCTAAGAACATACAGCGCAATAATACGTAGTTTGTCCATGTTATTAACCGTTTGGTCAAGTAAAATTGGCGTAATGTTGCGCATATGGTCTTTTATGCGCTCGCCTTCAGCATCCGTGCCCATAGCCAAATCCTACAATAGAAAATTGATATATTTTAATATCCAATGAAATTAAATGTAAATCTTCGATCAAATTTAATTGGGGTATTTGCGTTTTACCTGCTCGACTTTGCAGAGTTTGTCAACATTTCCTTGGTAACGTTTCATGCAGTCTTCAGCTAGGTGTAGGTGGGTCGCGTATTTGCTCAACTCCTTTTGATACTGTGGCATTTTTTTGATCATCTGGGACAAGTCACGCATACTCTGTTTGTCTCCTTGAGGCATGCGTTTTGATTCGGTGAATTTTTTCAAGTTCTTGGTAACATTCCTATAAAAACAGAATAAATATTTTTCTTATACAATAATTTAATTAACTGATAATTAGATTATCAACTGCCTACGTACTGTGACACAACAGCAATGTGCTGATGCCTCAATTCCACCCAGAGGTCGTCATTTTCATCCAGTAAAACTTCTTTCTCTTGCCCCTGCGTCGCTTCGTATCTAAATAAAGAAAATAAATTGATTGTAGTAGACTTGACATCATTGAATTTGAAAGTAGTCAATATTGGTTTTCGATAACACTCACTTGTATACGTCGTTCTCGATCTCCAGTAGATCATAGGCCATAGCTTGAAGGGTGAGCTCATGTAGTAATGGTGAAACACAGTCGAATCCACGATCGAGGATTAATAGTTGAGAGCGAGCTTTTTCGGGACCCTCGCCCATCGTCGGCTCATCAGCTTTGTAAGCGTCCAGTTTTTGCTGCACCATCTGAGCCAGTTCCAAATTGCGGTCGAAGTCACTGAAATAAAATCAGTCAGTAATTTTAATAAATTCGTGCAAATTTAGTTAAAAGGTTGTGATGAAATGCAACTCGTTTAAGTATAAACGTACCTTCGATATCTGACCATGGGATATTCCCCGAGCGTGGCACAGAGAGTAGCGATTTGTTCGGCAATTCGCTCCATATTTGCATTTCGCACGTTAATGAGCGACGGGTTGTAAGAGCAGGCAAAGGTTTCACGAGAGTCCAGGGAGAAAACCTAAATAATTAAAAATTTGGATTAATTTTTAAATACTCAAAATATGTATTAATGTGTTAGTGCGTGCACTTAAGCGTCATGTTAATAGAATTGCAAATTATAAAGTCTTTGGTCTGGAGCAAAAAGGGGTCATTTCCATTGAAAAAGATGGTGAATGGCACCTTTTCCAACTGGACTCCGAAATAATCCTTTTTTGCTCCAGACCGACGAAGTGATTTAATATGAACAAGCCTCAACACAGTATAAGTATCCACTTAAAATGTTTTTGCAGATGAAAAAACGTAGTATGATACAAACGAAAAAAAGAATTTATTCAAATGAAGACTTTTTTAAACAAAAATTTTTAAAGCAGATGTACTTATAAAAAATAAATTTTTTAAATTTGATAAAATAAAATTTTATATTGAAAGGATGTAAAAAGTATATCACTACAACTCTACTATTGTTTTTCACCTGAGACTCGTAGGGCAAGAAAGCGATGTTGATCTCTTTGAGCGTTTTGACCTTTTTAGCAGCAAGAGACTTGCATATCTCATTGAATAACTCTTCGGGACACACTATCGTTGAGTGCAAGCATGAAGGCATTGAACATTTGTTAGTATAATTGTGCTCGTGTGATGTTGGTTAGAGATAGAAACAAAACGAAACCAAAAATAATAGTTTACAGGACACTTCTTAATCAGTCTTTAGTTAATTTAACTTTACAAAGCGTGACAGTTGTTTTAAAAATGCACTCCCTCTATTCCGTTTTAGTAATTTAATAACATCAACGGTAGATTTTTTAATACAACTGCACGTAATTGTTAATTTTAGGAAGTTGCAGGAAAAATTTGTTACGAAAATCACGAGAACCCTTTTGCCAATTATAATGAAAATGTGTTAATATAATGGTTAGTACAAACAGCTAGTAAAGATTAGGGAACAAAGAACGCAAAAGGATAATTTAAAAAAAATTACTTTTTGTTCTCATGATTCAGTAAAAAATGTTTCTTGTAACGACCACGTGGTAGGAAATCGAAAGAGATCTGTGAATTTTTAGTGTACAAGCCCTTCGTCGTGAAAACACCTTTGAAGCATAGAATGCACATGTTAATTTACAGTTTTATTTTCTGTCAGGATTAAAACCCACCGCCGAATACAAATTTACCTGTTCCTCGTACGGAATGAAAGCGATGTTGATCTCTTTCAATGTCTTTATAAACTTAGCTATCGGCGAGTGACACAACTCTGTGAATAACTTGTCGGGGCACGCTGGAAAAAGACAAACTCAAAATCTAAACAATTTTTTTCCAACCGAATCTTTTCTTTTTTTTTTTTTTATAAATAAAATGTAAAAATAAATTATCAAATAATGGTAGAATATTTAATGTAATTCCTGTTTTGAACCAGAGTTGCCTTTAATTTTTCATTTTTGGTAGTCGAGGAAACTTTAATCAAATCGCGCACAAATTGTGTTATCGCCAATGACACTGCATTAAAAAATACTTGTTACTTTTATAATTAGTTAGTAGCTGTAGGTATTAGTTTAAATTAGTCTATAATAGCATTAATCTATAACTAAATTTCGCTATTAAATTATTCTTTTTCAATTGAGTGAAATTTTTCATAAAATTTTGATAAAATTTAACGCCAAAATTGTCTGAAAAATGTAGTAATAGCTAGGTTTACAACAATAAATATTTTAACAGGAAACCGCTGAAATTTTAACTGCATTTTAGTTGATTGACCTTTTAAACGCCAGACAAAAAATGCAATCATTTTCATAAAGAAACCGAGACTTGGTAATTTATTCCATTATATATTAACGAAATATTTTATTTTATACAATTGCAAAGTTTTCAATTTTAATGTCCTGCCAAATTCAACAATTTAAAAATATATATTTCAACTTTAGCCTCGACCAAAAAATTCTCTCAATTATTTCTAAATAAGTAACTTCAAAATCATTTAGTCATTCTTGTTTCACGAGTTTCGATTTTGTAAAAGCTTCTCTAAACAAATCCAAAGCGACCGGCCAGAGAGTCATAAGCAAAGTCCGTACCTTCTGTGAAGTAGACGTGTGCGGTCTTGTACATAGCCTTGGTGTTGAAGTCCTCAATGAGCGCCTTAACGGACATGTTACTCGGAGTGATAAGATAGATAGCCTCCATCGTGGGCAGGGGTTCGCGTTTCTTGTGGATGTCCTCGACGAGGGTGATGCCCTGAGCACTGATATCGTGCATCTTGCAGCATGCCGAGACCATGCGCATAGCGAGTTGATCTACCACCAAGATGCGCCATTCCAATCCACCCTGCTGCTTCTTCTTCTGCTTGATCACCTCATTCATAATCTCTGTAAAAGTTTTAAAGCTTTAGTGGAAGGTAGCAAGTGATGATTAGTTTGAGGTCGATCAATTGTAGTTTTTTGTTAATTTTCTAAATATTCGAAATATTTGTGTACATAGTTCAGTTGACCTTAAAAATTAAAATTTATGTTAATTTATGTTAACAAAACGATGACCGGATGTTGTGAAGTATTTTAACAATATTTTGATTGTTTGTGGATAAATATCTGCTACAGAACTTAAATTTAACCGAAGCGCGTTGGATTTTGCTAACAATATTTATAATAAAGTGACGTGAGCACCCAAATTTATCCTCTGTTTACAGGTCCACTCTTTTCATGTGATCATGGAATCGAGTGTCAAATACCGCGGTCGGGATTGCAGTATTACTGTACGTGTTATGTGCCGGGTTGGCGAAGCTCGCGTTCTCATTTTATTTTTTGAGTTTTATCGTCGTTACGTTACAAAAAGTCGGATGATGCTCCGTCGTCGACGGGTATCTTAAATCATTGTAAAGCTATTCTTTTATTATTAATTATCGCCACCAGGAGGTCGTCGAGCGAATCACCCTCCTCAACGTGCCGCGGACGGGCGCATATTAAAGTTAGTGGACGATACCGTCCCTTGAGTCGCTGAAGGTTGGAGGACGTCGTACGAATAACCCTCACCACCACGGCAAGTTCGGTCGTCTTTTAAATACGTAAGGCATAAGTATGGCCCCGCGAGTCGCGTTCGCGTAAAGTGTCGAAAGTGTCGTCAAGAGTTCCCGTTTTCATCTTCGATGGAGCTTGCACGTCGGCGAGGGGGCAACATCAAACTACAATCTCACTGGTAATATATTTATCTTTTTATTTTATTTTAAACAATCATTAAACATAATTAGATAATTAAACGTTTTTTATACATGCACTATGCAGTTTAGATATTGAAAAACAATTGAAATAATTCTATAGGATAATTCATTAATTCCCGTACGATTTTCGTGCAACAACGTCACATACTGTAAAAATGTGTTATTTTAACATTAAGCATTTTCATCCAACACATTTTTTCTAAATTCGTTCCTTTGAACGAAATCAGGCAGGTACTGAAATCCAAAAGTTCTGCGAGAATCAAAAAGCGCCCACCGCAATCATTTAGACCCTTTGCACCACCGGCGGTGTATCGATCGCAATCGAAACCTCGAGACGCCTCTATCCCTCTCCATCCTGCCTGCTCCACCCCCGCGTCTATTCCGGAGCTTGCAAATAATCTAGACGTTCTTTCTCAGAAAAAAAAGAAAAAAAAATAATAAAATAAAAAAAATTGTCGTGTCGACACATTCATTGTGAGGAAGCTCGATCAATTGCACAGTTTCTAGTTGGGGAAGCGCGACGTGAGAAGAAAAGCGGGTTAAACCCCTGCGGCGCACACGCGCACCCCGCGTATTGATCGGCCGCCGCGCGCGCGCTTTACACCCGCTGACGTCACACAGACACCGGGGGTAAGGGCGCTGAGTGCGTAATCGTCATCTCACGAAACTCTGGCTTTTCCGAGGAAGCGAGACGAGGAGGGTGTATGTGGGTTGCCAGAGAATCGACGTCAATGGGGGATCCGGAGATATCGGTGGTGGCACTATGTACCGCGAGGGGGGTGACCGCGCCGGAATCCGGGACTCGCGTGCGTGAGAGTTCAGCTGAAATGCGCATTTTTACTTTACAATGAATAATAGAATCGAGGGAAAGAGCTAAGGTGATCGCAGTAAAAATTCAGTCGATAAGCTTACTTTTAATTCAGCTGAGATGTGCATATATATAAACATTGATTTTCACTTGTTTCTCGTTATCGATTTTAATGATGAAATTTTTTTCGTATATTTTTATCTGAATTCTATGGGAGGGTGTAATAAATTATCTTAGACTTCAACAGAAAATTCGTTGATTTTATTGGGTGAAAAATAGGTAGAATAAAATTATCGCAGGGAAATTTTAACGTTAATTATCGAGCTTTCGAGAGTGCAGAGTTTGCAAAATCATAATTGCAGGCTTTCTCGACGCGAATGTCACGGATAGGGACAAGAGTTAATTACCGGATTTACTTTAAAGTGTAAATCGACAAGGTCGTTGTTTCGTTTACTTTTCTTTAGACTTTTTCGAAACGAATAAGACGCGATAGAAATCAAATTGCTTTTATCCACCCACACGTGTCACTTAAAGGTTTGTTTTTAAAGACCCTTAAAGTGGCGAGGTGAAAGAGACCTGAATCAATTTGCTCGGTAAAAGAAACTGTTTTTAAGAAAAAAAAAAGAGATATATTTCATATGTTAGCCTCATTTTTTTTTAATTCGTTTCACTTATTTCAAAGAAAGAGCCACTGCGATGAATGTTAAGTTTTATTTAAAATATATTCATGAGTTCATATAAATTCATTAGTTTTCTTAAAATGCGCATTTTTTCCAACTCGCATTTGTTCTCTCAAGTGAAGTAGAACACTACTTCAGAAATTAAAGGAGGAAAATGGAAAATCATCTTTCTAGATTGCAAATGTAGATCAACGTAATAAGCTGAAGTAAAGTAAACTTTAATTAGAGTAAAAGATTTAAAAATGTTTTTGTTAATGCGCGTAAATTTTATAAAGCCGTTTAGCATTGTAATGAACGTTATTTTATTTTTTAAGAATTTTTATTCGTGGATGAATGAATATCATCTAAGGCAAATTTACATATTCGCATATATTACAGTAGGATGCAGAACATATTCCTGGGAAAATATTTATCTAGAATGTGCTTTGAATATTGACATCAGAGAAATACAGAGCGTTGGCGTGTAACTCGTTATCCTAATATAGATGTTATTTTTAACTATAACTACATTAAGAGATTTAACGACAAACCACAACGTAAAAATGTTTGCTTTTATAAACTTTTATGCAATAATGTACTTCACAGGTTGTTAACATAATTTAAATATTATGTATTAACTGAGTATTAGTATTATATTTTTATGCGATAATTAACGTTAAAATAATTGTTTACAAAATTAATGTAAATTAAAAAAAAAACATGCTACTGGTAAATCTTTGTGGAAATTACTGTGCAATCTTAAAATAAAAATTTTACAATCGTAGCCATTGTCTAAGTATGACATCACTTTTTCTCAAGATGTGACTGCACTTCAAAGACGCTTATTATCTTCATGAATTGACACCTTGTCAATGTACGTTACGCTGTTCTAGAGATCAAATTTTTTCGAAATTTTCATGAAACAAAAGTATTCGTTCGACCGGAGATGAAAACGACCCACAATTTTCGACCCGGAAACTCGAAAGTTCGCCTTGGGCGAGTCCGATTAGATATAAACATAAGTGTCAATGCCGGTACTTTGTCTCGCCAGGGCTTCTTTTGACGTTTCGCGTCGCGAATGATCGGATTTTCGTAGGTTCCAGAAGCACCGTGCTATGCCCTAATTAATTCGATTATTTAACCCTTCAGCACGAAAATTCGTACACCCATTGCACCCTAGGCAAAATTTGTAAATTAAGTTTCGATATCGTAAATCGATTTAGATTTACACATTGGACTGTCATAATATTGTACTTAAAAAGTTTATAAAGCAAAATATTTGATTAAATTATTTACTGTTGGGTAATTTATAAAACAATAATATATTTATTTTATTTTATTTGAAAATTAATTAATTCTTTCATTATTTATTCATTCTACGTTTTATTAATAAAAAATATTTTTTACGATTATCGGCAATTTAGAGCTTATGTCATGTTTATATTTCGGCGAGAAAGAACAGAAAATACCTATAGATTAAATGGACTGTGACTCATCCGTGTAAGTCAGCTGATTAGCATTAAACAAATATAGACGTATTTTATACAGTGTGAACTTTATTAATAGAGAAATGATGGTATTGAAAAGGGCTTTTAAATCAATTATATGAACAAATTCCATGAAAATAATTATGATAATCAATAGCTTTTCCTATAGGAATTTGATTTAAAATAAGAACGAAAAATTTACGTAATAAACAATTAAAAAAAATATTTATGGTACCTTAATCGAGAAAATTGCATCATTTGTATTATAAGTATTTTTATTATTGGAGCACGTAAAACTAAGAAAATTATTCCCATTAAAAAGAAATCAGTACTCATCGGTTCGCAATTAATTTATAACAATTAAAAAAGCAAAGCAACCTGTAGTTACTTTAAAAAATAAGTCCCATTGATATTAAATGACATGTCACCCCTCTGTCAGGACCATCCTAACAATCTCTCTGCAATAATTTTTTCCCTTAATCTTGCACAAATTGAACGTGACTCACGCACATAAAGATCCCACACCGTTCAAAACAAACATTTCATGCACTCGGTCAAGCGTTGCAAAAGCGTCACCCTCTCTCATCCAATACTGGATTCAACCGGGAATGTCTTCAGAAAACCGAGCCTCCAGGTCGAAGTTCTCGGAGTAAGGCCTGGAGACTCGGCTGGGCGAGCACCGGAACAGCCGATGAAGTCATCGCGCCGTGCAGACGGACGCACGCACGCCCATCGACTCGGCACTCCCCTCATCCAAGAAGTCGGCTGCTCCGGAAACGCCGCGCGTCTTCCAGGAGGTCGCTCGGAGTATAAAGACTCGATTCGCAATGACACAGACACTCGGGGATGGGATGAACTCACGAAAACTCGATCATTTTGCGGAGTACTCACTTTGACCAACTTGTGCCTTGAGCGCCATTTTGACAGAACTGACTGGCTGCTCGCGCGTTCTCTGTCTCTCTGGCCTCTATGCGCCTGTTTTCTTTTTATCCGATGCGCGGGCAGGCTGGCCAACGCGACGACTGCGCGCGCGCAACTCCAGCGGCCGAATCGATATCTGAGCGAGCAAGATATATATACTTATTTACTAAAGTTGGAGTAGTGACAGCTTTTCACGTTTATGAATGGAGGAGGGTTTTCTTTTTGCGGAAGTAGTATGCTGGGCTGGTTTGATGTTTTTCTAACGAAAACATTTTTTGTTCTATTATTTTTCATTTAAGTTTGTTGCATTTTTTCCGAAATTTTGGCCTTTTGTAATTACCCGTATAAATACCGGGGATATTTCATGGGCTGGTATTATAAAGTAAAACAGAGTCACCGTATTGACGATTGTCGGTAATTCAGGTTCCTTATGCTTGTGCTTGAAAATATCGGAGTTTTGAAAGTGTGATTTTACTCCAAAGTTTTAGAAGTTATAATAATAAAATATTTTATAAATTATTTTGTTGAATCATTCATCAAAATTAATATATGATATTTAAAGAATCCTTTTTTATTAATTCTGGCATTGAGTTACTATTCTAATTAAAAAAATATATAAATGTAGGTAAAAATAAAATAAATTTTACAGAAAATAAACTATACGCATATGCATTATCTGTGTGTAACTCTGGCATAGGTAGTATCTTAAAATAAAAACACTTTCAAAATGTATAACTTACTCTGTTCTTTAAATAGAAGTTTCTGAATTAGCTTTGCTTTATTATGTCAAATTATTATTTTAATTAATTCCATTTACCGTTGTTCCTACACGGAGAGAAATGTTATAGTAAAAATTACTCCATTCCGTAGTAAGAATGGGACATACTCGACCTATCTAAAAATTCTTATGTACATAGCAAAAATTGGTATTTATATAGTAGAAATTGTTATGTACATAGGAATTTTTAGTATTTTTTATAGTAAAAATTTTCATAAGTTGAGTATATTCCACTATTCCTACGGAACATAGTAATTTTTACTATTACATTTTTCTCCGTGTAATGAAAGAAAACATTGCATTTTTCTCTACGAACCAGAAAGTGCGATTTAATTTTTAATAATGAAGAGTAAAACGTAAAACCGAGCAAAGAGTAAAGTAAAGAGTAATAACCGACGAAAAGCGCACTTTTCAAAATTTTTTTCCAAAAGAATTCTTATTTCGTAAATAGTCCGCTAAAAAGAGCATTTTTTAAATGAACTTTTCTTCGTTCATTTAAAAAATTTTAGAAACTCATTTTTCTTCGCAATTATACGAAATAACATTTTCTTTACAAGAATTTCGCGAATTATCCTTTTTTCATTGTAAAGCCTTTAAAATCTCGCTACTCTTTAGGGAATGCGGTATAAATGAGTTACTTTTTCCGTTCAATTGAAAAGCATTTTTGTTTCATTTGGGGCCACTTTAAAGTTGATCGCTATCGCTATGTATAGATCATCCTCTATAAATATAAACAGCAGCACTGATCCCTACTCTCCAATACCGCAGAATTTGCATTGGAAACGTCAGTCCACAAGTACGATTGATTTACAAGTTTCTCCCGCAATATGCACTTCGATAAATATTGAACGATCGCATAATAACCGTAAAAGCATCATCCGAAAGCCAAACGAAAGGCACGGGTCGAGGTACTCTGGAGTAATCGATCGCGGCTGTTTTACCGACTCCATCTCCCGATGTTCACGGGTCGGCTGCGGGTGCAGGCGTAGCGCTACGATGTGCCGGCACGCGACTCAGTTTGAATCCGGCCGCCGGTTCGCTCGCATCGCTCATGCGGAGCCTGCGCTCGACTGATCCTGAGTTTTGCGCGCGCGTGTGTGTATCCTCGCTCTGCGGATGGCGGAGTGCCGTCGACGACTCTCGGTGCGACCACGTCCACGGGGACGAGCTATGCGACTGACCGGCAATCGTTGACCAGGCTACCTACGCGGTAATCGACGCGAGATCGAAGTGTACAGTTTGTCTGAGAATTTGTGTTTCTGTTGCGATATTAGAGGCGAAGTGTCTAGGTTTTTCGCTACGAGTAAATATTGCATTGTTATACGAGTGACAAGTGTGACGGTTCTGAGGGGGCAGGTGCGGCGCGAGCTTTTAGAACTGCTTTGAGGCTGCGGCAACATGAAGATCGAGTACCCGTGCCGGGTTGAAGGCTGGCTGAATGTCTGTGGTGAGTTTAGCGTTTGCTGATGGATACTTGCAAGTCGGAGCGAAAGTTTCGTATTTGCGGATTGATGGTGGTCACTATGAGGTAAAGAATAGAGTTTTTACAAGAGTCGTTTATCGAGTTTTCTTTTTATTTAATTCTTGGTGGATTTTTAGGACACGTGTAAATGATATAGATATTTTTTTCCAAAATTAGTCGTGTTTTCATTACGGGGTTATTTAAAAACGAAGTGTCCATTGCCTGCATCGGGTGTAAGAGATAAAGTGGAAACCGTTGTAGTCGTTGTATTCATTTTCTGCAACTTGAGCGTTATGTTAATAAATTCCGAGGCCTGACGACCGCCACGTTTTAAAATGTTGATAATGTAGTTTTATTATGGACACATCTCTATACACTGTATTTAAAAGGCTCTACGGTTATTGAACTTTGCGTCAGCGAAACAGATGATCAGTTTCTTACAATCAAAACATAGCTCCAAAATTAGATTACTTTTATATAAGATAAGCAAGTGTTTATTCTTTTACAACTTTGCGTTGTGAATAATTTAATATTTAATTAAACTGTATAAAACTATTGTTTTATTGAATTCGTAAACCAAAATTACAATTATTAAAAATATGATAGTTATTTCCTCGAAACCGTTAGAACATTTTTTTGTTTAAATACTTGTCGGAAAATTGAAATTCTTTCGTATTTAACAAATATGCACGCTCGGATTCCTTCCATTTGGATTGCATCCACAATTTTGTGAAAGTGCCAAAAAGTAATACTGTTCATTTCAAAAGGTAAGGCACGCCGCGTTTATACTTCAACTCTTACCTGCAGGCGCAAGTTGATATTGCCTAGTGAATTATGGAAAAGCTCGGAATTTATCAATAAAGGAAAAATGTCAATCAAAATCCTTAATGGCGTTGCCTTCGATTTAACCCAGTTTCTTTAAAAATATCGCCTTGCGCAGTCGACGTCAACAGTACGGCTGTATTTTTAGCTCTTTGCTGCTCATTCTCTGCCGCGCGTACAGAGTAAAATGCGAGAATAGAATCCACAAAATGCTGGAAAATTTAGTGGGTATTGTGTGGAACAAAAAATTCAATCTGTACTGAAAGGCTTAACGAGTATACTGTAGGCACTTTTTATAAAAACAGTCGATGCTTTAATTTGAAAATACTTTATGAGAATTCGTTATTATATTCTAAATGCCATTATATAGAAACTTATCAAAATGTGAAATATGAAAACGTATGCGATTCTTATTAAAATTTAATCAAACAAAGATAGACAGGCCCAATTTTGGCACTCTTCCTCATCATGAGATGATTTAGTTTAGTACTTTATAATGATTGTTCGGTTCTCTTTTCAATTTTGCGGATCCACCGTCGGAAAGTAATAGATCAACGTTTAAATGAAATCTTAGGATTAAAACGCGAGTAATAGTCCGAGGTTGATTGGTTCGACATACGCAGAATTATTGATGGCCCATTAATTTCTTTTCCCCGACGCTGTCCGAGTAATTTCGTGCGCTATGAATAAAAATCCATCGTGCTGAATGTATGGGCCCTCGGAAAATTCAATATCGCGCTTCCAGGGCGCGCAGAAATATCTCTGGACTCTATAAAAACAGCGCGGCGCTCTCCAATTCCCTGCAATTTTTCCCCATCATGAAATTCAATCTCCATGCTGACGATCGCTCGCGCCGCGGGATATTTCTCTTGGAGCGGCCGATCAGACAGAAAAAAATTGCCGAAAAATTGAAATGAGAGCCGGGGAGAAAGTGACGCGAGCGGGACTTGTTTGACGGGCGCAAGTGGGGCGCGGAATCGCCGAGAGGCTCAAGCTTTCCGAGCATCTGCATGCATGCACTGCACGTGAGTCGCGCGAGCTCATATCGCCGGGAGTCACGCGGGTCATTTCGGATTATCGGAAAAAGAGCAACGAACTGCATGCGAGGAGAAGAGCGAACTGCGTCGATGCACCGAACCTCCCGCGCGCGAATGATTGATGGGTTGGCAGTTTCAGCCGGAAAGTTCGAACGATTATTTTTTTCGTATTTTTTCGCAACTTCTGCGTAACTCCTGGTAATTCCATTTTTTAATAATAATTATTATCGAGCATTTGGGATAATGAGCAATGCTAATTTAATGGTACGATGAAAAAAATTGTAGGCGTTACTATTTAGATCTGTAATACCAATAGGTTTTTTTTTATTATTTAAAAATTGTTATTGTTCTAATATAATATTTTTATAACGCTATAAGTAAGGAACTAATTTCTTACAGAAACTTTTGCTATTAGAAATCTTTCGAAAATTCCATTTTGTTGTATTTAAAAATAATCTAGGCCTTCAGTTTTCTATCAACTCCAATTGCGGAGAATCCAACTGAAATTAAAACCACAGCATTTCTATATTCTTCGAAAATTTATTCGAGTAGATAAATAAACCATCCGAGTTGAAATAAAACATGCCGTCGAAATATGAACGAATATACAAACTGAAACTTTACGCTTGAATCGTGCCACATGCCTGTTGTGGGATGACTTTTGAGAGCAGGAAGTCACCCCACGTTCCGATGGGGGTGCACTAGCCATCGGAAGAGGGGGATCGCAGCGATGCGAAATTTAGGCATGGCTGCGCACAAGCACCTGTCTTTTTTGGAGCAGGCGCATCGCGAAAAGGATGTTCGTTTTAACTTGTACATTCCCTCTAAGGCTTTCGAATCCATCGTAAGTTATAGTTTCTCCGTAATTTTTTCTCGTTTTTTTTTTCATACGAATTCCGCTAGTCTTTCTAGGCCTGTTTTGTTAAAAATAAATTAAAATGTGTACATATTCTATACTTTTAAAAATTATCAGTACACCAGTGATGCATTGTCAAAACTGACGTGACTATATGTGAGGAAAATCCTTATTACTTACTGTTGCTAGAGATGGTCTTTTCATTTTGTAGAAGTGTTTTCCATATTTAGAAAATCGCTTGAGAAAACTATAGAGAATAAGAATTTATCATAGTTACACGCAAACAATAAAGAATTTTTCTTCATTAATAATTAATATTTATATTTTAGTTCATTACACCGAGCTTTTATTAAAAAAAGTTACAATATGATGTAAAATGCGAAGTAAGTTAACACAGGACATGTATGTCGATTGTCGTAGTAAATAGGATAAACGCGAAATTAAGCTTGTTTCTTTTTAGCGGAGGCGAAGTCAGCGAGAAAAGTGGGCTAACCGAGCGGCGACAGCTGCGGTGGACGGTAGAACTATACGTTTCGCACACATTCATTATTCGCGCGGGCGCGTGAGTATATATAACCCCACCCTGGTGTGTTTCAAAGCTGTTCCTCCAGACAGGCGAAGTTCACGCGGTACCTCGCTGCTTCTTGTTTTCTTTTTCCTGCGAGAGTTCGCGGACTTTACGCGTGTCTTGAATAAATTTGACTTTCGAGTCCCTTTAAATTTCACCAACTCCTTTTTTTCAACAAGTGGAAGCATTTCCTAGCTGTTTCTTTAATGCTTTTAGACAAAAGTTTTCAAGAAAATTTATTTACACACTTTTTTTTTCTTTAACCTAGTAAGACACGAAATTAATCTATTCCCACTGTGAATCATCGTACACTTTTCTTACATCAGTAACGATTTTTTGGATTATACATTCAATGCAACTTCACTTACGAAAAAATCAATCTCTTCGAAGATTATCACAGATTTATTTTTATTCATTTATTTCATTATTTTAATAAAAAGTAAGTGAGAAGAAATAATTTTAAGGTGGTAGTATAGCAATTTCGTAGAATTCATTAAAAAAAAATGATATGAGTCACAGTGTAATTAAAAAAAGTCTCATTTCCAGACGTAAATTTAAAAAAGTAATTTTACTTTCGTAAAAGGAGAAAGCACAATATATTCTAGATGGTCGCCAGTAGGAAGTCATTCCGATCTTCTGAGCAATTGCCGACAGCTATCGTACAAAAATATGAAATTCATAATCTCTTCAATCTGTGTATATTAACGCACGTGTACAAAATTTCGCCAATGGGCGTTTCGAGGAATCTCGGTCAAACTTTCCGCCTCGAGCATGTCGTTAATTTCAGTCTTATGCAGCGGCCGCGCGTGAACTCGCCCGATGGGTTTTTTAATCGGCGCAGTTTTCGCGAATATTGTTCACTCTCGCCGTCGTTAACTCGTCAATTGGCGCTAGTTGCGCGACAAAAGCAACCTAATTGATTGCATAAATCTGCATTACCGGCGAGCTCATTATCGCTAATGCGGCCGGGCATTTCTTCCCTATCTCCCATCATTTTAACGATATCCGCGAGTGTATAAGTATCGAGATTACGATATGGAGCCTCGTTTTTTTCTGGTCTTAATTGTACCGCTTGACTCAGTCTTAGATGAAAATAAAAAAGAAGAAAGGACTAATTAAGTTGGATGGTCAGCTAACTTTTTGATTGGTACTTTGATTGTGATGATTACGTTTGCGCGCATGTCAGTCGAATGGAAGTATGGAACTATGTAATTTAAATTGATCGTATCTTTATGACAACTTGTGCGATAGTTAAATAAAAAAAAATAAAAAAAAATGTGAATCAGTTTGCCCAAAGGCATGTTTCGCCAGTAGTCATTAAAATTTCAAGAATAGTAATAAATTAAACGGCTAAAGACTGTCGTGAAAGTTAAAGTAGCCATGCTTTAGATTAATTTGTATAATCGTTACAAAGCACAGTGATATATGTGCGTTTAATTTAATTATTAGTAGTACAAATATTTTGTATGAAATTGAACTACTCGTTTTATCATCGTTCTCTATTTATGAATGTTGTTAAAGTAATTGTTGTCGGCGGCAATTGTTATACATCGGTATGGCACGGTAGACACAATCAATATACCAAGAAAAGCTCAATAGAAAAATACGTCAACTTGCAAGTTTACACCTTCATCAAAACTCGATGATTTGGTGAGGGAGTCTGAAAAGTGGGCGTGTGAAAGGAGCGATAAAAAGCTCGGAGGCGAGCACAAAAGCGATACCCCAGGCAAACAAAAGAAGGGAGAGTGGGGAGTCTCGTCCGCGAATCTCCTTCGGCGCTCGTAGCAATTAAAAAACTATAAATCTTCGGCGCTCCTCTCGTCGCGCTCCAACGCGAGCACAAAGTCCCGGATATGCGCACGAAGAGGCGAGGAGGGATAAAGCGCCGCAAGCGCGACAAAAAGCCGGTTATCTCGTCGAACGAGGCCCACCCGCGCTCCGAAATTTGCATCGAAATGAAAACATTCACGACTACGGTGGATCTCAATTCAAAGACTAGCCACTTATTTGGTTATGCATCCCTTCCTGTTCCACCATCGGGAATGGACAATCCCTGTTCGAGCGAACCGCCGACACGTCCGTTGCCCTCCCGACTCCTGGATTGTTTTCGCTTGGTCGCGGCGAAGTCGAAGCTTTTTCCCTTTGTACGGCGGAGGCTCACGGGATGTAAACAATTAAATGCAGATTGGCATTTGGCTTTTAAATACCTTGATCCGAGTTTTATTTAAAAATGTGGTATACTACTGCATGGGCGCTGTTATTTTCTTGCATTGAAATTTAAATTTTTTAATAATTGGAATTGCGGATTTTTTTTCAAGCTTTTAACGAGTTATAGGGTAACAGTACATGTGCATTTTTTGCGTGACTACTATTGTTGTTTTTGAAACTTCGTTACTAGAAAACAGTTATAAAATTGTTAAAGTATTATTTTATTATAGTATTTACGCGAATTTTTGACATATTTTAAACACAAAAAGTATTTGACGTTAATGAACAAAATAAAAAATTTTAAACTCGAATCTCGAACGCGTCAATAAAATTAAAAAAAAAACGCTCATAGACAACAAATAGGATTAGCATAAACGAATTAAATCTATTGTCAACTCAAATTTCATTTATGTAGCACAAAGTGAAATTTTGTTCTGTCATTCTATTTAGTGCAACCCCTTCAACTTTGATAAAAGTGAAGCAGTTTTATTTAATTTGGATTCAGCCATTAACATTTATCACGTTTTAAACATTAAACGTTCACCAAACATCGAATGAGCGTAGATCCGCTCAAAGCAGTAATGACATTAGCAACGGTACAATCAGCGTCGTTCAACGATCAAATTTGCAATTCCACGAAAAATCTAAAATTCAGAAGGGTCTGAGCACTCTCTACTCGAAAGCATTCCATTAACGAATCCCTGCATCTCGCGTTCACACTTAGCAGCGTCTTCCATTCGTGCGTACTTCGCTTTCCGGCTGTATACGCGCGACGTACACACATCTGTATCTCTTCCATTCACGACCACGAGACGACCTTTGTCTTTTCGTTTCCTCAGCTAGCGTCGCGTGACGTGTCTGAGTATTCCCAGCCTTACCTCCTTCTGAAGCAGATATGTGACTGTTCGCTTTCGTCAGCAGGAATATTTCATTCATGCATGCAAACGCGGTGAAGCGCTTTTGGGTGGGCATTTTGGGAGAATTTTATTTTTAATGGTTACGTTTATATATATGAATATACAGAGGTCATGGGGATTATTTATTGGTAAAAATTATGCCGTAACAACTGTGAACATAACTTTAAAAACATAAGTTATTATAAAGGATAATTTTTTTACTATATTTTACTTATTAAGACGTTTGATTGTTTTATATGATTAGAGATTCCGAGTGTTTAAATATTTATTTACGGCAGGAAAATATCATTGACGTCAATATTTTATAAATGAATTAAATGAGATCGCCATGTGTGAACTATTTGAAAAATAAGAAAGGCACGTCCAGCACGTAGTTTTAGATTGTACGTGACAACTCGTCAGCGTTGTCACCCTAATTTTAACAATTTTTCTTTTGCTCTCCGTACTTTTTACTTGCATTCTCAACAAACGCTATGACGTAATTTCACAAAAAATCTGTAAGTTTATGTAATGGTATTGTCATTGAAAATGCGTAAAATCTGTGGAAGTAGCGTTTCACGTTCAAAATTTTTTCCCACTTCCCTCTTTTTCTGATTCTTTCTTATTTCAAAATGTATAAAGTGTCGTCGGCACGTGGCATGGCTTTTTGTAAGTAAACTTACAATTCTTGTTAGAGTGAGTACTTTCAACATAAAAACCTGCTTATTATACAGTTTTTTTTTGTAAAAGTTTTAAATTAAGAACCGAAATAAATTTTATTTTTAATACATTTTTAACTTGCTCTCTCAATTTCTGGAAAGCATTCGTTCTATAAGGATCAAAAATTTCTAAAAATATTTAAAACACATAACCAAGAGTTTTGATTTCGAGTCATAAGTCGAGACGTTCAAAGGGAGACAGGATAGAAACAAGGAGTACTACCCACGGGATTTTTCTCTCTGCGATTGGTGCTCTAGACATTCGTTTCGCGAAGCGGATATATAACGATCCGACATGAATAAATCATGGAAATGTCACTGGCTTGACTCTCAGAACTCAACCCGGGTCTCTATCATTTTAGCCTTTTTTGCGCGGTTTTATTGTACGATACCGATCGCCGTTGTACTCAATTTATATGATTATTAAATCCTCTCCCTGACTTAAAAAAGGTGAGACAAATGGTGTATAGAGACAAATAGTTTGATTAAAATGAATATCTTTTTTCATAGCATGAAGAACAATTTCATATTAGGAGGAAAATGTTTATGTCATAACTACAAAAATTGTTATAAATTTTATACAAATAATATTTTTTTAATTATAACACATACAATGTATTATTGAATGTATTAACGTCAGTGCAAGATCTTCGTTTATCTGATTCTACATTAAATGATGAGCGATTCCACCATAAATCAATCACCATCTGAATAATCGTGATATTTCTAAATCCATCAATCTATAACGCGGTTATTCTGCTGAAATTTCTGAAATGTATATATGATACTATCGCGACGGGGGATCTTCATTTTTATTTTTCGCTTCCATCCACTGCGCAGGCTTTTAAATTCACCGGGCACAAAGTTTCAATCGACTGCAATCCATTTTTCGCCCGCGGTTGCCTTTGTGGTAGCGGGTCGGATAGATTGCATCGATTCGCGATTCGCCGCGGGGATCCGCGAGTGCGTTAAGGGAGGTATAAAGTCAGATCTCTTTGATCCCGACGCCTTTTCCAATTTTTTTCCGCCTTTCCCTTGAAAGTTCCACGGTTGCGGACATCGCGCTGTCAACTCTCGTCTTCTTCTGTGCTGCTAATCGCGAGAAAGTCCATCTCGATTTTTTCTCGCAGAGAGGAATTGACCTTTTTCCACTTTCTATTGCGGCTTCGTGCGCGGATGCTGCGGTTTGTTTATTACTCCCGGTAATTTCCGCGTGAAATCGCGCGAGTCTTTTCTGCCTTTCTAAATCATTAGCGGATTAATAATCGAGCAGTTTAAGGTTTGGAATTTTGTGTTTTCATTGATAAAAGTGAAAAAATTAACTGGTTGGGAGTATTTCCCGTCGTTTATGATTGAAATGAAATAACGTGCGCTTTATAAGAGACGTAATAAACAACTTTACACGATAAAATTTTATCTTGGAAGTTGCAGTTTTTGTAAATCAACACAAGTCTGATTTATATACTGCAGCATTTAAATTTCTGTAGATTTTGTAAGTAAATTCAGTATATTTATAGTATTTATGTATACTTTCACTGTAATTATTTTCGTAATAATTTGTTCAATTTAATCATGTCTCTTTATTTACATTAAAATACGATAAATATTGACTTTAAATAAAAAATCTTCCTGGAAATGTTCTTTAAAGGATTAAAATCTTATTTATATATTTTTACAAAGACATATTATCTTTACTACGCGTGGTATAATAAAGATTTGATTTCGATAATAATTTATTTTAATTATAAATCATTTATAATTATAGATATACACAGAGATAAAAATTGACAAAAAGTTCTCTTAGCTTGAATATAGATACTATCATGATCGCATCAATCTTGAAAATCACCTTTTTTACTATACAATCCCTCAATTGTACGCTTTCAACTAGGGAGGGGGAGTATACTTTCCCAAACATGAAACTCAATTTAACGACCCGCACAACCGATCGAAAGTAAAGAAAAAAATCTTATCACTAGCGCAGCGCGTCAAAAAAATGGTATACCTATATCTTCAACGATTTTCGAGTGGTACGCTCGCTGCCGCTAGTTTTATCGCGCCCATAACAATGCTCGGGGTATTGCATCGTAATTGCGAAGTCGCGGTGCCCGTGCCCTCTCGGGTATACCCTGTTATCGCTGCGGTGGTTGTAAAGCTTGCGCTGTAAAATTCCTCTGCCCCCACGACGAGCGCATACGACGTGATGCCCGCGTCCATACGCACACTCGTCGCTGCGCGTCTAATGAGTTTCGTTCTTACGGTCCACGGGGTGGCAACCCTTAACGCTGACCCCGCGGTAAATTTTGAGCAGTGGACCTTCGCTTAAATTGCAAAAGGGTTTACTGCTTGCTCGGTGTATAGTGTGCCCAGTTGTACAGCGCGTCGTTATTCTTTATCTACAGTGTGATCTTAATGTTGTCTTATAATTGATGTGGATCGATTAGAGGGTATATTGGATTAGATGAAAATTGTTTATGCTCAAGCAATCGTGACTCGCGTGTACTTTACTACTTTCTTTCGGGCGATTTATACGCTCAGTTGAGCACGTAAGAAACTGCATCTTTATGCTCAACTGCAATGCTGGAAGTAATTACACGTGTTTTATTTATCAAAGTATCACAGTTGTTATTGAAAGTGTACATTTATCATCATGTATATCGTGAAAATCGTAAAAAAATAACGCTGATTTTTTAAAATTAAGCGTTCTATTATTGCGCCCAGTAAGCTACGATATTACTTTCAAGAACTTTTAGTAATTAAAAGTAAATATATTTAATCTTCATTTACTCATTCATACAGTAACTGTTTTTGTCAAAAACTGGATAAGTCCTACATTCGCATGGTACACATTAAAATACCCCTATCATGTCAAAAACACAGTATGCTCTTCAAATTATTCAAGGTATCTGTCTCTGTCCGGCTTTTTCTACTGCTGCTCCTGAATTTAATGTACCTTTAACTGTTTTTTATTTTATTTGCTATTCAAATTAAAATTTAGAGTTTACTATAACAATCTCAAATATGTAATGACTAAAATTTACAAACAACAAAGTTATAAATAGTAAATTTCTCAGTGATATTACCAAAGGCAAAAATAATTGAAAAAGGTTAAGAAAAAATGATAATGCATCCCACGTATTCGCATACCCGATAAAGCGTTTTTATCGCCGCGAAAAAGCGGAAGGGATTTCAAAATAATTACCGCCACGTTGACAACCTGGTAACGAATTTGCGCAAAAGCACACTTTTTTCCCGTTGGCCAGCGCTGTCCACACTGAAATCCTTGCACCGTCTCTCTACCAGCATAAAACTTTCCCCGTTGGAAGCATTTTTTTGTGTTTTGGGTAACGCTGCAACGGCGATATGGACTCGCGCTCGCAAACATTGACACGTCATGCAAAATCGAACTTTAACGCAGCGATTCGCTACCTCGTTAATGGTCGGCTGTGATTTACAGCGAGGTGGAGTGATGCCGCGCGCGCTCTCTTTTGCGCTCCTTTATTTTATTTTTTTTTCACTCCTCGCTGCGATATTTTATCTGGGCAATAAAGTTCGCCGTGGAAGCAGAGCAGTAAATATCGATACGCGCCGCGTGTCTTGTTTTGTGCGCTTTTTTTAGTGAATGCGAGCAGTAATATGCGAGGCTTTGGATTTTATTGGGATAAGCATCGGAGCATCTTTTATTTTGTACGGTGGGGTATCGCGTTTGTGTCTGTTGATTCGTTGAATTTCGATAAAGTGCGATGAATTGTGCAGTTGATATCGGTATTTACTTCTTGTTATTGTACAAATACGCTATAAAATTTTCTTTTAAAAAATGTATCTTTGACTAATCTTCCTTTAGACTGATTCTGCGACATTATGATTATCAATTTCCAGAGAAAACAAATACCCGGAGAGTGCGTAGATATTAAATTTATAGAATAAAAATTAGTAGTAGATGGAGAATTCATAATAAGTTTACTAAATGTTCAGTATGTTTAATGCAGGAGACTTTAATTTCAATAATATTAATAAATAATACCAGCATCTTTGCGACGAATAAAGAAGACTAAGTCTTTTTTTTCTTCAAGTGAAATCATTACTGATGTACTGACATCGGCGTTGAAACCGCGTACTTTCTAAGCGCGGACCGTTTAGATACTTTTTTAATCTTTCGACAACGATCAAGAGCTTAACTGACTGAGATAAGAGGGCTATTTTGCGGTTTTCATTGTAACTTCCAGCGGACATTTTTTTTTATCGAGTCACGACTGCACGTCGTTAACCTTTCTCCTTTTTTAATAGAGTGCTACAATGATTTATGATCGACTTCTGCCACTGAGTAGTCGAATTTGTGGGTATAGTTTATTTTTAAACGTTTTATTAATCATAAATAAACTGTAGATTGTTTATCGATTGCGAAAATTTATTTTCGCAATATTCATTCTTTATTAAAGAGAGAAATTAAGGTGATTGTTTGATATTCACTGTCGAATAGATAATGAAGTAATTGTTGTATGGTCGCAGGTGTATCAATAAATTTAAAATTATATTCTATTTTGATTGTTAGGTTTTGTAAAAATTTACTATTTTTAGCGATTTATAATAAAAGCTTTCATAAAAATAAAACAGATATAAAAATTAATATTTTACTACGAATGCGAATCAATTTTGTATTTAGCATATTATTACAATTTATAAATCGATGTCATCACATAAATCAGTAGCATTAATGTTTATTGCCAGAAACGTTATATGAACAGTAAACGTAAAAAAGATTTTAATTTAAGATACACAGAAAAAAGTAATCTGCGCGAGCGTTGAATTCCAGTTAGTTACTGGATAATTTAGTAACTCGATAATTTAGTGAGTAGTAAATAAATATGAAATAATTTATTCTTTAAATAATAATAAAGAAAATGGTTTAACTTACTAAATCGTTCTAATTGTATTTCTTTGACATTATTTGATTAACCATCCGATAATTGCCCAATTGTATATCGGAGCAGAATATGTGATTTAATTGTGAACTCGAATGAAAATAAATCAAGCATGAAGCCCAGGGAGTGTCGCAAACTTCATCTCGATGTTGCAAATCGATGTCGCAGCGGGGTCTGAAAAGCGAGCTTGTAGATCGCGTAACGTCGATATTAGTTTCACCCTTCGAGGTTTGTGCACGAAGGGAACGTGACTCCTTCAGGAGATTGAATTTTTTTATATTCGGTGAACTCAGGATCAATTCCGAAATTCACATCGAAGTATTGAATCCTCAGTTAAGTTCTTTACCATCTGAGCTTTAGTTCGATATAAACTAATTTAGATTCGCTAACATATTTAAAGATTTCTGGCAAATATTTCAATTAGTGATTCAATTTTTGCTCTACTAACTCTAATTACTACTAAAACAAAAGCTAAATTCAACAAATTACAAAGTCTTTTGAAATCATAGAAAATTTCACATCTGTCGCGCGTTAAATTTAGCGCAGACGTAACTCGGAAAATCCGCTGGAAAGAGGCACGGACTAACGGTACACAACGCATGCTTCTCGAAATTTTCACCCGCAGCCGATTAAAAGATTTTCGTCGGAATATCCTCAACGATTTATTTAGTCGCCCATTGTGAAATGGGTCGAGGATATAAAGCGAATGCCTCCGTCCTTTATGCGTATACTTTTCTCTCGCTTATCGATGCTCGGGAACGAGGATCATTCGTAAACGTTTGGAGAGACGTGGTTTATCCTTTTTGAAAGTACTTTTTCAACTACCTGCGAGTGATTTCGTTATTCGACTTACCATAAAAAGACAAAGCTATTGAGGTGGTGCCTTTCCCTTTGAGTGGATTGAATTGTTTTAAACTTTCGATGCAATTGTAAAAGTGCATTTTTTATATTTCTTTTATAACGAAATTCAATCAGGAAAGGAATAATTTAAAAGGATGAATAAATACCTAAACTGTATATTAAATATTTTTTCGAATTACTTTAATGTATTCATATTCTTAATAACCATTGAAAGCGATTTACCACTATTGATTCTTACATATTGTTTCTCTTGCTAATGTAATCTGATGCTGATTAAGAGTAAAATTAATAAATCGACATGCGATAATTGAAAAGAGTACAGTAATATTTAATACACTTAAAGCCTCATGCAGCCCAATTATCATTCATCCCATAAAGAAAAACAACTTCCTGCATACACAAAAGGAACCCACCGACCTCAGCTTTCCGCTTTTAAAGTGCAACACTAAAATTCACTTGTGAACTTAATTTGCACTGGCGCTCGCCGAGCGACCACCTGCAAGTAGCGCGGGGCAATAAACAAAGTTATAAATCTCTGAAGGAAGGGAAGGTACACACATGCGGTTGAAATGGCGTCTAATGAAGAACACTCCGCGTGGAGGTGTACTTCGCCCATTGTTTAGGTCGTCGTCGCCGTCGCTAAACAACTTTTAATGAGTGGCGCTCGCGCGCATTAAGTTGCGCCGCGAAGTGCTGCGATTCACCCGCAAAAGTGCCCCCGAAAACTTGGATTTAATTATATACAGGCGGTGGGGGTGAGGGCAGGGGAACGCCGTGCTGCGCTCGCTTTATCGAGAGTTGGAAACTAATTTGCTCACGGGTTTCGCCTTCTTTTTTTTGCGCGCGATTCGCCTCGTCGGTTTCCAGCTGCGTCCGGGAGATTTAAGCCTGGAAGACTTCGCCGTACGCTCGATTAAGATATCATGCTGCAGATGGGCGGTGAACAAATAATTTTGGGTTTACCGAACTTTTTAGTGGAATAAATAACCCGTCAGGTTTATTTAGGCTATATAGTACATAATAACTTACAGAGCAGTATAAATGTTACGAAATTATTATGTTACTTCTTTTTCTTTTACAAATATGAATCCATAAATATTCTGCATGATGAAACGTTTATCAACTTTTTCATCTCCGGTTTCATTTCAAGGGTACATGGAGTAGTTCTGATCTACGGATATTGTCGCGTGAAAAAGCAGAGAAAGCGGAGAAATAAAAGGTCTGGATTTCGTGGCTCCGGGCGCAATTTGCTCGCGGGAATATCAGGCATTTTAACGAGGGGTACGAAGGGCGACTCATTCCTCAAGTCGCATAATTGCTTATACGTGCTTTAATTATCGTTTATTTCGTGCCTGACTAAATCTTGCTCGAGTTGCTTTCATTTTTTTTGTTCATTTTTATTTGTGCAATTCGGAGACTTACGAGGTGCTTGTAGAATCGATACACGACTCTATCTCGACCTACATGTTGTGTAATTAAGCCGTACCTGCGTCTTTTTAAAGTTTAATTTCAGAAAAATTCAAGCGTCGCCTTAAAGTACTACTGCTTCGTACATTACCATCTTAATGATTCACAACTTGAACTCATTTTTTTACGTACACATTCAATTTTAAATGCAAACGCGGCCGAAATATTGGCTCATTCACAGCTGATTTATAAATGTTTAAAAGTAACCCAAATATTTGAGTGTAATCGACGTCTATAAATATACAGAAGTATAAAAGTCTTATAAAATAAGAAAACATTTTGGCAATCCGTACATAAAACCGAACCTCAGTGGCGAAGCCATCCGTCGAGATTGCGTCACCGCTGTCCGTAGGTATGTATACAGTGTCGGGGCCGTACGTTCCGTTAAACTATTCATAGCGATGCCCATCACGATTCTCAAATGCTCTATGAAAACAAAGTTTATTCAAATCACCTGTTCGACCATCGGTCGAAAATTCATTCCGACATTAATTGGTTACCGCGGCAACGACCAAACGTTCGTTACAATTTGAATTTTATTTATTGTTGGAAAAAAACCATCGTCTTAAGCGGATTTTTTTAATCTGATAGAGTCATGTTTTCATTTTCAACGGATTACGTTATTTTAATTTTATCCTTTAAAACACATTTCAATTAATAGTGTTCTGGTTGCTTACTGTGCAGTCTTCTATTACTAAGTATAGAAATAATTGTCTGACTTGAATTATTTAATTTAATAGTCGTTTTTATAGTACGCAAAATTTATAGCCGCAAAACACTGAAACTGACGCACACTAAAACATGTTCATTTTTCAAAATACGAGGATTAATAAATTCTGGAATACCGCTTACCTAATTAAGACTAAATATTCTTTATTACGCAAAAAAGGCACAAAAATAATTAACTTTTCCGCGAATCGAACTTCCTCCTGCAAAGTTATAACCAGACTCCTTCGCGAGCCTTAACAAAATGCAAGAAAGTTTTCAACGCAAATGCTCTCTCAATTCAAATAAGCGAAGCTTCAGGTGCCTCGCCAGCGGAAACATAAACAACAGTTGCTTGCCGGCGTGTCTCTTTGCTCACTCACTAACGTGCAGCAGCTCGGTTCTCTCTCGTTCCTCCGTTCATTTTTTCTCGGCGTGCTTGCCGCCACTTTATTAACTCCGTAGTTCGCGCGTACCTCCGCGTTGCCCGTACGAGCGAATCACAAATTCTCCGCCGCATTTACGTCTGCGCTCGAGCGCATCGCGGAGTGTGCTTAGAGGCCTTGTTTGCATAGAACGCGATTTACCTGCGCGTAATTTGCGTCTAAACGTGACCACGGCGTGTACAAACGCCCCTCGTTCCACTGCCGGCTATGTACATTAAACGTCAATGTTGTCTACATGATCGCGCCCACTAAATCCTCCGCGCGCGGGGGTCAACGAAAGTATGTCCGTAGGAAGCGCAAAAGCGCGGATGACGTTTCCTTTTTTAATAAGGATATTGTTTTTTAATTTAATGTGCAAAATTTAGAGTGATAGCTACATAACATATTATCTCAGCTCGTTCTTGTAAAAAAAAAATTTGAATTAGTTTTCCGTCCCTGCCTAGACAGATATAATATAACTCACAATTCTTTACTAATATTCTAAAAATATATCATGACTTAATATAACGTTGTAAAAAGATTAATAACTACCCTTACTTCGAAAAGTGGATGTACAAAACTTTTGTACGCAGGTGATGTAAAAAATTTTCAATGAGAAACAAAAAATATTCTTTGGTAATAGTGCACATAAAACTGCCGAATGAATAGAGCAAAGATAATGATCGTGCGAAAAGCTTACGACTGGTCTATGTATCATAAAATTGAAAATATGTGTTGAATGATAATTACTGATTTCGCAATTCAATATTCAGTCTTAAAGAATAAAAAAGATCTAAGCCTTCGTTAGAGGCTTTCATCTCTATCATTGAGTTTGTTCAGGAAAGATTAGTCTCTGAAAGGGAAAGGATACTTTATACTTCTTCGAAGTGATTTTTCAAAGGATGTATAATCACCGTACCAACAGTATCTTTAAAAATCTTTTCCATAAATAGCCCCGTCTCCACGTCTGTTTGCACTATTCCGATTACGCGAGTAAAGTACAGCTATGCATCCTCGGGAAGTAATCTGCAGACGATGATGTCGACCCTGAACCTCATGTTGCCGCTTTTCGCCATTAGAGCCACGTCGATTTCATAAATCAGACGATCAGGGTTGACAACGATACTTTTGTGACTCATTGTTAAATTATCCCGTACATTGTGAGGCGCACAGACGGTTTCCTCATACCGGAATAATCCGTTGCATCGTCGCGTAACGGTCAGGTGGGATAATCTGAGGTGTTTTATGATCGCGATCTGCGAGATTCTTTCGCGTGTGTGTGGAAGTATGCGCAGACGCGTAGGACGTGTTAAGTGTCGCTTCGTTTCTTTTTCAGCGGCGTCTCACGCGTTCGACGGACCGGTGGCCCAACGGCTTCAAGGACAGGGTCGACCGGTTATCTTTTATAAACGCGTCGTCTTTTCGTTTTGCTACGATTTTTATTTCGCGGCTGCTCGTTTTCGCGTGGAGAAATTGCGATAAATTTAACCAATAGTTTTTGAGTTCTTTTTGTCTTGATTCTATTGCTCTATTTGTTTCTATGTATTTTTTATTCCAAGTTTTTTTTGGAAATATGTCTGTCAATTAATGTATAACTCTTAATCTTAATACCAAGTGAATTTTTTAAATAGCGATTATCTTTTTTCAAAAGTACTTTGATAAAAATTGATAAAAAATGTCGTAATTCTTTTGAAAATTTTAATCAAACTGTGAATAATTTGTATACTAAACTGGTCATTTTATTTTAAGATTACAGAATATGTATCGATTGTTACAAGAAAATGAAATTAAACTTAAAGAAAAAAAATGATCTACCTACATGATATGCTTTTAATCACGTTTATTGAATTATTTTAAAAAAGAATTTATCGCTGTAGAAATATAAAAACTAGTGTACCGTTCATTCAAATAAAAAAATTATTTTCTAAATTTCAAACCTCAAATTAATTTCTGAAAATTGTGATTACCGTTAGAAGAGAATTTTATCATTATTTTATCATTATTAAATTTAAAAAAAAAATTTCAAGAATATAGTTTTCGTGAATTTCCCTATTTTCTCAGTTATTCCTACAAACGACGAAGTGCGCATAAAAAACGGAAAGTGCACTCCACAAATAGAAAAAGAAATTCATTCAAGCACTAAGGTAGTCCTACCTACCTCCTAAATTCAACCCATTTAACTCGTGCTCCAGTTCTCCGAATATCTCCAGTAAAAAAAGGCAACGAACCAGACATGAACGCGCTCTGTAAAAAAGGCAAAGCGCCGGAATAAAAGTAAAACGCTCACGATATATACGCCACGTGCGTCGACGCTCGTAATGGCCGACGAGTGTTGTTGCTTTCCCAAAGCACGCGAGTAGAATAGACGAGCTATTTCGGAATCCGCGAGAGAGCGATGCTCGCCCTAGACCTTGGCTCCTCTCGTTCTCTGCTAATGAGATGGGAATATTGGACTATTTATCTCCATTCGCGGGCGTCTGAGCGAGTATTCGCGTGGAAGATTAAATTGTTTAAACAAGCACGACTCGCTGCTATTATCGCGCTTTATGATGGCTTTTTCGTACTTCGTTTTATTAATCGCTGATAAGCTTTAGTTGCTTTCTTAAATGGAATATTCTAGTAGTTTGATAAAGAGAGGAGCGATTTTAAATCAGTTACAGAAATAAAAATGAATGGGCTTATGTATATATGGTAGTGCGGTAATATCGCTATTTCTAAGCCGCTAACTTTAAAGTAGTTTGATAAAGTGCTAATTTGTATACTTCTTTTTAAATGCATTTTATTACGGCATCTCATATATTTTTGCATTTTTATGTACTGTTAATGAAAATTCGTATTATTATACTGAGTGCTGATCTACATGTTAATGAAAAAAAATATTAAGTAATGCATTTATTGTATTCTGAACAATACAATTTTTCTCGGCATACTTATCTATTATATCATAAAATTTACAATAAATCATAAAAAGGTATTTTCTATTTGACTTTTATTTAATAATTTATAATAATTTCATATTTCATAATTTTTTCTGATACAATAATTTATACTTCAGATGCGTTTTTTAGTATCAAAAAACATATTTGCTTATACGGTATTTAATTAAAGAAAAGCTGAATTATCTTTTAAACAAAATGAATAATTCATTTAACCGTGTAAAAAAGTATTTTAAAAAAATCTCCTGCAATTCCCAATAAATAACCAAGAGTTAAAAAAAAAAGAAACCTATCTGCCTTGAGCAATGATTGGTAAAAAAAGAAGTTGAAATGTGTCGACGGTGTAAATTACAAAACGGCCCGAAACGCATTGGACCCCGAAGGAGTAAAAAATCGAGTGCTAGTGACCGTAGTCTGGGTCGGGCGTGCACTGCAGTTAGCCGGCGGCATTATGTCACCCACTCGTGGTCGATGTAATCGACTGCCGTCGAGTGGTAACCTGAGTAAGTTTATTTCGTCATCGATGTAATTTAATGTGCGATGCTGATCAGCAGCGATGCGCCGTCATCCGATACCCGGACGAGTCCAGGGAATCGCCCCTTGGAGCGCAATTTTTCCGCGAATTTCAATGATCTTTATCAGGACGGTTGATTGCTATGAGCTCGAGCGCCAGTTTTAATTGTTTCTTTGCTTGAATCGTCTGAAAATTACTTAAATTATCCATCGTACTTGTATTCATTTATATTATGAACGTGTATTCATTATTTTAATATAATTATAATTTAAAAGGATATTTAATGATAATCACCACAATTTTTATATTTATAATAAATTGAAATTTTTTTAAGAATGTACCTCTGAATCATATAAGATGCGGAGGTAATGGATTATCCTTAAAAATCTTATCGCCCCTTTAAATACTTGGATATGTAGGAAATGTTACTTAAGAGATAATACCATATATTCTATTGTCCTTTTAATCTTTTCATTAATTGCGATTTCTATTTTCTGTTGTAGGTGAGTTTCTTGACCATTTATGTGCACAGTTATGTGGATGGGTAAGCTCGTATTCTAATTTAAAATTTAAATAAAAATATCAATATCCGGTGATGAGTTCAAAGACTCCCATCGAGCGAACTAACAATGCGTTATTCCTCCCGGTGAATTGCCCTGACGTATAGATATAAGTAAAAATTGAAAGCGCGTCTCATCGCACTCTCCCGGCACGCGCGTACACCCGTTGTATATAAAACGGCGAACGAACGATGAAACCTCTAGACGATATATCTCGTTAACCCCTTGGATTCACTCCTACGTGAACACCTCCGGCGCATACATGGTAACGCATTTCCGAGAACTTATTTTACATTTACCATCGAGCTTTTTATTAATGTAGAAAGTTGACGAAAAAGATTAGTAGTCAATTGAAAAGTTTATAAAGCCATATTTTATTATATAAACAATTAAATTATGGCGTGAACAACGTGTGAAATAAAAGAACTTTGTAAAAGAAATGATAAGCTTGTTTTACAGTATAATTAAAGGAAAGTAATTTTGCTTCCTCATAGAGGAAGTTTTGTGGTGGCGAAATTTTAAGTTTCGTTGAAACTTAGTGGAAACATGTTTAATTGAATTCTAAGCACGAAAAACGTGTTTTTTAGAAAATGTTTGTATGGATGTGTGTGAGTGCGTACGCTCGTGTGTGTATGTGTATACAGCAATATCTTGGGAACTGCCATCAGAAATTAAGCTACCATAGCTCATCATTTTTGCTTTTAAATACCGAATTGGGAAAAAGAATAACCTTTTTGATCCACTAATTAGTTTTTTTTTTTGTATTTTGAATTTTCGTTTTTCAACAAATTTATTGATTTTTTGTAATGATAGGATTGTGATACATACATGTAATAAAAAATAGTTAAAAGAGCATAAAATTGTCTATCTATAAAAAAAGTTATTTTAGCTATCACCGTTCTCATGTTTTTATAAAAATCTATAATTAAAAAAAAAAATATTTCTTGGAAACTAATTTGTCAAATGTAACATTGTTTTATTTAGCACGCGAGAAAAGTTCCTCAAATATATATTTCAAAATAATACGTATTGAGAAACGAGAAGAATAATATTGTCTCTTCCTCCGGATCGGAACTTCTTCAGTACCCAATAAAAATCCTTGGTTTTTATTACACTGAAAAGTCAATAAACTATCTTACGCGAAACTCAGAGCGCAGTCTTGTGAAGATTTTTTTTCCGGTCGCCCCGAGGAAGTCTTTTCCTCCGTGCGAGATTTTCTTTTTTAACGCCCGCTCCAGTACTCTCTTTCTGCGTCTATCATACGAAGCGCATCTAGCTGTAAGTATTATAATAAGCTTGGTAGCCGCGCAGTGCACGACTACGTACAGAATCTTCGATCGATTATGGGATTTTTTTTTCCACTTTGATGTATTTTTAAACGATATTTTTTATGTTTTCGTCGGTCTACGTGATTTAAATTGGTTTAGACTATATTTTAGAGCTGAAAGGTTGAATTATAATATCAAAATACCGGTTTTACAATCTCTTGAATGGGATTGGTCTCAGCTTCTTTTCTTTACATCTGAATTACTGCTCGATCTTATGCAATTATTGAAACATTGCGTATTCAAATCTTTATTATTCGTTCTAATCTAGCTTTAATCATTAGAGATATTAAAATCGATTCATAAAAATTAAATAATGAAATAATTTGAATCATCTGTTAAATATTAAAAACTATAATAATCAGTTACAATAAACAAACATTTTCATATAAATTATTAATATAATAGTCTGGCTTTAAAGTTTTGTACTTGCGAATTTAAATGATCGATAAATAAATCTAGTTTCTTCTATTGACAATTGATTTTATAATTAGATTAAATAGCCCTTTGTATTTTATATTTAGAATCGAAACCTGCAAGCGTAAACTCCGCGCAATTCATGGATACGCTATAATAAATTCAATGCCATCGAACTTGATTATGTTCCATTAAGCTTTATGCACCTGAGTTGAAAGGGAACCCAGTGAAAAAAGGTACGGTCAAACGGGCTCGCTTATCCATCTTATAAGCTCAGCGTAAGAAGTTGCGCCCTCCGTCGGCGCAAAGTCAACATAAAGAACGCGCGAGATGAAAGGACGCATAAGCTGGGCGCGAGAAAAGGAGCGTCCACGGTATCGAGAAAAAAAGAAGCGAACGCGAAAAAAGGACAGGAGAGTACGCGGTCGGGGCTTACGCGAGGCCAAAGAAATCGCGAGAGCGCGCCTCTATACGATCTTTCTTAGGGGTATACTACTACGGCCACGGCGAAGACCTGCGCCCGCGGGAGTCTTCCGCAGCGGAAAAATCCCTCGGCTAAAAGGCTTGCCCTGGGCTCGTTAAGGCCGGATAGATAAATGTTAATCCGATATCTTCGTTTTCTCGGGGGCTCGCTCGTCAATTCAGTTAGCCGCGCTCGCGGAAGATATATCTCGTCGAGGGAGAGGAGGGAAGCTGAAAGCACACAATTGACGTGCGGAGAAAAAGAGAGAAAAAGAGAGGCTGGACGTTGACGGGCTGCCACGTCGTACACGTGTATAAAATGCTGCCGGAGCTCTTGTGTGTATCGTCCTGGACGAGAGGAACGCGACGTTCAAGGGATACCATTCTGAATCGTTAGAGTGGCCTTTTTGTGCTTTCTATCATTTCAGTGGGATTTTAAAATATACACTCTTATTGCAGTGATTGAACATAATTTTGTATTATTGAATTCTCTAAAACGGTTTAATAATATTACGTTTATATAAGTTGGATTAGAAAATTGGCTAAACGAAAATTAAGTATATTTAGAAAGGATGTCCTTTGACTCAATGTTACCTTCTCTGAGTAGAAATGTAAGTGAATATTGCTAATTATAAATTTATTTTTTGAATGATAAATATATTTTTAAAAAATGAATTACGAAAAATTGAAGGTTTTGAATGGATTGGTTGATGTATTCATATTGTCGGAATAAAGCAAGCATCAATGCAACCTCGTGACGTGATTCACTTTGTTGGATTGAAGCGAACCATATATTTATGCCTAGTGCACATGTATGCATGTACACTTACAGCTGGAATTTATCTTCGACATATTTGAAGGAAAAATATTTTCTTTATTTCCATTTTGGCTGCAGCCACTTTACTCAATTACCTTTTATTCATCGAACCAATCTCCACTTCTTAATCATCATTACTACTCATAATTACTTCAGTAGTAAATATACAGTATTTTAATGAGTTAAGATCCGACAAAAGGATGATCGTCATAAAATGCGTAATAATTATACTTAAACAAAAAGAATGATTCGTAAATTCGTGAGCGCTCCTGCGACAGACAATAAACGTGATCGCGTGAAATTGCATATTATTATGCAAATGAATAAAAAAAGGGGATAAGAAATCTGCTTTAAGCAGAGCTCATACAAAGTGTTGCATGTAAGCGATACGAGGCGCGTGAGCTTGGACACGGTCGGAGAGAATTCGCGTCGTTAAAATCCTGGTATGCGAGTGGACTGCGATCGTTTGGAGTCGTGCAAATACACCGAGATTACGATGAATCATCTTTAAGTGTAACATTAACTATGGAGCTTTTCTTTTTCGCAAAAGCTAAGCCTGCAAAAATTAAATAAACACGCGAGTAAGACTTCCTTTTTTAAAAGAAGTATGCTTATACATTTCCATATCTAAAGGATTCACACTTGAAAAGGCACTGCTCTCATTAAATCTACAGTGTATATTACTGGACAGCATATTACATTGATTTAGGCGCAACAGTAATTTTCTTAAACGACATGTTTATATGTGCATGCTTAAAAATGAATTCGTTAGTAGCCCAGCAGAAAAAAGTGGGACGGATAATACTATTAAAATTAGTCTCGATGAAGAATATGAATGCGTATCTCATAAAATTACGTCACGGAATTGTGTGCGCGCGCGTTATAAGCTTCTTAAAATTAATACTTTCGACGTCTCGCTGCGGGACACTGGTGGCGCCGACCTAAATCTTGCACGCGCACACTCTGTGCGCAAAGTCCATTATATCGCGAGCAAGGGAGAAGGAGATTAATGCGTGCTTTATACAAACACAAACCGAGCTCGTAAAATAATAATACGCTTTTTATGCTAATCGAACACTCTGTATATAAAACTACTCTAATGAGCACTGGATGTATATTAGGCTCGATGTGCAACGAAAGCAAATTTGCGCGGGGCATTTATCTTGATTACGGCTAATTTGGTTAGAAAATAATAATCGGAGGATTGCGCAACGTTTTCGAGGGGTGTGCCCTCTCGCGTAATTTTTATTGTAATTATTCCGGTGTATGCCTTCCAGTCATTGGATTTGCTACTGTTACAGCGCGGAATAATTCATCAATTTTGTTTAGCATTTAAAAAAGAAAAGAATTCTTGCTCAACCGATTATTCAAAACGGCGTGTAACTCTTTTCAATCTATATGATATTCCCGTTGACGAGCAATTTGAAAGATATACATATATAACTACGGTTTCTGCGATTAAGTTATAAGAATTGAAATGATGTTAATTTATTTCGCCAGTGAAATAATTATGTGTTACAACATATAGAATCAATTTAACTCCTATTATGAAAAATCATCCGCCAAACTAATTTTTATCTCGAAATTTGTTCTAAATTTATTAAAAATCAAACCCAAATATGAAATAAAAAAAATCGAAAATTATGTAGACACTTCGGCGCTAATCCTTCAATACCGTTAAGCACTCAATTTAACAGAGTCGAGAGTGTGCAACGTTAGTAGTAAGCATAGTCCGTACTCGGTCGGCGCTTTGATTTTGAGCTGTCCATTTAGCGGAGCGCCAGAGCAGCCAAATTGAATAAGCGAACGAGATGTGCGGCATTCGAAGTGGGACTCCGACGGAAGGGACAAAGCGCGCCCGGGCTCCGGAGATGCATGCATGCCAAGTGAAATGCCAGAGCCAACCGTGCGCGAGTCTCGGACGCATTACACGTGTTGCCTGGGCCCCTGGAGGATGAATGGGGCGTTGGGCAGGCCCCTCGCGAGAGATCGGACTATGTTGAATTAATCGGGTAATGCAGGTCGGAGTAGTCGATCGAGGCGCCCGCGTCGATTGACCACCTGCGTCACCGGGGATGTTTGCCGGAGTTTCGATTGATTTTGGAATTCGCTCCTCGGCTTAGTTTATCTGCGAGGCATGCACCTCGCGTCAGCTGTTCCGGGTCTGACAAACGACCGAATTAAGTTGGGTGCGAATCGTGATAGTAGTACTGAAATGCATACCTGCAAAATAACATTAAATGTACATTACCACATATTTTTCTTAAATTTTTAAAATGCGTAACAAACGATTTATATAAGTGTAGATGTCGCGAATACGAATTATTAATAGATTTTGACATTAGCGTGTCACGCGTGGAAGGATTGAGGTCAAATGCTTTTTATCTTGGTCACGCTTTGAGCAATATTTCGAAGTATTTCCTTTGGTGGATAGTGATTTTGTGGTAAAAGCTTTTTACTCAAAATTGCTTTTTGATTAAGTTTCTGTTACAAAATAATGAATTATAAGTACTGATTAGGCAACTTTTCGTATCGTTACAAAGAAACTGTTAGGTGTTTTCCGGTGTGTTAGAACGAAAGGGAAAGTATGACAGGACAGTATAAGTAGAGTGCGAAAATAGTAATGGAGTTGTCTAAACTGGTACTTATTAAAAATATTTTTACAAGACAGTACATATATTATGTTGTTTATTTAAAGTTATCTTGACAGCAACGTATTTAATATATAAAAAATGTAAATAGTTGAACTTACTCTAGTTATGAAATTATTTCTGGGTATTAATATTTTATATCGCATTTTAATAATTTATTTTTTTTTTTCAACAATTACTTTTTTCTGTTATTAATTATAATAATGAGTGATATTTCCAGTTACATTGAAAACTGAGACTAATTGACATCACCATCTATTTGACTTTGTTAAGTTGTATAAAATTAGTAATTAATATTTTTCACATAAATGTTGAATTAGTCCGCAGCGCATATTTATACAGACAGCATAATGAGCTGTCTAATTTTGTTTTCCTTTGATCCTTCTACTGCTCACTACCCTGCCAAAATCGAGTTTCTCGTTTCGAGGATGTTTATATATCTGTTCATGTTATGCGTTCGCATCAAAAGTCTGCGAAATAATCTCTTTACTTTTCCCAAAATTATTTTACTTTGCGCAAAAGGAATTTCAGATTAATTAATATTAATTTTAATGAGCTCAAGCTTTAAAAATCAGCAACAATAAATTCCTAATAGCGCACAAATAATAATCTTTTATTTTTTAAGTGACCCTAAGCAGAATTATTCTACATTTGCATTTAATGTCAGCTACGGGCCTCAAATCTGTACAGTATTTTGTTTCATTTATGAAAGTAAATTTAAAGTTTATTAAATGATTAAAATATTTTTTCTGCTTACTGTAATCGTAAAACTAATGAAATTTCAATTATTTTTTTCAATTTGTCGAAAAATCTAGATATGTGGTGTAGATACGTTAATGTGTTTAGTTTCAATAGTCAAAAATACCTTCGTCAATCGAAATTTCTTCAAATCACTTTAAATTTTCGTTAAACTACTACTTTACCTTATCCTTTACCTTCCCCCGTTATCCTGTTTTCTCCGCTGTAACAGACCAGCACGCGAGTGCAACGTACATCCTTCTCAAAGCCGTGCCAAAGGCTTGACTCGCCGCGGAAGCAACGCGCTCGACTGGGCGTGGGCTTGGTCAGTGCATCATCATCAAAGGAAGCCATAGCACTAGCGGTGAGCGTACCGCCTTCGTGAAATGGACAATCGTGAATTCACTTTCAATTGAAATTACAAGCGAGCCTCTCTGCCTCTCTGAGGCCTGAGAAAGTCGACCGCTGACGTAATTACCACAGTGTCGATCGACCCCGCTCGCGCCGACATAAACGCGCGATTTACGTTCGAATCGCTAATCTGCGAGGCTTTCCCCTGCTCCCTCGCGAGATGTTATTCATCTGAGTTGAGTTTGCTTTGTTTACGACGAGAGAGTGCGGGATCGTAGTATAGAGAGCTCTGGAAGGAATCGGACTGATTTACGTATTATCGTGGGATTTTTTGTCGAGCCTTTGATTAATAAGTAATTGATATTTGCTTCTCAGTGCGATCGGTTTTGCGCTCGAGAATTTACTGCGGCTATCTTGGAAGGAGCTGCGAAAATTTCAGACTTGAGCTTGGTATTCGACAGTTTGACGTGCCGTGGGTGTGCATGGAAATTATGTGTACTTTCAAAATTAAGTCTGTACTGACTACGCAGACACTTACAAAAGTTAATTTTCGTGCAAAAGAATGTACTTTTTTTCGTATGCGTTACTTCTCAATGTTTCATTTATATGTAATAAATGCTATTAAATTATAGAAATCTAACATTTGTTGAGCAACTAGTGATGTCGTTTATATTTTTTATTTTTTTGCTTTTTATTCATACTTTAGTACGTGTATTATTTAACAAATATTATAAAAGTTTACGCTTTGATATTTATTCTGCAATAATTTAAGTAGCCTTAGGGCTGCGCAGTTAAATGTTGTTTATTCAATATAATTCAAGCATTTAGCTGGCGAAGTACAAGCTTACCAGCTAATGTCTTGTTCCTTGTATGCAATGTAACCTTTTCAGTCGCGGTTTTACATAATAATACCGCTAACTCCCTCTAATTTCGCATAATATTCTGACATTAAAACTACACCTACGATGAATTCCAAACAACACGCTATTGCTCCATTCGACACTCTCCGCCCTTAGATGAACATTCACATTTCGAAAACCAGCCTCGGGAGAAAGAAGTGAACTGAAAGGAAGTCGCGCGTGAAAACCGCAAAACGGGAGGGATGTTATCGGTAGACCACGGGTTATTAAACACCGCGGAGTCGGAGAAACGTGCGGATGCAGGTCAGATCGGTCTCACAGGCGCAGTCGCCACGGGAAACTCGAGGTGCGACTTCTCCTTACAAAAGCGGCTCATTTAACTTAGTCGTGGTATCGCTGATTCTCTTCGATCGGCATCCCAGTGAGAGATTCTTGGAGATGCAAGGTATATGGATGTGTTCGCGTGCGAGTACTCGCCTATGCGCGCGGTGTGCGGTAGCGGTTGTTCGAGTCTCGCGCACTCACGAAGAGCACGTCCGGATTCCTCCTGTGGCTCGGTGAATTGTTTATGACAGTTCTGGGACGTGGCTCTGGAAAAACAGCTCGCTCCATTTCGCTGCTGTTGCGCGCTCAATGAATCAATAAGATACGGTTTCCTGGAGTTTCGGTGGGCGTTGTTGATGTTTGTTTAAATTTTGTTTCAATGTTGCAGGGCATTTTTTATTCTCTACACGGAAAATCATGTTGTTTTAAAAAGTTGCTTTAAATACAAGTTCAAACTTATACAGTCATAAAAATTACTGTAGCGGTTAGTATTATATTTTACTATATTTACAATAAAATTTGTTAGTATAAATTATACCATTTTTTTTATTTTACAATTTTATCTTTGTTTTAGTAAAAAAAGTATAGTAATGCTTTTAGTTATTATATTTTACGAAGAGAGAGTTTTCTAAAACAAAATTATCTACATATATATTTTGTAAAAATTGTTAATATTAAGTAGAATCAATTTGGTAAAAATAATCGTTTAAAATAAATCTCGAAGTATTTGTAACTTTCACAATATTTGTAACAATTTCGATAAAGTTTGATGAATTATTAAGCAAACAATACTTTCTATGTGAAAGTATATATTTTTCTTATTTATATTTTAAATTGATTACAAGAATAATACAATTATATTATATTACATTTAAGGCGACTTTAAAATAAATCACATTTATGCGATTTTAAATGGGATTAGAAGTTTGAACTCCAGATGAGGCTTAAGTTTTTTTTTATAAATTGCAGTAGAGTGTTTCTCTTTAGAGAATAATAATACTAACTAGCTTAAAGTGTTTCGCAGTTGTTTGAAAGTTTATTCTTGGCTGCGTGTATTGTGCAGTTACTCCATTATGCGAGTACGTTTATCCATCTGCTGTAGCATTGCGATGACTGGGAAAAAGCATTGAAAACTTTCTATTGTTTCTCATGTCTTGCCGCAAATGGTAAAATTTATTTATTAAAAGACGAGTATTTAAGGAATGTTAATTATACTAAATCTCATGTAATTAGTTATAAGTTGTAATTAGCACAAAATACTTAGTCTTTTTTGCTCGCAAGAATGTATTGGCTGCACAAGCGTAAAATTATTTTCTTTTCAAGAATAGCAAATGTGATGCAAAAATATGATAATACCCTTTTTGCGAACGATTATTAAAAGAATACGCGTAATTAAACAAGTTTAGTTGAATTTTTGCAAATAAATTTTATTTATATTAGAAATTCTTTCACGCGAGCTATTCGAGGCAAAGTTAAGTATATTAATACCTAAATAATTGAATTAATTATGTATATTACATTTTAACACCAATTTTTCGAATTATTTATTTGCATCATATTTACAAAGAACTTTTTAAATACATTGAATAGCTTTAAACAAGTAGATAAAAACAAAAACTAAACGTATCACAGTATTTGCAGCAGTCAATACTTTTAATAGATGTTCAACTCAGCGTATCAATTTATAATAGTCTCGGCATTTTTCTCCACGGGTAAAGCGTCTGAAAGTAGGACGCGCGCTGAAGAAGTTTAAATACTTTGCTCGCGCGGCTTTTTTTCAGTCGGACGAAGCTGAGACGCGTATGTCCCACTCGCGACAAAAGGCCTCGGGGCCCGTAGTTCGTGTCTAAAAACGTCCGGCTTTTATATCGGTTGCTGGCGCCGCGTGCGGCTTTAAAGTTGGCCCGGTTAGACAACAGTTTGGCCGGCGTTCGGGTGTAGCCCCCGCGCGTGGATTAACGTCTTACGATTGCTCCGAACTTTCGCCCTGCCTCGGCAAATTCGTAGCAACTTCTCTCATCTTCTTCGTCAGGAGTAGTCCGCTTCCTTTCTTTCTTTTTTTTTTTCTTGTGCTCTTTCCACCAGGTCTCCCGAGTTCGACTATTATTTTATCGTTTCACCGAACGAACCTAACATCGGTTGTTCAAACACGCAACTGTGAGTATAAATTGACAAAGTTTCCTGCGATGTTTGCTTTTTTTGTAAGTCTCGAGTGTGACACACTTTCTTGGCGTAATCGTGAAAGAAGCGTTAATTGAATGTACTTAATGGAGACTTCAACGATAGCGTCGATGTTTGCCGATCACTTGATCTGGTCTGAAGTGGCGATTGTTCGGCGAGTAACTCTTATTATTTTCTTTTCTAAAAATGATGAAGTGAAATTCATTAATTTTTCAGTCGATGAGTTAAATAATCGCTTACGTTCTAAGTTGTTCATTTATATTCATATGTCTTACGGGCTTTTTAATTTTATTAGTTTAGAATAGATGGATTTAATGGAAGATAAAATGCTTTTTGTATAATATTTTGTAATATGTTAATTTGATAATGGTTTCTAATTTTTAATTTTAAAAGTAGTAGGCACTCAAATGTAGTTCTCTATAAACACTCCGACTAATGATTTCTCGTTCAAGCTCTCAGGAGAAGAGAAAGGTCTATTTTAAAAGCGATCGACAGGACGTATCTCTTGACGATTGAAAGCCTAGTATAATTATAGCACCGCTAAGACGAGCTTGCGATCTGCATTTAAAATCTTATGTATAGGCGTGAAAAAGAAGTACTGCAGCTAGTTACATTTTAATCAAAGTAATAAATTATCTATATTATTAATTCATAATATTATTTTACCTTTAAATAACTTTTTTCTATCAAAAAAAATTAAGGAACAAATTTTTCTATTGTATCTTAAAAGTATCAAAATTAATGTACAAAAATTAATTGATTACGAATATCATGAATAATTTCAAACTGGTTTTGATTATCGATCTGGCTTAACGTCGATAATTGTTGTAGTCGCGAAACAGCTCGGTAATTCTCTGTCGAGATACACGCCAACATGTTCTAATTGAGTGGTAAATTCGCGGTCCTTTAAGAGGCTTCTCCTGGGAATTTCATTCGATCAAGCGTAAATGCAATCCCAATCGAATTATCCTACGTACGTCAACAACGTTAATACTCGTGCAACTAATCTGGTTCACGAAGTAAATTTTAGATGGAAATCTAGACCCTAAACTACAAATATTACACTCAAAATCATAATCGACTATGTGATGATACTAATAAATCTTTTTAACTAAATAAAATAAATTTATTTTTTAATATAAAATGAATCTTCATTAATTGAATAAATATCTTTTTTTGTATGACAATTGTACATAAAAGAACTAGTCGCACACTATTAAAACATATAAAAAAACTTTAACTGTATGTCAATATCAATAAACGTCAAGTTACATCTCCATCAATCATTATTTCTTTGAATTTTAAATATAACGTTACGTCGAATTAGGAAACTTTCGTTACGTTAAAAAGTATGCAAAGAAAACATGACGGAGTGTATACTAATGACTTCTTAAGTTACACGAAAACCCTCTTGTCGCGAGGTGGAAGAAGAAAAAAAGTCTAACAACCTGCCTCCTCTTTTTCCACCATTCGAGCGCACACAAAAACTTTCGACGTTAACTCGTTATTGCGTGGGAATCGAATAAGCGCTTATCAGACGGCCCTCAGAAAGATGCATGAGTTCGTAGTGTTACTCAACAATACGCCCGTCGTCGTCTGCACAGTACGTTCCGTCTGGCAAAATAATGAGTCAATTGGCCGTCTCTCTCTTTCTCTCTCTTTCTCGCGCAATACATTCGCGTGTATGACGGAAGACGAGAGGATCCTTTCAATTTGTTATTCTTCTCGCCGTAATCCGTGCAAATTATTTTTCTACAAACAATGCCCTACCTTCACTAGAGCGAAAGGGTAGGAAAAAAAAATGTCGTTCACAATTGTACCGGGACGTTGGGTAATTGTGATGACTAACTGTTTACTCGGGGCAAAGATCCGAGTAATGAAACGTTGCCCTGCTTCAAACTCCGCGACGCGACTTGAACAATCAGAAACTAAGTTATAGGGTGACTGTATAAGCTCGGTAATCCGCGTCGCGACGACAACGATGGAAGTGAAAGAAAGAAGTGCAAGTTGAAGGCTCCGTCAGCGGATTTAACTCAAGACCGCCGGTGAATTGTCGAGATGACTGCAGGAAGATTATCTCGGTGTCTCGTTTGGCGAGCCACTGTATACTTGCAGTAGTTGCTCTTTGCTTTTCATGCGCTTTTTTACCTCAAAATGATAAATGACTCCTTTTTCATTAAACATGACTAATTACATTGAATATAACAATTTTGACAACACTGATCCTGAAATATATCTTTTATTTATTTGTTATTCGATAATGTAATCATTGTATTTAAAAGGTTTTACTTTGCTTTCCTTGATACAGAAATAATTTATTTATTGAAACTACAGTTGCAATTCAATGTTTTTATATTATAACTCTCATATGTATAGAATGTACAAGTTTGCATATGTGAATAAAGTACTTTTGTGCAGAGTGTATTCGTTGTCTGCGAATCGACTAAGTCATACGTGATAAGCTGCGCTTAGTAGCAGCTGCACGTACAGTTCCATGAGACTGGAAAAACAGTACTAAGCCATAATAATATTCTATGCAATATCTGGTCTTCTAAAATATTACCACAGTGTTGCTCTATGTATCAGGATAATTAAACATTTTAATTTTAAATTTTATTTTAATTAATTAAAATAAATTTCATATACTTTCTTCAAAGAAAACGTTTTCTATATACATTGTTCAAATTTAATGATAACGTTAATGATATACTTTCTACAGAATCAGAGAACAATAGAAGTTACTTAATAATGTATTTTTTTCGACTGTTATTAGTATTCTTCTAATAATCGTCAAATTAACGTAGTTTGAAGCGAAGAAAAAGTACGATTACTTTATAATGCACCGCATCTAGATGACAATAACGCGCGACGAATTCACAATGGGGGAGCGTTTAATATCCTCGGCGCAGGAAATCCACGGAATTGCACTAGACATGGGTTTTTCGGGGGCCGTCCTGCATACTCTCCCCAATGCTGCGCGGCGTTAACGGCCAAATTAATATCGGCACTCCCTCGGCGTCCGCGATGCCGCCGCCGATGCGCGTGCGGTTCAGCATATATAACGCGCTCCCGCTAATTTCGCCGAGCGCATATATACGCGCGTTTTGCGGTGCGAGGAGGGGGAGGTGTGGGGGAATCGCATTGGTCTCTCTCTTCTCTCCACCCTCCTCCAGATGCTCCGATTCTGGTCGCCCATTGTCGTAGATCCTCGCATTGGGTGTGTCGTCGTTGGACACCGACGCGTCTGGCGAATTTATATTTAATAAATGCAAGAAAGTTCATCGGACCCAGACGATGCTGACCTCGCCCTCCACGCTCGCCTTTTTCTCTTTTTTTCTTCTCCCCGCTTTTTACGCGCCGATTCACGTGACTTCATTTAGTTTTCTTTCGTTTTTTTCACTCCGCCTTCTTTCTCGGTATAAAATGCCTTCATAAGTAAATTCGCTACTATTTTTATTATTTTTTGGATTTGATTAAAAATAATTGTTTGATTGAATTGGCACAAGAATAAAAGCATTAAACTAAATAATGAAAATCCGAAGAAGAATTATTTTATTATGACAATCAAACGAGTTGCTGCATACGAATGCATACGAGTAGTTACGAAAAAAAGAATTTCTGTGTGGGAACTACTCAGAGGAGCGTTAAAACTCCGTTAGCGAGGGTGGTACTTAATGCCTTTATTTTTCGGAATAAACGCGTTCGTTCAACCACGACCGATCGAACGGATTATTCGGCTTTAGGTGCGAGTCAGGGTAATCTAATCTAAAACGCCCGCGAACCGCGGAATTAGCGATAAATTGAGAAAGTTTCTTATCTTTGGAAGAAGGCACGAGGCGCCGACGCTTTTCTTCTCCGCCCAGCAAGTCTCTAATTAAAAGAGGGTTCGAAACAAAAGAGCCTGAACGAAAAGACTCGCAATTTTCATTTTTATGAAGGCCACGCTCGTAAGTATGAATGAATTTATATTTCGCGCGACCTTTCGCCCACAATTTTTGAATTTCTATGTTTTTTAATGGCCTAATTTGCATTGATTCACTTTTTTTCGTTCCGTCGCGAGGCTGCTATGATTAGTGTAATTGGGAATTAAGTGACTTGAAGTCACAGCGAGTTAATTCTAAAGGGATGGGAGTAGATTATTCTTTTATAATCTTGAAATGTGTTAAAGACTGTAGTTTATTTTATTTAAAACTAATTATGCAGTAAAATCAGAAAATGTGAGTAGTGTCAAAGAGCGAATAAAGATTGATATATGAAAAAAGACAAATAGTTGTTAATTAAAACGACAAAGAGATAATTAACTGTGTTCAGGGACTATGATCGAATTTTAACGGAAAAGCCGCATGCGTGGGGTAATTTAATAAGCCGATAATGAGCACGTGCTGCGTGTTATGTACATTATGAGCTCGACCAATTCCGTGAGTACTTTGCCTATATTGAATGCAGATGACTCGAACTATTATATACATAATGAATTAGCACGGATATTGAAATTTTACTATATTAGTCTGACAGAAAACAGAAGTAATCGACTAAATTATAGATATAATATAGTGTTAATTAAATTTTTACCTAACATTAACAATTGGCAAGCTTATCGTCAAATTTTTTGTCCATAAAGTTCTAATGTATTATCATTTTATATCTAAAAAATAGAAAATATTGCTAGATTTATGTGAAAAAAGAAGCGAAACTTCCAAACTTGCGTTTCTTCCTGAGAAAACTGGTAAACGGTCCTTTCTTCGTAGTGAAACTTGGAAAATTAGTTTTCTTCGAAGCAGGATTGAATCGTGCCGAATTTCGTTGCTCGAAATCAAAAGATACAATTCTGAAGTGAAGGAAAAATCGCATGGTTCAAACAATTATTAAAGTTTAAAAATAATGCCAGAAGGAGACAAGCAAAGAGGCGATTCTTTGCAGAAACGTCAAATGTGGGAATTCGAGAAATACGTGGTGGTAAAATTGTTCCGACGACAGAATGTCGAAGCGTACTTTACGCTGACCTGCGACAGAATGGTCCAACAGCGAGTATACAAATTGTACCTGCACTTTTCTCGCGTCGGAGAAACCCAACGTAAGCTATGGCTTGTCTATTCTTCTCCGCCAGTGCCCCTAACTCTTCCTGTCACACAGAATCAGCCTCGCAATTTCTGACTCTCCATTGTGTTGCACATATTGAAAAATATGTTACTCTTTCTACATTCGACTGAATCAAATGCCACGTTGAATACAAACAATTGATATTTTTTTAATATAAAATAAATTGTACACACGCGACAGGTTCATTTTATGTAACTTATGGCAGTTTATAAAATGCGAAGTGTTGTATTGAGTTTTGATACTAATTTGCTGTATTTATCGTGCAATTAATTGTTCTAAAGAATGTACGCCATCTGTGCTAATTAAAAGATAATTACCACCTCATAAAGAGGCATATAATTACTTTTTTTAATCAATCACTCGAGTTGTATCATTTACTTAATATACTTCGATGTTATTTTCGCAAATCGATTTGTAATCACCACTTGCTCTTCATGTTTGCAGGTTGAATTAGCCATTGCGGAGATGGATAGGGTAAAAAGAGGAATGAAAAAGGGGAAGTGAGTGAAAAAAAAATAGAGCGGAATTCCCCTAATGTTTACGTTCGTTTCGCACCGGTGCTCGTATGCTTTTGCGTTCACCGCCTCGGGTATGTGTGCATTTGCAATTTTCGCAACTGTGTACTAAAAAAAAAATACGAATTGCGGTCGTTGCGAAAAAACGCAATTTAACAAATATTTGTTTTACGGCTTCATTTTCCGTCGCCTTACGAGTGCGTTAATTTTCTATCGCTAGTTTGTACGACAACCACTCTGATAATGTGAAAGAGCAGAAAGCCATTTGAGTAGAGTGAAAACTTAGCCAGTCCAGATTAAGAGTGGCCTATCAATTTTTTCTAACGGGAAATGATTTTTTACTCGTACGATAAAATGTAAATACTTTTTTTTATAAAAACGAAAGTTGCAAAAATAGGAACATTTACATACATCTAAAAAATAATTATATTGATGAGACAAGTGAATATACTTTTTTTTAAAGAAATCCGTTTGACAAGATTTTTTATTTGCGCGATTCCCATGTACTTAATGAGCTTTAAGCCAGTTTGGAAATCAATATATGGTCAGAAATCATTTTGTTCATTTCATTTTCTAGTCTCCAGACTCGTAAGTGCTCATTAACGTTACAAATAGTTTAAAATTGCAATCTCTCCTTCATTACTTAAAACCCCCGTCGTCCGAAAGTCGCTTACCGACGAGTGCAGCTTGCAAGTAGCCAGATTCCTTCCCCCTCCTTTATGTTGATTCACGGTGGATTCGCGCAGTATTCGCGTCACGTGCGTTCACGGCGTCTCTGGATTTCCGGTCTTTTTAACGATCACGCCGCATCCATCCGGCACCGTCAGCCCCGCGAGCGACCGCGACCGTTACTACGTTATATATTATACCCTCGCGTCCGCGCGGAAGCTCCCCGCCGCTCTCAGGGAAATGCGCGCGGGCGAAAGATACACGACCTATACGTATACACGGATCATTATGCCGAAGGGATATTTTTTCCGCTTCGAGTTGCGATACGCGATTCGAGCGGAGGTTTTTAATTAGCGCGGTTATTATCGCTGAGCGATGTGCGCGAGTCCCAACGGTAATTAGAGATTATTTATGATAGAGCCCAGACGCGATTTATTCAGTTCGTGTTGCTGTGAGAACAGCTGCTCTGCTTGATTTTCTTGAAGGTGAGTAGAATTTTCCGGGGGGTTACGTTCATTCCGGGTAATCACAGAGCGTCTTTTAAATAAGCGACTGTGCGGTTGCTTTTTAGCTCGTGTGAAATCGACTGGACAATTATGCGATCAGTGGTCATTATTTTAATAGGGAGGTTTTTTAAGTCGCTAAAAATTGTACAATGTCTGGGTTATTTTACATCAAGTATAGACTCAATTTTTTACTCGATTTACTCGATATTAAATTTAAACGAGTTATAGAAAAATAAATTTTAATGTTACTAGAGTACTCTGAAATTTTATTTAATCACAAATGCAGTGTCTGTAAATATAAAAGTACCAGCAGATTTTTTAATCATGAGTTGTAGTACGAATCAGTGATTCGATGGACGCGAGACAATTGCCAGAGGCACGCGAAGACGTAATAACCTCGTAAACCCTTTACGGAAATACGCGAAGGCGTGCACCGAGCGAGAGGCGGGGGTTGACAATCCATTACTCATGTCTTTTAACACACTTTTCAAGTTCGATGTTAATGGAATTTATTGATGCTAAGGTCGCCGCTTTATTCTTTAATAGCGAGTAATTTAATATTGCGCCGCTGCTCAAATGATAAATTGCGCGTAATTTCGTTTTCTTGACATCCAGTGATAAACTGCGGGTGTTTAGTGCTAGTTTCACTTTATTTCATTAAAGGTTAAAATCATTCAAGTAGTTTATTTTTTGTCGATTGTATGATGTTTTTGTGTATATAAAACGATAGCTAACATTCATGATCAAATACCACATTAACGAACTACGATAAATTCAGATTTTGAAATTGAGGATTTATAGAGTGTATAAAGAAAACTTATGTGAAACGTGACTCAAAGAAAAGTCGAACTAAATAACCATCAAAGGCTTTTTACTTTGATATGTATTTTTTATTAAAGCGCAGATCCTTAATGCAAAGTGGTCTTTGATGTACTTTAGAAATTAAGTCTTTTTCATAGAACAAGTACACTCTGAAAAGGAAAAAAGGGGGGAAATGAAAAAAAGTGAACACTATCTATATACATTGTAAGCTTAGGTTGAAAGAAATCTGTGTTTGTGCATATTTTACTAATATAATTACTGAGACATTCAATAGTCAATTTGAAATATGCAATAACATTGTACTAAAGTTCTTTACTTTACAGCCGCATTTTACAAATTTTAGTGCTACAAATCGTAATTTTTCATTCATAAATTCATTTCTATCGTGCATTATTTGAAATGTGCAGTTATAGTTAATACTTTTTCCATTTTTAGTGCTTTTATGATAGAGCTGAATGCATTAAGTTCATTTTTACAATCGGCGAAACCTCGCACAGTTGCCCGTCGTGCAAACAATGAAAAGTTTTTTAAAATATCGATCACGTAAAGCCAATTTCTGCATCGTATCAAATCACGCGAGCGTCAATATCCACAGTGAATTTACGCGCGAATCCGATTATTTCGCAAATTCCTTTACTTTCGTTCAAGTATCACTATCACTGAAAAAAAAACATGTACAGCTGCACCTCAAAAAAAGTACATATCGCTACAAACACTGCTGTACAAAGTTAGTATTTGATCCCTTAAGCTCTAAGCAATAGTACAATATCGATTCTCACGGAAAGTGGAGCAAATACCAAATCGTCCACGTGTACCTCCAAGCGTGAAAATTCTTAAACTGTGATAGCAAACGTGGAGTCGTCTCCCCTTTCTTCGACGGAAGTCCTCCTCTCTCACGCGATCGTTTCAAGGGGGCTCTCTAGCCGAGCGAGCCACGCGTCTGATTTATCGCGCGTGGGTCCGTGTTGCTTTTAATAAGAGCGCCACACTGCCTCTTCCCTCGCGCTCTTATTATCCTCACCAGGAGATCGTTGCGTGAAACTCGAGGCGCCGCTTGCAGCAGTACCGGTGATCGCATGTAGGCGAAACGATTTATCGTCAAAGCTACCGCGGGAAGGTGGGTGCATGTCGAGGAACCCTTGGTTACTGTTGCGGCTCAACGCGCGCGAGTTGGCCGATTGAAGCAGTTTTTATCAGCCTCTTGACAGATTCTACCGCGCGAGAAAATTAGCACTCACGTGCGGTGGCTTTCAATTTTAACTTTCTCTGTGGAGATTATTTTTCATGGTGTAATTTTCGAGAAATCTCCTGTGCTTTGTTAATCTGCGAACTATTCAAGACAGCAGCTTGTGATTTGACGGGGTCCATATCTCATACGACGCAGTATGTATAGGCTTTGATTCCCTTTTGTACTTTTGAAAGGACGTGTAGCTATATAGGAAAGATTCAATCACGTGACGACAAGCAAAATTCTTTTTATTGAAGGACGAATTTGTTAAGTTGCTAGCATTTAAATTTGCAAATTATCATATTTAACGAGACCGATATCTTCAATACTTCAATTGGGTCTATCAATAAATGTCTGCAGAGATAGTTCCGTCGGCGATCTCTGATCTACAATAGCCTCAATAAACCTAGACGCGATTTGAATAATGCACGGTTCGTTTACATATTGATCAAACTTGATCGTTCATTCCTAAAAAAGGTAACTGGCGTCTCCATTTAGAAATGAGTAAATATAAAGCAGCCATCGCGCGCCTTGGACGCAAAAGCCTCAGCGAATCCATATGTCCCAGCTTTGCATCGCGCGTATCCCGTTCGAGGACAATCGTAAGTTTCGGAGAGGGATCGAAATTTTCCCATCGGTCAAGCGCGGAAATTCGACTCCGGCGCGATTCCATTCGGGTGCGCGGATAATTCGCCGGGGGTTAACCCTTTGACGTACTTCCCTAAAGAAACCTTCGGCGTGTGTTTATAAACAGGTGACCATCCCGTTATGCCCGTCGAGTCGTCCATAAATCGCCGCGATCACGCGTACTCTATTCTGCGTTTAGAGGGCCGACGCACTCGGTGTTCGGCTGCATCCTGCAATGCGATCTTGGCACGCACGCCTTAGTGTTTGTTGTTTATTTCACGCGGAGTGTAGGTGTTTTTTCACTGAGGCGGATGAGCAGCTCCGTTGGGGTTATGACTGTTGATCCGAGGCTGGATGGTGCGAAGTCGAGGGCTTGCATGAGCGCTCGGGATCTCGAAGTGTACGTTTACCGGAATTTATGGGGTATCGCGAGATCTTGCTAATGCAGTTTCCTCATTGTATTATAACGTGGGAATGTTTGCATTCTGTTTTAAAGTATTTTTTGAAGACAAGAATGAAACACCATTTAAACTATTTGTTCGGATGATATAATAATTGTCTGGTATAGATCGACTTAAGAAAAATGAATTTGTGATTGATTCAAATTAATTTTCTTCTGAAATTGTTCCAACGGGAAATAAAGTACACTTCATTTTCCAGTTGCCGTGACGTCATTTTATAAAAAATTGAAAAAATATATTTTAATAAGTAAGGACATTTTATTAAACTTTCTCAACTCGGGAAAGTTTTGATAAAGTTGGCTCTGAATTTAAAGACCGATTTGCATAGGGAAACAATTGATGGCGCCTTCGTCTCTTTTTAAGCTGATTTATTGAATATTCATTGAGGATTTAATTTTTGAATTACTCTTCTGTAACCGAATCAGAACAAGGATTAGGCAGGAGAGTGTGCTCAGGCTTAGAAGAAAATAATATTTAAAAATACTATTTAAAACGCTTTAAAGTATGAATACAATTAAATCGGTAATGGCAAATTTTCGCTATACTGACAGCAATGATACTTTTGACATCCTTAACTCCTTTAATATTTATAAGATGTATATTTATAAGACTTTATTACATTGTCTTTATACATAAACAAACATATAAATTATAATCCAGTTCTTTATTAATGTACAATGAACTCTACAATTTTTTACTTTTAAAATTTTGAATTCTTAGATTATTTTATTTTTTACGTCCAGACGTTAAGTTTCTCAAGTTTTATCCACTTTAAGAATTAAATACAATTTCTACCTTTACATCTCTAGACCTCTTAATATTATAAGTAAATAAAAAAATCGATTTTCTTAATCAGCTCTTCAGCAAGAGTAACGAATTTTTCTTCCATCTTCTTTGGTGCACACTTCAGTTGCAATATTCATCAGCGCAAAGTAAATATTGTTTTGAGTGCCTGGAAATTAATACCTTTAACAACCGCTCGTCAGAGCAATTGCGCCTAATTCCCTTCGCCTGCGCTTGCTCTTGTACATATACGAGTGGGACCTCCCGCGACGATGCTACACAAGAGCATTTCCAGCTCGCGCGCACGCACCTCCTCCTCACCGAGCGAACAATTATAGCCGTGTCAGAGCGAATTATTCAAATGACGCAACGACGCTGATGGCCAGGAGGTGCTGCGAGCAAAAAAAAAAGAGGAAAGAGGGAACAACTAGGAAGAGTCAAAGGGGAAGGAGTTATACTCTCCTCGCAATTGCGCCAGGATATGGCTGAGGGGGAGGGGGGCAACGAGGGCATTAACTCGGAGGAGCGCGTGTGCGGCCCATAACTCGATTCGCGCAAGCGACGAGCGACGTTACTGTGATGTAGCGTCTCCATCGCGCGATGCGCATGCAAATGAGGACGTCGCTCGTCGAGGGACGGGTAATCTGTCGGTTTTTTTCGAGGCGAACCGATCGAGCCGTTCCGGGTAATCGGAGCGCCGCGGCGAAAGTAGCTCGCCTCGCGTGATAAGCGCAATTAGCGATGCTCTCGAGAAAACGCGTTGATGGTGGTGCGAGGAGTACATGCTTATTGGTGCATATACCTGTATAGATGTGGGATGTCTGAACGCGATGCAGACACTCGGTTGGACTTGACGAGATACGGAAACGACGGTAGTAAGCTGCGTTGTATTTCCAGATGAGTGTGAAAGGAAATTATAGCTTGCTTATTTATTACGGTAATGTAGATTTATAGCTGAAATGGAAACCTGATTTTCGTAAAATCTTTTTCAGCGTGGAATTCAGCATGAAACCTGTATGCTTGGCATCAATATTTACATATTAATTTCTCTTTCGATGGTTTTGTTTTTAATTATGGCAATTAGTATGCATGAAATAATTTTTTTGTTCTACAGTACGATTGGATAATAACGTCAATCGATAGTTTTTTTTAAATATTAGTTAAACTGATGCGGACGTCAGAAAATTACAGTAATTTAATTTTACAGGGTTACTTAGCATCCTATTTTTTACAAAAAAACTGTTCCCTTTTAATAAAAGCTCTTTAATGCCCATAGCAAGTAAAAAAAATTAAAAAATTCATCAATAAATTAGCGTTCACTCTGCAAACGCCGTCGAGACTAAAAAACCATCAGGAAATTTTCAATAACACATTAAAAATTGTTCAGCCGCCGAGGTGGAAAACTCCCTTCCATCGTCAGTCGTCGAACAAAGCCGCGCCCTGGCGAGGCGCATTAAAATAATACTCAATCCGTGCGTAAAACGCGCGCTCGCGCCTTTGATCAGCGTTTCCCGGGGGCCGCGTGACGCCCTCCCGACCGCGCATTAATTTCCAATGAAAGTGGCGATACCTTTCCCGGGGTTCCGTTAATTTTGCACGTGTACCTTTCAGCGAGAGCCTCGGGTGGGATGGAGCCAGACTATACGCGAACAATGACGAGCAACGAGCAGTGGGGGATGACCGCAGCAACCATGAGGGGGACGTCGGCGCCGTTTTCGCTTGGGCGCGAATTCGTCGCGCGAGCATCGGATTGACTTATACGCTCGACTAATGATTTGGGGCGTCAATGGAAATTCCCTGCTTCTAAAGTAAATTATATCTTTGGATTCGAATGAAGTATGGCGAGTTTTCGGGATCGGAGCGATATTTTAGTAGTTTTTAGGCCAAGTAAATATCGCAATGCGAATAGTTAGTTAATTATAGATGAGATGATCTTTTCTAATGAGTAAATAATAATTAAATGTATCATAAGTTTATTTTTTATCTGATTAACGAAAGCTCACGGTATTAAAATCTAATTCCTTTTTTTTAACGCAAGTTCAAACTACTACTTGTTGTAGGTTACTTCTAGTTAATCATGATATGATTTGCAATTCACGGAGAGAATAAAAAAGTTGTTTACATCAAAATAAAACACCGGTTTTCGGGCCCTTAATTAAAATTATAAATCTTCAGCTGTGATAATTCGTATATTCCATTGACAAACTTCGTTCGCGAGTCAACGTGTAATCCTTTAAGGGAACACAGCACTTCCGCAGTCATAAAGCGTCATTTAGAAGTAAGAAAGTGGGAGTATCTCGAATAACCAGAAAAAAGTGAATGGAAATTAGCGAAGCAGGAAACTAAACTGCGGGTGTGTACCGGCGTCAGCGGGATCGAAGCTGATGGATAAGTACGCGCACGTACTAAATCAGGCTGTTGTGTGGTCGGTATGCGTTATTGGGCGGATTCGTTGTAATGCCAACCGCAAAATCGCGAACATTACTGCGTATTTGAGAGCCTCCAATTAGGATTGCGTTTCCGAGCACCGCTCGATATTGGACGCACGCGCGAAATCGACTGTTTTACGCGAAGATGGAGAGCTGGAAAATCAAGCTTATAAAAAGGCACAGATGGGGAATTTTCGATTGCGCAACGAGATAAAACCCGTATACATTTACGGGCGGACTACGATAAATTCAGCATTTATACCTTCGTAGTTATGGCAGGTGCCGAGAAAAAACGTTCCGCTGTTATCACGAAACAAAAAGCGAACGCACCTCCTTGAGATTTATTCGATGCGATACACGGTTGGACTTATGCAATGTGGCTGTGAATCTTTTGCAAAATCGGTAATTGCATCTCGATACAAAATTCTAATAGCATTAGCTTATAAGTGTGCTTGTTTGTGTGTTTATATACACAATTGCGAAGATTAAAAATTTCTATTTTTGAAATTCTTTTTAAGGAGATTGAATAAAAATATTTTCATTCATTCGATTCCGTATTCATAAGGAGTCCAAACTTTCTCCTTCTTAAACGGGAGCACATACTTTACAATTACGCTGGTGGAAGACGGAGACTGACATCCATCATATATGCGAAGGAGAAAAAAAAATTACAGTGGCTACTTAGAATCCGGGACATAAAAGAAGTGCAGAGAGTAAAAAGGACCCTCGTCTGGTGTCTCTCCAATCCTCCTGGGAAATTCTCCCAGTCCACTTTTGCCTCCCGACGCGTAAATTCGCTGTGCATTAAAGTTGCATATTTATCAGGAAGCGTGCGGGAGCAAATCCGCAAGTAATGAGTGTGCGAGCGCAAAAGCCAACCGATGAGTCCGAATATTTGATTAGGGCTCAGGCATTTGTAAGGTAACGAGCAGCGGTGCGCTAATAATTGGACAACGTGACGGTATACTTTTAGCCAAATTGTAGGCTGCAACTCTGAATTTTGTTATTCAAATGCGATGGTATAACGATTTGCGGTGAAAGAATGATTTTTTTCTTTTAGTGGATCATTTGATAAGTTGAATATTACGGAGTTATTGTGTTAGCTTCGATAGATGATTGTTTGATGAAACGATGTTTTAATAGACGTTGGGAATTTTAAAAGTGCGCTCGTAAGTTTATGCAATTGCAAATTTTATTGAGTAGAGATGCTTTTGTGTAAGCGAATCTTATGTAACTTTATAAATATGCACTTATGCATAATCGAATTAACTAATGTACTAAGGGCTAGTTAACCACATATTTACTCTTTTTTAATGGAAATTTTATTTATTGAGAGAACCTGATATCTTAATTATAGATATTTTAAACAATTAGACAGTTTAAATATATTACAGATTTTTTTAAATTATAATTTCATATGTTTTGTCTTCGTTATTAACTTCCTACGTTCAAATTTAGTTACCTTGCCAAAGATTTTGATATTTTCGCATTTATAGTAATCTTTTACGAACTACTTTCACTCAAAATTAAAATGTGAAATCTTTTGTTCAATTATTCAAAATAATGTTTTTTGAAGACTTTAAATTCATGCATGTAATGAGTCCAAGTAAAGCATAAATCAACTTGCATATAAGTCTACCGCTAAATCGTGATGTGCTGCAGAAATTGTTTAATTCACTCCAGAAAGATGATTTCGCTTTTCTCAGAATCATATTAAGGCAACGTATATGTTACACAACTCACGTGCCTTCTCATCTCTAGAGTAAAATACTTTTCTTCATCAAGAGAATAAAAAACCTTTTAATTTTTTTATAAGTTATTCATTTTTCATCGAAACGAATGACGGTATCGTGCAAACAAATGAGGTTAAAATAGCTCTACTCGTACTTAGCAAGTAAAACCTTCACGTAAATGAGTCCCCATTCGAATAACCATAATTTGCCCAAAATTATCCATAATCATCGGCATACAAAAAATTCCTAGATAGACAAATTAAAGCTCTAGAAAACATATTGAGGAATTAAAGAGTGTCATCCAGAAAATCAATCTGCAGTTGCAACAAGAAAAAAGCATCTCGACGATTACCGCGGCCGTGTACTAAAACGATAATGGAAAAGCATAAATCTCGCGAGCCGCGCAATAGCAGGACGTTACGTTCTGGGTGGCGGGATCTTACGACATCCGCCGATAAGAGGATGCGCCTACCGAACGCATCGCGAAAATTATAACCTTAACGAATACGAGGACGTTCTGCGAATCGCAATTGCTCTTTCGTTGAAATGAATCCTGCGATGACCTTAGCGATCGGCACTCCTGGATTGTGCAAAGTTCACATCGTCGAGCGCACTCTCCGCTGGACCGATTTGGCTCAAATTTCTCATTAGTTGCAGCTTGTTCATTTTACGTAATCTACAGGCGTAATTATTTATGTAATGTTAGGAGGGTCATTGATGAATATTGATATCAGGTTTCTTGTCTTGCTAGGAGACAGCCGTATCATCTGTTTTTTTTTATAATGATAATGCATATTTGCAAACGATAATATATCTACCCAATAACATCAAGCTTTATTATTTTTTTTTGAAAAATTATTTTGAATCTTATCTATTTTTTATTCAATTTTGATGGATAGAATTTTATTTTATGAGATTTCTAGAAATACGTGGACTTCAAATTGTCAGTTATATACATAATACTATATCTATTTTCGTACTATAAATATTTTCGATTACTTACATATTTATTTCATAGAACCCATGCGAACGTACTGAAGTGCACTCTTGGTCTAGTGTCGTATGCGGTATTTACTTTCATTTTCTTCAGAAAATACAGACAAGTAGTTCAAATCTCAAACAAACAAATAAATATTTGAAAAAAGCCGAGTTTAAACTTCCTCATCTCGAATATAAACGGATTTCTCAGTCTATATTATTCAGGTCTCTCATAAATCGCGGTGGACCCACCGTCTTGTAGCCGTTAGAACCCTCGGAAAAAGTACCTCGCGAGAGTCAAGTGGCCAAGCCCAGCGAAGGGGCCAAACATATTTCCGTGACACACTCGGACTCGCGGCTCTGCTCCTCGGATGTCACGTCGGAAGCGGCTGAGTTCACTCCAGTTCTGGAGCGAGGGGGGGGTGCGAGGGATTATACATCCCGCGTGCGCTCGGGGGATCGGCGACACATCTCGACGCCGACGCCGGGGGACCAACGACTGCTCCCCCGCGACGTTCTATGGGGATTGCATCGTCGCTCGGTGTACTGTATATGCGCCGAGGGGAGATACGCGATGGGGATGTTCGTACACGTGCAGCCTGCCGAGAACGGCCCTTTCACTCCTCGCGAGCTTCATCAACACTTTGGCAAGTGTCGGCTTGATCCGGGACGTGCTTATTTTTGTTGGTTCGGATATTTGTTTTTTATTCGATGTGTGATTTGGTTTGATTTTACGATTTTACCCTTGGTTTTAGCATTTATAGCTATAATTATGAGTTTCATGGCCGATCAGAAATGTCAATTTTTATTATCTATAAAAATTAAATTAGTGAATAATTAGTATAAAAAAAATTGTGGAAACAACTCTATTATTTACCGTTTAGTGGAGCCATTTTTATTAATTCGATTCAAAAGCTCGTTTCTAATTTCAAAATATTTACTAGTACTTAAAACTAGTAATTAATGATTGCAAGTATAAAACATTTATGTATTCCTGGCTTTTAATTAAATGCCGGATACACATTTAGCGAGGCAAGAGTCAAATGTACTTTCAAATATAAACAGCAATTAATCAGATCAATTTATAAATGAAATTCTCGAACTTTTCCCTGCATTAATCAACTTTAATAATTTACCTAATGTTCTCTTAAACTTTTATTTCAACATTTGTCATGAAAGTAACTTCATCCTGGTTACGCAAGCTCGACCTAACTCCACAATTTCTATGCAGCTTCCAGCGACGCGCATGGCGCATCAGCTCGAATAATTGACTCGACTCCACTCAACCCCTCTATCGTCATTCGGGTGTCGTTGCCCCCCAACCGCGATCTCTCTCACTCTTGCGGCATCGAATGGTACGGCGCATCATTGTGGAGCGAGTAACTGGCGTTAGCTTCTGTCGGCACGTGAAACGTCCGTGCGAGAGATAAGGTAGCCTCATGGGCTCAAGGAGAGACGCTCATCGACAATAAAGATGTGAATCAGATGCATAAGAAGCTTCGCGATGTCGATTATACTCTATTAAAGCTTCCGAAAGTCTTTGTCGTAAAAGGGAGGGGAGGACAAATGTTTATAGTTGATAAGAAGTTCTTTGTGCTTCCTTCGGCACTTGAAAAAAAATTGCCTAGTATTCGCTTTGGAATTTTTAAATGGAACTGATAAAAATTCATTTTAGAGGTTTAACAGATTCTATAAATTAAAAAAAAATTAATTTATGAATCTCGAAAATATTTCATTATTTTTCATTTTTAAATACACTTAAAATTTTACAATATTTTTATTTAAAGTTTAATTGATAAGATTTTAATTGCATCAATGTAATAGAATTAATAAGTAAAAAAAACTTGTCAGGGCATGATTCAGTTATTTTTCAAATATTGCGACGGATAATTTTTTTTTGTGCAAAAACGAGTTAAATATTGCGTATTACAGTGTCCATAATTGTTATGGTGATGAATCTTCGACATTACGTAGAAACCGATATTTCAGTGAAAGCGCGACAGTCGCTTCACACGCAAAATTGAATTATCACCGCATGAAATTGGGAAATTGATCGCGATGCGTATACTTTCCTTTAGATGACGCGAGAACCTCATAAAATCGTGACTATTGATGTTTCTTAAAAAATATGTAAGCAACCATTATTGAATGATTTCTTAATTATAAACGCTTCGATCATATATATCAATGTTAATTAATCAAAATCGAATACATTACATTCTAAAATAAAAATAATAAAAAATAATTGCTACATTTATTAGTTTACTGAATGAGAAATAAAATATAAATAAAAATTAAAAAATACCAAGACTCAGAAAATTAAACTCCAAAAGTGTCTGTCCACGCCTTTTCTCACCAAAGTTTGTCAATTGAATTTTCATCTTCGTATACCCGCAAAAAAGTAAGCATTCCACCAGAGTCTACGCAAGAAAGTAGCAGTAACTGCATAATGGATGCTGCACTGGATTACAAAAGCTTCGAGCTTTTACGACGCGCGATTCTATTATGTGCGTTCGCGAGCTTTAAAAAAGTTCGTCGCCGCCGTCTCGCAGGGATGAAAAGGTTGATGCGTTTTATCTTCGATATCCACACGCGCCCAACATTGTATCACGATAATGCGCCAAGCTACAGTCGCAGCTTTTTGCTTGCTGCGAATTGAATTTTACCAAGGGGGAACTTTCATTGTGCGAGAAGGCGAGCTGTTTTATTTTGTTACCACCGAATTTCCTTGGCATTCGAAAAAAAGAGAATAACGCCAATAAATTATTGCTAATGCAATATGTTCAGACGAATTATTAAATTAAATTTATTTGATATTATAATGCTAAGTAATAGTATAATTATTGAGTAATTACACAAAGAAATAATACAATTACACTAAGAATACCACGCGAAAAAATACTGATAAGACATATGCATTTTACAGAAAACATTAAAAAATAATAATTATATGAATTTGCAATGAATTATTTATATAATTTTTATTTTTTATATTTATAAACGTTTAGGGGTGGGGTAGATCGCTTCACCAGGTTGCCCGAAAAAGTAGTTCAGGCTGCCACGGGACGACCTGTACCCCTTCAAAAATAGAGCCGCTTAATAATCTTTAAGCATAGCTAAGCGTTACCAAAGCCGCATATTTTCCTTACTCATTAGTTTAAGGCACGAATTCTTTAGGCCCGCTATGGCCTCTTATGCTGTACACTCGGCATATTCTCTTGCGTGCTCCAGAAATACTGTCTCTCGCCATCTATCGGTCACAGTGTTCGGTAACTCCCGCGCGAATTCAAATCTTATTTATAAAAAACATTAGATAAATGTTGTCCAAAATACTTTTGATTTCATTCAAATACATGTGAAATAATTATCACTAAAATTTTACTTGATATTTATCAGAAGAAATGCTATTATTGGTAATTAAAAATGTTTTTTAATCATTTATTGATGTATTTAATAATTTCGCTGTGAAAAATATAAAGTTAATTAAGTAATTTGTTCATTCGTGGCACTCATGAATATACACAAGTAGCTTTTTACTAGAAATTAATTTTTTACCCACTGCATCATTTATTCACAAAAGCTTTTACATGTAAATAAACAATGTAATTAGGTTCCCTGATTAAACCCACGAACAAGATTTAGTAAGTCTTAGATAAGAAAAATAGTAAACGACAAAGGCAAATGGTCATTTCGCGGAGATGGTGCACTTCCCGTTTGAATTATCCGCCGTCTGGAAAAGTGGTTACGCGCGTCTGGCACAGAAAAAGGGAGAGTGCACCTAGCGGAGAGCGATGCCTGCGAAAGTCCATAGACCAAGCCGAGGCGAGCGAAGAAGCCGGAGAGCGAGGAAAATGTAGCGGCAGCCGAGTAATTGCATAACCGTCCCCGCGGATTAATGCAGCCGCATTAACTTCGGCAAATCCGACGAGGTGGGCGGACGGCACTGAGAAGGTATCCATCGTACGTGCAAAATTAAGTCGCTTCGAAGCTTATCGGATGGGTTCGTCTTTCTCTTTGCGGGCTATCACTTTTACCTGTTTAGCTTTTCCGCGTTTCTTATAGTTTCTCTTTTATTTTTAACAGTAGTGCTCTTTTTACTACACTTTGGTCTGTCCAAATACGGATAAGTGAAAAGTGATAGCAATATAGTTTTTTTCTTATAAAAAAATTTCTTTAGGATAACATGCATTTTATATTACGTAATAATTTGTTTACACTGTTCGTTTTTATTTTGTTTATTAAATGAGCTTACTTTGAAACAGGATGTTTTTCTTCGTAATATAAAAGAGAAGAGATTAAAATATTCCAGTATTTCCTGTTTAGTTATTGTTCATTGAATAATTTTTTTGTTCGCTTTTATTATTTCGGAATATGCCGAGGTACGATCTTTCACGCCGCAGGCGCTTTAGGATAAAAAGACTTGTGGGGGTACGAAGTAGCTGCAAGGCGCTCAAATTCCACTTTCCGTCAAGATTTTAGTACCTATTATTGTACGAATGCAAATCTATTTGTTTGATATTAACTTCGTTATTGGTGTTAATTGCATTGCAATTTTACAATTAGAATTATTGATTTTTCTTTATTATTTATTGCTCTTCATTTAAAGATATCAGAAGTTCGTAATCATTCACTATAAATACAATTATTTTTTATTTGCAGTACGCAATATTAACATTTACCAGCGAACAAAAGAATCAGACTCAAATTTTTTTTCAGACGATCAATTTTTATCACTGAACTATTACGCCTTTTTGCAACCTACCCTTCGCAATATTCTACCCGTTATTTAAAATTTCCTCGCAAGCCATCGAGCGTATCTCCTGCATAAATCCATTACGCGATTCTCAATTAAAGAGGAATTCCCCGTACCTTTCCATCGGATCGATCGAACTGGCGCACATAATTCTCGGCCAAGATCGTAGCAAAGCCTCCGGACAAAAGAAAAAAATTCAGTCCGCCCAAAAAAAATGTCGAACATCATCGGCGCATCGGAGCTTTCTCTGTAGCCAGAAAATATGAAAATGCAGGGGGAGAAGGGAGAGAGTGGTGAACCCTACGCTCCAACCCCTCTCCGAAAAAGTCGAAGCGTGGGGGGTAGATGCCGGGGTGATACGGCTGAAAGCGCTCGAGGGTGTCTGCACGTTTCTCTCGGTCCAGGCCTGCTGCTGATGGCTGCCGGGCGCGTACGCGCCGCGGAGGGAGGCTGCGATATCGATTGCCGGCAGCGCCGGCCCTAACGCCGCGACGCTCACCCCTCGCGGACCGACGGACCGCGGCTGAAGCCAAAGAGAGTGAGAGAGAGAGGGCTGGAGCTTTGTGCGGCTGACTGCTTCTCCTTCTCGCTTCGCTTTCCTTTCTCTCGATCGATAGCTGCGCTACGTCATATTTCGCCGTGTGACGTTTGTTTATAGATGTACTTTTGCACTGGACCGCAATGTATAAATAATTGATTTCGCCGGAGATGGGATTGCAGTACTTGCTTGCGGCCGGAGTGGAACATTGAAATATTTCCGATTGCTCACAGAGTTGCGACATTTTTATTTATTTTTATTGAGTCGGTGGATTTTTGTGATTATTTTCGAATGTTTTGTTTTCTTGAATATTCAAATGAGTAGTTGATTTTATTGGCCAGTCGATTTGATAAGTTATTATTTATTTTTTCTTATCGCAGTTTTTCAGTAGAAATAATAAATATTATTGTTTAATTAAAAATCAATAGTTATGCAAGCAAAAACATTTAATTATATTTTTCTTTTATTTTAATTCAAGATACGAAAGTTAGTCATATGAGTAAGCAGTCTTGAAAGTTCTAGAAACTTTGCCCACGCACCCCTCTGTCGTAAAATATTTTAACAAACTTTCCGTTCAATAATATTAATCTACTTATCCGCCAACTTACCTAAGTTTATTTTTGTATAATACACATTCACAATATTTTTATTCTATGTTTATAAACATTCATAAACATTGTATAAATAAGGTAAGGAATAAAAATAAAAACAATTTATTTTCTTCAAGTTCGCGTAAATAATGGACGTGGTAAAATAAATGACACAAATTTCCCAGCATTCATAGAAATAATCCAAGTATCCATCTCCCGAGCGTTAGTTGGTGCGATTAGGCATTAGCAAGCGAATGAGCGCGGTTGGCCAGATTTGCATTCGAGTGAGCAACGGGAGAGAATCCCTTTTCGAGACTATAGCAGCGTCTACTATGAGATTAGCAGAATCATAGTAGTGCCATCCTGGCGAAAGTTAGGAAACGAAAAGTCATTCGTGCAACAGTTCCGACAGTGGTACAATTTTGTTTGGTTATTTAAACTTATTTATTTAGTTTTTAAATTTTAACGTCATATAATTTTTACTGAATGTTTCTCTTGAAAGATAAATTATTTTAACTTCAATTTAATAAAAAACCGTATCTCTTTAATGTTTCATTTTGATTAAATATACATAGTCAAGCGGAATAATAATTGAATATTTATCAATTTTTTTCGTTCATTTATAAAGTCATACAGTGTTCTAAATAACCCAATGTTCATTATTCTGCAATTAAAAATTAAGAATGTTAAAGTTACCTACAAAAAGTATATTAGGAATAAGTATCTAGTTGTCACACTTTATAAGTTCTCATTTTCGAAGTTTCTTATCAGGATTAATTTCTAATTCTGTTTTTAATAAAGAATTTTAAGATTAGCATGGAAAATTAAAAAAGGAATTATGCATAAACAAATGAATTTACGGGTCATCTGGAAATCTCGATAAAAGAATTTAAGTCTCATGTAACGCTTATCGGGCAAAGCAAAAGTAGCGTCCCGCGCAGGCGCACGATTACAAACCCGCCGCGGCGAGGATGCTGCACCGCATACAGATGTAATATCAGCAGCCCCTTCAGTCGGGTTAATTAGCCTCTTCGCGGATCCCCTAACGATGTCGGCAGGTAAGATGCCGTCGCGGCGCGTCAGGTCCGCTGCAATTACATTAGCCGTTGGAGGCGCGGAATCCGACACTCGATCGCCGCGTCTTCGGTTTCCTTCGATTTGCATGTCGACGTCCGTTGAGGATCCTCCGCGGGTCCTGGCGGTCGGCCAATGGCTGCTGACGTAGTTTGACGACGAAGTTTCCTAATGACGGCTTATTTTGAAAGCATATAGATTATTGATTTTTAACAGATTTCTATGCAATGCAGGTTTTTTAGTCAAAGGATGAAAATTATTTGTCGATGAACGTGGTAAAATAAATTGATACGTAAATATAGATATTGGGATCTTAGTCGTAATTTTATTATATACTTATTCAGAAAATATAAATTAAATTTTTGCTAAATTCTCTCTTGCAAAAGACTAATAATATTTTATGGCGGGATGCTTAGAATATGTATGTCTCAAAAAATTAATTAAAAACATACACCTCGTTTAAAACTTGTACAATTAGGATTTTTTATGATAAAAAAAATTTTGAATTAATTTTTTATCTAAGCGAAAGCTAATATCTAATCTAATTGTAAGAGCATTTCATTACTATTTTAGAAAAATGTATAAGAATAAGTAAGAATGTTAAAATAATAGTTTGACGTTTAGAAAACTTTTCTTAAACGAAGTTGTTGAGGAAGTACTCGACATGTCGACGAGACATATTATACTTGAATCCCTTAAGGGTTGCACAGTAGCAGTTTGCAAAGTTTTACCCCTAATCCTTTTTCCTTTTCTCGCTGTAAAATCGCAGTTTCTCGTTTATTTCGACGCATCGCTGGCTCAATTAAAGCCAGTCTTCGCACGGTAAAAGTTTCGCAAATGTACAAAGAGACTAAAAGAATCGTTTCTCACTTCGGTTTGCCAGGCAAATGTTTACATTACAATTGCTTTTCAAGTGTACTCTGGCTGCATTATCTCCGAACTAAGTAAAAAAAAACTTCTCTAAAGTTTAATTTTACTGAGGAAGCATCTTATTTTCATAAAATTTAATTACATAGATATGATAATACAGTTCTTAACAATTTGTACTGATCATTCTAAGAATTTAGACCGAAAGGCAACAACTATTACTAAGTCAACAATTGATTTAAATTTTTTAATAGCATTAAGGAAACGCAAGATAATGTACTTTCTATATTTGCTTGTTTCCTAATTCTGCTTTTCCTCCTGCAAACACACCTTCGCAAATTAGTTAACAGTGTAGGTACACGAGTTAGATGTACTTTCTTACAGTGTAGTTCGCGCGGAAGCGAGTCCCCGTGTAACTTGTTAAGGAAAAGTTAGCGGGCGGAGAAATTCACTTTGCCTTTGTCAAACGTCCAACTTCGCTATGGAGACACGCGTAGGGTGTCATTCCTTTTTTTCTCAACTTGCAGGGAAAAGGTGACTGAAATCTTTATTACGATATTAATATTACAGTTGGCTCGTTTAATACGGCTGGATCCCAACCCCCACCACACCGTCTCGTTTCGTTTCTTCCACTTTTAATAACGCCGCTGCTAGCAGACGTGTACGCAACGCTGTCGTTTGTTTTTGTATATAGTAATGTACAATGCAGCTAACAACTGTACATATATGTTTCAGTAGTGTTTATTCGTAAAAGTAAGAGATGTGGGTTATGTCCTAGTCACTGTATTAATATTAAATATAAGATTTATTTAAATAATTGCATAAATATTTATATATTCTACATATTTTTAAAATTATTTTTTGTAAGGAATAAGAAGATAATTCAATATAAAATAAAATAATATGTATTTATAAACATATATTTACTCTTTAATTGTTAAATGATATAACAAAAATAAAAGAGGTTGTTAATTTTCTATTTAAAAACTTCGCGTGAAACGGCGGCGTTATTATTAAAAGCGGAAGAAACGAAATCTTCGAGCCCGTTATGAGATCGCGTGGTGGGGGTTGGGATCGGTCGAGCTGCTGGAGGGGAAGCGGCGGTATTAACGAGCCCGCTATATATCAATGTATGTGTCCGACAGAATCTTCGACAATTCAGTCGTAAAATTAAACTTTGTTTTATTCAATTAAATAAAGCTGGAAGAATAAGAATATCATTATTGGCATTAATAATGCACAGTTAGATACTGTTGAATGAACCATTTTTTGGATTTTGGTGTTACAATGATTGTAATGCTCAAAGATACAGAGAAACTTTCATTAAAATAGTTTACTATCGGGATTTCGTTAAAATAAATTTTAGTCAATATTTTTCAAGAACTTTTCCGCGAAAGGCCTCGCGAGTACAATACGTAACTGTAAGGGAGTTCCGAGTTAGAAGTCTATCGTAAATCATGCAGAAGCTCGAAACACATAGCTTAGTTTTGATGATGTTAGGTTTGTCACGACTCTCGAACGTTGTCGCGGAGGACGCAGCAGTAGCTGCTGCAACCGAGTGCTCAGGCGCGCAAGCCGAGTGCGAAGTGGCTCTTTATAATGCTGGCTATAAATCGCGGCTCCGCGTATCGCTGCCGCGTGTAATCATGTGCCCCGAGACTGGCGGTTGCTGTCGTATAATCAACCGTTGCTTGCCCGGTGGATAGTCGAGGTCGTAGGCGTGCCCACTGGCGACAATTTAGAACCACCACCGACCGTTGGCGACGAAGGGCGGATTCAATCTGCCTTCCAGGAAGCTTCCTGGTCATCGTACCAAGGACTCTCCATGCCTTGCACGATGAGAGCTTCGCTCTTCCAGTGTAATTTTGTGCATGTCCCGTTCGAATTAGACGTCGTTTTACTGTTTTAATTAAGCGATTTATCTCTATAAAAATTATATGAAAATATATACGAATTAAAATTGCAATTACTTTAAATATTTAATTACATCCTTACGTGTGTTTTGACAAATACTTTGTTTTTTGTTTCAGGTGAGTGGAAGTTTAAGTCAGGAGGCTAATATATTTACTGCGATTGCAATCAGATATGTAAGTTTCACAATTTGTTGAAAATATTAGGGAGGAAAATTGAATGTTTTTCTTGATGATACGAGATTTAAATTATAAAATATATCTATTGTATGTTTCTAAATATTTGTACGAAAATATTTCTCATAATTAATTACTTAAAATTAGTTTTTTAAATGTATAAATCAATTGGAATGAGCAGATCAAGTGGTCTTGATACATATACCCTCCCAAAATCAGTTTCTACATTATCTTACAACTGTATTAATTTCACGTCATTTTTTCTCCACTTGCGCTGAGTTTACGAATTTCTTGACTCATTTGTTTGGCTTATCAGATTTACACATCTACATGATTTCTTGCATCAATTTCCTTTATCTCCGGATTCTATCCTGCGTGTCTGAAACGGAAACATACGTACATTAAACTTTTGTTTTATCGCATTTTGTTTCTCAATCTTTTATCAAACAAGGATTCCCCTGAGAAATTAGTGACCCACATATTCAGCAAAAATGTTTATACGTCGAGTACTTTATCACTTTTAGACCAATATAGTACAAGATTAATAGTTTTATCAATGCATTAACAAAAGTAAAATTATCACTAAATAATAAATTAAAAAATAATATCCTTTTGCAGTTGATCCCCATGATTTTTTTCCTATCATGAAAACAATACAACATAAATATCCTTCTTAACGAGTCAGACATATCAATCTTCGTTCACCGGGATTTATGATTTTTAACACATCCCGTTGGAAAATGAAAACACTTGGAAGTTCCGGCCCGTTCACGCGTTTACCTTTCGGACGGCCGCACGAGCCCAGCCCTCGGATAAAAAACGAGGGCTTTTATGCGTTTTCACTACGGCACTTACAAACGCACTCGCGGTTTCGGAAATTGATGACCGACATTCGTCAAACTCGCTTCGACGTTTATTTTCACGCTGTCGCCACCGGGTCGCTTATTTTCGTGCGAGGCTATTTTTTTTGTATTCGCACCGCCGGAATGTGCAGGCGTTCCGAGGCGAAATCGAGAGCACTCCTCGTGGAAATTGAAAATTCTGTTTCGCGCGAGGGAGAAAAACTCAATTTAGGCGCGTCTCTCGCGTCGGGTCGCCTCTTTTTCCGGGACCTTCGTGCGTCTCGCGTCAGTCGCTCTTTGCCGAGCTTTTCCGCCAATGAAAATTGTTTTAGTATCGCGCCGAGGCGATCTAGTGGTACGGAATAACTGGATGAGAGAAAGAGAAAGAGAGACCAATCGTAAAATCGCTGGAGTTTAGTCTTTTTCAGGCTTGACATTTTTTTAACGCTTTAAATGTTATTTTATTTGAATTTCTTTTAACACTTAAAGATTTTACTTTTTATTCGCATTTTATGACATTTATTTTTACATTTGCATTTGCAGTAAAAGAACAATTTGGCTTTTTAGAGTTTTTTTTATATTTCTAGAATGTGCACTACGAGTACTTTTGACATTTTATACATATATATCTACTTTTAAAAATATATTTGTCCGCAAGTAAGATGAATTATTCCCGCAAATATCAATTTCAATATCATCCGTGAAATATAGTTTCTACATCATATTTAATTGAAATAGTCGGTAGGGTAGCACATAATTGCGAGCGATCGAGTAAAACTACCCGAGCAATCTTTACCAGCACGATTTTCAATCGATTTCGGAGAAGGCGCACCGTTCGCAAAAAGGCGTATAAGTGCGCTCGAATGCTCGCTTAAAGGAGCCAGCGCGGCTTGACAATAGGGTCAATCGCCTGCACATTATCGAGATCTCTTCTACTGGTGCGCAGGAAACTGCTCGTAACGAGAGGAAATGACAGCTTTTACTTAGGAAAAAAGCACTGCTGGAGAGCATCCTTCTCTCCCGCTTGCATCAATCACGATTGTCGTTTATCTCGCGGTTGCTCAATGCATACTCCGCGGACCACGTTCGCGCTCCCGCTGACGCTAATGAGATAAAGCTTCTCTATGTTTTGTTCAGGATGAAATGTCGCAATGCTCGTCGCTCGTTATATGACTTCATGCGTGAGTACTTCATTGTAGATTTAAATAATAAAAGCGGATCGCGTGAAGATTTCAATCCGTTCACTTTGCGCGTTAGTAAGTATGAATAATCTCGTATTGAAAAACTGAGTTATTTAATCGATAAAGTATTTATTAACTTTTTAATTTTTTATACTTTTAATCTCGAGTGCCAAATTAGAAATTACATGGATGCGGTCGCGTGTAAGTGAGTAAATGAGGAAAAAGAAGGGGTAAATAATTTTTAATCGAAGCGATTCTAGCAATTTAAAATTAATGAATCATTCGTGCAATTAGTAGCACAGCCCTTGACTCGAAAATGTACCCTTCACGTTACTTTTCCCTCAGGAGTCTCGTTCCCTGATGTAATTATCACGCGCACCAATTACGTCGCGCCGTTATCGCATCATTTGACTACACGACAATTCGCACAGCAAACGATCTCCGTTTGTTATTTATTTAAAAACCCCTCCTACTTTCCTCGGCTTTGCCCATCGTTGCTCCAATCTTCGCTTGATAAATTATTTCACACGTATACTCTAACTTGTAATGCACAATGAAGCTTCATACAAATTGTGCATTAAAATGTTTGAGAAATTTTCCATTGACAATTTAACTGTGAACCTTTTTAATATTATTAAAAATGCATTATAATTTATTAAAATTAGTCTGTTTAACAAAATTATGGCATTCAAACCAACATTTAATAAAAATTAAATAAAAAAAGAAATTTAAAAACGTTTTTGTAAAGTAACAGTAACAATAACGTTCAAAATAAAATTATAAATTATTTAAAGCTGCATCATATAGTCTGATGAAACAACTCAAAATCTCTGGTTTGCATTTCATTTCATTTGTGAATCGCGCGTCCTCTTTCAGAAATTCAAATCTTAAAAAAAGGTGTGTAAGACCTTTCGGATCGATCGAACTGTGCATCATCGTGCGTTATACATGGCTGGAGTGAGTTTTCTTCCGATCGTTATGTGTATATACGAGTTACACGGCGTCGGTCGCTGCATTGCGCAACATCATCTTCGCGCTCCGCGGGGCCGTCATCTGGAACCGAGTTCCCACGCCCAGCGGTCAGTTTACGTGCTCGCGATGACGAGGATAAGCGGAGGTGGCAGGGAATGTCGCTTGACTGTCGCAGCAGTGGGTAGTCGCGGGGCCTTGGATACTGCGATCGTACGTGCAGTTTTGCAGCCCGTTATCGGTGGTGCTTCTTTTTATTTATTTATTTTTCTTTTTTTTTTCACTGGCTAGAGGAACATCGAGAGCATACGGATCACAGATTTTGTTGAAATTGCGGAAGATTTTTACGATCCAAAAAGCCCAGGGTTCATTGAAAAAAGAGACATGTTTTTTATGAATAAATCTCAAATTACATTCTTTTAGCTTAAGAAGTAAAGATTAAATTTTCTTTCCAAATTGAATACAATTAAATTTTTACTAAATTATAAAGCAGTATAATATATTTTTTACTGCAAAATACTGAATTTTATACTATTTGCATCTAAAAGCATGTCATTGCTTTAAAATTTAGTGAAAATTTTGCTGAAATAAATTTAAAGAGTTGTAAACCTTTTTTATGTTTCTACCTAGATCAAAAGACGCCAAATAAAAATATTACTTTAAATAAAATAAGAATAAATTTATATAACATATCAATCGACGAATAAAAATTGACTATCTGTTCGTGTTCAAAAGTCTCTTTATATGGAATAACAGTACCTAGTCGTGTAGAATCAATAATAGCATTGAGTCCTTTGTAAAAAACAGAAACATTGTAGAAAAAAACGATGTAACATGCATCGTGCGGAAATTTCTTTTACTTTTTGTTTGGTCTACTTCCTCTTTTTTGTCTCGAAATACAAATCAACATGTTTTATCCAAGGGGAGTAAGAATTTATCATGCGTATCCGTCACGGATTTTCGGATTTAGGACAGTTTACATGGTCTTTTTTTCCCTATACTTCCCATTACGCAAGTAAGAATTTTTCATCAAAAACGCAAACTCGCTATTTCCTTGCGAAATTCACTATTTTGTCATTCCTTGCATAAATATTTTAATTAAAAGTAAATCAGGATTTATTGCGCTTAAAACAGACGCGAGAGTAACGTGAAGTGTGCAATTCAGCGTCCTACGCATTATTTAATAATCCAATAATTCACTTCGTCCGGACTGTACTTACATTAAGCTATACCGTCATAATTCATTCTAAAGTAAAAAATTATAAAACGTACGTTTAATTAATCTAAATCATAGTCATTGAAAACAAACATTTGTCATTCTTTTTGATTCACTGGTCCGTAACACCTCCTGCAGGAATCAGTTTCCTTGCACGAGTAGTGTGTTATTGCACAATCGCAATCGATCCTCACGGGAACTTCCTTAACAGCAGGCGTCAATGTCTCAAAGATCTCAAATGACTCGAGCATCTTCGATGACACTGGGGTGAATCGAATGGATCCATCATCTACTACAGTTGTCGAAACCAGTACCCGAAACGGATCGAATTCGTATCCTGCACGAGGTCAGACGACTTTATTACCCTTCTCTTCTCGCGACAATTGCGATTTTTTTATCTCAGGGATAATGTGCGGTAAGAACGTGACAAGACAATCATTTGAACTCATTATTATTTGGATGCGGCACTTACCAAACTAACATTTTATATAGTAAATTTTAAAGATAAAACGAAATAGTTGGTACAAAGATTGAACTTAATAAATGAGGATTCGATCAAAAAAGTACAGTAAAGAAAATTTGACAAGTTTAAGTAAATATTTATTTCAATAGTACTTGTTAATTGTCTTTGAAACTACATGAATTTAGTAGTTTCGAAAAAGTAATTAATAATTGATTCAAAGAAATATTTAATAAGTGTATTATCGAAGTAAGTATTTACTTAAAATTACCAAAATTTTTTTCTGAGTATTTAGCTTAAAAAAACAACGAATTACGTCCGAGAGAATGAGGACGATCACACTTTGTCGAATGTGTGGTTGCTACCGAGAATCGATGGTGCGATCGTAGCTCATTTTCATAGACGTTTAGAATGAATCACTAAAACACTACATCAGTCCAGAGTGTCAGTCAAGTGGTAGACAACGAGACACTAGCCATTAAAAGCTGCTCACTCTATTCGCCCACTGTATTTCCCCACTCGGCACTTTGTTTATAAAGTGTGTCTGCGAATCGAAAAGCGCACTTAAGGAACGATATCGGTCGTGCCCCCAAAATAAATCTCCGTGCCGAGCGAACAAACGAAACAGTCACCTGTCACTTTTCCGCTGCGATGTCTCTTACACGCGTAGATCCGCAAATAGCCGAAGGCTGATTGCATCATGCCCAGGCTTCGCTGCATACTTTCATCGGATGATTCAGAGGCTAAACGGCAGACGAGGCGTCTCTGTTTCTTGCAATGAATTTAAATGTATATGGTTTTTAGATTGTTTTATTTGTTTCAAATTTTGAGTACGGATCACGTTTCGATCATTTGTTTAAAATTCATATTTTGAATAGGTTTATAATTAGTTTTAACTACAATCTTCTTCAGGCACCTGTCAATCGCTTTTTTCTGTCCTAAATCTTATGCTCAGATAATCCAGATATTGTCTAATATCGACAAAACTGTAAGAAAGGGTTATTGAAAATATTTAAGATCCCAGCTTTTTTAGTATCTTACTCAAACTAACGAAATCGAAATCGGGTAATGCATTTATTTATTATAGAAAAAAAAATAATCTTCGATTACGGTTACTCCATTTGCATTGACATCACATATCAAAGTATAATTATATAAAGTTCAGAAGACATTATTCTTGTACGTCGTCCATTTTCCATTCCGCCTCCTCAACTTGCATCCTTAAAAACATTCCCTCCTTCAAGCGGCAATCAAAGGAATAGCGCTGTAAAGTACACGCCTACACAACAATTGTACTTTTAACAATTTTCCCCAAGCGAACATTTTTTACGTCGAAACGACACATTGTGCAGAAGCCCCATTCCATCGCGTACGCAACTTTCTAACGCGATACACGAGTTCTTTAGGCGGACCTTTGTGAGTCACTTTCTGCGTTTCCTTCTTTCGTTAGCCTCTGGTGAATCATGTAACGAGGCGCAAGAGAGTCTCCAAGTGCTTGAATTTTTAATCCGGCTTTCGGAGAGAGTTATAATGGCTTATCGCGTAAAAACGTGCGTGACGATTGTTGGCGATGTCTTTGTGAATTTGCACGCGACGATTGCTGAAATGTTTAATTGAAAACGTGACCTTTAAATTTAATTTGATTTCACGAACAATGGCTGGGTCTGCGCATCATGGTTGCCACTCCTTACGATTGCGCCTGTTGCTCAAACATTGCGTTGTGCTTGATAAAAAGATAAATTGAAAATTCAAGAATAAGTTTTGTTCTGCCGTGGTGGTTTCATTTCGTAGTAAATGAGAAAGTCGAGTCGTTTTCACAGTTTTCATACAACGCGTTTTGAAGTGCAGGAAGTAGTTATAAATATCGTAATGTCGTAATTTTCGATAAATTCTTCACCACTGCAGTAAGCGTTGGCTATTACCATCGATTATTTTATACTTCCTTACTCTATCATTTAGTCGAAGCTATCACAATAATTCTTTTAAATTTTCTGTCTTTACGGTCCATTTTTATAGAGCAACTAGAAGCAATTTTCAAAGCGACTTAATCCATTTTCTCTAGTCAGTTACGTTATGGAAAACACTAAATAATAAAATTGCATTTTATTTTATATAAGTAAAAAGTACGAAACGTTTGCAATGAGGAAACTATATGGAATACTGTACACTTCCGCTAAAAGAAACAATAGCTTTACCGCTAAAAATAATAAAAAATACTAAAATAATCATTTTTTTTTCGGTTGAAAAAGAGCATCACATTTCATTAAGCTGAAATCAAACCGTTGCTCACCGCCGTCCGTCGCAAATCCTATTCAATAAAAAAATTCAATTTGAAGCCCACGAACGGGGGAACGTCCGGTACAGCGCACGGGTATATCCTTTTGCCGGACGCGCGCTCATACCACGAACCAGTGCGGAGAAAGAATTGTAATTTCCGTGGAAACAAGAGCTCCGTCGAAAAGCCGACAATTCCCTGCCTTTTTATTATCCGCTAGTGGCGTAAAAACCGCGGGGGAGTAGCCCCATGGACGAAGCTGCCGTCAAGGCCTCGCGGCGTTCATTTTATCGTCGCGGACGAGCAAGTCGACAGGTTAGCTTTGGGCTCTCTGCGATCGTGCCGCGGGTATATGCCTCCGAGGAAAGAGCAAACTCCCGAGGCCCAGTGAACGAGAGAAGTGCGGTTTGCAATTGAAAGGGGGGGGGGGGAGAAAAAAATGAACGTTGGAATTCCATTGCATGAAGCTTTACGGAGGAGACTTTACGGGCTCGGGATGCGCGAGGTCTCTGGAGATCGTAATCGACGTGGTATTGAATTTTTTTTTATTGAAAAGTAGGGATGCCGAGTCAAGGCTTTGTTGTGGCTACGGCCTTCTGCGATTTGTTGTTTCCGACGGATATATCTCGGAAACGTATTTCATCGATGTGTCGACGGGTATTGGCGAGATCGTGAAATGCATGGGAGCAGTAATTGAAAATTTCTTGACCAAATTTTTAAAAACGTTTAAAAAACATTTATACAGGTCAATGACGATTAATATTGTCTGCGCAGTGAATATCCAATCAGAAATGTTTGATATTCATACTTATTTATGTCAGCTATTAAATTTATCCACGCGATACATATTCCCTTAAAATTTCAAATTTATCGAGTAAAACGGCGCATTGCAATTCAATCGAGTGTTTCGGTCCCTTGCGTAAGCCCTAAATCTCACATCAGTCTTGGTCGCGACGAATAAAACCAAAAAAACACGGACATTCGGCCCGAGGCGGCCGTTACTTTTACACTCGGCGCGAACCGCATAAAATTCAATGCTGCACGCGGGGCTTGCAGCGGCAAAAATTCCATTTCCCTCGAAATCGAGCCCGCCTATATATACGTAACCCCTATCCGCAACGCAGGAGGCGGCGGTAGAAGCTAGGGTATAATTCCGCTCATAAACACTACGGCACCGACCGCCTCTCCGTGGAGATTCGCCGTGCCGTAATCCAAGTTCGCGGAACTTGGTAAAGCGTCCGCCGGTCTTTTTTTTTTTTTTTTTTTTTTTAAGCTGATCCATGGAAAGGAAGCGGGCGGAGCGAATTTATGCAAGTGCCCGGCGGTTCGCCTTCTTTTGCGAGCGCGGATTTTCTAATAGGCGTCCTGTTGACTAAAACTTTCGCGCGCTACCGTGCGGCTCGGTTTTTCTTCTCCCTGGGAGGCGAGATCGAGCGCGAGAAAAGTGGTCGAGCGATCTTTTTTAAGAAAGTTTTAAGTTAAATCGTTTGCCCTAAGAGTATCTTTGCGATTTTAAAAAGAATTTTTAAGTTTAATATGTTTATGTAAATGAGTATGCACAGTAGCCCTGCTGCAAAAGTTTCTCTTTACGTTTATAAAATTTCAAATTGAGTTTCATTATGTATTCTTTTGATTGCGTTTCATTTTGTAAGTATTATATCCACTTAGTTTGATATTTAATTGTGCAGTTTGAGTTTACAGTCAATCTATCAGAAGCACTGTATCTATGGTCCGAGAAGCAATTCATTGTATGCTTCAATTCTTTTCACTTTTAATGTATATTATAACATTTTTTGCGTACGTTCTATTTGTTGTTCAAGAAATATGTTTCATATTATGTTATTCATACAGTCTACATTAATTACCTAAAATAAAATTTGGGAAAAATCTTGGCATAATAAATTTAAATATTTTCTTATTCTTATCGTTTTTGATAACTCCATGATCAATCCAAACAAATTACTCCCGCTAATTTCAACGGTCTCCGGTTACCAATTAAAAAGACAACATGTATCCTTGAGCACGCAATTTTCCCGCGATTAATTTCGAGATACCCATCCTACCGACAATAAAGAATCTAGTGCACAATCTTGATAGCTCGTTACTCTCACAAGCACTCGCGGCCAAATTAGTCAACTCGAGCACCGCGCGATTCTGCAAAGAAAATCGTCCGCCGGACATTCGCTGTAGGTATGTCATCTTTTAATTTGAGTCGTCGCGAATCACGCGAAATCTCGCCGGAAGAAAAACGTAACGAGGCTAGACTTCGTTTGAGCGGTCGAGTACCACCGGGACGGCTGAAGGCATTTGGCGAAGAAAAGAGCGGATTCGCTGTCCCGTTGGCGGGGCAAGTTTAGCGTCGACACGTGGAGAGCCTGCGGAATAAAGGTCGGCTTTTGTCGACGGTGATGCACCGTTGCGGCTGACGAGCTCGACCTACACCGGTCGCCGAGGCCCGATCGTGCCCCGAATTGACTCATTGTTCACTTTATCTTTCTCGATTGGGATTTCTCTTTCGAAAGTAGGCGTTGATTTGTGTTGCTTTAAAGGATAAATCTGATGACTGCAAGATTACGCTTGAATAATTTCAATTCAGGGAGATTAAGTCAGAATACTGTTGAGTAATGATAATTTTTTTATATCTCGTTGCCGAAAAATTTGTATTTTTTTTCGAATTTATTTTGTAATAAAATGTGAGAAAGTTGATTTAATGAAAATTTATCTTACGTTAGTAAAAAATTTCAGCAGTAAAAGTATAATTTCTTTGAGTTTTAATTGTCTACTACTTTATAAGTTACTTTACTTTATAAAATTGTTTGCTGTGTATTTTGCTCAGGATAGTGTTTTTTATCGCCGAGCGGTAAAGATTGATATCAAAACTGCACACTGGAAGAATTTTCTCGTAAAATATACGATCAAGTACAGAGTAAAAAGTACGCGAAAAAAGGTGTTTACTATATTAAAAGTTTTTGTGAGAAAATTACATTCTTAAAGTCAAACATTATTATTCCAGTCCGTAATTATAATAACAAAGTCTCGATAATTTTTACACGCTATTGAAAGTATCAATTTCCACAATGTGCCATATTAAACTTCGTTTTAAAAAACTGCAAACATACTAAAGGAACATAATCTTATAGCTAAAAGTGCAGCAAGAAAAGAGAAAAAAAAATCTTACCCTATTTTTTCCTTGAAACTATTTTTCACTGCACTGAAAAGTATCTGCTAAGAGCTTCTAAAAGATGCAACGATAATACCTTCAATATTTTTCGCAGTTCGCCTTCAATACTTTTAGGATCTCCTCATTTTTACTAGCGACATTAAAAAGTTGCAAGAGGCAATAAAAGCAAAACAAGAGGGCAGATTAAAATGTGCAATTTCCCAGCAGCTTACGCTTTGATATTACCCACCAGCCAGTGCAATAATTCATCGCAATTTTGACACAACGCACTCGTAAAATGCGCGCATAACTCGCTAATGGAGGCCTTTCTCTTCGACGTCCACCTCTTCTCCCTGCCTCCGGCCGCGCGCCACTCCTCGCGGGAGAATGAGCCCTGCGCGCGGGGTCAAAGTTCGCCGCCCACGAGATCCGTCAAGCGTCGTCCCGCGCGCGCGATATTGTTTTCGCGCGAGATGCAAATGATAAACTCGGCCATTCGTTAGCGCGCCAAGCCGCAATTACAGGTCTCGGCAGCGTGTCCTCCTCTGTACCACACTATCTCTTTTTTTCATCTGCGTCTCATTCGCGAGGCCGAGCGACCGTACCGGGGTGGACTCCAGATCCACGATGCAGCTGGGATACAAATGCGCGGATTATCCATCTCGGACCGAAGTTTTTCCTGAGCGGTCGCTTGGTAATGGATATACCCCCGGGGGAGTGTACTCGAATCGTGCTTTTCGCTTGATTTGCCTGCGACTGTGGAGAAGAGACTAGCTGGTGAAGTTTTTTTTAGATTTAAGCGATAATTCCAGGATCCTCTCTTAAAAAGCTGATGACCGAAAACGTGAAGTTGATTGAAGGTGTATTCCGGAGTGGCGCTGAAATTTCAAATTTCTAACCACAAAAATAAATCCGGAATGCACTGTAAAGAAAGGAAATTGAGCCTGCGTAGCGCACTGGATGTTGCACGTGAATGTAAAAATGCAGGTGAATATGGTGGTTGGAACGAAATTTAATGAATTGTCGCTTTGAAGCTTGCGTCATCTATTGTCTTAGGAAAATTTCTTAAAGATTATGCTTTGATTAATTACTAAAGTTTAAAAAAAATATCCATAAATTCTTCATTATTTTTTAGAATCGAATTAGTGATTAAAATATAATGTCTGCATTATTAATGTTCAATATTACAATAATATTAACTTAGAAGTATCCCTATTATTAAAAGGTAGCATGCTTATAGCTAGTTTAATGGATATTGTAAAAAAATGATTAATTTAAAGGTGCTTTAGAGAGGGGGGACGAAACTATATTATGGCAAGTCATTCAATGTACTACTTTTTCCTTTATTTTAATTTATTTTTTGCAAGAAAGCCTTCTTAATTAAAATTGCTTACAATATTTGCGTATTTATATGATGCAAGGAAAAAAACTTCTAACAGAAAAAATCTTTAAATTTGTTTCACCATCATACCAATCTGTTATGGCTACCTATAAAATCCGTTCTAGCGGCAGTTTAAGTAATCTGGCGAGCTCACTTTGTAAAGTGGACACTCGAGTAGCTGCGCGTAACGCAGGTAGCTGCCGAAACGTGTCCTCGATCCTCTCGCCCTCTTCTCCTTTTTCCGCAACCACTCCAGCGGCCATTTGTCCCTCGGACTCACACGTCCACACGTAGTTGTGCACCGCGGCAGTGTCTTCCGTCTCGCCGAATTGAGAACGTGCCGAACCTTTTTCTGCTCGTCCCTTTGCGACGCTTCACTTTTTTCTACTTTTCGCCCTTAGGTACGTGCCGACAAGGTCCAGCGAAGGCGATCTCATATTTCCGACGACCATTGCTTTCACGTGTACTTTTTTCAGTTTTGATCCTTCAGCTTCTCTTCCATGAAGGATATTGCGAGTTTTTTTTTTATTTTATGGAAGAAGTGCACGGAAGGAGAATACGAGTTTTGGTAGTCCTTTACAGTGCGTTCACAAATACTGCGCTGATGTTGCATTGTAAAAATAAACATGTTTTTTTTTTTTTTTTTTTTTTTTTTCAAAAAACCAACCCGAGGATTGACCCGAAGGTACCTCAGGGATCTTTCTAATATTCAACTAAAAGTCATTTCGAGGGTTACCCGCGAGTTTTAAAATAAGAACAAATTTAACCAAGATTCAGTTTCGTCATACCCGAGGTTTAAACCACGCATAAAAATGCTTTTAAATAAGCATTAATGGAAAATTTTAAATTTGAAAATGTCTATAGGCTGAGCACAGCTAACTTCAGCATGATAAATGCTTTTTTTGACCCAGTGGACATCCTCCAATCACTTTTAATGGGCTGAATGCGATAGAAAAAAACATGTTTATTTTTACAATGCAACATCAGCGCGGTGTTTACGTCACTGTGAACGCACTGTTATTAAATACATAACATGAACCACACAGGGGTTTTAATGTATCTTTAATTTTATTGAATGACTTTTATGGAATTATTAACTTTTTATTACTTTTAAATTGATATTATTAAGCATTTATTTTTATTTATAAAAATTTATGATTACTTTATTGAAGGATATTTTGTTTTAAATCATTTATTAGTTTTAGTAATAATTCCTAGAAAAGTGAAATTGAATAAAAATGTTATTTTATCACGAACTATAAAGTCTATGCAGGGCACTAAAAAATCCTTCTAAATAACAATTACAATTTCGGACTAAGAAATTTGCTTCATTTATTAAGTCATACAAAACGATAAAGTCGTAAAATACGATAAGTTGCATTTATATTTACTAATTAAAGAAATGATATCCCGATCAAAATGTGTTAATCGTGCGAAGCTCCCCCGATAAAGATGATCAATTAGACACAGTTCAGATAAACCGTAGTCTGGCCTTTGCCGAGAGTGAGAGCGATAAATCCCCGATGCTTTCGGTCTCGCCCACCGACGCGCACTCAGGGAGCATCCTGTTCTTACCCACCCCGACCCACCGCCTTGGTGGCGTCGTGCGATAAATAAGCCGCTGGGGCGGATTTCCGACAACGTTTTTGGCAAGGAATCGCCGCGTCTGCGTTGCGTTCGCTTCGGCGTCCGAACGCGTGAGGATGCACTACTACATTGAAATTTATACCACCCTCCGCTTCTTTTTTCCTCGCCCGTTTTCCTATACTCGCCTGTTTTCTTTCCGCCTCTAATTCACTTTCGAGCAGTGGTGTAATTTACTGCTGGATTATGTAACTTGATTAGTTCAGTGAAATTTCAGCAAAAAGTGCTTCTTGAACTTTCGGAAGAACGTTCAGCCAGTAATGCAGTTTTCGGGGAAATACATCTTGCTGAATTAGAAAATTGAAAAAAGAAATTTTTGTGAAATTGAATTGTTTAATAGTTATAAACTTCCTATTAAACGGTGTAAAAATTCAGTTTTTATTGAATCAATAAAGTATTTTGCTTTTATTTAAGTAGATCAAAGAAATTTTAAAAAAAATTTTCTGAACTTTTAATATTGTTTATGAAATAATTAATTTCAAAATAAGTTTATTAAATAATAGTTCATTTTTTCATATAACTTTTATTTCAACAATTTTAGTAAGATTTTAGTAAAACATTCATTATTTAATTAAGACCTTCACAATGAAAAATAAAATTCTATGCATAAAATATCGTGCAAGTTTTAGAATCTGAAATATCGAGTCCTGTGTAAAATACGATTCCCCTGCAGTCTGTATCGTATGATCCACCTCGTGAACAAGCCCGGGAAGACACGACCCTCAACCCATTCTATATATTATGTTCCATATGTCTTGTACGACGGTGCACGCTCCAGTCTATCCAGGAAACACATTCCAATGTTTATGTAGTCTGCGGGGGTGCGCTGCAGCGTCGCACCTGAGCTCCGTCGGGACTCAACTCTCGTTCAACCTCACAACCCCTTTCGCTTCATCAAGAATTAATTGGTTGACTTGAATTTGTCTTTTTGGCAGAGGAAATTACGTGATGGGCAAACACCAAACTGGAACGACCTATGAAGCAATTGCAGGGAGATGGGCAAAACGATGCCATCCGAGTGATTGAAATAGCCAAGTGGCTTTTTCTTTTTTCACTCTAATATTCCTGTCCCCGTGGTCATTATTGGAAATCGATGACAAATTAATCTGATGTCCTCATAACTTTTGGCCACATTAATGATGCTTTCGGAGGAGAGGACTATTGTATATGGTCATTGATAGATTTCAATATGAGATTACATGAAGACAGGTCGCGAGGTTTATTTGTTATCAGAGAAAATGGAGGGTATAGTTGTGGAAATTCTAAGAAAGGGTTCGATTTATTTTGATAGCAGCGTTTTTTTGTGGATATGTAAGCATTTTTTTAAATTAACTAGAACAGGTGCGTGCTACGCGCGCAGAAATGCGGGTTAGTTTTATAAATAGTGTCACAACAAACAATTTTAAAAATAAAATAACATCTACAGCTCGACCAATCAACAAATACTGACTACAATGAAACCTCCATGGATTTTTATTTATTGATTCTTATGATTATTATTTTAAAAGTTTTTATCATCTTTATGATTATTAGAATTCCTATAATTTATAATTCTTTAATAAGCGTTTTATGTTTACGTTACGCATTTATTTAATAAAGAACTTAATTAGGTGCAGATGATAAATACAATAAAGCCCTTTACATTATCTTATTTATAACTTCATAGTTTCAGTAAAATGATAACTGCCATTTACGAACAACAAAAAAAAGCTCCCAAAGCTCGATGAACAAATCTCTCTTCGGCGGGTAGAACAAAACGGCATTTTCACCGCGTCCGCGACTGCTTACGGAAGCGAGATGAAATCGCAAGCGACACAATGGGTGGTAACGGAGCACGGAATTATTATTGTACCCGAGTCGTCGCCTCGAGTCAATACAGTGCGCTGGCGTAACGGAGGCCGATCGGCTTTCATCTAATTAATCCAATTAGCCCGTCCGTCCATTCGCTCGCGACAATTAGAGTCTAATTACCGTTGCTCTTTGCCTTCCTTTTTCGCGTCTCGTTTCCTTCTCCACACCGCGACTTCTATCACCGCACTACACTCCTCTAACACCTGAGTAGCGCTGATTTTGTGTTATTCGATAAGTTTACGCACCGCTGAGCTTGCGGACTATTAATTATCGGGGCGCAATACTGTTGTTTTCTTCTGTGGATCGCGGATATTGTTCTGGGACTTAGTTGCCTTTGTGAAGGTTGTTACGGTTGATGAAAAAATGCCTTTTTACGCGAGTGGTACTAAAAAAGGTCGTAGAAAAATTATTTAGTTATTATATAAAAGAGATGACGACGGTTTACGTATGCAGAGAAAATAATTAGAATTATGTAAAATATAGACATCCCCAGGCAATTTATTTGTGACTAAAAGGTTTGCGAGATTTGTAAGAGAATGTGAAAGGATCGTGCAAATGTCTCTGCATTGAATTGCTTAGAATATTCTTGGTATACAGATTGTTTAAGTAATCAAGAATTTTATGAAACTGCTGCAATGCCTTTGAAATCTTTTCAGCATTTTCATCATGCATTTTTTTTAAATGTTGGCTTTGACAGGTACCTTGATACTATCATAATCTTTATAAAAATATAAATTTCTAATGTTTAATCGCATTTTATTCACAAATGTTGAAAAGTACTTCTTCCCTAAAATGTCAGGGAACAGCGATTAAATTCGTCAATTCCTAATGACAATGACCACTGACTACTTATCACTGCTCAAAATTCTACCTATTTTTATTAGTACAAAATAGTTCGAAAAACGTCTCAACACAATTATTGCAAAATGTCGCAAAAAACATAAATGTTTCATTTGTTTCATCACAATGATTGTTTATTTAAATTGACCATTTTGAATAGCAAATGATGACTTTTTTCGTTCAGAGTAAGTTCCTCGGCAACCCTTAGAAGTTTCTCGAAAGTACTGAAAGCCACTGACCATACGGAGGTAGTGCATGCGACAAGGTCTGTCTGCAGTTTCCGCGTTGGGTTGTCCGTGAGCTGTGCGGGCTCGAGGTGCCCCGCTCGTTATCGCGCTCCGCGCGCCTTTAATTTGCTAATGAAGGTCGGACTATTCGGCAACACGCTCGAGCACACTCGAACGCTAAGCTTTACGAAGGGGGTCTCTCGTGTATCGCTGCACCGTTTGCTCTTAATGGCACCCGGGAATTGTTGAGAAAGTTGCTTCGTCTTTGTTTCACGTGCTTTCGGACACTTCCTGCTGTCTTTGTGACAATGTGCTGCGAAATTTTTGTTACGATGTCCACTTCCTTGTTTTTCTTTTTTACTATGAGAAAATGGGAATGGTACTATAGACCTGAGTATTAAAATATTCAAATGTTTTGTAAAATTTGAAACACGCAATTTAGAAGAAGTATTGCGCAGTTTTAAGTTTGTCAATTTTGTTTAGTAATCTAGTATTAATTAATTATTAAAGTGGACCGAATTCGACTAATGTTTCTTTCGCATCAAAAAACGTGCAACTTAACATTTTTAAATTGATAATATAAATGAGAATTAAAAAAACTCGCTTGCGGAAGTGAATAGAATAAAATAAAATAACGTAACGATTTTCTTAATGGCTCATCCATCAATTTTCTTTAGTGTGATGACCATTTTTCTTTCCTTTACTGAGATAATAGCGCCATACCATAGAATAGCATTCCCAGGTATATTCGCAAGCCTTGCCTCGGGAGGGGATACTTGCAGCAACTTTTACGATTGTAGGACCGTTCGAAATTACGATTCTTACGTTTTGTGTCGAAGTCTCGTTTGAACATGTCTGATCTTTTATTTCTCCTTTCTTCTCGACTTCTTCTTTGCTCACTTTTTTTATCGAATGAGCCTCCGCGTGACTTTTGCGCATCGTGCAATGTTTCATCAGCGATCATTTGTAAACAGCAAGATCCACCAGGCGGGCAAACGATAGACTCGCGATTTACACGTAATTAGAAGGCACTATTTAACAGTCTTTTATTAGAACATTATTTTGACATTAATTAGGCGGATGCTGCTTTCGTAGTTGAAGGGTTGACAAAAAGCGAATGTTAAATAATTTCTGTTATTTATGCCATAGTATTTAAAGTGTGTAGTGTATAAACGAAATGATTACCACACTTATTGTTTTTAAAAAATATCCTTATTATCTGTAAGTAATATTTTGAGCCTGCGTATACTGAATTACAACAGATTTTGTATAATAAATTAACATAATGAGTTCAGATTTTGTTTTTTTTTTTAATAAATAATAATCATATTTTTTATTTATATTTATTAAAATATACGGTTTACATGAACTTATACTTAAAAATTCTAAAAAATGCTATTTAAAAACTAAAAAAAAAAAATAATCAATTAACAAATCAATGTCAATTATCACCTCACATTACTGATTTCAAAGCAAACTTTCAATTTACAATAGTAAGTAATATAGCCTTCTCTTCTTCACATTTGAGCCTTTCAAAGAGAGTCTCTCTATTTCTCAAAAAAGAAAATTACATCGCGCGAATCGATCGTCCGACATAAAAAAAAATCCATTACAGACACGCCAACGTGACAGCGTTACTTTCATCCACGCTGTGCGAACGGTCCCCAGCCGGATCGACGTTGGATTTCGCGCGACTCCACGGGCTCGCTCATCTGCACATGTATTCGGCGCGCGCACGCTCGTAAACCTCCGACGGCGCTCGTTATTATGCGCTTTGATAATTCCAGGCACGGATCGGCATGCGCGCGCGCCTCCTATCGCTGTCTCGGATCTGTCGTGATTTTCAGGGAAGCACTGCAGCTGTAACGAACTTTCTTTTCCGTCGCTTCTTTTTTTCTGCTTATTTTTCATGTAACTTGGTGCGAAGAGACGCGATCGGAAAGACGTTGTCGCGTGCTCATCCTGCTTTATTTGCCCAGCGTGAATCACGATGCGTGTAAATGATTTTTTTGCGATGACGTATTTAGGAGTACGGACGAGAGGCTTTGAGTTATCGTTTGTTTTTAGAATTTTCAAAGAGTATTTTTTTACTGGTGCTGCGTGAGGGGTTTATTGAATTTTTAGTAGATGAAAGATTAATAGAGAATAATACGGACGAGAGATATAACGCGAGGGTAGTAGATGATTATTGTAACATTAATGGGATTTATTGGCCTTTTCAGTAAAGTATTAAATGAATAGGTGTTTAATTAAATCTTTTATTAATTTACCGCTGATTAACGACTCGCTAATTTACCGTAAATTGTCAATTGCAGTTAATTGAAAATTGAATGAACTAATGCAGCCTGAAATTCTAATTACTATTAATCTACCGCGGAAATAGTTTTCGCAAGCTTTGATTAATTAAATAATTTAATGGAGCTTTCATTAATATGCCATAAATCTTGCCAACAATTTGACATGAGGGTTGCGCGCGCAATTTGCTGAAAGGTAATTTAAACTTAATACAAAATAAAATTAAATTGTTTAGCGAATATTTGCACATGATAATATAAAAATTGTTGATAAAATAAATGCTACATAAATTATTGTCATCGTATATTTTATCGACCGTTCGAGAGTCGTGATTCCGTTATAGATACAATTACGTATACAAAATTTAAATTCAAGTCAACTACGCTCATCGCCGACTATCATCTTCCGATTAAAAAAATGTTAGGAAGTGTCCGTAAATAAAGCACGCTATCCAAATACCTTTTTATTCTGCGATCGACCGATAACGACCTTGAAAATGGATCACCGGCGATTAATAATCGCTTGCACTTCCAAAAAAAGAAACTCGATCGCCTTTATATCGTATAGTGATAAAGTAAGCGCGTTGATCATCTACCGAGAGGTCGAGCAATAATTAATCGCCAGTGCAATTCACCCTTTATCCGCGCGATCGTTTCGCGCTCGAGATACCGCGGCCTCGCGCTACCAATCTATCTATATATACATGCATCCCTCTCGCTCACTCTTCATCCGGGCGCACCGACCCATCTTCCGCTAAGCCAGCGTGCCCTGGAAAGCCGGCGGCGCCTGCGGTGCGGCCTTATCCATCGGGAATCCGCCGGGAGACTCTATTATTCCGTTGACCATGAATAATTATCCGGAGGCGAGCGAGCAGACCCCCGCCGTATAGGGACGCGCGCGCGGCTTTGGGTAAACACGAAATTACACGCGCGTCGATCGCCGATCGGATGCCTTCCCGACTGTTTATTACGTTTGCTCTGCGCGAGGTTCAAGGGGGTACCCGCTGTACGCGGAGGCTTCTACTTTCGGAGGATGATTGAGTCGTCGCGGGTGTTTACTCGGGAGGAAGCGAATTGCGATGTTGAAAGAACGGAAACGATGGTTCGCGGGGGCTGATGATGCATCGCACTTGGGCGAACCTAGACGTTGCGATTCGTCGCGATTGTTCGCTTTAAAAATACGTGGGACAGGCTAATGAATATCTTGGGATATTTTCATTATTATATGGATGTTTCTTTACTTTTTTTTTAGATTCTATATATGTGGTAGAATATTAAAAATTAATGGATGGGTATATTATTTTACGCTAGTAGATATAGACTGCACTAGCTGCATTATCTTGTTATTATGCACTCTTTCATAAAAAAACATTTAAAAAAAAAATTTATAGAGATATACTTTCATTAAATTAAAAACTTACTTTTGTAAAATAATAAATTAAACTCTGATATAATTATAAATGCATGAAAATAAATTACTTTGTACAGTAAAACTTATATTAAATTAAAGTGCTTAATTAAAATATAAGAATTAAATCCCTCTACTTTCTCACATTTATTACGAGTCTCTTATCAAGTTAATCATTTCATAAGAAATAATTCTATAAATAATTCACTTATTATACGCTAATTTTGTAACTCCTATACGTAAAAAAATTCTACTTTCATTTCTATTCATTCTATAGACAAAATCTTTTTTCCAGCATCTTCGCTCTAACAATAGTTACAAATGAACGCAACTAAGCAAATCACAAAGACTAAAAAAAAGAAATTACCCTCGCCACGCAATTTAATTTCCGGAAGATCACAGCGTCCATTCGCGTGAAGTTTAGCCTCCTTCGCACTGCATTCGCTGCTCCCTCTCCTTTTCGGTGAAAAAAAAGTTAAGCGGAAAACGCGGCGAGAGCTAAACGAACTTTTGAACGCAATTATAACGGAAAGAGAAATAAAGTCGCGGCCGGCAGCAACAAAAGCCTACTAATGAAAATTCGCAGTCTTGACTCGTCTTTCTTGGTCGGCGCCACGAAGAAGATGGACGAAGGCGGAGAGGTTCGCCCGCTCGGGCACTAAAAAACATCGACGTGACGCCGCCTGATGAAAAGGGAGGGGAGAGGTTCGACGGGTCTGTAATTAAATAAAATCTAATCGGGCAGAGAGAGAGAGAGAGAGAGACAAGCAGAAAGAGAAGCGAGAAGGGGGAGGGAGAAAACGCAGCAGGGGGTAAAAATTAATTGTGCGAGCGCTCGGAGGCACTGGAAAATTCTGCGCCTCTAATGACGGAAGGGAGGCTCCGACGGGACGCGCGCGCGGAGATTGCAGAGATCGGGCGTAATTGCGACGCGGCGTGCGAGAGCGCGTGCGATTTGCGCGAGGGCTTCCCTTTCGCCGTAACGGGCAGGCGCGAGCGCCGCGGATTCGCTGATTGCGTCTGTGTCTTTAGCGAGCTTGATGGATACGACGGTGGGGAGAGAAGACTTTTTTTTGATGTTTTTGGATTCATGGCAGACGCGGCTCGAGAAATGATAATTAAATACAATCGTATTTAATATGCATTTGTAATTGTACGAGTAAATGTGTTATTAATTCTGATTTTGATTATTGTATTGTAGTTGGATCTGTTAATGGATGGTAAATTGGTTTAACATATATTATACGTATGAATAAGCATGCTCGAGAATTGTGGCTTAATCTTGCTTTATAATGATTAAAACAATTAGGTTATTTTGTTATTTGGATGATAAGCATTATGCGATATTGAATTAAGTAGTTTTTGGAATAAAAAAAACGAAAATTGTATAAGAAATTAATAAAATGTCGTGCACTGAATTGTAAGTAGAAACAGACCGACATGGTAAGACCAAACTATTTATTTCCGATTTCTCCAGAATATTTTTGAAATTTATTTAATTTTGTTTTTAAATATTAACTTTGTTATAAATTTCCATTTCTTTTGTAAATTTTGTTCTAAAAAATATATATACTACTGAAATGGAAGATAATAAGGTCAAAGTAGAAACAGACAAATCATGCAAGACTCGTGCTGTTATTTTTTTTAAATACTCTATTAAACTATAATGTGATTGCTTATTGTATTGTCATTGGAAAATCATCCATAAAACCAACTGGGCCGCGCTAATGTGCGCTAAATCCTTCCCCATTTAGTCTCATCGAACACAACGACGAAGTTCCGGCGTTCAATCAATCTACCCAGCGAACGATTGCCCGTTTCCCCTCGCGATATTAGCCGATTCACGCCTCTCCCGGCCGTAGGTCGATAAGAAATCGTGATTCGGTCGCGGATCCTTGTCAGGGGGGAGGGACTGGCGGCTCGTGACGGCTGCCTCGCGCGTGAATGCGGAGGCAACGATTTTCTGGGTGCACACGGGTCTCGCACGAAGCTCCTCCTTGGCACTTTAATTGTCTTCGGCGTGAAGGCGAGCTCGCTCGTTATCAGCTGCAGCAGGAATTGGCCTGTGAGAGTAATTTTAGAACGCGTCGAATAATTACCGCATATGAGTGGATTCATGTGATTCTAAACTGTGGACTATTAAGTTTTTAATTTTTATTGCAGTTAGCAAAGCTATTTTTTGGTCGAAAATATTATCTGAACGCGAGAAAATTTACAAGGTTTTCATTGTAAACGTTGAGGGGATAAATTAAAATTTTGTTTTTATTTTTCATTATGCATCTGATACGCACCTTAAAAATATTTTCTTTTGTAAAAAATCGGTAATGACTTTCAAATAAATCCACATCTTTTCAAATTTAAATTATGCTGTAGCAAGTTAATAGAGTAGTTTACCATGCGGTCAAGAAAATTATGAAGCAGATGAAGGTTTAACTTATTAATAAACACGCAAATTTGAAAAAGTTCAATCTAATAAGTCTTGCGCTTAACAAAGTTTAACTTTCGCGCAGCTTCCTCGCGAGCATCGACCCTGTAAATACTTTATCCCGCTTTCTACTTCATTACGCTTTCAAATCATCATAAGGCAATCCTCTCGGAATTTCCACTTTGCCGAATAATTAAAGCGTCGGCCGTGGCCGCGAGGTTCATTACGCCGCTCATCCCCGGGGCCTGCGAGGCTTGGCCGCATCGACGCGGCGAACGCGCCGCCGCACATATATATATACATATACGCCTCCGTTCACTCAGGCATGCATTCACACGCGTTCCGGGTGCACGATTCCTCGGCTTTTATCCGCGGGACAACTTTCCTTCTATATCGCGAGGATTTCTTGGGAAGGACACTTGCGATATTGTACGTGGGTTGCGTGAGCGGGTCACATTGGATTGCTTCACGAGGGACACTGGGTCTTCTAGAATCCGTGGTTTCTGTACGCCCGACACAAATGTCTGATTAAACGCAAGGTAGTGGAGATGATAATAGTAGGGGATGGGAAAATTGATAGTTTACTATTAATATTATTCAAGGAAGCTTTTTCAAAACAATATATGTAATTGTTTTCGAAGTATTTTAAGAGATAGATGAATAACTATTACGATAACAAAACACACAGAACTTATTAATACCTTCAAAATTAACAATTGACGTTAAACTGAAATTCAACTTTCATAACCGAATTTAAAACTCAACATCCAATATGCATCTATTGAATACACAAGTCCCTTTCACCCTAAATCACATTACCAACGAAATTACAATTTTACTTTAAAATTTCGCTTTCGTTAAAAAAATGTGGAAAAAGAACGAGATTTGGACAAACGTAGACGCGTACGTCGGCCTTATTCCGAGCACCGAGCGAAAGCTCAGAGCACTAGTCCGGGTTTACACAGGTCGGCGCTCGGAGCGCATAAGCGGGGCCTCCGCGATTTCCCACGGTGTCCATTGCGTATTCATTTGTTCTTTCGGTGGCGCGATTCTGCCGGCCGCCTCCCTTCGGTGCCCTCCTCAAACTTGCATAACTCGAATTCCTGCGGGCACTGGAAATTCAAAAGGGAAACCGTGGGCCGCGGCTCGGACGAAAATTTGATTTTCCCCCGCGCCCAGCCAGAATTCAATTTCGAATCCTTTCACGCTAGCGTAACACGGATTTCGTTTACTTTTCGCTAATTTAATTCGCCGATTGTGGATTGTTGAACTTATCGATTTTCGCCGGCGTGACCCTTTCTTTTTTTTATTTCGTTTTCTGATGTTTGCTTTATGGCTAGAGTTCATGTTCTGGTTTGACCTATATTTTCTTCTATTGGATTTGGGTGAAAAAATAAATCATTTAAGATTTATACACAAATTTCAGCTAATTTTATAAATAAATGCAGATTTGTGCTCAATCTGCATAAAATAATTACTCGTGTGAATAAATAAATAAGAAATAAAAATCAGTGAGTCAGGAAAAATTAGTCGGATCCCTAATTATTTTAATATTATTAATAAATAATGATTGCTTAATAAGGTATCTCTTAAAAACTAACTATATTAAATTATAGTTACGCTTATTAGCGAAGTGAATCATCCAAACGGGCATCAATAAATTAAATCGAGCTGTCTGACGCCAACAGTTCATGCTGGCATCGATTTGTTAAAGCTATTTTTCCTCCAAAATGAGAGCACAGTGATCCGACCCATCGAAAACCAATTCCCACAATAAACTCGAACGTTATTTTTTCTTCCTACTGCAATTGGGCACGATCCTTCGAAGCAAATGAAACCGGACGTGGAAAAGAATCATCGATTCGCGTAAAATAAATAAAAAAAAAGGAACAATATGCTCACGAGACTGAGAGAGGGCAGCGCGAGCGAATCAATCGCGTTAAGGATTGCGGGAATCGATGCGCGTCAGGTGCATCGCGCCAGTTCCGATCGAATTCCGATACATTCACAGTTGATGACATTCGATATACGTGCGAGAGTCGCTCCCTTTCCAAGGCTCTCTGGGCTGCGTGCGGACGATGCAGATGTGCATATATGCGTGCAGGCCGATGACGATTGCATCGACGCAGATTCCCATGGCGACGGGCTAGCCCCGCTGATTCGATTCCGCGTTCGATCCCGTTTTGCATTTTAGCTGCTCGCATGCGCTCAATCGTTAATTGTCGCGCTGACACCTGGAGGTGAACCTTTTCGCGAGACACTAAATTTATTTACGTCACTAGAATTGAAATTTTACGCGCACTTATTATCTTTCAGTTTACGGGAAATTAAATCTGGATCTAATCTTTTTTATTAAATTAATTCTGAATAGTTCTTTGGTTCGAAATTATGTTTTTTAATAAAAAGATGCAATATTCAATAGAGATCATAATATTTTTTAATTCATTTGCTAAATTTGACATAATTTTAGATTTGTGTCACTGAAAATTACGATTATGAGAAAATAGATCTATGATAGAATATGTCTTAATAATTTTTAAAATAAAGTCGTCCTGTTCATTTCCTTAATGGAAGGTAGTAGTAAAGAAGCATTAAAAAGGGGTGAAACGATTAAGCAAAATAATCGAGTTAAAGTCCAATTTACGGAGTTGTAAATTATTTTTATTCCTCCTTCGCCTCTTCGGCTAAAAAGTGCTTTCGCCCCTTTGTTTTGTCTTTTTATTGATCAAAGTAACTGCAATAACGAATAATGGGGAAAAAGGAGACTCGCCGCTTTTCTTTTCGATCCACCCTTTTTTCCCACTCTCCCTTACAATGTCTTTCGCTCGTGATATAAAACGAACGACAGCTGCAGCAGTCGGCTCGAGAATTATGAAGCTTTTGTTTCAAAATTACAGTTGAATTATTCATCTTGCGAGGGACATCAAAAAAAGATTTACAGCATTAACTTATTCCTCTCTCGTTCGCTTTATTATCAAAAATATCCGAAAGTATCAAAATAATTTATTTAGGTTTTAAACTTCCTGGTAGCTCACAGCGACGGTGCATATTTTAATCTCGTCAGCACGCGGTTGTTTTGTCAAATTGTCGCCGGTCTGCCGAAACGAATTAGTGTACATGTATTCGTCCCGCAGGATAACGAGAAACACCGTGCGTATATACGGGCAAAAAAGAAGTCGAGGATCCGGCATCCCGCTCTTCTTATATACGCGCATTCGATTTGCAGTCCCCTGGAGCTATCCTGATTAATTGCATGAACTGAGCCTTGACTAATCCGAGTCGATGCCTCGAGTAAAATTTCTACCCGAAAACGATTTCGCTACCTTTCGAGAAGTTCATAGTGAATAGAACGAGCAGCTTTATTTTATGATAACGGACATCTTTGTGGTAGAAAAAAAGGGAATTTACGAGTGTCAAAAAAAATCTGTATTTCTAATACAACGTAGTCGTTTCTACTGAAATATTTTTAGTACTGTTTTTCAAAAATAAAAAACAGTAATTCAAGAACTGGTTGTGAGATCTTCAGACCTGCATAAAGAATAATAAAGATAAATGAATTTTTAAACGAATTTTTACATTGATTTGTATTTATTATATTACATTTTTCTTATTATATCAAATTATATTTATTATATTTACTATACTTATATTTACAACACGAGCTATTAATGAAGCAATGATTGTAAGTAATTACTTTACAATTTAAAAATCATCAAACTATAACTTCCCTCGATAATGATTCTGAAGAATTATAGTAGAGCCCCGCCATTGCATCTTGCAAGGCTTTGAGGCATGCAACGTTAGATCTGAAACCACCAGCCTTCTCTGCTTCATTTTCAATGCGAACATGATTAGTGTACCCACGAGTTTGAAGTTCTCTGTAGTTAGGAACATTAGGACCTTCTAAATCTTGTACGATTGGAACATAATTGTATATCGGCCCTTCATCAATTTTAGGTACCGACAGAAAACTGGAGCCACTCGATTGTCCAAATTTTATGCCTGTGCTAAAACCTGTAGCCTTGGGAGCAACCTTAGATTCTTCTTTTGAAGCTTGAATCGCACAAGCAAAGGACTGAACTATGTTCCTTGCATCACCTTCCGAAAACATTAGTTCATCGATCAAGGCTTCTTTTTGTCTTATTTTCTTTTTCTTCAGTTCTAATTCTTCTTTTACAAGGTTCAGTCTTCTTTCTTCCTGTTCTTGTTTCTCTAATTCTAAAAGTTCTTCTAATTCATTTTCCTTCTTTCCTAATTTTTTTTTGTTCTTAACTATCAGCTCTTTATTTTCTTTTTTGTATTGATCAATTTTTTTATTAGTTTCAATTACATCAATATTGTTGGTTAAATTGTAAATGATATTTTCAATTTCTTCTAAATAATCATCGTACTCTCGTTGAGTATCAAAATCTTCTTCTTTTTTATTGAAATCACGCAATATTTTTTTCCTAATATCAACTTCTTTTTCCACCTTTGCATCCTCGTACAATTGCACTCTAAAATTTCCTCTTCGCAAAGGAACTTGACACTGGGGACATGCACCTGAGCCTAAAAATTTAATAAAAAAAGTTGTTATAGTTATAATTATTGATAACAATAAATATATAAATAAAAGTTATTTTTATGACAGTACGAGTAAGCAATACCTTTTAAAAAAAGTAAATCAACACAGCTTTCACACAAAGGATGCCCACAAACGTTTACCATCAATTTTAATGATGGGTTTCGATATTTTGTTGTTTTGCATCTTGGACAAACGAGATCGTCCTCCATTGTATTTAAGATATTGCATTTATTAATTACACTGACTTTAAAATAAATTAAAAGACATAGCCTTTCGCATACGAGCTGCGTACTTTTGTGAGGTTAGCCTGATATTGCGTACACACAACGTGATGAATCGAGCCATTGATCGAAGCGCTACTCTAGAGGTAACGAGATCAAAATGAACTACTACGAGTTTAAAAATGCGCGCCAATGTGCAAACGCAATTGAACATATAATTTAATTCATTTGCAAAAATTAAAAAAATTGAAAAAATTGTTTTCATTTTATTTTTTATTTTTAAGACATTAACTAAAAGTACAAATAATTTAAATATTCCGTACTTAACTTTAATTAAATATTAAATTACAATTAGATAGAAAAGTGAAAAATTCCATTATTCTAAGATAAAATTCTAAGATAAAATCTAAACAAAATTGAGTTTCATTAAACATTTTTATCAGAAAATAAATTTGTATCTCTCTCTAAAAAAGAATAATAATAATAAAAAATGCAACATAAGTATTTCTTAAATTACATTCTGCGCGTAAACGTCACGGCAAATTCAGATATCCATCGCTCGTCGGATTTCTGTCTCCGGTAGTTCTCTTACGAGCCGATAAAACTCCTCGGCCGAGTTTCGCAGGTGAGGCCCACAAAGAGCCTCACGGCCGATATCTCCGGGCAGTTTGCGTGCCGGCATACTTGGCTGAGATATTCCGACGAAATAGCCGCAGCGCGATTACTCAGGGCGCGCCGGTCTGCCCTAGACTCGCGCTCCTTCTAGGCTCGGTGAAACAATGTATAAACGGCTGATTCATGCGTCGGCCCGCTGAGTGCAAAGGCGGCCCCTACACACTATAAATTTCGACGTAACAGGTAGAGGAACGGTAGCGCTTAGCGTTATCTCGGAGTTAATAATTTTCGCTTATCTGCCGCGACGGCGTCGCCTATTTCACGGTTCAATGCACCTGTGATAAGATGTGAAGGGTTATGATTACGTTGCTTTTTTTGGGGGAATCTGGAAGGAGTGTAGTGAGGAAGTAGTTGGATGGGAGATGGATCGGATACACTATCATGAATTTTAAGTAGGAATTGGTAGGAAGGTGCACGGTTGTCTGAAGGCTCCTGTGGTACCCGCATCACAGTGGGTATATTGATTTTGTTTTGCATATAAATGTAAGATTTTATAAAACTCATTGTTTTATTAAACTACTGGAGGATTGTACTTTTTTTTTATTTTTAAAGTGATATAATAAATTAAAATGTTAAAATCGCGTAACTTTTAAAAATTTCGTTGGGAAAGTTTTCTTAGCGCGAAAAATATTTTTGAACATTCTTCGTTTAATTTAGTACATGATTTACGAGAAAATTTATGTTTCAAAAGTTCGCAAATATTTTTGGTGGGTGACCTAGAAAATATTCTATTTTTAGATTGCTTTGAAGTTGAAATAAAAATGTCCATTAAGCAATCTTCAAAATTTTACCTATACTTTTATACATGTATATGCTTTAAATATTAACCGTATATACAAAATAAGATCTTTTATAAAATTAACAATTAAAAACAATGCAAAATTTTTCGGTGCAATACTTTACTGCAGAAGATATCCGACGGAAATTTGTATAATGCATGAAACTTCGTTTTACAGTTTCATAAAATTTAAAATATTTTTATAGTCAATAAATGACAATGTATATAACAATTCATACAGACATTTATTAAAAAATACATTTTTTACATTTACATTTTTTAATACTGAATCTAAATACACAATTTACTACACATAATTCACTAATTTTAAATTGTTAAATTTACACTAAATTACATTAACAGAAACAATGCAAGACACAAAACTGAACGATCTGTGCTTCCCTCGGAAATCGATAAAAATACCGCGACCCACACTCACGGAGACGGTCTTGAACAAGTGCTTTTACAGGCTCGCGTATTTTTCATCCGCCTTCCGTTTAATTCACAAATCTCGTACAGCGACCGAGGCGCGAAGATCCCACTCTGCGTTTTCCCTCTAGTGTGCCCGGGTTCCCTTTCAGACTCTGAAAGTCTCGCTTCTCTGGTGACCCTCCCGCCTCTCTTTAAAGTTAGTAAGAATCTTCTCCGCAGAGACATAGAACCACGCAGGTACCATGCCCGCGCGACGCTAAAAGTGCATTTTAACCGTGGGCTATGCGAGTGCAGCTACGTAGAGGACCAGGTGCGTACAGCGAGCGTGTGAAAAGCCAGGGATTCGATGCGAATTTTCATGCGCCGGCTTTTATGCTTTGAATTGCGAGGGATGATTTTATGAAATGCGTTTTTAATCTGCCGTACAGTGAAATGAAATTGTTCATTTTGCGGAAGTAATTTCATATAGCATGAAAGTGTGTAAAACGCACGGTCGAAGATTTACTAACCCCATATCGACATTTTCTTTATTACTTAAAAATGAAAACCAATTTTGGAAAAAGTCACGGCGATAAAATTTTGCGGAGCGTTAAAGTTTACATCTATAAAATAACACGATGAATACGGAGAAGGACATTGGGTTGCACTGCGCAGTTCGAATTTGACTGAAAGTTTTACTGAACCATGTGAGAACCGCGAATGACGACTTCATTCAGAGGACTTGGCACGTTTTTTAACAGCTTTTTTTATGTTTTACTCGATTTTACGTGCAGATCTAGTTGTACTATCTAGTAAAATGACCTCATTCAATTTATAGATTTTTTTATTAGTTTAGTTGTATTGATAAAATTATTAAAATTATTTATTATTTTGGTTTGGATGCATAAAGTAACAATTGATTTCTCAGAAATTATAAAATTCAAGGTATGAAGATCATCTGAAACCTCTTCACTTTCATTCGATTTCGAAAACTCAAAAATTTCAATAATTATTGTTGTAAATTCTCGGAAAAAATAAAAATCAACTAGATAATCAAACAATTCCATATGAATAAATATATCACATAATTTTCTTCATTAATACATTCTTTATTGACAAGTAAACTGTATTATTCCTACGGGAAAATTATGAATATATACAAAAAGCTTATTTAAATAAAAATATTTATTAATATTCATTTCCATCATTAATCACTTATCATCCGATCGGTATGAATGAAACACATTTGTTGTAAAAAAGTTATAAATTAATCCGTGTTAACGAAACGTAATTCCCATCTGAAAATGTTACACGTCCAACTTTCGCTTAACACATAGCAAACGCTTGAAAGCGCGCGGGCAGATGTTGGTTAGCCAGTCGCACACGAACTCATCAAAAACTAGCTTCATAAATTTTCGAGAGTGCCAACCTGCGCGCGTTTTAAAAGTCGACATCGGTAACTCCGACCGTACTTCTTCATATCTCCATAGTGCACTGGACAAAATACGCGACCACTCGTCTGTCACATAAAAAAAAGCACAAAAAAATCATCCGACGTTCGCACGTTCGGGCCCCGATCATTGATACCAAATGGAGCATCGTTGGATTTATTGCCGAGACTTCGGGCGCGCGCTTCACTTACGTGGTCGGAATGTCGAAATTTTCACGCATCTATAATATCCCGCAAATTTATTGCTCTACGGTCGGAAGAACGCCTTCGGACGATCGATCCGTTACGAAGTAACGAGTACGTTCGCGCTTGTTTGTATTTCGCACTGATAAATTTCAATAATTGCATAATGTTACCTAAGGTTATTTCTACTGAGTTTTTTAGCCATCTACTCGTGCATTAATAATTGAGCTGGGCGAAAATTGATGTTGCTGAACTTTGTCAGTGTTTGCTGTTTGCTTCTTTTGTTAATGGGAAATTATCTTGTCAGTTGCAGCACTCCAAAATTATAGTGAAGTTTTGAGCATTAGAAATTTCGTTAAACTTTGATAGAATAAATTGACTGATATAACATTGAGCAATATTCAATAAAATTACTGATTAATACACACGATTGTTACAAATTAAATATTGCATATGAAATCGTAATTTTTTCCGTATCTAGGATATAAGGTTTGCTTCATTTTTCTGTTGGCGATTTTTTTTAGTTTTCAATTTTAAATAAAAGCTTGTAAGTACACCAGAGTAGCAAATAGAGTGCTCTCCCTTGTTGGATTACTTCATAATGTATGCTTTGTACACTTAATCTGATGTAATAAATAAATAAATTGTCGATCACTCACGAGTCAATACGACCCTACTTGATGAATCGGACGGCGGAGCTTGCATTTTCTAGCTCGGAGCGTGCAAAACATTCCATGAATTTCACGAGCCGTGCGAAGCGGAAGCCCAGATAAATCTCGGCTCCCCGCGCATAGGGGGCATTTACATCTGGCGCCGACTCGGTTCTCTTTCCACGCGCCGGGAGTAACTAGGGATCATCGTCATTGATTGCGCCGGAGGCGGGGGACGGACTTCCGGCGCCGGCTGCTCTCTCCCGTAGTTTCCACCCCGCGTCTGTGACCGGCCGCGATAAAGTCCGGTCGGGTTGGCGATAAATTTCGACCCTTTTGCTCGGCGTGCACGTGTGCGATGCCGCACGGTCGAGTCGATAAGGAGCCGGCCACACGCTCCGCTCCCGAAAGTTGCGTTTCTCTCGTGCGTTTCGTTTTTGCAGGGAGGGTCGACTAAGTTGTCCAACGAATTATCTGCTGCGATGCGTTGTGCGTGTTAGCGATGCTTCGTAGGTAGCTTCGTGCGAGTTTTATCTGTTTTGGACACTGAAAAAAAAATTGTGAATCCAATAATGCTTCTCTCGTTAATTTGTTTCCTCCGTCACGATACAAGTACTTCCCTCTCTTGCGACGGTCTGCAACCCCACTAGCAGGATATCTTTCTATACCCCACACATTTTACGACAAATTTTACTTCTTCTGGATTACTTTAAAATTCACCCCGCAAAATCGACTTTACGCAGCTAATAAACAACTTTAATTGTTTTCATTTTAGTATTAATTTTAACGATAATTTTTTAGTGCTACGTATAAATTTAATGGTTGCCATAGTAGCCACAGTCCAATGATTCTCAGGCATTTGCGTTGGAATTTATACCCACACCGTCTGGTCGCTAACGCCAGAGCAAAACGACCTTTTCATTATTCCCACTTGTGCGAATACCTTGCTTATCAGGCAACTGTAAAGTCGCAACTCTGGCTCAATGGGGTTATCGGAGTACTCTTTTAATGTTAATTTCTTTCCGTGTTCTAAGCTTGTGCTAATGCTTTTTCATCAATTCAGTGGTGAACAAAAATTTAGATCAGTAACACTGAAGCCACTCTTCTTACTTTTTTTAGATTAATAAGAAAAATGACTCTATTTATTTTACGTAATTTAATAACTAAGCAACTGTCAAGTCCTTTCTTTGGAAATTAATCAAAAGAGGGTGTTTGAACAGCTGAATTATGGGATCATATTTTAAAAGAGACATAAAATATAACATAGCTCCTCGTGTGCACAGAGCAATATGATGCAAAGCACTACTCGCAACATCAAAAGAATTTTCTCGAAAGCCGAAAGAGAAGCGAGCCAGCCCCCGTCGGTGCCCTTCCAGCGAGAAATCCCTTAAACCATTATAATATATTTGCGCACGGGGAAATCGGCACACGTACTTAGCGCTGCGAAAAGAGAGAAAAAAAAAATGGAGAGAAGCGGGTAAAGGGGCGTAGGGGAAAAAGAAGACCGACTCGTCTCGCTCAAACGCGCACCCGCACCGCATAAAAGGCAGTCTGCGGGACGTCGCCGAGTGACTTTATCAGCCAGTGAAAGGGAAGAAAGGGGCGGAGGGGGCAAAAGAGGGACGTGGAATTTTCATGCCCGACTTCTCAGCGTATTTCTTCCAACCGCGGAGAGCTTCTCTCTCTGCGTTTTTTCGCTTCCTTTCCATATTACCGGCTTATGCACGGATGCGGTCTGGGTGTAAGGGTCGGGCGTAACTGTCGCGGAGATGGTCGCTTCGCAGATCGCGGACCTCTTGCGAGGACAGCTTTCGAGGAGACACATTCAAAGATTTTTTACGTCGCTGTATTTTACGCTTTGTCGGCGAAAGATTGCACGTTTCTTTGAGACGTAATGGGCGAAGAAGAGGATTTTTATACCTATGTGGTATTGATTTTTTTATTTCTGGTTAAGATGCTGCTACTTGAGAAATTAATGTTCAGTTTAAGTTTTATAGGAATAGAGTAAAATTTAAAGTGAATTAAATGACACTTAAAAATTTTAGATATTAATTGGGAAAGTAGTTAATAATACAATTATTCGCTAAAGTGTGAGGTAATAAAAAGTATAAGATAAAACTAAACAACTAAAAAGTTAAGTTAAATTTATTATCATTAAATTTCTGATAAATTAAGCTATAACAGGTTTTTTCTTGTATATATTGAATTTTCATTAATTCCGAAATAAGGCTAGAAGATACTCCATTTTTTAGAGCTCAATCGGTGACAAATTCTTTTTTTCATGGTATCTCCTTTCGGTAGGATTTACGATAGCTTTACTTGACCATGACGGTTTTGTACCGATTGATTAATTGGTGTATGGATGCACCTGTTATTGTACGAATGCAATATCTGTTATTTATCGCTATCCTTCGTTCAAACCCCGTCATTATGTTTGTCGCGTTTCATTGTTGTTTTATGCGTTATTACTTTCCACGACCCTTCCTTTTGAACCTATCGTAATTTACATAATAATTGGATGCGACGGGAAATTAAACACGATGCGTTCGACTTCCCTTTTTTCCGGTGGATCGCTTAAATTATATCGACGGCGAGTGTCGTATACGAAATTTTAATTCCTGATCAATTGAAATATTTATTTACGAATATATCATCAATTCCATTGGCTTACCGATTAAAAAATTATAATTTTCACATGGAAGCTGACAATCTCGATATAACACCTTTATTCACAAATTGAAAGCTCTTAGGAAATTTGTAAATAAAATTAGTATTTTTTTTATTAAAGTTTGAATGAAAAAATTGATTGGCGCAGATACTTAATTCGAGATGATTTATTCATGCATTAAATGCTTCTATCGTGAGTGAAGTGCCATTAAGCACCGCAATTTATTACGCGGAAAAGAGATTTATTTTCAAAATATTATTTCTGCCTGCTATTAATAGATTCAGGAGGGGCATTCACGCACCGATAATCCTATAAAAGTCGATATAATCGACTCTGAGAGCGTCGACCAGTAAAATCGCTGTGCACATCCACCGCAATTAACAAGAAAATTGACAGTGAGCAATAACAAGATGCACGAAAGAAATAAAAGTAAAACCGAGGCGTAATAAGCGCAAATTGAAAAAACCACAGGCGAAGTCGTAAAACTATCGGTGCAACAATGCAATTTTTCGTCCTTATCCAATTTGACTCGAACGAAGTTATCCCTGCGTGCCATACCGTACTATCCAACGCGTTGCAAAATCAATGCGAGCAAAAAACTTTCGTCCCAAGGGCGAATCGGACCCGATTTAAAAGAGCGTTTATAAACTTGCGCGCTCGCGAAACTTCGTCCCGTCGAGGAAGATCTTTATCCAATTTGTAATCTCCTTAGACCCCCGCTGAGTAGACCCATCAAGTTTTACAGTGCGCGCGTAGCGAGGAAAGCTTTTTCCCTGCACGTTGTGCAATTCTCTCGATTTACGATTCGCGGCGCGATCGCCATGCCTCCTTCCCCCTTTCTTCTTCCTGCTGGCACCCTGAGCTCTCAGGCTGCATTAACGATCCCACTTTGGAGCTCGCTCGTATCTAATGGACGCCTTGCGCGGGGAGCAAGCCGCCGGCGATCAAAGTGATTTTGAATTGAAATTTGCGATTGGCGCGTGCGCGACGCTAAGTTGTGCTTATTGATTGTAGTGTAACTTTTCGATTTTAGTTCGAATTGCTGTTGTAATTCGTTTATACGTTAATATAGCGTTGAACAATATTTTGCATTTCGTTGATTACCTGCAGCTTTAACGTTTTTTTATCTTTTATTTTCTGAAGATTTTTAAATGATGGTTCAAGTTGAAGTCATAATAAAAGTTTTATTTTGTAATAAATGTAGATATTGAAATGGTATTAAAGAAAACACTTTAAATTTTTTTTTCTAGTATCTATTGATGCATCGCTAATTTTTTATGGTAATAAATATTAAATAGAGTATCGAATAATTGAGTAAAATAAGCTGACATGTTATAAATAATAACGATGTTTATATTTGTGCTATATTATTTAAATTAAAATAAATGTTTAGTTTTTAACACAACACGAAACTAACATGCCTGCAATGGTAAAATAAACAGTGCATATATGTTCCATTGATACATTCGCAGACAGCGTATGCTGTTTCGCTAGAGAATGTTGGAGTGAGAGCTTCAGAAACTCTGAGAAGCTTTCTAAAGTAAAGATCCTACGTTCCTCCGTCAACATTGCGGTCGACTCGAGGCGACGGCACGAAAGATCGAGTGCGGTTCCTTCGATTACGTACGCCCCGGTGCGTACACTATCGCCATACATATCTGCGTAATTAAACGTACAACAAAAATTTTAAAAAAATCTAAAAAAAAAATAAATGAACGTAGCACCGATTACTGCAGCAGATTACTTCGCGCGGAAAAAACGCTCTGATGCGGTTTCGTGACTTCGGGCAAATTAAACTTGCTGTACGGACAAGTTTCGCGTGCATTTTTTGATGGAGATGTGAACCAGCTGAGGCGCTTCACCTCGCGCGATGGCTTTGAAACTTTTGAATTTATGGTGCGCGCCAAAACGAAAAGTTCTTAGATCTAAATGTCGTGCGCATGCTGTTTGAATAAAACTTTTGGGCGGTCGCGATATTGCTTTTAGAGCGAGTACAAAGTTCGAGTCAAATTTTTTTATACAATATTTCAATGCTCCAACTGAAGTTCCCCCGAAACGAATTGATAAAATTAAATTTGAATCTACGAAATGTAAAGAAAGCAAAGGGTTTGGTACTCTCCCGAGCTCTCCACGGTAGATTAATGAAATTTCGCGAGAAAAGAACCGTCGCGATGAAAGTGTCATTATACACATTGAAAAAAAAAACTAGATAAATGTAAGCAGATATAGCATTATGAAAATGTGGATTTAAATTTTATGCACAAAATTAGCTGCACCATCGCAGTACTCGCTATATGAATAATACATTGTCTAAGTGATATTGCACGTAAAAGGCCCGGCATAATGACGTTAAATTCGCTCTAAATAAAATTCCTTTCGCGTATTGTGCACCTCTTTTATGTATGCTCATGAGTTACTTTTCCATACCCTTCTATCTCTTTCCTTGTTTCACTGTTTCCTCGTCTACCCGCGTGAATTCTCCAATTTTCTTTCCGTTAATGCCGCTCGATGCACAAAAGCGAGACGTCCCCACACAGTCGACCCTCGAACCGCTCCTTTCCATTTTGCACGCTTGAGCATATAACGGGGCGAGGGTGCCGTCGCTGAATGGGACCTGCGAGCCCGGTAGAAAGGAGAATAAAGGATGCATATTTTAAAGTGTATTTTGATAAATGTGTGCGAGCGGATATTTTCGCGCGTGGCGCCGGAGCTTTCGGTGGGAAGGGAGAGATAAGTAATGAACAAAGAATCCAGCTTGAGAGGAGCGCACGGAGGAGAATAAAAGCACTGCAGATCTCATTAAAAGACTACCTCGATGCGTCGGAATGACTTTTGCCGCTCGTGGAAACTGACTCTTTAATATACCTCGAGGTCTCGAACGAGACCAGCACGATTAAAATTTTCACACTAGAGAACTGGCGTCACCGACGTCGCTCAATAAGTACAACGCGCGGGTATTTTCGAAAAGACACGAAGAGAAAAGTTCTGGAAAGTATACTTTCCTATATATATAGTAAAATTTTTTATTTGTTTGTCTGACGCTGCGTTACAAGACAGTGTCGTCATTTTTATTAGGAATTTTCTCTCCCTGGAGAGATGTCCAAGTCACTTCAATAAAAATTTCTAAATTTGCATAATTGTATGTAGGACTTTACAGAATAATTGTTTCTGTGAAAACGTTGATAATTATAAAAGTTCGACAGTGTAGGAATATCGTTAAAAAAGTAAACAGTAGTTTGCACATTAAATTTCTTGAATAAAACATGAAGACTCCTTCATTGTTTTTGACTGCGCTTCATGGATATTTATAAGTGCGGATAAAACGGGAGCATTTTTCAAGAAATCGATATTGCACGAAAGTATAGTTATAAAAGCGTCCCGGTAAAAAGAAAATAGTTTACTCCCCCCTTGTGTTTGAGGAAAAATCGATTTGTTTAATAAAAGAAATTAAGTGGCCGAATGACAAAGCATAATAATGAAAATAAAAAATATTCGCTAGACGACATAGCGACAGTGTCGCCACTTTGCTGACAGGTAACTGCAGCTCCGGTAATCTGGATGACCGTCGAGGCGTGTCATGAATTCTAGACGAGGCGCAATGAGTTGCGTCCATGTTAACACCATCATTTTTATGCAACTACATAACTTGCTACATACAGTTTGTTGGTTTATTTGACCCGAGATTAATTAACAAACAATAATAAATCATCTTTTTGGTTGAATTAATTCATTGCTTTTAAAATTATTTTACACATTAAATTAAATTATTTTAGTACAATATTCATTTTACGTAAAGATTGAAATAATAAAATGACATTCAATTTCTTCCATTTTCCATTACTTCAGATTTCGATGAGGGTAGTTCCTTTATAGAGGCTCGAGTACACCCTTTCTCGCAAATTTCGTACTTTGATTTAGAAAATTGTACACCCACACCCTTTTTATTTTAAAAGTTCTACCAAGACAAGTCTAATTTGCAAGGTCACTGACCCCTTTTTGTAAGGATTTACACTTCTTATATAGATACACGATAAGGCCACTAATCCAATTAATAAGAAATAGTCATTTATTCTAAGCTAGAAATATTTTACATATCACAATAAATGTCAGATTTTATACGTTTAATGTTGCAATGTCATTATTCTTTAAAACTGTTCAGAAATTTATTTCTATATAAGAACATCAACATTGCAGGGTGTTCGCACATCAATCCTTCAAAGTTCAAGGCAGAAAATATAAAATTAAAAATAAATCGGTGCCTCGCAAAACACCTCGTTACTCAAAATCAGACACGCAATTCGTCAGCTGTGCGCTGACGTGACGCGTGAATTCAGCGTCGCCCTCGGGCTGTTAGCACACTGCGACGCCGTACCGTCAGTGCACATATAGCGACCAAGAAAAACGATCCCCTTCGAGAACGCGCCCCACCGTTTGCTCGTCACTCGCGCGCGGACTTTGTGATCGTTCAGTCTTACGTGGATGGACCCCTCCCCATCGGCGACAAAGCCCCGCGGCTTTGTACCGCTCATTGTTTTGACGGCTTCGTTTATTTGCTTGACGCGACAAGTGACTCCCGCAAGAGTCGCACAATGCGAGCGCGCCAGACCTTGCCGAGCTCATTAACCTTCCATCTTCTTTTTGCGGGGATTCGGAGCCCTTAGCTGTGTAAATCTGCGCCGTTTTCGAGGGTCAAAATGATGTACTTTGCTCTAAGAATTATTTCGTATTGTTTAAAGTTTTATCCAACCTCTAGTGACGTACAAACAAATTTTCCCTTGTTAAAAGAGTTTAGTACTATTTATACTCGGGTATAATGGAAAAATATAATTAATTAAATTAAATATAATTAAGTATAATTAAATATAATTGAGTAAATTAAATTTAATTAAACATGCTTTTTAGTCTATATTTAGTGCACAAATATACCAGTCTCGAAATACTTTCGAGTATTAAAAATCAATTTCATCCCTGCACATATTTGGTCGCACGTGATTCTCGACAATAAAACGAATTGATGGTCTATAAAGAAAAAAAAATTATTATGCTCGAGCGATCCGATAAAATAATCCTCGCATCGGAGGAGGGTCTATTTCGGTGCCCGGAGAATTGAAAAAAGTAAAAAATATTGCCCGTCTCTTGCGCTACCTCTCTTCATCATTGAACCTCTTTTCGCTTTATAGTTATTCTGTTTTGATGCTCTAACGCCTATCTTTAATGCACATATTTATACTTTTTTTTGTAGTCTTGATACTTTTAGATCACAAATTATATTTATAAATTTTTATTAAATATACCCAGGCGAAATTACAGTTCCATCCAGATCGTGATCTATTAGTTGTTTTATATTATCAAATTTTTTCCTGTTCACATTTAACCTATAGGTGCCCTTTTTAATAAATTTTATATTTTCTTTGAAATATTTGTTTTTATATACAAAAGTGCTTGCTAAACAATAAAAGATCAAATTAATTTTTATTAGTCATTAGTTTTGAACTGATTGATTTAAAATACACATTCTTATAATTAGTCCAATAATTGAAAATTTAAATATGTACCAGTTTAATTAATTTTTTTATGTACAAACGTAATTGATACCGAAAAATTTTCATTGTATAGTAAATATAAATTTTTTTGACAGTAGCATAAAATATGCGTAAACATTTTTTACACTCGTGGATAAGAAAATATGGAACCATCAGATATCCTAGGGAAGATAAGAAAACACTATAAATATTGACAAACATTAGTTACGTAACATTTCGTCAAGCATAGCCAAAGTCACTTCTACTTCTTTACTTACCTAAGAGGAAACGATTTCTGAAAAAACCAAAGTAGCGCGTAAAATAATTTTCACTTAAAGTGTCCTTGCAAAACTAAAAAGGTGTACCCGCACAGTTAAAATCTGCTCACCGCATTCTCTTTCTCACGTACAAGACTTCAAAGAGCGCTTTTTTCCCTTCCTCGTTTAGCATCTGCTTCCTCTGCAAAGGACGCATTCTTCCTCGTCCCGACGGTAGAGGACCGACGTAATAACGGAGGTGCGCGGGCACGGCACGCAAGGATTCCACTATAGCTCGCCGAAATTTCGCAAAGCCCTATGCGCGGTTTTTAAAAGTTGCTTTCGCAATTTCCCCTGCTCCCAGCGGATATTTCGTCCTGATGGGAGAGGGAAAAATCCACCGCTTATTTGCCTGCTTTTCAGAAAAATATGATTTCGTGTCGAGTTCCGCGATCGCGATTCGATTAGTCACTCGCTCCTTTTCGCTATGCCTTGGGTTCGATTGATCGTGCGCGTTCATCAAAGCACTTGACTTTTACGATCACCACTTCGAATATTCTTTTACGGTCACTTTCGCAAGTTCCTTCATAAGCAAGAGCGAGCGTCGCGTTTCAAAATTATTTCCGCCTGTGCAAATGCGTATTTTGAAACCTCATGAGATTTACAGGTCGGGGTGTTCTTTTTCCGGTTGAATATTTCTGATTCATGAATCGAGGAGAATCGATGGGAAAATGTAAAGGAATGATCGAGTATGACTCAGGGTTTGCATCAATATTAAAAAAGTGCAATGTTGATTCCGATGACTCAAATGTTTATAACGTAGAATATAGAGTATTTATAATTGTAAATTTAAATATTTACAAATCTTAAAGCTTTACGTATAAAATCATCAAAGAAATTTATTTTATTAATTTTTCCCTTCTGTATTTGGAGAATACTTTGCATCTGAACAAATCAATCACTACGGAAAAAATTAAAGAATTCACAATACTTTTAATCCAATCCGAGTGCGTTTTCTCAAACCTTTAATAATAATCAGCAGATCTCTTGATCCCGAGATTATTACAAACAAACCACGTAGTCATTTTTCTAGAACGAACATTCCCACCGTGAAATTACCTAACTTAAGAGAGCCACTAGATAGCCCAAGATATGCACCGACACGATTTTGCACGTAAGTACGACCGAGAAGTATATACAGCCTCTTACATAAACTGCAACTCGGAAATAAGCTGGGAAAAGGAGCCGACGGTACACACCGGTTTTGCTCGTACAGTGTAAACACTGCGTGGCGACGGCGCGCGAAATAGATTTAAAAGCTGACATCGTGCACGCCTCCGTTGTTAAGCCGAGGGCACGTTGCGCTGGAGCGACGCACGTGCCCGAGTAGGAGCGAGAGTCGCCGACTTTGGACATCTGGTAGGAGACGCTCGAATCCTCTACGTATCATCTACCGCTCGATCGAACTGGTCGATAAGGCAGCTTTCTGCATTTTTGTGGACGAGAAATGTCTATTATGTCTATCGATGGATAAGTGCTGGAGCATGAATGATGTTTTATACACTGAGGAATTAAATAATTATAATTCAATATAGAATTATTACATATATTGCGTGATTGTGAAAAGGATGTTTATGTTTGGTAATCATTTATAAGGAACTGTTCTCTTTTTTTTTAATTTAAAAGATTTTAGCCAAATTACAGATATACATGTAATCATTTCGAGAAAGAAAATGTTAAATATTGACGTAGAGCTTTCTATACGAAAAGTTAAATAAAGAAAATGTTAAATATTGACGTAGAGCTTTCTTATACGAAAAGTTTTAATTTGCATAATGGCGAACTCTGAGCTTTTCATTTTACGTTAACTAATTGTTACCGTGGCTTGCGTATATTATACCCAAACTGGATACACTTTTATAAAAACTGAAATATTCATATTCAAGGCATTATTGATCAACGAATATTATAAAAAAACGTAGATCAAGAAAATGTGTACATTGAATATTAAAAAACATGTATGTTTATGGGAAAAAATGAAAATCTAAACTTTCATTTACACATGAGGATACCGTTGAAAGCGCCACGTGACAGAAGAAAGGGATGAAAAAAAAGAGGAGAAGCCGCTAGATACTCTTGCACTATCCATTAGTCATAATTAAACTTTCCCGAGGAAAACTACGCGCGCACAAATCTCCCGCGCGCCGACCCATAAATCCTGGCAGGCGTTAAATCAGCTCGGCGCACTTAAAAAATTCCTCTCCCAGCGATTTTCTAAATTCGCTGCCGCTTAATCTGCATCGCGCATCAAAAGCACAAAAGGCCCGCGGGCCGCTCAAGACAGAATAAAAAAAGCCGCGTCCTCCGCGTGAAGAGCTCGCGAGAGGCGCCCCAAGAAAAAAAAAAAAGACGCGAGTGGCGGAAAGAAGATAGAGAGAGATGCTTTCGCATGGCTCGGGGGGCAGAAACCCGTCTCCGTGTAGATGCACACGATACCTAACTGTAGATTCGTTCTCAGGGTGATCGCCAATTAAGAAGTTGGAGAGATTTTCCGCTTAGCTATCGCAACGGCACGCGTGCGCTTCTTAGATTCTTCTTGCTCGTTACGGCTCTCGGTCGTTGTCTCTCATTGGATTATATCGGGCTTTATTGCTTTGGGATGTTCCCGAGAGCTCCCGACTTTGTATTTCAAGGGTGGAGGCGAAGCTTCGGTAAGGTTATTCGTCGGAGCTTGCGTCTGTCTACTGACACTTTCGCAATTTTACGGGCGCTTCGCTCGGCGCAGGATGGCCAAGGGTACGGAGCTTTCAGGATCCTTTTTTTAGTTCTTTGGTTTTTATGGTTTTGTGTTAAATCAGCTGAGTTTTACTGCGGACATTTGCCAAGTTGAATAACAGCGTTTTTGAGTGCCGCCATTTGATTAAATGTTTTGGAAATGCAATATTAAAGGGGGAATGAAATGGTCTTGCAATATCCGACTTTTTCTACTGGCGATTGCACGCTCTAGAAAACTTTTGGTTAGGATTAATAGGAGTAGAATTTCAAACTATTTTGTTGCACACTACAAATGCAACGGTATCAATTGCAGCATTTTAAGCAGTATAACAGTATTTTAAATTTATTGAAATCGATTATATAAAAAGATTTCTATTCCAGATTGTTCCATTTGCTGTTCAGTGTTTTATATTGTCGAGTGCGCTGCAATTACTCATCTAAAAGAAAATGTTCTATTTAAAGTTTTATCAATCGCCTGATCTTTTTAATGACACTTTCAGTTTTACATCCGTCACTAGGTCAAATAAATCACTTTTCTCCTTACTGCGAGAACTCTCAATACTAGAAAATAGTAATAACATTTTTTGACAAAAAGTCTGTAAACAAACATTATTTATACAAATATATTTTTATTATCAACGGAATCTCTTTAACTTAATAAAAAAAATGCATGCGATCATGTACATTAGTTTATCTACTGCATTTCTTTTCATAACATGAACATTTTATTTGTTTCAGGTAAGTCCTCAATATTCAATCAGCATGTTTTCTCCGAGCCGCTCGTAAGTAAAACTACCCCAGCAATATTCAATAAATCCCGATACATTCCCACAAAATTAAGACATTCCTTCAATTCTATATAGTCAATTTCGTATTTCTCTTGCGCGCGCATAAAACCGACATCTTCTTCACAGCGGGGCACGCATCGAAACTGGCGCGTGCCCCCGCATCAGCCGACTTCTCCGCCTTTATCGCCGATGTAGCTGTAGTCGATCCCTCCCCCATTGCCGCGCCTTTTTTCACGCAACGTGGACTTCATTCAATCGCGGCGTACGCTTGCATTCCGCGCCGCCGCCGCTAATCCGGCGCATCCTCCTCGCACGAATTTAGCGCACGCGCACGCTTTGCATATGCAGATACCCGCCGCCGCGGGAATGTGGGCTACGGCCCGCTGAGCTAAGCAGGAAACGTCTCTGAATGGAGCACGCGCTTTCCTTTTGCTCGAGCCAAGAGGGACGCGCTGGGGAAGCGAGCGCGGGGCTTTCCTTTTCGTTAGGAATTTGATGACTGCCGGCGGAGCTGCGACGTTTCAAGTTCATTTTTCGTTTAGGGATTTTTTTCTTCTTTTACGAGTTCACGCAAAGTTGTTTTTTCTAGAATAATTTAACTCTCTTGCATTCTGTAATGAACAGTTACGTGGGTCACTTTTTATGCACTGCAGGTGGCAAGTGTTTGCGAGGTTGTAAAATTCATTAAAATATGAAGAAGTTTTATTACAGTTCTATGCATATAAAAAAAAAATTTGTAGATTCAACTAAATTTCTTCTTATAAGACCATTTCATTTATTTATCTAAGTATTTAATCTTACTTAGTTAAACTTGAAATTGACAAAATATGTAGTTAAATCAATAAATTAATTTTGTACGGATTGTTCAACACAATTTTTTAAGTTAAGAAAAGTTTACTCTTACTGTTCTCCTCTGAATGTATATATATCACCTCTAATAAATGTGCAGCTACTCTATTATTGATTCAATTTATTCTGAGTTGATTACGTAATTAGTGTTCTATTTCTGTGTAACCTGCGGTCACATCGGGATTATATTTAGATGATAAGATACGTACAAATTAGCATACATAAATTTAGGAAATCTTTTCGATTATTTTTAAAATAAAATGGCTTTCAGAAGACCGAAGATGTTTATAGTACTTATACTTTTTATAATATAATAAAATTCAAATGTTGTATTATACCTACGCGTGTAATCAAATGAAATTTAAAGTTGTAGGTCAGAGCGAAAGATACCATAATGATACAAAGATAATTGCGTCCTGAAAAGTGTAAATTAAAAGCGGAAGAGAGCAATGTAGAGCCGCGAGCTGTCGCGCTTCGTCGCGCGTGTAAACGCGGCTAATGGCGAAACCGTAAATGGCCTCACACCGCGAGGGATTCACACTGCACTGCAACTTGCCCACGTAACTTTTTTAAGCACGAAAATTTCAATGCTCACTTTTTAATAAAAAAAAAAACTTATGTGCTTTTTTATAAGAAGAAAAAACCGTTTCCTGGTTTTTTACCGCAAAATACGACGCTTCTCTGCCTTTTTTTAAGTACGTGATATTATTAATTTAATTTTTTAGAATTGAAACAAAAGTGTCTCATTTTCTAGTTTCTTATATAAAAGAAACTGTTTAAAAAAAATTTACTTTTCTTAATAATGCTGCTGCTTGAAATTTCGCAAAATTTAACGCACTTTCCATTAAAGCTTATAAATACTTTAAGCTAAGACGTAACGAGCACTTAACCCCACTCTACATAATTCACTTCGTTTATCGAAGTAGGCGCGCGCGCACGCGTCGTCTCGAGCTTATTAACTCACTGCGTGCCGCGCGCGTCCTCTTCTCTTCGCCGGAAAAAGCGCGAAAAAAATAGCAAGCCCAACGACGGGAGATTGGTCTGGTCATTATGCGGCTCCCGCAATTGGCGATTTTACGATCGACAACGGCGTCGACGCAGACGACACAGCCGTAAAGGGAGCACCGCGGTGAATATAAGGAAAAAGTCAATTGCGCGCGGGGCTGGGCGCAATAATTTCCAAGGCTGTGCCGCAACCGAGAAGGAAGGCTTTCGCCTCTTTTTTTTTACAGCTTGATCGATATTTTAGGGAAATTGTCGGGTGCCGCGAGGTCCGGAACTCAGAGGGACTTCACGACGGGCAGTAAAAATGTGCTAACCCACTTTTCGATTTTTCCGCGGTAATGTGGGTGGACAAGCGAGCGATGGAATGAGAGTCACGCAGTCACGACCTCCGGACTGATAGTTCCTTTGGGCGCGTCCCCTTTTTTATTGATTCTTTTTATCTATCGTGGAGGCTCTTTGTCGGAGGAACGGTTTCTAGCGATATGAATCGACCGTTTAATGAATGATGTTCTGTGATTGAAAATTGAATCAAAATTCTATTTAATAATAAAAGATATATGCAACATTTTGGACTATATTTAAAAAGCTCTGAGTATCATAGTGTTAGATAAAATTCATTGAATCAATTGCTAGAATGATGATTATTTTGACTGTATATTTGGACCCTGCTGCAAAAAAATAAAATTGGAGCTCTATTATAAATTCTCGAATGTGTAAATTCATTTTATTACTATAAAAACTTATTCATCAAGAATAATTAGAATAATTTTATCTTTAAAATAATGATCTATCTCCCATAAATAGTAAATTCTACTGCATTATTTTTCTCAATGTAATTTTTGTTAAAGCGTGTGATTAGACTTTATTGTACCTGGCGATTTTTGTAATATGTAAATTTAAACCAGTTGAATGACCATCATTACAATCTATGGGGACGGCACCCCGCAATTCACGATGAGAAGCTCTAAATAACGCCTAAAATATGCAGCCCGACTTTTACACTGTGATACACTTCGTGTAAAGTGAAAATTTGAAATTCAAACGGGCTCGTGAAAAATTCCACTCCTGTAAATCCAGAGACTCGGTCGATTCCAACTATTCCGCTTCGGGCTTCTGGAAGCAGAGTCGTGCCGATGCAATATAAGGCAGAATTCAAAAGTGAAAATCTCTCAAGCGATTTCGAATCCTGCGAAAACGCCCAATTGTCTGATATGCCGTGGTATAAGCTTCACGATTTTGCCACAATGTACTTATTGAAGGTAGCTTTCGAAATTGAGAAACTTTAAACCAGCGTTATCAACCCGGAAACAATTACTTTACTTAGCCTCATGTAAATTATTTTTTATCTATTATATATTTTGCATATAAGGTAAAGTAAAAGTTTAAGTCTTTTCCTTTTTCGTACAAAGCAGGTATAGATTTAGGTTTTATTCAAAGAATGTAGATGTTTTTCTTTATTGGTAATAAAACATTATAAACAGCAGTACTTTACTTAGATTTGAAGAGTCTTTCACTATATCATGTTGCACTACTATAAAAAAAGATTAAATTCTCTGAAAGTTTCTCTTTTTTCTCTATTAGTAAGTAGATATACAATTGATATATAAAGCATAAGAAAAACTGATTACCAGTTTTGATCAATCATATAATTTATTTACTAAGGTAATATTTTATCGCTTCGTATCGTTATCTTTAGGTCTTAATATGTCTATACATTTCACATATACAGTTCAATAAACTCGTCATATAAATACTCCTTTGAAGGCACCAGTTAAAGATCTTTAAAAAGTTTTTAAATTAAGAAACTTCGCCAGACGGTCCTTTATACGTTGCCGATGCACATCACGCATTCGGAATATTTATTGACTCAATCATCTATGAATGCGCGATACGTTCACCCGGAAGCATCATAAGGTAGATACGCAGACGCGACGTTGCAGCGAATTTCGACGTGCAGATGCGCATACACAACCCCGCGACTCTCGCGGCGCGTTGCTCGTAAAGAGTTCGATCGGCGGGGACCGCAGCCCTGTTTTCCTTCCGCGCTCCGGGTATATTTTTCCATTGGCATTCGGCCGCGTCGGTGGGAAATTCAGATCTGCGCGCTGGCCGGGATTAAATCGTCGTCTAGTCGGCCAATAAGCTGCACGACCATCCTACGGCTCGATCGATGCGCCGCTTGCGGATTGATTTTTTTATACTCTTTTTTTTTGGCAGTGGTTGCGAAAAATCGCTATTGTTCGCCGCCCACGGTGGAACATTTTTTTTTCGCTGTGAGGCGCGAGCATCATTTTTTTAGCTCGTTTTATATTGACAGTTTGACTGGTTAATTTTAGACTTTGATATTGGTTAACTATAGTAAAATTAAACAACTTGTATAACATTTTGAAAAAACACTAGAGTTAAATTTTTTTAATTATACTTTTGTTAAAAATTCGAAAGCGTTTGAATAGTGTGAAATTCAATTTTCTTCGTCTTTTTACGGTCACTTAAAGCTGAGAAAAGATTTTGGTTCAGTGCCTTTGTCTCGATGAGTTTTTGCTGAGCGGATGTAGCTACCGGAGGTGTAGCTGGATTTTTCGGCTATTTTTGACTTCAAAGTCTCCAAGCCTTCACCTTTCTTCGTCAGCTTGCGTCGGCAGCGCGTGTCTGGCGCGGGGATTGCCTTTCTAGCCGCTTTATTTTTCCAGCCTCCGGCGCTCTGACGGTTCCTCGTATCAATCTTTATCCATAAACGCGATTTGCTCAGCAAACACGACTTTTAATATATCCTGACAAATTGCGACTTCGAACTTGTGTAATTTGAGGCAACATTCCTTCTTATACAGAAACTTCTCATTTTCTTCCAACCTTTTTTTTATAAATTTCGTTTATAAATTGCGATATCTCTAAAAACTAAATAAAAAATAAAACGGTACAGATTAAAAATTGTTTAATTAAATTATTTTTTTTTATAAATTCCGTATTCTATTTGCATACTGATGAGGCCACATGCTAGTCACAGACAGATTACTTATCTCGAGATCTCGTTAGAATCAATCAAGTCAAGATTACATTGACTTTATTCTTAATAGAAAAAAAAACAGTTGTTTTATTTTTATACTTTAGTTTTTAAAAACCATTAGAAAGTCGCATTTCAAACATACCTTCAGTTGTACAATAATTTAATTTAAAATATTCCGATTTCCCACTTTTTGAACACGTTATAGAAAATAATTTTAGTGACGCGCACGCATACATTCATCTTCTCTTAATTAAAAATGTTCTTAGAGAATAAATTAAAAAAATTGTACACTCATATCTGTATATTTGCAATTGCAATGTTATAGCATCGAAAAAGTAGTAAACCTCACCAAGTCTACATTGCAGACCGGTCCGCATGCGCGAGTTGTATAGATATTTCTTATTTACTGTGTAAATGATTCCAAAAGCGCGCCTCTAGTTGTACCGGTTAAAGAAACTAATAATCCTCCCGTCCACATCGTTTAACGCGTCTTCACACCTGAGGTCAAGAATTATTGAGGAGTTGATTAAAATAAAGCGGTTATGAAATGTTGCAACTATTGTCGAAATTTTAAGCTTATTAATACAGTGGTTGATTAAATTAATAGATGAATGAATATAACATAGCCTACGAGTACAAAACTTGAAGTCTATAATTTAAATTATAAAAAAAAAGCTGATAAGAAAGTTCTGATATGTAATTTATTAATTAGGTGTAACAGTTCAATTAACGCTGGAATAAGTTGGTTATATACTTATATAGATCAGGAAAGAATAATAATTTTAAACTATGTATCACAGTTTCAATTCGCTCGATGAGTTTTTTCCGACCGCGTCTAACAAGTAACGCAATCCGACAAGTCCTGATATTATTACGCCTTATAGTAAGTATAAAAATAAGACTTATCGCGTTTACATCTCTTGTACAAAAGTAACCAGTTTTCTACGTGCCTATAATGTTTTTTTTTCACAATCTCGAAACTAGTCTCTAATCTCCGGATTTCCCAATTTGCAGTATCAGCTGAATCAAGACCTCGTTCGCTCCAAGTCATCAAAAAAAAATTCAGCATTGCAATAATGCACCTCGCTCGGTTACAAATACGTGTAACGTACACACGTCATTCTTCTGGTTTTGTTTGCCCTCTCGTCTCCGCGGTTCAGCACACAAAAAATCTGCGCGGTCTTCTCGCGCGTAGTGTATAGGCAGAGACAACGTCCGCTTTCCCCTCCGTAAGGCGCTTACCGTTACGCTTCTCCGAGGCTTTTATTACCTATAAATAGCCCGTGAATTTTCCCGGCGAAATCGCGACGACGGAGAACTCGTTCCTGTAGGGGGGAAGCTTCCGCCATCGCTATTTGTCACGCGCTGGAAGCTGCAGCATCTGCCGCGATAAACCGATGATGGATCGCCGAGACGATGATCTTGACGCCGGGTGAAGTTTCTCGCAGAGAAATCGGGGACTCGAGAGGAATCGCGGAGGGCCTTTTTGCCCTGATGGACGGTGCTTAATGGTTTGCTCGGACGATTTCGAGAGGTCGCCGAGGTGTATGCCACCTGTCCGCGAGGCGCTGACAAGGCCACTGCTTAATTGATTCTGGATTTATCAGCGACACTTTTTGATGCATCGAAGACATGGTGAATTAATGTAATGTGGAGTAGAGCACGGGAAGTAAATTGCATAGTAGAAACAATAGAAATAAAAAGTATTAGACTCTCGCTGAAGTGTTGGTTTCTCTGTTTCTTGTGTTAGAGAATGTACATTTTTATTTAATGTTTTTAACGTACATAAATATTTTTCTAAAATTTGTGAGAGTGACGCACTTACCCGCATTTTATGTAGCATACAATTTTAAAATAGTATTTGATTAATGTCTTCCTTTCGAAAGTCAGTTTACTTCGAAAAGAATCTGACTTTTTATCGATGCAAGAAAGTTGGTCATTTTAGACCTTTTTTAAAAGGCTCATTGAATGCAGTATATATCATTGCTATTACATTATATTGCAATATTTAAAAATAAAATTGATTACAATTTTACGATGTAAGAGTCTCACCGAAAGAAATCTTTATTATTTAATTTTTATTATAAGGAATTTCACATTTTATCGATAAAAAACAACACTATCGTCTTTTTTCATTTTCAAATAGATTCATGCGATTAAAGGGGCGCCAATTTTATCACTTTACAACGTAAAACATTAAAATTGAATTTCATCGTAATTTTATGTTTCAAGAAGCAGTCACGTTTGATATCGAATGGTCGACAGAAACTCCGCGAATAATTATTTCGTTTGCGTTGAAAGGAATCTCCGGTTTTATCGATACAAAAAAGAAGAAAGTTCGGATTAAGCAATATCGCAGAGAAAAATCCGTCAAGTCGAGGTGACTTTAAATTGTCTGTAATCTCGGGTGAAATTACTCGTGAAATTTGATCGAGTGTCTGCGTGCGATTTGCCAAGGCCACAAGGTGCGTTGCCACCTTTCAGCTCGGCCGTGGTGAGTAAAAAACAGGGAGCGAGCGTGTCGCAATTTTTCGTCCTCGATACCGATTCCGGTAACTTAGCACCTGACTGGACACTGTATTATGATTTTCATTCACCTTATTTTTGCTCTCACTGACATGCATTCGACGCAGAAATTTTCTTACTGGCCAGGTTTTTGCATTGCGTCGCCGAGTATTTCAAAGCTCGTTAAAACCCGAGAACGTACCTTTTTTCGAGCGGTAAAATTAAATTAAATATATTGACATGTTTGGTTGGTATATATTTGTACAATGTATTTATTTTTGCGGAACGGATTGTTTAATATTAGCTCAATGATTCATTGTACAATGATATTTTAAATTTTGAAGTGGAAATCGTTGCTATTCTATTAAAATCTAAAATGCTCAAAACTTGCAATCTTGAGAATAGAGAGTATAGAAAGTTAGCAATTAACTAATTTAATTGATCTTAATTAAACAAAAGTATCAGAGTTTCTCAACATGTTAATGTTTCTGACAAATGAATAACGTCATGAGCACATCTTAATCTTAAAGTACATTCATCACGTCGCCCTTTCTAAGCTTGATCAAATAACCAGCTAATTAATTTCACATAGATTAAGTAGATCAAATCCGGTTCCGGTAAGACACCTATATTCAATATTTCTGACGATCACTTTCCAAATAATTATAAGTAATTCATTTTACACAAATAATTAGGAGATAAACATTTTAGATCAGCTTCCTAATAATTGTAAAAAATTCAGTTCACACAACTAATAAGTAGATAAAGTCAGGCTCCAGTAAGATGCCTATAAACTTTCCTATTTAACTCTTAAACTTTTTAGCAACCTTTACTCTATCAATCAGTTTTCAATCATCCCTTTCAACAATCAAATCAGAATTGAGACTATACCGTAGAACCTCGAGAAACCTCGCGATTCACCGCAGAATCCTCGAAATCGCGGAAAATCGATAGGTCGCGGCTGCAGGGTACCCACTCCGAAATTAAAGCAGGAAGACAGTCAGACTGCGGGACACGCAGGAGCGCATCCTTTCGTGGACCGGATTTTTCGGGCGGCTGGGGTCTTCCACCTTGCGCGCGCCTCTCGCTACTCGGCCGTTTCCGGCCGGCCTCGGCCGATCCCGCGTGCATGCAGCCTCGGCGCCGGGCCGCGCGCGCGCTCACCGAGCCGCCCCAGTACGCGACGAACCTCCAACCTGCGAGCCTCGTCGCTGCGCGGTCAGTTTTAGCGCGGATGCGCGCCGTTTGTTGTGCTGCTGTAAGCGCCGGTTTTCTGCCTCCGCTGTATACGGGCGCGAGGTGACGAAAGGAGGAAGCTCACCGTAAGCATCGCGCCGCAGTGTGCCAAGTGCGTTTGTGCGATAGCGGTATTCTGTTGATTGAGTTATTTTTTTTTCTTTACTTTTTAATCCTGGTGATGATGAAAACGGTGCAGTTTTCAAACGAATAGTGGATATGCTGTCCGAAATGATGGGATCGATGTACAGTGATTTGATGATCATTGGTTAAATTTAGAGGTGCGAGTTATAAGTTTTGTGAAATTTTTAGCGATCTTTTTTAATCCATAGCGATTCGTTTTAGGTGTTTATTTGGTCTTGATACACGTTGGTAGTGACTAATTTGTAACGATACAGGTGGTTTTTCAATTACACATATTAATTGCTTGATAAGAAGGCTTTCCGTTTTAACGATAAGCAGATAAAATCACGGTTTAAAAATATACATTTAAAAATGAAATCAAATATAACTATTAGTATCACTTAATTAAAAATCAGTCTTAATGTCAGTAAATATATCTCACTAAAGATAGTTTTCAACTATTTTTTAAGCGCAAAATTATCAGGTTTTGATGCTTAATCGATATTATTTTAATTGATTTATTTATTAAGCTATATATTCTATTTAGAATGCCAAATAAGGTAGATTTTCGCAATAGTATTTCAGCGAATTCTTATTCGAGGCAAAGTAAGGGACAGTAAATGCAATCGATCAACATATAATATTAACCTTCATCGATTGAATCTGATTTCCTTCGTCATACATGAGTCGAACTTCGCTACTTTGGTATAAATCAGACGGAAATCGCTCGACTTTTTCATAGAGCTGAAATGTGAGATAGAAAATAAAGGAAAGAAAATGGGTTCAGGGAAGCTGTTCTATTTTAATCTCCGTCCTTTCTTTCAAAGGAACGGCCAATTTCCTTCGTCTTACAAGGTTTTCAAAACTTGACAGTATTCCAGAACCGTCGTAAAATAGCAATATTGTTGAGATTTCGCTTACACGTCGGAATAAGTAATTATTGATAAATTAACGAAATTGATGATTCATTTCTTCCATTAATCAATCCCCGAAACCAATGTATGAAAAATTAATTTTAAGAACTGATTGGTCACATATCAAGCTTATTTCTCATTTGCTCAAACGAATAATATGTAATTCATTCGAAAATTCACTTAATTTCATCAATAAGTGAACATAAATTATGACGGATTAGCTTTCGCACATTCATCGAAAATCACGTTAGTCTTATCAACACGTCCGTTACAACTTCGAAACCATCAATCATAAACCAAACTGAACTTATGTCTTTCAGAACTTTACAATATAAAAAAAACTCAAAAAAAAAACCGCAAGTCTGCCTCTACTCTATCCTCGCCGAATAATTCATATATATATACTACACATGTACTTTTCTACGGAGGTCATCGACCCCTCTTCGGTAAAAAGTTTAATGCGCGGCCGAGACGTTGATTGATAAATTTTCGACGGGTATCGGCGAAATTCGACAAGTCCATGGCCGCGATACATTGGAGTGAATTGTCGAACACGAAGTATCGGCACGTATTTTGCGGCAGAGCGAGGAAGTTCGTCGAGATTTAGAGGTGGTTCGCGCCGCCTCGTTGTTTATACTCAGAAAGCCCGGCGACGACGTCCGCCGGTGCAATCGGTTTGTTCCGAGTGACGTGCGCCGGTGCACTCGAAGGGAGGAGGAAATTGAATTCCGCAATTCCCCTTCCGACTACTCGTTTTTTTTTTAATTTACGCAGCCCTATTGAATTTATGCAGTGCAGCCTCGCGGCGATATTTCTTCGTTTTCTATTTTTTTTTAAATTTTAGGTGATTGACAACAGTGATAAATGCTTTTTGTTTATTAATAAAACCGTCGCTTTGGGCGCTCATTGCATTTTCCATTTCCAGATGAGAATAGGTATATAATATTTTTCCACAAAGTATACTACGTTGTAGAAAAAAAATTCATTGTGAAAAATATTTTTAAATTTTTTATATGTACGTTCATATCCGCGAATAAAATTATTGTATTGATCCATACGAAGTGTTAATCGAAAATAATCAGTGTCTTAATGTACACTTAAAGTTATTTTTAAATAGACGATTACGGCATAATTAATTAAATCGATAGTAGATTTAATTCCTATATTTTTGTTACGATAGCAAATCTATAACATTTGTTACTAAAACACAATCATATTATAAAATTTAAGAAAATTCAGTATGTTTCATGTTCGTTATATGTTTCAAGAATTAATCGTAGATTATCAGAGCGCATGTTCGCGTTCTTATCACGAATTTTGTCTTTAGAAGCGCACTAATGAAAATTCCTTAATGGTAGATTTCTCGAACTTCGTGCATTCGTAAAGAGCATAATGTAAACACGGCTCGGAAAAAAATTGGAAGAATGCGACCGGCGTCCGCGAGATAACGTGAGCAGTACATCTACGTATGGTGCATGCAAGTAGATATGCGCCGGCACGGGTAGACCGCACGGTGCTGCATACAGCACGCAACTGCTTACATATTCGCAGATGTAAAGCCACTTAATCTTAGCAGCCTTAAAAAGCCTTTAAACTAAGGGATGTAAATTTCGTACCTTACATAAAATCGTATATTTTATTCGCCGATTCAAATAATGCAAACAAATATAAGTTACTTTAAATTACCCTTCTAAATCAATGATTACCATCAAATTTAATTCTCCTAGCCTATAAAACTACCGTCGCTCGTTGGGGGATAGTTAATTTCACTTCGATTTCAAATCGGATAAGGAGAACCGCGAGAGTCACAAAAATCGCGCCTGTAGACAGCATTCCGATAGCTCTCCTCCATTCGTGCGCTTACGTGAGAACTAAACGACCGCGCACCGTGCGTATTGAGCACGCGCACGCGGCACTGCATATATATCTACTCTTCGAACAGTATCCTATGCACAAGGCAGAGGCGGCGGTAATTTTTTACGACCATTTCTATATACACCAGCGGGCTCCGTTAAAGTGTAACGCTCCCCCCGGAGTAGCCTGTAAATATCGACCCGCCGACAAGCAGAGCGGAGCCGCTCGAAAATTTCGCAACGCATTATTGCGCGTCCTCGCGCGTCCATATCACCTGCACCCCTTGCAATTTGGCCGGCACGCTCGAGTGGAAATCCGAAGTTCCTATATAATAATTTTTTTGGTTGGTTAATAAACACGCGACCAAGCGCGCCTTTTTTTTTCATTCGTTCGCTCGTTAATTGTGACTAGTTGTTGGGAAAGGTTAGTTCCGTGGTATAGTGCGCCGCGCCGACGCGTGCGTCTCCGCTCCGTTGGGTTTGCTGTGCTTTTACGAGGCTCCGGCTAACGGGCTGATTCCTAGTAGCTAATTTTTTTAAAACGCGCTACAAATTTCTGCTATCTATTGGAAGACTATTGCAATTAGTATAACGATCGATTACTAGATGCAATTAGAAGCTTTTAAAACTCTTAGGGTTATACCTCGTGAATTTTGCATGCGTGTGTTATTGGTAATTGTAGGTGATTGGGAGGTCTTAAATTTTTACTGTTATGCATTGATACTCGCATACTTTTTATGCTTGTGTATCGATAATTGTACGCAATTAAAATTCACTGGGAAAATAATCTAGGAAACTTTATTGCGCTAAATAAGATACGTGTGGAAATTTTTCTTGCTGGTTATAGTCTAAAAATAATAATAAACATAGCCCATTGACAATGTGAAGACACATTGTCTTTAAGGGAAAATTTGATAGATTCATAAATTTTTGAAAAAGTACTATTTTAATCGATATTAAAAATAGATAATGCAATAATTTCGAATTTTCAAACGTCAAATGGATATATCAACGTATGTATCAATGTATATATTAACGATTGCTCAAAAGATAATAACGGCGAGAATTCAGTGAATTAAAAGCAGCAGTGCATAACAATATAACCGCAGCCTTAATGCACCGCTCATTAAAAAAAGAAAAACATGCAATCAATAGCCGGCGAGGTACTAATCCAAGAGTTTTCACACGCCCGAGGAAAGACCAGCGTGAAATTTCCACCGCGGCGGCTGCTATTTTTATTCACTCGCAATTAGATGGTTTCAGCAAGCACGGAAACGACGGGTGAGGGAGAGAAGAACTGGCGAGCATACAAACACAAAGAAAATCGATCGCAGCGTCAATTCGAAACGCGCGCTACGGAAAAAGCGGAAATGCCCCCACCCTTTGCCGTCGTGCTCCGCGCATAATTAAACACAACTGTGAATTCGTCGAAACGCTGCGGCGAAGTTCGAGCGAGTGCATACGCGACGCCACTGAGGTGCTCATGGCCGTTCGGCGATCGGGCGTTATTTATACGTCGATGAGGCCGCTTAATGGAATCATAATTCGACCGAACGACTCGTGGACGATGTCCACGAGCTTCGGGTATACTGTGCCTGAGGTTTATACGGCGGCGAAATTATTCCCCGGATTTGTCCGATTTGGTTTCGAATTCTGTGCAGGCTAACGCGCGATAATGAAATTATTGCCTTTAATGAGCATTCAATAAAAGTGGGAAGCGTCGTTGCATTTGCGTTCAAATTTGTATGACGGGTATGAATAATTATTGAGTGTGAGTCTTACCGCATTCGTCTGTTTTCACTTGAAACGCATGTGGATGTTACGCGTAAGTTAGCTAATCGAATTAATTGGTTTAATTCTAATACCAATGATCCAATCTATAAATTATGTAACATGAACTATAAATTTATTAACCTTCAAGGTAGATTCTATAATTGTTAATTACTTTGAAATAGCATAATCAACAGACGTTCCTAACGTCTAACATTATTTTAATTAAAAAAAATTGAAAATAATATATTTATTTTTAAATTTACAAGCTCATATTAATAAATTTTATTTTAACTTTCAATATACTTTGCGATGATTTATTAATACTCTGTTCATTTTTATTTATTTCAATAATTAATTAAAAAGAGATTATAAACGTCAAATAAATGGTAATTCATTCGATTGCATCAATTAATTATATCAGTATTTTTGTAAATTATTTTCAAAATACTAAACCTTTTAATAAATTAATATTTTATAATAAGTATACTTTCATTTATTTGCTATTCATTTAATACATAATATAAGTAAATATCAATTAGCTAAACGATCGTGTCTAATGTATTAAAATCTTGTAACTACTTTACCACAAAACCGCTATACCAATAAGTATACGAAATGATAAAGTTATGAAAGAAATTATAGCCTCCACCAATATATCACCTTGCTATAAAATACACGTAGAACTAGCAAACGCTTATTCCGCGGACCTTCCGTTGAATATATAAGTTAAAGAGCCTTTTCTCGTGATGGCGTTATTATCCTCTGTTTAGTTCACGGATTCCGCGCGATGTCACCGGGCCTCATGCGCCTAAAGCTAATCCCGAAAATCGAGGGAAAAGCCGGGAGCGCCTCGTTCGCTTTAATCTACTTGATTAGCGGTGGACCGTTGTTCAGAGATACAAATTGGCCGCGCACGCTATTAATAGCAATTTTCGCAGCGCAGTTTGTTCGCGCGACCGGGAAATACAACGGGCCCGAGTGAATTTTTATTTTTTTATCCACGTCGTTGCGGGGATTTTCGGGCTTCATAAATTCTGCGGAACACTTTGTTTTGGGAACGCAGGATTGTGGTGATTGTGAATTTTCAATGTTCTTTTTGTCAAGATGCTTTTTTTTTAGAGAGTGACTTATGATGTTGCCACATACGTTCGGTGTATACAGTTTGCGAGTAGGTATTTCTCGTTTACTTTGTAGCAGGACTTTTACAGATGTTTGACGCAACGAGATAAAATACTGGTTTTGCCTTCTGCGTATCACCGGACATTCACTGTTATAGACACTCGAGTTCACTTGACACCTCTACATTAGGAGTAAACGCTTTAACAGGTGTTCGATTGTGTTAATAAAGAAATTTAAAACAAAAAGACAGTGAAAACCTAACACCAACAATAATTCTTTAATTTTCAACGCACCTAATTCTAATTTATCCTTCAATTAAATATAACCTTTTTTTATTAGAGTTCCTTATTCTGCTATTAAAATATTACAGGACAATGGGAAACATTTATTCTTTTGAATGTCAACTACCAACAAAAACGCGGTTCTCAGTATGAAGTAAAAATGTCATTTGAGATTAAAATAGTCAACACAGACTGCAGTTCATAAATTACATATACTCAATTTTTTTTTTGTTGAAAATCAAACAAAGAGAAAAGCAATGCATATGCAAATGGTCTGCATTTTAACTTCATCATGCTTAAACAGCTGTTCCACAATGTTTGATTTACAACTACTTTATTTAACCATTCTTCAAGCTTAAAATGCAAATAAATTTGCACGTCAATAAAAATATCTATGAATAATAAAAACAGACAGGATTTTACAGTTATTTTTATCACTCAGTAACAGCTAACTGCAGCAGACCAGCTGTTATCTCCCAAGTTATGTACTTCCTTCGTCTCTAAAAAAAAAATGAAAAAAATTTCAATTAACAAACTGCCTATTCCCCCAGGACTTTATCACATATCGCAGTATAATAATACTACTTAACGCAAACTTTATCGTTGAATATTTTCGCACATACGTGCCCCCTAAGTCTCGTCGTTAGGAAGCGCGGCGGAGGGCAGCTCCAAGCGAAATAAGGATATATATCTCCTCTGTTCGAGAGAAATCGCGTCAGCTGCTTGGGCCACTAATGAACGAGATCGAGCCGCTTCGATCGAGGCTTTTATCCACTATCGCGATTTTCGCGAAGTCTCCGCAATTATCGTCCGCGCGGCATGACGCGCGGGAATCCTCCACGTACTTTCTTATGCCGACGAGAGGTGTTGATTTACGGTGACGATTTCTGATGAAGAAATTATGAGTCGCTTGCTGTTCACCGTTAACCGCGTGCTCGACTCTTTTTCGCCGATCTTCCTTCGCGGATTTATCGCTCGGCCCCGTTGCCGTCGACTCGGCTACTTTGATAATCACTTGTTTCTCTTTCAATTTTTTTCACGCACCGAAGAGGAGAAATGTGGCGCAGCAGGATATAGGTATATCTGTTTTTCCCGATGTCAGGAGGTTTCTAATTCGGGTAGCTGCTATCCTTAACGGCTTGAGAATTTTTTTATTACGAGTCGATTTACAAAGTTTGTGCTTTGAAGAAAGTACAGTGCAGGCTTTACCGTAATTATGGTTATAGTTATGGACTAGCGCTGATGAAAAAGAATGTTAATGTCGTCCATTTAAAAATTATCGTCTGCTCAACTCCATGCTGAGGGACTTTTTATTCGCATTTTCGCATTGCTGCTTGATGTTTTATGGCGATACGATTAAACTATCAATTACTCAGTAGATGCATAGTGGCATAATAATTTTTTCAATATAAAAATAATTTTTTCAATATAAAAATAATTTTTTATATACAAATAACTGACTTGACAGACGTGTATTGTTGTTAATACTTTCAGAAAACTAAAAATTTTTTTAAATTTTCAATTGATTCATCTACGATCTGCTTTTCTTAGAGAACGAGCTCTCGCTCTTTCGATCAATAACATTATGAAGCACTGCACGTAGCGTCTATCATCGTCAATTTAGAATCTAACCTTTACGGGATACTCTCGGACGCAACCGGTTCCTACGTTCTACATGCAAATTGCCCAGGAATTAGCCGCGTAAACGCTTGAACTTCATTCCTGAATTCAACATAGAAAATCTCCGTCTTCGAGAACAAAAACTTTCCTGGGCAATCAGGTCGAGTGCTCCCGCGCTGCGGTACTCCTATCGACGAGGAAAGTTTTTTCCTCTCTTAAAGATTTAATTCGAAAGCCTCGAACAATAGCCGCCGTACCGATTTCTCGAAAAACCTTCTTTCGCTTACTACATTCTTAGCGCTCCCCGAAAGTCGAGCGTCAAAACATAATCCAGAGCAACCAAATGCTTTCCCCATAAATCATCGCACCGAAGCGATTACGCTGAACACGATCGAGAAAACGCGCGGCCCCGTGCATAGTGTATAAGACTGAACAATGCGAACGAACCCGCATCGTGCGTTTAATTAAACGATCGGGGTATCCGGCGTGGATCGCTCCGCGGTTCGGCGAAAAACGCGCGAGCGCTGGGTCTAATTAACGGGATTAACATATCAAGTGATCGCGCGCGCTTGCGGCGATGGGTAATAATCGGTAATGGGAGGAAAGACGCGCGAGGCCCTTATCTCGGCGCGAACGAGTCATACGGAGTCCCGCAGTAATTGACGATGGCGCTGCTCACTTTTCGCGTGTGCATGCGTTGAGCTTTTATATACGCTCCCCGCGCAGTGAGTCCCTTTCCCCGTCGAGTCGTGGGAACTCAAGAGGCGAGCGGTCAGACGCGCGCGAGCGGCTATTTCCGAGAGATTCGAGATTTCCACGTTGAGTTTCGCGGAATAAGGATCGCAACTCACTGCGAGAGATGCGCTCGAGATGGAGAGGCCGGAGATTCGATTAGAGGCCTGCTCCTCTTTGCTGGCGCGTGCGCTTTTTAATAGGGACCCGGGATGAAATTTGATAGGACTGGATTAGACGAGTTTGCAGTTATATGCTACGTTTACTTTGTGTAATTACTGTGGAGTTTGTATTCATAGTTACGACTTTATTTCTCTTTACGTAGTAAGAGCAAATGAGGGAAAAAAGTGTAGAGAAATCTATCTGGATCGATGTAGGATTTGGTCGATCTTATATACGCACGTACGTAAGAAGTAAGGAAAATTTTAGTAGGGAAAATCAGAGGCAGGGGACCTTGGTCTGAATTATGAAAAATATTTCTACCTAATTTCTGCAAGAGCACATATAAAATCTCTCAATGAAAGTAGCAATAAATGATCGATAAACTGGTGAATCACTGTAAACTTCATCATTTAAATCTTTCAGATGGTCTCTTGCATATACGTTTCGTTAATTATCAAATCAACGCGAGCAAAAAGTTGCTTAAAAACAAATTCACTATTATCATTTAGAATAAATGCTAATCCTGTGTATGAAACTACATCCTCATCACGCCTACTCTCATCTCTGGATCAAAAACAAAGCAGGTAGAGTTCCCGTGGCAGGGGCAAGATTTCGCAGAGCACGAGCAAAGCGACAGTAGATCGTATGGCTCGTGCTCGGTAAATCCACGCCCGCGGCTCATGCGCTGGAGTCAAAGAGCCAGCGCGCGTCCTCTGACACAGCTGATCCCATCTAGCATTAGCGCGCGTGCTCTAGCGAAGGCACGACGCTTCGTGGTCCGCGACCTCATCCTTGATCAGCAGCCTCGCCGTCGGCTTTCTTTCCATCCTCCATTATGCAGCAGACAGAATTTCTTTCTCTCTTTCGGACTCTACTTCAGGTCGTATTGGTGTTTGAAATTAGTGAGGGTTCGTTTGTAGGATCGACGGGATGCAAGTTCTTTGGATCTCGTGGCTTTTCACTGTGTGTTTTGACTGGAAGGATATTGTAAGGCACGGCGTGACGCTGCTAAATGGTATCAATGAATTAAATAGAAAGTCGATTAGCTGAATAGCGTAGCTGTTTATTCAATTTTCCTGTTTTTTTTTCATACTCAGAATGTAGATTATGCAAAATCAGTAATTTGATGGGAATTTCATGTTGTTTTAAGAGGGCCAGCCTTAAGTGAATAAAAAAATTAAAGAAACGTAATTGATGAATGGAGCTTTGGCATTGTTTGAGTAAACATAAGACCACGTAAAACAATGAGACAATGCAATTGTTTCTATAAACCTATATTATGTTCTAAATTGTATAAAATTCGGAAAATTATTGAGTATCCTCTGAAACATTCGAGAATAACGGTATAACATCGGAGAATTGGTTCTCCATTGTTAGATTTAAAATTGTAACTCCTCTTTGATATTTATTAGGTGTCTGTATTCCAATCTTCTTATACGAATTCAAACAAACCCAACATTTTTATTTACAATGAACAATAGCGATAAAAATAGCGCTTGTGAAAACGATGCAAGATGATTCCACCGTGAAATACGACTTATTGTTTAATAGTTTTTACGCTTAATAAATTATCATAGATGCAAGTAATTTAACAGCAATTGTGAATACCAGTAAAAAAAGACACTTATACTTCTTTCTAATTTAGCACGAAACCACAAAACTCGATAATCTAATCCGACCGATTGGAATTTGCCGATCCTTTTAAAAATAAAAACTCTCCACAATTACCAGGTATACCTTGATAACGCCGTGATCGGGGTCGCGCAAGCGGCGACAATCGCCGCCGTTGTACGGCGAGTACGTTACATCATATCCGTCGCTAGCCGCGAGAAAACCGACCATTATATGCGGGCAAACCGTTTATTATGCGCCGAGTGGAGGTATCCCCCAGCTCTGCCGGACTGCCTCAAAACAACAACGAGAGCGCGCGATATCCGCGATCTGGACGATAAGGGAGAAATTCTTAATTTACAATAATATCCAGGAATAGAATTCTGAACCGGCGCTGAGGCTCCCACGAGCGCCACAAAACGCCACCGGGCAATTTGACCGTCTCGGAACGAGGGGGGCGCCTTAGAGCTTTTCCGTCTCTCTTTTACTCTTGAGAGTCTCTTAAGCGTCTCGAGCGAGGCTCAACTTCCCCGTCCTCTGATGCACGCAATTGCTTATAGCGAGCACGTTCTATGCCTCTGTTATTAAGCATTTCTCTTGATTAGTCAATTATATTAAATGCCGCGGTACGTGTAATTAATCATTTTTGCACAAATCGCGTCTGCTTTATGGCACTTTTCCGCCGATCCTTTTTTCACTGAATGCTTGAGATTCGAGTTCCGGTATTACTAAGCGAAGGGAAGGTTTAAGTACTAGTGGTAGTACACTTTTTTGAGATAAACATTTTTTTAACTCGTAAAATGAAATAGAATCGCGTTCGTTCGAAAATTTCCGAAATTCTTCACAATAATTTAAATGATTATCTACGAATGCCTTTGCTATTCAATAAGGAACGCTTTAATGACTAGAGACTGACCCTGCAATCTGCTCTGATTTCTAAATTATTTTCACGTCCCTCACACATAAAATTATCCAGCGTCCCTCGAGGAATTTCTCTTTCTCTCTTCTTTCGCCATTCCTTACCTATCCCAAAAAATGATGTTACATTCTCATGATTTGCTTAGAAGCCCAAGGGGCTAAAGTTGCACTGGTAAACACGCATATATAAGTATAAAAGACGGACGGTCACGCGCGAAAAATTGCACGGTGCAGTCACGAAACGATTATCTTCCAGGTTCGCCGAGCTCTCTATCTCTTTCTGTTTCTCTCGCCCTTCTCTCTCTTTCTCGAGCTACTCTGGCACGCGACCAACTTCGAACTTTTCGATGCGAACAACCTTTCCCCACGTCTCTCTCTCTCTTTCTCTTTCATTCGCTCGCCGAAACCAGTTCACGTGCCCGGGATATCTGGACGGTGTGATACCGGGAGTGAGTCGTACGGATCTTGATCTCGACGTGCATCCGTTTTTTTCGTCCTTTTGATTTTCTCGCGTACCAGAGAGTTCAATTAATTGCGCGCAGACGGCGCCGTAGAAGTCGCATAGACATAGATTACGCTTCTAATTTACTTCGCGCATAAAATTCTACCGCGGATTTGGTTTTGTTACTGGTCGAGTCGGATTTGTTTGGAGGATAGATGCGTCATTGTACGTAGTTCAAGGCAGACGAACTCAATGGCGAGAATTAGTCGCTGGATGAGTGAATGTGGATGACTTTAGTAGATTCTGCGGGCGATTATGCTTCCTTATTTAAATTTTAATAGGTGGTCAGTATTGAGAGATCAATGGAAATTCGTGTTTTTGAAATTAATGAGGATGTTCAAAATAGGTGGGATGCTAATTTCATTATCGTTTCATTAGGTGAGACTCACTAATTTGATGTATTTTTTATTTTAATGTAGTAAGATTGTAAGAAGAATTTAAAATTTGTGTGTGTGTGTGTGTGTTTTAAATCAAATTTAATTGTAAAATATGAATGGTAAATATTACAGACTTTAAATTTTTACTTAAAAAAGTCTAGAAATATAAATTAGTAGATTTAAATGTCGAACAAAAGAAAGTGGGCAAAGTATAAAAAAATATTTACAAAAAAAGGAATTAACTTCTGCGAGGGGTTCGAATTTCGTAAAAGAAATGAGAAACCGAGAATAAAAGCATTTTGAAACGTGAAACCTTTCCCTCTCTTTCATTCCTCATCCTTCTATCCGATATCCTCGTCATTTGTTAAGACGTCCGGTAAATCCATTAAAAGTGCCTTATTACCCTTCGATTCGTTTTTATCACGAGCACGTATTTCATTTCTCGACGCGTTATGACAGGTTTACCATTTACATGAGCACGTTATTAACTTGCCAATAATAAATTAATAAACCAACTTCAATATTTTGGGACGAGATCAACATGTTATCGATGATTCGCCTCCTTTACTTTTATGCAAAAATTTGAATGACGGTACATCAAGCCAGGATAAGTCAATCAACAGAATACCGCAAAGCAGTAGAGTGAATGATGTGATTACATTTATTATTATAAGCGACATTCAATCTGCTCAAATCGATATTAATCCATTAAAATGAGCAGGAACAATGCCGCTCGATAATAGAGGCAATCACAAACACATTCTATCTACTAACAAAAAAAATTTTCTTCAGGACCATCGAAGCTACAATCGCAACAATTCAAGAGCACATTTAAAATGCCTGTGAAGGTTAATATTACCCATCTTACGATTCGACAAAGTGTCAAGGTTTCCCCCAAGCCACCGGAAAGTGCGAAAACTGTGTTGCACCTCTAATACCAGTGTTGCGAGCCTTTTTGAAGTGCGAGCGAGAGAAACAGTGTACACGCGAACGAGAAGAGAAAAAGAGTGCATCGGCTGTCATGAATTCGGCGGTGACGGAGAGGACACAAGTGGGGAGCTTCGAGCCACTGAGCGACTCCTGCGGCGAGAGCGACATGGAGGGTCTTGACCTCTCGCTCTTCGAGCCCCAGGCCGACACGAATTCATGGTGCGAGAGCCGTGTGCACGCCGGCTTCCTCTACCTGCTCGTTCATTATTGCGGTAAGATGCCTCGAAAGGATATTATTGGCCCGTTACCACCACCTCTACCTCTTATCTCGCGAGCTTCGAGGGTCGAAGGGAAGCGCCTAGAATGGGAAATTAAGATTGCAAATCGGATTTATTTTAAAGGATTCCTTTTTTTGTTTTCATCCACTAGAGATTTAGAAGCTGGTCGTGGGGTGATAACGGAATGAAGGGAAATAAACGGGAGTTCGCGATCGATCGGAATTAATTCTCCAATTTACTCACAACCAGGGAGTAAAAGGTTTTAGAAACTGTGGATAAAAGGATAACCTAAAGAAAACTCTATTTTTCTTCAATTGATACTTTTGTAATATAATATATGCTACTTTCGCGAAATAAATAAATGATACGAAAAATTAAGCGTGATTTCAAACATCTTAATAGCTTTTCATTTCCTAGCTTTTGCGTAATTATTATTGAAAATTATATTTTAATTGATCATAACTGTATGAAGCTATAGAGATTTTTGGTATAGTTTGTTTTAGTATGCTTTTCTTATGAAAACTAAAAGCCATTACGAGTAAAATAGTACTATAGAAATCTAAAAACCTAATATATGTAAATAATTCTTAAATATTTAAAAAGGTCTTATGCAGGTTAATCTAAAATCTATTAAGAAGCAGAGTATCTGATGGCCTAGGTTACTGTGTCAATACATTCGTAAATACATGCAAAATTGAGAACGTTAATGCTACTCTCCGGTAGCGCAGCTCAAAGTGGCGAATCGATCAAAGCTTTCGGAACACGTAGAAGTACCCTATGTAAATACTCATCAGCCGAGTTTAAATATTTTATAGAGTAAAAGCTTTTAATCAATAAATGCGGTCAGGAGATGAAATTCATTGATTTTCCGTTCGGTTCAATTAAGCCCATGGCTCGCGTGTTCATAGCGTCGATGCAGCGCATTTTGCAAATCATCGTAAAACAAATAGCCAAATGTTGCGACGTACGGTAACAATATTCGGTTATTTTATCAAACTTGTTTGATGTCGATGAATCGATTTCCCGGTGCCGTATTCAATCATCTGTATTTTATTGATATTGTAAACGTCTATGTAATATAACGAAGTTTTCAAGGCTTGTGTACATCATAATTAAAACATTATTTTTTTAAACTTTTTCTACTGTCTTTGAAGGAATTAAATTAAAATTATTTCAGGTTTATAAATTTAATTGTCGTGGAGTCTATCGTGCAAAATTAAAACTGCAAGTAAATCGATCCCAGCCGAAAGAAAGACTGCAATTAAAAAAGCCCGTAACTCCCGGCAAGGCATAAAAGCTCGACGCAAAAAAGTTCCATCCAACTTCCACAAAGTCGCTGGAAGCTCCGTCGCGCGTCGCTCCAGCCTTTTTTCCTCGCCTTAAAAAAAGAAAGAACGAAGGATGGCTTGGCATAAAAAAGAAAGCGAGTCCCTGGCGCAACGCTCCCTCCGCTCAAATTTCTCAAAGACACTCCGCCTCGTATGGGCCGCGTGCACGCTTCCCTCGTCGACCTCCCTCGTGCCCTCTCCCTTTTTGTCCGATCGATTATTCGCGAAGATACGAAGCTCCGCGTGGGTTTCGCACGCGGGGATTACGCAGACCTGGCTGTACGTGTGCGGTGTCTGTGAAACGATGGTCGACTACAACGCAGAAGCACGTTTCTCATATTCTTCTCTTTATTTGCTTGCGGAGCGCTCCTCTGGGCTTGCGTCTGTCGTCGGCGGCGCACGGCTTTTCTCGCGTTTGAGGCGTAATCTAATTTTTTGATAGGATGTGAAATGATATCCCTTCAAATGGATTAATCGTCGGAGATGAGGAAAAACGATTAGTGAAACATATGGATTTTGTACTTTGACACGTAAAAATTCGTTTAAATAGTACTCTTAACTTCGTACTAAATTTAAGATAGGTTCGATTAAATTCTGGGAATCATTAATTTTTTAAATTATTACACTTTTTCGTGGAAGTACTACTACCATGTGTAACTTCAAACTTGGTGATTTAAAAAAATTAAAAAATATAATATTTTAGATAAAAACAACATTTTTAGCTGACCGTATTGAACTACCAGTTTATGAATGCGAAAAACAGAATGTAGTGGTTTTAAAAGGAATACTACGTTCTCCTATAATCTTTTAATCATTGTACATTTGAAAGGGAAATGAGATTGAAAGAGCTATCATTTATTCATAAATTTGGTTTACCTTTACGTGTTTAACGACAATAATGGATTTAGGTACTGTAGGACGCCGTAAAATAGTATGAGCAAAAAATAATCCTTTCTCGCGTGCATACGTGTTAATGGAAATTAAATATAGCCTCGGATGATGTTTGTGTTATTCTGTTGTTTGTGCAAATGAAAAGCGATATCCCGCACTCTAAACAAATAATCCTTTTCTTTTTGCGTCAGAGCGCATTTCACCGACAAGTGCCGTAAAGGAAAAAATCACTGCATTTACAGCTTGCTAAGCGCACATCGAAAGGGAATTACTGAAATTACCTGGTACGCTCGCGCCTTTTTCGCTTCTCGAATTGCCTAGACAAAACCGCAAGATTTCATTAAACGCGTAATGACACATCCTCCCCTTAAATCGTCAACTTCGACCGAACGCGCTCAAACTTATCACCGTTTCTTTTAATACGCCCGTTTCGCAAAACGAACGGTGCTGTCTTAAGTCGCGCCACAAAATAAGGAAGCTAAATCGACACCAAATCTTTTGTCTTTCAGTAGATTCGCTGAAACTTTTGACCGCCTCGTCACCTCGAGCGAGACTTGCAATTCGAAATACTGCGTCGATCGGAGGCGAATTCTCGAGCATTACGCCGGGGAGATTCATTTTTCAGCGCTCGTTTCGACGTCGAATGCAGCGGCGCCGTGGACTCGGTTGCTAAAAATAGCCGCCACGCACTAAATCCGATAATGCGCCGACTCGAAAGCACCGCGGCGGTTTATCCGCGGCTCCTTCGGCCGGACCGGCACGTACGCGAGTTTCAGGTGGCAGTATCGGCGCGCATGCAATATTCAGGCCTCGGCGAATCGGCCATTAACATACAATGTGCGGCCATGCCGGGACATGATTTAGCCTCGCAAATTATTCGACACGCCGCGCGCCCCCGTAGCGCGGACGATTTACATGGCGCGTCGCCGATCGGTTACGGCTCCGAGGGGGAGGGGAATTAAGGCGGGGGCGGCAACCCGCGAGTTTATGGATTCATATTGCTACGGCGCGTCTGGTCGCGATATTTTTCATTGTTTTATTGGCATGCCGGTTATGCGATTGCAGTTTCCGCCTAAGTTATGGCTCTCTTTGATCCTGAGATGACGGGCGATTGGAAAGTTTTAGGATGCCGATCGATTCTAGGGCTTGATTGTATTTTGCTTTTAAAGATCTCGTAGAAAGTTTATGATATAATATAAGCTACTATTAAAAGTCGTTTCATGCATTGAATTTTAATTATTTTGCTTGATTTTCAAAAGTTTTCAAAAACAAATAAGTAGCATGCTACTTTCAAATAAACTTATGTTTAACATGAATTGTTTTCCACTATTTTTTAACAACTTACGTTATACTAACATTGAATAAAACAATCGCTCTAAATACGAATGAGTGGACATTCATTATTCAATTATTTATATATATTTCACACTTCATATTAACTTTGTCATTAACAATATAAAATTAAATTGAAATAATTAATTTGTGGATGTGACCTACTGGCTACTACACTTGTATCACTGATTATAACTTTGCAAATCAATAAACAGTTCCGAAAGGCACTGCGTGATATCCGTCGCATAAATTTTTGTCCTTTCCGAAGGAGAAGTATTCCCCTAATCAGCATGTGTTCAAATGAAACTATCACGGAGCCTCTATAAAAAAATTACGAGCGAATCTTCTTGAACAAGCGATTTTTCGCCTTCTTAAGACATCCCTCGTAGTCTACGCAAAAAAGGAGGAGGATCCTCGCTAGCTCGCAAAAAGCCAGTGAGCAATTAAGGCCCCTTGCGTCCCTTGTCCGCCGGGCCTTTTTTTCCACCTTCGTCGTCCGCAGCGCACCATAACCACCAGCGTCCGATCGCTATCTCGCGCGAGATAGCGTTGATAGATGCAATCGTACCCGCCGCGTCGCTCACCCGCAATTACCCCCGCGGGGCCTTTTTGCTCGCCGCAAGTAGAGCAACAAAGCCTACGCGCGAATATCGAGCGGTGCGCAGGAAGCGCCTGCGTCTGGAGGACGCGGATTCGCCGACGATTCTATTGAAAGCGCCTGGAAGAGGAAGAGAGAGAGAGAGAGAGAGAGAGAAAGAGAGATAGATCGTCCAATTAGACGGCAATTTAGAGCGGCCACTGGCCGGCTCCCGCTCCCACCTCCGGCAGCTGCTCTCTTCGTTTCGCGGGGATAAATTCGCGCGGGTAAATGAGTCGCGAGCCAGCGAGCTCCAATTTACGGGCTCGGGAAGAGTGAAATAGGCGCTAGCCCGTAATTGGGCATTTCGCCGCTGAATTTAGCCGGCATCCGAGTTTTCGCATTATCGGAAGCTCGCCGATTACGCGACCAAGGGAATGTTGATCTTTTGCCACAGAAAACAAATATTTCCAAGCTACTGTTATTAAGGTATCGGCCGATATTCGTTCTCTTTTTTTTTGAGCTTCGGAGATTAAACGTTTCCTTTAGCGTTTGAAAGATTTAGGCAGGAGAGCATTTGAGTATTTTCAGCTGAAACCGGTATTATTGGTAATATTTACCCGAGCATACACAAATATTATCTGTGGCTGACGACCTACTGTATATAAATGTAAATGGGTTTTGGCACTAGTAATAGTAAGCTTGAGTCATGTATATTTTTCGATTTCAGTTTATAGGTGTAAATGACGTTGGCTTCCTAGTTTAAATAATCATCTTTCAATGTGTAAAGGTTTCTAAGGCCTTCGTTCTACTTTCAAAAATACATTTTTACGTTTAAAACAAATGTATTTTTATGACTAAACGTAGCAATCTTGAATCAATTAAAATTTGCGTGATAATTTAAAATTTACATTGAAATGAAAAATTCCTAATCATAAATTTGGCAATGAGAATGGGACCTCTTAATGTTTAACATACTCATATATTCGTTGACTTGATTGCTAAAAAGTAATATAAAGTATATGTTAAAATTACTCTTTTTACTTTTAGATCGAAAAGTAGAAATACGGAAATAATAATGAGCGTTACTGTAATTGGGAACAAATATAGACAATGCATAAAGTACTTTATCAATTATATTTTGGGATGTATTTTTTGTAAGGCTTTAATTGATCATAACTGTACTTAAAAGTGCTTAAAACTTTAGCCACTTACCGAGGTCTGTAAAACTTTTTCCACTGTCCAACTAATCAAATTAAAACACCCTATCAATTAATTTATAATTTTATATTTATTCAAATAAATGTCCTCTGCTTGAAAGTAAACTATGCTTTCGCAAAACTTGCAAGTTATCGTGCAAGAAGATTATTAAGAATAAAACCTAAAAAAGTTCCGCGAAATCCAGCCATAAGCATCAGCAGAGTCAGAGCCGCTCAAACTTCAACAAAGTAACTTTACGTTGAGTGCTGATCGCCTCGTAAGTCCGCGTATACAGCAGGCGACGCGCGTCGCTTGCTAAACTCGACTTTTATCCCCGCGGCCCCCGCCGGGCAGATCGGAGCACGCCGTCGTAAAGTTTAACACTCCGACGATTCGTCAGGGCAAAAAAGAGGGCCTGGAGCCTGGTTCTCGTCGGTCGCGTGCAGCCAGGGCTCGGGGAATTAATTATTCGAAATGAACATCGCGCGGCGCGGCGATGGCGGGTCCATTAGCTCCCGGAAATTACCGGGGCTTAACGTCCCGTAGAGCATCTCGTGCCCCAGGTGGAGGAGGGGGCAAAGGTATAGACGAAGGATGCTGCGATGAAGTCACGCTCGCAGCTATTAGGTGTGCCCGTATTAACAGCCCGACCAGTGTCGATCTTAACTCATGGCGAGAGTCGATCTTTTTTTTTCGGGATCTCTGATTCGTACGTGCGCACGGGAATTTCCATCGACGCCTACTCGATTCGCGCCTGTACTATTAGATTTCTAAATATACCCCGGAGTCGAAGTCTCAGCGCCGGGGGGAATTTTGATCGATCTCGGCGCGGTGATTTTTATGATGTGCGATGGGATAAGGAACGGGCTCTGCGATGGGCTGAAAATGTGTCAATGGATAGGCGCGGGTTGGTCTGGTTGAGCAACTTTCTTATGCCCGCGCATGGCTGTTATTATGGCGATAAAGTAAGTTGCTCACCTAAAGATGCTACTTCCTTGATACAGTTTGATTTTAGAGTGATTTACGCTCTTTTCGATAGCAAGTGTTTTTTACTCAGTAATATCTTGCATATGAAATACCGTTAGCATAGATTATTTTAAAAATGCGAAATTTTTTAATATATAAATTATAATTTTAATATGTTCAGTGGTAATTTAATACTTAGGAATTTAATGCTCAAATTAAAGTGCAATTTTATTTTTTATTAAATTATTATTCACAATAATAGAGTATTAATGAAAATACTGCGAATAACTCTTAATAAACGTGTTAGTTGACTAGAATTCCACTGACCTCTAAGCTCTGTAAATTACTTTTGCTTTCAGAAATTAATGATTATATGGCTTTTTCGAGGTCGTATCCTTTATTTCCTATCTCGATTTCGTTTGATGAAATTGCTGTTTTGTAACGTTTAAGACACATTCAAACCGTTCAGGATACTTATGACCTAAATAAAGTATTATTCTCTGAGAGGAGCGTACATTAAGAAACGCGCGTTTTTCCCAGGTTAAAATTTCATTTAGCTTTTGTTCGGTTAAAAGTGCAAGGAATCAATTGGCGGAATCGTGATGAGAATGTACGATGTAGCAAAATATACTCGTAAAATTTCAATTAATTTGACGCACTAGCAAACGTATATACATATACAATACTATACAATACAATACAAAAGTTCTCTATGCAATTCTATTGTAGTTTGATATTTCAAACCATTTATCAGAAACTAATAATTCAGATCAATGATGTTGAAACCAAAGTTTAACAAACTCAACTTATATTTGAACAGTGATATCGACCTATGCAATTCCCAGTCAATTTAATCCTACTATTCCAGATGCCATTGAATGATAATGGATTAAAATTGATTGCCACTGCATTTCAATGCGTTAAAAACACTTTTCGATCAAATTAAATTTAAACGTCACATTGTCCTATTATTATAAGCTTAAAAATAATTATTATCACAGCTCTAATAAAAAAATTTGACGTCCCGTAACCTCTGGCACCAAGTAAATTTTGACCGGCTACAAAACGCTTCCGTCTCAACTTACGCAACACTCAACCCCCATATGCAGCATCGAAAAATCCAATTAACTCTCTCGCCAGCGGCAATTACGACTCGCGGCTCTCTTCTGCAGTTCATTCGTCGTCGATTCGAATCGAGCTGAAGAAAGAAGAAATCTCCCTCCGCGTCGACGGCAGGCACGCTCCTCTTCGCTGAGGACCGTCAATCAGCCGAAGCTGAGCGTAAAACAATCAAGCCTTTCTCTCTCACACTCTCCTCCCCCGATCGAGTCTCTTGGATTTAATCCGAGCCCTGCTCGTCATTTTCCCGGGCTGCTGCGACCTACATTCACTGCAGCACTGGATAATTAACGAGTCCCGATCGACCCGATTAAACTTTTTCTCCGAACTGCGCGTGTCCACTTCGTTTCTTTTTTTTTCGTCCGTTCTTCTTCGCCTAGTTCGATGATCTAGTTTCGCAGCTAGACGAGCCCTCCGAAGCGCGTGAAAGCCGCGCGTACAAGTCCCGATGAAAAGGATTTAATAGAAAAAGCCACGGGGAAATGGAATCCGGCTCTTTTAATCCTGCGGAGTCGAAGGTGCGAATCGGACTTTCTCCATTATTTCAAAGAAAATTGATTTATCTCAAAAACACAGGGTCTACTATTGGATCGTTTTTTTGTTTGGTATGCGGGGACATTGATTGCTTTCGAATGTTTTGGTCTTTCTCACTGGGTGACGCGTTTCTTCAGCCTTCAGCATTGAAATTGTTCGAAACGACAGTAGCAGAAGCTGTGTTTATGTAAAATTATGCTAATGCAAAAGCTCGCTAATGTGAATTCTTCTGCACTACATTCTACATAATTCAGCTCGCTAAACGACTTTAACGACTTGTATATTAAGATATATATTAAAGTACTAGTACCTCCTACATAAAGTACATCACCATTTTTATCAAAAGAAATCGTGTATCTGCCTGTAATAATTATAAAAAAAGAGAACTAACAAAACGAGTAACCGTACTGAACCAGACTATTGGTAGATGTATCGCAAATATCGAGTGAGAAAGGAACGGAACTCACCGCATATCGCAGCTTTTCCGGTTGCATGCGATTCCGTTAAATCCGTTAAACGCCCAACGAGGCAAACAAATCAATCGCGGCCCTCTTCGCTCGCCGTTTATTATTCAAGGATCTCGTCGGCTACGGAGAGCTGCCTTACAACCGCATCGGGCGTGAGTCTTAAAAGGCGATTGCCCTCCAGTGGCAGAAGGAGAGAGGGAGCGAGAAAAAAAAGTGAGGCGCAGACGAAGAGAGAAAAGAAGCCGGTGACTCTCGTGTGCGACCGTCGAGAGTCGACGGGTAATTTACGTTTCGAGTCGTGAAAAGAAAGAAAGATAGAGAGAGAAAGACAGAGAAAAGGAAAGGCCGCGGGCGAGTGCAGTGGCTAAAAACCTCGGGGAGTGTTATAACGATTTTTAACGCGCGAGGGAGAGACGTGACTGCTGCGCCGAGCGTTGGAAAAATAGTGTAACTTTAATCGGATATCGCCTTTTTTATTTGCATCAGGTCTGTTGCTCTTGCACGTTTTTGCCCGAATTCCAATCGCGTTACTTTCATGCCGAAACCGTCGAGATAAGTATTTCAGCCGTAAAAAAATTAGCCTATAATTCATAACGTTTTCTTTATTTTTTTCTTTTGCTGAAATAAAATGGACGGTGGTTCCTGCCGATTTTTTTTATAAGGTACAATAAGTAAACGTCTATAAGAATGAGATGAGAATTAATATCTATGGACTACGATCAAATGCGTAGACGTATGTAAGCTATAAAAAAAGAAACTTTGCCGAAATATTTGCAATAATCCGATGAGTAATAACAAGGGCCCTTCTCAATTACCGTTAAGTCATTCAAGTAATCTTCTTACATTGCCTAAAGTAGCCATTCGGAATGCTTTGTAAGTGGCGAGCGTAGGCCAAGACTCGCCTCAAGCTGGCGCGCCGATTTTTCATCCTTATCAAGATTTATTACGCAAAGGGCTGGCGTTAGTACCGGAGGCGCGTGTTGCGTCTGGAGACATTTAACGAGGACAAATTTCACGGACAACGCGTTTCCGCGTCTCATCGGGGCAACGCGAGGCTCAGAGGGTCCAGCGCGAGCGCCGAATATTTTTATTTTTTTTCGTTGGCGCCGCTCGGAGGGTGCGTCCCGCCACTGGCGACCAGACGCTTTCAACTTTAGATTGTAAATGGGCGGGAAATGGAAAAAGGCTGTTCGGTCGTTATATGTGTTAATTATGTTTTCACGTGGTGTAGTCGATATTCGATTACTGTACGCGCTTTACGATGTCCGCGGTTTCCAAGTGCATTTTTATATTTTTGTTTTTCTGCGTTCTGTTGCTTTATTGTTAAAAATTTGTTACTTTGAAATCAACAATTTTCACGAAATTGATACTGACAGAGTAATGTATACTCAATTAAAAAAATCTTAAAATAAGAGAGCATTTCCTCTAAAAATGAATAAGTGAAATTCACATTGAGTGAACGTCGTATCATGTAGAGTTAGTGTATATTCTCGTATTCGTTTTTAGAGGGTTCGAAAATGTTTCAATTACTGTTTGAAAGAAAAATCTTTAATTATTTGAATGCATAAAATTATTTTTCGAGCATACAGGCAAATTAATGCATGACCTCGTCTAAAGCTGCAATGTAAAATATCTTAAACACTGTGCCATTGTATCGTGCTGACTGAAGCAGTTCTTGACGTCAACTCATTGCGCCATTGATTGCATATAAATATTATTTTTTTAAGGCTGCAATTGCGCACTTTTTTAATTAAATGACAACATATATTAAAAACGACAGTATTAACTTATTTAGTGAGTTCATACATTTTTCAGTTCACTTCTTTATGTCGTTCGGACTTTTTTTTATATCATCTACTATGAAAAGGTAGAATCCGAAAGAATAAATTCGCCAAATAAAGCGAACGGTACGGCGAGTTGCGGTAAAAGAGCAGACGGGCAATAAAAGGAAAGCCGACCGCGAAGCCGATGACCGAAAGTCGGTGAAAAAAAAAATCGGGAGCACGATAAGGATCATCGGTAATGAACTGACCCATGTATGCAGTTTTCTGTCTAATGAGGGTTTGGCGAAATCCAGATACAGATACAGAAACTCGGCGCCGCCACTTCACGGTGGCGGTGCACTCACGAATTCAGAACGGCGAGTGCATACTCAAGTAACCGCACATGTGATTTTGTACGTCTCCGTTTTCGTGAATTTACCCAACGTGAAACTTCAAAGTTACCGGCCGCATTACACGCGTGACATTTCGAAATTATCTGATCGATATTTTAAAGTCTACAAATAGCTTTATATTTTTATTTGCAATCGTAAGGTGCTGAAAAATCACTTTAAGATGGTCTTAAAAACTTCAATTTTTGACGATTAGAAAACAAGGTTTTTAATGAAACGTGTATATTTTTTTACATATTAGCTTGATAGCAAAATTTTCATGAATAACATGTTCTAACACTATAAGAATCTAAGCATAGTCAAGATTTCTTTCAATTCGCCATAAAAATAAAAAATTTTCTTAGTTTTGCTTTAAAACTATTTCGTTAAATAAATCGCATTGTAATACTCAAAGTTCTGTCTTCGAAAGCTTTCTTTAATTCATTTAATACAATTCAACAGAGAAATGCTTTTGAGAGCCGGGAAATCCTCAGTAAAGGGTCTCACCTCCTTACGCCTATTTGAAAAGCGCCTCGCCTAGTCCGCCTGAAAAGAAGCATAGCGGAGTGCTCGCAGCCCGAGGGCGAAGGGCCGTCGGCTAGGGGCGTCGAGATCACACGGGCCACTTTTCTATGAGCCGAGGGTTCCCCAGATGCCAGGTCCCCTCTCGAGGAAGGAGGAAGCGAGACGAAAAGGGCCGCATCGAAGCTGGTGAGACGAACCCTCGCCGCGGAAGCCGACCGTCGGCGCGACTCTTCGTTATCTCCCTGTTGCTTTTCGCACTTGCCGCTAATGAAAATCTCGCCGTCTGGCCTCATTCCGCGAGCTCCGAAACCGCTGAAGCGGCGCACCGCGGCCTCTGTGAAATGTAGGCGCTAAAAGCTTCGCCAGCCAGACACCTTTCATTTTTAACTGGACGAAATCTGTTTACGAGCTAGTGCTGTTAGATTTATTCGATAATTGTGTATTTTTCGTTGAGTGAGCGAATTCGGTGGGTAATAACTTGTAAAGAACCGTTATATTAAGGTGTTTTTTTTTCTCCATCTGATGTAACAGGATAAAATAAAAAATTCTTAAAATATAGTCTCATGATTAGTCTCAAAATATAGATATTAACAATATTAGAAAAAAATGTATCTATATTCAGTAACTGTTGTGTATCAAAATTATATTCGTCATACAATGTAAATCTGAAAATGTGATTTTTACTTGGAAAATTTGAATAGTAATATTTTACAAGTGAAAAGCCGTTCACGTGCTAAATATGCGAACGATTTTTCAAATAAAAGATGTCACTATTCACATTTTCGAAGCGATTTTCACATTTTTAGCTACAGTTAAAATTATCGTTTTTCTAATAACTTCTTTATAGTTGAAGCAGGTGTAATAAGATAAAACTTTATTGTCCAATTACCTTTCCATCAATTTTCCAAACAACTTACAAACTTAGAAACCTCTCTAAAGATACAAGATTGCAAGAGAATTCACATCAATAATCCATCCTAAATCCATTTAGTCACGGTCCAATCCAATATTTGCGCAATTAGGGCTCCATAATCCTCGCCTCCATCCACTCCTCCTGTATCCCAGAAAAACCATCACCGCCAACCTTCCGACGTCCTCGCGGGCTGACCTCCGACTACCCCTGCATATCCGACCTTTTGCACGTGAGTGTCAAGATCGAGGCCATATACGTAGAAACTGAGAAAGTGAGGGCGCAAATCTCGCGCGTCTGGGAATTAGGATTTATTACGGAGGGTCCCTCTCCCTGGACGTAAAACGCACATATTGCGTTGAAAATGACGAAATGACGTGTGCACAGGAAAGGGGACACTGAGGGATGTACGAGCGACAGCGACATCGGGAAACCTTTTTCGGGACGCGACTGTTACCGCGAGTTCCGGGAAGCTGGTGAGATTTACTTCGCGTTGAGAGGTCGGCGTATTTTTTTTTGCAACTGCGAGGAGAATTGCACGCGCATATGGAATGACGCGATACAGTGCGACGGTAAACTGGGTTAAAAGTATTACCGTGGGTTTACGCGCCTTCTGACACTGCGATATAATCTTGTAAAATGCCCTGTGGGACGGGCGTAAAGTTTTCGAGTGCAAGCTGCGAAAGGTGCTTCGGCGTAGATGGGTTTGACTTTTTGGTTTTAGAATAGAAAATTGAAGAAAAGTTGAGGGACAAAAAAAATTTTGAAGTAAAACAAATATTGATTTAAATAAATCGATAACTTAAAATTGTGTTTATTGCTTTTCTAGAGATGTGTACATTTTATCAAATGAAATGTTATTATTACAAATGAAATAATTTGTTTTCGAATAAGGTAAATAGTTTTCTGAAGTTCAATTGAATTTCATCATACAAGAAGCCAAAGCAATTTTTGTTCGATCGTAGGCGAGAAACATTAAATTATAGTATCACAATTTCTATTATGCCTATTTTTTCTTTTTACAAAATACGGCCGATACAGGAAGTATTTCAATTTGTAGAATCGCAGTGCTTACATCTGACCGGTCGGACAATAAATGTAGACCATCTTCCACACGCGAGATCGTTTTAAATTTAACCGAAACAACAAAAAAGAGAAGTTTACGCCAAAAGAAAAACCGAAGAAAATTAAAAAAAAAAACAAAGGCCGAAGAGGAAGGGGCATAGCCGGCAAATCGAACTTTATTGCCTCCGCGTTCGCTCCTTCTTTTTCGTAATTTCCAATATTCTCCCGTGGCCGCGAAAATCCCTTGCAGAGGAAGCAAGATAGGAGAAGAAGCGCAAGATGAAATGTGCAAGGAGCAGGCCTCTCGCTCCGATTCTCTCTTATTTTCTCGGTTTTCTCTTTTTTTTATCTCCTCTCCGACCAAATCAAGACAACGATAAAGGCTTGCAGTGGCAGCAGCAAATTCCATTTTATCCCGGCATGCGCTCCGTGAGCGTAATGTCGATATTACCGACGCCCGTTTACAATGCCACTTCGCGTACCGTTATAAACAAAGCCCGTTCAGGATAGCGTGTGTGTGTGCGTGTGTGTGTGTGTGAGAGAGAGAGAGAGAGAGAGAGAGGAAGAGAGGACCGAAGGTCTGTATTTGATCGTTCGCTCGCCCGCGCAATCGCATTTTCTCCTGGTTAATTTCCCTTTATATACGTTCGTATAATAACGTCCGTTCCAAGTTCGACATCTTTGGCTGCTTGCTACCGCAATTTAAGCGCACGATTCAACGATTTGCTTTTCATTTTTTTTCTTTTTAAATGCTCGCTGGTCGAGTTTCTGTTGAAAATTACGCCAACATTTTTTTAAATTTATCGAACTGTACTAAGATAATGATTATTTTCTATCGTCACTTTCGTGCTTTTCATGTAAAAGAAAGCGCAGTGATTTATTATAATTAAGTAAAAGATTTACAGTGCACGGTTTGACGTGCGTTAATCATGCAAAACTTGGATATTTTAAAGATTTCCATTAACACCTCGAGATTTGCATGAAATGTCCATTTTTCAAGTATGCAGAGTCTTCAGACTAATTCCCCTTTATGACTACAACCCACGCGACAGTTATACACTCATTCTTTTTAACCGTCATCTTTCCATTTATTCTTCCGGTTTCATTTCCTCCGGACCGTATTCCTTATTAGTCCCCGCGGTGCGTAATTCGCCGAACAATGAATTCAAATTGTGTACGCAGAACGAGTGCGACGAAAGAAAATGAAAGGAGAGACAAAAAATGCTGTAGGTGGTGGCACAGTCAGTCTCTTCGGTCAGTTCTGCCTGAGCAGTTACCAGCGGATTTTCCATGGGCCATATACGTAGATACACGCGGCGAATTATCTGAACGACACCCGCGGCCTTTGATTTATTCGCGCCGCCGGGAAATTTTTCAATTTTGCCGCACGCGCGGCTGAATCGCCTCTTACACGAGCTATAAAATCTCAACTGCTTGTATATATATACGATTCGTATAATTTCCCGCTTCCGCCCGGTAACGCGGATATCGTTTCTTTCAGCGAGGCCGTGCAATAAATTTTCGCCTCGATTTTCTTTGATTCGCTTTTATGAGTGCCGCGCCGGTAGCCGAGGAAAAAATCGGCGGCCCGCTCGACTTAACGCTTCGGCGGCTATCGACGGAACAAAACTAGTTAGCGCAAAAACGAAATTTTAATCGAAACTTCGAGAGCATCGTTCGAATCCAATTACATTGCTGAAAAATGCTTCCGCGAGTAGGAAGAGCGTCGGAGAGGAGGTAGAAGGGAGAAAAAAAAGGCCACGGCGATGGAAGCGCGGGACAACGGAGTTGCGTCGCTCTAATGATTGATCGTCGTACTTTAAGCGTCAGCGACTCGGGATTCCCCGCTGCAACGGTTACGCGCCCGAGAGTCGAGAAAACTCGAATGACTCCCTCTTTTTTACCCGCTTATAAATCTTTTTTCTCTTTTTACTTCCGCGTCTCTTAAGTTCTCCCTCCCGCCGGGGCACGCGCCCCTCACCCTCTACGAGGAAAGAGTTAACAAAGTTCCGAGGTATTCTGTACTTTTTTTTTCGCACGGCCACTCAAAGGCGACTTTTTCGCGATTTTCCGAGGGCAAAAGGATCCGGTCATTTGTTAGGTTTAAGTGCGCTCGCGGCCTCTTAACCTTAACCTCGGGGAGTTCGAGCTCTCCCGCTTGTGTATGGCTCTCCTCCGCCAGATACGGTCACGAGCTACATGAGACACCGGCAGTACGTGTGCACACGCTCGCGGTTTTTCTTCCTCTAGGCGCCTCCTCTGTAATTTCAAACTGATCTCTGTGTAAATTAATGTGCACCTACGAGGCTCGAGCGGTTTTTAGCCGATCGTTTTTTTCCAGCCCTCGCACACTTTTCTCATGGGAAAATTGTCGACGGTATTCTGTCATGCTTGAGTGGAGTTTGTAAACGATTGAGGTTAAGATAATTTTAAGTAACGAGTACTCGACAAACTGTTTCTTATAATGCCACTTATATAAACCATGGTGGAATATATTACAGTCACTTTTCTAAACTTATGTATAGGAATGTCTATTAAAATCTACTCTTTAAGAATGAATTACCAATATGGAACACATTATTTAATAATTATAAGAACAAAATTAGCAATGCATTGCTAGTAACATGAAACTTAGTACTTTCCCATCGCTCCATGAATCCTCATAAGGCCTGCTAATAAGCGCGCCTCTTGCACGTCCCACAATAGAAATTTCCGCATCTCCATAAACCGCGCCATCAAGGCGCTCGCCGGCCCGGCTACAGCAATCAAATCTAATACTCGGCAATAGCAACGGAACGATCCGTCATTGTTCGCTCCATCAGGCGCCTCTCCTATCTCGTCTTCTCCCGCCGGAAAAAGTCCAGGCAATCATCGACTGACGCCCGAAGTGCGCAAAAAAAGGTGCTGAGAAAACGAGGTGCGTAAAGTATCGCGCGTGGGTCGCCGCGACGATTAAATGATTGGCCGATCCGGGCGTGTGCCGAGGGGGGCAATCATCGGGTGTAATCGGCGCCGTGTGCCGGCATCTCTCTCTTCTCTCTTTACTCCGCGCCATGTTCATTGTCCATTGTGGCCGCGCGCGATCGGGTAAGGGCGACGGAAGAGTCAACATTCGCCGCTCACGGATGAGCACTCAATGGTCCCATTGTCTTTCGGGAATGTGGACCGGCGAATTGTTTCCCCGCTAGGTTTTATGGGCCGAGGAAAGTTCAGATACTTTATTGCTCTGCCTGGCATAATGGAAAATGAAACTGTTATTGTTTATAATAAGGATCGGCGGCCGCTCTTTCATTTAAAACGAGGCGCTATTATCATCGCTCCGCTGGAAGGTTTTAAAACGAGAGACCACAAATTCAATTGACTAACCTTCATGCGTTACGCCGTACCTTAGATCAGCACACCGTAACTGTGCTAAGTCTCTTTACGAAGACAATATTGACTGTAGAGAAATAGATGATGTTTTTAAAAGATACTATTCAATTAAGAGAATAAAAAGATTGAAGGTATTAGAAGGAACCGCGTGCGAAATAATTTCTTTTTATAGTGCATATCAATAACTAAAAACTGAAAACGATTTATTCGATTCCTCCGTGGCTCTTAAAAGACTTGTCAGTCGTCACCTCGTGGCTATCTTCGCTCCTCCGCAATAACAAATCTGGAATAGAACGCCAACGCCTCGAAAAAGCGTTGTGCAGTCAGCAACGCGCATCGCGAATTAAATTGTCCGTAGAGCCGAGGTATCAGACTCTCATGAATAATTCAGGCCTGATCCGTGAGAGCAGATGAAGGAGAAACACGTGGATACAGATTTTGCCGGCGCAGCAGTACAGTCGGGGCGTGCGAGTGCATATAAGGCGCGACGCGCGACGCCGACACTTTCGCCGTGAGCAAAACGCCGAGGCTCTTATCCGTTCGTGCCAATGGGGCGCGTCCTCCGCCGACTGGACCGCGACAAAGCACCTCTGGAAAGGGGGAGGAGGTCTCTCTAAGGATCGGACGGCTGCGGTGAATCTGTGGGACAGGCGCTTCGACGGATCCTGGGATCATGGAAGAGCGATTGCTGATCGTCTCCTTGAATTCAGTGATTTGGTTAATGGATCGATTCGAGGCTTTGAAGCGTACACTTTTACTCGTATTATTGTGAAGGTACTACTTCGCTGTATCGATTATTGTTGACGGGGAATTTAGTTATATCGTTATGTTTTAAATAAAAATCATTTTAAGTAATTTATATCTAAAAAATTTAAATGGCATTTTATTACATGATAAGAAAATGTCTATACTAGTTAGATTTATTTATTCCATGTATAGACTTTTACATCTTTTTACATTTTTCCCCTCGTACGACAATCCCGTGCTTTGCGCCTCCCCTTCTTACTTCTTTATTTCGCTATTTACATATATATACAGAAAATGTCTATACTAAAATAAGCAATAAGGAATGTTGGTGACGCCGCAGAATTACATGATTGAGAAAAATACAATAGGTGTAAAATTTCTATCAGTTCTTGCAAAACTTATAAGAATTAGCTATAAAAATTTTTTTAGTAAATTTTTAAAGCCGTTATAGTGTATTTTATAAAATAAGTTATTGTACTTTTTGTAATAATGTACGTCAGTCTGCGAAGACATGAAAATTGATTTCAACAATTTTTAACAAAAAATTTGCCAAGTTTCTTCGATGAAAAAGTAGAAACCATGTTTGGTCTGAGCCTCACATTAGCGTTAGACTGTTAACCTTTTAACTACCACACCTACACTCGTTAATTGCAACTTTCAGACCCGAGTTCCAATGCCTTTTAGAAAAGCTAGGGTAATTGCTTTTTCATAAATGGACAAGAAAAAGTCCTAAAAGATCGTCTGTTGCTCTTCAATTATCATAATAGTATTTTTTAAATAGCCAACAGTTGCTTCGCAGGAAAAGCATAAATCACAACAACTTTCGAAAGAAATAATATTGTCGGTAACCGTCTTTCTTAAAATGCCTTCGAATCGTCAAATAAGAGAATCTCTGATGAAAGTAGCATGATATATCAATCCATTCCAAGTTCATGCACCGTTAAGAAACCCAACGCCTCGGAAAAAAAAGGGAGTGCGATTTTGCAAGCTGTGCTCTGGTTTTAAGTTCGAATCGAAGCCGTGCCAAGTTTGGACAATTGCCTTGATATCTCGATCGGCAACTAATTCGCCCTCTCCCTCATCTACTCATCGAAGTCTCCGTAGCACGCGCGATCCAACGTCATCGGCGATTCCTCGGGAACTGACCCTCGGTAAAATCATCCGTGCGGACGAACGCGACAAAGTTGCGTCACGAACGACTCACTTACTCCGCGGATAATGGCAGGTGTGCGAAATGGGGTTAGCGTAGCGCTCCTTCTGTCCCGCTCCTGAAACATGGTACGAAGTAGGTTTTTAGTATGCGTTGAAAATAGTCGCGCCGTAAATTCTACGGAGGTCGTAAGTTAGCCGTTAAAGTTACTTGTGATAATTGTTGGAGGCTTTTATGCATCCTGCCGACGACGAGGTGTTTATTTATGTTTAAGTGTGCGAATGTCGTGTAACGCTAGCTCAACATTCCATTAGCGAATTAGTACATCGCAGTAATGTGAATTATTCAATTTACATTTGATTAATCAAAGGTCATTGACGTAAGCATGATTGACGATTGAACTACGTGTACGACTGTTAAATCAGATGCTTATTAAATTATTATTAAGAAATAGATAAGAGATTATTAAATTGCATTTGCGTTAACAATAAATAAGTTTAAGACAAAAAAAAATTAAATCATCAAGTCACCACCGTAGCTTCGCTACAAAATCAAATCGTATACAAAAAAAGAAATAAATCGCCACTGGCAAATAATAAAGAATTAAGTATCTTCATAATTCTTTTCCAAGCTTTAACGAACGATTGTGCAATGATAATAAGTCAGCGAATGCACTTAAGCGTGAGAGATGAATGCCCGAGAGTTTTTCTTTATTCGCGATTCCAAAGTCACACCTGAGTTTTACGAGCGCACATTAGGCCCGCAACGAGTAAAGGTGCGATAACTCGACTTGTCCGCTTTTTGTGTTGCAGAGGCGGATTGCTGCGTCGGCGACCCGTCAGACGAGGCATGCTGGGAGCCCTGCTACTGCGTCCTCCTCCAGGATGAGCAGACCCTCACGGCGTACAGGAGCGAGGACATGGCGGTAAGTCATTTCTGCGATTTCCACTCTCTTTTTTATCGGCAACCGTTTTTTCGTAGTCGCCACTCGATTTATTGCCAGTTTCACGCCTCAACGACTTATACGAGTATAAAATCGATTTTTTTTTCTGCCGAGTGTCTTCTTTTATTTTTCATCGGAAGTTTTGAATCTGCAGTTTAAAAATCGAGATTGAAATTTCCACGATATTGGATTTTATAAAGTATTGTTGACGTGCAATTTGACGCATGAAAACATATAATGTTTTTAAAGCTCAGCTAAATTTTAAATGGTTATTTTAACATTGAATAAGTAACTCATTCGTAATTATTTGATACGAAATTAATATATGATATTGCGAAACTTCAGGTATAGATGCAATAACAGTATTTTAATATTTTAAATTTATTTGTGATAAAGAATACATTACTTAATTTAAATTATTTCGTATTTAAATTTCAACACATTATAATTGTAGTACCATATATTATTTAATTACAAAATATTATCGATAAGTAAAACGCTTAAAAAAGTTAGATAAGTACGAGGGAAGTTTACCTCAGAAATTGTGAGCGCGCCCCCGCATTCAATTTCACTTATTCTCGCTACTTTACGCAGTGCTCCCTTCACAAAGTACACCCAAGTTTGCATTTATCGGCACTTAAGACGCCCGCGCGCGCTCTTTCTCGTCGCCGCTATGGAAACTTTTTTCTCATATTAGTCTATCCCGGAATTAAATTCCACTCGCGGAGGGAAAAAAGAGCCTCGGCGCTTTTCATCTTTTTCGCAACTTCATGAGCCGCCCGCGCGATTCGGCGGCTCTCACAGAAGGGGACCCGTAAACTACATGGAAGCTGCGAGTTTCGAGCCGCGCCTGTGCGTCGCCTTGTTAACGCCACAGGGACATCCCATTCGCTGCTCCGGTTCTTCCCTTCTTTAATAGAATTGGAAAGTCGATCCCTGCCGAGGGCCGGGACTCTCCTCTTTCCCTTGCAGTGTGTGCGCGCAACGATCTTGCCGAGTAATTGCCCCGGTCCTCGGTTCGTGCGAGGGCTTCGACGAACTTCCCGATGCTGGATGAAGTTCAGCCGGAGCTTTTAATATCGTTAACTAGGATGAAGCGGACGAAAAAGGTACGGCGGCTTGCTCGGTTGAAATTTCAAAGCAATTTCGCCTTCGCTATACAATGACGAATTGCATTGTTCGGTAAATCTTATTGTACTTAAATACAATCGAGATTTTCAATAAAAGTGTATGAATGGACAAATTTTAATGCAAGTACCACAAAATAATTTTCGCTGGATCCAATATCTTGCAACTTTAAAATATTTTTTATAATATAAGTAAATGTATATAATTACAGAGTAAATTAATTGTTATTTTCTTTATTCTCGATTTGAAAAAAATTGATTACAAAATTCTTCATGATTTATTTAATTGTTTTAATTTATTTCCCACGTAGATAATGTAAAATATTTAAATTTGTCAAAATGATCGGCTACCGGGTACCTGTAAAATACAGTGAGCCAACAACTTTATTAGTACTTAAAATCTCAAACTTTTTTTATTACTTCGATAAATTTCATATATATCAGTTAAATGCTGCATTTTTATTGCCGTACAAGCAGTCACAATCTAATAAAAAAGAAATGCACCACTGCAGTCCTCTTATGCAAAATAATCAAGGCGGTATAAAGTAGATATAAAAAAAGTACCGTTATACCGACGTCTGCAAAAAAAGCCTTTCATCCGCTTCATACCTAACGATTAAAATCCCCTCGCAATCCTCTCATACGAGCATCGTGTGAAAAAAGAACTCGTTGCGCCTTAAAACATGAACCCTCTCGCATGCTCAAAAAAGGAATGTACGAGCACCATGTCAAATTAGCGCTGCGAATTAAAAACTGCCCCCGTCAGAAAGGAAAAAAATATTGGGCACTCGAAGTAAACGCGGCTTTGTCGAAATATAACTCGAAGCGAAGTGGAGCCTTTGCTCTCGCGAATTTTCAGCGCCAACTGCTCGCTGGCAATGTAATTAGTAATCGCAGATACCGCTAAAACAGTCTGGGCTAAACGCCGCAAGAACGGACAGTTTACTTGGACGTGCATCTATTATACACAAACATCGGAGGGCAACGGGGTACGTGCTATATCGACCGGGTCCGAGCAAGGAGTAGGAGCAGCCTCGGAGAGCGAGGAAAAAAACGTCCACTTCGTAAAGTTTGGCTCTCGCCAACGTATTTCGGAAGCGGCGCTCCTTTTCTTGCACGTGCACAGAGAGAACCCGGCGAATTCTAGCCGCGCATTGCCGTCCATTGTGATGATTTACCGTGCCCGGAGACCGACGCTCTCGTACGTCGTTTATTCTTTTTTTTTCGTTGCTCGGTGTTCACCTAACGGAGAGCGTTTTAAAGTTTAGTATTTTCGCGGATTTAAGGGGGATGGATTCTTGAACTTTTCCGGAATGTAGTTCGCTTTGAAAACGCGACGGGAACAATAGAAGAACAGTACACGTTTTCAGTTGTTTTCAATACAGCTTGTTTCCTTTTAAACATTTTAAGTAAATTTAAGTTACATTAACTTTGGTAAAAGAGAACATTTTTCAAGTTTTATTTTATAATAGTTTTTGGCACATTTATTTGGATTATTTAAAAAGTACTTATAACATGGTTAATTATGAAATGATAGGTAAATACAGTAAGAATCAATTGTCTAATTAGCATATAAGTGGCTGAATTTTAACATTAAATATATGCAAACATTTAAAAATTTGTGAGATCATAGTTCACATAATTTTGATTAATTACTTGAGTATTTGATCTTTATTATTTATAATTTAATAACTCATATTTGATATCTGCCAGACAATTGTAATATTTTAAAAATAGCTGCTCGCTGAATGCAAGACAAAGGATTGAATAATAAATAAATTCTAAAGGTTGATAATTAGCAAAAAATTTATATACTTTAAAAATTCAAGGGTCAGCCACTTTTAGGTCGAGTCGTTATGCACTCAATTCTTTTGATTCGTTGAACTCATCTTTTTTGCCGCAAATAAAACCCAGTATTCTGCGAATGAAGCGAAAGTAATTATTCTCTGAAGAATAGCAAGTACAGTTTGCCGAACAAAAAACTGGTGAACAGGAAGAACATAAAATAAGTCGTTACGAAATCCTGAGGAAAGTAAAAAAAAAGAGAAGGAAAAGGGAAAGAGGACCTAAAAAAGATTCGAGGAAAAAAGTACGACCGAGACCCAACTGTCTTATATCAGATTCACCCCGCGTACCTTTCAAATCTTTTAAGTTTATATTGATTTTACAGTCTTGCCAAAAAGTGAAAAAAAGTAGGCAAAGTTGAAGAATATAAGTATAAACCCGAAAAAAAAAGTATTTTAATTCATCAATTTGCATTAGAAAAATTATGTACAAATAGGTACATAATCTCTGTATAAAAATTGTTTGAAGTCGTGAAATGTTAGCATCGTTATATTCTTGACAAAAACATCGTGCATAATAACAGCGATTAAATCGAGTGTATAAATTCTTGAGATAATTCGCAATCAATTAAAGATAAATATTTCCGGCCATTCGGGTTCCGTCGAAGTCCAAAAACATCTTCATAAATCGACGGAAAATTCAATAAACTTCCTGTGAAAAAACCTCTTGTAATTCTTAAAAAAAAAAGAAACCTTTTCGACGAAGACTACCATCCCGCGCGTCTTTAAAAGCATCCGACAGTTCCGGTGGGGCTGGTACTCACGAATACACCGGCAAGCGGCGAATTTTCAATTTTTCCCTCTCGACAGTCGAGCTCAGGAAGGGGGAACGGAGAAAATAGGAGTTCCCCTCACTGGTGGTGCCATTGATTCGACGGATGCGCCAAAACCATAGTCGTTGCCGCGGTACGTCGCGCTATCGAGCCGAATTTGCACGAGACACTGCGTCGCTGGGCGAACCTCTGGAATTGCCAAGTGGCCTTCTCATTACGAGCTTTAAAGGTCCATTCGAATTCCGGGCGCACGGCCTCCTTACGACGACCTCAGCTACTCCTGCAGAAGGGAGCTGTGTTTTTCTTTGCTAGCTTTTTCGATGGATTGACTTTTCGGGGGTATTCCGGAGTTTACTCGTTAAATAGCAATGGTAAAAAGTATTTGTTAATTCTACTTGTTAAATAGTAATAGAAAAAAATATTTCTTAATTCTAGTTTTTACATAGGGGTAGCTTAATTTTAATCATATTGAAATAATTGTACACAGTCTGAAATTGAACAGAATTAAAAATCATTATTTTTTCAAAATACATGCAATCGAACTCATTGAACGTTTTCGGGTGGTAACATAGAGCTACTTTGATCTGCAATGAATTTTTTAAATCATTATAATCAATTTATACGAAATTGAATCTACAAGTTCTGAATGAAATATTAATAATTGTACCAAGAGGAGAATGAAATTCTGATGGAAATACCTTACATAAAGTAATTATATATTTAAATTCCTTTCATTTCTGAATTTATTTATATATCAATAAGTAAAAATCCATGGAGGTTTCATTTTAGTCCGCATTTCTCGTGATGTGATTGGCCGAGATGTAGATGTTATTTTGTTTTTCAATTGTTTGTTGTGACACTATTTATAAAGCTAACCCGCATTTCCGTGCGCGCAGCCCGCGCCTGATCTGGTATGAATTAAATAATTGTGTTTGTTTTAGTTTTTTATAAAAAATAAAATCTATTTGAGCATTCTAAAAAATAAAAAATGTTACTTTTTTTATTTTGCACAATTATGAACAAAAAATTAAGAAATATTGTAGAATAGTTAAACAGTTTAGCAAATCATCAGTAAGTAAAAAATTCATGGAGGTTTCATTGTATAGTCAATATTTCTCGTGATGTGATTGGTTGAGCTGTAGAAGTTATTTTGTTTTTTAATTGCTTGATGTGACGCTATTCATAAAACTAAACCACATTTTCGCGCGCCTGATCTAGCTATAACAATAAAAAATAAATCTTACAAAACATTTATATTTATAATAATTGAAAATAAATTATATTAATTAATTTATAATAAAAAACGCCTGAGAAAACTCGTACATTCCGTAAAAACTTTCATAGCACTATAACAAGATAGATAGAAACGAGTGGCCACTAACCGCGACGAAGAAGCGCCGTAATTGACGCCCCGAGTCCATTTTCTCCGTGACGAGCGCCCGACGCGGAAAACATCGGCGCGGAAAATTCGACGGACTCGTAGGAGCGCGGAAATGAGGCGCATGGTTCTCGAAGGGTTGCCCGGCCGACCCTCCTTCCCCGTCGTCCGGGGCTACCGCGGCAAAGGCGAGGGTACGACCGGGTCGAGTAACTTCGTTTCGCCCTATAGGATTCCTTTCGCGAGCTTTGTAGTTTATTCCGGCCGCGGGCCAAACTCGCCAGATCGGCACGCACGTGCTCAAGGGAGAGAAATTAAATTGATTCCCTCCCTCTGTGTTGTTTTTTTTTTATTCTTGAAGCTCTTGCAGTGGATTCTTCCTTCCACTGATAGAGTTATGCGATTAAGCGGCGAGTCGGGGATTTTGTAACTCGATACCCCGAGCTTTGAAGTTGCACTGGAAGAGAATGTAGGCCTGTCTCGTTGTTTTCGCGAGAGCCCATTACATCCTAAAATATAGTGTATTCGACGCACGCGATTGTACGATTCTATTTTAGCGTTTAAAACCGTGACGATGTGTAAATATTTTCGAACAATGAAGTAATTTTAATGCTACGCAACTTTGCGCGGAGTTTCTCCTCTTGCCAGAGAGAAAACGCTAAACTAAATGCAGGTAATTAACACATACTTCAATCATCGTTTTTTCACACGTTTCATATAATTCGTACTTTGTTCAAATGTAAATACATTCTAGTACTTCCCTTCGACTTCTAATTTTAATCCACATTAAGGACGAAATGTATAAAACCACACAGAGAATTGCGTCAGACTACGTCCACCTACACCAAAAGCATGCACTCCGCTTTTGCAGACCCCTCGTTCAAAACTAAAGGACACACCGGAACGAGAGTCGCAACTGATAGCCTAGACTCTGCATCGAACTTTGAAAGGCACGCCTCTAAAACCGGGTGAACGAAAAAGTGTCGAATTTTCATTGCACGGCCCTGGCAAGGATATCTTTTGATCCGACGCCGCGGCCTCATGGTCTTTTTCGGCAGGCGAAGGTTCGTGCAGCCGCGGCGGTGGTCGCTTTGCCGTTGGTCATGCGTAAACGACCCCCAAGGCGCGCGGCCCCTGTTATGACGAGCTGCGGCAGAATGCAACGAGCGCGCGGTTTATGCGCCCGGCGCGCACGGAACGCTCGAACCGTGTGTGCACCACTTTGTGGGCCTCCCTGCTGCTCTGCATTCGCGAATTCGAGACACTCCGACCGGTAAATTAGGACGACTCGCAGCAGCGTTTAATCGGGTTTCTGTATTTGCTTCGCCCGTTATGTAAGTTTTAGAGTTTTATTTTTTGGAAGGAGCGGTAAATTTGAATCACTTGAGTTTAACGCGTAAAAATATAAATTTTTTTTTAAGTTGTCGACATATAGTTGTATAGTTCATCGTATATTATGTAGTTCATCAGTTTACAAAGAAAGGCACATTTCAAAGAAGCTTGTTATAATTTGCCATTTTTCGAGCCGTAAATGAAATAAATTCTTCAAAAACTTGATAAATTTAAGTTATTATATATGAATGATAGGAGAGTTTATTTTTCTCTAAGATTTAAATAAAGTAAATTCAAATACGTCTGTTTTGAAATGCGCTTTTTTACGTTGGAGGTGACGAAAAGTGGCGTACGTATTTTGAAATTACATTGAGTGATAAGAATTGAAGCAACTTTTTCACTTAATTAACGGTATACGATTGTTAAATAATATGGAAAAGTCAACCAAAATATTTATTTTTTGTGTGTTGTCAATTATTTTTTAACTGTCGTAAAAAAATTACCTTTGTATAACGATCGATCGAATAATTTAATTTTCATCGTCAAGTGAAATCTGTAATAAAATGAAACTCAATCAAGATCTTTAATTAGAGAGTGGAGCTTCCGACGGAGAGTCGAAATTGCTTCTTATTCGATTTCCATTGACGAGATAGCTTTGTCAAGACGGAGTCAAAAGCCGCGTGCTTTACATCTTAAAATTGATGGGAAGGTTGCCTCTCCTGCCTTCCTAACTACCAAATGCAATTTCACCAGGTAGTCGAGCTCGTCACCTCGCGACCCGAACTTCACGGTTATTCGAAAGTCGACGCATGCCTGTTAGAGATTCGGAAGCAGGGGAGCCCGAAGTTGCGAGTCAAAGGTCGTAAAAGGCCCTCGTGGCATCGTACAGCAGGTCCTTAGTTAATTATCATGTTTCTAGGGTCTAACGATAGGGCAGGCTGTTTGGTCTGTGGGATAACGCGATTCGACCGCTATTGAATACACAGGCAAATTATGGACTGCTAATAGCGTTAATGAATAATTCGGGTAACTGATACGAGTACGTTTACGATACGACATGGTTACGAAGCTTTGAAATGGTGATTAAAGTTACTTGTAATTAATAGAAAAAGTGGTATCTAACTAAATTGATTAAATATTCGTCTGCATATTAGGAAATACTCAATCGGATTCATTATGATGGAAAGTTGGTTATAGAGTAATTGATATCAATAATATTTTACTAATAGCCTTTATTCATTCTGTCAAAAGATTGATATTTTTATCAACGTCAATTTATTATTGGACTACATAGATACATAGTAGTCGTATCTACATATCCGGTTTAATTTTGTAAAAATAGATACGCATTTTCACGGAATTCTTAGTATGATTTTTAAGTATCAGCTTTAAAAAAGTTAGTTATTTCGAACTGCACATTTTCCATAAATAAGCTGACCACCTTACCAAATATAGTTTTGACTAGAAAGTTTGTAGTCATAATTTCCCGTTGGTAATTTTTATTGAAGATTTTTAGGTAGCACCGCAAGTAATAAAACAACTCAACGGTAGCAGTAACTTGAAATTTTAACGTATAAAAAGTCATAAAACCTGTTGTAAACTAGGTGCGATTTAATCTTCTTTAACCACCTTACATTACGCTGGTTTGACAAACTCGCCTGCATGCCGTAATCTCACGCCATACGCCTCGCATCTTCGACAGTCGAATACGAGCGCCACGCATCGTTAAAGAGTGAAAAAAAGGAAGAAAGCGGACCGTGAAAATAAGTATGGCGGGCGTCGAGGTGAGAGCATTACGACGCGGGCGGTCGTTAAAAAATCGCGATGAAATTTCTCGCCGACTTTTATACGCTCTCGAGCGCATCATAATTTCGACGTGCGCGACCGTTCCCTTAACGTCGACTTTACAGGTCGCTCCGAGGATCCATTAGATCATGTCGAATGTCTACAGGCAATGCAAAGTTGCCTGCGTATTGGACGTATTGCTGCAAAAGTGGATTCTGCCGAGGCGCGTGGAAATTTATATATACATTTACACGAGCGATACCTGCCACCCGCGCGCGGGGAGAGTTACCCTTGCCTCTTGTGCGATGGAACGTGCGTTTTTTCCATTTCGCTGTTCGATGTGAATTTTCGCGAAGCGCGTACTACCAGCGACTACTACCTTTAGAGCAAACTTTTCGATGCTTTGATGCGAAAATTCGACATTGAAAATACATTTTTATCGTTTCAAGGAATAAAGTTATTTTCAATCATGAATTAAATAACGTGGTAGAATTGAAAGTCAGACACTTTATGTTGAATCTTATTGTTACATCAGTTTAATATATTTTTATATAAAATTTGCTATAATGGATCTTATGATTTTTTTATATAAACCTCATCATAAGCATTTTAGGTTTCTTTAAATTATATGTTTATGTAGCAAGTGTAAGAAAGATTCGAAAACTTAGTATAATTTATTATAGTAAATACAAAATCTGTTTTTATCTTTCTACAATAATTTCATTATTTTATAATTCAGTTAATTCGTCTTTTTAATATATAAAGTACTAGTAAACAAGGAGAAATCAATAGACGTTTTAAAACTCTAAAAAAAGTAGTATGCCTTTTTGAACATCTTAATTAGATACTCTTTTATGCTTCTCGTCCAAGCATTTAAAAATGTAATAAAAACAAAGTAGAATATAAAATCAATAATTTGTCCTCTTCTGTTAAGTATCCAGGATGTAAACTGCATTAAGCGCAACTGAACAATTCAACGTGGTTACTCAACGCGCAAATAAATTTTACTCGCCCGATAATCAGAATAAAAAATGTCGCACTTCGCCCTGCAAGACAAAAAAGTAGCGAAAGTTTTGAGTGAAATATTCACTCACCGGGTGCTTCGCCACCAGCGTCGCGACGAGAGGGAAAGCAATTCGATCTGTGAAAGGATGATAAAACATGCGCGAGATGCGCTGGTTGAGTAAGAAATGCTCGGCTACAACGCCTTACTTTCGTTAATGGCTTTCCCGAGGGATTCAAAAATACCTTTTCCGAGACCCTCACCTCCAGCACCTCCCATCTTATCCGACGCGCTACTTACCGACCAATCGGGATTTATCTTAGGCCGGCTTGCGATTTATTTTCCGCCTGGTTTCTGTACCTTACCATTTTCCCGGCAGCGGAGACTTTATTTTATAGAGACGAACGAGTTACGCTCCGGCGTCGTAAAAATCGTTGCAAGAAATTTTTCATAAATACAGCTACGTGCTTCTTGGATTTTCGTAAACTTTGAAAAGTCAGCTTGTTTAATTTTACCTGTTTTATAATAAAACTGCTCAGACATTCGTGATTTAATATTGAATTCAACCTGTTTCACATAATTTAAATTCATTATGCTTTTAGTTTTATATTAGTTCATATAGTGTTTAATGATTATATTAGTGTTTAATGATTCATCACTCGATAATCAATCCCATACTTTATGTATAGTTTATGAAGTTTAATACAAATTAGATAAATTTATGTTAATTATTTTAAAATTTCTTATTGATTGAAAAAACCATAAGGGAACTTTATTAATTTTATGCAATAACAAAAAGATACACTATCTTTATTTAAATTGATGGTTTCCATATTATAAGAAAACCAAACAAAGAAATAATTTTAAAAATGTTTAAATTTCTTCATTACTTAATATCTCGTATATCTCAAAGCAAGAAAAGCGTATTTTCAAAATCTCCATTGTATTTGAAGCAAAGTTCCCTCGCAGCACCGAAACGACAGCGACCACGATGTACATCTTATGCAAAAATCGTGAAAAAATATGGGGACCGACCACAACCCCGGAAAAGAATTCAGAGAAGAGTGAAAGTAAGATCTTTCCTTTCCTCGTGGGCCTCGTGGAGCCCGAGTACGGATACAAGCGTACCCGTCTCGCCGGAAAATAGAAGAGTCGGGGGTTGTACGAATGGTTTTTTCGTCGAGAAGAAAGGATCGAGAGAGAATTTGCGGACGACCGGCGTCGCGACGCCGAGGGAAGGAGGGCGGCCTTCCGGGCGATAAAGCACTCCTCGTATTTAAGCGCGAGTCAGCCGGAGCTGGCTTTGATATTTCAGTTGAGCTGCCACAGGGCGACGTTACTTGTAGTCGAGGTTATAACATACGTTACTTGGGTGTGGACAGTGTGCTGACGCTGTGCTTGCTCGATTGGTTTGTCAAAGAGAAGCAACTTTTGAAAACTTATTTCCGCCGACTCGAGGCGGAGTTTCAGAGTGGCGGGAGCGGGGGATTGTAAATTTGTAGTTTCTTTTTCACATGAATTTATTTATTTAGAAACTTACTTGTTACTTTAAATGACCTTGTCGTTCTTGGCTTTTGAAATTTCTGGCTGTGAAAGAAAGAGCGAGTACATCATTGTCAAAGAGAAAGTTTCGTGTCGCAGTTACAATGAATACTGCTATAATTAAAAAGTTTTTTATATTTGAATGGATTATAAATAGAAATTTAGCGAGAACGTTGAAAAGGGGAAAAATTTCGAAACGCGTTTAAATTCCGCTCTGCGTATAGGTGGATTGAGACGATTCTTTTGGAAGACAAGCACAAACAAGATACGTGGAGATAAAGAGAAGAAATATGTGAAAAAAAAAATTTACTCCAGGAATTTGTGGCATTTTTAATTCCGCTTCCATCCCGAAAGTATGAAAACCCAGCCCGCGTTCCAGTTTTTCCAACGTGGTATAACGACCGCCTAAAAAATAGATTCATTGTAATAAAAACTTATGCATTAAAATACGAAAAAGTGTCTTTAGATGCTTTGAAAAATTAATTGAGGAAACGTTATAATTGATACGTTATTAAACAAAATGTTCTTTACATTGTGCATTAAAATATTTCATATTTATTGGATATTTATTTTCAAGTCTGAAATTAATTAGTTCACGGAATTGAATGATAGAAGGACAACAACAATTGGTACTTAAATAAGAGACCTTTGTTTCTGTCAATCATTGAATGAGAATAATTTGCGTATTTTCCGGTATATAAAAACACTCATTTTACGATTCACGTAATAGTCCATTTTAAATTTCAATAATTATCGTAAGACTATTATTCCACTCTAGTTATAAATACTCCGAAGCATTTGAGCTTCTCTCTACCGTATAAAGCAACTCCGAAGAATTTAAAATTCGTGAAAGATTCGCGCTGTCTCGAGCAGAGTATGAAGCTCCGCAACAATTCCTCTCTTCTCGGAAAAAGCAAGAATCGCGTTACGCAGCAGACGCGCCGTTAATACAGCCATGCTACGCGATAGAGACAATACCGAGCTCCCGGTTGGCATGGCTGCGCGCGTCGTATTTCGCGCTCCTCGAGCACCTTCGGCAAGCGGAAAGGAGACGGGAGCCGCGCCGAGGCCGTCCGCCGGGGGGAAGAAGAGAAAGGAGGCAGCAGGAAGATAGGAGTACGAAGGGTGCATTTATATCAGCGAGACTCGCCTTCGGGGGGCAGGGGGTGGGTCTGCGCCGCACACGGGAGTGAAGATAAACACAGACGAGGAAACGTCTGAGGGGACGAACGGGAGGGAAGTACATCGCCGGCGCGTTATTGTCGATACCGGACGCCCTCTCCTCTTCCTCTGAGTTTCCGGAGGGAGGACGATTCGAGGAGGAACTCTTTGAGTGCGAGGAATCGCTTTCTTTTTGTATTACGGCTTTCGGAAGCGAGCGGATTTTATGGGGTACAGATACCTACTTGGCTTTTTCGCGAGTGCCCGAAAGCTTTCTTTTTACAGAGTGTACGTGTTTTTGAATGATAATGTCTTCATTGAATCGGGGGCGTTTCTGAACGAGCGATTTTTTTTTCGATGCCGTAGAATAGAGATTCATTTGGATAAGATTAGGTCTTTTTACTCAGACTTTTGTCGCGTATAAAACTTTCGACTAAAATATACTTTGTACAGAATAGAAAGTTCTTCATTCAGGGCGACTCTCTCAGGGTTCTCAAAGAGTTCAAGGAAATTCTTCATAAATTTGTTTTTATATATTGAAAATCTTTTCTCGTAAAAATCTCGACGAAGCTACTTGTAAAAATTACGAAAAAACATTCGAATCATAAGATGGTCTGCAAACCCTATGAATTTTATCTGAAATTTGAAAAACCTTTTAATTTTTACACGACCATTTCTGTACAAATTTTATCTGAACTGATTAATTTTTGGAAAATTTCTTGAAAGATCCAAGATTTAGATAAAAAATTTAGCGATGTTTTGATAAAAATATCCGGTGTTTGCAAACAGATTCTCGATAACTTGTATATATGGTAAATATCATTGAGAGCTTCGCCTTAAAAATGAGAAGAAAATTCTTATTGTTGAGGTAATGTGTATATATTTCTGAAGTAACTTATTAAAATCCAGATGGCCTCATTTAAGTCGGTCTAGATTATAAAAAAGGAGACTTTAAATTGTAGTTTATCTGGTATGAAATAAACATTTTAACGGCGGTAGATCCACCTATAAATACTTCATAACGGCATTACCCCGAAAAAGCTTTGGAAAAGGCAATTTATATCAACGGTTAAAGGTTCAAATTCCGTTCCTTTGCTAACGTCGTCGTGAAAAGAGGAAAAGCCATACCGTGCACTAATTACGTATAAATGGGCGGCTGAATAATGAAGAAGGACTTTAAAAAGTTTTTCGTTTAAAGCGCGTCTGACGGACCAGGCCCCTCTTATTGCTTTTATTAACCGCTCGACATGAGCCGTTGTTCCGCATTTGTACGCTGGAGGAGACGAACGGCCGTTGACAATATTTATACCTGCTTGGACACGGCGCAGTCGCGTACAGTCTGCATGTGGCCCTTCGTTAAAATTAAATTAAAATTCAGGTAAAAATTAAAATTCACAAGGATTCCGTCGGGTTCGTATTCAGATACTTACGGCGAATCTAGGCGCTCGCACGAAAAGCTCAAACTCCCTCTCTGCTGCTATCGCCGACGGTTCAACGCCTCGACGCTTACTTGACTCTTCTCTCCAGCGAATAGACGCGCGAACGGTGTCGAGGGCAAGCACAATCGAACGGCGCCCCTCGAGTGCTTTACCGGATTTGGTTCTTCCGTCGTTTTCTGATTCCTCACTCCGGCGTTGATTTTTTGCTTCCTCACAGAGGAAGTTTTGTGATAGTAAATTTTAAAGTTTTGTTGAAACTTAGTTGAAACATATTTTATTGAATTCTAAACACGAAAAACGCGTTTTTAGAAAATGTTTGTATGGACATGCGCGTGCGTATGCGCGTGTGTTATTATATGTTGTAATAGTGAATTCAAGGGAATTCTAAACTTTTTTTTACTTAATTTTTAATACTCAACTGAATGTCCTGAAATCATATACAGTTTTACTACTATTTGTTAAAAATGTTATGGGTGAAATGCTTGAATGTTAAATGATATCATGATCCTTACGTTCAATTTAATAATTATAACGTAATTTTTTTTAGCATTCTATAATAATTCTGACGTATGATTCGGACATTTGTTTATTGTTATTCAATCAAAATTTATATCTCGCCAGTCAATAAAATGAAAAAAGCACACTGAAAAAATGTATTGTAAAAATTATTCGTATAAAGTAACATGACCACAAACTGGACTTATAAAAATTATCATACTTTACAATAAAATTTACTACAGTTATGGCAAAATTAATAGTAGGTGATGGTAATTTTTATCTGAGAGTCCAGTCTGTGGTTGCGTTCCCACACATAGTAATTTTTATAACATTTTTTCCTTAGTTAACGCTAATTACTTAATAATTTTAAGAATTGCGTTAGAATTAACTAAAAATTTGAGCCAACGAAATAATTGAATTGAATCAACTAATAATTTCCAAATACGCATCTGTACGGTCGCCAAGAGTAGCGGTTTTCACTTTTCCCTGGGAAATTGGAGTTGCCGCAGCTATACGCGAGGCCGTAAACTTGCCCCGCGCCATTCGAGTAATTACCGAACTTTCCGTGCAAGTTTCTCCCTTATATACGCAAGCGAAGAATTCGCAACGTTTAAGAGGGTGCGCGGAGTGACAAACAAGCGGGTCCCATCTTCGATTCTCTTTCGCGCGTCTCTGGAACTCGCACCCACCAAAGTTTTTCAATTAGTCCGGGCGGCGCGCAACTGATTCGTCCGGCGAACTGCAGTAAGAAAACGCGCTCCATTATCTCTCGCAGGACCGCGGGGGCAGATTGGACACAAAGGCACGGAGGAAGAGGAAGTCGAGTCCTCGGGGAGGTGGGGCAGCTCGGCTCCGTCTACCGCTACAGTTCGATTATACGCTCGGCCGTGGGCGATCGAACGCCAGTCCGCACCTGCGAGCGGGAAACCACAGGGTAACGCATCGATGAATGCGCTAACGACTCGATTCCCGGAGAGGCGATGCCTCGTGTGTGCGTGTATGTTACTGTTCCATACGTATGCTCCGCTATTTTATTTTTTACTGTGCTGCATTTTGCGCCGCTGCGCGGGTTGTGTTCCGCGGGTACCGGTGATTATTTTTACTATGACGGGGGTACAGATTAGAGGCCGTTCGTTTTACTGTCGAAGGTGGGGAGCAGTCATTTGGAATGCACATGCTTAGATGCAATTAAATGTACGCGAAACATAAAAGTTAAATATATTTTTCATGGGTAGTCCGATAAAAACCTTTAAAATTTATTTACGTATATTTATTTATTAAATTTATTAAATAATGATTTTTTAGTAGTATACTATACAGGAAGACGGAAAACTGGTTAAATAGTCTGAATAATTTTAAGTTTTTAAGTTAAGTCTTTTTAGACTATTATAACAATTAAAACTGCCGGAAAGAAATCATTAAAATCACAGTAAACACCCGCTTCTTCTCTGCAATTAAAAAGAAGAATACTTATGCCGACGCATCTGTAAAGAATTTTTTTCGCCTAACATCATCTATTACAATAAGCAATCCTACTTAAATGCCTGTAGGGTAATGTAATTTGCTCAAGACTCGCATAAGACAAGCCGATTAATCTGACGGACTGAAATATTAATTGAACATATCGCTACCATCATAAGGCAATTACATGGGATTTTACTTGATTTATTTTGTAATATCAGATTACACCTTCATTAAACTGGATAATTTTTAAAAGTTAATAGGACTGTTAATCTTCAGACTTCGCGCTGAAACTGATTAAAAATTATTTTTTTAAACAGAACATATTAATATCATTAGGAATAACAAATCGCACAAAAATTATGTAGTTCCTTTGAAGCAAATGCCAGACACTCGTTCAGTACGTAATAAAGGCAATAACTCCTGCACCCTACCTACAATAAAAATATACACCTAATTAGGTCGGACATAAAGTAACAAATACACACAACAACAGAAATCAGCAAAGGAGTAATCACATCTCTTTTTTTTTTACCGGACGCAGCTATTCGCAGGGACGGCCTGTATGTTCAAGTCTCACAACAAGGTTTGTTCAATCACTTTTCTCTTCCTGCACATGTAACTGTGTTGTCTTGGCGTGTGTCGTCCTCTGTGTGTTGTGTACATGTGTCTCGTTCGCGCGTCCACGCCTAAGTGAAATTTTCCAACCCTCGCGAACTTCGAACACCTTTCAAGTCTTCCTCCAGGGAGCATTGTCTGAGCGCGTGGCGCGAAAGCTCCCGATTTCGAGCATCCCCGAAACCCCCTTCGTGAGGAGGCGTTTCGTGCGCGCATCTAGTGTGAAACTCGATACTTGGGAGTCGGTAAGGTGTGCAAACTCGACGACGAGACGCGGCCCTCCTACTCGAGGGCTTGAGAGCGAGGAGCCGACGACGAGCGAACCGCGTATATACTGCGCCAGGCGTCGAGCGATTATTCATTTCCGCGCTTTCCGTCGGCTGCCGAGGTGGAAATGCGCTCGTCTGCGGCGGAGAAAAATTTTATGAGCGAATCGCGAGCAATCGAGTTAGCCTGCCTGCAATTTCGTCATTTTATAAGTGTATTTCGTACCTTAAAATTTTACCGCTAAATATGCAGCTTTCATTTTATCTTTTGCATTTTTGTTAGTGTCACGATTCACAGTTAAAGGTTTTTAATTCTGTTGTAAGTTTATACAGAGAGAATTTCTATTTTTTTTTAAAAATTACATAAGTCAGCAGTAAATTTTCCATAAATATAATAAATTTTACTGTAGAATATTGGAAATAATTCTATATGTACTGTAAAGTGGCCTTTTTTATCAGAGATTCCAGTGTGGTCGAGTTCTCATACAGATAGTAATTTTTACACTACTTTTTTTCAGAATGTGAAAGCAACGAGACAAAATTTATTACAACTTAAAGTTTTATGAAGAATTGATGTGATAATTGCGAAAAATCACTTTTATTTTACTCTAAATTTCTCCAAAAAAAAATCGTTTTATCTTCCACGAAAAATCGCTGCAATTTTAAAGTAATTTCCAGCGCAACACTCTGACACACACTTGGGATTTCTCCCTCAAATTATACGTTTCAGCTGTTGGAAAAAGTCTCACCGTGTCTCTTTTATTCGCGAATTAAGTAAAAAATATTGTGCCTGGTACAATAATGTAAAAATAATTGCACTCTGACAAATTATCAGAGAGAGCATTTTCCTCGGTGGCGGCCTCCAACCCCGGAATTTTTCCATCAACTCGGAGCTCTCTGCTATGCATCGAGTGCAGCGTCGTCGCCGCAGCGGTGAAGCGGCGCCGGGCGGGTAATGCAATTTTCCGGTCTGTCCCAGCGATTGTCGCGTGCAGAACAAGTGGCACGATCTTTCGCGCGTGTTCTCTCCTTTTCGCTTCATGAAGCTCTGGACGCGCGCGCGCGAGTTCATTCGGAGCCTAGATTCCGCACGCGACGCAGAGCTTGCAGCGCTCGAGGGCTTCCCGCTGAATTCGAACAAGATGCGTTTTATCGCGTTGCCGCGCTTCGCTTTGTCGCTGCTCCTATTATGAGAAGCTTGCCGAGGCATCATTCGTTTGAGTTGATCTGCGACTGAGATTTCGTTGTGGGAGTTTGGCTTTGAGTTTTGTGTGATTTAAGTCAATGGAATTGTAAGCGTTTTTTTTTGGAATGACTAAATGCGATAGTGATATATCAATTTCTATACGTGGTTTAATTGATTTTGATGGTTATTACAAGAGATTATTGATTAGATATTAACATGAATAGTTATATGTTTCAAGTATAGAGTTAAATCAATTGCATATTTTACATAGAAACGAATGATTTGTAACTGAATGACTATTCAAAATCGATCGTAATTTAATGAATTTTATTAATTCTAATTAAATGTTAAATCGTTATTTTGTTATCCGTATTACATAGACACTTCGGTTTCCCTGAAATATCAAAAGTACATTCTAGTTCTTTTTTTAAAAAATAGTACTACAAATCTAATTTTACACTGCAAAAAGCATTTTTCGCTTGATTTTTGAAAATAAAAGCTTCATTGGGAATTTCTTAAAATGTACTTTACTCGGAGAAAATTTATTGTACCCGATAGATACATTTATCCAAGAAAATCTATGAAAATGCACTGAATTGTAGAGTTACCCTGTAAAAGTGTGATTTTTCGAAAAGAACCTGAAATAAGCTTTTTTGGTAGGAGTACCGGCATGCAGTCGTGCGAAATTATTTCATATTAATATTCAGCAAAAGTATAATCCACATTTAGTAAACCGCATGGCATTAAAATTTACAATCCTATATAACCAGTTAATTTAAACCCCATAATAAACTAAAAAAACTCCCATCCGGCAACTAGAAAGGTAAACCACTTTCCAATTAGTCATTCGACTTATCGATAAGTAACACGTTAATTGCGTAATGAGCCCTGCAATCGCTTTACCATTCAACTCTCCAGGAAATTCGCGGATCTACGCCGGTTCACTTAAGAAAAATATAACGTATTGCGCAAACAAACAGGCGCAGCTCTATTAAAGCTTTGCATTGAGTGTGAGTATGTATACCGAAACCGAGAAAGCCAATCCCATAGAGAACAAAAAGTACGCGGGAGAGACTGATTAAGCGCATTAATTAAACGCGGCGAAATTTTCGTCATTCTGATACAGTGCCTCGACCGGATAATTAATCGACGCCTTATAAAAAACAAGGATCAGATGTGGCGCCTCGGTTATTTCGGTCCAGGCGGTAAAGTCTCTCCATACACTCCACGCACGAATGCTAATTGGCGTAATTGACCGTCGCCAACACTCGGGCGATATATTGGCGCACGTGCAAACGGCCCGATGGTTTCGCCTATTATCGTGCGTGCTGGCGACATGCCGATGTGTCCGCAACCCGAGTTTCTTCTATCAATATTCAGAGGAGAATGCGCTTACAGTAATGGTTTGGTATTGTGACTGCGCTTTAATTTTTTATCTTTTTTTGCCTTGTTCCAAATGAAATATTCAATTTCAGATAAAGTGTATGGGAAGGGAAAAAATCAAGTGTGTTGACATCGTTGATCACTGAAATTCAGAAATCAGAATGTCTTTTTTAATAGCAAAAATCTATTTCTGAAATTATTATTCTTACTCTTTTACTATAGTACTTCTACTAATGGATTAACATAGGCTTTTAAATGAAAAGAACAAAAACGACAGCGTAGCATTGTAAATATTTCCAGAAAACTTTAAATCAGATTAACCAATCGCTCGAAAGTTTTTACTCGAAAATAGGCGTAAAATGTTTCGAGTTCTCCCTCGTGTTCAAATTAGTTCAACGCGCTTTTAATGAAGTTACAACGCCCAGGGACGGGCAGCTTTTGCGCGAGGCGCAGGAAATATCGGGTAACCCGAGAGCTCGGTGATGGCCAGTTTTGCCTATCCTCGCGGGCGTGCGGCGAATCGCAAATTCACTCCGGTTAATTGGCAGGTGGAAGAGCAGCTCGCGGTTATCGCTGCCGGGAGCTTTTCGCCAGTCAAGGTCGACGTCCGATGACGCGATCGAGGCTCGTTCGTTCCCACAGCCAACCCACCGATCAATTCGTCAAAACGCGCAGGATTTTCATTTTTCTCGACGCGTGGGAGCTTCGCGATGTTTTTAATCCAGATAAGCTTGCGGACGACCGGAAGCGCGGATACGCTCTCCAAATTGCGTGTGAAATTCCGACGAAGCCTGGGCGTCGACCGGCTGGGGTGACTCGACAAAATTTCTTCTCTTTTTTAATTCCGTTGACGACGTAATTTTACTTTGTCTAATTAAGGTTTCTACGTGTAATTTTCATCGCTGAGACTGAATGTCCGAGTGCTCATAACTTTTTCTCAATTGCGACATTTATTGCTCGCTCGAGTTAGCTTCGTGTAATGCCTGCCTTAAGTAAGATATTTTATGACTTGCAAATTTGTCGGCGACTTGCTTTTGCGGATTAACCCCTACCTTAAAAATCTAAAGTGTGCAGTTAAATCTTTTTTTTACCGCAACTTTATTTGTACAACATTCACTTTATCGTCGAAAATTTTTCCTCGTTATACATATCGAAGTTTCGTTGAATCCAATAACATCAGACTTTAGCATACCAAAAAAATGTTCATACTTTCGTACAAGATAATTATCCACTTTGCCAGATATGGGGGCATCGAAACTTTAACAGTCACCAACGACGCGTAGAAAAAAGGAATCCGGGAAAAAAGATCCAAAAAGGTCCGTATGCTCTGGTGAAGTGTGTACAGTAGTGTACGCCGTTCGCACGTGGGAGAAAGTGTATATATCATTTACGTTATACTACTTATACTGTACACGGTGGAAGCGCCACCAGCGCACAGTGTGCCCCGCTAGCCTCTCATTCCACCGACAAACGAGGTCTAATTAGTGACGTCAGCTTGGCGACAGGTCAATCTACGATATTTTCAAATAAACTTCGAGGCGCCCGGCGCACAGTGTGTCAGTGCTCCGTCGCACTCGGCCTGACACGGTAATGGAATTTTTCCCAGTCTCCCCTCGACTTATGTCGCGCGTTTAGTGCCTCGGTGAAAATGCCACAGTAACGGCGTGTTGGCTGCGCTTGCCGGTTTCTTTCCTCGTTATACGGATTTTTTTCTCTCGCTAAGAGCCACTGGAAATATGGACGTGGTGCGGGGTTACGTGAGTGCAGTTTTTTACTGTGTTTTGATACGTCATGTTTTATGTTAACACGTATCTGCTGTGTGGTGTTCGATTTTTGTTGTGTATTGTCATAATTTGGCTATGCAAACTTAAATGTGGTGTAAATGTTGTGAATTTTGTGTGAAAGACTTTGTCTGTGGTAAAATTTAAATAGAGTATGATTTAGCTTCTGATTTGCAGCTTATAGCTAGAGAATTATTAATTACAATCGGAAATGCGGTAGATGCAGCCGCAGTAGCATATCTAAAAATACTATAATTCACACAATTTTTTTCTCAATAACAAAAAATGATTTTTTCATTTCTATTTTTAAAGTCTAATATTAAAGCTGCAAATTTGACATTAATCGGACGAAAACGGCAAAAATGCTACTGCTAGGCAATTTGGAAAATACTGTTTTAAAGTTTCATACTCATTTTTACAGTGTTGGTGGGAATGTGAAATTGCATAATTAGATGCAAAGACAATGAAAAAAGTTTTTTCTTGGTATACATTATATGATATTTTATTCTTAAAATAAATTTTAACTTATAATAATTTTATGATATTATTCTTCGAAAAAATTAATTAATTAATTTTTTTCACCGAGAGTCAATTGACAGAATTCTAGAACAAATTTAATAATTAGTGCGCAAATAATTCACGACCTTCATTAACACAAGAAATCTTATGAAATCTCTTGAATATTACATGAACAATCCATTGCACTCGATATTTTATACCTTTTTTCTCTCGATACATTATTGTTAGATAATAACCATAACATCCGTGACAAACTGTCATAGATCAGTTTAACGAATTTCTAAATTGTACAATGGGTATTCAAGAAACAATTAACTGACCGTCTACTATTTAGCAAACGTATTTATATAAAGTAACACATTAATCATGTTGCGAAGTACCCGTTTTTGTAGGTCGCACTTCTAATAGCTGTGTAGGTGCGCCTTCTTCCCCGGGCACTTGTATTCGTAAAGTATAATTGTGTCTAAGCACGAAACACGTTGATCACAGGCTTCCCCTATAATTTCTCATTAAGCCTGCATCACCGTTTCCGAAAGCGAAACTTATTTGAAGGTTTGGTAGAAAAATTGATAGCTATACTACTAATTACGTGTCTGTCTTTATTAATCTTTGTTTCTTTTTTGTGAGTTGAAAAACGTTTTACATCTAGTAAAAAATCTCTTCTTTTCTTTTACATTCCGACTCACATCCGACGTCGATACTCAGACCGATTACAGTACAAATCCCTATCTTTTTTTAACATTCCTATCCTCTCATAATGTAAAAGTATAATTTTCTGGAATCTCCACTTTTTCACGTTATCAGAGGGTCTCTTTAACGTGCATTATCGAACCCCTCAAAATACTTTTACTCGAGCTAATCAGCGGAACTAATTTGATCAAGGAAATGTCACTGTTTGTTGCAGCTGGGTGACGCCATGTTCGTAGAGCTGCCTCGAGTGCGCCTTGACGGCGGGGCCCGGGCCTTTCGCCAGCACTGGGGCTACGAAGCATCGCGATCCTTGGCACCCCCACCGCCCCTCATTGAAGAAGACGAGGCTGGAATTGAACCGGAGACCGTCAGTCTGCGTGAGGCCAACACCGCTTCTCCAATAGGTGAGTCTTAGTTCTATTTCTCGAGGTGAGGTAGGTCAACTACCTTATCTCACCTTTCTTTTTTTGTGTAGATAAAATACAAATATTGATTGGCCTCCATAGCTGGTTCTTCTTTTGGACCTATGTTGGAAATCGTTAAACTGCCTCTGGTAGAAATGTTCTGAAGTATTTCATGTATTAATCTGAAAATTGTGAGGAAATCAATGCTCGCTCTTTTTTTTTTGTTTCTAAATAACAGTAAAATTTAATTAAGGTAATTGGGCCATACCAATAATGAACGTACGATTAGTACAGACACATAAGAATAATCGTTGATAATTAAACAATTAAGTTACCCAAGATGGCTTTCCAGTTGAAAGTAGCAATAATATTCGAAATGTTTTTTAATGCGCAACTCTGTATACGTAAAGGCAATTAAATCTGTTTTTCTACAATTTTTGAAAAATTAAACGTTGCTGAAATGTAGGACGCGCTGAATACTTCGTTAGAGCAGACAAATTTCTACCAGGGTCACACGTAGCAATAACAATTAAAGCCACGAGAAATTCCGCACCGTAATAATTACATATAGTGACCTAACATTCAAGCCTATTCAGCAAACATGCTCCACGAACATCCGCACACCGCGTGAGTCTGTGTACGTGTGATAAGCAAACAGCTTTGCTAGCCCACTAAAACAAAATCTCACGCTGAAATTAAAGCACGCGTTCGCATAATTAAGCAAATACGGGCAAGTTCGAGCTTTGCTGGATTCAAAAGGGCAGCTTCCGGCCAATTTGAATTGCGCCGAGGATCGGGTTGTCTCGAAGGCAGCCGGCGCAATTGTTCCTCGCGTGTTTCTCGCTGCGAGCGAGGCCACGCCGTCGACAATGCGCGCCACCGCGTTAATGAGCACTCATTATTTCCATTGATTCGGCCGCGCAAAATATGTAAAATGAAAAGCTCGAGGTTCATTGTGAAAACAGAAAATGTGATCTTGTTTATCCTTCGGTTATTGTTGGAGGGTCTGTGCGTGATGTTAATAAGATCCTACTTGAATAAAGTAATTGCACCGTTGATGCTGAATAAAACGTTTCCTTTTCAGCGCTTAGTACTCCTTAATAGTTAGTTAAAGGTACGTTGGTCGTTATGAAAACGTATATGCAGTTCAATAATACTTATTTCAAATATACCTCCATAAAATTATGGTGAAGGAAAAAGATAAAGCTCTTTATTACCGACTGCGGTAAATTCGTCCTTTCGCTGCAAGGATATATAAGGTGAAATATTGGATGTACCCCCTGCGCATGCAGAGATATCGTGAAATCTGCGTTACCGACTAGTGATATTTACTTAGTCCAGTGGTATTTTCCTCTTTATGATTTCAAATACTCATGTGCAGATGGCATTGGAAGTTTAAATATTTAAAATTGTTATAACAGTTTTAGTGATTTAGCTTAAATTGCAATAAGAAGTACTTTTTTATTCTTATTGCTATTTATTTAAATTGTTGATTTATTATTACATTGTGCACTCCTCTTATTCTATTTGAAGTAAATCTAAAATATAATGAGAAAATGCTTCAGTAGGTACTCAGTAGGTTCACGCCCTCAATTACGACATTACCCTAACACGTTTTATTGCATTGTAAGATGTAGACTCATTATCATCTACAATCAAAATCATCCACGATGAAAATTTTGCAAGTTTTTTATCTCCGTGTAATTTAAATAATATTAAATTTGTTAAAAATTAAGCCATTAAAACAAATTTACCTCTAATAATAATATATTTAATTGACAAAAAAGCTAGAAAAATTCGAATATAATTTAGTAACATTGTTTAATGAAATTCATAAAATTTTTGCAAAAAAATGCATTGTACATTGGCTCTAATTCACTGAGTTTCGTTACGAACTTTGTAGCAGCGTTCGATATCGAAGGGCGGAAGCGATGTCGGAACCAGCTCGCTCCGCTGCTATAGCTGCCCTGGTGTGCATAATGCAGTTGCGCGCACGTCGCCAACGACCATCCGCAATGCATCTACGACTGTGAACGCACTGCGGTAAATGCGTCCCCCATCCGTATATTGCCATTGCAAAAAATTAAGCGGAAACTAGCACAAAGTAGACTGCAATTATTTTTCTTATTATTTTTATCGAATTGGAAAACTTGCCTGTAAATGATAGGAATAATTTACATGGACAGAAAAGTCTAGTAAAAATTACTATACCTATTTAGTAGTGCAGGGACAGACTCGACGAATAAAAATTTTTTTAGAAAGTATGGTAAAATGTGCTAAACTTGTAGCAAAATTTACTGTAAGTCTAGCAAATTTTACGATACTTTTTAGTAAATTTTTTTATTACTCGAGTCTCTCCCTCCATTACTAAATAGTATAGTAATTTTTACTAAACTTTTCTCTTCGTGTAAATGAGAGCCTTTTATTAGACGACTTTATAATTCAAAATTCATTAGTTTGTTCTTTGCTTACTTGCAATACATGCTTGAATAAATAACAAAATAAAAGTAAGTGAACTGCGTTCTTAAAATCTTAAAATTCATTTCAATCAAGAAAAAATATTTATATCAATGACCATTCATTTATACATTCATTAAAATATACTGCAGCCTTATTAAACCGCATCGCCAATTCCCTCTAATTGAATATCCAATCTTTTTTCGCTTTAATATCGTGCGCACTATTTGTCATAAATATAATGGGTGTTCTGTTCGGCCCAGTGTAATAATCACGACTACAGATCCAGTGATCTGTGATCACTAACAGGAAGGCCCCACTCAGTAGCCCATTTTCTCATAGACAATAACTCAAGGTTTGATGATAAACACCATCGAATAAAACGTGCAATCGAGCACCGCGTCGTTGACATTAGAATGTTTAATTAAAAAGATGAAAAGCATGATCAGCGTGTAAATACTCTTGTGCAAGACCAGCAAAACGATAACGACTGTCCGCTGATATACAAGGCTCGGCGAGAGCGAAAGAGAGCTGTAATCGGCACTCGCTTGCACTTCGTCGTGCTCGGAACAGAAAACCATCGGGCGGCGGGATATAGAAAGGCCGGTGACTTCTCGTCGGCCACGTAAGTTGATACATTAAATACTTTTCCGACGCTCCGCAAGATATGCATACACATACGCGCGCCACCGGAAACCTTACGCAGAGGAGGCGTCGCGCAATATGTGCTGACACTTCCTTTGCTCGTCATCTCTCCTCCGAGCTGGTGTCCTAATCTCGTTTATCTCGCGCACATATAAATGTTTGTTTGGCTGACGCGAGGAGCGCCTGAAATGCATCCATTCAGCGAACTTCGATACGCCGGCACACGTACGCGATTAGCCGTTCGCTCGAGGTGTAAAGTTACCCTGGGAGTTTTGATTGTCACGATATTGGAGTAGTTTCTTTGTAATCAAGGTGTGCGTTCTCGGAACTATTGATTAGCTTATTTGAGGAGCAAGTCGTTGTAAATGATTCGTACTAACGTCACGTGAATTTAGAGGTGCTTCACCTTGCGCGAGTAGGTTGAAACGTATTTTTCAGATTCTCGCTGAAGTTATTTTAAACCATTTGGATATTTTAAGGATCAAATGTCAGTTTTAAAAAATGAAAGTAGATGTAATTTATATCATCTAAATAGCAATCTCGTTAGTGCAGGAAAAATAAAAAAAACTATAGTGATTTGGGACGAACTATTGTATCCAACCTCGGTCCACCCACGTGGTCCGTCCAGCTCTTTATCGTCACGAAAGTTTGAATAAGAACTATATGACTATTGGTTTATTTCACTTTATCAGCGTCTTCTCGGAACTCATTGTCAAGTTCAACTCTTCTTCAAGAACGACCCTCGCGTCATCTCACAAAATTTTCATTCACCTTCCAGCAACTTCGACGACAAAGATACGGTCGATATTGAGAGGAAAGATCTTTTGAAAACCTTGGCCCTTTAAAGAGAAAAATGCGATCGAATAGTCCTACAAGCGAAAAATTGACGAAAACTGCAGCTGCATGCACTTCAGCGCGAACGTGGGCGTCATTGAGGAGCTCGCTCTATCATACAGGCCTCCTCTCTCTCTTTGCTGGGCCATTGTTTCGAGCCTGCCGGATGTGTCGCTCGCCGGAAGAGCGATCATCGCCGCAGTGAGAGAGAAAGAGAAAGAGAGAGAGATACGACGAGCACGCGTTTCCTCGCAGCCTGGGCGTGACCGATTGCGTCGATGCGAATCCGCTTGCGGCTGAGCCGCGGGCTTCGGACAAATCAGAACAATCGCGTTCGCTGACCATTGATTATTAACTCGGCTGTGGGTAATACCCTCAGAGGCATGCAGTGTTTTTTGAGAATTTGCAATATTATTCGCGAATTTTCTGCACATGGATATAGAAATGTTGACTCGGTGGGAATGGTATTACACTGTGCGATTGTTTAGTGAAAATACATTGTATTATAATTTGTTTTGAACGACTATGTGAATGGTCCGTTTCGAATAATTTCATGGGTGGAATTTCAAGGATTTCTTTTGTGAAGATATTACAGTTTAAATTAAGTTTTTTTTATGTTATTTTAAATGAAGAAATGTTTTATTTCAAATAAAATAAAAATAGGGTATTATGCAAATTGATTTTTTGGATTTGTAAAAATTATCTTGTGAAATACATTTCATCAAGTGCAGAAATGATTGTTTTTGGAAATTGAAACAATGAAAGGCATTCGTTGTTTCAATTTCATCCTTCTTATAAGGAAAGGATCAATTTCATTTAATGTCCACTTTAGCGTTCCTTATGGTCGATTCCTCCCTCTTTTCACAAGTAATAATGACACTTAATTGGAAACCATTAAATCGCTCTATGTGTAACACAGTCTAATCATATATAATTTTATGTTCAACTTCCCAAGTTGTGTCACGTATGATATCAGTTAAAGAAAGTAACACACTTCGAATCACATCCGTTGCAGAAGAACTAAGAAAACTTTTCCTACGATAATTACTTTCAATAGATTAAGCAAAAAAAATATCTCGGTGAATGTATCCGTTGCAGACGAACTAAGAAAACTTTTCCTACCATAATTACGTTCAATAGATTAAGCAAAAAAAATATCTCGGTGAATGTATCTCGTAAATCTTTTCAAAGTCATTTCCAGTTTCTTACGCCACATCCTTCGCCACATTCTCTAAAAAAACAAATTTCACTTACAAAAAATTCAATAGTATAATCTCTCTTAAAAAAAGAAATGAAGGTCAAAGCACGAAAACACATCGACCCCGCGCGCATAACACAATTTATTCAACTGAAGGATCGCGGTGCCTTAATTACCAAGATATACAAAAAAGGGAGGGCTTAGAGGGGTGTGCAGCTCAACTCCGAGGGCGGTCGGCGCGCGACGAGTGCCGCGTTCCGTGATTAAGTGTCGCTGCGCGAAAAGTGCGTGAGTGGCGTGGCGCCGCCGCGAAAGAGTCTCGAGTGCGCGTGTGCACGAGACACGCGATGCGTGAGCTTCGGAGGGGAAATTACACGACGAGCGAGCGGGACGACGTTACATGCCCGAGCAAGTCTTACTCATACTACTTTTTCAAGGTTAATTCGACCGCAACACGAGAACGAATATTCGAGGCATAAATGTGCGCGCGGGGTAATTAATTATGTTATCACTTGCTGATCGAGATTTTGTGTTGCGTCTAATAGCGAGCGGCGAACAGCTGTGCTAAGAACCTTAAAAGCTCGACTACTGTAACGGAAGAGGTTTTTTTATTGGGCACACTTGAAATCATGTTAATTGTGCCTTCTTTACAACGCTTCTAATTAATGCTTTATCTGATTGACGGATGGGATTGAATCAAAATGTCATTGGTCAGCTGTTTAATTTGTTGTTCTCGTCGATTGTATAACTCCGTCACGCAACCGTTGTCAGTCTTGCACCTTTATTGTGCAGTTGATCATTACCAGCCTCCATGCCATTAGCAATACGGTAATAAAGATTAATGAAATTCCTTATAAAAAGGAGACTAACTGAAGTACCGATTGGCGATTCATGGAAATTTTCTGCCTCAAAATTCAGTTGATAAGCAAATTGAGGCGAGCTGAGATAACTAATGTTGAATCTAATCGTTGAATATATATAAAACGATAAATACTACAATTTTTCCCGATAAATATCCGCAGAAATGATTCACAATCACAATTAGTGCGAGGCCACTTTCTTCGGCCACGAATCATCGGTTTCTTGATAACACGGTGACCTTATCCAAATAAAAATTTTCATTTTTCGGATGGTTGTCGTTTGAAAGTTCACCTTCTCACCTACGATATAAATTTCACCAAGGAGTCAGCTGTCCTTTCACTCGTTGGCCATCCGTCCCTACAACAGACGATTTTCTCGAGTGAAAGCAAGTACATATCCTTAGTACAACCAAATCGATAGCTATTAAAAAAATCCGCAAAAATCCGCTTTCTAAATCGCCGGCGCATACCTACACGCCAACGATGGTGGTAACCCCATCATCACGAGCTCATGATATCCTCTCCGCTTTTTCCCATCAATTGACCTCGCGCTTGATGCATACCTAGCTGACATAATTACTTTTTGGATGAGGTTGAAATTTCGCAAAAACGATAACATTAACAATCTGTTTCTTTGTTTACTTCAGATTTTTATTTATTTAACTATTAATTCTTATAGATTATTATAGATTCTTGTAGAACAATTAGACCACTAAACTCCGTGAAAAATCTACTTTTTAAAATAACTATACTCATATGATAATGTAATTATCACTGCGTTCAAATGTATTATTCGTTATACGATTTCATTCTCGGTGTAATTCTAAATGTTGGCCCGCAGCATACTAGTTTAACAATTTATACATCCGCGGAACAATAAAATTATTGACTTTGTAGTTCAGCAAACAATAAATCTGCTTCCTTAATCATCAATGAATATAGTCCTATTTACAAAACTACCCATTGGTTTACCCCTTAATAATTAACCTCACCCCTCGTATAGCTCCAGCATTAATTGATTCGTTTCCAACGTGATTCCAAAATGTCAACATAGCTCAAATATTTAAGTGCCAAAAATATTTCGATAAAACTTTTTTTTCAAACTACACGGAGAGAAATGTTATATATATTCCGTAGGAACAATAGGACATATTCGACCTATGACGATTTTTACTATAAAACATACTAAAAATTTCTATGTACATAGCAAAAATTGCTATTTATATAGTAGAAATTGCTACGTACATAGGAATATTTAGTATTTTTTATAGTCTAAATTATCATAAGTTAAGTATATCCCACTCTTCTTACGGAATATAGTAATTTTTACTATAACATTTCTCTCCGTGTACAGAATTATTGCAGATCAGAGTATGTTCTTAGCTAAGTAAGTAGCTAAGTATGCTCTCAGTAAATATGAATAAGTGAATATACATTTTTTAAGTGATGAGTCCTTCACATATGAAATCAGTGAAAAACATTACTTAGAACTACAATATATTCACTTATACGATGTGAATTTAACTGATTCATTTCTAGAAAGCTCGAAACGTCTCAATTAACTTAAAGCGTGCCTCAGAAAGTTAGCAAGTTCCCCCCTAAGCTTGTAGATCTCCTCGGCCAGAGCCGAGCCTCACCCTGCTCCACAAGGAAACAAAGAACATTGGAGGGAGAGTGGGACAGCCGATAGAGGATCCGCGCCTCATCGAGTCGGCGTAACGATAAGTACGCTGCCTGCGACGTACGCGTCGTCGAACGGACGCAGATAGACGCACACACTCGTGGAAGGCGAGGCGCGCGCGCTCGAGCCTCCGTCACGCCCAGCGAGCGGCGTGTACGTCGCGCGTCGAGGAGTTGGCTCTTTTAATCGCGTCCGGCGTGCGGCACGACGACGCGAGGGAGCGCGCACTCCCCGGCAAATTCTTCCGTTTCGAAGGGGCCGCGCTCGCCAGCGATGGGCTTTGATTTGCGCTCGTGCTACCAGTCGACTCTTGGCGCGCGCCCGATCGGTATACACGCCGAACGTACTCGGCGTACACACGCGAGTAGTGCTTCGTTCTGACACGCAGATATTTTTCTTGTCTTCAATCTCGACATGAAACGAAGTGGCATTCATTGTGGAGCGGACAAGTTTTCAGTGATGAGTTTTTTTTTCGAGTTATGATTTTGATCGTGGATTCAGTGAGGTGGTGAATAGGATTCTATTGTGCGCTGGTGTCGGTTTGTTTTGGCGTTGCGGCAATGCTTTTTCAATACCAAGGTTGCTAAACGCCCGGATCGTTGTTAATTGAATAGTATTCCGTAATACACCGCGGGAATAATAGTGCTGGGTGACGGAAGTGATCGGCTCGTGCATCATCGGTACCTTTAAGAAGCCGCGATCAGGAGCGTTATTTATACCGAGGCGTCGTTATAGCGCTATTCTATACCAATGCAGTCAGTGCAATACATTTCCCGGTAAATGTAGTAATTGAGAGAAAAAAATCGTACGCTTAACAAAGCACATGTGGAGGACAATCGGCGAGGCAGCAAACGCAAAGCTGACTGGAAAAAATATCTCTCATCTGGGTCGTTAGTGTTATCGCGCCAAGTGACACTAAAAGAGCGAACCGGCCGTGCTCGTCCCACATCAAGTGCCAAAGTCTCCTAATCGCCCGAAGCCGTGATTTTAATTGAGAACGCGAGAATGTCGTAACTACCTAAATAAGTGCCGGATTAGAGCCCGAATTCCAAGTGTGCATACGTCCTCCTCGTGTCGCAGCTGCGCCCGTGAAAAAAAAAAGGAAAAAAGGTCCGGTGTATCGATATCCCGGGGAGCGGCTATGCCGCGCGGGCGTGAAATCGACAGCGCGGGAACACGAGGCGTCGCCGACACCCGTTGACCACCGACCGGAGGATTTATTTAGCTTCGTGGGAGGAGCCGAAGAAGGCGAGACTGGCACCATGAGCCACAAGAAAGTGTGGCATTCGATCATAAGGCGGAGGAAGAAGAATCGGCTGGATCTCGATTCCGAGGGTGGCGACAGGTCGCGCAGCACCTGTGAGTTTTTCGTTGATTCAAACGCGCATAATTTAGCTCATGTGCAGCTTGCGCTTGTTTATACGACTAGTCGGATTTTAAAATACTTAACGCGCGGAGTATCGATTTTCGAATGTGCCGCTGATGCGTCATCTGTTGTTTACACGAGGCTTGGAAAGTGGTATTGGCTTTCGAGTCATTTTCTGAGTCGATTGCTTATATTACCTTTGGAATGAACGGTATGTGTGTGTGTGTTATTATGATTGCTGTTGTGGGTGGTATTCTTTTTATATGAACTTCAATCAAATTAATTATGATAATTTATGGTGAAGTAATTGTGTAAATGGTATTTCGCGTTTTTTTTTTCATGCAATATGCGCGTTCCTTTCCAGTGCATTACGCTTTAACTCCATATGTCTTATGTTTTATTCAGTTTATTCCTGCAGTTTTTTTTCATCACGTTTCTTCGCTTCTCTATTGTTAATCCGCTCTTAATATTCAGCTACGTATTTCCTTCTTTTGCTCCTCATGACCGCTGATTCATGGGAACTACATCAGACTCTTTCGTATACCAGTATGACTAATCGCAATGAAAAGACGTAAAACACCTAAACTTCCTTTCGACGAATCCAAAGCAACTATTGTTAACCGCACATTAACATTATTCTGATAAATGAAATAATGTAGATTTATTAATTTATTCAACAATTTGAGATTAATAATAAATATCACGCAAATGGTTTTATTATTTCAATTGATTAAGATTGCACTGTTATTTAAATCAGTCAAAGTTTTTATTAAATTTCACCAATCAACAGTTTCGAAAGTATTGGTGAAACATTCGAGAAAGCAGGAATGCAAACATTGATATCTAATCTCTCTCTCTTTCTTGCTCGCTCGCTCCGTCAGTGAAAAATCGTGAATGTCAAATTTAATTGGTTACATAAAGGTTGAAAAGTTGCTAAAAAAATATGTCTAAAGTATGAATTTAAAAAATGTATTTAATAAACACAAATAATGTGGATACCGCAATACCTAGACAAGGATTTATTTTCAAAAAGTACTAGTCAATGAAAATAACATTTCCTTAAAAAATGTATAATTTATTTTTCGACATTTTCTCATCTTCATTTTCATTATTTCGTAGGTATGCATCTTTACATTTTTTAATTATTTTTCTTCGATGAATGTGATTTTTCTTTAAATTAAAATGCTCTTGTCAGATTGCACCTCCCTTACTATTCCAATGTTACCGCGCATATTCCAATGCAATAATTTATACCATATGCAAAATGATCTTTGAAACATCTCGAGCAACCACTAAAAGTTTTAGTCCCGGATCTTGCGGCCTCACCTCGCACTACACTAGTAAAAAAATTCACCTTTCTTAATACAGCCTACCAATTTTCGCTCGCTCAGCACTCTAAATAATCCTATAAAATCTACGCGTAACTCTGACAGACTATACCGAAGCTCGCACACGCACGTCGTAAATTTCTCTGGACCGCGAACCGCAGCGCGAAATTCGCAGGCGCTGGATTGTCGACGGAAAGGTGCACTTGAAATTTAATTTTATCCGTTCAATTTGCGAACGGCCGCGAGCCCTGCAATCATCCGGTGGAGAGCCGCGCGCCGCTGTGTACGTGAGAGAGCGAAGATCCGAACGTTTTCATCAACTGTCCGAGGGCAATTTCAGGGTTAAGATTTTGTGGTAGAGCGCGCTTTTCGATTCGATTTTGTTTGATTAGTGCCGCCGAGGCGGCGTGTGAGTTTGAATTTTTACGAGGAGCGGAGCTGCTGGTGAGACTTTCCGCGCGGAATTGCGCTGCCTTATCGGATTCCTCATGCTTACTCGTCGCGAAGTAAAGCGAGGTCTGAGAATGTTCATTTGAATGTCAGATGAATCGATTCGAAATCGAATTTCATACTTTGAAAAATGAGCGAACTAGTAAATGAAAACATTACTACAATTTTTCATTTTTAACTCGTTACAATTTTTTTTCATCTCAGGATTGTAGCCAAAAGTTTCTAATTGGAATTTCATGGAAAAAGAAAATCAAATTTCATTTTGTCTCTTTGATACACGGTTAGAAATTAATCGATATGCATTTTTTCTTCCTTTTCTATAATTGAATCATTACGAAGGAGGATAGGATCGTGTACTATGTTTGACGTATGATTATATAGTATTTGAATCTAAGATTGAAAAATGTATGTTCGGATATTTCTTTAACACTTTAAGAGAGATATGTATATATAATGTATTTTTTCCTCCAGGATACCAATTATTATTTGCACAAAGATGGTAATAACTTTAGTTTAAGCAAATTTTTTTAACTCTAGCAACTTTAATTGCAAGGAAAACACTAAAAATCTCCTTCTCTCGGGAGTCCTAAATATTTTATTACACATTCTGTAAATAAACCAAACTTGTTAACAATATTTTATCTGAATGAACAACCTACTTTATTTCTTATCATTGAAATTCATTTTAGAGCATTTTAAATTTTAATTACTATTAAATAAGCTATTTATTCACTTATGAAAAACCACAATGGACCGTCAACAAATTACCTATTATCGTTTACCAATTGTTTTGTGGGTTTGCTTTTCTCGAGTTAATCTGAATCAGTGCTATTTGTATTCGTTGCTTATCTATGCAATTCGATTTTTAAAATGTTTATCTTTCACTGCAGTGTCATCCGTTAGTGACTCTTTGATCTCTGCGCTTAGCATATGACGGGAATAATAATTTTAAAGCCAGGAGAAAGTGAACTGACTATACGAGCAGGTTGCAAGCTCGAGAATAAGGCGCCGCTCTATCTTTTATTTTCACCCTGGAACATCACTGGCACTGTATAATCGCCGAGATGTGCAAACGCGAATATCGTATTCCACGAGTAATAAACGGGTGTACAAACATACCCGTGTGCGAGCATGAAAGAAAGGAGACGAGCACTTCTGGTAATCCAAGAAGACAATGGCCGAGCAACAGGGTATTACTACGGTGTACTTTCGGTAACGCGATTCCATGCTCCCGTACTTCAGTTACTTTTGCTCTTTCTCTCTGCCTCCTAAGTCACCATTATTTAAATTCGGCGTGCCTACGGCTTGCTTAGCTGCTGTTGTTGACAGACGTCTAATAGGGAAAGGTAGTATTTTTTAAAAACTCAATTTTTATAAATTTTAGGCATAATTATGTTGTAGATTTTTTTTGCGCATTTTTTTAAAACGATATGCGTAGCATAAAATTTATTTAAAAATTGAAGTTTTTACATCCCTTAAAAACGCGCCATTATATAATCTGCTACGCCTTATCGCCTTGTGACGTCAGTGAATCACCGTGCAGCTATGAAAATAGTTAAATGTATGTGGAAGTACAAAGATTATTATTAAATAATTATATTATTAAATTATGCTCTGGCAAAGTTTTCCTTTTATAATGCAGTAACATACTTTCCTTTGTATATAATATTTCATTAATATTTAGCTCAAAACGAAAATATATTGAAATACAAGTTATATTTACATGCCAAATAAACACTAATTATTATATTTACAATGATGCCTTAACTAATCTAATTTCTGCTGCGTTTCATCTTTCATCATTTTTTATAAACTTTAATTTTTGGCAGATTTGTGGAATCTGCTTTCACAAAGCCTCTTTCGACCATATTAAAAAATAAAATTTTAAAATTCTTTCATAAATAAATTATTAAAGAAGATATCGTAAGTTGATGTCAGGACATTGAAGTCACAAGAAGACTGAGCCAATAGCAAAGCGTTTTTGTAGCATACAAATATTTAAAATTTGTTAATTAATTTTAATTATTAATCAGTGATACTGAGCATTTGTCATCATTAAAAGTATTTTAATACATAGAGGGATGTAGATTTTTCGGGAAATGGAATTAAAAGGAAATGATTTTTATTTCCCCTTATTGATATTGATGAACTACTTCTTAAGTTTTTATCCATATTTCGTGACGAGAATAACAAGCAGCTACATGGCGAGTTTAAAATATAAATAAAACTTCAACTTTTACTCAGTTTTCTGCACATGATTGTTATAAGAAATGAATGCTGTTGTGGGTAGTACCGTCTAAATAATTGATTAAAAATAATTAATACTGTTAATCGAATAAAAGAAGTGGTGGTATGGATATATTTTAAAAATTACACAAATCTTTTCTGAGGATGTCTTTTTAATTTTTTTTATTAATACATAAATTAAATACTACAATAAAAACAATCACACTAAAAAATAAAAATCTAAGTATTAAAATAAGTTCTTTTCTTTGAAGTATACATATAAATTTTTAAAAAAGTATTCAATCATGAATATTAGAGTGGAAATTAAATATCCAATCAGTAAAATTATGCATAGTTGTTTGAATAGTAAATTCTCTTCTTTTGAAACATTTTTAATTGATTCTGATGGTTCTCTTAATGTAGGTCGACATGATATATCCAAATACGTTGGTAAGCTTGCTTCATGCATAGCCCGGAAAATTTTCTGAAACTTCAGTGCGTAGGGTGAACCAAGTTCAAATAGGTATGTAATGGGAAGATATTTAAATACTATTGGAGTTTTTGTCAAGTACGCTTTCCTTAAAGCTGAATTGTATTTTTTTGTTAAATAATCTGCTTTCCTTTCAAATAATACACAAAAGTGCCATTGTCCTTTTATTATAGAATGTACGCATTCGTCTGGTTCATGCATTATTTTCATTTGCATTTTTAAGCTTTGAGGAATATAAGCTTCGTCTTTTAAAAATTCCTTATAATAAAATGAACTCATGTACAGTGGAAAATTTGCTTTATCAATATCTTCTATTGTATTGAAATTTCTTGCATTTTTTATAAGCCTAAGATTTAATATTTCAGAGTAAAATACATTTGAATACTGTAAATAAACGATGAATATAGAGACGAAAATTATTTTTTCCCTTGTTCTAACTGGAAACCAATGCATAGCAGTTCCTATGAAATATCTGATGATGTGCAACATATTTGTATCGGTATTTATAATTTTAAGCTTCTTTAGAAAATGCGTAGAAATCAGAACTACAAAAAATATCAAAAATATTTTCGAGTACATTCTCAAATAAGAAATATTTAACGAAACCTTTGGTATTATTGGTGCGACCACTACGAGTTTTCCAAAAAGGTATTCATGATATATTTTTGTTCCAATAAATTTAATGTCCTCTGTTGATATAGCTATACTTAAGGCATTTATATTTTTCAATTTAAAATATTCAGCGACAACACGAATTTGATCACTTACATTTTTTACATTCGTATAATTACTGTGAACATATTGAATAGAAAAATTCATGTACTGTGACGTTATTAATACCATGTAATTATACAATACATTACAAGTCAGTCCAGTTAGTTCAGTGTCTTTTGTAGTTAATTGAAAAGGAGGATCGTTAGAACCAAGTATTTTCATTGGATAGCCATTTACCTTTTTAAGCTTGTCAGGAAAAATGTTAATCTCTTTAAATAACTGAAATTTATAAATTGTATTGAAAAATGGATTAAAATAATGAAGTATGGCTACATTTGACTTATTTCTAACTATTTGTAATATAGAAAAATCCAAAAATTTATTTTGCCATGCCATTGTAAACACTTTTTCAAACTTGTCACCGGGTATTTCTTCTGCAGTAAATAAGATTAATAAAGATTTTGGATGTGTAGAACCAAAATAAAACTTCACTAAGCTATTTATTACGTAAGTTAATATGTTAAGTAGATCAGCAGTATTAACATAAAATGTGACATATAAGAATAACTTTTCATCGATAGAGCTAACGGTACTTTTTACATGATATTTCTCATACGACTTTAAAGAATACAAGTCGATATTAGTGATCGGTAGGCCGTTTATTATATCTTTAAAAATATTATTTACTTCATGCTCTATATTATTTTTATCTATAAACAAATGAATTTTATAAAATCTTTCTCCGTCTATTAACTGAGCTCTTACTATGTTTCTCCATTCGAAATTGGTGTCTTCAAACATTTCTTCTTTGAACTCCCCATTTACAGAAAGTTGAAATTCGATTATTACAATCAAATAAATAATGATCATATTTTGAAAATAAATATGCTATTATAAGAGTTAGTATCACTGATCTGTTGGTTAGTCGCAGTTTTTCACAAGGTTAGAGGACAAACAGTAAAGCAAGTACGCTCAGTCATAGTACAAATTTTTTTAAGTAACACGTACGCCTTTCCGGTTGTTCGAAAAATATTTTAAGTAAATTAACAGGCAAGTAAAAATATTTTTAAAAAATGCGCATGCTAGCGTGCAATTTAAAGTGTACTTTTCTAATGATACCAAGTTCAGGGTTTGAGTAGTGGTAGAAAATGGGGAGAGGCTTTTTTCTGTGACGAGATATAGCGGTTCAAATGAAACCCTCTAATTAGTGATTTTCAATGTAAGGTCTATCGAATATAGGGTTAGATTTATTATTCTTATAAAGTTTTGAAATGTTCGTGTGTTGTCGACACCTATACTACCCCACAGCTGATGGTGTGCATTTGCATCGCATCCTATCAGTAGAGATAAATACCAAATTCTCTTCTTTTTAAATATATTTGTAATCGATTCGGTGCGTAGTGTGAACCAAATTCAAATGGTTATGCAATGGGAAGATGTTTAAACATTATAGGAGTTTTAGTTAAATACACTATCCCTAAAACTGAATTGTATTTCTTTGTTAAATAATCTGCTGTCCTTTCAAATAAAACACAAAAGTGTCATTGTCTTTTTATTATAGAGTATACGCATTCCTCTGGTTCATGCATTATTTTCATTTTCATTTTTAAGCTTTGAGGAATATAAGTTTCGTCTTTGAAAAATTCCTTATAATAAAATGAACTCATGTACAGTTGAAAATTAGCCTTGTCAAATATTTTATGTATTAAAATTTCTTGCAATTTGTATAAGCCTAAGATTTAATACTTCAGTGTAAAATACATTCGAATACTGTAAATAAACAATGAATATAGAAAGGAAAAATATTTCTTTTTCCGTTTTAACTGAAAATCAATGCATAGCAGTACCAATCAGATATCTGATAATGTGCAACATTTTTCTAAGAGCAATTAGAGTATTTCTTTATACTATGTACATCTAAGACCGCTCATAATTACCCAGCCCACTGTAAAGTAAGTAATTTTAATTTGCACGTGTTTTAAAGTTTGTCCTCAAATTAAAACAGAATTTATTAAGTTTTAATATTTTAAGTTTAACAACCATAGATAATTGAAATTTTTCATGTGCTAAAAAAATTAAGTATCAATGTATTTAATTGGAGAATATTTAGTATTCCCACTTTACTGCCGGAGGAAATAAATGTTACATATTCGTCATAGTCATTCTTTTAATGTGCTTTTAGAAAGATATTCACGGTTTCAAATAACAAATAATTTTAAAGCTTATTAAAATAGCTGGAAAGACTTAAGAATATTTGAATCCTTCAAAGAGAGGATATTATGAAAGAGTTTGAGGTACCCTTATCAATTCTTCACTTTTTCATAAATAAAATCGCTATTCCTTTTTTTATGTGTAAGGAGTAAGAAAGATTTACTATAAGAAATAAATGAGCTTTTATCAAACATTGTCACCAAGCTTCGCTGTTGCAAAAAAGCTTTTATCGCGAATTTGTCAACATGTGAATGAAGATATTCTTTTGACTCTTATTTAGCGCCGTTATTAAGGAAGGTTTCCCGCTCTAAAGCGAAACAGGGATCGGGATCACTTAAGAGGCACACCTTTGACCTTGAAGTATCATCTTTGAGCAGAATTGATCCTAATCGGCTTGTGGTGCATCAGAGTAAGTTTCACTTTTTTTATCTTCTTCGGACTAACACCGCTGCCTATGCAACTACGTAAAATTAACTTTTTTACTTGATGTAAGAACATATATTCTTATGATAATTGTTTTTTTAATTGACATGATTTTATATGAGAAAAATATATTTTATCGATTAATTCTTTAACGCCCAGCTTGACTATTTTTCGACAATATTTTCAGTGGTGCGTAACACTATATTAAAATGGTTGAAGAAATTCTTGAGATACCATTTTTAACATAAAATGTTATGTACTTTCAGAATCCGGTATTCAAATTGTCGAAAAATTTAACAATAAAAAGTTATAAATAATTTTTTGCAAAAAAAACGTGAATTTTTGAAAAAAAAATTGTTTAACTCAAATTTTCGAATAGAAAGAGAGTTCGCTCGTACGTCTAACACATATCAATTTGGTTACACAATAACACAACATATATTTAGTTAATAAACTTTATTGTAAAACAGTTGCAATACCGTAATTAAAAATGGCGGCCATCCGAACAACTCCTTTTCCACCAAACTTATCAAGAAAGGTTCGTGATTTTTTTCTCGATCAAGATCAACTGTACGAAAAAAAGTTATAGAACAAAAAGTTCTTAGAATCCATCAAAGAACATTTGTGGATTTTTTCAGACTTTTCGGAGCGACTTTTGAAGACTACAAGTTTTCTAAAGATGTAATCAAGTGGTATATTTGTAGCATTAAAAACTGACATAAATATTAGTAGATAAAAAATAAAAGCGTGTATATTTATCGATATAAAATATTCGTGCATATAGTTTGCTGATTTTTATTCTGTCATGGCTGAATTTAAATTACGTTAATGTTTTCAATTGAAAACTTTATTAGGTGTGCTGCCGATAATACTCCATAAATACTGTCTTTGCAGGATAATATAAAGAAATGACATAATTGTATAAAAGGGGAAGCATGATAACGCCAATTGCTTTACACCACATTCGGATAATGATGAGATTGCATCCGCAACTTTTCATATTGATGGAAAAGGTACCGGAAAAAAGAAGATAAAAAATACACCGCTGCCATGTCGACGCCGCGTCATGACACTTGGAAGTCCGCCAGACTCCGGTGAAGCAGCAATGTATCTTTCCTCTTCATTTGGTAAGGGAGGATGAAGAGGCCACATTGCGGGTTTGGTTGCGAGCAGATGCAGCGGTCAAGACTTCCGTGAATTAAATCGCCGGATTATAGAATCGGCATTATGCATTTACCTGAGCACCACGATGCGAGTTTTATTAGTTTTGCTGTATCTGCATTTCTGTCAGGATGCCTTCGAGGAGGCCACTATACTATTTGACGGCGGAACAAAATTAAATTAAATTATTTTTTTTTTATGAAAAGATTTCGTATTGAAATCTTATAGGGAAAAAAAATGATAATTTGGGACTTAATGGGTTAATAGGTTTCCAATGCTTTATTTACATCTGGTTTTTCAAAGCTTTACTGCTTTACTGCTACATTTTGCTGCTTTCATTGGTGTTTTACAAGTTTATTTTTTTTTAATTAATAATTTTCATTAGCTTATATAACTTTATTATGTGAAATGTTCATTGAGGATGGGCAATTATGTGGCACTTATTGTATTAATATTTTGTACAAATACTTTAACTTAATGCAACAGTATAATTGATGAGGATTGAATGCCGTATTAAAATTTTGCCAGATATAACAGCGGTCAATAAATATTTTTTTAGCGTAACTTATTAATTTAATACCTTTCATCAATACATAAGTTAAAACATTAACATAAAATATTAAGACACTAATTATTAAAATAAATTATTTTCCTTGATTTTTTTATATAAATTTTTAAATAAAGTAATTCAATCAAGAATACTAGAGTAGAAATTAAATATCCAATCAGTAAAACTATGCACAATTGTTCCAATAGTAAATTCTTTTCAATCAAAACATTTTTAATGGATTCTGATAGTCCTGTTACTGAAGGTCGACATGATATATCCAAATACGTTGTTAGGCTTGCTTCATGTATAATCCGCAAAATTTGCTTGAACCTCATTGCGTAGGGTGAACTAACCTCTAATAGAAATAATAGGTGAAGTTGTTTAAATATTATTGGAGTTTTTGTTAAGTATGCTTTTCCTAAACCTAAATTGTATTTGTTTATTTCATAATCTGCTTTTTTTCTATATAAGATACAAAAGTGAAAATGTCCTTTTATTAAAGATTTAATGCATTTGTCTGGATCTTTCATAATTTTCATTTTCATTTTTAAACTTTGGGGAATATAAACTTCGTCTTTTAATAATTCCTCGTAATAAAATGGATTGATGTACAGTGGAAAATTCACATTATTAATATCGTCTATTGTATTGTAATTTCTTACATTTTGTACAAGTTTAACATTTAATATTTCAGAGTAAAATACATTAGAATACTGTAAATAAATGACGAATATAGAGACGAAAACTATTCTGTCCCTCGTTCCTACTGGATACCAATGCATAGTAGTTCCAATGAGATATCTGATGATGTGCAACATTTTTGTATCACTATTTATAATTCTAAGCTTCTTTTGTATGAACGTAGAAATCAGAACCGTAATAAAAATAAAAATTATTTTCGAGTACATTATCAAATAAGAAATATTTAACGAAATTTTTGGTAATATTGGTGCTACGGCTACAAGTGTTCCAAAATCGTATTCATCAGATATTTGTGTTGCGATAAATTTAATGTCCTCTGATGGTATAGCTATACTTAAGGCATTTATATTTTTCAATTTAAAATATTCAGCGAGAACACGAATTTGATCACTTAAATTTTTTACATTCGTATAATTACTGTGAACATATTGAATAGAAAAATTCATGTACTGTGACGTTATTAATACCATGTAATTATACAATACATTACAAGTCAGTCCAGTTAGTTCAGTGTCTTTTGTAGTTAATTGAAAAGGAGGATCGTTAGAACCAAGTATTTTCATTGGATAGCCATTTACCTTTTTTAGCTTGTCAGGAAAAATGTTAATCTCTTTAAATAACTGAAATTTATAAATTGTATTGAAAAATGGATTAAAATAATGAAGTATGGCTACATTTGACTTATTTCTAACTATTTGTAGTATAGAAAAATCCAAAAATTTATTTTGCCATGCCATTGTAAAAACTTTTTCAAACTTGTCATCGGGTATTTCTTCTGCAGTAAATAAGATTAATAAAGATTTTGGATGTGTAGAACCAAAATAAAACTTCACTAAGCTATTTATTACGTAAGTTAATATGTTAAGTAGATCAGCAGTATTAACATAACATGTGACATATAAGAATAACTTTTCATCGATAGAGCTAACGGTACTTTTTACATGATATTTCTCATACGACTTTAAAGAATACAAGTCGATATTAGTGATCGGTAGGCCGTTTATTATATCTTTGTAAATATTATTTATTTCAGTCTGCTCTATATTATTTTTATCCATAAACAAATGAGTTTTATAAAATCTTTCTCCATCTATTAATTGAGCTCTTACTATGTTTCTCCATTCAAAATTGGTGACTTTAAACATTTCTTTTTTGAACTCCCCATTTACGGGAAGTTGTAATTCAATTATTACAATCAAATATATAATGATCATATTTTGAAAATAAATCTGCTATTATAAGAATTAGTATCACTAATCTGTTGGTTAGTCGCAGTTTTTCACAAGCTTAGAGGACAAACTGAAGCAAGTACGGCACTGCTCAGTCATAGTACAAAGTTTTTTAAGTAACATTTATGCCTCTCTGGTGTTATGAATTATAATATCTATTATAAAATAATGCGCACCTGCTAGCATGCAATTTAAATTGTACTTTTTTAGTGGTAGCGAGTCCAAGGATCGAGTGACGGTAGAATATGGGGAGGGGCTTCTTTCTGCGTTGAGTCGGTGTAAATTATTTATGTGCACTGTACTGTGTTTCTGTGCACTCTACGATGTTTCTAGGCACATGTTTACAGAATAATTTTGTTTTACGAAATATTTGTCGAGTTAAAATAGGTTTAAAGTTTGAATATTTGTCGAGCTAAAATAGTTTAAAGCTGTAGTTTTTCCTTTACATTGATATTTTCCATTATTGATATCAGTGTATTACTTTTTAAGTTTTTATACATATTTTGTAGCAATTTAAGGGGGGGTTGGCAAAATATGAAAAATTTAAGAAGATAGATCTCAAAATGTAAAAAAAAAACAAATAATAAAAAATAATTATTAATAATGTATCTCTAAATTCTAGAATGACAGTCAAATTATTTGTAATAATACTTTTGAATAAGTATCAGTAACAATTCTTGAAAATAAGCGGGCAAAATAATTCGAGGGTATTCTTGGTGGCGCAGGCGCACTACGTTATATACTATTTATTTCTGAGTCACTCTATAACCTCATTTCCTATGCAGGCTGTTGCTATTAGCTAAATTATTATACATTATAAATCCAACCAAAATAGGGTTAAACTAAGTAAATCGCATACTGAGAATATTAGTGATTGATTTGATTTCAGGATGCAGCAGGTATTTTGTTAAGTATTCAATTTATTTCCAAGAAAATTCCTTTAAAGGACGTCATTTTTAATTTTTCGTATCAATAAATAAGTTAAAACATTAACATAAAATATTAAAACACTAATTATTAAAATAAATTATTTTCCTTGAATTTTTCATATAAATTTTTAAATAAAGTATTTCAATCCAGAATACTAGAGTAGAAATTAAATATCCAATCAGTAAAACTATGCACAATTGTTCCAATAGTAAATTCTTTTCCATCAAAACATTTTTAATGGATTCTGATAGTCCTGTTACTGAAGGTCGACATGATATATCCAAATACGTTGTTAAGCTTGCTTCATGTATAATCCGGAAAATTTGCTTGAACCTCATTGCGTAGGGTGAACTAACCTCTAATAGAAATGATAGGTGAAGTTGTTTAAATATTATTGGAGTTTTTGTTAAGTATGCTTTTCCTAAAGCTAAATTGTATTTGTTTATTTCATAATCTGCTTTTTTTCTATATAAGATACAAAAGTGAAAATGTCCTTTTATTAAAGATTTAATGCATTTGTCTGGATCTTTCATAATTTTCATTTTCATTTTTAAACTTTGGGGAATATAAACTTCGTCTTTTAATAATTCCTCGTAATAAAATGGATTGATGTACAGTGGAAAATTCACATTATCAATATCGTCTATTGTATTGTAATTTCTTACATTTTGTACAAGCTTAACATTTAATATTTCAGAGTAAAATATATTAGAATACTGTAAATAAATGACGAATATAGAGACGAAAACTATTCTTTCCCTCGTTCCTACTGGATACCAATGCATAGTAGTTCCAATAAGATATCTGATGATGTGCAACATTTTTGTATCACTATTTATAATTCTAAGCTTCTTTTGTATGAACGTAGAAATCAGAACCATAAGAAAAATAAAAATTATTTTCGAGTACATTATCAAATAAGAAATATTTAACGAAATCTTTGGTATTATTGGTGCTACGGCTACGAGTGTTCCAAAATCGTATTCATCAGATATTTGTGTTGCAATAAATTTAATGTCCTCTGATGGTATAGATATAGTTAAGGCATTTATATTTTTCAATTTGAAGTCTTTAAAGAAAATCTCCCATTGTTCACTAAAATTTTTCTTTTCCCTAAAATTACTGTGAGCATATTGAACAGAAAAATTCATGTACTGAGAGGTTAATAATACCTTGTAATTATACAAAACCTTACAAGTTAGACCAGTTAATTCCGTATGTTTTGTAGATAATTCAAAAGGAGGCTGGTAAGAACCAAGTATTGTTATTGGATATCCATTTATATTTTTAAGCTTGTCAGGAAAAATGTTAATCTCTTTAAATAACTGAAATTTATAAATTGTATTGAAAAATGGATTAAAATAATGAAGTATGGCCACATTTGACTTATTTCTAACTATTTGTAATATAGAAAAATCCAAAAATTTATTTTGCCATGCCATTGTAAAAACTTTTTCAAACTTGTCATCGGGTATTTCTTCTGCAGTAAATAAGATTAATAAAGATTTTGGATGTGTAGAACCAAAATAAAACTTCACTAAGCTATTTATTACGTAAGTTAATATGTTAAGTAGATCAGCAGTATTAACATAACATGTGACATATAAGAATAACTTTTCATCGATAGAGCTAACGGTACTTTTTACATGATATTTCTCATACGATTTTAAAGAATACAAGTCGATTTTAGTGATAGGTATACCGTTTATTATATCTTTGTAAATATCATTTATTTCAGTTTGCTCTATATTATTTTTATCCATAAACAAATGAATTTTATAAAATCTTTCTCTATCTATTAATTGAGCTCTTACTATGTTTCTCCATTCGAAATTGGTGACTTTAAACATTTCTTCTTTGAACTCCCTCATTTACAGGAAGTTGTAATTCGATTATTACAATCAAATAAATAATGATCATATTTTGAAAATAAATATGCTATTATAAGAGTTAGTATCACTGATCTGTTGGTTAGTCGCAGTTTTTCACAAGGTTAGAAGACAAACTGAAGCAAGTACGCCACTGCTCAGTAATAGTGCAAATTTTTTTAAGTAACACGTACGCCTTTCCGGTGGTTCGAAAAATATTTTAAGTAAATTAACATACGAGTAAAAATATTTTTAAAAAATGTGCATGCTAGTGTGCAAATTAAAGCGTACTGTTTTAATGGTACCGAGCTCAAAGATCGATTGATGGTAGAATATGGGGAGGGGCTTTTTTTCTGTGACGAGTCGGTGTAAATGGATTATGTGCGCTTTACTGTGAAAAATTTTTCTCGCAATTAAATAGTAAAATATAAAAGATATTCTTTGTTACAAGCTTATACACATGGCTAGTTTCTGGAATACACTTTATTAAAATGGTAGTACTCTGAATGCTAGCATTTTTTTGCGCCATGCGGATTTTTCAACTATTTTGAATTGATCGTTAGTTGCTTGATCAATATTAAAAAAAATTAATAAAAAATTTGGATAAGCATATCCCAAATAAAGGTATGCCAATTTCTTTATTATATTAGTTAATCGATTAATTATGTTAGCTTCATTACCGCATGAAATATACAAGAATACTTTATTATTATTAACACTATTTTTATTACTTATTAAATGTTGTTTCTCATATGAACTTGAGTTATGTAAATTAATATTAAAAATCGGTAACTCATCAATAACATTTTTGAAAATGTAATTTATATCGGTATTTTTTATTTCCTGAGCATTATCAATATACAAATTAATTTCGTAAAAATCGTCTTTTTTTAACTGTTCTTTTAATATTGTTCTCCAATTGAAATGTTTATTTTTGCTTATGGGTTCTATGATTCTGCAGCTCGTAAAATATGGCAACACTGTTAAATAAATAAACTTGGGAATAAACTGAGGTAACTTAATACTGCGAAAATTACGCTACCATATATTAATAATTATTGCGATAATTGTCTCTGCACCTAGTAATTGTTTAATAACTATTTATTTTAGAAAATATTTTATATTTTATTACAACATAATTAGAAACAGGCATTATTTCGTAAGTAAAATAAACCTTCGTTTATAGACAACGTATTAAAAACTGACTAATGCAATTAGCTAAAATTAGCTAAAGTTAAAATGAGCAAATAAATACGTACGTTGCGTGATAAACTTATTCATTAAATAATTTCTGTTCAGATTCTACATTACAGGTACCTTTTTTCATCGTGGCAAAAGGCATACGTGTTCAAGCGAGTTGCACGTCCTCTGAATTTCAATTAAAGTACCAACCTTGGTGGCGACGCCCAAGCGGAAAGCCCGTGTCACGTTGCACCGTGACTCGTCTCTTAGCGTTCATGCTTATATATTTTTTATGGATCGAATAATAAAAGCAGCATCAATTTTTTAATCTTTCAATAAATGATTCATCAGTAAATCAATTAATCTCTCCTCTCCAGAATAATAGATCTTATTTATATAATGTAAATTAAGTTTCTTTAAGATCATTATCGTTTCTTAAAGATCAATATCAATGTTTAGACCGTATTTTGAATGTAAAATACATTTATTTTTACATGTAAAAATAATCATCTTACCTACTTTCAGTACTCTTTAAAAGTATAAAGTAAAATTAGTGATAAAAAAAATCTTTTAAGACTGTACATCTTAAGTACCCTAAAATTGACTTAATTAAGCAAAGAGCCAGCAACCACGCACACGACTACCCAGAGTTTACGCGTTTTATACTCTGCGTCTCATCAAGCACATATGGAGTTAGAATCGAAGAATTGCTTTCAGACAAAGTTCCCGCAAAGGCAATCGGACACTGCGGCACTGGCTGACCAGTGTACCAATTTGTAGAGGTCGCCCGCTGACGTTCATATGAAAAACCATTTCGCACAGTACTTACACGACAGGTTGAGGATGAATTATTCGTACTTTCGGAAGCTGTAAAAGTCAGCTTTCATTGTCTGGATAATGATAACTCATCGGCTATTTCAGTTTAGTGTCTCGTCTGCGAAATTCTTTTTTAATGCAAAAATAATATAAAACAATGTTTTCTGGAATATTATTTCCGATTTTCATTTAATTTTAGAACTAGTTAATTCGAACAAAAAAAAATTTAATTGTGAACCTTTCTTTTTGTTTCAGGTGAGTTGAAGTCACTTTCGTTACCTCGAGGTTTTCTACCGGAACTAACGGAGCATTGTGAACAAGGTAAAGAAAGTAATTCTATCGACACTTTTTATTGTCTTCTATTTTTTTGTCTTGAATTATAATTGCTCGTTAAAAAAAAAGGCGAGTTTAAACGTAGGCTTCGTTTCCCCTCTATTATATTTTTAAAACAATAGAAAATAAAAAAATTGTTCAGTATAAAATATTTCATTTTTATAAGTGGACTTAGTGTTATGGATCTCTAGTAATGCATCAATAATCAAAAATAAATGAAGATTCACTGTACGTGTACGGGATAACGTGATTCATTGTACAACACATGAGATCGCATAAGAAGCATTATCTACTAATGAGTTTATCCTTGATTGTGAACACTTCTGGCAGTGTTATTGTTAGTTTGAAAAATGCTTTTATACTGATGGCAGCGTAAGCTACGATAAAAAAATCTTATCTAGATTCCCGAGGTATTATTGAATAATATCCTAAAAATAGTTTCGCGCAGATTCATCAGCTCGTACCAAATTTCATTTCTCGGCTGTTGCCTTCGAAAGGATAATATAACGCGATTAAAACTGCACTGTTCAAAGTATCGCCTTTGCAAAATTTTTGCTCGCAGACCGCGAAGTTTTTCAAAGAATTCGTCGTTTACGTAAAACACGGCATTTCTCTGCGCGGAAGAAGAGTTGTAATCGCCGCTAAGTAGTGCGGCTTCTTTTTTTCCAGAGGCGGAAACGTCGAAAGCCCTGTCAGTTAATTACGAGTGGCGCTTAGCCGAGTCATTCTTTACGACCAATTCGGTACCGAAGTCTCGGCGCGAATAGAAGTCGGGACGATCGCGGCGACGGCACTGCGATTTACCACTGATTCCAATGAAAACGTAACGGATGTCGATGCAGCGTGGTATATTATATACGTGTATGTGTGCCGCTCGCGTTTTCTTTCGCCGCCCAACTATCGACTTCCCAAATTGCCGACTGTACTCTTCGATGCGAAAAGTTGCGCATTGCCCCAGATTGTTCGTCGCGTTTGGGTCGAAGTGAATTTATCTTAATCGGGATTCTTGTGTACTATGGTATTTGTTAAGGATGTACGAGCGGTTCCTGCACAAAAATCACTTTTCCAACTTAGACTGTTCTAACTTTGAGATTATTTTCTACTATATTTACCCATGTTATTAAAAAAAAAATAATTAATTGACCGTCTAGTTTTTGAGAAAATAGCTTGTGAAAAATGACGTAAAATTCAGCACTATCATAAGGTTCTATGTATTAAACTACCTACCTTAAAAGCTATTATTTCAAATACTAGACGGTCAATTAATTATTTTTTGTTTTAATAGCATGGGTAAATATAGTAGAAAATAATCTCAAAGTTAGAACTGTCTAAGTTGGAAAAGTGATTTTTGTACAGGAACCGCTCGTACATCCTTAAGTTTATATTTGCTTTTCGTCGCATTAATTCCAAGAAAAATTGAATGGTAGTACTAATTTCTTATATCAGTAAATTAAATTTATTTTTAATTAAAAAAATGTTTATCGAAAATCAGTCTTTCATAAACGAGAAGTAATTTAACAATTGCAATAATTTAAATTTTACGCTTTATGAATTTGCTTGAAAACTTTTTTGCTTTAGTTTAGTGAATGAACTCATCAAAAACTGGACGAATTTTAATATTTCCTGCGCACATGAAATGAATTAATCATGAGGCCCCAGTACAGCTTATCTGAGTGGAAATTCTCAAGCCTTATATTTTCGTTTGGTTGCAAGCATAGTGTCAGTGAAGCTTGAAACAAGCCGAGAGCCAAGGAACGCAAGGCTGCATAAAACTGTTAATTATTCAAATTGCCGCGGTCTCGCACTACCCTCGGACACTTGCAGCTGCGGTTTTTCGTGCCTGGCGTGCTTCTCTTCCGGCCGTATGTTACGTACGCCCCTCGATTGTCACCTCCTTTAGTCTTTCCCTCTTTCAGACGCGACGTACACCGAGGAAGGTCCACAGTGCGTACTTTCAAAAGCATAAATATAAACGGGGATTTTATTAGCAACGAATCTTATTACTTAGGCTTGCAAATCTTATAAATGTAAAAGATGTCAAGTAATTGATTCTGTATAATTACTTTTATAACAAATTTATAATTTATCTTCATTTTAAATCTTGCTTTTAGAAACGTTTGTGAAATTCTGAACCAGATGAATTAGATTCATTAAATAGAAAATAATGCTTTAAGAAAATTCTACTCTCCATAAAAATTGGAATTTCAGTTATTCTCTAAGCGTGTATTTTTAGACTTTCCCTTAAATTTGTACTCTTGATGTTTTGAGATGTTCAAGTTGATTGTTCCGCATTCGTAATTTTAACGAGAAATAAGCAGCAGTTCCTGAGAAACATTTGCGCTCGTAAGAAAGGCAAATTGTTCACTCGGTTTTGATTGGCAGATACGAACCCTCAAAGAAAACTAGCTACACGTAATATTATGTATTATTACCTTACACGAAATTGTCACATAAGATACTGAGAATAGAATCTGTAGCCCAACACAAAGAGGTTTAGCATTGTGCTTTCGCATTCTTAAATAAAACAAAACTAGTTTTGGGTAGTACATTTTTTTTAAAACAATATTTCGTATAACAACGGTTTAATAAAGTTAATCGCTAGCGGTAGTACATGAAATTAGTTTCAAAGGCAAATTCAAAAGTTGAGTTAATTATTTATCATAGATATTTTTAACTTTTCTTAATTGAATCTTTGGTATTTCATGAAGTTACTGTTTTTAATAGTGATTTTCTTCGAAAATATGCACATTTCTGCATTCAAGTCTTTATTTTCCTTCCTCCTGTTCTTGCTTAAATCTCACATTGACATCACAATAGCAAAAGAATGTAAAACGCGTATAGTTGCACAATTACTTTTCCTTTTTTTGTAAGTAAAAGTGTATTCATAAATTGCAGTACTTCATTAAGTAGCTTCTACCAGCAAAGAAAATAAATTTTCTTTTTTTTCTATTCGTTTGAATTCTGTATAACGACCAGTCCAATAAATTTAATCAAGCTTACACAATTTTCTCTATTACATAACAATTATTTTCGCCAATTTAATTTACCGCAATTCATTAACGAGTGCCGCAATTAAAAAAAAAGAAATTGGTAAAAGTAGAAACGTAAGTAACATTAAATTTCTGTTATTTATTGAAAAGCTCGACTCAAACACAAACGCCTCAAAAGAGTAGAAAGGACAAGAGATGAAAAGAGAGAGGCGACGTCTTACCTCTTGTTACGGTAGCTCTAGAATTCTCATTCTTAGTTCACGACCGGGGCGGGGTGGGTGTCTCGGTTAAAGTGCAGAAGTGCAGCCTCTTCCACGGTATATATAAGTACCTGCGTAGCGCGCCCCTTTCACTACGACTCCTTCGCCCGCTTCTTTTTCGCCCGCAAAAGTTGACGCCTCCTTTTTTGAGAAGGCTCCCTTGGAAATTCATCCTCTTAGCGACCTTTTTTCTTCTTTACCTCCCTCGACTCGTGCTCGACGCTCTTTCCATTTGACGTAATTATCGTTTCAGCCGATGATAGATCGATGCCGCTCACCGTCTAATTATGCTCTTTAGAAAATCTCGGCCCTCATAAGTCGTCGATTCTTTTCTGAATTCCATTTCGACTAAAGTTTTTAGTAGATTTAAATAAAAAATATTCTACGTAGAAGCTCCGATAACTAGGCAGTTATTCAAATACATTATAATTAAGAGTATTCCACAAAAAAAAGAGAAATAAGGTGATTCATATGAACGACGAGAAGGATTTTTAAAGTGAACGTAAAACAGTGCGATTAAATTTCATTCGCTTTGTACAAGTCCCCCCGCGATTACGCACTCGGTACCCGGTGGGTGGTGGAAATTCCGCATGGAAATATTCTCCGTTTGGCAACGATCCCGACTACTATACTATTCTCTTTCCCGGATACCTTACGACTGGAAAAAGACGCAGTAGAGAATGAGAATCTCACTGTTATTGTTATGCATTAATTTATGATGCGTAAGTGGCGACGAGCCAGGTTTGCACATCAATGCATCAATTTTGCTCTAATATCACATTGCATGCGAAAAATTGTATTCTATGTAGAAGCTTCAGTTGTGTGCAAGGAAATCGTGGATGCACCTGTAAAACCGGAAAATCAAGGAACAGTTATTTGATGTTAGTAATAAATATTAAAAATACATTTTTATTGCTTACATTGATATGTATTTTTTAAGTGTTTATCTTGCACAGTTTGTTTTCGATTAATTAATGGCATGAGAAATTTTGTTAAGAATAGATGTAGTAATTTATGGTACAGTTAGGGAAGTTTTCCTTTTTTCGCAGTGATTTTTTAGCCGTGCAAGTTATAATATCAACTTAAAATTCACCATAAAGCCAGTGAACAGGATTTACGGGATCTACTTTAATTTTTCATATTTTCCAGATTATAAAATTTGACATAATTTATATGCATTAAACGTTATGAAGTGTTCCTAATAGTATAATAAAAAAACTTTCAAATTTTCACGCGAAAAGAAAATCCTTTTATAAAAAAGACTTTTTTCATTGTCGCTAGTATTTCTCGATTCAATAAATTAAAACCCGTTAAAATTTTAAGTAGTGAATTTTACTATTTTCGTAGAACTCGTTTTATTAAAAAAATCATTCCAATTTATCAATACTTTAAACATAAAAATTTGCACCGTCACAAAACTTTCTCATTGAGAAAGTAAAATATTTTCGTTAATGCAGTTTTCTTTTAATTTATTACAAAATTATTTCATTATATTTTTAGAAAATTTTCAAGGAATTAACCTGGATTCTTCGGATAATATCAGCACGGAGAGAAACGTTCGAGGAAAAATTACTATACTCCATAGTAGGCGCGGGACAGACTCGAATTATAATGATAATTGCTACATATTTTGAAAGTTTTAACACAGACAATATTAAAGAATACTAAAAATGCTGTAAAAATTACTAGATTGCATAGTAAAAATTATAGATATAATAAACGATATACGATCTTGGAAATTTTAAACGAATTTATTGTAATTTTTTCTACAATTTATATTAAAATTTTGCTATACAGTATAGTAAAATCTAAAGCTTAGAAATATTATTATATGTCCTCACAAGTCTTACAATACAGATTAGTAAAAATTAAGTAACTCTGTATCGAAAATACAGATGTCGCGGTATGTCACGTGACCTGCACCTCTGATCTGCGGCGAGTTTACAATGGTCGCGACTACGCTTTCTTTTCACTGTAATGTTTTTAGGTTACATTTTTAAATTTAGCGCCATTTAATCGTATAAGACAGAACTAGATGGCGTCTACCCCCGCTGTACAACTCGCAAGTGGACAAGACATCTGTTCAGTTAGTATATAAGGACGATTTGAATAATCTTCAACACTGTGAACTTGCGTTAATATGTTGCGTAAAATATTATTCTCACGCGTCGATAAATAATCAGTTAGTGTAGGTGTAGGCAGGCTAAAAAATTATATTTGTAAGCGAGCGAATTTCCAATCGTAAAGTATATAATATACAATAAATAAGTACAAAATGTCAAAATCATAAAATCTTCGTAGGTTCCAAGTTTAAAAAGACCAGAAGGATTAAATAAAAAGGATACACAAGAGAATTCTCTAATTCTCTTTTTCCTAATCAGTTGCATGAAAAATTACTATTCTGGCACAGTAAAAATTGCTATACTGGCATAGTAAAAATTCCTATCCGGTATAGTAAAAATTACTATGTTGTATTGTAAATTTTCATAAAATATATGTTAGTTTTTATTGTATTTAAAAATTACTATACTGTAAGTAATTTTTACTAGAATTCAAGTCTGTCCTCGGACTCCTAAAAAGTATAGTAATTTTTATTAAAATTTTTGTATTTTTTACTTAAACTTTTCTCTCCGTGAGTCCACGTAATTCCGCGATACATTTATTGCAGCTGCTTTCATAAAATGTTTTTCTTCACATACCATTTCCACGCTTTTTTTTTGCTCGAACCTCCATAAAAGAATATTAAAACCATCGAGCCCTGAGCAAGAAAAAAAAACAGTCCAATTACAATACCTCTTTTTTGTCGACAGCTTTCTATCTCTGTATTCTCGTGATCGCCATTTTGGACCACGCTATCATCCGGTCTGGACTCTTTATGTAGGTCGGCGTTTACGAGCGAGATTCTCGGTGTATAACCTCCACGCACACATCCTCTTTCGCTCGGTTGGTTTTGCGCGGCGTGCGTGGGCGTCGACGTCTTTTGGAACGATGCGCGGAAGGTCGCGATGTGGGGGTGTAAGGACGTCGCGCGCGTAATGATTTCTTGGGGAGTGCGGAAAAATCCAGACGCGTGCCAGGGGTGGCGGTGGCGCGGCCGCGTGCTCCAGAAACTGCGCGAATACATTTACGAACCAAGAGCTTTTTTTTTACTTTTCCATTTTGTCTGTGCATTGCGATGAGGAAGTTGGAAATCGGTGGAAATACATTTATAAGTGAGTTCGATTTCATTTCAAATAATTTATTGCAGAATTTTACAATACTTTTAATATTATGCAGTCGAACTGAAATATGCCTTTTAATTGTTAAATTTAAAAAAAAAATCCACAAATTTATGAGCATTATGTAAACTACTAATCGGCATTTTATACTACAGTAATTAACAAACATTTATAATATGAATTTTCTTTTTTTATATGACATTTACTATTTCTAACATTGATGTAGTTTTATAAAATAGGTGAATGATTGTATGCAAGGGCTTCTTACATAGTTTAATTGTAAATAGACAACTGGTTTACTAAATTTTTCTGAATATACATTATTAAAATAATTCAATAAAAAATGTTAAAATTGAAAATGAAAATCCAATTACTATAATGATAAGCAGTTGTTTGAATAATAAATTCTCTTGAAAAGTTACGCTGTGCGTTGACATCTCTTGTGTTATTTTGGGTCGGCATACTATATCTAAGTGCTCTACAAATCCTGCTTCATTAATCGTTTTAAATAGATTTCGGAATCTACCTACATAAGGTGACGCTTCTTCGAATATGTAAGACAATTGAAAATATTTAAATATTGGTGTAGTTTTTTTCATTAGTGGTCTTCCGGAGGCGTCTAAATACATTTTAACCATATTGTCTACTACAACATCAGGCAATAAACAAAAACAACGTGTTTTATTTCTTATATAATCAATACACTGTGTTACATTTAACAGAGATATTGTCTTCTTTCTTAAGCTACGAAAAACTTCATCTTCAATTTTAAAAATAGCTTCGTAATTGACAGTACTAACATAAATTGAAAAATTAGTTTGGTCAATCTCCTCCATGGTGTTAAAGTTTTTTGCACTTTTTATAAGATTCAAGCTCATTACTTTGGAGTAAAACTCATTAGAATACTGTAAATAAATAATAAATACAGCAATAAAAAATATTCTGTCGTTTATTTTGATTGGAAACCAATTCATAGAAGTACCGATAAGAAATCTGACGATATGCAACATTTCTGTATCGCAGCTGACTATCTTAAGTTTCTTCAGAACGTAGATAAAAGTTATAACAACAAGAAATGCAGATGATAAGGAAATATAAATAATAAAAAGAGAAATTGACAATTCAGCTTCTGGTATAGCTGGTGCAAGTGCTACGAGTTTTCCAAAATTTTCAAACGGAACTCTTAAGGAATTAAAAATTTTTATATACGTTGGTAAAAGTATAGGAACAGCATTTACAGTCAGTTGAATTAAAATATTTTTCTATAAGAACCACCAGTTCATTATCCGTTATTAATCCTTCTTTACCATGAACATATTGAATAGAAAAATTCATTATTTGTGCTGATAATAGCAATACATATTCGTCAAGTTCTTTGCAGTTAATGCCAGTTACTTCGGTATTTTTTGTCGTTATCATCATTGGAGGGAAGAAAACTCCAAGTAATTTAAATGGGTAGCCGTTAATATCTTGTAACTTATTAGGAAAAATTTTAGACTCTTTAGATAATAAAAATTTATGACTAGTATTATAAAAAGGGTTAAAATAACAAAGAATGGGAACATCTTTTTTATTCGTCCAAATTTGTAGTATTGAAAAATCTAAAAACTTCTTTTGCCACGCATACTTCAGTACAGTTTCGAATTTATTGTCTGTAACTTGAACACCATTAAAAATTATTATTAAACACTTCGGATAAGCAGAACCAATATAAAACATCATCAACTTGTTTGTTAAAAGAACTAATTCGTTAATTATTTCAGTAGCATTGTAACGTGAGATGTACACAAATATCTTTTTATCACTGGTAGTATTTACGCTACCTACTGAAGGATGATTGTTATAGGAACTCAAGTTATAATTTAAATTATTAATAGTGATCGGCACGTCATTGACAACATCTTTAAAAAATTCATTTAATACAGTATATTCTATTTCTTTCACATTATTAAGAAATATATTAAATTCATAATAAATGTTTTTGATCAGTTGGTCCTTCAAAATGTCTTTCCAATAATTAGAATAATTTACGTCGAGGTCTTTTGCAAAACTCACATTCACAAAAACATGGAATATTATTAAATAAATCACGCATAACATGTTTTAAAACAAGTGATTCTGTTCATCTGACTGTTATGAAATTTTTACATTGTTTTACTAATATTTTACTAAAATGAAGGAACTTTATTCCTTGAACAATAAGCCACTACTGACAGCTTTGAGTGAAGTCTTTGTCATTATCATGTTCGGATGGCATTGCAAGATCTACGTAAAACTTAATTATTTAACAATTGGTTATTTTAAAAATAATGTCCTTCAAGGCTGAAAGTAGTGCATTAAACAAAATAGCTTTACACACAAGAAGAATATACAGAATTAGTAGTGACCAATTTTATAATTAGCTTTATTTAAAAAATAATTAAAAATAATTAACCTAATTAACTCTCGTTTAATTAAAATCTGACCATTTCAGAATACAAGTATCTAGAGAATTCTTTGAAATTAGTGTTTGTACGCAAATAAGAAGTGAAAACAAGCTTTTGAATTGATAATAATGTTTCTTTCAATTTACAGTTTTTTAAGCGTAAGTCTGGTACGTTTAATGAGCGTTCAACCAATCAATAAAGAATATGCTTACTTCAAATAAAATATATCACGTGACCTTTTTTGGTATTCTGTTTACGAATTTCATAAATAAGCAAGGATACAAAAGTGCACTGAGTACTGCTAGGTGAAGGCCTATTATATCAGAAAATTAAAAAAAAAGATACAAGATAATGGGGTACTCCATTGATATTTCGAGAGATGTAAGATATAGTGACGTCAGTACTCCAGCTTTATCAGCCCACCTACTTATTCATATTTTGCGCATCTATCCGGCGTGAGTCATGCGCTCCTTTAATATCTATAGGGATGCCCCGCTTATAGTCTCCACTTTGATCCTGAATGACGTCGTCGAGTGTCTATTATATATACACTATCGTTTTATGCTGATCAATATTTTTCTCTCATTGTTATTAAATACTGGCCAGTTTCGTGGTAATTTTCAACACAAAATTATTTATAACTTTTAACATGCAATAAGTTATTTATCAGAATGCGCAATTTATTATATATATTCCATGTATCTACTTAATACTATAAATTATTTTTTTGTTGCAGGTGAGTTACAAGTCATCCTTATTTCGGAGTCATCAATATTTGATTTATTAAAGGTACAGAGTCATCACGTAAAGGTATAACGTTACTCATTTTTACGTACTTTATGTTTAATGTTTAATTTCCCATCGTCACTTTGCATATTTAAAAAATTATTCACGATTTCGTGAATCTTTAATTTCGTTATAAACAGTTTTATTTAAATAAATTCATATTCATTTTGGTACAATAAATATGTATTTATAATGTCATAAGTGGTAACATTTATTGTGAATAACCGAGAGTTAATTGAAAATATCACTCGACCTGACGAAACATACTTTAATTAAACCTTCAAGTCAAGCAGAAATGTTAAAATAAGAAAATTTTGTAATTATGAAAATACCACTCTTATGAGACGTCACACATTTGCGAAATCCACGATTCAATGTAGTGGCACAGCGGGGAAAATCCAACGGTCTTAAAGTTCCAAAGATGAAAGAAGATACACAAAGTAAAAGTCGGTGGGTGGTATAAGAGTAACAAGACTGCACTGTTTTCTGAATAAACACTATAAAAATGTCAGTTTATTTTAACCCAAACATTTTAATTAATTTTTGCGTTGTGCGGTTTATACTTTATACACGATTAAGTCACAAAGTGGCATTATTTATACTTTTGCATATTGACGTAAATTAAAACAAATTGCTTGCAATTTAATTTTATTCAGATTTAAATATTTAATTAAGTTTGTACGGGAGAAAAAAGAATAAAATTATTTCTTATTCGAGCAGGATTTTTTTAAAAAAAGAGTACTTTGCCTTGTGGTTTATCACCTATTATCGACGCATTTAATTATCACAGATACTAGAAAAATAAACATTTCATTGAAAGCCACAAGGAAAAAGGACTCCATACCTACCAATTTTCCGGCTATTCGCTTGGAAAGTATTTTTTAATTAATCCGACGGTGCACTGCAGCAGCCGCTGACCCATTTTTCCGGAAATCCTCTTTTTTCCTCTTCCGCGCTCGCATCAATATTTGATCCCGCGACGAACGGCAGCGAGGAACAAATTCCTCCTTTCGACTGCCTCCGCCGTGACCTACACCGACGATGTACTGATTTTCCTCGGTAAAAAAAAGAGAACGTGCAAACCACTTTCCTCGATCGAAGGAGTAAGTGCATTTCCATTCGCGCGATTGCATTTAAGCCTGGTTCATTACTCGTTCGACTCGACTCGATTTTTTTTCACAGCACGCGTAGCGCGCCGATGTTTTGGCTTGTTCCCTCTTTCCTTTTTTTCGCGCAGCTGCTTCCGCTGCTTCGCCGCTGGTGGATAAGTCGTTTCTTAGCGAGACCCGTTCGTTGCAAGGTAATTGACGACTTTCGAATGAGAGAGCGAATTAATTTTACATGCAGATTTTCACCTTTTTATTTTGACACTTTTTCTTTATTCTAAGACACCGTTTTTCAAATGACTAAATAGGCATAGTTTGAAATTTCGTCACGAGTGAAACTTCCGCTTTCGCATAGCTATAATAATTACCCATGCGATGTATAATAAGCATATTAATGTCGAAATCATCGAGCGCCTACTTTAATAATGTTAATTCAATTCACCCAGATGTATTCTACGCTCTCGGACGATATTACGAGTTAAGCGGTCTTCCGCTCAGAAAGATCGTTGACCCCGGCACCGAATTCCCGATGTTACGCTGATAAATGTGCGCTTTCCGCTCAATAAGAACCTGCATCGTGGACTCCCGATGCTCCAGTAAATGTGTCGTTACAGCGTAACGGTCAGAGTATAAAAATACCCCATAAATACATGCAGCATGGCCGCGGGTTCGGTGCATAAAAATGCAGCTCGCGCGAACCATAAAACCCCGCCTCACCCGTCCTTCGCACGCGTGTCCTACGCGCGCGGAAAAAGCGACGGAGCAGCAGGCCCTCGTAAAGTCCGCGGCTGCGTAATCGGACTTGATGTAACCCCGCGGCATGTTTAAACATCATATCGATCGAAGTAGCGGGCTGCTGCCTCGCTTTTTTTTTTCTCATCGCCCCATGCCGACGAAAGAAGCTTTTTAGACGACGCACGCCGCTTCAAAAGGGACCTTTCGTAATCTTCGTGTTCAGTAAGTTCTTCTTTTTCGTTCACCGGCGTTGAAATACGAGCAGATCGAACGAATTAATTAAGTCGTTGGTGGGCTTTGTGAAATACACTCGACGGAAATACGAGCGCGTCGAGAGAATTTATTTTGAAAATATTCACGCGTTCGACAATTTTCGTACTTTTTGTTTTTTTTTTTCTTTCACTTTAGAGGATTTAGTTCGCCCAGAGAGAGATGGTACTCGAAACCCGATACGCACGAGCGAGTATTATGTATCTGCATGAAAATGCACTCCTCGATCGCATCGCCTTTTTTATGAGGGCAAATTGAAAATCGGAGTATATCTGACGGTTGCGCTTTGCGAAACGCTTACGCCTCGATGATTTATGGAAATTTATCCCCTGGCTCCGCATGTAAAGCGTGTTTGTTCGCAGTGGAACGCATTCTCGACCCCACGCGCGGCGAGTACCCCGAGTGTATTCTAATTCCGCGCGATCGGTGCGCGCCGTCTACGCGAGCGATACGAGCGCTTGTTACTTACTCTCGTACGTCTGGCCTAAAAATAGTGAAGTCGAGGCTCTCACGTGTTAGGATCTCTGCGTCTGCTTATCGTTCGGTGAAGTGCATCCCGGGGATCGTAAGGGACGACACTCGTTGATTGTTCCATTTGGTACGAGGCGATGCGTCACTTTCAACGGTTCGATAATTTTTGTTTTTCAACGACAGGCAAAGGCTGGAACCGCTAAGAAAAATTAATGAGATTGGATATTCAAGTGGGACGAGGAAAACCATCGTAAATACTTTCATTTTATCGAGTTGGTTTACTCAGAGAGATTAGCTGGAAAATTATTTCTGTTGGCTCAGCACGAGTGTGAAGCGCTTTTCAAATGAAATGTATCCTGCGTTTGATCATCCGAAAAGTAAACGTAATTTCAAATAGTAAGATCTATTTGCGATATAGATTTCGAAATGAAAATGTTTTCTCTCTTTTTTAATGCCACTGAAAGGTGCTTTGCAATAGCTAACAGTGCGCAGGATGATACATTTTGCTAAATGCACATTTTATTATTAAAAAACACGAAAAATAACACTGGAAATGCTTGAAAGAAAAAACAGGGCTGAAAATTTTAAAAACACGCAACGTTTAACCGAGAAGCGAGCTGTGGGAGCACTTGAGTCGTGCAGAAGTGGAAGCTGAGGGAAGAGAGCTCGGATACAGTGCAGAAACGAGGAGGGAGGTGAGTAAAGATTGGTCGAATTAGCAGCATTGTAACTAAATGCGCGCGCACTGGCGGCAACTTTAACGCTTGACGCTGTTACGTTGGTGAAAAGAAGGGCAAAGACTGCCGTGAGGGGAGAAAAAATAGTAATAGCTCGTGACGCCACTTTAATTCCTTCCAGCACCGGCTGGCTACCCATCTCTGATGGCTTAAGCAAGAGACTTTTAGGCTTTCATGGAATGTTGCAATTAGGTAGGAATGAGAGTTGAACGCTCCCTTTATTCCCTGCTTGAATCCGGGAGCGCTAATAACTTGTCTATTTTTTCCGCGATGACAAAGTAAATATTCTGAATCCTAATACGCACGTTTGAAACGTATTGTCTGATTATATTTTTAAAACTTTTTTGTGAGATGTTGATAAGAAATTGCAGAAAGATTAAATTTAAAACCTACTAGCAACATTTTGCGGAGATAGCTGCGGGCATAAATTTACTCTAATACATAAAAATGTGAAAGAATGGATTGTCACATAAACGTAAAAGTGAACGACTTTTGAATTAAGATAAGTGGTTATTCGCTTATTATATGGAGAGAATTTTGTGGCAAAAATTACCATAAAGCAGTGTAAAAAATTTACAGAAAAGTCGCAGTAAAAATTATTTATATCACCCATTACTGATAGTGCATCTCGCGAAAAAGAGCGAAAATAATATTTTTGGAATAATTCTCTACGAATGTGGGTAACTTTTCAATTATTTATAACAGATACATAATATTAAATATCTACAGACGTACTAAATGTCATATGAAAAATGTATTTTTTAAATTGCGTATGCAAGTAAAATAAACATACAGAATTCCATATTGCCATGGACATGTCGTTCGCTGCAGCAAACAAATTAACAATTAAAACTTTCATTGTTACGAAAACCTATTGAAAATTTCAATCGACCAAAAATTACGCAATTTCTCGTCGTGACTAATCGTGTGTACTCTGGAAATGGCAAGGGACGCTTTCGCGCCTGCAGCTCTTTTCCCACATTATGCGGAATGAGCAGTGCGCACCCCCTTGGGTATCCATAGCGAGCGGGAAAGTGCCGGGAAAATTTCGGATTTCGGACCTCCGACCGAGAAATTGGAGGGGTGTCGATTCGTAGTCGGTTGTGTACATACTCCCACGCAGTAGCACCGCTTGATCCAGACGACATATGCGCTTTTCCGTTTTGTTGTATTTTTGAGACCGAAGCTCATGTAAGGGGTAACCGATATTACATCCTCTTCTATCAATTGTCACACTTTAGCAGCCACAAAAAAATGTTCGGGGTAATTAGAACAGAGGAGCTGCAATTAAAATTTCTCTAAAATAATTGTAGTTTCAATTATTCTCGGCACTGCTCGAGCGAACATTGCGTAAAAGAAAGTGTAAGCCCGCCAACTAGTGACAAAGTAACTTACTTCATAAAAATCTAACAACGGGCGACGGTCCCGCCTCGTAAAAATCGCAGAACAAAAGCTGGTTATAATTATTTCAAAATCGACGTTTTAATGGCTTTAACAGGGATGGTCATTGTTCGACTCCTTTTTTTTCATATTCACAATCGGTGATATCCGCGAATCAGCGAATTGTTATTTAACACGGAAAATAAAAGAAATTATGCTCGCACTGACTCACTGATTCCTATTTCCACTCTAGTAACTGCTTTCCATTTAGTATACCTACACGAACTGCAATAAATTAACAACTTTGCTTAAACAATAAATCATTTAAAACATTTATTCTATATGTTAATATCCGCTCGACTTCTTAAATCAAATACAATCCGTGGAATTAAACGATAAACGAGTGATCCATCTCGTCAATCTTATTAAAAACGTCCATTAATTATGTACAGCTGCAGCAAACCGCAATAGCTATGTTACTTTAACAATTTCTCTCAACAAAAATGTCCACGTTTATTTTCATTCGAAGTCTCGAAGAAGGCACCGTCGTCTGTAGAATCCATCGATTCCCTATCCAGCAATTTTTTGTTATTTCAAACTCACTCGAGCAATCGCGACGGTCCGCGTGGGTTTCGCTCGGCGGCGCTGGGCAACCCTACTACGGGCGAGCGCTCGCCTCCGCCAGCGCCGCCTCGGATTCCGGTCGAAGCTGCAGCCCGACACTCGCGACCGGGACAGTGCGGCGCCGACGTTCCCGCGCTGCGGCCGCTCGTTTCGTATCTTCGCGCCCGCAGTAGCTCTGCGTGTCGACGCGCGTGCATTTCCTATTCTTTTTTGTCGTTGCTATTGCCGTTTTCGATACACTTCCCTTTGACGTTCTATTTTTTTATGTTGGGTGGTAAAAAAAATGGAGTCGGGGTGACAGATTCCTTTTAAATTTTGGGTCACTGTGGAAAGGAAGTGCCGGAGAGAGCGAGTCAGTGCGGTTTTTTTAAGAAGCAAAAGTGCGAGTCGATTTGGATGAATTGTGTTGATTTACGGTGGGTGCGAGACAAAGCTCGTTGTTTGTGACCGCAGGCCGGACAAGTGCGCCAGGTGGAAAGTAGCCGCTGGATCGCTGGACGTCTGTTGCACGATTTTTGGCTTCGGCCGGGTGTTACCCGGCGACGGTGCGCAAATTTTTTTGCGGCTCATTATTTACTTTCGAAGACGGCGCCTTTTTTGAGGGTAATTTGCGAGAATTGATATGTAAAGAGTTGCTTATCCGTTGGGAAAGTGTAATTTAAGGAAGGCACAGCTGGCTGAAATTAGTGTATTATTTTTCCCAGCCTGATCGTTATAAGATCGACGATTACATTGATGAATGAATTATTACAACCGAATTGCTGGAACTGATAAAAAATATATATTACTCTCGGAATAAAAATAATTATCTAGGATCTTAAATTGATAAATTTATTGTAATATATAGATATATTGCGTGAGTGTTGTTCACTTATCTTGAGTATATGTAAATTAAGCTTATTACACGAGCAATCGGTTACAAAAGAGACGTTCCTCCCGAGAAACTCGGTAAAGTTAACCACACGAAATGTAATAATGTTGAACTCGACAGGCGCGAAACTTTTCGGAGCGCAGCAACGTTTGAGTTTCGGCTCCGAATCGCGAGACGCACGTGCGCACGAACACACACACATACATATTTACGCGCGTTACCTCAGGCGAAGTCGCGCCACCTAAAACTGCCGCCAAGATTAGCCAGATTAGATTTCCTGAACGGCGGGCGGATCCCGCGGAAACTGCTCCACGGCCAGTGAGTTGAGCCACCGTAAAGATTTCGTTCGGTCAGACTTTCGGCTGCGCTGCTGTTCTCGATCTTCCTTAGGAGATAGTGGGTGGGTTCGACGTTGTTGCCGCATTGTGGCTTTCGCTGTTTCAGTGGATAGTGTGGATTTATTTTGGGGAAGATTTGGTGGACAGATATAGACTCGTTTTTTTCGATGAGTTTGGTGAGAATAATTTTTTATTTGGAGTATGCAAGGTCAACTATTATTGTATCGATAATTAAGAAACTAATTGCACTTTTGTATATCTGAGTATGAAGATTTATCTCTTCGAAGATAACAGGGGGTCATTTGTTAAATTAGTTTGACTTCTTTTCTTTACTATTTCCTTTTTTTGAGATTGTATAACTAACGGAGGAAAATTATATTTAATTGTCAAAAGTTTCATTGAGGAAAATAGCAGTATTTAAAAGTAGTAGAAAAATAAAAATTTGAAAAAACAAGAACGTTATCAAAGAAACGCGTCAGTAAGTCCAAATTCCTCACAAATTCGTAACGGAAAAAAATGCAGTCTAAAATTTCATTATCGTTCTCTGATATTCCTGATAATTTATTTCTACTTTATAGTATAAGGACGCTGAAACAGGATCGCAACGATCGGATGATCTGCGTTCGTTCTCAGAAACAAAAAAGACAAAGACGCGCATCAGTTCCTGTTAATCTTTATCTCTACAATAATTTTTTCTGCTTTATTATTTTATCTTTGTTTTTTTATTTGAGGTGATAAAAAAAAAGAGTAAGTTGAAGCTTATTCGAGCTTTTTGGAATTGTAGTACATGTTATCCTTATATTATCACCTTTATGAATGTATATAAATGTATACTAAACTTCGAGTAATTTATTACACACCTTGAGGTCGAGTGACTCATCAGTTGATAAAAATATTATTAAAAATAAGTCTTATTTTGCGCAGAACATCCTCCTTTTAATTTTTTTATTCAATTTGAAAGTCAGTAAAACTTTTCAACGGACTCTCATTTTTATTCTTAAATTAACATAAAATGAAAATTACAAACCGTTGCATAATAAAACAATAAAACGAACTTGAAAAAAGTAGTGTGCATGCGCTGCCAATTCGAGTTAGACTATTATTACTACTTTAACAACTCTTTTTTTTCATAAATAATTATAAAAGTTAAATAATACCTAAAGAACGTTGGTTGATACTGTACTAACGATTTGACAAGCAGAGGTAGCAAAAAATCATTATGTTTGCTTTTGTAACTAATTATTTTTCCGCGTAATTTAGAAAATTAAAGTCAACCGATGAATGATTGCACAATTTTGCTGATTATGTTCAACTGCAATTTTTTATTAAAAAAAAATCAAGATCGATAAATTTAAAAAAGCAGCCGTAAACGACACGCCAGTGTACAGTCCAGGAAAATTGAAGTTCTCATTCATTTACACGCGACCCTGCGCGGCCGAAAAACCTCCTGTCTGCGCCCTGTTATTATTGCCAGGTGAGATAAGGGGGACGGGATCCGACGCGGCGAGCGTCCGGCATTGCCGCGCCGACAATAAATCGAAAGTCAAACGATCGCTCGCAGAGTCTCTCCTTCTTCATAATTTATCGGCGAAAACCGCACCGCCGGAGCTCTAAAATTTTTCTTCTCTTTTCATTTTTAACGCTGGGGATGCGCCTATCCGCAAAAGAAAAGAAGCGAGTGCGCGCTTCCTTTTTTTCTCGGAGCGCTACTCGTTCAATTTGTTTCCCGAGGCGAGGCTCGAAAAAAAGCGTTGGAGAAATTTATTCGGATGCTAGATATATCTGGGGATGTTTTTCAGGGGGGCCACGGGAACAAGCTAATTACCGGAAAACTTTTTCGCTATGTTTGGGAGATTTATGTCGGCATTCACGAGGGATTCACAGCGGTGCAAGCGGACTTTGGATTTGAAAATTTCCTATCGGGAGTTGCTTTTTGTTGGGAATTACTGTGGATGTAAAATTTTATGCTAATTTTTAAGGTAATTAGTAGAATTCATTGATATATTTTATGTTATGGTACTTTAAAGAAGTGTGCAGTGTATTTTTCTAAATATATTATTGTATGATTAAAGAGATACAATTGTATAAATAATAATATTCAATGTACTTTCGCGTTTAAAATAAATTTACGCAGTTAATTTATTCAATTCAATTTTATTAGCTTGGTATCCCAGTGAAGTGCTTTGTGGCCATAAGTAAAAATATTTATATATGGCTAAAAATTATTTCTTCTTAGCTTTTCAATCAAACAGCAACGTCTCGACTGTAAAAAATACATGACTAAAAAGAGATTCATAAGAAATAATTATATTACGCAATCGGTCCGCTTAAAAAATGTTTAAGTTTATATTATAATTCCTTCCTTTTAAATCAGCGTTTGTCAAAATAATAAATGAAAAAATACAATTTTAAATAAAAAATAACGGACTTTGGAAAAGTATCTTCGAAAACTACACTGTACCAAGTTTCGAAACAAAGGGTTAACTTTCACTGAGCTAAATAATCAAGCAACATGTACTTAATATTTTCACCAGCTTGAGCAGAAACGCTTTCAGTTAAAATAAATTAAATAGTAAATTACCTTTGCCATTAAAAATTTTTCATTAAAAACATTTAACAAAATTTACGTACTCATCATTTAACGTCGCCACATGAAGGAACTTAAAAATACTTTAATCATCAAGACAATTAGATTACGTACTCGTTCCACATTAAACTCGAATAAATTTCACCGCCAACCCGCAAACGGCTAGGAACGGAACACGCGAGGGGCAATACACATAAACGTTCCCGCCTTGACAACATCCTCAATTCCGAGCACAGGTATACCCACCCGTTGGCGTTTTAGAAAAAAAAATGAGAGAGAGAAAAAAAAACCCGCGCGAAAAGTGAAAACCGCAGACCAGCTCGCCCGTATAAGTCGTGCAGGAGGCGGCCGGGTAGACTTATCGCAGTGCAGGCCTAGATAAAAGAATATCGGGGGCCGAGCTCGCACCTGTTCGGTGCCCGGCACACTGCGGAAGCCGAGCAGCATGCGACGAAAGGCGACGAGGGGGCGCGAGGTGCCCCGCGCGCACACGATCCATCATCGTTTCTCTTCGCTCTCTCCTTTTTTTCCTTTCTCTATTCCGGTGCCATTTCGCTCGGCGGGAACACGCCGTTGTTAAATCGCCGGAGCCAACGGATTTTTCGCTCGAAAGCACTTTTTTTGGATTCGATTTTTGGGAGAGTAGCCGGACGCTTTAGGGTTTACCTGGAATGCACTTTATAGGTACGCACTTAGGGTCTTTGCGTTGCACAGACTTTAATACGTATGGTTAAAAAAAGTTTTTTCTGTTTTCGTTGTAGAGGAGAAGGAGCTAATTTTATTGGTTATATTTTATGTGTGTATATATTTATTTATTTTAGTTCTTACGGTGTCAGTTTTAAATTTAGGAAAGAAACATTGGATTTAAAAAATAACTTTGTTTTCGTAACTCTTGGAAATACTAATGTTTTACACAGAATTTTTTATAAAATAAAATAGAGCAGAGCATTATTGTAAATTACGCTTCTTCTGGAGTAAAATAGTAACTTTGGTTTATACTAATTACACATTAATTAAATTATTTGCATCTCGATGAGAAAGCGCAATTTCAAAAGAGTTTTTTTATATTGTTTCGACACAATATTTAAAATAGTAAGTAGAACAAACGACTAATGAAAGACAATGCAATTAGAACTTGTGAAATCTAAAAATAAATTATTAAAGTAACCTCGGTATGTTCGTTGCAATGAAAAGTTGTAATTAAAGAAATATTTTCGAAGGCGAAATAAAAAAAAAAACAATGTACAAACATTCCTCATTCATTCAAAGAAAATTCTCATTCAAAACGACAAATCATACTGCGCAATTTAAACGCGGCAGTCAAAAAGAAAAGAGTAGCTTCGGAATTTTGGAATCGACCCAGTTTCCGACGACGACCGACCGAGCGTAGACCCGCAGTATTTACACGGCGCGAGACGCGCGAAGCGTTAGGAAAGCGCGCGTTTCTTCGCGCCTCCTTACGAAACATGAGGAGATAGCGTGCGGGAAGTCGCGCATCCGAGAGAAATGCCGGGAGATACAATTGCGAGCATGAGAACGTTTTTTTCTTTCTTTCCAACAATAAATTGCACCCGAGGAAAATTCAACGAAAGTCGGTCATTCAGGAATGGTAAACACCTCGAGGCGTTGCAAGGGAATGTTTTGTAATTATATTATTTGGGAGCATACTTACATATATTTCAAATAGAAATTTTTCAGTAATTTCTAGTTAGATAATAATGTGCGAATATTACGTCATTTCATTTAATTAATTATTTTTATAAGGAGTATAAACAGTTTTCATTACTTCCATTGCTTAAATAATACAACAATTTTTCAGTTACGAAATCAAATTACTTTCTACTGATGAATTATTGAAAAATGTAAATAAGTGGAGGACAATGTTATTTGTTTTTAGTGGAATTTTGTTACATAGCAAGTATTAATGTACAAAGTTATCGTTGTGTTTTCACTAATTCTTTATACGTAATATGTGCCTCAAGAATATCATCAATGCCAAAGAAGTCGCATCCACGTATAAAATACGAAAAAAAAATGTAGAAATTTTTAAACGTCGTTGCCATTCCTGCAGATACGTTCGTCATAAATCAATCGTAATATTCTTCAAACAAAATAAAAAAAAAACAGTCAAAAGCTTCAATCATCAATGTAATCAATCGATCGGCAACTCGCCAAAAAAAAAAGTAATCCTCATGGTAAACAAAAAATCCTCTTTCCCCACATCAGGTGCCAAGCGGCAAGCACAAACGAACGAGAAAGCTCGGCAGAACCTCGGCTTATCTAGCCCCGTGGAGAAGACTCGCGTGCACCGGCTGCCACTAAAATTAAACGCGAGCCTCTCCGGCGCAGCTCATTCACGTTCGAGAGCCTACAGCTTGCCACGACGAAGACGACGACGGCGACGGGCCACGTGCATCTCGTGCGTCAGTTTCGGAAGCCGCGCGCCAGAAGAAGTGCCGCGGCGACTTCTCGAGTGACGCACGGCGAAGGAGCTGCTCGAGAATCGGCCGAGTGACTCGCTGCGGCGACGCTCGAAGTCCCCAGTGCGAGCATATGGTTTGTTTTCTTCCCCTTTTTAATTGCCGCCGGACGCTTTTGCCGCGCGATGCGCTCGTCGAGTCACGGCTCTTTCTCCGACGCTATGCGTTTTTCCGCCTGTCACCGGTGCGCTCGAGTAGAAAAGGTTTTTTAAGTGGGTCAACCAACGGCCTAAAGACTTTGAGGTGTTTGCTATTTTTTTAAAAGTAAATAACGATTGTTTTTCTTTTGCGGTGAGGAATACTGCAATAGCAATGTTTTTCATTTTAACGAAAAATAGTTATTAGGCTTTTGTTAATGATTAGTATTATACGGATATTTTAGTAACTTAAAACAGGATAAAGGAAGATAATAGATTCTATTAATAATAAATTGATTTTAATTTCTGGTTACATCGTGAATTTTACGTAAGCCATTTATGCAATTATACTTAATCGTCTTGAAAAAAGAAAAAAACAATTATTTTTATATTATTCTGCGGAATACATGACTGTAGTAAAGAATTTATATTTATTTTTCTGGTCTTTCATATTAAAAGAGCTTGCACGATATTAAAATTGAGATTCATTGAAAAGATCGCATTGAAAAAAAAATTTATAAAGATTCTAATTCTTAATTAGCATTCAACCACTTACATAGCGATAACCTCATTTTCTGCAGGATGAGGTCTAAAATTAGCCTCGGAGAATCGGCTGGTCGTTGGGGAAAGACAATCCACCGGTCGGTCCGCCCTCATTCCGGCCGAGCGAGCGCATCCTCGACGACACTATCAGCGTGCTTATCACGACGCGTGATCCACTTACCACGTTGCCAAATTCTACGCCCAAACCCCTTCTCTCTCTGCTCAGTATTAACGACGATGCTAATAAATTACCCCTCGTAATTACCGACCGACGAGCGGTGAAAACGACATCGGTCCCAACTTCTTGATATACTGGTCAGCTCGATTTTTCCGACTGGTGTGCGATGTAATTTTAATGCAGCGATTCGGTTGGGTGTCGTTTATAAACGAATTTTACCCGCTCGTAAATTAACCAGTGTGCTGTGTAAAAAATATTATTGTTGAAATCCCGCTGAATATCGATTAATAAAATAAAAGACATCTGCACGGGTACGTGAACGAGTGATTAATTTTAATTAGAAAGCATTCGCATGGCGCACTTTGCCAAATGTGGCTTAATGTCCATAACGAAACGTATTTTCCTCGCAGCGCGCCGCACATATAACCGCGCTAGCCATGCCCGAGCGAATCCGTTCCGCGAATCCTGCCATTGTTATCGTGGCTTATAAAATTCCGTCAATGCGCGCGTTATTACCTTAATTACAGCCGTGAAAACCTGCGCGGAAAATAGCGCGGTCGGAAGAAATATAATGCATCTATATATCAAAGAGAGAAACAGAAATAGAAATAGCAGGAGAAGGCCTAGCAAAAAAAATAATGAAAAAAAAAGGACGGGGATAGAGGAAAAAAAACAGGAGGTAGTAGAAAAATTACAAACGAACGAGCGCGTCGCCTTATACAACTTCCGACGTTTGTACTGAAAATCGTCGGAAGCGCAGCCGTCATCCGCCATTGTTTCTGACAATGCGGAGCCATTTTGCCCCTGCGGGCTACAGATTTACGCGGACTCATACTCGCTCACTCCCTCGCGTTTTCCGGATAGCTCCGCTAGTAAGAGGCTTAGCGAGTCGCGGTCGTGTTTCCCTGTCTTCGAAAACCATCGTCTTGCCTTTTTTTATAAGTTCGCATTTTACACTAGGGATTTTAAGAAACGATGAGTTCCACGGTAGGTATGGAGATTTTGGGGATGATTAGAGGTAATTGTGGAATTTTTGTAATGACCGAAAAATATCTTGACGTTAAGAGTTCAGTTTGACTTTACTTTACAATGTAAGAAACAAAATTACGCGAAAATGTTATGAGAAAGTTCAGTTCGAATTTAAATTACAACGAAACATGTATAAGGAAGAAAACAGTATTAATGATGCGTTTATAAAATATAGATAATTTCGTAATGGTACTTCGTGAAAATTTCTACCCGAAAGTGTTACGAAATTACATTCATAGCTTGTAAGTACAGTATTACAGTGCTAATAATTTTCAAAAGGAAGAATCTCCGATTGAATCATTAATTATATAAATTAGGTGTAATATTTTTATTAAACGAAATGCATCACGTTTTAAGAGGTCGTGTTGCAACTTTTAATTAAAAAGTGAGCATTCCATAGTATTACGTAATCTAAAATAATTCATTTCAATAAATAAATCAAAGTGCTATAAATTAAATCAATAAAATCAAGCCTCCAAATCAATCATGACGAGAAAAGTTCTAGTAAAAATTAGTATTTAATGCTGAGACAACCACCACAAAGAAAACCAGTTTTACAAAAAGCAAAATTTGTTAGACTTATAGTAAAATTTATTCCCTTCATACTAGAAATTTTCTATCCGTGAACCAATAATAAATTAAAAACATTTCAAAATCGATGAATAGAAAAAGGCATTCAGGAAATAAACGCATTCGAAAAAATCGCCTCTTCGCTCCATTCAGACGCGAGCGATTTTCGCAAACGGTTCTCCAAGTAATCTTGGACAGTTACAAACCGCTTCGTAGCGAACCTATATAATCCCCCCCCCATCCGTAGCCGTCCCCGCAGCACAAGACGCACCGGCGCGGTTATATCTGCGTGACGGACCGACCAGCGGTCGGTGCAGTGCACCGGCCTTTTAAAGCTGCGTTGATCTCGGGGTATGCTACTTTCATAGAAATGACGTAAAGGCTCCATCGAGAATCGCGTGCGTTATGTTGCTATTTGAGCTATTGTGGCGGGCCCATGCATTCGTTATTTAATTCACCCAATGAATATTCAGCGCGCGTGTTATCCTCGCGAATTTATTTTGTGTACGCAGTTTGCCTCAATTATGATCGCGGGATTTGCATTTCGGTGGCGGGACGCTTCCACGTGGGATATTTTCTCGTATTTTACGAGAGCAAATACAGAGTTGTAATGCTGAAAAGTGTAATTGTGTACTTGATTATCCCGCGGATGGTTATTGTCGGAAGGATTGCAACAGTTTCGTGTGAAATTTGTAATTATTGTTTTATTTGCTTTTTAGATTTCTAGGAACTATAATAAGAAGCGATTGTAATATTTCCCGTAATGGCAGTCTAGAGATGTTTTCTTCGTGGGCGCGTAAAAAGTTTGAAGACTGTAATTGAGAAGGCCTTTTTAATAATTATTTGGAAATTTATCTTGCAACTTACAAGTTTCTATTTTAATAATTACTTTCATTAAGTCCTTCTTTATTTTGTTGAATAATAAGTCTAAAAAGGAAAACATATTTTTAATTCCTGCATTGCAACACGCGTTGAGAGTAACTTATCATAAAAAAAATAGTACCCATTTTAAATTAAAAGAATCAATAGACATTGTCGAAAATTCGAACCTCGTCTTAGAGAAGAAGAAAAGCCAGTCAATTAAACTTTCGACGAAGACATGCGCAGCCTTATACGCCGGCCGGCGTGCTTTCCTTTAACGGGCCGATTCGCGCGTGCGCGCATTGTCTTATGTTGGAACCACCACCTCGAGTTTCCGCGCTTTATACGGCGGTGAATCTCTAGAGTCTGGGATAGGCGCGTGCCAAGAATCCCCGCGTGTCGAACAAGATTTTTCGATCGGAGACTGTTTTATTTTTTTTTCTTCCCTCGTCGATGAGAGAACGGAACCGAGACGATGAGGGATTCCGCGCGCGTCGAGCAGAACTACCGCGCAGTCGGCGGACTATAATCGCGACGTGCGGGGATGAATCGATAAGTGCCAGCGCGTGTAATACTCCTGTTAACGGGACTCCCGCTTTGATTTGTCGATCGATATTTATTGTTTGGATAGTCTCGGTATGTATTTTGTTCCTGTGATCGCATAGGACTATTTTTGTCTGGCGTGGCTGTATACGAGTACACTGAAAATTGTAGTAGTGTTATGTGCTTTATTATATTCGCTCTATTATTTGTATAATATATCTCACTTTTCATTTTTATATTATAATTTTATTCGTAGAGTTTTATGCGGTGTTATCTCCTTTAAATTGTAGGTTTTTATTATTATTACATTAAAGGAAGATCATGATAGAATTGTCAATGTTTTAATTCAATTTCTTTTATAGCAAAAAATTTTAGACTTGATGAAACTTTGTTTTAGTTATTTCAATATTACGAGTTTAATTAACATGTTCAAAGTTTAATTTCGTTATATAGTTCTTGTGAACTTTTTCAATTGCGCCCCACTAGGTTAACGCAATAGTCCACCGAGTCATTGAAATTACTTCGCGTTGTTTAACCTAAAAACTTAATTGCACGAAGCAAAGACTTTAATTTAATTAATAATAGAAGGGTGCGTATTTTCGTAAACGTACAATTCCATGAATTTTTTTTAAGTCACGACATACGACTAATCGAAACTTTCGCTACGAAAAGTAGGGCGTAGACACAAGTTCGCCGAAGAAAATCCATAAGTTTATAACGTGGTCTTACGTTGACCCGCCGCGCATTGATTATATACCACTTCAAGTTCGCGTGCTAAGACGCGACGCGTTGAGATTTTTTTCAACGCTAGCCGCGGGCTTATCACCAGCCGAGCTATAACCTGGTTTCATGCGACTAAGAAAACGGCGTAGATTTAGCGTGTCGATAGGGAAGGTCGTTTCTTCTCCACAATAATAAAAGAAGAAAAAAAGGCAAGCGGGAAAAAGTGCCATACTTATCCCAAAAAAACAATACGTGGGTGAACGAATATTACATTTTTATTCTAATGTCGATAAAAACACGTTTGTCGCGAGTAGTATTTAAATTGCAAAATGTGGGTTTGCGAAAGTTTATGAATAATAAAAGGAAAATATTTTTATCATAAAATTGTAGACTGTATCAGAAGGAAGAATAAGTGCCTATTGTACCGTAACGACAGACTGAAAAAATTAAATACAATGACCTAAAAATAGAAATTTTTTAGTATTGCTTTTCAAATTGCAAAAAATCCTTTATACATTTCGCACGTACAAGTTGCATAACGCGTTCAAACAAGGTTTCCATTTTTAAGTCGCAGATTAAATAACAAACAGTAAAATCATTCATTTGTAAAACCATATCCAAAAGTTACATAACTTTTTGCCACGAAAATAGCCAACGAGGCTGAAAAACCACACGCGTAGGCCTTGAATTTTCGCGACTACTGCAGACAAATACCAGTTTAACAACCGTGAAGAAAGAACAATAATTAAATTGCACCTCACTTGTTTACCATTTTCATTTTCATTCCTTACCGACATTGAGCAAAAAAAAAACTTCCTTGAGATTAATCAGTTTTAATGAGCAAATTTAAAAGCGAGCACATCGCCTTGTAACAATTCCTTAAATAAAATTTAATAATCCTCGTTAACCTAAGCGCCAGGTGTTTTCCGAACGCCGAACAATTACCCAACTCGCGGATGCAACTCCTTTGAACCCACCCACTCCTTGAGTGCACTTACGTAGCGCGTTAAACCTAACACCGCAGAGCCGCCGACGAAAAAAAGAGAAAAATTTCCCACCGCAGACTCACGAGGAGTGCAGATCGTAGCCTACAGATTGCCTCCCTCTCTGTCAGGGGGAACAATGCGAGCGACAGGAGCGTTAAGATGAGACACGTGGCGCCGAATAATATCGCTCGGCGGAGGGGCGATGAGGAAAGGAAAAGAGAGTGGGCGCAGTGAAAGGGGGACAGGAAGCGCTGAGTGAGCAGGTACGACTTCCGGTGTGGATAACGCGCCCGCGCGCGCGCCTTTGACGCGAGGGGATATCCTTCCTCCCGCGTGCACACACCCGCTGCACGAAATAAATATGCGTCGCGTTGATATAGTTACCTGTCTCGGGGTGGGGGAATGAGACAATGCGTTTTTCTTTCTCATTCGACGGTGACCTCGATTATGGGGTAATGAGGTGCCTTTTATTGCACGACATGCTCGCAGAATTGTATATTATTTTCGAATTAACTGGGTTTGTTTTCTTTTTTTTTTACTTCTGATACTTAATAGTGCTGCTTGTGCTGTTATGGTATGAGATTTTGGCATTTCGTTCGGTTTTCATATTTTTTTTTTACCATTACTGCCGAAGCCTTCAAAAACGATGAATGAGATTTAATTTAATTGGGATTTTGTTACAAAATATTTTTCTAAATAATTCAGCTTTTATTTTAAAGCTTTTAAATTTATTTCTTCAACAGAATTGAGAGCTCGATAAATAAAATAAACAAAACAATTGTATAATGCTGGAATAACTAACATTTGGAATCGAAAATAATCGAGAATGAATAGTTTAATGATAAAGCTTACTTTTTTGCACTGAAAGCGTGCGTTTACTGTTTTACCCAAGTAAACAATATCAATTTTACAAAGTTTATACTTCTACAATAGTAATGGCTGATCAATTATATTGGCTGAAAAATTAAAAAAACATAGAAAGCAAAGAACAATTACGAAAGCCTTCACTAAAATATTCTGCGCGAAAATATTTCAAAAGAAATAATAAATTCCATGCCGATTACAGTTGTACTACAGCAATTCCAAGTTTTTAATTTCTCCATAAAAAGTCAATGTAAGGAAAAGGTTAAATTTTATGAATTCTGCCGCCGATAGGTATTTCCACAAAATTGCCCAGATAAAGGTTGGTGGAAAATTGAATATAGCTGGCTGACCTATTTTCCCATGTAAGCGCGTCGCTTTATTTTGCCTGTTTGCAGTTTTACGCGCATTTCTTGGCAGTTTGCCTTTTGACCACTCGCATCGCGCGGCCGAAGATGACAGACCTTCGAGCGCTTCATCCTTTATTCTGCTACGTCGCAGAAGAATGAAAAAGCCCCGGCGATATTTGCCTAATTAGGACCAGAAATACCACACGCTCCATTATGAATTCAGGCTCGGGGGGTGAACGAACCGGATCGTCGCGTCAATTCGCTGAGTAATCCGATCGATCGGAAGTTACGCCAAGGAAGCTCGAATAGCACGTTGTCTTCGTAGTTACGAAAGTTGCCCCGAGGCCCTTCGATTTCTCATTGTCGTTATTCCAGGTAGCCGGTGCCGAGCTCAAATGAACAAACTTATCCTTGTTTTCTGCCAATTAACGAAGTAATTTCGGTCTGGAAAACTGAAAGGGAAGCTCGCGTGGGAGACCACACTTTGGATGTATGATAAATGCTCGTGAGAGTTTCTTTGACAACAAATTTGTCGCTTTCGATTTGGCGTCGATTATAACCTTGGATATATAGGCGCACCTTGAAGTTTGGGTAAACGAGGACGAAGCGAAGCTTTTACTTTTTGGGGGTAGTGTCGTAAATTTTTATTTCTTGTTCAATAGTAAGGAAAATATGACAAGTACTCTTTGTCACGATATTTCTGACTCGCGGATGATTTATTAATGGCGAGAATTATCTGCCTGGCTATAGTTTTATCATATAAATGAATTTTTTGAAGCTTTTGTTTAATAATGTCTTCATGTCAATATACGATCAAACTTTATGATACTCAACGAAATAAAAAAGATTTTCTACGTAATTTATGTCTTTTGAATCTTATTAATTAAATCTTTTGAAACAAACATATATAATAAAATTATAAAGAATTTAAAGACGAGTGACTAGTTAAATAAATTTTAAATAAAGTTTTTGTAAACCTTTATGACGCTTTAATCTTTTTCATTTAAAAATCTTATTAAAATGAATGAATACTTTCTCTTCATAAATTAATATTCAACTTCACTTATCAAAAGTCTAGCAAACACAGCGCGTAATATACCGTTTAATTTTTTATTCATTAAAATTCAAAGTAGACACTAAAGTCCTTTATATCATTTAGCAGCTTATTATCTACCTAATAGTGCAAGACTTACAAAATTTTTGTAAAAAAATTCTCTTTGTTCACTCTGCGAATGTCCGTCGATCCTCGGTTCGCAAAGAAAATGACGCGGAGAGGAAGTGTCATCTTGCTTGGATCTCCCGTTTCATCGGCGGAGTATCTTTCGAAGCCGATCGTCCCCATAAGTGCCGTCATGGAGCGGCGATGTGGGTGATGATTAAAAGCTCGCCTCCTCGTACCTCACGTGTAGGCGAGCCGCGCGCGAGGTGAATAATAGTGTGTTTATTCTCAAGCGTATTTCCGTATCTTCGCCAGCCCTCATTTCCGACAAAACCTACGCTCAAATTATTTTTCCCCCCTTTTTTTATAGGAGAGGGTACCGCTTCCTAAAATATTTAATGATCCACCTCACGTCGGTGCTCTCGCATGAACGACTCTTTAATGATGAGTTATTCAAATGCACGTTCAGATGTGATCATTCACGTGTACACTACTGAAATATTCAACATTTTATCGCATTTTATTAAACAAACAATATCGAAGCTTTTGTAAACATAACATTCTTTAATAGATAACAATTCAATTATTCACAAATTAAAAATCTTTTAAATTCACTTCTTCCTCGTTTGGAATGTATATTGTATTCTTTTATTCATTTTAAAAAAGTTTGTTCTGAATATTCTACGTGGAATATTATTATTTTTTATTTAAAAGATGATTTACTAAACAACATTTATAAAGAGAAGCCAAAATTCATAAAAAATGAGAGCTAAATTTCACCCTTACATTATTTGTACAACTGAATGACGGACGGTAGACGATTCATCGTTATCACAGATTATCCTCATTGTTACCGTTACAATACATCTAGAATAAGGTCGTGGATGACCATATAAAAACCGTAAGAATGCCGGCGGAATCCCTCAATTGCGGCTGTTCATAGAATTTCTTATACGAGCAGCCGCCGCCGTGTGCAGCATCCGTCAAAGCTAAAATAAACGCCAATTACCAGCTCACGAGAAAAAGAGCTGTAGAGGGGCATTCGAGGATTATTTCAAATGATAAACGTGCGGGGTCATTGAAATAAGCTTCCAAAATATCCTTTATTCTTCACAAAAGAATATATTGACTGTTCTACATGCTTTGATTAATAAAAAGTGTTATCAATATCCGATATCCGATTCGAATCAAATAAATTTGACGAAAATTCTGTTTATTCAACAATTTTAATTTTTTTTTCTAATCTACGCAACGTTTTAATTTCTTCGATTCATTAGTATTTTCTTCATCGTCAATGAAAAATATCACTTTTTAAATATAAATGGAGAAACTCCTTTAAAACATTTTATTTCATTTTACTTGTCAATCACTCTGCACTGTATAGCAGATAAAATAGAAACAACATGTTATTCGTCTGATTGGAAAAACAATTAACAGCACAGGATTTCCTTCCGAATGCACAATCGCACGCGCGGGTTCGTTGACCCCTATAAGACCGGCCGATAAAGGCGGCGCATCCGCATCTCCCCGACCACCGTACAGGAACGATAAAAGCCATCGAAACCAACGAAATCCTTCATCTTTGCCAATAAACTGAAAATACGAGCCTCTCGTTGTACCCATGATGGGGGTGCCGACAATGGCGAAAGTCGAGCAGGCACGCCCACGCATTACTTCCGCCGCGCGGCGATAGAATTGCGACACAATCAGAAGATTCGTCCGGGATGAGAGTTACTTTTCTCCCGAGCTTTCTCGCAATCGGGCGCAATTAATCGGACGGCTAATGCCGCAGCCCCGTCGGCCTCGCTTGTCGTTTATCATTCGGCACGGTACATTCGGCGCGCCGTACCAATTGTAGGAGTCGGATGTGCGATTCCTTCTGAGAAAAAGCACTGACGGAGATTCGCGGGAATTAATCTTACATCGCGGCCCGAGTTTTAACTGCCACTACTTTATTGAGATTTGTCTATTAGATCTTGCAGATTGTATCAAAGATTTTTCAAGTGTCTTTAGTAAGTTCCGGGAATTTATTTATTTTTTCTTGTGTTACTTTATAGTAAGAAGGATAAAGATTTTTATGAAAGAAATTTTTTATTCGGTAAAAATACGCTTGAAAATGCAACGTCAGCGATAAGATTAGTAGGCGACTTTTATTCATAGTGTCGTGACGTTCTATCTATCTATCCGGCGTGTATCATTATTTTTACGCATAAAAGAAATCTCTACTGGAAAATTTAATACTCTACTTTTAATATTATTAATTTTGACCTCGCTAACTGGTCAAAAAATACAGTAATGTTTACTTAAATTAATATTAAGGGAATTATACACTAAAATCTTAAATTTCTAGGATAAATCATGGAAGGAACGACGGAAAATGTTACAAGAAACTTTATTGCTTTTTGATAATGAAAAAAGTTGTGCGATTAATAGATTAAAATCTCTTGGTCCTCAATAGCAGGTCCTTTACCTCCTTCAAAATAAGCACGGGCATCGTAATAGGTGGGATCCATTCTGGTATAACAGGACGCGTTGGAGAGTACATTAACGATCCTTATTGTTAAATTGCCACGTGCAGCGCATAGATCTCGACGAGTCAGAATATTTCGCGCGAATTCAGCATCCGCGACAGACTCACACCGCGCTGTCCATGATTCACTTAAATCTCGTTTAGTAGGAGGCAAGTACCGCAACGTCGGGAGCACGCAGCGAGGCCCCGAGTGCCTGTTGCCGTCTCGTAAATTCATCCTAGCCCAGTGCGACTTACTGCAGAAGCGAGCTCTAGCCATGCCTTTGCCTACGCTGCCCGCTCGTAAATTTCGCTCTCAATTTTTTATCTCCTCCTATTCCAATACTCGCCCAGCTTTACATCTTTATTTGCATCCAGTACACTTCCCTACGTGGCCACATACTTATTCGCCAACGTTGAAGCACTTTATGCCTATTTCGTATATTTTTTTTTTTAGATAAAAAAATTACTGATTGCCCTGCGTCCGCCTTTGAGGTATCAATTACGAACTGCCGTTTCGCGAGTGGAACATATTCGATTGTAAACAGTGCGCCCTGTAATCAAACGAAAATTTACGCCTCGCATCAAGACGGCGGCGAGCGTCTGCGGGGCGAAAAAAATCGTTAACCCGCAAAATTAATGGCGCTGCATAAACAAAGGCCCTCGCTTGGCGGGGACTTTTCGCAGCCGCGCGGCGCGCCGTTTTACGCACGGCGTAAATCTGCGCGGCTCCCCGGGAATAATGTCGCTCGTCGCGCGGATTTTCACCGCGGCGGGGAAGACAACGCGCCGAATGGCTTTCCCCGGGTGAGTTACGCGAAGCGCCTCCGCTTATCTCGGCGGTGCACGGTGAGATTGCGAATTTTTTCCTTTTTACGCCGGGGGCCTGCCCCTTCCTCCGTACTCATCGCCGAGGCCGGGCGTACAGTACCGTATGCGGTTGCGCGTTTCGCCGCACGCGGAAAAAGTCGCGGGAGGCGATTTTAGCGGAGGCCTGGTATGTGTTTTTGCGGAGCGGGGCTTTTTAAACTCTTCCCGCGCGCTCTGCGGGTATTACTTTTTGTTTAATTTGCAATGGCTCGCTTCGCTGTTACGCAGAGTTACGATGTAAGAGATGCTTCTTTTACCGAGGAAGTTACTTCCTAAGCTTGTAAACTAATGCAGCCATTTGTTAAGATTTTTTATCTGAATTATGAAAAGAAATTATTGTAAAATAGTTAATGTCGTACATTTTATAGGGTCGCCAGTGACGTTACGCAACTTATCAACGATATATAATTGCATTATATTAATGGAATTCCAACGGGCGACTCCGTGACGAATTAAATTTAGAAATAATCTTTCATCTGTATAATTAATTGCGAGTGCAGTTCGGTGCAATGACATCGAGTCTGCTGGCTCGAGGCTCGATAGCTCGCCTTTTCTCGAGATGCGACTGCCTCCTCGGCGGCGGTCCCGTCATGCTCCGTCTGGGACGCTATTTTAAGCCGCGCGATCTCTTGCGAATCGTTGCGATGCCGCAAAAATAGTCGACGCTTCTTCCCGAGGGACGTGCGTGCGTCAACGCGACCTCTCCGTTCCCTCGGATCCGGGATCTCGTAAAAATCAGTTGGATTAGCGCAATGCTCCTCTCAGCCTTATTTCGCGATCAAAATATCTTGCGGCTCGGAAAATACAGGTATTGCCAAATAAAATTGATATACATTCCACTCGTGTGCATACTTTTTTCGAGGCTTCCTCGGGAATTCGGAGACGATAATTAAAGTTTGACCCACATTCCAAGCGCTGTAGTTTGTAAATAAAGTACATACCGGCATCGACATATCCGCGGATGAAATTTAAAGCGAATGGAGGCACTTTTGAAGTTTAATATTATACGGGAATCTAATTTTCAAGCTTTCCAAGTTTTATAACGCAGTGCGACTGAAGTCGCGAGGAATCCAAGTCCCCGCGTTAATAAACACGGTCGTAAATAAACCTCGAAGCCCCTCGGTTTTTCGTAATATTACGCGCTGCGCCGATGTCGCGACAACCTGCGTGCCTTTAGACGGATAAATCATTCGGTTACGCGACGTAGCCGCGATTATTGGCAAAAGCGGCTACAGACCGCCGCCGCTCGTTTAGCACAATAAGCTCCTAGATCCGCTCGGGGATTACTTCAAACCTGCTGTGACTGTGGAGCTTTTTTTTTTCACGCGGAGAGGAGCTTGAGATTTACTCGATTATCGCGACGCGCTAACTGTAAAATGATATTGACGAAGAGGTGTGAGAGCTCGAGAAATTGGGTCGTCGCGAAAAGCGGAACTGTTGCGGAAAGTACCGGGTTCTTTTGAGCGACGCCTCCGGGCTTTTGACGACGTCGTGGTCGACGGAGAAAAGCCGATGGTTCTTTTGGTTGCATTTTCGGAGACACGATGGTCTACTTGAACTGGCACACTGCAGCGACGTTCTCCCTTGTTTTTTTTTATTTTGTTTCCCCGGGCAGTAACGAGGCTGATTTATCTCGTTTGACTTTCGTAGCACGTACAATAAATTAATTTATACTGTTTTCCGTTACGCTATTGGATATTGATTTTTGTTTTTATATGCTGCTCTGGTAAAGTATTGGAACTGAACAGTTACGTGAATTAAAAAAAATAACATGGGAGAATAAATCGAAAATGTGTCGTGGGAATAGGATTAGAGCATATATAAATGTTCGTGTTACGTAGGAGAATTTCGATAAGGGTAGCGTTCTATTTTATTTGGAACAATTGCATGTATTGGGGATTAATAGTGATCGTTGGGTTCTTCATTCTAGTTAATCACGAGTTTTAAATAAGACATTTAACAATCATTTTATAATGAACATGTGAAATGAATTTGTAAGTTTGTATATATAATGAATAATTATCGATTTTCTCAAATATGAATACTAATAATTATTAAACTAACAAACTCATGTAAAAAAAAAGATAACTTATGAAATAATCATTTATAAATTGAAAAAGTCTATACTACATCATATAATGCCGTTATATTTCATGCAAGGATGCGTCTTCATATGCAACCTGACTTTAAAAGGCTGAGAAAGAAAAAGCACACGGGTATTTTTCACGTTATGCCATGTGCAACTTTCGAAGAAATTCAATTAGAAGCAACTTTCCAGTGTTTGCGGATAAAATAGCTCCGGGCCACTAATTACGCGTAAGCGCCGCGAATCGCCGTTAAATCGTCGTCCATCAACTGCATTTTTAATAATAATTTATCGCGGAAAAGGTAAACGGTCCGCACGCCTAAGATTTCCACTTTTTTATCAGATCCATCACGCTGTACACGTTCTAATTTTCCTCATAGATCTTCCCAGTAATCGTTAACACCATTCCACTTCTGTTCTTACATAAATTATTGATTAATAAAATAAACTCGATCGTTAAACTTTCATTCGCCGTTTTGCTATGACGACTTCTAATTCCAAAGTTTATTTTTTTGCCTGATCTGGCATTTTAAACAAACTGAACTTTCGATAACTACTCTCGCAATCTACAAGAGTGATAAACCACTCAATATAGGCCTGACTCTACATTTACGTCAGTTAAACCAGTCAAGCCTAGAATCATTTCATTTTTTTTCTAAAACAGCGCGATTTTTCATTCTCGCATGTTATATAAGAGTACCTTAGCAAAATCAAAGATCATTTTTGAAAAAAATAAAAAACCTTAAGTGCAGCGCTTTTCTTTTAGCAACGATAAAATCAGTACCCTTCGCGGACAACACGTCTCCCATCAAAAATCGAGAAAGAAAATTAAACCTGGTCGCATCGAAGCCTACTTACTTCCGCTGTCCTCGCTTCCATTCAGTGTAAATGAGCAGTCCTGGAGTAGTGTCGTCGAGCGATACTCGCGACGGGACGAGCGGCTAATTGCTGAGCTTATCCTCGACGCTTTGCAAATCCGTCGCTCCGCGATACCCACGCGACGACACCCACGTGGGGGGGGGGGGGCCGATCGTCGCGCGCCCACGCGTTTGCAAATTGCCTGACTCGCGGGATACGGGTACGCGAGCGGATAATCGCGTTATTTAGATAGTCGTTAGACAAGGCGCGGAGAGCCGGGTTTGTCCGGCTTGCATTTTAAAATCTAGTGCACACAAGTTTCTAGGCGGAGTTATTGCTTGTAAAGATGAGGTGTTGATTTTTCTTTTTTCACGCTGATCGATAAGTTACGTGGTGCTCGTAATTCGCGAGATATAATGTGGAGCACAACGGTGTGGTCGTATCTACAGTTACTTTAAAAAAAAATAATATAAAAAATAAGTAAATAAAATATGTAGGTTTTATTTTGATAACGAGGTGATATGGAAAATCACTTTTGATCGAAGAATGTGGTCGGTAAACTAGTTTAGGCAGTACTGTTACCGCGGGTTCTTTTTTCTTAATTTTATTCATAAAGTGAGACGATTTAGATCTTTTAAATATCTTACATTATTTCAAATCCTTAATATTAGCACTTAACTGTTTAACGTTGCTGCTTAGTAGATCAGTGTAACGAATCGTGCAACTGTCTTCGATAAAAAATGAGTTACACTGCTAATTTCTCTCGGAAGCAGACGAAGAAGATAAGAAGCCGTTAATTTATACAGTGATTCGTAACACTTCTTACGTCAGGTTTTCAATTATATTTTCATCTCTTAAATAAATTACTCGTGAATCGTATCGCAATAATTAATATCAACCGCAAATTATGGGGTCACTCGTTTCAGATTTTGTAACGTATTATGCCATTAAGAAACTACGACAATGTTTCAACTCGGTATTTAATCAATTGAATTGTAGCCTGCAATATTAATAATGATAGTGTCTTCGAGGTGTCGAATTCAATCGAAAAATAATTGCAGCTATCGAACACTACAAACTGACTCTTAACGTGAGATAATGGACGTCAATCACTGGCTTCTCAATGATTCCACCTCGACAAATAACCGGCCGATAAAAGACTCGCTCCGTTCGATTTCAATGTGCACTTTCACAATGCAAACACCGAGTCCCCGTGGGCCTACGCGACAAGTGTCTTGATTTACGATCTCGGGTAGGCACTTGAAATCGTGCGAGGCGTATCAAAATGTCCATTGTATAATCCGTTACAATTGCGGTCGGGGCATTGTCAAACGCTTAACCAAATTAATTTCATATATGATTTCAAATCACTTGTTTCAGTATATCTGTTAAACATTTCTTCTCTTATCTCCAGTTTTACATGAATGTCGTTACTTTATTTTTTTAATTAAACCAGTTTACTCTGAAGTGAGTCTATCTTCTAAATTCCCACAGTATAATTAAACTAAATAATCTTCCCAGAGAAGTGGATCACGAGTCGTTCAGTGCTGAGCAAAATGAAAAATGAAGATACCGTCTTTTAGAAAGTGTGCATTTTTATTGCAGATAAAAAAGAAGGGGCAGTGAAAACTGAAGAAAGTGCGCTTAACCCAGTGAAAACTCGTTCGAGATTTAAGGTACAATAGTCGCAATAATAGCCGAAGGGGGAGAATGAAGCGTCAACGACGCGATTTTGCGCGCGATTAATTGCACGAACAGAAAGAAAGATAACAGTGTTTAGTGGAACGAGGAAGGAAAGATGCATCAGTCCGCCTCCACGGAAGCGGCTTCGCCCGGAGGCCGAAGATTGTCGAGGAGTTTCCACTCCTGCCTGCGAGGAGCTGATCATGATGACACAGAATCAGGTATTTCAGACGTTTCTTTAGAAAGTATTTTTAACGTTTAATTATTAAGCATGTCCATTCTTTTAAATTAATCCTGTAATTACGCACTTTCACTCGTCATCGATGAATTATAAGATAATTCAACTTATTTATTAGAAACGATTCTAATAAATAACTCGAATAGTGAAAACAAACTATGTTAAAAACTTTTGCCTTTAGGGGAGTAATAAAATATTATTTTAATTTAATGGACTAAAATAGTCCTTAATACAACGATATCATATCGTGAAGGTATAAATAAAAATAAAATTTAACACTCAATTAACAATCTAAATTCAATTACTAAATACTTATTCTTTTTATCCTACTCTGAAAAAATGGTAATTTTGAGTAATAATTTACTTCAATAATACTTGTTAAATATTTCTTTAAAACTAAATTAATTTATTTCTATATAAATTTAGTAGTTTCGAAAAAATAATTACTTAATTCAAAGAAATGTATTGAAGTAAATAATTATTGAAAATGAACAAATTGGTTTCTCAATGTATGTGTATAAATAAGAGAAAGATCTACATTTGAAGGTATTATCTTACTCTTAACTAGTTGTACCTGAAAAATTCAAAAAGATATATACCTTTTTGAAATACACTACAGCATAAAATTACGAAAGTAAAAGAAATTTTGTCTATACTAAGAATAGGATATTATAAAAGTTATTTGATTTTCTGATAAAATCATACCATGCTTTCTACACTAAATTTTATCATAAATATAGTAAATTTGCAGGAAATTATGATAATATTTACCTGAGAATCCAGTCTGCGGTCACGTTCTCATACAGATAATAATTTTTGCAATACTTTTTTCTCAGTGGGAGATATCTTCAATTAAAGCATCGAATAAAAAGCGAAATTATCAGAATTTTAGGTCTGCTTGAATCGGTGTGCGGTGAATTTTCCCTTCCTCCTCCCACCTTCAACTCTGCAACAAACGCACGCGGGACTAGTTCCTCCGCTCTGTTCTGCCAGCGGCCCTCGCCGCGGCCCTGCGATCAGTTGGTCGTCCCGCTTCATCGGCCGTGCGCGCGTGTGTCTCGCGGCAGCAGCGTGCGTTTTCTCTCGAATTCTCGCAAGGTTGCGCGGATCGGTGCACCCGAACGTGAAAAAAGTGCCTCTGCGACAAGTCGTCGGCTCAGTTTCTCTACAGGAAACTGCCGTTAATTTCGGCGAAGCTGTAACCTCCGGCCGCGGCACCGCAAATGCCGCAGCCTCCCCGATATGAAACTTAGAACTGCGCAAACGAAGGCCACTCGTTGCTGCAAATGTACGTAAATTTTTATTCGCCGACAAACGTAAAATTTTTATCGACTCTTATTACACGAGAAATGTCCCCGTTTAACCCGATATCAATGATCCCAACGATCACTTTACATTCGAGGAGCGTAAATCTCGCGCTCGTAAAATCTTCGCGAGTTTGTTTAACAAGTTGCACGCGACCCCAATTTGAATTTAACAACATTTCCTCGAATCCCAGAAGCACTTCATACGCAAATAATGGCGGAAGCGGCCACTAAGGAATTCCCATTGTCGATACTTAGGATGCTAAAACCTGGACGGCTCGCTCTCATTTGCATCTCTAAAATCGACGATACATCTTTTTGCCTTTGAGCAGCGGAAGAAAAGGCACCCCGGCGCCGACAGCTTCCTTGAAGCGCAGCCCGTTCATTACCCGCAACTGCCCCGCTGCGCGCGGGCTCGGGGTAGCCGAGTAAAAAAAAAAGATGAGGGTAAGAAGAGAGACGCGCGTCTCCGGAGGAGGAATACGGGTATCAACTTTTCTGCGCGACTACCGTCGCGGTCGTTAAGTTGGGGCCGCGCGGCGGAATGCGCTTCTCTCCCCGAGCGAGGGCGCCTAATGAATTACGGAACGCGGAGAGGACTGCACATTCTCTTCATTATGCCCGGTGCTCGGTAATTAAATTTCTCTATGGATCGGTTCGCGACCTGTCGCGGGGGTTCACCTGTTGTGTGGCTCGGCGAGTCGTTGTTCTCCGCGAGTTCGTTCACTCGGATTCGCTGTCTCTCTTTCTCCTTCTAACGCTCGTCTTCTTTCGCTAGAAGAGAGGAAAATTACCCCGGTAGACTTTGCGCTCGGAGGCGAATGTGTATATATACGTGCACCGCCGGGCTTCTGGCTGTGGATATACCGGCAAAAAGAGCGCGAGTGACGAGTTGCAATTAGTTCGTTTTTTTTTTTAATGTATATACACTCTCGAGATACACTGTTCCGAGGAGGAAATTACAATAATTACAAGCGAGATGTGCTTTTCCGCCTGACGCTTTCGCGCGAATATAATTATCGCCGGATTGTTTTTCCTTTTTTAAATATCTTTTTATTCGGTTGATTTCGCTCTCTTACGCACACATCGAGTGCTTTCTTTCTTTCTAGAATTTATTAAAACAAACCTTGAGTAGTATTTTTATTTTCTCCCGACCGAATGGTGGTACGTGCGCCACGCAGCCTCGAGTAAATTATACACTGTCATGTGCCATTGAATTTAACAACTCGACCGGCGCGCGAGCCGATAAAAACTCGTCGCCGAACTCTCTGACAGTCGTCGAGCTTCTAAATGCTTCGTAGCCCCCATAAAGGTTTAATAAAAAAAAAAGAATTTCTGCGCCGCGTCCGGCGGTAGAAAAACCAATACTTTGTAGCGGAGGACGAGATAGCGAGGAATGCGCGCGAGGAGAATTAACGAATCGCGCGGTCCGGCCGAACCGGCGTTCTTATCGTGCCCGCTAGGGGCAAGATAATGGGCCCCGCGACGAGGCGCCCCGCGGAAACGCGGAATAGAGTCGACTTCAATTGGTGCTCGCGGCAAGACCGATCGCATTAGTGGGCATTCCGAGTCATTAAAGTGCCGCCACGCGACGGCGCGAGCTACCTGCGATTGCCCCGCGATTCGCCGCAAGAAAGAGCTCGTTGTCGCTATTGTGGAAGGCTGGTCTTATTGTTGTCTTCTCTGGATAATTCTGAAGAGATTTTTTTTGGTTGCGCCGAGAACAGTTCTTTTAATTCTATTTATTAATCTAGTTGAAAGTAAATTTATAGAAAGATTATTAATAACGTATTATACTCTCGCAGCTGCACATGATTGTAATATTTTAAATTTATTTATTGAAGAATATAATTAGAAAATGCAAGTGTCAACTAAAACGTTTCGATAAATGAGAATATTTAAGGATGGTTAGTGGTAATACAATATAATCAAGTGGCAATCGCATCATGATTACATATTCAATAATGCATCGTAATCAATGTCCTCGACTACATTAGATAATTAATTAAGTTCTTATTGAAATTTAAATTCTATAATTTTACTTTTTATTCATTTAACAAATTGTTTATCATAATATATTGTTTTCAGAATCACTAAAAGATTAATTGTGTACATTTCATTGTACGAACTTCGTTTATTGTTCATGCTTTAGTACGATGGCTTTCGGCTGACGACAACAATAAGGTTAATGCTTATTGACTAAAATGTTACGTGTCGTTATTATTAACGATTAAATTATGCAGGAGGCTTTAGCGAACACTGCAGCCAGTTTGTATTGTAATGGCTGTATAATGAGAATATTGAGCATGCAATTGACAAATATTTTTTTAACAATTGAGTCCATGCATTTTTTCATCCATTATCATTTTCAATTAGGTTGTACGGTTACTTTTAGTTTCACTAAATGTTATTTTACGATCGTGAACAATTTGCTCTCATTTTTGTTATTCCCTCAAAAAATCCTTCGTCACATAAAAAGTCAGATCCTGATTTCATAAATCATCAAATAAAAATTAAAAAAAATGAAAATAAAAAACCATGCCCTAAAAGTTATACTACGTATTATAATTAGTAAAATTATACTAATTGAAATGTTTACAAATAATTTTAACTAAAAATTTATTTTGATCTTGAAACTAATTTTTACTAAAAATTTTTTTCCCCGTCTCGTATTAAAATAAATATTAAATGTATATCCAAGGAATCAATCACGTCGGTGAAAATATTTCGACTCCAAGTTTAAACACCGAGCAAAGTATCGACGCAAAATTAAACATTATTTATGGTACACAAACTCATTAACCAACCTTCAGCAATCTATCAAGCTGGTAAAAACTAAAAAAAAAAACAAATCCTATTTGAATATTGCGCGCTCTTACTCCACCTCCTATCGGCCCCATCTGCGCGTATCAAGCTCCGCGCATCGTATTTGTTCATCGCGGTGGAGCAACAAAAATCGCCGGCTTATTTCAAGCTCGCGTCCGTCGCGTGCGTCTCTCTCGCGAAAACGACGAGCTAAAGCGAAACAAAAAGAAAATCAAGCAAGACGATAAAAAAGAAAACAGAGGGATCCCGCGGCAAGAGAAACGAGTCGGCGCGACGACGGCGGGTGAAGCGGCACGTCGCCCATATTTCTCTTCCCTCGAGTGCGCACCGAAGACGCGCGTGCACATTATAATTACACCGATGACCCTGAACCGCGGCTTCGCCCATAGGAGTAACCTTGCCGCCCGTTTTCATTCACTGTCAATTATTTACCGGCGCGAGCAAAAGACCCCCGGCGAGCGGACCTCCCCTTTTTGCTTCTCGCTCGCCTCGTTTACCCGAGCTGCGAGGAGCTCGCGCATCGACAGCTCAAAGACGCCTGCCTCCCTACTCTCCTCGCCTTTTTTCCTTTCCACTCGCGCAGCCGACGTATATATGAATTTCGCGATGCTCGCCCGCGCCGACGGGTAATTGGGCCGTTAAAACGATGAGATTTTAAAGTATGTATTTAAAGGAGGCGGGGGAGGGGGAGGCATCGCTCGAACGGTTTACGAGGCGAATAATTAATGCTGCGAGCGGCGCTCGCGAGCTTACTTTACGACGCCGAGGGGGAGTACTAGTTCGACGCTTGAATGAGAAAATTCGAGCGTCGCCGATTGCGATTGTCGAGGCGTGAAGCGCGCGGAGCGCCTTGATTCCGCGCCGGCCTCTAAATTTAGATCAGACGAGGCATGTTTTCAATTTCATTTTTAAAGGGTACCTCGTCGGAGACTTACAATAAGTACCGATAAATATCGCGCGTCAAGGAATATTCTGCATATTTTATGCGAAAACGGTTAAATTTAGAGCGGCTCCACGGAAATTTTTAGAAGTAACAGTACACTCCTTCCTCATTCGTTTCCTTCCTCATTCTTCGCATACTTCTGTAACAGCGACTGTGCCTTTGTACGTTTTTTCTTCTCTATTTTACTTTTCTTACCCACGTGCATATCTCCACCTCGAAAAATTTTACAGAGAAAAGAAAAAGGTGGACAAGCACATCTGATTTTCCCGAAAGATGCACACGCCTCTTTGGAAGGAAAATCCTCGGATTTCATTCGAGCCCTTCCCACCCCCTAAAGAAAGGCGAGAGGAAAGAAAAAGGAGATCCTCCCGCGACCGAGTGACCGAAACGCACACCGGCTGTTGGCGCGTGCGCGCACCATCTGGACTCCGCTTTCGCGCAAGACGGCCTTCGCAAGGTAGACCGCCGTTATTCGAGCGCCCAGATCGACAGCTTGCACCTTGGATTCCCGATGGCCACATTAGGCGCCCGAATATTCCGGTGTAAAGTGGCTATCGTTCTTGATTTCACCGGGAAATAGATTTGTTAACATTTTTTTTTTATTCTCGCCGAGGGAGGCTGTTTTTGATGAAATCGTTAGCTGGACTGGAAAGTACGAGCTATTTTCGCCGGGCTTTACAGGAGCTCGTTTATTTTAGTTGATGATTGTAGTTCTTTGAAGTTTTCTCTCGGGTATTGGGGATTTCTATTGATTATTCCTTTTATCCGTGAAGAACCGAGGCAAGCACTTTTTTCTGTTTTCAATTATATATTTATATATTTTTTTATTTATTACAATTTTTATCAAACCTTGTATTGTAATTTACAACTCAGTGAATTTAATTGAAGTATAGATCAATAATATTTAATTGAAGTATATATAATACACTATAAATATACAGTATTGTTATTTTTTTAAATTATTTAATGATAATAAAGGCTTTTTAAGAAATCTTGAATCAACTACTTCGAAGGAAATCGATTGGAAATCTTCTTTTTTTTACTAATAAACTTTTAAGCGCATCATAAACTTTATTGTTTCCCGATGCAATTCAATAGTTTCAGTTTACAGGCGTTCTATTCCTCTAATGATTACCTTGTATTTTTGAAACCGATTGGAGCGCGAAGGCGCAACAGAAAAAAATCGCTATGACAGCCAGTAGAGCACCGATTGGCATCTATTATCCATCTGCAAAGTGGAAATATAAATTTAATTATCCGTAAAAGACACCATTAAAATCTCACCGGCCAATTCCCACGGACGAGGCTGGTCGCGAAAAAGTGCCCGACGCGGCAAAGGTCGCGCGCAGCTGCGAAGAGAGAAAGAAGAGGAGCGCGTGGCGACAAGAAGCCGTCGACGAGTCCGGCGCCGATGACGCTCTCCCCCCGCGTCCCAGACGCTTCGTTTGGATATTGCAGTCACGTTCCGCGGCTGTATTTGCACAAACGAGACCAAAGACAGCGCGACGTGGAATGTCTATTTTGACGCGGCGAGCTGCACGTCTTGGGGGCTTTCCTATCCCCGTGTACAACTTCCTTTTCTTTTTTGCGCGAAAGGAAAGGGAACGAACCGGCCGAGCGCTTTATTGATTAAGATAAAGCGCGAAAGTTGGCTTCTTCTTTTGATTTATTCATGAGGATTCACCACCGTCACTTTGGTAAAGATAAATGCTTGAGATTCTTGTAAGTCTCATCGTTATAATAATTAGACATTATTCTTATGTGATGTTACAATTTAGGAAGTTTATTGTGACTTACTGAGATGCCTTTTGAATATTTTTTTGTATATCCTATTTTGACAATATGCAAAGTGACGTGTTAGAAGTAACTGAATTTAATGCACGTGTTACTTTTTTTTTATAAATTTTATCATATTTATTAAGGTTTGTAACTAACGAATTTTCTATGTGTTTTTGTTACAGGTGAGTTTAAGGCAAAATCACTTCCTAAACTTTCTCGACCCGAAAAACAGCAAATAAACAAAAAAGGTGAGAGTATTGAATATAATTAACCGTAAATTATAACATCGCTACGAATCTATACTAGACACAAATAAGTTAAAAAATTATAGTATCTTGTTTATTAATATCGATAATTATTTCCTTCGCGATTATAATCAGACGATCTGTTGGTTAATACTATAAAACAGCAACATAAAAGTTAATTAAATTGTTTTATATCTTTATCATTTTTATTATCCAATTGTAAATAATTTCCGCACTTAGTTGATCTTATCATCATACGATGACAAAGTAATTTTTACAAAAAAAGTAACAGTGATTCTCATAAAAAAACTCCTCAAGTAGTCATTTAAGTAAATATTGGTGTCAATTAATAAAACATTATGTACTATCACTAATACAATTTTAATAGCAATTCTTTTTAATAGAAATTAAGCTATCTACAAATACGTGACTCTTCACTCAGATCACGTGAATATAGTCGGCTACATTAAAGTCCTCCCCGCATTCAAATTTAAAGAGAGCCCAAAATAAAGCAGATCCACTACTCTCTTATACTGAAAACGCAAACGAAGGTACGCACAGGCACCTCGTCGAGAAGGGTCTGCTGCAATGCAGTGCCGCAAGGGCGTGAGTCCATGCGCCGCCACGGCTCGTAAACCTCGCGCTCGCACAATGGGAAATTTCGACACCGACCGCCCCATCACCGTCTACCTCCACCGGAGAGCGACACCACGAGCTCGATTGAGCAAGTACGGTTGACTCACTACCGGCGTCGAGAGGCGGAAGGGAGTAAAGAAAAACGAGCGCCGGGATGTCGTCCGTAGGGAAAAAAACGCGAGCTACCGAAGGAATTTTTCAGCGGGCAGTTGCGCAACGCGGTGTGGGAGGCGAGGTGGAGAATTGGGTCGATTTGGATGATTGCTCTTATGATTATGTAAATTGTAGGAAATGGATATTTAAAATTCGTTCGACGTATTGTCTCCTGCCGGTGTTGGACAAATGCGTTTTTTGGGCTTTTCGTCATTGTGCTAGGAAGGAAATTAAAGAAGTGGTGTGTGGTCAGTATAGCGTGAGCTATTGTTTGTTTTTAGGAACGGGCAAAAATTTCGAAGGAGATTTCCGTTTTTATTTTTTTTATTTCGGTATATGTAATCATCATGCCGAATTACTCGGCGGAATTTCGTCTCGGTGAGTCATGAGTAGGCATTAGCTGGCTATTTTAATAATTATCAAGGCGAATAAAAAAATTAGATTTTTTATCGGAAGGCTATTGAAACATCGAGTAAATTATAAATAATTTTGATGGTGTGCAATTAATAAAAAAAATGAATTTAAAAAAATTCTCTTTAAGTACCTACTCATTTAGTCACTTTTATTTCCAAAAGGATGTCCGGTACTTTGTAGTATTTTTATGATTCCCTTCGTAAATAAAAATTTCTTTGTATTCATAACAAGAAAACGGATTTATGATCAATAAATTCGTATACCTTATTATTATCGTACAATGCAATATACAGTTATTGTTATGCGAAGTAACAAATAAAATACTTCATTTAGCGAGGAAATTACAGAGCATATATTCACTAATAGGTATAAAGTATTCAGAGTGGAATAAATAATATTGAACTCATATTTTGATCAACAAAAGCGATCAACATTTTTAGACCATGTGGGAGAAGCGCTTTCTATCTCTCTTATTCGTTTAAAATTTGAACGTATAATGACGTCAAGTAAGTGAGGGAAATTTTGAACTCCTGGGATAATAAATTTAAATTCGAAATTCGGAGAACAACTCTTATTTAGCGGAACTTGATCACTTTTTCTTGGGAATAAAATGTTGTACATTGTATTTTCTACGAATGACACTTCAAAATGAATCATAGAGCAATTTTTGTTAAAAGTACTGGAATTTTGGTTTATTTTATAACTGTTTGTATATTTAAACGTATATAACAATTAAGTAAACTGGTCAATAAAGTAAGCTTAGGCGAACATTAAATTTGTAGTACAGTATCTTTAATTGCTCTTTTGAAATAAAATGTAACTATACATTAAAGTACAAATTCAAATATACAACTTTCATCTATATCCAGACTTTTAAATTTAAATTCAATATAATTCAATTCATTCAACCAATACACATTCAATATAAACCATTTAACTTCAATCGCTCAGAAAATATTTATAAAATCAGTATTCCCTCTAACAAAGAAAATCATTATTCCCGAGATAGGAATTACGTATCGAGGTTTACTGCGCACGTGGTTTCAGACTCGGCGATGACGCTCCCGACGGTCGTTTACACTCGCGGAGCATCGACTCGGCTCAGACTCCCTTTTAGTCCCTGCCATCGCGTCGCGGGAGAGAAAAGTGCTGGGGCCTCGAAATAGAGTTTATCCGCGCGCGTAACGTACGCTTGGCGTCGATTTTCGGCGAGATCGTTAAACCCAGTACGAAGCACGCCTACCGCATCCCTTTTGCTCGCCTTTGATAAGCGCTGGCGATAATAACCGCAACGTGGTCTTCGTTCACACCGCACCGAAAATTTTTGATTGCACGAGGGCAACGACGTTGGAATATTTAAAAATTTTATGTCAAGTATACACTCTTTTCGCAGCGTCAAATATTTGCTAATTGATTCTGTTTTGTGTTACTGTATGGGGAATTTCTTATTAATGAGCGGCGGTTAATGCGCGAACGATGTACTACATGTTTTTATAAAAAAAGTCAATATCGTGATAATGGGTTCTAGAAAATATTTTTTCAAGGATGTCAAAGAACTCAAGGTTTTTTTGTTACTAATTGTAATTTGCTTAGATTTTTTATTACGCATTTTCTTTGTGAGGGTAAACATTTTTTCATATCATTGAGTTTTAATTATAGTATAAGAAGCAATATTATAACGTAAGTTTTTGTAAGTAGGTTAAATTTAATTAGCAATTGATTTATAAAAAATTGTTAGTAACATTAATAAAAGACAATTGCTATTTTTATTTGCATAAACGAAGAGAAAAAGTATATCATTATTCAAGTTTTGTCACGTTCGATATTTCGAAGTGTTCGTTATGAAATTACTATAGAAACGAGTATTCAAAACACACTGTAACCCACACACTTTTTGAACTCGTTTATCAACTTATGACTTGTAGTTTTTAATATAACTGTAATACAGTTGGTAACATAATTACTACTTTTTGTTTAATTTGAAATGCAATAAAAAGTACATTAGTTAAGATGATGTGGTTGAGCAAGTAAAATGTGTAAAAGAAATAAGAGTGTACATGAAAAGTAATATCAATGCAAATTTTACATAGGTTTCAGTAGCAATACATAAATAACGACATTATAATTTTCTGAATCTTGGTGAAAAAAGATTTCAAAAGAAAAATAATTAATTTCTTTTGTTTTTTAAATCTTTGTAGTAAAATAATTAAATTTAGAATTATTCGTTATTCACAGCGACCATTTTTATAATTTTATAACGAAGTTTTTGCCATTATTTTAAAGGTTTATTGTAGAGAAAAACTCGTACTCTAAACTTTTATCTTACAATTGTTCGCTGATTTTTAATGAATTATTATTCAAAGAAAAGACAATCCCTTTAGTACCGATATTTATTCTTTTAAGTGGAAAGGAGAACTACCTTACCGACATGTTTTCTACGTAACCGACTTTGGATAAAGTTTTCAAGAGCTGCAAAGTGGCGCCTCTCACGAGTGCAGTCTGAACTTATTTCTATCAGCTGTTTTTTAATGCAGTTGTATGCAGCTGCATCTCAGTGCAAAAATTTAATTAAATTTAATATTAACCGTTTAATAAAAAAGAAAAATACTTATACAACTGTTTTATATCTTATTATAACTGTTCGTCATTTAAAAATTAAGTATTTTTTTTATATATAATTATTTAGTACAATGCTCTGCCCTATGAAGAAAAGAAAATATTAAATTAAGAAATCATAATTAATACTGATGTATCGAAAAAAAAGAATCGATCGATCTCTTTTATATGGAGTAATGTGCTTTTTACAAGTTAAAATTTATTGTTAACATTGTATCATATGCATCACTAAATGTTTAATTAAAAAAAAACAGCGTTATTGCACAACAGAAAATAAGTGTCAGTCGGTGAGAAACTTTATAATTTCCAACTGACAATAAAAGAACGGATGCATCAGATTCCAAGGCAAAAGTACTCGTAAAACGGAATCGCTGAGGATGTAACCCAGCCGAGAAAGACGAAAGGGAGGTCGAGATAGTCGCTTTAGGTAAAAGTCGGATGTCGCTGACAGCGCGAGGCCTCTTTTGGTGGTAGCGTGTCTCTCCTATACGTGCGATTGCAATCTGTACGAGCGTCCGCGCGCAGTCGCATCCTGAATATAATGGCCTCTTGAATTTTATTACCAGTAGCTGTGGTAGCTTCTTCTTAACCATTAATGGGCCTCACCCCCTTGCCCCCCCGCGGTGGATCGTCGACCGCGAGGTCCAATTTTCAAATCTCCTTTTTTTGTCCTGGTTCCGTAAACGACCGACCGGATCAGACGATACTGAGTCGACTCGATATTTTCTCCTTCGCTCCGAAGTGACTTTTGACGCTGTTAAAGACCATTCAACTGGCGATGAATGTGATGTTGCGTTAAGTGGGCCATAAATCAAAGGAATTGGTTTGGCCGTGTGTATGATGTGTAATATTAGATTCAATGGCTTTTTATGACCAGTCGGGCATGAGCCTTGGTCACGATCTTTAACGATTTCGTATATGCGAACATAATAATCGTTGGTATATTTTTTATCAATCAACTTTTAATTAACTCAATTATATTTAATAAATGAGTTTTCGTCCTCATTTCACACTTTTAAGTTTCTCAAAGCAAGCGTATTTTTCTGAGTGTTAAAACGCGATAAAACCTGGCGTTTTCTTCTGCAAAATATATGCGCGCAGTTCATACTTTCCATTCAGGGTGCGTGCTCTTATCACCGAGGCACTTCTGGCAAAGAAAAGCGACAATGAAAAACACAAAGTTCAATAGTACATTTACACAATTCCCATTATAAAAAGAGCGTGAAAAAGGCAAGCCAGAGAACGGAGTAAAGCAACAAAAAGCTTATGCACCTCGCGGCACATAAAACGTTCCGTTTCGTTAAACGCGGTTATTGTGCGCTGGTTTTCGGCGTACACGACCGTTGTTACGCAAGCCGCCGCGGCGCAAGAACTGGCTTTTCACGTCCCACTCGCGGTTCAAGTCCCTCCGCGCGCCCCCGTAACTACCTCGGGCCGAGCTTTTTCCCTTCTTTTTCCCTTTAAATCAAGTGAGTCATAAACTCGAAAGGTCATAGCCCCCTTCGACTTATGGCGCTCTCTCTCTCTCTCTCGCTCTCATATATCTATCCATCTTTATCCCTCTCGTTCTTGAGCATCGTGGTGTAAGCGAGTGTATGCAGGCGCATGTCGGCGATCGATCCTCGACGTCGATGAAGTGCTCGAACGACGCTTCCGCCATGTACCGCCGCGATGACGAGAGAGGGACTCGTTACAAGTGCTGCTTATAAACAACCGCCGGCTGATTGCATTTTCCCGCGGGCCTGCAAAAAAGCGCAGAATCGCTCGATTGAGGATGCGAGGTGTGATTTAACCACTGGAGTTCTTGTCGGTGCTTTGTGGAAAGGCTGAGGCTGCTTCGTTTTTTTTTTTTTTTTTTTAATTCAAGCTCCAGAGGGAACGTGGGATCGACGGTGCTTTTTTGCAGGGATGAGAAGGTTAGCTGCGGTCGACTGAAATTGTTATAAATTGTTTTGAATTCGAGCTTTTACGAGGAATTGCGGTGCCTGTTCCTTTCGCAATAACTGCTGGAGTAATATACTACTCGCAAATAAACCTAAGCTTTGTGGTTCAAACGAGATCGTAAAGTTTAATGAACGTTAATATTGAGTAGTGCATTGTTTCAGTTCAAATATTTTGCGCATGCAAAGTGGATCAAATTACCACGATATTTCTGGATATGTATAGGGGTGTACTTTTGATTTTAATACAGATTTAAATTCATTCCAATCAATATACCATTATTTCAGTGTCTAATCTCTTATTCCTAGAAAATAAACGAGTAAGCACCCTTCAGATGGTTTCATCGTCCAATCGGTAAAACGATTCTTACAAGTCACTGCGAGTATTACGTCAAAGATGCCGGTAGCGATAAAAAACATGAAAATAAAATGAAACACACGCGTCGGCCAATGGCGCGATACTTAGCGACGCGAGTCGATAGCGTCGCTTACAGTTGGACGCATCCATCAAGCGAATAATCCTCGGAAGCGTAATCTACAAGCGGATTTTTCAACTCGGAGCTGGAACTACCGCCGCTGCAGCCGCAGTCCGGAACTCATCGCGAGTCGAGCGTGTCTGCGGTTGCACAGTCACGTACTTCTCTCCTCCTCGTGTACCGTCTTCGCTGCACCTTCCCCGGGCGTCTTTACTTATTCCCTCTTTGCCTCTTCCTCCCTTTCTCGTAATCTAGTCGGGCTGTTCTTCGCGGAGTATAAACACATCCCTGCTTGAGCTTCCTCTCCTCTTCCTTCTCGTGTCTCGGCTTCACTCTCTCTTTCTACTTCTCTCGTTCACTTTCTTATTGCAGCCACTCGCTTTTGCCTTGGTGATAAGAAAAAGCGATGAGAAAGTCGAGAAAATTACTTTTTCAGAGAATGTTATTGATTTTGTTTATTTTCATTGTGGCTTAACTGAAATTGGGAGTAACTTTAATATTCTTTTGTAGAAGGTAAAGCGACAATACCTACTTAGGTACCTTTTCATTAGAAATCAAGTAAAAAAAAAAAAAACGTTGAGTGATGATGTACAGTCATTATTATATGGATAAATATTTATATTGGTCGTCTGAATTCGTATAAAAAAAGTGTCGACTCACTTCAATTAAAAACTACTTTCTATTGGACAAAAAAGAAAATCACTTATACTCTAACAATTTCTGTCAATAATGATTTATTTTTTACGATCCAAAAAGAGCAGTGTACTAAAGAAATAATTTAATAACTAATTAAAGAAAGTTCTATATCGGTGCCCCACGGTTGGCTCGGCGACGTTTAAATCACGAAGCACTTTCCTAATAAAAGCTGCAGTGCTGGAAGAGCCGCCGCCGTATTCCTGCACCGTGAAATAATTCATAACTCCAAAAATAGGACATAAGTCGTTGTCAGCGTCTCCCCTCTCGGCGCATTTAGATTTGCAACTACGGTACATTCGCTTCTGCCATTCTCTTTCATCCTCCATCTGCCGTTTCTCGGTGCGCTCATCCCTCCCCTCCGTCTTTGACTTATAATCCGTCCTCCTCCCTCGCATCCTTGTCGCGTCCTCTTCTCGTGCTGACCGTTTTCTCTCTCCAACGTATATATACCCTTCTTCTCTCTCGCCTACAGCCCCGTCCACCCTCGTCCCTCTTCCTGGCCATCCTTATACTTTCGCCTCTTGTTCTACCTTTTTTGCAAGTACACGATTCTCCTCGATCCCTCGCTCTCTTCTCTTTTTCCATCCTCCTTCCTCCTCCGCCTGCCCATCCGGACCGGCTGGAAGCCTCGCGTTTCGTCGAGTATCACCAGGGAGAGGCCGTGCGTCTTATTTCCCGGGATCTGTCCATAGTCGCGCACTTCTTCTTCTTCGCACATGGGCTTTCTTGCTAGCACGCGTAGTTGCTTGTACCCCTATCTTGGCGCGTCTTGCTTTATTGCCGAGCGCTTACACGTTGAGCGAGCGAACCTCGACGCCGACGAGAAACTCGGATTTCATGCCCTTGAAAGTGGCCCTATATCTGCTGCACGGGAGAAGCTTCATTTTCCTTTTTTTATAATCGCGCAGTATCTCGTCTTCCGTGTGAAAATATTTTCGATAGTCACTGCGGTTTTAAATAAAGACGCTACATGATACCAAGTTACGACAATGACTGCGGTAGGTTTGACAAGAATTTATGATATTTTGTTAAGTACTTTAAATTGTATACCTATATACTTAACAGAAGATGTAACTTAATATAGTTACCACGAGAGGAAAGTAAAACATTTAAATTTCTGATTATTCAGATAAAAGTCGATGTGTTAGCTGCAGCCAGGCCTCACTTTAAATCATTCCCCGGCATCAATCCTTATCTGTTTACACAAAGAGAGTAAAATAATCAGGGTTCCCGCGGTGGAAGAGGTCGAGAAATGTAAATTCAAGGGAATATTTCGTGTCTTCCAAAAAAACCAAAAGAAAAATGTTCAAACCTTTGCCTCAATCCTCCCTGCGCCTTATTAAAGCGAGATTATCCTCGATACCAGAAAAAGAGGAAAGGGAATACGTATCGAGGCGCTGAAAAACGAAAAGTCAACCTCGCACGGGTATAAGAATCGAAGGAGGAAAAAAAGGCTTACGGGGAGGCCTATGGTAGCTAATGGAACTACCTGCGCTCGATCCTGACCAGCCGCAAGTCCCTGACCCTTGAGCGAGCCTGCACGCCCTCCTCTTCTCGCCCTTTTTCCACCTTGTTTATGTGTGCACGGGACTCATGCGTCCTTCTGTTCCTTATCTCGACTTGAAATTGGACATTCGATATGATTGTCGTTTTCCGAGAATAGATAAAAAAAAATCACGGGACGAGTGCTTGGCTTTAAAGTAACTTGGATTCTCACGTCGCGCCACCAGATGATTCAGTTGTAGGTGATGTTTTTATGTAACGCGCTGTCCGTGACAATAGACCAGGATTATTAAATGACAATTGCTAGGTATGATTTTAGCCTTGAAGGAAAATTAGTAGAGAATTATCGATGACTGGATTACAATTGTGGGCTTATTAGCAGCGCTTTTTCAAGTGTAATTCCATATTGCATTATTCATGTAATTAATTGATGTTAAATAAATTGTTTCAATTGTTTCGTAACACGCTATTTTAGACAAAACTGTGCGATTCTTTTAAATTTGTGTTGAACACTAAATATTGTTCAACTTAAGAAAAAGTAAGTTGTACCGTAACTTTAGGTACTGATGTTATCATCTAACATGACAGAAAGATTTACGACTAGTATTTCATTATTAAAACAAAAGCGAAAGTGAATTCAGCTATTTATAATTTTAGATTTAATTTTGTGGAGTACGTAGTTGTGTTATCCAATACACTCCTCGAGATCTTCTTTTCTTGTATATCTTTACGTTTACTTCTTATTCTGTGCAAGAAACTGCAGTATTCTTTATCTACTTTCGGAAGCACTTTAATTGAAAAGTAATGTATGCCTCTTAATCTATACTAAAAACTGCAACGTTACTTTTCTATTTTCTGTAAACAAATAATATTCCTTTTTAGATAAGCAACAAGTATGCAACTCCATTAAGTCAATTCTTTTTCTACAGCCGCAAAATGTTTAGTTGTACTATTAGAAAAAAAACTTCACCCTTTTAAACCATCCTCTAAATTTCATTTGGGAATCGAATTGAGGCTTCGCGTAACTGTCAAACGAAAATCGAATGGATCAGCGCTGCTTTGCAGGCTTCCAGCTCACCTTGAAAACAGGAAGTCTCGCTGTTGAAAGCCGGACTGCGTGGCCGCCATGCAAATGTCGTACTTCGGCTACCGCCGCGGAAGTCGCCCGACGATCGCCGACCGCGTCGTCCCGTTACTTCCTGTCCGTTTGCACCTCTGCTCGTACAATGCGTGCGATTCGCCAGATACACCGCCGCTGGAGCCTTATTCCCGATGCATCTCGTATATCCATCGCTTATACAAGGATGTGGAGACAATGTATACGGGATCGGGAAGGTTATTAGACCTCGACGGGACGTTTATGGTACTACTGTTATATACTGTGATGTATATAGTGAATTTAATTTACGTTCTGTCGCTGATTTCGGTCTGTGATTTGTCGCTTCTACTGAGCCCTCATTCGCCGTGTACAAATCGTTGTTTATTACCTGTAGATAAAGCATTTCTAGTTTATTTATTTATTTAAAAAACTGGTTTGTAGGAGATTAATATTTAATTGGTTTCTAAAGAATAACAATTTTGTTGAAGGCACTTGTGTTTCGTTCTAATTTTTCTCATCTCTCTACGGTAAATAAATGAGCGTACTAATTAGAGCAACTACGCCGCTAAGTGAAGAAATTAAGGTCGTCAGTACTTAAACGGCGAGCTCGCGTGATATTTTCATTTACCACATAAAACAATTATACAAGAGGAGACCGAACGCTTCTTCCAATCGATAACTTCAAGAGAAAAGTTTTGCTTTTACCTTTTTTCACGGAGTTTCGAAATAGCCTACTTGAGAATTAATTTTCAATGGTCGATCTTGTAAAAGCTTTTCAAAGCGATATTTTTCCATCACTTTGTCGAATCCCACGGTAAGAACCGCGCTTCGAGCATTAAGTCGCCTGATGCACTCGAAGTGACTAGAAGAGATAGCGTACTTCTTCGTTAACGGTCTATGCGGTGACACACGCATCTTACCCGCATAAAGCGCTGCTTTTAGTCTTTTTAGTCTTTTCTTTACTCGGTACATTTTAAACATTCTGTAGTCTTGTTAAAAGTTAAATTTTTTTAAAAGTATGTAGGTACATGCTTTTGCATTGATTTAAAAAAAATATAAAAATAGTTTTATATTATTTTATCTAAAATAAAAGATACACTGTACTGCGTTGATGATTTTCATTTTATTTTTACTATTTTTAATCAAATCTTTGGCTTGCCCATCGCAGTCTTCAATAAATGCAAGTATTCTTGAGTAAATCCGAAGGGGAATCAATCGAGCGGTGGAAATTTGCGAATCAATGCATGGAGAAATTCTTGGGATTCCAGTGTCACTCACGGTGCTCAGGAGCGAAGTATTTATCGAACTTTCCTCCTTCGACAGAATCTTTGGAAAGAATCCAAGGCTGGCGAAGAACGCGGGAGCCGCTGGCGACTTCCTGCTCGCAGCGCCAGGAAAATATCGTGTGCTTTTTCTTGTCTACCGAATTTCGGAGGCACGAATCTCTGGAATCGAGGGAAGCGCATTTTATTCAAGCAAATAGAATAGTTTTAGGTGTTCGTTAGTCTTGCGAGGCATTCGCATCTTATAAATGTTTTAAGCGAATTGCGTTTGCAGCATTAGCATTTTATAAATTGTTAAGATAAAATGCAATCGATACAGACGCAATTCAAAATATATTGTAGTTACAGTGATATATTAATGACAAAAAGCAATTAAAGAACAAATAATGTTTACTCTATGGAAGATTGAATAAAAGAATGAATGCCTCTTGAATTCACTGCATCACGTACGTTCGCAATATTTTCTATCTTGGTAACCTTAATTGAAAGCATAAGTACCTTCCTGAGAGTGAATCCTTTACATTGCAGCGTTTTTGTTTCGCACGACTTCTTGAAGTTTCATTTTTCGGTTTCATTTACATCAGCGTATCTTGGAGTCAAGTCGAACTGAAAGGGTACGCACTTAGGCGGCATTCGCTTGGGTTCGCGCATCGCATCGTAGCGCGCAAACTTCTCCATGTAATATTTTCCCAGCTCACACTCGGGCCATGGCTGCTTCAAGCATTTCGATTTGTCCCCTGAAAAAATTTATTGATCAAAAGTAGGGTCGTTGAACTTTTTCCGTAACAAAATTGTACTAAATCGAAATATCAGAGAGACGAAAATATTTAAGCACCGGCTGGGTATTTAAAAGTTAAACGGTGCAAAATCTTAAAATAGTTTACTCCTATTTTCTGCACTTTATTGAGGAATCAATTTTCTGCCGTTCGTTGACCTACGAATTCTGGTTTACTTATTTTAAAAGGTTGCATATCTTTTTATGCCCTTCAATTTTAATTATCCTACTAGAATGAACTTCTAAAATATTTTAACAATCTATTGGTATAAATAGGAAAGAACTAACCTTCGAAAGCGCATTTGTTGCGTGGACAGTCGTCCTGCAGGCCGTTCCGTTTGTAGCAGTCGCAATTCGTGTACACGACACTACCTCGAAGCTCCCGCGAGGTGGTCCTCTTCGGGTGCCTCACATTTTCATCCTTGGGTTTATGCACGCATAGCCTCTTGGGCCGGACTCGAGCTTTCAAATCTTTTCCGCATGACTTTGGAGGTGGCAGCTGTAATTTCATTAATTCTTTGCAATCGTCTTCTTTTAGTATATTGCGCGATAAAATCATGAAGTGTAAGTACGTGAACAACATATAAAAGTGATTTTACAAATGAAAATTATTTTCTCACATTTTATTAAATCATTTAACTTACAATGTGACTCTTTGTTTAAAATATGCACACAGTGTCATATACGAGATAAAACGAATACGCGAAAAAATCATAGTAACCTCGTTACAACAGAAAACAACGAGGATCGTGAACCTAGCATCTCTTAGGTTTGCAGCAGCTCGCGAGCGTCCGCGTCACGAGAGGGTCGCAGGTGTCCTGCAGTCCGTTCCTCCTTCTAGTGCAGGAGTTGTACTTGACCAGCCTGGCCTCGGTGACGTTCCTCGCGCAGTCCTTCATAGCCGCCAGGTTTTCCTGATATTTCCTGGACCTGGGGTTGATGGAGGCGGCCGACCCAGCGGAGTGTCGATCCACCACCTTGCCACTCTTGTACTCCGGGATTTTGCAGCAGTACGGCAGGTACTCGAACTTCGGCATGCCCCGGAGCTCCGCTTGGGTGGGGTCCAGGCCATTCCTCTTCTTGCACCAGGAGTTCTCGCGCTTTGGCGGACTCTTCTCCTCTGCGCAGAACGGAGGCAGTGGTGGGGGACACTCCTTCACGCAGATGGTCGGCGGGGGACACTCCATGATGCAGAACGTCGGCGGACAGTGCAGGGGCTTGTCGGACGTGCGGAGCTTCTCATCGACGACCTTATGGCCGTTCACGAATATCCGCGCGTTCGCCCTGCCCTCCTCGTCAATGCAGGCCTCCGCTGCTATGGAAGCGGGTTTGTGACTGCTCTTTGGTGGACAAGGAGGCGGGGGTTCGTGCTTCACGTAGACTATGCGCGAGGGCGGTTCGCAGCATATTTTCGGTAGGCAAACGTCTTGTTCCGCAGCGGTTACCGTCTTCGGCTCCGGTATCTTCAAGCATATTTGCCCATCTGCGCTCGTTAAGTACGGGGGTTTCCAACAGTTTGATCCTTGTTTAAATTGACCAACCAGGTCTTTTATCATCCTGAAAAACGAATACTTTTTTTTAATCAAACACTTTAATATTTTGATGATGGTTTTGTCAGTTTTTAATCACTTTACGGCCAGTTCTTATTTATGTTAATATTTTTTAAAATGATAATTACGAAAGCCTTATTCGTCATTTAAATATGATTAATACGATTTAGCTTTTTAAAAATAAAAAAATTTAGACAAAATATCACGGGAGAATTTTAAGTACAAAAGAGTTGAAGGTACCTCGAAAGAGGATCACACTGGGACTTATCGGACTCGACGAGAAGGTATACCTTGGAACCCATGGTTCTGTTGTATGCAACAGATGGATAGCGTATTTGCTGCTACCGTCGCTCTTTGAGCAAAAATGGGACTAGAGGGCCTCCGATGGGTTTGAATTACACGGTAGCCTATCGATGATGAGATATCGAATTTATTTACTGCTGCTAAATTCTCTCGTATTTGGGCTTTATCAATTCTTCTAGACGTCTTGCCAGTGTTTGTCGGCTTATCACTGTAGCTACTGATAAAAGAAAAACATTCTTGTAAATATCATATTTTCCTACTAGAAGATATCCCTCTTAATATGAAGGAGTGAAAGTTAATTAACAGAATTAAAAAATAAATGAATTACGACTTTAAAAAAAAGGAGTATTTATTGCCGTAAATCAATTTTCAGTTATTCAAATTGAGACGGCTATTTTACGCACCTTAATATTTTATTTATTTTGAGATATTGAAGGAGGAGAGAGCGGGGCATAATGGGAGACCTAGAAAAAACAAAACAATTGAAAAACTGATATGTTATGATTGCGAGGGATTAATAAACAATATACATTTGAATTATTTAAAAAATAAATTACTTTAATGGGTATTCCACTATAACGCACTCTCTCCCGCGCAATAAATAAACATATTCACTTGACTATAAAACAGATTATTAAATTTTTCGTTCGTGTAAAAAATAATCCCTTCGTCAAAATCGCAATAAATAAAATACAATCGTACTGTTTTCAATGTACAAAGAAATAAAGAAAACTGCAGTGGTCAATATTATTTAAGGAAATTCAGTTTGCGTGAAAATAGAAATTAACAACCGCAATTTCTTCTAAAGATAATTTTGTTTGTAAATTGAATACAGTATAAATTAAAAATCGTTTAGCAATCAGTCGAATCTCCTCAATTGAGCTCGATTGTTCTCAACTACGGAAAGTAACTTTAGACGTTACCGAGTCGATCGCCGCGTGCGGGTATTTCCGATTGTCCGATAATACCCGCGCCGGTGCTCGATTCAGTTCTACAAGAACCCCGAGCCGACGAAAGATAATCGATAAGCCGAAAAGCGCATCCGACGATGCTGCCGATGGCCAATTAGCACTCGGCGATCCTCGCGTATAATAATTATTTAACGCTCGGTTAACGTTCATTAGCAGCGAAGCGCTCGGCGTGGAAACTGCTCTCTCGGCCGCCGCCACAGCGATCGCTCGTTACTGGAATCAAGGGCCGCCACTGCCGTGCAGTTTTCACCCTGATGCATTCCTCTTGAGGCTATGCGCAGTGCGCTCGTTAGAGAGATTCAATTACGGCGCGTCTCAGAGGTGCAGATGTAATTGGTCGGTGACGAGTGTTACTTTGTGTTATTAGGGTCATACCTAATGAACTTTCGAATGCTGAGCTCCCTTTTAGGGATAAATAGATTAAGAAACTTACTTATACTTTGATTTGCTATTTTAACCTACTATCTAAATATACTCTGAAAGAGTGAATATTCACTCTTATATAATTACAAGTCGTTCACTTGTTCGGTAATGAACGAACTTGTAACGCCGAAAAAGTGAATTTTTCACTCTTTTACATTTACAGATTACTACACTGATTTTAAGTATAATTATACGACGAAGGTTGTAGCTTGAGTATAAACGAATTGATAAATTTGCGAAAAGAGACTTTTTTCGAGCGTAGACACAATGAAATTAATAAGTGTAATTTACGTCAAGAGAATGCAATTAAAAATTTACCTCTGGTTTCACGATCGGTCGTTTATTTCCAGCCGGCATTTTCGTTTCGATGGGGCTCGATTTGGGAAAGTTTTCCGTTTTTTTTTTAAATAATTTCTTCTGAACCTAAATAAAACAATAGATTATCTTAATAAATTACCAGTATTTTTTTTATTCTTTTAAAAATATATTTCCCACTCAAACTATTAAAAAGACCACGTAACAATCTTTTTCAAAACAGCTCGATAATAACGCTCCCCCGCACATTACAGCAATTAAACGAAAATTCAATTACCCCATCTCCCAATTTAGTCATAACATCCCACTTTCGTTTGCCAAGGCTGAAATCACCCTCTCATCGCTGGTTTTTTTCAAGCGAGGGTGCTAAAAAAAGAAGTCTGGAGAAACTGTGCGACGGACGTCGCCGTTTTACGGCTCATCCGTCATCGCCGGGGCGAAAAGGCGAGGCGCGCGAGCGGAGCACGTCTCCATTAATTCTACGGGGGAAACTCTCGCCTCGAGTTCCCATCGTCGAGGTGGCGAAAAAAACGAGAGGAGGGAAGAGGTATATAAGGGACGAGTCCTCAGAGCGTGCGACGCTGAATGACGCTCCCGTAGGATGGCCACGTCCGCGCGCAGCGGGATCAGTCCGAATCCGCGGCGGACGTGACGGTCAGCGCACCAGAGGCGCTATGCAAATCAGACGCGATGACCCCTCAACCTCTCTCTCTTTTGCGCGCACAGCTGGAAGCCGAGGCATGTACGTGTCGTGCGAGCGCAGCCGTTGATTTTCTCGGGTGTACTTTTTTTTTTATTGCCGTGCGTTTGTCCGATCGGTTGGCAGGTGGGAAAAAATGTTCGAGGCTACGAGAAAGTCACGCTGGTTATTTTCATCACCGTTAACGTTTTGATTAAGCGAGGTACATTTTTTTTCGGAAGACGCGGCGAGGTTTGGCCATTAGGAGAGGCCCTTAAAACAAAGTGTTTTTTTTTTTTTTTTAAAGAAAAATTTCCGTAATTATCGCATTAAAATCTAACGGTGGTCTATAACGCGGAGCATAGAGCAAATAATTAAAGCGTGATTAAAAGGCGTATAAAATGGATTAGGTTAGAAATTTTATTGAATGCACGTACCGTGAAGGATGACCTCCGTTCACGTTTTCTTGCAACAGGGAGAATTTGGACCTGGTCAGACTATAAATTTATTGAGGTGTTAACACTGGTGATGAATTTAAAGAAATTTCATTTTGATGCGGTACTAAAAATTTTGATGCACGGCAACCCGTGCGTCCTCTCCGAAAATATAAGCCATAATGCGACGTTTTGTTTTTTTTTCTTCGTTTCTCCCCTCGGTCGATGCGCGCGTCGAATCGAACGTGTTTCCGGATTCGGCACGCATCTATCTGTTCGTTTAGATCGTGATCATCGTCGAAACAAGCGTATTGTACAGAGAGTTTACTGGATTTATTTATTTTCGCAATTAAATAGATTTACAGACTCCTTTATTAATGCTTTGATAAAAGCAGCATTTACGTAGCATTTCTTTTAAATATTATTAACAAAAAACATAAAATTGAGGTTAAACAATTATTGATTTGGTTATTCTTATATAAACTTAAATTATACACTTAGTATAATAAAGTGTATAAGACTTTATATTTACGAAATTGTAATAAAACAGTCATAAAATAATCTACTTGAAAAAGGAAAAACTTGACTAGTTTTTTTTAACATCTAAACAGAGTGTCTTTTACAAAATCAGAGTATAGATTCTCTCCAAAATAAAATAAACTATTTTTTATCGGCACTCCCAGCACTGTTCCCAAGACGCATGACACTCGCGAACTCCTCTCCTCCATCCGCACCCAAAATCCGAGCTTATTTCCGTACCCAAACACAATGAACGCTCATCCCGGATTTCGACGGGGCGCGTGAATCGCTCCTCTCATCCTCCCGACTGCGGAATTATTTATGAGTGCGCACTACTAAAAAAAAGGGCTAGACCGAGCGGGCGAGCGAGAATCAAGGGGGAGGGGGGAGATGGGGAGCGAGAAATAAATCGCGGCGAGCGGGGGTCGTCGCACTCGCGGATCGCTCGATGCGCGCCGCCGCGTTGCACTCGTAAATTAGACACTCGTGGCCCTTAAATCTTGTATCCCGACGCGTGTGGGTCCGCGCGTATACCTGGTGTACAGGCGTGACGCTGGTAATAGTCGTCGCCTGTCGCCGTGGCCCCGCACGAGCTCCTCCTCTTTACGACGGCGTCGCGTGCGCACCCGCTCGCTGGGGTTTCTTCCTTTTGACGGGATCGGGAAACGAAATTTTCGAGCTGTACGAGGTACTGGATGGGCAGGTATTACGATTGCCTAAGGCGGGCGCTAGTGACGGTATATACGTGCTTTGGAATTATTCGCTGAGTTTTGAAGGAACTCGTAATAATATGCTGGATGCTTCGTATTTATTGTCGCGTGTTTACGATAATTTCGGAGTTTCTTAGTACGTCGTTAATATTCGTTATTTATTTGGGTCGATCAATTAATGGTTTTGTCCTTTGGGAATATCTGCTTTATTTACTGAAGTAAATGATGCCAGGAAAAATATATAAATATAACTTAGGTATTTATTTATTTATTTATTTACTTGCAATAGACAAATCTTTCGTATTTCATGCAGACGTTAAAAATCTTTTCTTATTATTCAATAATGTAATTTGACTTTTAAGTTAGTTCTTAAAATCTGTTTTTTTTTAATATTACTGATGAGTAATGGATTCATTCATTAAAACATATAAAAATAAAATAAAAATAGCTTTAGTCTAGTATACTAATTCTGATATCCTGATAGAGCGAATCAAATAAAGAAGCACGTGCAAGCTGGAGTAGACAACTTCTAACTTATTTGTGATTTCAAGTATATTCTGAGTCCACAAATATTTACCTGTTTAAATAATATCAGATTTCGCGATTAAAAGCGTAAAATGAATTTTTCTCGTTAAAAACTTGAGGATAGCGTCCAACCAACGTTGTCGTTTGTAAAAAGAGCGCCGAAGGGAGAGGAAACGTGAAGCCTAAAAGCCCGCCCCTTGAATGGACGAACCGGACACCGTGGGGACGTCGCTTTTGCTGGCCGCCCGCTGCATAATTGCTCTCAGCGCGGCGCTGTAATTACGCAGTCTTGTAGGTGGACGCAGCGCACCGGAGGAGCCAGGCTTATTCCACCGAGCTGCGATGTCGCACAGTGCGCGGCGATAACTCTTAATTCCTTCGAACGGCCGTTTCCCCACGCGCTGGATGCTCTCTGCTGATGAGTTTGCGAATTTCGAAATTCCTAAAATTGTTGGGGATTCATTTGAAATTATTGCACCGAGAGAAATGTTTTGGAAGCAGAGCTGCAGACTGCATTTAGACAAAAAATTACCATACTATATTACAAATTTGAGTAGAGTTCTAATGATATTTACTAAGATTGTAGATACGTATTACTATAGAATTCTAATGAAATTTATAAAACAGAATAATATTCAGTCTGTAGCACCGTTTCCAGACTGGATAGTAATTTTTATTAGAATAACAGTAATTTTTCAAAAATATTTCTCTCAGTGTTTGGATAAATTACAGTAAGTCCAAATTTCGGAGTCGAAACGTGTTCCTTTGAAAAAAATTAACTTTTCTTTTTTCTTCGCTCGTAAAATATTAGTGAGAGTAAATAAATTTACTCAATGAATTTTAATTTCTCTGCAAGTACTTAAATGATAAGCCAAGACTTTTGACGTTAAGCAAGCACAAGCCTTTTGACTTTTTTATAAAATTCTCGATGCAAAAAAAAAAAAATAAATAAATAAAAACAACACAATGGCTTAATCCAGTAGACCGTAAAAGTGCATCCATTCTTGATGCATAAGCATACACATTTCCTTCGAAGCTTGTAATTCGTTCCTGAGTGCATGCACGCGTGAACGAGATAAGGAAGCGACTTGCGAGTGTCGCTCCGCAGAGCAGCCGCGGCCCAGCGTTGACTGATCGCGTCGCTCGAGCTCGCATCCTTCCCTCCCCTCGTGCTTTTTTGAGTATCCATCCTCCGGCAGATAAGTGCCGGATGATCGTCTGACGCCCGTACGCTGCCGGGTCTTGACGTTTTCTTCCCACGTTTTATGGCCCGGGCTAGCACTATTCGGCGTTCGTGTCCATGCGATCCTGTTTACATAGTTTGATGCTCTTTGTGCATCGACCTTCGCCGATAATGAATGGAGGAACTGATAACGAACTGATTAGACAATACTTTTTTTTATCGAAAGGTGTGGAGTTTTAGGGAAAACGGGCGATTTTTTAGCGAGGGAATGAATTGATCAAAAAAAATTGTCATAGTTTAGTCATTTTTGAAAATTTCATGTATTCATTTACCATGTATAATTCTTTGAAATTATAATTTCTGAAATAGAGAAAGTGTAGAACGTTACTTGTATGCGAAAATTGAAGTGAAATTGTTTTTAAAATGTTTCACTCATTCATATTATGAATGCACATTCAATTACTTATTGCTTCATTTGTTTATTCACTGATAATTCAATAAACAGAATAAAACTAATTAAAGAACTAATGCGGTAGAATATATAATTTTAATTCCAAGAAAATGAAAATTAATATATTATTGCAGCATTTTATTTAATTATACAACCATACGATAGCTAATGAGCACCATAAATTTTTTGTTTCAGGTGAGTTTATTTATCCAGCTGGAAGTTCTCTGGCAATTTTCGCGTGACATCTAAATCGCTCGTCAAACTCTGGGTAAGACAGTGCTACTCGAGAACTGCATTCCCCGCGTCAAATGATGCAAGCGACAATTTTCTCCACCACGACCCAATTAATAACGAGCAACGCGGAAGAACCCGAGCATTCTGTGTGATGAAAAAAATTCCGAATCCGCCGCGTTATAAGGCTCGTCTGGGGCTCTTTTATAGCGCGCGCATCCGCAAGGTGAGACCAACGAACCTATCGATCCGTGGTGAAACCACCACGGACGTTGCTAATCGATCGAGCTGAATTACTCATAGCGCGTCGTCTTAAACGTCGTACACGTGTATGCACATATTGAGATTCCGCGGCGGTGCTTTCCATCCGCTGAGGAAAATCCCGCGTGTTTAAGTGCCGCTGGCGCTTAACCGTGCGTCGCGTGCCTCACATTTTTTTTTTAAATCTTGAGTATTTGCAATTTTTACGGTACAATGTAGCTACCGTTCAAGAATAAACTTCTCATTGACTTGAAAAAAGTTCACGACGTATAGTCATACTATTTTTTTTTAATTTAAAATATGGCAGTATTATATATACTTTCTCGAAATACTGAATTTTGTTGTTCTATAATCGCTTTAAAATATCGAAGAGTAGAAAATTTTATTATCCAAGTTTGCCCAAACTTTTCGAGAAAAAACTTTCTTCGTAAATTTTAGCCGTAGTTCATGCTTCCTACGCGAGTAAATCAAGGTTTATCAGATCTTTTCCATTAACCAGAAAGCCAAAGAAAAATCTACGGTGATAAGTGAATTTATCATACTTTTTCCTGCTCGTTTTAAGTCAGACCAGCAAGACTATTTAAAATCCCTGAAAATTTCTCCGAGAAAGCAGCGAACTTTAATAACCCAATTCGCATTCGTTGCATTGGCATACTTGACTCAAGCTGCCCTCGTAAGTACGTCTGCACGGCGAGCGAATGTGTAGGGCCGAGCGGCGCGCAATTACGAGCGCGAAATATGCGAACACCGGCCGGCTGCGATGCTAATTGCGAAAGGGAGAGGAAGAGAGAGAAGGCAGATTATTCGGAGAAATGGGCATAAAACCATGATGAACGAGCAGAGAGGCCTGCGTGTGGCTACCCCAGATGAGGCCCGCGGCAACCGCACGACGTCGCTGCGATGTTTCCGCGTGTTAAGTTGACCCTCGAAGCTTAGAGCCGCGTATATATCTGCTTTAGCGCGTCTCATTCGAGAGCTTAGTAACTCCACCGTACGCCGCATATTTTTCCCCTGTGTAGAATATTACGTTTCGCGGACGTAATCGAATTATGCCGCGGCAGCGGAACCATTGTAAAGCTGCATACAATAATTCTTTGTATAAGCCACGTGAACGTATGAAAGTGCATAATTTTTAGATAGACTCGAGGTGTAGTCTTAATTGCATCGGAGCAAGTGAAAGGATGACTAAGATACATTTATTTCGGTCATACTTGCAGACAAAAAGCTTGTTCTGCGTAATCTGATTTACCTACGCAATCTATTTTCGCGACCATACGTATAAAATTTCAATTAAAACTTTTCGAATTCAAACTTGCACCACGTCGTCCGACGGAGGATAACTGTCCCACCCGGCCACGTAATAACAATTATCCGACCGCAAAAAGCCAACTAAAGACGCACCGTTACGCAGGATCATCCATTTTTCCGGGCGCGATAATTGTGCTAATATTACTCACCTCAAGGCTCTCACGCTCAGGAAAAAAAGAAAGGGTTCATACAAGCCGCGCTTCCCTGGTATAGTTAAAAAAAAAGTAGACGAAACAAGTCCACAGGAAGACGCGAAGAAGCGCGCTCGTAAATTAAACTGCGTTAAAGGGTACACTCGCCCTGTTTTTGCGCCCAACCCTCGCTCGGTAGATTTTTTTGGCGCTGCGGCTCACAGCGCCGCTTAATAACGACCACGTTGGTTAATTTTCCGGTCTCGGGTAAAATCTCAGACTAACTGGGGACTCCTCGCGTATCAACGGAACAATGACGAGATCGATCCGCGTCAGAGGAGAAGCGGAAGATGCAGCGAGAAGAAAACCGTTAGATGAGTCGTCGATTTTTTTATCTGCTTATACGTAGATTGATTGGGGAATTGAAGGACACAGGAATCGACGATTGAATTGTACCGGTCACCAAGCATTTCATAATTATTTGGATTTTGAAGATATGGTCGTCAGCGTGAAATCGATTAGTCTTGCTAATCGACAATTCCTTAATTAAAGACATAAATACAACTCTATTTATCTAAGAAAATACTTAAACAACTAATAAAAAATTGCATTGCGTTTAATTTTTATTCTTTAATTTATTGACAATTATTTTATTTTTTATCTTTACCCCGAACTCCTTGTTTACTTTTCGTCCTCATGTATTTCAATAGCTATTCCGATTATAGAATAAGCATTGTTTAGACCTCTATTACAAACTAATTTGTTATGTAGTTGGTATAATTCCTCTGGAAAATCCAATAGCACAATTTTTTTGTTTATGTTTTGATAAACAGGACTCTTTGTATGTCGCTGACTATTCGTTTCTAATTTAAAATTGTTAATCAATTGATCTTCATTTGTACTAATTTGTGTCGCCTTTAATCTAGAAAATGAAAGCAAGAAATAACATTCAATTACATTCTAATAACTGCGCAAAAAATGGTTTCAAAAATAGAATAAATTCGTACAATTAATGAAAGTAATAAAATACGTACGTTGTTCTTATCTGCATATCATCTAGATTCATTGTAGCATCATATGAATAATTTTTTATTACAGGAATATAATATGTGTCATCATTTAGAAATATAGTGCTTTTTATTTTAGCTGAAGTTAGATAACGAGCCTGTACAATATAACAGTGCGTTGAAAAAAATTGACTAAAATAATGGTTTTATATAAAATATATTACTTTTAATACTAACCGAATTCATTTTTTTGCAGACGGTTGACATTAATAACTCATCATCACTTTTTTGTGGGTCTTCCGCATACTTTACTGGACACTTGTCTGGATTCAATTCTATATCAATGTTGTAGGTCTCACCGTGGGTTTCTGTATTATTATAATAGACTGGACAATGATGTCCCCAATATAATCTCTGTAAGAAGCTTGATAAAGAAGCAGTAATTGCATATAAATTGAATTTTTACTATATGAAAGTTACCTCAATACTAGGGTATTGTTTCTTGTCAGAAAGCATCCTCTTTACGTCAACCTGCATATTAGTTAAAATAAAAAGCCTAAGATTAATAGCTATCGCTGGTTCTTTTGGATCGACTGATATCGCTAGAAACTGTAATAATACGAAAATCCAACATTTTAAAGCCATAATCTTTTATAAAATTGGCATCTTTAATAATTACTTTCACTTCTTAAAATAGAAATTTTATAAACATACGATTTTTTGGTCGGCGACCACTGTTACTTGACAAGATTGTTTAAGAGCTTCAGCAATCGATGCAAATTGACGACTTGAGCCTATATCAATTTCATCTCCCGATTTTGTTGAAAGAGTAACGTTTAGATTTCCAAAGCTGGCATCGTAGGCATCATAGTCTACCGGCTTGAAGTACATCAGTCCTTCTATCTTCAAAATAGCGCCTAACTTTTCCGAAGTAAACTCTTTTTGTAATTTCAAATCATAAACGTAATTTATATCCTCTTCTGAAAATTTAAATTTTTATAACTAGAGAATAAAAGTTATGACTGTGAATTTATTTAGTTACCTGCTATAATTTTATTAAAAACGAGAAATAAGAAGAAACCGATTTTAATAATGCAAAATGGATTTTTTGTATTTAAAAAATTTGTAAGATTCGACATTTTTGATATTTCAAAATTTAAAAATCTAAAAGTAATTTTTTGTAAAAGATTCAAATGTATAAGTTAATGATCTCGATGCACTGACGTTTTATTATTAAACTTCACTAACTGCGTACACCAGTTTTTTCAATAATATTACTTAAATGTATTAAACAATTTTGTATAATGTATTCGAATGCTACTGTTTTACTGCATCTAAGTAAGGGTCGAAGCACAAACGATCCTGTCTACTCAAAGCGATCGCCTTGAAAGTCGAAAACCCCGTTCTTATTGGCTGAGTGCTGATAATATAAGCCAAAAATTATCCCCACTAACATGTCGACGCGATCACCTTAAAGTTCGACCCTCGACTTATGATAAAAAAATGTTTAAAAACAATCAAGCGTTATTATAACAATTAAAAGATAAACAAGTTTAAAAGCTATTTACTAAACTAAGGAAAAAACTATGTTACTATTAATTGCGGTGGCATTTTATTCCGGCTGACGAATATTTTTAATAAGTTTAATTATACAATTATTTCTCGTTGCTATTTAAATGGAGTATTTCACGGAAAACTACTTGAAAAATTCAAAATTTACGTATAAGGTTATTTAGATTATGATGCTTTTGGAGCTGGCTAATTAAAAATTTTGGACGAGATGATTAATTACTTAATGAGCTGATAGTGAAAAAAATTAAGGTCATCTAAATGATGGCAAAGTTTATACATATATGTCATATCTCACATGCGCTTTCAGATTCATGGATTTCAATTGTAGTTGCAAGCCCCATGTAAACACTAACGATATTTATAAATGTTTAGTAACTTCCAGTAAATATTTATTTCAATACCACTTGTTAAATATTTCTTTGAATCGTGCAATTGTTTTTCCGGAACTACTAAATTCATGTATAAATAAATGAATTAATTTAGTTTTAAAGTAAATATTTACTAAAAATTATCAATTTTTTTTCGTTGACAAAGTGAATGTTTCGTAGTCGTCGATCAAAAGCACAAGACGAATTTATGTAAATAGACGGTCACTGCGGAGCGAATGTTAGATTGCTAATTGATCAGTAACAATCCATTAATGAAACGTTTCTCTCTTTTTCACGGTCCAGGCGCACTTACCGGCATTCACCGGCGAACTATCAGAATATTCTTTGAAGCCTTGTTATCGAATCATATGTTTTTTCTCGTTGCAATGATGTGAAGTGGGGACTCATCTCTATACATATTTTAGCCTAAGTGCAAAATCCAACACCTGACGCGCGCTTACTTTTCTTTCTTTACTGTTTATTCTGGATTCATTTTTGAGATTAGAAATTTTTAATTTCAGCGCCATTCCCGAATTAACCTACGAACCAATCAAGTTCACGTTTTCGAGGTTTTACAGCATCCGGTCGTCACTTTTTTAAGAGAGAAAATTGTTAATTTCTAATTAAAGTCATAAATACAAATCTTTATTCTTTATGCAATAAATTACAATTGTTTGTTATTTAATCAATTTATTGACAATTATTTATATGTTATGTTTTTACTCTGAACTCCATTTTTAGTTCTCATTCTCATTTACTTTAATAGCTATTCCGATTATAGAATAAGCATTGTTTAGAACTCTATTACAAACTAATTTGTTATATAGTATGTATAAATCCTCTGGATAGTTCGAATCTACAATTTTTTTGTTTATGTTTCGATAAACAGGACTTTTTATTGACTTCTTATAATTGGTTGTTATTGCGAAATCGTTAATCGATTGATCCTGATTTGTACTAATTTGTGTCGCCTTTATTCTAGAAAATGAAATAAAAAAATAACATGCAATTACATTAATAAATATTTTTTCCAACAAGCAAAAATATTTTTCTGATGCAAAATCGAATTCATAAAATAACTACACAAAAATTGTTTGAAAAAACATTAAAAAAATTCGTACAATTAATGAAAGTAATAAAATACGTACGTTGTTCTTATCTGCATATCATCTAGTTTCATTGTAGCATCATATGAATAATTTTTTATTACAGGAATATAATATGTGTCATAATTTAGAAATAAAGTGCTTTTTATTTTAGCTGAAGTTAGATAACGAGCCTGTACAATATAACAGCGCATTGAAAAAAATTGACTAAAATGATGGTTTTATATAAAGTATATTACTTTTAATACTAACCGAATTCATTTTTTTGCAGACGGTTGACATTAAAAACTCATCATCACTTTTTTGTGGGTCTTCCGCATACTTTACTGGACACTTTTCTGGATTCAATTCTAACTCAATGTTGTAGGTCTCGCCGTGGGTTTCTGTATTATTATAATAGACTAGACAATGATGTCCCCAATATAATCTCTGTAAGAAGCTTGATAAAGAAGCAGTAATTGCATATAAATTGAATTTTTACTATATGAAAGTTACCTCAATACTAGGATATTGTTTCTTGTCAGATAACATCCTCTTTACGTCAACCTGCATATTAGTTAAAATAAAAAGCCTAAGATTAATAGCTATCGCTGGTTCATTTGAGTTGACTGTCATCACTGCAAACTATAATAATATGAGAATAGAATATTTTAAACAGACACTATTTTATAAAATGGGCATCTTTAATAATTACTTTCACTTCTTGAAATTAAAATTTTATAAACGTACCATCTTTTTTTTGGAGTCCACTGTCACTTGACAAGGTTGTTTAAGAGCTTTTGCAATCGACGAAAATTGTGTACTTGAGCTTATATCAATTTCATCTCCCGACTTTGTTGAAACCGTAACGTTCAGTTTTCCAAAACTGGCTATGTAAGCAGTAAAGTCTGCTGGCTTGATGTACATCGGTCCTTCTATATTCAAAATACCGCTTACTTTATCCGAAGTAAACTCTTTTCGTAACTTCAAATCATAAACGTAATTTATATCCTCTTCTGAAAAATTAAATTTTTAGAACTCGAAACTACAAGTTATTATTGAAAATTCATTTAGTTACCTGCTATAATTTTATTAAGAACGAGGAATAAGAAGAAACCTATTTTAATAATGCAAAATTGATTTTTTGTATTAAAAAACTTGTTTGATTCGGCATTTTTGATATTTCAAAATTAAAATCTAAAAGTGGTTTTTTGTAAATGATTCAAATGTATAAGTTACTGATCTTGATGCACTGACGTTTTATTATTAAACTTCACTAATTGCGTACACCAGCTTTTTTCAATAATATTACTTAAATGTATTAATCAATTTTGTATAATGTTTTCGAATGCTACTGTAGTCTTACTGTGTCTAAGTAGCAAAACACAAACGATCCTATCTACCCAAAGCGATCGCTTTGAAAGTCAAAAACCCCGTTCCTATTGGCTGAAAACTGAAAAAATTAGCCACAAATTATCCCCACTACCATCTTGACTTACGATAAAAAAAACGTTTAAAAACCGTTAAGCGTTATCATATCAATTATTAAAAGATAAACAAATTTAAAAACTATTTACTAAACTATTTGAATTAACATGCTTTTGAGGCTGTCTAATTTTAATTTGTGAACATGTTGCTTGATTACGTAGAGAGTTTTGCTGATATTAAAATAAATTAATTTCATCTAAATGGGAAAGTTTGTATATCCCATATTTCATATGTGCATTTAAATTCATAGATTTCAGTTTTTTGAAAGCTTCATACAAACACAAACCATGACGTATATAAATATTTGAAATAAGAAATGAATTCTTCTTTCGAGAGCGCAAGATGCATTTACATATATCAGGCAAAACGGGTGGCCACCGCGGAACGATTGTTAATTGATCAGCAACACGATCAACAGTTTACGGCGCGATAATGAAGCAATTCTCCCTTTTATTGCGGCCCAGACGTACTTACACCCGCAACCATCGACGAACTACCAAAATATCCTTGATATCGAATCTTACGTTTCGTCTCATCGCGATGACGTTGGATGGGGTCTGAGCTTCGGAGGAGGCTGGCTTTTGCTCGTTGACTTTTTAAAAGTATCCTTTTTGAAGGTTTTATTTGTACACTGCGCGGCGGTGAATCAGAAGAGGCGTTGGCGTTTGCTTATTTATGGTATGCCGGATGGAGAATAAAGTGATCTTAAGGATCCCTTTGTAAGAGACACTCTTAGAAACATTTTTATTAGTGGTTTAAAAATAAGTAGACATAGCAGAAGACCTTTTAGAGTATACAAATTTTTATTTTTAAGTTTATAACATTTTAATAATACTTTAGAAAATTTAGTATTAAATTTGAATCAGATAAAATTTAATATTTAATAAAGTATTTTGGTCCATATATTGTGCAATGTTTTCACGTCAAGTTCATTGCTCGTCCCAAACACATAAATGTCATATAGAAATTTACAAGTCCGACTCTATTTTTGTAACAACGAGACATTGATTCTAAACAAGCTATTTCTAGACTCCAAATAGTTACTTTATTTAATTCTCAAGTATTATACAGTAATTAATTCATTATGTATAAAAGCCTCAAAATTTTCGTGCTTATTTAAATATTCAATTGCGTGAATGCGCATGCAGCACCGCAAAGTGGTACAGGAATTTCCGGTAGATCGTGCACGACGGACGCAGAGAGCACTAATGTCTTCGCGGTCAAATAATCGGATAAGGCAGAGGGAAGGCCACTGTCCGATGCAAGGCGGGCGTGTACCGTCAAAGTAAAAGCCCAGAGCCCACGCGTAAGGCCTAGGCTTTAAACGCACGTGTGTCCCGGCTTCAAAGGGGCGACGCAGAGTCTCGACGCTGGGCACACACATGTGCCGCGAGTGTCTCTCGCGCGCACGAGGGAAAGACTCGGGTCTCTGTGGATGCGAATTCGAGGAGAGGCTGAGGCTTGGGTAAGAAAAAGAGAACAGATTGGGAGCCTAGGCGATGGCACTCGCGCCACAAAGGAGGACCAGGAGTCATCGCGGACCTTTTTCTCGACCTTGTCCTCCCGCCGTCATCCTCCTTCGAGCGAGCTTTATCTCCCCCGCTCAGGCCACTGAATTTTTTCCTCTTTTTCTTTTTAGGAGAGCTCAGACTGCCGTTTAAAATACAGATTTGCCGTCGTTTACGGAGCTTTGTGAAATAGTGATATGCATGTACATCGCTGTTATTTACATAAACGTGTGTATGTGTACACGAACATATAAACGTTTTACAAAAGCAGCATTCGCAATTTTTTTTTTTTAGAAAGTTTATGGCGTACGAATAAAACATTTTCATCGATTTACGATTCTTCGAGATGCGTGCAGCGAGCAGCGAAAAACTTTGTCGGGCGTTGGTGCCACATGGAACGCGAGTTAGACGCTTTTTTGTTCGCTGAGAATCTTTCATAAACTTTCTTTCATTATTTTACTTTTTCGCAATATCACGGCTTAACTTTCTTGTCGCGGACGGGGAATCCGGCTGAGGAGAAAATCGAGTCGTTGGTAGGTAGCACGGCGTAAAGGAGCCCCCACCGGCTTATCGCGTGTTTTCTTTTTAATGAATTTTCATTGTGAGAGGATCATAAAGAGCTCATTTCGCGTTTTAACTTTAATGGAGTCATTTAGCCTTTAAACGGTTAATTAAAAACTCATTCCTTTATATACGGTACCGTCAATTTGCGATCATTATTATGACTCCTATTTAAACTTGCATTAATTTCGCTCAGATCTATTCAAATTTTTTATCATTAAAACTATATACTTTCGGTCGCAGTTAATTTAAGTCTTGAAATCTGACTTACACTTTCTCGAATCATCATAATTTCTCACTTTGCTATACTCACCAGGGACAATCATTTATGAGCGTATTATTACTTTCTCGTGAGAAAAAACGATGATTTAACTAGATCATTTTTCTATACTCTGCGTCTCGCGATAAGCCCGCTTAATAATTCTCACGTTCTCTTCTGCGAGCAACGCCTTCAGCTCCGCAAGCGATTAGTGTCTTCTGAAGCACGATCCCCTCGACGAGGTAGTCTTCGCAGGCTCATTTTATGCCGGCGGCACTCCCAAGATAACCTCGCGCATCGGAAATAAATGCGGGTTTATTTTTTCATAGGAGCTTTTCGAGCTTGCAAGCGAGCGGAAACGCGTTGCAGCGAGCGTTAATGAACGATGAAGAAGAAGAAAAAGCTTGAATGAAGTCGTCGTGGATGAAATTGGGAGCACGTGGCGCATAGCGTTAATTTACCTTGGTCCCCTCCAAGGCGAGTGCACGCACGCCCTTGGGAAGGCACGAAACGCGTGGTTATTAGTGGCACCACGACGGGAGTTTTCGAGAGGAACTGAGAGTTACAGGTTTAGATTTTTGTACTGTGCTTTCCCACGTGATCTTTCTGCTTCCGAGGTTAATGATTTTCTATGTCAATCACTGTGATTGTCGATCAAATTTTCATGAAAATTATCACAGAAATGGTTGACCAGCGGAACTTACATGAGGGTGCGCACGTTTTATTGACTGTAGTATAATTTATGTTTTGTAATTGCCTTAAAGTATTTTGAGCGAAAAAAAAGTGGAAAATGAGCAAGCTTATATATGCGCTTTTAGAGCTATATTTGTTAGCAAGTACGTGATAATGAGGTACCCTCTTACTACAAAAAGAAGCTTCTCTAGTAAATGATGATTAATTACTCCTCGGCTGTTCGTTGTTGAACTAATTTCCTTATTTACGCAGACCAGTTAACTGATAAGTGATTATTGTTGTTGCTTCAAATGATTTGTTTAGTATATGTAGTATAACAACGTGCTTAATCTTTTATCTGCGATTATATAAAAAGTTATACGGTAAAAATCGTGCACTGTTCAATACCGAAATGGTAATTAAATGCGGAAGTATCAACAATGGAACAAAAACAATGCTTCTGGTGGATAATACAAGTCAGCATGTTATACTGAATATAGAATGTGTCACAGATTTTCATTTATCTCCTAGATATTTTAATTAAAAATAAATAAAGCAGCACGTTTTTCGCTAACGCAGAGTTTCTGCAAGAATGAGCGTCAAAATAAAATAAAATCTTTCCATTTTCGTGAATAGAGTAGCCCGCGCATAAAATGCATCAGAAAGACGAGGCAGTTGCACGTCACTAGCGTCATTGCGACAAAATATTGTAATACCAACAGAGCGCATTGGCACATCCACGCATAATCGAATAAATCATTTAATAAACGTCCCCGCATAAACCTCGTAATCTCCGCTCGTAAATCATCAATCGCACGCATTAGCGTACACCGGAATCTCACGCGCGCTCCCCCGCCTCGCGATGGTCCCAAGGCGTCGCGCCCACTCGTGAAGAGTCGCTCCTCCGAAAGGGCGTCAATTAAGGGCCCGCCGTGCCGAGGAAGTCTGGTCGAGCGGAGCGTGCAGCACACAGACACACGGGCCTGGGCTGCGCAGAGGCACAAGCCCGATCGAAGGCATGTCGGGTGCGCGCCACCGCCGCCAGAGTCCGCCCGACCGCTCGCTCGCTCGCGCGACGTGCTGTGCCGCGCGAGCCGGTCGCTCAGATAGTCGCCGCTCACCGTGTGGCAGCGAGCGCACGTCGAGTCGGAGAGCTGCGCGCCGCTCCGTTCCGCTGCGTGGCATTTAACTGCGATGACTCGGGCCGCCGCGGTACCGCGACCGCTGCTCCGAAACTGACCGCGCGGGTACTCCCGGATCCGAGAGGGGTGGTGGTGCAAAATTCGCGACTCCGTCAGGGTGCGATGGTCGTGCCATCCTGTTCTCTCGTGACGGCTATCTGCACGTGTGCCGCGTGTGAGCAAGTGTGATTCCGTACATATTTCGCAGGGTGTTCGGCCCTCCACAGTAGCGAGAGAACCAGTTCCCTCGAGAACTCTGTGTGCTGTGCAATAATAACACTTCGGTGTGTACTAGTCCGGTTTTTTTTGGCGAGCGACGTCTGCGTCGTTGACAAAATAAAAGAAAAAGGTCCAGGGTGTGCTTGTGCGCGTGTGGGGAGTGAAATACGAGAGGTCAATGAACTTTTCGGGGGCGTCAGAGATTTAAAAAGAAGATGCTAGGTTCCGAGCAAGCGGAGGACTCCCCGAAGCGCAGGTCGACGTTCTACGTGACTCTAGAGAACGATCCCCGTCACTCCTCCAAATTCCAAAAGTCCGTGTCCTGCGACTCGGAGGGCGGCTACCCCATGGCGGGCTTCCCGATCACTACCTCGAAGACGGCGCCGAACGTGCCGCTGCTCACCCGCACGCAGAGCACCAACAACGAGTACAGCAAGCGCGCCGACGTGGGCTCCTTCGAGCCCCGCGGTAAAGTGCAATCGCTCACGCGCATTTTCGAAGCTCCGAAAAACAACAACAATAATAACAACAGCAAGAGCAACAACAATATCGTGGCGGAGTGCGAGCAGCGGAAAAAGGTGGAGCGCACGCGCTCCTTCAAGACGATCGAGCGCTTCCAGAACCGCTTCGCCGGCAAAAAGGAGCAGAGCGCGAGAAAAGACGGCAGGTTGAACAAGACCGTAGCGGGCCACGAGCTCGAGAAGGAGGAGCTGCAGAGTCGGCGACGCAGCAGGCACGAGGACGCCTCCGCCGAGAGGCGCGTACCCGTCAAGGCTACGAGCGCCGCCGTCAAGGCTCAAGCCAAATCGGCGGCTGAACAGCAGCGCTCCACAAAGCAGTCCCAGCCCAGCCTGGCGAATCTGCTTATCAGGCGGACCCACAGCACGAAGCTCGCCAGGAGCACCAGTGCCCTCGTGAGGAGCGGCAGGCACGCCTCCATCGACGGGTGCAGCGCGACGATCAGCCGCGAGGAGCAGCTCGACTCGGGCCACGAGAACGACGAGGCCGAGAGGCACCGATGCTGCGAGGCCTGCGAGGAGACCGACACCGACGCCGGAGTCCATTCAGGTGAATCAAGGGGACCCCCTTTTTTATTTAAGGCGAACACATCGTGGGCTCTCGAGATGACATAGGGTCCTCGGTGATTTCACTCGAAGAATCGTAGCTTGAGTCATCGAGTTCCAGCTGAGCTGCGGTATTCGATTGAGACTGGCACAAAGTGTTTCATTATTGTCAGATGCTTTTTCTTTCATTTTTCGAAATTTTCGTATATTTTTTTTACGTAATCATATATGGTACAGTGCTTTGCTATGTTCTTTAACACACGGAGAAAAATGTTATACTAAAAATTACTATATTTTTTAGCAATGGAAGGACATACTTGTAATATGAGAGAAATTAGCATATTTTATTTTAAAATTTACAATATGCATAGTAAAAATTAAACAAATATTTATTAATTTTTACTAAAATGATATTAAATTTTAGAATAAAACATAATAATTTTTCTCATATTACAAGTGTGTCATCCAATTGCTAAAAAATATAGTAATTTTTAGTATAACACTTTTCTCCGTGCATATATATTGATGATGAATGGATGCAAGTATCATTGGAAACGATTTTTTCTGGGCAGGTGATTGGAAGTCCTCGAGAAATTACGTATTCGTCGAAAGTCTGAAACGTGCTTTCTTTTCAGTTAGTAAAAGTTGAAATTCTGTTCGGTTGACATGAAATGTCGTTGTCCAACTCGTAACGATCCTATTATCACCCGTTAACGAGCAATAGCCTAAGCATTTTTTTATGCTTCGTCCCTTAAATATCTTAGATTCCAACTCGATGACCAGTGGCACCCTGATCATTTTTTTTCTCACTGCAATTAGCCTCCGATCGACCGAGCCGAGTAAACAAGTCCGCGGATATTACGTCCATCGAGAAAAAAAATTTCTTCCATTGTTGACTGCGAATTCGCACGCACACGCACCAGTTGCCAATTAACCAATTCGAAGGACTGCGGAGATTTCGGAACAAGACGCCTATCCTTATCAGAGCGGCAGCAGCGACCATAAGGGGCGAAATTACGACTTCGATTAGCGCACAAAAAAAAATGATTACCCGTGGGCCGGTTTGTGCCCCGCTTGTTAATAATGCGCGAGTTTTCGCACGTACGTGTCGCATATTGGTACTGGCCGGCGATTGCGGTTTCCGATTCGGCCGTTGCTTGTTTATGCGCACTGGTGAAAGTGAAATAAAGAAATTTATTACTACGATACGCCATTTTATTTGTATTTTTTTACATACGCTGCTACTTTTTATTTCCATTGACTGAATCAACAAAGCAAATCGTCGCGTTTATTTCTCACTTCTCCTGGAAGTGGATAACAATATTTTTCGAAATACACTCAGTATCTGAATATTGATCAGACTTATCTCCGCTTAAAACACAACAGCTTATATTTTTTTACAGTATTTAACAAAAGCAAAAGCAATAAATAAAGAGCAACGCCTGAGCCACATCGAAATTAATGAAGCGGATCATTATGCAGTCACGAAAAAGGCTTCGTCCTCGAAATCAAAACCTCGTCCGTCCTCGAAAAATTATTTAGGGCGATCGGCGCGTAGCCGCTTCGAAACATTCTAAGCGCATTTCTGTCCCATCGGAGGCGGTGACAGCACGATCTTGTCGGCCGATCGTCGACGGATACCGAGCATCTATCTCCAACGTCGCCGAGCGACACTCGAGCCGGCGCATCTTTATATATAGCCCAACCGTATACCGGCTCACATACGCGGCGCATCGCGTCTCCTCTCGATCCTCTCTCCCGCGCGTTTATAAAAGGTCACGGATAAAAGTACCGTTCCGAAGGCGGGCATTATCGCGTTCTCGTAACGCCAGACTCCAAATAAAACACGTTGGTTCGTGAATTTTAGTGCAGCGAGATTACGGAGTATATACCCATGGCTCATTTGATTTTTATGGAATTTTTTTTTAATACTACTCGTGGATTTTACTTTGGTATTAAGGTTAGTAGGAAGTCGGGTATGGTTATATATACATGCAGCGAAAGTTTTCTCGGGTTTTCCACCTTAAAATCACTACGAATTCCTTGAAAATTCTCATGAATATTGTGAGTCCCGCCTTGTTAAGTAATTACTCCTTCGTTCCAGATACCAAGACCATACGGATATTTTTATCGATTTACTTTTTTTTTTGTTCTACATACGGAGTATTTTTATCGATTTGCGCGGATAACAATCGGAACCCACAATTAGCGAGGAATTATTTAATTACTCCGAGGATACTTATCTATTTTCTTGAAATTAATTTAATTTCTCGAAATTACGTATAAAATTTCATAATAAGCCTTATTTGACAAGCGCAACAGTGGCGGACAAGTAGACCACGCGAAACAATCCGGTAAGTCTTTTAACGTCCACGTGTGTGCCTCCGCGCCATTATTTTCTGATGCAACTGTTTTAAAACGGTATTACATTATTACAGTTCTTAAAAAGATAATTTGCCGCCGTGCACGGACGAAAGTCTCGCGGAAATTGAAGTCCCTCTCTCGCATACATATGTATATGTACGTATATGTATATATCCATACACGTATACATACATGTATGATAGAGTAGCGCACGCAGGCTCGAGATGGATAAATACAGCTGGGGTTAAATAATTTAGACCCAGATGGACAGTGGAGGAGAATCAAGCACCGCGAAGAATGGCTAAACTTTTGGGAAGGGAAAAAGAAGAAATGTCGACGTTGAAAAAAGACACGCGGAATGCGTAACGAAGCGAAATAATCCGGCGGTCATTAATAATACAACTGCGGCGATTAGAGATGTGTATACGATAAATCGGTCGAATTTAATTATCGCGGTCGTGGCGCGCGGACAAAACGCCGCGCTGCCTAACGAGCTGAAAAACTTGCGAAACGATTATATCGCGCCCGATCTCGTCATGGTTGCTGGGACTGCAAAAGCGACGCGGATATTATCTGCGCTTAGGGTACTCGAGTTTAACACTTATTTGGATTTGCCATTAGGCACGGAACCATTGTTTAGCTTTTTTATCTAAGGCTTTCGTGAGTAATTATTTTGGACTACTGTTGGAGTAGGTAAACGTATTGTGTAATTAAATTTAAGAATAAAAATAGTCTTTATTGTTATTATCGCTAAAATTTGCCGTGCAAATATGAACTAATTACGAAGGTGGTGATAAAAAAAATAAGGATATTTTATTATCGCGTGACAGATCTAATTCTGAGTAGAACCTACTTTTTTAAATCCCTATAGATAATTGCCGCGAGTTAATGGGCCCCATAGGTTCTCGTCCTCACGCATCGATGACGCATATCCTGCGCAATGAAAAATGTCGTCGTTTTGAGATAAGCCTATCAGTTAAGTGCCCTAAAATTACACCCTTCACTTCCTGGGTGAATCGTTTCTGAGAATTCACACTTATTTCCTGACTCAATTAAGAAAATATTTTTGTTATTTTCTCATCGAAATATTTTAATGACCGCATTTCTTCAGAAATTAGAATAAAAGTTATTTTTTCATAAATTAATTGTTGCGCTTAATAATTTAACTTTTACATTCATACTTTCTACAATTGTAATTTATCACTAACGTTTCTAAAAAATTGTCACATGACAATTGCACAAGTTGCACGAATTTACGATTGCCGCTATTGATTAATCGAAATTATTCTGCTTTATTCAAAGATTGACAGATACTGCATGCTGCGAACAATCACTACAGTCAGATATAGTCATTTAAAAATTTTAAATAACAATTAAAATATTCTCTGGGACTCATTTCAGCGAACTGCTAATTAGTCGAAATAAATTTTCTAAAGACTACTTTTAATAAAGTATTCTTGGACAAGTAATACAATTATTTTACTTTCACCACTGCTGTGTGAAAATTTCAGGTGCGAGTTCGCGATTAGTGCATCTATTAGAAAGTTTTCTGCAGCTCTCCTCAAAACTATTTTATCTTCAAGAAAACATCAAGAGCCATGAAGTATCCGAGCATTTTCCTTAGTTTACACTCCTCGCCGTGCTTTCGAAATACCGCGAAAAATCGAATTAGCATCGCAAACTTCAATTCCCATTACAAAAATTACTGCGCTCAAAGCGTCGCATTACAATCGACAATCGATCAATAATCGTCCACGTAATATCGCTCACGTTTCGTCATAATTAGCGCCTACAAATTGACCCGTTAAAGCTTATAAGCCGATTAAATCTCCTCGATTCTTGAGAGTCGCCACGCACAAGGCGCACGTGATCGTCGAGCGAAAGAACAGAAAGGCGTCTGCTGCGTACGAGCATGGCCGTCGTTGGGGAAAGGGCATTTTTTTTCGGGGACCCACTTGCACCTGTCCCATCATTCTTTCTCTTCTTTTTCTCTTTCTCTCTCTGCCAGGCGAAGAAGAGGAGAAGTCGTGCCTTCGCGAGCCGCTTCTTCTTTTTTTTTCTTGAAGAAGTGGCGCGTACGATCGACTCGTCCGAAGTTCCTCGGATGTACGTAGTACCTGTATGCCACATACGTGGCTGCACGTTGAATAACAAGGCACGTTTAATGATGCCTTTGTTCGATCGGAAGAAGCCACAGGCGCGTGTGTCTACCGATCAGGTACCGATCTCTCGCGGGGCACCTCACGAGGGATCACCAGAGGATGTCTAGTTGGTGATTTATTTTTTTTAAATTCTGCTTTTCATTAGGTTTGCGTGTCGTTTTTTTTTTTTTTTGTTTAGAGAACGATTTTTTGTACTTCAGGTTACAGTAGACTCTTTAGCGAGATAAATTGTTAATTATCAAGGGAATTGTAAGCGTTTACCATAGATTTCAAGATCACGCAATCAAAAAAGCACATTTAAATGTACAAAAATTACGAGCCTCAGTCATCGGTATAAGTTTAGAATAAATTTTACATGCCATTTGCATTGAATAAAAGATGACCCATAAACTTTTCTCCAACACGAAAAACTCGGTTCAACCTTGAAATCGATTTCAAAAGAGAAATAAATTCTAAAAAAAATATACGCTCGCTGCATCGACACGGGTGTTTTAAACTCGCTTAGCACCTGCGTGAATAAAACCCATTATGCATTGAAATATTCGTCAATGTCGAGTCCGCGCTACACGTCCACACTTGAAAAGAAAAAAAAAATCTGTCGAACCGTGGCGTGCATTTTATTACCCATGTAAATCCGACGTCCGGGGACCCAACGTGATGCAATTCTCAAAATTCCGCGAACCCACGTCGCTATATTTACGAGATGGCCGTTTCCCGAAAGCATCGTATCTCACTAAGAGATGCGGTCTTTTGTGATGGCACGCAGAAATTTTTAAGCGTAGAGGCGTGTCGGTGAAAGGTTAAAGTCAACTCGCGCCGGCTGATAACTTTTAGTTGCATGAGAGAGCGGGGATCTTGACTACGTATGGGAAATGCATTCGACGATTTCTCTCGCTCTGAAGGAACGATAATAATTAATGTGCCTCTTGCTCTAGTTTCGACGTGTGTGTTTATCGTAGCGACTGTAGAGGCTGAATTTATCAAACGGGGAAATAGTATTTTTCGGTGATATATGCGCCAACCTTGTTATTCTGAAATTTAAAGTGTGTCTATTTTTTATTAGGTGTATGTTATTATCTACTGTAATTTATATATTTGTGTTCCTTAAATATTTATGATGCTTAATAAAAGATGTACCACAGACAAAATAACGATGAGTTTAATAATAAATTATACTGAAATATTTTAATAAAACTTTGCACACTTTTTCCACACAAATTATTTACAGGAAATTTTTCTTTGAAAATGCATATAATTTACAAAAAAGAAACTTAAGTGTACTCTCTAAATTTTATCTAGCGAAAAATACTTGCAATTGTATTCCGACTCGTCATTAATGAATCCGTAGATTAGTATAGTAGACTTATCGCTAAAATTCCAGTGCAACAAATTTAGAAATGCGAGCGAGAAATGACGTTCCAAAATTATCTTAAACGTCAACGTTACTGCTAATAAAAAAAAATTACTCACGAGTAAATGCTAAGGTAACAAATTATACGATGGCGATAATAAAATAGCTTTCTCATTGCGGTTCGTTCTCTTCATTTTAATAGCAAACCTTCAACCCAGTCGTTATTGATTTATGTCCGTTGTGCAATTGAAAAACTTATCGGGGATTTACAATACTTTCGGTTTTATAGTAAAATCCAAGCCTTTAACGTGTGCCCGAGTAACAAGGAGCCCATAAATTTCTAGCCTTTCACTGAACTTTTTCGGACGAATAATAAACCTACATAATGTAATTCGGGCAAAGGCATCCGCAGCGTTGCAACAATCGCAGTCCCTCCTCTTAAAAGAATTAAAGAAAAAAAAAACACTGAAAACGGACAAAACAAAAATCCCATTAACCGCCACGGAAATCCGGAATATAGCCCGGGGCGCATTTGCAGGAAGCCCGGCCGTCGATAAGCAAAAATTTGATTGCGAGCGGGAGCACCTTCTGTGGCAATTAAGCTGCAAACGTTGAGAAAGCGTTTCGTAATGAAGCCGAGATCTCTCGACCTGGAATCTCCTCGGCGCCTTTTTCTTTGTCTCGATATTACTGCACCCTCCGCGGGCGTGGATTATGACCGACGCGGATTTACCACGGATAACGCCGGATTCGAATGCAAATATTTTTGCCGGTCGATTTCTGCCGCACGCCACGTATATAAGTACAGCCGTTGCGTAAGAATCGCGCTATTTGTTTTCGTTGCGTTAACGTGCGAGGCGCGGATTAATCTCGCGCCCGGGAAACATTGCATAAAACTTCGGTGGGAAAATTACGCGGGGAGAGGGTTGAGCGACTCGGAGATTGCGCTCTCCTCTCATGGAGGTGCCATAATAACTACGTGTAATTTCCATTAATTATTAGCCTGTTTTAATACCCACTTGGGCGCCTCAGACACGAACAGAAGGAAAGTTTTCTTAATTCGTAATGAGAATTAAGAGCAGCTATATAAGCTACGGCTAAAACGTAGTTATATACATATATGTACAGCACTTCCTACACGTAAGTTTGTATTAAATTAGCCTTTTTCTTTTTTGTTCCAGGTGAGTGTCTTGCGAGTGTCCAGCGCGCTGCGTACACTTTTACGAGAGCAACTTCTGTTACTGTGAGTTTCTCCCAGACGTTTAATGGTCACTCACCGCGTGTCCACTCGTAAAATCCTTCATCCTTTGCATGCGAACGAATTATACCCTTGCGAAAAAATTTCTGCCACGCCCATGCAACGAACGATTCGTGCCCATTCTCATTTTGTTAAAAAAAGGCACTTCAATACGTAAAACAAATAAAAAGAAACAAAAATCTCGGTACAATCAGCTCGCATTACCATTAAACACGTACATCAGCGCGGGACGCATTTCCCAGCGCTAAATACGTCGAATGCAAATATAGAACCTCATCTCGTTGGCACAGCCACTTTCGCGGTCGCCCACAGTCCCCTCTCCTCGCGGACGGAGGCGACATTGTCGTCGCTCATGTAAATGCGGCATTGTTGTCGCGGCCGCATCGGAATCCATTTCTGCCCACGCCATCCGTCACTTGGGGCGTCGATGCGCGCTGCGGGCCGGACCGTTAGACGACCGCCCGATGGCAGTGATGAATTTGGTCTGGCGTCATTAATCCTACACTCCGCGGTTGCTTTCCGGGGGGCTTAGAGTCTGACGCTCGCGTGAGTCCGCACGACCGACTGGCTAATCGAGAGACTGCACCCGCGCATCGCTCCCGCCGCTGATCGAGGCGAAGCGAGACTCGATTGGGATTTTTATTCGGACGAGCTAGTTTAGATGTAAAATTAAGGAATCGTGGGGCGAGAGTAGAAAGATATTTTTTAAATAAAGTGGTCGAACAAAAATACATAATTGAATGATCTAAATAATTATACATATTTGTAGATGAAAGGAATTATAAAAAAATACTTTTTTGTGATATAATTAAATTAATTTAATTAAAAATACTAAACAGCATTTAGTCGCTGACGACTGTTTTATATTAAATGATAAATTAGTGAACAAAACCACACCTGCTATTTTTTAAATTAGGCTAACGTGACGCTGCAATTTAATAACTGTTAAGATAATTATTCCTTCCACGACGTAACGTTTTTTTTTGTATTTTAAAATGATTATTTAATATCGCGTTATTAATATTTACCTATGGTATATTTCCATTAAATAATTTGGTGAATGTAAAAAATTACAATAATTTACTGTATTTGCTTCCTAAATACAGATTACATGTGATTAATTCTATTAATAATATTGAATAAAAGAATATCAAAGTAATTCATTAAAAATAATTGATTATCCGAATAATCTGTAGTTAATAAATGATTTATAGCGCAAATGCCATAATTCATTTTGAATCTTGATTGAATGGCTATTTTCGAGCAGTGTCACGCGTCGCATACGCTCGCGGCTTTTGATAGATTTTTCGCTTCTTTTTTTGTAAATCCTCACGAACAATGAAAACAATTGACGATATGTTGCGGTCTACTGTCGTAATTCAGGATAAACGAATAGATAAAGCCGTCGCAACAGCAAACAAAACGACCGCTTCCCCACAATCCCTTCCTTTTTTTTCAATTTTCACATAAAAAGAGAGAACGGGGGAGAGCTCCGCCCTTGCGATAAAAATCATTTTTCACCCCAAAACTCAAGCCCTTTAACCCCCCCTACCGCGTAATTTACGCTTCGTCGCCGCGGCGGGTTTACTGTGAACACAAAAAAATAGAGAATGCGACGCGCGGCTACCGCGGACGCCGCGGGTAAAAGCGTACGCTTTTTTAAGGGCGAATCGATACATTCATCACGGGTATTAGCTGAAAGAGGTCGCGGAATGCGGACGAAATCGCAGTTTTGCAAATGCAGCCGAGAAAGGATAGACGAGCTGCGGAGGACGTATCCATTGTGTATATCGGTCGCGCTTAATCGGCAAATTGAGATATCGCGCGTGTCGACATTGAGATGCCGTTCTGGTCGCGTGCTGCGCGGATGTATAATCGCATTGTGACAGACGGCTTTTTACCGTGACTTATTTAGGGCAATTTTTTTCATTTTTGCTCCCTTTCCGACTGCAGTAGGGACGCACAATTCGCTTTGAAATACATACAAGCTCGAGGCGATAAAAGAATTTTCCTGTATTTAAGATTACTTCTTCCTAAATGTTGCAGTAGTCCATCGACTTTTAAGTAGTAAACATAAATAACTGTCTTCCGCTCTCTTTATTTGAATAAAAAATTTATCTTTCTTGAAAAGTACAACTTTCAGAAAATAAACAAGTTGAGACAGTCAAGTTAAACGTCAATCTCTTTCAATACAGACGGAAATTAGAAAATTGTCCCGTCCAATAGGCTCGGAACTGGCCACGGAAACGTCCACGCCTTGGGCCTAGGGTCCGAGTTCTTCCGTTTCGCGAACGTGAGAATATGCCGGAAATTGATTCCCATACACGCGGCTTCTCCTCTGCGTTACGTTCGCGGAACGAACGGTGCTGCCTCGCGAGCCTCGCGCCGTCCTCGTCTGCCCCGCGGAAGGTGGCGGCGGCGGACGCCGTGGAAGGCTTCGCTTTCTCACGCGAGAAAGGGGGGCCCCGAGGGGCCCGATGGAGAGGAGACGGTCGGCGAAGCTTTTTAGGAGCCGTGCAGGACTGCCGGAGGCCGCGAGCCGCAGTATGGGCTGCTCCTTTGCAAGGGTGCCTCAGAGGGTTTCCTCTCTTTTTTTAGATTGAAGGCAGGCTTCTGTATACGATCTCGTTTGGAAGTGGGACTTTTTGCGCAAAAAAAACGAAGGGATTTGAACGAGTTCATATGGTTGTGTTCTGGTGTTTCTGTGGTGGATAGAGTCAGAGTGTCGGCGAGTCAGCTATTGAGATAACCGAGTTATAAGATTGACGATCGTTTACTTGTAAATGTTTGCTCGTACGAGAATTTTCAATGATGGAAGTGGTTTTATGCGTCCGCAATTTTAAAAGTCACGCTTGAAAATGAGTGCCTATGATTTTATATCATTTTTCGGTAAAGATATGTTATCAAACTTACGTTGTTATGGTTTCCAAGTGGACTTGTACTAGAAAATATAATCAGTAGTGATAATGTAGTGGACGTAAGTTTGAAAACAATATTGCAATATTTACTTTTTCACAGATTTTTATTTTAAGTTGATGATTAAACCATTAATCATACATAATGATTGAAAGTAATAAGTACGAATCAACAGCCTTTATTTCCATAAAGATATTTGCAAACTAATGAGATACAAAATTCAAACACCTGGAAAATGATATGGTAACAAATCAAGAGTTAAAAAATTGCAAGGTTTTGTCGGCAACGAAAAGGGTCAGACGACATTTTTTCTCAGACAGTTGAAAAAGCGTCTTCAAGTTTAAAGAGTATACGGAGAGGAGATTGGCTTGTATTTGTCGAGGCTTTGAACCTTTCGAACCCACATAGGAATTCCATCTTTGACAGATGTTATGTAAATTACTGCCTTTGAGTCTTTCCACTTCTCATTTGCCACGAATATCGTGAACTTCTTCTTTCTCGTATTTTAAAATTAAGATTCATGAGCGCATAAAATATTATAAAAATCACGTTTCATTTTGAGTAAAACGGACTAACTTACGTAAAAAAGATAGAACAAAGTGAAGCTCATTTTTTAATCTAACCGTTTCGATGTACTTTCACACTGTATTAGGATGGGAAATATGTTATTTTTGAAATTTAAAATAAATTTTTTATTTTGTTTTATTGAAAGTCATCTGTTTTATTTTATTCTCTATTATCAACTTTCGTATCACAAATAAACGTACAATCTCGCAAAACCTTAAAAGCATCCAAATAAATTTCCACCAACCGTCGTAGCAAGCCACAAACGTGATGCAGGGTTCGTCTACCCCAAAAGGTAGAAAAGTCTCGTGCCATTTGCACAGCGACATTCGAGCGACTACGTACGTGACCCACATTAATTTTTCAGAACTGGCAGAAAATTTTTCAGACAGGCTGTACCGTTCCGCTACCGCATACGTGTACATTCGATTCATTACATTTGCTGTAGGGAAAGACTTTCAAAAAAAAATATTTCTTTTTAAACGAAATATTTTATTTTTAAATTGTAATTAAAAAATCTATAAATTAAGTTAACTAAGAAAATTAATTTCAAAAAATCATGTAAATTTTAATTTGCGAGTACAACAAAATTTAATAACTCAGTAATAAAATAATCTCAATCTAAATGTAGATCACATCCTGTAAATCCTCGCCGCTCTTATAACTTCCATCTTCAGTACCCACAATTCGCTGGACAAAACATTGGCGACTCGCGACTTCAGAATTTCTTGCTGTGAGTTCAATTGACTCTGAGCCGGATACACGCAAAGAACCTCCAAGCGCCGCGTTTTATTATTGTCTGATTAAATTTCAAGTTTGAATTGAGCTGCCGGTACAATTTATATGATTGATGGGTCTCGTGGAAATAGTTAGTATAAAAAAAATCGTCGCAATTCATTCTACATTTAATGATACACATTATATCCGAAGATTTGTTACATATTCCATTCAAGAAAACAAATTTTTTATTCCCCGCAGTATTGATCTATCCATACATCACGCAATGAACACCCATAGCTGTGCACACTGTGCACCACCCAAAATAATCACTATCCACATCGCCGATCATCGAAATTTTTCATCAGCGACATCGTCAGCCAATATCCATTACCAATTCATTCACCGCTGCGTTTATATAAATCGCACGCAATAAACCTCGTCTCATTGAAAGCGCATTCAAACCAAACTAGAAGCTCGTGATAGGCGGCGACCCTGAAAAAAAAGGAGAAGGTCGTCGCTCCCCTTCGAAAGTCGTCGCCCTGAAAAATCGCAGCGCATCAATCGGGTTCTCGCCTCCGGGGGAATGCACCCTCCGCGCATGCTCCCGAGGAGGAACTGCGCGCGGGGGCGGACTCGACGAAAGGGACGACAATCCCGAGTATTCATGCGCGCGCGAGGCGCTGGGTCATTTATCTCGTCGGCGGAAAAAATGCGCGAGCGAGAGCGCATTATGCGCCTCCGGCGTATAAAGGGGGGGGGGGGGTAATCGCCGCCTTTCAGGATCTGCCCGTGTAGCGCTGATTGATCTGACCACCTTCGTTCGGATGCACACAGGGACTCTTTGAATAGATCGACTCGCGTTCGCGATCGAGGTATACACGAGCGGCGTGCTACCGGCGTTTTGTCGGGAATTGGGGGTCTCTCTTCGGCCACGGAGAGGAAGCCGCAAGCGTGCGGTGCTGGATCAGTTATCATCGCGGAGAAAACAAAGGCAAATTATCGCGATGCCTTTTCTGTGCTACTTTTTTGTAATGGGTTTTTCTCCTCTTGCGCGAGAAATGATTGACTTTGGGTTTATTTTATTTCGTGGATTAAATTTACACGTAATAACTTTTTTATGGATTTTTCATTTTTTTTTTATTAAAAATGATGCAGAGGAATTCTAGTCTATGCGATAGAGCGAACTTTAATTACTACAGATTTAATTAAGTAACAATTGACATGAACCTTTAAAAAAATTGTTATTTTTATGCGAGTGACTTTGACAATACTGACACGGTAATTCCATGATTATAAACTGCGCAATAATTTTTTACGAGAAGTCTGTGCATCTTCTTTATTCGAAAATTTATAGCAGATATTTACTGTAATTAGATACCGACACAAGTACAAAGTATGAAATTAAGAAAAAACTTATAATTTCCAGCGTAAAGTTTCACATAAAATATTCCTGCTTGTTTGCGAAAAATATTAAAATCAATACCGTACAGCAACCCACTGCCTTTAATCAGCCGCATCTCGTAAACTCGAAATTAGTATGCATCAGCACGAGGGCGCGCGCGCACAAAAACAAGGAAAGAAAGACATAATGACAGAGCGAAGTAGCACGGCGAAAGATACAAAAAAGAAGGGAAAACAGGACCGGTAAACAAAAGTGTCGGGGGAAAAAGAGACCAGGATGAACAGGAGGATTTCCTTCGGCGTATCGCATTGGTGCAACCAGGAAGAAGAGGGAGAGGGATGGAGAGAAGCTACGAGGCGAGACAAAGTATAAAACGAAGGAGGGGGATAAATTGCAGTAGGATCGGGCAGATTGCTCCCGAAGGCTGCGTCTCGGGTGACCCCGAGACCTTCGAGTTCCCTCGCTACTACTGATGATCGCGGTGCATTGCATTGAAAAAGAAGCTGCGCGGCCCTCTCTCACTCTCTTTCCCTCGTTACTCCGCGCATTCCGCCTTCGTTTCCTCCATCTGCTTCTTTAAATCCGCGATCCCTATCGCGCTTCTTGAAATTCTCCCGCGTTCCCCGCAACCATTTTTCTCGCTTTTATAAGCCCACAGCGTGTTTGCTCTGCGGACCTTCTAACCCCTTTTGCATTTTTTTTTCTTGCTTTTCAATAACACTCGTCAGTTTTGAAGTTTACGATATTCGGATGCTTTTGCGGGATTGGACAATTACTGAAGATATCAAATATTAATTTTTAAATTGCACTATTACCTTTAAAATTTTAAAATATATTCGCGATGAAGTAGAATAAACCTTGCTGGGTCCTCGTGTGTTACACGCTAAGAAATTTAATAAGAAAATTTAATCTAATAAATTTCACTTGCCAGTGTTGAAAATTTTCATTTAATCAATCTGAAGTATAAGTACTACGATTTATAATAAATTCTTCTAGAAGATTTCTCTCCACGTAATTAAATTTCGTATTTATCACAACAACAAAAAAACGAAAAGTTCATTTGAATTATAATTGATTCTCAGTCACTGAAACTTTCGCTTCAACAATACCATCAGTTTCAGAGTAGTTGCTTCTCATTATCTCTTAGCACGAGAGCACATAGACTCCCTAATCAACCGTTCGGAACGAAAAAGCCACCTCGCTAATCGATCATGTCGTCGCAACCGGTAATCGAGCGCATCTTAGTTTCTTCGAAAGAAAAAGAGAATGAGCACGGCGCAGAAGTTTCGAGGGCACGATCCGCGTCACTTAACGTCAAGTGGCGCGAGCGCGCGTCTTCCCGCGGAAGCGCGGAATCGCTCGGGCCCCGCTTAAATCGCTTGGATGAGTAATAGGGCCGCATTTACGCTGCAGCCGGGACGGAAGGACTTCTTGCGATTCGTTAAGCGCTTCGCAGGAAGCGTTATGGATTTTATGGGCTCGGCGTCGCTTTTCCAACGTGAGGCGTTTATGAAGTACCACAGGATGAAAGTGATTGGATGGATGACGTTATAATTTGGAGAATGAAGGAGATTAGTATTAGCGTTCTTTATAATTTCATCGTAGAGGCGAGTGTACAGGGGTTTTAACTAATTTTTGTTAAATTAATAAGCTGGGGAGGGAAGGCGAGCGCTGCGGGGAATTGCCTTTGGCTTAGATAAATTGACTTTCCAGTTGTTATAAGCGAAGATTAGATAGTTAAGGTGGTTTTAGAGAATTTACAAGCAATCCATAAAAATAGAAATTAAAAAATACTAAAAATTTCGAGAATGTAATTTTATTCTATTAAGTCAGTCAGATAACCTACTAATAAATGAAATAGTATTCGGTAAATAATATATGAAATCATCTAGAGAATCTACAAGAAATTGAATGATCACACTAAAAGCTGGAAAATCAATCTTTGCAAGGGAAATTGTATAAAAATGACATTAGGAGAGACGTAATCGCTATAGTTCGTAAATGGTTAGTTTCATGCACCCACGAGCTTCCATCGAGTTATTCCAAATTACGAAATCTCATCATCAATACCGCTTAGGTTGTCACCGAATGTAAGCACACGCGCGTGGAGTTTACCATTGCAAATTCGTCTAGTCTCCTTCATCCCAGGCGAAATAGGACGCATAATGATTTTTCTCCGCGATATAATCGTCGCTGTGACGTTGCCAAAGTTTTTGGACAAACAGCCAGGCGTAAAATCGTGATTTATGCGTCGTAAAATCGAAAATGTATTCGTCGCTCCACTTTTCTGGCAACGCGGCTCAAAAACACCATTCAAACGCCTCGGCTTTTCTGCCTGCGTCATTCGATGGTCATTTCAAGGCGGCGGCGCGCTCGCGTGTAATCCGCGCGACATCTGTCAATTCCAATGTACACAACGGACGATCCGGGGCCTCTTGAGGCCAAAAAAATGTAGGGCCGAAAAACTGGACCCTCGGCCGTAATTTGCCCGATGCATTTCTCCCCTTCACGCTTTTAATGTTGCGGAATGGACGCGCGTGGCGAGGAGCGGATGCCGTATAAAAAATAGCGGAAAATGGGAATCGGAAAGGTATCCATATGCTCGCTCGCGTGTAAATATTTCCGGGTGGATCGTGTAGAGAACGCATGTTTGCATATAATTTTTTTTATTTTTACGGTACTCTTCTTCGGCCAACTTCCGATGATAGGAAAAAAAGGTTGCGTCAGCTGCGTGCAGGTATTTCGGATTGATTGGAAATGCAGTGGTTCTGTTTGAATATGACCGCACGCGCGTCGCCCCTCGTACTTTATATTGTCAACTGATTTCTATGCTCTATTTTTTATGTACGGTAATCTTCATAGAAGTTTGTCCACGTGCTCGTAATAGATTGCTGGAGAAAAATAAAATAAATGATGCGTATAATAGCTTACCAAATAGTTCAATAATTTACATTATTTAATTATAATTCCCGTATACAATAACTAATATTTTTTAAATGTTAAAATCAGCAATATATTGTCATTTATTTATTTATTTATTATACGCATTAAATATCTAATTATATTGTTCATATTTACTAAGGAGGGTAGCCGTGTATAAAAGGTAATCAAATGTAGAAGATAAATATCGTTAAAAAAAATTAGTCATAGCATTTATTAAAAAACACTGATGAACGTTATTTTTAAAAATATCGTATTTCATCGAAAATAAGTATATTTAATACAGTGAACATAAAATAAATCGATTAATCCAGCACGCTATAAATTTTCAATAAACATTTATCGCCCAAGAAAGCGGCGATAAAAGTGTTTCCATTAAAATCAATGCACCCGTGTAACGCACATCACACTAAATTTACTCGAGTAAGCATTGGAAGTCGTGAGTATCTCCGTCGATGCCACTCTATTTTTATCTCTCTCTCTATTTCCCTATCGCACTGCCTTCTCTTTCCCCGTTTCTATTTATCGTTCTTTTATCTACCCAAGCGTACAATGGACCGCACGCGCGCGCAACTGCTTGTGTATTTAGGATTCGGCGACGCTACCGTATGTAGACACACGCGCCACCATAAAAAAAAATAGACCGACGCAGAGAAATAAAAAAAAAGGACCGAGGGGAGTGGTACGTTTAGGTACTACGGTAGGCAAATTTTCGTCTTCCCTTGTCGAAGGAAATTAATGGGCGTGAGCACGCGTAACAAATACTTGCACTTAGTTAATGTGTGTAAACAGATCAATGCGAAAAAAAGGGTTTGCAACGGCCATAAATATTTCTGGACTCGTAAATTTGAGGAAGGGCGCAGGGTCGTCGCACAAAAAAAAGTGTCGCGTGCAGAGGGACATTTTTCGGGAGGAAAAGAAACCCACCGGGCGGCTGCTTACGTTTATAGGCAGATGCGTGCAGTGATATACTTCTGGAGAGGCGTGATTTCAAAGGACGGGGTGCCCACTTTGCCTACTCGATTTTACGATCGAACGGTCTTCAGATTTGTGAGTCTCTCGTAATTGTATTTACACGCGCCGGGTTTCTGGCCAATTGAAACTTTTCTTATGGAATCGAATTAGAGGAATTGTTCGAGTTGCATTTTCTCCTTTCGCTCGAGAATTTTTTTGTTGTTGTAAATGTTGAAATTGAAAATTTTCTCAAGATATTAAATTTTGTTACAAGCTGCGTCAGCTGCGCGAGCTTTTTGCGAGGAAAATCTTTCTCGGGCGAAATATTCGAAACGTCCAATCGCGTTATGGAACTCGGAGGGAAAAGTTTTACCAGTCCGTTATATTTCTTTCAGACGGGAATAAAAATTCCACGTGTACGCGGCGACGCCGCACGCGGAAGATGTTCACGAAACAACTTCCGGACTCTATTAAACTCAATCCCCCGGCTGCGGCGGAAAGATGACGTTCCGCGAGCCGAGAATAATATACAAATGCCTCGTGCGGGTGCACACATGCGTGCACTGCATACAGATCGTAAAAATTCCATGCAATAAATACATAACATTGTAAAATTGCTACCTCGTTCTTTCAAGGCAATTTTTTTTTAAATATACAAGTTTTGAGCACATTTCTCGGAACGCAATATAGATCTTAAATTTCATTGCTTCATTTGTATTTACAAGAAAAGGCTTATTATTTTTAATTGTTCGTTTACGCATACGGTTTCCTGTGCGCACTCATTTACTTTAATTTCAGAATTTTTATTAAAAAAAAATTACCAACCTGACGGAAAGTGCGCCGTAGCGATAACTTTCCTTTTCCCAACGCTAATTTGATAAAAAATGTTACTACACATTGCAGAGGTATAATATCCATACTATCGAAGCGTAAAAGTATGAGCTCGTAAATCAAGATTACTATCACTTAAGAGGCATCAGAGTGACAGTGTTTTCTCCGCGCGAAAAATTTAGAAAGCGACGTCATACACGAGCGCAAGCTGCGCTCAATGAGTGGGCGCTCGCGCTTAGAAATCGCCGATGCCGCCAATCGGCCCTATGCACAGTCGTAAATTGCGTGTTTTCACCGGCGGCTCTCGAGGACGCGCGATTACACGGCCAATTTGGCCGCGCATTGTCTGCCGTGTCGAAACGTTTGACCGGCCGAAGCGCGAGTCGAAATTGCAGCCACTTCGCCGTGGCTATGCGTCTGCGCTCGCTTACGTAAAACGAAATCGCCTCGGTGTTTTCGCTCCCCCATAGTATTTTTTCCCCTTTTTTTAGATGGGCGGGTGTATACCTATGGCACGTAAATGGAGCGGGAAAATATGTAGGCGCTGGTGCGCGGTTATTGCTGAATACAAAGTATCGGACTTTCCTAGACCTTTTTTGGGAAAAGCTATTTTGGAATAACAGACAGATTTTAATAAACGGATGCATTCTTATTTTAATACATTTGTGTTTTCTGTCCATTCAATGTAAATTAAAACACAATCCCGCGTGAAATGAAGTTATTAATTGTCAGCGAGGACAAAGGAAATTGCTCAATGATTTTTCTCACGCGCCTTTTGAAATGTACGCTCTATTTTGTAAGGATGCATTACAATGTGATCTACTTAATGGAATGAAACACTTTCCCCGTCTAAACTGACCGAATTGCGCCACTTTTTAATATAAATTGCTTGCGAAAAGGAAACGATTCGTCCATTCAAAGTATCGTACGAAAAAGGATTTAACGCGGCGCACTAGAATTAGCGTTCGCACCATTGTTCATTCACGCGCCGGCTAATTATTTAATTTCGACTCGCATAGTCGCACGGAGACCAGAGAGAAAGTCCGGCCGATTGCGAATCGCCCTGGGAGTGAACAATTAATGGGCGCGCAAATAATACGGTGACTACATACGTATCGCCCTATCGTGTTTACTCACGGCAGTGCGACAGCAAAATAAGAACACGCAAGTGATGTAATGGCGCTGCTGTTTTTTTCTCGTGAAAAATATAGCCGTGCAGAATCGCGCGCTGCGAGCGATAAGGATTAAGACGGGGATGACGAAGTGACCAAGAAGTCGGCTCGCCAGTCGAGGTGCAAGATCCGCTAGAGATGTGTATGTAATGCTGAGTTCAGTGACATTACATAAGTCTGTGGTAGGCTGCTTCTGTATATCGATTGAACAGTAGGCACGGGTCAAACTATAGTAGTCTCATTATTGTAAATCTTAAAACTACGATAAAATACACTTTTTTTTAGACTAATCAATTTCTTTTGTAGGGCAGGGTGTAGAGTCTCATGATATTTTAAATGAGTTTATTTAATAACGCTTCTTTCTGCAAGAAAATAAGGAACATTTATTAAATCGGAATAAAGAGCAACTTGAATACTGAATATTGAATAAGAGCGTCATTTTCCTTCGTAATGCGATGACGGCTAAGACTGCAATGTTCTCGGTATGTTCGTTAAGCTTATAGAAGATCAAGTCAATTTTCCGCTAATCTAATTTTCGTAGTAACGCACGCATCCAATGTTCTTGATGATCAGGGCTTGATTTTTCAACGATTAAAAGTTGATTACTTCTTCGAATTAGTGACTTTCATGAATCTGCATAAAAATGAATATCTCCGCCAACTCGTTTTATACTGACACTGCATTTTCCTAGAACAGTATTTCCAAGAGTTACCCCAGTTCGAAGTTTCCGCACGACCGACCTATCAAAACATCTTTATCCAATAAAATTTCCAAGTAGAACCCCCGTTGCAAACTCCTTTCCCGAGCAAAATAAATCGTCGATGAAAATCCGCTCCAAAGCCTTCGGCAAGTAGAAAAATTTTGTACCAATCCATCGGACGAGTATAGAAACATTGCTGACAAAAAACGTCAAACTGAATTATCGGAAAAGTGCAGCTATCGAAATAGGGTGGTTCCGCCCCGGTTGACCCCTTCGAAACGTCAAGGGTAATCCGAGCGCCGACGGCAAGGGCTACGCTCGAAAATTTTCAGCCTGCAGCTGTGTACCACACGCTTAAGCGGACTTCCAAAGGAGATGACAATTAGCCCCCCTCTCCACATTAGCCTTCTGAAATAATGGCACCCGTCTCTCTCGAACTTCTCGACGGGGGCGAAAAAAAAACTCGACTTAATCCGCAAAAATGCGCGCGTGCCCTTTTATATGCGCGACGCCGCGCCACCCTTTCGCTCGCTTCATTTCGTCCTGATCCCTTGAAAGCTAGTTTATGTAGCATTCACGTCATCTACGGTAGGGCCTGACTATCGGTACGCAGCTAAACCTACGATCAATTCTAAAAACAATTTTTGTTTTTCAAATTGATCAAACGCATTTTTTTTCTAATAATAATTGTGTCCTTATTCGTAAACCGAAGAAAATAAAAGCATAAATGTTTCAGTAATTTATTCTTACGGGGAAAGCAATGAACAACTAAAATTTGAAATGTGTACAAGTGAGCAACGACAAACGAAAATAATAATCGGTTTCAATTTTTTGTTTTAAACTGTTATGGAATGAAAATAGCAAAAATCAATGTTTATTTTGCAGAAGTACTAGATTAGAATTTATAGCGGGTACAGACTGAATTGAATTACGATTTTATTCAAGAATACTTCCTTGTATATGAATGCTTGAACTTTTATCGAGCTCGTAAAATTATTCATAAATTCGACGCGAAGGTACATTTCCAATACTCGATAAATGAGAATAGCATGTCCTAATCGATAAGATATAATCTGCGTTAAGTGAAATCGGGTTAAAAGTGGGTGGTATATTCATACATATTGAAATTGCATTAAATGCTCTATATATTTTCTCTTTTGCGGAGCTTGTTTGTATTAAATATTCGTTCGAAAGTCCATTTTACCTTGACACTTTCCAATTTTTTTTAAACATTCAATCACGGTAGTCACTAGAGCTTTGTTTACGTCGTCGAATTTTTGGACCGTACATTAAAATAACAGTCAACATAAAGTACGCTGCGTACTGTCAATAAAAGGTTCGCGCTGAATTCTTATCAGCAATTTCAATAAATTTCGCAAAACTAGATTTGCCGGGGCTAGACAGTCGAGTGGGATAGAGGGAAAAGGTAGAATACGAGTCATGCATAAACCCATTTGGCACGATTGGGGTGGAACGAAAGTTACTTTTTTCCGACAGGCCTGTTTACCTTCACCCAGCCCGGGCTATTGTTATAACGACCGCGTTGACATTTCGTTTTGTCCTGGTATTTGCATAATTAGTCCAGCCCTCGACTATACGAATTGAATTCTTCAGCTTGCACCTCTCTTCGCATTTAATTCCATCCCCTTTTATGCATCGCGACTTCCAGTCGTTTTTTTTTTTTTCGCTTTAACATTTTTTTATTTTATTTCAATTATTTTAAAAGTAACTCGAGTACTCAAATGCTTTAAAAAATTACTCACTTATCTCAATTACGTATACTATTCTGTCAACACTGATGAAAACTAGCTACATTTATAAAAAAAAAATTGAATTTGAATTCTAAAAATTTCTATCTAAAAAGCGCAATGGGCCTTTGCGCTTCCCGAGCAGGGGCAGTCGGTGCATCTCCAGTTTTGACCGACTAATTCTATCTAAAAATTTAATTGTGTATATGAATTTCAATATTTTGGTTATTATTTTAAATTGAATTTAATATTAGTATACCAAGTTTTGAAAATCTTTTTACAAACTTAACAAAATTCTTGCCTGCAATAAAGTAAAGTTCTTTTTCTGAAATTCAGAAATGTGCACTCTTTTGGAGGCGACGATTTTTTTCTTCGAATTCATCCAAAGCTACAATAAAATCTGATCCAATCGACAAAAGATCTAAAAAAAATAATGATCAAAGGATGGAAACAATAGTCTAATAGCAAGGATAAAGAAACTTCTCTCCCCGAACTCGCTGAGGGAAACCTTATCTCGAGGATTTCTCGCACGCCCACACTCGAAAGGAGGGAAAATCCAAAGGGGTCCGCAAACAGCGCCCCGCGCCCCAAGAGTCCCTCTCGGATTCCTTTTGCACTCCTCGATATAAAGCTCAAGATCCGTCCCTCGGTGGAAACCGCTTCTCCCCGGCGCGCTCTGTAAACAAGGCCGAAGGCATTGCATTCCTACGGCTCGCTGGAACCGGCTCGCGCGGATCTCGGACTCCGCTTATTCTTCTTCTTCTACGTCGCCTTCTTCTTCTCCGCCGCCGTCGCTTTTACGGGCGAAAGAAAGACGTGTGTGACTCACGTGCTCCGCTCGCTCCACTCTCTGGGTCCCGGAATATAACTTTTCGCTTCCTCAGCGCAAGGGAGACACTCTCGTCTGAAGAAGCCTCTGCCCGGCGCTTCAGCGCCGAGAATTGACTTACCTCCGATGAAATATTTCAACCGCGGAGAGGCCTCTTCGAATGAATCGGAGACGAGCCCGCAAGCTTTTAGAGTGGCTTTCTCGACAATAAGTGATCATCGCCGGCATTTGTCCTTTCCTTTCAACATTTTTGTTTAATTTCTTTCATCGTGCCTTGACGTTACATTTGATTTAAGATTATGAAGCTGACGCGATTTAATCTGTATATATACATTTTCGAGGTATATTATTATTATTGCGGTCAAATGAAGATGCTCGCTGGAATTTAGAAAATTTTATAAGAGCGAGTAGAGAGCTTGTAATTATGAATTTGTAGCTGGTGTCATTCGGAGATTTTTACAGCTGCTTATAAGCGTCACTTGAGTAATTTATATATTGTTGCATCGTTGCGTTGATTCATGGGGCAAATCAGATTGCCGAGATCTAATTACCGGAAACGTCAAGCTGCCAAACTGGCTAATAAGGCTTCGATTGAAATTAATTTAATCAGTAATAAGAGACAATTAAACGCGTCGTTGTACGAAATTGTTAAAATCAATTCGGATTAATTAAATTGTGTAAATAAAATCCACGGCTAGTAATTAAAATAAACTTTGTGAGAAAAGTTACAATTGAAACTGTTATATATCTTGTATCTGATCGGCTAGCGACATTAATTAATCGATGCCGTTAGAGAAAAAAGAGGACGTACAGCTCGTGCCACATTCGAATAAAATTCTTGCACGCGCTTTGCGTCTCACTTATTGGCAAGTCTATAGCCACTCTCTGCTCGACTCCCTTCATTTTTTCCCTTTTTTCAAGCCCAGTTCAACGACTCTCGTGTTATTTAAAGCTCGCCCCATTCCCCCTCCTTCGTACCTCCAAAATGCATCGCAACCCTAAATACCCCTCTGTCCCGACCTGCAGAGGTCAGGGAGTCGTCTCCCCTTCTACCCCCCATAAACCAATATATTATTTTTTTTTAGTCTCGGTTAACCTCGTAGCCGACCCGAATTACGTTTTTTTTTGTACGAGGCTCGCGTGTAACGGGATTGCGTTTATCAATTTGTTCGCGCTTGGGGGAAAAAGAGCGGAAAAACGCATACGATGTGGAGGATCGGTAATTTATTATTTCTTACTCAAACAAAATGCTGGTGCTCATAATTTGATTCGATGACGCCTGTGTTATACTGGTTGAAAAATGCTTGTTTTTACTCGAGCTGAAAATACCGTGCAGAAAGCTACTGAAGCTGCAGCTACATGCATAAATTCACCTTTTCCACTCGTACAATATTTGTGAATTATTATTATTCGCAACAAAGGAATTCATAATTTGTAATCGAACACATTCACAGGAAAAAGACGAGACTGGGGAGAGTCGTTTAATAAAAAATTGTTTTGCAATAAGCTGACAGAGTTTTCAATGTTGCTTTATTACATAAAAATAATTGCAATAGTCATGCTAGCGTTTTTATAGCGTGACTAATATTTTTAGCTTAGGGCGGTTCGCATGAAGCCAGTACGCGAATTCACTAAACCGCGCTCATATCTTCTAATTACTACATTTTTAACAATTAATTTCCTTGTCAAAGAAAACAATAACGTATTGTAGAATAATCCGAAAATTAACTGTTTATTACATCTATTTTTCTTACTCAAAGAATTTGAAGTAAAAAAATACAACCATAAAAACAAGGCACAGAAGCAAAAGCCCAGTGACATACGGAAAGGAAAACAGCGTTAGTTCCATCAGAAACCCCAGACCATTCGTAACACGAAGGCTCATCTAGTCGATAAACACATAGGCAGAACAAAACGAATCGTTATTACGTAGCCCTACGTCCGTACCCGCTGAACAAACCTTTCATAATTAATCAGGTCGCGGTAGATACACATCACGCTCAACTCATCATCGGGCTCCAACGAATCGAAATCGATTGTAACCACGTAACAGCTGTAGTTCAAAATTTTCGCTTCTTTACTTAAAAAATATATATATATCAGAAGTAATTCTAACAAACTGATACTTATCATATTTACATTTATGTATTCTATCATTAAATCGATCGATAAGAATTCGAAGCCAAATTTAATAGTACGCGTTTATATAATTTTAGCCCAATCTGATTGTATCATGCGTAAATAATAAATTCTTAAATGAACTCCGAAAATACACGCCTGCGGGCGTGTATAATATGCATGTGCCTACGGTCGTGCATTTTCAGCATCTCGTCACTAAGAGACTCGTCCTACTTGCGACGCCACACACGATGAGCGTCAAAAGTGCCATTAGACGCGGGCGCGATTGATGCTATAAATACCGAGGGTCTAGGCGCGTCGTCCATCCGAAACTCTGCTCGGTTGCGATGGCAAAGCTTTGGTAAAACGAAGAAAGGGCCGTCTCTTTGGTCAGTATAGAAAAGTCCACTCGGAAATGATTAATCGAGACCGGGTCATTTCGAGGGAGGGAGAGACGAAAGAAGGTCGAGTCTGATCAGCCCGTGGACTCGTTTCGATCTGATAAAATGAAAAACTTACTTTCACGCGAGCAGCTTTTCGTTCCGTTAAGGCAGCGATCCGCTGTTTTCAAAATAGTTACGAAGTGCCGATTGTCGGTGATAACAGTGATGTATGATCTCCAGGTACACGTGATTAATCTTCAAGTTTATAAAGATATGTATGTTATAAAGTTTATAACATTTACACGTACCATTGAAAATCATCGATGTGTATATTTATATAAGTAACGCAAACGAAGTGAAGGGCAGTTTAAAATTTGCAAAAACTGAATCAATTTTGATCGGTACCCAATCACTTTTTCAACTCAATTATCCCAGGCGTGCGCAGTCGTAAAATTAAATCCGCGCGATATAGCTAAACCAAGTCGCTTTGGTACTTATCTTTCACGCCGGAGATAACGAATATCTTACAAGCGCAGTCGAACGAGCCCCACTCCAGCGACGTAAACAATGATTTTTCCTCGATTCACCGCGCCTTTTTCTCCCTTCCCGCGTTCCGTCCAGTAAAGTTTACGGCTGCGTCGGCGCGGAAAAAAACTTGCGGTGCGCTTGAAAAACTGGCCGCTCACTTTATTTTTTGTGAAACTGAAACAGAAACGATACGCGAAATGGAGCGTGTAGAACTCCGTCGAGCAGCGCACGCGTACAGGGTAAAAGCGCAAATAGACGCATTAGCGCGGAGTCAACGTCACCATAAATCGCGCGTTGCTTACTATAAACTCCGCTGCATGGCTACTGCACACAACCAAGCTGATCGTGAAAGTACGCTTTCTAACGAAAATTATTCATCTTTCACAATCCCATTGATATTTCGATGCATGTAGGCTATACCCCGATCTAACTATGAATCTCGTGGGCAATCAAATTTAATTGTCAACGATTAAGATACAATTTATTGCGAGTGGTTTGGGAAATTGAAACAGTGAAAAGATTTCTTTAATTTTTCAACTTATTAAAAGTTAAACTTGATGTGTGCAATAATTTTGCAGATTTAAAACGCGGCAGCTTATTTAATTTCCTTAAAATTGTAAATCTCGTTATTTTTTTTTTAACGCCGACAGAACCAGTCGAGACTGACTGTCGTAATGTGAAATAACTTCCGTCGGCTCGCGCAGGAGCGCAATATTCTGAAAATAAAAATTCCGGTTCTGAAAGCGCTCGAATTGAAGTCGAAAGTCCCGCCGCTGAAAGTGAAGTTTCCGTGCTGCAACAATGAATGCAATTTACGTTGACCTCCAGGGACCCGAAAAAATTCGTGTTTACACCTCGAGTATACGACAGTACAAAATAACGCGATCTCTTAGTAGCGTAAAGTCCCTTTCACTTTCGTCTCCTCCGTGAGGTTAAGCTTCGCGCTTGATTTATGCGCAGTGTGAGGGTTCGCTGAGGCTGACTCATAACGGGAGGATAGACGTGTCGCGAGAGCCGCCCGTTCACAACCGAGAGAGAACGTTATTTTCTGCTTTCGTTTTTTTTTTCTTATTTCGGACAAAATACGCTCAGTTGCATTACAGGAAACAATTAAATGTGGCTTTCGTTTCGAGAGGCTCGACCGTTATTTTAAGATTTACTTTTTATGTTTATTACTATTACTCCTCGGTATTGTTATGGCTTTAAATTTTTTTTAATTGTTTCCTCTTCATTTCAGCTTGAACAATTTAATTGTTTGAAAAAAAAAGCATGGAACTAATGAAGTTTCCACGTAAAAATATTATCACTATAAGAAACTCCTCTCAATGCTTTTAATTTTGTCGACAGCACACAGTGAAATAGTGAAAATACCTACCTTTAAAGAGCAGCAATTAAATGTGGGAGAAAATGATTTTGTAAAAAGGAATTCCAACAAATGCGTCAACAATAGACGACTCCTTGCAGCTGTTTAAATTGCAATAAAGTCTCGTAATAAACTGCTGATTTCACAGTAGTACAAACAGCCCACGCAGTCAATCGAAGGCATGTAACCCACGTGTCATCGGCACTTCCGTGACTATACGCGCACGTAAGGGGAGGTCAGCCTTTCGCCGGCGGCGCCGATAGACGCGTTTATACGTCCGACGCGATTACACGGGCTCTGACTCATGCACGCGGCTCTCTGCTCTCGCAAAAATCAAGCAGCGTGCGGCGCGCGGGAAAAGGGAACCGGGCCGGCGGTGTGCGTGCGCATGCGCGAGGTCAATGGAATCTGTAATCGGTTAATTAGCGCGACGGCGAAACGAGAAAAGAGAAGGCGATGTCGGCGGAGATGAAGCATCGAGCGATTCACCGTTAATTACGCCAGTGGGCATGCGCCTTTTTTCCGGCTCGTTTTTCGCGCGCCCGAGCTCACCCGCGTGCCTCGACGGTATTAGTCACGACGAGCGAAAGGTTCTTTTCTCCTCTCGATATAGAGTTTGTTGTGCATGGCTTTTGTACTCGAATTCTAATAGTTTTATATCAAGCTATACTGGAATTTGAGTATAGTAATGAATGATTCTGTAGGATGAAGAGAATCTAATTATAAATGCAGTTTTTTTATCACTTCAATTTTAATGATAAGTGATCCAAGTTTTTAAAATCGTCTTTATCGCTAGAATTCTAGTGTATAACACACTTTATTTATTAAAAAAAAATCTTATAAAGAGATATGCATGTATAAAATATGGCAACTGCGAAATTGCATAAGTAAATTTATAACGAAATATCTTATCTTTTTTGTTGCAGGTGAGTTGAATGAAATCAGAGTCAGCGAAAGTAGGCTACAGCGAAAATTTCGCATGGTATCTTCTAAAAGCGTCGATCAGGTATTGGCAAAAATTGCCTCACAATTACTGCTCCCACGGAGAGAAGAAGCACTCGTAGTCTCGAGTACCGAAAAAAATGGAGCTCCGCGCAGCATCAACGCAGTAGTAAACGAATCGTCGAGGGTGTATAGACCATTAAAATTCCCTCTCTCCTAATTCGCGGGCTCGAAATAAACGGGGAGAAAAAACGGAGCGTGGGAGGGCAGGTTTTCGAAGAGAAGTTCCGCTTTCGCCGTTTCCGGAGAGCTTAAAAGCTCTGCCGTTCGCGCGCGAGCCCCTCCTGCTTTATAACCGCGCGGGTATTTTCGTAGCTAGTTTTCGAGTGCATCGGGGTCGCCTGTTTAGTCTAGGGCACGTGTGCACGCTGGCTGAATGGATACGCCGTTCACTTGGCTGTGCAGTAGTCGCATGCGCGAGTGCACGCGTCGAGTCTTCCATTCAAAGTAAATTCGCGCCAGCCCGGAAGTTTGTGCTTTCGCGCTTACATTTGATACGACGCTTTGTGAATAAAAATATGCCGAAATCATTTTTTTTATAAAGTTTGGAAAGTATCTACCTAGAATTCTGTTTGATTTATAATCTATATTATTTTATCTAGAATAAACAAGCTTTTATTAACTTTGTAAAATGTTATAACTTAAAATCTTGTATTGCTATGAGTTATAATTTTATTTCTAATTACTAAAATAGAATGTTCGATTAAATAATTGACAAGTAGTACATTATAAACAATTATTTTTAAGATTTGAGCATTACTAGCTAAATTTAAATTGAGCTCTGCTGCATCATTAACGGCAGAGATTAGTTTGTATAAAAGTAATTTTAAAAAGAAAAAATATGGAGCGTATTCATAAATATATAATTATCGAAAAAGAAAGAAGATACAATTTTATAGCGATATTGACGTAGGCAATAAAAACGTGTATTATTGATTTTCATTCCATAAATACTCGTTTGTTCAAGATTTTCAGATAAATATCATCATAAAGCTCCCTTTTTGCATCTTTTCGCGACATAAACATTCTCGTCATCGCAGCCGCATAAAAATAAAAAATTATTATCGAGGTCAACATTACCTCCCCTCCGATAAATAGTAAAAGCAACAAGAAAATTGCCCCCATAATACATTTTCATTTGACGCCATAGCGTTGCTCTTATATTTGCCGGTGCCTCCAGTCATCGGGTGTTTAAACGTTCAACGTGAGAAGTGCAACTTTTTCATTTTGCCGCGCGATAAAGCCACGGGACTGGAACGGGTTTTAACGCGCTTTATCCGGTTTCGCTCGAAACGTCCTCCTCGCCAAAAAGTAATCCTTTCCTACTCTTATTAAAGTAAAACGTACATCGATTAGCGCGACGATCTATTTTTTATCCTCTCCTTTTTAATTGACCGATAAAACGAAGAGCACGAGCGAGCGAGCCATGCGCCGCTATAAATACAACTTTTATTCAATAAAGATGATTATTTACATCGATAGAAGAAAATTAAAAGCGTAATGATATGCAATAAACTCTGCTAATTTAATGCTTAATTGATAAACAGCAATGGGCTCGTGCGGCTCAATATAAATTACTTTTATCGCCTCTGCTGACTTCACTTAGAGTTTATTGGTCCATCGTACCAGAACAGTAAATTCCGCGAAACTCATATAGCGATCCATCCCAAGTGACTGCTTCCACTAGAACCAGTCAAAATAAACTAATGCATGAATTAAAGTGCCTTCAACCTACATTCATCTTCGAGTACAAAAAAATGTATCAAACTAAAAGCCACACCGATGAATATCACGACGTCGTTATGCAGAAATTCATAGCTGTAACGAAACATCCGAATGAATTAATTTGCTCGTCGATGTACGGGCACCCCCACGACGGTTCGTTATAGCAATTGCACTTGCATCCCGATCGATTCTCTGCGCGCCTCGCGGTGACTCGAGCGTCATTATGGCTCGCGGGGATAAATTAATGGGCCGGGCTTTAGCGCTGAAAATCTGCCGCTCTATGCTTTGCTTCGCATTTTTCTAGCGGCTAATTATTTTAGAAAGTGATTTATGCCTAGCGCACTAAGTGCGTGCTCGCACGCCGTACGCATTGAATTAAAGTGGGCTTTTTGCGGGTCGATGCGTTATACATTTTTGCCGCGCAGCAAAAGGTAATTTAGTTTATTGTGTTTCGTAAGAGTAATACAGTTTTTTCTGACCTACCATCGGACGCAATATCCCACGGACAAAATGTACGAGACTGCGCGCGGTCAATACCGCAGAGAGTCAATTGCTGCAAATTGGCGAAACGTGCGGAACTATTCTGAGAACGATTTTGTTTCGAGTTCCCCTTAATTTTTCCTATAAACGTAAAACGACGCCTAATTAAGCTCCGAAGAGAATAGAGCCATTACGCGCGTAGAAAAGACGAAAGGGAAAGGACGCGGCGATTTTCGCGAAAGTATATTCCTATTAAATAATTGTTTCCGATAATCGGGCGACTTTCCCCTTAGCTCAGCGCGATAAATCCGTGGGAGAGATTCTTCTCGCACAAAGCGCCTTGCTTCTTCCGCCGACAATTACCGCGAAATCGTTTCCCCCTGACTTATTGTATGCAACGCACTCGAGCAATGATACTTAATCAAATTTAAAAAATTAGCTCTTCGCACGCGCCAAGAATCACCTCGTTTAATTATCCCGCAGGAGTGAAGCAATGATGATTTATCATTCCGCTGCGGCGCGGATAATTCAGCGGCAATGCCCGCAGCGTTAATCCGCGCCAATGCGCTTGATTGATAAAAGGCCTCTCGCGAATAATTGATTGGGGGGTCCGGAGGTGGGTCGGTCGGTTTTTTTTGCACCAGGCGCCCTGGCGTCGTTTGCCCGCGAGAAAAACGCGCGACCGGCTCTAATTGCTGGGGGGTTCGTTATTAAAAATTAGAGGTGATGAATGGCTTCGTTAATTCGCGAATTGTAAGCTTTGCGAGATGAGCATTTAATTGGCGTGCGAAATCGTGGCGCCGCTTGTTTTGATACTGTACCTTGTTTGATGGATATAACGATTGGAATGTATATAAACACTGGAATTGAAATGTTCGTAACGGCTTATATATCAGACGAGATGATTTTTTTTTTAATTTCGTGATAAAGAAGTTTTCAAAGTGCATATAACGTTCGTGCATTTTAAGTATAATTTAAACGTAAATTTATGTATCTTATTATCGTATAATTCCAGCACCTGTTTTTCGATAATTTTTTTAAAAGCTAATTTTAATATATTTTATGAAAAAATATTTTATATTACAAAGAAACAGTGCAGAATTACTAAAATAATAATAATAATAGAAGGTTCTAGCGATATTTTATGAAACGCCTGCATTTTATTAATAAATCCTTGAGGATTTTTTACAAAATTTTTTATACAAGGTGAAAGCTTTTAATACTGCACAGCTTGCACCTGCTTATTACACAGTAAATATAATCCCGGTATTTATCCTTAGCCCACTTTTAGACTTGCCGCAGCGACGGTTTAATCCCCGCTAAAAAGCTCCGCGGCATTCCGGAAATATTTTCCAACTTAGAGCAAACTCCCGTAAAATTCCAATCCCTTAAAAAAAAAAGGAAGAAAAATAAAAGCACGCGCTCCAACGAAAGAAAATGAAACCGGAGCGCGCAAATTCCGCAAAAGTCGAGCGGAACAAAAGAGTAAATCGCGCTTGTTAATTTTCCGCGTCTCTCTCGAGAGGAAAGTTGACATCCAAGACAAGCCGCCCGCCGTAAACAAGCGGGCGCAAGCAGACAGAACGGCATTGCAGGCCACGCTGCGGCCAGGGAGCGCAATATTGCTCGCACAAAGGCGAGAGTAATATTGGAAAAGTTGAGGCTGCAGCTGCGGCACCTGCGCGCTCACACATGCCCTTGGATGTTGTACGCTCGCTTCGAGACTCTTGGCAAGAGCACGCACCTTTTACTATACGCTTTATACCTGGCCGCTGGCGCACTCCTTCCTCCCGTTTTTTTTAATTTCATTGCGTTTGCGACGCTTTCAGCCTGGGCGTTTGTGTGTTTTAAGGATATACCGCTCTTTTTTTTTTATGCGACGGGCTCATAGAAACTTCGACTAAGTGTTTAACTACTCTTGCTCTTGTTATACTTTCGTAAATAAAAAAAAATACGACTGTTGTTAAAAAGTACAAGGGATTTCAAAGTTCGATATTTTAATATTGAAGCATATTTTTACGACAGTTGAATAAAGTAGATAACAGTAACCGAATGAATTTTACGTTAAAATAAGAGAGAAAAAGAGGTAGATGTCTCGATTATGGAAATTTCGCATGCATATCATTTCGGGTATATAAACGCCAAATTGGTCGAAAATGAGCACCGGCGAAATCGACTTCATTAAGATACTCGGCATTTTTCTCGCTCCCCCCGGTATATCTCCCTCTGGCATCGCGGACACGCGCGCATCTGCGCCGCTGCGCGCGTCGGTCGCGTGCCCCAATTGCCCTTAATTATCGCGGTGGCGTCGACGTTGAACGCCGATCGAGCCCACCGATAATAATCCCTTTCCGTTTTTCTCGCGTTGCTTCCCTTCAAAGCGAGGCGCGCGCATTCCGCCATACACCAAGGGGAGAGCTCGCTCGATCTTACCCCTTCCCCTTTTTTTAGTCGCCACTTTTGCAATTGCTGATGGCGACTCGCTCATTGAATTAAATGGCCGCTGCAGCAGGTACGTCGTGGCTAATTAAAATGAACCGGTGCAACAGTGGCAGGTACTTCGTAATTCGATTAGAATGTCTTGGTTGAGCGGCTTGATAGTTTGGCGTAAGGATGCGTAAGAAAAAATTTCTTTGAGTAAAATGAAAGGTTGCAAGATTAATGCAGCTGGTTTTCACATTTTACTTTCTTTCAAAGAAAGTTTATGGTTTAATTTCGTATTTTCGCGTCAAATTAAAGCTACCACTTACAATTTTTAATATTTGAAATTAACAGTTTCGATGCAACTCTTTAGGTAGTTATGTACGATTAAAAATGTAAATCGCGCAACTTTTTTTTTTTTTTTTAAAGAAACTGCATAGATCTTAACAATAAATCGAGCATACGCCTTTTGCATCGCGCGCATACCAGCAGCGCGGTAGTGAATTCTCGAAAATTTCAATACCCCCGTACTCGCTACTTAATTCGAGCTCTCCAATTAACCAGCGGCGTACCAAAAAAAAAAGGAACAACCCTGCCTCTCTCATTCATTCAAGCGCAATCGACAAAAGAACAGCGCTCGCACTCGCTACAAAGGGCCACATTGCGCAAGGTTCATTAGAACGCATCGCCGCTAAAAAAAAAGGAGGGGGGACTCGAATTTTTGCGTGACATTTGCAAGAAGGTTGGAAAAGGGGTGAGCTCGCGAGAAAGAAAGGAGCGAGAGCTTCATTAAGGGACTGGGGCGCGCAACCCTTTTGCCGGCCAGGCCTTTGTCTCGCGCGCCGCGATTTATATACGCGTTCGTACAGAGGCGCACCTTAAACGGCCAGTGTGCGCGTATGCGCGCATACCGACGATGGAGGATCTAATTTATTCGATGCCGCGATTCGAGCTTAATGGCCCGGCAGAGGCATTTTCGTTCGCGAGTGGCCACTTCGCACGGTAGCTCAGGCCCGGTGTGTGTTGCTCACCTCCTCATCTTTCTCTCGTTAATCGCGGATTCTCATTGTGGCCGTGCGAGTGCGAATGAGTTCGGTTTTTTTGTTGCGGTTGAGTATTTGCCGCGCGCATATGTTCTGCTCGGGTTTAATGGATTTACAATAAAGATCTCTAAGTGAAAGTTCAAGGACTTGCAGAGCAATAATTATACTCTCTGTATAGCAATAATCCATTTCCTTTTGAAAATGAATGTAAACTTTCCTTGAATTGAATATCGATATGCAACTAATTATATGTCGTATATTTTTTTTATTTTAAAGCGTATTATATATTTTTACGTTTCATTGAAATGAAATAAAAAGTAACAAACTTTCAGTATCGAAATTCACGGAAATCTCGAAGTCGATAAAGCAGTATCCCGTTGCATCTTTATTGCTTTGTCCCTCACTCTTCTGTACCTTCTGGATGTGCAGCCCTCGAAAGTGTGTATCATTGTACGGAGGTCGGCTTAACGAGTAGTCAGGGGGGATCGAGTGAAAAAAGGTAACTACTCTAAATCGGACCGACCGATCGTGTTCTCGAGTCGATACAAAGTGGCCCCGTCGGTTCCTGCAACAGCTTGGTGGTTGCCCACGAGGGTGCGTGTTGGCCTCGTTTCGATGGATGGGCCCTTCTTCTACATCCTGCAAATCAGATATGAATATTGAGGCTCAGTCGTACGTGTAAATTCTTAAGTACCGTTAATTCGTAACTCTGGCAATTTAAAATTCTAGTATAATAAATCATTTGATGTAACCTGAACGATCGATAAATTTGAGGTTTACGTAATTTTTTAATTTAAAGGAGAGTAACAAGAAAAATTGTTTAATTTTTTTGCTCGTGAAAATGTAAATTGAATAATTTTAGAGTACGGCAGATTCTTAAAATGCTCAACCGCGAACGTTTAATTTTGCAAGCTTTCTCCTTGTTATATTAGCTGGAAGATGAACCTTACCAAATACGGCACGGTCGCAAAATGTCTTTAGACGTAAATTAAAGTCTTTTCACAAGCTATCATTACCCTATCTCATTACAGTCGCTTTGTCTTATGCTTATGCAACTCGTCATTTTGCTATAACTTCAATCATAGTTTTTGCCGCACTAAACAAAAGGTGAACCTTCGTTCTAAAAATGAAAATATACTCATCAAAAATTGAACTCCCTCTTCGTAACGAAATTTGACTTACTGAGTACGAAGCCCATCAACTGCTCCTACCACCCCTCAAAGTGTTTTTCCAATTTAATATCCTACCGGGGAGCACCAGTTGCTTCGGTCTATATCGAAATAACTGTAATAAAAGTCACTGACAGCTTACACTGTTTTCCAACGAACTAATCGCATTTTGACCTAATTACATGTTGTCCCTACTTCCGACGTAAGCTACTGGCCGATGAGCCACGTGAGAATGAGCAACGTGACACCGACACTCATATGTTTTCGAAACGTTCGTGAAAATGCATCCGAGTTTTGTTACTTTTGCGATTGCGAGAGTTTTCTTTAAAGGAGAAAAAATTAAATTAGTAGCTGAAACCCAAGGAGCTGATAATCAATTACATTAAGTATTAGTTTTTCTCTCAGTTTAGACATCCTCGGCTCTCTGTTATTACTATAGGCGTAAGACATTCGAGTCCCCTCTGCGTTTCTTAAATAATAAAGTAACTATCTTCACTTCTTGAAAGTAATGTCAAGCTACTCGGTTGACTAAAGTGGCTTTTAATTGTCAATGATTTACCTTCGACTCTTTGCATCCTTGAACTTTCTTATAAATGATCAAGCAATTAATGATTGGTTTTCTAAAGTACAATCTACATTCTACTTTTTGCAATACTCCCAGTCTGTCATTAATTACAATGTCAGAATTCGCCCGCAATAATTTTTTCTCTTATGATTTTTTTTAAACTCGATTTAATTCGTGCACGGGTATATATCCGATTGAATGCAGCTAAATTTAACAATCGACCCTTTCAAAAGTATATAAAAGTAGCGTTGGATTTTGCTACTTCAATGTAACGACAGCTCAAGATAAACAATGATCACCTGGAAAGTTCAGACCCTTTTTTAGAAGAGAATTAGCTGAGCTTTTTTGGCTGAGAAGATCCTAAAGAGTCTAAAGGTCAACGTAGTTTACGGGAGCGTGGGATCGGAGTCACTGTTACGTTCAGCCAAGCGAGTCGGCGCGGCAATGCCCGCGAGCAACGCATGAGGCAGGCGGAGCGAGAGATAAGGGAGCGCGATAGCGAGGTGCCGAGGAAATGCGTATTTGCGTAATTGTGCGGGCCCGGTATCTTCATGACTCTTTTTGCCGCCTGTCAGATTTGATAAACTCTACAGGGTTTTGTTCTGAATCTCGATGATTGCGCGAAAAAAAAATAAACTCTCATAGAAATTTCTCAATAGTTCTCGCAGTTATAATTGTTCTATCCTTTATTTCACCGGACGTAAGAATTGTCGCGTGTAAAGAAGACAGTACAAGAAGTTTCGGGATTTTCCGTAACAGAATGTGGTACTATACCCTTAGATAAAAATCCAGGTTACCGATATTTACATTTTCGTTTTATCAAACTTACAATTGTTATATGTCTGGAGTATACTCCAATATTAAGTACTATTAAAAATCAGAAATTAGGGATAGTAAGTTGTGACTTTTACAAGAGTCCCTCGAAACTTTGATAAACAAGTATACTACAGCAAAGAAAATAGATTCTCAATGAAATTCATCAATCGACAAACAAGAGTATGTCGCATTTCGCTCATCCAATTCAAATCACATAAAAGAAAAAACAATCATCTCCGGGTGATCCCAATCATCCGGCGAAGGTGCGCGCGAAATGGATCCCGCCGTCTGATCCACATCGAGGCCCGTATACGCAGCGCGTTATAACGGAAAAGTCGCGGACGTGGCTTCGGGGAAAACGTGAGGTTGCGCAGGGGGCAAGAAAAGCCGCCGAGCAGGAAGCCTTGCGCCAGGCGCGCGGGGTCGCGATAGCACCGAGCCTTTTGCGCCGAGCCTCAGCGGATTAACAGGATGACAGTCGACGTTGTTATCCACCGTTGGATGTCCGTTCGCCGAGCCTCCTCTGGCGGTCGGGGAAATTCTCTGCGTCAATCGTGCGGGCTGCAGTCGAGGCGATGATGAGTCGAGTGAGTTATTTCCGATAATGACCTCCTCGATGTTGTACGAGGAAAAAATTTTATTGGCGAAGGTATCCCGATGCGAATTTTCTGAAAGACTTTTTTGTTACCGGCGTTATTAAATTGCACGAGTAAAAGAAGCGGATTCTGCGGTGACGTTTCCTGCTGCTGATCGGTCGAATCGTTGATAAGTGATTATTTAACTTTAATTAAGTCACAAGGGTTTTCATTTGAGCCTTTTAATCTTATTGCTTTTTCAATATACAATCTTGACGATTAATATTCATAAATAGACTTCGATCTTCTTTGTTCGAAATTAAATTACTGGATTCAAGGATTATTAATCGAGTAGGAAAAGAATTTATATTAGGCTACATATTTTTATATTTATGGAGTAAGCGGTTAGAGATGCACTCATTAAATTGTCCTTTTAACGAGGAAAAAATGAGAATTATGCAAACAGTTTGCGGACTTGTTTAGAATGTAGAACTAGTTTTACAAGCCTTAGAATACTCTTGTTATCATAGCGTAATCACTTTTTATTACTTATTAAGATTCAAGTTTCACTTTAAGTGATAGGGTACCTTGTAGGCATCCTACGAGTGAAAGTTGATAAACACTTTATTTTCATTCCCGATTACATACAATCGAAAAACGTTATATAAACTTTACACGTTTATGTAGTACAACATTACGAAATTTATTACACCAAACATTATAATTCCATGCTCCCATTTCATCATCAAAACTTATTTTCTACTTAACCGCGGTAGTTATACGTCCACTCTACATAAATTATTCAAATAAAATTTTGTAATATGACTTCCCGTCTCACGAGTACTCGACAAAATCGAATCATACAATACAAAATCAACAAAAAGCATATACCTTTCAGAATTTCCTGAACGAAGCCGCGGACTTTCTATCCACCCGGAAAGAAAGAAAAATCCAAATTCAATTGACAATTATATCAGCGGCGCATAGCTGGAATCGAGCCCGCTCGGGTATCCGTAATTCCAGGCGATCCCACGTGCCGATGTGGCGTCCGTTATGCAAAATAACGCCGCGGCGAAAATGGTAAAGCGTCTACGCGGTAAATTGATTCTCACGAGTCGGCGTCACGAGAGTCCTGACCATTTCGAGACCGGACCTTTTCATTCCTCCTACGGCATTTTTGATCCGAATCGCGACGACGAAAAAGCTCGGGCCTGCTGCGATCCCTATCTCCTCTCTCTCATTCTCTACCCCCGGCACGGGCGGAAGATCAACGAATTATTTCTTCGACACGCGTCCCCTTTTATCATTCAAATGTCGCGCGAAATTTGATTTTTTTTACCTGTCCAAGGTGTGGCTGCTGCGTGTGGCACAAAGGAGAGGATCTCGGATTTGGGTGGGGCTTTGTAAGCGATTATCGACGCTCGAGCCAGGATTTTCGACATCTGCATGCTCCGATGATCGCGCGAATACATTATTCTGTGAGGATATTGTTCGGGTAATTTGACGGATTTTTATATGTGTCGTGCTGGACATGATTTTTTGTTTTCCTTTTTTTTTTTGGAAGTTATTGGAGGAGTTGGGAGATTCGGCGAGGTTATTAGATCGGATATTTATGGAGATGAGGATTTCAATAGTCAACGTGACTTTTATATTTTATTAAATCAATTTTTATGTTTCATTGAGTGCCACTACTGGAGTATTTACTAGCAAGTAAATCATCGTTTTTTTATTTTATTTTTTAAAACCATTGTATTTATCAACTGTTTTACATAATCTCTTGAACAAAGTGTATTCTTACGATTTGTCGGTCATCAACAAAAATAAGAATATACAACATAGTATTCTATTACAATAATTCTTGTCAGGACTCCGATTTCTGAAAGGAAATATTCGTTAAACCGTCACCTCAAAGTCCACAATGGAAACAGCAAAAGAAACGACTAGAACCTTGTCAAGTTCGACATTCAAACAACGAAGAAAAAAATTAGGCATTAAAAAACTAATATTTTCCATAAAACTGACGGTGAATTGAAAAAGAGCCCGCGGCTCTTTTTTCGTCCTCGAGTCAATGCTCGAGGTGAGGGTTACAATAAGAGTAACGTGACTATTGACGGGACTAAAACATCTGCCGAGCCTTGCGCGCCCGCCCTATCGATGTCGTCTGCAGCGGTGCTACGAGAGGCTGGTGGCATATACCTTTACCACCTCCGCCCAGATCACTTTCCAATACGCACTGTACATATTCCTGCATTTGCATGAAGCATTTCGTTTCGAAAAAAAAATTAAAAAAATTCGAAATACTATTTTATTTATTAAAAATTATTCATAAAGAATTATTCATTTATTACTCAAATTAGTCATAAAGACCGTGTATTTATGACTAATTTTTTAAATGTATTCTTTACGTAAATATCTACATACCTACAAATTACATTAATAAAAGATGAAGTGTTAAAAGATAATACATATCTATTAAAAAAAATAAAGTTGAGTTTTAAGGACAATACTGTACACTAACGAAAAAAATAATCTGAAGCGTCTACGCGTCGTCGCTTTCAAAATCTAAAGTGGAATGCTTCACATATCAAGCTCAGCGAATGCTCACGAGATTCGAGGTGTGCCATCGTGTTAATGTCAATCATTGCGGTGCTCGCGCTGATTTTTTTTTTTCATTTCTCCATTCGAGTGCACGCGTCTCTCAAAATCGTATGCCTGCGACCACCGAGAGCGCGCGCGCGAGCGTTAATTTTCTATGGACTCGCTGACTCGTGATCGATTCAAATTAGCGACGCCGCCGCCTCGCGGCTCCCTCCCCCGAGAGAGCGAATTTTTTTTTCGACTGACGGCATTGTTCACGAAAAAATGTGTTTTGTCCGCGCGTGTCAAGCTCGTTTATCAGGCGGGAAACGTTGCGAATGACCTTCGTTTGCTTTTTCAATTACGCCACGACCCAATGCTTTCTGTTTTTCTTTTATTGCGTAAAGAGTTCGAATTTGGATATCGAGATATCTATTTTTAACTAATGATTTCGATTAGAATCTGCTTGAATTTTCTGTGCGGTAGGTATTTTAAAGCCACCTCTTGAGCTCAAAAGTTAATAAAATACGCGGAAAACTTTGAAATTCACTTTGATTCATTGTAGAAGTGGAGTTTCATAATGAGAAGTCTCCTTTCAATAAGGCGTAATCAAGGCTTCGAGATTTTTTCATCCCGCATAAAAATCTCATTTATTATTCCAACCCTCCGCGTTTTCTCGCATTCGCTATAAGGTGACTTTTTTCAAGCCTTATTCCTGAGATATTAAAGCCAATTTAAAATGCATTTTTTGCCAATCATCAATCTCTCGCGTAGCGATCAATCTTGTTCCGCGTGCAGTAAATTAAAGTCACAACGAACGGTCATGTATCCTCGCTTGGCGACGCAAGTGTCCCTCCCAAGATCCTATGATGACGTTAAACTGACTGTGAGTATTTTTTCATCGTTGGCGAAAACGAAGAAAAAAACATTCAGCCCTCCAGGGGAAAAACGAAAGATGGACACGTATTTTTGAATAGGGCCAGTCTAGTTTTTCCCACATATCGACATCATTAAAAAAATGCTCCCGCCAGGAGTTACACGTCAGTCCCTTGGCTGTACGTCACGTCTCAATTGTCGAGGTATTAATCGTCAATACGACCCGTAGTGGCGCATCGCGGGGTGTCGGCCACTCGGCCAAAAACGTCGAGAACTAACGTCCACTCCACGTGAATTTTTTTCTTTGAAAAATATGCGGTTTTGTATCATTCATTCTTTTCTGTATCGAACTAACGTTTCTTTATTCCAAAAGCTCTTAAAGTCGATATTATTTCTTGCATAAAATATAAGTCGAAATATTTTTTTACAATACATTCTTTAACAATTCTTTTGTTAAAATCGAATAGTTTTCCGAAATATATAGAATTAAATTGCAGTAATAAGAGCGTAAATTTTATTCTTAATAGTAGGTACTCTTAACTGAAGATCTTAATACAGCGATTGAATTCAGATAGCATTAATTGAAAAAAAAAATAATAATAATAAAAAGTCAGTATAAAGATTAATTAAAAAAATACATCTTTTGATACAAACAAAACTCTCGAGATGAAGAGAAAAAGCAAGATCACTTCCGCTGCGTCGATCGTCCAGTGATCCAGCATGTCGTTCAGGACGGAAAAAAGCGATCAACGTCAGGATGCTAGCAGCCGCGCTTTTCATCGTTGTCGAGCGTCATCGCTTGCGCTCGCATCTGACCGACATAAATCCTTCGGAGGAGGCACAAAGGTGTCGCGGGCAATGCGGGCCCCGGCGCAGGGAAGAAAGGCGGGATTCTCCACGATCGCCGTGGAAAATCGCCGCGTGGCTCGATCGCCGCGCGATTAGCGCTCGGCGGAGCGCATGCACCGAAGGCGCCGGGGAATTTATGGACTTGCGTCGAGTAAGAGAGACGCGGAAGCGGTTTTACGACCTAACGCCCTTCTCTCGAGCCTTTTATTCGCCGGCCGCCGATTCGCCCGTATGCATTTTCACGATTATTTTCATGAAAATTTTACGCGAGCCCTTGAATTTCTGCTGAATGGCCGCCGCGCATAAAACATGGCTCTGTTGAGACGTTAAGGGATGAGATGTTGCAATCATCTTTTACGCAGGGCCTTTGCAGGATCTTTAACCTTTGGGCTTGTCGAGATTTGTCTTTCAGAAACGAGGTGTATAATTTCACGCGAAATTCATGTGCACGTGGAACAGCAACATCCTTTCCAGTATTTCCAAGTGTATGTTCGATGGTTCTGAAATGAATCATATTCTAGCAGTCTAAAAGTACTTTACCTTCCTATAAGTAAGAATCCTCTGTTATACGGAATAAGGACAAAAAAATAATTAATTAACATTTACAAAGTTAAGACCTATACTAAATACAGTATAATTGCTACATAATTAATTAAACAAATTCCGATTTCTCGTCGTTCTTTAGTGACAATTTCCACCCGAACGTACCAGTTAAAATCACAAACGACTTTTTTCATTACAAAATATCCCTATGCGATACATACACGGAGAAAAAAGTTTAGTAAAAATTACTGTACTGTTTACTAATGGAGGGACAGACTCGATTAATAAAAAATTTTACTAAAAAGTATCGTAAAATTTGCTAGTCTTACAGTAAATTTTGCTACAAGTCTAGCCTATTTTACTATACTTTCTAGTAAAATTTTTTATTTGTCGAATTTGTCCCTGCACTACTAAATAGTATAGTAATTTTTACTCGACTTTTCTCTCCGTATAACAGCCTCCAAACTTACGAAATAGACAGGGCCCGATGGTCACGCGCGCGTTTTACTGCAAATGGATGTAACAGTGCGTCGAACTCGATGTCACGTCCAAGCCGTACAAAGTGGCTTTTGTACCGCGGGCGTTCTCGAATTCCCTCTGAGTCTTGCAAAGTTGCGATCCCCGCGATGAATCGACGTTTATTGGCCAGGTCGCGCTGCAACAATGTGCCCGCTGCCGGCTACTCACTCGCGCAGATCCACCGCGCTCCAAATTGTTTGGTCATCCTCCGGCTATAAATATTCCAGGCGAAGGGTACAATGCACCGCGAACAGCTGAATGCCACGGGCGTAGATCCCGCCGGAGGACTTAGAGTTTCGTACGTTGCTGTAGTTCCCCGAGCCTGGATTTGTTGTTCGGATTACGTTTCGCATGTAAATAAATAAAGCAGATTAATGGATTTGTCTGTAGGATTTATCTTAAAACACCTGCAATTTTCATATCAAACTGATTGACCGAAATTAGTAGAAGGAATGTACTGTGTTTATTCTGATCATAAATTTAAATGAATTATCAAGATTAAAATTTAATGAGAGATTTAAAAAAAAAGAATTAAGATGTTACGAAAAATTGACACATTAAGCGAAACAAGATGGTTAGTGCCATTTATATATATACATTACTTATCAACGCTTAAAAAGAAATAAATGATGTAATTTAAAATGCAAATGTATTCACATTAGAGCAAAATTAGTTCCCTTTCCACGAGCCACCTTATTAAATAGTCCTAAATCATAAAAGTAGAATGGCCGCTGATTGTGTTAACAATGGGAGTAAACAGTTAGCGCAAATAACTAGAAAGGGGTCGGTCAGTCGACGAAAAAAAGAGGAGCAGGAAAACGAAAGAGACTTTACGAACGGCTCGAATCGCTTTTCAATTGACTGACCTCGAGCGGGGACGATATAATTTTTTTTTCTCGTCGACCCCGCACTCGTGAAAAGGGGTGTGCGTCCCGTCAGGAGGGTGGTACGAAAAAAATAATGATATACCAGTTTTCGGACGCGTGGGGCTGGACAAGCGTATGTATACTTTGCTCATTTGCGACTCCTGACTCTCATGACTTTCGACTTTTGTCGTCGATATTTTCGCCTGGCTAATGAACTGAATACAGTTTTTATAATACATCTTTTATTTCCGCAAAAAGGGGACGCTGAACCTTTTTTTTTGGAAATGCCGCGTGGTATGTGCGCTCGAGTGCAAGAAGCATTGATAATCGCTCGTAATGATGACTCAATAGAAGTTGCTTATCTGACGTAAAAAAAAAAATTCGAAGAGTCTATTATATCAGAGTGCATTAAACTGTGATACTTTATAATTAATGGCGCCACTTCTTTTTACGCGAGTGTGTAATCATGCATTAGTGTTCATTACTTTTTTCTAATAATTATTTCTGTTTACGTTCGGCAATTCATCTAACTTTTTTACGTCAATCTTACAAAACAAATAACACCATAAAATTATCACCGTGAAATAAAAAATAAAACACAAACTGTAGAAGGTATCGCTAAAAAAATATTCACCCCCTGCAGGAAACAAGTCGCTACTGTGCAACATAAACCTGCCTCACACTTGTGAATATCTAAAACGGCCGTATAAACGTCTCAATTCCAGCCAGTATTCGCAATTTACAAGGCGTCAACAAAAAAGGAAGCTCGCACGGAAGGTGGTGTGCGACGTCGAAGCGTCGCTGTGATAATAAAAAAAAATAAAGGATTCGAGACAATGGCGCAACATAAACGTCGAACAATTGAATAGGCACGTGAGACGATTTGCAGCGCTCCTCCTGTCAAATTTCGCACGGTCGGATCGTAAAAGCGGCTTCACGGTGGTAGGCTACGCGTTCGTCCATAAAACACTTTTACGATACAACGAGGAAAAAAAACGGACTAATACTTTGGCGGATGCGCCTGAAATCGTTCAAGTCAATACTGCCAAAGGGTTAAGCAGTTTACGACTACCGAATCTGCTTTACCTAAAATCGGATAGCATTCGGTCTGGGGTCTGGTTAACCGAACGCGTCGACAAGCTTTATCTTGGGCTTCAGTAACTGTTACCTGCATTGACTTTAGTGTTGGTATCGAAGCGATACGATTCAAAATTCCAGTTGGTCTAATATTTTTTTAGTCTCATTGCACCTTTTGTTCATGACCTGATCGACTTTTGGGATTACGGAGCTCTTTGTCACCCTCCTTCCTTTTTTTTACGACTAATGACCGGATTCGCATTGTGCGATTTGAGCGGGTCCACCTAATAAAGCCATAAATTAAGGAATCGCTTTGGGAAGTCAACCCTTCGTCAGGCAGCTTAGCAGTCGGAAATTTTATGAGATGCGCATGTAAATTATGCGTGGCATGATGGTTCATAAAATACGCAGTATAATAGAGAAAGAAAACTGCTATTATCCGCGGTACTTTGTATTTTCTCCAAAGTATCTTGGAATAATTGCCGCTTACCGATGAATATATATAATTATATTAATGATTAATTTTAAAAAATTTAAAAGTTAATAAAAAAGGTAGTATTATCATTTCTTTTTTGCATAAATGATTAGAATAACAATTTATGAAAATAATTACTATATAGGTAGATAAAAAGCTTAAATGAAGTTGTTGACTTTCTATTGCTTCTGTGCTACGAAAATCTTTGTTAATGATTGACCCATTCTGTCGGCACATTAAGCTTCAGCTAGATTACCTTTTTTTCTTCTTACATTCGAGATCGCATTAAAGAATCTCTTCACGGGTTAATGGGCTGGAAGTAGACGGGATTTTGGTCGCTGTGAACCAGCGTGGGTATGGTTAACGCTCGATTTAAGAGCGAGTCCGCAATTAGAAAATTAGATGGTCATTTCTAAAGGCACTGGTGTGAAAAAGTGTTTAGGGATTTTCATTTATCACGCAAGAAGGATTTTAATTTTTCATTCAATATCGATACTTAATAGATGAGAAAAAATATAATATTAATAATGGATATAAAAAAAATGATAGATTTAACCATAAAATGATATAACTGTAAGATATTTCATTAATTTTTTCTATTCAGTCATTATACATGAAAAAAATTTGATGCTAAAATTAAAAAAATCATCATGTAAGAGGGCATTCTGGAAATTGTAGCACAAACTATTCTATAAATTAAGGTAATTTACCACAACAATGATAGTAATTTTCCCTCAGAATTTTTCAGTATGGTGCCATCGTCACACAATTACGTTTTATTTTTAGCAATTTGCACTGGAAAATGTTCTCCTTGTAATATGTATAAAATTAATAAAACAACGGATACTGCTTTTCGCCTTTTTTCGTCATTAAATTTTTTTTCTCAAATTTCCGTAGTTTTTGCAACCTGCGTAGTTTTGCGATTCAAATTTACCCGTTACCTTGATTTTTACTCCAACGTCATTTTAAGTAGAAAACGGGATATTATATAGCAAACCAGCAAAGACTATCATTTTCTAAAAACGATCATCGGGATTTTCTCGTTATCGCCACGGCAGTTAATGATGGCGCGATTTATCTTTATAGCCTTTTTCGCCGCTGCCCGACACCTCCAATAACCGAGACAAATTAGGAAAAAATTTCAGGGTGGATATCCAATTCAAATGCTTAAATTAAACCGCTGCCTCACTTATTTCGTTTTCTCCGAAAGAATCGTTGAAACTCCACACTTCTTGATCACTTTATGCAACGACTCTAACAACTTGCCACTTAAATTTATTTTTCCTCGAAATGATAAATACTTTCTTCCGCAATAAAAATTAGCGATTATACAAAGTTTGTGCCTGACGCAATATCTATCTATCTGCTAAGAAATTAAATTCTCTACAAATATAAAACTTTCCACTCTAAATAAAACAACCTTAAAAAAGTACAACAAGCCAATATTCATATATACACTTACATTCGTACACTGAGAGAAAAATGTTTATAAAAATTGCTACTGTGGTTAGGAAAGCAGTGGCAGTCTTATCAAGTAAGAATTTTTTCTATGAAAAATAGTAATTTTTAGTATCTGAACTTTTAAAAATTACTATTTTAATACTAAAAATTGCTATTTTGAGTACTAATAATTGTTATTTTTCATACTAAAATTTCTCGCTTATCGAGACTGTCATTCCTTTCGTAATCACAATAGTAATTTTTCTTAAGTTTTTTCTCTCAGTGTATCTTAAAAAATTCTCTATGTCAAAACTCCTTATAGACTAACAAACCACTCAAAAATATTATTAATCTACAGTTTCCATCTCCCAGGCTGCTCTAGACACCCCTACGAAAAGTTCATCCTTTACTCAGAAAGTCACCCTTTATGCATCAGGACTGCAGCTGAACCCGTTGGGTTGCTGCGGGCGCGCGCGCCGCATATAATGGCAGGCGCGTGTCACTTGATCGGACGCGTATAGACGGAGCGCAGGGGGGGGGGGAGGAGGCTCGATCGAAGTGCAGTTTCGCGCGGCGGCCAGCATGCGGTCCGACGCAGCAGCCGGTCACTGCAAGGCGCATCTCGCCGCCCCATGCAGCGGAGGCCCCTCTCAATACTCCTGTCGCCGGCCGTATGGCTCGGGGCACGCGCCTGCAGCCCGGCTACAGGCGCAGCTCTCGCGATTGGCTTCGTTGCGCCTCGTTAGCGTCTCGAACTGATCTTTCGGTTTAACGAGTGCGAATGGAATTGATTATAGGCTTTATTCTATCGCAGAGTAAAATGACGGTCCTTTATGGGGTTGTAAGAGTTGCTTATATTATGATTAAATTTACATGAAATATTTTTATTTATGACAAATAAAACGAGAAACAAGATCATCGTGTACTGTGAAAAATGAAAAGTAGTTAGTGGAAAAATGAGTTATGAATCGCCGCAATTAAAATTTTGAATACGTTGTCAAATGAAATATATCTGATAAAATTTATGCATATTTGTTACTTATCGGGTGGTTATAAACTTTAAGTATATATAATGTATTGTATATAAATTTATTTCTTGTAATTTAATGTTAATTTAGTTTCTAAGTTATTTCGCCAGTCTAAGTATACAAGAGGAGGTACACTTGTACCTTCTCTATATTTTGAAAGAAATGTTTTGAAAAAATTACTGTTATTCTACTAAAAATTATTATCTATAACCTGTGAGGGAAGGAAACCACGACTGCATTTGGTGCAAAAATTACTATTCTGTATTATAAATTTTACTAGAATTTCAGTAATTTTTTCACTAAATGCAGTCTGTAGCTCTACTCCCACGCTGGATAGTAATTTTTCCAAAACATTTCTCTCAGTGTAGAATGCTACGACTTTACTATGTAATTCAATGTGGTAAATAAAATTCAAAAATTCAAATGATGCTAATGATTCTTTTCTTTTTCTGTTGCAGGTACGTTCCTTAACGAAGCCACCACCAGCTGACACTCGCAGCAATAAGTATACACAATAACATAACTAAAGTTTTGAATGCAATATCAATCAATCGGAATGTTTGGAGGAAGATCCAATCAATCAACTCGAATTCAAATTAGTCATCTCGACTAACACCCCATCGCCGATAAATCACTCGCTTCTCGGCAGCGCGAGATGCAGCTACCTCCCCACTCGAGCGAAGCCGCGGCGGCCGGAAAGGGCGCGCGTGTTTAATCGGATTCGAGGCGAGAGAGCCACTTGGGCGGCGGTCGAAGCAATCCGCACCCTTTCGCTTCTCCCGCGCGTCGATAATCTTCCGTCTGTCTCGCCTCTGTCGGCTTCCTCCGCCATACCTTTGTGTGCGTCGCTCTTAAGTCGATTACGCGCGGCTCCGCGAAAGTGCCACGCGGCCTCCGCGAAGCGCCTCATTGTGCGGGCCGCGCGTGCCGCGCAACAATGCCCGACGTCGGATTAGCCCAGCGTGCGGGGGAGGAGTGTTTGCGCGACGCGTCGAGAGAGACGATGAGATTTCAATGACGGACGGAGTTGATCCTCCGGCTTCGGATGCTTTGACTTTCTCAAGTTTATTTACTAGGATTTACTTCAATTTATCGTTGGATTACTGAAGGATCAAATGCATTTCTGATTTGAGAGTCAATTAAAATCTTTTTACGAAGTAAAAGTAATTTATTTTCCTTAAAAATGAAAATTCTTCAATGACAGTAGAGGTGATCCTCTATGGGTTTGGTCGATTCGACTTATTCTGCAGTTTAAAATTTATTTTTTATAATCATTAAAGAAAAAAATGCATATCTCGTTAAAAGGCGAATTACAATTTTCATGTTAATTCATGTATATTTTTACTCTTTAAACATGAATAATAACGAGCGGATGGTTTTTAATGTAGAATAATTGAATTTCCCTTGTTCATATTTATAGGAGTACGTTGAATAATTTCAATCTAAATTTAAATGTCGATTAATACTTTGTACGCATCGGAAATTCTCTCACTTTGCAGAGCAAAACTTTTACTTTTTATAGAAAGTCTATAAAAATATTTCCTTAATTGTAAGAGAAAACAAGCAACAATAATGAATACATTGCTCCACGTGAGAAAATCCAGCGGCTGTCAATGGTCCCTGCGCCTCTTTCTCTAGGTACAATTGGAAAATACATACACGCAAGAGGGAGACAGGACGACTCTGATGTCTCACTAATTGAATTTCTTGCGCCGACACCTTTTGCAAGCGTCGTATTCGAGATGCCCGTCAATCGTCCGAGCCTTTGCGAGCCGCGAGAAATTCGCACGAGAGATGAGATCGCGCGAGAACCCGCGTGTCGACATTTTCGCGCTTGTCTTTCGCATTCGAGCTTTTGCATGTTCCTACGACAACCTGACGCGCAATGAACGAGTATCTTGCATTACAGTTTCCTGCTCGATTCGAATTCGCATTCAAATTTTGATTGCAAAAATTTTCAAAGCAAAATATTAAAAGGTAGTGCTATTGATCTACTCTGTATAGTAGAATTATTACATCTAAATTTACAGTAAAAAATGTGATTAATTTCGAATGTATTTATTTCTTTTTATTCTTAAATAATAAGAAAAAATAAAAAAAATTATTTAATTTATTTAAATTTATCGATGCACTATCCTTACAGTATTATACTGTACAATAAAATTCTAAGCAACACTTGTACTAATCTATACTGAATATTACACTACCATATTATTTGACTAAACGAAAAAATGGTAATTTTAAATAAATATTTACTGCAATAATACTAAATATTTCTTTAAAGCTAAATGAATTTATTTGATTCTAAATAAGTTTAACAATATCAACAAAATAATTAGTTGATTCAAAGAAATATATTAACAATTAATCTGTAATGAGCTACTCTACCTTAGAGTGAATTTTACTCTATACTTTAAAGTTAACTAATCTTTGACTCTATAATTTGACTCTACGAGTGTTTGACTATAAACTAAGAGTGAAATTTGACTCCAACCCTTTTAGCGCGAGAATACTATATAAGCATATATAGTATCAATCCAATATTTCTTGCATTTATCCAATCTTTAATATGTCCGGTCATACAATTTCTACTTACATCGGTACAATCGAGTCGGAGCCCGAAGCTACCGGGTTCACTCGAGAAACGGCGATTACCTGCACGGATTTATCTATCTCGGCTATCCGACGCGTCGACGTGCCCCGCCGGCTGCATTTCCTCCCGGCCAAATTAGGCGATTGATAGACCGAGCGCATACGTTTGCTCGAGCTTTATCGCGCCGACTGATTTACGCGCGATTCGCGCGCATTGCCCTGCACGCGGCGGCTTCGGTTCGCGCACAAAGCCGCGAACGTAAATCATATAGGAGCGGAGAGTCCGGCGCAGGTCGAAGTCTCCCGTGCGATATTATTTACACAGACGCTCGTAAGGAGTGGACAGGTTCCCTTCTTTTTTTCTCTCCCCAACGGCCGGCGGGGAGCTTTTTGAATTGAAACGCAGTAGTTTATTGCCGCGCGCTGCAACTAGAATGCACGCTCCGTCGCGGCAGTTACGCTGTTAGTAAATCACACGATTTTTGACGTTCGCGCGATGACATTTTTTCCGGATGTGTATATACTTTATCGTGCGCCGGGAGAGAAATATTGTCGTCTCGATCGTTAGTACTTTTCATTAGAGATTAGTATTCGGTGTAATCTCTAGGTTTGTTGCTTTTATTTCAGACGATAAAGAATTTAGACGCGTGAAATGTCTTATCATCTTGTCAAAAGTACGGCGATTTTCTTGTTTAACCGGTCTACGATTATCTTTATCTTTATTAAGAAGATTGAGTTTCGAGGAAGAATTTGATGAAATTCAAATGGAAATTTGGAATTTCTAATTACGCTCCCCGTGTCACTTGCTAGTTCGAGATGGTGTTACCCTCAAACTATCAATTCGGTAGATAAATTTATCTAAAGAATTACTTTTTACAGTCGTTTTCTTAAAAATTTTACAGGGATATTCTTTTCTTATACACTTAATAAAAAAATGTTTTTTCCTTCGAAAAACTCTCAAATAATTAATCCATTAAGGGATATTCTGTTACTTTACATGTAATAAAACACTTTTTTCCTTCGAAACTTAGAAATCTAAATATCTAATCCATTCTTTCAAACAAATAACCAGCAGGACCAAACAATCTGGAATAACTATCACCAAAATTAGTTCGTCCGCAGGCACGTGCCTAACATCCACCGCATCTAGAAATATAAACACCTTAGAGAAGTACCCGACGGAAAAAAATACATAAGAATCCTTGTAAAAATAAAAGCGTCTAACGGTGCAACGTTGCACCGTCATTTTTAAGACGGCAAAATATTTACATATCGCCCTCGGATGGGTAGGTCCGCGCAGAGGAGCGTCTTAGTTGGGGTAAGGAAATCCCCCGTCGTCGTTCTCGTTGCGAATGTGCGCGAGCAGCTGCCTCTTGTGAGTGTCCCTGAAAATGCGTGATCGATGCGTCGCGGCACAATGAGGTACTTTGTATGGAGGCGCGCTGCGAGGCCGGCCAATAACTCCGCTGAAATAACGAGCGCTAATGTCTCCATATGCACACACGCCGAAATATTTGCTCGCACGTGAAATTTATGTCGATGCCCCGGAGCCGGAATCTCATTGTAATTGCGCGCGAATCCACAGAGAACTCGAGAAATCGGACGTTTAATGAACTGAGAACCGCTCCGTTATTTCCGGCTTTACTCCGTCGTGTCGTCGATGTTTACTTAATGGAGCAATAAACTGTTCGTCCAGTTCTAGAAGCTGTTTAAAAATCGCCGGGAGTACACAATTTATCGTTTTCTAAAATACACAGCTTCTAAATGTACGAGATGTAACATATTTAATTTATCCGTGTAATTATTATTTCATTAAATTTTACGTTTAATTTTAAGCACTCTAATCTGAAGAACTGTAATGAAATTCTCATTACACTTGCAATAAATTAAAAGATATATCCAATTATATATTTTTCGAAGTAGTGCCATATGGATGGACCAAGCATCAGCGAATGAGGAAGAGCATAAATTAACACTGCTGAGCTTCCATAACAAGTGCTTTCATAAATTTTTAGTAAAATGATCTATGAAATGCTTCGTTCATCGATGATTCATTATCGAGCATGTCTCGAACTTATTTTCCAGTAAAACTGATGTTCGCGCTTGTACACGAGCAAACTTTCCATCGAGTTCAGTCTCCCGCGACGCAGCATCTTCCATAGATTCCCATTAGTCGCGCTAATTAGCTCGACGATTTATCCGAAAGTACAAGCGAGCAATTAATTCTTTACGACTGACACGAACGGCCGATTAATCCTCGTGGCGTGCGCATCAAACAGGCCGCCGCAGAGCTGCTTTTCCATTGAGTTCGAGTCGAATCCGCTAGATAAAAGCGCGACTTGTCTACGACTATCCATTGTCTTCTCTACTGGACGATATATATATATAAACCAATTGCCAGTGACCACGAGCCTTTATTTTCACTCGTGAGAGATAAAATCATTATTTCGTGAGGGTCTTCAAAGCTCGTGCGGGCCTAAAGCCACGAATTACGGTACCGCTGAGCATTTGAATTGTTTTAGTGTCCGCACTGCTAAAATTCAGGATGTAAATTTTTTACGAGCCTTTCCGCTACTCGCTACTAAAAAGACTGTTAAAATTTTAAAGTCATTGTCTTGTTTATATTTCTATGCTGGTGGCGTACGCTAAGTAGGATTTTTTTCCAAGTTGCGCAAAAGTCACCACAAAACCTACGGGAGTAATCGTAAATATATAGTTAACGAGCCGGTATGGTGACGCTGAGAAAATTTGCAGGCAAATATTTGCAATTTTTAAGCGCAAGCTCTCATTAAAACGTTCAACGTGAAAAGCCGTTGCCCACGATGATATTTTATTGGAAATTTCAAAGTTTCCTTTATCATTTAAACATTATTATTATCATCGTAAAATCTTTCATTGTAGGAAATAAAAAAGTAAATAATTGACGATTGTTTTATTCTTTATTATGAATTTTATAATATATTTGGTGAAAATTGGATACTCTATACAGAAGCTTAAGCGTTGGAACCCTTTCCACGGATATTTTCGTTCAGTTCTGACGACGCACCCTAAATTATGCACACTTCAATTATCTGTTTCAAACTCCGCGAGTGAGTATTAACTTTTTGGCTCTCGTGTACTCTAAAACTGCTTAACAAGAGCGGTTTATTTCTAGACCCATTCTATGCGCGGTTTAATTTAAACCGCTGTAATTCCAGATGAATGAATTTTGTAAGGACTCAGCGGGCCAGCAAATGAAAGTTCTAAACTTGATTTTCAATTTGCAAATTCGCTTGCTCTGCAAATATACACATTTGCCTACATGAACTTCGCACTGAACGCTCCATATAGCTGATAGAAAAAGCTGATTCTATTCAGGAATTCAATTACGTGAACATTGACCTACCGGTTATATCGCTTTGTTCATTATGTGTCTTTGGTTGAGAGAATCGAAACTAGTTATAGTTGCCATTGTGAAAAGTAAAATGTATTTTACATTTTAATTGTCGTTTTAAAGAGATATTTTTTTTTTAAATAGTTACTCTATGAACTATAACAATTATTACTCAAAATACCGCAGTAAATAGTCATTCATTATGTAAAATCTAATTTGATAAGCAATAAAACATAAAGTACGTGCATATGAAATCATGTTATTAAATTTTTTAAAGTGGCTTTATTTAACGATATTAACTGTATTTCAATTTAAATACATAAGTGATTGTAATCTTCAGGTCGAATATCAGTTAGTCGAAATTTGATTGAATTCGGGTCAGTTGTGTACGTATTGGATTTATCGATACAAAGTAACCTTCATAGATATTCTGAGGCCATTCAATCATTTCTAGTTAATTTTCTTGTTAAAGTAATAACTGCTGTTCATCAAAGACACTCTATACATTGTTACTTGCAATCTATGAATAGAACAGTATTTTATTATCTCTCGTGAGATTAACACTCCTATCAATATTAACCATTTTATAACTCCATTTTTTTTGTTTCAATAAATCTTATCAAATACTTAACTAAATGAAGATAATACGTGAATATCTCTTTTATTTTTCAAAGATCCAGAGTACAAATTCTATATTAAATTGCAGATTGTAGTATAAAAATACAAGACTATTTTGCAGTATTTATCACTAACAAGAGCATCGATTAGTACGTAACACAAAAAAATTGTCGGTTTATCTGCAGCACATTTCTTCAACTTACAATTCCTTATTATAACTGATGTCTCACTCTGCTACAGTCACGCTTGAGCAATCCGTTACTTCTTTTTTTATAGCTAATGTACACGACGTGTGGGGCTCACAGCGTGAAACGATAGAGACGCTTCTCGATTCGCTGAACTCTCAAGCTCACTGATCGCGTCGATTTAGCGTGTAAAGTATGGTAATTGTCGAAGGGACGAAGCAGAACTGATGTGTGAACTCGTTTAGTCCATTTACTGAAGCGATCTAAAGCGGCGATTGTACGATTTTCGATAGAACAGAGCGCCTATTGAAAAAACTGCGTTGTCGTTAATTAGAGGCAAAATATTTGAAATCGAGACAATGTAGAGAGAGTGGGTGAAGTGTACGTGGATCTGTAGAGTCATGGAAATTGCGCCGTGGAATTGGAAAATTGAGTATTTATGTTGTGATTTTATAAGGCATTGTTTACCATCAAGAGGTGCATTCAGGATAATCTCATGCATGAAACCTCTTTTTTTATGAATAAAAAAGCGAAGCTATCGGCTTGCTGATGTAAGGATTCATTTATAAGAAACTTTATAAAAACCAGTTAACCTATATTCCAGTCGACCGCTTGCCTTTTTTATGTCTAGTACTCAATTATTGACTGTACTACAACTAATCACACGTTTCTTTTTTATGATCAGACAATGATTGTATATAGCTTCATGGAAATAAATAAAAATGTAAATGATTCTCCAGTATAAAATTTACGAGATCATTAATATCTTTATATATTTAAATGTGTGGAATCTAAATTAAATCTAAATCAATATATACATTGTCGGCCAAAAGTTTGGAAACATTTCGTTTCGAATTATGTATAGTGTTTAATATATAATATATATATATTATTACTAAAGTAAATTATTGAGAAACTTATCGCCTGTAGCTTTAAAATAATCGAATTATTAGTTCAATTTCATAACCAGGTGACAGCTATTGATCTAAAAAAAAGATTCAATTTACGGTGAGTTACTGTGACGGTTGACTCGATGCTAGAAAGTCGTTTTTCTGCCGATCTCGATCTCGTTGCGTCACGTGCTTCGGAATGCTGAAGGTCGACCCTGAAAATGATAATCGTCTATTGTCGAGGTACCTCCAGTGCGTGTGTTTTTCATGATGTGTAGCAATAGCCTTTTTTTGGAAAATTTCCCGTTTTAGATTAAACCTCTTTCTTACATCAAAAGCCATTAAAAATCTCAATTTAATGCTTACACGGAGAGAGAAATTTTCATATAAAATTTTATAGTAAAATTTTTCTCCATATACAATTCACTCCTTCACAAAATAAAAATAAAATTGCATGGGACTAACAACTGTCACCTTATTCATTTAAAGTAGCTATGATAGAATAAAAATCTCGCTCTATTATAAAGTGTCCGCACAATGTGCGAACCATTTAACACGTCAGGTAACATTACAGCAGCGCCTCTGATTGATCGTCGCATTCGTCGATTGTCATATTCTAAACCAGTGCTTAGACGATTACGTCTCTATCCTTTTATGCGAAACCAAAGGTACGCCTAGCCGCAGACCCCGGCTAATAATTGATGAAACAGTTAGAATTTCAGACGACTGAAACATTTGCTGCTCTCCAGTTGAAATTGTCGCGGACGCGGCAAAAGGGTTAGGCTACTTTTTTTTTTAAAAGTCTCGAGCCACGCCCACGAGGGACAATGTTGCCTACGCCTCGTGAATGCCAATTGCCCTAATAATTATCATCCTTATATTTCTCTCCCTCGTCCGTTTACAAATGTTTCGCTCCTTTTCTCAATGCTAAGTGTAACCGAGTGAAAGCTGCTGCAGCTGTCGCTGTCGCTGCCATTAAAGTGCAGAAGGCAAGAACGAATTATGGGGATTACAGAGAAGGATGGAAGCAGGGAAAGAGGAAAATGAAAGAGAGAAGTTAGGAGTGGGACTGAAATAACGATATAGAGCCTCGGCGAACTTGAAGCCGAGGAAAATTTTAACTTTATGTGCGGCTTGCAAGTTTTAATTCTGTTAAATAATCGCAAAAGCTTTATTTATACTTTTAAACTCTAATGCGTTCGTTTAAAAACGGCAAGAGGCTCACTCGGGATCCATTCCGTTTCCCATTAATGGGTTTTAATTTTTCATGGTATATTTTGTGATATTTACCGTTATATCGTTTTACCGACGCGAAAAAAAAAATCGAGCGTAGAATATTTCTTGAAAAACACTTGCGATGTACGTAAGTACAAACTCGGCGAGAAAAAAAACAATCGAATAGTTCTGTAGTAAATCTGAAAAGTTCCTTCGGCAGAAACGGAAATATCCAGGTGAAAGGGTGAAACGGCAGGCCGAGCTCGCGTTATCGATGTTAGGTATACGCGTACACACACCAGAGGGAAAAACATACGATCCTTTTGTGCGCCTACCAGGCCGGCGAACGCTCGCGGGGCAACTGAAATCGAAACGGAATAAAAACGACTCTGAGGGTGGCCCCCCTGAGAGGGTTGTCGAGCGCACAGGAGGCGAAAAGATAGACATCGGCTCGCCGGCGTTACGACGATTGTGCAACTCCGTGTGCGTATGCACATGCCTCCGCGAAGGGGTTATTAATGATCTCCCGCGTACCTTACCTTTCTATTTCTCTCTCTCTCCTTCGGTGCTCGTTTCGCGCACACTATACATACTCTTTTCTTTTTCTCTCCCTCGTTTGCGTCTCTCGCGTTTCTTTTCTCATTGTGGCGCGTCTTTTCTATCGGCGCGCACTGCGAGAGGCCGATTGCTTAATCTAGCACGAATTACCGAGTTGTTAATCACCGAAAAAGACACTCCCCGGTGAGCTCGATATCTCCGCAAATCTGTTGGGCAACGCGCCTTTGTGTAACCGTTTGAACGCTTTTTGTCGCGGCGCTTTTCTATGGACTCTGTACTTAGGGGCTACTGCCTAAAATTAAGGTCAGTTTTTGGTCGATGGATTTGGTAAATGACCTGGTAAATCTTTAATTATTGACCGCTTTCGAGGCTGTACTTACGTGATTGAAATCTGAAGTTTGAAAGGAGCGAAAGAAAAAGATGTGGTACAAGACTCTTAACAGTTTTTTTAATTGCCGGTAAATACAAATCGCTATTTATGATTCGTGTTGCAATTTTTCGAAATTTTATGGTTTTCAAAGAGTTGCGCAAAAAAGAGTAAAAAGTAGTAATTGGTTGTGGGTCACATATCCTTGAGAAAAGCCTTGAAGATCTTTAAAGTTGGTTTTTTATCGCTGCTTTTCTATGCGTATGTAGGCTGATAGCGGTCCAGATGCAGGCACGTGCGCAAATAGATTGTGCATTTATATCACCATCCGGTGGGAATGTGAAAGTCGTGGGTATGATAAACAGCGCTCATATGCGTAGCAGAGATGAGTCAGTAACTTTATACCAGAAGAGATTCACATCATTAGTTTGTGAACATTTGAAATATTCGCTATTTAAAATTGTTCCCTCATTACTTTAATACTTTTCATACCCATAAATTTTTTTATTTGTTTCAATAACGACGCGAAAAAGAAATACAACGTTTCAAAAAGATTTTCTAATCTCTTGCAAGATGATTTACAACCAACTCAAGAGCATTAAACAATTAACAAAAAATGGCGATCGTCGTAGTAACGAGCGGTTACCATGTAATATGTCCTGCAATCATCTGTTATCTCTATGAATTTTTAATTAAAAATAATGAAGCAAAGCGCAGTCGCTAAATCGTTAGGAGACAGGCGAGTGCACCAATTTTACGAGTTACCCAGGACACCACTTGCTGGTAGCGAGCAACGTCCTTCGCATGACCATCACGCGAAATTAGCACCAGGGTACGCGCGTAAGATCAAGTGATGAGTCAGTGCCACCTGTTGTCGTAAGCTGCTCACTTCCCGCGAATTAATCCTCGGCGCTTTAATGCAGGCAAATGCGATTACCGGTTTTATACGAGCAAAATCCAGCGGACGTTGTGACATCCAACTCGCGCGTAAGGTCCATGAAAAATAAACTGTTTTCCGACCTAATGAACGCGCGGTAGCTCGATTCGCTACTTCTCCTTATACAAGCCATCCAGCTTCTGGAATCCTCCCTTAATAAAAAAACAATTATAGGAAATTAATTTGATACGTTTCCAGTTAAACGGTGATATAATTTAATTTAAAGTTTGAATAAATAATTTTTTTTTTAATTTATTTTAAAAATAAGCGCATTAATATAAATTTATGAAATAAGGTCGCCATTAATCATCTAACTCTCGAAATGGTAAGCTATTCAAGCAAGTCTATTTTGTTTGTTTAAATAAAAAAGGTACATAATAAACCACACAAGATTGACATTCGATTACGGCGTTCTATATACTCGAGGATTTAATACGAGTGGGCTTATTCACCTGAAAAAAAGGCTCAATCTCAATCATCCGCCTCCGCCTTAAGTGTCCCGAATTAGAAACTCGTCCGCGATCGCTGAATATTCCAGGGCTTCTTACCCCATTCCTCATTCGTGTGGACGGTAATTGCAATATTGGTCGATGAATGGGTGTATGCCGGATCGAGGAAAGTGCAGGCCGGCGCTAATGGATCCGAAAAGAGAGGGGACTAATCTGGTCGGCGCCGATCGCGATTCACGCTCGATTAACCTCGAATCGCGCAAGCCTCTTCCGCGGTAATGACTCTGCTAATGCCGAGGAACGCGCGCACATAAACATCGCTCCGACTGGATGAGGAGTCGAGCCTCCGGTGGTCCACTTCGCGGGGATGCCGGAAAAGAAATGCGCAAGTGTGCACAATCCCGGATGTCCGTATTATTGCAGTTCTCTAATAACGATCTTCTTGATCTTGTGGATTTTTGTTGAATACTTTTTTTTTGTGAAAGGAGTTGCTCAGAGTCTCGAGCTGCGCCTTGGTAGGCAGTTTTATGGCCAGCGGACGTGTATGGCTGTTTGCCGGGCGATAGGGGCTTTCATGTTTTGCTTACTTGTGCCTTACTTACGCGTTCTTAAACATTTTTTGAAATTCTGATATTTTCAAGTATCCTAAAACAGTTTTACACCTCAAATTTTATTTAAATAAATAAACAGTTTTTTATCTAATATCAATCCTCTTCTATGTTTATTGTGTGTATATAAAATAAGTGATATAAAATATTCATCAATTATTAATTTATGAGGTAAATCTTTAAATGGATTGAAAATTGTTTCTTATTAATTAATAATTTACATTCCCTATAAGATCGCAATGATAATTGCAGAGCTGGAATTTTAATAATTCTAAATTACAATTGTTATTTGAAAATAATAATCATTACCACGATCTTATTAACGATAATTTTCGTATAATTTCTTTAATGCATCGTTACCTACTATTTTACGTAATTTCGACGCTCCATTCAATAAGGTATGTGCTTGCATTCGCGTTTGCTCGAGCCAACACGAGGCCCCGCACGTGTCTCTTTGCATAAATACCGCGAAGCCGGCACAGCGTGCATTGAAGTGCCGAACGTGAACATTAATGACGTTTTGTGCGCAACACCGGTGCGCGGCTTTGAGTTGCAAGTCCATACAAATTGGTCCAAAGGTTAAGGGCGTCATCTCACGAAATTGGTAGGGGGTAGGGCAGAAGAAGGGAAGCAGCAGAGGTTTTCTTAGAGAGCAGTTGGCAGCCACTTCCTACTATAGTCTCATTTAATAAAATAAAAATTGCTAGTTCCAACAAAAAAGCAATATTTTTTAAATCGTTTAATTTCACAACGTATATTCAAATACAAAGTACACTGACAGCAAAGATAAGATTCTTTTACCCAAACTCTTTGCGTCTTTAAAAAATAATTTTTTTCATGGTATTAGAAATCAAGAAATATGCAGTATCATTAGAGAAATATTTCTTAATAGTTAATGCGCGATCATCTTTAACGACGAAAATCCCTGGATGTCTTAATAGTTAATGCACCGTTCCTTTACATCTAATACCTATGCATTTGGACTATATTAAATGCGCACGGCTTTATATCAAAGACCAGTGTCAGTAGTACTTTGGGTCAAAGAATCTTTTCTACCAGTGGATTTTCTTTATTTTTCTACATGCTAATTAATTTAGATATTGTGAAAAATTCACATCAAGGAAACCTGTACAAAAGAAAATTGTCCAATTATAATTGCAACAAAATTAATTGCTCGAAATGTGCCGAGAGGAATTACAGCAGAAATAAAATCAACAGCGCGTTGGACAAAGACAAATTGCGCCGTAGGAGTCAAAGGCAAGTTCAGCCGACGGAGCACTCGAAAAGAGGCATTTAAATACCCTTCGCGGAACGGCCGACCGTACGGACGCTGGACGTCGGCTTTTCTTCCGGCGAGGGCGTTAATTGCCCCCACGACCGGCTCTCCCGCAGAAACCAGAGCGTAACGGACTTTCCCGAAGGTGTTGAATGCCCAGGTGTTTTGTTGCCTCCTTTTTTTATTTTAAAGGTCCATTACGTCGCTTTTGACACTTGTCGGCGGTTGCAAGCCGTACATTGTCCGGACTTGTGGTTTTGAATTTCAAATTTTCAGCGCTACACTTTTTTTTTTGTTCGCGAGAGAAGCAGCTCTAGACAGAGCAACTATTACGCGAGATTTTAAGAGTACAAGCGATTCGCCTACTTTACTCTACTGTTCAACGGGCTCCAAGTATTCTGCAGGGACTTGAATATAAATTAAGCCGAGCAGTTTTAAAGGATAGAGAAGAGGCTCCAGCACGTCGGAGCAAGAAAGGGAAAAGTCCTCGAGTCGGCGGGAGATTACGGTGTCCACCGGTCGAACAATTAAATTTTTTCCTCTCGTTTTCGTGGTCATTCAGTCGTTAGGCCGGCCATTAGACACCTCCGGAGAAAAAGGCGTAATGAAAAGTAGCTGTACGCGGTGCAATGCGTGCATTGAAATGCACAAAGAGCCTCATCCCCGGGGCGCAAAACCGCAAGCCATTAAGGTCCCTGTTGTCTCGGGCTGCAGCGCCGAAGAAAACTAGAATTTTCGCCATTCATCCGGCCTGCGCTGTGGAGCTATGCACAAAAGCCCCACGCGACGTCGTTCGGACTTTCTCGGGCGGCGGCGCATCGCTCGATATATACGCGAGCGCGTCTTTTTTTTCGCCCTTTTGTCGAGTCGCCCGCAAAGTAGACGCGAGGCGAGTCATTGTTTCGTGGGGAGGGGAGAGCGCACCAACAATGGGACGTGCCCGTGTGTCCGTCGAGAAAGTGAAAAAGTCGATGAGGCGTTTTGGGCTCCGGGGTGAATGCATCTTCCTGATGGGGAATTGGGGATTCCGCACACTACAACGCAGAAAAAAATTATGTACTTTTTTCTTTTGCCGAGTCGATATTCGTTGGTTTTTGTTGCACCTTATTCAAAGAGACATCCATGAGCTTCGATAAGGAAGCTATAGGTTGGGGATAACTTTAACGGCATTGTTTTATAGACAAGGATAAGTATCGTTCATTTATTATTCCTTCTGCTTTCACTGTACGTTACACGTGGGTCTTATTTTTATTCTTTATTTTTATGTAGGTATGCAACTGGAGAGGTCGCATTAGTCAATATACAAAAAAGTGCAATTGATGCATTTGAAGATGGACGTGAAAGCCTCAGTTCCATTCTTTAGTACAGAGAATAATGGACAAAAAAAAGATTACGTACTTGAAAAATAAGGGGAAGTTACATGTAATGCAATTGTAAAAGACTCGTTTAGAGTCCTCTCGAATAAAAATAACAAAGCTTTCGGATTAGATAGAAAGTGCGTTTCCCATTTACTCTTCAGACAGAAGATCTAATAATTCTTTGAAAAATTACGTAACAATAACTTGAAGATAGAGTCAAACATTTTTCGATTGCACTGTCTTAGAAAAAAAGCTCTCCGTCATTTAGTGCATAAATAAAGCAACGAAGAATTAAAACTCCACGGCAGACTTTCTAAACTTTCTAGCGAAGATTTACACGCGCTTTAAAAGCCTCGTATCTCCGTTATCTAAATTCCGTAAAATCTTGCACATTTCGCATTGCATCTCGCGCTCGTGAAAGAGGCTCTCCGTTTGCTGCGGGCACCCCGCACTTTCTCAATCGCGGAAAACCTATAAAAAAACTTGCAGACACCGCGCGTCCGTTCTATAGTCACGCCATTAGATTCGGAGCTCACCGCAGAACAGACCGATAAAATCATTGTCATTCGTCTCGTCGCGCAGATTCACGCGACTCCTGATCGACGATATTACACTTTAATGGTCTTAGCCGCAAAATGCCTCCACTAAATCACCGACTTAATCCCCCCGGGGCGAGCGAAGGAAAAAAGGAAAGGAAAAATAAAAGCCCACAGCGCTTCTTGCGATTTCGCTCGGCTATTGCGTCTATGGCCTCTCGCTCCTTTTCTTCCTTTCACGCGAGGCGAAGGCTTACCGGAGGTAAGTACGGGCGGAGGGGAAGTGCGCCGGTGATTTTCGTCGGCGACCCTTTGCGGCAGCGACGTGTGCATCGGCATGTACAGACTACAAGACGAAGGAACGTCACGCCCGATTAGAGACGAACCGTTGGAGAGTCGGCTATGTGACACAAGTTATCGCAATGACTTGCTCGTAAAAATACGAGTGGCCGGGGGCTTTCTCTTCATCCGACCCTTCTGATCTCTTTATTTAGATGTGTTACTTTCAACGAAAGAGTAATTTTTTCTTTTTAATTTTTAAAAGACAATTTTTTGTTTAAAAGATATAAAATTTACTGCTATATTCTGTATTCTATAACGTTTTAGTATTCACAGCGCAATATTAAAAATAGTTTACTATCTTTTAATAACGCGTGATGATATTCCAGTAGTTCATAAAAAAATAAAATAAAAAATTGTACAAAAAGTTCTCTTTATTCTTTTTTTTTTTTATAAAAAAAGATAAACTCTATTTTTAAATAATAATCTTTCCTGTAATCTCGTAGGTACACATATATACACGCCGCTTAGGAGTGTCGCTCCGCTTTTATTTTTTCTCACCCTCTTTATCCTTCTCCCTCGAGCTCATCGCCGACTCCTCGTCACTTTTCGATTTTCCGCATTTCCTTTTTTTGCGCGCGCAAGGGGTCGCGCGCTCCCGAGGCGTGAGAATGGGCATACGCGCACTGGCCCCAGCAGGATTTTGTATCGGTGATTTTTTATTGTGACGTGGCGCTATTTTGCCCACTTTGCACCTCGTCGCCTATTTTTTTCCGTCGACACGGTTTTTTGGAGAAAACCTGGGGGGAAAACGATCATCGGTTGTTTAGTGACCACCGATGCGTTTCCCGAGACTCGTAAACTAAAAGTTAAAAGGGGAAAATAAATTTTCGCGTTTTTTATCCTATCCGCCCTAGAAGGTGGTGCTTTCGTATTTTTTTAAAGACCAAGTGCACCCCAAAGTAAACACCATTCAATAGAAATTAACAGGAGAGTAAAAATGTGCGCTGAATTACGACCGTGAAAAAAAATAAAAACGACATCATAAACTTTACTTTTTTCGGTGTCTGTTGACAATTTCAAAAAAAAAAACGGAGCCATGCGTCTTCGTTTCGCAGATAAAGGCTTTCCCGTTTTACCTCCTACCCTTTGATATTTTTTTCTCTGAAATTTATAGCCATAGACTATATACAAATGCAAAATCGAAAATAAAAACCTAAAAAAACTAAAAGGTGAACCAGTTTTTATAAAATAAATATGGAAACTGAAAACAAAATTGTTTTAAACGAGCCAGAGTGAAAGTGATTGAGACTACTATATTTTTCGAGCGATAGGATAAAAAGAAGTACCGAGAGCTGATTTTTCTTTTATTTCACCTGTTTCAGACACTTCGTATGAGAAGGCATGCAGAAGAGGCAGCGCTCCAGCCACCCCCGTGCTTGGCGCGCGGCCACTCGACGTCACCCCCAATCGTATTGTCGTAAGTACCTCGTGCCTATTTCGAATTCCTTCGAGTCTTGACTACTCCATTAATTGCGAGAGAATTTCAAGATTTTAATGGAACTAACAGACACCAGTGAAATTTTGGCTACATATTTTATAATTAAGCTCACCCTTTTCCATAAAAAAATTATTCATTTAAATTTAGAATTTACAATTCAAGAATACAATGGGATGATTAATAATAATAATATTAATGGAATGAGTAATACCTTTTATTAGCAAAGCGAATGTTTTCTCAGGTCGAATGAAATTATAAAACCCCAATGAATACCCTCAGCATCTTTTTTTAATAGACACTCGCAATTCCATTTTCAACTACCTATAATTTTATTATTCAAATGGACCTTGGGGAAACTTTTCATTCCGTAGCTCCGTCAAAGTCGTCGAAGCCAATTCCATCGGGAAGTGCACCCTTTTTGATGGAATTACCTGCGGCGAGCCTCTCCGTCCGCGGCAGAAAAAGAGGGGCACGTCTTTTTTTTCTACCCGCTAGAACGAGAGAAAGAAAGAAAGTAAACCCACCCAAGCAGAATCTCGTTAGTCAACGTGACTCGTGCGTTCCACTCGACTCAAGCGAAAACTCTGGGGTCCCCTCACGAAAAAATTTCCCCCACGTCCGATTAGCATATTCGCGTGGCGCCTCCGTTCCGCTCCCGAAAATCCGCATTAAAGGGCCGGCCGGAGGAATCGATCGGAAAAGCCGAGGCGGCAGAAACGAGTTCGGCATCGATCACAGTCACCTATCCGTGGACTCTCCCCACACACCGGGCAGCTTTGTGCAAATTCACCTGGAGCCGGGCGTGTGAAAGCGCCTCAAGACTTCGCTGCGCGCTGGCAGCTGAATAGACATTCGAACGAGGTTCATCAAAGTTTTTCCTCAGCGGAGGGCAGACCTAACGGACGTCCGGCGCGGCTGAATGTGGACCGAAAAACGGTCATAATATTTAACGGGTCACTGCTTCGTTTGTTTTCGAGTGCGCTGAGAGGCATTCTCTCGTCACCTAATGGATATTCGTCAGATTTTTTTTACGATCCATTCGAGGTGACCGTCGCGTAGGTACGCGACGAAGATTAATCGATCGTGAAACGTCAAAACGTGCTTGAAAAATCCTGCAATCTGCGATTTGGGTTTGAAGGAAAAAATAAATGGTGCGATTGTACGGACACGGCACATTTCGATTATGCATACGAAGCGTAAGAATTCGAATGTTATGTGTACTCTCACCGTTACGGATATTTCGCCGTTGGAACGAACGCTGCATGTAAAAGAATCAGATGATTACTTGTCAGGAAAATATGCGATTCGATTTACTTCCGTTTCATTCCACTGGCTGTTTTCTCAGCTGCCTTTTGCTTGCGTTTAATTCAGTCGGTAGCGAAAAATTGGCGCGCTATTTATTTATTTGCGGGAGCGGGTTATATGCGTTTATGAATAAATTTGCTTGCTGCTCAACCCTTCGTCCAGCCCCGCTCATCCCCAACGACTTCATTTTTGCTTTGAAAAATCGTCTCGAAAAATTCTTCAAGGGCTCGTCTGAAATTAGTATCACAATGGAGGGATGGAATCGATTACATCCGGTGAACGTGCGTACGCATATTTGCGAAGCGACGTAAACAACATACGGACGACCGGTCCAACGAACATTTTCCCTCGCACGAATAGTTGTACAATTCGTTTGCGGAAAAAGGCTAAACACACCCCACCAGTACATTTCATTGTTATACTATTTTTTTTTCATGTAATTATAGTAGAATATTTGATAAGAAACAACTACGATGCGATCTAAATAAATAATTCTAAATTGACAGAAAATACAAGCACATGGATTTTTTAAAATAATTAGCATAATGTTTAATTAAATATAAATCAGATTAATATTGCGATTTAAAGATTTCTTTTCACATAAGGCCAAACAAATTTTTAATGCCTGAGTATTATATTTGAATCTACCTATACAAAGCACACCTGCGATCAGATTACCAAACGCACGTCGTTGACATCGGGAACACCTTTATATCTCGATTACACTAAATCGCTTATTAGAGCGATAAGATCGACGGCGAGTAGCGTAAAGTATAAACTCTTTTCACAAACTAATCGCGGTATATCGTTGCACACCGCGCGGTGCAGCACAATACCTCACGCTGGTGCGGCCTCGGCGATCTGCCATAAAAATCTACCCCCAACGAACCGGTCGGCGAAATATTCTTCAGCGCGTCGCGCGGCGACAACAAGGAGGGGCGGAGGAGATCGATTATACGACCGACGCAAACAAACGAGTGCCTACCGGACCGCAGGTGATTTTTCTCTTCTCCAAAGAGGGAAAACACTAGTTCTCTGTGGCTCGATACTCGACAGAGGCCGCGCGAAAAAATCGCGCGGTCTACTGGTGTGCTCAGAGTCACTGGCCACAATGGAGGGGTCGAGATCAATTACGCACAGTTGACGTCGTACAAACGGCTGTCTATCCGGTTCGCGTGAGATTTTCGGCGTCAGATTCGAGCGTCAAGTCCCCAGGCTTGTCCCTCTTAGTCGGAAGTTAAAAACGCCGCTGGTGAAATATTGCGACTGACAGGGATGATTAATTTTTGCTGGCTGTATGAATTTCGAATCGGTTTGCGGTGTAACTGAACTGTCAGATCGCTGCCAAAAGTTTAGCTAACCTTGAGTTTTCTTTTAATAAGTAAATCGTTTTAGAAAATTTTATTTGATGGTGAGCTTATTCTCTAAAATTTTATTTTATTTTTCCTTAAGTTTCGAACGTCATTTTTTTTAATGAATTAGACACTTCATCGATTAAATTATTGACAGCTACTCTATTAATGAACTTAGAAAAAGAAGAAGAAAAAAATGTGATGCAGAAACCATAAAAGATAGATTAGTGTATCAAAAATTTCACGCTTGAATCTCTTTCTTGACCTTAATTTCGTCCGAAATCGACCAGCGCCCATTGACTGGCTACCTCAAATTCCCATAGCGCATCTGCAGGGCTACCTCGCACGACCCTGTCATCGATATCCCTGCGAGAAGCCTAAATCCGACATTCTCCCTTCCAAATCTCGCAGATATTCGAGATTACCTACAATTCTGCGTTGACCCTGTCTCCCCCGTCTTTCCGAAAATTTTCGGGAACACCTCGAATTGCTCGCTCTTTCTCCAACGTCATTGCTTCGTTAAATATTCAGGGTTCGTTGTACTCGGTTTTCAGCTTTTCGGTCGATATATACCCTCGGCTTTAATTAGAGCGCGAACTGCCACTGCTACTACGTCGTCGCGGCTGCCTAATGAAGCGACGCGGGAAACTGCGCCCCTCAGTCATCGTTGGGAGCCCGTCCTGGCCAGATGAGCTGACGACCTGATTTGCAGATTCTGCAATCGACTTTTTCTCACGCCGCGTTTTAAGTGTCAATCGGGATTCCGTTCGTGTGTGGATGAGCTTCACGGTTTTTCATTTATATGGAAAGTAGCTCGTCAAACTAAATTGCTTCTGTAAATTTCGATGTGTAAGAAAGTTTAGGAGCTCGATGATCGCTATGTTAATGAACGCGTTCGAATGGGGCCATTAAGCTTTGCGGCAAGAATGAATTTGCGCAAGTTACTGATTTAATTAATTGGATCGTGAATTAAGGAAGCTGATTTTGCACAATTAAAAATCCAAATTTGACTACGTCTTTAAATAGTATTAGTAAAAACAATTTTGAATTGAAAATCTTATGACATTTTTAGAATATTACTAAAAACTGACAGAAGATGTGTTTTAAAAATTGAAATAAACAAAGATAAACGAAAGTTTGTTCTCACGTGGCGTCCAGGTAAAGCACATTAATCTTTGATTTTTGTATTTGTCATAACTAGACTTAAAAATTGAAAAATGTCTATCATTATTAGGAATTAGTTCCGGTAAGAATTCATATTCTCGCATGATTAATCACCAAATCAGATTAACTTTCTGCTACAAAGAGACACCGATTCTTCACTGTACGCCCTCCTTTTCACTTCATTGTCATCCCTTAATGCATGCAAAGATCAAAGGATTAGGCAACCGCCAAATGTTGCCCCAAAAAAATTCTCATGCGAAAAAATTCTCAAACATTTTCAACCGAAGTAAAAGGAAGGACCGATAAAATTTCGACATAAAATACGAAACGTCGATAATAATTGAGAAACGTGTCTTCCCCAAAAGAACGTTAAATCCGCATCTTCTCTCTCTCTCTTTTTTACAAAATCTACGTGCCATTGCGTCCGCTGACCCATTTAAACCCTCTGAGAAAATCTCGCAAAGAGACGACTAAAAGAGAGTTGAAAAAAAAAAGGTCCCAGGACCGACGGAAGCGCATTCTTTCGTTTCCTTGGTCCGTTTCCTGCCGGCCGACCTTCGATCCCACCTCCAGCCGGGGCTTTTCTTCCAGCGGCAGCCGCCTCCTTGCTCTTGCGGCTCACGGCATCCGGATTTTGAGCTTCTGCTCACGTTCTTCCGATCTCTTGAATTTCACGGGATAGATCGTCGGCGCGGCCGGAAGCCGCCTCCCCGGGTACGTACGTGCGCCCACACCGCTGCAGGTGGTTTTTCGCCCGCGAGACTCCTTTTACGCATTCCTCGGTGCGCGCAGCCCTTTTGTCGCGGTGACGTCATTGTTTGTTTTCGTCCGCCGTCCGTTTCCAGTTTCGGGAATTACTTTGTAGCTTTCATTATTCTAACCACCGGTAATTTAAATTTCACGCGAGTGATTGCGCCTGGTTCCGGCCAGCAATGAACTTTAATATACACAATCGGACTTAATAACTTCATTTAAAGGAACTCGGTTAGCCATATCCTCCAAATATGTGCTCTTTGAAAATTCCGTATTGTAGGTACTCCAGCGGGCACGTCAGTTGACGGCGCGCGATTCAAAAATAGAAAAGAAGCGGAATAATGGATTTCGCAACTTCCTTTGGCGTAATGCGGAATACGCGAGCAGGGAGGCTGGTATTTTCGGCCGGGTGCACTCGGGCCTCGTGAAAAATTCAGGCGCATTCAATCGCCGATGGAGCGTGCGCGCCTGTATAAATGACCAGGATCCCGCCGACTCCTCGAGTGCACGGGGCCAAGAAAAGGGGCGGCGTATCGATCGGTGACTTTCGGCGCGCAAAGACGCCGGCTGGCCCCGACCCTTGGTACACTTATACACGCACAATGCGCGCCTGCACGAAACGACGCGTCGTGGATTCTGTTTCGCCATAATTCACAGGGAGAGAGAAGCCGGGCGAGACAATTTCGACGAGTATCGCGTCGGTGCTTCCTCGCTCTCTGCCGAGCGAGCGAGATACGTCATACTGGCGAGCTGCGGTGTACGCGCGGGTTATTTATGTGCGACTGCTGAGTGAACAACAATGGCTGCTTTTATCATTTCGAGTGTCGTAAAGCTGATACTGCACGTATACCTGTAAATCTCTTGCAGACGCGCACGTTGAAATAATTGATGGACGTTTGGAGAACTTGCTTGAGTGGAAGTGGCGGGGCGCGGATGCTGGAGGTTTGATCGTTCAATAAATTGGGTTGCCGTACGGGCGACAAGAGTCGTTAAATTTTAGGAGCTTGGGAAAATTTTATATCCACTTTAGAATCATTGGTATAGAGACTTAATTCTCTCTCGACCCTAATAAGTCTCGAATTTTCCACTAAAGTATTAGAATTGTGTACTCGATCGTCGTAGTGTATAATAATAATCCGTCAATCAAAGAGAGAATTAAATCAGCACAGAGAAAAAGAGCGAAACGGCTGAGTACGCATTGAGTTTAATCCTCTTTCCCCGTTGTCTCGGCGGAAAAAATTTAATCGTACGGAAAAAGACGTTGCTCCCGCATTAGCGAGGACCCGGCGGGTCTTGTTTGTGAATTATTTTGCCAACTGGTATAAAAGATGGGGGGATGATGTCGATCGCGGCGGAAGTCAAAAGGCGAGATGCGCGTCTCACTGCGATCGTTGAAAGTACAGGACAACTAATCGTCGATTCGGCAGTTGACGGGCGACAAAAAAATTCGACTGGAGGAAGGCGCGAAAGGGTCGCGAACTGCGCGAAAAACAAAGGGAGGCGGCCCGGAAACTGGTTCTGAGCCAACGATATTCGTACGGGCGAGGAGTCTGCGGTGGATCCGCACGACCGTTGTGCCAAATTATTCTAGGGCTGATGGAATTTTTACTATGATGTTGTAAAGAACGAGATTGCAAAGCTGATGGTACAAAACTGTGGCCTCTAACGTTCAGAATTTATTAAAGTGTGATTGATTAAAGGCAGAGAGTAAAAAACGCAGCTATATTTCGTAAAACGTTAAATTTGTCACTGCGTCGATGTACACTCTGAAATTAATTATTAAAATGAGTTCAGTTTGTTCTACTTTCAGTTTTACGATAAATAAAGAAACTTCTAGTGCTTTATATACGTTTTATAATTGTCAGAAGATCAATATTACCATCACTCGCTGGAAATGATCTAAATTCTTTTCTTCAAGCCTTTCACTTTATATTTATATTCTATTTGGCATTACATTGGTGCGTAGTTAATAAGAATGATTAAAAAAATTGTTTTTTTTTATTGATAGAGTTATCTCAAAATTTTGGAAATGTTTAATAAATAAAAAAGAAATAATTTTAATTCACATTAATAATAAGGTAATATAAGCAACATATAAAAATTATTATATTAATACTACTATTTCTTAGTATAAATGTTCATTTTATTAATTTACTAAAGTTCTGTTAAAAAGTGAGAGATATTTATATGAATAAAATTTATATTTATTGAATGCGACATAAAATATGTATTAGTTCATTGTATTTTGTGAAAAAAAGAAAAAAATTGTTCGACCGTGACAGGACTCGAACCTGCAATCTTCGGATCCGAAGTCCGACGCCTTATCCATTAGGCCACACGGTCTGATGAAAGTTGCGATGTGGGTATCGCAGTGTAGAAATGTATACCGTATTTGACTATCAAGACCAATCGATAATGCAACAAAATTATTCTTAATGAAATCTTTATTATTTATATTTAATTGTAAATTTGAATTATAAACAATTACATAAATATTTAGTTAAAAATATTACAGTTTATAATGTCATTGATGGAACTAAGAAATTATAGTATAATTAAGTCATAATTCTTTTATTAATTTTGTGATATTAATATTATAAACATCAACTATTTGTAAATTCTTATACGTTTCGATTCAACGAGTATCGGTAAAGCAGAAACCTAACACTGTATCGTAAGTTTAGATGTGAAGCACAAATAGCAAACTCGTCAAGGCCTGTGGAATCCATTTAATCTTATCTTTCATTTGTAAGATGTATTTAACCGCAAGATATTAATTAAATTTATTCTTCCTTATAGTTTAGATAAAATATGATAATAAATTTAATAAATTCGATATTATTTTTACATTGACAGATACATAATAAGTATTTTGTCAATTCAAACAATATATAAATCTCCATAAAACAATTGCTTTGCACTTGTTGATGTTCATGTCCTCTTGTGCGTGTCAAAATAAAAGCTGAATAATTTATGAATAATCCGAGGCAAACCGGAGAATTATGCAAATTTTTACACGGAAAAGTTCCATCAATAATGCAGTACGTCCTGCCGGCCCCTATCTAATTCCCATTCGGGCCCTCGAAAATGTTGACGGAAAAATCTCCCGCCGACCAATTCGAAATTCAAAGTCACCCTGGTGTTTTGTCATTTTCTCCATAAGCAGCACTTCCTCTCCTCTCTTGGCAAGATTCCGATCGACGTCTCGCCCGGGCCGCTTCTACCGCGTGATGTATAACGCACGCGTTGGAACGTGCCGTCAGCGCCGGATTTGGACGAGCATCTGATTGCCGGGGTGCATTTTTACATACATTAAAATATTTTCGGGAAAACGAATAAAACGTCTTTTTTGAGAAGTCATGCCTTTTCTTAATAATCACGTCGAGTCATTAAAATATTCTTAAAAAAAGTATTCTATTTTCAATGAGTACTTTTATATAAGGTAAAGTGAATAAAATATTGAATTAAAATTGTTAAATTAGCGTGTGTAAAGCAGGATCAGTCTATTTCTTACTGATGAGTCCAGTAGGCCGATCTGCGACGACGTGCACTAATAGTTTATTTGTAAAATAATCGTAATTAATTCAATTACACTTACTTGTATTTAAAGAACTTAAGCAACGTGGTACAAAACCACAATTGAAAAACTGTTCTTTTTGTACAAAATTTAGTTTAATCTTCCGTAATTGAATTTATTCAAAAACATTCAACACGCTAAATCAGCTGGAGTGAAGTAGAGTGAAAACTAACTGTTTCCGACTCAAGTTTTCACTTTAATTTTATAGTGAAATTAACTCTCTTGATGGATTGATTTTTTGACTCTAAAATAGAGCAAAAGGTAGGGACTTAACCTGTAATATACTACCTTAGAGTAAATTTTACTCAACTTTAGAATTAATTTAAATCAGTCTATTCATGTACAACTCTTCGAGTGATTCACTATAAACTAAGAATGAAATTTAACTCAAACTATTTTAGCTTGAACCTTCGATCGACAGTCACACTTTGTTATATAGACTTTGTTATAAAAATACTTTTTATGAATTTTAATGCAAATACTAGAAGCAAATTTCATCGGCGTACATGAATTTGATCAATTTACATTAATTTTAATGTAAACTCAATTTAATTTAATGTAAAAGATTTAATGTAAACGTTTATGTACGTCGATGAAATTTGCATCCAGTATTTGCATTAAATTGAATGTTATTTTTTAACAGCGTACTTTTGGCTCGCACATGCACGCATTGCCGCCTCTCCACCGAGTCGACGAAGTAAAAAAAAAATCAGCCGGCATCAGTGGTGGAGTAATGACGGCAAAATTAAAAACCGCGCTCCCTCTCAGCGGAGTCGGCCGCGGCATTTCGCACCATGCGAGAACGAGAGAGTCGGGCCGAATTGAAGGGGGGCCCCTTCTCGCGACCTCCTCCTCGCGACAATGGGCTCTGTGCGAGGGCCCCTCGAAAAATCGAGCGCTGCCCGGCGCTCGTTGAGAACCCCTCGAAGACATTTTTGTGAGGCTCGCTCCACCGGCCCTCCTCTTTCTCTCTCTCTCACTCGTTCACTCCTTGCCTCGTCGACTCCGTTTTTACCCCCGTCGAGCGCGAAAGCAAGCGTCTCCGACTCACCTGAATGGCCGGGGGGAGAGGGAGAGGAAGGGGCCGCTCCGCTTTTTCGGGCGCGCGCGCTCGCAGGCACAATAGCCCGTATATACGCGAGCGGTGCGTGCAGTATGCGCCTGCGGAGGCCCCGGATGAGCATCTGCGGATCAGTCGACCGCGGGATTTTGCCGAGACACGGTCTCTCGCTCGCTGCTCCGGAGCCACCGAACGGAGCTATGGCCCAAAGATCCTTGCCGCTCCACTCGCGTTGTTACGGTTTCGGTTAAAAAATTCTTTATTTTTTATCACCGTCCACTCGGCGTTTTATTTATTACCGTGTAGATATATCACTTCGAATGTTACATAAATTAAATTTGTTACGTTTTATCATATCGACCCGGTGTTAAGTTTCTTTCGTGCACACGTGAATCCATCGGAGCAGCCACGTGTTGATCGTTTAATTATTAACATTCCAAAGCAAGCGACCGTCAGCTGTTCGGTCAAGGGGAGAAAGTGTGCTGTGGAAGATCCAGAGAAGCGCAACGGAGCTTAATTGTTTCTCCAAGCGGACCTGTACGGTTGCCATATCAACGGCCGAAAAAAGAAACACAAAAAAAAGCCCTCGACCTGCCGTTAAATTATCAGGCGCGAGGAGGCGTTAAAGCAAGACGCACTCGGACTTTACAGTTATACACACTCGCGTAACGCCGGCCCCGCGTGAGCTCGATTGTCTCGATCCGCCGAGGAAAAAGTCGTTGGGCAATCCGGAACGCACACTCACACATTCCTCGCCGGGTGTACCTGCCCGCGCGAGGTGCATCAGCGCGCGCTTGCGAAATAAGGCCGGGGCACACTTTTTCGCGCGGCCATACCCACCCACGCGAGTGACGATCGTCGATTTTTCCGCTCCTATATTAATTGGCTGCCGAGAGCCGCCCACTTTTCCGCGCGCCCGGCCGAAAATATACCTGTGCGCGCGAGTGAGTCCAGAACCAGCGCCAGTCGTTCGCCGGCGGAACCACCGAGAGGTCGGCGCGCGGTCAGCGCTTTTTCTCGCGTCGTGGCGTAATTTATTAGCGGCGATCGGCAATATTGTTGCATCGTTCGGACTTTTATTGAGTAATTTATTTATTTTCCTTCCTCTTATTCGCGAGGAAGTGTGTTTTGAATTTCGGTGCGGCAGTGTTGAATCTTTCGAAAACCAGGAGAATACAAAAGCACGAGAGAAGAAAGCCGGATTTGTTTGTGCGGAAGAGTCCAAGGATTTCGCTGGAGTGAGTCAAAGCAAAGGGAGATTCGGGAGCGCCACGGTCGACTGATAGTGCGCGCGAAAAATACACGCGCCTATCTCCCGGCTGCTTTTCGCGAGCCACACAAGGCCCATATAGCCGCTTATCGCGCGGCTGAGATATCGAGGATCATTGTGCGCCGCAGCGTTTGGTATTGTGTGGAGGAGAAAAATAAGCAGAGGAGCCATCGACGCACCAGCGAAGATCCCCCTCGGTGGCTGTGCAAACAAGGTGTGTGCTCGCTCTTATCGCTCGCGCATTGTCGCACGCCAGCGATGAGTTTTTAGTGATATTCATGGGCGTTCCTTTTTTTTTTTCATTCATTGTTCGATGTACTCGGTGACAACAGCATTGTTGGAGGTGACACCAGTGAGGCATTTTCTTTCTTTAATTGCGGCTGAATTGAGATAAAATGTTTTTTGTAGAGAAAAATGTATACTTTGCAATTGTACTTTAACGATAAATGTTTGTGCTTGACGACGAGAAAAAATTGCTTCATAATTGCTAAATGCTTTTTGTATGAAAAGAGATTTTTTTCTTGAATAAAATTATGATAACATCGCATCCAAACCATTAAAAAAAACTTGCCAAACTGGTGTTTACTCATATCTCGATTAAGGAGGATGTAACGCCGCATTAAAAAAAAAACGCTTTCCTTTAAGGAAAAATCGTAGTATCATCAAATCTCAATATCGATAATCAATTATTACTACGCACATCGAGAATACCGCGGTGACTCATGCACCTCGACGTACGCAACGAAAATAAATGCGAGAAGCATCTTTTTAAAAATAAACACAACTTCAATCTCACTCGTGAAACATGAGCTATAAACTTTCAAGTAGAACGCGTCAATACCGATGCAACGAGATTACACGTGATATTTCTCGTGCCGCAACGAATAACCTCCATCGTGGAATAATAAACACACAGAAAAGAGGGAAGGGTTGGGAGCTCATTCGAATTCCACTCTTCCCGCCCCGGAAAAGCCCGACGTGCCGCGTTGCATCCTTCCTCCCATAGGTGAGAAATCATCAATTTTGTGACGGTGACGTCGTTGCAGAGCTGCGCGACCCCTTTTCAAAAAATCCACCCACGCAACGGAAACGAAACGCGGAAAGCGTCGATTCATCGACCGGAGGCGATGCCCGCCGCCCTGCTGCTGGCATGTAGCGCGTCGACGACGCGGCGCTAAGACGAAGCTCAACAACACCCCAGGGTTTATGAGAAGGCGGAGGATGTGCGTCGAGCCCCGAGACAGCAACGAGAACGAAAAGGTCGTCAGCGCCATCATCGGTTACTTCACCGCAAGGGTAATTATCGACACCGGGGGATGAAGGACGAGGCTAAAGCGGGGCTGTTCTGACGGTCAACCTGCGCCTCTTCGAGTTTTATGGCTGGTGCACTTTATTGCATGGCCCCGGGATCACTGGCCAGCGAGTTCTGGGTCAGGAATTTAGGATGTTTGCTCGGAGTAAAGCTTTTACAAGTCTTTTTTTTTTCATAAATAGCTTCTGGGTTTATACATTTTTATGAGCGTGGCTTCGCTTTCGGAGCAAATATTGCAGGGAAATATTTATATTGGCATTTATCCGATATTCAAACTTTTATAATAAAACTAATTGATATTATTTATTAATGTGGATTATTAATTTGTCAAGACGACTAATCATTTTGTCGAACGTATTTTTAGTCAGTGGGAGTTTTTTTGCTATATTTATAGCGTATTGATTGAGTGAAAATATGCAGTACAGTTATATGTACGAAAACAGGTTCTATAGTCAACAAGGTGGATGTTAGCGAACAATTATGCTGTCATATTCCTTTCATGTTTTTTTAGTACTGAGTACCCCGTGCTTGGGCAATCAGCCGAAAACCGAATAGTTAAGTGCAGGTGTGTCTTTTAGAAATTCCTAAGTCTCTTAAATGGATTTTTCAAGCTGTAGACTTAGTTCTTGGAATAATTTATACAATATTATCCCGTTAATCAAATGAAAATTGTGTAGCTACATTCGACCCTCCGATCTTATAAAATAATCAAAGCAAAGGAAGCGCTACTATCAGTAATTGAAATTAATTGCTCCGTAGATTATTTGATAAAATGAATAGGAAGGTGAACCAGAAAATTCGTTCAATTATCACGGCGAAGCGCCGGTTCACATCCTACGGAGCGACTTGCGCAAAACTGGTTACAGATTCTTACTTCCTCATTAAAAATCCAGATCTAGCGGAAGCCTTTTTCTGAAATAGCTCAAGGAGAAATCGTCTGGAAGAGAAAAAAAAAGCACATGTCCAGTCTTCTTTTATTACCAAGGCTGCGATATATTATACTTTCTAACTTTTCTTCTCTTATATTTATGTCGCATGCGGTAATTACCGTCATCATCCTAGAACAACTCGATCACACCTCGTTCCAAAAAAGAAACGAGTTCGAACTAATATTTACTCAGTTTTTTTTTTAATAGAAAGCGTTCAATGTTCAAATCGTGCTACATATTTCTTGGAAAAGTAAAAAAACACGAAGTAAAGTAAAGATCATTATTTGTTAAGTCAAAAGCAAAAACACATTGTTATATATCAATCATTCCCTACTCTGATCTGATAATAGAAAATCTTACTTCTTTGAATCTTATCTCTTCCTCGAAGGACTTTTTTCATTGCGGTGTTCCTAAATATGTTTTCCTTCATAGAAAATGCAATCAATGACTATTAAAAATTACAAATCATTAAATTTCTTTTACATTATTACCAAATACACCAAGTAATTAAATCTTAAAATTCTTATTCGTAAATAACACCTAAAGGATTAAAAAAAAAAGTTATCATCGCATTCAACAAGCGCATTACTTTTCACTTGCACAACTTTACAATTCTGAATCCAAAGTTCGTCTAATCCTAATCGCAGAATGAGCCGCGTTTTCCTTTTCACTGCATCGCGGTCAGAGTGACGCGCACGCGTGTTCGACACCGCAGTCCCCTCACCCGCAGTCGCGCGCGCGCGCGAGCGAGTCACTCGACTCCACCTTTCACCCGCGACGCGCGCGAGCGAAGATCCGCCGATACGTCCGATCAGTCGAGCTTCCTCCTTCGGTCCAGCGGGACCGTCCGGGCTACTTTTCGCGTGATTTCTCCTGCGTGACGGCGGCCCGACTCGCCGCTGCGATTCGGTATCGAGCGTTACCGATCGATCGTCCGATTTCGCTGATTTCACTGTGGAAAAGGTGACGTGATTCGCGGATGCCTTCTCGGATTAATCGACGATCGGATGTGATGTTCCGGTGGCACTGCTTTTTAATTTCAAGGTGGTGGTCGTGTTTTTAGTTTAATATAGTGATTACGATTTTAAATCGATTCTTCAAGTTATACTGCAGCTTCAGGATCAAGTGACTTGTTAGGATAAAATTTGTGAATTTATAGACTTATTTTTATGTAAGTGTGTTTAAATTTTTTTTAGAATTTTTTTCTAAAAGATTGTTATTATTATTAGTACTGCAGCTTATGTTGTAATTTTTGTAACATTTTTTAAAATAATACGTTCAGCTTGTGGATAAAGTGACTTAAATTTCGCTGCATCACGAGTACTGAGGCATTTCAAATCAATTAACATTTTTAGAATTTCTTTAACTTTGAAGAAACTAGAGAATTCTAAAGTTTTTTAATCGTCACCCTTTAGTAGCGGCAATCTTCAAAGGCTATCGCGATGAATAGAAGTTTCGGAAGATTTTACCGCGCTATAATTTTCTCGATTTAAGGTTATTTCAAAGGGTACAAAAAAAAGAGTTAGAGGGCAATTTACTCTTTCTTCTCATTTCGATTAATATGACAGAAAAAAAAATATTGATATAACCAACCCAAATGAAGCCAAAATTTCACAATTGAACTACACAGTTGAGTAAGTAAATTCGACTCAAACGTACAACTCTATATTTACATTCCAAATTAAATATTTAACGCTCAAACACATTCCACTTGTTACAATAAATGAAAAACTTTGTCGCAAAACAAGAAACAGTCCACTTAGTTTGAGTGAAGTTTCACTTACTCAACTTTACAAGGTACAAAAACAAATCAAGTAGCCCCGTCATGTCTCTCAATAAATAAATTATTATCATAATGTATCAAAAATGTTCATAACAACTCAACAGAAAAATCTAACAGATCCCCACTTCATGCGCCTTTCAGAATTTCTTCTCGAAGCGATCGTTCCGATCGAATCCGCTGAAGAGGACGAAGAGCGTGACGAAGCTCGAGCGGCAGAAGCAGCGCGGCGTCGGCCTGGGCGGCACCGGCGGCCTGCGCGGTTGTCGCTCACACGAGTCGCTGCTCTGCGGCCAGGCGGTGACCTCGATGGACCTGGCGGCGGTGACGCCGCTGCACCCGAGCCTCCTCGGCCGGCCCCACTGCTTCCAGGTCACACCCAGCAACGGCGGTCCCAAGTACTTCAGCTGCAGGACCGCACACGAGAGGGAACAGTGGCTCCACAGGTCAGTGATCCTATCCAGTGCACACATGCCTGAGTGAGACGTGCCCGGAGATAGCACCACTCGATTAGAGTATCCCGCGGAAACCTACGGATCCAAGCCGCTCCTCGCGCGTGAAACTCAATTTCGATGTAAATGAAAGATCTCCAGCCGATTGCAGGTGGATGTTCTGAAAGTGTCTTTGTTTGCTTAGATGATAACGATCGTTATTTAAATTCGAGAAGCGTTGGTCGGCAGTTGATCGGAAAAAGCGTTAGAAAAACAGTACGAAATTATAACGGGCGTTTGGAGAAATTGCCGCGATGCGCTACGATGTGATTGGGGTTTTCAAATTATCGGATGACTTTGCGATTTCAAGGTGATTTTAATCGGAAGCCTCATCTTAAAATCATCGCTTCGTTTTTTTTTTGTCAGTCGTAAACAAGCCGCGATTTCGTAACCTTTTCATTGATTAACCGAACGAAATTGTTATACAATGGTCTTACAGTCATCGCGGTTCTTTTTTTTTCGCGCCCCAAATTCACTTCGGAGTTACAATAGAAAGGGTAAAGTGATATTTCCAGTGAATATATTTAAAGCCTTCTTATTGCATTGATGATTCACCAGTCACAAACTGCAGGAGTCAGAGGACAAAACCACAAAGAAAATGTTAGTCTTTAGAAAGTACGAGCTTTAATTTACGACGCATGTTGAATGCATTTTTACTATGACTTTGAGCCATTCGCCGTATAGGGGCAAGTAAAGGCATATGCCTCTTCAGCCTTTCGAATTAAATAAAACTAGTATACATCCATGTATTTTCATCTTCTGCCGCCTTTCGAAAATCCAAATCCTGCCATCATTTACATGCTAATACGAATACCGTCGTTGTTTTTATCTACAACTTAATTTTCGAAGACACAAACTCGCTGCTGAACCAGCACGGTAAAGTCTGTACAAGTCTAAATCTAAGAAAATGCAGGGACGCAACGTGCATGTGACGCGTGTAAATTATCGTTTTCCACTGTCATTTACACGGAGAAAGAAGCCTCCTGCGCAAAGGAAGAAATTCCCGAAAAGAAAGAACCTCCATCACTCCCCGATCCCTTCTCTTTCATCTCAAGCCCCACGAGTAACTAACGACGGAATTTTCCACGACAGCCTGCGCAAGTCCGTGCAGCCGGAGGCCGAGCAGACTCGACGCACGGACAACTCGCTGCAGATCTGGCTGCTGGAGGCTAAGGGCGTGCCGCCGAAGAAGCGCTACTTCTGCGAGGTCTACCTCGACTCGACCCTCTACGCCCGCACCACAGCCAAGCTCAAGGCCGACCTATGCTTCTGGGGCGAGCGCTTCGACTTCAACCACCTGCCCGCCGTCAATACCATCCAGGTGAACCTCTACCGCGAGGCCGACCGTAAGAAGAAGCGGGACAAGAGTGTCCTCGTCGGTAAGTCCCTTACTACATTGTCGCATTCTGCGCTTTCCCCCCTGAGGAAACTCACGGGGAGGGGGGAGACGGCGGGCGCGTGCCGCTGGTCTAAATTTACGAGACGTCGCATGCTACCTTTTTTTTTTCCTTTTTGCCGGCTCGTACGATCAGATACGGGGGCTCTCGTGGGCGATTTACGACGCGGTCGAGGGGAAGCCCGGCGTCCAACGTTTTCATTCGGTGCGCCTGTCGCCGCGCGCGGCTTTCCGGCTTAACCTTTATCGATGATCCTTCCGTTTTCGAGGAAGCCGTAGGAGGTTTTTCATTCGTCGGATGGATTTTTCCGGGAGTTGTTGATGAACTTTTGGCCGCGCGCCGTTTTGCGCCGTTGCGCCGGTAGCGCCTACTTTTATAAGGTGAAAGCGCGGAAGGAGCGACCGAGAAGAAAGGCTAATTCGAAAGTTGGATTTTTCACGTTTCAGTAAAATGTAGCGAAGAAATTAGCTTTTTTATTCTTGTGCTTGTTTACTTGCTATTTTCGTTGGATGTGCATAAAAGGAGGCAGATGTTGGGCTCTGGTTTCTCGTAATGGACGGACCGAACGCGGTTAAAGGAAGTGTCATTTCCAGCGCGACTCATAGGAAGAGACTTCTTTCATCCCGCGATTTGAATGGAAAATACGATTTTCCTATTTCCGCATTTAAAAGAAAAAGTCCTGTCCCTTCTCTGCATCTATTCAACGGCGAGTTCGTTCAATCTGACGCACGCTTCTGAAAGTCAATGAATGAATGGAGGGACAGGGAACAAGCGGAGGGCATTGAAGATGTATTCGTCTCTCAAGTCTTAACATAAGTTACTTAATTTATGAATCGAGAATAAATTTAGAAATAATGCACGTTTAACTAATGGAAGAAAACTTGTAATTTTAAATATGAAGAAACAAATTGTTAAGCGTTGCTAATGCTTTCGTTCATTCATTAAAAGTGGAATTATGAAAAACCGCAGAGAAGAACTGAAAACAAATCTGCCATAAAAGTGACGAGTAATTTGTCGAATCCTCGTATATTTAGAGACAATAACTCGTAAATTCAAGGAAAAAAAGGAAAGTTAAAAATACAGGATCTCCCGCTTGCAGGCTCGGTGACCATACCCGTGTTGAACGTCACATCGCGCTACCTAACGGAAAAATGGTATCCCGTGGTCGGGGACAAGGGTCCACTGAAAGAACCTCCGGCCCTGCGGGTCAAGTGCCGATTCCAATCGGTCGACATACTGCCGGTCCAGGTGTACCAGGAGTTCCTCGAGTACCTGAAGACCGACTACGCCGCGCTCTGCGAGAAGCTCGAGCCGGTGATCGGCGTCAAAGCCAAGGAGGACATCGCCACAGCACTCGTTGCCGTTATGCAGAGGGAGAAAAGGGCGCCCCAGTTTTTAGCCGATCTCGTTATGATGGACATTCACAGAATTGGTACGAATATTTTATTATTAATTTAATTATTAATATTTATTTATTTATTTAATAAAATTCAACGGACTAGAGTCCTTACAGTTACATTTGGAAATTAAAAAAATTAACTTAAATCTAGGTATAAGAAACAAAAGTGTAATATGAGTAGAAAGCTGACACAAGAGAAATACATCCTAATTATATTTCTTTTTTTGTCAGAATTTTTTTAACAACAATAATTGTATTTTATTAGCTACAGTGCGCAATATTTATATGCACCTTTAAATCTATTTATTTGTTAAATATTTTTCGTGCAAACTCCATTTTAGCTACTAATAAAATTATTTCAATGTTATCATTATTATAAAACATTTTTTGAATAAGTGTGCAAGAAGTAAATCTCTTGAAAAATGTTAAATACTTTTTTACCCCCTAAAAATGGATAAATGAATATACACATATTCCATGTGAATTTCTCATCTTCATTTTTAGAAAGTAAAGAATAAAGATAAAAATAAAAAATTAAATCTTGTAATTTTCCGCAAACAGATCTAGTATTCCTCAAGAAGATCTACATCTGCTTATCCATCCTTACATCAGCTAACATTTGAAAACGTCGAGAAACTCCTCCTCCTCCTGTCCTAAAACCGCATAACTGCCCTGAAAATCCTCGGATCAGGAAAATTCGACCTGCGCACTGACCCCCGCTTCCGTTTTACAGATGACGAGAGGCTGACGTTCCGCGGCAACAGCCTGGCGACGAAGGCGATGGAGGCGTACCTGAAGCTCACGGGCGATCGTTATCTACAGGAGACCCTTGGCCCAGTAGTGCGCGGGGCCGTTGAGGGCGGCGACTGCGAGGTCGATCCGCTGAAGGTCGCCTCGGTCGCGGCTCTCCACAAGCAGCAGCAGAACCTCCGGGCTGCCGTGGAGCTCGCCTGGAGCCGCATCCTCGCGAGCCACTCGCACTTCCCAGTCGAGCTCAGGGAGTGCTTCCGCATATTCCGCGAGCGGCTTGCCGAGATGGGCCGGGAGGACATGGCCGATAATCTCATATCGGCCTCGATCTTTCTCAGGTTCCTCTGCCCGGCTATACTCAGCCCCTCGCTCTTCAATATTACTCACGGTGAGCTGCTTCTTATAGTAATTATTTTTTGTGTACTGGAGGATCGATAACATTTATCTTAACTTCTTTTTTCCCTCTTCTTTTGATTTTGCATTTTAGACTATCTTAAGAAAACGTAAATCTGGACAAAAGTGTGGAATAATTACTGTAGTCTGACTTGTGCCAGATTTTGTTTAACTTTTGTAATATCTGAAAAAAAATGTTCTTAATTTTAAACAGCGTATTTTAAAATCTACAGAACATTAGTGTACTTTTTAAAAATATTAACGACCGTTCAAGATAAAATGAGCTATAAGCTACAATTACTATAATTAAATAAAGTGTTACGTAAAGTTTAACGGACAATTTAATTTGTAATTAAATTTGAAGAGAACAACAGTGTATACCGTAATCAGCAAATAAACACTAAATTTTGCGAAAGACAATTTTTTCTAGTCGATCGAGTGTAGACACTTTTATTAGTTTTATAATTAGGCGGAATTTGTGAAAGAAAAAAAAAAGACGCCCGGCATTCCGCGCACTTAATGAGCTCGTAAAGCTAAAAATGTAACGATCCTCTCTTTACTCTCGAAAGATTGCCGCTTTCGTAACGGCAAAGTCCCCGCTGTAATAATAAGCTTCGGCCCATGCGTAAAACGAGTCAGATGCCGAAGCGGTAATTGCTTTTTAGCTCGACTCTCTAGACCCCCACCCGCGCGAAGGTAATGTTGGAATCCTTCGGCGACGCCGTTCTTTGATACGCGTCGAAGTTGATTAACGGTGTCCGGAATCACTTTGACACTATTACGTGCCCGAATGAAAATTGAAACGAACTTTCCTTAAAGTCCATTTCTCGAATCTTCCGTTGCAGAGTATCCGAACGAAAAGGCTGCGAGGAATCTGACTTTGGTAGCGAAAACTCTGCAGACCCTCGCCAACTTTACGAGGTTCCAGGGAAAGGAGAATTTTATGGAATTCATGAACGACGTACTGGAACGCGAGGCGCCGTCGATGAAGCACTTCTTGCAATTAATAAGCGTGAGTATTAGTAAATGGAATTTTAGATGAGGCGCCAGCCTCTTGCGACATTATTACGAAACTTTCTTGTTTACCTACTTATACGAGTTTAGTGTACTTAATTTTTTTCCAGTATATTTTACGTTGGTTTATAAACTCTACGTTAATGATACATTCAAATACTCTTTTATTGATTCAAAACATTTAAGATGCAATTTAACTGCATAGAATTGATTTATAAGTATCCTGTTACATAGAATACAACAATTTTATGACTTACACTACATTTTTTTCTTTAATTTACGCAAGAGGAGTCGAGAATTTGTAAATAAAATTTTATTGAAATTTTACAGAGTTCCTTGCCAAAAGACGCACCTACGAGCTCACTGGAGTTCGACGGCCACATAGATCTGGGCAAGCAGCTGTCGCTTTTGCACGCGCTCCTGCGCGAAAGCGTCAACGCCATCTCAACGAACTCGCCCTCGTCACCACCATCTCGCCTGCCCGAGATTCTCGATAGGATTTCGCAGGCTCTGGATCAACCGGGCCCCAGTCCCTTACCAGCCTCATTGCGCTACCCCAACCTCCAGAACAACATTTTTCGTTACAACGACCCGACGATCGCCAACAGCAACACGAACCTGTCGATCTCCGCGACGTCGACGCTCAGCAGTAACCACAGCACTCTGAACGGTACGACCGGCGACAGTACCGAAGTCCTGCAGAGCAACACTCTGGGTCACAACAGCAACGGCGTCAGCCGCAGTCCTAACGTCGTGAGGGCTGCCACGCTGCCGCGCAACGCCTACATGCCAACGAACGGCAAACTCCAGTTGCAGATCAACTCCGACGAATACCCTCTGGAGCCACCGGCTTTTATCTCCAGATCACCCACGCCCATCGCTAGGGCGCAGCATCTGCACCAGCAGCAGCGAGCCGGCGTCTTTGCTAACAATCGCACTGGCCCCGGCTATCGTCTGACCGCCAGCGCCAGTCTGGCCAATGTCAACCACTGCCAGAGCGTCAACCACCCGACCAGCCCCACTCGTTCCGAGAGCCACAGCAACCTGAAGGACTCGAATTACAACATCACCGGTAGCCAGTCCAACAATGGCACGCTGTCTCAACACCGTCACAACATCAGCAGGCTGCAGAACCTTGACATGCACGACAGGTGCGAGGACAACTTCAATCACAACAATTACAACATGTCCAGGTCGGCCAGCAGGAATCACTGCCACAAGGAAGAGAACGCAAATCAGACTCATCAGCAGAACTACAACAATATCAGCAAGACAACGCTGAACGCGAATCATGCGGGCTCGAACATCACACTATCCATCAACCATCAGACCAACAACAACAGCTACCATAACTCAAAAACCTCGGGCACCGGAAACAACGGTGGCCAGATGGCCAATGGAAACTTGGACGAGCTTTCGGACCTGCTGAGATACGCCGACGACGAGGTGTCAGAATCCAAATCGCAGAAGGGCTCGCAGATCTCCATCTCGCAGCTAAGCAATGTTGCCTCTTCGGGATACCAGAGCTTCGCCGCGTACAGCCAGAGCTCTAGCCCTGTGGACCTCAACGGCGGCAACGCCAATGGTCACATCATGGGCAACGCGCCTCTCGCCTTCGCCAACCCAGTGTACCACATGGAATCAGGCCATCACGGCAGGAATGGCCGCCGCGGCAGCACCAGTTCGGATGAACGCGAGGGTAGCAACGGCGGTGTAGAGGGTGTCATGGGTGTCGACCTCAGCCCCTCGCCGACTCTACAGCAGAACACCCGGAATCTGCAGAGGAACGGCCTCCAGTCGCAGTGGCGGCAGAACAACTCGACCATGAGGCCGAACAACAATGAACAGTCGCCAAACAGTGTCTGCTGCACGAAGCTCAGGAGGCGACTGTCCCTCGACTCCACCAGGGATCTGTCCGACACGAGCGAGGACGAGACCTGCTCCACCAGGAGGAACAAGTCCAGGAGTCACCGGAGCATCGATCAGGTGATTAGCAGTGTGAGCATTTTCACGTGTTTTATTTTTAACGTTGACTGATGAACACTCCTTTCTCATGATGATAATTTAACATTCGTTTCTCTAACGTGGGATTTCGCTGACAAGGAGCCGCCAATAATCTACACCTCGCAATAAAGTTTCACTGGACTTTTCTCAAAATTTCTGTTATCTTTCATTGCGAGAGACGCGACTTTTTTTCTTGTACATTGGGTATCTAATTAACTTTTAACAATGTCCTTAACAATGTTTTTAACGAGTCTGTAATACTTCATTCGACACACATTTACACAAACACATGCTATTCCGGTTGCCTTAACTCTGTAACTAACAAGACTTCTTGCTCTATTCACATTTCCAGTACGAGGTGGAAATCGAGAGGCTCCAGAGCAGCGTAGACCGACTGCGCGCTCGGCTGGGCGCCACGGAGGACGGCGATGTCGACGGCATCGGGCCGGATACCAAAATGAAGAGCATTATCTCCAGGTACTAATCTTTTGACGTTCTCACTCTTTCTGCACCATTTTATCCGAAGTAACTCGGGCAAATGCCTTAACTCTGCGCCTCCGTTCGTTGAGATACCAGAGTCGTCCGTTTTAACTGATCGACTTGTGTAATGATGGAAACTTTGGGTTTGGACTTCGTGTTTTTTTTTCTAAGACTAATCCTGATTAACTGATATTGTCCTAAATAACTATTAAATTTATTAGGAGACTTATTAAATGGAATTACTAAATCTTTCACTCTGTCTCTTTTCTTCGAAACGCACGATTCTTATTATTATTTTTTTTTTTTAATGGTAAATTTTCTTCAACTGAATAGCTCTCGAGGTTGATAAATTCATTGAATAAAATATGATATCAAATTAAAATTAAAATCAACGTAAATTGAAAATTTATCATTTTGATAAAATGTAGAAGCGTGCGTTTTGTCTTCTATGTAGTTAAATATTTTGTGAAAAAGAAGTAATATATATGTGCACGATCGTACATGTAAATGTAAGAGACTATACCGCACTCAGAATAAAATAGTGACTCTTATCTGATTACAATGCCTGATCAATAACTGTCAAAAAAAGTCGCATCACAACTTCTCACCGCTCGTTCTCATCTCAAACTGCGAGTAACGATGCTTCTCAAACGCAAAATTCTTTTGTCACGCGCAATATTCATTTATCAAGATTTAATTACCAGAGTAAAATAACCAAAAAAAAGGAAGGAATTAACGCCAAAAGTTCGAGTAAAAAGCAGTTACTTTAAAAAATAGAACTTAAAGAAATATTACCTTTTAAAAAATTAGCTAAAATTGAATTGTATTTTAATTGATTACCTTTTCTTGTGCATTCGCTGCGTTTGTGGTATACTCTGGCTTGATCTGGATCTTGGTGTAAGAGTCAAATTATATATCTAAGCTTTTAACTTTTTTAAATATAACATTATGTCGTGTTTAGAGTTTGATTGTTATGATAAAAATTTATTATATTGTCGTATTAATTTCTTTATTGTATTGAAATGATTATAACATACAGTCACAGTGCGCTCTACACATGAAACCGCTTCTTCTACGTTCCACAAGACGTAAGAATATAATATAAACACACGTTTCATTTATTTTACTTGTATTTTTTTTTTAAATTGCTTCTTGCTGTCTCAATCATTTAAAAAATCATCACGACACAACATGGACATGCCACACTTTCGATCAGCGACTCATGTTTATTAGTCGATCACATATTTTGCAACGATACTTTGGTATGACTGTATTGGTTGCTCAATTTTCAGTTGTATATGCGCTTCCTTGCGTGCAAATTTATGTAAGTCGCTATAATTTGTGATAACCAAAATCCTTGCACCGTCTGAATTCGTTTATTTGTGTTTTTTTTTCATACATAGCTTTGAGCTTGTTTTTTTTAGCTGTTTTATCTAACTCGATCTATTTTGAATCTTTAAATTTTTTTAATACTTAGCAGTTTCCAGAATACAAACTAATACTTTTAATGTCTCATTCTAGATACCTATACGCAATTTTTCTAAATCAGATAAGCAATTATTCTTAAAGCCATTGGATTGTCGTAAAGTATTAATTAAAGGGAGAAAACAGTCAGTTTAGAAAGATTGCAGGAACATTAATTTTGAAAGTTTGGTTGATATATGTATGTTTATGCTTTGAGTAGTGTTCACATAACACATTTCAGTTTGTAAAAGTCATTTTATTATCCATTAATAATTTACGAAAACGTCTCATATTATATTTTTGCTATGCATACATAATTTTAAAATTTTTCCGATATACATTTTCATATTCATCATGCCAAACGCACTCAGCTTAACATCGGTGAAATGCGAATCTTGCTTATCATTAATCAGCACGAATTAATTCACCGCCCCATAAAGAAATACCAATAGTATTTAATTTACTTTAATCTTCCAACCAAATGAATTATTCAATTTAATTGCTCTCGTCTATTGTCGGCCGACGAATATTCTAAATAAACGAAACTCAAAGCTAAGCTGAGTTAAGCTGAGTCCCCATGAGGAAAGACTCGTTGTATAGCCGAATCTTCAGATCCCATTCGCCATCACAAAAATCGAAGCTACCGCGTCGTAACCCACGAGCCCTACAGATTAAAAGTGACTAATTCACGTGTCATTGCAGGTTGATATCCGTGGAGGAGGAACTGCGTCGCGAGCAGCAGAAGATGTCCGCAGCGCTGTCGTACAAGCAGCGCGTGATCGATGCGCAAGAGCAGCAGATAGCCGCCCTGGACGCGGCGAACTCGCGCCTCATGTCGTCGAATACAAGACTGTTGTCCGCATTAAGCACCCTGAGGGAGCGCTACCAGGGCGGTAGCAAGAGCTCCAACGGCGGCCCCGGAAACAACAACAACGTCAGCGCCGGCACCGGCGACTCCGGTAACCTCCTGCAGAACATCGCCGACATCGGCGAGCTCAAGAGCTCCACCTGCTAAGCGACGAGGGGGCCACTCTACTCCACGACGATGGCGATCAGAGTAGCCTTAAGCGTATTATATAAGAATCTCCCCGCGAGAACAAGCGATTTTTCAAAGCCTCCCTGGTTAGAGGTTCGCGGGCATTCCCGCACGATAATCATGATGATTTTGAAATTTTGTTCATATTGTACAGTTTGTTACTTTTAACATGTGCGAGCAGCGCGACAGGTTTTATTGACCAAAGTGTTTTTCGGAGGATGACCTTTTTTGCGAGGGACGGAATGGAGCGCACTAAGGGTTAAATAAAAAAAAAAAAAAAGAACGATAGACCGAAGCTTTCGCGAACAAGTAGAAACACGATTGAGTAGTTTATAGTGTTCTTTGCAACATAAAAAACGAATGATTAATGCTTACTAACATTTTATGTGTAGATAAAAAAAAAGAAACAAACGAGAGGAAATATATATGCATAAATCGAAGATGAATGACTTACTAAATTGTGTTTTTTTTTGTAATTACTATGCAAGTAAATATAAGTACGATTTATGATTTTAAATAATATATTGATCGTTGTAGTGTTTGTTTTATGCGGAAGTCATAAAATATAAAACACGATATAATTATAACTTGGATGTGGTGAGTGGATGTTTGTGATTGTACTTTTCTAACCAGGGATGGTACCGACGAAACGCGGATATGCGCGTTACAACGATTCACGAGAAAATCTATTTGTTTTCTTTCGATCAAGAACTGATATACAAATACTTCAAACATCATGACTTTAAAACTGTTTTGTACATATTATTTAACAAAAAGTTTAAGAGTATTGTTAAAATTTAGGTACACGTTTAAAAATCAGTATTACATTGTATAGATAGCAATGAATTTTATTTCATTGCTGTAACCTTCTTTTTAATGAGGGAGATGGTGAATTCATAATTAAGATGTTGGAAAAATGAACTTTTCTGAGTAAGATTTATTCTAAATGGAATAATGAAATTCTTCTATTTTCAACAGCAGGTTTAAAACGAAAGGATATTTTCGCAGTCAGTGCATACAGAAGTACAAATATCAGTTCTTGCTTTCGTTAGTTTGTTGGTTTTGTTTGTTGCATTGAGTAGATTTTCAAAAGCTACAGAAACAGATTAGACAAGCTGTTCACTCGAAAAATCTGAAAATTAACGAAACGACAAGCGCAATAAACAACACATGTTTAAGACGTCTGGATGTTGATATTATCGTTTTTCTAATTTACAAGTACTGTTATTTCAGCAGCAGTAAATTTTTACTGCGTTAAGTATCTGAAAAGCACAAAATTTGAGAAATGCAACTGCATTGCGAATAAACTGCATTTCTTGTCTTTTGATAATGAGATGAGATGTAGTAAATGAAATGGAAAATCGATATGGTCACTAAAGCCGAGATAAATACAAAATGTTGCAGGAATGCCGTAGAGTACCAATAATGCTTGTATAAAGAATATATATTAAGAGTAAGCATCTCTGCAAAATTTTGCTCGTTGGAGTGAAAGAAATTAAAAAAAAAAACATTATGCGCGCGAATTAGAGGCTACCTAGCAATTAGGCAGACAAGAAAGAAAAAGAGATATTTATCACTGCTGTATTGATTGAGTAGGCTAACTGTACGTACTCCAGCGCTCGACATTAATTAGTGGGAGAAATTCTCTTCGAGGGAAAAAAGAGAGGGAAAAACGTTGATAGACAAAAATAAAATTTATAAATATTTTCATTCATGCATTCGACGCTCTGAGTTAATAATTTGTACAGATTCACCATAAGTGTTTTCCGCAAAACAACTCGTTAACATTTCGTTTTTTCTAACATCCTCGGGGATGAATTCGACAAAAACGAAGATGATTTTGAATTCAAAGCGACGATCGTTATACGAGATGAAATTTGGTTTTAAGAAAAGTACACGATTGTACCTTCAATGTCCAAATTCAAATGTTGTTTACGATGTAGAAAACACAAAAAAGTTTACGCCCTTTTTTGGTAAGCGACGATTATTTACTATCCCCATTGTCTGTTCCATCCGCATTTATGGAAAATTCCTTTTGTACACGGCGCATGATGTGTACTTTTATAATAAAAGAGTGTCGAGTGTGACTCGCACGAAAGCGCGAAAAGAAAAAAAAGATTTCGTCGAGCTCAATGTGAAGCCTCGATATTGGAAAGCTGTACTTTCTAAGCGATAATATTTATTTAGTAGATTCTACCAAAGATACAATACAAAAAAAGATAAATAAAAAGTTTTCGCATTGTACAATGTCGCTTAAATTTAAGTACGCAAAATATCATCGTTTCTTCTTTACCTTTCGTTTATTGATGATATTTGCATGGATAATTTGGTAATGGAGCTGCGCAAACGAAGTAAAGTACGACTTCGCGGTGTGAAAGAATCGCACAGCGATTTTTCGCGAAATCTCACGGATTTTTACAAAGTTAATATATTAGATATATATTGCAGATATACACGTGCGTTTCTTGCACACGGCGACTTTTTATGATAAGAAAAAAAAATAAAAAGACATAAAACAAGTACAGAGATTGAGTGTTTAGAAAAGGAAGTGTACGTTTTTTTACACTCTCGAAATGACGGACGACGAAAATACAATTAGTAAAAAGATTAAATATTTACGGAAAGCGTGTATGCACTGCATGACAATTAGTTTGATCGCCTTTGCAAGCGAGCGCGTTGCGTTTTTACATCACAATCATCATTAAACTACAAGATTATGCATCATTCTAGACTTATAATATCAAAGTGCGAATGGAAAAAAGAGAAACTGAGTGACGAGCGAAAGAAGAGTGACGTGGATGAGATTTCTAATGTAGTCTAATCCCGTGAAAAAAAGTATTATTTCGTCAATGTGTACAATTGAATTGTCATCGAGTCGAGATGTTTATTGCGTGAAGATAAAAAGGAAACTTTCGTTCTGCAAGAGTAATTATATTGTATAGGAATGGTATTTTTTGTTGTTTTTCTTTTTTATACTTCTTTTGTCAATGGAATCGAATGGTCCTTGCTTTTTTTTCCAGAGAGCATCTGCAACATGAGATTAATATATATTTAACCACTTATCGCATTGGATGCTGTAATCGATAAAAATTTTCGAAAAAGAAGTTTATTTATAAATTAAATATACAGCGTGTACATTACCTAAGTTTCGTATATTTTTTCTGTAATAGAAAATTGTATTTAAGCGTATATGAAGCATTAGATCTACACAAACAAATAAACATGATTAGACAAAATATACATATATATCTTCTTAATTATTTTTCCCTATCAAAACGTAATTAGTTCCCCTTACAAATCTTCATTTTTATTTTATTCTAATGCTGTGTACAATTGAAATCATTCTCGACAAATGAAGATTTGACAAAACCCTTACAATTCTATTAAATATCTTTTATCGAAACCTGAGTGACATTCCTGCCTTAACTGTCCTTTACATTGTGCGTGAAGAATATCATGATTTTTTTAAATAAATGTAAAATACTTCGAAGAATTGAGACGGAATTTTTAGATAAACGATCCATTATGTTTTTCTTCAACAAATATAATTAATTTTTTTGTTATAGCAGTATTGTCCTAATAGTATGTTACCGATTATACCAATAGTTATAGAGGCAAACGCAAACTTACTCAGACATCTGCATAAATATTACAGATAACCGAGTGAGAATTGTATTAATTACGTACGTCAATTGTATCTTCAAAAAGGTGTACTCTTTCAATTATCATTTTCATGGATCGTAATGTTTGTTGTACAAAATTTTTATTAAATTAACGTTTAAATCAGCCAATACTTTAGTAATAGATCTATTATTTATGGTGAATTACATCTTCAATACCTTAAAAACTTTTTATGCTCAAGCAGCTGTACCATCAAATTATAGTTGTACGTACCGCTAATCAGTTTTGACAACGCGTGTATATAAGTAAAATTCATTTATGAATTCGTCATTAATTTTAAAAATGATTTTCGCTGAGTACTATTTCATAAATTTTATAAGGTAAGAACACATTTTTATAATTAATTTTTTTTATACTATTTTTATATAAAAATAAATAATCTATTCTCATAAAATAGATTAAGGTAATATTTACAAAATTTCTTTAATTATTTTTTTCGATTTGTTGCAATTCTATACAATTAGAATTTAAGGATTTTTTTAATTATCTTTTTTCACTGAACTGTTTTATGAAGAGTAGATATTTAATTTTATTTTATGGACCATATAAAAGAGCCAAAGTAACTACAGTACTTTTATTGTTCTTTTTTAACAATATTTTATAAATTTGAATTTTAAAAAAGTTTGATAGTGACCTAATGATTTCCGTATTAATTTTAGGTTCTTAGTAAGTAAATAAAAGAAAAAAAAACAAGAAATATGGTTCGATGTACAGTACTCTTTTCTTCTTCACTATTAGTGATCAGCTTGTTACTAACGTACAATAGTGAAGCTACAAATGTTAACCCATTGGGAAAAGCTTACAAATTCTTGAACAGTGTTCTGGAACTGCACGAAAATTTCAAAGCGATACAAGCTCTTAGTCAACCCATTTTGGGCCTACCTGGAGAAAATGCCGAAATACTTGAGAAACAGGAAAAGAATACAAAATTAATTTTAGATAGTGTAACTCGATTAAGTGAAGAATTATATACAACAAAGACACAAATTTTAGAGTATATTAAAGTTAATTTTGAACACAAGATAGATGAGAAGATAACCAAACTTATTTCTTACGTCAATGATATAGATAAAGATTTCAGTGTACTTTCAGAACACTTTAGGAATATAACAAAACTAAGAAGAAAAAGTTTGCTAGATTTTGCCGAAAGTTGCGTAAATCCCCTTGGATTACCCCGAAAGGTTTCGAACATGCACGAGGCATTAACTCTAAAGCATAGTCGAACGGGTGAGAGTTTAATTTCCATAATGATAAAAGACAAAGCAATAGTAAGTGTGTTATTGAAGTGAGATTAATGTTTCGAAATCTTAAAAAATTAATGATAACATTTTCATGATCTTTAGGTAGCTGATACAGTATGCTACAATCGTATGTCTGCGCAACAGTACATTTGGTATCTCTTCGAAATTATTACCAAAGCTGATTCTAAAGCCGTGCTGACAAAACTGTTTGCATTCGACATTTTAGAGCGCCAACGCTCGTATAAGTTCAAGTATGATCCAGAAAAACAAAAGAGAATACGTTCGTAATCACATGCTACATAACTGATTGAATTTCTATTTGTTTTGTAAAACACATTATTGGCATTATTTTGCAGATTTGAGATTCAATGGATATCGTGAGCAAGAGAAAACTAAGTATTTCGAAAGAATTAACAAAACTTTAGCAAATATAAAAGAAGAGCTGGCCATTGCCCCTCGTGAAATATGGCGGTGTGATCCAGCAAATCACGAAAGAGGTAAAAAATATACCGTCGAACATATTTGTTAATATAGATTTCTTCTAAAAATAGATTTTTTTTACAGAAACAACTTATTCCAAATTTGGCCAAGTTTTCCAAGGTTACTTTACACGAGAGAATGAAATAGATCGTGGTTACATATATTACTCTACATCAGTAATCGCGTCCGGTATGTTCGCGTATTATAACCCCATTGCAAGGGGCAAGTGCACCGAGATAAAGCATAAAAAATTAGTACTTCGGCAAAGAATGTATAAAAATCGTTGTGATGGCGAAGTTTGGGATTGTAAATCTGTAGGTGCCAATGAGAAGGATGAATATGAGGCATGCTTTGCAGTAAGTTTATTATTTTTCTAACAGTAATATTTTTTACACATAAAATCAATTAATATATGTATTGTACAAATTAGTCTAAACATAGTGAGCGAATATATGATTGGGTCCGCGATATTAATACTGATACCTATTACGGTGAAAAGAAATCATGTGAATCTCAGAAGCTTATTGCTGACAAAGTGTGTTACTGCACCTGCACAGTTTCGTCGCCAGAAAAATTCCGGTACATAGGCCTGACGAATGCGGTGTCAGATATCAACGAAAATAAGTGCGTATTTTAATACAATACTAAAAAAATGCACAATATTGAAAGTAATTTATGGACTTACGTATTATTTACAGAGTAGTAACTGGCGTACGGATAGCGCAAAGAGATAATGGTTTCTACATACAAGTGCAACAAGGCCAGCTAGCTGAAAATGGCACAATAATTGGAGATCTGGCCTGGAATTCTGTAAATAACACAAATTCTACTGATTACAGTCACTACTTCGAATTTGAAAAAAAGACAGTTTATTTAGATAATTTGGTTGATGTTGGAGATAAAATTGTTACTGGACTTCGATTCCAAAGAGTCGAGGGTAATATAAGATTGGAAGTTCGTACCACACCGTTCGATTATGTCACTGGAAAACTGGACCTCAGCGCCCCTGAAGTATGGCAGCACAATTCAAATAGTACTGCTCAGAGGTAATTTTACAGGCGCAAGTTACGTAAAAAGTAATTTTCGTAATGAGCGATGTCAATGTAATAATTAATTATTTATTAGTATACCCACCGTCTTTTCCTAACTATTATATCACGAATGTTTGCGTTTCTACCAATATTTGGCTAGATTAATAATTTTCCATTTTCTTTTAGATCACAGATCGATTTGACAGAGCGCCATGAACCATTCAAATATGCACAGCCGTCAAACGTACTTTCTAGCAACAATCAATACATTAATTTGACCATTACAAACGTGAACACAGACGTAGGTCAGAACACCATTCCATATATTGACATTCAACCAGTGGAGATGGTGTCTCCAGCTCCATTATCTGGCGCAGGACTATACCTAAAATCAAACGAAAAATCGGGTGGATTTTTAGGATTAAAAATTTTTAACTATGACTACTCGCAACACATTGAATGCAAATTTGTTTGAAACGTTTGCGGAAATTTAGATTAATAAATCCGTTTTTTTACCTTTATTATTTGTATTTCCATGTGAATTTTACACGAAATTGTTTAAAAAGCATTATAATTAATCGATCATTTTCAATCGGCGGATTAAATACAAACAGACGCAAATGCGAATCACTTTTTCCATCCAGCTTAAGCACAGTAAACCTTACTTCAATATCCACAAGACGATAATACAAACGATAATTAAAGATGAATACGAATTTCGCAAAGCATAGATTTTGCAAAATTGAGGATCCGCGCCAGCTATTGGAAAATATGTCAAGTTATCGCGCAGCAAAAAATAAAATTCTATCCTCGTATTGCACAATGCGATCGCCGTTCAGTCGACGCCTGAACGCTGCTCTGCTATCAACCAAAATGGCGAGTTCTGAATCCGTAGTACAAACGAAAGTTGGTAAAGTGCGAGGACGTTTAGAGCAAGGCATCACCGGCGATATCTTCTATTGGTTCAGAGGAATACCCTATGCACAACCACCTGTCGGAGAGCTCAGATTTCAAGTAAGAATCTCGAACTATCCCGGTGATTCTATTTGACCTTGAAGGTCGTAAGAAAGACTATAACTAATTATATATTTTTTGACGAAAATACGACAAATTTGACATATTTTTTTTATATTTATTAAATTTAATTTTATTTTTAAACCAACTTTATTTTATTTCCTTTATAACTTTAATTTATTTCGGCGTCATTTACTGCTCTAAAAGATTATTGCAATATTAGTTCAAGGTCTTCGTTATTTTCCGTGATAATAGGTATCAATTAGTAGATAAGCTTTTTTACTGTTTTTTTATAAGTTATTATCTGACAATAGGAAAGTTATACATTTCACAAGTATATTTTTGTTCCTCGTAGTTCACATTTTTTTGTGGACAAATAGTTTTACGTAACAAACGGAATTTTCATGAATTTAAAAAATAAAATAAATGATTATTTTTGTGAAATTTTATCAACTTCAGGATCCGAAACCTATAGAACCATGGTCTGGAATACGGGATGCATTTAATTATGGATCAGTATGCGCTCAAGAGGATGCGATAACTCTCCGATTGATTGGTAGTGATGACTGCCTTTATTTGAATGTGCATACCCACAAAACTGATGCTACCGCCAAACGACCTGTCATGGTCTGGATTCATGGCGGCGCCTTCGTCCACGGCGATGGCGATGATCACTTTTATGGGCCTGATTACTTCATGCGAAAGGACATTGTATTTGTCAGCATTAACTACAGACTTGGCGTGCTTGGTAAACTACTTAATGTACTTTTAATTCATTACTTCGCGGAAACTGGTTATATGAATAATTAAATCAAAATTATACCTTACGACTGGTAACCATAAAATTATTGTAAATTTTTGTAGAAAAATAACGTGAAATTATTTTATTGCATTTTTCTGAAATAATGAATTTTCCTTAAAGCCTATTGAAATATAAATGTAAATTAAGGAAATAAAATTATTCATATCGTTGAATGTCTATTAGGTTTTCTGAATTTGGAAGATGAAGTAGCCCCAGGTAACCAGGGTTTGAAGGATCAAGTATTGGCTTTGCAGTGGGTGCGTGCAAATATTACTAATTTTGGGGGAGATCCTGATAACGTAACAATTTTTGGAGAAAGCGCTGGTGCCGCGTCAGTGCATTATCTAACTATCTCTCCTTTGGCTAAAGGTAAGTCTGCGATGAAACCACTACTGCAGAATTGACTCACTGCCACTAATTTAATTAATTCATTCATTTAATTTATTAATTGATTTAATTAATTAGTGTAATCAACATAATTTTCAATTGATAAATAAATCACAGGTCTATTCAGTAAAGCGATAATGCAAAGTGGTTCAATTTATAATACATGGGCCTACTTGACGCAGAATCCAAAAAGTTTAGCAATTAAGATGTGCAAACTCTTGGGAAAAAGTATCACTGATTCTAAGGAAATTGTAGATTTTCTCCGCACATGTGACGCTTTGAAATTGGTAGAGATTCAGAAACAGTTAATTGAGGTAAGCATAGTTGTCCGGAACTTATTTTTTTTGTTTTTTTATGTAAAATTGTAATATTATATTAAGTAAATATTATCGTTGATAAAGGACAAACATCTATTTATGTTTCCTTTTGGACCTGGAGTTGACGCAAAATCGAAGAATCCGTTTATGCCGGTCCATCCGACTGTTGCTGCAGAAGAAGGTATCCAAATGCCGTTACTTATCGGATACAACAGCAGAGAGGGAATTATGTTCTTGAGTGGTAATTTTGATTTGACTTATTCTTCTTTTTTATTTTGTTATATAACTTTAAAACGTTCCTTTGTACTATATTAATAATCCTAATTACAGAAATAGTATCCAAATTGAACGAGTTCAACAATAACATCGAAAAAGCCTTTAATCCAAACGTCCAAAGCATTTTGCAGTATTACAATATTTCTGTCGATAAATTAAAGCGGATCTATTTTCAATCGGAAGAAATTACTTCAACAAATTTAGGGCTACTGGTGGATTTATTAGGCGATTTATACTTTGTTGAAGGAATACACAGGCTTCTCAAAGTGCAAATTAAAAAAAGTTCCTCTCCAACATATCTTTATCGATTCGCTCCTGAAAAAACTGGATCGATTATAAAAGCTATGTTAAAAAAGAATAATGTAGTTGGTTGTGATTTACCAGGTATGCTTTTTAATTGTAAATGATATAATTTTAGGTTCTTTGGAAACATTGAATCATTTTTTAATCAATACTTTTTTGTTCAGGAAACGCTCATGCGGATGAATTGAAAATGCTATTTCATCCAAAGTTTTTAGAGAAAATGTCGATGGAACCTTTACAGAAAGGGTCAGTAGAATATCAGGTAATGGAACAAATGACGGATATGTGGGTGAATTTTGCTATGCACGGGTAAGTTACTTTGTTACTACGCAATTATTAAAATTAATATTAATAAGTGCACATAATTCATCGTTATATGTACTGTATATACAGTAGTTAATCATATTTATTAAATTTATTATCTTCACAGAATGCCGATCCCAATAAATTCTTCAATCTCGGAATCTACTAAAGCATCTTGGAAGCCACTGTGTAATGACGCAATACTTCGATATTTACATATTGGCGATGATTTACATATGGATGTAACATTAAATTTAGAACAACGATTTACAGTTTAAAAGCTATTTTTATTGAATTTTTTATGATTGATAATATGTTAAAAATATGTTTACAGTTTAATAAATATAAAAATTTTAATGTAATTGAAAATAATAAATTCGATCAAAACAGCGTACAGTAAATCATAAAAAATTAACTTGATTTACGCAATTATCGGTAAGAATAGTAATCGATTGCTTTTATAGTAGATGCCTACTCTTATTTCATCACCAGTTACGGTGTCGATGAAGTAGGTAATGCTTTTATCAAGCTTAAAATGGTAAGCAGCTCACGTGATACGACTTTTTATTTAAAAAAAAATAATAAAAATTTTACATTTAAGATTTTTCAACAAATTTATAAACAAAATATATAACAATATATCTGCGTTTACAGATTTAGACACTTAAAGTATTTTGAGTATGAAAATTTATTACAATATAAGAAATTTCAATCAGAAATGCGGTATCCTTTTAATCTGCAATTAAAAGAAATCCAGCGCAACAATACTCTTGCATAAAATATATTTATTTATTTTATAAAATCCTTCTTTATCGCGTTTCTTTCTTCATTTCCTGTTCCTCTGTTATATGAATCGATCGTACCACGAAGCAAACACTAAGCAGCAGATAGGAGAAAGAAGGATGAGCAGGCTGTAGTATTTCAGCTAATCAATCTAATCAAGATGAGCAGCAATGACGCCCCCGACTAGCGGATGCTTCGAGAGCAATGGATCGATTAGTCTTAGAAAACATCTAAATTTATTTCTGCAACGTTTTTGAAAAACTCAAAAGTAGATTTTATCGTTGAAGTTGATTATTTAACGTAGGCGTATAAGAAGATAACGTGTCAACTGATTTAATTAATTAAATTCAATTAAATACTTTAAAATAAAATTTAGATTTTAATATTTATTTGCTCAACGTATTTTTCAAGAACCAGTTTTTCGTTAGATATGAGAAAATTTATGACATTATCATTACTGCGCAAGTGAAAATTCAATTTTAAAATTGTTTTTTTAACTTATATCATAACTCTATTCATACTGTTAACAATAAGGATCATTTCGCCAATTTTACGAAAATATTACTTCGTAGAAAAAGTATTTATTTTCGTGGAATTCAAGCGAATAACTAAATTCTGTCTTCTTTCGTGGACCTTTTTCGTTTCTTTCTCCGACTCTTTAGTGGTGCAGCGTCTTATATGCATGGTATACGCACGAGGCGAGGGGTCGATGCTCCGATCTTCGAGATAGAATTTGGGAGGCATGTCGCTCACTTCCGTGGGGTGAACAAGCCACGATGACAGAATTTTATTTTCGTTTGGCTAAATTGGAAGAAGCGCCGGGGCGTCGTATATTGAGTTAATCGTTCGCGCGGATTTTAAGGCTCCGCGTGACCTTTTTTACGAAGAAACTCGTTGGAGACGCGGATTTGTTTGATGGACTGAACGTGATTAAGACCTTGATTTATTGCGATTTTTTAAATGGGCAATTTAAAAACGTGCAATATTGTCATTTTTTTAATGTCTATTGTAATAATCAATGCAGTAAATAAATAAGTATAATTATTTAATAAAAATCGAACTATTGATTTGTCTCAATATTTAAAAAAAGGAGAATATTTTAAAATTAATTCCTTTGCTAACAAAATATTAATGTTTCCTCCTCAGTTCCTATATGGACTTGTAAATGGAGCACTAGTACGAATCATGATAGTAGAGCATTGTTACAATAAGTTTGTGCTAAAAAACATTTTTTATTCTGACAATGTGTATTAAAAGAAGCATAAAAAATTTAGTTACACAAACAAATGAGATTGCAATGAAGTTAAATTGAGGATTCGTTGATAAAACATTGACGAATAGCTCGAGCGGATTGATTAAAAAGAAATTCAAGGAGGTCATTGACACTGAGTGAGGTAATATACATATGGACGTGACGTTGGCTGCCTGAATAAATGTGAAGAAGAGAGGGGTGACCTTGCTCGTAATTTCGCGGTCCCTGATGCCATTATCGCGTGATAATGACATTCGAACGTTCAAAACCAGATCCGCCTACGGAAATTCGTCGAAAGATTACACGAACTCAATTTTTTAAAAACTTTTTACTTATTTATTTCACATATCATTCATATTACCTTATCGTGTATTTATTTAACAGTTGTACTAGTTTATGTGATTGTTAATATTGACGAATATAAATTCAGACAATTTCCTACTATACGAGCGGCGCAATCGTCTATTTCACCGTCTATACACATGTCTTTTACCTTTCCCGGTAAAATAAGATAATACCTTTTAAATCGTGGTATAGAATCAAAGGAAGGTTTACTTTATTATTCTTGAGAAATTAAAAAAAAGTGTGATTGTCGATGAAAGGAACTTTCTTGCGAATCTACTCAAAGTTTAATTTCTTATTTATTTGAATGTTTAAACGTGTTTCTTATAAAAAACAATAGGCACCTTTTCCCCGAAGCAACGTACTTACACTGCTTGTAATATTATTTAAAAATAAAATACGAGAATGAAATAACGAATAGAAAAGTCAGCCGTTCGAGATGCATCGAGAAGAAAGCAGTGTATTACCAAAGGAAAAATCAATTGCCCGACTGTTTCTGATGATTTTTATATATCGAGACCGACAATGCACTTCTGAAACTTCAAAATCACTTATTCTCACCAGCCGCAGCTTTGTGCTCTCGATTGTTTCGCAACGAGTGTTTCGAGGATCCGTTGCGTTATGCAGTCGCTACCGATTTTCCCGGCGACAGCTAATAGCCGCGCGACTCCGGGGAAAAACGCGCGAGGAAAAGATAAGGTGAATACGGCGAACGAGTGTGATAAGCTCGAATGAGATAGCCTCTCTCTGTCTCTCTCTTCAACTTCAGTCGCCGCGTCAACGAGCGAAGAAGCGCCTCGGCGCGATATCTCAAAGTCAATGTCCTATAAAGCACTGCTTCACGCTCTCTCTCTCGCTCTCCTTCTCTCTCGCTCGCTCTTTTTCGGCGCTGTATTAGCGTACTGGCGCTGGAATTCACGAGCACCACGCAGAGTTCATCGGCGAGTCGAAATTATCGGCGTGCAATTACGGAAGCAAATTCTCAATCCGGCCCCTGCCGTGCGCTAATTTAATTGGATAGACCAGTGTGCTGTGTATATATCGGTATGCATGATATGCAGAGGGTATTTCTTTTTATCATAGAAAGCTATGCCTTTGATCGACTCTACCTGCGAAAAACATGTTAATTCTTATTTATTTATTTTATTCATCTAATTAATTTTTTCGTGAACTTGATGAATCAGTGAGAAAGTACCGCGAGTTTTTGTTGCGAATAGGGTGACGACAAGTATTTGAGAGGCATAGGTCAGGGAACTCTTCATAGTAATTAAGAGATTATTAAGATACCAGGGTATTTCGTTACGAGCTTATTGCTTTATTTTGTTAACGTTTATTTCTACATCACCTGACTCATTGACAAGATTTTTTTTCACTTTTTTTTCACGTTGAATAGGAGTACATTTTACCGCACAGGAAACTACTCCAATGAAGAAAAGCATATTTCAAAAAAGGCCGTTTTCGAGCAACAAAGTGAAATTAATTCTTTCAAAACTTGATAAATTTAAGGTAGTATCTTACGAGCTTATCATATTCTGGAAGAGTCTATACTATTCTTTAAAACACATTTTTTTCCGTCAGAAATGAGGATATGCTTTTGTTCAACTGGATTTAGCAATGTATTCTCAAGCAAGAGCGAATAAAGTCTGTAGTTTGCGCGATTAAAAATTTTAATAGCATTCGCGACGTAACTTTAGCACTCGACGTTAAATCTAGCTTGAATTGTTTTGGAAAAATTACTTTTGTTCTAATAAAAATTACTTGCCAGTCTGGGAGCAGAGCCACCGACTGCATTTAGTGAAAAAATTACTATTCTGTATTATAAATTTTAATAAATTATAGATACATATACTAGAATTCTATATAGTAAAATTTTTAATTTTGAAATCATTTACATACAAGTTAAATTAAATTCACTTTGGCTGTACACCAAAGTTCGATAGATTAATAATTGATAATTGAATCCAAATTTTTTTTATTTAAAATTTGTATTTTTCATTTATACACGGAAAGAAAAAACTGAATAAAAAATTGCTATTTTGATTAGGAAATGAGTGACAGTCTTGATGAGCGAGAAATTTTAGTATGAAAAGTAACAATTTGTGATACTCAAAATAGCAATTTTTATTATTAAAAGAGTAATTTTTAGAATTTTTGTACTAAAAATTACTATTTTTCATACAAAAAATTCTCGCCTATTAAGAATGTCACTCCTTTCTTAACCACAATAGCAATTTTTATTAAGTTTTTTTTTCTCTCAGTGTATATCTTTCTTACACTTTAACAGCGTTAATTCTTACAAATTTGACTGTCATTATATTTTTAAACTATCAAAAATATACTGAGAAAAGTAAGTTACGAAAAATTACAATTCTTTTTTAGTAACATAGCGACCTACTACTTGATCTATTAGGAACAATGCTTACTAAATTTTTATTATTATTTGGTTTTCCAACCAAAATTATTAAAATTTATATCAATTTTACGTATATCAAGTAGATCGCCTCATGAATAAAAAAAATACTGTCACTCCTTTCTTAACTACAATAGCAATTTTTATTAAGCTTTTTCTCTCAGTGTATTAAGAACTTATCGCCCGTTCATAAATAAATAAATAAATAAATAATAGAGAATGATTTTTTTCACTAAATGCAGACTCTGGTTCCGCTCCCAGCCTGGATAGTAATTTTTCCAAAACATTTCTCACAGTGTAAAAGTCGAAGTGAAACCCCGTAGAACGACGAAAAAGCGGCAGCGGCCGTGGAGAAAAGAGATCGCTCGGAGCCGTGAAAAACGCTCGGCCGCGCTAATGTACACGGCAATCAAGAAAAGGCCTCCGCGCGTCTCGGCGATATTCCCACATCCTATCTGAACCGTATAAATAGCTCTCGTCACATCCCACCTACGTATCTCTCCCAGAGCTCCCGTACGTAGCGCGCGCACATGCACACACGCACACCGAGAGGCGCGGGCTTATACACTCGGGTAAGAGGCTCGATAAGCTCGCCGGGGCCTGGTGCAAGTGCCGCGTGTACACACCCAGAGAGTCGCCTCTATAACCGCCCCCTCCTCCTCCGCGGCAGACGTTGACCTTAAAAAAGATCGCTCGGCTCTCTTTATGCGGAAGCGCGACGACTGCGCCGGCCGCTGCCACATCCATCACGCGGACCAGCGTCACAAGGACACGGAATACCAGGCCGGGACTTCCCTCGCCGCCCGCTATTGACCCTTTTTTCACGCGCGCCCTTCGCACTCCTTTTTTTTCGGCAGCGCGATCGCTCCTCTCTTTTTCTCTTTGCCTCGGCTTCTTTCTTCTTCTCCCTTTTGGGATGGGGGAGGCGAGGTAGGGGTGGCGTAAGGCCTTCGTTTGGGTTTGTCGAGGCCGCAATGAGAGTCGCGTTGTCTGACGAGTAGAGCCGTGGATGTTCTATTTAGAGTCCGGCCGTGTCTAGGTGGCTGTCTATTTTTAGGGGACATTATCGAGTTGGGGTTATTATCGGATTTGCTGATTTGTTTGCGTTTCTTTTGATCTTGCATTGTCTTTTTAGGAAAACCATTATTTTTATATTTGTTTTTTATATTTGCAATGGTATGCTGTTGCGAATCTAAAGTCTAATGGCATTTAATGGAAAACTATCCTTATTGGGTAAATTATTTCCGTACGTTTGTGAATAGTGTGAATCAAGTAGTATTACATAAATTAAGTCAGCAAAAGTTGAATGTGGATCCTTCCTGAATATCGGGCAGATTTCGAAGTTTTATTTATTTATTAATAAAGATAGGATAAGAAATAATTTATTTCCGTGAATTATATAAAAAAATAATGTTCAGTGTTTGATCCACTGTAATAGTAGAATACTATTGAAGAGTTATTTCTTAAACTACTAATGATATAATAAATCTTTGAATTAGTTCTCCTCAATTTGATAAATTTTAAATTACTCCTCTATGTTTAATTTTTCAAATATTGGTAAACTCACATTGAAATACAAATTTATGATAAATAACTAAAGTATTTCTAATCAGAGCTCTGTTGCACTAGTAGCAAACGGCATTTTCCAAATTGCCTTAGATAATTTTTAGATATTAGTTACAGCTGCTTTTAATTGCATTATAATGCTTAATTAAATTTTTTAGTTACAGCTGCTTTTAATTGCATTATAATGCGTCGTTTACAACCACAAATCTATGTGAACGTATACGTAGTAAGTTTCCTTCAATCCTGATTCTCGAAAAATGCATCGGTCCTCTCCGCACTTAAAGTTAGGATCGTGAAAGAAAGCAAAAGAAGCGCAGCGCCAGCCGCGAGCAGCGAGCGCGTAACTTCGTGAAATCGTCAGGGATCAATGAAAAGTCACAATAAATTCAATTGACCAGTCGTTCGCTAGGCATCGACAGAAGGCGGAGCTCAGCCCGCATAAATAACTTGGCAATCGCGGGCATTAAGAACAAATCGCAAGAAAAAGCAGCCTCATCCTCGCGCCAGCCTCGGAGCCTCCGGCGCGCGGCACAGTGCAGCATTATAACGGCTGCATTAGAGCGCAAGCATGCATCCGAAAAAAAGGAGAAAGAGAGCGAGCGGGAGAAAGGGAGGGAGAGAAAAACAGCGCGCGAGCGAGATGGAGGGAGGGGGAGAGAGCGGGCATGCGCTCACGGAATCAGGAAGAGAGAGCGTTGCACCGCCGAGGGTACACTGTACCAGTGAACCCGCCTGGAGTATCGTCGACTTCCCCTCGCGCGGCGCCTCCCCTCATCCCCACCCCGAAGTTTCCCTCCGCGTCATACCGGGGGCTTTTCTCCTCCCCACCATCGCGCAGCTTTCGTTCTGCGCTCTCCTCCCGCGCTTTCCGCGGAAGCCCACCCCCGCGGAGCCTCCCACGCCCGCCGCTCCAAGACTGCAGCGAGGCTTCGGATTTCGAAAATTCGACGCCGCTTATAGGTTCAAGGTGCTGCGGAAACTCACGCGAAGGGGGCCGACCGCACGGGTCAGGGGTGGACGAGACTTTCCCCACGCAAATTCTCACCCCCTCGGCCTTAACTCCCCGAACATACGTGTTTTGGGGCGACAACGCCGATTCTCCCCTCGAATGGGAAATTCAATTTTCACGAGTTCCTATCGGACGTACGCGGATCGGAAAAAAATATTCCCGCAGGGGTGGAAATAACAGCAGTGACTGTTTAGATAGAAAATAAAAAAATAAAAAAAAACACAGGAGAAGTGTCAGCACCTCCCCCAGCGGGTTTTCCAAAATTCTGCCTGTTCAAGAGCGATCCTATGTACAAGTCGGAGAAAGGAGGGAGCGAGACGGCGACGTAAGCCTCGCGAGCGAGAAAGGAGGAAGAGCCGCGTAACGGCGGGGCGAAAAGCGGCCGCTTGCGCTCCGTTCGAGGTAGGGGCGCTTGGGCTTCTGGTGGGGCGCAGCGCCTAGCCTCCCCGTCGGCGCGGGTGTAGATAGGGGCCGAGAGCGGCACTCGCCCGAGCGAGCGACGGAGAACGCGACACTCTCCCTCTCCGTCGCACCCCAGAGGGGCAACTCCGTGTGTGCGTTTGCACAGGGCCCCGGGTGGGGGCACGTCCGCACCTCGGCGCGAGTGCGAGCGAGACGCCCGGTGAAAGAGAGAGAGTGAGCGCGCGAGAGTGAGAGCGGAGGAGAGCCTCAGCGCGACGACGACGGCACGGAGAGGTCATTGACCCCAGCGGCTCGCTGCCGGCTGCTAGCGCGCACGAGAGAGCGAGGCGCTCTAGGCTCTCGACGTGCTGCTGCTGCTGCGCGCTCCCGACGACGACGACGACGACGACGGCGGCCGGTGCGGACCGCGTGACTCTTCTGGAACGGCGCCCCGGTGTGCCGAGGGGGAAGTCCCCCACGAGGCGTGCGCGCAGCGGTGAAAAGCGCCGGGAAAGCGGCGGGCGCGTGTTCGTGAGTGTGTGCAGTTGCGAGTGGTGCGTCCCGTCGAGGCTGCACGCGCTGCTGGAAAACGAGTGCAGCTCGCGCGAGAGTCCGAGTCGGACGGCCAGGCGCCAGCGAAAGTGACGAGGGAGAGAGCCTAGATTCACGGTGGACTTTGACAGTTTCTTTATTTTTGTTCAACGGTGACTAGTGGGGGTGTCACTCGCGGGGAGGACGGAGAAGAGAAAAGTGAGTGGTGTCCGGGGGTTCGCCGCGGGTGAGGAACCAGCAAACAGTGAGAGAAGAGTTGTGCTGGCGTGGGTGCTCAGGGGATTTTCGAGGAAGCAAAGTGGGATTGATTGCGGAGGCCAGTGATAAAGTGAGGCAGGCGCTGAGAAGTTCGGAGTGGAATTCTCGGGGGCGAGAATTTTTTTTTTCAGTGATTGTCAGCTGAGAAAAAATTTCATTCCGTGCCTTCGTCTCGAATTGATGGTGAACGAAGACGCGCCCGAGTCGCTTTGAAGAGTGAGTATTCGCATTACAAAATCGGTGGGAGTGATTCGAGTCCTTCGTTTTCTTAGCCGGAAAATGAACGAGCCGTCCTCGGACGGAGTGTACGGTTACGATGCACCCCACGGGGTTGCGTTGCTTTTACATGGGAAACAAGTAGTTTTTCGGCTCCGAGGCCCAAGCTTTATTGAACCAAATTTTCAACGTGTCAAGTTAATGTTCTAGTACATTCTGGAACAGAGAAAGTTTGTGCTTTTTTTTATACATATCACAAAATAATAAATAAATAAAGTGAATTGATGATTAAATTTAAATTGTCTATCTTGTACTTTAAAGTACCATTGTATAGCTCTTATTACATAATAAATCAAAGTTACCCGTACTTCAGTTAAATTGAGACTAACGACAGTGTACAAATAATTCTGCTAATCCGCGAAATTTATGAAAAAATTTTAAACGTTCTGTTCGCAAGTAGAACGAAAGAAAAAAAATGAGACTGAAATAAATTAGAAAGCTCACTCGTTGACCATTAATCAGAATTTAGCATTTAAACGATCGATCGAACCTGGCGATCAAGCATAAAGGTCGCTAAAAAGCAACGCAAGCCCCGGAACCCGTCCGAAAAATCCTGAAAAACCTCCTCCAGTTCACGACCTTGCCCAAGGAAGGAGCCGTGGGCGATAAAAGGGCAGAGAAAGGCGGAGAGGGCGATACGCCACGGTACGTGACACGCTTTCGCGGACGTAACGCGACGAGCGGAGGGAGGCAGAAGGAGAGAGAGGGTCGGAGGGAAAACGAGCGAGAGGCGCGCGCTCCACGGCGTTGGTGTCCGCGAATCGGCTCGAACGAGGAAGTGGAAGCGGCCGCGCGCTGCACTTCTACGCGCTCAGCGCCGCGGAGAAAGGGTTTTCTCTCACTCTCTCCTCCGGCGGCTCTAGGCCGCGAATAGAGCAGACGGCGAGTTTCGCGGCTAGACGCGCCTCGGCGGCCCCGCCAGTAGACACTTTTATTGTCGCCGGCATAACCGAAAGTCCGCGACGCGCGAATTCGCTCCTCTTCTCCGTTTTTTTCTTTCCTGCATTGTTGAATTCTCCAGTGACGTTCGACGAGGCGAAGATCTGCGAGTCGTGAGTTGCGGGGGTATAGGACAGTGCCGCGTGAGTTTCCTCTTCCGAGGTTGAGGGAGAGGATTCGTAAGGATTTTCCGATCGCGTTGTACTTTCGCGGGTGAGATACGATCCCGTGCTGAGAGTGGAGGATACTTCCGAGTACGCAGTGCACGCAGAGAGCGGATAGTGACTATGCGGCTCGGAGTCGTGATCGAAGCTGCTGGAAAGTATTTGTGCACTTTTCTGTCAACTTTACTCGCTTAAAAAAAAAAAAAACAAACAAACAAACAAACGCGAATGTTTCTGTAGCTAAATATGCATCATTGAAATCGTCTGCAGTTGTTTGTCTAAACTTGTCATAAACAAATAAATTTCTAATCGCTTCTAATCCTACGTTCTTTCTCTAGGGTTTCTCGAGCGCGAAGGGAAAACAAACGGGAAAAATTGAGAGTGCAGGCTGTAATTGTAATTGTGCCGCCTTTTTTCCTCCTTTTTCGCGTCGTCGCGATTAAATCTTGCGCGTGCGTGGCCCCGCTCCGAAAGCCCGACGCACTTCCGCGTGAAAGTGGCCGCGCTGCTCTTGCGGCTTTGCTGCTCAGGGAAAAACGTAATCGTCACGACAATGGAGGCACGCAGATTGTAATTTGACGATCGATCCGTCAAGTTGTTTTTGTCGATTTAATTAGCCGGTACTTTGTCTAAGATGGATTAACATAATGTTTTTTAACAAACGTACTAAAATAAATGCGTTGGTGATGTAACGCGGTCGCCGCGTATTTTAACGCGGATTTAATTTTGTAAATTTATTTAAGCTCACGGACAATTTGTCACTCGAGCGCCGGGGCAGTTCACGGTTTTGTATATAAAATGCTCATTTAAAAAGAAATTACCGCAGTTACATCATCAGCGAACTATCGATATCCGCACTTCGTTCCAAAAGCTGCGTAGTACTGTTTTGGCGAATGAATAATTTGACTATTTAAAGCCGATCATTAAAGCGAGCCGCTAAAAAGTTTACGAGTTATAGCCGTAAATTTTATAAGCCCTTCTTCGAAAGTAGCGGCAGCCCGGGCATTATGTCACCGTGGCATTAATTTTTACAAGCGAAATTTCCCCGCGAAAAAAACAGTCGTAAAGTCGAAGTCGAAGCACGCGACGCCCGACTATTCTTTTCGCACGCTCGGCGCGGGAGATGCCTGAGATTTGCTGGATATTTTGCGACATCGGATTTTCGTCGATTGCGAAGATAATTGATACCGCCGTGCATCAGGCGCACCCGAGACGTTTTCGCGCGCCTCTTTCTTCGCGTTATCTGGACATTTAAGCGGGGGTCGCTTACGCAACCGCACCTTCATGCGCTCCGCGGGATTCGGTACGCCGAAAGTTCGTCGACGCGTAGGTTATTCAATTTGTTTGATCGGCGAGGTGTCAACGAACGCGGCCACTTTATCGCGGCTGGAAGTTGAGCGTCCGTGAAAAGAACGAGGAACGAAGTGGGGAGGGCCCGAGATAGATAAAGTCGATGACTTATCGGCCAACCGCTCCCTTCCTCTTTCTCTTTCTCGCTCGGCGTACGCACCAAAATATTCAACGAAGGTCAAGTGCTCGGACTTGTGTAGGAGCTGACGCCGCCGCGTTTAGCATTTTAAAGTAGCCGAAGGAGGCATTCGGAAGCCCACGATGACCTGCACCTTCCACTCTCGCCTCTGCGCGTACCCTTATAAAATTAATGACAATTGGTCAATTGTTAAATTGCCTTCTTTTCTTTTTATTTTAGTTAAATTTTAATTGTTCGGTGCATCGTCTGCGCACTCGCTCTCGAAAGTCGAAAAGTTCACTGCTGCTTGGATCTACTACGATGCATTACGCAATGGCAAAAGAATTTACACTCAGTTCGTAAATCAGCAGCGTGTGATTAGCATTTCTCGGTGTTTTTAACGGTCACCTCGTTGAATAACAAAAATTTTCAAAAAAAAATAATTTTTCATCCGAGAGTTTGGAGTGCATCTCTGGCAGTGCAGCTGCAGCGAAGTACTCGGGGCATAGATAATTGAGGGGCCCTGGAGCGGCTCGGAAAAGCCGCGATTCACCGGCGCGCCGGTGGAGAAAGTGCCGGGCCGATTCGGCCGCTTGTCGGTCAAGAGAGAAGTGCGGGGACCTCGGGGAGCGGGGCGTCACGTGACGCGGAAATTGGCCGCGCGCGCAATCCGGAAAGCCATTTCTTATGACGCTCGAATTGCATTCTACCGCTCGCGCAGGTTCGCGGCTTCGCCACGGCCGCGGCCGGAAACGGGCTCGGGATTGCCGTCTTTTCTCTCTATACCCGGTGTGCTTCGATCGCTCGCTCCTGTTGCGTAATCGGCGTTTTAGCGCTGCTTTCGATCTCTTGAATTTTGTCGTTTCTCTTCGTTCACGCTAAATCAGCAGGAGTGAAATAGAGTGAAAATTAACTCTATTCGAGGCAAATTTTCACTCCAATTTTTTGTGAAATTAACGCCCTTGTTGACGTGAAATAAAGTGATTTTTTTTACTCTTAAGTAGAACGAAAGGTACACTGAAAAAAGATATTTGAATTTTAAGGAAATGTTTTATTTTAATATTACTTATTAAATGTTTCTTTGAATCAAGTGATAATTTTATTAAAACAGAATGAAATTATTTGTTTCTAAATAAATTTAATAGTTTAAAAAATATAATTTTTTAGACTAGATAAAATATTTAATAAGTACTATTGAAATAAATGTTTGCTTAAAATTAAGAATTTTTTCTCTCAGTGTAGGCACTTAACCTGTAATAGGTATGCTCTCTACCTTAGAGTGAATTTTACTTTATTTTAAAGTTAATTTAAATCACTCTATTTATGTGGAGTCAAATTTAACTCTACGACTGTTTCACTATAAACTAAGAATGAAATTTGACTCCAACCATTTTAGCGTGTTATACATTTTTTCGACCAAAGTTTCTTTTTCGTCTTTTGGTATTATTTTTTTAAGAACTTTTTTTCGTGATAAGAATTGCTAAACTTTATTAACGTGGAATTTCAAAATTTTTATTGCGTTACTAATATTTTTGCTAAAAGTTTGGTGCGAACATTGTAAGTGTTCTTAGAAATTGAAGGCATATTGAATATTTATGGTACAGTTTCTACAAATGTACTTTTTTTGTTTTAAATATTATCAATTTAAAATATATTAATTTTTTCAATAATAAAAATTTATTTCGAATATTATTCTTGTTACTTTAATTATTCTCTTCAATGCATCAAGTTTATAGGAGTAATCTAAAAATCGTCTAAAATAGAGTAAATTAATTAATAAAATTCATTCTAAACTTTCTATATTTCTGAATAATAATCAAGTAATATTAAAGAAATGTTGAATATCAACCACCGTTTCTATTCTAAAGATTTAAACATTCTAATCTTCTGAGTTTACAATTCATTTCATGTACAGTTTATATATAACAAAAATAATTACTTTTTGAGCACGCAACCGAGTTAAAAAATCAAAAATCCACCTTAATCAAACGACAACTATAATTCCACTGAAATCATCAAAATTTGTTATCGCATTTCAAATTAAAAATTCTCAAAACAAGTTTGCTCTCTGGTTGTCGGAAAAAGCCAATTTCTAAAACAAACAAGCCCCACCGCGAGGAAGTACCGGTATCATCCAGTGGGTCAGTCTTGAACCGGGTTAGCCTCGCGATGACGCGTAGAAACGGAGAGTACTCCGAGTTAACGGTACAGCGGCGCGGGATCGAGGGGAGAACGGGACGTGCAGCGGCATCGTGAGGCGTCGAGCGTGCACGGGAGCCGAGCTGCATTGTGCACTACTAACTAGGCGGAATTTTAAAAAGTGAAACTCCCGCGGCGCTTTTTTTTTTTACAGCGGGAGGCCTCTCGATTTTTCCTTCTGCCGATCCTCTTTCCCCTTCCGTCATCGGGCTTTCCTTTCTCCGCCGCGCTCTCGCTCTTTTCTTGTGGCTCTGAATACCTTTTTCTCGGAAGAAGCGGCTCGATCGCCGTGAGAAGCGCGCCTTTGCAATCTTCTATACAATTTTTCTTTTTCTTTTTTTTGTACATTGTTATTATTTCTAAAGTGTGCCTTTTTTTTAACCAATGTTGTTGTTTTTTTTTTTTGTTATTTAAGAGATTTTATTAAATTTTACTTAAGTCATTGATCTGTAACAATTTTTGTAAACAGCTTATCCATTAGTTTTTAAATTTTCTTTTGAAATTTAAAATTTTTATATGATTTCCAATTTTACAAAAATTATCGCAGCATCGAAACGGGAAATTTATAGCCGACAGACTCTCAAAAATTTGATTTTATATGTTTCTCCATCCAGTTGTGACGAAGAATCCTGCGCGTGCCACGGTATCTTGATAGGATCGGCGATAGGAGAGAAGGGCCTGTAACGTTCGTCGTCGTGTGAGACAAAAGCGAGGGGAAAAAAGTTACAAAGTGAGATAAGCTGAAAAAGGAAGTGCAAGAGTTTGGCCGAGGATAAAGATAAACCTAGAACGAACCATGTTGTCGACGATCGTGCAAATGACGATGATGATGATCGTTAGTGTCGTCGGTGAAGCTCGACAGTAGAGGCGACGAAAAAGCTGAGACAGTGTTTACTGCGAGTCTGTGCGTGGCAGTAAAGTACAAGTGCGAGAGAGCAGTCCGGTATTGGACTTAGTTTTTATGAAGAGACGCGGAATTTGGTCGGACGGCTCTACGCCGGAGTTTTCTTTGATGGCGGATCACCGACGCCACAAAAATGTAAGTATTAGTTTTTTTTTTCGAATTATGTTAAATATCAGAAACTAAAAAATGTATATTTAGTTTTTGATAATATTTTTTAACATAAACCTCAGAATTATTACCAAATTTAAAAACCGTATATGAATATTCCGTCATCCTATTTAATCAAGTAAAAAAATCTTCGATTTAAACTGAAATAGTAAATGAATATTGAAAAGGTTTGTATTTTAGCGCCATTCAATAAAAACTGAACATATTCATTATCCAATGAATTTTATTATTTAACTGCATCGTAGCATCTTGTCGTTGTTTTTTTTTAAGAGTTTGAAAGTATAATAAGAAGATATTATAACAGTATGATACAAAAAACCGTATTATTCGATAGAAAAAATGAATATAATCATTGATAATAGCAAAGTAAAGTTACTAGTACTGTGGTATGCTAATTTTTATTTAAGAGTATTACAGTTGTAGTAGTAGAGTTTTAGTCACGTTCCTACATAGAGTAGTAATTTTTACAAAACTTTTTTCTTCTAAAAACGATGCATTCCTAAAGCTGAAAACTACGCTGAGAAATATATTTTGGAAAAATTTAGAAACATGTTGTTCTAATAAAAATTACTATCTAGCTTGGGACCGGCACCATGGACTGCATTTAGTAAAAGATTACCATTCTGGATTATAAATTTTACTAAAATTCTAGTAGGATTGTAAAAGTATTCACTAGAATTTCTAACACATCAGTAGAATTCTAGTAAATTTTATAATACAGAATGATTTTTTCACGAAATGCAGTCTGTGGCTCCGTTCTCAGACTGGATAGTAATTTTTTCCAAAGTATTTTTCAGAGTGTAAAAAAAAGTGTCTCTAAAATAATGGTTTTACAACAGTAATTAGAATTCCCACGGTACAAACGTCACCAATACTTATCCCAAGTCTATAATTCTTGAAGGCTCATTCGCGCATATCGCGCATCCTTAATGCGGTGATAAAGTGCATTGACCCCTGGCACTCGGAAGAAGGAGCTCAGACGGCGATCGGGAAGGAAAAGGAAGCGGAATAGCTGGCGCGGTCCGCGAGATACGCCGCGCGGCTGGATCGAGTTTCACTTCGTCGTCCGTCTCCCTCTCTCACCTGCGCGAGTACCGCCTGCACTCCGGAAGCGTTCGAACTTTACTACTCGTCCTTCTGCCCATTAGTCGTCGGTCTTTTTCCCCCCTCTTGCAAATTACCCTTTCATTAGCTTCGTTAGCCGCGAGTTCGATTCAGCCGCAACGTCGTTCGCCGTCGCACGCGCGGCGCGTATTAGCATTCCTATATTGCGATGCATCGGACGACACGCCGCCTAATTTTGATGCGTTGGCGCAGCTGCACCGGCGAATTTTCCAGGTGGTTTTGCCTGAAATTCTCGCGGGGGTCACTTACGCAATGTAACGGTTTACGTAATTTTGACACTAGTTGGTGCCCAGTTCGAGTTTTAAAATACAGCGTTAATGTTTGCCTTTGTTCGGTTTCCTGCGCAATCGTTAGTTTCGCAGCGAGTACTTGATAGGAACTAATAATCGATTGCGTGCGTGTACTTACAATCTGAAATCACACGCGCGACGCCGGAAAAAATGGGTAATCGTTTAGGCAAATAATGTTACGAAGGATGGACTGATGATTGAATTCGCAGGGGCCTACTGAATTAATACTGCATCGATTAACTTTATTGGACGTTATAGTTTATCATTCGCGTCGTTGGGAATCGATCAATGATTCGATTCTTGCCGGGTAAATTGATCAGTGTAGAAGAAACAAAGAAGACGGTTGATCCAATGTAGAAGAAAGAAAGAAATTTTTTTCATAAGAAACATCGTGTTTTTTTAAAGAGATTATTACATGAAATCGTGTACTTTTCTCTGAGAATCCAATTAATTTATCACGTAAATTATAAATAAACTGTAACTTATTTATTCATAAAGTTGTATGTTGTCGGCGTACAAGACTTACAGTACGGACAATCTATGGTGAAGGGTTAAAGCAGACCAATTGACGCTGTGCCTTTGCTTTTCAAGCAAATTAATCAGCTCCATATCGTTAGCTAATTTTTACACTTAACTGCTATTTACGTTCACGTAACTCATTCGTTCGGCGTGCAAATGCAAAAAGAATTTTTTTCTCGGAATTTTCGATTGCGCAACGATCACAGGCACATATTATTTCGGAAGAAGGAGCAGGCGCAGCAGTCGCTTATTACAAGGCGAACCTACGATCGTTCTTCGATTTCATTCATTGACCGTAACATTTAAATGAGTTCCTGTAGCTAGTGCCGCTCCCTCTTTATTTATTCTTTTTTTTTTTCGAGACTGAATCCTTTTTCCTTTTTCCACTGGCATGTACCAATTTAACAATGTACGCAAGATTTACGCTGCTCGAATGCCCGGAACAATTGGTTATTCGTATCGGCTAGTTTTTAGCTGATAAAAATCAAGCAATGTATTTTAGTTTTAATTTGATGGATTTCTAGAGTCTTATATATCTGTGTCGAATGTCCCTACTCGTGTTGCTGCTTCGGACTATTGTAATGCTGCTTGTATTTTGTAGAGTTGTTCATTCGATCATTTAGAGCCGTAAGGTGAAGTTGCTTAGAATGTACAGACTGTGTTACATGTACCTAATTACTGGTATTATAAACGTTTTAATTTGATTCTTAAAAAAAGTGTTTAACAACGACTACGAATTCTGTAGATGAATTGATTATAAACTCTTTAAGCTGCTAGTAGAAGGAACGAGATGTTGCGGATAATAGAAAACGACCGCAACATCAATAAATCCTTAACAGTAAAAATATCAATGATTTAATGTATATTGCAACTATAGTCTCCATTGAATTTTTAACTAAATGCACTGAGAGACATATTCTTGTAAGAATTACTGCACTGTCTAAGACAGTGGTTATGAAAATTTACAATATCGTTTTATGAATTTTACTATAAAGTGTATATAATTTATTTAGAGATGTCAGCTTTTGACTGCTTTCCAAAATAGTGTAGAAATTTTTACTAAAACATTTCTCTGGGTGCATTTCTGTAGTTCCTATGCAACTTTTCTTCTATTCTTAAAATTGCTTTTAAAAACAAATCATCGAATCATACTTTTAGTGAGCTTATTACTGCACGGAGAGAAAAAAAATTAATAAAAATTGCTATTGTGATTAGGAAATGAGTGACAGTCTTGATGAGCGAGAAATTTTTAGTATGAAAAGTAACAATTTGTGATACTCAAAATAGCAATTTTTATTATTAAAAGAGTAATTTTTAGAATTTTTGTACTAAAAATTACTATTTTTCATACAAAAAATTCTCGCCTATTAAGAATGTCACTCCTTTCTTAACCACAATAGCAATTTTTATTAAGTTTTTTCTCTCAGTTTGTATCTTTCTTAAATTTTAACAATGTTAATCCTTACAAATTTGACTGTCATTATATTTTTGCGCTATAAAAAATATACATAGAAAAGGAAGTTATGAAAAATTATGATTGTTTTTTAGTAACGTAGCGACCTACTACTTGATCTATTAGGAACAATGCTTGCAAAATTTGTATTATTTTTATTTGGTTTTCTAACAAAAATTATTAAAAATTCTATCAATGTTACTTAGATCAAGTAGGTCGCCTCATCGATAAAAAATCGTAATTTTTTTTGTTAAAATACAACACAATCCTTTTCCAGTTAGTTTGAAAAAGAAATACCAGGGGATTCTCCAAAGAAACCTTTCGTTCAGAATCTAAGCTCATCAACGCACGAACCGCCAGTGGACGACGCGAGCCACCCCCCTGCGTACAACCCCCTTGTCTTCGATTGTCTTCGAAGTGAAAATCAAGCATAGGCTTTTTTCTCGCCAACAGCGACCCACATTTCGGCATCACTCGCGGCGTACCATTCCGCGTGCGAGTTCGCGCTCGATTGGAGATCCTCCGCGGACACTTTCCTCCGCGGCGTTCAATTTGGACTCGTTAAGCGAGAGATGCAGCACGTGCGAGTCGCCCTGCGTTCTCTGCTGACGTCGAGCCTCTTCTCTTCCTCCTCCCCCACCCCAAGCTTTGCTCATATGCTTCGTATGACAAATGGCTCGGGCGCGATGAGCGTGTGCCGGAGGCTCGTTCCTCGGTGTCAGCTAAATTTCTGCCGCATTTTTTTGCTATTTACTTGCTAATTTTAGCGCGTTCACTGGAACTCATTGGCTAGCTTGTTTCTTTACGTCGGTGTTTTCTTGCTTTCTCGTGGATAGTGAAAGTTGTGCGTTTCAAATTTGAAAATGAGCTTTGAAGTTTTATCGCAGGTGCACATTTGCACATCTATTTTTGTTAATAACATGAAAAATAAGCGTCTTATTTCTTTTCCAATAGTTGTGTTTATCAGAATTAAGCCAGTCAGCAAAATATGCTTATTAGCAATCGCTGCATCAGCTAATCTGCACTTAGAGCTCCAGATGTCTTTTAAATTTTTAAAGTATGTAGTTTCGTATGAAATATAGAAGCTTATAATTGTTACTCAACGAATCATGAAAAATTGATAGGCTGTATCTCAAATCATATATGTTTCAAAAAAATAATTCTTATATTATTGCGTCGGACGAAAAAATCCTTACACTACTAATTACTGACATAGACTGATATGATTAGAAATATGTACTAGTTAATCGTAAAAATTTTAGTATTATTACTTATGAAGTTTTTTTTATAAAAATTTACTGGATATCTAATAAATTTTCCTGCAATTATAACAGACTTTAGATGAAGTCATTGTGCGCTTTTCTTCGACAAATATTTCTATCAGAACGTTAAAATATTAAAATATTTAGTATCAACGTTCACTGTCAATTTTGTCCAATTACACGCAGAGAAATATTATAGTAAAAATCACTATATTCTGTAGTTGTTCCTATAATGGGACATACTCGATCTATGACGATTTTTACTATAAAACATACTAAAAATCCCTATGTACATAGCAAAAATTGCTATTTATATAGTAGAAATTGATATGTACATAGGAATTTTTAATATTTTTTACTGTAAAAAATTTCTTAAGTTGAGTATATTCCACTGTTCCTACGAAATATAGTAAATTTTACTATAACAGTTCTCTCCGTGTGTATTAATTATAATTCGTCCACAGATTCCTTATCGATTGTTTGTTACAGTCGCATTTAGCCAGAAAAATAATAAGGCTTCGCTTCGAAATAAGCCAATAGCAAGCCTCAGAAATCTTTAAGCGCACGGAAAAGCTCGAAAAATAACACAAAATCGATGGGCAAGGTAAAGCTGCTCTGGAAAATCGATGGGGCCACGAACGATTGTCATCGATCCCGACTCGTCCGTCAATAGCACGACGAGCAATCGAGCGCGACGAGAGAGGCTCTCGCTAACAGTCGAGCCCAATGTGAAAAGCTTTTTCCCTCGTTCTCTGGCTCGCTGTTTGCGCGGCTTCCGCGATTACGAGACGCTTCCTACCGCGGTGGCATGGCGGGACGGGACTCCGTTACAAAATTCGCGGCGCCGCCTCGCAACATTTTCCCCGATTGAATATCGATTTACGTACTCGAGGATAATGCTGCGGCCAGTGTGCAAGCTCTTCGACGATTTTTTGCCGGGACTGGCTTGCAGTTTGTATTGACGATTTAGTTGAAAAGGGGGATTCTCTTTTGCTTAATAATTCAAAACAAGTGTTTTGTGGGAAAAGCTTTTTCTTTTATTTTGAAACGCACTCTGCAAAAAAAAACACTTTCTAAAATTCTTTTTTCAAGTACCTTAATTCCTCTTACGTGGCTCCTTTTTACATCAAAGCCACGAAGCTTGATCGGTGTAGTAAATTTTCTTACGAGAAAGGTGAAAGGAATGATAACGATATCTGCATGTTTTTTATTGATCTGGTGTGACTATTTACGTTTTACTTACTCTTAAAAGGTGTGGCAAATTAATATTGATTTAGAACTTATCATTCGCTACATTAGAAGAAATTAATGGACTCGATTACGCTTTTGCTTAAAATATACTCCGTAATTAAATCCACTTTCCGGAAGAATGGTTACAAAATTGTGTTGTTTATTTTTTGTTATCGGTTTAGCAAACCAACGACAGTTTTCGATCAATTAAAAATGTTTGCATGAAACATTGTAGAGACGTATTTTCTGAACTTTCCAGAATTAAAATTTATTTGTGCAAACTTTTCGTAAGACTTTGATTAACTTCAATTTATATGATGAAATAATCGTGGAAATTTCTTTTGTATCGTTCGCTCGATAAAAATTTATATAAAGTGAACGATCTAAAAGATTAAATACTTCATATGCTGCACTTTATGTCTCAATAGGTATCGAATAAATTAATCTAAGAATTAGTTAAATTTTTAGAATCTCCAGAAAGTAGTGAAAGCAACTTTATAAAAGAATTTTATATGAGTAGCCGCGCCGCAATGTATTTGAATGTTTCATTATTTAACTCGCTTCTGTATTAGCATTTTATACACTTTACTTATTGAAAACCCATAGCCTTTAACATTCTACGTTATATAACATTTATGCAATTTTATGACCTTTTTTCAATTTAAACTCCCGCCGCCGATCGTAAAGCAAAGGTAAAAAGCGCCGGTACAAAAGTATGCAAAAATATCTCCTTTCACGAGTCGTTGTTAAAATTACCCGCGGTTACCTAAAAACTCGCGCGCACTCGTTATCAAATCCAACCGCGTGAAGAATTAAGCGCCTCGCGTGCAAGTATATATCATTTTCCCCCGAAAGCTCGCCCATGGCCCGCGAGCTTTTCTCAAAGAAACAACCGCGTGGCTAAATTGAAAAAAAAAAATACTCCGTCGGTCTGCGCATCCCCCTGAAAAGCCCTTCGGTCCCAAAAAAGCCCGCTCTCGACGAAAACACACCCTCGAAAAGCTCGCTGGCTACACACACGCTCTCGGGGCTGGCTCGGTGTCTCGACGGGTCGCTCTCCATAGCATCGGCATCGACTCGCGCGCTTCCATCCTTCTCTCTCGCCGCTTGCGCGCGCGCTCTGGCCCGGAGTTCAACGTCCCCGGGTTCGGGCGACTCCGTCGCTTCGGCTCGGCAGAGCTCGGCACTAGGTCAGTGATGGAGTCACTGGCCGCCCTGAACGCCGAGGCAATGACACCGGCGCGAGGTTCTAGCTGTTCTCTCTCTCTCTCTCTTCGTTCCCCACCACGAGGCTGCCACCACCACCGAGTCGCAATTCCCGGGAGGGGGTGGACCGACGGAGTGGGGGGTTGGTTGGGCGAAGCGGGGGAGAGACGACGTTGACGGCGAAAACGTCACGAGCGGCGGCCTCGTCCCTGTCTCTCAATTTCCATTCTCTCGCTGTCTCTTTCTCAACCGTGCCTCTATATAGCCAACTGTCTCGGCTTCTATTTGCTGGTGTTGCGATTCGTGCCGTAGGAGATGACGATTATTTTTTATTGTTGCTGGATGTTGTGAATTCTGTTTATGATGGTTTCATTCGCGACTAGTAGTGCAACCCTCCGCAGTCGCGCCTGCCTTTTCATTCGGTTCTTTTGCAGTTCATTTTTTCTTTCCCTCTTTTTTTTTCATTTTCAAAAGATGCATTTTACTGAACTATGATTTAAGCAATCAACTTTTATTTCGAAATCAGAGTCAATATGACGCGACGGATTTTTTATTGAACAGTTATACAAATAATGAAAATAAATTTTGTTTACCAAAAATAATTTATTTGAATTTAGCTTTACACGTTATTTGAATTTAGCTTTAAACGTTATTCGAATTTAGCTTTAAACATTATTTGAATTTAGTTTAAAATGTCTAGTTCACTGTAAATGTTTAAATTAACAAAAAAAAAAAAAAAAAAAAAATTGGATCATAATTTAAGATGAATTAAGTCAAGTTTTAAAATGTTCTTGCAGACTATTAGCAGACAGTTTTTCTTTCCTGATCTTTTAGTTTCATGAGAGTGATCCTGACTCTCACCTTCAATAATCTAAATTTTAAAATACATGTGTGCTTATAGACTGAAACATTCTACATAAGCAGAAGAGTCATTGACCTTTCTAAAAGATACAATTTTTTGTATCTGTAAAAAAAACCTTTGGTGTATTTTTGTTCGCTCAAAAATAGCGTAAAAGAACAAGCGAAACATCATTTTCTATTTTGAAGATAAAAAAGTACGAGTCATTTCTTTTAAAAAAGCAAGGGGCTTTCATTCTTTAGAGAACAAACGTCTTCAACTGTTTCGTTGCCAATTTATGCATCAAATACGGGTCTTATTAAATCCTTACTCGATGGAGCCCGAATGTCAAAAAAGGGCATCGCCGGGAGAAGCGGGTGAACGACCGATGAATGAATGAAAATTACCGAAAGAGAATCCGGGGGCCGTCTTAGAGGTCTGGTTCGCCTTCAGACATTGGCACATTATAAGACTCCCGCGTATGCGATTTTTATCTTCTTTTTTCAAGCTTTTAGGACCGCCCGTGTGCAAAAACACTCGCCTTGTTAGGTGTATAGTTTAACCCCCGTGGCGAGAATATTACCCGGCGACGGTGTCGACTCTAATACAGACAGCTTCCCGAGATGGCTTTTCGTGTTTTCCAGAGGAACGTACAGCTTTAGCGCGTTAAAACAATGTGCTGTTAAGCGCCGAGAAAAAAAATTTAAGAGTGGCTAGACTAGCCTTAGTTAATTGACTAAATGGATTTGATCAAATTTTTTGCCAAATTGAGAAAAGCAGGATGAATTTTCATTCTGTGAGACTTTGGAAAATACAACTGGTTTATAAACAAAACGATACTAGATTGTTTAAAACAAATTTCTTTAAAAAAAATTCCCCTGGCCAATGTTTCATGGTCATTTCAAAGAGTTAAATTTTTTCGTGTTAGGATTTGTTGATGATGCTTATTCGGTCTCTCCAATAAAATATTAATACCACATGTCATCAATAAATTAAAAAAAAATCTCCTAAATTAAAATAGTTCAGAATAATGATTTAAAGTGTTTAATTTAACCCATAGAAAATTTGATAAAATTGTAAATATTGTTTAGTTTTTTTAACAGTTTGTAATGGGGATACAATCGAAAAATACATCAGTGAACGTAAACTACGTGAAAAGCTCATGCTTAAATTAATACAAGGGCTACATTAAGCAGACGAGAGAACAACGTCACATCCATCTTTTATGCAAGACAGATAATTCCTGATTTTTGATTGCGTCGTGTCATCGTGTCGCCTCATCCCTTCACCCTGTTACATTAATTCCAATCGTAATATTCTTTTCGCAGCCTCCTTCGATTGTCTATTTTCACCACGTATTACTTTAGGAGAATTGCATCGTTTTTTTGCACTTTATTCCGCGGTTTATTTATTATATGTATTTTACTGGTTTAGTTCAGTTTAATCTTATTTAATCTAACAAATAATAAATGTTTGATTTAGTATGATCAAAGAATTCTAAATTTACCTGAGCGGTGCATTTTGTAAAACGAGTCCCCGGGTTCAGTTCCACCTTTCTTGCTTTCCTATCAGAGTTTTTCAACTTCCGCACTTTTTACTGGGTTTCTTCCTTGTAAATTATATGATCTTCCTGATTAGCTTTTTTTTAAACTCACTGCTTCTGTAAAACACTTCCTGGAACAAAAGGAAATATAAAATTTCGTTGAGATTTATTTATTGTTAATAAATCCTTCAGATTTAATACGTAAGCTGGGAAGAAAATGCCGCGAATTTTCACGCTTCACCTTTGTGGATTTTTATTGCAAATTAATATAGATATGCATGCACAAATGAGCGTAAGATTTCGCGTTTCTCGGTTACATAACGCGGTACTTTCATACTTTGAATAGAAAAGCAATGGAGTTAAAAAGTTTCTTACGTAAAAAGCAATAACCTTCCAATCTTAAAATCGGTAAATCTTTAAAATATTAGTTATTTCTGGATATAAAGGTAAACGTCACTTCGACATGCTTCATTATAAATAGTAGTTTGACAAATCACTTCCAACATTCCAATGTCAAACTTTAAATTACCAACTCCGCTCCAAATTTAACCAGTCGCGTCTTACCACACTCGGTCCGTATCTACTCGCAGCCAACGCTTCGAAAACCTCATCGCAAACTCCTCCCCTCGCCAGATAAAAAAAATTGGTCTTAAAATTCGAAAACCTCCGTCTCGCTCTCCACAAAGAGAATACACTTGTCTTTTGTCTTCTACATTTACACTAAATTTTGCAATCGCGAAAAAAGTTCATCAAAACTATTTTGAACGTCTGCGTGACTCGAAAGAGAGAGATAAAGGGAAACGGAAAGCGAGAGTGAGCATGAAAAAAAAAGCGAGGAGGCCGCCGGTACATAACGGCGCATCCTCGGTCGCGGGGAAGGAGAGAAAGCGCCGGGGCTAGCGGTACCGCGAGTACGCGCGCGTGCCCGCTCGATCGCCGGCACGCACGACCGATCCTTAGGCATTATAATGCACCGCTACGGCGAAACAAGTTTCCGGCGGCGCCGCGCTCTTGTCTCTCTCTCGCACACTCGCTTTCTCCCTCTCTGTCACTCCCTCTGTCTCTCTCTCTCTCTCTCTCTATGGTTTTTTTTACTCTCTCTCTTACTCCGCCTCTGCCTATCTCTCTCTATCTATCCTTCTCTCTGTCTAGTTTGCTGGGAGCTTCTCGCGAGCTCGCGGCGTCGAGTGAAAGTCTCGCCGGGTGCACGGCGGCGTACCACAGGCCATCGCACTCGGCGAGAGGTCTGCGAGCCCGGTGCAACGACGCCGCGACTCTCACTAGACGAGTGCGCTGGGGAGCCGCTAGACGAACTCACGGTGCTGCTCCTGAATCATGATTTATGGCTTTCGTAGGACTCAACTGATCTTTTTGATTTTCTGCGGGGGTGATCGTTATGTATACACGGTTTTTGCTTTTTTCAGGAGGTCATCTCTTCTACGGTCGTTGTTTAGAGGTTTAAAGTACACGGAGAGAAATGTTATAGTGAAATTACTAGTGATATTACTTCCGTAGGAACAATTGGACATACTCGACCTATGACGATTTTTACTATAATAAAACATTACTATAATATACTATAATAAAACTTACTAAAAATTCCTATGTACATGCCAAAGATGCTATTTATATAGTACAAATTGCTATGTACATAGGAATTTTTAATAAGTTTTATAGTAAAAATTGTCATAGGTTGAGTAGATCCCACTAAATTACACTGTTCCTACAGAACATAGTAATTTTTACTATAAAATTTCTCTGCGTGTAATTGCAGAAAATTGACAGTGAACGTTGATACTAAACTTTACTTGCCCATCGATTTTGTGTTATGTTTCGAACTTTTCCACGCGCTTAAAGATTTCTGAGGCTTGCTATTGGCTTATTTCGAAGCAAAGCCTTATTATTTTTCTGGTTAAATGCGACTGCAATATACCAATCGATAAGGAATCTGTGAACGAATTATAATTAATACACACGGAGAGAAATGTTATAGTAAAATTTACAATATTCCGTAGGAACAGTGGAATATACTCAACTTATGAAAATTTTTACTATAAAAAATATTAAAAATTTCTATGTACATATCAATTTCTACTATATAAATAGCAATTTGTACTATGTGCATAGGAATTTTTAGTATGTTTTATAGTAAAAATCATCATAGATCGAGTATGTCCCATTGTAGAAACAACTACAGAATATAGTGATTTTTACTATAACATTTCTCTCCGTGTAATTGGACAAAATTGACCGTGCACGTTGATACTAAATATTTTAATATTTTAACGTTCTGATAGAAATATTTGTCAAGAAAAGCGCACAATGACTTCATCTAAGTCTGTTATAACTGCAGGAAAATTTATTAGATATCCAGTAAATTTTTATAAAAAAAACTTCATAAGTAATAATACTAAAATTTTTACGATTAACTAGTACATATTTTCTAATCATATCAGTCTATGAATATATTAAAGTCTACTATGCTGTAATTAATAGTGTAAGGATTTTTTCGTCCGACGCAATTATAAGAATTATTTTTTTGAAACAATTAATTAAACTCTATCTTATAAATATGCATAAAGTTATTGCAAGCTGCATACATTAAAACAGTTTTATATTAGAAAATCGATTATAAATTAATTTTATATTAAAATCATGTCGTTATTATTGATAAAAACATTTATTATTTTCTCTCCGCGCTATTTTCAATATAATTGATGCAACGTGACGGCGTGCGGTATAAAACTGATTCAATTAAAAATCGATTCGGAGCTTTGCCCCGATCCGCTATCTTCGACTATTAATCAGCAATTTGCTTAACTTTACACTGCGGCTCCTGGAATTCTCATGGTTAATGAGATGCCAGCGTGCCTGATTTTTAATCTGTCTGCAGTCATTCTGCACGGCTCATTTAATTAGCCAGCGATTCCAGCGATGCAAGCAAACGCCTTGCAGCTTCGGGTACAGATTAAATCTGAACTACACGAACTGAAGATTTATTTGAATACCGTACTTCAGTAGTTATTTTGATAATGTTTTAGACAGAGTAGCTCACGCTTCCAATAAAAAAAAATCCTAATTACTCTCTCATGGCAAAATTCTTCTCAAGAGATTTTTTTCCTGTTTGCATCTTTTTTCCATCTTCTCTTAAAGACTTTTCAATATGTCGCAGCGAATGCCACTGCTTCTCTTCGTTAAGTAATTTCCTCATTTCTTTTTTTTTTGCAATAGAACTCTAAAACAAAGTTGAAGAGGCATTCTGTTTGTACCTTGTCAGATTCTTTTTATTTATGTCACCTCTGACGAAGAAAAGTACTATTCAAAAAGACATATTATGATTTGCAACTTTTTTTAAGCACTAGAAAATAAGAAACTCTTCTAGTTTTATAATAATTTATTTCACTTTGTTGCTCGAAAATGGCATATTAAAGCAGGTCCTTCTTGAAATGCACTTTTCTTCCTTGGAGATGATGATGTAAGGTAAAAAAAAAAGAAAAGACGGAAGCTTCGTTCACACTCAGCGGAGCAACGTGCTCAAACCACGTGTTAGTTCATGCAACCAAAAGCAAACAGTCAGATCTTATCGATTTCCGCCATTGAACAAATTTGCAGAAATCTTGTATCGCAGCGATCTCGAGGCGTCGAACAAAAGTATCCCTCCTTTGGATTCCGAGGCCTCCTCGAGTTTTTGAACCGAGAGGTGAAAACCTTTTTTTGCATCCGCGCTCGCGACATTAACACAGCAGCGAGTGAATTAAAAAGTTTCGCGCTTTTCCTCGCGAGTGGGTCCCGATGGGAATGAACGCCACTCGGAGGGAGCGAGAAAGTCGGGGTCATTGATAAAGCGTTCTCTATAAATATTTACCCCTCGCTCGCGAGAGTCCGCGATGCTCTGCATGGGATTCTTCACCTTTTCCTCGAGACGACGGGTAGACGTGAACAGCGCCGTTGGGACTTTTTAGAAATATTTTCTTTCAAGTGTCAGCAGTTCAAACGCCGAAAAGTCGCTTTTTTTTAATATTAAAGTTTTTTTACATACTTCGTTTGGAAAATCGAGAAGGAAGTTGTTCTGAATTTTTTCTCTGTGCGTATAAATAATATTTTTGAAAAGAAGTAGACTAGTTTTTTAGAATCTCAATCAAAATCTTCTTTTTGCACTTAGGAAAGTAGCGCAATCTGCGCTTCAATATGCCGACCCAATATTTCTTGTTTGGCAAACGCGACATTACTGTAACTCCCGTAAAATAGATTTTGCTTGAAACTTAAGAACAAGTCACTTGAGTGCCAAGCAGAAATTGCGTTGGGAGCATAAAGTAGAACTTACTGCAGGGTCAACAGCAGTTACAGCATTCTTTTTTAGTGCAGATAATAAAAATCGAAAAATTTTGTTTAAAAAATCTATGGGAACTATAAATTATTTTTTTTAAATTAAAAAATTGTCTACTGAAATTAAAATGCAGATCTGATGAAAACTATAAGGCATTCCTAAAATAACGGAAGCTGGAATAATATTGTTCAAAGCAGTTTGTTTTGAGTGTAGCCCGAAACTCCAAAGTGCATGGTCGGTGCATCATATACTTCTCTTGTGCTCCAAAGATAAAATCGATCTCCATCGTTGTCTTCCTGGATCCCTTCTGTTTCCCATTTCAGCATTGAAAGCGTCCTGTTCTGCTCGAGTTAAAGTTTCCGCGTTCGCAACCTTTGTATATATATCCGCGTTTAAGGTGTTTGCACTACTGGAGCGCGTAAGAAAACTAATTTTGGAAGCTTTATTGTAGCGGTTTCTTTTTTCCTGTATACTTGCTATAAATTAGTTCTCTGAATACCAAATACTTCGCATACTATTGAAACATCGTATACTTTTATCGTTCCTAACGGCGAAAAGCACATTTAAAAAAAGGCCTACTTTAAATTGACATTTTTAAAGTACACTCTAAGAAAAAATCTTCCAAACTCTTTCAACTGTGATAAGCTTGTAGTATCAGCTTTTAAAAAATTTTATTTTCTTTAGTGATCTAAAATAACAAATTAAAATATGCCTTTTACTAAGTGCATTTTTCTTCCATATAGACACGAAGTTATAATAACGACTTAGATATATCGATGCAATTTATCTCATCGATCGTCAAATTTGTTAAAAACCAAAGCTTATATATCAAAATTGTGAGTTCTCATTATAACTCCATATCTGCATCTCATAATTGACATTTAAAATCGATGTCGATTTTAAATCTCATTCTTGCAATTTATCAAATCTGCGTGGAATATATCTCCGTATAATCGCGAGGAAAACAATGAGCCAATTAACAGATCGAAAAGTTCGACACCTGCGAAACAAAAAAAAAAAAAAATGCGTGCGAACCGTTACGGTGCCCGCGCCTCATCTCGCGTATATATCGTCTTATGAGCCTATTTCTTGTCATGGGAAAGTACAGGGCTCGCGACGATGTGCTCATGCAGCGGACGGCGTCGGCCTCCACTGATTTCTTTATTAGCTAGATCTACAATTGTCTTATCGGCCGTGACAAGTTCGTTCGTATCTCTCGACCTCGCCTTCGGCCGACAACATAATCGATGAGAATTTCCACTATTAATTTACCATTAGTCCACACTAACGTCGCGGGACGTCGCACTGTGTGAATAGGTATATATATAAATATATCTATGCATCAGGCGCAGTCGAGATTATGACACGAATTTTAGAAAGAAAAAAAAAACGCGGCGCGATTCCATTAACAGTAAGGCGCATTGTTCGCGAAGCAGCTGGGGTACACTGCGAATAAAAAAAAAAAAAAATTGCCGATCATTGCCACACTCGACTTTCGCGTTCGCTATTCGCCGAGTCACTTTTCTTTGTTGTTACACTTATAAGCGTTGTGCCATCTTAAACCTACTGCCAAGTAATTACGAGTTGACTCGCACAATTAAACTTTATTTCGATACACCCGTCAGTCGAAGATCGCAGCATTACAATGAGATCGAGATCGAAAAAAAAAAGCATCGCGCAATTCGGTACAATCGGATGAGCAGATTCAAGCCATCGCAACTCTATATATGTGTACATAGAGTGTTATGCAGAACACACCTCCTCCGCCGAAATGCCGAATTACATAAGACTCGCTACCTGGATCAATCTCCGCTCGGCGCGGCCTCCCACCGTATTTTCTTTCTTTTTTCCTCCACGGTTCTGCACCTACGGCGGCCAAGTTTATCGTCCGGCCGATAATTGATGGGCGGCGCAGTTTCGGCGACGCGCGAAGTGCGTGCGCTGCGGCTATCGCTGTTTCGCTGCCTTTTTTTTTTTCTTTTTTCCCGTTCGACTTTACTGCGCCTGTAAAATTAACTGGGTTACAGGTGCCCGAGCCTCTCGCGGTGCCTCCTTCCGCGATAAGGCGCGATTGAAAAGTCAAAGCGGCGACTCGTTGATTGATTTACGAGGCTCGCGGAGCGAGCGGCGTCGGTCACGAATTCGCTCGCCGCGGATCATATCCCCTGGTCTTATGTATACGTGTTGGTCGCGCGGAGAATTTCCCTCCTCCTTTTTTTTTTGCTCTTCCTTCTCTCTTTATTTAATGGCTTTCCCGGGCAGACTATTCGGCTTGCGGGGGTTGCGTAACGGGCGGCCGGGAATGGAGGAAATTGTTTTGGAGCTGATTTTTAGGATCGTTGCTCAAGAGGCGTCGGGATCGCGGATCTTTTTACGGACTCTATTTGCAATTTTATAACCTTCAATTTGAGCAAATAAAGCGTTACGTGACCGGGGCGTTTAATGGATTTGAGCGGCTTATTTATTGGTTCATTTACGTGTATATTATACTGTCTTGGGGAGTATTCTTTCTCCTTTTTTCTCTTTCACTTTTTCAGGCCTTGTATACCCAGGGTAGCTTATATGAGTTATAACGAAAAATTTTTTTACACGTACATCCACCGCAAGACTGAAGATTAAGATCAGTAGCTTTGAACGAAATGTTGCATTTTTTTTTTAATTTTATTTGTTGATTACGAAAAATTTATGTCTTTTTTTATCCATACTGTTATGTTTACAGAAAGAAATCCCTCGGAGAGTTGAATTTCACTGAAAGCAGCTTGAATTTATCGCTCGAATTAATTTTCACTGCATCCGATTGAACGTGAAATTCCAGCTACAATCCGCTTGAAATCGAATTTAAATCCTGCTTCATTTCTATTTCAATAAAGAAAAATTCAGTAGCGTTACTTTTCGACCTTTTCAAGCCGAAAGTTCAGCTAATTCACGTTAAGAGAATTTCTGGTACATATTACTGTAAACTGTCTTGTAACGCAGGAGCGGACTTAAAAAATAAAAAAAAATACTATAAAGTATAAATATAATAAATAATAATAAAATTTGCTGGATTTACAGTGAATTTTACTAGAAAATTTTTCTATACTTACTATTTTAGTCTATGAGTTGCACTTATTATTCTAGTCTGCAAATTTTACTATTATATATTAGTCTAAAAGATTCTAGAGCTAAAATTAAAAATATACTCTCTAAATTCTATTCAGTGAAAAATTCACTAATTTCAAAAGTAAAAGCTTTTTTGGCACTGAATATTTTGGCACTGGCTTTTCAGACACCGGAAAATTAGTAAAAATTTCACTGGTTCAACCAGTGCTAATTATTTTCACTGATTAATTAGTGAAATTTCACTGTTTTTACCAGTCATTTAAATTTTTACTCATTAATTAGTGAAAATATCACTGTTCCTACAGTGAAATAACGAAATTTCACACTAAGTGTAGTGTGCGGACAGCGCTTACTCCGCCAAGATCATTGTTGCATAGTAGTAGGTGGTTCACTAATTTGTTCAGTGAATATTCACTTTTACGCAGTGACCTAATCCTCACTAATGGAAATAGTGAGCATTCACTGCATGGAATTTAGAGTGTAATAAATTTGAATTGTCGAGTCCGTCATTGCTTCACAAAACAGTTCTGTAACTTTTACTAGAACTTTTCTGCGCAATAACATTCGAAATTTTTCATCTGAAAAAAGGAAAAAAATTCTATTGCCCTAGTCTCATCCAACTACCGGCGTTTCGTTCATACCGTTTCACCTAACAAATTCTCGAGACACGTGTCCCGAGGCTTCTTGCCCAACGACCATCGCGCACGCACCGTGTATACGCGGGTGAGCGGCTGCGTCGGCCTCGCTTGCGCTATCCTTTTGTTCGGAGCCGCTGAGAACTTGGCTGGCGGCGGGCCGCGGGAGGTGAAGGGCAGTCGTTCGCCTTCTCGCCCGGTGAGAAACGCACCGGCCGGGAAATTCTGAGCGCGAGCTGCAGTTTTCCTTTCCGCGGGAGTCGAGACTTTCGCAACGAATGGCCCGGGGCTATGCTCTTTGCCCGCGGCCAGCCGGATGACGGCGCGGAATTCGTGGGCACTGGGCTGCTTGACTTTGATAATGATTTTCGAGCGGTTGCGATAAGTTTTACTGAACTTGCTTGTGGACCGCAAGAAGGGAAGGTGAAAATATACCGCAATTGTTTTTTTTTGTGCAAAATATATTATGTATTTAAATATTTTAAAATATTTGTGAAATATTTTTATGTTTGAAAATCTTTCTTTGTATACACAAGTTATAAAGTAGTCTATAAGTCTTAAACAGGCTTATAAAGTATATTAATTTCCAATTTTTTTAAGCACTAGAGAAAAGAAAGCTCTTCTAAAATATGATAAATTTGCATCATTCGTACATGGTACCTTCAGTTGATCAAGTTTTGAAAGAATTTCTTTCACTATATTGGTCGAAAAATGGCAAATTGAAATATTTCTTTTATGAAACGAATTTTTTTTATCGTTGGAGACGACGATATAAAAGTTGTGACGGAGAAAAGTAAACTTGAAATGAGCAATCGAGCAGTAAGAACGAAATCATTATGTAATAAACTGAAATTGAGTTACTAGAAATTAAGTGCGCATAAATAACATTAAATGCTCTTATTGCTTAATATTTTGATGCTTTACAAAGAGCAAGGGATCTAACAATTTCACGACGTTTCCTAACTACCTATTCTTATTAAGGTTTTGCTGCTTTTCAATCATACACAGGATTTTCTTTCTACAGTTTCATTAACTTTACCGTTTAATTCTTCGGAACAAACCTCTTAGATTATTTCAAAGACAACCAGAAGAAATGATAACTGCAATAGCTCGCGAAACTTTGACACAATTGAACCTTACACGAAATATTCACGTAACACGCCATTAAAAATAAAAAAAATTGAAATTAATTGCAGTAACAACTCCGTGGCACTCTTCATCGCAAAAACGTTAACTGTACTTCTACACAGAGAGAAATATTATAGTAAAAATTACTATATTCTGTAGCAACAATGGGATATACTCGACCTATGACGATTTTTACTATAAAGCATACTGAAAATTGCTATGTACAAGGAAATTGCTATGTTAAGGAAAAATTACTGTCAATCCCAGCAATACAAGCTTGAATATCTTGATATTGATCAGGATAATCATCAAAATAATTATTATTACATTAAAAAAATCACACCGATAAGTAGATGCGATTCATTCTGTATTTCAATCGTCTGTCACCTTTAATACAAAATGTTTAGAAGTAAGAATCTACTAATCTCATTTTACTAATTTCAAAGAAGAAAGATAAATAACACACAAAATAGAAAGAAAAAATTATCTACGCCCGTTGTTTCACATAGAAAGCATATAATACTGAGAGAGAAATGTCGTAGTAAAAATTACTATGTTCCTTAGGAACAGTAGGATATACTAAACTTATGAAAATTTTTATTATAAAAATACTAAAAAGTCCTACGTATATAGTAAAAATTGCTATTTACATTGTAGAAATTGCTATGCACATAGGAATTGTTAAGATTTTTTATAGTAAAAATTTTCATGAGTTGAGTACCTTCCACTGTTCCTACGGAACATAGTAATTTTTACTAAAACATTTCTCTCCGTGTATTCGTATAGGAAAATCGAAACGAGCCTTTTCCGTCACAGAAGAATTCATTCAAACGAAATTCTCAATAAAATCGCATCCAACGCAGAATCAGCGAAAGCCGAAGATACAAATCGAAGCCGTGCCCATCCATCTTGTACAAACTCTCTCCTCCAGGCGCGCGAATTGCAATGCATCGTTCGCAGGAACTAGCGGGGTCGAAATTCCGTCGCGCCAGGGGCAACCCAATCCGGTAACTCGAGCCAGCTCGGCCGATCGAGGGACAGCTCGCCGCGAAGCTTCCTTACGGCCGCATCGGCAGGAAGTCCGGCGATAATGCAGGAAGCTGGCCCGCGATCGCTCGCCGGTATATACCTCACCGTCGCCTCGTTACGAAACCTGCGGGGAGGGGGGCGGGGGGTCTGTGTAACGTAGGTGCGAGCGCGGCCGTGCGATCCGCCGCGCGCGGTTCTGGCGCAACCGGCGCGCTTTCTCCTCCGCGGGGACGATGCACTCCGAAGACGCAGATGCGGCGCGGTCGCGCGCAAAAAGCCGCGGGCCTTCGAGAGCAGCTCCATGCGATCGGCGCTGTCACGATTTTTCCACAGGCTTTTTGCGCGATGTACCCTCGTGAATGCGCCGTGGCTTCGTTATAAGTCGAAGGCGCGAGCGAGGCTTTTTCTCGATGGTTGCGAGAGGAGGATCCGACGCGTCTTGAGGCTGCGATTTCGTACAGTGATGGGTATTAAATTTGAGTTTTTGTGTCTTTATTGCATTCGCTTTGCGCATTGTTGTGATTGGGTTTTTAAATGCCTCGCTATTCAATATTTTGCTTGGCTGGCTTTTTTTCTTTTTTTTTGAGAGTGTGAATGTGAATGTGGCTTTTGTTCGTATTTTAGGTGTGAGGGTGATGATGCAATTTAGCTAAATAGTTTTTTTTTGAAGTTCAAAAGAATTTTGAAAAAGTATGATTAACTTTTAACAATTATTTAATTGTATGATATAATAAAATTCTCTGTGACATCTTGCAAAGAACTAAAAATAAAATGAATATGAGGTCTCATTACCATTGATCATCAATTATTTTAATCAATTACGCAAATTGCAGACACTTTTAATGTAAAGATTGAGTTTTACGACGGCTTGTTACAAATTAGATCAGGTCATGCATTATCAGCTAATTTTTTACTTCATTTTTTATCTATTTTCCTTAACAATTTGTGATGTTGTCCATTATACTTCGAATAAATCTGTAATATATCGCTGCATATTGACTTGAACTCTACTTTAAAATTTTCCTCAAATTAAATCGTGAATCAATAGTTCATTCAAATTTCTCTCTAAGTAAAGTTAGTCTACATTACATCAACAGAATGATTTACTAGTCAATTTAGCATACACGTAGTATAATGACATATTAATTATATCAGCATTAGTTTTATCAAAATGAAGCGATAAATTAAGAATAACGATTCCAGCGAAGGTAAACGGGGTCCGTTTTGAGAAGCTGCGGCACTCGCAGGGCGTAAAACTCTTCGTTCTCGCCGCCATCTGTCGCACCCGTTCCTCGGGTAGGCGAAGCCATAAAACCGACAAATTAGCATATCGCTCGGAAGCGCGTCGCACCGGATCTCACTTTTCCGGAGTACTTGAACTTCGTCCTTCCCTCTCTCTCTCTCTCCTCATTGGTGCTCCCTCATTTCGGGTGGACCAACTCCCGCGGCTTATCGGTTCAGGTGAAAAACCTTTTATCACCATCCAGAGGACCGTTACGCTTCGAGCACTAACGAAAACAATGGCGGAAGCGTGGGCTCGCGGACGATAACAAAAAAAAAAAAAAAGAAAGGACGTATACTTGTATAAAATAAAGTGCGATATAAAACTATTTGAACTATGATTCGGGCGAGCGTAAGGTTTTTGAACTTTCGGTTAATTGTGCCCCGTTCTCCTCTTCCTGGGCTCTGCTTGATAAGGTATCAAAAAAAAAAAAAAAAGAAAGAAAAATTCACCCGGCGCCGGTTTATCGCAAGTTCATACGCGCTCTTAGATGCTGGATATTTAAACACGCGATTACAGGAGGGGTATACCGTAGATAATTTCCTCTGTTGACCCAACGGCCGTCGTCCTTATCGGCGAGCGCTACAAATAGAGGCGTACACTATACTTTTATTATACGTGCGTCGAGTTAAGTGTCGCGAACGATTTTTATTAAATACATTGGCTCCGGAGGGCACCCGCGCGAGAAAAGCTTGAAGACAAACACGAGAGCGAAAGCGAGGGATGGATATACTATTTTTAAGAAATTCGCAGGGGGAAAGAAGAAGAGAGCGCGCGAAAAATGTACGAGAACAAAACGTCACTTGCGACAATATTTAACCTTAGCGACGGATACCTCCCACCCCTTGGCAGACGGTGCGGGTAAACGCGCACTGCACTCGGTGTCTCCCCCTTATAGGAACGCGTTAAAAGTGATTCATCGATCAGCGCGTAAAAAAGCGCGTCACTTCGAACGGCGAGATTTCACGGTTGGGTGCAACGAACTCGCTGTTCGCTTGCCACCCACGGCGGCAGCCCCAAAAAATCTCCTTTGATCCGGATAATTGACGCTCCATTATTTCTCGCTGTACCGGGATCGACGCGCCGATTTCGTCACGCCCAGACGTAGGCGCAGTCTGCCGTTCTTTTGTTTTTGGCGAGTCTTCGTATTTTTCCTCCCGGATTTATACCAAGAGCGGATGACGGTGTTATTGACTTCTGGCGTTAATTCGGCGCTTTTACGACGCGGCTCCGCGCATCAAGTCGACGGGATCGTCTCCGCACTACTTTTTTTTTTTAAGGCAACGACGACGACGTGTGCGAATGTGTTTTTTCTTCGGGCGTCGACGCCCGTCAGTCCTTGTCATTAGCCGTGAAAATGCGGGAGTTTCGAGGTTTTTTAAAGGTCAAGTGCGTGCTATATATTAAAGAGGTTTATGCTGGTCTTAAAATCTTTTTATTATGTGTTACTGTTTTAGCAAGTGCTTCGCAAAAAGTTATTTTTCCAGTCAAAAATGTACATAAGTAATCTTAAAAATAATTATTGTTGTAGGTTAATTCTTCCATTTAGTTCAGTACGCGATTGAAATTCATTTATAGGCCACAATTAGTACAAATCTTTAATTCCTGTTATACAAGGATTCAATATATGTAAAATTTAATTATTACCTTTATCAGAAACTACAAATTTATTATTTTTAATTAGAATAGATTTTACAAGTTTATTAGTGTATCTACAAACACTTTACTAGTTTGACAGCGTTATTTATTGCAGTTATTATTTACTGCAGGTGATTATTTGTCCGCAAGAACAATAAGGATAGAATTTACGATTATTATATTACGTATTATATTATTAACCAAAAAATAACTACAGCTCCCTTTAAATTACCGATCAAGTGTTTATAAAACTACTTTTAGTCCTTTCTTTTTCATCAAATTGTCGCAACAATAAATCTCATTAACTTACAGCTAGAAATATTAATCCCCTTGCACAATGAAAGATTATCCCATCGTCTGTTTAAAAATACAAAATTTCCAGCGTACAAGATAAAGCCCAGCGCAGCGTAAAAGTAAAGAAGACAAGCTTTCAGCTTCGTCTCAATTTGCGCCAATTGCAAAACTCGCGCGGAATCCCAGCGCGCGAGAAAAGAAGGAGCCCGTCGCAGTGCTCCCGCGCCGAAGTGCCAGAATTAATGCGCGATCTTTAACCGTAGGCGTTACGGACGTAACTCCGCGACGAAAGTCGCCGACTTCTTTTTTCCATCCCTTTCTTTTTCCTTCTCTTCTTTTTTTTTTGCGCACACTTCATATCTCTCCCTCGGCCCTCGTTCGCTCTCGCGCCGCGCTCTTTTAACTTCGTTCGCTCGCCTTTCTTTTCGCGATTTCGCGCTCCTCCTCCGAGAGAGAGCCCATCTGAACATTTCGCTGTTTTTTTTTTTAACAGGTTTATTTTACCGTGCCGCTTCCTTTTTCCAGTTGCGCCTCTCAGACCGAGCCGCCGCTCGTAAGAGTTCGTCTGCGTTTACTTAAATTATTCCGGCGCGCGTTAAGTTGTGAGATACGGTTATACGAATAATTAAGATTACAGGAGGAAGAGATTTATCTACTGCAATTTTCCTGATATTATATATGTATTGAAAACATTCGATTAATTGCTCTGCTTTCAATTTTTAGGAAAAAAATTTGAAACACTGGGATAACATTGAAATAGCGTTTTTAGAACAATAGCACGGAAGGGTGTAATTTGAAAGAATTAAGTAAATCGTTCGCCAGCTGCAAACCTCAAATACTAATAATTACCGGAGTCGTTCCTCTTGGATTTTTTTTTGTTACAAAGCGTTCAATGCCATAAGCAAAGTAACTCATCCTCTTTCCTTCGCAGCAGTCGTGTTTCCTTTTCTCGAACTTCGCACTCTCACTCATCTTAATTGCTTCGCTCCTTTTTTACGTCCCTCCAGTCGCGGGTATCCCGGACTCGAACGTCGTTACGTATCTTCGGCTCGACGGCAAAAATACCGAGGGGGACGTGGGAGCGATGACTCGGGCGTAAAAATACTCGGATGCAAGTGCAGCGGCCGCGGCGAGGGAGCAGAGCTCGAAAAAATTCCGACACGGAGAGAGGGAGGACGAGTGACAGCAGGAGATTTGTAAAGGGGCGTCGCAGGCGGAATTTACGAGGCGGCCGGATGGACCGCTCCAGGAAATTGCCGGTGTTGGAGCGCCCACGACGAGAGCGCGGGGTGCGGGCCGATTCGGCCGCAGCTCACCTCCCTCCCTGCCCAACGCGAGTGTTCGGGAATTTCGCGGGATTCGATTGAGCGTGGTTCGTTTTTCAGGATTTTCTGCAATTAGGCTTACCGATGTATTTTCGGAGCTTCTCTCTCATTTTTTTTTATTTTTTTTATCGAATGGATGGTGCTTGATCAGAAATCTACGTCGAATAAAAAGTGGCTTTAATTTGACAGTTAAAAACGTTGTTGCCGTTATCTGTAGATACTTCATTTATATTTTTTTGCGATTCAAAGCTATAATAAGAATATTGGAAAATCAACGAACACCACATAAAAGTAGGATATCAGAATATTAATGTACTGGTACAACTTATTTATAAATTTAAATCATACTCTCTTAAAACTTCTTAGTGAAAATTTCACTATTTTAAATAGTGAAAATGCAGTTTCATTTCATACGCAGTGAATAATCACTATGTAAAAAGTTAAATGTTCACTATTTCACCAGTGAAAAACCGTTCACTCATTTACGGGGAAGAGGATATTAAAGTAGTTTTAATTCAGTATATAGTACACTGAGAGAAAAAACTTTATAAAAATTACTATTGTGATTAGGAAAGGAGTTACAGTCTTGATAAGCGAGAAATTTTAGTATGGAAAATAACTATTATTAGTACTCAAAATATCAATTTTTCGTATTAAAATAGTAATTTTTAAAATTTCAGATAATAAAAACTACTATTTATATGAAAAATAGTAATTTTAAAATTTCACATACTAAAAATTACTATTTATATGAAAAATTCTTATTTGATAAGACTATCACTGCTTTCCTAAGCACAGTAGCAATTTTTATAAAGTTTTTTCTGTCAGTGTATAATAGTACGATTAAAAAGCGTCACTTAGAAAAGAGATTAAACATTTCTATAAACGAAACAAGAGTAGCGCAAAAAACTACCCGTTAAGAGAGGGGGATTAAATTAAAAATTCAAAGAAATGTCTCGGTTTACAAAGCCGCTCGGTTAGCTTCCTGCTTCCGAGTCCGGGGACCGCCGCGCGCTGCTGCGTACCGCAGAGCAGTAACCTAAACCTTGATCGTCCCAGCGCGACGACAGGAATTAATCTCGGCTGCGCACGTACCTCTCGGCCTTTCCTTCCTCACTCTTTCTCTCTCCTCCCATCGGCCTGCGCCGACGTATGTGTGACCGCAGGACTAGGACGTCAAATGCCGTGGACACGCTTGACCCGCAGATAAGCGCATGAATGGTGCGCGATTCCGCGGCCGAACTTTCTCTTTTGGCATGAGTCGAGATGCTCGACCGAGTGGAAGTAAAACTTTTTTGTCTCTTCTTCGCGAATTATACGTTGTTTTCAAGAAATCGTAAAATTAAGAAACAACTCTCTAAAATAAATATGTGAAATTCACGTCGAATAAGTGAATATACACATATTCTGCGTGATAAGTCGTACTTATTCCATGCGAATTGCGCATATTCATTTTTAGAGGGAACGATATAGCGATCGGTTGACATGATAGAATAAATTTTTTGGACGTCCAAAGGGTAGTAGTGATTGCATTATGAAATTTATTGCTGCACGTTTGCTGGAAATATTTTCTATTTCGTAACGCAGAGCCATTAAAGTTAAAAAAAAAATCATTTTTGTTTCGCCGCGCGATAATATTTTTCATTCGTAGCTGCGCATTTTTTCACCTTATGTAATTTACGCGCGAGCGGTAATTATGACACTTTGACACGTGGCAGTTGTAAACAGCTAATAAGCGTCCTGTCAACCGTAAAAAAAATTTGAGGAATTTTGTTTTTTAAATATGCACCGATAACGTCACATTTGCATACGCACGCAGTAGAATAAAGAAAGCCGCGGGCCTGCCTCTCAAACGTTTTTCCGTCAAACTTTGTAAATCACAAAATTACCCTTAATGCTGTAAAAATTCCATCCTTTTCTCCTAAGTTTCTCCTCGCATCTCGACCCTCCCATGATAAATCCATATGTCAACGTCTACATCCCCGCGCGCGGCAAGATTATACCTCGATCACGCGAGCAACGAAGGCGGAAACGTTCCACTTCGATCGAGGCGGCTGGACGTGGGGCTCACCTCTTCTTCGTCGATTTTTTTTTTTGCCTGGCGTGGTTGCATCACGAGGCTCACGTGACGCGCGAGTCCGGTAACGGCCAGCCGGCCGGCGCTTTACTCCGAGTGTGACCTGGTTACTGACCCGCGCTACTCGCCTTTTCTCTTGCTTCGTTCGTGTGCGAACGCTTCTAAATGCCGAGCCTCGGGAGTGTAACGCACTGGCCGCGTATACGCGCTACAATGAACGAGCGAGCTTTTACGAGCTTTTCGATGTTGTACGTAGCTGGACTCGGGCTGGATCGTTACGGAGAAGGCATTTACTTGGTTGTTTCATGGTTTTTTTCTTGATCCTGTATATCACTTTATGGAACTATAAATTTGAGTGCTTATAGTAAAATTATTATTCAGTGGTATATTGATTCGGTGGAATTCATTGTAAAAAAAAGGATATAAAACTGTTTAGGATCTAAAGTGACCGCTTTAAAGATAAAAAAACTTTGAACTTTAAAAGTTTAGTTAAGTATTCAATAGGCCATTTGAGATTCATTTTGTGGCAAAGTTTTATAAAGAATTAAAAAAAATGCTGCACAGATTGCAGTAAAATATTTACTTAGGTACTTCAAATTTTATATCTTAAATAATGCAGTATTTTTATCCTTCAAGTTTAATGTAAAAATAATGTAAATAATGGTCCGATACTAGAGATACTAGATTAGGGGTAAATCTGCTAATTAATAATTTTACTACCTTATCAATCGCAAAATAATCTCATTATCTAAGATCTAAGGTTTCACGCGGAATGTAGCGATAACAAAAGAAGTCCATCGAAATATTAAAGAAAAGGCGCATTAAAAATTCATCGCGCTTATACAACACTGAGGGTTGGTTAGAACCCAATCAATTGAAGGTTATAAATGATATAACCAGTTTTTCCCAAGGAAGTTCTGTAATATTTACGCGCGTAAAAGTACGAGAATAGACGAAAAAGCTTAAAGTAGCATTAAACCGTGGGTATATTTTCGAGCGAATGATTAGCCATAAAAATGCAACATTAAAATCAGCATAGCTAAAAGTTAAATTGCGTCGATGGCAAAATTCGACGGGAACGGCCGCAATTAAAAATAACAGTCGGCAGCAAAGTTCACGTCTCGGACGTCGCCCCATTTGGTCACTAGTGAAAGTGGTTTAGGAGCGAGCCGGTGGGGGAGTCCAGGTCGGAGCGGTTCTTCCTGGACGAACGAGCGGCGCACTGCGCCATTACTTACTCGATTTGCTTTTTTTCTACCATAGAGACTGGGTGCACCTCCCTAATTGGTCCAGTTTGACTTTTAGTACTGGCTTTGAAGGGTCATCAGAGCTTTACTCAAATATTTTTTAGCACAAAATAAGTAGAGAACAAGTACCGTAAGTTTGTTGTAGTTGTTTACGAATAAAAAAATTCATAAAGTTTTATTATAATTATTGATAAAAAAAAATGCATACGTTCAATGAGAATTTCTGCATGATTGGAAGGTATTTGCAGTACATTATCCTTAAGCAGTCAGGAATGGGCGTATTTGAAAAGAGTAGCCAAATGAGGTAACTATAGGAGCGCAGACATAATGGAGGTGCAAAAAAGAGAAGCTACAAATAACGGAGAAACAAAGAAAGTGAAAAATTACTCGAGCCGTCTTCGGCATCACGATCTTCGTGATCTCCCTGGTAATCTGCCAATCACGACTGCAATCTATACCGGATAGATTAATTTCAATCCCCTCTTACTCTGCAACTTTCATCTGGCAATGACTTATTTAATGCAATATTAAATGATACATATTCATGCCAATTTCAATTTTTATCCACTACTGGCTTCAGCTTTTTAATGGTCCAAAGTGGAAGTAATAAAATATAAGTTTACATAAGTGTGAATATCTCAGCCGCACTTGCGATATGTAACTCAAATATAAATCGTTATACTTAAATACTACTTTTCATTTGTTTCGGAAAAAATGTAATTTATAACTGCGATTAAAACACGCTACAAATAATCGCATTTTTGCTAGTGCAATACTGTTTACTTAAATAGCATTCTGTTTATAACCAATTATACTTCCAATATTAAACTGTTCCAGATCATCAATTACACAGCAATTCTAGAATTTCTTTTCTTATATAAAAACATGAAAAAAAAAACAGGCATAATTTCTTTTTAAATTATCCATTATTCCTTTATCCAAGCAATTAACGTCATAATTAAAAGTGTCAAGAGATAGTTTGTAAATTCATAAAATCTCGATCTAACAAAAAAGAAAATACTTTAAAAGCTAGAACAGCTCAAGGATCCTCCATTCACAAAATCCTGATCTAAAAAAAACGGCTATAAAAGTCGTAAAAGCTCAAGTACGAGTCACCAATCGTCGGAAAAAAATGCCCCATCCACAAAATCCCGCTCTAAAAAAAAAAGGCTTCATGACTTGCAAGACCTCGCAAGTAAGAATCGCCAAATGTAACGAAAAAAAAAAGGACAGTAGTACACAGGGTAAACCCCAGCAACGTATTGCGCAAGAAGCGACTAGGCTTCCTCGAAAGGGGCACGCGTTTAGCCAAAAGGAGGCAAGGAAATTGCTCGATGCGGTCGCGCCGCACCATCTAGAGCAGATCGCGTTATACAACCGCGCCTCGAATGCACCGCGGATATGGATCTAACGCGTGCACGTGCTCGCGGAAGGAAAAACATCAGACGGGCACCTCTCGCGGCCGCAATGCCACTTTCACTCTCGTGCGTGCGACCAGCCGTAGTATAGCCCGGGGATCGGGAGTGAGTTTATGGATTGCTGGATTCGCCCAAAGGTCGAACTTTGTTATTTGCATAAACTGTATTCAGATGTTTAGGGGGTATGCAGACACTTGGCGGTGCGGTCAGGGTAGTTGGTCACTTAACTCGCCCGTGAAAATTTGTTTATGCGAATATGAATAGTTTCATGTAGAATTCTACAAAAGTTTATTTTAATAGTGACCTTTAGAAAGTTGCTGGAGTTAATATAGCATCGTGGGAATTGTATAATTTGACTGTACTTTTAATTTAGTTTAAAAAGAAACGATTGAAAGTTTAAAAAGTCACTCGATGAAAAAGAAGTACTAAAGTTTACTCGTGTCTTCCTTGAATGAGTCTTGAGATAAAATAAACTCATTTTTAGTTTAATAATATTTATCCAGTACAAGAAATATTATAACTTTTTAAACGTTTAATTAACATTCAAAAAAACTAAAAAATCTCAATGAGAAAGATGTATTTCAAGAAAATGAAATTACATTGTTCAATATTTCTTCATAACAGGCATTTACCAAATTGCTATAAAAACAGTAAGCGTATAAAAAAAAACCTAACGTGACTTGATATAATGTAATTACAACGCAATGACTAAAATAATGGTAAAAAAAAATCGCAGAGCAATTTAAACGCGATACAAAGCAGCATCAACTCCACGTAACGGCAAAACGGCACACTCAGCAGTAGCACTCTTACGCAAGCCAACGAAAAAAAAAATGAGAAGAATAATGCACACTCCACGCCAAGCAGATTACATTACAAAATCTACATTCCTAGCGCGATTGAGCTGCCAGGCATCCACGTACGTTGATCTCCGATTCCTTGACCCGCGGCGTCATCGCATCGTCACGCGTTCACACACACACGAGCACACATACATCTTATTCCTCCCTGTAAACTCGAGCCTCGGAGCAGCAGCTTCATTACCGGTGCCAACCGATGTAACGCTCGCGTGCCGCGCGGGGAGCCCCGCGATAATTGCCGTTCGCCGCTTTCTTTACACACGGCGCTCGGGGCAATGACACATGGGAGAGCAAGCCGAGAGCTTTGTTCCTCGGTACAGTTTGCTGATGCTGCTGGCGCTACTGCTTCGCGGGAATTTTGATTGATGGCGCCCGGATCTTGCAGTTTCGCGTTACATCGTCGCTATCGAATGACCGACTGCAGTTTATCTTGGCACATTCGGGGTAAAAGGGTGAGATTTAGATTTTTTTTCCGTCGATTCTTGTTATTAGAATTTTTGAAAACTTACCGTGAAGTTCGCTTGAAAAATGTGAATAGTGACATGACATTTAATAAGTGAAAAGCCGTTCACATGCCAAATATGTGAACGAGTTTTCACATAAAATATGTCACTATTCACATTTTCCAAGGGAATTTCACATTTTCAGATTTACAGAGTAGTTTTGCAATTTTTTGAGGCTGCGTTGCTTGTGAATCATTGAAATTTCCAGTTTAGTATACAATTGTAAATAAGCGCTTTCTAAACTTCTGACGAATGGGAATCGCGAGGATGAATCGTCCATTTCGTAATTTAACCTCGATATAGTCAGAAGAATTTAACAAATATTTTCTATTATACATATATAAAAAATTGAGTGTTTAAATACCCCCACTTTCAATAACTAACATCAAATTGTATTACTTTCACTTTCGTGCGATTCGAATGAAGTTTCAGTCGCGCCTGACCAAACGTCTTCATTATCTACTTAAATAAACATATATTCTGTACTCCCATTCTCAAAATCCCACAGATACCTAACCGATCTCAATAATTTTCCACAAAAGTATTCGTTTTTTGTAGGATTTTATGCCTTATTTTATGCACTTGTGCTTTCATTAAAATGCACCAAGTCCTTGTCGTGGGTGGATCCAGCAGCTCGCTCAAGTGCACCGTGTATTTTCGTCGAGGGGCTTGTACGCGTATTTGCTCGGGCGGCGATCGTAAACGAGCGTCTTTTTTCTTTCAGCGAGCTCGTTGACGCGCAACTTTACGATCGGATGCGCGAAATCTGCGAAGAGGCAGAGCCGAGCGGTGCGTTTGTTTGGACGTCGGGGGCCGCCGTCGTCGTTACACGGCCGACTCGCTTGCCGAAACTCATCGCGCCGGGTTACGCACGAACTGACGACAAGTAGTTGTCTAGGCATCTCACGAGCCTGTCTTCGCATTTCTTTGAAAAAAATGTAATTTTGGGATGGTAATTTATTGCACAGTTAAAAATCCATTCAATTTTAAACCTTATTTTTGTGTTTAGAATTGAACTGACACATCATTAACATAATTCTTGTGTAAAAATTATGAAATATCACTGAAATATTTTGTTTTATTTAGACGGCTTCAGTCAACTACACAAATAATTAATAAAAATGCATTTTAACAAATTACTTATACTCAGTTGTGCACTACATCGCCAGAAAGTAAACAAATATTTTATTAATTTAAAATAATTTATTTTATAAATTGTAATTTAACGAAAGCACAATGGAAGAGTGTACATTAAAAACAATCTTTGTGTAATTATTTTTCAAATAACACAAAACACAATATTTTTAGTTGTGTGCTTTATTTTAATTAAAATATTCTGTTAAAATAATAATAGATAAACTAATTTAAATAAATAACTAACTATCTATTTCTTATATCAGTTTATTAATTAAATATTAATAGATTCATAAAAAAAAAGATATAATTTCCAATGTCGACACTTCAATTCTGAATGAAATGGTTACAATGCATTTGCAGAAATTATTTTTAACGTTTAAAAAATTAAATAATGATAAAGTGTAATAATTTTTTTTTATTTTCGTTTATAATATTTTGATTTTCCTTCAAGCAGAATAGCGTAGAACATGTGATGTATCCTTACTTCCATGTCCCTTGCGTTCTGACTTTACTCCTTTAATCCTTTCAATGAACAGGAAGGGTTCTTTAGAATGGTCATTGTTTCTCATACTCTCATACTTTCCCTCCGCGCATTTTCTTTTTTTTACACCCCTTTTAAAGCCCCTTTCCCACTCGATTTTTCCCTTCTACCCTGTCCCTTTATCGGTTTCATTTCACGAATGATTAAAAAAGGCCTTTGTCTTGCACGAGTACATATTGTATCCGTAAAAATATTTTGCACACGCATTTTAACATTATTACATTTAAAAAAAATGTTTATCGCCATTAAAAATGAAAAAAAAAATCAACAGTAAAATCCCTCGGTACTTAGCATCTCAAAACACTTCATAAACGTAAGATAAAGCGTATAGAGAGCGCAGCGGGGAATAAAAAAGCATGAGATATGAGTAACGCGGCAGCAAGAAAACGACAAGCAAATCGCAACGCAATGAAGGCGTCAAAGGCAGGATAAACAGAACTTTAAAATTAATCGCAAAAAGTTGAGATGGAAGGAGCGGTGCTCGCGCGGAAAGGCGAGGGGAGGGGCAGGGAAAGAAGTACAAGGGGGCAGCGAGCGCGACACTTACGCTCTCCCTCTTTTCTTTTTCATTCCGGTCATTGCCGGCGGATTACTTCACCGCAGCGTACGCGCGCGTTACTCTTACACACGAGGCCCGAGTTCGCCGCATGAGCGCGTGGATAACACACATGCCGCATTACCGCCGATTTTTCCCTTCTCTCCTGCTGATGCATCTTTGTGTTTTACCCCGTAGAGTCACAGCGCCTTTTTATTTTATTTTTTTCTCTCTCTCTCTCTGCACGGGTAACAGTTACAAGGTGAACGTTACTCCCTTTAAAAGATTCTTCGGATCTGAATAGTAATGAAAACTGCTCGATGAAAAATGAAAGTGATAAAAGTATTCGTAACTATTAATTCAGATCGATTTTTTAAAATTATTAAATTTTAATGGGTTCTCATAGAAAGTGAACTGTCTTGATAGAGCTAATCGTAGTTCATTGAGTCTTAAACATCATTTACAAGAATAAATTTTTATATCCTCTTTAAAAGGCAATTAGTACTTTAAAAACGATAAAATCGGCTAGTCTTCAACTTTTTAATTTTAATTGATAAAATCTGGAAGGTCTTGTACCAACTCGATGAACATAAAGCAGTGATCTATCTTTTTAGAATTTTTATTTTTATTATTATTTATTATTACCAGTTGTTACATATGCTCATTTACAAAATAATTGATATATATATACAAGTTACAACAGTAACCCAGCAGAGGAAATTTATTTTCCTGTTTGCTGGCATGGCTCGATATAATACTAATACTTAATCTAAATAGAAAAGAGTGAAAGAAGAGATAAGAGAAAATAAAAAAAAATAAGGAAAAGTAAATGCTAGAAGTGGGGGTTTTGCAAATATGTAAATATAATCATTGAATAATAATTTAATAATCTTAGCTGAAAAAAAAAAGAAATTTAGGTCTTTTATAAACCAATCAATTATTTTTTACTTAAAAATACAAAATAAAATGACAAATATTTATTTGCATACAAAACGAGAGTTTGCAGCGACTAAAAACAATTGCACCGTAAGTTCTGCATCTGCGTTTTCATGCAAAATGACTTTTCAAATCTTTTGTGCTTATAACTATTGTATTAACGCATGCTTTCCTTTTGTTTTCAGGTAAGTCAAAAGTCAACTGCCCCTAACAATACCGAAGCTCATTGACGTGAGTATACTTTGCCGCCTTACACACGACAAACATCTCGTTTTACTCGTAAAATACAGAATTTGCTTGCCCCACATCCATTTGGCGAAACCACCTACCGACCCGCAGCAATAATCGGCGCATGCATAATCCGCGCTGCTTGCACAGAAACTTATTCTCAGAAGCTCGAGCGTTACGAGCGAACGAAAAAAAAAGACAGAAAGGAAAACTTGTAAAAAAAATGTGCATACACGCGCGACACCCTTTACCATGCAAACGAGGAATCGAGTGAATTCACATGTTAATCAGCGGCCCCCGTGACGTAGCCGCGCGCTTTTAAACGAGATCGCCTCCTCTCGTCCTCGGAAAGCTCGCGCACGCACCCTTACAGCCCCCGGCGCAGCGCGCGATATAGCGTGCCGCGCTCGTTCGCTTTTCCCGTTTACGCCCCTCCTCCCTCCCCTCGGGAGAATCGTGGCTGCTCACCCTGAGCGCCGTTCGCGACGCATGCGCAGACCACTCGCCCGCTCCGTCTCTCTCGCCCGTGTTCCTTGGGACGGGAGTAAGGACGGGCATTGACCTCCAGCCGAGCGGTGCATGGCGCGCTGCACCGAAATACATCGTTGTTGCTCGCGCACACATGCGTCCCACCGCGAGATTTTCTCTCTCTGTCTAGCGCCCAGCTCGTGCTGCGAGTGCTCGCGTGCGTATGGATCCCGCTGGCTTGTCTTTTTCTAGTGTGCTCGATACTTGCGGCGATCGACTTTTCTTTTTATTTTGAGGTGGCCTTTTCCATTCTTATTCTCAGATTAGTATTACGACATTTTTTTAAGAGCTTGCGGTATAATCGTTATAATTAATGATCTGATGTTATATGGTATGACAGTTTGAAGATTGTAAATTGACTATATGTATTACTTTTTTTAAAAATAAACGTATAAATTGTATGTCAGTTTGAAGATTGTAAATTGACTATATGTATTACTTCTTTTAAAAAATAAACGTATAAGTTAACTTTATTCAATTTTTCATAATTCTGATAGACGTTTTTAACATTTTAGTAAGACTATCAATTTTAATGTTGAGCCTATTTTGATAAATCGTACGTTTCGTAAATTTCCTTCAATGAAAAATGACGGTTTGTGCTAGAAATAAAATAAAAAATGAAACAAATGTATTCTAGAATCTTAATAGAAGTATAACAAGAAAAATAAGGCAGAAGTATAATCGTATCAAATTCTGAGAATATTTTAAATAAATTTAATGAAACTATTTTGGAAATTAGGCGCATTTTCGAGTCTCTAAAAAGTCGATCGATAGCAGTAGAATCGCGACGAGTAGCAAACGAGCAAAAAAATAGGTCAAGCGATCTTCAAGCCCTCGCAAAATTAAAATTCCAAAGAACCTCCTTTGAGAGGGGCTGCCCAAAGGCTCGATCAGACCATCCTCGAGCTTGCCAAAGCGTCAAAGCTCCGGGCCGTGAGCTTCAAAGAATGAAAATAAGCCGACCGTCGAAATAGATCGCGGGTCTCCCCTTTTAATCAATATACCTCGCGCGGCCGCGGCGCAAAAAGACGAGACTGTATGGTACGGGAGGGGGGCACTTTCACCCGCGGCGTCAAAGCCTAAACTCGATAAACATCGGTCAAAGTGAAGTGTGTGCAGCTCGCGTCTCGCATATTTCCCGCTCGTCGCTCGGTCATCCCTTTTGATCTCGCCACCTCTTCCTCGTTCTCGCCTTGTCTTCATTTGTTTTCTGGGCCGCGCCGATCTGCCCATGTTCCTTCCCTTCTCCTCGGGGGATGACGCCGCCGGGAGGCAGAGAAAAGCCAGCCAAGGGCGCGTTATGCGGGAAAGGGGATTCCAATTGTGTCTTACGGGCTGCGCGTGCGGGGACTAGCCGGGGGACACACGTGCTCACGTCGGCGGTGCTTCTTCCTTTGTGCGTGAGGCTGAGCGCGCGGGGAACAGGCCATTTGTCGGAAATTCGAGTGGATTTTCCCCTTTTTCCATGGGATGCCTCCCCTCGAGTCGCGGCGGATAAAGGGAATTTTTCTTCGTCTCCAAGAGATTACAGGGGCATCTTCAAAGTATTTCAAAATAGTTTGCTATTTACTGGGACCTTGAGGCGTGTTTCTATTTTACGTGCATCCCTATTTCTTATAGATCCATTTTTTAAGATCATACCATTTAGAATCATGTACACATTTTTTAGAATCGTAAACTTTAGAATCATGAAAACATTTCTTTGAATCATAAACTTTATAATCGTGAATTATGGTAATATCTTTATAGAAAGATAAATTAAAACTTGCGGTCGTGAATCGATTCTAAAAATTCCAAAGTTGGATTTTTTTTAGAAAATCTAAAAATAATGTTGCTAGTTCAGAATGCGTGAAAGTTCATTGACGTGTGCATTAACACTAACCGTCAGCGTACTCCAAATCGAGATGCCTATACTACTTGTAGAAGTTGAGTGGGTTCGAATTTCCCTCTATGTCAATTAGAGGGATTCATCCTTACTTCATGTTAGTGTAAGAGGATGAATCCTGCAGGGAAATGCAATCCCACGCTGATCGAAGTAAAGCGTCTAATTAGATGTGCTTCGCGCTTATCTTCAAACAATCTCGCGCCCAATTTGAAATTCCAATATTTCAAGTTTCCATATGTAAACATTAAAAAAAAAATTACTATTAATACTAGCAATATAAGCATGAATATCTTGATATTGATCAGGATAATCATAAAAATAATTATTAATATATTAAAAATATCATACCGATAAGTAGATATGATTCATTCTGTATTTCGATCGATCTGTCATTTTTAATACAAAAGTTTAGAAATAAGAATCTACTAATCACAATTTACTAATTTCAAAGAAAAAAGATAAATAACACACAAAATAGAAATGAAAAATTGTCTACGCCCAGTTTCACATAGAACAGTGGGATATACTAAACTTATGAAAATTTTTATTATAAAATACTAAAAAGTTCTACGTATATAGCAAATTCTACTACATAAATAGCAATTTTTGTTATGTTCCGCAGGAGCAGTGGGATATACTCAACCTATTAAAATGTTTACTGTAATAAATACTAAAAATTGCTATGTACATAGCAAATTCTACTATATAAATAGCAATTTTTGCTATGTACTTAGACTTTTTAGTACGTTTTATAGCAAAAATCGTCATAGGTCGAGTATTTCCCATTGTTCCTACGGAATATAGTGATTTTTACTATAACATTTCTCCGCGTGTAATCAACTGAAAGATTCAAAGAATTTGAAAGGCCTGGCTGCCAGTGCAGTCCCGCGGAGAGCATAAACTCCACCGCGAACTATAGCGGCATCGAAGCAAACATAACAAAAACCGCAGCCAAGTTCCGCATTTTCGTGCACCACCCAGAGCCACCCCATCCGAGAGGGGTAGGGCCAAGGCGAGCGGCCGCGAGGATTCAACAATTATCGTATTAGAGAGAGAGTGGCGCCGGGCTCGGCGCGGGCGCTGCCGCTGGAGCCTGCCAGAAAATCGAGCTCGGTCGCTCGCTCGCGCGCGCCGGGTTCAACGCCCTTTGGATGCACTCCAAGAGCCGAGGCGCGCTCGCGGCCGCGCGAGAGAGAAGAAGACAGGGCCTTCGCTTCTTCGCCCCTTCCTCTTCCTTCCGCTGGCGCCCCCGCTATAGCTGCCGGCGCGTCGCCTCGAAAAATCAATATGCTTGACCGTGAAAACGACGAGAGCAGAGGCCGTCTCCGTCGCTCCCACCCGCGCCTCCCACCCTCCGGCGCTCGCCTCTCCGTCACACGTGCGCGCCACCGTCGAAAGCCCGGGGTCGTCCCCCCTTTCCTCTTCCAGCCCGTATGAACCTACAGAGAGAGCGGGCAGCTTTTTTCGTCAGCGAGGAACTGATTTTCCCGGCTATTTTTAATTCACGATCTTTCCATCGATTCGGAGGAGGGGCGAGGCTCCCCCGAAAATAGAAGCGCCTCGTGGACCGTGGTGGGAGTGAAGACGCGAAGGTGAAGGAGCCGGGGCGTGACGCAACTGGCCGTTGGGTCTTAGTGGCAATTTGTGGACGCTTATTATGTCGGCTTCACGGAGGGCGATTATGCCTAGTATCCTTCTCGACTTTCTTCTTATTTCATTCTTTTTTCGAGTTGACGATCTGTTATGTTTTTATTCTGGTTGACCCTTACGGAATTTCATATATCTTCTATGCAATCCATATTGTATGTGACATCTGTTATGTCTCGGTTTATTTGACTTTTTCATCGTACACCAGAATTTAGGAGATAAGGGAGTCTAGTGATCGAACTGATAATCTCTCCAAAAAAAATTCGCTTGATAGCAACTTTTTTATATAGAGTGAATGAAACGACTCGATTGAATCAATAGTACGTGATTTTTATTAAATAAGAAATTATTCAATTTTTAAATTAACATTTCGGCTTGTTCGGGATATGTTTTAAAATTATATTACCTGATAATTAGATAGTTGCGTATGGGAAGAGTAATGACTATGTAATGTTAATATTTAATTAGGTTTACAATAACAACATTGTCGCCATATCAATTCATAAAATTTAGATTTATTCATGTAATCGCTAGTCCGACTGAATGATTTCTCGTCATCTATATTAATGATCGTAATAATCCGTATACAAACAATTATTGCATCATCAGTACCATGAAAAAACATTTTAACAAAACGATGTATCCCCCATGTCACTGGATATTACGTAAAATGTATCCCTCGAAACCTCCCCTGTCAAAGAGTATTTCGCTAAAATCACGTGCAGCGTTAAATGCAACGGCCGCAACAGTATCGCAAACAAGACACGCGGCAGATAAAAAAAAAGTAAAAAAAAAGCCAGTGCGGACAGTTCCAGCAACGACAAACGAAGATCCATGTCGTATACACACCGCGTGTACCTCCCAGCAACCCCCAGAAGTTCGTAACACGAATTAGCGAGAATATCCCGACGATACAAGTTCTCCCGGAAGTGCATCCCGGAAATATAAGTCTTTACAGAAAAGGGCGAACGCTGGACAGTCGCAGCAACGACAAATGAAAATTCATCTCGTGCACTGCGCGTGTACCTCCCAGCAACCCCCAGGAGTTCGTTACACGAATTAGCGAGGATATCCCAGGGCGGCCCAGGCTCGCCTCCTCCGCGGGGCGACAATAGCCGGCGAAACGCGTGCGAGCGAGACAGACGCTCGGGTCCCGGCGCAGAATGTGAATGAGAGAGGAGCGAGGTGGAAGATAGAGCGAGAGAGCGCGAACACAGTCCATCTGTCGGTGGTGCGGAGCAGAGCGGGGTGTCGCGCGCGCGCGCGCAGAGCAAGAGAGAGAGAGAGAGAGGAGACGAGTAGACAGGTCGTCGACCCCGCGGCGCGCACCGGCGTTATACTCGCGCTCGGGCTGACTTATCTCTGTGTGCGTGCGAGATCCCGGGGACACACGTGTGTGAGGCGCGCACCGCGGAAGGACAAACGCGCCTCGTTGCGCGCTCGCAGCCTCGGCTTCGAATTTAATCTACTCCGGAGGGGCCCTCCCGCCTTCGCGCTGCGAAGAGCCGCGGTATATATTTTCTCGCCCATTGCCGAAGCGCTCGTGATAAGGAGCCGCCCGTACCGGTGCTATCGCTGGCTCTGTCTCTCTCTTTCTCTCGGCGCCCGGCTTGATTTCGGCGGGGGTGGGAATGTCACGCCCGTGAACGACTCGCCGGAGATAACGACGGTCGTTCGGCAGGTGTGTGTATTTGTTTTTTTTTCTGGTGTCGCAATTTTGGAAAAAAATGATTGTTATTTCGATTAGAATGATGTATGGGAGTCATGTGGTCTCGAGGAAAAATTGATGGACTGCTCTAAATTGTAGGTGAACTTTGTGACTGATAAATAAATTAACGCACCAGGTGACTATTTATAGAATCTTAGAGGAGCTTGCAGAAATAGAATTGATACTGCAATTGGTTACATATGTTTTGCAAAGAAATATTACGGTATAAAAGAAATAATAATTTTTACGAATTTAAGTAAAAATCGATAAATTGAATCGTGGTCTTTACATCCAAGCTATTTCAATTTTTTTCTATTCTGTTCATAACAAACTATTCTCCTTTTTTGAAAATATTAAAGTGGAAGCCTATGATATAGAATAAGTTTATCGCGGCTAAATGTTGATGTACTGTTTTTTTAAGGCACTTAATTTTGCCTTTGTTGAAACCGATAATGTAATAACTCTGTTTTGTAAAGAAAAATTCAATATTTATCATTTCCACGTAACGCTTTAACACTCTCATTTATTGTTCGATTACATTGTAAGAACAAACTTCAAATAAAGCGCAGAAAAAATTTGTGCTTGAGAAAAAAGGGCAATAATTCACTGTGCAAAGAGTACAATCAGGAAATACGTTATCTCAAAAGCGAGCACATACTTTAGATTAAAAAAAAAAGAAACAGAAGACTCATCTGGCAAACATTACGTAACGATACATTGACCTTAAAGCACCAAGAATTTTGTCAATGTCAATGCCCTGCACGCGCAAAATGTTTATTGATCTCTTCCGCGGCCGGCGAAAATATCGCCAGCGCCTTCAGACGCGATAACGGAAGTACGGCACGAACGTGTGTTCACGTCTATTAAGGATGTAGAGTACACTAGAGTCTATTTTTAATAATTACACTCTTCAACAATTCTGATTATGCGAGATCGCGTTTATTTTTACTGTCAACACTAAGATAGCTTACTTTTCTTTACACTCAATGAATTTTTATTCTAATAAGAATAACGAATCAATAATGTTGCTAGAAATATTATTATATCAATAATTTTAGATAACAATGAATAAGTAACTGAAAAATTATTTAGAAAATTTACTTTATCTTGTATTACGTGCAGAAATAAAAAAATATTCATTATTTTTCTTTGCTTTCATGAGTTCAATGGGAAAAGACTTCTTTACCAGTCCTTCATCTTTCAAGTTGGCTTACGCACGCGCATAAATTACTAAAGGCAGAAGTGCGCAAATGAAAATAGAGTCAATGACTTAGGCCCTAATTGCTGACACGTGACTTTCTGCCATTTTTGTTCGGCCCATTTGCAAATTACAATGTTGCTAGTTAAAAGCCAGCTGTAGTAAAAGCTCGTAATACTGCACTTCAAATGAATTCATTATTTTGTTTTTTCCATTGAAGGGAGTATTGAAAGAAGTTACCTAAGACCTAAATTTAAAATTATTAAGAGAGTTTTATAATAAATCTTTCAAAAATAAAAAAAAAAAATTGTAGCAGTTACCTACAAAAAGTGACGATATTTTGTACTACAGTTTCTCCTTTCATTTACTTGAATACAATAAATATCTACAAATTAATCTTTCCACTGAAATAGTAAAATAAATCATCCTAGTCATCTTTTACAAAAAACTAATTATTAACTACATCTATTGTCCTTAAAATGTAAAAATTTGAAAGAAGATGAATAAAAAGGAGTATTTAAAAAATATGCAAGCCCCAAAATAGGGCCAGTTCCCCTGAAATCGAGGTCAGCCAAGCGCGGCCGCGAACACGCACGCCCGGACTTCAAAGCACTCGAAGCAGCGTAACAAGACTCGCCTAGAATTTTCATCGTCGGCGATAACGACGAAATCGCCACGTCTGGTGCACGCTCGACGTCGACGCCAACAAAGCGAGCGCGCTAAAAGAACCAGCGAAGAAAGCGACGGGAGCGATAACGTGCGTGTCGTTCTTGGCGTGTGCGAAAGGCGCCGGTTAAGAAAGCAGAGGAAGGGAAAAGGGGGTTCATGCCAAATCACATCCTGTCATAAGTGCCCAGTAGTTTAACCCAATTTCAACACCTGCGAACCGACCCACACGCACTGCAGAGTTTTCGCGGCTCCTCAGCTCTACCCCTCCAGCAGCGGGGCACGAGAGGCTGTTAAATTGCTTACTTTGGGAAGGGATTGATTTCCGAGCGGTTACGGGAGGTTGAACTATGAATAATGCTGCGTCGACAGGATAAAGCAATTTTCATTATCGAAACTGTGGGAGATCCAATAAGAAAGAGGCAGGATTGAGGAATAAAAAATCCTTTTGAATCGTTTGTCAGTCTTAACATGTATACGACCAAGAATAGAAAGTCTATGTGAGAGCACAAGTGTAGTGCACGGAGAGAAATTTTATAGTAAAAATTACTATATTCCGTAGGAACAATGGGACCTACACTGATAGAAAAGATCATTTGATCCAAAGCCAGTGTCTTTAATATAAAGCCGTGCGCATTTAATATAGTCCAAAGGCGTAGGTATTAGATGTAAAGAAACGGTGCATTAACTATTAAGCCATCCACAGGATTTTTGTCAGTAAAGATGATCGCGCATTAACTATTAAGAAATATTTCTTCAATGCTAATGTATACTTCTTTATTTCAAATACCATGACAAAATTATGTTTTAAAGCCGCGGAGACTTTGGGTTAAAGAATCTTTTCTATCAGTGTACTTGACCTATGATTATTTTTACTATAAAACGCACTAAAAAGTCCTAAGTACATAGCAAAAATTGCTATTTATATAGTAGAATTTGCTATGTACGTAGAAATTTTTAGTATTTTTTATAGTAAAAATTTTCATAAGTTTAGTATATCCCACTGTTCCTACGGAACATAGTAATTTTTACTACAACATTCTCTCCGTGTGAAGAGCACTCGAAGTGAATTTTGAATCTTCTCTTGAAAAATATTTATCGTTTCATTAATTTTCTTGTTGATTAAATCTATTGAACATTATTGTCTCATGAATTCTTTCAAAAATTCTTATTCTTATATTCTCGGCTCTATTCTTCGCCTTAAACGCTGGTCTAACTATAAAAGCTCCTCTGATAGAAGCTCGTATTTACTTTTTATTGATGATCGTAGCTAGAAATTTTAGATAATAAATTTTTATTTATAGAAAAGATTTTAAAGAAAAGATTTAATGAATTCTCCACTTTTAATTGTCGACAAACTAAAAAAATCTGTCAAACTTTTTCCTCGCGCTTTAAAACTTGCACCGCAATAATCGCCTATCGCTATAAGCGACAGGTACCCATCTGGAAAGCTTTCTATAGCGAGCTCCCCAACGGCGAATCTCTCGAGAGCTATGAAATTCCGCACGCAGTATCCGATCCAGCATCCGGCACCGATTCACGCTTGGCGCAACAACCCTTCGCGTGCTTGCAAACAATCGAAGTCCGCGCGAACATTACAATGGGCGCATTGATTAAAAGGAGTAAAAAAAAAATGTGCGCGAAGGGCTCGCGATGCACTCGAGCCAGAAGGGGTAAAACCTGTTGTAGGTTGCCAGGCGACACAAACCTCAATTTTACCCTTTGCCAGGGTAGGCTCTGCCTGGACTTTTGTGCGCACCGCGTGAGCATTGTACACGCGTGGAGACTGGCAACGGGAAAAGAAGTCGCTCGATATCGGAGGAATTCCTTGGGAAGTCCTGCCCTCGGCTCCGGTCGTTGACACTGCTTCTACTCGAATGTTTTGGCGCAGCTCGATCGCGAATCCCGCCAGGAGCTTGCAGTTGTGCTTGCGTTTTGTGGGATGAAAACTGGCCTTGTCACTGTTTCTTGTGGAAGGTAGTTGGGAAATTTAGAATGTTTAAGGCAATAAAGCAGTTTTAAGGCAAGGAATATTTTGTCAAATTTTACAATAAACAAGTAAGAAAAATAAAAAACTGTATTAATAAATTTAATCTACGTTATTCTATTTTATTATTAATATTATTAATACATTTAATCTAACTATCCTATTTATATTTTTGATCTAGTAAATTCACATTTATTTATTGAAATGTAGATTGAAATTTCGACACTTTAATAATATTAAGTCATAAGCGATACGATCGTATAATAATTCAATTATTTAATGAAAATATTTTATTACTTAGATGCTGTATTAAAACGGTTTAAACAATAGTTGAATACAATAGATTAAACTTTGTTGTTTGAAGTTCCGTATATTATGTGTGCAAGTTTGCATCGTAATTTTGGACTATTGGCATCTCATCTCCTCATGGCTAACAATATTGAGTGTCAACACTACTAAGCAGTAAACTATTATATCAACCTATTATCACAAAAACAGCGCAGTAAACAAAGTATTCAAATCTAAATTACACAGAGAGAACAGTTCTTTACGATTTAAATGCAAGTGATCAACTTAGTTAATTGAAAAAAAAAGACTTTTTTAGTGTATCAAGATTCCCCAAACTATTATAAAATTTACAAGTTAAACGATCGATCCAATAAAATAAATAATTTACATTCGAAACGGTAGAAAAATGTAGCCATCGCCGAGTGGAAAAGTGTAAAAAAAAAGGTGCAACGAACTAGCGTCTGCAGAGGCCAGGAGGAAGTGCGTGAATACAAGCGCGCGCCCAATCTAACAATAAGCACAGTCTAGTATAATGAATGTCAATTGAAGAAAAGAGCCCCGTCGACAATAAGACGCCCGGGAATGGGGAAAAAGACGGCAGCGGCGCAGTGGCGCGCGATCGCCGTGCCATAACCTGCCTCAACTTTCGTTTCGCTGCCTTTCGTGCTGCGCCGAGCGAAACTCGAATATAATGCGAAACCCCACGACGCTCCGCCGAGCGACGTCACTTTTTACGCCTGCGGCCTGGGACAATGCATCAAACTTTATTAATTTCAATGCCCCGCTTTAAAGTGCGCGCTCGTGTTGGATACGAAGAAGCTGTTGAGGCGCGCGATATTGAACTGCTGGGCCGAGTGTTTCTGCATTTGTGTGCTAAATTTCTATGTGCCTAGCGAGAGAAGTGTTTTTTCTTTAAAGTTTTAGTGAAACACTTTTTTATAAACACGGAGAGAAATGATGTACTAAAAATTACTATGTTCCGTAGGAACAGTGAGATATACTAACTTATGAAAATTTTTACTAAAAATTCCTAAGAACGTAGCAATTTCTACTATATAAATAGCAATTTTGCTATGTACATAGGAATTTTTTCCATTGTTTCTACGGAATATAGTAATTTTTACTATAAAATTTCTCTCCATGTAGGAATATACTAATTTTTACTATAACAGTTTTCTTCGTATAGCACAAATAAAAATTGAAATAATTTTTTTTTCAAATTTGCACTGCAGTATCTTCAAAAATTTATGCGTTCGTAATTTTTTGCAGTAACGTGTCATCCTGAGGATATTAACATTGGCCATCGCAATTTTTTTATAGAACCTATCACACTTCATACGTGAAGCTAAAAATAATTATCTCGTTCTAAAGAAAAACCTGTCTATTTAATAATTTATATTCAGTCATTTTTTAAAACATTATTACTGTACTATTATTTCAGTAGAATAATTTTCTTCCGCAATTCCATTCGTTCATTCAACAAGTCCACACAAACTCTTTGTAAAACGTTAAAAAAAGTTTCTTAAAATATCGGCAAAACAGCAGGAAGCCTTTTATAAGAAGTCAAAGTCAAAAGGTACGCGATTTTCCTAAAAGTCCAAGTCGGATTTGACTCTGCAAATAAGACTCTATTATACTAATCACCAAGACTTTGGCATTGGGTACAGTGAACTCGAAGAAAAAGCAGAGGCTGTGCAAAAAAGAGGCCGCCAGCAAAAACTTAGCTCCATTGAGCGCCACTGCTACTCTACCGTGAGCTAGACTACTAGAGTAAAATCGAGGCCCGCAAAGAGAGAGAGAGAGAGAAAGACGTAGAGAAAACCCAGACGGTTCGCGGATATATAGCGCGGCGGCGGCTCGTATAACGTACATAATGCCGGCCAGACTGACGACGGTCTGCGTCGTAAACCGAGCGAAACCAGCCACGGGGTACGCCGCGACGCAGCCACCGGCTAAAAGAGACCGGGGGGAGGGAGATGACCCACGAGTGCAGGAGCCCGGCAAACGACTCGGGCTTTTGTATTATAAAAGCCCGGCGATTAAACTTTGATTGACTCGATTTAATCGCGAGCCCGACCTCGTCTCGCCCCCGCGCCGGCCGCGTTCTTTTATTTACCGCTTCTCGCGAAACTCGCCGGGATCATCGTTGGAGAACGATCGGACACTTTTTCACGAGTCTGGAGGGGGAGATTGCGTTCTTAAGGTATGGATTTGTTAAACACGGGAATAAAAACGATACGAAAAATAATTTACCGTTTAAGAATTATTAACAGTTTCATATACGGTATATCGCGTTATTTATAAGCACGAAAAATTAAGTTACTGCGAACACATAGTATACAAATTTTACGAGATGGTTTAATGCCTTTTCTCGGCAGCCTTACGCAGCTTATCAATATTTCATTCTGATACAAGCAATTTTTACGCTACTAAAAGGAGTAGTAAAATCAATCCCTTTAGGTAGCAATTTTTATCACGATAGCCGGCTAAAAAGTCAAGTAAATCAAAATGGTGATTAATTCTAGAATCGCCACAAATTCCAACAAAAAGGTGGTACTATCCGGACAAGACAAAATCTCGATTCATCGTAAGATCGCCACAAACTTCAGCAAAAAAATACTCTCCAGCTAAGATCCACACTTGCCAAATACACGACGCATCCTAGTATCACCATAAATTTCAAGAAAAAATATATTATCCGCACGGAGAGAAATTTTATAGTAAAAATTACTATATTCTACTATGAAAATTTTTAGTATAAAACATACTAAAAATTCCTATGTGCATAATAATTTCTACAATATAAATAGCAATTTTTACTATGGTACATAGAAATTTTTAGTATGTTTTATAGTAAAAATCGTCATAAGTCGAGTATGTCCGATTGTTCCTATGGAATATAGTAATTTTTACTATAACATTTCTCTCCGTGCATTCTCCGGCACAAAAATATAATTCACTAGAAATTTCTCCGCCGTACCAACATCTCAGCGCGCGCACGAGCATGTTGAATGCATGAAATTCATCTAATTCCATTAGCGCTGGCTTTCCGCGATCATCAATTTCACTCAACGTGGTGGGATGGCGGTCATTGTTTTTGCGCCGAGGAATGCGTGTGGACCGCTAATTTCGAGCCATCGCGCCGCGCTACGTCGCGCTGGCATTCGATCACCAAGTGGCGACCCCAGGTATATATATATGGGGGCAGCCTCCGACAACCGGGCCATCGCGCGTTCCCGAGCTGCCGGTCGCGGCTTCTCCGTCGTGACGTTCGCTCATTAATTTGGACGTACTGGGAACGATGCAACCGATGGCCGTTACCACTTTGCGCTGTGATTCGCATTTTTTATATTTTTACAATTGTAATTGAGTTTAATGAATTCAAATAGTAACTAGTACTCTATACAAGAATAATGTTTTTAACTAATTAGTGTTTTATATTTCTTCGAAAGACAAAAGATGACGGAGAAAAATTGTTAGTAAAATTTACTTACGGGCTTGCAGTAAAAATCACTGATTTTCCCTTATAAGTAAATTTTACTTAATTTTTTAAGCAAATTTTATTTACTAACTTGCTGCTTAAGTTTTTTAGGAGAATTTATTTATTATTTCAGTAAATTTTATTACTTATTTTTCTATGTGAAGTAGACAAGAATTTATGGTTTTAGACGACTTTAATTTGCTGTTTATTCACCGTCTACAATAATTTTATTGCGTCTAAAGTCAGTCTCTGTACTTTATTTTTATTATACTATTTTTTTACTGCTCTCTAATGTTACTATTCGTCCAGTAATCGATGAAAATTATAGTCAGTACGATACAATGCAACTAATGTTTCATTCGATTTATCTTAAGCAGTCACATATTCTCGTAACTACTACCGTGACACCTACACAGTGAGCACACAGTATACAATTTAGCACTCCATTCAATATGCATTATGCATCCAGCAATAACACGCTCAATCAGCTATAAGATAATAATCAACAATCGCAAAAAGATTCCGGTCCTCAATGAGTGTCTTAGCCAGCTCTCGGCAGTTCCAGCCGCAAGTCCCACACCCACTTCGAAAGACAATGTGCATCATCGTTGATGCGTGGCGGTCCGATCCTGCGGCGTAACCCCAAAGAGGCGCCGCTACGTACAGACACCTTGGAAAGGCATCGAGCGGAGTGGGGCGGCACGTTCGCGTCCCAGGGGCGCGAGAGAGAGAGAGAAAGTGCGAGAAAGACAGAGCGAGGGGAGGAGGAGGAGGCAGCGAACCGAAGGGGTGGCAAAAGCCCGCGGGTGTGGGTGGGTGGGTGCATTCTCGTTTTGAGGGTCACGTTCACTGCGCGCCCCGCGCAGCATCGCTTCCCGGTAGCGTTGGTCCGGGCCGCGAGGAGAGGGCGAAGCACCGACCCCTTCCCCGCCGAGGGGCGGCAGGAGGATGCACAGCTGAGTCGGTGCCGGTCGATGCGACGCCGCGCCGCTGCACCTTGGGCAGAGCGGCAGCAACGCCGCCCTCATACTACTCCTCCGTTGCTCGAGGCTGCGCCGCTCAAATCCGAGGGCTGCAACCTCTTTTGTCGGCGGGACCTTCTTTCCTCCTGTTTTTCTGCCCGCGGTATCCTACGGTCCCTTTTGACCCTGCCGCATGATCGATAACGGAGTTTACTCCTCGTCCTTTTTGTCTAGCCCTCTTATCTGCCTTGTCTGCTTGCGGGGAGCCGATTTCGTGCCATTATGTGCTCAAATTGAATTTCGACTTGCCGTGGTCAGCGCCTTTAATAATCTTGAGGCACGACATTGAGAGTAGGTTTAATTATTTTTTGCTATAGATCGATATGGTCTTTTAATTCGGAGGCAGTCGCTGTACTTTGCGTGGAAAATAACAAAGTTGGCTAAATAATATTCTGAATCCCGACTGAATCAGGAATTCACCGACGAAAGAGACAATGAAATGACTTTAACATCACTTTACTTTTTATTTATATTTATTTAAGTTTTGGTTAGTTTTTCCACGACGATTCGTGGCAATTGCACTTCAACAACTGAACTTTCGTTTTACAAATATTTACACAGCCAACTTCATTCCTTATCGAACAATTAGTTGGCGTTTTCGTTAAGTTCATAAAAAAGAAACTGGTAGCCTTATTTCGGGAGTATTTTTTATTTATTTCATCAAAGTAATGGAATCATATTTAAAAATTTAAATTATTCAGTTTATGGCGGTAAGTATAGCCCAGAAAATTATACAGATTATTTTTTGCTAATTTATATTATTACCTGTAAACAATTAATGTTGTCTGCTTATTAATTTGAAATCATTTTTTACTTGTTTTTTAATAAAATTCGATTCTATTCGATTAAATGACAAAAATTAGATTTAATTTAAGGACAAAAAGGATAAATAAATATTTTAAGTTAAAATTTAGCCTTACTGAAGTCCCAGACCATAGCTTAAGCATTATTTTTATAATTATAACGTTATTTGCTTTTATAATGAATATTATTCTTAAATAAAATTAAGCAGTAAAATATTTCATGAGCATTGTTGTTAAGGTAATTCTTAAAAATACGTAAGCAAAACTGAATTACATATTAATACCGTTTAATAATAAAAAAACTACGTTCCTTCTTTTTTCACGCAAAACTATACGAATCATTAACAAGCAGAAAAGCACGTAATTAGCATCAGTTGCATCAAAATTCGCGCCAAATAATTACCCCCTTACCGTTGAATTCACTCCTGAAAAAGAGGAGATAACGCTATAATGCGTTTAATCGGCCTCGGGCGCTGCACTGGCAATAACCCATGGCCTACCCCTATCTACCCCTCTTTCTCAACCTAATCCGTGCCCCACCACCGCTACGCTCTTCCTCTTCCTCTCTCTCTCGGCGCCTCTCTTTCTCGGATGCATTTTGCCTAGGCCGCGGGTAGTACGGCCGCCACAGTGCTCTTCCGCGCGCGCGCGAACGAACGAACGACCCACCCCGACCCCCACCCACACACACCCTCCATTCTTTCTCCGCTGGCGCTACGAGCGAGCGAGAAGCCGGGGTCATTGACCTCCGCGGCAGCGCTGCCCGTGCAACCCGCCGCGTCGAAGTTCAGTTTGTTTACATCGATGCAGGCGCAGGACTTTTAATCGCATCGATTTTATACAAGTCCGACAACTTGCACCGTTGCGTCCTTCTCTCGATGCTCTTTCTTCACTTTTTATTTTTTACTTAACGTTGTCTTGGGATCCTTTGGGCGTCGTTTTTTTTTTATTTTTTTGTTTGTATTGGGTTGGCGTTTTGGTGTTCGTCCGTCTAGTCACATTATTGTACTCTTTGTTTCGCTGGATTAATTCGGGACACAAAGAGATTGCTGAGTCGGACTGATTGAAATTGCAGGCTGCTGTATATAGTTCGATAGTTTTTTTTTTATACAATGGCATTTTTCAATATCCGCAAGTCCTTTCTTAGACGAGTGCTAAAATGTAAGCAGTCACTTCTGCTATTTTATGTTTTAAATTTAAATGCACGATTGTTTTATATTTATCTTAATATAGCCATCTATCTACTTATTTTATATGCAGTTGTCACGATTCTTCAAATCCATTTCGTTATTAATACATGCTATGCACAGAGAATAAATACAGTTTTAAAAATATAAGAATAACTATATTTTGATACTTTTAGTTTTTTTTACAATTTATTAATAGAAAAAGCAGCGAGAATGAACTTAAAACTTTAGAAAAATAGTATTGATCTTCGAATCAGACAATTGAAGTCAGGGTGTCAACTTTCGTTAATTTTATACTTTTCTAAAATTGTTCTTTAAAAATACCATCGACCTAACCATTAAAAACTGTAGGGGTAGCCGGGACATTTTATAAAATAAGTAAATTTTTTAACTTATTGCTTATCAAATTGTAGAATGCCTTTAAACTGAAAATGATGAGAAATATTCGTACATTCCATTCTAAGGTACTGATATGAATGAGATTGATATCTATCATTTAGAATGCGAGGTATAAAGTAAGGTAAAGTACCCAAAATCTGGACACCTTCAAGAATGGGACTGAAAGATGGACAATAAAAAATAACTATAATAAAAGATTATAACGGTAAAACAATTTTTTCGTTAGCATTATTTTGCTATTAGTTATACGGTCAGATCGATATTTTATGAATTGACTTTTTCAAATGCAACTCGAAGTCCAACTTTAGGAACTGCGTACACACTTTTTAAAAGTAATTTATTTAATATAAAAGAGCACAAAAATAAATTATTTTTTATCTAAATTGATAAAATAGATGATAAATTAATTTACACTAAGAATTTTCCAAGCAATTCATTTCTTCATTCTGTACTCCCTGTTTGTTACTTACTAGTCTGAAAAAGTGTTCCGGTTTTGGGTACTTTACCTTATTTAGCCAACTTGTCCCTACCCTAGAAAATATCGCAAGCAGTTATTTATTTAATACACATCGCCCGTGTAAAAATAAAAAGTCTTACAGATGTCTAGGTGATGTCTTGATTTGGAGATTCTGCTTGACTTTCAGTCAGACTTTCTCCCAGACTTTTTGGTTGAGATTCTGGAGAATAGTAGAGATTGGTAGAGATTCTAGAGATTCTAGAGATTCTAGAAAATTTCTACCAAAAAGTTTGGGAGAAAGTCTGGGAGAAAGTCTGGCAGAGTTTCCAAAGCAAGACATCAGCTGGACTTCTAGTAATAGACATCACCTAGACATCTGTAAGATTTTTTATTTTTACACGGGCGTAGATTTAAATACAGGATAAAGAAACGCTGCCTCGAGCAGTATCCGATCTCCAGGAGGTGCTTCTTCGACTCTGCTTTCCGCGTTTCCATCAATCTCTCTTCCCCTCATCGCAGTCCGGAATTTATCTAGCTTCTCACCCTCCAGAGCTCCACGCGCTCCCTCGCAGGATCCTATCGCACGCACGTCACCGGTCGTTAATCGCTCGGAAGCAACGACGACAGTCGGCTAAGCGGCACTCATAGAGCTGTCGGATGTTGGCAGCTCGGCTTTCAGAAAGACGGCCGCGATTGCCGATGCAGTACCACTTTTATTCACGAGGTCGATTTTCATATTGCAAGCGGAGGGTTCCAATTGTCATCTCACCGGATTTCTTCGTGCTTATGGTAACGAGGCGACGGTTAGGTGCTTGATAAGAATTTATGAATTGAACGCGCGGATTCTTTTTATATCGCAATTTTCTTAGAGACGAACGCTGTATGATTTCTTTATTGGACTAAATGAGCTGTTTCCGGGTAAATGAGAATAAATTGTTCTTCTTGGGATAAAAGTTCTAGTCAAAATTATGGCATAAAAATTACATATAGTTTTACTATTCTTATGGAGTAGTGCTATAATGCATTATACAGTTCCTTACAAAATTTATGACACTTTTTTTTTAATTTATTAAGCGTCTAAAAAATATTACTAGAGTGACTTTTTTTAACGAATTCTTTGAATTTCATTGAGCACTTTTTTCGCCTAAATATAAAATAAGCGATCTACCGTTTTATTATTATTGCAACTATTACAAAAAAAAATAATTACAGAATAATTTAAACAAAGACGTTACGAACCTTTTGTACAGTAAAGTGTAGTTTTTTTTAAACACTTGGAAAAGATCCTTATAAAATCATTTCGGCAATAGTCGTTTCATTGCACTCCATTAAATTTTCATAGCACAACAATCTGACGTACAAGCAATATTTATCGAAGATACGACTGTTTACTCTCAAAACAACTTCCAATTCCACTGCATCATATTTCTCGATATTAATATAAAACACAGCGAGTACAGCTATACATTTTTTTCCGGTGCTAATGAAATATCACGAAAAAAAAAAACGCGATTCCGACTCGCGGTAGTTTCGCCGCCAAATCCTGAGATCACCCGGTTCTCGTGGAATCGACGATGAAAGGACCACGAAGTGCCTGTCGCGTCGCCCTCGGGCAGTACTTACAGCCTCGATGTTCGCCCCGTCGTATCAGTGTGCATTTCAACGATAACGACCGGACTTGCCGTGTTTCGATGACGCAAACCCATCCCAGGAAGATACACTCGGCGGATACGTATCAAGGCTGCTTCCAGGTCTACGTTACGTCCGCCTGTTTGCATAGACTTTGGGTACATGACTATGCTACTGTTTAAAGTAATACAGGATGGAGTTGTTTTAAATGTACAGTATTAGATATACACATTATAATTTCCTGATTCCTCAAATTAAAAAAAGAATTAATAATAATTTCATGCAGCTTTTTTCATATTTTTATGGGGAAATATTTTATTACTACGATCTACACAAATTTTCGAATGTTAACAGTCAGAAAATTCAAAATTAGATTACAGGACTAAACGTTGTAACAAGCTTCTCTAATTTCATCAGAAATACAGTGAGAGAAAAAAACTTAATAAAAATTGCTATTGTTGTTAAGAAAGGAGTGACAGTCTTAACGGGCGAGAATTTTTGTATGAAAAATAGTAATTTTTAGTACGAAAATTATAAATATTACTATTTTAATAATTAAAAATTGCTATTTTGAGTATCACAAATTGTTACTTTTCATACTACAGTTTCTCGCTTGTCAAGACTGTCACTCATTTCCGATTCACAATAGCAATTTTTATTATACTTTTTCTCTTCGTGTTGAAAAAGATATTTTTAATAAAATTGAATCAAAGCAAGGACATCTGTTTTCGTGACATTACTGCTCAGACACATCCTTTATCTTCGGAATATCACGACATTGTCGCCTAATTAAATGAATATGGAGGTGACGGTATGTGGAGTTCGATAAGGTGAACGTACAAACGGAGAGGCGTTCAACCGCAGAGTCGATAAGACCAACGAAAGCCGGACAGTTGTGTGCAGTCCGATTGCGGGAGTCAGGGTTGTTATTACCTCGCCGCGTGAAATATTCCGCGCCTGAAATCGACACTGGATATTCCGAGTATTACTCTCTTTATTATCGTTCTGGTAAAGTTTCAGATCTATGAAAAAAAGTTTGATTGATAAAACAATTTTCTTTGCATAACTTCCAGCCAAAGTTCTAATGACTAGCATTTCCGCAATCTTCAGTTAAAACTCGTAGTTTCAAAGCGATGCAGCATTTTTCCTTCTGGTGTTTTGAAAGGATAATAAACTTTTATTTTACTTTATGAAAAATACGTCTCTCTTTTTTTTTTTAAAGACTCGTTTGGTAAATTATTTTTAGAAACTTTAGTGAATATAAGGTTCATAAATTTTCTTGACAAATTGCACTTGGTATTTTTCAATTCCATCACTTCCGAATCTCTATTACAGGGTATCTATCTTCCTTCCACTCTTTATTACGACAGGACGCAGAGACACCGTCTTTTTCAAGTTCGAAAGCTTCTTGCAAGTATACGAGCGTGACATTTTTATAGCGAGAGAGAGAGCACCCCTTCGTAAGCTTGCTCTTACAAAATTTAAAACGCTTTTCGATGCAAACTTCAAGCAACTTGAATAAATTCCAGTTATATAACAGCATTTTTTAAATAAAAAAAAATTATTAAATTGATTAAATTGACTTCAATTTTTTTATGTTAATAATTATCTCAGTATTGAGCAAATAGAAAGTAGATGTACGATTATGTCTGTTATGAGCTTTTACAGAGCATCTGTCAATGACGGTTAAAAAATGGGGTTATCGGTGAGGCGCAACAAGGTAAACACAAGCTATTTACCCTAAAGGTTCTCCCCTAAAATGCATCAGACCGATTACTGATGGTCATCACCTGCAGCTGCACACACGCCCTACCCTGCTGTTTTACTCTAACTGTGACCTCTTGTATCGTAAATTTTCTGCAGGTGCAGAATCCAAGATTTTTGTCTTTAAATACTTGATAACTAGTTTTATATTTTTATAAAGTCATTATCTATATGCTCATTTAAGCGAAATTATATTACAGAATTTTAGGATTCAAAAATACCTTTAATAAGTATGCGCAATTCAATTTATTAATAAGTGCTAAAGCAATCATATACAAGTACAATTATAGAAATTACTGCCACTAAACATTAAATCATGGATGTAAAAGTAATATTTCTTCACCTTATTTGAGCATATAAAAATCTAATCCGAACAATAAAATCCTTGTACTATAAAATTACAAGTGATAAGATAAAAAAAAAAACAAATGCGTTTACTCAATCGTTGTCGAAACGATCGAGACAACTAAAAAATTCGCCAAACGTTCGCGTAAAACTTGAAACCATCGATATCAAATTAGCTAATCCACTATGAAAAAAAGAATAAAAAAAAAATTGCGAATGCGATCCTCGGTTACAGCAGGTATAGGTGGAAAATGGCGTCACCGACGGTGCCGCTGTGCATTGAACCCAGGGCGCCTCGGTATCGAGCCGTCCACCCCTTCTGCCCCCTCCCCGATGCCGCGCACGGCTTGTGACGTAGTCGCGTGGTGCCGCTCCATCCCAGACCTGCCGCAAGCCGCGGCGCAGTGGCGCAGCTCCGGGGGCAGTGTCGACGAGGCTCTCGCTCGCACGCGACGCCTGCGCAGCCTGAGCGTGCATCCCTACCACCGACTGCTGCAAATCCCCCGCCCCTTTGCCTCGCGCGGATTTTTTTTTCTCTCGCTCGATGCCTTTATGCCTTCGTCTCACTCCCGCTCGGTGAAGAGAAAGCCCCGTAGGTAAAAGCGGGTGCTGGTGCCGACGCGCGTTGCTTTTCTTTGTCATGTATCTGTTGATTAATGAGATCGCATTTCTTTTTTTTTTGCATTTTGAGGTAGCGAAACTAATGAGTTTTTAAACGTATCAATGCGGTGTAGAAGAATGAGAATTTTATTTAGAATGAATATCCCTATTTTTCTGATTTTTATAGTTTCTGACGATGTAACGATTAATTTTTATTTTATTTTTGTTACAGGTAAGTTGCTTGAAATGCCATGTTAATGTCCACGTAAGTTAACAATAGTTTCGACTACTCTGCAGATGAAGAATTTTGTTTTTGTGCACAACCATATTTTAAAATTTATTTTAAAGTAATTAGGGTGATTGCAAGGAGAGTTATTTTCTTAAAAGAATTCACTGGCTTAAGTCGAGGTCTCATAACGGTCTGTTGGTTGCTTAAATCAAGGACAGAATAGTTTTAAGATTATTGGAGCTTTCCACCATCCTCTGAATTAAATATGACCTCATTTAAAATTGTGGGTGTAAAATGTGGAAAATCGACACCTCGTTGCTCTCGACAGTGCAGGCAAAATGCACAAAGTCTTAAACGGAGAAATTTCACAATATTATCCCTCATCTCCCCTTCTTTATCTGGGTCGACGCAATAATTGCTTCAGTCAAGCTATTAGTCTTCTTATACTTTTAATAAGCAAACAATAGGAATTAACTAAAAAATAATATAAAAATTATAAATTATAAGAAAACTCGTATTATTTTTGTTCAAAGCCTAGCAATGTAGAACTTAATGTAAAAAAATATTTACTTCGATAGGTCGTTTAATTGTCTTCATTTTCAAAAGCATCTTATCTGGAACCGAGAGCATATTTGTTTAAAATTCATCATTAAAATGTATATATACTTCAGTCAGTATGATAACAGTGTATAACAGAAAAAATGATATTTTCATTTGATTTAATATTTAATATTCATTAAACAAATTTTTATTCACGTATGTGCATTTCAATATTTGATCAATCAACCAATCACTATTTCGTGATAAAATATCTCTTATTTAACACAAACTCGACATCAAGTCCGGGCATAATAAACTAATCGTACATTTGGCATAGCAAACAAATTACGCCTCCAACATAACAAAAGTCACGAACGAGTCGAATAACGGCGTAGCCCGCAAAGCTCGAAAGCTCGGCAGAAGCCGAGAAGCCCAAATGAACAAAAAAAATGTGAGTATACCTCCACCTTATTAAGAAACAACCATTCCCCACGAGAGAAAACATCAAGACGGAGGCACGAAGCACCGAATACCTTGAAACAAAAAAGAAAAAAATAAGAAATGCAGACTCAAAGATAAAAAGCTCGCTCTACGTCACAGGCCATCGAGTGCGAGAGAGACGGCGGCGTAAGCATCGAAGGGGTGGCAGGGGGCGGCGGTGGTGGGGGCCTGCCGATGGTGGGGACGGGATGCGCGAGAGCCGAGGGGTGGGGCGGCCGAGCGGTGGGGGGTTGCAGCGGTGCATCGCGAGGTGCATAGAGTCCAGGAGGTGGGGAGGAGGCGCGAGCGGATCGGCTTCCCCTCCGCGGCGCGGCAGCAGCTCGTTCATGAGCGAGGCCTCGGGGAAGTACAAGAGCGGCCGCTGGCCGCAGTCGCGCCGGAGAAAGTCACGGCGCCTGCACGACACTGCTCCCGTTGGCCGGCGAGCGCGCACCCGTCGCGGTCGCGCCGTCCTGTTGCTCGCCAATGCCGGAGCGCTTAACCGCTCATGAAGTTATACTACCTTTGATTACTATCATAATTCTGTATGATTCGCTTTTTTTTTTATAGCTTTTTCAAACTCGACTATTATTCATTTTTAATTAAGATTTGTTAGTCTACTTTGTACGATATCGATTGGATATGAATTCTTCGATTATAGAATTTTTAATTTATTTGTTAGAATAGTTTAATCTACTAAAGAAACGATGTGGTATTTGATATGTATATAATAAAATGCCATCGTGGTATAAACTGAACTATAAGAAACATTTATTATTTTAAAATAAACTGATATTCCGCGTACACCACTGTCATATTTATTTTATCAGTAGATCGACATACTTTAGTCTTTTTTTAATAATAATAATAATAATAATAAAAAGTGTATATCAAGTTACGTCAGCTTACTTTTAGTGGAGTAATGCACGCGATATTAAAATGATAATTTGAAAAAGACACGTGAATAAAAAAAAAAAAGAATTGTATACAACGCTCCGTTACGAAACGAATTTCTGTACCCAAGCTACAAGTCAACAAATGCAATTGTGTAATAATAATTCGCGCCGAAAATCGAGTGACCTAATCCTTTCAACTTGTGAATTTGCGCTTGCCGCTTAAATCTGGCTCATCTTTGGGGTCGGAGAAAAAACGAGCGATTTTCGTTAGCGGTCGATCAGACGCGTCGATGCCTATTACCCGCTGCTGTTTACGGCGCACGGCTAATTACGATAGGCCGGCTAGTTACGCGACGTTCCCTCGCATGGCCAACGGGGAAGCACACGTACACGGGGCCCTACACTCTCGTGTGCGCACAGGCTCGAAAGAGAAAGTGCTCTCCGGATGAAATTACGAGTCGCTGTGAAAGAGAAAAGGAGAGAGGGAGACAGAGAAAGAGAGAAACAGAGTAAGAGAGAGAGAAAGAGAGAGAGAAAGAGAGTGAAAGAGAGAAAGAAGGAGGGGGAAAGGGAAGTGCAGTCATTACGTAATGGCGATGCAATCTTTCTTTTTTGCTCTACCTCTCGACATTTTTAGGAGATTTCTAGTAAACAAATAGTTTCGATGTGGATCTCTGAAATTTTACATTTGATTAGTAGCTTATATACTTTTTCTTTGAAATAATTTGTCAATGAAATGTTTCGTTTTTTAGAATTTACAGTACTGGAGATTTTTTCATTAATATTATCGAATTAGTTTGAGCAGACAACATTCGTAGATAATATTCGACAGCATTCGTTTTTTTTTTAAATTGCTAGAATTTTGTGTGGATTTTTCTTTGCTTAAAGGATAATTCAATTTTAAAATGTTTCCTGATAGATGCTATATATTTAAAAAAAACGGGGTGCAATCCGACACGTACGGTACTTGCATCGCGGGTATAAATTGAATTTCCTCGGAGGGTTTTGAAAATTCAAAATCGGCACTTGCGAAACTTTCAACGCTGCGAGCTGCTCTCGTGCGATGTAAATTTCAAAAAAGGTAACGCCGAACGCAAAACGCTGCTCGAATATTTCGTAAAAAGCCGACGAAAGTCATGGCGTGAAGATATAGGTAGTTCAAACGTGCGAAAGGCATAATTTTTTTAAAATCGGAGTAGGGTCTAAGTACGGTAAATTCTTTGACGCAATCGCATGTATACGAGATTAAGATGAATTTGTTCGATTTCCTTTCTAATAAGAGTTACTTACTAAAACTTTATTTAACAAAATACAAAAACAATAAACTTAAAATAGATTAATTTTATTTTAATTTAATTTTTATTGTCTAATAATAGCTATCAGTATTCACTACATCAAAAGTGAATAATTCGTAATATCGAAGTGATCTTAAAAACTATCATTCATATAGGGATGGATTAATTTACAATTAGTATTCAATTTGAAGTTTAGATGAAAACCATTGATAAGCCTTGAAATTCTAGTCTGTTCTCCCACTTGGCACTATTACCTACATCATTTGATAGTCGTACGAAACATTAGATTCGGTATGTGCGGGTTTTATCAGAAAAGCTGAGATTTTTAAGTAGTTTAAATCCGTCGAGGTCAGACTCGCCTTGAAAATTCGCTATTTAATCGTCCTCATTATTATTGACGTTCTCATCGAAGTAATCGATAATTTAAACAAGTAATTCAACAGAAATTAATAAATAAGTAAATAATTTCCGTCGAATTATGCAATTAAATATTATTTTCAGTTCATTTTATAAATTTTGCAAATTCACGAAACTTTATTAATCAATCGCACTAATTCTTCATTGAGTTTTTCAAAGATAGCAATAGCAATACTAAAATAAGATTTTTATTTTATTATGTAATTTATGAAATTAATTTAATAAAATAAAACTTAAATGCAACTGATAAATAACATTTTTTTACTCGTGCATCATATAAATGTAAAGTTTCACTAGAAATTTATCATTCACGTAAGAATAGGGATGATCTATAGTCTATCCACTACTACAAATTCTGTCGAGTCTTGGTTGACTAGATATTTAACTACGAGCAATACTTAGGTGCAATGCCACAAGGGGGCGTTCATTTCATTCTTACACAGTTTGATTTAAAAGCACACGATTTTTATAAAATGTTACATATTGCAATTACATTCCAATTCTCTATTTTATTTCAATCTATTAAAATTCAAGAAAAAATAGTTTTTACATTTCACGGTAAGACTTATGATAAAAATATCTTCAGAATAAAGCCTTTTTTTTTAAATTCTTAAATCAAGCCAAAAAAAAATTGCATAATTAAAAAAAATACAATATACATTCGAAGAAATGTACAAGTACACTCCTCGTACTCGCAATATACATTTGGTGAAAAGTAGAAGGTCGAAAAACACGAGAACCGCGGGTACATATCCCAAATAAATTCTCCGACTTAATAAAGGCGCCACATCGGATGGAAAGCCATGGCTCGGCTGGTTTTCTCGGCGCTTCTAAACGCGCTCTTTCTTTCCCTGCGGCGCCGCCGCGCGAAAACAAGGCGCGCTCGCTCGCTCGCTTACGTAACGCCGTTTTCTACGTATAGGAGAACCGCTGCGCTCGGAGGCGAGCGCAAGCGCGCTCGTACGACCTTCCTCTATGGAAAGGATGGATCTGAAATAGCAACGACCCGTATATGGGTCAGCGTGCATTGTGCCGCGGCCCTCTTCACGCAGAGGCGGTTTTACGCCTCGAAAATAGACGCTTTATCAGCGCCACGAGCCGAGCGTGCGACGCAGAGCAGGCGCGAGCAAGGCTCAATGCGAATCGCGCGTTTACTTCTTTTTTTTTGTGCGCGCGGAATGCACTTCTTCTTTTTATTCAGTGGTAGGCTCTTTTTTTTCGTTTCGGTATTTTGCAGGAGCTTTTTTTTCGTCTTAAGTTTCTTTTTTAATTAGTCGCTTTATTTGATGGGAATTCCGTGGGATGTTTTCTTTTTCTTGTGGATTTATTGCTTTCAATGAAGTGGAAGATTTAATTAACGTTGTTGCATATTCATTTTTAACTTTGTTGTTGTTTGTTAGTCTTGTGATGTAGAGGGGGAGTTACGTAATTAAAAATTATTTAACATTTTATCAATGTTTCATAAGTGCATATCGAGTATGTGACGTGGTTAATGTAATAAACTAAATCTTTTATCTGAAGGAAGGATGATTAATAATATTAATAAATATTGTGCATTATTCTTTTTTGCACAGATATAATTTATTATAATATGAGTGATTACGTAACTTACGTAACCTCTGCATTGTCAAAGTGATCATGTTTAGTAACATTTTTCGGTGTGATCTATGACGGTGCTTCTGAAAATGTTTTACGTTTTATTTGAGAAACATTTTGTTCACATCGAAAGAATTTTTAATTTTTTTTTTTATCGGCGGAAACTGAAAATTACGAGACAAGTTCCAGCATGGATAAGGTAGAAGAATGTCAGTTTTCAGTGTAACATTTTTTTAGAAATTTTATAGTCAACTTCATTTAAAAATGACGTGAAAAGAAAATGAAATGTTTATTTAAATGTAATTTTATATAAAAAGCTCTGCCAGTTTTGCAAGAATATATCTTTTTAACTTTTATAGAGTTTTTTATACTAAAATTTCCATTACAATGATTTTCTCGTAAAAATCTCCAGCGTTACAGGTCGACCTATGCTCCACCTTTTTTTATGTAATTCTTACAGTGAGCTTCGTCGTTTTTTTACGAGAAATTTTTTACAATAAACCTATTTTTTTGTTCTCCATAAAGAAAACATATAATGCACATATATCAAAGCATATCACAGTTAATGAAACTTATTGAAATTACTGGAACTTCATCGCTGCTGTTCTCTACAAATTACTGATAAATAAATTAAATGATTAAAAAAAAAAACACACAAACAAGTAGGTTATTTAAAAATTAGAAGCAGTTTATATTTAACGGACAAGAATATTACCTCAGTAACTAAAATGATCTTACATATTATAAAATTCGATTTTCAGTTCATAAATAAAACATCATTAAAAAATTATTCAATTAAGCAATACCCTTAAAGCTGAACAGTCTTTTCATCGAATCCAATCAACGTCCAGGGGAATCACGAAAAGCGTCCAATCTTGCAATTCGCACCCGCTCGAGCGCCCAATTTTCGGTGGGCCGTGCATCATCACTTTCATCGCGCCTAATAAACGACGCTGACACACACGTAATCGCGCGAATTCCCTCATTATCCGAGTCGTAGGCGCGCCAGATTTTGGGCGTCACTGAGGGGACGTGATGCATGCTTGCTTGGGTACGCGAGCGAGTTTGCGAGAATTATAGCCGTGAATTAATCCGCAAAGCGATCGCGATGAAGCTTATCGCTCGGCCAGTTCCACGACGAATTAATTGCCCTCCGCGCGCCGCGGGTACACGGCACTAACCCACTTTTTATGGCGGGGATCCGCCGATGATCGATTCTCTTCTCGGTGAGGAGTTACGTAATGCACTCCGATCGCGCGCGACAGAGCACGAGAAATTTTTATTGGGTCGTTGCGCAGTTCGGGACTTAATTAATTGTTATTACAGTTTTGAGTTATTTTCAATTTTTTAATTTTATTTATTTAATTATATTCCGACTGGCTAGAATTAGATTTTTTAGCAACAATCATTTTAAATAAAATCATTTTTATAGAAAATGTTTGAAGTTACAAATTGTCCTGCAGTTTTCTTTTTCTAAGTTGTTTATCGGTGAATTCCATAATTTTACAATAACTTTCTTTCAGGGTAGTTAATTAAATAATAAGGTATGTTATTGTAATGAAAAATAGATGAAATGTTATACATTCGAATATATATAAAGTCAGTTTCCTTACCTTACAAGCGAGAATTTGAAAGCATTCATTAAATTGCGGTCTTACCGCACTCGTCTGTTACTACTTGTACCGATTTAGCTTTGGGTTATTGAAATCACCTGAGTTTCGTTCGTTTTTTCTTGTTCCATTTTTCGTTTTCGAAAATATGATAGATACCTATAATATTATTTTTTATTTACTTATCAAAATATACATAATTATAAATATTTTATTATTGTTTACACAATAATTTATTTAAAACATTTGAGCAGAATTTAATTTGAAAAAACAAAACGAACGAAAAAACTGCATTGTGAGTCAGTTTATTTCTGCTTTGCATTCTATTTTCATAAATTACTTTTAAAATAAATAAATCAATAAATTAATTAATATACAAATATTTAAATAAAAAAATTTGAAACTAATTAGACCATTTATTAAAAAAAACGAATGAATTTTGTCTTATAATAAATATGATCAACATTCTAAATATATTCTTTATAAAAATGCAGATGCAATACACAACAGTATTGTAAATAAAAATTTAAGCTTGCAACTAAATTCTTTCAATTGAGAACAAATTATTTGCATAACAATAAATTGCGCTCTCTTCATGTTTGCCTCACTTGCAATAAGTAAATTTCTACAAAAGAATTCAGTAGCTTTTTCAATACCACAACAATGTTTGACTCCGTAAAACTCGGATCGGTATCGCCGCCTAACAATGCAGTCACCGATTGTCCCCGCAAAAATTAGCTGCGACTCATGCGGGCGCAACGAATGCAAAATTCATCTTCTCGGCGCATCTTCACACGAGTGTCTGGTGCTCAAGAGGCCGAGATCAGCGAAGCACGTTTGAAAGGGCCAAAAGAGCGGCTTAACGGCGACGTCGAAGAAAGGCCGGCTCGCGCGAAGGCATCGGACGCACGAAAAGGGATTAGCGCCTTTGTCACGCCACAGACTCAGAGTCGGCGGAAAAGCGCTTTTCGCGAGCTTTTTTCCTCTGAACTTCTGAAATTCGAGCCCCTTGCGATCTAGTTTCGCCGCTTGCGGAGAGGATTCGCTCAGCGGTAGCCTTTGTTTCGGCAAAAATGCGAGCGATATTCTATACGACTGTGCATTCGGATGGAATAGTATTTATACCGGATAAAATGATTCGAAACTCTGATATTTGAGAATGTGTAAAGATAGAAAAGGTGCCTGGAAAATTTGAAAATCATCTGCAGAATTACGAATTGCAGATTTTCTTAACACGTGTTAAGAGATTTTATTATAATTATAAAAAATGTACAATGCGATAATGCGAAAAGTTCAATTTTAAGCCTTCTTGCATTAAAGTCTGTTAATATTTTCTCATAAATGTAATTAATCCAAGGATTAAATCAGGGAACTCGTCAAAATGTTTGTAATTTATCTTAGTGCCCAGTCGATATTTAAGTTTTTTTAATAATAAATCTTAAATAATAGTGTTTCTCTTCAATTTTTCATGCACGTTGGCAAAACGCCACGTTCAAAAACAAATACACACTAAATTACGAAGAATCGATAAACCACAAAAAAAGCTGAAATTATTCTGTTCAGCTTCAATCCATAAAGTTCCAGTGACCAATATTTTGATCTCATTAATTTTCAGTCGCAAGGCAAAAAAAATCTGCCACTGTCCCGATAAAAAAAAGTCACGAGTTTGGATACACTTTTCAGTCCAGTAATCGTGAAAATAAGCTATGAAGAATTGCCTCCACGGAATCGGTGACCCCCTAATCATCGACCTCGACTGCACGAATTTTCCGTCGTCGAGGCGCGTACCCCGCGAGTGATGCACGCCGGGGTAGAGCGAGCATATCGATCGGGTGCAGCAGCGCGGCAAACCTTCGAAATAAAACACGACAGCTCGCAGCCGAACCTCGACCCAAAAATGTATCGTCGACCCCTTCGGCACAAATCCAAGGCGCTGCCTCTCTCCCCCGCCCTCCCCGCACTCTCGGCTATGGTCGCGCTCTCACAAGCTCGAAAGCCCCGCGGAAAAATCATAGCGGCGCCTGCGAGCCGGAAGCCCCCTTCGCGCGGAACCTCGACCCAGAAAGAATTCGACGACCCCGACTGCAGCCGGGGATGCGCTTCCCATTCTCTCCTCCCTTCCTCTTTTCTCTCGCACACCCACGCAGTCCCTCTCCTTTCTATTATCCCTTTCTCTCGCCCTCTCCTTCTCTCTCTCTCTCATATAAAATCACGGAGCTTGTTTTCGAAGCGAGCTTGCGGGGGGTGAGGGGGTGGAACGCTCGAGACCTCACCTGGATCGTGACATAGGCCCCCGAGAGAGGAGGGAGCCGTGGCGGGGTGAAAGATGAAAGTACCCTATGGAGGTCGAGGACGAAAGGGTGACGAGGAAGGGGTAGGAGTTGCTCTCGCGCCACCTGCGGAGGAAATGACTGAGAGCCGGGGGGTGGGTGGGAGGGTTGGGGGCTGCCAGTCGCGTTCTTCAACCTTTGCCCCAGAATGCCTGGATATGTGCTTGCTCGGTCGCGGGCTCTCCCCTCTCGCTCTCACGGGAGTATTGCAGCCTGTTCGATCGCTCCCCGAGAAGTTAAAAATTTCGCGCCTCAATGCTCCGCTAAAGCGCAGGTGCTTTTTTACTCAGGCTGACGTTGCTCGCGGATCTTACGGAATCCCAGGAAAGATCAAATCTTAGCGACGTGTGAGGAGAATCGCGGTGCGAGGAGCTTGCGAGCTTCATTTGTTCTTTTTATTTACTTTAAAGTTATTTGCCGCTGTTTCGACGTGAGTACGTGGTACTGGAGAAATCGATACTGCTGCTCGTTCAAGGGATTTCGTTTTTATGCAAGTGAAAATCGTTGCTGTTTATATCTGGGGCTTGTTATCTTTATTACTTTAATATGCACGCGCCACGATGCAGGGTGATATTCTTACGTAAACGTTACCAAAATTTAGGGCGATTCGTGCGAATATTTAGACTCCCCAGCTGCACACGAATTTTGATACGATGCAGTTTGAGGGGAAATGCTCTTAATAGCGCTGGGAAATATCCAGTGCGGAGGAAATTTAATTAAAAGCGTTTTGTAACACAATTCAGGCGAGTATTTCCTTTTGCTGTGTAGTGAATAATTGCATTGAGTGCATTGATTGATTAACTAATGAAATTTTATTAACGTCCAATTAATTAAGATTCGAACAGAAATTAATTATTTTTATTATAAAATAAATGCACTTTAAAATCAGTGTGTTAAAAAAAAAATAAATAAATTAACGATTTTGTAAAGTAGAGAATGCGAGGAACGTTAAATTATCATATTATAAATTTAATGAAACAAATAGTGTTAGTATAAATAATGACTTAATTAAGTAAATTTACACTCGACTGCCACTAAAACGTGGCTGGAGCTCGCAATTTTCTGAAAAGCTTTACGTTTCCGCGCTAAAAAATTCCGCTGAACTTTTCTCCCTTTCGTGCTTATGATAATCATCATTAAGGCAGAGCGCCAGAAATGTTATATAACGTGAATTGGATCACGATCTTTTTTTTTCTTTTTTTTTTAACTGATTTTGCCACGCAACTGCTTTAAGTAATTTTTTCCACCTTGGCAAATATTCGTGACATTTTTTGTTCAAATTAATTTAAAAGTTTGCGGCGCTTCGCGCACGATAATATTCAATATTAATTTCTGAAAGTGTGTCATCGAGCTATAATTTAATTGAAACGCTAATGACACAAATGATAAACGAGCTTGTTATGGTTATCTTGTTTGTTGACGCTAGTATACTGTAATATTTCTTTTAAATAAAATATGCTTATTAAGGTAAATTTTCTTACTTTTAAATAAGTATAAGCAATCCTTATTTACTTTTAATCTAACAATTTTTCAAACTTACAAGCTTCATTAAAATACTGATATGTTCATTTATTTATTTATTCATTATTTATGCAATAAAATACCTTGTTTAAGATAATTTCACCGAGTGCACATTCAATTTTGAAATTAATAAAATATTTCAGTATAATCATACAATTATAAATACAGAATCTGAGCTTTTATACTTTTTATTTTTGTTTAAAATCACGTAGCTTCAAAATGCTGTTTATACTTAAGATTTATAGAAATGTCAACGCTACAAAGTATTCGCTTGAAAACAAACAGGTCGATAAATTTCTTCGATCATCGTCCCGAAAGAACCTTCAGATTTCCAACAAATACGAAAGCTTTATAAAAAGCATCACCCCAGCTGTACATTGCAATACTGCGATGAAATTAAGTTGAACTCGCCCACCGTGAAAATTCCCCGGCGCCTTAGAATCTTCGCTAAGGCTTCGAAAGTCGGACAGCGCTGCGTCCGCGTGTCTACGCGACCTTCGACTCCAATGAACTCGAAATGACGCCGACGGAGACAGAGCGAGAAAGAGTGAGAGCGCGTAGGATAGGTCTTGGACTTTAATAGCGAATCATGCGCGTCGCGAGCCAATCGCCGATCGCGACCAAGGTCTCCGCTTCCCGGAGCCCGAGTGTGCGTGCGCCTGTGCGTAGACAAGAGGTCTTATGCGTTCTCGCGACAATGTAGCCGAGACTCGGTATATCTCTGGGTTTTACCGCGGGCATTTCCATCTTATTTCGAATGCTGGCGGGAATTATTTCAACACGGAGTCATATTAATGTAGCTTTCTAATATGGATGATTTTTTTTTTAATTTTAGAGTGATCAAGATGTACTTCTGTAATTACTTATACCCGGAGAGAAATGTTGTAGTAAAAATTACTATGTTCCGTAGGAACAGTAGGATATACTAAAAATTTCTATGTAATAGCAAATTCTACTATAAATAGCAATTTTTGTTATGTACATAGGACTTTTTAGTATGTTTTATAGCAAAAATCATCATCATAAGTCGAGTATGTCCTATTGTTCCTATGGATTATAATAATTTTTACTATAACATTTCTCCGGTGTATACAAAAAAAATAGTTGGATATTTATCAATAAAGAAATCAATATTGTTTGTTAATTGTTGAAATAATCAAATACGTATGTTGTATTCTCAGGTACTTTTTAATATTAAATAAAAACAAGATACACTAAAATCGTACAAGTTGTCTTGCAGGATCCGGAATGTATCTACTTAAAACGGCTTGTACTAGTTATAAAATAGAAGTAAGTAGAAATAAGTTTTATTGTTAGAAAATAGCAACTGTGACAATATATTAATAAAACGTACTGTATCTACTTAAGTGACTTGGTAATATCGCAAAAAATTGATGATTTAATATTTAAAAAATTGAGTCTATCTCCATCCAGACTGTTACTACTTGAATATCTTACGTAACTTCATGCAAACAGATATTTTTAAATATTATTATATAAAAAACGACAAATCGAACAAAAATTTCACGCAAAAAAGTGAGACTTGTCTTACTCGATCCCGACTGAATCTACTTAAAATTATAGGTAATACTCTACAAATTATATATATATACACTTTTACATTAAGAAATAAAAAAAATGAGACATTGATTGGAAGAATCACCGCTGTTTAAGCGAACATGCGAACTGTCTTACTCGTGCTAGAATCTATCTACTTAATATAAAAAACGCTATGCCCGTCTTTCTAAATCCCACTTGTATGTACTTAAACTAAAATATTATGTACTTAATATCAGAATATAGGTAACGATCGTTTTAATGGATTCTGATTGCAACTGCAGTAGATAATTGATTTGAAAGAAAAACATGTAAAAAAATCGTGAGTTAATCGAAAGTTTAATAGTTCTCCTACATCTTCGCATTTTTAACAATTTTTAACAAACCAAAAGCCAAATCAAGTGTTGTAAAAAATAAAGTATAATAACTATTACAATCTATCGTATTGCGGCCAGTCGATAAGCTAATCGATAATGGCAATCTTTCCCAAACTACCCTGTCCCACATTTTTCTAACAACAGCTTTCAAACAAATACGTTAATAATAAACAATATCGCTCAATCTTTAAATACGCGAAGCAACAGTACATCCTATCCCAGACATTACCAACGAAAAAAAAAATTGAATACATCAAGCATTTCCCATATCCAGAACATTTTCTCCAGGAAATTGGAAATCCCGAACTCGAAGTAAATCAAGTCCGGCTCCTCAGAAGCTGCCTCCTACCGGCCGCAGAGCTACGACTACGCGCTCTCGAGTCCGCCGAGTATCTAATCGCAGGCATTTTGCGCTCGACTCGCTGCGCGACCTCGCGTCAATGGCGCTCGATGGCTCGGCGCGATCCCACCGTGAATTTGAACCTCATCGATGCATCGGCTCTCCCGACCCCCCACCCCTCCCCTCTCGCATGCGCACGGCCGCTCCGTGCGACGACTGACCCAGTTACGCGGCTCGGAGGTAATGACCGATACTACACCACGTAACCCTCCTAGACCCTCCCCACCGCGCGCGCCCAAGCCGCCGCTCCCTCCCTCCTACTCGTCGCTGACGCCGACGCTGCGCTCGCGGGCTGCCTGCCTCCCGTCCGTGACCACTCACCGTCCGCCGGCTGGCGAGTTCGCTCGCGCACGCTTTATGCGATTCTGCATGCGCCCACGGTCGATGTATTTTCCGACGAGTCTGTAGCGCTCGCCTTTTATAGCTTCTACTTTTTTTTTTATTTTTTTTTAAGATGCCTTTTTTTTAATTATTGTAATGTACGATTGCGTACTTCTAGAGGAAAAACAGGTAGTAATCATAAGGAGTAAGGTCTGAAATGAATTTAATTGATTCAGATATTAAAGAAATATTTTTTTAGACTTTGGGTTCGGCCTTTTTGATGTAGTAAAATGTAGTCATTTTTTTCATTTGCTATTGTACGAGGGACAAATAGATGCGATAAATTTATTTTTTTTTTAAGATGCCTTTTTTTTTAATTATTGTAATGTACGATTGCGTACTTGTAGGGAGAAAAAGTAGTAATCGTAAGGAGTAAGATAGAGAATGAATTTAATAGATTAAAATATTGAGGAAATATTTTTTCTACACTTTAGGTCTGAATTGATTCTTTAGGATGAAAAATTCTTGTTGTTAGCCTTTTTGATGTAGTAAAATGTAATAATTTTTTAATTTGTTATTGTATGGGTGACAGATAGATGCGTTAAAAAACAGGTTTGAATGTTTCAACGATTTTCCTTTTGCAAAAAGAATAGATAAAGACAATACTGTTGAAATATAATAATTGCAGTTTTAAAAAACAAAGTAGCAATAAGATAACAGGAGTACTCCCTAATCGTCAGTTAACACTCATTTGTACTTACATAAAAAAAAGCCATATCGCAGCTATTAATGTCATATTGAATATGTTAATTTAGTTATCGTAATTTAAATTTTTGCAAAAACAGGTCGTAAATAGTATCCCATGTGAAAAAAATTGATATAATTTATATACAAATTGTATTCAGTTAATGTATACAGTTTGTATCAAAAAATCATTCTTTACAATGTGTAAATAATTTCACATCTTTCACAGCATCGTTAAACTTAAATATAGACATAGCATCAAAATATGTCTGACCACTCGTCTATCTGCACCCTTTCAAAAAAACGTTACCGAAAGATTATATAATTGTTTCAAAAAAGTACATAAAACTCAATCGACTGCAAGTAGGGTTGACAATAAAGTTACAAAGAATTAACTGCAATCAATTAAGTTACATAAAAGACTAATTAAACAATTATTACATAAATTTCAAAGAGAAAATATCTCCAATCAGTCAGCAATAATCCCGTATTAAGCTATTTTCTGAGAAGTTATAATATATATATTTTTTACCAACTGTTGGCGATACCCGCGCCAAAATAAGTTGAGTGAGAAAAGGCCGCGGAAGTTCTATTTCGCGGTTGATCGCGTGAGACACGCTCCAGTTGCGCGCTAGAGCCCAGGCGGACGTAATATTTTAACATCCAGAAATCGCTCAAACTTTTAAACTGACGCTCGGCGTAACGAGTCCCGGGCCGAGCGATCGCAGATCGAGCCACTGCTTAAAGCATTCTTACGCGCCTCTTTCCCTCCTAATGAAGTTCGCGACTTTTTCCGGGCATGTTTGACCCAATTCGATTTCAGTTTTGCACGCGAAATTTCCTCCTTAACGAGACGTCCAGAAGGTGCGGAGAAACTTTGACCGGAGACAGGGGATGGCTGCTTCTATAAAGACAAACGTTAAATGCGCAAAAGTGTAAACAACAGCGGCAGAAAAAAACTTGTAGGAGATGCGACTTTTTCACAGTGGTGTTTTTCCTCCAACGAGAACATCGCAATCAGCGGTGCAGCTCTAAAAATACGCGCACAGTTTTTCTCGATTCGCAATTATCGCAAACTTCATTTTTCCACGTAGAAACAAGAATAAAATAAATCACGGAAGGTCACGCGCATAAATTTTACATTTGACCGCGGCCGTAATCTTGAAGTTGCTTATATACCGCCGGCAGTTGTACAAGAAGCGCATTATAAAAAACGTCTGTAATTATTTATTCCAATAAAATAAAAAAAAAAATTAACACTGACAAAAGATTGGCAGTTAGTTTGCTCAAACTTTATCGTACGATTCCTTATTTTTTTTTCTTTTATAAATCTTTTTTCCTTAGTTATTACTATAATACACAACATTTTCTCAAGTTTTTTTTAAATAGTGTACTTCTACTACAAAGTAACAAAAACTAATATTGCAATATTTCCTAAACTTTTTTTTTTATAACGATGTTATAAGTAATTTTTTCTAAGAGGAAATAAAAAATAATATTCTCAATATTTCTCTAATAATTAAAAAGTTTAACAAACTCTTCTCTCTTTAAAGTTCATTTCAATTTCTCAGCTCGTGCGTCACTGAATCCAATATTTAAAGCGTCACCTGAGCTTCGTTATAAAACTCCGCTCGTGCCGAGCTTATCGCGCGGGCGTCGAAAAGCTTCTTTCGCACCGCTATTATCTCGGCCAATAATAATTACCAAACAATTGTTTGTCGCTGGTGCGCGCCACGATATTTGCGCGCCAAGATCTGGGTCAAGAAGTATTTGAAATCCTTGAGGGTATCCGCGTAGTCGCCGGTCTTTATTCGCGAGGGGGGAAAACTGAATGCACTCATCGCAAGCATCCGCGTAGAGCGTGAGCGTTTTTCACGTGCTTCGCCGCCTCGGGACGACGTGGAATTACCCGATGAAAAGAGGCGCCCGCACGTCGGACTACTAAATTTTTTTACGACCCGCTATTCGTTCCGTTTAATCAAGGAGCTCTTTTAAGCAAGTGGCTATGGAAATCCACTTTCTAATCAGGCTGCATTCCTTTATCACTTCACAATTAGTAATTATTGTTATTCTCATTCTTATTAAATAATCGACTTTTTCAAATAAAATAATTGCTGAAAATTATTGTTTTAATAAAAAAAAATAATAGGAACTAAAGTATTTTAGTGTACATCTAGATTTACTAGAAATATCACTAGTGATATTTTTATAAAAAAAATAATAGTAACTAAAGTTTTTTAGTGTACATCTAGATCTACTAGAAACATCACTCGATATTTCTAGTAGGTTTAGATGTTCACTAAAAAACTTTAGTTACTATTATTTTTTTTTCATTAAAACAATAATCAAGTTATTGTTTTTTAAAAAACAATAATTACTAGTGATATTTCTACTAGAATAATCATGCACAGTAGAAATTATAGTAAACATTACCGTTAAAATTTTAGTTATTTAAATCACTAATACACTAGATGACTCTAAATTTAGTAAATGTTATAAAAAAAGTGTACTAAACATTAATTATTATTTAAGCATACCATGAATCTGGTAATAATTACTATATTCAAGTTTACTACTCTGTAAGCCAACATTTTGCTTTTTTCTCACAACAATGCTGAACTATTACTTATTTCTTATTTGAAGTGAAAACTCCAAATAATTAAGAATCTTCTACTGAATAAAAAGTAAAAAAGCTTTAAAAACGTGAAATCCAAAGTCCAGAGGAAAAAGGTCGCATAGTATTATTTCCTTGAATAATAAAAATTGCCTGTTAGAGTATTTTCCGCTCGATATTTTTAACTAGTTTACATTTTACGAGGGAGATATCCGTGGATCGACGAACATCCAGTAGTCGTATTTATTGTCACAATAGTAGGTCAGCGCAGGGCCGGCTTCTCGGTATCGGCGCTCGATGCCGATCGCTTGCCGAACGCAGCATTAATTTCCGAAGCTTCTAGCTGCGCGTATTTTCCATCGGCTTCACTTCTCGCCATTCTCCGCACGACCCTCGTAAATCCCGTCGCGGGGACGTCGTGTACTGCACTTTCCCTTGCGCCCCCATAATAATACATGGAAGTTAAACTTCCGCGAAGATTTTATGTGATTTATTTCGTTGTTTCGACTTTGAAAAGGAAAGTTCGTGCATTTATAAAGTAGAGGTAAATTAAATATGCGTTGATGAATGGTTACGGTAATTATTCAATTATTATCAATATTGTAGCGCTAGAGTGCCTTCCAGTAGTTTGAAAGCCGAAGGTCAGTATTTGCTAGAGAAAGTATTTTTACAAGCCCAATTGCATGCAAAATGGTTTTGACGCGTTTCGGGAAATTGGAAAAGCACTAATTGAGGCTACTAAAATTTATTATATGTTCTAGTTCAGCTTTAATTAGAGAAACAAGTGTTCAGCGTGGGTAATAATTAAGTATAATGAAATTTTTAATTATGCATTATTTATGCTTTGCAATATCTTAAATCTTACTTTTTCTTAGTCAAACGTTTAATTTCCGTAAGATTAGTCGAACAACCATAAGGAAGTTTTAATTAATCTTTTAATATCAGGAAAAGGAAAATCTAAAGTAATTAATGATTGCGATTGTTAATATTAAGTGCTCGTTCGATTTAACTTGCATTTTACACGATTATTACACTTTTATTCAATGATTTATTTAAACGGTAATTAAACAAACTGAAAGCCGCGTATGATTGTGAGATGCATTTGATAATTAACTCACGAAAAGTTTAATAAATCAGTAATATCTTAATTTGCTTAACTTTAAACCTTTTATGCATCGTAAAATTTGAGAGTGAGCAATTCTCTCGTAATTATTATACTTTCGGTAAGTGATGAAAGTCCGCGTGCTACGGAGTTTCAGCTTGCCTTTCAGACTTCCCGGGAAACTGGATTACAATTTCAAAGTTTCTTATGAGATCGATAGCGCCAAATTGGATCAGACTCCGTGCAATTAAATTCAACGAAACGCAAAAAAGAACAGCGTGTATATCCGATCGTATTTTTTTCCATTTCGACTCCGCTGTTTTTTACTCACAGATGTTATTTAAATTTTTGATCTTCGTCTATATAATACGACGTTAAAATTTGGATTTCAACGTTTCTCTATGAACACTTTAGCTCTTTTATTTGTATCGTAGGAAAGTAAAAATTCCGAGAAATTATTCTATTTCAGACAAAACACAGTCATTCTAAGCTTCATTAAATCATTTTTCATTCGAATCTATTATTAGGCTTCGTAATTACTTAGCAATTCTGTTTCATTAATCAAAAAATTGTCTTAATTCATTCAGAGAATCATCTCATAATAATTAAGGTAAATATAGCTATGCAAGTAACAAAAAAGAAAGTAATTTACTGGATGCATTATTACTTAACTTAGTTAACGGATGCACTGCGATGCTAAAATCTCGCAAAATTTTCCTCAGATCTTTGTCTTGAATTTTACGTTAAATTTCGGTCTTAAAAGGTTCTCTACCCAATGCCCCTGAAATTGTTGAATTATGCGAACTTGAAGTTATCATATAGAAAGCGAGGCATCCCGCGCGCAGTGCGCAGGCGCGCCTCTGCTGCACTAGATCTTGAATACTTTCAATGACAAGCTCGCGAGATATCGCCATACGTGGGAGAGTCGGGAAGAGGAGGGAAGAGCGAGCGGACAGATAAAGAATCCGAAGGCAATTTTCCAGTCCGCGCGCTCGCCCCGCGAGTCTAGCGCCGATAAGGCCGAAGTAGGCCGACAAAAAAGTCTCGTCAATACCTCGAAAAACTAGGTGGAAAAATTGACCCGCAGCGCGATAGGGCCGTTCGGACGATGTGTGCGTTTTCTACACACACGTTAGGCTCACGTGCACGCTTTCGAAATTGGTTTGAAGTGTGCATTAGGGATTCTAAATTAGAGCAAATTGTAGCATTTTTTTTAAATAATCATGTATATTTAGCAAATTTAAAAAAAAAAATGGTCGCAGTTCAGAATAGGAGTAAGTAAACTTCTAAAAGATGCAAGTGTATATACGTGTAAAATATAAATTATTGATTTGTTTAAATTAAATATTTAAATTGATTAATGAAAGTCTAATCCCGCGATAACACGGACCAATATTTAAATTAAAGGAATCCTTCTATCCGCAGATAAATTTTGATAAACGTCATTAAATTTCAACCAGTGCCTTGCTGTACTCGTCTGTTTCTACTTACACGTCCTATGCGTCATAATTTACAAAAACTCTCCGGCCAGGTTTTTTTTTTAATATAATGGACACTATCCTTCGAATTTTAGACTGAAAACTGCATATATGAATTTATTTCTGTAATAAAACGTTTCTACAACATCTTCAAATAATTTTCCATTTATCTCATGCGTTGCTTATCTAAAACTACGACGATACCTTCACCCTTGACCGTCTTCACTTGAACCACCGTGAATTGCTCAATCCGCCTGAAACCTTCGTTAGCAGAACAATATTTTGCAAACGATAAAAAAAAAAGAAACTACTTCCCACCGCGTGCCTCGCTACGAAACCGAAGCGGCATAGCGAGAAGCGCATCGGGCCAGAGCGACATAGACCGAGCGGCCGCGCGGGAGAAATAGAAAGAGGGAAATAGCCGCGCGGCGCTTGGGTCGATGTATTCTCGGTGTTGTTTATTTAGGCCACGCGAGGTGAATCGCTCGAGCTCGCTAAGCCGAGCCCGGCCGCCGACTCTCCGCAATTGCAACACCGAAAAATTTTAGCCCGCCGAGGCGAGAAGCTTGTGCGATCCACGCGTCTTGTTTACATTTTGATAATTGCATGTGCGGATGCCCGTTCCCTTTCTTTTTTGTTTTGCTACCTCCGAGGAACCGTTGAGTAAGCTGTTTTTTTATTCCGCTGATCTTTCGTAACACCACACGTTGAGCCTTGACGGTAATTTTTAATTTTTCTTGTGCGATGTTGTTTCAGTGCTTACGATGGATCTCGTATTTTCTATTGTCGGAATTTTGAGAGATGAAAATGTATTTCAATTTGAGGTTGCGTTTGTAGGCAGATATATAAAAGAATAAAAAACGATGATAAATCCAAGTGCTTTGATACACCGTAATTTTACGGCTCTGAATATAAATACAGTAAATTTATGGATCAGCGGTACAATAAAACTTTTATATAAAAATTTACCGAGTAAAAGTCGCATTAGCATTGGGCGCTATCAAACGAATTCAAAGAACTGCGATTTCCATAAAAGCCATCGACATCGAGATAAATCCCTTCCGGATATATGCCGATAAAACTCTCAAATCGCCCCTTTATTACGCTCCATCCACTTAGCCTACTATTTTGCCCGAGCCGCGCAAGCGTTTCCCTGACGGGCGACAAAAAACTTACATTTTTACGCGCGTATATCGCTTTGAAATTCGGTGAAAAAAAAAGGAGGTCGACGTAGAGCGCCCCTGGAAAGTGCACCCGGAGGACTCAGCGGAAAATGGAGGATATATCGATTCGGAGCGCGTGAAAGCGATCCCTCCGAAGTCGCTGGAGCGCGTCACGTTCGTCGTAAAAGCGTTCGGTCGGTGTAACGCGGGTGCGTAGTTTCCCGCGCGAGGTCGAGGATCATCACCGCGGCGAGGTCGTGCCGCCCGAGCAGCTCTTATTCATTTCGATCCTTGGCGGGGCAATAGGGAAATCCGGGAATTGACGTCGTTCCGCGTGACTTTTTACTTCCCCGCGAATTACAATTGCCTTCGGGTTTATTCGATGCTTTTTGAATTGCGCTCACTTCCTACGTGATCCTCCGGAGGCTGCGTTTCCTACGGATCCTTGGTGGCATTGGACGATCGCGCATTTCGTTGTAATAAATTGATAAAGGATTTTGTATTGGAAGCTTGTGGCTGTTTGTATTTTATGTACAGATTTTTAGTTTCTTCAAGTCATCGGGTTTCATACTCTTCAATGACTCTTTTTCCTAATTGCAGCGAAAGAGGAATGAGTATGTAAAAATTAGCATTTGACAAGACTATGATATATTACCGGGACTCTGTATAGGGAAACCCACGCAGGAGGTAGAAACCTGTGTCAGGGAGCTATTGACTGGGAAAACCAAAATATAGTACTGTTCCTAAACAATGCTGGGCCTATTGCAACCTCCCACTTATGACACTTTTGAAATAGTGTCCTTGTTATTTCTAGTGAATGGTATTGCATCTCCAAGCGCTATTTAAATGTGTTGTTTGTTCCGGTACTTAAAATGTTTTTCTGGTGATTCCAATGACAATTCATTAATTTTTATAAACATCTTTCAAATTAATCTGGTTTTCGATACACAAAATATCGTACATAAACTTGGAGACCTAAAATTCAATTTCCAGTTTCGTTTTTATTTTATTTTCTTTTTAGAACTCAGTAAAACTAAAATCCATAAAAGAATACTTCGACGCGTAAACAATTTGACGAAAAAATCGTGGCAGGTCGTAGATAAAACTAACTTTTCTCTGACAACTGGAACGCGAAAACTCTTGCCAAAAAACATAAAACTTTTCTGAATCGAAAGGTCAACTATTTACCTTTCAAATTGTTTGACGGTCCTACTCATTATGCAACTGATTTTTGCTGAAAATTTATATTTAAATAAAAGATAAAATAAACTTGTAAGCATATTATGAATAAATTGAATACACTTAGAATATGTAATTTATTGTAGGAGATTGATTTATGCGAGTTACATGCTGAGTAACTCCATAAATAATTTTAATGGAGTTACCGTTGTACAAGATTCTATAATAATATTTAAGAATTTAGAAAAGATTAATGAAAAGTAATAAAAAGTGTAGGAAGAATTAAAACTACACCGAACAGAATTTCAATATGTTTACATAAACCACTGCATTCCATCTGATTTTTCGTTTAACTTTAAAATCTTGCTCACTTTTTTGTATACCTAATAATAGCCGTGATTAAATTCCGGTAAAACGTAATAAAATTTACTAAACTATGCTCCATTCAAAATTCTTCTCCTCTTAAAATTTTCACGAGATAATTTCATCTCACCAAAACGCAGCCAAGTCAATAACATTATTTAAAAACATTGCATTCTTTCGAATTCATATGACTAAAACGATAAGGAAACGTAAAAAGGTAACGAATCCAAACCATCGCTCATTAAAAAATAAATTCCAAAGATAACGTACTACGATCTTACAGGACAGCTGTTAACAACCAAAAAAAGAAAGAGAAAAAAATTGGAACACGACGAGTCAATAGATAAGATCGGTGCAATCGAACACGATAGCATTGAGCGCAATAGGAGAAGGAGCGCTCGGAGCACGCGCCTTGCCTTTTCGTAATGTGACTTTGTATCATGAACTTTTCGAACCTTTGCGCAACGCCATAACGCCGTCGAGCCTACACACATACACATGCGCGCGCGCGCATAGATACACGAGCGGCGCGGCTCTTGTATATGGAAAAGCGCAGCGAGCGCGACGGAAAAGATTTCCTCGACCTCGCACCTCCCTCCCCTGCGCACACTTCAGGTCAGATGCGAGCAAAGAAATAAACGACGACGAGCGACGTGTTTCTTCGTCTCTCGCGAGGCACTTTGAAAAGCGCCGTGCCGCGGTGCTCAACTTCGCACTCGTACTGTTCAGTCGGTGCTTGTCTTACCTGTGCCGACTGTTACTACTTGATTTCATTTTTCCCCCTTTTTTTTAAATTTTCTTTTTTGAGTTGGAATTTATTAGTGTAGTAGCGTACAGTACTGTATAATGAACGATGAATTAGAGGTCATTAAATGCAGAAATTATTTATCCTGCGGACTATTAATTTTTAGATAGATCGCTGTGAGCGTTTCAACAGTTCCCTTGTGCATTCGTTTCGTAACAGTTTCTTTAAAAAAAAAAAGAGCGTAACAATGAATAATAATTCGATTGCAGATGTAAATTAGAATCGTAAACTTTGAAAATTTAATTGCACCTCGGCAGAGTCGAATGAAATTGATTAGCAAAAGTAAACTTACCGCGAGCAGTAACTTCTAAACCCACATTGCGTAATCTAAAAAAAAAGGCGTAGTGTACACATACACAAACGGCAATAACTAAGATTATTTATTCCTTTTTGTTTCAGGTAAGTTGAAGCTGCAGGCAGTTTGCGTAAAAATAAACGCGCGGCAAATCTCCAGGGGCCGCAGCGACAAACGTGAGTGTACGCAGGCAGGGACGATCCCGGTCCTCGGTGCATAACTCAGCACGCGATTTCTAAAGTTCCGCATTAATACAAGCGCGGGTTTCCCATCGCTCGCTTACGTCACGAGTAGTTCGTTCCCGACAATCCAGCCATAAATTCGCGCGGCGCGAGAGTAGTACACCGCGGGGGAAAAAGGAGGCGATTCCTAATTAGCCCCGTGAACAATGTGCGCTTGGCCGCGCGACGAATCAATTCTCCAACCTACGGGGGGGGGGGGGGGAGCGAAGGCGGAGGAAGTTGAGCAACTACGCGTACAGGATAATTCGCGCGCGACAAGTGCGAACAGTCCGGACGACGAGTTTTGCTTTCTTTCTTTCGTCGAATGATTACGGGAGGAATACGTGTAGATTAGGTATTATAGATTCGCATGCATAACGCAGCGGCGGCGGCGGTTGTTGCTGCCGCTGATGGTTGTGCAAGCGGTGAAACTATCGACTACCTGTCTCTTATACGTGCGCGGAGCCATCGCTCGGTAATCGCTTCCCTCACTTATCGCGTTATCAACCCTCCGCTGGCTCTTCATTATTCTTGTTTTTTAGTACTTTGTTAACCGCGTACTATTTTTAGACTGCAGTTTATTTATTTATTTTCATTATCTGCGGTGTAATAGAGTACTTTTTATTTTATTTTAGTGTAAAACGCTTTGAAAAGAATTTTTTACTCTGCAATATTTTTAATTATATTGCATAGATCTTTCGAATTTATTTTTATTAAAGTTTTTAATAAAAAAGGGTGAAAAGTACAGTACCGCTCAAAAATTTAGGAACGCTAATGTAATTTTTTAGTTTCACAGAAAGTAGAATATCTCAGAAAATATTGATTTCAAAAATATTTCTCGATCAATATTTTCTGAGATATTCTACTTTCTGTGAAACTAAAAAATTACATTAGCGTTCCTAAATTTTTGAGCGGTACTGTAGGTACTTATAAAAACTTAAATTGCAGATCTGCAGTCTGTGAAGTCTATCTTGACGGAAACATTCCTTTAACGATTTTTAATTAAAAAATTTTACATAATTTATAACGAATTGAAGTTAATTGTAATGCATGTACTATTAATTTGAACAGATTTTCGAATGACCTACAATATATAAAAAAATATTGAATAATTATTAATCAAAAATTAATGTAACTTAAATTAATTAACAGAATCGTTTGCAATCGAAAAAAATGCTTTTAAAAATACAATAAATTATGAACCTGCTGCATGTAGTGCAGAGAAGTAAAAAGATAAAAGCCAATTAGAGTTTAAAATAGTGCGGTTTTAATTAAAATAATACATATGTATACATTACACCCTTTGAAACTATCAAAAATATATAATTTCGACAAAAAAAGAATCATTAAATGAAAGCTACTAGCCGATAATGGATGAGACTCCCTCGACGTGTGTATTTTTACTCTCGTTGACGGTTTATTTTCTTCTCCTGTCGTCGTCTCGTCGATTTTGCGCGTAAATAGGTCGCGAGTGAGCGCACGAGCGAGTTTCTCGCACCATGAGCGCGGTACATCCTCTTTTGTGCGTCCCCGTGAGAGGCGGTTTTGCGCTTCCGCTGCGATGAACCAATCGGCACGAAGCGCTCGTTGCTCTTGCGGTGTGAAAGAAATTTACAGTGACACGTGCTTCGAGTTATTCCCTATATGTTCACCGTGTGAAAATTGACAATAAAGTCAAAAGGTTTTATTATGTACATTATATTAATTCGAAATATCTATACATAAAATGGACTGAATTAAAGTTTAAAGCATTTCTATTTGTTAAACATTTATTCACTAATATTTTATACTAAATAATTTCTCTAAGTGGATATCGTTATTTTAAAATTTAGAATTAAGTAATATTAATTTTTCTGTAGGCAAAGTGCAAGATAATTGTAAAATTTGTTTAGCTACTGAATGTACGATGATACTTGTTTAAAATCTACGAAAAATATGTATTTATACAAAATTACGTTTAGATGTTGTAACTGCTCGGATTAAAAATGAGCATCTACTAAATATTTTAAATTTAATTAGCAAATTTTCAACAATACACCCCGTGCAAAAATATAGATTAAATACTATCAGAAAAAACAAATATTTTTTAATATAATTGGTCTTAAAAGAAATCAAATTTGTATAGAATAGCTAAAATTCTTTAAACAAATTTTAGTGCATAATAATGCAGAAAAATCAGAAAAATCAGGATAATAATAAAAATTATTATAACACTTTTCTTAGCTTTAACTGTCACTAGATCCCTTAAGACTAGTGAAAGTAGACTAACCTCACTAAAATAATTCCGCCAAATTTTATTTAGAACAGAATTCACAAACAATAGACAGACAGCCAGACGAAGCCAGTCATCATTCACGCCAGTCTTCCTCAAAATCCTCGCTCGAGCGCGCCGAAATTATCGTTGCGTAAGATTTACATCAGCGGTGTACACCAGCGATTAAAAAAACCACCCCAACGTCTTGCCCACGGCATCAGCACCGACGCGACCGAGCGACTTGACCTTCCCGAATACATATCCGAACAAGTGGGCCAAACGATTATCGGATATCTCGTATTCCACGTGCCATTGACTCGCGCGGCCTCTCTCGCAAAACTCGAGCGCTCTCGCAGCTATACGCGAGGGTAAGGAGGCCGAGAGGGGGTGGTTACGCAACCGGTGAAACTGCGCTTGCCTCTCGGGCTGCGTAAGTTTATTGCCAAAGTTTTTCGGTCACGACGACCGCCAGTGAACTCGGCGCGGCCGAGTCCAGAAAAGCAAGTAGTCGCGACCCGGCTCCGGCCGGACGGCGCATTTCGCACGTGCTTCGCCGTACGCCCCCCTCCCCCTCCCCCGCTCCCCTGCAACCGACACAAGCGCGAGGTCGCGCGACGAAATAATTATAGGTCGCTCTCCTTCGACTCTTCGTCTCCGGCTGCGAAACTTCAATTTCGAGGTGTAAAGTGATACCTGCAGCGGTACGGAGCTCGCCCGGTCGCCTCGTTAGTTTTATTCAAGGTGCGCTTCCGCCGCTGACGAGATCTGAAACGGGAATCGCCTGCGCTTTTCGTTTTTCTTTTCCTGGTGTAATTTTAAAGACCGCGCTACTTTTTTATTTGCAGTGCAAATGAGGAGTGATTGTTTTCGACGATGAACAATTGATACACGGAGAGAAATGTTATAGTAAAAATTATTATGTTACGTAGGAACAGTGGGATATACTTGACCTATGACTATTATTACTATAAAACATACTAGGTATTTTCCTAGGAATTTTTAGTACGTTTTATAATAAAAATTATCCGTGTAAAAAAAAATTATAATTCTAAAAAAACTTAGATATTTGTTTTGCGTAAAAACGTTAAAAGTATATAGTTAAAACTACAGTTAAAACGAAAAATATCTCTTCAAATATGAAAAAGTGAAATTTACTTGAGAAATTTAAGAGCCATTTTGGAAAATGTGCAATTTAGATGGGTAATCCGAATAGTAGCATGTTTTATGTCAAAAAGAATCTCCTGATTCAAAATGTGAATGAATTTTCTCTATTCACATTTTCCCTAAATGAATTTTCTCATTTTCAGTTTTAAAGGATGTGGTGAAACTATAAGTGGTTCCTATGCAAAATAAATTTTTTATAGAGGTTTATTCTAATGAAGTATTAGCTTGTATCAGTACCGTTTAATGAATTAATCTGTAATACCAGTGCAAAAACCATACTTAGTAGATTTTACTTAAACAACGAAAAAAGCAGGAATATTAGATGATTTATTTTGAAGCACAGCCTACACGTTCCACGTCATAATGACAAATGTTCAAGAGAGCAATAAACTTGCGGAGTCGCTGGTGAGTTCAAAGAGCCCCGGCAATATCGACGGTAATAAAGTAAAGCCCCGGCAAAATTTAGCAGATGCGAAAAGAGCAGGAGGGGAGCCTGCGAGTGCGAACGCGCCGTTGAATAATCGCTCTAATTGGGTTATGCACGAGGAAATGGCGAGAGTGCGCGCCCAAGCCCAACCTCGAAACGTCATTCCAGGCGTGCTTTTTTTCGCCAGCAAACGCCATCCTTTATGCGTCCGCTCCGTCCACCCGTATGGGTTCTATTATAGGAACATTTGGCCGAAAATACGACGAGCGGGCGAGCCTATATTGTGGTCTCCCGCTTACCGGTCACCCGGCGCCAGTTGCGGCATCCTTTGCCTTTTTTATCGTTACACCGATTCTTTCCTTTTCTTTCCGTGCGCCTCGAAAATTCTACACCTTTTATCGACGCACGGAGAGAAATGTTATAGTAAAAATTACTATATTCCGTAGGAACAATGGAACATACTCGACCTATAACGATTTTTACTATAAAACATACTAAAAATTCCTACACTGAAAAAAAAATTGTTAATGTTAAGGACATGATTTACTTCAATAGCAATCATTAAATATTTCTTTGCATCAAGTAATGATTTCATTAAAACTAAATGAATTTATTTGTTTCTAAATAAATTTAGTAGATATAAATAAATAATTTTTTCAATGAATAAAATATTTAATAAGTACTATTGAAATAAATGTTTGCTTAGAATTAACAAATTTTTCTCTCGGTGTATGGACATAGCAATTTCTACTATATAAATAGCACTTTTTGCTATGTACATAGGAATTTTTAGTATATTTTATAGTTCCTATACGGAAGTTCCTATGGAACATAGTAATTTTTACTATAACATTTCTCTCCGTACGGGGCGTAGAAATAACTCTGGTGTATTTTATTTAGTGCGTCTCATTAATAAAAGCTGTGCGATAGACGCGTCAGAACCATTTCTCTTTTGTATAGCTTGTCTCGATTAAAAGGAAAGGGCGAATTAATCTTTTAATGCAGTGTGTAACGGAACATAATAAATATTTTATTAAACCGAGTGCGGTATAAATCGCGTGTAATTGCTGCCTGAATTCATCCGCAGCAATGAATCAAATCATAAATCTTTACGTGAAATAACCAAATCGTTAACAGCTTTATTACCAATCGCCGCCGTTCCGCGATTTACTCGCTCGCGCATTTCCCCGCGTAACGGCGTAATATCGCAGTGAAACTCACATTCAAATGCTCGGCGGAAAAATTTTACTTTTTACGTATTATACAACCGCTCAATTAGCGGCGAGCGCGTGCATATAGCCACTTCCTATTTGATCGAGGAAATGGGGCCGCAAAAATGCCAACGCGGTGTATATATAAAGTAGTGCGCGTGCCATTAAACGGGATCGCCGGGAGAGGGAGAGATAAGAAAAAAGGAAGGCTCGCGCGCCGCCGAGTTTACATGGAACGCAGCGCAACGAGTAATTAGTCGGGGAAGTTGTGCAACAGGAAAAGAACCAAGCGACTCGGTAGGCATCGACTATAGGCCGCCGTAATGACGTCAGTGAAAATACAATCTGCCTTGGAAGCTTCTCATGCAAATGTCCTTTTACAGCTGGAATGAGTCCTACTCGAGAGGATGAGTTGTGCGTTCTGCATCGAAATGTTACGTAATATTTAATGCCTTCGTTCCGTTTATTAATTATTTTACTTATTTAATCACAAGTTTAGCTGAAATATTTAATTAAATAATATTTATATGCGTTATTCGCTCTTGATCATTTAAAATTACGTACACAGCGTGATAAATGAAATCACTTTTACGAAAATCCATTTTCCCATGTAAAATCATTGCCTCGGCTAAAGCAACTAGCGTTTATATAAAAAAAAAAAGGAGCGACCGCCTAAAATTTACAAAAGCCATTCTCAGTGCTCGAACGAACGAGAGATCCAACGTCCCGCGGCGGCAGCCGCGTTACATAACGCCAATGCAACACACGCGGCTCGACTTTTGCTGCCTCTCGCCTCTCTCTCCCTCCCCCGGCTCGGCGGACAGCTCGCGCAATTAATTAGCCTTGCTTATCGTCCGAGGTCAAGCGGTAAAAGTTGTATCCTCGCGCAATCCTCGGCTAACGCCGCAGAGGTCTACGAACTCTCGCTTACGTATAGCGGAGCCTCGGCGGGTGTGAATCGCGCGCACAATGGGGGCCCGCCGCCGCGGCAGCGCGCTATCTTCCCGTTTTCTCAAGTCAATCGTGAAATTGCCAGTCTGCCGCGTGTTCAGGAAGTCCCGACCTCTCCTCATCTTTTGTCTGCGCCGAGGCGCAGTGAAAGTGCCCCGCCGGCGGCGCTTCTCGAATCGCGGATCACCCGCTAAACAGACGGCGCTGCCGGCGAAGGGCAGAAGTCTCGGTACGGGAGTTCAAGTTTCTCGAGGATCGAAGCTGAGAAGATCCTTCCTACTCGAGGGGTGCGTTGCTGATGAAACTCCAGCAGTGCGATGATGAGTTTCGTCCGATTGGTCCGAGGGAAAATTATTGTTGCTCAGAGTGCACTCACGTTTTAATCTGGCGACTCGCGACGAGCGGCGATCGAATGGCTGCTATTTTGCCTACTTTGACATTCGCCGCGTAAGCGCTGAGCAAAATTAGTTCGCTTCCGTTCTAAATCTCAGGTTCCCTAAATATAAATGAGTAAAATCCATTCATAAGTTGTATCTGATTTTTTTATTATTAACCCTTACAGGACCAATAAGATGGCTGAGACTAAAGGTGTGAATACAACATTCGATTTTGGCGCAATAAAGTTTGACAGTTCTTTATTTTTCTAATCGTTCAGAAACACATTTGGACATACGTTTTATTTTGACATTCATTAAAAAAAAATATCGATTCAATAATAATTGAATAATCGATAACGATTTTTGTATAAGGCAAAAATATTTCCCTTGAGCGTGAAAGGGTTAAAGAACAATTTTTTTATATCGAGCGAGGGGTGGTCTGCCTAAAATTTCGAATTTACTATTAGAAGTATTTAAAATCAATTCCAAAAATATTTTATTTTTAAAGAAACGCACTGAATTAACTAAACGAAGGTGACAATAAACAGTCCCCTAGTAAAAGACCATCAATTTATACCATCGTAAACAAAAATAAGCAAGTGTTTTTATTTATTATTTTATTGGTCATTATAATGAGGAAAAGGTAACTTTTTTTTACATAAATGAATATTACAAACTACCCGAGCATTTCTTTATCAAACAAATCTTAAAAGGATATTATTTAATATCTTCAAATTTCTTTGACAGGAAGGTACTTCACGTAAATAAACGGTCGGTCATTCCGAGATCAAATCAGAGAATTTCATTCGCAATAAAATACATTATCAGCAAATTATTAAATGCCTTAATAGGCGCCACATCGTCAGTTAAAGAAAGCCACTCGAAAATAAATACCAAACACAAGGTACGAAAAATGCCCGGTCCATAAACATCGGGCAATATTACGTATATGATTCCAGCTCGCAGTGCTGCAAAATGAAAATAAACACTCTCAGGAGTGCTCGTAAACGTGCACCAGTTCTCGAAACGATCCTGTCGGAGGCGTTAAAGCGCCCGGCCGCCGCGATCGCCGATAAATTAATTCAGCGCCGGGCGGAACGTCGCCACCGAGGCGCGCGCGCCTTCAAAGAGAAAACTGCTATTCCTAGCGGTGCGCGGCTCCAGGAGTGCCCTGCATCGGCCGCGAACAACGGAACGCGCGTTCGACTCGACGGAGTGCCGCGCGCGAGGATTGATCTTGGCGAGGCTTTGATTAACTGCCTGCGAATCCTCTCACTCTCCGTAGGAACTGGTCTGGTCGGTATAACTCGAGCGCTCGCTCCTTTTCCACTTTCTCCGCGGCGGGGGAAGAGCGCCGGGACACCTTCTGGATGACGGCTCCCCCTCGCTCGGCCGCGGCTTTCGCAATCGCTTGCGTAACGCGAGAAGGGTACATTGACGCCCCGCAGTCGTTCTGGAAAAATTTGTCCATACTCTCTCTGCTCGAGTTATTTCTCCGACTCCTTTTCTTTTTGTGTGCACGGAGAGAAAAGTTTAGTAAAAATTACTATACTATTTACTAATGGAGGGACCGACTCGACAAATAAAAATTTTTACGAAAAAGTATCGTAAGATTTGCTAGATTTGTAGTAAACTTTGCTACAAGTCATAGCACATTTTACCATACTTTCTAGTAAAATTTTTTATTTGTCGAGTCTGTCCCTGCACTACTAAATAGTATAGTAATTTTTAGTAGACTTTTCTCTCCGTGTGCTCTTTATAAAGTTGAATTAGTGAAATTGCTGCATTAAAATGCTAAATATATTAGCCATATTATTCTGCGATAAGTAATACGGTAACGATGCATTAATTTACTTGATTTAACTTTGGAGAATTACGTTTCAAAAATTTAGGTAATTAAATTCCGCCGAGTTAAATATCAACAAATAATCGATAGATACTTTTTCCTACTATAATTGAAAGCTCGTTAACAAAGATATACAATGATTTCAAAATTCACGATGACGTTAACGTTTAACACTATGTAGATATACGTCTACATATATTACCTACAGGAAATACTAAATAACTGTAACAGTGTGACGTCAAGCAACTTTCCACATGGATATATCTTTAAAAAAAAAAACAAGAAGTTCGCCCTGATCTTTTTTATACTCTATCTAAAGCTATAACATTAAAAATTTTAAATCGCTGAAATAGAAACGATATTTTTACAAAAAAAAAATCAATTTCGAAAAATATCTTATTATCCAGCATAAAAAAAAAGAACAATCATCTTTTAGATGAAGGTCTCCCGAGAGTGGCGCAAATCCGTGTCATGAAGCTCGCGGGAGGGGGGGGGGGGAGATATGAAACTCGGTCTTTTAATACAGCTGCATCGATCTGGCCGCGCGGTCGCAAATGTCAAAAAACTCGGAATCGGTCATGATCCGCCGGTCTTCTAGGTCATTCTTTCTCTCCGTTTGATTCGGAGTAATACAATGCCGCCTCCTCTTGCTCTCTTTCTATTCCATCTCGCTTTACAGAAACAAATCAAAGCTCTCTCTATTTAAAGACCGACCATACTTGGAGCCGCTCTTCCTGCCCCCTCCCTCCTCCTCTCTCGCGGAAATTCGAACACCCACCGACAGGATTCATCGTATGTGTATCACACACACATGCATGCGCATACGCACACACGCGCAAACAAACTTCGGGCCAAAGGAATTGTGCGTGCATTTAGAGCGAACTATTCCAGCATCGGTGTGTATAAATATATGGTGTACTCAGATCCGTAAACGGGGCTGAGTGCAGAAACGCACTGGCGTACTGTACGATTTATCGGATCCATCGGCGTTCTGACTGAGTCACTCGCTCGCAATCGGTCTATTACGCACGCGGGTGCGTGGTATAGCTGCGCCTTTCGCCGCGCACTGTTACGAGGATGCCGGTGCGCGCTCGCATCGAGTGCATCGCGGAAAAGTGTGTGGGTGTCCGCGTGTGTATAAGAGCGCATAGGTGGGTGGCGACGTCTGGGACAAGGAGGGGGCTGCGGCCAAGGTGGGGGAGGGAAGAGGGCGCGGGCGAGAGCAGGGGTTTATAGATAGCGGCGGCGTGGCCTAGAAACCATGCCACTCGGTGTTTTTGACCCTTCGCCTAGCTACCGCTTCTGGGCCATCGCAACACCGACGGCGGCGGCGATATCCAAGTGCGTCGCTGCCGCTCGGCTTAAAGCTCCGTTCATACGGCGCGCCGATGAAACGCGAGAAGCGCTTTCTCTGGCGGCCGGTAGCTTAGAGGATGCTGAGCGCACTTTTAAGGCGCTGCTCGGCGATTAGAAACGCCGATCGGCCGAGTGGTTTGGCTTTGACGAGGATAAAATCTTCGCGTCCTTCTGAAAATCCTTACCCGGGGGGATAAAAAATCGATACTGGTGCCGGTTCTTTCGATCCCCCCCTTGAGAGCCATTTTAGTTGAGCTGCTGAATGTTCAGAAGTAAGATAAAGTGTATTCAATTGACTTTGGAAAGACCTACGTTAGGATTATTGTAAGTAAAAAAAAAAATTTTAGAGTTACAACTAATAAAAAATGTTGTTCCTCACTGCGCTTGATAAAAGTATTTTACTTGTTCAATTAAGTATTTAGTTGAATTAACGAACCTTATAGTTACAACATTGATTTACTTAAGAATTTTATCAATTTAAATAAAATTAAGTATTTATTTAAACATATATTATGAATTACATTTTTCTGTTAGGAGGTACATATACCTGCTTATAAAATAAAATAAATAAAGTAGATGGTACTGCAAGCAGAATTTTGGTTGGATCAACAACAATATTTTTAGAATATAGAAGTGCTCAATAAAATCCCCTGTCGAAAAATTAAGCATCATTTATGTTGTTGAAACTAATTTTTATTTAAACTTTTCGAAAATTATCTATTATAATAGCTCAGTATGTTATAGTTAAATTATGTTGAGGGCTTGACATTGTAAATTAAACAACAGAAGATCTAGATGCCTTCACAGCTATTTGCGAAGGCGTGAGAGTCAAAACGGGATAAAAACAAAATCCGTGGGCGCGGCGATGGTTATATAACCTCAGGTTAAAAGTTTAATAGAATTTAAAGCATATTTTACCTCGAAAAATATATTATAGAATCTGCCCACTGAACAGAAGATTTAACATATTCTGCCTAAAAGCTCTTTATTTTTCCGGCAGGGTCTACAGCCTCAAAATTGAAATAATTTACAGAGAAAAACGTATCTATATAGCACTTAACAAGGCCCGTTTTATCCCTAGTTCACGGATAATTCGAGTACCTCTAACTGATGTTCGAGGTCGAACTTCTTATCGAGACCCACTTGAGTTTCGACCAATGCTTTGTTTATCGCTTCCGGCACAAGTTGCAGAACCTCGTCACGCATCCACCGCGGAATTTAAGTAACGCATCCACCTACGTTGCTTTTATTTCAATTTTATTTGTTTTTTTATTGCAGTACTATGGCTCCTTTTTTACTTCAATATTAAATTTTTGGTGCGTTTAAATTCGATGAATAATTCAATTTTTTTTTAATTAAGTATTCAACTTTGCCCAGAAAATTATCATTTTGAATTTTTCATACGGTGCACTGCATTAGTTAAAAAAGAAAGGAATCTCCTTGCTTTGACGTCGTATCTTTTGATTAAAGTTTTTAAATATTTTTCCTCGTAGTAAATTCGTAGTTGATGAAATGACCTACATTGAAAACTATTAAAATGCAATTTTTTTTTTTAAATAGAAGTTAAGCTTAGTACTGTTGTATGTTCAACTTATTGCGCGTTTAGGAAAAATTTTATCTATTTAGGTTACGTTGTATGGTTAAAATGATATATATTTTATGATGATATTTCATGAAATTCAACTATTTTTATCACTTGGTAGATTCTTATATAAAATTGACATTTTTTTATTTAAAAATTTACCTTTAGATCTACTTGGCTTATACTACCAAAAATAAAAGACCCTTCTAAAGGCTATACAGAGTTAATATTTTAAACAATTCTTATAATTATTTTAAACGTGTAAAACTAACGTAAATCATTTGATAAATAAATAACTAACGGCACCTAATAATTATGCAACCCAATAATCCTTCTGTCTGGAGCCAAGAAAAAAGCTAACTATTATTACAGTATGTATAGCCTTATCGTCTTGAAGACTTAGTGTATCTGATTTAAACATTACTGTCGTTAGAAACTCCGCATCGTTGCTATACTGAATAATTCAACGTCGAAATGTAGAGCGACTTCAACTTTGTATCGGCCATTAAAACATTAACGGCTTTTCATAATCATTCAGTTTGTGCGATACATTTCAATACTCTCGGTTCTTGCATCGTTTCTTTTTTTATTTTTTATTTTTTATTTAAACACGAATCCGAATTAAAATTCTATTTATGAAACGGCGACGCGCGCGGCGAGATTACCCCGCGTCGAGACAAAATAGCGCATGAAAACAAGTGTGCACTGTGCGCATCACCAGCTTGAAAACGTGCTTATAGCTTTTCTCGAAAATGAGGGGTAAGGAAGAGAGAAAGAGAGAGAGAGGGAAATAGGTTAATGGAAATAGCTTGGGTAAAAGTATATAGTGTACACCCGCAAGTCAATAAACGCATAACAATGTTCACTAGATGGAGTTAAATATCCCGCAAATATTGAAATTGAATAATTGAATAGTATATAATATTTCGCTTATTAGTAAAAAAATAAATCTCCAATCATAAAGCACCTTTAAATTATTTTGGAAAGTGTACATCAGTAGTATTGATTATTTACGCTTAAATATTCAGGATAATATGAAAATTGAATAATGAATTCAATAGTAATTATATTTATTAGAAAACCAATTTATATCTTTAATAATGAAGCATACTTTATAGATCATAATCAGAATTAAAAAATGTATATCAATAATAAAACTTTATTTTATTTAAAACGATAATAAATCGCGAAAAACTGTTTAACATATTTTACGTCGAATTTACGTACGAACAACAAAAATGCATTTCTTTAAACTCGTCAATCCCTTGAGCTCGCTTCAGACAAAAAAAAAAGAAGAACATGCAGAGAAAACCTGACAAATTCCCTCGGGACAGCCGACACAGGCGAGAGAGGCGCTCAAGAAAGAGGCTCGTAAATAATATCGAGAGGCGTAAAGTCGGAGGAGCCGCAGGAGAAAGAGAGAATCCGCGGATGACGTAAGGAACTTTCGCTTGCACACACTGGAGGTTCTTGGGGCGCTCGGTGCGCCACCTTGCACTTGCTTTACAATGTGTGTATGTGTGTGTATGCGCTCGGGTCAGGATTTTCAAGGAAGCGCGAGGCCGAAAAAAAAAACGATTGCGATCTCGACGTGCCGCGCTGGAACATAAAAGTCGCGCGCATGCAAAAGGATGCGACTTTCACCGCGTAAGAGCGCGCCAGGATGCACGATCCACCTTGGCTCGCACGATCTCGCCTTTTCTTCCCGCCGCCCTTCGCGAACGCGCGCCGAATTTATTGAGGAAGCACGTGGCCTGTTGTTCGAGGATACGGTGGGTGTTATTGTTGAGAGCGATAGTTTTTGCAGTAAACGATAATGCTTGAAAGTGAGTCTATTGTTCGTTTAAGATATAAATTTACTGATTTGATAATAAAACAATGTCCATACAGACATTATTGGAAAAATTATAATTGTTTCTTCTTCTTCTTGTAAAATTAGCAAAACGGCAAAAATTGTAAAGTTTACAAGGAATTGTTGCAATTGTGATAGCAACTCTCTGAGGACATTGAAGTTGACGATTGAAATTTTTAGTAGAGAAGTTTCTCCGTGCACTGACTTTCAAAAATCTTGAAAAAATTCTTCGATCAAATAAATAAATTTTGAACGTTTGGAGTATAATCTTTTAAAAATCCAATTTTTTTAAACAAAGATACTTTTTTTCTTTTGTCGATTAGAAAGCTTCCTGCAGACTAAAATATTTTGTCTTAAACGAAAGGATACGATTCTATTATTCTTGACTTGATATTACGTTCTTCAAATTTAGAAAATGGTCGTTGCAATTATTTGTAAAATTTAATAAAGTACCTACTTAAAGCTTCAAATCGATAGTACGTTAGCATTCAATCGATCGTTCGGTAAACATTATTTAAAAATTAAGAAAGTGTACAAAAAAAGAGCAGTAAATAGTATTTCTATCGACCAATTGCGTAAATAATTAAAATACCTTTAAGATGTATCGCTTTGCTGAGACTGCGAGTTATAGCAGCCGGCAGAATTTCTCATTTTCTCGCGCGACCCATTTAACACAGACAATTTGCTTTTTTCTAATGCGACCCGCACCACCGACCGTATGCACGTCACGTACGATTTTTGCCAAGCTCACGCGGAAACTGCGACTAGGCCGCGGCGAAAGTGAGTCTCGTGTACCGCCTTATCTCTTATGCTTACACACCGTAAGCTTCGGCGACGTTTGCTGAAAGACTTGCGCTTTTTGTAATTGCCAAGAAAAAGCGAAGAAATGAAAATTTAGGAAACTAAAGGTTTCTCTTTGGGAAAGCAAAGAGTAAGGTCCGCGACGTTGGAAAACTTAATCGCCAAGCAAAAAGATTTTAATATCTTTTTAATATCGATTATAGTGCATAATACATTTTAAACTTCGAGAATTTGCATTTGAATTTTTAATTCTACTTTATCGGACTTATACTTAAGAAAATTTGCATACACTTATAGTTGTTAATTAGAATAAAATATTTTTTTCTAAACATTATTCGTATAAACACGAGTAGTTATACAAGTAAAAACTTTAAATCGTGCTGGAAAAGTATAAAAGTTATTAAAGTTGACGAATCCACTTAAAAACGTAAAAATGGTTTGACTATTCTTAAAAGATTCAAGCCTTTTCTCGTTTTAATAATGAGGCGCAAACTCTTGCTTTAGTTAAGAAAGTTTCGCTGCGAATTGTAATAGGGGTAATGGCCTTATACGTGTATGCTTATGACTCTTTTTAAGTACGTTCTCAGTCGCGGCAAATGAACAGATTTTAACAAGAAGAAGATTGACTTCGTGAATTTACAAATACAACGAACTTACCTTATTTACATGCCGGAGAAAATTAACTCAAACATAGCGGATGTGAAGTACGCACATGAACAATGTCTACAATCTGTAAAATTATACAAAAGCTTAATTTTGTACTTTGCAATAAAAAACTTTGAAGTGAGATTTTTTCGTAAATATAGCTCACACTATTTTGCAAAATTTATTATACGCTCTATCTACACCATTCTCAGTAATTTTTAGAATTAAACGTTACTTGTTTGAGTAATCACGAGATTTCTGGGTAATTTTCATCAGAAAATCCGCTTTACCTGCTCAACAATTTCCACATTTTTTTTTCAGACTATACCTACATTTAAATTATAAAAATAAGACCATTGCATTACATAACAGTTAAGATGACATAGCAGTTAAATAAATAGAGACGATAATATAGATAGAAAAATTCTTATCATCTATTGAAAAAACTTTTTCTTTTAAAATTATCTCAAATAATTCTATACAGTCATTTGGTCAGTCATCGTCATAGGTCCAGTATGTCCCATTGTTCCTACGGAATATAATAATTTTTACTATAACATTTCTCTCCGTGTAGAAGTAATGGAAATGCCATAAAATGAAAATAAAATTTTTGGTTTATTTTGGGGGTAGCCTACGTTAAATAACCCGCCTTTAAAAACTAAAATAAGACAAGAACTTAACGTAACAAACCGCAAATAAATCCGATGAGTTTAGCCGTCCGCGAATACCCCGGGAGAAAAGAGTGTGCAAATCCCGGGAAAGCCCAATTAACAGGTTACTTCCAACCGGCAAAGAACCCGTGACCTACATCCGCGCACACCCTGCAAAATAAGAATGACACGCGGGGCCCTTTGATCACGTCCAGCGGAGCATGTGCGCGCGTGCGTCCCGACTAATTGCACGGCGTTGCGCGCGAACTGCCGGAGGCGAAGGAGCGGCGGCAGGGAAAAATTGTGGGAATTCGAGGCTCCCGCGTCTTCGAGGGAGGGCCGAGTGCAACGAGCTTGCGACCGAGTTGTCCGCTCGTGAAAGCCTCCTTTGTACCACATTTACATGCCTGCTCCGCTCATTCAATTTGAGCCGTTCTTATAGGAATTAAGCCGATTCGTAGGCAAATTTAATTAATTTGCTTGTATAGTTTGAGTGGATTTCATCAGCCTTCGAAGTATTCGAATTATAAAAATATTTTTCTAAAAGTTTGAATAATTTAATGAATAGTATTCTTCGTTGAGTTTTTAGCTTATCAGGTACATCGTATCAAATATCAGCAAATTGAAATTTAATGATTTACGACTGATTGAAATTATTCAATAGTTTGAAGTTAATCAAGTACAGTCGAGCCTGAGAAAACTTCAAAACTCATTGTCGAGAGATAAATTATTAATAAACTATTAATCGAATTCTTAGAAAATTCAATGAAAATGCTTTGAATCTATAAATTATTGCATTTTTAGTAGTTAATTTTTTAATGATGTGTGATTTAAGAAAAAAAGAATACAATTTAAACATTATGAAAAAACGTATGCTGAATGTATTACCATATTACTTATCTTCATCGCGTAAAATACGTTTTTTATGCTCTTATCGTGACGATTATTACATATATTAATATACATTTTACTTCTCAAAGATAGTAGTTAACTTGCATTAAAAATGTTCGTGTGCTGCTCTCGCTATCAAATCGCTTCGCGTAAACTCAAGTTCTTACTGCCCCTGTAATTATCGTAGCCGATATGCAAATGGCTTTACGCCAATGATAAAGCTCACGTAATAAAAGGGACACAACTTTAACTAAATGATGCATAAACTTTGCAGCTTTAATGTATTCATCCAAGTAATCGCAGCCGCAATATATGCACATAAGAACAATGCGAAATAATTTCAAATAAAACTATGAAATTATCGCGGAAAAAAAGTAAAGTAGGTTTAATCTCTGTTGCAATAATTAAAGGTGCTCTAATTATTGCGCAAACCATTTTCCTTCTAAAAGCACTTAATAATACTATTTGCTCTCGCTTCAGGCGCAATTCAACATCTAACCAAAAAAACTAACTTTTCCCATGCTCAGTGAAGTTGTAACTTAAAAAAAAACATACATTTTCCCATAAATGTTAGAAACCCCTTGAAATCTCACGATCTACTCTCTCTGCAATAAAAATAAATTCTAAATATAATACAAATCGGCATTGCACGTAATTAGGTAGTCGATTTTGGGCCGATTGGATGCAACCCGAGAAAACGTCGCGTCTCCGCGATTTTCTCGCACTTCTCATCTCTATTTCCACCTCGGGAGTGCAGCATGCACTCGAGGCTTTTCAGGCCGGCATCTCGCCTCGCGCCGCGATCGCAAAACTATGCCGGTCGCGGTGCACTTTCTCCCGGAGCCAGGGGCTCTCAACTGCGCTTCCTGCTTCCTCGGCGCACTCGGGAAAGGGTCGCCCCGCGCAAAGTGCCGCCAATTATATATGCGCGTATTATACACACGCGCAGTCGGACGAAAAGCCGATCGTTTAGGAAATCGTTACGGCGGCCGGGGAGCAGCCGATCGAGGCGAGCGCGGAAAAAAGTGGGCGCGCTCGTACGCTCGACTTTTGCGCTTTTACGGATGCGTGTTGCGGGAAGTTGCGTAAGGCTTTTATTGGCTCGTACGAGGCGTGACCAGCGCGATTAAAGCGGCGACTCGACAATGCCGGGACAGCTTTTCTCTTTCTCGCTCGCTTCTTGTTGGATGCTGATTTTATGGCGAATTTCGATATTAAGAGCTGTGATGAAAGTGTATGTCATTAGGCTTTTGATTTACGCCGGCGGATAGGTCGAGTTGCTAAGTAGCGAACGAAGTAGCTGGTTGAGGTTTTTTTTGCCTCTGTCAAAGCTGTAATTTATGGACGTGTGTGTGTGTAGTTGCAATTACTTGAAATGAGCAAGTTTTTGTCATTTTTTTACGAGATAAGTTCATTGCAAGATCCTTTTATGAAATTTAATTGCCATATAGTTGGACGTATGACGCGTACTGGTAGAATGAAGTGGTATAATTTTAATGCCCGTTCTTGCGGTAAGTCGCACGACAGTTAAATAAATTTCGTAAAAAAAATACAATGTTGTTGCGTCAAAGAAACGCATATTTCATGTACCTGCGCGATAAAATGTATAACTGTCAGCGGGATAAAAATTTATTTCTTTTAATCGATTTGACCGTGGTAAGAGGAGTTAGTAATTGTTAGAAGTTATAGCTGCGTGTGTTCTGGTTTTGGTATTTACGTGATACCTGAATTTCCTCTCACCGACGTACTGCTTGAGGTCATTAAAAAAGTAAACGAGGATTTACGTATCCTTTGAGTATCGCATAAGCACCACAAACTGCGAACTTGTAGCTTCTCGGAGCAATTACTACATTTTCTTACTTAAGTTATTGCTACTTTGCTGCTTTCATCGGGTACAAATTTTTCAGCGTATAACTGATTTCACGTAATGCAACCTTAATTACTACCATAAATCTTATTAATGAAGTTTCACTACAAATTTTAGTGATCCTTCGCTAATTCAATTACAATTACCGCGCGTATATAAAACTACGTAACATATTAACACCGTCATAGAAAATAACCACAAATTTTTTTTTCTCGAATCAGCGTGCACGAGTACCCCCCGCAATTCCCAATATGGCCTGACACTTAATCAGCCGCTCGACAATCGCAGCCGCAATTACAACTGCGCTAATCGCATCTCTTCGAGCTGAGCGGCCGAGCCAGTCATTTAGCCGTAATTACCCGTCGGTGGCGCGTCGCTATTATTAAACCGATGTACGCGCTGCGACTTGCATCCCCGAGAGCCGAGATATAGCCGCAGCCGCCTCGAGGGCTTCGCGCCCACCAAGTGCCTTTACTTTAGCCCATACGTGCAGGTGTGTTTACCTTAGGCGACGGAGGCTCCTTCACTCTCACGAGACGACGAAAGCATTTGTCGCTGAAAGCACTTCTCGCGATTGCGCGGCGATTTTACTGGGGGGAGATATCGGATTGCTCTCGTTGTTCGGCTAATTTTAAACGATCGCTGATGATGGATGCGAATTGTGCCAGTGTGTAGTCGAGAAATGAAACTTTCAAGGCAGACGGTGGGAGTGTGCTTAATGGACGGGGCGAGTCACGCTTTACGAATTACCTTCACTTCCGGCAAAAATTGTACACTGTTGTATCGTGGGATCGAAGGCCTGATTATTCACACGCATTGCTGGTTATTGTGACTTTCCTCATGCGAATTTTCCTTTTTTTTGTCGAACGGGTGATTTGTAGTAATTCCGGGTTAACTAAAAAGTGGCAACTAGAAGGAGAGGAAAGGCAACTAGGAGAGACTGCGGAAAGTGGAATATCAAGTATTTTCTGTACCAGTATTTTAGTTTATCAATAAAATTTCGCACGGAGTGAAAGAGTAAGAAAGCACTTAATTCCTAAGGATTATCGTAAAACTTAGAACTTGGAGTGATAAGGGAAATACTAAGGGTGTCGAATGATTTTTATTCGAAAGGAGGGGACTGCTAACGATCTTTTATTGAATTTTTTAATATAAACAAAATTATTAAAAGATATTTTTTAAACTGCCTAAAAAAATATGCATTTGCAAACTTCTGTCACTCGGAAATTAATATTAATATTCACGTAGGCAAGCATAATTATAATAAAATTTAAGTATAAACAATCTAATTTGAGGCATTTTAAATTAGAAAATCGTCATTGCTTCGAAAATAATATATAATTAAAAATTCATAAAAAAGTGTTAATGAAATTCAACGTAAATTATTTTGTTTTTAAATTTCTTCGGTAATAATTTTATTTAAATTGCCAACCGATAAAGATTTTTCAATTCAATAAATATCAATAATTTTATATTCTAGGTTTACATGACATCCTGTTTCCAAATACTTTTACTTTTTATAAAAATATTATGCTTCACTAAAAAAGTTCCCAGATGTCCGTTATTTTAGACTAAAAAGTCATTATGCAGAGATTAATCAAAGTATCTAAAAGTAAACGGAAATTTGAGGCTCCAAAAATACTCGTTAAACAAATAAGACATAAAGTGTAAGATGTACCGATGTTGTTGGCTCGACAAATTAATAATCAATTTGGACAAGGCAACAAGTAAATCTTATTCACACCCCTTAAAACATTTCAAAACTCAAAAAAATGTACGACCAGGAATATACATTGCACATACAACAGCACTAACGTCAACAGCTAATCAATTAACTCGAAATTCAATGACCAAACTATTAAAAGCAAAAACTAATTGGCTCGACTACACGAGCAGCTTACGAAAAAAGTAGTTTGTCAACTATCCTGAAAATGCATTAGCCGGGATGCTGCGAAAAAAAAAAACGCAGCCGCTAGTCTTGTATCGTCAATTAAGCCGCGCTCGTCACCGTGTACCTTTTCACTATGCCTTCCCGACCGACAGCCTCGCACACCTTGAAAAGGGAGTCGAATCGCGCTCGCGGCGTTTACGTAACGCTGGAGAAACATCATCGCCTAGTAACTAGCCGCGGGTGCGTTAACCTCCCGGCGGCGCAGCTTTCTCCTCGCCGGAGCGGAGGTGAAGCTTTTATTCGGCGCGTGCGCGAGCGACGCCTCGTCGCCGGAGGCTGTTTTTTTCGGGACCCTCTATTTCGCTGAATGAATTGTGAAACAGGGGAAATATCGAGGACGAGGATTTGGTGATGGGTCTCCAATTGCGTCACTATGGTTTCTATTTTTTTAACTATCTTTCGACAGAGTGCCCGCGTAAAAAATTTTAAGTTAGGATAAAGTTTACCCAAATTTCATATTCAGTGGTCCTTGATATGAACATGGGCAATGAGACTTTACCGAACTTGCTTCTTATATATTTTATTGAAGTTTGTAGCTGTTTGATATAAACGGATCAATTACCACTGAACTTATAGAAAATAATTTTTTACATTTATTTGTTTCTTACGTTCGTCATGTGAACGTCTTTTAAATTTATGAAAAACTTCATCTGAAGTTTGTATAAAGTATTGCAAAATTATTTATTATTTAGGCTCATTGCCCATGTTCATATCAAAGACCTCCAAACATGAACTTTAGGTAAACTTTATCCTAACTTAAATTTTTTTACTCGGGTGACTGTCGAAAAAACTTTGCTGGATTAAAAGTTAAATGGTAATTTTCATTGTCGGTTTAAATATCAGAAACTGTTGAAAGTTAATGAGTCAATTTACAGTTAAGTAGAACAAAGAGCAATTTCACTGTTGGTTAAAGAAAGGTGTTATTTTTTTATTCTATTTCAGCTGCGATTCTCAATAAAAAAAGGTACCTTCTCGAAAAGGAAAAAATTAAATTATCACTTTCTTTCGGCTAAAGAAAATAGTGCTTGCTTCTTTTAATGATTTAATAAAAAATTAAGTCGAAATTTGGTATAACTATGAGTATTTGACAATAGAATTCGAATATACAATTTTAAGGTTGAAAAAAGTAATCCTACAATTATATATACCCTAAGTTTTTCTTAACAAGAGTTAATAATAATAATACTATGGTTATAAGTCTAAAAAAGTTGAGTAAAAAAATTTGTATTATCAGATTCATAAGCGAGATTGTGATTTGCATATACCGGAGATTAAACGAACGGATGGTCCCCTAAACTCTTGCGGTATAAAAAACACCGCGCTGCGGTAACTCAAGTCACTACTTTTATAAGCACCAAGAGGGGTGACTACAGGCAAACATATGTTTGCAGCAAAAAATATCGATGAATTACACGTTGACTTAACTGTAATCATCGCAGCCGCAATATTGTTTTTGTTTTAAAAAGAAGGGGTAAACAGTTAGTTTAACCCACCACGCTTCTGGAACTTTTGACCGAAAGTAAATCAGACCGACTGATTCTTATACAGTATAATGATTTTATTCACAAAAAAAATACATTCAAAATAAAGATAAAATTATAAAAAAAAATGTATATTTACGTTTTATTTCTAATTCACGTTAAACGTTACATTCGAAGAGCGTGATCATCGCGCACTCGAATTAAATGGATTGCAGTAGCTCTCCGATTACAGCAGCCTAAATTCATTAACACCGGAACCGTCATAACATCCCCATGAAACGAAGCAGTTAACTCGATCGTTCCCTCTGACATACCTCATTGAGTACACGATAATCCTAAAAAACCCTACCGTACCTAAACCACCCCCCACCCTCGTCAAATCATCAACAGCCACGCAGCAATAATCAGTCTCACGCTGCACCCCTTCATAAAACCCCGTCGCTGTGTAGATGTGTACGCATCGGTGTCAACGTCCTAAAAGACCGAAAACGGCGCGCCTGCGCACAGCCCGGCCGGAGCCGCTGCGTGTGCCGGGTGCGTGCGATTGGGCGGAAGAGGAAGAGAAGGACGAGGCGGAAGCGCCGGGGCGGCCTGCGCGCGCAGTGGGGGCAAGGGGCGCCCTTGCCCTTGGCATTGCCGCTCGATACGAATATGCGAATGCGAGGGCTGTCCAAAATCCAGCGGCGGCTCTGCCGCTGCGGCGGTGGTGGCGGCGGCGGCGACGGTGGCGGGGGCGACCCCCGAGCCAAGCCGGCATCGGCAGCCCGAGCCCAGACCCAATTTGACGTTCGTTGACTCCCGTCTCGACGCAGCGGCGTCCCGCGATAAAAACCGCGGCGAGTGACGCGCGGCCTTTTTTTCTCGGGCGCGGGTTGTTTTGCGCCTCCATGTGTTCGCTGGGTCAGCTCGAGGGCCGATTGCGTAGCTGCCGCCTGGATATAGCCCGCGGAGGATTGTTTTTACGCAAACTGCTAGACTCTTACGAAGGTACGTTGGGGTTGTTGACCTCCGTTGGAGATTGGGTTTTTTGGTTAAAGCTCGATTTCTTTTTCTTAATTTCATCATTATTTTGGAGATTTTATAGCGATTTTGTAGATTGCATAGTCGTATTATTTTGTTATTATTATTATTATTGTTATTATTATTATAGTTAAATAAGTATATACACTGTTAAAACAAATATTAAATTTAATGCAAATACTGCAAGCAAATTTCATCGGCTTACATAAACTTTACCGAATTTACCTTAAATTTAATTTAATTCACATTAACTTTAATTTAATTTACATTAAAATTAATATAAGAATGTAAATTAATCACAATTCATGTACGTCAATGAAATTTGCTTCCAGTATGTGCATTAAAATTCATGCAGAGTTTTTTGACAGTGTAGTAATTATTATTAAAATTATTAAACATTTGATTTAATTATTCAAATTTTATTTTAAAAAGAGTAATAAATTTTACTTGTCATTTTTAGAGTGATAAATTTGCAAACCGTACTATTGCATGTAAAGAAAAAAATACATATAGCATTAACGAGTAACATTAATAATTTTGACATGTATCTATTATATCAATAATTTAAAGTACTGTGTCATTATTCTATTGACGTTTTAACTGTCGCAAATTAAATAACTGTTATTAATACATTACAACTTTGATTTGACAATCGAAATTTTCATTCCTCTCGTTTATTAAAAGTTTTATTAGCCAACCTGTCGATTAACATTTATGTAACCGTCTCTTAAAACTATGATACACATTTGAATAAATAACGTAAACTTAAAAATTCAGCACCTTCGAATTATTTATCGCACCGATCAGTAATAAATTTCCGCCGCGATAATTAAATCCTAACGAGACAAATATTACCCAATAAAATTAATCTCCAGCCTATGTAGCTCCTCTGGAAACTACAAACTTCCAGCCAACCTTCACTTCTGAAACTGCTCGAAAATTCAGTCCGCTGGAGGGGTCCCGAGCTCTTCCTGGGTCCTTCACGCGTATAGCCAGCGGCACTCCTCGCGTCCTTGCCCTTGCAATGCCAACTACGTCGTAGGTCCAACCTTGTCCCTCGCGCCGCTGTTCCTCTCGACTCCAGATGTGTGCGGCCCACGTGCAGACCACGTGGATGTAACGGCTCGTCGTGTGCGCAGGTGCTGGCCGCCCTTAGACCCTCGGCGCTGCCGAAGAAAGTCGCCCATCCCCCCACCCGTATAGACAGCGCTCGGGGTGAATGCACTCGGGCTGCTCTCTGAATTTATTCGCTAGGCGTGGCCTAATTGACCGAGCGGGTCCGCGCGCTCGGCTCCGTTTTTTCGGGAGCGCCTGCGTGTAGGGCACATTGTGTAAGCGGGCACCGCCGCGTCGCGTAATTCCTGCGTAACTCCCGCGGCGACGATGGGCGAATCCTGTCCGCCGTTGGCGTCATAGCGCTCCGATGATTTCGGCAGCGACTCGTGAATGGAGTGTTTTTATGCGTGTTTTAAGTGGTCCGCTAGGACGAGCGAAAGTGATTTTTTTCTTCGCCCATTAGTGCTTGTGAATCTTTTCAGATCGTTCGAGTTTTGTTTAAGATGGTTGTTTAAAGTGTTTGGAAGATGCAGTTTCTGATTGGGGCGTGAATAGTTAATTAAATGAATCTCGGAATGCATTTTTTGATGCTGGATTAGTAAATAAATTTTGAAAGTGTATGTTAAGAAAGGTAAAATTCATTTTCTATTCGTTTCAATGTTGCGGTAAAAGATTTTTGTTGTAATTCGTACAATGTTAGAGAGTATTTTTATTCAAACGGGTTCTGTCATTTTTAGCATGATACAAACTATTTATCTAGTAATTCGTACAATGTTAGACAGTATTTTTATTTAAACGAGTTCTGTCATTTTTAGCATGAATACAAACTATGTATCTTATCGTTGAAGGACTCATGCATGAAAAATATAAACAGAAAATTGTATCTTATCGTAGAAGATAAGACAATTAAGGCCGAGGACAAGAATATCAATCTTTTATCCTAGGAATCAGAAAAATCAATACCTACATTATTGCAGATAACTTTTTTTTTAAACTAAAATAAAATGATTACAGCATATGATTGTAAAAAATCTCACAATAAAATTTTCCTTCCAAGAAAATCAATTGTTCGCTTCAACAATATCTTTAATGGGAAGTAAAAAAATCAATAAGTCGCATACAACGCCTCAATATAGATAAAATTCCTTTACTATTTTTAATAAAGAAAAAGGTGACCAACAACGCAGTTATAAAGAAAGAAAATCAAAGGTTGAAAACGAGGAAAAATGAAGAAAAAAATATCGCGTTTTGCAGCGGAAGTTTCGTATCGAACCAGCAGCTTATCCTTGGCTATCGGGGAAACTCCTTCGTGTCTGTTCGAGGCGGTCGTCGCCCTCTCGCAGTGCACTTTTCCCCGCACACAAAGCCCCGGCGCTTCCCGCGGCTTTTCCACCACCCGGTACGAGGGGGGATCGGATGCCGCTCCCGGTAGCTTTCCCTCTTTTTTCCGCGCCCCCGTCCCATTTCGAAGGGTGGCCCCTTTTTTTGGAGGGTTCTCGGCCCCTTTTTCCTTACGACGGTCCTTTCTTTGGCGCGCGCCTTTGAGGCGTCATCGCGGCTCTCGAATCGCCGAAGGATATAAGAAAAATCTTCCCCGGAAAATTCGATGTTCCCGCTGGGAGTGCCTGTACGACAAAGATCTTTGTGTCGCAGAGTTGTACGCGCTTATATCTATTTTTGATGCGTCATTAATTTTACGGCGAAAACGATGAGTGTAATTATTTTCGGAAGGTTCCTTTGTAATCAGCGCGATGAATGACGAGTGATGAATCGCGGCAGAGACACGCAAGACTCGGGATTAAGAAGCACAATGTTTGAGACACTCGATTGCTCAAAAGCAATTCATTTGCTTTTGAAAAACATTCGAAAACACCGCACGATTGCGAAAACAGCCGATTGTACATGAATTTCAAAGTATCGTTTTACGTAAAAACAGATTTTCAAGTTCACGCTGATGATGTTTCATCACAGAACGAACTCGCGGCATTGATCTTTAAAAATACAACGGATTGTTATTACTTTCCTGAAATCTGCTGCTAATATAAACCTTGACAATTTGAAGAAAAAAAAATCATTGAAATAAAGAAAAAAATCTGTTGCGCGTCAGATGTTTGTATCTCGGCATTCCGGAGGGAAGCCCTGCGGCCCTATTGAGAAATCGAGCGACAAATCACCTGTTATTCGTAAACTAGCCCGTCATTTGAATCGGTGATGTCAGCGTACTACGCCGATCTAATAATAACCTCGAAAGGGAAAAATCGGCGACGGGGGTCAAGGATGCCGGCGAAGGCTGCCGCTCACTTCGTTGCAGCCCGCGTGCATAAAAGTTCAGTAAGTTTCCATCGACCGCCGATGAATATTTATCGGTACGTACGCGCGCGGCTCGTAATTATTATGGCTGGGGATCACAATCCGTTTGCATCTTATCGCCGGCGCTGGGCTGAGAATTTCTATCGTGATGCAATCGCGCGCGGGAGACAAGTTGTTTCGCCTCGTGGAGCTCATTTTCATGGACGCTGAAAACGCTCCGAGATGAAAATTTTTATACGGAACGTTTACGAGCGGATAACCATTTATTATCGTCAATCATGCTGCAAAGATTGCGTTGTAAGGATAACGAGTGCCTGCTTTTGTTATATATTGAAAATGCGCACATAGCACGATCTGATCTATGGAAGTGATATAATTGAATAATGTATATTATTAGTCTAGCTCAATTTATCAGATCATCCTATGTATGAATTGTAATATGTTTATTAAAAATAATTGTGTAAACAAAATAATGAAAAAAATAGAATTTAGAAACGTAAAGTAAATTAAAAATAAACTAAACTTTTTCCACTTTGCTTTTTGTTCACAGGTAAGCCGTCACAAGGGCGTAGATGAGAATAGTATGTACTCTGATTTGATCATTTGCCATGAAAATTATCGTGAGTAAGATAGTCGTAGAATTGCGTAATTGACTTCGACAGAAATAAATCCCGCTTACTCTACTACCTACTTCTTCGCTACCCTCCGCGACGTCACCCTGCGCTCAAAATCAAACATGTCCCCCGTTAACATCTAAACTTAAAATTCTCTCAAGATTTCCTAACACCTTGTACTAAAAAAAGATGAATTTCACAAAATAACAAATAATGCGCCTCCATCGATCTAACTATCAGATTTTCCATAATGAATAAAACGCATCTTCGCGTGAGCTTATTCAGAACTGCAATTACCGTCAACGCGCTTGCAACACCCACGAACGAACTCTCCCCTCTCATTCGCCTCGCGATGCTTTGGAAAAACCGACGCAGCCACCCACGAAAATGGAAAAAACGACCGAGGCCCCGATGAATCAGCGTGCATCTACGGGAAAAAAAAATACTCGACAAAAAGGGCTGATCCTCGCGACTGCGCTAAACTAAGCGAACGCGAAAAAAAAAAACAATTCAAGAAAAGGTGTGTGTACATACGTTGCACACGGCGCGATCTCATCCTGCACCCTTGCGCGTATAACGGATAGTACGTACGCGCGTCGCACACGCGGAGATCCTCGGGGTCAAGTACAGACGCGAGATTGGCCGAGAGCTTCCTCGAGCGGAAGCGAGAGAGAGAAGGGAGCTCTCCTGCGCGGCCCGAGGCTCGCTCTCGGGGTGAACGACCGCTGCGGCAGGGGCACTAGGCTGCTACCCTCCGTGTACGTGTGCGCAACCCTCCGCCGCGGTCGCCTCTCTCCTTCTCTCTCGCTCGCTCGGACGGCCTTTGTCGTCGAGCTGTGCGCGCGCCGAAGGGGATCAATACCGGCCACGTGGTATGCGCCGCTTCTGTGCGAGTCGAGCGTGTCCGTGTGTGCGCGTGCGAGCTGATGTTACGCGACGCGCGATTGTTACGTGCGCGAGCTTTAAGAACTATGTATACTTTTTTCGTGCGCTTTTTGGATAATTTTAGATGCGCGCCGGGATGAATGAACGAGTCGCTCCATGTAGGTGAAGGCCTGGCGGTTTACGAAAGATTAATACGGTTGATTGTAGTATTTTTATTTTCTACGGTGAGAACCTTTCATCGCGTGGGCATTATCCTAAATGTCTCGAAATTGAGTTTCCTTGTGTTTACACTTTACCCGCTAAGTAATCACTTGCATAAAATGGAGTTGAATTTAAATTAATGTTTAAAATATTAACGTGATTTAGATTCTTTCAAGTGTGATAGAACTACACGAAAAGAAAATTTCTAGTAGAAATTATTTATACTGTGCTGAATTTATAATAATTGTTATTATAAGTCTATAACTTTCTAAAGAATTTTTTTTATTTATCGAGTCTGTCGCTACTTTACAAAGCAACATAGTAATTTAACTATAACTTTTTTCTCTTTGTAAAACGAGACAGTGAGATAAAAAATTAATAAAGAAAAAGACCGGAGTACATATAATTTTAATTAACTAAAGTGTTCTTTTTTTTTCATAAATAAACACTAAAAAATAAGAAAAGGTAGATCAACACGAAATTTAAAAAAAAAATCAATGCGCAAGTGGTAGAACCCTTTCGTCTCCCTTTGACAAAAGCAAGTAGCGCAGTATCCCAGAAGCCATGAGAATCAAAAATCGCAACGTTTGCAGTTGCGTAATTATTCACGTGTTAACCGCAAACCTTTCAACCTACACGGGTCATCCATCTCCGCCCAGTAGAGAAAATACATGCGCGCGCGTACTGCAAGCCTATACTTACCCAGCCTTATAGGAGCGCATTAAAATTTAAGCTTCCCATGCCTTCACTCTCCGTCCTCCAACTCCCTCGCTAAAATGTCTAATGCCCTCCAAATCTCTATTTTCCCAAAAAATAAAAAAAAAAGAACGAGATTAGGAATTGAATAAAAAAATAAACGTCACGCGTACACAGTAAAACGTACACGGACAAAGCATCGCGACGTCGGCTGCAGCGTCTGACGTGAGCTGGCTGCACAGAGGCTACCCTTGTGGATTGTTTTCAAGGAGGGTAGCGGCGGCGGTGGCGCTATTACGGCCGGCTTCTCGCTCGCTCGCGTCTCTATAGAGAGTCGAGCGATTGCACACCCCTGACTCGCTCGCCCGAGTCTAGGTCGGTCGTTCACCCCGGCGAGCCCCGCTGTACACAGCGTCCCCCTACTCCAGCCGCCTCTTTGTGTGTACCTCCCCGTTGTGGGGCGCATGCGCGTCACCCTCGCCCGGTGACGTCACGAGATCGCTACCCCTCCGTAGAGGTGATCAGGAGAAGGGGGAAACCACCCCTCGGGGTGCCACTCTCCGCCCCCTTCAACCCCGACGACCGCGGCCCCACCCCTGCGGAAGCTACGGCGTAGCGGGGGTAATGTCGGGGATTAGCGTGGGTGAGGGGTAAGCTTCTTCGACTGCAATCGTTGCTTGCTGAACTTAAATGTTTTTCAGTATCTTTGTTCCGCGCTTTTTTTCTTTCCTTTATTTTCGTTGTCCGCCACTAGGCATTAACGGATTCTTCTGCACTTTTATTGGATCATTGGTTCGATGTATAACATCGTTAAAGAAATTGCATATGAAAAATATTGAATTTATTTAACGCAATTTTTAAAAAATAAAATTCAGGACTTATAGTGTAGTAATATTTTAACGTAATATTCTAAGGGTTGCAGAATTTTTTTTCCTATATAACGAGCGTATAGTTAAAATACAGTACAATAAATAAATAATTGTATCTGCAGTAGTGCAGTTAGAAAGTTTTCTCGAGTATTAAATATTTTAATAGGACCATTCTCTATTTAAACAAAACATACGAGAATTTAATAATTTTGTATTGAGTTATTAAATACAAATCCACACTACTCAACTAGTAACAAATTCTCAAAAACAGTAACAAAAATATACCACGTATCCTTCTAAATTTGAATTATTAGAAGATGCTCCACTAATATCTCAATCGTGAAGCTCTTTCCTGTAATCACTAATTGCAGTACTTTTTCATTAATACAACTTTAGATAGTAGATCGGGTTAAAATTACCGAATAATACGCTCCATCGTACATGCAAATAATGAAATTAGAAATCGTTTTTCATTGAACTAGTTCATTGCACCGATAAGCATCTTAGCTCTAACAAGCAGCATAAGTTAATTACGCAAGCTTCAAACCAGGAACATCAATAAAACCGTATGCCACCAGCAAACCGCAAGCAGCCCGCGTCGAACACCTCTAACAATGTTATACATCCCGTGGCTAAAGGAAAGAAAACCGAAAGAGCAGCACGGATAACTCGGTTGCCCGATCGATGACCGATCGCCACCAACGAGGAAGAGAAAACAAGGGGGGTACTTATTTCAACCGGTCGATCGAGTTACCGGTCACGTGCGTTACGCGCCTTCTTGCGATAATCAGGTACACGCGCCCACCGCGGGGAGTTTCCGGCGACACTCCGATAGCCACCTAATGATCGTTAATAATCAGCTCCGCGAGTCTGATTCCTTTTCTGTAGCCTTTTTCCTCGCCTCGGCGGAGCAGTAGTATGGCTAAACGGTTTCCTCGGCGAAAAGTGAAAATCGACTGCCGGAAGCGCTCGGCTCTTACGCGCTCGAGTTACGTGCGCGCTGATCATTTGTCGGCTATTATATGCACATCGGACAGGAGTGTGCGTTACGACGGTAAATGTGTATCTTTTTTTTCGGAAGCCTTTTTGGAGTTGCGTTGACGATCTGATTTTTGATAATTTAGTGGTCCGGATGAATCTTTTTGCGTTATTTGTCAAATTTTTTCTAAACGAGTGACTGATAGAATTGAACTTTCTACTCTGAAGTGCACTTAGGAAAGGTAAATTCCAGCGGTAGACTGCGTATGGCCTTAAAAGCACTGGAGTCTTGTTCGTACAATATACGTAACCAGAAATTTGCCACGATAAGTGACCACTCAATCTTAGTTCGACAGACTCGTCGTGAAAATGAGGAACACCACTTTTCGGTGGTAAGAAAAGAATATTAAACTGCCTCATCAGTTTACCCATTACAAAGCTAAAAAAAGAAAATAAAGACAAAAATTATCAAATAAAACTCTTCAAAAGAATACTGAGAAGAAATGGTATTGGCTTAATTCCTCATTTCCGGGAGCCAGATAAAGAAAATGAAGATAACGAGCCAAGTTACCGATAAAAAACTGAGAATTATACTCAATCTTTCCATTTCTAGCATGAACTCCCGCCACTGATGTAAAATTGTTAGAGTGAATTTCAACTTACTACTATTTTTTACATTATTCCAAGCACTCAAGCCAAAATAACATTCGACGCGCAATGCTAATTTTCTAAAGCCGTACAGAGATACCAAACAGATTCCAACGCCGCCAAAATTTGGCAAACAATCGATCATCGTTTCCAAGATAAACACCGACTTCCCCAACTATAAGTATCTGGAATCAGATGACGACGCAGCATCCTACCTCCGGATTTCAACTACGAACTGCGCTCCATTGTCAATATCTGCACCCGATCAGTTCACGCTTGACCTGCGCAGGTCGGCCCATCACGATTCCAGCGGAAGACGCCGTGGAGAAAGCATATACGGATTCGCCGGGCTGATTTATGCGCTAATGATAAATCACGAGAGCGAACGAGTGATCCTATCGGTCGATTTCTTTCGAGGATGGGCTCGAAATTTAGGACTCGGCGTCTGGATAGTTTGGTGTAGCTTTCGCCTGGAGTTGCGGCGAAGGCAGGTGTAGCGAATGGGTTGCTCGAGTTATTCTCGGCTTCAGGGGATACGCTCAATGCTTGTGCAGTTCTCTGAAGCGCGCCTGTGGTTGACCCAATTCGTCAGCTGCATCACGCTAATTTTAATGTCAAATAAATTCAGGGGAAATGGCCATGATTTATCATTCCGCAAGTATTATTATTAGATGCAGGCATCTGTTAGTACGTGTAAGGAAAACTACTTGCGTAGGTGGTATAAACTACGAGGCTATGCAATTGACTCAGAAGTTAATGATACGATGAAAATGCAGTTCTCTAGAATATTGTCGCATAATTCTTTTTTATTAAGGTACATATCAAGGTTTTGTGTAATTAACTGTTGCATTAAAAAACAAAAAAAACGTAACATTATTCTCTTGTATTTCAGGTAAACGCTTAAATATTTTTTATAATTTGTTAATTATTTTGAAGTACCTTGAGTCTACATTGAATAGAACATTTTACTGCATAGTATTAGAAGTAGTAATACACTATGCATAAAAAATTTTACTGTAGAGTATGGTAATTTTCATCTGATAGTCCAATCTATGGTCGCGTTCCAATAGAGACAGTAATAACGATAATAAGTTTTTTCTCACACTGAGAGAAAAACTTGTTAATTTTAAGCAAATATTTATTTCAATAGTACTTATTAAATATGTTATTGAGTAAAAAAATTATTTTGTTGAAAGTACTAAATTTATTTAGAAACAAATAAATTCATTCAGTTTTAATTAAATCATTACTCGATTCAAAGAAACATTTAATAAGTACTATTGAAGTAAATCATTTTTTTTAAATTATTAATAACTTTTTTTTCAATGCATCAAATGTAAAACTTAAATAATTAAAAGACAAAAAACGCCAGAACGAAATACCGTGTAAATCTGAAAATGCGAAATTCGTGCAACTTGGAACATGAGAATAGTGACATTTAGTACGCGAAAAGCCGTTCACACGCTAAACGTGTGAACGATTTTTCACATAAAATTTGTTACTATTCACATTTTCAGATTTAGAGAGTAAGAGCTAACAAACACACAAAGCTGAGGATCCACCGTCACTACGCGAAGGTTGCACAAAAGGTGAATGCATCGTCGCTTCCTACAGGCTTACGCAACCGATCCCCATCGCTCGTCTCTCCCGCGGCACGCATTGCGCGCGTGTAATCGTCCGCGGCGCGGAATCGGCGCGTAATTGTTCCCCGCGCGCATCCATTCAGCGCGCCTCGTGAATGAACGCGCGATAACCGCCCACGGATTAGCTCAGCGCGCCCGTTTTCTCACGGGCGAATTGTTGCGAGGATACGTAACGATCTTCGCGAGGCCCGACGTTGCGTGGCGCGAGCAGCATATCGCGGATTAGAAATGCGAGGGGCAGCCGCTCGACTCCGCCGATCGCTACCTCGACACTGTGTAATTACAGTTTTATCGCTTTCAATGCGTTCGCCTTTTTTTCTGAATTAATTCCAATGTACCCTGCCAGGGTCTCGCTCCTTTTATTCATGTATTCATGAGTATCCAGCGTGCTAGAGGAGGGGAGGAGTATGAGCGGCGAGTGGAGAGTAAGGAAATTGTATAAAGGGTAACGATGGAGTAAATGATCTAACCGCGGGCTTACGTAAGTTTGGTTGGATGATAAGTAAACAAGAAAAGGATCGAGCACGTGCATCATCTACTTAAAGATAATTAAAGGATACGCTTATGATGATTACTGGTTATTAGCGAGTTTTAAACTTTAGATTGGCTCTAAACTTTTTGTCCTTCTTGGGGAATATCATTACGTAATATTATAGAAAGTTGCATTACAAATGTTTATTTACTTTCGGAATATAAAATTGATTAAAATCAGTTAGTCAATAAATATTCTTTTACCGTTAGTTTATAAATCTTTGAAAATTTTATGTGTAAAAAATATTAAATTGATATTTTAAAAGTAAAAATGTTCTGAAATACACGTGCTATTTGCTGGATGTTTCTATCGTTAGTTAAATACTTATGAATTGAAATTCCTATTGAAAGAAAGTACGTTCAGAAAGAAAGTTTATTCATTCACTTCAAACGCAGATATAAACGATTCATGCAGGAAGAAAGTCTTTAAAATTGTCATAAAATTCTGATGAAACAATATATTCAAGAGATCAGAGTCATTGAAGTAAATACTAGCGATATATGTATGTTGAGTAGAAGGTGCAGGCTGTGACTGATAGATATGTAATAAAAACATAATTTACGACAGGTACAATATTTAAATCAAATTCAAGTATTGAGCAAGTCTTGAGGAATAAACTGCAAGAAATAAATTGTATCTAAGTTGCACGTATATAAAATAACATTTGTCTTTCAAACACGGGACATGGGTATAGCCATAATAAAATAGTCTTACACCCTGTTGAACATCGAAACTAAGTGTTCCCATGAGTGTACTAGAGAAAGTAGGAGTGGAGAGACTGCATCTATTTAACTTTTATTTACACACTTTAGGTCATCCCACGAAATAACAAATGCTCGATAACAGCAGACTGACTGCTACAGTTCACCAACTTACCATTTGGAATAAATTATAAAACGGTAAAAAACACGTCAGTTCATTTAAAATTAAAAAAAATGGAGAAAGTCGAATTACCATTAGGAAAATATTTGTTCTTTACAAGTTGAGTACTTCATTCACGTAATAATTACTCTTAATTTAGTCCAATGATGGTGCTCGGTTTTTAAGTCGTTAAATTTCAAAAGTTTCACAATTTTTTACGACACTTTTCCCGTCATCGTATCCCCGACAATTAATGACCATCTTACGTTAAATAAAAGGACTCTCGAAAATTAAAAGCTCGTCGATCTCAACCGACTCCACATGAGGTATGCACGAGCACCCGAAAGAAACCTTAAGGCCCGAGCGAAAATCTCGTTCTCCCGAGCCCTTGACCTTCCACGGCGACGACCGAATTCCTCCTGCACCGTAATTCGCTCGCAGCCTCTCCTTAATTGGCGTTGCTGGAGCCCGCGGTGAAAGGCCCGCAGCGCGATTCTCCCTTCGACCTGCCCTGCGGAGCGTGCGAAACGGCGCCTATCGCCTCTTCCGCGAAACTTTCCCCATTGTTTTTAAAAAAATGCGACGCGGCAGGTCGTCGAACCCGCCGGAAGGACGCGGACCGGCTCTTCCGCTTTTGTTTTCAAAAGGAGCCACGCCGATTTGACGAGTCTTTGTTCGTCGACTTATCGCCCGCCGAGGCGCCGCGCCTCCTCTTTTTTCGCGCTCCGATGGTTACGGGAGCGATTAAAGTTAAAGGATTAGTGACTTGGAAATCGCTCGCGATGGGTGTATCTGCAATAACTGTTTTGTAAAAAAAATTATCGCTAATATTTTTCGACTTTCTTAATGGCGCAGTAGCCGCTTAACCACAACAATACCATCGTTAAAATTTAAACAGTAGTTAACGATTTTTCATTTATTTATTTATCGGTTCGTTACGAATCATTTGGTACAAAGATATTAGTAATAACTTGCAACTTATAGCAAGATTTAAAATATTTACGTAGAATAATTGAATTGTACGTCTTTAGAAAATTAACATGTACACGAATCGCGATTATAGTATAGATTAGGTATTTAACGGATTTAGTTGATTTACCAAAACTATTAGTTAAAAATTCAATATACTTAAGAATTTCAGAAATTTAAATAAAGCCTTTTTGAATTAATTGCTCAGTTTAAAAAACTACAGGGAGAGAAAAGTCTAGTAAAAATTACTATACTATTTAGTAGTGCAGAGACAGACTCGATAAATAAAAAATTTTACTAGAAGGTATGGTAAAATGTGCTAGACTTGTAGCAAAATTTACTATAAATCTAACAAATTTTACGATACTTTTTCGTAAATCTTTTTATTAGTCGAGTCTGTCCCTCCATTACTAAATAGTATAGTAATTTTTACTAAACTTTTATCTCCGAGTAGTTTAGTTGGATGGCCCTGTTTTTGACTTTATTGACACGCAATATTTAAAACTTGACGTTTTTATCGATCGCCTCCATCGATACCAGAATGATGAATCAGCTCGAGGTTAATCTTTCAAAAGACCTTTTCACTGAAATCAGACGAGCCGAAACGCGGGGTTCAACGCTCCGAAAACCGTCACTTTTCCGCGCTCCTTACCGCAACCGGCTTTACGTAACGGAGCGCAAGAAAAAAAGGCCGCGCAGAAATATGACACTACCGCCCAGTTGAGACTTACATAAATCCCGGGAAATCACTGCACGCCATCGCCGTGTAAAAAAAAAAGATAAAGCGAAACGAGGCCGTTGAAAATGATGCCGTGGACCCGCGCGAGAAGCGAAGCGTCATACATGGTGGGTCTCGAAAGTGAATCGACTAGGTCGCCGGCGAGCGAGAGCGAGAGAAAGGTCACGCCGCGTCGACGAGGAAGTGCCGACAATGGGCCCTCTCCGCGGGCACTTTCTAAGCCCGCGCCTCCGCGGAACTTTCGTGCGATGAGCGAGCTCTGCGGGACTCCGAAAAATCGGCCGCGCGTGCCTGTGGTTAAGCTTTCAAAGCAACGATATAGAAATATTTGATTAGTTTTTTTTTTAATTTTTCTTTTAATTTACCGAGATGATTTGAATTGTAGGTAATAATATTAAATTTTGAGAAATTCATAACTTTTACTATAGGCAAGGTAGATGCAAGTATATAATTAAAATATTTTACCAAGTCTCTCAGTTTACTGTTAAAAATTTAAGAACTTATTCGTCACAGACTTACTAGAATTAAACTACTAAAATTATATGAATATCTAAATTACTACACTTATAGTAAATTTAATAAAACAATTACTACAATCATATACTAACTACTTTTCATGTATTTCTGAAAACGTGAAATTCATTTTAAAAATGTGGTTTTTGAACCACATGTAGAATATAGGTATACAACTTTTCACATATAGGATGTTATTATTCACTTTTTGAGATTTAGAGAATTAATAGTCGAAATCGTACACATTAAACAAAGAAAGTCATCATTTTTGGAAAAAAATGTGGATGCAATGTATAATGTGAAATTTACGGTGGATGTGATAAAGAATCAATAAATCAATCGGGATGATAAATTCAACTTATTTAGCGAGGCAATTAAATTGCACGTAATAGTAGCGACGAATCAATGAACTTTTGCGACAATCCGAACGTTTCCCGAAACGGGAGAAAAGTGTGACGAAAGGAGTGGGCAAACGCTGCAGCAGAAACTTCTTGTCACGAAGTGACTTCTTCCTGCTCGACGCGAATCGGCCTCGTAACATCCTGTCGGAAGTCCCGACATCTAATGCCCCGGACTACCCATCGAGTTTGCGCTCTTATCATAGAGAAGCATCGTGGAATCTTTTTTTGTTCATTGTGCGACGACTGCCGACGCGAGGAAAGCTTTTACGTTTGTGATTGTACGATTTGGCTCTGCTTTCGCTCAACGAGGTTTTCCTCGAAAGTAGAAAAGGCACAATTTAAAGAGAAGCGTAAATACTTCCTTCAAACTTAAAAAAAAAAACGTGATATTAGATTTTTTTTTACTTTGTACGTTGCACAAACGATATTTACTCTGTATCAAACTTCAATATGGGCAGTTTTATTTTAGAAAAATTATATGTGGAGAGAAATCGATTGTATAAATTAAGCATAAATCTAGAAATAATTACATTACGCAGAGGTAAATAATCGTAGACATATCAAAATGAAAGAAACTAGACCTACAATATAAAAATTACAATACTGGTACTAATTTGTTCGCTTATAGCGCAACTTTTTACAATAAGTCTAGTCTAGTGACTTTTTTGTTGTCTGAGTCTATAACTTGATTTACTATAAGCATTGAAAATTTTTTTTAGATTTACGATAAACTTTCTTACACAAATTTCTCTTCGCATACGCAGTAATTACTGCAGTACATTACTACACAGTAATTACGAGCATTTACACATAAAGTGTTGCCAGCAAAGCGATTAAAATAGTTTTATTCGCTGCAGCGTAAAGCCCCTTAAAACAGAGATAAAAAAATTAAAAGATTCTAAAGAAAATGGCAGAATCGCATCAATTCCGCACGTTTAATAATAGAGATCCACTCAGAAGCATCGAGTATCTAAAACGAAAATACCCGACGGAAAAGCTTTCCTCTCAATGCAGGATCTCGGATCTCTCCGGCGAAAATGAGAGGACGGTGGGTCACGGAGAAGCAAATGAGAAAAAGAAAAGGCGAGCGTCGAGGCTCGGGTCTGGTATTCTCTTCGCGAATACTCCGTGACCGATCTCGAAACTGGGTCTCGCCGCGAGCTTTTCTCGTCTCGGGCATTCCTCCCTGAGCTCGGACGGCCTCGCGCGAGCGAACGGGACGACCGCCACTGCACTACGGCGCATATATAGGCGACGGCTAGATCGAGCGATGCCTCGCGCGAGGGTCATGCGTGCCGAGCTCGTACTGTGCGCGCTTGGCTACTTTAAGCGCCGAGAGATTATTTCTGCTAATGTAAATTCTAGACACCCGGGAATAGTTTCAACTCTCTGAAAAGCAGTAGCTTTTTCGTATGAAATAAAGTAACGTCTCTACAAATTATTCAATTTTTATTTCATCAAGTCCCTAAATAAAGTAACGTTTCTACAAATTATTCAATTTTTATTTCATCAAGTCCCTTATTAATATGATGTAACGTATATGACGTGGATTGAACATAATTCTGTAACTGCCCTAAGAAATAATCTATTATTGTAAAATAATCACCATTATCTGTTATCTATACAGACATTATAGTTCATCTAAAGATAAACAATTGAAATTTAATTCAAATAAATAAAAAGTTACTTTACTTGTATGCCTTTAGGAGGGTTAATTTGGAATTATATCTCATTTCTTATTAACATTTTTAACTCGATAAAAAAAAATTTAATTTTAGTAAATTGATAACGATATTGCATAATTTACTATACAGATACAATACAATTTCTTTCTCCGCAATGGGTACAGCGTTAAGTAATCAATTATTTTTTACTAAATTAATCGTGGGCGATTGAAGTTTCAAAGCAGCAGGTTGAAACAAAAGTCTGTGCTTGCATCATCTACACGAGTGTGAACTGGTGAACGTGGCATACCTGTCGGCTCTTTGCCCAACCGTGAAAACTCAAGTATTAAGTCGCGTGTGCGCATGCGCCAGTTTTTGCCGTACTGCACTCATCTATTTCGACAACAAAGCAACTCGCTAACACACATCGTTTGACGCTTACACGAATTTACATGAAAAGGTAGCGAACTGTTATAATGCGCGAGGAAAGTTGGTTGCAAGCGCGGCAAATAGCACGAGCAGTTGCTCCTATTTTAACAATTGCACATTCTATTTCCAAATGTGCCCAAAATTCAGAATCGGTAAAATAAATTAACCGTAGAAACGTACGTAGGTACTTAGATTAAAAAGAAAGTTACGCAGATAGTTAAATAAATTTATCCACTTTAAAAAGGAGGATAGCAATAATAAATCCCTCCTAAAATATTGTCAATAAAAAGTCACAATTTTTCAAGCCAAAGTATAAACTTTACCAAACAAACATTTAAGCGCGTGCACAAAAGAGAATAAATGAGATGCGATAAGGGAATTAAGAAAACTTACACACGTAATTCGGGTAATAAAACACCGGGCTAAATCTATCGTAGAAGGACAGGTGGTCATTCCGATAAAGCACCTTATCCCGTTGAAATAGCGTCCAAGTTAAAGCGCGGCCGTTTAGCTTTCTCCCGCGGCCAGGCGATTTTTCACCAGCGTCGCGCTCGCGGCCCCTTTGTCCCGCTCGCGGCGGCATGCTATTTGCCGCGCGCGCGACGACGCTTCCCACGAGATCGGCGATCGATTCCCGATCGATGTATATACATGCGGCCGCGTATCGCGCTTTGCATCCGAGTAGTCCACGGTGGATGTGTGCGAGCTCCGCGACTGTTGAAAAGGGAAAGGATAGCCTTTTTTTTTAAATCCGTCATCCTTTCGCTTTCTATACAAGCAGCTTTAGAAATCACCAAGTGTCTTCGGGAATCTCGCACGTCCTCCGAGATTTCTTATTCAAATCGCACTTTGAGCTGTACTCTATATAAATATGTAGTTTAATGGGCGATTTATTGATTTTGACGGGCGTTCTTTAAAAACTGTTGCCGAAAAGTATCGCATGGTTGATAAGAAAAATAATTTATTTATTTCGTCGTAAAAATGTAAAAGCTCATGATTAATTATCAAACTATAGAGGTACAGTTTCATAAACCCGATTTTTCAAATTTTGAGCACTTTCATTTTAATCTGCTGCCGAAAAATAAGAGAACCTGGGCGTCGATAGCTAAAGTTAGTTATCTCATCAAATGTTATACGAACTGAATTTACAAAAATGTAATAACGCGATCCATTAGATTACCTTTCACTTCCTCCTATTACCGTTTCGACGTGTTTTGCAAAAAAATGTGCATACTACGGAGCAGTTTTGAAAGTCTACCCTTTCAAAAGCAAAAATAAGAGTCCCGCTCGTAACAAGCGCTCGCGCAATCGACGCTCGATTTTACGCGGCTTCATCGTGGCGTACACGCGTATCCATCACGAGAGGTCAGAGATACGTCTTCACCGTGGTGCGACGTAGTTTTTATTTTTTTTGGCAAATTCGAAATCGACGCGGGCTTTCACCCAGGCGCGTCGCTTCGAAGGTTCGGATGCACCGCAGAGATCGATGCTCTTAACTCGCGGACTGATTATTTTTGCTCGCCGGCTGTATAATTCATGAAGTGTGGCGAAACGTCGCGAGAATTCGAGCCTCCTCGCGGCGACGGGGAATGTATTCCGTTTTAGATACGCAGTGAAAAAAATTCGGAGCTATTGCAATTGAAAGCAGATTTAAATCGACGCTCGGATCAGTGTAACACGATCTCGAATTATTTAACTCTGCATACTTGCTGCCTTTCCGCAGGAAGTTGGGTGCAGTGCTACTCGAAAATATTAAAGTGCGTTCCAGGTGTAAAGAAATAATTTTCTCGTTTTTCTCTCAATGATTTTCTCAGCTAGTTTCAATCTATCTATAATTTAAAATATTAAAAGAGTATGTAGTATAGACTAACCTTCAGTAAAATTAATAATTCAATTTCACAATCTAACTTTGGGTAGAATTACGAATATTTTAAAACACCACGTGAAATTAAGCGTAACAAGGAAGACAAATGTTTGCAGCAGCAACATTGCAAATTTTTGCAAAGATGCAGGAATAATATAGAAGTTGACGGTGCTGCCAGGGCTTTTCCGTAAGCGACACATACGCGCCTCGATTGCGAGCGCGCGCGCTACCAAAGAACTTGAATCTTGACCCAGAAAAAGAGCCGCGCGGCGCCGTTGCGGCCCGCACTGGCCAATTGAGGGCCACTTTTTATTTCGCGGTCATGTTCAATGACCGCGCCGTTGCGCCGTTCGCGCGATCAGAAATTCTCGGGGGTGTCTCAACAAGGACCTCTTGGACCTATCGACGTGTGAAATAGAATTGTTTGGCTTCTTGGCGATGAGTTTATTGACCAGATTGAATGTGAAAGTCGTGCTAATGAAATGTGAAAGACGCCGAAGGTAGTAACGTAAAATTCAGGCTGGAAGCATTGAATTATGGGGCTTAGGTCTTCGTACAGTCGCTTGTTAGACTGATAAGCGTCGAATAAAAGGAATACGGGTGAATTGTGTTTAAACGAAATTTATTGGTTATGAGTTCCAATCACGATTATTATGTTTTATATCTACCGATCATTTACCAGTTTATGACTGCGGTTCATATATCTTTAGTTAATAAAATGAATTACGAAAGATTTCTTTGTTACAAATGTAAAACATTAACCGCATCAGCTACGTAAATGTAAATGTAATTAAAATAACTATACTTATTTAAAGTTTTGAAAAAAAAATCAGAAATTACGTTGTTGATTAGTTCAACAAACCAGATAACAAGCATAATAACTTAAATTGCACGTCAACTGTAAATTACGAGGAATGTTTACGACATACCTATATAAAATAGTGATTATCCATCCTCGTTTTCTAAATTGATCTTGCGATCTGTACAAATTAAAAAAAAAAACGGCACCTCGTGTTTTTATCTAGAAGCTACCCGCGGTTCCTTGCTTACATGAAAACGAGAAGCACAAGGTGTATATATACAACGGCCAGCAAGACAAGATCAATCGACCGATTTTCAATTCGTCGCCACGTATAGAGTCGATCTCCAGTCTTCCCCTCTGATTTATGGGGGAAAGCTGTCGATTTTTTCGCGCACCTGCGCGCGATTTCTAAATAGCGATCGCGGCGTCGATTTTCGGCCAGAGCCGATTATAATTTAGCGGCGACGAAATTGGAGCGAGCGCATTGTCGGGCGCTCCCGGAGAAAATGCCGTTTGATTTATCGGATCTTTACGGCCGCAGCGCTCGCGGTGCTTTTCAGTCAGCTCCCACCTGTTTATTATCAACCCGAGAAATTGCACTTTTTTACTAGACGCTTGATATTCCACTATTAATGCGCCATACCGAGACGTGTCCATTAAATCTTGCGTACGTACACACTCAACAATTATACCTGAGAAAAGGAGCATTATTTGTCTCTGTTAACGTGCTGGATACACTCGAGGAAATGCCCACTCGAACCGAGTAACCATAATTCACGGAACTCCGACTACAACTCTCCTGCACTCACAAAACTTTAATCTAGCTGCTGCTTAGAAGAATCTATTAAATAGCTGAAGAAAACCTACTTATTATAGAGTCAAGCGAATTTATACTGCGAATAAGTGGACAATTGGTTCCGATAAATCTGCTAAAACGCAGAAGTATTTTTCTTCGAATAAGTAGACTGTCGTTTCGCGTAAGTAAACTATCAATTTCGAAATTGTGACCTGTGGTTAATTTAAATGATAACTTTTAAATTGATTCGTGAATACGTCATTTAATACCGTAAAAAGTTAAAAGAATATGGAATAAATGAAAAATTCTCTAATTAGCAAATAGCACTATTTGCATAAAATTCAGTGGATTTTATTCTTACAGTAATCATTCGATACACTTAAAATTAAGTATAAATAATACTAAAGTATATTTGTTTATACTAAAGCCAAGAATTCACTTTCGTGAGTGTAACTTGCCTCTGAATCTCTGCAGTTAAATCTCGCAGAAGCAAGAATTTACATTACCCATCTTAAAAACACTTAAAATAAAAAAAAAAACTCCTTCGCAACTCTTGGCCCAGTTAGGCCTTCCCGCAAGCGTTAAACCCGCCTCGAAAAAAATGTATGCCGAAGACACCTCCGCAGCCCTCGGCGAGACACAAAAGCGCGGGCCGAAAGAGAAAACGGTCGCGGGAACAAAGGCACCGGAGGATCCGTCCGAGCCGGCCACAAAGGTGCTGCGCGTCCTTTTGAGGCGCGCGCGCGAGTTGCGGTCCCTTCGTCGTTCCCTCGGCGAGTTTCACTCTCCGCGCGCGCGGATAACGGAACGCGCCGCACCGCTGGAAGGGAACGCGCATACCTAGTCCGTTCTCTGAGTCAGTGGGACTTGCGGTATACGCGCGGACTCGCCTCGCGGCTTTATACCTGCGACGATGACGCGGCAATTCGCCCTCGCTGGTTATTTCCTTCGTGTCTGCTCCTTCGCGCGACGCACTTATTTTTCTACTTAAGCGGCCTCCTGTAACTGTTCGGTTAAAATTAAACTGCGCTGCGGAGACTTTGACGTTTTGTTCGTGTGGGAAGAAAAAGGAGTCTTATTGTCGAGGTATACCAAAGGAGTTTCCTTGACTTTCGCTTTTTCTCGCGTGTACCCTGTGCGGTATACAAGACTTTTAGATTTTCTATTCGGAGGTACAGCCAGATATTCCATATTCAATTAAGTTATATAATGTATCTGATCATTTTTTGAAGTTTATGTAACAATCGAAGGAGAGAAGTATGGATCTGCGAAAGGTCAGAGTAAGTTACGGAGCATAAGCGGTGAACAATAGCTGAGAAATAGCGATGATTAAAAAAGCGATTCCGCGTATGCCGCAATATCGGAAAGGAGGAGCTTATAATCGATGAAATTACACGGGGGTCGTCATCTCGCTCGAAGATGCAATTGTGGTCTGGGAAAGGAGCGCTAATGAACGAGGCGCATTTATAGCGCTTGCATACTTCGAAAACGAGCATCGATTAATGGCTCTTTTGTAGTGGCGATTTATTCCGATCCATTGTTGTGTTTGCACTAGACAACGTGGAATTAGACATTTGGAATTTACTGATTGATAATTGTTCGATCGAATGTGCGTATTAGATTATAAACTGGCGCTTTAATGAAATTTCACTAGTGGAGCAGTTAACGATTCACATGAGCCATGCAGTGCATGACGCCGTTAACTCTTTAGTGTTTCCGTTTCTGAGAAACGATATTACGATATGAATATAAGTATTGATAATGTAGGAATTATTCAGTGAATCATAACTATTTTAATGTACATTTAATGTACAAATCAAATAAGAATTGCGCGGCTGAGATATAAAAATGAATCTTTTTTTTTTTAATCGCATCAATATGCCGCGCAAAATTATGAAGGCTGAATAAAATGTCATGATAAAGTGATGAGATGACGCAAGTAAACATAAATATTTCGCGCTCACTTGAAAATTCAATAAAACCGCAGTCATTAAAATACAATGTGTATGATGCTCCCGTTACGAATGCAAAGAAAACAAAGCTAATCATGTATAAAAAATCATTATTTTCAAACTTGCATTAAAAAAAAATTATTGATTATTGCAGACCATAAAAGAAAACAAGATATATTGAGTAAATATACGTATACGCTTCTCGCTCGGAAGAGACAAGCGCGACCTAGACAAAGCGTGCGAGTAGTGAGCGACAGTTAAAACGCGAAAATAGGCTTGCGGGCGCGCAATAAATTTGCAAAAATTAAACAAGCCCCGCACAAGTAAAATAGAACGTACATCGCCATTTCTGAGAAATGCTTTTACAGCAAACGAAGATGACTTGAAAATGCTATCGCATTCAATGTTCCATTGACGAACGAAACATGGTGCCTACGTAAAATAAGCCCTCGAAGGTTGTTAATAAAATTCTATTCTCACACTTTTTTTAAAAATATTTTCAATTCAAAAGTCGAGATTTACAAGGATAAATTTGATGTATTTTGTAGGCGTAAACCTACGTTTAATAAGTTTATATACTTAATTAAGAATTGTAACCAGATTTGATCAGAGAATTTCACGTAGATCACACTTCAAATTTTTTATGCGTTCTAAATGAAATCTGCGCAGGTCTGTCGTCACATTCATCTTGATAATAATTGAGCCCATTATACCCAAGTTGATGCAATAAAAATCGAAGTATAATCACAATTTTAAAAAACTGCACGCGGTCAGATAATTCGAAACTTCTGGATAGACTTTAAAGAAAAAGAAAAAAAAAGAAGTCGAGGCGTCAATCAAGAAGGAAAAAACGACGACTAGTTTTGCATAAGCTCCGTAAAAAATTCCGCGCATGCATTATCGAAGAATTTATAGCCGCCTTGTAGAGTTCATCAGACTCGCCTATCCTCGCCAAGGGGAAGGTAAACTCGCGCATTGCCATTCGAACAAAGAGCCGAAGATAACATAAAAAAAAAGATAAAAAAAACCAACCGAGAAAATCCGCACTAGTAGCGAGAACTTGAGAGAAAAAAATGGTCGTCGTCGACTTTTCCTCGCGTCGCGATTTTCCTCTCACGCAAACCGGCCTCTTTTGAGGTCAGGGCTGCTGGACGCGCCGCGCGGGGATCCTTGTTACGTCGCGCGCGCCGACGACCAAGGAGCCTCCACGGCGACCTTCGCGCGGCGCACTTCTTCTCCCAGATGCGCGAGATCCTTGCCTGCGCCGAGGCTGCGCTCCCGTTCCGTACCTCTTATCTCCTCTTTCTCTCTTAGGCTACATTTTTTTTAATTGTTTGCCTCACAGTTTTTTAAATTTCGCCTCGGAGGCATCGCTCGTTCGAAATTCGAAATCACGAGGGGGAGTTTGAAGTGATTTTTATGGACCACGGCTGACTATTAAACGGCACCGTCAAGTTTCGGTGTGAGTGCGAGAGTTGCGTAAACAAGTACAAGAAGTTGTTTGAAGTTGAACGAAAATAAGCGTGACGTAAGAGTAGCAGCTAGAGCGAAAACCGTGGATTTTATGTGAACGCTTTTAAAAGACATAACGACTAGTTTTATTTTGACAAGTGAATTGAGCAGAACGATTATTTTTTCGTATGTTTTACCACTTTGATCTGTTACTACTTGCACTAATTAAGTAATCCAGTACTTAGCTTTCATTATATTCTGGTAAAATTACTTTTAGTACTCGACGTAGAGATGGTAGTTAATCTTTCTGAGTAAAAGTTGTTAAGAGAGAGAGAGAGAGAGAGAGACTGAAATTTTGAGGTGGAATCCTCAAAAGAGCTCTGCTGATTGGCCGTGGTAATCCTTTTACGTAAAGAGGTGAAGCAGCAATTTTAAAAGCGTACAAAGTTGAAATTTTCCTCCAAAATGCTTAGCTAGGGTATTTTCCATTCGATTTCCCTCGCCACATCGTTCGGCCTCTCATAATTATCTTTCGGATCACCACAAAATCACGAGCATTAAGCAACGCAATTCATTAATTATGCAGATCTTTTATAAGCAAAATTATTTATTCGCCTGTGGTGTTGTAACAAAAAGGAAAACTGAATGAGTAATCACTTTTTTTCGTTATGTGGAATATGAAAATTTACATTAAATTAAATTCTTATTACACGAGTTATATTCCTTCATGAAAAGTCAATGTACTTTTTACTACTAGTAGTTTATGACTTCAGTGACAATGAAAAATTCAAAAACTTCTTTTCACCTCGCAACCTTTGAAACTTCCCTATACAATCTTATTTCTCTAATCTTCAAGTTATTAAATGTTGAGAACATTTTTCAAAAACAAGTGCACATTTAAACCTCAATGTATGCCATTAAAACAACAGTTACACCTAGTTACCGATGCAAGCAATTTGCAATTTAAAGACACATTGACAAGCCGTAAACGACGACATTACCAATACAATAACCCCTCGTCGGACCAATTACATAATAAACTCGCTCGGCGTCGAACAAAAGAAATTGGCGCGTGTCATAAATCAGCAACGAAATTTGCTCAAGAACGACGCAGCGATCGGGGGGCACATTCCTCTGGCGATACGCGCGGCGCAGCCTTTGCCCGTGACCGTGCGATCTACCTGCGCGAGGCGAAGGAGGCGATCGGGAGAGTGAAAAAAAAAAAAAAAAAGAGGGGAACGCGCAAGCGCCTGTAAAAAGTGAATGTCAACGGCCGCTGACCGTGGTCCCGCCGAGCGTAGGTAGAGTCCTGGGAGCGCGCGGAAGGTGAAAGTTTTTCGGGTTATATCGAGAGCGCGCGGCACATCGCGTGGCCTAGACCGTGCACAGCCGCGCAAGAATACACAACTCGGCCGCGTCGTTGCGTCGTGCTCTCTCGGCGCTTTCTCTTTTCGCCGGCGGATTATGCCCGAGCGGACGCGGAGGAAAAAAGCGAGAGCGCGTAGGCGTGGGCCGCCCTCCTCCTCCTCCTTTGTCTAGGTCTAGAGCTGTTGCAGCTTTTTTTTTTTTAATTTCGTAGAGTACGACCGTCAGCGGCGGGTTGACCGTGTGGGATGCGGCTTCGCTTCTGCGGGGCTCCATTCTTCCGCGCCTTCGGGAAAGTTTAGCGGGGCATTGTTCGCGCTGATAATTGAGACGGTGCCTGGACTATCATCTTGAATTAAATGTCTGATGAGCGTTTTTGTATATGCGGTGAAGATTTCGGGGAGACAATGAGGCATCCGATATATTTAAATCGTACTTCATTTGATAATCCATTCGAGCTCGGGACTTTTCAATGGAGAATTAAATTGTAAAAGACTCTGCGGAAATAAAATGTGCCGCTCGTTGAAAAAAAAAAAAAAAAAATAGAGCTTTAGAGAGAAAAAAAAATGCTTTTTACTACGTAGTAAAATACTTTTATATTTATAATGCGACAATGTGCATTGAAGCCTTCAAAATATTCTTTTATTTATAATACGAAGGATTATCCTCGCGTTACAGCGCGCGGTATATACAGTTCCGGCCACATTATATTTAAAGAAAAAAAAAGTACAAAAATCAATGAAAAAAAAATGTTCCAACGTATACCACTGGTATTTTCACATTGACGAGGCAATAAGTGTACGTCAAAAAGGAAAGCAAATGAAAATAAAAAGCGTCAACACAAAAGCGCGTCTTTCGTTGGAGTTTTCACGCTTGACCGCTCAAGGAAGCTCGTCAGCGTACATGCGAAAGAGTCGAGGCACCCCGTGAGTCTCGTGAATCAAAAAAGGCAGGAGGAAGGGTAAAAAAGACTGCGAGACGAGCCTGACCTCGCGCGCGCCCCCCAGAGCTCGTCCGCCGCTTTTGCGACTAGCCGTCACCCAGTTCGGTCTGAATGGAAAAGATGGGCTTCACAGAATCGGCCACGGCTCTGATTAAGATTTCTGAAGCGGCGACTTGTAGAGTCATTTATTTTTCAAGCTGCCTCCGGCCGACTTTTTGTCAGTCAACAGAGAAAGTTTCTGCTTGTTTGCGCCGAGGCGAACTTCATTAATTTACCTCGGGAGTTCCACTAAGAAGCTAAACTCTGCTGCTATTAAGTGCAGTGGTATACTAATCTGCATCCGCAGTATAACTTGGGTGTTTGTGTGTTAAGTCATAGCTTTATGAAATGATAAATCAAATGTGATCGAGTGATTAATGGAACAAATGTCGTTGCATAGCCTGAAAGATGAATAGCTATCCTTGCTAATGCCTTCTTAATACGACTGAGTAACGTTCTAAAATCAGTATTGCCGTGGACGCTATTAGCCTACGCAATATTTTAAATGTTGATTTATTATTTATATTAAATGTGGATTGAACAATTGAATCTCTTGATTCAATAATGCTATATAAGATGATATCCTCATAGAAGGAGAAGAAAATAATATCCTCACAAAGAGCTTGAACTATTCATAATTGATGTAAGTTAATAAATCCGCATACAGAAACGGAAAAACTCCTTGGAGAACATTGCAACCTATTAAATTATAAAAATCTTTATCCTACAGGCGCTTAACAGACTGACCTAAAAAAATCGAGAAGATTTCAATTTCACCCTCTTAAAAAAACTAAAAAGCTCCGCAAAGAACACCGCAAGCTCTCAAAAGAAGTCTGCATTGCTCAGGCGATCAACGGAATGACATCCTACGCCCAAAAAAAAGAAGGAAACCCTCAAACCTCTTCATAATAAATCAGAACGATTTGAGTTCCACACGCTTCAAAACACTAAAAAGCTCCGCAAAGAATACCGCAAGCTCTCAAAAAAAGTCTGCATTGCTCAGGCGATCAACGGAATGACATCGTACGCAAAAAAAAAGGAAAGAAACCCTCAAACCTCTTCATAATAAATCAGACCGATTTGAGTTCCACCCGCTTCAAAACACTAAAAAGCTCCGCAAAGAAGAACGCTAAAAAAAGTCCGCACCGCTCAGGCGGTCAGCAGTGTGCAAGGCGAGTGCTCGCGCACCCCGCGGCATTGCACCGCCTGGCTCACTCGTGCACTCGACTCTTCGGCCGCGGCGAGTGCATCGCTCCTCTCCCTCTCCCCGGCACTACCTATCCTAGCCTCGGGAGCGCCCGCTTGCGCGCGCGGCACCTATATTTTCCCCACCTCGCGTCGGGCTCGAGCCTCCCCGGCGCCGTCGACCCTGGCTCCGCGCGGCGAGAGGGTTTTCGCGCGCTCCTCCTCTCCGCGGCGCGGCGGCGGTGGCGGCGGCGGTGGTACGACCGAGAGGGGGCCACCCGGGTGCCCCGGCGCGCCGCGTCCCGTCGCGGCAGTGCCGTCGTCGGCGGCGTGCGCGCGCGGCCCGCCCGAGAGCAGCTCTCTCTCCCTCGCCAGTCGAGTCGCCGTCGCCCTACCTCGACGGCAGCTTATGCACCGCGCGCGCCGTCACGTGGAGAACGCGCCGGACGATCGGAGACGTCGACTCGCGCCGGCCACCGTCACCCCCCTACCGCCCGCGTCGCTCGCCGAGGACAGCCAGCCGCTTTTCCTTGATCTCGAATTTAAAAAACTAAAAAAAAAAATCGAGGATTAATAAAATATAAATAAGAAACGCAGCACTGCCAAAGCACTGCTTTGAGCGCGAGACTGTGCCATCCCTAAAAAGATCGCCGCGCTCTCGAGTTTCTCGAGTATGTAGCACACTGCCGAAGACTGCCCTCGCTATCGTCGATTTTACCCACTGCCGCGGACTGGAGGCTCATCACCGAATTCTACGCCCAGGCTCACGTGCATTCACAAGGCGCTCCATGACAAGAAGGTCCTCGGTGGCAATAGTAATAACAGTAGTAGTATAAATATAAAAAAATAAAAGAGAGGGAAAAATCGCTACCAAGCGAAAAGAAAAGCGGAAGCCCGCGCGAAGTAAAAGCTTGCTCTGGCGCAAGCATACAGAGCGGGTAGGAGTAGGAGGAGAGCGACGGAGGTGGGGGAGCTCAAAGTGCGTCGCCGTGTGCAGAGCAGCGCCGAGGAAGAGGGAGATAGGGATAGAGGAGCGAGCGAGAGAGGGAGAAAGCAGAGTGACGGCGAGAGCGGGTCGCTCGATAGAGCGACAAGGTGCATCGCACTCTCGGCCTTCCGTCGCGAAATCGAAAACCGCGCCGCGAGCTCCTACCAGCGTTACGACGCTGTTCTCCTTTTCTCTCTCTTGCACCTCTCGGCAGTACCGGACGCAACGCCAGTATCGTCGACCTTTGTGCGCGCGACCGGAAGTCCCTCCCGCGAAGGTGAAGAAAGAGAAATAAAAAGAAGAAGAGGCGGAGTGAAGGTGCCGCGGCGAAATCAAAAGTAGAATTTCGCGGCCGGCCCTGCTGCGCACCGGTGAACTTTGGAGCGCGGTGCTGTTCTTATTTTTTTTTACTATTGTCGTTGACGCGCGCACGGCTTGATGTAGCGAGGCGCGTAACTCGCGCGCTCGACGTGCGACGGGATCGTGACCCAATTTTCGTGCAAACGCTCGGACACGAAGAGAACCGAGCCGCTCCATTAGTTCTCTTGTGTTTTCGCGCTGCGTCGTCGGGTGTGAGGGCATACGCTACTATGCTGGCAGTTCAGTTTAGTGCGAGTTTGTTGATCGATTGTTGGAGTTTGAAATTTTAAGAGTGTTCGATTTGCCGAAGGAAATTTTTCAGTGTCGGTGCGAAAGATTCGAGGGATGAAACATTAATGGTGCATTTAAAAATCTTCGCAGAGAAGTGAGCGTCAATATTTGGTTTTCTTCAAAAGTTGATAAAGTTAATCGTGATATTAAAATAAATAAATAAATAATAATAAAAGTGTTCCAGCAGAAGGAAGTAGCAATCGAACTTTGTGTACATCCCGCAGAAGTTTCTTGGAGTGTACGCTCGAATAAGAACTTTCGCATTTACAAACGAGATAATGCATCCGATTTAAAGCTCAATAACGAGAGAAAATAGCGAGAGTGAGGAAGGCGCGCGACGAGGGGGAGATTACCGCATGAATGGAGAGGATGCGGTGGATGAAGCGGGGACAAAGGACCGACCGTTTTCCCCGGCCGAGGAGCACGTGTGGCGCATCCCCTGCTTTCCTTCCGGTTATAACCAGCGATATGCCGTGGTACCGTTAGCTTCTACGCGGACCCCTGGGCCTCGATACCAGATTCTCAGCGGGACGACTTACCGAGCACCTGGCGGCTGGAGTTTTCGTATTTTGGATGCTTTAAGCACAAAAAGATGTGAGTGGCCACACGCTTATTAAATCTCCTTGTGGAAAGAAAGTGAAACTTCTGCCTTTTAGTATCCAGATGGCAGTTGTATTGCAACTTTTTTTTAGAATTTAAATTAAATCCTTGAAATGCACTCGGTTATTCTTGTGCATTTGTTATTTTCGAAGAAGACCTTAAGAATGAATAAGAATTTTTTATTCCTCAAGCAGATGGTAATTTAATTACAAAAAAAGGACTTCCCATTTGCAGAATAAATTAAACAATGATAATTTATTAATTCCCCTAAAATCTTATAAATTATCTGTATTTAAAAAAAAAAACTGGGTAGTAGAACTTCCTCAATTTCAATACAATTTCTTACGGCTAAAACAAATATGACAGCACCTGCATCTCGATGCATACAAAAAAATCAATCGATAAAAGAAAAGGAAGCAAGGAAGCGGGCTGCCGGCAAGTCATCGCGCCGAAAGGAGGAAGCGAAAATGAGCGAAGGAAGAGAACGCGCGCCGGGACTTTAAATGGCGTTCGAAGGAAAGGTCTAGGTCGTCGAGGCGCGTGCGCCGCTTGGCCTTCCGAAAAGCGAGCCGCCGTGCGAATTCGTTAAGCAAATTTTTGGCCGAAGGACGCGGGCGGGTGTACCGTGCCGTGCGCCCCACGACGAGGAAGGAACTTCGACGCGAGGACAGGCAATGCTTCTTCTTTCTTTCTGCAGACGCATGCCTCGAAGCCTCTTGAGTGGTATGGAGAGTTTATCAGACTGCGTCTCTTTTTTTTTGGAAGGCTGCCGAAGAGCCTGGAATTTTTTATCCGAGGATAGTTGCACGAATCCGTTGATTCTTGAATTTCTGGCAACTCCTTTTTCATTCACTCGTTTCTCGGAAGATCCGGCGGTTTCCTTTTTCGGTATTAAACAAATATTTTAAACTTTGAGAATATGTTTTATGGGGCGTTTTTATTGTTCATATTTTAATTATCAATGGATTTTTTATTATTCCTACCCGGAAGTGCATAAATCATTTTATTCGTATATATTTATACTTTGAAGAGTAGAAAAAAAATGTAGTTTTACTGAATACATTTGAATTTAGACGAAATATAAAAGCGATAAAGTTTAAATCTGAAAGCTTTATTTCTTGTGTTTTCGTATAAAAATAGTAAAATGGTTTTTGAACGAATGAAAAAAATAAGATTTAAAATAGATAGCAGTTTTAGAACCGTCCTTGTCAAGAAATTAAAAAATTCCACGATTCTTTAATATCCAACAATTTTTCAATAAAATTAATTGAACTACCTTTAATTACTGAAAATCCATATGATACATAATTAAATAGGTTCAAATTGTTTTAACTCTTGTACAACGCAATATCAGTTTTAATTAAAGGACGTTAAAATTACTTCTAATAATGAATAATCCTATAAGCACATATTTATCTATTCTTGATCTGAACTAAATTAGATTCCAGAACCACCCCAAATATATTATTATTTAAAAAGACTGCGCATTTATTTAAAGTTTCCTTCATCATATTAAATCTATTTAAAACATGTAAATCTGCGAATACTGAATCAATGTTCACATACCGTGTCTCCAGAAGTTGAAACACTAAGTCAGACTTAGTACGGCGCCTCACTAAAACCTTCCATAAATTTAAACGTCACCCGAAAACTTGAAGTTATTGGTCATCGTCAGGGCGATGCGCTCGGCTCGACAACCTCCGTAAAATCCCCCAAAGCACAAAGCGCAATTGCGTCGCAGCTCCCTGTTCCTCGCGTGCGCTTTACGTAAACTGCAAAGCCTAGAAATGTCGCTCACGAATCTTTACCGCCCGTCAAAAGCAGTTGCAAGTTTTTTTCGAATCGCCAATGAGGGCAGAAGCTGCAACGTGACTTCGATCTTACAGGTATATAACTTCGCTTCCTACGACCCAACGTTTACGGTTCTCGAACGATATTCTCGCTTTATTGCGGATTTCAAAATTTCAAGAAATGTATAAACAAATAAATAAATAAATAAATAAAATAAATGGTGCAAGTTTTGATGCAAGAATAACAATATTTACATTGAGTTTACGTAATAGTTCTCGTCTATTGACGCATTAGAAATTTATTTAAGACCTCTCGTTTCGGTTTTCGAGAAGCAACTTACTATTTCTCAAAAGCGCAGACTTAAAATGCCGAGGAAAACAGTGTTAAGCTCAAACTGTAAATTAGTTTAAATGCGGCAGTCTGTTTTAGTGCATACGTAAAAAGTGAATATTTCACTTGCTGCAGGGTCGCGTACAGGGTCTCGGAGTCTGGCAAAAAGTCGTTGTCTAGTCTTGCAAAGACGAAATAAATGTCATTATCATTCACTTTTTATAGAATCGCAGCTAACTCTGACTTCTTAATTCCCTATCATTGATTGACGTACAAGGAACAGAGTATGAAAACAGACGGTTTTTTATTGTTTACTCGCAAACGAGAAATAAATACTAAAAAAATTAAAACTTGAAACAGTACGCTATAATACAAACACATGTGCATTTTCATTATGCATTTCATGCACGCACTGTTTATCCACTTAATAAACAACAACAGTCAAAAATTCATCGCGGAGCGCTCCAAAAAATGTGGCCACCCGCCAAATTAAATCAGGCGATAATTTAGAAACCGTCAATGCGGGCTTTATAAAAAGCAAAATTTGAAATTTTGGTAGAGAGAAAAAAAAAAAAAAAAAAACGGGACGCTCCGTAAAGCACGCGAACTGACGTCAGCGGATCGCATGCAGAAAAGCGCGCAACGACCTCAGAGTGGCGGCGCGACTGCGGTGAGAGGCCGCCGCCGCTGCAGGCCACGAGAGCTATTCTGGCAGATGAGCGCAGTCGTCGGGCCGACGTTCCAATCTAGCCCGATGCTGAATATTTCATTCTTTATATCTCTTTGTTCGCTCGAAAGCTGCGCGACTTTTTCTATTAGCTCTACCTGCTCTGTGTATACACCGGGGAAATGCATTTCTCGTGATCGCACAATGCAGCCTCGGTGCGATGAACCGCCTCACTGGATCAGCGTTACAAATTATACTCCTCGAGATGCATATCTACCAACGCCTTTTCTAGCCATTTTAATACAGATAAAGTGGTTTCTTTCACTTTAACAAAAAGTACTCGTTGAAGGGGAATGCGGCACTTAATAGGACCAATTTCTATTTTTAGTAGACGAACTGCGTTTTTGAATAGACATTTATTAGTATACGTATAGACGCATTATTTTTCATGCTCGACGACAATTTTTGAAGCATTTTACGGAACTATTTTTAAACGATCAACCAATTATTTTTAACCGCAGTATATAAAAATAAAAAAATACTTTGGCAAAATTTTTAAAAAAAGATACTGCGCTTGCTTAATTATAACTCCGGAAGCACTTGAATATTTTATGTAAAAAGCTCCTCAATTTCAATATAAAAAATCGCAAGCTTTACTTCAATTTTTCCTCAAATATTTTCTAAGTGTATAAAAATGATAATTTAAAATAAATACGTTGCACTTTTACACCCTACTAGCATTTATAAAAGTGTAGCAATACTCAAAATTATTAATCAATTCCACAAAAGAATAATTTTAAACTGACATAAACATTTTTGTTAAATCGTTCACTGATTTCCTTCTTTAAAAAACCTTAAGATTCCTCCAACGATATTATTTCCACGTATCCAATCCGTCCACGCATAATTGTATATGAAATAAATTTAGCAATCGTCATTCATAGAAACCACTAGTCACACCGCGATAACAGCGCCCCACACGTTCAACAAGTGTCTCCAAGCATACAGCCACTATCATCTTAGTCACTGTTGACTAGAAAAAGAAAAAGCTCAATTCCCGAGCCAAGAGAAATAAACGAGTCGTTGGCATCTCGAAAAAAAAAAGTTCGTTATCTCGTCATCGCGCGCTATCCGATCGCGGCGCGACGAATCGCAGCGACCGGCGTGCGCGCGAATACGCCGGTATATAATACGCGCGAATCGTGACGCGCGACCATCTCTCTCGGCTCGTCAGCCGGTGACGGTTGGGATAGGTCCGGGTGCCGTCGCGTAACCAGCGCCGGCAATACGTAAGCCTCCTCTCGACTCGCTATTTCGGTGCGCGCGCGACGCGTCGACGGCGATTACGTCGGAGGCACGATAGCGCTGAGAGACGGTGAGTCGCGAAATGTATACGCGAGGGCGGACGACGCGCACGTGCATCGCCGCAGAATTTTATTGAGACGACTTCTTTCTCACTCTCGACGTTCCCCGATAAGTGCACTATCAACGCATTGAATTATGGAAATTTTTTCATTTTCGCGTGTAAACAATATTTCATTTTTATTTTTCTTAGCCGACCAGCGTGTTTACAAACTCGTAGCTTTTATTTAAAAAAAAAAGAAAAAAATAAATAACACAACGAGCGAGACGTGTTATTAGATAACAGCACGGTAAAAATGGAAATAGTCGTTGCGACGAGCAAGCGAGTTACCTAGTTTGATTTATTATTCTTTGACTGCCACTAATCGACTAGATAAAATTGTAAACAGGGGTATCTCTTTAAATTTTTATTCTTTCTTCGTTAAGCTTTTTTTTTTTTAAAAGTTGAAACAAACATTGATAAAGACCGTGAGGCAAAACGGTATTGTAAATAAAACGTGCTGAAAAACGAGCATTTAATTTTAACAGTCGCAAAGTCGCGAATAAAACATTCGATTTTTTATCGAAAACGTGTATGCAAACCGAGTCATCCGTGCTTAAATAAACTCGCGGCGACTATGTATATAGACAATGAGACAGACAAATTAACTTTCCGGCGAAAGTCGGTCAACGAAATATTCTCAAAGGGATGCACGGTGTAACATTATTTTCTGCTGGGCGAAAACAAAAAGAAAAGAAGAGAAGAACCAGAATATAGAGAAACGGCGAGAGACGCGTAATTAGCCAAGACGCAAGTAGGAACTCGAGCCAACCTTCGTCTCGACGCAATATTTATTCGCTCCCTCGCATCCGCGATGTATAAGTAGCTTGTTTACCGGTGTTAGTGTGAGCGCTGCACTCATTGAAATAAAATCGGCACTGTATAAAAAAAAAATTGATATCTAGTCGTACAATAGGGAATCGATGGATTTTATTTGCTCGAGAAGAAATAGTCCGAGAAGAATACATAATAGCGCCGACTACTTGTGAAACGACGCCGTCAATTTGTAGTTACGCAATAATTGTTACATGTTGTTTTGGTAATATCGACGACGCTATAAATAGAAATTATGTCACATCAATTTTACTTTGTTGAGTAAACTCCGTCCTTATATAGATATCCGAATCTTTATCGATTACCCCAGTCGAGCAATAAAAGAAAATTAAAAAACAATCTCGAATAATAAAGTTTTGTGAAGATACCGCGAACTGGCATATGAAAAATGGAAGTCAAGTTTGAAAAAAAATTGCGCGAGTGACGTGGTAGCCTCGGGTAGAGTCAAGTCGACGCATCGGCCGGGCGACTATAACCGGCTTGATCGGCCCGTATAGAGGCCACGTGCGCAGAAGCGAATCGTGGGGCGGCAGATAACGCATGACTCGCGACCTATGCCAATCTCTCGAACTAAATATATCCGTTACTGATTCGCGTCTTTGCCGTCGTCGGTGCCCTCAGCTTAACTAACCGATGTTCTACAACTTATAGTCTAGCCCTACTTGCCCGCCTTCCGATGTCTCGTCTCACTGACTCTTACTACTTACGCTGATGATTAATTACTGTTTATCAAGTTAAGAATCTTATATTTCTCTTTTTTTTTGTTGAAAATAATCGCATGAATAGTTCACCCATGCATATTAATAATTAATCCTGTTTGGTGTCTGGACAACTCGGCTGTTACTACTGGTGCAGATAATTCCATTTTTATAGAGTGTAAATCGATAATTTCTTTTAATCCTCTGTAGTTTTAATAATAAATATAAATTAATATATGTTTTTATATACTTTTTTTATTGAAAATAATCAAATTAATTGTTCACACGTGTACATTAATGATTAATCCCTTTTGGTGTCTGATCAACCCGGCTGTTACTACTTACACTGTTCATTCCGTTCTAATAATGTGTAAATCAATAATTTCTTTTAATTCATTCGTTTTAATTTTAATAAATTATCAATATTTCGTTCCTCGTTAGGTCTAGTCTGTAGGAGAAATAAAATAAGTCGAATTCGCGGAGCAGCCTACATTAACGCGAATTCGACCGAGTAAGGGAATCCGGGGAATCCGCGCGATGCCCTCCCCCCGCGAGCCTATCACTGAGGTGCGCGTCAATGTCCATCAAGTTGGAGCGCAGGGCAGGATAAATCAGGGTACAGCGACACCCACGATCTGAGAAGAACTGAGTCCTGGTGGCCGGCGATTTTATTAATTTTATGCGAAAAGGGAGAAGCGCTCATGAGCAAACTCCTTAATTTTTGTATCTATTAAATAAATTATTATATTTAATTAATAGACATTTTTCTAAATCAACCGCCATTCTCACAATCATTCATTCTATAAATGAAACAGAAATAATCCTCTAAGCTGATTAATTACACATACACGAAGCGAACCTAAAAAATTTAATCTGTGTATATGATGAAATCATTCAGTTTAATCTGCCAAGAACGTTGAACTATGTAATTTTAGTGCAGAACGCATTATTAATTATCCCATCGCATTTACAATGTAAATAAAACAGTAGAGTTTTGATTAAAAAAAAAGGAAGCCCAGCGAGATTGAATGTGCATTAAATTTCGAGAGATCCTATAAACGCAGTGAATTAATTTGCGTGTGAGTTACGAATTTTCTAAGAACTATATATATAACGACAGAATCGAGCGCATAAACTGGCGATCGCTTACGTGCGTTCAAGGCATGAACTCCAATGTTTTGCATGCATACTTTGCAAATCACGACCGTGGAAACGAGTCAGCGAGACTGATCGCGTAATTCATTGTAGCATATATGCAGCTACTCTTGAATTGCAGTTTTCCGTTTCCACGAAACCACAAACTGAGCTTTTAAACTCATCGCGTTTTCTTCTATTGTAAACAAAAAATAATTTTGCGACAAAAGTATTAAATAAACTCGAACTCGCGATCGACCAATACATTTTTTCTTAATAAACAATCAAGTTTTTTGACTCTGTTAAGCGTTAAACACGCACATTAACATAAAATTTTGAAGCCAATGAAATAAATTAATCTTTCTTTCCTGTAGCTAAAAATCATCAAAAATAGATATTTCTATGAATATTGTTTTCATTTTCATTATTTACCTTCGGCGATATGAATATAATTTGTAGACGTAATGCATTCGCGTAGCATATAAAAAAATCATTATAATGAAATAGCACTTAAAAGTCCTTCCTCCGTCGCGCTCATCCGAAACTCCTGCAATAAAATCTGCTTTCAAATATCAAGGACCCAGAGAGATTCGCTATCACGAAGAGAACTCCTCTTATTCTCGTAAATCCCATCGAAGACCTTCGCCGAAATTGGCCGGGAGGGTCTTCGCTGGTCCTAAACCTGATTCCATCAATGTAACGCTACTTGTCCTGCGAATATTACTCAAATTTCAAATAACAAATAATCTTGGAGACTATAGAACAATTATAAAGTCACTTGTCTACACAGTTTCAGCGTTTCAGTAATAAATACGCGTTCCAACGGCTATTAAACTTTTATGCTGCCAGTACGCAGGAGAATTTACGTTGCCAAAATCTTAAAACTGTGCAGAGTGAATATTTAAGCCAGTGTACGACCATGAATGAAATGAGCATAGGTCACATTAATTTGTCGGTCAGCCGGGTCCCCATTGCACTTCCTCGGATGATCTCATTCGTTCCTTGACCTTGACACGCGCGCCATCAGCAACGGTACACTTGAGTCGGCCGATCCTCAGATTGAAAAGAAAAAAATGTTGTCTATCGACTGAATATTTATCAGCAGATGTAGTTTCTCCAATCTTTTTTTTGCTTTATCCACCGTCTAGTCAGCTCTGACCGTCAAGCTCGCTTTTATCGATAAACTACATGTGTTCTGTTTTTCTTTTTCTCGATGCAATGAGATTTTCATATTTCTTCCAATAAAAATGAAAAATAAATTAGTTGAAATGTCAATAGATAAAATATCTGTTGTCCGTATGCGCTATGGAAATTAAAAAAAAAAGCGATCGCTTCCTATAATTTCCTTAATAATTAGAAAATTATAATGCACCTCAGCACCATAAAGCTAATGATCATATTCAGCGAAGAAACAGGCCAGTCGTAAATTTCGACTGTCGAGATTCGGAATAAATCCATTACTCTTGTTAACACGTAATCACACTGTCGGCTCAATTAAAACCTATACATATTACAACAACTTATTTAACAAGCGCGTATCTTACGTTACACGTACAATACGTCAGCTCAAGAAAAATGAAAAATTCACCTGCATAGTGTATAAAATCGATAATAACGCGCGAGAAAAACTACGTCGGAGTTTAAGCAGCGCAGCAAGTAATGAGCAGGCCGAGCAGCGCACTCGGTCTCGTGACGCCGAGGTGTCGACACTCGCCTCTCCTCTCACGACGCGGAGGTCGATCGCTCTCTCACGGACGCTCGCGGGAGCCGCGGCCTCACCGTGAACACACGGACGGACCTCCATTGGAAAACGTACGCTTTTCTAATCTGCGGCAGGACGTTGACATTTAAAATAAAATTAAGGAGGTAATAGCTATGGTGAATGAACGCGAAATCAAGCGAACAGGTTTGACATTCTGTTAGTGGTGATAATGAGGATTTATAGGATTCGGAAAATCGCGACGAAGTCAGGTTTGTTAAATAATCGTTAGATATTCAAATCGATTAGTTGATTTTTATGACTTGTATCTTTTTTAAAAAAGTACTTTGAATTTGGATCGGAAATCTTCAGTTTCATACATGCGACTAAATTTAGGAGGTAATGAGGTATAAAAAAATATAAAAGCGTTACTGTCTTAAGATGCAAAATTCACTGCATAATAAATTTTCCGTAAAATAAATATTCGAAATTATTTACTCTGGACGCCGAAATCGCATTAAACGTCACTGCCAGACCTGCCGACAAAATGTATATATAAGCTCGAGTGCGACAGTCAACGGCGCCGTAACGCCGGTAGGATAAACAACGTTGCCGCAGCCGCGGGAAATAATAAATCAAGCAAATTTGGCCGAAAACTCGCGCCTCTCGGCGTTTAAGTGTCGCAAAACCGCTGGTCGCGCGGAGGCCTCGTCGATTTTCTTCGGTGCATGTTTACGCCAATTCCCGCGCGGAAAACGTGACCGCGCCTGCTCGCACTTGTTTTTCGCGATATTTATCCGGCGCGAATTTAACGAGCGCGCCAAGTGCGCGATCGAAGTCTCCGATCGCCCTCGCAGAAAATGCGCCTTTGTCTCGGCCTTATATTTGTCAACAATCTCTATCCGGATTGCTCCTTTTTTTACTCGGCGTTTTGTTTTGCTCGGAACTTTCGATCGGTACAATGGACTCCGAGAGGTCAGCCATGGGTTTCCAGCAGGCCGAGCAGAACGAGCCGCGGTTTTCGTTGTGTAATGAGAAAATGGTCGTGTCGGTGCATGAATTTGAAAAATAACACGATCACGGCTCGAGCTTGAGAAATTACAGTGGGTGAGATAACGCGCGCTGTGCAAATAGGTATACAGGGTCAGTGGTATCGGCGGGGATCGGTAAGACTGGAGGAAGGCTATTTTTCCACCAGCGTTTGATAAATCGTCCCTATTTCTCGAAAAATTTTGATAGATCACACTGATAACTCGGCGAAATTCGAAATTATCAGGCCACGAAAGGCGTTAATGGCGATTAATCATCGGCGACACCGATATGAATTGCCTACGAAAATAACTGTTTTAGCTAAAAATAAAAAAATGTTCGTATAATATAAAGAAAAGAAAATGACTTCTTTGAGATGTATGTTACGTCCGCAACTACGTGAGCTTTACCACGGGACAATGCCCGAGGTTCCTCCGCACTTACGTAACGATCCCGTGACTATCGTTCTCTCCCCCCTCGAATCGATGAAACCGAATCACCCCCTGAAGAAATTTTCGAATCCACTGTAACTCACCATAGAAATGAATAAATAGAGCCTTCCAGAAAAAAAAACTGTGATAAAAAACAAGTTGGAGAAAAAGCGAGAAAACCGCGAGGATAAAAAGAAACGTTCTTGCGACATCGAGTCAGCGGCGCTGAAAGCAGTAGAGGGTTAAGGGCGAACGTTTGACGAAACTGGAAGGTTCAGGGCCGCTCGCTCACGAGCCGAAGCCTGAGCCGCGAGCGCGACATTCAAACGCGCATAACGGCCGTATCGGTATCGGCCGAGCGCCGCGCCGCCTCCAGCCCCTGCAACTCCACTCCCACCACTCGTCGATCGTCCACGACGTTCTCGCACACTACTCCCAGCTGCATTAGATAAATACGTTGCTCTGTAATCTGCATTTACTCCGCAGATCCAAACTACAAAAGAAAAAGCACACGTATTCCCTTATCATAATTATAAAAAAAAATAGATTAGAAAGCAAAATTGTCGAATCTATGCGATACGAGAGGAGGGGGAGAAGCCGAATGCAGCGACGAAAACTCAAACGCTCGCACGCACACTAAGTCGCCGAGGCGATAAACGGCGTTGCACCGCGCGCACACCAGTTTAGCGTTAGACGCGGGAGCCTGTGTGGGTAGTCTCGAACGCGCCAAGTACACAATACGTATGCATCCTATACGTGCAGAAGTGCATGCCTGTCGGTGTGATTGACATTAGTAAGTATGCCATGGCCGACCGCTCGCTCGCTCGCCGCTCGAATGTACGTATCGTACGAACGAGGCAGAGCGAGCCGAGCGAAGGAGGAGAGATAGAACGGCGACGGCTACGACGGCGGCAACAGCTTAGTGCGCGCGAGCGAGAGCCGCGCTTCGACCGTCCCGGATTCGGTGCTCGCGAGGGAGCCCAGCTCCCGGTGTATTTTCGCCCGGAGACGAAAAGTGTTCCCGCCCTCAAGAACTTTCCCTCGATTAGTGCGTCGACTGGCGACCTGCAGGATTGACAAAAAAAAATAAAGAAAACACAACGATCGAAAGTGCAGAGTACACTTCGTCTCCTGGTGCTTGCGACGGAGGGCGGACGCGAAACGAGCGAAGACGCTTCTTGTCAGCGAAAAAATGCGTAGGTTGTGAAGAAGTGCATTTAACTCGGCGTTCTGTTACGCAATCGTCGGGGTGCGCGCTGCGCGAAAAGCATAGAGCGCCGCGGGAAATCCGAGCCTTGCCGCTCGCCACTCTTACTCTCGATGGGAGCGATGCTCCCGGCGACGGGGCCCGTTACCCGCCGACCTTCGGGATTTCACCGGTGCCCCGGGAAACACTCCCCGTGAGTCAGGCGGGAAGCCCCGTCGTTGTTTACGTCGGCTTAACGGCGCTACCCGCGCACCTCCTCGTCAAAACAAAAACAGCGACAAGTGTCGGAGGCGTGAAAGCGTCGGAGAAACGTGGCCCGGCCGAAAAATCGAAAGTAAGTTCAAACGGGAAAGCGTCGATCGAATCTCGCTCCGGGTGTCTTCCCTCTCCGACTGCGGCGGCCTCTCACCGCCGGACAGCGGGGATAAAAAAAAAAAAGGACGCGAGAAGAAAAAGAGGAAGAAGAGCGATGGGCCAGAGAGCAGCGGTGCGAGAGAGTGAAAGTTCCACGTGCGCGGCTTTTTGGCATTGACGGGGGCCAGTCGGGCGGGCCACGCAGCAGCGCCGCGAATATCGAGGTCAGTGGTGTGTGCCGCTTGGCTTCCCCCCTACTCGTCGCGCCTTTCGGCAGGCCGCGGGCTGCCCCCCGAAAAAGCAGCCAGCGCTCACTCTCACTCCGCGTCCGGCCTCCTCCGCGAACGGTACTTTTTTTTTCGGGCCGCTACTCGGCGTAAACCCGCGGGCGCGCCCGGCATGGGTTTTGACAAGACGCGAAGTTGACCCCGCGGAAGTGATAATGTTCAGCGTTTGTTGTGATTTCTCAAGACACTCGGCTGTGATTGCTTGTTGGTGAATCGTTCGGGTAGGTGGAGAGGAGCCGAGCGATGGGAGAGACGAACGATAGCAAGGACTTTGATCGGTGACGAGGCTGCCGAGTGCGCTTTGCTTATCACGAGAGGAGCAGGCGACGTGGTGAGAGCGACTTCCGTCGCGGGAGAAAGGAGCGTTGAAGATTGGCGGACTTCGTCGATACTGTGTGTAACATATGATGTGCGCCAAGATGAGTGTGCTGCACGGCCGTCACTTAGGTACGAGCTTCTAATTTACTCTCCATTCGTAAACCGAAACGGCTGTTTTCCACCTCGAGACTGACAAACGAGAGATGTCGCGATTTCACTTCTTCGAAATGTCTCAAAGAGTACTTCGTTTTTAACGCACCGAGGATGAATTTATTGTTCACGAAAAAAAAAATGACGAGATCCTTGCTGAGAATCGTCTGGTAGTTCTCTACCATCCACGAACCGATTTTTCTTTTTTGAATATTTTTATACAAAATATTGGAATAATCGTTTCCTACATAAGAGATAACAAAGTTAATTTTTAATAGGATATCTCTCGACATTTTCCTCGCATTAAAAAAAGTCATATACTACTACTATTTATGACGTGTCCCATATCGTTATACTTATATGCAAACGTCAATTGACTTTACTCCACGAACGCTATGCAACGAATTGAATTTGAATAATAAATATGACATCTATAACGACAGATCGATGAGCATTTACAACTCGTGCAGCTTTTAAATTTTCACCTGCAGAATCGTAAAACGCTCGTAATCCTTTAACGATTTCCTTATTCCCTCCAGATTAGAAAATATCTCAGTCGTACTACTTCCGCGCAATCAGCGAAAACCCGGGGCTTTCAAAGAAGCGTAAAAAAAAAACAAATTTATCCTCCAGCACTAAAAAGAAGTGCACCCCCTGATCAGACGCTCATTCGTGTTCATACTCAGAGACCGACGTGCGCTCGCGGCATCGAGAGAGAAAGAGAGCGCGGCAAAGTCGGCATTAGCTAATCTCAAGGAGGGCTCTAGTTGCTCAAGCGCCGCGGCGACGTTGTCGCCGAGTGCAATATTCAGAGGCTAATGACTCCTGTCGCCCGCGCTTATACACATTTACATACATACATGTGTATACATGTATACGTATACAGACAACGTCGAGCGATCGGCCGCGGCGGTGGCTGCAGTGACGCGCGGCCTTCGGGTCAATAACACCGCGAGCGGAGCGAGCGCGATTTCACAATTGCACGCTTCGCTAATTGCGAATCGCAATTGCCAACTGACTCGGCTGGCAGGTGCGCGCGCGCCGGGGGGTGCGACACGAGCGCGGACTCCGAGCGCCATGTGACCCGTTGCTTGTGATGGGGACTGACCCCATAAGCCGGGATTTTCCCGGACGCGATCTTGTGAAATCGGAATTTTTCGAAATTCGTGGGACCCTGGTGTACTATGTATTCTATGTATACGTTTTATTGAGAGTAATGATAATTGGTGAGGGCACTTGTGTAAACATGGGAGTTAATGGAAGTGTAAGAACTCGAAAGAGCGTGAACTAGAAATGAAAGCTCTTGATATGGTTTTCGTAACTTTTACTTTCTACGTGTTTTTGTTTTTATTGAGCGCTTAGCTCGTTAAAGCGACACTATTTTTTACGCAGTTCCACGTGCTCTTTGCACGATGTGAGCTCGTTTAGAAAAAGAACGACTTCCGGCTCTTGTTGTGTCGCGTGGAAAAAGAGTACGTAGTAGAGATTTTTAAAATAGCGAATTTGCGGTCTTTATACTTTGCGTTTCTTTTGCAAGTGTAATGATGAGTCATTGTAATTATATTATAGAATGTGAATCTAAATCTAATTGCGTGGAATGTAGTTAAAAATTACTCCTATCAGGATAAACGCAATATGAACTTTTAAATGAAATTCAGTAGTGGTCATTAGAATTTTTCATTAATTATAGCCTGTTCTCTGTTCAATCAGATAGTAAATTGTGAAGTAGAACTGCATTGGTTTACCTTTGAATTTATCTAAATTTTTTCTTGTATAGTATACTTGTATTGTTTTACAGTGAAAAAAAAAACAGGAAATACAAGAGTAATTAATCACAATGATAAAATACGTTAATGGTATGAGCAGTTAAAAGGAGGTTAAAAAATGTACGCATTACGATTATAATAATTAAATCGATGATTCAGTCTGCTTGTTTCATTTGGAAGTCAACGATACTGATATCATTGATTCGCGCATTACACTTAATTCCGCCTTCAATAAGTGTCACATCGTATATTATCGAATACAATAATGGTCATATAAATATATTCATCGATATGAATTGAAGTTTGTTTCTTTCACAAAAATATTGATGTTTATACCACAAATTAATCCAGTGAAATATATTAACATAATTACCAACCAATACCTACAGTTTCTAAAATAAAAAAGAATACAGAATTATAGATAATTTTACCAAGAACGGAAATGCTTTCTAAAATTATTGATAACATATTTCAACGGAAGTTCGAAATTGAAATTATATGTCAAAAACCCGCTCAATTTTATAAAATTCATTTAAATTTATATTATTCTTTACATAAACCGTGAATTCTCATTTACTATCATATAATAAGTCCTATAAGTTAATCCGAAAGCAAAAATTCTCCACATTCCATGATAACAAGTCATTTAAACCGCGTATATCTATCAAGCCCCCCTTAGCCAACCAAAAACGAAATCGAAATTACAGCAACCGCACTGAGCGGGCGAACCGCAAAGGAGCCCAGGCCGGAATAAAAAAGAAAAGGCGATCGAGCACTTAACACCGTGCCCCCACCCCCTCTCCCCATAACACAACACTCGCGAACCACTAAATCGACGAAGAGTACGACGATGATATAGACCTAGGCGAAAAAGCGAGCGTAACCGGTCCGCGGGGGCCTTATGACACAACGCGGCGGGGTCCGCTCGGCAGGAAAAGTAAGGTAAGGCCAGTGGTATAATAGAAACTTTCACTGCGAAGGTTCAACGGCCCCAGCGCGGCCGCGCGACTCTCACTCGCGGCGCGTTCTCCCGCGGGCCGATCCGCTCCTTCGCCTGCCTCCTTCTCTCACTCTCTCTTTCCTTTCCTTTCTCTTTTTTCTCCGTCGCCGCGAATCCACCGGGTGACGACGAGTGTACCGCTGCTGCAGTTGCCACCGCAATCTTCCGTTACTACCTCGGCTCTTTCCTTTATGGTTTTTTATAGCGCGTTGAGGAGAGCTTTTTGCGGTCGCGACGGCGTAATAGCGCCACTGAATTCGCGTTCCACCGCCTCGTTAGGCTATTATGTCACTGCGCGATTTTTCTTTGGAAAAAATAGATGGGAACACGTAACGATGCGTAGCGCTAAGCGAGAGCCGGTTCGTAATTTTACGCGGAAATTCGGCTTGGAAGTGAATGCACGTCAAGTTGATTGAAGGAATAGAGACGCTTATTCGCGAAGAATGCGAAGCGTTAATCTAAAATTAAGATAATCTCTGAATAATAAATTATATATGACATTATATATAATAAGAAGAAAAGGATAAGGCTATGCTTACCGCGAGTCAAGGAGTCAATTTTTGAACAATTAAATAATAATACGTAATTAGGAAAGCCACTTTCAAAACAATTCGTTTAGCGTCTAAAAAATTTCCCCTGCGTTTTTGCTTGTCGAGACGTCGAAAATAATAAGTTTCCCGCTCCTGTCTTGACAGACCTGGACCAAAATTATAATTTACTCTCGTAAAGAATAAGTAGATTTAAAAAAACTGAATTTATAAGCGTACAATTTGGTTTCTTTCCTGCGCAAACGTAATGTTCAAACGGCGGATAAATTTAGACACATTAATGCACATTTGAATGGCGGAGAACAGGTTACTTCACTGAGAAAAAATTATTTACAAGCCTCGTAACTAATCAGGAAACCGTAAGTAGCTCCTATCGCATCGAATCAGGCATTATGTAAAATATCGCTTTAAATAATTAAGAAAACCAACTTTCATTTGATTGAGTAACCTTTCACTTCGCCATTCATAAAACACCGCTAAACAGGATTATTTTCCCAGAAACGACTTATGCGTTCAATCAGCCACTTTTCGCCCGTTTCTGATCTATGTCAGAATGACTGTTAAAAATCACCGGACTTCCTCCTAAATCCAAGTGACTGCGAGCTAAAGCGACGCCCAGTGACGAGTTGACGCCAAAAAAGGCGAAGCCGCGATTCCGGCTCGTGAACCCGCGGAGGCGCTTTCTATTCCCTTTCGACGTAATCAGACTGAGTCGGCTACGCGACGAGGAAGCGCCGCTTGCGGCACGTAAGAGGACGTCTCGTTTTTTTCCTCCACGGAAACAGAGAGGCGCCGGTGCCTCGATTTTCGTGCGAGCAATTTTAACTTTCTCGCTTACATTGGAGAAACGGGTCGGTTTTCAAGTTCATCGAGGTCGCGTTTCACGCTAGAATAAATTCAGCTTGGCTAGCTGAAAATCCGATTTTACGACTCGACTTTCCTTCCACACTCCGGCGAAGGCTGACTTTAAAATAGAAAATTGCGTCTTTGTATCTCTCAATGGAGAAGCTCACACGCGCACACATTTGAAGTTTCAGCCAAAGTTCGTTATTTGCATAGTTTGTCGATACAAACGACGCTTAATTCATAATCGATTGGAGCATCTGGAAAAATAAAGCTGGAAAATAAAGCTTCATTTTTCGATGTCTCGTTGTATACCCGAAAATAGGGCAAAAATGCGACCAACCCACGCTCCTCAAAAATAGCTCTAGCGCGTATTAGAAAAACACAATGCAACTACGGACGCGCGTAAAAGCGGAAATTCAATCCCGAGTGGAGATAATGAAAAAAAAAGATCAACTAACGGTAAAAAAAAAACCACGACGAGCCGAAAGCGAGGAGGAGCCTCGCGATCTATAATAGACCACGGGATGTCACGGCGTGGGAGAGTCACTTTCACCGTCGCCGGCGTAGCGGTAAATTTTGCGCCGCGGAGAGGTGGAAGCGACGAGCGCACCGCGTAAAATCGTCCGCGCGGGAATCGCCTACTTTTCGAGCGCGCCGAGGAGAGAGAAACGCGAACCCGTTATGGCCGTCTGCGTGTATGTAGGGCTCCCGCGGACGGGCGTACACTTTTTTTGTGTTCTTTTTTTTTTCACTCGCTTTGTGCCCAGAGGAGATAAGGCGGGCCTTTGTGCGTACCGATGGGAGTAAACAGTCGACCACCGGGATCCCAAAAGGAATTTACGGCGACGCGATGAGCTGTCCCGGTTCCGCGGGCGAGTTAGTGCAGAACCGTTGGAAAGCTGGCTTTAATTTATTTTTAATGTTTATTGTAATTATGCGGTAACGAAGTAAATGTCTTCAGACGAGTATTCTCGGACCGGGCGATTTATATAGTCTACACTTTAAAACGATTGTGTCAGTTTACAGTGCTCTATTTTCATGATGAAGGGTATTTAAAATTTATTTTATTATTTGCGACCGTGACGTTGTATATCTTATTTTAAAAGTTACACAGTAGTGGTTAAATAATAGAATTAAGCAAAATAATCAATAAACGGGATGGCGGTGAGGCTATTTAAATAGAGATAATTTTGCCATAAACATTAGAGATGGTCGATTACTGTTCTGCAATTTTTTACGGAAAATCGACGTAAGTTATACAAGAAACTTTACGACATCTTCCGTAAAAAATTTCCAGTATATCGGTAACCGCCTGACGATTCTGACTATTTTTTAGGCGGAATTTTAACAAGAGAGTAGTCTGCATAAAACTGTGAGAAAAATTAATAAAATGCTATACACACATTAAATACTTAAAACAAAACGGTTTAAAATCACGCCGAAGTAGATACAAGTAATCTTCTTTGTCAGATTAATTTATTAATGTGCATACATTTGACCTAAATAAAACCCAATTTAGTCGGTACACGCGTAGAAGAAAAATCCCACGAGTAGATCTCGAGAAGCAAAGAAAGTTCTTTCTCCTCGATGAATTCGAGCAAGGTACTTTTATGTAACACGTCATACCGCACGTCGACTTACGAATGTGTTCGACAGCGATCCCACTCCGAAGCCGAAACTTCGAACACCCACGCGAGTTTTCTTTAAATCGACTTTTCCCTTACCCTGGTCCATCCAACTTTTTAGCTAAATTCTCTTCTTCAGTCATATTCCGCCCGAAGAAATGGGTGCGTGTTAAAAAACAAAGTAAGTTGGGCTCGGTAAATTATCACCGATGAGTATGCACCTCGACGAGCGCCGTTTCATTTTAACAGCGACCTTCTTTCCATTCTACCTTAAACCGATAATTTAAGAGCATTGCGTAACTCCGCGAGTATTAAAAATCAATTGCAAAATTGAAAGCAGCTGTTCCGCTTATTAAATCGAATCGACGATTAAATTCCAGTCGAACATCCCCCTCGGGAGTACACGTCTCTGCAAACTTTTCCGATAGAAATCACAAGTATTTTTCTCGAGGCTTCCGCAACAAAAAAAAAAAACGAGAATATCGGCCCCTCGAGAAGGAAGAAAGAAGCATAGACAGCGTTACGTAAATACCCTGTAATGCGAAAAAAGCCCTTATAGCGAACGACGCACGCACTTCCTCCTTCTGCCCTTTTTCATTTTTATTTTCCACCCAAAGACACACTTTCTCGGTTCGAGCATGCCCCGCGCTATTTGCATACAAAACGACAAAGCTGTCGCTGTCCTCCTTTCAGGGCCGCACTCGCGGGCGCATTGTGGCTCCTCTTCAAAGGGAAAAAAGGGGTGACTCAAAAGGGGGAATGCGCGCCCATGTTAAAAGAAAGATGAACGCAAGGAGAAACCGCCGCGAAGAGGAAACGATCGCAGCCTGTAACGGTGTTTCGGAGAGAGTGAAGTAAACGAAAGGAAAATCATCATCCCAACCTAAAGACATACTCGCATTCCCTGCCTTCCTATAGTGAGTTTAATTTAAACAAAAAAAAAAAACGATGTGATTTAAAATACAAATTTATTTCCTGCAAAGTGTACTAATTGTTGCGTAAAAAATGTGATCGGTAAGATTTCATTCGCATCTGCAAAAACATAGCTGATAAGAAAAAAAATTTAGAATCCTCTAATCACGTCCTACATTTAAAGAAAACAACCTCCAAGAAGCGTTAAACTTTTATTGCTCCGTTTGAAAAAAAAAATAACACAAAAGTTTGAAAAGCTTCCAAGCAATCCCCGCGTAAATACTACGTGCCAAACGCCACATCGAAAGTACAATTCCTTATCAGAGGCGCCGCCGCTCGGAAGCGCGTACACACACGCAGGCGAAAAAAAGAAAAGTGCGTCGTAAAGGAAAAGAAAAGAGCGAAGAAGTAACGACACCGGCCGCCACGCCAGATGATCGATGCTCGTCGGCTCTCGCTTGGCCGCGCGCGTATATACACATATAGAGGAGCGCTTGGGCTCCGCTCGGCGCATGCATGCATTGGTTACGCAAGAACGCTGGCGTGTGCGAGACTGCTGACCCACATACGGACTCAGGGAGCAAGGACCCCGGCGCTGCAGCCGCGGCTGCGCGCCCGTGCGTCGATATACGAGCGCGCTGGTGGGAGGGGACGATGAGGGGGGAGGCCGAGGGGGGTGGGAGGAGGGTCGAGGCAGAGGCGTGCGTGCCGCGCACGTGTGAACGAGTCGAGGCGACATCTGGCGGCCGCTGAATAACGCCTCACGTGACGTAGCCGTCCGAGGATGTTCGCTTTTATACCCATTTCTTCTTCAGGATTTTCGGAGGGCTCCACTTTTTGGTAACGGTGATAGCCCATTTTATTCCCCTTTTTTCGAATAACTTTTTTAAGCAGTGCCGTCATTTTTTTACGATTTAACGTATACGTCCGGTAACAACCGGTAATAATAAGTATAAATTTCCAAGGGGTCAGGAATCAGGAGGCTTTTTCTACTTTAAGAGGAACCTCTAATTTAAAGGGAGTATTTGGATACTTTGCGGTAGATGACGGATGACGGATTTGAAATGAAAAAAAAAAATATTTTCGTTCGTAAATGCGAGCACAATAGATTTCGTTTAAAAGTGCCGCCGGGGGCCGTTACACAATGCGGGCCTTCCCCGCTGGGGAATAAACAAAAAAATTAGCACTTTCACGCGTGGACCTCGCCGCGGGTCTGTGAATAGAAATACCGGGGCCCGTGCAATTGCCGCAATCAAAATAGACGATGCCGCAATGAGATCCGTGACCCGAGCGTGTAAACGGCCGCATCCTAGGTACACGTAATGGGCCTTGAACGCACCGGAGAAACCGAGCAACCGAAGGTACCGTGTTTTTTTTTCTTACGGATTGTCCGAAAGGGATATTTGCATAAGCTTGACAACACGCCATGAGTCATAATTACCCCGAGCTCGTATTTGCTATGCGACAATCGTTGTGTTTACTCAGAACTCATCGAAACCGTAAGGATACTTTTTAAATACTACTTAATACGAGGAGTTGGGAAAATATATAGACATTTTTATTACGCGGACAGTTACGATGGCTATTTATAAATAAAGGTATAAGCCGTGGGGTAATGCCCGGTCTTACCGGTTCCGGAAATTATCTACTTATTGATACTGCAAGTGATTTATACGATATTAATTAGATTTATTTGAATATTTATTCATCAAGCATTTCTTTCAAAAAATTTGAATTAAGTTATTACATAGTTTCATTAAAATTCAAGACTTTAGATTTATGAACCTACTGGACCAGTAGTACGGGAAACTGAAATATTTTCCTGAATTTCTCCGTTTCTTATCAAAGAAAATTATTGAAACAAACATTTAAAAAAAAGGGTCAGAAAGTTACAGGACAAAATTACATAATGACACATTTCCTTTCGTGCGTTACACTTGCAAAATCCGCTCGATTGGCGTAGCTCGTGATAGCGCATGTAGCGGCTTTATGCGATCTCAAGAAAAAAAATCTACCGCAGTGTCGGCACGCGAACAGCGCCGTAGTTGCGAGCACGCAAAGATCCCCGTTGGCTTTCAAATAAGCGTTAAATTGGCCCACCCGTCAGGCCTATTCGCGGGCCCACACTTGCCCTAAATTTTCCCTTCTTTCCTTTGAAATTGCCGCGCCATTACTGAAAGTAAAACTTCATCACGAGAGGGAGAGAAAAAAGCACTGCAAAATTAGACGAGCGAGACACCACTGCGCCGTGCCCTATTTTACAAAATAACCAAGTGATTCATCTCGACCTCGATATATTAAACGAAAGCTTCTCCTTTAAAGCAATTTTTAATAACAACACTATTAATTACCTTTCCTTGTACTACTTCGAGTGTATTGACTCCGACCGCGCTAAGGCAATCGAAATACGCGCGCGTCACCATAAAAATCCTGACGAAATAAAAGCCAAACGATTCGAGGCACTTTTTATCTCGACCTTTTCATTTACGCAACCAAATGTTTACGCCAGTCGTGTACGTTCGCGCGCGCATGCGCGGATAAACAGGTGCCTTACGAGGTTAAGGTCGACCCCGTTTGTTTTCTCCGCTCGAGAGGCGAGTCATCGACGCGATTTTTTCAGAGCCTAAATTCACGCGCCAGCGTTTCTTTCCAGGCCGCATTGCGAAACACAGCCGCTCGCTTGTCAAGGCGAAGGCTCGCTCGAGCAAATTCGGGGCCTCATAGCGAAAGTGCCGTTAGAGTGGCTTTGTTTAAAGCAGCGTCGTAATGCCAACTATGTTATTCACATTATTGATAAAAGTATTTTTTTTTTTTTCTAAGATTTTTTAAGCTATAGAGTTCCGAGGACAATTTTTATTCCAGAGAGCACGCCGATATATTTTTGTAACCATGTCAGCGCAGCTCTATTCACTTTTCCCGGTGACGGCAAGAAAATAAAGCCACAGGCCACTAATCATCGTCACTCGGCGAGCGGCGATCACTAATCACCGTGCGCGCGACGCAAGCAAATTCGAATCGGAGCGAACAATGTGCCGCGTCTTCTCGGAAAGCCGCTCCGGCTTAATCCCGCTCTTTCCGGAATGCCTTTTACCCGCGTCGCAGTCAATTACGCCTATTTTCTACGACAACGAATGTCCGCGTATACTCCTCACTCCCGTCATTTCTCCTCTCTATTTTCGCGCGCTCGCTGGAGGATGGGCGCGCGAACGCTTTTGTATTTATAGTATACAGCGTATATATAAGCTTTTTGTTTTACGAACGGCGAGAAAGCGCGCGGACGGTGCACTGATTTTTCGTTTGCTCTTTGTGTTTCAGGAATTATGACCCTTACGAGCAGCCCGTGTGAGCTAGACAACATGAGCTTGTTTCAAGACCTCAAGTTGAAAAGGAGAAAGGTCGACTCTCGATGTAGCAGCGACGGTAAGTCAAGTTCATTAATGTCTTATCTCGTTTTTTTTTTCTTCTTTCTTTTTTCATTGTTACTTTTTTGTAGCTTGTAAGTAGTTTCGGCTCTCGACGTTGCGTTTCGACAGTTTAATCACCGTTGCGAACAATGCGAGCGTTCGCTGCGCGGAGAAAGTCGGTATCGGCATTTCCTCGAGGCACGTGTGATTTACCATTGGCGAAGGTAGTTTTTGTTTTCAAGGTTGAGTATCGAAGCCTCGTTTAAGCTCGACTGATTTAACGAACGGATGATTGACAGCTTTTAGAAACTTCGTTTTTTTTAGTGCGTTTTTTAGTACCTAGTAAACACTTGATTGATGCATTTTTACACTAGTGAAAGCAATTTAATTTTCGATGCAACCACGTGACATGTGTCAATATTCTAATTTATGCAATAATTGAAAATCATAAAATCCTAACACAAAATTAAACATTCTGGCCACTCTCTAAATCTGAAAATGTTAAATTCATTTAAAACATCTGAATGATGACAACCTTTTATGTGATAAATCGTACGTTTAAATAAGCAAACCGAATTCAAATAAAAAATAGTACGGATGACCATATATTGACTTGATCTACTTAAAAATCCACGTCCTAGCATCTTCGATCACTCAAGGCTTAAAAAAATAAAACAAAAATAAATTCATGGTCACCTCCATGATCAACACATTAATTTACACCCACTGAATGATTACCAGAATAAGTATAAAAAAGTAGAAAAGTTGATTAGCCCTTCGACAGAAGAATCCCTCAAGATCGAGGCTGCAAAAAAATATGCGCCCACCTATATAGAATCGAGGAAACAAGCAGAGGTCGCACTCGACGCACGTCGGATTCTCAGTGCCGGTAACGTGGGCGGTCGCAGGGGGTTGCCCACCACTGCGTTACGGAGAACAACCCACGCGACTCTTCCGGATGTCGGTGTGCATCCGACTAGTACGAACGCGTCCTCCTGGCGGACGGGACGCGCCTTGCACTTCGCGGCAAATCAATATTTCTGAATGAAACGTCGAATATCGAATTGTGTCGACGCTGCAATGCACGACCGTACGAAGTAGCACACCGTACTGTTCGATAAGTGAACTTTGAGAACGATGCTTTGGCGATTCGCTCTTGTTTACGCGCGACGAATAAGATAATTTATTACTCGCCGAGTTTTATGCTACTCAAATTAAACTGTTCAAGATAATTGTATGATCGATGTGATCAAAGTTTACCAGTGACTAGATAAAGCTATTATTACAGCGTTACGAAATAATGAGCGTTTAAATTATCAAATTATAATGGTACGTCTCTTATTGTGCAATGTATCCTATAATCGTTGATATAAACTTGACGCGACAACGTGTCAAAATCAGAATCAAACGGACTATCGTCAATGGCATAATCAATCTAAACAACTCTATTTAAATATAATCCTTCAAAATGTAATCCTTCAGTGTTTACCATACCTCTGCATTAAATCGATACTTCAAATAAAAAAGAAGTACAATAATGAACAATAACAATAAACAAATAAACCAAAAATAAATTACTATGTACGATAAAAAAATCACATCACTTTATAAAACAATTATTGCACGTTGGTTACGCAATGAGTCATTACGCAAAGTTCATTCAACAGCGGTGAATCTAATTCAAGCTTAAGCCGATCGTCCGATAGTGCGGCTTGTGCAATAAACTGAACCGACGAAGACAGAATTCGATCGTGCGCCCCTTCGGGAAAGCCGCGAAAATTTTTGCAATGCAGCGCACGAGCTCGAGGCGCCGCGGCCGTCGCGGAAAATTTTCCCATGAGCATCAGCGTCATAACCCATCGGACGTAAGCGGCGGGCGCTCCGAAATTATCGATTCGCCGGAGCGCAAATGCACACGAACTGAACTACGGCGGAGATACGACGCAAATGCCTTGACTGGATTCGGCCTCTCGCTCTCCTGTTTATGCGGATCGCGTCGATCGATTCGCCCGCGAACTGCGCGCCGTCGTGGCTCCGCTGACTTTTGAGTGCATTTACGTGTACGTTCGATTTGGGAGGCTCTATTGAAAAATGTATAAATCGGTTTTAGAAACAACAATATTACCTAATGAGTGAAATGAACTTATCTTAATTTAATTTATTTTCTTACCAAAAATGGAGTATAAACTGCTTAAATTTTAAGATTATAAAATTAAATTTGAAATATATATTTGTCCGAATACTGCATGTACACATTTAATCTATGCAAGTAAAGAGTTTAATAGAGTTATTTAAAGGACGATGTAAATTGAACATAAATTACTTTGTAAATTGGAAAAAAAACTTTAAAATCGAAGGAAACGCACAACTATAAGTTGATGGTTGTGCAGTCAGTAACGTTTTTTTTTTAATGTTATTTTTTCTATCGAATATTACGTTTTTACATTTAATAGTATGGTCTTTTTCTAAAAGATTGATATTCTTTAATAGAGCCAGTTACATTAATAATTATTAAAGAAAAATTCTAATAATGCTTTGATTTTATTTCAAATATGAAAATCAGTAGACCAAATTAATAGGTTCTGTAATAAATTTAATGTAAATTGAAATTAACTTATAACTGAGATTTCCATTTTTCATTGAAAATTAGAGTGAACGACTTTAATTGATACTATTGCAGAGATAATAAAATAAAATGAATTTTATAAGTGTAGTTATCTAAAATGTAAATCTGATGAAAATTAACTAATAAATTACATAAACTTTCAGTAGATTGTGCATAAATAATTTAAAAAAGGCTGTGAATACTAAGTAGTACAGTAACAAGGTGATTAGCAAATATTTTTTCACTGTCTGACCAAAATCGACTTGTACTACTGAAAAAGTTATATTAACCTCCAGTAATATAGAGGCTTTTAAGTCAGACAGATTTCAATTCATCAACCGGTATATCTAACATACTTCTTAACATACAATTTTTTATGAAACTCCAATAAATTACATGCATTCTAATAGTAATTAATGAATACAGAATAACTTATGTAATCATTACAACCAGTCGATAATTTTTTTTTTTTGCTTTTAATAATCGTTTCGTCACATCATGACTTCCATGAAATAAAAACGTTTTACCACACTCTCGAGTAAAAAAAATGCTTAACATAATTAAATAACCATAACGAAGCCTCCACTTATCATAAGCACGGATAAAAAACAATGCAAATATTCTCCCGCCTATTTCTTCCAATATCAAGCAAAAAAAAAATGAAAAAAAAAAAAACATGGATCACTCGTTCTCTGCCATGCAATCGCTTTTTCCGCCGTTAAAATCTCATTCATTAAAAATTCAGAAAAAAACGCCAGAATGAAAAGCGATCGAGAGACGCGTCGACGGAAAAAAGAAAAGCGAATCGCTTGATAGTAACGTGGAAAAAAAGTGCAATTCATCGACGAGCGTCGCGCACTGTCGAGGAAAAAAAAAACGGCGCCGCGAGTGTCCTTTCGGTGGCCTCGGCGCTTGTGTGTGCGCGCGCGCGAGTTCAACGACTCGCGCCGAGGCTCGCGCGCGCGCCGTTTCCGCGGCAATGACAAACGAGCGAGCGACTCGACGCGCGGCTTATCCCCCGGAGGCGCGCGTTTTTCCATCAAGGCACAGCCGCTGTCGGGCCGCCGCGGATTTTTCCCGGAAAGAGCGCAGGTGTTACTGGGTCGCAATCGTTTAAATCTAACGTCGGAGGGGAAGCACTGGGACTCGGGGAAACGATATTTTCTTTTTTTTTACACGAGGCTACATGAGTTGCGTAAGATAGGCTGTTTTAAATGACAGATGACAGGGATATAGATTTAAAAGAGGGTACATGAAATAAAAATGTATTGATAGGGTCTAAATGGTAGGTTGTGGTTTGAATGTTGCAGAATTGTTATCGAGCAAAAATGCAGAAATACTAATGAATATGATAAATAAGTAAAATAAGTTACTGTAATAACGATAAATTAAAAAAAATGTTTCCTACGTTTGTAACTTATACTAAATGTTTTCTGTACTTTCTATGTTGAATGTACTAAACTAAAAAAATATTTTGTAATTATATAAAGTAATAAAACTGTAGATTATAGTATGTAATAAAAGAAATAAAAGTTAATATTTTAAATAATTAAAATACAATTACTTGCCATTAATAAATAATACATATATTCATAATAAAAATATTAAAGAAAAAGCTCTCTTTTATATAATCCTGCCAAAATTCAAAAAGAAATATTATATTGTTCCATAATAATTCGCTTCTTTTTTGCGAAAAGAATGAAGGGTCCGCGTCAGGGACAGATAATAGCAATTTAAATTATTTTGGCTATTGTACCAGTGAAGTCAAGTGCGCTTTCGAGATGGAATCTTTCTCCATCTCTTTCTCCCTCATGCGACATTTGCACTCAGAGAGGATGGCACGGTACTCACTCTTGTATTTCGTTGGATTAGCCATCAAGATCGATAAGTTCGCAATTCAATCCATCACTTAATCGCTCAGTTTATTTGTCTAAACAATTATTCAACTGAAAGGGATGGCTCAGAACGCGTATGACTCGTTTACCAAATTATAATTATATACGAATTATTTAGTTAATTATTATTGTTATATTTTATGTATTGCTGTAGATTTGGGGAGGCTTTATATAGGCAATAGTTTGCATTGCATGGGATCAAGTACCACTTAATTTAATCAGATTATGGCGGATAAAGCAATTGTTATTCGTTAAACACGCGCCAATGCAAAAATAGCTAATAATCTGTTTATCTATTTCTAACAAACTAATCAACTCTTAACATATTTCTAATCCTAAATTATAAATAACAAAATAGACAATTTATCAAATAAATGGCGGAAGATGATATCATTTCGAATTAGCTGCACTCGATCAATTACATCAGTGAAATTGAATGAGTAAATTATTAAATTATGGAACAATATAGCATTTTTAATAAACAATTAACGTGTATTTGTTTTCTGCTTGTAGCAAACGTATAATTTTAATTAAACTATCATTTAATGATCAAGCAAAAATTACTTTTTAAATCACATTAAGGTTTAAAAGTATGGTAAATTAATGGTATACGCAGATTAGATAAAAGGAGTTGTTTTAAAATTTTTAAAAGACTTGCCTATCGCGGATTCCCATGTTATAGACGATAGCAGCTTGGCCTCTTCCTTATTGTGGCACCCTGATCTTGTGGAGATCCCTTCGAATCCCGCGACGTTAGGGTTCGAATTACTACCGAAAACCGCAAGACAATGCACGCAGCCAAAGTAAACGTACTTTATGATTGACAATAATGACAATTGAATCGTCAACAATCAACATAATTTGCCCCTGCTTTTCTGCATCGACCGGACATCTCGATTTCATCAATCATTCAAGTTTTTGCCATTCATCCTTCATTCTTGCGTCACAGAAATCCTGAAACAGAGCAAAAAACGGAATATATGATCAAGTGCTAAATGGAAAATAATATAATACATAAATGTAAAAACAAAATTAAAAAAAAAACTTAAAAGATAGTGGAATATAAAAAAACGTCAAGATGGATTACAACACATATCAGCGATGCGTGAATGGAATTTTTGATAACATGTACGTGGGTTGCTTAACACCGGCATACGAAAACTACTTCGCATTTAATTTTTACCACCCAGCGTACTCCACTATCCATCAGTCAAGGATTTTCCAACTGTTAAATAATGGATGCGGAGTATGGTCGGATTACGATCAATTTTTCACTCCCTCAACAGAGTCAACATTGTATGGTAATGGAGATCAATCATCTTATTACTTCTACAAATCTAAATTGCCCCGATCGAGCGCGCATTTTTAAAGCGATTTTTTTGCAGTGCATTTTTCCAATCGCACCGATATATCAAAACCAATAATCAAATCGCTCGCGATCGATATTTCTTTGTTGCGGGCAGTTCGCACGTATAAATCGGCCGCCACCCGGACAAAGCAAATCGAATTACGCTCATTAGGCTCGAGCCGCAAATCGAGTGGCGATATCTTCGTGTGAGGAGAGCGATCGGCAACGCACAATCGCGAGCGGGGGCCGATTGTTCCGGCAGGTACGCTCGCGGCGCTAATTAGGAAAGCGCCACGGTCAGCCCGCCCGGCGAACAATACGTGCGTTACGCGCGGCACACGCTCAAACACGCGTACAGTCAGTTTGACGCTGGAAACTGTCGTAACTATTAATAGACGCGACGGAGTCAGCTCCGGTGCTTACCCCCCCGTACAATCTCGCAGGTCCGCGCGGCCTTGTCAACTGCATTCCTTCCTTGACCTACACCGAGCGGCGCGCGCGCGCGGAGCATTAGAACTCAGGGAATTCTTTACGAGCGGCGCGCGATCGCACTTTCGCCTCTGCTCTGCTCTACACCGAAGGCTTCGGAGCTGAGTTAATCGCTTTTTAAACGTGGGTTTTTTTTCTTCTCATCGTTACTTTTTTTTTTTTTTAAAAGAAGCTTTATAAAGTAAATATACTGTTTCGACGTTGGAATGACTCTATTGCAGTGCACAAGCTGCATTTTATATATTTCGTAATTGGAAGGTGGAATGGAAGCTATCCTTATTATCCTTTGTTCGACGGATTCTAATGAGCAGCTGTATCTACGTCTGAAAGTCGTTTTAGCGCATCGATTTCTAATTAGTTGAGCAAACTACGATTTAATTGCATAAACTAATTACCCCCGCGATCGATGTTTAAATTACATCTCCCGTTTTTTTCCCAGAATTTCTTTTATTATCGTGGCGCAGTCTTTCTCAATTACTTTGCACTGCCAGGACGGGTACAAGACGAATAAAACATAGCGCGCCAATAAGAAGGAAATGAGGGGCGAAGGAAGAAACTCGATCAGCAAACTCAATAAGTTAACCACAATAAATTAAGGCGATCCCCGTCGGTTTAAGAGGCACTAACGATCCGCGGAACGATTAATATCACTTTTCGTGTGCGCGGAAGATCAACGCGAGTAGCGCGTTCGTTGAACCTGTTAAAACGGATCGCCCGATTGACCCGCTCTGCACGCGTACGAATCAAAGAGGTTTCACTCAGTTGAGCGGTCCATTGACCCCGATTGCCTTCATACTTCTTTTGTTCATTTCTCGCAATTCCAAATGAAAAAAAAAAGCACGGATAACATCCGATTTTTTTACGAGTCAGTACAGTAACCACCACTTCACGAGTCTTATTTTAAAAAAAACTGTCTAATTTTGGAAGAGTGAAATTCGACGTTGCAAGTCGTTCACTTATCGAAAGAGTGAAGGATTTGTAACACTGCTTGAAAAAATATTATACAATAAGTATGGAATTTCTTATTGCTGTTTCATCCCACAAATCCTGCAGGATTTTCTAAAATTATTAATTTTCTACTGGCATTCCTATAGCAAATCCTTACAGAACGTTGTCTTAAAGATTAAAAGAATAAATATTCACTCTCTCATATTTAGAGATAGAGAAAAAAGTTATACGTTAAATTTTATTCTCTAAAAGGTATTGATATACACTCGAGTCGTAAAGAAAGTGAAAGAGCCCATTGAAATAGCCTAGACGTGCGGTATACATCCGCAAAAGGGGAAATAGAGGAGGGGGTAGGCATAGAACGCGTACGCGCGCGTATCGAGACGCAACGATCGAGAGCAAGTGAGAGCCATGACGGTGAGACGTGTGTTGTGCGATTCCTCTAGACTCGCCGGTATCGCTCGGATCGGCCGGCTCGCCGCTGGGGCTGCAGCCGCAGGAGGCCTCGCCCTCACCCATAAACTTTCCTGCTCCAGGGGAGAGTGTGGCGGATACCTCGACCTCGTCGCCGGACGCGAACATGCCGGGCTCGCCGGGCTGCCCCGTCGTCAAAGTCAAGTCTGAGTACCTGCGCGGCAGCCCGAGCCCGGGGAGCCGTGACACCTGCCTCCAGCGCGCCATCGCTGGCCAGCAGCAACAGCAGCAGCGCGCCCCGACGCCGAAGCAGCAGCAGCAGCAGCAACACCAGATGTTGGAATCGGCGACAGAAAGGGTATCGCCTGACTCGGTCTTCCCCGATCTAGCGAGTCCCCGGCTGTCCGGCCAGGCTAACGCCGGCGGCCAAGCGGACGAGCATCATCATCACCATCACCATCATCATCAGCAGCAACAAAGGTCCTGCACGCCGGCACCAGCTAGGTGAGATATCTTCTTTTTTAAATTTTGGTTTCCTTGTCTTGTCGGAAATTTGAGCAATGATGAACTTTAATCAAATTGGCCAGTAACAGGTTATCACTGCAATAGGTTCTACTACGGTGTTAGTACTCACGATACTTATATTTCAGAAAGAAGGTAGCGATGATTAACGAGACAAATTTTGATGAACAGTATGCACACTTCATTAATCATTGCTGCATGTTTTTTTTTAAATACTTAATTACCGTAGTAATTATGCAAAAATTTCATAATTCCTCTTGAGGATTGACATAAAATGAAAAATCCTGAAGATGCTGATCTTTTTTTGTATGAGTTAACAGCGATACTCACGACTTCACTCAATAATCTAAACACGTAATTAAAACCTTAATGACGTGTGCAAGTCAAACAGGATACTAAACGTAGATAAACAAACCTTTGAAAGAATTACATAGCAAACTTTTCGCACGTCCATTTCATTAGAATTACGACGATAAAAGATATTTCTCTGAGTGCACAGGAATTTCGTACAACTCCGCACAAATAAAATACCAATAATTCTATAAAATATCTACAATCTCATAATACTGCAGTACAAACAATTCTATACATAACATCTGCAATGCAATAAAAATTAATAAAAAAATTTCAGATCGTCGCCGCAATCTCCGGCACAGACGTTATCAAGCACGCCGTCGACGCCGATGTCGCAGGAGCCCTCCGGAACGAGTCGCAACAGCGACACCCCGGACAGACCGGGCAACAACCTTTCCTCCGCCCAGACCAAGGAAGAGTCCGATAACTCGGTCTTCGATGGCGGCGGAGGTGCCCACAGCAACGCCAACGGCAGCAACGGCAACCGACCCGAAAGCAACAGCAGCAGTAATTGCGGCCAGTCGGTCGTCCACCGGAGCAGCCCCTCATCCCAGTACAACCCAAGTCCCAGTCCGAACCAGCAGCCGCAGCAGACGTCGCCGAGGCCCCGCGCGCCTTCGGTGCCGCCGCACCTACTGTCCCACCACCAGTTCTGGTCGCAGGCGCCCGGCGTTCAGGGCTTCGCGACCCAGAGGTTGCTCAACGGCGTCATCAGCAACGCCGTCAGTTACGTCACCGGCAACAACGGAGCCGCCGGCAACGTCAACGTTAGCATCACCGGGAACAATGGGACCAGCGGAACCAATGTCTCCATCGCAAACACCACCACTGGTTAGTTGACGACAGTTTGTCCGGATAATCTTAAGCTCTCGCTTAATCGGGCTGTTGACGTTGAAACGCGCGTGACTCTCCGTGCAAAAGGCTCGACGAAATTAAATGTCGTAAATTGCTGATTCCGAGGAAACCTGAAATTATGGTGAGGCAAGTCTGCTCTCCGTAGAGGCAACGTATAATTAGTAGCGTTTGTATTAAAACCAAGATCACTGATTTCAAGCTTACGGTTGCCTCATAAAAGTCAAAGTTCTTTTATAAACATCGTGCAACGTCAGCTAAAGGCACCTGTCGATGCTACCGCATACAGCCGGAGAAAATTTTTCGTAAAAATGACTATACTGTTGTATAAAGTCATTAATAAAATAACTAAAAAAATGTTTGCACTGATTTTTTTATAGGTGAGGGTATGAAGCCGCCAGCGCAGCGCGCGGCACCGGCTCCACCGCGACCGCCGCCCACCGTGATAATGGGTGAGGTCGGAGGCGTGCGCACGATGATCTGGTCGGCGCCGGCCATGGAACCAGTGCCACCACCCGCAGCCTCCTGGACGGCGACCGCCTCGGCAGCCTCCTGCTCGTCCAGCGAGGAGTCCGCCGCTCAGCTCTTGCTGAACCTCGGCCAGGAGTCTCGCGGCAAGCCTGCTGGCGCCCCCTACTCCCAGGGTCCACCCCTCAACATGGAGAGGCTCTGGGCCGGCGACCTGTCGCAGCTGCCCGCTGCTCAGCAGATCCAGGCCCTCAATCTGACCGCCTCGGGCTCACAGCAGCAGCCGCAGCAGCAGCAGCCTTGGGTGAGGAACGGCGGCCTGGTCAAGAGCGAGGTGGCCTCGCAGGCTGCCGGACCGCAGATGCAGCAGCAGCCGGCGCCCACCGCCCAGCCCATGGCTCAGCAGGAGCACGAGGAGGACGAGACCCCCATGATTTGCATGATTTGCGAGGATAAGGCAACCGGCCTTCACTATGGCATCATCACGTGCGAAGGGTTAGTCCGTTTGGTGTCTTCAGTTTTCTTTTTGCGAGAGTGTGCGAGCATGTGTTTTCCGTTCAAGCGACTTTTGAAGTCGAGAAAGTATACTGGGCAGATATGGCATTAATTTAAAATCATTTTCTTTGTTGCCTTTGGGAGATTTCATCGAATGCTCCATTCTGGGAAGCCATACGTTTAACTCGATCTGGCGCGCACCTGCCCGCGCAGCAGATGTCGGTCCGTTTTTAAGGTCAAGCTCACTCTCTATACCTGAGAGCGAACGTTTCATTAAATCCCCAGAATACATTGGCAATCGGACAATGGGATTATAAATTTAACGGGCAATCAAATTGTTATTATTGTAAAACAAATATTTGTTCGTACAAACAAATATTAGAATCTGAAATAAAGATTAATAAGATTGCATTTAAAGAATGAAAATTAATGTAATGCAAGTGTAAATAACAATGCAATAAAGATACGGTATTATGTAACAATAATTCTCAATATCAAACAGGTGCAAGGGTTTCTTCAAAAGGACAGTGCAAAACAGGCGGGTTTACACCTGCGTGGCGGAAGGTGGCTGTGAGATCACGAAAGCACAGCGGAACAGGTGTCAGTACTGCCGATTTAAAAAGTGCATTGAACAGGGTATGGTTCTCCAGGCCGTCCGGGAAGATCGTATGCCCGGCGGCAGGAACTCCGGGGCTGTTTATAATCTTTACAAGGTTCGTACTTCAAAAGCACTGCCACTATCTAAATATTCACTCTTTTTACGTTTCAAGTCCTTCACTCTTCCGATAAGTGAACGACCTGCAACGCCGAAAGAGTAAATTTCTGTAGCGTACTTCCTCTCCAAGAAATTCTCCATAAAAATTCACTATTACAAACTAACGAATATTTCCTCCCTTCCAAAAAAAAAAAAAAAATTAGGTGAAGTACAAAAAGCACAAGAAAACGAAGAGTGTGTCGGCTGGGATGATGGGTACGGGCGGCGCGATGGGCGGAGGAGTAAACGGCGCCGGAGGAAAGGCGAACATGGCGGCCTCAGCGATGCTCGACAAGCACATGGCCGCCGCGGCGGCCAGCCTCCACCAGCAGCAGCACCAGCAGCAGCAACAGCAGCAGCAACAGCAGCCCCAGCAGCAGCATAGCGCGATGCACGGGGGCGGCTTCCTGGCACACCATCACAAGATCTCCTCGGCGGAGGCGCATAACGCCCAGCCGACGCCCAGCCATCCGAACCATCCCGCCCATCCTGGCCACCTCGTCAACGGGACCATTCTTAAGACGGCTCTCACCAACCCCTCCGAAGTTAGTATTAATCTTAAATATCCTTTGGTCCGCGATCTTTACTCGCTGAGGATAAAATGTGCGATGGCATTTTTTTATCTGCGAATTTTCACTTATTCAAATTCAGAGGCAAATGGGTGTTAATGCTGAAATAAATATTAAATTATGCATGCAAATGAAATAAAACAGGATACGGTCGATTAAAGTATACATGGATTTCTCGGAATTCGTTTTCACCGCCAGCGATTGATTTTACGGGCGTTGAAACATTTTGACAAGGTATTTTCCGCGTTGCGAATTTTGCCGAGAAAACGACGTCGGTCAAATATATAAGTTTCACTCTTCAGGCAGACAGCGATTCTATCAGCGATTAAATCCAAGTAAGACGTGGAAGCCTAGATTCGCGCATTGAAATTTAAATTTTAAAGCACGAAAATGAAAAAAAAAAACAAACCAGTTACACGCGGTGTCATCACGAGATATTACTAAAACCCAATTACGATAAACGGTGAAGTCGTCGACGAGCTCCGATAATTCATCCTGGGTTCAATAAAACAGCTCCGGGTTCTAATTACCGGCGGAAAAAATGCGATCGCAAGCCGTGATGACTGAAAAAACGACGATGCCAGTGTACGCTCGGAGCAGCGCTAATTAACTCCCGCAGGGGTGGAGGGGAAGAGGGAGGATGGCGGGAAAACTTGCGGCGGAAGATAGGAATCTTGGGCCAGTTGCGCAACGCTCCGTTACGAGAGCTGGAAAAGTGGAAGCGTTCGCTTTTCGCCGAGAGTGCATGCCTGAAATGAATGAACTCGGCGCAATTTCACTTTTCCAGACAGCCGACCGCGTGCGGGTATACGCACATGTATATATGTGAACGTGCGTGCAAAGTCGCTGAGGCTTCTTGCGCAAGGAATCAAGGTTTCCCGTATTACGAAAGAAACGACGAGCGGCTTAGATTAAAAGCCGGGACGAGCCTTCCCTTTTTAGTTTAATTTTTTTTTTCGTTTTTTTTTACAGCGCATAGCATTGTAGAGAGTTTCGTGTTTTTTTGTTCGTTTGTACAGCGTTGAAGATATTAATAAAATAATTGCACGTTTCGACGACACATTTTTTTGGATATTTAATTTTCTGGTTAATGAGTTAATAATTTGGCGGGATTTAAAACCGATGTAGTTTTTACCGATGGATCATAAATTCTTTAGTAAAAGCAGAATTGATTGCTCTATGACTATTACTGAATTTTAACGCGAGGGGAATAAAGTAAAATAGTTGATGGAGTTTAAAACTAAAATAACGAACTAAAAGGTCTTAGATTCTTATGTAACTTAAGGGAGCCAGCCTGGGCTAAATTGAAAAAAATACATTTTCTAGTATAATATAGGCTGTAAAAATTTAATTCGTCACTTTTGATAACTGGACCTTTTTATACTTTAAGTACTAATACAATTTAAGCTATTTATATACTATTTTAAATAATTTATTTTAAAGTAGACCTAAAAGCATTAGACCTTGGTAATTAATTTAATTATGGATTGCACCTAACTAAGGTGAAAAGCATTTAAAAACATTATTTAAATTTAGTTCGAAAGTGATTGCATTAGCAATTATTTTCACCTTTAATTAGCAGCAAAATTTGTCTAGACATTTTTTGCGCGTATTTGAATACGTACAGAAAACTACAAAAAGCTTCTACACAATTTTTACTCCCAATTGACGGTTAATAAATACTTTTAAATGTACATCCAAGACTCGATCCCTTTATAGCCTGAAAACATTTAAAAAAAAAATTCACATTCATTAACAGAACATAAAATCGTTTTTCTGTCACACGAGCATTTAAATTACCTTAACTTTTCGCTAGTCTCTCATATCTTTCTGTTATAAAAAAATTGTACTCGTAATGCCATTCTTTCCAGAATAAAAAATAATCGAATGTACGCTTGATAAAAAGTTTATTATAAATCGCCAAAAAAAAATTAAAAAAAAAATCAAATTTCACCGAAGTAGTTTTAAGGCTACACGTAAGTAGTTACAGAGCCTCTATAACCACTCACATAATTTTCCCTCGTCGGTCAGGAAAAGTCCCAGTTTGCGTAATCACGAGCCACGACTTTTCTCTCTCCGTCTCCTTTTCTCGCGCACATAATCGAGTCCGAGCGGCCAATTGAATTCGAAACCGGCGTCGACCGCTCGCCGACACCAAGAGCGCGTTTCCGCTCTGCCCCCGAAAGAAAACACTTTCGTTTTCCTCGTAACCCGTTTGGCTGCATTTCCCTCGGCCGTGTGCGCCCGCAGCGGGGCTTAATTTGCGTTCTAACGCAATTACGCAGCCCTCGCCGATCACCGGATTACCGAACGCTAGCAAATATCGAGGAGTGAATTTTCCTCGTTGCAATTCTCGAACTACTCTGACTTTTACGTGAAAAAGGAAGCCACTCGGTTGTAAAGGGTCTAGTTCCTTCTTTTTTTTACTGAGAAAAGACTTCTGTTCTCTGTTATTTTATTTTAACGGATTCAACAGACTTTTCTGTATATTAAAATAATTATAAAAGAAAGAATACGACAGGCGAATAAAGATAGACCTTTTAAGTATATAGAATCAATTATGTAAACGAAAAGTATTTAAGAAAAAGAAGTACGGGAAGAGTGGTTTAGTTTTCTGTAGATAAAATAATTTTTGCAATATTTTTGGTCACACTTAGAGAAATGTATAAAAAAACTCTCCACATACGTATAGGAATTAATTACTGTGTATGTTGTGTCAGAAAGTTACATGATAGTAAAATTTGCCAAAAATACAATAAATTTTACGAAATATAATGTATTGCAATTTTTACTGCATTTATGCCATACTTCAATATAGTATAATCGTTTTCTTTTCATAACGTCAGTCTGAGACCACTTTCCCATACAGTATAATAATTTTTAGCAGATCAGGTTTCTCAGTGCATCAGAGGACGCGAAAAAATTGAACTGCAACCATCATGATCCATCAAGCGCTGACCCTCGACGATCGTTAAATAAAAAATATCCAAAACTTTCATTTTCCGCGGGGAGAAACGCACCAGCTGCGGGGGAAATGTAAATGAAGTTTCGGGCCGATCGGTCGACTTGACCGAGGGGGACAGGAGGCCGGTGAGAGGGACGCCCGAGGAGTCTAGAGGCCATTGCCAAAAGTGAAACCGGCGCGCATTGTACCGGTTCGCGTGCGCTGGTATTGCGCCGCTCGCTTTCCACGGGCCTGACGTCACCCCGGCGAGTCAGCTGAGAAATCGACGATTCTCATTTTTTCTCTTCGTGCTTCCTTTTTAATTTTAAACTTCGGAGTTCTCGAATGTACGCAGACTCTCGGACTTCGCCGATCACGACTGACGGGAGAGTCTATACTGGTTGGTGTAAATTTTTTTTTCGCAAATTGGATTAACGTTAATGTGATTTTCTGATTCCGAGGTATTTCAATCCTTCTGGAAGACATGAGTACTCGCTCGCTTTCTACTTTAATCTTGATCTTTTAAAAGTCTTTAATTGTAAGAAATGGGAATTGTTTGAATTATTTGCCGAGCAATTGCTTTTAAAGTAAGATTCTTTAAATTAAATAAAAGGAACGATTATGGGTTTCACGGAACATTCCAGATTGCAATCATCGTCGTTTTTATTTTTCTTTCTTTTTACATATAAAAATCGTCAAAAATTGAACTTTCACATTTTCCGGAATCAATTCTCCCGATAGCGACAATAAAAAAAATTCCATCCGAGTAAATTCACGCCTGACGGTGCTCGGGGTCCAACTATTTCTTGGAGCTCCGTCGAAAAAAGTGAAGTGCGAAGTTGAATATAACTTTTCATTAAAACGCGCACAAAGAGCGTCCTCGTAACTTCACATCGCGGCTCAATTTCAATGCGCAACAATGCGCAACTCGAAGAAGAAAAAATCGACTTCGGGCAAAGGGGGTGCGGCGCGCGAACCGAGGGGATCGTCATCCCGTCGTGCAGGTAAAGCGTCAAGCGCATTGGCGCGGGCGTATATACATAACGGCCGGGGGACAATAGAAAATCAGCGGCAACCGGTGCCAAGGACGGACAGTTCTCTCTGCCGGCGAGTTCGCGCGCTCAGTTTCGTAACTTGTGAAAGTCTGCAACAAGGGACACTGACCTCACGCCCTCTCCCCACCCCCTCGCTTTCCATCTCTGTCTTTCTCACTTCGGTTCCCACTTTGGTTCTCGCTCTCCTTCTCTCCCATCGCACTCTTCTCGAGAGAGCGTGAATCTCTCACGAGCGCACTAGAATACACTCTCCTCGGTGTTCCTTCTTCACTCCCGGGTGACTTTCTTTCACAATAATTATGCGCGCGCGCTGCTTCGCCGACGGTTTTATTTTTCAGGAAAAGTCAAAAGGACGCGATCGCCTATATGTATTATGGATGAGATCGGTACGCCGAGCGGACAATGTACGTAGGAAGCGATTTTGGAAGGAGATTGATAGAAAGTGCTCGATCATTCTCGAGTGCCCTCTGAGTCATACACGTGAGGGAATACTGGAACGTTCCAGAAGAGCCGCGGAATTACATCTCCATCTCGAATTTGGAAATAGTTCTCGTCCATAGTTCTGACGTAACGTTGTTTAAATTCCATTCAATTTAATGATAAATGTCCTTTTATCTAAAGCCTACCACGTGTTCAAAGATTTTGGAAACAGCTGTTTGCATTTGTTTTTTTACAAAGTAAATGTCTGCATTAGATATTAGATACATTTATAGATTTTTTAAAAAAAATAATTAATGAATATCTTAGTATCTTAATTGTTTCTTTAAATATACGATTTTACATTTGGACGGTGAAAGTAGAATTAATTCAGAATTTTAAGCCTGCAAAAGACATCGTAAAATTCTATTCTATTATTAAAATAATGCTTTGTAATCTTAACTTATTTAAACTCTGAATTAAAATCTTAACTTAAAATTAAACGTCAAAAGCACCTTTATTAACGTACCATGCAAAATTACAAACAATAAATATGTTAAAGCAGTCCTGATAAACCAACCAATTTAAATATTCTCGCTAAATCAATCGTCAGCGTACCCAAGTCATTTCGGCTAATTCCGAAGTGAAAAAAAAAATCAGGAGAAAACAAGATCCGCGAACCAAAACAATTAAACTCTTTAGCTTTCGACGACACGCAGTGGCAAACTTTCACAATGACGCGTCGTCGCTCGTGATGCGACGTGCGCGCGTGTACACGCGTACAGACTCCGGTGGGGAGGGAAGATCGACGTCGATAGGAGGAACGCGGAACGCATCCACCGCTCGGCGAACAAAAGCACAATTAGCGAGATAACGAAGAAAACTCTCGCTTCGTCGCAAAAATCCTCGAACAATATGACTTCCTACTTATCCTCTTCCTCGTTCAAATTTGCAAGTGCCTCGCGCGCCTTGACGTTCGCTTTTAAAAAGAAGACACATATTTATCTCATTCAAGTATCAAGGGATAGAGATCTTTACACTAGGATGAAAATGTGAACTTTCGCTCATGAAAATTTTTTGTTTGTTTCTACAGGTGGTGCATTTACGGCAAAGGATAGACAACGTTGTTAGTAGTTCGCGGGATCGATCTATACCTCTGGACACTACCCTCGCCATGATTCAAACCCTAATAGACTGCGACGAGTTCCAAGATATCGCTACATTACGGGTACGTATAAATCAATCAAAAAAGAGGATTTTTTGGTAAAATTTATTTAGAGCTCACTAAAAAAATGATTACCATAACACTACGCTACACGTAAATAAAATATTATAAGAGTTACTATCTGCACTGTGGGAAATCAGTCCCAGACTGGACTTTCTAATAAATTAGTATACTCTATGAACTTTACCATAAAGTATGATAATTTATAACTAAAAGTCCAGTGATCACGTTCGTATACGCAAGTAATAATTTTTACAATACTCTTTTATCAGCGTATCATTGAAATTTTTATATAAAATCATTTTCTCGTAACACTTTCTGTAGAATACAGAATCATCCCACAACTACCTGTTATCGCAATAAAATTATCGAGCAACTCCATGCATCACTGCAGTGAACAACTGAGCTAACGAGTTGAATGCAATTTCAGAACTTGGATGAGCTGCTGGACCACAATTCGGACTTAAGTGAGAAGCTGTGTCAGATAGGAGACAGCATAGTATACAAACTGGTGCAGTGGACCAAGAGGCTGCCGTTTTACCTGGATCTGCCGGTGGAGGTGCACACGAGGCTGCTCACGCACAAGTGGCACGAGCTCCTCGTGCTCACGACCTCGGCGTACCAGGCGATGCACGGTACGTTCAAGGCCTCGGCCAACGCCACCAACGACTCCGAGTTCAATCAAGAGGTCAGTAGAGTAGGTGTCGGTTATTTCTATCTTACTAAACGGAGCGACAGCATCATCAAGCACTAACTTGCCGTTTGCCCGGCTGGTTTAGCAGGTATCCCACAACATGTACACGCTGCAAGCCTGCTTGACGAGTATGATGGGCAGACCGATAACGATGGATCAACTCAGGCAGGATGTGGGCCTCATGGTCGAGAAAATCACGTACGTCACGCTGATGTTCAGGAGGGTCAAACTGAGGATGGAGGAGTATGTCTGCCTGAAGCTGATCACAATGCTATCCCATGGTGATTTGGAGCAGCTTGTCTTAGGTTAAAAATTATTTATTACTACATCACTTCAATTGTCAATTATGAAAAAAAAATAATTTCACTCGACTCAGATTCACTTATATTAACGTGTCAATTTTTATCAAAATTATTGTTTGCACTGTACTTTCATCGCGTGGATTATACTGATTATATTAATTCATTGGTTTTGTTTTCTCACTTTCAGCAGACCCAAAACGTAAGTAGTCCACACTTTTATATTGAGTTTCCACAATTGAGCCTTAAAAAAAAATTTAAATCTAATTTTGATGTTAAATTGTATTACAGCGCGCACCTGTCCAGTGGAATTAGAACACTTACAAGAACGATACATGAGCTGCCTGAGAAGCTTCGTCGAACACAGTGCTCCGACGCAACCAAGCCGCTTTCACGATCTTCTCGTCAGATTGCCCGAAGTGAGTTTTCCCTAAAGCTAAACATGCAATAATCTCTAAACTCAAACTCATTTTGAATCATTTTTTTACTCTAACAAATTAATTAATTTTACTCGCATTTCCAAAAAAAAGTTTTAATTGAATTAAAAAGTCATTGATTTATTTATGAAAAACGAAATAAAAAACTAAAAATAAAAATGTGCAATAACGAAATTTCAGGTACAATCGGCGGCAGCTTTACTACTCGAGAGTAAAATGTTCTACGTTCCTTTCCTATTGAACTCAGCAATTCAAAGATAGTAAATAAACAAGCTGACGATTGAAGCTGACTACCTATACATAATATACATATATAAATAAAACAGACAAATTGAACAAACAAAGCGAAAGGACGATATGATAAAAGAATATGTGCATTCGGACAATTCGCGCCGATCCGGGCGGAAGTACCGGTTCTGTTTGTGTATATAATAATAACTATAATATATAAATATTATATATAAATATATAAATAACATTAATGTGTGTGTTCGTCGCGTTGTACAAAAAAAGTTGATGGAAAACAAAAAACGAAGGGAAGAAGGAAAGAGAATTAGAGATGCAAAAAAGAAACAAAGCAAGAGGTGTATAATGAAGATAAATCCGCAAATTTGGAACCGTCAATTCGATCGAACGATTCGAGGAGCAGGAGATGGTGAACACTGAGAAGAAAGACGAGTCGAAGAGCGAAAAGAAAAATTAATAAATGCACTGCAGATGGAGAACTCTAGGACGTTATTACTGATAAATTCGTATTAGGAAAAAAGTAAAGTTTAACAAACAAAAAAAAAACCGAGGAGAGATGAAAGATTACGAAAATTAAAAAAAAAGAAGTAAATCGAGAAGGACTGAGCTTTTTTATCGAAACTAAAAGACTATATTAATAATATATTTCTGTACGCAGTCGAGCAACTACGTCGTTGTGTGTTCACATTGCATAATCCGAATCGATAAGACTCTTATTGTACGTACCGCTTCAGGTTGAGGTGTCGCCACCTCAAGAGGAGCTAAGAAAAAAAAATAATATTAAAGTAAAAAAAAACCACACACACCGCCATTTAACCGTCGAGAAGCGAGTAGGGACGTTCGACTCGTCGAGCGTTGGTAGAGTGACCAGTAGGAGAATGAACCGACGCGGCATCGGCATTCACCGCGAGTGAGCAAAAAAAAACTGTATACACTATGTCTCCAAGACACTAAAAAAAAAAAGTAAAACGACATCGGCTCTGTTTCGCGTGAATACGAGGAAAGCGTCCCGGGGATACCACAAATGTGTTTATTTAAGATAATATACTTCCACGCGGACTAATAACTAACTTATGGCTGCCACCGCATGTATAGGAAATAAAACGCAAAAAAAAAATCCAAAATAAGCATACACGTAAGACACACTCCTACACTATAATGAAGGGTTTGATGAAGATAATTAAATGACCAAGGGCGGAGTTAGTTTTTTCGATTGATTTTTTTTCATGTCCTTTGTAGATGCAGAAAGAAACGAGTCTCTCAACGACGTTCGAACGCGGTTATTAATTATTGCTTTCGCTCGTTGTTTTCTTTTCTTTTTTTTTATACGTACGTAGCATAATTATAGCTATCCCGACAGTCATTTTTCGCTGCCGCTATTTTACCAACGTTAGAGTTACCGAAAATAACTTGTATTGTACGAAGATTTTAATTAAATACTGCCAAAGCGATTGTCGGCCGGATTTGCGTATAGACTCTCGACAGGCTACCGAATGTCCGATATGACTCTTACTGCAATTTTTGCAAACTACTTCTATACTGCCGTTAAGTTGAATTTTTCGACTAAATATTCTCTACAAGTAAACGTGCGTAGGACACTGTCGCATTTCGCCTACGTCATTAATACAACGCTGCAATGCAACGTCACCCTTTACTTTTCGTCGTTTTTGTATTACAAGAATTCAAATAATTTTGTGTATATCTTATGCGTTAACAACGAGAAATCAAATATACCAAAATCAGTGCCGACAATATTGTGTTCCGTTGTTAATCAGAAAGTCTGAAGGAAACGCACTAAACAAACGCTGTACACAGTTTTTGCGCTTCAATGAATTTTTCTATATTTTGATAATCTTAGAAAGAGAGAAAGAGAGAGAGAGATGAAGATTTTAAACCACTGCAGTTTGCGTCAGCGACTTTTTACAAAAAAAAAACACAAAAACAAACCTCTTCGAAATCCATTACTGAGCGATTTTCATCAGACTTTTTGACAAACTCGCTATCCGCATAATACACTTGACTGTTTGCGAAGCCGAATACGAGGTCGGATGATTTTAGAAGGACTAGATTTGCGTATGCTGGGTTCGAGGCGTGAAAATCGTGTGACCGACAAAATTAACGAGACAGTGGAAATCCAAGCGACACGTGCGCCCGATATTTTTGATACTTAAATGGGGGTAAAAAAATAAGAGTAATGACTAATTGTAGACGAACCAATTGTACAGATTGTAATATGCGAAAAACGAATTACAAAAAAATCATATGAATTGTACTCGTGTATGCGAAAAAGATCTCATTGCCGTGATATTATTGTTAACGAATTGCTTGTTACAGCAACTTTTCACAAATCGACGTGACCGATTGTCCTGCGCGCCTAAGGTTTGGTTTCAAACGAGAAACTTTATTTTGGTGCGCCGAACGAACGCTACACTGTCATCTCATTCATCGAGCATAAAAAAATCATTTTTAAGATTATAAAATTAAAAAAAATTAGAATCGTTTATCGAAACCTTTCAAGTCATTTCGACCTCACGAATGAAATAACATTGCTGTCATCACTTCATAATGTAAATTGCAAAGTGTGTTTCGATAGTTTGTCTAACATTTTACTTAAGCGAATAACACAATGCATTGATCTTTTTAGTATGCATAGTTTGTTATTATAATTTAACTGCGATAAATCATAAATTCTGTATTCAAATCGCTCTTTACGATAAGAAAAAACAAAGGGATCATGTGCATTCTCTTTCTTTTGGAAAGAAAACTAAAACGAGCCCAGCATACGACTTGCACATCAAAAATGTAAAAAAAAAAACAGAACATGATAGAAAAATTATGATTGAAGCAACACGTAATCGAAACCTTACCGATTTCTTTCATTTACCAAGTTACCACGATAATCTCATAGTTATATATGCTACGAACTAAACAAAAAGAATCATTAAAAAAAACTACACCTACACATGTACACCATGTAAAACCCGCATAAGCGTATTGTATCCATGAAAGTCGAAAACGATCGTCGCGACTGCAACAAGCGAAGTATCTCCGTGTCTCGCACTTTATGAGAATTTGTGATATATATGTATACGGTTAACGATTTGCAAGGGAGAGAAATTTTTTTTAAATCACTAATCGTCGCGGCGACATTAACCATAACTGATTCATCCTCGAGTGTGCATTTATTTACATTCTTCGTCGGTTTAGTTCCTCAAACGAAACAGCATCTTACGTACGTTTATTTTATCTCCTATATTATTCCTCGTCTATATACGATTTTTATTTTTATTTCCTTTTCGTTTCTCGTAGGCGCAAGATCTGGAGACACTTCGGTCGCGATCGACAATCGATTATTTATATAAGGAGTTCGAATTGTTAAAGTAAATTAAAGAAGCGTTATTTAAAAAAAAAGTATACTAGTGGTTGAAGCTAGTTTATATATAATGAAAAAGACAAAAAAGAATAAAGAGAAGCGTTAACTTTTGAATATTATTTCCTGAGACGTGTGTATGCATGAACTAGTGCGCAAATTAGAAGCGAAGAAGTTTGAGAAAAAAAGAGAAGGATAAAGAATTTTTTTAAACGGAGCACGCACGAGTGGGAGTGGGTATAAAAATAATGGTTTCGACGCCGTTGCAGCCTTCATTTCGTCTTGCCGCCGTAGAGTTTTTTCATTGTTGCGAGGGATTTTTTGAACGAATACCGAGGCGCTCACACTCGCGGGTCTCGAAAGCTTCTTGCTTCCTTTCGTAAATAATCCGGCGTTGTGTTAGAATATATATATATTATATACTACACGGAAAAACAAACGAAACTTTGGAAATTTTGCTTTTATTTTTTATCACTGTATATCTTGACTGACTTGGAGTCATAATATAAAAGAAGGCTGATTTATTAACTAATATTTTAAAAAACAAATAAAAATCATAATATAAAAGTAAAATGACTACTGGCATTATTCTGACACTATACCAATTATTTATTAAGGTTATACGATAAGTATATATATTTTTTAATTGTATAATTAATCGACATTGTACTTCTATCGTTTGAAATTGTCAAAAAATAAAAGAAAAAACATTGAACATTTTCAAAAAAAAAAAAGAAAAATTTCTTGAATATTTGAAAATGAGTTCCAAAATTTGAGCTGCTACGAGTACGAGCGCCTGCGGTGTTCGAGGGAAACGCAAAAATGATCGACACGAGATGCACAGAAGATAAAAAAAAAAAAGAATTACACGGACCTTGGGCCTAACAAAGCCTGAGGCTGCTTGTCCATGTTATAAGACTTAAAAAAAAACTACTGATGGATACTTCGTACGATTAACGTAAACTTGTATATTATTTGTGGATAAGGAAGTGTGTCGCGAGGTGCAAGAGTTCTCCCCGTTTCCCGTCCGTGCGCGCTATAATTGTGTTCAATTGGATGATCGACGAGGTCCCGGTGTTCTTCCTTTTCTCTTTTCTATATCCATGTTGCTTTTGCTCGTCCATTTACCGTCGCGTACAGAAGCACCTCTTTTCGCATGAATTTTTTCGTACTAAGTAAATTAGAGCAAAAAAAAAGGACACGAGAAAAAAGTTCGCTTTCTTCAATTCCTGCCTCATTTCACGCGAATATCTCAACTTCATATCTACTCTGTCAATTTTTCGACGAGTGTATGTACATATGAAAATCGTCGTGGGAGCGAAAGTAAAACGTTCAAAATTTAGATTAAAAAAAAAAAAAAAAACAAATAAATATAAAATAACGTGACTAAAAAATCGGCGTTACAGCGTGAATACGACTGACACTAATATTTTTTAAATCTTTTATTAGACTCTATCACGCTTGCGCTTACCGCGTATATTTTTCTATTTTCACTCGCTTCATCGGTCATCTTAAATCATTCCCATTTCTCAGCTTCGCTCTTCATCAATTTTGCATAATTTACTTTTTACGACGAACATTTGCGAAGCGAAACTAAAGAAATAGTTATCGCGACTGCTTCTAAGCTGTAAAAAAAAAAAAAAAAAAAAAAAAAAACACGAAAAGAGTGCGCGCGAAGTTCTTTGACGAAAAAAAGATTATAGCCGTGACTTTTTATTTCTTCGATTTTTTCGTAGATCGAAGAGAGTGAAAGCAACCGAAACTCATATTGCTCCGAACGAAAAAAAATTAATAGCAAGTCGAGTAAGAGAAAGATAGAGAAATTGACAAGTCGATCTGTCTTAATGTGTAAAAATAAATAAATGTACGTAATAGGATGTAAAAAAATGATTTAAACGGAAAATCATATTGGTACACGATGCCGGGAAACGAATCTGGAGAAGCCTTACACCTGGGATGGGCTTTAAAGCGCTGGATCAGCAAGACTTAGGGCATTATACTACTACCGAGAGTATTATCGTGCCCAACCTTTTATTATATAAGTGCGAGTGAGAGTCTATATATTGAGGAAAACAAAAGGTTACATAAAAAGGCAGAAAGAAAGAAAAAAAAATAAAATAAAAAAATACCGAAGAAATAAAAAAAGGAAGAACGAATAATACACACACACACATGTACACTCACACATGTACGCATTGAAGCTCTTACCTATCTTTTGTGGGTTGAACGCAGTTTGCACTTAACGTACGAATATAACGAGACGACAACTAACGTTGCGATGAGAAAAAAATGATAAATATGTTGAAAGTACTAGTCTATCTTTAATATATTATACATTTGTTTGTGCATTTTTAACGTCGTTTCAATAAAAACGAGACCCTTTATTACTGTTGATCATAAAGAGGTATAATTGGAACTTTAAAAGTTCGTTAAGTTGAAAATCACCGTTTGTGAAAAACTTGCGAGTAACGATTTGTGATATGCTTCTGCGTTTAATCGCTTAATACGTATATTTGTGTATTGGCCACGAAATCAATTACTTCGAGAGAAAACGCAGGATTCTACTTTTCATCCTGAAATTTTGCCATTTAATGAAATTACGTTTTCAAAATCTCGATAAAATAAAAAAAAAACGCATTTATACGAAGAAACATACAAAAAATTACAGAAAATTCATTATTTTTTCGTCCATTTTTCGTATTAAGTATATGTAAAGCTAACAAACAGAAGAAAAAAACAAGGACTGACAAAATTCTTTATTCGTTAATTCGTATGAAAGAAAAAAAAGCGAGCGTTCAGTGAACACGTCAACCCAGAAACGACGGGCCCGACGAAGGAGAAAAAATTGCGAGCGAAAGAGCGAGAGTGTGGTAGAGATAGCGAAAAGAATCGAGCTAGCCGAGGGTGCGAATTTTATCTCGGCACGATACTTTTTCAAATGAGTGAGTCAAAGTTACCAATTTCTACCTACGTTTAGGGAAGTACTTTTTATTATCTCGTTTTACCTTCGACTATTCCTTTTGTAATTGAGATTGGCCGTCGCGAACGGACGCCGCCTCGAGGGTATAATTCGACGCTGAGTTTTCCTCATTCGATTTTCAAAAAAAAAAAAAAAAAAAAAAAAAAAAAAAAAAGGAAACGAGCTTAAAGAACAAAGATTTCGATCCACTCCGTCTCTCACTAGGGTGCATTTCAAATGGTGCGTCTCTTTTTTAATCTTTGAAGAACTAGTTCGTCAAGTTTTACCAATTGACAATAAATTATTTCACTCGAACTTGTTAAAAGTGGATAAGAAATATTTATTTCGAAAAAAGTGGGGAAAAAATTATAAATTAACTTTGCTTCGTATTGAGGAAAAAGAGATGTTTGCAATGTAATTATAGAAGTGTTAATTATCTAATTTCTAAAAGTAATTTATCGCGCATATATCTATGCTATAATCATTATGAATAGAAATAATAGTATATGATAGCATCAATTTATAAAAAAGCGTAAATGTAAAGACACGTATTAAAAAAAACTAAGATAACGATTTATTTTAACATAAAATAATCCAATTTTGCACTAAATAAAAAAAAATTAACATGTATATTATACCTTGCGTAATAAATTACATTTAAAAATTATGTAAAATTACTAGTTGCATTGCAGGCAATTTGCGAATTTTGAAATGCTCGGTTCTCGAAAGAAAAAATTATCGACACTAACGACTGAAATTAATATAAATATAAAACTGCTCGAACGTCCTTTTAAACGTCTCATATATTTGATACGAGAAACGCAATGGAAAAAATAGACATGCTTTAAAGGTGACGCTCGAGCAATTTTTACAATTCGAATTTTTCAAACTTTGTTCTTCAAGACAAGTGAATCGTGAACAAAAAGTTCAAGTGGATTTCGAAAAAAAAAAAAAGCTTCTGCCTCGCAAGACGGAAAACGAACTGGATAAAAGATAAACAGGGATCGCGTTAAAAGATACGCACACAATTTAAAACTGATTTCTAACTTGTTATAAATAGTTAAGTTGCAACGAAGACTCAGCGATGTTTATAAGAGTAGGGAACGAAGGCAGTGTCCGGATCGTGAGGTTGCGTGAGCCCCTTGTATTTTTATGAATAAATAAGATATTTTAAATGAAAAGTAAATCTGAAGTCTGGTTGGAGATGCCTTTCATAGGGATTATAAATGTAGATAATATATTATACATAATGAACATAAATACACTATATATTATTATACATATATAGATAGTAAGAAGTAAATAGAATTATTATATACATGACGAAAAATAATATTATTACGATTAAATAAAGTGATTAACGATTAATAATAAAACGTGTCAATTACTTACAAATACCCTAACTAGTACTATTTTAATTATTCGTTATTAAGTTGTTACTTAATTTATTTATTCAAATTTGCCTTACTAGCTTCATTTGTTTTAATATTTTCTGTTTGAAAGCATTAATATCACTACAATATGATTTATATATTTTAAACAAGGAACTAGAATATTTAAATAAAAGAACTTAAAAAACAAAACGTTAAGAAAATTTTAATTTTATTTTGTCATTTAGAATTACCTTATTGCCTTTGAAACATTGAAAAAAGTAAAACAACGAACAGCTTAATTTAATCTTATCTGTAGAACGAACCAAATTATCAATTCGTATCTCAACTTGAACGAGCTTTTATGAGAAAACAGTCATTTTTAAAAATGTACGTAGCTCTGAAAAATGAGTTAAATTTTATAACTGTGAGTACTTCTATAAAAAAAAATTGACATCGATTGCAATTTTGCAATTTGGAGTGACTTTGAGATCCTCCTTTTACTCACTCTTTAATAGTAAACATGGAACTGATACTATATTAAATTTTACACAATGTTGGTAATGACAATTTTTTAAATAAAATTTTAATTTAGCGTAAGCGTGTGATCGATAAGAGATGACTTCGTCGATAAGTGTCCGACGCAAAAGACTTTGGCAACCGCTGGGCGCGCCACTGTGCAAATTATTCCACTTGTTATTCATACTAAATGATAAAGTTCAATGTCCGAAAAATCGGCTCTCATTTTGCACATTCAGCGGAAGTCACACTTCGTATTTACAGTCAGTGACTCGAAAGACATGGATGCTGTGAAGGATAAAGTAGCCATCGTCACTGGCGGAGCCAATGGAATTGGCTATTCCTGCGTTTGTGCATTACTGGAGAAAAATGCGAAGGTAAAATTTAAAAAGTCAATATTAATAAACACCTTTTTAGGTTACTTATATGAAGCTTGTGATTTTCTAGTACGTTGCAATTTTCGATAACACGACAGAGAAAGTTTGGCTCGATGAACTGGAAGACAAGTTCGGCAAGCACCGAGTAGACGTTTATCACTGCGACGTCTCGATCGAAGATGAATTTAAATGTGGGTGACGTGCATAATAAACGCATTGCGAAAATAAAATGAAATAATATAAAATATTCTGATTATGCCGACAAAGCTGAGAAATATCTAATATTGATTTTAGCCAACTTTGGCAAAGTTGTTGAAAAGCATGAGTATGTTGACATTTTGATCAATAATGCTGGAGTCGGAAATGAAAAAGATGCTGCACGATTATTTGATATCAATGCGGTAAGTAAAAGTGCAAAAAAAAAATTATACTTAATGTTTATCTCTTGTAAATAATACGAATGCATTGCACATTTTAGAAAGGCACTATTCTGGGAAATTTAATAGCAATCGAACATATGGGTACTCACAAAGGGGGTTTAGGGGGAGTCATTGTAAATGTAGCTTCCGTCATGGGATTATTAGATTGTCACATATTACCCGTTTATAGTGCATCGAAACATGCAATTGTATCCTTCACGAGGTCAATGAAAGTGAGTCATAAATGACAGTTTATTTAATTATTAAGATGCCTGAGGACTCAAAGTGATAATCATTACAGCACCAATATTCGCTATACTTTTGTCAATTCGATCCCTCAGACTTCATAATTTGAATAAAGTTCATATGAAAATTTGTATGTTATTTTTGTGCAGAATAATTGCGCAAACATTGGCGTTAAAATTTTTGCCATTTGTCCGGGATACACAAGTACCAAATTAAACGATGAATTATGGGAAGAACATTCCTACAATTATTTGGACTTCATCCCCACGCAAAACATTGAACAATTTCGCCGCAATTACGTGCAATCGTAAGTACATATTAAAAATATTCATGTTAAATAGTTATCAGTAAAAAAATTTAACGCTTTCGCAGACCTGAAAATGTCAGCGAAGCGGTTATTCAGTTAATAGCGGAGGCTGAGGCTGGTTCTACGTGGGTGGTTCAGCACGACAAACCGCCGTTTGGAATTAGTTCCTCAGATAATTACACAAAGCGAATGATCGACAATCAAGAAGCATCCGGCTTAAGACAGTTTTTCTGCTGGTGATTCAATCACAGTTTTGCGCAAATACATGTTTTTCTCAATTTTATAAAATAAAAGAAAAAAACACCAGCATCCTTCAATTTTATTTTTATTTTATTTTCACAATCATCTGTATAGTAGACGAGAGTCAATTAAAAGCAATAAAAGGACAAATAAATAAAAGCACTGATTTTTTCACGCATTTTTATTACAGATGTTTCATTACGTTAACTTAACAAAGTCCTATACTTTCAAGGTACATGATGATCGTTTACAATGACGACTATCTGTGAGATCTTTAAAGGATCGTTACGCAGTGTTCAAGCTCCTGCGTGAAGCCAACATAAACAAGGATTTAGCGAAAAACGCAAGAAAAAAATTCGCTCGAGTTTAAAGGACCCGAACTTAATAAGACATTCCTGTACAATTGTTTATATATCACCCGTAAACATTTTTCCCTTTTGCCGTTACAGAAAATTTCAATATCGGCATATTTTTTTGCACACGCTTCGATAATGCGTCATTTTTTTTTTTTTTTTTGTTTCTTCAATCAAAAATGATATAATCAAATGGATTGTTACAATACAGTTTTAATGCAATAATAATATCAGATTATACTAATGAATGAACGTTGCAATGCACAGAGTCGCTCGTCTACGTAAAATCCGAACAATTTTAATCGTAAAGTCGCTACGGTGATAATTAGTAATTTGAAAGATCGAAAAACTAGTCAAGGAGAGTACAGACAGCTGAAAAAATATCCTCGTTACTAGTATACAGTGGGAGTCATTTAGAAATTTGCCGCAAGTGCTTGTACACATCGATTAAATGTAAAGCGACCGCGCATAGTGGCCTTTATTTTCTCCCTTTTAATTACGAAAAGTTATTCGCGCTCGAGCGATTGACAAACGGACGAATCTCAATATTGCGAACGCCAATTCTACAATACGTCTACAGGGCCTGGGATCGCGAGTGCACTGTTCGAATTCTGCGCGCATGACTAATTTAATTACTTGAAGAATCTTTTTTTGCAAAAGACAATTAAAAAAAAACCTGTAATTACGGTGCGCTTGGAAGATATAATTGATTTTGGCAACAGAGATGGTGAAATTGATTGACTTAATTAACAGTCTCTCACGTTTATCTCACTTTTGTATTCGTCACATTTGAACCTGTCAAGCTAAATTTCTTCACTTCCAAATAAATAGATTGAATCTTAATTTTTCTTTCTTGTTTTTTGACACAATTGACAGATGATATGTTAATCTATCTAGAATTTATACAATGCCTATTACCTTAGCCTAATTAGAAAAGCTTTTCTCACTTTGTCGTCTTCGGTAAAAAAAATCAAGACATCGAATTGAAATATAATTTTCCGGGTGTTTTAGAGAAAAATTGATAATACATCGAATGATATGTAACATTAATTTTGATATATCCAACATGGCTTCTACAAAGCACAATCAACAGAAAAATAAATATATATATGGAATTCAAACAGTGCACAATTGAGACTCCTTGGTCCAATTTTGTTCGCCCTACTCATTAGCCAGCTGTGGATTAAATATAATATATATCGTCATACGCGTGCCGGAGGCTGTCAAAATCTCACACGAAAATTGGCTAATTCTTGGTTATGATCGAGGGGACGAATGTTTGAAAAATCTCGTTTATATAATATATAATATATATTTTTTATGTATACAGCGTTAAGCACAAAGCATAAGCGGTCGCAGTTTGCCTTCTCGCATCTTCGGCAAAGCTCAACACAATGTACGTTTCATACTAAAGTAACATTTTTTTGTGTATATCTAAGATAGCACGCTCTTTAATTAACGTTTAGATGCTGATACAATTGAAAGCTTTTGTTGGTATTTGATTAATGACTTATACTTAAAATTTTACAAAGTTCTTTTTTTATAAAATTGTCCGATTCTCAATAAAGTCAATTGCTTTTCTCAAAAGTTTCAAAAGCTTCCATTGAATCATTTCTAATTTCATCATCCAGTATTTTTAATGCTATCGCTATCTACACGGTGATTTTCTTAAGAAGGATTTCTTACCTTAAAAAGTATTACATTGCGATATAAATTTCAAAAAGAAAGTATAAGAATAATGTGGAAGCTGCGTAACGGAAGGAAAAGCTGCGACCGCCTTCTCGTTGCTGTTCATGAAAAAACACACAAACACGGAAGGTGATTAATTAAAAGGGGAATTTACATAGGCTCTGAAGAAGAGGTAGATAAGGCAACGTCGATAGCGTATATCCGTTCGATAAGAATGCTCTTATTCAGCGAGAGCGCGAGTCCCTTATTTTTATCCCTTAATCCTCCTTTCCCCGTTTTTTTTCCGCACGCCGAACTTTTTCCCTTTCAGAGAGCAGAAAAATTCCCATACTTTTCGCATCCGCACATGCTCCGACTACTATCACAGAAACACCTTCGGCGTAGGGATCTACGACGTAAAAGGTACAGGATATTCGATCAAATTGCACATATTGATATAATCTTCAGTGTGATCGTCTTCCAGTATCACAGAAATTCGTGTACTCAATGCAACGAAATTATAGATTTTTTGTTGTTTTTATCAGTCCGGAAAGTATTTGGACTTCCATACAGATCATAAATCATATTGTCGAGTTTTCTGTTTTTTTAATCAAAGTGAAAATTCTCGAAGGCACACGATTTCACTTTCTTAGGGCTTACTCTCTCGACGAAATAAAATTTCAAGTGCTCCATTAGAAATTAATTACATTTTATACTCAAAACAAAAGAGGAGAAAAACGTTCATAAGGGCATTTTCGGTGTCCGCGAAAAATATGGGAAATTCTCTCTCGTTCAACGCTGCGCTTCCGCTACTCGTTAAATGGTTCCTTTATAATCGCTCCGATCGTTTGACGGTCGAAGGTAACGATAAATAATATCCTTCATTAAATTTTTCACTTTTCACCGTCAAATACTTGCAACAAATAATGAATGAACGTTCGATTCTCGTGTATTCAATAAACAGTGCGACGAAATCGCCGTTGGCCACTTGCGATTTCTGCATGCTACGGTACAATAATTCGAGTACAATATACAAAGAACATTTCTGTTTCACACATCTGCGACGAGGTTCAAAAAACAGGACGGTTATTATTTATTTACGGGGACATTCGCTAAGCAGTGACATATTTGCGATTACGGCCTTTTTGGATTTTGAGACGCATTCCCACATTTTCAGTTTAGCTCGATTTTTTTTTAAATTGCTTGCACATCACTGCTCCGTCGCTTCCCATTTTCTTTTTTTTCGTAAAATAGAGAACTGCGCCTTTTTTCTAGCGGAGGACGAGAAATAAAGCTTCCATGGTTACGAAGTTTATCATTAAAACTTTTTGCATTTGAGCGAACGTGGTAAAATATTTACTTTGTTGTCCAGAAAAAAAATTTTGCTGTAAATTTAATTTTCAATGAAATTTATCGAGACTGACAACGATTACATTTCTCTTCCGTTCACCAGCCAAACGCTGTTCCTTGCGGTAACGTGACATTATCGACATACGTGTCTCTCACAAGTCCGTTGATACAAAAGACTATTTTCTAATAGACCGTCGTCTTGTTTTTTTCGAAGGCACTGCTCGAGGGGTTTCAAAAAGTACAAAGAATCGGGAAAAAGACTTCGAAATGACAAGGAAACGACTCGCGAGCAATAATCTTCGTGTATTGGGATCAATGGAAAAGTCGACTGTTATTGATCTCAAATATGAAATTAAAAAAACATTTATATCCTATTTATAAAGTTTACTTTTGATCGCACGCAATATAAACTTTACACATCTTTATGCTAAACAGCTTTTCTCGTCGTTTCTTAATTATAATCGAAGGCTATATATCTCGTTTAAAGAACAACATTAACTCTAGCAATAACGAAACGACTTTTGCATTGTCCGTAAGGCGACTATGTATGATTTTGGCAGCCTCGTTTAATCCGTATCACAAAGTTGAACATCGAGCGGATTCGACTAGACAGCCAGTGTCAATTGCCTGCAAGACAGTATGTATGCGAGTAAAATACAGTCGAGCCTAAGGAATTTTCACAATTTTTTTTATTATGTTTGTCAGTTAAGCAGTTAAGTTATCTATTATTTGCGTATGGCAAATGAAAGAAAAATTCTTTACTTCGTTGGAAAATAAAAATTGTTAACATATACGTTCATTGTTTGCTTTGGTCGCTGATTGAAGCAATGAATAAGAATATCATAGAAAGTAATGCTTATAATTAACAACCAATCAATCAATTATTTAATTTATTAAATTACAATTTGATTTTTTTCCTTTTTCCCTAAGTAATAAACAGCAAAATGAATAAGTATTTATATAAAATATATACAAATTTGATGTAATTAAGATAGCAATCAAACAAGTTCGTATTGTTAATACTAATTACTCTGCTGTTTAAACCTTCGTGACAATGAATCGTTAAATAAAATACATTACATACGAAAATAATGCATAATTCATCAAACAGAAAAAAGAAACAATTCAATTATTATAATACAACTCGTAGAACACTTTGAGAAACTCGATCTTTTATGCGAATCATATAAAATAATTTGATAATTGAATAATGCTCAATATAACATTTTTGTTTTATTTAAAATATCCTCAATAGTACGCTCACAAACGAAATATTTAATTATTGCCATTGTATTTGATAATTGTAAATTTATCACAAAAAAAGTAAAGCTAAAATTAAGCAATCATTGCTCAGATATCAACTTAAAAATAAATAATTAAAAACTAAAAAAAAAAAAATAATTTTAAACATCATTTTAATGACTAAAATATGATATGTTTCAAAGTAGACAAATAATAACCGTATCGAACGTTAAAAAAATCAAATGTAAAGAAAGAAAAGTATACGTATCGATAAAATCACAATCATCAAGCACAGCGAAAGATTTCCCACGTTAAAAATTGTCGAATCTGCACAATTCGCATAAAGAGCAGAGTGTAGCGGGGGGCCAGTAGCGGTGACGGAATTCAGGTTAGTAAAATTATTTCGTATGCAGGGGTGCCCTCGCACATGCGACATTCTTTTACTTCGATATAACAACATTATTTTTTTTCATCATACGTCGATGGCTCGTCGTCGAATTCAAACATGAGGGTTGCGTTTCTCTTTCTCCTCTTTGTTCTTTTTTTTCTTAATTCTCATCGTTAAATCGCTGTCTCCTCGACTATATATTTAATATATGTATACACACGAACGCTTACTAATTTAGAGGCACATTGCTAAGGGTCTCGGTTCTCGTTTTTCAAAAAACACGCTTGCTCCCTTACGGGCGAGAACACACTATCTACAAAGAGTATTTTTTTATTTAATCGTTACTTTTCGTCTACGACAAGAATCCGGCCATTTCGATAATTATTATTATTTTTTTCTATTAACGTTTTGTTATTCGGTTTGATAGTTGCTGTACTGTAATTCATTAATTTTCTTATGCATCGGTTTTCTTAGATGTACAGCTAGGAACAGAGAATTGCGAGAAGTCACGGGAATAAGTTACCGAAAAATGATTAATTAAGTCTCGCAGGTCCTTAAAATCTTAAAGTCGCTCGTGTAGGTAATTTACAACGCTGGACATAACAATCTCGTGACTACTTTTTTTGCAAGTCATTCGCTAATGTAAATTCATGTCGATTTACGTCTCTACACTTACGTAATTTGATATGAAAGTAGATAAATAAAATGCAAATATAATTTTAATAAAAATAGTCATTGACATCTCGATATTACAGAAATAAGGAATTTAATTCAAAGCTCATATGCGTCCAATACTGATTAGTTCAATTTTTAATGTACTCTTTTTCATTTTCAGACTATATGTAATGCAAAAATATATATTATTATTTAACTGAATTATCAATATTATAGTACGAATAACCTACAATAATATCTAATATCTAAATAAATTTTACAAATGTTTAAAAAAATCAATAATATTAGTAAACGTACATTTTTTAATACAATGTTATTGAACACTTCATTCGTTTAAATAAGTTCTTTTAAAAATATTATTTTGTACTGTTGGAACATCGATTCACTTGATTTTTATGTTGATCAGTTGGAAAGAAAGGTACGTGTACATTAAGCAAATTGTTTCAAAGTATAATATAACGCAAAAAAGAAAAAACCATATTTCGATAGCTTACATCCGTGTTTTTTTATCTGTAAAGTCTTGTACACGGTGTCCATTTTCTTGACAATGCAATTTTTCAACTTTAAACCTTAATCTCTAAAAAACTCTAAGCTTCATTAAAATCACGATAGTTGTGCATAGTCTTATTATAACGTGTTCACTTGTAAAATTCAATAAATATTAGTGTTTGAAATGGAAAAATTGCGTTGGCAAATGTAAATATATATATTGATAAAACTACTTGTAAAATGACCCATCATTTTTTTTTTGTTTTATCAAAAATTCAATAACAAAACAAGAAAACATACCACAGTGTGAGCAACACAGTAATTTAACAATCGATTATACTTTTTTCTTGCGTAAAAATACCTGGTAAAATTATGTAAAATACGCATATATATTCAACTACATACTGAGAACTTTGGCTACTGCTATGAGCTATCGAACACACAGAGTAAAACTCTCTTGGTCGGAGAATACTACTCGCTTTCTTCGAAGAAAGAATATATTTGCTCGCATGAAATGAGTATTAAAAAAATTATATTCAAGACACTATTAAAACAGACTATTTTAGCATTGCAATACCAATACTTTTAACCATAAAATCGATTTTGATCACTGAAAACATTTTCATTACAATTATAATATTTCTATCAGCTAACAATAACTATGTTACTGGCTGATTAATAACAAGATAAATGTCTTATGAAACAAATTGAATTTTTTTTATCTCAATATCTATTCTGTTTAAAACATTGATATCTTTCTGCAAGGAATAAAGTATAAGTAAAGCAATAATTTCAGTGCCTTGGTTGACAATTATTTTAATAATCACTTTCATGCGCGCTTATATCTCTGCACACAGTACAAAAAAAATGGACCTTTCAAGTTCTTTTTTTTTCAGGAAGACCTTATCGATACTATTTGTCTGCTCATTTAGTGCTAAACCTGAATTCCACACCATTGACAGTCGACATAGCAAAGAAGCATTCATTGTAACCCAGAATCTCCTTCGCGGAATGTTTAAATAAAATTCTTCGCTTCGATCTTCTCGATTTGGACCATCATTTCATCATTGAGTTCTTCTCCACTTCTTAAAACTCGATAAAAGCTCCCAAAGCTCGAGGAAAGCGTAGAACAAGTCTTGCTCCTTCTTCCCAAGGTGCGAATGCTCTGCAGAATGTACATAGTAAAGAACAACAAAAGCATCTAAACCACAGAGCTTATTTTCTTCTGTCCTCTGCACTTGAAAAAATGCAAAGACTGAACGTATGCTTACAGCCACTGGTTCTTTCTTGTGTCTTTCATTTTTTTAAATCCTTTTTCTTTTATAAAAATCTCGTAAAGCTCTCTCAAAAAACTCTACAAAACATCGATGTATTGGGTGTTTTGTCCTTTTTCCTCATCTTGTTTAAAACGCCGTCACCGGCGTCAGGTAAAAGGAGAAAAGAAGAAGAAAAAGAGGAAAACGGTAAATTAAACGAGGAAAAAAAAATAAACATGTGCGCACGGCAGCGGAGCACCAAAGGAAAGTCGTTCCTTCGGATCCCGCACAGCCTAATGGATGCCAACCCGGAGGTTCCGCATCCAATGCGCTTTCGCTACATCGAAGCGCGAAGATAAATCACAAGAAATAGGGAGTGGTGTACGTGGGAGGGATCACTCGTTCGGAATTTGGCACCGCCTCAAATAGCACCGCGTTCTTCTCGTCGGCCGTTGTGAATCGCAATATACTCGCCACATTGCCGCAGCGGTAACAATAGTTGGGAGCAGACCACACCGTCACCAATTTGTCATCGAACATGTACCTATAGCCTGGTGAACAATCGCAATGTTACACAGTTTTCTTAATTATTTCTTATGCTACTTATGCATAGGACAACTGGAGCGATAATGATGGACAACTTGGATGGCTGTGATGTGATTTAGACAGTTGGTAATAAAAGTTGGAATTGTGATGCAAGCAAATATTTATAGTCTGTTAGGAAAAGTAATTTCCTAACAATTAAAATATGTGAAAAGTATAAATAGCGAGTGTTACTAATGAAATGGGATTAGAGAGTAGATTTGATAACATATAATGACATATATTAATACATATAAATAATATTATATAAATAAAAATAAATAAATGTAATATTATATCTTGTAAATCTTACCTTCATTAACTAGTTGATGAGCTCTACAAATTAATTTAAGGTCGTTTATTTCCATAAATAGGTGAGTTATGTTTGCTCCAAACAGCCATCCAGCTCCTCTTGGACTAACTGTCCATGTTTTTACATCTTCTGGATCAGACCAAACCAAGTCACAGAAGGCTCCTATAAAATTGATAAAAGTATTAAAAAGATTTGTAGAAACATGTCAAGTAGATAAAAAAATACACGTGGTTATTACCTTTATGTGGAATTTCCTGTTTCCTATCAATTGTTCTAATTTGATCTAAAGTCCTAATAGCTGGTGATAAACCACCATGCACACAAAGAACTTGTTCATCAATTAACTGCAAATAATAAAATTGAATAAATTTGCTGTACTGCAAGTAAAAGTTTTAATTCTTTTGCTGTTGCTATATTTAAATACATACGGCAGCAATTGTGAGCAAATCAAATACCCTGCAGCAATATTTCCATGCATTTGCATTTCCATATTTGTTTAAACACTCATCTGCAATTAATTTGAATTATAAGAATTTTAAAATTATACTAAAATATCAAAACATTTGTATACATACCATAAAAACCATAAACATGTGTGATTTGTCTTGATTCGTGGTTTCCACGAAGTAGTGTTATCCTGTCAGACCATTTGGCTTTCAAAGTTAGTAGACGGGTAAGTGTTTCTAAGCTATAATAACCTCGGTCGACAAAATCTCCCATAAATATGTAATTCGTTTCAGGCACAGGTCCTCCATTACGAAAAAGCTCTTCTAAATCATAAAACTGAAAAGTATACAAATTATTAATAAGTAATTTGATTCTACATTTGAGTATGTATATTTATAATATAAACTACTCAATATCGCAAAGAAATTCTATGTTAGACATTCATGTGTTAGAGTTTAACTTATAAAAGCAAGAGTTGCATAACAGACAAAAATAGAAGTTTAAAGAATGTTTATGTGACATTACTTTGTGAGATCTTATTGTGTGCAAATTTTTATTAATATAACACAATTATTTCAATGATTTTTAAGAAAGTGTTATAGACAAAACTGTATATGACAGTATATTTAAATGCAAAAAATAAATTGATAAATATTTATTGTACATTAACATGTGAAAAGGTTACTGACCAAAGACTTTGCTGCTATTCCTAAGAGTTTGCCTTATGCCAAAATTTTACAAAAGCTTGCATCAAAATAAACATAATAAATCAATAAATTTTCTTCCTAGTCATCAAAAACCGACATTAAACAAATAACCGTTTCTATCGATTACCAAATAAGCGGTCATAATCACCCAGTTAATTAAGTAAAAACCCAATGCGAAAGGTGCAAAAAAGTTAAAGCATAATTGCTTTAGCGTGCGTTAGCACAAACTCATGAATAAGAACAACTGCAAACTCATAAGCAGTTTAGAATAGAACGAGGAAAACACAGTGGCATGCTAAAATAGAGCGCCCCTAATTTACATTCCAACTCTCGACTAGCGAGTGCCTCGATGCAAACGCAATGTCTCCCGCAGCACCGACCACAAAAAAAAAAAAAAAATTGCGCCGCTCCAAAAAAGAGTTACACTAGCAGCTCGCGTTTGAGGTTAGAACGCCATCCCAAATGCCCTCGCTCACCTGGCCGTGGATATCGCCGCAGACGGTCACCGGCGTCGACACCGGCTGTATGTTCGACTCCTCCAGCAGTATGTCGCACACCAGGTCGCAGAGTTTCTGCCAGGTTCGATGTGCCGAGCATGAAAAGAAGAAAAAAATACACCCGATCGTTACTCTCTCTCCCTCTACTTTCGCCCCGGAGCAGACCCCGGGGTGAGGCATAAAACAGCGAGCGACTGCCTCGACTGACCTTGAGATCGTTCTCCGGCAGGTACTTGCAATCCTTGGCGATCTCGATCCACCTGTCGACGTCTGACATCTTCGATGACGGTGCTCCTCTCGCGCGGCGGCCCCAACGTCGTCGTGCCCACTGGCACTCGAGGCTCTCGCGCGCGCGCGTCTGTGTGCGAGTGCGCGCGCGCTGGTGTCAGCGCTCTCAAGTGCAGCTGGGGGGCAGCGTCGCGCACTGCCTGGACTGCCTGCCGTTGATTATCGCGCACTCGCGGCAACTGCCCGCCGGTCCTCTTCTCAGCCTTATCGCCATTCACCCGCTACGACTTCGATGTGTCTGTATACATATAGTCACACACGGTGTACCCACGTAAAAGTCTGCAATTTACACGTACTGATATGAATGTTTATGTTTATGCATACGTTTGCGCATACATGAGTGGATATTTGTGCATACGTATAGTAAAATGCGTTACTTGCTGGAGTAGTTGTAGTTCGACGGATGCTACTGCTCCTTTTGCTGTTTTTTTCTAGCCTCGAGGAAGCCGCGGCTCCACTGGGGTGGGGAGGGAAAGTGACTGATCTTGGAGCTGCGACGGAAAGGGCCGCCTTGTATATAGCCTGTGGATTTCTAAACTACTTGTGTGTATAGTTCTATAGACCGGATCTGCCTTTTATTTTCTTATTGAGCGGTGGCGTCCTTGCGAGCCTCGTCGACATAGTCCAGGCTGCGGGAGGCGAGTTTGCGCCTCGGCGCTTGTGGAGGAGGGTAGCGCGGACGACCTGCTGCGTAGATTAGGTGGTATCACTGTGTGCGCGGAGTATTTGTGTGTGTGAATTGTATGGGTGTAGGTATACTGTACCACTGTACGGGATGGGATGCGCGCGCATACGGTGCACCCTTTCGCGCGCGAAACTTGCTGATTTTGAATTTCCGCGTTTTATACGGAGTAAAGAGTACGGACTTTATATTTTCGATATTCAAAGGTTTTTCACTGATAGGAATTATTTGAATAATTAACTCTGATGATGCTGACGTGTGTATATAGATATGACGACTTTATGTTTGATAATTAAAAAACGATTTTCTTGTTTAATAAAAAGGATTAATTGAATGATTAACTCTGACTCCGCTTTAGTTTTTACACAGATGTATAACTATTTGACATTTCATAATAAGAAAAAGCATTTTTTCTGCATCCGTGTATCCTACACAAATTTTATGCAGATTCAGTGCTCCCCAAAAGGATCCTAAGAGAAAAAATACATTTACGATTAATAAAAAAAATTATAATGAAATAAGTACCTTGATCGAAAATAGCGCAACGTACACTGCTTAACAATTATTTTATTATTTGTTATTATTATTATACTTTCAAATATCCGTGCAATCATACATAAGTACATACAGATGAGTAATAAATTAATTTTCGGATAACGAAAAAATGAATTTTTCGAATTTTGTATTTAGAGACATTTAAGACTTCATTTTCAAATAAAAAATAGCCATCTCGAAACTGTATGTCCGCAATTTTTTTCGTGTATTGTAAGATCCATAGAACGAGAAAAAAATTGACCAGAGCTTTGTCCCTACTTTTATTTTTTTATCCAGGTGAACTATCTTAGGTGATTTTATTTCTACATTTCCTCATATAACCACTTTACGTTTAATAATAAGAGAAATGATTTATTTTGCATAATATTTAATTCAATAATTAATTCTATCGCCGCTCAAGTTTGTATATACTGATATAATCACTTCACCTTTGATTCATTAAAAAGGCATTAATTAGACAATTAATTCCGTCGCGCTATTTGAATTTCTGTATAGATAAACTCGTTCTACATTTAATAATTGCAGACAAGATTTTTTCGTGCAGATGATTATCCAGACAAGTTTAATTCGCACAGGGAATTAATTAAATAATTACTACTCGATTTATGTTATAATATATATATATAGTACTAGGGGGGTACCCCCCTACTCGCTCCGCTCGTCCACCCCCCATTTTGCGATACAGACGAATTCTAGAAAATAATTGTTGCATTTTTCTCCTTTTTCTTAACTGTATACAATATGAAACTTCATTTATCCACGTGCTTTAGCGATATAATTGAATATATTTATTTTTTCAGTCAAATTCCAGAAAATAATTTTTTATAACCATTAATTTATAACCATTAAGAAAAGACTCGATCGATTGATAAAACCAAAGATGAGATTGGTATTTGTGCAGAAATGTGTCTTTTAGTGGATTGAACCTTTTGAAAATGATATTTCATACATCGAAGGTCAGTATAGACCAGTATAGTCAGTATAGAACAGTTGCCATAGCATCGAAAATAGAATATCTAAAATTTTAGGTACCGCCGCGATGTTTAGCTAAATGGATGGTTTGGCCTCGGCTTAGGCTCGGGTTTGCCTCGGGTCGTCACCTCGGCTTAGCCTAGGCTAAAACTATTGTATTGTTCTAAAATTATCTTGCGATTTATGCAGGTGCTCCCTTAGGGTCACCGTCGAGCAAAATCTGAAAATGTCCCTAGGCTGAGCACAGCTTTGGCATAGTTTTAGCCTAGGCTAAGCCGAGGTGACGACCCGAGGCAAACCCGAGCCTAAGCCGAGGCCAAACCATGCATTTAGCTAAACATCGCGGCGGTACCTAAAATTTTAGATATTCTATTTTCTTTGCAAGTGCAGTATAAATATATATATATATAATTTCATCTATAATATTTTCGTTCGTATAATTGATTTTGGGATTTTGGGGGAGAAGGGGGATAATTTGGTTTTGACCTTATAACTATATAATATAGGGAGATATATATATATAATATCTACTTGATATAAAATATCTCCCGCCAAAATTTATAAAGAACGTATTAACTTATCGCTTGAATTTTCAAAAAATAATCAAATTTTGAAAAAAAGCTCACAATCGTTGGCGTGTAACATGATGGATATTAATTAACTGATATTACCTAGCAGTGCGTGCGTGAGAAAGGCTGTTTTAGATGGGACACGAATTATTGTCACGTCAGTGGCTCGCGGACAACCTGCTGCAATTATTTGCACAGACGGGAATGCGCACGCGCGAAACTCGACCTCTGTCCCACGCGAAAGAAAGCTGCCGCTCGCAATTCGATAGCCGGCCGGTGCCGCCATCTGCTGAATGATTTCATTTCGCTAAGTATTTAATTTTTTGCACAGGGGTCTACTTATACAACTAATTAAAAATGACTGCTATATTATTTTAAATTTTTGCGTTTTGTTTATTTTATTTTGTAACGATTGTTTTTTTGTTGCAAAAGCTCCTCTGAATGTGTGATTAAGCTTTTTAATTAGTAGATTGCAAATAGATTTATATGTAATTTTAATTTTAATTTGTAACATACGAATTTAAAAATAAAATAACTGCATCGTGATAAGGAAAATACCATTATTGATGTCAGTGTCTAGTCAAGCACGATATGCGCGCATTTAATTACTGTATATATTTTTTCCTTAAATTCAATTAGATAAATTAATTATTCGCTGAGCTTAGTAATAGCTGGCTTGAAAATTAAATTATCTGCACTTTGGCTTTGATTAAATGGTTGTTTGTTTTGAAAAATCATCTGACTATATAGTATTTTATTTCTGTTTTTAATTAATAAAACCTAAAATTTTGTGGTTTCCCGGTAAAAGTATTTAACTCCACTTTTCTTCTATTGAACACGTATACAAAAATGGACTGTTGAACTAAACATTTTTTTTCCACTTAGTCATTTTCAAAATTGGTCAAGCAAGCACATTAAAAAGCGCATAAAGGTGTATTTCCTGTAAAATGATATGCATCAGACTACTTCTTCCCATCGTAAAGGCAAGAGAATGTTTCTCGTAAAAGATAAATTTAATTTTTTATTTATTCTCAGAAAAAATACGTAATTCCTTTTTTTTCAGATTAAAAATAGTTGAAAATAGTAAATTAAAAAAATACAAAAGTTAGCATTATAATAGCAGTAAATTCTTCCTCAAATTGTAATTTAAAATTTTAGAGCGTCGTTAAAAAAAATAGTAATGTCATTCTGATAGGCCTTATCAGTAAGCCTGCGCATCCCCACTTGAAACATAAAAAAATTGAAATCCACCGTAAATAAATTGTGCTACAACAAGAATTGTAGCAAAAATACTGAGAATCACTACGCAATCTGGTGGTGATCACGAAAGATATTCCTTAAAGCATCGCAAGTTCTTTGCTTTTCGTTACTTCAGAAACGCAGTCTTATCGACCGAGGGTCGTGCTTCCAAGCAACGGCCGTTCTTTCTTAGTGTTTTTCTTCACAAAAAAAATTGTGGTTTTTAAGGCTTTTAATCCAAAATATCGTTGATTAATAGAATTATTTATTCCAAGGTATATCGAAACATAATTTGGAAACGGTAAAAATGACCAGTATTGTGAAGAAATCCATCGTAATTCTCGCGCAGCAGCAATCAGTTATCAGTCAGCTGGGATATCAGCGGGTTCGTACGTTAGCTACGGTCGCCAAGAAGTATATATTTTCGAAGAAGTTCGTCGGAGAACCAAAACCCACGGACTTGACCCTCGCCGAGGAGAATTGCCACCTATTAAAGATGGAGGTCTGTATTAGCAAATATGGATTGATTTTAAATAAATTAAAATCGACGAATAAAGTATAGAATTAAAATTTTATTATAACAATATTCAGTAACTATATTATCAAATATAATATTTTAAAATGGAGCAGAGTCATGAATTTTTCAATCGCTCCAATAATCCAAAATTATTCCTCTTTAATCTATAAATAGCAAATTGCATAATTATAATGACCATAAAGTCTCTTTGAATAGCATAAATGCACCTTCTACCGTCTGACTCAGTACTCTGGAATATACACTATTTTTAAAAATAAACTTTATAATTTAAATTTACTTTTTATTTGCATAGTAATTCAGTTAAAACGCTAGAAATAAATTATTATAAAAATTTGGCATGTAACATTAAAAAATATATAAATTATAAAAAAATGTACAATACTCATTTTCATAAAAATTCGTTGAATGCTAAAAAACTACTATAATATTTCTTTTTTTTAGAAATTTTGGTTCAAGCGGAATACCTGTCGGTGGATCCGTATATGCGAGCATATACCGCACGTCTGCCAGTGGGCAGAACAATGATCGGCGGTCAAGTAGCAAAAATCATCGAATCGAAGAACTCCGAATACCCCGTTGGTAAGCGGATTATGGGATACTTAGGTTGGAGATCCCACACTATCTTCAACCCTAACAATCTCTATCTCGACGATCGGGTACTGGAGAGCAAGCCTTACCTTATTCCCGACTTTGGCGAACTCTCACCTTCGCTCGCTTTGGGAGTTCTCGGAATGCCTGGGTAACGATAGTATAATTATCGCAGTAAAAATTAAACGCTTTAATTAAAGTGCTCCATTAGACTTATAAACGGAAATCATTGAGAACTTTTGTTAAAAAGAGCTATTGCGAAATAGACGTTAATTTAACGATTTTACCACATTTTTCATATCTGCAAATGAAATGATTTTTTTAAACGACTTACATGGAATTACATGAACAATTTATGACAAATGTTTCATTAATTTCTCGACTTGAAGAAAACACAGCCTACTTTGGTCTGCTGGAGATCTGTAAACCCATCAAGGCGGGCGAGACCATCGTGATCAGTGGCGCCGCGGGGGCGGTGGGTTCGTTGGTCGGTCAAATAGCCAAGATCCACGGATTGAAAGTGATCGGCATTGCAGGATCCGACAGTAAGTGCAAGTGGCTCGTCGAGGATTTGGGCTTCGATCACGTCATCAATTACAAGACGCAAAATGTCGCCCGCCGCCCTCAAAGAGGCTGCGCCCGACGGAGTCGACTGCGAACTCTCGACAATGTAAGATTCATTTGTTAAAAACAACTACTATAGCGTCAATTTTATGCTTTTAAAAATGAGAAAAGCGTGCTGATTCTGAGAAATCATCGAATTACACTACACGGAGAGAAAAGTCTAGTAAAAATTACTATACTATTTAGTAGTTCAGGGACAGACTCGATAAATAAAAAATTTTACTAGAAAGTATGGTAAAATGTACTAGACTTGTAGCAAAATTTACTGTTAGTCTAGCAAATTTTACGATACTTTTTAATAAAATTTTTTATTAATCGAGTCTGTCCCTCCATTAGTGAATAGTATATAATTTTTACTAAACTTTTCTCTCCGTGTAATTACTTAATTTTTATAACATTTTTGAAAGTGCAGAAGCTTTAAAGCTTTATTCTTATTCTTAAAACTTATCTATTTATCGTACAATAATAATAATTGCACTTGTAAGAGATTATCCAACGGAAGAATTCTATTTAAACTCTTATTTAATCGAACAATTATTGAGTTTTAATAAAAATCTTTTAGAAAAGGCTTTACAAATCATTTATATTATTGCATAAATACCCGCGTAAAAAAAATTAAGTTAGGATAAAGTTTATCCAAAGTTCATATTTGGCGGTCGTTGATATGAACATGGGCAATGAGACTTTACCGAACTTGCTTCTTATATTTTATAAAAAAGTTTGTATAGATGCGTGATATAAACGGATAAAATATCGCTGAAGTTATTGAAATAATTCTTTACATTTATTTGTTTTTAACGTTCGTCATGTGAACGTCTTTTAAATTTAAGAAAAACTTCATCTGAAGTTTGTATAAAGTATTGAAAAATTATTTATTATTTAATCTCATGGCCCATGTTCATATCAACGACCGCCAAACATGTACTTTGGATAAACTTTATCCTAACTTAATTTTTTTTACGCGGGTTTTAGAATTAAGGTGTACTAATATGCTAAATAAATTCTATTAAAATCCACAATAATAAACAAATCTTTTTTAATCTAAAAATTATTTATAACTGTTATGTCATGATATTGTGGCAAAGTTTTATAAAAAAGGAGCTTAATAAAATCATGAATTTATTGTATAAACAAATTAGAATTGGAATGCAGCATAAACAGTTATTGTTAAAAGATACTTACGCCTTCGCTTAATACCTTCCGTCGAAACAAGCCAAAAATTTATTATCCCTCAATGTATATTCGAGCGGCGACGAGCTCGTAAAATTCGGAACAATGCCTGCGAACAAAAATGGCATTACGTAAGCAACGAAGTCATGACAAGTCTATTGTATTCGCAGGTGGGTGGTGACATCTCGACCACAGTGATCTACCAAATGCGACTGTTCGGTCGCGTGTCAGTGTGCGGCAGCATTTCGTCATACAACAGCGACAGCCTGCCCCAGACGCGAATTTTGCAGCCCGCTTTGGTATTCAAGCAGCTGAAGGTGGAGGGTTTCGTCGTCAATCGCTGGAGCGATCGAAGCTCCGAGGCTGTCGAGAGAAATATGGCGTGGATTCGCGAGGGGAAACTGCGTTACAGGGAAACCGTAACCGAGGGCTTCGAGAATATGTTCCGGGCCTTTGAGGGCATGATGAAGGGCGAGAATTTCGGCAAGGCTATTGTTAAAGTGTGATAAGAGGCGTTTTTATTATTTTTTATTTTATTACATTTTTATATGTACAAATATAATGTAAATTGGAGAGGGTATTTTTTTAAAGTCTTGGTGTATATACATTTAAATACAATTTTTATACGTGTGTACAGTGTTAATGTTTTATTACTAAAGTTTATGGTAAAGAGATAATAATATATACATTTCATTTTATATTTTAACTATGAATTTACATCCCAACAGGTGCAATTCCTTACATAATATGCTCAAAATTAGCATATAAAGAGCGAGTGCTGACTGCATATTTCAGGGGACAATTTTTATGATAAGAGAATCCATGTTTTTCGAAAATGTAGAAAACTTGCTTGACAATGCGCCTTATCTTTTATCATTTCTAGCAAATAAAAAGGTAAAGAGACATACTTGACAAGAAATTGTTTCCTCGGTTTAAAAATTTACGTTCACTCAACGAGTGATTCTTTAAAAATAATACATATAAATATTATATAATCGCATGTCGGATATATATATAAATCGCAAAGTTTTTCGCCAGGAGTACTAAGCGATAGCCAATTAATTTGCGGAATCGATTGCACAAGCTTAGGAGGTGCCGCTGAAATGCTCTCATTAATGTGACCTGAAAATTTCGAACGAAAATTCTCTCCGATCGGCATTAATCGATAATTTTGCAGGGAGGCACATCAATATTATTAGCTCAAATTACGCCCACCACCTTTGACTCACCGAAGCATTAAAATCAATTTTCTGCTTTAATTCTGACTAATTATTCTGGATATAGTTATAAGGACACTTCTGCCCTTTCAAAATATTTCGCCTTTAATTAACTACAATTTAAGCGTAATTGTATAATTTTATTAATTTATACTACAATAATTCACAACAAAGCTGCAACATAAATATCCTGGAGGTAGGACGTATATATATACTTTATATATTTTTATCAAAGATATTCTCAAATAAAAAAAGCAGCTAAAAATATAATAAACAATTTTAAACTCCGCAATGTATAGAAACATTATACATTTAAATTAATTACAGAACGGTTAATAAATTTACTTTCCTCCGAGCAGATGGCCAAATAAAGAAAATCTTAGTCGCCAGTCAATCCGCAATATCGACAGGGACATTTTTACACCGCGAAACCGACACGTCATTCATTACCGTAGGCTGAAATTTTCGAATTTAAATTATCCGCGTAGTTACACGTGGCAGTGTCGTCGATCGATTATTTTAAAGGATGGCGCGTCAGCACACGCTCCGAATCACGCCCATTTCGCGGAAAACTTTTTCCCAATATAATCAGCACGCCACCCCGATACGCAGCTCTCCCAAGCCCCTCGTTCCACGTCGTCCATATATTCCTCCTCCCCCGCATCCACCCCCCAGCGAAAAATTCATCGTGCGGAAAAGGGCGACCGTTACGGGAAATCCCACCCCCTGAAGTGCTCCGAGTAATCCCTCCCCGATCTACGGGTGCTTCGCTCAAAAAAAAAAAAAAAAAAAATCCGAGGCAAAGCAAAACTCGGAGCTCTTGAAAATCGCCTCGGCAATATTGTTCCGCTCTCTCGCGGGGTCACGGCGCACCCGCGCCACGAGCAGACCCAATTCCCGATCGACCAGCGGCCGGCCACGTTTAGTTCGAGATATAGAAAGAGAGCGAGGGAGAGGTAGACAGAAGAGTCGCGTGAAAAAAAAAGTCCGCGGGCGACACGAAAGGAGCGAGTTAAACCGCGGCTGAAGGAAAGAGGAAGTTAAGGAGATCGATGAGAGCGATGCGGAGGCGCCGGTCAATATCCTCCGGCCGCTCACGGCCCCAAGGAAATTTAAGCGCGCGCGTGTCGTCGCCGTCGACCCCCTTTTATGGATTTTCGGGCGTGCAAAGTGGCGCGCGGCCCTCTCCTCCTTGTCGGTCATTCCGCGCACTCGACGTGCTTTGCATTGCACACTACCGTTAATTCGTCCAGTGGGGGGATCCTTCCTGACGACGATGCTTTTCTTGGTTTTCGTGTTTTGCGCATTTGCTCCTCGATATAGTGACCGACGGAGGATAGAAGCTAGAATGGACGCAAGGGTGGATATTGTTTTTCTAGATTTACTTGGACTCTCTCAAAAGTTATAGCAATATTGTTAATTTTAATATCTTTGTTGGTTTGATATTTATTCTATTATATTAGCGAAATAAATTATATTCTATGCTAAAAGAATTTTCTATAGATAAAATTACGGCGAAAGTTCCGCGTAAATATTATGTGATAAAACAGAATCGCGGGACAGCTTGCAAGCACTCAGAATTTTCCCGAGAAATCAAATATAGTTTTTAATTGAATAGTGGATAGTTGACAAAGTAAATTTTTTTATCGGATGTTTGTATGTTTTTTTATTTGAATTATTTTATTATTTTAAATTTTATTAATTTTAAAAAGGTATTCTTGTAAACTTTGTGGAGCTTTCTCTGTAAAAAGTATACATAACTGCTCTTGTGAAAATTAGAAAACTTCGTTAACTACGCAATATTCAGGTAAAAAATTATATTGATTTCTCATAAAAATATCCAGTGCAATATTTATGCGAAGGTTCGCAATCATTTTTACTACAAAATTTTCTCAGCGAAATTATTTATTGTAAAAAAACTCTTTTAACAAAAACTGTGCATAGTTTTTTCAAAAAAGTGTTAATTTGTCGGCATAAGCGTATATAAACATTTTTATAAGTGCATAATATATTTATTTATAAAATAAATTAAAAACATCGTAGTTTTATTCCTTTTTAAATAGTTTAATTTTTCCTACACCTTCAAGCAATCTTAATAAATATTTTAATTACACCGTTATCTAAGAATACTTATTCTTGCATAGCTCCAGAATATCATTCATTCGAAAATGTACGAAGTGTTAAAAAATAATTAAATAAATAAATAAATATTCAAAATTATCTTCAGAATAATGCGGATGACACTTCCTAAACCAGTCACCTTAATAATCCTCATAATTCTATCACGCGAACCATTCCAGCGACTCCGAAAAAGCAATATTGTCCCAAAGTCGCTTAAAGCTCAAGTTTCGCGTGGATAAATGCGCGCGAGGATATAAGTCGCCGCGGAGTGCGGTTACGAAAGTGCGCGTATACAATGCGCCGTGCGCGGCATTGTTTCTCGATCTTTTTTTCATTGAGTTTAAACACAAACTTCCTGGATTTGTCGGTGGACTCGCCTTTCGCGCAGTTCTCGGCCTTCCGTTGTGCTTTACCGCTGCGCCGAGCTTGCAAATGAAATAATGGGACTTTGGCTTTCTTTTCACTTTCATTCGCTGTTCCTTTAACTTTGTTCCCGGTGCGGAAAATTCGAGCGGCGTAAATTTCGTTTCCGATCGACTCTTTATATTGGCCTTTTCGAAAGTTCAACCCGAAAGTTCGTGAAAGCTCCCAAAACTTTCAAACCGCGGATCCTTATAAGCATCATAAAGTTTTAAGCGCATGAATACTGATAGCTTTGTCACTCGAAAGAGTCAATGTCAAAAGTGACAGGCATTTTGAAGATACATATATATTATTAAAATAAAATTTCATATCATGTTCATTATTAAAATAAAAACTCATGTCATATTTATTATTAAAATAAAAACTCTTATGAAAGGATAAGAGATGAATTTTATTAAAATATTATCGTATTGTTTTAAAACGTTTGTTAAATAAAATCCTATTGTTCGAATATTTTCTTTTAAGTATATATTTAATATGACGATGATATTTTGTTTTAATATTTTTATTAAATGAGTAATTTATAAAAAGTTAGAATATACAGAATAATAATAAATATATCATGCACATGTTGATTATATTAAAAAATCAAGAATATAAAAATTAAAACAGAATTTATAATCAAGTATATTAATCGCAATCATATTTTATTATTTCAATAGATGTTAAACAATGACTATCTATAGAATAGGATTAGAACGCGATTAAAATGCGCCCATGAATTTAATCCAAAGTTTAATTACATGATTGTACATAAAATGCATCTTGATTCCGTAACAAGATTGTAATCTAGCAATAATGAAATTTTTATTGAAAATTTCTTAGCAGTGAAAATGTGTAACAAAAAAAAACCAAAATAATCTTTCATATATTCGGTCGGAAAAGATAGCAAATTTATGAATATGTGATAAGAACGATAAGTTCGAATTTATTTGTGTATCGTGCGTGAGATAGGTGGATTGTATTCAGATCAGCGAAATTCGATACGTCGAATAAAGGGACGTGGCTTGAAGTGTTCGTTAACGATAAACAAGCAAAAACATATAACAGATTTTTTCTTTTTTTTTTATAACAACAATTAAAATTCACAGTTGATTCGTTGCGTTCGTCAACTTCCTACTTTATAAAAATCGACCGCGGAATAACATTTTCCACATAGATGCAATTAAACGGTAGAAAATGAAAGTAGAGCAGACTTGACTGGTTCTAGTATTTTCATCGATTCCACATTCAGCAACACGTCAGTTTCAGATATCGCAAGGAAAAGGAAACGCGGGAGCGTGTCACGTCGAATATATGTAGGTACTCCGGAAGTAAACGTTCTTTGATCTAATTAATCAAGCGCAGCCAAGTCGCCCAGTTTTGCAGCAATTTCTCTATTTGTCAATGCAGTACTCGGAAAAAAACAAACTTGTTACATTTTCGTGTTTGGAAAAACTACTTCATCAGGAAAAGAGTAAGAGTAGAAATGCAAAACATTGAAATTAACGTTTTTAACAGTAAAAATAATTATTTATTCACGGGATCAAGACTGTTAAAAAAAAAGTACGAACGAGCTTTTTAAAAAATAAAGTCTCCTTTTTTAAAAAGTATAGATTCCCCTTATTACAGTAAACGAACCGAAAAGTAAGAACTGCGTACAATATAAAGTTATTTTAACGTTTCAAGTATATAGATCTTATATTGCTGTTTAAATGACGATAGTTCTTAAGTTACTTATCTGTTTTTAAATTTCAAAAACATAACTTCCCAATTTGCTAAGCATCTAAATGTTCTGCCACCAGTGTAGAATCTGCCGTTTCATTTTTTTTCGCGCATTAGCCAAAACAGAACCGATAAAAAGTAAAAAATTGTCCATTAAAGAAATGACAAAAAAATTAATAAAAAAAAATTATAAGGCATCATTTTAAAGAGCCGCGGGAGTTCAAGTTTAGCCGCCAGTCACCAGAGACGCACTCATGAAGATTGATGGAAAAAACTGCAGCAAATCCTTCTATTCCCCCTCGCCACTCGTTATACGCCGATCCCTCAATCTTCCTCTCCACACTACAAAAAAAAAAAAAGAATTTCTCGCCACATCCTTTCGTTGCTCATTTCCCCGCTAAAGCTTCTCCGCGCACAAAACTAGCGGACAAATTTTCCGAAAGAAGGAAGAATCGTCCATCCCACAAAAAAATCGCTCCCCAACAGTCGCCCGGAGGCCCGGCGTAAATTGCGCGGGGATCTCCTCGTATACAGGTACATCACACACACACACACACACAATCATACAGAATCCAGGAGGAACGCCTCATGGGTGTAGGTGTGCGCGCGCGCGCCCATCAGCAGCGCGTATATACCTGTATATCCCTGTATACCTATATACCGTCGGTATATACACAAAGCGGGGCCGAAAAGTGGGTCACGGCGGCCCGTCGCTTGTGTGTGCGTCCGGCGAGCAGCTCGTGCCGCGCGGAGAACAGCCAGCAGTGCGCACACGCTTCGCTTATCGATCGAGCCACGCCGCAGGTACTATACTCTTTATACTCTCGGCCGCGGGCCGCGCGATCTAACCTCACCAACACACGGAGACGCACACGGACGCGCTATACACGTATGCATGTGTGTGTACACCCACACACGCATGGCGGGCTAATCTCGCAGAGGAAGAGAGAGACGCCCCTCCCGGCGCCGCTCGATTCGAACTGCACCCAACGGCCGTTCGAATATTCGAATGCGCGATTGAGGTTAGACGGTGCCGTGAATCTCCGCGCCCGGACTTTAAAGAAATCCCTGCTACCGGCTGCTCATTATTCGCTCGAATTATACTCCCAGGCGGATTTTACGTACGCCAGGATATCGCACGGAGTGGCAAGGAAGCGAGATACCCAACTCGCGCAGATAAGTCGCGGGATCCTAACCTGTATAGGTGTGTATATGTACGTAAAAGTACAATCTACGAATGTATATTACATGATAAAAGTGTGCCCGCAGATTCACGCATACAAAGAGACGCCCCTCCGGAGGAACTCGTCGACGCAGGCGCCCTACCGGCCTAGAGCAGAGAGAGAGAGAGGCACCCGCGAGGAGGACGTAGTTTTCGGAGCACGTCCCTTCCTCCTTTGCGCTTGTGTGCGCGTCTCTTATAGAGAAGCAAAAGGAAAAGGCAGAAGACACGCGCGAAAAGTTGCGCCTCGTCCAGCGACACATCGAGCGGGGAAGGCGCGCTGCGCAGCAGAGGCGGTGCGCGAGGAGGACGGCGGTCGCGGGAGAGAGACAGCCGAGGAGTGGCAGCAGCGGCGGCGCAGCAGCGAGAGCCCTACACTCAGTTTTCCCGTGTGGCGTGCGAGGCTCGCATCTCTCGGCAGCGGGGCGAGGAGCGCGAAAATGCGCTGAGCGGCTATACCCGACGGTCGGCTCTTTCTCCTCTCTCTCTCTGTCTTTCTCTCTCTTCTGCCTGTGAGCCTCTGGCCGCGGCCCTCCCCCGCGCAGTGCCCAGCCGACGAGGAGGACCCCGCGGAGGAGGAAGGACGCGCGAGCGAGAGAGAGACTGCCTCGCGAAAAAACGGCCATTTTGCCCCCCCTCCCCAGGCGGCGGGAGTAAATATCGCGAGTGGTGCGAGAGCGGCTGACGCGCTCCGCGAGTGCCTGCTGGAAAGCGAAGACGACGAGGAGGACGACGCGCGCCCGGGCGGCGCGTAACACGGGCTCCGGCTGAGGCGCCCGCAGAGTCACGCGCGAGTAGTCACTGCGTGCCCGAGGCTACCTGCAACGAGCTTTGAGGCCAGGGCGCCCAGGCGGGCGTCGCTGAGGAAACATGGCGGGGAACACGGGAATGGAGCAGCTGATCCCCATCGTGAACAAGCTACAGGATGCCTTCACGCAGCTCGGAGTCACCATGCAGCTCGACCTGCCGCAGATCGCCGTCGTCGGCGGTCAGAGCGCTGGCAAGTCCTCTGTCCTTGAGAACTTTGTTGGAAAGTAAGTATACTCCGAAGGGGGGAACTCTGGGTTATTTTGTTTTTCTGTTTTTTTGGAGGAGAACTGACCTCTGGGGTGAGTTGGAGTAGTGTTGATGGAGGTTACAGGGGGTTACAATGGCTGGTTGAAGTGTACAGTGAAATTGGGCTAGCCTAATCAATACTTGTTGTCGTGGGTTGAGACTTCTTTCGTTTTGCTTCGAATTGTCAAAGCACGCTGGGACTTTGTTTTCAACAGATTTGAGAGTTTTGAGGGCTGTTACTTATATAGGATATTTTGCACCTTTGGGAATAATGTCATTTTAGAAAGGATTGTTTGTAAAACTGGAGGTAATTATAAAAGTAGCAGTAATTCAAGTGTATGAATCACTGATGATTCACATTGTCTTTAGGTTTGAAAAGTCTGTCGTCTTATTAACAAAGAAGTTTTACGTTAGCCTTTAAATCTTTATCCATATTTGATAATCTGCTTTGCTATCAACTAATCGTTTAATTTAAAATTCTCCTTGTTATCTGTGCCAAATACTAAAAAATACTTGTATCAATTTTTTGATAAAATTGCTATGAGTACCATTTGTGATCATAAATTTATAATAAAGTAACAATCATATAAATTGTTTATAAAATTCAAAGAAAGATTGAAGCTTAATAATAATTTTATAAGAGTAAGTCAGCAATATGCCAAAACAAGTAAATACTCTTACATAACATTTTCTATAGATGGGGAGATTTTGCTCTTACAAGAAACATTTCCTTGACTAATATCAGAGATCTTACCCTCAGAAGGGGGAATTCCATATGACTATAGTAGATACAACTCTTTATAAACATGAATTAAAAATGAATGAATGGGTGTTTTTCTCCAACATTAAAGCTTAAATATTATGCAAATTTAATTTCTAAATTGACTTTGAATAATTACTTTTAAATAAATTATCACGTCTAAAAATAGAAATCTTAAAAAATTGAAATAAATTTCTTATATAATTCTTTTTCAATACTTTCATTTTGTATTTTTATATTTAAAGATTTTTATTAAATTTACTTCCAGCGATGGTCTGATAAAGAACAAAGGTCCAGTTCAACTCTCCTGCACAAAGAGAGAAGAATAAAGATGCAAATGATCAGTGGTGAATAGTGGCAATTGATCGCAATATCTTATCGCAAAGATCAGTTGCAAGTTAATGAGGTGTCATTCATTTGAAACACACTTTTTTTCAAGCTCTGCGATTGAATTATTTCATGGCTCCACTTGATGATGGTTTTATGTTTTTTGCAGTTGACCTGAATTCCACAAATTAACCTATAAACTATAACTTCTATAGACTCCATACCAGTATAAACTACACTTATTTTATTGAACTTTTACTGCTACATAATAGCAGTTTACTTTTGATGAAAAAAAGTATTTTGTCTGAGTAAAGGCATAATGATTTCAGTAATCAATACATTTGTTATACTTGATTTTATTTTTAGTTGTTGTTAATCTCATTTTTTTTTTAAGTTTACAGCTTTGTTGAAATAGGTAATATTTAAAATGAAAAAAAAAACTTGCGAAGAAAATGAAAGTCACAATTCCAAAGATATCTTTGTATTAATTCATCCTTGAATTACTTTTAAGTGTGATTCTTGAAATTACTTTTCAAATTCAGATATGATCTAAACATAATGAGGCTTTGGCTTTTCAATTTTTTTCTTTTCAAATACTCAACTATACCTTGCCGTAGAAAAAAAATTGTTAACATCACCACCTCCAGCCGATCCACGATCGTTTAATACATTCAATAAAATGCCCCTGCCGTTCGTCGCATATTAACGATTAATAAAGTTCCACTTGATCTTCGGGTGAGCCTTGTACGTTAAAATTTCTCGCGTATTGTTACCGCTATCGCCTTTAAAGATCTCCTGTTCTACGCTGGCTGCGCTCGGAGTTTCCACTTGTACAAAGAATTTCGAAATTGTACTTTGGAATTTTTGAATGTTCGCGTTTTTTCCCGCATGGATGAAATGTTTTGGTCAAAATTGCTCACACCTTTTTTGCAGGGTACTCTGTAATCATGGACTTAAGTGGACTTGCGTAGTAAAAATTACCGCAGACACTTCAGAAACTTTTGGAATGTCGAAATATAATTTTCATCAAACAGATTAAACGATTACTCCGTTTAAAGTGAAAATAAATTAAATAAATTATTAATCACATAGTAATTAATAGCTGCAAAAAAAATCATCTCTGCATAGACATTTCATAGGTGTAGGTTTATTTTATTCATAAATTCGAATGTGAAAATCTTTCCATTTTTTTTTCATCAATCGAAACGGTTGACGTCACTCGCAAGACAAAGATTGACCAGTCGCTTCTTTTGAGAGAGAGAAAAAATAAATTTATCTATTTCAATCGCAGTAACGATTCTTACGTTTGATCTAACGGATTTTTCTGCTTTCAGGGACTTCTTGCCCAGAGGATCAGGCATCGTCACCAGGAGACCTCTAATTCTGCAGCTGATCAACAGCAACAGCGGTAATTATTGCATGACGCTGATCTTTCTTTCTCCCTCCCAGCTGCCATCATCCGGCGCTCCGCGGCGAGTTTTTTTTTCTGCCAGCGTCCGGGAAGCTCAGAATGACGCGATGATAAAACGATGCATTCCGAGCTCGAATCGACAGAATCTTTGCTGTCGGGTGCTTTGATATACGTGCACGTTGCCGTTACATTTCCCGACGTGTGTAACGTTAACGTATTCTACTGTCTTCGGGGAATTTATGCTATTTTGGGACAATGTGGCTTCAAATTGATGGATTTGAATAAATATTCAATATTCTAATGAAACGGGATCGTGACATCATCGAGTTAATTTGTAATTAAATTACTTTAAATAACAAATTTTATGCAAATTATGGGTATAATTAAATCTGCGCGCTTTTTCTAAATAAACTTTCTTGTACACATTGTTTTTTATGTAAAAAATGTGGCACGCTAAATCTATAAATTTGTTTTCATTCAATTTTCTTAACATTACATAATTTACGTAATAAAAAATAATGTAAACGTTTAATAAAAACAATACAACATCCCCGTTCGAAACGTTGCTATCAGCACGTAGCGACTTCAGGAAGAACCTGAACAGTTAAACAATCGCCTTTGAATTTAAACAATTTCAAGCAGTAAAATTAAAATATCCATTAAATTAAAGTTGAAAAACGTTTTATCACTGCTTGTAAAACATTACGCAAAGTCCACGTAATGCTCATTAAAATCACGCAAATGTTTTTTTACTAATATTTCTTTACAATTTTCTCGAAAAAGAACAATCCTTCTCATCACGTCACTCGTCTATACTAAACTCTTCCTTTTTCCACAAAAAAAAAGGATGGAATCGGTCAGACGCCTCTCGAAGCATTCATCACAATCGCAAACGAAGAAAAAGGCTCTCCCCTCCTTCGAAAGGAAAAAAAAAACGAACAGGTGGCGAGCCTCACCGAGACGGTTTGCTCTCGAGAGCGCGTGTCCCGAAAAACACGCGCGAATCAATAACGCGGGAGGGCGCAGGTGAGGCCTGCCAAAATCTTCCATCGTCGCACATTGGATTCGTCTCTCGATGAGGGCTGCTGCACATTTCGTCGCTTATTTCCACTTTTGTACACACGCCGCGATGCTTCGCGTTTTTTTTTCTTTTTTTTTCGAGAAGCGTACCCGCGGGGCTACGAGGCGATGAGGGAAATCGTTAAATAGAGGACGCCGTTGGGAGTATACGTCTGGCATTAGCGCCAATTGAGGAGGCCTTGCATGAAAAAGGGAGTTTGCAATAAGTGCGTTTGTACTTGGCAGACGTCCCGCAGGACACGCTATTGTAATTAGTGAATCAGCCTGCAACGCGTGTGGGTAACATTAAAAATTTTACGCGGCGTCTTGCTTTCGTTATTCCCGAGTTTCTTTATCGTTCGTGTTCTTCTGGGCTGATTAAGAAGCACGAAGGAATTGCTTATTATATTTGATGCTTGTGTAATTGATTTTTATGCTACCATTGAAATTCTTATTTCTTTTTCTTTTTAATGAAAATTTATGCAGATTCAATTGCCTTCCGTGAACGAAATAAGAGAAACGAATGAAAAGCTATTCGATTGGAGCGAGTTATTACGATAGAAAAGTGCGCCACTTGGAATCCGAAATAGTGGTTTGATTAGGATCGAATTTTTTTCTCTTACAATGCGAGGGGGTAAAAAAGTATTTATTCATAAAGATTTTCTACTGGTTTGTCAGTTTATTTAACTTGAAGTAGGTGACATCTACAGATTGTTGCTTTAAAATGACAGGATTGTTTTGGGTAAACAAATACATTAAAATACTTTAATCGAAAAAGTAAACAAAATAATGTTAATTAATATTTTTTCTTTTTGAAATTCCAACTAGATACTGCTTTTATTTAGGCAGTATTTTCATAATTTAAATTAATATAAGACTAGACTTTCCAGAAATTAAATTTACAATTGCAGAATTCGAGTTATTATAATCACAAGCAGTCGTTATATTTTAATGGAAAAATTATTTAAATCTACCGTTATGAATGCAGTACTCAATAAGCTCTACATATTAAATACACAATGAAACATGCGTACAATGAAACAGGGGCATCTAAACAATAATACAGTTTTCATCTAGATAATGAGTAAACATTTTAAACTAACACTGATCTCCCAGGGTTTAAATTGCAAATCACTCGTTTAACACACTTCGGATTACAATTGAAACCGTGTTAAGAAAAACGGATGCAAGTTATATTTTTAAGAAAAATTTCTTCTCTTCGAAAGAAAATAAAAATCGCGATTGTTCCATTTAGTCTTACCGGATTGCTCGACTTGTAAAGGACCATTTTATGGCAAAAAAGAAAGCCAACGTAAAAATAGTTGCCCGTCGTAGATCGTATCCCTACTCCTATGAGGATCATATAACGGAGAAATTTAATAGAGTAATGTTCGAGTAAATTCCTTCGGTGAAGATTTGTGCAAACATCTTGCAACTTCCCCATCTTGATCATTGTTCAGTGATCCTACTTGATGCACCGTAAGAATCGAGGAACCAACTCCCAAGTCCGCTATTAAATTATCTCTCGTTATCGTTATACACGTGCCAATTTGGTCATTCAATCAACAAGCGAACTAACGAGTCTCAAATAAAATAATACTGCTTTTATATTTTTAACAAATATTCCAACCACACACGTCAAACATAAAATAAAAATTGTAAATACACAACTTTAGATTTTTTTTTCTTATTTCTACTGAGATGCGCGAATAAACATTCCATACTAAGAAATCAAACGAAGCAGCGCACAGCTCTACCATACAATCCATAAAGTAATCGCAAAAAGAAAAGTACATTGAATAGGCGCAAATTCTCATTACTTTCACTAGCAGCGTGCAAAGCTCACCGCACATGCACACACACATACATATCTATCAAAGAGAAGACATTCCACCGTCTTGAGTTTCCCGCGAGCGTCAGCGGCGCATCGATCTGTACACGAGCCTCGCATGCGAGCAGCCCCCTGCTGTTCTCAGATAATCAGCGTATAAGGATCAGCGGGCCTAATCCGGGGGCCGCGACTCTCGCGAGTCCTCGGAAGACGCGAACTTGAATCGGCGCCCGATGTCGAGAGCAGCGACGGCTTTAATCGCATTCGGCTGCGCCGCCGCCGTCGTCGACGTCGCGGGTCAATAATACGCTACAGTGCGGCCCTCCCCACCCCCGCCCCCGCACTCTCACACATCACGCGTGCGCCCGCGTCTTCGGGCGGCGCTCCTCCGCCTCCGCGCATCCTCCCCCTCTGTCGCTCGAATTTACAATGCTTTAATTAAAAGCTCCGGAGTCGGCCCCCCTTGTTGTTTCTTTCGTACAACTTGCGGCGTGATCGCTTTTTCGCCGTTATGCAAATGCGAGAGGGGGCCCAATCTGCCGACGTCGGTTATAAACAATTGCGACGTCGCTGGAGTTGCGCAAAGTACGCGCTTCCGCGGAAAATGCATCTTTTGCAACGAGCGTGCACATAGTTATGCGACGTAAAGAATTCACTTAGAAATAAGTTTTATAAGCATTACTATTTGTACTATCTAAAGTTGAATTAGTGAAAAGCTACAATAATTAGTGAATTTTCACTGAAAATAGTGGAAAGATCTTCATAATTTAGGTATTGGTGGAACATCTTCCAATAATTTTAGTAAAGTTTTACTAATTCAATTTTAGAAGGTAAGAGAACGAGATTGCAGACTGGGTTATCAGATAAAATAATCAATAAAATTTATAGTAAATTTTACTGAGCAGTATTATAAATAATTTTATGTACATTTAGTGTAAAGTTTACTCGAATGTAGTAATTCTATGTACTATTAGAATTCCTACAATGTACACTGTCTAAATTACATTCGGTGAAATTTTCACTAATTTAAATAGTGATTATCATGTTTACTTATTATACGAAGCAAACTTTTATTGATTAAAGTGGCCAATTTTGTTTTTCACTGAATAAAAAATCGAGTTTAACTTATTAAACAGTGATGGTCGTTTTCAATGATTAAATAGTGATATTTCTTTAATACGAATATTCGCTTTAAAACAATAACCTGATCCGCACTAACAGAAACAGTGAATATTCACTGAAAAACGATGAGCGTTCACTGAATGGAATTTAGAGAGCATATATAAATATCCAATATATATAAATAATCCATATGCGTAATAAAATTTACTGTAAAGTACACTGATAGAAAAGATCCTTTGATCCAAAGGCGTAGGTATTAGATGTAAAGAAATGGAGCATTAACTATTAAGAAATATTTATTTTTCAAATTATTTTTCAAAGCTGCGACGACGTTGGGTTAAAGGATCTTTTCTATCGGTGTAGTAATCCTGCAAAAAACATACAACTAAGCCTATATACAAGCAGCAAAATTTACTGTATAGTATGCTAATTTTTATCTGAGAGTCCAGTTGCGGTTACCTTCTCATGCAGATAGAAAATTTTACAATACTTTTTTCTCGGTGTATCCCGAGCGACTCGAGTAAAACCACACGCTGTGATATCGGGGGAGGGTGGGGGGAAATTTTTTTCATCCTCTCCACCGGAGCTTTTTGTGCGCGCACTTACGTAAACCTTCACCTTGATATGCGCTCGTGGAATTTAAGCGCGTGAGAAAAGAGGAATACAAGGGTGTACCCTATTTACGTTTCTGCTTACGAAGTTATCTAATCTCAAGGGAGCAGCCCCGATTTAAATGAAATCGACGGATTCACCGGCCGACAGACAATCGATTGATGAACTCGTTATGTGATACTGAGAGAAATATATTGAAAAAATTACTATCCTGTTTGATAGTGGAGCCACAGACTGCATTTAGTAAAAAAATACTATTCTTTATTATAAGTTTTACTAGAATCCTAGTAAATATTTCCACAATTCTAATAAATATTACCAGAATTCTATAGTAAATATTTCTACAATTCAAGTAAATATTACTAGAATTCTAGTACATTTTATAATACAGAATGGTAATTTTTTCAAAACATTTCTCTTAGTGTGTATACACGCGACGAAGAAACCTGTCGTGGGTGCGCAGGTGGAAGACGTCGGCGCCGTTGGGTCAACCCATTTGACCCCCTCCGTATATTTTCTTGCCCCGCGTGGGGAGAGGCGATATATTGATTCAATCGGGGCCGCACGTACGAGGCCCGAGATCGCCTCTCTACGGCTCGCGCGAGTTTTTTTATTAATGTCGAGACCCTGATGAGCCGCCGAGACGGAGTCGCCTACGCCCGTTAGGAAATTGTTTCTTTAGCAGATGCGCTGGTTATGTTATTTTTTTTTTTTTTTAAGGGAGAGGATGGGATTTCGACGAGCGGAGCTGCGAAAGTGGGACGGTACTTTTTTTTTCTAAGGAAAAAGCCTCGGGGGTTCCCCTTTAAGGGCGATCTCGCAGCGTCTTTAATTTTCATCGGCTTTAATTGGATTTTAAAATTATCTACGTTGGTTTTTAAGGACGCGGCACACTTCTAAAATTGACCGGCCGATATATCGATTTTACAATATAACGCCTTATTTTTTTCGATTTCATTTTTATTTCGGGCTCCTTCGAGTGTCCAGCGTAGTTTGAGTAATTTGGTTTACTGAAATTTCACTTGGCGTTAGGCGAGCGACCGTTGCTGCCCGAGAAATTAATTGCTTGTGAATGAAAAAAAGTGTAAAAGAAGTTTCTTTTTCTTATCGACCCAACTGTTGTTTGGAAGATCTTAATCAATTCTCCCCTCTTGAATGACATCATGTTTTTTTATTCACTGTTTGTGTTCGACTTTCTAAAATAAATTTTAATGCACAACTTTGTAAGCAAAATATTAATCACTCGAATTAGTTTTGATCGGTGTACCTCGTGAATCAATAGCACTAAACTTCCTTATCCGAAGTAATATTAATTACTACACAAATGAACAGATACACGTGAGGGAGCTTTTCCACATTTATTACCGTATATCGCATATTTATATATTGCAGGTATGTTATCGATTCGTTCGGAGCTACTCCACTTCCACAGTCGGAGGAAGATAGAAGCTCCCGAAAAAAAGTCGAACAAAACAAAGAAATAATAGCCTACAGTACGGAAAGTTCACGGCACCGTGAAAACTTTCTTTCGCGAAAAAAAGACCGCAACGATCTCGTTTTTCCCTCTGTCTAACTGAATGTTCGGAAGCTTGAGGTCATCAAGTCGTTAGAGCCAAACGGAGTGAAATAATATCGTAAACAATTTTTTATTCTGCATGTTTTACGTCTTAAATAAATTTTTTTACAATTTAATTGACACTAAAATTTTAATTGTATAATTTAGTATAAAATTTGGGCAATGAGAGACTTTTTTCGAAACAAAAGGGTAGACACTTGAATATTTTTTTTTTGTTTTTAAACTGAACTTAACTGTAGCTTTATTCGAGTGATTAAAATTATGCTGAAACCGTTGCTCGGTTAAAATTAATGATCGTACGAGGTCAATTAGTGACAGAAAAATTCGCGGTCATGTTTGAATAAAGTAAGCATTATCAACGTAACGTCCGTCGTTCTTTTCTTCAAATTAAGCACAGTAGCTACTATTTATAGTGTTCCCTAATCTTCAAATTAACCTCTGCTTAATTCGAAACATTTTTCTAATAACTTAATTTATAATTAATGAAAAAATAAGACACTTAAAAATACAGAAATAACATTTAACTATTTCATTCGAGTTAATTAATTTAAATTAATTTTTTTTTAAATACAAACTAATAAACAATAAGTAATATTGGTAGTGAAATATTTCCTTAATTTTACAACGTCCCAGATTCACTTTTAGAGCTCAAGTGTCATAGTTATGAAGTTCGCGAATGTCCTTTCATAACATGGAAGCATTAAAATCCAAAGTATCTCGTCGAACAACAGTAACAACATTTAAAAATAAATCACGTTACTCCTAACACGCTCGATTAACTCAGTGTCCGCTCTAGTTTAGCATCTTGCCCCTCTTTTACAGTTTAAGGACACATTCATTCCAGTTAAATTCTATATAAAAAAAATTATTGTAAACAAAACTTTATAATATTCGCCTCAGCAGGGCGAAACGTAAGAAGCCACTAACAGTCGTAACGAAAGAGGCGAGGTTTAAAGAGCCGCGACCGATAGTAACTTCCTAAAAGCGCATCAACAGCGCGATAATGTACTTCTCTCATCTCCTCGGTGGCTGCAGCCCCGGAATCTCCGGCGTGGACGCGTCCGTTCTGCGTTATCGAGTTTCCGGTCGCTCACCGCCTCGCAAATACACGCGCGTTTGCGGGCAAACGATAAGTAGGAAATCGAGTTCATTGCCATCGGCCGCATTAGTGGCTCACGTAAACAAGCCACGCATTTCGAAAAATCGCGCGTACGCGGAAGCGAAATCTCGACTTCCGCAGTCGCGTGCTTCCTAGTGTCCTTTTCCCTTTTTTTTTCTTTTAGGTGTAATAACTTCTGTACTGTACCTTTTTCCATTATTTTTCTCTCTTTATTTTGTCGTTCTCACGAGTAGGTGATGTAAGCATTGTTCAGATTTTTAATTGTGTTTTTTTTTCTTTGTTTCAGAGTACGCTGAATTTCTGCACTGTAAGGGGAAGAAGTTCGTGGATTTCGATGAGGTGCGGAGAGAAATCGATGGGGAAACGGATCGTCTCACTGGAAGCAACAAAGGGATCTCGAATGTGCCTATTAATTTGAGAGTTTACTCGCCCAACGGTGAGGCGTTTTTTTTATTAGCTCTACGCTTTTGTCGCTTTTTTTACTCGCAGAATTGCTTTATTTCACGCGCTACATAGCGCGGGGACTTCTGGTACTTTTAGCGTTTAATTGTCTAGACAATTAACTTCTGACGATAAGAATTTACCGGAAGAAGAAGCGGCGGCGTGGTTTTCCTTATTTTTCGAATGTTTGTTACACTGGAAACAAAATAATATAAAAATTACTCTCTGCACGAAAACGCAGCGACAGACTGGCTTCTTTAATAAAAATTACTTGACTCTACAGTACTTCCTGTACAGATTATAATTTTTCAATACATTCTTGTCAGGGTAGGTAAATATTTTAAGCTATCGGGAAAATAGTACATTTTTGGATTAAACAACGTCGTTTGTATTAGGAACGATAATGAGACATCAAGCGCATAAAACCGACAAGTACTAAGTAGATAATTTAATTCTCTTTTTTCACTCGCAATTGACTGAACAATGCTAAACATCGTTGTTGAGTGAATGATTCTACTTTCATTTGCAGTTCTCAACTTGACACTGATTGACTTGCCCGGATTAACGAAGGTGCCGATCGGCGATCAGCCAGTAGATATTGAGGCTCAAATCAGAGGAATGATCTTACAGTTTATCAAACGCGAGAACTGTCTAATTTTAGCGGTCACACCTGCAAATACTGATTTAGCTAACAGCGATGCTCTCAAACTTGCCAAGGAGGTGGATCCTCAAGGTAAAAATGGACTTTTTTTTAATAATAAATATATATCGACAAGTAATTTGAAGATGTGTAATTGTAATGGTTTAATTTTTTCAGGTCTGCGTACTATTGGTGTCATCACTAAGCTGGATCTTATGGACGATGGCACTGATGCAAGAGACATTCTGGAAAATAAATTATTGCCTCTACGGAGGGGTTACATAGGTGTAGTAAATAGGAGTCAAAAGGACATCGAAGGACGTAAGGATATCAAAGCAGCTCTGGGAGCTGAACGTAAATTCTTTTTAAGGTAAATTTTTTGCAATTTTTGTTTTTTAAATTCACTTGAATTTTAAATGTTTCAACGATTTCTTTCAATTTTCCAGCCATCCCTCATATCGACACTTAGCGGATAGATTAGGCACTCCATACCTGCAGCGCGTTCTCAATCAGCAGCTGACAAATCACATCAGGGATACATTGCCCGCGTTGCGCGACAGGCTCCAAAAACAACAACTTGCTTTGGAGAAGGATGTAGAACAATACAAACACTTCAGGCCGGATGATCCTGCCATAAAAACAAAAGCCATGTTGCAGTAAGTCGCTTCCTTAATCGATACGCTAGTCGAGGAGCTTTAATGTTGCTAGTTGATGTACACTCAATGTTCATGTTGTATACAAACACTTTATGTTATATACGCATATATGTTTGCCTAATTATATTACGCCTTATTTTATGTAGCAGTCGAAGATGAACGAAATAGATCATTTACTTCTTAGAACCTAAATGATCTATTTGCATTGTAATGCCGAGGATTTGCTTCTACTTCCTTTTTGTAGATTATATATGATCTCTTTATGGGTGGAGGGTCCTGAAATTTTAGTCGACTTTTTGTTTTATTTTTCAGATCAATTCAATTGTTTCTGTAGGTATCCCAATTTTCCTTATTTTGGGTGCCCTCTAACCGACGTGTGCTCATTTTGCATGAGATAAATATTATTAATATATTTTAATTTTGCGATATCTTTAGTTTATTTAAAGTTGTGCATGTATATATATATATTAGTAAAGTAACTGATTAATAATTGAATCACTTCTATAAATATTAGAATAGAATTACAATTAGTAGTTTATTTACAACTTATAATGATTGTTGTTAGATTTAATGATTGCTACTAGATATACAATATTTATTTAGATTAAGATAATCGAACCTATTTAATTAAAAAGCCATGATTTTTTCAGCTTCTTAACTACTAAACACAGTGTTGATCATTTTGCTTTTTTCTCTTAACATAAAAATTTGTTAAAAATGTCTATCTTAATATTTAAAGTGGTTTGTGTAAAGTATCCATAATAAGGAGAATTGAAAAAGATTGAAATTGTTAATTTAGTTCGGTGATTTTTATTGATAAAAAGTAATAACTTACACATTGGTTTTAAATTATTAATATCATGGCTCTCTACCCATATAATTAACACTGTTTCAAAGATACTTTCTTCACCCCATTAAAAGTAAGTTATTTTTAAGGATGATACAGCAACTGCAGTCAGATTTCGAAAGGACCATCGAAGGTTCTGGCTCAGCTCAGATTAACACTATGGAGTTGAGCGGTGGTGCCAAGATCAACCGATTGTTCCACGAACGGTTTCCGTTTGAAATTGTCAAGATGGAATTCGACGAGAAGGAACTGCGCAGGGAAATTGCGTTTGCCATTAGGAATATACATGGTTCGTAATTCATTCCTTATAACATCTGTAGATGTTTTCAAACTAGTATAAATACAATTGTTTCATCAAACGTATGATCACGTTTTAAAAAAGTCTACTAACGTCATAGACATTGCACGGATAGCATATCCGTAATTACATAAAAGAGTTTGACTCAGCTGATTGAATCTACAAAGCATTAATTTAAAAATAGCGTTATACTTGGAGAAAAAATCATAAAGTTTTAACCTTTTTTATTGCATTTTACTGTTTTAGAATTCTCTCTCGTTAATACTGCTTAAAATGTTCAATGTTATATCCTTTTTAATATTATTTTTAAGTGACCTTAAAGTGATTAATAGCTAATAAACTAATCAAATGTAAAACATAAGAGAATATTTAAAAATCCCCGATATTAATAAAATGATATTTTACATAATTTATGATATAACATTACAGGTATTCGTGTTGGTCTTTTCACCCCGGACATGGCTTTTGAAGCTATAGTTAAGAAACAAATAAATAGGCTCAAAGAGCCTAGTCTCAAATGTGTGGATCTAGTCGTACAAGAACTCAGCAACGTTGTGCGCATTTGTACTGATCGGGTAAGTAAAATAAAAAATTCAGTAAGTTCACAAGAATAATTAGAAGATTAATATAATTATTAATTTTGCAGATGTCACGATATCCTAGATTACGAGAAGAAACAGAGCGCATCATCACTACTCACATTAGACAACGAGAACAATTATGCAAAGAGCAACTTGTTCTTCTTGTAGACTGGGAGCTTGCTTACATGAACACTAATCATGAAGATTTTATCGGATTTGCAAAGTAAGTCAACAAATTTTTATTAAAAAGAAAATTTAGTTAAGAATATATAACTATCGTAATTACATTTTAAATAAGTAGCCATGCACATATTTAAAATGCCCTCGTAACATATCTAATGGTACACTAATACACATTTGCGCACACGTGTGAATAGAATAATTTTAATCGATCATATTTTATTTGCATTTTTTATTTGAATTATTTTATCAAAACTAAGTGATTTATTGTAAAATTGGAAAAAATTAGGGCTTTAGAGTATTTACGCAAATTTATTTTTCAAGAAAAATATAAGCTTAAATTAGTAATTAAAAAACTTTATTTTTCTTCAAAAGTAATATATCGCGGCATGATTGTATAGCATAGGAATAGTACTTTGAAAAAAAAAAGAAAAGAAAAGAAACAATCTATAATCATGATAAATTTTAAACTATTTTTTGATAATTTGCGCACATTAGACTTGCTACATACTCAGCTTAGTGGCGACTGCTATATTGAGAAATATTAATATGTGCCGCACAACACGAAAATCCTTGCACTTTTTTTAATTTCCTTTGACTAAACGATGCATGCCTTGCTAAGGCCACTATGCTTGATCATCTTTGACCTCATCTTTATTCTTGGTTCTTATTTGGTAACGGCACATTTAGATTGCACATCTCTTGTATTACTTTGCCTTCTCTTAGTGATAAATTCACCCTTGGTACTTCTATGTCAAGTTTATAAAATATATGTTCATTCTTCATGTAGATCTTTTATTATGCTTTATTGGTTAATTTGTAAATAACTTTTTGTAAAAATTTCATAGATTACATCAAACATAGAAAAAGTCTACTTTTAGTTACCGACTAAATAAATTGAAAAAAAAGAAAGTTTTTTGTACTCTCTATATTGCATTTGGTGTTCACAGATTGAGTCACTTTTATTGCAAAAACTATAAGTTAACAATAAACTGCTTTTTATGACATTTTTTTTATTACAAGTCGATAACTAATCGACTTACATATTCATAATATATACGAGTCTACTATAGAATTGCTTGTCAACAAAGATTAATTCATGTAATTTCTTATACAAGTTCAGAAAGAGAATGAAAATGCGCATTTCTAAATTTAAATAGAATTGTGAAATATATTTTTACCTCATAAAGAAGAAAGTGTAAAAACAATTGGCTATGGTTATTAAAGTTATCTTTTCTTTTTCTGACGACTTTGAAAGAATTGAATTCGTTTTGCTTAATTATTTGAAATCTTTTAACATTTCGTCGAGTTTTCACTAACCATTGTCTCACTTTATCATATCAATCTTTCTATTTTCATTGCCCATGTTGTACTTCACAAATAAAAACAATGATTTAATTACACCGGCAGCGCGGCAGCCAGTAGCCATAATGCAAGGTAAGAGAGCCGATTAAACATGCATCAAAATCGGAAAATTTTCATTACGATTTTTAATTTTTGTCCCCTTTTTTCTTCTTTATTGCATACATATTTCACTTTTCATGTTCGATACTTTATAACTAATTGGATTTACACAGATTTACTTTTCGAAATTTGTTAATTGCATTTACTTTGATGTTCTTCAGAAAATGTGACTTTTTTGTAAATCTAGTAATAAAATTGAACGAAAAGAGATTATTTATTTTATAGAGAGTTACTTTAAAAAACATTAATATTATTTTATCGGAAGTTAATTATAATTTATTCACGTTGAGTTATTTACATTATTTTTTTCTTAGTTTTAGAAAGATTGAAAGATTATGTTTTTCGTTGATCAGTTTTTTTTTCTTTTGAATTTCACATTTCATTTTAAAAGATGAAATTTGTGTGCTGATTGTGCACCGAGTGTTTTTAATGTGTGAATGCAGCTTTTATTGGTTTTTATTTGAGTGTAAATATTGAGTTTTTTTAGTAATCGTTAAAAGCTGTAAAAATTGTTAAATTAAAAAAAAAACATTGGAAAAGAATTCCTAAGCTTAAAAAATTTGATTGCAGCAATTTGCAGAATTTTAAATTACTGTGTCTCTGAATTATTATTGCTTTCAAGTTAGATAGCTTAAATGACAAATTGTAGCATTTAATAATTTTGAATTTTTTAAAATAAAATTAACGGAAATAATTGGAAACTAATAATAATCAGCCATGTGCGTATTTAGAACAGTAAAAAATAGCAGCTGCTTATTCACTAATTTTTGATGAAGTTAATTTATAATACATTGATTAATAAACATTAAAGAGAACATTTATTTTGGATTGAATTTCTTTGATAAAAATTAGTGAAACATACTTCTTTTTTATTGTAACATTAACATACGAAAGCAACACAACATAAACTTACATACACTATGTTCCAACACAATTTTACAGCTTTTAATAAGTTTAGACTTTACCAAAGCATGGCTGTGTAAATGCATAGATTAGACCAACCTTAAGTACACTATCAACACGAACCTGCTTCTTAGTTCAAATTTGAGTTTGGTTTTTTTTATAACAACTGATACATAACAAAAAATATATTAACAATAAAAAAAAGAAATAAAAAGTTATTTGCAGTTTTAAGGTGGCCTGATATAAATATCCAAGCATAAAAGTACAACTCACTAAACAATAAATCTAAACTAAATGTCTAATTGCGTATATAGCTTGTCGTCGTTGTTAAAAAAAAAAAAAACTTAACTATAGTACAAAAAAAGTATATTCAATGTTTCGTAAAAAAAAAGAATCGTAGATAAAATAATTTTAGCTGTACAAGCAACTCGCAAAGTGTGTGTTATAATTAATCATTTTAACGGCTTCCTGAATTGTTGTACACACCACGAGACCAGTTGTCGAATAGCGATTGTTTATTATTTTCTTTATCTCTGTCTACCTCTATCTGTCTATATCTATACTTTTGTCTGTCTCTATTTTTCTTCCCATCGTTTATTATTTCCGTTTTTCTTGCTAGTCCGCAGCTCATATTGTACTGGAATTCTTTGACAATGACAGTGCGCGCAGTCTCTATAATCATCGCTATGCTTTGACGAACGCATTTTTTTTTCTTCCACATGAGCCTCCGGATTCACCGGTGTAACTGTCTTTCTGTTCCAGCGCCCAGCAGTCCTCGGAGAATGCCGTCAAGGCCGGCCGACACACCCTCGGCAATCAAGTCATCCGCAAGGGCTACATGTGCATACACAATCTCGGTATCATGAAGGGAGGCTCTAGGGACTACTGGTTTGTCCTCACCTCCGAGAGCATCTCATGGTTCAAAGATGAAGAGGTGATTGCTATTTAACACACGATTCTAGCAGTGGGATTTAGTGAAATATAGCCTACTTTGATTGTCAGAGTATGAACCCGCTTGCATAGTAGGACTAGATGCATTAAAAGTCGACCCTGTCCTAGAATGTAGTTACACTGAGAAAAATAGTTTTAGTTACAGAGCGACCTATTCGTTTAAGGGACAATTTTTAAAAAAGTCGTACTATTTTTACTAAACATTTTGAAATGTATCATAGCAGCATACGAATAATCAATAAAAAGTTGTAATACTTTATAAAGTATTTATAGTGTCATAACAAAAATTATTAAAAATGGTATAAGTTCTCTATACGTGATCGAGTAGGTAGAAAAATATAGTAATTTTTCTAAACCTACTTCTCTCGGCGTGCATGCTTTCCTTATAGACTACAGTCATCAAAAGCACAGGAGACTTAATGACTGTGATAAGGATTTGCCGTTATATCCTTTAATAAAAATAGTTTAGAAATTTTATAGAAAAGGATTAATGATTAATTTTTATTTATTGCAGGAACGAGAAAAGAAGTACATGCTACCGTTGGATGGTTTGAAATTGCGCGACCTAGAGCAGGGCTTCATGTCACGTCGTCACCTGTTTGCATTGTTCAACCCCGAGGGTAGGAACGTATACAAAGATTACAAACAGCTCGAGTTGAGCTGCGAAACTCAAGACGATGTGGACTCGTGGAAGGCGTCTTTCCTCCGCGCCGGTGTATATCCGGAGAAGCAGACGGAACAGGCCAACGGTGATGGTGAAGTGAGTATATTTCATTGTTATCTCAGTGTTTATTTAAACTCTGGGATGAGTAAGATTGTCCATTTTTATTTAATTTCTTTCCCTGAAAATAATAAAATCGTTAAAAAAGTTTTACAAGTTACAAACGTTTCATACATTTATTTATTCTAGGACCCACTGGCGAGTTTAAAAGTAATTAAAATTTTTTCATTTGGTTATATAAATACTGGATTGAGTGGTGGTTTTTCTCTAACAATTGAAATTTTCTTTGAAGCTCAAAGTCCCTTATGTAGTCTTTAGCTACTAGTGTTTTATACTGTCTGAAAATAAAATAACATAATTTAACAATCTTAGATTTAAAAAAAAAATAGTTTAACCGCTTTTTAATTTCTTTTCCGGAACTCGTATCGTCTAAAGGAAGGATATGAGGTTTGTACAGTTCGGCTGTTTTGAAGTGTTATCAAAACGTATTCTGTACACTGCCATCAAACACCTCGATCTTTTTCTATACTCGCACTCTGCACAATGACACTTTTACAACTATGAGGATACAAGACACGTTGAATTGTACTGCTGTTTTAGTTACTGTGATTTCTGCTGTTGTTTAGTGACTCTATTAATTAATGCTAGTTTTACTACTCTGAGTGATTCGTTTTTTATGAACACTTCATAATTTATTCGCAAATTAGTCAGTTTTTATAAATAATGTTAAATAATCTCAGAACTGCTGTTAGTTTAAGGTCAAGGAATATGCATGACTTAATTATGATATTTATTCAACATTATGCACTTAAAGCAGATCATCATTCTAATTAAATTATATCATGTTTATAAATAGCTTTTTAGTTTCTAAATTAAATACAGGGTTGTAAATATATAAATAGTTTCAAAAAAATTGTATCATATTTTATATAATTAAAACCAATGCATGTTCCATTACATCAGATTTCTGAGATAAATAACTATCAGTATTGAATTTAATTACATCAAGTGAATCAATTGTGTTAATTGATACATCAATACTGATCAAAGCTTTTACGTATAGCTTTATATTTTCCAAGTAATTCTGTGATTTTTAACCTAGTAGTAGTGTCTATGTCTCTAAACTCTAATTACTGAAAACATGTTTTCTATATGCAAGCAGGGCGGCAATGAAGCGCAGTCATCTATGGACCCACAACTGGAAAGACAAGTTGAAACGATTAGGAATTTGGTTGATTCATACATGAAGATTGTAACAAAAACTACTCGTGATCTCGTCCCCAAGGCAATCATGAATATGATCATAAATAATGCCAAAGATTTTATTAACGGCGAACTTTTGGCACATCTCTATGCTAGTGGAGATCAGGTAACGATAATTTTATGGGAACGTTAGAAATGTTGTTCAATAAATTGAGTGAAAATATTTATCAAATATTCTTTTTTATTCCACAGTCATCCATGATGGAAGAATCACCTGAAGAAGCGCAAAAGCGAGAAGAAATGCTTCGCATGTACCACGCTTGCAAGGAAGCTCTTCGAATCATTGGAGACGTATCAATGGCCACAGTTACAACACCAGTACCTCCACCTGTAAAGAACGATTGGTTGGCATCGGGTGAAAATCCAAGGTAGTTTTCTTTTTTCTTCACCATTTGAATGTTCTTACTTTTTTTACTAATTTACTATTTGCAAACTTTCTTACTCTCCGCTTTACTCTGCATCAATGGTACACAGTCTTGGGTAAGACTTTTTTATTTTGTTTCATCATCCGCCTCATTGATCACATATTAGCAATTTTTATTTTTCGAATGGCAGTAGTAGTACACCAAAGAAATAAACTTTTTTAGTTTTTCTAAAACAACTAATTTACTAAAATGCACGAAAGATCATTCAAAGAATTCATCACGCACTCATTAAACTAAACTAATCTTCTAATGATTAACTAATTTAATGTTTGCATTTTCCAACAAGAAGTAATTGACAATTTACAAAATTATTTTAAAATTAGTAGCATTAAATTAAGTTATAATCGAGTAATAATGTCACTTATTTCTTGTTTGAAAGTACATAAATATTACTGAAAATTCTGCTTAGAATTAAATTGCAATCGTTTATCCCGCCTAGGCTTTCGCCACCGTCACCGGGAGGCCCTGGAAGTCGGCCAAGGAACACGGCACCACCATCCGCCCAATCACGAGCTCCACCACCAGTGCCAGGTGGTGGTAGGCCGGCCCCGGCCATTCCCAACAGACCCGGACCGGGTGCTCCGCCACCAGGTCGAGGTGCGCCTGGCGGTGGCCTGCCTCCTCCACTCATACCTTCGTAAGTTATCAGACAAACTTTTTATATTTTTTTTATTTTACTTACTGTACGTTTTTTTTTTTTTTTTAATAAAAAATTTATTTTCTTTGGATTATTCATTGGAGATCCATTATCTTCTTAAAATTATTTCATCAACGTGTATTGATTTTAAATCATGTACAAGTATGTAAAACGGATAATTTGAGTGAAGATGCAGTATGTTTATATTAACACGAAAACCAATCTTGGAAAAATTAATATATGTCTGAATGTTTGCACTTATATTTGAATATGAATAAATGAATAAATTAAAGTAGACTAAAAGAGCATTATAGAATTCTTTGAAAATTATTGGAAATATGATAATTTTAAGAAAGTAATGGTCAGACATTAAAATGTTTTGTACTGTGCAGTCTTACCTGTTTTTACTGATTAAATTTACTAGCACAAAATGTTGAGGTTTAAACTGTAACAATACCTTTCAGTTGAACAAAATTAAAAAAAAGCATTTATTATGTTTTATTTAATAATGTAGATTTTTTTATTGGTTGTTGAGTTCACTAAATTAAGGTTTTGGTGCTAACTTTACTTTTTATTGCAGGCGCCGACAATAAGTCTACGCACTAACACACCTAATTGCTACTAATCCATATATTATCCGTTGCATCTAGATGATAAAATAATACATAACATACGTATTTCCACAAAAGTGGTGTTTTTTGTCCACATACAATATAACAAAATAAAAGAAATCATGAAGTCATTGTTAAGATGGGGTGTGCAGCTCTGTAACGATTAACGCATATCACAATGCTGTAATATCGATGCAAGTACTTAAAAAGTTCATGTTGTTTTCCATTACGTCTGATGCCTTTCTGTGCTACTAATACAAATATAATTAAATCAATTGAGTGATTACTGATTCAAGAGGTCCAAATATTCTATTTTTTAAGAATGACCAAGTATTGTTCACAAATTTCGGATCAAAATCGTCGATAACTTACATTATTAAAAGTGTTATTTTGCCGAGCGCAAGTTTACTTCATTTCTGAGCGCAGAAATTTATCAATTATCAATCCAAGTAAATTTGTCTCGTCAAAATTGGCCTGACGTTGCTATGTGTGAATAAATTATATACAGTTGGAAAAGCAAATACGACGCCTTTATCTATTTATATCATTCAGAGAAACGCACACCCCTGTCCACATAATTCCGATGGTATCGTTCTCTATTAAGGCTAGGAGAAATAATAGTCATTACGCAAAAATAAAATCATGATTTTCCGAGTCGAATGGACTGGTACAGTATCTTTTAATTAGTCTGTTTAAAGAAAAAGGATTAATTTGTTTTTATTTCGAAATGTACATTAAGGAAAAAATTGTCATTGCTATCATAAATATATACCTCGAATTGTATATGACACCATGTACATAATTAAAAAAAAGAAAAAAAAATTTAGTAGATTGTTTTGAGCTTGCATCACAGTGAAGAGATTGAACTTTCTAAGAGCATGACATTTCATTTGAGTGCCGTTTGGAGCAGTTTTTTTAAATTTTTTCCATTTTCAATAAATACATAATGCGGGACCTTGCACATGGTTGTGGCATTAACGAGCGAATATTTTTTTATTCTTTCACTAAATAAAAAAGAACTCATCAAATACTGTGCGTAACATTGAATTCTTAAATAGTACAATTGAACATCGAATAATATGTTTTAACTATACGTATCGCTAGGCCATTTTAACTTCAGTGCATCTTTCTCCTTCTCCTTATATTGTTCCCACTTTTGTGTTATCCATTTGTGATCATATCGATTCACGACATCCGAATTAAATAATCGATCGGTCGATTAAATAATCCATGAGGAAAAGACGTGTCGGTGCCTGCATATTTTTACTAAAGAAAACGCGTATAAATCTACGTAATTCAATGGAGTTACAAATATATGAATCTATAAATATATTTATAACTTTGCAAACTGCCACCAGATTGGTTTGTGCTTAATTATAAACTACTTAGATCCTATAATCTATTGCGTGGATAATAATAAAAAAATATTTATTTTTGACAATTGTGAATATAGCCAAAAGCTCTAACGTTTATTTTAAGATATAATGAAATATATTGAATATTTATAAATTAACGGGGTGGACTAGTGAAAAATACCTTTATTTAAATTGGTTGTTGATTTACGCATACTTTTGATGTACCTATGAAAAGACTTACGACGTGTGCTCGCAACGTTTGGATTTTATTTTTCATTTTGTCTACCCTTTATTTGTACAATAATAGAGTAAAAAAAGAAAGAACACAGAACTGAAGTCTTGAAAAAATATGACAATATTTCTTTTCGATGTCTTTGAAAAAAAAAAACGAGCACGCGGGTCATATGCAACACTTTTTGAACTACTTCGATCAAGTGAACAATTTTAAAAATACAACTGAATCAATGAAGTAAAAATAGATGATATATAAAGGCTATCTAAGAGCGATAACGTAAATAATAGAAACACATTGAATGCGTCTTCCTTTTCATTGCATATAATAAACTTTTCATTGAAAAATCATGAAATAACGCTTTTTACCATTTAGAGAAAATTGGCATATTAGAATTTTTCTTTTTATAAAACAATCTACTCCTTTCATTGTCATTCAAGAAATCAATGCTGTGCTTTTTCAGAGAAATAATATGTAACTTAATATTTCGTGGATGGATTTATTAATGTCTCAAAAAATAACTGCGCGTTGGTTTGAAGGATTCTTTAAAAAATTTATAATATGAAAAAGATCTCGAAATGTTATATATAAAATGAGCAAAACGACGAAATTAAAAAAAAATAAATAAAGTGTGAGGGTTGAAGTTTAATAGTCACGAAAATCGTGTACGTGTGTTTAGTCGCGGAAGCGCTGGTGGTCTTCAGCAAAGGATGACACAGGCAGCTACACAGGCCGCTGTTAATGCCGCCACGAACGAGCTAATGGACGCTTTCAAGATGAAGTTGTAATGCTCTTAATTCATTACCTAATTAACAACTAAATTTTTTATTTTTTATTTCTCTATTTCTACTTTCGTTTTTCTTACACATTATAAGTATCTTGTAAGATTATGTACAACCAAAGAAAAGGAAGAGGTGGTGGATATTCGTTGAATATAACAAAAATATTGTTGATAAATAATAACAAGCAATTAACGCTTGTAACCTTGTTAAGGAAAAACTAAAAAAAACAGTTGATTACCTAATGTTAACAATTTCCATTATCGTTGCTTTTAATATTATTAAATAATATTATTGTGACTCTTTCAAACAAAAATTGTGGTAATTAACTTTGTTCTTTTCCTTAGAAGGTTTAGCTGCCTTTACTCATTTCATTTTATGTGTGTGTGGTAACAAACTAGTAGTTTGATTTTGGGAATGTAATTACTAATTTGAGCTCTGTGCATATCTAAAAGCATTTCAAACTCTTTCAATGAGATGTTATTAAATATTGGATTGATATTATTTAGAATTATTGTAGAAAACCAAATCTCGTTAAGCAATACCAAAACCCATTTTTTGTTGCTATCAAAGCACTTTTTTTATCCATGGATTTTGCCTCTTTTCTTCAGCGTAACTGTTGCCTATTAGATCGCGGTCACGAAATTTTTAAATTTCGTTTTTTATGTTTATTTATATTTTTTTATCAATCTCGTTTAAATAGTTTTACACGGCACAGTAGATGATATCAATTGGATGCTAAATTCTATTAATTTGCAAAGGTGATTTTATATCTACCTTTATATACAAGCTATTCTTTTTTAATTTGTAAACGAGAAACATAGAAGTGTTATTGATGTTTTAAAAAAGTCAATTATCAAATTATATTAATGAAAACGAAGATTTATACATTTTGTGACTAATAATTGTAATTGATGTAGTTTTTGATGAAGTAGTCCATGTTAGTTGCTCAATAACAATTCAGTTTTGGGATTTAATCACTGATCTTTTTCTCAAATTAATTTGTAAGTGCTTTTGGGAATTCCGTGCAATTTTTAGTTAGAACGTAATTAATATTCGCTTTATATAAAGTAGTTGCTTTTATTTATTTATATTTTTTAGTTCCATCTGGCATTAATTTACTTTGACATTTATTCAACGTATATTTGTAAAGCAAGATGTTTTGAAACAATTAATTACTGTTCTCAAAAGTTTTTAAATCTCAAAACAAAAGTTACTTTACGAATCCACATTTGCACATGGATATTACAGAAAAGAAAAATAAAACAAAACAAAACGAGCACCAATTTATTTTTTAAGGGCCTAAAAAATCACCTAAAAACAGTCCCCCGCGGAAATGAAATTATGTCGCGTTTCGCTCGTTAAAGGAAAAAAAAAACAAAAAAAGGTTATTAAAGATTTAAAAAAAGTGTCGCGTTTTTTGAGACTCGTAAATATATACATATTTTATCTCGGCCGACGAAAGGAGGCTAACGCCATCGTTATTTCCTGACGCTTGGGTGGCGGGTTCTTAAAGCTCAGTGTATACATATTGCCTGTACCCTGATATCCACATATAATTGTATAAAATACCGAAGACAGTAAGAGAGCGCGAGATGATTTAAAACTAGGCGGAATAAGTCAAGCGGAGTAATTAAAAAAAAAGAATAATTAAAAGAGTGTGACTAATGCCTCTGCACTTCCGATTCTACAAAGCTGTGCGCTCGCTTGGTATTGTATTTTCAATGAGACAGAGTTAAAAGAGAGAAAAAAAGTGAAAATAAAATAGTTGTTAAAGTAAACGTCGCGGGTCGATTCCCTGCAACAGGCCAGGAGAAAATGACGATTGGAAACACTATGCCGAAGATGCTTGCCTTTTGAGATTATGATAAAAATAGCAAAAAATAAAAAAATAAAACAGTTTTTCCTCTACGCACATGCGTACACGCGTAAAAGTGTGTCTCTGTGCATGTGCGAATATCAAATCATTAAACGATAGAAAGAAAAAAGAAAGCTATATAAATATATAAATATGTGTACGTATTGTCCCTGCTGTCTCTCTGTTAAAACATTGTAGCTCTGTGTACGCGTCACGCCAAACATTCCGTATATGATAATTATAAAACTATGCGATTGCCGGCGTATTTTTCGTGCGTACGCTTTCTGTCACGGAGAAAAATTTTTTAGTGAGATCTGCTAGCCAAACGATCTTTTATCATCGCTCTCCGCGTAACGCTAAAGTTCCTACATTTTTCGAAGCATTGGCTTTTCATTATTCTAATGGTTCCATAAGTCGCAGTTGTTTCATATCCAAAAATTTAGATTCTGTACACTTTGGGCGAAAGTTTTCGAGACGCACACACGTTAAAAGTTACAATTAGCGTGCACCGTTGATTAAGCGAAAGCCATTCGAATGTAGCCCCGTCGTGAGAACATTTAAAGCGCGCACTGCATTTTTTGTTAGAAAATTCTTCTCTGTGCATTATTTATAAGGACTGCGTCGAGGGAATTGCATTCATCCTTATACCGTGTTTCAGCGAATAATAAATTTAAAAAAAAAATGACAAAATAACAATTATAAAAAGCACTCGACGCAGTTCGTCCCAGTAAAAAGTGCATTTACAACAAGAAATATGGATTTAGCGCGCACGAGAGAGAAAACAAGAGAGAGATAGAGAAAGCAGGAAGCTCAAAGAAATGTCATGCTGCTTGGAAAGTCAGACATATATATGCTCTAAATGGCGTCTCGTACTCTGTAAATGTTTTCGTTTGCTGCGAGGCATGGAACATTATTATAAAAACCAGCTTTATAACATATAACAAATATATATATATATACAAGAAGTAAGCTGAGGATGACAAGCGATGAACGTGTAACACGTAGAAAAAAATATATATGTGCGAACCGACAAGGATTTTTTGTGTGCGCGAAAGGAGGCTCATCTTTGATATACACATTAAACAAATACTTCGCGTGTGCGTTCTGCTGTGAAGTGAGAGCGTCAAACGTGTAAAGCTGTAAAGTGTCGCATATATTATGATAATTGATTGCCACTCTTCCCGCTCCCCTTAAATAAATGAAGAATTAATTATATAATGCAGATAAAGAAAGAGAAGAAAAAGCGAATAAACCCCATTTCGATGCTATACATATTATACATATAATATTATACAAATAATGCTAATGATAAACGATTGATTATTGTTATATCGTTAATGAGACATTCTTTCCGTTTTTAAACTACCATATATTTAAAAAGAATCTATAGCTATATGCAAAAAAGAGGATTAATGATGAAAAAAATAAATAAATAAAAAATAAAAAAACGTGCTCAGATAGGATGTGATATAGCGTAGATAGGGTTTAATTATGTCGGTCAACTTTAGACTGTAGTCATGATTGCCGCAAAAGAAAAATGCAAACAATTACGGTCTCGCGTAGTGGATTTTAAAAAACAGTATATATATAACTCATAATTTTGATGTTTGTCAAAATCATTCCACGACATTTGAACAGATATTTATTGTATTTTAATAGACTTCTTCTTCATCTATTTTTTTCCTCCTAATTTGCTTTGGATAATTTTCCAATGCGAACTTAACCGACATATACTTTCAGTAATTTTAAGTATTCACGAACAGTAATTTTTGTATTCGGATGTTGTCTCATAAAAAATTAAAGACTAATGTAAAATTTTTTATGATATTGTACCATATTAAAAAAATCTGTCGAAATCCTTATCTCGAAATATCAATGTTAATAATGATTTTAGCTTTATTTCGTGATAAATACTTCGTTAGATTAAGTACGGCGCAATATGTCATGAAACTTGTACTATCTAAATTATTATCGAGAAAATATTTGCAGTATACTTTAGCATATTCGATTTATTTATTGAAAAACAAATTACACGTTCCTTTTGAAGTGTTTAAAACACGCCACTCGTTTGGTAGTTGTTCGTATGATTATATGCGAATAAAAATTATTATATATATAATATTATATATATATATATAAACCAATTAAAGATTAAACACGGGACGGGAGAGGAGTTCCGACGCAATTATCAGCACTTCGGTTTTGCTAAAATACGAGAAGAACACGTCATTTCTTCTATTACCCGCGATTTTAATAACGGGCCTCCAGTGCCGTCGAAGTAACTCTGTCATTTAGACTTTAATTCGTCCCAGGTATAAACTGGTCGATCGAATATTTTTTTCCATTTGATGATTCATATAGACTGAGCCCCGTATACCTTTTTTGTAAATCGACCTGTTTCTTTCTGCAAATCGGTTCCCGTTGCTTCGAAAGTGTTCCTTTGAGAACGTCGAGTTCGACGATGCGGGACGTTATAACGCGGTCGACGTGACCATTGCAATAATTTTTTCTCGCGATCAAATTTTTGCGCAGTAATCGATTGATCATATTTTTTTATTCGTTTTTTTAACGAGCTCCTTGTTGAACGCTAAAAATACTCATATATATATTTTTTCCTCCATTCCTTGACTCTGCATTTTTATTGTTGATGGTTTCAAAAAGGAATTTTCAGGGTTACTTCGAGATGAGTGAACAAAAAAGTTAAATAAACAATGATTAATTGAGTATTTCGAGGAACAAAAAACAACGGTATAATTCATAAGCGAGGCAGCGACTTTCACGTTGTTAGAGACTAACAACAATGTGTATGCGAGAGGTACATGAAAACACACCTACACATGCAAACACTGTTTATTGCAATATAAATGTGTATATAGGAAGTAACATGTTATCATAGAATATATGAATGAATAAGATTAACGACAAAACTAATGTAAAAAAAAAATAATTCGCTCGGATCGACGGGCACGCATCTCCGCAACGTAACAAAATCAGTTTAAATTTGCCAGAAATTAATTGCTATTTCGATGTATGATTATTTATTCATTTTAGTTGCGGAATGGGTGTCCGCGTTCTGTATTCTTATTCGTACCTTTGAAGTTCGTTTCCTCGTCACTTCCTCTTCGATGATCATACCCAAACGTTAATTTTTATATATACATATGTCTCTTGTCCGTTACGTTTTGACAATAAGTTTTTCTTTTTTTCTTTTATTTTTTGATTTGTATACATTTGTTACGTTTCGTGTATTTTACTTGCAATTTTGCGTTGCTTTTAAATCTTCTATATAATTAACCGAAAATCAATTTTTGCGAAAAAGGATATAAGCCAAAAGGAATCATTTTTATTTTGCCATCGGAATTAATTGATTAATTGTTACGCATCCAGCATGTTTTCTATATTTTAATCACTAACAATAATTTGTTGTTTATTTTTTTAATATCTTTAAATCTTCACTGTAAACTGTCTAATTACTAATATATTTTGCAATGAGTTGCTCTTCTGCAGAGTTGGAAAGTGAGTAAAATATCTATTTCGTATTCGTGTTGTTTATTTAGTGTATTAAATTTATTTTGGATTTTTAAGAAACAGTGATACTTGAATTTTTATTTTTTGGACCTTAGTTTGCTGTGCTCAATTCAAAGTAGTCTACTAAGTTTGGGATTTTAACATTTCATTTATTACTATAGTCGTAACTATTTTATTTACGTAGCTACCATTCTTGATTTGCCTTATTTTAAAAATAAATTTAAATCTCCAACCCTGCACTGTACGAGATCTTTGCAATAACTTTTTATCTTCTGTATTACAAAATTGTATATTTATGTATTCATACCGCTATACTCATTACGAATTTGCTGTATCCGCTCAGACAGTTAATTCAATAAATCATCGATGCAAATACCGACCAAAGAAAATACACTTTATCCATAAATTTATTTGCTTTACTTAATCGTTCAATCATCTTCGCATTTAAGGCTTTTATAATGGTCTTTAATGTTTATTCAATCTATTTTTCACGACGCGTTATTTGCATCGCTAATTCATCGCTTTAAAAAAATAAAAAAAGAATCAATTAATTATTCGAATGTTTATTTTTTTCAGGCGAGTCGTACCGAATGTCCCTCCACGAATTCCCGACCGACCGACCCCTGGTCGCCTGAATTGAGGAGTGTCGTCGTCCTTTAAGGGATCCTAATTTTCTTCAGATAGCCGAGCGAAGTGTAGCCACGAGCTTCGGAATGCGCAGCGGCCAAAAACCGCCGATGATACCCAGGAGACGGCGAGGCGGCAGGGTCCGAGTGGGACACGCTCGCTTCACTCGTCAGATCACTATTATTTTCCTTCGCACGCACAATAAATCTCCTGACGCTCTAAAAGTGTCTACCTCCTGCCGCCGAGGTCCTAGAGAAAAAGGGGCGTCTACGCGCCCCTCCGAGACTATATTCCGATGTGAGAAAAATATACAGCGGCGTTGCCCTCGGGAGTATCGCTGCGTTGACTCTTGCAATTTTTCTCTGTCGTACGCGTACATCACTGGTGTCTTTAGTGAATTTGACATTGTTCAAGTGATTTGTCCAGATTTTTTTGCTTGTCGATACGTCACTTCGGGCAGTTGTGACGAATTTGTTATTATGACAGTAGCGGTGCAAGACAAGCTGAGAAAATTGAAACTTCGGTGAAATGAATTGTGACTGGAGAGTCGTTTCGCTGTGCGCGGAATTGAATGTTCAATGTTGAAAAAATTGTAACATTTCGTTTTGAAATGAGTATTGTATATAAATTTTTTGCGCTAATCAATTGAATAATAACGTTGAAAGACACAAAAAACGAACTTACTTTATAATACAAAATTATCCATGATAAAAATTTACAAAGCAAAGCAATGTCGCACAGTTTTTTTTAATTTACTTTTGTTTTTTGTTTTTAGGAACTTTTTATTCGAGATATGCAGGCAATAACAAAACGACTTTCGCGATATACTTGTGCTAAATTTTGTAAATTAATTTTAAACAAAATGTGATTTTCATTTTAATTCTAGCTCACTGTGTAAATTTGAAGCGATAACATTTTTCCTTCAGTGTCGTCATTTGATAAACGACTTTTGTCAAAATATACATTGGGACTTTAAACATATCCAAGTCTTTTTTATTGTAACAATGTATTTTTTAAAGAACTACTTAAAGAAAATTTGAAGGATTCAAGGAACCGCATGTCATTTAGGTGATTAGGTATCTACTTCTTTTTCATTCGTTGTTTTGTTATTTACATAGTGATAAATTTTGGTACCGTAAGTATTAGCGAGGTACGAGAATCTACGTAGCTGTTTGTGTCGACAGAAAAGTAAATGAGAGCAAAATGTGACGAGCAGTGTGGCTATTTATAAAATTAGAACATTTACTACAGTAAATGGTATTGAGGTCTTTGCATTAGAACAGTTTTTTAGAAACTTAATCGATTCAGTGCCACATTCCTTGTGTGCATTTATGCTGCATGACTATTTAACCTGAATGTGGGAATGAAACAAAAAAACTCGAAATTCGTATGCAGTTGTGTTAAGAAAGTTTTTTTACCTTTATGTGTTAATATTAATTGACGGGGTTTGGCAGTAGCCCGTTAACATTTACAATGTCTAATGCAACGCAGTCAGTATTATCGATAAGACATTTGTGACTGGACCAACTAAAATGAGGCATTAACAGCAGATGAAAGTTTTATTTGTGCAATGAAGAAATTCCGAACTGCTACAACTGTTCGTCGCCATTCATAATTCGAGGATTTTTCAATTTGAACGTTTAATTTTTTTAGGACGACTCTGCTAGTCGTAGTTGTAAATAATTTGTCAAAACAGCTTTTCTTTTTCTACTGTAATTTTTGTACGCAATCTATGTAGCTTGTTATTACACGTACTAGCATCATTGTAAGGCGAATTTTGTTTAATAGAAACGCATACTGCACGAAGAAGACAAACGAAGTATTCAAAAATTTCCAAATCAATATAAAACTGACAAAAAGTACTTCTGGCGTATTAATTTGTCTTCTCATGTAGTAATAAAGGACTGAATCGTTATTGTTTTTTTGCATAGATTAACTTTTTATACGATTGAGCGTGATATAATGCAAAGGACAAGAACTATTCGGCTTTTCTGTACTTTTTGATTAACTGTGCACGCAAAAGTCTATGTTGTTTTTTTCTGACTTAATTAACACCTTAAATATTGTAATTATCTACATCCGAACTTTTAACGTAAAAAAAAATCTATCAACTTTTTTATGCATTTTTTCTCGAATTACAATTTCATTTATATTTTGTACAACTGTACATGTGGAATTGCAGACACATTAGATTATTATTTTTTTGCTCGTATATACTTCACGTTGCATGCTGCGCGTGTGATATTTTCCATTTGTACATATATATTACTATTGATATTGATTTACATGTGAAAAGGCACAATTATTTTTTTAAACGCTAAAAACGAGAAATAAGAAGGGGCAAGAAATTGTGAAAGCGCGACGTCTTCGTCACTAACAGCAGTATAAAAAAATGTAAGTGTTTAATTTTTGTGCCAAAATGATATGTGAATGTGGCTCTCGTCAACGATAAAATAACGTAAAGCAATAATTTGCAGTTTGATAAACAAAGCACAACTCTGAGGGCCTGGAAGACTCGTTTATGAAAAATGTACATACATTAAATAAGTATTATCAATTCAGTACGAGTGCTAGAGCAAATGGATACTTCCTTCTTTTTGTACGAGTTCGTTTGTCTGTCTATACGTGTACTAGACAACTCCGACTGATGAGTAATGTACCTAGACTTCCAATGAACAAAATAAAGCTATTTAATATAAAAATGTTTAATTCACTTTTTTGTAATTGCATCCTCGTTCGAAAGATTAATATACAAATAGACAATATCGTAGATGAAAATCAAGCTATCAGATAACTGAAAATAAAAAAAAATGAAGAGATGTAAGCATTACAACATTCATTATTTAAATATCACTTTTGATATAAAATTAAAAATAATAATATGTTAAGATAAGGGAATTATCAAGTTGTAAGGATAAAGAAAAAGTTTGTAAAAGAAATGTCAAAAAAGAATCGTGAACAACCGAGTCAAAATCTCAGTAAACTAGTTAGCCAAGTTAAACTCCTGTCAAAGACTGTTGAAGAGTTAGAAAAGGAGGTTGAAGATTTGAAGACGAAAATTCGTCCTAACAGAGATAAGAAACCAACGCTCTCAGACAAGCCCAAAACAGTCACAAATGTTCCTTCAAGAAACGGATCGTTTAGGTTAAATTTTTTTCGCAAAACCGACAAAACAAAAGAAAATGGGACACCGAGTGACTCAAGTAAAAAGTCTGAGACTAGGAAAAAAGATGATTCAACTCGTGATGCAATGTCGAGCAATATTCCACCGAGTGATCGTCAGCCTTCCAGTGAAAAAAAATTCGCTGATTCTTATCCAGTTGAAAAGGTGATTCTAAAACTATTTTGAATAATTTTTTTTTTAATGGGACGATCAATAATGTAATGCTTGTATTTTTCAGCCTAAAAGAAAGAACGAATATACGCAAACAACAAATCAATCGACCCAAGTAATTAGGCCAAAAATTCCGGTACATGAGAAAGAAAATGTTTCCAAATTCGGCGATGATTGCTGCTGTAAATGTAGAGAAAACAAAAGTAACAATTTAGAAAAATCGAAGATAGATAGAGGTAAGATAAAATTACGGAGAAAAATGTGCTCAGTCGATTGTACTTATCTTCCTCAACAAAAGTCGCACTGCGATAATGCCGAAAATGCCTCGAGAAAATGTTACAAAAATAAAAAGTTAATGGTCAATCTAATCGGTTGCAATAAAGGCTTCAAAGACCAAGTGCAACGGAAAAGAAATTTCGTGTTAGACTGCAAATTTCTGCAAAACGCCGACTTCGGCAGACTTACTGACTCAAAAGATAAAAAGCGACGGAGGAAACTAAAATTATTCGATAAAGGCGAGTCGAGGTGTTTAAAAAAGGACTGCAAGTACTGTTCGAAAAATTGCAAGACGAAGAACGTACTGAAGATAAAGAAGGCTATTTTGACGCAAGAACCCCCGATGATTTTCATGTCGCCAGAACTGGAGAAAGGAAAACTTTGTTATGTTAAAAAGAAGCTTAAAAAGCAAGTGCAGTAAGCCTATGAGGACTACGGAAATCTGTTGCGATAATTTTTTCAAAGATTGTTACGAAGATTCTGATTCTACTTAAGAGTCGAATCGGAAACGAGGGATTATTACTCGAGAAAGTTTTAATAGTTGGCAGGAACGAAGATTAATTTAGTAAAATGTTTAAAAAATTTGTATATTTAAAAATTCGTCCCTTCTGTGTTAAAATTTGTTTTATAAAAATTGTACCTTTTTGGGCGTGCTTCTGTGTTAAATAAGGTTATAAAAATTTCGTGCCTCTTTGTACGATATTTATTGGAAAAAAATACAATTACAACTAGAAATTGTACGTATAATAAAGTACTGCAGAATAATATTCTATGTAAAAACATACAGGCATTATGGCGACGTTTTGGAAAGTTTGAATAATCAGAAGGCACTAGCTGTTAATATAAATCTTCTTTATTTATTGTAAGAGCATAACTCTTGTTAAATCGTATATCTATTTAAAACACAAATCTCTATATGTTTATGAACTGTACATAGTGGTAAGTGTTAACCGACTGATCGTTACACACAAGTCGCTTGAGATACGACGACTTAATATTGACTTCGAGACTTTAACAATCAAATGTGTAGAAAAAACAGACACACGCGTGTATGTGCATACAAGTACAACTTAAAATCTACGTTAAAGTTGACAAAATTTGCTATATTTTTTATTTTTTCAACCTCCGAAATAAGATATCTAAAGGACACTTAGAACATGTGTAATGTGTAGGTAAAAAAATATGAGTAGTTCTCCACAATATTCATCTAAATGCAAATTTCGTTACGATCAAAAATCCATTTAGCCAGCTTCTGGATTCAATTTTGATTTTTCGAATCTTGTAAAAAATCGTATAAATGTTTGTAAATGCATCTCGAAAACCTTAGTAATTAATGGAAGATTGTATTTAAGCAAAAAGGTTAAAGAACGATCAAGAATACGATTAGCTAAGAATTTTCCAAGAAATTTTTTTGATCATTCAATATAGTCATGGCACTTTTCTTTAATGACCGACCGAGATGATTAGCTTTTTGCGTACAATTAATAGTTTTTTTAAAGTATAACGACGTTATTAAAATTTTAAAAGATTTAAATAACAACAATATAAAATGTTAAATGAAAAGAAACGTTTGCTGTATTTAGTGAAACAAAAACTTAAATTCGATAAACACAGTGGCATTGTCCTGCATCGTCGATATACCACATGATTGAACAAAGACACTTTACAATACATCACCTCGACATTAAAAAATAATAGATATATTAACATTTATTATCGGTTTTTTACAAAAAAAAAAAAAAAAAAAATAGGAACAGTCTCTTATTTCGCTTATGAAACCTAAGTTAATATGACATTTAACAAAGATTATACCTGACCTCCAGCGTCGAGTATAGAATGAAACTAGTTTAATATAAAGTATGAAGATATATATGAAAAGTTTAATACCTGTCCCTAATATCACATTTAATAAGAGATAATCTATACACTAGCTTGTGTGTCTCCTATTACTGTACAGCATCAATTTATAAAATAAATTATTTCATCGACGAAAAAAGGAAAACAATAAACATTCAATCGCACACGAGCAGTTTAACAGAGTTTCTTGAATTTCGAATTTGTTCTTAGCAAAAAAGATTTACCAACCTTGAATAAAGTTCTCGTTGCGCATAAACTTTGCGATAAAATTATAGAATTACCTATAAAATTAAGAGATACTGATTCTCTTAATTTCTAAGATACTCTTTAAAAAAAAAAAGATTTATTAAAAGAATAGATACTGAAAAAAAATACGATCAACTTGATCGTAATTATCGATACAAAAGAAAACAAATTGAGAGAATAAATGTTTCGATTTCAAGTAACTCCGCCAAAGTGCGAATGCTTGATGAGCATGTGCTAAAAAAAAAATATTTTCCGCGCGTCCGCGCCTGGCGTAAAAATTTCGGTGAAGCTCGAAGCTTTAATCGAGCTTCAGGCTGTCCATATGATTGGCCAGCACCTCTTGCGATGATTCTTGGTACACTTTGTTCATCAACTGGTAAGCCTCGTCGACGAGGCGCGGGAGGTCTGCCTTTGTCATGCCCTTCGTTGGTATGGGAGGCAGTATGGTGATGTAGCTCGTGCCTGCAGCAGAAATTCGATGGATTTGTCAACAGATGTTTATGATTTTTTGGCTATCTCGGATAATGCATTGTTACACTGAGAGAAAAATTTGTTAATTTTAAGCAAACATTTATTTCAATAGTACTTATTACATATTTATTGAGTCAAAAAATTATTTTTTTGAAACTACTAAATTTATTTAGAACCAAATGAATTCATTTAGTTTTAATGAAATTATTACTTGATTCAAAGAAATATTGCATAAGTACTATTGAAGTAAATCATTTTCTTAAAATTAACAAATTTTTTCCAGTGACTTAAAGTTGCAAGCTCTTTGCAAATTACTTGCTGAATTGAGTATGAGGTACGTATCGCGCGATTATGCGAGTGCTACTTGAGCAAATGTTATTTAACAAATTTGTAAGAATAGGATTAACGTTTTTTATTTCATTAATAGCTAAGAATCCCAGTGACTGACAGATGCAATTAAAATTTAGTAGATAAAATCGTGTTGTGTGCGTATTGAAAAAAAGTAGGCAAAAGAAATTTATTGTAGGCTAAAGAAGTACACTAAAAAGAACAAGAATTAGCATAATTTTCATTAAGTATACGGTAAAAACTTGTATTTTGTATGAATTATTTATGTAAAAAAAAGCAGAAGCAGCAATGGGTATAAAAATTACATTAAAATTCCGCGTTGTAAAATGCAAAAATCTGCGTATTTCAATTTTTAGACAGACTTATTAATAATATGATTTTTAATACTACTAGCTAAATAATGTCATCGTATCAACTAAATATTTATTAATTATTCATTAAAATTTAGCAGGTCCAAAATAATATTTAATTGCTTCTTAGCAACGTTTGAGTTTTAAAGAAATATTTATTTATAACTACGGATTCTTTTTTTCAGTATTTTTTATACTAAGAAAGAAACTTGGAAAAGAAACTCGAATGTTACAAAAAATAGTTCAACAAAATTCCGTTCGTGTTTACCTTCATTTACCGGCATGACGTCATTTAGATAAAATTGCAATATCGCTCTGTACATACACACACACGTCAATGATAAAAAAACGACCCTATCGACTGTCATTCATTTTACCAAACTGACAGCGAGCTTGCAAAAATGAAGTAATCCCGCAGAATTCACCGACTTACCCGAGTCAAACTTTTTCAATTTGTCGTTTATAAAGTAATATCTCGAGACGACCACCGGCTGAATAGGCGTTTGCGAGTCAATTGCTACGTGGAAGCCGCCTTTCTTGAATGGCAACAAGCTCGAGCCCGTGTGCCGCTTGCCCTCGGGATATATCAGCAATTTCGCCTGTTGGAAAATGTCTCATTTGATTATTTCAATTACTTATTTGTAAGAGACGAGCGACAACGAAATTTCAATTTAAATTTCATCGCTGCGAAACAAAAAAAGTAGGCTACGATGGGGGTCATTATACCTTGCGTTCCTTAATGATCTCCGCGGTGGAATTGACGGCAGATTGGGCCTCTTCTTTTTTCACTCGGTCGATGAAGATTGTGCCCCAGAGCCAAGCGGCCAGACCGAACGTACCGAAATAGAGGACCTGCTTCTTAGAGATGACGGTGCACCTTTCGAGCACCGGCCAAAGTTCAGCTAGCACTGCGTCAGTGTGAAATATTCAAAATTTATTAAACTACTCAAGTTTATTTATACTAGAGTCGATTGAAGTGCTTTTACTGCTTTTCTTGATTCATTGCTTGATAATTACACTGTTGCTCTCTAAATCTGAAAATGTGGAAATCACTAGGAAAATGTGAATAGTGACATATTTTATGTGAAAAATCATTCACATATTAGCATGTGAACGGCTTTTCACTTATTAAATGTCACTATTCACATTTTCCAAGTGAATTTCACATTTTCAAATTTACATCGTGCATAATCATTTACTTAAGGAATTATACACTCACAAAAATGGATTCTTAATCTTAGTAGACAATTCCACTTAAACATTATCTACTTAATTTTAAAATGAATTTATTAAACTGAAGAATACGCCTGCTTCAGTATAATTCTCAATAAGAATACTAGAAGTATAGAATCCTCTGAATTTTATCATAAATATGTTAATTGTTCGGCTTAATATAGAGACTTTTTCATTAAATTTTAATGAAGAAGTCTATCGTCTAATATCTAATGATTAAGTTCACTTAATCATTTAAATTTTTTTACGTTTTATATTAAGTGGAAACTAATAGTTAATGAATCAATTTAGAATTTATCGTGCAGTCTATTTATTGGAAGACTATAATCTACTTATTTGAAGAAGAAATCGTTTACGTTTTACAAAATTAATCGTAAATGATGGTCCGCTTATCCACGGTATAAAGAAGTTTGACTCTATAATAAATAGATTTTCCAGTGCTATTTAGTGGATTCTCCTGCCAGTTAAAGTAAATTTTTGTGAGTGAGTAAAAATTACTATGTTCCGTAGGAAAAGTAGGATATACTCAACTTATGAAAATTTTCCTATGTACATAGAAATTTCTACTATGCAAATAGCAATTTTTAGTATGTTTTATAGTAAAAATCGTCATAGGTCGAGTATATCTCACTGTTTCTACGGAATATAGTAATTTTTACGATAACATTTCTCTCCGTGTAGTAATCGATCGATTCGTTTTTTGTACTAAATTTGATCATGGATTATGAATATTCAAAGAAATACAATGGGTATACAATTTAATTGAACGGAAAATTGTGAAATTAATAAAGTAGTGATTTATATGCGCGATCGCTTTTCGAATAGAAATTGCTATGATTACTCACCGCTAAGGTCGAGATTTTTTTGATGATTGATCAGCACTATTGATCCGGTGTCTTTAACAATATTTTCCTTCCCTCTTATCTGGTAGTTAATGCCTATTAATTTGGCGGTTTGCCTGGCACCCCACGCTGGTATCCTACGTGATGAAACTAATAATTAGTTGATGTGCGATAATTACAAACTTTTATGGTATGCATAAAAAGATTTTTTAGTTTTATAAAAAATGTTATGTGTATCACTTAGGTTTATTAGTGCAGTGTATCGAAAAACGTGACAAAAATTTTTGTTTAAAATTTTGTACACTAAGAGGGTCTATTTATAACAGAAAGGCTTCCTCGATGTAAACGTGAAGTGAACGAGGAAATGGCCTAGTTTTTCTTGATAAATGTTTGCACTGCACTCCACTATGAAAAATGCAGTACAAATATAGTAAAACAAAAACAGAATATTAAATTATTGGAAATTTGTAAACAAATAGCACAAATCTTTACTGAAAAAGCTTCGTAATTTATTCTTAAACATTTCCAAACCGTCCTAGAAGAATACGTTTTTTTACGTTTTTTTTTACTATCGTGACAAATAGAGGTTAATTATAAAATATCACAAAAAAAACTGTTCTCAGTGTAGCTGTACACTAAAAAGAAAATTAGTGCAGTTTAATCATATACTTTCTTAAAAACCATACTTGTTTTTTTAGTATCAATGATTCAGCGGGAATGAATAATAAAAAAAAGAATAAAACTTACAAAGCATTTCGCCAATCTCGTATTCTGAAGAACATAAGTGGAATCGGTATCGTGGCCGATATTGCCGACAACAACACGAAGACAAAGTGTTTCGTGTAATACCTGGCGGCTTCGCTGATCGCACACGTCACCACCGAGAGGACCAACAAAGCCACTCCGATGCTATTGCAAGACATTCCCAACAACCTGAAATAACACGAAAAAAATTGTTTATTTACTTTAATCATTATTAATTGGGATTATTTCTCGTTCTCTCCGGGGAAATTCGATAAGCGAATTGGGTGATTCATTTCTCGTTGAGTTCAGAATTGAATTAAGCGCGTTCTATAGGAAATGAGTCAATGTCCAAAGTACACAAGAGGCTAAACTAAGGAATTTTACCTAGCCTTGGAGATAAATGTGACATCACGGTGCTATTGTCCACTGCAATTATTAAAATTGCTGTGTAAAATAAAATTATTTCCGTAATAATGTGTAAGGCCAGATATAGTATTTTTTTTAATAAAATTATTTTACAAACTGGTTTTTAAATATCCACAAAGCACTAGTATGACAATCGAATTTTCCTTATCTTTTCTTTTATAAAATATGCAAAGGAAACTTGAATTTGTTTTCTTTTTTGGTTGTGGAATCTAAGAATGCAATGACTAAAAATATTGGCAATTAAAAAGTAATCAGTTCAATTAATACATTTATTCAATATAGTCAATTTACTGAATTAATGCAATGCACATAAATGTACTCTTTTCATAAACACATGAAAATTGAAAAATGAAAGATGCAAAAGTGAACACTGTCGTATTAATCGGTGTAGTACGTAATTGACGAATATATTGAGGAAAAAAAATAGCAACATTATATGTGAATCCACTTAATTAGTTACAAAATGATAATGTTTCGAAAATAACATTTATTTACGTTAGGATACTGAGTTACTGGTGGAATTTTTTTTCTTGATAACTTAAAAACAAACAAATTATTAATCAATACATAATAAAAATATAAAAATGTCACGATAAATGCTGAAGAAGTAATAACAGTTATTATTAGAAATGAAAATTATATTTTTCCTTTAGTTATAGTTTTTTTTTTATGAAATTTAAGTTACCAATTGGTTGTCTCAAGAATTATAAAATGTGAATTAACGTATCCCCTTCTCTATAAGTAACTGGAGGATCGATGGCTTGGCATTTACATTTCTGTGAACTATTATAAGTTACACTTATTTAAACTTTGATTTCGGTGCTTAAATAAATAAATGGTCACTTGACATATTTTATACAATCTAATCAAAAGTGACATTTTTCCGATAACCTATGCACAAATAAATTGTGTCTTATCTATCTTAAACCTAACGAGAGTAACAATGACCTTCATATCAAAATTATTCGCTTGATCTGTTATAATTAGATCTCGAAAATTCAATAGCGAACTCTTCGCGAATTCTGTATCTTATTTACCAGGGAAGATTGAATTCATTAATCCATGTTATTGAATAGCAGCAAATTTAATTATTTTATTTGATGAATCGATAATGCTGGACGATCTAATATCGCTTTATTTAAGCAAATTAGAAAAGATGTGTATCAATCACCCTAAAATATACAAAAATGATTATCTTAAGTGGACTACACGTAACTTTGATGTGAATTGTGTTATTATAATTGAATTACTACCGTTAGTAGAACAGCGCGGTATTCTTTTATGCCGCGCGAAATTTTAAATAGTTATTGATGTAAGAACCGGCAAAAAGCAGTTATAACTTCTTTCACTTACTGCATGAGAATTCGACCATTGAAAGGTTCATTACACGTAAATTGATTGCTATCAGTTTTTTTTTAAATTCGCGAAGGTTAAACAGATTAGATATGTGCGCGTTATTCATTATTTATTCATAAATTATAATACGTACTGTTAAAAAAGTGATGGATAAATTATCTCAATTAAAAAAAAAAAAAACTGATACAATTATCTCAAATTACAAATATCTTATACGCTGATTACGTTTATAATGTAACATGCACATTTTTTTGCAGCAGCAGGAAAGTACTTAGTCTGAATTCATTAATAATAAAATGCGGATATTAAATTATTCAAATAAGAATTTTAATCAATTAGTGTTTTCACTTAAAAGATTATATTATACACTTTTTCAAACCATTGTTATTATCCGCAGTTAAAGTAACAGCTGAATGTACCAAGACCTTAGTAGCTATCAGTAATATGTAATCTACAGATGAGTCAATCTATCAGATAAACGCTGCCAAAACTCAATTTCTCAATTAGTCTTATAAATAAAAGAAAACCCATGATTACCAAACAATTTGAACTGCAACGCCCGCATTTCCTGGTTTCTCAATCGTAGCGTATAGAATATTAAATACCCCCGACATCGCAATCCCTGAATTAAACTAAATTAAAACCAAACAATCCGACATAAATAAAAAAAAAGATCGCGTCATAATATCAAATTCAATAATTTTATCGGAATTATAGTTAAAAATTATAATAGACAAGAAATAGCTCAGGGAACTTTGACCTCCGGGCTGATAAATCTCTCGGCGACTTATTCGTTCTAGCCTTTATCCATGATACTGCGCGCCACGTAATTGATTAGAGGTTTATCGATTTTTGTAAACATAAGGCGCGCGATGCTCACCACGCGATCGCGACGTCGTCCTCGTGAGCCTATGATAGTCGCGGGTGTATAACACGCGTACGTGGGTCGCGAGGCATTTCATTGGATTTTTGCGTGAAATTTTCGTTTGGCTTCTGATCTATGAGTCCTTATAGGATATTAAAAATTAATCAAATTTCTCTTATCATTGAATTCAATGATTTTCAACTGATACATACATGCTTTTACTGATTTTGTATCGATATAGAAGTTTTGGAAATTCGCGTGTTATTACGATTTAATTGTATGAAGTGAATCTACTGCGCTACAGTAATGTTACAATTATCTACAGTATTTTAATAAGAGACATTTTTGTTAATTACATAGTCGTTAAATTAAAACAAAATAGATTTTAAATTGTCTAACATGATTTTAAAGTCTTGCAGGCGTTATGTATTCGTAGATTACCTCTGTGAAGACTCATCTACAAAATTATTTCATTTCTTTAGTTGCAATTCTATTTCGCACGAGAAATCTAATTTTGCGTTATTCATAGCAACGTTCCAGTATTCTATCAATGTTGTTGCAAAGTCTGATAATCACGATAGCTGTGAAATCCAATAAGCAGAATTATAAATGGATATTAGATATCGCCTATTTATAATTAAGTCTATACAATGATACAAAAAATATACGTTTTTATTTTAAATAAATTAATCATCGATACAAAAATTCACTTGTTCGATTGGTACTCTAAACAGTAAAATTTACGCTAATTGGTATATGTTTCGGCAACTAAAATTTTGGAAGTACCTTCAGTTGGTTCAATTTTCGAGTTTTTATAAGTCAGTAGTAAAATAAACAAAAAAAAATAGTATAACCATACTAAATCAAACAAATTTATATACTTTTAACACACTGGAAAAAAAATTGTTAATTTTAATGAAATGATTTACTTCAATAGTACTTATTAAATATTTTATGGAGTCAAAAAATTATTTTGTTGAAGCTACTAAATTTATTTAGAAACAAATGAATTCATTTAGTTTTAATGAAATTATTACTTGATTCAAAGAAATATTGCATAAGTACTATTGAAGTAAATCATTTCCTTAAAATTAACAATTTTTTTTTCAGTGCAAATAATTATAATTAAAAGCCTCGATTCCATCAAAATACAGTTATAAATAACAAAAAATTCAAAAAGCATCTCTTGTCCATTTATTGTCGCCGATTCCAGGTCGCAGATCTGAATGAGTTTCCCACTTTTACCAGAAATATCGTCTAAAGAATCTTAAATATCACCTGACAATTTTCACAAAAAAAAAAACATGGAGACTTCGCATCAATTTCCTGGTCATTGTTGCGTGCCACGCGCAACGAGCATACCATTAACCGTCGCATACTCCACTTGCCAGTGCCCAGCGGCCGATTGCAATATAATTTGTTTGCCTAGATCGGCGCGCGGCTATATACTCGCCGGCCGTCTGTCGCTCGCGAATCCGATGTATCCGAAGTCAACTGTGCAACGCTCTCATCGATCCCTGCCACGTCCTTTTTTATGCGCCTCCTTCGAGAAAAAAAAATGTGGTGCAGAGCTGACGGAACGAGAGAGAAAAAAGGAAAAGAAAGGCGGGGGGTGGGGAGGGTAGCGGGGTATGAAATGCACGGCGGAGCGAGCTTGATTGTTACCGGAAAAAGCACCTCCTCGACTGCGAGCCTCGAGTGCATCGATTTTATTAATATTGATGCGAGGCAGGCAAAAGAGGCTGTCGAAGCCCTGCTTCGTGGCAATTTTTCTTTTTTCCACATTCGCGGACAACAGGGACTGCGGTGCTTGTTAAATGCCGCCGTAATTGCAGGGTATACGAGTTTACTGTGTCAGTAATATAGACAGTTGAATGGATTAGGCTTTGAAATAAGGCTTGTCTGTGAGAGGTAAACGCGACTTGTTTGTGGGAGTGTTTAAGAAAACATGCTTGAAAGTATTATAGATAAGGATAAGAATTTAAGTGCTCTGGCTTCGGTAATTAAGCTTTGTTAAACAGAAAATAAATGTTCAATTTTGAGTAAGAAAAATTATACAAATTATTGTGTATATTGTTGTACCATTACACCTGAGAAAATGTTTGCTTATAAAAATTGCACTCTTCTGTCTGGAAAAGTAATCATATAGATTAGAAAAAAAATTATTATACTTTATAGTAAAAATTAATCAAATATATTGTATTGATTTTTTTCAATTACATGAAATCTTTATAATTGTTACTAAAAAATATAGTAATTTTTCCGCGGATAAATATTTCTTTTATAGAACAGTTAAAGTAAAAAATAACTGCGTAAGATAAAATTTCGCGACTGTATAAATTATTAGTTCAGCATTTCACGTCAACGGGCAAACAAAAGTAGTTGTTGAACTATCAAATAAATAAATAAAATTAAAATATTTAAAAAAATTAAAGATATAAAAAACTCCATTAAGGGTATACATTTATTTTAAGGATTAATGTTTGCCAATAAAAATAAATTTCAGTCCTCTAGTAATAAAGTTTAATCATAGAAATTCTCTCTATACTGTATCTTGTAATTACGCCTACAAAATATTCAAATAAAAAAACTAGAATAATAAATAAATTATAAAAATTTAAAAATTAGTACGCTAACGATTGTTTTCTTTATATTTTTCCAAGTATTGCATTTTAAATCGGTGAATTGATTAATTATGTTATTCTTCGGTTTGCAATCAACCAGAATAATGTTCAATAGACAAAAAAAATTTATGCGAAAATAAAGAATATGTATTCATTTGAGTTAGGTAACGCCTAGCCGACGCGAATCTCACTTACAAAGTTAGTACAATTTTGCGAAGTGAATGACACGGTCGCATAAAGGAGGCGGCCTGCATTCGCTGATAAGTAGATTTGAAAAATTCCAGCTGTCCAAGACGGACAATATTCAAGTCCAACCATGTCGACCTTTCGACCGAGCTGAACTGATGTAATCGGATATGATGATAAAATAAGACGTCGTTTTCTAATGAGATTCTATCATTTGTGCGAAAAGCGATCAGGCCGAAGTGTCGAGCGTTCCTACATTGATATGAACGTCACTGAAATTAAATGAACTTGAATTATACAAGGAGAGAAAAAAAACTCCTAAAAATTGCAATAGTCCATTTTATAGTTCTCATAGATTGATAATGATGGAGAATTACAATAGTTTATTGAATAATTTATAAAAATGTAAAAAATAACATTTACAAAGAATTTAAAAAAATCCATTGTAATTTGTTCAAATTTAATTACTATTGTCAATTTATTACTTTGTATAATAATGAATATGTGCCAGAACCTTGAAAAAAAGGTCAGCAAGAAAATTTGGTTAATCTGCTCATTTTAATACCAATAAGCTCAAGATAGAAGCACAACTCAAAGACAACTTTCTCAATTTTTTACAGGGCTTTTTAAAAAAGGTTGATATTGTAACAGGGCAAAAGCGTTAATTGAGTATTACGAACGATAAAAGAAAAAGACACGAAAAAATGTAGGTCTTCTAGTCAAACGTCAAATTTCAAGCAGATCCATAGCTTCGACGATAAGTTTAAGGATATTTTAAATTAATCTACATAATGGTTTACTTTCTAAAAAATAAAAAAATTCTTTGCACTTAATAATAAATCTTAAAGTAAGAACACAGAGTGTCTATTTGAGTTCTGCTTAAATCACACAGCGTTGCAATTTTTATACCACCACTGATCACATGTTTCGACTCTTTTTTCGCTGAATGTACTGTGCGCGACTTTTTCAAGTTTAATTCTTTGCAGGATATACAGAGTTTTAAGAGGAAATTTGTTGAGGTGAGTTATTTGAAATTTGACTCAGGTTCAAATACGAATTGATCCGATAAGCTAATGAAACTGGTAATTTCTATTTTAGTTTGCGTTTAAACGAAAATTAATTGTACTTTTGTGTAAACTTTTCATAGCCTCATTTCAGAAGTTAATAGTTTAACTTTATATAATATCAATGAAATTCCGAATAATGAACAAAGTAGCTTTAAATAGTCATTAAACTATATTACAATACTAAAAATTGACCTTTGCTTTAACGGCGATAAAAGAAAAATTACAATAGTCGTAAAATAGTCTAGCAGGGATTGTATAATTAAAAACTTGACTTGTTTGTTTCTTCGTGTCTAGAATCCCAATGTTTCATAAAATACTAAGTAATTTAATAAAATATAATAGGGTGCTAAAAGATTGAAGAAAACAAGGCAATCCGTAATGCAGTACAATTTTTTTCTGTAACCAATTGTGTATTACAGACGAAATCTTCGAAAAAAAAATTCTTTTAGAAACTTCAAGTATCAGAGAAATAATTTTGTTTCATTTGTTTCATAAATTGTGTACGATAGCCGATAAAAAAATTTAAATGAAAAAAATATGCTGCCAAATCACTAAATCGACACGTGATTTATTTTTAAATAATTTTTTTTAATCGTAATGTAATAAATAACAGAAAAACACAACTTGAAGGACGATCCATTATCTAATTTTTTGCCTCACCCTCGGGATTTTTTTTATTGATTGTCTTTTGCACTTTTTATTTATAGAGCCAAATAAATAAGATTAACATAAATAGAAATAGAACGTTACACCTATGAAAAGCAAATATTGGTTACAAAGTTCCATTTAATCGATAACGAAATTTTAAGAATGCAATTTACGTCATAACAAGATTGTGCATTGATTAACTTTTTGTTAATGTCATGTGAATGAGTCTCACAGAAAATTGTTCGATAGTACAGTCTACGTACACGTGGCGAGTATAATAGAAAATTGAAAAAAAAAGGATTTGAGCATTAAGCATGCAGTTACAGCAAAATGCACTTTTAAAATCGCAACGAGGTAATGGCCAGATTCCACGCCTTTCTCTCGCTAAAAAGGCACCAAGAGGAAGCAGCCAAACGAGTTTACGTGGACTGCACTGAAGACGCAATTGGCTTTCCTTCTCTTTTTATTTGCAATCGCAGACGGCAGTGAAAGTGCGAAGCGGCGATTAACATTTATTGCGTTTTCCTTGATCGTGATCTCCTTGGACAGAGCAGAATGTCAAAATTTCCAGTTGGTTTCGTAACTGCACTTTTAATTTATAATTGGTCAATCTAACATATAATTTTTTTCATTCAATGATTTACACAGAGACTTTAATTTTTTTGCCAACAGCTGTTTTTAAGCGTTCTATACATAATACGAGAATTTCAAATTGCTATTATCTAGCCTGAAGGATTACATTAATAATAATAATAATATTCTGATCCTTGGATCGTTTTTTTTAAAGAATTTTTTCCTTTTAAAAATTAATCGCACAATAAATATGTATAATTGTAATTTTTTTCTTAAATAATTTAGTGCACGTGAAATATTTTTAATTGCTAATTTGTAAATAGCTTTTAATATTTTAAATATAAAAATTTATATATTTCTCTTTTGTCAATACAATAATGTAGTTTTCTTTTTTAAAATGAGAGGGATTTTAGTACTTTATATATACCTATATTTTATTCGAGTATAAATTAGCAAAAATATTTCATTTTCCAAGATATTTATTATACACATCTACTGTAACTATTTTATTTTAGTTTTATGCACACTAATACCTTTATATTTTAAAATGCATTAAAAAAAACATACAATTCAAATCTCGTTGCACAACAAATTTCTGCGGAAAGCAATGTTTGTTTACATAATTAAGCTATCTTTTAGCTATTGATAACGAATTCACGGTGTGAAAGCTATAAACGGCCTAGCAAAAAATTCTTATCAAACTAACAAAAAAAAAGTAAGCACAAGCACTTCTTCTATTTATAAATAAAACAAACACCGCGACATCATAAAAAACATCCGAAAAAATCTAAACAAACTTCCGCTTGTCAAAACACCGCTTCATTCAAAATACGCGAAAGTCAGCTCGCGACGAATTCTTCATTGTTCCAGCTAAAACGCAAATTTCCCCGCGAATTCATCGTCACACACTATCGTCGCATAAATCCGTACATTTTCCCATCCATGCCACGAAACGATCTCCTCGATTTTAAAATATTCTTAAAAGTTTTGGTCGCTGAGTACAATTCTCGAGTCGCTGAAGAAGACAGGCGGGACATTTAGCACGCGAACGGCTATTCACATATTAAATGTCACTATTCACATTTTCCGAGTGAATCTCATATTTTCAAATTTACACGGTTTATCACCGACAAAAAAGATCCTTTGACCCAAAGTCTCCGCGCCTTTAAAAAATAAAGTTCCCATGGTATTTGAAATAAAGAAATATTTCTTAATAGTTAAGGCGCGATCATCTTTAACGACGAACATTTTAATCCCGTTAAAAATGGCTTAATAATTAATGCACCGTTTTTTTTACATCTAATACCTACGCCTTTGACCGAAAGTCTACCAGTGCAGATTAGGTACTCACATGGCTGCTTCGAGGTGTGATTCACACTTCGCCTCCGTGAACGAGTGCAGGGTATACGTGGCCGGGATGCGCGTCACTGCGGGGACCACTCGGGACGAGGCGTCAAACGCCGCGGTCGGACTCCAACTGAATGACTGCTGAGCCGGGCAGCGCACTCGCACGTGTTCCTTCTCGCGATTTATCGAGCGATCCTCTGCGCGGTGCGCCCCTCTCTTGGGCGCGCGGCTGATCGTTACCCGCGAGCGAGGCTAGGACGATCGGATAAGCGTACACTTGCTTATACTTGACGTTGTACGATTGGACTCGGCTCCAAGTGACTTCACTTTTATTTTTGTTTGGGTGTCTTTTTAAGCGCAGACTGAAGATTTTATTTACGGGATGCGAGCAAAGATTCTTTCGGGAAAGGAATAATTTTACGCGCTAAATCAGCTGGAGTAAAATAGAGTGAAAAGTAACACCGTTGGAGTCTGTTTTCACTCCAATTTCTACACCGAAAACAAATTTGTTAATTTTAAAGAAATGATTTACTTCAATAGTACTTATTAAATTTTATAGAGTCAAAAAATTATTTTGTTGAAGCTACTGAATTTATTTAGAAACAAATAAATTCAGTTAGTTTTAATGAAAATTATTACTTGATTCAAAGAAATATTTAATAAGGACTATTGAAGTAAATCATTTCCTTAAAATTAACAATTTTTTTTCAGTGTACTGAAAATAACCTGATGGAGTGAGATAGAGTGATTTTTTTATTCTTAAGTACACTGAGAGAAAAAACTTAATAAAAATTATTATTATGATTAGGAAAGGAGTGACAGTCTAATTGACAAGCGAGAAATTTTAGTATGGAAAATAACAATGATTAGCACTCAAAATCGTAAAATTCTCACTTGATAAGACTGTCACTCCTTTCCTAACCACAATAGCAATTTTTATAAAGTTTTTTTTCTCTCAGTACAGAACGAAAGGTAGGGACTTAATCTGTAATGTGTTACTCTACCTTAGAGTGAAATTTACTCTACTTTAAAGTTAATTTAAATCACGTTATTCATGTAGAGTCAACTTTGACTTCAATAGACTCAAATTTAACTCTACGAGGGTTTCACTATAAATTATGAATGAAATTTGACTTTAACCGTTATAGGATGTAATAATGCAGGATTTAGGATTTTATTTTTATGAATGTGGATTATTTTTGGAAAGAAAGAAAGATTTTTCTAATCGTTGAGGTTTTATAGAATAAAAGAATGTCGAAGGGATAAAGTAAAATTGAAGCGATCCCTTTCATTGTTGTGAATTGATTAAAGCACTGCTATAGGCGCGTGGCCGAGGAAGTGGACCTATACCGTAAAGATTTCACGGTGATCTAAGTACTTTTGCACTAACAACAAATAGAGAAGAAATTTTCGTTTCAAAATATCAATCTGATAAGATGAAGCACAAATTTCAGTCCTGAAGTGGATTCAATGATATTAAATCCAGCGATAATCTTTTGCATAACCATCAGTGTAAATTTTATCTCAGAGCACATTTATTAAAATGATTTAGAGATTTAATTTTTTTTACAACTTCATACTAGTCCCCATTTATTTTTGATGTCATAGTACTTAATTTTATTGTTATTTATTAAATTCATTCTCAATTTTATCATTATTATTTATTTTTAATATCGTCATATTCATTTTTTCTTAAATAAATAAAAACACGTAGAAGTTGTTGATCCTTCGAAAATTATGTCATGAATTTCAAGTGACGGATATGAAGAAAAAGTTACGAATCCAGGAATTAATTTTTTTTTATAGATGTATCTGCGAATTTCTGAATTAATCACTTTCAGCTGGTTTTAGTGAATCTTTTTTGTACTTATTTTTATATATTATATCAGAATTCAATGAAAATATTTTTTAAAAATGCCAATATTTCGATGCGCATTCAAATTTATTAAGAATAAATTACCATTATTTATATAAGATAAGGCCCTCGTTAAAATGTAATTTATTATTTATTGTATTAATGACCTTTGATTAGAGAAGATTGAGGTTTACGATAAAAAATTTCGTGATAACAAATTCTAAATTAATTTTTACTGAAAAATATACGTATTCTATTATATTTGACGTAATTAAGCATTACAATGAAGAAATAATTATTTTGGGTTTCACAAAATATCAATTGATATTAAAAGAATTATATTTCGTAGGAATATAAAAGGAAAAGATAAAAAAAGTACACGTGTCTGACTGTGCGCGGTTTATTTCCACTTAAACGACGATTTTAATTAAGATTCTCCGGTCGCATCATGCTGCATCATTCCTGAACCTTCGGAATAATTTGAAACAAAAATATTACAATGAGAAATGAAAAAAAAAGTATTATTGTTTAATATACTTGTACATTTAGCAAATCGTAAGCGTTAAAAGATTGTCAGCGTTGTAAAAACGTCGAAGATTAAAAACAATGATATAATCAGGTAAGCAAAAACAACTGACCACAGCTCACCGTCATAATATCGGACACTCATTTAAGCTTAATAAATACCAAATACATCAATTTTCTCTATGGCCGAACGGTAACTCCATATTTCTCACTTAAAAAAATTGCAACGGAAATAATATTCGTTTACGAAAGATGTTTGTAAAAACTGGGCAATAACAAATTTTACACTCTAACTGTTCCTCAATTTTTTTCAAAACCTAACTGTTTCCACTTAACATCCTGCCCTAAATCCATGCGAAACCGTTCTATAAGTCATCCATAAATATTCTTCAAATTTGCAGTCTCGAATAATGCAATTCTCAAAGTGAAGGCACCCTCCTTAAGAATTTAGTTTATAGCGAAATTCTTGCACTTAAAGTTTTAAAATTCGGAAACGAATAGCTACGTCTTTTTCTTTTGACCAGTACGCTTATTTAAAATAAAATGTTATAAATAATTATAAAATAAATATTAATTTTATTTGGCGTAGAATAGTACAAATTAATTTTCTTCGGCGTAGAAAATTAAATAAATAAAATTTTGAAAACACAAAAATGTTTTACAAATTAATGGTATATAAACGGAAATAATATTCTTTAATAAATAAACACCCTTCAATCAAATAATTTTATAAAGCTTATCAATCACAGAATTCTGTCTCGTTGTTCTTTAAAGAGAGGATTCGATCGCTCAATAGAAATTACCGGTAATCCGGTATAATTGCTACTACCATTTTTCATTTATTTATTTTTCTTTTTTTTTTTAAATAATATTAGCATTTTACAGGTGCGCATCAAATCGGCGCAACACCTAAAGAAAGAACAGTCATTCGGCTAATAGGACGACCGTTACTGTGTGGATTCCGTGTGCTAGCCGCTACCGACTGCGCGGCTCCACACTTTTTGCACTTTTGCCGTGAATATGATTTACCGGCACTCGTCAGCGTGCCCCAGCCTGTCCTAGCAGCCTAATTGCTTACTTAACAGATTTCCCTCGGTATAAAAGTTACTTCATTAACGAAATTTTTTTTGTTGTAGTTAATCGGATTATTTATTTGCTTCTTAGAGAAGTTGCACGTTACAAAAAAGTAGATTCTATGTTTTCACGAGAAAAATATTTTTTTTCTAACTAGCGCCATTTAAATATACCGCCAAAAAAAGCTTTCGCATTGTTATCGTAAAAAAGTGCTTTTCGCGAATTTTCTGGAGAAAAAAATGAACTTAATCACGTGTTTTTTTTTCTTTCTCAAAGAGAAAGCTTTTTTTCTTGTCGGAGGGGACTATAATATTCAACTTTTATAATGGAATTGCTGATATTTTGAGAAGGAAAATAAAGCTCTTTAACTGTGTATTTTTTTTAATTGGCGTTTTTATTATAAAAAATATATTTATTTATAAAAAAGTAGTTAAGTAAATTTGCATTTTATAATTACGCTGTGAAATTATCGTGTATAAATAATTTTTTAGAAATATCCAAAGGATATCATTTTTTTTTATTTTGAAAAAAGTCCGCAAATTAAGCAATATAATTAACATGCAAAAAATATTCACTTATTCGTTGAGGTAGTAATTGAAACTATTTTTAACAGGTACTTGTAGACAAAACAAAATACTGCATTTTTTTAAACTATTCAATCATCAGTGCTGTCTTCTTCGATTTTAAAACCACGTTTGGATCTCTTTGAGTGTAAATTTGAATATTTCAGTCCCTTTAATTTAGTTTTAACCGCTAAAGGAGATTTTTCTTCTATGCAATCTTCTTTATTTTCATTTGTAGATTCTTCTTTTTTGCTCAATTTTTGTTTTATCAAACTAACAAAGTCTATGGTCTGAATTCTCTCTTTGCGTTGAGCAATTGCATTGGATCTAGTCTGTAGCTTCCTTTCAGAAACTTTTCTACTTGCTTGTCTCTTTGGTCTTACATTGTTTTGTTGAGTAGCATCATTTTCATTTGTATCTACTTCATTGTCGGGTAATATCTCTTGAGAATTATCACTTTGACTGGCTGAAACTCCAGAATCTTTTTCCGAATCACTTTCTTTTTTGTTAAAAGTAGTCACTATAAATTCAGAGCTTTTAGGAATAGCTAATATATTTTCCTCTGATGTATCCATGCATATTGTCTCTTTATTAACTACTCTTCCACCATGGGCAAATGCAGACAGACCTTTGCGTCTCCACATTTTGGAAGTACTTGGAATTGCTTGCTTGCATCTACCTTCGAAACGGAAATCATCAAGATTTACTTCTTTTATTTCACCTTTTAAGTATGCTAAATAAGTTTTTAAAGTTGTATAAAAGTGTAATTTATCTTCCATTCTAGGAAAGTTTGCACAGCGAGCACTACTTGAAGGAACAACCCAAAGTGCAGTTTGTCCAACTTTATTAGGTTGAAGTCCAAATCGAAATGAAGTTTTGTCATATTTGTCATCAAATTCTTCGTAGATACATTTACCATTGAATATAGCAACTTTGGGTTTGAACCGTTTTAATTTGTCGTGTACAAGCATAGCTCCTTTCTTGATTTCTGACCTACTCAAATCTGCCGATGACCTTGTCGCTCTTGCTACTATATTCGTCAAGCCAATTTTGTATTGCAAAAGTCTATCATCCTCTTCATAAGTTATGGGCTCCGGAACTAATTGAGAAGCAAAAAGAAGTTTATAAAAATGATTTCCAGGACCAGCATAATACCTTCCAGTGTGAGCTGCCATTAAACTAGGATTTATCCCAACAAAAACTAAATCCAAATCCTGCTGCAAAATGTCTTTGAGAGTATTTTTCTTAATTTCATCTTCGGTTAAACCGTCGAATCTGTTCAACTTCTTACTCGGCTTTTCTTGAGTTTCAGGCGGTGTTCTTTTTTTCAATTTTTGAAGAGAGATCGACATGATTTGATTAAATTTCATAAAGTCTATCTTCATAAACACCTGCAACAAGTTAATATTTTAATTATTTTATTTTTTTACGGTTTTAATAATTCTTTTTTACATTTTCCTAAAGGCAAAAAGCGCGAAAATATGCATCCACACAGAAAATGTAAACACTAGTTTACCTAACCTAACGAGTAACGATACACAAGTCACGTGCCCATTGCAGCTTATTTTAAGAGCGCGAAATTCAAAATTGATAATAAATTCAAAATTAAACGATAAAAAATCTACCTTGCAGTAGGAATCGATATTTTATAAAAAAGAAATAAAAAAAGATAATTTTATATAAATTAACAGATAATGATCATTAATTGATAAAAAATCAGATGTGAAAGGTAAAGTTTACTTGAACTTGATAAATGAAAAAAGAAAGTTCATAAATATCTATATATTTATTTAAATAACTATTTACATACATAAAGGTAGCATATAATTATTTAATTGTTTGGGGTACGATCGTCGGCAAGTACTTTTCGTAATATAAAGGAAAACTAATTATTCTGACTCTTTGAACGAAGCAATTGGTACAAAAAAAAATATTTAAAAAACGATACTTTTATAATTTTTCAGTGCAAGATATTGGATCATACCTTAATCTTAAAACTCTCTACTACCGGTTCACAGTCACGTATGGTCGATATTTTTTTTCTGGTTCCTTTGTCTTACAATTAACGTTTTACAGCGACAATTAAAGTATAACAGTCAGGAAGGATCGACATTTAACAAATTGTGATATCGTAGACGTTTAACGATCAACAAGTATAAAAAGCTTGACCTTTTTTATTATTTTCGGATATTTATGAAGCGATTATGAAAGAAATTTGTTTGAAAGAGAAATTTTAGTCAATTTCACGACTTTTGAAGGATAATAGAGACTGATATTTTTTAAGTTAGTTAATTTCAAGAAGACATTCAATTTTATTAGAATATTCTGAACATAGCGATTAACCATTTAGAACAATCATATTCAGTTTTTAGAGCATCAAAGAAAATGTTGAATATACAAAAATCGAAATCGAAATCGTGGCGTTTTAGCTCAGGTAAAATTACAGTACTGGGGTTCACAAAACGCTATATGTACAATACCGTCGATAATTGATTTAAACAATAAGTACAATTTTTTTTCTTCTTTTTGGATTAAAGAAAATTGAAGAGTAAATGAGTCATGTTTATCTAACGCAATTTAGACTTATTCATATTTACAAAATGCAATAATCTTTACATTTTTTAAAAAAAATTTATTCATATAAAGAAAGACAATTTTAATAAATTATTCATGGAAGTAGCAATGAGAAGAATAATAAGTCGATATTTTTTTTTTGTAGATCCTTTTGATAATTTCAGTATTTTATTCTCAAAGTTCTTATGTTTCTACTAACTCGTTCCACCTTAAAACAGTCGACGCGATTTAGTCGTTTGATAAGAGATTGAAAGTTCCTAAACTTGAAGGATTGGCACTAGAATAAGTGCGAGATTAATCTAGATATTCTACTTCTCTCGCAGCTTCGGTAATTTTAGACTTTTAAAGGTATTGTGATCTAACATTTTAAATATTTGTTTTTTTTTTATAGAATTAGATAGATGGTGCTGAAACTGTCAACTTTATGTGAAATTTTTTCTAATTCCTTTCAATAAATAGCTACTCTTAGTAATTATCAACGTGATTAAAATTTTATACTCCTGTACCTTAATTTTTTGGTTACATATGCTTATTGGAAAAGTGCAATGCTTCGTGAAACTACTTTGAAGCAAATCGAAATTTTATTTCGGGAGAATAGTAGATTTGTGCTGCAGATTCTAACGAAATATGGGAAATTGTTTTTAATCTATATTTATATACTAAAATATGAAAAAAAAAATACCGTCATATCTTTTTAATGCAATAAAAGATATTTTACATATTGTATATCTATTATTCGTACGTGGATTTTATATGTTCATGTGGCAACATTATTCAACTTTATTTTCAAAGTACATACAATTGAATTTGTTTAATAGCACATGAAGATTCATTTGTACAATGAGTGAATGATTTATATAATTAAAAAAGTAAATTCACATTAAGCTCCAATTATTCCACTTATTTGAATTTGCAGACTAATTTATTAGCATTTAAATTAATTTAAAAAATTTAAGCAATTCCTACAGTTTCGTAAGAATTTATGGCTCAAATCTAATATTCTCTTCTACGAAAATTTAGGAAATATTGGTAAAAAACGAAAGAGAGTTTTTATTCAATTTAACAAGTTTGTCGAGGACGAAAAAGGAATAAAACCGCTTGGCGGACGGATGAAATTCTAATGGGAATCTGACCGTATATATATGTAACTTCGAGTGTTGAAGAGAAAAATTTGATCGTACAGATCGACTCTACATAGAAAAAATCTTAATCGATAAGATTGTTTGTTGTAAGATCTCGCATAATTTATATGTATAAGGGCGTTTCACCTAAAAATATGCTAAATCTAAATTTCTTGGTGTCTCTCTCTCATATACGATTTCCTCTCACGCGTCTATTACAGAGAGCGTTATGCTAAACGCGATAGATCAGCACCTCGTCGAATTGGAAAGTCCTAGAATTACTTTAATCATTATGAAGTTGAGTCGATAAAGTTAGTCACTTGTTCTTTTATTTCATCTACGCGTGCAAAAAGCATTGTAAAACTCTTACGATAGGAAAAGACGCGCCGCTACCACGCGCTATAATTAAGTGTATCGCTTAAATTCACCCTTTTAAAGTTTACTTTCGATTATCTACTTTAAGGAAGCCTTTGTATTCGTTAGCGTAGCCTTTCGGCTAGCTTATAGCTCGAAATCGTCGAAACGAATTTTATTTATCGTATAAGATTCTTTTTTAAAAGCTTGAGAAGTTAAGCTGCGTAAATCTCCTACTTGTCGTTCGCAATTGCTCAAGCTCATGTTCATTTTTTTTTATTTTTTTTTAATTGTGATTAAGGTTTTCTTTTTCTTTTGTTTTTTAAAGAGTGAAAAATATTTTAGAATAAATATTATGCGTTATACAGTGTAACTTGTTCGCCTTCGTCGACAATGAGGATGAAAAATTAAATGCTATATATGTATGAGATGTTTTCGTAAGTTATAAATGTTACTTTTTTTGTTAATTACAAGAAGTATACGTTCTTAATGGTAGAAGGCAATGCAAAGTTAGTAAAGTAGTTAGTACTTTTTTCCCCATTATTTACACATTGTTAAAGGAAACGCATTTACAAACGTAGGTATATATGTGAATAAAATACGATGGTACGCAAATATTCTTCATTCTCAAACTATAGTAGATATATTTTTTTTTCTTTCTCAATCAATGTTAATCAACAATTTTTTTAGTGTTACACCACACTCAGCACACTTACGAATTATAAAAATTATACATATTTCCATTTACAATGAAAAGTAAGGATGAAGTACGCATATCATTTCGAGTTTTCTTTTTTTTATAACATTTCGAAAGTGCATAGATGAGAGTACAGAGATTCATGAGTTTTTCTGGGATCGAACGATACAATTGTGTATTTATGTGTGGCTAATCAACAAATGCATAAAAAATAAGATTTCTATAATTTATAATTCAGAAAAATATTACAATCTAATTACGTACAAATCCTTTTATTTTTCTTTACGTATTACGTTGAAGTAAGTCTTGAGTACGAATGGAAAAATAAAAGGGGAACAGCTTTAATGTAGAAGACTGCGGAGAATATTTAGGAATATATCAAACATCGTGAGCGACGGTCTGTACATTGAGAAACAATATGACTTTTCATTAAAATAGTCTCAATTTTTAAATCTTAGCCTTAAATTTTAGGATCTCCTACAGTGCCACTGATTTAAGGTACATGACATCACGATAATCGGTTATCACCACCGCCACATATTTAGAGTTATAAACTAAAAACAAATTTTCTAAAACTAAAACTAAATTTTCCTTTCGGTGAGTTTGTGTAAGTTTTTTTTTTATGATACGACTAGTTATTTAAAAATGTGTATATTACGATTTAACGTTTTCACGTTAACATAAACTGTAAATTAGAAAACTTGAGTAGGGTGAATGACATTTCACAAAAAAATATAGTCACTATATTTTTTAAAAGTTAATTCCGCATTGTCAGATTTAAGCGTTAAAAAACTCTAAAAATGTGAAATTACTTTAGTACTTTTTAACACTGACATATTTCTCGTGAACAGTCGTTCGTTGTTTAAATTTTGAATTTGAAGAACCATAAGTATTATTATGGTATTTTAAATAAAACAATTTTTCAGTAATGTACAAAAAAAAATCGTCGCATACAAATTTTTAAATAAATAATTATTTCACACTGCCGATCGAACCAGTTATCTTCTAAAAATCTCGTCGCGTTCGCTTCTTTTAGCATTATCCGATCGGCGACGCGGAATTATACAAAAAACCCAGACGCCCGCGCATAAAGTTAACAAAACCTCCTTACCGATCTGCTCTCGATTTATTTTTTTTTACAATAATTGGAACAACGGCAAAGAAGACCTGATAATAATTTACTTTGTTTACTTACAGAGCTACTGACTTGTAACGTTTAGAGCGAGAAAATCCTCCTAAACGTCAAACGATACGCTAAGACATGCGATCTGAACAATACATGCGAGGATGCAAGTCTGCAATGGCATTTAAAGTATCTTTATTTTTTGTTATGCATCTTTCCCTCTTTTCTTCTCTCATCCTTAAAAACTTTCGCTCGCGATTGAAACTTTCTCGGTGCCTCGACTGCGCAGCTAATGACACCTGCAGCCGCAGAAGCCGCTCGATTATTCCGCTCCTCTCGTCCGTTACGGTTTTTTTTTCTTGTTACATTTGGGATCGTTAGTGAGGTGCCTGCGCGTGCCGCGGTTACAATTCGGAGATTCGTTGACTATTCCTGATTTGAATATTCTTGCAAGGTATACCTATATCTGCGTAGGAGCGCGGCTTTAGCGGTAAAAAGATCAGTTGTTGCGGTTTTTCGGTATAGTAGGAAACGATATTTGTGCTTACAGCGAAAAATTCTCTCGTAAAAATCACGACGAAGGTCCTGCAAAAATTATGTGAAACCACTCGGAAATTTTTACAGAAAAATTACTCTAATTTTTACCTGGTTCTTTATCGGTCAGCTAAGATTTGTATTTTTTTTTAAAAAGTGTATTTTAATCGAAGAAGCTCTGTAATTGTTATAGAGCTTTCTTCGAAGAAGTTACTAAATTTTTTTTTACAAAACATACAAAACTTTGTCAGCTAGGTATTCCGAATTAAGTGATTTTTCTATATGCTGTACGATGGAACTGGCAAGCCATCCAGCAATTACAAGTTTCCGTGTAATTTTTACGAGAAAATTCTCTCAATATACGTATCAAAATGTTGATAATATAATTACATGTGACATTATGCATTGTGTACTTAAGATAAACAATTTCCTTACGGTATACTCTCGCAAAAATATTCTTACCGTGAAATAGTGATAATAATAAGAATATTACACATTTTATTATCTATCTAAAGTGAAATCGTAAAATTAGGTTTCCTGAAGCTTTCGTTGGGATCGCCCATGATCACATTTTTCACCTGAATTCTCGTTCAACGTCCTTTTACTAAACGATTGAATCCGACATTATTTTGTGCGATAGAATATAAGATTGAAAATGTATGGTACGCAGATTACGCAATTAAAATTGAGAAATTCTATTTTTTTTTTAAACAAATTCAATTGTACGAAATGCATATGACGCATAAATCACGCTGTGTGCGCAAAATTATTCGCTTTACAACAATATGACTATATATACCGTGACAATTCGCTCGAATATGAAAAATGATTGTAACTTCAATATAATTCATAAAAAAGTCTAAAGCACAATTGTAAGGTTCTGCACACATCGAATCCTTATTCATGTCAACGTAGATCAACATTCATTTAAGTACATCGTACTCGGCCGATATTTTAATTTACTTTCTAAGTCTCTGAAGGAACGTGAACTTTGTAAGTTTGCTTTACCAACTGGGAGTTTTATACATTTTTGTTCGCTTTTCTGCCTTCTCTTATTTGCAGCATTCAAAAAAACCTTGGCTATTTTCCTAATATCTTTAGGATAGAAAAAGAAATTAATTAATGAGTATATTGACATAAATTAAATCTACGACAAATCAACAAAAAAAACTATAGTAACAGTTACTTTCGGCATATTTGACTCGGTAAATAGTTACAGGATATAGGAAAACAATCAAAAAAGTAAAATTGCAGTTTAAAAGACTGCATTATTCTCTTTATTTCATACAGCCTTCAAAAACTATTTTTATTACTTAAACAAAGTCATCAAAATTTATAAACACACCGTCAAAGATTAAAGCACGCGATAAAAATCATCGACGAAACAAAAAAAAAAGGATAAATAAATGTTCCGACAGAAATTATTCACAATAGTCGTTATCACTGCATCTTACAATCAACTATCCAAATACGATCAAGTAAAGTATTCTTATAAAATCTTCTTCTAAGATCAAAAGTCTTTCACTTATCGTTCAATGTGATTAAAAAACAATAAAAACACTCTAGCCAACAGTTCTTAAATTTTAAGTGCAAACAAAAAAACGCCGTACTCAGAATAAGCGTCTGTCCCCTGATACAGCTCCTCAACCCTTACAGGACATAGACACAAGAAAAATAATAAATAAATAAAAGGAGCAGCATCCTGAGGGTAAGCGCAGCCTCTCAGTTGGCAAAGGGAAAGCACAAAGCTGAAGGGGAATATTCGGCCATCACAGCCTAGGCAGCGGCGCGTTGTTACTTCGCCTGCGGGGCGCTCTTCTTGGGCGACGGGCTCGGTGAGCGCGACTCGGAGGACGAAGACGAGGACGAGGTCGAGCAGCTGCGGCGGCGCTCCCGGCGCTTCTGCTCGACCAGCGACTGCTGCACGTGCAGAGGACCCTGGATGATGCGCAGCATCATCTCCAGCGCGTAGGCCTCCTCCTTCAGAACGTTGTAGCGCTGCACGTCGAATCCACCCTTGCGGGCCCATTTGTGCAGGCTGATCAGGCGCTCGCGCTGGAACACGCCTGGCAGCACGTATTCCTAAGGGGCAGATGAGAATTCGTTACTGCGGATGTCTGATTGGTCGATCAAGGGGGGACTATACACTGACAAGGAGAGGCCATCGGATCCGGGTGATGAATTTATCTCAAATTGGTTGTGGTGACTCTTACACGGAGAGAAAATATAGTAAACATTACTATACTGCTTTTTAATGCAGGGACAGATTCGACAAATAAAAAATTTTACTAAAAAGTATAGTAAAATGTGCTAGAATTGCGGAAAACTTTACTACAAGTCTAGCAAATTTTACTATACTTTTCAGTCATTTTTTTTATTTGTTGAGTTTGTTCCTGCATTGCAACACAGTATAGCCATTTTCACTGGACTTTTCTCTCCGTGTAATACCTCAAAGATGAACTATGTAGAGTTTTAGGATTTGACGCTTTCTCATTCCTGAAATATTATACCTTAATTTTGGCTGCGACTCATATTTATCCTAGTAAGACCGATGTAGCGAATTTCAAAGCAATGCCTTTTCTCTCTTACTTGCTAGTTTCCTATAATAAAATTACATTATTTGAATGTATTTAAACTACTTAATACACAATTTATATTAATTTTCACCCTAATAAGATTTATATTTTAAATGAACACAAAAACTTTTTATTGTGCTTTTTGGAACTCCAGTTTGGTAAGAGATATGAAAAATAGATTTTTTTAGATTATTAGTGTGAACATTAATATAGATTGTGTATTAAGTAGTTTAAATACATACAAATAATGTGATTTTATTATAGGAAACTAGCAAGTAAGAGAGAAAAAGCATTGCGTTGAAATTGGCTACATCGGTCTACATGGCTTACTAGGATAAATAGGAGTCGCAGCCAAAATTAAGATATAATATTTCACAAATGACACTATTAGGTCTTGAAATTCTACATAGATTATCTTTGAGGTATTAAGAGTTACTCTCCTTGTGAGAGAAAAAACTTTATAAAAATTGCTATTGTGGTTAGAAAAGGAGTGACAGTCTTATCAAGTGAGAATTTGTTATATGAAAAATAGTAGTTTTACTATCTGAAATTTTAAAAACTACTATTTTAATACTAAACATTGATATTTTGAGTACTAAATAATTGTTATTTTCCATAGTAAAAATTCTCGCTTCTTAAGATTGTCACTCCTTTCTTAATCACAATAGCAATTTTTATTAAGTTTTTTTCTTTCAGTGTACGCTATAAATCCGCTGGAGTGAAGTAGTAGTAGAAAATTAACTCTACTGGAATCAATTTTACGCTCTAATGTTATAATGAAATTTACTACCTTAAATTTAACTCCAACCGTTTTAGCGTGTAGATGTTTTTTTTTTGTTGTTTGCGGGGAATATTTTATTGGATGGTTGACTTTGTTGTTTTTTTACAATAGAAATAAGATAGAATTCTTATGTGCCGATAATAAAATGTCAGTTTAAGAATTAATAAGAGATCTTAGTTTTTCCTACTTTTTTTTTTAAATACAGAAGTTATGCGGTCAAGAATTAAATTTTTTAGAAGAAATAAGATTGTGGATTGCCTTGCTCTTCGTAATCAAGTGTTTCCATCACATTTACGATTCTAGAAAAAGAATGCAGCATTTTTAAAGCCATTTCTTTCCTGGAATTATTAATGCACTTGCACAATACTACGGAGAGCTCACTGTGCAATTTTTTAAAAAAGATTTTTGTGATGGTGAAGTAAATTAGTAAGATGTATTTTTTTATAATAAAAAATATGCATATTTTACTGTAGTTGATAGAATTTTTTTATGAGAAAAATGTATTGTGAATTATAAATTGTTAAAACTGTTTTGAAAATATCAAAACATGCTCAACTATTTGCAATGAATATTTTTCTAAAAAAATTATTTACGTCTTTTCTTATATATTTTTAAAGCATTTGCAGTAAATTTTATGTATAAACGACAGGATGTAATTCGTGCTATTCTTTTATAATTAAGGTAACATGGTGAGTGCGGGTGAATAGGATAATTTTCAGCTAAATGCACTATTAAACAACATATAGCTTGAATGTTGAAAAAAATCTACTCTCTGCTAAATGAACAAGAAATATGAATTCCTAATAATTAACTAATAATTAACTATCTATTCATTATCTAACTACAAGAGGACTGCAATATTGTTTATTCCTTATACTCAATACAAATGACAAGATGAATTAATTCAAATATTAACCCTCGATTTGTTTCTTGTTTTCATAAATACATTTACAACAATTTTTTTAAAGTTATCAAAACTAAAATAAACAGATAAAAACAATTACACTCTTAAAAAGTATAATATTTTGTACTCTGTCTCTTTAATTTTTTAAATTCTACTCTTTTTTACAGCAGCTCTAATTTTACTCACTTGTAATACAGTAAGTCAACATTAAAAGCCACCTTAGCCTCGTTGCATAATCAATTATTCCTTACCTGTTCCTTCAAGCAAGTAATTTTTGGCAGCCATGAAATGCAAATGAAATTAAGTAAACTCTTGATTAGTAAAAGTTATAAACTAGCAAAACTTTCTACCGAAACTATACATTTCAAAGGAATTTTTCAATTACATTTTTTTTGGTTTTACTCTTGTCTTATGTAATTACCTATCCACCCGCACCTACTTTACCCATAAACAAATCACATCCTTCTCTAAGTCACTTTCCTAAATGTGTTTGCAATTACTGTAACAAAGGTAGGTGCAACAAAATTTTAAAGACTTTCTAGAATTTAGCATAATTATCCTTGTATAACAAAAGGTAACAAAAAAAAAGAGAGACCGAAGGAATTCAAGTTGCAGAAAGTCTAAGTCAAGAGTATAAGCGATATCAGTTGGCTCCTTATTACAGCGAGCGATAAGTGGGACGAATTCCAATAAAGAATTTTCGACTTCAATAGTGATGTCTCTCACCTGTCTGGTTATCATATAGTAGATGTAACAGCCCATAGTCGTCGCGTACGTGACAAAGTACGTGACAGGCTCCATAATGTCCCACGAGTACTCCCACCAAGTGAGTCTTGCTAAAACTCCGAATTGTACGGACATCAAGACGAGAACAATCCAGGAGGAATACAGGGACCTTCGTTCAGCGGCTGTATAGAGTTCCTCTAGTTGCTGGAGTAATAGAAATTGTTAATTAATAATAAAAAAATAGTTTATCTACACTGAGAGAAATGATCTAGTAAAAATTATTACACTGGTAGATTAATTTAGTAATTTCAAATGAATTGTAAATTGTTAAATGTCTTTGAATCTAGCAATTACTTTTTTCGAAACTTTTAAATTTATTTAGAGATATTGATTAATTTATATTTAGTTGATTTAAAGAAATATTTAACAGGTACTATTAAAGTAATTATTTACTGAAAATTATCATTTTTTTTTCAATGTAGAAATAATTATAATAATTAATAAAAAAAAATATTACTATAATATTTTAGATCACAATAAACATTGGATGAATAATTGCACTGTAAGGCAATTTCCCATTCAGTGGAGTCATTTTGAATAAAATTTTCTCTCAGTGTACGAAATGTTCAATTGGTTGGTAATACAGTTAATATATCGACTTTATAATAAGGTAAGCGAATTAAAATTTTATTAAATAATAAATTACCTTTTCTAATGGTTCCAACTCTATTTTCACTTCCTCAAGCTGCAGCATCACTTCTTGTTCCATGTTGGCCTGATGTTCCCTACCGTTGAAAGTCTCATAAAGTTGACTAACTAAACCTTGCAAATCCTGTAATTGTCGAATACTCTCCTAAAAGTAATAATTTTTTTATTTAATATACTTTAAAAACAAAAATTACAAACTAACCAATGCGTATTAATTCCTGCCAATTTGATTTTATAAATAAAGTTTAATACAATTACATTTATTAGTTCATTGATTACAATAAGAAAAAGTACCTTAGAACTTTGGAGCACTAGAGGAGGCGAGACCGGATACATTTTATCGTTTATTACCAAAATGAAATCTTCCATTAACATAGTTTCTAATCGATTGGTGATTCCCATCTTTACGCCGTCTGCAATTAGTGATATGATATCAAATTAAAAGTAATTTACCAAGTTGCTGATGATGTTTTTACATTTATGCCCCAATAAGGTCTGAATTGCTCACTTATTGTTTTGACGTGCGCGTCGATAATAGCAGGATCCTCCAGTTTTAACATGTCTATAAAATCTCCGACGGTTTGTGTGATTGGCTTCAACGTGAATATACATTTCTCCGGCCTCGATGGCAATGGAAGTGTGATTCTAGGAAGCCCCCTCAAGTACTCTACGGTCACCTCTGAAAAAACGTACATTTTATTATTACAATTACCTTTTAATTAATTTTTAAGGTACTCCTTCAAATACGTTTTTATAACACACATATGTGCACAATATTTAATTATTCATTTTTTTGTTATTGTTATAAACATGTCGTTCTTTTGTTTAATAATAATATTATAACGTTTATATTGAGGAGAAGTACTTATTCGTTTTTTTTTTTAAGCTAGACAATTATATTCATTTATTACCTAATTTTGTCATATAATTATTAAAAAGTGTTACCAATAGATTGGCACTAGGCTTTCTCAAAAATAATTTTAGACTTTCTTAGACGAATCAAATTTAATTAAAAATATTTAATTACAAGAAACTGAATCAACTCTCGAATGCACGCGAAATTCTGATTTGCGATTCATGAAATCGCGACGATATCTTGGAAGCGAGTCAATAATAATCGTTCGCTCAGCCTGTGCGCCACCAGCGTCCTTATAAAATATTCACGAATATTTAGAATTCAATCCCCTTGATTCCGTCAATTTGCACAGCGTCAGCTTATATATTAAATTCAGTTTGAAGCAGGTTTGCAAAAGTAGTTTGCTCCACTTCCTTTTTGCGCTCTGCGCCGATCGTAAAGGACATTATGCACGAAAGATCGAGCTTCGTATCGAAACGAAGCGCAATCGTAGACGAACTTTCATGTGAAACGAGGAACAAATCCACGGGATCTATTCGACCCTCGTTTCGAATGTTACTTCACCGTTTTATAGCCGCTGCAGCTTCGAATGCAGCTGCGTAAGTACGAGATGACCCGGAGTCGGAACAATAAAATTTCAAAGCTCGTCCGTCCGTGTTATTACGTATACGCTTTTCTTAGATTTGCATTTATTTTTTTGAAAAATAAACGCCTTGAAGAACGGGGTCGTGCGAATTTTATGTTTTCTTTTCAGCACGCGAGGATTTCTTTTCTTTTTTTATTTCTTCGTTGAGTTTGTCTAATGGTCGGTACGTGTTTAATCGGCGATGCCTTGTGAATCCAGCAATACCGCTTGTAAAAATTAGAAACTTAATTAAAGTAGATCATTTTTTTTTTCGAGCGCAATCATAACGCTTTCACAATCGGACATAATCACTTGCGTATTGTGCATACGAAAGTGAGTGCATGGAAAATGAGGTTGAGATCGGAGATCGCGTTTCATTCGCGCCGGCACATTCAAAAATGTTAATGAGGTAAAAGCTATTCATTTTTCATCGTTATAATTTCGGTGTCTAGTGAAAAATGACTTAGAAACGGTGTGTGGAGAACGAAAGTAAAACAACAATTTTCACTTTGAAATAATTAAATTACGAGCTCAAAAAGTACATGTAAATTCGTACGGGAAAGCAGCAGTGCCCTACGTGTATAAGCACACTTTAAAAATGTATTTAACTCACTTAATAGTGAGAAGCGAGTTTAGCAGACATCTAGAGTGGCTATAAATTTGTGGTTATTTCGGAATATTTTAACATGTCCCAGTCTGCAGAATCGTAAATCATCTCGAACTCAAAGGACGACTGCAGTAAATGCGCAAATGAAGCGAGATCCGCCGGCGCCGGAAGACGAAAGTGCGCTTAAAGAAATTTTTAGAAGGGTATGAAAAGGCCTGGATGACTTTTAAAAATAGGGCAGTGTAAAAAACGAATTTATTTTACGAGAAGTTTTATTCGGGATTTTCTCTTGTTTTCTGCTGTTATCGATTTTTATTATATTTATGATAAAAATTTTATTTTTTCGTGCAAACAAAAGCACCGATTCGGTTGAGAAGTTTCACTAGAGAAAAATACTGGGCAAACTTTGTGAGATAAAAAGATATTTACAAGATGACTGTCGCAAAGAGTTGCAGCTGCGCTTTGTATCGTAAACGAGCGCAGTTCAAATGTTATACAATGCATTTAAATTTTATCATTTCACCGTTGTCAACAAGTGAATGCCGGACGACAGAAGATTTAAATAAAAGATGTAAATTAAAATTCTACAAAATTTACTGTGTGCTTATGAAAAGTAATGTATTTTTAACCAACGGTAATTATTAATTATATTTTTTCTACAAGCTTATTACACTTTACAAATGCGTTCATTCAATATTTTTCAAAAGCATTAAAATCCGCTTATAAATATCCTAAATGCAAATATCAACATAATTAGGTACGCATACGTGTATTGACTTTGATTTATCCATTAGGCATAAGTCTATTAGCTTAAGTAAGTAGCTTATGCCTCAGTTCATACTTTTGCATTTCATATGAATATAGATGTACAGAAATAGATTACTCTCAAATGAACTGAACCTTTTGACTGATCTCTTGGCACAAAATTTGAAGGTTACTCTATTGGCTTTAGTCTACTAGCCAAATAAATTTTAAACGACCACTAAAGTTGTAACTGTGTCCAGCACAATTCAACTTCAATCGTCACACTAGGCAACGCGTAAATATTAATATACTGTTTTACATCGCAGAGACACGCTCGATAAATAAAAAATTCTACTAGAAAGTATAGTAAAATTTGTTAGACCTACAGCAACTTTGACTATACAAGTCTAGCTAGCACATTTTACTTCATTTTTTAGGAAAACTTTTTTTTGTTGAGTCTGTCCCTACGTTACAAAACAGTATAGCGATTTTTACAAGAACTTTTCTCTCCGTATAGTTACTTCAATATTTTTATATCGTTTAAATAAAAACAAAAAAAAAATTCTAAATTCATTTCAACCACACTGAAAAAAATTTGTTAATTTTAATGAAACTGATTTACTTCAACAGTTATTAAATATTTCTTTGAAGTAAGTAATGATTTCATTAAAACTAAATGAATTTATTTGTTTCTAAATAAATTTAGTAGTGTCAAAAAAATCATTTTTTGACTCAATAAAATATTTAATTAGTACTATTGAAATAAATGTTTACTCACACTAAGAGAAAAAACTTAATAAAAATTGCTATTGTAGTTAAGAAAGGAGTGACAGTCTTAACAAGCGAGAATTTTTGTATGAAAATAGTAATTTTTAATACGAAAATTATAAAAATTACTATTTTAATAATAAAAATTGCTATTTTGTATATTACAATTTACTATTTTTCATACTAAAATTTTTCGCTTGTCAAGACTGTCACTCTTTTCCAAATCACAATATCAATTTTTATTAAGTTCTTTCTCTCAGTGCAAGATTAACAAATGTTTCTCTCAGTGCATATACACAAAATTTGCGAATTCTACTCCTATTACGGGGAGCTCAAGCAGTCTGCAGCCGCGGCAAATCCTATTCACAGCAGCGATAATTAAATCCGCGAACCTCGGGTACCACCGAATTATCAACGGCGATTTTCACCAGCTCAAAGGAGCAACTATAATAACGTAATAACCAAGCGGCGGCCTTCCTCGATCTCTCGCCTCCGCATTTGTCCGCCGGGGCTCTCGCGAAATCCATCGCCCGGAACTGATGGCCTCTCCTTGTGAGAGAAAAAACTTAATAAAAATTGCTATCGTGGTTAGGAAAGAAGTGGCAGTCTTATCAAGTGAGAATTTTTTATATGAAAAACAGTAATTTTTGAGTATCTGAAATTCTAAAAATTACTATTTTAATACTAAAAATTGATATTTTGAGTACTACCAATTGTTCTTTTCCAAACTCGGGTACCACTGAATCATGAACGGCGAATTTCACCAGCTCAAAGGAGCAAACTATACCCGTGTAAAAAAATTTAGTCTGGTAATAATCTGGCAATAGTCTGGCGCTTAAAGTCTGGCCAAAGTCTGGCTAAGGAGACGATCCCAGACTTTATGCCAGATATAAAGTAAACAAATGAAGTCTTACAAATAAGGCGAAACTTTTTGCCAGACACTTTTCCAGACAGATTAAATTTAATTTATATTACATCTGGCATAACTATTGCCAGATTATTACCAGACTAAATTTTTTTACACGGGTATAATAACGTAATACCCGAGCAGTGGCCTTCCTCGATCTCTCGCCTCCGCATTTGTCCGCCGGGGCTCGCGCGGAAGCCGAGCGGAATGGGCTGCAGCTCATTTCCGCGAGGAGAGCGGCTAGCGTGCGATAATCGCGCGCACCGACGAAATCCAAGCGCGCAGGCCTTGTAACCTGGTTAGCCAGGCCGCGGGCGCCTATCAGACTGTGGAGGAGAGTCGAGTCGAAAATGCGCCGCGCGGGAAGGGGGGTCGGCGCAGAATCTCGGCGCGGAGCAAGCAGGACGGAACGGAGCGCTCGGCGGATGTACGACAATCGGTCGGGGGAAGGTACGAGGAGGTGAATCCTGGATCGGAGGACGAGCGGGATGTGCGATTCAATTACGGGGAGGGGGGAGGCGAGTGCTGCCGCGTAATTGCGCGACTCTCGATTTCGTCGCTAAGAGTTCGAGACGCTCCAGTTTTGCAGACGCGATTATGACGCGCGTGGGTGAGGTCTATTTTTTTTTGCTGGGAGGATGTTCGGTTTTTCCGGGAGGAGGGATCCTGTTACTTGTTGGTTTTTGTTGCTGGGGAAGTTTGCGGTGGAATGAGTTTGTGGTTGGACGACCGGCTGGTTGTAAATTTGGAAGGTAGGGACCCTTGGAGCAAACTTGATGAGGGAATCGATACTTGAAATTTAGTTATTGTAGATGTGCAGTTGGATGGAATTAAAAAAAATTAAGCTTCTGTACTGAGGAAAAAATATATATCAAAATTAATGGGAACACAGCTTCGATAAAAATTACCGTACCGTGTAGTAAATTTTGACAAAAATATAGAAAGATTTACTGGTATGATCACTTTTATCTGAGATAGTAATTTTTACAGTATTTTTTCTCAGTGTATGGTACTCGATGTTTACATATATGCACGTGATACGGTGAATTATTAGATTGAAAATCTTTCGAGAACATCTTCATAAATACTTTTTAAACTTCATAAAGATGACTGCTTTTTTCTCGTAAAAAGTGTACTGATTTTGTCGTAAAAGTGTAGGCAAGATTTTTACGCAACATTACGAGTTCGGATAGACTTAAGAATTTTATGATGACGTCAATTACCCCTATCTCAGTTTATGAAATCGTATCAGTCCGCTATAAAAAGCTTTCAAAAGAAAATCTTTTTTGAAAAAAAAACACTTTATTTTTTCGTTATTAATCGCAGTAAGAAAAAAAAACAGCGGAGTTGAAAAAATATTTTTCACTCTAGCGTGAAAAGCGAACCGCCCATCCATCCCCCAGCACTAAAACGATAAAAAAAATATCACCCAAGCGATCTCCAATTTTCCAAACCTCAGCGTCGATTCTTTTTCCTCGCAGAAGAAAAAAAATCCACCCACGCCGTGAAAATCGATTCCGCTACATCCACAGACGGGCACCTGCTATGTAGGGTATATACTTGAGAGGGAAAATGTCGGTTCGCCGAAAAACATCGTTATTTCGTGGAGTGCAGTCGCACGTATGATTAAGCGCCTTTCCTGTCGACGCAATTCTTCGTGTACTCACCTCCCCTCTACATAGCCACACTTTTATCGTTCACACGGCCATTTTTCGCGGAGAAATTACTTGTCATCGCGAGCTTTTTAAGGACGTAAGGTCGACCCTTTTAGAAAATTCGGTGGTCGAGGAAAAAAATTTTCGACCGTAGGTGAGTGAAGTCGACGACTTTTGTGACGGATCAGAGTTTATTGGAAAAGTTCGCGAAGGTGTTGCCGAGTTCGACGGGATTTCGGTCTATTATGGAGCTCGCCAGATTCACACGGGAGCTTAATAAAAAGTCAATTGTTCGCGGCGAAAAGTTCGGTATTTCACGCCGTTTGAATATTTCATTAATCGTGTGGCGGTTTTTATAGTAAACTTTCGAAAGGTCGACCGAGTGCTGAACGTATAGAAAAGCAGTTTGGTGAAATATTTTTACCACCGAATTTTGAGGGTAGAAAGTTATTAAACTTCCTCTTCGCTACGTGCATAAATATATTTTGATCTATACTACTGATAAATCATGCAATTATGTCGTAAAATATTCCGCAGTATGCTTCTGTAACGAGGCAATCAAATTTCATTAAAGCGTAAAATGCGAAACTGGATTGTAAGTGCAGTAACTTTGATAGTTATAAAAAGAAAAATTTAATAACTATTTAATTGTTGTGGCGCCTGCAATTCCAATTTTATGACATTGAAACCCGTTTAGTTTATGAAACATAAATTATTATCATATTGAATTCCATTTATTAATTTAATTATACACATACTTTTAATACGAAATAATTGAATCAATTTTTTTGCAAAAAACGTATTGTTATGTTTTGATATACGAGTTCATGTATTATTACGGAATTATCCGGGTCGAGTAATTAATCACTCAATGTAAAGCAAATTTGTCATGTCAAGTCCAATTAGCAATCGCTTAAATGCAGCAACGAAAACTGGAATTTTAATTCAATCAATCAATTTTCTCTCTTCGAAGAGTAACAAACCGTGTCGCGATAATATAACGGCGTAAAAAAAAGAAGAAATTTTCAGAGCCGCAATTATTAGCGCAGACAATCGGTGCAACCGTTGCAATTGGCAAAACTGGAAAATCCAATTCGAACGAAGCAGGTACAAAGAGGGTAGATCAGAGCGAGAGAAAGAAGTGAAAAGGAAGTGGCTATGTGCATCTGACGCTGATAATCCGCTACCCTTTAATTCTCGCAGCTCAATTAAAGTCATCCTAACGACGCGTCGAACCTGCTCGTGAACAGCGTGCGAAATTAGCCATTGTTCAGAAATGCGAAGGTAATTTACTTTAGAAATTTTAAAATGATCCATTTTATTTGGATTGACTTTTAAATTAATCTGCTCTGCTTTGTGAACTATGTAATTAAAAATTATACGTGCAGATTTTATTAAATTTTAATGTACAAAAAAAAGTAATTAGCTTAACAATATTTCTTTGTTTTATTCAAGCGTAAGTATTTTTAATAAGAAATAATATAAACAGTCTCGTGAAATAATTCGATTCAGTATTAACATTATAAATCAATTTAATTATAATTATTATTATTTATAATTGTCAACTGTCAGTACAATAAATATCAATCTATATTTACTGGTATACTTATAATGCTAATTTTAATTGCAGATGAGTGAAATGCATCACGTCAGGTGTCATTTCGAAAATAAAAGTAACAAGAAGAACAGCGGTATTAGGATTAATCATTGAATTTCTAAACCAACTGTTAATTACAATAAAATCTAATTACACGAATGAATTTAGTCTAGCAGAACGTGAAGCATTCGATTTCTTTGAAATCTTTCCGTCTCAAAGTCAGTGGAATTCTTAAAGAAATAATTATAATTATGCAAATCGATAGTCAATAGTCTAAAAAAATTATTCTGAATATCTGCGAATCTTTATTATTTATTAAAATGTATTTACTTATTTTCACGTACTCGCTAAAGTTGAATTAGTGGAAAATCCACTAATCTTTTAGTGATCAGATATTCTGCTAATCAATTAGTAAAACCCACAATCAATTAGTACAATTTTACTAATTGAAATAGTAAAAAAGTGTTCCACTATTTAATTAGTAAAAAACACTTTAAATTAGTGGAAAATAAACTATTTGTTAAATAAAATAACTATTTTGGTCTTTCCACTAATGAAAATAGTGAATTCCCCAATTACAAAAAATTTTAATTTCATTAATTTATTAGTAGTTTACATTATTTTTACTAGTGCATAAATTTACTATTTCAATTAGTACAATTTATTCACTATTTCATATAGTAGGTTTCCACTAATTCATAGTGGAGCAATTTTCACTTTTCAAATTAGTGCATAATCACTATGAATTAGTGGCTTTTTCACTTTAGAGTTCACTAATTTAACTTTAGAGAGTATACATCAGATAAACCATTATTATTTTAGTGCATTAAACTGATTAAATAAATGCATCTACAGCATAAAAAATCCATTACCAAATAGCCCCGCCGCTTGCAAAAAATCACTAAATAAACCGCATCGAATTTTGCAAATTATTTTTGCTAATCACTTAGCACATAAATTCCCGAAACTCCCAACACCGCAGCTCAACCGCCAGCGGAAGAAAAAGTCGAAACTCCGCCGCCCCTAATTTGCCACCTTTATCATCGCGCGAGCGTAATCACCCGGGCCGCGGGGGATTCCCCGCGGCTTCCTGCGAAATCGAGCCAGGGGCGCAAGCCAGCGATTAGGCGACCGCCGCCAGTCCATCGAGCAGCTCCTCCGCGCTCCGCGGGCCTTCGGCGGCTGCTTAATTACCGCGCCTCCTCGAGCGGCGATTAATTGGCCTCTCCCCGCTCATCATCGCGCTCCGTCGAGACCCGAGAAAGAGGTGGAAGTTTTCACCGCGACTCGGCGGCGGCGCGTGCGCCTCTGCCCTGGCAAACGGTAAAGAGGCGCGAGCCGCGCGCGTACACGCCGCATGGTCCTCCGCGCGATTCTGCGTTCCGATTTTTATGAGTGAACTTTTTTTTTCTTGAGTATCGGAATTATTGATTATCGGTATTGAGTAGCTGCAGCCTGAAGTGTCGAGAGTAGGGTGCGGAGGTGCAGGTGCGCGAGATGCCGGAGTAGCCGAGGGACCAGTCGGGGACTCGTCGACGTCCCCTTGTCCGCCGGATCATCTGCAGGTAGGGGAAATAGGGGCTAGAAAGATTTATGCCCTGCGCGGATAAAATTATTTTAAATAGGGTTGTTATATTGCGATAGGGAGCTTTAATTTGAAATCATAAGTTTTAGCGATTGTAGGGAAATTAGTAATAATAGTGATTTTAGCAAATGGGACATTCGAATTTATTATAATGGGACCTGAATTTTCGATCAATAGCCCAGCGATTATTTATTACATATGAAAACGTTCAATTCGACTGTCATGCGTCAGAAATGTAGGTCACGTATGGTGCCCCCGGTGCAACTTGGAAATTACCTCCCGCATAAGCAAAAACACTTTATTATGTAACAAATTAAAAATCAAATGCACAATCAATAATTGGTCGTTGCAAAATAATTTTTTTTTACCAAATATATGAAAATAATTATAGGATTCGTGTAATAATTACGATAAAAAATAATTGTAACATCGCGTAGTAATTTTCAAATAATTAATCAACTAATCAAATAATTAATTAACTAAAATGAGTAATTTGTTTGTATAATTATGTGTGGGTCGAAACCTTTCGGCTAAGACCCTTTCTCGATAAAATCAACGCTGGAACAAACTATTCGTTTGTAACTATATACGCCTTTTGCTTGAAACGAGGGGTCTAATATACCCTACAGTCGTTCACCTTATATGTGCGAAAGTCTCACAATGAGCTCAGCCATCTTGTGGGTAAAAAAAGAACTAAGATTCAAAGTGCAGAGCGGGAAATTAAATTTTGTTTAAATTATTATTATACATTTATACTGTTTAAAAAAATGCTGCTAATAAATATAGTCTTAATAGAAATCAACATTGCAAATTATCACTTAATTTTTTTAAATTTAATTACTTAAATTTTTTAATTTTATTTACATCGTTATAAATAATATAACAATTGTTTCTAACAATGAAAAAACCTCGTTCCAATTTAGTGGTGAAAATGAGATTATTTCGAAGCTTAATAACATAAAGACTCGTACGTAGCAGAGGGTTTCAATGAAGCATTTCATAAATTCCCCGAAGAAAGTAAATTTCGTGAGAGCCTTGCGACGAAAAGCACATTCGCAAGATTTAGCCAGAAAAACACGTGCAGAAGTTTTGCCGCGAAGAAACTGTCGTTTCAAAAGAGCTTTTCCTCGCGGGTAAGCTTGTAAAATGAGCTTTTTTCACATGAATTCGCAGAGATGTGATTCTTTTATAACGAAAGGCTTTTCCTCCGTTAAAAAATTTATTATAATTCTCTTTGTATATTAGACATGAATTGAACAGTTTTGCAAATAATTGAAATTTATTTTAGTTATACCTTGACGAAAAACAAAATGAGCTCGTTCGTTTGTATACAAATATTTTATTTTACCGATTCAATTTAATGTACTTTACATTGATCAACAAAGCGTTTTAGTGTTTACCTGGAGGAAATATAAGTAGAAACGTAATTTTTTTAATAGCGAACTTATCGTTTGTTTTTAGCTATTTTTATAAATATTCTTTATTACAAAATTTATTGTATTCCCTCATAGGTCCCCTCAAATCTCAAATTATGGGAGGCATCCAAAGTGGCACGCACAATCTTGGAGATGCCTTGTGGGTGCAGGAAAGGCAAAAGCAAAAATGTCGTCGGTGAGTATAAATTATCAGTAAACGCAACCAATCACTTATCAATAAAAAATATAAAATAAATAGTAAATTCAAAAATATAATATCACTAGTAAATTCAAAAATATAAAATAAATACTAAATTCAAAAATATAAAATCAGTAGTGAATGCAATCGTCCTTTTATGCATTTCCTCTCTTCGCGCGTCAGAAAAAAGGCACATTAACACACGCGTAATCGACGGTAATCTAAAAATCAGTGCAATTCGCGAGTCGAATAAATCACGAGGCTGCTCAGTAAATAATCCCGGGCGAATCATCAGGCAATAACTTGAAATTTCCCGCTATTGAAATACTAGTCGTCGGCACGATTGCCTTCGAAGTGCTGACCTGCAGGCCAATAACCACTCGACCGAATGCAGGCCGAGCGTTCCGGAGTTAAATGAAATCGTGCGCGTTGCAGTGTCTGCTGCGATCGATTAATTACCAGTTCGAAATCACCTCGCGTCTTTTCATGCCCACGCGAGAACAAGAGAACAGGATGTGTACTTATCAAATCATCGAATGGAATTATGGACAAGATTTCTTCATTCGAATATAAGTACGAAATATTATAACATACTGAAAATATTTTGAAACATATAGTTCAAGGTAAAATGTCGTATTTTATTGAACGTTTGTTAATTAGTTGATATGAAACTTATTAGTCGTAAAAAACCATTAATGAAAAAAAAACAAAAAAGATAATATGTATAAGTAACAATTAGACCATAATGAACATGATATACTTCAAAATTTTAATATAAAAAATTAACTCGCAATCTAAAATTGTTTTTCCATGTAATTAATGTGAAATATTGGTCCTTTTGCAAAAACCGGGCAACCAACAACTAATACACTGAGAGAATAATTTGTTAATTTTAAGCCACCATTATTTCAATAGTACTTGTTAAATATTTTATTGAATGAAAACATTATTTTTTTAAAACTACTAAATTTATTTAGAAACAAATAAATTCATTTAGTTTTAATGAAATCATTACTTGATTCAAAGAAATATTTAATAAGTACTATTAAAGTAAATCGTTTCCTTAAAATTAACAATTTTTTTTTCATTTTAAAGTATTATATTTTTATATGTAGAAAAATAGTTTTAGGGTGAAAGAAACATTTCTATTTCATTTTAATTTCATTAATAAAATTTTTACTTCATATAGTTTCATTCGAATCCATGACCTAAATCCCTTTTATACTATCTTTTTAATTAGCCTACTTGCAACGCAATCAACTAATCTTCATACTTGACGGACGGATTTTATTCTAAAGCAATAAAAAAAAAAGGGTCAACTCAATCGCGTCTGAGCAGCTTTATTCGCGACTTTCGCGGCAAGCATTTCGGTTTTAAAAAATATATAAAAAAAGTTCGAAGCAATATTATATTTCTCGGAGATGAAGAAGGCACAGGGATTCGTGCAGTTGGTAAACTTTTCGTTCTTTCGTTTTAACGAGATTTCTTTCGGCTCGGCGGAAGCGGCACTTTAGTTTCAGATTAAAGGAAGTCGCATTTAGCAAACGACAGTTTCCGATGTTGCAAGGCACTTATTTAAGTTTAGCATGTTTTTACCTATTTCCGAAAGTTTTCACTGAGTTGGCTTATCCTTGTCACTGAGTTGGTTTATCCTTGTCGACTTCTTAAAAGCGAATAGCAAATAAATCTCCCAACTTTTTTTTAGATTATACGTTCACCGATGTATTTAATAATACTGGCGAAGCTTACAACTTGATCAATTAGACAGTGCTACTTGTTGAAGCAGAATGTATTTGTTAATAATACTAGGTAGCATTACTTCAAACTGTTATTTACAACCGTAATGTATATTCAAATGACTACTTAACTACGTTACTTTGATTACATTAATTCAGGATCTGGAATAAATTAATGATTAACGTGTGATTATAATAATAAACCTTTTAATTCGAAAATGTTTACTTAAATGGAGCGGGAAAATAATGTAAAATTTTATATGTTTTACGAAGTGGATTGTTTTTTAATCATTCTAGAAAACTCGTTGTAAATAAATTAATCTTCGACTGATAGTATGTTAATTCGCCGCAAGAAAGTGCAGGATGTTTCGTGTTTATTTACTCGCGTGTTTGCTCTTTCTTCCAAGCTTAATGATTCTACTTTTTTCTCACGCGGAGAAATTGCGTGAATTATAAGTGATTGCATTTTTTTAATGTGCTTCTAATTATGCATGGCTATGGCCTCATTCAAATTTACGAGTTCACATCGACAGAGTCCAGTGTCTTATCGATTATGCTTATAATGAATCAATTATCGTAAAGCTTCACCTTTTCAAACTATTAATGTCCGGTATTTTAATGTATAATTCTTGCAAATTGGTTTGGATACTGTCATCGATATGCCTAATTAATGCTGACATCTCGCAAGGATCATACAATTAAAATTAGATTTAAGTGTCAGAAGTAGCTTGAATTGCCAACGTAAACATTAATCTGAAGACACTTTTCTTTTTACTTGTGCAATTATTGTCAGGTTTATTTTTTCTGCAGAGTAAACGCACTAATTGACAATCGTGGTCTGGAATCATAACGCTGAATCTTGTGAAAAGAAGACGCAGGCAGGATACTTACGAAGACATTAAAATAAATGCATAAAAGATACTTTCTATGGCAAATTTGAACGTTTCTTTTAAAAGAACTGATATATTTTCGCTCGAAGAAACGAGAGTGAAAAAACCTCAATTACCGGATGGATTCGACGAAAATCTTTATTTTTACGATGTGGTACTTTCACTGTATAAAGAAAAATCCATCGTAAATCATGTCGCGTGAACAATTAAAAATTGTATTAAATTTTCAATTTAATAAAACGTGTGTAATCTACACAAAGCTCGAAATCAATAAGCGCATGTAGCACAAGAGCCTTTCATTTTCTTCATCTCAGACCTTTTCGCGTATTTGAGTACTCGTATGAAAGTACTACCCGTATATATGTATATATATGTTCTTATGTAGATAAGCAATTTTGAATTTCTTAAAACTTCAGTCCCCATTTTGATTCGATTCTTATCTCGAAAAATGTTCACCATTCGCCAATTTTTCCCATCCCATCTCGTAGAAAATCTAACGTTTTTCTAAAAGCGCTTATCACAGTACCATCAAAAGCATCGTACGAAAAGTTCCTAAAGAATGAAGTTTTAAAAACACCCCACGTGTGGCACATTTTTCAGCTACTATACTTTTATACTTTTCCTTTTTTTTACATCTGCACGTCGCTCTCTCATTACTCATCGGTCGACGATTTAAATCCTTAAAAAAAAATCACTCCCCATCAATTACCCTCCCCCGTTAAGAAGCAGAACAAAAAAATGCACTCGCAGCTAATCCGAGGCGCACGCGCGTTTCGTACAAGAGTGACGAGCGATATATCGAGCGGATTTCTTCGGCACCGTTTATCTCGGGCGGGAATGGAAAAAAAGGAGGAAAGGAGAGGAGCGGCGAACAGAAAAAGACGAAGGAGAAGAAAAAAAAAAACGAAGCGGCGCGCACGCATCGCCTCGGTATAATTGGCCGGAGCAACGCTTATTAGCACGGTCGTGGTCTAATTGCTTCTCGCGCTCGCGCATTACGACTATATGCGTGTGTACGCGTCGGCGAGCTGACGTCGCGTGCTAAGAGCCGATCTACGCGTGGAATAGCCTACTTCGGCGCTGTTGGTTTCGGTGATCGGTGCTCCGAGGATTTTTTTATATTTTTCACTGGCAGTGTTCTTAATTACTGTTTTTTTGTTTTATTTTCGCGTGAACGTAGAATTTCGAATGGATGTGCACTGCGTAGGCTACTTTTTAGGAGTATTTTACTGAATCCATATATCTTTTTTTATTGCAATTTATTTCACGCGCGGTTTATTACACTGAGAGAAAAAAAATTTTATAGGAAAAAGAGAATTTTTTGTATGAAAAATTGTAATTCTTAGTATGAAGATTCTAAAAATTACTATTGTAATATTAAAAATTGCTATTTTGAGTATCACAAATTGCTACTTTTCATACTAAAATTTCTCGCTCATCAAGACTGTCACTCATTTCCTAATCACAATAGCAATTTGTATTAATTTTTTTGCTCTTCGTGTAGTTATCTATTGGATTAATGTATACTGGGCGGTACTTTAATTAATTCGTATATTTTTTATTGCAATGTATTTCACGGTTTATTATGGTTATCTGGATTAGAAATGAGAGGATTACTTTGTATACTATAGATTAGGGAAGATCGTCAAAATAGATATCTTGATATTAATGCGAGAATCTCATGAGTATGACCCTTAAGAGATTATCCTGAGGAGTAAACGTAATGAAGCTGAAGTTTACATCGAGCAGTATAAATTGAAATTTCATTTATAAATACTGTAGTCTTTAGAATAAAATTAACAATGTTTCAGCCTGAAACTCGTCCGAATAAACCGAAAATGCGAGATTCACTAGTCGCGCTTTAATAATGAGTTTACGTTTATCCAAGTTATTTAAGTACTTTACCAACAGCAATTTGTCTTAATTATTCGAAATAGCAGTAAAAGCCAATAAATACAGTGCTTAAAATATTACTAACGTAAAATTTTCACGGTGGCGAACTTTTTGATATAAAGCCTCGTGAAATTCCTTATTAAATTCAGCATATTCACTAAGCCGTCGCAAAATAAATTTTATTACTTATGCAAGTCCATTAGCTACTCACGGCTCCCACAATTTTAATTAAGGACCTCGGCAAACGTCAGGCAGTCCTAAACAAAACTCACTATAAACTTTTTTTTTATTTTAATTAAATACCAAGGATTATCGGACTGCAGCCAGCTTTTGTTTTTTACGACCACGTCGAATGAAATTCTAAGATGCGCTAGTTCCACTTGTAGGCGGGATACGTGCTTTTTTAATTACAGTACCCTCGCGCCGATGTATAAGCATCTCGCCGGGAAACTTCGCCAGCGCGATGAATCTCATTATGCGCGGCTGAACTACTTCTGTGGATGGGAAATTTCAGCTGGAAAAGGCCGTATTTAATTTAACGACGGGGATCGCTAAATCGTTGACGGTCACTTTAAATTCGCGCCAAGTTCCTGACAGGGCGGTTAGAAATTTCGAATTTTAGCCTACGATCGAAGATAAACTATCCATAAGCGCAGGTTCGGGGATAAACTAACTGTGATGGCTTTGTTGGCGTTTTGACGTAACGAAATTTTAGAGTTAATTTGGTTGGCGATTACTTGATTTTTATTCGGTTGATAATTATTGAAGGTTTAATTAACTAAGTTTACGTCTAATTAATTAACGTTCAAGGCTAGTTGCGAAATTTATAATTATGTAATCCTAATGAGAGTGCAAATATCCGAATTTGTGTACAGAGAGGATACGTTCGATAAAAAGTTAGTGGCTTTGGGAGACGAGCGATCTGATTGGGGATAACAAAACGAATTCGCAATATTTTTGACAATATTTACGAGACAAATCGCTTAATCTGTAGATAGTAAATTCACAAAAATGTGAGAGAAACTTTTATAAAAAATTCTGCTTCTTTTTATTTTGGAATGTTCAAATATAAAAAAAAATAAAACCATTAAGATTTATAGTTTAGACATTTATGTCATGGTTTTGTGACAAACAAATAAATTTTTTCGAAAATAGTTATATTGCATAACGGATAGCTAAATTTATGTCATGGTTTTCTAATAAACAATTAATTTTTGCGGTAATAGTTATATGACATAATGGATAGCTAGAAATTCAAAGATATCAGTTGGACATTGAGGCCGTTTGCCCTGACAGCTGCCTGACAAATCAATCTGATGGCGCGGATATGAATATGTAAATAAAGGCTTCAGCCAGTGTTCGCGCGGAACATCGCGTATTCCAATTCTCTTAATGAGTATATGTGCAAATCCACGACCAAGAGGAAACAACTGAGCTTTGGAAGTTGAATATATTTTTTTAAGGCATACCTACCAGACCAATTTTTTGTTGTTGGTTAGGTCATTTTAAAAAAGTATAAACACGGGTGCACGGCGAATCTGGGCATACTTTTTCCCGTGCCAAATAACGCAAAAAAAGTCGAGTCCATGGTTCAAAGATCGATTTTTTGTTTTAGTATTTTCAAGATGGCACCTTATTAATGACAACATTTTCTGAAAACATTCATGATTTTTTCATTTGCAATAAATGATATACTTTTCGAAATAATTCACAAGAGTAAAAAGTTCTTAGAATTAGCCAAGAAAAACTGCCTGAATTTTTTCGAAGCATTTGAGCAATCTTTTAAATTTAGCCAAAATTGTTTACGCAAAATTTTAAAAAGTTATTTCTTTTTGGTGTAAGTACTGTTTAGTTTAGATGAGAGATTAATTTCGACGTTAATGAATTTTGTAATATTATTTTGATAAATATTAGTGGCGCATTCAATGGAATTTCATTATTGAAACATGAATTTACGTACTTAATACGGAATATCCTAATAATCCGATTGCGTTTAATTATTTTTATTGTATGCAAATAATAACATTTTATTAAACCGTTCGATATTCAATTAATAGCCCTATAATAATCACAAGAACCAAACATATAAATTCGGAATTAATATTCTCCAATAAAACAATTATTCTGTACAGATATCTTATGAAACTGTTTATAGCTGTTTTTCATAAAAAATGTATACAGAATCATTTTATTATTTTATTTTATTAACGGATAGAATAAAACTCTTCTAATTCAATCATGTAGATACAGTCATTATAGAAAAATTATAACACTTTAATACAATAGTATACTATGACACTGGTGCAGACGATGATTATTTAAGTCGCGTGATGTTTTGCTCCCGAACGAAGCGAGGGTAAAAAGTCGCACGACTTAAATAATCACTTCCGCCTTAGTCCCGTACAATATTTTATAGCACGAGAGCCGAAAATCGGCATTAAAGGTGCCATTTTGAGTTTACAGTGCCATAAAATATTTTAAAAAATTTCTCTACTTTCATTTTGTGTTATCTGTTTTGGTGAAAAAAATGTGCGCAATAGAAGTTAAATATGGGAGTAATTTTCTTTGATAAAAAGCACTTAATCATATTTCATCCTCGACACCCGACGAATCCGCACACATCGCTCTCCCGAGACTGGCATCCAATATATCCCGGCGATTGATAGAAATTAATAATGGGTAAAGGTACGCCCGGCTGACGGCTCGGGACCCCTTCCGGAATTTTACGGCGGGAAGGCGCGAGAACGGCGGAAAGAGCGAATTCCTCTTATATGTACTGGTTCGAAAGAGTCCCCAGCGCTATGAGCGGCAGCGGAACACACCGGATATCCGTCCGGCGCACGCAGGAGCCACGCGATCCTCTCTCCGCGCCCGCGGCTGAACAATGAGAAAGACATTTCGAGCCGCACTGCGGTGAGGCTGTGCTGCGGTGTTTGGCTTTATGCTGTCAACGGAATTTTGAAAAAATTAGGTGGCTATGGCCCTCGCGGCTCGCTTTTTTGAGACTAACAGATGCCGAGTGGTTTTCTTTCATTTTGTAATAATTGTATTAATTTTTTTTGGTACTTGTATTTAATTAAGAAATTTCTTCGTAACTTTTTTTTCAATGAATAATTAAGAATTCCAGAGTTTTTTTGTTCATTTTATTTAATAAGAAAGAATCTTTGTTAGTTGCGCTGGCTTTTCATTTTTAAATGAACATAGCATACTAAGTGGTTAGTCTGTCACTATTCTAATTTATTCAAATTTTTTATTCGTAAAGAGAGTGTGAAAAGGAAATATTTAATGAGGAGATAAAAGCAGTTTTTAAGTGTCTAACAGTTTCATTATACTACAATTTATTTAAATTTTCTCATTCTCGAGTATTACACCAGCTGTTGTCAATATATTAACACGTAACTTCCTCGGACTTTCACTTACTAATTAATAATGTTTTATTTATTTTTCTCAAAATTTCCTTTTCACATTAACTATATTAAGATTGACAGAAATCACATTTTAACTCTTAACAGGATAACGAAGGAAGCGATCAAACTGAAACGAATGAAATTGAAAAAATACTTTATGCTTTATAAAAAGAAAGACTCGCTGCGATCGAAAATAGCAGCGTATCGGAAAAGCAGGCAAACAAAGCGTAATATCGCAAGCAGAGGACAAAATCGTAATTTCGTGCTTTGATCCCGGGTGTTCGTTTAATCCAGCCGTCGCCTGGAAAAGCTAATCCCACGAGAGACTCGCACAATCTGCCATCGACGGGGCGAAAAAGGGGGTCGTTCGCCGGCAAAACAATGCAGAATTTTCGCGGCTGCCTGGTCGGGGATACATCACGGTTCTCCGAGCGTGAAGCTGCCGCGGCCCGCAAGCCGATACTGTTGTCACGCGTACGTGCGCCGACTGCGACACCCTCAAGCCCGCTGCTCCCATTGCTCCGTACAGTCTCCTGGAAAAATTTCTGTCGCCTACAGAGGTTCTCTCAATTAATGTGCACGGAGAGAAATGTTATAGTAAAAATAGCTATATTCCGTGGGAACAGTGGGATATACTCAACCTATGTCGATTTTTACTATACATAACTAAACATACTAAAAATTCCTACGTACATAGCAAAAATTGCTATTTATATAGTAGAAAAGGCTATGTACAGAGTCATTTTTATAGTAAAAATTTTCATAACTTGAGTATATCCCACTGTTCCTACGGTACATAGTAATTTTTACTACAACATTTCTCTCCATGTGGACTGTTATAAAATTTATAGAATTTATCCTGAAGAAATTTATCTGATTTATTTATTTTTATTTCACGATTCAACTATTTTAGCCTGTTACATAAAATGAGAAAACAAAATTATTGAAATGTCGAAGTAAGTGAAGTAATGTCAGCTATAGGAAAACAATATAATTATATAAAAGGGAGAGTCCATTCCACTGTCATTTTAATTAATTTCAGGTCGAATCCCATCCATTGTTTGCAGGACTGCAACTCTCGAGAAGTAAGCACATTGTATAAAACAGTTCTGGACGTATTAACGTAGATGTAAATATTAATAAGAGCAGAGTTACTAATACATCGGAGGTATCCCTCTGGAGAATTTTAAAAACAATTAAATTAAATTGTCGTTGTAGTGACGTAAGGTCGTGATAGTTCGAATGTGAAAATCAGATGTAATACTTATAGTATAAAGATGAGACGATAGTCAAAGTGGTACAAAGGACTGTTTTTTATTAAACGCAGTTACGAAAAATACTTAGAAGATAAGGTGATGGAACTTGCGAACAATACTAGATTAGGTATACTTAATATCTACACTGAGAAATAAGTATTGACAAAATTCCTATCTGGGATAGAAATGCGACCACAGATTGGACTTTTAGATAAAATTACCACACTTTACAGTAAAATTTTCTGTACGTATAGGATCATTTCCACTACTCGTTAGTAAAATTTATTACATTTATGGCAAAATTTACTGTAAAGTATGGTCATTTTAAACAGACAGTCCAGTCTGTGGCTGCGTTCCCATCCAGATAGTAATTTTTATATTTTTTTCTCAGTGTAGTGCATTATAAAAATAATAATTTCAGCGATATTAATAAAATCGTAGGATCTATTTAATTATTTAATTTTTGGAACGTGCAGTCGAAGGGTTGTTAGAACAACGGGATAATAAATAGTGCACCAAACGTTCATTTACGAAAGATTGACGGTTTTGCAGTTCGAAGGAAATCGAAACTAAGCGCTGCTTCGTTTCTTGTCCCGAGTCATTACTCTTTTAAACACGCGAATGGAAAGCTCACCTTAACAAATTACAGCATTGAACCAACACTCTTCTACAGATGTAGCGTGAAAATCCTCTGTATATATACCCTCCCCGTTAAATAAATTGTATCGCCCTAATGCAATCGACGGATCAAATACTGATTAACCATCGGCGCCTGCATTAAAAAAAAATCAATATTTACGTTTCCACAGTGAATCCATTTGTATTCACGCAGGTCCGTTCTAAAAGGATTAATCAATTGATTATAATGAGACGTATATGCACGTCACCGACATGCGCGGCGCAAAGCGAGACTCACTACTCCGTTACTTGCCGAGTGCTCCGCGGAATTATCACATGGGTGACAATGGACTAATGACATAGCAAAACTAAATTTATTCCCGGGCGGGCAAACTCTCCGGGCCGACTGTACCCCACTTCCGATAGGCGCCTCGCACAATGAGTTGGAAATGCTCGGGCTTTTCATCAGGTCCGGAGGTCTCTTCCGCTCCGCTGCAAGCCAAGCGTGTGGGCGAGCCTCGGTGGGACTCAGTCACTCCTGCAGCCTCGCGCCTGGAGTATTTCCCGCGCGTCGTGCAAGGACAAAAAAATAAAATAAAGATAAAAAATAAAGATAAAAATATTATAATAAAAAAAAATAATAAAAAGAAACGTCCGGGCTTTATTTGCCGCGAGATGTTCTCCGTGAAAATCGTCTACTGTCAGTTCACGATGGAGTTCGCGGATCGAGACTACGAGGATCGGGATGGCAGCGACAGGTAAACGAGGGCCGAATCATGATGCGACGTCCGGGCTTATATGCGGGTGGGAGCACAGTGGATGACCGGCGGGTAACGTGCACTCCTGGTCGAGAAAGGTTCTAGCTACTGGATATTAGATTGTATTGAATTTATCACCGACAATGTAAAAGGATTTCGTTGTCGAGAAATATTTTACGGTGCTGTGCGCGGATCTTGCGATCACTCGACTGCTCTTGCTAAGCGCTGCTGTGAATTTACTGAAGGCTTTTTTAGAAAAGTACGTTTTAAAATAATAATAGAAAATACCAATAGAAAAAATCCAGTCATATAGGATGTATATCGCTGGATTTTTTCTGTTGGAATATAGGCAGGTTTTAAATAATTAAATAACAAATATTCTCTATACATTATTCGAATTTATTATGCACGAGGGAGGAACGATTGTCCACGAGAACTGCTGTCTAAAAACTGACTAATAAATATACTGCGCTTTTTCTAAAGCCACAACTGCAATTGCGTTGTCCGCAAATACTTTTATGATAGAGCCTTAAGCCCTCTCGAGTTTGGGACACAAGAAAAATAAAGTAATAAAACTCAGCTTTCTCTTTTCTATGCATGCAGTATTATTCTTTTGCTGAGTGATTTGTTTATCCAGTAATATTAAACAAAATAAGTGTTAAATAATCTAACATTTTCTTTATTGTCATATATAGAGTGAGGCGTAAGGTGACGATTGAAAAGAATGTGTTCCGATTTTTTTGCATTGGAATTAAAAGAATGTAGGCAGTGTTAAAGTGGTTATTAACTTTCTAGAGGAGACTGTCATTCTGTTAGAAAGGAAACTTTGGAAAACAGTTCGGGTACAATTTTTTTTGTTTTCAGTATATACGAAAAACAAGCTTCACAATTTTTACGCTCAGTTCTATAACAGTGACTGCAATGTTTTTATGCTACTCTGCGGACGTATTTACTTTATTTTGTTAATAACGGTTGTGTGTATACGATATGGACGAAGGATAAGTTTGCAGACAAGGTTTGCCGTTTTATTCAATGTTATTTACAAAGTAAATTATCCCCTGCAGTTTTAAAATGGGATTATAAATTTCTCAAAGCTATCATCTTCCGGTAATAGCTATCATTCGTTTTTAGCATCGGCCATAAAGTTTTAAGCGTACGATTCTCGCGATCGCTATATATAAGATTGCGCTGATAAGGCAGAAACTTGCGACGCTAATAAAGTGCTATATACGTGATGAAAAAACAATGTTTCAATCGACGCTAATTCCAGTTTTATAAGCTCCTTGAAATACATGATAATAGATTATACATTATTCAATATGTATCCAGCGCTATTTAAATCTATTATTATAGTTCTATTTATACTTTTTTGTTTTTTGCATAGTTTGTTTTTTTGCGGATTTTTGCAGTGTTCTTATTGCACGGAATTCTAGTTAATTTTTAGATTGACGTATAAATAAGATAATATATATATATTTTTTTTATATGATATATGTAATATAGATTATATAGATAAGATACATAACAAATGTATCTTTGTTTATTTTACTTTTAAATAATTACGCAATTGCTATATGAAAATGACCGATCCTCAACTTTTCACATAATCTCACAATTAGAGGGATTAGTAAATCTTAGATTTCTTAAAATTTCTAACTGTTTTATTGATTTACAACCAAATTTCTAAAATTCATGAATCTACTTAAAAAAGCATGATAATTATTCAAAACATGCCAAGAGCGTCTACGCTGATCTGCACCGATTTGAATCGATTTCTCCAAGTGTACAGCCACTCAACGTACTCCCTCTTATTAACCAATGCATTAACCAACACATCCGAATAATAACCCATTGAAAACTCGCTCGCAAACTCGGCCAGTGCGGTTTTCTCGCTTAAGAAACAATTAAACGCGGCTGTGGAACGCTCCACATCCCCCGCATCTCTAATAATTACTAAGAAGAGGCGCGAGCGCGTCCTCGCGTGTGTCCGCAATCTCGGCCGTTTAAACTCTTTTATGTCGCTCTCTTTTCATTGGCTAGATTTTTTTTTGTTTTTTTTTCCTTTTTTTTAGGGGCTATCCTCCTATTTCCCGAGTTTTACGGGCACGCGTTTCGCGACACTGTGAGCGCAAGGATTGAATTGTCAGTGCGTCGAAGCTAAATGTTTTTAGTGCCGAACGTCGAATTCGTGCCTCGGGATCAAATTTTGAATTTTGAAGGCAGTCGAGTTTGCGGGACGCGAGCGACGTGTATTGTTTATGTCGGATACTTGATTGAACGTAAATTTTTATTTTTTACTTTTACTGCTTCGATAAAATGAGAAGGGGGTTTAGCTGCGGTAGACAGCCAGCAAATATTGTGTGAACATCGGTTATTTTACAACGTTGCAGTATTTGACTCTGTAAAATTTCAAAGTTATTGTAGATATAAAAATGTATCGTACAGATCGATTTTTTCAAAAGCTATACTGCTATACTTTTTATTTTACTGTCCGTCAATTTTTTTTTTTTCGAATGTGAAAGTTTTGAATTAAGTTTTTATTTTCTATTTGAAGGGTACAAGGTTCTTCCTTTCAATTTAAGAAATTTAATTTGATGTGACTTAAGATACTGATTATTGATTGCACATTTAACGCTGGAAATGAAGCGTAAATGTCTGGTTCAGTTAAAATTTCGCTGAGTAACGTTAAAACTTTTAAAAACTTAAAGTGAAGGTACAAAGTACCAAGTAAATAAAATATGCTTTTAAATTGGATATGACCATCTGTCGGAAAAATTAAATCATTTATCGAAGAATGAAAAAATTTCACAATTATTTTGATATCTTTGTAAATAAAAAAAAAAATCCGTTATTAATGGGAGGGCATATTCCTAAAATTTTCGAGACTTATTTTCAGTTAAATTTCTGAAGAGTTTGTAGTTGAATTTAGAAGCAATTTAGAGGAACGTATTAACCAAAATCTCGTTTATGTAACTCATCAGCAGGTCGTTCGTATACACGAAGACCTGCGTCATTCTCGAAAATGTGATTTTTCGCACGGTTATATACGTAGGTAAATTTTTTTTAACGGTCACATTTATGACCTAACGTGAATATACGAATTCCCCTGATTTATTTCCGTTTTTTTAACATTTACCTTTACTTTTTTAATAAGCTAATACAGTCGCTCGATAAAATACCGTCTTACTAGTATGTCAGTTTCCAATTTTCTCGAATTTATCTAGTTATAACCGAAGCGCCCGATGAAAATAAATATTTGAAAATATTTTCTCGATATTTCGTTGTTTCTCTTCACTTCACCGTATTTTTCTAACATATAACTGTAAAAATGTAAATCTCCTTCAAACAGCCGTTTAAAATAGAATAAAAAAATTAATGAACGCACTTTGTGGAATAGTGCAGGCTTAAGAACTTAGTTTCAATCCAGATAACGTCAGACCTAATTTCTCACTCTAGTTACTTCTGCGCATTAAGTAAAGCATCTCGGAGACGTTTATTTAAAAAAATGGAATTTATTTGTCATTATGGATAAAAATTAACAAACATCTGCTTTAAAATGTTTTTCTAAGTGTTTTATATGAACACTTTGTAAAACGACAACAAGTCACCTCGTTAACAAAATCCACCTCGCATCCACATCGAGTTTCTCTACGAAATAATGCCCAATATTATATCTTCTCTGTGATTTTGATTCGCAAGAATTTTTTTATTTCACTAGTCACTAGTTATTATGCACTGACGGAATTTATATTTACTATATCACTTCTCTCAGTGCGTAAAGTAAAAATTATCTAGCTTTTCCGCACTTTGCACACTTACCCATGTGCAACCATCAATTTCAATTTAAATACGTCCACAAACTCCATCCAACCGTCATTTCATTTTCAATCCTACAGAAGCATCTAAATAAAAAGGAACATTTTCGTATCGTACATATCCACTATAAACACATTTACCTCCTCCACTGCTTGGGCAAGTATATAACAATAAAAGCAGTCATTTCTGGACGAATAAAAAAACATCCCATCGAGCGCGTTACTTATCGTAAAAGTAACAAGCATCCCGACGTGTACGGCAGGTGAAAAAAAGGGCGGGGGCAGCCGCAGCGGCAACTTTTATCGCGCACACATGAACGAGCTGATGTAGAGTGACGTCCCGAAGGTAGGTTGACCGCATGTTTCGCGGACGTCTCCGGTTACACCCGGCGAATCGCTTTCGCGAATTTCCCTGCGTACAAAGCCGTGAGTAGGTGCGATGGCGCCGGTAACTCAATATACCCATGGATACGAGAGAGACTTCGGTTATTGTGAGCAGCTCTTCGTCTTCGCTTTAATTTATGCCTTTTATTGCGGTGGTGATAATAAATATTTTGAATTATTGTTGTTTCTTTTTTTCAATTTAAAGCTGAAGGGAAAGTAAAAATGTCTTCATTCATATAAGCTTAAAGGAACCTTGCTTCAAACGTGCACTGCGAGAGAAAAAAATTAATAAAAATTATTATTGTAATTAAGAAAGGAGTGACAGTATTAACAAACGAGAATTTTTTGTATGAAAGATACTAATTTTTGGTACGGAAATTGTAAAAATTACTATTTTATGTATTACAAATTACTATTTTTCATATTAAAATTTCTCGCTTGTCAAGATAATCATAATAGCAATTTTTATTAAGTTGCTTTCTCTCGGTGTGTGTATTGAAATACAATCTAAAGTCCAAGTTATTTAATTTAATGAAAAAATGATTTAATAATTTTACGTAGGTTTTCATGGTTTTTTTTTTTATTTTATAAGGTTACCGTTTAGTTAATTATGCTGCTGTAAAATTTGGAAAAAGAGATGTTACATGTTTATGATAATTCTTTACGATTTTCGAGTACAAAGTAGCTTTTGTATTACAAATAGGCAGGTTTTTTTGGACAATTTGTACATCCTGGTTGAAGCTTAAACAAGCAGAGTCTGGAAAAGTGTGTAGTCACGCTAAAAGCAGTAAGGCTCATTAATGAATGAACGTTACTTCAGCTGGCTCGGTACAAGCGGACGATGTTTGAACTAACTCGTTACACACCTGAGACAAGAGGAAGTACCGATATACTCAAAGGCTCTATTATTAATTTTCTTGATACTATAATAACCTAAATAACCACATTTCATAGGTTTATAATTAAATGACTTCGTGATTTTCCTAGAAATATAAGTCAGCGCAAGTATTTTTGGTAAATTTTCTAAGAAATTTGGATACTTACAATGAAAAGTAGTTTAAACTCTACATAAAATCCAAATCAAGATAGAAAATCACTTTTGGTACGATTTTCTGGAATAATATTTCTCTTACAAAATCTTCAATAACACTTTTGGTAAATTTCAAATAAAAAAGGCTTTTGGTAATCTTGCGAAATACCTTTTCTTCTTAACAAGTAAATCTGAAAATATGAAATTCACTTAAAAATTGTGAAAAGGAGTGTGAAAAATCGTTCACATGTTGAATAAGTGAATATGATTTTTCGCGTAAAATATGCCACTATTCAATTTTTTAAAATGAATTTCTCATTTGCAGGTTCTTAGAGAAACTAGTAATAAAAAGTTAGTATTAGTATTCATTTCACAATAAAAAATCATTAGAATTACTCTCCACACTTCACAGAATAATTCGAAACCATACACCTAGAGGTTTAAAAATAATTCACAGAAGTAATTAGTAAAACAAACAAAAAAAAAACCGTTAAGAAATGCAACGCATAAAGTGCAAACAGAAGGAAGGGAAGGGGCAACATCTCAGAGCTGAATATGCAATGAAAATCCAAGACGCGCTGCGCTTTTCACTAAATAATTCATGGTGTATTCAGCTGAGCGCGAGCACCTGCCCCGCACATACGGGCAGTGCGTCGCGTGACCGGCTCGGCGACCTCTGATTCATCGGGCGGTTCTCCTGCGTCGCGACAGTAAAAGGGACCTCGAGGTCTCCGTATGCTACGAAAATTTCCGGCCAGTCGAGGTGCGGCCCTTGCCGGAGTCGTGCCATCCAATAACGCGGCTCGAATTTTTCCGACGATTTTCTCGAAGAATAATTTCTGTTCTGAAGGGAGAAGGATTTCAGAGGATTTTTAGTTTCTTTTTTAACGAGTTGTCCCTTTTTTTTTTAGTCATTAGTAGATGTTCGTACGAGGGGGTCGAGGATGCGAAGTTTGTCGAATGAAGGTCTCGCTGCTTCGTCCTTTCTAAATGTGAAGTAAAGCAATTTTACGAAAAAGGAGCGCGACTGAATTCGAGTTCAACCGGTTCAATTAATTTCAAATAAGTGAAATTAATTACTTTCGCGCCCGAAAAATTCAGAAGAACATCAATTTTACAAAAGAGATTTGTGTTTCGTTTTATTTCCCGTTTACTCAATGAAATAACGTAGGTGCTCTTCTAAAAAAACACCCTTATTAAAATCTACATAATTTATTGAACGCTGCAGTCGAAGTTATTCTTTACATATATACGACATCTCCGTGACCCATAAATGTAATACTTCTTTTGCCTCCTAAAAAAGAAGAAACACTTGACTCGAAAAGGACACTTGCTTTTCACAGTGTTATAAAATATTTCTCTGAATTTTCTTCTCGAAACAGTGGCTATAAATATCACAGTAAACCCAGAAAAAGTTATTTTCAATATCACAGTGTTAATGTCGAGGAGGTGTGGGTAACGTGCTAAAGAATGGCAAACTAAAGGACCAAGGTACACGTGCTCGAAATCCAAGATAATCCTCTGCAACGAGCATAAACGCACAATAAAGGGATGGTCGCGTTAGAGCGAACAAAGGGTTGGCCGGGCACAAAAATCACGCACCGCAGGATCCTTTTTTTACGTACGATTTTCGCACAAGGCCAGCACCTTGTAGCGCACAATGATCTCGGGCTCGGCGGCTCTTCGGACGCGCGCGGCCCTCCACCTCCCTGCAAGATGAAAAGCTGTTTAAGGAAAAAAAGCGCAGCAAAGCTTAAGCATCAGTAGCGCCTCGATACGAGGTTTAAAGGGGTCGCATCCCTTATCGCGCGAGATAAGTCGCCGGGCAAATAACGAGGGCAAGGCTCTCTTCCTTTTTTCTGTTGGCGGATGAGCTCAGCTCTCGAGGGGATTTTCATAGCTGACTAAGCAAATGAGGCGCGCTCGTAAACACGGGGATAATCGAGCGCCGCCATTATGTAGGCCTGGTATAATTCATTTCGCAGGATTCATCGAGAATTGTGAGCTTTACCGCGAAACTCCAGGTTGGCTATAGTTTGTCGTTATTTAATTGGGTTGGGAGCAAATACAGTGCAGGCTGATTTCAACGACTGCGGCGCATCGCAAAGCTCTGAGTTAAGCTTCGTTAAGACTGATAAAAGCGGAATGATGACTGCAAGCTCAAAGCAAAAATTAAAATTTAACTTGAAAGTTTAAACTCACGGAATGAAAAAATAATGAGAGATTAAGACATAGAGACATTTTAACATACGTAAGAAATTAAACATTAGCTCTTGAAATAAGCGAAATTAAGAAGTACTGAAGGAAGCAATTTGGTTAGAGAAGCACTTAGGGAAGTAAACTTTTGATGTTAATTTCCTACTTAATTTAAATTAATGTGAAATATTTAAGAGTTTTATATATAATTAATTTTTACTTTCCTTTATTATTCTGAAGTTTACCACACTCGTAAACATATAATTAAGTTTACCGTACAGAAAAATTACGTGAAGAAACTTGGAGAAACATTCCCGTAATTGTTGTAATGTTTAAACAACAAAAACTCGGTTTTAAGGGGAGCTTAATTGTAAAATTTATGAGAAGATCTTAATAATTTTCGTACAACTTTTTTTTGTAAAAATGGCAAGGTTCCGCTAAAGAGCCAAAAAGTACGTAATAATTACGCAGCAACTTTTTAAGAATTTTCAGACTCGCACAAGTGTAATTTTACAGGGAATTCCATTCTAAATTTACGAGAAAATTCTGTCAACGTGTAAAAAAATACGAAATTAAAAGAAGTAAAAACATTATTACAGAATCATTTCTTTGAATTTAATTTTAAGGGCATTATATAAAAAGAAAAAAATGGAGCGCATGAATTTAGTCGTGGCAAGGATAAATTCGCACGCAATGCAATGCTCGAAACGTACGAACCCACTTTGCAGTATCTCCCGATGCATTTCCCGCAGAGCTCGGGGCCACAATTTCGTCCGGCGCGCACCTTTGTCCTATCGCGCCTCGTTTTCTTTTATGCGCTCACGAGCGAAAGGCGCCGCGCAGTCCTGCATAAAAGTGTCGCAACGCTGCGACTCTCCAGTGCGTAAATCGAGAGACTCGCTTTTCTACCAATTTTTTTTTTCAGTCGAGTGGCTGATTGAATGTCTTTGTCTACCACCTCCGGAAGGGGGATACGCCACATTTCATTCTGGTCCGTCGAGCTTTTGTTTCAGCAGCTTGCAGCAAGGTGGTGGCTACTTTTTAAACGCGAAGCGTAATTTTCCCTCGTACAGTTTTTTTTTTATTACTCTTTTCAGGAGAACTTAAAAAATTACCGTGGCGCTCTTATATTTTCTTTTCTTCTTGAATCAGCGAGATCTTAATCCGACGGGGTGATGAATTGCACAAAACAAATTTAGTATACCTCGAAAATGAGCTTTTTTTTTATTAAGCGGTCCGTGCAGCTTTTTGATAAATTGCTTGACTACACGTTTATGCGCTCTGTGTCCTAATGCGGTTCATTTTGCGAAATTAAAAGAAAAGACGGACAACTTTCGTTGCAAGTTTCTGTTCAGCCAGTTTGTGCAACTATTCATTGTTAAAAGCCGGAAGAAGTCGAGCAAAACTTTTTCAACGGTCGTACTTTTACTTTTCCGCAAGCATAATAACTTTAAATATTACAGCCCGCATGCAATTTTAATTAATTTTGTTTGACAAAAAAAAAATAGAAGTAAACGTGATGCAAATTTTTAAAAGAAAAAAAAATGAGCGAAGAAAAAGTTGAATGTAGCTGCGTAGAATGTTTTACTCTATGGGTCGCAAATTTTCACGTGAAATCAACGGCCCCACGAAGGTTATCAAAAGTAAGAAAGAAGGGACCACAACGGTCTTACCCGCGGGACAATTCGCAGTAGCTGTCAAGTTCGCTTGGTTTCTACGCGCCCCGTAAAGTCGAGGACGCAGGTATAGTGAACAACGTTGATGCAGCTCCCAGAGCGTGGCTTTAAAAAAAAGGGAGAATGGAAAAAAGGTTGACTTGCTTGTGTTAAATTATTGCTCCGTAAAACGCAGGGGATTTAAGAGCAACACCTGTCCCCGAGCGATTAGGCTTTGCCGCTTCGGGGATATTCGTATTTGCTCGATGCTTAGAGCATGCGCGTCTTTACGTAAAGAATTATTAAGACTTCTAATTTATATAAAACTTAAAAATCTTTAAATAAGTGCTATCGCGAGATTTTTCAAAGATTTTATTTAATCTGTGTATTTTTTGTTCGCTGAAAGTCACGCGTAAATAATTTATTAAAAAAAACTGTTCACTTAAAAGTTTCTTTTAAAATATAGCGGTACGGTTCCTGTTCGTTAAAACAATTAACTTATATGTTTCTCGGCAGTTACTTTTAGAAAGCGTATGATTGAACGAACGCAAAGCAATTACCACCTCACATCGCTTTTTCCACTAATCTCACGTGCAGCCTCTGCAATTTTCTTTCTGTACACATTCGATTCTTACAGTCCCAAATCACACTATATGGACTTTCCTCAATGACCAAAGCATTCTTTTCCGTGACTGCAAAAAAAAAAGCGTTTCTCCAACTATACTGACGGCATTTCTTAGAAATACTCGAATCTCATGAATCGCGATCAGTGGAAAATAAAGAGATCAAATTATAATCAACTAATGAACTCGACTCTTTCTATGGTTTACTTTTTAAAAGGAAAAATCTTTTGATGTACAGAATATAATCTTAAAAGAATAAATTGAATTGAATTGCATTTGAATGTAATTGAATTCAATTTGATCAAATATTGATGATTATCTAATCTCCACTAAAAATATGGCAAAATATATAAAAAAAACTTTTTTTTCAAGATTTCTCACCTTAAACAGTACAAAAAAAGACTCGATTTTAGTACGTCATTTTTTTTTATCATGGACATTCCATTTTTTTTACGAGGGGATCGACGCCTGGGAGACTGTCATACTGCACTCGACTGAATATGCGTCGTCTCAAGGATCGCAATGCAGTGCGTCGAAGACAATGCCGCGGCGATTTCCGGCTCGCCGGAGGAAAATCGCGAGATCTCCTTGGGGCGGTTCGCGAGGCCTACGGCCGCCACGCTCCAAGGATCTCCCGACCTTGACATACTCGCGCCCAGTGCTCTTGTGTTTTATATCCCAAAAAAGTTTTTTTTTTTACGAACGCACGGGAGAGCGAAGCCGATCCGCTTTCTCCGCGCGGTTTGAGGGTTACTCGATTCATTTCGCATCTGAGATGAGACTAATCGGAGAAAATTAAGCGATCAAGATTAGTGAAAAAGCGGTACGTCCTTTTTTCGCCTGCGAACTTTTTTGCTCGATAATGAGATTAAGAATGCAATTCAGTTGATTGGCGAATAAAAGTTTTACATTTTTTTTCCAGGCACCTAAGTTATTAGAGCTTGAGTGGTTTACTGCTTTTCTATGACGATAGCTTCGAATTTGCGATTTTTTTGTGGGATGTATGGAAAATACAAACTTTTTAAAAATGAAATTCACTCGTTCTCCCAACTTTTTACTCGGCACTTTGTTAAAACAAAATAAGTGCGAGAGAACTAAAGTTGTTATTTCGCAGCACGCACGCTAAACTTAAGGGAATTACTAAAATTTTTGCTATTAAAATTTTTCCCGGACTCATCTGCATGCTCCGTAAAAAGGATCGTTCGGCAGCATGCCTCGCTCTCCAGAAGACGCGAGCTCAAACTTCGCCCGTATGGAATTTCGAGAGTGTTGCGAAAAGAAGGCGCGCGGGTGACAAGGTACTCTGATATGTGTATAGCTCGCAGACGCTTTCAAAACATGCGCGAACGTCGTTTGAATACAAAAGTTCGCTTGTTTTTTCGTTTATATTTTCCATCGCCCGTTGTGTCCTTTTTTTTTTATCGCGTACTTTTCGAGGTTGTGCCTTTGACAAAAAAAAAAAAAAAAGATGAGAGTGTTACAGTGACGAAACAAATGGACGTAGTCTTATTTGCATAAACGAATAAAAACTTGATCGCTCCGACTATACAAAAGATAGACAATTGATTCGTTTTGTTTCTCGAAAGTGTTTTGAAAACTTTTTTTCATTGTTAATATTTTCATTAGTCGATTAAAAAATATAAACTAAAATAGTGCGGTGACTTCTGTCGTATATTTTCATTAAGATATTTTCATTTGTCGGTTAAAAAATATAAACTAAAATAGTGCAGAGACTTCTGTCGTATATTTTTTTTAAATATTTTCATTAGTCGATTAAAAATTATAAATTAACATATAGTGCAGGTACTTAAATAACCGAGTAAATCGCGGTATTATCGGATTGAAATTTGTTAAATAACGTAATGCAACAAGAAGAAAAAAAATACGAGTGTTTTTTTCTTAACTCAACGGAAATACGTGATTTCGAGCGAGTCAAAGTTACGTAAAAAAGGCTGGAGTAAAATAGGAAGTTGAAGTTGATTAATGTAACGCATGCACTGAAAAATACATTTGAGCATAAAATGCGAAACAATGACGTCCGTTCAATTAATATGTATTCCGTATCAATTTCACAGCCAATTTGTCCGTACAGCCCGCTTCGCGGAGAAATTCTCGTAATTTATCAGATTTTCCTGGTCTACATATGCGTATGGAGCTCCTGCGTTATTTGCTCCACAATGGCAAAGTTAATTTTGGTAAATTGCACCAGCACACACCGACTTCTAGATTACTTCCTTGACGATAATTTTTTTAACAAATCCCGCCGCTTTCAAGGCCTGCAAGTGCGTTGCTTGAAAAGTAAAATCTAATTAGTAGAGACTTGCGCAGTTCGATTAAAATGGAGGTAAAATTAAATTTCAATCAAGATTTCCGTTTTGAAATTCAGCCGTATAGTAAAATATGATAAAATGTCGGAGTCGACAAGATCAACGAGAGATTGATTGAATTCAGAAAAGTGCGCTTCTAGTAGAAAATCACTTATTGAATCCTACCGAAGGATCGAGAGCCAAAAATGAAATCCGAGTAAGGCCTTCAAAACCGCCGAAATCTCAAAGAGCTTTCGTGAATGACATCGGAGATTCGTGTGCTCACACTAGGTCCTTGAAGTGAAATTATGCGCACATAGCATAATCGCCTATGCACTTTGCAGAAGGCTCGAAAGGAAAGGATCGACGGTTACGCATGATCGACTCGCTAAGTAATCGAAATTTACGTAAAAGTAACGAAGAGTCATGGACTACTTCGCGTCGATGATTTCATCAGGATCCTACAGTGCGTTTCTCATTTCCTAGAAAACTTTTTGTTGTCTCCTTTTTTTTTTTTTTTGAGACACTTGAGTAGATTGCAGGAGATAAATGCCATAGTTTTACTCTTTTTTTTGTAATTATAAATTTATATGACGATCGATGTGTACTCACGATATCAAAGTTGATGAACAGTAAACACTCACCTGAAATATAGAAAAAATATGCAATTAGAAATAATCCAACGAAATATATAATATGTATCAAATAGTAAAACATACACTGAAAAAAAAATTTAGTAATTTTAAGCCAACATTTATTTCGATAGCACTCATTAAATATTTGGTCTATAGTCAAAAAATTATTTTTTTGGAACTATTAAATTTATTTAGTTTTAATGAAATTGTTACTCGATTGAAAGAAATATTTAATAAGTACTATTGAAGTAAATCATTTCCTTAAAATTAACAATTTTTATTTCAGTGTAAATACGAATATCATCATACTAATAAAATAAATAAATTTTGAGTAATCAAACTTCTATATGACATCCTTATGTCCTTCTCAATTAACAATGAACACTCCAAGTTCATCATACTCCAATTAAAGTATAAACAAGACCACACCAAGTGCCTCATACACGAAACGGCCTCAAATTAGCTCATCGTAAACTCCACTGAAACACGATATTCTCCCGTACCTTCTCCTCTCGTCGTGCACGCAAAACCTCGAGAATTTAAGAGTCTTTGAGAAAAATGTATATACACACCGCGTTGTATCCATGTCCGCGCAGTGATAAACGCTGGTGCGGTCGCGGCCGATTTCGCAAGTCCCCGACGGCCAAGGCGGCGGCACCGGCCCGCAGCTCGTGACCTGCCCCTCCTCCCCCCTCCACCCCTGGTGTCGAGACGTCGTACCGGCGAGGAGCGTCGCGCGGGCCCCGGCATCGGGTATTGCGCGCGGCGATCGCGCGCCGGACAGGTGTGCGCTCCCGACCGACGCGGCGAAAGTGAATGAACGCGCGACGCGATCGGACACCCTGCTCTCGGCTGTGTGCTTTATTTTTCGTGGTGCTTTTCGTGAGTGATTTTTGTTTGAAATTTTTTCGTTACTCGGCGTCGTCAGGAATCGTCGCTGCACCGAAGTTTCTACCTTGGCGGGGAATAGTGCAGGTGCACATTCTTTTATTTGAGAAATTTACACTGAGATAAAAAATCTGGTAAGAATTACTATGCCAGATGGGAAAGTGGTGAAAATTACGATACTGTATACAGTAAAATTTTACCATAAGTGTAGTCAAAATTACAAAATCAGTTGCTAAGTTATACTAATTTTTTCACAATGTCCATCTATGACTACTTTCCCATGCAGTATAGTAATTTTTTCAATATTTATAGCACATTTTATAATATATTTCTTTCAATGTAGTTACGCTTAGAGTTATGAATTTAAATCTCCATTTTTCGATGTTTTGTAAAAAAAAAAATAGATTTGCGTTTTACAAGTTTTATTTCATTTTTACTTCTGATTTAACGGGAAAAAGTAATTGGGCCCTGCTGGATATCGACTAGTTTTTTTTCATCGGTGATTGTTCGGATATTTTTCGAACTTCACTTCCACTTTGAGAAATTTAAGGGATATTGAATGGTCGGAAAATATCCGATAGCTCGTTTCACGCAGGTGGCAGGAAATTCTAGATTTTTCAATAAGAGCGATTTTCAACATTTTAATTTACAAGTGTAAAATGTTCGTCTCAAGAATTAAAGTAAAATTATAATTTCTTAAAAATCCTAAATTATTAATTAAATCTAAATATAATTTAAGAAATAATAATTTTATCATTATTACATCCTACGTTTTAGGTATAATCGCTTCGGATTATGATCAAAACTAAACTAAACTCATTTTTCTTATAGAAAAACGGGGCTTTTGAAATTTCTCAAATCCCGACACTCTAAAGGTTAAAAACGATTATGGTAGAAATAGATTTTTCAGTATTTAAAATTCTTTCTATATGAATATCAATTTGTAAAATATTAATATAGAAATCGTACTATTACTGTCTAAAAACTAAAATATTTTAATATTTTAGTAATAATTGCATGGCGTTTATTAATTAAGGAAAGCTCATTAATCCAGCACTGAACTATAAACTGCAAAAATTATTAATATAAGTAGGTCAGTGTAATTCAAATAACGTGATTCATTAGAAACTACTAAACCTTTTAATAATAATAGATTTATATTAATTTACCAGTAAATTTTAATACACCGAAAAAAAAAACTGCGCAATATCTTAAACAGATCATTATCTCTCAATTTTATTGTTAAACTTTGCGAACGTAAACGCAACGGAAACAAAGTGCACTTTTTTTCAATAGAGTCGACGTTTTCCTCATAAGTGATTTTATTTCAAGGCCTTTAAAATCGTCTCTCTTTCTCGAGTGTAATAGACTTCGGATTATTAATCACCCAGAAATAAATTATTCCACCGCATTAATTCGGAAAAGAATTGAACTTTAGCATTCAATCCCACGAGATAAGAAATAAATTCATTCAACAAAAGGAGCCTTTTTTTATCGTTCACTTCGCACACCACGCAGATATTCAAATTTTAAATGAGATCCTAGGAACAATTCCGGCATTGAGTAACCGTAGCACGAAGGATCGCCCCGGTATTACGTATACGCACCTCGACAAACATAACGAAAAAAAAATCGATTAAAATATAACAATTCCGCCAACCAACAGCGCATCCCACGAAATTAACGAACTAAAAAAGGATCCATCAACACCTCGTAATTTATGCCAGACGAGAGTGCCCCTCATTATCCACGGGGAGGGGGAGTAGCCCTCGCGCGTCACGAAAAAACAGTCCTAGCCGGCAATCAGTCTTAAAACACTGTGATCGCGCTCCTTGCGCCACAGGATACACGCATTCGTGCGATGCACTCCGTCCCCCAGTTTCCCGCAGGGTCGGATGTCAGGCTCGCAGCCAGCGGCGCGTGCTCCTCCTTCCGGGGCCTCCGTGTGTATATCCTTTGTCGCGCACACCTGCTCGCCGATTTGACGCGGCGCAAACAATCGATGCGCCGGAAGCGCAGGCCGGAGAAGGGGAGCGAGCGATGATTATCGCCCCCCGTAATTCATGCAAATCCGGGGAGTAGAGGAAAAATCGGGAAGTCGCTCGGAGGGGTGATTCTTATTACAGTGGGGGAGGATTTTTAAAGTCTTTCTTTTTAAAGCGCGGGTACGAGGCGATGATTGATTCTGCGATGGGGCGCGATAAAAAAGGAAATTAAATCGACGAGGAGCAGGCTGAGCTTAATGAGAGCGCAAAACTGGTCCATCGAATATGCAAATTCACGCGACGCGTTTAACCGAGTCATTAATAATTATGGATTGTAGATTCTGGTTATTAATCGCTGTATTACATTGGTTAACTTTGTAACTAAATTTTATTTTCGATCCTCGTGCATTCATCGGGAAGGAAAAGGTTCGCTGTCCTTGACGTCGCTCGTTTCACTTTTTTTTTTTTAATATTCATCGGCCTGAAATAATGATTAATGATACAATCTCGAGGGACGGGTCGGATTAATAAAAATCGAAGATGTAGGATGAAGTTTTCATTGAGCGCAGTGTTCGAGGGTATATCCTTGCCTTGTAATAGTCGATGTTCGAGCTAGTGCTTTAAAATTCTTTTTTGTTCTTCTTGCGCAATTTGAATATTGGAATTAAATTTTACGCTGCAATTATAACTTCCAATTCGAGACTTTACATAACTCAATTGAATATTGATTATCTGTAAGCTGTTAATTTAAAGCTTCGTTCAGTGTTTTAAGTGGACCCGTAAGCTTTCAAATTATCAGTGCTAATTATGCCTTATCTTTTATTAAAATTCATTAATATTTCTTTAGAGCTTTACGTTTTTATTATATACTGCCAGTAATAAGTACATCAGTTCTTAAATATACCATCGAAATTCTAATAGAGATATATTTGTCGGATAAAATTATGCATACGTTTCATCAACAGATTAATTTAATTTTTTTTTAAACAAAGTTCATTATTTTTAAGCCGATTACGGAGTAGATAAGCTATTCTTTTATCACCGCCATCCAATTTTCACGCAAATACAAACTTTTGTTTACATTATCGCGTCTTCCGAAGCTTTACGCTTCAGCAGCAACAATTGAAGCATTCATCCTGCCAGCAAAATAATTATTTTTCCGAACTCAACCAACTTCATCGACCGGCAATAGCGCCCTAAAAGCTACAGTGCTCTTTGAGTTTGTGATCTCGTTATGGAGTTTCGAAAAAGCAACATTTCTTGCGTAATCATAGCCACGTAGTGCTTGTTTCTCTTTCCGCGTTTTGAAAGCATCATAATTCTTGAGTACAGCTCCCGTGGCAGTTTACACTTCGGTGCTTATTTGCATACCCCAAGCTTCGATTAAGCTGAAGCTCTCTAATCCGTAAAATCGTGTAGTTAACCGAGCAGGAGAGCATATAATGTTTTAAGCGTAAACAATTCGATGCATCCATATATTTGAATATGCATGGGATAAATATATATATATATTGTCAAGAGCCTGTAGTAAAATTTTAACTAAGTCTAATTCCATGGCCTCTATGAATAAGTAAAACGCTATGTACATATTTCAACTGTTATTTAGAAGAGATTGGGATAATTTACCATACCCCGGAGTTTCACAAATTCAATTCAGTTTACGGATTTAAGCGCAAAAGACTCGAGTTCCAATTCAGCGAATTACGATAATTAAGCAGTCCAACAATAAGTAATCGGATGATCGTTGAAATTAGCAATGAGATTTTCAAGGAAGATCGAAGCCACGCTCGGCTTGCGCAATTCTTCCGGGATATTGTGCGGTTTTGCAGTAAAACTTTTTACGACCCTTAGTGTCGTGTATAATCAGGCCGACATTAACGTCGCCGTTCGATAAGAATATATTTATTGCATCGCGTAACGCTGTTGCCCGCCTCGATAAATGTCAAAGTTAAATCATTCATTTCCAGCGCATTCACGGAGGAAAAATCCAGAATTCGAATAAGAGTTCTAGTGCGCATTGCAGCTCGAGCAATCTGTTACTGCCTTTTATCCGAGAATTTCGCGTTGTGAAAGGGATAGTCATCCCCCGTTTTCTACAGATGGCGTTCCGTTTGATGCTGAATAAAAGGTAATCCTGCGACGAAATTAGTCTTCAGTTCGACAAAAAAAAAGAGAGATAAGAACGCTTGAAATAACCTCCGGAAGATTACGTAATTACAGTACTGGGTCAAATGTGCTTGCATAATTAAATGCCCAAAATCAGGCTTTCACTGTCGCCACATCTTTGAATCTGCTCGGCTTCGAGCGTCTACTAAATTTCTCCATTGTTATTTACGTATTCATCGTGCAGGAAAGCTCATTTAGCCTGGAGTCTCCCATTATAAAACTTAGCTTGTTTAGTTATTAGGAAAACTGCATTCAGTTAAGCGATGAATGTATAGCGGAGGAAAAACTTCGTTTGGCATTGTATAACTATTTTACTCACCAGGTGGAGTAATTTAAAGTTACAGAATCCTGTGCGGTATTTACATTTTAAGTGTAGAATACACACGCTTCACGCCTAATTAATTTCTTGCTTCTTCTGTTTTTTTTTCCTTTTGAGAAAACATCAATATCCATCTCTGCATTTCTAAGTGAATCTGTAACATCACTGTTTTCGCAAAAGCTACACTGTAATCACGAAGTCCATTACGATTACATTAGTATTTTTTTCTGTAATTATAATTTAAAATAATCGCTTATTTTATCTTGTTCTTTATTTCTCTTATCGAAGTCATTTTAACGTCGAAGTATCCAAGTCAGTGTCACCTCAGAATCACCGATTTGAACGAAACTTAAAATTTTAATTAAATAGATAATTCTTTTTAAACTAATGGATAAAATACACTTATTTAATAGCATATAATCATAATTATTGCCATCAATAGTTTTTTCTTTACTTTAAAATCACATTTTAATCCCTTTATTTTTTTTGCACCAGATACCATTAAAACATTAGCATGGCTCGCATAAACTATGCTAAAAATGTATTATAATACCACGTAATCCATACACTGAGAGAAAAAACTTAATAAAAATTGCTATTGTGGTTAAGAAAGGAGTGACAGAATTTTTCGTATGGAAAATGGTATACTTTAGCACGGAAATTGTAAAAATTATTATTTTAATAATAAAAATTGCTATTTTGTGTATTACAAATTACTAGTTTTTATACTAAAATCTCTGGCTTGTCAAGACTGTCAATCCTTTCCTAATCACAATATCAATTTTTATTGTGTTTTTTCTCTCAGTGCATATACTTGTGCAATGTTAACAAAATATGCAGAATTTTTTAAATAAAACTGCGTAGAATCATCAAACTGAAACTAGTGTACTTCATTATTCAACTTTAGAAAAAAGTTTCAAAAGTTCCTCTCTAATCACCCTCAGGTAGAGCTTAATTCCTTCAAAACTTGCACGTCCGTTCCACGCGAAGCATCAGTTATTCTCGGGAGATCTCCGTCTCGGTCGGGATACCGCGAATCCATCATCCGCCCTCAGAAACTGAACGACTCCGTGAAAAGCGAGAAAAATCGTCGAGCGTGACCGCATCCGCGTGTGTGTCAATTCGCCCACTTCGTCAGCGACTCGCGCGCTCGACGGTAAAGGAGGAGTCAGCGATCGCCCCGGCGATATGTGGTAACGGCGCGGCTTTTACGTAACGCCGCGGACACAATGAGGAGCTACGGGCGAGTACAACGTCGTCGTGTCTGGACGAAGTGTTCGCGGGGTGGGGGGGGGGGATGAAAGCAACTTTTCCCGGAACATCCGCGGAGTACAAGCACTCCTCGCGCACGATAAGGAATTCGGTGCACGGCGTTGAAGATGTTTTGGGAGGAGTATTCGCGGACTGCGTTTCTTTCAGTGGGCCTGGGCTATGCGGGTGAGGCAATTTTTCACCGAGGAAGTTTGTGTCGAGAAAGATGTTTCGTTGGAATTTAAAGTATCGCGTTCTTGGGAATCTGCCGTGCCGGGATCGAAATCTTCTTCGTTATTTAGAAAGAAGCATTAAATATTTTAGAATTCATTGCCTATTTATGTTCGGGAGTAAAAGGGAGTTTATTTATTTTATTTAAAGAAATTAAACGGACTATAATAGTCCTTACAATCCAAAAAACATATTATATACAAGATAAAGGATATAACATAACAGAACAATCGTTACTTATCCAAATTATTTACAGATATTTCTTAAGGCATTTTTGAATGATCCGATAGAGTCACAAGATGTTAGAGCCAGAGGCAAGGAGTTCCTAGATCTATTAAATGTGGAAAAAAATCCAAAGTTTGAATTACAACCAACTTCTTGAATCCGTCTCTGACTTCTCAGATTGTATACAGGTTCTACAGGCTTAAATAGTACAGATAAATTATCACATCTTATTAGATCGTTCAATATCTTATATACCATGGGACCATCATAATACCTATGTAAAGATTCAATTGTCTGCAGATCGAGTGCTAGTGAGATCTCTATATAATCGTGGTTATATCGATGCATAAGTTTACCTATAGTTTATATAATCCATAACGGATGAACGAGTGTTGTACCAATTTAATGCCAGTTAAAAAATATTACGATTATTACGAATTTATTGCGATTCCTGAACAGTAGTTATGCATTCCCTTCTATATTTAAGTAATTAGATTAGGTTACGATTTACAGTCCGCAGGTTTTATTAGATAAATATAAAACTAGGAAGATAAAATACTACTCATAGTAGATTGAAAATGAAAAAATAAAAAAAATTGAAATAAAAATAGCGACTCCATTTGACTCACGCAATCTCTTGCACAAGTATAAAAAACAATTTTTTACCACGAAATCAATTTTCCAAGTAAACTACATTTACGAAATTGTCTTCGTTCAGATGAACTACTAGTCTTCTCGTTCTCCCACGCGTGAAAAATCAAGAAAACCTCCATTCCCATTGAAAATCCATCAGAAGTACCCAATTCCCCAGTCTGTAACAAACAACGAATCTTGCCTCTTCGGGTACAACTCCATAGCACCGCTCGTTTGGAGAGTCGCTTGTAATCGTACAGCAAACAGACGTGATTCGGCACAGACGCGGGAGCTTTATATCCTTCCTTCGAAGGCTGCGGCCAGGTCGAGGAGTTCGTGGATCAGCGACTCTGTTTACTCGGCCGCAGCTCTACGCAACGGATCGTCGTTTTTTTTTTTCTCTTTTTTTGCGCAATCCGGATAATGGGCATCGCCACGGCGCGACGCGTACACATCGATTGCGCTTTTAGCTTCTGGTCGATGCGCGATTTGATTGACGGTTGTGGGAGGATTCTCTGCCTGCCGCAACGGGGAATTACGAGTTTACAGTGTTAATTAGCTTGGCTGTCGTTGCGTTGTTTATTCAACAAATTGAAGGGATCGCCGACTTAGTCTTGGAGAGGGGGGGGGGAGGTTTATCGTCGAGAAAAGGCTGAGTAAAAAGTAAATAAGGTGGAGATAGAGGATTCGAGTAATTTCTTCGGGTAACAAAATCCTCCTTCTTTATTTCGGAAATTGTGAAAAACAACTTTTTTCGTCAGTTTAATTTTCACAATATCTCGAAACTTTTTAATTTTTATTTAAAATGAAGATCTACGAGAAAGAAATTACTTATCGAGCACGCGGGAAAATTAATTAGTAAAGGATTTATCATTTATCTAGTTACGTAATTCGATAATTAATTAAGCTAAAATAAATGAAAGTACGAGAAATTATTGATAAATAATTAATGAAAGAGAAAATGAAGTTTATGAGAAAATATTTATCAACAATTAAGTCCGAGATGATTATAGGTTTCCTTCTTTTAAAGACCAGTTCTATTTTCAATTTAAAAAGTCGATATTGATTTTAGTTGAGCACTGAAAATTCATTAAATTCTGTGAAAAAAAAGATCCAGATATATTGCTGAAAAAAGAAACTAATGAATGAAAGCCATTCGCGCGATACGCGAATAAAACTAGCTCGACACGCGCAAACAAAATAAAGTTAGCACGCGCTCAAACGATTTTAAAAATAAGCACCGCAACATATAGTACACCAATGTACTTCGTGCTAATCAACTTTGAAATCTTTTTCCTAATAATAAATTCTCATTCACCCGATTTTTTGTTCATTATGCAAGTCTTATTTAAAAAGACTACAGTAAATAACTTTTAAAAAACATATTAGAGGCTAATGTACGGTGTACTAATTAGAATTCATTAAGTTAATAGCTATCGACATAAACCCTGTAGATGTAATAATTTAAGCGTCGCATTAAAATTCTCCAGGGAAAACGTTGACGACCATCAGTCGTCAGTACGTAATGCACGATCGTATCTGGAAAGGTGCGTGACGATATGCCGCCAATTCCAGTACACCTCGAGTCTTATCTCGGACTCAGTGCGCTTGCGTTTTAGAGTTTCCGAGGAAGGATGCATGCATTTAGGTTTAACGACCGGTCGCAACGACAACCTAGAATTATCAGACCAAATGTACCTAAGCGGCAAATGTCGCTGGTTTTGTAGCGTGGACATATACATTTTGATCGTTATTGTAGTTCGACATGCTGCACTGCTATAAAATGAGTAAGAATAAAATTGTGAGAGGTGAATTTTCTTTTATTTTTTATGGGATAGTTTAAGGCCTAGAAAGAGATCTACGGATATGTAGACTAAAGAAATGTAAACTAAGAAATTTTTCGTTGCAAGAAAGGATGAACTTTAGCACCTCATTAACGGATGCAATGATGGTACTCAGAGAGAAGACGCGATTTCCACCTGTTAAATGGAATAATTTCTTTAGTAGATTTAAACAATTATTAAATTGAAATTTTGATTACTTCCTTGGAATGAAATTATGAATATTATTTAATATTTAACATCGAGTTTAATTTAATTAATACTACTTGTTGTGCTTAAATTATAACAAAATAAAGCAAGTATTATTTTTTAAAATAAAAAGAATACTTCGTTTAATGTTATAATAATTGCAATGTTCTGTACGGATTTATATTTCAAAACTCAGCATGTAAATTCTACCATTGAGACAATTTTGACGTAAAAATAACGTTGAAGTCGCAGGACGATTTAATAATTGGAAAATTTTGCAAGAAATTCTTTTGAACTTTTATCTAAATCTTGACTGGATGGCGAAGCGTTGAAAATTTGATAAGAAAGCTCTGTAAAACTTGAACGCTTCGTAATTTTTGGGAGAAAAGCTCCGGAATATTTTACAGAGAGTTTCTTGTACAAATTACCGAGTATGATTCATTATTTTGAATCGAAAATCTACCTAGTTTTCACAGAGATTTTTTTTTGTAAAAAATGCAGGAGAAAATTCATAATTTTTACTGCGAAAATGTTCCTAGTTTTATCAGAACTTTTCTCATAAAAGTTGAAAATAATGACTAATAATATTTTCAATATTCAGGTAAAAATTGTGCATTAAATACATACGCGAAAGTCAATTAAAAGAATATTCTAATTTCTTTATAGGATGAACCATTTACGCTTAAATTGTATAAAATACACCTGCAGGTCGTCAAAGAGTAACCGTGTCATAACACTGCAAACTATACCTTATCTAAACAATTTAAAAGCCATCATTGCACAACGTACCTCGACTCTCCGGTAGCGCTTCATCCGTACCTTCGTGAGTTTCTCGAGAAAACTAATACACCTCGAGAAGCTACATCGTCGTCGTGAAATCTCACGCCGCGCGGGATGGTATACGGCGTATCCACGCGTGCATCCACGAGGCAGTCGAGTCTCGATCTGGTATCTCGCGTGCCGCGCTTATTACGTTTCGTCAAACCAAAGTCGCTTTTACTCCGCCTTCGCGGGAAACGCGAGACGCGAAATCGACACTTCTGATTCAGCCGCGCGCCTTTTACCCGCCTCTGCACGACGGATCCAATTTTCTCTACTGGCGACCGAATAAAGAGATTCGCGCGCGGGAAAATAGGATGGGGTTCGGCTATTTCGGAAGTGTGAACCGGAGATTGTTGAATTTGGCTTTTCTTTTCTTTTTTTTTTTTGTTTTGTTTCTTAATGCGGATGTATTTGGCCGAATTGCCGTAGAAAGTGAAGGCTGAAAGAAACGCGGTTTCGACGTTTTTGCTCGGGCAAACCTATTGTGCTTTATAACCCCCGCACGGTCATCGCTGTCAGCCACTGTTATTTAAGATACTGCTACTGGCGTTTGTTGAAATTAAGTGAGCGTTGAAAAAAATTAGAAAACGAATGAGAAACAAAGGATACGTGCCGCCACGGTATACAGAGTGAAATTTATTGTAATTGACGTTTACGTTTCGAGAAAAAAAAAGAATGGAGTGATTATATGGTAACCGTTTGGCAATAAGGAAATGGTAAATTTTGCGGGTTCGCGATGTTAATGAAATATTTCTGCTGTCGCGGGGGAAAAAATTGAACGATGTAATGTGAAATATGAGTAATTTACGTATGCATTATTATACAGTGTATTTCGGAAGATTTGCGCGTCTTTTGTGACAACTTAATAATATCTCGTTTCATTTTTCAATTTTGGTACGCAGAGACGACGGGAGTGCTCGGTTTATTCTTTTAATCAACTTAAAAGCATTACGTGTATAGGAACCATATTTTGACATTTTGTGCTTGGCAAAAGATCGTAAGCGCCAATATGCACGTTTCGGGCGTTTTCATCGGCTAATTAAGGTAGTTAATGTCAAAGGGAATTTTTGAAATAATTTTTGAACGAATTCAAACGATGAATGCGATAAATTTGATTAACGAGAATGAAATCATAAAATAACTGAGATTTATTTAAATATACTTATCGCATATGTTATGTTCGTGTAGCTAAAATTATACAATTTAGTTTAGCTTTTAGTTATTTTCTTTATATTTTTTCGTAACAATCAGAAAAAATTGACTAAAGAATAACACAAGCATTTCTTGGTCTATTTATATGAGACGAGTAATGGAAACGATTGTAGCCTTTCACAGGTGCTTTATTTTCCACTCGAACAGTTGTCTTTAATTTTTTTTTCTCTGTTTAGTCTTTTTCTTTAACAATATACTTTGTCTAGTCTTATAACATTAATGAAACTAAAAGAAAAACAGTTTTTTTTTTCGATTTCACCTTTACTGGCATAAAACTACCGTAATTAATCGCGCAATAAATCACCGTTATACAGCCTGCTGATTTGCACAATGCAATAACGGTCCCAATATAAACAGGCAGTATTTATGCAGCAATTTTATAGTAACCACTATTTTTCCATAATATTCAGAAAAAAAACCGTCCCTTTTCGTGTCTTAAACATTAGTGCCACGAGTGATCGAAGCTGCAGGCAATGAACTTTTTTTAGTCGTTCGTTCGACGATCAATAAACCGCAGTAGCATAAAGTAATTGAATATATCGATTAACCATTTAATGAACGCTGCAAATATTCAAATTAATTACCCCACCCATTCTCTCAAAACATTTGTATCACGAAACAGACTCTTACCCGAATAATCGAACCAGATTAATAAAAAAAAAAAAAAACACAAGAGGACCGTATTTTCGGCGCTATCCGTACCCGAGTTCATAAATTGAAATACCCACGCACTTAGAACCGTCGCAAAAAAACGGAGCACTTATAAATCTCATTTCATCGCGTATCCTCCGAAAGTACGTATATGTACCGATCGCTAATTGGATCAAAGCGCAGCGCCACGGGCAAGAGTGAAAATCCTTGAAAACGAAGAGAAATCCCGCGGCGTTACGCTCGTGTGCTCGACCTAACGGTTATGCATTGTCTTGACTCGCCGAAACCTCCCTGTTCCATTATTAATTTTCCAATTAATCTTCTATGTGTAGCACTGCACCGCCAAAGGCTCGTATACCTCCGAATTGGGCGCACGCTTCATTGAACTTCTCAGCTGTTCCCTCCGTCGGTCGATCGACGGGTGCAATCGTGGCGACGCGCTCAATTTTCCACTACTGAACTTTGTCGGGAGGACTCTGTATATTGAATTTTGCGACTTTTTCGCGATAAGGCCGATTAAAAAGTTCGAGAGGGTTGCAACTGAAGAAGTAATTAAAGTTTCCGAGTTGTCGTACTTGAATTTTATTTCTTTTTTTTTTTTTTACTTTTTTGAGCTGAATTTATCTAGGCAGAGAAATTTACACTATTTAGATACGAAAAAGTTTAAATTTATTGGCACGAGAAAAATGGAATGAAGCGGGGTGCAAGGACTTGCTGGCCCCTGCTACTTGACCTACCTACTCTGCTTTACCCCATTTTCCACTGTGTTTAATGAAAATGTTCTACTGAAGATTGTAGTAGTGTTTTTGTTTAATAGGCTCACAGACTATGCACGTTATGAACAAAAATTACGGTATTTTATAAAGTTTACTGGAATAATGCAATAAGTTTCTTAAGTGTCTCCTAAATTGCATATGAAACTGTAGCTACTAATTTTTTTACTTTATTTTATTTTCAATTAATTTTTTTTAAACATAAAAGAAAAGAAAAATAAGATTAACCAATTATTCACTGTCCACTTTGTCCACTTTGCTACCTCGAATTTAAAGGTTAATCAAAGACTGAGATTTAGCATTACAAATTGGCATTTAGCTACACCATAATTCATTTAAATCCCGTGGGTTAACCATTTTTGCAACGCGACGTCGCAGAGACGACGAAAAAGAAAGTAATTTCATTTCATCAATCAGTCAGAAGAAAAGAAGCGCAGCGTAGGTACACAGACAAAGGAAAAAGATAATGAGCCGTTGAAGGAAAAGGGAAATATTTCTTTTTGTTCGTCCTAAATTTTTCCATATATACACTCGAGTGGAGCGTCACAAGTCGCCAGTCGGGCGGAGGTCATGCATAAATTTTTCGACTGGATGGTAGCAAGCGGGTCGCTTCAATTTTCAGCCCGCGCACGTGTGACATCTTACCCTCTCCCTTCCGTAGCAGCATGATGGCCGCAATATTTTTGTAATGGCAGAGTGGGAAATTCACTTATGCATTATGCAACAGGGGAATTGGAGATGGGTGCTCTTGAAGGAAGGGAGTAATTAGCAATTTTATTGAGAATTACCATATGATAGTTTGGGAGTCTGCTAAGCGCGCGTTTGTGCTTATGGAGTAATATTTGAAAATTGTTATTGATTAATTTTCTATTTTCGATTGAAATAATAATAATAATGCAAAATATCGCGTTTCATTTCAAATGATGTGTGAATTTTTTAATTTCATTGTTATATGTTCGACTGTAGTTTAATTGGAAATCTGGAACAATTGAATATTGACGTATTTTAAAAGTTCAGTCATGGACATTTATTTTTTGCACTTTTATAAGTCACGTTGAATAAAATAAAACTATTACTTTATTCAATCGAAATGAATTTAATGTTATAAAACAAATCTATTAATTTATATTTGAATTATCGGAGAAACTTTCAAAAGTTCGCGCAATATCGATATTTAATAATTATTATTAGAATTCATTTATACTATATATACCATAATATTTCGACTGGATAATAAATTTAATTGGTTAATTTGATCGATAAGTCAGATGAAACTTCTATACTTATTACTTTATCCTTAAATACTCAGAAAATAAATTCTATTAAGCCCGGAGAATTTTCTCTTAAAAATGATGATGAAGCTTTCGGTAATAATTAAGCGAAAAATAAAATTTTTACGAGGGTGGCTTACAAATTAAGAAATTTTTGCTGAAATGTCTCTTTTATTATTACTTAAAACTTGGACAGTTGTCAAGGCTTTGCAAATTCTACACGAAGAGCTTTCTAAACATTATGTAGACCGTTCAGTAAAATTTACGGAACATTAAAGATCCAAATTTCCACAGCTTGCAAGCTATCCTCTTTACTCAATTTTTACGCAGAGCTTTTCCTTAAGTATTACCAGAAAAGTGTCTCGGTGTAGAACCAAAATGGCATATAAAATCGCCAATAATTCAATGCCAAAGCATAAACAAAATTTCTATTTCCAGAGACGGCAAAGAGACGCACGGCCCGCAGGCTCAGTGCTCGACGCAGGAGCGGCGCAAACTTCTGAAGCGCACGCGTAGCCTGGCAGTGATATCGGAGGACGAGTCGCGCGATCCGAGCGTCGGCGACCCGAGGCTCGGTTCCTCCTGCGACTCTTCGCCCTACGCCTCCTCGCCGTCCCCGCGTACACTGGCGGCCCCATCTAATACCTCGAGTCAAGCTTATCCACCGCAACTCCTTAAAGGACAGGTAAGCATCATCGCGGGATCTTCGTATCCCCGGAAATTGCCACCCCAACCCTCCCCCTACTCGTACGTTGCTCACCACATGAGGAGGGGGGCTCTGGAGCTCGCTTATCGGGAGGAGGATTCGAGCGCGTTCGGGGTGATTATGAATTAATGATCAAAGGCTCTTGGTGGCATTTGGTTAAAGAGACAGCGAGAGGTAAGCCCTGACAGAGGGCCACGTGCTGTTTATTGGTTTTTCTTTGTCTATTGGTGTTGTGACTTAACGAGGACTTTATTATTAGTTCGTGTGTATTTAATGAAAGAGCGCCGGAAGAGGGTCGCTCATATTTTCGAGGGCATGGCGCTCTCGGAATAGGTAATACTTGATTTAGTGTCGTTGAGATAAGATATAATTTAGATGGAATTAGTAACTACCCAAAATTTACTCGAGTAATATGCGCTGCACTACAAATTCGGAACATCAGCAATAGCAAGATAACAAAGTAAATTTTTACTCTAAAAGTAAAAATAAATCGTAGAACATTCAGGAAATATTTTATTTTTTTATTAGTTGATTTTAGGCGACTTTTAAGAGAGTACATTTTAAGAATTTAGGTGAAAAAAGGTTCATCGCAAAGAGTTTTAACAAAAAAAAAAAGCACAATTCAGAAGGATAGAACAAAAAAAGCTCAATTTACAGTTTCGCGTAAAGAGAAAGAAAAATTATTAACTAATGAACGTGACTTCCGCGAAAAAAGACACATTCTGCGAGATTCCTGGGAAAAAAGCTTGTGAGAGTGTTGACGCGTAGGAAAGCACATTTCGAAAGAGCTTTTCTGTGAAACTTTTGCAGAATGTTCCAGCACGTGTTTTTATTCGTTGTAGAAAGGGACAATAAGTTCTTTTAACATACACAAACTACTCCCTTAAATAAATAAACAAATTAATACTCTCTTGATTAATGCAGAGAAGACACGGTGCATGTTAACTGCGGTGTTGCACATATAGACGACGAGCTATAATCGCTGCGCCGTGCCTCCCTATACCCCTGCAGCCAACTTCCTCCGGTTCTTCCAACGTAAATATCTAATTTTGTGAAGCTTAAAATCAACACGTACGTGAAATAATAATTACGAACTTACGAACTACGCTTTTAAAATGCTCTACGTCAATCAAAATCACTTAATTCCACATAAATTTTACTTTAACTTTCTATTAATTTACTGAGCAAAATAAGCATTAGTCTTTCTCTCCGCAGACTATGTAAGAGCCAGCAGCACCTATCGGACTGTTACGATCATTTCAGCGAGGCATCGCCACGACCCGGCCAGAGTCGCTCGGTCTGCGGGTTATACTCGCTGCCGGCACATTCAGCCCCGTTTTCGGAGCCGCTGTCATATGCTCGCGGGGACTGCAGACCAGCGACTGAACCACGGGATCGACTTAACATTCTCAAATGGCCGGACTCGCCTAGGCGCTATCGCAGTGTCCAGGACCTCAACACCGTCACCGGTCTTGTAGACATTGTCGAGGACAATTACTGGCCCGGGGAGGAGAATCGCAGCGTTGATTGCATATACACGCAGGTGGGTAATTTTTTACGAGAAGAGAGAATAAGTGAGAGGTAGAAATGGAGAAAGTCGTAAGATCTTCTTTATCAGCGATTGATGTAGATTTTTCGTAGCTGAAATTAATTAACGTGAATTCTGCAGACGTTTTATTTGGATTGAAAGTCATTATTCTTTAGTACAAACAGAGTGCAAGTCTAGAGGAAAAGAAAATTTGGGTGATTTCAAAGGAAAATCAATATGAACAGCTTGCACAGTGAGCAAACGAAGAAGGCATTTTTCTTCAATTATATATTCTCGGTTAACTTCAGGATATTAACTCTTGAATTAACTCCTGAACAAAATCTACGAATATAATTGCAATGAATTTAACGCAATGCATCCAGCGGATGAATTAATGAACAAAATCCTTCATTTTCAGGTGAAAAGAAAGCGGAAAGAGCATCGAAGTCTGGACAGTATTCTATTCGAGGACGATAGCGACGAGCTCGAGTACTTCGACGTTCTGAATTTATTGCCGTTGTCGAACGTGCGACTGGAGTGCGACGAGTCGGACAAGTCTAGCGGCGGTAACGTGACTCGCGAAGCAATCGTCAAAGAGCCTGCGAAGCGAGAGCCAAAGGCCAATCCCACCATCATTTCCGTGTCGGCGAAAAGAAATTACCACGACCCCGTCGAGCGCTGCTCTCAATCCTGTCAAATCGAAGAAATCGACGAGAGTGCTTCCATAAGCGATGGAGATAGTGCGCCGGGGAAATTGAAATATCGCGAGCCTCCCGAGAGGAACGTCACGTCCTTCTCCGAATTGGCACGGGAGAAGAAGCAATGTGAGGGCTCGGCGTACTCGTTCGACAACAACTTGGACTTGATTAAAAAGAAGAATCATCTAAGACCAAAGGTCATCGTTGAATCCTGCCAGGCAAAGGTCAAGCCGAGGACTTTGGAGAAGGAGCAGGAACCACAGGCTCAGCGATCGAAAGTGATTCCGGAGGGTAAAGTAGAGCGGAAGGTGGAGGAAACCGAAGAAAGTAAATCTCTCTGGATATCTGACAACGAGGAGGCGGAAGAGATGTCGCGGAGACCGCAGGTGCTGAAAATAATCGACAACGAAGTTACAAAGGTTAACCTCAAAAAATCCTTTGATGTAGAGAATAAATCACCCGGAGATGATGTCGGTTTCAAGGAGAACTACTGCGAGAACTCGACAGGGAATTATTTGACTTACAGAGTGTCGAGTAAACCGGACTTGATAAACGATCACGTACACGAGACCAAAGCCGACAGCGATAAGGATAAGAAGAGACTGAGCGTCGAAAACGCCAGAAGTTTCTTCGAGAAAAAAAACGGCAGATACGGAGCAGCTTACTAATCGTCAAGGGGAAGGTAGATTTGAGAGGATTGTTAAGGAAACTTCATGCATCCTTGGTAAAGCCTGCAACGTGGTTAAGGGTAGCTTGGGGTTTGAGGCGAGATCGGAAAGCTCCGATTTAGGACTGGGTTCAGACATTGGCAGCGACGTCAGACGACTATCGGTTGATGAGAACATAAATGCAGCCAACGAAGGAATCAGCGAGCAGAAGCAAGTTAACAGTAACAATTCAAAATACAACGACGTGAACGAAAAGAATCAAAAGAATTTTACAAACTTGACGAGATCCAGAAGTTGCGTGGATTCGTTGGAGTGTCAAGACTCTGATGAGCCAGAATTCGATCACGTGAGGTACAAGATCGTAAAGTCCAACGTCTTCAGCAAGAATATTTTCAACACCTCAAAGAAAGATGTCAGCTACGATGGGTTGATGCAATATCTACGCGAGTATTCCTTTCAAGATTTGCTGATGGATAACAATGTAGTGATTATTGAACCAGTAAGAGCCGAAGTGGAAAGAAAGCCTTCTTTTAACGATTCAAAGTTGAAGAAAACTCCCAGTTGTAGAAGGTCGACGAATTCTCTCGGGAAAATAAACTCATTAGAACTGAGCAATTCAGAAAAGAACAACGATACGAAGACCGAGAATCACTTTATAAAAACACCCAGGCAATCTTCGTTGAGAAAACACTTCTTTTACCAGCCAATCAGAGTAAATCGTGAATTAAACGATGATGAACTGCCTAACCCAGATACTGTCAGAAACGTTAGAAAAATGTTCGAAGAATCGATGAAGAAGAAGCTGAAGGCCACTTCCGGTATTGCGAGAGATTGCAGCACGAGAAAAAGCATCAGTATGAAAGATCTAACGACGATTGAAACGCCATCACTCGAGTGTGGATCCGAAAAACCCTCCGAAGCTTCCAGGTACTTATAATTAATTTAATAAAGTAACAAAACTGTTCATTGACTAATAAATTAACTGTCATATGGCAACATTCGGCAGATCACGCATGTAATCATCCATCCATTACTAAACGTTCCCTTTTAAACTTTTGATGTGGCAACTAGGTCGAGATGCTCCAGCCGGGCGAAGGACCTGACCAAGATGTTCGAAAATCTCGAGAAAACTTCGTTGAACGCATCGACAGTCGGCGGAAAGGAAGAGCCAGATAGTCCGAAGCAGGAGTCGAAAGCTCGAACGATCGCCCAATCGTTCGAGGCGCGAAGTGGCCATACATCGCCGAGCAATTCAAATTCTTCGAAGAGCCGCGTCAATAGATACCAACGGCAAGTGGCCAACTGGGACGCCGGAAGCGTCAGTTCGGGGGTCTCCAGCGACTACCCTGACACGGACGCAGGTAGTGCCCCACCCTGCACTTCCTCGGAGGACGAAGATTTATATTGCCACGACGATGATGGCGTGGACGAGCGCTACGAGGGCCACTACGTCTCTCAAGACGTCTTGAAAAAAATCCGGGAGTACGGCACTTCCGTCACTTATTATGGTGGCAAAGTCATCAACACTTGCAACGGTCCGTTAATATGCCCCATGGTTTGTAAAAACGGAAAGGGATCGAAAAACGCGTTGGACTACGTCAAGTTTCGGCTGGTCAAGAGCAACTCGTGCGACAGCAGGCTGGAGCTCACTGGTCGTATTATCGACACTCAAAGTAAAAACCGACCTGTCAAAGACAGAAGTATCGATCTGCGCCAGTTCACCATCGACGAAACGCCCAGCATTGAAATAACGACTATTGATCACACAGAGTCCGAGGAAGGTAAAAAGAAGAATCATGGCAAAGAAGAGAAGCGCGAGCCACCTGTGGTCATAGGACTAGAGCCCAAGCGGGAGGAGAGCAGAACTTTCAAGGCGGACTTTAAGCTCGGCAAGATGGACGATTCCGCATCGATAAGCAGATTCGCGCCCAGCGCGCTGACCAGATGGCAGTTGAACGAGAACGCCTGGAAGAGGAACGCGGAATTCGGCAAGATGGAATTCGAGGAGTTCGAGGTGCTCGAGGACAGCCTCAATGGACCGGATAATTAGGGGCGCGGCTTAAACTGCGTTAAAATGTGAAATGCAACGAGAAATAACGACCGTTTTAGCTTTACCAAATCAGTCGTACGCTTCGAGAGATGTATTATTTTTAAATAATTTTAATATACAATTTATATAACTGATAATGGAATTTAGTTTCGAGTTATGCGTGTAACGCGCGAGTATTATGTGATTTATTAAGAAACGAGTATCTGCGATCTTTCTGTGCAAGGAAGTTGCGCGCGAATTGATTTATGAAGTTATACTTTATTTTTCAAGTAAAGTCACGGAGCTTGTAAAAAAATATATCTATTTATGATATTCTCAAGTCACATTGTAATGTTATGTTGTTCAATAAAAAGTTTCGAAAAAGCAGTTATTGTATCCCAGAAACACTTCACCTGCGTACGCATCGAATTATTCTATAAAACTGTAGTCGTATCTCACGAGCATTTCTGTTAGAAATTGTAAATCCCTTGTATTTCAGTTTCCAGAACAGAGTAGAACTATTGAACATGCAACTTCGAGAAGTGACTTCCGCGTTTGCTAAATTGACATTTGATCCAAGTTTTAACGAGGCTTTGTTGCTCAGTTTTAAGTGTATTAAAGGCATACAAAATACGTACTGTTGTAAATGCAAGTTGAGTCAAAATATAGTTGTTACTTCCTTAAAACTAAAGGAAAAAATGTACTTGCTCATTCGTGGGAAATTAAGTACTTACATTAACTCAATTGATAATGTCAATTTTTTAAGAAGAAGTTAATACATTTAACCATAAAGAAAATTTATGAAGTGAAATATTGTATTTAATATATTTAATACAATATTAGCCTACTTCTATTTAAATTTTCACATTTTCAGTGATATATTTCTGACACAATAAAAAACATAAGAATAGTAAATAAATAATTCATAAATAGTAAGAGGAAAACAATGACATACTTTCTAAAAATAAGACTGAAATAATGGAATATTCTTCTTCTTCTTCCAAAAAAAAAGAGCATTCAATATTTTGCTGTATATATCGCCTTACCTGGAGGTATCAATGCAGAGCCTTTTTCTTTCGCCTTTTTTTTCGTATCCTTCGATTCCTTTTTCGCATCTTTTGATTCCTTTCCATCCTTTGATACTTTCGCATCTGTTGGTTCTGTCGATTCCTTCGACTCCTTATAATGCTGCTGTTCCTTAGAAAGTATAGGACTCAAGCTCGGCGTGAACGACCTAGAACCCGTCGAGAGTCCTTTACGTGAAATGTTCCACCATCTTCGACACCAAGTTTCCTGAAAACATCGATGAAACCAGAAGTTTAGTAATGGATTGGAGTAAACTTTCATTCCGTGAAAATGAAAATATCTTTTATTTTTAATTTATTTTTAATTTATTTTTATTTATTTATATTTATTTAACCGGAAAAAGTCTCTTGGATACAAAAGTGTAATGATAGTGAGATAGTCGCAATTTTTACTAACAAATAATGTATTTTAAATATTTTTGATACAATAAAATATATTAAGTAGAGCGAAAAATTGAAAGCTGAAATGAATCGGTTATAAATTTAATATTGAAGAGAAGTATTATTGAAAAAATACACAACAAAATTATTTCCATTTCAATTGAATTTCTCTCAGCTTAATATTTACTTTAGAAATTCCTCGTATGTATTCCTGCGCGTTGAGATAAATAAATACTAACACTTCAAAAAGTAAAACAGTAATCACAATGAGAGCAGATACCACTGAAAACTAAAAGTCTATGCCTTTTTATAGCGAGACTTTTGTCCAAATATTTACTATTTGAAGAATAAACGAATGGAAGTTTTAAAAGTTTTAAAAGTTTTTTGTCTAAATAATTCAAACAAATAAACGTTCTTTTGGTGCGCTTAAGTTTTTTATCACGTGAATTCGGTGTGCGAGCATTAAAATTTAGTTAGTCGAAAATGTAAAATTTTTTTCCGGAGAAACTTTAGCACTTGTACAAAGTATTACTCGCGTTTGGAAACTTTTGCTAAAATGATTTACGCGCACTCGGACTAACTCCAGCATTCCATCAATTTAAACTTCCTTCCTTAGGAGCGGACGAAAGAAAAAGGGCAAGAAATAAAAGCAGAAAAACAGTTTGCTTCTTAATAGATGGCATATATACAGAAGTGCAGCAATGATATTCATTATTTTCGGTCGTTGTAGCCGAGTCATTATCGTATTATTTCGCCCAACGGCGGACTCGGGGTTAGTGGAGGTTGGCGCTAGCTGTAGATCGATGGTTAGCACGCGACCACGTCAGGCGTTCAACTCTGATAGGCAAACTTTTTTTTAAGTGGAAAAAAAACCTTGTATTACTCATCTCGATAAGAGAATGCAACGACCTAGAATAAAAGTTCGTGGAAATTTAAGTTGTATAAGCAATCAGAAACAACCAGATTTAAGTATAATCGTTCTTTTTTTATTCCTTATTTCGTAATTCAATTTTTATTCTTTATGTAATAATATTTCAATTTTCCTTTACATAAATTTTTATCTGATGATATTAAATTTGCGTTTATCTTTATTTTATAGGCATGCCACTAATTCAATCGTTTCATTAGTTATAAAGTCTATGTAAAGATGACAGGACGTAACTTTCATGACACTAAATAAGGGACCAAGTAGATGAAAAAATATGATATTATGGTCTTTTCTTGTATCCTATATGTACGTCGTGCTATTGGGGTTGAAGATTTCTTTCATCCCTCTGAATCTGTGGTGACTCAGATTATCTCAAAATTTTTATTGGCATTAACCCACGATACTTATTCATTGTATCAGTTCATATTCTCTGTAACGTTTCTAAAAGGAATTCGGCGACAGAAGAAAATAGACTGAGAATCAGAATTTAGCATTCATCAAATTTTGCCGCAAGGAAAGTTCTCTCACCCAGAAAGACTCTGATATCCACGAGTGATATTTTATTCTTTCAAGTTTTCCTTTGCACTTAGCTTGGAATATCGATCTCTACTCACCCATGCAACGGGAACACCACACGTGCACAGAAAGGGGAAACAAGATACTGAGAACTTCGATCTAGCATCTCTTAAAAGCCAAAGCTTTCGTGGCTGCACCGTCGCCTTATGCAACTTACTTATTGTCAGCTTTCAAAGCTTTCCATTCGGACGCTTTATTCCCTTCGATTTAATCTCGTTCAGTACACTGCGCCACAGCGATAGGACAGGGTTGGCGGAGTTTATGGTATTTACAATCGGAGCGCAAATTCCAGGTCAGGCCAGGTCATTAAATTAAAATTCGTTTTTCTACATTTAATTAATTATTTATTGTTCTATTTTATTGATTTGCTAGAAAATTATCTAAATTATAATAGACTTTGAGATTTTGAGAATTTGAATGATGGAGCTTCAACGATAAAAAAAAATTTGTTTTTAACATTAAATTTCATTCTGTACCCATAGCCTTTTTGTACAAATTTGTGCATTCGGTTAAACTTTGGGCATGCCGCCAAGAGATTATATGGAGCAGATATAACCGAGAGAAGTGAGATCCCCTGCATCCACGAAAAGATTTCTAAAATCATCCATTTCCGCCTGAGTCGAATAATTTATTCGAAATTCCACTAGTAGTCTTCTTTAAAAAGTAGTTAATTTGTTTTTTAATCATTAGCTTCAATGACCAAAAGCAGCTAAATCAGTTTAATGACTTCAATTTACGTTTCAAAGATAAAACCTAGGAAGAATTCCGCAAAAAAAATCTGCTAGAAACTCCAAAAACTTTTTTCTTCGCTTTATTAGGTCAAGTTAATAAAGTATATGCAACGTACGATTTCGACACCGTATTTTCTTAATCTTTTCATACCATAGGTTTATCCGAATATTTATTTATTTATTTATTTATTTAAAGAAATTAAATGGACTATAAGTCCCTACAATCCAAAAATATAGTATATACAAGATAAAGATATAATATAACAGATTAATCGTTACTTAAAATATTATCCAAATTGTTTAGAGATATTTCTTAAAGCATTTTTAAAAGATCCAATAGAGTCCAATAGAATATATCAATAAGTTATCATAAGATCCATTCAATAAGAAAAACTTACTCGAATAGATACTAGAATAGATTAGACGCAATAATAGAATAGAATTGCCAGAATAGATTAAACGAATTTTAACTTTCCTGTTATCCCATTTCTTTCGCAGATTTCCTCAAGTATCCCTCGATGCCTTCGAGCGAGGAATACTTCTACTTCAAAGTGGCGGGTAAATATACCATGTCCCCCGGAGGCGAGTCGACGATACTAATTCCTGTGGTCACGAGTGAAACCGCGAACGGATCGGCGATAGTCGGAGCCGCGAGGTCCGCTTCCTCTCCCGCGAGCACCTCGTAAATTTGCATACTTGGAACGCCCGGCGCATATTAAAGCTACCCATTATCGGCGTTTAGCGCCGAAGGAGGCGCCAGCCGCGGGATCCCCAAATTAGGTCGCGTTGCGTCCTCCGCTTCCGCGCTGCACATGAGACGTGTGGTTGAGCTGGCGAACTTTAAGGGGTGTCTTCTCGCGGCCTGCAGGAGTCGCGAGGTCTAATGTAATTTACGAGGCCTCGGTGGTCTGTTGTGAAGTAATAGAGGTTGCAAGTAGTGAGGGATTATGCCGCGGCTCTTTAGAACTTGAATTACTTCACTTCGTCAATTTGATAGAAGTTCCGTGAATGCATAAGATATGTTATTTGCCGAGTGAGGCTGGATTTTTTTGCGGGCACCTGCTGGTTCAATTCGAAAGTTTAGAGTTGCGAGTTAACTTTAGTTTCTCGATGGATTTATTATTTTCTTTGAGGAATAATCTTGAAGCCTTGATTTTAATTTTCTTGGAAGGTTGTAGATTGAATAATAAAGGCTATCGAGAATGTTTCAAGCTGTGCAGCAAAACAATAAATTAAATGATTGTATGCATTATTCAGACTTTTGAAACATTTTTATTTCCAAAGATTGATTAATAAATGAGGAAATAGTACATTTCATTTGGTATTCGATATCCGCAACGATAAAAATCAGTATAGTCTATATATGGTTGAGTTAGTACATTAAAAAAAAAAAAATACGTTCTGTAGCTCAAAACGATTATATTTTTACAACTAAACTTACTAATAAAAATTCAGTTTTTATAAACAACAGCAACTATCAATTATTTCACTACCGTAGTCGTCAGTACCTGTGATTATCAAAATAAATTATCTAACTTACTTGCGCAAGTAACACTTTTGAACTGCACAAATGAATGGGATTTGTTACCCTTGAACATTCATTAAGTATGTAAATTTCTGTATGTAAAAAGAATAAAAAAAGCATTATTCGCTCGACATGCGAATAATCAATTGCAAAAATTCAAATAGAGGCGAAATTTATTCCTCTTTAGTATACCTCGATCGTGTGCCCTTCAATTCTTTTTGCAGCAGCACTACCATGTACGTAAAAAAATGAAATATCTTTCTCATGCTCTGTATGAAGAGCCAATTTGGCTCACGCGTACAGCCAACAAATTGTACTCATTCATTTCGCTCTGGAGGTGTCCAAACATATCATCCCCTTCATGCTACAACCACAAATTACTGTTTCATGCGCTACAAATGAGATCAAACGTACCACACTTTCTCTTTATTTCCAAAACGCTTGCCAAACCGTCAGCAAGAGTTTCCAAACGGCGCGACACAAGCATCTCTATTGACTTTATTCGTTTAAATAAATCAACATATCTTTGCAAAGTAAAAGAATCAGTATTTATTGAGAAGAAAAGGTTTTACAAAGTTGTTACGGATAGAATTACTCTTATTTCCGATGGAATGTTCTTTAAAGAATGAATTTGACAAAAAAGCCATATCAATTGTTCGCTAATGACTGAAGTTGGCTGTGTAGTGGTTTTTTTGTAAAGTTCAGTTGTCATAGCAATCGCCAAGAATCGTCGCAGAGAAAATCAAAGTAAAGTAACCAAAAATAAATAAAAACAAAAATGAAAGTAATAAAATGTGTTTAGTGTTTTTAATCGTCTCTTTCGCCGGCAAGTTTCCTGATGTTGTCGGGAACAAAAGTACAAATAACATATATAAGTGCCGAAGGGCTAAGGCCGAACTAGTCGCAAAGCATCTGCGGCCAGTCGGAAGCTTGACGCTTCCATCGACAGGAACGGACACGAAGACATTTTATTGCACTTATTTAGCAAATGACCTGGCTTTCCCTTGACAAACACTCAAAATACATGTTGCCACCGATGCTTGCTCTCTCATTTTCTAACAATCTCTATTCCCCGGACGCTCGTCCCGATGTATCAGCGTGCATTATCCAGTATTAACGAGCCTGCGACCGCAATTACCCGCGGCGTCGCCCATCACCATATGTAGCGTGAATTACCGCAAACGAACGCGCGGAGGGTGCTTACGATGTCTGCGACAGTCCTCCTGCGTAGATCCGCCCCAGAGTCTACCGACAGCTGCCCTGCGTCCACCGCATTATCCGCAAAGTCGAAGCAAACGGTACAGTGTTGTTCGACTCGAGTATCGACAGGCGCGCTCCTCTGGGTTCGTTAGTCAGTCGCGGTTCAGGCTGGACCGTCAATTCGTGGGGAAGTTTGTGATGCAGAAGGTAGACGAAGCGGAAGGCGCTGATGGATTGCGGACGCGCACCTACGTGATTAGCGTGCAGCTCGAGGGATCAGGGCCGATTGTATTCCGACATTCGCGTGACGGCGGTGAAGCCTCTCATTACATTGCTTTTCTAAGTGATTTGAATGTAAAGTCATTTTTGCACTTTTTGTGGGCGAAGGAGAATGTTCATTTCAATGCGATTTTAAGAGTTTTATTAATTTTTTTTAGTGTAAGTGTTATTGTTTAAATTTTGAACGAAAAAATATTTATCTTAGAGTATTTTTTATGCAATATAAGTGTAAAACAGCTTGAAGTCTTTTGTACGTTCTGGAAAAGATTTTTGATCGAACTGGAAAGACTATTCAGTTGATAAAAAATGAACGAGTTTTTCCTCTCAAAAAAGTCTTAAGCTGGATAAAGCATGATTGTGCTATACGCTGCAGCGTGTGGTTTCTTGAAAAATTGTCTGCACACAAATCATGCATCTCCGGTATCCATATTCGGCACGAAATAATGCTTCTGTATTGCATCGAAATCGAGCCGAGTATACACTTATCTGTGGTTGACGTATTGCAATACATATATTATTTTGATAATATATATTGATTTAGAATTTTTATATTCATTTTGTTACCATAATTTCAGAAAGTAGTAATTTATTCTCTTCTTAAAGGACATTTTATTTTAATATTCTATTATGAATAAATCCGTAGAGGAGATTAATTACCAGTTAATAATAACTGCATACTTGTGCATTCGATAAAAATATAATCGTTTTTCTGGGTTATTAGAATGAATAAAAAAAAATAAATGATAGATATAATAAACTATTTTTAGTGTACGTCGGAAAGACTTAACTCGATTTTCCACTGTTTTATTTAGTCTCATTATATTAAGCGATTAATTACCGAGCTAATCTTATTCTCGTTAGCCTGAAATTCTCATTTCTATGTGAAATTTCGTAACAACAATGAACAGCGATTTTGAGAAATATAAATGAATCTCAAGGGGTAGCAAGAGATGAAGTTAGAAAGTAGATAAATCCAAACTGCTCTTTTTGAAATAACGTTTCCTGTAAAGAATAATTCTGTAAATCTTTCTATACAATTTATGATGATTTATAGTCAACTATTTCAGGTTTTCGTGATGTCTATACTTGATCGAGAATAGTAAAAGTCTCAAGTGTAAAATAAGAATTTCAAATGCAATTCAAAGAATACTACAATAGGACCGTACAGTGTTCTTCTTTTGCAGGGAAAATTGAAAAAACATTGAACTTCACGTCTTACTGCGTCTGTCTGTTACTACTTACATATTTCGATAGGAGTTTTTTACATTTTTTTTTATAAAAAGGAGCTAAGTTTAATATTTAATATTTTTCACCTAATTAGCAGTGCTACAAAAACTATTTTATCAACTGTCTGGCTACATACGTCTGTTACTACTTAATCATACTAGATGAAGTTCTTTTAAATATTTCTTTTTTTTATGAAGGGGTTTAAATTTTTTTATTTTATCATTTTTTTCTACAAATGAAAAACCAATTAAATATTTTCAAATTCTCGAAAATTACATTAGCAATCAGAATGTTTAATTAACGAATCAAAAAATTTTTAAACTGTAAGTTCATTGGTAGCTACGTAAAATAATTTTACGTTAATTAGTTCGTAAATGCAAATGAAGATGAATTCTGATAAAATTACAACAAATGGTATGCACATACCAACTTATTTATTGTTTTTAGTTTTTCACTAGGTGTTGTTCTGAGTTTCCACACAAAAATTTAATTTCTTTTTATTCGCGTTTATTTCTAGAACATTTACAAGCCATGCATACATTTATCAAAGTCTCTCTTTAATAACTGAACAGATGACGTTCGTACCAGACGTTGCTGACTGAATATTACATTTACTGCGAAATCAAATCATAAGCAGCGCCGCCTTTCCCAGACAGCCAACGAAAAGAAACAGTTACCCCTCTAACGAGATCCCAAATAAAAACGCGCAACTTAAAAAATAAGAAAAAGAAATTATCCCTGGCAAGAAAGGAAAAAAGGCAATAACAACACTTGATTTTCCGGCGAATTATGCCGCCAACGTGTATATACATCGCGCGCTCGTATCCGGCAAGCAACGCTGGAGGCTATAATAAGTGCCTTTTCCCCGTCTCCCGCTGACGTCGAGCACAACTACGAGCCCGCCAAGTGCCCTTTTGCGTGGAACTGAATTAGCGATAAGGAGGCTCGCTTTTTCGACGCTTTGGTAGAATTCCGCGAGGCAGTGGCCGCCCCAGAGAACGAGATAGAGAAAGGCAGAGAGAAAGTCTCGTTTCCGTGTGAAAGCCCTTCGCTTCACCAGATTCCCTCGAGCTTTGCACCTTCGTTTCAATTAAATCGCGACAACGTGACCAACCATCCTGAATATTAATCGGTTGTAGGCAAAGCGTAAAAAGCTGTCCTTCAAGTGTTAAAAGCAATCAAGCGGCTTGTTGAACGGGTGATTAAAGCTGGGATGTGTCCACTGCTTGCAAAATACCGTCGAGGAAGCGTTAGATTGAAATTTGAATTTTTTAGTAAACGCAATACAATGTCACTTGATTAAATAAAAATTATAAAAACGAATTCATTTTTAAATAATTACGCGGTCGACCTGATCGCTCGATGTTCTTTAATTTACCGACACTGGTCCAGCGAACGAATATTTTCATTTTAAATTTAAATAAAAATATCTGCAGAAAGGATTCACATAAATCTATTTTGCATTTCATTTATTTCGGTGAATATACATTCGGCATGAAATATTATGCGCGTGCATTAACGCAGATGAATTTTCGTTTAATTGCAAGTGCACTTCAACGCTGAAAGAGTAAAAAAAAAGTGTCAATTTTGCTTTCATCCTCGCAATTAGTAGCAACACCTCCACTAGCATCAGACAATTAATACGTACATAAAAATTACTTGGCAAATGGAAAAAGAAACGATTATTCAATTAAATTCAATTTTCTGCCTTTTTACCTTCGTGACACTCTTACCAAGAGGTTGTTGCGAATGAGAAAGGGGAGGAAGCGTCACTCGAAACACGAGAATAAAGTCGTTTACGGAGCAGAGTGACTCGAGCAACGCCGGAAAATAAGCCGTGGAGGGAAACAAAGGGAAAGGGGAGGGAAGGGGTGGGGATCAGAAGGGAGCGCCACTCGACGGAGGCAGCGTGTCACACCCTCGTGTGCGCCTTTATTGAGCCCAGAAAATCGACCCTATGGTTCGAGACGCTGAACTGAAAAAAAATCGTCGTGGAATATTCGTGACGCCGGGACCGTAAAGCTTGCGGGGGTGGAACGCTGGCTTGTAAAACTGACCCGACAGGAAGGAGCGTTTTGTTGTCGGTTGCGCATGTCTTTTTGAGGAGCCTTACTCGATGGAATTTCTTTTTCTACTTTTTTCTGATACTGCGTAAACAAAAGTGCTAATTGAAGTTTCTTGTTCGCTAAGTTTTGCAAAAAATGGTGTACTGAAAAAAAAGTGATGCCCGCCGGTTTTTATCAGTAATGGATTACTATAGTTAATTTTTTTTTATTATTCACTTGTAAAAAATATATTACAATATTTTATATTAGCGAAGAGTGAAATACATATGAATTGAGAAATGTAGTAGCTTTATATATATATACGACTAAAATGATGAGTGATCGGCGTGCTATTGTCTTTTCTTCATTTTCTCCCTCACTGCGTGAAACTGTTGAAATACGCCAGTTCTGTTATCACTTCGAGGTGCTGGAGTAATTGCGAGGCGATGAGGTGCTACATTGAGTCATGCTTTTTCTCGTTAAAGATATATCCTATTAAATTCGTCTTGCCCCGTTTTCATGTTTTCTCACCTTCTGTAAATTTCTCGCAATTCCATTATTCTACCTCAAGAAACAGCTTAAATATTTTATAATTCTCTCCAATTTATAATTAATAGAAAAAGATAATGTGAATATTTTAATTAATCTATATTAAAATTTAATTTAATTTGTAAATTAAAAATGATTTTACTTAAATACTAATCTCTTGTATCCACTAAAAACTATTAAGAGTAACTAATTAATTTCACAAATGAAAATTTCTACGAAAAAACTAAATACTTTAGTCTGCCAGCGACCTACTTTTCACTCATTTTGTGTCTAGAGTCAAGAAATTTTATGTATTTTTATAATCATGAAATAGTTGAAATGTATTTAGAAAAAAAAATTATTCTTTTTACTGGGATATATAAATGCATCTGCTAAGTAATAAAAAATAAATATTTTTTCCGTTATATACCAAGAATAATTTAATCATTAGAACGAAATTTTTTTATTCGCCGTCACAAAAGAACGAATATTTATTGGTAAACATTTTTCTCTCCGTACCATCAATAAATCAATCATCAGAACAAAATCCTCTTATTCGCAGTCGTACAAGCACGAATTCCATTTTGCGCGCCTTCGCGTATATTGGCCAAAAGCAGCCAGCAAATATCAGATAATCTTGGAACAAAACACCAAAATTCCTACACATCAGACCACGAGATTACCGTAAACTCCGTCTGTTACGACCGAGCGCAAACATTTTTTTTCCATTCGGTGAAAAGCAGGGGCAGAAAGTAATAATACACGCCGCTCGACGGCTCTTTGGCTCCGCCCCAAAATTCTCGAGTCTCGAGATCCGATCGGCTGTCCGACTGCCCTCATGATTCCTCCTTATTTTTGTATTTGACGCGTGCGAGCCACGAGAAACACGAAAGGAGCATCGCGACGACGTGAATTTCGCGTGATCGTAGGAGCGAAACGCTATGCGCTCGATAAATTCATACGGGTGAAGATTTAAGAAATTTATTGCTATCGTATGCTAAGGAAAAGCACCTTTGAATATCTGAGCTGTGGCGTTAATAATTGCGGACGTGAATTCACCGCCGGCATTTTTGTTTGTATTTATTAATATATGCTAATGCGTTTGCGATTTACCTTTTAAACTGTTTTTCTTCGTTTGAATACATTTACCATCGTCCGCTTGTCGTTTTTTTTCTGTACAAATGTGTACACCCGAGAGATACTTTCTTCAGTTTAAAAATTAAATAAGGAAATGAACTTTGTTAAGGTCGATTTTTAATACCGGGAATTGCGGTAATTTTGCAGCGGAAAATCAACGTAATTTTTTGTTCGTAAATTTATCTTTTTTCCACGTAAATTTTACGGCGAAATCCTTGCAAATTTTATGCAAAAAGTTTCTGTGCATACTTACGGAAATAGTCTTTACGAATAATGGTTCTTGCGTGGGACATAAATTATTTTTAAATTATTTATAAATTATTTTACTTCCGTCGTTTTTATAACATATTTTGAAAAGTAGGCACACTTTGAACTTATTAAGATCAATCATTTTAATAGTGAAAATTATTATCGCAGTGTATACCGCAGAAAATATCCAAATAAGAAGCGAATCACACGAATTTGTCCCACACTGTGCGTGACAAGCAGGGATTATGATTACCTATACAGATGGATGCATAAACAAGCTTAATCATATTATTATTTCTAGAAAACTAGAATCTACGGGTCGAATTTAATTCTATAACGTAACGTAAAAAATCTTTAACATATTAATAGTCGTATAATAATAGCAGTAGTAGTAGTAGCAGCAATAGTGTTGGTAGTAGCAGTGTAAATAATAATATCAAATAATCACAATAATAGTAGCAATAATGTTAATTATAATAAATAAGCTATGATGTTCATTTGCGCGGATTCTACCCCATTATATTTTAAAATTCCTTGGATAAAGGGACGCTCCGCAATGCATTATTCAACTTATCTCATGACCTCTTTAGCGACATCTGAGATGCTTTTATTTTTCTCTATACATAATTCATGATGTATCCTATCCCTCGCAATATTTTTACACAAGATACAGTCCAACTGATAGAAATCACTCCCTGCTAATTTGGAGCAACTATTTTCAGACTCACCTAAAATATGAAGGAAAAAAGAATTGCGTTAAAATTAGCCGTGCTTATTTCGTTGAAAAAATGCCAATAGCCGGCTGCACGGAGCACCTGCGCGAATCTTCTAAAATTAATATTTTCAAAATTAAAGCTGCGCCGACGGACGTCATTGATAAAATATCGCAAAATTTATCAGTCTCCAAAAAAGGATCCGGTCGAATTTCTTTCTCTCCTCTTTTTCGTCTACGGCATCGTAACGCCGTCCGCTGCTCTTATCATGCAGCCGCTGCTCTCATTATCGGAGTCTGCTTGACTATTTTCGGTTTTTAACGACTTCACTCGGACAGTGGCGGAATTTTCGACCGCAGCGCGAGCAATTCCACCGCGAAATTTAATTAAAGCACGTCAGCGCGAAATGCACGCAGAAATGCCGGGCACAACTTCGTCGCTCCGAGGCGAACGCTTTTTCCGAGGGCGACGTCGGCCGCTCCGATTGCGCTGCACAAAGGCGCGGCAACGAAAACTTTAGCTTGTGTTTTTGTTGGCTGCTTTACACAGAGAGGCGGAGGCAGCGTTGTATTAGCATGAAAAAATTTAAAAGTTCACGGTAAGCGAAATCAGCGATGCTATTTTCGTGGTGATGTCCGATGACTAGCGATGTACAACTTTTTAAAGCGTTAATTGAGAATTACGAATGAATTTAAACAAAAAACACTGAACTATGATACTAAAGTTTCTTAGTTATGCGAATAATTTCAGAAAAAAAATTATTACGTTTTGTTACTTTGATGAGGAAGCTACAAAAACTTGAAATCCGAAGTCTTACCGTACCCGTCTGTTTCTACTTACGCATCTTGAAGAGCCTTTTTTAATGATTTCTGTCTCGGTCTTTTCTTAAGAGTCAGACTTTTTTAATTAGACGTATTTTTAATAATTAATGTGAATTAAGGAAATATTGTCTTGTACAGTTTACAAAAATTTATTTACATTGATAAATAAATTAATGTTCATTGTTTTCCTGACGATGTCTGTTAATTTATGGTATATTGATAAATAAATTAATGTTCATTACTTTCCTGACGATGTCTGTTAATTTATGGTACATTGATAAATAAATTAATGTTCATTACTTTCCTGACGATGTCTTGTTAATTTATGGTATACAGAGAATTTCTTGAATGTATTGACAATTTCGCCAAACTCTGAAAAAAAGCTGTTCTAGCATAATACAGCTTTTTATTTGTACTCCTGAATTTAGAGAACAAATAATTTCGTTTTGCTACTTGAAAGCTACAAAAACTTAAAACTCCATGTCCAACAATTATACCCATCTGTTTCTACTTAAAGTAACTGGATAGACTTATTTAAGGTTTCTTTTCATAAAGCGTCACGTTTTTAATTAAGTATTACTTTTTTATAAGAATCAGTTTAATATTCTATAAATACAGTTCATGAAAAGATGATTACATTCATAATTAAAATATTTAACTTTTTATTGAGAAATGAAACGACATAATATCATCTTATGTCTCGTTGGTTTTTAAAACATTACTCATCTGAATATTTCTTTTTTTTTTAATTTCCAATATTAGCAAGCGCAGGGATCAAAACTTGTATTTATAGTAGCACATGATAATCGGCAATAAGCTTATATTAATAGAGTGGTTTGAGTCCAAAAAGCAAATGCAATTAACGAGACAATTGGAGAAATAGTTTATCGATTTTCGTAATTACCTGTACCGCAGCATTCAATGCAACATGTGCAATAGAAATAGACATTTAAATGTACATGTATCTATAATTTGAGTTCATATTCACATACATATACTGACGTATAAATTATTGATTTGATGATAAAGTGACATTTGAACCTGTCAGAATGTTAACGCGTTTATTTCTACTTTTAAAGCATTTTCTTGTCTAAAAAAGAGAGAAAGTCAGTTTTAAATTATTATATACGATATACTTTCATATTTTATAATTGCGTTTTAACATTATTTAATATTCGCGTTTGAAATTGTTTGTTTCATATTTTAAAGTTTATTATTTAAAATCATCACGTAAGTATTTCAAAAGCAGAAGCGAATAGGTAGAGTCGTAAATTGTTTTAAAAGCTTCAGAATGTAATAATGTAACATGCATCAGGTGACACATCTGCAAGAATTTTAAGGAGGGTTATAAACTTACTGCTTATCGTACATTTACTCATTGTGAAAAATTTGTTTTTTTTTAGTAATACAAAAGTTTTTTTTCTTTTTATTTAGTATGGGGTATCATAGTGCTAGACGATGCTATAATTAATAAATTATTAATGTACATCATAAAAACGAAATAAAAAACGAAAGAATAAATCTTTCGATTTATGATAAAAGGGAACATAAAGGCTTTATTAATAGTATAAATAGACTGTTACATTTCATTTAAGTCTATTTCATTTCGGAGTCCAATAAGCTAAATGTATTGATTTTCTTAGCCACCCGAAATATATTTATTGTTAAACTTTAAGTTATATTTTTTGTCTTTGATGTTTGCATATGTAATAATAATTTATTCTCAAATAACGTGTCAAACATAAGGTTTTTCATTTTTTGATTTGGAATTTTTTCGTAGTAACTATTTAATTTCAAATTTAATTGAAATATGTAAAAATCTTATTATAAACTATTGGTGACTTACAAAATTTAATTAAGAGGCACGTAAAATTCTCGAAATAGCTTTCGTCACTTTCCTAGCGCAAGATTATGAAACTTGACATCTTGCCAACGAAAAAAGCAGCGACAGCATTTCATCAAGTTACTCATCAAAAAATTCATATTTATACAATAAAAGAAAGGTGATTTTTATTTATTTTCTGCATGAAATTTTTATATGACTAAATAAATTTCAATATCAAGAATCGACTCAATTCATTGGTTCAACGTTAAAACGATAAAAAAATATTGATAAAAATATAAACTTTATCAAATTTATATTCAGACAAACCAGTCCAGAGAGTGTATATTTCACTTGAATTAGTACGCTTTTTTAATAAATATCGCATCAAATAAAACATCAAATCAAGAATAAAAAAATAAGCAAACAAAAGAGTCGAGAATCCAATAAATTTGCAATAACGCGGCATTTCATCCACGAAATCGTTCAACAACACCCCACAGAGTACCTCGACCCAACGCCGACGGCAGCTTTAAAACTGGGTCGGCCGAAAAATGCACGCCCAGAGGCGGCGGGAAACGTTTCCTGGCAAAAGTCGTCCCGGGATTGGCACGGTCGACGGTACACCTCCTCGCGCTTCTGCGAGCCGCGGATGCAAAGTCCGCCGGGCGCCGCGCCGAATTTTCCCGGCCACCGCATCGATCGCCCGGCGAAGTGACTATACTTGTCGTCCCGGCGGCGGCGCTTCGTTTTCAACGACATGCAGTCGACGCATGGAAATTTGCGCGCTAATGTCAAATTCCAAATCGGACTGACGGACATTTTCACATTTTCGGTAGTGGGGTCGCGTGCGGGAGGTGGTGCGCACGCCTGAGAGCGACTTATTAAGATTGATGGGGGGCTCTGTTCCGCTGAGGGATATGCGTTGTACTGTTGACGGAGGCTGTTTGTGCAAACTGTTGAATATTTAGTGGAGGATCAAGCAGTGATATCTTTAATTCGGAGTAAACGATTGTCCCGGGTGTTATTGCGATTTTTTTTTGTTTGGTGGAGTAATTGAGGTATAATATTGAGGAAAGGAAACCATTTTTCGAAGAAACGCGATAGTATTTTTAAAAAGTATTAAATTTACGTATTTGTCGCTTTTCTTTAAAAATATATAATTCATTTACTTTTTCTAGCGTTGAATACTCAAAATTGCAGTAAAAGCTGCGATAATTTCTTCCAAAAAAGAAAAAAAATTAACATATGTTTCGAGTGAAATTTACAAAACTTTTGGAATTTTCCAGTTTATGTTTAAATTTAAAAAAGTTAAAATCAGTGCAGCATATCGGTTTTTTATCCTTTTACTACGAAAGCACATGTTTTACGAATTAAAAATATTTGAAAAAATTGATTTTTTACGTGTCACGCAAAAATCAATTAGAACACAACTCTCGTGTTCCCTCATCAGCACGAAACGTACAACCTTCTTTTATTTTTTGAAAATTATTTTGACGGCAGATATTCAAGCTTATCCCAAATTTGTCAAAGTAGAAGAAAATAATGTACTCCCAACTCGTCCCCCTTACTCATGCTTAAGGCTAGTAATTGAAAAAGTTCACGCCCACCTAACTCCGTCTGTTATGTGTATAAGTGTACCTTCGTCCTCCGGCGGATGGCGGAGCTTTTGCTCGTGCTTTAAGACCGAAAACGATTTCGTTGTATCGACGTCTAAGGGTAGGGAAAGCGAAGCAGGCCTGCGGGATTGGACAAGAAGAAGGGGTAATTTCGTCTCGAGAATTCGCACACTTGAGGTTCCTCTGGGATTCCCAGAAGCAGGGTTTCGTCAAGAGAGGAGAGAAAGAGAGAGAGAGAGAATACCCGAAACGAGAGGATAGAAACTTTAGGCACGCATGGCGTGGCCAATTTAGCGTACCTGACTTGCGTGTCCACTTAAGGTTTTAATGGCGAAAGGTTGATATGGTTTTGAGTTGCTCCTTGGCACCCTCTTTTCCCTTGTTCTTAGCCATTTGTTTTCCCTTTTTATAAGTCAATTGAAATTAACCTTTCACTTGGCATTTGAAGAAAATGAATCCATAGTTTTGGACTATTTATTGTGAACCTTTATAAGTAGAATTTTTAGAAATTATGGTAAATTTTATTAATAAAACAGATTGTACGATGAAAAATTAAGTAACGAAGTAAATTTTTAGAAAGGTCAGTTGAGATAAATCTTAATGTGAAATAAAAAAATTCCACGCCACGAAGATTAAATTTTCTTTTTATGTCTATTAACGTTTTTTTCACTTACTTAAGATCTTGATAATAAAATTTTAATTTGTAAAAATGGGATTACCCTGTGTGTAGCGGAAAATATTCGAAATTAAGTATAGGGGAGCTTTGAAAATCGTTATTGTGAAAGCTCGTAATAAAAAATATTAAAACTTGAAAACTTATGAACTTCTAGAAATGTGTCGATCTTTCCAAAGTTCCGCAATTTAAGTCTTTGAAGATTCTACCCCTCTTGACTACACGTGAATTAAAGCTGCTAATGGGGAAAAGCTGCCAACATTGTCTTATTCGGATCATCTTCGTCGCGGACTAAATATCAGGGTTTAAGTTCATGAATGGACTTCAATTTTGACTGAAAATGTATGAATATAAATGAGGGCGAAGACTTGTTTAAAAGACTGCAATTAAAAATTCATTGTGAACTCCTACTGCTGAGCTGAACGCTAATAACATCACGTTCCTTCTTGCACGCGAAATTAATCGGATTGACTAAATGAGACAAAGGGTTCTAATTATTTTGTATCGTAATTAATTAAAAACAAGTAAATCAGTCAAAGGATACCGGGGTTGACTACAAAGTAGAACGCTGAAGTAGAAAATCAATTTATTTGAAAATTTCGCAGAAATAAACGAATTAAAGTCTCTCGGGAACCTTACACTTTTATCATGGAACATCTCATTTTTTCGATTTCTCGGAGGGAGTGTCATAAAGTTTATTAAAGTGCATTGAACGGCCAGTATCGATCGAAAAACGATAAGAAAACTTTATCATCATTTTTAGATCTCGCTTTTTTGCTGGAATAAGAAACATATGAAATACAGTTCTAAGGAGAAAATCAGTGAATTTTATGGTTTCAATTTTGCAAGTTTCTAATATATATAACGTAGATAAAACCAAAAAGATTTTCGAAAATTTTTTACAGCAATCATGAAATATTATCGACCATTACGTGCGTAAACACTTTTAAAGTATTAGTTTACTTTATTTTACATTATTATTTTTGTTATTTATTTATTTCACGTTAAATAGGCAGTGATATCTTTATATAAAAAATATGTTTTAAATATAACAAAAAGAATAATAAATTTTTATTATTATTTATTAATGTAAAAAAAAACATTTCAATCTCCTGCTTTACAAATTTTCACCTTGGTCCTTTAGAAATGCTTTGAATTCTAATGATACTTGCATATCTTTTCTAATCTTCTTAATCAGTAGTATAACTCAATTACAATAATGATACCTACGTAGGCATGCAAGAAAATTTTTATTAACAAATAACATTCAATTCATTAAAATAAAATAATAAATCGCAGCAATGAAAGCTCGAAAGAGGAGGCCCCCAAAGCACAAAATAGAAGTAACTCTTCAGTAGTACCACCGGAAGACCCTGCGCTTTACGATCCAGAGTATCTGTGCTACCCGAACACTAGCTGACCTCCCGACAAAAGGATGTCCATCAACTTCACGAGCCAAGCCGTACAGACCTATAAACATCCAGCAACAATCCCCGTGCCGTAGGGCGCCGTAACCGCCGTTTATCAGCTAGTATGTCGGCGATTTCTCATGGGTATCGTCACCGCAACCGACTACTGCCTCTCTAGGAATTCGCCGGACGCCAATCTTCAGGAAGACAAAAAAAAAGAAACGAACCTTCCCCTTGCTTTTAATTTGATTATAAACCGCAGTCACGCACCGCGATATTATTGCAGTCGGTCGATTGCATGCTTCTGGATCGTTTGCTGTCGGCGTTTGAACGCGGTTTCCGATTTGTCAAAGCGCACTCGAATGCCGTTGGCTATAGTCCGAAAGTTTTGCTTACGTAGAAGCATTCGACGAGATTTTGCAGGTGAATGGGTGGTAAACTCGGCAGACAAGCGGCTTGACTTGTTGGGTTGCACTTTGAACTCTTCCGATAGGTCAAAAACTCAAAGAAGTCCTCTAGAGGATTCAGGGATGATTTTTGAAGAAAATGAATAAAATGGAAAGGAAAGGCTCCAGGCGTCCAAGCGTTCGTAAAACACACTTACGTGTACCGAATGGAAATGAAATTGATTCTCGCTGGGGAGGGGAATAAATCTAGGGGAAATGGACCGGCCCCTTAGCGAGAGTAAAAATATCCTACTCGAGGAAATGTTTCGTCTTTCTCCTCCTCGGCGATGCTGCTAAGGAATATCCGGCGACGTAAGGCACCATAAATCTGCAGGCATATATCGGAAGTGAAGGAAAAAAAAGGAATAACTTAATAAAAATTTGAGCTGAAACGTTTGCATGAATCACCGACATAATATTTTCTAAAAATATTTTTTTCGAATGTAATATAAATCTTTGGAAGTAGCTTTTGTGGCGAGAAGAGTAACGCGAATCCAGAGGGCGCGAGACTTAAAAAATGCTAAATCAAGGATTCTCAAGGGCGACTACGACTGCAGCGAACAATACGAATTTATCGCTCGTAAAAAGATGCTCCGGATGGATTGCTCGAATTGGGAGCGCATGTGGCGAATAAAAAAAAAAGAAGATTTTTCTTCTCTTTTTATAATCTGGCGAAACGTTATGCTCTATAAGGCTGCGCTACTGCGCTTCTGTTTACAAAACGTTTATCTCGGTCGAGTAATTTCAAATGGTGGAGGAGATATTGTAGCTAAAGAAAATATGGACCTAAAGAATCGGAAGGCGTATATACATTTTTATCATTTCTCGAGTTTGTGTACGAATAATATTTGCTCATTAAAAATATGTGCTGATTCAGATTTTTTTTCAAGAAATCGTTTATTACATGCAATTTTGTTTCTAGTATATATTTTAATATTAATTTCAATTTTTATGTAACTATAATTATATACAAAGATTACATCAGATATGCAATTCTGGCGAAGAACATAAAAGTTGTAATGCTGTTGGTCGTTTCTCGGATACATTCGTTCAAAAATGTAATAAAAACCATATCCCTTTTTCCAATAACGTAGGATAAATGGATAGATTCTACGTGAAAGGATTTGTTCAATCAAGGCAGTCGCACTATGTTTTGGGAGTAACTTAAGACAAGACTTACAGCTAAAGTAGGGAATTACTTATATTTTCTGTTTCAAAACTGAATTCAAAACTTAATCAACTCTAAGAGTATCTTTAAATTACTTAATTTAAAAACATTTTCTATTCGAGAAAATATCAAACCCTCCGTTGAAGGGTAATGAATTTTTAGCATGGATTAGTTTTACTTCTACTTGAAACAAGTGTAACATAAAAAAAACATAACACACATTTTATATTGTTTTAAAAAAAAAATTTGGTGCAAAAGCATGTTTATTTCAAATTTATAAACATAGTTATTGCCCAATATAACGTATAAATTACTTGAAATTACGCTGTTCTCGTAAATTCTTTGTATTTCTAATAGCAACCCTGAAATTACATTTTTAGAAAACATTAGATTCACACGATAAATCAAATTCCAAAATTTATTAAAAAAATGAGAAACTCTCTTAGAGTACAAAATTTCAGAATACTGAACTATCCGCTCTCCCGCGGTTAAAAAAAAGTTTGATCCAACCAAGACGCGAAATAATTGAAAAAGGCTGCAAGGGGGCGCTCCTAGGAATCGCCAACTCGCTCCGCTGAAATCCCGAATATGAATAGTAAACTCGGCGTTGAAAAAAATTTACTCGATAACCGTAAGGTGGAGGGTCAATTTATCCGAGGCGACGCGCGAAAGCGCGTGAATGTTTAAAACTGCCCTCGGGCGGGCGACGCGTTGTCGCGCTGCTTTCTCCATCCGGGGCCAAGGCTCCTGTTCCTCCCGCCGTCGATCCGGGGCACTGGGTCAACCCCGCGGTCGAACGCTTGACTCCCCTAAAACTCTCAAAGGAAGCGTTTTTATTTTCCCCCTTTCCCTCATCCTTCCTCCTTTTTCTTTTACTTCATTGCGCTCTATTTCTCCCCTTCATTTTTCTTTTTTTCTTTGTTCACTTTTGGCGCCCTTTCGTACTGTACATATGGGAACTTAGTGAAATGAGTCAACGTCACGTCGGACGAGGGGTACTCTGTACGGAGGAGTTCTCCCCTTTTCTATTGCTCTTTTTCTTTCTTTCGCGCTATTTACTTGCCGGCAGTTGGCTGCGAGAAGGATTTTTGTGCGGGGGATCGCTGCGTCGGGGAAATAAACAGAATATGTTGGAGTTTATGGGCGCAGCTTCCGCATGCGTATGGAATGCGCGCAGACGGGTGGAGAAAATAATGTTTATTGGCGCAGTCGACGAGGAATTTTTCTCTTTGATTACTTCATGAATTTGCAATAGCTATTGACGTGCTGCAGGGAAAATATTTATTGACAGAAGAGCGGAAATGAACTTCGGTGAACTTGACAAATGGAATGAAATTTTTTTTCGACGCGAGCAGCGCGTAGTATCGGACAAACAGAGAGGACGCGCTTGATGAAATATCGCTGGAATAAAAAATTTCGAATAAGGGGATTTTCTTTAAAACAAAATTAAAAACAAGTGGAAAGTTATAATGTAATAACTAAACTAATGTACAAAGATAAGATTAGGTGGATGAAATGAAAAAATATAGGAAAAATATTGGGTGATTGTATTGTATATCTATTAAGAGCGATTTTGATTTTCTCTATTTCTTTGTTGTTTGATGCATTACGATTCTTCAGGCGATGCTATCACTTTTGGGATACATTTGATACGAATCGGTCACTGTTCAACGTACGCTGAGAAAACTCAGTTAGAAGCAGTTATTTTCCTTTTCTTCTACTTTCTTGATCATATCCAGGGCTTTTCATCTAGGATCTATTGTCGCAAACACGCCACTAAAATATTTGTTTCTTAACAATCACATAAAGTTTTAATGAAAATATTTTCCAGTTTATTTTAAATTTATATTTACCTTGAGGAGATGGCTCGGGTGCTTAAACCATCTTCGCAAGAGTTTGCCAATAATTAAAATGGATGTACAAGTTAAATTGGCTTGGTTGGTAATCCAGGTTAAGAAAGCGTAAGTAAAATTAAATTGCATTGTAATTTAAAAAAATGTGAAAAATATGTTAATCAAGGAAGAACGCGCACCACCAAATTAAAGAATTCTGTGAGTTTAAAATAGATGTTTTAAACGCTACTAAACAAGAAGGGCACAATTTGCTATAAGACTGCGAGAGAGTGCAAATTTTTCCTCTTATTTAAAAAAGTTTTTTTAGCCCTCTCTTATTAAGTGCACAGTAATCATTCCGAGTTATGGAATTCCAATTCTCGCTAGAATAATAAAGCAGAAGCTCAACGATCAGACTGGATCCAGCAGTTGTTAATTTCAACAGCTATTTTATGTTTTAATGAAGTTCAGAGTACAGACTGCGTTTTTGCTGTACTTTACAACCAGCGCGTGTACATATACGAGGAAATGTACAAATAAAAACACCTGAGACGGTTCACCTGAAAAAAAAAAAATAAATAAAAGTCGGGGCAAAGCTCTGATCAAATGTTTTTCTCGTTCTATGACTCATACAATAAATGAAAAAATTCACGAAACCACAATTCCGAGATAGGTATTTGTCTTATTTGCAAATGAAGTTTTTAAATACAAAATTCAAAAAATTAACTTTTAGCGTTATCCGAAAATTAATTTCTTACTCAGCTGTAAGTATGATTACACTGACATTTCAAAGTATAATAAAATAATAACGAACAATAACAATAACAAATAATAAAATAATTATTAAACAGCGCATGTTACGCTATTTTCCATCAAGGTACTTCTTCCTTTCCCTCGTAATTAAGTTTTTTCAACAGAAATGACAAAATTTGTTCTTGGCCTAAAAGACAAGACATTCAAACCGTGTAACCTACATAAATTTTATGTAAATTCACTACGCCTCAAAAAGATCCTAAAAGAAAAAGTACATTTAGTATTAATAAAAAAAATTATAATGAAATAAGTATCATTATCGAAAATAGCGTAACATACACTGTTCAACAATTACTTTCTTATTTGTTATTATTTTATTATACTTTGAAATTTCATTGCAATCATACTTACAGCTGAGTAAGAAATTAATTTTCGGATAACGCTAAAAATTAATTTTTTGAATTTTGTATTTAAAAACTGGATTTGCAAATAAGAAAAATACCTATCTCGGAATTGTGGGTTTGCGATTTTTTTCATATATTGTATGACCCATAGATCGAGAAAAATATTTGACCAGAGCTTTGCTCCGTCTTTTATTTTTTTTTCCAGGTGAACCGTCTCAGCTGTTTTCATTTGTAGATTTCCTCATATATATTAAACAAATTTAAAGATTCCAGTTTTGATTGAAATTAAATATTAAAATTTTTAACTTCACTAATGTATTTTAACCAATAGCCGTAAAAGGATTGATGATGCCTTTAACAAGAATATTGATGTAATTGAGTTGTGTAAAGTTTGCATTTTATTTACATTTTATGCTTAACCCGATATTACAGCGATACACTTTGACAATTTATCGAGTTCCTCAAATAAACTCGATACTCCGGGAAGTTTTAAAATGCACCAGCCTACGCAAAATTTATATCGCACATTTGAACGAGAAGAAAAAAAGACTTTATCCGTATTCAATTTCAATTAAATTAAATACCCCATTCGTTTTACACACATTCTAAACATGTACACAATCACGTTAAAAGAAGAGCATCCGCAAACCAAATAAACGTTGTACCAGAAAGAAAAGCTGCGTTGCACTTTGGGGAAATTCCTCCGGGGAATAGAGATCACCCGCCGAGGTCCAAACCCAATCTCAGCTTCGGCAAAGTCTTAAAGCAAAAAAAGTCGAGCTCCCAAAATCGCTTACTGACCTCCAACGAATTCTTATCCTGTGTACATAGCCTTCTTCCAAGGACGGAAAAAAGTACACCGATAGGGTGGATCGGAGAAAAAAACAAACGTACGACTTCTAGATATTCATTCGGGCGTTGTAGGGGTTGGTTCGTCGTTTTCGAACTGGGCGGCGGCTGCCTCTCTTTCTCTCTCTTGCACCCCGCCGCTCCGGCGGTACAGATCGATGCAAACGGCGCCCGCCGCAGTTTCCGCAGTCCGAAGCTCGCACGCGATGGCTGCGTAAACAGCAGTTCGACGCTCTCGTCATCATCGCTGGACCCCGCCTCATTTTGTTTCTGTATCTGTTTTTTCAATTTACCGTTGACGGAGTATGACTTTAATGAAGATTCGGCGGACTTAATTCTCTGCCTGATTGCGAGGTTAAATGGTGTGAGTACGGTTCTGTAGGGTGGATAAGTCTACTTATTTTCCTTAAGCCATTCAGGAGGAGACGTTGTGGGTCATGGCGGGATACTGAGTGATTAGGGGGATTTTATATTCACTTAGGAAAGGATGTAGATTTTTCTTCTTGAAAGGAAGAATTTATTATGGTGCTAGGTAAGGAGTTTATTGATTGTTCGAAATGAATATTCCATCGACGAAGATGCTCATACAATATGCATGCATAGAGAATTTATTATAGATATTTTATCGTTTGTATTACACGCGTTTTCTTCTGCTTAAGTATTCGTTTTGCAAATTACAAAAATATTTATTCTATTTTTAATGAGAGATGAAAATTCGTTTTAGTATAGAAATGTAGTTGTAATAAAAATTCGACTTACTATTCCAAAGAGGGCTAGACAAGTATTGATGTGGACTTACCTAAAACAGAAAAATAAAAGTTATCTTAGTAAAATAAACTGCAAAATAAATTTGAATCGAGGGAACGAAGTTTATTCAAGTCTTGTAAGTGTGTATGAATCGCAAACTTTACAAAAATAATTTAATCGGGATTTACAAAACTTGAACGAGGCTTACGAATTCAAATGAACTTCTAAACTCATCTGAAAAGCTGACAAGAGAGTGCAGTGCTCCCGTAGTATTGTACTCTACTTTCACATGACATCCGTATTTGTTGTATGACTCTTATCATCTTGTTTGAGTTACGTGCCTCACTCGGCATTCGTAATTCTCTCGGTTCATAATTTTGCATTAGACTTCGTTTTATTCATGTGCGCCCTTCTTTTTAAAATATAAATAAAAAAAGTGCTACATTTGTTACGTTAACAATACACTTATGCCCTGCGTCAAAATATATAATTCAGAAATTAAGTCTAGATATTAACACGCTTGCAAAATTATTTTATTGATTCAACTAAAGATTTAGTTGAATTAACAAAACTTTTCATTAAAAAATTGATCCACTTAAGGATTTTATCAATTTAAATAAAACTTTGGTTGATTAAAGTATCTCAGAATAAAATGTTTCATTCTACTTTTGAACTGTGCCGACACGTCCTCAACTCTTCCACTCGTTCAACTGCAGGACATTCAACGACCACGCGGCTCTCTCAATCATGCAACAGCTGAGCGTCCTTAGAATTTCAAAACCCACCCTTTCAGCGAACTTTCCGCCTTTCCGTTTCGTTTCGATTCCCCCGTTACCCCGAGCTTTCCATCGCCAGTCCCGTCCATTAAATTTTCCTGAGCATTTCCGCGAAAAGGCCCCATCGCTGAGGCGTGACTAAGTTCTTGCAATAAGAGGACTGGAAGCTCCTTTAAAATTACCCTCTCGGAAGCTGCCGCCGTTGAACACAAGCTATGCGAGCGCAACTGATAATGAAATGCTGGAGCTCTCCTGGAGTTCTGTCCTCCTCGTAATATGTCGTGATCGCCCGAGGAACGCGAACTGCACTGCTCGTTAATTTGATATGTGCTAATTGGAGTCGATGAAAGGGTGGCGAATGTTTGCTTTGTAGCTTCCCGATTCTGATTAGAGCTTTCAAGGAGGAGGATTTCGATTTGCAATAAACAGTTTAACGGGATTCCTTCGAGTTCGCCGTACAACTTGGCCTTTAATTGACCGACCCTCGATTCATCAGCGTCAGGACGAATGGGGTGTAACGTTCGAAGAAACATTGAATCCGGATGATTACACGGAAGATGAGCCGTACGAACATAAAGGGCGCAAAAGACTCGAGAAATATCGTGCAATAAAAGTAGATTGAAGTACCCCATTTACTTTAAATAAGGGAGGCGAAAAGTGATGAGGGTAATTTATTCGTTGCTTTAAGAATAAAAATAATACTACATTTTTCATATAAAAAGTATACAGTATTAAAATAATATTTGATGGCGAAGTGACCTCTTTTTTGCGTTTCACATTTATTTCTTTTGAGCTTTCAAGCGATAATTTTAATGCTAAACATTCATGCAAATTCATTTTTTTTAACGAAACAATCATTCTTCTCACAGCACTCCCGGAAAATTAAAAATTTAGTATGTACGTAAATTGTAATCATACTTCTCTTTGTGGTCAAATGTTCACAAACTTAAATTTTCGTATATATGTTTTTTTGCTACCACCAAAGCAACTTAAGCCTTTACCGCAAAATAAATACCCGAAGATCAAAGCCGCTCGAACGGATGTTAAATTAGACTTAAAAAAATTATATTACCTTTTTACCTCTTTTTTCCGTTCCCTTAAACAAACTTTTGAAAGAAATGGAATGAAATCAAGTGTAATCCCTCGTCTCTCGAGTAAAAAAAACCAATCGCGAAATAAAGTAAAGTGCATTTCCGAATTCAACCCTTTACATACTCCCCTCTACAACCTGTCGTTTCCATGTGAATGCCCAGCGCAGGTGTATGCTAATTCCCTCTTTGGAATGACGCTCGATATTCCATACAGTGGAAATTTCGTAAGCTCCAGGCAGTCATTGCCTCTAAATGGCGAGAATAGGGATAACCGTGTTCCAGTCCATGTCGTGTAAAGAAGCTTTAACCAAGCTGTAGCGGGTCGACCAGGACGCATAAATTCAGAAAATACATCTTTTAGGGGGGGGGGGGGGTGAGCGGCATGTAGAGCTTCTCTGCAGGATCGGCGAAACTTGCAGCGGCTCTACAATTTCCTTGGCTCGCAGCCACCGCCTTTGTCCCTTGACGTGGCAAACTTATTAAAACAAGAAACAACCGGTACCTTCACCACACCTCCGCTCGAGTGGGAAATAATTCGAGCTGCACTTAAGTCCACGTGCTTGCATTGTTGAGTCTAAAGCTCGAAAGTTGCACGACGATAGAACCGTTTTTCATGGATTTCTGTTTATTTGAGCTTTCAGAAACACAAAGGGGACATGCATAGATATTGTTGTAATATAATTATTGTGAAATTCGGAACAATTGTGTGAAAAAGTGCTACATAATCGAAGAACGGTTTTGCAAGCTCTGGAAATTTTCTCGAGAAAGATTATTGTAATTATTACTAAAAACTTGGATTATTGCCAGAGCTTTGAAACTTACAAAATAAGATTCATAATATTTGCATCGACCTTATGACTTCCTGATTAATTCAACTTTATTGTTCTTAAATAAAAAACTTCATACGAAATATTTACGTGAAATAAAGTTTACTGAAGTATTTTGTCACGATTTTAAACGTTCTGAAAAAAAGTAAACTATTTTAAAACCTGATAAAATTAAGATATATGATTCATAATGATTATAATGACAGTTTGAAGTAAAGTTTGTTTTGTGATTTTCTTTCTGTGATAAAGAATAAAACACGAGTTTTAATCTAAACCTTAAGAAATAATTAGATCGCATTTTGTTTAATATCATTTACAGCAATCTAATTTTCTTTGGAGTCAATACCTTCATGAAAACTGCGGGGTGGCCTGAAGCCAATTAAAAATGAAATTTAACAAATAATAAAATAGGAATACAAATTACAACAACAAAAAATTGAATTGCAATGTGTTCCTGACTATCTATAATTAAAAACTTTATTAGAAAGTGTTCGCATTCTAATCGCTGAATTATAAAGTTACTACACAGTATAAAGCTCAAGCTTTTTAATTTTTCACCTTTATTTTAGTTGATCAATTGGCTGAGTAAAACCAACGACTGAAAAAAAAACACATTTTCCAAATTTATTCTATTGGTGCAGCTGTTGCCACTCGACAACTGATAAAAATATGCCACGGACGCAGCCCGACCGCCTTTATTAAAACCCCGAATTGAAATATCAAATCCTGCAGCGCAACGCGTAAACCCCTAAGAGCCAGAGTAATTAAACCGACTTCCCCTTAACTCCCCAGCACTCGGATCACTAAGCGAGCATACGATAATTCAACCTTGGAGATCCATAAATCGAGAATGCAGCAACTAGTAAGTACTAGAAATTACGCCGACTTAAGGAATGTAGCCCAGCGCTGCTAAGGGCTCGCACCCCTCCATTAGGGGTGCGAACAGTGACGCCCAGATAAAGAGAGAGAAGGCCTCGGTTCTCGTGTGCATTCGAAGGTGTAGTCGCTTGCAGGGATCGATCGATAGACCACACCTGATTTCGTGCAACGCGACGAGCTTATTTATTCGCCGGCGGCGCGGTCAACGCTCCGGTGAATTATGCCACCAGCGGGGAATTACCAAGAGCCTGGCCAATCTGGTCGTTCATCACTTTTTATGAACGTCCCGGGGATTGTTTGTCCGGGGTTCGACAAAAAGTAAAAAATCAAGGCGTTTATTTATTCGCTTTCGATGATTTTGTTCGGTGCGCGCCGGTGTTACGAGAATTAATTTATACGGACGCGAGGGCTTGTAAAGATAAATTGAGGACGTTTTTGTGCTGTGCTTATTGAAATTAATGTGGCTGATGACGTGCCCGAGTAATGAGCAATAAAGTCTCGTTACCGTGGTCGTAAAAGATTTTTCATTCAACATCGAAAGTGTCCGTTGAGTATTTTTATTTTTGCTTTTTAATTCTGCTTGTAACTTTGTGATTGGACTTTATTATCGGGAATAAAACCTTTTACGATAGTTTCCGGGATTTTTATACGAAAATCTGTTTATGGTAGGATACACAATTTAATGGTCTCATGCCAATGTAAAAAAAATTTTAAGAAGATTACAGATTTTTTACGATTTCTGAGAAAATCTTGATGATAAATTTGGTTTCTCGCTTTGATATTGTCCACGACCGTTAGATAAATAATTTATTACGCGATTTATATGAAACTATAAATGTCTCAAAACCATGTGAATATTTTTTTTTTTTGATTTATAGTTATACATCATGGTCGGTAAAATCAATCATGCGTATTCACAGTAAAATATATATATCATCTAAATTGAAGACCTAATCAAGAATTTTCCCGTAAGGAAAAATAGAAAACAAATTCTGACAATATAATGTACAAAATTTTAATAGTTTTCTATTTTTATACAACGCTTTCTGTAAAAAAAATCTACAAGCGCATAATCTAATTATTATTACAGTCTACTTCAGCTCGAAATAAATAAAAAATAATTGCCACCGTCGAAACGTTGCACAATAATGAGTGTACCGTTTTGTCACGACTTACTGCACGATTACACCGCAATAAAGTTCACTCTAAAAAGCAAATGCAAGCGCATCTGCAAAAAGCTTTCGCTTTAGAGCCTGAAAAGGGTTTCCCTAAGTGCAACCTACTTCTGACTACACTGGACCAATTGCTCGAGGGTAATTCAATCGGACTCTTGTAAACTGTCTCGTTTGACTCGCTCATCGGAAAAAGGGCACGTAGCACTCAGAGATCAACTCGTTAAAACAATATCCGACCTATTTCCATATATCGCTGGGCGTCATTACACACGGCGAGCGCTGCATTTTCCATTATCGTCGACGGACAATTTTGCGACTCGCCGCTAAAGATCAATGCGGTTGTCGATAACAGACTCCCGGAACTGCGGCGCCAACAGTGCGTGTGCATGCATGCGCTTTTCGCGATCGTACGACCGAGAACGGCGGTCGGCCTAGCGGCAGGCGCACCCGCCGTTGCGGTTCGCGGTAGCGGCTTTTATTTTCTGTTCAGCGGAGAGTAATTGCCACCTTTAAATGCGAAAACATGGAAATTCGATTTGAAAGGATGGTCGTTTGTTCCGAGGTAATAATTATTTACTACTTGTGAGAACAAGCTTTTGAGGTTTAGAAAACCTAGATTAGATTTAATCGAAGTTTAAAATACTGATAATTATTACCTACATGCAAAAAGGTAAGAATGTGTAAGGTCCCGCGTAAAAAAAATTAACTTAGGATAAAGTTTACCCAAAGTTCATGTTTGGCGGTCCGTTGATATGAACATGGGCAATGAGACTTTACCGAACTTGCTTCTTATATATTTTATAGAAGTTTGTAGATGCGTGATATAAACGGATAAATTAGCGCTGAAGTTATAGAAAATAATTCTATACATTTATTTGTTTTTAACGTTCGTTATGTGAATGTCTTTTAAATTTAAGAAAAACTTCATCTGAAGTTTGTATACAGAATTGCAAAATTATTTATTATTTAGTCTCATTGCCTATGTTCATATGAACGGCCTCCAAACATGAATTTTCGATAATCTTTATCCTAACTTAAATTTTTTTACGCGGGGTATTAGGAAAAAGTAAGGAAAATTGACTGTACCCTCGTAGGATTTCATCCACCCTGTGTATACTTGCGTTAGGCAGAAACCATGAAAATTAATATTAAATTAGTAGTTTAAAAGTAGAGAATTTTAATTTGATTCCTTAGTATACTTCCTTATAAAATTATTTAGGTAATGGCATTTAGGTATTTTTCACGTTCATTAAAATATTTTTCATCTCAGTTCTTGGTGTATTTCGAAAGTTTTTTACTGGAGATGAATAACGTAGAAAGTATGACTGTGATCTATTGTCAAAGTCTGGATTTTCTTCGAACATTAGTACTAAAGCTCGCAAGCACCTTACGTAACTTCAGAAACATACATCTATGATCAACGTTACATATGGGGTGTGGAAATTCATTGTACAGATTTAACCCTTCAGAGTTATGCGTTGAGTTATTACGTTATGAAATGCTCGCGATTTCCTTACGCAATTTTCTTACATTCAGGATTGGAATCTAATAAGCAAAATGGATGGTTTGAAAAAAAAAAATATAAAACTGGATGATAGGTTTATCGACTTTTTAATAATATCGGCAAATCTCTTTTTTTTCATCAAACACTTTTATCAACGCTGCAATTTAAAGTTTCCTTGTAAACTGAGTTTCAAGAAAAATTGGAAGTGCATCAAAGGCTATACATCGATGATAAAGTAATCTTCGATTTTATTGAAAAACATTTACTTGGCCATCTTTTTTTCTTACTATAGCCATAAAGAAATGACTGCATTGTATATAAGGGATTTTAAAGCGAAGTGCTATGAAAATTCCAGGAACGTTCCCTCGACACATCCAAAAAATTCTTCAGAGCCTTATCTTCTTAATTTATCGAACAAAGTTGGGTCATTTTGATACAGCGGAGAAGAAAAATGTAATTATTAAAATTCCACCGAGCGAGAATTTTAATTTTCGCGCCGCAACTCTTTTTTACCTTGACACCATCAAGAAGAGGAGTAAAATAAAATAATAGTCTAGTGTTATCGTATATACACTGTATACAGGTCACCTTCCTTCCTGCTGTTATACCTTTAAATATTAATATTCGCCATTCGCGTTTCCGTCAGATCTTATCCTAAAAGTTCCTGGAGAAACTGACGGCCCGTAAAATTCGCTCGATCCATCGCACGCACTGCTATTCCGTACGTAAACCATAAATCGAAATCCTAGCGAAAACCGATAAGCGACGCAGCCCAGACTCGCGCTAAGTAAAAAACGTTTCCAACTGCATTGGCACTGCAGAAAGCACTGAATATGTAATTTATGATTTTTTTTTCATTAAATTTGATTTAATGTTTCTTCGCAATATGAAGCGGACTAGATTTTTTTCAAAAATTTTTAATTCGCTTAAATTTGATAAATATATTGAAAAAATTAGTAATTTAAATTCAAGGAAAAGGTCTTTAAATCAATTAATTGTATTTATTTAAAATTGTAAATTTAATTACAATTCTTATATGAATCTTTACTCGTAGATATTCAGATATCTAGTTTTCTTGGCAAATCTAATAAAGTATTTAAAATCAAGTTTACTAATTTTTCTTTCAGTATAAATAAATAGTAAGGCTTAGATTATTTTGTTTATGTATTCCTGTAACTTATTATCTTTTTAAAAATAAATACGAGCATTGCGAAATACAGAAATTTTATTTAAAAAGTGTTCAAACATCACCGTGAAAAAAAATTCGAAAAAAATTAATTTTCAGTAACAAAGGACCATGGATGAGTAAGCAAAAGCATAAAAAGCAAAGCTCCGGCGACAGTCGTCATACTTCGGCGGCAAACTCTTTGCGAGAAACGTGAGCGTCGTTTCTAATCATCGCGAGGAAATTCTCACCCTTTGCGCGAGCCATTTTTTCTCTCGCCTCCGTAGCTGGGGCAATTTTCTACGACGGGGGGTCGCAATAGCCGGGCACTTTAAAAGCGCAGGGTAATTAGTACGCTGAGGCGCAAGTGTCACGCCCGTGATTTATCTGGTATCGCGTGAAGTTATTTGCGGCGTGTCGAGCATTCGGCTCGAATTAATGAGGATTATTCATTAAAGCGAGAGTATCTTCACTTCAGTTTTATAGCTGCGTCAGCCTAAGTCCCCTCAACTTGCTGTTTTCGCAGCCTTGCACTTGAATGTTCGCTTTTGTCTTGCGGTAATAACGACAGAATCTTGGGTGGTACGTTCTTTTATTTTCTTTTTTCTTTTTTTTAGTCAGATTAAGGGAGTTTCATTATTTCGCTGTGTAATAAAATTATTTTTCAGAGTTTATTCGGGCACATAATTTTGCAATTAAAATGAATACTTGGTTCAGTAATTGTTTACGGTGACATTTGCATAAGAAAGTAAAAAATAATTGCAGCTGAAAAATCGAATAAAGCGGAAGAGTACTACGTATATACATATTGTATAATTGAAGCATCACTTGAATTACTAAAGCTCAAACCTAAGATTCGTTAAAAAATTTAAAAGATTTAATAATAAATTGTTTCTTCTGTTACAAAATATTCTTGGTGTTCATGTAACTCGTACCACCAACGAGTGGGATTAACCGAATAAATGGCTGAATGGGTAAACTGTCTTCGTACCTTGGGAACTATTTTTTCAACCCTGAGAAAACGTAGATTAAAGAGGATGCTATATATCTACATTAAAGTAGCTTCTGCGCTTTGTTGATAAAATAAAGAAAATGTTTTCATGCTCATGTTCGAATTTTGATAATAATAAACTCAATGAAGTTAGTTCGAATTTAGATGAAAATTGTGAAGTTTTAACTTTACCAAAAAAAAAAGGTGTCTAATAAAAATGAAAAATGTTTCTCTAGAGTGTCGATACTGTAAAGAAGTGATTGATTTATTTTCTAGACGAATCTGAGAGCTAAGTATTCGTATTTGAGTTCACTACGTAGCTGTCAAAATAAGCACGATGTTATTTTACTTCGCTTTTAGAGCTTTTCTCGCAGCCAGTAACACGGCGACATGTTTAGCGGCTATTTCTTACGATTTGTTTATTCAGAGTTTCATGTACTATTCTTCTTTTCTAGAATATCTGGTCGAATATCTCATATCGAAATTGTAAATAATGTTTAGCCGCGAACAGAATTGTAAATGTGCTGTAGAAAAGCTTCCAAGCTTTTCAAAAAGTATGATTCTCAAATATCGAAGCTTCTACACTAGACTAATGTTCGGAAAAAAGAAGCTGAAGTTCATTGTTCGTGAACAAAAATTTGCGATTTTAAATAACTACTTTATTTTCCTTTACAATTAGAAAATATTATTTACTACGTTGTGCGCTCTTCTTTTGATAAGTATTGCACTGACCGCAATTAAAATGGAAGGCAGACAAAAAATTACCATCAACCTTAATGAAGATTCGCGATTAACGCAACGTATCATCCCGAACCGACCCAGATGCGCCATTACAACACTTCACACTTTCCATTCTCCCCGGAGGACAAAAACGCAAATATACGCGACGGACAAGCTTACCTACATCCAGCGGCGCCTCTTCATTCCGAGCAAAAAGAAAAAAAAGCATTCCAAAGCGCCGCGCGAAACTGCGGGGTCAAGGTCAAACTTCGGCAGATAAAAAATCGAGAGCACCTTTCAAAAGAGAGAGAGAGAAATTCAATGGTCGGGGGAAGGCTCGCGGGGGTGGAAAGTTTAATATTTTTGCAACGCACGTGACTCGGCGCCTTATCGATCGATCCCGCGCTCAATGCAGCCTTCACTTTTTCGACTACGGCGATATGGATGCTGCAGTCGAGCAAAGTGAGCCCCGAGGAAATTTCAGCGTGGAATTGCTGAATCGATCGACCCGCGCAGCTTCCCGGCGCTCGAGCATCTGCCTCGTGCTTCCGTTAATTAGCGTGGAAGCCAACGTGGTACATCGGCCCGTTTGAGAGTTAAGTGATCTCGGAGTGCATCGGCTACAGAGATCCGATGGATCTACTGTCTGTTTTTACTCTAACTTTACGAATATAATTATGGAAAATTATTTCTGGGTTTCATGAGTACAATTCTTTGTGGAGCGATATATATTGTTTTATATATATGTAAAAACAGTTTTGGTAGATATGCTGCATGTATAGGTTGGATGCTAATGATTAATGAAATGTGATATGAATGTAATGTAACAAGTATATTAACGAGCGCACGAAGAGAGTTTTTTAATCAAAATTATTTTGCGTCTATAGCAAAGATTTTTGGAACAAGAGATCTAATATTAGGAAGGATCTCATAAGAAGAATCACAAGCTTTATAATAATAATGACTGAGGATTCAAAGCTAAAGAGCATATTAGAATAATTTTTGGATAAAGAATAATTTTTATAGAAAAAATTCTCTTTTAATAGAGAAAATGTCTGTCTCCCTGTTAGATAGAACTCGTTTCATCTGCATTAAGAGGGGAAAAATAAATGATAATCTTCATTAGACATAAGTTAATTTTCCTCTTTTTCTACAATTTGCGACATTCAAGTGGCAATTAAAAAAATTAGGCTAATAGATACATCAGTTTAAATCAATCACGTAATAGATAAAATATTATCTCAAATTATTAAAGAATAATTACAACGTATTTTGGACGAAAATTAATCTTCGTTATTCAGCGGGATCGCGATTTTTAAGCCGAATGTTAAAGTGCAGCTATTATTCAATTAGAATTTCTCCAAAACTGACATTTGTGAAAAATTGTTGAAACAGGCCTATTAATTTTATCAATTCCAAAATTAAATGAATTCATTTTACTCGCCGAAATACACGCCTTTTGCATTTAAAAAATGTTAAAGTTTTATGTCACCAGATATTTTGAACGGACACTAAAATTTCAACTCGTATACACATGGAAAATTAATGCCTCGTTTTTCTCCACATCCACAGGATATCGATGCTGAATTTAAGATGACCAGATTAAACAGAGAGAAAGCGAGATCTTGCACGTGGGAGGCAAAAGTTACCAGAATGGAACGTCAGGGTCAAGCTGTGCCTGAATGACGTAGGCCCTTTCATTAAGATATTACCGATCGAATAACTGGTTATTAAACATCGTTGAAGCCCTGGAACCGTCGGATAATTGCACAAACGCATACTGTGGGAGGAAAAGTGAACGTGATGCTCGTCACGTGCGTAAATGTATAGTCAACATCTCGAGCACGTACCTGAAAATGGAAACCGAAATTATTTTGAAGACGCGGCGATGAATATGGTCCGTTGAATTTTCGAGCCTCGAGGGAGAACATCGTCCATTTCACTTCTGCTCACCTACATTTTAACATCGATGTGGGAACTTCAATTCAAACCGGTGTATTTTGGCATCAGACAGCAGGTACGTGTGTACGACTTTTGCTCCTCTTTTCCTTGGAGAAGAAGAAATTCACGTTCGAGGAAGAAAAATTCCGATGAAGAAGATGAAAAGAAGTCGACCCTCCGCATGTGCAATTTAACGTTACGAAATTTTACATCTTTAAGTAGAAAAAATAGCAAATGGAGTATAAAATATACTGTACTCCTTTATTGATTCATTATATTTATTTATTAAACGTATTAAACAGTCACATAAGTAATCTAAATACGAACTTTAACCTAAGTACCAGATAACAATTGTAAATATTCGTTTTATGTAATGGTTCGACTGTGATAAATATGGATACATAAAAATAATTTGAGTGGTTTAAAACAGATAATTACGATTGTTACAACAACTCTAATAATCATCATACAGTATAGTTATTAACAGTATTATTATGGCATTTTATAGCACATTGAGTGCACATTGTTCATACAGCGGACAGAAAACACAAACGTTATTAACAGCAAGTCATAAGAAAGTGATTTCTATTTCAATTTAATTCACGCTAATATCCCAGTTTATTTATCGATCCAGCAGCATTTGATCAAAAATCCATTACGTTGATGATTAAATCCCAATTACTGAATTTTACCCAACGCCCATTTTTCACTATCGGGTGATCCGCAAAACATTAACATGGAACAGGTGTGCGAGGACTTGTCGCACGAAGAAAAGCCTACCGAACAATTGCTTCCTCGTCCAGAGCACCCGGTGACTGTAGCTGTGCAACTGACTTCATTTCCAGGTTTCGAATCGGTTGAATGACCCGCAGGCCATGCATGACGCGACGTAATCGTTCGAGCGCGTACGTGCCAAGACCTTGAGACCCGCGTTCGCTTCGTTTTTTTCCTTTTCGAAATACAAAAGACTAAGAGGCGAGCCGCTCTGACCGTGCCGCTTCGATCAGTCGCAAGTTGACCGAGACTATAGTTTCTCTAGAGTGTGGAAGGTTTGGAGAGCGTGATTATCGATTTTTTACGGATTATGAAGGACTTTTTTTGAGAGTTTTAATGTGATTAGTCTTTAGTTCTGGGTAAAAATAAAAACTTTAAGGTTTAAGTTACTGTAAAGTAGTATAAACCATTGATGAGCTATTTTATTTTAATTGTAATTTGACAACTACTGTGTATATCTTGTAGAATTCCGAAGTAGACCATTTAGTCTCTTAATTACGTATCTTTTATTAGGTTTTTTTCAGCGGTTATTTCTTTTTTGTAGAGGTTAAGCAATTTGTCACAAATTTGTCCAGCAGTTTTATTAGACAATGCATTTTTTCCGCGGAAACGAACTTACGTCTCTCATTTTCTCTCCTACGCTGCGAGAAATGAATAGTAAAGTTTGCCATGAACGCAGTAAAAATTATTCAAAGTGCTTGCAAACTGACATAGTGAAAAAATTACCATACTTTATAGTAAAATTTACCAGGCAGTATTTTCATTTTTGCTGTTACATTTATTGCAAATTTTACTATACAGCGTAGTAATTTTTACGAAATCGTGTCTCTCAGTGGTCGAAAAAATCCCCCGGGCGATGAATATTCTATAGTGGTACTGACTCATGACATATGATTCAGATGTCGAGAATCTCAGACGAGTCTATGGGCCTTGTTCGCTATCTTACAATCGACTGATGCACGAGGCGGTAAATACTCGCATTGACCTAGTGCTGGAGGATTCTTCTTTTTACTCGGTTCAACGCTCACCATTGCGAAGTGCGCGGTCTTTTTTTATGAACCATCGGATGTAAATGGTAAAGTGTATTTTTTAAGTAAAATAAAGAAGAGACTTCTTTAGAAAATTAGTGACATGTGAATAAAGTTATTATGAATGTAGCGATATTTAAAAGAAAAAATAATTTTAAAACGAAGGAAGTGTAGATATACTATAATTTATGACTGGATATTTTTAAATTATATATACAGTTGAAGAAAAAAGGAAATAAAGCAATTCGGGGCGTCATTTTTATTTTTAAATCAAGCTTTAGAGAAAAATTGAAGGGAGTTTTTTATGCTGTGTTTACAGTCGCATTCATTGCTATACAGTGGACAATGCGCGCACTATAATTTTGAAAATTACTTCCCATTATAGTATATGGTCTATTAGTTCACACTTTCATAGAAGTTCAACGAGCCAAATGTGTAATTACAGTTGTTTAATGTCGAAATTTTATTGATACAGTATAGTGTATTGTATAATCTGAAGTTTGATTACCAAATAATTAATTGCACTGATTGACATTTAACGGTTAAAATTTTAGTATGCTCAGAAATTAAAAAAGAAATGATCTTTTTGAACTTTAATTAATTTTTAAATGCAATATGAGAGATTCAAAATAAAGCTTAAGTTATTTTGGAACATTTATTCGAGTATTTATTCAATAGAGTTCATTAAATTAATGAGATTCTTTTTTATATTTTTATATACGATCTTATTGATGATTAATTTTGTGTAATGTTTACGTCATTCGTAAAAATAAATAACTGAATCACACTATAATGAATTGGAAATTACATCAATAATTTCATATTATTAACGTTACTTTTAAACTGATCTAATTATTGTTATATTTAATATTAATTCAAGAGGATTAATAATTTCTTTCCCAGACAATTCTATATGCAGTAAATTCATAACATTTTTATTGCAATTAGTTATAAAAAAATTAATTTCTTATGCAACACAATCATCATTTTTTTCCCTACAGAAATAACAGCTACTCTTGACAGTAAACATTCCTATATCAGAATAGAACATCATCAATATTTCATAGACACACGCGCGGCACCCGAGCATGAATGAAAAGTGACATTTTTATCAAGTCTACGTGAAAATAAAAAACGTTGCAAATATATACTCCGGGGATAATGCACATATACACAATGCTTTTTTGAAATTAAATTATTTACGGTGCACTAGGAACTGTCAATTTTGTAGTTTGATTCATTTTATCGGCGGCGCTCTGCGGTCTTCCTTGTATCAGCTGTCGTTTAATGAAGACTCTGAGTATTCTGACGCATTGATAAGAATCGCATGAGACGCGCATAGATAGGGACGCGCTAAAATAGTATTCAATGCTAAGCTATTTATAGCGCTTCGGTTATTTGTGGCGAGGGTTTCATCAAACGGTTTTATGGAAGCTGAATAATTATGCATGTGGATAGGTATTTAAAAGATTACCTTTTTAAAGGTAATAAATATTGAAATGGTAACCTCTTTATCATCACCCTATCGCCATTAAGAAGTGTGTCCAATGTTGTTTCCTATTTCAGAGGACAAGCATGGCATTTCTGTTTTCTATTTAGTTTATAAGATTTGTAGACTTGAATTTAGCTTGTATATTATAAAGATTTTCATACTGGAAATACTTTCATTGAAATTTTTCAACAACAATCTGGTAGAATATTTTTTAAAAAAATTAACACAAAACACTTTTTATCCATGCTTTTTTTCACCGGAGAAAAGATTCCGGGAATTGTCACAACTAAAACCGGTTTCAGAAAAAAATTTGCATATCCAGCAGGTAGTCGAAAGCTACAAATATAGTCTATATCAATCGAACTCTCGCTGGCAAAACGAACAGGCTCGCGTGATGATTCTTATACTAAAAATCTTTATATCTAGAAAATTACGTGTTATTGTACTAAAAAAATCTTTATATCTAGAAAATGATGCAAACAATGAACAGTTGCCAAGATATATGCATGTAGGTAAACATAATTTTTTCTGCGTATTTATGTACCATTAGGCAATCAATAGTTGTAGCGTATTTAGGTCAACGTTTTATCGTCCGTGCACATAATAAAATTTTCATGAATAAAGTTTGGATACTTGAACTATTTTTAAAAAGTTTATTTAGTGTATCTAAACATTGTAGCTGATTGACTTTCTTGCCTGCGCCTTGCAATATTATGCATTGAAATAATGAATGTATTATTACTTGCTTCGTAAAATAATTAGTGAAAGGAGTCTGCTTACCTATTATCAATCGTTAGCATAATAACGCTTAATGAATTGCGAAGATAATTCTTTCATTTTAATTATAACGTGCATAATATCTTCATAACATGTTCATGAAATCGACGGTGGAGAGGTAGAAGATGTTAATTCGCATTTTGGTTGACGAAGTGCTTCTTAGGATCTCCATATGAGAAGTTGTGGTACTTTCTCTAACTGAATTTTGAATTAATGTAATTGTCTATTATTTAGCCCTCAAGTTATCACCATACAAATAATATCGTACATATTAAAAATAATTTTAATATAGATACTTGAGAACTAAAAACAATTACAAAAAAATTGTCATTGCACGAGAGGATAGACCGCAAGGCTCAAATTCGAATTCTTTTCACCAGCAAAAAACTTTCTTTTGATAGACCAAAATAATGGGTCTTAAAATAAAGCCTCAAAATCCGAGGTCGCTCGTTTAAAGAGAGAAAAAAAGATCAGGTTACCCGACAGTCAGGAATTCGCGAACGTATTAGCGCGATTTTCGCCAAGGTGTATAGAGCGCAGTCGTAAAGACGACCGTTTTATTTTTACGCTGGAATGACGCTTTCGCGCGGCCGAATATTTGCTCGAGCTCCGGAGAATCTCTGTACGTCGGATCGCGAGGCTTTATCTCTACTCGAAAGAAGAAAAAAAAATGCGCGGACGAATTCTATTGACTTTGCGTCGGTATTTTGTCGCATAGGCGCGCGAATTTATTGCGAGAGGCGGACAAAAAAGAAGAAACTGGAGCGATAGGCAAACAAACGGCGCGTAGTGTGATAAGACAAAAGGATGCGTCCTTTTGAGAGTACCACTATCTGGAAAACTTCTGTGAATGACACTTTCGATTCTTGATGACGGTTAATAATAAATCGAACATGCGCGACCACTATGTTTGAATTTTCCTATAGATAGTCTATTTGTAGATTTTAATTGAATTTACATTTTTCATTTGAAATTTCCTACGTGAAATATTAATGAATTATTTCATTAAAAAATATATATTTTCTAAAAATTCACTTTTTCTAAAAAAAATTCAATTGGAATTTGATAGAGGAAGTTCCAAATAATAGTTACTTTCTGAAATATTTTTTTATCTACCGAAAAAAACATTACGACATGAACAGCGTTGACGGTCGCTTTCTGGTGACAGTTCTTTTCCAAATTATTCTTTCAAATTTTTCACAAAAATATTTAACTGACAGCGTTCTTATAAAAATATTCCATTTCGGCATACCTTTGCCGCAATAATACATATTTTTATTTTATTTGAATAATTCAACAATACGTAAAATCGATTGCGAGCAAAAAGACCCTGAAAATGTATGTTCAATATTCATTTTGCTCACTTTGAAAAGCCTCAAAATTTAATCAATCTAGGTCATCGATTTAATAGTGAAATTTTCAATTGTCAACTTTTTCATTTTAGCAGAAAAATTTTCTCTTTGGGCGTTTAAACTATTTTGAAAATTAAAAACAATATATTTTATATCTATAAAGCCCATAAATTGCTTGATATTTCAAAGTAAATATAAAAAGCAGGAAATAGTATATTTCGTACCAATACCCCTGTATAATAAGAAATTGTCTCAGATCACATGTAATGTCGACAAACATGTGATCTGAGGCTTTCTTATTGTACAGGGCTAGGTACGTATACTATTTTTCTGCTCGACGATCCCCGAAAGTTACGACTTCCTCTCGCGTAGCGGCCCGGAAGTTGCGCTTTCGGGCCCGGATGACAGAAAAGAACTTTTTTCAATTCAAGTCAATAAAAAATTAAAAATAGAAAAAGAAGTTTTACTCAAATAAAAATTTATATATTCTCAGCTTCGAATCTTAAACGTCCAGGTGTAAAGGTAACGTAGTCGATCTCTTCGACAGCATCATGAAGTAGGCCTCGCCTTGAAATTTTTGACCGTCGATTTTTTTATCAGGGCTATAATTGTGTCATTGGGCAATTCGAATTGTATTCGGTAAATCTCCGTTCCCGTTAAAGCACTGACCGGCGACGTCGTCGTAATAACCGGCCTATAGCAATATGGTGCACGTGTCAAAGTTGGGTCATCGACGTCATCGCAGGTGATGTCGCTTAGAAACAAATTGGCATAGAGAATTAACGTCATACTGCGGATTTGTTAACGAAAAAAAAATAGAAAATAAATTAAAGTTTTAAATTGGTAGAATCAAAAGAAAAGACATCGTTTATTTATTGCTAACCAGATGAAACTCGAGCTTTACGCTCGAACTTTTTCTTTGAGGGCGACTGCCAGATAAACATGACTAAAAAACAGAATGACTAAAAAAAAACTTTAGTTGAACCAATCACAAAATAGAAAAATAAACTACTATACATTGACGGTAAATTTTATATTCAGATTGTATATAGTAATAACAAAAAAATAAGATAGTTGCAGTTTTAACGTGCACGAAAATACATAAAAAGTTCATGGAAAACTAATAAATAAATAATCTTCGTTAACTAAGGAGAAAAATTGAAGTTTTGCAAAATCCACCATTTAATTCCTTTTGAGATAAACGGTATTTAAATGAGAATGGCAAATATTTACTTATTATCCAAGATATATTACCCGTTGTCTATAACTTCACTTTTGAATTACCAATATTTCCAGATGATAATTTTGCTCACGTCGAAGTTTAACAAAAAATGTTTTATCTTCCAACTTAAACAAACCTGATAGAGCCACTAATCTGCGAACGACAAACTACAATCTATGTATGTACATATCACGCGTTACAGCATTTCCTAAATAACGGAGTATCCATCAAACAAAGCGCAAAGTTCGCCAAAATTCGGAAACTCGACTGTAGCAAGTATAACTGATGGTGCGCTCGTGAAAGGACTTTCCAGGAGTGGAGCATCAAGCGAAATGCTTTTTAATCTGCCAGAACGGAATAAACAGAGCGACAAACGAAATTCAGAACGAAAACCCTGTCCCGGAACAATGGGATTTCGATTGTGCACTTGGACCCTCGTTTCCCAAGTGCTCCCTCTTAAAAAGTTAAAAAAAAATGATGTGAGGGACGAGCTCGTATTTTACGCTTGTCGAAACTAAGAAATGCGAGGGTAATGTGAGCAATTCGTAATTCGCTCGGAGTGCGACACTCGACGCGCCAATTACTAGGACCGTAACGAGAGCGGAGCTTGCAATTTTGCATCTTCGCATTGCGAGTTTTTTTTTGTGAAAAGAATGCTGATAACGTTCTAATTGCCGTAAGTAAAGTTTGTTATGTTAAGGATTAGCTCATTTAGAAATTTATCTGATTAAAAGTTTCTTGCCAGCAATTGTAGTGTACTTTGATGTTTTATTTACATTTAAATTTGTATATTACTTTATCTGCGTTTCTTACTTGTACATATTTGAATGCTATTAAATTGTTTACCAAAGAATTTTTGGAGAATTTTATTTTTTAGATACAACATCGTAAATTACATCACGTAAAATTTCTTACCCACTAAAAATTTTATAATGACAAAATTATTCGTTACACTGTTTTAAGTGTTCAGCTGCTTCGTAATCTCCTTTACTCGGAAAAGGATATTTTCATAAAAATGTTGGAAGTCAGTTCATTTACTTCGATGCAAACAAAGTAATTAAAGTGATCGCTTAATTTGACCCGTTTATCACGCCGCATATGACATTCAAAATTACTCGCTGGGAAGAGTCAATTTCGTGGATCAGAAATAGTAATAAGATAATACTTGAACGATCAAAAGAGGCTCATTTTTTTCTGCCTAATCCACCATGTTTTTCACATCGACCAACCCCAACATAGAAGCTTGTAAATCAGAAAATAGATGTTTTAATATTACAAGTTTAAACATTTTAAATACTTTTATGGATCATCAATACTAAAATGATTTTTACAAGGATTCTTTCTTAAATAACTTTTTTGCGAAAATCTGTAAAAATTTTAAGGATATTCCATAAAAATTATATATCTTTTCCCGACAAATTTTAAGTTATTTTAAAAGTTTTACCGTAATTTTAAATTGCAAGATTTTCCTTAAAAAGCTGCACCATTATTTTTACGAGAAAATTATCTCAGTATGCATATACTTAAGCTTAAAAATTATTTTAAAAAAGTGTAATTCTTTATCCGAATAAATTTAATAATTTTTTTTTCTAAAATGATGAGCGTACTGAAATTACAACGTAAAAAATTCTTAACATACATCTAATTGACTAACATCCAAGATGTAAGCAGCGAATTCTCCGCACAGTACGATGTCATTCTTTTTATTCCCATGCGAAAAGGAAGGATAGAGAGAGTAAGAGAGTCAGAAGCCGGCATACTCTACATATTTTTTAACGAGGCACGTGCAGGAGAACTGGATCCCTGCTGCGCGAACGGCGAGCATGTTGCGATCTAAAAGCAGTCTCTATTTGCAGTTCGACGCTTGTCATCCTATAAAAGAATAAACGGGAACTCGCCAAAAAAATTTCGTGGTAATGCGATCCCGAAATTAGTTCCTTTCCAGTAAAATTAAACGAGTGATTCGTCGACTAGTATCAAGGAAAGCTCTCGTTTAAGGTTTAATCATTCGCGAATTCACAGGGCCGTGAGCAAATGATCTACAAGTCTTAGTCCAAGGTTACTGCCAAATTTTTGGCCAAATAAGAGTCTGCTTGGACACTGAAGAAAGACGGAAAGCGTCGTTAAGCGCCGAAAAAAATTGATGCATAAATACATGAGAGTGCGTGTTAAAAATAATTTAAACGTGACCAGACGGCTTGAATAACAATTCAATCAATTAACGTATTTCCTGTTACATGGATCAGTGACGTTAAAGCGTCGATTGATGATCTTATTATTTTTGCTTGTTAAAAATTGTGAACTTTTGACTCGATCGTATTTTTTTGATGAAGGACTAAATGATATTAAAACAAAAATTCTACAATTAAGCGCTAAATTGTGTAACTGGGTTTGAAATTGTATACTACCCACATATAACACAGAATATCATTTGACCTGTTGTTTATGTAATACAGAATATGAACCAGAGATAAAATAAAAACTTTTCTGATTTTATTTACGTCTTTAGTCTATTTATATTTGTGAATTAAAAAAGTATAACGTATGTACTTTATTTCGCCCAATAATGAATACATTAATATTCTTTTATAAATGAAGAGCGATTCATAAAAAAAATGTAGAACAAGTGCTTATTATTTCAATACAATTTAAACAATTTTTTTTAAGTAAATTGAACTGCACTAGATACAAATTAAATTAATTATAAAATCGGCGTTTTCCTCGCTGAGATAAAGTATTCACCCAGAGTTTAATTTCGCAAGAAATGTTTTTACCGAAGGACAAAACATTGCAGGCTTGATGTCACTCTAACGGAAAATCATCTCATTGCTATTCCTTGCAGGGCCATTACGAATCAAGACGCGTAACTGCGCCAAGTCCAATATCGTCGGCCAAAAAAAAAGTAGCGTCGTTTCATGGGAGCAATAAAAAAGCCACGACCCTTCTGCCAAAATTTTATCCAAATGTGTTTAGCAAAAAGCAGAGAATTTCTCTTAGTCGTTAAATATCATGCCCCGCGTACTTCCATGCAAAGCGCACTCCTATTTTTCGTTTCTCGGCGTATGCCAGAGCAAAATAAAAGCACAGGCGGGAAAAGCAAAACGAGACCCATTTTTAAAACGCTTGAATGGATTAAAAACTTTAAGTTCTGAAGATTTCATTTTAAATTCCAACGCGAGATCAACACTTTTTTCCATCTCATAATATAAACATAGATATGAATATATAAAATAAAAAATATTAATAATAAAGCACGCGAACAATATTCCTCCTTAAAATTACATCTTGCAATAAACCAAAGATGCGAAACAGACGCACACAAATGAAATGAAATTTCAGAAAATACACGTTGAAGTTTTTCCCGCACCTTGAAGATCTCTCGTATCCAGTGCTCGTACAATAGCAGGAGCAAAGATACGGAAAGCTTCACTCGAAAGCACGCACCTCGACTCATCCGAGAACGAGAGTCTCTCAAGGTGTTTTGCGAGCCTTTGCGTTTCGTTTCACGCACGCGCGTGTGCTCATCCTTATCGCGCCCAGCACATATAAATAATTAACGCTGGAGCCGTTTAATCGTGCGAAAGAGATACATGACGTAAGGCCTGGTCGCAGGGGCAGCGATAAGCCGTCGCTTTTTCTTTGTCGGACGGCGATGCGATAAGGACGAGCGATTTGATGGATGAAGACTAATTGGGAGCCGTAGTTTGTTCTGTTGCTTCGGGCGGGCTCTCCTAAGCTTCTTTCCAGCTTTTACTTCTCCGATCCGCTTCAAGGATCGCAGACGTAGCGACATGTTTTTTTTGGAGGGGGAAGATTAGAAGACGTTGTGGTTGTGTAACCAAGCTGTTCAAAGAGCTTATTTTTGTTCGAAGATTTTTTTCTTATCGGAGTGTCTTGTTAAAAACTGCTAAACGTTAATGACTTTTTGGGACATTTGCACGAGGGTCGAGTAAAAGCCATTGAATTATCTGATTTTATATTTAGTCCTGTAACAGAGCTATCCAATTAAGATGTCTAGACGAGTGCATAGCTTTCGCTCGGTACGGTTAAATTGTATCGATAAATTTGCAATGACGTGCTCTAAATTAAATAATTCATTGTCTCCGTTTCACGCAAAATTAATTGAGACACTGTAAGTCTTAATTTGTATGTACAAGAATAATGAGCTTTAAGAAACAGTGGGGATTGTATTGGCAAAAATACCTTTTTTCATCTCTGACGTGAATGCATTCATCTTTCATAAAGCATATAAGAATTATGAATTATAAAAAAAAAGTTTCCAAATGTGCTGGAATCTGTTTTGAATGGAATCTTTATATTTATTTTTAGGTACGACGGCTACATGGAGTTTCTTATTTTAATTAAATTTACATCTGACTCATTTCAGAATAATCTAGAATTCTATACATTTTTAAATTAAAATAGTATCGCGTATTACGACTTGTTATTTTGAAGATTTATTTCAAGCAACTACATACATTTTAAAGACAATAGGGTAACTGCAACTTGTTACGATGTAAAAGAATACTTCTCACTTTACTTACAGAGTGTAAAAAACTTTTTTGAAAATTGCCTTAGATTAACATAATGTTAATTAGGCATTTTAAAAGTCTTTTTACAAATTGAATAGGCATAGTTTCATGCAATCCTTGAACCTTCGCATTTAAAAGAAAAGACGAAAAGCATAGCTACGCCGGAAAACTGCAGACTCATAAATCAATTAAAAGAGATTACATCACAAAGTCAATAAAAAAAGAACTCCAATAGCGTGCTCCCACAATCAGCCTACATCAACTACAACATCTAAGCATTATCCCGAAATACAAAGCAATTTATCAGAATATAGACACCTCCCATATCTCTTAATCTCTTGAGGCAACAGTCGTAAAAAATCAAAGCCTCTTGTCTCTCCGCAAAGTCACGCCGAAATAAAGAGCGCCTCTCATCGTCTATTAGCCTAATTGCATTACGCCCTCGAGTAACTACTCAATTTTGGTCTTGCCGTCTTCGCACTACCAATTGATCGAGGCGTCCTTCGGGAGCGTCGCACGATGCTGCCGAAGACAAGGACAAATAGCTCCGTCGCGCACAAAAGGGAAGGAAAGGTCGAGCGATTTTTAATACCGCGCCAGTTCTCTCCGAGAGCGTCCATGGTGGCGCCGAGCGCACTTCTCTCCCGTTCCTGCAGTGCGCCTCTGCACTCTCCTCGATTATTTATCGATGCGGCGTAACTTCACCCCGCGACGGTCCGGAAGTTCTGCGGGCGTTTCTTGTCCGGGGAGACTAATCGCGCGAGGTGCTATCCTAACTGTATTTTATTAATTTTTTTCGGAATTCTCTTTTCCGTATAATATTGTACGCTCGATGCATGGGAGTTTTCAAATAAATCAAGATCAGTGAAGAATTTTATTTCATTATTTCTTTGTATTTTTAATTAAAGGTGATATTTATGTTTCGTGGGGACATCAGGGTGATTTATGGACGCGCGAAGGAATCACCAGTACATTAAATATTACATTAACAAACAATGCACGATTTGCTCTTCGCCGAGAGAGTTTGCTTTTTTGATTTATTCTTTAAAAGTATTGCTTGTTAATACGAGAATAGATGAAGCGGAATACGAGCGCGGTGGGAACAAAAGGAGCTCATGAATGAGAGCGTAGAAAATGCTCAACGAATTTTCGCCGCCTGTGCAAAGGCGGTGCCGCTGTCGTAAATAAAGAAGTGCTGTATACATCTATAATTTGTTCACCAGGCTTTTAATCGTGTTAACTATTTGCAATTTTACCGTAACGTATTGTTCACGTATTATCAACTTTTTCGAGAGTTTGCTCAACCCGCGTAAAGTGCTTTTTTCGACTTATCATAATGAAATCTATCAAGCGTAAAATTTAATGAATGATTTAATCTTTGAAGCAGGTATAAGTGGAGCGATAAGAATTCTAAGCTTGCTGCGGAAATATAAAACTATTATGACAAATTAAAGGCATTTGTTTTCGACAAACATATATAAAGGATGATACTAAAAAAATAATTTATTTTTAAGGATTTGCCATTAAAAAATACATTAAGTATGCAGCCCAGTAAAGATAACAGATCTCATCAACCTGCATTTATGAGTCAAAAAGTTGTTACATAAAATAGTTAGTGTTTTACTTTAATTCGGCTATCTGAAATGGTACAAATGAGTTATTTTTGAATTCTGCGTTCCCCCCAGATTTACTTGACCTAGGACGCGATGAATTTGCGCGCAAACTCGTTTAGCTCGTAACAAGCATTATGAATCTGATTTATAGCATTAACTTGAGAGTAGGCTGCGTTACGATGCCACCTAGCACGATCTACCCTGGGAATTGCGGTCGTTTTGACTGTAATCAATTTATTTCGAAACTCCCTCATTTAAAATGGAATAAAATTAAAATCTAGATTGCTAAAAATATGAATACGAAGTGAAAAATTTTTTTCAAAACAATATGTAAGAGCATGACTTTTTACTACTCTTTAAATGAACAAATTTAATGCATCTGCGTTCTCACAGAAATTACTTTATAGTCAGAGTAAAATGACTCGAATGATTCAATGAAATGGCAAAATTCCCGCATACAAAGCTAAATTTTTGGCATTTCGTTTCGCACTGCTGGTGTGAACTCGTCTGTAAAGCACCAGCAGTTCTTTTCAGACCAAATCTGTCGCTGAGTAATATATGATACTGAGGTTTCCTACTCTTCGCCTGAAGCAGAATTTTGTAGTCATCCTTTCATGAAAAATTGTTAAACTTGAGCAAACTTTAAGTTTCGGCAAATCAATTTCTGGATTCTACGAAAATTTTCGTAGATTATCCACATTTTATTTTTTTTTTTATTGTCGATACAGCTTCACTCACACGACAAAGTTACAAGCGAAGTGAATCACTGATTACATTATTTTTTCAAAACTTGTTATCACACTCTGCTGTTTTACAGTATACTTCGTTTCTCAGTACTATTCAAGTAACCCAAATCTCAGCTCCTGGTTGTGAAAATCATATCCACTGTCCTCGATTTTTATTTGGTACCTTCATTGATTATTCGGGAAGCGATGTTGTAAGATACTTTTTCGTCGAATTAGCTCGCCACTCATTTTGGACTCGGTTCCGCTGGCAATCCTGGCGAGCGTCGTTTTAATTTAGCCTACGAGTAAAGGCCTCCTATACAGTTGGAGACATGAGTCGCGACTCCACTTCGGTCTGAAGATGCCGGGAGCCGATGGCCGAATTGAAAAACGTTACGTTATTACCCTTTGTAATTATGGTAATCTTATTTTTTTCTATCTGTATACCCGAGTACGTAAGATTTAAATTTGAATAATTATTTATACGTTGTTCCATCAGGATTCTTATCGAATTGTATTAGAATTATTTAAAATCACAATTTTATACGAAAATTTTTAAGAAGCTGAATACATTTTCAATAGTGTACAAAAGTTGCTCCGATTTATTTTAGAAGAATTTGATAAAGAACCTCGTTAGCTACAAAAACCGAATTACTGATAAATACTATGTCGCCGCAGTAGAAGCAAGTGATAAAGTGTTTTCCTGGAAAAAGACTCTCGAGACTAAATCAAACGAGTATTATACATCTTCGATTCATCTTCCAATCGGTATTCCGTGACGCGGCGCGTGTTAACAGCGACTTTCCGCTGCGGTGCGTCTAAAAATTGCCATTGTGTAATTCGTACACTTCAAACGGAGCAGCTATCAATGGCATTATCACTGTCGCTACGGCGGCTGGAGACTGATTCTCCACCTCTAGTTGGCTCTTGACTTTAACTTGACTGACGCGAAAAAGACATTGAGAGCGGCTTTTGAGCAGCAAGCAAATCCACCGGAGAAAAAGATAAAACTAAATCTAGTGCACTATTGTATATTTCTATTCTTTTTTAGGAAAATTCGGATCCGGAGAGAGTTTTAAAAAGTTCCTAATGGAGTTCAGTGGAGCTCAGTCTCCTGAGGGGTCGATTGTTTTATTTTCGTTGTAAATGGCGCGCGATCAGGTACTGCTTTATAAATTACTTTAATTGTTTTTCTGCGATTTTGTAAAGTTAAAGGAAAGAGAGAATGAACAATTATAATTACTTTGCGAATGAGCAGTTACGAATGTTTATTCACAGAAAAAAAAGAATGTAAAGATTCTACGATATTACACACTGTTTAGTAATGCGCATATAAGATGAGAAATTACTTGAATTTTTTAATGTTATGGATTACTCGTTAATCAATACTAACTATCGTTTAATTTATACAAGTCGATGATTTAATGCAATTTTTTTTGTAAACGTTTAAAAGTAGAATTTATGACTTTTAGTTACATTGTAATAACATTTTTTTAAAAGGCGTTTAATTATAGTTTTTAACTGTGAAATAACTAATGCAGACTTCTAAAAAATACAATACACAGGTGACCATTTTTCAGTTTGTAAATTCTCGCGTGCAACTAGAAAAAAGTGCCAAGAGGTAACTGTACTGATTCTTTAATGGAAACAAAAAATGCAAATCATCTGGTCATAAAGTGCAATAGTATAGTTTGACAAAAAAAATACAACGTCTATTAGCTTTTCTTTAAAAAAAAATGATATTTTAAAATGCAAGACAATTGCGTTAAAAATAATAATATTGAATGCTTGTAATAGAAATATATTGTATTCCATGATTGAAAAGTTATAATTAAAAACAGATTAAATTTCGTAATGCTGACATTGACATTTTAATGTTAGAACTTTTCAAAATCATGGACCAATTTTAAAATTCCTCAGAATTTCAACTTGTTTTAAAACTTTACTGCTTGTGATTAAAGGAAAACCATTTGATATAATGCATTTTAGAAATTCGTAAGCATTTGTATACGACACTACACAATTTGATTTTTGTAATTCCAATAACATCCAATTAAAGAGTAATTTGGAAACCATTCATTCTTTGATTCATTGAAATGAATCACCAGAGAAATTTATAAGCTGCAATTTATCGTTTAATATAGATAAATGAATCATCCTAGCACAAAGTAATTTGAAACATTTATTTTGATTTCCCTAGCCCTTACTAGGCTGTCAATCAATTTAAACTATTAATATTCATTCTTCATAATCTCTGTAAGTCAATTCCCCGAGTCACAGCTGAAATAAACACTCAAACAGCGTTAGCTCCGAAACAATTCTCCCTGCTACAAATCATCAAATCTTCATCTAGCACCATAAAAAAACTCTACTTCTGATCTGGAAATATCACACAAATCCATCTACACGAATATTATCACACGAATATCTGTATCTAATTCCATGCACTATCTAAAACGAAAAAATCATCTGGACCAGCTACGCAACAGAGAATCCTTCGTGTAAATCCCATAGAAACCCAAGCCAACACCATCTGGTGTTCTTATAACTTCCCAAAGCTGCACCAGCTGATTCCCGAGAGCACGATGGTATCGGAGCCCGACGTAAACATACGAGGCGGCGACTCCGAACTGCAGCTATACACACTCTAACGTGTCAGTCGCGAGCGGGCATTACGTATACGGAGCAAAAACCGCATGACGCCAAACTTACGTTTCTGCAAAGCGTGCTGAGGTTCCTGGAACGTTGAGCCGCGACTATGAGCCGGCCGGACGCGCTCAGCTCCAGCCTCAGGCCCAGCATGGCGCGGCAGCAGTTCGCGCTCGCCATCCTCCTCCTCGCCTGGTTATACTCAATTAATATCGGGTATACGTTTTACAGAAATACCGCACTCACTCCTTTTTTCTCTTTTGTACGGTATACCCACGTGGAGCACGTGTGCGCACGGGTCAGCTATTATCGCACTGTACAAACACTCGCGCGCGCAAAGCGTCCGGAGCTACGCCGGCAGCGGGGCATAGGGGGGACGGGCGCGGCGAAGACACCTGTTCGGATGAGGACGCGCGGCGGCGCGGTTACTGGCACCCGGCGGCATATTCCACTCGCCGCCGAATCGCGACTGGCGCGAGCGCCGAGGTGCCGTCCTGATGTTCGCGCACACGCGTATCGCCGCGTTGGGTAGTGTGCGCGCGCGCGTGTCGCGTTGAGCCGGCCGCGCGCGCGCGCGCGTCTATAGGGCCACCAGCGTGCTTTCTTCGGTCGAATGTGCGCAGGACGGAGGCAGGAGTTGGATGTGGGGAGAGAAGTCGAGAGACGCAGCTGCCGGGGAAAGGAAATTGACGAGCGGGTTACGACGTAGCCGTGACGGTTGCTTACGCGTGGATTGGAGCGTTTGTGCTTTGATACAAATTTCATGCTTTTCTGTTCAAGTGCTTGGTAGATGGTTCATACGTAGGTGGACTCATTCAGTTTTAAAATCTTGAAACGGTCCCGTGAAACGTGAATATGAACTTCTGTATGCGGGAGCTTGGCCTTCGGGTTTACACATACGCGCTCTTCGTGAAAGCGAGCTCCGTTTCCTGGAACGGCCGGGTAAATGTAAAAGAGAAGGTTGACTTGCATGGTGTAATTAATTTAGATAAGTTCTGAATTTCCCGCCCTTGAGGCCGTGTTTATAATGTCCCGCAGTTTTTACTTCAGAAATACTGTTTTTCTGAGCAGAACCTGCGACATGGTTGCAGTAATGGTAACGTCGGTTTCAGTTTTACCGTGGTGGTTATCAATATCTTGTATTCCAATTCGTTTTTATCCATTTTCATCGCGTCGCTTCCACCCACGACCAGGATGGTCTTATTAGAATCAGACTTGCAAAGGATCCGGAGAATTTTTTCTTCAATGAAACCATTCCATTGATCTCCATCACTGATGCCGCTCACCCTCTGATTCACGGCAAACTCCGCAAAAGAATCAGAAATGATGGCGAAGCTTTTCCTCTTTTCCTCTTGTCTATGCAATACCATTGGACCAATATATATAACAATTTAAATCAATACCAATATACCATTGAAAAAATCTGACAGCGGACTGTGACATTCACGTCGATAAAGCCTGCTGCGATATTACCGTCAGTGGCGCAGAGCTAGCTGTATATTGACAATTTAATAATATATTAGGCAGCGCCAAAATCCCATGTTAATTTCCATGTAGTGGAAATAGTAGGAAGCTTTGGAAGCGTCGTTATATATATTTATATGAGTTTTTTTAATATTGCTTTTATATTTCTCCGCCAAACTTTATTTGTTATCTAAATTTTCCTCCAGAATTCTTATTGTTAACGTAAATTGTAACAAATGTTAGTATTTTATTGTTAAGTAAGACATTAAATACAATAAAAACGTGAGTTAATATTAATATTAAAATATTTATTCTATTAAAATATACAACTTCCTGAATAATATAGTATTTTGCTTCAGTCGTAAAAAATAATTCACATCAATATCTTACATATTTAAAAATATAGTTTTACACCAAAAATCACATGAAACATTCATAAAGTTACATAGAAGTTCAAACTAATGTTGTCTAATATAATTAATTTTTTCTAATTGAACCAAGGGTTTTAACTGTTCAGCAAATATTCTGATATCTTCAGCAATAGCATTTTGACCACTCGGAGCTAAAACACTCAATTCAACCAGGTAACTTTGTGATATAGCCTCTACTCCATCCGGAATCTTTCCTTGACTCATCTTAAAAATCTTGGAAACAGTTACCTTCATTCTACCTTTGCGGAACATGTATCCTCTAATTATGTATTCAAAATCTAATCTACAACCAAGTTCTGTCAGAAATTCTACAACAGTATTACTTGTTGCAACATCTAAACTGCTCCGCACTACTGTAGGCTGAGATTTATCTCCTAATTCTGGTTGACCAATGTATCTGAGCTGCCAAGGCATGTCAGGATAATCAAGAGCTCTGCGTACTCTCAAATACAGTGGCTGCTCTGGAGGTGGGCCCTTTCTAAGACTGAAGCACATTTCATGATCATGGAATGTTTCTGGTCCAGTGTCAACATTATCACAAAGTCCTCTGAGTCTGTGAAGGAGCACTTCAACTGCACTGTCAAGCACAGATCCTTGCAAAAAGTATTCTTGATTAGGAATAATATTGGATCTCAAAGCAGCACTGAGGCTATCTATAGCAGTACTTATAGGAGTCGTCATTTTTTGCAAATTAACGATAAACAGACACAAAAGTTTCCGGAAAATAAAGTAGATCGCCTTTTTTCTAGGTTATGCCAAGTTAGAATGCTAACTTCATATTACCCTACGCTACCTCATTTATTAACCACTTTATTAACCGTTATATCTATCAAAATGTTATAAATAATAATAATTCTTAAGATTTATCTTATAGTATTCGGCTTTCACTCTGCTCACTGTTGCACGACCGAGACTCCGAGAGGCTACTCGCGTCCAGTGGTGTCAGATAAAATATTTTCACTGGGCGTTGGCCAACTTCAGAGCGCTCAATGGAACGGGAACGTCGGGATCAGACTTGGCGGAAAGTTTGAAATCATATTCAATTACAATAATGTTGCTTTAAATAATAATAAACTGAATTGCTGTACAGCAATTGCGAAATTATGAATATTAATAAATATTTCTACCTCTGGAAAATGATTGAAATAAATAATCAATAACTGTATTAAAAAGTAATTGAATAATCGAAAGAATTCCCCTTCTATTAGTAAGGCTTAATTTTCTGATTCACCGCAATTGTTATTTCTTGTATTGATAGTAAGTGAAGCTTTATTTAACAATAATATGCGAAAAGAATGTTTATTTATTCATTTAACGAATGAGTGGTTATTTATTTATTTAAATAAAAATTTGATTATTTAAAAGAAAATTTATTTGTTTTGTTTATTGAAAAAGGAACATTATTTATATGTGAAAAGAAAATTTATTTTGTTTATTTAAAGAAAAAGAAAAATATGTGAAAAGAAATAAAATTTTTTAAAAAAAGTAAAAAATTTTTAAAAATTCCTATAATTCTCTTTCATAATGCTGGGTCAATAAAACAACGGGGTAACAATAAACAATTTGTAAAAATTATGATTTTTGAAAAAAATTATAAAATTTTAGTAAGAGTAGAAATTCCAACTTTGGCCACCACGGCGCCACCAGCTGTATTCGTTAAATCATAAATTTAAAGCGTATAATAAGTTATAAATGTATGTTACATATACCTTTACGTAAATTACATCTCATACGCGGGAAGCTTAAATTCTCTTTGCAGGAAAATAAAAACTATTTAATAACATCAATATTACTAAATAATTTTTATGAAGGCTATTGAGCATTCATAGCATCAGGGATTTAATTACGTACTGTATCATCCTGAAAAGTATTTTGTGAATAATAGAGGATCTTGAATTTATTAAAACTTTTATAGTGCATAAAGGTTTTACACTTTATGTAAAATAATTAAATATAAAATACAGTTTATTCTGGATTCTTGGTTCACTTGATAATATTTGTTTGTTTGTATACCTTGCCTGTTAAATTTTCATTTAATACAGTCATTAAAGCAGTTTACATTCTATTATCTTTCTCTTTACAGCCTAAAAATAAACAAATATTTGAGAAGGTACAAACTGAAATGTTAATAATAATAATTCTTATAATTCGCTTGTTTGTTCAATTCTTTTCATTAATTTAAGTGATTCAGAATCAGAATGAAGACAAACTAAATATGCTAAAAACGTACTTCCTTACACTTTTAAAGCATTTTAATATGAAAATAATTAATAATAGTGATAAATAAAATGATACAAAAAAAATTTAAGTAATAACTCACTCGGGTCGCCATTTCGAATATCTCTTTGACACCTTCTGAAGTCTTGGCTGAACACTCGAGATATGTAAAAGCATTAATTCTTTTAGCCATCGCTTGACCTTCGTTTTTCTTGACAGGTTCTTGCTTTAGTCTAGCAAGTTTTTTGATAGTGTGAGGATCGTAGCGCAGATCCTTTTTGTTGCCAACAAGAATGACTGGTACTCTTGGACAAAAGTGCTTAAGTTCTGGTGACCACCTTTCAAAAACATTTTCAAGAGTATCAGGCGAATCAATAGAGAAACACAGTAAGATGATATCTGTTTCAGGATAAAACAGTGGCCGAAGTCTATCGTATGCCTCTTGTCCTGCAGTGTCATACAAGACAAGCTCACACTATAAAAAAAATTTTCCGAGTTAAAAGAACAACGATATAATTAGATCGTACAGTTAATCCTGTAAGAAATGTAATTGAACGTCCGCAAGATTATATCATACATACTTGTTTTCTATCTACTTCAAAAGTTGTTGCATAAGTTTCAAACACAGTAGGTACATAATCCCGCGGGAATAAGTGTTTGCCTTCTAATAAGCCTTGGAACACCAGGAGTAAGCAAGTTTTACCGCAAGAACCATCGCCAACAACTATCAATTTCTTTCGTATAGCCATGAATTCTACAATAAACACATTAGTTATGTTAGTTTTAATGAATCAAGTCGGAAGCAACGTGTATGCAGTTATAAATTAAGGATGTCTTGATTTTTTTATTGTTCAGAAATCTGACAAATGGTATAAACATACAAACTCAACTCAGAATTCCTTACAATACTTTTTAACTATGTGATTTAATTGTTATCTTTGCCCAAGACAACGATAAGATAGCAAAATCAGAGTTATATTTAACTCTGGCGATGAGCAATTACTCATGTCAGAAAATTGACTATCACCAATAAAAAATTGATACAGTTAAAAATATATTTATTCCTAGAACTTCATTTTATACTAAACAGGCATACGGTTCAATGAATATCAAATACGGTATAAATTGTTGCTTATTAGACACAAAAAATCTAATACATTTTAAAGTCGAAAAAATTACTTAACAGTGTCATTTATCGAATGGGGAAAAAACTAGTATATTTCTACATTTTAGAAATTTTAATAAAGCAATAATTTTTAAACTAAAAATGTATTAGATTTTCTTATAATACAAATAAATTATGGAATAAATCAATAAATTAAAATAATAATTCGTAATAAATTAAAATTGTACAAAATATCAGTGAAACAAATTGATTTAAAATTCAAGTAGGAATTTGATGACTGAAGGCATATAAAAAGATCGCACGATTTTGTTGTTTACCATCTTAGTTATTATTATTTATATTAACAATGAACTTTGTACATGATTCGTTAATCTGCCTTATGGCACAAGCGACAGTATAAAAAGGAAAACAAATGTACAAATGTAATAACAAAAAAAACGTTAATACATTCTACTGTATACATAACATTTAATTATGGCATGGTGTGGGTGGCATCGCGCTTAAAAATAAATTATTAGCACGTTTAAAAACATGAACAAGTGAAAGGTAGAGGTTTCAGTTCACGTTTTCGTACATTATGCTTTAAAATGTTTTTAAATGCTGGTACAATTTTCATTGTGATTGCATATTCTTGTAAATTAGACATTTCTTTTAATGAAAAAATTTCTTTTCTCAATTAAAGAATGAGACAGTTCACTCACGGGCAACAAATGAAGTGTCGTGAAATGTTGCTTAGACTTTGATATGCCTCGGGATCACAAACAATTCAAAAGGAATATGTAATACCAAACTTAATCTAACAGTCATCCTGATTTGATTAATTCTGACAAAGAACAGAGGAACTTAACATCGACACCTTATACTGCGTACACAAATAAAAGTAAGTAAAAAAATACAGGATTATGAATTCGTAAATAATCATTTAATTCAAGCTAATAACTAAAACTTAATTATTAATATTAACAATTATGAAAATCTCAATTATTAATATTAATATCGAATAAATATACACAATGAAATTATTTTAAGTACTAAAGTAAACTTTATATAAACTTTTATAGTCAATGATTTATTTTCAAACAAATGTTATACCCTGTCAAAGGGATAACACATAAATAAATATCAAAGTCAGAAATTGTAAAATACTTTTCCAAAGTTCAATAGTTGGAAGAAATTATTTACGCGACCTTCTCTGACTGTTATTTTAAGCATGAATGAATTACATACCGCACAAATACATCAATTGACATTTGTTTTTTTTTTTACAAGTATAAGTGTAGAAGTGATGTGTAATCTTGTAAGGTCAATTTTATAAACGCAATTAGAAAAAAAATTCTTTGTAAATCTGAGTATAAATCGCAACGCCACAAAAATCATCCTGATATGAGTTTTGTTTTTATTCCTTTCGACAAGAAAATCACGCTCGTGTCGTAGATTATCTTACTGTTATAGCTGCTTACTTACAGCAAGTTTACACCCAGAGCAGTAAGAAAATATCCTTCTTTTTTTTCTTTGACGAATAATTGAGTGATCGAAAATTTTACGACACTTGGAGGAAAGTCGAGAGTGCTTCAATCTTTTCACTTTTAATATATTGCAAATGATTTCTTTTTTAAATTTATTGCGTGACTTTTATAGCTTCTTTTCGTTATTACATTCTTTTTTTTATAAAAAATTTTTTATAGACAAGTGAGCCATTGCCAAAGAAGTTAACACATTTTTGGAGTAAGTCCAATTTAGTGTGCAATTAATCTCGTTAATAAATAGTCAACAGAATGAGTAGAACGATAAATGAAACTAAACAGTTCTATGCAGTGTCAATGAAAAGTAATTCAAAAAAAGTTAAAAAAAAAAAAGTAGATATAAAACATACCACACTCCTTACAAATACAAGTATAAAAAAATACGTAGTTCGTAGTAAATTAAATAAAAAAACTAACTTCTTTGACTTCTCCAGTACAATAATGCATTGTATCACTTGTTCTAGTCAGCGTTACTTACTCAATGGACTAACATCTTTACAGCAATGTACAAACGAATGCGTCATATACAGATGCATATTATATCGCCATTCATACTTCAAACAGTATTGTCAAAATATACAAGAGACGCTTCAGTCGTCTTCAATTTCATAGACTGTACATACAACAGTGAATAAATGATGTGCATTGCTTTCCATTTAACGTATAGCAAAGCAAATCATGTAAAAAACGCTCACTTAGGCATAGTTCATTTTTTAAGTTATATTTGCACTGTTAAATTAACTTCACTTCGAGAGTCAATGAAACTTGATTAAAATAAATAGTATTTTTATACATAACTTAACGATCGTTATTAAACTTATTAAGAAATTTGTAATTTTTAGAGTAAGGCAACTAAGGTAATGTTAGTAAATAATTTTACGAATAAACCTATTTAATTTTTCTTAAATATTTTTGATTTAATGACTTGAACGTTTTTTTTAATTGGCTGCTGAACGCTTTGCCCAAAATTCGTAAAAAATTGGTAATTTTTTTTCTGTCAAAATATACGAGTCCGCAAATACATGAGAACGTCCCGTACACTAATTTGGTCCAATGGCTAAAGACGCTTCATTACTCTTCTCCACAACGAAATTAATTTTGGACGATTTTTTTTCTTTCAACTTCTCATTCAGTATTCTCGCGCAGCAGCTTTCTTCCCTAAAGAGGTATGAAAAACACTGGTCCAATAGAAGACTTTAAAAAGGAGATACTCCTCGCTTCTCTGAAGAAACTTCTTTTTTTTTTTGCTCAAAAAACATCTACAACACATTGTTGTCGTCATCGAAGCGACCGATGGCACTAAAGGAGACGATGTTGCGTTTTTAAACGACATCCGTTACATGGCAAAAGTTAGAATGAACAGTTAGCGTAGAATCAATCAACCATCGATAGCTTTTTTTTTTATCTTTACAGCTTATTACTTTTTTCTGATATCGCTTCGCGTAGGCTGCCGAAATTTCTTAGTGACTAGTTTTTCAATCTTCCGCTCGGCTTCCTTAGGCCGTCCTTGCATCTCGCTGTAGGCTGCTGCTTCCCTCGTAGTGGTCGATAATCCACCGAACGCGGAAAATAAAATCCATCGAAGTTTCCCCTGCCTTACTCGCCTTATAACTTACGGTATCTGTACAAATAATTACACGGCTACCAGCTCCGGCAAAATGGAGTCGAGCGCTATAAGTATCTCCTCGACGGTCGGCTCACTTGCGTTTCATTTTATCAGCGTTAGCTAGGTCGTCACGGTGTCGGTGAGGTCATCCTTCAACCACTGGGGTATCGTCCTTGAGCCTAGGCGCTTCAGCAGCTTCACCAGGGCCGTATTGTGCGACAGGTAATACCTCTGTGACGTGAAAATTTTAATGTTAGTCTTTCATCTTTATGCGTTATTGTGTAGAAATGTACACACGGAGAAAAAAAGTATTGCAGAAATTTCTATCTGTAAGGAAACGAGACCATAGACTGGACTCTTGAATAAAAATTACAATACTCTTGCGCAGTAAAAATTGACCAAAAATATAGTAAATTGTTCTGTTTTTACAGAATTATTTTCAATGCTGTGCTGTAAAATTTACTACTATGGTAATTTTTATGTCAGAGTTCAGTCTCTGGTACGGTCGTGTTTCGATACAGATAGTAATTGATACGTCACTTTTTTCAGTGAAGGTCTCAAAACACATGGGTAAAATCAAGTCTTGGATTTTGATTAGCTTCAAATCGAGGAGTTCGTGGCTTTGAGTGATTCGAGGCAGTGGAGTAGAGGTAGGATAAGGTAGCCTGAAAATTTCAAATGAAATGGATAAGTCGTTTAAAAAAATTGAGTAGACGAAGATTTTCAAGTACTCCTAAATAAATAAAATAATCTAATTAGATTTAGTTTGAGAAATGTATAATTCAATAAAAAGTAAAAAGTAAAAAACCACTGAAAAATTTACTACATGACCTACAGTTTATACACGAAAATTTATTTCTTTAACTTACCTAATTTGCCATTAAATTTATTCAATTATCGTTCTTGAATTCATTAAAACTTCAAGTGCTTAGCAGACTTGCATTTTTTAGTTTGTTGGTCTACTCAAGCTTTTTAGTCTAATCAATTTTTTATGTCAATTATAACTAATCTTAACTGGATTTTGTCAAGACGTATAAAAAGTGTCATTTGTCATGATTAAGTGTTTGTGACATGCTTGCGGACAAACTTACTTGCAAAAATTTATATGATCTGTCCTCCATAGGTGGGTACTGACGGCCTTTGCTTTTTCCGAGACACTTTGTGCGATCCTCGTTCGTTACTTGGCAGAAAAATCCCTTCTTCGGATCGTACCTTAAGTGCGTTGAATAATTGAAGGTGGGAGTTATCTTGAGAAACCTCTGGAGCTCGTGAAGTGTTTCCACAGGATTTTGCCGCAACTGCTCGCCATCGATTATGTGCAGCTGCTGCGCTGGATAATACGAGAGCCACCTCTCGAGGTGCTGAGCGTATTTTCCGGGATTCAGACATCTATCGATAAACAGTGTGATATTAATATTGAGTTCAAATAAATATGGTGTTTCATAGAGCTTTTATAGAAAACTCGATACAAGCATCGACGTTCGGCTTTTTAAATTTCTCGAAAAAATCAAGACCAGATCAAGACGAGATTATTTTTACCAATATTTTTCAAGAGCCTAATAAGATTTCCTAAATAGTATCTCTATCGAATTGAACATTCGTATTTTCTATACAGTTTATCGTACGTTGAAAATTAAATGCTCGTAAAAATTTTAGTTTAAACATTTTTCTCAGTTAAGTTTGCTTTATTTTAATAAAAAAAATATTCCCTTAATTTCTTTAAAAGCTCGCTATACCATCACGCGGAAAATATTTCGCGAAAGTCGAGGAGGAATTATCATCGAGTGATTCCTTTGTACCTGTTCCGCAGGTCTCGGAGGGCTTTGGGCGCAGTATCATCGGCTGTGATCACCGAGTGAAACGAATAATTCTTGGCCGTAACGTCGCCGTGCACTTTGGTATGCTGATACCAGGAGTAGGCTCGCCTGGCTGGCGACAGGAGTATCGTGATGAGCTTGGCTTTTGGCAGGAGCGCATGCGCTCGTCGAGGAACAAGTTCACCGTCGAAGTACGTCGCAGACTTTTCGAAGAGGTAACGCGAGCTCTCGTTTTTCGCCGCTGGGAAGAAGCTCATGTACCTGAAAACATGTCAATTTGAATTAGTCAAAATCTTCGTCCACCGCAGCCTCTAAAAAATTTGAATAGGCAAAAAGCTGCAGCAATTCTTTAAATTAACTTCTAAGTAGAGTTTTTTCACACCTCTATATTATGCAAACTGTTTAATTAATCAAATTGGATTTACTTAACTGTTATCCCGTACGCGAGATAAAACATCTTAACTAAATATTAGAAAAGATAACATTAGTAGATACCAATCAAGTCCCCTGTAGTAATTTTTTCCATTGAAGAACTGAATCTCCTCAAAAGTATCTGGACTGGGTAAATTGCTGCTGATCGCAGGATGCAAAGACAGAAACGTATATAAAGCTGTCGTTCCAGTTTTTTGTGGTCCAATGACCAAAAATCTCGGCAGCTGATCACATGTTTTATTTTTAGACCAAATCCGTTGATGTCGTTGATCGTCACAAGGATTCTGAAAAAATTATTCTTAATTAGTTAATAGATTACAAACGTTACTATAATTAATTAATTCAGATAGTTAATATATATATATATATTTGTTTTTGTTCTAGTAAATATAAATACAACGTATTGAAAATCAGGCAAATAGACATTTGCTGGATACACAGTATTTACACTTGATTAAAAGTATCTAAAAGAAAAAGGTAAATACGAAAGTAAAACAAGATAGATTGTTATAATTCACTTAAAAAAATTGAAAATAAAACTATGTTCCAATAGGTAAACATTGTTCGCGAAAATTGCAACGTGTATAAAAGTTCAAACGAAGTTTTATTTGGACGAAAAGATCGAATAAAAGATCGAAATCAATAACATTTGAAATATTTTTCAATTTTGTACACGAAAATATATTATTTAATTTAGTAGTTTTAACTAATACTTATAGAGTATAAGTATATATTGCTTAGTGGATTTAAGTCGTAACGTCTGGTGAATAATTTAACGTAAAATACTGTTTTCACAATCTAAATTACAGTATAGTTTTTCAGTGTTTTCTGTATTTTAATTATTCTGTCACGAATGAAACGAACCCTTTTTCCTTTACTCCTCGTATAACCTGTAGTTCATTTCGTGTATAATAATTAAAAAAAAAGTCTAAGCAAAGTACACACTTGATGACAAATTTCACTTTATATAAAAAATATACCATTTGTAGGGATAATTAAAGAAAAATACTTACACCCCAGACGGGATCGGTCTCCTCCGGGTAGAGCTGGAAGTACCTATCGCCAAGCTGCAGTGGGGGTGCGCTCGACAGTCGTAGGTTCGTCCAGCACTGGATGAACTTGATTACCGACTCGAAAGTGTAGAGAGCCAGCCGATCGTTTCCGTAATTCGACATGTGCGTCATGAAAATATTTATCTGCGAAAAGCGAATATTATACACACGTGCTCTTACGCGTACGGGGCGAACAAAAAAAGTTGGAAGTTGCCCACGTGATCCAATTTTTTTCGCGTTGAAAACAAACAAAGTACTTTCAGATAAAAATGGAATCGATATTTATACACCAGCAATGTTTGCGTGCATGTACGCGCGTAAGTAAAATATGTTTGCGCTCTAATTTCAAGGGATTGCCGCGCTGCGAATTACGAGTGTTGGCGAGATTTTTTTTCAACGGTTAATAGAACAGAGTGGGAAAAATCAATGAACTACGGGCAGATAAAAAGGTAATTCGTGCAATGGGCAATGTGTGATTATCTTCGTAGCCTTTGGGTAATTAGTTCGCTCTTGCCGTGAGTAATTGATTGGAGGATAAACACGATGAATGGATTTCTTTTTTTTTTTTTGAAATTCGAATTACAAGTACCATTGTGTAATAATATAATTTTAGTGGTTTATCCATCTTGAAATATAAAAAACATTATTTAAATAATTCACATTTTTCACATTTCTAATAATAGTATTTACAGTAATATGATATGAATTCATCGATACTACAACTTTAATACTGGCACTAAAAAATTCAACACTGGTTATTTTAAATATTGTACAAAATGATAAAAAAAATTGGAGCGACACAATCGACCTCAATTCGCGTCGTCGAAAGTTTAAAATGCTTTTAAAAAAGTTTTACTTCTGTATCTGGAAAACATGGAGAAATTCATAATTGAAGTTTGCGCTGTGAGTGCTTATATACGAAATACCCTGTCGGACTAAACGGGGATCATTACTACTTTCGCATGTATGCAGATGTAGGTACTCGCAATGTTAATTTGCCAACTTCAATTACGAATTTCTGCTAACTTTAACTCAATAATTTAAATAATATTTTTAATAAAAAAAATTGCATAAAATTGTGTTTAATGTTAAATTATTTATTTATGTTAATTATCATAGACAGCGTAGCTTGCGTTTCGGTGCCAATTGAGTACGTTGCATACTAAACCATGGTACAGGCAATATAAAAAATTACATTCATCCTTATTCTAAAATATTTTCAATATTTACTGTAAAATTTTATTTTTACACAAAAGCAAAATAAAATCTAATTACACTAAATAACGTACATTTTCTACCAACGTATTAATTGAAACCTGTATTTCCTTTTTTTTATAAAGTAAATTAAAGTAAGGCGACGTAAAGTGTGATAGCATCCTAACTTCGATGGCCGCGACGTAAAAGTCTGCCGTGAAGATAAAAAAAAAGAAGGAAGGAAGTACGTCAGAATGCTTTCTTTTTTTATTAATCCTCGTTACTCGCGGAGGATTAAAATCCGCGGTGTAATCAGATAAAATCGTAAAATCTTCATTCCCGAAGTAATTTCCGATAAGCCGAGCCTGCACCGGAGTTATCGGCGCTATTAAAATCGCTCGCAATAATAGGCGCTCGCGAGGCCGGAATCGCTCGCGGCATTACCCGTCGAAACGGGCACGCTCCGTCGAGAAACGAATGGAGATATTGACGCGGGACTTACCGGATTGTAAACGATGGTCTGGAACAGCTCGCCGCCCTGGATCGACTCGTCCAGCTTATCTCGACCGCCGGGATACCTCTCGATAAATATTGTGTGCGTAAACAGACCGCACGTCTGCCTTGGCAGTACCTAAAACAAACCGGGACAGTTAGTTGCGTCCTCTCTCTCTTCTCTTTCTCTTTATACGTGTATATATATTTATGTGTGTGTGTAGGTGTGTGGGTGTGTATGCACGCGCGCACGTGTTTGCGTGTATCTCTCTTTCTGTTCGAGCTGACTCTTGCTAATGCGCAATATGCATTATGGATTTTAGCCGCTAGTTTGCGAGACGGCGGGAGCATTGAAACTTCGTCGCGCGCGTAGTTTCAACTACGCTATTGAATAACAATCGTACATTTGAATACTGGCGGCATGAACCCAGTTTGATTTATCCCCCGTGACTGTTCTTCATTTTTTCCCTCTCTCTCGATAATGAGTCCGGATTTCCCTGAGGTGCTTTGGTGGGTTCGGCTTGTTTGCAAACGAGATGCACGCGGCTGTTCAGAGTTTACGAGTTACAACCAGGGATACAGTTTGCTTTGTTTAATTTTTTATTATTAATTTATTCAATTTTTAAATCGTTCCTTCACCGCGTTTCAATTACACGTTATACAAGTGGTACAAGTACTTTTGTCTTTTTTTGCGCTGGCGGTTTTTTTTTGTTGCCGTTTGCTCAGCCGTTTGTAATGCGTTGGTCTGCATTACAGTGCAAAGCAGCTTTATGCATGTAACGCGCGGGGAAAAAATTGCTCCAGGAAAGGAGTTTTTTTTTCTTTTTTTTTAATGTCGGCCGCTGTAAACTTGACTATCTCGTCGTGGAATTTTTTCTCTCCGGCTTGTAGCATATAAAAAGATTAAACGTTAAAGTTAAATGTAAGGTAAACAATGTAAGTGACTTTTTATTTCGAATAAAAGTTGTCGTTGCAAGCCCTAAGTACCACCATTCGGTATATCACATAATTACAAGCGCTCAATGCCTTTTTGCTCATAAAAAGGTCGTAATTTCTTTTCTCTTTATTTTCATTATATTAAGTCTTATAAGAATTTTTCGATATATCATTCAGTAGACAGATCAAAGCTTTACAATATTGACATTCACTTTTTAGAAAATAGTTCGAATTATTATTCAATAACTCACTTAATTAATTTCAGTTCATTTGAAATCCCTATAAAAAAAGATCGAAAATAAATCCTTTATCTTGTCTTCCTTTACTTTGTTCATTAATTTTCTTGTGTTCCTTTGCAATATTATCGATTTCGACGATAAAGAAGGGAGCTAGAAAGTTACCATAATGCCGCGGTGCACGAAGCCACGCCTTAACCTGGCCGGTCTCAGGTGCGGATACTCCTCCGTGCTGGTGACTTTGATGTTCCAAACCTTCTTCCAGGCCTCATAGAGACCCTCGTGGACGGGATAGACACCCGAGTGATGTGGACTCACGCTGTAACCACTGCCAGTCGGTATCCCGTGGTCCTTAGCGAACTGTTTGTTCAGTGCCATGTCCAGCTGCAGGTGCGTCACGTTCTCGTACAGGTGGGGCTGCTGATGATTCCACATGTGGGAAAACCACGTAAATCTGGAACAAAAATGCATTTTTATTAGTACACCCTTTTCTCTTTAATTTAGAATTTATATTGATGGTATTATTAATCAAATATAATTTTGATAATTGTGTAGAAAGAAATATTATATCGTTATAAGTTGCGGTAAGCTTCATGTAAGTAAGGAAAAATGATAAAATCCAATATCATTAGTAAAGTGCCTAGACATTTTCTATATCTTTGTTTATACGTAAAGTGTTTATATTTTGATCAATTTATTTAATAATAATGCAACATACTAGAAGAATAATGAACATCAAGATTAATTATGAACTTAAATTAGCTTACTAAGTAAGTAGAGTAAAAATTAAAATTATATTTAATTTTATAAGATTTGCTTATCGCTTTCATAAAGATTGCAGTAATTTTTAATAGAATTATTTTCTCCGGATACAAACACTTAATTAAAATACAGTGATTTACTTAGTAGTGCCTTATTTCGCGAATAATTAATATTAAAAACGTGTTTGAAAATAAAATGATTATTGAGAGCTTGTAAAATGCTATTAATTAAACCAGAGCTAATTTTGTTAATCAGCAAACAACGTAAATTGTGCATAAATCATTAATCTAACGAGCGCCACTCGCCGAAGCCCCCCATTACTGATACCACAATCAAGAATGAAACGCGCTCAATTAATTAGCCCGAGAATCAAATGAATTGTGAAATAAAAAAAATATTTCCTCGCTCTCGTCTCCCGCAGCCCCGCTGAAAATGATAAACAACCACTTGAGCACCGAGGGGTCGAAGTTTCTAAACGAGCTGGAGGCGGGAGGGTTGAAGAAGAAAGGAAGAAAAATTCTTACTTGTCGACGTTCTCGAGTATCATGTCGTCCCCCAGGTTCTCCTCGGTCGTCCCGTGATGGAAGTATTTCCCGGAAAACCCCAGATTGAACTTGAAACCTGGCACGAGGGCCTGTATCCTCTGTTGGGTAGCCAGAAGGGCAAGTACGTCGTCCTTTTTCAGCCTGGTGCTCTTCTCGCCCACGAAGATGTCGTCCACATCCACCAAGATCATGCGATTTAGGCTGAGGCTCAGCTGACCGTGAGACAGGTACGACAGCGAGTCTAGCAGCAGCAGCTTGTGCAGCCAGAATTTTAGGCCACCGCCGAACAGCACTCGCTGGATTCCGTCGTACCTCCCGTGATCCTAAAAATTTGATTTTTATTTTCGTTAGAATTAATTTTAATTACATAAATATTACTTATTATATACCTTAATTAAATAGTACTTAATATTTATTACTGTATTTTTATTTCGTCTGACGGTTACTTTTTTAATGAAACATTTATTTTAAAAAAATTATATTCTTTCGGTTTAAAGTTGAATTGAAAAATTTAAAGAAATGAATATATTTGACCGAGTTAAAATAAAGTCAGGGCATCTTAATAACTAACAAAGATCCTTATCACTTATGTATTCGCAAAAGTACATAAATAAAAATAAAACTTGCAGTATGTAATGAAATAATCGATTTATCTTTACCCTTTAATCTGAAACAACGCGAATGCCTATTAATTCTTAGTGAAAACATAAATCTTCATAAAATCCGCCGAGGTATAATAACGTTAAATACTAAGAAGGACAGGCTTCGGGCGCCCGCTGAACATATATATTCCGTGTAATACGCCGTGATCCAGCAAATTTTGAGAGAATGATGAAGGACCTCGATTTTGGTAGACCGCCGACGACTACAGCGATGAGTGTCCGCATTACAAGCCTCCGCCGTAGCCAGAACTTATATACGTCAACGTGGGCGGATTCGCGTGCTCGTGCCGACCAAGATATTGCCTCATTAAACGACCGCGGAAACGATGAATGTGACCCCAGGAGGATGGTATAGCTGCGGTGTACGTCGACATCAGTGCTCGGACACTCACTTTTCGCGCTGCTCGATTTGGGGCGACGTGGACGGAATAATAATTTCGCGCGGATTCATATTTTCTGTACAGGTATTTGATTAACTTAATGTACGTTGATCTTATTGCTGAATATTAATTGGGAATCTAAGTTCAACATGTACGTAATCAGGACTTCTAATATTTAAATAGACATGCTGCCGGTGTATAGGTCAGCGGTCCAGTTAGCATTTGCACATGAAACTAGTAATGATTCAGTCCTTCGGTATATTTGTTTAGTATTCTACCATGCAAGAATAATTTCTGGGTCAGAAGTTCAAATTCAGTATATTTATATTTAAAAAACTAAAAGTGCAATATCACGGTACTATATGTTCATATCAGATAAAATTAAGAACTGCAACTTTCTGCCTGAGACAATAGACTTGATTTCTAGTAATCTTTACGACTAGATACATTTTTTCTTCTAACCATTTTTAAATTGAAGAAACAAACCAATTTATTTATTGAAATTATTTAAAAAACAAGTAAAGATGCCGTAGTATCATTAATACTTTAATCACTGGTACCCCTCTTTTTTTCTAAAATAAAAGATGAAAAAATTCAATTTCATTCACGACGCCGTAACGCAGCTTTATGAAAAATACACTTTACACCGCGGAGTTTAAAACACCAAACAAAAACAAACCCTTCGCCCGGCGGCGTAAACTTTTGAGTGCTCCTTAAAAACGGCCGTTCCGTGGTAACGCATAATCCAGCCGGTCGCATGCCCTCGAAATCCCCGGTAACAATGCGGTATCCTGGTCCCGGGGCGTCGCCGCACCGCATCCCCGCGGACGCGCAACTCATAAACGCCGCGGTGCGCAAGATTTCCGCAACAATTTCACCCGCAGAAAGCTCAATCGCAAGCGAACCGCATCAACGGTGCGACGCGATCATTTGCAAAATGAAAGCAGAAAAAAAGGAATAGAGGAACGCGAGAGGCGAGGTGAAATTCAGCGCGTAATTATAATTCCCGGCGATTGGCTCTTGATTTAATTATCCCGAGACAACGGCTGCAGTCGCGTCGCTCGATCCGGAAAATCAAGCGCCACCTGCGCATCGCGCATAATGGGCTTATCAGTGAGATTATTATTGTTGTTTACTGCTAACAAGCTCCCGGTGATGCCGAGAGGGTACGAGGGATGGGGGAGGGAGGGGAAAGGGGGGGGGTTGGAGACGTCGCGGTGCTCTGGATGTCGGCTGTCAACAAACGCAATTAACATGGGATTCGCGTGCGATTCTGCGAACTGCTACCTCCCTCTCCAAGCGAGAGACAGCTGAAAGGTTTTCTGGTGTACGCGGGTTCGCTTGTGTCTTTCGCGTTCGATTGACGCTCATCCGTCAATGTTAACCTAGTCCGGTCGGAACGTCGGAGGCTTCAAGGAAATCTCGTCTGTTTGTTGAATCTGCCAGTGGGTTATTGCAGAAATCAAGCCTAACTTTCCGAGTTGACGTGGGGAGAGAATCGGAAAAGCATGGATCCGAAGGAATTTAACGGAAAACAGTTATTGCGGAATGAAATAATGATGTTTATTGATTCTTTTTAAGTTTTTGGGAAAATTTTAGTGAGAATTAGGTAGAATTATTTTTGTTGGTAGTGGTCGTAAAAATTACCAACCTACGTGGATTAGCGTATGTATTTGCGCATACCTGTGCCACAAATTACAAACGTAGACTGGTAAAAATGATAAGCTGGTTGGTAAAAAAAATACAATTAAAGTTGTAAAAAATACAATCACTTTAATAATCATTAAAAAAGAATATTCTGAAGTTTATCCTTTCAATTATTTATCAACGAGGTTGGTATTTTTTACGACTTCTAGTTGGTACTAATCAATACGAAAATAATATATATTATTGACTAAAATGATACTTCGGTAGCCTGTGATTAGTTAACCCAGAAGGTTGCTAATTTGCACAACCCAATTCTTAAATTTAACGCAGGTAGGTCTCTCTGTGTACTATTTCTATTAATTTTTTGGGGAATTTCTGAAAAATTTTTAATGCAAATATAATAAAGTGGCTTTTATTATTTTAAATTTTTGTGGTGGAATTGTTTGTACATCAGATAAATTAAATAATTTCCCAAACAGCTGTATAAGTAATTAAATAGCTTGTATATTTAATAATTTGGGGAGTATTTAAGGAAAACGCTAAATGAATTAAACTCTTCTGATTTCGTTAACATTTAATAAAATAATATTCTGGAAATGTTTGTAAATAATTTATTTGTTGGTTGTTTTTTTACGTAAATGTAGATAAAAATTAAATTAAGTTAAATTTGTTGCGTTAAAAAAATGAGTGAATAGTTTGCATAATTAATTTTTTGAAGAATTTCCGAGAAGGTTCAAGTGAAAATTAAATTACATTTTTTCCTCGGCAAACTTTAACAATCACATGCAACCTCGCATAATTTTATTTAATTAAATTTCCTCATAATATTAAAAAAATTAATCACAATAGAACAGTAAAATTGCATCCACTGAATCTAATTTTTGTTAAAAAACGCTTTCTTTTATTTCATTAAAAAATCTTCAAATAATGTCTCACTTTATATTTCTCTATCGCTAAAACATAATACGGTGCCATTTCCTGGAATACCCCGTAATAATTTATTTCAGTTGAGTGTACCAAACGTGCCATACATTAAAAGAGTAAAGACAAGAGCAACAGAACCATTAACGATAAACATTGATTTACTTTTATTGCAACAGATAACGACCCCAGAATTAAATTACATTATCCGTCACGCATCGTCGGAACCTCATCCGCAGCCGACCTCATTTATTTCCCCAAGCATGCTAAACCCCGAAAAAGAAAAGCAAAGTGCACAAGTGTAAAAATCAATCCCTCCGTGCCCAGCGCCAAAACAAGCGATTCCCCTCGACCGCCGTCACCCCGGATCAATAATTATCCTAGCCCAAGAGAACCACGTCATCGCGCCGCGAATAATCCTCCCTCTCAGCGATTTTCCCTCGACGTCTCGGGGCCGTCCCTCGTTAGCGGATTAGGGGCCGGACTCGCGCGAAGCTTGGAGATGAAGAAAAAAAAAAGTGTAATTGAATCGGCGCGGGCACGCGATCGGGCCGCGGCTTTTTGCAACTTCCGCCGGCGCGAGTGTTCGGCGCCGGGTTTTAATAAATTAACTGTCAGCGCCGGGATTTCTTGGAAGGGCCGCGAAGCCCCCTCAGCGAGTCAGTTCGATTTCGTCGGACTGCCGCCTCGGACCAAGGGGTAAAGACCCCGATGAATCGACCGACTCCCGGCTTTTCGATTCAGACGCCGGGTATACTCCTTTTTGGCTTCAGGAGAGCCAATATGTTTTGTGGGGATTATTTATTATTTGAGCGTATTCTATGGCCCTGCGATCAATCTTTTTCTTTTTTCTGTGTATTTTTTTTAAGACAATTCATGGGTGTTTAATGGATTCTCGTTTCCTTTATTTACGAAGTTAAGAATCGAATAATCTTGTTACTTTTGTTTTACTGAGCGATAGAAAATTGATGTTGCCAATTGGAATCGACAGCTGTGTATAAAAAGATATTTATTATTTCAAATGACGAAGGGAATGGAATTATTTTGAGGTTACACGTCTATAGGAGTATAAATATAAACTCATAATATTTTTTAAATGATTTTAGATTTACTGAAAATTGATTTAAAAATTAATGGCCTTAATTTCTAAAAGAATGGATTAATTACACGAATTTAGCATATCACATTTCGTTTCCGATAAAAAGCAATATTAATTAAGAATACATATCAAGTAAATTGATTTTTGTGCTGGATATTTTGACACATTCAACAATCAAATTTAAAAAAAAAAAAACTTTACGTATTAAATTACAGTGAATTTCAGCTTTTTTTCTTGTGAACTGTAAAACTTTTTTCACCTTCGGCAATAGAGAAGCGCGATTTTATTAAAATTCAACTTTCTCTCAAAGTATAGAAAATTACGTTAATGAAATTGCTTGCGTGTTCGCAGCTAATTAGTATACAGTGTGGATATACTTCTATGTTTATATTCCAAAAATAAGTACGCGAACTCATTAAAGATTAAAATTGCCCTTTCCCGACACATCAACACCATTTTTTTTAATTTATCCTCAGTAACCCTCACCCACTGAGTTATTAATTTTTAAATCCTGGGTACCACGGCAATTAAGGGGCAGCTGCACTCATAATTATTTTTACTTCCTCGTTGAAGAATCGCTTGTAGTCGTCGTAAAAAAAAAGTTGAGATAGCTGTAATAAGATTTAACTTCCAAAATTTTTAAGTAAAATTATACTATTCTTATATTTTACTATTTTTAGACATAATTTTTTATACTAATAGCAATAATTCCGTTACTGCAGTATGCCCTCCCTCTTAACTAGTCGATAATAATTTTTACTAACATTTATCTCTGCTCTCTAAATTTATTCATTGAAATTTTCATTGAATTTCAAATCAGTAACACACTTTTTACCGTAATGAAATTTTTTACTGTTTTTCGGTTAAAAATATATTCACTGCCTTAAAATTCATTTACTATTTCACTGCGTTAAATTTAGAGAGGAAAATTATTATTTTCAATATTTGAAGCCATTTAACACCGTCCAATTTCACGCTCCCTTTTTTCTCCGGACTCACACTAAGAGTGAAAATCAGACAACTAAACCGAAAACTCGGCAAATAAGAACCCTCTAAAAATCCGTAAACGTGATCCCGGACATTTTCACGCATCACCAGCGAGCGTACGGCGAAATCAATGGGCGCGCGTAGTCAAAGGGAACCCGAACAAAGTCTCGGACAGGAGGAATTCCCGCAAGGTACGACCAAAGGGATCGAGTGCACGCACTCCCCCTCAACCCACGAGCGTCCACGCGGTCGCCGCAGAGTTGCACGCCCGTGGCGACCGATCCGTCCCACCCGCCGTCGAACTTCGGTTTTGTCGAGTGCACTCGGCCTACAGAAAAGGCCGTGAAAGTAGCGTCGACGGCATCGAGGCTCAAAGTGTGCCAGTGCTCGCTTCGCCGAACCGTTTATGGCCGCGACATGTGTGAATTCATCCTCTGCGGGTGGACAACAACACCAGAAAAAAGAGGAATAGGCACTTTTTTAAAGAGATTTGATTGTTTATTATTAACGTAATTATTTTTTTTTTTAATTTTAGTTTGAGTGGCTTTACTAGATTTGTTTGTTTGAGAAAATAATGATGAAAGTTTACCGAGGTTCATTTTGGTAGTTACGCTAATTATACATTTTCTGAGAGTAAAGGTATTGAAATTTAATTTTTAATTAACGTCGGCGTTAATTAATTTGCTATGCAGCTTGAACAATTTTTGTCAATGCTTGTATTCATTAAAATAAATTACAAATTTTACCAAATTAAATTTATCATGAGCTGGAGTATTTGCGAGCACATTGGAAAATTATTGTTAATTTGAAATAACTTATATAGAGCATAGCTTTGTAAATAGTATCGTTGAATAATATAATTAAGATGGTTTAATTCATTTTAATTGCGCTGCAATGATTAAGTATACTGATCTTGAATTTGAAGCTTACAAATTTACATTTTTTAATACATACGTCTGCTCTGTTGCTTTATTACTCTTATTTAAAAATGCATTTACTTTATTTATTATTAATTATTACTTATAATAATACCGGTATATAAAAGAAACCCAATAGAAGGTAATTTAGGTAAACATTTTAAGCAAGTGTTTAATTACTTACAGCTCAATTAAAGCTACTAAGAAATTATTTACATAATAGATAATTATAGTTAATGAAAAATGCACAATCTTTAAAATATACTGCGGTCGAAGTAATATCACGAACCACCAAAAAAAAAACGATAAAAACTCAAACAAAAGTCTTGAATTTAAAATACATTTAAAACCCAACGAAAACGATAAAAAATCTGAAATACATTTATCCTCGTCGCTCTGCGTTAAAACGGTTTTCCTCCCCCACCGACGATCTCACGAGGAAACGCCAAAAAGTAAAGAAGAAAATTCTCCATTACTCGCGAAATCGTAACCTACGATCGCGCCGTTGCTCAAACATTCAGCTCCTCCGTGCGCGTCGCCGCTGCGAAAACAATTTAAATTAAGTCCAAAAAAAAGAAAAAGAGCCCAGAAACCAGGCAGCAGCACTTTGATTAATATTTAACGGACTCAGGAGCCGTACGTCTCGACGTCGCACGCGAAAGAAAGCGCACCTCGCCGGAATCTCGCAATCGCGAATTCCGGACTTCTCCGCGCGGATGTAAATGCTCGTCGGAGGGCAGCCGACCTCTTCCCTCGGGGGGCCAACGGCAAAAAAGGAGGCCAACGACTAGCGTGCCCGCCCGGGATTGTTTTGCCCCCGTCGGCCATTCTTCTTGGCGTTTTCTTATGTTTCTTAGGCTTTTTTGGCTCGCGTCGCTTTCCCTGTCGACGTGTCGCTCTCGCGCGTGCTTCTTTTCGCGAAAACCGATTCTTTTTTTTTTTTTTTTTGCCGTTGCTTGTCGGAGGTGGAGAATTCCACCATGGCGCATGGACGTGGAGTTTCGCTGGTAGGGAGAGTGAAAAAATTTAGATCAAAGGGTTTGGCTGCTGCCTGGTCATTATACACGTAGAAAAAGTATTCAAAACAAAGAAAATACATCGGAATAAAAATATGGTAAAAGTTTAGAGACTCATATGCGACTACTATTTCATTAGGTATATATATAACTTTTATGAGATTTTTTTTCTTTAATAAGAACATAGTATTTTAGAATTTGAATTAATTAATTTCCTGTGTTATACAAAATTTAACCCATTAGTGCCGACGCGGACATTTTGATCTCGTTTTTTTTTTAGATCTGTCCGGAAATATCGAGTATAAAAAATGTCCGCGTCGGCACTAATGGGTTAAAACCACTTAACAATTTCAAGTTTGTCAATTAAAAAAAAAAAAAAAACAAATCTATAAACGCTCCGAGAAAAAAGTAAAGCATTAGCAAATTAGTTTCCCTCTGTAAAGAAAGACACAGAACCTTACAAGCCGCAGTAAATTCGTCTGACCTAATCGCGAGTATTACTACTGCATTCCAAAGTAAAGCTCACCGGCGCGGCAGAGGCACGAAAGGAAATAAATTCGCCCGACGAAAGAAAATCTACGCACGATCGCAATTCATAGCGGCCGTTGGTGAGCGTGGTGAGACGCGACCGAAGAGAAAAGGAGGCAGGGGCAGGGAATATCAAACAAACTGAATACGAAGAGGCAAAAAAGCGAAGGCGACTAAGGCAGAGCGCGCCGGCGCTGGAGAAATAGGGGGAAGGGGGGAGGGTTGCCGCTAGAAAAATGACCGGCTAACAAACTACTAGCACGAAGCACGATGAATGCCTCGGCGGAATTACGTTCCGCGCCCCGTGTACCTCGGCTAAAAACGCGATACGAGCTCCCGCGGCAGGAAGGAAGCGGTGCTCGCCTGGAAAAATGGATGCGCGTTCCTGGCGAGGAAGAAAAGCGTCGCGACGGCGCGGAGCTCGCACTTTTAAACGGCTAATGTTTGTTAAATTTCACCGCAGGGCGGCTGTGAACATTTGTTGTGAGGGAAGTCGTGTGATTCTCGTTTAAACGTAATTTATTTTTTCTTCGAATCTCGTTAAAGCTCCTAAGGAGCTTTTCGTTTTTAATGGAGTGCTTTGAGTTCGTATCAGTAGGATATGAATTTGAAAAGTGGGACCTTTATTTCTCAGAAAGATGCTTTACTTTAGTACGTTGACATTTTCTTTAGAAATTTTTCGAATGGGAAAAACTTAAATAAAAAAAACTTAAATAATTCTTTCTGGAAAATAAATATACGTTTGAAAGTATTAATGGCAATTATTAAAAGCTGATATAATTGAATATTTTAATGAATTGCCTTTGCTTTATCCTGCTTATTTTGCAAAGCAAATAAAACATTAATTTAAACTTTTCAAATATGTGAAGCTTTCATAAAAACAATACATTGCATTTTCACGGGTCCAAGAGAGGTAAAAAAAAATAAAATTTCGCATCGTTAAAAAAGGACTTACTATTTTAAATGCAATTAGTCCCATTTATTTGTTGCTTTTTTCAAGCTTCATGTCAATTTGCATTGTTTTCAACGACAGCGACTTAATTGGCTAAAATTAATTGAACGGGGATATTGTCGTAATCTTTTTTTAGCGTTCAAACTGGCCAGTGAAGTCATTAAAAATGACTTACGCCTGTTAGATCTCTAACGAACATTCCTATTGGCTTTTTTATTATTCGTTAAAGCAACAATCTGGTAATTTCATTAGCAACAGTTCTTTTTTTACAAACTGAATGTACGGTCGAAATATTAACTTCGTTCACTGAAATTTAAATAAGATATGCCATTCGCTGGAGTACTGGTAAAACGTACGTTCATGAGATATCATTTTTAGCGATAACGATATTGAGTTTCGATATTCCGCAATAAATGATTTTACCAATAATTTTGTTAATTTTCGAATCTCCTTTTTATTGAACCTCTATCAAAGACGCTAATTAAAAATTTCCATAAAAATCAATATTTAATGTATTTACTTTAATTTTAAATTTATTTCGTACATTCTTTTTGTACGAGGATGATCAGATTTACATATTTTAATATATTCACCGAGTTAATTTTGTAATAAGATTTTTGCAGAAAAAATGTCGAAACAATTTGCTGTAATTAAAATTTGTAAGGATAAATCAGTGTGAATTTTATTTGAATCTTTAATAAGTTAGTTTGAAAAGCTCAGTAATTTTTACTGTTAAAGCTTCGCAATTTTATTTTTAGAGGCAAATCTCCGCAATAATCAAATGTTTTCCAGCGTTTTTTAATATAAATTGGTACTACGATTACCCGACCAAGATTTACAACAAAATTTCAATTATTTTCTCATAAAAATTTCAACTGTAGCAATTTTTTTTGTACTTACCATTTCATGACTAATTTTGCTTCATTTCTTCGTTTTTCCTTATTCTTTTTTAATTTATTTTTCTTTGTTTATATCATTTCCTATTAAAAAAAGTATATGATAGTACTGACCTGCATAACAGTGGCGAGTGGACTTCGATTCGTAGCATAATCAAGGCTGTCACGATGGGCCCAGGCAAGGGGCTCATATGTACTATGATTCGCCTGGAAGATGGTCCAATCGTACCCGGGCAATGGGCCCCAGGCAGTCTCCCCAGCCCTCGTGAGTCTCAGGATCGGCGACGCGGCGTTCAACTGCGCATCCTACAAGGAGAAATTCAATATGAAGTGTCACGCTGCTTGTGGACAAACTCGTGTCGAGGGGAACCATGATTCCAGTTTGATAAGCGCGGGGGCGAGCTTTGTTCTCAGCAGACGCGACTTTCGAGGGAAGATGAGGATAGGGGCCTTAGGTGGCCGTAGGGTGCTTCAGTTTTTGAGCAGAGGAGACGAACTTTCGATGAATAGATGAGGGGTCGCAAGTTTTTATGGAGGTTTGATGCATATAAGATTACACACGTTTTGCATAGAGGATAAATTTTCTTTTTTTTTTTTTAATTTCTGAGTTACTTATGAATTTATTGTTTGTTTTATTTTGTAAGCGCAGTTTTAAAAGTAATTGCACGTTATAAGGAAGGTAATTCTATGGCTGAGGGAATGACTAAAGCGAGTTAAAATGTGAAAGTCATTTGGAAAAATGTACGTGCATTAAGTCGTAAAGGTCGCGTGCGTTCATGATAAGTAGTAAAAGTCAACGTATAGTTCCTAATTTTATGTTTCTCTTAACGTTAGAGTAAGGGAAAATGTGTATTCGTTTTAACGAAAAATACAGTGGTAATTTCGTAATTTTCTGACAAAGTAAACTAAAATAGACCATTCGCTTATTTTAGCCTTCAATTAATTTTTTTGCTTCAAAGAGCGTTTAGTCGCTTCGATAGGGTTAGTCATGGAATGAATGAAAAAATATTTTAGAAAACTTGAAGACTTTATGCGACGCATATAAAGATTCTTAAGATTCTCACGGTACATTCATAAAATTGTTAAATCGCTTTTTTAAAGCCTCTAAAATTTTCATTCACAATAGAAAATATTTTTCACGTTTACTTTATTTACGTTTTTTATGTGCCTTTCTTGATACTCTCTAAACTTAATACAGTATAATATCACTGAATTTTAAAGAAATACCACTTATTCGACTGCACTAAATTCAGAGAAAAAAGTTATGCAAGTGCAATAAATGACGGTCCTGCCAGTAGCAAGGCAAAAAAGGGACCGAAATTAGATCGTAAACGAAAGCGCGTACCTTCAGCCTGAGATTGGTGTGCACGAAGAGGGGGAAGCCCTTCAGCTGAGCCCCTACGAGGCTCTCTTCGCCGGGGGGCGTGAAGCCCACTATGCCCACCGAATATTCCCGGCAATATTTGTCGAGTAGCTCGCGATTCCACTTGTCCATCTGCAGGTATTTGTTCAGGTTCTCGAAGATCAACACCCCGTAACGGCCTTTGTCCAAATTCGTGAGGACAGGCAGCGACTTCCCTGCCACCTCCACCTTATATCTGAAAAAAAAAAAACGGCGTTACTTTTTCACTTGCTCGGCAAATGGATACTTAATTACATTGAAATTGGATTTTTTATTTTATAAAATGGGGAAGATATTCGCACACTTCGATAATCAGCTGATTCGAATAATGTCCGCATTAAATTTCCTATTTATCGGGGAGTATAAATAACTTTTTATTTAAATTGCGGGGGATGCCTCTCTTGAAAATTTTAAGGACTGGCGTTAGATGGAGCCAGAAAAGATTTATTATCGAATATAATCCCTCATTTGAGATTAATGAATGCGACATAAAGTATTTTATCTTTTAATTTACATAATCCGTTTTGAGATATTGGTCCATGGAATGTTATCTGAATGCAGCTGTGGATAATTATACAAGGATTATCGAATACCGAAACTGTTGTTGTATTTTTGCATAAAAAAATTGTATAAAAATATGTTTATAAAATAGTTTAAATGCCTTCGAAATACTTAGTTTGTAACGATAAATTTCTTCCGCTAAAATCAAATATTAATTCAAGCTTCATCGGTGAACGACCCGCACGCATTCGTGAACTGGAATCCCGGTATAAACATTATATTCTTATAAGGATTCACCTTTTATTTTCTAATAAAGTGTCCGATAACCCTGCCGCGTATAAAAATCCCATCACGAAACGAGGACCATGCAATAAAGGATTTTTTTATCGTCTGCATAAAGATTTCGAACCGTCTTGGAATGCTGATGGATTCCTGAGCATCCTCCAAGTGCCGTAAAATCTCACTCGTCTTTCGTCTTTAATGTGGGTGAGGTTGCGACGGTACGGTTATGAGGGGACAAAACAATTTTATTCAACCCCTGCGGTCTGCCATCCCCCCTTCCTCTCCCATCGGCGCAGTTCTCCGCGTCAATTTCATATGCAGACTTGTGTTTCGCAAGAAGTGCCCCAGATTTATGGAATTCCGTGAAGTGATTCTGATGACCCTTGAAAGGTCGTGATGGCACTTTTAGAATTTTTTTTACTTTTCATTCGGGTCTAACAAGAAAAATGATGAATTTTTTATCGAAAAAACATTATTTTGAATTGCTTTCGTAAAGCACTTTTGAGTGAAATTAAAGAAATATATGGTTGCGAATTTTAAACAATGTCTACTTTTTTATTTGTTGAAAAAAATGAGTAAATCTTAATTTGAAAGGGGACTTGGCTACTGGACTTAGTTAATTGAATATTAGTTATTTCATTGAACATTGATATTAAATTTATAGTCATTAAATTTAATGAAAAATTCCGGCGAGTAATTAATTTTAAGAAAGTTCTGACAAAGAAAATAATTCAGAGCTTGAGAAATTAATAAGCGTCTAATTGAATGAGTTGGGCAATAAGGAAGAGATGGAGGGAAAATTTTTCAATTAAAATGGATAAATAAGAAGCCGGAAAAATCAAACGAGTTTACGCGCAAAATAAAGATGCGCGGCGAAGCCCGACCGCAGTGATTCCGGCCGCTTGGCCAGCCGATGTTAATTAGACCGGCGAGTAACGAAGCTGCAACTTTTCTTATTTTTTTCTCCCAGATTCCCGTTGGCGATCGGCCCAACGGACAGCGCTGCTCGCAGACTTCTGAAGGCAACCGTAAACTTTTTTTCCTGCTTTGCATGCAATTTTGCGCCGCCATTCCTCCTTTTCTTCTCGGTTATTTTTCCCACTCCGTGATGTACCCTCCTCAAGTGAATTTCGAAGAAAATTTATGTATGCACTTCTTTCTGCTTTTTTCTTCTTCAACTGTTAAGTAATACTTTTGCACTTTTCTTTGATTGCTTCTCTTATCATAACTATACTTATTTTGTATAAGAAATATAAAAGTTTTTTTTTACTTTAATGAATTTTTTGAAGAAATTATTGATATAAAATCAAAAGAAAATGAATTGTTATACCTGCTATTAAATTCTTATTATTTTTATATAGTTATACAGAATGTCGATTAAATCATTCTATTACTTGAGGTTTCATTAAGTCCATCAGACACCCCTGCCGGAAAATTAAGGAGCTTTTAGCATAATATGTTAAATCTTCTATTCAGTGGGTAGATTCTATAACATATTTCGAGCATATTTGGAGGCTGTGACGTGACGCTATATGAATATAAATATGCTCTAAATTCTATTAAACTTTTAATCTGAGGTTATATAACTACCGCCGCGTCACCTTCGGGTCGATCAGCATCGCGAGATTGAGTGCACGCACCCACCGATTTACTATTTTGATCCCCTTTTGATTCTCGCGCGTTCGCAAACAGCTGCGCACACATCTAGATCTTCTGTTGTTTTATTTATAACGTCAAGCCCTCAACATAATTTAACTATAATATGTCACTATAATATTCTATTTAGTTTTATCGCGATTTATTATTTACTGACGAACATGTTGAACATTAAAAATTTACCTCCTAAATTGTCATCTATTTCATTTTCGATCATTATGTTCAAATCATCCTTCTCCTCCTAAATTGCCATCTATTTTATTTTCAAATTGAACAATTAACTAACGAATCTAAAATGTTTTTCTATATAAAATCATTTAAATTACTCTATAACTAGACTAAAAAATAATTATTTAAAGAAAAATTTCGCTTGTAGATTTCAATCCTAAACGAATCTCATTAAAGCACGCAGCGCTAATTAGGACTCTTAATTTCGAACTCAAATACTCAAAAAAAAGCAAAACGCGCATCTAACTTTTTCTCGATCAAAACCCGACGTTTCACACGAAAAAAGGCACATATCGCGTTGTGCACCGTCGCCAGCCGCCCCGTGGTATCCGCGCTATTTGTGACGCGGCTCCGGGAACAAAGTTTTCGCCGAGTCAAATATTTCCTCTGGCAATTGCGCGTGGAGAGAGAGAGAGAGAGAGCCAAGCAGCGCTTTTCTCCTCTTTGCGCGGCGGCCGCTTTTCTATAGTTTCGTTGGTGTACACACTGGCGTCCGCACCCCTCTGCAAGCTCCCCCCGTCGGCCGCGCGCGGCGTCCACTGTATTTACCCTGCGAGAAAGCTCCGGACCCGGCGACCTCCGCGTCTCCTCTTGCATGCCGCAAAAATTCACCGAAATTAAAATCGCGAGCGAGAACAAGCGCGCACGCCTTGTTGATTTTTAACCTTCTCGTATATATCGTCCCGTGGGCGCGGTACTTTGCGCTTTCGCCGGAGAGTGATTTCATTTTTCCGCTGAGAGACGAGGCTGAAAGAGAGGAACAAAAATGCTGGCATTTGCTTCTTTTTTTTTTTTATTGGGGATGTGAATTTTTGGAGGGAGCACGCGTGGCGGATGCGTTGGCTTAGAACAGTGTTTTAAACTCTCGTGAAAATTTGTTAAAATGCCTATTGGCATACAGCAATTTTTAATTCCGTTGCACCCGGTATTTTTTTCGAAATCTAATAGTTTATTTGTGAGCAACAGTTTGCGAGTTTATTTTAGTTTAAAAAAATTGGTATTTTTTGTCTTCTTTACAAGTTGTTTATTTTAAGAATTTCCGGGATACTGAAACTATAAGAAACTCTCTGGGATAAGAAAAACTCTGTAACTCAATTATTACAATTACTCAATAATTATTCAAGTGTACTAATTTTGTATTGCATTTATTTTTTAAGTCTTCAGTTTCTTGATAATAGATTTGTACGAGTGCATTTTGATTCATAAAAATGTATTTTACCTTTCTTTTTATTGTTAAAAAGCTCTCAAATATTTTCACCTGCACAATTCTATAAGTATTAAAAATATTTCGTAATGCAATTACTTAAGTTTACTTTGATATTGTTCAACTAAATTTCATACTGCAAATAGTCAGGGAAATTCCGCAGTTTTAATAAAATATCTCATATTTTCAAATAAATAAAACTAAAAAGTTAGAAAAAAGTTGGATTCACATATCGCCCGTAGATCAGTCCCTCAAATATCAAATTTCTCTCCTCAAAAAGTCCTTACCCACCCTAGTAACTTTGAAAAAATACGCAAGCAGCGCACGTCCAGCGGCCATGTCTCGTAAATTTTGTTTCCAATCGTTCTCTTTAAAATACCGCGTCTCTCTTCCTCTCTCGTTCTCTTTGCACGCGCGTGAAACATGATGGTGAGAGCTTTTCCCGGCGCACCACCGACCATCAAAAAAAAAAAGAAAAAAAATTAGAGCCGACGAGAGCGTCGGATCAGCTGGTGTTTTCCGTGTGCGCTTATTCGTAGGAGAGATGTGCATTTTTTTTATTTTAAATCGAATCCTACCCAAAGCGAATCCCAATATGTCAGTGGAGCAGCGGTGCATGGGAGAGGCCCGCGTGCGTGTGCCTATGACAGCGAACCAAATTAAATTCGCATTCCATTGTAGCCGTTTCCCCGGAACCGCGTACCCCGCTTAATTTTATTTTTTCTATTTTTTCGTGGCCCTTCTTTTTGTCCTCCCTCTCCTACTGCGCGCTCATGTAAATCATTTATGCGTTTTCGCATTTTTCGACCACTCGCTTTTTTTGTCGTCGCACGAGGGAGCGGTGCAAAAAAATGGAGGGCTCGCGCGAAATACTCGCCAGTGGATGGAGTTAATTAAAAATAAAAAATCAGCGGACCAGGAAGAGCGTCGAGAGAGGTGGACCGTCTCGGCGAATAATGAAGCTTTAATGAGCGAAGCGACGTAAAAAGCTTCGTGACGTGTTTCAGTTTTCAGTATTTTTTTTCGTTAATTATTTTTTTAGCCCACCTACTCTTTTTTTTAGAATCATGAGCTCCCGGAAAATTTCTGCAGGAGGGTAATGATGTATGCGCTCATGATGTGCCTGTATGGTATAATGATGAAAAACGTTTTTTTTATGCAAGAAATTTTTTAATGAAAAAGTAATTAGATTTGCATTATTTTCAATGAGCTATTTGTTTGCATAAACGAGATAAAATTAAAAAACAAAATTAGGTTACGTGTAATTATTTCGTGTATTTCTAAAAGTTAACACGTGGATCGTTAAGGTAAGTGTTCACATTAATTATATTTAAGTATGTATAAAGCATTTGCCAATATGAAGAAAGAAGTATGTAATCATTTTGTAAGAATTTCTATATTCAATGTCTACTTGTATCATCTTTAATAAACTAGAGGCGTATTCAATCTGAAAAAATATTAAATATTCATAGAAATTATATTATGTACTTACAAATTTATTTTTGAATTAAAAAATTGTCCACTAAATGTCGCATGAGACATTAATTTTGTTATTAACTGTAGATAATTTCACATTAACTGTATTTAAACAACATTCTTTATATTTTTATGAACTTCTCTTCATCGTTCTTAATTTATTAGCGTGATTTATATTATATTTATATCTCATATTCATTTTTCTTAATGTTATTAATGTTGCTTTAACAGCAATGATCAAGTTTATTGAAAGTAACATCGTTAAAAGTGCATTTCTTTCCAGAATTTCAATGTGATTACGTTGGTGTTTTAATACGCAATCAGTCTGCCAATTTTTTTTCGTACAATTTATGAGTAAAGCTGCACGTGTAATCGTATTTCATAATCGCGGTGTGACTTTATGAAAATCAATGGCCATTTAATTGCAGTCACCTTCCTTCTAATCATAATTGATTGAGCACTAGTTCAGTATTTTTCGCTATATACCTCTATGTATTTATAAAAAATTAAAATAAATAAATAACGCGCCTGACAAGTTTAACAAGAAACGTAATGATCCTTTCAACACTCGCATCACTCTTCACGATGGCTTACATAAATTATATATAAATTCTCGAACCATTACTCGTACGTTCCCCAAGCCGTTCCAACAAGCTGCAATAACATTTGCAAGAAAATCCCTCTCCGCGTTCGAGGAAACCATCCCCGTACCTTTTTTTCCATCAAACTTTCCGCTGCTAAAGGAACTTTCAAGAGCCCGCATCCGGAATTCCTTATCTCTCGTAGAAAGCCAGCCAAATAAATATGAATTATCCTCTTTCGAAGTGTCCTTACACACACGCGTCAGGACTTCAGTCCAACCGACCGACAGCAAATGTACTTTGATGACTTGCAGAACTCGCGGGAATCGCGTTAGCATTGCAAAGTATCGGATTAGCCGTCGGCGAGCGGTGCTCTTCCTGAATCTTTCATTTTGGTCCGTCGGCTCGCCGATATTTTCGCAGCCTCAGCGCTTCCCTCCAGCTCTCGACGCTCGCGACATTTTCGCGACCCTCCCCCCTTCCTCTTCCGGCTGGCTCGAACGGAATTCGCCGTGCTTTTTGAAATAATAAGCCGGCGGGGAATCGGAGCGGGACTCGCTCTCCTTTTTTCAGCCAAGGCCCAAGGAAGCGCGCGGAGGATTTTTCAAAGGAGCTTTCGAGATTACACGCCGCTGGGCACGAGCGAGAGCTCCAATAGTTTCTCGGCGGCTGTTGAAGCGGAGGGAGAAGAGGCGGGGCTCGCACTTTGTAAACCATCGAGCCGCGAGACATCGGACCGTGAAGGTTTGCGCGGTATGAAAATGTTCGAGTGAATGGAGAGGGACGATGTTTTCTTCCTCGACAAATCCGTGTCTTTCTTTCTGTCTCTTTTTTTTATTTTATTTTAAATGGCTTATGCGAAATGGTGCTCGAGGGATCGAATTTTACGCGCGACGGATTTCGAATGGGTAAACGGCGCGCTTTATTTCCTGGTCGAAAATTCGAATAAGCTATTTACTGCACAGCGTATAGTAGTGTCCCGGCGAAATTTACGCGACGCCGCTTCCTCTATTAGTTGATATTCCACTTTTAAAACTAATTAATTTCGCAATTAATTTGAGCTCACGCGCGAGGGAACAAATCGGTTTAGTTCGCCGCTAAAACGTTAAATTGTCCGCTCTATTATGATCGCAAACAAAATAATTTCCCCTTTCGGCGAGAGATTGGAGTATATAGGCTCAGAGAACCATTACTCGGAAAGAGAGAGAGAGAGAGAGAGACCACAATACAACTGGAAGCCTAAGTGGTATAAAGGGATAAAAACTCAAAATTAGTTTGAGGCAACTATCGTGACAAAGCGGCAGAAAGGCCTTTTGTTAAGCTCCCGAGACCTTTTGAGATTTGAGATGGGAGTGGGAGGCTACGCGGCATCGTCGCGCTCGCGCCCCATGCTAGGATCTAATTTGAAAGGATTCGCCGGCGCGCGGAGAGCCTCGGCCTGCTGAATAACGCTATACCAGTGAGCTCAATTTCGAAGCGCGCATTTGCATATAAAAAGTTCCAAACCCTTGCAATTGCATGACTCGCGAATTTTTTCACTCCAGCTCGTGAGATAAATTCCTCTTTTTCGTCCTTTTTTTCTGTTTCTCTCGGCGAGTATGATTTAATGATGTTTTCTAATTTCTTTGACGGGTCATTGTTAGCGGGAATGGGGAGGGTTGATTTTTTTGTACGATGTAATACGAAAGAAGAGGGCGATGGGAAAGTTTTTCATAACAGTGGTAAATTTATTTAGAACTCATTGAAACAAGCAAACTTCGGAATTACTGCGTTCTTGAATAAGTTTCTTGATGAAGTGATGCTGCAAACAAAAGAATTCGTCCACTTTTAAAACTTGAATTCATTTCGGTTGTAAGCTAATTAGGTTTCAATTCAGAACTAATTTATTCATTTAATTTGATTTGTCAAGAGTTTTTTTATAAGACACTACTTTCTTATATTTATTGAAAAATGTATTATCTACATACATTTATTGAAGAAAATTCGACGAGGAATTGTATTGAGAGCATTATTTAATGTTGATTGAAAATTGAAGGAAGTTCAGAACTATGACGATTTAACGTTCTAAAGATACTGAAATAAACGTGTAAATCTTGCACAGTTTTTCTATATTTATAAACATAGCATTTGAGTTTTAGAGAATCTGATACCTTTTGTTCGCAAGAAAATAGATAAGGTGAAGCATTTTTAAAATTACCTGAATTTAATATGTGCAAGTAGAAGTATACAAGAATAGTCAGACATGTATTTCTATACATTCTCTTCTGATATATGAATAAATTTTATTATGCATTCAGTGTTTTCTATTACACTTTTAGTATTCATTCTATTATAGTTTAAGTTTTTTATATTTAATTTAAATACTTATTTTGAACGCAAAGCCATACTCAAAAAATGAGAATATTATTACTTTGAAGTCTAAGAGTAAGTTTACATTCAAAATTTTCCCATACCACACTTCAATAAAAGAATTCTCTTGCAATGAAACTTTAATTAAAAACAAATCCCCTATTAAAATTTCTATTAAGTCTCGATTTAAAAATTCTCGTAAGCGTCTCAGAATCAAATATCACAATAAATCAATCACCTGAAATCGAGTAAACTAATCTCCATCGAATCTTCCCCAGTCATGAAAAAAATTGCATCATGTCGATTTCTCCGAACCCTTCGAACAACAGTTTAAAGAGCTTCTAGTAATTCACTTCCCGCGGAGCAGACAAATCATCAACGCTGCGTTACCCGACGAATCGATTCCCCCGGAGCGCATCCATCCGCTGTGCAATCGCTCCTGCCTGCAGCTCAGCGCGCGCAGAATGCAATTTAAAACGGGCGGCGGTGCACGCACGCCAAGACAGGGGAGGGGCAGCCTCTTTATTCCCGTCGCGTTGGCCCGCGGCTTTTCGCATTTCTCGCGCCTTTGTCGCGCGCGCCTGACTGAATTTCGCAAGAGGCGCCCGTCGACGCCGTGACCCACTTGAGGCGAGCGGCGATGGGCGCGATATACCAAGAGGGAGAGGAAAAAGGAGTGCGGCCCGTTTATTCCCATTCAATTGTTTAGCCGCGCTGAGGGCGCGCCGATCCCCGGGCGAGGCTTTGCTTCCAGGTGCCTTGGGACTCGGGGGACCTGAGTGAATGAAAAAGCCTTCGGATCCTCTAGATATGGGATTTTTCCGGATTAAACAGCCATTTCGTGCAGACTTTCTCTTTGAGACGGCCAGTGGAATGCATAATTAAAGTGCCCGTAAGTCGGCGATGTAAGATGTACCTTGAGGGACTCCGATTGGTGTATAAATAATAGTATCAGTAGGAGGATATCGACGATGAAAAATCACTCATGGTTTATTTAAAATAGTAGAATTTCCCAGAGGATCTAGTTCACCTGCACGCGACTCCCCGGAAAGCTCTGCCGAAGCTTGCAATGGTTAATTTTAATTCCCTCCACATACTGACCTCTCTTGGCAAGCTCACCAGCGCCACAATAGAATTCTCTAGATTTCTTGAAAATTTTTAGAAAACCTGTGCAGCAGATTTAGAAAGAAACTGCGTGCAAGAAATCCAGAAACAAATTTTCAAACTAACGAAGCGCCGTTCACTTCGCTCGCGAACTTCCGACTCCCGCTCGTTTTTTTTTCTTCCCCCCTCCCCCCTTTTTTTAACCAGCTTCATCCCGAACTTCGGGCTCATTTGAAGCGGCCGAAAGTCCGGAGAAAGCACTCGAGAACTACTCGTCGAATCACTTCGTCATCGCTGCCCCCCTCCTCACGGTTCATGCGGATCAGAAAAATCGAAGCGTCGACACCGGCTTCCACTTAGCAGTTTCACGAAGCGCCTGTCCCAGTCAAGCTGGGCCCGAGGAGTCGACGCGATGCGAATCACGTAGCTATCTGCATGCGCTCGCGGCGTTCCGCATGGAAAAGCGCCGAACAGAGTAGTGGGTGTAGGACGCTGGGGAGGGGGATCAGGTAGACGAGGCAGCGGCCGGCCGCTGTTGCGGAGATTAGGGTAATGCCGGATAAGAGGGGACTGCCGGCGACTAATTTCTCGGACTAACTTGCTCGGGCAAGGCGCTCGTGGCAATTGAATTGAGTACGTCATTCGGTGATGGGGGTACGTGGCTTTGACTTGGGGTTACCTTTTTTGAGGGGCAGTTTAATGGGCATGGCTGGAAAATCCGTTTATAATTAATAATCGTTCTATATTCTGTGATGAAAATGGAGGAGAAAATTTTAATAATTGGACTGTCAACGCTTAGTCGCGACTACTTTATTAATGAGAAATGTTGAAGAAAGTTAGGAAATTTGTTTAATTAAAATTCACCGTAAAAAACGAGTTTAATTTATAAGCATGGATTTTTCTGAAAATTGAATTAAACGATTTCCAGTATACGTTTGCTTTGGAAAAAAATGGTATAGTGCTGTTACGGCCTTAGAACATTGCTTTCTCTTTTTCGCAATTTAATTATAATAAAGTTGTGGAGGTAACTACTTCTTTTACTTTAGACTGTAGAGTTTTAAGGAAATTAATTAATAAGTAGTAAATCAGCGGTAGCTTTCAATTAAACGCAAGTTGATTGAATTTTAAGACCACACGCTGAAGATGAAAATTTGAAAAGGTTGGTGAAATTTCAATATAGAGCTTTTGGAGCGGAATGTAAGCTACCAATATAATTTTCCAATAATCCGACACCGCTTGTAAAATCAAGGATATAGAGTGATTCGCTTGGCGTATCGACAGACTCTACGCACTCGATAGAGGCTTTTCGAAACACGCCGCGTCTTCTTTCTCCTTCGCGGCAGATCCAAAGTAGGAGGCACCGCCTGAACGATTGATTGTCTCCAAGGTACCATGCATTCGAGAAAGCTCAGTCGTAATACAGGGAATCCAAAGCCCCTTTCTTCTCCGCTATCCGATCAGGCCAAGTTTTTCCTCGGCGTTGGCACAGGCTCTCTCGTCTGTTCCATTAATTTTCTGAGCAGGCATCGATGCTTCTTGTTCCTTTTTTCAAATCTCGCGCGAAACCTTGTCATAGAATTTTATCCATTTTGCGGATTAATAAATCTTGTTACTAAGTGTAGCTGAGTTGATATTTTTGTTTCACCTCGGCATTTTTTATTCTTTTTAGTTTCTTATAAAATGATGGTCAAAGATTTCTTTAGAAGGATTCTTTCTTTACTTTTTGAATGAAATGTTTTATGATTAATGAGGTACTTTAGGGTATACTGCGCAGCTTTTTTCATCCTACGTTATATTCACTAGAAGAGCAAGACGTGACTTTTGAAAAACAGATTTTTATGAGGGGAAGAATAACATGTTGCTACTGAAAATATAAAGAAAAATATGATATTGCCTAAACTTCAGAAAAAAATATTATGCAGGTTGAACTAACTATTACGGTAAATTCTAAATATTTTATGTCGATATTTTTTTATATTTTATTGGAATATCAGACAATGAATTGGTTCAAAAAATGTTAGAGCACTTAGCACAGATGTCAGTTAAATTTTTGTGACATAAATTATTAAAATAGATTATATCTTATTAAATCTTGAATTCATACATTTGAAAATGGTTGATGACTTAAATTATCTAATTCCGAATGTGCATAAAAATTCATTTCGCAAACATTTGGCTGTAAAATATTCAACTTGCGTTGAATGAATACATTATTTACCGCTAACCGATAGGCATAAAAATTGAAGTTGCATAAAGTTTATAGGAAGAAATCGATTTTATATCCCTTCTTTGCTGACGTCAGGCTATTAAATTTTTCACATAAAGTAGAAGTAAAACGTACTCTAGAAAACCCGATCGTCCAATGGTATTCTCTGCGCGAAACAAAAAAAATTATTGGAAAAAGTTTTATGTCCTATTGCAGTATTTTAAAACTTTTTTTATCTTTATAAAAATATAAATTCCATTGAGAAATATTCCACAACACACAACGGGGAACATTTTTTTCTCTTCGGTTGAATTACTGCCCACTATACGGCTGGGAATTTAAATGAAAAAAATAACAGATGTTTCTTACATTGAAAATATTTTTTTGTTAAATTTATGTGCGTCTTTTTTCAAACGTGCCGTTAGATAAAATTATAACCTGTATAAATAGGATATGTTAAATTAGTAACAAAAAAAAAAAAAAAAACCAATGAAGATATTTTTCTATAGAAACTTTTTCAACAAACCTATTTTCAATTCATAAAACTTTAAAACTACCTGAAATTCCAAACCGGGGTTGTGTGTACAAAACTTTGAAAGCCAAAATATTCTGCAAAATTTTTGTGCAAAATAGTGACATAAACTATTAGAATTATCAAAAAGTTCAATAATTGACAACCTACACACATTTAAAAATACAAATGAGTAATTACACGTCATAAAATAGATAAAAATGTTTACAAAATCACTAACAATTATTATTAACAATTATTACTTAAAAAAATTTAAGTTAGGACAAAGTTTATCCAAAGTTCATGTTTGGCGGTCGTTGATATGAACATGGGCAATGAGATTAAATAATAAATAATTTTGCAATATTTATTGTTGTTTTTCTTAAATTTAAAAGACGTTCACACGACGAACGTTAAAAATAAATAAATTTTAAGAGTTATTTTCTATAATTTCAGCGGTAATTTATCCGTTTATATCACATATCTACAAACTTCTATAAAATATATAAGAAGCAAGTTCGGTAAAGTCTCATTGCCCATGTCCATATCAACGACCGCGAAACATGAACTTTGGGTAAACTTTATCTTAATTTAAATTTTTTTACGCGGGCTATCAACTTAATTTTGAAGAATCGATTTCTACCATCCCCAGTGTTGTTCTCAAGACACAACTGAATTCAATTACGGTCACTCGGCATCGATGAGCGTCAAACTTGACGCGAGGAATCCAATAACGAGCTCCGCCAACGCCCCGAGCTCGCAATGGAACAAAAGTCAGGGGCGCTTGGAAAAAAGGTGCCCTCGAACGAGAACAGGAAAATCGTGTCGAACACGTTGTCGAGGAGGAATCCCATCGGGTGGGAAACAGTCATCAGGCAGCGGACAGGACGGTTCGGATGGGGGAGGGTTCGAGGTCGGAGTAGCCGAGTCCCGAATCTTCGAGCGAAGACGAATGTAACTCGGCGCAGGTTCTCACTTTTCAGATTTCGACCGGTGCTCGGAATTATTCATGAGCAGGGTAAGACGCCACTTATAGCCGCGGCTTTTCCCTTTGAACTGGCCCCGAACTAGACAACGGAGATCTCTCTTTCGCTTATTTATGGATTCGCGCAATTTTCGAGTTTTCAGTTTCTTTTTTTTTTTCTGGCTCACTGCATTTTATGAGATATGCTTTGGCTTTGCAGGAAGGCGCAGAACTACGGGCTTCGGGTATTGGTGGTTGCAGCTTTTTAATTAGTTCGTTGAATCGAAAGTTGAAACATTAAGAACTTCATTAACTTTGGTTAATTTTTATTTAATAAATTAATTTATAAATTTCATTTGTGATGTATGGAAGAGGATCATTTGATACATCCATCCATTAGACTGTAGTGCAACGTAAAATAATTGTAACAAAGAAATTTTAACATATATTTTAACACAAATCGCTATATTACTCTTGTTTTATCGGAGTTCAGACAATATTGGTTTTGTCCAGCTTGATTTTTCTTAAACTATTACTATAGGACTCATCGAACCTTCGATTAATGTTTTGCATACTTCTATTTCTAGCATTTTTTTGTTACTGTATGATCTAAAATTGAATCAATGGAAACAATTGTATACCCAGACTACACTAACTACGATAATGAACTGCATAAGTATTATCACACTTGTATATACTGATAATATTGAAACCGAAATAAAAGAGAAAAGCAAAAAAGAAAAGAATGAACTCACGTAAAAGACAATCGTTTAAATTTATTACCCAAGCATTCATTATGATTCTGCGCCATCAACTTCTCCCTCAGACTCCGAAAGATTAATACCGACTACATTTTCATGCCCAAAGCGACCCACATTCTAGGTCAAACCAAAAAGACGCGTTCGTAAGTCGAAAATTATTCCACGTTCATCATCGGCATCGGTTCGCGTCTCGCTCGCGCGCTCACTCCGTGGAGTTCTTCCTTGCCCCGTGAATCAAATACTTTTACGAAGTTCCCTCGCAAACTTTGCACTCTGGGCTCTCGGCTCTTCGGCGTTTTCGAAAATAAGACCACGAGGAGACGTAGGGAGGAAAATCGCTCATGGAAGCGGAAAAAAGTCCCGCCGCCGGCGAGCTAAAGAAAAACAAGGAAGGAAAAAGGAGGCGAAATTTGACGCGCGCGCGCTAGCCCGGCGCAGTTTGATTGGGCATTTGCATTTTACGGTTCGCTCACTCGCTCGGGATGCTGTTTACGCTTATACAAAAAGATCGCCCCCCTTGCCTCCCCCTCAGGCTTCCTGGCGTCAGCGGGCAGTTTGTATGCATTGTACCCGGCGCACCGACGCGATTGGAGAACAAAGTTGGGAGAGAGGCGTGCTAATCAGGTAGAAAAGTATCGGGACGGGAGCAGGACCTCGGCGAGGACGGAGAGAGTGGCTCGTCGGTGCGAGGCGGGACGGGAATAAAGATTCGCGCGAGGCAAGACTGCAGAGACGCGAAAGAGCGGAGGGAATTCGGTTAGGGCTAATTCACAGTGTCGAATCTCTGAACAAAAGGCAGTGCGGATTTCAGTATTTTTTTTAATTTTATTTAAATTTCTTAATGTTTTATATGTAAAATAAATGATTATAAACCCTAAAAAGTAAAAACAATGAGTAATGTTTATTTTAGCATACAACTTTTTAAATCTGTTATTTTTAAATGCTTCAAAATAATTAATTAATAAAAAAAATATTCTAACAATCTTATTTCGAATAATTATTTGTATTGCAAATAATTATAACTTATTGCTAATTTAAAAATAATTATTAATTAGGTTTCAACTTTTGATGGAATTATTAAATGTTAAACTGAATTTTCTGTAATTGCTGAATCGTTAAATAAGTAATTACTTAAATTAATTTAGTTCATCGTTGATTAATAATTTCCATTAAAAATTAAACATATGCAGAATATTAGCAGTTAATCGACATAAATTCAGTTAAACATTTGCAATCAGATTTGAATGTAGAATGACAATTGTTAATTATTAAAGCAAAATAATCATCTCAAATTTCCAAATTAAAAGTGCTAAATTCAAGTGGAATCGAGAGTGAAGTGAAAAATGCATTTCCGAATAGGGCCATTCGGTCGAGTCGGCAAAGTTCGCCCAAGTCTGTTGAATTCCCGTAAATCGCCAGCTTTGTCACAGATTAAACAGCGGGAAGTTTAAATTAACTGTTGATAAATCCGATGCTCCTTCGTTCACCTCAGCCAGTGTGAAGTACCCTAAGGCCCCTCGCTAAAAAGGGAAAGACAGAGATGAAGGAGCGCGCAGCTCGAGCTTTAAGAGCTTGCGGAAAGCGCGGATACTACTTCCGCTTCTATTCTCTCCTCCCCCTCGTCTTTTTATCTCTTCTTCCTCTCGCTCTTCCTCCTGCTCTGAGCCGGCGTCTTCTTTACTGCCGCCGGACCGCGAGTCCTTTCAAAGTTAGACTCGGCCTTTCTGCGTCAGTGGGGAGGAGAGAAGAATCGCTACGTGTTTTGATTTTCGAAATGCGTACCGATCAGCGAAATCTTTACGGGTCCGGGAGCTTATTTCTTTTTTGGCTTTCCGACGGGGGTTAACGCGCGCGGAACTTACAAATTTTATATGCTGTCCTCCCGAAAATTCAATGCAATTTTACGATTCGACAGGGGATTCGCGTTTCGATATTTCGTTCGACTTGGCAATTTTATTTACCTCGACGCGGAGCTGAGGCGAGCTTTACGAAAACATCTACGTACCAGCGGCGAGAATTCGCGAATTCACGGTGCATTTTTATCGATAGCACGCTCGATGCAAATATTTATTTTAAGTGCGACTTGGACGCGTGAACATTTTATTTATTGGTGTTTACATATATTTAGATATATTTTACATAAATGAAATTTTAATGAAAAATCGATCGTGTTTTTTATATGAAATGGTTTTGTCAGTGTGTACTACATAGATGTTTATAATGGCGATTTCATCTTTTTCTAACGAATTACTGTTTGTCAAAATTATTAATAAAAATAGCTGACGACAGTAACAATAAATACTTAAAAAAAAATAGTAATTCGCACTACATTTCAATAAAATTGCACAACTAAAATCGAACACCTGATTAGTGCACACTTCATACTTGATTAATGCTATAGGATTAATCAAGAAGAACACAAGCATTAAAAAAAAAGAAAACAAAATACGTAATCAGTGTGATCTCACATGTGCGCGCAGCCGCACGTGCCTTCTTTTAAGCTCGATGAAAGAGCATCGCTCTTTTCTCTACGAGAGTCCGAAGTCGTTCATTTGTGAGAAGAGAGTAGGACGCGTGATTACAGCGACGACGCCGAGAGTGCAAGCCGTACTCTTATTACCCCGCACTTCCGATTTGCTCCTTTATCGCAAAGTGCGCCAAGCAGAATGAGGAAGCGCGGAAAGGGACGGCCGCCGTCGGGAAAAGAAGTCGGCGTAATGAAGAGCCGGTTGCGGCTCTACGACAAAAGAAATGGAATTCTTCCATCCCACACAGTGCGTTTGAGGTATCAGATTCCCGCTTTAATTACGCTCGCGTCGCCCGGCGAGCCTTTTCATTTTTTCTCTTTTTTTAGGAGCGCAGCAATTCAAAAACAGCAAGTCGCTAAATTTAAAATAAATAGTAATTTGTGCGGAGGCTCATGCGTGTAATAAACTTAAACGTTTACGTGTGGATGTGGGAGAAAACGAGTGGGTGATTTTTATTTATGCGTGTAATTGTTTGGTTATTTACGCGGCGTGTTGTTGGACATCCGACAGGTGATGCTTGAAATTAAAAGTAAATACGTTAACGTATAAAATTGTCGCTTTGGCAGGGGAGAAAAACGAGACCAAGCAGAGTTGGGCCTATACAGTAGATCGATAGGTAATCGCATGCGCAACTTTCTTTTATTGCGAGAATCGTTTTTTATACTGAGAATTTTTTTATAAAATTGATCAATCTTGGAAAAGTTTGCACGTCAATAGTTCCGTCCTAGTTAACAGATTTTAAAATTATCAGCAAAAGTTTGTTAAGCAATATTTTACTAGAAACGAATAATTTTTCTTAACACATTTTCTCAGTATAGATAATTATAGCAGCTAAAAAGTGAACCAGAAGTGAATGTGAAAGTACATACGTAGACATTAAATTTTAGCTCTTCTCATAAGTACGCACCACTTCCGAGGAGATTTTCTGAAATGGCGTGTACTCTACGTCTTTCAAATGCAAAGTAGAAACAGTAGAATTTTTAATTGAAACATGAGATAAGTAATACAATGAATAAGAAAAAAATCATTAATAAAATGCGGAAATCAGCTAAAAAAGGATACTAGCCTGCAAATAATTAATTAACAAAAAAAGGGCCAACAGGGAATACGTGAATTGCGAAGGACGCAGGCATTAAATTACTCGGAAGCAGCGGGGGAGCGGCGAAAAATTTGACGTTGACGAAGCAAAGGGGCCGGACATGTATCAGCCAAGTAGTAATTCAATGAAACAATTCCGAGCTACCCGGGGGAATAGGCGGAAGGGAAGCGAGCATTTTTTCACCATGATGTTTACGCGTGGATCACGGGAGGGGGGCTAAATAAAGCGCAAAATGCAGTGGTCCTGTGTTTATCGACTGCGAAGCGGCGACGCCGGCGGTTAATTCCAAAGTCCACTGTCTAATTTATTGACACTTGAATTTTTAACGGGACGCGCTCGCGCGCCGCCCGAATGACAATATCCGTCGCGTTGATGTTTTGGTGGGCAGCTGCACGGACGAAATCGTCACACCACGCATTTCTTGCAAATATTTGCGAAGCTGATGAAAAAACTAAGAGTGAAAAATATTTTTATTGCCGCGCAATGGAAGCTATTTAATTTCGGTAAGCTGAAGAGCAAAGTGATTTTGCAAATGTTTTTCCAAGCACTGCAATTATAAAATAGGACTACCGGCAGCTTCTTTTTGTATGTGTCTAAAATGTTTATATAACCGACGTAATAAATAACATCATGCTGGAATAAAAACGTAAAAATATTTGTTGTACATTTTCATATATCGGTTAAGAATTTTTTCATAATATTTGTTGAAGCTCTCCGTAAATATTGCGCGGAAAAACATAATTGAGAAACGGTTTACAAGCGCTGGAAATTTTTACGAGAAAATCTCTGCAATTTTTACATGAATCGTAGACCTTTAGCGAAAGTTGAAGTTTTTAAAAGAAAACCTCTGTAAAAATGATACGTATTATTCAGTAAAAGTTACCGTGAAGCTCCTCATACAATTGACAAAGCTTTTTTCGTAGTACCGCTGTAATTTTTACGAAGATCTACACTAGAGACACAGCCTAATTAAAGTATAGAAAATTATGATAATAATTACAAACTAAATTCGGGCAATTATTTTGCAAAGATTATAGTAATTCTTTGCAGGTCTCGATAAAATAACATTATCAGCAAGATCCTATAAAAATTTTGCATAAATCCCCTTCACATCTACAAAGTAATGCGCATTCAGCGTCGAATTTTCACGAAGGTTTAGAGTAACGGAGTTGCCTACAGCCGAATATTTCTCGTCACCACCTGCGCAATTGCATTCCCTTGCCTAACGTCCTCGCGGCGTGGGGAAAATATAGAGCCTGGTTTCGGGTCTCGTAGTGCGGATTAATCCGCAGTGTACCAGCACGCGATGACTCTGCGGCTGTTGCATATGTGGGACGACCTGCAGTCTCGGGCCGTCCCTATTAATTTACCGCTCGGCGCGGCGGCCTCACGCCGAAGGAGCCGAGGAGGCACATCCTCCCGCGGCCGAGTTTCTGACGAGCTTTCGCTCCCTGCTTCTTGCTGCACGTTTCGCTAATGCGTTCTTAGACATGCATGGAGCGAATGCGTCGAATTGGATAAATAATATTTAGTTTGAAATCAATTCTTGAAAAATTATTTTTTTAATTTGACTAGATTTCATTAATATCTAAGTCGGAGGTTTGACAGGCTATTCGCAAATAAGTTCCTTTTGTTTATCATGTCATGAAAAATTTGCATACAGTAATAAAAAAATGACTAATGTGGAGCAGGTGCTTTACTGAGAACGATATTTTATTGATATAAGGTTGGGAAGTAAAGTTTCGTCCCAAACCTGTTTAAAATATTTCAATTTTCGAACTCTCCGGTAGTTTTTACGTCTAATATAAAATTCTTCTATAAAGTAGAACAGAGTTTATTATTCAGCAGCGCTACTTTCAACAACTCAATCTTCAAATGTATTCCAAAGCGCAAGCAACTTACGTTCGTAGGGAATACCAGGGAAATAGTAAAGTTAAAATTGGAAACGTGAAAATTTGTCGGCCACGAAAAAAGACCGAATTGATATTTTTTTATAAATAAATAAACTCGCTTATTCCGTCAAATTACAATCGTCAAAGAAACTGCGCTAAAAACTTCACAAATTTCAATTGGTTCTGTCGGTTCGTTTTAAAAAGGAAATTTGCACATTCCTCCCTTAAAAAAAGATAAATTTACTTAACGGAATCGACCAGGTGAAAAACAGAAAATAACCTGTCATTTCTGTAACTTTATAAAGCGTTTTTGAAATTTCGAAACTCAATTCGACAATTGGGGCAGTTGACTGCACTACAACCACGTTTTTTCGCCTCTCACTGGCCCCGCCAATTAAGTAATGCATTTTTATTCAAGTCGCGAAATTTTGGTGCCCGTCGACAATGGCGCCAATCTCGTGGAAAATGCGAAGATTCCACGAGCTATGTCCGCTTCGCCACAGCTCGTCAGTTTGATGCGGGCATAATTGAGCGTAGCCAAATTATTAGAGACTCGCGCGCCTCTCTCTCTATCTCTATATACATATACCCTTCATCCAGCGGCCGAGACCACTTCCGGCAGATTTTCACTCGCGGAAATTTCGGATCAGCTCTCGCTCGCTTTGATCGATCACAGCTCCCGTTGTAATTTGCAAATTCGGTCGGTACTGCGGTTCAAACACCTCCCAGGGCCTTCACTTCTATTTTTGTTTACTTTTTTTACTCTGGACGGCTCTCGGTGTGTTGGACAGATCAAACACGCTATTTTGCTAGAAAATACTTTTTAAACCGGACTATTCTGCATGTTTGAATTTTTTCGTTTATAAACTTCTGTTTTCCATTTACTTTTATGTGATTCAGACAAGAATTCTTTTATTTACTTTTTTATTTAGTCTTGGATTTTTTAATTAAAAAAAAGTTTTTTCTTTTGGAAGAAACTTTTATGCTGAATGTAGAGAGCTTTGGTTTTTATCGAGGTTCTATATGAGCAGGTCTTCACATGCGCGAAACGTTTTTGGAAAATCGAGTGGAAGGCAACGAGGAAGAAGCCATTAGCGAGAGTAGAGGGAATGCAAGTCGAAAAAAAAGTTAGGCTACAGCGTAAGAGGCAAAGAGTAAGTACGGTCTCAATTTCGGTTTGAGGTTTAATTCTCTCGGCTAAACTTACCACTTCGTTGGATTCGCGAATCAATCAATTGCATAAATTACAGTCAGTATCCTGATATTTTGGTTCATATAGTAAATACCTTATAATTACTTTATCGCAATTTTTATTACACTTAAAAAACTTACGCTATTGAAGAATTTGTAGCAAGTAATAAATTTGACACTCACCTGTAACAAAAAATGAAAATTGCAATTAGTATAAAATACGTTTTTTTTTAAATATGTAAAATAGGTAGATTCATTATTTGAGTATGGTGAACATATGATTCATTATATGGCTCTTTGAAAGACCAATGAATTTTTCAGTTAAGGTAAGCGTATCCAATAAAATTCGTCAGAAAAAAATTCTCATAAAAAGTGTAAAACAGTAATAAAAGCTGCTAATCGATTGAATAAAATTGATGTAGCTCATAGCAAAGTTGTGTATAGTACAGTAAAATAATACGTAAAAGTACGTGTGTTCATTTCTAAAGTATCCCATTTTATTGTAAATTTTTATGAATGAATCAATTCCTGACGTAGTAAGTAAGCCCAAGCATTAAAGCTTATTAAATTTTACGCAATATTTTCTTTATAAATTTCGATAACGTCTCCGATGTATAGAAGAGATACGGCGCAATTTATTGAAATAAAATACACCTCTCAAAATTCAAAGTGTAAGTGTTTCTAGAGCAAGTTAGTAACTCGTGCCTACACTCGGTCGGAATCGTTTGTCGGCGAAGGGAATTCCAACGCAAGTGAGTTTCGCGCTTTTTCGCGATAAGACGGCGCCAGTGGCAAGCCGTCTGGAAAATTAAGGAGCATTGTAGGAGGCGAGTTTTTCCTCTCTGTAGACGATCGATGAGGCATTCAACGTATGATTTATGCGCGCGGATTTTTACGAAGGCGAAGGGAGAGGCCTGGAACTCCTCGACGGTGCGTCGCGATTTTTCTCCCCGGCCGCGATGTGCTCGAAATTGGATGCGCTCGAATATTTCCTTCGGCATCGGCGACGATTCCCCGCGTCAGGGCAAATATATAATTTATTCGATGTGCAATACGGATGAGTGAATTTTGCGCTCGGTACGCACCGGCTTGTTACGCATCCAATTCATTGATGTATCTACCCGTTACTACGATTCTATTATTATATTGACGTTCTATTATTATTTCGGATTATTATTTGGCGGAAATGATGGTTAATAAATATTGTTGAAATTTGTATGATTACACAAACCAATGAAGCTTTATACATTAGAGTTAATTCCGTAATCTAGATTAAATAGATTTAGATCGTGATTAATTAATTCTTTGACGCCTGTGCATATATCGAATCACACCCTAAAAGCTTATTTGACACATCACTTCTCTTTAAATAAAATCGGTAATAACGTAATTAAATTGATAGTTGTTGCAACCCAGATAATTCAGTCGCGATAATTCAAAATTTTAAAAAGAAAAATTAAAAAAAAAAAAGAAAATTTTATGCAGAAACAATTCTACATTTTATCTCTATCAATGATGAAATGAATTTGGAATTTGAATGGTTCGTAAAAATATTCACGATAAAATTTTTATCTAATTCTCAAACAAATAAAATTTGTTAAATCTACCTTTGTCTATAGCGAGGCCTTTTACAGGCACATCCGTGCGTCGTCAGCAAACGAATTTACCAACCAGCGGGGTAAAAAGAAGGGAAATTCGCGTACGCAAAAAAACGGCGAGGCGCGAGAAAAGGAAGACTGACCATGTGTGCACTATCTCTGTAGTCGTACGCGCTCTTCTCTCTCTCTATTCTTCTTTCTCTCGCTCTCTCTCTCTCTCTCTCTCGCGCTCGATCCATTTTTTTATTCTCGTGGAACACGCGCCGTTAGTCTAGGACATCAGAAATAAATCCGCATCAGCCAGAATGAGCGTCACGGATGACGAGAGCCCAGATTGTAACTATACCTGCGTTCTCCTAGATATTTTTTTTTTTCGTTAGCATGCGCCTCTCTGCGATAGTTTAGCTACTCGCATTAGTTCATGTTTTTCACTGTTTTAACTAATGTTAATTTTTTGCGGATTTTATGAGTTGATCGTGAATGGGTGCGCTACTTCTCGATTTATTTCGCTCACGTTTTTCATAATCGCCGTGGAATTTTCAATATTTCATCGATTCGTTCAACGAAGTCGGATTTTCAATGGGATCCTTATTAATTTAATAATATTAATAAAACATGTATTTCAGGTTAAACTTTTTTTTAAATATTTGTTCAAATGAAGTTATAAAAAAAATAAAAATATCAAACTAATGTTTTAAGAAATCTACTTATTACTTATTCGTCGAAAAATTGTTAACATTTAATCACTTTGTTCCACAAGCTTACTTTAATAAGTAACAAAAAGTTTATGCTGAAGGTATTCATGCGAATGCGTCAAAATTTCTCTCGGAGGATAAATTCCCTTTAAGGCTCCCCAGTGGAACAAAAGAAGGCGGCCACGCGTGAACCAAAATTACAAAACTTCGCCTCGCTACTGTAGAGAAACAGAGAGAGAGAGAGAGAAAGTGAGAGAGAGCCTATTGATGCTAAAAAAAGACTATATGGATAGAAAAACGAAATAATAAATTCGGCAACAGGCGCTTGATAAACTCGCCTGCGTCACTATCCGCGCACCCCATTTTCTCACCCTCTGGAAATCTCTTCAGGCGGTTGCGAGCGAAATCAAAATTCTCCACGCGCTCAGGGATTTCTAAGGGGGTTCAATCTGCATGCGGCCTTCGCCAGGACTGCATACGCATGCACGCACGCGCGCGCATGGGAAATAAAACTTTTTCCTGGTCTCCTCGACTAGCCCAGTTCGTCGTTCCTCCCGGGGCCGTCCTGCTATGCACCGTCTTATTATGGTGAGCGCACGTGCGTCGCTGGCTTTTGATGGTATATACGTTATTTGGCGAGGGAAAATTAAATTTGCTTTGATTTATTGCTTACTTTGACGTTTGCGGAAGTGCAAATTAGGATTTTCGGTGGTTCGAGTAATTTAAATTAACTCGCGAGAGAATGTTTTTTTTCTGCAGCTTTCGGCAGCGCTTAATTACATTTCGAGAAGAGTTATGGATGCTTTTTTTGGAAGTGATTTTACTGAGAAGAGCGAATTTAGGGAGATAAGAAAATGATTTAATATGCTGTTCGCGTAGCTTCTTAAATGGGTAATATGATAGAAAAGACAACGTTGTACTCTTAGGTATCCCCTTAATAATTAAGTATATTAAATAATAAGATGTTCGAATGCTAATTTAAATATGTGTACTGTCTATTAGATTACAATGTTGATTATTTGATTGTATAAGAAAGAAAATATGTATAAAATAAGATATTTTACAATTTTGTAAGTTTAAGTAGAAACAGACAAGTATAACAAGGCACATGTACTTTCAATTTTCTAAAAATTTTAAATTTAGATAAAATCAATTTTATAAAAACGATAGCGTTTTTTTTTTACTGGTAAATTTGTTGAACTAAAAGTAAAATTGATATGTTAATTTTGATATTAAATAAACATTAAATGCAAATTGCCAGACCTACTAAACTACTTACGACATTTCTAATCGTTAAATAAATTTATTTTACTTCCCCGTTAATTCTCAGAGTAATGGATAAAAAGCGATTAGTGCTAATAGTAGTAACAATTAATTTTATTAATAAAATGCAAAGCACAAAGCTGCTGTCATAAACTACGCAGACACCAGCCATAAGGTGAGATTACGGTCATTACCCTTACAGAGGCTTAGTGGTCAGCTCATTACGGAAATCCCAGATATCCTCAAGGTAAATCAAGAGTGTCGTATCGACAGCCGGCGTAACCAATACCCACCGCTACGCTCGAGGCGTGCACGGCTCGACAAAGTACACCCCCCCTCGTTCCTCTCACTGATCCACATTCACTACTATAACAAGTTTTACGGTAAAGCCAGTCCCCACAGCGGACAGAAAGAGTATCACATCGGGCATCGGGAGCCGGGAAACCGGACGACTCGGAGTTGCGCAAATGGAGCACCGGCTCTAGGAGGGTCAGATCGCGCGAGCCGCTCCAAATTGATAGGAGGGACACCGGGATAATTAGGCGAAAACCGCCGAGGCGTTAGTGCCGTTGGCTCCCGCTTGTTCGGACTATCCCCGCCACCTCGTTTTCAAATCGGAATTTATTTGGGTCGCCGTGTCCCTGAGTATCCCGATGGATGCGCCTTCGGCTCATTTGCTCCTTTTTACCCCTCGCCCCCCTCTCTTTATCGACTTCTCAGCGTTTAATGTTTCTAGCGCGATGAGAGTGGCCTGGGAAGAGCAAATTACCGGATTTTCCCTCTTCTCTGGTACGGTCCGGCAGGTGTCCGACGGCCGTCTCTTTGTCATCCATCGATGGATGGTCGATCGACTCGCACTTTTCCGTGGCTTTTTTTTAAACTGTGCTATCGTGCCGCGGGATGTTCCTGCTGGTTTATGTTTTTTGTTTTTTGTTTTTTTTTGTCGGCGGTTCCGTTTCTTTTTACGAGCGGACCGCGAGGACCGACCACTGCCTCTCTGATACTGATGCGATTGGCTTCGGATGCTGTACCTTCGAGTTCGGTTTTATTAGACTGCACTAGAGACGGGGAACTGACGGAATAACTTTTTTCGGGAGGGGGTGTTACGACATATGTTCTCTTTTAGTTTGTTAAAACGGAATGAAAAATGAAAAAAAGAAAGAAAAAGTTTGCTGAAATCTATTTTTTTCACTTAGATTGAAAGAAATATCAATAAATGTATTATATATTTTTTATAAATGTAAATCATGGATCGTAATCTAAGTTACATAATAAAAATCTTTAAAAAGGTAGAAATAATGAAGATTGATAAGAGTCTGACTGCATCCTACTGTTACTACTTGTATGTTATTTAGCCTTCAAGGGATTTCCTTTTTTCCAGTCAAATAATTCACTATTTCTCTCAAATATACAAATTGAAATCATAATTAATATTAAAAAAGCTATTAGCTGAACAGAGAGTTTTAAAAATAAATGAAAAACAAGGATCCGCATACGACTGTCAGTTACTACCTACAGATCCCATACATATCTGTCAATTTGCTTATCCCTTTCAAATGATTGACTCAAAAAAAAAAAAAAAAGGAAAAGAAAATAATTTTAAAACCAGTGTATTCAGATAAACGCATTGATAAAGTACCGTACATTCTTTTAAATAATTGTAAATATTTACAAAAAAGAAATTATGTATGCATCTTCACTGAACAATATTTTTAAATAACAAAAACGAACTTCGTGACAATAACAAAACATATTAACCAGTGGCAATAAACTTTCCTTGCTGCTCGCGATTAATGTACCAACAAGGAACCAATGAAACAATGCCTCAACTAAAAGACATCGCTCCATTCACCATCGAGCGAACAATAAATCGTTCAGACGCTCTCAAAACTTCCCGGAGCGAAGTCGCCGAGGCGAAAAACGGCGAAATAATCGGCCAGCCACAAAGCTCCTTTCTCGTCTCGTTAAGCGGCGACCGAGACGCAAAAGTGAACGAGCACCGAGCAGGGAGAGGAGAGGAGGGCGGGGCACCGCGTCTTAATGAGCTCTTCCTTCTGCAGCCCACGCCTCTCTCCGCGGCCTGGACAGTCCCTCGCGCGCGTTAATGAGCGAGCGAAAGGGCCGGGACGCCGATATCGACGGCTCGCTTCGCTTTCTTTCCTTAACCCCCGGACGCGATAATGGATGGTCGTTGCGCTCCGCTTTGCTCGTTCATTAAGGAGTTCGGTGCGCTCGCGCGTTTCTCGTCGAGAGGCGGATCAATTATTTTGCACACGCACGATTTTAGCCGGGCTTTCTCTGCTACCCCTTTTTGCAAGGTGAAAAACGAACGAAATTAAGTGGTGATTTATTTCTCAATTGCAAGAATTTCATGGTAGAGTGTGACTGAAATGACGAAGCAATCGAATTACTTTGTGCGATCGGCCACGTTTTTATTGGACGGTAAATAAAGTACAGTTTATTTATTCACAAAATATCATTCACTAAATAACTAGAATTTTATAAAAAATTCTGTTTTAATTGCTCAATAAACTCGGTGCAAATAAAAAAAACTTTTAGTTTTCATGAAAAAAAGTACATTCCCTAATGTTCGTTAAAATAGAAATGAACAATTATAATCAATACTTGAGACAAAAAACATTGATTAACTCAATTGATCGGGATTATAAAAAAAAGATTAGTTCGTTAGAATGCGAAACGACAGAAATTCGCCGTCGTCGCTGAAACTGAAAAGAAAAAGTATAAAAGTAGCGAGGAGGCCACCGAAAATTCAGACTCGTCGACTTCACCCGAGCTTCTTCGACTCTAGTCATAAATATTTAACCAGCGGGAGTAGCGCCTCGTCGGATAGGGCGGCAGGTATCGATTTCTCCGTCTTCTGCGCGCGTCCGCTCGTAAAATTCCTCGCGCGCGCCATTATATTCCGCGGCTGCATTTATAAACGCGGCCACCTGTACACCCGCGGAGTCCAAATTCTGGCGCGAGTCCAATGCCGCCTACGGCTCTCTTCTGGAAAATCGCGGGATCACCTTTTCATTAATCATCTTCCTTTCCGCGATTGCCGGGCGGCCCTTTTTTTGCGATGCAGACCTTTAGTTGCTGCGTCTAGACCCAAGGGATGAGCTTCTCTTTCGCTCGACGAAGTATTGTTAAAGAATTGTAATATTAAAATTCATAGTGTAGGGATCCGCGTTGTGGTAAAATCGAGGCGGCGTGATTAATGAATGTACTGTTCTACAGAATTCTTTTTTCAATCTAATTTATTTTTTCGTTGAACCAGTTGTTGCTGCATTAGTTTGTCATTGCGTTAGCCGATGGAGATGGAACGGAGAGGAAATTCGATTGGATTGATGATTATTTTTATTCTAGCTTTCGGGTAACTGTTATTCTATATTTTTGCAGGAAAAGTTTATTTTATTTGAAATACTGCGTAGCTTTGAAAGTAATACGAGAAGTTTTAGAGTGTACTATATAGATTTACGTGCGTTGAGTGTTTTTCTGTATTCCATGTTTGCAAATTTTTTCAACTGTTTTCTCGTACGCTGAGCTTTTGAAGAGCAACATGATACATTTTGGTAAATTGCTTTAGAGAGAACGGGAATCTCGACGGTCGAATGGCACGTATAATTAAAATGCTCTGTATATTCACTAAATAAGAAGACAATGCAGCAGTTTTCATAATCAAAGAAAATTCACAATAAAAGTATGAACATTTCTAAAAAATGTTATCGTTAAATCAATAAAATAACGCTCAAGAAATTTAATGCAACATTTTATAAAATATTCTCGGATTCACTCGGTATCGTGTTATTTATTGTTGAATTTCAATAACGGTGAATAAAATCGAATTATTTTTTATTTAAAAACACATTGCTTTTGCAAAATATATAAAATAAATGTGCACTGACATGAATGAAATAATGATTTTATTAGAAAATAAATTATGTAAAAGAACTCTCTCATACAATGCCTCTATGCGGGAAATAGTAACAGGCGGGTACGGTCAGGCGCGTACATTAGAAATTCTTTATGGACGGTCTCTTAATAAAGGCATTATTTCAGCTGAACACCGCACGAATCTAGCATTTAGTATTATTTAAGAAAATATCTTTAATAAAGTTACTGTGGACATCGTTACAGATGAAGATATAAAGATTCCGTTATTAAGCATTGTGTGCGAAAAAAACTTAAAAAATGTTATGAGAGTAGTAACAGACAAACGTAACAAGACGCCGACATTTATTACGAAACGAAACCCTTAATATCATCACTTCGAAAGTAGTAACATCCGAGCACGAGCAGCCGCGGCAATTATACAAAATTTGAGAAAGTACTCCAGTGAATTGGCAGTAGTAACAGACAAGTTTCGTTAGAAGCCAATCAACATTCAAGCAAGTTTCAAAAACTTCCTCTGCACACAGTACAATAAGGTTTTCTAATTTAACTACTTAAACAAATTAAAATACTCAACTTGAAATGTTGTTGTTTGGCATTAGTCTCGAATTGCCGCATTATTTATTCATCGAAAACAACGAAGAAAACAGTACAGAAAACTCCAGTTCCCCCGCGGTATCATTTCCCCGAAAGTGAACATAATACCCGTGAGAAAGAAGGAGACAGAGAGAGCGCGCTTCGAGCTCAATGAAATCTCCTTGCCAGCGCGCGGCACGATAACGCACCACCGCCGAAATAACTCGGCTGCCTCGCAGCCGCGAGCGAGGTGCCTCTTTGGTGCGCGGTCGCATTGACCCCGAGGCATCGTCGTCGTAGTCCTCGCGGCAGTGATGAATGCGCGGTGAGACCGCGCCGCCGAGCTGTTTGCCTGCGGCCAAGGGGGGAAGTCTCAGCATTGGACGGTCCGGATCAAACGCGCGTTTCCGATCATTTGTCGTCAGGCGCGACAATGGCACGCGCGCCTCTCCCCGAGATGCGCGGCCGCCGCGACGACGTGGGGCGGGGGTGGGGTATTTCCGACGCGCTCCGCGTCGCACGACTCCCCGGTCGCATGATCCGCAGGATATTGCGCCCTTCGGCCGGATGCGCGCGAGATGCGACAGGCGGTCGGCGACGCGTGCGCCCGTGCTGTTGCGGATGTGTTATTGACGAAAGGAGCGGCCGAATGCGCCCGGTTTAGGGATCGTTAGGCTCCGCGAAGCCCGCGCGTTGCGACGCGAGTCTCCGGACCGCTTGATGTGCGGTCGGAATATATTATTACTGATTGAGGATGCATCGGAAATTTTCGACTGGATATTCGAGGTAGATTAATGCGACATTAATGCTGTTCGTTTATGTTTAATGAGCTCGTTTGGTAGTCGGTGGTTATTGAATTCAAGATGAGAGATTTTGGCAAAGATTTGGGTTGTAGCCGCATTAGAACAAAAATCATGAAGGAGAAATTTAACTACTGCTATTAAAAGAACAATACACAATTGGTTTATTAAAACAATCGAGAAAACGAGACATATAGTAACATGATTTTGACGAATGAATATTCTCTGAAACTGAAAATGTGAGAATCATTTCAAAAATGTGAATAACAACATACCTATTTTATGATACTGATTCAATATATGGACAAATTTTTAGAAACCAATATCATTCATATTTTCTAAGTAAATTTGCACATTATTAGATTTACAGGGATTGAATCTTTATTATTATAGTATACAAAAATGATGAAAAATCGTTCAAGAATTATTAAAAAAAATTCATTTCTGTACAAAATAATATTACTCTAGTGTAACTTAAAAAATATCGGTTGTAAATGATATCCTTAGTAATAAACGACCAAGACTTTTATTCTTTTAAAATATTGTACATGAATTATAAATAAGAGAAATGGAAAAATGAATTAAACTGCTTACTTTACTTAAAGTATGTTATCGTCGTATTTTTATATTTTAAATATTCATGTCCACAGAAGCAGAGTAAAATAATTATATATTTAATATAAAGAAAAAGAAATTAAGTTGAATAACTATGTACAAAATACTTTTTAATATTTTAAATCAACTGAATCGAAAAATTGCCGGATATATTTTCTTTGTCATATATTGGCTTACAAGGAATTTAATTGTGTTTTTCTGTATTCACATCCAGTGTTTGACATTTCACTTTTTGGTAATACTGATAACGAAGAACATCTCGCGTTTTCATGTTTTCATTAATAAATCAATTTCCATGAAAATAATTTTTTTTTAATATCCATTGTATTTGACATTGTCCAAAAAGCTCGGATCGAAATACAGAGAACATTTTTTTTTACATGAATTAGCACCTTAACGAAGATACACAAGTTTAAAAAAATATAAGTTTAAAAGCCGTGCACACGGAAAAAATCCGTAAAAGTTAAATCACATTAATATCGATAAAATAAAGCTTTCCAAGGATCAAAAGTTAAAAAATACAAGAAGGACAAAAAAGAAAGACATTGATATAAGACAAGAACATCTTTTTTCTGATTTGAACGAATGTCGTTAAATGTTCGATTAATTATTCACCCCTCCGTGAATCGAAATAGAAGGCAATAATGCTGATAAATTCAATTGATTATAACCTATCAATCTTTCACTTGCCGCTTGGGGACCGCGATGAATAAATAATGTGTCCCCCGATAAAATAACGATAAAGCACATTGCACCGAATAGAATTCAAATGCAGATTAAATTGGCATTAACAATTTTTTGCCCACCACTGTACATTTGCAAGTGAAATCGGAGCCCCGCGCACATCTCGGCCGCATTTTACGCCATAATTAATAATAATAATGGGGAAAAACTCTCGCAACGTCGCTGATAAAAACGTCAACCCTTCCAGCCCTTTTGTCTTTCCACTCGGCGCTCGCTTCGTTTTCCAAATTCTCGCAACGATAAATTTCACCGAGGAGGGGGGGGGGGAGTATATTCGGTTATCGCGAAAATTATTTTACCTGGATGTCGTAATCAAAAAAGAGCTTCTCTCGTCCCGGCGGATTTCCGTTCAAAATAAATACCTGACTACACGCATACACTTCCGATACCTTCGCAGACTAATTTTTTCGTCCCTTGATCCCTTTCTCCCCTCCTTCTGCATCCCTTTAATATTTTTTTCCATCCTCTCTTTTTTTTTATGTTGGGAGCTCACGATCATTCCGTCGCGAGGATGGAGGTGTGCGAAAAAAAGAGGAGTTATGAAACGATGCCGATCGGAGGGAAGAAGACTGGGTACGAAAAAATGAGGCGAAAAAGCAGTCGTGTACGGGGATACAGCCGTGCGGAATGTGCCAGCAGGGTAGATCGGAATTTTCGCGCGGAAAATATAATAAGAGGGACGCGTGCGCGTGGCTTGCTATTCCACGCCAATCGTGCCTTTCCCCTTGCACTCCGCTTTTTTTGTGTCAGACAAACGTGCGTGAAATTTTTTCCAAAAATATATTATATTTACGCATAAATGTTGGGAATTCCTGAGCAGAGATTAATATTGGTGGTTCGTTTTTACAACAATTAATACTGAAATATTTTATTAAATATGTATGAAAATTAATATTTGCAATTTTACGAACATTCAATTTACCCGCAATATAAATTTTCATTGAACCTTGCTGCTCCATGTATTGCGTGGATAGTTATTGTACATAAATTAATGTATACGTCAGTATTTTATTATATTTATATTTACTGTTTTTTTTTTTTCAATTTCTTTTGTATGCGTAAAAATGCATATTTCCGCAGTTTAAACGTAAAAGTATAAAGCAGAATTTGTCACCTCCGAAGGAAGATAAATGAAGCTTATTTGATCACTGGCACAATCGTTGCTTCATAACGATACATTAATTGTGGTCATGCGATCCTATCGAATATCCCACATAATAATTTCCCGTTGAGAAGATTTGATTAAATTTCGTTTCATCTAATCCTTGCGAATGAACGCGTATGCACCATAATCGAAACTAGCATGTTGATCCGTAAGACCCCGAAGAATTCATCTGTGGCGGAACGTCCGCTTGATGTGCTCCTCTCCCCTATAGCCGAGTGCTTTTGAAGGCTGGCAAACCATCAGCGGTCGATCAGATTTATATATCTGGATCATCCTCAAAAGAGAAACGCATAGATACAACCTTTGAATGCAAATTCAAACGGCCAACATAACCGGGGCATTGTGGTGAAATGTAAAATACAGCATCTCGATGCTGGGAAGTTTCGATTCCGGAATATTAATTAACGCACCGATCGAAAACGATAATACCATTTCGTATTTAAAACGACGCAGATCCGCAATAGCGTAGGGCAATTCAATGGCGGGCCGAAAATTCGATCGTGTCACAGGTCGACAGGTCGATTGTCAATGAATACATGATGTATATTATTGCATCAATGAATACAAATTGTAATATAATGTGTACTAAAGTTAAATGAAAAATATCCTACTATCATACTAATACTAAATTACGTCTTAAAAACTAAAAATGTATCTTAATGAATACTAAAGTAAAAAAAAAACATTTGAACTAAAATACTTTTATTCGGACAAATACTTTTAGACGGCTTAAAGAAAGAATCCCTTCGCGTCGGCGAGGATTAGGACAGAATTCGGGGGATTAGGAGAAATTTAATTAATAAGATCGACGCGCGTATCTCTTGAACGAGGGTTGCACTGATCACACACGTTGAAGGGCGCACTAGTCGATTACAGAATGGCGAAAGCCGAATGAGTGCCGTCCGTGTTCAAAGGTTCTGCGTCAGTATCCTGCGATCTCGATGCGTGCAGTCGTTCAAATTCGCCGACATTACGACGCGGAGATGATTAGAGGCGTGCGTTACGCAGTTGACTGTAATGTAATTGATACGCCCGTCGATGTTTCATTTTGAAATACAGCCGATTAACTTGTATCGCCGAAAGTCGATAATAGATGTAATTCACTGGCGCAGAACATGATAAACAATTTGGATGATTTTGATTTCTATTTAGGTTTATACGATAAAAAGTCTGTATTTGAAGTTGAAACTGAATGTAACATATCAATTATTTAAAAGAAAAACTGTAATTAAAGTGTTTTTCTATCTACTTTCTCCACTGATCAATAAATTCATCATTTCATTTTGGTTGTAGATTTTGGTTAATTTCATGGAGTTATATGAAAAGAGTTTTTATTTTAGATGATTTACATCTCCATTAATGAATAATGAATGCAAGATTTTAGCCCCCAAAAATGTTCATGCTCGGACCACCTTACGAATTATCTCCTTGCATTTCGAATAAGTAAAAGCAGCGAAACCATTAGCTCACCCGTTGTTACCGTGTCGACAATTAGGTCAATCGTAAAAGCTCTCTGCATTTTACATAATTGCACCTTCAAATTTTCCGAAGCAGTTATCTGCGAATTTTTATCATTATATTTAATATGTATATGTCGAGTAAAATATTACTGGTTTTCGCAGCACTTTATTGCAATTAACACCTGAAATTGTAAAATCATTTTTTACGTCTATAATACGAAAAAATGTAGTTGTAAATTGTAAGCATTTCTTCTTTTAGTAAACGATTAAATTAAATTTGAATCTTAAAAATGTCCCCACTTCTCTGAAATAGCCCATCTGTTATTTTGAAAAGCTAAGTTTTGTCAGGCCTAAAAAGAGTGTAGAACATCGTGAATTTCAGACTTGTATACAAAAAAAGGTTTTTCTCGTTTCAGCATGCATTTTTTTGTTCTTCTCGAAAATTGCACGAAAATCAATATGTGATCATCACAGATGCACAAAAAGTACCATCGGAGTCGGACTTTTTTTACTTTTTTTCACGAAAAACTATTCCGTCAGCTATACTGATTTTTCAAAAGCTCTTCCTCTGCCCGAGTATACACAATTCAGCGCTATCAGTTCTAGGTAATCAAATCTGCGCATCAGCATTCTACAAAGAAAAATTCTCAGCCCTTAACGACATGGTTTTATGACTTATTTGCACCAAACTATTGACTGCTAGGAGCGCTAAATAACTGAGCAGTCCTTGTGTAGCGTAAATATCGGTCGTTTGCTCGACGTTAAATAAAGCAGTACGAAGCTTCTCGCGACATCGCAGTTCCCCGGGTAAATTCGTCGAAGCGCGCGCTTCGGTGTCGCGGAAAGCTCCGCTTCTTGAATTCGTAAAGCGGCCGTCCTCGCGCCGGTTGTCCGCTTGCGAGCCTTCACAGGGCCCTAAAAGCCCCCCGGCCCTCACCAATCTGAATTCCCGATAGAGCTGGAGACAAGAGCCGCCGGGGAAGAGACCACCCCTCCCCCTGCCAACGCATTATAATATCATTATTATTTGATCGACCGACAGCAACGTGTAGTTTAGTCCCTGCCCCTCCTCCTCGGCATTACAGCCGAGTTAGGTGAAACTTTGTTCCCCGCGGCCGGCGGCCCCTCCGTAAGCTCTTTTATGTATGGGTCGCTAGGGCCGAGGCCTTGTTTTGCCAATTTTTCGCGAGAGTGAGAGAAGTTTTTGAGCAGTTTACCGGGGCAGGAGGGATGCAACGACGAAGTTATAAGCGCCGGTATCAAAGCGAATAGAGAAGTGCAATTTTCCGCCGGGGCGCAATTTGCATATTTACGTCGGATGAAGTTGAAGGGAATTTTTTTTTCTTTGAGGCCGGACGACGAATTATTTGAGTTGCCGCGTCGAACGAAGCCTCGGGTAGGTACTTCAAGGCTGGAATTGAAGATTCGACTTTCTTTTCGTTTTCTTTTTTTTCCTTGCTGGCTTTTAATGTTGGCGAACTTTGTGCGCCTGTAAACTTGTTTAAAAACTCTACTTTTTGTGTCGGCGGAAATTTTTAACGAAATGTTTGCACGGGACGCGTTGAATGGGCGTTCGAACTGAGTAACTTATCACTGCGAAACTGTAACTACTTGACTGTGTTTTATTTTTTTTTATTGAATGTTTTGAAATTGGGTGTCGAATGCGGACCGAATATAAGAGAGATATGAATATTTTCAATAAAAGACTCGGATTGTCTATTATTTTATTTTATTGTTTCATTTTGGACATGCTTCACTTTTTGTTTCTGCTGTACCTGCATATGATAAATTATTGATGGAGAAAATTGAAATAAAAACTATAAGTGAAATATTAGTCAGAATTTCAATAAATTAACCAAATTCAAGAATTTATTTACTGTTAATTTAAATCAATTATATGTAATTAATAAAAGTCTTTTACTACAAATTCTCTGCTACTTCTATTTACTTTTTTAATTTTAAATCTATGAATGTTCAGTAGCGTTAAAAATAAAAGTAAACAGCTGTAAACAAATTTAAGTAAACCTTTTATTCTAATTGTGAATTTGACCTAAAAATTATATTCTTTTTTAATTTTAGATAGTACTTTTTGAATGGCACAGTTTGACGAACGCTTGAGTCCTTTTCTGAATGTAACTTTACTGCATCCAGCGTTTGACGATTAATTCTCGGCGCTCTCTTAAAGGTAAACAGGATTGTAAATTGGGTCAATCATAAGCTCATTTTCTGTACTGAGCAGAATAATGCTGTTAAGTGTTCAAGCGGACTACTTAATCAGCTATATAATGCCACTTGGAGCCACAAACATTTCACTATTTTACAAAAACAACCGCAGCTTCATTTCCAAACTTCAAAAGGCAAATCATTTAACCCCTCCCTCAGGTTAAACTAATTCATTTCGAATACCTGCTAAATACACCAACGAGAAATTTGATTATGAAGATCGAGTTCGCTCGCGATATCAAATCTAGTGTTCAGCGCGAAATTGACGTTACTTATGCGGAGGCCGATTAAAGGATTTAAATGTTGGAACTTTGATCATTCCACTAATTTTTTCTATCGTGAATTTAAAGATTAATCACAATCATTTATTAAATGTTTAATAACAAAGAATATCATGTTTTTATTAAAAAAAAACACACACACAAAATAAAAAAATACTGTATGTGCACATGACTGTCAAAGTAGGAATGTTTAAAATGTACTGCCGACGGACATAAGAAAATTCGAGTCAGTAGCTGCGCTTACAAAGCGAATGCGAAGCAAAAGAAGGAATTCGCGGCTCGACAGGGCACATTCAATCATGAGGAGATTCTTCGACGATTTAAAAAGCAATTGAGTTTACACTTAAGTAAACGCAAGCGCGTTTTTATCGCCGAGCCGGAAACATTGACAAAATGATGGGTCGAGCGATCGACGAGGGAGCGGCAGAGAAAAAAGACGGAAGATAGAATTAGAGATAAATAGATAGAGAAAAGAGAGTAAGAAGGACGGAGAGGGAGAAAGTGGTCGAAAAGAACAAAAAGGTTTAACGAGATAAGGGGTCTGTATAACTGCGCGCCTGTGCCGCTGCCGGCGGTTGGCTTAGCTTTACGGCCAATATAAAGCGACGGATCGGATTGCTCGTATTCCGCCGAGGAATTACCGAGAAGTCACTGTAAAATTGCGCCTTCCTTTCCTACCTTCTCTGCTCTCTCTCTCTCTCTTGACTCTCCCTCTAAAGCTTTTTATCGAGGTATAGGCAAAGTTCTTCGAGGCGCGCGTGTGTTTGTCGGCCAGCTATTTCAATTTATTCGAGGCTATCGGAAATAGATCCCCGGTGGAGGAGTTTTCGGAGATTGACTGCTGTTGAGTGGATTCGTGGTAGATCGATTGGCCGGTCTCGATTAATTTCGCTGAAGTTGCCTCGTTAAATTTTATCGTTCTAATGAAAATTTGAATGCTACCGAGGGGTGTACGCGCGCGTGTGTGTTCATCACTGAAAGGTGCATCTTTTCGGGATTTCAAAGCTAATGAAATGTATTGCCGCTATTTTATCATCAGCGTGGGACTGCAGAAAAGGAATTTCGTTCATTTACCACCTGAACACTTTTCAATTTACGTTTCTTCATGTGCCCGTATTACCAGATCTATCCAATTATCGTGAATTTTTACGGAATGAAATGCACTGGCTGAGGACTGCAATTCACTTCGCTTTGCGAAATGATTTTATATTTCTGCTCGTTTTGCTCGTCGGCTACTGATAAAAGGCTCGAACTTTTTTTGGAAAAAAAAAGATTCACGGTTAAATATGTTACCCTTTGTTTCGAATTCAGTAATAAAAACAGATTATTCAATTTAGCTTTCAAATGTACACGCGCGGGTAATGTATTCTACATAAGCGAGGCCAATGAGTTGTAATGTAATTTTAAATGTAAATCATGGCGAGTCTCTGGAAATTTCGAACGTGCGCGCACTGATAAGCTTACTGAAATGCTCTTTATACATTGCAGAGTACGAAGTAGTTTCTATTTGAATTAAAAAGAATAAAAATAAAAATTTTCATGTCATGCTTTTTTTTCACCATTGATTATCAATCTTTTATCGTGTAATATAGTAAAAGTGTTCAAACAGTAAAAAAGATTTTTTTGTGATCGAGAAAGTAAGTATAATGTCCCACTATACTCGTCTGTTTCTACTTCTGCATGTAAATTGGAAGTATTAAATTCTCGTTTCCTCCGTCAATGTTAGAGGTAGTTCAAATTATTAATTTTATTAAGATAAGTTAAAAAAAGATCTATTTTAACTAATTCAGATGTTCAAACATTATTAAAGATTTTATTAAAAATTGTTAAAATGAAAGTTATTTTCTATGTGTATGTATAAAAAAAGGTGTTACACTTTTATCAACTACAATTTTACAATAAATTAAAATAGATTTGTTTTAATTTATATTCAATAATAAACTTATAGACAACAATTATAAAACTATAACCTCAAATACTGTACTAACACTACACATGTATATATCCTATGATAAAGCGCCTACCCTTATAAACATAGATTATAAATAGTTTTAAATTCATTATCAAGAAGTTAAATAAAAGTTCTATTATCAAATAATATTTTGTTACATAATATAGTTTTAGGCATATTATTAAAAAAAAAAGACAAAAAGTTTTGTTTACATTGTTTAGTGGCTTAGGCGTACCGTGAGCTTATTTGTAGCTTACGATCCGTTACCGCCAAGTGTATTTATAACTACCGATATTAGCTTATTGTTATTAACCAAACTAACTCGATAGTTAATTTTTCCACCAGGGTAACCAAAAAAGTTTTTAACATCAACAAAAGCATCGAATTTTCAACTAACTACACGAAGAAGCGCGCCAAATAGCCTCACTCAACGAAGGAAGCTACACTCCACCCATTGATCCGTCGCTGATCCAAAAAATCACAGACGTTTAACGTGCACCACCGTCGCACTACGCTCATCAAACTCCAACCCGCGCGTTGCGAAAGCATCGATGCCGAGCGAATAATCCGTTATGGAAATCACGCGATGAAAAATTATCGAGCCCGAGCACGTAGTACGCGCGCACCCCACCTGCAACTTTGATTACCGGAGCTATTTCGAAATTATTCCGTCGCTCGCGCAGCGCTAACGGCCGACTCCCTTCCAGCGCGTATCTGTCGCGGCAGCGTTGCTCACACAAGTCACGCGCGAGTAATCGTAATTAGTGCTCCGATCGCACTGTAAACAAAGTTTCCCGGGACGCCGCCGCACGGAATAAACAAGTCCCCCGCGAAGGGTCGCGACCCCTGTTGACGCCCGATCGGGAAAAAAGGAGGTTAAAGAGAGAAGTAGGGAGGGAGTCGATCGTAAGCTTTAGCGAGGTTCGTCGGTCAGGATTAACGGATAAATCCGGCGGAGGGGAGCGTCGAACGCGTTATTAGGGATTCGACCGGCGAATGGCACGCGGCTCTATAAAATCATAATGGGCTGTTTCCCGCATCCTCCCATCGCTGTTGAATGTCCAACACTTCCGAGCGTATATTTCCGAAAACTTGTTAGTTTTTCGATTGTCGGGATTTACTGCTCGATATCCAGCTAGATGGAATTCATGTATGCATTCCGATAAAATATTTAAAAACTTTGGAGAGGGCGGAAATTAAGATTAATGCTGCGGAAGAATGTATTATCGAATGAATATGAGAGTTAGTGAATTGTTAAGGTATTTTTATCGTGATTAGATTCAGTGACTTGGGAAGGGATTTTGCAGAGTCAATATAGCAAACTGGGTTCATATTTTAAAAGAGTAAAAAATAATGTCAATACTGGATTATTGTATTTTTATTTAAAGGATGTACACTGATCGGATTGGTTTTGGACAGTCGATAGCTACTAAAAATGAGAGTACAAGAAAAGTAAATTTCGAATAGCTGAATCTGTATGTGTCATGCAGGCAGATATTTGTATTTTATGTGAGTAAAATTTTAATAAAAACAGATTTTAACAAAATAAATATTTTTTGAGTTAGAAGATGTGACATATTTCATTTTCTAACATTTCTTTAAATTTCCATAATTTTGTGCGTATGTGCTTTTCAAATAATTACGTATAAATTTAAAAAAGCAAAATGAAACTTCATTTCGTCCTAAAATGCTTCTACCGCATTAAGTTTTACTGCGAACGAAAATTTTGAAATTCTCCAACAATAAATGTTATATGGGCGATAGAGATTAATTATATCAATAAAAGAATAATACGTCAAAATAATGATGTTAAAAGATTCAATTAAATGATAAAAAATATTCAACATTTTGTATCACCTTACATAAATATTTATACTCTATACTTATATTTTGAAATGAGTCATTAATTTTAAAGTGACTTCGTAAATTATTATTTAAAAGGTGACGTTGAATATTACTTTTTATATTTAAAATAAATTATGTTTAAAATATGTAGAGCTAGGAGAAAACGCGTGAGGAAATTTTCAATATTTCCGTGTTGTTCCTTTTTCCTGTTTTCCATCAGCGCTCAACCCCCATCCTCTCGCCCGCGGCATTTCACGATACATCAAATATTCCGGAAATATTTCCAAGTCAAATGTCCTGGATTTACAATGAGCGGCTCGAGCGCAGTGCCTCAGTGGGAACAAGGCAGCCAGAGAAAAAGTGAGGGAGGTGGAGTAGGCAACTCAAGCGCAGACGTGAAATTGTCGAGGATTCATCGACAGATTACTATTCGTGCCCGCGCCCGGAAGCTCGCTTTGATAATTAATTGAGCGATGGCTTCGAAGTTTTTTTCTACCTCCTAGTTTCAGCTGTCACGGAAGATGGAAATAACGCGCTAATGTATGCCTTCGAGATTTATGTCGACGTACGTTCTGAATTCTTTTTTTCCATTAGAGATTGAAGCAGCAAAAAGATTATATTTAAAATTAACGGACCATTTAAATATGGAGCATTATTAAGTACACATTTTGCTTCATTGAAAAATTTATTAACAGGTTATATCCGCTACGTTTAAAAATGATATTTTCTTGAAATTGGCCGTCCAGGATGCATAAACTTCTATGTTTTCTATGTTTTAATCGATAATTACAGATTTACATATCACAAAAAACTTGTAAGTTTATTTTTGGCAATCTTGGCGTTGCTAATGCATTTATTATTCAAAGGGTATCGGTGCATTTACGACGCAAGCTTCATAAAATGTTGACTAGTTTTTAGTATTTTTTCCCTCAGAAACTATCCTGCGGACTTGTTTATAAGCAAAAGAAGCTTCATAAAAGAGCAAAAAGAATAAATCAGGTCAAGTTTGTAGTAGGTGTACTTGGTGCATTTAGGATGCGATAAATTTTTCAAGCGTCTTTATAACTCACGTTATTTTTAGAGCTCGGAAAAATGAACCATCTTTTTGAATTTTAATTAAATGAGCCTTGCCACTTCCCTTATAGACTTCATAGAAGGACTTGTGTTAAATAAACTCGTAAAATTTTATTAGTCTGCGGCCTACCAACGCCTATATAAAGAGTTTTAATTAATTTTCGAAAGATTTTTGGCGATTATATAATAACGTAGACGTTAAAGACTCTCGTATTCCACTTAATAGTTCTCCCGTCGATAATTTAATTCGATTTTAATTCAAACCATATTTAACATTTTATTCCGTAATAAAAGATTTCTAAAATCCGATCGAAATTACACAATTCGAATCCTGCACCAGACGCAGTATTGCCCTTTAAACGTGAATTTGTACCAACATTTTTTTACTCTATTTTCCATTAATGGATACCTGGTCACAATCGATTTGATCCAATACTCGTTACAACGCTCCGACAAGATTAATATTGAATTACAAATAAAAAAATGAGAGGAAAGGATATAAGCAAAATGAAGCATCAAATTCTAATTGGCCGAGATGTAATCTTCCATTAATACATTCCGTCACAGTAGAAATTTGAGCAGTGGATACAGTTCGTAATTAAACTGCCCAGTGACTCGTTATCACTGCTCAGACTTCTACCAGCACGGGAGAATCGAAATAATTCACGAGGACAGGGTAGATATCGCGGTACTTACTTTATGCGATTGTAGACGAGCAGCTCGGCAATCTCACGTCCCAACCTCGAGTAGAGCGTCTCGACGAAGACGAGGACCTTCGGATCGATCCTGAGCCTGGCCTCGCTCCGATGGTCCGGCGCCTTGGGCAGCCTGGTCGCTCCCCGCAGCGTCGAGCAGCGTATCGCCGGTTCCGGCCTCGTGTCCCGATGGATCAGGCTGCAACAGGCACATGTGACGCTTCAGTTAATGCCACGGCCCAACGGCTAATTAATTCCCTGACACGCCGGGCTCAAAGTAAAGCAAGTGTTAATCTTAATAAGGCGGCGCGAGGGCGACGGTATATTCGGACCCCGCGACGAGATTTCAATGACTCGCCGCGGAAATTAATTTAGTCGACTTGACGCGCGTTGGGATGGGGGAAGTGCTCGGGATGATTTCGCACTGCGCTGGATAATGTCGGGTGGTCTTAATAAAGACTAGACAATTAGGCCGTCCCTTTGACTGACTGCCGCAGATCATTTGTCTGCGTTTGTTGTGATTAAACTGTTGGAAGCTTTTCGCAGAAGCGAATTATTGATTGATGGGTTCAATTTTTGCGAATGCGATTTTAATGCACTCGTGAAATATACTCAAGGTTTAGTTGGTCATAGCAGAAAATCAATCAGAATTTACGTTATTCAGTTTAACCTCTTTTTTTAAACTGCATAGTTTTTTTTTTAATAGAGATATATTTGAATTTTTATACACGGAGAAAAGTGTTATACTAAAAATTACTATATTTTTTAGCAATTGGATGACACACTTGTAATATGAGAAAAATTATTATGTTTTATTCTAAAATTTAATATCATTTTAGTAAAAATTAATAAATATTTGTTTAATTTTTACTGTGCATATTGTAAATTTTAAAATAAAATATGCTAATTTTTCTCATATTACAAGTATGCCCTTCCATTGCTAAAAAATATAGTAATTTTTAGTATAACATTTTTCTCCGTGTATTAACAGCTTTTAATAGAAATTTAATAGTAATGTTAGGTTGTATGGACACTAGGAAGACTTATTTTAAAAGATGTCGGTAATTAAACATGAAATTAACACGAGTTTTCTAAAGCCTTTTTTATCCCTTAGTTCATACTTATTTTTTGTTTTATTATGCAGAAAATTAAATAGAAGTGGTATAAAATATTTGTCATTTATAGTTTATTAAAAAAAAAATAATTATATGCGCAATTATGATTATTCTTCCATGGCATGGAATTATCAAAACTTTTATTCACATCGTGACCAGAATTCATAAATATATGTCGATAAATTTTTTATTGGAATGACGTCGGTGTTTTGTAATTAAGAGCATTTAATCGATAACTTATAAAATTCGCTTTTATTGAGACCAATCAAAACGTTCATTCAGAAGAATAATTAAACGTGATCATTATTAAAAACGAATTGGCATACAAAAAATACCACGGAATATTATCGAATACAAATTACTTAAAATTCAAAATTCATTAAATTTGCTAATTTAATTAAATGCATTTATCAAGCCCGCCTGACCAAATCAACTTCTAAACTACTTATTTAAAAAAATAGCCGCGTTTTAGCAAGAAAATTCGCAAAAAACTTTCGCAACCTTCAACAAAGTCTACTAAAATATTCTTTTAAAAATATACAAACAGCGCTTGTACACCTGTAAAAATTCGTTTCGCTCAGGAGGCGTCGCGCTTGCCCGCCTCGGTGTACCGCATAAATAATAAAAGCGCTCGCGAGCAGGCATTAGCGCGGGATTACGCGCTCGGCCAAAATCTGAGAAAGACGGACTCATCGCCGAGAGACGCAAGTACGAGGAGGCGGCATTAAAGCTCTTTTCACGCTGATACACGTCGCCCATGTATTTACCCTGAACGTCGAATTAACGCGCCGCGGTCGGTCCTTCGTAATCCCCTGCCGCCTCGTTCACCGCGACCCATTGTCCCTCCTTTTTTTCTGTCCTCTTTGCGCGAAGCCGCGAACGTAACCGCCGCAGCGGCAGTTTACGCAAGTACCGGCATAATTGATTTTACATGTTTTTCAAAACGAGACTTTCATACTTTTTTTGTATTTTTCATGAATGGATGGAGTCTAAACGCACATAAAATAGTTTAATAAAGAGTTATCTTCAATTTAATTTATTGATTTTATTATAAATTATGAAAAAAAAGATTGAACTAATGTGTTGATAAAAGTTTTATTTTTTTAATTTATTATCGTTTATTGCCGAATGTAATGCAGATGTTGGAGCATATTTTACTTATAAGTACTTTATAATAATTTATTATAAAAACATGATAATTTAGCTACTAAATAAGTAAAATTATGTAAGAATCCTCTCCGCATTTCCATTAATCTAATAATTGTTTAAAAATAAATAATTCAATTAAGAATCTCTAAATTCTCGATTAAATTTTTTTTTCGCCGGTAATATTAATTACCTCCACAATTTCAATCTATCGGTAGTGATTATCGCAATTTTCTGTAGACAGCGATCTAAAAATAAATTTTAAATTATAAGGTACATTAAAACTGGATTATTAGAATAAAGTACTAAGCTTCTTAAAAGATTTGCTAAAGCGCCAAATTGATGCTGTTTAATTTAATTTTAGCGCGAAATTTAATCTACGAAAAATCGACATGCAAATATTATCGTGACAAAATGCGACAAAGCGCATAATACTGCGCCGTAAAATTAAATTCGAAATTTCAATTTACCGCACAACAGATGTATGAAAATACCCACCGTACACACAAAAGGAAGCGCCACGTTTCAATCGCTTCAACGTCAAACGAATCCCCCGCAGAAGCCCGTAGAATCAATATAAAAAAGAAAGCCGTAAATAAGCAGCGGCATCGGCGCGTTGCGCGCTAAAACATCAATCCCCGGCAAATTACAGCGGCGAAGAGATTAACCGGGGCATCAATCCCGCGGTGTGCTCCATCCGAGCCGCCCCCGCGGCGCGCGGCTAATGAAGCTCGGCCGGCATTTATATCGACGACGTGAGGAATGGCCGCGCGCGGCTTACCCCCGCGAGCGCGACTTTACGAGCTGCGGGGGGATAAATAAGTCGGATTCTTAGCTGAGAAAGAAAGTGCGCCCGATAATCCGGCGTTAACTGCACCGAGGCATGCGACGACGCCAACGGTGAGCATAAATCACACTGCGAATTGCGGCGCCCCCGACGGGGCGGTCTATAAAAAAAAGAAACGCGAAAAATATTCGAGCAGCGAATTATTGGAGAAAGCAGTGTGTACTCGCGAATTACGTCGCCAGGCGAGGGACTAATTCATCCAGCGGAGTAATGCTTCACTCAAAAGTTTGTCCGGGAGGCGGGGTTCGCTTATAAAATGAAACGGGTTTTCATTAAAAGTTTTTAAGATATAATGATTCGCGTTCAAAAAGCAACGGCAAATTATCTGAAGTATTCCTTTGTGGGGTGACTTGTTCTTTTTTCGGTGGAGTATACGGGAGGCGATGCATGAGTATTAGTCGATTAATTACCGGAGTTAATCCGAGGGTCTGTTAATTTGCCTGCAGACTATTGGGAGTTTATCAATTTTCTACGGTATACTCAGGCTGATCGATCGGTTTGTTCGTCAGTCATTGGCAAATTAATGACTCTGCATTGCACTGCGTATACTGCATAATTTACCAACTGTAAATTACCAAGACATTATTCAAGTTTTCGCGCGCTATGTTTATTTTTCGTGAAAAAAAAATGCACCTTTTCTCTAAATAAAATAATACGTACGCTTTATAAAAAAAATTTCGACAATTGTAATTGAACTGTTACCATTAAGTGTTATTATTATTAAAAAAATTATTATTGCTGCAGCGAGACAAATTCACTTCAATGTTCGTCAGAAAAAAGTGAAAAAAAAAAAATAGGAAGCATTGCGTAGAATGTAATCAAAATGTTCCACACGAACTACTAGCGGTAACATTTTCAATTACGAGTATATATTTTACTCCAGCGAATTCCGCGGATTTTCAGCGAAAAAGGAACGCCGCTAATGCCCGACCTAGCCCAACTTAACAGACCGGTATTTTGCATACCATAAAAAAGCTCATGAAATTACAAACTCCAGTTAATACGAACGCGTTTCCGGGAAGGGGAGACTCGTTGTTTATCTATCATGCAAATTATACTCTGTTATGTCGATTCACATTGTTTCGCCTACATCGATTTATCCGGTCAGCGGTTCACTGACGGTAAATAGACCGCTGACGCGGGCGAATCACAAAAATTAGCAGGAACCGCAGTAGCCAGCCTGCAATGCGCGGAGGTCGGAACTACTCGGTATCACGCCTCTTTATCATGTAAACGAGCTACGAACTGCGAGATCCGGTCGATTGGCGACTAAGTGATGTAGAGGCGAGAATTTATATTTAAAAGTTGAAGTTAAATTTAAATTTTAGTCTTTATTTTCCGATCTTCGAAGCATCCAGTATATTTTAGCAACAAAATGACACTCATTATAGTTATGGTTGTTGCAATTGCTCATTTTCAGTGGAGAAATAATAATTTAAATTTTAGGAGGTTGCTACAGTAGAATTAATTTTAAACGAATGTATTTTAACCGTTTTGTTGGTAAATTAATTCTGGAACTTTACAGTATAAATATCCCAACAGTGCGAGCCGCAGTTTAAATCGCTGGCGAATCTTCATAAATATATTTTCTTTCCGATATATTCTCATTTAAATAAGAATTTTCCATCAGCAAAACCTACCGTGAAATTCTCAGGAAAGAAGATTTGCCGACGAGGTTAAGCTATATTTATTCATCTTCAAAATTTGAAACGTATTTTATTTCTTTTGAATTAAAACAAGCAAATAAATATTTCAAACGGAGAAAAATTAAATTGCACATCTTACACTTCCTAAAAGACGCTCGTTTTATCAGCTCCTGCTCGAATAAAATTTAATTGTCAAATGGCCGAGCTATCATATCCCTAAGAAATGAAAAATTCACATCGAGTGTCCCTTTCATCTACAAATCGACAAATTGAATTTACTCAAGCCCTTAGAAAAAAGTCACGAAGGTACATTCGAAGAGCAAATTCAGCGAGTTCCTCGAGCCATATTTACGCCCGTCGCTTTATTTTTTCCAATAGCAGACACACATGGAAAACGCACCAGCAGAAGGGAAGCAAGGTCAAATATATAACAGACAGCGGGCAGTGGAACCGGAGAGAAGCAAAGGAGGGGGAGAGATTGCGCCCGGGCAGCGCGTACAAGGCAAGGCGGGCGCTTACCCTCGTAAGCTTAGGCCGAACACGTATGTACACGTAATCTTGCTGAGATACGACGTATAGCTTGCTGAGACCGCGACGGCAGCGTCATATCCACCTTCCGTACACCCATCCACCAATACTCGCACGTTCGTGGGCAAATACACATTCGCACACACAAATGCACCCACTCAAATACATGCACACTCGTGCGCACACTCCAGAACATACACACTCACTTGAACACGCAAGAACATATATATTCACATTTGTACACGTAAGACCACACACAAGAACGTACACACATACACACGTGCAGAATCGTGCGAACGCGAGTGCTCTATGGTCCGGGTTAAGCCTATTAGCAAGGGAGTGACGAAGGAGAGGAGGGAGGCGGAAATTGCGGGCTCGAGGATGCGGAGGCTGAATGCGGAGAGTCAGCTTGTAAAAGCACGGTTTTGTTTCGGGAAATCGTCAACCTTTGAGGATGCCCGAGCATGGATTTATGACGCGGTCTCGCGATCTTTCGTTCATTTCTTATTTTCTACTTACTTTTTTTTCATCCTCTTTCTTCGTACGCCCGCGGGTCTGTAATTATTTTTTTTTCACAACTAGTGATGGGAGATAGCGAAATTTATGGTCTAGGACTGTAAGACCTGGAGGACGGCAAATAAAAAAGTTTCGACTTATAGGATTTGAGCTTTGAGTACTAAAGAGGCGAGAATTATTTTTGAATCGCTGGATGGATTTTAAAATGGGTCTGATGGATATGAAGAAAAAATGGGATCACATTAATCGCTCTGCAACTTTAACTAGAGATCAAGACCCTCTTGCGAGCTGCAGGATCGAGAGACTCTCCAATGAAGGTATTAATGCCAAGTGGCCATTTACTTTTACGATCATTCAAAGCATCTACACAAATAAAACTTCGAGATAACTCATGACTACCAAATGCGTTTTTTTTTTAGTTTTTATTTCTAATCAAAGACTATTCTTAACTCGTCAAATAACTTGTTCTAACTAATTGAAGATTAACTTAATCTCTTATAAATATTATCAAAAATATTAGCAAACTCTAATTTTTTCCTGATTTGTTATTGCCTTTTTTTATCTTTAGACATTGTTACGGATAGGATTGCTATAATTTACGATAGAACGTTCTCTAGAATATGAATTTGACAAAAATGCCAATCAATTGTTTGATAAAGAATGAAGTTGACCACGAAGTTGCTTATAAAGGAAAGTTCAGTTAACCAAAAAACAAATAAATAAAATAAAAATAAAAGTAAAATAGTGTTTGAAGTAATTTATTAATTATCTCTGTCGCTAGCAAATTCCTGATTTAGTCTGGAACAGACATCAATTTCTACAATCCTTTAAAGTACGTATGCACATAATTATAAGAAAGTACAACAAACTGGAAGCAACTATTAAAGCACAACAAAAAATAACGACCGAAGCTCACGATGCCAGTAAACATTGCTTGTTAAATAATGTATGGAAGAATCGGAAGGAAAAAGTGATTAACGTAATCTCTGTACATTACAGAATAGCCGATGCTGCACAATCATTATTTGCGTCAATCCAATCCACGCAATAGGCTATTAATACAGATAAATGAAAATTTAGGAGCTTCTATAAGCTAACAGCTAGTCAATCCCTCAATCCTCACAGTGGCTGCCCAAATTGACCATAGCTCGATCCGTCAGTTGCACTCAGAACCAAATGCAGCTAAGGCGGAAAACGGGATGGAGAAAGGGAGGGTTGGCTTATTAGGGCCAAAGGAGCCATCGCGAGCTCCGCGAGAGGTCCATTGGTTCCGTCGTCGTCGTTATAGCGTGGCAGCGCTCGCGCGTGTAAGCTTTAATGCGAATTTACGGTAACTGACGTGAGAGATAGAGAGAGAGAGAGGGAATCTCTCGGCCTGATCTCCGAATAATAGCCAAGTCTGATCGACGATTAGCGAAGCGTTTCGGGGAGACCGGAGAGACCGTAGGGAGAGGGGGGGGGGCTCTCGTGCGCGCGACGATCGCGAAAGCTGATAAGCTTTGCCTCACAGCTCCCCTCCTCTCATCCGCTTGCGCTTTCCTCTCCGGCATGAGCGCATTGGCGAATGTACGCGAGGGTTAATGATATTCCAGGGTATGAACGTGAGAAGCTGGTGCTTTGTGTACCGGGCGCTTTCGTGTCGAAGCCGTGAAATTCCCTGCAAATGAAGAAGTGACGAGGAAAATCGTTTGCACAAGCAGCTGTATCTACTTATGTTTATTCATTAGTTGTTTTATTTTATTTGCATTTTTGTATTGACATCTGCAGGAAAACGGGATGAGCAGATTTATTTGGCTAAAACTAGACTGACTGACTTCTGCTGGGTGTATCTACGCAAGTTTATTAATTGTTCATGCAAGTATTTAATTACGAGACGTTTTTCAGTAAAAATATAAAGCATTCCGTGTAGCGGTCGTGCTTCAAAAGGAATTTAAATATGCCTGACTAGTGCCGGATGTATCTACTTATATTATTTAGAAAAGTATTTACTTTTCTTCGCGAGAAGCTCTCGTTAGTAGAAAATAATTAATGAAAAATTTTAATTGAAGTAATTAATATATTCATTGAAGACGTGTGCTTTAAATTGATTAATAATTAAACATTGAATAAATACTGCATAATAATTTAAAATATTAGGTTAATCACACTCGTTCAATAAAAAAATTTGCTTCTTAATTTCTACTGAAAACTTTTGTAAAATCTGTATAAAAAAAGTTTAGGATAATATTATAGCTTATTTCAGCAATTTAAAGTAAAACTACCTAGATTATTTTTAAAAAAATGTTTGTGCTTGCGCACTTGGTCAGATGACGATATCTCGGTCTTATTTCTCAATTCAACTTTCAAAATATTTGTTTCGTGTTTTCTTTTTAATTAAAAGAGAGGTCCAAACTAGTAATTTATTTATATTCTAATTCGATATTAATTATTACTTAACGTAATTGATTTTTTATTTTCTGAATTCTATTTTTTTTTTGTTTTTTAATTGTAGATCTAATTTAAAATTATGTCACTTTTTCGTGAATATTTTTTTTAAAAATCCCTGAAATCACGAGTTTTATTACCGAACGTTACTGCTATCATCTATAACCCGAAAACTCTCGGCGCAGAGCGACCCCGCACGTACACAATCGACGATCGGCGCGACGAGATTGCTCGCTATTTATTAATGCTCTTTGGGTACTTCGGCCGCTGCGACTGCAGTGCAAAAGGGGACACTTTCGGCCGCGAGCGAGCGTGTAAACGCGCACGTTGCGATCCGGCTCCGAGATAAAAAGAAGGTGTGGGGGGGGGGGAGTACTGCCCTGTCCTGAAGACATGGGAATCGTGCGCAGGAGCCTCTCGCCCCGTGGAAGCCCATTATTCCGTCGATGTAGTTCCGTCGCTGCGCTCGGGCTTTTACGATTTTCGCCTCGAGTACGGGCGACGATAAAGGCCCGACGGTGTCCCTTAGGCTCGGCGACGCTCGCCGTCAATTAACGTTTATCGTTCCGGTAATTGTTTCCAAGAGTCGCTCGCACGCCTCGCTTACGAATGCAGCGATAAAACCCCCGTGCGCATTTTAACCCCGTTAAATTTACGATGCGCGCATCGGCCGCGCTTCGCTCTTCGCACGCGTGCCCTGACAATCGTCGAAAGCGATGTATCATTTCTCCACTCGTGGGGCGATTAATTTACATCGATTATCCTCGGGTTTTTAGATCTATTACATAGATTTTTACGTGGATATCCTTTTTTAATTAAACGGCTTTTAATTAAATTTGTAAAAATTCATTTCGATAGGTGATTTTATTTATTATAATTTATTCTGCATAATCCGCTGAATTTTCATTAACATGTTTTTTAAATAAAATCTTGCATTTTATTCAAGGCTAATAAAAAGATAAAGTTTAATTTTTGCAATGATCATTTTTAATATCCGAAGATCCGGAATGCAAATTCAAACGAATGAATGAATAATCACATTCGTTTATGAATCATTCAAATTTTCGATAACAACTTGGCATATTAAATAAACATACAAAGATAAATTGTATTCAATCTTATTTAATAAAATAAAAGCACTTATTATCCCGATTTTTTAAAACTGAGGATACATTGACTGTGCATGATTGAAAAATGACTGAATTTCCGTTTAAGCGAAAAAAATTTGATCGACACTTTAATCAACGCATGTTTAAATTGAAACTATAGTGAGCACGTGCGCGCAAACGAGCAGCGAGGGGAACGTCAAACAAAATCGGCCACCGTACGTTTCGTTTAATTTTCGACTTACAAAACGTACACGGCAATTCGATCCATCGAATAAGGGAATTTGAAAGGGCTTTGAGGTGAAATTGGATCAATTATCAAGGTAAAAAAAAGAACGAGTCAAGGCTATAAAAGATATTGCAGTTAAAGGCAATAGCGAGCCGGTCGCTCGCAAAAGCTACCGTGGGATCCTTCTCTATCTCGCTCTATTGAAAAGCCCATGTTTCATTTGGCCTCTAGTGCTCATGAATGTATAAACAAAACGAAAAAAAAATTTGATTCGGTATTTTGCATAGGATGAATCGATATCCCCCCGATATGTACCATATTGGAAGAAAAAAAAGCGATAAAGTGGACGGAGTTGATTGTTCGTGAATCTTTCCTCGGATAATTCCATAGAATCGATAAAATGGTTTAATTATTTTAAAGATATTGCAGCTTTTAATTGTCGAAAAAGTTTTCTCGTTCTTATTTTACAGTTTATCTATTTATAGACAGATGAACAGATATACCGTATAGAAACTGCATATAGAATATAAAATTATTCTCTTTATCTTCATAGTTCAGTTTAACGAGTACAATTTTAATATGTAATTAATTATATCAGTAAAACGTGGATAAACTATTGAACGATAACTAATAAAAATGAATACTCGTTTAGTTACATGAAAAGAAAAGATCTAGTAAAAATTACTATTTTCCAAATCAAATTTTACTTGAAAGAACAGTAAAATTTGCTATATAAGTTCAGCAAATTTTACTATGCTTTCTCGTAAAATCTTTTATTTATTTAGTTTGTCCCTGCTTTACAGAACAGTATAGTATACTTTTACTAGATATGCTCTTTCCATGTAAATAATTTGAATCATAAAAATAATTTCCAAACTTTCAATATCACCCCACATCGAGTGATATGAAAAAGTATACAGGAATCCGTCCATTAACCAAGGACTTCATGAAATGATAAACACTATCAGCATCTGCAGCATGGCTGTGCGCAGCCTACGGAAACTCAATCAAAATTAAACACGATGGGTAGGCGCATAATCGCGACGCGCCGCGCAAAAAGTCTCGGCAATTACGAAACAGCGAGAAACTCGAGCAACGCAAAAAGAGAGATAGAGAGAGGGAGAGAGAGGGGAAGATAGACTCGCCAGCAGATTACCAGCCCGGCGGTGGCGGTGGCGTTAATCACTGTCGCGAGTCGGCCGGCTGTTTCGTGCGAATTTCACGCATCGAAAAGTTCGTTCGACGAGCGCTAATAACCCCACGGCGCGGCGGAAAAGCAATTTTAGATTACGCGCGAGCGCGCCATTGTCGCCCCGATTAAATTGCGCCGCGCAAGAGCGAAAAAAGCGGCCTGCGAGGGTGTATGTGCGCGTATCTATGCCGGCGTGGGCAAAGGAAAACAAGGGGGAGGAGAGGCGAGCAGGTGATTTACGCCCTGTGAGAAAAGCACTTGCGTTTATATTTTTTATCGAAGGGATTCTTTAATAGCCTCCTGATTGTATCTTGGAACAATATGGAATCTGAAGGTTATTTAGATGTGGTTCAGGTAGATAAAGAAAGGTTCTTTCTTGTGAATGGAAGATTTATGGATTTATACCTTTTTTTTTTATTTTTTATGAGTTTAAGTTTAAATTTATGGATAATGTATAGCTTTTAGGATTGTTTGCTTATATTTGCCGCTCAGAGTTAGATAGCAAATTGAGGTTTTTATGACCAGATTTCTTGACATGCTCCACGGAGAAGTTAAAAATATATTTAGATGATTTAAAGGCTTTGGCCTTTTTTTAAATGTAACATTAACATCAATTATTATTTAAAATAATCTTAAACTCAAGATAATTTGAAATTATACTGATAATTTTTAATATATTTTAAAATCCAACGTAATCACAAAATATTATAGAGGACTTCGATTTTGATATATTATTTGTTTAATCTTTCATTTTTATAATTTATGCACACACCTAAGCAACCGCGATACCTTATGCAAAATTATTTTATCTCCTACTTTCAAATATTAACAAATATTAACAAAAATATTAGCAAACTCTCATTTGTTCTTGATTTGTTATTGCCTTTTTTACATTTAGACATCAATTTCTACAAACCTTTAAAGTAGTGTATGCACATAATTATAAGAAAGTACAACAAACTGGAACTAACTATTAAAGCACAACAAAAAATAAAGACCGAAGCTCGCGAGTCCAGTAAAAATTGCTTGTTAAATAATGTATCCAAGAGTCGGAAAGAAAAAGTGCTTCAAGAAGCAGGAGACAGTAAAACAAGAATCGAACGCAGCAAAGGCGCCCAGAGGGGCTAAAGATAAGACTAAGAGACGGATAATGAGATAAAAAGGTACAGCGAGAACCGAGAGTAAAAAAGTAGGAAAAAAAAGAAGGAGAAGGTGCGGTGAAGGATTATTGAGGAAAAGACGTCCTCCTGAGAGAAATAGAGGCTGAAGGAGGCAAGGGGTTCTACGTCAAATCGTGCGCGCCGCTTCGCCTACTTCTCTCGCGGATAATCGACTTATCTTCAAACTCGGCCCGCCGTTTTTACGCGCTTCACTCGAGCCTTTGCGCCTCGCCGTCGCCTTTGTACCTTGATTTAGCCGGACGACGCGCTCCGCATCCCTTTCAGACTCCAATTAAAGCTCTTACGTCCCTCAATAATTATTTCGCTCTTTGAGATTCTGATTTTTTGCGAGCGATTGCACTTCAAAGTCTGCAAAGGAATTCGCTATTAATTATCGATTTAAATTCCATCCCTCGGACGGACGGTGCAAGAGGCACTTATTCCTTGTCATTAATCCGCGAGTTTCTCTACTTCTTTACAAGCTCTCTTCATATTCTTCACAGATTGATTCTGCAGATATAAAAAAGAAGTCGAAAGATTTTCCGATAAACTTATATCCCGTGAAACAAAAGAGGCTTCTAGAAATTTTCCAATTGCACGTCGAAAAAAAGACAAGCATCTTCCGAAAACTTTCAGTGGCGAGTGTCCCACTTGTCTCAAGATAAACGCCCTCGAAACTGGATTGAGCGCATAGCGATCACGAAACCAGAACTATCTCGACCTCACATATTAATTCAGGTCCTCGAACTGTCCTCCTTCCTCTTTTTCCCCCTTTCTTACCGTCTATGGGCAAGTTTCCGGGCGTCGATGAAATTTTCATGAGCGAGCGGTTTTAATATCACCGGCGCGCTCGTTGCATTATCTTTCGACGTCGATACTCCCGCGAGTTGGAAGGGAAAAAAAGGCGTACAGGAGGGAGGACGTAAAGGTATGAGAATTTACAAGTTTGTGCGGAGCTTCGCAAGAGGAGAATTAATGGGCCGGCCGGCACCTCCGGCGATTTTCAGTCGCTTTAGCTTTATTAATTTAGCCTAATTTAGGAAGATTGATAGCGCGATTACGGTTGCGAGAGGATCCGGGACAATATTCCGCGAGCATGGGAGGAGGGCTCAGGGCAAGGAAAAAACCTTGTGCTGTGAGCTGACGGATATTGTTGTCGCCGGTTTTATCTCGATGGGGACCCTGAGTGAAATTGCACAGGATTGGAGAGAAAGGCGAACGGCTAATCCGTTTAGTCATTAATCAAGCTAAGATTTTCTTTCCTTAAGCTTGTCGCCTATTATGTCCGTTGTATAGTATCGTTTTATTTACTTACGATAGTAACCTATTCATTTAATTTTTTTAGTACCAATTTTTCATGTTGAGGATAAATGATTTCAAAGATTTACTTATGATTACGTACTTATTTATTTACCTCTCTAATCAATTTTTTTTGTAGAATTAATTACTTATGATCATTGCTCATTTATAAAAAATATTTGTATTCCGTAAAAACTATTAAAAAGGTCAGCTTGGTTCATTGGATTTATCGTCAATAAATACAACGACCATGGGAACAAAGTAAAGAATGTCATATTTTGTTCGTACTGATATTAATAATTATCGTAAATTTTCAGAATTTTAAATTCGAAAGGTTAAAAGTATTTGAAAGTTTAAAAGTATTTTGCACATGGTATAAGCAAATAAAATTCGACAATTTAATTTCCTCTGAAATGATAAATCAAACAATCATTTTGAATGAATAACTCAATAATCCAAGTTTTAATAAATTATTGAACCAGACGTACGTATATTTTACACTTTTTTATTAATGAAATTCATTATTTTAATGACACTAATTTAAACGAAGATCAACAGCACAAATGATTATATACATTTCAAGGAAGCAGCTATCCAGTTCAAAATTTAAAGAATTTTAAAACGATATAAAACAATTAATTTATGAAAAAACCTTCTTAGTTCACATTACCATATCGCGTAAAGCCTATAAAATTCATGAATAATTATCACCAACCAGTAATGGAAAAACCAAAAAGAAATAGTATTCGTAAATTTCGACAATTCATCCTGCCGCAATAATCAGGCCTTTTAACCAGACTGCAGAAAAAGCGTCTCTTTCGTCGCGATCACGCGAATTTTTTTACGGCAAATCTAATCAATCCTGAAATTGGCATCCGAGTCACGCAACGCGTTTGATCCTTCGCGATACTTCGAACGCTCGCCTTAACCCGCAGATTCGAGTGCCTCTGTCCCTGTCCCCGAGCACGATGCAATTGCTCGACTCGCTTTTCTTCGTTCGTCAACCTCTGTGCTCGGCGGTGATGACACCGGTGTCGGTTCTCTTTGTGTAGCCGCGACGCCTGCATTTTTCTCAAATTGGTTCGTCATGATCCTCGGTTTTTTACTTCGCGCTTAAGCTCATTAACACGCGATTTTTTCTCTCGGGAGTTTTTTTAGCTCGAATTCGGATTGTTTATTCCAAGTAACACATACATGCGAATATTTCATAAGATGTGTGTAAAAATACAAATGCGGAAGTGCGTTCAGGTTGTGTTTGTTTTACGAGAGGAATGTTTGTAATTACGCATTCTTTACGCTTTGCACTTAAATTCTTTCACTCGAATTAAAAAGTTTGCTTTACTTTGACTCACTTAATGAGGTACGCTATGAAAGAATATCCATTGCGGCCACTCACCTGAAACAAAAAAAGGATTAGCGATTAGTTACGAAGTTACAAAAAATTTAATTATGTACGAAGCGAAACTCTTATTAAGTTTTCTTTTCTTGCTCTCTCCATTGTTATACAATAATTACATCCTACAACTCAACCTAAATCCTGTTACAATTTTATTTCCCTTGTAATTTTTTTTATAATGCGAGGTTTATTATTTCTTATGTTCTCATATAATATATTACAAAAATTATATAATTTTTCTACTAAAAAATATATATTAGTTACACGATATACTAAAATGAAACAACTGAGATAGTCTACTTCAACATTGTTGAAAATAAATGATTGTAAAAATTCTTGTACCTATTATTAAAAAATTAATTTTGATGATATTGATGATTACATATTATTAAAAAAAATGAACACCCCTCCTTTTCTCTAAAAAATCTATGTAACATTCTTTTTTTACAGTTTCAGTAATCTTACTATTGAAATTTCGTCACGAAGTATTTTTTGTTTACACGAAAATGCTCACACATCGGCTGGCATCGCATGGAATTCTCATACTCGCATTGCGAAAATGTCAAAAATACCAACGACGCGTCTCATGGGAAACCGAGGAAAGCGAGGCGAGACGAGCATGGAACGGTAAGTACGACGAGGAGGAGCGCGGGATGAGCACACTCGAGTGTAATTGTCAAGTAAATACCGGAGAGATAAAGCGGCCGCTGACTTCCGAGAAGCAGGACCTTCCTTTTTCTCCCCTCGCCTCATTTTCTTTCACACAAGCTGGACACGAGTTGAGGCGTAGTGATGAGACTGCGATGTTTGCCCATGCGTCTGGCGACTCTTAATTTTCGCGGGAAACCAGCTTTTGCCAGCGCCTACTTTGATTCGAGCCAACGGGACTCTCCAGTTGCTGTATTGTTTTCATGTACTTTTTTATTTATTTATTTATTTTGAGAGGTAGAGAGAAACTTATTATTATAGTATACAATTTTTCATATAGATTTGTTAATAAAATATAACTAAATAAACCCATAAGAAATGTTTCGTTACAAATCCGGGCCTTAAAAGAAAAGCTAATGATTTATGATCGACCCTCGGACCGCAAAAAATGGTCTTTCCCTCACTGAGATTTCCTAAGAGGAGGTATCTGGCGGAGTATGACGCGTTTAACAAAAGACCTCATATATTGAGTAAAATTTGGTAGAATAGACGCGTCAGTCTCCATGCAGTCATGTCCGAGGAAGGGCCTGAGGAGGAGTTCGAGAAAGGGTCCGAGATTGAGTGTAGTTTTTTCAGTCGAGGACGATTAAGTGCATAGAGTATTTATTTTAGAAAACATGGATAAATTCGCGTGTAAGGCAGGATCAGCCTACACGTCTTACTGACGAGTCAGTAGGCTGACCTGGGACGCAACGCGCCTGTAGGTTTTTAATAGATGAAATTTATTTTAAATAGAATACCGACGGAACTTTGTTCGCTACAATAAGCTTTGAATTAGTTCTCATTTTATTTGACGGTGTTTTAAGACAGAAATAAATATTTAAGTAAAAATTCTTTATTAGGTATGCACTTATTTTCCAGTAGAGACAAGTATATTATTCGAAAAATAAATTAAATTATTGAAGTAAGTGAGTTGTAAGTTTCATTTGATTGTAGATATTTGTTCCTTTGTAAGAGCCCTTATCAAATAACTACTGTTACCGTACGAAACCATCCCCTTTGATGTATCATTTTATTATTATACATTGGCGGTTCATTTAGCCCTTCCATTACACGTTTCACATTCATACAAATTGGCTCCCCGAAAAGAGGAAAATGGAATTGGAATTGTCGAGCGTAAATTTAAAATTGTAATTAATGCATCTATATTTTCTTTGAAAAAGTCACCTTTGCAGAAACTCTACCTTAAAGGCAGATTAACGCAGAGTGATAGACAAAAAATAAATTACCTACATTTATTTATTTTTAATTTAAAAAGTTTAAATACGCCATCGTAATTCTGTTTCATGCAAAGATTCCTGAGGACTACTTAGTTACTAAAATTTAAATAATTAATGTTTAGCATAACTTTCGATAGTAATTGCAGTAAATGTAAAATTTCTTAATATTGCAATATATATTAGTACTTATAATATAGTATGTAGTATAAAAAATGATTTCTAAATGTATAAATAGATTTAAAAGTCTTTGTAAGCTATTAATCTTTCCCCAACAAATTCAGTGAGAATGAAATATCGAAGATTCACAAAAATAGACATCTATTTCTACGAAAAGCAAGTGGCCAAATACTCAATCGATCAAATTCTCCGCCGGCAGTAACATGTAGTAAACGTCAGCGTAGAGTACAGCCTCTCGAAAAAAAGAAGTATAAAAAGAAGAAACAAAAAGAAGAAACAAAAAAAAAAACAAAAAATAGAAGATTGTTCCGTATATAGCAAGCGGATCTCGCGATTAGTTTCTCTCGTCAAATCTTGGCCATTTTTTGTGCCGATACACAAGGGCCGGGCCGACACGAGGCAGCCAGCGAAATCGGCGCAACCCGTTCAATCTCGACCGACCCTGGATTCCCGCCATCGCCGCGAAACAGGGCTTGCCGCCTTTTTTTGTGCTCTCTTCCCCCCTTTTTTTCGTGCGGCAAAAAAAGGGGGCGCATTTCGCCTCCGATCGCGGGTATTGTCGTCGTCGAGGCGAATGGGTCGATCGGCGACCGCGATCATCACGAATGGGTTGTGGTTGCGACCAGGCGTCCGAAATTCACGGTGGAGGTGTTTTTGCCTTGCATCGTGACGAGTGCATTGTTTGAAGAAAAAAGTAATCGGAACTTTGGCGGGACTGAACTTTTTTGCAGAATGGTTACAGCTTACTTGGGAAAAAAACAGGAAGTAATTAAATTATGTACCCTTGAAAAAAAAATTATCGTGATAGCTACTTTGCTAAAAAATTCGTGGAATAATTTTACGAATTGTCGTAGATTCTGTAGTTGTAATATGAAATATATAATATAAAAAGTGATATATTTGATACCTATCAAATTGTTATTGCACTCTAACACTTCGACTAATTACAAGTATAACTGACATTTACCGTCGACGGTAAAGTTCATTAATAAAACGCTTTTGAACTTAATGCACATTAGAGTGATCTTTTAAATAATTAATAATATCGGGTTGCAGATACAAGAATTCAATTCAGTTTTTTCTTAACAGCTAGAAGCAAACATTATTAAATAATTGGTTTAATAAATTCATGAATTGTAACATGACATTACGGATGAAGTACATTTATCGTTAGCTAATTGCAGTATTGCCATAGACATCAACGGCACACATCGTGAGAAATAAAAAAATTACAATAGCTTCGTGCCTATTGCAATTTACGTCTGACTGGTGTTTTTGAGATGCAGAATTATCATCAAAATGGAATACCGTCGATCACGTCGAGTGTAGGTGCACGATTTGTAGCATGAAATAATTAATCACGAGATTGTAACGTCGATATTAGACGAGGTTGGAGGGAAAATAACGTCGCGGTAGATGTGATTGATAAGAAAATTATTCCGGCCGCCGCGGGCGCCTTTTCTTAATAACTGATACTGGATAATTTAATAATTTATGCTCGCGCGCCGGGGGAAGTAATGATTCTTATCTTTAATTTAGAAGTGTACAAGACAAACTTTGGTTTTATTTTATACACGTGAATTTCAACGATACGGGAGAGTTTCGTTGATTGAAAGAAAGAAAAAAATAATTCCTTGATAAATATGAAAAAGCGCAGCTGTTTGCGCGTAATAATAAAGAAGAAACATACTTGCAGGGTTTTAAATTCATTTTCTCTGTACTTTTTCTCCCTCGGTAGAGTAAATAGGAGTACGTAAGCGCTCGTATATTCTATTTTAAGAAGATTTTCAATATTCCAACTGTCAAGCTCTTTCATTTTCATACTTACAAGCAGTGATAAAATAAAATAAAAGTTTCGAAAACATTGCTAATTGTTTATTGTTTCTTAATATCCTTAATTGTTTTATTCAATTTCTTATCCTCTTACAAAATAAGAATTTAATGAAGTTGTTAGTGTATTAAAACATAAAATAAATATCACTCATGATATTTACTTCATTTTACGTAAAATGTATGTGTTTAAACAAAGCAGAGAAAATGCATTTTTTTTTAAATAATTAAAATAAGAATATGCAAACTAAGCGAGGCGAAAATTTTACTGACGCTATACTTGTTTGTGCGCTCCAAAGAGCGCAGTATTATTTTTTCCTAACTCGCAATTTCTCTGTCCATCGAGTACGGGGTGTCCCGGCAAAGTGAAGCTAAACCAATCGCAAAAGAAAATAATTTGTTTATGCAGCCGCCAGCGACTTATCGGCTTTTGGATCTACAATCGTCGCGTTTTACCAACGCGAAGGATATGCCCGTTGCGCTTCGTGTAATAGAGCCATACACAGCGCAAGCCGATAGGGGAGGCCGATAGTGCCGCCGGCTGGCAGCCAACGGGTGCGCGGATCGTTTTCTCTCTCTCTCTCCTCTCTCCCTCTCTCTCTCTCTCTTTCTCTCTCTCGAGTTTTTTTATTACTTTTATTATTGCCACAATGCGAACTTCCGCGTACGTCCGGGCCGCACGAAGACCTGCGTGCTCTGATCGCGTTTGCCCTGCTCGACTTTCTTCCGTGCGTTTCTCGCGTGGCTCTCGTTTTAATTTCGCGACTCGACGGGGTTCGCTCCTCCCTTCTCCCCCTCCTTCCGTTTCTTTTTTTTTTCGCGTCGCTCTGCGCGTTTCTTTTTTCGCGATTGACGCCCGCAGCTGGATTTTTCTACGGCGAGAAGAGGAAATGAGACGTCGCGGTGCGCGCTGGATGTTGACGAGCTGGAAATCGTTCAAGGTAATTTTCCGAGATGTCGCACTGCTGCGCGAATTGATCGTTGCTTTATTTACGATCTCGTTTGTGTCTCGGGGGATCAATTGAAATGTTACCTTCGCTTTTTAGTTTTTTTTTTTTGTGATTGAAATAAAGTTTTCACATACTATTTACGAATTTAAAGGTATAATAAGTAATTCTTCAAGTGCATACAGAAAAATTGTTATAGTCTTCACTAAAACTGAAACAAACTCCAAAATAAAAAAAAATGGGTATAGCTACTAATGAGTTTTACTGCGAATGCAGTACAATTTAATTTAAATATTTTTAAATTTACTAGCCACTTCTGTACTATGTTTTTATTTTACGATTTGCCCTTACAGTAGTAAATATTATAGTAACATTTAATGTAAAAATTTTCTCCATGCATGTGATAATAATAATCGTGAGTGATTATTCACTTTAAATTCGTGAAAATTAATGATGCGTCTGAAATCGGATAAGCATTATTTATTGGACTCGTTTATATTTGTGCATACACAAGTAGTTAAATTAATTAATGTACTTTAGAAGGACTCTCATTTGTCCAGAGCTTAGTTCAGTGTTCTAGTTTTTTATTCTTCTGCGAATAGAGGTTTTATTACCGCGTCACTAATCGCTGCGTTTACATTCCCGTTTCGTTTTTATTTATGCCTCTCGTATTCGCGTTTCTTCCCTCCTCTCCCTATCTACATCTTCCACCGCCAATTCCGGCGCTCGCGATCCCACCTTTTATTCGCCTCTCTTTCTCATTTCAGCGCGCGCGGCCACGAGGCAAAGAAGAAGAAGAAAAAACGGCATCGGCGAAACGAGCTTCCGGTGTTACTCGGAAAGTGCTTGTACGGGATTAACGTTTGCATTATTCTCGGGGCTTATAAGCTCACTTTTCTCGGCCGGCGCTTCCTCCCTTTCTTTTTTCATCCCCTACCCTCCTTTTGCCTCGCTTCGTCTTCTCCAGCCGAGGGGCCGAGGTGTACACATCACGCCCCGGTAATGTATGCACTCGCTACTCGGTTTTAGGTGGCGTTACGCATAATACTCGTAAGGCGGATAATAATTACGCTCTCGTAGATTACGGTCTGGCGAATTAGCTCGAATTTACGGCGGTCTCGGTTTTTTTATTCGATTATCCGCACGTTAAGAGCGTAAGTAGTTGGATAACTAAACTCGCGTTGGGAATGGATGAAACGAGGCGTACGAAGTTGCTAAATTTTCTAATTATGGCCAACAGTGGGTCAAAGGATGCGGGATAAGTCTAAGTCTCTTAGCGGAGATCTCGTTTTGAAATGAAACAAAAATCATTTAAAGCAAGTCATGGATGACTGGCCAAATCTGTGTTATACTGGCTCATTATGCCGTATTTACGTTAGCTGTTTTAAGAGCGAATAGCATAACTTTGACCCGAAATACGATGGAGCCACTGCTTGGAGTTTCTAAAGCTGTAAACAGAGTGCGCGAAGTTCTCTTAGTTCTATAAACTGAATACAATATAAATGTTTCTTGAATGAGAGAATTAAGTGTTGCGGATAAAAGCTAACTGAGGTACATTTTAAATGAATGTAAAAACTAAAGGTGATTTATACATTATCAACTGCCTTTTCTTCTTCTCAATGTCTTCTCAATATTTATATATTTACTCAATAAAAATATTTTATTACATTTCAATAATATAATATAATGATTTACTTAGTATTTTTTGTATTTTCTCCTAATATAGTTTCTTGTAGGAGAGCCCAAAGATACTTTACAAAAGTAAGAAAAGAAAAAAAAATCGAAAAATACATTTATCACCTTATTATAGTTTCTTTTAAAAATACTTTCATTTACAATTTTCTAATCAAGTGCCACAGGAACAGCCACATGTTGAACTTAGAATTTTTTAAGATAGTCGTTTTAGTTGGCACTTCATTAGCGTTGCAATAAAACAATAGACTAAATTGCAACTGAAAATTGCATCGACAAAGGGAATTTCCATTTATGCCCTGTGCAAAATCAACACTTCGAATGGAACTTCCTGGCCATGTCCCGGTGTGCAGCGGTTCTCTATGGTAAATTGGCCCGTTGCTTTTTCACCCTTCAGAGCCAACCCCCCGGCACTTCAAAGTCCTTGACGAGCTGCCGCCGCGGCTATCACCCCACGGGACGGCGAGCGAGCGAGACCGAGATAAAGAAGGTTAGCGTATGAATAAGTGGGCGACTGGTCGAGCGAGATGGAGGAGAATAGTTTGAGAGATTAAGGCTAAGCTCGGCTGATTTTTGATAAAAAAGGGGAAAGTAGAGGAAGGAAGGTAGAGGGATAATGGGGAGAGGAGATGGGACCTTTTTGGAATTTGAGCGCGCCGAGTGTGTCGCCGGAATTGCCAATTATTTCCGTGAATCGTGGAGGTATGCAACTGATAAGGCGACCCCCTGGATACCGCGCCCTCCTTTCTTCTTTTTTTCTCTGCATTTCATTGTCCCGTTGTTTTTGCTCTTCCAGTGGACGCATCGCATTAAAAAATAACGTTTTTTGTCGAATCAAGTGCGAAAAAAGCTCAGGGTTGCGACCCGAAAACTGTCACGTATACCCACTGCTCGATGGAATGTTATTTGGTAATTTGCTTTCATTTGATCACGTAAGTCCGATAATATTATTGGAATAGTGTTTGCGGTGGTGGGAGTTTTAGATCGAATATCAATCCCTGCGTACGTCGATCGAGAAAAAAGAATTGTAAAATTGAAGTGTTTCAGTATCTATAAAAATATAAATGTCTCTCAAATGGACAGGTTTAGAAGTCTTTTGAGTTTTCACCTTTCAAGACTCCAATTTCGTGAAGGTTCCTCATTGGCTCGGGAAAATCGTTTTGAATTCACCTTCACTTACAATTTTCTCCAGAAAAATAAGAAAATAACTTCGTTTAAAAATGAAGGTTCACCATGTATAATATATTATGCATTTTCAATATTCTATAAGATTACATCTACTTCTAGAAATAGAAAAAAATTGTTCGGACGTCACAGTATAAATACGAATATTTTCTTTAATTTCAACAACAATCGTATGTCCTCAAAGTTGCACAGCTTCGTCCAAACAAATCAAACTACCGGGGAGTAAGAGAATAAAAATGGAAATGAGCGAGCAAAGCCGATAAGAACTTCGGATCGAGAAAGGAAAAATAAAAAGGAATAGGCGAAAATCAAAAAGAGCGAAGGAAAAAGATAGCGTGGTCGGGAAAGCGGAAAACTGGCGCGAGGTGGGAAAAGAAAGGAGCACGAGGGGTGGCACGTCGGCAGTGTAGGTTGCGCGGGCGCGCGAGAGGTTTAGACGGAAAATCGGAGGAAGAGAGCACTGGACGGGGGCAAAAAGTTTCGAGGGGGGAGTTCGCGTTCCCGCCGCCCTCTCGATGGTCCGAGGGCTGGGTTTCCGGCAATTTACGGGCGTCCAGCGAACTGATTTTGCGGCGACGAAATTACTTCTTCCCTCCCTCTCTTTCTCTCTCTTTCGCTTTCCAATTTCCACGTCGCGATCATCTCCGGGGTGTCGTGGGGCAGACGACGCGTCCCGCGCCCCGATAACATCGGACTTATCCGCAAAATGATCGTTTTATGATTTTTTACGACTAGTGCCCCCCCCCCCCGGCTCTGGTCGCGACTACGAACGATTGGAACTTTTGTAATTCTCGGGAGTATTACGCTTTCCGTTCTTACGCGGGAGAACGGGGCGGTCGAGCTTGCGGATATAGAAATCAGGATTCGACTTTTCAAAGTTCGATTCGGAACTGGAGTCTAGCTGAGAGCGATGTAAACCCTCGATGGTTGTTATCGGTATGTGTCACTGATTTTAATTAAATTTTCAATTTTACTTCGCGTACCGAAGGTTTTCCATCGCAAGATGAAATTCAATTTAAATTAAAAATAAAGCTCACTAATGCATAGTGGTTCGTTATAAAAGCGTCATTTGACATTTAAAAGTTAATCTGGACTGGCTTTACACATTCCCTAAATATGAATAAGTAAAATTCATAAAGGCTAAATTAATATGTACTTATTGTATGCAATAAACTTTTCACTCATTCGACGTGATTTATACATATATATTATATATAAACTGAAATTGAAATAATGGTTTTAAAATAAAATAATGGTTGTCAAAAATTATTTTCTGGAAATTGACTGAAAAAGTAAATATATTCAATTATATCGCTAAAGCTAATGGGTAAATGAAGTTTCGTATCGTATATAGATAAAAAATATGGCGAAAAATGAAAAAATTATTTTCTAGAATTCGTCTCACAAAATAAATAAATTCTAGATATCGGTAAAGCAAAAGAGTGGACTAATTTAAACATCGTCTATGAGAAAAAAATGAAAATTGAAAAATGAGTTTCTAGTCATCGAATCAAAAAATAAACAGATTTAATTGTATCGCAAAATAAAAAATGGGGTGTGGACGAGCGGAGCGAGTAGGGGGGTACCCCCCCCCCTCCCTAGTATAAGTATATAAACTAAAGCCAATACAATTTGTAAGTTGATCTATTAAAAGCAATAAGTAATAGTCAAAACTAAAAAGTGCAAGAACACGTTTATCTATAGAGTAAGTTAATTAAGAGCCATTATAGCCGATTCATTTGCAAATTTGAACAGGCATTTAGCTCCGTAAATTAAAACAGAAATGCAAAAACGAAAACTAAATTAATAATCAAACTCCATTATGATTTCTAATAATTTAACAGATAATTGTCAGAAATATTTAACTACCCATTTAAAAAGTTCACTCTTTCGACACGAGAGAATTACTGACCTAAAATATCCATAATGAAAGAAGAGATAATTTTATGCATTTTCGAATAATCTAATTAAAATCTTAATTACGGAAGCTCCGCACCTCCCTTCCACTTTCTCGCAGTCCGGATATTTGCCTGGCGATCTCCTCGAGGTCCAAATGGCCGCACATCCTCCGCACATATTGTAAATGCCTTCGCTCATTGGTACTGTTAACCACATCATCAACGAGTCGAGAGTCGGCGGGATAGTGCGAATTTCGCTGGCAATTTTAATTAAATCGAATAAACAGGGTGATCTTTACTTTTAGCTCAGGAGTCAACCAACGGCACTTGGCTGCTACTGGCAAAACGGCTCGTATACATCGAAAAAGCAACTTCAAAGGATCGAGGCAAGCATGCGGGTCGCGTATAGCTGCTCGATCAAATGATTCGAGGGCCGCCGTTGGGCGATAATAGCGTTTCCCGCTCGATGACGATCAGTCGAGTAGGAGCAGCACTTTTGGAGGATAAAATTCGCGCGAGTGCGATCCCACTGGGATCGTCGTGTCATCCGCCGGTTCATTGTTTATATGCGTCGATGGATGCACGCTGACCTATAAGAACATCCAGTGGTCCAGTAAAATAGCGCAATATTTAAATAATAAAGCGGACTTGAACTTACTAGCATATTTAAACGACTCAGCGAGTAAAGCTCTTTCGAATATTAATTTTTTAGGGGATACAGAAGTTGTTCAGAATTAATAATTGACAACTCGTCGGGCATTTAATTTGGGATAGTGGCAGTCTTTTTTTTCATGTGAGCGTGCGAACTATGTCAGAATAAGAGGTGGGTGAGATTTCGATGACTGGAGCATTTTTTACACTCAATCGCTTCAAAAATAATCGCGGCGAATCGATTCGATTAGCCAGTCGCTCGTGAAGTTTTCATGAATAAAGAGAAGAAAATAAAAAAAGCGTCGAGTGATATCCGTTTGTAGACCTTTGAATCGCTCGCGCTCGTGCTTCTGGCACTTGTCGCTAATTAAAGGAGGCCACGCCTTTTTCATTCTTACGACCGGATCGATCGATCTGTCGGATGGAAAATTTTTTCCACGCGCGCGTTTATTCGCTGTGTGTACCGCTTGCGCGTCTGCGCCCTCAATACTTTATGACTGGTACGATTGAGGAGGAGTCGCAGCCGGTGAGCAGAATAAGTAAGCTATTTTCATTGCGCGTACTTCGTGCAAACGAAACCTACATGTGGAACTTAAAATTTAAATCACAATCTGTTAAATCTCGATTGGAGTGATGTGACACTGGAAAAATTAGTGGGCCGGTTTTTTGTGTTGAACGTTTCTTCTGCTTGAATGGAAATTTGAAATTCTGTCCTCGTAGCAGAATGTCATATGAACCAATCGACCATAGTATGATGGGGTTGAAATGTAAACGTTGGTCGGTTTTGTATACATATTAAATTTTTTTAATCAAATGAATCTTCTTTTGTTTTTATTCGTATTTGGAGACGTATAATTTTTAATATTCGTTTTTAATATTTAATAAAAATCTGTTTTTTATGTCATTTGTATGAAACGGTATATGTAATGCAATTTATTATTGAGAAGTTTTTCTTACAAGTAGATTAAAGTAATAAAATATTGAACATACGGGGAAGTATACTTTGACTATTAACAAGCTGTAACAAGCATGGAAATTTTTGTGGTTTAGTTATTGGCATTTGGATATTTATATCTATTTCATTTTTAGTTCCGATATTTAAATCTTACTTCAATAAATTCATTTTTCTTAATATACCTTTTCCTGTAATAATTTATAGTTCCAACGAGTTGACCTACATTCCTATCAAGCACTCCAATATTAAAAATAATGTAAAATTGCGTCTTTTATCCACTAACCGATTTTGATACACAAAAGGAATATTAATTGTTAATTAATAAAGCGAGAAGATGCGACGTTAGCATTTTTTAATTACCGTTCGCATACAAAACACGTTTTTATAATATCATTAACTTAAAATTAAAAATTTTAATGACGAGAGAAGAAATTATTAAAATTAGAATCCTCATTTAAAGTATCTTTTTCCTGCCGCTCCGTGCTGTAGCGTCGAATTTCACAAATGTACGTACGTTACACGAGCCCTCGAAGTCAAAGCGGCGTCAGGAAAGAGGCAAGAGGAGGGGAGAACGCGGAAGAGGTGGGGGAGCGTGAGCGGCGCTAATATCAGGTTTGCGGGGCTTTTGACCGTTTATCAGGTCATTCATAACGCGCCGCGCGCTACGACCTCCCCCGCGTCCATTAGAGCTGCGATCGAACCTATCGATGAGTGCAATATACGCGACACTCCGGAATTCGCTCCCTCTTATTGTCGCCCTCTCGTCGTCTACTTTTCACTCTCCCCACCCCCGAGCACCTTTTTTTCTCTCCTCATCTTCCCCGTCGGCCTGCTGCGGATGCACTTCAGCGGGGCTGAACCCCCCACGTGGGCTCGGATTTCGGCAACGCTAAATAATCCGGGACAGCTTTATATCTTCGGTTAATGCGCGCCGCGTATATTTGCATTCCGTTCGCAAATATTAATTAAATTTATTAACGTGGAGTTGAACGACGCGCACCGGCCAATTTGAATTTTAATGTTCAATTGAATGCCGAACCCGTCGAGCTCACCGCTCCGTGTAAGGATATATTTAATTTACTTTTTTTTACCCGCCGGCATCTACAGCCGAGGAATAATAAACGGAAATTCGTTGGTAAATCGAAGCGCGAAAAATGATGGCAGAGCTCGTCGAAATTGCGGTGGTATCCGCGAATGGAGATGGGCCGCGTATTTATCCCTCGCGCCATCAAAGCTCCGAGTTAGCGGTGGGAGGGGGTGAGCATTTTGGAGGCTATTCGACTCTCGGGCCTGCCGACTGTTTCGCCAACTCCCGTGCGGCTCTGTGGCCTTTCTGGTCACGTACAAGCTGCCCGGCGAAAAATCATTGCGGAATTAGGGATGGCTATCTCGTGACGGCGGCCGCGCTTTGCCAATTTTCGCACGGACCATCCCTGCGTCGATTGCCAGATTCGGAATACAGGCCGAGATTTCGCTTAATGCGTTTCGGACGCGACCGACTTATCTCACCTTTGGGCTATTTTGCGCCCGCGCGTGTTAATGTCCCGCGCGGCGTAAATTCTGTTCGATGGGATTGGGGGATAGCAAAGCTGTCGATATCGCTTTTTGTTTTATATGTATTATTCTTTTCTTTTTCACCTGCACATTCTTTTATGAAATATTTTTCGAAAATTCCTGAATATTATTTCGGATTTTCGTCCAGGGTTTTTTTGTCTATTGGTGGTATTTTTCACTTACAAATATTTTGATTGCTAAATTCTGATAAAACTTTTTTCTCTTTTGGTCACGTTTTTTTCCGCTTTATGATATAGGTAAAGCTTTGCAACGGAAATTTTTTTTAAATTTGCTGTAGAACTTCGAGGAAATTTATTTTAAAAAATGTATGATTTGTAAAAAAAGTTGGCATGAATTTGGTTTTTAGTATCGTGAAATTAAACTGATATAAGTATAATAAAATATTTATAAATATCCCAACTTTAGATTAAATGAATAAAATTTTAAAAGATCAAGAGCCAATGAGTGTTAACGCACTATCTTCTCAAATTAGAAAAGGTCGTGTTGAAAGAAGGGGGATAATCGAGAACGTTCTTAGTCAGATTCGTATGCCTTACTCGAGGTTTGGCCAACTTTCTGCAGAAAACCTTGGTAATACATGCTCTGATAAACCACAAGCTATAAAGGGTTTTAAAGACTTTTTTGTGACTTAATGCAGTTGCGACTTCTAAGCGAGTTTACTGTCAAGGGTAATACCAAGGTTCACGACCATGTCGTTGAACGAAATGAGTATACTGCCCTGCATCTTAATGCCTGATAAGTTCACCTATATTAACATTATTGAAGTTCTTCTTAGAATCATCTACGGTTTAATTGGCTTTCATCTTGCCAGCATGAAAAAGTAATTGTTCAATGTACTTTCTAGGCAACTACCAAAGTATCTGAAGAAGATAAGCCTTCTAAAAATTTATCTTTGAGATTACGAAGATATCTACCTACAGTATAGGATTCTCATAATTGGACTGTCAAGGATACTGCTATGCAGCTCTTTTTGACATACTGTTTCCTGTTAAGACCTTGACAAAAAATAATAATATCTAGCGAGCGAAGAAGTACGAGCGTTTGCACACTGCAGTGATCTGTACATGAAGCTGAAAAGTAAGTGGTTAGACCATGTGCATAAGGGTAGCGACGGTTACCTACAGCACCCTGAGGTGTTGTCGATTCTTCTTGGAATACGCGAACAAAGATTGCGGTCCCAGCGGTGATTTTCAGATGGTCAATTCGACTTTTGATTTTTCCACTCTGGTTGAATTCACCAGCAGCGAGCGAATGTTTTCACAGGACAGCTTATTATCAACCAGTGGCCAGGTACGAGTGTGGATTTAACAGTGTGAAATTTTCGCTATCACATGTGATCATCTCTTAAAAGAGGCATGGTATACATAAAACTTTGAAATAATTTTTTTTTCAACTAGTAAACTGTGCTAAGCGCGCGAATCGCACCAGATTTTGTTGGTAGCAGAAAAAAGAGAAAGAAATGTAAAGAAAATAGATTTTATCAGATCATAAAGGAACAATCAGGCTTTGTGAACTGCCTGACGCACCATACAAAAGTGCATGTAATCCCTTTATACCAATCAATTAAAATGACGACGAAAACGTTTATTCGACGGCAGCCGACGCGTGTAAATACACAAAGTAAGCGAAGCACATTTTTCCTTCTGTAATTAATATTGCGAGCATTAATTGTTCTCCTTTCAAAGCCACGGCCCTCTCCGACGTGCCGTTTGAAACGTTAACGGCGTTATCCCGTCGAAACTTTGAAACGGCCTCTCATTCGGTGTACTCGCGCACGGAAAACGTCGGTTTGTGCAGCCTGAATAATTAATGCGATTCTTTTGTGCCCGCCTCGGGGGAGAGGAGCCGTCGGGCAATGCGGTCGCTGGGCTGTTATCACAGTCCGATGTAATAACATTACGCCGGGCTGCGCGGGTATAAGGAAACGGCATCAAAGTCGGAGCAATTAATACGTCGTTTAAGCTCGGGCTTCGTACTGTGGAACGCGCCCCGAGACAGAGACCTAGTCCTTCTCCTCCCTACCACGGGATCTCAACTCGGAGCAATAGTTGCGCTACTTAAACTCCTCGGTGATGATACAATTGCCTCGATGGGCGCGAATTAGCCTTTAACGTTATTGCGCCAATTAGCCGAGCGAGAGGCTGTTCGCCGGATTTTCCCACTTCGCTGATTTTCGCAATTCAAAATTTTCCGGCTTATTGTTATTGCGATAATTTGCCGACGACATTGCGTTAGAATTTTCGGCTTGTCGCAACGACTCTCCAGAGGGCAAAAAACAATGTCTCTTTGTGTACCCTATTACCGTTTGTTTATACAGAATAGCTAATTAAAAATAAAACCACTCTCATTACGGCACTATTATTATTAGTGGTACTCTTAGTTTCTTGTGTCGAAATTTTAGATTTTCTTTTTTAAATCTACAATTTGATCTGCATCATTTGGACTATTGACCTCGACTATTTTTAAAAGACACAGAGGATCATTTATTTTTTTAACAATCTTTCTATTTTGTATCATGTTGTATTTCTTTTAATATCGACTAAGTATTTTTATATTTAAGAAATCGCTACAAATTCATTGACTCATGGCTTCAGATACAACGAATTATCATTCGTTAAATTATGAATTAATTATTAAAATAATTTATAATAATTATTATTTCTTGCACTTTAAGATTAATTAATAATTTGGATGACTGAATTCAAATAAGAAAATAATATTTGTTTCCGCTATATATAAAAGGCACTTGTTAAAAGTTTATAAGACCTTACGAAACATTAGCTAACCGCCAATCACAATGGTTATTACGTGACACTAGGAAAACACAGAGCGCCGTCGGGCAAAAAAGTGTACGATGACCAAAGTGCATCGGGCGTGGTGGCAACAAAAAAAAAAAAAAAAAAAAAAAAAAAAAAGAAAGCGAGACACAGAAAGACGAAGGGAGGGCACACAGTGCACTCCTCGTGAAATAATAAAAGGAAAAGAAAACAGAGATAAAGCAGCGGTGCCCTGAAAAAGAGTTGCCAAGTGGCAACTCGCTATGAAAGAGAAGTTTATTATCAGGAGCTTATTGTTTGCGCACTTCGTTTATTTTTCATTCGAACCCTCTCCCATTTTTGCAGAGAGAGAGGGCTGATCGTTTGCTCGTGCACGCTCGCTGTGTACACAGGCGCGGCCGCGCGGGGGCACACGCGAACGCCTTCGTTTAATGCATCAATTGCCTTCAGGAGAGAAAAACACGGACCAGATGAGGGACAATGAGGAAGGAAATGACAAAACGAGCGAGAGTAGTATCGGAGGTAAACTTGCTGGAGGCGTAGGCTATCCGATAGGTTTCTATAGCGACGCGCGGATTTCTGCAGCGACCACAAATATATATTATTCGTAAATATTTACTTAATTTGTTAGAAATTCTTATATTTATTTTACTGAATTGATAAATGAGATTATCGCACTAAAATATAAGTACTGTAAAAATTTTTACCTTTCTGCCATGTAAATCTGAAAATGTGAATAATGACATTTAATAAGTGAAGAGCCGCTCACATGTTAAATATGTGAACAATTTTTCACATACAATATGTCACTATTCATATTTTCAAAGTGAATTTCACATTTTCAGATTTAGAGAGTGGGAACGTGGTCATAGGTTGGATTCTCAAATAAAAATTACGACTGCGTAGTTGTAAAATATGCCAAAAATATAGCAAGCCATGCTGTACCTATGGCAAATTTTACTCTAGGGTACAATAATTGTTACCTTTCTTAGAAATATTTTAGATCTTTATCTACTTAGAATGAAATAATCTGACATTAACAAATAATTTTTCAAATAGATAAAAACATGATCAACTTAGTTTATTGGTAATAAAGAGCAGAGCCTGTTTTGATAAAATCTGGCACCGAATACTTCAAAGTCCTTTTTAAACTAGTTTTTTAAAGGGTCACGCGCACAGCCCTTTTTCAGCTCAACGACGCTCAAATAAATAGAAAGCGTAAGTTTATTCGTAACTACCGAACAAAATCGATCACGCTACACGCGAAAAGAGCGCAAGTGGCACTAGATCCACGCGAAGTTCCCGAGTCACCCGAACGAGCGCGAATAACTCAGTAGCGTGCGCTGGTTCAAATTTCGACTCCCTAAAACAATGGAATTTCACTGCGCCAACGAGATAGCCGCGCACCTGTCAACAAAGCCGATCGTCAAAAAAGCAGACGCCCGAGAAAGAAAAATTTCCCAGAGAGAGAGAGAGAGAGAAAGAGGGAAAAAGGGAGAGGTAAGCGAACGAAAATAAAAGGACGAAACAAGAAAGGCCGATTCGAGCCAATAATTGGAATCCTAATCAATAGAGGACGATCATTCAACCGTACGCCTGCAGCGCCAGACGGTCCCCCGGGTGTACCGGCGTCGGCAGTGCCAGACAGTCAACCGGTTAGCTTTGGCACAAAGAATTTATTGGCTCTCATCCGCGAGACGCGCGAGGACGGAGCGTAGGCGTAAATTCAGCGTCGGAGAGGCGCACAAGCCCCCGACGAGGGATAAAGTAAAAAAGGAGGAAATAATGGTGTCAGGAGAGAATGATAATGCGAGGGCCGCCCAATGGAGTCGGGCTCAATGGCTTTCTCTTGGATTATAGCTGTTCGTAAATACTTTCAAAGGAGAATAATCGCTTTTGAAAGCTATTTGAATTTGGATCGGTGCCCCGATTCGGCTGTAAGGTATAAAATATATAATAAACAATTTAATATGGGACGTGAGCGATAAAATTGTTCTTTCTTTGTTTTGTCTTTGCTTATTTGTACAGCACTTTTAATTCTTTTCTTTATTACCGAAGTTTTTTTCTTTATTCAAAGGAGACTTTCCCCAGGCGTCGTTGTTATTTTTTGTAATAAAAATACTTCGTGATTCATGGTGTAAGTTTTCCGCTGTAATTACTTTCTCAACGTCCAAGAACGAATACCTGAGAGAATAAATGAATGAATTTACAAAAAGAGTTAACATACAACTCTCAGGAGAAGGTAAAACGATGGTAGTTCAAGTTTTCAATTAAAATAGATGGTGTTTAGAACAATAAGAACATGGTAAATCAACAGGCTTAAGTAATTGACCTTATTTCGATGAAGACTTAGTACACCAAGATAATTGCTAACTTATATACCGCGCCTGTACAGTATTTTAATCTCGTTAACAATTTGCCTACCACTTATCAAGCTCAAATTATTTTCCTCGTACTTTTTCAGTTCAAGTTATAATTATTTTAACAACTACATACACAATGATTGTTTTAAATCTTTGTTATTATTAATTTAGTATATCCCGAACGTATGATAATATACATTGATACATTGATCGTATTAAAAAAAAAAATGAAACAGTGAAGATTAAAAAAAAGTCATTGAATGTTGTTCAAATATTTAAACATAATGCAACAGAATATTGAGACTCGAAGCAAAGAGACAGAGTTACGCAGAGGCAGCAAGAAGAAAGGATATCGAATTTAGTTCGGTGCAAACTAAGCCCCAAGCTTGAATTGCCGGTGATTGGAAGAGCGCGACAAACATCCGGGAAAGCCGTTCCGGTATATCCAATTCCTATATAACGCCGTACGCTCGTCGATATGCCGAGGGGTCACCATCGCTCCACGGAATTGCGACTTCGTTAAGGAACTAGAGCTTAAACCTAAAAATTTTCCTCGCACTGGCCATCTTCACAGAAATGCAGTTAGACAGTAGGAACACTATTACTACCTCTTGGTATTTCTTCAAATGCGATCGGCCTCGTAAAAATTGTCAATTTTTGTCCGTTGATGAAATGATTTTTCTAACATTTTAGGCATACTTAATGGTCATTTTTCAAACCCGCTATTAAATGGGCCTGAAATATTAGAAAAATCGTTTCATCGTGGGACGCAAATAGAAAATTTCTACCAAAACAGAATCAATTCTGTTTCAAACATCGCGTGATCGATTCCTATTATTCGCTATTTTTTATACTAGTATTTTCAGGAATCTGTCGTCTACAAGTGTATGTATTTGCATTAGATTTAAATTTGTATCCAGCTATTTTTTTGGTTCCTAAAAAGATATCGGTTTCTCTTTACAAATGATTTATTGCACTGGTATAATTGAAGTAGAGATTAAACCCGTATATAGCGGTTCCTACTTGATTCGGAGAGAGTATCTCAGCAAAAAGTGCCGCGTTTCAAAAGGTTAACGAGATCCAAATCCACATTCCCGATACATCTGTTCAAACCCTTCAGCCGCACCGAATGCGCGAAACTTTTTCATTAACGAAATCCAATAACTCAAAAGGCCGAACAATGGTGCATTATCATTCACCAGCGAGGCGGCAGTGGCAGCGCTGGCAGCGGAAACGCAACACACAAAGCATCTGCCCGTAGAGTTTCGTTAACCGCAGACATTCGAGATTTACGCGGGTGTGCGGTGCGCCGAGTGGGAGAGAGAAAGAGAGACGAGGAGGAGGAAGTGAGGAAGGAGGATTGATTGGCGAGTCCAGCTGATTATCCGGCCGCGGCTTGGCTCCAGATTGGGCCAATATCGGCGGCTGAGATGAAGCGCTGGTGCATTCGTCTTTTCTAATTAACCCGAGGAAGGGGGAGAGGTGGGACTCGAGACTTAACTTCCTGCGAGCGCTCCTCCTTTTGCAGTTCGTCGAGTTTTCGAGGGCGCACCGGAAGTCCATTTCCAGTGGATGGAAGACATTTTTAATCAAGAGGAAAATGAGAGGTATTCTCTTGGCTTCCACGGGCAATTTTAGTTTGTGCTAACGCTTGCGCCAACCACTGCTTCTGCTTTTTTAATGGAAATTTGATTGCTTATTTATTAGTCGTCTTGCGTATTTCTACCTATCCTCTACTGTTAGAAGATTTTTGTAATTCTAAAATAGACCAAACTAATCTTCGACCTTCTCTCTAATAAACGTTCATTTAAAATACTGTTCTTTGAGCTTTCGATAGTGTATGAACACATCAACAATCCAAAAATATTAGTTGCTATTTCATAAAAATTTCACGTAGAAAAATGCAGGGATTTTGTACAAGTATCAGCGAAAAAGTAGGGACAAGTGTCTGGACCCCTACAGGATACCTTATAAAAGAGGTCATGAAAATTAGGTTAGTTAGGTTAGTAGAGAATTCTGGTCCGTATCCTAGAAGATATTTCTATCTAATGTCTACAAAGGAAATTATAACTATTCTTGAATCTTAATCGACGTCATAGTAGCACAGAAAATCAATTATTTAATTAAATCATCAAGAAAATTTAATTAAATAATTAATCACGGTCCTCAGATTTTAAAGAGATTAAATTTGGTAAATTTGATCTGAAAAGCATGTTCGCTAAACGAGTAGACCAGGCTTGCAGTGATAGATAATGCCTAAGTGTGCAAAAGCTATTATTCTTACGTGATCCTAAGACAGTTGACACCGAACACGTTATCACAGGCATTCAAATAGATTTCCTCCGAAGTATCCCCTCATCTGCATATTTCTAATTTGCTCGCACGGTGCCTGTGCCCATTTTAATCTTCCACCCTTCCTCAATCTATCTCTTAAGACCCACTCTCCGTATCTCCCAGTTCTGCTCCGACGCCGGCTAGGGCTTCATTTCGAGGCATCGAAGCAGATATTACGGGGATGCCGCTCCTAAGTCGGTAGCACGCAGGCGTGCCTCCACCTCTGCGAGGGGAAGAGGACGAGATCTCGGAGGAGAATCGGAATTAAACCGGTTACATCGCGGAAACGCATAGCCTATTCATATATCCTGATTTAAATTGGGTCGGCCTCAGACTCTCCCTTGGCAGCGAGGCCCAGTTTGCACTTTTGCGCCGTCCGTCGCCAGCTTAATTTCTCCCACTTCCCGTCACGGCGGCAGCGGCGAGATCAGATTTTCGGTAAAATTTGCTGAGGGAAATTCCCAGCGCCAGGGGGTATTACTCCCATGGCCGGCTCGCTCTTCACTTTCGAGATGAGATTTCAATTAATTTCTATTGTAAGAGGGTAGGGTAGGAACTCGCTCAGATGATAAGGGATTCTTCGGATTTTCGCTGTGGAACTTCCGTAACGAGGGGGAGGGAAACCGGTGCGGCTGCTAAGTGCATACCACAGGAAGAATGAGTCTCGGCAAATTAACGGTTGCAAAGCTTTATGAAAATGTAAGTATTCGGAGCCTACGGAAAATTCGAACCAAGCAGCGAGACTGAATTTCAGTTGAAACATACCAATTGAATTCGTTGTCCAGAATTCTTCTCCTAATTGATAAAAAATTTGCCTTCTTGAAAAAAGGGCAATTTTATCTTGCTAGCAAAAAATTAATTGATAATTTATATTGTGCGTAATTATAAACGTCACTCAAATATAGACGGTGCAATGTAAATGATGTACTATTAAATTCTCCATAATTTATATAAAAAATGAAAAAAAGTCTTTTTTTGTGTTCAATATTTGTCTGAGTAAAAATGGTTTAAACTACTTCATATTTTTAGAAAAAGTAGATTTCCTTATTAATATAATAACAATAATTATTAATATAAGAAGATTAAAATCATGTTTGAGGAAGCAAAGTGCCAATCAATTGGCAGCGGTTTTTTTCTGCAAATCATAACTTAATAGATCTTAATAGATCGCAAAAAAGTGCTTAAGTTTTATTAAGAGCCTGGCGATATTGATCCGAGTGCAGCGTCAGGTAAATGATAAAGTGTCATACGACGCCACTAGCCGCCTTGTGAAATTATGCAAACGAGGATTTTAATTATCGTTATTTGTACTTCATCAGGGACCGAGGTAAATTCACGCACATGCACGTGCGCTCGCCGATTGTGCTTGTATGGCCGGTTGGGAGAATTATTTTTATGCGAAATTTACGCAACGTCTACACGGCGAAAACAATGACTACAGAAGGGATTTATTTTACAGCAGTGTATTAATGCCGTGGATATTGGTTTACGGATTCAATGAATATCCTGTTCAAACAACCGCAGAAAACAAGATCGATTTACCGGAGTTGTGTAGGATTCTTCATGCCTATGTAGTAGGCTACTCTGCCGACGCTACATAATTCTCAATGTTCAAGATACTTATAAAATTTAGTGCACAAGTAACGAGTTTAACTTACATTACGTTACATTCTGTGCGGTAGAAACGCAGGTTATGTAGGTAATTCAAAAGTTGTACTTGCAATGGCAATAGAAGTTTTAAATATTAAAGACTCCACAATATAACGTTAAATTAAATGACCTTATAAGATGATATGTATGTAATATACATTACATTAAGGTTTCGCCGTTAAAAAAATATTAAATTATCAGTCATGCGTCGACATAACGTTCAACTGAATCAATAAATGAAGAAAAAAAAAGAATAAAAAAGTAAAGAGCCAAAAAGAATAATAATTTTCAATATGAACGTATTTCAACTAGTTTCTTCATTTCATTTCGTTAATATAAAGGTTATAATGGTTTAAATTATTATACATATTTTACTGTTTATTATTTTAAAACTTAAGAAGTCTATAGATAAAATTAGTCTCTCAAGCAGAATAATAAGTGATGAAGAGTTTGCTTTATGCATTCATTTAATTTCTTTTAAAAAATAACTAAATGAATACTTTAAAATTTCTAATTCTTGCTACAATTGCACCTCCCACAGTAGCTGTATTGTTTTAATTTCCACATTTACACTTTCGGACAATTTCTGCTTTTATCGCAACTTTTTTCGCAATAACCTTAAATATGAAACAACTACTACCTGGCGAAAACAGAAAACAAAAGTATCAAGTTCTCGCGTTTAAAAGCGATTAAAGCGAAGAGCCAGCTATATAGGCGAGAAAATGAGTCCGAGAAAAGTACTCGAAAGTCTCTGGCTTAACCGGACAATTTGTCGCATGCGGACTAACTAAGCGGCGGTTAGTTGGCCGATTTTTGGTAGTTAAAAGTTAGCCCCACCTCCGCGCAGCTGCGCCCGAGATCTTTTGCCGCGGTATCCTTGGGGCACGAGTTTGCACGTTCAGCATCTCGCCGACGAAGCGAACAAGCACGGGAGTGTTTCGGCTCGCTCGCGGAGGCCGCAAGCCGCGGACGACTAGCCACTAGTTAGATCTTGCCATAGGAGTTCAGCAGACGCCTCCGTCGGCGACTTGAGCGGCGAATTTCGAATTCGGTAATGCGCGAGCGAGGACGCGGCCAACTTCGACTGCCGACATGTAGGGTGCTTGTCGCAATCAGCATAGTTGCGGGGGTTGCCGGGCGTCAGCTGGCGCAGCGAGTGATGAATGAGTCCTTCGTTACTTTTAAGATATCATGTTGTCTTTAGAAACATTTGCTACGTAAATATGTTGCACAACTATTCTAAAATGTATATTTGAAAATCTCATTTTTTTTTCTAACAGGGTAGGTTTTAAGTAACTCAATTTCGATTTACTGGGTCGGGGGTAATACAGAAGAGATATAATGATTATAGTTTTTGAGTTGTTCGATGTTCCCATTTAGAAAAAGGTAACAACTTAATAGGTGTCGGAGAAAACAGAAGAAAAAACTGTTTAGATCCTTCTAGGATTTTGTCAGATTTTTATGCACGTATCTTATGGAAGAAGTTAAGGAAATCTTAGGTCAGAAACTAAAAAGTAGGGAATCGCGGTCCAAATGGTAGAGCAAATCGTTATCTGGCGTTATAGCATCTGAAATGACTGGGTCTGGAATAATAGTCAGATTTTCGATATTGAGTTCCAGGATGTAATTACGAGAATTTTTATTCTTTCGATTGATACCCATTTTAAGAAAATAAAAGAAGCTTGATCCTTACCTGGACAACGGGCTGCTGATGATGTAGTGTGTGTAGTAGAATATGCTGGCCATGGAGACGAGCAGGAGGGCAGCGACGCACCTCTTAACGGTGGCCTGCTTGACAACATAGCGAGGTGCGATGGCACCCAGCAGGGGTACCACCGCATCGCCCGTGGTCAGCTTCATCGCGAGCCCGATAAGTCGCGAAATTCGGATCGCCGGCAGCTTCCTCCTCAGACTGAGCCTCGCCAAGACGTAACCCAAGCCGCAGTCGCGAAAAGGATGCTCGACTTCTTCACTATCCGGGCGCATATAAGCCTAATTTCTCGACTGCTATTCCTTCGTCCTCGCGCGAACGAACAACCTCCTATTTACATTTGTACAGGTGCACTAGATGAGTCCAGTTTTCTCGTTCGGTGGCTACATACCGCTTTCGTGGGCTCAGTGTGATATCGGTCAGAGTGGCATCGTTCACCAAAAGATTGCTATCATCCATCGCGGCCTTGTCCAATCTCGGTCTATCGGATAGCGACTGTTTGGACACCTCCGGATGCCAGCCTCACACTCATCCCGGGGAGGTTGTAAACGTCTCGCCCGACTGGCCTTGTACCCTCTGGATTTTAAAATCCGAATTTAACGGAGCTCTCGGACATGAGATTTACGGGTAATTTCGATGTAGCTGTCTTTATCCCGGGTAAATTGGACGAGCGGGAGGACGCTCGCGAAGAAATATTGTTTAGAAGGGGCGCGAGCGTGTATCGGTGCTGTGTTTTCCTGGCGGACCAGATGGGAGCGATACACTGCGACAGAGAGACGAGGTACTTTCACGAAGGAACCATTTGTTAAGAGAGGCTCTCTTTTTTCTCTCTTCCTCTCTTCTGTCGGTAAATTTTCACTATTTCACAGAGCGAAGCCTTCCCTGGCTTCTCTCCTCTTCGGCACTGGCACCTCCGTAGGTTCCTTTTTCTCCTGTCAATTAAGGAGAGATGTATATAATCTCGACTTTCCTCGGCGAGAAAACAATTCGGACGTTATCCGGTTTCGCGGAAGGGTAAGATCCGCTGGCGTTGGTTTCGCTTGCTGCCTCGGAAATGTGGCTCCTGCCAGCCCATTGTTGATATCAGCTTACCTCTGTAACAACGATAAAGAAAACGATATTAAATTCGCGACGGTGCTGAAGACGGTGGAGGATGCGAGAGCTTTTTATTAACAGCAATACGCTTTATCCCTTGTCGGGAGACCTTATAATTGAGAAACAAGTATTGTCTTATTTTGAAGAGAAAGTGAAACAATGTGAAGCTAGAAGAGGATAAAACAACAAGATGCGGTAGATTTCTAGAGGTGCCTTATTTATGATATTTACTTATCAAATACTATATTACATTGCATTGGTTTAGTTAAGTTCACTCTAAGAATAAGTATCGTAAAAAATTACTATTTGGTTGGGAACGCGAGCGCAGACTGGACTCTTAGATAAAAATGACTCTAATCTATTGTAAAATTTGTCATAAATACAGAAAATTTTATACTGAGTAGTATTGGAAATAGTTTTATTCATGCAGTAAAATTTACTGTAGAATGTAGTATTTTTGATCTGAGAGTCAAATCTGTGCATATTTTTTTTATCTGCAATAACATTTTTTTGCACTTATAAAGTAATAATTTAATACATAATGTTATTTTGTATGTGTCAAATCTTAAGAAGATTTCACATTTAACGGTAAGTTGTGCGATTCAGAAATGGACGGTATATATACTGTTATTACTTGCGGAGAATCTACAGTATCATATATAATAATATAAATGACATATCGAGGTCAAACTTGCTCATTGCACAGCCCTCTTCAGCTCACGTGAGAGAAGAGGTTGCCTGTGAAGATGCCTATATATTTGAATCTTTTACGCTGTACCTTTAAAAAATATCGTTACATTAGGGTAATGAGTTTACACTTTTATCAAGCTTCAAATTTTGTTTATAATCTTTACTTTATTAGTATCGATCACTAGTTTATAAAAATTATTTTATCTTTTAGCTAAAGGAGGGTCTTTAGCTAAATTTTTTGACTTCATAAGAAGATTTTGTGTAATATTTTTTGTAAGTAAGAAACAAACATTTAGATAACAAAGTATAACATGATTGGAAAATATCTCTGGAATATAAAGTTTTGCGTAACAAAAGAGAACTACGCGAAAACCTTTTTACAGTTCATCTAAAAAAAGGCGACAGTTAAATCATAATTTCTTATCGCCCCATTTACTTAAAGCTATGCAAATTGCACAAGCGTCTATTCTACGCGCTGAATCGAGGGGGCAGAGTCGCAAAAATATCTCTCTCTTTCTAGGGCTGCTCGATTTCTCTTCGGAAGTAAACAACGCGTACACAAAAAAGGGAGCGAAAAAAAGGGAGCGAAAAAATGAAGCAGCGAAAGAGGGAGGTAGGAAAGAGCGGAGGTTTTAACTGGAAAAAAGAAAAGTGTAATGGCGGTGAGGCTTTAAAAGAAAAGAAGCAAAAGGAAGAATGGGTCGCAAGATGCAAGAATGCGAGAGGAACATGCGGTAGGTCTCTTCTCGAGCGCGCGTTCCTCATCCCCACCCGGAGGCGCGCGGCGCTGCCCGTAATTTCTCTCGGAACATTGTGCGCTCCTTCGAGGGATTACAGTGAAATTTTTTTTCCTGAGCTATGTTCTTGCCTTGCTCTTTTTTCGGAAATGAGAGAAATTAAATGAAATGAGGAGAAAGAGATTAAGCTACGAAAGTGAATTCAACTAAAAATGTCAGGATCGACCGCATTCTTGTTTTATGATTTGATGTGCAAGATTTAAGGACGCTTCTTTATTTTTTTTTCAGGGTGAAATGAAAAAGGGGATGGCAGAGTTATCTTCTTATTTGAAGATTTTTTCAAACAGTGGAATGCAAATAGCACGGATCTGCGATGAGGCCCCGTAAATCATGGGTACTTGTAATCCCAGCAGTTTTTCTTCAAATCCCCGAGCATTTTTTTCGTTCCTACAAGAGATTAACCTTGTAATCTCGCTTTTAATTTTAAATATTTACACGATCGTTGCATTCGCCGTATTCGAAGTTATATAATTTAAAATTTATTGCAACTTCTTACTTCGATTTACTTCTGTTTTAACCGACAATTTTCAGATTTAAACTAATTAAAAGATAAAATGTTGTTAATTGGATTATTAAATATTGATAGACAGTGTATTTGATTAATACTAATAATGATTGTTATGGTGTATACACAATTTTAACTAAATTAATTAAAATTAATTTACTTTAATTAGCGAGCTAATCAATTTATACAGGTCTAGCCAGGTATAAAATCATAAAAATTAATTATTAATGCAAGCTCCACGTTGCATCATGTTTTACAGCCTGTCGCAGTAGTCTGACCTTTAAACTCCACCTGCAATAGCCCCAAGCGTCCTTTACCTCTCTCCCCTCCTCTCCCTCCACCTCACCCTCTCTCCTGAGAGCTGACCCGAGCGTTTCCCGCAGTCCGGAAATATTGATATCGCCGGCGATTACGTCGGGCGTTTGTGTCAAGAAACGAAGAAGTGGCGGAATCACCTGGGAAGACGAGGGTACCGAACTCAACCCTATTTTCCTAACAAGACGTCCGTACGGGTGCATTCGAGATTTCTCCGATGGAAGGTTCAGCACTTAATTACATGCGAAGCTGCCGCTCTGCAATATTTTTCTTCGGCAGTGCTCTGTGGACTTGGCAAACGCCATCGCCAACTAATTTCAGCCTTCGGTCTTAAGGCTTCGTTATTTCTCGCTCCCACTAATTGCATTGGGCAATTGACTCACTCCAGGGTCAATATTTTTGCAGGTGCTCCTCTCGAAGGATTATTGCTGGCCGGTGCCAGCCGAACGCGATATGTTTCAGGACACGCTTCGGGTCGGTTTACAAGGCGAAAGTATCCTTTGTCCCTTTTTGTAACAATGCGTTGTCAGAGATGAGAGATGAAAAATTTATAGAGGCTGCGAAAATTTATCATCGGAAATATCCAATTTCGCCCGGACGTTGAATGAGATTTGCAAGCAGAAGGCTGAAACGCATTGTGTGTATGTGTGTGTGTGTGGGTGTGTTTTTGTGCGGCGGTCGGGGATACTCCGTCTGATATGCATTTTAAATTAAATTTCGCGAACGTTCGGTTTTAACGTACGTGTAACTGACAGCTGAACGTGTTAAATTTGAATTTAAGTAAATTCTTCGTGTTTTTAATAAAGCAAAAACTGCGTGTGAATTTAATTTGTCAAGATTTCATTAAATTTCATGCTCTCATAAGTTATTTTTGCACCCGCTTGTATCGCCGGGGTACGGGGTATACGTGTCTCATTGATTAACGAATGTTCCCATTAACGAAAGACAAAAAAGGAGGCGGCGGAAAGGTGACCACGAGAATTTGATAGAAACAAATTTAAAACCATTTCGCTGGAATATCTGGCGGTGTCAGCGTGCTTCGCGCCGCTGAAAGGCCAAATAGAAAAATCGTGCTTTAGCAATTTCAAGTGAAGGAAGTGAAAATCGATGAAAGGGTATGAAAGGAAAGAGACGCTCAAACGGATCCAATTTCATCACTGAAGAGGAGGGGCCACTGCTACTGGCGAGGGTGGGAGAGGTGAAGGCGCAAGGGGTCGCTGGGGATCGTCTGTTCCTCTTCTTTTTCATAGAGCGTAGGGCATATTTACAAGCATTTCGCTGCACCTCAATGACCTTTTAATCTGCCAAATGCACTGTCTCTTTTCATGGCCCTTTTGCCCCACGGCTAAGCGAATGAAATTGCTATTTGCGAATGCTCGCCGCCATAATCTCTCAGATCAGCGATCGCATTGAGCTTTAAATCCGGACCGCGAGGCCGCATATTCCCGCTTTTTTACGTCGCGCGGCGGCTGAATGGGTGAGACTCGCGGGCGCGAATAGTATCCACGCGAGCCCAATATTTTCCCTCTGGGGATACGTACGCGCCACACATAAATTAGAAATATGGAATATACTTTATGTCCTGGGAGTAGCGAGTAATTGCTTTTTTAAAGTCTCGCTCAGTGATGCCGTACCATTTGCGAATTATAAATTATTATTATTTGCGAATTATAAATTACAAACTTCACGTGGGTTGAGTGCATAAATTACTCGATACATAATAAATGCAGTGATTTAATATCGTTAGAAATGGAATATTTGAGTAATTATTGTTCTGATATAATATCTTACTGGTCAGCAGGCAACCAGTATTTAAAATGCGTCAGGCAATCGATAGTTACTTTATGTATTATATCTTTCCACCGGAACAAGCATATCGTATTACTCGAGTGTGTTGGTCAGTGTTACTTTGCATCGCCAAAGTTTCTTTGTTGGTATTCAGGCTGCTTTTAGAAAAAATAAAATTCAATTTCATATTTGAACGAATAAATACAGAATTTAATTGTTCCCATACATTTTATAATAAAATTGTGTAATAAATAATCCACCTTTTAGAATAGAAACATTTAATACATATTTTCCGAACAATGCAAGTGAATGTGCTATTGTTATTAAGTCGCTTTGAATGAGTTTAAAAATTATCCGGTTCCATTGTTTCGTTTTATTTCGAGGGAATTCATCAGATTTGAAGGAAAAAGTATATAATTGTTAATTGAAAATTCGTTCCAGCTTTTTATATGAAAAGAAAATCGAATAACGTATAATAATAATTGACTACTCTCAGAATCTTCATCCATTCACACTCCACAATACTAACTGTATTAATGAATAAGTTAAGCCATCCGGAAAAATAGGCGTTTATCAGTGTAAAAACATATCCTATCGATATCTAAATTTCCTCTGGAACCACCCACCGTCGGTGCGGATTCGGAGCGCGTCAACAAGCAGAATGGCAATCCCCGTATCCCGACACGGCGAGGGAGAGAGCGAAAAATAACGGCATAAAAATCCGAAACGATCGACGCTATCGTATGCTCGCGAGAGGAAAACACCCACGCGAAGGAGGCACTATCGTATAAGGCAACGCCTTCGCCCTCGTATAAGCGCGTACTCGTACACACGGTCGAATGACCGTATTGCGCCGCAGGAGTGCAAGCTGGGTACCAGAACGGCCAGGAGAAAACAAAGGGAACGAGGAGAAAGGAGGTGGAAAGAGACGAGCTCGAGTGCATAAATAAGGTGATGTTTATTTGATTCTATCGCATTGTGTAGACGCAGTTTCATGCGTCGCGAGTGCTTGTCTTCTTTCCTTTACACATACACCGAAGGGATAAAATTATTATGTTTCGCTAACACCGACGGAGAGTTTCCCGCATTGGTGTTCAGAATTTCGAGTGTTATTATAGTAAAGAGACAGCATGTTTTTTTAGTCTTTTACTTTTTACTACAGCTGTTCATGCTTATGAATATATTTGGTGTCTTGCGCTAACAGCGTTTTTAAAGCTAACAATAAACTTCCGTGGTTCATCAGAAAATTTATTTGAAAAAATATTAATATACCATTAAAAAAATACTACCTATTATAAATATAGAAAAGATTTAGGAATTAAATATTGTCTGGACGAATAAAGTTCCTTTTTTATGAGTACATAATATTTAGTGCCATGCAATACTTCAGCTATTCAAATTGAAAAAATATAAATATCTCAGTAAACAAAATTTACTATTGAGTGAACAAGAATAAAAATTTACAACATGCGGTGTGTTCTCGTTAAAATTATTAGAACAGCATTTGGTTTAGGGATGAAATATTGTCCATTCGAATAACTCTTCGTCTTCTATTTTTTGCAGCGTTTCAGAGCAAATGTATGCCATAAGCTACAGTTTTTCTTGCTTTCGCAAAAAAACCTTTTTAAAAATTACGATGCTGCATGCAAACCATCTCCATGTTAGTCGCTATTTCCACCGAAAAGCTTTTGATCGCCGCCATAAAACGCAAAATGCACCGCGACGCAGGTAAACGAATAAAGTGTGGCGCTGCGAACAAAAAGAAGAAAAGAACCATCGAACGAAAAAAATGACGAGAGAACGGTAGACTGCGACGACATTGAAAAAACAGCGGAGGAATCGTCAGTATTGGCCCTGTGAAAAGTGTATAAATAAACTTTTACGACGCTGCCTGCCGCGGAAGGTAGCAATATGAAAATCCGGCCTCGTTGTTTGAGTGGCCACGCGAAAAACAACTCGTAAATAAGGGTGAGGCGGGGGAATTGGTTTCCCGGCGACCTGTTCGCATGCACGAAAAAAAAACGATCGACTCTCGAAAGGGGAATAAAAGAGGTACGAATTGAGAGAGACAAAAAGAGAAGAGGGAAGTGCATCGGTCCGGCGGCGCTTTTTTTTCTCCGTGTACTCGCTCGCGGCGCGGGTAATGTGTACAGGGTACATCGTTGGGTGGCTTTAAAATTTTTATAAAGAAAAAAAAGTACGAAGCTCGATGAGGAAAGGCAAGTTGGAGGCCGTCAGGCTATGAAACGCGTGTAGAGGTGGATAAAAGGCGGGGGATTTGATTTTCTCCACGACTCGCACGTGGCAGGTGCGCGACGTGAAAATTATGGGGGCGAATAAAAATCACGAGCGACGCACCTGTCGCAGACAGAGGGAATTCTCCTTTCTTCCCTTCTGTCTTTTCCGATGGTTCGTGTTCTCCGATGTTTTTTGCCGATCCACGATCTTTTCGTATTCGAGGATCGTAAAGTATTTTCCATTTATTATCGGATATTTTCAGTCGATTAACGCTTACGAATGAATTGAGTAACCATTTTTTTAAACTTTCATAGTGCACTTTTTATAAAAAATATAAAGTGCTTTTCCATTTACTGTAATAAGAGCAACATGTTGGCCGTCAGCATGTGAGAAAGAAAAGAACGCTCGTATGTACTGGGAATATCTGTTTGAAAAAAGAAAAAGAAAAAAAGCATTTACAATCTTTTTCTTCAAACAATGGCCAATTTTCCAATTTTGGAAAAGTAAAGAAAAGAATTGTAGTTTTCTAAACTCAAGATAACCTGAATAATGGATAACACAAAAGTTTAAACCATCATCTAACCAACTAATGCTTCTATACTCATTGATTACGCAGAAAATTAAAACCTTACCGACGAACTACTTAATTTTATTAAATTGAGAATATCTCATCATTTAAAAAAACATTCACCTGTTTGAACGCCAGGAAACCACTCACCTCCTTGTTTCTCACAAATTCTTTCAGATCCCCTCAATTATTCCACCTCGTCCTCGCCGATCGAATACTTTCGATAGCGCGGCTCCAAACGAAGCTCCCAATTATCGCTTAACTGATTACGTAAACACTCGAAAGGTCGAGAGAGAAGAGCGCGAGTGGACGACTGTCATGTAGCCGTGCATTATGTCGCGAAGAGGCAACGGACAGCGCCGAGACTGAGTGAAAATTTTAATTTGCCCTAGCACGACCCGACGCTCGGCGGATAACTCGTTATTGCGCCAGGCAATCTGAATTTTCAACGGAGCTACTCTGAATTAATTTCTAATCAGCGACCCGAGTGGATACGCGGAGCGGGTTTGTTAAGAGCAGCAGCTTATGATTAAAAAAAGGAGTAAAAGAACAGGACTTTTGTCGCTACATAAATTAAGACCTATCCTTTTCGTGTTGATCATGGATACGCTACATTTATTAACGATGGCCTTTAAAAGGTTCTCAGTGAATTATTTTATTTAACCCAACGATAGAGGGATGTAATCCTGAAATATAAAGATATCGATGTGCCGATTATCAATTTATGGAAATAATCTTCCTTAAGATTTGTTAAACATTAAAGTAATAACGTAAGTTGCTTTGTACAATAAATTTTCTTTAATTTTGATATACACTTATCTTGAATTTTTTAAACAAATTTTATAAATTTGAATGCATAAAATATTAACTGCAGATCGCAGGTGTCCAAGCGAAGGTAATCACATAAAATTTTTATTTGAAAAAGTACGTTGCAAAACTGAAAACTATATTTCGTGAAAGATGATTCAAACGTTAGTAAATATTTATCTCCATTCTCGGGAGAAGCATCTCGACCAGAGATGTACTAAACTCCGCATTCGTATTGCGCCACTTGTAAATAAAATAATTCACTGCGGGTGTAATGCAAATGCGTACACGCGATGCGACTATTAAAATTCTTTCAGATCACTTGGTTAAAGATGCAGAAAGCACGCGAAAGCAAACAAGATCGACGGATCGATGAAACGCGAGATGTCGTCGTTTAATCGGTATCGCTATCGAACTCGAGAAAGCAATTTTCGTCGAAGAAACTTCACTCGAGCGGCAGGCGCCTCAAACGGAAGGCACAAGAATGAGCCATTACTTCGGCCGCCGAGAGAATCGCTGCGTCGCGGCTTCCAAGAGATTCCAGGCGATGCGTGCCAGTACTACAATGACTTCTTCGCAGGGCAAAGAGGCAGAAACGCTCGGATCGTGTTTACAGCCCTGCGTCGCTTTGTCTCTCCGAGCTTTCCATTTATCCAGGGACACGGAGAACGCGGTAATGCTTTCTCGCTTTTAAAGATTCGAACCGGGTGGGGGTGGTTGTAGAGAGGAAAACCTTTCAGCTGAGTGTTCTTATGTGTGACAATAGTCAGAGAACAGTTTTTCGAATATTATCGGCGCTGCTGGAATTATGGATGTTTTCTCTAAATGAAAGTGCATGTTAATAGTTGCACTGTAAATAAAAATATTCGATTTAATTTGAAGTATTGCATTAAAACTTGCAGGGATTAAAAAACCTTTACGTAATTTCGGAAGTAGAGCAAAATTTAATCAAATAGTATGTTTCGAAAAAATGATCTCCTAATTGTAGATAGAATATTCCAATAGGACTAGAATCTTCTGGAACCATTGAAATATTATGGGTAAGATTAGAAGATTTCAAGTTCCGATCCGCTACAAGTCTTCTCGTGGTATCTAGAATCTTTAAATGGCACTGGGAATCATTCGATAACACCGCGTATCTTCTGATAGTAATGCTTATGGTGAAAAGCTGCAAAGTTTTTAGAAGAGTGATCTAATGTTATTCTACAGAATATCCTGACTCTAGTTAATGGAATTTTGTATTGGATCTTTACAAAATGTTTTAATGATATTTAACTATTACATCCCTTTGGGCAAATTAAAATTCTTATAATATTTTATATAACAGAATCATGAATGTTATAATTACACATTACTACATTGTTTATCGGAAAAAAGCAAGCTTGGAGGCGTTCCTCGTCCGTTTCACTGCTCCAGCACCTTTGATTCCGCGTCTCGGCCGATAAAAGTTATTATTTCTTGTCGGCGCTCACCCGCCCTTGCTCCTCGTTCCCAACTTTCCTGCCACGGACTTACGAGTTGCGCCGACGGCGGCGTCTCTTGGTTAAAGGGTCGTTGAGCTGCACCGCGCTTATTTTCTTCCTCCATCTACGTTGCCCTTTGGCGATCGGGACTTTCGATCGCATTCAGTAACGATCTTCCTCGCCTGCGTCTCGTTATAACCGCCCTGGCATATAACAAACCAGAGAAGTCACGCTCATTTTCTCGGGAAAAGAAAGATTCACGCGAATTGCTTATTTTTTGTTCTCTTAGTGGAGTGATTTTCATGCGATCTTGAAGGTAGAGCTTGCTGCGTCTTTGAAAATCATTTCTTTAGCTTGTAAGAGGAAGGTTCAAACGATGTCGAGGAGCGCGGGAGTAAGAAAGGAAAATTATTATTGGATATTGGAAGCAAAGTAACTTTGTTTAATTTGGCTATGAATGCGAGTGCAATAATGACGAAGCATCATTTTATAAGAGCTTATACCGTAAAAATTCAGTGTAATGTAATATTATTAAATGAAAAGGAACTGTTGAAGCAGTTCTGGCTCAATAATGATATCTCGGTATTCAGAGAAATTTTCTCCTAAAAATTACAGTGATTTTTTAGTAAAAGTTAGAAAAAACGCAATTTTGAGACGGTTGACAATACTGTAGATATTGCGGAAAAACTACCGCAATTTTTAATTGAAAATTAGACAGTTGAATAAGCTACGTCAATTTTTTTGGTTAATGGTGATTTTTTAATGGCTGTCCAAATACATTAGTTTTTGATAAATCTAAATAAATTTATAAATATAACTTCTAATATTTAAAACGTTTAGAAACTTTAGATTTGCTGTAAAGACACAATTTAATTTCGTTTTATGTCTATTATGCTTGAAGCTTGTTACAAAATATTACTCTACAATTTCGCCTTTGAACAACGCGCTTCCCATAGTTACCAAGAAAACTAAATCGAAAATACGGAGTCTTTATCACAGTCCAACGCATTTATGAGAACACCCAAAATACAAAGGCAAACAGTTTTATTCCTATGTCGCGTGAAATATGAAATTCGCACGAAGGAACGCGCGCTGCGGGAAAATAAATAAGCGCAAAGTGCCGGAAGGGGAGGGTACGAAGGAAGATCAGGGGGTCCGTTGCGGCTGTGGTCGGTAAGGTGTGTGCAACGCCTTCATTATCTGCGACTTGAAAGAAAGAGAGAGTCTTGGGCGGTGGAGGCTGCGGCCCTTCTCTCGCCAGGTGGTCGAATGCGCGAGCGCGCATTACGCGTCGGCGCGAACGCTTTGATACCCTCCGACCAGATTGAGGACGAGAATTTTATTTTTGCCGCGCTTGAAATTTTCGACGAGGACCCGAGGTTGTGTCCCAAGGCGAAACCCACCTCAACGATGGGAGCGAGAGAAACTCGTTGTTTACGATTTCCAGGAAGTTACCAATATTTCTTTTGGATTTGATCATCAGTTTGATCTGTATAGAAGACTTTTTACACGGTTAAACTGATATTTTACAGGGAACGGTTTAATTTTGTTCGCAAAAAGTGGGGGATTTTTTCACTTCGCTATGAAGATCAAAGATAAACTTCTTTTTTGCCTGCACGCTATAAAAAATATTTGCCAGAATGTTTTATGGACGAAAGTTTCGGTCCACTGCAATTACAATAGTATTATAAGTTCGGAATAACAGGGCAGCCAAAGATTCATTTTATTGCAGTTTGTTTGTTTGAAACTTTATTTTCTAAGGAACTTTTTCGCGGTTATAAATATGATATTAAATTTTGGCGAACCCTTTGTACGGAGAATGCAAATAGGACATAAATACAAAATCCGTTTGTTTTACTTCGTACTGCGTGGGAAGGTTAATTAAATTAAATTAAGTTTTATTCTGACAATTTATTAAAACAAAAGTTACGGTGCCACTTACTTGGCGTTGTATTTGTATCTTAATTGGACGACCGCAGCTGTGACATACTTTAAGCTTACGCCCGTAAGCAAAATTTTAAATGACAGGTACGCACACAAGTGTATAATTTTCGTGTTATTGTTTAACATATTGTGAAGATTTTTTAAATAAAATTATTTTAGTAAAATGATAGGTTTTCTTGGGTTAACCAAAATTTAAGAATGCTTCACATTGTTTCTTCCTTAAAATTTCATAGAAATGAAATATAAATTCTTTGTGACTTACTTAAACGTTTTGATAAATTGAATAACCCACAATGACTAGATTATGTTCACTCACCTGAAACATAAGACAAAATAAACTTATTAATATTTTTAAGTTTAAACAATATTATAGAAATGTGATACTTAAATATATTTCTTAAAAATTAAAATCAAATTAAATACAATTATTTTAACAATAGCTAGGTGAAGTTTGTAAAGGATTTGAGTGTTACCACAATTGAGTTGGAGCTCTCTGGAGTCAAACATTTACCGGGTTAAATTTTAAATCAAATAATTCCGCATTGTCGAGGTTATAGACCGAGACACAATAGGACGCGCGGTCACTAGCTCAACGAGCAGAACGCTAACCAAAACATCTTCCCACTGAAACTGCCGATGGCAAACCAACCACTCTCGTTTGACCAACGAGAAACCCTCACCTTTTGTTTTCGCTGATTACTCTTTAATCACAGAATTAGACCTCCCTTCCATCTGGACTTCTACCTCCGTTAATATCCACCGCACATGGAATCGACATTCATAAAAAACAGAGTTTTTTTGTGATTCTTCCAGGAAACGCGACGAATCGCAAGCCTTTGCCAAATGATGCAGAATGAAGTTTCTTTTAGTAGCTTTCAAGGTGACGAGTCAGCGTCGCTCGTCTGCTTGGATCATTTAGGAAGTACACAGACAGACTTATTCATCGGCGAAGAACACAAGGACGCCTCCGCTGGTGGCATTTAAATAGTAGATTCGGTGTTCCAGTAAAGTTTTTCCTTAATTAAAAATTAACCGAGGTAATTTCGAGGAAGTTATGATATTGCAGCGAAGGCAGCGAAGACGAAAGAAAGAAATTAATTAAACGAACAGTGTATGCAATTGTCGCAGAGTAGCTTCATGTATACCCATAAAAGTTTAGTGTTGCTGTGAGGGGGCCATTCACCTCCTGCCGTTACGAAAGATAAGAAAACAGGGGAGTAGGAGCATTAAAATTTCAATTTCAGCCGAGAAGACATTAGGATCATAAGAAAATTTTTTAATGGCTTCACTGTAGATTTACGGTTTAAGTAGTCCTCGTCTTTTCAATAGAATTTATTGTCACTAAATATTTTTGACGATTGAATCTCAAAATTTATCTCTGTAATATAAAATCCCTTTAATTGTTAACCTTCTCCTTAATGTTTCTTTTTTAACGTTTCAGCAAATATTATTGCTAATTGAAATATTTTATATAAAAAATAAAGATTATGTTCTGTAAATTCCATACAAAATTCAGTTCATGATGTTAGAGAGGGTAAATGAAATAGTCAACGATGAACTAAATTCTTTGTAATTATTTATTAAAAGTAGACTGCACAGCCTGTACATAATCACGTACATTCGTTTTAGCGTCAGCACATCGACCGTGACATATTAAGGGCGGCAAAACCAATAAGACTGGAGGGATAAGAAAGGAGGGGATGAAAGGTATATCAGAAATGGTGCAAAGTACAATGTACGGGAAATGCAAGTCGCAGGCTCGATATTGGCTGCTCCTGTAGCAGGACTCGCGAGCCCGAGCGAGATATGCATCTGGATGTGGCGCTAATGCGAGTGCGGCGACTTAAAAGAGATTTCCGACGAGTCAACGACTTTTACGCCTCGGAGGCGACTTAAAGAATCTGCTGCGCTTGCGCTCTCCTCTGTACTTTCAGTGAAGCGCGCGAGAGCACGTAAGTGCACCGTAGGAACGGAAAATGAGCGGATGGGATGTCGGCGCGTAAATCAAAATTGCATGTATCCTTCGCAGTTGTACTTAAGGGCCCGTAATATTTCACGGCGTGTCTATTTTCACTGGGGAATTTCGGTGAGTGTACTGGCTGTCGCGTTCGAAAGAGTTTCACAAATAAATTGGATTGTCTCCGCATAATTTCACGAATAATTTACACTGATTTACGTGTTTTTTTTTTTTTAAATGTTTACTTCTACGAGTAGAGTATTACTTTTACTACATAGAGTAGGTAATGTTTGACATGAAAACTGCAGGAGTAATGGCATTATTACTCTTCTAATGATACTTTGTAAAAGATAAACTTGCATAGTTTAATAGCGCATAACTTTTACGGTTACATTTCACTATTTAAATAAAATATTAACATTTACTGTGATGTGTAAAGCTTTCTTTTTATATAACAATCAATTTTATTTATTGATCTAAAATGTATTGTGTGGGTGTATCAGTATTTGATTGTCTATTTGTATAGCTTTCATGTGCACACAATGATTTATTCAAAGAATAAATTGGTGTCTAACTTTTATTTCGTTTCTATATTTTGAATCGAACTAAAATCCTCTAAACTAAATAAATTTTGAAGAGACTTATCAGTCGATTTGAATTATAAATAAACGCAAATTATTGAAACATTGTACTCTATTGATTCGTATATACGACCTGACTTCAGCTGAATCACTGTCGGCCACTCCGAGTGATTTCGCATTGTTTATTCGTCTCGTTGTTCAATCGCGTCCACGTACAAAAAGCAACGAGCGGAACGGAACAATTTCATTAAACTGCAGGTACGGGCGAGCACCACCTGCAAACGTAAGTTAAACGAGCGGCCATTGTGCTTGGCATTAGCGGCAGTTGTACAATGTAAAAGTTGTCGGTCCGATACTTCATGGGGATCGCGCAAATATTTCCCCGACAGAAGGGCCAGATAGGGGCATAAAATAGGCAATCAGAGCCCGCATTATTCCACAATTTCCTTCCTCATTATCGTACTTTCGCGAAATGCTCTCGGGGCAAGAGTGCCGTCGCTCGCGTGTGTTTGTCGATTCGCATTGTGTGCGCGAGCTCTGCGCGCGCAGATAGTCGCACGGCAGAAAACGATTGTTCCCTCAGCTAAATATAGTGCGGACGCGAAATTGTGCGCGCGGACACGCTCACCGCCCGGCGAAAGTTAACGCCCACCCCCGCTCGTAGGGAAAAGTCGCGTTGGTACCCTGATTACTTTTATTCGCTGAATTCGCCGCCGGCAACTTCGTAGTAACGGTCAAACCGCATTAAACGGTTTTTATTGTCCTCTACCATCGGAAAAGACGAATCAGCGAAAAACTGTACTGATATTAGTAGAAACGTTTCCACTAATTATTAGTCATATTTCACTGATAATGTTTTTTATTAGTTCAATTTGAGATAGATTAAAAATAATTATATAAAAATAGTAGGCTCGTGTTTATTACTTGTCTCTGAGTAAGTGTGGGTAATTCATGAAAAATATTTTATAGGTAAATTCCTTTAATTATTATTATGAGTGCTTAAGAACGTTCAATATTTTATATTTTCCTTCTTAAATAGTTTTAAGGGTTCTTCAATTCTAAGATGTTTTATGTGATTTCAGGGTCAAATGTGTAGGAGTTAAAATTATTTTAGTAAGTCTACCAAAAAAGTGAAAAAGTAATTAATAATTATTACAATACTTTTCAAATATTTCTATTAACTGAATGTTATTTTCAGATAATAAACTGTAAAATAAATTTAATAAACTTTAATAAATTCAATGTTGAATCGCCTTAAGTTGTCTGTTTGTATCAGTTTATTTTTAAAAAATATCCGTTGTCTAATTTAATTAAACGAGGTTTGGTGGGCAGCTAAAATACGACTGTATGAATCTCCTTGGTAAACATATGACTGTTTGTTTTGCCGTCAATTAGTCAGCTGGGCTTTCCAGCTAAACGGAATGACAGACGAGGATTAGCTAACCAGTCGCTGCTGATGTGACAGAAATGAACTTGTCGTGGTTTTAATAGCGCTATAGAAACATTTTTTTTCAATATAATATGCATGAATAAATTGACGAGCGGTCTGTGAAAGCCCGGGCGTTTCGAATGCGTGTGCTCGTGTTTGCTCGCGGCAAAAGGAAAAACAATCTTCAAATGACTGCTTTATTTACCTTCTATATTGACGCAACAAAAGTAAGCACCGGCTGGACTCTTTTATTTCTGCATCGGGAGAGCCCACGCGCTCGCCACACCCCTTTAATCATGCGCGGTCGTCACAAAAATAAAAACCACAATTAAATCTATTTATGGTCTTCATGCACACAGCGAAAGGGGATGGGAGGCCGAAAAAACATCGCCGCGGTGAATTGCCCATCCCGCGGAAGTGCGCATTCTCCACGCTCTTCTGATTCGAAGTGCGGCGCATACAAATGAACTCATTTATTTATCCATCTCATGGTAGGGATGCACTTTTTTTGGCTCCTTCCTTCGATTCGCCACGGCGCCCTCGATTTTCGGCGCGCGATGATAATCAACGTACAAGAATCTACATGCGACTAATTTGCTAATGGCGCACAGATGAGAGCTACGAGTTCGTCAATTAGTAAATGGCATCTGTGAGCATCTAGCCACGTTCATTGCATCCGAGATTCGCATTTTTTTCCTTCTAGTTTATTTAACTTTTTCCGGCGGTAATTTAAGCTAAACGAGTGATTTATGATCTAGGAGGTATAATAACGGGTTAAGTGAATTATTTAGTTGATGAATATTGATGAGGTATGAGAATTCGATGGTATTGTGAATAAGTAACTGAAATTTGGTCATTTCGATAGCGACAAATTGAACTGTAATTTATAGGCCGGAAATTTATCAACAGAGGAGTTAATCTCTTTCAATGCAAATCTCGTGTTAAATCCTTTGATGAGCTAATTTACTACTTCCTTTGCTCAAACATTCTGCACGCTTTGACTCCCGACTTTGTGCTGCTGCTGATTGAGCATATTGATAAACCAGTTTGTACGATACGCTGGTTGAAATTTAATAACCACATTTGTAGTGCACCTAACACAATTCTCTCATAGTCTCTTCGTAAAATTAAAATAACAATTGCCCAATTGCAAATAATCAGGTAACACGTGGTTGATCGATCGAGAAAGTCTTTAGTAGATAAAGTCTTTTTATTATATTATTAAAACGTTAATTAAAATATCTGAAGAATGTTGATGAATGAAGCAATATAATAATAAATTGGTAATGATATAGATTAAAGTCACTACACCCGTATAGAAAAGATTGGGTAAATAAACTACGAGAAAAAAATTTAATGGAAAATTTCGTGACAATTGCAAAATATTCGATAGTCTTGATAATTCACCAACGCCTTTGATACAACAAAATAAATACAAAGTGTGATGTGCATGCATCAACATTTTTGGTAACACTTTTATACTACATCTGTTAATAATAGTATGCTTCGTTATATTCAATAAACAAAAGTACACGAGCTTGAAACAGGAGCGGTTAATTTGATTATTCGATACTAGAAAACTATTCCCAAAGTTTTAACCAAATTCGTGACCCAAAGGTTCAGGTCTAACATTCTGCTTATTATAGTTTCCACGTTAACAATATTACTCTTCAATGTATAACCAAATGAATAACCCTACGATCAAAAGATCAATTAAGTCTCTAAAACATATTATAATCCCACCATCAGATATCATCTTTTCTCTTCCTTAGACGCAGAGTCTACTAAAGAAGCATCGAACAGAAGCGCCGTTGATTTTTTTATCCCAATATACCGAACTGTTCCCGCGTCGGTGGAAGAAAAAAAAAGAAAAAGAAACTCCCAACCCGCCCGAGCTCTTTAGCAAACGCCGCAGTCGTTTTCTCGCTCATTCACAATGACTGGATTGTCTCCTTTTTTTCTCTCGTTTCCTCCCCCGACGGTGTGTCCCCGCCCCACTTCCTCGGATTCTCTCGTGAGCGCCCGGGCTATTTACATACAAACGCCTTGCTCGAGCCCGGCGCCGCATACCTCGTCCCGAGACGTTAAATACTGTCTTGGGCCTGCAACCCGAGGCGGATGGGTGGCCGAGGCGCTATGTGCTCCGCGAGATGTTCGCGCACAAGGCGCCGAGAATTCGAGGTAAGGAGCGTACACGCGACGCCGGGAGAGCTTTATGGGAGGCTGGTTTTGATGGATGATACCGGATACTCGTTACCCACCCGCGAGAACATTGAATAACGACGTTTTTTTCACACGCTCGCGTGAATCCGTTTTGGCTCGACGTCGGAAAATTTACCTTCGATGTCTGCTGTATGAGCAAGAAATGCGAATGGGGTGCTGCCTCGAATTAATGGGTGATTACTATGGGAAGGTATATAAGTATTTTTACGAATTTTCAATTTTACGAGCTTTTTATTCAGTCTTATTTTACGCAAATCGACTTACACCGTTTAGAAAAATATGTTCATTGAAGCAACTCACGTCACTACAAGTTAATGCCACAGAGTTTTCAAGGGAGTGATTTATTCTTCGAATTTTTCAACGTTAAAGGCAAATTCTATGTTTATTTATCAGAATAAATAATAATTCGTCATTTTGAGAAGTCATATAGAGGCGTATATATCTACAGAAGAAAGAAAACGTTCTAAAATTTTTGAATTTAAATAAGGATCAATTCTGATCCAAGAATATCTAATCAACCATGACAAGTAAATATACAAGATTACGACGATTTCTGCGCAGGCTTCTATTCTATATTGACATCCACAACAAACTGGTCTTAGAGGAACAAATGTAGATCAGCACCGGATGGCCGGCGTGCCTATGGTTTTATTTTTATGACTGTACGACAGACACCAAGAGCAAAACGCAAGAGTAGAAAAGGTAGATATAGACGAATGAATGCGGAGACAGTAGGGGGCGAAGCGTACGTGTGGGAGAGAACACGAGTCTGGTTTAATATTAGAAACTGCCGTGTGCCTTTCATGCCACTCGACCCTTCCCGTAATCCTGGAAATTTATTCAAATGTCGGTGGGCCGCTGTAATAAATCCTCGAGCTTCCCTTGTGCTCTGGGTCGACATTGTATTTGAACAACCGCTTTTTAAATGGTCTTTTTTGGGGGAAATGCACTAGTTATTATGAAGTCTCGCACGTAAATTGCAAATTATTTACCATTTTCCTAACGTAGCTTTATTTTTATATAAAATTCATCACCGTTTATATCAAGTTAATTAAAATCAAACAGGTGCGGATGCACTTGTTTTTTTTTATTCTTCGCTATCTCATGCTCGGCTCATCAGGAAAGTCTGGGCTAAACAAATGTTAATTTAATCGAAGGCCAGGTGGCTTATAAGCGGCAAGAGGGGGAAGAATAAACAACTACGAGAAATGTACATATTATAAAGAATTATCGGAAATAAATTATATTAATTCGCCCATAAGAAAAAGAAAGTCATTAAGAAAAACACATAAAATTTCCGGCTGGTCGTAAATACCGAAGAGCGTTGCATAATTCTCGATCCTTGTTCCGTCAACGACTCGTCGATGTAGGTCCCCTCCATAGAAGAAAAGAGGCTCTTTTATGCGAAATGACGAATGGTCTATTGCCATATTGACACCTTCAATGAGAACAGTAAAATTTTACTACAGCGGCTTTTTTTCCTCTTCATCTTTCGACAGTAAGCGCGAAGAATTATACTCCGTAGTATATACGACCTTAGCGCATACGTGGTTGGTCCCCCAAGGAACGCCGTATATACGCTACTTTACGCGAGCCAGCCGTAAACTTTAACGATTCCGTCAAAGACGACGAGAAGAGGAAAACTGGGGGGGGGGGGAGGAGGTGCGATAACGAATATAAGAGTTTTTCCAGTACGGAGCAATTTTACGATCATCGAGAAGTTTCCAATTGTAAGTTACAATGGCGCTCAGTCACTCTTCAATTATAACCAACTCCGGAACGCCCATGCTTCCCCTTCCTGGCTTTTCTCGCCTGCTCGCCAACTTTCTTCCGCTCCCTTTGTCGCTCTAACTTTCATCTCAACTTTCACGCGCTCATCTGTCGGATCCGCGTGTACTTTTTTTTACCTTCTCCACAGCTTGGAGGACGTTTGGTGTCATAATATCTGCATGAATGGAAAGCGCAGTTGGACACAATGTCTCTCACACTTTCGATTTGCATAAAAGTTTAGAGGTATTTTAATCGACGGAAGAGTTGTATGCAAATGCGGTTTTAAGAATGGAAAGGATTTAACGCATATTTCTGCAATTTATTGGAAATAATTATTATTCAGAGTATCAGGATTCTTAATTATGCATTTTTTAATTTGATGAACATACATATCGCGTATTAAAAATGCAAAAAGAAAATTTCAGAATTCGAGGCTCCATAGTTTTATGACTGTAAGATATGAAAGTGATAATATTCAACAACATGATGAGGAATAAATATGCCTGAAATCTCCATAATTCAAAGCATGCTCACTTTAGACGGTTCGGCTAAATTGCATAAACGCTATCGATTTGCATTTTATTATCTACGTTATTACCGTAATTGCAAAGCATTTTGAAATTAATTTGATGCTGGAGTGGATTGCGATTTTTACCGTTGAATCTATGCCAGTAATCATGGTTTAACGAATTAAAATGAAAATAACACCGAGAAAGCTGATATTTTCCGTTGTAAAATATTGTTAGAGCTTATTGCATCGTGTATTGGCTGTCAGTTGTAAGCGGTCTGCGTGAATGAATGCCATAGATTGTTCAGAGTTTATAGTTTATCTTAATGATGACGACTGTTAAAAGGAGTTGTTAAGTGATAGGTAAACTGGAAGGGTCTTATCTGAAGTCGAATTAACCAGAAATTCATGATTAAAGAACATTTAAATGTAAGAATAAAGCACATGCAAGTCAATCAAAATATATGTTGATTCAATCCCAACTTTCATCACCTTTTCTTTTTAACAATAATGAAACTGCATATCGGAAAACTATGTACAAAAAATGACTTCATCCATTGTTACATCATCTTTGAATTGCCAAGTTACTCAGTTAAAACTAATGGAATACACAGATCGACAAATCAATAGCATCATCGATTAATCAATATTCATAATGACGCACTCTTTTTATATTTAACAAAAAACTAAGGCTCCCATATCACTGTAGTTGCTTTTTCATTTCAAAGTATAAGAACTGACAATTCTTAGTTGAACTATTTCTCTCATTACGAAGACTAATTCCTCCGTACCTCCATTTATTCTTCCCCATCAAGACCACTCCCGCGGTCGCCGTACCCTCTGTCTCTCGCTTTACGCCGTCCTCGCATCTATAGAGACACAATTATAGAAGTGGTAAACTCTCTCGTCGCGAGCTTGACTTTCCGATCCAATTTCACAATGACGTCGTCGAGTAGGCAACTCGGCTCCGCTATTCGACACAGCACCTTCCCCTCTCTCTCCTCTCGCTCTCTTTCTCCAACTCGCTTCCTCTCGCTCAACGGGCAAACTTCATAAAGTACCGCGTCGCGGCGACGAGCGTCATCCAGTGCGAGCCGTTTATGATCAAAAGATTTAAAGCAAGGGAGAAAGAGAAGGAGGGGGAGGCAGCGCCGTCGCACGTCGTCGTGTAATAAAGCATGCGAAAAATGATCGAGTCAACTATTATAAGCCGGAAATCGCCGGGAGTTCGGATAACGATCCATAAAGTTGCGGCCGTCGCGCGCGGCAGTTCTCATCTCTCGGTGCATTTAACGGCGCAACAATTTAACAATCGCGCGAACGCGGCTGGGAGACGGAGATGGGCTATTGCTGAATAATTATCGCCGCAGCCTCGTATAAAGAGGAACGACGAATAAATGAGATGTGCTACCTACGAGCTTCGGGTTATATCGCCGGAGCTTTTCGTTAAACTGACTTTGTTGCATAAATTACCATCGCGTCGGGGAGGCGAAGTAGGTACGCGCATGCACCGCACGCGCGGCCTCACCGAGCGAATATTACTGTGCGCGGGCTTTCAGCGAGCTTACGCACGTAAATAATTAATCGAGTTTGGATGGTGGATTAATTATGCAAAAATTAGCGGACATCGGGTCTTGCATTTAGACCATGTCTACATTGGACCTAAATGCGCTACTTTATTTTACTAAGTGCATCAACAGTTTTCGGGTTTAGAGACTTCAGTGTAATTTTAATAAATTACTAACTTAGCAGTTGTGAGAACAACACAAAATGAAATCTAATTTTTATTAAAAAAAAAGGACAAATTCATTTCATTCCGATAATCAGTTGGTCGTATAAAAATGTTATTGTAAAATATTACTTCTAATCTTTCTTTTTTATTTTGTAAAATTAAGCTTCATTAATTGCGTTAATATCATAGCGAAAATTAAAAATACAATAACGTACAATTTTGTGCAAATAAGTACCGAATCGTAATAAGCTAATTCAAGTGCGCGTGAAAAGGTAATGAGCGATTCACGAAATCACCATTTCGTCATAACAGCTATTTATATTCCTGTAGAGTAATAATTCCAGCATTGGTAATGCAAAATTTATATCCAAGAAAATAATGAAACTAATTAAATACATCGTCAAGAGAGGTATATGCCCGAACAAGCAAAATTAGTTATAAGTGAAATCACGCGCGGGACTGAATACTCAGCCGCAATCTACCTAAAGTAAAAAAAAGACACACAGTACAACCTTTTCCCCGGCGTTACCATCTGCCCATCATTTACATCATTAACGAGCGCGCTTTTTCTCTCTCGTGCAGCCTCTCTGCTGCCGGCATAATTGAGCGCCGGACTCTGTAATGCCGAGCGCATTTGGAAAAGAAGGTCGATAATGCTCGATCATGCGTGCGGTACGCATATAGGTGCGCGTGCTCACACACTGTAGGATAATCAATCGATATGTTTAACATTGTGTCCGGAGCGGAGCACACGGTTGATCAGTCGAAAACATATCGCATGCTAATGCCCTCCTCCTGGTGTGTATCCGGACTGGCGCGCATGTGCAGACCGCAGAGGAGAACGCAAGCAAGTTGAATTTCCAGCGATCCGCCTAAACGGCATTGAGTCGGACGGTAATCCGCATTTGATTTAGATTTGATTAAAAAATCGTATAGATTTGAACGATTCTACTGTATAGTCGCATATATGAATGGACAATTGATATTTGAAGAGGAGCGCGCGGCCGCGGATTACATTGATGGATATGCATGATTAATTTCGGGGTCTGGAAAGATGGGATTTTGATTTTAGTAAATTTATATGCCACGCAGGACGGTTTGGAGCTTATCAGCGCTAAAAGCGATATTCGCAAATTAAATTATGATGCTGGATTATACGGCCTTTCGGCCGACAGGCGATCCTGAATTAATGTATCGCTCCATTTTTTGTGATTTGGCTGCAATGTTTCGCTCTAACGGCTGGAAAATCATTTTTTTTTTCGTACAGAATGCACTCAATTTCACCGCTTTAGTAGCTTTCAGTGTATCCCGATTAGGCGCGCACGTGTTCACAGTCACATGCTCATTTTTGTCTCGTGTGAGAACAGCTATTGTTATTCTAATGAATTTGCATAGCAATTTTCGTGATGTAACAAAGCGGCGTTTTCATTGCTTCTACTTTGAATACAAAACAAACTCCATACTAGGAAGTTTAAGTTTGTATTGCAAATTTCGTTAAAAAAAAGGAAGAATTCGAACAAGTGCATTTATATAAGGGATTTCGGCGAACTGCCCTATGAATATGCGGCATCTGTTTATATTTATTAAAACAAAATTTATTATCCGGAAACGAAAGCAAATGTTACTCACTTTGCATAAAGCTCGTACTAAAAAAAATAAACACTATAATTCAGACCCAGCGGGATCTATTTAACTCTCAATAAAAAAAATCCCTTAGCTTTACCTGGAGGCTGGTGCAGATCGGGCAGAAAAATCATTACACTTTGAAATCCCCCCCCCCCCCCAACCCTCGAGTGAAAAAAAAGGCGGACGAGCACGGGAGACAAAAAAATATCGCTTTCTATGCCAGACGAAAATCAGAGGGACGTTCGCGCGCGTAATGTAAGCACCAGACGCGACGTAATAGCTCGGAAGCATCGCAATCAAAAAGCCAGCAGGATTTTTTGCCGTGCCCTTGACACTCACCGTGGCGTTATACATTGTGTCGCCTTTCTCGCGTGTATCAACCTAAAATCCCATTCTTTCTAGCTGGCTTCTCTGGTATTGACAGTGATTTGAATGGCGTTGATGGGGACAAAACCGCGTTGACGTATCGTCATAATGCGCGGCGACAAAGCGCGCGCAATGCTGTGATAAAGTGCCAGGTCGATCAATGCCGACGCGGAGAAAGAGGGAGAGAAAAAAACATCAGTAGGGAAAAAAAAATTCAGGAAGAGAAACCCTACACGATGGGGATTTTTAAATCAACAGGCCTCGCCGTCCACTTAAAGTGGAACACTTTATACCACTGGTCTCGCGATCGGAGGCGAAAAACGATCAGCGCTTCGATGGCGCAATATGCGCCTGGAAAAAAATTTATCGGAGCTTGCAGTTTTCAACGCTCCACCTTTTAAGATGCGCAAATTACGAGGGTCGGGGTAAGAATAACGCTGATCGCCGCCCCGAAACGTAAACTAGCCTCCGATATTTTTGCCGGGCGGTAGGAGGATAAAGGGGGGAACGTACATTGTGCGCAACGCGTAGGGTCCAAAGATTAATATTTCGCCGAGGCGCTTTAAAGTTTGTATACTCTGTAGTTGTAAAGTACGTTATTCTTTGCTCTGCTTATCTTTGTGTATGCGTGTTCACCCGCGGTCTTTGTCTCTTTTATTCATCTTGCTCGCGCGCGTTCAAAAGCTTACGGAAACTCTATGAAAATACTCGTAAAGATGCTGCCGGGCATGCAAAACAGAGGTAGCGCGCGGAAAAAAAAATCTCAGCGAACGAAGGTTCTACGAATGTTTCCACCTCGTTCATCTTTTTTTCGCATAATTGTCGGAACTCAATTAGGTTTCATTTAATTTGAAAATTCTTTCTAGTCGAAGTGCTGCGGACGCACATATTCACTGAGAAAAATGTCGAAGTAAATTTTAACACATAAGCAAGAAAAATTACTATACAAAATAGTAACGACATGATATACTTGCCCTATGAGATCTTTTAACATATTTATAAGAAATTTTAATATATTCAATATTAATTATTAATATATACCAAATTAAAAATTACTATTCTCGATAGTAATTTACGTCCTCAATAATGATTACTATGCATTGAGCAAATTTTACTTTTAAAAATAGTAAAAAGTATTGTTTTTGTAAGTCGGCAGCATTGCTTTTACACGTTAGGTTACGTCACAATATCTCTCTCTCTTTTTATCTTCACTTTGAAACTACAGCAGGTGTTTTTATGAAATTATGATGCGATTTCGAGATTATATCTCGAAAGATTGGATATGATTTGAATATAATAAAGTTTCTTTTAAAAAATATCATGCCTCTTGCGCCTCTTTATACAGTCTTAATTATTTTATATTCGCGCTTGTTAGTCACCTTAAGTACATTTAAGTACAACTTTTTAATTTTTAATCTAAAAGACCATAATGAAAATGCGCAAAACCAAGTAATGTATAAACTGTATTCAGGGATTAAATATTAATAATATACATTAAAATCATCATTCGAGAGATAATACGAGTACGGAATTCAATAGGCCAGACTGGTTACCACTGACTGAATTTCCACTAAGATTATAGTTTGAGGTTTAATTGTCATTTATTTATTCGAGCCTTATCAATATTTTCCAATTGAAACCGAAAATTAACCGCAATTTAAATAAAACTCCTCACAAACGGAATATCATTAATTCAAACGGCAAAACTCGTCGATCTCGTAACCACGAAATTCCAAGAGAAGCTCGTTCCATTAAGGTGAATCTCGGTAGGTCCTCGGGAATTCAGAAGCTCGTGCAAAACACAAACAGCCCGGAGCGCAGCAAGAGAAGCTTTAGCGGTGCGCGGCCGTCAATTTCATCCGACACGGGTAGCAGGCCGTGCGGACGAACTGACCGCGCTCGCGCGCGCTTCGCACTCCAGCGTCGGGTTATTCCGCGGCGGCGATTTTCGCAAATTGTCCGCGGCTAATTCCAAACGTCACACGCACGCCATAAACGCTGCCGCTGTTCATTCAGTAGCGGCGTTGGCGTATATCCGCGACTGACGCACGCGCGGTTTCTTTACGGCTCTACTCTCACGACGACGCACCGGCGAAAGGCGCCTCTTGATTGCCTGCCTCTACATGGCGGCTTCGGCCGCCGCGGGTAAATGAAGTTTATGAAGGGCCGTTTAAATTTTATTTAACGCCTGCGCGCGAGGCGCGCGTATGCGGCTGCCGATCGTCAAGGGGGTATTGCAGTGAAAATTACGAAAGTGTCTAATAGTAAAACTGCCGCACGGTGCCATAAACACTGCGGCTTTTACTTTTGTTCGTAAAAACTTGAGAAGTCATCTTAGGGTGAATATCACTTAGTCTTCTTGGAATTAGATTCTGAGACTTTGCGGGAGCGTATAGCTTGAAGGCACGTGAGCGCACAATTGGATGACGTGAAAAACTTGTTGAACAAAGGTAACAGTTCTGGAATAGAAGCCGCAATAATGGCCAAATGGGTAATATGTGGAAAATTATACGTTGCGAACAATAATAGCCAAATGTTTAATCTGTGGAAAATTATACGTCGGGAAATTTCTTATATAAAACTATTATAACAAAATATCAAAATATCATAGTCAATGTTTACTGTTTATTTTCGATTGTCGATAAAGTTTGTGTGTTATAATTCTCAGTGAAGATAATCTGTATAAATGATCGCTTTCAATATTTCAGTATTATTCATTTGTTTTGACTATAAGCCGCATTTATATTTAGAAATATATAAATATAGCCATTATTAGAACCAATATCGACGGCTATATTTGAGACAATTAATTACAAAGGAAATAACCATAATTCACAAGTCGGTAAGTACAATAATCTTCGAATGAGAAAAAAGAAGAGAAGAAAGAGAAGGCGCACATTAAATTAAATGATTGAGCAGCGTAGCGGCACGAGTTTCAGCTGGCCACGTATTCGTTTATGTCGGGTAAAGCCGAGTTCTTGAAGACCCTAAATTTAAGCCGCCGTTTCTCGGAGTAGCACGCGATCCAATAGCACCCGATGATTGGCAAGTCGCGTCCTTGAATTTCCCGGTCAATTGAATTTCCGGCTCAACCATGCATGCCACTGAATCCGACGGACGACATTGTCACCAGTATTATGCATATTTAAACGTCGAGTTCTGTTGCGTGCAGGGAGATCACCAGTTCTTCTGAACTTATCTTTTGCGGAAAGTTATAAGCGGAACCAGGCATAGAAATAGCCTTTGGGAAGAAAACAAGATTAATCTAGTCGTCGAAACGTCGATGTTGCAATTTTGATCTTTCATTCAGAAAATCGTAGTGGTCGACTGAGATATTTCGCAACGCGACTATTTGTGTTTGCTTGGTTGAGTTATAAATCATATCGGACTATTTCAAGACTACGATAAATTAGAAGCGACGATGGAATGACCTTTTTTCTTACTGAATTATATGAAATTTGAGGAAATGAAGTATAAGAATCGCGTAAATAAAGTTTTTTTTAAATACATTTCACAAACATATATTTCTTTTGCACAATTTACGTACCTCACGAATGCATCACGCATGATTTACTATCACACCCTCCAGAAAGTTTCCGCCAACAGCTAGCCATGCTAGCCATTTCCACGCGCGCAAAAAATGTCGAAAAAAAATCCAAAGTCCCATAAATTTCACGCGCAAGATATACCCCCTCGGGTATGTATCAGATCCGTTATACATCAAGTATAGCGTTAGATAAAAAATACGCTTACAAAATCCTCTATCTCGCGGCGATCGTCGTGTTAATTGCTGTCTACTTGAAAAATAAAAAATAAAAAAACATGACAATGCAATAGAAAAAGCAATCTAAAATATCAGGGATCAGATCGCGAAGTAAGTTGCACCCTGTGCAACCCAGTAGGAGGAGGCTCTCGATCGATCGCCATCGGCTCTGAAATCCGGGAAACGAGAGGAGTCACGCGCTCGTGCGGATTCGTGACTTATGCGTTAATCGCGCTGGACACGTGCCAGATGGACGAGCGCGCGCGGAGGTGTGCCATTACACGCGAGTCAGCGGCACCCGAGGGGGTGACCGGGGACAGAAAAAAACCGGCCTATCCGAGAGCGGATCGTGACCTGCGTGATCTGATGACGTATGGAGAATTTCCGTGAACGATCGATGTCTCGCGCGATATCGCTTCCGCACCGCGGCCCCGTGCACCCGCGGTGTACACTTTTTTTCTTTCTACTGCCGCTCTGCTTTTTTTTAACCGGAGAAAATGAATAGCCAGCAATTAGCGGAGGTTCCAGATAAATGCTCAGGTACTACTTAAGGTTTGAAATCGTAAGTTTTCAGGCGTCTCGTCGAATCTTACGTGAATCATTAACAAATGCATTTCGAGGTGAGGTTCGATAAAGCAAGACAGCGAGGTAGTATTTAGTGCCATTAGGGAGACGTGTGGGATTTATCGGGTCTTAACGAAAGATAATAGTCATCTAATCGGACCGCAATTACTGCCGCCTCGCCCCTCGTCTTTTTAAATAAACACGAGGTCGAGCAGAGCGAAAGCTCGCTCTATGGGCAGCCCAGCGGCGCACTCGCATTTCCATGCTCGGGCATCCGTTGGAATAATACACGGCCTATCGATCGGCGGCTCTAGCGAGTCTATTTTCTCCTCCGCTCTCTTTCATGCCTCGGCGCACGTGCGCCGCGCTCGTTGTACACGACGGCCCGTATCTCCACTACTCCCCCGCACGACCCGTCGACTAATTTTACTGCGATCTTACGCGCCTTTTTCTCTTCATCCCGCGCTATTTCATTCTGCCGCGCGCGTGCATAAGTGAGTCTCTCATCGATTTGCCATTACATGACGATAGGAGGAGGGGAGGTATGATATGGACGATCGCCGGGGCCGCGGGGTAGAAATTGTGTTTCTTCGGCGATGGGAATTGAGATACGCGAAGCGCTGAAATATGAAAATGTCAAGGTTCCGCGACTCCCTTGTTCGTCCCTATATAGAGCTGAAAGCGTACGCGTGGGTTGCTGAGCTTCGTTCGAGCACGCTACGCACTCTCGGCATTTATTATTCAGCTTGTTTTACGGTCTCCGTATGTTGGTTTCTATCGGGAGCATTAATCGCTTGGGGCGAATTAGAACGCGCCTGCGGTGTTCACTTGCCGATGCGAACTACGCGATGGTTGCAATCGGAAGCGTTCGGTTCGCTGCGATGTTGCTTTTATCACTGTTTTTTTTTTAAAGCAACGTGACATCCTTTTTTCTAGATTTTACTTTGTCGACTTTTGAAAGATGAAGTTACGGTTATGATTCATGAAGGACTTTCGAAAAGGACGCTTTGAATTCGTAGTATTGCGAGGTAAAAGATTGCGCAGAGTGCTTTAACTGTACGAGGACTAGCAATAAAGATGAAATATGTAGTAGATTTTGGTAACGGATTGCTATGCAAATATTGCCGTACAAAGCGCACAAATAATATATGGGAGTTTTTATTTTCAGCATTTACGGCTTTGTTGGAGCTTTGCTTTTTCGACCATTACGAGAGCCTTCTAAAGACCGCCATTTGTTCAAAAACACCTTCAGCGCTTTAAAAAAGAAATTAGTACTGCGAACGTTAACTTTCCAGCTGCATAATACCACGACGACGATGGCCTATGTGCACTGAACCAAAAATATCACCTAAGAGTAGTATTAATTTAAGGCCATAGACAATTAGAAACAACTAACTTTTCTACCCAAAATCCATTTGCTTACACAAGCAAAATGACTGCAACATATCCTTATCATCTTCAGTAATTGTACTTCAGGATCAGGTGGTAATCCATCCTTAATTTCCTTCTCTTTTTAGGTGAGCACATTATTGTTGATCGTTTTTTTTTTTTTTCTTAACCTTGAAGAAGTTACTGTCGGTCTGTGAGGAGGAATATCTAATTTAATTGTACGGTTCAACATTGACCATTCGAGTTTCATCAACGCCACTAAATTACCTACACCCAAGCGGATTTTTTTCAACACAGAAATCCGATAATTGCTGTCGGCTGCACCGCGTCAAAGACCCGGACGAATTCACGCGGAAACTTTTGAATCAGCGGTGCGGGTCGATTCGCCGATGTCGGAATATATCTTGCGTCAACCCGATGAGCGAGCGCCGCTCCTGGGGTTGAATAGTTGGTCATTTTTGCGTCGCTATCGTTCATTGACTTCAATCAATGTCGCAGCGCGCCTACGCTCGCCGCACGTACAGACCCCTATGGATGATTGTGCGACAGCACAGGCGCGAGAGCCAAGTTGCCCGCGAGACGCTTCTATCGAGCGACGTTAACGCTAATAGAGCCTCAAGTGGATTCACGTGACATGCAAACGCGATTTTCTTCTCTTACCAGCCTTTATTTAGAAGGTAAATATTGAAACTGCTTAGTTGCGAATTTTGCTTTTGCCTTTACGAGTCTCCAGTGTACGTGAAATATTCAAAAGATATGTGTTAAGTAAAAATAAATCTGTCGTTGTAGGCAAATTCAGCATTAATCGCGGCATAAACTTGCAGGGAATAGCATTGATCGCTCAATAACGGCTACAAAAAAAAAAAACATGGAGAATCTACTTTGACTACTTTTTCTTACATGTCCGCCGTATATACACTTCTGTAGATAACACATTCCAGCAAACGATGACTGACACCAACTGTATGCAATTATTCTTCAGTTATCCTTTGCTTATTGAATATTCATGAGAGTATTTGCTAGTGATTAACCACCACGAGGTTGTCTATAATAAATCGCTGAAAGTTTTGACGTTTATGTCAGGACATCTTTTCCACCAGGCTATCAAAGCGGAGATAAGCAGCGTAAGCATAATGTAAAAGCTTTAGCCAAAGTAGGACGGGATAAGTTGAAGGTATAGGCTTCGAAAATTTCTCTCATCAGGCTGGAACGGCGAACATTCTGGGGACGAGGCTATGGATAGGAAGTTCTGATTGGTAGCTGCGTGGAAGCTGTTTGCCAGCAGATTGAACAAGACGTTGTACAAAGTATCACGAAGCCGTTGAACGCTGCTTTCACGGCGCCTGCATTCCCGTGTGATCGTCTATTCAAGAGCGTAATATAATATGTAAATCCTGCTTAATACGAAGTCAGAGAAACGATCAGCTGAATGGATTTCAATCGCGCCCAATCAAGGGGATTAGGTCTGTCTGCTATGGCGAGGCGAAAGATGTGAATTCAACACACTTTGACAGTCAGTGAAATTTTCAAAATAATCGATTCTTTCAACAGCAGCTTTTATTTCCTTCCACATAGTTTTCGCTATTTTTGAATTCGTATAACCATCTTCAAAAATAACTCGAATCCCTTCGGTCGGTCCCGCTCTCCGACGATGCGTTCTTATTACTACATACTTATCGGCCAATTCCTTTCATCTTCACCTTCATCGTTACAGCGTAAAACACCGCAATATTGCTTCTTCTTCGCACTGCGAAAAAGAAAGAAAGAGCGCGTAATTGAGTCGACCCTAGCCTACCACTTCTGGCCGCCTCCTTTTGTTCCTCCTTCGCTTGCCTCTCGGTCGTCGGCATTCGCCGTGTGTTCCTTTTTTACGCTACTGTTTCTACCGGTACTCTCGAGAAGGTGGGGGAGGCCACGGAAACGAAAAGAAACACACACTTGCGAAACCGGCGGAGAAGAGGCAGAATTGCCGGGTTGCATCACCGGTTACTTAACCGTAGACGGGCCGAGATGCGAAAGAAAGAGCGTCGGCTGGACCGTTGGCGCGGGTGTGCTTTTAAATAGAATAACTGCCCCACCGCGTCGGACCTCGATACTCTTTCTTTTTTTTATTTTTCGCTCTTCGAGAAATCTTCCGCGTGCTCCGCGTCGGGGATTGTTACACCTGGGAGAGCATGTCGGGGGGCATTGTTTATTCTTTTTTTATGAGCCATCACTGCCAAGCCGTGATTGCTTTCGAGAACGCTACTTTGAGAAAGAGTGTACTAATGGCTCGGATCGGGTGGGTTCGGTTGCCAGGAGTGCCGCCGCTGGGGACAGTACTCGAACAACATTGAGACAACGTCCGATTGATATCAGTGGGACATGAGGTCCTATTTATAGTATTTAAGATTTTCTTTATCGACATGTGTCAAAAGTATAAAATTCGATATTTTACCCGAATGGAAAATGTTCATTAAATATATCCGACAATAAGTGATTGGTCTAATGCCACAGAAACAATAATTCTTATTACGTATTTATAGTACAGTAATCATTTCCTGATTCTGTAGCACATTATAAAGCAATATATTAATCATGTAAATTTATTCAAAATAAATTGGAACTATAGTTAATTACTAATTATAACCTCATCGATTCTATCCAGGAACACGCATTTCATACTACTACAATACCAAACATTGCACATTAATAAATGGAAACGTTACATTTATAAGTTAATGCAAAAGATAGATCAAAGAATCAAACATCACTTAATAGTACAATGTCTTCTGCTTAATGTTTTTTGTAACTTAAGTTTATTAAACCGTTTTCAATTAAAGAGTATTGATGTCTGTGTATGATGATCAGAATTAACTGTGCAACAAAGAAACATTTTTGAATTTTCCGATTTCTTATTGTAGGTGTTTTACTTTTAAACTACTTCTTTTTTACAGCGATGCAACACCTCCGTCTATTCTTGCAAATTCAGTTAACGCCAACCGCATAATTTTGACCCTATAACTATTCACGTACTTACAATACGTGGTTGTTAAATTAGACATGTAATCAAATTAGCAATTATCTGATTTTTTTATTCGACGTACAAAGTGCTAGTGAGCTTCGCAGTTTTTAGAATAATGTGCATCGTTGGTTGGTGTCGACTAAGATGCCAAAGATCTCGTCTGCACAACACTGTCAGGGCAAACGTAATTTCACCACCGGCATGTCGCGTCTCCCTACCTCGCCCTTGTTTTTAACGCCTCCGCCAGTCCCGCGGCTCTTAGTCCTTGATGTGTATCTACCTCGTCGTCTAGCCTAACGAGCGCATTTACACGGCAAGAATGTGCGATCCATACGGAAGTAATTGATTGAACCAACCTACATTAAGGCTAACCCAGTTTTGCAGACCCAAGAGCCTCTCGAATTCCAGCCTGCATATACCCGGCGCCGGGGAATTATTTAGCGCTTGGGATATCGAAAGCCTAAGCGAATTCTCCAAGCTTGCTCATTGCAGATAACGTAGTGGAAGCTCTTGCTCCCGATTAGATTATTGATGTGAAAGCGATGTCATTTTTCGTTTTCCTTCGGCTGAGAGGATATCAATGAGGCAGTTTCAGAATCGCCTCTATTCATTAAACCTTACACCATCACAGGTCTTCTTTATCTATCTCTGATGAGGAAAGCGGATTGTACCATGCTGATAATTTTACAGTACACCTATAAACTTTATGTGACTTATTTTTCAAGGAAGTTAGCGGGTGGAAGTCTTAATCTGGCTTTTCTCTGAAAGTGCATAAAAGCAATCTCATCGTTTCCTTGAGTTTTCGTCGGTGGTTTGAATACCTTAAGAAGTAGCCACGTAATCAATCAAGAGCAAATACACTTAACCATCGTCATAAAAGAAACGTTAATTACGGACTTTCTACACGGGTGGAAAAAATTTTAGACCGTCATAAAAAAGTGACTGAGCTTGCGCCCGAAGAGTGAGGAAAGTCTTTATCAAGTTACACGTATCGGGAGCAATTTGCCGTCGTGTCTAAAGGCATTTAATAGCCCCCTCAGTGCCACTTGACACAGCGCAAGAAGAGAAGGAGAGTCAGGAGCGACGGAGAGGAGGGGAAAAAAAAGTCCGTCACCGCCGCTATCGCTCAAGAAAATCCAAAGCGCAGGTTCACGAGTCTATCGCCACCACCGACGTCGCTGCACGAGAGGCCATTTGCAAATAAGAAGAAAAAGAAGGGTTTGATCGCACTCGAGTGGAGCGACGGTAGCGGCACTTAGGAGCCGGCTGGGGGGTCCCGATCGAAAGTCACGTTCACCGAGTTGGCTGAGTCGCCGCCGCCGCCGCTGGGAGTCAATCGTTAGGTCATGGCGAAGAGAGCCGCCGACCACCATCCGCGAAAAGAAGTGAAAAACTTTGGCGGACATTTTCGGAAACTACCTCTTTTCCCCTAAAAATCCAGACGGTTTTTGTGCGTTCCTCTTTCGCGGCCAATTGACGATGGAGAAAGAGAGAGGAAGAGATTCCTCGGTTGCCCCGGGAAACTAAAAGCTGAAGCTTGTACTCCGTAATTTGCAAGAAAATGAAGGAAGAGAAGAAAGAAGGAGGGAAGAAGAAGTCGAACTTTTTTGCTGCACGTGTAAGTTGTAAAGAGGGCTGACGGAGGTAGGCAGGATTTACTCCAATTTAATTACTGCTATTCAATGGACTCTTCCTAGTGCAATTACAGCGATCTTAACCGTCGACTTATAAAATTCTGTCCGGTCTTTAAGCGAGAACATTTTCTTTTTTCATTCACGACGCGTGACTTCTTTAAAAATTGTTCTGCATTCACGCGCACTTGAATAATACATCTCTTAAAGGCCACACAATTTTTTTCTTCTTGGAAAAGGCATTTTTCTTCTCCTTGCACTAAGCTCTACGTATAGGTCTTTTTCATTAAAAAAACTCAAAATTTATGTTGAAGAACTGACTGTAATTTTGAGCATTTTACTTAATGCGAGTCACCGTTATTAATTACATTTAATACGGAAAACTCGTTACGATGTTAAATTCAATTAAGTATTCAATTCCATTAAATGCAAATATTCAGCATTAAAAGAATTGAACTTATTTTTTAAACTGTCAAAAGAATTTTAGGAAAAAACTTTTCGCTATATGATAAATCCCATAATTTTCATATTATAATAATAAATTATTAATGGTCCTCATGTCATCAGTGATCATGAATAATAATTAATCAGAATTCATAATTAATAAAGACTCACGTAATTCAAGTAAATCTAATAAATATTTAACTGTACAATTTATTACCTCTATTTATTGAGAAATATTACGAATTTTCTGAATTTAAAGTTTACAAACATTTTATACATGTTTAATTTTTGAACAGCCAATATAAAATTAATTTATTATTAATTACAATATTTCAGCAATAATAAAAGTGGAAAATTAAATATTTGCTCAATCCATATTAAATATCAAAATACCAAATTAAAATTTTTATTCGTGAAGATATTTCTTTTATCATTGAAATAGGTGATTACTGCCATTTTGGGAATATTGCGGACAATCGCAAAAATTTGTTTAATACTAGGTGAGGAAAAAAGTTATAAGAAAGAGTGAAACTCTGGTCTGAAGACTGTTTTATCTAGAGAGTAGGGTTTCGTGTTAGCGGTCAATTTACCTGACGGACTTTCAAGAGAAGGTGCCAGCTAGAATTTTCAAAATTTGCATGGATATGAAATGAAATACTGTCGATTTTTCCAATGAACTTTTTGACCCAGTTCTTCATTTTTTGATGTACTCAATCCAATAATTCCCTTTTTCTGTTTTTTAAAGACGTAAAATTCTTCATAAATTAAATTTTATTAGAATTTATTTTCATGCATTTTAAATTGCGATAAACTGTTTTCTCTGTTTAAGGGGGTACAACACCTTTAAATTGCAAAATAAAAAATTACTTGTTCAATAACTCTAAATATACTCAAACAAGTAAAATTTCTTTTAATAATTACAGACATGTTTATTCTTAATTTAAAAAATATAGCACCTCTCTACATGTCTATAACTCCTAGTTCAAAATGAAATTCATCTACTCATAACAAAATGAATATACTTTTAAACAATATACTCCAAATTGAGCTTATTTGGACCATCGGTGAGCTTCAAATGTTACGGACAGTGAATTCGTGTCCGAAGAGACTCCAATTAACAACTAGGAACTATAGACATGTAGAGAGGTCCTATATTTTTTAAATTAAAGATAAACATGTTTGTAATGAAAAAATGTTATTTATTTGAGTATATGTCGAATTATTGAAAAAGTAGTTTTTTTATTTTGCAATTTTAGGGTTTTGTACCTCCTTAATACACGTATTTTTCATATTAATTAATTCTACACAAATAATTGGATTGGATTTATATTTCCAGTATTTTATTTTATTTTATTACAATGTCATGTACAGCCGAATAATTAATATGCAAATTAAAATAAAATTCTTACGTAGCGAAAAAAAAATAATACCTTCAATTCAGTTTGCTGAGGGTTGAATCAGCCCCGAAAGGTCTTAATCGCCTATCTTTTCAAACTTCACAAATCGAAAATTAATTCAGCAAGGAAGTACTTGGGCGAGCCAGTCCGCTCGAGAGGGAGGCCAGGAAAAATGCGAGAAGGACTGCTAAACGCAAGGGGAAAAATTTTTATATGCAGAGAGCCTGCGGAGCAGAAGAAAATAAATCAAATTTCATTATCGAGCACCATCAGCGAGTCCACGATAATTCGATTCGATGCAGGACCCAGCGAACGTGCGTGGGCGTGCCTCGCTGGATTGCAGTAATTTTCCACGGGTCCATTGAAAAGTGTCGGAAGAGGTTCTAGCGGCGTACTCCACCGCAACCGGCCTCGTCTATTGCATTGGTCGGTCTTTCTACCTCTCGTGCTTCTGGACTTTTTTTACCTCTATTTTCCGCTGGTTCAGTTATTTAAAAAATTTCGTTCCATCCGAAAGTTGTGCACGCGAAACCCCACTGTCATATAAGCTATACAATTTTCAACGAACTCGTATACCGCTGCATGTAAAGAAATGAAAAGAGAAAATTTTGTAATTTTGTGCTGATTGTTCTGTAAAGCTATTGTTGGACAGAATTTATTTTTAAATTTGAAACCTCGTTTGATCAATGTTTTTAAAAGATTTTAAAAATAGCTTTAACAACCGTTCAAAGTTAATAATTTTTAGTTTGAGAGTAATCTTTTTCTCTCTCCTAGTACCCATATGCAGACTGAGCACTGGTTCCCATGAGTCAAATACAAAAATACATTATTACTTTAATTGCATACTCAATAAGTTTATAGTTAGCTTAACTTCTTGTACTTCGAAATTTCTGATACTTGAGCTCGCTAAATATACTTCGCGGCAACTTCATTCAGAGCTCTCCATACTTCTCATAACATTAAAAATTTTCATTCACTTGAAAACTTTGAGCATAAAACCCCTATTATATCAGTGGATGCGTATGATATATTTCCACATTTCCCTTTTTCCAAATGATTCAATTTTTAGTAAATGAGACACCTACTTCACTCGACATTTTTGCCAGTCGTGTCCAAGTCCCTCCCGACGGTCGAGCGAACGTCATCAGTGCCAGCCCCCCTTTTTTGTCTTGGCTATTCACCCTTCCCGGTTACCCGAGCAGCATCCCCCAGGTGCTGAATTTTTACACCGCGAGAGGCGCTGCAGGCTCCCGCTTCATGATGAGAGTTCTGTAGCATATACATTCACGACTGAGTCGCATTAAAGGTGAACCGCTTTTAAAGAAGAACACTCGAACGGTCGGGGAGGATTGGGAGGAAGAAGGTGCCTCTGCGCCTGCGAAACGAGAGATGTACTCACCAATCCTACAATCCCTCCTTCTCGCTTTCTAATGCCCGTGATGGTAAAAGAGAGCACCAGGCGCCGAATTCCTTTTTACCTTTCAGCAGAGAGTGCAAAAGCTGGGCGTCTCCTTTTCTCGCGCGGACCAATTCAATCAGCGACCTTGGCTCGCTCTACGCTCATTTCTGTTCCTCTCTCTGCTCCTCTCGCTTTTCATTCTGTTCATCTCTCTCTTTCTCTCTTGCTCTTTGGTTCGGGGAGAAGAAAGTGTGGGAGAGCGCGGCGCAATCAACTAATGATGCCCGCTCTTTTTTTATCTTTCGACTTTTTGCTGGCTAGTTTCTTCTGTCCGAGCGACAAAAGCCGGCCAGCACCGGAAATTTTTCTTCATCATGCTGATGGCTTTATTCGGGTGTACACTTTCCGCTGGTTACTTCTTCTTTTTTCCATGGTCACCTCGATTCGCGAAATCAGCATTCAATTGTGTCAGTAGTAGTGGGCCGAAGGAAACGGAATCTTGCAATGGGTCAAGAAGAAATCGAAACAGCACAGGGAGTCGGCAATAGGTTGAATACTAGAGGTACGAATGATAGCGTCTGCTTTTCACTGTCTCGCATAACAATTGTGATATATGAACTTCTGTCCAACATCTGTTCAGTACCCGTGATTCATCGAGTTAATCGATTCATATACTGAAGGCGAGGGTCGCGATGCTTCGCACATCTTATGTCATAACAATAATTAAATCGTAGATTCGTAGATGTCTGCATCTGCGACCAAATCATAAAACTACGCTGCAATATTTTAAAAGTCTGCTTTAAAAAAAAATGATAAAATAGTTAATTAAAGCATCTATAATCCTGTAATCTGGTACGCATAATTTGTATTCCAACATTTATAAGCTGGCATAATTCACTACGGAAATCTGTTATCTGTGATCTGCTATTTGTAATCTAGTATCTGTATTTTGGTATATGAGTTATGTAAATTAATATTTCTGACCCACCATCTCTAATTGGTATCATAATTTACAGTCTGATACTTGTAATCTAGTATTTGTGATCTGCTCATTGTGATCTGGTATTCGTAGTCTGGTACTTATAACCTGGTATCTATAGTCTAGTCTGGTATTTGTGATTCGGTACTTGTGATCTTATATATGGGATCTGGTATTTGTATTATGATATCTACGATTCTTAATAGCTTAGTCGTTGGCACTGCGCGTAGGATATCTCGAATATTTCAGAAAGAAAGTGTACTAAAAAAATTTAAATTTCCATAATTCAAGATAATGAAAATATAACCAATGAATCTAACTCTTCTATTTGTAAAATTTTTAAACTTATTATTACATTACTGTTTCCTTTTGAATACATATTTTATGCAGATATTAGTCAGTAGCTAGAAAAATATCATAGTTGATTAATGAACAAGATGCTTTTTAAAGCTTAACTGAGTTTTTTAAGTTTACATCAACACTGAAAATATGGTACTACGTATTCAGCCAAGTAAAAGATAAATCATCCTTCTACCGTTGCCTCCGGTAAGCTATCTTTACATCCTCATATTCTATATCCATTAGAGTGTCCCTGTACTTACTCTTTTTTTTCGCGAATTTGCATTAAGCATCTAAGCGATTCATCACCTTCAACCGCATGCTCAGTCGAGTCGCCGAGATGACGCAAAGTAATGAAAAAATTCCCTCTCATCACCAAGAAAAATGCATTATTTTACAAATTACTGTCTACCGTTTGTAGCTTTGCGAAATCTTAGGAAAAGCTTCGTTTGTCATTTACTGTGCAACATACAGACTTTATTAAGGCTTATTATACAGGTAAAATTGTGTATGTCAACAAAATGAAATTTCTGTTGATTAATTAATAAGAATGTTTGTATACTGAGAGAAAAAAATTAATTGTATTAACAAAATTCTCGCTCATAAATGCATTCAAAAGAAAAAGCTGCAGTCTTGGCAGCGCCGATGTTTATTCGGACATATCATTAATACAACAAACGCGCTGTAAAAATAACAGAGTTTTGTTGAAATAACTATGTTTTGTTAAATCAAGAATTAAGTGTATATTGAAATGATGAATTTTATACCATCGAAACAAATAAAAAACAGCTTCATTGAACCAATGACATATTATTTAACAAACATTTTCGTCAAACAAAAAATTAAAAATATTGCTTGAATATATTAGTTCAATTAACAAATATATTTGTTATATCCACATATCAAAAAGATAGAATGATAGTTCAGCAGAAAAAGAGAGAAAAAACGCCGTAGTCATTTGTTATTGTAGTACCTAAACTTTAGCACTATATAAGACCGATGAAATTTACATTCCAATTATGTGTTCCTGCTACAGACTGTTTTTTTCTCATTTTTTTCTCAGTGTAATGGCAGTGTAATGGCTGCGATTTCATTTGACCAGTTAGAAACCACAAAACGAGTTCTCATGCATCATCAAATCCAAAAGCTCGACTTTTTCGAGCGACTAAATCTATGCTACCTCTCGAGCCGCGCCAAGAAGAGACCCACCGAGAGTATCCCGCCGCCAGGCTGAAGTAGGCCAATGAGTCGCGCACGACGCTTGAATGAATGAAGCGAAGCGCGCGTTTACACTACCAAGGCGCGGCGATAGTGGAAAGACCCGTTCGCGAAACGAAAATTTATGAAAATGAGAGGAGGCGAGAGAAGCTCAGGCTTTCCACTGCTCCTATTCACCCGGCGCGCTGCATTGTTTATAACGGCTCTTGAGAGCGACGCGTAAACTCGGGGGGCCAAAATCGTGAATTCAATTATTCCCGAGGGCCTTTGTACGCGGCCGTACGACGGATTTCGGCCGCGAAAGTACAATCGCGTTTACGGCGCGAAACGAAAGGCAAGATAAACGCCGGGCTCTGTGTGTTCATCACGCGAGAGATACGAGCGGTGCGCGTGCCGTAAAAGTGTAAAGGTGCGCGTGACAAAACTCAGCCTCGTTGTTATCTCTGATGCTGCTTTTTATTTTCTGTAGAAGCTGGGCGCGTATCTTACCGATGACCCACCGATAATCGCTTTGCCTTGTCGAGTTATCACGCAGTCAATGATCGCGAAGTGAGCGAAATCGAGGCTTGCAGGTTCCGAATTTGAAAGGCTGTCGGGGTTGTTAAAGTATATTTATCGTTTATATATCAGTACTTCGAGCTCTCATTCACTTTTAAGATCCCACGAAAGTCTTGAAAAAGGTTCAGAGTGCCGTTTGTTATTTTACGATTTGTTTGCTCGTAAAATATTTTACGCTTGTGTAACTTCCCAAAGCACTTCATTTATCAAGTTATGTATAACGTATAAAGAAAGAATGTGAGAATTTAAAGATTGTTCATAAGCGAAATCGCTTCACCAATGCTTACGGAATAGATTTACATCTTTGCCGGTTATAGTAAGATAAAAGGCTATCTGAATTACCTTTCAAATCGTTAATTATTTATAAAATAAGCTAATTACAGTAGAACGTTTCTAAGCAAGGTTTTTTGCTCATAGATTCAAGTAGTTAAGGGGGCCAGCCTGGGTTAAATTGAAAAAAATACACTGTCCAGTATAGTAGGTATAACAATTGTATTCATCACTTTTGATTGCTGTAACTTTTTACACTTTAACTACTCGCACAATTTAAGCTATTTATTCATTATTAAAACCCAAACAGTGTTCTTTACCTCTAGTATTGTTCCATCAAAAACATTTAAAATTTTTATTTATTTGTCCACTTGCCATAGCTTTTCTCTAAATAAAGTAACTTATATGTCACCGGACCAGGTTTAAAATACTCTTCATTATCTGCACTACAGATGTGTTGGATCACTTTTCTGAAAAAAATACATAAAAGGTTATTGTAGACACTTTTTTGTCGAAAATATTAGGCAATTACTAATATTTTGCACGAAAACGGACAAAAAGTGTCTGCAATAATCTTTTATGTATTTTTTTTTTCAGAAAAGTGATCCGACACATCTGTAGTGCAGGTAATGAAGAGTACTTTAAACCTGATCGGTGACATATAAGTTACTTTATTGAAAGAAAAGCTATGGCAAGTGGACAAATAAATAAAAATTTTAAATGTTTTTGTTGGAAGAATACTAGATGTAAAGAACACTGTTTGGGTCTTAATAATGAATAAATAGCTTAAATTGTGCGAGTAGTTAAAGTGTAAAAAGTTACAGCAATCAAAAGTGATGAATACAATTGTTATACCTATTATACTGGAAAGTGTATTTCTTTCAATTTAACCCAGGCTGGCCCCCTTAAGCTCTCCATTATTATTACCATCATTGACCATACGGTATCGAAAACTGGGATATATTAAATTTGATTATCAAAAATAAATTACATATTACCATTTTCAACGTATAGCATCTCAGATTATTGTTTTTTTTCGTTTTATTTACTTATTTTACTTTCTATATATTACTATAGGCAAGTTCTCGTCATATATTGAAATATAATCTTTCAAAAGACAATAATTCAGGGATAAATTGTGTCGAGAATTTTCAGTTTTCGACCCTCATATTTTAACACCGTACCAAGTTTCAAAATGAATCGATCAATCTTCTTATAGGCTTGCACATTGTCGCATGAAGATTATTTATGTTATGTATTATAGAAACGAATGAGGTCAATGAAAAAATTAAGAACATATTTTCCAACGTTCACTTCCTTCATGGTAATGAATGTCCTTAAAACTGACGACGGCTTACTCGAGCCCTCTGCGAATTGGACATTAGAATACTCAGTGTCCGTGTCGCGATTATTCAGTGTCGTTAAAAAGATGATCATTAGCCTTAACTTACAGCTTCCATCTCAGGATAACCACTGCTATACTTTTTTTTAGTATTATAGTTGTTATAAGTTCACTTTAGGACTATCAAGTAGTATTTTTAATTTCTCATCTTTTTGTTTAATTCAAAAGAAACCCCCTTCAGCCTCTTCTATTCAATAATAAACACACGAGATTAGCACTTTGAACAGTTCAATAAATCAATTTATCTGTATGATACTTGTCTATATAGGAGAACACGTAAATCAAGCGCGCATGTTCATTTAAAATATTAAATTTAAAAATTATTTTTCATCGTATTTGTTTTAATGTAACTAAAAAAGTTCTCGGTGGAAGGGACTCACCATGGTAAGCATCATTCTCGACAATCTCTTCAAGAAGATCCCGACCAGAAGACTGACAGTGAGCACAGACGTATCCTAAAGCGAATCCCCTTTCCTTTTCGAAAAGCCGGAAGTTCTCTTTTTTTCTTTCTTTCGTGTATTTTAACTTCTTCCGCCAAAAATGCTAGTCGAAATTACGTGCACATAGGGGCGTCGTTACGAGTATTACGAAATTTCGTGCGTCTGTAAAAAATAAAGGATAACAATTTTATTTTGGGAATTATGTTTATTCTGCTTGTAATGAATGGTAATAAAACTATTGCTTCGTTGTTTCTAGCACAGCCTATCAAAGTAGTTTATTTTGTAAATAAATTAAAACGTGAATTTAAATAAATGATTTATGAAACTCTATTTAAAGTCTCGATTTGAATATATAAATTTCTTTATAAGTATTAGTTACAAAATAGATCGAACAACATCGACTTCTACTGGAGAGCAAAAATTGCACGTGTAAGAATAATTTTACACGCGCAATTTTTAATAATTTTTGGTTAAAATTAATACATATTAAAAGGAAATTCATTATCTCTAAATCTAATGGTTTGTTAGTAATGCTTTAAAACAACCTTCTTCGCATTATTTAAATATTGTCTATATTCTCTTCCATTCAACTCTTTTCGTAATTTATTCAAGCTTCATTAATTATAAATCTCTTTGACCAATTTATCTCGTGCATAGTAAACAGTTTACATAGTATTTAAATACCTTAAAAGAAGCTAATACTTTTCGGAGAATACATGGTTTAAGATTAGGCAGAAAATATAAGCGGTAAAATATTTAATGTAAAAGTTAATTCACAAAATGTCATTACGAAGAATAAAACTAAATTTAATAGCAGTATTCTTAGCAATTAATTATTAAAAATTTAAAAGAGTATCTGGTTACTTTTCATAATTAATAACTGGAAAGAACTATTGTCCACTTGTCAAAAAAAAAGAACAAAGCTAAACAGTCATGGAAATTCATTCATGTTCACTCTCAAATGCTCGATTTCCCTTTCGAAATAAGTGATGATTCATTTAGTCGATCGATTGTAAGCTCAAGGTCAATCGAATCGCCCTCCCAGTCATATAATTCACGAAATTCCTGGGAGACGAGAGGGAGGAAAAAAGAATAAACATAAGAGTCAGAATGTCATATCTGGATACCGTACATGCCTCTTCTCTTCAGGGCCGTACCGGGCGTGCATCCACAAGGAGCATCTTCAAGTTGGCGTATGGTAACGACGCCCCTGCACGAAGCTGCTCAACCTGCCATCCGTTCAAGAAGGACAGGAATACACATGTACAGTTACTTTCCTTCTCTATACAATCTCGTATTTTATACTCAGACAGGAATGGACAAGAAAATAGATCGAAACCTCGTGTATGTAGGTCCACACAGCTTCGGCAAGTTCCTTCATGTGTCAACACAACCACAGTAACGTACACAGGCTCACGCACTAGTTCGAGGCAAAAGAAAAACAAACGAAACTCGCGCACACTGTTTTCGCCAGCAGGTTAACCTCAACGGGTCGCCGTAGTGTGACGAGACCTAACCTCGAATGCAGTAGACGTTCGTCACGGTGCGAAAGATTTGCTTTTACCCGAGCTGCGGAGAGTGCATAAGAGGTTATGTTCGCTGGGGGGCATCCGCTGGTGTCGACCGTTGCCTGCGCCCACTGACTCTCGCTGTCTCGTTTGCACTCGTGGTGTGCACCGCTACAGAGCGGCTGCTACTGCTAGTGTGATCACAGTGGGTCAGCAGCAGGTACGTCGGGTTCCGCGTCCCGTCGGCGAATGCTTCCGGGAGGCGCTGCGGCGACAGCTGCTCGGCGGGCGGCACTCGCGGACGGCGCGAGGCAACGACGACGACGACACGGACGGCAACGAGCTGGCGCTGGCCATGCTGCCTGCGCGACCGGCGTCGGACTGTCGTGCCGCCTCACAGTGCCACGGCACAGCACCGTTCGCGCATCGAGGAGAGACAGAAGAGTCGGAGCGAGTGGCTGCGCTATGAATCCAACAAAGACAGCAATACTCGAACGAGCGGAGGAGAGCGAAAGCATGGTGGGGAGAGGTTGTAAGGCTGTCGTTCCACTATGGAGCGTTGCAAGTTATGAGTTCTCTCTGGTCCAGGTGTATTAAGCGTGCAAGTCGTGGGTCTCGGGACTTTTCGGACTTCGGGAGGTGTTTCATTCGATGAAGGTGCACAACTTTCAATCGGTGAGTCGCAGGTGCTTCTTGCAAAGAAGGTGAATGACCTGTTTTTGTCGGTACTGCTTGAAAGCGATACCCTTAAGGTTAGCATTCATGTTTTTATTTCGTAAGACTCTTGCTCTTTTTTTATAGATTTCCGTGTTTATGGCTTCTATTTATGGCTAGAGGTTCCTTAAAGCTTCCTAAAATTCTAGATTTGTAATCTAGTAGGTTATGCAGTCGGTTTTTACACAAGGTGGGTCATGTTAACGTATCAAGTCAAATATCTCGAAAAATAAGGAAGATAAAGAAAACCTCAAATATAAAAGTATATTTCGACCATTTTAATTTTTACATTCAAAGAAGTAGACAACCGCTGCGACCGGCAATTTTCTCGGGAAAGAGTTTCCACGGGGTGGGGGGGGGGGATGAATTGCAAGGCAACAAACAAAAGCCTACTTTTTCGTGAATCCATCGTTGTTTTGATTGGACTTGCGTTCGCGTGAAATTTTTTTAGATAACGCATCTACTTATTTGGATGTAGTCTGAGTAATTCATAGTTATATGTATATATTTCATTTGTTGTCATAAATACTTTTATGGGATATGCGATAAATTTTATAAAAAGGACGTTATTGATATAAATGTTAAAAGTTAGAAAATTCATTTTGCAATTTGCAATAAACAACTATTCTATTTCTGAATTCTATATTTCTATCGAGTAATAAGAGACACTTAAACATTGAATTTCCTTCTTTAGACGTACCTTTACATGTACTAAACATTCTGTAATCTAAAATAAATTTTATCTCTGAAAACAACGCATTTGAAAATAACCTCGGCTGGACCAGACTCCCGCCTTAATGTGCCTACTGAAAGATCAACCAAAACGTAAAGATTTGATAGTTGTGGACAATATTGTTATAAGTTAATTTTGAGTTTCTTATTTTCTTTTGTTTTCTTTTTCTATCAAATCCAGACAAGCGTATAGGAGAAAATGCGTCCTCGGTTGAGTTACTTTGTTGTAACTTAATATTGTGCAACAATTACTCATATAAATGTTTGTATGTGCTCTGGTAAAAAATAAATAAAAATAAATTTTAAAACCCTTAAAATGGGCGGTGGAAGAATGGCAGAATGACCTCGTAGATAGAGAAACGTAATGCTTCCGCGACTCTCGGAATCAGAGGAGCGAGAGAAACAGCAAAACACGTATATATACTCATATAAGGCGCAGAGGGAAAGAGAGTCAGGCGGCATGAAGGGGGCGTAGGAGAGGTAGAGGGCGGTCAGGTAGTGGGGAGGACCGGCGTTCTACGGAGTTTGAAGCTGCGTATGCATCCCTACCTCGGCGGAGCCCCACTCCGAGACGCGCGCGCATTCACGGATCGTCGTGAAAATCGAGAGCGTGCGCCGGTGCATCTGTGCATGTGTGGATGCTTCGCTTCTGTACTCTACATGACTATCTCTATTCGCGTTACGACTGAGTAGGCGCGTAGGCGTGCGTGGATCTGTTCTTTTTCTTAAAGTTTAAAAAAAAGCATGGAGAATTAAATAATGAGTGCTGAGAATGAGACTATTAATGTTGTTTAGTCCGATGGATTATTAATGGGCAATACTAGAATTTCCGCCGCATGGAAATTTAAAAAAGATGGGTCAATATATTTTAAATCGTGACCTCATTTTCTGTCCTGTTCTTTAACTATCGGCTACATATTTTGAGTCAGTAAGGGAAACTTTGTCAGAGGCTTCCGAAGTTTAATTCACAAAATCAACTTTGGATACCTTTTGTCATAACCTACCGTATTAGTTTGCATCGATTACAGTGGATAATCCCCTCATATCTGAAATCCTAATAGAAATCTTTTAAGACAGACCAGAATTATTAAGTCAGTAAAACAATTACTTATATTAGACTTTTCTGGATGATGATAAAAAGCTTTTTGTTTATCAAAAACTAATGCATAAGCATAGCTTTTATTATTAGAATTTTTATACTATCGTGTTATTGTACTATTTTCTAAATTTTTTATGACCAATGTCACACGAATATCTTGGGAACGGATTTGAATTTATGATATTATACAAAATTGTTGCTGTTTTTCTATAAATCTTGTTTGTCTTTATTCTTTTTTCTCTATATTTCCACTTTCTGCACAGAAAGTGGTTTACTTATATGTAAACATTTGTATATATAAAATAATAAACTTATTAAAGGGATATGCCTCATATAATTCTATAACATATCTCACACAATAAAACGATTTTGTTTTAATTTTTCTTGAATAATAGATTTCACTTACTATTTCCATCATAAATAAATAACATTCTTACAACTTAAATATCATGAACTTAGTCGAGACCAATTACTTTATCACTTTATTATATTTTTATAAAAAAGTTTTTATGGTACATCCTTTAAACTTGGTCATTTAAAATTTATTTACTAGATAATTAAAGAAATTATATTTACAACATGGTTAATTTAGCCATTGCAAGATATCGGTAAAACTTCAAATGCAAATGAATTTGCGCACATGAAAGCATCGATATTTTTTCCCCAAAATAGGGTAAAAAGTGGACTTCACACAATTTGTCTCTCTTTATGTCGCACTTTCGTTTTTCTCCGCTTCACTCTTTCTCCATCCAACCTTCTAAATTACTCTCGCGCTTCCCTCACTCTTCCTCGCTTTTATGCTCTCCTCTACCGCGACGTCGTTGTCGTGTGGTTTCGCTCGTCGTCTTTTCATCTCTCGTGAATAGCGCACTCGCAACGCAGGAGCACTGGCCGCACGGAAATAGAAGAATGAATCGTAGTGCGGATGTGCACGGGGGTTGATTTAGGGATTAGTTTTTCTCGCTCTTCTTTCGCTGAAAATATAAATTATCGCGATGGCTTTGACGCTTCGGACCTGTCCGACTTGTCCGAAGCGTTTTACTCGTTTCTTTTCCTAACGCGCTTTGATTTTTTAATTGCCAAAATTGTATGCATAGCATTCACTTTTATTTACTTAACGTTTAAGCGAAAATCAACTATACGTTTCTAAATGTCATTATAAAAAATAATGTAACACAAAAAAGTTGTATTTTTTTGAGATGAACAACTTTTATATTTCAAGTTTTATTGTAAAATAATTGTATTTTTTACTAAAGAGAATATTGTTCAACTTATGTAAAAAAAATGCTTTTATGTTTTTAATTTTCTTTTACGTAATCTATATTGTAATAGCGCGTGGTTGAAAACCTTATTGTCACTTTTCGGGATGATGACGAACAGTCAGTTAAAATCTAAAGGAGATATTTGTGGAACAATATAAAATCTTACATACACCCATTTTTGCTCCAGTGAAAATATAAGGCACGCCGTGTAGCGTAGGAGCCTAAAAATTGTTCTGTTTATATTATTTCATCTACACTTTGTTGTATTACTAACATTTGCATTTGCCATCGACTCTGAACAGTTTTTTTCGTTGGTCTTGTTTTTTGACAGCTGAGATTGGCGCAGCGTAGGAACCGCTACGGATCACTCAACCCTCCCAGCTATTCCGCCTGCCTCTTCACGATCCCTTTTAATTTTACTTCCCCTGCGACGCCCTTGCCCTCGCTGCTCTCTTGACCCCATTGACCTCCTTGAAGCTTCTTCCCCACGGCAGCTCCCACCAGCTTCTTATTCCCTTCTATCTGCGTTTCTTTCTGTCTCGGCGTTTTCCTTTCTTCTTAATAGGTCTTCTCAAGCGCCAAGTTTGCTGCCTAATATTTCATTTGATTTGATTTGTTTATTATTGATTACTTATTAGTGAGTATACTGCACACATTAAACAAACATACAATAAACTCTTAAGTAAATTAATAGTTGCATGTCGCCATCTAATTTCGATTAAAGTAAAGTAGTCGAGTATATACGTTAAAGAAATTAACAATCCGTAAAAAGTTGTTCTTGCGGTAAAATATTTCAATGGTTACGTGGGTTAATTCAATGTTGCTTGTTATCGTTCAATTGATTATCGTTACCTTATTATCGTTGATTGATTCACTATGATTAAAATTGTATTAGTGCGCCTGCTTTCTCTCCCCTCTCTTTTTTACATTCCCGAGTAGGCACCCTTTCATTAGCTGCCGCATTGCTAGTGGGTTCCCGAGCCCAGGATGCAGAAATAAATTCTGACGCGGTGTCGCAGTTACGCGCGCTCTTATCGATATGTGAAAATCAGTCTGCTCGGCAGATGTTGCTACAAATTTTCTTGCTTCTATTGCACTTGCCCGATGAGCCTTAATGACTTCATCGAAATTACTCTGAGTTTTCAATGCACTGTTAATGTATATTTCAATTGCCATTTCATTCCGATTCGTTATCGCGGCTGTTGAATATCGATCGAGTAGTTATGTTGATGATCTATGCAATTACTTCGACAAATAAGTTAAATCGCAGTGAACACGACTTTTGTAATTTAGTTACAGCAGATCCTTTGTGGTTTCCTCGTTGAATTTTAGATTTCCTTCTACATGTGACAAAAGTTGGTTAACATGAACGCGCTGGCGCTAAGTGCGTCTTTCTACCATGAAGTTTATGGCTCTCTTATGTTTCCTTATGGATTTGTATTTATTTTTGGATGGAAAATTTTGCTACTCATTGCTACTCATTTTGTACTTCAGTTTTTCTGTCAGCAAAATAGATAGTAATAATTGGTATTCATGTAGCCGAACTAATAATAATGAAATTAGATTGGTTTTTAATTTATGATTTCATGCAGTGACGAAAATTGGTTAGATCGCAGTTGTTGTCGCACATCAGTTAATTAGGGCACTATTATTGAAACGTAAAACTCCATCATAGTTCAATTGTAATAATAACAGAACATTTGAATAAATAACAGAAATGTTTTGTCTAGCTATTTTGCCTGTCTCTGTATTCTTTATTTCAATTGAACGTCAACTCAATTTTCTATCAATCCAATCAATCCAATCACAAGTTTCACTATATTTTATAACTCAATGATCCTAAAGCAACGTCCGTTAACAAAGTGCAAGCGTGTCTCCAGAAACGTTGCCTGGATTTTCTAGCACGTAAATATATACCTAACCTAAAAAAGAATTCAATCTATCTCTCAGCACAATGTTTACTTCAACCTTAGGGGGATCTCCGTTTTACTCAATAAATTGGAATATTAAATTGCAGAGAAGTGGGTACGTGGAGAAAAGCTACTGTGGAATAATGAAACGAGAGAACCGCTCGGAGGCATTTTCCGCACGGTTTTGTTTTGGTATTTGACTTTTCATACATAATGCACGCTCAGGTCTTTCTATCCCCAAACTACAAGGCTAGCTTACGTCTGCCCCCGGAACGTGCATCGTGTTTGCGCTAAAGGACAGACGCCCCTGACTTACTGCCTCCTCAAACACGTATTCGCTAATTTCGATCCTGGTTTAAGCGTGTTCCCTACCGCACTACTGGGTATACCTTAACCCTCAACTAACTCGAACACACTGAACCGAGTGAAAAAAGTGCACGTTCTTTCAAACATTTATCTAGCGAATTCCATGAACCATTTCGCGTTTAATGCGACGGCATAAGAGCTTGTTGAAAATTCTTAGACGAACGCGGTGGTGTGCGTTGAGAGTGGAGGGAGGGAATGTGGGGAGGAATTGCACCAGAGATAGTAAAAGGGGGTAAGAGCCGTTTAATTAACGACACAGTCGGCTTGTTCTTTTCCGAGTGCTCGAGTCATTAAGCGCCGATCGATTAAGCTCCCGCTGACTCGGGGCGGAAGTTTATGAACGTCTGCATTTGCTGTGGGATTCTCACTGATTGCCGGAAGTGGACGACGGCGAGAGAAACATAGAAAGCGGGTGCTTGAGGAAAGAGAGCAAGTGATCTTTTGGCGAGTGAGTTAATCGAACATTGGCGACGGACTATTGAACTTTGATTAGCCAAATGAATAAATTAATAGATTTCTTCTACTTCCAAGGAATCTCAATAATTGCGTTTTCATATGATCCGTTTTAATGATTCTTTTGGAGATCAACCTAATTATATTAAATCGTACAGTATAGTTATTTGGCAGGTAAGTTTTTTAAAGTGTTCTCTATCTCAATATATTATTGCATGAAATTTTCCCTGAGATAAATCAATTGAATGATAGACAAATATAATGTTTTACTAAATTAGTTATGGAAACAACCTGAGAGTAGTTATGCACAATATTGGACATTATCTCTTTATAAAATAAAAATCTTTCTTTATAAAATTGATATTCAATATATTTCTGTAAATGTACTGCTTTAAGATTGTATTCAAAGAGTTGCAGTATCGATGCTAATAAAATTAAATGGTGATTTTATAATTATATCCAATTTTGTAAGTGTCCGGTCGATTGCTATTAGATTATCATAAAATCAAGATTAATTATGTTAGTGTGGATATAATGATACGCTTCGGATTTACTATTGAACCATGTTACTTTAGCTTTCTTATGACTGTGTACTTTGAAATTTTCAAACTAGTGATCGATAGGTCAGAATTTACTGGATTATTCCATCGGATTGGTGTTGTATATTGCCGGACTGGAGCAAGACGGCGCTATCTCGAAATCCAGTTAGAAAAGATGCCATTCCGAACTCAAGGTGGAAAAGGTCCGAAATGGCATATTTCATAACTTGGTCTCCGAAATGGCACCTTTTCATCTGGGTTCCGAAGTGACCTTTTCTTACTGAATTACAAGATGGCGCGGCCTTGCACCAAAGTATAATATTTCAGCTTATTTTTAGCAGAATTACGTCCTTTTAATGGTTTAAAGGGCATCCGTTTAATAGAAATTTTAGTTTACGATTTCAAAGTTAAACGCTAATGTAAGATTTTTCTTGCACTTCAAGTAGTTTCTTCCCACTAATAATTAAAAAATCATTATCACGATTATTATAATTACAACAATTGATCAGATTATAAAAGTATTAGAGAAATACCATGTCCTCCTCTTTATTCAAGCAATTAGTATTTTGTCATACAATCATACAATAATCATACAATTATCAAATATCATACCCCTTCTACGTATATCTTTTTAAAAGTATCAATTAATCATTGACTTATAGCTGACAAGTAATGAAGTTCTGATAATGACGTGTTTAAAATCAAAATATTCCTCACAAAGCCCTCCTAAGTTTACCAGGCGATCGCGCGATCCTCGCGCGCCTCACGCTGCTCCGGCAGTGTCTCGTCGGGCGCATCCGCACGGTAAATCAGAGTAGGCGGCGGCGGCAGCGGCAAGGACTCCAAACAAAATCCATAAATTTCCGCTTTGCCGCGCGCAACCCGGTGGTTTCCGTCAGAAGTTTTCCAAGTTCCGAAAGTAGTATTTCTGCGGGACCTCCGCTCTCGCGCGCATTTCACCCCCTACCCCTCTCGTCCCGCGCACGCCGGCATAAATAATGCAAGGGGAGGTGCGCGCGGCCGCGTTTGTTGGCTCGCGCCTCCTGTCTGCCGCACGAGCGGAGGACCACCACTGAAGGACCGAGGATAAGGCGCCTTTCACCAGGCTTCGACTCTCCGGGGTCAGAAGTGCAGGATAGGGCGTCGTCGCCGCCGCGTACAAAAGAACAATAGAGCGAGTTTGCTTAGTTTGAGATTGGAGCTTTAAGATGCCGAGCCGAAGGGTGCCTACGAGGGCACGCGGGGATCGATAAGTCAGCGAGGAAAAAAATCTTTCACGCAGCGGAAGAGAATTTTAATGCTAGAAAACTTCAGTATTTGTTTATTTAGATGCAAAATACTTTAACCTTACTTAAAGAAAAGTTGCGCATACGAATAGTTCGTCTAAAATTCACGTAATTTCAGTACTTCCTTTTAGATCTAGTTCATCTTGATCAATGTGATTTACATTAGCAATCGATCGTCCCTCTTTCATCAGAGTTACGCACCCCTCCATCATCAAGCATTCAAATCATGACGCGTTCCCGCTGGCATAGTCGTACATCACCAACAAGCCTGTAGATCTTGAGAAATTACTCCAATCAAATAGCAGAACACAGAGATAAAAATTCGCCAGATTTCAATGCAATAACGTCATCACGGTTTCACCTGCATGTGCAGTTAGATACGCCGAGAGAAAAGGCGAGAGTCAGTGTGAAGGATGTAGGGAAGGGATGGGGTTGAATTGGAGGGAGAGATGAAATCGCGCATATCGGGCGGCAAATGACGGTTTTGACGAAGATGAATCCGCGGATCGAAGAATCTCTTGCTCGGCCAGAATCGGGGATTCATAATTCATCAGCGTAATTGAGTTCGCGTGGCTTTGCGCATCGCAAATCAGGCGTTATTTCATAATGACCCGTTAATTACAAGTTGCAATTTTGAAGCTTCATCGGATACCGAACCCGTTCATTCTTCCCCTCTAATGAAACAAAGACATACTTGTAAATTAGAGGTACATGTATGAATAGACTACAGAAGATCTGCAAAATTGCAGAGACGTTTAATTAGGTATTTAGACAACTTAAGTGTGAAACGACCGCAGTCGGTACATCTACTTTAAGTTTATTCAAATTTATCAGCTTCAAAAATAGGTCTTGATGTCGTATTATTATTGCATTGAGAGGTTAATGTAATTATTAAACAGATTAAGTTAATATCGCTGCTGAAATCATTAATATTTAACATTTAAAATATTAAATACCAGCGAAAGGCTACAAATACAGTACAAAAATATTACATTAGCCTTTTTCTCCGCATAAAGCCGTAAACCGCAGAAAGCGTTTGAATAATCGCTACATTCAATAACACCATACTTATGCATAAAAATAATTCAGTCTCACGTCACTTGAGGAAATGTTCTCATCGGGTCGTGTACAGTCCAGACATTTTCCGTTACGGCTTGCAAAACCGACCTCACGAGTGGTTAATGAAGCTCAAATATAAAGCGTTGCAGTGCCAACGGGATTGTTTCTCACTTTCGTTATTCAAACACGCGGCCTTACAACCTTTATTCCCGCATAATTGGATGCCATGCTGTCAACGTCCAGGACTTTGCGCGACTAATAGCAGTTAACTTATCCAAACGTCCAAATGACTTTGCTAGTCACCCCCGCAGCAGGTCGATTCACCCGACGAGCCACCGACTCCGCTTTCCGCGCCGCGCAACTTTATCGAAACTCGTTTTGGCAAACTGTTACGGGCGAACACTGGGCGCAAAAGCCCGTCGCTGCTGAACCGCGCGTGGCTCCTCGGAATTGGACGAGAATTAGGCTGCGCTAATTCCGCGGAGTTAGATTGTACGGGCAGGGTCCAGGGAGAAGGGGGTTACAAGGGCGCGGCAAACGCTTAACCGATGTTGGCGCCGCGTACGCCCAGTAGTGTTACCGGCTGCACGGATGCTCGAAAGTTTTTCCGCGCTGCTGAGCTTGAGCGGAGCTTGTGCCCCGTTGAACGTCGGAATAACGAGTCTCCGAATCCTGGGAATGTAGAGAACCAACCGGCTGCGCTTGGAAGGCGCCTTTAATACGCCGGATCGGAGAAATTCCTGTTACGAGCATCGCGAATGCGACAACTTCTCTAACTTCACTGCTCGATCTACGATCTCACAATAAATAGATTGGAAGCGGGAGCCATCCTGCTTTGCTATTATGGCTGATTGGATATAAATTTTAGAGATTACGTTCGTTTCAGGGTGCTTTCTGTCATTTTTTTCTGTAATTTTGGAATGGAAATAGATTTTAGCTTGTTACAGGCTTTTATCGTAATAAACTTATTTGAAACCATTTTTTATTTCAATCCAAAATTTTCAAAATACCATGTTCGACCTAAAATCTCGATATAAGATAAGATTAATTTATTCCTTAAAATCTTCCTCAATTTTTTGATAAAATTCAGAATCTAAAAATATTATTTAATTTTAACTTAATTTTAATTTCTCGTACCAATAAATTTTAATAACATTATAGGTAATTTTGTAAAAATAATTACGATAGCATATTTTACAATTACTGTCAGTACTAAATTTTAGTATTAATTGTTCAAGCGTTAAATTAAATTTTCTATTAAAAACGAAACTGGAAATCTTTCCATTAAGTCACTATTTGAAATCAATATTTATTTAATGTTTTATTGGTTTATCGTATTAGATTTCGCTGCAACGTCGAGTTACAGTAAAAAATGTGCTCGAATTCCATGGTTTCGGTAGCAGACATTCCCCTCGAGAACCACGAAGTATCAACGAATTTAGATACCCCAGAAAAAATTGAGCTAGTTTCACTGGCCGTCATCCAACAGCACTAGCTTTCGCAAACTAATGGCTGCCTCATCTTTCCAGCCTTTGATGTTTCCGCTAGCAAAAAAAACTGCAAATGAGAATATTCGAAACCTCATCCGCTGAAACGATGACCGACATTAATTACCTGTTAGTAATTGCTTGCGAGTCTGTTTGTTTATTAAGTTCCATCTCCGAAGCGCGACGCGAAACTATCGCGACATCAAAAGTACACATCTCCCGCATCTCCGAGCGCACAATTCAGGCAGCAGTCGGCTCCCGAACGTAATTAACGCGTGTCGACGGGCTCGAACTCCGACGGTCTCTCATTATATGCGATATACCCGGGAAAACGTATAAACTCGTACAGGAGCGAGGCGCGGCATGCAAACATCGCGGTTCATTAAATTAATCCGGGAGGCAACGTGTTGCTCCGTATAGCTTCGCTCATCCGCGCGTTGTCGACGCCGCGTTTGCGCGCCTGCTGTTACTCCAACTCTAGTGTCTTCTTTCTTTTACGTGGAACGAGCGATTTTTAGTTTATTTTTCTGTTGTTTTTTTATGTATCAGGGCGGGGGTGATTTACATTATAGCGGAATGAATTACGAGCGGACAAATTATACGTGATTTTATGACCGTAGTGTCCGATTTTACGTGGGACACACGCGTGATACGGCACTGGATATCATTTGAGATACGAAAATTTACATAGATCGTCAGCACTTTTGCTTGTTGCGAGTAATGAAGCAGATTTATAAATTGTATTTTCAGAGTAAATTTAAAAAATTTACATTAAAATCAGTGTCGAGCATAAATTATATACGCTGAAAGCTATTACTGAAAGGTATTATTGTCAGATTTGTTTTAAAATTTTCTCGAGAATTTTCTGTAATAATTTTAAAAGCGCACGAAAAAATAAAATAATGATAAACAACCCTATTGATTGAATTATTTCTCATAAACATGATTCACGTTTGAACCAAAAACACGAGAATTATGAATTTATTTTTGAAGAATTGGGAAATACATGTGAAAATTATGAATTTATCGATATCCAAGTCTGTCGAAGTACTCTTCCCAATTTTTTTTTACTGATTTTATTCATACAGAATTCATCAAGTAAATTAATAAAAATTATTACTTGGAACTGTATTAATCTTTGGAGTTGTAATAATACACAGGAGAAATCGCGGGGGCATGTCGGCGACGTCAGCCGGATAATAAAAGTCGACTTTCACGCGAGAAAAATAATAGAAAACGGCGTTACCACGACGTCGCGGAATAAGTCTCGATCAAGCTTATATGAAAGGGAGGAGAATCGGTTATACCATCTGGAGGGACGCATACAAGCATGAAAATGCGATTGGTGCACTCGAGGCAACGATATATATACGTTCCGGCGCGTGTAAGCACCCCCGGAAGATTGGCATTTCGCCGATATCGAAGTGTCTGGCATTCCAGGAGCTGCGCGGCATTTTTTTGTGCAAAAGAAATCGTGCCGTTATCATCTTGCAGGAGCGACTTCTACTACGATTCGGGATCTTGCGAAGCCGGGTGAATACTATGCACGATGCAGTCACTCGACAAAGTGCGGCATTCAAAGGATGTTTTCTTTTATTGAGCGAAGTTAGGTTGTTGCACTTACGATTGAGGGATGTTTAAACTACGAAAGCACCTAATTTATTTGTATAATATTCCTGCTGGAAAATTAAGGAGCTTTTATACACATAATACTCTTCTGTTCAGTGGACAGTTCGTATAACATATTTTGAACTTATTTGGAGGCTGTAACATGACGCTATATGGACATAAATTTGCTTTAAATTATATTAAACTTATAATTTTAGGTTATAACCACTACCGCTCCACTTTAGAGCCGATCTGTACGAGATTGAGGGCACGCGTCCACCGATTTTGTTTTTTTTTTCCCGTTTTCATTCTCGCACTTTCGCAAACAGCTACGCACGCCTAAATCTTCTGTTGCATAATTCATAATGTCAAGCCCTCAACATAATTTAACTATAATATGCGAAGCTATCATAATAGGTAATATTCGAAAGTCTAGCTAAAAGTTAGTTACAACAACATAAACGATGCTTAATTTTCCGGCAGGGATATTCAAACCATTTTTTTCTGTAATTTATCTTTTGACAGATTTATTTAATTGATAAAAAAGTTTTAAATGTAAAATAATTTTTATAAAATATTTTAACTTATTACCTTACTAGCAAGTCTGAACAATCAAAAACCTGTACTTGATTTCATGATATTTATGTATAGTTTATTTTCTTCTTTTATAGAGAGCATATTTCATTTTAATTGAAGCTAACTTAAAGTTCAACGTTCTACTTGTTGGGAAAAATAAAATCCGCGAATCTTCAGTTTTTAATTTTTCCTTTAGATTAATTTATCGATACAACATAAATAGTCATTTGCTGTATTTTCTTCTTATAAAATTGAGTTATTCATTATGCACTAATGATACATTGCTGTAAATAATAACTGATGTGTGTTTTACTATGCTTAAAATATATATTGCTTTTATAACAATTAATATAAATTAGAACTTTGAAAGTACGTCACAAAATTTAATACCAACCGCAAAGTTCTTCTATTAATCCGACCAAAAAGTAGCTAGATTAAGCATCTTTACTGAAGACACAATTTTTTTTTTAAGTCGCAGGAGAGTCCAGCACTTTCGTTTCGCTTTCCGTCTTTTGAGCACGGTGTTGCTTTGCGTTTATTATATATATTCCGGGGGAGTCGCTCGATACCGCCGTAAAAATGAGCGCTCGTCGAAGCGGGAGAGAGAGAGAGCTTTACAGTCTTTCTTGCGCGAACAGGTAGCATGGTCGAAAAAAAGAGCGCGTGCTGGCTGGATGTTCTGCTCGAGCACGACCAAACGAGTGCTCGGGTATGCATGCGGTCGCCCGGTTACCTTTTCTTGTTTACGCTAGTCCAAAAGAAAAAGGCGGAAACGACCGTTGCACCAGTGCGCATATACCTTGTTTTGTCGTAAAATTTAAAGGCATTGCAATTTTTTTTATCAGGCATTGCGTTTATGTGATCTTTATTAAAGAATAAATGTTCGCAATAATAGGTTAATTGAATAAAAATCGTGACCTGTCTTTTACTGGCATTCCATTAACAGTTTATTTTGTTTAACAAGAAAAAAGAATGGTTGTTTATTAAAAAACTGATTTATCGGAGTTTTTCGGACCTTTTTTTGGTGTGGTGCTATTTTTTAGTAAAGGCAGCAATTTTTTTATACGTATTCACCGAGATCTTAACAACTCCACGGTACACATTATCCAAACTAATCCTAAAATTTTTCTACCGTATAATATTTGCTTAGTTCATTTTAAATAAGGACGTTGCAACTGAGGAATTTTCACAAAGATCTGCTGAAAGCAGTTTATACTTATACAGCACTAGAAAAATATTTTTTATAACACAATGATTTTCAAAAATCGATTTTAGGACGATCATTTATTAAAAGATCTATAACCGTTATAGAGCGTGGGTCTGTGTGTTGGGGTTATGGTCTCAACAATTTCCTGAAATAGGGGTAGTTCGTCAACTCGTCGGTTGGAACTATTGAACCCGATAGAGAGCAACGTATACTGGGAGCTTTTTGAATGTTTTACTATTCCACGACAGATTATATTAATGTTCTATGATAATGTCTGGAATAAGTAATTATCGGTTGCATTGACGTAGGTGATTATAGTTACGATTTCGACGTAGTTTCTAAATTTAAATCTGTAATCATTTAATATAATCCGATTGCTCTTGGAAGAAGGGCATGTATAAGAAACAATGAAATTGTTTTTAACTCGCCATTCCAACCTACCCGAACTCAGCAAACTGCAGAAATTATTGAGACACGTCAAACTATGATAAATCTGCTAAAGCTCAGATCAGACGTTATCTGATCCAGTGCCGACGAGGCTTTCATGTGCCAAAACACTGGAGTAGGGCTGCTAGGGTGACATCGCGACGGACGTCGAGTAGAGGGGGTCCGAAAAACTCGGCCGAAATCAGCGCGGACTCGGGACCATTCGTCTTCCACGCTATCTCCTCGCTCCCCACGTGCGAGATCTTGCCCCGTTCCCGTTATTTCTTCGCGAAGGTGCAGCCGGGACTAAAATACGAAGCACATTGTCTCTCACCCTCCCGCACGCTCCTCGACTTTGGTGCTTTATAATGTCTTCTTAATCGCCGGTGAGATCCGAAAGAGAGACACTGCCAGCTGGGAGATTTACGAGCACCCTAGACAGCCTCGTGCCCCTTCCATTACCACCAGCTCGCGTTGCTCGCCTCATGGTTTCAGCGCGCTACCTCTCCTTGAGCTCTCTATCTCTCCCTTCTGTCGGTCCTCACTCTCCCCTCTCTCCCAACGGAGTCCTAAAATTCTTGCTCGCTACTTCGCTAAGTTCCTGATAAACGGGAAATATTTCTCAATTAAGTCCACCGTTCAAGTGTGAAAGGATGAGAGACCATCTCTTCGATCCACCATGAACTGCGCTGTCTAGGCTCTTTGGATGGGAAATCTGTAATTATCGAATTTTATTTACGAGAACGACGTCAAAGCTGAATTACTTTATACAGCCGTTAAAGATTCGGTTCGACATTTCTATAAACTCGCATTGTCTTTTAAATTTTAGTTGGTAATTAAGCAAGCGATTTGGTTAAATAAAATTATGAAAATTTAACTGAAGGACAGCTCAAGGGATCTATTAGCCGTCGATAGTACGGAAAAATACTTATGTGACACATTTACTTCAAATGCTTTTCTTACAAATTCAGGTAAAAGGACCAAATACGGTCACGTTTGCCGTAGGAAATATACCATCGAAATCGAAACGTACGACAGAATAGCAGGTGCGCACACCAAGGCATGCGATTAAAACGATTCAAAGGCCGTTTCAAATGCAAACCCTTGTTTCTGTAAAAAGGGAAGAAAGGAAAATTTTAGGATCAACCGATGCACATTTTTTATTCCTAGTGTAAACAGATAATTAGCTGTTATCTTCCATCGGGAAGTACAATATAACTTTGTTTCTCAACTTCATTTTATGTTTATGATTCCTCTTTTGACTGAACCCCAACCATTTATCTCTCTAGATGATCCTATCCATTTCATTTCTGGATGCTCTTCGCAATTCAACTCTTTTCTAATCTACCATCATACACTGTTGGTCAAAAGTTTGGAAACATTTCGTTGGGATTTCGAAATATGTAGTGTGTTTCTAAACTTTTGGTCAGCAGTGTATGTTCACCTTACGTGTCCTTAGGATCTGTTGAAGGTATCTTTCTGAATTTTTAAAAGAGAGAACTGTTGTAAGTTTCTGAGAAAACAATCTTTCGAGAAGTTTTTCCTAGATTAGTATCTTGAAATATAATGCTAATTAAGTTTGTTCTTCAGAGTTTGATATAGTCAGAGAGCTACTGTAATGATCTACTCCTTTGTTTCCTTTTTTCTTTTCCTTATCCGCATTTCAACAATAATGTATATGCATACATAAAACTAAAACGATACCCAAAAATTAGCTAATAATAAACCATTTTTGAAGGACTTGGCCAAGAAATTAACCAACTCTTAGCTTAAATACCTACTAAAACGTCAGAAATTAAGGGGGCGCTTAGCTAATAATAAGCCTAACTATTATAGTTATATATGGTTTAGATTACATGGCTTATTAAGAAGCCAAAATGACTTATAAATTCTTACTTTAGCAAATCATTATTAGTACTTTTCAATCGAGGGGGCGTAAGTAAATTATTTATTTAAACAAATTATTTGCGATCGTTAGGATTCGATTACGTCTGGTCAAGTTTTAAAAATATTTTTTACCTCGTTTTAGAGGATAGAAGTTATATCTCGGCTTCTATATAAATATTAAAAATCGACGTTACATTTATATTATTATTTTTTTATTGAAATTAATATTAAAAATGAGTATTAAAATATTTAATATGCAATTACAGCAATATATTTAATAATAAAAAGTTATTCTTATTCTTGGCTTATATTTGGATTATTCTTGGCTTATACTTGGCTTATTCGTTAGCTAAGTAAATTAGCTGATTATTAGTCTACCAATCATTTACTTGGTTTATTTTTTACCAGGGAATCGTTATCAAAAGATCTAGTAGATCAATTCGATTTTGATGAGTTTCTCTTTATAACCTTTAATTTAATCCAAACCTTTGGGATGTTGCCCCGTTCAAATGCCATCAATTTGTTTAGTATGAAACAGACGTGTCAGCGATACGTTTCATTTCCAATAACTTTATAAAATATATTTTTTTCCGAGTTGCGGAAAAGACCTTGCGAAAGCAAAATTCCCTGTCCGAAAAAGTTTGACATAAAGCAGACGTATAGGAGGCCGAAAAAGTGGTTCGTATTGGCGAGGAAAGCGACGAATCACTTAGGGAATTCCATTGCGGGGTGAACAAAAAACTTGCGAGAATTTCCCCATTTCCTTTTTTTATTCGTTCGCTTATTCAACTTTTTTAAGGCACAGTATACTTCCTCTGCGCAGGTTTGTGTGAGTAGGAAATTGTGAGGATAGAAAAGGAAAAAGCGGTAAAAATAAAACCTATGTTGAACTCACTCACTCCTTATGCACTTTGTTTATAATATTAAAGGGGTTAAAAGTTGAATGAATGAAATATTTATGAAATATTGTGTAATATTCTTTGAAAAATCCCTAAATAATTTAGTAAAATGTGTCAGATTTACAGTTTTTGATCAATTTTCTGAAAACGTAGTAAAAGATACTAAAACCTTTCCGTGAGTGCATAACTCAAACATTACTAAAAGTTTTGAAACTATTCAGTTTTTATTATTTATAAAAATGCCGGCTGTCAGAAGGTTAAATAGTATTATTTATGGTTTCAGAATTCTTACAACGAATAAAGTATTAAATTTATAAAACATTTCGCTTTAATTTTCAGAGTGGAATAAACTTTCGTGCGCCCTTAAGGAATGAACTGCAGTATTCAGAAGACACTGTCATTCCTTTAACTTCACTGACAGTCCAAAAATTCTCCATTCTGAGTTCATTTTTAATGATTATAACTGTCTACATCAGTGTAGACTCATGATTATTTGAATTTTCTTATTTTGTTCCTTTAACATTACGAACTTTCTATTCCGTTTTCTTAAATAAATTTTTGCATACACTAAAATGCAAGAGCTAAAAGAGGGCAAAAGCCCAGAGGACTCTTTCTCGTGCAAGGCTAAAGTATTGCGCTCACTCCGCGCATCTTTGATAATGAAAGGCGCCAAGAAAAACTCGCACTACAAAGACATCCCTTCGCGTGGTATACTCAGGATGAAAGAACGAGAGTTCTCGCTTGGCGAAATAATAATAACGGCGCAGAGACGAAAAAGAAAATGGAAGGGAAAGAGAGAGAAAGCGCGAAATAGATACCGAGAAAAGAAACGCGGGTCGCGCATTCCTCCGGGTGTAAAAGACCGCGGCGCTTTATGACTCCTCTCTCTCTTTCTTTTCCTCGAGTTATCGGTTTCTGACGCGTTGCAAGCGTAAAGGACTCGTTCGCCCGATAGCTCAGCAGCAGCGATGAAAAGTGCCTTGCCATCCTGGGAAAACCCTCGCATGGCGTCCTTGCTCTTACGTTGCTTCTATTTTCCACGCTGGTCGCGAATGAAATTTTTGAATGTAGGTGATTGCTTCAATTTTGGGATTAAAAATACGAGAACGGACCGATTTTTTGAAACATTACGAAATCTTAATTCTTTAAGTTTGCCTAATTCTGAACTCTTACAAATATTGTAATAATATGAATATTTTTTGACATATCAGGGTATTCTTATACGATGATAAATGATTAATTATTATCAAGGATTAATATATCTAAGTTTGAATTTACAGTGCCCAAAATGTACGATAAAATTGGAGTAGACGTTAAAGAATCGAATGCTATATATATTCAGTTGCCAGTCGATAGTTGAAACGCGAATATAGTATCATCGAATTTGAATGCATACGATAGGCGCAACTCGCTTTCTGGTAACACTGCAGACGTCTCAATGGAAAGAGAAAACACTAAGAGAAAAGGATGAAAAAGCAATAAGAAAAGGGAGAGACGAAAATTGGAAAAGTAGATCCGATACATTTCTCGAGCTTTGAAGGTTAAATGTGGGATGGAATCGACGTGAACATGTATAGTTCGTATGTGCCTTGTGAACAGTAATGTAAATAGAAAATTTTTATTTCTTATATTTATAGAATTAAGTGTATAAAATTGATTTAAAAAATGGCGAATGATTGTTATAACAAATTGAAATGCATATTTGTTTACAGTACAGCGATTTTTTATGTGAGGCTAGTAATAATTAATGATGAGACTACAGATTCTCACATTCGTCTATGCCAACTAATTCTATCAATAGTATAAACGCTTGAAAGGGTCATGGTAAGCCAGGGTGAGTTGGGAAACCTTACGTTGTTGACTGAATTCAATAGATTTCGCCTTGCCAAGGGATTGAAAGGTGTACTATGGAGCAAGAGTGAAATATGGTCTTAAGCCTACGAAAGAAATACCCCGACTAAAAGCATTAGTGAGGAAATAAGGAGTTCCGGATAAGGTGCCTTACAGATAGAATCAGGACCTTGTCAGGTGCATAACAGGGCCCTGTCGTTAATGTAATGGGTCAATCGGCAGGCGATTGGCCACGTTTTCTATAAAAATATCAGGTGCTACTACAGCTCAGGTCAGGTGCCCGATTGAGAAGAATATTATAAAATGATAGTGTTTAGTATAAGTGTCAGTAGTGGTGTTATAGGGTGGTGGTGTAGATAGGGTTATTTCAACAAAAATATAGACAAATAATATTAAATTCTTTTTTATTTAACTGTGTCCAAAAGTTAAATAATCTTACAACAAAATAATTTATTTAAAACATTTATTTTGTATCTCTATTATTTTTTTTTTAATTTGTTACAAATATAATGCAAATAGCACACAAATCTTATAGTCATTTCTAACTCAGGCTCAATTCAGGCAAAATGAGAGTCTGTTATGCTCATGATACCCTAATCACTTTCAGGGACACATACCGCGAAAATCAGGAAACTAACTAATCTGGCTAAATTAGGACCTGATGTTTGCCCCATTACATAACGCGTAAGGTCCGAAGCACTCTGAAAAATTTTCTATTCGTACGACTTCCCTCTTTGTCCTTATTAAACTATTTTTCAATCTCATTCAAACAGTATATTTTAATGCTATTTTAAAGGAATTTTTAGTAGGCGTTGGATTTTTTCGCATTTTTACATTTGGATTTTTTAAAACAACATTAAATTTGCATTAAAAATCTTTTGAATTTAAACTTTTCGTTGGTTGAATTGATGAATCAATGAAAATGATCAAATATTAATTGATTGACGTTCGCATCCTACAATCGTTAAACATCAAGCAAATTTATATTGAATGCAAAAAATGGCCAGCTATTCGTTTGAATTAGTCCAGTTGATAATTAAAATCCTCTTCAATTATTGCGTGCATTCGTCTGTGTATACTCTGTAACGATGAAACATTCAACGATTGTTCGATATTCGTTTTCACGAATTCACCTGAATAACTTTTCACTCGGAATTTTCAAACTCATGCCAATTGAAAAACGTGAACTTGAATGAAGCAATGAACAATCATCGCCGTAAATTCTCGATTCACAAAAAGACAAAGAAAAAAAAAAAGAATTAACGACTACTTTAAAACTGGACACTCTTTCTCGCCTTACATTACAAGCGCGGCTGTTCATAATGGTTGACTATCAAGAACAAATCTTAAGAAGGAGAGAAAGAAGAAGCCGAGGCCAAGAAAAAGTGGAGACGCTTTCAAGGAATATGGCGAAAAGGAAAGACATTTAAAGAAAAGATGTAACGGCGAAGTCACATGCCGCCATCGTTAATTACAGCGTCGTCGGCGAAATTTACGAATGTTTTTTTTTTTGTCCACGAGAAAAGCTTTTAGCGTTAAAACCGGCTTGTATACATATGCTTTCACATTGCGTTTAGAGCTTTTGCCTTTTTTTTCGAGCCTCGGGTTTTACATTGTTCCCATTGCCTCACCATCGTCTCCTTTCTCCTCATTTGCAAGTTTTTATCATCGCACAATTACGACATTGTTTTTAGGGCATTTTCAGAATTTTTCTTTCTTTACTATTTTGTTTTCGCTGTCGAATGAATCTAACGAGTTCAAAAATATTAGCAATGCATTGTCGAGGTAAACAATTTCATCAAGTGAAATTTTCATATTAAATATACTCGACGGTAGTAAGGAAAGAAAGATCGAAATAATTTGAGGGAATGCATATTCCAATGGGATGCACCTGATCCCTGGGTATAAATCAGACATGTAATGCGTGAAACCGAGGCGGAGGAACATTTACTAAATGCGTAATTTTAATCACCGTGTGGTGTGAGAGCAATCAGGGACCGGTGAGAGCTGGCCAACGACTTTGAAACTTGGGTTATATTCCGTCTATGTGTACCCATAACTGATAATGGTTTTTACCGCTTACAAATATCCATTTCTTTATATCTATTGTTATTGCGTTCATTTTAATGTTCTTTACTTCTATCATGAACTTTTCATATTTTTTTGGATATTTTTTTTATTCTGATTAACTATAAGTAGAGAAACTAAAAATGGATGTACGAAATGTTAAAATATAATGATAATTTATACTTTTAGGATAAACTATTATCTACTATATAAATCGTTGCGTAAAGTAGTAAAGGTAATGTATTTCAAATCCAGAACCATATCACTGTAAAATAGAATTTTAATTAGTAGACTTCTTGATTAACAATAATACACCAGCAGCAGAATTGCATAATTAATTTTGTCTTTTTTCTACCCTTAACAGAGTGAAAAGACTCTCGAATTCCCTACCTAGAAGTATAGCATCCATGCATTCCATTGGACCATTTAACAGCAGTTTACATTAAATTACATTCATGTAATTTTTACGTTTAGTCTGAAGATTAGTTTGAAGATTTAAGGACATTCGCTTATCTTTAATGTGCTTTAAGGTCTATTCAGTATCCTTACTTTAGCAACTAGCAAGATAAAAAATACTTTGCAAAGTCCGTTAACATTTCCTCAGCTTTAATAAAAAATGACTTTTTAAAAAGTGTATTCATCAGTGATTTATGCGTACATTCACTTACACATACCCCTCTGTTCACTCATCATTTGCTTGGCTACCAAAATCAGCGGCAGTCGTCTTGATGAAAAGAAAGGTCCGGACTGCCTTGGCAACTACCCTGACGTACTTGTCTATTCATTCACACCAATCCGTCTCTTTTCATCGCCGTCGGTGGCGACGTACGTACAGGAAGGGAACACTTCGGGTTGGCTGGCGCTTTCGAATAACAAGATTGGCCTCGGCGCGGCGCGAAACGGGCGCGCAACGCAGTACGTGATTCGCGTGCCGAGACCGAACGCGTCACACTAGTTTCACCAGAACCTCCCCTTTCTCCTGTGCCTTCCACTTTTCGACGGCTAAAATTGCACGTCCGCCTTTATGCGTCGTATATGCGCGCAAGAAAAGGTGTGCGCATACACCCCGTAAAATGCGGGTGTTATATGCTTCGCGCGCAAATGAGAGAAACGTGAAGAAGAAGAAAGCGAGGAAACAGTCACGTTGTTATTGCGTATGCATGTTTCCCTGAATTTGCCATGTGACGAGGTGTCACGGTTTTTCAGAGAACTTCATGCTTTGTGATATGTAAATGACGTGCAAATGAAATGGCATTTTTTTTAATAGTCCTTAAGTTGACTGCAAAAAAGTTAACTTCTAACGTTCCGATGGTTGATGAATCATTTATCTTGTATTTATCTTACAAAATATTGATATAAGTTCTAATGTTTTATATTTCAGATACTCTGCTATAAATAATTTTGTAGAAAAAACTCAACCAGTGCTTTTTTTATTCAGAAATTCATATGTCAACTGACTAAAATCATCCTCGTTAGGAAGACTGTAAATATGTACCTTTTTTCATTTTTATCTATCAAATATATTTTCCTCGAGTAAGTAAATAAATCATTTTCACAATAAACCAGTATTTTATAAATTTTATTCTTATCAAAAAATACATAAATTAAAACAATGTACAAAATTCCACTTATTTACTGCTCCTCGTTCATATTTTAAGAAGGAAATAACGCTTTACACTCGCATTACTTTAATTATCATTAAAAAACTTATTTACGACTGTTTTGATTTTATTCACGACGCCAGTGTCGTAAAGCAAACTTTTGACAAATATAACGCCATAAACTCGCTGGTGTGCTAGGCGCGTGCGCACTCGCGCGCGGAAAGTTTTCCAATAACTTTTCTCGTGCGCATGTATTTACGCGCGCACTTCGGCGCAATTTACAGCGAATCGAATTTGTCGGTTGAAATTCCCTTTGCGTACGTCACCTCGTCAATTTCGCGCGGGCGAAGACGGTTTCCGTATAGCGCGCTTCAAACCCCGGGCTCGCGCTGCGAAAACTCAATACAGTCCAGGCAGTTTTAACTTTATTCCGATTCGCTAGGGGTCGCCTGCGCGAGACGGCAAGCCCGGGCGTTCAACGCGATACCCACAAACGTGTCTTACTTTTTCACAAGAAAGTTTATCTTCCTTTCCGAAACTCTATTAGTTCTCATGTTCTTTGATTCGTTTTTCTCCTTTTCAATGTTTTCCATTTATTTGTAGACTTACTTTGTTCTTTTGGCTTCTTATTATTTCATTAACATATATCATTTCTTATGTATGATCTGTGCATTTAACTTTAAAGAGAAGTAACTGTCGAATTTAAATTATTTAAAAAATGTGTCAAATTTTGTTTTGAAAAAATCTCTAAACTTGTCTTTATAGCTAATCATCTAAAATAACTTTCAATTATTAAAAAGAAATAAAAATGATAGAATGAATTAATGATAAATTTACTTAACATTTCACCTGAATAAACATCCCATCAAATCCACACATATGATCATTTCTAAATTTTGGTATTTCATGTAATTTCGGGCGTAAAAGAGAGAGTTTCGATTTTGTTTGAGTAAGTATTAATTATAATTTTTAAGGCCAAAGATTTCCGATGAAACTAAATTATTGTACTTTGAAGCAGTTTTAACTTTAAAAAATTATTTACTGAAATACATTTGATATATAAATCTTTTTAGCACTACATTACGTTTTGAGACTAGCTCCATTCAAATATTCATCGATATCTTGGACCTGCAATTTGGAAATGGACACATCTGTGGTCTGATGATTCTGTAATATTTATGTATAGATAAATAATTTTGAAGCAAATTTATTATTCTTCCAATGTATTATTGTTATACTTTTTTAATAATTTATATTTAATTATTCTATAGATAATTATTTAAAGACAATTTAAAAATTTCAGACTCCCTGAAATAAAAATTTTGCACAAATCAACGTGCAAAGTCAAATTAGAAAATGACAGCGCTTGATTCACTTAAAAATTTCATCAAACAAGCCGCAGTTTGTTCTTTTACTTGGTGGCTCTTTAAATTTTTCGCGCTTAAGCCCCGATGAATGAACAGGCCGAAAAAGAGTGCACAAGGCGTTATCGCAATTAGCATCACGTTCCGGAGCCACGAAAGTGCAGTTTTGGCTTTGGCTCTTCGGGCGAGAGTAAACGTTTGCTCGTCGGAGATAGCGGCCGGCGGCTTGGTCGCCCACGAGTTTGTAAGTTTTCTAATTAGCGCTACCGCGCCTCGAGCCAATTGTAGGCGAAGCAAAGTATCGCGTTTGCAAGGAGAGCGACTACCCGCCAGCAGCTGTACTAGATATAGTGCTGTTTTGCTACGGTTGCTGCATGTAAGGTAAAACCAAGATCGAAGAATTTTCCGTTTGAAAAGTAGACCAAGTTTGTGTTTATCCTAGTTAACTTTTAATTACGTAAAAATGAAGATACATATTAGTAGTGTTATTATTATTATAAAAGATAATTGACAATTTTAATGTTTGAATTTAAATTATCGGTTATACGATTTCAGACTGAAGAATTTCGGGAATTAAAATTATTTGCAAAAGAGATATAATTTAGTCCCCACAACGTTACAACTCAAAGCATAAAGTATTGACAATTTCAAATCAAACCCATTAAAATCCATTAAGTTTTGACACCGCCTGTACATTATAGCAATGCCAGAATTTAGAAAAAATATATATTTTTGTATATATCAGGTAAAATTTCATAATCTAGCTCATTTCGTCACAAATTGCTTTTTTTTTAGTTATTTTTAAGAAAATAATGATAAGGCATTACACTTAAAGTGAAAATAAACGCTTGATAACCATCGTATTACCAGTACAAGATTAAAAAATAATATTTTATAATATCTTTAAAGCTTTCTTATATAAGACACATCAGATTAATAAATTTTCATGTAAATATGTCGCCATAAATTCAGTAATTTAGTACTGATGCTTGATGAACGATAAAGCTCCCAAGGCACGCGCTTCTACAGTATTTTTAGTCCGGATAATCTGTCCTTGAATATACTCTCGCCAGCTCAAGCTTTCGCCTACAAGCTCACTTTAGGCAATTTTTTTTAAAGCACGATAGATGGGTCTTCGATAAAGCGGCTTTTGTGCCCTGATAAATAGCGAGTCGATATTAAAAGATTCATTACCATCACAGTGTTGTAACCAACTTCAACGCACATACCTTTTCACACAAAGAATTCGCCATTTTTTTAACTTTCATCAATAACGCAGTCACTGTGTTAGCTTAATCCGGCGAGCCCGACAAGCAAGTCGTAAAAACAGCGAAAGTGCATTGCACTTGCACTGGAGACAAGTCATGACAGATTTCAGAATATTTAGTTTTGGATTCCGGGGGGCTCGACGGGTGACAGTGTGCATTTTTTATCGGCTGGATGCGCCGTTACTTACGCAGATCGATCGCCGGCGCCGCGTGCGCCTCGCGGACGCGCGACCGCGATTTATGAGGGCCGCGCTCCGAGAATGTAGCCGCGCGAAAATTCGCCGCGACCCATCCCCGATTAATCCTGCCGCGCTCAAGCGTACAATGAGGGGCCTGGAGTGCATTCTCGATCGATTAGATTTATCCGGCCGATCGCGGCACGCGTACGACCCTTTACATCACCCGAGTGTGATTAGATTTTTTTAAACTTGAAATTTTTATTCTCTTAAAAAAATGATGGCCTTTGTTGTGAAGCATTTAAAATGTAATTCTGATTAGTCGCCATAATAGGCGAACATAACTGGTCGCCTGGTTTTTTATTAGGAATAAAATGCGAAAACGCGATTTTTTATATACAATCCTTGTCGGAAAATTAAGGAGCTTTTAGTGGGCAAATTCTATCATATATATTTCGAGTACATTTGGAGGCTGTGGTGTGACGTTTTATGGACATAAATATGCTCTAAATTCTATTAAACTTTTAATCTAAGGTTATATAACTACAGCCACGACACCTTATGGTCGATCTGCATCGCGAGATTGAGGGTACGCGGCCTCCTATTTTCTTTTTATCTGCGTACGTATCTAGAACTTCTGTTGTTTAATTCATAACGTCAATCCATCAATATAATTTAACTATAATATGCCAATCTATCATAACACATTATGTTCGAAAGGTCTAGCTGAAAGTTAGTTTCAACAACAGTAAATGATGCTTAATTTAACGGCATTGTAAAATTAAGATTTTTTTATGTTAACACTATATGATTATTCATTTGTATTTTATTCTATTGATAATAATTATTGCGAAACTATTTATATAAAGTTATTAAATTATTCATTTCATATGAGTCAAATTATTATTCAGAGAATACGAGTTTCAAATTACATTAGCTCCTTTTAGCAATTGTAAGAGGTTAAGAAGTAAATTATTTATCTTGATTAAGCAATCGAAGTAGATGGAATGAAATAAAAAATGAAACATATTTTTCCGATTTTATATTATAATTGGTTTACTTGAAATCGATATCCAATTAAAAGATTTCGAGTTTTTTTTATAAGAGTTATTATTTGACGGTCATAAATTCAGGGTTTATTGTTTAGATTATTAACCAATGAATAAGGAGGAACACTCACTAATTTTTTGACGTAGTTTTGTCCCTACAATGTGATTTTTCTATTTACGATTAATAAATAAACTAGTTAATTAAAATAAACATTAATATACTAATTACATCATAATAAAAAGTAAATTTTACACAGCTATTTTCATATAATGAAGAATAAAATCACCCATTATTCGATAGCAATCTGATAAGTTATGGAAGACTGGACATGGAATAGTAATTATTTTGTTTATTCGAGTGCAAAGACGAATTATTGGAAATATATTGAAAGTTTTTTTCAATTATCTTCTAAATTGTATGAAATTAAACGTATCAGTCGCAAGCAAGAAAATAAATTCTCCGTGAATTTTTGATCCCCTAAAAAGAATTCGAAGCAAAGTGAAATTTGTGAATATAAAGCTTTAAAAACCCCCATCAAATTTACAAATATTATAAACATCATTCCAGCATTCCAAATAAAAAATTTTTATATTAAATATATTTACGTCCCACAGTTCTTTAACCGTTTTCTTTTCATGCTTAACGCGGGTCGACACTCAGATAATATTTCCGCGCTCGATTCTTCTTCTTGTGCCGAAAGTCCAGATGATCTGTCAACGTCAGTTGAGCCAGCCTATGCGAGCTTTACCGCCTTCCCGTACTTTTTCCATATGCGCATCCAAGCAGGCCAGTTTCTTCTTTCTCGTTTCAAAACTAAATATGGAGATTCAATTTTTCCTTTTTACACGTATGTCTACCAATGGGATGATGGACGGTCATGATTTAGGTAAGAAAGATAAGTCGAAGGTATATCGGGTCTTCTACGATGATGGGTCGTTTTTGTGAGTCCCTTAGTAATGAAGACCTTTGATCTCTTTTCAATATGTGCCGAGAGAAGTCGTAAGCGTACTTTGAGACGATGGTTTTATCGAATTCTTTTCTAAGTAGTACAAATCGAATTCGATCAGTCTTCCCTGACTCTCCAAGTAGTTGACCTTTAGGGTGTCCATTCTCGCATTAAGTGTACGATACTACTAACTATAAATATTCAATTGCAGAGTGCAATTTCAATTTTACAAGCAATAAGCCGAAATTGAATCGACTATTCTGCAAGCGAGATTTTTCGTAAAGCATCCGGACAGCCCTACCTTATTCAGATGACTTTCCGCGCAAGTGGAAAACCTAATCGCTTGTGAAAACTAGTAGACAACAATATCGCCAACGTCCCTCTCTCTCTCCTTCTCCCTGCCAGTTTTTGCACTCTCTTTTTCCGACTCACTCATTCTCTTTCATGTTTCCTGAATCTATGGTTCTCTTTCATACATTATTAGGCACGCCCGCTATACGGAGTGCCTTATATTTTTTTTTTCAATTCTGTCTAAACTCTCTAATTCTCTCTCATTTTGATATTTTTCTGTCCCTTTTTCTTAAAATCTTTTTACACATTCTGTCTGAATATCTCGTATACGGACTTTCGCTATCACGGTCCCTTTTCATCTCTGATTATTCTTTACTCACTTCTCTTTAATTCTTTCATGTGCTCTCTCTCTCTTCCTGTCATCTCTCTTCACTCTTCCGAGTATAAAAAGGATTCTTTACGCTCTCTCTCTACCTTCTTCTTTTCCCTCTCCTTCACACTCTCTTGGTTCGCCCAAGCTTTGAAAAATTCAGCCCTGGAAAATTGCAGTGAGCTCAAATCTTGCGAACCGTCAAGTCGCGCGCACCCCCGGAGAAAGAATGAGACCCACTTGCGCGAGCTCCGGATATATGCATTTTTCGTATTCCGAGCGGGCCGCCTTATATATTCCCCTCCTCCCCTTTCCCGGGATATCAATGTCAGGCGTGTATGTAACGCGGCTGACTGTCGCCGCGCGCGCCTCGCTCGTTCGCGATCGCTTCTCTCTTCAATTCCGCTTCGTCGTTTTCCATTTCACGGACGGTCGCCTGCTCGCCTCGAGATGAATGAGAAGAAAACTAGTACTGATGGACAAAGAGTGAAAAAGGAGAAGAGGCCACGAGGCAACGTCAGCCTGTTTCGTTTTTCCTTTTCCCGAATGTGCCAAGCTATTTTTAGGACTCGTAATTATTACTCGGAAAATTAAATTTTTCATTCGTGTCGCCTCAAATTGCAAAGCCGGAAGATTTGTACAAACTATGGTTTTCAATCATGTTGAAAGAATCTTTTAATTTCAATCGCATTTTCTTAAATACAAAAAATTTTTTTCACAAAACATTTAATATTTTTAAGTTAATCGTCACTTTAATTTTCTCAAATTAATTATAATTGCAAGAGCCACGAGAAGAAGAAATCATGACAAAGCAAAAGCTAAAGTGATTCGCTTGGGTAACGAATATAAAGAGACGTGAGTTGTCTTTCATTTGCCAAGTTTACAGGATAATCAGGGACGAGGGAAAACATTTTAATCGGAGTGGTCTTAATCTCTTAATTGTGTTTCGCTAACAAAAGCCGTGCTTTAGTCTTATCTATAATTGTATTTCTACCAGTGGTATTGGAAATCTGATTTTCCACGTGAAATTTCACTTTATTAACAAAAGCGACTATTAATGAAAGCAACGTACAATGATATTTAATCTAAATATTTATATCATTTTTCAACTTCAAAATCTCTTGTCTGTATCTTTTTGTCTATTGTCGATATCTTTTATCAGTAAGATAAACATTTTTTATGCAGCATATTGTCTAATAGTTTAACGAAAGAAAACAAATGCTCAAAAATACCATTCTCTAAAATCATTTGCAACGATCGACTGGGGAACAGCGTATTCTGGAAATGTCACGAATGATAATCCATCGCAAATTGAAAAAGGCTTGCATTCCCTCTTGGAGTCGGCCGTCACAATGGATCGACGTGAAGCAATTAGGCGTCATCGAGGGTTCTATTAAGTCGCCTTCGGGCTGAGTGCCGGAGTAATTGCAGCGTAACGCAGTTATCGCCACGCGCGGCAATAATTATTTCGCGCGCTCGCCGCAACGTCTTCGCAGCTGCACGCGTGCGCGCGAAAGCTCGAGCTTTGATGTACGAGCGCAGCCGAGCGCCCAGACGCCCGTTAATAAGGACGGGAACGCCCGGGAGACGGCGGGCCTTTGTTAACGCGCTTAATTGAAGCTTATGTAAGTGGACCCGAGAGCACGACTGGCAAGTCCCGCGAAATGTACTGCCTGGCATGGCGACGTTCCTCGCGCTTCCTCATCGAGCCTCGAGAGGTACCAGGGTAGGAGGGCGTGCGGCGAGAGGCTACAAGTGCTCCTAAAGATGATCGGTGGAATTTGATGAACAAGTTTATTTGGGACCATAATGTGAAATAATGGAGGGATAATGCGATAGACTAATGTGAATTGACGATGACTAAAAAGTAAGGATATATAAGGCTTGTATACGTAGGTAAATAATTTATGGGTGCTTATTTTTAATTTATGTTATGTAGATGTGCAGCTCGAACGTTCATTGCTGTAGGTGTAAAATGTGAAGGAACTCTAATGATCATGACGTAGCAGTTATTTAAATTTAATTTTTGTTGGTTATTATATTTAAAATGTCTTTATCAGGACTAAATATAACTAAATACAAATTGTCAAACAAATGCACGACCTTTTCTCTCTGTTCTGTATTTAGCCATGATGAAGGCATTTTAATCAATCCGGTTTGAATTGAATTCGACCTGTTTTTAAATTAATATAAATAGATTGCACAAACGTTTTAGAAAAAACGAATGTATCAGGATGCGACTTATTAATACCTAATATGTCTATTCGAAAAATAAAATATAAATTTTAAGATCTTTCTCAACGCAGATAATCAATAAAACCTGCCGAACTAATAGAAAATGTTTATTTTAAAAAATTATTATAAACTTCCCATATATCTTCTTCGCAGCCTAAAAAACGAACGCGCCCCATTCCAAGAAGAATTCTCGAGAGCCTCTTCCGGCTGCGAAAATCAAACAAAAAAAAAAAAAAAAAAAGAAGGGCATCGAGTCGGCGTCGCGTTGATGGATCCAAGCGGAAGCGTCGGATGAACTCGGGTGAAGGAGGGAAGCTCCTCGCGACTGCTCCCCTTTCGGAGAAGTTCTGCGATACGCGTCGCCGTGGAACTTTTCAACGCACGCGCGTATTGTTGCCTCGCCTGGGTAGGTGATGGATGGGCGCAGAAGGAATTCAACAGCGGAGGACGCGCCTCTTGCCGGGCACGTTTTTCCCCTTGGACGCCCGGATAAACTCCGGTAATTTGTCACCACGGCGCTTGCGAGTCCTCCACCGATGTGGCCGTGGCCTCGGACACTCGCCGTTTAAATAAAGCGCCGGTAAGCGTCGCCGGGCCGGCTAAACCGAGGGTGTCGCGGTGCTTTTAAAAGCGCACTTCCGCTCCGGTCGCGCTTTCGCGGATTTCTGGAAAAGGGTGGCACTGCGGGAAGCCTTTAAATTTGCGGACAGAGGATTCACTAAACGATGTGGTCATTTCTATTTTTAAAATTTGCTTTCTTTTCCTTTTCTTAGAAACATTTCTTAAGTGATAAGGTTTTATAAGTATTCTAAGAGGATTTTGTTCATTTAGAGATGAATTTTTAAATAAACAAAAAGCAATGGCGAGGATGGTTTAGCTTTAAACTCATTATTAAGTTTGTAAAGCAACTTAAAAAAAAAAACTTGTAAACTTTCTTGAAGGTGCATCCTATTAATCTTTTTCCCGGAGGCAATCAACTAATGTGTACCATCAGTTTTTAAACTGACTTTGAAGTTTGCTTACATTAAATTTTACTTTCTTCATCGTAATTATCTTTTTAAGTGTCGTGTATATCGATTTCCTATGCTTACGAGATCACTCAACTGTAATTAACTAACTTTTCTCTTTGTTCAATTACATTTTCGAAGAAGTTAAAGGTGTCTATTACTCGATATTGACGTAATGAAAGTAGAATTCTATTTTAAAGTTTATTGAGTTCGTTGGAACACAAATTCTCAATTTTGGCAAAATTATTTCTCAAATGCCTGTTTAACTATTAAAACTTTCAATGTCTAATGGAAGTAATCAAAACTATTTTAAGTATGTTTCAGAATTTCATAATGCATTACTATAATTAAAATATGCCCTTTATATGTATGTCACTACCTTCTCGCGATTTCATTAATTTTACTTGTGATACTTAAAATTCAATATGAATTAAGTTGAAGACTAATTACAATATAATTAAATTACTTTCTTTTTATTACCTATAAAAATTGAATTAGCATTTATTTTCCTGAAATTAACAATAATTTTAATACTTGCACAATGCTATAAAATAAACAGAACATCGAACGAAGAGCATCAAAATTTTTTGTGAAGGTCTTTTGTGAAACAATAAATTGCGCTCTCCTGCTTCGCGAGAACAAAGGAGCAAAACTTCAAAAGTAATAAAGTTTCGAAATCCGCGGGAGGCACCGGGCGACCATATCCAGCCCGACCGCACGTCCGAGTATCGCGCGCGACTCCTTCGATTCTCCGCTCGGCTGGACCCCCGCGAGGAAAAAAGAAAAACAAACGGGCGCGCCGAGCCGGTCCATCCGGCTTATCGCGCGATACCGGCTGGAAATTGCCGGTGCGCGCGGTCAAACTGGAATTCTGCGAGGGCACTCGGCACGGAAATCGAGAGGACGCGACGTGTACACAGAGCTATCGGCGTTAACGTCTGAGTGGACACGTTGCCGCGGCACCGATGATTTCCCCCCTCCCCTTTTGGGCGTCCGGCCGATAACGCTGCCAACTCGTTAGGAACGAGAGCGAGAGAAACAATGGAGACGAAGTCGAGGGCCCTGGGGTTGGGGGAGTAGGCGGAAATTGGAGGCTCGAGTTTCCAGGGGAGACGCGATATACACTCTCGCTTTGCTTCAATGCACCGCAATTAAAAGCCGAAGGCAAAAAGGCGCAACGTGCGACCGTACTCGCCATCGCGCGTCGAGAACTCGGCCGAGGGAAGTGTAGAGAGTGCATGGAAAGGGCGGAGGGTTGAAAGGACCGGGAGAACTCGGAGAAGATGGTAATGAGGAGTGTTTTTGTTGTTCTCTTTTTTTTAGATCGAGTTGATATGGTGATTCGGAGGCATCCAATCTCAGTAGATTGGAAACTCGTTTATAGAGTTGTTGCATTTAATTACTTTGTAGTTAATCGCAAGATATTTGTTTAAAAACATTGTTTTTCTTTCCGGGTTTTATTAGGCAAACGTACAGAATTTCCAATCATGTTAAGCATACTAACAAATTTTTTCTCTGTAAGCTATATTTTGTTTTACCTTTCTATAAAAATATGATACGTAAATTTGAGCTTTGCTTGTTTTTGAAAATGGTTGTCAATATAAAAGGTACAAACGATAATATTTACCCTTCCATGAATTAAAAGCCAATTTAAATATTGCTGTCCGCAAAGTACATTTTTTTAACTCTATAATTTAACTTTCCGCGGACGCCCTATCCTTTGATAGAAAACTTTATAAACATCTGAAAATCCAACGAGCAGCGGAAAAATAGCCCATCTAAATCAAAAGAATATATATAAAAAAGAATAATTCTTACAAAAAATAAAATATATTTCCTCAATCCAATCTATCAGAGCGAATGCGTCAGAAACCATCAGTGCTAGGATAAAACGAGAAAAGCCGTACAGCAATAATCCAAACCCAACACCTTCCTCCCTGTCAAGTTGGGGTGGAAAAAAAAAGAAAACAGCGCTCGACTAGTGGCCGCAATATACATCGACAATAATGGTTCCCGGCTCTCTGCGATTTTTTCCCGGCGTCGTATCGACTATCCATTTCTCAATATCTTCTTCTCGCGCTCGGCGCACAACACCCGGTCCGATAAGAGCCTCCACAGCGCGGCGTCAGAAATTCCTTCCAATACATATAATCCGCCTTCGCGCGCTCGCGAGCGCGAGAGACATAAACTACGTTTGGCGGGTGGCAGCGGGAATGGACGGGGGTGTTGGAAGGGGGGACGTCGATTGAAGAGCCGCGGGGCGTTTGGTTCGCGAGCAGGCGGAGGAATTGCCTCGGAAGCTCGATTTTCAGGCACGGCAGGACCAGCCGTTGCGTAGCGCCGCATCGGTTAATCTGAAACCCAAAGTCAAACGCGTGCCTCTGTTCGCGTAGAGATAAATTGAAATTTAAGAGGGGCCGTCCGATTAAGCGCTGTTCTATTAGTTTGCAGTAGATGCAAGGCGGAAATTATTGCTCATTTTGCTGCTGTTCAGTATCTGTGAAATAGAACTGAGAAAATTCGACATTGTTTTGATTGCTTATCATTTTTTATGTAAATAAAATAATTATATTATATAATAAATCGATGCATATAACCACGTGAGTTAGTATTAGAGTATTCTTCTATGTTTTAGACGTTGTAATTCTTTTTATTATCACTATAAGATGAGTGGTTTATTTCCTTTTTTAAAACTTGAGTATAATCTGTGAGAGTTGTTGCTTGTAAAAAGCTAATCCGTTGCAATTACCCGCAATTTATTATTTTATATTTTGAAATCATTTTTTAATACATTGTGTGAGCTGTATTGTGCTACATTTTGAATGATATAGACAATTTGCATCATAAAAATTGTTTATTATTCCATTAAATTGAACGAAAAAAATAGCAATATGATCGGAAATGAAAAATGTAACAGTCAATGTGCGTATTCATGCAGTAGCAGAAGACTTGTCCCTGACGCAGTGTACCTATAATGTGCAGCAGCGCTTGCCGAGCCGACTGGCTGGCGATGCTCGTAAACTCCGGCGCCGGTATAACGGCCTCCAGTCCTCGGCGTTGGAAAAGCCTCGGCTTTCGACTTCGAGGCGCTTAATCCGGGCCTAATTTATGGCGCATAACGACAGCCTCCACGTTGTAACGGCTGATCCTGCGTCCTGTACACGTACAGGCGAATCGCGACTCTCGCGTTATAAGTCAACCAACGCACTTTGGATGCCGTGGCCCTTGCGTCACTGCTTTATTAGGACGAATGAGACACGCGCCCTTTAAATCAACGTTGCCTCCCCGCTGGAATTCGTATTCTGTTTTATCAATGATTCAGTCGCAGACAGAACTCGGCACCGGTCACATTCGTATACGACAGGGGCACCGTCAGCTTCATGCGGGAACACCACAGACGAGCCGTGAAGCTTTCCTTAGCGGAGATTTTCAGCCTTGATCGGTATTTCTTCGCGCTCACACGGTGGAACTTTTCATGAAATCGAATAGATGAATTGTTATTTTGTAGATGAAGATGTCTCGTAATTTATTGATATCCAACAACCATTCATTTTTCAGCCTATCGGGACGAAACCATAACTTTTCTTCCGGCGTCCGATCGAAAAGGTTAAAAAAGAATGCCCCAGATCACAAGTTTGTCATCCCCGTCTTCAGATCAGGTACCAACTTACGTGCGATCTGGAAACATTTTTATTTTACCTCTCATGTCACGTAATATACTATATTTCTACAATCGTTTCTATAGTTTTAGGTAAATTATTTTTTTGTTGATATGTAGATTTTGGACCAATTGAAATCCTTCAATAGTGGATGGTATTCGAACATTTTATTTCGTTCTTTTAATCACTGGAACCAATAAAAATACTCCAACTACGATCGAGCGAAACGGATGGCACTGAATTATTTTTATTGGTTTTTGTAATAGTCTTCTTAGGCAAGAGTTGAATTCCTTACTTTAAAAGTGTTATCGAGATTTTTTATAATACAATGTTGTTACTAATGAAATTTGCTAAGCACATTATTTATTATATTGAAGTTAAAAATACAGACAAAGCTCTCCAAAATACAAGCCAAACATTCGTGGTCTTGGTCTACGGTTACTGCTTTGGGAGAGTTCCTTGCCTGTCCTACGTGTCTTATTCAGATATTTATGTTTGGAGGTGTTCGTCTGGAGCACTAGGGTCGACCCCTCAAGGGATTCGGAAGATTGAACTCAGAGAGTTTCTGTTCAACGGTTTTCACCTGGTCATGTGCAAGGGGTAGAAACACGGTGCCTCAAAATTTATCTTTAGATATTGGCAGCATTGGTGAAAACTTATGATTTTTATAAATACAGTTTACCACATATTCAACGTAAGTGCAAACGCCGAATTTTCTTTCTTTCATTTCTATTATTCACAAAATTCTCTTTTCCAAGATAAATAAAAGGAATCAACTATAGACATTCTTGAAAACTTTATTTTAAACTTCTTACTTTTTACTTTATATAGAAGATATCTCACAAAAAATTTATTTTTCAAGATAAAAAAGAAAAAGAATTATGATGAATTCACGTTGAAAACCCCCAAATGGTTCGCTCCCTCAAAATTCCTTAGACATCCATCACCAAGAAACTTTCAGCTTCGCAGCCGCTCTGTGGAGCGCTCACCCTAGCGAAAATAACAATTTCGCCCATCCGGCAGGATCAAAAAGTCAGACTCCCCGAAAAATCGTCGGTCCCGCGTCGGCTGGAGATAGCGACTCGCGCGCGCATGCGAGCTTAGCGGGACACATTGTGCAGCCGACGTCGGGCCAGATTAAAAGGCGAGCCTGGGCTCCTCGCGAGGATGCGCGGGCACCTCGGTCGCTGGCGTCGCGCCAAACGAACGAGAAGCGCGCGGCAGCCGAGCAATATTGTAACCGCCGAGGGTTTTTCGCCAACTATTGAGAAAGAAAATTATACTTGGGCGCGAGCGAGAGCCGCAGCTCTGCCAGGAATTGGCCAGCTCCACCGACCGTTCTACATTCATTGCCGACCAGCAAAGACGGATCCTGCTTTCGCGCATTTTTCGCGATTTAACGGCCTGAATGTGTAAAGATTTTCGGATTTCTTCTCACTTTTCACTTTTTTGGCTCTGAATGTTTGTGGGTGTATAAGAATATATCGTCCATTCCAATCAAGAACAGCATATTTCAAAAAGGGTGTATTTTAATTTATTAATTTTCAAGCAATAAAATGAAACAATTTCTTCCGAAACTTGTTAATTTTAAGGTATCATGTAAATGATACAAATTCGTCACATTCTGGAAGAGTTTACTTTTTTCGAGTACTTAAAAAATTACAAATTAAAGTACGTGTTTTTTGTAATGCGCTTTTCTTCGTCAGAGTCGACGATAGTCTCTATTTATTATTATTATTTTGTATTTTTTGTGACTAATTTATTCCGTAAGAGAGACATGTTAAAATTATTGCTGCGTAAGTTTGAAACCGACTTGACGTATATTTCAATTGCTTCTGATGTTAATTGTGATACATGCCAGTACATAAAGACGAAAATTAATGTTTTACTACCTTCCTGCGAAGTATCTCGAAAGAGTTATAGAGCGAAATACTTCATCAAAGTTTCTCTTATCGCTCACATGGGATCTTCGCAATAAAAACTGTCTGGACTTTTGTTCCTATAAAAAGTTTACATCCTGTAGCTGGAGAAATGATCTATTAGCTTGAGAAATAACGCGAACTTGAAGTTTGATTAAAATACTTCCTTATTCAATCATTATTTTTCTGAATTAGATCTATACAACGCGTCTCTATTAACGTTTCTTTTGTAACCAAAACATTAATAATCAAATGTAATAATATCTAATACTATGCATGCTCAGACAACAATATTGTTTAAAAAATTATTTAGTGTATAATAAAGTACTTTGCAACCAATGCCTCTAGAAATCCCTTTCATCCTCAAGTGATAATTAAGAATTTACATGGAGAGAAATGTTATAGTTACTGTTCCTATGGATCATAGTAATTTTTACTATAAAATTCTTTCCGTGTATGTAATAAATGATATTCAAATCTTCGAAAAAAACGATGAGCATGATTCCTCAAGATAACGTTTGAAAAACTAATATAAATTTTCAAAATTATCCCTCAACGTGTAAGAGATTAAAGTATGAATGTGGCAAATATAAGTAGCATGCGTACCTAGTGAGGGGGGGATGTATCGAGTGTGTATGTGTGTGTGTGTGTGAATTTTCTGCACTACGCTGCGAAGCGAGCAGTGTTACTCGGCGAGTTACCGATCGACCGTGAAGGTGATAGTCGTCGCTCCGATTTCTTGTGCGTGGAACCGGCCGTACCTGCGGGGTAAGGAAACCTCCCATATATTCTATCACATTGACGGGCACTTTGTAACAATAGCTCATTTGTTTTAGTGTCAGGAGTTGTTTGATTAAAAAGAAAAAAAAGAAGAACATTTTAGGGATGTAATTGTGTGGAGCGATGCATATTATATCTAATTGTATCTGCACGGAGAGAAACGTTATAGTAAAAATTACTATATTCCATAAGAACAATGGGATATACTCGATCTATGAAGGCCTTTGAAACATTCTAAAAATTCTTATGTACATAGCAAAAATTGCTATTTATATAGTAGAAATTGCTATGTACATAGGAACTTTTAGTATGTTTTATATAGTAAAAATCGTCATAGGTCGAGTATATCCCACTGCTCTACGTTCCTATGTCTGTTACTATGTTCCTACGGAACATAGCCATTACTATAACATTTCTCTCCGTGTGTGATGACGATGTTTGAAACGATGTTTTGATTGTAACGATAACAATAAATATTTGTTCGGTGTACATGTATGTACATTCAAAAGAAAAGGAAAAATGATTTATTCTTGATCCCAAAATTACTACAAACGAAACTTCCTACACAATCTCCAAAATTCCGTCTATTCCAGAAATGCACCACTAAAAAAACCCATGAAAAAAAAAAAAAACAAAGCCGTCGCTTGTTGTTAAGAGCACGCTCGTGCTTTTCCCCGTACGTGCAGTCCAGCGGACGATGCGGGGCCGCTGTCTCGAGCTTCGTGACGTGGCGCAGGAGAGCGGTCGGCTCGCGCGTGTCAAGCGCAGCCCGTCAGCCTCGGCCGGCATGGCGTACACGAGTTTATTTTGGACGGCCACGAGGTAAGCTGCCCAGACGTCGCTGCTGCCTGTTTGCGTAAATCGCCGAGCGAGAGATTATTCGCGGATATGCCGTCGGCGCTCGACCCAGATTAGCCGAGAGTATTATAATTTCGACGGTGCGCGCGGCCTGCGCCCGTCGGATATGCGCGCGTGTCGCGTGCGCGGCAGGCGCTTAGCGGTGACGGCTCCAACTTTACTCTCGTATACCGTCTCCGTTAATTCGATATCGAGATTGACGTTGGCACGGTGATGATTGTGCTCCTGTTCAAAGATTTTTTTTATTTTGTTTTGTTTATGAGTTTGGTCGATTATAAATAAATAATCGAAGGAATGGTGATTTAGTTTACCCTTATTATTATTATTGTTATTATTATTATATGTTTTTTTAATGTCTCTTGTTTGTTTAATAACGCAAGATACTCTTATGTAAATGCAACGAGTGGATTTGAAATAGTAGATTTTTTCTGAACATTGGAATTTTCTAAATGAATTCTTGAAGTTCAGATCTATAAATCTACAAATAACGTATTAAAAGTAGACACCGCGTTACCGTCAACTACTTGGTACTTGCTAATTGGTTATTAGAATAAGTGCAATTTTCTCATACTGAATAGTGGCTAGATTGATTATTAACATAGGATGCATATGCTCATCAATCTTCTTACTATTCGTATTGATATTAAAACTTTTATTTATTAGATTTTCCAAATTCTATACTTGGATTATTTAGCCTTAGTACATGATTCAATGATGTTGATTATTGTTGTTATGCTTTTCACTGACTACCATTATCGGTGTGCTAAACTGAAGCTGCTCATCTAAGTGCTTCATTGTTGCAGTAGTTATTGCACGAATTATATCCATTATCAAATGTGCAATGCGTTTTTCTTCAAAATATCAACAACAGTATGAATGGTATCCAGTATGATTAATACGAGGATCTGTTTACTCAGGAACACCACCTTTTACTACTCCCATAGTCATTAATGTGAATATCCATCATTGCCTTCTCTGAATTCTACATACACTGTGTATAATTCAGAAAAAAAAACATTTGCACCATGTCTAATAAAATATTTCATTTTCCATAAGAACTGATCAGGCAATGAATCTCACCCACATAGACTCACCCATATCTGATCAGTCAAAATAAATACGAAACGCATTCTTACACCCTTTCACGAGTTCGAAAAAAACAATCATCCGTTCTACTTTAAAATAAAGCCTTCCGGATAAAAAGTCCGTCGTAGGTGGTAGACAATTCGTCGACTTGGAGCTTTCTTCGTCGATAGAGACCCTCACCTCATTCGTCCTGGTGGCGGATTTTCTCTGTTTTTGGAGTTCAAATCCTGTGCTCGCGACGCTTCGACGGACCGGAATTGATGACGTTCTGGTGCACGTTTCTCTTCTGCCTCTACCCTTTTTTTACGACACTCGCGAGCTGGTCCTTCTCTTTTGCCGTGTAAAAGTATGCAGTATACCAGATTCTTTTATCCGCGAACTTTTTTCGTGACAGTTTTTATTTTACCGTCGGTCTTTCGCTTCCAAATTTGGAGCAATATAATAGTTGACGAATTATTGAAGCCAATACAACGACTGATGATATCTATTGTAGTGTATATAAGGAAGTAGTACAAGTTGAACATCGAATCTGAATATTGCAAACTTTAATTAACCAGACTAAATTATTGTTGACCTAATAACATGATTTATTTCGACGGCACACACGTCAAAAATGTTACCTTAAAATTACTATAATTTACTAAAGTAAGAAAAAACTCGAGAAATAGAAAAACATTGATTTACAATAAATGTAATACTACATTCATTTATTTTCAAACTTTTAGGTACTCTGTAGAAATATTGTAGTAAAAATTAGTGATTTCCAACACACCATTTTTTATCTATTTAAATGAATTTCTACTCGTGCTTACTTTTTTATTATGTAACCCTACAAAACTTTCAATCAACATTTTGGTTCTAAAGGTTTGTATAAAAAAGATCTTAAAAAAATTAGAAACTTTCACGTCTAAAGCCACAAAATTATAAAAAAAAATCAAGAAAGTTTTCCGATAAACTAATAAAACAATCGTCATCCCTTCTCCTTTCAATCATTCGTCATAACATCGCACAGCTAATTAAAATATTTTAAGTTTTTAAAAATGTCTATCTACTTACATTTTTTTTATTTCCTTTTTCCATTGAGTGCGAAATGATTACTATGATACTCTAATGTAATGCATACGATAACTGTCATGTTTTTGTTTTTAGATATCATCTATGTAGAAAATTCAATATTGTCTTAATAATTTTCCCTGCAATAAAATAACACAATTAATAAGTATAAAAATAGCAAGTAATAATAATAAATTAAATTGCTAGCATGAACAAAATTCAATTTCAAGATCAAAAATGAAATATGCTTAATGAAACTCTTGAACAGTTCATGCAAACATCCATGTAGTAAATAAAAAATTGCTTACCATCAATAGAATCCTCTTCGGAACATTATATACACGTTATAGTATGTATGAAACAACAATATTAAAAAATATATAGCAACCAACCTCTTCACGCAATTTTATAAAAAAAAAAATGTTTTATATTATACCTAATTTGCGAAAAATTAAATTTTACTCTAAAATTAGGGTGGGGAAGGGGGGTTGTGTGATTGTCACTGTCAGTAACAATCCTATCCTATCTTTTTATACATGCTAAAGTATAAGATAGGAGCATGTCATCTGCCTACTGTTAATGTAACGCTGCAGTGTTGCATTACCTGGAACAGATGAAACAGAGCACATATTTTGATACCAGTACGAGAGGTGATTCGCGGACTCGCTTGACTTCAAGTCCACAATCACTTTAGCCCGTGAATCATTTATCGTATTAATATCGTACAATATTTTGTTGACGGTTCTTGTACCTCTATTCGATGATAAATTCTGATGAGACACTGCACAATGCGTGTCTTTACAGTGTACAGATACACTGTATCAAAACCGTATATCCTTGCTGTAAAGATAAGAAAAAAAGACTAAAAGGGTCAAGGGAAATATCCTATGCAAATCTAATAAAATTACCTAAATTAGAAAGCTAACAATGATTTAAAAGATAAGCTAATTTCAAAGTCACTTAAAATAGGATTTAAAAGATAATTTTAAAATAAAATCCATGCGTGGTGTAATATAAAACATTTACAGCCGCGAAACGTGACAATATGTTTTAAAAAACTTCGTTCAGTTGTATATTAGAAATAATCGGTCCAGAAAGGAAGAGGTTGACTGCTTGAAAGAAAAAAATCGCTCACAGCCGCGGATTCCCTCGTTGAAAACGACGGCAGCTTGGCCTCCACCGTCATCTTCCGCACCTTCAAGTACTCGGAGATCCCGTCGAATCCCATTTTATATATCGCTTACTCTTATTCAATGAAATTGCACTAATTTCCAATGAAGATCAGGCAACCCGATTTTCTCTGGGAGAGTGAAATTTTAAAGAATACGAGTTAGACGATATAAATTAAATTCGAATTATCTCGACGACCGAGGTGAGGTGCATAGAGACAACAATGAGAATTCGCATAAGAGGCCCTAAAGTGGAAAATCATCGAAGAACGATAATTGCCTATGAAGGGTCACACAGATGCATTAATTCTCATTGGTGCTTCTATTTTTGTTGAGACATCCAGACTCGTCGTTTGTAGATGAGGTGACACCCCTCCTCCTGAAAAATAAAAAAAGAACGTAGAATGTTAATTGCGCATTATTATTTTTATTTAAATATTTTTAAATACAAAATTTTCTTTAAAAATGTATAAATGTTGGTTCGTCAAATACAGAAACTACATGCGTTAATCTCAACAAAAAAGCATGAAGAACGACTAAATGTTAAAAAGAAAACAAATATATTTGCTTTTAGATGATGTTAATACTAATGGATAACCGCTTAATTCTGCAAATTTAATATAAAAATTCATTGAAAATAAAAAATATTCTCAATAAGTCAAAACTGTATTATTCAAAGAATTTCTGACAATTTAATTATAAAATCCTAACTCGTTTATATAAGCTAATACAATAATAAATTATATTAGATAAATAAATGTAGGTAGATATTTTTGAATGAATATACATTAATATTTTTGAAATTAAATTAGTATAAAACAATCTTCACCTTATAAAGTTGTATTAGTTTATATTAATTTTTGATTTTTGTAAATATTATATTTGAATTTACATTTAAATTACTAGTCCTCTTTTATCTCTTATGAATATGGGAGAAAACGCTAGCAGAATGAATAGTCTAGTGACTAGTGTCACTAGTACTAATAAATAGAGTCATGAATTTTAGAAATCTCAGTTTGATTATTTGTGGAGGCTTACTTCAATATTCAGCAGCTGTGCTAATGATAATGGTTCCTTTTTCTCTCCAGGAATTCATTTTCTGCAAAAAAGAAAGAACATTATTATTTATCCCGTAATTAAAAACAGTTTCTATTTATAAATTATAAAAATTATACTATACCTTGTGAGATAACTACATTTCCAGGTTAAGTAGTTTCAAGTAGAAAGAATGCTTTCAATTGTGCCTATAATCACTTGGAATTGTATTTCGCAGTATGAGTCAGGTAAGTTTCATAATTTCAGAAATTCTCCACAAGATTTTCTATAATATCCTGTACATATAAAAACATATAACGACTTTTATAAATCTCTAGTATCGTGCCAGTGATAATAATTTATTTTCTAAACTAGTACTTACAGAAGACTGATTAAATTCTTGTTGAAGAAATAAATCACAGCAAGGATCAACACATCGGAGGAGCATCAGTTTTGCGTTGACTCACTAACAGAGTTGTGGACTTGTTCGTACGCATTAAAGAAGCCATAGCTTTATTTTGACCCATTGACACAGATAAAGCCTATTGTACCCATCGAAGGAGTCATAGCTTTGATTCCACCCATTGTTAGAGTCATAGCCTCGATCCAACACTTTTATCTTGGTACCATCCTTTGAAGAAGTTACAACCTCGGTCCGACCACTTGAAGTAGCCAAAGCCTTGATCCAATCCTTTTGAAGGTGTTACGGCCTTGGTTTGAGCAATCGAAGAAGCTTTTTCCTGAAGTAAGTTACACATAAGATAAATTGAACAAGAATATAAAAATAAAATTTAAAAAATTTAAGAATAAAATTTTTTCTTTAATTTTTGAATATGTGTAATAAATGTTTAGAAGTATTTTTTTCTATATTTAAAAAAATAATTAATAATTATTTTATTCAATTTTACTTGAGAATATTTGGACGGCTAAGGCTCCAAATATTCCGAATGGAATGCATCGCACTAAGAGTGTATATATATCCATATATATGCCGCTTTTGAAATGACTCAATAAAAGACTACTCCGACCGAAATCTCGCCCCCGCTGTATCAATTATTGAAGAATCCAACATTTTAAAGGTTTTTTAAGTACCGCTTGGTCCACAGAAAGAATATTTTTGTGATTCGTGAACCTCAAAATTTGGACGCTTGATCTTGCATTGCACTCGTATATCTATATACATGCCCACTTGCAAAAGTCGAGCCCCACGAAAAAATATCGCAAATTTCTTACCTTCAACCATCGGCGGTTGTTTAAATCGATAACAACTATCGATAACAACTATCGGATTCAACAAGGATTTGTGGAAAGAAAAGTCTTTTTGGCGCTAAAAGTCGAGAGCTGGTTCCGAGAAACGTCCCCTTGCAAATGGCCGCCACTTGCATGCTCGAGCCCAACGGTCCCCGCGATCTGAACGCTATATCTATATACATTGAATTTTTTATATTTTTCGCTGGAAGGCTAATGCGACCGAAATTTTGTCCCAACGGGATCAAATTTTAATGAATTGAATATTTTATATGTTTTTTGTGGCGCAGTTTATCCTAAAATAGATTAATTTCGCGAACTCGCGGCTTTGAAATTCAGGAGTCGCGTTGCACTGAGCTTGTGTGTCTATACGTATACATCTACTTACATACAGTTGAACCCGACGAAAAAGTTCTGATTCTTCTTATCCGATTTGTTCTGTAGGTGCTTCAATCAACAGGAATAAAGATTGGAGCAAGATGTGGATGGTGAATTTTTCGGAGTTGGAAACTACCCTACTGTACTTCAGTAGCTGCAACCTGCGCCGTTCTTTCTACTGAGGAAGCCGGACGGCGGAAGTCGGACGGCGGAAGTCGGACGACGGCGGATGTCGGCGGCAGCGGCGGCGGACTGGTGCCACTGCTACCAACATTCCGCGCACACAATACTCTTAACGTTTGGTTTCAGTTACACCCTGGAAAGTTTGTTAATTTTTTTTTTAAATTTTATAACATTTATTATAATTACGCGATAACTAAAAATAATGTTCTTATGACATCAAAGCCTGCAAAGAACCTGCGCTTCAAGAATTCGGATTTTGTTGAAGTGAAGTATATAAAAATGTCTCGACTGTAACCTATTTTTAACTTTTATATATTAAAAAAATACTATTGCTTTTAGTGGATTGACAATAAAAAATTCATGTCTTTTGATCAAAGCTTAAAACTCTCACCATTCTCAAGAATGCAGGAAAAATATTAGCCTCGTAAAGATGTGGAATGATTCCGAGGCAATACAATAGCAATCAGCAGAAGAAAACAATCCATAATATAAGGTACTCGGTATAATGGTCCTACCGCAGAAACTTCCAAAATTATTTATAGCCAGGACAGTTTAATATTCACTGAAGTGATTTTATAAGGTAATACCAAATTATTTTATTATTGGAGAACTTTATTCTATTTTCGTACTAATATTATGTTGTTTAAATTTCAGAATATTAGGCAGGATTTGGATAACAGGATAACAATCGCCAGAAGAGAGCAACCTAGAAGAACTGTGTTTTTGACCACAGTCCTTAGCACCATGGCACAGTATAAAATTGTTAAAATTACCTACCTCAAAAGTAGTGTTCTAGCCAGTAGCCTTTGGCACTGTGACATTCTCTCAAGGATAAGAAGAACTGGTCCAGCATAACACAGTATCGATTCCATTCCAGGAGCAAAATGCCAAGTGTCCAAAGCTTCCAAAATTATTACAGCCCCAAAATATGCAAAATGATTCTAGGACAGTTTAATATTCACTGAAGTGATTTTATAAGGTAATACCAAATTATTTTATTATTGGAGAACTTTATTCTATTTTCGTACTAATATTATGTTGTTTAAATTTCAGAATATTAGGCAGGATTTGGATAACAGGATAACAATCGCCAGAAGAGAGCAATCTAGAAGAACTGTGTTTTTGACCACAGTCCTTAGCACCATGGCACAGTATAAAATTGTTAAAATTACCTACCTCAAAAGTAGTGTTCTAGCCAGTAGCCTTTGGCACTGTGGCATTCTCTCAAGGATAAGAAGAACTGGTCCAGCATAACACAGTATCGATTCCATTCCAGGAGCAAAATGCCAAGTGTCCAAAGCTTCCAAAATTATTACAGCCCCAAAATATGCAAAATGATTCTAGGACAGTTTAATATTCACTGAAGTGATTTTATAAGGTAATACCAAATTATTTTATTATTGGAGAACTTTATTCTATTTTCGTACTAATATTATGTTGTTTAAATTTCAGAATATTAGGCAGGATTTGGATAACAGCATAACAATCGCCAGAAGAGAGCAATCTAGAAGACCTGTGTTCTTGACCACGGCCTTTAGCATCATGGCTTTTCCTCATGAATGAGGAGAACTTATCCAGCATGACATAGTATTGGATCAAATACATAAGCAAAACACTGAATGTCTGTAGTTTCCAAATTTTTTATGTTTTGTTGGATCTTTTGTGGTAGTAAAATGGAAGATTTCTGATAATGTACAGCGTATATACGATTCCAGTTAATTGCTTTTCCAACTAAAAAAGCGTTTCTGTCAGTATTACCCTGGAAATCTACAGGTATCAGATACAAAAAGGTATACTTTTTCTAAATTTTAGATATAAATTCGAATAAATTAAATTTATAATAATTTGGTTTTCGCAGATTGCTTACAATTGCAGAAATCATTTTTTTCTTAAATGAGATTTACAGAATAGAATATTAAAAATTGGAATTTGAAGATTTTAGAAGAACAAACTTCATAAACAGAGTAATATCGTTGAGTATCAAGGAGATTACATTTTTTCTGTCTAAACCACTATTTAATAAGTGATTTATATAAATTATGCCTTTCTCTCATTAATAGATCATATGTAGAGGCAAGAAAGAAGAGGTAGGAATTGAAATCAGTAAGAAGTTCCAGGAGATGTGTTCTAGGCCAAGCTGGAGTAGTATTATTATATAGCCAAACATTATAAATATTGCTATAAATAAAATCAACGAACACAGCGAAGCACACTGCAACGAATAATTCACGAATTATTGTTCTGTCTAGAAATGATGCTACACGAGCCAATCGTCATTCTCTTTCCTCCAATCCGCTCGTTAGAACAGCGCAGAAAAGAAAACACAAACGCCGCTTAAATAATGTAGCAATGTGCACTTGAACGCGCCACTTGCCGAGTGCGGCCGTTCGCTCCAGATGTGCCCCGTACCTCTACCCTCGCTCGAGGAAAGCAGAGTTTCGGCGCGACTTTGAGATCTAAGTTTACGACATAACGCCGCTCGACTTTCGAGTTCCTCGATGGTGTGTACGTCGCTGCGCCCGCGGCTGCCAAGTCCGCACGCGATTCCAAAGTTTTCGAACGCCTGGGCAAATCCGTGTGGTCACCGCAGAGACCAATCCCTGCCGGACCAGTCATAGTTGCTCCAAGAGCGATTTTCTGAAAAAGCTTTTTCCCTTGTCTCTTTTTACCAAGATGAGGTAGGGGCACTACCGCGGAAGGAGGAATTCCCGCTCGATGCCAGTTGCATCGAACGATAAAAACTTTTCCTTCGATTGGATAACAAATACTTGATTGAAGTTTAGTTTACGACAAACACGAGCAGAGATTGAATGATAATATCGATCAGAAAAATTGTTATCTAAAATACGTTGAAATTATTTTTTTATTCTATTCAGATTCGTGTGCTTGAAACCTTTAACTCAGTGTTGCAACTATCGTATTTTAATTTGCTTATCCAAAAAATTGACTAGAAAAGTACTATTACTAAATAGTAAAATTAATATGTTCTGCATTTTTATCTCTGACAAGGCTTAAAAATGTTACGATCTCTAACAAATTTCGAATACATTTCAAACACTTTATTAACATAAAAACTAAATTTAGAAGAGAACAAAAATTAACATAACTACGTTTATAACATCAAATGTGTCTAGTGACTACTCACTTATACACTGAAAAAAAATTTGTTAATTTTAAGGGAATGATTTACTTGAATAGTACTTATTAAATATTGTATTGCGTTAAAAAAATATTTTTTAAAGTTTTAGAACCAAACAAATTCATTCAGTTTTAATGAAATTATTACTTGATTCGAAGAAATATTTAATAAGTACTATTCAAGTAAATCATTTCATTAAAATTAACAATTTTTTTTTCAGTGTACTAATTACTGAACAAACATCTCCGGTTGACGAATTCAAAAGCATAAAGAATAGTTCATAATAGTATTATAAAACTTTTTTAGCAAACTTAAGCTCGAACTCCTGAAGACCTATCCCGTCTGACTAAACAGCGATCTAACTACTGACTTTGTACGTCCATACGGAAGGTCGCGTCCCCGCTGTTCCCTGACAATGCGCGGCGAGTCAGTCAGCCTACATCTCAAAAGGGCCAGGTAGGTAACGTCGAAAACGCAGAAAAGTAAGATGCACACGAGGCGCTTTAAGAGGATAAGAGCATCGCTCGCGTAAGAGCTTTTTCTCGACTTGCTCTACGTCATCCTTCCTTCCGATGAATGCGGCGCTCATGCAGCGGCCTACAGGCAAAAGAATTTTAAAATGAGATTCCTCGTGCAAGCTGAAGAAGCGGGGGTGGGGCAAGAGGCCAGAGACGGAGAGCGCGGAAGCTCGTTACACGCGCGGATTGCGACGCGCTGCGCGCAAAACGAGGGGAAAGGAATGCGCAGCGGTGCGTGAAGACGACACGCCAGCGTCGCGGAGAAAGTAAGATTTATAGGGGTATCTTCCTTGCACGCTGTTGCGATCGCGCGAGAGAGGTGCACAACGAGGGGGTAAGACCGCGATATCGAATTATTAACCGCCGCGAAACTTTTGTGAACTGCGAGGACCGTTTTTTTGCTTTTTATGGGATTTTCTGCGGTTCGTTGGCGAACTCGGCGGAGAGTAAAGTACTTTGATATTTAGAATTAAAATTTGAATACATTTTACGCGTTGATTAAAATTTTTTTACGGGCTTTGTTATATACTACTGATTTGCGTTTTATTCTATAGAACACGAGAATTTAAGAAAATTATCACTCTTTTTCGTGTAGTTGCGGATAAAAAATGTGCGCGTAAAAAAATAGAGTTTTAATTTTATTTCACGAACAAAGTAACTTCTTAGAAAATTGAATTTTTTCGAAAGAGGTTTGCTAAAACTTAAAGTTGGGTTTAAAGTCAATCGAATACAAGCGAGTCAAAATTGATTTAAGTGCATTTCTCAAGTTAGATTAGTTAGAGGATCTGATACTGGAGACCAAAGTTAAATTTAAACTCAGCTAAAGCTCCCAGGATTCCGGTTGAATTTCACTCAAATGACAACGTTAGATTTGTCTGCAAATTCATGTTAAATACAATCTCCATTATTATTGCACAAAATTTTATTCGCACTTCAAGTTGTTCATGTAGTATTCGTGAATTTATTCGCTTACAATTTATTCTGAGTAACGCAAACTGTTTATTTATAATTATAATTTAACACCCGCTAAAAGTGAGTTTATTTATTTAAATTGTCAGTACGAAACGAGAGTAAAAAAATACTTTTTATTCTTGCTCGAATCATCAAAAATGGAGCTAGTACCGAGAATAGCACTTGCGGTGCAATTTACATCTTATGAAAGAAAAGTAATAGTGCACATCAAGTAAAATGTACAAAATACAACAAATAGACTTTCTAATGGAGGCACTTCGTATAGGAATTCAGGAAGGGAGTTCATTTTTCAGCTTTATTACAATTCGTCGGCCGGTAATAGGACTTGTCACTCAGCCAGGCTCTCACAGCGGGCGAAAAGAAAGTGAATGGAATTCGAACACATTTCGCATTCACTGCTGCTGCGTTTTATTGCCCGCCACCCTCATGCGAATAAGAACTTGGCCGGATTTCCCGGGGACGTTGCTCGTAGTTCCGGCAAAGGCTAAGCGCGACCATAAAATTATATCTCGAGCCATAACCGTTTCATCATCGCTCCGACAATTTCTTTTAATTATCCACAGTTATTTAACAAACTGTTTCAATTGTTCAACTCGCTTTTTTATTTTCATAAACTTGAACACATTTTTTTTTATTTTTTAAAAATTTAATTACTTTTTTTCCATTCAAAACTTTAGTAGTATACACTTTTGCAATAGAAAGAAGAATGATGAAAATATATTATATCCCGAAAAATTGTCAGCAGTATTTTTCTTCATATTTATTTTACTGCAATCCGCGCGATACAATATATTTTCAAAATTTTTCCGCGGAATTAAAAAGACGCAGCAAAAAAAAATACAAGGCAGAAATATAAAAGCTGCGCAATAAAACAAAATGAGTAAAAAAAAGCGCATCCTTAATAGAGGTCGAAAAATCGTTACCGCGAAAAAATTGGTTATGAGCTTAAGCGTGAATTTCATTTGATTGCCGCGACTGCAGAATAAAAAGTGCCACGTCTCCATTTTACCGAGAGGAAAGCCGAGGGGAAAGTAAAAAAGAAAAAGAAAAAAAGAAATACGCTGAAAGTGGCGAGCGTCGAGGGTTGACCGGGTGCTGATATTGGTTTTTCGTCCGCTACGCCTCGTCCCTACAATTTTCTTCTGGCGCCCCCCAGCCGCACCGGCGCGTATATTTATTCGTCATTACTTCTCCGGTCGGTCGACGAAATCACACCCGGCCATTAAGCTGCGAACGACTGCGCGCGGCCGCGTCAACGAGATTTATAATTTCATGAATCGCGCGCTCTGGCGCCGCTCTGTTTTGCCGCTGCACAACTTACACCTATTTCTCGCGGGCGCGCTTTAAAGCGCTGATGAAACACGAGTAACGTCAGCGCAATTTGCACTAAATCAACCGCGCAATTTCCGCCCTTCCGTCGGCGAGCCCATGGCGCGTGTGCGGAGCGTAGGCTTGGGCACGGCTGTAAGCGAGCCTTTTTTCTGTCCCTCTTGCTCACTCTTTCGGCTTTCGGCGAGGAAAAAAAAAAGCGGGCGCGTCGATGGGCCGCGGGAGGGAAAAAATTAATTGCTGATAACGCTGATAGCGACGATTTTTTGGCCGCGTGTTATTGGCGGAGCGCCGAAGATTAACGAGGAAATTCCAATGGCATTTTTCGCCGCTGAATTTTTTTTTTTATGACACGCGCTAACGAATATTCAGCGAGAGATTAAGCGTCATTTTCGGAAAAATTATTAATCGCGAGGAGTTTTACAACCTGCAAGGCCATTCATTTTTCTTGGTAACAGCGAAATTAACACCTGTAATTTGATGAACATTGTACGTATTGAATTTTTTTTATGGGGTTTGAAATTTATTATGCTTAATGATATACATATATCTCGTGATATATACTTTATTTTATATCTCATAAATAATAAGTTAATTTCATTATTACCATTAATGCTTTTCATGATTCATTATCTTCATTTCTATTTTTTATATAATATTCCTGTAAAAATCATTACGCATCCTTGAACCGCCTTGTTATATACGGTTTGTAAATCTCACCCCTTGTTATACGACCCACGACCAAGCCAACGTTTAACATTTGTTTGACTAAACTGATCCATTTTGAATATTTCCTCATTCTTTGTCCATCTCGTAGTCAAGACTTTGTGGCTCAAGAAAACAAAAATTAAGAGAGAGATAGCTTTTAATTGGTCGCAATTAAGATTTTTCAATGTTCGCTTGCGTGTGCATAAGCGAGTGCAGCCTCGAGCAGTCGCCCACTTAGTTTTTCTTTTTTTTTTTCTCAGCTCTCGCAATTTTTTTCTTTAAAATAGCGAGAAAAAGGCGCTAGACATATTAAATTTAATTTTTTCGTACGCGTGATTCTCGCTTAATTAAAATCTTTTCGAATCGCTTGGTGTCGTGTGGGGTGGATGTTTTCGGCTTGCCACTGATGATGGATCATTTTCGTATATCATAACGTAACCCTTTTTTCGCATAATTAGTGCGACGGCTTTTACGATATTACGAAGTTTGCGGTTATTTTTCGTGCAATCATGCTAACGCGAATTTACTTCAGACACTCTGTAAGCAATGAATATCAATTACTGCACTGGATATAATGAAGGCAGAAAGTAGCAAATTTTACTAATCAGATAAGAGCTGGCGATGGAAACTATTCCATTTTTATGAACAACGTACGTCGTAACTGCATTAATAATAGATGCCTTTTTAAAAAAATTTCGCTTAGTCATTTAAATTGTTAATTAAAGTTAATAGTCTCATAATTGATATAGAAATACAAATTTATTCGCAATTATCATATACTCTCTAAAAATGAATAAGTTAATTTCACATATTCATTTGTAGAGAGTATACTTATTCACTAAAAGTGTATTTTCGAAAAAGCTTTTACATTTTGATAAAGTATTACCTTGTAATTCGATTAGTCACTAATGAGTATAGATTTATGTCTCCAGCCGAATTACAAATTAACATCTTTCTCCCCGCAGAAAAAATAAAGAATACTACTCTCGAAGCAATTTAGCTAATTTTCCCGGCGAAGTAAAGTGTAATTAACTTCCCCGACGAAGTTAACTTTAACCGAAATCGGAAAAAAGCTTTAAAGTGCAAAAGCCATTTATCAGTGAACGGAGTCGAACGTAATTGACAGCAGCGAGTAAATGCTGTTCAACTTTGCTCGGTGAATTCACCTCCTACGACAAATCGCGAAGTCAGTATCGCCTTCAGAATGCAAAATTCAAAATAGGAGTTCGCGTGGATCGGGAGCCTGCTTACTATTCAAACGCTCCCACAATTGGGATTTCCACAGGCAGCGGCAGGAGACGCGAGTGATAGGGATTTCGGCGCGCAAGGAAAGGTCGCCCAGAAGAGGCCGCAGCCCGGACGCAGACGCGCTAAGGCGGTATTTTGTGAGGCATTTCCTCGGTGGGGTGGGGAATCGAATGTATTTTTACAGCGTCGTCAAAAGCAGGCCCGCGCTTGGCTTTACGGCGAATGCGCTGCTCCAGCGACCGGATTTCGTCCTTTATCTTTCCTCGCCGTTTTTCTTGCCGCTTTATGCCCCCGCCTCCCGCACCGACGCCCGCGCTATTACGCTTCTAAACCGCGCGTGCATGCACGCCAGTTGAGATTGCCCTATCTCCGAGCCCTCCGTCGTAAGACGGCGACGATCGCCCTTAACGCGCGTCTTTAGTTTTAGGATGGGGACGTTTTGCGAGAGTATATAAATGAAATCAAAACTTTCCGTTGGGTTCTGCATTTTTTTTCATGGCCGTTTAATCCCTGTTTAAGGAGCGTGTTGAAAAAATCATGACGTTGTACTCTATTCGAATAAAGCTTTATGTTTCAATAATCGGATGTTAATTTTAAGCTTTCATTTCAGGGTTTTTATATAAATTCTTTGTAGAAGCCGAGCTAAGATGATGTTTTAGCAAATTAATTAATTATTAATTCATCAAGATTAGTTTTTCCATTTTATACTCCAAAGATAAAAATTTAATCGCCAAACGGAATATTTTAATAGAGGATTAGATTTTAATGGATCACAGATTGGCTAAGTCTCTCAGAACTATTGGGTTGACACAAAATTTCGAGCTCCGCGAGTGAATCTATCAGCAGCGAAAGGATCAGCGGATCGGTTGATCCTTTCAACCGCTCCGTATCAGTCTCGGCCAGTTAGACTAAACCTGCGGGGGATAAGTTTTCTGGTCAACATTACGACAGAGTGATCCAACTTGTAATTATAATATCGACCTTAAACATTATATAATCCTTCCCTAAATAATCTATTAAATTAATTAATACGCAGTAGTGTTTATTGCCCAAAACCAGAGGATCTACAAATCAAAATATTTACAATTCAACAAATAAAACGATTCTAATTCTCGATTTAGAAACTTTAACCGAAACGTTTTTGACAGAAGGACAGTGATGTCCGGCCGGCAAACAAACGGCCGAGACTCTGTCGAGCAAGAAGCTCGACGGTCCGACGTTGCCAGAGACTCGGGGACGCAAGGCAAGGAGTAACATCGCACTGGCGAATCCCCCCAGGATACCGTTGCGCGCGAGGGGTCGCGATGCGGCGGCAACAGCCGGCCGTGTCTGCCTGACGTTTCTGGGGGAGGAGAGCCGTGAGGGGGTTGGGCGTTAAAGCGAGGCGGCTAAGTGCCACCGGAGCGCACCGGCCGTCTCGAGCCTTTCTTATCTCGGTCTACGCGCCCGTGCGCAATCCGCCCGCAGCTCCTTCCACTCGAACCTCCAGCTTGTTTATCCGCACGCCGTACGCGGAACAGCTTCGTTGAGAGTTATTTCGCCTTTTTTTTTAAAGCCCTCTTCCTTTGCCGGGAGCGAGATAAAAATGCGAGATGCTTAAATGCAAAGCAGCCGCGTCGATGGTTTTTACCCGGGCGGGTTGTTCTTTTTTTGGAGTTGGAAAAAGCAGTTGAAACGACGAGGTGTAATTAAACGAGAAACACTGAGGTACTTGATACTTTCAAGTTGTATCGGTGTTCGACTATTTTAACAATTAGTTCTAACAAAATAGTTTCTACATTCGAAAAACATAGAATGGTTGTAATAAAAATTACTATTCTGATTTGTAACGCAGAGACATAGTTTAATTTAAAATTTAGTGTAAGTTCAGCCAAATTTTCGTTGCTCGTATTTGTCGTAAACTAAATTACAATCAAGTAGTTGTTATCCAATTGAAGGAGACCCTTTGTCATCTGATGCAGCTGGCATCGAGCGGGAATTCCTCCTTTCGCGGTGGTGTCCCTACTTCATCTTGGTAAAAAGAAACAAGGGAAAAAGCTTTTTCAGAAAATCGCTCTTGGAGCTACGACTGGACGTCGGGCAGGGGTTGGTCTCTGCGGTGACCACGCGGATTTGCCCAGGCATTCGAAAACTTTCGAATCGCGTGCGGACTTGGCAACCGCGAGCGCAACGACGTACACACCATCCAGGAACTCGAAATTCGTGCGACATTATGTCGTAAACTTAGATCTCAAAGTCGCGGCAAAGCTTTGCTTTCCTCAGGTGGGGGTGGAGGTACAGGGCGTATCTTGAGCGAACGGCCACACTCCATAAGTGGCCAGTTCAAGTGCACATTGCTACATTATTTAAGCGGCGTTTTCTTTTCCTCTCTTGCAATGAGCGGGTCGAAGGAAAAAATATGACGATTGGCTCCTGCAGTACAATTTCTAGGAAGAACAATAATACGCAAATTATTTGTTGCATTCAGTCTCAATAAATTCGTTGATTTTATTTAAAAATTATTGTTTACCAAGTCTATTCTTCAATTCTTCTAAAATCGTGATTATATAATATTTAACATTCTCTTCTATACTAAAAAAATTAATTTATCTAGTTTTAAGGAATCTGTGAAAACCAAATAAAATTATTATAAGTTTAGTATATTCGAATTTGTGTATTAAAGTTATAAAAAAAATATACCTTTCTGTATCTGATAACTGTAGATTTCGAGGGTAATATTGACAGAAAGAAGGCTTTTTTAGGTAGGTTAGCAATTAATCGAAAACATATTTGGGAGTAGCCAACCACGTTGTACATTCTCAGAAATCTTCCATTTTACTTCCACTAAAGATCCAACCAATTTTAACAATTTTATACTGTGCCATGGTGCTAAGGACTGGTCACTAACACAGTTTTTCTATACTGTTCTCTTCTGGCGATTGTTATCCTGTTATCCAAATCCAGCCTAATATTCTGAAATTTAAACAATATAATATTAGTACGAAAATAGAATAAAGTTCTTTAATAATAAAATAATTTGGTATTACTTTATAAAATCACGCCAGAGAATATTAAACTGTCCTAGAATCATTGGCATATTTTGGGGCTGTAAATAATTTTGGAAGCTTTGGACACTTGCCATTTTGCTCATGGAATGGATCCGATAATAAAGTTCTCTAATAATAAAATAATTTGGTATTACCTTATAAAATCACTTCAGTGAATATTAAACTGTCCTAGAATCATTTTGCATATTTTGGGGCTGTAAATAATTTTGGAAGCTTTGGACACTTACCATTTTGCTCATGGAATGGATCCGATACTGTGTTATGCTGGACAAGTTCTTCTTATCCTTGAGAGAATGCCACAGTGCCAAAGGCTACTGGCTAGAACACTACTTTTGAGGCAGGTAATTTTCACAATTTTATACTGTGCCATGGTGCTAAGGACTGTGGTCAAGAACACAGTTCTTCTAAATTGCTCTCTTCTGGCGATTGTTATCCTGTTATCTTAATCCTGCCTAATATTCTGAAATTTAAACAATATAATATTAGTAGAAAATAGAATAAAGTTCTCTAATAATAAAATAATTTGGTATTACCTTATAAAATCACTTCAGTGAATATTAAACTGTCCTAGAATCATTTTGCATATTTTGGGGCTGTAATAATTTTGGAAGCTTTGGACACTTGGCATTTTGCTCCTGGAATGGATCCGATACTGTGTTATGCTGGACCCGTTCTTCTTATCCTTGAGAGAATGCCACAGTGCCAAAGACTACTGGCTAGAACATTACTTTTGAGGTAGGTAATTTTCACAATTTTATACTGTGCCATGGTGCTAAGGACTGTGGTCAAGAACACAGTTCTTCTAAATTGCTCTCTTCTGGCGATTGTTATCCTGTTATCTTAATCCTGCCTAATATTCTGAAATTTAAACAATATAATATTAGTAGAAAATAGAATAAAGTTCTCTAATAATAAAATAATTTGGTATTACCTTATAAAATCACTTCAGTGAATATTAAACTGTCCTAGAATCATTTTGCATATTTTGGGGCTGTAAATAATTTTGGAAGCTTTGGACACTTACCATTTTGCTCATGGAATGGATCCGATACTGTGTTATGCTGGACAAGTTCTTCTTATCCTTGAGAGAATGCCACAGTGCCAAAGGCTACTGGCTAGAACACTACTTTTGAGGCAGGTAATTTTCACAATTTTATACTGTGCCATGGTGCTAAGGACTGTGGTCAAGAACACAGTTCTTCTAAATTGCTCTCTTCTGGCGATTGTTATCCTGTTATCTTAATCCTGCCTAATATTCTGAAATTTAAACAATATATAATATTAGTATAATTATATTATATATATAATATTAGTAGAAAATAGAATAAAGTTCTCTAATAATAAAATAATTTGGTATTACCTTATAAAATCACTTCAGTGAATATTAAACTGTCCTAGAATCATTTTGCATATTTTGGGGCTGTAATAATTTTGGAAGCTTTGGACACTTGGCATTTTGCTCCTGGAATGGATCCGATACTGTGTTATGCTGGACCAGTTCTTCTTATCCTTGAGAGAATGCCACAGTGCCAAAGACTACTGGCTAGAACATTACTTTTGAGGTAGGTAATTTTCACAATTTTATACTGTGCCATGGTGCTAAGGACTGTGGTCAAGAACACAGTTCTTCTAAATTGCTCTCTTCTGGCGATTGTTATCCTGTTATCTTAATCCTGCCTAATATTCTGAAATTTAAACAATATAATATTAGTAGAAAATAGAATAAAGTTCTCTAATAATAAAATAATTTGGTATTACCTTATAAAATCACTTCAGTGAATATTAAACTGTCCTAGAATCATTTTGCATATTTTGGGGCTGTAATAATTTTGGAAGCTTTGGACACTTGGCATTTTGCTCCTGGAATGGATCCGATACTGTGTTATGCTGGACCAGTTCTTCTTATCCTTGAGAGAATGCCACAGTGCCAAAGACTACTGGCTAGAACATTACTTTTGAGGTAGGTAATTTTCACAATTTTATACTGTGCCATGGTGCTAAGGACTGTGGTCAAGAACACAGTTCTTCTAATTGCTCTCTTCTGGCGATTGTTATCCTGTTATCTTAATCCTGCCTAATATTCTGAAATTTAAACAATATAATATTAGTAGAAAATAGAATAAAGTTCTCTAATAATAAAATAATTTGGTATTACCTTATAAAATCACTTCAGTGAATATTAAACTGTCCTAGAATCATTTTGCATATTTTGGGGCTGTAATAATTTTGGAAGCTTTGGACACTTGGCATTTTGCTCCTGGAATGGATCCGATACTGTGTTATGCTGGACCAGTTCTTCTTATCCTTGAGAGAATGCCACAGTGCCAAAGACTACTGGCTAGAACATTACTTTTGAGGTAGGTAATTTTCACAATTTTATACTGTGCCATGGTGCTAAGGACTGTGGTCAAGAACACAGTTCTTCTAAATTGCTCTCTTCTGGCGATTGTTATCCTGTTATCTTAATCCTGCCTAATATTCTGAAATTTAAACAATATAATATTAGTAGAAAATAGAATAAAGTTCTCTAATAATAAAATAATTTGGTATTACCTTATAAAATCACTTCAGTGAATTTTAAACTGTCCTAGAATCATTTTGCATATTTTGGGGCTGTAATAATTTTGGAAGCTTTGGACACTTGGCATTTTGCTCCTGGAATGGATCCGATACTGTGTTATGCTGGACAAGTTCTTCTTATCCTTGATAGAATGCCACAGTGCCAAAGGCTACTGGCTAGAACACTACTTTTGAGGTAGGTAATTTTCACAATTTTATACTGTGCCATGGTGCTAAGGACTGTGGTCAAGAACACAGTTCTTCTAAATTGCTCTCTTCTGGCGATTGTTATCCTGTTATTCTAATCCGGCAAAGCATTCTAAAATTTAGACAATATAATATTAGTACGAAAATAGAATAAAGTTCTCCAATAATAAAATAATTTGGTATTACTTTATAAAATCACGTCAGAGAATATTAAACTGTCCTGGCTATAAATAATTTTGGAAGTTTCTGCGGTAGGACCATTATACGGAGTACCTTATATTATGGATTGTTTTCTTCTGCTGATTGCTATTGTATTGCCTCGGAATGATTCCACATCTTTACGAGGCTAATATTTTTGCTGCATTCTTGAGAATGGTGAGAGTTTTAAGCGTTGATCAAAAGGCATGAATTTTTTATTGTCAATCCACTAAAAGCAATAGTATTTTTTTAATATATAAAAGTTAAAAATAGGTTACAGTCGAGACATTTTTATATACTTCACTTCAACAAAATCCGTATTCTTGAAACGCAGGTTCTTTGCAGGCTTTGATGGTATAAGAACATTATTTTTAGTTATCGCGTAATTATAATAAATGTTATAAAATTTAAAAAAAAATTAACATACTTTCCAGGGTGTAACTGAAACTAAACGTTAAGAGTATTGTGTGCGCGGAATGTTGGTAGCAGTGGCACCAGTCCGCCGCCGCTGCCGCCGGCATCCGCCGTCTTCCGACTTCCGCCGTCCGGCTTCCTCAGTAGAAAGAACGGCGCAGGTTGCAGCTACTGAAGTACAGTATGGCAGTTTCCAACTCCGAAAAATTCACCATCCACATCTTGCTCCAATTTTTATTCCTGTTGATTGAAGCACCTACAGAACAAATCGGATAAGAAGAATCAGAACTTTTTCGTCGGGTTCAACTGTATGTAAGTAGATGCATACGTATAGACACGCAAGCTCAGTGCAACGCGACTCCTGAATTTCAAAGCCGCGAGTTCGCGAAATTAATCTATTTTAGGATAAACTGCGCCACAAAAACATATAAAATATTCAATTCATTAAAATTTGATCCCGTTGGGACAAAATTTCGGTCGCATTAGCCTTCCAGCGAAAAATATAAAAAATTCAATATATATAGATATAGCGTTCAGATCGCGGGGACCGTTGGGCTCGAGCATGCAAATGGCGGCCATTTGCAAGGGGACGTTTCTCGGAACCAGCTCTCGACTTTTAGCGCCAAAAAGACTTTTCTTTCCACAAATCCTTGTTGAATCCGATAGTTGTTATCGATAGTTGTTATCGATTTAAACAACCGCCGATGGTTGAAGGTAAGAAATTTGCGATATTTTTTCGTGGGGCTCGACTTTTGCAAGCGGGCATGTATATAGATATACGAGTCAAAGCAAGATCAAGCGTCCAAATTTTGAGGTTCACGAATCACAAAAATATTCTTTCTATGGACCAAGCGGTACTTAAAAAACATTTAAAATGTTGGATTCTTCAATAATTGATACCGCGGGGGCGAGATTTCGGTCGGAGTAGTCTTTTATTGAGTCATTTCAAAAGCGGCATATATATAGATATATACACTCTTAGTGCGATGCATTCCATTCGGAATATTTGGAGCCTTAGCCGTCCAAATATTGTCAAGTAAAATTGATTAAAATAATTATTAATTATTTTTTTAAATATAGAAAAAAATACTTCTAAACATTTATTACACATATTCAAAAATTAAAGAAAAAATTTTATTCTTAAATTTTTTAAATTTTATTTTTATATTCTTGTTCAATTTATCTTATGTGTAACTTACTTCAGGAAAAAGCTTCTTCGATTGCTCAAACCAAGGCCGTAACACCTTCAAAAGGATTGGATCAAGGCTTTGGCTATTTCAAGTGGTCGGACCGAGGTTGTAACTCCTTCAAAGGATGGTACCAAGATAAAAGTGTTGGATCGAGGCTATGACTCTAACAATGGGTGGAATCAAAGCTATGACTCCTTCGATGGGTACGATAGGCTTTATCTGTGTCAATGGGTCAAAATAAAGCTATGGCTCCTTTAATGCGTACGAACAAGTCCACAACTCTGTTAGTGAGTCAACGCAAAACTGATGCTCCTCTGATGTGTTGATGATCCTTGCTGTGATTTATTTCTTCAACAAGAATTTAATCAGTCTTCTGTAAGTACTAGTTTAGAAAATAAATTATTATCACTGGCACGATACTAGAGATTTATAAAAGTCGTTATATGTTTTTATATGTACAGGATATTATAGAAAATCTTGTGGAGAATTTCTGAAATTATGAAACTTACCTGACTTATACTGCGAAATACAATTCCAAGTGATTACAGGCACAATTGAAAGCATTCTTTCTACTTGAAACTACTTAACCTGGAAATGTAGTTATCTCACAAGGTGTAGTATAATTTTTATAATTTATAAATAGAAACTGTTTTTAATTACGGGATAAATAATAATGTTCTTTCTTTTTTGCAGAAAATGAATTCCTGGAGAGAAAAAGGAACCATTATCATTAGCACAGCTGCTGAATATTGAAGTAAGCCTCCACAAATAATCAAACTGAGATTTCTAAAATTCATGACTCTATTTATTAGTACTAGTGACACTAGTCACTAGACTATTCATTCTGCTAGCGCTTTCTCCCATATTCATAAGAGATAAAAGAGGACTAGTAATTTAAATGTAAATTCAAATATAATATTTACAAAAATCAAAAATTAATATAAACTAATACAACTTTATAAGGTGAAGATTGTTTTATACTAATTTAATTTCAAAAATATTAATGTATATTCATTCAAAAATATCTACCTACATTTATTTATCTAATATAATTTATTATTGTATTAGCTTATATAAACGAGTTAGGATTTTATAATTAAATTGTCAGAAATTCTTTGAATAATACAGTTTTGACTTATTGAGAATATTTTTTATTTTCAATGAATTTTTATATTAAATTTGCAGAATTAAGCGGTTATCCATTAGTATTAACATGATCTAAAAGCAAATATATTTGTTTTCTTTTTAACATTTAGTCATTCTTCATGCTTTTTTGTTGAGATTAACGCATGTAGTTTCTGTATTTGACGAACCAACATTTATACATTTTTAAAGAAAATTTTGTATTTAAAAATATTTAAATAAAAATAATAATGCGCAATTAACATTCTACGTTCTTTTTTTATTTTTCAGGAGGAGGGGTGTCACCTCATCTACAAACGACGAGTCTGGATGTCTCAACAAAAATAGAAGCACCAATGAGAATTAATGCATCTGTGTGACCCTTCATAGGCAATTATCGTTCTTCGATGATTTCCCACTTTAGGGCCTCTTATGCGAATTCTCATTGTTGTCTCTATGCACCTCACCTCGGTCGTCGAGATAATTCGAATTTAATTTATATCGTCTAACTCGTATTCTTTAAAATTTCACTCTCCCAGAGAAAATCGGGTTGCCTGATCTTCATTGGAAATTAGTGCAATTTCATTGAATAAGAGTAAGCGATATATAAAATGGGATTCGACGGGATCTCCGAGTACTTGAAGGTGCGGAAGATGACGGTGGAGGCCAAGCTGCCGTCGTTTTCAACGAGGGAATCCGCGGCTGTGAGCGATTTTTTTCTTTCAAGCAATCAACCTCTTCCTTTCTGGACCGATTATTTCTAATATACAACTGAACGAAGTTTTTTAAAACATATTGTCAAGTTTCGCGGCTGTAAATGTTTTATATTACACCACGCATGGATTTTATTTTAAAATTATCTTTTAAATCCTATTTTAAGTGACTTTGAAATTAGCTTATCTTTTAAATCATTGTTAGCTTTCTAATTTAGGTAATTTTATTAGATTTGCATAGGATATTTCCCTTGACCCTTTTAGTCTTTTTTCTTATCTTTACAGCAAGGATATACGGTTTTGATACAGTGTATCTGTACACTGTAAAGACACGCATTGTGCAGTGTCTCATCAGAATTTATCATCGAATAGAGGTACAAGAACCGTCAAGAAAATATTGTACGATATTAATGCGATAAATCATTCACGGGCTAAAGTGATTGTGGACTTGAAGTCAAGCGAGTCCGCGAATCACCTCTCGTACTGGTATCAAAATATGTGCTATGTTTCATCTGTTCCAGGTAATGCAACACTGCAGCGTTACATTAACAGTAGGCAGATGACATGCTCCTATCTTATACTTTATCATGTATAAAAAGATAGGATAGGATTGTTACTGACAGTGACAATCACACAACCCCCCTTCCCCACCCTAATTTTAGAGTAAAATTTAATTTTTCGCAAATTAGGTATAATATAAAACATATTTTTTTTTATAAAATTGCGTGAAGAGGTTGGTTGCTATATATTTTTTAATATTGTTGTTTCATACATACTATAACGTGTATATAATGTTCCGAAGAGGATTCTATTGATGGTAAGCAATTTTTTATTTACTACATGGATGTTTGCATGAACTTTTCAAGAGTTTCATTAAGCATATTTCATTTTTGATCTTGAAATTGAATTGTGTTATTTTATTGCAGGGAAAATTATTAAGACAATATTGAATTTTCTACATAGATGATATCTAAAAACAAAAACATGACAGTTATCGTATGCATTACATTAGAGTATCATAGTAATCATTTCGCACTCAATGGAAAAAGGAAATAAAAAAAATGTAAGTAGATAGAAATTTTTAAGGACGTTGATTTATTTTAATTAGCTGTGCGCTGCCATATCGAACGGATGAGAGGAGAAAGGATGGTGATATGCTTGTCAGTTTATCACGACACTTTCGAGGGTTTTTTTTTTGTAATTTCGTGGCTTTGAACATGAGAGCTTTGCGCATAAACAAGTTTAATTCTTTTTTTACGGTTTTTTTTAAACGAAGCTTTCAGAACAGAAGTGTTGATTGAAAGTTTTGTGAATTAGATATAGCAAAATGGAATTAAATAATAAAAAAGGTTGCATAGGTATATAATAATGTAAAAAATACATTTAAATATACGAGAAAAATGTGTATTGAAAATTACTAATATGCACTAGAATAAATAAAACTAAAGCTACAGCAACAGTTTACTGCGTAGTAAACTATAGTAATTTTTAACGTATTATTTTTTTGCGTCCACGCCATCGAAATCTCAGATTCCTAAATATTGCACTTAGGATTAGCTTAGTCACGTACCCTTAATTGACTAATAATGACATTAAAATTTTATATTGACAAAGAAAATAAATGTGAAAGTAAGCTCTCTTTGTCCGGAGCAAATTGAGAGTAAAGTGCCGGAGGGGGATGGATGGAGGATAAGGCTGGCTCGTGAATTGCATTACGCTAAGTCGATTCCAGTTGGGTGCAACTTCGAGAGGTTTATTGTAAGCTCATCCGTAAATTCCCCCGGGCGCGAACTCCTCTTTCGCCTCATCTTGTCTTAAGCGTGTTTATTATTTTTAAGCAACTTAACCGTAAGAGCAGCGCGCTCGCGCCCGCCTCTTCATTATGGCTCGCTCCAAGTTTACGTTTGAATAAGGCTCCGAGCGACAAATTTGCGCTGCTAATGGAGCAAAATTTTATTCATATATCTCGAAAAGGCGATCGAGACTTTAACTTACCGCGTGCTATAACTGCTGCTTTGCCGGAGTTGCACTAATTCAATGCTTTTAAGCAATTGATTCGTTATGCACAGTTTATTTGTGTGTGATGGTTGAGGAACTTTTGTTTTTTGCGATGTTCGAAATCTTAACGCTAGCAAACGAAAAGTCTCAAAAGAAAAAAGAAGACAATTTTCTAAACAAAATTGCGAAACTCTTGCAACTATGCATAACAAATAAAATAAACGGAACAAATATGAAAATTCTGCGGTTCTTTTCGAAACTTGCAGAAAAACTTATTTCTAAGCAAAAGCTTTGAGCATTCGATCCGTCCTACGCACGCGTCGAGGGAAGTTTCAACTTTCACGTTCGTGACTCACTTTAACGGGGCATCCTTTATCGTTGAGAGCCGCCCCTCTCGAATCGCTCAGACACTGCCGCCGCAACATGCAGGGAACTTGCGGGAACTCGGGAAGGTGCGAGGCGTGCTCAAAGGGACTCCCTTTAAAGAGACTGGCCATTGACGAGGGACTTCTCATACTTAGATACGTGAGTGCAGATGCGCCAGTCATTCGAAGTGGTGCTTATGACGAAAAAATTTTCGTTAGAACTGACGGTCGAATGGTGAATTTAATCAATATCGATGTAAATATGTAGAAATGAGTGAATGAAAATCTATAATTTTTAGATTTCGGTTAAAAAAATAAAATAAACAACAAATTTGCTTGATAATAGAGTATATAAAAATTGTAAATTAAGAAAAAGGAAATGCTAATTGCGGAAGTGTTAATTGTATAAGGAAATGTTAACAGGTCCCGGTATATTAAAATTTAGTTAAAGTTACTATCAATTGGCATACTTTTTTTCATCTAGAATTCTCTATGTAAGGGTCAGTCTGCATATTTTACTGAAGAGTTAAGTAGGCCGACGTGGAACGAAAAGGTCCGAGTATTCACCCAGAATGTATTTTTGCGTTACAAATACTAGACGTTATTACATTGGAATTTGCATTCATTACCATTCCTAGTATTTTGCAAAATATAACAATAAAGTCCGTCTCTAGTCAAGATATACTATCTATCTATTTTTGTGAACAAAGGTTCACAAGGGAAATGTAAAAAATTCGCATAATAGAAAATAAAAAAGGAAGGTTAAAAATTCATGACAGTCACGGGAATCGTTAAAATTTTATAACCAAAGCACATGACTGTCAAAGCAAATTCTTTATCGTAACTTACAACAAAAGCACGCAATTTGCTTCGGTCTATCAGCAACGTATATAGGCAATGCCGCATCGATCCGACCATTCTTTCGCATTTACGTCAAAACCCGATACCGTAAATTGACGAAAACAGCTGCTCTCGATTCTTGGCGAGAGCCAGTCGTACCTTCGCTGCCGCCGTACACCGCCGATCCCGATGGCTTTTTACTCCAAGTCTGTGTATATATAGCCGGGCTCCTGTGAGGGTGCATATATGTGCCGAGGGAAGGAATTCAGAGACTTTAGTATTTCGTCGTCTTTTCTGATTTCAAGGGCCATTTTACCCCTTTTTTTGCTCGCTCTCTTTCCGTAGACGTTGTATACGAGCATTCTTTGTTCGATTATTCTAGAGAGTCAATCGCCCTTCCATTGTTAGATACTTCGAATCGATCGACTATTTTTGACCATTATCAATAAAAAATATTTTTTTTTATCATTATTTATTTATTGAGAACTTCGGTTCGAGTGTATGTTTGTTCAGTTTGAATCCAGAAGTTTTAATTTCAATTAGTAGAAGACGATTCCGTAAAAAGCGCATACGATGTAACTGAAATATTTAATTTGCTAGCAAAATCCGACGCGCTACGCGCGTTCAATTTCCTTTCTTTACTATTTATTCCGGATCCATTTTTGAAGTTAGACATCTTCACAACATCCGGTCAGCACTTTCTTAAGGGAAGAAAATACGTCAACGTCAGCTTAATGTATAAACAAAATGTACAGTAGAACATTTCTTACCTTAAACCGCGAGTTTCGTTAAAATTTTATCACTGAATCTTAAGCGCATATCTTCATTTTTACTGCAAAACAAACACGTCACTCTCGTACTTCGTGACGTGAAAAATTCACGTTAATAAAAGTCCGTAGTGCTACGGAGGTGATGCTCCAACCCGGCGCCACCAGACTTTCCGCTTTAAAAAAGGAATTTTACAAAAAAGTAAAGCCCGGGTGCTGTGGGAGCGCCCGAGAATTTCACTACCATAAATTATTTAACGGGCGTTCGCGTAAGTATGAATGATATATATCGCGCGCGAATAAAACGGTCCTGTCGACTCGCGCCGAGGACGCCGGTCCCGCGGGAGGCGCGAGGCCGCCTCCTCCTCGGGCGGTCCTCATAAACGTGTGCGCCTGTAACGGGCAAAAAATTGTACTTCACGGCCGGCAGTCTAATGAGATTTTGAATTATGTTGCAGTTACCGGGCTATCGTAATTCACACCACCGGCGCGCTTTCACGCGGCCCTTCTTTCTCCGTCCGACGCCTCCGTCTTATATGTATCTTCGCCGAGGACGCTTCGGATTTTACGCAAATGTGTGTTTAAGCCGCCTGTTATCCTTTATGTCTTATCGAGGGTAATACTACTACGCTCGTTTCGCTTCGAGTGCAAGCTCTTGGCAAATTCGTAAAACAGAAAGATTTAGATTCTTTTCTCGCGATTTATTTCAACTTGTGTTTAGTACTCTTATAATGTCGGAGAGTAATATATCTAAAATATTCATAAATGATTGTCGCGTGGCAAGCATAATTGATTTAGATAGATTTATGAAGATTAGGATAAAATGCTTTTACAAAAATGTTGATCTTGGTTTTTTTAAATCAAATTTATCGCATGAAATAATGGCGCTTCGCACAAAAATAATCCTACTTTCGAGTAATTCGTATGCACGGTATCAGCAAATGGAAAGAAAGAAAAATTAGCCAGGCCGTCCTTTCTCGCTCTCCTACTCTCTCTCACTCCTCACTCGCAATCGTTTGCTCATTCCTACTCCAGGCCGCGTGCGACGTTTATATATACGTGCACGTATAGTCGGTGCCTTGCTTGCTCACACTTTCGGGATTATATGTGACTCAATTACCGTCTCCGTTGCGAACTGCTGAGATTTTTCACCGAGATTTTTCCCTCCCTAAGTTTCTCCTTTTTTTTCGCGCCAACGTATTCGTTGACTACAAAGCTACTTAGATAAAAATCTTCCGAATCGTCCAATCTGATGAACTCTACGAGGCCTTGCTGGTACAGCAAAAAAAATAGAGCGACTGTGTAAGCGTAAGGGAAAATTTAAATTCTTGCCGGGAGCGTTTTCAAGACGATAGAAAGCTCGAACGTAATTGAAACATTTTACTGAATTTAATTTAATAAAGAACAGATTAAACTTCTAGTTCGATAGGAAAACAATTTCTTCCATAAAATATCGCAACATTTTACTTTTGGTAATGAAAGAATCAGAGCTTGAGAAGATAAAAAAATTGTACAGCCTGAAGGAAGAGTAACGTCTTTTTAATTTGATAATGTAACAAAAATACCTTTGATAAGCTGATTCTTTTTTTAAATTAGTATTACTGTCAAATTATATTGGAGCAATTTAAAATTGAAATATGCTGCAATGTGTTTTTGCTTCGGTTTCTTTATCCATCGTCAAATGTTTTATCCATCCAAAAAATTCACTTTTCAAGTAAATGAAACTGCATTCACTAAAACTATTTTACGTAAATGTTCACTAGCTTCTAAAGAATATTAATTAAAAGTAAATAGTTATTAATATAATACCACAGTTTTCTAAAATTAAACGAAAAATTCTATAAAAGGGTGCAAACAATTTTTTATTCAACACTCAAAATAAGCATGAGTCGACATGGTAAAACCTGACACTTGCAGAGCTTGCATTCCACCGCAACGTTGCAAAACAGCAAAAACCCTAGCGTACAAAAGATGCTTCCGTCGCGTATCCGCGTTATTGTCGTGTTCGCGGTTCAAAACAGTCTGCGTCGCGCCAAAAATCGAGAATGAAATGTATGTAAGTAGAAACGTGCCGGGAAAAAATGACCGAAACAGTAAAAAAAGAAAGAAAAAAAGGAAAAAAACTACACCTCGCACGCGCGACTGCTATCGTATGCATGGCTCCGTCGCTCGTGGGTTATGAAGCCAGCCGAGTCTCGCGCTTTGAAGCTCCACCCGGACTTTATTCGACCTTAAATTCAGCCCACTTGGCGGCCGCCGTTGTCTGCCGCTGCGTAGTTTCCGTGCCAAAAACCGAGAGCGCGAACCTCTTCCTCTGCCACCTTCGCGCATTCTGTACTTTAGCACGCGGTTACGCGATGTGCGATTTAATCCCGATGAATGAATTTTTTATGCGTACTCACCGTGCGAGCTTCGCGCATTCCGTGGCGAGTCGAATTTCACCCCCGCACTTGCGCGATATTGAGATCGGAGAATTTTTTATTTCGCGTGCGAAGGGAGAAGTAGTTGGGCTTGCGGTGTTTGACGACCGCTGAATCTTTGATAACTCGTCGAAATCGATGGTTAAGGAGACGCGGAGGATTGAAATTAATATCCGGGTAATATCAGTTTTTTTCGGAAACTTTTACTTTTGCATTTCACACTTTACTGCGAAGGCGTGCATGCAAGTTAGAAAAGTTCGCATTTGCGATGTTCTCACAAGTGAGGAAGTTTCGTAACTGCCCGCTCTTGGCTTTTCAATTCTAATTTTCCAAGTTGTAATAAGCAGTAAAAGTCTTAAAGGATAATGGGAACTTTGTTGAATGTTACTTCTGCTAAAAAGAGCCAATACTGAATAATAGATAAATGCTAGTGCTCGAGCTTAGAAATCTGTATCAATAACATTAAAATCACAAAATAAATTTCAAAAATCATAGTTTTAGTTATACTTTTAGAATTTTAAATGAATGAAACTCCAAGAAAAATCAATAATGTCTAATTTCGTTTTAAAAGATGTTTCAGCAAAAGGAGATTAATTAATAGACTTTAATTATTTCTTGAATGCATCGAAAAATCTGTTATTTCAACGCATATTCAATTATCTTACTTGTGTCGAGTGCTATTATATTCTTCGAAAATCAGAAGTTTTGGAAATTCTGAATATAAATATTCCATTTTATTCACTTATCAAGATTTTTTATACAGTTATAAAACTTGATGGTCTCATTTATTATGTATTTCGTCCTTCATTTTAGTCAGTATTTCGGTGTCCACGTAATAAACAATTACTTGACTCTCCACAAAAACATTCAACTGACTCACCTTCTTTTGACTACTAAAGAATAGCAAAAAAGTTTTTAGTCAAAGTATAGTCAGAAACCGAGAGCATCAAACTTTTTGTAAATCTGTGAAAAAGTGTTATGCTGAAAGAAATCTCACACTGACTTCTTAGAAAGAGAATAGGGAGAAAGTCACGCGGCAAAAGTGGAAAGAAGGAGGCGCGAAATGGGAAGTTAAGGGTAGTAAGAGGGAAGAAGACTACAATCCAGGGACGAGATTATTGCTTCAATATTGCCCAATGCCGGAGGACGATTACATCCAAGTAAAGCCGTGGCGCGTAGTGCGACACGTGCGCCTGCAGGGCTTAGTCCGTGTGCGCTACTGGCCGCGTCTCGACGTTATTAAGTCATCTCTTACAAGTTGTAGCCTCGTGTAAGGCCGAAACTGTCCTATAAGTTAACTCTGAGATTTACGCAAGGGAAGGGAGGAATCTACCGTTGTCCTCCGTTGATCCTACTCCGCTGATGACCCTTGTTGAATCGTGAGTGCACTCGGTTGCTACTTTCGGTTTTTGTGTCTTGATTGGACAGGTTTGTGTTTTGGACCCAACCTACCCTGATTCCTTTTAATGTTTCAAACTGGTATGTGTGTTGATTGCTTCATCATTTTAGTAGGATTTGGAGGTTCTGCGACTGAATCTTTGTAGTTTTTTTTATCTAACATCTAACGTTTACTTACGAAAAGTTTTCATTATTCCCTGCAATGTACGTAATCTTATATCTAATAGCGAATTCACAGACGTTATACATTAAATTCTGCGATTTACCCCTATACTTTTCTATTTTTAAAGCAAATCTAGAATTTTCCAGCTTCTAAACAGATATTGCGAGGGCCATACAAAAATCGAGCAATGTTAGAGTACAAGAGCGATAGAGAGAGAAAGAGAGAAGGTGCGAGGGAGTAGGGACAGTGAGGTAGCGAAGGAGAAAACAAAAAAAAACGAGACTTTCTGTCTTTTTTTTTCTTTCTTTATCCATCGTGCGCCGCCTAGAAACAGAATCGCGCGTGGCCTGCAAGCCGAGGTTCGTTTTGGAGTCTCTTTTGTGCCGTATAGGAGAAAATGAAAAGAAACTCGCGCATCGTGCACTGGACCTGTTTTCTGCACGATGCCGTACTTTTCCAATCTTCTCCAACGACTTTGGAATTTTTATTTTTAATATAACCAACTTTCTTTGCAGTTTACCCTTTGTCGACACTTGCTATTATCGCATATTATACTTACGAATTATTTAATAGGGTTCGTTAATACTACTATTAAAAAATTGACCACGCATATTATTGTTCTATAAAAAAGAATTCTTTGTCAGAATATCATTAGAATTTTGATCATTAACATTTATTAAGCATTTTTAAACTTTCAAATATAAAATATTCACTATTTATGAACTTAATTCCCAAAAGATATCGATGATCAGAAATTTCATCCACCTTGTTTATCTTTCTCCAACAGTCAAAGTCGACTGTATTATTCGATACTTTCATAATGGGATATTTCATAATAGATACAGTTTTGTGCATATCTTAAAAAATGGCCAGGGTAGATTTGACGACTGAACTTCACTGCTACACGAAGTTTGTATATCTCAAAAAAATCTGTAGTAATAACTCTTAGAATGCTAGAATTGGAAAAGGCCTGAAATAATTGTATCCCAGTGCTGTAAATGAAGTATTCCAGTTATGCCAGATATTTCTTTAATGTATGTCACTAAATAATATTCACCTCATAATTTAAACTTCATAATTTCAAAGGATCATTATTGCTGAAGTACAACGAAGTTCAGCATTGAAAAGGTCGGTCAAACGTTAAAATATTTATGAAACTTAGAGTCGTTAATGAAGTGGCGTATTCGTCGGTCTCACCGGCGACCATGGCGTCAGAGACCAAGCGTTCCCGGAGCTTTGTACTTGGTCCGAACGGAAGCTGGGCTTCGTTAGCTCGAGCTCGAAACACGGGGATAATAGTTGCACGTGACCCCTTGTAGTATAACGACACTTCAATTAGGAGCCGGATCCGTGGTAGGAAAACAGACGAGCAAATGAACCGGGCCAAGAAAGGCTGGTGCGTACGTGGCTTATAACCTCGCGTAATTACCGGCGGGTCTGGCCGTTAACCACTTACTTGGACTACGTCTGGTTCTACCTTTGTGCTCGCTCTGCTTTTACTTCCGTGACTTTTTTGCTTCTTATCGGGGCTGCGCCTCGACTCCTTTGTACTTGGCCAGGGATGGACGCTTGGCTGCAGTTCGACAAGCCAACACGTGTTGTATTCAGAAATTTACGGGTCAAGGGGAGCTTCTTCCCTCGCCGTCGGTATGAAATCTTCGCTAAAGCGTATTAAATGCTTCAAAATAATCGCATTACTTAAGGGAGATCATTTTTGAAAAGGTCGACGAATTAGTGCAAATAAAATCTCATTGTAGCCGTATTAGCGCCAAGTACTTGGGAAACTTATTATTTTTCAACAGCTGTTCAAGGTGTTGTTTTGTTTACTTTTCTTGAAATAACTGTGATATTTCTGTTAATTTAAGATTCGTATCTTAAAGACTTACTATCACCTACTTGAAATTCGTGCTTTGCGGTAACTCTTTGTAGTAAAACAAAATTTGTTTTATTTTAATGCTGACTTTATAGTTAAGAATATTCAAATTTACAATTAAAATTAACAAAATTTGAGAAGATTAAGGAACTGTACCTCTTCTTTGCATACACAAAAGGTTAGTTGTGAAATATGTACATACGAAACAAAGAACTGGATATAATATTTTCCGACTGCATACAAATGTATTTGTATATGGCAAAGAACACGATATATGAATAGTATTTGCACATAATATAAAAATGTATGTACAGGATTTGCAGAATATATAAATATTTTTATTATGTACACAAGGTACCAAGAACTGTGCATAGTATTTGTATATAAAACACAGCAGAGTGTACAGTATTTGCTGCACGTGGTGCGAAAAGGTGCAGTATTTGCACAAGGTAGTAGTACAGTGTTTGTATACACATGAGGAAGATTAGTAACGCACATCGACCTATCCTTGCGTCTGAGCAATCCAATCAAATGTTTCTGCGGTTAGTTTCGCAATTTCGCGAAGACGCTCTGATCAGGAAACGATCGGGTAAGCCGAATTGGGCCGGCGTGGCGCGCTCGCGCTCGATTGATGGTCAAGCGAGCGAACAAAGCGAGCACCAGGGACGGCTCCGGCGAAGGGAGAGAATCGGGTCAATCGCCGTCGCGGAAATGCGTTGATTTAGCAATTGGAGCCAGATAGCATGGGAAAGGGGTTGAGAATGCCGGCTCAGTAATTACACTCTCGTAGCGTAGCGGGAATCATTTGTTTGTGCACTGTTGCCGCAAAGCATTGTTAGGATCCGGGCGTAAATGCCCGCCTCTCCGGCTATCTCTGAACCGGCTCCGCTCCCGATCTCTCCCCAGCACCGCTAAGCTTCGGATACGCCGCTCCTTGGCTAATATCGTGTATCTTCCGCTTTTCAAACGTTTTGTACTTTTAAAAGTCTCGGATGCCTGACGGAAGAATTTGAAATTTAAAGCGAATGTAAAATGGAGAGATTTTTCTAAAGGAATGTTAAATAAAAATTGATATGCATAGTCTGCTCCAGATCTTTTAGAAGATAAATGGTTTGATACGTTTTCCACATGTTGCGTACATTTTTTCTCAAACATGAATGTTTTTCTTTCAGTGCCTCTGAACGCTTCTTTCTATTGCCCGTCTCAATTTCAATTATTGTGAATAGTAATTGGATGAGACCAGCTCGTATAATGTAATAATTATTGATTTTAAGTTCGTATAATAAATCATTGAATTTTATTTTACTTAATTAAACCGTTGATCGAGTATCGATATTTCGAAGTTAGGGCCAGGACAGATAGTGTTTCATAATATTCGTTTTTACATTTTGTAAATCGATTATTCCTTTAATTTGAATAAAATTTTAAATCATCCGTTAAAGAAGTTTATTTTGCCCCACTAATAAGAGTCGCACTAAAATTCCGCAATTACCCTAATTGAACCATCAGAAGCTGCGATGCTCTGCCTCGCAAAGCAGTATCAAAGCCTCAATCAGTATCCGGACTAATTATCGAATCAATCGTCACTCCAAACCAAGTTAGACGCCTGGCACCGATCTCTCCATGTCGCTTTTCGAGCAGCTCTCCCTCGACTCTTCTCTTCCGACATACAGTCCCTACTGCCCCCATCCATTTGAAACGCATTGGCGCCGTTGTATCGACGTCGCAGTTGTGTATAGGTAATGGAATGTTCGAGTGAAAATCCTAAAGCGCGTTAGATCACTCTGCCAAGGGACCATTCAAACTAGTCCAATTTCTCTAATTCGTTTAGCTTTGGGATATTTCTTCTTCTTTCCTATTTCAAATCCAGTGCTTTTTGAGCCTCGATGTCTCTCTCCATGATGGAAATAAAGTTTGCCCGGTAAATGTGTTTTAACAAAATTGATTGGATTTCTACAATAAAACTGAATTTTGCAGCGATTAATCTCCCTTGCGGTGAATATATGAATTTTAACAGGATTAGTAAAAAATATCGCGTGATTCACAATAAAAACACCAAGATTTTTTATAGTTTACTGCATCAACCTGTAGCAACGCGATTCGGCCAAAATCAAATTTCCCGGAAAATCGATTACGTCGAACGGATTGAAATTCGACAAGCGTTTTCGTTCGGTCCGATGCCTCTACCCCTCTCACTTCCTCTCCGCCTTCGTCTAACCGACGTGGGTGTCTCGATGCGCACGCCGTCGCAGGATTTTCGCTGCAGGCAAATTGAATACTCCTCCCAATACGCGTAAGCCGCGGGTGTGTGTTGCGTAAGCGAGTCACGCACTCGCATCCGTCGATAATATTCGAGCGTAAGTCAGAGTCCCGATCGTTTCAAAATATTTGCAGAAATAACTCGACTTCGTAGGGTTAACTTAGAAATCAAAAGACACGACCGTAGGAATGTATTCTAAAATTTTTGCCGCCCATATACATGTAAAAAGGCAGGGGTTTAGTATAGGCATCACGGAAGAAGTAGGGTGAATGCAGGTAAGATTTTATCTGCCTCTTATACACATATTCAGCGTACCTTTCCAAAAGAAGTAGTAGTTAAAATGTAAGGAATCCTGGACCGAATCCTGAAAGATATTTCCATTTAATTTTGAGAAAGGTAATCACATAGGACAATGCGCTCGCGACGTTGTTTTTTCGAGCCATAACGTTTTGGCGTGGACTGTGAGCATAAAAGTGCGCACCCGCTGAAAAGCTGGGTTGAACGCTACTGCCGCATCGCTGATGAAAAATCTCTTGCCTCTCGGGGTCATGTTCGTTCTCAAAAGTGCACCAGCGGCCTCTTTCAGCGAAGCAGCGAGGGATCAAAGACTCGCGAATGTTCGTTCGCATTATCTAATCAGATGGAAGGTAATTGCTGATTTCTGTTATGAAGCCGTGTTTACACGCGGTATTGAAATATTTAGCTGGCTCACAATTTTTTGGAGTGGATGATAGAGAAATTTTATAATTTACGAAATGGCTCGCCAGCATTAGCTTATTGGATGTACTTGAATTGATTCATCTGCAAAAGTATGTTTTAAGGAATTGAATATTTTTGTAGTTTATGCACACTTTCCTCGCGAAGGAATAAAGCAAAATTGAATGCAGAGTTTATAAGTCTCTGTGTTATTGTTAGCTGTATTGATATAGAATGCTTTATAATGTTTTTTGTATAAGAAATCCATTTTAAAAATTAAATTTTTTTTCTGCTATAAATCACGTATGAAACGTACAGCTCTTAACATTACATATTGTATAATACGTTTTGACTAATAATAGTATTACCATGGATACTCGATCAAATGTTTCTCGTATGAAATTTTCTTATTCATCTAATGATTATACATACCTGAACACAAAAAATCTTTATTAGTAGTTGAACTAACAATATAATTAAGAAAACTCGATAAACTATAGAGAAAAAATTAAAACATTACGATTGTTGCTATCTGCCTCCTCGAAAATTAGATGAAAAAAATATTTAACAGGCATAACTTTGTATTAATTTAATAATTTCTGACTTCCTTGAAGCTACATAATATCCTTTAAATTCATGTAGCAAAAATAAATTTAAGGGAATTTTTTTAATGTCACATTCCACTAATGGATAAACAAAATATAATATTAAAATCTCTAATTTAATATACACATTTATTCTATTTAACAAAGGTTCTCTTAAAAATACTGCTACATATTTTCGTAAAACTCCTTATACGATTTAAACCTCGATCCCGGACGATTCGAGAAGGAGAATGGCGTTTTTTCTCGGCGGCGGAACAAGAAAGAGCACGCGTCCGCTGCAAAAATCCGGCGGTAATTACGCATTGATACATCGCAAGGTGGGGGCGGGAGGGGCCTCTCGGCCATTAATCAAGTCCGAATAAAAGCTCGGGACCTTGCGGCGTTGATAGAAAAGCGAGTTTCTTCTCCGGCCTCGAACATTTGTTAACCGCGCGTCCGCGTCGAGGGGGTTTAAAAAAAACTGTGTCGTTTGTAACTCCCGTCGGGCAAAAAGGCGCCACAGCGAAAAAGCGAGGAGGAGTCCGCGGCGCCGCGAGATTAATGCAAAAGTATTCGCTCAAGCCGCGGGCAGGCGTGCACGCGCATTCTCAGCTCTCGGTGATGGACAACTTTCGTCGCTGTGCGCGGTAACTTTTTACAGCGACGATTTCTTTTCTTTTCATTTTTTTATTTTTTTAACGTTGCAAGAACGTCTCGATTCTTCGCGCGATGCTTAGCTAGGTGCATGTAAACTGCGGTCTCGAGGGTCGCTTTCTGGCAAGCATTAGTTATCGCACGATTTGGTTATTTATGTACTAAAATAAAATTGGATTGCTCATTTTGGTGATTCACGCAGAGAAAATATTTATTAAAACTTGCAATAACTTCTATATTCTCGTAGATTGACTGACATTAGTGGAAGATTTTCAAAATTCTCTTATCAAAGTTATAAATGCTGTACAGTAAAAACTCTTAGATAGATTTTATTTATAACTATTACAATTTGTCCAAAGAAGGCGTCTGTGAGGCCGTTAGTAGTTTACATAGATAATTTTTCTCTATTTAAATAATTATACGATTCATCACGATGAATTATCAATTTGCATCGTATTATATCGTGCCCTTGAGAATTTTTTTCAACAGGTCCTTGTATATCGCGTCAAAGGAGGCGAAAAAAGATTAACTGCCGTGAAAAAAACGAATCCTCGTAAATTTGAGCAATGTAACCGATTCAATTTTCAGGAAAAAGCTGCTTTCCCAGAGTCAATCGAAGGATTCGCCTTCCTCCCTTCCACGGCCTTTCACGACTCTTTAGTTCTCCTTTTCAATCAGAAAACCGTAAAGGGGTCAGGGAGTTTCTCCCTCTTTTTAACTCCGTGGGGGAACGATGCCCCTCGCCTTCATTAGAGAGCTGCCGCGTTCTGCGACAAAAGCGTGAATACCGATGAGTTCAATGAGATTCCTCTTTTTTTTCACCGGTTTCATCGAGCTTTTGCGATTCGACATTACCTTCGATATTGCCTTCAACTTCTTGCTTGGCACTTGTTTACAAGTACTCCCTTAATTGGAGGCAAAGAAACTTTGGCGTAAATATAGAGCTTTATGTCTGCTGACTTAGTTCGTCTCTGTATCATAAAACAATGAGCTCATTACGACAGAATAATCTTTCATATGTAAAGTTGCATTTTATTTGCATAAATGTATTCATTATAAATGCTAAAGAAAGTACATCTTCAGTATTCATATTTGTATTCACAACAATTAAATATTGCATGTCCTAATGGGTTACCATGATCAATGTTTAGATTATTCTTACTATTATGTACATATTTAATGCAGTATGCGCGAATAATATACGAATCCATCAAATAAAGTTATTTCCGCAAACACGTATTTAAAAACAGGTACAGAAATTTTTATGGCGCGACACGTTAAAATTACGCTTTATCAGCCACAATCTCTTCTCAGGTTGCAGCAAATTGTGCCAGTTATACTAATTTACCTCGGCGTTTGTACGAGAATATTTTTCCATTCGTTCACGCCTTCGAAATTGATTGTTGAGACTTGGAACTAAAACGGGCCCTGCAATCAGGCACCTGGAAACTTGTATACTGACGTCATTTGTCAGGTCAATTAATTAAATCTCGCAGGAACATTCATTTTCACCTTTGACGAAATAAATGCCCCGGAGCCTTTGATCGAAAAGGACAAAAAGGGCGGATCCTGACTTGCGCACGCGACTCGCGGCCTTTCTCTCTTGCGCGTTTCGTGACCAAACACGTCAAGCCGATTAGGCGCCTAGCGGACGAACTTTTTCCGACTTTGCTTTTTTTACTCGATCTACCCGCGGGTTCGCTAATCTCGACTGGGATCTCGGGCCGCGTTTGTACAGGGATCGATTCGCGGCGCACGAAACTCTACAGCTTTTTTTTTCTCGGGGACGCGGAAACGATTTGATGATGGATGGGGGATAGATTTGATGTACTCGGAGTGTGTTATGTCGAGATGTGTCGGTGCGATAAACATTTGCCATTTGCCGGGTTAATGGGATCGTCTTGATTCGAGTTTGTGAAGAAGAAAGTTTTGTAATTGGATTTGATCTGCTGTGGCAGTGGAGATGTAACACTTCAAACTTAATTATGAGAATTAAAGGTATTTTTTTTTAGGAAAATAGTGAATTGCGAAACTAGACCAAAGTAATTCTAGAAAAAAGGTATTCATATTTTTTTCATTGATTATTTTTTATAAACGTACTATAATAGTAGTTTTCGATACTAGTACGTTAGGAGTGAGTCTCGGGCGAGTGGGAGGATATCGCCCGAGCGAAGCGAGGGTGATCATTCACACGAGTCCAAAAATCACTTCTGATACAAGTGTCGAACAATATTTTATGCAATGAGGGCGTAAAGTACTGATTTGTAAAAGTGCTTCACGCACGCATAAAATAGTTTAACAATGAAAGAAATTTCAATGAAATAAGCAATCACGAGTTTACAACTTTTTGTAACGTAATACATCTACGGCTATACTCACGACGTGGTTCCAACTTCTTGAGCAGCCTCAAGGCGTCCACCGCGGTAACTTCGACGTTCGGGTGTAAGTAATAGCTAAATTAACATCTTCGCGTATACCCCAAGAGCGTCATCTGCTATCTGCACTGGAAGACGGTGTGCGGGTGGGGGGTTTCTTTAAGGAGGAGAGGAGGCCACCGGTACGCAAAACGCGCCACCGCAGCTCCCGTAAAAGCAACGATGAAGCTATAATCGTCAGCGACAGATGCGCCTGAGCTCCGCTTTGTATAGCCGCGCGTTCAACCGCCCGTTACGGCATGGAAGCAAAACCGTCTTTCCGACTTCAGTCCTTAAAAGTTGCGAAGAATCTTCTGGATTTTATCTTGTAATAATTAATTTTTACAATTTTTTATTAATGAAGATAGAGAGTTACAAAAAGTATTTAATAAAATGAACAAGTGCCTGATTGTCATCTTTTATAATATATACTGTGAATTTGTCTTATTATTTTGTGATATCTAAATTTTAAAATTTGTTTTACACGCATAGAAAATTTTTTATCAAATATCCATGACTGATCCTGGGGTTCCCGGAATACCTCAGTTTTATTGTTAGTAGGAAATAATACGTTGATTCAACCCTTGGTTAATTGGTAATTTAATTAACTTTTTAGTATTACAACTGTTTCGCAAAAATTCGTTAAAAATAAATTAATCCATCCGTATCTGCTGTTGAAAACATAAAGCTGGACGAATGAAATGGTCGTAATTAGAGCATTCGTTAATTCATTAAAATGTAACTATTAACAAACAAGTTGAAACATTCCAAAAGCTTCGTCTCGTTTACCGAATCCACGCACAATTAACACTCCTCGTATTTTCTTTTTTTACGTTTCATCCTTCAAAACGAATTACCTCGAAAAAAAATTGCGCGCCCCGGCAGCGCTCAAACTTTGTTACGCACGGGTAAAGCAAGAGATTCCGCGGAACTAAAAGGGCCGGAAGGAAGTCGGCGTCGCTCCTCCCAAAATTCATCCCTAAGCGTGCGTAAAATTTCGCGCACCTGCAGCGTCCTGGAACTTTCGACGAAACTTTTTTATAGTTCGCCCCAGCTTAGCTCGACTCGTAAAACGAGCGAGTCACTCGCGCCTAGTCTACTATTTACAGCGAGAATCCTGGGAACGACGACGACGATGACGCATCCACGAAGCGGGAGGTGCAAGCACTACGAGCGAAGTGTCGAGGTTGCAATTTGTACCAAGAGTGAGGTATAATCTAGACTCGAATCTTCCTTTTTTTAGTTATGTTTTTTAAATAGATGAGGTCATTTTTGTAATGAATGCATATACGAAAAATTTATTGTAAAATGTTTTGACAAGTCTTTTAATCATGAGTTATCAATGCGGTTTAATTAGCTAATTAAGTAATAATGTTATTATAATAAATGTTGTACACTGATAAATTAAAGCAATCTAGAATCATTAAATCGCAGAAAGCTGTAATTGATTTTGATTGCTAATCGATTAGAATCACATTAAACTATCTATTAATTATCATCGTGTTAGCCTGTAAAGTGACTTTAACTACTTAAAAAATTACGTTCAATTATTTTTGTGGAGTATTATATCAATTAAAAATATCAAGAAAAATCCCTGTAATTTCTGATATAATAAAAGAACTAAACTAACTTAATTACATTACCTTGTATTGTATATTTAAATAGTGGAATAATACAAAGATTACAAATTTCTTCTACTGAAAAACAGAAAGAAGCAAAGAAACTATTGTTAGAAGTAAAAAGGAAAATCAAAGAGGCAAAGAGGCGGAAAGAAAAAGAAAACGAAAGCCAAAGGTCTTTCAGTTATCCGCAGAAATTGCTCGTTACGGACTTCGACTTGCAAGTGATTTTCGCAAAAAAAGCCACGGGTGGATCGATTGCAAAGAGATGCGCGCGACGCTTTCTTGTAATTGCGAGCTCATTAAATCGCGGCAGCTGCTAACGAATTAATTCGATAATCCTGGAATTTAATAAGAACGTCGCTGCCCTCGGACGCGCGAGTTTTCCTGGGCTTTTTCTCTGCCTCCGCGAGGACGACGGAGGTGACGAGGGTCCGGTTGAGCTCGTTTAATTGCGTTCCGTTCGACGCGACGCTCCGCGGAATTCTTCGCGTCATTTCGGCGAGACCCCCGACGCCGAGTCGACTTTTTAATTAAGCACACGCTGACGCACTGCTTCCGCTTCCGAGTGAGCCCGAAATTCACGAATTTTCTTTCTTTCCAGCCAGGTATATTTGTTTTGTAAAAAAAGTTTTGTTTTGTTTAAAAAAATGAATATTAAGCTTTTTTAGCTTAATAAGAATTGAATCGAGTTAAGCTGGTGGAATAAACTTTTGGCCAATAAAGTTGAAATAAAATTGAAAATAATATAAATGTGAAAAAACTGCTCTTTGATGAATAGTCGTTTTGCTTTCGATTATATAGTGATTATTAAAAAATACCAATTGTTAGTAACATTTTACGGAATGTTTTTGCTGAAAATATGCACTAACTTTTAAGATGGTTATTTTAAATTAATTTTGCAGAGTAGTAGGATGTTCATTTTACAAGCTGCAAAAGTTGTCAAATTTAACTTTATTCAGTCTCGCCACAAAGTATTTGCAGGATTTTGCAGCATTTTTTTAAAGAAAATATTCCAATAATTTTGTATTCATAAAATAGTTTGACTTTCATTTGCAGTTCAGTAGTTTTCATTGATGCGAGGATAATTCTTCAAAATTAAAGTAACTGAAAAATTGCTAAAAAAAGTATTAAAATGATTAAAAAAATTATACGTTAAATTCTATTCTACTATATTTATTTTTTTTATTTTTTTACAGAAACTGTAATAAAGACAACAATCATTTTTAATACACAGTATTCTGCTCGACGTGAATTTCAGAGTTCATTTAACTATATAAGCCTGAAATGTATCTTCGCGAATCAAATAATTCTACAATTACAAATAGCGTCGCCGTGGAAGCGCGACTAGTCACGCAAAGGCGAGCGAAATAACGCATACGACGAGTAAAGCTCGGGGCTGCCGCTCCGCTGGAAATTGGAGAAACTTTTGAGCAGTAAATTAGCTGAAGCAATGAAAATAAAACTCTCGGTCTCTTGCCTCCTCCCTCCACCCTTAACGGTTAGCGGAGTAAGCGCCACATTTTTTTCCGCCTCACTTTATTAGCCCCCTCCTTTTTGTCTTCCCCTCTCGAAGAACTCTATTTTTCTACCTCTTCTTTTTTATTTTTTTCTCTCCCTTAGTTTCTCCTCGGATCTCTCGCATTTGCGATACCACCCACCGTCTCGCTCTTTCTCTTTCCTCGTTAGCCGTTCTTAAATGATTGTTTTTATTGCGAGTGCTGAAATATGGAGGAGCTCGTTTGAATTTAAATTTTACGCTTACTATCGTTTTGAACGATTTTTTTTTTTGAGGCTGTTGGGTAGGTAAATTTATCGGTTTTATTAACGCTGTGCCGTTCGGGGGTGTCTCAGCGTTAATATCTAAGAAGCAGAACGTTTATGTGAAGGGGAATAATATATTGTTTGAATCATTAAAATATTAAAAGTAGCTTAAATTCATGAATTGAAATTATTTTTCTGCAAATAATACTTCGTTTTTTAATGGGCTCCTTTATTTTCATACTCTTTTATCGAGAGTGCAAAGAAATATTGATCTACTCTGTAGTTTGTTAAAAATAATCATTTGTTATTACTAAAAAATTAATGAATATAAACATGCACATAAAAAATATAAGTAATTTTAATTAATTGGTAATTAATTTAAAAATTATAACAAATTTATCTAAAGTAGCCCTGTGCCAACGAATTAACAGCAATCCATATATTTTGTAATTAATCAAATGAAAATAAATAAGTAGTCATCGGCAAACTAAAAGTAATCAATCCTCATTCACGCCATTAAAAATCATTTCGTTAACTCAAAAGACAAATCATAGCCAGAAACCGATCGGTGACAGGCTTTGATCATCAACTTAAGTGATCATTAATATTGCTTAATGATAAACCCAAAAGCACTATTCCCGATAGTCTAAGGCTGATTCGACCTGAGTTTAAAATCACGGGAGTCGCGTACACGACGACCGAAAAGGGTTGTTCGGAGGCGCATATTTCTCTCCATGGACGTAACCTCGCAAGAGGAGGGGGTACGGAGCATAAGAGTAAAGAAGTTCACTTACGGACGGTTGACATCCGGATCGGCCAAAAATGATAATCCCCGCTTGAAAAACGAGAGTATTGGAAGAAAATACAAAAATAAAGACTCTTTTCTTTTCCTTATTGTTCAGTATATAGTTTCATTTCTTGTGCACATTGTTTTACAAGCACAATTCGCAGTTCACTAGACTTGAGTAAGTAAAATAATACTAAAAAAAAAATAAGAGTGGTGGAAAAATGTAAAACTGCTATTAGCGAACTCGGTGGTGTTAGGCAGTTTCAGTGAACAAAATGTTGAAGGAAGAATCGAGCATGAAAAAATGCGTAGTACAGTCAGTTTTAATCTTCGTAATGTCTAAATTCTCTAATCTAGATGTAAATTTAAAATTACATTTATATTCCCGGATACTTATTAACAGGATGGATTATGGATTTTACAGAGACCATTAACCAAATTGTTTGCACTTCGAATCGCATTTTTCTAGAGCTTTTATCGATTTAAGTTTTTTTTACACAATCGTTCTGAGTACACAAATTCTGTGGGAATCGTTCACGGGAAAAGCCAATAAATGCACAGAGATTACGTGGATTAATTATAGAAACGCATAAATCGATAGAGAAGTCTTTCTTTCTCGTTGGGTTTCGAGTGTATTCATGACCCCTTTTAGATCTCTTAAAGAAATACCCTAGGTTATTTCTACAGCGTAAACATGTAATGATAATCATAGAAAACCAAATAAACGTTGCTTGACATATTTTACTGTAACAAGAATAATCCTCATTACTCGATTTTGCTATCATTTATAGATTTATAAACCTGACGTTACGAAATTTCAAGAATAATACATGAAACACCACTTGGGTATAGCCACAGCAAATATTATTTGATTCGATCATAGTATAATGGTAGAATAATGGACCCGTAGTCAGTATAATATCCATAGTAAACTGATGAAGAATTGACTAATGTTATCCTCCTGTATAATAATATAACAATTACAATTGTTATATTATTTTTATATAATAAAAATAATTTATTAGATTCAGACATTCAAATATTATGAAATTTGTTTCAATTTGCACTAAGGGATACTGCACCCTGTAGACTGCATATTAATGCCCACATTGTGCAAATTTTAAATGATAATGCATCACGAAAAGCGAATTCAAATTAATATTGGAATTTTGTACGGCGTATCAAAGCAGATAATGCATAATAATTAATCATCTACGTGTAATAATCATCCATGCAAATATTTAAAATATCACCGCAGAATGTCGTACAAATGCAATAAGCGAAAAACCAATCAAAATTCACGGCGAGTCTGTTCATCGATGGGAACGTATGTGCAAATCCACGGCCAACAGGAAACAACTCAGCTTTGGAAGTTGAATTTATTCTTTGAAAGTACATCTACCAATTTTTCTTGTTGTTTAGGCCATTTTAAAAGAGAATAAACACATGTGCACGGCTAATCCTTAGGCAAACTTCTTTCTGAGCCAAATAATGCAAAAAATTGAGAAAACAAAAAGAGCGTGATTGAATTTAGCCAAATTGGTTTATGTAAAATTTGAAAAAATTCAGACGTATTTCTTTGAATCATGGATTCTCAAAGTTTAGACATTTATTCCATCGCTTAGTGTGGTCCCAGGTTTATTACAGACTGGAAAACCTTTAGGAAAAAAATAAGTACGAAAAATCACGCTTTTTTTTTTTGTTTTCTCAACTTTTTTGCGTTATTTGGCTCGGAAAGAACTTTGCCGAGGGATTAGCCGTGCACGCGCGTTTATTCTCTTTTAAAATGACATAAAAAACAAGAAAAAATTGATCTGGTAGGTGTACCTTCAAAAAATAAATTCAACTTCCAAAGCTCAGTTGTTTCCTGTTGGCCGTGGATTTGCACATATATATCTTATTCTCTCAACATGCTTATAATCCAGCGCTCTTTCAATAAATCTACAAATTCAACGCATCATTCAAGCAATTACATCCTCCCGTATAAGCTGCACCCCATATATTTTTTACTCACTTTATAGTTTTTGTAGAATAATGATCTCTCACAAGCTCGATTCCAGAAAATTGAGACAGCTTCTTTTCTCGCGTTTTCCTGAGTTCAAGCAAATTGTAGGTCATTGACATCAGATTACGGTTATCGGTATGGTTCGTATAAGTCCACCGAGTATAGGCATACAGAGATAGAACAGATTTTATCGGTTCCTTTCTTGCTGAAGCCGCGTAAAAAGTATACGAGGTAGTTAACTGCAAAAAAATGATAGAAAAAAATGCTACAGGTACAAAAACTGAAGTGGAAGATGAATAAGGTCAAAGAAACGCAGCCTCTCAACGATATGCTAGGAATTTTTAGACAGAAAATCCAGAATATTCTGGGATTTGAAATTAAAATTTTTGAATAAATAGGGTTCAAGAGGTTGGCTGAATTGGAGGAGTTGGAAAATCTGCATCGAGATTTTTATCGGGTTTGATATTTCGCAGTAAATCCTGCCTCGGCGGTGCAACGGAAGCAAAGCATCTAGATGCTTCATACAATTCAAGAAGCTTAATATCGGTATACATTTTCCTCTAAGGGGTAATTCATATCAGTACATCCTTAATAAATTCTATACTAAAAAAAAATTTAATAGACCCACTGCAAATATTTATTACGAAGTTTTATTTAATTTGATAAAAAAATTAAGTTGGCTGATCTTTTAAACTAAAAGTTTTGTTAAGCCAACTAAATATTTAGTTGAACCAATAAAATAATTTTGCAATGAATTTTTGCATTTACAATTTAAATTTCTTTAATCGCTGAAAATGGATAGGCCCGTCAATTTCGCAGGGATAAATATTCGTACATATTTAACAAAGTTTAGAAAATAATATACCGAGCTTAAATATAAATTGTCAAATATACTGAAATAAATAATTAAATACATTTCCGTTTCCTTTGAAGCTTAGCCACAATAAACCAATAATTTCATATCCTGTATGTTGAAATGAAGCCGCGAAAAAATCCAGTGAAAAAGGATAAAGAAGTTTGCTCTTCGTCTTCTTCCGCGAAGCCGAAGAAAATTTCCATACCACACGGGACCTCGGTGTACGACTCGGAGTAAAGAAAACTGCTCGCCAGCGTCACCGCCAAGATAAAACGATACATCGGTACGCCAGCGCGAATTTTCCGGAGGTAGGAATGTTAGATGGCATGCACGATTCGCGACTCCCTGGGGATGGCTGTCTACTATTGGGAGTGTCGCCGTCAAAGAGGCCCGTTGAGCGTCTTCTTTATGCGGCTCCGGCCTCGTCGGCGAACGTGTTTATGCGAGCAGGTTACGGATTATTCCGTTACTGGGCTGCAGCGTGCCCTGGTTATTTGACTTTCCAGCTCCGCATAATCTCGTTGCGAGAAGAGCCGCGCGTGGTACGACGTTTTCATTCTTTGTGAAAATTGAGTGAGAACATTGGGTTCTGTAGGTTTTACACGGGTGCTACATTCCTGTGAATATTTAAAAGAAAAAACGTTCAAAGTTGATTTTCTTACTTTTTAAAAGCGTAGAATCATTGACCAAGTTTGTAGGATATAAGTAGTATTATCCATAAATAGTCAGACAGTATTTTCGATTTAGCTAAATTTAATTTTTCTTAAACCTAATTATTCAATCGCCAAGTTTTTGCATTAAAAACTGAATTGTTAAGTATTTCATTGGCAAAATCTGTCTATTTACAATTTTTTACTTTATGACAATTAATTGAAGCATATGTATTTTTCTTTATCATAAATGACGAGATAATTTCAAATATTTGTATTTCTTTTCTTTCTTCGATCTTGAAGTCTTACAGTTTTATTGTGTACAAATCTTATTCAATTTTAAATTTGCAGTATAAAACTAAAAATTAAAAAGGTACTTCAACCAAAAATGCTTAATTCTTCAGTTCCTTATATTTTGTCTTTTAACCCTCCAGCGAATGACCTGAACACGCAGTACAACAAATTGAGCCGAATAAACGGAATTATTCATCCTCGCAAAAAGACGAGTGGGGCACATGGCTTGGGGGCTAAGTACCGCACAACCGAGGCATCCTCGCAATTTTGTGTTGCTCGCACTTCCCGAAAATAGCTAGCGGCTGCTGGCGTTGACAGCGTCGTTGAGGTTTCACTGCCATCCCACTTCCCCATCCGCAATCCACTGGTCGATCGACAAATCCAAGTCGCCGCGAGCGTCCGACGCCACTTGCCGCGGCATCTCAGATGCGGCCGAATGTGACAACCCTCGTCAGCGTCTGCCGGTCGGTCTATTCGACTGGTCGCTCTAGCAGCCTCCCCCCTCGTGACGCCGTTACACCTCGCGACGAGGAGGCGACGCCGAAGCGTCGCGTTCATGCCTTCGCGGTGACAATCAAGGCATTTTCGAGATAGGGATTGATTGCGAGCAAATTTGAGTGCGGTTTAGCGAAAGTGATGGAGAATGCGCTCCATCGATATTGATTCAAAAGGAATCTATTGTGAGAGTGTGAGTGAGAATTAACGTATATTGATTAATAGTTTTTCGCGGGGACTTGATTTTTTATATCTAAATTTTTATTATCCAGATACTGTGTTGTAAGTTAATAACAAAATATTAAAAGTTTAAATGATTAATCTTTTAAGTAAGGTAATATTTATTTTTAAACAATATAATACTTCATTTATTCTAAAAAGCTGCAAAAAGCCCTTCATTTTTATTTATAATATGCTTGATCTCGAACAGCAAGTATGGAGTTGCATAAGAATGTAGTTTGAAGCTTGAGCTTCTAGAAGAGGCTTCAACATTATCAAGTTTCTTCTTAATCACCGGACACCTTCGTGTACTTGTCGAGTCTCTCAAATTTTCCTAACGACACATCATTATCATAATGACCCAGCTTGCGATAAAAGCAAAAAATAAAGAAAAATAAATAAATAAATAACAAACCTAGACGAAAAAAAAAGATCCGCGGGTGTATCTTTTTTCTGTAAAAGTACATCAGTTTTTACAGAAATTCTCGTTTCAGATTCAACCGGTCGGTTTGTACTTTTTGCCGAATGTTGAGCAGTCAATTTTTCCGGAGCAGCGTTCCGAAAATACGACGTGCCGAGAGAAACCCGGAAAAGGAGCGCGCGGTTGCGCTCCATTTTTTCCTGTCGCCGTAGTTTTTGTTTGACTTTCAAATGACTCGTTTCTACGCCGAGTGGATCACTCGAAGTTCATCCTCGTTGGATCCTAACTTTTGTCAGAGTTTCACCAAGACGGGACCAAGACAAAAGTTTTTCTCGAATTTTCTTTTTGTTTTCTAAGAGCCAATAAATATTCTACCGCCAGTAAAATGTCCATGCGGCTTTTGAAATGCTCGACTAAATTTTAACGAAAAAAAAAAGAATCATTATATATTCTATAAGATAAATATACATATTTCTTCCGTGACAGTATTAAAAATAAATATGGGATTCATAAGAAGATCATCGATTCACGATCAAGGTCACGAAGTGTTGGAAACTGTAAGTGTGTGATAATTGAGTATATATTCTAATTTCAAAGGCTTAGAGGGAAAACTTGTATATTTTATCATCGATTATATTTTTCACATTATCCTTACCACATATATGTACGATAATAAGAGCGATAATTATTGTTAACGTTTAATAGTTTTGTATCTGAATTTTTCATTGGAAACAGCAAACGTGTGATAATTGAGTCTAATCTAATTTAAAAGGCTATATACGAGAAAGGTGGAAGCAATAATTACTGGTAACGTTTTAATTACTTTTCATCAGAAAATTTTAAATGCACATGCCAAAGCATCCATATATCAGTTGTATAATGTGCTTCTCGCTCATCTGATCAGTATGGGTTTCCAACAAATGTGTATCCATCCATTATCGTCTCATGTCGCGATAGATTAATCCATCACAACAGCTCATGCAAATAACGAGAAGGCGCTTCACCTCAGGCTCGGTATAAAATTTTCACCACCTGCAGTCGAGTGCAGAAATTGTCCAGAATCCATGAATACCTTAGCCAGTGGCAGTGGAGACACGACGGCGGACTTGCGCGTGCACTTATGCGCGCGTGCGTGCACGCGGAAGCATCTGCATACAGGTTCTGGAGGAGATACGATGCGCGTCGTTCCACTTAATTGGGAGTATTTGATCGTGGCATTAGGCAGGTTTACGGAAGCGCTCACCGATGGGGACGGAGTCCGAGATAAGGTCAATCGAGCACTGCCTATCGGCCGATGTATTGACCGTGTCGCACCGCATCCTCCGCCGCGGCTTCGACGCTTATGAATTATCGCGGCACTTGGGTCGGTCGACCGGAATTTCGAACGCACGCGACGAGTGGCGTGCTTTACGGCATTGCGATACCTTCGGAGTCTCTCGGTGTCGCCGAGAAAATTAATTATAGCGACTACGCTGCTTCTATTATGTCGCAAGTCACGTGGGCAGCTTCATAATCTCATGCTATAGATTAGAACTAGCTTACAAGCATTTAAAGTGTTTATATACTTTACAATAAAAATTACAAAAATGTAGATTTTGATGTATGTATAGCATTATTTTTAATACTGTCCAATAAAATTTTTTATATTTATGACAAAACTTTCTCTAAAATATCGTAATTTTTATGTGAAATTCCAATAACTGTTTGTATTCCTGTATTAAGTGTTGTCAACAATTTTTTAGTGTATTTAAAGAAAAATGATATCTCAATCCTTGCCTACGCAATTAAATTAATACACCGTGATTTTGTTGAATATTGTACACGAAAATTCATCTGTTCCTCAGGTTGACAATTAACAGAAAATTCTTAGTATTTTGGATAATTTTTATTTTATTTCTACGATGGATAAGAATGATATATCTTCACTATATCTTTGTAAGATTCGAATAACAGTGACTGGGAAATTGCAAAGGAATTTTGGAAAGAGGAATCGCAGCTGCACAGTGCATGTAAGGAAGTTTGGAACTCGAGACCTAATTCGCTTTTACCATCGTCCTCTGACAAGACTATTTCATTAAAGACTGCTGTTTTTAATTAAACTTTTGATAGTTTCTCGCCTGGCGTATACACTGAAGAGAAAATACAGAAACATACGAGTTCAACGTTTGGTCATGTGGCTATGGCAAATAATTTATAAGTTAAAGGAATTTTTTTACAGTGATACTCGTAAATATTACATGAAGACACGTCGTAATTGCGTTTACAAGGCTGGAAATTTTTATCTGAATGATGAATACGCGATTGAAACTTTCACGGTGTTGTGTATTTCTGGATATTCTCAACAGAATGTAAGTGCGCCTATTTTCCACAAGCGTAAAATACTACCGCCTGTCTATTTCACGCTCAAAATTTCACATGAGATTAAAAATCAAATGTTTAAATAATAACCTTTTAATCTTTTAATGGAGAGAGCTACTTAACAAAAGTCAATAAATATATGAAAAAGTAGATAATTATAATTTCTTTCTTTCAGTAATTAATCATAATAATAAATATGTAATTAAATAGCAATAACACCAAGTTTTAGTTAGCATAAATGAAATAAAGCCAAATGCACTGCGCCTGTTATTCCTTTAATCAAAAACCGTTACTTCTCCAATTATACTCCAACTCAAAAAAAAAAGAACTTACTGAAAGTTTCAGCAAGCAGAATCCGAGGTATTCGTCGACGCCACTGAAACCGCCGGGAAAATTTATTTTCGTACCCGCAAAACCGACGAATGTTAGTTCGGTCGGGATTTTTAACGGCGACAAAGTCTCCCCTCATTGCTCGCGCGTGCTAATCTCGTAATCAGCGTCAAAGTTTGCCGAGCGAGTGACAGTTGTTCCGCGTATAATGCGGCGGATCAGGCACGGCAACTTTTGCGCGTGCAGCTCTCGTGCGCTCAAAACTCATTTGAAAGTAGGAAACTCACGCGGGCGTTTGCGCTGCGTTAGCCTGTCCCTAACGCCCTCTCTTAAGGGTTTGGAGAGCGCCGTTGGCACGTCTTAGCGCCCTGCCAGATACTATGTTATGTGGGCGAGGGTTGCAGGGGATGTACAAAGATTTTGGGGGTAATGTGTTTTTTTAAACATTGATTAAAGAGAAAAGATCCTTTTAAAAAATCAATCTGTTCTCTGCCGGAAAAATAATATGTTAAATCTTCTGTTCAGTGGGCAGATTCTATAACATATTTCGAGCATATTGGAAGGGCATGCATCTAGATTTTCTGTTATTTAATTCATAACGTCAGACCCTCAACATAATTTAACTATAATATGCCAAGCTATCACAATAGATTATGTTCGGGAAGTCTGGCTAAACGTTAGTTAAAGCAACATAACTATTGCTTAATTTTCTGGCAAGGTTCCTTGAAGAAGTCAGACTTTTAAAACCCTACTGAAGGTACCTTAAATTATAAGAGTACAATTAGATTATAGTTTTTCATATACGAATGGTTAATTAAAAATTATGTATTTTTTGAATAATTGAATGATCAATTAATTGAACTTTTGATCTTAACTTGTTTCAGACCTGAGGAAGTTATACTATCTGTATATTACTATTTAAAGTCTGCTTTCAAAGTCTTTCATTTTGTATAGAGCGATTGTTTATCGCTTCAATAAAATCAATAACATAACAATTTCGAGTTTATAAATTTTAAAACTCTTTATTGGGTGTTGGCTAATTATATAAATAATATAAATAATAAGATATATAAATAATAGAAAATGATAACTTAAACATTCATAATACAATTAATGTTATCTTGTACGGTAATAATTGCACATACAAGTTTTTATTTACGAAGCTAATTTCAGAATCTCTATATGAAAGTTTCTTTTGTATTTGCTGTAGAGGCATTTTTCATTAAATTTCTATGAAAATTTAAAACAGTCAAATATAATTTGATTAACTTTATACCCATACATAATAAAGTTTTCACTTTTTTAAACAGCAGAAATGCCTGTCGTTTTTAAAGTAACTTCTGCGCTACGAGTTCATCGAATTTACCCTGCCAATTTCGTATCATTCTATTTCCGGAGTATTCCATTGCTTTATTCACGCATTAATTTGTAATTCTCGATGTCGATAGTAAAATTAATGATGAAGCAGTAACGTTTTCCAAAGTAATAAATGTGCTCGTATTGGCCTAACAAAATCAATGCGCATAAAATTTACACTCAATTTGAAGATCGCGGGAGTCCGGTCGATCCACCTCCGCGTGCTGCAGTGACCGACGCGCATTCCATTCACGCGCTTATATACGCCAACCAATGCCGATGATTTACGGTGCGACGAAGGTGCTGCGCGGCTCCAAATCGCCACGAAATTGCGAGATGAAATTCGATTTCGCGGCCTCGCTAAAATCATCACATCCGTCACTCCGATAGGGCGATGATACGCAATGCGGCATTAATTCGCGGGGGGCAGCGGCTTCGTCGAACCGGAAATTCTGCGGTCAAAGATGACTTTTTCAATTTTATTGAATAAAACGGCAACATTTATTTCTGAGGATTGGAAAATAAATAATCACACCGTCAAAATTTAATCGATTCCGATTACTCTTTCGTGATACTATTTTTCTTTTTTTTTTGCTGTGCTTCGGTGCTCAAATCGAATAAAATGATATTTTTATATTTCATCTCCACTCAGTGATTCGGAGAAAAAAAGTAAAACACTTCTTGAAGGACGCACCGACAGTAATGTTTTTCCGGGGAAAATACTTTAACATTGTTTCTCCCTTCCAAGTCGTTCGGAAACGTCACAGTTGCGAGACTTCTGTAAAATGTGATTTCACAATTCCGCCGTTTCCCATCCCGCGATCTGCGTCTCTTCCTTCCTTCCTCCGCGCCCATAAAAACGTAAAACCCTTTCCAGTTAACGTCAACTGTCGATGTTCCCTTCCCTCCCGCGGGCAAAGAAGCGGCGCAAAAAAGCACAGCTGGGAAATAGAGGTGAATGCGCCAGGGCTGGAATGGCAGAAAGGGAGGTGGGGGCGGGGAGATAGATAGTCATCGTTGCAGGTAGGAGGCGCCCGGGGTGCGCGCTCAGATGCAAAGCAGTCTAGCTCCTCGGGACGATCATTTGTCATTGCTGAGTAATCGCGGCCGCGGGTCCGGGGGCGTTTAAAAGTACAATGGAGACCACTTAACCTCCGCGCTGTCTTGGCCGCCGCTCATCCTCTCTCCCCGGTCTCTCGTTTACCTTTCGCGGGATATAAGCGTAATTCCACCATTTTAATCATCGGGTTACTACTGCTCCTCCTTTTTTCCCTGCTTGTCGGTTGAATTGAAGTAATTGTGCCGGAAGTAAAAGTTTCCGAGTGCGCGCGGGGGGTTCACTTGCGCAGTCGAAGTTTTCCGCGAACTTGATGCCTCGCGTATTTATTCAATAGGAAAATCGGATTAACCGCTGGTAGTGTCAAAATTGATTGATAAAATACTTCAATTTTTATATCTTAGGTAGATATTAGAAATTTGTAGGAGAAGCGGTTCGAATAGAAACGGATTATATAATACTAGATTGCACATATTTAAATTAATATTACATTATATTTGAAAAAAGAAAATCTTTACAAAAATTAATTTGCCTATTTAATTATTTATTAATTTAATAAACTATATAGCATTTTTACACGAAATAAAATGTTCTAAGGTTAACAAATTTAAGTATGTTAGTGCAGATATCTTTTAAGTGAACTAATATCTGTAATGCTGGATATATCGACGATATTTTGATAATTACGTTTAACATTAAATTGTATAAAAAAAGGATAACACAAAACGTAAAATAAAATAATTTGTTTAAATAAATGCATCCTCGATTAAAAAGTATGGGATAGTATTGGTAGAAAATTGTTTTATAAGATTGTAGGAGATCTTTTTCGTCTGAAAATTCGGCAAGGAGATTTTTTTCGCCGCAAAAGTATAGAAAGAGATCTTTTTCGTCTGAAAAATCGGCGAGGGGATTATTTTCGTCACAAATTTTGGAAGGGATTTCCTTCGCCGCAAAACTGAAAAGAGATTTTCTTCGTAGGAGGCGTCGGTATATTAAAGCAAACATAGAAGTCATGATTTCATAATTTGAAACATATTTTGCAGAAATTACATTTTAGAGAATAATTGATGAAATAAAAAAAAACATTTATTATCATCGTAAATTAAAACAAAAAAAAAGCAAATTCAATAGTTATTTCAAAATAAGCACTTGGAATCAAATAAATCTCTATAAGTTGGTTAAAAATCTGTGAACCACAGTTCCCATAAAATAAAAATAAAATTGATGTAAGTAACTTTAATAAAACAGATTCATTTCATGTGAAGCCATATAATAACAAGTTAATGTTTTATAATAAGATGTACGATTGGTCACGAGTGCGAGCGGCATAGCGCGTATTGATCGCCGGTACGATGGTCTCTTTCGTTTTTAATCATTCAGAGAAAGAGCGGAGGAGAAAGGATCAGCGAGAGAGAGAGAGAGAGAGAGAGAGAGAGAGAAGAGAGTGGTTCCTCCGAGGGCAAGCGAAATGAGAATTCTGTAACCTGTAGGGCTTCTACCGGGAGAGAAGGCAGAAAAGAGGTCCGAGGCCGAACAAAAAGTGCCGCGCTGAACACGAGGTGATATCGAGCCGCGGAAATCACGGAGGCGCGAGCGAGACGAGAAGATTAAAAACGGCGAAGGACGAGGGTGAGAGAAGTAGTCGAGGGACGGAAGAGTCGCTGGCCGAGAAGCTTCCAGGGAAGTAATGATTCAGAATGCGCCGGAAAAAAGGGGAGCATTGATTTTTAACGTCCGTGCGCGGATGTAGCCGAGCATTCCCTGAGAATTCCTTCTCTCTGTTAGTTCCTTTAATTATAAATTGAATGCTATACTCGTATGAAATTATTTCTTTTTGAAATGTCTACTTTAAGAATGCTAGTTTGTCCTCGATTTCATTTCAGTTTTGTCTCAGTGAGATATTTGTGATATTCGATACTTAATTCAATGATACTCTCGAAGTTATTTGTGATATTGATGTAAGAAAATCTCAGAACGGTAAATGTTTCAAATAAGTATTATTAATTGACTTATTTTCAGTTTTGGTCTATGAATATCGTATCAGCTAATTCAATAATAATAAGGCACGGAGTGCCATGTGCCGGTCGTAATTTCATTCAAGCTAAAACTAAGGGAATAATTTTACAAATAAAATAACAAATATCGCTCCCTAAACTGAGAAAAAAATTGGTATTTTTAAATAAATATTTACTTCGGTAGATTTTTTTAAATATTTCCTTGAATCCATAAAGTAAATATTTTTTTAAACTAGATTTAAAGAAACATCTCGTTGGTTCAAAGAAACATTTAACTAAAAGTACTCAAATTTATCAAATTCTTTTCTACTGTAATTAAAACTTATGTTAAACAAGAAGAAAAAAAGTAGCTGAAAACAGCAATCAACGTAAAAGCGAGAAAGATCGGCGAATAAAAGAAAGTCGAATAGAAGTCTAAAAAGGAAGAACTCGTAGTGCCAAGAAAAAAAGGGTGGCACGAGCACAGTGAGTCGCCGGCGGTGAGAAGCAGCCAAGGGCATGAAAGCTCTCGGCGCGCTTAAATATGCAGCTTGTTGTACGAGCGGACACTCCAGGGGACGGCGCGTGCGTGCCTGCTTCAATCCATTCATCGGGGGCGAGAGCGAAGGGGGGCAAGCGGCGCGAATAAAGGGCTAAGGTCCCAAAGAGGGACTGTTTTTGGATCGTCGTTCGGAAGAGAAAGAGAAAAAGAGAAATAAAAAGAAAAAGAGAGAGAAGAAATCTTTTGATTGCTGCCCTTGTGTCTGTCTCCTCTTTTCTTGAGGAGCTGCCTGCGTGCGGTCGCTTCTTACTGATTCAAGATCCTTACCGCCGTCGAGGGTGCGCAAGTCTTGAACGTGAAAGAAGCACGAGACGTGAAATGTGTTTTAATGCTTATAAAATGTACTTAAATTGTTGAGACCCCCTCGTTAAAATAATTGAGTTTTTACTTCATACTGGGGTTGAATTGTAAATGCGACACCTTTTTAGAAAGAATAAGCGTTGGTGTATATTCACGTTTACAAAGGTTGCTAAAGGAGTATTTTTAATAACATTTATTTTTCATTTTCTGTTTTCATTAGTAACGAGTATATTTGGTTAGGCTTACGTAAGTGCTTCAAAATTGTGAAAGGGTTTGTGTTCATTAGAATACAGGGTATGGTAATATGAATATATAAAAATATTGAAATTAATTTAAGAATGTTGAAGAAATAAAGCCGATGTGCTTTGTTGCATTTAAGTTGCATACTGAATATTAAGTGGAATTTTTACAGTAATATGCAAGAATTTTTATCCATGAACTTGTGTTTTCTTTTTTCAGTAGTAATTCATGTTTTTGGTCAGACCAGATATTTAAAGTAATAATGCAATTGTATTCCATGGCATTCGAAATCTTAAATTCCCAACACATTAGCAGTAATTGTAATCAATCTGCACAATATTATTAAACAATCTTCATCGAGAGAATATAGAGTGTGGTGCAGTTCTGTCAGGAGGGCCATTTACTAGAGCCAATATGGTCCGATTTGCGATGCTAAGCGTGACGGCCGCGTGTGTAAGATGGTCCAGAGGTGAAATTCGATTCCTCTACCAGAGCTTTCCAACAAGACCAGGGCGGTTTAAACTGGCACCTTTACCATCGAACTTACGACCCCGATGAGATTCGGCGAGGGATACGTGGTTCGTCCATCGAGGAATTAATCGTTGGCAGCGCAGCTTTGACAACTGTCATCATGGTCCTGATGGCCCGTGGCGGTACTGTGGAAATGTTGTTTGAAGTTTGAGAAATCTATAAACCTCTTTATATGGATACTCGGTCTCCCCAAATGAAACAATAAAATCTAAATGTTACGAATTTTATAATAAAGAACTAGTTTAGTTGCTTACTACTTATTTTTGTGTAGCTTTTTGAAGAAAAATCGTCAAAGTTTCTAATCCTTATGCTTAGTTTATATACAAATATAAACGAGCTTTAAATTTTTAAAGGATTAAAATTTTATATCAATGGATATGATTTTCTTTTTGCAATTGGTAAACAACAATTGCAAAATTAATTTTCATATTAAGATATTGTAAAGAGTGGACATTTTTTTCTGAGACCAGTTTACCGTCACATTCCATAGATAGATAATAATTTTTAATTTTGTTTTTATTCAATACATACTTCGAACAACTATAAGGTTTGAGCATCTTTTGATTAATTTTGAAGGTTGCACGTTAGTTTGTTCGTAATTAAATTAAGTTGCGGACGAGAATGTTAATAAATTTCCTTGATAAAAATATAAGTTTTCATTTCCCGTAAATTTAACAAGGGAAAAAGAATTGGATAGCATAATGAGATGAGACGGACTCTTTACTTTGCAAGAAAGCAGAGAATAACGGCTTGAAATGATAACTAAAGAAGAGTTATACCAGAGAGGCTTCTGTCGCACGCATTGGAAGAAAAGAAAATGCAGTTTAATTAACGAAATGAAATATTTAGAATCTCCTTTCTCCACGTGAAACCGAATATCTGGGGAATAATATTGGGATAAGTATAGAAATCTGGAATATTTCGCTTGGTGGTCGCCTTTCTTTTCAGCGGATTGCATAAATTAAATTTCTGTTGAATGACTAAGCTGCGACAAGCTTTCAAGTGAAATGTTCAAGTTTAATTTTACGAAAAATTATCTACTTTAATAAAATTCTAATACTTATTGGACTAGCAGTTTCATTGTAATATTGATAGATAATTAACAATAGTTTCTAAATTGTGTTTGTAAGTTAATTTGTATAAAAACAATAATATACGTGTAATGAGTTACACTCGTTAATAATTTGCAATAACAAAACCTAAATCATCGGGTAAGAATAAAGGATAAGTATAAGGACAAACAATAACTAAAATAAATATGGAAAGACTTTCATTAAATATTTGTGCTTTATCTACTTAAAAAGAATAATAATTTTGAAACTTTTCTACAGTTTTTCATTCATGAACTCATAAAATTAGGAAACACATTTGAAACTGATTTAAAATTATACAGACAATGTTCCAAGTACGTTTAAGACGACTGATAGTAGAATAGAATTTAAAATTAATGAAAGATCTTCGTTCCAAACTGCAAACATACTGATGTTTTTGTTACATAATTGACTGCAATAATTTCACAATGACTAATAGGATTCTCAGAATCAAATTCCAGGCGATTTTTGAAATCTAAAGCAAAAAATAAAAGTAAAAAATTATTAACTATTTGCTTATTTAATTCAGTCAACACGTACACTATTTTTTATTTGTTAAATGACCAAGATCATTTATGAAAAAAAAAAAAACTATATTAGATTCGATCTTTACGGATGATGCCACTTCATCGCCATCCCCATTTTACGCATCAGTTTTGTTTCACTTAAATGTTCCATTGAATCTAAAATCTGAAATTGACTCTTGCCACCCCTTAACATAGTAAAAATGCTCGTGAATGACTCGTAACACTTCGCCTCGGAGTGAACTTTCCCCCAATACAATTATAAGCCTTTTAACGCTATTGGCTAAAACAAGTGGATCCCTCTACGACCATGAAAGCTGCTTAGCGAAATGCCGGACTAAACGAATCATCTGAGTCTCCCCCAAAGACGCCCCAGCCCATGCCAAGACGACCGAAAGATTCGCGTGTCTCACAGGCCGTTGGCCTCTGCGCCGTGAGCCATTACCGTCGTCGAGCTATCGCCGTGCAGCCGTGAATGCTATCACGCGTCTTCCAACGTCCCCCGCGCTCTGCGCCGTCGTCAGCCAGCCGGAGATAATCTTGCCTCGATGCGCCGCTGTCCGCTCCGAGTCTCGACGTACGTCTCGATGTCCTAACGACGAGCGAGGGTGAAAAATTGACACACAACCCGATCTACTGAGTGAGCTCTTGAGAGATTCTTCATTGACTTTCGCCGAGGTGATCGCTATCGGAGACCCTTGTGTCTTAAGTCTGAGATAAAGTTGCAACGAGTTCAATAATTAAGCTTAAGCTTAAAAAAATTACATAAAACATTTACGACCTTCAACATTTAACAGCATTGAGGTAATATTATCGGAAGAATTACGGTGCAGCTTTCTTCATAAAAAATGCTTGAGAACTGTGAATTACGGAATGATTAAGAATCCAAACCTCGTAATGACACTTAATAGAGTAACGATACGAGCCATTCAACTTTAGTAGTCGTAGTGTATCTTATAAATAACCACATAAAATACATCAATGGATTTGGATACTTACTCTACTTGATTAAAGCAGCTTAAAATTACTTAAAGATAGTTCTGAACTTGCATAAGTACCTTCGCAAGTGTCCATGAAAGCTTTTGGTTCAGAAACTAACTGCATAATACGTAATAAACGTAATTATTAAAATATATATTATTTCTCTGTTTGAAAATTGACCAGCGGTTATTTCGTGGAGTTATTTCGCTGTAAATAAGAAATAGAGGAAATGTAGAATTAATGAAACTAGTGTTTAAGAGAAATATTGGTCTCTAATTCCGAAAAATCTTTTAGGCAAAATAAACGTAGCAGCGAATATGCACTGCCTTGTCGGACATTAATTTGCACTATCATTATCTCGACGTCTGACGATACAGTTAGTCATGCTCTGTGACCTTTTGTATAAGTTCCTTGCGTGACTCGAGGGAACAGCGAAGAAAACTCGTTATACTAAAGATAATTGCTTATGCAAATAAGAATTGCCCTGTTGTCTTACTGGCGTGCATCGCTGAGACCTAACTCAATTATTGAAAATTTGATATCTATCACGTCTATTAAATTACAGCATTTTGCTTAATGACCGGACAATTATCCTTTAATTAAGGTAACACCGACAGGAATAATTGAATATTTTAATTTTATTTTAGCGGTAATATGGAATTTAAGAAGAAATTATAATTGTAACGTGAACAATGCATACATTTCTTCCAAAATTCTATTAATTTTAACAAATGAATACGTACAATAAATGTATTTTATCGACTGACTTTATTGATCTCAACTTATCGAAGCACTATATACATTCAAAGATAAAGTTTCCGAAGTACGTTGATGTTCATGGTTATAATATTCGTTTTATGAAAATCGCAATATTCATAAAAAAAAGAAATATTTAAAAAATGATTGCCGTTTCATAGATGTAAGAAGAATAACATTTATATGGTCACACATGTCACTTTATCATTTATCGATGCACATATGAATGATTTCGATTTATTTTAAATACTTTTTAAGTTGTACTAATAAATCATGATTTAATTAAAAGACAAATAGGTAATTAAAGGACAAAAAATAGGTACAATCAGACATATTCGCTATTCGTTACATTACATTAATAAGTTTACATTTAATAAGTTTAAGTAGAACTATTCGAGTATAGTCAGACTCGCCAGTTTCTCATTTACCTTATTATAAACGTATTGCTTTTAATTATTTTGAAGATTTTTGAATTTTAATTGTAAATAATTTACATGCTCGATTTAAATAACGAAAGAGTTTAATAAAATCATGAGCTTTATCCTCTACTAGAATAAAATAACATTTGATAAAAAAATATATTTATAGTTCCTCTTGTTTGTACAACCGGTTATTGCTTTCCATCGACGCCGAGTTCGATCGAAAATCATATAAATGTCCAACGCCTCGTAGATAAGAAATCACGCTGGCCGCATATAACCGTAACATAAAATCCCGAAACTATCTTCACGTTCATCGAGCAGCGCGGCCTCGTTTAAGAAAGAAGTAACGCTCCCCTCCGCCGTCTCGAGTGCAAATTAGATGTTATAACGTGATAAGCCCGGCCGAGGGCACCGTACCGCGAGGAGAAAGGGGTTTTCGCACATAATTGAGGAAGTGACTCGATCGATCTCTCCATTATCTTGGTAGTCGCCGAGGGAGCAGCGGGAGGTACTCAGGACTCGGGGGAGGGCGAAACTATCGCCGACCGTGCGCTTCCCCCCCACTGGATATCTCTATCTGGCCGCGGAATTTCATTCTCCTTTTCTTATATTGAAACGTCGACGGCCGTGAAATAAGATCCGCGATACGGATCTTTCCGGCATAAAGTTAAATAAATTGCATTGCTAATGCATGAGGGTAGACCGGATTTTATCTCCGGCCGGGCGAGCCATTCCCGCTGATGAGCGGCTTCAAAAAGTTGCACCCGCCGCTGGGAACTTATCCGCGCGCGGGCTCCACAAGTTTTGCGCCGATACGTACTTACTCTTATTTCTCCGGGTGTAATTAAAGGATTGGCTCTAATGGATGAGGAGGCCGCCGGCTATGCGGTTATATTGTTCGATGAAGCTTTAAGAAAGTCGTAATTGCTTTTTGATTGACTTCGCTTTATAAACAGCCGAGCGCGACTCGCGAGTAATTCAGTTGAGAGTCACCGTTCCTTGGATGATGAAAGTTTCATTATTTTTAAAGGAGAGATTGATTTATAACGAGAATTGTTCTCGTGGATTCACTTGGAGCTCGAGGGAAACTGTAATTTAAATGTGAATCGTTTTCGAATCTGCTTTGAAAATTCAGTACTTTCGAGACACTCAGAAATTGTTCAATTTCGATAAAGTTTGAAACAACAATTACTGTTAATAGCATTGAAGAATTATATTATATCGATTGCATGCTAGTTATATGAAGCTCTTTTATTATATTTTTCTATAATTTTATTACCGAAATATTCACAAAAAGAGTAAAATTAGATAGACATACAACATATTCTACAACTTCTTATCGAGTATTTTAAAGCACACTCAGCTAAATGGCATCATCGGTGACAATCAGAGCAAAAAAGAGATAAATGAATACCAACGGCTAGTTGAGCCATTTCCCCAAGCAAACTTCCGCCTCGTTCACCGACTGGTTCATGAGGCGATGGCAATAAACCGAGTACGTTACATCGATTACAATGGTGGTGTTTCTCTTGAGTGCGCGCGAGAACTTTCCCAGTAATTTCGAATATCGAAAGCGCATTAGTGTGCTTCGTCGCTGTTACCGCCTGAGTTGACTTTTCATGGGTCGCTGGGAATGCGTATTCTTGTCCGCGTGTGTTGGACCCGAAACGACCGTCGATGAAGTTCCTAAAGTCATCGATGAACTTTATTTTGGTAATCGGGCGATCTATTTATTGTGAGTTGAATCGACAATTTTACTGTCTGCCTATCCGTAGGAAATTGAAATTAGGAGAAGGATGTATGACGTATGTGTTTTTGCTTCATTCATATTTTATTAAGAAATGAGAGTTTTTCTTAAATTAACGATTGATTACAAATTTTTTAACCACTGAACTTGTTAAAGAAAAGATAACTTAAATTGTCTAATTTATATAAATGGCTCTTGGTAAAAATACGACTATAATTCCTTGATAGATTTCGTATTTCATTATAATGAAGTTAAAGTATTTGAAGGTTGAACAGATTCTGTTTTACCTTGGTACAATTACATGGCTTTTATTTTCTACGCTCCGTTTCATAAATAAATATAATACAAACATTTTAAAATGTATTAAATATCTCGAGTAGTTATTTAATTTATTTAAATATTTTATCTCAATATATTGTCTCATTGCAGAAAGAAAAATTTTTCGTTTTTGGAATTCATCGATTTCACAATATAAGAATAAAGTAATATATTGCACAATGAATTTTCGTTAACTGATCTAGAATAATAAGAATTTTGACGGAAACACGCGTGTAACGACGTCATTTGAAGAAGTAATAACGTTTTCGAGATCTAATCGATTCAAGAACATCCGATTTTGACAGATTATGCGAATAAAACGGTACTTTGCTCAATACGTACTGCACAAGCCATTTGGAAGTTTTCCAACGGGTTTCCAAGCTAACGCCATTTTCACTGGCTTCAAAGTTAGCGTACTTTTCTATAAAGGCGACGAACTGACATCAAATAACGTTGCCTTTAATAAAACAATGCACCTTTAATAAAGCGAATGCATTTACTAATTTTCGCTTGATTCGCACAATTCGAAGTCATGTACATGAATTGAATTCGCTCCAGTGACCGAGAACTGTAGAGAAAATGACGCGGCGAATAAGGCAGCAAGGCGCTGTGTGCCTACACTGGGATTAATTAATTCAGACTGTAGGTTACGGATGGGTGAAGCCGCGCGCTGCCTCTTTAAACAAATATGCCTTGTCACTCACTTTGCATTTACCCGCAGCTCCGTTTTACCCAACAGTTTTCAGGAACAGTAAATTAGCTCATTTCGAGAAAAATAGCTAGAGTCAGATTTAATTTTGTTTCTGCGGTTTGTTTCTATCTACGTATTTCTTGTCAACCTATTTAACCTATTATATTATTATTTTTGATATTGAAAAGTATATGTAACAGTAAATTTCGTAGATATAAGTATTATTTTCTTATAACAATACAATCGGTTGGACATAAACTGCCGATAGAATGGCGCTAACATTAAAAAATAGATCTGATCTTAAAAAATATATGGAGTTGGATTTTGTTAGTTATCAAGAGGCGCGGTAGCGCCTCGAGGTAAATCTAAGTAAAAAAAATTAGTAATTGCCTAATATTTGCATGTAAATGTCTACAATAAGTTTTTTTCTTATTTTCTTTGAGACAAGTGATTCGTTACATCTGAGGTGCAAGTTATGAAGAGTAATGTAAGCTTGGTCTGGTGACATATAAGTCATCGTACTGGAAAAAGCTATGGCAAGTGGACAAATAAATAAAAATTTAAGATATTGTTGATGGAACAATAGTACAGATAAAGAGCACTGCTTGGATCTTAATAGTGTATAAATAGCTTAAATTATGCGAGTACTTAAAGTATAAAAAGTTTCAGTAATCAAAAGTGATGAGTAAAATTTTTATAGCTATTGCACTGGAAAGTGTATTTTTTCAATTTAACCCAGGCTGGCCCTCTTAAGTGTTAATTAAAGTTAAAATAAGAAAGTGTATAATTATCATGATCGAAAGATAGCAAGGAAAATCGACATTTTCCACGTCGTTATTATCTTCCTCGGGCTCGTTAACGCAGCCGGCATTATCTTTTTCTTGTTTGCGCAGCTCGATGCCCACGCTATTTCATCCCTCGAAGTAATAACTCCCGCACCCAGACGCCTCGCCATGCTGGCTACCGGACACTTCCGCTTCCAATCGACATCACGCTGTTTACGGAACTCTCGAGCCGTCGTTTTAGCGGGACCACCACCCCCCTTGCCGAACCCTCGAAATTTATGACGCGAGAGCAGCAAACCCGAGTGCTGCTCGCGCCGAAAGAACAAAGGAGGGTGCCCTCGCCTTCTCCTCGTTAGCCATTATTTTCTCTCGGAATATAGTAGCGGTTGTTCCGGACGATAGTATACCTTGAAAAACAGTTGCTTTTAGACCATTGAAAATTACGGAGGGATTTTTTTTAGCACGGCGTTGCTACTGTGCAACAATAATTTTTATTGTTACAAAACAGATCATTGTTTATAATACAGTTACATACATATATTCACTTGTAAATGTTTATTTTATATATAATAAATTTTATTATAATTTTATCGTAATCTCGAAATTATTTTACTCTAAAGTTGACATTGGGTACTTTATAAAATATCTTGTGGTTCAATACATTTTAACACGAATTAAAAAAAATTATACATTTTTCAAAGAATTTCATTTCAAATTACAAACTATGTCTGCTCTGTAATCCTAATAAATTGCCGAAGGTCAAAAAAATACCATCTTACTTTTTTTGTATAAAAAGCTAATTTAACAACCTGTTAAATTCTGCATCAGTGCTGCCAGCAAGCACGAAGCACCATCAGCGCCATGCTTTGAGTTTGCGCTATCTGCATAATGCACGACTGCATAATGCCTCACTGGTAGGGGATCAAGAAATTCACCCGAGTGGATCTAATCCCCGCAGTCGCAGAGCATCTCAGCTGCACGCGGCACTCATTGACCAACACTCAATCCCGTCTTAGGCTCACAGCAGAATTGGAAACATCCGTAGCGTGAAAACTGCCGCGGTGCGTTGATGCGAGAATAAGGAGCTCACACTCGTTCCCTCGGTACTCAGAGCGCAATTAACGCCTCGTGAGGCAGTTTATCTCGGGGTCGGGTAAACATTCGTCGTTTAGGGGAGTAACGAGAGACGCGCTCTCACTCGTCAGCCAAAGAAACGAACATGCGCGAAGACCGCTTGTTTGCTCGCACGACGCGATTCGCTTTTGCGTCGACGAAGGTTGATCTTCCGTGGTTGACGGGAGAGCGCACGGAGATTTGACTTGTCTGGATCAGGAGCCGAGGTAGAATCTGAGGGAGGAGTCGGAGATGGGATTGCTCGTTTAGCCTAACGCCCCTATCATTTACTGCCTTTGAGATAATTTTACGATTCCCTTCTATTTTTGCAATAATTGATGCGTACAGTATTTCCGAAAAAATTAAGTATTAAAAAAAACTGCTTTATTAGTTACAGAATGTAGGGCATTTAATAAATGCAAGTAGAACCAGTCAGATATAGCCAGACATTCCGTTTTCTCGTTTACATTTGCGCATATGAATGATTTCTATTTATTTTGCACACTTCTTATGTCGTATTAATAACTCAAGTTTAATATTAAACATATTTCATCAAAAACAAGTAGAAACAGACGAATACAGTTAGACATCCAGTTTTCGCAGTTACATTTGTATAAATTAATGGTTTTAAGCAAAAATATCAAATAATTTATGAATTAAATAAAGTTATGTCAAATACATGTCAGCGATCAATACTCGAGTAGTCTATAAGTAAGCAGGTATAACTAACCCGTGCAACTTTTTTTGCCTCTCTCCAAAAAGTTCGGATTAAGCCTACATCGTGCAACTCGCCTCATCAAAGCATCCAGCATCAACTGCAAGGGGTAAGCGACGCCGTCCTCGCGGTATTCCACGTGGACGAACTTCAGAGCCACTTGGAAAGGACCTAAAGAAGAAGAGACTCGGCCGATGGCTCCGTCACCAGGAAGATGGAAAAGGCATCCTCCCCGCTCCGTTCCATACACTAACGGATGGAAACTCAGGCCGGACAAGTTTCGCCGGCCGGGGGGCTATTGATCACCGCGGGACCACCGACAACACGCCCTCTTAATTAAACCCCTGTCCCGAAATCCGACCTCTCGCCTCTCGGCTCCGCGACCTCTCCGATTCATCCGATTCACGTCGAAGAAGTTCGTCGCCTTAGTTATACGTTGGCGGAGGCTTTTCGCGGAGAAGCGGCCTTTCAGCAGACGCGCGCCAGCCGTGAAACCCCGGCCGCTCGTTTAATACCCGCTCGTCTCCGCCGACGGATTTACGAGCGGTTTGCCGGGAAGCTACACTCCCCGGGACGCACCTCTCGCTTATTCAGCCGCGCTGACACGGGCCTGTCCGTCCAGTCCCGGGCCACATGAAAAAGGAGATGGACTTTTGACGTATGCACATTTTTTTCTTTATTGTCTTGCCCGGTAAATTGTGCTTCGTTTGCCGAGAAATTATACTGTTTCTCGTTGTTTTCGTTTACGATTTATGTCGATTTGGATTTTTATTTAGCAGCGCTAGTTTAGCCCCATGCTTTTATTTATTCGAGTCAGCAGTTTGATGGTTCACTTGCGCTGGGCACTTTTTCAACGATATTGATCCCAGGCTTTACGACCGGAAGACATTTCTACGGAAAGACATTTTATTTACAATATTTTATTTACAACGTACAGGGTTTTTTTTAAATAAATCCAAATTTAAAAGTCGTAGAATGAATACTAGGTAAAAATATTGTAATTCTCATACATGGCTCAACTTAACAATAAAGATTCTTTAGGGAAAATGAGCTCGATTCTAAAAGTTGATTTCATTTCTAAATGATCTTGAACAAAAGTATTTTAAGAAATACGCATTTTTATAAATTTACTTTTTGATTGCTAGCCCCCTTCGATTAGTATTAAAAAATAAAGAACTTATTACAGCGAGAAAATCGTACGTTAATACTTCTTCCCATTTAACATCAAAGGTATTCAACTTAACAGCGCTCGAAGATTAACACGGAACTTTTCTGCACTTAGCCCGGATCCACATAATTAGCAAGGGAGACACCATTCTCGAGGAAGAAACTGAAGAAAGAGCAGAGCTCAAGCTCTCACTACAAGCCCGCATCCAAGGAAGACACGCAAAAAAGTATCTCCGAATGAGAAAATTCCTGGGCAAAGGGTCGCGCAAACGGTGAAGAAAAACTCGCGTCTAGCAAGAAGCGGCCAATCCCCGCGACGGACTTGTGCGCGAACTAAGCTTCCTCGGCCTTTTGAATTTACCGTCATCATTACTCTGAGCCGAGGATGCTTGGCGTGCTATGCGCGCCTGCGACCATGGAGAAAGTTGCCTCGGACTTTTGCGCCGTGACGAAGTTATTCAGTCGACGTAGCTGAGAAAAGGTTGACGGAATGTTTGGTCCTCGCGGAGGAAATTAACCAGAGGTCAAAGAGACCTCGCTTTCATCTTCGCCGTCGTGACTTTTTTCTAGTCACTAGAAATTTAATATCGAGACAGAAAATCGTACCTTCATGAAAAATGTAATTTAGCACGCACAGTTCGGGTAATTAAGCTCTTTGAATTTTTGAGCGTTTTGATCGGATTCTTATCTTTTCATTGGTTTTTAAAGTCTAACGCAGATTGCTAAAAGAGATGACGAATATTTTCAAATTTTGATTAGAAAAAATGTATAATAGCGAAATAAAAAGTTCATAGAGTGTGAAATATTTTACAGTTCGAATGTTTTCTTCATTCAATAGCTTGTAGAACTTTGATCAAATCGTATCGCATCAAAAAACTATTCGAAAAATTACTAGAAAAATGTTTCGATTCATCGAAGTCGTGCAAAGCTTTACTTAATTAAATCAAAAACTGGATATTTTTAGTACACATTTAACCAAAATCTAAAGATATCCATTTTTTATTATTGTTCTACGAAAATTACTTTAAATTTATAAAAGTTAAGCCACTAATCTTTATCAGATCATACTTATGAAATATCGAAATTATTATTCGCCATAATAAAAAGTATCGTTCGATCATTCCACCATGCCTGCACAACTAATCAATCGTTGTGTCCTAAAAAATGTCGGTGGCGTTACATCAACAATACGAGTTTCACTTAGTGCTTCAAGTGGGCCGGCCAGCATCGCGCAATAAATTAAGACGGTCGAGCGGCCGCTTGAGATATCGCACTTTCAGCTTGACTAATTTCAGTGCGGCACATCCTTCCGAGGTGGCCGAGGGAGATAGGAGCCACGAGGACTGATAAGAGAAAGCGGCGCTGACAATGAGAACGACAAGTGGAAAAGTGGCCCACCCGCAGACGTCTAGGAGTAACGTATACACCGCTATAAATTGCGATCGTTCCTCCACCTTCCCCCTGGCTCCTCCACCTGTAAATATGGATCTCCACTTTCTCTTCATACCCACCTCACGACGCGGCTTCTCCAACTTTTTCCCAACGCCGTCCGGTCATCCATCTCTTTATCTCGCGCCTCCTCGTACTTGCTCGCGCACCCCCCACCACCCCCTGGTCGCCCAACGAAAGAAATATCGCATGCCGGACAGGCTCCAGGGCAAGATAGGGGTGTTAATCCGCATCGCTCGACTCGACGCCATTGCCTTCAAACCTTCCGCTCTAAATAACTCCGTCCTGTTGTCTGTTATTTTCTTTTTTTGTTGATTAGAATCTGACTGGAGTATTACGGTCTCGACTGTAACTGCACAGCAACATTTTTTAATTATCGGTAATATTTTAATTGATTGAGGTGATAAACCATCTAATGAAATTTTGTCGAAATGCATTCATAATTAATTAAAAATTAAAGAGTGAAATATTCCACAATTGACTCAATAACAATATTAAAAAAAATCCCAATCTGCTAATTTTATCTCTTTTACCAGCCCAGCTCGCGCATTTCGGTGTAACTTTGATTTACGCGACTCGCTTTTGGGGAAAGTTAGAGCTCACGAACTCTCGGGAGCAGTGAGTTAGCATGAGGTTTTTGGGGGTAGCTCGACTCGTCGCGATCTCGTAATTTGCGCGCTGAGTGCGCGCAAGTGCACCGGCAATGGAAATTGTTTTCCGCCGCGTGCGTTCAATTAGATCGCGAAAATAAGACCGTTGGAAGTTTCCCGGGCCTGGTTTTAAATGGATGAAAAATTGATATCGCCGCGCTGATGAAATTTTTTCCCAGCCAATTCACTGGGCATTAAAGCTCCTTTAGACAAAAATGGACGCTTCCACCATTTTCGTTGGCAAATAATTTTTTTTTTTCATTTTCGCTCCACTAGCAACTCGAAAGGATCTACAGCGCAAATTACGAAGGCCAATTCCTATGATGCTCCCGTCTCGTTCGGTGCGAATGTCATTTGCGTCGATCGGAGTTCTCCGATCGTTGGGCTGGACAATCTTTTTTTTTCTCTACTTCAGCCATTTTTACGGCTGTTCTTTTTCTTTGTCGAGGGGACGATACCTTGATGGTCCTCGCAGGAATTAAAAAACTTTTTAAAATATCGTTAACAGCGTCAGTTTTGAAATTTAATATTGGACATTCCCGCAAGCTCTCGGCTAATTTTTACTGTCCTGTTACCATCATAAAATAACACTTACACGGCTCGGTAAAAAATTAAACGTGGTTAATAAAGTGAAGAATCTTTGTGAATGAAAAAGAAGACGAGGGTTTTTCTCGGTAACGTATGCCTCGAAATTCTCAATTCGCGATACGAGGAAACGATGGTCGTTTCGTAATTTTGATTTATAAGTGGTACCAGTGGAAACTACTGAATTGCCGAGTGAAAACAAGCAATCGCTTGCGCACAAATCAGAATAGAAATTGCTCGTTTTTCCCGGTCGTGCGCGAACATTTGATTCCTCTCCGGCACCCCTTGTGCCCAGCCAATCGAGCGAAACTGATATTCTCCATCATTTCAGGACGCGAAAAGTAACGATGGATGCTTTATCAAAGATTACCTCACTAATAAGTCAACTGAATCATTTTAATCTTTGTCTCACTTTCGGCTCGGGAAATTTCGTCTTAAATACCAAGTATGTTGGATGGCTGCGGGGAGACGAAGGAAAACGAGTGAGACGAGGTCATTTCAGAGAATCGAGAATGAAATTTGGGTCGACTTTATGGAAATGTTTATCTCTTATGAATAATTCTTAGTTTTCAATGTCGTTTATTATTCAATATCTTATTAAAAATTGTTGTTATTCGAATGTTAATTATTTACATGCACTGGTTTTGTTAGATTCTACTCAATCAACAAAATGAAATGTTTTTAAATAATTTCTTTTCGGCGCATTTTTTAAATCGCTGTTATCAAACTTTTTTCATGACAATTCTTATCATTGTAACATAACAATTTTATTAAATAGTTTATATTATAATAATTTTATTGAAATTATTTAACCACATTTTTATTCCTGTAAATATGCAGTGATGATTAAAAAATTTTCTTTTTTTGACAGAACTGAATTAGACATCCCCTCAATCCAAAACACATATAAAATTAAAAATAAAACACAACAAAAGTTTCGAGAGCTCATAAATAATAATATTTGTTACAATGCTTTTGCATCGGTGTTCAGTTGGTAACGTCTGTATCTCTGGGTATGAAGTCCCGCAGGTGCATAAACTTAGCTAGCTCGGCGCCGCGGTATTAAACCGAAACCAAACTAACCACCTCCCGACTGAGCGGCAGTTCGGAGCGGCCAGTTAATTACTTAGACGCTGATGGGGGATGGGTTTGAAGAGGCGGAAGTGCCTGGCAGCCGGAAGTAGTTAATAGCCACGCAATAACAGCGCGGAAAATTGAAGCGTTGCTGCCTGCCCTCCATTCCCATCTATATCTCTTTCTCGCTTGCTCCGAGCAGCGTCCACAGAGCCCGGTGCCCTTTTCACTGTTTAAATTCAAATGAACCCTCACTTTTTTGCGCTTAAGTAAGTCCGCGGTATCATAAGTAAATCATATGTATATTATAGCGAGTTATCTGATCAATTGTGGATCAGTCAATTTTATCAAGTAATTAATGTTTTTAAACAATTAAAACTATAGTAAAATGCATCCTGCCATTAAGAGCACTATTGTGCGAATAAAAATTTTAAATTATAATGAAGTCTTTAAATACATAAGTGGTATAAATTTTATCAGAATATCCATCGGTATATTGCATGTCTGAGTTTACTGATTCAATTGTTTATACTTTTAAGTAAAGTGACACTTGACATAGTTAACCATCAAACAATTTGAGGAAAGATTCATTTATGCATTATATAATAAAAAATATTCTAATTAAGTAAAAAACGTAGTAAAACCTGGGAAAAGAAAATATTCGATCAGTCTTCAAGAACGACTCAAAACTTAAACTCAAAACTTGAGAAGAAAGTCCACAACGCGTATGAGAAAAGCTCGAAGTAAATGAAATCTATTTGAGTGGGCTAACCCGCTGCGTCTCGACGTCGCCCGGCTCCTCTTCGACGCTGGGAATTTTCCTCTCCGCTTTTGTTTTCCATCCGCTGAGGTTTTCTTTTCCAGTGGCTCTTCCTTGTGTCACGGATGTATATATATATCAATGAGTAAAAAATCCATGGAGGTTTCATTGTAGTCAGTATTTCTCGTGATGTCATTTTCAATTGATTTTGTAACACTATTTATAAACCTAACCCGCATCTGCGCGCGGAAACGTTAGCCGGTTTAGCAAACATAAATTAAATAATAGCAGCTGTCTTAGTTTTTTTTTATAAAAAACTAAAATCTGTTTTAGCGTCCTAAAAAATAAAAATTCGTAAAATTTTATGTAATATAAATATAGCGATATATTGCAGACTAAAAGTCTTCCACTAAGTATATTAGCATCGTACTTTTTATTAATTCATAATTTTCACATAAGATTATTCAACTCATAGAATTTTCACTAATTCGGATTTAGAGAGTAAGGTAGACGAGAGAGACGGTAAAAGAGATATATCTCAGTAGCACCAACCGTGTTAGGTCAGACATGGGAAAAAGGCCGCAAAATCTATCGCAGTAGTACAACCCTTGTTAAGTCAGACGAGAGAAAAGATAGCATCATTTTACCTCAGCAGAAGGTACTGTCATATGGTACAGGTATAAGTATTACAGTTTAGTAAAACGACTTCACGTAGTACTGTCCTTGCATAGTAGTGCAATTTTTTGTTGTTGTAAACCTTTCACAACTTGTTCTACTCTGCTAAAAATATTCTTCTATCTCTTCTTTGGCTGCTTATATTCGACATGTTGGCACAGAAAAATAAAGAAAATTTTAATCTTTTTGATGGAGAATGGAAGAGTATGATAGTTACAAGTAACAATTTTTAAAGTTCTTTTCATTCATTTAAGTATTATTTAAAATTATTTATCATACAAGTAATATACTTTTAAACTACTAAATACCTACGTATTTGCGATTCAATCGTAAAATTTCAATCAAACGCAGAGAAAATAAAATTCCGAAAAAACACCAAGCGTAGTAGAAAAGATCTTATTACATTAATTCCACAAGTACACAAGTCTTTGAGACTCTAAATACTCGCTATTAAATAATTCAGTTCACTGGCCGCTCTCTAATACCTCGGTAATGCGGCGGCACTTGAGGGAGTGCAGAGTGGCTAGCCCCTCTCCACGCGCGCTTATCTTTCACCTGCGTTAATATGAATTTAAACGAAGTCTCGGCGGGACAGAGACGAGGCCAGGCCGAGGAACGGGAGAGCCGACTTGTCGACTCGGCGGGCGATAACGTAATTCTGGCGTCAAACTTCTCCACTCCTTTTTCCCGGCCAGCCGCCGAGGAAATCCCTCCTGAAAAGTCGGGCGCTCGTGGAGGGTTAAGGAGGATGACTCGCTGAATCGATTAAACGGCATTCCGCGCGCGCGAACTTTTCGTTTCCCTGCAAGCTTCAGGAGTCTACACCGATCCTACATTCCGCTTGAATTACGCTCAAAGTGCACGGCGCTCCATCCAGCCAGCCGTGCGTAATATCGAACTTCGTCGGCGGCAACGACGATGACGCTTTTTTCGGCTCGCGACACGAAATGAGGATGTATGTACAGCCCGGCGAGCTACTCCGGTGATTAATATTGGGAAAGTTTGGTCGGTAAAGCGCGGGGACTTTGTCTCGATTTATGCGAAGTGGCTTGACGGAAGTGAGCAAGTTCGACGGAAGGGGGAAGGGAGCGTCAAAAGAGTACTGGTGCGAAAAATGCCTGATATGAAAGAAGAGTCCCGATGCAGCTTTTAGGGTGCAGTCAAATGAAAAAAAGTATCTGTTAATGAATTCGAAATAAATCTTGGTGAATAATTGTTGGGTTAATACAAAAAGATGACATCGTGTTGAAGATTGATGAAGTATTATGAAAATCTGCAAATTTTAACTCTATCTCAGACTAGAAAAGAAAATCTTTAATTAAGATGTACCTTATTTATAAGTAGCAAGTGAATTATGATATTTTTAATATTAAAAATATCTCCTTGCATTAACCGATATTATGATATTAAAACAAAAAATGAAAAAGCTCCTTTCAGAAAATTGTGTTCAAATCTTACGACAATAGCTTTCCGAAGCATCGGATATTTATTAGATTATATTTAAGTTAACAGTTTTAACAAATAATTGTTTGATATATTGAAACCCGAGGAAAATTAATTACGCGAATAAAAAGATAATAAACAAAACGACTATATTTTTTTTCTAAGTTGATATCTCTTATATTTCTATATCCATGAAATCATTTGTTTATCATTAATATAACATTTTTTAATATTTTTAGGTAAAGCAGAAAACTTAATCGTAGTATATTGATGTGGGACAGAGGAGTAAGATGTGCTAGTTGAATAATTTCTCATAAATTTTCTCATCCACAAATAAAAAACGTAAGTTCGTCCTTATTTTAAAAAAATTATACACTTACAGAAATATTTATGCAAAAATAACTGTACTGTTTGGAACAGTAGTTCAGAACAGTACACTATCTTAATAAAAATGATTATATTTTATGGTAAATTTTGCTCTCTCAGTAGTATTTAAAATAATATAAACAAACAACTAAAATGTCATTGATCTGTAATTTACTTACTAATTAAAAACAAAGTTCATTTAAAAAGTAGAGAATATGCCCTGTAGAACCGATAAACTCAAATTCTGTAACAGAATACTGAAGCAACAAACAGCGCGCGTTTCAATCAAGCAACTTAAAACATGAATATCGGAAAATCGGCGTTGACACTGCCAGTTACGTAAATTCGCATCGAACATCGTCAGCGGCAATTACTTTAATTAGCGGCCGTACTGTCTTCTCGTATCGGGGGTAAAACGTGCGGAGCATGCAGGCCCTCTGTCCGCGCGGTAATTATCTCTCTTCAACCAGACAGTCTCTTGCGGCGTCGCGCTAAAAACAAGATTTTCACCGGCCGCGAATATTCGACCGACATCGACTTGCCATTAGCGTGCCTGCCGTCGTTCGACACGTTGATTATTTTATTCATTGTTGGGGGAGGAGAGTGTGGATCGGAGCGCGGAGGGGAGGATGGGGCGGCCTGCCTCTGACGGTTCGAACACGCGTCGACTCGCGACAACGCGCTTAGTGACGGAGTTTCCCTGTTGCCACGTTACGCGTTTGCTCAGAGCGAATGGATTAGTAGTTGCGCTGAGTTCGTTGTTGATTAGTTCGTAGTTAGCCCTGGCTGGCTTTTAATGAAATAGGATTTCGTATTTTATGAAGAGCCTAATTAACAGCATAGACTGCTGGTGCAGAGAATATTTGATTGTTCGATTTTCAGATTATAGTCTTTATTATTATGTTATTGGAATTTGTGATTATACATATGTAATTTAAGAACAAATATGTGCATTAATAAATTGATAAGGTCAGAATTATGAAGTAAATCACAATGCACTCTCGTTGATATGTTCGTTTTGATTATTATGTTTGATGAAAAAAAAGTATATGAAATTCGTTAATAACGTAATAAACTGGTCACTACAATAAAAAGATTATATTTTTAAATAGGAAAGTAGTCTAACGCTTCGTTAGAAGTATCAACCAATTTTCCGAATCTGTCTGACTAATGCGCAACTAATTCTACTGATTATGAGTTATACTTCCCGAATCCATTGGCTGACTATCCAAAAACTCTTTTTATTCAGATAAACATTTCAAATATTACCTTACGCACTTTCTGAGCAGGCCTGACTAGTACTCTACTACAATTAGTTCTACTTATTATGAGTTAAACGTCTTAAATTAACTGACAAGTCATTGCAAAGCTTGTTCCCCTAAATACATATTATCGTACCTCGCCTTGTTTTATAAATTATTAATCAATAATTTATTGAATTTTAATATATTATTTAAAGATAAAAAAAATAGTTCAAAAGAACAAACAATTGTTTTCTATATTTACTGCTTCATTTTTCGCAAATAACTTAAAAAAAAAGATGTATGACACAATGAAAGATAAAAAAATTCTTGGTGCGATAAGAGGAAAACGTCCATCAAAGCGAAAGTCACTGTTGAACCGTAAAATCAGCCACGACGAGCGAAACAAGCGAAGCGATTCTCGAACTACCTAATACTGGACGCAACAATCGAAAGTGCGGGCACCCAGAAAGGTGCAATCCATCGAATCCCGCAGCGACCCACGGACAGTACATCCGGTGAATCCGCGCAATCGGCCGCACCACCGCGTCGATGGGCTTTAAAACCTGTCGCGGTCGCGCGCCATAATTAATTAGCCTATTCCCCCCCCCCCCTCGGTCACCCACGACTCCCTCGTCCACCTGAATCCATCCCGCCCGGTCGGCTGCGGCGTACGTGCGTGTCGGCTGGCTTGTACGCGGTTTAACGGCTCGCGACTGCGCTATGATTTACGTAGAGATGTACCGTAATGCCGGCACGTGGTTAAACCCGATGATCTGCATTAGGAGGCGGTGGGGCTTAGAGCTGCTGGGCGAAGAGGGATCGGTATGGCCGAGGATGAGGGGCTTGTAAAACAGACAAATCGCACGCATGTCCGAAGCGCAGCCATCCCCGTTTCACGTCAATGGGCCCCATTGGAAACGGAGCGGGTTATATTATTGCCGTTGCTTGACGCGCTGTTACTGTGTAGTTGAAGATCAGATAGATGTATTTCACGTGTAATGATCGGCTCTTATCATCCATGATATTCTTGGGATTTAATGAGCGAAGAGAATGTACTGATGAGATGTTCATTCGTCATATCGTAATTTTGCTGGGCACTAAATCAGAAAAATGGGTACCGTTTGCAATTGAGAAACCATTAAGTGGGGTTGAGTAAGCATACCAATTTTCGGTACGAAAATAAACTGAATTAAATTGTGGAAATTTACAAATTCTGGTTTTTAAGGTCATTATTGTTTAAAAGAAAATTAGTACTAATGGCTGCATTCGAAAATAATAGAGTGTGTGAGTAGAATTAAGCAAATTGTCAAGTCATTTATAATAAATTTCTCAAATCTAGCATAGTTAATTCATTTCTACTTTTTTGCGATCTCATAATGTTGGAATTTGCAGAATTTTAGAGTATTATTATTTAAAAAAATCCATTAGTTAGAAATTTTTTTATTTTATTTTTTAAAAGGAAACTTTTTGTACGTCTAAACCGTAAGGCATAAATTATAATAATTGGAAAGCCATTTACTAACTTTTAAATAATTCTTTTAATCGTCCTATTCACAAATTTGATTGACAGTCTGTGAATTTAAAAAATCGCATTTGCTGAGATGAGAAATGAATAATGAAGTATTTTTTTAAAAATATCCATTGGGTCATTTAACGCGCTTTCGAATGAACTTCGCCAAGAACAAATTACGCTTTGAAGAAGAACCGACGATTACATTATTTGCCCCGGCAGCAATATCTCGAAATTGCGTAATTAAAGATAAGCAAAGATTAAAGTCTAATCGCAGTAAACGCTTAAATCATCCCCTTGAAATCTGCGTCTCTGCGCCGGTGGGGACAGTGTCTCCGCGGTTGCAGGAGCAGATTTGTAAGATTTCCGCGTATCCTCAAGCCCCCCCTCTTCTCTACCCATCGGTCGTCTCTAAATCCTCACTTCCCGTATAAGCCATAGCGCGCGAGCTTGCGCTGCTAGCGGCGCCGGCAAGTTCGTTACTTTGAGTTATGTCAAACTTTCGCGACGAAGTTTAATTGGATAAGGCGCATCGATCCGCGGGATCGAGCCCCGGCCGAGTCGCTCGCGCGATTTAGTCCCTGCATTACCCATCGGCCGGAGGGAGATTGATTTCACCGGATGCGCGGCAGGCGGCTCCGAGGCGGGAGCTTAATGGCCCTTTTTATCTCGGCCGGCGTCGTCGCTCTTCGATCGCCATCAATTTCTCCGGGAGGCACCGCGCCGAGCCCATTACGGATTGTCAGAGTTGAAGAGGGGCCGAGACAAGGGAATGGACTTCGCGCTGACGGCGGAGGTGGACGCGGGGGGTCCGCGAATTATTTTCATAACGGTGCCAGGCTGACGTGACAAATTGCTTAATAAACCGGGGACGAGCTTTACGGAATGCCGGGCATAGTCGATGTGTCGGCGTATAACGCATTTTTGAAGACGGCAACGTTATTAGCTCACTTTGGAATTTTAATTTTCATAAGGTTCTTTCAGCGACGTGTCTTCTCGTATTTTTCTTCCTTTTTTATTTTTGGATCGTAATGAAATAGTTAAGGTGACGGTTCCTTTTCTTTATGAAAGTCGAGCCGCTGAACGTTTATTTCGGTGTGTTTAGTAAATTTATGCATTCAATGTACGTATCTTTGTACAATCTTTAAATAAAGTTCGCAAAATATGTGAGAGTGGTCGTAAAATATTTTACTGTGAGTTATATATAATTTTTAATAAAATATGTATATATATATATATATTTTTAAATAGCTTTTGTGAGAGAACAAAAGAACTTTATTCATGCGGTAAGATTTTTAGAAACTACTTGCTGATGCGAAGCAGCTTTAGATTTTCCTCGACCGCGAGAAGAAAACACTCAAGATTAAAGCCGAGAAAGGAATTTTTCTGCAAACCAGATACGCCATTCACGCCACGATAAATTCTGTGTCGCGATAATTCGGAGGAAGAAATTATCATTTTCGCTCGGCAAGCGTCGGCCGCGACGCTAATGCGCGCGTGCATTAGATGAGAGAAATAAGTGGACCCTCGGTTGGTCGCACGACAAAGAGGCGGAAAATTCGTTCAGGGAGAGCCTCGAGATATTTGACTTAATCGCCGAGAAAATTTGCGTCGCAACGAATTAAAAATTTAACGGGACGCCTGGGCTACAAAGTATCTTCATGCGCTGAGCAATGAATCTCTTTTTAAAGGGTACGCCCATTCGCTCAACGTCGCTCGCGAGATATCGATCGACCGGAGAATGGAATGAACAGGACTGTAAGGTCGAAGTACCAAATAAAAATTTTAGTGGTGCAATAAAAAATTTTGTAATTTACTGATCAAACTCGGAGTGCTAACTAAATATTTGTACAATTGGAGGGTAAATTCATTAAAAATATTGCTTTATCGATCCTGCGAATGTGAAATAAATGAGAAAGGTAAATTGACGGTCTGTTGTTATAAGCAAGTTTTATAAGATTTTTTTATCTTTCAGTTTTCTTTTTAATTAATATTCTTTATTGGACCTGCTCAGCAAACCAAAGAATATTAAAAGTTTTGTTCATAAGGGGAGGATGTCACGTTTTAGCAATGCTTTTAGGTATATGAACTTAATCTCTTTTAAAAAGAAAAAGAAGGACAAAATCCCACAGATAATCTGGATTAGTAGAGTCTTACATTTAGCAATTTTATGCAAAATTCTGTATCTTTTAACTACTATTAATGTTATGAAAAATATATGATTATGTTTATGGTCTTTTTAAAAAAATTCAAAATGCTTAATGTAAAATAATATTACCTTTTTCATCATTTATGAGATTCACTTCGATCATTGTAAAATATTACAATATTTTTTTGTAAATAATTAATTTTGTAATAATTTTATGTTATTGCTTCTTATTTTATGTAGATTAATTATGCAAAATCAGTACCCCTTAGTTATTGTTTCTGAATAAAAAAAAATGTTCTCTTTAATTCCAAGAATACTAATTTTTTTCGTAATAGTACGCTGCTTTTGTAACCAAAAACTGTATACTCTAATATCCATGCCATAAGAAGTAAAATTTACTTAAAAAATATTCAAGTCTCGAATAAAGATACCCAGATTCCCTTACCCAAAATAAATCTAAATTGATAAGTACTCTCGATCAATTACAGTGATATCATCGATGAACATCCGATTGCACATCAGAAGTTCCGTCGCGCCGTGGATTGAAAAAGTAGTAATTTCCGTCGCGTCTTGTAATTCAAGGAGGGAGGAGGGGGGTGGGGCTTCGGCTCGTTGACCGGGTCGCTTTAAACTCCGCGCGTTCAATTCCGAGCGCCGCTCTCAGGCTTTTCGAAACTTTTCACGTACTCGCTCGAGCATAAAAGTTCGCCGGTGTCAAGGTACATAAGTTCGAACAAAGCTCTCACGCCCCGGACCCAAGGAGAAAAAAAAATCCCATTTTAAGGTTGCCTGGAGAATAAAAAGGGCTTTTGTGTCTCGCATTTTCGAGAATTGATGAATGAAATTATTTAAACGCTCAGGATTTCCTAGAAACGGTATAGAGAGCCATTGCTTAGATTGATTTGCCCCGTGCGAATGTAGAATGCTTTTAATGGAACGCGTCGAGTATGTTTGTCTTTTTTTGTGGAAATTTTAATTATTTCGACAGTGCACTTTAAAAAAAAAGAAGGGTCAAATGAAAGTGCGCACATTGCGTTTTATTAAAACGAACCTACGACCACACTTGCATGTGTACGCAAATATTCCGTCTGGTACGCGGGCATGGGGTCGAGAGAATGGAAGGAATTTCTTGAAATTATGTCACAAACGAGATTTTCGGCTGCTTTGTATGCGTGCGTTATGCCTGAACTATTATAGAGTCGACTAACTGCTCCATAAACTTGGTGAATTTGTTTTTTATTTTTTTTCTCCTCAAATAGTTTCAGTCCGGGTTCTATGAATTGTGAAACTTTAATTTTTTACGCGATTGCTTCACAATTTATTGATGGACCCTTTAAACTGTGTAAGCTTATACTTTTTTTAATAAAGAGAAAAAAATTAATCCTACATTTATTTCAAATTTCAATGCAGTAAATTGCACGAGCGATAAGCCAACTCGTTTGATATTCATTTTTCATCCCGCAAAGTATCTCTCGAAAATTTAAATTAATATTTCAAAGAAAAAGCTAAGCGGTGTCCTGCATGTTTTATTCAGCAAGGCGATTTGCTCTCCGGCTTATTTCCTTTTCAATAAAGTTAATGAATTTATCCCAGAAAATTTTGCAATTTAATTAAAACATGTATCCAGAATATTCATTGCAATTGACGTAAATTCTCGAAAAAAATCTTTACTTGATTTAATTCATCTTTATCAGCAAAATTGGCATCGCTATTATGCAGAATTAAAATTGAAAATTTAATAAGTAAAAAATAAAACGTTACAACCCTTAATCAATACCGGCGTAAAGATAGGTTCTAAAGATCCTATAAGAAATCAGGGCAACAGACACAATAAGAGTTGGTACTCAATACAGCTCGAACTAGCCCCTTAGCAGCGATCGTTTCAATTAAGCGGCGCATCATGCGATATCCTTGTAAAATCAGTCAATCCAACACACTGCGCGCCTTATTAAAATCCGGTCGGAGCTACTTTCCCCGATAACTGCTCACGCGATACAGACGAGATCAAGAAATACCTGACTTCTTGGGACTAAAAGGATCGAGGCGAATGTAAATAATCGGATGATTCTGATCACGTAGCAAAGGGGTAGCCGAATTTTATTGGACGCGACGTACGAGGACAGGTGTCGCCAGAGATAATATCGCCGGCTTTTCACTTCCTTTTTCAATCGCTATAGCGTTCACGAATTTTATGAGCGTCTGCCATTGTGCAAGGCCTCTTTTCTGTTCTGGACGTGTGCGCAACTTTTTTTCTTTTATTTTTAAGACGTTTTACGCCAACCTGATGTGCCAGCTGATTGCAGTTTACCGATAGCTGTTGTTGGTGTACGCTTTCCGGTTGAAAGGAACGTGAAAATTGCAGAGGTGTTGTATAACAGGGAGCTTTCAAAGTTTTTTCTTTTTAAAGTCGGATTTTTCTTTATGAGCTGTACACTTCTTAAGTGGCTAACGTTATAAATTCTCATTGTTTAAGTGCCAAATTAGAGATAAATTAATTAAAGCTTGCAAGCTCTTTTGTACCTCATTGACTTGAACGAGAAAAAAGTAGCTCTCCGAGCCATTCATTTGGTCGTAGCCCCAGAAGAAAAAAAATATCTTCTTCGCATCGTGTTCCAAGCAACAAAAAAGGCTCACAACATAAAGGAAGAAACTTTAAAAAAAGGAGGAGGAGGATGAAAGAAAATAAAAACTCTCGCGTACGGTTGCCGAAAAAAGTGGAGTAGCTGCTCATTAGTCGTTTCCGCGAACCGCGAAACTCGAGGCAGCGCTGGTACGTAAAAATTGCCGGGCGTAGATTGAGCGTCGCCTTTGTCGATAAATGTATTTTGGCGAGCTTCCCGGCCTCCCGGCCGTCATTGTCACGGTGCGCGGAAGTGGATCTCCTCGCGCGAGACGTAGCCCCTAGGTTGGCGCATACATCGCTGTGCATTCTGGTCCACTGGAAGGTTTTAATCTATCCTGAAAATGCACCCGCTCTTTTTCTTTTCTACCTACCCCAAGCCTTGCCTTTTTTCCTCCATTATAACACTTTTTTTATCTACCTCTCAATTGCAATTCCTTAGGACTACCAGCATTCAGAAATTTGGCAACTTTGCAAAATTGTTTTTTTGTTGCATGAGGATTAATAGAATATTTAATTTAATGACTTGCTTCTTAATTTTCTTTAAAAACCATCTTTGCGTATTTTGTCCGAATTCATTCTCGTCTCCTTGACAGTGGCCTATTAAACGCAAGAGTCAACCGAGAGGCGGAAGGGGGCGTAATTTTAATACCACTCCTGATCTCCTGAGGGCGATTGCTGCTTTTTTACCTTTTCATTCGCATTTCGCAGAGATATTGCCGGGAGATTTCCCAATGCATATCTTTTTCATGAATAATTAAAGTCGGAGTTCTGGTTATAAAGTATTATGTAAATTCAATTACCGCTCCTTCGTTTCGTATTCACGGATCATAAATATTGCGTAAAATCTGACGCAGCATAATTTGGAAAAGATTTTTCGGATACTTGCTGAGACGCCGAGTATAGTTATTTGGGGACACGATACGTTGCCGGTTCTAAGGTAGCGACATCAGTTGGAATGCTGCATAAAATATAAAACGCGAAAGCCGGTGTCCCGAAAATTTTACTCGAGTTTCAGCCAGCTCGCACACTAAAATGCTGCGAGAATGCGCTCTGAGTGAAAAATGCATTAAAGCTTAAAAAGTAAAGAGTGAGCTAAAAAGGAGGAGGGAATGCCGCGCTAAAAAAATATATGTAGAGTAAAAAGAGGCGAAGATGGATTAGAATTGAAAATGCTAAAACACGAAAATAAAAATGTGCAGTTGAATCTCACTATGAAAAGTGGAATCTTCTTCTTTTTTTTTTAAACAAATGTTTTACGAAAATAAAAATAAAAAGCTGTTTAACTTAAAAGCACATTCGTTTAGCTAACAAATCAAGTCACACTATATCAATGCAATATAGAATTACTATTATGATTATGATTATTATCGATTATTATTAATGTGATTATTATGATACTGCGAGTAAAATTATAGTTCGTTAATAAATCTTATTTTGTTGTATTACGAGAAGAATTTATTGTTAATGGTACAGTTACATTGATGCAGTACTCATCATATACATATCCGGCGAAAAGTGATTACGTGACAATTGCTCTGCGCGAGACTTTGATAGTTTAGAGGTAGTAAGTTTCGTCTAAGTGAATACGTGGCCAAGGTACGCCGACAGAATCGTGAGAGACTTTCTCCAGATTTCTCGCACAATAGTGCTAATTTGAGAGATAGTTTAGCGTGGACGACATGATTTCAAGCACGGAGGAAAAATTTAAATCTACTGCCAGAGAACAAAAGATTTAATTTATTCGATAATTGATTAAATACGAATTTTTTTAAAGAATATAATTATTATTAGTTGCTTTCTCATTAAAGAAATGGTGAAATTTTTTTCTGATGAAGACCTAATTGTAAAATTAAAATTCAGTAAAATGTATGCAGGCAGCGAAAAAAATTTTCTCGTAAAAATTATTTGAAAAAGTATATCCTAGAAACCTTTAGATATGGTTCGCAAGCATTCGAAATTTTTACAAAAATATCACTGTAATTGTTACCTGAACATTGAATCTTTGACAATGCTCTCTAGTTATTACACATAAAGCTCTGTTAAAATTACGTTAAAGCTCCTTGCAAATATTACTAAGTCTTAATTGCAAAACTTATGATGATTCGCCAAAACTTTCAATGTTCAGGTAACAATTACAGCGGTTTTCTTGCAAAACTATTTTTATTTTCCAATGATTACACTCGCATCATTATCGCTATACCAATCATTCCGTCTTGACGATAAAGAAACTAATTTAGTAATGAACGAAATAAGAACAAATCTTACCCCCCTATTTTATATACAATTGAATGCAACATTCCTATTGCACAACCGAAATGACACAAATATTGAATGTAGTCCGCGCTACCGCAATGAGCAACGATAAACCTCGCGACCGAGGCAAGTCAATAAACCCGTGAAAGAGGGTAAAGCATCGCAATCGAGCTACGTTCACTTCATTAGGCCGCTCTCGGGATCGAAGTCTGCCCACATTCCGCAAATAGCTTGTCAGTCCGCGTGCACGCATGAAGTTGCGAAAGGCCCCGGCGATCGATTGGGTTAGATCGTGGCTGCGTACTATTCTAGTAGTAATCTTTGAATCACTTCCGACTTATCGCGACGCGGGTACTGATGGACGACCGCGAGTCGATCGATCGCGGTCGAAGTTACGCGAGCACGTACATCCTCCGTCCCCCGAAATTTTCGACCCGTTCGTCGAGAGGTGTACGAATTAGACTCCCTCCGACGATGGGACTGCCCTCCTCCCCACGAATTTTCCGGTGTGCCCGCTACCCCTTTGCGCATGCCGCGGATTTTGTACGTGGTTGGTTAAGAAATACCGCACTCGCGAAATAAGATATATGGCGGGGGTAAATAAGAATTTAAACGGTTTTACAGTCACAGTAAATGAAGATCTATTTTAATGGTATTAAATTGTGAAAAGATCGAATGGGAAAATCGAACGAACTGTTATCTAGACGTTAATGGAAAATACGTGTACTCTAAAAATTTATACAGTTTTTATATAGACATGGAAAATGAAGATGTATTTTAACAGTAATAATTTAATATATGCGAGGAAACTGAATGATTGACATTTATGGAGAAGGAATAAACTTGTGAAAAATAGACTAAAACTTCTTCGGATTTTTAAACTTCTTAAATATTTTCTGAAGATTTGTAAAAATTTATGAAAAATTTTAGAACATTTCTAAGCTCCTTTTTGCTGAGCAGTTCCTCGAGTCCAATAAAAAAAAAAAGCTCAGATTCAAAGATTCCCTTCTTGCCGGAAAATTAAGGAGCTTTCAGGCATAATATGTTCAATCTTCTGTTCAGTGGGAAGATTCCATAACATATTTCGAGCATATTTGGAAGCTAAATATGCTCTCAATTCTATTAAACTTTTAATCTGAGGTTATATAACTATCGCCGCACCACCTTAGTGTCGATCTGCATCGTGAGATTGAGGGCACGCGCCCACCGATTTTTTTTTAACCCGTTTTGATTCTCGCGCTTTCGCAAACAGCTGCGCACGCATCTAGATCTTCTGTTGTTTAATTTATAACGTCAAGCCCTGAATATAATTTAAATAATATGCTAAGCTATCACATTAGATTAAGTTTGAAATGTCTAGCTACAAGTTAGTTACAACAACATAAATGTTGCTTAATTTTCCGACAGAGCTCTGTTTAATTATAAGAAATTTTTTGCTAATAAAAGTAAACTATCGCTCTGAAAGACAGCATTTAAATGTCAAAAACTGTAGGAGCGGTGAAACACCGTCAGCAAAGAAGCAAACTCGGAGGACATTACGTTGCAAATCCAATGAATCCAACGAATACGCCAGTAAAGTGGTTCATTTATAAAAACGTCATACCGAATCGTACGCCTCTTATTACCATAAGCACTGCTTATACCAGAAAATGCAGGAAGGAGAGCGCAATACCGAACAGCAGCGGCATCCGTACAATTCAATTTGCAGCGACCTATGGTAATAAAATGAAAATTATAAGCTACCATAAACATCGACATTTTTCACGGCGTAGCATGTCCCTCGAAAAAAAAATATACAATTACGTCGTTTGGAGACGTCAGATGTGATGCGTCGTTTGCCGTGACTTGACGATACCAAAAAAGCAGCCGAGCGCGCTCGTAAAAATCGCGGAGCCTTGGTAATGGCCGCGCATCCCTCAGCGCATCACAAAGGATTACGGACGTTTACGAGGCTGGATCGAGAGGCCACTCGCGCGGACCGCGGCCGAAAGTTTCGGCGTTGCGCGAGCAGTAAATCGCCACGGCGAGCTGAATATAACCGCGGCAGGAGCAAGAAAAGCTCCGGGCAGGCGAGGCACGGGAGCTAAGAGTACAAAAAAATAGGAGGATAAGAAGTGGAAGCGCGCGGCTGGCAATAAAAAGCAACGGATAACTTTATTGTGCCGCGAGATTATTTTCCTTGGCGCGCAAGAAGCCCAGGCTTATCGGCAGCCGCCGCCGAGAGCGAGGAAGACTCCACACCGAGCGACGGCATAAATCGTCCGGGAGGGCAAAAAATTTACGTGAGCGCGGATAGTCGCGCGGGGGTGTATGCGTGATACGCTTGAGAAAATGCACCGCGGATCAATATCGCCAAGTTTTATGAAAATATTTTCAAATTTAAATGTCTGCTTTTCTTTTCTTTTTAAAATCAGCGCGTTATTACATGTGATGATTTACTGCTGATCTTGTGTTTGGTGCTGCAGGTGTATGATTAAGTTATATTTTTAAGAGGATAAAGTTAGTGCATTGTATAATTTATGTTGATAAATGGCACTTTGGGAAAAATGGACTAAAAATGCACTCGGAAATCAATTCGTTGGAAATCGTTGGAATTCTTTTGTAAGATTTCAAAAGGTTTCTAAAAATTTCTCGTATCTTCCAAAGAATTCTAAAGATTTTCAAAAATTCACATAAATATTTCAGAAGATATTTAAAAAGTAGCGAAACCCTTTGAAAGTTTTTAAAAAATTCAATCAACGAAATATTAGGAAGTCGTTTAGAAGTCGGGTAAAATGTTTGGGTAGTATACTGAAAACAAAAATTTTTAGAAATTATTAAACTCCAAGATCGTGTTTTAGTCATGTACTTTGCTTCCTAGCACTATAAGAATCTTTGCCATTTGTAAAAAGCGAGTAAAACTGAAAATAAAATAAAAATACGATCTTGTAGACATACATCAAAATGTATTACTTTAATATTTGTCTACTGAATTGGCTTTAAATCACTTAAAATCCTCTAATTAATAATCACCTTCATTAAGAATTTTTAAAAAATAATCGAATAAATGTAACGCAGAAATAAAATCTCAAATAAGCCACTTCTTTGGGCAATGAATTTGCCGGTGTGTCTCGCGAGCGCGAAAACAGTCGGTTATAAACTCCGGAAGCCGAGTTGCGCAGCGCCTCGTAACTGCTGTCGAGTTTATTTTTCTCACAGGAATAACTCAATCGCTGCTGCGTAACGGCCGAGACGACTGCTCAGCAATTAGTTAGCTCGAGTAAAGATTTTTTCCTTTTTTACAGGTCGGTCGTTACCCGGCTCGCCGTTCCTTACTTTTTTATTCTCCCTTTTTCTTTATCAGCTCGTTTTCCTTTTAGAACCTCGTGTCTTGATCAGGCGGCTGCGCTTTGTGCTTTCTGAGCTTGAGAAAAATTATGACGAGATTAATCTGAATAAGCCGAGGCCAGACCAGTCAAAACGTGGTCTGCTTGTTAAGAAGGTTTCGCAAAATGCATATTCGATTATAAATTTTTATAATTAAGATTTTCTTTAATGAATTGGATTGACGAAAAAAAATATATATATTGTAAAAAAAAATCGATTTTAAAATGTCCTTTAAAATCTAAAGTAAAGCTCAAGAAATTTGAATTTTTCTTTTTCATCTAAGGCTTTTTTGCAAGAATGTGCTCTCTAAAAGCATATAATCATAGCGCTTTTAATTCATTACACCTACTTCAATATTTTTTCGCTTTTATATAGAAACAAAATAATAATATCGTTAAAATTGTAGGCTAAAAATAAATATTGTACAATAGTATTTATTAAAAATTTGACTGCGTTTTAATGAATAGAAGAAAATCCGATAAAAAGATTGACAATACAGCAGAGATTTTCTCATTTTTCAGGCTATAATGTGAAAGCTCTTAATGCTCGGAATTGGCATCGCGTTACCGTCGCAACATTAAGAAAGCTGTCGAGTTGGAGCCCGAATGAAATCTGAGGATTTCGCGAAGCCAGATAACACATACATATGTACACGTAAATACGCTTCAGACGTATCGGATCAACGGAAAGAGGCTACCGACATTTCGCAGTCGAGGAGCTCCACTATTGACTGGTAAAGGAGCCACATCTTTAAGCTGAAAAATCCTTCGGAAAGTAACGTCAGGTAATTTTTTTTTGTCATAAAATGAACTGAATTATACGTGAAATAGGTTTGCAACTTTTAACTTTTTCCTTGACTCAAATTTTACGTAATCCTTTATATCTAAATATGAATAAAATTCACAATTCATAAGTGAACATACACATTCTAAAGTGATAAGTCAAATAAACGAACGACTTCTCACATCGAATTAGTGCATATTCGATGCGAATTCTATTTATTTATTTTTAGACAGTTGATAAATAAACGTTAGTCGCTGTTACAAAAGTAAGTTTTAACAGAAAACGCAAAGCATAAGTTTTTATTTTCAACTATTACTGATTACCGCAAAGTACATTTAAAAACGATTGCTACAATCGTAAAACAATTATATGCGCGACAAGAAGAGTCAGAGCTCCGGATTGTTCAACACTACAAAAATGACTCATTGTACAAAGACAAACGCAACGGCAATTCGTACACTTGAATTACTCTCGAGTGAGTTCGTAAGGGGGGGTTTGTACAGAGAGCCAGCGAGTGTTTAGTACAGGGCGGCCTTTCAGCTGGGAAGCCGTGCTTCGCACAGCTTATTTGTCCAAAGATGAGGCGAGAGAGGCTCGTCTCCTGAGGACAAGTGATTTTCTCGAGTCCGCTCTCGAACTTGCTCCAAACTTCGTCCCGAAGTCTAGACGGGGCTCGTCTAGGATACAGTGACCGAAGTATGAGCCACACTCGAGAGCCTCTTACCTGCCGCTTGCTCAAGTTCTAGTTAGGATTCGTTCTATTGTTTTTGATCGCCTGCTTGAATTACGTAACTGCGCAATTAATTAAGTAGTTTCCAGGTGCTTGTTTCTAAATTGTTATAAATACATCATCTACCTCGATTACTTTCAAGTACTCTAATTGTCTGAAAACGTTTATGACTTGTTTTTTCAAAATTTTATGGGTTTCCAGATGAAAATCTAGATACTGCGTAAATAGGCATTTATATTTAGAAAATAAGTGTTGACTATCAAATCATAGGTAACATAGCAAAATAACTACTGAAAGTAGCCAAGATAAGATAGCCAAGATAACTGTTGAAGTTCTTAATTAAAACCCTGAATCTCTGGTCTATAAAATATTTTTATATGTAATCCTATCTAACTTATATTAGTAATTCACTTATTATCAAGTTTGCTTATTTTATTTGTATCAAAAAACTTTCCATTTTATTGTTATTGTAACTTGTAACCACATAATTTAAATGTAATTAAGCTAAGTAGCATCGAATGCTAAAAAATAGTTTAGCCATGATCTCGAAGCACTTGTGAAAGCTTGCAGTTTGTGGCCTGCTTGTACGAAAGCATTAGTAAGAGAAAGAGCGTGGATTGCCGTCGTTTCAAGCTTGGATAACTGTCAAATTGCACTTGTGCTTTTGCCCGGCTATAGTATAACGCAGCTGAGCTGTAGGCGCCTATGAACTGCAACCGTCAGAAATTCCACAATAGCGACCTGCCATCCGCCCAACCAACGATACCTTTTTCTCCAGGTTTGCCCCCGCATATCCGATAGAAAAATAAGAAGCCAGACTCGCCCGCTTGCCTTTTTAACGGGAATCTGGATACTTTCGTTAAACATTCTTTGTGTAATAGTCGCGTTATCACTGGATTTACAAAATGATCTTATTTTCATTACCAAAACTAAAGTTAGTCTTCTTTTACTAATTTATTGATCATTATCTTTTTATTTGTTCTAAGAATATTCAAAGAAATAATAAGAAATATGTCATTTAATTTTTAAAATGAAATTCTAAGCCTCTAGAAAGTATTCGAACGTCATGTATTTCAGGCTCCTGTGTTTTACTTACGTAGGATAGCAGCAGTTTTTTCAATGCTGGAACAGACTCTCATTGTTCCAAATCTCTGTTTTCTTGCTCCTGACGCTCAATGGAATCCCGAATCATTCTCTTGATTTTCCGCAGTACAACATGGCCTAAAGTTTGCCACAAACTCTTTCCTACTTGCTCATCCCCTATGCTTGCATTGACTTTGGTGTTCTTTGTTCGTACATAGTAAAGCCTCGTGTGCTATTAAAGTTTTAGCAATCCGTACACTAGGATGAGGAATTTTTTTCGAGAGAATCTGAGAAAATGTACAACCATTCGAGAATTTTCATAAGCAACTTTTTTTTGACAATTTTGACTTTCGAAGTTACGACGTTCGCGTATAATGTATTTTTATTCCCTTGCAGAAACCTTATGTAGCTTGTATGGAATTATATATGAATAACAATTTACAATTTCGTAATAAAAGGAATTTCAATTAGCGGTTTGGAGTAGGTATTGCATGACTTGGAGTAAAATTGGCGTGGATGCACGATTTTTTGAAGTACCAAATCAGTGTTTTTAGCGATTCTGTTTTAGTTAAGTGGTAGAGTTGCAAACTTGGCTTACAAATGTGAAACAGTGGATAACAAATTCCTTTTCTGTAAAGCTTAATTATTGAAAAACCTACTACAATTATTGAAATTTCACTGTAAATTAGTGGATAAAGTAATACTATCTCTAACGATAAGTGTAGTCTTCATTAATTTTAGTATAGAACGTCATTCATTTAATTTAAAAGAGTAACCACAACAGAAATGTTACCAAAATATCCCATTAAACATTTTGTTTCTATAAACTCATAAAAGAGAAAAAACAAAAGTTTGAATAATAAGCGTACTAAGGCTATAAAAAAAGCAGCCGTCAAAGAGATCAAAGCGCACCCAACGGGCATTCGTCCCGCGGCAAGTTCCTCGCCGGCGGTTATCGCACGGACGAATTACACCCGTGGCCATTCGCGGTTCGCAATTTGCATATCAGCGAAGAAGTCGACGCGACCTTCCCCTCCTTTCCGTTTGTCGAGACTCCGTCAAAGTGAATTACAAACGAGTTGGTCATTACCCAAGACTCCGAGAGCTAATGGCGGGGGTTGTGGTGAAAAAAAATCGCTCGAAGTGGGAAAAGAGAAAGAGGCCAACCTTTTAGACGACGCATTACCGAGGTCTATTCTAATTAAATTGCAAATTAAAGTGGATCTTGGGCGCAACCCTGACAGATCATTTCGTGCGATACCAACTGCTTGTTCACTTTTTTTATATCGTACTATCTCGCCAAAGGTTTGAGATTGTTCTTAATCTGCGCATAATTGTATTTGCATTGTTTTTTCTTTCTTTTTTTTTGTCTAATAATGAGAATTGAATTGAACCACTTTCTCAACTTCAATTGATTTATATTCTATAAAAACCTTTCTCATCTTTATATCTGGCCAGATAAAATTTTCAACATTCGTCTGCTTATAATTTTAGACTGACAATTATTCCAAGTTCATTGATTCTCATCCACTTTTCATTCATCTCATCAAAGTCTTTAACCACGACCATCAAAAGTAAGAATCGTCTGTTTATAAATTAAAATGATTGTCTACCTGCTATTATTGTAACAAATCCAACGGTAATAATCGCACAACTTTCAATAAACTGCCCTCATTAAAGCAGGATGCAATAAAGGCCAGTCGCATTAAATGAGTTCATCCACCAGTGACTGTAATGCCATCCAAAATATCATGAAAGGATTCATGGCAAAAAAAAGTAAAAAACTGGAAGCCGATCCACGAAATCCATATAGCACATCGTGCGTTAATGTCTCAGGCGAAATAGCCTCGACTAAGTGACGTGATAACGGGCCGCGTGGCGCGCATTACAATGCCGTAAACGCACGGAAACAAAATCTGCGCCGTGTTGACGTGCAGCCGCGTGACTCGCAAAGTATGAGCCGTGGCATTCGGTTTACGCGGCAGACTTCTTTCCAACGTTGACGTTTATTACGGACCCCGAGTGCGGACAACGCCCTGGAATGTCGTACTGTCGGCGCGAATTATGTGCTCCCCGTATCGCGCCTTCCCGACTTTCCTATAGTGAATAGGGTCTTCTTATTGGATTTCCTTCTTTCACTGACTCAAATTATTCCTTTTTAGGATTGTAGAGGAGGTTTAATTATCTTGATGGTTATAGTATGCGATGGGCGAATATGGAATACGTTAAAAGCTTCTTTGATTGAAGCGACCAGTGTATCTAACAAATCATTTATGAGTAGCATTTATGAAACGTTCACAGGAATTTTCTTTGAAAAATCCAGATGTAGGCGTTGGCATTGTAACGTCGCCTACCTTTGACCCGTCGCGACACTTGCCACGACATTTCCAACTCAACACTTGTTTGATAAAAGGGAGGAAGGCATGAAAGGCACTCGAAGAGAATAACGAGGGGTTACGCTTTCGAGAAATAACATTCAGGTTTTCAAAAAGATTTTTGAAACTAGCAAAATTTCCCCAAAAATCTGTGATGTTCAAATAAAAGTTGCAAATTATTCTGGAAATTTATTCATAATTTCTTTGAATTCTCTGCGAAATTTTTTTTTAAATCTTTACAAGTTCCAATAAATTTGAGGATGCTTTATAATCATCCGCATGTAGAGAAATCTAAGACTTTGGTGGGAAATTGGAAAAATTTTGGGTTATGATTAATGTAATGATTAATGTGAATGGAAAGTATGGGTTTCAACGCAGCTAGGATCAGATCCTGAGAACAGAGGATCCCTACATTTTATAAAATATCTTCAATATTCAACATAATTGAAATTGATTACATATGAGAACTTGAATTGATTTAAGCGCTTTTACCTCCATCCCAGTGGTGGCAGCTTATTCCCAGGTCACAAGGATCCGCTCCCACGAAAACCAAACAGCACACAAAAAAAAAAAAGAAAACGACAGACGTAACTACAGGTGAACAGCGTTAGAAACGTAAACACTGCCAGTGCAAAGCGGCGAGTCTGGAGGGAAAAGGGACGAGGGCTCATAACGCAGGAGACAAACGCGCCGAGCTCCGGCGAGCGTAACGTTGGCGGGTATAACCATAACGTGGTTTAATTGTACTGCCACCTGTTAGGCTCGCGAGCTACGAATGTCGTAACTGCGCGGTGGGCGTAGGGCGCGCGAACCCGCTGACCATTAACTCGCCCCAACCCCGACCAAGTCTCCGCGTCTATATCACTGTCGTATACGAGCCGACATGCCCGTAATGGAGGAGACAATGCCCGCCAAGCGGGAGCGAAGCGCGAAGGGGGCAAAAGCTGCCATCATAGTAGACGATCAAAAATATTCTTTCATTGCCCTCTAGCCTCGCCTCGCTGCGTTCGCTTTATGGTCGCCGTATTTTATTTATTTTTATTTCTTAGTGCGCCAGTGTGTCAGGCAGGTGCGAGCTTTCGAATAAAGACATCGTCTTTGCCAGGAATTATTTTAATAAAGGTGCTCGTCTATTGCTGCGTGTTCACCACAAGTAAACAAAAATTATTCTCTCGCGTAAGTGAATAGAGCGCGGTAACTATATACTTACAAATGTGCAGTCATGAAACATAACTTTTGATATAATTTTTCAAATTAATATTTAATCGTATGACATAAACATCTGTTTGTTACTTCAAAGGGATCGCTAAGTTTCACGAAATACGAAATTTTACAAGAAAATTTACTTTAGGGACTTTCAAGTTTCGGTTGAAAATTTTGAACTAAAGACTCTCTTATTTCTGGACAAGAAAATCATACTCAAAGTTTCTACAAAATCAACGACCCAGAATTCTGACGCTCTTCTAGTCACTGAACGAAACTTATCGTAAGAAACGATTTCAAGTGTCGCCGATTAACTACGCGCAAAAAGAGACTGTTTAAACGGTTCGTTAAAACTCGACCGAACTACAGAGCGTATATAACGCGGCGAAATCGTCTATTTGTTAAAAGCTCCGTGCGCGCAGGCGAAAGCTCGGAAACGAAGCAAAATCTTTGAAACTTCCTCTTCCTCCCCCTCGCACCACCGTGGAGAGCTTGAATCTCGCGCAGCCGGCGCAGCGCAAAACCGGAGGATGACACCTCGGCAGGCCCTTAATTCCCACGGAGACCAAGCGCTTTTTATCTGCGCGCAAACAGGGGCAATTAGCGCAGACAGCGCGATTCGTTTTAATTACGCGGCCATAATTATCGCACGCGCTGGCTGTGCGGCGAACCGCGCTCAGGAGCCTTCCGCAAGTGCGCGCCGCCGGAACCACAGGCCCGCATTGTGTGCCCCTCTTCCTTCGGGGTGGCAGGGGGAGGGAGGGGAAGACAATGTGCGCGGACGCGGAGAGACCGGGCGACCGCCTCGATACCCCCTTCGCTTTGAGACACCCGCTCGGGTTGGCTTAAACTCGCTGAAGGTTTTGGTTTTGCTGGGGACGTTGGATAAATTAACTTTTTAAGTGAAGTGTCCACGTTTACGTTGGGCTCGACGTTATTTTAGGCGTTTTCAGTGTAACAATTGTTTTAACAATTAGCTAAAGAAAATGTATTAACTTTTTCCTACTGGTTTTAAATATTATAGATGCAGAGTTAATTACATATTCATTCGTTTAGAAGTTTTAATTCATTGTTTTTGCATAATAAAAAAGTTTAGGTTAAGAGGAATCGGTTTTCCATTTGTTGGAGATTTGAATTTTGAGATTTATTTGCGTTTAATTTATGTCTGTACTATATATTTAACGATTCTTGGAAGTGTCAAAGTTTTAAGTAGTCCTTCATCAGGAGATCAGAACTTATGAACAAGAAACTAACCGGTAATGTTGCATTAATATAGAAAATTTATATTTCACAAATTGAAAAAAAGAAGAAAATAAGCACTAATAAAAACAAAAAGTTAACTATTTTTCTTATGTGGTTGAGATCGGTAATCTATTAGTAGGTCAATTAAGGCCGATCGTAGATTAATGCAAAAATAAACAGAGATTACAAATTTTCCTATTAGCCTTTAAAGGTTTAATTTGCTATACTCTATACTTTTTGTTAAATAATCAACATAGATGCAAATATAACTATAACCTACTATTATCTTCGACTAAAACTACTTAGTATATAGACATAAAGTTCGGTGCTTTACTCTCGTAAGATAACCGATCCTCAAATTATTGCATGTACGTGCAGAGGATAAACCATTACATGCATGAATTTAACAAGTTGATTTATACACATGCATTCGGTATATTCAGAGCTCAACAGTTATTGCAGGGTTAAATAAAGTTCACGATTGAAATATCCTCTCGAAAAATTGCAGTGTAAAAAAAATTTTGAAATAGTTGATTAATAATATTCCCTAAAATTGGGTATCCATTTCATGATCGTTAAAAAAAAAACTTTATCGAATTTAAGAAGATCCGAATAATTTAAAAAATCCTCATCCATGAAAAGCATACTTTTTCAATACCACCGGCAGATTATTACTCTGTTCAACGAGCGAAAAAATCGAGCTCACCTCGTCCGAGTATCCGCTCGTACGATAGCAGCGGCAATGCGAGAAAAAAAGGGCGAGCCAAGCACCGATTTAATTGCGACTTTTAAAAGCCCATAAACTCGCGATATTAACGAGCCCCAGATACTCGCGTACTCCTTTGAAATAACATCGTACCGAAAAAAGGTCGGCGCGTACATGGCTCTCTTGATAAAACCGGAGCGCTTATAAAACAGGGATGGGAGAGGGGTGGTGTTACGCGCGCACACGCGAAATGACCAGCTCCGTGAAGAGAATATACGGGTGCGCGGGATTATTATTCAATTTACTTTTGACGACGAACGCAGAGAGGATAGGGGCGAGAGATGGAAACAACGTAGTTTTCATTTCGTCATCGCGCACATGCATTACCACCAATGGGCGATGTTAAATTTAACGATCCCCGCTGTAAAGGTGAAGTACGCCTGTGTGCATCCGAATGGTTGCGAGTGTGATAGTGGGAGGTGATCTCGCGGTAACTATGGTATCTGCAGTTGTGTTGCTTTGAGGAAGCTCTAATAGTGCAGATCTAACAATTATTTTATAATTATCTAAAATTTATCGTAGATATTATGCGTTTAATTTGGGAGGAATGCTGGGTATTTATATTAAGTCATATTGAAAACTATATAACCGTTTGGAATAGTGCATGTGATTTGTTAAATAATTTTAAGCCCAAAAATATTTTCAAATCGCAAATATCATCAGCCAACTGTTAAAATAATTGAAATCAATAGATAGCAGTTCCAATTTCAAAGATGTAATTACTGAAACCATCGGAGACGATGCATTACAGGGTCAAGTCGTATAGGAAGCATGACTGGTCTTTTGGAATCCCAGTGCCGCCTGTAACGCTCAAATGGCGACGACCTCCCTAGCCAGTGTTTCTGTTCACGCGTACGTGTGCACATGTATGTATGTATGAGTGTATATCTGAGTTAGAGATAGAGGGAGACGGTACTCTCAGACTTATATGCGTATCGTCGAGTGATATTTGCGATAAGACACCGCCGGGATTGCGGTGGCGTTCCATGGGCATGGTTATGGCCGCATTATCTTGTTCTCCAGATGAGAGTTTCGCGTGCACGTTGCCTCCCTCGTGGGGATACGTCTCGTCGGTCCATTTCGCCAATGTGGAGGGCCAATCCGTCCGATCAAGGAGACCGTTAACGAATCCTCGCACCGATGACGCAGGCTATCTCTAGCGACTTTGCCCTTGCTTATGGGATGTCTGATCGCTGATCGGCTTATCTGAGAATCATTTTGCCAGGAGATTAGGTATTGCACAACACTAATTTTATTTTCGTCATAATTTTGATTAATCGACCTATTTTTTGCAACGCATAAAACGATTACGTATTATTAAAAAGTAACGAGTAATGAAGTTTTTATTTATGAAAAGAACTTTGTAATTCTTTTGTATGCGTATATGCTCTCTACTATTTTTAAAATATTAAAACAGAAAGAAAAATTAAAATAAAGTTCTAAGAAAAAAAAAATTGATTTTTTACGATGTTTTTAATACTTTGATTTTATTAATATTTATCAGCATATACTACAGTTTGATTATCTGCCTTGAGAAACTAGTGACTCATTCAACGATATTAACTTCCTCATAACTTCAATATCAACATTGACTACCCATATCACGAAGCAGCCTTTTTTCACAATATTGATCTAAAAATATAATAAACCCCAAATGTCGCCTTGCGTAGTTACTGTTCGCTAAAAAACTAAAAAAAAAAAAAGAGAAATAGAAAACAAGAAGCAAGCACTCGAAACATTTATTTCGAATTCAATCCCCCGCACTTGGCCATTCAGAATCCCTATACACAAGCCCCTCGTGGAAATGCATTTTCGGCATAAAACGAAATAAAAGGGCATTAAACTGCAATTTACTCGAAAGACCGGTGCGATGGTAACCACATCCTGAATATAAAAATATGCTCTCTTTTTTTTACTCAATCCCCTTACATCGTCCAACTCGCGGTTCATCCCCTTTTTATTTTCGCATTTCGAAGGACTATTTTATTTAACACTCGTCCGGCTCGCAGGCAATTGAATTATTCAAATTTTGCCCTCATGAGGCGGAGTCGTCGCGGTTCTCCTGGTGGCGCTACAGTGCGACGATGCAGCCGCGGCGGAACGTATCCGGAGGGTCCGCGTTATATCACTTATATCGTTCGATTTACGTTGTGCAACCGTAAAAGGGGGACAAGGCAAGCCGAGAGCGCAAAAAATGCATGAAGTATGAAGGTGGAAGTTGGACCGTTTTTTATGCCTTGCATTACAGATTTACTCAATTCCGAATCGTAGTCTGATAGAGAAACATAAAATTAGCAGTAAATCTAAAATGTCTCTATTCGTTTGTAATTTACTTTTTAATTATATTTTTAATGCATGTGCGGCATTATATTTTATGTTTAATTGTAGGGTATACTTTCGATCGTGGACGTAAGCTTACATTACAATTAATTAATTTAATCTCATGATAGAAAATAAACCAAGTAAAATTGTTGGTACACTAATAATTAGCTAATTTACTTAGCTAATGAATAAGCCAAGTATAAGCCAAGTATAAGCCAAGAATAAGCCAAGAATACGGCAAGTATAATCCGAGAATAAGCTAACGGATGGGGAAAATAGAATTCTTTCATTATTAAATATGTAATTGCGTATTAAATATTTTAATATTAATTTTTAATACTAATTTCAATAAAAAACGAATTTCACAAATGTAACGTAATAATATATAATATAATTTTTATTCTTTTTTTTTTGTCATCCGGGGTAAAAAATATTATTAAAACTTGATCAGACGTATGCGAATCTTAACGATTGAAAATAATTTGTTTAAATAAATAATTTACTTACGCTCCCTCGATTGAAAAGTACTAATAATGATTCGCTAAATTAAGAATTTATAAGTCATTTTGGCTTCTTAATAAGCCGTGTAATCTAAACCCTTAATTTCTGACGTTTTTAGTAGGTATTTAAGCTAAAAGTTGGTTAATTTCTTGGCCAAGTCGTTCAAAAATGGCTTATTATTTGCTAATTTTTGGTTAACGTTTCTACCAGGGTCTTCAGTGTATTAATCGCTTTAAAGTTTAATTAAATTTGTGTACGTTTCGTTATATTGTATTATTTATTTACAGCTCGGTGGATGTAAACAATATTTGGCAATGGTATAGGCACGTCCTGCGTGTTTATTAAATCTGTTCACTTACTTGTTTTCGGAGGTGATATTTAGTTCTTGAGATACCTAAAATGTCGCTTTTTCCTGTCTTATAATTGTTTATTTTATATTTTATTTTATTTATTGAAATCAGATAAATCTGTATCGTAGTTTTTATATAGGGTAAACACAGTTGCCTATACGTACAGGGCTTGAGATAAAAAAAATATTAGTGTTCTTACTTTATTTATAATAAATATTACCATTGTATAAGAATAACTCACCCCGCTAATAAATACGGCATAAAACTTTATTTCCGCATAATCTGTATCCCACCAAGTAATCGTATTCAAAAACTTTAAACGAGAATGATCTCGTTCTAAGAAATGCATCATCTTACGCAATCTCTTTGCCCCGATCAAAGCAAATAATATAATCGCCGAACAATTTTAATTTTAATTATCTGCAATCCTAAAAAAGTACGGGAAAATAATGAAGCAAGTCACTTAAATCATGGTCATGGAAATCCCAGCATTAACATCGCAATAACAATCGTCTCCTACTTTATAGTCTCCGTTACAGCTTCCCGCATAATTAACCATCCAGCTCGCCGCGGGAAAAGTATTACGTATTCATTATATTCCAGTTCCAAAAAAGGCATTCTTTGCCTCCCCGCCTCGAATCCCCGGACCGAGTTTGTTCGATGGTGCGGGAAAATTTCAATTTATCCGGAGCCATCGGTGTACCTGCGCTCCCTTGGGTGGAATTATTTAGCTGCGATTAAGTCCGCAGAATTATGAAAAATTAATGCTCTGCCAGCGAGCGGGAGCACCTAATATTCGCGATAACTCTACTTTTTGGCGTAATGAACGAGCCCTGGCGCCGGCTTCCCGCGGCGATTCGCCTGCAATAATGCGTGTTGAAGCTCGGCCAATGTGGACGCCGGATGTTGTATGAGGTGTGGAAGTCCTTTCTCCTGAGTGATGTTGGGTCATTAAGTAATATTGAAATGAGTGCTGAAATCATATTTAAGGCGAAGAGTATAAATGATAATATTTATTTATTTTTATTTATTTTATCATCTACGGACATTTAGTTCCTTAATAATTTTAACAGACATCTTGAAAGCTAAAACCTAATGGATTGCTATGATTAAATAATTAAGTAAATAAATAACATATTGTGTATCTAGTCATAAACTATTCTAAATATAGCGGTGTTGTCATGGCAATGTCATTGTCTCTGAAAGTATTTATTAATTCTGAAACCCTCCTTTTTAGGCATTGTCCTTATTCCTGAAAAAGATGGAGAAGACATTTTTCCTTAAAATGAGCGGTTCTAATCCCCAGCAATAACATCTTACAAACCACACTTCTCTCACCCTACAGGGTTATCAATCTCCATCTTGAGGGGGAGACTATAGTCTTTAATTTATCTCCAACTTACATAATCGCAAAAAATGCTAAGCGAACATCAACACATATTAATTTCCACATTGCGTTGCACAAACTACAAAAGTTTTCTTATCGACGAATAAGCAACAACTAACTCATGTAGTGTCACCCTCCAGCATTAGAATGACAAATCGCAAGGCTCCGGATCCAGCGGATTTAACGCGGACGCGTAGCCTGTATCACAGACTTGCGAAACGAAGCGCATTAATCGCCACCCCACAGGAGATTTTCCCTGAGAGGGGAGGATTTAGAGGAGGCTATAGAATGGCTCCGAGCTCCTGCGTTTTTAGGCGTGCGAATGCGCGCGCTAACGAGATGAGCTGCTGATGACGGCCGGCCCTGGATTTTCGTCGCGGAAATTCGCGCCGTCCAATGTGAGTGACGTTATCGCGCCTGTTTATTCATAGACGGCGTACCGCGCACTCGCGTGTTTGACGCTGAATTTCAAGGAGATGAGCGTTTTTTTTTCTTGTTGAATCAGAGGGGAAGAGGAAAAAAATGTGAAATCCGAGTTTTTTTTTACCTACTGGGTTCACAAGAGTGCATCAGAGTGATTAAATTGAGCGCTTCATGCATGTGGGTTAAGCTGATTTTAGAGCTGTCAACGTGGATTACTCGATAGCTTTTGGGATGGACAGGGGTCGATGTATGGATGGCTTTACAATGTTTGTTTTGACTTTCGAATGTTGTAATTGCACGCTCTCCATCGTTCGCGGAGGGGCGCTGTTTATCGAGTAACTAAAATCCATTTGACAAAATTGCTATGTATTTTTCGAGCAAATAAGTCTTAACTAAATCGCATTAGGATTAAAAGATTAGCTAATGGCCAGACTGATATTCTTTCATACTCTCGTTTAAATATTCTAATTTCGTTGATTTATAACTGAAAAAGTATTATTTAATTATTTACGTTGCTGAGTAAACTCCTAAAACAAAGATGGGTTTTTTAAAATAATGTTGATTATCCACTCGGAAAGTGAAATTTAACTTTTGTAGTAAGAATGTGAGTACTAGTAGAGTTTATCACCAGCGTTACTTTATTAGTATTAAAATCCATGCAAATAATCATGGATTTTGAGCTTTTAAAGTAAACGTCTTTTCATAGTAAAAAAGTAAGCAGTCTATAAGACGATTCTATAAGCAACATCAGAAAATAGTGTGAACGCCGTGGAACAGTTGACGGTTTACGTTTTTTTGAAGTGCCGCAACTCCAATATGGCGTAGCTGCAGAGCTTAGTAGTAAGCGAATCATAGTATAAAGCTATGGAAGCTTTAGAACGGGAGGAAGAAAGCTTTTATACTACAGTTCTATAGCATTTCTGCTCCTGGAGGACCATACACATACTTTATTTCTAGGTGAATAAATGATATTTATATGTACTCCTTTCTATTATACTATAGTATAATGTATATCTTAGAAGACTGAACTAAACACTTTCAAAGCATGTATAAATACTTTAGAAGTATGAAATTATACTATAATAGTATAAGGAACTTTTCCTAAATTACAATCATATGGATTCTAGTAAAATACTTAGATTTTTCTTTCTGAGCAATATTACTTTAAAGAAAATTTAATTGAAATTTTTTAATTTTAGAATTTTAGAGAGAAATTTAATTTTCTAATTATTCGCAAATTTATTTTAAAGGAAGATACTAATTCCTTACATTAAATTATACCCGCCTAAAATAAATTCTTACAGAGACTAAATTTTTAACAAATGAGACTTGATTTTGCGTTTTCTATCTTGACAATTTTGAGTTTATAGATATGTAAAGATACGTAAAGAATATTTCGAAATCATTGCGATATCATCGAATTAAAGCTTGGAGTTTTAGTTCTAAAACCTCTAATAATCAAAATACTATAATAATAAAAAATCGAAATACGAAATCAAAATAAATAAAAATAAAAGAGAATCATAGTGTGATTTATTTACTAAAAAGAAAAATACTTTTTAATTCAAATACAATTAGATGTCAGAAATATGAGCGCGAGTATTCCGCCAATGAAAAAAAGTTTCCTACTTCATCGTTCATTTCCATTACGTTATACCAACTTATCAGGTCACATATTGCATTTTCTTTTTAAATGTCATCATTTCAGCTAAAAATTGACCTAAATCGAAAAATCAATATGACAGCGATATTTAACGGAAACGTCAGGATGGAGCTGTCAATCATGCAACTCTCGATGGAGGCCGCTCTTCTTCCGCGTTCGCACTGCGTCCCTGCATACGCAGCCGCGTCAGAGGCCGCGCCGGCTCATTGCGGTCGCGCGTCAAGCTCCGAGCTTCCGCGACCGCTCTGACAATGCGCGACGAGGCGATACCGTGACGCGGAAGACGACCGGGGCTTTTCCGTTCGTTTTTCGGCGCGAGGCAAGCGGAACGCCCGGTGGCATCAATCACCCCGCCCCCGGGGCACTTGTCGTACTTGCGCGGCGACCGGCTTTCACGCTCGTTGACTTGATTTTGCGAGCACATGTTTTTTCGCCGCTTTAAGCCGCTGTTTGGCTCACGCCGGAGCCCAGTGGTAGACACGGCGCTTTCTGGTCGGCCGAGCAAACGTCTCTTCTGTTGATAAATGAAAACGACCGGTACCACGGCCCCTGGAGGCTACGGGTGATTTCGGCGAATTGTATATAGACTTTCCATTGCTGTTTGATGAGGAGGATTGCGGGTTGGTAAATTTTATGGGATCGACACTATATAGCTTTTCAAATGTTTTATAGTGCAATAAATGTGGAGAATTATGTATTAGTATTATCGAATTACCAAGTCATACAGTATAATTTTTTTATGAAAATTTGGTTCGATTAATACAACTCATTACTGAAAAATAAAACTTTAACTTACATGAAAATAAAATGGGAAATAATTTACCTGCCGAGTTTTATTATCATTCTCAAGGTCTTTTGATCATTGTAACAATTACTACATTCAGAGAGTTTTTTCATGAAACTTTTTTTCTTAAAGCTGATCTACTCGATTATTAAAAAACATTCTCACGTGAGCTTCATCCATCGCAATTGTGTTGTAATTAATGTCTGTTTAACAATAATATGGCAGTGTTCGCTTCTCAAAACAAGTACAGCTTTAGCCTCCGAGCGAACAAACCATTTTCCGCTAAAAGTCCATTGATAAACAAACGTTCGGAGAGCACACAACCAAGCGCTCGGTGAAACTATATGACCATCGCAATTATCGCAACGGTGATGCATAATTACAGAGTGTGCATAGTCCCGGCCTCCGATTTAACACTTCCGCGAAGTTTATAATATCACTGGAGGCGGTTGAGTTCGTTCGACAATTTCGGCACTTTACATACTATGCAAAATTCAATTACTCGCGGACTTCAGCCGGTATCGCGGGCTTCAACCGCCGACCGCAGCCGACATCTTCGTTAAACGTATACGCTGGGAGCGTCGCCGACCAAAAATTTCGCTCGAAAAGTTAAATGGAGAATTTTCCGTTCATGCGGCACGTACGTACAAGAGACTGCGGCCAAGGTGCCATCAACGGGGCGCTGATCAACGATCCTCTCTGCAAGCTATTTTCCATCCATATAGAAAGTTCATGCAGAATACTGGATTGTATTAATCTGATGTTTGATCGAGTTTTGATTAAAGACGACGATTCTACTCGAATCGATTATTCTTCTACGAGAAATCGATTATTTTACCAATAATTGATGTATCGTTCGATTCCGCTTATAATTCTTCATTATCCAGATTTAATAGGAACGAAGAATGCCTATTTTTTACGAATAATATCTTCTTTCTTATTAAAAATAAAATTTTTAAATTCAAGTTTTTATAATGCGGATTTAAGATCAAAATTTTATATATTCTCTTTGATGACAATGTCATTTTTTGAAAATAACTTATAAATATTCCTTTCTTTATAAATGAAGTTGAAGTTATATTTTTATGTTGATAAAATATACTAATCTTTTTTATTCAGAATATTGCACTCTTTTGCATAAAGCTAACATGTTTTAATAACATTTTTTTATCATATTTGGGAAAAAATCCTCAAAGACTAACAGTCCGATCTCTCTGTCATGAAATAATCTTAAGTTTCGCTAAGAAAAGAATAAAAATTTTCCTGCTAAGATAATAAAATATGCCCTTTTGCAGAGAAGCCACAAACATGTATGTTATTCTCTGTACTTTAGTCAAAAAATTGTTAAGGAAAAAACCATATTCAGACTTTGCCTACGTCTCATATTTTATTTCCCATTAATTATCCCAGACAGTTCAATTAATTTTCTCTAATAAATGAACTGCGTTTAAATAATTCAACAATCATGAATTGAGGTGCACGAAAGAAACATAAATAAAATAAAAGTGTCTCGCATTTCACCATCGAACTGTGAAATACCGCAAAAAGTACGAGCACCGAGGCAGCCGTCGCATTTGCAAACATCGATGTGGCCCCGCACAAAGAACCCATCGATTCTTCTCCGGACGAGTCGAAAAAATCCCACGCGCGCACAATGCCTTCCGCCCCCTTTCGCCTTCTCCTCTCGGGGATCTCGAGAAAAATCGCGTCCCGCGTGCAGCGAAAAGGAGCGTCGAGCGCCCGAAGAAAGGAGCAGACGGAAAATAAAGAAGGATATATAGTTACTCGCGGCTGTGCTCCGTGGATCGTGGCGTTCGACGCCGCTGCTGGCCCCGGGACTGCACCGGAATTTCCGGTGCACGTGGCTCAACCCTTCGCTGCAAATTTCAACAAAGCTCACAGGACCCCGGGCCACGAGGAAACCTGGAATTTCTTATCTCGCGACAGCTAAGAGTGTTTCAAAGCTCCGCGGGTGGATGGAATTGATTAATCTTAGGTTTGATTTACGTTCCTTGAGAACAGAAAAAAAATTACGGGGCCCGGATAGAGGGTATATGGGGTTTCAATGAAAAGTACGAAATCTATCTGGCTGTGAATTTCTTTTATTTATTTGCAAGTGCTAGATTGAGGGAGGTGTGATGATAAGCGGAAAAGATGAAATAAATGATACTCGGAGACGGGCAAAAGCAAAGTATTTGTTTTACTCCCTGTGTAATGCTACTGTGCGTTAAAAAATGATGTCCTGACTCTTGAAATTAGCCGAATTAATCTTCTTTGAGGAAATGATCTTGGGTGATAAGTTGCACTTATTCTCAAATTCATTGAGTCATCAGTCCTTTGTAGATTAATAAATGATCTTTGATACGTGTAGGTGCAATTGATCATTATTTTACGCTCATCACGATTGTTTTGAAACTTTTTCGCCTTATTTTTTTAATATAGTCAAAGATATTTTTTAGACTTTTCAGACTTTAAAAAACTTGTACTTTCTACTTTATTGATTAAAGAACTATGATAATGTTTTTTAAGTTAATTATCTGTTTTTTTTCTTATCAATATTCAAGACAATTGAGAAGAAAGTTAAAGCAAGATATTTGTTGTCAATGAATAATCATTAATTTTGAAAACTAATAATTATTTTTATATCTATTATGCACAATTGTGTTTAAAAGTGAGCATGCAAATTATTATTTATGAAGTACATTACTTCAGCAATTTTCAATAAAATAAAAAACTTCATTACCTCGTAATGCACCATCGTGTCATTCCAGTAAACATCATCGTTCTTCAATAAACAGTCTCGTGACATTTAAATGACCCAATCTTTAGTTAAATCAATCCTATAATTTTTCGGACAACCCAGGAATAGCCTTGCAATAAAAATTCCCCGCCCTCGTCGATTGTCCGAGGATCGCAAATACACTGAATGCTGCACTCGCGTAATGATAAACAGCCACCGGGCGAAATACAGTGACGGGTCCTTGACGGCGTACAGCTGTATACGCCGAAAATTGCAAAGCTCTCGAACAACGAGCATGGCGCAAAAAGCCCGCCGGCACTTGGCAGTCGCGTCCTTGACGTACGGCAAAACAAAACGTTGATCCGCATCGTGCTGCGCGACACTGAAAGATTTATCTCCTTTGGATGATCGTTCATCGACGGTATAAATCGCGCGCCAGTATAGTTCACGAGTTGCTCGTCGATTGGTCCAACGAAGAACGGCTGGATGTACAGTTTAGATACCGTGGGTACCGAATTTTAAGGGTATACCAGGAAATGTTGATTGAGTTTGGCTGTGTTTTTTTAATGCATCGCACTCTTAACATTTTTACGAAAAAAAATTGCGTAATTTTTTTAAAGTGCTTCTCTGGAATTTCAACAGAAAAGATCCATAATTTTTACAAGAAAAGCTTCACAATTTTTACATAGAGAGTCGATGTAATTTTTATTTTACAAAAAAATCTGTGTAATTTTTACGTGAAAGCTTGCGTAATTGTTATAGAATTGTCCTTAAAAACTGCTACGATGATCTTATCGCCATCGTGGTACTTTACAAGGCACGCATCTTCAAATTATTTTTCTCGGAGTAAAGATTGGATTTTTTGTTCAATTGCATAGATTACAACTTTACAGGGGTAATTTGGAAAGCGTAAGTAAATAGGCGCGTGCGCACTTTCTAATTAATGCAATTTGCAGTTAAATTCGTTACTCTTCGCTCATTGGAAAGACCTAATTATGGAAATTGAAGGTAGTTAAAGCAAATCGATCACTTCCGTTGTACAGGCAATGCGGTCCAGCTTAAAATTGGATAATAATAGTTAACAATTTATAGTCAAATTAAGTCGAGTAAATTAATTAGTCTTTTAAATTAAATACCGCGATCGTACTTGATAAGACTTTACATCATTATTAAATTTTAAAATTTATTTATACACTTTTCTTTGTTTATGTTACGTACACTGCATAGTAATTTCAGTATACGTTACTCGTCACCGATCGAAAGTCTTCTCCGCACAAATTTTCCGTTCCTTTATTGTGATCGCCCCGATCTATTCTTGCTGCGATTTCGGTTAAACCTTTCGTATGTTTTTTTTTTTAAACAGTACTTTAAATGCCTTATCCTCAAGTAATTTCACTCCTCTCCAAAAGCTGGCTTGTTAAATTATTGATTTACGTCAACGCAGTACCACTCGATCGCGTTTAGTCAGCCCATCTAAAACTAATGAGAGCCAGTGGACGCATATCTAGGGTAGGTCCAGGCGTTCGAAAACTCGGGACCGCTTTTCGCGCGTCCAGATTGAAATTTAAGCTCCCGCTTTCGCGCTCGGTTAATTGCGGCTGTAATTACGCGTAACGGCCGTGCAAACTTCATCCACCCCGATCCATCGATTTATCTCGGCCACATCGCCTTTTCCGCTCTTTTAATCTCTCTCTCTCTCTCTCTCTCTCTCTCTCATGGGAGAGAGGACGAGTGTATAATTCGCTTCTGATACTACGCAAAGGACGCGGGCGATTGCAAATCTCGCGAATGACCAAAGAGGATGGACGTTTTGAGGTAAGCCGCACCTGACAATGCAATTCGGAAGTTCGAGAAAAAGTTTATAAGTGCTTTGCTGCATTAGAGTTTCGCGTGCTTTACAAGCACCACAAGGATTATATTTCCACCGAATCGTTGGATTTAGTTTTTGTACTATACAAAATAAATTTTTACATCGTCCGGAAAAGGGAATAAAAACATTACAATTTACTTTTTTTATATAGATTTTAATTTTAATGAAAGTGATATTAAGCATAAAAACAAATGTTTACTTTTAGACTCTTGTAGACTTATAAAATCGATAAGTTTAACAAAAAAAAAGAGTAGGCATCAGTAAATTTATTTCACGCAGTTACAATTTACGCAATTTTGAATCGTGGTTAAGCTTACTTATACAATTCCTTTACAAATTTAAATTATATAAAATATTAAATGTTGTAAAAGAATGAAATTTTATATGCAGATAAGAAAATTAGTGCAGTGGGAAATCCTACTGTCTGCAATGTCATTTTTCAGAAACCACTGTTTCGAATTAAGTCGCGCATAATTTTGGCACACGAAGGAAAACTGGGGGGCAATGACATTCCGCAAAAAATAATAGTCTCGCGGATTACTCGAAGAAAAAAGTCATTCGAGAACAGTACCCTGCCTACCTGCCTACGGCTTGGGACGAGATTCCGAGGTTCATAACTTCAAGTTGTCGTTGTAGCTTAATACCTCGGATCTAATGCCGAGACAACGTAAACTTTTAAATTGTGCTCGACGAAGGACTTTGTAATGCGGGGTTGGTGACTAAGAAGAAAGGGAATGAGGGGAATGTATATACACTTCTGTCCAAAAGAGTGCGATTTTCTTTGAAACAGGCAGAAAATATACTACTGGAAAATATTAAGCCTTTTATACAGATATATAATTTGAGGATTTAAAGGTTAGTCCTGGGGTCGATTGTTTCCTACTTGTCTGTTAGACTTTCCTGGAGTTATTGTATGACTTTACGTGCGGGCGTACATTATGCAAATATAAATATCAGTTTACGCTAAATGACAAATTATAAATTTTCTTAACGAATTGTAAAATTTTTATTGGCAGAAACGCACAATACAATAATACAATATGTTCAATGTACGAAGTACAAATTTTTTAAATTAAATATTTAGAAAAGCATTGAAATTAAAATCTGGAAAAACTTCAATAAGCTTGTTATTTAAATTGGACAAAAAATTAATAATGCTGTACTTCCAATTCGAAACGATGTGTTATTTTACATTGGCAATTCTTCAAATATTGAACTATATTTTTGTTGGCTTTACAATATTTATTTTAAAAATGAACCATTGTGATCGTATTGCCACCTTTTGCAAATCAACCGGACTATTGATTGACTTTCAACTTGTACAGCCGTCGGATAAGTAGATTTCTGAACAATAGGTGCCGTGATTCAAAATAAACTAACACTCAAAGTAGAATTTTAAAATTATTTATTCATTTAAATTTTAAAAATTTCTGCATAACAAATAAAATACACCAAATATCTTATACAGAGGTGAAAGTTTTTAAAACATTCATTTGAATTATAAATAACATTTGTTCTTTTAGCAAGCAATATAGTATCGATGCATGATTAAACGTGAAAAAAGCAAATGCTTATAAAAAAGGAGAAGGTAAATAAGAAATCGGAGTATAATCGTAAATAATTACATTTATTCATTTGTCAATTTTACAGTGTAACAGTATGATACCTCGTGTACAGAAAACTTTTTTCTATTACACGTATCATTTCTAATAAAGGCGATTAGTATGTAAGTGGTTTTGCAAGAATATATAGTGGGTACAATTTGTTGACCATGACGCTTCTTTTTTTTAACGATAAAACGCTCAGTACATCGAAACACAGTAGATTTTCAATATTTTTTCTTTACCCAGGCGCTGTTGTTCGTTTTTCGCACTTCGCAGTAAGTGTCGCAATATCTCCGTAAAAGTATTACACATATTTATAGATATATTATATGCAAGGCATTAGTTTTTTTTTTTTGCTGATGATATTCACACTCATGCGAATATAAGGCCACAATTATTTTGCGCTTCTCCCGCGTGCTAGACTTTTTTAAAGAATCACGTTTTTTATCCACATTATATATTATAGAAATGCTTCACTTAATAATAAAAGCAAGCGATATTTAAAAAAACCACAATAAGATACAAATTTATATTTTTCTTTAAATATTCAAACAAATTATTTTAATTACACGCGGGTCATCGTTGCTAATTCACTTATTGTACAGAGTGTCGATTGAGGAGGAAATGCAAGTTCCTCCAGTAAATAAAAAAAAAATTCTATCCTTCATTGTGATTGTATTTTTTGTATCCGTGTACTTGTCTGGTGTACGCGGATGCTCATGCGTATGTGTGTAAGTGTAAATGTGTGTCCCGAAAAAAGAAAATTTCACGCATCTGTTCGTTTAGAGTGTATTTCCGTGTATGCCGCGTGTATCGAAGTTTTAAATAAAAATAAAATGACTTTATATACGTGAAATTCGACTGGACGCTCGTACAGTCTGTAGGATGTCGCTCCGCGTGCTTCGTTTCTTTTATTATTATTATTTTTTTTAAATTACTTTAAAACTCATCGTTGGTGGAGTAGCAGCTCGACCGTCTCACTCCTCTACAATCATGTATACAAAGCGAAAAAAACAATAACATTAATCCTGTATAACATCGCGACGGCACCTGTTTTCTTTTCCCCGCATTAAGCTTCTTCCTCCCCGTCATTCGTTTGGAGTTTAAGTAGAACCGCGCAATTAAGTGTATTATCCTCATAAATTGTTTGAACGGAAAAAGACGATTTCGCCGCTTTAGTAACTCAGCCTCCTCGACGTAGACCCTTGACCCTTGCCATGACAGAGGACGGAATCGCGCCTTCCTCCTCTTCAGAAAGGAAAATCCTTTATTTCTCTTTACGCGAGTATCTATTCGTAAAACGCATATATCGGCTATATATAACTATACAGAGACATCGAGCGCCGGAAAAATCGTCGGTCCCGTAACGTCCCATTTCACGCGCCGCGTCGACTACAAAAGCGGCGGGACCCGCGGGCCCTAGTCGGTACTTCGGCTTCGATCGAGATGCGAGCTTTCCGCAGCTCGAGCGAAGCTTGCGGCGCTGTTGCAGCGTTTATTGAGGATCCCGGCGTCGTGGGTCCGGCCTACCGGGACTCGGTCGAGGCAAGGGTCAGCTCCAACCACCTTCCTTCATTCGCAAGCTTGAAATCGTCCTTTTCCGCGTACGTCCCTTTGTCGGCTCGGCGCAATACCGTAATTCTACTTTTAGAGGGGAGATATTGTTTTGTTTCTCTGTTATACATATATAGATGCGCGCGTGGGGCGCGGGATGTTGGAGGGGCGCTGGAAATCGCCGGGCGCTTACGAGAGCTTCTGCTTGGCGCACTCGGGGCAGATGATGTCATCGCCGTCGGTGATGAAGCCGCGACCGACCAGCGAGCTGTTGCAGCCCGCGCAAATGAAGCAGTCGTTGTGCCAGTGCCTGTCCTCGAATGAGATGAAGCGCGTGCCACCGATACCTTTAAAAACGAAATTTATCGTTTTATGTGTAAATAAATCATAAGAATAAAATTACTTAGTTTTAAAGAAATTTTTTTAATAAAATCAGAGTCTTGCCATGACCGTCTGTTACTACTTAAACGGTACTCATAATCTCTTCTGATCTCGAAATTGCATAAGAATCAATTAGCAATGAAAAGTTTGTTGAAAATAGAATTGAAAATCAAAGTCTTGCGCACCAATTATTCCTTTTTAATTAAGCTGTTCAAGTAATAGCAGTGGAGTTTAATAAGAGAAAGATTTTTATTCTACTTTTAATAATTCTTTCTTACGAAAAGCAGTAATACTCTCATTCAATTTAATATTGATTTAGTAATGCTCGTCGTGTTTGCCATGGAAGTATGAAATTATAACTAAGTACACTATAAGTAGTAACATGCGATTATAGACCGACATTGAATTTGCAGAACTACTTCGCTCGTCTCCAATTTTAATTTGAATTCGCGAATCGGTAGGTTCTCCAATTAAACTATAATCATTAAAAATAAAGCCATCAATATTAAAAAGAAAATTTAATTGGCTAATCTCCCGAGTATACAATGTTTCACTTCTCGATAATCGATGAAAATTATCAAACGACGTAGAAATTTGGCCTCGCAGTGGAAGGATGACAATGAACTCCGTATATAAATCAATTTAAAATTTGTCAGAGAGCGAAGTTGTCAGGGTAGTAAGCCGATTTGCGTAGTTTCGGGAAATTTTCATCGCGCAGCGCGACGGAGGCGCCAACTCACCGGTAATTGGTTTTGTGCACGCGGTGCACCTCTTAGCGAACAGCTCGCCGAAGCAGTCGGCGCAGTAGGGCTTCTCGTCGCGGGACGTGAATCGCTGGCCGGCAAGCGACTGGTTGCAGTGACTGCAGGTGAAGCAGTCCCTGTGCCACGGCTCGTTCTTGTATGTCACGCCGCCGCTGGTGATGATCTGCACAATGGAATTGACAACTTCAGTTGACTTGAATTGGTTATCAAAGTACGCCTCGCAAATTCGATGCGTACGTTTAATTTGCAGATAGTTATTTTCGCTTTAATAACTTCTAAATAAGTAAAAGGAGAGAAATGTCCTTGCAATATTTTTTAGTAAAATTTAATTGTCGAGTATGTCGTTGCTTTGCAAAACAGTGTACTAATTTTTATCAGAACTTTTCTCTTCGTGTACTAAAAATCTTAATGTAACTTGTTGGAATGTTGTCATTGGAAAAAATTTCTCCTCAACAGTTACTTCAGACCAATGAAATTTAGTAAACGCAAATGTTACGAAACCGATGCAACTTTTAGTAAATCAATTTTCTCCTTATTAATAGTTTAAGAATTTATAACTTCGTGAAGCTATTATTCTTTAAGGGTGTAAATGAGGAGTTTCGAAATTACCTTATTACACTTAACGCATCGGGTGGCAAATTTGTCCTCGTAGCAACCAGCACAGTAGATTTCCTGATCGCGCGGGATGAAACTCTTGGTACCAATCGCGTTCTTGCAGACGACGCAGATGAAGCATTTCTCATGCCATTGTCTTGTCTTGTATTCCATCTTCTTAGTGCCTACAAAAAAAGATAATTAATTCATTATTAAAAGACAAACACTTAATTTTTTTTTGTTTACGATGAAGCTCTCATAGTTCGTTAAATTTGTATGTTTGCATTAAACCTTTTGTAGCATGATTCGAATTATCAATCACGAAAGCAAAATTTATTATACGTTTTTTGGTTTCTTCTTCTATGCAATATTCAAAAGTAATAAAATATAGGTAATCTTATCCGAATCTTATATTTTTTCTCAACACCAACTATGGTAAAAATATTGACAAGTGAATTAACTCAGTATAAAATAGATTTTACTTTGCTAACTTAAATAAAAAATTCTCAATTAAATTAATGCTTCGTGCTTCAGTGAAAATATCACTTCAATGAAAATTCTGAAAAAAAGTAAATCAACCCGCTAAATAGTAGGGTGTAAACCAATTAACATTTTCCTCGAAGAAAGAGCCGCGAATAGCTACTCGAAGTTAGCGCTTTAACAATACAAGGCTGGAGTCGCGGCACTTGCGCTTAAGTGCGTCGCGGCATTGTTTGGGCTGAATTTGGCTAGGCGGAAATCCAGTCGCGACTGCGAGAATCATACTGCGAAAATGAAATCGGGCCGCTTAACGAGCTGCCGCGCGCTCATTTGCCATTCCGCGCGCCTGCCGCTTTTCATACATGCGTGGCCGCCGATTGAGGTGGAGTTAACGAAATTCTTTGGCTCTACTCGGAAAATTGAGTGTGACTCTATCACATATTGATCATGGATTTTTTATTTCTGTTCTTCTCGTACAAGGAAAAAATAATTCATTTTATAGCAGTAAATTATTTTCGCATAGAATTTTTTTTTAATTAATTTACCGAAGCAGCATCCGAAGTGGTTGATTAGGTCGCATTGAAATTCAGTTTCACTCTAGCAAATAATATTTATGCAATCTATCTAATTATTTATCTAATTATTTATGCAAAAATACGTTAATACCAATGAGCTAACTATATTTACTCTCCGTACGTATTTTTATTTTTACTTTTATTCTTCCTATATAAGTTTGTTTATTTTTATTATTCGTTTTGTTTACTTATCCTCCGAGTGACGTTCGCACTCGATATCTTTTAAAGAAACAAGCGGACACAATTTTTGTGTGATTATGGTGTATAAGTTAATTAACGCTGGCATAGCAGATAATTAAATAAAAAATTGTGCAAGGTCGAGGTGCATATAGCGTGTTTGGTAAATATAAACTATTTTACACTCTGTCAACTGCGTAATGCAAGCAGGCGCACATTATGCACATATGTACTTAACGAGGTCGAACCGCAAACACCTCCTTCTTTTGGCGAACGAATACGAGGACGATCGATTAAACATACCAGATTTTCAGGTCGAATATTGCAAATTTTATATTAAATGGATGAAAAATAAGCCGCCCGTTGGAATAATCGTTGGACATAGAAAACACATTTTTTCATTTTTTCATTGTTTTCTCAGAAACTAGTGATAAAAAATTATTGAATTTTACATATATTATAGATATTGGTATTCTTCATCAACATGATTTTTTCGAGCCATTTGACAAATTAATTTCCAAGAAATCATTTTTTTTATTATAGGTTTTTGTGGAAAATACGAGAACGACAATAGTTAAAATAACTTTATTTAAAAAATATAACTATTTTTTTGATACATACATGAATCCCAAACCTATCATTACAAAAAATCAAATATAAATTTCTAGAAAATCGAAAATTCAAAATTAAAAAATAGCTAATTAGTGGATTAAAAAGATTATTTTCTTATCCAATTCGGAATTAAAAAACAAAAATAATGAACTATGGTAGGTTAAATTCTGAATTGCAATTCCCAAGATATCGTTATACATAGTGTATGCACGCACATTCATACAAACATTTTCTAAAAACACGTTTTTCGTGTTTAGAATTCAATTAAACATGTTTCCACTAATTCTCAACAAAACCTAACATTTTACTATTACAAAACTTCATCTGTGAGGAAGCAAAATAATAATAATCATAAATAATCAACCTGAAATTTTCTCATATGCAGATTAAACAGTACTGTTATTAGTTTTCTCCAAATTTACGCGTACGCCGCTGTTATAAGAATACATTCAAATTCAGCTATTACGCGATTAGTTGCACAGGCGCGCGCATCGTAAATTTAAAAAGCCGTCGGACATTTCGACCGGCGGGAATAGCGGTCTACTATTCAGTTTGAAAATCGCATCGCGCTCATACAATTGACTATTCATTCCCGGCTCGCGTCGTTATTTGATAATAAAGCGTTTGTGCGCGACTGTGATCAATGATTATTATTGCAAGTCATTTGTAAAGCTGTCACGGTGCGGCTGCCGCTAGACCCTCTGGTAAAAGATGGCGCGCAGCCGATGACTTCATACCTCGGTTTATTTTAGATTCCTTTTTTTCTTCCATCACGTGTAATGTCCAAATTTAAGTGTTCGCCGAAAGCGGACTTCTTCTATTGAGAATTAACTATCACCGGAGCTTTTATTTTGCTACGCTTTATACTTTTATAATTCGCTTTTGACGCGCCGCAGTGGTTAATTATGACAATAGCGTTTGGACGTTTTGATCAAACACGCTTTTAATTGCTCGCGCGAGAATCCGATTAACCCAGCATGAAGGCGAAGAAGTGGTTAAATCTAATTTATTTCTTTTTTTTTTTATTTAACGAGACAGCCTTGAATAAAGCGAATATTGTCCGAAAGTAACGACCTCTCACCTCAGTCGAAGGCGGAGAGGAGAAAAAAATGAAGGATGAAGAGGCGAGTCCACAACGGTTCATTTCACGTCATTTTCAATTGCCGGGCTGCTGCGGTAATTGGACCTGATGTGCGCGGAATGATGCGTTTACAAATTTCGTTTTATGGACAGTCACGGTTTACGGCCGCGGCTGAGAGTCCCGGCATTAACGTGTCATCGTTAACGATTTATGTACAAAATAATACGTTCAATTAATTTTTTTCCTTATAACCGTCATTTAAACTTTTACGGCACGCATACCTTTCTGCGCGAATCACCATTTGTCATATATTTTTTTAAAGCGATTTATACTTTACTTTCCTATCACTTACTTTTCGATAATTTAGTAAAAAAAAAAGTGCGATAAAACCTATTAGCAGCTTTAAGACAAATGAACATATTTAAAATGATTCACGGAACAGTCATCGCAACTACGATGATTTATTTTTACCTTTTCTCGTTGCTTAATAAAGATAAGACGATAAACTAATCTATACCATAGAACTCCGAACTTTCGAACGTGACTTTTTCTGCTTTGCACAATCTCCTTGGCAAAGCGTCACTGAAAGCGACTAAGTAGTGATCATTAGCAGACGTGGAATTTAAAAAATTACCGACTCGGAAAACGAAAAAAGTAGTTGCGATGAATTCCGACCTCCCTTTGATTAAGTCTATTGTACCGTTAAAAAAGAATTGCCCGGAGTGCAAAAGAGGATTCACTCGAGGCCACTGGCCGATCGTGGGCGTATACACCGGTGGATCTCCAACCTCCGCGGCGGCGCCATTGAGCCATCGCCGGAGTTTTTCGGGAGATATTCGCGAAGAAGCGCAGGCACTATAAACAACGATGATCTAAGCGTCCGCACCTTTTTCGCGTAACTATTCCACGGAATCCCCGCTGTGCCCGCCATACTAATGCGTGTCTTCACCTTAAGGCCCGACGTACTTCCGCAGTGTTTCAAAACATTTTTTTTCGTCGTGATTGAGAGTCTTATAATTTATACATAATTAATTACATCACAAAGTCGTGCTATTCACAAGAAGCGTGTTAAATTGTTAAACTTTGATGAATACTTCGTTTTTTTCTTCAATTGTTTTAAAAATGATTATTTCATGCATAACATATTTTTAGGTTTGAATAAATTAGCGGACGTGTCATCAGTGGCATATTAGGAAATCCGAAGATTACATGAGTAATCAAGGGTGTAGCGTGCAAAGTTAGAAAAAAAATTCAGACTCGAAAGCAATGCACATTGCGGCCGCTATTGATTGAGAAAACTACGAGCTGCTTTAACGAGCAGCGAGAGGAGAAAAGACATTCGGCTCTCTTTCGGTGATCGGCAAAATCAATATTTTTACGCATCTCGAATGAATGAACGCGGTCGTTATGTGCTCAGTCTATAGACGCGTGTGCCTGCACATTAGCGATTTCTCGCGTTCACGCGTCAATGCAGTGTTAACAGACTGATTTCTGTGTGAAAAAAGTAAATAATTTGCGTTTCCGTATTTAAGTTTTCCTCGTCTGACAACGCAGTTAGGAGCTTTTAAAGAGAGGACGTTTTTACGCGATGACAAATTCTTATCTGAGAGGATGCAAATTTAAAAGTATTAAATGACGAAATCCGGGATTTGTATAAAAATGTTTTGCGTAGAAATTACTTCTTTTATTTTTTACTTTAACTCTATATTATTTAATTTCACTTCTTTTCCTTTGTTTGAGTGGGATATTTTGTAGAAAAAAATTAGTATAAAACATATTAATTTCCACATTTTATTAATTTTTGTATCCAATATTTTATGAAAGTCGTAAATTAGATTATTAAAATTATTAAAATAATTTTAAACGCATACGATAAAATTAATTAAAATTTTGGTTAACATTGTATTTCTCTTATAGGGCTTTATATAACTTGGTAAAATTTAAGTAAGATAAAAAGAAAAAAGAACAATAGATTAAAAAAAATTCATCGTGTATTTATAAAAATGCAGCTCTTGTAATAATTTGAATACCGAACTAAACAAAATCTAGTGGACCAACCCAATAATCCATTACTCGAATGTGTATTAATCTAAAAGCGACTAACACAGTGGGAACGCCAACGAAAACAAAACACAAGTCCAATCGGCCTAATGACCAATAAATCCCGCAGCCCCGGCGATTCTCGCAGAAATCTTCGAAAGCCGGTCCATTCGTCCCCGGACAAATCGGAGCCCCCCTCCCTTCCGACTGTCCGTAAATTTTCGCCACTCGGCACGCAACCGTAAATTTCAATATCGGCCGGTGGTGCGCGCGGGCCTGGCACCGGGAGCGGCGTGACTCAAAGTCGCACGCCTGACGTCATTGCTCGCGGGCCAAGCGACACCGTATATGTATGTATTAAAGCTCGGAGAGGCGCGATGGTGCAAGGTCCCGTCGCCGATGTGGTAACCGCTCGTCCGATCGCCTTTTCTTCCGAGGTCCCAAGGGAGGGGAGGACCAACTGCACAGGACACTTTTTTTATGTTCTATCTCGCGATATGTAGATTGTTAGGTCTCGAAATGAAGCCCAGTAGTCAATTAGATGACGCGAGCGCTTTTTGCTTATCAAAATTATCGGATTATGATAATGCACTAAATATGTTCATTAGAAATAGATGTATTGATCTTTTTTAGTACAAACATTTACCACCGCTTTTTTATGGTAATTATGAATGGCGAGCGATGATTACCGCGTATTTTGTAGAATTATCGATATTTAATTTTGATAAATATGAAATTTTGAACTAACTGAATTTCCGTCAAATATGAATATAAAGCGCTAGTTGGATTCTCTTTGAATATTTTTCGAGCGTTTCGAGTTTGCGATAGAATTGAACATTCAACGGGGATAAATAAAATATTTGTCGAGGCTTTGTCCTTATTTTAGCACAAAATTGTATCTTCGACGCGATGCATCTGCAAGTTGAAAGAGCACTGTAAAAGCCAGATTTTTTACGAGGTTCAACGGTTGCAGAATCATCTGTTACAGGAGGACAGAAATAATTCCATATTTGGCTCGCCGCGCGTTCCATTTCAATATTCGCGCGCCTATATATTTTGCGTACACTTAAACTCCTTAAAAGCGAGACTCCCGCTTTCCACCGGCCTTTTCAAGGAGATTAAATATAAATACAAAGAAATTACCATGCACCCATTAATTTGACACTTTGGAAACATTTAATAACCTAATTGGGTTAAATTACGTATCCCTGGGTGGTGCGCTAATAAAAATAACGATTACGTAATAAGCCTGGGGAATAAAAAAATTAACACTATCGAATAGGAATAAAATTATCGCATACGAAATATCGAGTTGAGCGAAATCGACTTTAGTAAAGTCAACGAGGGCAAATGTACTATTCTAGTCTTTCCCGGGAAGGCAGAGCACACGCTGATACGCATAGCCCCACGTTGAGTCTAAATATATTTGTGTATCTCACTTGGCGAATCTCTGCGGTTTTATGACCCTAAGGAAGCGTGCATCTTTTTTTCTTCAAAGGAGACGCATTTGGATTTCATTAAAGAACACCGATAACTTCATTCCCAATGGAAATAAATAAAAATCTGCACTTAATGCGTTCATTTATTTTATTTTTAGTGCTAAAAATAGTAGTTATTCATCGTGGAATTGAGTAACTATAATTTGAAAAATAACGATTATTTTTATGTAATTGTTCAATGTAAAAAATGGAATAATTTATCCTTAAAATGAGGAGAATACTGCTACATGGAAACTTAATCCTGTTTGAATGACTGCCTTATAATATGCCATGACATCATTCATATAAATATCACTATACGGATTATGTTGAGGCACAACGATAAAGATAACAAGTTTTACAAAGTGCTGCTCAACAAAATGATGCGCAAGATGTTCTAAAATGAGGAATATCAATTACCTGACGTCCGTTTAATTCAAAATAAATTTCAATTACAAATTTCGTAATTTCAATTTAGTGCTTTAAAATCACCTATTGCGGCTCAGTATAATATACAATATTGAAAAATATATAAAACGACTATGATTTTTCATTAGATATAAGGATATAGAAATAGATTCATTAGAAAAAGCAGAAACTAAAGGCGTAGATTACGCCATGAAGAAAAAAAAAAATTAAATGAATTTTTTTTTCTTTTTTCTTAATAATTTATTGCAGATTAACAGCAATTGTCATGCTTATCCCGCAGAGGGCTTGGTTTTGTCTTGTCGACAATTCAATACGTCGTACGTAGGAGGTGACCAATGAATTTTTGTACTCGCACGCAGCGATAAACAATGAGGTGCTCAGTCTCGCCCTGTTTGGGAATAATCCATTATTTATTTGCCAACGTTCGGCTTAATTCAGCTTTAATTTGATTGGAAACGGTGTTTTAGTATTATTTAAAAGCGGTGATTTATCAAGATAAGTGGCGCAATTTTTTACCTCGTCGCTTTTTTGAAAAAAGGAAGATACTCATTACGTCGATAAAATTATTAATGTAAACAAAACGTGCTAATTTAAATCTTCAAAGAGGCGTAAAATATGTTTTATTTGACATTTAATAACTGCAGTAAAAAAGGTAATATTCCACCTGAAGCTCTCGCCCTTGATTATCTTTTAAATTGAACTTAACGTCGTAACTTCGAGTGTAACAAGAAAAATACCAAGAAACAATAAATCAAACTAATTTCTAAAGAATCATTAAAAATTATGTATGTAACTCCAAAAAAGATTACACCGACTATAGTCGACCAAAAATTAAAAAAAAAATGCAAACAAGTACTGCGCAGCCAGTAACTCTGTTTAATACCTACATCTCTTCTCGCTTCCGATCAGCTCCTTACACAATCATAATTCCCGGCAAATATGAGGAGAATTGTTTTCCCTCGGCAAGATGAACTTGGAAGATAAAGTTTGCGTCTCTGATCAATTTTCAAAGCAAACAGTGTGGACACACGCATGCAGAGCGAGGCCGCGGCAGAAAGTGTAAACCGAAACTCGCGTCGGCGCAGTTATTAGCCGGAGTTCATTAGCTGAGTGGAGGGTACACAAGGGACAACGGGCGTCAGCGTCTCGAGGATGAGGTCAGCGCGGCCGGCCAGTGTGTAAGTAAAGCGTCCGATGCGAATTTATGGATGACCATAGCTGCCTCGGCCCACATCCTAATGAAACAGTGGTAATGGCGAAGTGTGACCTCAGCAAAGGTAACAAAGCTGACGGTGCCCTTGTTGCTACTAACCTCTCTTATCATTGACTTAAGCGAGACTTGAGACGATATTGTGACTTTTTTTGTTTGTATTTCATTTGCAATTTATTTTAATATTTTTTAGGGGGGTGTCTTGCGAGACGTGCCTGTTACTACTTATACTGTTTAGTAATAATAAAGATTTATATAGTCCATTTTTTCCTTCCAGTAGCTTATTATTATGATTTCTAATAATATTATTGTCCATTGCTTTATTTGAATTTCATTTATAATTAATTTTATGCTTTCTTAGAGAGCGTCTTACTAGTAGTGTCTGTTACTACTTACCCGCTGATTAACGGACAATGCAGTGCATTTGTGCATTTTTGTTATGATTTTTTCAGTTTCTGATATTACATTTCTTTATTAATATTTATCGGTAATTAATTATAATGTTGCAAGAAGATGTCTTACTGACGCGTTGGTTACTAATTATCAAACGCATTAGTAGCAGCTACATTAAAGAAATTATTTAACAAATTATTTTGAATGTTTTAATAGAAATTTCAAAGCCCTTAAATATACGTTTTATTACAATAAAAATAGTTTATTCTTTTTACATTTTACTATTCACCAGGTAATTTAAAAAAAGAATAATGTTATTTTTTAATTTTAATAACTTAAGATGAAGCGGTCAAGATAAATGATTATTGTTAATGAAACGCGATGTCCTAATTGCATTACCACTTTACTGATTTCGCATCGTCTGGTGCACATTTCTCTCCACTTATTAGTGACTATAGACGGTGAGATCGTCTAACAAATTGCGTGCGGCGTGAGGTCGAGTTACTGCGAGGACGAATGCGCGATTTAGTAAGAGATACTGTCTTGCCTTATTTTCGATTTTACGAACAATTAAACTCATTAAGAGATGCTTTAAGTCGAGGTAAATTACTCTCGACTAAGACGACTGCTTTTGTATTACCTACATTGAGTAAACTTGACAAATTAAAGTACATTAATCAGAGTTTAAGAAGGAAAGCTTTATTTGCAGTGTTACGAGAATCTTGATATTTTTTTTTTTACTTTATATCATTTTGTGCCTATTAGCTTTGATTTGATTGAGTTATCATTATCATTAGCTTTGATTCACTAATTTTGAAATTAGTGAAAATTATTTATTTCACAAATAAAGCTTTAAAGATTAACGTGCTTTTAAATGTGATGCTTTTATTATCTTTCATACAAAAATAATTCTTTTTAGTAATCTTTCATATTGCTAATTACTGATGTGATTTTACGGTAGCACTTGTTACGTGCATATGCTATTTTCAAATTTCGCGCTCTATTGCAAGCTGCTTAGAGCGCGGAATTTGAAAGTCTTATCCTAACAAATGTGTCGAAAAAGCGAACTGTTGTACAAACCTTGAACCACTACGAAAAGCATCCATAACATTTAACCTGAAGTTACTTTAAATGAAAAACATAAACGCAATTATTTTCTCGTACTAATTAATTTAGCCGAGACCAACACACTCTCGCTCCCAAGTAAGTTATCTCGGTTTACTGACTCAGTAGCAGTCACACACTTTTTCCCTCAGGGACATACAAACGCTTGTTTATACCGTTCTGCGCGGGAAAAATTTCCACTGACTCAAAACAACCCCGCGGGGTGCCGTATAGTCGCTTTCACCTGGTTCAGCGCGCCTGGGATCACCGATGAGGCAGTAGATCCCGAGACAGCAACGGAACTTCGGGTCGCCCTCCATCGGTATCATACTGAAGATCGCGACGTCCTCGTCGCGTTCACGCGCCCGCCTGATCCGGTCCTCGCCGATTGTCCGCTGCTGCAGGTTCAGCCGATTGGACAGCCGGTCGCTCAGCGAATCCGCCGCCAATTTCGTCCTGATGCTGCTCTTCGGCAACCAAGCCATCGCCGATTTTTCCTGTGTGAAACTGTCGCCTCGAGCGGGTACTACCACCGCTGATCTGCAAGCGGTTCACTGTGCTTTTGGCTCTCGTTCGACGCCACGCTCTTGTTTTTTCTTTTTTTTTTCTACTCTCTCGTTTCCAGCAAATTTCGCGTTTGTTTACTTTACTTTCGGCCGGGGAATTTTGAAGTGTTTTTAGTCGAGTGGACTTGATTGGTTCGCTTCAGAATCCCTTTTTTTCCTACCGAATGACTGACAAGTTTGAAAGGTCGGTATAACAACAAAGTAAAAAAAAGTTTCTTCGTTTAGTAATGATTTCCTACCTTTAAAAAAATGACATTTTCTAAAAATATCCTGTTTCAACTAAAGAATCAATTAGTAATAATAATAATTATTCTTTTCATAATTATCCGTTTCATAAAGAGATTAAAGCAATAAAAAATTATCTGCAGAATTAAAAGAATCGACAAAGTGTATTTAAAGAGCTTTAAATTAAAAACAGCAATCGGAAACTTAAGAGCAAAATAAAAAAATAAGAAACAAGAGTAAAGAAAACGGAGTAGCCGGGGGTGAGGCAGAGTGCCGATGTCTATAGTTAAGCGTACCGCGATGTGCCGTGCGCTTGGCGCGAAAAGTCCGCACGTCGCGCTGCTCCGAAAGCGCAAACAGCCGAGAGCTCTCCTCCCGAGCCTGTGTTATATCGGATCCGCTCGTGCGATTAGCCTGGAGGCCTGAGAGTCACTGAGCGAGCCGGACCGGCTTCTCTCGGCGCTTCGGCCGCCACCGCCGCGGCAGCTCCTTCCCTCTCGCTCGCTCTCCTTCGCTTCGCTCGCGTATGCCTCTGCTCTCCAGGAGAAGAGAGTCCCCCATGGCGAGTTAAAGCAAAGAGGAGGCACGAGATCGCGCGGCTTACTCTCCTTGGCCGAGGATCGAGCATTCGGAGGCGGAGGTGTAGTCTAGTAGATACAGACTGGGTCTAGTCGGACATGGCATGCCTGGCGACTAATCGGTTCGGGTTCACTTTTGAGCCTTTCAGACTAATAGATGAGCTACTGCGAGTAGATTATTTGATTGTGGCTTTTTCTTTTAGTTATTTTATATTAAATAACTGATTGTCAAGTACATTCATTGTTCAAGTCTATTTTATTCTATCAGCGAAATTTATTTATTATTCATTTATAAAAATGTTATTCGCATATCTTTTTTATTTTTTCATGAGGGCAATATCAATCCTGATTGTATTTAAGATAATAATTTGCATTTAAACTTTCATTTAGCTGCAGTCAAATTAATGGGTTTTGACGGGTTCTTCGGACTCGATTATTTAATTGTGTTCAGAGTTGTTTTAGCATATATTATTTTGCTTGAGACTTAAATTATGATTATATGTATTTGTCATAATAATTTGCACTTTAGCTTTCTTAAAATATTTTATTTAATTTATCACACAATTAAATGATATACACTCAACTTTTTTACTATCCGGAATTAATTTTCGTAATTTAAAGTGATTTAGTTAAATGATCGAATAAATAAATGAAATTGACATTATTTGGAATCAAAAGTTTAACAGATAACCATTTAAAAGAGAAGCTAATCAATTCTACTTAGACTAAACTTGTAACTTAATCAAAATTAAGTATTCGTATATGTAAAAAAATAATTGTTCTTCTTTTTGCATTCTTCAATTACTTGGTCAATTAATGTTCTTATAGCGAATGAAAATCAACGCAAAAATAAAAGGCGATCAATCGATCGATCCTTTAATGGCATTCAACAAGCGTAACTTTATAAGGCTGTCAATTTTTCCTATCCCTCGGTGTCGCCTTACTTCTCAGACGTCATCGTAACTGCATCGAACGTAATCTACTTTTCTCAAACACAATTAATCAGATTCTGTATTTTTGTCTGCCGCAAGCAACCAAGAAATTCATTGTTAAGAATTCCTAAATGTGTTTTTTCTTTTTCAATAAAAAGAAAGTTTACGTTGCGTTTGGGTCTTTAATGTTTACGAGCGTTTGAGTAAGTTGTGAGTCACGCCGCTTTAATGTCTTTGAACAACTCAAGTGGACCATCCGAAACTGATTTTTTTTTTGCCCACGGTACTCTCGCTTTTGCAAAAGCAATTTTTTTATTGCATCCGCAAAAAGAAAAAAAAATAAGCATTAATCTGCCTGTGAAAACCACACCCAGTCGAAAAATGATTTAATCCGAATCGATATAACACGTCCAGCAAAACAAACTCGATGTTTACGGGACTTGAAGCAAAATAATCGCTCATTAGTGTCTTGCATACACTCATCTCAAAAATACGAAATTCCCCAGAATTTCGAAATTTTCCCTTGCACTAGGCTCGCGATCGCATCCATACCAATGGGCCACATTTCTGAAGCTCGATCGCGCGAAGTGGAGGCGATCAGAATTTCAAACCGGCGCGCGAATTGACGTCGCACGATCGCACCTGTTTACGCGCGCACGCGGAAGTCCCCGGCGCGCGTAGGCTTTGCGGATAGTCGATCTCCGCGGGCTCTTCCGACGTGCCCGTCCCGCGGCATTATTCACAATCGCACGAATTCGCACGAGCGAGTACTTAACATCGATGGAAAATCTATTCGACACGTGGAGACTGCCTTTTCGGGTTTAACTACGTAGCTACTTTTAAAGAACTTTAAATTTAAATAAAACTTAGCAGATTACGGAGAATTTCTTGCAAGTGATGTAGATATATATTTTATGTGACTTTTAACAATATATAAATAACTTTTTAAAGGATTAGAATAATTGAATCTTATAATTTCGGTATCAGGAGCAATAAGGATATTTTTCTATAATTTTTAGCATTTGATCGGTTAAAAATGTACTCGCCAGTCTACTAAAAAATAAAAAAAAATAAGAAATAACAATTATCAAAGGCTAAATATAAATTTTAATCAATTATAAACTGATAGTACGAGTTAGTTAATTAGTTGGTTTTGGATTCAGCAGCATTATCGCAGTTTAAAGATACACACGTTAATTAGATAATGAATATATGATCTTAAAAAATTTGATGTATTTATTTTATGATCATATTTTTGATATATCAATGGTGATTTTAGGCTAAGAATAATAATTATTCAATGAATTGCTTAACGTAGAACTAGTAATTAAAGTCGAATTAAACTTTGACTAGTAAAAAGATTTAAGTTTTTCCCAAAATTTTATATGTATAATTTTATGTAGCTTCTAAAAAACGCAGTTATGATATTGTTAAATCATTAAATTTAAAAAAAAAATGATTTCAATTTGTGATAATTTGTATTCAAATGAATCTTAACGCCAAACCTCTGATAATGCTTTAATTACCGGAGGTGTTACGAGTATGATGAATAAAATGGTTTTAGAATGAAAAATGCATTAGCTTCAAAATACAATCGCTTCCTTAACGCCAACACAATCTTACATAATTAAATAATAGTTCTACTCATTCTATAATTGTTGATTCAAATGACCAAATTATAAATCATTAAATACGTATCCAATACTTCAACATCATCCAAATAAATCACTCGAAACCTACACTGCAGTAATTTAATTCAAAATACTCTAAGTTATGTAGAACCAGGAAATTTTAATTTTTCGAAAATAAAAATAAATAATTCTCCGAAAATAAAAATAAGTAAACTCAATCACTGTTATCTTTAAACTACTAATTTCTCGATTTTAAAACATCCCGAAATCCAGATTTCGAGTCCCACGAGATTGAGAGTTTCGGTGCATGGAGCGTTTGCCGATCGTAAGCCTCGAGCTCTCCAGTCCGGGTCCTTGACTCGTTTACCTTAATAACAAGAAAGACGCCAAATGCGCGTGCGCAAAGTGCACCGTACGCGTACATTCCCCGGGGGACAAGAGAGCCTCGTCGATCGGTGATTCACCGCGAAAAATCGAATTATTCGCCGATCGTCGCGGCGGTCCCCGCATGTTTTCTCGGCCTCTCCGTACCTTCTTTTTTTCTTTTTCGTCGTACACGCGCAATTACGCGAATGACGGTGGATGCTTAATTGGGCCAAATTAGATCTGCGATCGTCAAGATTCTGTTGACGCAACAACGTTTGTTTATTACCTGGCGGCGCGTCATGGTAATTTTGTGAAGTGATGTAACACGCCGTTTTGAATAAAAAAATAGCAGTCGATATTTCGGGCTATTTTTTACATTTTTACGAACCAGCTGCGGTAATTTTTGATTAACGACTATTTTTCAATACCAAACGAGATTCGAGCGACATAAGGACTATCTCGTTTAAATAAATCCTTCATTAGAAAAATAGATATTTATAGCTAAACAAAATTAGATGTTGCTATTTCGATTTTTGCATAGAAGAATATTATAACAGAGATTTACGAGAAACTTAGCATTAACAGCAGGTATGTCAAACAAAAGGGATAATAACAAAGATGTGTATCAGAATTTTGTTCTAACTTTTAGCGATTTTGACGATCACTTAAAAATTGAGAAATACACATTGTTTACGTACCAGCACGGAAGATTTCGCCGCATCCATCGCAGCGGCTAGCGAATTGGGAATCGTAGCAGTTGCCGCAGTAAATCTTGTCCACCTTGCTGCCAAACTGTTTGTCCACCAAGGATACTCTGCACCTGCTGCAGAGGAAGCAGGCCTCGTGCCAGTGTTTGTCCTTGTACGACAGATCCTACAAAATGTGGACATTCCACGATTAAGACAGATCTTAGATATATATATATATATATAATCTCAGTTATTACTTAAATCGATTTTGCCTTAAGATTAGAAACTTTTCTACAACTACGCCGCGCGAAATACCACATTGTTTCGCGCCAACGGTTTTGTATTATATCAAATTTAGAGATTTGATTAGTTTTCAATGTATTATTTATCATTTAAAATAATAGTTGTTTATTTTAGTTAAATAATGCATACTTTAAATTTTATAACCTAATTACCAAAATTTAATAATTCTCTCTTGAAACATTTGAAATAGCGATTTGATTGTTTAAAGCGTGCATTTCTGGCGCAATGACGCTAAAATTTAAAACGTTTTCAAGTGTATGCAAGAAGTATTTTTTGAATTTCTGCAATAGATTAATAAAATAATTATTTAATTTTTAAATTTTCTATTTATTTTTAATTTATTTTAAGTATGTGTGTTAAGAAGCGCGTGAATTAGCTACTTTTCAAAAATCGTTATGTAGTTACCAATATTTTTTGTAATTTTCCTACATAAATTACGGCTTGTTTCACACATATTGATTAGTTTGTATATGTGCATTCGTTTAAATGACAGGAGACTATCGTAGCTTTTTTCAAGTATAAACTTAACTATAGAAAAAATCGTTTGACATTCAATACGTAATTTACAAACTGATAAATAAGTAATAATAGTTCTGGATGGTAGAAACTAGTGAACGTTGCAATGAGTGCATTGCTTCTATTTCTAGGAATGAGTAAGTCAACGCCCATGTAACGCTGGCACCACTTTTCGTGATCTGCCGAAAATTTTCAACGCTCTAAATTAAAGCGAGTATCCCTGAACTGTCGAGAGGCACTTTCATCTTATGGAGTACTGACATCATTTTCGTCTGCGTCCGTCACTCAATTCCTACATTAAATTACACTCATGGTAACGTATATTTTACATTTTCAATGGTCCCAGGAAAAATTTTTCATCGTTTTTGCTAATCTCCGTATTAATATTGATAAATAGAACACAGATAAACACTAACTTTTTCTCGCAAAAATGATAAGTAACTTTTACTTGTAAGATTATACAACAAACAAAGACAAAAATAATAATTTATCATTAATATGCGGTAAAAGTTTGTTATCAAAATTGGAAACTAAAGAAAAATTGTGCAAATTTTCACACAATCGAACCGCGAAGTTTTTTCAAAGGAGTTGTAAAAATTTCGGCGCATCCGTCATTCGCGGCCGGCCGCGGTAGTGACGCGTTCGCGAGGCGCTGGATCACCGGGGGTCGAGAATAGTCGACGAGCTATTCTCGGTTTTGTAATTTGAGCTGCATTACCAGTCGAGGGAATTTGGGAGTTGAGTCTCCGGCGACCGCCCGAAAGTTCGGCGCCGCGGCTCGCGGCCAAAGTCGGCACGCGGCCCGGCGACAATGAGCGATCGTGGCGAGAGCAGAAGAAGGGGGTTGCGGGGGTGAGCTCTTCTTGCTCGACCGTTTGTTTATGATTGCGCAACGGGGACCGCGGTATCCGCGACTCGAACGGACGCGCTTCCCTCGCTTTACTTTTATTTTTAGTGGACACCGCGCGAGCACCGCCTTTGATTTATCGCGCGTCGCCCGTAGACAAACAACCAGTGTTTAGAAAATATCGCGATATTTCGCGCTTGAGAGATCGTGAGGAATGTCTTCAATTTTTCGAGAAGAGAGTCTGAATAATGAACGACTCCGAGCGTACCACTTAATCGAAACTTTAGCAACTGTCTGGGCAGAAATTAAATGATTTTTGGTTACCCATAAGAAGAGTACTTTTTTAATGTCATTATATTTTAAAGAAAGCAAGTCGTACAAAAAGAAAATAATAAGGTAGAAATTTTTCAGGTTGAACGTAAATTTTATAGTCAGAATAGTTCTTTCAGTCTAGAATTATTAAGTGACTATAGAGACTTAAAGTACTGAGAATTATAGAAAAGATGGATTTTGTTTTTGTAGTTGTTAAAATTTTGTGACTGAAAGTTCAACGCATAGATTTTAATATTCGATACCTAAATATATACTTAAGAAAATGTTGTTAGTAATTTACTCCACTTCTTCATTTATACAGGGAGTCTAAAAATTGAATTTAGCTACTTAAAATTGAAATCGTTTTAAGGGGAAGTTTTAACCGCATTCATCGATCCAATTTTCATGGATAAAAAGCTCTTTTTGAGACAGGAGGCTCTAGACTGGAGAGAATTTCTTACCTTGGAGTCAATGCCGATGATTTTGTGGCACTCCTCGCATCCATTGGCGAAGACGCTCTCGTAGCACTTGATGCAGTAGGGGTGCTCGTCTCTCAGGACATATCGCTGACCCGTCAGCGATTCGTCGCACTGCCAGCAGCAGAAGTGGCCGGTATGCCAGTCCTTGTTCATCGCCTTAGTGTACTCGCCACTGAAAATTAACTGTAAAGGGAAATGCAAGTTTAGTCGATCAAGTTTAATCGTCCAAATTGGTCTTAAACAAAATCTGTCAAAAGAGTGCACAGTTTAATACTTCTTCTGTGCCATGACCATACTAGCCATGTTCCAGTCACGTTTTGTGCTTTAGATTAATTTTGAGTGACGAGATGATATTCGTCCTTTTTGAGCGATTTAAATTTACAAAGAAAAGGAATAAAAATTCAGATTTATAACTAACTTTTTTTTGAGAAATTTTCATGTTGAGATATAAAGTTTTCATTTTTGTATGTTTTGATGTTCTGTTGCAAGGAGTCCATGTTTATCATTTGTAATAGACATGATGGAATTGTGGCAAGTTTTCGTAGCGGAACACTAGTTATTAATATCCCCGAAGTAAATTCAAAATATTATTTCATATTACGTTCGGAATTTCACTGCCAAAAATTGGCTAACTATTAAGTAAACGCGTTCTTATTTTTTAGAGCGAGAACAGTCAATACATGTGTCTGGGTTTATTTTAAACGTCGGCTAAATTTGGAATTCCAAATAAAAGTGGTATAAGACTTATATAAGATTCAAGTACATAATTTCCGTTTCTTCTGTAGTTACGAATTCATAAATTGTCCTCGTGACATACTAAAAAAATCGACCGCAAAAAAAATGCCACTGCAAAAAGCACTGAACATTTACACTTAAAATAAATACATGCAATCACTGACGGATAAACGTTTAACTACGAGTGCCCTAAAAACTCTGCGATCCTGTTTTACATAAACGAGAGGCGTATAAGATAAAAATTTGATCGGTGCAGACTTTTGGTACAAGTTGGCTCATGTTGTCTTGAGATATGTACCTTGGTTGAGTGCTGTTGTATGTGCTGGCTGAGCATATGTCTTTATCATGTTAAAAGAGTAATCGAGCGAAAGTATATTCGTGACTCTGAAGAGTGACTAAATAGAGTTTCGCCTGTCGACTGTTATATAGACCTTGCGATTTTAGCAGCGTCATGTTAGGACGATAAGGGCGGTAGAAGCTAGCGGCGGGAACTCAATATACGTATTTTTTTCTGGTGCAACCTGAAACCCCCAGGCGCCAAATTTTCCCTTTTCAAAGTTGTAAGGATCGCGGCAAAATTTTAAACGCTCCGGTCACGAAAGACCGCATTGCGAAAATTCCTCGCGTGCTAAGGGTAGCTTTAAATAGTCCGATTTGTCGATGAGTTACTTTCGGTAACGACGTCGATTTTTCGCTGTGATTGGATGGCAAAAGTTCGCTAAAAAGCGAATCTATCACGGAATGGTCCCATCGACCATTACAAAGGTGATAAAAACATTTATTAGTTATAAAAGCTGCTATCACAGGACGTAAAGAAAAATTTTTATGAAAAACTATGTGCAAGATAATGAAAATGAAAGTTCACGTGTCTTTGGTGAAGTGATAGGAATAAAAGTGAACAAAATTAAAGAATAGGACGTTTCAAACTGGCGGTAGCCGTAATTTCCGCTTTTTATCACGCTTTTTATCAAAACCGAAAAACCTGCGCCCTCGAAGGATCATTCCCTCGAGAAGCCTTCTACCGTGCATCCCGTCCGAGTCGCATACCCTCTTAAACGCCGAGCTCTAACGAAGCTCGAACCGCCAAAAGTTCGGAGTACCGGGCACAATAATTTCGCGACAAGCACTAGCAGCGGGGCGCGAAAATTTTGAGCGCTCACGGCGACTTGGCTGGCTTATCCCCGAGAAGCCGCGATATACATGCCGTGCATATACAAAAGATCGAGGATCGAAGATCAAGCGAGCGGGAAAGAAAGAGAGAGAGAGAAACGAGCGAGATGAGTGCAGTGCGCGCGAGCGAGAGAGAAAGGTGAGGGAGGAGGGGGAAGTCCCAGCCAGCACATACTCTTCGATGGCGCCGCCGGTGTGATGGTTGTTCTGCGTGCTGTCGACCTCCGTGATCGTGACCTCGGCATTCTGATCGTGGCTCTCCCTGCGCTTCGTCGTCTTCTTCACTTTGCGCGTCTTGCGCTCCGTGGTCGTGTACACTACACTGTCTACGTCCGCCATAACTTTCGCCTTCGTCCGCTTATCGTCCCTCCAAGTCCCAAACTGAGCGTCTTCTGCGGGAAACCCTTGAGATTCCCGGTGCGTGCGCGGGGAGGGGGAGCCGCCTCTCTCTCTCTCTCTTTCTGTCTGTCCCTCTCCGACACGTTGAAGATGCGGCGGAGCGGCGAACTCGTGTGCGTGATTTTTTTTGAGCGAGAGAGGCGTGAGAAGCGTGAGAGAGAGGCCGGGAGCCGAGAGAGCTCGTGTCCCTTTCGAGTTTGCGAAGTGACTGAAATCTAGGACCCGACCGGCCAGGGCGTCATCATAACGCGACGCTATTTTCGGCGTCCCGACGCGCGACTCCAGAAACTCGCTCTCTCGCTCACGCGGCCGCGATCCTCTCGCCCGCCTTCTCCCTCTTTCTTCTCTCTCTCCGTTTCTTTGCTCCCCTTCCTCTTTCTTCGCGGCCGCCTCTCGCCGCTTTCCACCACCGGCGACGCCGATGCAAGTGTGCCGGGTGCAACTTTTCTACGTCTCTTTCTCTTTCTTGCCCTCTCTCTCTCTACATATGTACATGTATATGTATGTATCATTTTTTCTCTCTTGTTTCTTGCGCGCGAGACTTTTTTTACGGCCTGGGAAGCGCCTACCCCTTCTACCAGTCACTCCTGTTTACTCGTGGGGGAGGCTTTGTCGTATATTTATTTCTTTTGCATTTGTATTATTCAACCGACGTTTTTTTTTACAAGGAGACTTGTTTATCGCTACGCGCTTCGCATGACGGGGAAGTTTTCGCCATTAAGGTGGGCGACTTGTTCACGCGGCTGAGCTTTGTCGCTGCTGCAAGATGATTTAAAGTCACGGAACTTTTACTTTTAATGAAGTTGGTAATCCTGGGGCTGATTGTGAGGATGGCGGAGTGTAGTTAAATGTACACTTGAACTTCGCTACGAAGAATTTAATTGTGCACCGCAATGATATATACAGACGTTTAAGTTTTAATAAGTGCGATTTAGTGCGCGCACATGATACTGCGTTATTCGAATTAACCGCCGTTCCCTTATTCTAGAGCGGTGACGTTGTACAAATTCCATTGCACCGGAAAAAATTGAACAATCGTTTACTGTTGTGTTGAAATTATCTCAATCGCGTAATTTTTTGGCATAATGCGCGCGAAGCGGATTTACCCCTGAGCTAATAGTAATTTCAGCCACGCCTGAAATGCAGAAAACAAAATCTATTTGTTAAACGTCATTATATTTCCCGAATTTTCGAAATAGCTTACTTGACGTAATGAATCAACAAATTAATCCGGATGACCAATAATGTGTTTTTTCTCATTTGCGTCACAATTTAAACTTAGTTATTTACTATTCGCAAAGATTAATAAACACACAGTACGAGTTTACTTTCGGGACAGAAACACCTTTGATTATTTTAAGATGTTTATTATCGTCGTTTACCGTAAAATTTTATTGCAAATGTAACGGTTTATTACGAGGGCGGGAAGGTACTTCGAGTTTGTTATTACCAAAATTAGTTTAAAATTTAATAATAATTTTTATCAAATTAAAATAACAAGTTTTGTTCTTCCCTTTGTTCGTTATATTATTCACTGAGAACTAATATTAAATAACTTCATTGATAAATGAAATTTACAAGAATTTCAATTCGCTCAAGTACCACTTGCTGCTTTTCGAAGAATCCTCGAATCAATAAAACCACCCTAGATAAAGCTCTACATTAAAAAGTCGATTCGCTCTTCAAGAATATCGATTTTTAGCCGGAAATATCCACCAGCTCATTCGAAAATAATGCGAATAATAATAAAAGTCATCTTAAACGATTAATCGACGGACTCTTGCTAAATCTTCAACGAAGGAGCCTACCGGCGGGTGTTATTGCGAGGCGCGAGTTTCTTCGATCCCCTCCGCCGGGTGTCAACCTCCACCCACATGAGTCACCTCCTGAGTGGCTGAAGTGTCGGGTGCAACTTTTCTACAACTTTTCCGCGAGCGCGACTTGCGACCTCGCGCTCCGACGTTTTTGATCGTTGGTCCGGCGCTATTTTCGGAAACCCCCGCGGCCGGACATGCCGGAGCTTGCGCGTCCATCGGCAGAGTCGCCACCACCACGCAGGAAATCGTTGCTGCGACAGGTCCGATGAAATTATCTGCATAGGTAAATTTGAGTGCCTACGACTAGTTGTTGGAATTTTGGTTGGTCTTGAACTGAATGTTAAGGCAGTTAATGTGAAATCTTTTTTGAGATTTTATAAGCTGACTGTTGTTGTGCATGTATATGCATGACATAGTTTCAGGTAGTGAGTTTGAGGTATCGCATGTGTATTTGGAGGTTTTTATGATGTAATGGATCATAATTAATGAAGGAGTTACTGTTGTTATTGAAACTCTGACTACGCCAATAAGAATGCCTGGAAAATTGATAACTTCCTCTTTTGGATCGCGTCGCACCTATCTACCGTATGTCTTATTGTAATATTACTTGCAAATTTGTAGTTTTTTAAAGTACGCAATTATCACGAATTTATTTATAATCTCAGATAAAAAATAAAAATGACATTGAAGGAAATAAATAAAAACCAGTGACACAAAACCACTGATGAATTTTTTACACTAGTTAAGCATCTGCTACTAAAATTTTGTTCCATTCACAATGATCGAAACAGCTGAATGACAATATTTTTATTTGCCAGCATCTGATTTTTGTCTAAAAAGCAGCGTATAATCCATGAAGTCGCATTCAAATGTGTCACGTCGCGAGCACTCGTCGATTCTCGCGGTCGAAAGAAAAATAAAGCCGAACGAAATAAAACGAATATCGACGTCGAGTGGATAAGCGATACGGCGGTCGATTCCTTCCAGCCTGGCCAACAGCAACAAACGGAGCGATCCGCGCGGCTCTTGACGCCGTGCCAAGCAGGTGGTTCCTTCCCTCGAGCCGCCGTCGCATCGAAGAAAAATAGAATCGGGAGTGGAGTGGCGCGGAGGTAGTATAGGTAATTGGGTCGGAATGTTCCACGCATCACCAATAATCCCCAGTGGACGAGCGGGAAAAAATATGATACGGGTAAAGCGCGATTTCTTTACCTCCTCCGGGATAGCGACGTTTAAGGGGGAGAAGAGTGCTGACGGTATTTGCTGGCAAGTAATCAAGTTTGCGCTCGGACATCGGACAAAAATTTCTGGTGATCGCTCATAAAAAATGAAGTGGATGTAGGGCTATTTTTGCTCGGCGCTTTTTTATGTAACTTATATTATCATGGTGTATTTTAGGTTGTTTAGTGCAAAATTAAACTTCAAAGGGGATTATGCGTAAGGCTGAGAAAATGCAATAAATTGGATACTTAATAACTGCTTGCGAATATGCTGCATAACAATTCTCGTATGTATGTAGATATTCACTCTGTTTTCTGATGAGTCAATACAATATTTTAAAATTGTGATCCACCTTTTTCTTATTTTATTAGCAGTGTCTAACTAGCTGCAGATAGCTTGGGAATTTAATTATTTACGACGGCTATGTTTTGTCTAAAAGATCTTAAAGAAAACAAGAACTGAATTAAACGTACTTTTAATTGACGATTTATATGAATGAACAATAGCGATTCCTCGAAAAACATTTAACCTTGGCTTAGGCACACAATTCAAGTGCCAAGGATGCAATGGGTTTTTAAAGGCATATTGAAAATAGTAACCATTTTGTTTAGCGTCTATATTTCAAGCTTTCGAAAAGAATACTTAAAAAAAAAAGAAGTATATAACTAGGCTTAAAAAAAATTACAACGATCGCACTTGTTTAAAAATGTTGGGTAGTTCAAAGCATTTAATTACAAAATTATTGGGATAATAATAAATCTGTTAGGTAATATTATATCCCATATCTAGACCCAACTTCGGTTTAGTTGAAATGAGTGGAAATTATATCGAGTGAAGTACTGGCTGAAATGACTAAAACTTTCAGTCGATTTTCCATATTCACGTAAAGATTTGATAGAATACCTAAAAAATTTAATTTATAAGCTTTTACTTAAAAATTGCATAAAAATTTCACTGCCATTAGTCTGTCGTTAGTCCCTCAATCATTCACGGTTCCAAGCAGGTCAGTCGGTTTTCATAAAACTTTCAAAAGACGACAACGAGATAGTAATTCAATTGCTACAAGTGCTTTTCTGATTATTAAATTTTTAACTTATAAAAATTATGATTAGATTTGAAAAATCTAATAGAAAAACTGGTGTGGAAAGTTAATTAACTATTTAGTCTCTTTTTAATTTAGAGTATTCAAGAAAAGTTAAAAAACTTTAAACAGACGCACATTTCAAAGAATACGTATTGAAATGAAATTTGTATTTGCAAAACCCCGTGTATTTTTCAAAATTACTTAACCACCCCTAAAAGCTTTGCATAACAACCTTGTTGTCCCTTCCCAAAAAAGAGAAACGCGACAGTCCTTTCACGCGAAGCCACGGGGAATTCCCGAAGTGTCCCCTGCGAGTTTCGCGCTCGGCACTTAAAGCCACGAAGGAGGGAGCAAACAAAAACTAAATAAATAAAAATAAGTAAAATAAAATAAAAATAATCAGGACGGCGCCGAAAAACGTCAAGCTTCGCGTTCCTCTGTAAATGTCTCAGCCTACGCAGCGCAAGAAGCCGCGAAAGAGCAGCGGCGAGATTGATATTTTGGGAGACTCCACGCGCGCTAGGCACACGGCACCAACGGCCGCGAATATATAAAACGAACACTTTTGCCGAGCCTACGCGCGAGGATACTGGGATGAGTTTCGCTCGGTTCAAACTCGATCCGCCCGTTATTCTCTCTTTCTTTTTTACGAATTTATTTCCGGATCGGATGGACTTTTCACGGTCTTTTGTATGCTGCTCCGTATTTATTTCTGGAGTATCGTGGTTCATTGATGTCGGTTTAAAAGAAAATCGTAAATTTTGGTATATAGATCCGTCTTGTGAAACAGTTCGTTCTAAAGAGCTGCAAACGAGTCTCAAGATTATATGGTAGTTAACGTTTGCTATCTGATTATCAATTATTCTTCGTGTTATTTATGAATTTCCGTTATTGCTTTAAGAGAATAATATACATTTTTGGCATTTATTAGTTAATTTTTCATTATTGAAAGACCTTCACTTTTTACATATTATTTTTACTTTTTATTTTTAGTTTTGTTTAAAAATAAACGAACGTAAAGTCCTTTTACAAACAAGCTTTATAAAAGATGAAGTTTTTTAACAGTTCTAAGGCAAATTATATTTTTGTTTTTAAATTATTATTATTTTCTTAATTGTCGAATTGATTTTTCCAAAGCAAATTAAGTTGCTACAGAATTACTAGATTACCTATTCAATTATAATGGAAATAGCATTAAAAAATTTCAATTAAATGTCTAATAATAAATTTTTACTCCGTTTTCGAGGAAAGTGTAAATCGAGTGAAGTGCTAGGAAAAGGGAACCTAATTCGATTGGGGCAAGTACAAATGGATATTCGATCTAGAAAGCTCTCTTGTGCTTTGCACCTGTACGCGTGTCATTTTGTGCTTTCATGAGCCACTTCAAATACCACTAGGAGATTAACAGTCTCGTGCTCTTACGCCGAGTTAAAATGGGTCGCTCGCTAAAACTGAGTGAAAAAGCAGGCTATTATCGTATGTCTGGCATTGAAGATAAATGGGTTTCGGATTACCCGCGAATTTGAATTTATGTAAAAAAATATCTCGACGCGTCCTTACGTATAAAACGTCTTACTTTAATAATAAATCAAGCGAAAATACAGTACCGCTCAAAAATTTAGGAACGCTAATGTAATTTTTTAGTTTCACAGAAAGTAGAATATCTCAGCAAATCGGAGAAAAATTTTCGACATTGCATTTTAAAGGTCTTTCCAAGAGCTTAAATACATTACATTTAAACAATTACATTAACAAAATTTTTCTTTTTTGTTATTGATAAGTGTATTAGAAAAATGAAGAAATTTTAATTTTTTAAAAGTTACTTTATTATTGGCCATTTTTTTTAGGAAATGTCAGAAATGAATTTTACTATACAGATTTGGAATGTACTCGGAAAAACCTTCAATTTTATCATTTTTTAAAATTTTGTGTGATTCTCTTTCTGGAAGGAATACATGTTTAAATTTAGCGCAGTAATAATTTTAATACAGTACCGCTCAAAAATTTAGGAACGATAATGTAATTTTTTAGTTTCACAGAAAGTAGAATATCTCAGAAAATATTGATTTCAAAAATTTTTCTCCGATCAATATTTGCTGAGATATTCTACTTTCTGTGAAACTAAAAAATTACATTAGCGTTCCTAAATTTTTGAGCGGTACTGTAATAATTTGAATTTTCAATTTTTTTTAAATGTAGCCTCCGGTAGTACGAAAAATATGAAAATTTCACGACAATACACTTAGTATTACATTTTATGTAAAAACAATATGTACTGGGCTGCTGTATCTAAAATATGATTTAGCATGAATGACTGTGTGAATAGGAAAAAGGAATGCTTTAACGTAATATTTACGTGGGTTAAATGTAAAATCATTTATTAAACTTACAAAGGTACAATATAAGTTTACAAAAAGTATAGTAATCTTTTTGGAACATGCATACGTAAATATATGGAATGGTACATCGATGACTACAAATGCAATCTAAATAAATGCAGTAATCAGTTAAAAACAATTAATCACCTTTATCGTCTGCGAATAAGGCTAGTAAAATATAAATCAGCATAATCTACTAATACTCCAATAAAGGCTAACACGTGCCCGTCATATCGGATGTTTGTTTGTTTTATTCTTTTTTTTTTTTTTATTTCATTGCCTAAGTTAAAAAATCTACATAGCATGGAAAAACAAGGATCATTCGTGTGTGCGTGTGCGTGGGAGTGTCTTCATGCAGGTCTTCGAATTACCCAGAAAGCTTGATTATCTCCGGGTTGGGGGATGGAGTACTGAATGGGATTGTCCCTGAGGGCGACTCCCTCGTCCTCGGCGTCGACGTACTCATCGTAGGACTCGCTGTCTATCGAGGACTTGATCCTTTCGCTCCAGTCCTTCTTTTTCGCGGCGATGACGCCCTTGAGCTTCTCGTAGTCATCCTCCGACGCCTCCTCAAAGCTCGACACCTTGATGAGCTGAGGCTTACCGTTGACATCCTCCGTCTCGGTGATCCGCCGAACACGCGACTCACAGCGGCAGCTCCGACAGGGGCTCACTTTCGCCCGGTCGGTCCTCAGTTCCGGGTAGTCCAGCTGATCCTCGAAGCTCGTCTGTATCAGCACGGAGATGCTCTTCTTACTAGAGGCTCGCGATAGCGGCAGGCTGGCCTCGCTACCGCAGGGTGACGTGTTGGTCCACTCGTCGCGCAGAGGATTGCGAATCTGGATTTCGGACTTGCATCGTTCGGGTTCGCGGTGCCGTTTCGAGCGTCGCGCGCTCGTCAGGTTCTCGACCGATCGGCCCAGGTCCCCGCCCTTGGGCTTGGGCCTTGTGGTCCTTCGACCGACCAGCGCATTGATTGGGGGCTTATGCCTGCGCTGCCAATTGACGTCATCGTCCTCGCCATTGTCGTAGTCGTCGTAGGAGCCCGCGCGGATCTCCGGCGTCCGCGAGCGTCGAAGCACTTTCCTGGAGGTGGACTTCACCGAATTGTCAAGCTCGTCCAGGGAAGACACGTCGGACGAGGAGCCGTGGTTCCTCTTGACGCTCGCTGGCAGGTTCTCCGATGGTTTATCCGGCAATGTGGGCTTCTCGTTTGGTTTATCCGGCAACGTGGGGTTCTCGTTGCCGGAATCGACTAGCGATGAGGCGTTCGAGCTGGACTTCTGTTCCGGCGCCTCGTCGTCAACGCCGAAGGGTATGGGCGTAGGTACCCTGACATAGCCGTCGGCGACCGGTGGCGGGCCGATGCACAGGATGTCAGGCTCGGATCGCGTTTCCCTCAGAATCGCCTCGATCTCGCTGCATCCCTTCTTCTCCTCGGTACTCGGCTTCTCCACAATAACGAAGTCGTTGGACAGCCGCGAACGGTGGAAGTACCCGACGCAGCAGTTCGACGGCTGCTCCGTCAGTTTTAACACACACACCACGACGTGCTTCAGACATCCCAGCAGCTCCAGAGCACCCACGCAGCCCACCAAGATGGACAGTTGCAGACCCATCGTCGTCGTTCGTTCACTCGTTCGTCATTTTAAAAGCTTCTCTCTAACCGTTCATCCTGTACATTCACTTACGTCCTCCTTCGATCGTTCGCCCACCAAATCGCCAATCTCGAACTGCCGGTTAGAGTCTACACAGACGCACCGATAACAAGCCTCGCTCTTCACCGAGGCAGTTTCTCATCGACCGATCGCTTAGCTCGAGATCTACATATATTTAAAAAAAAAGCCCCGATCGTAGCGTAGGAGCAGAAGGAACTCTCTTACGTCAGCCGCTCCATGCGGCGCGCTACCTCGCGTTAATTATCCCAAGGCCGGCGATACGCAGCCCGCTCGCGGAAATCTTACGCAACGGCGACCACCCGGCGACGACGACGCTGCACACCCACTCGCGCACGTGCGCCGCCGATTGACTCGTCCGGCCGGGCCGATAGCGCGCGCCGCCACTCCGCCCGGCGAATGCCTTTATTTCACCCGCTCCGGCCGGACGGACGCTTATGCACACTGCGCTTGGCCAAATGCGTGCGTAATGAGCGCCGCCTTGGCCGCTCGGCCGAGAAACAGAGAGAGAGGGATGCATGTTTGACGGGCGCAAGATAGAGAGGGGCTAAAAGTAGCCCGATACAGGCACCCTGGATCGGACGCGGAGGTGGGGTGCTGTCCCGAGCCTATAGCCGACGCCTTAATGCGAGAACGATCGATTTGCTCCCGGGGAGATAATTAACGTGACTCGGCACTTGGCAAGAGTCGGCGATGTAGTACGGTGCTGCGAGCGGATCGCCGGGGCGAGCTTTATGGTCTGCCGAGGTAGTGCGGTGAGCCGGAATTTCAGAAAGGTTGCGGGGGAGGCGGGTATGCCTTGCGGTATTTCCGTGAAATTTCTCGAGGAGAGTGACTTTTTCGCGGTGACGCGGTAAGACTGGTTTTACCTACTGCGTCTAAATTCAGAATAGGCTGGTCTTTTGTATTTTATTGAGGTATTTGTAACCTGGGATTTAGCCAGTGAAATACGCTAATATAAACCCGAAGAGCCTATTAAGCGAACTTATCAGTTATGCCTAGCCCGTTAGACGCGATTTGACAATGTTATGGTTACCCACTAACGAGATTTAATGGAATTGATACTGTAAATTCGTCGAATGAAAGTTTAGGATAGAATTGATTAATTAATAAACAAAGGTGTTGATTGACAAAATTATATTAACGTTTAATCATCTTAAATTCAAAATTGCTAATCATATTATAAAGGGGAGAAAGTAAGTAGTCCATCTGTCTTTCGGTGTAGCATTAAAATGGAAAAATTAGTAGACAATTAAATTGTGCAAAATGTTATCTTAAAAATAAAAGTCTCATTCCTGTCTAATGGCCTTTAATGGCACGAAGAACAAGATTCATTTTTACCAGAGGATTCATCCAAAATTCTTTTACATAATTATTAAAATAATCCTATAATTAAATTTATCGTCCACGTCATATGCCAGTTTATGTGTTTCGTATCGTCATTAACAATTCAAAAGAAGAGATAGTCAAAACTAACGTCTCTATTAACGAACGACGGATTAGGCTCGTCATGATTCTCGATACAATATCTGCACACGGTACATCATCCTGGCTGCGGTCCAATTCGAGTTATTGAAACGATACGCAGCGACATCCGCATCGAACTTTCGATGAATTATATTTAAGGCGCGCTCCCGGCTATTCGGAATCCAAGTGAAAACGATACGCTCGCCGGCGGAAATACAGATTCCCTCCCAACTTTTGCTTATTGGCTAACTTCGAAGTTTATCCTGTGTTTTATATGAATTTGCTTTACGAGGGTGTCTGCGTTATTACACAAATGCGCCACTTGTACTCGCAGGATCGATTCATGTTTATGGAGGGACAGTTTTCCTTCGATACCGAATGCTGCCATAAAGCGTCCTATAGATATGTGCAGGACGTGACTTTTTTTATTATACAATAGTGCACTGTCGAGTTCAATAACATTTTCAATTATTTATTATTTCTTTATTAACATTTCAATGGACTAAGCCGAAACTGAATTTTTAAAATATTTATTATCCAAAGTTAGACACACAATTTTGCACCTCATCGGAATGTGGCATTCTAGTAAGAATATATAGTTGAACTAGATCCGGACTATTTTATTCTCGATAAATAAAATAAATATTTAAGTATATAAATTTTAGTTTACAGGAGTAATAATTTAATAAAAGCACGAAAGACATAATTCTCTTACGTCTGCAAGTACTGATTTATTGGCGACCTTAGCGCTACTCCCGAGTGAATTATATCATTAAAAAAAGATTCAGTCCAAATTTCCATATTTATCCAACCCCGATATTTATTTAAATATAAAATAACTCCACGATTTTTCGGCTGAAATCCGAAAATAGAGTTTACATCAACCAGCTGATGTAATTTCCTGCGCGCACTTTGCAGGTCGGAAATTAATCAAGCCCTCTTCCGACAAACCTCTCTGAAAACAGTCTTCATTCACCTCGACCGGTGAGCGTAGAAAGTGCCCCTCGATAACATCAGCGCTCTGAATGACGGGGGACTCCGCGCTGCACTCGCGGGGCATCATCGCCAATTAAGATTCGCGCGCCTTGAGAGCCGTCCCCTGTGCATCGACGGCGGTGGCGGCTTTTCGCGCGGAAAACGGAACAATGCCAGAGGCGTTTATTTCCGTCGGTGATCGAACGTGGCCACGGTCGGTGGGCGCTCGAGAGCGACGAACGCGCCGACCGCCGGATCTCGAAACCCCCTTTTAGCTGACCGATTTAGATTGCCCGCCAGGCTGCGCCGAGTGCAGAGAGTCCGCGTCCTAGACTCTATGGGGTCGGGCCGGCGATGACCTTCTCCCGGCGACGGATCAAAGGGTGCGCGTGATTATAAGTATTCTGTATGTGGAAGACTTACTATTTCGAATAAGTGTACATTATCGCTTATTTGAAGTGAATTTCAGCGATTTTTTACACGAGTAAAAGAGTTCTGGTACAAATTATTTTATTATTTTATAACGCAGAGACAGACTCGCAAAATAAAAAAAATACTAGAAAGTTTAGTAATACTTGCTAAGTTACTGTTACAGTTACTGTTTAGTAATACTTTCTAAAATAAAAAAAAAATAGAAAGTTTAGTAATACTTGCTAGACTTACAGTAAAATTATCTGCAAGTTTAGCAAATTTGTTTTTACTTTGTAGTAATTTTTTGTATTTGTCGAGCCTATCATGCGTTACAAAACAGAATAGTAACTTTTATTGTTTTCGATGGTGTAATTTATTGAATAAATTCTTTTTACAATACTCAGTTTTTCTCGTTGCATCTTGCAATTTTTTAACTGAAACCTACACACTACTTACTTTTCATTTTCCACTACTGCTTTAAAATACCAAAATATTATGTTCTGTAACATTGGATACAATTTATTCCGCATTAGTAAAAATATACAGCGCAATAATAAAGATTTACTCTCAACATTAGTTAGCCAACAAATGGTATTCATTATTGATATAGACGTGTCCGAAAAGCTCAATCGTTACCCTACGTATATATAAATCCTTGCCATCCATTAAAGCACCTATCATTAGCCCCATTAAAAAAGCAGGCAACATTAAGAAATCGAAATAAATTGACGCCGCGGATTCACCGCGCAATTAACGGTGACGTCTCAAGTCCGCGGCGATTTCGGCGAAGTTCGTGAACCAGCGCCTTGGGATATCCGTGGAGCAAACGACCGTAAGCCCGCCTCGTCAACGCTTGATTTACGGATTTATTTATAAAAATCTCAAGTTTCCCCGGATTCCGAGCCAAAGGCCTGTTTTTCGCGTCCACATCAGATCGGAATGCACTTGCCATCCTCGCATAAAAGTTAAAATTACTCGTTGATATCGCGCGGAGCGACGGGCCGCGCCCGGCTAATAATAGTCCTTCGCGCGGCGCGGCGCGTCTCTCATGATTACTCGCTGCGAGCATAATATCGAGCCCCAGAAATACGGCGGGAGGGGGCAGGGGGAGAAGTGTATATCCCGCTCTGACGCTTCTTGAAAAAGTGCGACAAGATCTTGGCTTCGGGAATACCGCACGTCTGATTATTACCGGCGGACTATTTTGAGTGCCAACGCTGGATCAAAAGCGTCGACACACCTGAGCCTGGTTTTGATATATGCTCTGCCAGAGGAGAGAGCTTCGACGAGGATGCGGCTGAGTTTCGAGGCGTTCGAGGGATGATGGATTTTGGGTAATTGAGTTTAAAGGAGGTCGGGGCGCCAGGGTGCTTTGTGGGCTCGGGGATAATGGAAGCGTCTCGAACGATTTGCCAACTCTGTTGACTTCTTTACAGCCAATTTAATTTGATTTTTAGCGAGCATACGGGATATTGCGTTCTCAGGTTCTCGCGTATTATTTACTCGGTTAAGCGATCATTCAAAGTGAAGTGTTTTTTTTTTGCTGGCGTCAATTATTTTGCCGTGAAAATAAAAGCGATATTTTTAATTGTCAAAATCGTGCCACTCGACAATAACAGTGGGGCTTGTTTGTTTAAGAAAGAAAGAAAAAAGAATTTCAGACGATGTCTTTCTTTTCAGTGAAAATAAGATTTGGGGCTGTGACGATCGTCGCGAGTATTTCGATGCGCATTAAACTTGAACAGAGAATTCCGCAGCTTAAAATATCGATTGACAAAAAATAGTCTAACGCTTTTACCTTTCGCTTAATTAAATTGTTTTTCTGGCAACAGGTGATGGTCAAGAGCAAAGACCTAGACGGAATGTAGAGCGCGCTTTCAGATGAGTCGGCGCCGCCCTTTGATTACGCGAGCTTTACTTCATTGTTTACTTGGCGCAGTATTGACTGCTTTCATTTTAGTTTTCGAAACCTACTTACTTTATTTGAAAGTCAATTTTCAAATATTTCATAAATAAATTATTTGTTTTGTTTTGAAAAAGCTGCATTTTACTTATTCATAATAATTGAATGTCATAAAAATTATTCAACTATAATATTTTAAACGAATATACGCTAAAGTATTAAAAAAATAAGGCAACTTTACCTTACGTATGTATTTTAGATAGAAATTAATTTATAATTATAAGAAATTTTCATTATCATCTAGAAAAAATAAATAAACTGTGAATAATTTCGTCCTTAAAATTATAAAATTATTAAACCCAATGCTAGATTATTAAATTCAAATTAAATTCAAATTATTTAATTCAATGTGAACTCACGAATTGTCAGTTAATGCTACAAATTGTTTAACAGTGTAAATAAATAAAGAATGAAGACTATTTCTAGGCGTTTCTTTATAGAGCTTTAGATCGGCGAGAGTTCTGGTCAGCCCAGGTGGCGAATCCCAGTGCGTCCGATTATTTCCGTTGGCGGCGTAGCCAACGGTCGACCCAAATCGCTCCATTCATCTTGGCCGCAGTTGCAACTCTTATTCGAGCCATCCATCGCATCGAGGTGCTCTATCCCTCTCCGGGCCGGCGCACTTTCGAAACTGGCACCAATAGGGGGTTTGTACGCAACTACTTCACGCCGGGGCTCGTTCATTGACTCCTGTCGATCGGAAGCACTACGCCCCGAGATAGTTCGCAATATTTTCCACTTTACCAAACGGTAATATCAATTTTTCAAATATTTTTCAAAATATTTTTTCCGTTTTTCTCTATATATTGCTGCTACTGAATTTTCAAAAAAAGTTGATTTTTTATTTACTCGTTGTGTTGCCTGAAAACGAGCGTATACATTCATTTAGGTAAATCAATTTTGTTTTGATAAAAAAGAAATAAAGAAATCAAAATTTAATTTGTTTAGATTCCGATATTCATTGGAAATTTTAAATAAAAAAAGTGACTCAATTTTATGCAGAGAGCGCAGTTGCCTGTCCATAAAAATAGTTTGAGCAAATTTGTTCAGTGAAAAATTGGAAAGCAGCCGCGCGTGTATTTTTTAACAAGCAAAAAACGATTGCTCACGCGGAAGCGTGCTCCTCGAAAAAGCTGCGAGCTTTCTCTATTAAAGCTTGTCGCCCGGTACACGAATCGCCCGTGGTTGTTTGCTTCACGCGCTTGCGAAGTCTTTCAAAACGACGTAACGCGACACCGAGCTTTCCTCCCCCGTTCCGGTGAAAATTAAAAAAAAATTCGAGCATGAAAAACAGTCCACGCCGATCGTCTCGAATTCGTGATTTCTTTCGTTATAAATGAACAAAAAAAAAAGTATGAAAGGGGATGCTGTCGTCACACTTTGTTTATTTTTTACTCTTCTCGCGCAGAAAATAGTCTCGCTCCGCTAAAGTCTCGAGATTTCTTCGGCGTTATGAAATCCATAGCAACTCCGTTGCATGGGACCATAAGAAAATATCGAAAATTCCCCCAAGCATCTCATGCTTTTAATGCCAGCTTGTGCCAACTTTTTGACGATCTTTGATGCCTCGATCATCACCGGAGAACTTTATTTTGTAGTTTAAAGTCGTATTAACGTAAATTTAGCGAAGCTTTGAAGTTTTTATACACCGTGAATTTTTGTTTATCATTAATCGTGTCCACCCACTATACTCTTCCCATCAGCTATATCATTGTGAAGAATTACCTTCTAAAATTGAATTAGTTAAACTTTACTAAAAATAGAGGATGATGCTCCACTAATATCTAAATCGTGAAGCTCTTCCCACTAATTTTCAGTGAAAATTCACTAATTATAATCGTTTTTCACTAATACAACTTTAGATAGTACTTAGTCCGAGTATAAAAGTCACTCGACTCGAGATGCTTCACACTACAGACTCGTATCTTTTATGTATACGAAAAAATTATTTGAAAAAAGATATTAAAAAGTACGACTATAAAAAAGCTCATATAAATCAGCTACAAAGCTTTCTAATTAACAAGAAAAAGACACTTTCCATTTTACAATGCACTCGACGAAAGGCTGGCTCATCTCGTAATGAAAGAGCGGCAAGGCGTCCTCGACTCGTCGAAGCGCGAAACTCGCGAGTCGCTCCCGAAATAGACAATGTCGCGGGGTTCGAACGCGAAAAGACGGAGAGAGTCAGTGAATGAGAATGAGATCGAGAAAGAGAGGGAGAATGAAAGAGAAGAGCCGCAAACTTCCGTGACCAAGGATTACGTCAGTTTGGTGCGTGGGATTTTGTATAAAGACCGGCATCTTTCAGCTTCTGGGATCAGAGGTCCTCCTCTTGCTACGAGACGGGAATTTACCTCTTTACCCACGGGATAGTTCCCCGAGAGGCCGGCCACCGTTTTTATCGCGTACCTTCGCGTTTGTTTCGAGATTTCCTTATCGAAAACGCTTTAAGATTATTTGATTTCGGGCGTTTTTATTGTTTCTGGGTGGAAGTGAAAATCTAGCTGGTTATAGTGTATTTAATTAAAAGTAGTTTTTGTTTTTATCCGTAGGTAATGGGAATAAATATATTGATAGAAATTGTTTGTAGAAATTAATGCCAAGTTCAATGAAAAAACAACGCTGCCAATTGATTGACACTTTGCTCCCTAAAACATGATTAATCTTCTTTTTTTATTATATTAATAATTATTTTTGATATTTTATTAAAATTGTTATGGAATAAATATATATATTTATATTCTTTATTATCATTTAGATCTAAAAAATTTATTAGAAAAGCTTGGCAATTTGTAAAGAAAAAACTCTGTTATTCTTTTAAGAGAAAAGATTTTCAATATTTTTAATTTTTAGCGGATCTCAGCCATCTAGAATCAATAGTAAAAAGTCTATGGAGATTTTATTGTAGTCAGTATTTCTCGTGATGGGATTGGTCGAGCTGTAGATGTTCTTTTGTCTGTCAATTGTTTGTTGTGACACTATGTATAAAGTTAACTGGTATTTCCGCGCGCGTAGCGTACGACTGATCTATTTTATATAAAAAAAGCAGTGATTTTCCGGTAAAAATTCCAATCGCAAGCCGTTTCATGAATACGTTTTTTTTTGTTCGACTTTTACGCTGAGCTTAAATTTTACGTGTTCTCGCAAGAAAATTTACGTAGTACTTGGTTGGATATTTTTTTATAACACCTGCTTTTTATTTTACGAAAAATCAAATTCAATAAAAGATTTGAATACCCTTTTTTATTCGTTGCCAAAAAATATCTTTGTTCAAAACTTATATAAAATTGCGAAACATTTTTGAAATATTCCAAAAGGAAATTTGTATCTTTTTTGTATTTATTTTATTTAATAACATACCTAAAATCTCAAATTGTTAAGAAAAGGATAAAGATAAAAAAATCGAATCCCTTTTTTGAAATTATAAACATGTTCGACAAGAACTTAATACTAAATAATTGTACAGCTTCGACACCTCAGACTTTTATTGAACTGCATTATAAAAAACAAAAATTTAATAAATTGATCAAATCAATCAGGAAACGATCAATCTATAATCCCCGATTTTTCCAAATATAATTTGCTTATAAGGCTTCCGAGATTCCTTCCGTTATAGCCAAAGCATTAACAGTCTCGCAAGCACTAATAAATAAAAAAAAAGAAAACAACTTTATTGCGTACAGCCGCAGTTCCGAATCGTACACGAGCGTAATCGCCCGCTGCGAAACTTTCTCGTTTATACACGCGCGGCTCATTCAAATTAAACTTCAAAACCTCCACTCGTCGCCTTTCTCACATTGCGCCTACGTCCGCGCGAATTTTCGAAGTTAATTCCGATCGGGTATTACGGCGGCAACTGCGAGATCATTAAAGAGTAGAGCGGCCCGCTCGAACGATCCGCGGCGCGCATAGCTACGTACGTAAAGCAGAACACCGTCAACTCGTATGCAAACGAACTTTCTCGTCGATAAACACAACACCTACGTGCGAACGACTTACCAGAGCTGCGCGGGACAACGGCCGGAAATTTGCGGAAAAAAGCTCGCCAGAACGTTGAAAGGGTGGGGGAGTTGCAGTGGGAACGAGGAGAGCGTATTATAAATCGACGGCGGCCGATAAACTAGTTTCGCGAGTAAACGGCCGGCTCGATTGCGTTCTTATATGGATCGCGGAGGATCTCGTCGGGTCGCCTTTCCTCCGAATGACTGACTAATAAAAGATCGGATCGGCCTGGACATGCACATCTGCGGCCCGCGCGTACGTGGTAGGAGCGGTTCGATTGCCCCAAATCAAAATAGATCGAACTTGCGATGCGCGTACGTGCGTGGCGAGTACCGGGACTCGGTGCATGTAGAATATCCGAGGATTGTAAGAATGCGGGGGGCGGCGGAGAGATGGGAATTGATAAATGATCGAGCGCCGCGGCCGACGCTAAATTGGGACGTCGCTTGTTGAGATAGCGCAGGCGCCTCGATGAAAAGGAATTATTTGGATTCCGTGAGATTGAAATTACCAACCTCTGATCGATCATTTAGGCTGGTTAAATATTTATTCGCGATTATGAAAAATGGGAGTTCCTCAGCGCTTGAATTCTTTAACGAAGAAACTTTTTCTGTTTTAACCGAAGCCATCTGCAGATCATCCATTTATTTAATTGAAAAAAGTTATGTCTAACCGAAACCGACTGCTACTACTGACGAGGTATTTATTAAAATAGGGTCTTGTCTAAGATTAGTAAAGCACAAATTTTTTGTCAACGAAAATTAAAATATGACGCCTAACCGAAGCTGTAGGTATGTTACTACTGATTTGATATTTGCTTAAATGCAAAAAGTCGACTGTGAATTATTGACAGAAGAAATTATGCGTGACTGTTACTATACTTGCAATTATAAAAACTAAGGTATTGTCAAAATATTGTGTAAAAACAGGTTTCTGTATGGGGATTTCTAGTGCACCTTGTTTGTCTAACCACACTCGACTGTTACTACTTGCACATCTGTTGAATTCGACAAAATTATTTACTTTCGTTATTCTTCTTTATTCCAGAATATTTTTAAGTAACTGCCCTGAAGTACTTCACGAAATTGTTGGATTAATTTTGCGGTCAATATTTCACATCATTAGCTGTGATAACATAAGCGATGCAAAATATTTACGCACGTGGGACGCTATTTAATTAGTCTCCGGGCGGCGCTTCAAAATCACATTCTGAGTGACCTTTCGGCTCGACCCAAATAAAACATTTCATCAGAAATCAGCCTTTTCCATCTAAAATCTAAGGACCGATCTATTCCGAACTCATTATTAAGCGCATTTCCTCCGCTGCACGCGTCGACTCCGTGCAACCTCAGCGGCGTTCTAGAAGGCCTAATTAAGTGCTCCGCGCGCCAGGGCCGCACCGATGATTTGGCTCGATACAAAAAGCACCTTAGCGATGAAAAACAAGCATTTATCGCGGCGCTCCTACAGGTGGCCAATTTGTCGCGCACCTGCGTCGACGAAAGAATATGAAAGCGCGCGCACTTAGACTGATTTTCCGCGTTTTCCCGCCGACGGAATGATCGTCCCGTCTGCGCGGTTTATTTTTGTCGGGGCTAAATAAAGTCCGATGCGGCCCAGTTTGCTCGCAGTGAGAGAGAAAGATGCACGGCGGATCTTGCAAGTGAACGCGGGACGCTTATATTGCGCGCTATTATGCCCCAAATATTTCTGGCGCGCGAGATTTTTTTCATTGGTTTTCCGTGCACCTTTTGCCGCCTGCAAGGATCCATCGTTTTATTTACCAGTTTATTTTTTTTTAAATAGTCATTCGGAAGATTACTTATGCACTTTCAAAAAGAACATAGAGTAAGTGAATGGGTGATGATTCAGCTGAAGAAGCGAGAAAATGAAGGAGGAAAATTGAAAATGAATTATTTTTTATGTTAAAAAATGATTTACGATACGTTTCAATACAGGTATATGAGTAAAAAGTAACTACAATGAGCTAACGACAATTGAAAATATACTCTTAACTGAGCAAATATATATTGCGAGCTTAAGGTCGAAGGATTAAGTTTGCGTGATCGCATAGCCTTCGTTGGATCTTTCTGAGACTAAATCATTTCTTTCATAGACGATGTGCGAAAATACCATTCAAATTTACTCGCCAAAATTTAAAATTCCATAGTTTTTAAAGCAAATTTTTTTCGTAAATTACATTTGTAAATCAACACTTTTAAGAGATCTGACTTAATTTTACTAACATTACATAAAATATTGATAATGTTACAACTAAATTTAGTTTTAAACTTAACTTTATGTATTCTTGCACATCAAATGCATCAACTGTAATACTGATGTTAAAACTAATAAAAATGAATAAAAAATTAATCTCTTTTTGCAAGATAATAAAAAAATGCGACAAACGGTCATAGTGTGAACTCCTTGCTTTTTAAAATATTCTAACAACGATAGGTAGATTTCAAGTAGGTAAGCAGAAATCTTTACTGTCGATAAAGCAGTTTACTTTTGATAAAAAAGTAAGTCAATCGCAAAGACTACTTTACCTACAGGCCAGCTATCTCAGTGGTCGGCAAGTAACATATCAATAATATTTTTCATGCGTGTGTGGTAAATCACATTTCTCTGATAATTTAAACAAGTAAAATCAAGATTTTTTTCAACACCTGTGTCACTCTTTTAAGCAAATTTACTCCAAATTGCAAGCTTCGAGTGTATTTCTCAAGATTCATTCGAAACACCGAACGGAGAGCTTTTTTAAATTTAAAAGATAAAAGCTCACCTCATCACAGGCTGCGCATCTGGGTTTAAATTGCTCGGCGTAATGCCTCTCGCAATAAAGCGTAACATCGTGCACGCAGTAGGCAAGATCGACCAGCAATTCCTCGCACTGCGAGCACCTAAAGCACGTCGGATGATACAATAGGCCCAGTTGGCTCGCTGATACCGCGAGACTGCCATATTTTATGGGCTCATTGCAGGTGCCACATTCCTAAAAAAGTAAAAAGAATAATTAATTTATCGATCAATGCTTATAATTAAATACCTTTATTAAATGGTCAATAAAATATACTGTTGTTCGTGCTATTCAACCTTTTAAATTCATTTTTATAAAAAAAGACATTATTTCAATGCTTATTGTGCCAAATTTTTAATTATTCATTTAATAAAAATTTGCTCAATTTACTTTTTTAGAATTAAGTATAGAAAATAAATTTGTAATAAAAGCACTCAAAATTCATTGACTTAAAGTCATACAACAATTGTTTGTAACATAAAGAACGGTTTGAATTTTTTCCACAAGAAATTCAGTGAGATATTTGAAGCTTTCTAAAGCTCCTCCTAAATTTATCTATTATGGATATAAATGCATTGTTTTCTTTAGCATAATATAATAGAAATGCATCTTGCATCTTTTCAATAAATTTCGAGGATTAATACATTTTCTCTTAAGATTTATTTTTTGATTAAAAAAAAATTAATTATTCTCTTAAATTTTTTGGACAGTTATTAAAAAAATTAATTTAATCCTACGAACAAAATTTATTGTCCAACGATTCGTTGATACTGGAACATTTTTCTGTGTGACTAATCGAGTTTTCAGAAAACGCAATTTAAAGTCCACTGACGTTTAGTTTTGAGAATGAAATGCTAATGTTGCTTTAATGCTAATCAATAACACAAAGTAGTCTAATAAAACTGTTTTCAAATAAACTAATTTCGCTAAAAGACCAGATGTTCCAATCAAGTTCAGGATTCACATTAAAACGTTCAGCGGCCTGCGTACTCTTGAAAGCTGCCGGCGATATTTGTTTTCGCAGTATGTTAATCTTGATCCCGAAGACATGACGTTCGTGGTGTACAGACAAAATTAGATCGTCAAGATGTGGATGTTCAACCATTACTCGGACAAGATAATTCCCGCATTTCGTGCGTAAAATTTCACAAAATTTTATTTTCTGGATATTGTTTGCAATTTCACATACACGATTGACTGTAAAAGTTTCGAAAAAATTTAGTCTTATTAACATTTATTTAATTTTATAAATTTATATTTACAATTTTTTGTTCCCTTATATTTAAATCTTATTACAAGCTCAACATAATTTTTCACTTCAATCCACTAAAGCGTAAAGAAAGCGATGGACAAACAACAATTGATTAACTATCGTCGTATAATAACCCTAAGCGATCTTGTGAAATAGTCTAACAATACTCGTCTGATTCTACTTGACACAGATAGCCATAACTTTTATTTCTACTCGCAGACGAAAAACATTAGACAACTCGTTCCACACGCCTAATTACATTGTCAAGCCGAAACCGATGCCGGTACAATGCATAATACACAAAGCCCACCGCATTAGTCACAATGACTCTGTAAACGTCGCGGGCTCCAACTTTCGAATTCCTCGTCTCTCCCTTAAGTCGCTCCGATCGCGGTATAACATCTCGGCCGGCTAGATTGAATCGTCGGAGCGATCCAGAGGAAAATACTTACAACGCCCTTGTCGAAGACCTCCTGAACGCTGCCGATGTCCAGGGCGATCTCGTTGCGCGCCGCCATGAAATCGTCGGCGCTGACGGAATGTTCGGGGTCCAGGTGCCGACAGTAGGCCCGGGCGAGGTCCTGCTTCGGCAGTTGTGTCGCCAATTGGCGATCCCGGTGACGCTCGCCTGCTGTGCCCAGCCTCGGCACCGAGATTTCCGGCAGCATTGCGAAATACTCCTCCACCTGTTTTCATAAGTTGTAACGTTGTAATTCTTGTTTACTTATGAACTATCAATATTATAGGAAAATATTTTACTGATTTACATTATAAAACATTGTTATAATTTATTGAAAAAACGGAGGCGTATTTTGTTATTAAAGAGTATACTTGTGTTTTCAAATAAAGTCACTTGTTCAATTAGCCTGAAGACCTAACTTAAAAAAGTATTGTCTATAAGTATAGTTAACAATTACTAATGGTATCTACATTTTTTTAAATTATTTTATTGGAAAAATTATTTGTTTTTTTTTTTTAGACAAAGTCACTTTATTAATTAACCTGAAAGAAATTAAAAAACTACTGTCTAGCCATAACCATCTGTTACTACTGGTTTTTTATTTGCAATTTAATTGAAATAGAATAACTTGAAGTCATAAAAAAATTTAACTGTCTTAACATTAATGAAACTTCTAAATCACGATAAATCAAAAAATAAAAAATGACTTCTTTTTTAAAAACCAAGTCACTCTGTTAATTAACCTGATAAATAAGAAAGAATAACTTAAAAATTTCTTAAAATAAACCGCTCGAGTTATTCTTTTAACACAAGCAATGGCCCAATATCTTGTTCAAGTTCAGTGTTTAGTGTGTATAAAAAGCTCAATGATATTAGAAGCTTGAGTGAACGACGAGGTCCCACGCATTAGTTATGACAAGTCTTCCGAAAATATTGACGACGGGCGTTCGGCCAAACCTCCGTGCAACGCGCGACTATTAGAGTTTTCACAATCACGCCTTTGTGATGATTCACGACTGATGTGAAAGTCCACCGTTGACGTTCAAAAGGCCAAGCCCGGGATACCTTTCCGCTTCGAAAAAATGTTAATTACCTTTTCTTTTTATCCCCCGCGGGTGATTTGTCAAACAAGAATAGAGTAAAATTTTCATTACCCGCGACGCGTTAAATTATCGGGGCAGTTTCTCGGTCATTTTCTAACTTCCTTTGAGAAATTGGTCGCGTGCGAGAGCAGCGCCAAGTTCTACGATTTACTCCATAGTTGAATTTTCGGATACTTATTTATATAATTTTGCCGGATACGTAAAGCACCCCGCCAAAGTGAATACCTAGCTAATTGCTAGCCTAAAATACGCATCGCTTATTTCAGGGATTAACTGGGACTTCGGTTTCCTTTATACCTCACCGCGAACTCTAAATTCGCATTTCATTTAACCGCGAGCGTCACAGTTTCGCGAAGTACGCTTATAACCCATTTCTTATAAACCGATTCACGAGTTTCTTCGCTATTAAGTACATAAAAAATAATATCCTCTTCTGAATCCTAAGGCGTTAATCGAGTTAAACCCTTTTTTAACATAAAAAATCACTAAATAAAACTTTATCTCCCCATCCATTCTTATCAGCCGATCTTAATTCTGTGTAAACCGTAAGAGGGATAAAAAAGGATAAACTTCTGACGGATTCATATAAAAAACAATTACCTAAATCACCGACGGTCCAACTCAGGTAATCCGGCTTTAATCTTTTCCGCCTTATTTCCGGACGAAAATCTCTGCTCGCCCGATCGAATAAAGATAAAAATCCCCGCGGGAGTCTATGATGGCACGTGAAAAGAGAAAGAATGGAAAAGGAAGCGAAGAAGAAGAAAGAAATGAACAAAATTCAAAAGGTATAACAACGATACTCACTTTGTGGAGGGGCAGACCAGGCGGTGCCCACGCCAGTCCGGCATCCCTGGGGTCGAAGCTCACGGGGTCCCTGGTTTCGTCGGCCTTGAGGCCAAGGCGCGCCCGCACCGACACCCACTCGTCGTGACAGACGTCGTGGGCATCCCTCGGGCATTTGCAGCTGGTACAGTTCTTCCTGGAACGAAGAGACGACCTCGATTAAATCCTGCTTATTTCGACCGGATATAGATCCTATCTATCCCGCGGGATCACGAAAGGCTTTCGGCTTTATTAGTGAACGCCAGAATGGAGTGCTAACAACCGACACTCAGTCTAATTTTTGTCTTTTTTTTAATTGGTAATGATTGAGAAAGTTCAAGTGTTATTATTTCTTCATTTGTGTGATTACTTTGTAATTAATTTACCTTCTAAAGTTAAATTAGGGATTTTTTCCTATAATTAAAATGTAAAAACGATTTTTTTTAACATTATAAAAAGAGTTTGATAATTCAAACGAAGATTTATCATCCTAAGATGATTAATTTTATTGCATATAAATTTTTTTATTGTTAATGTTAAAACTAACACAAAACATGTTAGATTTACGTTCATGCATTATTTTGTTACTCGGCGAAGTCATCCAAAAAAAAACTTTAAAAGAAAAAACGGCAAAGCTACGCAAGTAAAGAATATTTACAAAGAAATACAAAATATAAATTTCAAAAGACAGGTACACAACGCAGCGATAAAAAATGATTTAACAGTCCCTCTTCGAGACTCCGAGAGAAACCTCAAATTGCAGTATAATTTACAAGAGAAAAGGAGAAGGTTATTATTAGTCAGGGTATTAACAGGTACATAAGAAATACTTAATCGACCCGAAGTGATTTAGCGCAGGGACAAATTAACCCGCTCGTTTCCTTACCAACGTCGAAAACATAAATATTTGCTCTGTTCCTTTCATTAAGTCCTAAGAGCAAACGCTGTCATGTTTCTCATGAAATTTTATTATTCTCTTACCGGGTTTTATACCCGCAGTACTCGTCGCGCGGGATTTTTTCTCTGTACCCATCCGAGAGCTGCGGGGCCGGCTTCAAGAATCCTCGCGAATTCGAACTGTACAATCTAGATCTTGCGAGTTTCGAAACGCACGCAGCGTAAAATTTTTATTACTGCTAGTAAATTTTCTACTTATTGAAACGCACATGTACAAATCGATTTTTTTGTTAAATATCTTAAAAAATTACTGTTTTAAAATGAATTTAAAAGTTTGTAGATGATAAAAGTTTCATATTTGAACAAATTGCGATATCATGAGCGGAAGATGAGTTTGACAACATTTTAATTATTATTTCTTTCGATGTTTCGACGACTGCAATCTATTTTTATCTGAGACGATAAAAAATCCATTTCCTTTTCATCTCTTGATAAAATAGCACTACACCTCGAATTAAATAAATTATGAAATCTTCCCCATTGTATTTTTAGCGAATATTCAGATTATCACTGAAAAAATGCAGATACGATAATAAAAGTAAACGTAGTGAACAAAAAAATGTCACTTCTTCGCCTCGACAATGTGAAAATTTACGCGATTCTTCCCAACAAGTCGCCTACCGTCAAATTTGATTTGCTGTTCCATTGTACAGAAAGGAAATGTGACTCCCGGCCATCCCCACGTAGGAAAAGAAGAAAAAAAGAGGAAGAAAAAAAAACGCGCGTTCATCAACTCGTTATAAGGAGCACACCCGAGAATCGGGGGGGGGGGGGGGTTGTATCGAGCGCGACACAAATCGTATAATCAACGAGATGCATTTGCGGCGCGGATATTTATCGTGTCCGACTACCGCGCCCTTCCGCGTCCTCGGCCAAGGCTGAGCGCGACGCACCCTTCTTCGGCCCGTTTATTTATCTGCGGGGCGTCGATTCTTATCGGTGGATTCGTGCGAGTCGCGGATCGAATCGATCGCTCCGACGACGACAGCTGAGTCGTTGGGGACGGGCATTTAAAGAGTCGGAGCGCGACTCCCGCTGCGCGCTAATGAAGACACCGTGACCGGGAGAGTGTTGCTGCGATGATTTCGTTTATTTGCTTCTTTACGCGCGGAGTAAAGATTATTTTTTAAAGCCTCAGAAAAAGTTACTTTTTTCTTGAAGATTTAAAGGTTCAGCTTGTTACACTTCACTTGGAGAGTTTCCACGAAAGGTGGCGGAAGTATTCTGATGTTAAATAAATATTTTCTACGAGAGTTGGAAAACGTCGTAATTTAATCAATGTAAGAATTGCTTGGACAGTTGCCGATATGAAAGATATGAACATAGTAAAATTCAGAAATAGATTTTTTATTGGCTTTAACTTTCTATCACGATTTGATTATTTACTTTTACTAAAAAGCTCACTTTTATTTTACGACTCGCCTCAAAGAGTCTCCATATTTCAAAAGAAAATCCGCGATGCAAATAAATTGACAGTAAAAAATCGCTTCCTGCAATAAACGAGACTTACAACTTACATAAAATTCAAAGAACTAAGCGATCCATTAACAATTTTTTACAGACATTATCCCCAACGAAAATTCCGAACATCGATTTTATAACGAAAGAGTAAAAGCCATTTGATAAACGTCGTCGAGCGAACGAAAAAAAAATCCGAAGAAGATAGAAAGAAACACCGAAAAAAATTATACAAAAATTACTATCTGTATGAAAAAGCAGCTTCAGACTAAACTTTCCAATAAAAATTACCATACTTTACAATAAAATTTGCTGGAGTCGGACTGGAATCTGCGGTCTCGTTTGCATCCCAGGTAGCAATTTTTACACGACTTTTTCTCTATAGTGAAGGGATCTGCGCACGCGCGAACAGCGTCGGGGTTAACGGGCATTTTATTTCCGTTTCTCGCGGGCGTGCCAATAAAAAAGATGAGCAGGCGGTTCGGAAGGCCTATGTTTGTCACTACGTGGAGGGCTCGTTAGCCGCGCTCGCACCGGAACAGCGATCGCCGTCAGGACGCTCTGACGTCCCGTGGGACTGGGTATCTAAGATTCCACCTTCGCCCCGTGATTGGTGCTGACGATGAAGGTTGGACAAAATTTTATCGTTCTATTATGCCAAGTGTGGGGAAAAAAGCTCCGATGAGATTCTTATACGAGCGGACTTATCCGCTTTTTTTTCATGCTCCATAAACCGACGAAATCGTTGGAAGTTTTTATTAGTTTGCGCCTATTCTGATAAAATTTTGTTTCTAGATTGACATTCCGTTTTTTATTTGACAATCGGATTGAGATTTGTTCCGAGAAATTAATTTCTTTGTCGCAGATTTTATCGACATTGAAGTCTATTTTTATTTTCATTCTAGCATTAGAATGAATATAGAAAATAGAATACCAGTAAACTGAAAAAAAAAACATACACAAAATAAATTTTAATTACATATCTATTCCAGATGCACTGGTTATATAAAAATTTCCTTTGAACTGTTATCTAAGTAAATAAGTATAAACGAATATAAAAAGCTTCACAAGCGCAGTTTATTATAACAACGCAGCATGCAAAACCTGCAGACACCAAAGAGATCCTTCCTCTCGAGCTTTTAAAATCGCAAAAGGATATATCGACGACATAAATTTTTAATGAGACACTCGTAAGGGCGGCCTCCCCCAGCGCTGCGCGACATCCGCGAGGGAGAGAATATAACGATGACGTGAACAGCTCGTTAGCCTTAGCAAAAAAAGACTCCCTTCCCTTCTTCCAATCGGCACAATTAATTATATCCAACCGCGAGTCAAAGGATGTAAACAGAGGAGAAAGCACTCGCCCACTAATGAGGCTCCGACCTTTCCGCTACGAAGTGAACGCTTTGCATTCGGCAGGTCCGTTAGCTCTACCGCTTTGAACGCTTCGACGATTTTCGCCCTTTTACGGGCAAAACTCGCTCGAAATGCACCGGAGAATTCAAATCTGCGAGCACGGATATAATTGAATTGGAAACGGTATACCGGCCTGAATAATTTACTAAAGATTTAATGGATGAATTAATTATTATTTGCAAATTGAAATCCGACTTCGTATGAATTTTATGAGCTTCGCTGTAAATCATCACCGTTGTGACCTTCGTTATAACAAAGAGCCAGAAGCGTTATAAGACAGGTGCGTTTAAAGCAGAGCCGCGGATTCGAAAATACTGTGTAGCTGCGCGTTACAATATTCACATCTATTTTTCTTTCGAATGCATCGTCTTTAAAGTGAATTTAAATTGTTTTCACTCAATTTTACTCACTCAGAAGTACGCGGACTAATTGGTGTAATAGAGTTTCTTTTAGCAGCATAATGAAAGGTGATCTTGATTAAACTGCACCGACAAACAATAGTAAAGGACGCTATATCGAGTCATTAACTCGAGCCTTTTCTCGCGGCGAATGCAAAGGAGGAAGAGCGGCCAAACAGTGCTGTTGAACCAAGATACTTTAAGTAGCCTTTGCGTCAGCTTAACGGCTACATTGCCTCGAAAGAATGCGCGAAAAACATAGCTCATATTTTCTAATTTTATAACTAATTTATTTCATTGACGTTTATTTCGCTTTTACGCCGTCACTTTGATATTTGCTCAAGCGCTTGCGTAACTCGTTACATTTAGCGAGCGTTCAGTTTCTCCATCAGGAAATCTTATAGTCACATTAACGACGAGAGAAAAGAATTAGCAAAAATAATAAACACACACACAGAGATCAATCGTTTAGCATGCACAAATATTCCGAAAATAAAACACACTGCTGGGAAGGTTAATCAGCCAAAAATCAATTAACAAAAGAAATATACAAGGGACTGACGCCGTCATCAGGCAAATAAAAAGCTCCAAATCAACATCGTCACGGGCGTTGTAATTTCGTAAGCGCGTCGTTACATTTACCTAACTATGAGCTCAAAGAGCTCGAACTGGTCGAAGACTTTGCAGTAGAGGTGCAGCACCCGGACGCAGGCCCACTTCATGCCGGGCCAGGGAGCCAGGCTGAGGTCCAGGCCGTCCTCCAGAGGACACTTGCCGATCGTGAAGCCACGCTTCAGTTCCGCGCCGGATATCGTTGGAAACCTGTTCGTTTACGCATCCTTGCGTTATCTTTTTGCATTCCATCTTTTTTGAAATTTTTAATGAACATACCAGCTTTTCGGCTTGAATTGCAGGGAATGCTTGTCGAATTGTTGTTTGACTTTATTTAAAGTGAGTTACAGTAAATTGTGTGATAATTGAAAGTGATAAAGAAGTGATAATTGCTAATTACAAAATCCTTTTAGTGTTTCCAAAATTAAAAGAAATCATAGTTCCTTATAAGATGAATACAGATGTATTAAAATGACAAAATATATCAGTATCAAAAGAAACTCATTTGAAAATCAATCAATCCTTAAGAAGCTTTTTCATATATATCATAAACGTGCCTGAAGCTTTTCCACGCCACCCCTAAAATAAAAATCTATAATCCAGCTCAAGAAATTCTCCGAACAAGTAAAGCCATTATTCCTTCTATAAAAAAGAATCCACGCACCCGCGCACTCCATTAATTACGTTCCTACATCAAACAACAGGTCCACAAATTCCTGCTAAATCCAAACCTCAAAGCTTGACGTTAATAAACGAGCAACAGCCACGCAGCCGTCCCCTGACCTGTTTTTCCGATCCAGCATGGGGTGGCGGCGACGCTGGGCGTCCGAACCGGTGGACGCGAGGCCCCGCTTGATCTCCGCCCCCGAGAGCGTGGGATAGCGGTCGCGCCTGTCAAGGGAGGCGCTCTTCCGGTAGAAGTCCTTCTCGGAGAGCGAGGGACACCTGATGCGCGTCTGCTCAACGGCCGGTGCCTTCACAGGCTCGGGTATGCGCACCCGGACGCCCTGGGGCTCAGCGCCTGGCGCCGGAACGCACGACACCCGCACCTCCATCTTCGGCGCCTCCTGGCCTGGGCCCTTCGGGCTCATTTTGCCTGACTGCGTCGCGATCGCACCGCCCAGCAGGCTGTGCGTCGTATGACGCCTGTGCAGCTTCCCGTTCAGACTGGCGGCCTCGATGCAGAGCAGTTCGCTCTGGCCTAGTGATCGCACGTCGGTGAACTTTTTAGTTTGTCATGCTGGTGGGTAGATTGAACCATCGTTACAGAATTTTTTTTTACTAAGAAAAATGTAGTGGGAGAATTACTATCTGTCTGGAAAAGTGACCAGAGACTGGATTCGTAGATAAATGTTGCTCTACTTTATGGCGAATTTTTCTATGAATGTAGTCAAATTTGTTAGACAGTTTGGAAAATAAGTCTATATATACAGTAACGTTTACTATAGAGTATTGTAGTGTTTATATGTGAGTTCAGTCTGCAGTCACGTTCCTACACAGATAATACTTTTACAGTACTTTTTTATTTTACGTTTTTCTCAGTGTAGTTTAGTAATTCTGATTTATTTAACTTGAGGAGAATGTGATAAAGCTTTTATCTTTACGATAATAATCGCACGTTTTTTATGTATACATATAATAAGAAAATAGCAGGACTTTTTATTTATAGAAAATTTCTTAAAGTTTATAATCTGATTTAGAAGCAAGAATAAAAAACATAATAAATTGTTCGTGCATTCCAAAACCATGTAAAATAATCTGTCATGTCGTTTTTATAAAAAAAAAATACTGTAAATTATAAAGACAAGTGCTACTTCAGCTTTGGTCAAGGTTTGTTCAGTTAAAAACATTTTTAGCATCTATCGGAATACTATAAACTCATTATCTCTTAACTTTGTTTTTAAAAAAAGTGCATTTTTATCTCTCATTGCACAATGTACTATTTTGTGCACTGGATAATGCAATCAGTTGCTGTTTACAAAGTATAAAAAGATTCTGTAAAGATTATTCAAACTAAAAACAATACATGTAGATTTAAACTCTTTTTTGTTCACCTTAAGCTCGATTGTAAGCGTACTTTTCCGTCATACTGAATTTGATAATTAACATATTAACAGTTCCTTGTTCTCTTGTTTCTTCGTTCAAACATTTTTAGTCATTGCAGCATCGCTGAATAAATTAGACGACTCGTTCAATGCTACAAGAATACTCATTACATTTTCAGTCTTCTGTGTATTGTACCTCGTTTTCCATCGGTCGTTCTTAAAAAATTTTATATACTCGTTCGTCCGGTAATTATTTGTTACTTCGTATTACATTTCGTTGCAGCTTATAATATTTTTCCTTTGCACGCGACATAATCTGGGCACTATCACTACAAAAAAATAATATTGATTGTGATACTGAAAGAAAATTATTAAAAATATTTTTTTACATTGGCTTTTATGAAAAAAAAGTCTAATCGTAGATTATTTTAAATATCATAGCTTTCCAGAACATCAAATAAATCTATACATAATTGAAGAGCATGACTACTGTTTTAAAGTTTTTTCATCAAAAGCATCCTGAACGTCGGTAGAATGTTTGGAAACTAAGCCGCCTGTCGGCCAATAAAACTTGAGTGCTCGGCAATGTTGCCGTGAGATAATCTCTATAAATCTGACATTGGTTAGATAACGAGGAGAGTCCACCTTTTTTCTCCAACACGCGAGCCGTCTGTACACTAAAATTTCATCGGGCGTTAATCCATTTATGGAACGGCAAAAAAATTTTTCTTGATTTTTCTCGTGCATTATCACTATGAATCATAGTGATCGAGTAATTCGATTTAAAATAATTAGACAAATTGTTATTCCGCATTCGCAGCTTGTAATTCCATTGCGTACAGTGATTACATCGCTGTGGCAACTCGATGCATAACTTCAATCAAGTCGCGTAAATACCAATATAATTTGATTACAAAAAATTTTCACAGAATTTGATTTCACAAGAAAAGCTTTCCGGCAGACAGTTTGTTTATAAATCAGCCAGTTTAATAAACGTAACGTAAAAAAATATGGGCCGATTACTTCGAAATAAGAAACAATTCAATAACAAACAGCTTATTAAGCAGTCAATTATTTTTCCAAAAATTCAATTAATTCAATTAATTTCCAAAAAATCTAACCTTTATATTAAACTTCTCCCACAGGCGCATAAACTACGAGGCAAATGAATTTTTATATAAAACAACATTTCTAGGAACAAAAAATAAATTTTTATCACTTCACTATCGCAGTGGATATTACCCCACCCTTTAAAACTATCTATCCCCGATCGACAAGTCACAGGTGGAGTAATACTAAGTAACGCGTACCGCCTTATCGCTCCTCTCATCGTCGATTCCAGGCACACGCACTCGCGGGGTCGTCAATTAGATAAATGCCTAAAACCGTTCGAAATAGCCGCGGCGCGTACGGCACTGTGCTATTCTGGCCGGCTCCACAGTGGAACTTCGCAGGATTGATTAGCGGCGATTGATGCACCCGTGCACTTTTGAAGCTGTACCTAACTCGAGGATTCGTTTTTGCGCTTGGATTCGACGGTTCGGTCACTTTTACCTCGAGATACGGCCTTCGAGAAAGTCTGAGGTGAAAAGCAATTCGCTATCGAATCACCGAGCTGACGCGTGGTTTATTGCGATTGCGACCGGTTTTTATTGTTAAAACTCAGCGTGCGATATACTTCCTGATTAGAGTGATTCAACCGTCACCGTGCATCTCAATGTGCGCAATAAATGCGATATTACGTCTTTGTTGGTAATTTAATTTGTGTTTCTTTTTATTAACTGCTGTGAAAATTGACGCGTTGAAAACCTACCGCTTCAAGATGAATGATAATACACTAAACTGGTTGATTCGTTTTAGCGGAGCAAGCATTTGTCATCCATTCGAGTACTGAGCTTTTTTATCAAATGTTTTTATTCCCTTAATTAATTGAAGTTATACATCTCGATTCGCCGTCAGCGCACACTTCGACGTTCTCACTGCACCAAATATAAAAAAAATGCATCTCAGCAGAACTTGAACAAATCAACGCTCACCCGTCGATGCTCGTCAGAGCAGCTTTTCAGTGCGTCATCGCCGCGTGAACAAAGAGTAAAGGAAAAACAATCGCGGAGGGTCGTTCAAGTCGTGCAACACCTCGCGGCGGAGTCCAAGGTCGGCGAACTTCAAAGCGGGAGCTTGTGCCTACAGCTTGCGGTCCGCCGAATCGCCGGGCGTTGCATCCGCAAAAGAGGCACACTTCAAACTAGCGCCACGAGGCAGCGGCGCATCGTGAGCGGTGCGCGCGAGGTGCGCGCACGCGCGGATCAAGCCGTCGTCGATCGCTCCGCCCGCTTGATTTTGCGCGCGTGCGAAGTCGCTTTGACGTGCTTGTGCTTGATTTATTTTTTTAAGGGAGAGCGCTTTACTTTTTTTCTGGGGTTGGGGATTTTGATGGGGGAAGTTTCGATGGAGAAATTTTTATTTTAATGGAAGGCGATAGGAGAGGCAAGTAAGAGCGGAAAAGGGGAGAGTGGGAAAATCAGAGTTAAGCTGTGGAAATTTTTTGGGAGCTCATTGAAATATATCGATTGTGTCTGTTAGGGACTGAGACAATTTATATTTATTAGCTTTCATTTTATTAATGGCCTTTTGGATTTTAAAGTGGATTAGTAATTTAATAGTTTTTCGTAACGTATCTATCATGCAGATCCAAGGTATTTCTTTTTGAAAAGTATTAGAAGCTTGACAACGGTAATTGAATTTTTAGTTTAATAATATATAACAATAATTCAATTATAAAAATTGTTTGCTTTATATATAAAAACTATTTTACTGCTGATTTTTATTTTAATCCTATAAAATAGCGAATGAAAAAATCGTAACTACTGTTAGATAACAATATTTTCTAGGCAAAAAAATTTCCATTCATTTAGTATTTTTTTTTAGTCTCCAATCGAGGTATAATTTTAATGCAAATTGCAAATCTAGTGTCTACTTATCCCTACCCTTAAATAAACCAGCCCAAATCAAATATAATATATATATAAACTTTATTAATGAAGGTCACGGTTTAGTACATTAAAAATGCGTTACACGTCTTTTAAAGGTATACCTTTAAAGGATGTGTATAATCTTTTCGATTTGAAACGAAAGGCAATTGATGATAATTAGAATAAACCAAAGCCTTCGCAAGAGCGTACATTTTAATCAAATCCCTTTCGAATGTAACCATCATACTAATTATTGCAATAATTTTTCAGGCAATTATAGATGCTGGAATAAGATACATATATAATTAATCAGCAGCTGGTGCTGCTTTATATGAGTCCGAAGGAAAAGCTTTTCAGCAAAAAAAGATGCGTAACAACATTTCCGACCAGTAGATGAACAGAGAGGTAATTAAATAATCAGATAATAGATAAATAGATACACATGTCGTTTCTCATTTTCCTTGGAGCAAAACGTGCGATCTTAAAAGAAGGGAATGGCAGGATGTTGCGAGTATTTTAAAACGCGATTTGATTGGCACAGGTGCATATCCGGTTAAATATATAACTAAATTAAAAAATCTAAAGCTAAAAAGTGCAAGAAGCGCAAATTGAATTTTACCAGTATTTAAAAAAATGCAGATTATAGACTAAAGATAAAAAGTGGAGGGATAGCGAGCCAAAAAGTCAAAGCTCCCCGTAGGGTGCACTTCAAAAGAACCGACTGTTTACCGGCCACGACCACTGGCCGAAATTTAGAAAGCCGAGAATAAGCGCGGGTTTATCGACCAAAAGATCCCAGCGGCGTAGCGCCCCTTCAGGTCGAAGCATCTGCGCTCGCCTTGGCAATGACACCCGCGCTATATTTTGATTCTTGGAGCGACTAATTTCCGTACGTCGAGGCCAGCGGGCGCAGCGGAGAAATTTGCAGCCTTGTCACTCTGCCATCCCGGTGAACGCGACACGCGCGGAATTTTCGGGTCAAAGACGCTAGGCATGAAATTTTCCGCGCTGTGATTTTAATGGCGAGGCGTGAGCGGTCCCTCTGTTATGTGGAGAAACAAATTCCAAACGAATCCGGTCGATTTTAAAGCCTACCTCGTACACTATTTCCTCGCAGTTTTAGGATTGTCATTTCGTTTCTACGCGAATGTGTGCACTTGAGCACATTTTTTTTAATGTTGAATGTTGTCCCTATAAATTACTTTACTCCGTTTTAGTCATGGGAGATAAATAATCAAAGATAAGATTTTCAAAAAATAATGACTGCAGTAATATGGACAATGAAATAAAAAATTATTGTTTATTATAAGTTTATAACAGAATTTTTGTACAGATTAAACTTGCAGTAAAATTGTAAAATGCTTACTTCAAACGTTTTGAAATATACAATATCTTATAGAACGATGTATGGATTCACTCATCTTAATTTAAAGACTTTGTTTGATCAGAGGGTAACGTCACTTAGGAACGAAAGAACTTCGAAGAGCTCACGCGACAGTCACACCCGAAGAGCCGCACTCTTAGGAAGATTAAAAGTTGAGACAGAGGCAATGGACGGGCGATCGAATTTTTATCTAGAGCAGGGTCGTTTCGCTTTTTTTCCTCGACGTGATAATTTATGAAAATTGCAAAGTGACCTGGGACCATCGTTCCTTCAAGTCTCATCACGAATATACGCATGCACCTGACGTGTATTATGGCTAAACCTTTTTCTTCTCAGCACGTTTTAGTTATTTTCTTTTTACGTAATGGATGGTGAAACAATGGGTATCCTCGGGATCTGAGCTAAAAAGACACTGGAATAACGTTCGATCGAGCAGAGTTTTTCTATATTTAGCGTAAACTAATCCGAATTCAATGTCCCCGTGATAAATGGATATACGTAAAGTTAATGATAAAATTGGAGGTAAATATTAAAAAGCTATTGGGATTACTATGTATTGATTTATAAAAAATGAAGATCAATAGAGAAAAATCCATCAAAGACATTAATTTTCCAAGCATTAAAAATTATTCTATAAAAATGAGTAAAAATACAGCCCTTCAGCGAATAAAAAGAAGGAGACAATGACATTAGCGCAAAGATGCATTTTGCTACCGCAATTTTCTCGCAGCGACGAATTGAAATTGTCAATTGAGGCTGCGGATAAAATCAGTGCTGCACGTAACAACAAAACTCAAGGTCCCCTTTAAATAATCAGCTGAGCTGCATCTGCGAGCTTCAAGTCCCCTGTGTCGCTGCACCCGTAATCTCGCTCCCGCCGTCGATCTTTCACCGACCTTTCGCTTTTTCCTCGAATTCACTGCGTAGAAGTTTCGATTCTGCTAAGCCGCGGCAATTAAATTCAATTAATTAACGCGGTTCTCCTAAGACTGTAGATTTTATCGGCTCTTCGAACGGATGGAGCCTTACTTATAACAACGTAAACGCTTATTAGCTATATGTCGCCTATTTAGGAGACGCTCAAACTGAATTTAAATCAATTGAAATGTAACGAAATTTATATTTAGATTGTGTACTTTTGTAATTAGGTGAAGACATGATAAATATAATACACGGAGAGAAATGTTATAGTAAAAATTACTATGTTCCGTATGAACAGTGGGATATACTCGACCTATGACGATTTTAACTATAAAACATACTAAAAATTCTTATGTACATAGCAATTTCTACTATATCAATAGCAATTTTTGCTATGTACATAGAAATTTTTAGTATGTTGTAAAGTAAAATTCCTCATAGTTCGAGTATGTCCCATTGTTCCTACAAAATATAGTAATTTTTACTATAAGATTTCTCTCCGTGTATTATAATAATACCCCATTATATGAAATAAAGTATTGTTTTCATTTATGATTGTATCTAATGGTACACTAAATGGTATGTTATTTTATTATTTATTAACGCACTGAGAGAAATGATTTAGTAAAAATTACATTGTATAATAAAATTTGCCATAAGTACAGTAGAATTTACGATACTATCTGTTAAAATTTATCGTATCCTTCTCTCAGTTTAGAGAAAATGTCTATCTCAGTTAAAAAAGGAAATCTACTCTTTCACATATATTAATCCTTTAATTCATGAAAATACAATTTGCTCAAAATTACAACTGCACCTCAATAAATCCTACACAAAAAAAAATCGACTCCGGAAGAAAAAAAAAACGAAATAAGTAGATGTCTTACTGGCAGGTCCTTTCAACGGAGGACCTCCTCGGCGCTCCGAGCTCCTCCTCCTCGGCGATGCTGTTGTTCGCCGAGGGCTGGTCCAGGCTCCCCAGGAGGCTGGCGCTCATGAGAGAGGGCGAGCGCCGGGGACCTCGCCGCCGCACGGCGAAGTTGCGCTCGCGCGACGGAAACCGCGGCGTCTTCTTCTTGATCTCCGTCACCTCCTTCACGGACAATCGATCGTCCCACACCATCGTGATTGTCTCTAGTCGAACTTGCGGCGGTTGAAAAGGCGCGACGTCACGCGACAGCCGCAATCCGCGCGCGACTTGAGCCCGACAACGGACTGCTTACGGCGCCGCGGATTCAGAGACTGTGATGAATGGCCGTTGACTGGGATGGATCGAGTAGTCGCTGCGAGCGAATGTAATGGCCTTTTAATGTGACTGCGAGGAAATATTTCAGCCAAAGACGATTGTGGAGGTAACTGACCGCGCTATTGTAATTATTTCGTAAGAACGAAAGTGGCTTTGAAAGGTTGATAAATTTCACGGAACTAATATGGTGTGCTGAAAAATTTTATGATGAAAATTTGTATAAATAAGTTCTCGATTAGATAACGACGGGATATAGACATTCCGAAATGTGTATAAATTGAGAGAATTTTTTCGTCAAAAATTAAGGGCAAGCATCGTGTTAAAAATTTATTTGTAAGCACTGGAAGTGTTTTCGGACGGGCATTGTAATTTTAAGCTAAATTTTTGCATATTTTACAAGAAAAACGGCAGAGCCTTTCTCTCAAAGAAAAGATTGCGAAGCTTTGCCAAACTCAGTGATTTTCAGTGCCGTTCAGATTTTTTCATTTTGACAAAATGTTTCGCCTTATTATTTACAAGAAAATTCTCTCAGTTTAGAGCAACACAAATTAAAGAAGAGCGAAAGGAGAGTTTGTGTCACAAAATTTTTAAACTATTATATCAAAGTCCGGCCTAGAATAATCCCTGCGATATAATTCGTCTTAACAAGACTTAATAAACTCACGAAACTAGTCAATTGTTTTCAAAAAAATTAACGGTCAACTTCACGAAGTTTTTGCACTACACTGTAGTATTTTTCAGAATTAAAAAACATAAAAACATCCATACATTAATATAAGGAAACTTCACAACGATCTACAATAACTTTATCTTTCAACAAAAGTTTATATTACACGATTACAAAAAGAAAAAATCAATCAGTGATTGCCAACGACTAGTTCCTCTGTACGGGGGAACATCCTCTCAAGAAAAGTCTGGTCGACCCTACATGCTTTCACCTCATCGAGGTTCTCCCTCGTACGAACCACGCGGCCACTGAGCTCGCGAGCTTGCGAGCCGGCCGCCCAAGTAAACGAATTAGCGTAAACTCAATTAGCACGCGGGCCGTCAGGGTCGACCGGCATCCCGCGCGAACACGTGTTACGGCGCTGGCACAGCCGCTCGCTATTATTTTCCACTTTGCAGCCGATACCACGGGAGAGGTGAACGTGCGAACCACGGATTCGAGCCGTTGAAGGGATTCCACGCACGTGATGAACTGCCGATCGTTTTTCCGGGGCATTTGATCGATTTCCCCCCTTGTATACCATTAACGCGTTTTTTTTTTATTTTTATACGTAGATACGCATTTTCAGGATTAAAGAAAGAAATAAAAAAAATCTCTCTACATTTAATGCAGCGAAATTTCTACTGCAAATTTCAAAATAGTGCGACATGCTTTTGACGGTAAATTAGTGAATTTACACTGTTTTGCGTTTGCATATAATATAATATAATAATAGAATAAATGAATAAAAAAAGTGTTTATCTCGACGAGCTGCGGGATATTAATATGAAACTCGAGGAAGTACAATACAGTTATTAATTCTATCTTGTGCGTTAAATTACGCTAATTATAGATACATAGAAGTTTATTTTAAAGGTCACATGTATACTTAGCTAGTTAGCTAGTTATTTATTTTCCAAAGCTTTGTCATACACTGAGGAAAAAAGGCGTAAAAATAAAATTACTAGTTAAAAATATACTAGAAACTTAACAATATTTTTTAAAAAAATTAATATAATTTTCATCTCTAATAAATCGTACAAGAATCTTATGCATAATAATTTTTCCAATAACGGCAGCCTGGCATCCCGATAGAAGATTGAAATAGACTATCGTATTTTTGTAGAACTTTATAAAAACTTTGATAGCAAGCAAATAATAATTCAGATAAACAATTTAATAAAAAAAGATAATAGTTCTAATACAACAAATATCTATTATGTACTTCTAAAAAATTAGAGACAGACTCTTAAATCAAATTAAAACTTGAATTTATTATTAAAATTGAAGCTCATTGACCGCACTTAGTGTCATTACTCTAAAACCGCTCTGCAAGAGAGCGAGAGCCATTTTTTGATACCCGATAGAAGACTCGACACTCGCATTACGCCCTCATGCTCGTTACACGCAATTTGAGAAATGCAGTTTCGCCAGCGCTCGCGGTCCGCGCGTTACATAAATCGGCCGATGCGCTATTATCACTCGCCGCCGTGACCAACACAAGCACAGACGACGATGTGCGGCGCACTAGCGACCTTGCGGCTCGTCCAGCGTACCCGAGGATCCGCCATTTAGTCCGTCGCCTTTCGAAAGAAACTTTGCCCCTTCTTTTTTGTCAGTACGAAAGATGGAAGGATAAAAAAACTGGCCGGTTTACTTTTTGAGAAACGCGCATTGAAAGTGGAAATTATGTACATTTTTTTTGCTGTTTTGTATGTTATAATATAGCGGAGTGTCACTTTTTTCGTTGGATGTAAAGGTATAAATTTTTGTAAAAGATAAAGTGATGCATTGTAAAATTTCTTAATTGCTTCGAGTGTACCTCGATTTTCGTCGAGGCGATCGCTCAACGAAATAATGACATTGAATTAAAGTGTCATTTAAATGTTGTTGTGAATATTGAATTACTAATCGAAGCTACTTTTCTTTTTGCATACTCCTTGACACAGAACGTCATAATACCGAATATTTATTGGCATACATTGTCGTGCAGATTAAATGCTATCTATTAATTTTTTTATTACAAAAAATATTTAATAGACTGATATAAATTTAACACTTCAATTGCTAAGATTAAGTTTGCAGCTAGAAATTCAAGTGATAAATGATAATAATTATAAAGCGATATATTTTTAAAAATTTTTAAGCGAAATTAACAGATATTACCTTCAAACAAATGAATATTGCTTTACCTTGCATCATAAGTCTCTTTAATATAATTAAACAGTTTGCAACATTAAATAAAATTAATATAAACCATTTCCATTTTTATTTTCGTATTTATAAAATGTGAATAGATTCCATTGCTCAGAATAACTAAATTAATAAATTACACCCGGCAAATAAACTATTCCTCGCGAAGACCAAAAACACTCTTATCAAGTCTCCTCACAATACTACCCACGTGACACAAACTCGCTTGCAACTCTCGTCCGCGCACACTGCACTCCGCAGCTCCAACGGAAACAAAAGGCACTGTACCTGGTCGCTCCTCAGTCCGCAGTGAAAACGCAATTAAAAAAATAAAAGAATAAGAAGCAGACCATCGAGGTACTAATGAAAATAGCGAACTGATGCGGAGACACTTGGTGATCGAGGACGAACGTATGCGCGCGGGTGTCGATCAGTAGCAATGACAGTAACGGCGAGTCGATCGCGCGCTCATTGCGCAAACTCCTTCCACGCGGAGTCGCGTCCGAGTTTCGACTGCGTGACGCGGCCGGACAGCGCGGCTCGAGCACGCGCGTTCGCTATGGTAATGAGAGAGCGGAGCAGAGATGCTGGCCGGGGACGGCCGACGTGGGCCGCGCCGCCGCCTCGAGTGTCGCAAGGATTCTGCGTTACACGCGGGGTTTTGCGGGAGTTTCGAATACGAGCTCCGGGTACACCGGCGACTTGTCCGTCAAAAAACTTTTTAGATCCTGTCCTGTACTTTATGCAAGACTTGAGAATATTTAAACTCCAGGAAAAAGTGCTAGCAAAAAGGATTAAAAAACTTGCTACACTTTTGACTATTTTTTCTCCTTTATGAGTGTAGCAAATAGTATTAAAAAACTTGCTACACCTTTGACTATTTTTTCTCCTTTATGAGTGTAGCAAAAAGGATTAAAAAACTTGCTATACCTTTGTCTATTTTTTTTCCTTTATGAGTAGTGTAGTAAATAGTATTAAAAAACTTGCTACTTTTGACAATTTTTTTTCCTTTATGAGTGTAGCAAAAAGTATTAAAAAACTTGCTACACTATTGACTTTTTTCCCTTTATGAGGTCTAGCTAAAAGTCTGGGTAATTAAATTTTTTCAAAGTTTGACATAATAAAGTACGGGATAGTCTCTCCATCCAGACTTTTTGCGCAGACTTGATGGCCAGACTAAATTCTTTTTATGTACTGCATTTATAGATCGGTTTCATGTAAATGATTAACGAGGGATGAAGTTCTTCGACTGAAACGATAAAAATTATTGTCGATATTAAGTTTTCATTGGAAGAGAAAGTGGAGATAAAGCGCTTCCCACTTTCTGTACTTGGAAACAATACCTCTATTATTGAGAGATGAAAAATTGTAGTTTATACTGAATGCACGGATACACTTCTAAAATGAAAAATTTCCAGTTTATTAAGCTCTGACTTAGGGAGAACTATTTTGGACCAAAGATGTTCAACACGAGTAAGATTGTCGATTAGAAAAAAAAGAATGACCTTCGACAGTACCTCATATTTATGAAGCATTGTTCGAACGGCACTGTCCTCATATATAATTCCTCGTATTGAGTCGCTGCTCTATAAAACATCAAGCCGCGTAAAAAAGTGCCTATCGTCTCGCCTGAATGGTATAAATTTAATCGAGATAATTGTAACGAGGAAAAACGCGCTTTTAAAATTACACGTTCGCTAGATTTTTCTTTTTGCATGTGACCGAGGATATACCGACTGATTATTTTTTAACAAATACGATAGCGAAGGAAATTTTGATTTAATTTTTAATCGCTGTTACGAAACTGCGGAATGCTCATACTAAATTTTTGTCTCTTTGGCAAGCACAGTCACAATTGCCTGTTCGCCGCATGCAGGGCTTTTGTTAAGTAATGGAATTTTCTGAGCACGGCGCACGATTTCGTCGGAGAAAAAAAAACTGTTTTCGTGCACATCGGGTAGAAGAATCGTTTGCATATCTCCAGACAGGAAATGCCGAGTTGGCGATGCAAATTCTTTCAATTCCAATTTTTTATCTAAAATTGGATCGATTTATTTCTCTACAAAATTCTATTTGATAAATATTTTATTATGTTCAGTTTCTTCGAAGTATGTTTTTAATTAATTGATTAAAAAGAAACAGTATCAGAGTTATGAACTTCTGTTTCTCAAGACACTTATCCAATTAAAATCAATATAGCCATTTCCAAATGAACTGATCGATAAAATAAATATCGATTAATCCCTTCAATCTTAATTTTTGCCATACAACAGCAGCACTCAAAAAATGAACTTTGATCGATTAAAAAAAAACAAGATTTTTCTGTGGACAAGGTACAGTCCAGACTCGAGTCGGGCGATTAAAAGCAGCGACCACTTTCGATTAACGTCATTGTCCGGAAGGCCTTCGCGTCGTTGCATTCGTCGTTTTAATCGAACGAATTAATCCAATTTAACGGCTCTAAAAAAGGGAACGAAATGCGACGCGTCGCTTCGTGACTCGCGTCGCAGGAGGAAAAAAAAGTGAAAACACGCGAGAGCGAGAACAATACCTCAAAAAAAAAAAAAGTCCGGCCCACTGGGCGAGCCCCGGCGAAAATGTATGCCTTCGTGTAAGCCCCGAGCTCGCGATCGAGCTCGATTCAGAGCAACTTTCACTACGCTTGTAGAGCTGCGGAAAAAAATTATTGTCGACCGGACCAACGGTTCTCTGCTTGACATTTTTATCGCAATGCGTGCGCGGCTTGTCGGATTATGTAATTCTGACAAAACATCGTGAAATGAGATGATTTATATAGGACGCACGAATCGGCGCTCGGTATTGTCGAACCTCGTTGTGTAAAAAGCTGCATTACAGAGTCGATGTATCTGTTGCGTCAAGATAAAAGTAACTGTGGCATAAATTTTGTACTGCATAAGAGGACTAATTTCAATTTTTATTTATTCCCTGAAAGGTCAATAAACAGTGGCATAATCAATTCATGGATCGTGGCAGTTTAATTTAAAACATTCTTGTTTTACTGTTAAATTCTCAAGAAAGGATTTTAAAAATTAAATTAAGAAAAAAAAGATGATAAATTATATTCCAATCTCAAGATTTTAAGCGCGCGATACGCAAAAACATTATACTATATAGTTACGATAAAAATTACTCTTTTATCCTTTAGTTTGGTTTTGTTTTTTTTTTGTTTTTTTAATTTGTTTAATACGGAATAGTGCTAAGAAAAAATCTTATATACCGAAGGGAAAAGATATACGAACGAATGAGATTGTGTCAAACAATAAACACAGAGTATGATAATACATAATCAGCTAATGAGTAACCCCACTATCGGTCGTTCTACCGAGACAGACTGCGTGATGCACCAGCTGGCATCCGGCAATCCAAAAGTAAGTTCCATCAACTCATCCAAGCGACATATTAAATACATAGATAGAATTTAGTTTGCGACATCTATATATTGCCATATTTATTCTTACAGACCACTATCAATTTCTACAGACCCAAATCTCTGATACCTCAACCCAATTCAAAACGAAAATTGAAACTTTTTACGTCTATATTCAATTTATTCGCTGATTAATACTTTGCAGTCCGTTTAGAAAGCTCTATCGGACATTATGCGAAGTCAGTAAATCGAACGTACGATATCAAGGAAAATAAACGCCATTCACCGCTAATCTGTCAGCTGGGTCTGCGCTCTCGCCGCGGCCCTTTAACTGGCCACGATAAAGCGTCTATACCGACTCGGATTCTTCGTGGTGTACGGAGTCGCTGATATTTCGCTCGCGCGGCAATTAAACTATCTTCGTGTACGGACATAATGCACTCAGTCATTCGCCAGTATCTCTCGACGACTCGCTCCACTTAATAAATTGTGAGCTCACGTCCGAGGTCCCGTCCGGAGACAAAGATTCCGCAGACTTGTGCGTTCGGATAAATGCGAAGGCAATTGCAGTTTCGTGCAAACGATATTTTTAGAGACGGGGAAGTGAAAGAGAGAAAATAAAAATGAGAAATGGAGAGAGTACCAGAACGAGGGAGAGATTGTAAAAATTACCAGTTTAGAGTAATTAAGTTTGATTAAACTTTTTAGACCTACGTCACATTATGTTTTAAGCGAACATATTCGTTATCAATTTTTTTCTTCGTTATCTATAGTGTAATTATAAAGAGGAACAAGCAAAAATTTTAAATTGCATCTAATCTAATTGTAAAAAAAAGAACAGGCAATCTCATCATGGGGTTTAGATAGAAAAATAAGTAAAAAATTTTTGTTTGTTTGTAAAAATGTCAGTTTAAAAACAAAAAGCCATCTGCATAGTAGCGTGCTTCTAAAGTAATGGACTAGTAATTACTAAAAAATATTTTTCAAAAATTGTCTAGATAGATCGGAAACTTTTTTATAATATCGTAATTTATATGCAATGAAAAAAGCAAAGAGGGAGAAGGAAAGGTCGTGTGTCCAGAAAGCGGGCGATTAGGGACCGAGCGCTGGTCCCGCACGTGCGGCTACCTTTCGCGCGTAATGAATGCCTCGATGGATATCTGATCGCTCGCGCCGCGAGTCATTCGTTTTGTCTTGCGGAATTGCGATAGCGTGAATCACGGTGGATATTAGAAGGACCCGCCGTTACCTTTTTTTGCGGTGCACGCGCCTGGATTAAATTTATTTACGCTGGGCGATTATTATTATCGCGGCAGTGGTATATAAATTTTGATCGCTGCGGTGGAATGACGAAACGATGAATAATCGGGCATGTATGATCTGCTTGTGGTGAGATTTATTTGATCATTCACGCGGCCGGTAAATCTGATTGTTTTGGACAATTGTGAAATACCCACAGTACGCTTTCTTATAGGCATATGTGCAATTCCTTTTGAATAATGGAGACCGATTTTTAATAGGTTATAACTTCTTATTTGGTAACATTCTTGATCATTAAAGTGTTTCGTAAATAATCACATGCTTCGAATGGGAATAATTGGATCGATATTTTTATGGTTGTTTATTGTCCGTACACAGGCTGTTCGAGTAACTTCAGGGTTCTATACACGAAAAATTTCATTAGAATCTTATTTATTAGAATATTAAGTGTTTGCAAGCACGTTCGTTTTTTGTTCTTTTTTTCAATGCGCTTTTAATGAAGATTTGTCGATTTGAAAAGTATGGTAACATCCTTTTTCAAATTAGGTTACCTCCATTAATAAAAAATAAATCAAACAAAGGAAAATATATTTTAATTAATTAATTTTCTTATTTATAATAATAATATTGAGATTATTTATAATTATTTATATTATATTATATTTATATAGAGATTATTATAAATATTTATAATAATTTTATTGAGATTATATTTTGATGTGTGATCTTAACAGTAATATAACTCCACTTGCTATCGTTGATTCGATTAAAAGCAGTCTTATTTAAGATCATTTTTGTTGTCATTTTTTATTTTAAAATGTAACATAATCTAAACGCTAAAAGATAGAATAAACATTCCTGTTTATTTCGCGACAACAAAAATGAACTCTGATTATGATACTCTGATTGTATATATTATTACTACGTCTTACTCACGAGAGAAAGATCGCTCAATCAAAAACTGTGGCGATTCAACCATTCGATATAAATGTCAGTATCATCAAAGCGGATCAATTATCCCCCTGAAGAGTGCCAAAACTATAGAACAAATTTCAAAGCGATTAAAAACAACACGAACGACAAAAATTGCTGACCTCATTCAGCCGTCTAGAATTATCTCCGAATCGTTACTCCAGGACTTTTTTCAATTCACAGTGGTAATTCCACGCTGGGATTGATAAGTTTCCCGCGGATCCTGCCGCGTCCTTGAACCAAAAAAAAATCTCGTGACATTTTCGTCACGGCAAGTGTATATATGTATATACAGCGACAGTCGTTTTACCAGTTCTAATTGGCCGAGATCGCCTCACGCCAATTACGAGGGACCGAAAGCCGCGTGCGATACCGTTATATCGGTGAAAAATAATGTACCCTCCGTTACATCGGCTAAAAATAATGTACGCCAAATTTATGAGTCTTGCGCACTAAAAACATGAGTACGCGTTTATGCAGCTGGGCAAACATTCTTTTTCTTTTTTTATTTGAGCTGAAATTCTCGATTCGGCGACGTGGATGAGCCGAAGAGCTCGAGTGGGGTTCCCAATGAGCACGTCTACAGTGATGTCAGCCTATTAGCAGGAAACTGACTACTCAAGCAGCTTTGCAATGCTAATTTTTGCGATTTAGTCAAGGCTTTGAGATGCATTAGGAGATTTAATTCACTTTCTCATTTTTATGATTAAATAAATGGTGTGCATTAGCAAGAGAATTTTCGGTTAAAACTTGTAAAAAAAGGTTTTCTAATAATAATTTTCTAATAAGGAAAGCTTCACGTAATTTGAATAACTGTTAGATTAATTCTAATTGATAACTGTTAGATTAATTCTAGGAAATTTTCGTAAAAGATGTTACAATTTTCGTTAAATTACTCAATAATTATTCTAAATATAATGATTCTTTCTCGTAAAAATATCCAGACAGGCAGCACTTGTTGCAAAATTTTTTTTCTTTCTTTCTCGTAATTTTTGTTTTATTGCGTTAAATTGTAAAAAAACAATTATTCTGGATATTTCGTTATACATCTGACGTAAAATCGATTTTTCGTCCATCGATCGTTCAACAATAGAGTCAGCAATAAAAAACGAATCCTTCGAGACGAGCTCTAATCGACTTGACCCAAAAAAAAAATGTAGAGCCTTGTCATCAGCATATGCGTAATATCTTTTCATCAGTCAAGTCATCATAATCCTCGTAAGTCGTATTGATGAGCTCAAATGAATAATTCTTTCTCTTGAACAAAATCACTACCTACATTATCAAAACAATCAATATCTGACTGCACAACTACATCATTCTTTTAAAAAAAAAAACTTTAAATCAATATCCCATTCATCTTAACAACAAAAAAGTAAAGATATCTATATATTAAACTCTCTAAATATGACGTTCACTAAATTTTGAAAAATAAAATGTCACTATTTACATTTTCTAAATGAATTTTCATTATTTTCAGATTTACAGAAGAACAATTCGCAGATATACACTTAAGTTGAAACTACGGCGAGATGAGAACCGCCGATAAGTAGTCGAAAGACAAATCCTCGCACTCACCCGGTGTAGTAGCAAGCACGGCACTTGGACTGGTGGTCGGTGTTCCCGTAGCAGACGACGGTGCCGACCTCGACCGTCTCCCACTGGGTACCGAGCTCGCGCATCTCCGCCTCGGTGGGGAGCTCGAGCATCTCGTCCGACTCGACGGCGGCGCAGGCCATACCACACTCTGCCCGTTCAAGGATTATCCGGCGCTCGCCTCCCAACACACCCGGCTATTTCCTCCTTCGGAGAGGGCGTCCCTGGCTTCACATACAAATGAGCCGTGGGGGAAGGATTAGCGAGAGGAGAGAAAGAGAGACAGACTCGAGGCACTGGAATTAAGGTGCGAACACTGCACGACAACTATTTAATTGCTTATTGATTTGATTGCTCAATCAAGTGTTAAAATGACCATTTGCAATTTTTTGAGTATTTTCTTTTTTTATATATATTTTTTTTTAAATTAACTGTGGATGTGTGGACAAGTAAAATTTCGCTTGTGAGATGTGAATAGTCATTTATGGTAAGTTAAAAGTGGTACGACTATTCGGTTTACAAACATAAATGTTTTGCTTGCTTATTATCTATTATGTGTCTTCGAGAAGAAAAAGAAACTACTAAAACTGCAATATTTCATTTTAATGTAGCGAACGGACTGACGTTACTGGAAAGTTTACTGGAATGATACTAAAATTTATTACACTTCTAGTAGATTTCTAGTAGGTCAATTTTACAGGAAATTTTTTGTAATTTTCCAATAACGATAGTCTTTTAAAATATTGTGATTTACTACTAAGTTTTATCAAAACACTTTTACTCGCATTGAAGTCTTTAAAAACAGTCATTAAGTGCTAATAAGTTGATCCTTTTATTAAATTACTGAATAATAAATTAATAAAACTTTTCAACGAAAATTAAAAAGTTAGACGCTATTCATCGAGTAATAGCATAAAGTAGCAAATTGTCTTAAATGACTGTAAACGCTTGTAGTATACAATCGCAATAATTCAATATCATAAATTTGAATAATATTAATGGACGCGAAAATGTACACAAAATTTAATACTCTAACAAACGAAACTTTAAAGCTAGTCTGCTTAAAATATTTAAAATTCATTCAAAAAAAGTAAGTACCCGTTGACTGCCATACAAAAAAAAAGGCGGAGACTCGTGCTGCAATAATCAACAGAGTCGGAGTCGAAGTAAAATGTGGAAGCAGAAAAAGAGGAATCGAAAGATCGGCAGATCAAGAAAAAGAAAAAAACAGAGAGGGAGAGGCAAAAAAATTGCAAAAAGTCTTGAGACAGCTGAAAGGAGTGAGACTCGTCGCAGCGCAAACTTTTATCGGGCCGTTATGTGCTTGCCGATAGTGCGCGAAAGACCGGCTGATCATACACTATATTTAGACTCGCGCGGTAAAACGTGAGAGAGACAGAAGCGCCCCGCGCGACGTGACGCGAAATCTCGCAAAGTACGAGGCTCGGACTCGACGACGCTTTTATCGCAACTCACGAGAGATGTCTCGATCGTCCAGTCGCCTCCACCTTAATATATTCTTTTTATGTGTGATCGAGCAAGTGAATATTTCCTTCCTTTTTTCTCTATTTTCTTCGCCTGCGAAAATTTGGATATTCCTGTAGAGTGACTTACTGGATGAATTATATACCAATTTGACTGGATACTGCATATTTCAATGAAAAAGAAAAAAAATCTTTTATTTTGTTTTTTAATCCCAATTGCGCTTCGTTTAAAATAGAAATAATGCTGTTAAATTTAACGATGCGGGTATAAAATTGTTATTGTTATTTCTTTGTAAATTTATATCTGGAAAATAGTTTAGACGGCAGAATTTGCATACTGCGCTTTAAGTTATTGTATAGCTTCTTCATCGTTAAAGTATGCTATAAACTAATTGAGTAAATCGTTTCCATTGCGCACAGCCGTGCTGTCGAGGGGTTTACGTCATTAATTTTTTCTTCTCATTCGAAAATGTGGCAAAAAATTAAGCGTTTCACGGCGATTGATACCCGATACTTTAAATAACACTTACATCATCGGCATTTTTGCGTCTTACTTCAAATTTAACTGCACGTCTGCCCGATTCACACCCAAAGTAGCCGCCAATTACTTTCTAAACTTAATTACAGCGACAGCTTTACAAATCAAGGCTGACGCGCAAAAATCGGCTAAAAAATTCCGGTGACTCAAAACCAACAACGCTATATTTATCTTAATCGTCTGTGCTACGCATTTACAAAACGTACGGCGGCCTTCAATAAAATAAGTACACCGAATTCCAATAGAAGTCGCAAATAATTACCGAAATCACCTAATTGAATCGTTATCAGCGAGCCTCACTTCTTGCGTTCTCTCTCAAATCAGATATCATAATTAGCAAACATTCCATCCTCAGCACCGAATCAACAAGTGTTCCCAGACGCCTCAGATAACAAGTGTATGTTGCAGTCTTTAAAAGCACCGGTACGAAACATCCAATCGCACGATCCCCGTAAAACGAACACACGTAGATACATACACACCCCCCAAAAAAATCAGCAGGCCTCCGGTATCACCAAAGTGCAGATGTAGGATCGATTTCCGAACTTCTCTCTCTTTCTCTCATTCCCTCCGGAGGACACTTGCACTCGCGCGTCGACCGAAGTCCGCCTCGTTGCGGTCGAACGGGTTTTGCCGGCGCTCGCGTCAGCCGGAAACGTGCGACTCGCCCCGCGAAGGAGTAACCGAGGACCCATGTGGCGGCGCCTTATCGCGACACCTCCCCCACCTCCGGATTATAGCCGCTGCAAAGGCCGCCGGGCGCGTAGCTGCAGGTGAGTTGCGCGCGCGCATTAGTACGCCTCCTATTATTTTTTCTTCATTCGAATCTCTTTAGAAGGTGACGCAAGGTTGGTCCCTGCTGATCGGGAGAAATTTCGAATTGAAAGTCTGGATGAGTAGTGTTTACATTTGCAGCGAGGAAGGCGCGAACGCGAGGTGCTACCTACTCGGTATGGAGACGGAGATGTTCGGGAAAATTGGGAGTTGAATTCGTATTTTAGACACGCTAGTAGATTGATGACGGCTATGGCAAGACGTAGATTTGCGATAGATAAATTGATCTTATAATAATTTTTACGATTTTTTCGTATCTTTTTATTTATTAATCAGATCACTGTTGTTTTTTTGCTGCAGTACATAAGTGACAAGAATCTGATTACCTAACATCGTTGCCTCTAATGAAGACAGTAATAATTTTATTAAATTTATAAAAACATCTGCAAAAAATGGTGAATAGAATTGTACACTGAATACATTGTTTCATGACAGGTATCTTTATCTCAAATCTTTAAATTTCTTACGCAATATTTCGTTCAAATCATTCAATATTTTATTATTTCTTTAATGTTTTAGTTTTTGCGTATGATCGCACTCCGTGACAATTTTTTTATTAATATTAAATTATATTGAAACAGCACAGCTGAAGCTTTAGTAATGCACCAAAATTGATGACCTGATAACGATAAGTTGGTTACATGAAAGAATAAATTCGTGCTGAAATCAACACGGATAACGGTTTATCTTCAATCTGCAAAATCGCACTAACCATGAGTGCACGTCTGTTTAGTCCGGTAAGTAAAGATAACGACAAAATGAAGGTTTGTAAGATTAATATACCTTTGTCAGTACATGACACGCATGAATAACTTAAGTAGATTATTGACAAGACACGTTGTTATTACTCGATAACATTATTATTTTGTGTTCTTGCAAAGTTATACATCATCCAGAGATTCTCGTATATGAAACATTATCTTTCTCAACCTTTACATCATTATTAATTATAGTACAAATTAAACTTTCATTTTTGTAAGTTACGAAGATTATAAAGACTTCAAATCTACAGATTTGTCGAATATAGTATAAATTTACAATTTTACTTAGATAAAACATTCAACTGACTGTACATAGCTGTACTGATTATTTTTTCTTGGTACAGACTTAACGACTCAATCTAATTGAAATTATTTAATCTTTGTTTATTTAAAAGACATCAATTAATTTTTCCCAGAATGAACAGATCATCATCTTAACGTTAACGATAAACATTCGCGCAGATTAAAAATTCTTTATAGGCACGTAATTGACACTTTAATCTTTTAATTTCCTCCTATAAAATCAATTACAAAAATAAACTAGTAATTTACCACAAAAGAAATCCAATAAAAAATAAACAGATCCACACCATTTATAACTTTCCTCGGCGAACTCATATCGATATATGCACGGAAAACGTTTTCTCGACTCTCCAAAATAATGCAATCGCGCCATCAATTATCGTTAATACCGTGCACGATTTTTCAAGAAGACGACAGTAAAGGTGCTCGCTGGCATCGTGCACCGAAATGCCTGCCAAATCTCTGCCACTGACGCACGCCTCAGCGCGCGTGGCGTTGGCCGTGCACGTGACCACGAAAATAATTTGGCCGATCCGACGCGGTGCGATAGATACAATAAACTTTTTTTCCGTCGGCTGTTTGATTTAAGAACTCCAGTGCCAGTTTATTAAGCCGGTCTTCATCTTTCACGAGGCTCGTGCCTTCTGTGATTTATCGGAGCGAAATTATACTTTAAAAAATCTCAGGGATAGGTTATTTAATGAAGAAGTTTTGCTGCAAGCCTTTGTGAATATTTTCCGTTTTAAGCTACCTTTTTTTCAGTAAGTAATTAAATAGATGCTATAAGATTTTTTTCTAAATTAAAGTGAAAAATAGTCCACTGCTCTAAATTGGAAAGCTTCTTTATTGCAAGTAATTTTTTTGGAAAATTAGGTGATTTTCTTGTGACATTTTTCAGATGTCATTCAAAATAAAAATATCACAGTCGATTAAAAAGAAAAATCATCATATTCATCTTTTTTTTTAAAGAGGGAAATCTTATTTATCAACAAAGCTACTTGATGCGAGGCTTCTTTTAATCTACGAATACAGTTCAAGTTAGACTGATGAAGTAAACTATGCATACAAATCTAATAATTATCACATTATTTTTATCAAATTTTCATAACGATGTAAGTATGCAGTAACTCTCGCAATCGTCATTAAAACGCCTAGCCAAAACAACTACCTTTGCCTTGAAAATTCAATTCATAAAGCACCCGCCAAAAGACCCTCGACTTCACGCTCGACTAGTCAAACAATTAAAGAGTTCAAAAAAGAAACGTAGACCCCCTTCTAGGCGCAAGGGATCCACATGCCCCTGTTCGCCTCAAAATCGCTCCTTTATACACTCCAGCGACTTCCCTCCAGCAGCGTACGCATGGCTGCTCGATCCTCGCGGCAGTTTAAACAGAAAAAAGGGCCTTTCGCGCGTTTATAACCACAGCTACGTTAATCGTGTGCGCGACGCGTGTAACCACCGGGACAATCGCTTAACGCTCCGTCAGGACTCGCTGGCACTTTTAGGGAGCGGCGCTCTTGATTAAACAAAGGCCACCGAGGTTCGGAACGACTTTCTTATAACAGTTTTTTTTAAGATGCCTGGTTTATTTTTCTTACTGATGGAATCAATCGAAGAGTGGGCGGAATAAATAAAGGATCTGGGATGAAAGCGCCGAAAGTTGTTCACCGTGGAAAAAAATTGAAAATCATTGAAATTGCAATTTAGTTTCAGTTTAGTTTTTACGGAAAATGATTAATATCTGATACGATGTACAGATCATTCTAATTCAAGCTTACATCTAAGGAAATGTGAAAAACGATCTTTTTGCACTTCTTATTTAACAGTAATTAACGTACATCGTTCTTTATTAAAATATTCACAGACTTTTAAAGAATAATCAAAGATCGATTTTTTAATTTAAAAAATGTAGCTTTTCCCACATCATTAAATTTATACAACTAAAAAATTTTGTTTAAGATATTCAAAACAATACTTTGCATTACCTACATTTAGAGAAGCTGCATTAGAATAGAAATATATGGCTGATCCATACTGTCATATCATTATCTCGTGACCTAAAATTGCAACCAAGTCGTGATGGGGAGAATGATCTAAACGATTTTCATCGTGCACCGTGAGTAGAGTAGTCCAATATGTCAACTAATTACACAATTGCGTAAGAGTTTCATGTCTCTGCTATTGTGCTTCGTACTCTAAATATTCTGCTTACAAGAATGTTAAAATTCAGTAAGCTACGTAGTTAGACTATGCCAGTTTTTTTATTTTTATCATTCCTATGCCTAAACAAATTTTAAGTCAGTGTGTAAAACTTTTTCAGATTATGTGCAAATATACTATACCATAAATTTATATAGTGTACTGTCACGGCCCGAGCGGCTAAGACTTGATAACGCGCGCGGCACTCGATTCAGGCTTCTCGCCTGAAGTGACGCCGCAGGTTCAATGTCCGATTTTGCTTATTTAGTTTCGTTTTCCTCGGTGCATCGCGAGCACCGTCCGCTCCACTGAAAGGTTGGATTGCGGACGGATAGTTGCTGGATATCATGAAAAATAGAGTCACTGCTCCCACTTGTGACTAGACTGATTTTTATTGAACTATCGCCGAAAGAAATAAAAGCAAATATAACAATAAAAGAAACCGCGTAAGCAGCGAGCCAGGCTCCCCAAATAAATTGAAATGGAAAGAAATAAACACGCTTGAATCGCGATGAGCTCGCGGAAGCACTCGATCTGCGCCGGCCAGTAGGCACGAGCCTCCTAACGAAAAAATCAAAAAATTCACATGCCGAGGTTGTCGCCACTCGGCAAAATCTTTAGCCCGGCTTTCTAGAGGCCGACATGTCGCTGGTCGAAATTTCGTCGCCGCACCTCTCGATTCGGACAAGCAAAATGCGCTGCGACAAAAATAAAAAGCAATAAGCTTTAAGATTAAATTGGCGACCGCCGCTCGGGGCATCAACTGTGATCTTTAGGCTTGAAGATACATACTGACGTATTTTTAAGATTTAAAAAAAATGAATACTCTTTTATAAACTATTTTATATAAGTCCTAAAATTAAAGTTTAAAAAATCGTTGTTTATAATTCGTCGCCTCCATCCATCAATCTAAATATTTTAAATTCTATTGCAGTAATTCACGTCGATCAATCAATGTGCAATTAATTTTTCGTACTAATTGATAAACAAAAATTTCGTGAAAGCACATCAAGATTCGCACTTAACATTCAAATTTCCTCACTAATGCTTGATCGTTTTTCACTCCGACAGTCAATCTTTGGGAGCGGAGGTTCCAGAGGTCACTTTGTCCCAGTAGGGGTTGCACGATACCCGTCATCCGCACCCATTAAAGTACACACTTGCACCTTCCTTTTTTATCTCTACTTTACGAGCTTTCTTCGAATATCGTGAGCTTCGAATGATTTTTGTTCCTGATAAAAATTTTAAGTTGATCACGGAAGTGTTTCAAGGTAACGATTCGCCGTCAGGGTTAATAACTATTGCAAGATAATCCAAAATTATGAGGTAGGTATATTAAATATTTCTGGAAATTAAGATACAAAAAGACCTAGAACGCTAATTAATTTCGAAAATTTGTTAGTCTTTTATAAAGGATATTTTAACATTTTTTTCCCGTTGAATATTCTTGCGACAGTAGAAACAGTCGGGTACGGTAAGACACGTACTTTTAGTGATGTTTATTTAAATAAATCTACTATTTAAGTAGTACAGTTAAATTTTTTAATTACAATGATTTTTTATACAATATACTATATAAACAAATGTACAAGATTAATTTATTGTGAAAAATAATTATTAAAAAAATGAAACCGAAAAAATGTAAATGTCACTATAATAGCAGACCGTTCTATCTAAATGATTGAGTGACTTTCTTTATACCTTCAAGGCTAGACATTTTGTTAATTGAATAAATAGTCCCAAGTTTATTTAAAAAATCATCTTACAATTATTACAAAAACCTAGACAATTGTCAAAGCATCGCACCATTGCAACGTTCAAGCCTAAAGAACAAATTCTCACCTCATTATTTCGCTTAGCCTTGAAAAATCTATTATTTCATTCCGTCGGCACGAACCTAATTCCTCAGCAGATAAACAAAACAGAAAAAAATTCTCGCTAGATTTACCGTAAAATCCATCACGCATTCCAAGCAGCACCGCGACGTTTACGCTGTCGTGCCGTCGCGTTTCTGCGTCGCGCTAGCCTGCTCCCAATCCCTCAATGGCAGCGTCGAGAATTCGCGGAACGCGAGGAGGGCGAAACGAGCCGCGAGCTGCCAACGCGCTCCGTAAGTGTACCTACGTGCGCGCGCGTTCCCTCGCCACGGTCACTTTTCGCTCGACGCGGAATTTCAGAGAGGCGGCCGCGGCTGCTCCCTTCGCGCGCGTCATTCGAAATGGGTTACGAAGCGGAGGTGTGCGCTCGACGCTTGCAATTAAATCGCGGAGACGCGGCGCCGCGGATGCCAATTAATTAGTAAATTGACACGGTGACGGTTTGAATTTTCATCGTCGACTAATGCCTCGTCGATATAGACGCTCGTGTAAACAATTGAAGAAACGCCGGTTTTATGTTTTTAACGTCCTCTCTAAATCTCATTCAGTGATTATCGTGTTCACCGATTGAATAGTAACCTTTTACTCATTTAAGTGGAGAATTTTGTTTTTCACTGAATGAAAAATGAAATTTTGAGTTAATTAAACAGTGATGGTTCTTCTCACTCATTAAATAATGATATTTCACTTATCCATTCTGTGAATATTTGCTGAAAAACGATGAGCATTCATCAAATGGAATTTAGAGAATCGATTTCCTTATTTTTTAACTTTGCTATAATAAAATCCACGCGTTTCTTGGGATTACAATTCTGATACAAAGTATATTACTAAATAATAAGAAAATTTAAAGATTTAATAATTAGTTTGTTATTTTAAAAACGTGCTGAATATGATTTTTCATCGTGATCGCACATTCATTGAAATTACTATTGTCTACGTACGTCTAAATTTACAAATAGGGTAAAAAAAATCGATCACTTATTTAATTAATAAATGTCATTTCACATCAAATCAGTCATTATTAACGTTTTTTTTTAAGTATATATGTATAAAGTTACACCGTCGCGACAGATCTATTAGCTCGATAGGCATAAGAACGCGTATTCGCCAACTTCCCGGTCGCCACTCTCGGAAGCCTCGTCTAGACGACTGCCGCGACTGTAACTTCATCATCTGCCGCCGCGATTTTTCTGCCTGTTAATTCAAGGGCCGAGCAGAGGTTTCAGTTCTAAGCTTTCGGTATCACCGAAAGCACAGTTTTACATGGCCCCCTGACTAATTTCTCATCGCCTTGAAATGCCTTGCAATAAAGTTCCTTTCCTCAACTTTTATCTGACTGTGTCATCTAATCGGGCAATGCATCGCTGCATATCATAATATTTAGTCACTTGAGTCGCAGAAACTTAAAGGCGTTGAGTGAAGAGAAGACAGCTGATAAGAAAATATTATAAAGCTAACTATAAAATTTTTCAATAAAATTATAAATTAAATTAAATCGTTTTTTCATAATTTTATTTAATTCTGAATAAGAGATAGCAGTTATATGAGCCAACGATTTATTTTAAAAATATTGTAATGAGTAATTTCGCGATAAGGATATGCGAAAATCTAAATAGTACTTTTTAAGCTTATCGCGTTTGCGTCTACCTGAGAAACGGCTACTTATCACTGGACACGGCGGCGTATGCACATAAATGTTCTCAGAAAAGGAGGTTAATTTCCGTGCAAATTATCTGCTTATTGAAACAACTGTGCAAGCGTGCCAGAGAATTTGATGACAGTTTCTCGAAGTAATGAATCATTCAGAAATTATCTCCTTCAATTTAAAAACTCTATTGTTCACATATTCATTTTGTTTTCTTCAGTATTCACTTTGCTTACTTTAAAAACGTCAATATTGTGCTTAAATATTCCGACATTTTCATTTAAAATTTCTGAATAACAGATATCTATAATGTAACTTCAACACTCCAACATTTTCATTTTAAGATCGTATAAATGCCAACATTAGTTTGCACCTACGTTAAAAAAAAGAAAGCCATGATATTTAAAATTCCTACTCTTTTTTATATGCAAACCACAAAAAAAAATGTATATCTTCATTAATAAGTAATTCGAGACGGAGGTACAAAATGAAGCAGCGTATTATTACCAACAATCGTCGACCACAGTGTAAAACATCGTTCGTGCATAATCCTTGAAACAATATAGCTTCGCTGCAATCTGCACAAATCTCATGCATTATCACTCACATCGCCAAGGACGCAGTTGTTATTGCACCGCGGCGAAATTCCGTGCTCTCGCGTTAATTCGATTTTCTCGCTATCCGTTTCGAACGTCACATCTGATCCGCACAGGTAAACTCGAACAACATCATTACTCTCCTCCCTGCCTTGAAACAAAATTTTAACACTTCCACTGTCGACAGCTCGTTTCACACTCGGTCGTCACCCGCACAAACAAAAATCGAATCGACATCAGTTCTCCAAATATCGAAGTAAAAAAACAAATTTTATTATTAGTTTGATGTATATGGACACGTAAAAATAAGCCTCACAGTTTCGTAATAAAAAACTACATTTCCCCTGTCAATCTTCTAAAATTTACACAATTACAGCAAAAAATAAAGAAAAAGCATTTCACAGTCGCACAAACACCCCCAAAAACTCTTAGCTTCGCTTGGCGTCGATCCCGCGCGTAAAGTACGTGTATACACGCGACACTAGCGAACCGATCGGCTCGAGCAGCGGCGCCTGTCGACGACGCGAACAAAAAAAAAGACGTCCGGCTGCTCGGGTTCACGGGGCGCGTTTGAGGAAGTCGCTGGCGCGCCGCCGCCGCAGCAGCGCGACGCGCTTATATTATACGCGGAGCGCGCGCGCCTCGATGTGTGCTCTCTTTTCTCTCGCGCGCGAGTTACTCCGCTCGGGCACGACGTGCCGGCAAAGGGAGTCGCCGAGTTTTACAAGATGCACGGCTGAGTCACGGCGCTTAGCGGGCGGGGGAACCCCTTTGCCGGGCGCCGCGAGTCGCCTCCTTTTTTTTTGGCCTTATAAGAGAGCAGCTGAACGCTCGGTGCTACATAGAAGGGGGCAGGGAAAATTGGCGTGCGAGGCTGGGCTGAGAGGAGGTGCGCACAACGCGAGTGCTTTAGCCGCTAGGCGGTCGATCAGGGCTTTCGACACGGTGCTGAGTGATTTGCAGTTTGACGAGATTTTTGTTGGAATGCTTGCTTTATGACGGGCAGTGAGTTATGGGGGCTATTTACTAGTTTTTGTGCTTCGATTGGTAAATCAGTATTTTTCGAAGAGCTTTCGATGTACGTGCGCTTAAAATGTTACTGCACGGCATTGAATTTTCTTTTGATCTCTGAATTTTGTACTTCAAATCTTTTTTTTATTAACACTTAAGTGTTTACTTTATTTAATTTATCAATAAATAATTATTTCAATGAATTGAAAAGATCGCTAGAGTCTTAGATCGCTACAGACTTTACCAACTATATTATACAGCATGGAGACAATAAGAAAATTAACGTAGAAATCAAAAGAAAAATAAACAACATAACTTATTAATAAAAAAGTAACTTGGCTAGTTAATTAATTGACACAATTTAAGAACTGTAAATCATCCGTAAATCTCAAGTTTTAATTAGTAAGTAGAAACAGACGGGTATGTCCAGACATTGTCTTCTTAACTATTGAATTAAAAATATTTTTGAATAAAAAGATTAAATATTCTTTTTAAATTGGAGTTTTATTCTCGCTTTGAATGCTGTTGCAGGTTTTTAAAGCATGGGAAAAGGCGAGAAGTCCTGAGGTGATAAGGGAAATAAATGTAAATGTAAGGGAGACGGAAAAGTGAAATGGGAGAAAGATAAAGAGAAAGCGTAGCGAGGGCGAAATTGTTTGCCGATGAAAGTCAGCTGAGAATGCGCCCGTGACACGTGCGGTGGCTGACGACAAGGGAAGTGGGAGTTTGATTCTGCAGATAGTCCGCAGTACAGGCGCAAAGGTTTCGGGAAGCGCGAAGCTAACTACTTGCATTACTAATTAAAAACGAACTGGCAATTCTATCGGCATTATCACTACCGGTAAACTTAATGTCACCACTCTTATTGCTCAGTAAATATCATACTATTTAAAAATTATTAAATATAAGCTATTGAATAGATCAAATTGAGAGTTTCGTTCGTAACGCGAATATAGTGATAAATTCATTATAAAACAGATAGCAGTCCTGTAAAATCACTATAAAACTTTCATAAAGTATATTAAAGTCTCGTTCAAGTCGTTTCAGTAGATAAAGATCGCATTAGGTAAGACATCGCGCACTACACGAATAAAATCATAAATCCATAAAAAAAATAGATGGCAATTACGAAAAATTTCTAAAAATCATTAAAAAAATATCAAAGTCTCGTTTAAGTAGTTTCAGTAGATAAAGATCGTGTTAGGTAAGACAACGTCCATGTAATGAATAAAATGATAAATTCACAAGAAAAACAAATAGCAGTCACGAAACATTTCTAAAAACTATTTATATCGCATTAAAGCTCACTAAAACATTGTAAAGTATAATGCACTTCATAATGCATCGAATTAAACCGCAACGTCCGAAGGCGCGCGCCTTGGGATCTAGATAAGGCCGAGACTGCCGCACGTGCTATACGGCGTGTTTACCGGTGGGCAGCAGTAACAACACACGCCAGCGGGGACGGTGAAGCACGTGTGCGCAACGGCGCTATACAGCGGGTAGGATTTTCGCGGCTTGGAATTGGAGCTTCCCTTTTTTTTCACGGAGATCTATTTTAACGCGTGCGCCGAATTTCGCTGTGGGTGCAGCTTGCGCGGCTGGACCTTTCGGAGAAACGTAGCATTTGAGCTTTCCTTGGAGGAAGATGAAGGGAAACGCAACAATAGCTATTTAAATGATTTGCGAAGAAAGTATATTTTTTAGTAATAAAATTTAAATAGTTTAATTAAAAAAATATATATCTAATTAGTTTATTGCTAATTAGCTAAAGTTATAAATTTATTGCTACAAGCTTATAGCTAATTACTGATAGGGTCAATAAGAAAGCTTTATTAAAGAAGCTTGGACTCAAGATATTCTTAGTTAAAGTTCTTATACATTAAAGTACTAATACAAAATCTTCCTTTCAATTTTATTAAATAACTGAGTAAATAATAACTAGAACAGGTTAAAGATTTCATTATACTATACGATCACTCTAGTATTCCACTATGTCCAATTTTTAATTATTGTCACACGATCTGAAAGCAAAATTTTCTAATTCTTATTAGCTTATTCGAAGTATCATTAAAAATTCACTTCAGTAATGTCGCACGAAGTCTAAGATCAGCATTCAAAGAGAAAATATATTCGAAGTGTGTGCGCGCGAATATTGTACCTCGGCAACTGTAGGAATCTCAGGATTTCTGCCGTAGGATGGGAATAAATAATAATTTATTTGCGTCGCGGCAAAAGTGTGTCAGCGCCGCGACGACGAGGGCAATAAAAGCACCTCGGGGCCTTTTTTCCCTCTCTCGCTCGCGGCGACGCGCGCACACGACGTCGGCTAATTTACGGTTTTTTAACCCTGCCCGGCGCGTCGCGCGACAATTATTTTCTCCTCGCTTCGCTTTGCGAGGCTGCAGGATGGAGGCTACAGGGGAAAAACAAGAAATTTCCGTCCCTCGAAGTTTTCCTGTTGCCGTTTTCTCTCTTTGTCTTCTTTGAAGGAACTTTGGATGATCGATAATTTGGATACGAGTTATTTACGACAGCGCGGTGAGCAGATAATGAATTTTGAATCCACTGCAGAAATGTAAATTTATTTTACAAAAAAAATTTTTGAGCGATGAGCTCAGCTTTCGCGATAAAAGCTACACGAACTTGAAATTCATAAGTCATGAAATGAGTGTAAATATGCCAGTGATAAATTTAACACAAAAACTACATTTAAATTTAATGCAGACGAATGTGGCTATAAAGAAAAACGAAATTATTTTCATGACAAGCCCGTAAGATTGTCCCGCGTACTGTAACAGTTGAGTCGGTGACTATAGTAGTGAAACTTTTAAAAATAACTCGTGTTTGAAAATATTTAGAAAGTCATAAATATACGAGTAAAAAGACCTTTGATTTAAGAGTCACATACCGTTTTAATAATAAAAATAAATTAATTTATCCATGACAATTAGGCTCTGCAGTTGTTTCACGGTTATTTATAACGGGCGATCCTACAGGCAAAGAAAAAGTTACGACTGCAAAATTAATCAAGCAAAATGATTTTTTTTTAAATCATCTACAACATCCTACATATGTCTACTATCTTTTCAGATCGCAGGAGTAATAAATTGAAAAATCCATAAATCTATCTATGCTTGACGTAATTAGGAATTCCCGGCCTACTATACCAAAGTAAGTAGTACCGTCTAAAACGATCTCAACGACCAGATAAATCACTCAAAATCCACATGTCCCTATGCATTACTTCACACGTGTACATTAATTATTCACGTGAACCGTAAAATGAAAATGAAAACTCAGCCCGCAAAAAAAGTGCAGTAGAAGAAAATTAAGAGGTCGCGGCTATGCTAACATCTAAATAATTATAACTGATTAATTTATCATCTTTCTTTTGTTAAAAACAAAAGTCCAAAACGGAATTCAAAGCTCTCTTATATTCTTCGAATTTTTTTCTACCTTGACAATATAAAATTCACAGCTCGTATTTTTTTTAAACTTATCTAATACGTGTAACTCAAATTTTTGCATTTTACTGTTATAAAACAGTTATTAATAAAAAATTGAAATTTTAATAGTTTCAATTTTAGCACAATTGACACAACTCCTTAATAATTTTCCCAACATATGAATGAAACCACGAGTGTTTCCCACAAACTCTGCGAAATGTCCTCCAGCCCTCGCTAAAATAAACGTATACACACGAGCGAAGTGACGAACGCATCGTAGGATCACCTCTAATACTTTCTCCGTCACTGTCAGCACCGCGGTAACGAGTCGCAATGTCGTCGGGTCGTTAGAATTTCGGAGCGCCCATTTCGCCGGGGTGAAGCGAGGTCGGTTGTAAGGAGACCGTGTTGGCCTGTACACCACCTATAAACGGGACACTTAATGTCGTCCTAATCGCACCTCCATCCATCAAACTCACCGACCGTCAAGACGTCGCAGCTCCGTGTGACTAATTGTACCTCTTTTTCGGGAGATCCATTGTTGCTCGCTCTCACGCTGATGAAATGTAAACAGTTGTAATAAAATTGCCTTATTAAATTGATACTGCATTTTTGTGGATATTATACATAATTCACAATTACTTCTGATACATGACGCAATATATACTTTTATATTTCTAATATATCAAAAGAATCTAACGACAGCAAATTGTTTGTTTAAAAGAACGACGATTTTAAAGTAGCCGAAATGTCGATTGAAATAAGCAATAGTTGATTCATTATTCCAAATACTTTATATTTACTTTTATACGTGAAAAATTGTAAAAGTACACCGATGAAAGACAAACTGTTTTTATTTCATCAGCTTTTCTTATTCCGTTAAAGTTTGTACGACTTTTTGAAATGCTTTTCTTTATTTTAGTAACTAAATAGGCATTGAGTCTACATAAAAAATGCAACCAAGTGCTGTAATATTTAAGTGTGAACATAACGGAGGGTAATGGAGGCTATAAAAGTGCAAAGTAGAGCAGAAGAAGAAAGTAAAAGATGTCTCGGAGTTTCCTAATCGTATTTGCAAAGCAAGCAGAGCATCCGTTGGCTTCGTGTGAATGGGACAAATACAATATGTATTCCCACTCATCTCGTTCAAACAAGACCTCAGACCTCAGAAAATCTCTTACTCCTCGAGCTTTATCCACCAGCGTTACTTTCTCCCTCACCTTAAATTTTTTACGCACACAAGATCGGTCGACCGTTTAAACGCCCGTAAACTGAATCTTCACCACGTCTTCACTTAAACACACAACTACACTCAGGTGGGTGAATTAAAGTAACGTCCGATCAAAACAAAAACATTTAGATTTTTTCAACATTCAGATGGAAACTTTAAAATGTTCAACACAGTGTAAGAAACTCGCCGATAGTCCAGGGAGGAATAAAAGAGTAGTGAATGAAGGGAAACAGTGTACAGCACCAATGGGAAGGTAAACACGAGCAGCGCGTCGGCGTCATTCATATACCGCTCCGGCGAGCGTCGCGGCGCCGTCCGTTCGAAATAGCGACTGCGCCAAGCGGCGGAGACGCAACCGCCGCCGACGGGTGTACACACGCGCGGGCCCCGGGTCTTCGTGTGCGCGCCAAACAGAAATAGAGGGTCGGGATTCGATTCGCCCGCGCACCAGGATTTCCAGCCGATTCGAGCATGACCCCGGGAGTTTGCCGTTTTCGCTGGAAATAATAACGACCTGCTTGGAAGGAATGACTTTTGACGGGCGGTTTTTATTTACATTGGCGAAGTAATTTTAAAAAGAATTCATCGAAACAAGTGGTTTTCTGAATTTGATTTCTTTTATAGTATATTTTATTGCGTTTTTTTCACGTGATTATAGTTTCACGTAATATTGAGATGTCTTAAAAAATAAGAAAATAAATGACACCAAATTTTGAGAGCATGTTAAAAGTAAAATGCGAATTTGTTTCAGCCGAGAAAAAAGAAATTATTTTATTTAATAATTTTTTCATATTATTTATTGTTTTATTAATTGCTTTGTACTATCATGTTGTATAAGACACTTACTAGTGATCACATATCACTAATTAGTGCGTTTACAGAAACATTTAGTCAAGATATCTTAATTATGCTTAATTAATACATTTAAGTAGAAACAGACGAATGTTGCAAGACATTCGATTCATTACCGTTAGTCACGTAATCAAGAGGCACCGTAACAGTACCTTGATTTTAATCGCGAAAATGTAACACTTAATATTGACGTAGGTATTTTCAAAAGCACTTCATCAAATTATTTAATTTTAATTTGTTAAATTAATTGATCGAAGTAGTGACTAATATTAGAGGAGATATTTTCAATTGATAAACCAATAAATTTTCAATATCATTGAATAGGTCACTTTTTAAAACTGAAAACATTTCTTTGTTTAATGAAATATTATAACAATCATTCAACATTATTTTATTTTAATCTCGCAAACACTCGATCAGGCTCCGCGTAATTATGATAACAAAAAAATATGTTAAAATTTTAAGTAGAAACATCCGGATCCGGTGCGACATTAATTAACCATATTTAAACTTTTTTCTTAAATCAGAGTATGCTCTTAAAACTTAACCATTAATTATTTTGAATAATAATCCTTGTCTTCTTATTCAACCCTTGATTTCATTTTGTCCTCATCAACGACTCTCGTTTACATAATATAAAAATTAATTTAATTTGTCTGCTTCATTAAGTAGGCGCTTAATTTACACAAGTACATCAAAATCTTCATTTGCAAGGTAATCGAGCCATGCTCGTTTAAAAGTTTGCACAACCTCAAAACTAATTAAAACGATCATCCATCAAAGCTTCGAAACTTTTCACCTCCGCAGAACTAAAAAACTCGTTCCCCGTGATCCATTCATCTCTTGCCGACAACTCAATCATCGTCACCACAAGTCAATAATGTTCCGGAATCAAATCTCACCGCCACTCGGTCGTGCTAATACCTCGGAGAAAGTTCGTCCTCCAGAGCGTGCGAGAATCCAATAGCCTTAAAAATCAATTTGGCGTGAATCCGCGCGTTTTTCCAGGAGTGGAGCGAGAAAAAAAAAGAGTGTACGAGTCGACCGCATTGGCGCATCGACCTCCCCTTCCCGTGCCGACCAATTGCCGCGCGATCTTTTATGGCTCACTTATATGCGCGCCTCTCACTGCAATAACAAACGAGGCACTTTCCGCGTCTGGAGGGGTGGGGGCGCTAAGATTTTTTTTTGTTAAGCGACGCCGGTATAACTGGTACGCGCGCGCGCGAAAGTAAAAGTTTAAGTACGAGTAATTGACCTTTTAACCGCTGCTTATATATCGCCGATTTTTTCGCTTTTTTTTTTGTTCTTCACTCAGCGCTTGGGATCGACTTATTGAGACGTGGGACGAACGGGTCTGTTGAACCGAGGTTTTAATAAAGTGCAGGGACGTCTGTTTGCAGGTACTTATCCTTGGTTACAAGTATTTTATCGCTGCGAAGATAAATAGTACTATTAACCGTGACACACTTAGATTCGGTGGAATTTAAATGGTCGCGCTCACAAAGGATGACTCTGGCGTGCATCGCGCCACAGCCACCCTGCAATTAAATTTTTTAAATTCAATAAGCCCCGGCGGCAATAAACTTTTATTGAATCGTAAAGGATCAATTAAAGGAAAAGTGTCTCCAGGAAGTAATTTGTGCCAGGGAAGAGGCAGACAATAAGAAACGTACTAGTTCCAATCTCACGACAGCTTTTTATGATCCCTTTCTTTATCTTTTTTTTGGCAAAATTGCGCGCGAACGAATCGAGGTCTTAATGAAAGTTCGTCATTATCTAAAGTGATATTGAAATTTACGATAGCGTCATTCTTCTCTCAATAAAAACAACATCAACGTCCGCGCGTCGTTAACTAAACGCAGTGTTAACTCCCTGAGTACTTTTTTTCTCATGTCTTTCAAAAATAGAATATCTTCTTTAAACAAAAAAAAAGGCAAGAAAACATGTTGTAATAGTGGCGTTCAATAAAAGCGAAGCTGCAGGCGCGCGGTCAACGACGTACGCGTCGAGTGAGAAAATTATTATAACGCCGTCTCGGAGAACGTTTGTTTTGTCCCGCTGCCTCGCGATAAATTTCAAGATTATCCACTTGAAACCCGCGGAGCGTCTTCGCTCTCACTACCTTCCTAATGCCAACATAAATTCCCCTCAACCAGTCCATAAATCTTTGATTTAATCCAATTTTGACAGGCGCGTCGCTCATTAAATAAATAAACAGCGAAATAGGCCCTGCGCTAGATCCCACCTAAAAAAACGTTTCAAAGATGGAAAAAAAAAGGTTTCACGAGGAAAAAGAGGATACAGTCCCACGTAAACATTTGAGCGCTAAAATAAAATGGCAAATGCGCCGCAGGCCGATAAACAATTTGAAACACGTGGGACTCTCCCGGGCGTCCGTCAACGTCACTTGGATGCACGAACTTTGTTTCCCCGATTTATTTTCAGTGGGCTGATAGACCGAGGGAAGAGGGAGGGATATCGACGCGCTTTAATCCGCCGCGAGGCCTCTCTTTGATCTGGGCACGAGGCATCCGCGGCCGTGGGTCGCTCGCTGATGAAACTTATAAATATCGCGCGAGCGCAGTGTCACGTGGGCGGGGGAGGCGCGGATATAAAGAGAGTTACGCTCGGCGAGGAAAAAGGCGGAAGAGATTTTCGAGGCGCCGCGCGGGCAGGAAATTAAACCGATGGAAATGAGGGAGGGTGAAACGGAGCCCAAAAAAGAGGGTTTATATTTAGCTCGATGAACGGGATGTCTTGTGCACGTGCAAGCTTCACGAGGCACTCGATCGCCGGGGGTGAAGATTTTTCCTTATAGTTAATTAGTTACTGACACAACAAGTGATACGAAGGAAAATATTTAAATTTCCGATATCTGTCCTAAGAAGATTTGAAATATTGAGGTAATTCCTCTTTTTATATTCGTTTGACGTTGATATATTTTTCAAAATTATTTTAAGTAAATTGTGTATGTTTTACGTGAGGATAAAAACAGTCAGTGTTGTGATGCTAACCAGGGATTTACAATGCGAGAGCAGAATATTATTTACTTTTAAACTAACTACAAGTTTCTTTTTAGATTAGCTATTTTCCATTTTCTACGGATCTGGTCAGCGAGGGGTCCGAATTTACGATGTCGAGAGTCCCTGCAAAACGGGCCCGAGCAGATATCTAGGCTTCGATGTCTTTGTTCCCATTCCCATTTGATGGCGCCGCGGAGGAGCCACCGACGCGTCTCTTATCGAGGAGCGGAAGTTCCGCCTGATTTTTTTTTTCTTAGCACTCCCTCAGTGCGATCAACGGCGTTCCGCGAAATTAGCTCTGTTGTTCTCAGACTGGGGGTACTTTAATTGGACGCGCGATACTTATCGGTTTGCCGAATTCTGTTTCGCTGATTGATGGCAGACTCTTGGAGTGATATACCGCTATTACGTGTAATTAAAGCATTCCTGAGCTTGCGAAACAAACGGTTGATTTGAATGTTGCGTTGTTTAAGATTCGCGGGCTCGTCGTTGTTATCCGTTGCAGCAATCATCATTGTAAGAAAAACGGAAATCTTCGCATTTTTACTGCGGCTCTAGAATGTTTCTTATAATCTCGCAAATTGATTGCAAAAAGATTTAAAAAAAATTCTGGTTTTGTATAAAATTGCAAAAGAGTAGCTGAATGATACTTTACGATACTGATTTATAAGAGTTACTATTGACTTTTATTTTTTTATGAAAACGATCATTTTAGTTTCAAATGTACGCAGTAGATGTTTATTTTTTATTAATTTTTATTTTATTACTTTTTAGGCTACAGTATTATAGCCTTCATCCCATAATTTCAGTGCTTTGGTGAATAAATAATTTTTTCCATAGGATCTAGCTGTTTATTACATCCTATTTATGAGATGCAAAGCCGGAGAAAGTACAGAGTTGCAAGAACAAACCCAATTTATCATCGCCGCATAAAACAGATAGCATTGTATAAATTCCATAAAAAGTAACGTTGCACCTTATTTACAGAGCATTTCTATGTAGTCATAAAATCTGTTTACAGTCTCTCCAGCATTTTCTACTAAATCTGAAATGCACTAAGTTTGCCTTCCTATCATTTAAATATCCAAGAAAAAAATTGTAAAAATAATATTTATACTTAAATTCACAGTTACTCCGCTGATCGTTTAATTTCGATATTAAAAAATTAAAGCTCAATTTCGCTGACATTCTGTCGATGTAAAATTCTGTTCGAGCGGATGCAATTACGCATTAACACGCGTGCAGGAAGTCGAGAAAAGGAGGTGCAGGTACAAAGGAGTCGTAGCGCCACAGCGACACCGCCTCAAACGGGATATCGCGTGAGGTGTCCCCCTCGCGCGAAGTACCGCTAAAACCGATAGATTTGTCGATTCTGATCTCAACACCGGACCTCGCTACATGTTCGACGCTGCTTCAGCCAACCAAAAAGGTAATTTCCTTCTCGAAAAAGAAGGTCTGCTCCGAAGTTAACGACGGCGATTATTCCGACAATGATGGGGTAATTTGCGTTTTTTCCGTCGCCGAGGATGCAAAATAGTATCGCTTCCCAGCCTCCGAAAATAACGGGCTGTTTCCTGGCGAGATTAAACGACTTAGCGCAATGTCAAGTGTCGTAGGCAGGAAATAAAAGCCCCGAGGTGTTCGCGAGGACTTAAAAAAGAAGCTGTAGGTGACATAATTTATGACATCATTTGCGAACTTAACGACAAGCCGTTATTGTGTAATATAATTCTTATAAATAACCAGCCGTGAAAATTTTATAGTTTTAATAAATAACAGCACATTTTGTCGCGACTCCTACGTCTCGGAGAATTTTTTTTTAATTAATGACCACGTCATTGAAAAATTGTAAGTGTAGTATACGATGCACAAATCATTTTTAATTCGGCGAGTAGGCTCGATTTTCCGCGTGAAATCCTGTTTCCTTTGGCCGCAGCGCAATCAAACAATAATAGCGTGGAATTGAAGTTTAATTGAATGAATTAACTTTATAATCAGTGAGGTGCGCGTTACCGTGATAAATTTAAAATGTAAAAGGTAATCCAAGTATTAAGTGCTCTGTAGACATGCGGCTTGTTCACTTTCACGCTCGCAGTCGTATAACCGCGAGGTGAACGCTTGATTGTATACAAAAATAAATTGACTCAGAATTGACAGACATTAAATTATAAAACTAATTAACTTATTTTTTTTTATCTTTTATTAGTTGTAGGCGAGCGTCGGTGGAAACAATATAAATAAAAGCCGAGGAGCGCGTAAAATGAGTCCGATATGTGTGGTACGTCGTTATGGGTTGACGTCGATTGAAAATTTAAAAATAGTTTTAATTAAAATGTTCCGTAGTCCATTATTAAACTATTTTATAGTAATTAAGTCAGCGAGGGAAGGGAACGAAATTCTTCGGGGATAATTAAACTTTAAAACGAAAAATGTCGGGTTAGATTTTTTCTCTCGTCTGTTCAATTTTTCATTGCCTGCTGCAATTCGTCTACTAAATTAGCAATTTTCTTTTTCAAATAAGCAAACGTCACGCATATTTTTGGACACTTTCATTAGCCAGACCATCGTTGACTCTCGATCCAGAAAGATGTGGTACATTTTTAAAAAAGTTTCGTTCTTTTAAAAGGAAATCACATAATAATCAAGAATATTGCCCCCACATAATTTCACTTTCTTATATTTCTATATATTTGTATTATAAATTGGTTTTTCTTAAAAAAGAATTCAAACTCTATATATAACTCAAATTCACCTTTTACATCGACTTTATTTTAGAACTACTCGAAACTTTCTCAATCGTTATCAAGGAATACTTTGCGTAATATTCGTGTTTTCATTTGGTTAATTTTGATAAATGAAAAACGGCAAGAAATCATATAAAAAATACTGCTGATTACACACTGCAACGGACTCACCTCCAATTGTGCTGTATAAAACCAGAACACGTCTCGCCGCACTGCAAGCACGGCTGGCCCTCCTCGACGTCCGTGATATGTACACCCTGAAACAAACAATAATAGACTACGATCAGACAGTGCAATTTTCGCTTGATCGCACGCCCCAAATGCCTGCGATATATTTCCTTGTCGCTCACAATCGCCAGTCAAATCTCCGCGTGTATTTTAGCGACAGACCGCGCAGAATCGCCGCTGTACGACCGACCGCCAAACTTTCGCAAAAAATTTTTTTGGAAAATAATTATTGTGCCTGCACAATTTTCTGTGTAAAGATGTATAAAAATGTACATAACTTTTATTTAGAAAAAATATGTACGTAGTTGATTAGATGGTTCCAAAGGTTATGAAAAAAATTTAGGTTGAATAGAATATTCAATTTGATTTTTCAAAATATTGATTTTCCATCTCTCATTCTTTTGAGACTAAATAACCTACTCCATCCAATTCTATTTTTTAAACATAACAAAGTACATACAATTTTTTTATGTAAATTTTGTGAAACCACTCAATCGAATGTATTTTTCTCAATTTTTCCGTATTTAAAAAAAAAACAGTCGATAAATCTTTCTATTTTTGCACAAATATTTCAATTAATTAGCACCACCCAAAGTGGCACCAGAGCCGAAGAAGAAGGCCGCGGTCGAAACAATGCCCGCGGTGCAAGTTCAGCGAATGAAGAACGGCCTCGGCACTCGAATTCACGCGCCCGAGGAAACCGGGCCAAGGTCTCGGCCGGAAAATTCGACGCACAGCGCGTGACGCTTCCCGCGGGGTAGGTGGTCTCCCTCCACGTGATTAGGGAAATAAAAAGTTTTTCGGACGCGCAGACTTGATGGACGAGCGCGCGATTTCTTCAGCCAGTGCACGCATGATCGGCAGAGCCTGACGCGCGTATTCACCAAGGAAATCTCTCGGGCGTATGTACACAGGCGCCGGCGTGTTTGCCTCTCTTTTGTCTTGTCCCGCGAAAGGAGGCGAATCTTTCTTTGTACGCTCTGGTGGGGAATTTAATGAGGCTTTCGTCAGCGGCGTGTGTTTTCGATTTACTTGTTTTATTCGCGACTTTTTTATTATATCTTCGGTCGCGTTTACTCCGGTCAGTGAGGCTTGGGACTATTTTGCGAATGGAATATACGCCTAGAAACTGTGATCCAAGCTTTTTCATTGTCAGTCAAATTTGACTGACTTCAGGCAGAGTAAATTTCTAATAATTACTTTACTGTTTTGTAACGCAAGCGCGACAAATGAAAACATTTTACTAGAAAGTCTCTTTTTTGCTGGTCAGCGAGAAAAGGATCGAAGCCTCAACGACTTCTCTTATACCTAATCAATTTATCAAGCCGCAATTCATTTCTGATTACGATTTTCTTGAGACACTTTCGCGGCATGTAATCGTGAAAGGCGAGAAACGAGTTTCTGTCGGAATTATCGCTGCTTACACTGTTTCGCATGGAATATATTATTTCGTGGTGCTCGACTTTACGCGAGTGATTAATAACAATTACTCTGGTGTTTTTAATATATTCGAAAGGAGAACATACAATCTTTAATTAATGTAAAAGAAGATATATTCAAGAAAGTACAAATTGGAAATGTATTTTTTACCGTTGGTTCCTTAATTTTTCCCGAAACTTTATGCAATGTTTTATTACACCAAAATATGATAAAAGTCAAAATTATAAGATAATCCCTACACGTTTCAAAACCAATTCGCTAAAAATATTTTTGTCGGTTATCGTAGCTTTTAAAATACCAAAAAACTCAATGAAATAAAAATGAAAAGGTGGTATCAGAACCTGGTATATACAAACGAAAAAGTTGTTTAAATTAGATAAATAAAAGTAGCAAAAATGTTACTCTTTTATAAATAAAAAGGAAAGTTTGAAAACACGAATCACTATTTAAAACATGTGTCATTATGAAGCCCAAAAAAAATGATCAAAACTCAATTCTAACAAAAATTACTATATAGAATTTCTTCAAAAACATTTAAAGAAGCGCATCACTTTCCCAAAATACAACACCCACGCAGCGTTTCGAGCTTTTGCCTCCTCGGAGCCGAAGCGAGGCGCGCCACGAGCGATTCGCAGAAATCCGCGCGAGCCGCGGCAGTCAGCGGGGCCAGTCCGCCCACGCATCGGGACGCCCGCGGTGGGACTTCCCCCCACCCGAAGCCCCGGCGCGGGGCATCGCCAAATATCGAGAGTAGCCGCGGCGCGTCTACGCCTCTAGCCGACTATATATAGTAATCTTGAGCGCGCATCTCTCGGCTCCTTTTTATTTCGGCGGATCAAGAGATGGAGTCCGCGGATTCTGAGTCACATACCCCCGCCGCGAGTGTCGCACGTCGCTTAGTCGCGGCTGGACGCGTGTTCCGTCGAGTCGACGGTCTTTCCGCGGGAGGCCCTCGACGGGCGTCGATGCTCGCGGCGATCGCGACGAGACGGAGATACGAAGAGCGCGGGAAGTGTGCTTTTATTTCGAGAGCTCGAGTGGAGACGCTATTTTTTAAGCATATGTAAAAAAAGCAGGCGAGAAAGAGACTCCTTCAGATTGAAATGAAAATTGAACTTCGAGCTCTTCATATTTGATTTTCTTTTTGGAGTAGGCAATGCGTACATTTCACTGGAGCCATGCTACTTTATTTTTATTAATATTCAAAGTTTTTCAGTTTATTTGTATAGGTGGTGAAATCACATGACCGCTGAATTTTATTATAAAAGAATCACTACCTTATAAGGTATTCTCTTGACTTACATAAAACACTTTGAAAGAAAAAGAAAAAAGGAAATGTGTAAATTAAAAAGAGACAAGGTATATACACTTGACGAAATAAATTTCAGACAGCATAATAGAATCGGAAGGTAAATAAAATTTTGACGGGATATTCAAAGAGCATAAATAATTTCACGATAGCAATGTGTATGTTCTTTTTTCAAAAAAATCTTTATTGAAGCCAAGTCACAAAGAAAATGAATAAATCTTAAGATTACTGGTTAAATTGCGAGGAATAAATAGCCGCGCGATGGAGAGCAATAAACAAGCCATAAAGACATCGTCGCGCCGACGGAAGGGACGATCGGTCCGCTTTGTCCGCCCCGGGCGATCGGCGGCAAGGCGCGCATGCCCCGGGCGCAAATCATCGAAGGCCTCAGCTCGCCCGATTCTTTATTTCGCGCGACGACAATGGGAATTCCAGCGGAGCGGCGGTTCGGAAACGCGCGGCCCGGTCGTGGGCGTCCGGGCCCGGGGACCTTGTCGCGGGGGACCCGCTCGGGGCCCGACAGGTACACCTTGGACCAGCCGAAGCTCCGAAAGCAACTTTTCGCAGTAAATGAATTTTTTTTTATTAATTTGATAGAATTATCTAAGATGATTTTGTTTAATTGCCTTATTCGAGGTTGTTATAATTGTTTTTTTAAGTGAATTTAATTACATTTTTAGTAAAATAAAAAATGTTCAAGTAAAGACTCATATTAGATATTTTAGAATACATTAGTTTGCATTCTGATTATTTGTTTTTACTAAAATATTTTTAGCAATATCATTATAAAAATTACTTTTCTTAAAATTTATTAATGTCAACATTAAACCATTTAATAAAAAATACACTACATAACTGCACGTTACTCGTTAATATTAATTACACTAAATTGCAAAAAGCACGAAGAATAGTAAATAACAGTAATTAGATATTACGACAAGAAACTATATTCCTATCCACGGTCAAGCAGCGTAAAATCATCCCGACCCTCCTCTCTATCGAATACCCCATGAAATACCGATAAATCCTCGGCGGAAAAACGCCGTTACTCTCCGATCTAACTCGTCGACGTGCCCGATAAGAAATCGCAGTATTTACGGTAATATCTAATGTCATACCCCATCTCGGTAATTCCAGATTTTTCTAACTGGCATCGCGAAACTTCGCCCGTGACTCTCCGATCTCCGCGATAACTCTTCCTCCTCCTCTTCCTCCTCGTCCTCGTCCTCCAAAGACTCGCGTCGGTGCCTCCTCCTGCGCCCGCCGCGCACCTCTTCCGCTCTCCTCGCTTCCCGACGCCTCGCCGTCCCATCCTCGTCGCCGTCAATGGAACACCCACGCACGTGGTGACACTCCTTGCGGTTCTCGATCTGCAGAACGTGCCCCTCCTTCGGCGAGCCGAAGACGAACTCATCCCTCGCCGACACGTCCGAAGTCGACAGCTCGCGCACCTTACTGTGCTCCTTCAGGTACTTCGTGGCGAACTGCCTGTTGCTCTCGTACCACTCCTTCATCGAGAAACCCTTGGGCCCTTTAACCGAATCCGGCTCCGCCTGACCGTTGCTCTCCGACTCCTCGATGAAGCTCTCCAGGATCTCCACCTGCTGATCCGCCGGCGGCGTCAACGGCCGAGAGTGTCTCTCCGACACTCGAGGCCGCGGCGGCCTGCTCTTCCTCGAGGACTCCTGTCGCCTCGGCGCCTCCCGCTCTCTCAAGCTGCTCTTCCGCACCACCTCCGCCGGCCTTCTCTCCCTCGACGGAGCGCGCTGCCCTTCGGAGTCCCGCCGCCCCTGCAGCGACCCCCGCCGCTGCACCTCCGAGTGATCCCGCGGCGCCCGCTCGTATTTCTCGATGCGCACGTCCAGCTCCTCTGGCGCCACTTCGAACGCATAGCTCCGGCGTTTCGACTCCTGCTGCCGCGAGCTCCGCTGCCGCGGCTCCTCGCTCGGCGAGCGCCTCCGGTGCTCCCTTATCCGGTGGTTGCGCTCCGTCTTCGAATCCTTCGGCGCGCAGTCCTCCGGACTCTGGCGCTCCTTCTCCTCGGGCCTCGCGCGGAACTTATCGACGAACGCCCGGAAGCCTAGGTTCAATCCGCTGTTCTTCTCGTTCTTCTTCTTTAGCGAGTCCCTGTTGCTGCCGCCGTTCCTGTGTTGGGGCCGCCGCTCGTACTCATCCTCCTCCTCCTCCAGGTCATCGTCCTCGCTCCAAGGCTCGGCGGCCCGGCGGCCGGCGGACCGGCCGTTCTTCCACTCGGGCGACTCGGACGAGGACCGCTGGCGGCTGGACGAGGTGGAGCGCCGCTGGGAGCTGCCGTTCCTGCCGTTCGCCAGGATCTCCTCCACCTCGAGGTCCCGCGGACTCCGTCGCTCAGTCTTGGGCGGCTTTTTCGCGTCCACCTCCAGGTCCTTAATATCCCAGGAGGCGAATTTGTCTCTACTCTTGCGGTACGCCAAGTCAACGTCGTGGTGCTCGTCCGATCGGTGTCCGTTACTGCTTCTCCGCGGGTCGTCGTTCTCCGCGTCGTACTTCCGGCAACTTCTGTCCTCGTAGTCGAGCAGTTTGTCCTTGTTGCGGTAGAGCAGGTGTTCATGCCTGGACGGGTAGTCCTCGTCATAGGCGTAAATCGACTTGGCATGTGGCTCCTTCGCCGGGTAGGCGCTACCGCGGAAGTGAGTCGTCATTTTCGGCAGGTACGGCATCCAGAACGATGCTTATCCGGGCTGCGCTCCTCTACGCGGAAGTACAAGCAGACGACCGATCGCGAGGCATCAGGGATATTACTGCACTGCCTTCCCCCTGTTCCTTTTATTATTATCACTGACCGGCACTTATATTTCACTGGCTTTAAAAGATGTGCAATCCAAGATCGTCTGTCCGCTGGGGAAGTTGCGAACACGACGTGTCGCTCCTATCGCGGGACGATCGCGACTTCCATTGTTCCAACGATTTGATTCGATTTCCTCGACTGCTCCCTCCACTGCCACATTAGTATACTCGCGTGTAGGAATAAACTACTTCCTCTCCTCTTTTTAATTTATTAAAATTAAAACGGTATTAAAAATTAAATAGACGTCGGATGAATCACTGGGGACCGGCGCTCGATCCTTTGAATTTCGCAGACGCCCCGGCACTGAGGCGAGAGAGCCGCGCTCTCCACGTGCACGCGCGCGCGAGAGCTGCACCGTTGTGGAAGCGCGCGTCGGCGGACTGCGGGAGAAACGCCCGGCGCAGGGAGAGAGAGAGAGAGAGAGAAAGTCTCGCGTTTCACCAACCGGATCGGGCCCGAAACTCAATCCTACGTGGGCCGCGCGCGCGCCGAATCGGTCGAGCCACTGTGCCGAGGCCCCGCGCCCGGAGGTAGGAGGAAACCGGGGAGAGAGAGATGCGGAGCAGAGAGGAGGAAGCGGGCCGATTGTGTCGCGCGAGGTGAGAATGACCGGGACGGTCGATCGATGGAGAAAGGATTTTTCTCTTCCCCTTTTTTTTTGTATCTTCTCTTATTTATTTATTTTTTTTTTGTTTATTGTCGGGCAAGAGCGAGGAGGGTATATACTTTTAAGGACTTGCGCTTCCAAGGAGGAACGATTGCGAGAAGAGAGGTCCGTGACCGAGCGATGGGGAAATTGATACGGTGATTGATCGCCGATCGATAGGCGCATTTATGAAAAATTGAGCGACTTGACTTTCTTTTTTTGTTTCTTTCATGTCGAGCGGTTTGCACTTGATAAAAAACCGCGTTTCACAATGCCGATTCGAAGCGAACGGGATTTGTATATGCGCCTGGTTCGGTAGCTGTCGTTTTTTTAATTGTGATTTTTAAAGTGCATAGTAATAGACTTATTGAATTAATTAACTCGTTGTTATTCGTAACGAGACCGACGCTTTATACTTCGAGAAACAAAAGACAAGACTGTACCGAAAGTAAACAATTGAAAGCAACGGCGAGACAAAAGGTAACCAGATCGGCAGATACGATCTCTCGGATGGGAGGCACACGAAAAAACCGGCAGAAAGAAGTCCGAGGAAAAAAGAATGCACCGGAGATCCCCCACCTCAAAAAAAATATAAATAAGAAAGAGAGAGAGAGAGAGAAAGAAATGGACAGACGATTTTTAAAGCGTTGGCGAAGGTAGGAAAGAGAAGGAGGAAGGAGACAACCCTGAAAGTCTCAGCTGCTGGTGAGCCTTACCGCCACACTTTCACGATCCCGCTGTCACGCGAGGGCGAGTTTCACGCGTGTGTCCTATACGCAATGGATTTTTTTTCAGTCGTGCCTCCTTCCTCGCTTATACAATATTTTCTTCTTCTTTTATTTTTTATTCAACACGTGCGCGTAAGAGAACCAACCAAAAAAATCGGTTCACCGCTGATCGAGGGGCGCTCTCGGACGGAGAGGAGCAATTCCGCAAGAACCGTCGGTTCTTCGAACTGATAGGCCGCGCCGCGGTAATTGCGCAGAGCGCGGATATCTTTTATGACTTAATGATCGACGTCGAAGCCTTCATTACCGCATTTTTTCCCAACGAAATTGAATTTTACGACAGCTGAATCGCCGGAGCGAAATCGTTTGCACGGGATTTACGTATCGGAAAATTACGATTATTACCGCGACGATATCGAGATTCAATTTGAGAAAAAAAAGGAGAGTCTGCGTAACCAAGCGCGCGTTTTGCAGAAGGTTTTTTCGAGCAGCCGATCCACGTAGCCAGAAGGGAGAGAAGGGATGCGGAGGATAGGCGAGAAAAATCGGCGCGTATAACGCGCGAGCGCGGTCGCCGATCCCGACGCGGCGCCGCGCGAGGAGCCGGTCGGCGGCTACTCGTGTTCGCCAGCAATTTTCCTCGCGCCGTTTTCATCCTCGGCTCGCGCGCCGAGAGCTTCGCCCCGTCAAGGCCGGCGAGAAGATCGCTAAATGCCCGGGGAATTGAGAGCGCGCACGACGTTGCGAAAAGCCACCGATTTCGTGCTCCGCTGAGGTGTACGTTTCTTCATTTTTTTTTTCGGTAAACGGTTCTCTCTCCTTGACGCCTGGGTTTCTCCGTGGAATTTAGTGCAAAGCAATTTTTTGTTGCTGCATTTTAGAGACTTTTTTAAGTGTCGTTTATAAAATTGAGTGGTTATTATTCAATGGATTTTTTTTTACAAAATTTGTTTCGGTACGGAGCGAATATTATGTTGTTCTTTTAGTTGCAGGAGAAAAATTATTATATTGTAAAGTAAAAATTGTTAAGACTCCACTGAATAAACTAGTAAATTTTTTCTTACACATAAAAAACCTTCATTATATGATTAAAAAATTTTTATATGACAGACAATTATAAATTTTTAAGTAATTGCCAATGTGCATCAAAAATATAGGATCCAAATTGTAATAAAATAGTGCCTCATAATCTTTTAAATAACCGTTTTTCTCTCAAAACACATAAATTGATAAAAAAAAAACAGTAAAACTTGAAACACAGCCTGCCTTAAAATTTTTCAGCTAAAATACAACCCGTTAAGATTCGTTACCCGCCGAAAAAAAAAACACTATCCCGTTTTAAATAATTTATTCACAAAAATACCAAAAAACCAGTCCGAACTCTTATACAACTCGATCCACGAAAAGAAAACTACTAATTTTTTCCGTCCCACCGCGCGCACTCGCTGAAAAAAGGGTCCACCGGACCGTGCCGATGCCGTTTTTCCTTTCGCAATGCTATCAAACCCATCCGAAGCGTACCGAAAAAAAATTTAAAGCTCAAAAAAAGAAAAAAAGAGGAGAAGAAAACAAAGCACGCGAGACGACCACACAGGAGCGAGCGCACCGAGCGCGTCGCTGCGCTTCGAGGAGACGCGCACCTTGGAGGGACACTGCGCCGCCGTAACTGGAGAAACCGGCGCGGGAGGAGCGACTTTCGCGGCGTGCACAGGTGGCGAGCGCGGCGCGCGCTGTGCAGTGCCCCCCTCGGCCGCAAGAAGCTGTTCCCGTTGGAATCTTCGCGCCGACGTTTTTCGAGCTTTCGGGCGCGCCGCGCGGAAAAAGCTGCCGCGGCAAACTGGTTCTTCGCGCGCGGCCCCTCTGTGTGGTACATAGCCGCGCGGCGGCGTTCTGGGTCACTCGCCGGTGGGGAAAAATTTTCAGCTCGTTTTTCAGGGCTGATTAGCTCTTATCGGGCCCGCGTAACCGGATGCTAGTCAGATTATCGGCTGCTTTTCGAAATTCGCATTTCGCCGTTTAATTTACCGATTTTTTTCCTGCTTGCGACACTTTATAGATTGCGAATAGATTTTGCTTTAATTAAATTCTAGAGCGCTGCCCCGAGGGGATTAGAACAAAGAAATGCGATTGTGCCTGTGATTAGTTTCGTCGTTTCTTTTTTTTTTTTTTTTAGTAGAGCTTTGCATTAAATTAATTCGGATTACCGAACGAATCGTTACGTATGTATATATCTTGGTTAGGACTATGGAATAGTCATATATATCTTGAATTATTCAGTTTCTAATGAAAAGCGGTGATTTGCGCTGAAATCGCGAAAACTCGTAAATATAGAAGACTAAAGTAACGTTCGATTTTAAATTTCAAATTTATTGTCAAATTTAAATTTCAAATCCCACACAAATCGAATAAATACATATTTGCAATGGAACGTAAAGATATATATTACTAAATGAAAAAGAAAAAAAAAATACAAATCAATTATTAGAATTGAGAAATCCTATTAATATCGTAAGACTCCACACGAAAGAATAAATGTTTCGCGAAGAACTTAACTCTAATTTTCTACCAGGTCGTAAAACCTTTCACCAAATTACACGTAGATATCAATGAGCTCGCAATCGCTAGAAATTTAATCGCTTAATCAGAGATAAACTAACGATGCCAATTTCGAAATTGGATCTGAGGCCGATTCACACGCGTCGTGCGAAGTTCTAATTTCCCGGGGACGCGACCGCGCTAGCCCGTAACAGCCGAGTTAACGGATCGAGTACCGCAGGTTCGCACAATTAAGGTTCCGCTTTTGCGGCGGGCGTCCGTCTCCGATTGCAGCTTGAGGAGGTTCGTTGCACGCCCGGCGATTGCTCTCTTCAGGTCAGCGTGACCGACGAATTAATTCGATTTCTTCACGCTACGCCGACGTTTCATATTCCGATTCACTTTCACGAATTTCGAGTATCTTGTTTGGCTTGGCCAAGCTTTTCAGAAGGTCGGACAATTGCTTTGGTGTGTGTGCACACGAGGCTCTCGATATTTCTTAAGTGGCCCTAATTGGTAAGTGGAGGTGTAGGTAATTTGTAAAATTGAAGCAGGAGAGAAATTTGAATGATTCGCCGCTGAACTGTTATTAAAGCTTTATTATGTACCTATTTTGTTTAAGTATGATTGGAACTGATTTAATGCGAGATTTACGATAATGGCGATTTTCTCTTTTTTTTTTGGAAACGAAGAAATTCTGTCGTGATGATGACGAAGTTTTTTTTTAAATTTCTTTTCTGAAGATTATGCTTCAGTTATTTTATTGCTAAACGATTTTTAAATATATATATTTTTTTAGAAATAGCTATATTAAATAGAAAACTAAAAACTTTCCAATTTTTTGTAAAATATCCCTTAGTTATTTCACGGCTGAACAATTTTTAAATATATTTTTCTGTGAGCAATAGCTATGTTAAATACAAAACTAAAAAAACCCAACCGCAGATACTGCCGATTTAAAATACAATTGTATTCAGCTGTTTATAAAAATAATTTCTGGTTTTACACGTGTAATGATTTAATGAATAATTATATAAAAAGTAAAATCCAAGAAAAAGCAAATTATGATAAACTAAAATCCGAAAGTTTTCATTAAAGCTCGAGAAAAGTAATTACAGCCTTTTTCATCGAGCGTTTTAAGGAAGTAAGCGATTTATCGCGTATGTAACCAAGAAATAACTTTTACAGGCCAAACAAGCGATTCATCATGTTCCGCGCGGGCATTTAGACCAAAGCGGTTTCTTCATCTCCGCGAAAGCCCGAAATTTTTATAATTAAGGACAACTCTTCAATTAATGATTTAGTAACGCCCGGGTCCCGGCGAGCGCGTAAAACTTTAAACAGCGGCTGTCAAGGCGGGGAATGACGCGGCCTCTCAAAAGGCATGAATTACAGTCTTTAAAGTGTTAAGTGCAGCCCAAAGAAAACAGACAAGGAGCAGAAGAAAAAAAAATAAAAAAATAAAAAAATAAAAAAAAATAAAAAAATACAAAGAAGAAGGAAGCGAGACTCGCCCGAGTCCTCGCTCATTCGTATTCGTGAAAGTACAGGCCACGGCAGCGCGGAGGCGAAATCGTAAAGTGCCTTTGCGCCTAGTCACGCGTGCGGCGGGGCTACTCTCGTCGGCCGATGACTCCCACTCGAGGGGAAGAGGCTCGAGACATCCTCGTCGCGGCGGGACAAAAGATCGTGCGCCGAGTCTCGGCATATCAATTTCAGGGATACGCGAACGGGAGCGCGTCAGGCGAGCATCAAGGACGCAGGTTTATTGCGCGACTTTAACAGCGCGCACATGCTCCTGAGGTAGCCGCGGTGCCTTTCCTGCTGCACTTGCCTTCGATTCAAAGACTCCGGTTTAGAAAGATTAATTGTGTAGGGGAGGCAGTTTTGGTTGTCTGCCTCCGGAGAGAGTGGCTCGTAAATGTATGATTTTTTAAAGAGATTTTATAGCTGTGCTTTTGGCTTTTATGAGCCTTCTTTATATTGATATTGTTCGATAGGTATTCGAGTTGGACGCTGGCCTTTTTCATATAAATTCAGGGAGTATAAAAAAAAGGCTCCATTAGAGTGACGTAAAGGGTACTTAGTGAAGTTTACTTGTTACAGTATGCGGTATACTTTTTGAATAAGTATAAGAGCGGTATATTTCATTTTATTTATTTTCTAAGACATTATTATAACAATGAAGTGCTGCAAACTAATAGAATTTATTAATACAGAATAATAATAGTTTTTTTCTTTAATGATTTCTTTATTGTAAAGTCAGATTAGTAACCTTCACTGTCATATCTTGATGTATTTACAATTGTTTAAACAATTATCCAGAAATTTACATACGTATTTTTAAGAAAAGTATAATACAATTTGTATAAGAAAAGTTTAATTATTGTACGTAATTTATTTAAACAATGATTTATCTAAAATTATGTACCTTAAAAGTTAAACACATACTAAAGGCAACTTTGATGACTTAAATTTCATTAATTCTGTTTGGAACATGTGCTATTACTTTTCAATTCAAGTTTTTTTTAAACAGCTATCGGTATAGTGGTTACAAAAAATGTATACGATCAGATTTAAATTAGATTAATTTACGTCCAATGTAGCAATAAACATGATTTTAAATCTACAACCTTAACATAGAAGGCAGGTGTATACCTGCCTTCTAGCCTTACGCACATTTCTACAAAATACACATAAAACCAAGTATTATCGGAAAAAAATCTCTCCCATTAATTTCCGTTCAACAAGTAACAAAGCTCCCACAGCCAATAAATCAAACGCCCAAACCGTATCTCGAATCCAGAAAAGGAGCGTGAAAAAAGCTCAGTCGTCGCAATTGATAAAAGTGCCCGAACGAGCCGCAAACGCGCGATATAATTCACCTCCGTCCCCTCGTCCAACTCCACACCGGCCTCGCATACATACAGTCCGGGCGACGGGATTCCAATTATAATTTACAGCATCGACCGGACACAAAAGCGTCGGCCGTAACACAGTGACCCCGGTACAGAAAACGAGCTTCCTCCCTCGCAGGAAGACTCCAATCTTCGGCCTTTCTCTCCTCCCCTCGCGTGGGTCGCGAGACAAGGTCATCCGTGCGCTCAGGCCGAACGAACGCCCCCGACTTCTTTTTGCGCATATCGCCGAGACGCTCGCCGAAAATTTTGCCTACGCGCGTATTCATGTTGAAAAGGCAGCGACTTGGTAGGTAATGGGGAAAAAGTAGAGGGAAAACTATTTGGACCCATGTAAGTTTTTGTCCGGATCTTTTCACACGTATTTTATGAAAAAAGTTAGGAATAAGTTCGATATAAACAGATGCTTTAGCTAATCGAATTGGTAAAATTAAAATAAAGTTAGATTTGTAGATAAAAGATAGGGAATCCAGGAAGATATTTCTATCCAATTTCTATAGGAACAGAGCCTTTCTACATCTACCTGGCAATTCTTTGCGGCGCTACGAACTATATCGATTTTTTTTGCGAGTTGGGGTGCAGTACTTAGAAAATAAAGAAAATAAAATAAGAGGGTTTTTTTATATAGGAGGGAGTGTCGAATACCTTTAAGGAAAGGGAGGGATGATTAAAGTGAAGAGGCTGCTTAGTTGATTTGGTTTTTATTGTATTACTGACCTTAGGTATTCGATGTTGAGTGTGCAGTACAATATCAATCCTAGAAATAGACTTTGTGCATTTTAATGTTTACTGCTACCTATAGAGATGTAGATATTGGCTTTGTACGAAATGCTTTTTTTAGTACTGCTTCGATTTATTATGTTATTTTATGCAACGGTATATTTTCTCGGTGATATATATTTCCAGAGTTGGAGATAAGGCTGCATTTAATGCACTACAATAAAAAAAATTAATAAATTTTATTTATTTCATAACTCAATATTTTATCAATGTTCCATAAATAAAAAAAAATTCAAACTTTTAAAGATAAAATGTTCTGCTTCAATCGCACTTGAAAGTCCGAAGTGATCCCTTCGGAATTATGCTGACAAACGATAAATAAAAGTTTCGCGCAAAACTTACCAAGCAGAAAGAAAAATATACACATTTTCGCAAACTTTTCGAAAATCCCGAGAGACGCCAGCGTTTAATCAAAACGATAAATCACGCGTCGCGTAATGAAAACGTTACGAGGGCGAAAATGGTTAAGATTCCGTAACCCACACATACACAAACGCACACCTCGGAGTCACATAAATTATCGTTACCCGTGGTCGCAGCGAAGCTAGTTACGCTCGGCGGCCTTTGTACGGCGAAAATTGAGAAAGTGTCCCCTCCTTTCTTCACGTCAAGCGTCGATGGTTCCACCGACAAGCCCGAAACTTGTTCGCTAATTGCGAGCAGATGACTTGCGCGAAATTACGCCTTAACTACGACCTCCTGTTATGTACACTAAGGGAAATAGTATAGTAAAAATTACGATACTGCGTAGTGAAATTTGTCATAAATACAATCAAAATTAAAATACGTCTATAACTTTCCAATATATTGTAATAATTTCTGCTATATTTATGGCAGATTTTAATATAAAATTCTTTCAGTGTATTACCTCGAGATGAAGCCTCTGTACACTCCACCTACACTTTTAATTGTCGCGGTCTCGCCTTCGTCGTGTACCGGTTAATTAATTCTTGTTCCGCAAACGCACGCGTTGACACACATTTCACTTTAATCCTTTCGTTATTAATATAACATTTCATTGTTTTCAGCTCAGTTTTAACAGATGGCGAAATGAAATCTACGCTGGATGAAGCAATGAAGTTTTCTATAAACATTCCCCGTCGTTGCACGTCGGATAATGCGTATAATACGTCGCATTCAGGCTTTCTTTCCAGGCTTGAAATTTATGACGATGTGAAAAAAAGGACTGACTTAAGCGTGAACCTACGAGAAGTACTATAAAGATGACAGCGAAGTTTTCTCCGAAACCACCTACGCATGCTTTTATACGCCACACCCATCATACTTCATTTTAAAACTACGTAGCTTTATTATGTCCAAAGCTTAAATGATTCTTTTTTTTGTGCTAAAGATAAATCACGACAGTGTAAATTAATATTTTTGTAATTAATTGTCATTTTTATTTTGTAGGTGAGTTAATTTTTGAATATGATTTTCGTTCGCGCCTTCAAAAATTTAGTAGCTGAAAAGGCACGATTGAATTTTAATTCATTAAGAATGTAAAGAATGTATTCGAGATACAATCAAATAGAGTAGCCTACATTTTTAAGGTAAATAATAAATTAAAATTAAAATTAGTAATCTTTAAATCTTTTTCACGGAACTTGAAGTCGTGGCAAGCTTCATATAAATAAAATAATAATTTTAAAAAACAAAAAAAATCCTACACCAAACAATTTCTAGTAAAGATCGACATCCATGCACCAAATCCATCGTTCGCGCTCGAGACGGAGGGATCGAGCTGCGACGAATCCATCGGCGTCCGGTGGGTGGTTACGGGAGAAAAACGCGCTTTAATTGGATTTACTGCGGGACCGTTAGACATTTAGCGGTCCGTGTCACAATGGCGTTTGGCCGAGGCTGAGCCGCAGGAGCCCGCGGATTATGTAGGGTGTAACGAAGCGGATAACTGTATATACGCCGGCAGCGAGTGCCGAGCTGCAGACACCGACGAGATGTGAAAAAGAGACCTTGCCCCGTGCGTTGTCATTCAGACGGTTAATGCTTTCTTCTTTTCTTTCGGTTGAACTGAAGTTTGTTCAGCCCGATTCATCATGCATCTTAGACTTGTTTTTTTTTAACAGAGATTGCTGGTGGTTAAGTGTTTTATTTTATTTGAAATACATTTTTTTGATTCTTTTGTTTATTGTTTCTTATTGAAAATCAATGATTAACGCGTACTGCAAAAGATTACGTAAAAACTGCCATTAAACTATTTTATTTTATTTTACTCGCAAATCAAAGTTTAGAATTTTTTTATTTCTCTATTTACCTACTTACATAGAACAATGGTAAATTAAAAAAATACTTTTTAAAGATTTATATATAGTAAATTAGTAAATTAAATATTTGAAACTAAATTCAATTTACGCAGATACAAATTAATATTTAATTTAAATCTAGAGAGGTATTTACTTGAAACCCCTTTAATTATTTAGTCACTAGTAATTTTGATTTCCGTAAATTTATATTGTTTATAATTAAGAGCGATTACGTTGATCAATTTTAATTAATCAATAAGTGAATTATTGGAATGGGAGGCAGGTTAATAATAATTAAATAACAAAATTCTTTATATATTATTTGAATTTATTAAGCACGAGGAAGGAACGACTGTCCACGAGGACTGCTGTCTAGAGACTGTCTAATATGCTTCGCTTTTTTTAAAGTCTCAACTGCAATCTGCGTTTTCCCAAATACGATATATCTTACGATAAGTCCTTAAGCCCTCTCGAGTTCAGGACACAACAAAAATAAAGTAATAAAACTCAGCTTTCTATATTTTCTATGAATGCGCTGTTTTTCTTTTGCTGAGTGATTTTTGTATCCAGCATTATTAAAGAAAATAAGTGTTATTAATCTAACATAAATATAAAAATATTCTAATAAAACTAATGCTTCCTTCTAATACTACTCCTTAGGCTAGAAAATTTCCCATTCGCTCATCATCCCGCACGCGCCGATCCAATCAAGCTTCATAAACCTAAATCATCAAAGTCACCCACCTTGCGATCGAGCCCTACCCCTTAGCCGCCGCCACACGATATCGCGCCTGTCTTCGCTCGATCAGCGTCGTTCCGGGGCTGTCCATCCATCTCGGACGACTTTGTGCGCTTATACATAGCGGCGCCCCCAGCGATCCACGCCTTTCAATCAATTATCCGGGACCACTCGGCGGCGGCGACTGCTGCAAAGCGCCGACTTTTATTAGCGCCGCGCTGGTTTATTGTCTCGGGCAAGTTATGCGCCCCGCTACCGTTCCACGAGCGCCGAGTGAATTATTGCCGCGACCTCGACGACGTCGGGCCTTTCGTCGCCTCCGGAGCACGCGAGCCTTTTGCTTTAACTGCGAGCCGAGGAGTCGAAGAACCCTCGGGCGACGACGATCGCACATTTATTGTTTAACTCGGGAACTGCATTTTTTTTTTACTTACGCCTTGCCGAGCTCGGAGTAATTATCTGTTTACTGCGACATTTTATAATGCGGCGATTATTGGTGAACATTCTTTTCTTTTTCTTTTTTTATTTCGTGGTTTATTTAATTGTACAATGTACTAATTGTGGGTTACTTATTAGTTTTGTTTGCAGTATTTTATTTATTTATTTATTTTTTTAAAGGACAACGAACTTTTGGAAAGGCGCACTTTCAACACTTTGAAAGACACTATAAAAAGCCCAATCATAAAAATTTATTTGATTTTTAGCGAGCGATCGCAATCAAATCATTCATATTGTTAGGTTTATAAAAATTTTATTTTTTTCAGTACACGGACAGAAATGTTATAGTAGAAATTACTATATTCCGTAGAAACAGTGAGATATACTCGATCTATGACGATTTTTACTATAAAACATACTAAAATTTCCTATGTACATAGCGAAAATTGCAATTTATATAGTAGAAATTGCTATGTACCATAGGAATTTTTAGTAGTTTTTATAGTAAAAACTTTCATATATTGAGTATGTTCCATTGTTCCTATGGAACATAGTAATTTTTACTATAACATTTCTCTCCGTGTACAATTCCCGTTATTTTCCAAAGAATTTTACAAAAAAAGAAGATACAAAATGACCAATCATGTATATACCTGTGTACAACCATTAAATTCTATATCTCCTACCATTATCAATTTCCTTACTAGGGCCCGCGAATCAACAGTAATATGGAGGGTCTTTAAATTACCGCCTTTTTTTCACAAACCCTATTCGCACAAAAACGCATACAAAAAAGGAAATGAAGATATAAGTATCCGCGCGCGCGTCCCGCAAGCTCCCGGTAATCTAAGTCGGAGAAAATTGATTACAAAAAAAAAGTAATCGCTTCATCCGACGCACACTTGCGCTCGGCTGGGCAGTGTATACACAAGGCCCCTCGTCGTTTGTCTCGCTCGTGCGCGCAGCGATGCATTCCATCCGCTTTATTACTCCGATAATGAGCCGGCGGAGCAGCGGACCCGGCGTAATTTTCCGTAAACACTTTTACCTCCGTGATTACGTAACGGGACGCCTCCGGAGCTAATAAGTAAGCAGCCGCCGGCGCCGTTGCGATTTCGGCCTCTCCTACGCAAGTCAGCCATTTCGCGCCCTTCTCGCGGAACGTTTACGGGGAGCTTTTATAGAGCTTTCGGTCGGAAATAGCGAAAATAGCACGGCTAACCCAAATTTGCGCGGCGGCCGTGTCGCGAGGCTGCGATTGTTGCTTATTCGGGGCTAACGACTCTTGCCACTGTAAACAGGAGGTGCTGACGAGAATCGCTTGGTTCGAGGTGATATCCGCGCCGTTTCTTCGTTTACGACTAGTGTTTTATTGTTTAAGCTTGTCGTTTTCGATGATTTCTGAGGTGTGCGAATTTGCGGGCCATGGAAAATCATTTATTACATCCGGGGCGATATTGTCTTACTTAAATAGAGCACGCTAATGGATAAAATGTGTATCGAGGAAATAGGCGTTGCCTTATACTTCGGTAGATCGATTTGATAGAAAATTACGTCGACGCTGAGAAATGAAAAGATAGATATACTTTGTACTTTTACGCGATAATTCCAGTAGCAATTAATTTTAAGGCGAATATATAAAGGTGTACTTCAATCAATACAGTTAAATTGTGCTACACTTCAGGATTTGATAATGCGTGACCATTTTAAAGTATGCCAGTTTAACCCGCTTACTTAAAGTATTTAAAGTCATATTTTAATTGCAATGATTATAAAATTAGATAATTTGTGATTTTAGAGTGTTATATTGTTCACCTCTTTCTTTCACTAAATATGCAAGACTTAGTTAGATTATAAATAACTAGAAATTTTATTGAAATCACAAATTAATTATATTAAAAAGTAAAAGTTAATTAATTGTACATTGAAAATTAATTAAGTCATATTGCTTGAAACGAGTTTCATCATTGCGACATCACGTGGCGATTTTCAGAGTCGCTGCTCTCCTCACGATAGTCGTATACCTCGAGTCGGTTATGTAGATCACTGTTTTAATGTTTAAACTTTAACTCTATTGTTATTAACACTCATTAACATTTAAAACAATAATAATTAGCGAACAAGTAATATCTGGCAATATTTTTCAATAAATTCTAGAGTTTACGATGTTTAAGTAGATACGTACCGAGTATGGTCAGACACGCATCTCGATCGAAATTTTTAAACATACGCCCAATACCTATTTTTCCAAGCGCAGAAAATAATTTTATAACGTTGTAACTTTAAATTATGAAAATATATATTTAATAAAGCTTGTTTAATATTAAATAAATTAGTAAATAAATAAAAGACAAACCAAAGCTCTCAATATTCTCGTGATATAGTTTGTATAGTTGGTCACACGTGCAACTTAAGGTGATAAACTTTCTCTCAATGTTTCATCGTCAAACTCGACACGGCGTCGCCCGAAAAATTCTTTGCGAAAAATTCGCTCGACTTGCGAATTCTCAAGCGGCACGAGCCGCTCGAAAGTGACATCAGCCGTAATATCGGCCGTCCCGTATCGTCCTTGGTCGAGGGACGCGATGTGCGTGACTGCTCTCCGCTTAAAAAAAAAACGAAAAAAACAAGAGAAGTCCTCCGGTCGACGTTATTTACCGTGCAAATTCCCGCTGTTCTCCCTCATCGCGCACTTGGCTTTCGCGACATTGTTTGCCCGGCGCTTTTCACGCTCCTCGCGCCGCAGCCCCCGCTGCTCGGGAGAGCGATCTGCAAACAGTCTGATATGATTTGTTTGAGAGCAGGGAAGCGAGCAGCTGTTGGGACAAGAGATTTAATTGAATTTATAAGGCGTTCGATCTTTAGAAATTGATCCGAAAAATAATGGAACGCGAAATACGTATTTTTGTTTTGTGTTTGATTTATTTTAATACTGTGGTGTGGACGTAAATCCGGAAGTACTAGGTGATGGTGAAATAGAAGTTAGCTATATTTTTTTAAAGATTACAAACGGGACGCTTTTAAATATTTATCAGTTGTCCGTCAATCTTAATGGATTTTTAATATTTATTAGCATACATTAAATGTTCGACCGTTTTTATTGAAATTTCAATGTTTCTCACAGTCTGGAGAGATATTTAAACGATTTTGTTATACGTAGATCGATAGAGAATAAATTAAAAGTATTATATAGAAATTAAAAAAAAAATAGTTTAGAAAAAAGGTCTGTTAGTGTCCATTGACAATTTTGTGTGATGAATGTCAAGATCAGACTGTAACACTTAGCTGCGCGTCAACCGGTACTGGAATGTCGCACCGCTTACTCTTCTATATTTAGATATGCGCAAGTTTAATACACACATCCGCGATAAGTGCCTGATGTATATGCATCCATAGTTTTTGGAGATTTTAACCTTCAACTCCAAAAATGTTTGCCAACAGTTTTCACCGCGAAGAAATAAAATATTGATTTACTCGAAATTTACAAGTCTTTAATTCAAAGTAAATAAATGCTACATATTCATATGTAAATAGAAAGACGTTTTTCATGCATCAATGATTTAAGACAGTGACACCATAAATTTCTCAAATTAACGATTCGAAAAGCAACTCCTTCGCACTTCACCCACGATAAAATATGAAAATAAACACCGACTGTTTACGACCAGCTCACTTAGAGAGTCCCATGCTTCTAAAGTATCTCGCAGTCTGATCGATGCGCTTCGACTCCATTGGGAGATCGGTGGTTTGATCCAGTTGAAAGGAAGAGAGCGAAATATTTTCCACCTTTTTTTCTCATGCCATTCGCCGAACCCTCGTGTATGCCTTATGCATGTAGAATTTGTGCCAAATACCAGTCCTTCTATGTCTCCGTCTGATGTGTGTCTGGCTCGGGCCAAACGACGTCGACTGTAAAAATGACCTTTTTACGCAAATGAAAAAAAAATTGGTCGAAATTAATGTATCCGGCCTGTGCCCCTTAATTGAATTATATAGCTTTGACTTTGTAATCTCGCTGAATTTACCGACATTTTTCGACAAATGACATCTCTTGAATTTTTAAAGTCTTACTTTTGTTCTAAAACAATCTCTAGCCACAATTAAAACGACGAATGACAATTTTATAATTATAGTAAGAGGACGAATTTTAGGAAATAATTTTTGAACCAGAACAATGAATACGCATAATTAAAAACGTATCAAAGAATATTCTCATGACTTTTTTTATTTATAACATTTAATTTTTAATGAAACACTTCCAATTCCCACGAAATAAAGAAGTTTTTTTTTAACTATCCTTCTTTTATGAGTACCCGATTGGCGAATTCCGTGACACGTGTTCATCAAAAAAAAAAGTCTCTACACACGTGGAACGAGTGCAACATCCCAATCCTTTTACAAATCAACGATTCGATTAAAGACTTAAACAACACTACATCACAGTAAATACTCAATTAATTAGACAAAGTGATAAAGTGACCAGACGAATTCAAGCTCATCCGAGATCGCAAGGAAAATGATCGGAGAAAATCGGGAACTTGTCGCATTCATTCGTCCGCGTCCGTCACCCAGGAATTCCATTAAGACGCCCAGGCTCCCAAGCGATCGGACCTTTTCATTGTTCCCCGCTCCCTCCCCCTTGCGCCTCGATCTTATGCAACGGCGTCCGGCGGTTTTTCAAACGTCGCCCCCGTTTTTTTCTCACGCGGACTTGGCAGAAGCTACCGCGCGCGCTGGCAATCGTGATTGATTTGACGCTTCGATTGCCCCGGGACTCGGGAGAGTCGCCTTCGCCGGACGAAATTAGTCCTGGCGCTGAGAATTCGCATCTTTTTTTTTATCTCGGCTTTTCGGCTTGATTGGAGAGTGGATTTTCTTGGACTTTAAGCAGCGGCGTTAAAGGAGTGTTTTATTTATTTGAATATTTTTTACTCTATTAATTAATTAGATTTGTGTAGAAGATATACAAAAAATAAAAAATCTAAAATTTTTAATTCAGTTTAGAATTAAATTCAGCAGGAATTTCACTAATTTATTGTATATATATATACCTTTCAATTTAAGAAGTGTGATTTTTACAAATTTAAGTTGAGAAAAACGTAAATATAAACTTCAATTTCGTTTAGTTTCGTTTCACCGTAAACAGCATGCAGCAAAGTGTAAATTAAACAGGTGCTCCCAAATTTTTATGGTCAATCCACTGTTTAGTAAATCCTGTGTAATTGCAGCTGATTAGCATCTTCACTATATAACTGAAAGAATTTTTGTCGGTTTTCACAACACGCCGATCACCTTCTCTAAAGTGTGAAAAAATTACCATAATTAAACCATTAAAAAGCAAAGCTGAAATTACTTTAAAAGTTTTCCCGACGCCTATGCACATTAAAAGATTAACTAACCAAAGGCCGCACAAAAAGTACTTCACACTGGAAAGTCAGCCGATGCAAACTATGATAATTAGGCGTGCGTTTAAGTACCAAACGCGCCCTGTAAAAATAATAAAAAAAAGTGAATGATCAGCGACACAAATCTAAAATAGACTTCCTGCTGACGCAACGGCGAACGCGCGTCTGTCTGCCGCGCCGAGAGAAAGAAATCGTTAAAAAACAAAGAAAAAAATTCTTAAGAAAAATGAGAGGAAAGAGTCATGGAATAACGCAAACTTGACATCCGCGCTCCCTTAATCGCGGCTTTGCATGAGCAGCTCCGTGGGCTCTGCCCTTAAACGATCGACCAGCGCGTCGACATTGACTCGGCAAAGTCCACTATTTGCGACGCCACGCGGGGTCCTTCCTTTTTCTGTCTCGTCGAGTCGCCCACGTACGGCGAATCCAGGGCCGTCGAGTGGTTCGTCTTGAAACGATTAGAATCGTGCCAATGTTGCCGTCGCGGACGTGAGAGATCGCCGCTGACGCGCGCCTTTTGGGTAAACGCCTCGCGCCGGTTCCTCGCTTTCGCGACTCCGCGCTAAAACCTTTCGGTGGCCGGTGCTTCGCCTCGGAACCGATTTAAACTTATTGCAATTTTTACCGGGTGTTTTATGACCTGCGCTTTGACTGCAATTTCATTTTTTTTAATTTTAACTGTGCTTTACTTACTGCCTTCAGACTTAACAATCGGCCGGTGACGTTTATTGAAATGAATGTGAGCACGTTGAAGCTTTCATTTTATTTACTTTTTTTTTAAGATTAAAATTGAGCGACTATGATAATCAAACATTTACTTACGAATTAAAAGTTTCAGTAAAATGTTATTATAAACATTTAATTATTGCTTATTCAAGTGGTTTTCGGAATTAGAACTTGTCAAGTGCAATATAACAATGGAAATTAATTACCATTTCAGAATTAATTAACTCATTATTGTCATACTGGACGTTAGTGAAATTCATAATTTTGCTAAGCGTATAATAATTTAGTCAATGTAGCAAAAATAATTCCATAAGTGATTACTCCAACGAAGCGTAATAAATCGAATTGTTAATCATAATAAATCGTAATAAATAGTTATTGCAGATCAATGCATCGCCAATACATCATAAAAAATTCGCGAGCATTTTAGTGCTACTAAATTTGAATTCCCCTTTAGATTAAAATTAATTTTCCAGAGTTTTAATTATTATATTACACTAAACCAATGTTCTATCAAATACTGTCTGTAAAAATAATCGCAGACTGTTTTAGTTTTTAAAAAAATTATCATACAATTTACCATAGTATAATTTTTTCTGACTGTAGGGAAAAAACAGGCAATATTTATTTATTTATTTATTTATCATTAAATCAACTGATATAGTATATAGTAGCCTTTAATTGCAATAAAAAAAATCAATAAAAATACTAATTTTATAGTCAAGAAAGACTAATAATAATTAGTACAATTATAACACTAAATAATTAATATAAACAGTTTTCTGAACCTACACTTCCTACCTGGCTAAACTGACGTATTTTGAATTCGCGGTAGTCCGTAAAAGAGGGTATTGAGGGCGCGCTTGTAAAAGCGCAATATACAAAAAGACCTTCCGCGCCGTGGCGACGAGATAATACCTACGCGTCCATAGCACTAAAATCTCGTTAAGGTAAAGAGAATTCGCGGCGACGTAGTCGCGCGTTTGCTATTTCAGCGCGTGAGCGATGACTGGGATAATGGACGCGACAGCGAATCCGCTCGCCGGCCCCCGCGATCATTATCTGCTAAATTGAAAGTATTTTCCGTGGCGAGCGTTACGAGCCCCTTTCTTGGCGGATGACGCGCGCTGCGACTTTTCGGTAAATGAATTGCTCGATGGATTTCATTTATACCGAATCGGTCGTTCCATTCATTACGATGGAATTTAATCTTCATCGACTTATTTTACGGCGGGTAATTGAATCGTTTGTACCGACTGTTGAAAGATTAACGATTTTAATCCCTCCATGAAAGTTCTGTAAGGTACGAAGTATGTATCATGTACTATAAGTACCTGACGATGTTATAGATTAGATTTAAACAAACTCAATTGAGTTTACTTAGTATTAGCAGATAATCTTTACAATCTACGAATTTTACTGTTATTCGTTATGAATAGTTCGATACAACAAATATAGGAACTAAATTAAAAATAGTACATTTTTATACGGGTGCGGAAGTGAATTATTTGCGTCGGGAGACGTTTTTAGGCCGAGCGAAGCGAGTTTGTTTGGAAAGTGAGCATTTTATTTTTATTTAATTAATGGGAATAAATTCCTCGGACACAAAAGTGTAATAGCCAAAAATTATATTAACAAATTAAACATAACTTATTATATGATTTTCTAAAAGAAAAATTTACGGGTCATTGATATCACATTTAAGACTAATAATTTTCGTTTTATGTTGCTTTATTTCCGAGTGATTCGAGAAGTGACTTCTGCGAGGATTACCCAGGAATAAAATAAAAATTTTATTCGCGTTATGAAAAAAGTCGTTCAATAAATAACATAAAAATAAAAGAGGACTTTGGGTCTCTACGGCAATTCCTCTTACTCTGCCCTGCTCGTCCTCAGCGTCGTTGTCTTCAAGGAAACTCTTCGAAAAGAGTTAAGGATCAGCGAGAGATCGATTCGCTGTGGGATTAGGGTACTCTCGCGAATCGTCCGGAAGAAGTGAGACGTTCAACGCCGCGGAGACGTTATAAAGGGGGATTACGTAAGTTTTATACGGGAGTAGATGTGAGTGCTGCGCCGATGATGTACGATCGACATAACTCAAGCTACGCGCTCATTCAAACGGTGAAATATGTGCGCAGGTATGATTATTACTGCACGGCCCAATCGTGCTATTTGCAAATGTATACAGTAGTGCAAAAAGCAACAGCTATTCATAATCTTCCCAGAATTTTATTCAAATGCGTTGATATAGTGAAGAGGATCGCATGTAATATGAAAATTTTCTTTTAAATAGACTGAAATTAATATTGCGTTTAATTAAATATTGATAAAATCAGGAATTATTTTATATAGTATCATCGTATCTGTTAAAATATGCATGAATGGAAGCAGGTTTTATTAATTTGCACGAGCAACATTAAATTTATTTTAAATTTAATTAAATTTGCGTGAAAAAAAAATAGAATTTAAAAAATTGAGGTAGATTGACAAAATTCGTTATTGTAAAAAAAATATGCATTTAAATAGTTTTAGTTTAATAAATTCTTAGAAACAATTTTATTTAACTTTTTGGTAAGCACTTTAATCTGAACTGGAAATTTAACGAATAGTTATACAATTACTAACTGCTTCTATACAGTTATAATTTACTCAGTTAAATAAATAATTACGTTAAAAGTCTCCCCTACGTTGAATATTTTTATTACATTGAGATTAAAATATATTCAAGTTTACTTTTGGTCTAAATAACTAAATATATACAGTTAAAATTTACTCAGTTAAATAAATAATTACGTTAAAAGTCTCCCCTACGTTGAATATTTTTATTACATTGAGATTAAAATAGATTCAAGTTTACTTTTGGTCTAAATAACTAAATAAAACTAATCGTACTGCGTTCAACAGTACACCAAATCCATATCTCTAACTAAATGTTTCGGACTTATCACTTAAGAAACCATCTCCCTTAAAATAAAAAAATCCGATTCCTCCACGTATCCGCGGAATCGGTAGTAACAAGTGCGCAGAGAGTACAAATTGACCTTCAAACTCGCCGCAAGGCAAATTAATCTGGAAGCGCAAGTGCAAGGCCAAAAAGGCGTGATCGCGCAATTCCACGGCGGGAACTTCACAAAGTCGAAATTCGCACTTGGCGTCCGCGGAATGCCGCCCCGGCGCTTGTGCGAACAAGCGACCAGCCGGTAAGACACTTAAACCGAGAACTCCGCGCTAACCGTTTAAACGGCGGGCCGCTCGTTTAAGTGCACGCGGTCACGCATCGTTCGCCGCTTAACAAGAGGATCGCGCTTCGGCTACCTGACCCCGCGGCCCGCCGCAATTACAGCGGCCAAGTGGTCGAAGCCGACGATTTCATTGCCTCGATGGGATAGGCATGCAGAGGATGATTTTTTTAGTTCCGCGTTCGCAGGTGTGGCGCTGTTTTCTTTGTTTTCTAGAGGGTACGGTCTTTTAAGTCTGTTGGATTTTTAATGCGTGAGGTGCGTTTTAAATTGAACGAGTTTGTTTTGAGTGCAGTTTATGCGAGCGTGAAAAATATTTTGTAAAAAATATTATCCGCTATATAAGCATAATTTATACGATAGAAAAATTATGCAAACGGTTTAGATATCGTGCAGTTTACATCAGTATAAAATTAATTTCCAGATATGTTAATCAGGTGTATATAATATTATGTTATAATTTTTTTTTAACGGGTTGAAGAGTACTATTAAATATTGCAAACAATCTGTTTTTTAAACCTGCGTTTGTTAGAAAAATAGGTAGATAAAAATTTGTATACTGCAGAAATCGACAATTAATTTTACTTGCAGCAAAAAATGTAGCAAGAAATCATTAAGTATAAAATGGGAACCGATTGTTAAACAAGTAGAATTAATCTACCTGGACTTGATCATTATAATTCGTAACACTTGATTCTACTTCTTTTTGCAAGTGTTTATTCCATTTTCAGTTCTCCATCCATTAACGGAGTATGATTCACTAAGATAATTTTAGGAACGTTAGACCCTATTGATTCAGTGATTCAGATAGTTCACTTTAATTGCACTCATCACTTTGTCGCGTAAAACAAATGTTTTTTTCCAAGAGCGAGAAAACCTATAACTTTTAAAACATTTTAGCGCACATTATTTTTCGCCATTGTCATTTCGAGCTAAAGCAATTACTTATGAGACCACGAGCTCCCGCATTGTATTTTTAAATATGAGTACGTCTGTCATTGGGCCATTGTCACGGTCACGGTCTCCAGGCACCATCACCTCCCATTGTTTCGTTATTTTCGGCAATGCTCGCGAACCACGCGTGAAAGGCAGAACAAAGTCAAACCATTCAAAATAAAAAATCGTCGAGGGAACAAAAGCACGCGAAAAAAAAATAAAAAAGTGATCTCTTTTTCGAGCACTCATTTTGATCGGCGGCTGATCTATCGATCCGATCGCTCCACACGCTAACAATCATTTCACGCTCGAACGGTAGCGGAGCGCTCACTTTTCGCGGCTCGCGTACACAACGAGAGTCGAAACAGATGTTATCGACGGGAGAATGTGGCGAAGGTAGTACAAGTCCCTTTTTTATTCTCTCTTTCTTCGAATTTTTTTTTTTTTTACCACGATTCAAGGAAGGGTGAGGGGATATGAGAATTGCCGTAAAAATTTTATTGCGCGAGACAAGTATCGTAAATTTGTGCAGTTTAGTAGCGGGTATATAAACGCTTACGTCATGCTCTTTTTATGAATAACTGTTTATTTTAGCGATTAGCATAACTTTGTTTGATTTATATTAAGTATTGATCGGGCGAATTTTGTAAGCGGTTGAATTGCTTATTTGTCGATTATGAAACTAAGCGGTCATTATTGTTAGGTGCTTTATTAGTGCTGCTTGAGGGAATAGGTGAATTATTAGGAAAATTAAGGCTTTGCTTTAATGCAACTTTTCATTTGCCGCAATTAAAGGTTGCGGCTTAAATGTTCGAATATGGAAAATCAATTGCTGCGATTACAAATCTGCCTTTTTGCCGTATAGAAGAAATAATAGAGTGATTGCGGGTATGGAAGAAATAACGTATTACGATATAAGAAACCTATTATTTAAAATAAAATTCAAATTTATAAATAAATAGAAGACAAGTAATCGATCTGACATTTACGGCTTTAAAAAAATAAAATAATTAATCCTTTGCTATATCTATAAATAAATTTGCAAGAAACCTTGAAATTTAAAAGTGTATAAATACTTGTTTATTTATTTTTTGTCGCACTGAAAAATCTGTTAATTTTTATAACAACTGTATACAGCCATAATACAAACTGCCGTTACTGCTTCTACTACTAATACCACAAAGGAAAACCAAACAATGTAAAAATAAACTCCAACTCACTCTTTATACATCCATTAATGAGGATAAATCAAATTTCAGAACCACCTTCCGATCTTAATTTAAATCCACCTAAAAATAGCCACAGTAAACCCAGCACGCCGATCAAAAATTCCCATCGATCATCGGTGAATAAAAAAAAAACACAAACTCATCGCGAGCGAAAAGGGTCCTTGCCCTTGGCTCGACTCGCCCTCCGGGTGTCGCTCGCGTGGTCGAACGTCCCAATTACGTAAGACGACCACCATCTATGATAAGCGCGGCTTTTTGCCCGGTAGGAATGCGAGAGGCGGGCAAGTCCGAGGGGGCACATTAAGTGTCTGCGCAATTAGCCACACCCTGACGGTCGACGACGAGGCCTTATCTGACCCGACTGCACCCTTCGATCCTTCGCCCTTCGTGCCGTCGCTCGGTTAAAGCGAACGCGACTTTCGGAGAGTCCCGAGCACGATGCGACTCGTTATTAGCTATAAAGTAACTGTTATTAAATTTGTTTTTATACGTTACTTTGTACATGAATTTTAATAGGTGTAAGGACATAATGATATTTGCCATAAGAGATAATGCCGTCGGGATTTTAGAGATTATCTGGGCAGATGATTAAATTGTAAATAGAGGAATCGATCGTCCATTATTGAAGATCTGGAAAGGTGGTATTAGTTTTCTTCGAAGATATTTACGAAGCTTTGCTTATCTTCAAGATGTACTTTCATTATTGATTCGCTTGAGTTTCAATCTTATTACCGGTTCCTTTTTGTACACTTTTGCAATCGTTAAAGCGTTCAGATACGAAGCCTCTGAATAAGGAATGAAAAGTAAAATAAACATTGTAAATTTTATTACAAGAATAAATAAAAAAAAGTTAATTAACTTAAAGAAATTAACACTTTTATACCGTTACCATATTATTTTAAAAAGCTTTTTATCATCGCATGCAATAATATGTGCAGTATGATAACTCGTCCGTTGCGAGAAAAAAAATTAAGTAGTAGCGTGGAATTAAAAAAAAAAGGTAAAGCAAAATAATACTTAATGATAATTAAATGAAAATTTAATACATATTTTGCAGTTTCAGCTTCGACCTACATATTTTCGAACAGGTATCAACACCTACTTATTCACTTTAATGTTTTCCTCGCGATTCTCTTTGGTCTCGTTCGCAGGGTTCAATTAACCCGCGACTGTTTCTTCATTTAGGCGAAAGCAAAAGGCCTATCCCAAGGGAAGCATCTGGAATATTACTCGTGCTTTTGCCAAACAACGTGTTCCTTTTAATTTCGAAATGCATCAATGCGATTCGCCTTTAACCTATTAAATTTTACATTAAGTACATCTGTTTCATGAAAGTCCATTGTGGTGATCCGCCAATAATATTTTATTTAGGATAGTTTATAAAATAGACTTCTCAAGTGGCCTATTTATTGATAAATGAATTTGCAGTAGATGCAGTGAAGAGTTAACACAATAAGTATAAGGAAAATGAAACAGAAGAATTTTTACACAAGGAGCCAGTAATTGATTGAAAACAAAACGAATGTTGCTAATTAACGTTTCATTCGGTGCACTATTTTATTGCGTGTTTTATTCTCGCCTATTTTTTTTCCTGTTTTTTTTTTTAATTAAAACATGAAATAAAAGCATCGATAGTATTTATATTGCTCCCTCGCTGCATTTAATTGAAGGTTTATATTGATTTTCTTAGAAATTTGAATAATTAACATCGAATCCGTATTAGTGCTTTGGTGGAAAAAATGTAAACAATATTTAATAAAAGGCCTTTAAAACAAATAAAAATCAACCGCGGCTCTATCTTGTAATTTGGTGATTAATTAATAATATCGTTTCAATTAAGTGGATTCATGGAATTCCGTTTACCCTGGAAAATCTATATCGCTCATAATTTTAAAAGCAAACGCAGTTTATTCTATTTTATTTTATATGCCTGGAATTCAGTGTATTTAATAACAACCCTCTTTTAATTGGGTGTCTGGGCAACCAATATCTAAAGAATAAAATTAATTTCTGGTTTTCTAATTGGTAGACATATTGTATATTCTTTTATAATATTAATTATTTTAACTGCAATATCTATAAATCGTGATTAATAAAAAAAAAACGCTCGTCACCGATCCATTACAGTAATTCATGTGAAATTTAATTATAATGAACTAATTAAATTTTCGCATCATTTTTAACAATGCTTTACTTAAAGTTTTCCGAAAGCAATATTCGATCGCGTTATATAACACGAGCTTTTTTCTCATTGTGCCGACCTTTCACATAAAGGTCATTGTAAAATCCGCAAAAAAATAATCTTAGGAAAAATTCTCATGGAGTCCCAATTTCTAGTATGACTTAATTTCCGTTTTACTGAATTCTGACGGTTACATGTACGTCGCGGAAAACAATATTGTAAAAATTATCAGACGTTTTATCGTCCCTTTATTTACACGCGACCGCGTAATAGAAAAATATAAAAAAATCTTTAATAAGTATACATTGTTTCCATTGAAACGCTTCCAGATGCGTCCATAAACATTCCTTTTTTCGCGATCTTTTGAAAGAGCGAAGCTTATACAAAACACCATTCAGTTGTGTTTCCCGCGTGAAAACGATTGCCCAACCGCAAAAAGCAATAAAAATATTTGATTTCTCCATTGATTATCGACCGTCGTCTTGAAGCTTTTAGATTAAGACATTTGCCGTCTGAGGAACATTTTCACGCGAGGCTGTGATCGTGCATACCATTACGAGGTTTAGATGAACATCGATTTTAGCGCCTTGTTTTTTCTTGCGGCTACATCTGTCAGATGCGTGAAAATAAGGTCATCGTTCGCGGAAAAGCGCTTCTCATTGGTGTGGTGAAACGGCGCATTCGACGATGACGAAAGTGGCGCTGAACAAATTCTTTAATGAGAGATGAAGCTTACCAATTAAAATGCCCGTACCTTTACGTCGGCCTTTCGATTCATATAACGTTTGCTTTATTTTAGTAAATGGAAATTTATTTTATTTGTTTAGCGACGCGCACGTTTAAATGAATAGTCAATATGAATGCACGGCTGATTAAAAGGTACATAAATATAAAAAGCTTGTAAATGGCTTGAACACTTTCTTTGATGAGAGATAAAGCTTGCAAATCAAAATACATTTTATATCGATATATACTTCACCACAATATTCGTATATTTATTAATTTTATTGGTTAAAAGTGCCTTTCATTCATTCAATGCAGTGTCTATTCAATTACTAAATGTGCTATTGAAATTCTATAAGTACTTATAAAATATATCTAGAAAAAAAGTCTCTTTGCAACTCTGAATGCGACTTTCCTGCTGACATTTTGCAGCCTTCGTCAATTAAGAAATGTGAATCATCTCCCTTACAATATTATATCCCGCAAAATCAGCTCCGATAAATTCAACCGGGTATATCGGTTCGAGTAGACCCTTCGGTCGGGCGCAGTAATTGAGCATTCAAGAGCGTACCCGTCACTATCGGCCCACGGGGGAGACTCGAAAGAGAGACGGAAACGCGGCGCAGCGTTATGGGCCGATTCCGTTGCGCATGCACCTCGGTGAACAAAGCGCGATCGTCTCTCCCGTGCAGCGGATGGCACGGATTAATTAGCGCCAATGAAAGTCACGGCCTCAATGCTGCGTTAAAAACGCGTCCAGACGCTTTATTCGCCAACCTCCAGGCCATCTTCAGAATGACATTGTTGATGGTAGAACAGTCACTAGAAAGTCGAATTACTATTTTTAATCATTTTTTAAATGAGATTTTTTTTTAATTTTGATTTGCAATGACTTCTGCTGTCTGTTTTGCCTTTTTTCGTTCGGGATTCTGCGTTGTCATTTGAAAAACAATTTATCAAATTTTAATAATTTAAATTTTTCAATTGCGTTTTACATTCGTGCAAATCTTGAGGTAGTAATTACGATACTTATGTCAAAAGGAAAAATTAGGATATTATTTTTTTTTTACTTAAAATATTTCAACGAAAGCGTGTGTCTTGCTGTACTCGGCTGTTACTACTTATAACACATTCAATAACGTTGTAGTTTTTCATCTAGTATTCGTGAAATCGGTCCTTTTTTTTCAAGGAAATCACGCAACGTGTGCTTTTTTTCGCGGAAATGTCACTAACTTTGTTCATTTCAGAAGCACAATCTATAGTACAATAAGTATAAACAAAAATGTTAATAAAATATTAAAATAAAAGGAATTCTTCTCCCTCGAAATTAGCGATCCTGTTTTCTTTTCTCCGCCAAAGCTAGCCGAATCCCTTCGAGTCCAGGATCGCAGAGATAATTTTTTATTCGCAGATAATGCACCCCGTCCTTTAGCTCAATCGTGATAGGACCTCGCGGCAGCCTCATCCACGCGTGCCTCGACGCGATTCTCTTCTTTAAAAGGCGTATACACACGCGCGTGTGGGTTATCGCTTTCACCTCGACCGACGCTCACGTAGGCCCACGTGCTCGGCGTAGCGGCCACGCGTAAGCTTTGTGTTCGCGCTCATGAATTTGAATGGAGCTTCAAACGGACTCTGTGCAGCAGCCGCAGGACTCTGGGGTACATGCGTGCGCTTTTGCGATGCCTCGGCTGATGTACTACTTTTTTTTTAAACGGTTTTTCCTAACTGTTTGTTGCTTTGCCGCGGAATTCATATTTGTTCGGATAATAAATAAATATTTTGTAGCTTGAAACGGAGATGAGATGAAGCTTAATTGTTATTATATCGGTCGACTAATTCGGCATTGTAAGCTTTAAGTGCGAGAAAGTGCCTTTAAAACGAAACGATAATTCTTAAGTTACGTTTGTTAATAAAAAAAAATTATTCGATGATTATTTTAGTATTGAGATTTATATTAGATAGGATAAAGTTTTTAAGTTTAAAAGTAAGAGAACTCTAGTAATTAGTGTCATTTAAAATTTTGGGAACTAAATAAAACGTATATATAACAGGTTAATTATAAAAAAAATACGAAGAAAATCAACAGAAATAGTGTATTTATGTAAATGTCTTGTAAACTATCAGTTCTCAATCTGTTTCCAATTTTCTTCATTCAAATATACTCAAATTTCATACTGAGCTCTCATCAAAAGATTTATTTTCCTTGACCCAAATTAAAAAAAAAAAAACAAACAAGAGTTCTCTCATGAGAATAGGACCGGTTGCATGTATAGCCATGAAGATTTGAAATATTTATCTTTATTTAAATTGCTAATCAGACCAATTGCACAATTTTCAATTTTAAAACTTAACTCGAGGCGCAATATTTTTTAAATTAAAAAAATCTTAATCTTAGTTACTCATATTCAAAACTCATTTTACCAGGAAGCATTTTTTGGAGGATTTTCTTAATCCAAATGAAGACAACATTACAAATCTGTACAAATCTTCTTTGAAGTTCTTAGTTTGTAATGTGACTCTAATCATTCCATCCAAAGAGTATTGTTACAAGTAAGCAACAAATTTTGTTAGAAAAATTTAGTTTAATTTTTTCTGGTGAAAAGCATTATCTAGAATAAATTTAATTAACTTAATTTCAACTTTCACCAGAATTTAAGAATAAGCTGCGTTTTCATTTCTTGTATAAGAATAGTGACAAGAACTCATTCCTCACCTAACAAAATTATCTTTATTGCGTTAAAGAGCCAATTTAATTGATCTTATTTTTGTTAGAAAAAGAGATTTAAATAGATTTTGCGAAAAAATGCTATTTCTTTCAGACGAAAAAGCTTTTTCAAGGAAAAGCACGAAAATCGATAAGGGAATTCTCGGCCATTACAAGGAAAATCAGGAATCACACTTTGAAATTAATCAGGGGCTCAGGTTTCGCGAGCTATTTCTTCCATCCTCACCACACCCCTCCTTCATTACACACCCGTACAGTTAATTTCCTCTTCCTGTCCTCTCTCGTTTATTCTGTCTCCTCACATTTTCTCGTAAATAAACTAAATAAAGATTTGTACGATGATTAAAATTATTATTTAAGTAAGTTTTTAATTTGCTAAATGCAAATGTATTATTTTCTATTAGACTAATTGGAATACTACAAAGAACTTTATACCTATAATAAATTAAACATATCATTTTATTTTAATTAAAAAAAGTAGCTTACATTTTTTTTGCATCGAATATTTTACAATTCTGTCATATTATCCTACTTAATGTAAATTCTTTTATTCCAGGTTCTTCTTGTTTCAATCTACCTAATAAATGAAACTTGAAGCCAAGTCTTTCACGGCAAATGAACTGATCGCTAAGAGAACAGTTTGACTTCGGACAAGTTAGCAACTTAAATTCGGCATTGTGCACCGCCTAAGTCGAATCAACAATACTCCGAGACCCGCGGTATTTAAACCAGTGCCTCAGCTTCACGAAACTTCCGGTAAGCTCCTCGAAACTTAAGCCCTCGCACGCGATTCTGCCGCTCCGTTATTACTCGAATGAGGCAGGAAAATTAGCAATATCGAGTTCCCAAGACGATTACACACTCCTGGCAACATCCGACCTCCTCGAGAGGCGCATCCAGTGAGCATACACTTCTGCTCCTTACGAAGAAAGAAAAGAATGAAAGAAAGAAGCTCGATTCAGTACTTCCGGTTAGGCATTTTATTTTTCAAAATATTAAAAAGCTCCGCGGCCGCTGCCAACTTCTTTAACATCGTGGCTCTCGGATCTGCTATACGTGACGAGGCCTAGGAGCTGAGCCGAACCGATAGCGGTGTAGCCAAGGGCGAGCAGCGCGCGCCATTGTGGACTCGCGCTTCAATCGAGATCGAGGTCGAAAAAGCTTCGGAGCTGCAATATGCGGCCGCGTGCTAAGATGAATGCCTCGACCCAGACACGCGCTCACGGGGTTGACTTTTTCGCAGGGCGAAATGAAACGGGCGCATTCGCTGACTTCGAGATTTCGTCTGTTCTATTATTGCGTTTTGAATCGAGGATCACTGGGCACGTGTTCTCTTGTTTTCTTAGATCTTAAAAAAGTGCTTTTAGAAGTAAAGGCGAACGTTCATGTTTTAGACGGCAAGTATAAGTTCCTTTTCGATACTCGGAAAGAAAAATCCAACTTTTATAGTAAGAATGGGGGTACTAGTACAGTTTATCACCAGCGTTACTTTATTAGTATGAAAATTCATGCAAATAATCATGGATTTTGAGCTTTTAAAGTAGACTGTCTTTTCATATTAAAAAAGTAAGCAGTGTATAAGGCGATTCTATATAAACAACATCGGAAATCTTAGAAGTATGAAATTATACTATAATAGTATAAGGAACATTTCCTAAATTACAATCATATGGATTCTACACGGAGAAAAAAGTTCTAGTAAAAATTACTATACTGTTATGTAATGCAGGGACAGACTCAACGCATCAAAAATTTTTATTATAATAAGTTAATATATAATTTATTATAAGTTCAGCAAAAATTACTATGAATCTAGCAAATTTTACTATACTTTCTAGTAAAATTTTTTATTTGTCGAGTCTGTCCCTACGTTACAAAACAGTATAGTAATATTTACTGGAACTTTTCTCTCCGTGTAGTAAAATACGAAGATTTTTCTTTCCTAGTACGTTTAAGTTTCCCCAAAAAATCAATTCAATTAATTATATTGAATATAGAATTGAAATCTTAATTGATTTGAATCTAATTACTTCTCTTTCGTAGGTATACTAAAAAAGGGATATTTTAAGAATAGCAATGGTTACAAATCTTATTAAGAATTTATTTTTAGAAAACCTCACTTCCTCTGTTAGTTTATTAAATCGATACAAAGCGAAAAGAGGGAAACGAATAAAAGATTGTATTACCTTTAAAAAATAACGGAAACCTAAAACTTCGACCGAAATAGTAGCAAAAAAATATGCAGTAAAAAGTATACCAATAACGTCTCGAAACAAACTCCAATCCTGACCTCGCAGTATCTACGTATAAGAACAACCGAGCGCCATAAATTCCAGCCTACTTCTCCAACCTCCACCCTTCGTACTCTGCTACACTGCCGCGCAGCTCAATGCACCGGTCGTCGTCACGCCACGTGCCAAAGTACAGAAAACTCCTTTCCGCGGAGGATCACTCCGCGGGTCTTCGCGAGGCACCCACACGCGCGTCCTCGCCGGAGTCGTGTTCGGCTTATGCGCCGGGACACGCGAGCCTGCCTCGTGTAGCCATCAATTCCGTCGGGGGATCGATGATCCTGCGTGCGCCGGCCTACTCCGGAAGCCCGGTATACACGAGACCGAGTGCACCTATGCAGGTATATACCCGAGCGAGGGGGCCTCGGCCAAATGAATCGTTCGTACGCGACTTCAAGAGGCGGAGGGTCCGACGGTACTTTTGACGGCGCAGTAGCGCAGCAGCGACGGTGTTGCAACTGCACACCCATCGATCGAGATAAATTCGCTGGGGAATCGGTTGCGATATCGCGTGCTCGTTTAGGGAAAAAGAGTGAAGGATCGAATTTTTTATTTTATTTCTGACGGTGATGACTAAAGATCGCCGTGATTTTAAGTGGTTATTAACTTTTTTTATTGTAAAATTGTTTGGGTAAATATAGATGACAAATATCAGATGTTGAATTGATTTTTCTTTATAGTGTGCTTTTACTTTGAGATTTTCTTTAGCGACTTTAAAAACCAATATATAGAATAAGGCGTGAAACTTTTAAGATACTATCACCAGCGATTTACCTTACCATCTATAAATTATCTTTTGTCGAATGTTCATATTGGATTTGAACAAATGATTTATTTCCACTGTTTTTGTGCGGAAACTATATAAACTTTCTTCGAGTCCTTTTTAAATTCCACATTTTATTCATATTCAACGTAGATGAAACGGTATATTACTAATGCTGCATCGGTTCAATTTTTTCGTATTACGAATATCTTCTACTTTTAAATTATTGTAACCGCATAATAATAAACGATTACAAGTGATACATTTTTTCTCAATGAAAGTAAATAATAATAAATCTAAATACATTTAAAAGAAGTCGATAAAATACCATAGAGTGTAAGAAATATTTGACTCAAGCGTGGATTAGACAATACAAAAATATTTATCACATCGACGGATGCAACTATAGCAGACGCAAAAACGCAGACTTTACGGTATTAATAAAATCTTCAGCGTGGCTCTTTAACTCTTACCAAGCGGTCGACTTGATTTATTGAGATATTTTCGCTGCAGTTGTGTCTCTTGTAACTTTCGATAAAGCGACAAACGTAATTCAAAATTTAGGTCAAGCACGACGATTAAGATAGGCAAAAAGCTGTACTATAGCCGATTATGTCAGTGGCATTGACCAATGAATTACGAATTCCCTGGTGTCGCTCCGATGTAGCAGTCCAGAACGTAGTAAGAATTTATGCCGAATATCAATTTGTCACTCGGGTTGTGCGCCTTTTTTTACGGTGTGCATGAAAACATGTTTTACAGATTGGTTATACGAATGAAAACTGTTATCTGTTTGAAGAAAATGTCGGCAACGTAAAACTTTATATAATACTTCGCGATGTATTGTCTTAATGTGCCATCAAATTTATTCTAAAAAACTTTCCGGGTCTTTTTTTTTAACTATCAATTTAATGAGCCTGACTGTTTCGAAGATACAAATTAACATTTTATGGTCTAGTAAAAACTTTGTCAATTTCAGTGTTCACTCATTGGCGTTTCATTAGGCAACAACAGAAGTTTGGCATTTAGTTAAAAAAAAAAAAATTAAAACAAAAAAGAATCCACTCGATCGTCTTTTGACGGTTGGTTTGAAGGAGATAAAGATATTGAAAAAAAAAAAACAGGAGCGCGGTTCCCAAGGTCTTCATAAAACGTTATAACGACCAGGCTATATACACATGTATGTCCCACGTGTCATAAAGTTATTATTATTTCCTATCTGAGAACAACCCATTTTTCAATGGGCACGTCAGGCTATTCGGAAAACACAAAATCGCTTTGTTTTAAGTATGCACTTAATTGATCTTTCCATTCATTGTCTTTAAGGATGTTTTAAAAAATTAAAAAACGACATTGTAACTTTAACAAAGACAAATAAACAATCTTGCAATTATTTTAAATTTCATATATAAAGTCATCAGAGTAAAATTACCACCATTAGTCATAAAAATAGCCTATTCACATTTGTAATAACAAAATGACGTGTGTTCTTGAGAAACACCGGCCATTCTATACAAATGAAAAACTCAGCTGTGCAACAATCCAACACCAGCAAATATCGAAATCACTGAAAATTATACTTTAAAAAATGTCCTCCCGTTCTCTCCCGACAGGCACCTCCCGACTGTAGACATTGCGACATTCACTCGATAAAAAAGGCCGAAAAAGACACGACGAACTGAATAAGAAAAAATCCGCCAAAACGTGGTTGCGTAAATAATAAACCCGTAAATACTAAAACTACAACCGCGTAAATAATAAAAAAAAAACGACCCACAGCTCACTCAATTTCGTTGGTACACAATATCAAATCTAAACGCACGAAACATAGCAGCAACCGGTGCACCGCCGCCGGCGGCGTCCACGCCGCTTGGTACCGCCATATTAAGCAACGCGGGGACAAATTATGTACACCTATTATACCTACATGCGGCGGACGTGGGCGGCCGGGGAAGGACAGGCGATAAAATATGCGAGCGCGAGAAAGGGAGAAAGGTATATGGAGAATGCGCGCGTCTAAAAGAGAGAGAAGGAAGAGGCCGGATCATTGGACGGTGCTTACCTCGGCGGTGGACTTGGCGCGGCCGAGTCCGTTCATCCTGAGGCTGCTTTGGTCCCTCGGTACCTCGCTGACATCCGCGGTGTCATTGGACACGCAGGCACTAGGTGCCGGGGACGAGTGCGCCGTCGATCGCATTGCCTCGTCTCGCGGGCATCGGTCACTCGCCTGTCAAGGTGCGACGGCGATTCCCTTTCCTATAAGTGGCTTCTCTCTTTTGTTTTTTTTTTGTTTTGGGTCTCACTGATATTCCATGTTCACCTGCGCGCGTTTGAAAAACTGTTTACGTTGGTTGATTGATTACTGAATGCGTTTTTTATTTGCTCTTAGAAAAAATATTCTTAAAATTACTGTGGATATAAATTATGTTACTTCTGGACTATCCGATAAAAATTGTCATACTCTACAGTAAAATTTGCTATAAATATAGTAATTTGCAGTCAATTTTACTGGGCTGTATTAATCATTTTTATCAGAGAGTCTAGTCTGTAGTGACGTTACCAGATAGATAGTAATTTTTATAATACTTTATTCTTAATGTATTTTTTTTATAGATTAAATGTTGTTTTGCGACTTTGAAGCATTTGTTTTTTACTCTCATAGACTTTTCGAACAAAATTTAAGCAATAATATGTACAAATGTTTCATACTAATTATGCACGACTATTAGAATCAGTAATTATTTACTTTAAAATAGTGGAATTGATTAATGAAAAATAGCATATTTTCACATTTTGAAAGACAATCTTCACGTAAATTTTGTATGACGAACTTCTCTCGCAACTATAAAAATTAACTTTTACGGGGAACATTGAACATTTGATAGCAACAGTTACTTGCACATCCATGAATCAATGACACAATATCGAACTTCAAGTGATTATCCGCATTATCCACTTCATTTTTTTATATTTACATGTTGACACATTTGAATAAAATCGCCGAAGAAACGGCTGTGCATAATAAGCGATATAATAGATTTTACTAGAAAGCAAAGGCTGTCGCAGTCTGACTCACAATCATTACATAATTTCGACATATTTTTTTCCTTATTTCACTTAAAAATTCGCAAAACTAGTCGGACAGCTAAACGTTTAAAGCCTCCGCGTATATTCATTCCAACTAAAAGCACAATCACAAGCGTCACCCCTGATTCATTTCCCGACACAAAAAAAAAAATAAGATACACACTAATCACCAACGGAAAGACGCACCCCATCAATCGCACCTCTCACGCCAAAACTAAAAAAATCCAATCAAAACGCATCCAGAAATCAACGGCGCACTCGCGCAACCGCTAGATCAGAACCCCCGTAAAAAACTCACCCCGCGAAAATCAAACTCACCGGCAACTCAAAAAAAATGCCGCAGCCAGGCGACGATTTAAAAAAAAAAGCAGGCGAAGTGAGCCGAAGGGAGGCCGCGGAGGCACGACTGCGGACGAGGTCGCCGACGCGCGATTCGAACTGCCGGCGCGGCTATTAGCGCGCGTTTCGAGCGAGGCGCGCGCGAGCGCGGCGCCTGCGCAGAGCCCGGGAACGCACGTGGCCACTTCCACCGTATCCTTGCCCCCCTCCTCGTTACCGCACGCCCCCGCGTCACGCTGCGGTGGCCACGCATCTTTTTCCGCCTCGTCGGTTTCGAGTTACGCGGTTTTTCGGCGGAGGACTCGAAGTCTGCGGGAGGTCAGTGACTTGGGAGGATGTGAAAAGAATCGTCGGGTAGGATTCGATTTGGGGGGACGTCAAGGGTGCGGGGGGTGGATGAAGTGGTGAAATTGAGACTTTACGGAGTATCGTCGCCTAAGCGTAAAATTCATTATGATTATGACTGCGATTTGAAAATTATTGTATTTTATTATCGATAGGAGATGTTGAAATAACTAAAATATTGAACTACATAAATTTTGATATTGTAAAATTATTTTGTAGAAAACTTTTTTCTGAATATATTTCATTTACAGAAAACTAAATTTTATTAATAATATGACTGTGTGACGCGTATAAAAAATAATGTTGTAATTTAATTATCAATTATATTAAAATTTAAGAAAGTTTTATTTTGGCGATCAAAGTTTTTCTTAAAAAAAAGATTAATTATACATGGAGCACAAATACCTTACATACATAAAAAAAGTGTATATTGCTCTTGAACTGCATATAATGAAGAAACTAAGTTCTAATCAATTTACTTTTATCACATTTTTATAACATTACTTACAAGAATAAATTTGATTTTTTCATATGATAAACAAGTTTACTTTAATAATTAATTCTCGTTATATTCGTCGTAGTGATATAGATTAAATCGCTAAATAGTTAACTTGAAACTGCTTGCAACGTCGCTACAGGTGATAAACACAGCAGATGATATTCTATCCGTCGGTGATGTACTATTTCGAAATGGGAATCTCCGGAGATTCCGATAATAAAAGTTTTCTGCGTTTTTTCCAACTTACTAAGCCAAACCCGCAGATATAACTTTTACATACAAAATAAAAAAAAAATTGAATGGTACCGAGATGAGTCAAGGTGAATGTGCAAAAGATTTCTCCTGCCTCCTATCTGAATTATAAATTCTGTCGGTAAATTTCATCAGTAAAGGAATATCGTAATATCGTAATTAACGTCGGTCAGCGATCGCGATTTACGCGGCGAGTCGGGAACAGCTGATTTTCCCTAATGCCGTCCATGACCCCGTATTTTTTTCTTACCATTTGCCTTCAGAGCCACTTTAATCTCGTTAATGAGATAAAGGTTGAACAATTTAACATTGCTAATTACGCTCCACATGTTTTATTTTAAATATTAATATTACCGAGAAAACGGACGCGGGGAATTAAATCGATTTTAATAATGCATAAAGCATATCAAATTTAATCTTCGCTCAATTAAGTCTGATTTATTGTATTCGCTTTACATTGTTATACTACACGGCGTTTCAAACTTGCCAATCACACCCTTAAAAAACAGCCGCGCGTCCAAGTAACTTTGTATTTAAAAAAAAAAATAAAAAAAAACATACATTAACCACGGGTAAAACGGAAGCCAGCGAAGATTAGGTCGCATTCGTGTATGAATATTTATGCCAGGCAAACGTTGCACCGCGACTTGCGCAAGCGGCCCGCTTATCCCGCCCAATCAACGTTATTTCAATAACGAAAAATCCGCCGGTGAAAAATTAGCGGCGCGTGCTCGCGCCTACGAAACGAGCCAGCGGTGCAAAAAAAAAACTGCAGCGCCCCGCGAATTCCGCGACATTTGATTCTCCCGCCATCAGCACATTTTTCTGCTCGACTGTTGTGAGAAAAAAACAAGGCGAAGCGGACGCTCGGCGAACCCTCGAGGGGAGGAGGACTCCTGGCGATAAGGAATTCGGATTCTACTTGGCGCTGCAACGCGCCGTGTGTTTCTAATTCGCGCGGAGGTTATTTGAGCGCGCGGATTGCCTTAAACGAGAACCGGATTCGTGTGCTTCGGAGTCGACGAAATTTTTCATCGATAACCGCCGAGTGGATTATAGAAAGCTCGGATATTTTGCCCAATCTGGTTTCCACCTGTTTTCTCGTTAAAAGATTGATCGATTGACTGGTTGTTGCGCTCACGTTTTGCAATTAGAAATCTAGAGAGATTATTAAAAAAATTAGTTTCATTTAGTCTAAAATTGCGTATCACATGCTCGTCAAGTATAGTATATATATTTAATAAAAAGGATTAATTCAATCGTTTAAATCTGACGATTAAAATGAGTGTTAAATTAATTTATAGAAAAAGTCAATAATTTAATATATTACACGGGAAAAATGACTCGTCTCACCTACCAAATTGTCTAAATTATCAAATACATCTTACTCTGGGTAAATTGTAATAGTTCTGCTTGAAATAACAAGATCGGATTAGAATCTTAATTTTTAGACCGAGCTCAAACGTATCAGGGTAAATTATGTAGAACGAAGACGCGGAAGTGCGGCGATCGTCTGCAGTACAACCTGGGTCTAAACAGAGCAAAAAAAAATTAAAAAAAAAAATAATACGCAGCGGTTCTGACTCACGAGGGACACGAAAAATCGACGGTAGACCGGCGAGAAAAAGCAGGCACATCGCGGCGCACGCACACATTCCAAAAAAGGCAAGAGGCCGTCGCAGCGCGCGCTCCATTCCGTCTCTCTCCCTCTTTCTTGTACACGCGATGTCCTACGACTTTTCCGCCCGGCGGCGGATCGAGTGTGCTTAATTCCCGGGAGGAAAAAAACGCGACGTGGTTTGGGGGACCGAGTGAACGTGGACTTTTCGCAAAAGAGAGAGGAGCGTCGTCCGGCCGCTGACTGATCGAGGTGGCGGTTTTATACGGTTTTCGTGTTCTCTATTGTCGTATTATGTAGTTTGTCAATCAATTTTATTTATTTTGAAGAATTTTAATTAAACGTATTTAAAATGATTTACTAAAAATTTGTAAGGCAATAATTATTGATTTTCGCGTGTCTTTCATGACTGTTAATTACTACTGAAATTTATTTTTAATTTGAGAACGTATAATGATTTTATTTTTAGCACTATTAATTCTTATAACAAACTTTTACGTATAATCATCTGGTCAAAGTCAAAGAAGTTTGTATAAATTTAATTGACAAAATTCATTGCGTGATCTTTTGTACTACAACGATAGATCAAATGATATAGTTTTTTCGCTTGTCTGTCATTGTCTCTGTTACTACTGAAATGTACGTAAAGATAAATGATCATTTTATTCCCTGCGTTTTATTAAAATTCTATACAAATCACATAAAACTGCGTAAATCAAATGTAATAAAAAAATGTTACGAAGTTAAACCATGAATAATTATTAACGTATTAATTATTCTTGTTTGATGCGTCTGATCGTGAGTCTGTTACTACTGAGACTAAACGTCAATATAATATTCACTCAATATACTCCGTTTACTAAAATCATTTTCACGCTACAGTAAAAATCAAGTACAAAAAAAAAGTTTTCAACATCAGACATCCAATGAATTTCATTCCGCTCGATCCAAAACACAAGTCGCACTATAAAATCTCCACTAAACACGCACATAACATCTACATAAAAAAAATTAAATCAAAAATCGCGAACCATTCAGCACATCCACAGACACTCAATGCACGTGGCCAAGGTAAGATGTATATATATATACGTACATCCGCGCGCGTAGAGTATATACGGGGGGAAAAGCCGGGCCTCGAGGAGCCCGTCCGCGTCGCCGCGCCGACCGGCACTACGGTGGTTCGACTCGCGCCGGTTAAAAAACCATTCGATGACCTCATCACCACACGCGGCCCTGCTCTCTCTCTCCCTCTCTTTCTCTCTCTTTCTCGATCTCGCGGCCCCGTCCAGGTTGCCGCTGCTCCTCCTCGGCCCGGCCGCCTTCCGTGTGTCTGTCGCCGTCTGTACTAGCCATACTGAAAACGTATGTCGACCAGGAGGCGAAGGACTATTTCGTACGTCCTGCACCGGCGGGTCTATAATGCCTGTCTCGAGCGCGGCCGGGATAAGTACCCGCCTGTCGCGTCTCGGGCGAGCGGCACGCTTATCTCGGTCGGATCAGCTGATTTCCGCCGAACTGCGCTGGGATCCTTCCCTGGGAACGGCTCGATTGCTGTTCTTCAGAATTGATGGGATATTGTGCGTTATGACGAAATTAGTGAAATTTCAGAATTTATGATGATTCCGATTTACTGAGTTAATTTTAGAGGGAAAGGAATGGGGGTAAATCAGATTCAATTCACTGATTTGTTGGTGTTTTGTTGCAGAGCATAGAATGACTGTAGTTAATAATCAATGAAATAGCAATAGGTAATTTTAAGCGTTTATTAGAAATAAAGGATTAAAAAAATACTTTTTATACTTTATAAACGATAGAATGTTTATTTTTTTCTTAATAAAAATTCATAAAAATGCATATTTTTCAGGGTGTTTATTGTTAGCTTATTCGGAAGATATAATTTATGTAATGATTTGTAGTTACAATTACTGTAATAATATCATCAATGATGCTGCATTAGTGATATTGCAGCGGGTAATGTGCGCTTTTGTAGTGTCGAATAATACAGAAGACCTTCAATAAATCATCTAATTTCCTTGCCTCTGTAATGAAATGCGCGTGGAATACTAGTGCTCTTTTTAAATTTCTATAATACATAATAAATATACAAATTAACAGTAATATAAAATTAATCTTCAAATTACGTTACGAAAATTCATTGTTTAAACCTGAAAGTACATAAAATTAAACATTCGTTAATCAAACACATCGATATAATTTAATCTTAAATAATTTCCATCCCTACGATCTTCATGAATAATGCATATAAAATTTGACTAAATTAGCCACTAAAATACACAAAACTATAACAAATAAATTTTCTGCGACACAGCAGCGGATTCTCATATAGTTGCCGATAATTAACCGAGCCGAGCATTATGTGAAATACTGGAAGAAAAAGCTCGCGAACGGAGCAGTGGAAAAAGCTCGCGTGACAAGAGATCATCGATCGTGGCGGGGAGGGCACGCGAGGGGCCGATTCTCGAGAAAACTAATCAGGAAAGCGCTGCAGTGCCTCGGCCGATTGATTGGGTCGGTTGCGCAACTGCTTGCCAAAATCGACGATCGGCGGAGCCAAGGGTGGGATACAGTGGACTGATTAATTAAACGGGAGGACTTTTGATATGCTTCACTTGGAAATTCCTCGGATCCCTTGTGCGAACTTCAAAGCTCTAACTGGTCTCCAGATCGATGAAGTTGAAGCTTTAAATTTTGAATTTTCGCTGAGAGAATTTTTCCTTAAAAATTATACGGTGAAACTCCCCGTAAAAATTATGTGAAAAAAAATAATAAAGGGGTGGTTTGCGAGCGGTGGAAAATCATTGCACTTACCTGAATCCTGGAGTTTTGGGGAATTAGAAAAGCTTCTTGCAAGCTCCGACAATAACAAGCTTCAGACGAAAGTTAAAAGGATTTTACAGTAAAAATTTGCAGCACTTGTAAACCACTCTTCAGTTACGTTTTGTCACGTAATTTTTACGGAGCTTTTTTTTTTAACAAACAACCAAAATTCATCAAATTTTTTTATAATTTCTGTAATTAAACAAAAAAAGAATTTATATAACCAACAGTTGTTAAAGAACACATTCATCCTCTGGGAATATTGGAAAGTCCCTTGATCCTTGACGCGCCAGTTTTAATTTTAGCATCGCAATTCGTTCCCAATTCCTCGCTTTATATACGTTAAGCATATGCCTTCCTAACTGCATTTTAAGTGTTTAGTATTATATTTCTTAGTTAATCTTTGTTTGTTACTTAAATGTTATTAATAAATTGTTATGTATCATGCGTAGATTAGTGAGTTGGAATATATTGAATTTCCCTCCGGTTGCTCGTTCCGCCAGTTAGTCGTCCGAGGAAGAATTTCTATTTAGAGAGAACATGGAACTAGGATCGTCAGAGTAAAAATAATATGGATGTAAATACAAACGAAAACCGGCATGCCTCAATCTTTAAGAAGAATCTAAGTGCATTTACGAATAAAGAAGCAATTATTACTATACTTGATTAAATGTAGAAGGTAATAGTTTTAAACATTTTATTATTAAAAAAGGTTTCATTATTAATAAGACCAATACAAATGTTTATGGTTACATTCTAGGTTAGAAACTGACAGTAACAGAGAATATTTTTATATTTCAATCAAATTAAAATTCTATCATTGTGGATAGTCAAGAAATGGTTGCATACACAAATTAGTGCAAAATGTCTAAACATAAAAATAAGGATCACAAAAAGCATTCCAAGAAAAAAGAAAAAAAGTCTAATAACAAAGTACAAAAGAAGAAAAAACGTAAGTACAGTTCTGAAGAAGATTCTGAAGACAAAAGAAGAAAGAAGAGCAAAGAAAATGTTGAAAAAACATCACTGCACGACAAATATTCAACCTTTGATATAGAAGGAAGATCGCATAGTATTGGTAAATTAAATGAAAATGAATCGTTCAATGATAATAATAGTGAGTCCGTAAAAAGGAAAGATCGTGATAAATCTAAAGAAAAATCACACAAGCACAAAAGTAAAGATCATCATTCCAAGAAATCTAAGAACAAAAATAGAGAAAATTCAATATCTAAATTTGCTTCTGAAGGTGAGATGCATAAGATTAAAGAACACCAATCAAGAAAATCTAGTAAAAGAAAAGAAGAATCGGATATTCCAGAAACTGAAATAAAAGTTGAAAATGAATTGCATAAACATAAAAGCAAAGATCATAAAAAAAAGTCTAAAAAAAGAAACAGAAAGAGTTCTGAGTCGTCATTTTCGGAAAAGGATATACAAAAACATAAAAACAAAGATTATTTAAAAGAAACTAGTAAAGGCAAACGTAGACAGCATTCTGAATCTAATGTCAGTTTGAAAAATGATTCAAGTCAATCGAGCAAAAGAATTGATAGACATCCTGAGTTGAAATCTGACTTTGAAGATGAAAATGAAGATGAAAACCAACATATCAGTATTGCTGTAAGAGATAGCCAAGTGAGTACTGAACCTGCATCATCAAGATATATACAAAATTATCTTAGCAGACATGAAATAAGAAAAGAATTTGAAAGTTCTGAAGAAGAAAATCCTGATTTCAGTTTTTTGAATTACAAACATGATCTTACAAGGTCTATAGCAAGTTTTCATTTTATTCAAAATTTTGAAGAATTTTGGTTGTTTGTTAAAAAATATGAAATAACAGACAAAAAAATTAAAAGATTAAAACATTCGACCAGCAGCAAAATTAATGCATTTGGTGTACCAGAAGATTACGATAGATTTCACTGTCTAAATGCAAGTCTTAGCTATCGAAGTCGAGAACTGTTTATGAGGGTTGAAGATATAAGAGAGTTAACAAAAAAGAGACTTACGAATTTTAAAGAAATCATCACTGCTTATATTGATTTTAAATTGAAAAAAAAATTTTATAAAATGAAAAAATTGAGGGATGAAAAAGCAAATTTACCTGTTGCTCAGTATAAGGATGAAATCATAAATACCATTAGAAATGAAAGAGTTGTTATTATTGCTGGTGATACTGGATGTGGAAAGTCAACTCAGGTACCTCAATATCTTTATGAAGCTGGATTTGAGAAAATAGGTAAACTTTAATTTTTAATGCTTTTAAAAATATAATAAAAATAATTAAATTACAAATTTTATTTCAGCTTGTACTCAACCTCGGAGAATTGCATGTATATCATTAGCAAAGCGTGTTGCTTATGAAACCTTGACACAAAATAAAAATGAAGTTGGTTATCAAATAAGATTTGAAAAACAAAAAAATCAAGACACAAGAATCACATTTATTACAGAAGGACTTCTTTTAAGACAGGTGATTATTTCTTTTATGATAATCTGATAGCCAATAAATTTATTAATATAAATTTATTTTGTCCACAGGTCTCGGGAGAGGATGAACTTTCTCAATATGATGTAATTGTTTTAGATGAAGTTCATGAGCGTCATTTGCATGGAGATTTTCTACTTGGTATTATGAAATGTCTTGTGCATCAAAGAACAGATTTGAAATTAATATTGATGTCGGCAACAATCAACATTGATCTATTCAGCAATTATTTTGCCAATGAAGATGTTAAATTAATACAAGTAAAAAATGAATTGAGTTTAATTAGAAATACACCATAAAGTAACATGTTTTTAATTATTGATAAATAATTTTCTTTTGTAGGTACCTGGAAGATTATTTCCTATTCAATTAATTTATAGACCAGTGCTTATTGATGATAAATATTCAAAATCTGAAAGATTCAATCCTAGCCCATATATTCAAATAATGCAAATTATTGATAGAAAATATTCAAGTGAGTAATATGGTGTTCCTCAAATTGTATTTTTTACAGAAAGAAAAATGATTTTTTTTTTATTTTAGGCTCTGAGAAAGGAGACTTACTAATATTTTTAAGTGGAATTAGTGAAATTACCGCAGTAGTTGAAGCTGCAAAAGAATACAGTAAAAAAGATAATAATTGGATTGTGTTGCCTTTACACAGTACACTCTCTATAGCTGATCAAGATAAGGTAAGAAATAAAAATACAATTTTTCTTACATTTATTTCATAATTTCTTTTTCCTCAGGTATTTGGTTATCCACCAGAAGGTATTCGAAAGTGTATAATATCAACAAATATAGCTGAAACATCAATTACTATAGACGGAATTAGGTTTGTAGCTGACAGTGGAAAAGTAAAAGAAATGAGCTATGATCCAACTTGCAAAATGCAAAAGTTGAAGGAATTTTGGATAAGTAAAGCTAGCGCAGAGCAGCGAAAGGGAAGAGCAGGAAGAACAGGTCCGGGAGTTTGTTACAGGTACTCAATTCTCTATCTCCATCAGTATAAAATAAGATATTTGTTCACTATACAAATTAAATTATAATATATTTTAGACTTTACTCCGGCGAAGATTATGCAGCTTTTGAAAAATACTCAACTCCTGAACTTCAAAGAGTACCACTGGATTCATCATTGCTTCAAATGATTGCCATGGGATTACCAGATCCAAGAAAATTCCCATTTATTGAACCACCACCAGCAGATAGCATAGAGAACTCAATCTTGTCTTTGAAAGAACATGTACGAATAAATTTTGAATTCGCTTTAATGCTATTATTTATTGTAATTCTTTTTATATTATTTATTTTAGGCTGCGCTGACGGAAAATGAAAAATTAACGAGCGTCGGGAAAACTCTCGCCAGGCTTCCAGTTGACATAACAATTGGAAAAATGTTGATTATGGGCTCTCTCTTTCATCAAATTGAGCCAGTGTTATCTCTGGCTGCTGTGTTAAGCGTTCAAAGTCCCTTTACAAACAAAGCTTATAGAGATTTAGACTGCGAAGTAAGGAATAGTAAGCCTTAGTATTGTATATTTTGGTTAGCCCCTTTTGTGTATTTTTAATTCTTTTTTTTTTTAATTACAGACCGCAAGAAAAAATTTAGAGTCGGACCATGGCGACCCAATAACATTGTTGAATGCTTATAAAGAATGGCTCGAAATAAAACATGAGAATAGCAACGAAGTACGTTCCGGGAGTAGTACTAGTAAAAAGTGGTGCAGAAGAAGAGGTTTAGAAGAGCAAAGATTTTATGAAATAACAAAATTACGAACTCAGTTCAAAGATTTACTTGAAGTAAGTTTTATTTTAAATTATTCCATTAATTAATCGCGTAGAAAGTTAATTACGATTTATAATTTTTAAGGATTGTAAATTGATTCACACGTCAGACGTTAACTCCGAAATGACAAGCTCTGAAAGAACTTTGCGACACGGAGAATTGAAGTTGCTTAGATCACTGAAAAGATCTTACAAACAAAATGATTCTAATAAGAGAAAGCAGCTTAAGTTAGATGATGATAGTATAACTATAGAAAACGATAAGGAAGATGAAGAAATCGATATCAAAGATATTGAGTTCAGAATGAAAAATGATTTCTCTCAAGTTAGCAATTTAGTAAATGCATCGACTGCCTGTAGCTATAAAGATTTAATGATGCTCAAATTAATATTGTGCAGTGGTTTGTATCCCCAATTTGCAATTGCTGATGAGTTCAATTATTGCAAGGTAAGATGTATTTTTAAAATTAACTACACGTCTTGAAAAAAATTTGTAATCGAACAATTCTATAATTTATGAACATTTCAGACTGTAAACGAACAATTATTTCATACCAAAGTTAAACCATTTGTGTCATTGCATCCAATGAGCTTTTTTGGATATCATCCACAAGTCTTGCAGCTTGAAGAACCAGATATTGTTACTATTCCAGGATATAAATCTAAAACTCCAGTGAGCCCTAAGCATCAAATGTTGATTTATTTGTAAGAAAAATGTTCTTTACTTGTGTAAAAAAGTTTTATCAGTCTAGTATATTAAACACTTTTTTATTTTTACAGATCGTTGTTAGAAACAACAAAGCCTTATTTAGTTAATACTTTAAGAATGCCAGCTGCTCAAACGTTACTTCTTTTTTCACAAGAAATAGATACTAATTCAACAATTACATCGTGAGTACTATGTACAAACATTAAAATATTAAATAATTAAAAGTTAATTATTAAACTTAATTCATATTACAATTTTTAGTCTTGTATTTGACTCGTGGCTATCGGTGGATTTTCCTACTCCTGATAGCGGCGCAATTCTTTTGTATAAAGCAGCTAAACTGCGACAAAAATGGGACAATTTATTAAATTTGCAGTTGCAAGGTATTTGACATATTTACATATTTAACATTTTTTTAAATGTATTACAAATAATGTGCATATTACTGCAGGCGATTCAACATTGGAAACTACCAGAGAAAACATAGAAGAAATGGAATATGAATTAAGCAAAGGTCTTATAGAGTTTATGCACACTTCAGTGCCGTATACAATTAAACGTTTACTTGCTGCTGATTTAAAACATTTGTACATCGGCCGAGAAGAAAATTATTGTATTTTGGAAAAAAATCCATTTTCTACCGATTATAAAATTGAGCCGCATGAGCGAAAAGGAGGCGTACGCCTAACAAAGCAAGTAACATACAATTGGTAAGATTATTTAGTACTGCGTTTAAAGATTGTTATAAAAAAATATTCATATTTAAACATTGATATTTTTTCAGTCTAGTGGACAGTGAATGGAGCGACAAGATAGCTTATGAAATGACGGAAGTAGAGTGGACTTGTCAAATTTGTGAATTTAAAGGAGTACTTTCAAGTATCCAAAAATTACAGCATATGGACTGTTGCACAAGAGAAAATCCAGTGTCGGACATTGTGAAGATGCCAGTGTCGGAATCTAAAAAGAAAAATGCCATTGCTTATGAGTGTTCTGAATGTATAAAAACGTTGTATCTTACTCCGACGGAAATTTTGAAGCATAGGAGACAACATGAGACTTAAAATGTTATGTTAAAAAGTTGTTTTGTTATAAATGTACATAGAAGATTAATACTTTGATTCTAATGTTCATACATTTGTACAATATCAGTAAGTAACGTCCACAAAATTACAAATAAATTTTATTTATTGAATTAAAAATTATTGAAAGAATGTAAATAATGTAAAAAATAATTCTAGAAACAAATTAATTTTGAAGATAGTAAAATAAAAGCGACAAAAAATACAGGCTGTTATGATATAACAATATTTTATTTCTAATATTCAAGTCCAAGGTAAAAAATTAGGATACATAAAGCCGCCAACTACAAAGTACCCAAAAAAGTATCCATAAATAAATTTTTCTTTAAAAGAAAATCTTTTCTGCGAAAGAAAAAATACTTTCCACTTTGAAAATAAATTTACAGAATTTTCGTATTCTAATTGATTAGCTTCTTTGTTTTTTTTATCATCTCGCAAAGTTACTAAGGCACAATACCAGTAGAGCAAAGGACTAGCGGAACACAGTAAGCGCGTACTAACTTGAATGTGTACAAAGAAAATACACAAGAGCATTAAAAATAATCCATGAACTATAAATACAAACATGCCTAATGGATATTTTTCATTCTCAGACTTTTCTTTCTTTGTTATACCAGTGAAAAATTCGAAAATAGTTTTCGATTTATGCTCTTGGAAATAATCTACGATACATCTTAGCGTTATGTACAAAATTGGCAGAGCAAGAATGAAATTTGGAATTTGCTTAAATTCGTAATATTTAAAAAAGCCAACGTTCCAATATTTATCTTGTACGTACGAATAAGCATATGGTATCTTGGAATGGCACCAGTCAAATCCATCATTACCCGGTAACAATAAATTATTTGCTCGCGCATATTCTTGTACGTGATAAGGAAGCGCTGTGTCGTTAAATTCAACTTTACAAAACTTCGTATAATTATACATTTGTAATAAGCCAAATGGTAACAAAGATAAAAGTGATATAAATATTATTTGTGACAAACTAATACAAATATGCCTGAAGTCGAAAAGTAAAGTAAACATATTAGAATGGTAATATCTGAACTCTGACATAAAATTTGGAATGCTTACTATGATTAAATTTTTCAACCAAATGTACATTGGAAATCCAAGATTGATTAGACCATTAGATCTTACAAGACTAGAAAGGCTCAATGGCAAAAAGACACATGGGTTGTTGTTCATACTTTCAAGCATAGTGTAAAATGTTAAGTAGGCAAACATTGATTCTGTATAAAGAGCAGTGAAAAATATACTAGCTGGATTTACACAAAAAAATATAGCAGCTCTGTAAGCTACCCTGATGTCTTTAAAGACTAATTCACTCAGATCGTAAAGAATCAGTGCTGCTTTGACGAAGCATACAAAGTTAATTACAAAACCAGATATCACAATTGTGTTACTATAATTAAGTATCGGCGGTTCTACTTGAAATACCATGGCAAGGTACCTCATTAACATTGGAAACATTGGAAAGAAGGCAAGAGTATTCTCATACGTATATCCATATTTTGCAATATGAATGTAATACTGGGCATCCCACTTTGTTAAGCCTCCAAATATGTATGACACTGCATAGTCCAGGTAAGTATATTTTTCAGTTGGATCTTTAGGTGTTCTGAAAGCATCTGCATTATGATCTGGGCACAGTGCATTAAAAATTATTTGCAGTACAAAAATGAAGATCCTTGATAGTATAGCGAACCAGAAAACTTTTTTTCTTGCTTCATACATTTTTTAGCATTTCTAAAAATTATGCTTATCTGAAATTTTTTTAAAAAAAGTTATAAGAAATTTAAGTAATGAACTTTTTAAATTAGTCAATTACAATTTACCTGGTATTTATATAGTATCTTCCTTCTTTATATCATAATTATTGTCTACTAAAGTATTATTTAATTAACATCCCTGAAATATTTAAAGTAAAAATAAAAGTACATGAATTATTTTACAAATTAAATATTTTTCAATAGCTAACTTTAAACTGAATGATTCAAATTCAAACTTTAATTTACTTAAGTAATACAAAACACTTGATTATTATAACACAAATAATTTTATTTTCAATTTTTCTTATTTTATTTACATTTATATTTTAGTTCCAACAACTTTTTTTGCAAATTCAGCTATGTGATGATCTTTGGGAGTACATTCATATTCTATTTTTTCTGAATAAGGAACAGGAACGTCAACTGCTGTACATCTTACAGCTGGTGCATCAAGTTCATAGAATACTGGATTTTCCATTACAGTTGCAACAATATCAGAGCCGACACCAGCTCTCGGCCATCCCAACTCAACAGTCATCAAACGATGTGTTTTTGAAATAGATTTAAAGATTGTTTCCCAATCCATTGGCCTCAAAGATCTTAAATTAATAACTTCTGCCTCAATTCCTTCCCCAGCTAGAATTTCTGCAGCTTTCAAAGTATACGGAGTTACTTGTCCATGAGCTATCAGTGTAATATGTTTTCCCTCTTTTTCTACCTTTGCTTTTCCAATAGGTATGAGAAAATCCTTATCTAATGCTTCATCCGATATTGGGAATGTCATATTATATAAAATTTCACTTTCTAATATAAGACAAGGATCGGGATCTCTTACAGCAGCTTTAAAACATCCTCGATAATCCTCGCTTGTAGAAGGAGACATTACTTTTAAACCAGGAACATGCATATACCAAGCAGCAAAACATTGAGAATGTTGCGCTGCTAGACCTTTCGCATTTCCATTAGCTCCACGAAAAACAATTGGAACTGGATATAGCCCTCCAGACATATAAAGATTCTTTGCTGCACCATTTACCACTCGATCTATAGCTTGCATAGAGAAGTTGTATGTCATAAATTCACAAACAGGTCTCAGTCCAGCTAAAGCGGCTCCAATTGCTAATCCACAGAAACCTAGCTCAGTAATTGGCGTGTCGATCATTCTTTTATCTCCGTACTTTTTCCAAAGATCTTTTGTAACTTTATACGGCCCATTGTATTGGGCCACTTCTTCTCCCAGAACAAAAACCCTTTCATCTCGTTCTAGTTCTTCATCAATAGCAGTGCGTAAAGCTTCTCTAACTTGTATTGTTTTGGCTGTTCTCACAGCATATTTTTCAATTCGACAACATTTAAAAAATAACTGACCTCTATATAAATTTCCAAGACTTAACATTTTCTTGTACTTAATCACAAAATACAGTTGTGCTAATTTATCAAGATTTTCATTTAATGAAAATAATAAATGTCACATATTTTTTTTAATATTCATTAAAAAAAAAAACAAGTGATATGGAAAAAAAGAATATCAATGTTTGAATTTGAACCATGTTTTAATTTATCCCATTTTGACTATATATAATCTCTCATATATATTTCTTTCTTTTAAGTCACATTACTTATTGCCTTAAAAAATTAAAAAAATAAGAAGAAAACAGTTCGAATATAAAAATTATTTTATTATTTGCAAATAAACTTACCTATTTGTATTGTTTGATCAATGCACGCTTTTGGTCGTGAACCTGCGTCGCTAACCAAAATGAACATCTCCTAAGCCGGCTCCTATCTGTTAACTCGAAAAAGAAATAACGATTTTCACTTTATCACACATTTTTATCAAAAGGCGCCTAAGATACGTTCCCATCAGCACACTCCATTATTATTAAGTACGCAGTCTTCGGTAATCAGCCGGTCATTGAAATAAAAACAAATCGCCACTCGATCCGTTGCGCCAAATAGCAGTAGACAGTAGAATGTATATGTGCTTCTCCTTCTCACCCATTGACATACAGGCGTACGGACTTGACGTACGTAGTCAACAACAGCTGTTCGCCTCCGAGACTTTGAAGCTTTTACACCCCAACGAAACGCATTAGTAGGTATAACATTGTAGTACTGCTCCTGACACAAGAGTAAATTCATCGGATTTCTTATAAAGTGGCAGATTAATCGCTCGTTTTTTGTTTAGCGGCAGGTATCCGCACAACGTCGTCGTGACTAGCGAGCTTTCTTTCGCTAAAACGCTCCAGCGGGATGCTAAGCTTTCTTGAAAATTTTTCGTGATAAGGGAAGAGCGAAGGTTTTGGAGCATTGGGTACAGACGTCTAATTTGGAGTAGAGATCAAGGGGAGTGCCATGCTGAGCTAGCTGAAAGATGCAAAATAAAAAGTATTTTTGATTTGAAATTTCTGGCTGGCTTAAATGTGAGGAATCTTTGGCAGCTGATTCTTCGTTTTCTCTGCTTAAAAATGTCATCTGAAGGTCCGTCCGACGGCAACGTTTCCAATGCTTCCATAAGACTGTATAATCTGCGTCTAAATCATGAGGAGAGCGACGATGCTAGCAGTCCACCGGAGCCTGAGAATTCAGAAGCTTACAATGATTCTCCACAAAATATGCAGCCAGCGGGTAATATAACACTGAATCGTGCAAGACGGGCTCTAACTTTCGCTTGTGATGATGAACAAGTGCATATGAGCGTAAGGAGTGGAGAACCTTCTACCTCTAATTGTGATAAGTAAGTCTCATCAATATATTATATATTAACCTAATCGTTAACCGTGTTTATACAAAAACTATATCTTTGTATACATATATTTGTTATGATTTGTATAGTTCCAACTAATTTTTCAAATAATTACCAAAATAATATTAATCTTCTTATTCTTAAAACCTATTTTTCTATTTGGAGTACTAGTTACAAATATAGTAACAATTGCATTACTAATGATGCTAAAAATAAATTCTGCTTTTTATTAACTCTTTAGTGTAATTATTTATGAATAGAACATTTTATTTATAGTAGTAATGTAAGTAACTTTTTGAAATAGTCTTATGAAATCTATTTTCACAATTTTTTAAAAAATATTTATATAATGATATTAAAATAATTATTTTATTTATAGTAGCAGACCACCAAGTAATTCAGTCAACGTACTGAGACCAGAAGCAAGGGCACGATCTAGCCTTCCATTAGAAAATGGACAATCCTGTTTTCCAACCATGTACAACTGGCAAGGAAGCAAAGCAACTATGCGTGAAAGATTTACATTCCTTTTCAATAATGAGATGCTTTCTGATGTGAAATTTAGAGTTGGTAGAGGTACTCAGCAACGTGTAATACCAGCTCACAAACTAGTCTTATCTTCTGGTAGTGCCGTTTTTGACGCCATGTTTAATGGCACACTGGCAACCTCGTCCAACGAAATTGAAGTACCTGATGTAGAACCAGAAACATTTTTGGCTGTGCTACTGTTTCTTTACACCGATGAAATATCAATTAATCCTGACACAGTTATGACGACTCTTTATACAGCCAAGAAATACGCTGTATCATCATTGGAAAAGCATTGTGTTGATTACTTGCGAAGCAATTTAACCACTGACAATGCCTTTTTACTTCTTGCGCAGGCAAGACTATTTGATGAGCCTCAACTTGCTGCAGTTTGTCTAGATACAATAGATAAATTTACAACTGATGCACTAAGTGCCGATGGTTTCACAGACATCGATATAGATACTTTAATTACTGTTTTGGAACGTGATACTCTTCGTGTCAGGGAATCAAAAATCTTTCAAGCTGTAGTTAGGTAAATAATCTGATAAAAGTTATTTGAATGTTCTTGTTTAAAAAAAAAGTTTAATATATTAACTATATACTCTTAGGTGGTCTGAAGCAGAATGTATCAGACAGCAATTACCAGTAACACCAGATAATCAAAGATCCGTATTGGGACGAGCTATTTCTCTAGTGCGTTTTCCATTAATGTCTATGGAGGAATTCGCTAGTGGTCCAGCACAATCAGGATTGTTGACTGACCGAGAAGTATTATCTTTTTCTCTTATATAATAGTAGAAAAATGTTAACTATTTAAAACTCTTTGACTTTCAGATTGTTTCAATATTCTTATATTTTACATTAAATCCAAAACCAAGAGTCGGTTTTGAAGCTATGCCAAGATGTCTTATGTTAGGTAAAGAACAAACTGTTTGTCGTTTCCAACAAACAGAAGGTCGGTGGGGTTACAGTGGAACTAGTGACAGAATAAGGTACTTTAATTTTCTTAAAATACAATTACAAAAAAATAAAGTCTACTTTGAAGTAAGAGAAATTAAAATAATAAAATCGAAAAATGTTCAGGTTCAGTGTCGATAGAAGAATATTTTTAGTTGGATATGGAGTGTACGGAAGCTTTTATGGACCTGCAGAATATGATGTTGTAATCGAATTAATACACACAGCTTCTGGAAAAGTGATAGCTAAAAATGTAACTAGCTTTAGTTGTGATGGATCAAATTACACTTATCGTTTAATATTTAAGGAACCAGTAGAAATTCTGCCAAATACTATTTACACCGCTTCTGCTACTTTTGAGGTTTGCAAATAGTTTAACGGATTGTTTTAAATACCACAGCTTCTATATTTACACGAAATAAATGTCATTTTATTTTTTAGGGGCCAGATTCACATTACGGATCAAAAGGACTGAGAGTGGTGACAGTGGATTGCGGAGCTAATCATGGTAAAGTGAAATTTTCGTTTAATTACGAAGCTGGCGATAACAATGGAACGTCAATTGAACGTGGTCAAATTCCTGAACTCATTTTCTACACGTAATAAATGCGACTGTAACTTTTAAGGTGCATTCCTTCTAAGTATTTTGGTGGTTCATCTGTCCAACGACTAGTTGATCTATACCACAAATTGTATATTAAGTTTTAACTGTCAAAAGTATGTGATAATCCAAATATTATAATAGTAATATGAACTTAGAACAAAAAAATCATTGAATAAAACTAACAAGGATTTTAAAAATACTACACGGCATTGTACTTTTTCAATTTGCTATATTTTTCTTATAATTTGGTTTATTTCAGAATTTTTTTTTAATGTGGGCCAAAATTTTGATTCAAATAATAAACTATTTCAATATTAATATTTATGTACAAAGTTTACATGACAGTACACAAAAAATGTAAGAATAAAAATAAAAACACTTTGTACACGAAACTGTATAAAACGGTGATTAAAAATTATAAAATTGTCAGCTGTACACTTTTCCTTATGGTAGCTTTAAAAAATAACTATGGACAAAAATTATATGGTTTGCTAAACAATTAAAGTTTCGTTATCGCTATTTCACAAAATAAAAAATCTTCTATAGTTAAAAAAATAATAATATTAAATAAAAGTATAAGAGTTATACAAACTTAAAATTTATTATTTAATATTTTGAATTGTTATAAAAAGAAGAAGAATCGTTTGCTTTGCTTAACGACTACAAAGACAAAGAGAAAATTAATCGATTCAATTGGATAACGTCAGGAACATAAATTATTCATCGGAGAAAAGAAAAAAAATTATCGCAAAATAAAAATAAAAATTTTCATCTGTAGAAAAAAGAATTACACAACTATACACATACAATTATACATAAAATTTTCTAAATTTAACTCAAAAGTATCATATATAAACAAAATAATTTGTTTGCTGATATATATGCTCTTTAATTAGTACATTAATTTTTCTGTCTTTATTATCGGATATTTTACGAGAGTAACAGAAGCACACATTGTATAATAAACGAATGATACATACTTTTTTTTACCGGTCGAAACAGCAAAGCAAAATTATGGAAAGTACAGTCCTCGCGCACTTCGCCGCGAGGTCCAAAGCGGTATAAATATAAGAAACGTATAAAGATAATAGAGAGTTAAAAGTAAAAGAGTCCAAAGGATTATAGTTCGATTCGTTTCTAAATATTTGCTTGTTTTATTTGCTTTTTTTCCTTCATAGTCCATTAGACTTCTATATTTATAATTGCTACATTAAATACGTGTTGCGGTACTACATGCATCCTACACTTTTCTTCGCTCAATCCGAGGATTCAGCAAAAATAAAAAGAGTTTTTTTTCGCGTCTTTTACATGAATACTTAACTGTCTCGCCTGAAGCTAAAGTTAACTCGTTTTGGTGCATGGAGAAAGGCTCCCCTCTATTACGAAAAAAAAAAGAAGAAACGCTTCGCTAACTCTTCAGTATTCGTATATTTTCTGCATTTTAAAAGTACAAGACTAGTATCTGAGATTTACAAAATTAGTACATTAAGAACTATACAGTAAGTTTGCCTTTATACATAGAACAGAACTCTATTTTAATACAGAAAATATATATATTGTTAAATATAGTTTGTGCGAACATTAATTTAAACTTCACGGTGAGGCTTGACCACCCACTTTAAAAAGTAAAAACTACTTCACTCGAGATTAATTAATTCAATAATTATTAAAAACAAGGGTAGATGAAGAAGTAAATTTAAAATTATATTCTGATATTCTAAATTTAAAAAAAAAATTTGATCTACATTCTTCGTTATTAATTAATGCATACCCGAAAAGAAAATTCTCCGTTACACCGCGAAGACGCGCGTGAAAAATATCGCATCGCCGGGAACAATTGTCAGCGTTAAATTTTTCCTCCACGCACCAAAAAAGCGCACGAAGTTTTGTTTCTTTTTTTTTTTTTTTTTTGTCTTTTATTTAAGTTGACAAGCGATTCTACCGCCTAAGATACGCGCGCGCGCAGACGAACTCAAGTTACAATATATAGACGCAAAGCTCCTTCGTCCTCTTTACACAATAATCAAATACAATATAAAAAAAGATTCATCGCTAGAAAAATCATTTATATAAATAAACGCATCGTTTCTTTCACTTTACGTACAAATGGTAGCAAACACTGGCCGCATACAAAACATAGAGAGATGAACGTCCTATAGACATACACGATTCTAGTAAAAAAAATAAAATAAAAATAAAAAATAATAATGATAATAATTAATAATAAAGATAATAATAATAATAATAATAATAATAATAATAATAGTAAGTCAAAAAAGTCAATAATTTCACTGGAAGAAAATGCACTCGCGCGGCGAAAAATACAGACGACAGTAAACAGGGAGGATAGTAATGAGCGGGGTGGTTCTGACGGACATCGCGACGCAATTCGAAGTTGACGGTGGTCGGTGGGTCGGCTGTCGGGTGGCGGCTGTCACACCTCCTCCGCGCTGGACGTCGCCGCGGAAAGGTTGGGCCGCGAGCGGAACCGACTGGTCCTCGTCGTCTTGACCTCCATGGCCGCCAGCTTCCTCTTCCTCGGCTTCGGGCTCACCTCGCAGCTGCAGCCGTTGCGCACCTTGATGTAGTCCAAGGTCCAGCCGGAGCCGCCGCCGTCGCTCGCGGGGAACGCTGGGAATTGGTGCTGCTCCTGCCTGTGGTGACGCCTCCGGCGCGGCTCACCCTCCTGCTGTAAAGTCAGTCGAACGTTAATTTAAATATAATTACATTAATCAATTTATTTCTTTCCAGCTTTCTCCTTACAAGACCAAGACGTGACATCAATTAAATAAAGGTTTAGGTTTATTTAAAAGTTTTATTGAAATGGATAAAATTCTTAAGTGCTTTTTCAAATAAAAGGTTTCTTAATTCAACTGTAAATATTTACTTAAATCCATAATTTTATACGAAGGATGCCATGAAATTTTTAGTTAGAACTACAAAAGTTTTTTTCGAGGATACAATGAAAGTTTTAATTGGAAGTGCAACATTTTTTCGAATTATACCACGAATCAGAACTTATACAAAAAAGGCATAAAGGATTTATAAGCAGAATGCAAAGAAATTTTTAGTTGAAACTGCAAAAGTTTTTTTTTTATTATGCATCGAATTATAGTACGAATCAGAACTTAAAAAAAGCACGAAAAAGTACTTAGTTTCTGATGCCTATAGAGCTTTTGAAGAACTTTGAGGTAATTAATAAATGATTAAGTGACAATAAATTTAAAAGTTTATTTAAAATATTAAAGAAAACTATGAATCTAATGAAACGATACTTAAGCACTCTTCATATACTTACAAACTTTTAAGTACAATGCTTAAATTTAATAAAGAAACAAATTTATAAAAAAAAAAACAATCATATGTTTATGCACAATACAGTTTCGAAAAAGTGAAAGTGCTTGATATTAAAAAAAAATCTTTTAATGAAAAAGAAAAAAGTCTTAATTAAATTATTAGTAGATTTGTAACGTTTATTTTTAAAGAGATTTCGTAGCTCTTAACAAAATAAATTTATTTACAAAAGAAAAGGAATAAAAGTAATCGTACCTTGGACTTAGAACTCTGCACGATGGCGTACGTGTAGGAGAACTTCTGGACGCACTTGGACTGTGCCTGGAGCTTGCGGTCGATGAACCTGCAGGGCTTGTTGAGGACGTCCGGCCTGCAGGAGTACTCGTAGAAGCGCTGCACGTTCTCGCCGTCCCGAAAGAGCTCGACGTACATGTCCTGCTGGTTACTGCCGCCCAGCGGCTCCACCATCTCCTCTATCGTCGGGCAGCAGTCCACGGGCAGACCCTCCTCGCCTCCCTCCTGCCTTATAAGCATCTGCATCTCCCGATAGTTCATACGCCGAGTCGTCGACTCCTCCAGTGGTGTCCTTTTACAAATAAAAGCAGAAGTTTCCATGTATTTATTTATTTATTATTTTTATTTTTTTTAGAATCCGGGACAGTCGGGTATATTGCACGAGTAATTTTTGCTGTAAAATTTATTGCAAATTTTGTGAGAAAGTTTTCTCAAAGTGCATCGGTCATAAAAGCAGTTAAAGTGTCACAGCAACCCAAATTCTTCTACACAACACTGCATTGTAAGGTAAAATTCTATTTTTAGTACCAAGAAAAATAAGAATTAGTAAATTTAAATAATATTAATTGAACTTTTATATTTTCTTTAAACAAACGTAAATAAAAAAAATTTGCCGTAATCTAATCCATTACGCTTCAACAGTTCTGAAAAGGTTTCGCTATCGTCTTTAAAATAAAATTTTTATTAGCAACTTTGAAATTCACCATAAACTTTCGTTTCACCCGAAAAACCGTCTGCACAAATTCTTGTTTCGAAAATCATGTTTGCCGAGATATTGCAGTCGAGCATTCCATCTAAAATCCCCGCCTAAAAAGCGAAGTATTCCATCCACTGCGCGAAATGCAAAAATCATAAAAATTTTACGATGTTTGCCAGCCGGGAAATCTCCCGAATGTAAGGTATGTAGGGCAAATGATTGGCGTAGGAAAAAGTCATCGGAAAAATAAAAAATCGCCCGTACGTGCATTGTGTAGAACTTACCAGCGACTAAACTGTTCTCCCAAGTGATGATCTCTGGGCTTGCGCGAGGAAAAGTTCAGTGTCTGGTTGCTGGCGGCAACGAGCCGCGTGCAAAGGATTGCGGTCAGCCAAACCACCTGCGAACAGAAAGAAAGAGACAACAATGAGAAGGGGAATCAATTAACGTCGCTAAACAATTCCTTTGCCCGCGAGTATCTTGCGTGGCTCGTTTCTCTCTCTTCCACTGACGATTTTTCATCCACGACTTGAAATTATTCCCGGATGCTCTCCGCGCGATCCGCCGGTTTTTCGTAACCGCTAAGGAACGCAGGCGACTTTATATGAATGCGCGCCCGATTAGATAATGCCCGCGGTGTTTTGAATCGGCGCTAATTGACGCGGCAGGCAAAAATAATATATAGGACGCGAGAGGCGCGCAGACGGCGCCGCTCATTCGACGCCCGGCAGTTTTTGAGCTTGCGCAATGTTCAATTGTAATTTGCAAATCTGCGACTGCGGGATTTTTTTATTTAGTTTTTTTTTCGTGGATGTTCGCAACTATTGGGCTTTACGTAAATCGCGCGATTTCTCATGAACATCGGATCGGTAGCTTCCATTAGTCGGTGGTCGATTTGCAATGCGATTTGCGGAAATATGCAAATAGTGTCTTTAAATGTGAGTACACGGAAAGCCTCTAATACTTATCTGCGAATTAGCGCGTGAGATACACTCGATTTTCAGTGTTTTGACGAGGCTCGCTTGAGCTTGTTTGTCAAGCAATTTTGAGTTTGTTAAGTGCTGGTTATATATACAATTTACAGTGTTTTATTTCTTAACGACAGTTTTACGCAGCAAACACTTATTTCCTATTTGTGAAGGGAAATACTGTTTATGTGTGAAGCGTCAATGTTTATTGGGCATTATATATTATAGCTATCACTATATACTTTACCATTTATTTTGGATCTTCCCCAAATATTTTCTTATCCCCTTTATTTTCTAATTCTTATAAAAAATAATATTTGCTTGAATTCTGTAATCAATTTTACGTGTTTCAAAAAACAATAGCTCGTTTAATTTTCTACAATATAATAATAATTCAAGCTGCGCATATGTTAAATTGATTGAAAGCTTCGCGAATCTCATCACAGAGTTTCATTAAAAAATACATTTAAATTTAAACAAATAAAAAGGAACATCGTGGAGCGGCTGAAATCGCCAAAACCGAGGCTCATTCCCACCGAATGAGCGTTACAAAAGTGCGGGCGAGGAGAAAGGGGGACGAGAGGAGAGGAGACGAAAGCATTAATTCGTTCCATAATCTTCATGCAAATGAGGCCTGGAGGCGCCAAGTCTCGCGCGGTAATCCCTCGTAGTTTCGATTTAATTGACGCGCTGGCATAACTCGCATTACACGCATCGCGCCACGGAAAAGTGTCCGGGGTAGTTAATCCGACGAGCCGAGATTTATGTCTCGCGTTACGCCGACACGGGCGAGAAAGCCGCGGTATTCTACGCGCGGCGAAAGGGAGGGCAGGAAGGGAGGAGAGCGGAAAAATTTTCTTTCCTATATATACACATCTACATGAACATAAGTATCTGTATATATATATGCTTACATTAATGTACTTATTTTTCGTTGGTAAACGAGATGCGTCGGATTTGCCGCGAATTAAGGTCGATTTGAATTAGATCTTTCGTTTTTGGACGACTTGATTTTTTCGTGAATCTGATTTGATTGATTACCTATAATGTTTCGTTTAAGGGGAGTCTTATATTATGTGGCGTTAAATTAAATTTAGTGCTGAGTTTTTTTTAGATTTGAGAAAAAGATTAAGCTGATATTTTAAATCGTCGTCGGAAACCAGATCACGGGATTAATGTCTTCTATCATTTTATTGAGAATGCCTTATTAAAATAAAATATTTTTGTAAAATAAAAATATATTTTATAAAATTTGAAAAAATACTAAAAATCTAGTAAGTCAATAATTAGAATTGCTATATCATTTTTAAAATTCCAGAGATGGTACGAAGTTGACAAACTTCACTGAAGTCTATTCGACCTATTCGTTATATAAAATCACATCAATTACATTTTAAATATATATATATATAATTTTAATTCGTAGAACTTGAAAATTCTCAGGAAATGTACTATTAAAAGAGTCTATTTTTAAAGGATAGATTTGTATTAACCTATTCGAGGAAAATTATTTTTAGTGTCTATGCAGTCCTAATTAATACTAAAATCATTTGAATGTAATCCTACATTATAAAATTAAAATATATCCTTTAAGAAGAAAACAATTTCCCATAGATATCATAGAAATAAAATAATTGATTTAAATTATTAAGATTTTCGGTCGATTCAAAAAGAAGACAATATAATTTTTACAAGACACCATTATGTTTGAAAAAAATAAATCTGCAAGTGCAAGAAAATCGAAATATATAATTACTATACAATTTTTAGTTTAATAAAAACGTTTTTTCTCGAAATGTACACTGAAAAAAAATTGTTAATTCATTAAAACTAAATGAATTTATTTGTAGATAAATTTAATAGTTTCAAAAAAATAATTTTTTGACTAGATAATATATTTGATAAGTACCATTGAAATAAATGTTTGCTTAAAATTAACAATCTTTTCTCTCAGTGTAGTACCAAATTTAACAGATTTAACACAGCTTAAAGCAGTACAAACGCCTCGAATTTTTACAAACGCGTTAAACCTACAACAACAATATAGTCCAACGCAGTCGCGACCTTCTCGCAGACGCTCACGTCCATATTTACTCATCATTAGCGCGTCGTAAAAGACAGTCAGGTTCAATATCATGTTTTCCCTGTTTATCCGGCCTCTTTGCCCCGCGCGTTACCGTACAAACTCGAAGCGACGCCGAGCACACAAACGGGACATGCATCTATAGCGACTTATCGCCCGCCGCGGCTCCTCTGTACCCTCGCGGCACCGAATAAGAAATCAAGGACGAAACGGAGTCCAGCGCTTATTAAGCCGAGACCTTCGACGGGTTTGACTGGTCGCGTGTCTTCGAACTCGGGACGCCCGCGCGCGGAGCTTCCACTTGTAATATAATCCGAGCGCGCAATCAGGTTAAACGCTCGGGAGATACGAGCGATTGTGCGTGTGTACCTACGAAACTCACCCGCCGCTCATAACTAGGACTCTCGCGCCTTCAATTTTATTGGAGCCGAGCGTTAACGAGCAAATTTACGTCCGCGCGCTCACTCCTTGGATCGCGGACGAGTTTTTCCCGCAGCGTTTTTTTTTCTCTTTCGGTCATTCAAATAGTTTTGGATATACTTTTTGCTTTATAGGAGCGATGCGGATCACCTTCTGCATTTTTGATTAATTGCGGCGTTAACATTTTCTTACGCACGAGGGAATCTATAAAATAAATGCACAATGAGAAAAAAGTTCAATGTTGATTTTAGTGCACATCCAATAGTAAACCTGATTAATAATAATTGTTACCAGATTTATGGTATCTTTTATTACTTTTTTTGTAAAGTTATTATCCAATGTAAATGTTTTTATAATAATAGTTTCTTTTTTCTCAGTGCACAAGTACTTTTTACAATTAAATTCGAATATATATTTGTTTCGTTTGGTTATTTTTTAATTACTGATGATCAATTATGTTGAGAGAAATTAACAGGGTACATTCTTTAAAATGTTGATTGTAATAATAATTATTGATTTAGGTAGAGGTAAATAGTTTAAATAAAAATAATATGAATCTACTCTGAGTGAAAACAAATTATATAGGCACCAATTTATCAGTTTATCTAATAATCCATGTAAATATTATTGCATATCATTCAGAATTTAATGAGAAAATTTAATCTATAAATGTTACTGTTGATATCTAATTTTAAACAGAAAGCAAAGCGTTTTCTTTTTCAAAAAAAGTCTGTACTTGTCATTTTCTAAAAAGAATAAACTCTCTGCTCTCCAACCTATTGATCTATCTGTACCTATACGTTGAACTATCAATTATTAAAACCTCAACTATAAGGAAAATACGCAAATTATGCGCGCAAGCCCAGATACACCGTATCGAATGATGAAATTCGCATTTCTGCCTTGCATCCATTTCCGACCGCCTTCCTCCTCCCCACAAATCCCAGACTCCTCGACCGCACTCCTCGATGAAGGTATACATATATAAAAGCCGTAAAAAGAAAAAGTAACCGCGTGGATAAGTAAAGAAGTCCCTTTGGCCAAAGGCAAGCGGGCGCAAACACGTTCCCGATAAGCCCGCAGGCCGCATATTACAATGTTATCGGCGGCGAGCATATAGGCAGCTCGCGTCTCAGCAGAAATACGCGTGCGGAAATAAATCGGGCGAGGCGCAGTATCGCCGGTCGAAGGCGTCAAGCGCGTTTCCCATGCCACGCTCGATAACGGCGAGCCCCGCTGCACTTATATCTGCGGGTGTCCTCGCCCGGAAATCTACAGTTCCGCATACTTCCTATACACAAAGTTCAAGGCTGCCATCGATTACTTTTAGTGGTTTGAATGCTTTTTTTTCAAACTTAAATTTATTATAATTCGAGTAAATAAAGTTACTTTCTTGAACTAAATTTAATACAGTAAAATAACGCTGAATTTCTCTGCATTAAATTTAGAGAGTTGATGTGGGAGTTCATAATATTGGTGAAATTTGAATTTTTTTGTATGTAATTGAGTGAAATTCCGTGCACATGTAACGGGAGGGGTCGAGTGAGTTTAGTTAAAATGTTGCAGACTTTTATTGAACATGAATTTTCATCGATCAATAATTTGCGTACAATAAAAAGAGCACACCTGCCGTCGGCTCCGGGTCTAATCTTTATGTCGTTCAGTTTATGATTTATGCACAATTTGTTGGCACCGAAAAAGACTTAGCCGATAGCGATTATTGCCTGATAGATTGTGGAATGATTTATTTAAACTTTATGCGAATTTAATAAGCGGTTTAAAATTGCATAATTCAATCAATGAAACTTTATCGCTTATTCAATTTATCGGCGCCTGCAGCCCAATCGAATATTACGATGTCTTAATTAAAATAATTGTCTTTTTTTTAGAATCAGATTTTTTAACAGGAAGTTTTTGTTATGTTTCGAGTAAGTATCAATAAATATGAATTTTATGAAATATTAAAATAAATTTATTTATTTTATTTACCGTGTCGTTTCCTTTCATTTCGAAGTGTAACCATAGTAATGGTACGAATCGATAAATCGATGTTTTAAATGAAATCGGAAATCTTGATGCACACCGCATTAACATGAAAAAGTGATAGTGACTTTTATTTAGATATACATACTGTACTAATTACTACGTTATTTAGTTTGCTGAAATAATGCAGTACAATTTTCTAAATTTATAAGCCTTTATTGGTATAGTTGATGCGATGAAATACAGGATATTTCATCGCATCGACTGCAAATTTTTTTAGCACATTATAAAAAAATTTTTAAATTGTGAATTTCGGAGTAACTATCATAGAATAAACGTATTGCACCGATAATTAAATGATTGCTTCCTGCGATGCACAGGCTATACAATTTAAGTATAAGGCTAAGGTATATGGTATCTCCTAATAATATCTCCTGGCGCGATAGGAGCGCACTCGAACTTATTACACTTATATCCATCGTTAATTATGTTTATTCATCAGAATGGTGCAGGTGCCTCGGTGAGGCCGGAAAAAATAAACCGACGATATAAACCGGAATTATAATGACATGATAATATTCCTGGATATCTCGCGACGTCGAACAACTAGACGATAGAGCGGTACATTATACCGAATAAATCTTCGACCCAGTATAAACTTTCGGGAATTTATAAATATAATATATATGTGGTATCGCATTTTTCGTACTTATCGGGCTTATAAATAAATTTTGTGCTCGCGTGCATTACGTCCGCTGATAATGACGTAAACGTTTATGGGATATGAAAGCCACATTTGCATTTCTCACAGATTAAGAAATAGCTTTTATGAAATGTGACGTTGTACGTTCAAATTTTACACGCACACATTTTTAGGTCGGGACATTCCTGCGGAATATAACTGCGACTCACACCGTCGAATGACGCAAATTGATTGAGCTTAAATTTTTCAACAAGTCGTTTTGAAAATTTTGTCAACGATGTATACGAAATTCAAAATGTGAGTTACTATAATGTACTAACAAATATGCATAAATAATATTGTTTAATCAGCAAACTGCATATTTTATATATTTTTTGTACTTATAGCAAGTACTATCTATATCGGAAGAATCATGATTTCATTTTTAGTAAATTATTTATCTCAGGGTAAAACATTCATAAAAATAGTCCTTTAAATTGTTGAAAAAATATATATTAACAAATATTCGAAAATCATCTTTAATTTTTGTACGAAGATTGACAAATAAAAAAACCTTTAAAAAAATTCTCTCAGTTAATTTTCCGCTTAAATCTACTCACCGCATAAACTTTACGATAAATGCTTTGCTAATGCAAGCAGACGAGCGGAACAGATTCTCCAAAAACCAGGAAACTCCGTCAGGTCATTCCCGCGGAAAACATCGGGCAACTGGCCGACGAAATTTCTCCATGCGGCGTCGGCGGGGACACGAGAATAGCGCGCTCCAAAGAGGAATAATCAATTACAGCGGGGATGATCTATGCCGGGGGACATTAGAAACGGGCGCGCAGCCGAGATCTACGAGGCCTTAATTCAATAACTCGCCGTCGTCAGCGGGAAGGCCGTCACCGGGAGGATCCCCCTGCCGCCGCCCCGGGTGCAATTAAAGTCCCTTCCGTCCCGTTAATCTCGGCGCGCTCGCGCGCATATACACCGCGGCATCTAATTGCGCGCGATGCCGCATAAATCTCAGCGCCCGCCGATAAGGATCGAGACCGCCTCCGGCCGCTGCGACTTCATTGCGCGCCGCGATCGGTACGTCGCCGGCGTGCGATTTGTTCTACCCTTTTTTTTTACCGGAGTGATGCGGAAGCAAAGGCGGCGGTTGTAATTGGGAGATGAAGGTGCTGCGCTATAGGTGGTTCTATTTTTTTCGATTTCTTTTGCTCTTAAACGATGTACTACGAAGGTTAAGGTGGATCATGCGTTTATTTCGATTTCATTTGTTATTGCGCGATGTACGACGAAACTTTTGGTGTTTTACGTGCTTCATGCAATGTCTTTCGTTGTTTGTTTTAAGTGATGTTGTTAAAATAGTTTGTTTTGTGTCTTTTCCAGTTAGATTTTTTTAGGAATTCTTGTGTAAGATTGTGAATGTTGAAATAAGTGAATAAATTTGTTGCTTAACATTTTTGCATTTATTTTGTTGCCTGTTAATATAAACATACACATATTTCAAAGCCGTGCTTTAGTTACTGTGTACGCCCATTATTTTACAAATAATAGAAAATTTTACAAACAGTCATTGGCACGATGAAGCAACGAATAAATAACAAATGATGAAGTAATATTTTTTATACATTATCTATAAAAAAATTCTACCGTGGGTCTTACGCAGTAATAAAGAGTACATTAATAAAACGCAGTCATTCTCAAGTAATCATAAATTTTATTATCGTCGTAGTATATCGTCGGAACTGTATAATAAATTTAGAATACTTGCGTCAACTTAACATTATCTACAAAACAAACAAACACACAGTCACTCATTACAAAATCTCGACAACTTACACAAATCCCTATTATTCAAATACTTAACGACTTCCTGAACTCCCGCATAATCAATGACGTTCTGCAGCGTAAAGTTCAGCACTTTGACCGTTCGCTTGAGCATCCTTTGCATTTCTAAAAACTGAGCAATCCTCTCGGCTATCGCCGGCCAATAAATCAAGAACAGCTGCTTACAGCTGAACTCGTGAAAAGCTGTGACCAAATCTTCATTCCGCACGTAACCCATCATTTTGGCATCATTATCGGTTAAGATATTAAAGCAAGTCACATCATTGTAGAACTTCAAATCCATAAGTGCGACCAATTCCATTTTACACGCAACGATGTAACTTAAACAGAAGTCGTTGCTGTAGACTATTTGCATGCTCTGCGGGTCTATCGGCAAATTCATGAATTCGCACATCGCGATGTGCTCCAGTAATACATCCAACCATTTGTCTTGGGTCGTCAGAGAAATTTGCAATACGGTCCGGTCGAGACTTCCTCGGGCGTTGACATCGACGCCCCTCAATAAACAAAATCTGATTTTATCGGCGACAAGCTTGTATCCTCCTTTATTTAACAAGCCGCTACCGGGTAAACAACTATACGCGAAATGAAGCATGGAATTGCCGTCCTTGGTCTTGAGGCTCAGGTCGACGCCCCACGTTAGGACCAAGTGTCTGATGAAGTCCAGAGGTGCGTTCGCAAAGGCGAAACCAACGATGGTCTCGCCCTCCAAGGTGCGAGTGTTCGGGTCGACCCCCAGGTCCAGGAGGTAGTCGACAAGGTCTCGGCGAAGGTCGCGCGCGGCGTAGTGGATCGGTGCGCAGCCGTTGTCATCGCGAGCGACGAAATTCGCACCGCCCTGGACCAACAATTTCACCACGTCTAGGGACTGACGGTAGCGGATGGCGGTGACGAGGGCGGACGTACGACTGACGTCGTGGGTGTCTGCACAAGCGCCTCGTTCCAGCAGAAGGCGTAGAATTGCAAGGCACTGGCGGGTTTCCAGGCAACGGTGCAGTGGTGTGTATCCGAGGGAGTCCCGACAGTGCAGATCGGCGCCGTGGTCCAGGAGCAGCTCCACCGCACGCAGGTGGGAGTCACCCCCGGCCACCGCCGAGTGGAGGGCGGTGGTGTGCCAGATGTTCAGCTGATCGTCGACAGCTTCGTTTACGGGCGAGCCCATGTTGATCATGTGCTCGACGATGTCGAGGTTCTGCTGGGAAATGACGTTCTTGATGGGGCAGCTGGACCGGATGAGCAGACGAGCGATGCTGAGGCAGTCCAAGCCTTCGACTTGTTTTAGCGCACGGACTATGTCCAAAATGACGTACTCGTAGTGGATGTAGATGGCCAGTTTTATGGGATTCTCGTGGACATCCGGACTCAGCATGCTCTCGGTCAACTCGCTGATCGTTTTGTCGTCCTTCGTTTTCGCTGCCATGTTCAGGCGTTTGCACCAGTCGTTTAAATGCTTCGACTGAAAATTAAAAAGTAAACGAGTCGTTAGACCTAATTAGACATTAGGGTTTGCTATCAGTAATCAGGCGTTAAATTATTTTTTTACTCGATTGATTTATTTTACAGAATTACTTCGAATTCGGAGATACCTTTTTTTCTAGTTTTGTTATAATTAGTTGATAAATTGTTGCATGTGAAATTTTATATAATTATTTGGTAAATGTTAATTAATATTTATTACCTTCAACATAGTGTAACCTGGGCAGCAGTCAATGCTAAAACTGTTCGTCAACATTTTATTGAAATAAATAAAAAGAGTAAAAAATCTCAAGTAATAGCATGGACAATAACATGACAAACGGCATCACGCGACTGTATACTTTTGTCGCGCTTGATGCTTTTATAAGCGATTATATTCTTAGGAATATGACATTGGTGTTATTATTATGTTTACATTAAGTTTAAAAACATTGACTAATATGTATTTTCGCATTAAAAATTTAAGACGATTTTACAAATTCAACATTTCTTAAAGAAAGTACATAACATTCTAAGCGTCCGAAAAAAAATTATTTTCGTTAAATTATCACACAATACGTCTCGTTATTTCCATTTGAATATCTATTCAAATTAAATTCCAGTTATTGTTTCGTTAGGTTAATTCTTATTAACGTAATTACAACTTTTATGAAGTATCGTTAATTGCAAAAAATGTAATGTATCATTGCTTTGAAATAAATAAAAGATATCTCCAAGGCTTCAACGCGGTTTAATATTTTAAAATCACTTACCATTTTTCCCGTTTCGAGCCAAGTTGTCCTGGTCTCGAGCCTTGGACCTATCCGGAATCCTCTTTCTAGTAGTCACCGCCTCAAAAGTTTGGAAGGCATTAATCTTTATGCACAAATGTGCAGGTCCTTCGGAGAAGTAAGACAATGGGAAAGGCTGAGGTCAGCCCTCCACTGCTCCATTCACCTGGTGCAATTAGAGAACGATCCGATCTACGTAGCATTGCAATTACCGAACGAAATGACCGTAAAATATAAGGGCGGATTTCGTTGGATTTTTCAAAAAAGGACAAAAAGGATTTGTGTATAAGGGAACGACACCATCTCGGACCGCTGCAACTTCCTAGCACGCCGCGATCGGTACATCGATGACGTACAATTTATTGTTCGCTTTTTTCCGAGCAGCAGAAACGGCAGTTGTAATTAGGAGATAAATGTATTTAGCTTAATTTTTTGCGATTTTTTTTGTTCTTAAACCATATATTTACTACAATGATTTTGGTATTGCAGGTGCTGCATGCAGTTATTAATCGATAGTTATTAAATTAGACAAGTCATACATTTTCAATGAGGTAAAATTTTTTTTAATAATGAATAGCTACATATGTTACAAATAATAGAAACTTTGTCGAGTAGTCGATGACTAGATGAAAGTAGGAATAAATTAATATATAATTAATTAGTAAGTTATAATTAATAAGTCATTATAAATGACTTATTAGTGCTTTTAACAATATTTACAAAACCTAAAAAAAGATTTATACAATATATCAAGTAATAAAATGTGCATTAATAAAACAAAGACTTTTTCAAATAATCGTTAAACTTTGATTATCGTTAGAATAATCCAAACGACTTACAATGTATCCACACTACTTATTTCATTATTTACAAACAACTTTGTACAAAGCGTCAACTTCCCACACATCCCCATTTAATGTATACAAAATAGAACCCCACCCAGGAACTACTCGGTATAAAAGCGCGACAATTTGAATAAATCCCTATCATTCAAATACTTAACGATTTCCTGAACACCCGCGTAATTGACGACGCTCTGTAGCGCAGAACCGAGCACCATGACCGCCTGCTGACGAATCCTGTGCATCTCCGAGAATCCAGAGAATCTCTCTGCCACCGCCATCGAATAAATCAGAAACAGCTGCATTTTACTGATCTTCCGGAATGCGGCGACAAGATCTTCGTTACGCACGTAAACCATCATTTTGGCATCGTCGTCGGTCAACATATTAAAGAAAGTCACGTCCTGGTAGAACTTCAGATCCATCAGCGCGACCAGCTCTATTTTGCATGAGGCGATGTAACTCAAACAAAACTCATTGCTGTAGATTATGCGCGTGATCTGCGGATCGATCGGCCGATTCATGAACTCGCACACCGCGATATGCTCCAGCAATAGGTCTAGCCAGATGTCATTGGCCGCCAGGGACATTTGCAGTACGGTCCTATCGAGGCTGTCTCGAGCGTTGATATCGGCGCCCATCAGAAGGCAGAACCTGATCTTGTTAGCGATGAGTTTGTACCCGTCTTCGTTTAACAGGCCAATAGCAGGTGGACTGTTAAACGCGGAGAGCAGCACCGAATTGCCGAACTTTGAATTCTGACTGAGATCGACGCCGCACACCAGGACCAAATGCCTAATGAACTCCAACGGAGCGTTCGCGAAAGCAAAGCTCACGATAGTCTCTCCCTCCCGGGTGCGGCTGTTGGGGTCGACCCCCAGGTCCAGGAGGTAGTCGACGAGGTCACAACGTACATCGTACGTGGCGTAGTGAATGGGCGCGCAGCCGTTGTCATCGAGAGCGGCGAAATTGGCGCCACCCTGAACCAGCAATTTTACGACCTCGAGGGGCTGGTGGTAGCGGATTGCGGTGACGATGGTGGACGTGCGGGTAACGTCGTGGGTGTCGGCGCGTGCGCCTCGTTCCAGCAGAAGGCGTAGAATTGCAAGGCACTGGCGGGTTTCCAGGCAACGGTGCAGTGGTGTATAGCCGAGGGAGTCCCGGCAGTGCAGATCGGCGCCGTTGTCCAACAGTAATTTTACCGCCCGAAGGTGGAGGTCGCCTCCGGCCACCGCCGAGTGCAGGGCGGTGGTGTGCCAGATGTTCTGGTGACTTTCGGGCGTCTCGTTCACGGGTGAGCCCAGGCTGATCATGTGCTGGACGATGTCGAGGCTCTGCAGGGAGATGACGTTCTTGATGGGGCAGTTGGAATCTATGAGCATTTTGGCGATGCTGTGGGAGTCCAGGCCCTTCACATGTTTTAGTTCACTGATTATGTTCAAGATCACGTATTCGTGGTCGAAGTGGAGGGCTAGTTTTATGGGGTTTTGGTAAACGTCCGGGCTCTGCGTATTCGCCGTAAGGTCGCTGATCGTCTTATCGTCGTTCTTCTCAACTGCAATGCTCAACCGTTTGCACCAGTCGGTCAAATATTGTAACTGAAAATTCGAAAATGAAGGATTCGTTAGACTTCATTTGTTTGCTATTAATAATCTGGAGTTAATTTTTTTTTATTCGACTGATTCGTTTTACAAAATTGTACTTTTATCTTTGTTATCTTTATACCTTTTTTCTCTAATATTATTCTTATAAATTCATGATTTTCATATTAAATAGTGTATACTATATAAATGTTAATTAATATTTATTACCTTAAACATACGTACAGTAACTTAAGAAAGAGCAAAACTAAAACTGACTAACAAACTTTTCAAAAGAAAGGTTTTCACGAATACAAATATATTTCGCATTAAAAATTTAAGACGACTGTATACACGGAGAGAAAAGTCTAGTAAAAATTACTATACTATTTAGTAGTGCAAGGACAGACTCGACTAATAAAAATTTTACTAGAAAGTCTGTTAAAACGTGCTAGACTTATAGCAAATTTTACGATACTTTTTAGTAAAATATTTTATTAATCGAGTCTGTCTCTCCATTAGTAAATATGGTATAGTAATTTTTACTAAACTTTTCTCTCCATGTAATTTCTCTATTTCTTAAAAAAAAACATATGCGTAAAAAAAAATTACTTCCGTTATATTAATGCACAGAGAATGTCTTAATATATTACCTATTCAAATCAGTTATTGTTTCGTTAGGTCAATTTTTATTCGGCAATTAAAATTTTACGAATTGTTATAAACAAAAAATTTTAATATTTTAACGTTTTAGTATTTTAAAAGAAAAAGTACGAAGAAGAATTACTTACCATCTCTTCCATGTCGACTTCAGATGTTCTCTCCATGAGTCCAGTCTTAGTCGGAGTCCCTTCCATATATTAGACACCGCTACAAAAATTTGCAAGGCACTGTGTTCACTACACAAATGTGGATATCCTTCCCAGTAGGAAGTCAGTAAGAAAATGTGCGAATAGACTGTCCTTTCTCCGTGCATCTAAATTCGGCTCACAACTGCAATTAAGGGACGATATGGTCCGCCCCCTATGCAGACAACCAATGAAGTTACTGTAAAGTGTAAGTACGGTCGGATACTATCGGATTTTTCAAAAATGGACAGCCTACCGCAAAATTTTGCAGGAAAACATAGGAATTGGTAATTTAAACTTGCTTTTATCTCGACGCTTCGAGCGCATTAGGAAAACCCTCTCATTAGCCAGATGAGTTTAAATTTTTAGATGTTGATTTTGTAATTTAACTAATGAACTAAATATGTTTACTTTTTTTTATCGAAGACATTCTTATGTTGTAGATTAAAGCTACAAGATTATCCCTGCACTTGCTTTCACATATAATTAAGCTTTTCCACATTTCATTAATCATTTTTAATTAAGCTACAATGTACATATTAAATGGCGTGAAAAGCTGTACGTGTGAGTTACATGAAAACAAAATGAAACGAGCATCCGATCAGAAAAATCACAAATACCAAGGAGACACGAAAATAACTGCGACACGTTTGGTAGCCGCGGTATAGGGAAAAAGTAGCTACCCTGTTGCGCAACGCGGACTCATTGGCGCGTGAACGAACTCGAGAGTGGCTGGTGCAAAATCTGCGATTGGCTCCGCGGTGGCGATTGTAATTGGAAAAACGGCCCCTTTGTAGGCTGGCGTATGCACTTATTCTTCGGACCTTTACTCCGCTTTGCATAGCATTCGTTGCGATCGAGATACCAGGATCTAGACTTTGCAATGTCACGTGGAAAAAATAGGATTCATACATTTCTTAAAAGGAACAATTTTATTATTAGTTACACGATTTGATTTACATCTTATTACTTTTTAATAAATTTAGAGAGTTTCATTATTTTAAAAGTTTAGAGAGTTTATTTTTCAAAATAAAATACGGTTACCAGCGAGTACATTCAAAAATAAAAGAAATTCTTGTACGATGTATATGTAAATTGGAATTAATAAAGCAATTATTTTATTTTAAGTTTAAAAGAAAACTAAACGTATCAAATATTATTTTCAATTTAAAATTAATAGTAACTACTTCGTCAAGCTTAATCGCAGTTTAATATGCACGATTTATAAAGACGTATTAAACAAATATACACGCCCCTCAGTATACTCCGTTATTCACGCTTTTCTCAATATAAGACATCGTCTCTCCCGGAAAATGAAAAACAAAGTCATCAAAAAATGAAGCATAACAAGAAACATTTATTAAGTACACACACACTTGTCACTAATTGCTCCATTAAACCTCTAAGTATTTCCTTCCTTAAAAGTTTTTACGACCCCTCCGCTTTGTTTTCCCTTAAAAAAAGGACTGAAACAAAAGATTCATTGCATAAAATCTAAAGTCGGAAATAAAACAAAAATCCAAAACATCTTATATGACACAAACTAGAAAAACATCACAACCGGCCTTCAGAATCCACCGACAGGCTCCGCGGCGATTAATACTGTACAAATCGTTTAAGATCGTAGTATACGCAGCGAGAGCGATCGTCGCCCGCCTCTTTCCCACACGCGGCATTTGAACGAGCTCCGACGCGCGACAAATGAGCGACCGTCTTATAATCCGAGGCGAGCCGTCGGAGCCGATTAGGAGCCGTCGCCGCAATCAACGCGATGCCAGTTTTTTTTTTTTTTTTTCGAGTGCCTCTGACAGGGTACATTTAATTTTTGTACAGTTAGGCGTGCTCCGCTTTTTTTCTCTCTCTTGTCGAGGCGGGCCGCTCTCGAGCGCGTCCACGCGAGAGCCGAGAAAACAGTGGGTACGTCGCCGGGAATTAAGTCGCCGGCGGCTGCTTGATCGCTCGTTTCAAAACATTACAAGAAAACGTAATGGTCTTTGAAAATTTTATATAATGATACATTATCTTGCGCAAACAAGTTCTATGCAAATGATTCGTACATTCCCTTTTTATTATTTCTTCTTTTCCTTTTTGGTGGAATAAAAGTGTGACAGGAAGATAAGTAGATGGACGGATGTAGATATAGATGCGATGGAGTGTTTAAAGAGACGGTGTACTCCGAGTTAAGGCAAATATTTAATTGAGCACCGCGGTAGCTGCTTTTTTTCGGTCGAACGTTTATTTTTTCAAATTTTACAGTCGCGTCGGGTGCAGGCGACGAGGAGGCGAGGGAAAACAGATTTAGCGCGGCGACGGTGCTTTAAATCGGGAGAAAGTCATACCCCGGTGCGAGGCTGATGAAAGTTGCTCCGAAAATCGTAATAGAAATTAAAAGGCCACCGTAATCGACGGCGGTTTCTCTCGGGATTCCAACGGACACATCAAACACTCCACGAGCGGGACACTGTTGTACACGAACGCGCGCGCCTTAACGGGACCACCAACGATTTTACGCGACTTCGTTGCAGGTGCTACTTAGCTGCACGGTGTACATACACTTTTTCAATCATGTCGTTTTTTTGTGCTTATAAAGATGCGTGCGTGATTTTTTTTTAAATTTATGTCGTGGAAAGATAAATATAAGAGTTCTTTTAACGCGTAATTTTATGGCTCAATTTACGGCGCTTGTAATAAAGTAATGGATGTAATTGAGGGTTGCAATGTAATCTGGGGTTAGTTGGAGGATAATTTTTTCCGGCGCTTATTAATTACGCTCGTTATGGAAGGCTTGTTTTTAATGAATTGATCGCTTGCTACGCGCTCGATGTAATTAATGTGTAGCACATTGTCTTAATAGAAATTTAATGCAATCGCTACAACGCCGTTGACTAAACAGCCATTAATTTCACTGAATCAGTATTCAATCGATACTCCTTTCCTCTGAGGTAATCATAGGTTCTGCTGTGATCGAAGAAATTTTCATTAAAATCTCCCATGTACATGAATAACAAATCAAACTTTCTATTAATAAAATATACATTACTATTTGTAATAAATACTCAATGTACTAAAAATTATTTGCATGTATAATAAATATTCCACTGTGCAATTACTACAATTCAATTCAGCAATAATAATAAATAAACGCTAATAAATATTTATTATATTTATTTATCGGAACATATCCTTGCCACTGCGATCAAACATCACATACAATAAATGCAGCTATCTATAAATTGCAAGTGAATTTTCAAAATTCAACCAGTCAATAGGATTTTTAAAGCTATACAAATGTAAAGCACCGCTGATTGAGATATGAGCGGCATTATGCTAATTCGAGGTATAAATAATTAATAAGTCACGGTAAATAAAGTCACCGATTACAAAAGTAACGCGTGCTGAATTCGCGCTCTTTTAAAAACTTGACACCTCTTCGAGGGCGGAGTGAGAAGGAAAAAAATAAGAACGACGGCTGAAGTCGACTCGTCAATCGATCATGCGAAATTAATTAAGTTCGCAACTGTGCATAAGTAGCGCCGGCTCGCTAATTGATTTCGATATATCGGTAGCGAAAACGCGCTGTTCATGTCTCGCCCGGGGAGAAGAAAAAAATCGATCCTATTAGGTAACACTGTCGGTCGTGTACTGTGCTCAGCTACGATCGGTTCGAGAAATGTTACTCGTTTTTAACGTTAGTTCTATCGTTTCTATATGTTTTGCTCTTTTTTTTTCAATGAAAAATCCAGCGATTTTAGTAAAAAAAACGTTACCGCTGCTTTTCTTAAAAAAGTTTTTATGAAATATCATTTAAATCAAGTAATATTATTATTACGCGCAACTAATTAATTATTTTATTAACTGCGGAAATTAATATTAAAAGTTTTATTATTAAGATAAATCACAAGTTAATGTGGTGGTAATATAATCATACTCTGATAATTGTTAACTGTACTCGACATGTTTAATAAAATTTAACATGAATTTTTTAATTAAAAATATTTATAAAGATCTTTATCGCAAACTTTACTAGAAATTAAGAAATAAACTTAAAATTAATTATTTAAAAAATAAAATAAACGTATTTAGACAGCCGGAATTTAACATATGAAATCGTCTTTTGAATGTGCCAAAATTAGTGTCTTTTACCGTGTCTCAAATATATAAACAAAGTTTGTACAGCAAATCGAACCGGCAGTCGGAACATTTCGGCTTATAGAGGTTCACAAAGGTACACTGTTTACTCTCGAAATTCCCAAAAACAACAATTACTCGAGAAATACCCTAAGCAGCCATTACACTAAAACAGCCTAATCTCAAAGACCTTAAAATCTACTTGTTACTAAGCTTTAAAATCTACCCCCGTCCCGGACGTTGTATACGCAGCAACAGCTACTTCTTCTGTCGAGGCACCTCATTGAAATTTTATTGCGGTATCTCGAAAATGACAGTGGAGGCATAAATATATGAAAAGCAGCGAGGGACTCAAAGGTGTAATACACATTCCGGAACAAAGTGCGCCTCGATCTTAACGAAGTGCAATTCCCCGAGAGCCACTCCTCGTTTATTGCCTTCCGTCGGACGACGCGCCGCAGACTTTCGACGCAGACCGCACCGAACTGCGCGTAGGTATGCATATACCTGGTAAAAAAAAAAGTTGGAGTCGTGCGCATGCGGATGCACCGGGCCGCCGTCGATCATGGGAAGATCGGCTGCCGAGCAGCCCCGGGCAAGCCGAAAATCAGCCACGATTCGCGTGTAAATCATCGCACCGCCGCGTAATGCATACGATTTTCAAATTGTTTTAAATTACAGGCTCCGTTATCCGCGATGGGCCCAAGATATCGCTTGATTCAGAACTTCAAAGCGCGGGCGCGCGATTTTTTTTCTTCTCCTCGTCAATGATTGGCAATTGTTGCGCAAGGAGAATAAATTTTGGGAGGCGGCGCGGAGGGGTGGCTTGCGAAACAATCGATGCCGTGGATTGTGAGGCGAGATTTATCGGGGATACTTGGGAGCCTCTCATATGCTAATTGGGATTGTTGTACGGGATGAGCGGAAAATTTAGTGGGCTCGTTCGCCGAGGGAGGAGCTGTTTAATGGCATCTATAATAGTGGACAAATGAGAAGCGCGCCAGTGGAGTATGTAAATGACACTCGTTAAAAATTCAGACGGTGTTATCTATGGCGGTTAGCGAAATGGGTTTTTAAAGTCGTAAATTGTTCATTGAACATATTGCAATTTTAGCGTTGCATATATTTGTTAGAATTTTTTTTAATTACATTGCACGACAAAAAAGCATTTAAAAGTGATTATCTTCTGATTAACAGTAGAATATTTACTACATTTATTATTTTTTTAAACTAATTACATTTAAAAATCTCAAGCTACAGCTTGCTAATTAAATCGGCGCGACAATTACAACAAATAATTTAAAAAGCTCCATATTCTTTCTTTTCTTTTCATTAATAGACTCGAAAAGAAAAATCTAAGTATTTTACTAGAATCCATATGATTGTAATTTAGAAAAGTTTCTTATACTATTATAATATAATTTCATACCTCTAAAGTTTTTGTACATACTTTGAAAGTGCTTAGTACAATCTTCTAAGATATAAATTATATTATAATGTCATAGAAAGGAGTACATATAAATATAATTTATTCACATATAAATAAAGTATGTGTATGGTCCTTCAGGAGCAGAAATGCTATAAAACTGTAGTATACACGCTTTCCTCCTCTCGTTCTAAAGCTTCCATAACTTCATACTATGATTCGCTTACTATAAAGCTCTGCAGCTACGCCATGTTCGAGTTGCGGTACTTCAAAAAACGTCAACTGTTCCACGGCGTTCGCACTCTTTTCCGATGTTGCTTATAGAATCGCCTTATAGACTGTTTACTTTTTTACTATGAAAAGACAGTCTTTTACTCTTACTTTAAACGCTCAAAATCCATGATTATTTGGATGAATTTTCATACTAATAAAGCAACGCTGGTGATAAATTCTACTACAGTACCTCCATTCTTACTATAAAAGTTAGATTTTGCAATTTTTAGGCAAAAATTACATTAAAAAATTCCATCTTTCGAAAGTATACAACAAATGATCGCGAACCGCGAACTTTCGTGCAATTTCGTTTAAACGATAGTGCAGAGTTTGAAAACAAAGCAGGGGTAGAAAAAAGCCACCTGAAAAGCGAACGCCAAGATAAGAAATTATCATTGCACAACGCGCGTGTAATTTGAGGCAGTGATCGGCAACGCCGGAGCGTATCATTGTTGCCGCTTTCCTCCTCGTTAACTGCGCACCGGGGCTCGCGTTACGGAGAATGAATCGGCGAGCAGAGGCCCGCGGGCGAGCTCCCCGCGCCACTGACCATTATTAAATTATCTATAAGCGCGGCCCCGACGCTCCTTGTGATTACGTCGTCTATCAGTATCGCGCGGCTGCCTTTAGCCCCCAGTATTTCCCATAAACCCGGGACTCACCGCGCGTCCGATAATCCAGGTACGCCGCCCGATAAACGACGATATCGATCGCCCCCCCCCCCCCCGCTCCCGCTGCGCGCATCCTTTACCGATCTCTAGCCCTTTTATACCCCCCTCTTTTCTTCCATTCCGTTATCACTTTTTTAGATAGGTTTAGCTCTGTGATTGACTGATGTTGATTTACGGTTGGCAAGGTTTAACGGTGAGTAATATTTTAGAGCCTGAAGTGGAAAGCATCGCTTTAGAGAGAAAAAAAGGGGAAAGTAGCACCTTTCATTGGGTTACAATGAAAATCAGCACGTTTCATTGATTCTCGCGAAGTCAAACGCATTGATATATTAAGTTAAGGGAGATATGGTGATAATTTATTATTTTACGGATTGTTTTAGCTGAATCTTTTTCGGAAACGAATAATATGCATGTATAATGAGATATTAGATCGATTTTGAGTCGATGCGATGCATAATTCAAAATCAAGGAATCGTGTACAAGAAATTAGAAAAATAATAAAAGGTAGAGAGAATCCTGGTCCAAATTCTACTGACACAGATTCCTATGTAAATTCTATTTTGGTCTGAAAGATTGAATTTACAGTTTGAAAATCCGCTACAGAAAGAATTATTTTCGTTATTTGTTCACTTTCGAAATATTATTCTGATCTTGGTTATTTTTAAACAATTTTTAAACACAACGCGTAATAATTTATTTTAATCTTCCCTATACTTCGCGTGTTTCTGATATAAGATTATAATCTTTGGAAAAAATAAACACTAAAAGAAGACTACATTCTCAAGCGATAAAATCGACACCACCGTATCTTTTTAAGAACGACGTGATACATCGTGGCAAGAACAAGCTGTAAGAAACTACAAAGCAGCGGCGGGAATTACTCGTAACAAGGGACAAATTGCCGAGCGGCGTACGCCTAATCGAGCGCGAGCGCGGAATAATCGTTAGATGCGAACAAACGTCGGCGCGTATCAGAGCGTACCGATCGCGCGGCTCGTCCTAACATCAGGCGCACGTGCGGCGCATCTCAAGAGGAGAAAATCCGTGCGGCCTTAATAGGATTACAACGCGTGATGCGCGCACGTCGGATTGGCGTATTTATACGGGCACCGATTCCCCGGGGATTTGCCTCCATTTTTCCGCTCTCATTTTATTGATTTTGAAAGTAAGCTGATATTGCTGATTAAAGCGTTTTTTTTTGTTGGCAATATTTTTACTTTTTACTTTTAATTTAAAGTGATTGGATTTGCGTAGCGTGGGCTGAGCTTTGAGAAAAAATCTAAATCGATATTATTCATAGTATTTAAAGTTGAGTGCATTAAAATACTTTGTCGCAGCTGTGTAACGGATATTTAAATGAACCTTTCATTATGTCATAGAGAGTGGAGTGGAAAAACTCCAGTTTGAATGATTGTTTTTAAAATAAATATATAATGTCTAAAGTTAACGAGGAAAATACTTCTGACGAGACCACCGTGTGTGCGACTAGTCAAACTGTAACCAGTCGCGATAAAATTTCTCTCTCTTTCAAATTTTTACTGTGACATTTTTCCAACTCCACGTCCTCTATTTGGTAAAAAATCGAATTTCCACGCGACCAGCTGGGCAAACATGTGATCTTGATTTCATACCTGAAAAACCGGAAGGCACCGAAACCGATTGTAAATTCCCGATATTTTCCTCGTTTATACCGTAAAATCAGTTTAAAGCTTATTCCAAAAGATAAAAACGGAGATAAAGCTCGAGTTTTCACTTTAAAAACAAGCAAAAGCTCTCATTACTCTTTAAATACGAATAAACAAAACGAATTTTTTTCATATTTTGTTTTTATATTTCGAGATTACAAACCTCAGCAAAAAATATCTTCAAAGAATGAAAAAAATTGCTATCTGTAGATTGGGCTCTCAGATAAAAGTACACAGTAATTTCTTTATAAAATTTTGTCCTCATCGAATGAAGAATTAATTTTTCAAATGAACCACTCTTCTACGCTAAGACTTTAGTAACCAACGATTTGTACAAAATTGAACCATCGATACATCGATTTTTTACCGATCCATCGTCGAAGCTTTAAAACGACACCTCGAAGACGTCGATTTCTTGGGACTGTGAGCACCTGGGTAAGATGGGCGAGGGGGTAGAAGGCGACGTTTGGATTTCCCCATTGTTAACGACGGAGCGCCGGTAGCGGCGCCGATGGAAATCGAGCGAGCTGTCGCAGCTCGCGTGGCGCGCGCCTATAAATAGTCCCGGCATTTCGCCGGCTATTATTGGTCGCCCGCGCAGTCGCCGCCACTATTCTTATCAACGTCGCTCATCTGACGCGGGATTAAAAAAAAAGTCGCGATAATGCGGTCTGCCGTCGCGCGCCAACCTTTCTCTCGTCGCGCCGATTTTCCTTCTATATTCCTGAGATTTGCGTATTACGTACACATGTATATGTACGTGTACAAAGTTATACATGTACACATACGTAAATATAAATATACGTATACATTTACATACGTATATGTATGTATAGATATACATGTGCATAGAAATGAATGTACAGATGTATATATATACTTACATACGTATATATAATGTACCTGGTGGCTCGAGTGTATCGAGAGATCGAGATCGAGATAAAGGGTGTTTTTATTATTATTATTGTTATTATATTCGCTTATGCCTTCCCTGTGCGAGTGCTCGCCTCGGGTGCCTCCGGTGTGGGGAATTAATTTACCACGCGCGTTGATAAGCTTCGCGGAGTTTTGTAGATGAAGCCGATATTGCGCAAACGGATATCGTAATGAATACCTGCAACTTGTTTACAGAGAGAAATTAGCGCGAGCGACTCTTGTTATTCGTATAATGAAGTGTCGGGCAGTTGCTCGGCCTATTAGCTTCAATTTTGTAAAATTATAAGGCTTGTAAATTAAAGTCCCATACGTGCTCAGTAGTTTATTCGAATTGTAGAGTCGCTGCACCCGTCAATGTATGTAAATCATATCCTTCGAGTCGAACAACGAGTAGTTCCATTTCTCACGTGTTTCGTGTGTAAATTTTCTTTTTTTTTATCAAATGTTGCCTTTAAAATTAATAATTTTATAAATTCAACGTGTCGTATATCGTTACGATTATTCATGTGCGCGTTAGACCTAGGCGAGCAGTGTTGCAATTTGCTTTTTTTTGCAAATGCTGGATTTCATGAGGTTTTTTTTAAATTTTACGAGAGACCGATCACCGATGGAAAACTGAATATTATAGTGACATAATGTTGTCAGGATGAATTAAGCGTTCACAATTAATTCGCGACCTTTTTGTTTAAAATGAAGTGCAAGGTTAAATTAATTTATTATTATCGGACTGCAATATTTCAAAAGAGAAATCATAAAATTGATGGCACTCAGGGATCAGCATGTTCTCTGGCAAATCCTGCAATGGTGTGCATCACAATTATAACAGAATTGATAGCCCATCTGTGTTATAATTTTTTTGTATTATTTTTTATATCTCTATTACATCTACGTAATATAATTTCTTCTTCTCCTAGTAATATGTGAGTTCCGGGAACAATGACATTTTTCAATAACCCAATTTTTCGCAAAGGGTATAATCGCATTGTTGCATTTAGGATTTAAGAATACGTTTAATTAACGGATCAATTTAATATGAAATTAATTCATTATATTTATACAAATTTCGCTACAACAAAATGAGTTGATTACTTTATTGCATTAATAAGCAAAAACACAAAAAATCGAGATAGTCCGTTTTTTCAAGAATTAATTTATGCACTTATTATTTAAAGGCAGAGTCGATTATATTTAGTAGTCGTAAAATATTTTAAATGGCGGCAATATCAACACTATTTTAAAAAAAAGTTATAAATAAGATAAGTTCAGCGCATTCAAAACGACTTTACCAAAAATGACGAAATCCGCAAGATTCTTAACATCGTAAAATCGCCTGATCTGCAAATCCGTCTCATAGGAACGGCCGTTCAAGAAGCCAAGAGTCGCCCTGTGGAAAAGCCGCGCGAGCAGCAAAAAAAATGACATAAAGCCGAAATGCTTACCGCGACGAGTGCGCCGAAAGCTTCAATTCGCATAGTAGCTGGCCAGGCCAGCGGGAAGGCCGTCGCTTCGAAGCGCGCGGATCGATCTAAAATACCGATCCGGGCGTTGACGATGATCCCTCGCTCGTCTTCGATTCTCCCTTCTACGTCCGTCCGCCGCCTCCTCCTCCTCCTCGCGGCGCTTTCGCGCGTCTGGCGGCGGCCGAGAGCGCTCCTCTCTTCCGCCTCGCGCCTCTTCCTTTTGCTCGCGATGCGCGCGAGTCTCGCTGCGGCGCCTCCTCTCTCCGACTGCCTTTTTTCCTCGCCTCAGTAAGCGGAGGCTGCTGCCGGCAGACGGCGAGGATGCGCGGACTGCGAGCCGGCGTTCACGGGGCCGTGCCGAAGGTGCGAGCTGCGGAAGGCCTTGCCACCTGCTCCGTAGTCGAACTCGATTGTTGAAGAGTTCCAGCCTCGTGACATGGCTACCGCCTTCGTATCTGCAACATGCAATCGATCGATCGGTTATCGCACGGAATTTTTCTTTTTATTTATTTATTTATTTTTTTTTAATAATTGTGGAGAATGTAATGTAGTAAGTTATCCTGAAAATTATGCCGATTTCTCCGCGAAGATTATGGGAGAAAAATCGTTATAGAAATTGCATATTGTGGTTAAGAAAAGATAAAGTCTTATGAAGTGAGTATTTTTATGTGAAAAACAGTAATTTTTAGTACCTGAAACTTTAAAAATTATTATTTTAATAATAAAAGTTGTTATTTTGAGTAATAACAATTGTTAATTTTCATAGTAATATTTCTCGCCTTTCAAGACTGTCACTTCTTTCCTAATCACAATAGTAATTTTTATATAGTTTTTTCTTTCGGTGTGGTATGGATGGAAAGTCACCCTAAATTTTACAGGGTTTGTCTGATAAAATTTGCAAAGCTTAATCAATTGTTTAAGATTCGGATAAAAATTACGACGATTTTCCCGTAAAAAGGTTTCAATATTGGTTTCAATCGTCTCACGATTACGTTTTTTTTTCGTATTATTCGTTCGACCAGCTTCGCTGCAGCTATTGTAAAAAACTAAATCTCGGTGTTGGATGAACATTATTCTTCGCTATGAAACAGGGAGGACGATTCAAAAAATTGTCAATTTTTAATTGGTAAAGCTTGTTTTGGAGTTATGGATACTACGGAAGCTTTGAGTACTACATTAAACAAAGGAAAATTTTTATTTTAATGTTTTATTGGGAGTAAGATGGAGCTACAGTTGGTCTTGACAAGTCGACCCTGATCCGGTTAAGTGATGGGTCGAGCAGCAATGCAGTAGGATAGAGTATGGCTACGTACCCACGTAACGACATTATGAATATTTTGCAAAGCTGACTTTTGGTTTCACAACCGTATAATATTTTCATAAATGAAATCGGTAGAAATAATGGTTAAAAAATGTTTTTTAGTGTAAAGTTATATGGTTAATATATTACAATCGTATAAACCATATTGCAGGCAGATATAAACTTCGTAGGCTCCAAAATTTATTTACGATCTATAAAACAATAATGAATGTGAAGTATCAAATAGTAAATTTGAATTTTCATTGGAAACATATATTTCGTAGGCGATAATGCTAAAGTTTTGTATATAAATTATATTTAAAAATTAGATTTGTATATAAAATTTGCTAAGACCATTTTGAAACATAAAAATACTAAATGGATCTTTGTTCCTACTTGTGCACAGATAATTTTCCGTAAAATTTACACACAACAAAAAATAACTATAAATGTAAAAAGTTTATTACATTTACGCAGAAATAAATTAAATAGAGAAACTTTTACCAAAGTTTTTTACCCAAATTGCGTCGAAGCTTATCCTAAAAGCACTAAAAGACTGCATACAAAAAACAGTCCCAAAATTACGTTTTCAGCGTGGATTGAAAATAAAAAATACAGTAAAATAATTCCAAATAGTAAAACCGTGCAAATTCAAACTAACACGGTAAAATTTGCTCGATCGCCTGCCCAACATTTAAGATTATTCAAACTTCCACACCGAGTTCCTCATATACCGGCCGCAAATCACCTACGACCAGTGGCTCCTAGCCGACGCCTCCGACACACTCCGCGATCCCGCAAACCCCAAGAAAAGCGCATGCAGTTCGCCAGAAAAAGAAGCAGATATAGATAACGAAAGTGCGCGAGAGAGACGGACGTATCCGCCTAATAGGCGTCGCTCCAACGGAGCAAAGAAAAGGACATCACCACGGCGCTGCATAGGGATCCCATAAATCGTCGGAAGCCTGTCCGGATCCCGGCGTCTGCCCGGCCCCGAGCGCATTGTGCCGATTCGCCCACACCTGACTCCTTTATCGGCGCGGGGAAAAGAGCGCACACATATGGGAGTGCCCGGTAGGCGTATTCCCGGGGAGCGTCGCGCGCGCGGATCGGCCGCCGCGACGCCGATTTTTTTTTTCCTCCTTCGTAAATGGAGCGGCCAATCGAGCTGCGGCGGAGGCCGCGATTAAAAATCGCCGGATAAAGGGCCGCTTGATTTCTATAGATCGGCGAGCGAGATTTACCTTCGCGCCGCGACCGGGTGACGCAATCGGCCGTTCAGTGCCGGACGGTTGTGATAAGGTTAAACCGAGTGGAAACAACGCGTGTATATGTACACGCTGCTACTTCGAACAATTTTCTTTGTGATTTTTTTTTCGGAATCGATGTTGGACGAAGTGTGACAGGAGGCCGTTTGAATGACGCCGGGGATATTGTGAGGGTGACGTAAAAGGAGCTTTATTCATGAACTGGCAATAAATAGAAATTGTGTTATGATTTCATTCATCAATTTTAATATACGTATACAATATAAGCGCAAACATTGAAATGCAAATCCGGGTGTAATTTATGTCTCCCTATTAAGATTTTTCTGAATGGGGAGCCGTTTTGTAATAAAGATTTTTATAAATTCATTCGGAGAGGAAAAAAAGATCCTCGAGACTTTTACTCCGATGCTAATTATCGACGAGCGAGAAACGCGCATTTGTACACTTTCCGCATTATAAAAAACTTCATATCGTACCGATATCGCGCGATTTTATAAAAACCTCTATCCTTGTGGGAATATCGAAATATCGGTATATCTCCCAGACGCGATCGGTGCCGATCCTTCGAATTTCGAAAACGCCGGTGCCTTTTTTTCTGCATCCGAGCTTCTTTTGACGTCCAGAGACAAAAAAAAGTATCTGCGCTCGCGGAGCGTCGAGTCCAGTCGTTCAAGGCGTTAATAACTCAATTACTGATAAATTCTCTCATAAATCTTCATTACGTGGGCCGAAGGCGAGAAAAAGACGGAACACGATTTCCGACGAGCGAACGCAGAAATATACGCTCCATTCACAAAGACCGTAAATTATTCACTTCCCGTACGGCCTGCTATATATAAAATTCCCCATCGTCGCCGCGCCGGGCAACCCTAGGACGAATATATCTGCTTTCGATCGCGATTCAAGGGAATCGAGCGCCGCGACAAGTGCGGCTTTCAAATGCAAAATGGTGTATTCTTGTTTTCGTTTCTTTGTAAGTGAATGGACGTTGCTTTTCATTTTTATATACCCTTCATATATTATTACATCGTTAATCGGTATATAATTTCATGAAATTTATACGTATAAAGATGATTATATCGTTAATCGATAAGTTCACTAAATTTGTAAAATAAAAAATATGATTAATGAAACGTTCATTTATACGCGTGTCCATTTGTTTTGAGTATAAAAACTTATTGATAGAATATCGATTACCGATCATTCGTTCGCATAATAAATCAAACGTTCGCTTTGCTTTTTTTTTTTAAATTTACTATAATTTATTCAAATATCCACGTACACACAAATATCAGATAACATTTAAGTATGTCAGAATTGACATATCAAATGAAAGTGTATTTATAAAATACAAATTTGCAAATATACAATGTGCGATTGAATTATCCACTGCTCACGTACATGTGCATAGCAAATAGCACCTACGAGTAAGAGTAAGACCTCCAAGATTCCCAGTGTAATCACGCAGTCAGTTTTGAAATTATGACAAACAAACGAAAAATAAATTTACGATCTCCGCAGTTCATAGGATCAAAGTGATGAATCCCAAAATGTTGCTTCCGCCTGCGATAGATCACTTCCACGATCTCCGAGTCTCCGCATCGTTCGCGCAAAAACGGCGCACTTCTTTTAATACAAAAAAAAATCCATCCAATAAAGCGAAGAACGAATTAAAGCTACAATATAATTCGGCAAATTTACGAAACGTGGAAGCGTGGCAGTTTAAAAAAAAACAGAGCTTTAATTAATGGCGCCGCCGAAATAATCTCACGGTCACGTGGGGGACCGGGGAAAAAAGGCGACCGGCAATTCCGAAATACGCGCTGCCTCCCTCGAACTTGATCGGACCGATAAACATCTCGAGTCACGTTTCCCGGACTCCGCGCGGAAGTGTGCAATAATAATTGTGCGTTCGGCGTAGCGCAGGGATCGCGAGAGAAATGTGCGCCGCGCGCAAAAAAAGGAGAACTCGCCGCCAAGGAGGGGGACTTCGCGGCACGATTCGACGGACAGATAAGCGAGCCTCCGCCTGGCTCGACACTCTGTCATTATTTCATTAACATTAATCGCCAGGTTAAATGACCGAGACGCGGAGAAACTGAGCCGTATGATTTTCTCTTCTTTTTTTTGGAGCGAGCGGGCTTCGTTTGATCTTGCGAGAATTAAAATTTGCTCCACTAGTTTTTAGCGTGAACATTTTATACGAATCGATATGATTCTATGTGCATTTCAATGATATTTTTATTATGGTTTAATCCTATTCTATGCAATTCACTGATTTTAAAATTAATTAAATTTCACTAAATAGACATTTACAAAATATAAGAAATGCATGTGTCTACCTTTCTGTTTATAAATCTGAAAGCTTTCATATGTATAACGACTAATTTGTATTGATTGTAAGTTAATTGCATACATACCGTATTTATTTATTATAGGAAAAAAATTAGATTATTACGGGAAGAGGTATCCTTATTTCACAAATTGTAAAAATTAGAGAAAAATGCAGGGTATTTTTAAGTATAGATTTATAGATTTATATAGAAATTCTGATTTCACATGCAAATAAGCAGTTAACATACAATGGCGTAACCCAAACAAAATCACAGTTTTAAAATTTCATTAAGACGTGACATTTATTTTAATATGACGTGAAACACTATGCATAACAAATTTTTTAATGCAGTCTAAAAAAGATATTTGGATATAAGCCATTTTCTACACGCACATTTATATACGTACAAATGAGCTTGAAAAAAGTTTGCATAAATTTGTAATCCTTGCGCTTAACATAGGTATCTAAAAAAGGCCCGAGAGAGGGAGGGGAAGGGATAAAAGTTAAAGTTATGTTTTACAGATGTCTACTTGGGCGATATCGAAAAAGAATTCCCGGGGCCCCGATATAACTTCATAAATTGTTTCCGAGATAGCGCGTTAAAAGCTTGCGGAAATTAAGCAAGGATAAAAATTGCAAGTTGCGCGGGCCGCTCTGCTACCTTTTATCGGGCCACTAAATCTTTTACTATTTACCTACTAATTGAACTTAATTAATTGATTGGCCGTTTAAAATTCAAATGAAACATCCGCGGACCCGGCGATTATATGCCGACGGCCAAGACAAACTGGTTGCTGCACACAACTCCCAAGAAAAAGGCCAAAAGATGCGCCTGCACTCTGTAATACGCTCCAGGCCCGCAATAAAGAGAGAGAAAGAGGATAAAAAAAAATCGGATATATAGGCATCAACGAGGAAAAATTACTTGGTTCACGGTTCCTTTCGGCTAATTTCTAAAAGTACCTGCACTTAAAATTTCTCCTTACGGAACTCGCCACTGCATAACGGAGAGGAATGCCAGCATCGTTGAGAAAAATTGCGTAATCCCGAGGGATATACCGATTCATTTCGAATGCAACATATTCGCAACACTTCGGATTCTCTCGCCTGTAGCCCAAAGTATACACGCACACAAATTCAACACACGTATATATACATGCATATATACATACACAGTTACAAAGGTGGAAGAGAGAAGGAAAGAAAAAGAAAGAAGAAGCCTCGAAATTGAGATATATCCTTTCCCGGCGGCGAAATTATCTCGTGAAGAGTGAAATCTCCATTCTCGGCCGAGCCGCACGAAGGAGGAGAGTCATTCATGAATTTGTCTTGCAGCGCGGGGCCGCCGAAACCCGATCCCGGCCGCGCGATGCTGCACCTTCGCGAAATGTGATTCGGCCGAGTGGGAGGCCGCCAGGCCAAAAGGCGGTTAATGAGCCTCCCTTTATCTTCGATCGGTTATTGCCGGCTCCATTTACCTGGGAACTGCATTGCGCTTCGAGATTTTTCATTTTTTTTTCAGAGGCACGCTTCTCCGCCTTTTTTATATGGAACGCGGCGTAGAGCCTCGCGATAATCGTCTCCGCGTAACACTTCGGTTTTACGACGACCAGGACTTAGATTTTCCTGCAGTCGTGGGTATAATTGAAGCGACTCGTCTGTAATGTCCTGTCTCGCCACCATTTACAGAGCGCGGCGATCGGTTTGCTATCCGCAGTCCGCATCTTCCCGCAAGTCAGAGTAATAAGAGTTTTTTAATATAATTTCATTTTTTTATATTCCTGTATTGTTTCAATAAAAAAAATAGCCTTAAATAAATACTACAGACATTTTTCACTATTCGATATAAAATTTTCGAGATGGAAACAATTTTGCAATAAGTGGAACTGGTGTAAATGTGTCACACTCTGTACGCGGAGTAAAGTGAGCTCAAGGATCATTGATAATATACAAAATAATATCGATTTCAGAAATTAGTAACTTTACTCTGAGTGGCATCAAAGCGAGAGTAGTTTTAAATGTTCGATTCAATTAATTCAAATATTCGCGCGCGGAAAGCTGCCGGTCGCTATTAATTTTTTATTAAACATTTAAGGAAACTACATTCACTCGTAACATGAACGATATATGCTCGTTTATCAAAAAAAACCTTATAAGTAGATAACGCCATGTTTCTCGAATTGGTGTATTTTCAAGCGGCAATGCAGCGCACAGGAAACGTCAATTATACGCCGGTATCTTTGTAGTTAAAAAAGAAAGGACCGAAAATTTGCCGATAACACACTCGATTTCCAAGAAAGCTTCTTTAAACTTTGCTGAACGACCTCCAGTATCGATAAATGTGTATGATCGAAGTAATTGGCCAATGCGCGCTACCACCCATGTGCTTGGCGGCCGATTGATTTATACACATCGACTCCTTTTATCAACAACAATTTCTTCGAGTTGCATAAAGCTTCAATTGATTTAACGTCCTTAATTTTAGATTTACAAGCAAAAATCCGACGTCCTACGGCCATGTGAACTAACGATGATCGGCTACAGGTTGCAAGTGACGCGCGGGGATATAATCAGCGCACCGCCATGAGGCACTGATCGATTAACCGGACTCCCGCCGCGAAAAATCCAAAGCCCCGCGGACCACGGTTAAAAGTTTGCGCTTTTCATTGACGTTTTCCCCTCGCGGCTTTCACTGGCTGGAATTTTTCGCCGATTGAAAATGGCCGAAAGAAAGTGAACATTTTGCCGGGCGATCATTTTCTGTAGCCTAAAGTTTTCTGAATTATTCGATTCATTTATATAAACTTTTAAAGACTGTATACTAAGGTATCAGTTTCAATTATGAACTTATATCGATATAAAAATAATGTTGTTAATTCTGTTTTTCTTATAATACACTCTCTAAAGTTGAATTAGTGGAAATTCCACTAATTTTTTTAGTGATCAGATTTTCTACTAATCAACTCATAAAACCCGCTATTAATTAGTACAATTTTACTAATTAAAATAGAAAAGATGTGTTCTACTATTTAATTAGTAAAAAACACTTTTAAATTAGTGGAAAATAGACATAAAATAAAAAAAAATATTTATTTTGCGATTTTCACTAATTGAAATAGTGAATTCCACAATTAAAAAATTTTAATTTCACTAATTTATTAGTAGTTTTCACTATTTTTAATAGTAGATTTCTACTAATTCATAGTGGAGCAATTTTCACTTTTCAAATTAGTGCATAGTTACTATGAATTAGTGGTTTTTCACTGATTCAACTTTAGAGAGTACATTTGCATTTATATAACATTATCTTTTAATTAATTTTGTATTTTATTCTTATAAATGAGTGGTAAATTGTACGGACATTTTCCATTATTTCGTGATAATAATTATTTAAAATTAATGAAATTTTGTATGTATAAGTTTTGTGTGCTATAATCGCGCTTTTCTGCAATTGATTACTGGTAACCATTTATCGCAAAGAAACTTGCTGTGAACAAAATAAAATTAGTATAATCTTCTCATTTATAGTAAGTACGACGGTGGAGAAGACTTTTTAAATTTTTGCTTTCTCACGCTCGAGCCGAAACTTCATCTTCGCGCGAAGCCACTCGATTTCGCAATAAAAAACCACATCGTGCAAATCGTAAGAGAAAAAAAGAGACCAGATACTAACGATGTACGGAATAAAAATGCACGAGAGAAAAAAAAAGCGAAGCTGACACAGACGTAGGCAACAATGAGGGAAGCCGGCAAAAAAAGCCGATAAATACGTAAATACGCGTCACGGCGAGTAGCGTTCTCACGGATTATAGGTGGTCCGGTCGGGCGTAGTGACTTATTGAAATGCGGCGATCGGCTACTCCTCTCGAAAAGTAGGGGCGCGCGCGAGATGCTTTCCGACGGCGGCAATTTGCATAAGGTGCCGGAAGCCGCCGCGACAACTAGACGGCCCCGGAGAGAGCCAACGGCCCCCACCTCGGCCAGTTTTTTTTTTTTCTTCTTTTTTTCACCGAGCTCGTGGAGCAAATAAGCGAGATGTCGCGCGATATTTCCCGCTGGACGTGCGATTCGTTCTTTTCTTTTTTTTAAAAATTTTTTATTTGCTTTGGAGAAGGAACTTACATCTGTAATGCAATGTTCATCGCGAATGTGCGCGTCTGGCAGTTTCCAGACTCACGGGTGCGTTGGCGACGTTACTCGTTTTTTTATTTTTTTTTCTATGACCGGTAAAATAGTCAATAAATGAATTCACGTTAATAGTATTACTATATTTACATGGGATAAGAAAAGTAAGGTATATAAATAATTTATACGTTAAATAAATAAAAAAAAACTTATGATCGGATCGATCAAAATAACAAGCTTTCTTCAAAAACAAGATCCTTATAACTTCAATCCAGTTCTGAATAAATTCAGTATCTTCCAATGATGTTAATATTTCCTAGAAAGGACTAACTACCCAATCAATTGAATAAATATTTATAATGTTTTATTTTATCGACAGTTTTATTTGGCCGACTTGTTCCAAGGCTGAAATTTATTAATTCGTCGCGCAGACGAAAATAACGAGTTTCGATCGCACGCTGTCGGAAAAACGTTCATCCCCTAACGAACTTGCGGCGAGAGTAAACCGAACCTCGTAAAGGCGATTTTTTCGAGTCGCGCTTTGATGAGCATCAAACCGCGAACGACTCCACCCACGGGTGACACGTGGGTGTTTACGAGGTAAGACGATCGCTCACTTGGCGCTGGACGCACTTGCAAACTGCACTGCAACGGGCGTCCTTGAAGTTCGACTTCGCGAAGTACGTAATTTAGATCCTCCTCGATCGCGATGATGTCGATGATGATTGATAGAGAAGAGATAGCGGATAATAAGGTGAAGTGTTAATTTTACGAATTATTACATTTATTGGTGATACCTTTTTACAATTTTTCACTTGACTGTAATAATTTATGTTTTTTTTTACAATTTTTGCAATTTATAAATATTGTTTATCCTGTATAATTCAACTTTTTAAAAAGGTATAATTATAAAACAGATACTCGCTGAAATCAGTTGCAAGATGCATTGCAACGAGAGCATTTAAAGTTCCGCTCGCGAAGTATAACGTATATTTTAGATCATCTTTAATTGTGACGGCGATAACGAACCGAGAAAAGCGGTATTTTATTAAAAGATGAAGTGTGAATTTTATTAATTATTACTTTCTATTTACAATTTCTCACTTGACTGAAATAATTTATTGCATTTTTTCATTATTTCTGCAATTTCTAAGACTTTTTTAATATCCTGCATAATCACTTTTTTTTTAAAACGTGTTCTATAATATCATAGGAAAATTTACTAAGACTTAAACTACATTTTTACAAGTTATTTATGATACCAATAAAATAATTTTTTTAAAAACATTAGTTTTTACACCTTTAATTTTCCTGCTTAAGTTACAACTAATCAACTTATTTCGTAAATTTGTACAACTATATAATTTAAGTGTAATGATCCACATCTAACGTAAATAATAAATAACGGAAAATTGAACGCAGTGCGAGACTTAATAAACTAACGCCGTAAAAATGACAACTAAATTAATTCCCGGCGAAATTTGCGCTCCAATAAATAAAGCTCGTTCAGGTAGATCGCTATTTGCGGAAAGCGCACTTAACAAACAAATCGATCCTTATGCAAACTCGCTCCAGTGCCTCTGCCGGATTATTAGCTCATCGTTATGCAACCCCCTGCTTTTTCGCGACTCCGCGATCCCGACGAAAAAGGCTAACGAGCAAGGCGACGCCTCCTCCTCTGCTTTCGCGGAATGCACGGCGATCCCGGCAGCGCCACGGCGATCGGATAAAAGCGTCTAATTGCGAGTCAGCCGCGCATAAAATTCGCCTCTAATGAACTGGCGGAGCACCTGAGCGGCGCGTATCTCGCGAGTCCTTCGCGGCGGAAAAGAGACACTTAAAATTATGCTAAGCGAGTCTTCGGCGCACTACTCCTATTATCCAATTAAGCCGAGGCGGTAATTTACCTCTGATAAATCGAACTGGCGTGCGACCGATTTTTTGGCCATTTCTTGATACGCCTATAAAATGGGGGGTGAATTAATGCGCGAATGATTGCGCCACGAGTAACGGTTTGCTCGGTTTATATAAGGAAATGAAGCGATCATGATGTATTCTGTTGGTCTTTTTGTCATAAATTATTATTCAGCGATAGTTGTTTAAAAATGAAATATCAAATCAGAGAGACGCGACAGTGTGTGCTTTCTTTTTTTACAGATACAGAAGGAATCGAGAATAAAATCGTTATCAATTATTATAAGCGAAACATTGATTTTTTGAAGTTGGTGTAATATGAAACATTACAATCTTTTTCGACTATTGTTTAAATATTTCTGCTAATTATTTCATATCTAAAATAATTATTCATCATTACACCAACGTGCAATAATAATTACCGAAAAATAAGATATTGTACTTAAATATTATTACATAAAAATGACTTATTTTATACACATAAATCATTAAGGAACCAGAACAGTACGTTTCAATGTTTTAACGTGAACATTCATTGACGCTTCAATGTTTTAACTTGAAAATTCATTGACGTTTCAATATTTTAACGAGGAAATTTATTGAGGTTTCAATATTGTAATGCTTATACAAAGAATATTTTTTAATCACTCTGTTGAAACAATTGAATGCAATCAATGTCATAGATTTTTTATCGCAAAAAATCATTTAAAAGACAAGGCATTAGAAAATTAATCATTCCTGCGGCATAGTCTTAAACAAATCACATTTTACGACAGTCTACGTTGACTTTTCACAAAATCCAAGACAAAATATCATAAATCGGCAAGCAGCGCGCTTCTCTATGCATGTAAAATCGAAGCCTCGACGTGGAGGCGGACCAGGTCGGCGGGTCGTTTTAATTGATCGGATTTCGCGGTCCTTGGGCTTTAACAGCCTATTATCGCGGCTCTATTTGACGTTTTACGACGGGCCCTCCGGTCCTCCTCGTTACGCCTCGTCGCGCGAACTCAACTGCGCATGCTTACTCGCCGCTTGATTCTTGACTTACGAGCCGCGCGCGGCCCCGGCCGATTATAGGTTTCGCGCTCATTACGCGAGCCCAGGATGAGGGCCGGTCGGCCAAAGTCTCCGCGCCCTCCCTCGTGCGGGTCTCCCTGGGCGTTTTTACGCCGGGCGGATAGGGGGACGGGCGTTCTTCATTTATCGCCCGTTCTTTAGTTATTTATCGTGCGGGCATGTTTATTGCTTCGCTCGCCGCTCCAGAGAGTTTGCTTTGCTAAGTGCACCGTGCAACGATGTGATAATTTGCCAAGTTTCTTTATTGGGGGGGGGGGGGGATGAGAACGAGAATTGCCTATTTTTGGCATTGCACTGCTGTTTTATTTAGGATGCCTAAATGTGGATTCACAAGTATGAAATTTGGTGGGTTAATTGAAGGGAAAAAAGTGAGTGTTAAGAATTAACATAAAGTGCCATTTTAATTTTCCTAACTACTTATACACTGAGAAAAAAGATTCCTTATTGTAAAGTAATCAATTTCCTTATTATAAAGTAATCAATTCAGTTATAGTTAATACATAGTATTAAATCTTAATGCATATTTCTTAACTATTAGGAAACTAGATTTCATTTGTTTATTTTACGTATCGTTCATGACTTCGCTTTAACCTACTTCAACTGCTTATTTCTTAATTATTAAGAAATATGCAATTACAAAAAATTAAAGTCCCATTTCTTAACAGTAAGGAATCTTTTTTCTCAGTGTAAGTACTGAAAAAATACAATATTATCCCGTGTAAAAAAATTTAGTTTGGCAATAGTCTGGCCCTTAAGGTCTGGCCAAAGTCTGGTTAAGGAGATGGTCCCAGACTTTATGCCAGATATAAAGTAAAAAAATTAAGTCTTTCAAATAATGTGAGACTTTTGCCAGACACTTTTCCAGACAGATTAAATTTAATTTATATTATATCTGGCATAAAGTCTGGGATCGTCTCTTTAGCCAGACTTTGGCCAGACTATTGCCAGACTATTACCAGACTAAATTTGTTTACACTATATAGTGTGTCTGGTGTAAATTATTACAGAAAAGTGAGAAATTTACTTTTTTAGTATCTAGTATTATCTGTATTATAAAAATAGGACATACATTGATTCAATAATGGTATAAGTGCGTATATTAAAATAATATTCAAGACTTTATCTTATTTTTATGGTGTCAAAATCTCAGTATTTCATATTTAATCGATGAGTCAGATAATCCACTTTAGTCAATATTGATTGTGTTATTTTTTAAAAATAAGTATTCAATGTATAGTATAATATTACAATTAATTGTAAGTAAATTTCACCTCTCAATTTACTCTTGAAATTGCAACGATTACAATATATTCAAGGAAAAAATTAACATAAAGGATACCTGTAGAGAAATTATACATCAAAGTATGGCAATTACTTACGAGATTATTACATTTAAATAGCCGTTAAAAATGGTATCAAGTGTTATAAAAACACTTAGACATTAACGCCACAAAATCTCCATAAAATGTTTGCGTCAACTGCAAAACATTGAATTTCAAGCCGCACGAAAGCGAATTTAAAAAACTGTGACGTTTATACGCGACAATTTATAGTGTCATTAAGGCCGATAAAATCCGAAGAATTTATAACCCTCGTTATATCGATGCTCCTCCAAAATATTGCATAAAAGTGAAACTCAATTAAGACCTCATGCTCGCTCGCGCGTTCCTCCTCGAGCGACCTTTTTTCTTCTTCTCCTCCCCCTTTCTTTTTTTTTAATTCACAACGAGCACGCGGCCAATTTGAGTAATTTGTACTCCGGTAAAGTCTCTTAAATTTTCTCGGCCGGCCGAAAAGATCCTTGAGACAAAAAAAAAGAGAAAAGAGGAACATCGAGAAAAAGAAAACGAGGCAATCAGCTAGGTCAGACGTGAAGAAGCTCACGTATAATACAATGTACGGGAGACTAGTGTATAAGACTCCTCGGGAATATTCATGAAGGAATCCGCGAATTGGGCAGGTTTCCACTGGGCCCCCCAAGTCGCCGGATAAGATAAGAGGCCGCGGCGGGGAAAAAACTGTCGAGAGGCGGAGGAATGAAGAAGCTGCTTCGCGGCGACGGCGAAGAGGAGGAAGAAGAAAAAAAGAGAAAGCCACGCGATCGGAGGAGGTTTTGGCGAGGAGGCCACGTGCCGGTGCGAGGAGGCGATTTATACGGATGCGCTCGAGGACGAGCGTATTTTAAAAGGCGGCGATGAGGAGAGAAGACATTAGAGAGGTGATTTAACGCCTCCGAGTCGCCGTTACGCGCGGAGGCGCGTTACCTCCGGGGGTTGTGCGGAATTCGTCTTATGATAGGTCGGAAATCGCACCGCTGGCTGTTACGTGATTACAAAAATTCTGCTTTCAAGTGAAATTTGATTAACTGTTGAAAAAGTATTTTTTAAATTTATTGTATACTCTGAGAAAAATTATTATAAAAATGAGTGCCTAAACGGGAACGCAATCGCAAACTGGACTAAGGGATAAAAATTGTGATACTGTAGTAGCAAAATTTGCAAGGAATATAATAAATTTTACGGACTACGATCCCATATAGATACAGTAATTTTTACAAAACTTTTTTCTCAATGTGGGATGTGAAATATTATAAATCTACATAGAATATTTTTATGTGGCTGTGACTAAATGATCATTAGTTACTAAGAATTTTTTTTTACAGGAATTGATACGTGCAATATTTATGTTCCTTAAGTGTTTAACTGCGATCTCTCCCCCGCGAAAGACAATTTAAAAAAAGCAAAATCTCAATATCCTCGGATAAAAAAAACAACCATGAAAATGTTTATCTAAACATTACACCCGGCAACTTCTCTCGTACACTGACAGAAATAAAAAGTTACAATAGCCGAATTTTCCTATGTGTGGATTCTACATGAAACTATATGTTGTAGCATTCACTTGCCTCACAGGCAGTTTCTACGCAAGTATTTATTATAGATTACTGGCGCTCTCTCACTGTAGAAGGCTTATTTTTAACAAAAAATGTGTTCGTTAAAAGTGACCTGGTATTTCAACCAACATTATGGTATACACGGACCTGGCAAGGAGAATATCGATTTTTACTTTAATAGAACTTTTTCATTTGCACTACGTTTAAATAAAATAAAATAGTTAAATTACAGTTCGACCTTGGGCCCCTCCGAAAGTGACAATCCGGACTAATGAACAGTAACTAATAAAAGCTCTAAAAATATCTTATATTTTTCATATACCTAAAAGAAACTGTGGAAATATATTTTTTTCTATTAACTAATTTGTAACCTGAGCGCAATGGGCTAATTAAGCCTAGGTGCATCACCTGCATGTCCCCGCAAGCGGCTGCGGGTGCGTTTTCGCTCTGACATGCGCTCTGACAATTTGTAACCTGGAGGACGGTTTTGAGTTAATATACAAATTAAAAAATTATTCTTTAGCTATTACAGTAAATTTAGTTCCGTTCATTGGCGATTTGTCGTGATCCGCGTGAAGTTCCGTTGTTCCGAAAAAAATGTATTTGTGGCAAAATTATATTTGTAAATATATTTTATGTATTATTTTTATTTTTAAACGTAGTTTAGGATGCGAGAAGTTAATCTGCAATTTTTCAGAAAATATCGAAAAAATTATCAGTGAATTTGAGGTAAAGAGAATTTTTTATGATACCACTGTAGGATTAAGGAAAATTATTAATTTATTTTTAGATGACGTTACGCCACCAATGTTTTACGAATATTAATGGGCTAACCGCCATTATTGGAAGTTGGAAAATAAATGAATCCGCATACTTACTCCAATTCAAAAAAGAACATATTAAATACTTTTTATCAAAAGAAGAAAGATTTTATAAATTCACGAGTGAAGATGAGATATGGACGTTACCGGCAACTAAATTTTTTATCGAAACTACTACCGTCCAATCATTGACTTTGACAATGAAAATGTTGAAAGATTCTTTATATTGGAACCAATATGGAGCTTTCGTTGTAAAAAATTCTCCTATTCTTGACTCTTGCAAATATGCTTATAAGTATTTAAAAGTATTTTGGAACTTTTTCGCTTTAAATGTGATTTACCTGTGTTACGACATGTCTAACGGAATCTCTATATATACGTATAATCCGTTCAACGACATAGCATCCAAAAATTGGAAGAAATATGATAGTTTTCTTCAAGACACTGGACATCCCTTTACCGTATTTCAAATGTCAGGTAAACATTTAGGTAAGTTATTTCATTTTAGAAGATAAAGATATTATAGATTTAGAAATATAAATTATGTTTAATCAATAAAACTGTCTTTTTCTCCTACAAATTTCGCAAGCCGATAGTGCAGTCAATATGCAATGAATTTATATATGACAAAACACGCAACCTTTCTAACTACCCTATCAAAATGGCAGCAAGTTATTATATGCAAGACACTGTAACCTTTTCAACTAAACGGATAATAGATATACGCATTGAGTTCCGAGAATTTGCGGAGATTGTTTGGAAAAAAATGGGATCGAATTTACAAATAAAAAATATTTCTTGGCAAGAATTAGGAACTCTTAATGATAGTAGCAGAAAATTTACTGGATCATTAAAGGAGATCTTTGATGGTACTATGGTCACTCGCAGTAGTATTAATTTTCTAAATGGTATCGTACTCTAAATATATCTTCTAAATGTACAATTAAAATTTAACTTAATTTTTATTTATTAACATTTTAATATTCTTCAGCATGGCGGTATCAATCTTATGTGCAACTAGATCGAGGATTGTGTTTTGTTACCAGAAAACATTCTGCTACATTAACTGAACAATTCTTGACAATTTTATCATTTGAAATGGACATATTGTTAATCGTATTTTTAATCACTGTTGCAATTATTTTTAATTACATTTTGGAAACGGATTTTATTAACGTTATCTTGGAGGTTTTGCGTGTAGCTGTGGGAACGTCACCACAGAATTCACCGTCTACTTTAAAAAAGAAGTTACTCCTTATACTCATTGTATACTCATTCATTTTTATCAACGTTTTCTTGCAAAGTCAAATAAGTGCAATAGTTATTTCTAGTAGACGCTTTACTAAACCAATGAAAGTAGATTCCTGGTTGGATATCCATACTAATAATTATACGGTCTATGGTCATCCCGTCTTTATGCGAAATTATTTATTAACTCCATTGTACAAAAAAATTATTCCTATACTTAGCATGCGTGATTGTTTTGCATTAGTACCGACAAATGCTAATGTTGCTTGCTTAAGCAGCTGCTTAGAGCAAAAATACGACATATCGGATGACAGAATAATACAGATAAGTCAAGATAATTTGATTGCAAAGTTATACGTGTACCTTTTCCGGGAAGATTCACCATACAGGCAAAGATTCCAAACATTGAGTACTTTGCTAGCCGAGAATGGTATCGTACGCTATATCTTCGAAATCAAAAAATCATATTACTATTTAAAACCGAATAATTCTGTAGAATCAAAAAAAATTACTTTTTTTCAAATACAGTATGCCTTATTCTTTATTATTGCTATGTACTGCATTTCAGCCTTTGTTTTTTTTATTGAAACGATTGCAGCAAGATATTTCTAGATCCTTATATCAATAGGTATATTCATTATATATATTTTTTCTAGACTGTGTATTTATCAAGTGTAATGTTCTTTATTTTTTTATTTAAAAACAAAAGATTAAAATAGAATATTTAATACATAAATTTTTGCAGTGCTTAATAAAATATTTATAAGAGTAGAAATATTTGTAAAAAAATAAAATATTAAATTAATTATGTGGTTCTCATTGATTGTTAATAATGGTATAAGTGTTACAAAATGGAAATTACAGCATCGCTCTTAGTCTTCCTTGTTGATTGTTCGGCCAATATAATATATTTTATAGATCCCCACAAAAAGAAATTTAGAGATGACTTGTCTGGTGAACATACAGGCCAATGATGCTACTTCCTCTTCCTAAGAACCTGTTATTGTACTTGTGTATGCTACACTGGTAGCTACACCCAGGGTTGTAGTCGAGGGAAAGAAATACACTTTTTTTGATGACTTTTTGTAGTAAAGATTTTATTTTCTTCAATGTAGTGTTCAATGTGGTGTTCGCAATTAAAAATAGAAAAAAGAGAGAGTGATAACGGATAAAAAAAAGGCATTCGCTGCTAAGTTCGTCTTTCTTTTATTTTATAAAAAACAATATTTAATCAAATCCATTTCGCGCCTGTCTTCACGCATTCCATTCACCCATCGCTAACGGACTCAAGAAGCTTCGATTCTTCTCTACCGTGCCTCTTCAATTACCGATTTCAATAATCGAGGAAGAGGAAATGCGGCCCCGGACGATCCTCTTTGATCGCCGTGCACGCGGCGGAACACGTACGACTTTAACGTGCTGGGTTTAAGGTGGAATGATCCACTCCCTTGACATTCTATGGTTTGGAAAAGTTCCTCCCTTTCGTTTCATATTAAGTATCGGGAACAGTACTAGTCATTTAGAAAAGTGCTTACAGAAAATTTTCATTTACACTACGTAGAATCATATTTTTACTATATCTTGTAAGTAAATTGGCGTTTTATAAATAGAAAAAATAATTAAATTACAGTTTGCCCTTGGGCCCCTCCAAAAGTAACGATGAAGACTAATGAATAGTAACTAATAAAAGCTCTAAAAATATTTTTTTTTATGAACCTAAAGGAAACTTCAAAAATATATATTTTTTCCATTAACTGATTTGAAACCTGGAGGATGGTCTCGACTTAATGTACAAATGAAAGAATTATTCTTTAGCTATTGGCGAACTGTGGTGATCCGCGCGCAGTTCTGTTGTTTCGAAAAAAATGTATTTGTTGCAAAATTATATTTATAAATTTATTTTATGTATTCTTTCTATTTCTAAAAGTAGTCTAGGATGCGAAAAGTTGATCTGCAATTTTTCGCAAAAAAAACGAAGAAATTATCAGTGCATTTGAGGTAAAGAGAATTTTTTATGATACCACTGTAGAATTAAGGAAAATTATTATTTATTTTTAGATGACGTTACGCCACCAATGTTTTATGAAAATTAATGGGCTAACCGCCATTATTGGAAGTTGGAAAATAAATGAATCCGCATACTTACTCCAATTCAAAAAAGAAGATTTTAAATACTTTATGTCACCAGAAGAGAGACATTATAAATTAACGAGTGAAGATGAGATATGGACGTTACCGGCAACTAAATTTTTTATCGAAACTACTACCGTCCAATCATTGACTTTGACAATGAAAATGTTGAAAGATTCTTTATATTGGAACCAACATGGAGCTTTCGTTGTAAAAAATTCTCCTATTCTTGACTCTTGCAAATATGCTTATAAGTATTTAAAAGTATTTTGGAACTTTTTCGCTTTAAATGTGATTTACCTGTGTTACGACATGTCTAACGGAATCTCTTTATATACGTATAATCCGTTCAACGACATAGCATCCAAAAATTGGAAGAAATATGATAGTTTCCTTCAAGATACTGGGCATCCCTTTACCGTATTTCAAATGTCAGGTAAACATTTAGGTAAGTTATTTCATTTTAGAAGATAAAAATATTATAGATTTAGAAATATAAATTATGTTTAATCAATAAAACTGTCTTTTTCTCCTACAAATTTCGCAAGCCGATAGTGCATCAATATGCAATGAATTTATATATGACAAAACACGCAACCTTTCCAACTACCCTATAAAAATGGCAGCAAGTTATTATATGCAAGATGTTGCAACCTTTTCGACTAAACGGATAATAGATATACGCATTGAGTTCCGAGAATTTGCGGAGATTATTTGGAAAAAAATGAGATCGAATTTACAAATAAAAAATATTTCTTGGCAAGAATTAGGAACCCCTAATAAAAGCAACAAAACTTTTACTGGTACATTAAAGGACATAATAGATGGTAGATTGGTCACTCGCAGTAGTATAAATTTTCTAAATTGTATCGTTTTTTAACTATATCTTCTAAATGTATAATTAAAAATTAACTTAATTTTTATTTATTAACATTTTAATATTCTTCAGCATGGCGGTATCAATCTTATGTGCAACTTGATCAAGGATTGTGTTTTGTCACCAGAAAACATTCTGCTACATTAACTGAACAATTATTGACAATATTATCATTTAAAGTAGACGTAATGTTAATTTTATTTTTAATCACTGTTGGAATTATTTCAATTACATTTTGGAAACGGATTTTATTAACGTTATCTTGGAGGTTTTGCGTCTAGCTGTGGGAACGTCGCCACAGAATTCACCGTCTACCTTAAAAAAGAAATTTTTCCTTATACTCGTTATATACTCATTCATTTTTATCAACGTTTTCTTGCAAAGTCAATTAAGTGCAATTGTTATTTCTAGTGCACACTCTACTAAACCAATGAAAATAGATTCCTGGATGGACATCTATAATAATAATTATACGGTCTATGGTCATCCCGTTTTTATGCAAAAGTATCTTTCAACTCCATTATACAAAAAAATTATTCCTATATTTAATATGCGTGATTGTTTTGCATTGGTACCGACGAATGCTAATGTTTCCTGCTTAAGCAGCTGTTTAGAGCTAAAATACGATATATCGGATGACAAAATAATACAGATAAGTCAAGATAATTTGATTGAAAAATTACTCGTGTACCTTTTCCGAGAAGATTCACCATACAAGCAAACATTCCAAACATTGAGTACTTTGCTAGCCGAGAATGGTGTCTTACGCTATATCTTTGAAATTAAAAAATCATATTATTATGCGAAACCGGATATTTCTGCAGAAACCAAAAAAATCACTCTTTTTCAAATGCAGTATGCCTTATTCTTTTTTATCGCTATGCACTGCATTTCTGCCGTTGTTTTTTTTATTGAAAAGATTGCAGCAAGATATTCCTAGATCTGTATATTAATAGATATATTTATTAGGTCAATTTTATGGATTTTTTTTTGTATCACGTGTAATGTATTTTTTCAGTATAAAATAAAGATCAAAATTTACTATTTATTCTGTTATTATGGGCCACTTTATTACGCATTGTTTGACATTAAATTAAAAATCGAACATAATTCCGTGGTGCGTTGATTCTCGCTGCCTGCATTTCGCAATTTTATTACGGCGTGGCAGATAGAGGTTAGAAATTTTAAATTTCGAAACTTCGGAAATATAATATTTTCTTTAACTAATTTGCAACCTGAAGGACGGTTTTGACTTAATATACAAATTGAACAATTACTCTTTAGCTACTACAGTAAATGTAGTTCCGTTGTTTCGAAAAAAATGTATTTGTTGTAAAATTATATTTGTAAATTTATTTTATGTATTTTTTCTATCTCTAAAAGTAGTGTAGGGTACGAGAAGTTAATCTGCAATTTTTCACAAAACATTGATGATATAATCAATGAATTCGCCATCCTTCGAATTCATAAATAATCAGGTGAATCCAAAATTAGCTGAGATAATGCACCCCGGCGACTTCATAAAGTCCGTATAGCGATAAGATAATAAAAGACCTGTATAGGTGTACTGCCTCGCGAGCGTTCGAGAGGGAAAGAGACGTGGAAATACGCGGGTATCGCGGAGCATATTGAGAGCAGTATGGACACGGGCTGGTACGCACGATGAGGTCGACTGGTCGCTCTCTCAATCTTTTTATTGGGATGAACATGTTTAGGACGCCCGTCTCCGGCAGCTTTTATGCGCTTTTAGAGATTTTATTCCGACGGTATTCACTAGTGGCGGCGATGGGATTCCGCTGCTCAATGCCGAAATTTTGAATCTTGCAGATCTACTTCAGTGAGATAAATGGAACGTTTTAGTAATGACTTTAATTTATAAAAGAAAATTTGTAAGTAATTGAAGAAAAGTTAAAAAGATAAATTGTTTTATTAAAAGGTTATTTGCTTCATATAATATTACAAACACTGTAGAAATTATTTTAGATCAATGTTTTAAACGTGTTAAAGTCCCATCTTTAATTAGATTCGAAATTTACTTTCAATGATGTTGATTAAGTTATTACACGTAACTCCACGGTTCTACATTTACTTTATATGGAATATCAGTGTTAATTACTTTCCGTCCTGGCTATTTCCCTCTCATTAAATATAAGAATACGAATTCAACTACTTGTATCACTTTTCGATATATACAGATTCGATATTACATAAGATACGTATATGAATTTGCTTGTGTATGCGTGAAAATTGTGAAATTTATGAATGTCTGGTTTTAAGCGAACTAATGAGCAAACAGGTAATTAAATTTGGTACGTCGCTATTTAATTACTTGTTGAAACTTCGAATCGCAGTCAATGAAACTTTCTCACAGCAGACTCAGATTTTAGAAAAATCAAATTAATTTTCGTCTGAGCAGGTACACGAACGCTTGAGGCTTTAAATATCTGCTTTACGAACGGATATATGGCCAGGAAAGTTAATTGTGTAAAGATGTGCGGCGATAAAATTTTATTGATCGGTAATGATGCAAAGTAAAAAAATTACAATTCCTAAAAATCAGAACCGTTATAAAATGTTGCTACGTTTAATTACTCATGACTTTTTTTTTATTTTACTCAATTTCTATCGACAAAAAAGATCACATGACAGGGCATGCAAAATATGAATACGAATAAATAATGTGATGGTTAAAATTGACGCGATATTGCAAAATTATACTAATACATCAACATGGTAAGAAAAATATTGTTTATTACTTTAACAGAACTTTTTCATTTCCACGACGTACAGTTAAGTATTTAGTATAACTTGTAGTTAAACCAGCGGTTTTTAATTAGAAAAAATAGTTTAAATTACACGATAGAACGATTGGAGTCAAATTTCACTCTAAGTTTGCAGTGAATCACTCGTAAAGTCTTATATGACTTTACATGGATAGAGTAATTTAAATTCACTTTAAAGTAGAATAAAATTCATTCTAAATTAGAGTAGCATATTACAGGTTAATTCCTACCTTCCGTTCTACTTAAGAATTAAAACATCAGGCTATTTTACTCCAATTGATTTAGCATGTCCTTTTCGACCTTGGGTCCCTCCAAAAGTTACGATCTGGACTAATGAATACTAACTAATGAAAGCTCTAAAAATATCTTTTTTTGCATATAACTAATAGAAATTGTAGAAAATATTTTTTCCATTAGCTAATTTGTAACCTGAAGGATGGTTTCGACTTAATATAAAAAAAACAATTACTCTTTAGGTGTTACAGTAAATTTAGTTCTATTCGTTTGTGAGTTGTGGTGAGCTGTGCGGAGTACCGGTGTTCCGAAAAAAATGTATTCGTATAAAAATTATATTTGTAAATTTATTTTATGTATTTTTTTTATTTTTAAACCTAGTTTAGGATGCGAGAAGTTAATCTGCAATTTTTCACAAAATATCGAAGAAATTATCAGTGAATATGAGGTAAATAGTATTTTCTATCATACACGGAGAGAAAGGTTGTAGTAAAAATTACTATGCTCCGTAAGAAGAATGGGATATACTCAACTTATGAAAATTTTTACTATAAAAAAATACTAAAAATTCCTATGTACATATCCATTTCTACTATATAAATAGGAATTTTTGCTACGTACATAGGAATTTTTACTATATTTTATAGTAAAAATCCTCATAGGGTGAGTATATCCCATTGTTCCTACGAAATATAGTAATTTTTACTATAACATTTCTCTCCGTGCACCTGTGTAGAATTAAGGAAAATTATTAATTAATTTTTAGATGACCTTACACAACCAATGTTTTACGCATATTAATGGACTAACCGCCATTATTGGAAGATGGAACATAAATGAATCCGCATACTTACTCCAATTCAAAAAAGAAGATTTTAAATACTTTTTGTCACCAGAAGAGAGACATTTTAAACTAACGAGTGAAGATGAGATATTGACGTTACCTGCAACTAAATTTTTTATCGAAACTACTAACGTCCAGTCGTTGACATTGACAATGAATATGTTGAAAGATTCTTTATATTGGAACCAACATGGAGTTTTCATTGTAAAAAATTCTCCTATTCTTGACTCTTGCAAACTTGCTTATACGTACTTAAAAGTGTTTTGGAACTTTTTCGTTTTAAATGTGATTTACATGTGTTACGATATGTCTAACGGAATCTCTTTATATACATTCAATCCATTCTACGACATAGCATCTAAAAATTGGAAGAAATATTATAGTTTTCCTCAAGATACTGGGCATTTTTTCACCTTATTTCAAATGTCGGGTAAACATATAGGTAAGTTATCTTATTTTGAAATAAAATGATTACTATACATTTCGAAGTATAAATTATATGTAAACATTCTATTGCCTCCTACAATTTTCGCAAGTCGATAGTGCATCAATATGCAAGGAATTTACGCATGACAAAACACGCAACCTTTCCAACTATACAATAAAAATGGCATCTAACTCCCACTTTTTGGTCGCTTCGAGTAAACGGTTAATAGATGTACGCATTGAATTCCGAGAGTTTGCTGAAATTATTTGGAAAAAAATGGGATCAAATTTACAGATAACAAATATTTCTTGGCAAGAATTGGGAATTCATAATGAAAGTAACAAAATATTTAATGGAACATTAAAGGAGATGTTAGACGGTTCATTGGTCACTCGCGCTAGTATCGATTATCTAAATGGTATCGAACTTTAAATATTCCTTCTAAATGTATAATTAAAATTTATAGTTTAAATTTTATTCATTAACATTTTAATATTCTTCAGCATGGCGGTATCAATCTTATGTGCAACTAGATCGAGGATTGTGTTTTGCTACCAGAAAACATTCTATTACATTAACTGAACAATTATTGACAATATTATCATTTAAAGTAGACGTAATGTTAATTTTATTTTTAATCACTGTTGGAATTATTTTTAATTACATTTTGGAAACTGATTTCATCAACGTTATTTTGGAGGTTTTGCGTGTAGCTGTGGGAACGTCAACACAGAATTCACCATCTATCTTAAAAAAGAAATTACTCTTTATACTCGTTATAAACTCATTCATTTTTATCAGTGTCTTTTTGCAAAGTCAATTAAGTTCAATTGTTATTTCTAGTACACAATCTACTAAACGAATGAAAATAGATTCCTGGGTAGATATCAATACTAATAATTATACGATTTATAGTCATCCCGTGTATTTGGACAATTATAAAGGAACTTCATTATTGGAAAATATTATACCAAAAGTTGAAATGAATGAATGTTACAAATTGTTGCAGAATAATACTAATGTTGCCTGCTTAAGCAGCTGTTTAGAGCTAAGATACAGTTTATCGGATGACAAAGTAATACAGATAAGTCAAGATAATTTGATTGCAAAGTTACACGTGTACCTTTTTCGGGAAGATTCTCCATACAAGCGAAGATTCCAAACATTTTGTACTTTGCTAGCCGAGAATGGTATCGTACGCTATATTTTCGATATTAAAAAATCATATTATTATAATAAACCTGATTATTCCGCAGAACCAAAAAAAATCACTCTTTTTCAAATGCAATATGCCTTATTCTTTATTATCGCGATGCACTGCTTTTCTGTTTTTGTTTTTTTTATGGAAAATGCAGCGAGGTATTGCCATATCTCTAATCCAATTATGTAGGTTGCGTATCAAGTGTATATAATGTTTTTTATTTATTTTAATATGAAATATTAAAAATACACTATTTCGACGCCTCCTACGAAGAAAATCTCTTTTCAGTTTTGCGCTGAATATAATCCCCTCGCTGATTTTTCCGACGAAAAAGATCTCCTCCAATCTTATAAAACTATTTTCTACCAATACTATCCCATACTTTTTAATCGAGGGTGCATTTATTTAAACAAATTATTTTATTTTACGTTTTGTGTTATCCTTTTTTTTTATACAATTTAATGTTAAACGTTGGTTTATTCGTGGCTTATTTTTGGCTTATTCGTTAACTAAAACCATTAGCCAATTATTATTACTTCGTTTATTTTATTTCAATAAAGTGCAAAAACGCCAAAGTACTAGAAAGGATACTTTTCGCCGCAAAAGTTCTAAAAAAGATAGTTTTCGTCGGAAAATCAGCTAAGGAGATTTTCTTCGTCGCAAAAATGCTAGAGGGGCTAGTCTTTGCCGCAAAATCGTTCAAGAAGATGTTCTTCGTACGGGGCGTCGATTTATTCTGTTATAAGTTTATTAGATTTTAACATACAAATGTTTGTGGTGCTAAATAAAATATTTATAAAAATAAAACTATTTGTAAAAAAAACTAGTATTAAATACGGAAATATTTATCCGGTTGTGATTACACATCCTAAAAATCAGAACCGTTATAGAATGTTCCTACTTTTAATTACTCATGACTTTTTTTTATTTTTACTCAATTTCTATCGACAAAAAAGATCACATGACAGGGCATGCAAAATATGAATACGAATAAATAATGTGATGGCTAAAATTGACGCGATATTGCAAAATTATACTAATACATGAACATGACAAGAAGAATATTGATTTTTACTTTAACAATACTTTTTCATTTGCACGACGTGCGGTTAAGTATTTAGTATAACTTGTAGTTAAACCAGCGGTTTTTAATTATAAAAAATAGTTAAACTACACGATAGAACGGTTGGAGTCAAATTTCACTCTAAGTTTGCAGTGAATCACTCGTAAAGTCTAATATGACTTTACATGGATAGAGTAATTTAAATTCACTTTAAAGTAGAATAAAATTCATTCTAAATTAGAGTAGCATATTACAGGTTAATTCCTACCTTCCGTTCTACTTAAGAATGAAAAAATCAGGTTATTTTATTCCAATTGATTTAGCATGTTCTTTTCGACCTTGGGTCCCTGCAAAAGTTACGATCTGGACTAATGAATACTAACTAATAAAAGCTCTAAAAATATCTTTTTTTGCATATAACTAATAGAAATTCTAGAAAACATTTTTTCCATTAGCTAATTTGTAACCTGAGAGATGGTATGGACGATATGTTCAACTTAATAATATTACTCTTTGGCTATTACAGCAATTTTAGTTTTGTTCGTTTCACTTGCGGCATTTAGCGAGTCGTGTTGACCTCGTACAATAAGTTGATTTTTCACAAAACATCGAAGAAATTATCAGTGAATGATTTGTAACCTGAAGGATGGTTTCGACTTAAAATATGAAAAAATTATTCTTTAGCTATTACAGTAAATTTAGTTCTGTTCTTTCGCTATTTGTGGTGATCCGCACGGAGTTTCGTTGTTCCGAAAAATGGATTTATTACAAAATTATATTTGTACATTTATTTTATGTATTTTTTTTATTCCTAAACGTAGTTTAGGATGCAAGAAGCTGATCTGCAATTTTTCACAAAACACCGAAGAAACTATCAATGAATTTGAGGTAAACAGTATTTTCTATCATGCGAGTGCAAAATTGAGGGAAAGTATTAATTTATTTTTAGATGACCTTACACAACCAATGTTTTACGCATATTAATGGACTAACCGCCATTATTGGAAGTTGGAACATAAATGAATCCGCATACTTACTCAAATTCAAAAAAGAAGATTTTAAATACTTTTTGTCACCAGAAGAGAGACATTTTAAATTAACGAGTGAAGATGAGATATTGACGTTACCTGCAACTAAATTTTTTATCGAAACTACTAACGTCCAGTCGTTGACATTGACAATGAACATGTTGAAAGATTCTTTATACTGGAACCAACATGGGGTTTTCATTGTAAAAAATTCTCCTATTCTTGACTCTTGCAAACATGCTTATACGTACTTAAAAGTGTTTTGGAAGTTTTTCGCTTTAAATGTGATTTACATCTGCTACGACATGTCTAACGGAATCTTTTTATATACGTATAATCCATTCAACGACATAGCATCCAAAAATTGGAAGAAATATGATAGTTTTCCTCAAGATACTGGGAATCATTTCACCTTATTTCAAATGTCGGGTAAACATATAGGTAAGTTATCTTATTTTGAAATAAAATGATACTATACATTTCGAAGTATAAATTATATGTAAACATTTTATTTCCTCCTACAATTTTCGCAAGTCGATAATGCATCAATATGCAAAGAATTTACGTATGACAAAACAGACAACCTTTCCAACTACCCTATAAAAATGGCAGCTATCTATTACTTTTTTGTCACTTCGAGTAAACGGAGAATAGATATACGCATTGAATTTCGAGAATTTGCGGAGATTATTTGGAAAAAAATGGGATCGAATTTACAAATAAATAATATTACTTGGCAAGAATTAGGGTCTGTTAATCACAGCAACAAAAGTACTACTGGAACATTCAAACAGATTTTAGACGGTTCATTGGACACTCGCACTAGTATTGATTATCTAAGTGGTATCAAACTTTTAATATTTTTTTTGAGATGTGTAATTATAATTTTATTTATGTTTTATTCATAACATTTTAATATTCTTCAGCATGGCGGTATTCATCTTATGTGCAACTAGATCGAGGATTATGTTTTGCTACCAGAAAACTTTCTGCTACATTAACTGAATATTTCGCGACATTATTATCATTTAGAATAAACGTAATGTTAATTTTATTTTTAATCAGTGTTGGAATTATTTTTAATTACGTTTTGGAAGCTGACTTTATTAACAGTTATCTTGGAGGTTTTGCGAGCAGCTGTGGGAACGTCAACACAGAATTCACCATCTATCTTAAAAAAGAAATTACTCTTTATACTCGTTATAAACTCATTCATTTTTATCAATGTCTTTTTGCAAAGTCAATTAAGTTCAATTGTTATTTCTAGTACCCAATCTACTAAACGAATGAAAATAGATTCCTGGGTAGATATCCATACTAATAATTATACGGTATATGGTCATCCCGTGTATTTGGACAATTACAAAGGAACTCCATTATTCGAAAATATTATACCAGTTGTTAGCCCGTATGATTGTTACAAATTGTTGCCGAATAATGCTAATGTTGCCTGCTTAAGCAGCTGTTTACAGCTAAGATACAGTTTATCGGATGACAAAATAATACAGATAAGTCAAGATAATTTGATTGCAAAGTTACACGTGTTCTTTTTCCGGGAAGATTCACCATACAAGCGAAGATTCCAAAGGTTGAGTACTTTGCTAGCCGAGAATGGTATTGTGCACTATATCTTTGATATTAAAAAACCATATTATTATGTGAAGCCTGATTATTCTATAGAAACAAAAAAAATTTCTCTTTTTCAAATGCAATATGCCTTATTCTTTATTATTGCTATGCACTGCATTTCTACCTTGGTTTTTTTTATCGAAAATGCAGCGAGGTATTGCTATATCACTTAATCAATAGATATTTTTATTAATCCAATTTTGTATGTTGCGTATTTATCAAGTGTATACAATGTATCTTTTTTTCATTTTAATATGGAATATTAAAAATTGATTATTTATTCTGTTGTAAGTTTATTATATTTTAACTTATAAAGGTTTGTGGTGCTAAATAAAATATTTATAAGAATACAAATAATTTGTAAAAAAACTGAGTATTAAATTCAAAGATATTTCTCCCGTTGTTCTCCTTGAGTATCAATAATTGTATAAGCTTTAGCTTAACATTGTACATACTTTAGCTTTTATATGCGTACCCGTTGTTCTCCATTTAATCGGTAGTCAGGATTAAATAATTGAATCCCAAAATAAAATTTTTTTAATGTTAGCACTCTACATTTTAAATGAATATTTAAACTATTGCAATTCAATTAAATTTTATAACAAAACTGATACTTTCGTTACTCCAGAACAATAACTCCTCGTTTTGTAATTGATTTAATTGATTAATCACATTGTAACCTCTTAATAAAAATGTTTTTGCTTGAAAATTTTTTAATTTTTTTCCTGTTTTCTTTCCGCTTACCCCCCCCCCCCTCCTCCCCCTCAATCACTCTCTCTCTCTCTCTCTCTCTAATAGTCGCAGCAGTAGCTGGCCAAATAGTGCAATAAGCTCTTGTATTTTACCCAACTATTGGTAAGTTTAAATGACTAATCTGTGATACACTAGTTGTACCTTCTAACTTGACTGTGATACTCTTCTGTGATATACTCACTACTCTCTCTAGTCAGTTGTAGTTGTCTACCAAGTGTTTTATTTATTTTATTTGTATTCATTTTTTATTTATTCGAATCTATTATTTGTTTTAAATTGTATTTTTTTATGAACAATGTGTGCTCACAACAACGTGTAAATTATTTTTTTCCATTGGGCAAATAAACGCTCTCTCTCTCTCTCTCTCTCTCTCTCTCTCTTTCATATTAAAATAAATAGTCCCATTGTCACGTGCAATCGACGAACCGTAGCGATCATTTACTTGCAATGTACCTACAAAACTAATCGAACCTCGTAAATCAGCGTCGATCTCCCGACCACGAAGAGCTTGTGCCGAACAATTAATAGAGGGGGCGGCGACGGGAGGCAAGCGGCCGATAGCCACGCGCGGCGCGCTCGCGATTTCGTCTATTTGCGTCCGTCGCGCCGAAAGAAAAAGAAGCAGCGCTTCGTTAGCGCGAGAGCGACAGCGGCTACCGACGTTGGCGGAAGGCGCGAAGGAGGCAATTACCCACGGCCCTGATGAAGGAAGGAGGAAACATCAGAGGGAGGCGCCCGAGCGCCCCTTTTGTACAATTAAAAGCGAAAGTCCGCGGAGCGCGGTGCGGCCGCCGCCTCATTTGGCCGGGCGATAAAGTAACGCCTTAAACAGTCCCCCTTAATGGCCCGTCGTATAAGTCTTGCGAGCGGCCGCTCGTCGACGATCGTAGAGCTGAATTCTACTATTCTGTTGCGTCACGGTTTTTGGAAATTTATTTCGGCGGCGGCCTGCGAAATGTTTAAGTTTTCTTTTTTTGTAAATTAATTTGATTTGTTCGAATATGAAATATCATATACATTAGCGCGCATTATTTATTCCGTGTTCTGTACACTTTACATTTTACTATAATGAAAAATGTAATTTATTGGTTCAAAGCTGAAAGCACATTGCAGTAGTTCCCCTTTAAGTTCAAAGAGTGAAAAACAAAACGGCATAAATAACGAAATTTATGAGTACAGGTAAAATATGTTTCAGTCTATCTGATTTTTTTTTTAAGTTACTGGTGCGCGTGCAGTAAGAGAGATAATTCCCTCGTAAAATTTTAAACTCCGAAGTTCACTGTAAAAAATCTGGAGAAAAAACGACATCGCGAGATGATTTGCTGCGCTGAAAGTTTTTACGAGAAGATTTCGCGTTTTTACGCGAATCTCTTGATTTTTACAACGCCCTGCGTGATCTACGAAAAATTTTACGAGAACATCCACTCGACATCACACCGTATTTAAAAATCGTAGTAAAAAACAATAAATTTTAAGCCGTATAGAAGGCACGGCACGAAGCCTCAAAATTAAGTATCCAATGAAAACTGAAACCACGATGGAAATAAATTAATCGGCGAAACTTGTAGCTGCAAGTGCGTACTGTAACTTCGGTATACCATCGCGCAAGTTATAAAATCACTGTTGCTTGTTAGTGGTAATCAATTTTGAAACGCGCAAATAAGATTTTCGAGAAAACAAATAGGTACAGAGTCAATTAAGCGTCGTTTAATAGTCGCGTAAACAAATCCGCGCGTATTTGAATAAAACGAACATTAGCGCAAAATAACGAAGTAAAAAGGATAATATGTTTGTTCTCCTTTGCCGCACTGATGCAATGCTTTAATGAAATCGCGCGCCGCGGCGCCGCACCGCGATTTCCACGGCAGGCGCGCGACGCGCCGGCCAATTAATCATAGATACCGGCGCATATATTGTTGAAAATGAATAGTAAATAATACAAATTAGCAATGCACGATGAGTTTCTGAATTGAATTGTTTTAAAATAAGTACATAAGTATCAATGCGACACGCACATAAAACACGAGCGATATCGGACGAGAGATGAATTATCGACAGTTTGACGGCTCGCGTCGATCTGCATAATTCAATTCTACTTGCATAAGCAATTAACGCCACCTCCGTGTATCTCGACACTCCGCGCATTATGCTCCCCGCCTCGTCCGTCGCATAAAAAACTTTCCGCATCCTCGAGGGCGCGAAATCGCTCGTATATCCTTCAGCCATCGAGGAAGCCATTGCCATTCGATTCCGCGCTCCGGACGAATGGGGAATGAAAATCGAGACGGGGAAATCGAGAAACAGGCCGCATACACACGGACCGCCGGAGAAATGAAGTGGGTCCGGGTTGAGAGAAAAAAAGAAGGACAAAAAAAAGAGACGCCGATCGCGATTAGCATCTGAGGCGCGCGGAGGATCGCCTCCGGACGACACTCGCCGCGACGCGTGCGGCAATCGCTCAATCGAGCGCGTAATCGCGCGAGGCGATTGCTCAAAACCGCGGCGATAATAAGCCGGGAATGCGCGCAGACTCGGCGCCACTGATGCAAATCGCGGCACCGCGCAATTCGCTCTTTCCTACTGGCGACTGCGAGCGAGTGCGCTGCAAGGATTTGCCTTTTTCTCTCTTTTTTTTTAATCTCGTTTGGATTGGCTTTTTTTTAATCGTTCTTCTTTTTAGAGGCGTTTTTAAGCGAGTCGGAGAGTTACTTTACGACTGGCTTTTTGCCGGCGCGGATTCGACGGCCTATTGCCGCGCTCCCGTTTTATTGGTCTGGGACGCGGGCGCCGAAGTGCGCGTTGCGGTGAGTTGTTATTGTTGTTTTTTTTTTTTTTTGAATTGTACTTAGGAGCGTGTGAAATGAAAATTTTTGCTGCAGATGTTTTTTTTTGTATCTGCGGATCGTGTGAAAAATATTACTTTACATTTTACAGCTCTGAGAAGAAGTAACTCTGCGTGTTTTTGTTGACTGGAATACGCCGCTCGGCACGTCGTAAAACGAAGCTTTTAAAAGCTAGAGGACGGTGATGGTAAATTTTAGAGATGTTACGCTGTGCACGAACAAGTCAGTGACTGCTGACGCGAGGATGGGACTTTTAATTTTCTAATAATGATGCAAGATGTGTAAAGTCTTAAGTTCGTAAATTAATCTTTTTATTAAAGGCTCGAGGTAAATCTAAGTACGGAAAGCCTTACTCTATGAAAAAACTCAAAATCATTATTTTAATAAATAGCTACAAGATCGCGATGAAGCATAACAAAAAATCAGTAATGAATATACATACATACGTGATGAACTAATTTTCTAAGATTAATGTATGTACATGCACTGAAAAAGACGATTCAATTAAAATTATGTGATTAGCGTTTGACAATTATTATTCCAGCAAATTGATGCATTATAAAGCCGTCAATTTTATTAGATCAGAAATTTAAATTAATAAGTATTTTTTTAATCTTTGACATTTGTATTTCCAGTTTACTTAAAAAAAAAAAATATTTAGAAAAATGTAGATTCCTGGAAAGCTCTACTGAAATTTCGAAAACTTACAGTTAATTTTCAATTTTACAGATAAATATACTGCATAATAAAAGGTACCTTCTAAATTTGAATTAGTAAAACTTTACTAAAATTAGCAAAAAATGCTCCGCTAATATCCTGAATTGCAAAGGTCTTTCCACTAATTTTCAGTGAAAATTCACTAATTATAGTAGTTTTTCACTAATTCAACTTTAGATAGTAGAAGTCATACTATTTTTTTTTCGATGCAATATTGGTTTTAACAAGTAATTATTAGCCAACCCAATTAATGATTGGTGGTGTGATTACAAATCTTTTTTATCAGTGAACATAAAAAAAATCTACGATCTCCGAACAATCGGATCTCCGAATCGGTTCGTAACCGATCGACGATCCCGATCTCGGCGGATCGGCGCGCGCGATCTAAAACGCTCGGCATATCGGCAGCGCTCGCCCGCGGGGGCCCCTCCGCGGCGTCGCGTCCGCCTCGGCCGCGGCTAGCACCGCCGCGATAGGCGCGAGCGATCGGCCGCGTCACGCCCGGCCGCGCGCACCCGAGCAAATCAATGCCGCGTGTCAGTCTCGCGCGGCCGGGAAAGCTCGCCGCCGCTGCCGCGGCAATTAGCGGCGCGCTTTCATGCCCCGCGCGCCTCCTACCGAGCCGCCTCCCGCGGCGCCATCGCCGCGAGCTTTTGCCCCGGCGCGGCGACCTCGCGCCTTGCGAAAGGCAGCGCTGCTCGATTTGCGCGGGATCTAAGGTGCGCGGTGGGAATTCCTGGCTCGAGAATTTTTCCTTTTTCTATATGGTAGCGTGAAAAATCCTTAGAGTTGCACTGAAAATAAATTTGTGAATTTTAAGCAAATAATTTACTTCAATAGTACTTGTTAAATATTTCATTGAATCAACGAATGATTTCATTAAAAGTAAATGAGTTTATTTGTTTCCAAATGAATTTTGTCGTTTCGAGAAGATAATTTTACACGTTTCGAGGAAGAAAATAATTTTTTGACTCAATAAATATTTAATAAGTACTATTGAAATGAATGTTTGCTTAAAAATAACAAGTTTTTCTTTCTGTGTATAATTATACACGTTTCGAGGAAGTTTGAGGACACTGTGGCACAAGTCGATTCATTTTTTTTTCTCAAATCGACTGTGTTTAACAGTGTTTTGAGAGCAGGAAGTGAGGTGTGCTTTTAAAATTTTTGACAGGCTTAATGCAATTTTTTATAATAAACTTAATTAAGCATCGTCTAACAAATTCTTACGTACACTTTTGAGAAGAACGAATTTTACTATTTTCGCGAAATTTTTGAGAGGCTGAATTTAATTCGTTGATAAACTCATTGTAAACATCATGTAAGCCACTCTCTAAAGTGGAATTAGTGGAAATTGCACTAATCTTTTTAGTGATCAGATTTTCCACTAATCAATTAGTAAAACCCACTATCAATTAGAACAATTTTACTAATTGAAATAGTAAAGAAGTGTTCTACTATTTAATTAGTAAAAAACACTTTTAAATTAGTAGAAAATAAACATAAAATAAAAAAATATTTATTTTGTGATTTTCACTAAATGAAATAGTGAATCCCTCAATTAAAAAAATTTTTAATTTCACTAATTTGTTAGTAGTTTTCACTATTTTTAATAGTGCATATATTTACGATTTCAATTGGTACATTTATTCACTATTTCAAATAGTAGATTTCCACTAATTCATAGTGGAGCTATTTTCACTTTTCAAATTAGTGCATAGTCAGTATGAATTAGTGGTTCTTCACTAATTCAACTTTAGAGAGCAGGTAAACAAATTCTTCGTGCGTATTTGAATAAAACGACTATTTTCTTATTTTGAGATAAATTTTTGATAGGTTGAATTGAATTTGTTGTTCATCGATAATGCAAAATGAGCGTTGCTAAATCGCTAATAGATTTGTACGAACAAAAAAAAAGGTTCAAGTTTTCAAAATAATGATTGCAATATCACTTTCCAACTCGTGAATATTCATTAGGTATTGGAAATAAATGGATTATTTTTAAATTGTTAACAAATCGCTGCGATTAATAATATAACATTAAATTGCAATATTTCAAGTTGGCTATAGTAAAAATGCAAAGACAAGGTATTGTATTACAATTTTTTTTAGAACAACAGTTACACAGGCGTCGTGTTACAAAACAACGAATAACATACAGATTGCCGTTATGAATTATTGGACAATTATACAAATTGCCCTATCGTAATTGCATTCGATATCTTTATAGAAGTGTTCACAGCCAGTGGTCGGACTTTTTTTTTCTTTATTACGAATCGAGTGTATCGCATTCTCGGCTTGAAGCACGCGGGTTTTTCCGTCGCGGTAAAATCCATCGGCTACCAACAATCGTCGACTTGTTTTCCAGCGCGCAAAAAGAAAAACTCGCTTCATTATCGCTCGGTGGAGTTGAACCAATATTGATTAATTAACTTGGGAGGCCGATTAATGAGTGCCGCGCGATGGAAAAAAAATCGAAGCACCGAAAATGGTAAAGCGAACGGCATCACCGCAGGGAAAAATCTGTCGGATCGATAACGACGGAAAAAAATGAACGTCTTTAAGTTTTTGCATACCGATACCTCGAGTGACTTGTGAAAAAATGTCGCGGGTGTATCTGACAAATGGAGACGTGCATAAATTGGCGGCGAATCGCTTTGTGCGCGAGGATAACTTTATAATTGTATACTAATAATTGGAATTACCTTTTTTACGAGAGACAAATCGATTTATCAATCAAAATCAGACAATTACAACGATTGCGATGCTTCTACATGCTTTACCACTTAACGACTTAATTTAAAGACATGCATTTAATTTTTAATCATCGTCTATTAAACACCGCTGAGTTAAATAATCATCGCTGCGTGAAACAAAATTACGGCAGTATCCGAAACCCGCACTTAAATCTAATTCTAAATGATTTAAAAATAAAAACGAAAAAAAATTTTATGATGATTCTTAGAATTTAATTATATTCGAGTTATTCTGCGATTGGAAGAAATGCAGTATCTTCTACTGGAAAACTTTATAAGGGCTATAAAAAAGATGTTAAACTCTTAGTACTGACTATTCATACTCATGCTTACATATTTGTTTGTTAAATAGATTATTTACAACAGAAAATTTTTATTTAAGAATAGTGAATATTAAAACGTTTATAATCGTCATAATTACTGATTACTAATTGCATGATTACAATTTAAGTGCCACATTTAAAAGTAGATTATAAAATTAACATATAATAAATACGCAGATCGCTCATTTTATTCATTAAAAGCATAACAACTACGTTAATAAAAAGTAAACGTTTTAAATTAATATGCAGTAAATAAATACTTGAATGGCTTGTTTTATTCATCGAAGGAATAACAACAATGTTAATTTTTTTTTATTTTTAAATCAACAGTTTTATTTTCTTCCACACATCTACATACATCTTTAGAAAAGTATAAAATAACACTTTTTTAGTATTTTATGAAGTACACTCCTATTCGTATCAGAAACGTTGACTTAAATAAATAAATTTTTTCTAAAATTTACCCTCGATCAATTTTCCCAAAAATATTGTTCCATCAAGACTCAATTCCTGCGAATATCATAAGAATTTATCCAGCAAACTGTGCGTATCAATAGAACTCGCCGAAAGGACGCCAATAATTCGCCATTAGTAAGGCGGCCGCGGCGCACAGTAGCAACCTGCCGGACCGTCGACTCCTTATCTGTCCAGCGTGTGATAAATCGCGCACGGCAGGCGACGCCCAGTCGTGTCCCCGCGATCCTAAAACGCGACTATAAGTAATAAAGCTTTTTTTCGCACGTCAGGTGCATGCTTTTTGTCCGTCGCGCTCCCTTTTGTTATCTAAATGTGAAAATGTGAAATTCACTTATAAGATGTGAATAGTGACATATTTTATGTGAAAAATCGTTCACATACTTAACGTGTGAGCGGCTTTTCACTTATTAAATGTCACTATTCACATTTTCCAAGTGAATTTCTCATTTTCAAATTTACATGGTATGTCCATTCTCCCGACGGCACGATGCCGTCCGATAACGACTGGACGGAGGCGCCATATCAACCGGCGCTTGATTATTATTTTTTTTAACGCTCACGCGACCTTGTAGTACACATACGCGGCTATCGGCGCAGTTTCCGCGATCGCAAAATTGTTCGGAGAGTTTGGGCTGACATGTATGGTGTGATTGGATGATAAATTCGAGATGTGGTGAAGCGCGGGTTGAAAATGCAGTCGAGGGGTTTTGTTGAATTGAAAGTGTCTCTTATTTATTTGAGATTAATTAATGACATTATTAGGCAACATTCGAAAGAGAATTAAATTAGTTCACGACTGAATATTGATGTAAATTTATATTATCCTGATTTAGAATGTATTTATTAATAGGCCATTGATTTCGATCGCGATGAAAAGTTACCGCGACGAAATTTAGCTCTAAATTTATTTTATTTTGTAATGAAATTTATTCGTTCCGATAAATCGAATTCCTGAAATATCAGTGATGAGGTACACCACCTGCATACATGTGTACTTGTTAAAGTGCATTTCTTGTAACGTATAGAAGAACTATAAAGATACTGCGAAGCACTGGCACAAATTTATATCCTCGATGCAAGTGTATGGAATAACTTTGTCAGTATATAGCAGTTAGTTGATTAGAAAACTTGATTGTAAGATCATTTGCATTTCGATAATTGCATTATATGGCTAATGGTATTTAAAGCGTCATAGAAAGTAAAATGATATTAATTTGTGCATTGTACAAATATAAATATGTCGGTATATTGATCCGCTTCCTGTTGTAAAACTTTCCACGATTGACCGCGAGTTTTGAAAAACAATTTATATAAAAGTCAAATTGAGTACAAGATAAGTTGAGTGATTAATTTTGTACTAATTTGGCATTTATATAAATTATCGTGAAAATGAGCTCAATTAATCTTGGGAAAATTTTACTTCAGGAAACGGCGTGGTATCGTATTTATTCTTAATTACTTTTTATTAGTTTACGAGTGACGGGAATTTAACTTTTCATCATCACAGATCGTAAAACATCAAATTTTATCAAGGACGCAGTCAGTTAATTTGGACCACGTAAGGTTATTTTTTGATTTAAAAATAATTTATGAAGAAAATGGTAAAACATTAACAAAATGATTTACGATTAATACTGCAGATCTTATTCAAATTATTGCTATAAATAAATGATCATGAAATATTTTTCATTGTAACAACAATACCCTGAAATACAGAAATACCTGATCAACACTCAGTCGTAGATTAATTATTTTATTAACAAAAAAAATTATAGAACATAGTTCTACCATTCAAGTTCTTGTATTTAATAACAAGTCACTTGAACGTTTAAAAATTTCATTTAAAAAATACAATTATTCTTTAATAATTAAAATTTATTTAGATACTTAGACTCACAAGTGAATTTTAAAGCGAAATATTTAAAAAATTTCATTTAAAAGATATAATTATTCTTTAATAATTAAAGATTATTTAGATAATTAGACTCACAAGTGAATTTCATATATTATTATCGTGAAAAAATTTTGATCTGAAACTGTTACCTCACTCAATCGTTCCTCATTCGCCCGAGTGCCAAGCGAGCAAGACATCGACAACTTTGTATAAACCCGCATTTTTCGGCGCGATATCCCACTAAAAGCCGGTACCGATCTCCGGAGCCACTTTTTTTCCATCCGATCTCTCCGCCGCGCGCGCGATCTGTACGGTACCTTCAACGCGACGATTACTTATGCTTCCCAGGCGTTTATGAAATCGCCGAACGGCGCGCGGGCCGAATGAAGTCATTATGCGCGCGCGAGATAAACAAATTGCGCGGACCAACCGGATCGTTAATGAATGAGCAACGGGGGGGAAACACTTGGAGCCGTATCTCAGGGACTTTAATTCATGCCTCCATCCGCTTCTCTCTCTCTTTTTTATTAATTGCCTCGGCGGCCTTTTACACGCGTTTTACCTACTTCCCGGGCGGACGCGCGATTTTACCCGGCCTATCGCGCCGCGGACGCTTTTAACGAGATACTTTATTTATTCGAGCCTGATGGTGTCTAAAAGATGTCATTAATTTCGAGCGAGATTTATGGCGCGAGTTCTCCTCCTCCTTTTTTCGAGTCAATTTTCAGGCTTATTTATTGCTTATTGAAAGTTGCTTTTTAACCTAGTTTTCGCTTAAACGCGCTATCGACGCGCGATAAGGAGCCCATCAGAGATGATCGGGACTTTCTTGAAGATTCGAAAGCTCCTCCCCTTTTCGCGCGGCAGACGCCGCAAAAAAAAAAGAAGAGTTGGTTAAGTGTAAGGTGCGCGTAAAGTGCCGGTGCGATTATACGACGAGGGAGCGCGACAATTATGATATACGCGCGCGTAAAAAGTAAGCCGTTTTGAAAAATCGCACAATGATATATACATATATCGTCGGAAATTAATAACTTACAAACATTTTTTTGCACGCTGCCTTCACTCATGCGGGCTGTCCGAGCGACAATGGCTAATTGACAATTTAGCGCAAAGTGCTCGGCCGCGTATTTAACAAGATAAAGCCGATGCGTTTGGACGTCTGTCTGTACGAGACGTGCGGAATAAAACGAGTGAAAGCGCGCAACTGCGTATACGACAGTGAGCGCCGCGCGTAAATCAGGGAGTCGTGTTCGAGATTTATTTTTGGATAATATAATATAAGGAGAGTTTACTTAACTCCGAGGGTCGATTAGGCCTTGTCGAGCCGAGCAGTTTTATCAATTTTTCTTTTTTTTATTAAATTCGTAATGAAATCAATTAATATATTATACCCTGCTTTCGAAAAATAAAGGTAGCTTTTATTTAAGACGTAATAAAATTGAAAGTACTGTTTTTTTCTAAATAGCAAAACAATTGTGTTTATCTCTTTTTGTATGAAGAGAAAATCGTGTAAAAATTTCCATAAATTTTAAAGTACCAATTTTTCAGAAATACGCGTGTAAAAAAAAAACATAATGAATGTTCATCAAAAAAAAAACGTTGAAAAATAGATAAAAATTCTAGGTGCGATAGAACGGAAGGTAACGCGATAAACGACGATAGCGCAATTTCCTATTCGAACTCGTAGACCCGATAAAAAAAAATATATATACTCTCAGCGTATTATGCGCCCATAAAAAATGGAATTACACAATTAACACGTCAAACTCGAGTTATAAAGACACACTTAAGCTCATTACCGCCAGTCAGATTTATCCTGTCCAGCAGAGGTATATAAAACAAACCTCTCGTCCTTCCCCCGTCCGGGGGAACTCGTTCGCCGCCCGAAAACGAGCTTCGTTTACCAGATTTTTGTTGCCGGCACACCGAGGTAAGGTACTTACGCACACCGTCGAGTCGAACTATATTTCACGCGGCACTTAAAAAAGAGAGAGAGAGAGAGAGAGGGAGAGTCGCAACTGCCAAGACAAGTCGCTTACCGCCGCGGAGACGACCTTGCGCCACCCACAATGCCCGCACCCCCTTCGCGCCACCATAACTGCTCTCGTTCCTCCTTTTTTTTCGCCTCACGTCGTGCACTGCGTCGCACTATATATCAATGCAAGCGCCGAGCGTGATTTCGCCTTGATACGCGTGGAACGTGTTATCGGCGCTTTTTGCGTCTGCCTCCCCTTTTCCCCTCCTGCTCTCGGCGGCATTATATCCCGAGCCAAGGATTAATGTTTATAAAGTGTTTTCGGAAGTCGCACGCCCGGGCGAGACCGTAATTTAATTTTGCCGAGACTTCAAGGCTCGATGTGGTTATTTATGCACGTTCGGGACTCTACCCTCTAGGTGTACCCGCGCCGCGATCACAAAGCTCTTTCATTATGTTTCGAGTGTTTATAAGTGGCGAGTTCAACGGCTTCCTTTCTCTCGTCCCACTACAGCTAAAGGGTTCGCTATTTTGCGGCAGCTTACCGCGCTAAATTAATCCTTATATATGGGTAAGATCGAAGGGAGCGATTTTCCTCTTTATGGATGCTCGATGATTAAAGACCACTGCAAATTCAACTTCCTCTTTTTTTTATTATTATTTATTTTATTTTTATCTCTCTAAATCTGAAAATGTGAATAGTGAAACATTTTATGTGAAAACTCGTGAACGCTTTATCGACTTTTCATGTATTAAATGTCACTGTTCACATTTTTCAAGTAACTTTCACATTTTCAGATTTACACGGTAGTTTATTACATAAACGGGACATAGTCACTTGAATTCAAAACGACAATATAATTAACAGCCACAAGGAGAAATTATTAAACAAATTTTTCCAATGTGGCGCCTACATGAGTTTTGAATAGGCTCAGTGGCAATTGACAGTTTAACGAATTCCAGTAAGACTACAATTTACCCCTTTTAGGGTCCTAAAGTGTCTGACAGCGTAATGACGCGATCGTTAGACAACTATGTCGGCTAATTCATGATGTTTAACATCTTCAGTTATAAATTTAAATCTAAACAACATATCCATTATGTTATACAACGATTTAATAGATGGCAGCCCAAAAATACTTGTCAACGCTGGAATAAGTATATGACTGAGTCTATCAAATGGAAATTTAAATTTATAATTGCAAGTTGTCTTAAAAATCTATGATGAATGTTCTCCATGTATTGAACCAAATAACTAATATATGGAGACCATATAATGCAAAAATGACTATATTCCGTAAGAACAATAGGACATACTCGACCTATGACGATTTTTACTATAAAACATACTAAAAATTGCCGCGCACATATCAAAAACTGCTATGTACATCAGAATTTTTAGTATTTTTTATAGTAAAAATTTTACATAGTAATTTTTACTATAACATTTCTCTCCGTGTAGTTTAGCTTAGATAAAACTAAGATTTTATATATGCATATTTAATTGTTTTTTAAATTATTTTTACGATTTAATTTATTTATTTTTTTTTGTACAGCGCAGTGGAGGAGGAGTAAAACAGCGGCGGCGATAAAAAAACCAGCGCGAGTAAAACTGTACTTCTTGGGCGAACGGTTTAAAAGAGAGTCGCTGCAGTGCATCGGATAAGACTTGATGGAACAAACACCTCGGCAAGATAGACGCGGACTTCTTTCCACTTAGGCGTTTAAAAGGGTCAGCCGGTGAGTCTCTCGCCTTCTGCTTTCACACGGACGACTCAAGACAAACACAGTAATAATTTTCGTGCGATACTTACGCCGGGCGTAAAAGGGCGAATAAATCAAAGCGGGCGCGAGGCCGCAATTAAAACTGCCGACTTATCGATTAAAGCGCCGATCCAATCGGAATATTAGGTTTCCGATATTACCGAATTCTATAAATCAAAGCGCATTTGTAGAGGCCGATATAAATGCGCTTGATTTATAGAATTTCGTTAATCCGAAGGCTCTGACCTCTGAACGCAGCTCTCCCGCACTTTTTATTTTACGAATCGTACGAGCCTCGAAATTTCTTTTTAAAGAGTTTCTGTGATGTAACGTTGACTCCCTCGAGTAATATTTAAGTACGTCTGCTTTCATTTATTTATTACTACTTTATTGTTTTATCTAATATTTATTCATTTTATTGTTTATTCGGATATTTGTTTATTTTGTAATGGGGAATAAGTGCTCCAAACGGGCTAAATTCGAATTGATTATTTTTCGTCGGACGAGTGTGCGCGCACGAGCTTTTGTAGGTCGCGCGATATTTGAATTCGAGTAATTGGGATTCACGCGGCGCCGGATGTATTGGGTCAATGGGTTCCAGTGCCGGCGTACGATTTCAGCGTTGCACTTTATAGAAATGCATTCTGAGAAGTTGTCGTCAACAATTTTGATGTAATTTTGCGCATTGTGCTAATTGCACTATAGTCTTGATGGATTAATTTAACTTCATTGACAAATATTTCCAATTTGTCATAATACTTTGCTGATTACCAGCGTCTTTCCGTCTTCTAAAAATACGTTGTACTAACAAGTTTCTTGGATGTATCAATGAATAAAATATTTTTAAATTTAACGACTATTGTAAAGCTTCGCGAAAATGCGTCGTTTATATATCGATGGGAAATAATTATTCGCATTTGCAACGCATTTTTTAAATAACGTAAAATAGTCGTTAATGTGTCAGTTATAAATTTTCCTTTGTTTAGTTGCAACTTGCTTTTTTTATATATATATATATTTTTTTTGTTCATGTTTACTCACGTCGATTCTAACGACACCCAATCAAAATCGTAATGTGCTGACTCACCTGCAACAGAAAAAGAAAAATAGTTAAGCTTTCATTTCATACATAATAATGCGAAGAATAATAAGAATAAAAAAAAAGTTGCGTAGTTTTGCGCAATAAAAGCTACAAGCTTCCTTGTACGTAAGCATCTGCTATGATAACTATATACTCTCGATTAACCCACTTGGTAGATCGGTTTAAAGATCAATAAAAAAAAATAATTTTTTTTTTAAAAAGCGTCACGGCAATTAGATTTTTACGTTTTCGTTTCAATTCGAGCGCAGTCGAGATCAAGAAAATTACATCGTCGAAGTAAGTACTTAACTGCGGTGTATGTACAGAAGTCAAATTACAATCAAAACCCTTCAGAAATTATTTTACTTCTAAAGCATATCGTCCTGTCCCTTATCCAATGAAATGAATATTACATTTCAAATTAAAAATAATCAAATAAAATAAACCATATTATTGACATAAAATATGTATTTTACTCTCAGTATGTACTAAGAGAAATATTCTAGCAAAAATTACTGTATTGTTTTCTAATGCTCGAGGGACAACTCGGTCAATCAAAAAAATATTTATTGATTCTAAATTTAATTACTATACTTTTTAATACCATTTTATATTTATCGAGTCGATCCTATGTTAAAAAGCAGTACAGTAATCTTTACTAAATTTTTATTTATGTGTATATAATTATATTCGTGAATAATTAATCTAAAACTTCGTTTTCAGCCTTTTTTCCACAAAGTAACAACCATCTAATCGAATCTCGAGCGAGATCTTCATCCTAGAAAGCTTACCGATATAGCAAGCCATAAAAGGCGCACAGTTATAGCATAATAAACTCTCTAAAATATAATGATCCGGGCAAAAGAGCAACCGCGAATAAAAACTTCCCTCCCGCAAGTCTTAGCCATCTCTTAATACCGCGAGTTCCGATGTGGAATGCCACTAATTAGCCAGAAGCGGATCAATCGTAAACGACCAGTCTACTGTGCCTATCTGCAGGATAACCGTTGAGCTCAAAGCACAGACTTATATTATACGGGACACTTTTTTACGAGCAGCAGATACGCTGGAGAACTGCACATGCTTTATGAACCACAATGGTCGACTCGGAGCACGTGTAAGGTATGCTATCGGACTTAATCGATTGATACCGCGTGGTTTCCTACTCTCGACGCGCGATCGACGTATCGCCTCGTGACGTGATTTAACGCCGCTTTCAGATACAGAATTTGCCCGAAGTATGCGCAATAAGCGAATTTTCGCTGAAATTAGACTTTAAAGAGTGCGCATAAGCCGCACTAGCCAGGCGCACATTATCTAAATTAGAAAACGATTTTTGATAAAGCAATCGGCTCTGTGCGTGAGCAGCCGTTTGCGCGCGGTGGTAGGAGACGCTAATCTGCATTTTTCGCAAAAACGAGCTTTGCATACGGATTAGACGCCGTCTGCAATTTATCCGGGTAAACATTATTATTTATTTCTGCGTTTAAGGCAATTTGTTTGGGGTCAGCCGGAAAAAAAGGAGAGTTAATGGACAATAAAATAAAAAAAGTTAGTATTTATGCGTTTTCGTATTTCGTCGACGTGCTTACATTTTTCAGAATTACATCGAATGCTTAGGGACGCATTTATCATCAAGGTATTTTATTTTCGTTAAAATGGCGTAGGAATTATTTTTTAAGTGCTCTTATAGGAGCTGCTGTTGATCGACATTTTAGAACGTCGTTTCAAATCTTTCCTTTTTCTTTCTTGTAAATATCTTATATCGTGTGGTAGGGTAATACTCTAATTTTTAGTCTATATCAAATCATAAATTAAAACTTTTACAACAATATAAAATATGTTTCAACACATAAAAAATTATTTTCTTGCCAGCTGTTGTCATACATTAAAAAAGAAGAGACTTCCTTATTTACAAAAAAAAAATGATTACTATCATTATTTATAAAAATATTCTAAAATTATCTTTGACGGCAAGAAGGTCAGTTAATGACATCCCCGCAGATCACTTTTTCCGGCGTATTGTTTAAATTAAAGTATTTCTTTTAAAAATATTTTTAAAAAGAAATACTTTAATTTAAACAAATAGCGTAGAATTTTCGTGAGACAATTTATAGGTTTACCCACTGAAAATATGGAATAATAATCATCCTGGATTGAAACTGATCATCTTTTTCATTTCCATAATTATTTATATATAATAATATATATATAATAATAACCATTACACTCTACTTTTCCCCCATACATTTTATTGAAAAAAAAATAATACCATGTTCAAATTTATCCAACTCGTGAATAAAAAAATCTGCTTAAAAAACTATTCAAACGGATAAATCGCGAATTACGATATTTTCATGGCAAGGCAAGCAGACGATATTCGCATCAGCCTCGATCCGAATGAAGTCGTACGTCGCCGTCAGCCGCGAGGCGCGCGTATCCGCGTCCAGTCATCTTGATCGGAGGCGCGCAACAAATTGCGCTCTACGAGCAGATTAGTGGTGCGCGCACTTGGCAGGCCGCGGAGAAATTGCAGCCGCGCGTATCTTTACGAGACGGTCGTTTGTGCTCCGCGTTCGAGCGACAAGAGGGGGGGGGGGAGTGCGTGCAAGTCCGACGACAAACTCGTTTCGTTTTATCGCTCGTTTCAGCGTTCGGTCGGCCACGGGACGATCCTATCTTATCCCCTCCCCCTCCCCTCTACCGGCGATTTTCAGGAAAACTCGGAACGCGCGATCCGCGGTCGATGATAAGTGGCGCCTCGGATTACGGAGGCTTTAATTCCGCCGGCGGCGAATTAATCGGTAATTATGATAGCGAGGGAGGACTGTGTTTTGGGGAGGAATGAGTCAGCCTGATAGTGAACTTTTTAGGATGTAGTTTCGGTGTAGCGGAGTTAGATTCGGTCCTAAACGGTAGTTCTATGATAAAACAATAATTATCTTGATGCAAATGTGTAGGACGTATAACTTGTTTACAGCTCGTTCAGATGTGATACCTAACATGTATAGAGTGTACTTATAGTATATGGTACACTTAATGATTTTCCTTTAATTTTACGAGATTTAAATAAGCATTAACGGTTTAATCAGCCGTTATGATGTTTACGATACCTCACCAGAAAAATGCTATATATTAAAAATAATTTTTACTAAAGCAAGGGCGTACTCGAAAAAAGGATATAATTACTATAAATGTATAGTAAAATTTAATTTAAATATTTTTAAATTTATTAACCATTATATACGAAGAGAAATGTTATAGTAAAAATTACTATATAGGAACAATGGGGCATACTCGACCTATGATGATTTTTACTATAAAACATACTAAAAATTCCTATGTACATAGCAAAAATTGCTATTTATATAGTAGAAATTGCCATGTTCATAAGAATTTTTAATGTTTTATAGTAAAAATCGTCATAGGTCGAGTATATCCCACTGTTCTTACGGAACATACTAATTTTTACTATAGCATTTCTCTCCATGTAGTAATTTTTAAATAGTGCAGTAAGTTTTAACAGAATCTTTTCGTTGTGAAGTTTAGATAGTATGCGTGTTATTATGAAGCAAAATCGTTTAGGAACAAATTCTAGTCTATTATCGAGTGTGTCAAATAAGCTTTTGCATTCACTATTTTACGATCATACACTTGTTTTGTTGCCCGTTAAAGAATGCGACGGGAAATTGAATTTTTGTGTTTTAAAGTAGAAGAGCTGAAATAACTTCGACCAGTGGAAAAACCAGAGTTTACGAATCAATCAAGTAAATGTTTACCTGCATCGGTATTTCTGGAAACAGGTAAAATGATTAATCAAATTCCTGCAACAAAATCTTCAAGCAACATATCCAGGATACTAACTAGCAACTCTCACTAACTCATTTCAGGCATCACAAGTAATAAATTTCTTCAGAAATAATTACGTAGTCTCACGGAGCTTTTCTGCAAGTCAACCCAAGCGCCCAAATATAGAAACCGGAAGTCAGATCAAAGATCGCCCGTCACACTTCGACGGAGTGATTACAGCATTCAGCGCTTAGTCATCCGCCAAAAAACGCCGCGCGAGGTGTTGAGTAAAATCGCACTCCCCCGTCCCAGCCCGCGATGCACTCCCCGCCGCAAATCAATTTTACGTGGATTAGACTCACGCGATTCCCCGGCAGGGCCGCGATAAAGCGAGCGCGGAAAATTACGGCCGCGGATCTCTTAACGATCGCTTCGGATTAAAGACGAGTGATCGCGCGAATTTACGGCCGCGGGAACGAGCCGATCGGCGCCGGCGACGGTGTATTAGAGCCGAGGCCGGCGCGTTATAGGTAGTTGAAAATTTTTGCGGTGCGCGGACTCGCGGGCTTAAATATACATGAACGCGCAGGTCGCGCGCTTACGCTCACCTCGCCGCGGCTGTTATTTAAGAAAGGGAACTTTTTTTTTACTTCACCGGGGATAGAGGACTCACTGGTAAACTCTTAATGGCCCATTAAAGTTTTATTTACCATAATTAAATATTTATTGGGCTGATAGCCGAGGCGTTTATCGCCGGCGCTGCGACTTTTTTCTTTCCGGGTATACGAGCCACTCGCTTATAAAGCGCACAGTCGCGCAGGAGGCGGACGCTATTACACCACTAATCGCCGATGTAGCGGCGGTATAACGCGGATAAATAATATGTTTATCCGATAATCCGGCGTCTGAGGCGCTTGTTGTTTGGACATTTAGACGGGGGTGCCCCCCCCCCCTCTCCCACCGCGTCCTCAATTAAGTCGTCTCCCGGCGCGCTTAAAGAAGAAAAACAGCAGTGCGAGCGAATTCAGCTGGAACGGAGTAACGCGAGCGGATTCGCGGAAATTGGACTGTCAAAGGGCCGAGTGGTCCTGATGCGGCGTGCGCTAAACAATTAACGGCGCGGGAGAATGTATAGGTATAGCGAAGCCTTCAGCGGCGAGCAAAGCCAAAAATTGGCGCCGGGGCGGCGTGAGCGATGGCGTGAGGTGCATTTTTGTCTCGCGTGATTTACAACCGTCGCCTCGCCGGTGAAGCTCTTGTTTGTTTATCAAGCCCGCGGGAAGATTAATTTTTGTAGTTTTTTATTTTATTTTAAACACTTTTCGGAGGTGGTTACAGCTGTTTTCGCTTATTACACTTTAGTATGCGTCAACATAATAAATATTTTGAGTTTTTTATGACTACACTATTATATATATAAAAGTACGTGTATATATCATATATATGCATTCTTTTAGGTTTGACTGTGTATAACTCATTGCAAGAATTTTAAGAGCTTGAAATACTATTCAATGCGCAGTTTTTCCTTTTATTTTACATTTCGATTATTCAAATGACTCCGAGACGATTCAATTAACCAAATTTCAAAATTTATAATCCCTTCTGAAATAAAATTAACATTTTCTCGCCGTACATCGGGATAATACTTTCAATACATCAGAAAGATTGTTCCAGCGGAGGAATCCAATAAATTACGTAAAGACAATCGCTTCCTCTTGGCCAATTAATTATCCCAAAAAAAAATCCGTATATAAATTCCTGAAGGTGAGTCACGCGATTTTCTCCGCTTCCCAAGCGGCTAAAAAGCGTCGAGGAAGGTACGAGCACGCACCACGGAAAAACTCGTCATGGTGCTTTTCTCGTGGCGATCGATCGTTCTCTCTCTTTCTCGTTCAGTACGGTGCTTTTTTTTTCTAGTAGCCCGCGCATTATCCAACAGGCGGCCAGGCGGCGCGAAAAGATGCGCACGCGCTCCGGTCGAGTGTTTGCCGAGCGCTAGGCCTGTCAGGATCGAGAGTCACCTCGAGGACTTTACCCGCCGTGGATTAAACGGCATGACCCAGCGTATTTCCAGGTGCGCGCTTGGAAACCCGCTGGACACTCGCGCACGGGCACACGGGCACTCGTACTCTTACTGCGATGTTGAAGTGTGGAAATCTACTTGATTTAATTGAGATTAAAATGCCTGAATTCTTCTGAAATCCGAGAAGAGAATTCGTAATTTTCATTCAAGTAAATGACTTTTCCACACTTTTCATTCTTCCGCAGTGAGAAAACAAAAACACGCAGATATTACGTTACATGTCCGCAAGTTTTAAGCATTCAAAAAATTCTCGTAAGAATTATCGTGATTTCCCCATAGAAATTGATTGGAAAAGTTAATTGAGGGACGATTGACAATACTGTAAATTTTTACCAAAAATATGATCGTAATTTTTACCTGGATCTTGGATGACTGTCGAAGCTCTATCAATATAAAAAAAGAAAATCATTCTGTAAAAATGCGACGAGGATTTTTACATAAAACAGTTGCAGTACTATCAACCATCCTGTAATTACATTTTTTACGCTTACGGGATGACGTCTCACAGTGAACGTAAAATCCAAGAAAATCCTTTAAAGGTTTTATTCACTTGAATTACGTATTTAAAAAATATAAAAAAAGAAGCGCATTAATTTTCTCATTTTGGACTGTACTTCTATTTTTAGGGTAAAATCACTGGATTTTTTATAGGAAAATATCCCTAATTTTTGTAGGAAAATCACCGGAATTTTAATCGGAAAATCATGGGAATTTTTATAGGAAAATCAGCATAATTTTTAAGAAAAAATTCTCTTGATGCGCAAAGTAGAAGTGCCATGGAGGGGATACATCGCGATGGCAGGTGAGTCGGTTGGTTCTATCGCGCGCGATTCTCGTCGGGAAAGGCAATCGACGCCCCCGCGCGCGGCTCAGCCAACGGCTTCATTATCTGCCCGCGCGAAGCTTTATCGGGAGTCGTCGGATAATCGCCGGCTTTATTGGCGTGTTCGCGAATAAATTGAGATTTGCGGAGGGAAGCGAACGAGTGGGCTTCGTGTATAAGGAAGCGAGCCGCGGTGAATGGCATTGCGTCGGGAGGTATATAAATGATGATGGGCGGGCTCAAGGCGTTGATACATTAGCGCTAATATGCTTGTTTATTGCCGCGCGGATTAACGTAAATTGAATGGGCGGGGGAGGAGAAAGAATGAAAAAGAAACTACGGGAATGGATACGCGTTCGGCCCAAAGCGTGTAGTTTCATCCTACAGTATCTTTTTAATTATTTTTTTAAATTCCATTCGCTTTTGCGAAACGCTCCACGTTTACTAAATCAATGTAGTTCTTGAGTTATTAGTCAATAGCTAGAAACATTTATTTCGTCTGATGGTAATTTTTATACTGTATAAAAATGAGTCGAAAATTCTTGCTTAAAGTCTTTTTCGTTTTTAAAGTAACGGTTGTCGTTCGTTAAAAAGGTAATATAATAAATCGTACTCGCATTCAAACTAAAATAAAAACAGAAAAAAGAAAGAAATTTTAATGCTTATATAAAATGTGCAACCTACTTAACTTTTTAAATAGAACTTTTTTTTCCAACAATAATTACAAGTTAAAAGGACTTTTCTCCGGAACTCGTTTACGAAATCCCTTTATAATCTTTTTCGAACGTATGTCACATCATTAACGAGGAACATTCACCGACCGAATCATCCAATTTCGCCGGCAACGATCTGCTTAGCGACAGCCTCATAAGCCGGCGTTTCTCACTTTCGCCTCGCGCCGCAGAAGAGTAAAAAAAGGACACCGAAGCAGCGCCTCGGAACTCATATTACCCGTCAGAGTTGTCTCCTCGGTGACATTTACCGCTAGACACCATTGGAGGGGTCCGGCAGCTCGAGAAAAAAAAAACGAGAAAAAAAAAAACGGTGAAGTCTCGCTGCCCCGTCCGAGCGGGAGACATTTGCATAAGGGCGAAAGCGTGTCCCCATGAAGAGGGTTTCGCCGGCGATACGCACAATGCAGGTGTAATTCCTCCTGCCAAAAGGCCGCTCCCTCTGCGCGCGCGTTTTATCTCGGTCGCGCGCCTCGTTACCTCCCCCTCCGGCCCTTTTACGCTCCGGGGACGGACGAGCGTGAAATTCCGCGGCGCGATAAAGAGCCGACTCGGGCGAATTCATCAAGATTATCCGATCTTTTTTTTTTCTTTGTGGCGGGCGCAGTGAGATTCCGGGATCCGCGAACCCGCGCGAGGGAGGCGCGCTTCGTTAGGCGGGTATTTTTCTTTGCCGCTAAGTCGTGGATTTTCGCGATCCCTTTTATTCGGTGCAGTGAACAATTTGTTTTACTTAATTTTGTTTCATTTTAGCAAGTGTTAAGATCGCGAATCAACGATGCGTTTAATTTTTTAAAATCGCGGAATTCAACAAAAATAAAAAGATTATCTCTTTTAAATCGAGATTAAAGCTGTAACATCTTTAAGAAAAATAAGCGTTGTAATAGCATTAAGAAAGAAGAAATATGAGAAAATGAAAACATTATATTGTTAGTTTTATTCATTTATTCGATATAAATCGACTATTGAAAAATAATTTATATACTTTGATTTTAATAATTCTGTAGTTAATGTCATTGAAATATGAATATAGAATCCGGCATGAAAGAGTGAAAACTAAGCCAATCGAGGCTTAGAGCATGGCTCAATTTTTTTCTGATATATTATAGTGTTTTTCTAAGAGAATGCGGTTTTTCTGATTTTCCCTTCGTTTATATGGAAAAAGTTACTTCACGATTTCGAAAATATGTTATAAAACACACTTTAACAGATGAATGATCAACTTTGCGCGTTTACTTTTTAAAAAAGAGATAAGAGAGTGGTAAAGTGTACAAATCATGGGCAATCACGCACAAAACGCGCGTATCTCAGACTACAATCTCTTAAAAGCAAAGCTTAGTTCTTCAAATCGTAATTTACAATTTCATAATTGCAACATAACAGGTATATAAGCGCGTACAGCTCTCGGCAATAGTCACTAATTGCTTAAATATTTAGTCTGAATTGTACTGAAGTTGCGCAAACGGCAAAGCATATAGAATTGGGCAACGGCGATTGATTAAATTCGGAATTTAGGATAAGTCGGTAGATTCGAAACCGAAGTCCGGCACGAGCGAAAGAAAAAGCCGCAATTACGCTTTCATAAGTACAGCATCGCTCATTATAAATAAAAAAAGAAAGATAAACATTTATTCAGTTCGTCCAATGGCGAAATCATATTTTAATTCTTATAAAAGAAAAAGGCCTCCGATGTACAGCGTCGCCGCACGTAATAAATAGCTTTTTAAATGTCGCGCGCGCGCCGAGTCATGCGGTGTTCACGCTTACATCCGAAATATTCACAATTCAGCGTTTCGTAAGCCACCGTGGAGTAGATAATTTACTCGGCGGATTATCGTTACGCCATATAGAAATCGCGCGAGGAGGGCCTTTTGTCGCACGCAGCATCCTTCCGCGTACAATCCGCGCGGGCTCATTATTTATTGGTATTTACGGTATGAGCGCCACGGTCGATGGTGTATAGCTGCTTCCCTCGCTCCTTTTCAGTATGCCCGTAATTTAGCGCGACGTAAATTTTCGAGGCGCTTTCGGACTGATTGAATATTAGAATCGTGGAGGAAAATCTTCTTTTTTCTCTCTCGCGCTCCTCCGAATGAAATTATTTCGCTTGATGATTCTTATTAGACCTTATTAGAGGCTCATTTGAATAATGATCGCACGGAATTTATCGGTACAGCCAAACTGTTTGGCAACGCTTACACTCCTGGTGTCATTGACTTCTTATAGCCGTGATGTTTTCTTAATGGTCTGTGAGTAACAAATAAAATAATTTGCATAAGAATTTTCTTTATGTCTAATTACATAAAAAATTGTCGTGAAATTAAAAAATTATTTCGGTTTTTTACTATTTTTTTGCATAATACTTTGTGAAGCGGTTTATTAAATTTATTTACGAACATAGATTGCTTAAAAAAATAAAATATAATTTAGTATCATTGTTTGTTAAAAAAATATATATAATTAAAAACTAGATCGAGAGTACTGGCAGATATCACATTTTAATCAAATCCATTTTTATTTTTATAAAATGCTATATCTTCTACAGTACTTTGACATACACTTTCAATATATTTAGATACTCAGTTATTTAAATAGAAATACTCAGTTTATTTTTCAAGAGACTATTACTACTATAATAAATATCAGTATTAAATAATTCAAATACATTTTTTATTCAACAAATATTTTATTATAAAACTGATATAAAATGTAAGCCTGCCACCCTCTAAATAAATACCAGAGTATAAAAAAAATTTCACGATAAAAATAAATCAATTATTTCACAACTAATTAACGTATCCGCGCGGAATTCCGCCTCATCAGCCAGTATAAGGTACGATAAAAAGAAAAGACTGGAAGTCAGCACCCAGCCTCTCTCACTTAAGAGTAAAATAATGTCGAACTAGCCGTCGCGGTCATTTATATAAAGTCGCATTCGCTCGGCGTGCATTATTCGCCTCTCCTCGGCGAATCAATCAAAAACTCCCGCGTAGCCGCCCACGCACGCGAGGTATGCGCTCCGCGCGCGGTCAATGGCTGGATTTACGAGCGCCGCGCCGTAGACAAAATATCAGCACCGCGCGCGTGCGGATGATACTTACCGTTCGGAATAATCGCATGCGGTGTGTTTTGCACTTGCGCTCGCCGAGCGGAATAATTCGCGATAAATTATTCGCGAAGCCGAGGCTCTCGAGTGGCCGCGCCGGAAATTCGAGTTGGCGCCGGGCCTCGAATTCCGCCGGGAGCTTTGGCTGCCCGCCTGTGCAACGCTCGGCTCGAAAATGTCCGTTGCACGGTGAACGCAGAGATTTTTTTTGTTATTTATTTATCGGTGGCAATCGAGTTGTGCGCGATTTTCTTTCTTTTTATTCTCGGGCGAGGAAGTATATAGGGGGAGCAGGTTTGCGGCCTTGATTGAATAATTGATTTTTTTGTCGTTTACTCGCGGTGAATTGCAAAATAAGGAGATTGAAAAAGTATGATTCATGGGCGGAGTGTCGCGTTTAAGAATAAAGCACAATGCGCTCTCTTTTAGACAATCGAATTAACGAATGGATATTTATTCGCGCGATTTGGATTCGGCGCTTCGATCAAAACGCTTTTAACATTTTCCCATATACGAATTTAGAATATTCTCGTTAGGCATAAATATATATAGAAATTTAAAATGATTTATCGACGTTATTCCACTGCACAATAACATAAAAAGTGAAAAGCAGTAAAAAGGAAGAAAAAAAGCTGCACCGCGTCACCATATTGCAACTCGATTTCGCGCTCCACCCCCCGAATATTCGCCAAGCGGCTCGAATATCAGGACGAAAGGTTTTATTACTTCCTTCAAATAGCTATCGTAACCGCCGCGCATCGAATTTCTTTTTATAGAATATTGCAATCGCTTTTTTCCCTTTTAATTGCGCATTACGGCCATTCCTTAGTTTCCGATCCGAGCGCAAATCGATTTTCTCCACGCAAATCTAAACGCGTTGGTCGCCAGCGTATGTAACAAACGAACAGTCGTCGCCGGGCTCGCATGCCACTGAAAGACGCGACGTATGTTTATAATAATGATAATGACGCAGGCGCATTGTGAGCAATCGTCGGGTTCCGCTGAAAGCGATCGATCGCTCTTTGTATAATGCAGGCTTCAATCATTGGTAGATAGAAAAATGACTAATATCCAATGAAGTATCGTCCCTTTGTAAACACTTGCAATCACTTGGACCTCGGGCTTTTTCTTTAGCCAGAGCGAGAATCACGTTCCGCAAATCGATCGGCGATCGTTAACGACGGCGCGCCAAAGAGATTTTTCAACGGCCGTCGACGTGTAAATAAATACGTCGATTCCGATTGCCGCTCGATCGCTTGCCAGCCAGCGGAATGATCGATCTTTAAACGACAGGCATGGCATCTTCTCAATATCATTATGTCTAGACTCGGAACTTATTAGAGTTCATTGAACACTTCGTGTCGTTTGACAGTAATCCAATGGCAATTTTATTAATAGTTAATCACTAATATTTAAGTTTCATTCAAGAGATAGTTTATTAATAGTTCATCGCTATTTTAGATAAAAAAAATAGCTATTTTATAGATAGTTCGAGCTATTATTTAATTTCGAGACACTAGTGTTGATATAGTTTGAATATTATTTTTTCGCGCGTAATTTAATCTATTTCGTTATAATTTTATTTATAAAACTCAGCTTTTATTAACTTATTTATTAATTTTCTATACTTAAACAACTATTATAAAATACAATTCAGAAAATGATTATTAATTTATTTCTTTCGTACATTTCTATAATAACTCAAAGCGTTACAAGTAAATGACGAATAGAACTTTCTAAAATGTAAAAACAAAACATTTTTTTAATAAAATATTCAATATATATTATGTTTTACTAAACACTGCCATAACACTCATTATATTATACGTTTATTTACTAAACCATTTTCCAAAAATGCAGCATTCAAAAAATTGTCAAAATTCAACGGGTAAGCAAAAAAGAACGAATAAATTAGCGGTTAAATAAGGCACGAAATGAAAATTAAAGCGCAGCGGCATAATTCTTTGTCCAACTATCGTAGAAACGCTCGTCCGACTGCGGCGGGGGTTTTAAAGTGTCCCCTCGTTCCCACAGGCGAGCGCCTTTTTCTCTCCCACTTCGACTCGTCATTATTCCGAGTGTACGGTGCGCGCACGTATGTACTAATTGCACTAATGCGTCGCGGTGTTTGCTCGTTGCGCTTGCGTTCCTGAGAAGTTCCGCGCGGCTCCCATGACAAAACACTCGACGCACGCGTGCGCGCGGTGCCTCTGTCACGCGCCTCCGAAAGGGGTTGAACGCTCGATTTGCATTTCTAGAATTTCCACTCGTTACGAATGCTCGACCGCCTGGTTTTTTTTCTTTTTTTTTTTCGTCAATACGGCTACGGGGAAGTGATTATTGAAATGCCGTTTGCTCGTCAAGAGAAATTTTCTGTATTCTATTTTTCCTTTGTCTCTTTTCTTTCGGACGATTTATTGACGAATGTAAATGACCGGAGATGATATTTATGCAAGGAACTTTTCAAAATCATTCGACAGTGTACTGCACACTTTTCCCCAAAAATTTCCATACAGTGGCGAAGAATATACGTTAAATCGGCTGGAGTGAAATGGAGTGAAAATTAACTCTATAGGAGTCAAAATTTTACTTTAATTTTATAGCGAATAAAACTCCCTTGATGAAGTGATTTTTTTACTCTTAAGTAAAGATAGGAACTTGACTATAGTAATATGCTACTCTAGTTTAGAGGAAATTTTACTCTACTTTAGAATGAATTTGACTCCAATAGAGTCTAATTTTATTTTACGAGTGTTTCCCTATAAACTAAGAGTGATATTTCGCTCTAACCCTTTTAGCGTGCATATTTTAATAACTTAGATTTGCTTTTGTTCAGTAACTTTAAAGTTCGATCTGAAATGTTGATTGATTTAAGTAATACGATTTAATTGCCTGCAGAGTTGTGAATGAGTATCGGGTAACAGAATTTTACTTGAAATATGTACAGGATTACCTTTCGGGTTTTTAGTTTAGTTGCCATTGCTAGAAAAATGATAAATGGGAGAAAGACCCGTTTGCCAAATGAATTGTGTTACATTTTTGGCACTGCTGCAACAAAACGCCTCTTGTTTGCTTTGAATAATGACTGAAAGATTAGCTCATCAGCTTTTCTGGTCTCATCCCGTCATTGTCAAACCAATTATTTAAGGAGCAGATACCGCGACTATACCGTGAATTACTTTATTTTCTCGAGCCAATACTGCGATTTAAATATAATAAATTATTTTTACTCGTTAATTAAGTGTTCACTTGAAACACGCCTGTTTACTCACATTTTCAGCTTGTCATTATAACTCGCGACAAAAGGACATTACTTTCATCATTTAATTCTCGAAAATTCGTTATTTCTTATCAATTAATTAAAAACTGTTCGTTAATTCTGGACATAAAGTTTAAACATTTTTTAGCACACTTTTACAACTTGCGACAATATAAATTATTAAATTAATTCTCCAAAATTAAAACCGTTAAAACGTTAAACAAAAGAAATAACTTTCATTATTTAATTCTTGAAAATTCGTGAATAAAATATAAAATAAAAATATTTAATAACTCGATCGCTAAGTGCATGTAGCCGATGCAATCTGAAAAATGCAGTGGGCACAGGGGCGATCGGTTTATATATACCAGAGAGTCTGGATTCCCTCTGAAACGGCAGTCGGAAATAATATGGTACGATGGCCGCGATAAGGCAGCGGGCCGTGAAACGCGAAATCCACACGTGCACACCTGGGGACAGGGCGAGAGCATCGATCATGCGTGAAGCGGAATTATAATAAGGAGTCGCGATCGAAGAGGGAAAAAAAACGAAACTCGAGCGACGCAGAGGAAGTCGTTGTGCGAGGCCCCGGTAAAAAGGAACAAAGCGAACGCGAGGCAAGTGGCGCGTGCAATCGCTCGATAACCACTGATTGTCTCACCTTTTTTCCGGTTTTTTGAAACCGAGACCGGGTTCTCTCTCTCTTTTGTCCGCTACTCGCAATTTTCGAGCCAATTTAGATTTGGTTTCGGCGATTGGATTTTATAACGTTATATACGCATAGTTTTGTGCTTAACGTGAATGGAGGATTTAAGACACTATACAGTGTAATTTTTTCACGGTAAAGTATATTGAAAAAATTGTATTGAGTTAAAAAATGACTATTGAGTAACTTTTTAAATTTAATTAATTTGTATCTGTAATAAGGAAATCATCATGTAAGCATGCCATTTAAAAGTGTTATTCACAAAAGGAATTAAGTACACATGGAGAAAAATTCGTTATTTTTAAGCAAACATTTATTTCAATAGTACTTATTAAATATTTTATTGAGTCAAAAAATTATTTTCTTGAAACTACAAAATTTATATAGAAACAAATGAATTTATTTACTTTTAATGAAATCATTCCTTGTTTCAAAGAAATATTTAACAAGTAATATTGAAGTAAATCATTTGCTTAAAATTAACAAATTTATTTTCAGTGTAGTATAGATTGTTGTGAATTCCCATCATTTCCGATTAAGAAAAGAAATGTAGATTTAAAAACCTTAATTTTGAAGTAAAAGTTAAGTAAAAAGTAAATCGTATATTTAAAAAGAAGGAAATTTTCTACAATTTTTCTATCCTTGTAAACAGTAACACCTTGTAACACTGTTTGATTACATTAGAAAAAAAATTTGAATTTGTCATAAATGACACCAAATAAGTTTCATCCTACATAAGACAGTACAAATAAGAAATTAAATTACAAAAAAAATATCGTTCCGCCGAACAACAAATCTACAAATAAATAAATTCATCACTTAACAAAATAAAATAAAACACCTTAACAAACATTAAATAATCGCTAAACAAAATCTCCCGATGAACTAACCAAATCCATTTAATTTTCCACGGCTATACATATACACTCAGCGCAATTGAACGGCATAAGGAGTGCCTTCCTCTCCCGCCTCATATCGTCCCTCTCGGCAAACAGTGAAAAAGAAGCATGAAGAAGCTGCGCTAGCGATCGTTCGCCAATTTCTTCGCAAACATTCCCGTAAACCTCCAAGGCCGTATAGGCCTTGACATTCGTATGCCTCTCGGTTAAGTCGCGCTGCAAAATTGAACCGTCGAGCCAAGAACGAGAATTGCCCCCCGTACGGTCGCGCTATTACTTGTGTATCTCAAAATATCCCGGCGACTTTTACGAAAACTTGTTTACTTAGAAAATAGATCCTTCCCCATTTGTGCGCTGCCCTCGCATTATGCGCGCTCCTAATACGGCGTCCTTTTTTTTCAGACGCGTCCCCACGATATACGTTCCTCTTCCTCCAATCACTAAATTACCCGAACTTTTTTCCGCCGCCACTCGTCCTGTTTAATTCAAAACTTTCCCCGACGCTTGCGACCTCTCCGGAACAAGTGGCACTAAAACGGAGACATTTAATTTCCTATACCAAAAATAGATTTTGTAAGCAGCACATTTTTTTACGTAAACGGTAAGATTGTTGACTCTAATTCTGATAAAAGGGTCTTAAGACACTGTACGGTGGGAAAAAAAGCAGTTGACAGAGGAGAGCGTAAATTGGACCGATGGCATCGCGAGTCGCGCATATTTTCCAGTACGTCCGCGATTTAGCTCGCGCCGGCGCCAAGATAAACCAGTTTAATAAATAGAGATGAGATGCACAGCCAACCCGCCTGCCTCCGTTAGAAACATTTGGAAATGTAAATATATATATACATATATACATATATATAAAGCAAAAGTAACGGAAGCGTCGCGCGAGAATTTTCTCGCATTTGTTCCTGCGTTGCCTGGATCCTTCTTCAATTTATACTTTCAAAAGGATGTTCGGAGCGATAATAATTATGTTGAGATTGACATTTTCCTCGTGTTTTTATTTTTTTTTTTTTTTGAGAGAATTATTATTGCTAGTAAAGGTTTTTTCCTCGATGTCTGGGTTTTGTCGACTTAAAATTCTGACGTAAGTAGAACTGCACTGATTGTGTAAATCCTGATTTGTAAAATATCGTCTTTCAATTAGTTACTTATGTTCTTTGACGCATGTGCAATGTTCTTATCTTGTGTATTTAAAAAGAGAATAAAATTCATTAATTCAAAAAGATTATTTAGAAAAAATTAATAACTATCCTATAATATCGTTTAAATGAAAAACTACACTAAAAAGTTTACTTTCAGAATAAAAAATGAATTTCTTGCAATAAAAATTTAAGTGTGTTATCTAAGATTTTTAACTAAAATGTTATTTCTCCTAAAAAGACAAGGAAGGAGAAGGAAAGAATTAAGCTTAAAAATTAATGTTATCATTTTAACAGAAATAAAACATATTGAATTATTAGAAGTAACTTCATTAAGCATATCTAAAAATTGATCGTCTAGCCGAGCGCAATATGAAATACTCATTAAGCTGAGGAAAAAATCACCGTCTACCAACTCGGAACAAAGATATCCTATTACATTGGAATTTACCCTTTTCCGCCTTCCGTCTGGCTCCGTCAGCAAATTCACAACGCTCGTAACGAGGATTGCGGGGCTACAAAGACGGGAATCGACATGCTGTCCGTCCATCCGATAACGCCGCGATATCTAGACCTCCCATCGTGCCTTTTCCTCGGGGCAATTCAATTTCTGCAGGGTCGCGGTTCGATCTCTATAAATATGTCACTCGCCTATTCTTTATTGCTAATTGCGGCGAGATACTCGTGGGCCTACTCCCCGTAGCGAGGAAGTCACCGCCGATTTATGAAAGCAGCGTAAGGAGACCATGTGTATGCGGGAGCCGCGATCGTTCGAATCTCATTGTCGTCCCGTCGAAATAGAAAGAGAGAAAAAAATCTGCACGAGCCCACGCTGACGCGAATTTCTTTTTTTTTTGCGCTCCCTGAATTTTTGTTGCCAGTCGTCCGTACGGACGAGCTTCCGAATTGCCTGCTTTTTTTTCGAAATCAGTCTAATATAGGAAGAAGAGACGATTGACTACCGAAATACATTGAAGCATAAGTAGGTGAATTTCCTTTTTGTGCGTCATTTATATTCAGGTATCTAGAATAGAATCTATATAAGAATAGCATAATATCTTTGTATAGCACGTGATATGGTCCATTCGTACTCGCACTTGATTTGGTTTTAAACGAGCAAAAAAGAGAACCAGTCAACACTGAAAAGAATAAATTGAGACGAAGAGATCTGATACAGTGATAATAACATTGAGTCAAAACTAACATCTCAAACGTAATATCCAGCGGATTAAAGCGATCAAAGCTGGGAATTTGGAAGTCACAACAGGGTAATATCTCTCTAAGAGCTTAATGGAATTAACGCTATAAATTCATTGCTCGAAGCAAATCTCTTCGATATTCCCGCGCGTTCGTCCAAAAAAGAATTAAAAAAAAAAGAAGGCAGAAAAATCCCGAACTTTATTTTCGAGAGGCGCTGGAATAAGACAAGAGCGCCGAGGCGAAGAAGAATGGGAGGGAGAAGTGCATGAGACGCGTGCGTGTCCCCCGGACATGTATATATAAGCAACTGTCGCGTATAAAGATGCCACGGCTCAAGACTAGACGCCCGGCGTTTTGGCACTGGTCACCAGGAGGCAGACGTGAAGTATAAATTAGACAGTCCATCCGGTCTTCGTTAGTTTTCCACGGGGTTAACGATATTACATGCGAATTCGCCGACAGCCCTGATAATTGAAAGGGACGCTTACACTAAATCCGAATGGAATTTTTCTATTATACAGAATAAATTTTATTTCGTGAATGAAGTCACCGTATACACTGTGTAATATCATTTTTTATGTACATAATGCAATTAATTTATATATCCAATTTTTTATTTATTTATTTATTTTTTGTATGAGAAAAAGTGTTGCAAGACGAATTTTCGTGCGAACCCAGTGATTATCGTTAACAAACAATTTTTTTTTTGTTACGCGCGTATTGCAGACATTTTCTGTTACAAGCTCGGAGAGAAAAAATATATAAATTCACGTAAGCTGCGTCGCTTTCATTGCAGAGAAAACATTTTTTTAAACGCCTTTAACATACTTCCAGATGAATTTTAATGTCGATTCTTTATAATGCATATTCAAGCCCGGAGTTTTGGATGAATCAAAGGCTAAATCCTCCGAAAAATCCGGCGGGAATCCGCGAATGTGATTTAGATCCAGCATCTCGCGCGCGAATTCATGAATGAAATTTTTCGATTCCCGCTTATATAAAATATTTCGAAAATTCTTCTCCTTAAAAAAAAAGAGGCTATAACGCTTTGCTTTACAACGCGCATCCGCCTTCTATTAAATTCACATCGTAACAGCATAACTGTCGTCCTTCTTATTTCTCAAGAAGCTTTAATCTCGTAGAGGCAAGAGAGAAAGAGACTCGAGATTTTAATGCGAACGAGCACCAATAATTCATCATTACTGTACATTTTGACCTCTTAATCTTGCGTAGCATTCACTTGAGCAAGGCGCACTTCATGCATATTTATTCGACGCATCAATTTAAACATTTTCTGCTTTACTATTATATGTACCCACGCCGTGTTTTTCCATAAAAAAGCGCGATACCGCTACACTTGTAAAGCGCAGCTTAATTCAGCCGAAGGATGGCTGTATCAAATCGTAAATCACCCGCGATGGAGTCATTTTTAAATTTACTGTTCTTTTTCGCGTTAGATTATTCGATCACACTATCAAAGTTGCCTCTTCTTTTTTTTATTACTCGAAGTGCCGGATAAGTTGCAGATCGTAGCAGCTTTTAAATCACGATAAAAACAATATTTCTAGTCGAGATCGATAGGAACGGACGAGGAGTCGTTACAACCACCGTCACAATGGCACATTTACGCAAATGCAAATTTCTCTCGAGGAAATTCTCATTTGAAAAAAAAAACAGAAGAAACGAGTATAAATCCGCTCGGCGCTTAATAAAACGGCTGCATCGCATCAAGACAATCTAAAACACGTGTAAACATGACGCAATGCGTAGTATAACTCTCCGAGCATCCGATTTCCTCGATTAATAAAACCCATAATTCAGTCTCGAACAACACGACAATCGCCGCGGCGCCCGCGAAACGTCTTAAAATTTAAATTCTCCCACTGCAGCGGAAAACAATCGGCAGTATCTAATACCCACGACGACCGTACCGCCATATATACACAATACTACCTGTGCATAAAGGCCTGCCCATTCAGCGGAGCCGCGACGAACGGCTCGGGAATATTATGTATATTTATGAAGCGCGCGCAGGCGCCAGGCACACGCGAACAGAAGGGAGCAGCTCCCGATAAGAGCGCGGGCTATTCCAAAGTCTCCCACGCGCGCGCGTGTCGCTCCGTTGTTCCCGCGATTATTGCAGGATTTACGCGCCGGTCGCAAATCACCGGACCGCCTTGAATCGCGGCGCCGCACAATTAGCGCCTGCGCCACCGCCTTTTCTATTAAACTCGCCCCTCGCCGGTCGATTTCTCGATTTTCCGCGCTTGATTTACCGACTTACGAGGAGTATGTAACCGATTGCCCAGCGCAGAACGATTTATAGACCGAGCTGCAACTTCTTTCGGTATTTTTTTTTCTTTTGCGGCGGAGGTATAATAAAAATTTAACGCGCTTTATCGGAGTTTGCGCTCCCGATGTAAAATAGATTTTTCGTATCGTATACCGCGCGGCAGTAAAGTTCCTTTACTATTAGGGGGAGGGAGGGGGCAGTTGAGTGGGTAGGAGCGTGCGAGTAAACTTTATGTCCGAGGTGATTATATGCATCAGCTGTGAATGCCTTTCGCATCCGCGTAAAAACAGTTTTATTCATTTTTAATCCTGTTTTAATTGCCTTGATTAAAATTTTAAGAAGTATTCCACCGGGATGTCGGACTTTTTATTTAGCTTCTCGTTGCGAGTAGGAGAGCGACTCGGTGGACCAGTAAGACTTTGATCGGTTTTACGATCGTCGAGATGACACATAAAGCTAATTTTATTGTCTGATCATAACGATTCCGTCAAGTGCAAAAACGATCGGAGATATTCGAAATTATGTAACGGTGTGGCATAAAAATCATGAGGTGTCGTAAAAAGAATTCCCGCATAAACCACTAACGGAATTCTGTATAGGCGAATCATGGTTGAATCTTAACATTTGTATGAATTGCAGAATTGCATTAAAATGTATTTTTTATAATTTTTTATTAAAGCAGCAGGCAGGTCATACGTAAGATGCTCTGTGTACAAATTTTGAAAAAAAAAATTTAATTTTTCTTCCTTCTAGAGGAAGCTTTTATAGATAATTGTCACGTCGTGTTGACTATTCATGAACATATAAAAAAATTATGCGTACTCGAAACAACGCGTTTTCAGACTAATCAAATAAGAATATCGATCGCAACTTGTTGCTCTACCCATCGGTATTAAGGTATCAACATATTTACAATAAATTAATTAATAAACGCTTTGTTCCATGTACGGAGGGAAACAATAATCATCAAAGCAGCTTATTTCTGCGTCAGCAAAAAAATCGTATCTTCAAATATGAATTTAAAAAAAATAACGTATTGTCTAAAGTCGGTACAAAAATGTAATTAAACGAAAAGAATAATAATCCTCAAAGCAGCTTTTTTATGTGTCAATGCTACGAAATCGACTCAGCAAAGTTATAATACCATCCAACCGCGTGCAACGCGGAGAAAAAAAAAACTACAATTGCATCATGCCCAGTGTAAATCTCGAATCAAGAATTGCCAATCGGATTAAGAGTTGAAAAAAAGTGCCGCGAACTCGTTAATTCGCGCAACGAGATTCGCTAATTGAGTCGCTCGATATCTCCGCGCGGCGTCATAATCCATCCCGCTCGTCGGGACAATGGGCGCGCGCGCCCACGCCGAAACCCAGAAACGTTTTAATCCCCTTCGGCCGCTGACAAAACAATGCCACCGGAGCGCGACGCGGCATTAACTGGGGGACGGCGAGTGTGATTCGCGGCGCGAGATTTACGCCGCGGGGGCACTGCCTAAGCCACGCGCCGCGCTGAGTGACTGGACAGCTTTTCCAGGTGGCCGGGCACGTGCGCGCGGGACCGCCCGCGGTTTTTCCCCGCCTCGGGAGTTAGTGCGCCGGCACGCGCCGGGATTTTCACGAATCCCCCGGCTGATGACCCTGTGCGGGCGCGCCCCTTTCTTTCCCTTTTCTTTCTTTTTTTTTTTTTTTTTTTTGACGGGGGAGGTGTAGATATAATGTACTAAGGATATTTTTCTGGGGCCGGTCGGAAAGGGAATTCGGAGACACGGGACAATATTTTCGAGATTACGCGGTAAGGAGATCGGCCGTTTTTGGAATTCCTTTCAGTCCCACGAGGTGTGGCTTGCTCTTTTTCGCGATGGATTATGCGGTAGGTTGCTTATATTGCTTTTGGATTTTATTCAACGCTGCGTCGCCCTATTTTGCCCCAAAGATTGATCTACATTTGGAAATTACAATATTTATTGATCAAACGAGTAAGCGAAATTTGACTATAGGAAACGGGTATTCGCGTTAATTCTTTTTTCAGCGTTCGAATTTTCATTTATCTGAGGAATTTTACTCGCAGGTCTGGCATAGCTTTGCATAAATCGTATAATTTACAAAGGAATTTCAGCGATAAGTCGGCCACTTTTCGTAAAACGCTTCTCACAGAGAAACTTTAGCGCGATAAGTCTGTTACATTACAAAACTTTCAGAGAGCGAAGTGTAATAAATTTATTACAGAAATGATTTTATTTTTTGCTTTGATAAGACCGAAAGCTTTTGCTTAGAAATCGCGATATTACAGACTCGAAGTTTATCAAATTAAAAATGCTATAAAATTAATCGGCATCAATTCAATCGAATCTGATATGAAGATTACTCACGTGCATTCTGACATATTTTTTAAGTGCCGTCGTGTGAAAAGTATCTTCCAAGTACCTCGATGATAAAGTGTTTACATTACGGTCACGTGCACTCTCAAATGATAATCACAATTGCCTTTCAATATCATTAAAAATAGATTCGTTCAATTCTTTTTTTTTTTAGAAAAATTTTTTACTTTCATTTCTTTCCCACCGTAATCCCACTATCGACATAAAACTTGAAAAATTCAAGATCAATGCTAATAACACTGAAATTGGAAATCGAATCGACAATGCAGTCAGCTGCTTTCATGATGAAAATTATCCTTCAAAAAATGTTTTTGCAGATAAGTTATCGATAAAAAAAGTAACCCTGAATATTACAAAGTGCTGCTGCCAAAATCAGTGGTATGATCAATAAAAGAAGTAATTATAACTGTTCGAATAAAATGAATTAAAAGAAATAATAAAAAAATGGTGTTTTTGCTGATAAGACAAGTACGCGCGGTCGTTTGGTTTGCGAGCGAATTTCCGACGTTTCTGAAGGAGGGAGAAAGAAAGAAAGCATATTATATAGAAGCAGGTTGATATGCCGCTTTGATCAGTCGCGCGATACGCCTGGAGGTGATCATCCGCCAAGGCGAATTCGCCGTTATATCCATGTCTCTTTCTCGCGTTCGCACTGCGCCCGAATTCTCTCTCCTTTTCTCCGTTTTCTGTCCCTTGTATAATCTCGTCGCGTCATTTTGTCCCTCAAATTTTTATTCCCCCCATCTCTCGCTTACATTTTAAGCGAAATCGACGCGAAAATTTTTATGCGCTTCCTTTTAATTTTTTCCCCCGCAAATTCTTATTAATAAGCACCGCAATATTTAAGGTTTACTTCAGTCATAAAGGGTGACATGTGCGTACTTTCAATATTAAAAAAAAAAACGAAATTTTTAAATTATCATCCACACCTTATATTTACATTTGTATAATTTAAGGAAAAAAAGGTGCATAACAGGCACGCTCAAATTACAGAATTATAAAGAAGAGACGCGTGAAAATAAATTCTCCCCTCGGACAAAGCAGCGCTGCACAATTGTAACAAAAAAAAAAAAATAAATGCATCCGAATTTTTCGGCTAACACATCCTTAATATCCTTCATCGAGGAGCCGAGTGGGAGCCGAGAACGAGCCGATAATGCGGCCGCGAACGCGTACGTACCCACACGGTCAGCGACGCCGGAGGAGACGAGCAGGGGGGAGGGAGAATCATCCGATTCTTGCGTGTGGCATATGATTTTCGGTGGGAAGAGGAGCTCGCCCGTTGCGCGTAGGTGGTCCTCCCCTCTCTCTCTCTCTCTCTCCTTCTCTCCGGCTCCCTTTCTCTCATCCCGGCGAAATCACGGGAAAAAAGGTGATCGCGCGCGTGGATGAGAAGGTGACTTAAAGGTGAATTTACGGCCGAAGATCAAGCTGGACTATGCAAATTAATCAGTGAGCGAAGGAGGAGAGAGAGAGAGAGAGAGAGAGAGAGATGGTCGCGTATAATCGCACCACAGGGACCTGTACGCATGGGAGGATCGCGAGAATTGGCTTATAATAAGCAGGGTGGCAGGGGAGCCCACTTATCTCGTCCTCTCGCTGTGGCCCGCGTTCGAGGAAGGAGCTTCGCCGAGTCCTGAGAGTGGACAGTTACGTCGTTTACACAATTCAGGAGGGCCCTCCTTTTTTTTCTCTCCTCCGCTCCGCATCAAATTCGACCGAATGACTTTATCTCTTGTACCGAAAGAAAAAAAGTAGTTCTTATCGTTTTGCAACAGTAATATGTGCTAGACTAGAAAAAGTAAAAACTGCCTTGCAAAATGAGAAAAATTAACAATTTTTAAAATAGATCTTACTCTTCAGAAAAGTACATTTGGCAGTCCTTTCAAGCAGATTAAAGTAGATTTTATTCTTCAGAAAAATAAATTTGACATTTATGCAAAGAATTCGGAAAGTTAAATTAACTTCCAATTTCACAATTAAATGTACTATGTAAAAAGTAGAAGTTACTTCTTTTTTTTTCACTATCTGGTACGCGAAGTAACTCAAAAAATTGTAAGCTCGATTAATTAATGGCAATCGAGCTTTCAACATTTCTAACAAATTTTTATTTAGTATATAATAAATTTGTACATCCGTTCTTTTACTCATTTAATACAATGGATTATTATAAATTAGGATTATATATAGGATTATTATATCAATGGATTATTATAAACTTTTAGTTTAACGAATTCGAGCGTATAACAATGATGTTGTTTACAAAATGTTATTATCGAACATCGCAATTTTTGTAACGTAAACAAAATTATTGCAGGGGATTCTCTCCTGAAAGATTTTTATATTTCAATTAAAAAGATGTAAATCTCTAAACGATATCAATCCATTTCTTACGTATCTCCCAGCGTTGAGATTAAAATATACATTCATTGATGGCATAAAGCGTCGCAAACGCATTACGTGCAATTAACGAAATAAACAAAGAGCGAGACTCGCTTAAAGCGCTATCACACGCGAGTAAAAAAGAAAAATCTCATCGTTAAAAATAGCTGCGAAAAAAAGGCTGAGCTTAAAATTTTTTCTTTTAAACAGTCCCATCAATAAAGCCGAATTAAAAATACGCGGAAAAGTTAGACTAAACAATCTCCCGATTTTCGCCGAATTAGCAAATCAGTCGGGGCTCGCTGCATCGGCCCCGCACCCCCGCGCGGCAGCATCAGTGTCCACCGCGGGAATCGACCGAAGCTCCGCCGCGGGGGCGGAATAAAAAATCGCGGACGCCTTTAGACGCGCCTCGGCTAATTAAGCCCGACGGTCGACATGGCGCCGACGTCGCGACGCTTATTTCGGTAATTACGTCGTTATCTCGGGCGACTTGCAACGCGCGCCGAGGAGAAGTAAAGTGGACCGATCTCCCCGGGGGCCGACGTGGCTCACTGCGACCCCCTTGTCCCGTTCGCCTAAATATCGCCCGGGCCGATGCTTATCTCCTTTGTGCTCGTCCCCTTCTTTTTCGCGTCTCCGCGCGCCTGCGACTCTCGGATACTTACCCGCTATTGTTCCCTCCCCGACGGCTAAATTTAATTGTTAGCTTTAGTGTATATAGCGGGTGTCGAGTTTCGTCGGCGCACCTATTTTTGATGTATGATACACTTTTTTGGACAGAATGATGGCGGATTTTCGGCCAGGAACTGTTACGGCGGTGGGAATATTTCTCGCGGGTGGAGGAGTTTTATACATCGCAGTGATTGGCGAGCATTGAAATTTATTGAAATTGTACGGCACGCCTGCCGGCGACGCCGAGCTTTATTACCGCTCAAATTATTAATAAAACCGGTTGAAAGTTTTTCTTTTATTTTCTTTTTTATTATTATTATTTTATTTACGCTGGCTGACAAAGAGTTTTATTGGAAAGCTGCTGAGGATTAGCATTCAAAAAATAATTACCCAATTTACTGGCAACGCCGATCTAAGCAACGTCCCGATTGAAAAATCCCATTAATCACTCGCAATGTTTGTTTTAAAATATCGTTAATGGCATCTTCTCTTTTTTTTTTTAAGGATGGAAAATAAACGTACGTCAATTCGTCCGTCACGAAACTCACACTTCGCTGAAAATCAAACGCCCACACGATTGAATATGTATCCCACGTCGAAAAAAAAAAGAATAAATTATAAATCACGAATGCAAATTCAATTCAGCCAAAGGGGTTAGGCAAATAACGCGCGAAAGCTCCCCGAGCACAATAGAATTCATCCAATTTGAAAAAAAAAGGAGGACACCTCCCGTCCGCCAATCTCGGCGATCCACCTCGACGAATCTAAATTAAATCCGACGCTAAATCAGCTTATTAAACGGACTTTCTTGGGGCTTAATTACCTCTTATGCGCTGCCTTTCCAACGAAGGACCAACAAAGAAAAACGAATAAATAAAAATATAACAAGAAAACCAGGGCTCGGACGTCGCGCGGGTGGCAGCGGCCGATCCGCTCCGGATTTCTTTTCGATCGGCGCCGCAGACGCGGCACACCTACGTCTTGCGACGGACTCGCGGTGATTTTATTGCGCGGCCTCGAGACGCGCGCGTCGCTCTATACCACCTTATTCTGGCCCTCGCGTCGCCGCGCTGTTTTGATAAGGCCGCGAGCGGATGTATTTCAGTCCGGGCGTTCTTCTTTCTTTCGTGGCGCTCCTTTTTCAACGTCTCGATTCGTACCTCCACTTTCGCGCGCTCCTTTTTCTATGCTGCATTTCACTTTCTTCGTTTATTTCTTGTTTTCTACTTCTCCTTTTTTTTGTTGTCTCTAATTTCTTTTAATTACTTGGTGCTCGGGTCTATTGTTTCTTTCTTGGCTTTCTTTTTGAAGAAGTGGGGGATTTGAATTAAGTTCCTAAAGTAAATTTAAATGAGGGTTATAGGTGTTTAAGTGTTTGTTTGCACGAGCGACTGCTTGGGAAACTTAATTTCATCTGAAAATAATCAAACATGCTGGATGTTGATTGTTCTTCTATATAGAGAAAGAGTAGTTTAAATTTAACAAACTAAACTAATGCTTTAAAATTCTATTTTACACTGTATACCTTTTTTTAATATTCGGTATGTGCGTTTTTTTTTACAAATTGATTCCCACAAGTAATAAAGTAAAAAAAAAATTAATTTAAACTCAACAATGTAACTGAAAATATAAACCGATAACTTTTATTATAAGCTAAAACATTGTCTGGCACATTTTCCTGCTAAAAAGTGTGCCAATTGCAACTTCACGTATTTTACGCGCGAAAGACAATATAGAATCATAAAGACAATAAACAAGAGTGACACGTACAAAACGAGCGTAAGATTGACCTCAAGGAGCACCGATTATATTTTTACCGTACCATCTACCCCTCTCATTTATTTATTTATCCCCCGTTGTAATTTATTTATAACCGCCACCTTCAATTCCCTGCCTCTCGTATTTCCTCTCGCACTCCGTTCCTTAAATCATCCCACATCTATTTACCTATTCCCTCTCCCTCCCTCCCCTCCTTTATTTTTCTCGCCCTCTCGTCCTCTTATATCATCCCGGCGTCCATTATCGCCGTCCCGACGCAGACGCCCGCCTCGTAAACGATGTTTTTCGCGCGACATGTGCACGCTTTTTCTTTTTCGCCGGTGATATTCTTTCGGCGCTCCGGGTGGAAGTTTTCTCTGAAATCACTGATTCACGACGTCGAGACACCACGCGAGACTGAAAATAGGTTTTATTTGTACCGCGCGACCGACTGGCCGCACACTTACGCGGCGCGACTTCCCCTGCGGCTCGCGGGGAGCACGAGCTGGCCGTCAGCCTCTTTTTCTCTTTGATCTCCACCACTTGCGGCCGTTTGATAAGCTCGTTTATCTCCCGCGCGGCGTTTCTTGCTTCCTCGCGCCTCTTTTTCAATTATTTATTCGAAGGGTGTAAATCCTCCGGCTGTCCGAGACCTTTACAATGTAATCTTTTATCAATAAGACTGTTTAATGCGTTTTAAAATCGAGCGGCGGCGTGTATGGATTCTTTTTTAGTTGGTGGAAACGATGACGTTTGAATTTTACGCAAATGTAGTTTTTGAAGTCGCGTTGCGGGAGAACAGTCTCCGTTGTTCAATTATTTACTCGAACATTCTAAATCTGAAAATGTGTAAATCTCTTGAAATATATATATGAATACTAAACATATTTTGTGTCAAAAGTCGGATTAGTTCTGTCACTATTATTCACATTTATTTACTAAGTGAATTTTCAGTGTCAGAGAAGTAGGGTGTAAATTCTCGAACTGTCCGGGGCCTTTACAAAGTAATCTATTATCAATGAGACTTCATTTAATGTGTTTTAAAGTCAAGTGGCGGGGTATATGGAATGTTTTCAGTAGATGGAGCCGATGACGATTGAATTTCGCGCAAATATACTTTCGTGACGTCCACGTTGCGCGGAACTAATAATATCGAAAAGTTTTATGAAAGTGTGAGAAAAAAGAGATATTTTTACGTTTTTTTTTTGTTTCGCATTGGACAGGGGGAGAGTGTCTATACGACAGGCGTATTGGATTACGATACATTGGAACACGCGTTACAAGCTGGCAGCTGTAATATATTTTACGTTAAAAAGAGAAGTAAAGAACGAGTTAGATAAAATTAAACTAAAACAAAACTGCGGACTTTTTTCCTTTCGGAAACGTGTGTGCGTTTTAAAGTTAGCGCACCAGGATACGCGTAAATTACAAGGAGATTTAATCTTCGGTAAATTCAATTTAAGTACCTTCTAAAACTTAGCCGCAGATTTGCAAAATAAATTTTCTAACTTTTACGAGGCTTTGGACAAATGAAGTACACAGTGGAGTGAAGTACGCTTTCCCCGTACGGTTATGAAGTCTGTTACTCAAGACGAACGAAATTTTCTCTATTTCAAATGCAACTAATAGAATCATTCATGTCGTAAGACACTTACAATTACTCCTTAATTTGGTCTTCAGACATCCGACACAAATACACGATTTATTATAATATCTTTTTTTTTAAGGAATAAGTTTTTCTCATGTGTAAAAATCTATAAAATATTCAAATTTCCGTTTAAAAAAAATAAAATCAGAACGAAGCCATAAAGAATATCAGTTAATACAATTTTTTAAATTATTTCCGAACGAGTATAGATTTTTTTCATATAACATGAACTTTGAAAATACGCATGTCTTATCACACTATTTACAATCTTCTTCAAATCATAATTTAATTTAACATTGAATAGACACTACTCAATCAATCAATCCACTAAACAAAATTATTCGTCTAATCCAATTAAAAAAAAATTTCGAGTTCACCGACCCAAGTAATCGGTCTCCCACCTAAAAACAAACTATACAACAAAAACAGCAAAAAAAAATCTCCCCCAACTGCCGCTACAACCAAATCCAATCTGAAACCACGATGCATCCATCAATTTGTCGGTTAAAGCGGCGCGCCTCGCGTCAAAGGGCGACACTCCGGCCGGTAGCTCGCCTCGCCTTCGACTGATGCCCCCATCGATCTAAATCTGCGTCTCGTCTTGTTTACGCGTCCACCCGGGGAGAATGCCATCCACGGGAGGAACTCGCCGGGCGGCCTGTAGACTGTGAATGAGCCTGAACACGCGCGCGACTCGCACAATGGTCAATGCAGCCGAGGCCCGAGGGGAACCTCCGATGCGCAGGAAAAATCGGTATACGGGTGTACGGGAGAGGCTCGCGCGGTATTTCCACTTGGGTGTTTACGCGCGCGCCGCCGCGTAATTGAGACGTTGCAGAACACCCCCGCAACGAGGGCGACGATGTGCAGCTGCCGGGGCTCGCGCCCGCGGGTGACGGCGCCACGCGCGCACCGCCGCCAGCTGCGTTTATCATTCCTAACGCGCTTTCGCGCTCGATACTGCCAAGATTGGCCTGATAATGGACGACGCATTAAAAAAAATTTCGCGCTAATTTTTTATGTTTTTGCGACATTTTTATGCCCTACTACAGGTCTAAGAAATTTAGGTGTTAGGTGAAGAAATATACTTAATTAAGCATTACGTATTTTATGTAGTAATTGTTATGTTTTTATTAAATTTGTGTGTCCTATCTCGAGGTGTCAAAAATTTGGGCGCACAGAAGAAATATATACTAGTAAATAATAGTGAAAAATTAGTAATTTTTTAATTAAGCGTTATACATTTTATGTAGTAATAATTGTTTATGTTTTTGTTAAATTTTTATACCCTACTACAGGTCTAAGAAATTTCGGTGTTAGATGAAGAAATATACTTTAATAAAGTGTGAAAAGTTATGATCTTCTAATTAAGCGTTATGTATTTTATGTAGTAATTGTTATGTTTTTATTAAATTTGTGTGCCCTACGTCGAGGATGTCAAAAATTTGGGTGCACAGAAGAAATATGTACTAGTAAATAATAGTGAAAAATTAATAAATTTCTAATTAAACGTTCTATATTTTATGTAGTAATAATTGTTTATGTTTTTGTTAATTTAAATACTGCTTCGAGGAAGAAATTTGAGTGCACAAAAGATATATAATAAAACAAACGTTTTATTGATTTTTTAATTTAGTGTTCCTGTGCGTAGTACCTATTATTATGAACAATATTTTGAAATTTATTAATTATTGTTCACTATTCAAGGTTATACTCGTTTTAATATTTATATTTCTATATCCGTTAGATAAAAAATATTTTTTTGAAAAAAAAAGTAATTACCCCAGGAGAAACTTATACTATGCAGAAAGGTAAACCCCGAAAGGTAAAGATAAAGTGTTTTAGGTGCGTAAACCTCTTTACGAGAGGAAAATTTTTATTGCATCGATTGCCGGAGATTAGGCAGCCCATGGAAAGACTTTCCTCCTGCAGAGTGCCGTTGAAAATGATTTATTTGAGTTAGAAAGGGAATTCCACGAGTTAATTGTTTTATAAGATCTCGGGTGTTGGGGGGGAAAATCGCGAGGGCAGAAACACGGCACGTTGGTGATTTATGAGATTCCTCCTCCGTTTTCAAATCTTAAACTTTGGAAACGTTAGTCCAAATAGAACGTGCCAGTAAATGTGTTCACGGAACTCCGCGTATATATATTTACCTTCTTACTTACTAAATAATTTCGGAGCACATCCTTTTTTTTCTTAACGCTTATCTCACCGTCAGCTCTAATAAATACTTTATTTCATTATAACTATAACAATAATAAGTGAATACACATTTATTTTTTTACTTTTTTTCACTAAAAAGAAACATAAAAAATAATTTTATTACGAAAGTGCAGATTACAAATAAATTATAGTAGTTAGCATATTATAGTTTTAGCTAATTTAACTGGATTTATAAAATTAAAAAAGATACTGGAGTGCACTGGAAATTTGACGAAAAAAAAATTTTCAAAATAAGCGATGGTTTCTAGCGTCGCGACTATAAAAGATATCGCATTACAAAGAGATCTGCGATCCAAGAAAAGAAAGCCGCAATACCTCACGGATCCGCCGCCGTAATCGTCGCGTCTATTGCGTCGAAGAGCCCGTAGACGCGTAAAACGGGACGTTTGCTATAATAGCCCGAAGTCTATACGCACGGCTTAAATCTCCGGTCTCGAACGTGTAGACGCGACCGTAAAGTGTCATGGGTTTTTCTTGGCGACCACCTCGTGTACATATTTTCACGGTGAGGATTTTCCGGTATCGCTCAAGCGAATAAGCATCGCCTTTAACAATGGAGTTTATTCACTGCGACTCTATATATTTCCTTTTTTAAGAGCGTCTATGTGCCATCACATTTTTTTGAATTATTTTTTAGTTACCTTAAAATCGTTGTGAAATAAGTGCCTTGTTTACGTACGAAATTGCTTTCATTTAAAAACCACTTTTACTTTTTTATTAATAAAGATTTTAGTTATCAATAGAAATTACTTGTATACTTTTTTTTGGTAAATAAATCAAATAAAATTTTATATTGATAAATACCAGCCGTAATTTATAATAAATTACTATTCTATATATATACTATTGATATAATTTTTTTATTGTTATTGAAACTGTAGCACTTTCTTTTCATTTTATATAATTTGCAGCTAGTGCATTTTTCACTTTTAATCCGAGTAAACTCTGAAGGAGATAAAGCAGGGTAATTATCATAAAGATGAAAGATCGAAGTAAACATACTCATAAGCTACTAACATTTCTAGCGGTCGATCGTAAAAGTCAAAAAAGTAATGTACCACGAGAAGGAATGAAGTCAGCTATATAGCTGCTTCCGTCCTCCAAAAATCATTCGTAGTCAGCATAAACTGAGCGCTCCCTTATATTTATTCTTACTGCCATTATATCAAATATTACTATTCATTTAAAATGAAGAATACGTGCACGTGCGGATCGATCGTGCCATCCAAAAATGTGCCGGCTAATCATTTAAATTTGCTGTTATCTCGAAAAAAAAGTTTCGCGTAATTAGCGCGGTATTTGCTGACTCTTAATTTTCTTGCTTACGTCAAATCAGATGATTAATCATCACCTGAAAGCAAACGTTAAAGTCTTAAATGCAATAATAGAAACCATTATACCAGCGCATGAATATTCAACGATTCCAACGTAAAACAAAGTTTATATTAAATAACGAAAAGATACGATTAAATTATTTTTTTAATTCGAACATTCACTGCTGCAATTTGTAACTTCGCAAGAATAACATTTTCCCAAATAATATTTATTCTTTTTATCGCGATAAAAATTATTACACAACAAGTCAATTAATGCATTTTCTTTCATAATCATCGCAGTTACTTAATTTCTAATCAGTCACATTTCCTCCCACATAATTGCACCCCATTTTTCAACAGAATAAAAAAATTGACAGCAATGGCAAATACAAAAAAATTTCAACCCTTTTTGAAAATAAAATAATTAATCCCTCTCTCGGAGCCCATCAACCGCCTGCGATACTTCAAGAATACCCTCCGCGAGTCTTCCGCGACTGTAAAAGTCCCCCGTGGAAAATGCAGCGTCCGCCTGCGTTCGCTCGCATCGTCCGCCGGCAGCGGATCGCGATATCCCGCGAGCGGCGGGGGGACAGGTTTCCCGTGCGTATAATAAATCGCGACCAACGGTGTGTGTACCGCGTGCAATCAAAGGGGGAGGAGGCCGGCCGATCGCTTCATACCACTCGCCGGGGGCTGTGTGCATCCCCCCCCCTTCCCCCTTAATAAGTGCAGGTCGACGAGGCCAGCGGAACGCTAATCGATGGATTTTATCGGCGGGGTACAAAACGAGAGGATCAAGAGCGCGCGTGGGCAGGCCTGACGGTTTTTCGCAGCGAGCGCACCTCGTGCCGATGTCGTAATTATAGAATTGAATTGTCCCGGGAGAGACGAGGAGGTGAACCTATAAACGAGGTTGTTTACAGTGCTGGAGTATTTTACAATTTCGCTGATGAAATTGGACGCGGATTTAATTTTATATATTCTTTTGTTGAGCCTTCGATGTATAGTCGAATGGTGATGCTGTTTTTTTTATAATCCTACGGTGAAAGAGTTTTTTTCGCGTATTTTCATTTTTGTACAGGCCGAAATCGTTGATTGGCTATCGTTGATAATTTGAAAATTATACTTTCCAATGGGTTTGCGCACGTGGAACTTTGTGTACTGAAATTTAATTTATTTTTAATTGCATAGTATTTTATGGATGAATTCAAATTTATGTGTTATACAATGTGCTCGTATCGAGTTTCATTACTTTGTTTTTCTTTTTAAAACGTTGTTAAAGAATATCAAAAATATATGCCTTGATGCGAATGACAAGTTTAAATCAAACTATTAAAAAACGTCTGAAAGAATTTAAAACAAACGAGTTTTTAAACCTCGCGTTCATTCGAATGAAAAGCATCGAGTGAAAAAGCAAAAAAAAAAAAATCTTTCGAAGTGCATAATACTACTTGCTCGGTGCAGAATTACCGAGAGTAAACAATTGGACGGTAAAACAGCAAATTGACTTTGGAATTGTTGAATCTTTTATCCTTCTCTTTTGTTTCCCTAACAGAGTCATTTATACGGCTCCGACTATTTCCGAGGCACTTGTTATCTTCGCTCCCTCCCGCAAATAAACTTTGTAAATTGGGCAGTAATTAGCGTCGTAAGTGAAGAAAAAAGGAGGAGAGATTAAATAAAGACAATCCAATAAAGTTCGAGGCACTGCGAAGCGAAAGTGTACCTTTAAACATCGATGAAGGTAAATATAAAATTTTATCGCGGCACTCGGAACCAGTTCCCCGCCGATTGTAAACACCGAATGAAGCGATAATAAAAAGAATAACTACAATACTCACGCGCATTACCTTCCTTCATTACGTATAAATTAGCCGGCAATATTTTCCGTGGCCGATCGCCTCATTATTATTTCCCGCGTCGCTCTCTGCGCCTCCACCCTTATCTCTCCTAAAATTCTGTATATATAAAAGCCGCACGAAAAATCTCCAAGTCTTTTAACGAGACGAAATACATAAATTGAAAAAAAAAAAAGAAAAAGAATAGTACGTCGGGGGAGATACGATAACGGAGGTTTTATCGAGTGTAAGGCCCGCGGGGGCTCGAAATAGCCCGTCGCTATTAATAAAGAAAATGCACTCGGCATCAATTAGTCCGCCGGTTGTATACAAAGACAATGTATTTTCGTTAGCGGCTAAATATCGTACTTTTTAGTTTTGGTCGCGGGGGCAACGGCGGCGACGACGCCGACGACGGCTGCCAAAATTACGGCCATTACCGCGGCACGGGCGTCAAAAGCCGCGAGGAGACCAGTTGCTCCTGCGCCACGAGGTTCTTCCCCGTTTTCACAGGCGGGAGCTGCATGCGCGTCCGATCGATCTCCCTCTAATTTTTTTTCTCGCCTTTCTCTATTTTCTCCTCGAATTTTCTTTTAATCTATTTTCTTCAATTTTTTTTCAATTTATTTTCTACAATTTTTTTTCAATTTATTCTCTTTAATTTTTTTTTCAATTTATCTACTTCAATTTTTTTTTTTCAATTTTTAAAATTTTTTTTTCCTCAATTTTTTTATGGATAAGAAAGAGCGACGCGCGAAAAAAAGGAGAGTGAAGAGGATTTGAAGAGCAGCGTCGCGTGATCGTTAGGTTTTATTTTTTTTTCGCCCTTCTCTATCTTCTCTTTGGTTTTTTTCTTTTCTTCAATTTTTTTGTGAGTGAAGGAGTGAGAAAGAGCGACGCGCGAAAAAAAGGGAGAGCGAAGACGATTTGAAGAGCGCGCCGCGCGATCGTTAAGTTTTATACGCGGCTGCCCGCAGTGTAAGGGGTATCGGATTTCGAGCGCGCCGTTTTTTTTCCGATTTCGACGCACGCTTCTTCTCGTGGGCGCGAAAATTGAATTGCGCGCGTTACGTAATATCGGCGCAGAACAAACACGCAGAAATCACGGATGTGCCAGCTTTTTTCATCGCATTTTGTAATAATTTTTTACCGCTAATTGTAAATTTTCGTCTCGTTTTATTAAACACGTAAACCTGTGCGAAACTATAATTTAATTCACCCTAATTTAATACTATTATATTGCAAAAAATAATATAAAAAATAAAATTAACCATGCGGTCTGAAAAATACAATGTTTATTTTAAAAATTACCCTAATTATGATTAAATTTTAATATATTGCGGTTCTGTGCGTATAAAAAATGCTGCAATTTAATTTTCCTCGCGTTTCCGCGTATTCCTTTCTGCTCTTTCCTACTTATTTTTCTTAATGAGCATACAGAGAGCTTTTAAAGTAATTGAGTAAATAACAAGTACACGCAAAAAACGTTTCCTCGCGTGGACTGCCCACATTTTTTCTTTTTCAATCTGCGTACCGGTAGAACTTCTCGTTATCGGACGGGGAGATTTATCGCCGCGGATGATATACCGTCGCGCTTTTTGTTCCGCGCCGAGGTATAAAAAAGCATCCACTAATTGAGGAGAGCCGACGCCTCGGCAACGGCGCAAGTAAAACAAACAAGATCATAATGTCCAATGCGCGAAAAACAAAAAGGCGCACGACTGACCCAATTCCTATTTTCGCGAGCGCGCGCCACGCGGCATCGATCGTGCGACAACGCAGCAAGAAAAAAAACCTCAAGAATTTCCTGATTTTTTTTTGCTTTGTGCTTTAGCGCGAAATAGCGAACCGAAGGGAGCGCGCGGCTAACCAACGGTCGGCTTTAAATTTACGATTGGCAGACCGGCAACGCAACGATTATTTGCCTTGTTTCACACTCGCCCCTGCCCTCTCCTTTCCCTTTTTCGTATTCTTAGGTAATGGGCGACAGTCAATCATTTCTTTTTCAGCTGTCACTCTTTGAGATTAATTTGCTTTTGCACTCTTCGGCGTCGCTTTTCTTTTAGGGGCTTTCCAGTATGATGCCGTTAAAAATTTATTTATCTTAAGTGGACTTTTTTGCATAATTGAGCGCGTTGGCTTGATTATATAGTAACAATTAAAATTAAAATTGTTCGCTCGATGACGATGCGCTCACACGTTATTCTCGTAATCACAAATTTAGACGACAATTATGGTGCCTATTTACACTTTCATAGAGTACAATGCTCGATTGTACCGTCACGTGAGCGGAGAGTGGAATTTCATCCAATTACACTTTACCTCGAATCCAGCAATAAAAGGTGGGGATTTATAATTGAAACAAGTAGTACTGCTCGCGTAAATCCATACGAAATGGTGAGGATAAACAAGTTTCAAAGCGTTTCTTTAAAACTATATTATGCTTTGTTTAACTAACAGTGAATGTACTAATTATACATAATATTTAACTATGGCTATATATTTCACCAAAAGATGAAACTTTCACATGGTTTTACTTTTTATTTGGTCTTGATAGGTACGAAAATTAACAAAAAACGATATCCACTTTCTTGAATTAAAAAAAAATAATTTAATTGGTCTTTTTTGGTTTTTTATTGTTTGATAATGCACTAAGAAATTTTGTTAATTAATACAAAAACTTAATCGTTTGATAATCATATTCACTTTAAAACAAACAAAAAACAAGGAAATGATCGCAAGGCATTATTATGAATTAAAAAAAAAACAACAATACGTTAGTAACTAAAAATCCAAATCCATGCGTATATCGTCCACGAATTTCATACATTAGTAGAAAACCATTTGTTCTCTTATTTATAAATAAATCAAGTACTCTAAATGCTCTCGCTATTCTAAAATTTAACTAAAACCGACTTAATTAAAATGCGGGTTTCTATTAGTCTTATAGTATTAAGTTTTATTTTTGAAGTAATTTTAGTTTATATCGAGCCAGGCCAGTATACAGGAATACTTTCCTCTGCTGGGTCACTTTTGTAACTTGATTATGTGTATCCAATTATAATCTTGTAATTATAAATTGTGTCAACTGGTTAAATAAATAAAATAGACAAATGAATATTCGTTCGTAAAAACCGCAAACCAAGACCCATTCACCGGCGGAGAGCAGTGCCGTCAATGAATGCCTGATGATCCGCCACGCCACTGGCCCATTTTCATGCGACTTCCGCGGCCCCTCGCCCGGCAATCCGCGTCCCACTAATCGAACGAGCGGCCCGCTTGGTTTTCGCGGAGGCGAGGCCGTCAGTCTCGTCGCGGCGAAGGTACATCGTCGCTCATGGCGCGCTGCGGCGTTGATTTATGCCCCCGGCGCGCGAGGGAGACGCTCCTCAGGCTGCCCCCTCCGAGTAAAAACCAAGAGGAGCGCGCGCGCGAGGCCGGATTTAGAATGGAGCGCGCGAAAGATTCGCCGCGATATCAAAAGGGTTTCCTCCTAAGCGGCCGTCAAGGGCGGCGGGCGTCGCAGCGATACGCGTGGGAGGAGATTGTGGCCGGTCCACCTCGGCGCGAGGCGAGGGACCGAGGGGGAGGAGGGACCCTTTTTATAGCGCTTCGGACGCCGAGAGAGAGAGAGAGAGGGGGAGATTGACTTTTGCCGGGCTTTTGGTATTTGCAAGGTGTCGCTCGAGAAGCCTGGAAACTAGACATTGGGTTCGCTCGTTCATTAAGTAGGTTATCGAGAATCGAGAATTTAAACGCGTTCTGTGATAAAGTGACGTTCTTCTAGGAATGATTCAATTAAATTTTCAGGATTTTTTTTCAACTTCGGTGTGTATTGACGAAATAAAAATTAAAATTAAAAAACCCGTGTAAAAAAATTAAGTTAGGATGAAGTTTATCCAAAGTTTATGTTTGGCGGTCGTTGGTATGAACATGGCCAATGAGACTTTAGCGAACTTGCTTCTTATATTTTATAAAAGTTTGCATAAATGCGTCATATAAACGGATAAATTACCGCTGAAGTTACAGAAAATATTTCTTTACATTTATTTATTTTTAACGTTCGGCATGTGAATGTCTTTTAAATTTAAGAAAAACTGCATCTGATGTTTGTATAAAGTATAGTAAAATTATTTATTATTTAGTCTATCGTCCATGTCCATATCAACGACCGCCAAACATGAACTCTGGGTAAACTTTATCGTAATTTAAATTTTTTTACGCGGGCAGTTTGTAGTATAATTTTCATTTCGTCTAACTCAATATTTTATTTCATGATTGAATGATTCAATTGATTTTTCAAGAACTTTTGTTCAATTCAATTAGGTGTGCATTGACGAAACAAAAATTATTGTATAGCAGTTTATAGTACAATTTTCATTTGGTCTAAAGTCTTTGTTAAGCTCTATTACTACCAATGAATAAGTAAAAATTACTATTCAATTTACTTGAATAAAATTCCTTTATATATGTGTAGTAATTTTCATTAAAAAGCAGAAAAATAATGCAATATTTTGTGTAGTACAGTTAGCGTCGTACAAATACATACATATATATATAGTATTTAAAAATAATGAACTTTTTACAACTACAGAGCATATGTAAGAGATGCATTAATTTCTCTAAAGGCAATTGTACAAACACGTGGTGGTTAAAAAGTAACGGAAATAAAGAAGCTCCCTGATAGCCGTAGGATAAACTGTATAAGAAAGCCTATGCCTCGAAACTATTTTGGTTCAACTTTTTTTCTGATGTTTTGACCTACAATGTAAATTATTGTTATATTAAACAGCTGGTTCCCCTACACGACCGCGAGAAAAAAAAAGCTTCTTCACTAATTGCATTTTCCACTCTCAGTGAGTTATAAATAATTAAAACGTTTACCCTATACCAAATACACCACATTCAATTTTCATCACCTCCACACGAACTCGAACCCGAACGATGAGATGAAAAAGAAGAATCCACAATTTATTCATCGCGAATTAAACCTCGAAAAAAAGCCAAATAATAAATCTCGAAAGTTTGTTATCGCCGGATAAAATAGTCCGCTCGTCGAAGAGGTCGTTAATAATAGTGCCCGCGAGTTTTTTTATCCGCGTGCATCGGGCGCATAACACAGACCTCACGAGTAGCGGAAAGGAAGAAAAAGCAAAGGCGAGATTTCGGGAATTCTCGGCTTCGCAAGTTTACACCCGGGCGCCGCTTGTAATTACATGGTGGATGGGCTCGCACCTTCGGATCGCGCGCGCGCGCCTTGCCGGTCCCACCGCGGCAATTAGCAGCACGCGAGGCGATTTTTCTTCTTTTTCGCGCGCGTCTGCCTCTTTACCCTCTTTATTAAAAATCCGCGAAAAAAAGGAGGACTCGGTGAATGGGGAGATCCGAAATCTCGTTTGGGAGTGCAGATCAATGAATCTAGAAAGTGGAAGTTTCTTATAACCGGCCTGCATGCAGGTGCAGCTTTGTGGCCGCTATACGAGCGATTTTAAAATTGTTTGAATAATTCGCTTGAGAATTTAAAGAATTTAATTCAAAATGTTTGTTCTTTTCTTTTTAAAGAGCGATAAATTATAATGATTACTTTTGTTATCGATATCGAAAAATTTCGCGTTATTGATATATTGTAATGCTTTTGCTGTCCGTTGAAAATAAAAATCTTATAATTGATGACACAGCTGTGCATGAATTTTGTAAAAAATAACAATGAGGTTACAAAATAAGAGAGCGAATCCGTTGTGCAATATAGAATTCTACGTTTATCTGATTACTGATTATACCCCCTCCAAAATTCATAATTTCTCACTACCTACTGTAATTTATCTCAAGTATCAGACAACAAAATTAATTTTTAATAAAATCGCTGTTGTTATCACACTGATGATCAAAACATATTTAAACAATCAAGTGTTATTGATAAAAAACATTCGATAATAGAAAATAACTGACTCAACCGTATCGACACTCATCCAAAATGACACTACTTAATCCACAAAAAAAAATTACTGAACGCAATAAAGACAAAAATACACAAAATAATTTCAAGAAGTAATTATTACGTTACTTTATAAAATTACTTCTACACGAGAAATTCTGAATACCGATACCGTTGCTTATCGCGCTAAAAGAATGCATTTCGAGTTTCAAGTCAATCTGACAAACATTATTCAAATCACATCACTCCTCGTGTAAATGACAATTTCTCTAGAAAAACTGCACCACCCTCCGTATAATTATCCGCAATCTTCCATTCAAAAACCGCACTACCCTCCGTATAATTATCCGCAATCTTTCCTTCAAAAACCACACCACCCTCCGCTAAATTATCCGCAATCTGCCCTTCAAAAAACCACACCACCCTCCACAAAATTATCCGCAATCGTTCCTTCAAAAACCACACTACCCTCCGCAAAATTATCCCCAATCTTCCCTTCAATAAAACACACTACCCTCCGCAAAATTATCCGTAAGTTCCCTTCAATCGCCCCGCCGATTTCCCTCGTTCACCCTCCAAAATTTCCTCCAAGAAGCTTTCCCTCCAGCAGCCGGTTGTCACGTGGACAAACGCGCTCGCCACCTCATTCAGAGGAAAATAAACTCGACGCCCCCTCGCACCAAAGCCCCGAAAAGAAGAAGTAGCTGTCACCGCACTCCTCACCCCCTCTAACTCCCCCGATCCCAAAAATAATCAGACGCAGACGAAGCCGGCGTCAGCCCCCTCGGCACTCACCGTGTGAAGTTTCGCGCCTGGTGCCGTCCTCAGCAGCGGCGGCGGCGTGCTCCTTCGCTCGGCACGGGGAGTCCGGTGACACTGGGCGGCCGCGAGTCCCGGCGGGCTGCTGCGACAACACGCGCTCGGCGCGCCGGGCGACTCGCCGGTCCGGCGCTGAGTGTCGCGCTGATGCCGCTAACGCCGGCGGCGGCGCCGGTGCCCGCGACGACGAGCCCTCCCAGCGGTGGCAGCGCCGGCGGCGGCGGCGGCGGCGCAGGGCGCGCCCCTCCTCCCCCTCCGACCGCGGCGGCGCCGCGCGCGCGCCTCCTCCGCCGCCTCGACCTCCTCGTCGCCAACGCCCGCCCGCCGCCGGCCCGACCGGGCCCTCCGAGCATCGCGCGCCCGAAGGCCGGGCTGCCGATCCGCGGCGGAGCCCCGGATCCCGCCGAAGCCGCCCCCGCGGTATCCACTGGCCTCTACCCAAGCTCCGAGCCTGGTGCCGACGGCCGAGCCGCTCGTCCCGCCTGCGCCCGCGTCTCACTCGCACGAGGTGACTGCCCCGAGAAGGCTCAGACTCCGCGCACTTTCTCCATCTTCGATGACATTACCGAGTTTCTCACCTCAGCGGCAGCGCACTTCTCTCTTCAGTCATAATCTTCCATCCGCTTTACCTGCCGCCGCAGTGCCTCCACGCTGTGCCGTATAAATACTGCTACTGGGTACCGAGAGATCGGTATGGCTTTCCAGAGTTCCCTTCCGTCAGAGCGATTTTAATCTACTCATCTTCGAGTTCACCACTTTTCACAGACATACGTTTGAAAAAAAAAAAAAACGAAGCTGAAGGTACCACACCGATTTACCGATCCGATTCAGTTGGAAGGGTTGAAATGAGAAAAGAAGCGGACAGTTCACACGGGTAGTCCGCGGGAGGGAAATTCTCGATCCGCCGGCGCAACTGGTGTACGGTAGGTACCACGCAGGCGCCTCCCTCGGCCGGTGGGGGGTGGCTTTCCAGCGGAGCACCCTCCGCGCGCGCGCGCGAGTCTGCCGCTTCCGCGAACTCGACGTCGATCCGCGGAAGATCGCGCGCTCTCCTGGCGATCGCCGATCGGTCTGCTTGCACGAGGAGGACCGCCGGCCTGATGAACCGCGCGCGTACGAATCTCGAGTCGCACTGGCCGCACACGGCCGCCGCCGACGTCGGAGTGGAATTCGGCCTGCCTCCTCCTCCTCGTACGCGAGTGTAGGTACGTCTCTCTCTCGCTCGCGCGCGCCGCCGTAGAGCCGCCGCCGTCGCCACCGCCGCTGCCGGAGCAGCGCTATGCGCTCTCGCTTCGAGCCCGCTCTCGCTGCCGGTCTTGATTTCGCGCCAGCCGGTAGGGCGCACTCTGTACGCCTCCTGCCGTTTTTTTATATATTTTTTTATTTTTTGCCGATTTTTTTTGGTCAGTTTCAACGACACTTTTCAGAGCAGCGAGCGATCGGCGCGGTCTTGCGGGTAACGCTCGGCGATGAAGCGAGTGAAGTCGATCGATGAAAGTAAGAAGGAAATTCTTAGAGGGGAGGTTTTTTTTTTATGTTTTATTTTTGCGATGTTACCTGGGCTAGTTAGCGGGATTGGTATTTTTAAGGGCAGGTTCTTATATTTATAGCTTTCAAGGACTTTTGCTACCGATCTCTGGTGCGCACACCACCGCCGCTGTATAAAACGTTCGCCGCATTTTTTTTCTCCTTTGGAAATATAAGTGTTCGAGTTATATATAGTTTATCGAGGCGGTCTAATTAGCGGGCAAACTGGAGCGCGAAATATTTGAGGTTTTTTAAAATTTTTTTTTGTTGTATTTTTTTTCGTAATGACCGTTAAGTTTAATGGCCTATTAATTAACCATTGGAAAATCTGCGAACGCTATTAAAAAAATAAGAAACTTACGCTTTATTATATGATTATCGTTTAAATCCTGACTCCACCCACCTAAGCACTTAAAAAAAGGTTTGATTTAATTACTACTTTAGAAGAAATTCTTATAGGCATTTAACAATTTTCTCTTCGATATTAAATAATTTTAAACCATATATATAATACGTATCCTACTAAGCGAATGAAAGTAAATTAAGAAAAGAAATATAACATTGTTTTTTCTATTTAAATAAGAAACACGATGCATCGGCAGCGTAAATTATGGAAAATACGAGGAATTTAAACTTACAATCGCAGCAATAGTGCATTAGGTGCTGCTCCGCCGTGCGTCATTGGCGGTGCCATCGGACGACGTGAGTTCACCGTCGATCAAGGTGCAAGCATGCGAATACTGTCGTTGTATTATACATTCAACTAAAATTCGCGGGGTTCACGACAGGAAAGGGGAAATATCTATACCTTGACATCAGTACGATGATCAGCACATACGGATTAAATTATTGGAACAGGGATAACACCGGAGTCACCAAAATCAACCTGATAAGGCATTCTGTTTTCTATATGTGTATATATCAGATTTTTTTTAATTCATATTGAAGGTTTAATTGAACTCCCCCTGAATAAGAATTAATCTACCTGCCGGTCATCTTAAATTTACTGCAATTACAGATACGTTCGCATAAAAATTAATATACTATCTAACGAGAAAGTTACACAACTGCATTCTGAAAAAAAATGACTATAGATTTTATAGTAGAAAATTCACTGTAGGTATATGAAAAATTGCCACATCATTTGACAAATTTTACTATAAAATAGATACAAAGAACCGCTACCAATTGATTGGCACTTTGCTTCCTCAATCGTGTTTCTAAACTTCTTTATTTTATTATATTAATAAATATAATATATTTCATTTACAATGACCCAGTATAGTAATTTTTACTAAACATGTACTTCTCTCAATCTACGTATTCCCGAAGGTGTAAATAAAGTACGCATCGATTGGCTGACTTCCATTCGCTCGGCTTCTAAAACAAATAAAGCGTATCGCGCTGAATGAATACATTAAGTTTATCAAGTCGAAATCAGTCCGTAAATAAAATGCACTCGGTATAAATTTCTCGGGAAAGTTATATACCGTGTAATACGATGTAATTATATGAAGTCTGCACCCAGTTCATTTCCTCATTCGGCAAAGCGAGCGCCTATCAGCACTGGGATCTCCGATCCCCTATAAAGCTAATATACCCTCCTCCTTCCCCCTCTCCCTGCACCTCCGGTAAACTTTAACAAAAAAAATCCGCACTTTACAAACTCGCTACCTCGCAGTTCAATCCCACATGCCCGCGCCAAAAAAGACGAACTCGGCAAACTCGTCACCTCGCAGTTTTCAGTTCGCATCCGCGCCAAAAGGAGATGAGCCCCGCGATCGAGGAAACTTCCCGCCGCCAGACCGGCAAAAGTAACGCTATATACATGTAGACGCGCACGCGACGCGGAGACTCCGCTTTTCGCGCGCGCGGCTCCTTTTCTTATCTCCGTCCCCTCCCGCCCCGTCGGGGAACTCGTTCTGCCGTCTCGCGAGGGGACGTCGTTTTTCCATGGCGCGCGCGACCGTAACGCCGTATAATAACTCGTTGCTCGTGGATTAATTAATTGGCGGGTGTAAAAATGGCCCGTTCGATTACGCGATCGGCGCGCGCGCGGAATACGAATGGGGAGGCGTGCGGTCGATAGCAGCGGACGATAAAATCGTAGCCGCGCTAATGATAATGACTATATCCGCCTAATTTAATTGTTTTCATTTTTTAGCCTTCTTTTCATTTTTATTTAGTTTTACCGGGTGTACGCGCCGAAGGTCGGTCGAGGCGTGCGTTTTCAATTAATTTTTCACGATTTTTCGCATGATTGGAGATTGATTTATAGCTCGGCTCGTGCGCGACGTCTGGGAATTTAGCTCGGGAGATCGGGAAAGTGTGCGTTCTCTCGGCGGTCACGCGAGCGATGCGGTGCGGCAGTATTGGTTTTGATTGGAAAAGTGCAGCTGTCGTTTTGTCGGATGGGCAACCGAGGATATAATGTACTTCCGCGGGGAAAACAAGACTAAAGTGAGGGATTCGCTTCCGTAAGAGGATACGCGGTGCGCTTATAAAACGGCACTAAACGAAAGACTCTATAAATTCGTTCACTTTTATTTTAGGCGATTTCTATTCATTCGTTTCAATTTTCGAAAACCCGTGGGATTGGAGGAGAAAGATACAATTTCGATTTCGTTTTAACGTACTTAGATACTATCGAACCATCACCGGTATGCCGTAATCGGTAATCTTAAGGGAACATCTGAATGGAATTGATTCATCGTAATTTTGCTACTGATATTTTATCTTGCAATGATTAAAAGAATTCGATCGATATTTTTATTCACTCACCGTGTAAATACGAAAATGCGAAATTCGCTTGGAAAATATGTGAATAATTAAGCCGTTCACATGCTAAATGTGTGTACGACTTTTCACAAAAAATTTTGTCATTTCACATTTCCTAAGTGAATTTCAGATTTTCAGATTTTAGAGTGCACGTAAAAATGATCATCAATTTAAATTAAAAGACAAATGAATAATAGGTAAAATAAAAATCTTAAGATTTATTAGGTGCGCAACTGATTGATTCATATACAAGTTTAAAAAAATGTATTATATATTGCGTCCTTTATTTACTAAATAAAACGCAACCAAGAACAGTTAAAGATACAATGTATTAAAAAAATGTCGGTAAAAGTGCCTACTTACATGTCTAAAATTGACTGCACTTATCTTTTATTCAAACTAAATAATTCTATACCCATTGGCAGAAAAGCAGTAAAAATCGTACAAACTTACCGATCAATTAACTCACGACTCGTCATTGATAGCACGGAAAAAATGCAAAGCATCTATCAAAAAACAACTCCGGCTGAAAATTAATTTTTCTGTTATTCTCGCGAGCGAAGCAAATATAAAAAGAAGGCATCTAGTCCCATAGAAAGCAGCTCTCGACTTTGGCCATTGCGCTTCATCAAACATCTCGTGATGTATCAACCTCCCTCGGGAGGATACCCGGCCGAAATCAATCCCGACGTCTAATTCCGCGCCACATCAGACCGCGCCGAAATCGATCTACACTCGTCGCCGACGGGTCCCGCATCCTAAGAGGGGCATTATCGTGCCGCCGCTTCCTCCCCGATTGCGCTTCTCTCCCCCCGATCGCTCCGGCAAGGATCGACGAGGCAAAAAGTCGAGAAAAAAAAAAGAGGCATGCTGCTTCTCTCGGAGTTGTAATGCGCGGCGCGACCGGCTCTCGAGTTACTGCGGCGCGACATCGATAGCTCCTAGCATCCGGTGTTGTGGGTAGCGGGAGGGGGAGGGGGCAACGGCGAGACTGCGATCGCTCCGACGATATTGTTATGCGATAAGAGCCGCGCCGTTTATCGGCGCCGCGCCGGAATTGCAATGCTCCGTTTGCCTCTCTGCCTCAAGTTGCCGATCTGCCGATCTCCGTTTCCTCTCTCTCTCTTTTGCTTTTTCATTCTTGCGAGATGGGTGGAGGGGAGGGGGGGGGGGGTAATCGGACACGTGCGGAAAGCTGCGGGTATCTGCAAGGTGCCCAGTTGGGATGAGCGTGATTTTCGTATTGTTTGCCACCGTATGGAGATACCTGCTGGCGGCCTTTGATCTCTGTGGACTTTGCACCTGGTCCTGCTACTTAGGCGTGTACTACTTGTTGTGTTAGTCAGACTCTGATTCTATTGCGATTTTTTAAATTTATCGACTTTTTTTTTCATCCGAAAATTATAATTTGTTCTTTCTTTTATTCATTTAAGTGGTTAATATCTGTTCAATTAAAAAATATAATGCAGTACAACTTAACTTAACTAAACAACTATTTTGAAATGCAAAATAAAATTGTGAGATCGTAGGACACTTTTAAATTCATCTACTCTTTTTAACAAAAATATTAGAATACTGCTTCAATCTGAGCTATAGTAGAGATTACTTGTGTTATATAAAGTCTTTATAAATATTTCAAATTACTCAAATATTCAAATTTCAAATTACTCAATTGCTAGTTAAAAATCTTTATAGTAGTTTCAAATTATTAATATAATTGAGTTGAACTTATTTTACAATAAGAATGTCAGAATTCAATTTAAACACTTCTAATTAAATCTTTTTTTTTGTTTAGTAAAAAAAAGCAAGAATTTTTCCTAAATATATATTGCTTCTCTAAACAGTACCGTATTTAGCAGGTAGAAAGTTTCTAATACTAATTACAATTTATCCTGATTATTTTTCCTATTAATGTAAGTACTTTATTTAACTTTCATTAAACGCGAATATTTTTCCGAGACATTAACTTCGTCCGTGACACTTCGAAGGTAAAACTGATTCTAAATATACAAGAACATGACAAAATAAGATTAAAACACCTGTCCAGTTGGAAAGTCCAAAAAGAGTAGCATCCAAATCCCGTTAAAACAATAAAGCATTAGCCGAGAAGTCCCCGAAAAGGAAGGCCGCGGCGCGCACAGAAAAAATATTGTGAGAAGCGGTATATAGCGAGGATTAAAGGAGAGGAGAGACTGAGCGAGTGCGTAAGTGTATATATAGGAGCTCGCCCCGGTGAATGGCTTTACGCGATTTGAATTCCGCAAGATGACAGGCACCCAGGCCACATACACGCGCGTCTTCATTAGCATCCCTCCCACACGCGATTCCAGCCGCCCGGACGAATTATTCGCTAAGGCGCTCAATAATGAGCGCCTGACGGGACCTTCGATCGCGCGGTTCCTCGGCTCCGCGCCTTTTTTATTTTCGTCTCATTCGCCGTTGCGTCGTTTGCAATTTCCTCGCCGCGACTACCGCGCGGAATCGTCCGTCTACTCTCCCTTTCTCTCTTGCTCTTTCGGCGTCTCTGCCGCTTTTTTCTTCCTCTTCACGTCGATTTATGATTTAAATTTTAATTTACGACTGCCAGTTATTTATGATTCGCGGGGAACGAAAGACGCACGAATGGCTTATCCGGCGAACGTTGGTAATAGACGAGAATCGCGGATTACTTTAAAATGCTCCGCTGTTAAATTTATTTCCTCTCGTCTCATTGTTCATTGTCGAGGGTCGTTATATTGAGCGCATGAGGTCGTTGTACATTGTAATTGGTAGTGATTTTAAAGTTGCTTCGGATAGTCATCCGCTGACTGCTAAAATTAATTAGAAAATGTTACTAAAAAAAAACAACTTGTAAATGTATTGTGCTTAATTCAATTGCAGTAACACCTGCAATTTAATTTAACGAAGTTAAAATTATTTTATTTTTCTAAATTAATCGATTTTTATTTATCCGCTTTATAAGCTATGCTAAAAATGTGTGCAAATTACAAAAGACTAATGAAAAGAAATATAATTAAGAATAACAGTCTATATTTACTGAATTATTATTTCTTGTTTCATTTTATCTGTGGCAATATGGATTAAATTAACACTTAATTACTAAATAAGATTTACAATAGCCGATATAGATTTAATCTTTTTATGTACTTCTTTTACTCGCGAGTTGATGATAAAACCACATAGAATTTACTAAAGAATACCAAAAAAGGAATAATAATTAAGAATTACATGCAACTGTCAGCTCAACATAATTCTCTCCGACAGTAGTAAGGCGATCCCCCCGCTCGTCCTTGACTCTCCGCAGGTGATCCTTGAGGCACTCGTCAGTAGTATAGAGACATCAGCGTCCGCGCGAGGAGGAGGCGCGGCATCTCCGCGTCAAAACTCGGAGAAGAAGAGCTGCGCCGAGATATTTCGTCCATTGACGACTTCAAGCGGCGTAAACGCGTGGAATGCACATAAATTTCCCGCGGCCGGGCACCCACTATCTCCGCGGTCCAGCTCCTCCTGCCTGGAATTAAAATCCCCGGCCGATATGCATATACACGCGGACGTCCTTCGGGCGAACCTCACACGGAGCACCGCCGAGGGACGGTGGAGGAGGTGATCGCGCCTCTCGCCTCGCGGCGGAAATACTAATGCCCGGGGTGATGACGCCTTGTACACCTGGCGCGCCCAAAAGTGCCGCTGGTACTTTAAACTTCCTCGCGATCGCACGCACCTTTAATGCGCCGGAGATTTATGCGCTCGGCTCTCCCGGTTCCTCCTCTTTATCCGCCTTTTGCGATTTTATTTTATTTTTTATTTTCTTTTTGTTTCTTTTTTTCTTTGCGCGAGCTCGCGCTGTAACTTTCTCGCTTTTAAAGTTTGGCATTGCACAGATGCGCCTCTCTCGAGCGCGAAGTGGAGAAATGTGTTCGCGCCGCTTGATAAATCGTCAGTGGCGCGCGGGCCTAATAATTTGGAAAAATGACCGAGTGATGTATCACTCGCCCAGGCTCTTTAAATCCCGATAACGAGCGCTCCGCCGGCTCCGGGACGGCGACATTTTTTTTTATCCGCCGCGGTGGAAAGGAAGAGTGCAGTTTTGGGCCTTCTCTTCGCGTAATCGCGAGGAGACGACGATTTGTTCGAAATCAATTCTTCTTTTTTATAGTTATACTTTTAAATTGAGATAATTTCAATTTGATAGAATAATTGCCAGCAGATTGAAAAAAGATTTTTTTTGTCTATTATTAAGAAATACTTATCGAATTAATTTCTTTAGATTAATTATAAAAACGTAAAATAATTTTTTCGAATCCGCTAATAATTATCAATATTACAGTGCTTAAAAAAGTTTCATTAAACAGAATATTCAAAGTTTTTATATCACAAATGAGGGTAATTATTACGAGGCATTCTTCGGATCATCGCGTTAGGCAATGCTATCCGACATAAAGAATTTCATTCTTTGCTTTTCCATGCATCCATACTTCAAAAGCTCAATAGAAACATTCAAAATGCGTCTGCATTGTTTCTCTCCCGTATTCCGTATACACAACAAGTTGGAAGCCTTCAACTCGCGCAGCATCAGTCACTCAAGAAACGAGATGTTAGCCGGTGAACCGAGTTCTTTGTGCCACCCACAAAAGTGCATGACAAAAAAAAAAAAAAAAAAGAAAGAAGACGCAAATGAGACGGAGCTTCGACGTTTCACCTTTCAACGAAAATATTTCGATTATTTACAAGAAAGAAAGAATGAAAGGAGACCCTCGCGATCGCCGGTATAAATTACTGGTATAACGCGAGAAATGTCGATGCCGCTAGTTACGCAACGGCGGTCAAAAATAAAAATACGCATGACAGCATCCGCGCTTTCGCTTTGGCCACACACGCACCCGCGGCCCCAGCATCTCGTAGCTCTAATAGACTTTATAGCCCCGAAGCGGATGGGCTCCCAATTGACCGGCGGCGCCTTTAATTGCGCGCCACGCCCTCCGGCCTTTCGACACTCCGCCGTATATGTGCGTATCCTCCGCCCCCCTCCATCCCCCCACCTCGACGCGTGATCTTCGAAAATTTATGCATCGTTTTACACATCGTAAAAGTTAACGACACGAAGTCAACTGGCAATTGCGGGATCCATTGAGCGCGCAGCGCTGATCCGCCTCCAGAATTAATCCTTTGTTTTGGGCCGTCGAAAATCGCCGATGGCTCGCGAAAAGTGCGCGCCGATAACGAGGCGGCCGTTTGCGCTCGCCCCGCATGGTCATCACGACCGAGCGCAGCGTGAGAAAGTAGCGGGTGCACGAGCGGCCTTTTTAAGTACAGCGCGCCTGACTGATTTTCTCGCGTTCGCGCGAGAGGAAGCTGCAGGCGCGACGGCCACCGAGACCCTTTATTATCGCCCGCGATTCGCTTTCTATTTAAACGGGAATAAATTAAATTCTTGTCAAATACGTGAATATACACCTTTACCTTTATACGCGATAAGTCAGTTACTCTCTAAATAATCTGAAAGTTATGGAAATGTATTTTATGTGAAAAGTGGTCCACTAATTCAATGGACGAATTTTGACAAACAAAATGTCATTATTTACATTTTCTAACAAGGAGATGTCATCAAACTCGGTTGATGGATTTACCTCAAATTGGTTGTGCTAACTCTTAATACATCAACGATGAAGTATGTAGAGTTTCAAGGTTTAACGCTTTCTCATTGCTGAAATATTATACCTTAATTTTGGCTGCGACTCCTATTTATCCTATTAAGACCGAGTCAGCCAATTTCTAAGCAATCTTTTCTTCACTCTTACTTGCTAGTTTCCTATAATAGAATTATATTATTTGTATGTACTTTAAAACTACTTAACACACAATCTATATTAATTTTCACACTAATAATCTAAAAATCTATTATTTATATCTCTTATCAAAGGTCGAGTTCCAAAAAGTGCAATAAAAAGTTTTTGCGTTCATTTGAAATATAAATCTTATTAGTGTGAAAATTAATATATCATTGAGGTTTTAAGAATTACCAAAACCAATTTGAGGTAAATCCATCCCTCCCATCTGATGGCCTCTCCTTGTAAGTAAATTTTCAGATTTGCAGGGTAGAAGATATAATAAAAATTATAGTGCATATTCACTAATTCCATATGAATTTCACTTATTCGTATATAGAGGCTTCGTTAACTCCCTTGCAGCACAATTTTGTGGAGGACCTCGGGAAGGGCTTTTAATGTATTTATTTGCGAGGGTTTTAAGGATATAGTCTTATCGGAAATTTGGGTTTTCGTGAAATTCCTTATCTGCGGGAAGGACCTGAGTGCTATAGCAAAGTTCTGTGTTTGAAGGTCAGCGCTATTATCGGAAAAGTGCATTAGAAGGTTGTTAAAATTCTTGGGTTTCTTCTTTCGGATTAGTACGAAGATGACGAAAAATTTCAGTAACGACATTGTTTTATCGAACACTTTAGTGCTCTATTTTAGTGCTACTATAAAAGAAACAATTTCTGCTTATAAGAATTAAGATAAGCCTCCCAGAAAGTTATAAAAACCAGGGTAATGGATTATTTACTGAAATGTTGCACTACTTAACTCTACTTAAAATAATTTACTTAACAAATTATAATGTTAAAATAATTGAGTTTTCATTATATTTTATGACGAAAACGAATACAGAAAATATACAAATATCTTTATAAATTTATGTAAAATAAATAAATAAATAAATAATAAATCTTTGTAAACCCTGTATCATTAAAACTCAACTCTTCATAATAACGCAAAATCTGAGTCCGTACTTTAAACTCAATTGACTTATATTTGCATTGAATCAATCGATGATTACTGACTGTTTAATATCTTTTATTTTTATTTTTACATATTAATAACCTTTTTCAAACGTCGCAGAATGTACCTTATCTGCCGAAATTCATAGACGCGCATATAATGTAATCTTAATACGCGTGACTCATCAAACCCGGATGAATTGGGTCAAGATTATTGTTTCGTCAATTTCCCACAAATCACTTACATTCCTCCTTTTATCCGCGCGCTCATCAAATTTAATCCAACTGATATCTACAAATTAAATTCCCCTCTCCCCTCAACGTACATAAGCATCTTCGGAGCTCACTCTCGCAGCCGTATCACCGCGTCATCTTCAAAAATGCCGCGATCAAAGAAAAAATCGAGAAATGAGACACGAGAGAGTGGCAATCGGTCATATTATGCGCGAACAAGCTATTTATCCCTCTGGCGAGCTGCACTTAACATAAATTCAAATGTAACATCGTCGCGCGACGGCGACAGGGGGTTGCGCGCGCCATCAGACATGCGGCAGGCGAGGGAAGGGGGAGGCAGTGCGGAGCAAGTGTCTGCATGTGCGATTGACAGCGCGTGATAAGAATCCCGGAGGATGGACGTGTTTTCGCCGGGGAGGTTGCAAAAATGCCGGCGCGCCGGCAATTAGCATTCGCGACGCCGCCCCGGAACGCGACGATTCTCTCCTTCTCCGTCTTTTTTATTATTATTTTTTTTATTTTCTTTTACTATTTTTTTTATTTTATAGATATATATATATTTGTCGCCTTCGATCGGCACCTTTTTTCCGGGCCCTTTTAATGGGTCGCGGTCTAATTTCTCGCGGGATGTATACAGTGGTTTGAATAGTGCGGTTGGATAGGAGAGTGGAATGTCTCGTGGTTTTAAAATATTTTATATAGGAGGTGCGGGTTATTTATATGGGTCACGAATTTTCTCTGGAAATTTTCTATCTGGATGCTGATATTAACGCCGATGAAGATGCTCGTGTTAAGAGGTTTGACATAATTTAGTGCGGTCCATATAATTTAAATTTACTTCAATGCTGGAATAATTTGGATGTTTACTTCAAGCATATTTTACTATAATAAATATAAAAGAAAGAAAAGAAAAAAACTCGAGAAGATTTTTATATAAAATTATCAGTCTGTTAAAAATATTTTTTTTTTCAAACTACAATCGACGGCTCTGACTAGTTTTAAATAAATGAATTTTTTTCCTCAAGATTCTATAAAATTACTTCGAAGCATTAACGAAGTATTCTAAAATGATGATCTTCAATTAATCCTACTATCCTATAAAATTAGACTGTAAGTGTGTATTTAAAATCGTCGAAAACTATAAATGAGTTAATTTCACTCTGAAATTAGCACAAACCATCATCTGCGACCAGTATGATTTCAGTCTCGCCAAACCAATTACCATATACCCACAATTTCATTAAGATACAAACTATCAAGGAAACTTCCTGTCTGTCGCTGTAAAATTAAAAGAAGTCGCCATAAATTCACGCGCGCCACCTCGACGCTCTTAAGCACCGGCCTCTCTTAACGGACTTCTTTCAACAGTCCCACCTGAAATTATGGGCGCATAATAATTACCAAAAATCTTCCTCTACGAGAGAAAAAAAAGAATAAAACGAACTACTCTGCGAATTAAATAAAATAAAAGAGAAAGAAAGAAGAAGTCATAGCTAGAGACTAAATTTAGCACTCGGCCGCGTGGAATTCCTCGCGCGATATCTCGGACGACGCGTCAAAGAAGATCCACCGAGGCGTACCTAATGCGCCTAATCTCGGGGGGTATGCAGGGCGAATATGGCCGATTTGTGTTCGCCGTCACCGCTGGAGTAAATGCGGCGTGAACCGATGACGTGCGCGCCCGGGGGTAAGTGCATACGCCGAATTAGCGGGGCGCCGGGCTTTCGAGGGGCTCGCCCGAGATTAGCGCGATAAAAATTTTTAACTCCCCCCTCCCCCCTTCTGAGCTTTTAATTACCGATAGATAAGGGAAGCAGCCCTTTGATGGATTTTCGGACGGGCGGATTTGCTACTTCGGCGCGGCGAAATTCTTCGCGTGTATATATCTTGAACGTCAAATCGCGCGATATGCACAAATATTAGCCGACTTTTGAAATTCCATTTGTCGGCTTACGTCACGCGGCGTTGACCTTGACTTTAAATTCCTCATCCATCATAGCGCAAAAGTGAGAGTTTCGGAGTCATCGTTTTTTGCACTTATTCGATAAGCGTGACAAATTAAATGAACGCCTCTATCGTCGATCAAATTTGATACGCACAATTTTGAAAGCCATTTTTGAAATGCAAGCCGGCAACTTTTTACTTACAAAGCTTCGAGTTTTTTTTTATAAATTTAATCAACGGTTAAAAGCACAATTGTAAATAATTAATTTCTTCTATGGATTCTTAAAGATGTTGCGTATAAAACATTAATTAATATTGTGAAAATATGATTAAAAAATATTTTATAAAAGATAATATAATAAAATGTTTTATAAATAATAAATATAATAAAATATTGTATAAAGGAATTACATCATGCTTGCAAAAATAATTGCTTTGAGGTAAAGACAAAAATTTGAAAGAATTTTATTATACAACTTTTCATAAAGATTTTGTTAGAATAAAATGCACAATATTTCTTATAAAATAGAAAATAAGTGATCAAATCACAAAAGTATTTTGAAAATATCACTGTAAAATAGAAACCAGAAAAATAATCATTCGTCGGCTATAAGTGAGTCCTTAATGACGATTAACTTTTATCTGAACGTAAAAGTTCTTGCTCCTGAAAAATTTGACTTTGCTCTCGACCAAAGTCGAAAAATACTTACCGTACCTCCGCCCTGGAAGAACAAAGGCTAAGAAGGATCCATATTGTGACCCCCGGAGCAATAAAACTTTTTACGACTCGTTTTATTCGTCGTTCGCAGGTACGTGCGTTTTTACCGGTCCTATACGATCGTTAAACCTCTTTTACCATTTCGGAGTATTCAAAAGCCAGAAAACTGTAGTCCGGCTACTGTTCCATGGGCGACCTCGAAATTTCTCCGAAAATCAGAAATCTGATCAATGAAAAGTCCTCACAAGGTCGTGGAAGGATGAAGAAAAATTTCGAAAACAGCCAAACCGCGCGAGCGCATAAAACCTCGCTTAATTAAAAAAAATGTAAAAACGCTCGGATTATATATACACAATAGCGTGGCCGTTAAATTTTCTTATGTAAAGAACGCACTTTTCTCCGAGCGAGTGTGGGTCCGCACGAAGAATCGGCAAACAAGTAGCCAAACTCTATGTTATAGCTACATGCGGATATTTTATAATACCGGAGAAAGTTTTTACGATCATCTCCCGAACTTCTGCCTGAAAGACTGTATAAATATATTATATACATTCAAACGAGAAAAAGAGGAATTTCATTCTTGACAAAAAAAAAAGAAAATAAAAAATTCGAAGCGCGCGTGAAATATTTGAAGTATATTTCAAACGCGAACGAAGAAAGCACACGCGGCGCGGTTTATAAAAACTGACTAAACGGGGCTGGAACGGTATATAATACCCTCCACTGACGCTGGGACGTTATCATTCATTTTTCTTTGTTCCATTCCCGCGTATAGCGCCGTCTCGTCTTCTCATTCTTTAAGTGTGCCTCTCGCCCATCAAGAGCCGATAAAAATCTGTTTGGATTATGTGCGGAGGGACGCGCGGGAGATTAGACCGAAGAGCCGCAACGGCGATTACAGGCGTATACCTTCCTTCTTTTTTCACGTTTTCACCAGGGGATTTGAACTCTCGATGTGCGCGCGCATTTTTCGTCTGACGTCCGGTAAATTTATGATGTTAGGCCCCCGGTGCGATCTCAACGAGATCGCCGTATTAGCCTCGAAATCCTGATAACGCGATGCTAACTTTTTCCTTTTTTTTTCTTCTTTTTGGCTGCCGAGGAATCCGGCATAAATTAATGACCAATTAGCAAACGCGGCTTGTCAAAGTATTACGTCAACGAAGAAACATGAAGAGTACGAAATCAAAATTCTTATCTCGAGACAAGCGCTGGTTACGTTTCATTCATTCTTTTTACGTTTAAAATTTTCGTTTAACGTCAATCAAATACTTACCGTATAAGCAACCAGTGCATCTTCGAAAAAAACGATAGCTAAAAAAATTACTTAAAAAAATACGCGATATGAATATATAGCGAAATTTCATTAAAAATATCATTAAAATGTAATAAAAGATACCTCCGTTTTTATTTATTTATTTGATTAATAAAGTATAGTTTCCATCAATTTTATCAAAATGTAATAAAAGATACATTCGTTTTTATTTATTTATTTGATTAATAAAGTATAGTTTCCATCAATTTTATCAAAATGTAATAAAAGATACATTCGTTTTTATTTATTTATTTGATTAATAAAGTATAGTTTCCATCAATTTCGGTATTTTCTTTTATTTTAATTCAACTCGAGAGGATAGACTTTTCAGGCACTTTGAATGAAAATTCATCGAAAACTCGTTGCTCGTTAAAAAAAAAGAAACACTAAAGATTCCTTCAACGCGAGGACGATGTTGCGCAAGGCGTGAAAAAGTGTCAGGCGATTGGTAGCAGCGCGTCGCGCCACACTCGCCGCCTCGAGTTGATCTTGATTGAGAGGCCCATGTCGAGAGGCGCGAGCGGAGTTCTCGTCCAGAGAATGACTTTTCCTCGGAATCATCGCGTAACGAGCTTTACTTAGGGCCCCGCCGTTCAGACGCTTTCGAAGGGAAATGACCTTTTTTTTATCTTTGTTATCGTTACGGAGATTCCGGGGTATCGGGAAATGTTCCTCGAAGGCTAAGGTGAGATTTGTACAATTTGTTCGATTTTTTTTGTGATTGCGTTGAGATTTAAATTCACGCTTACGAGGTGATTAATTATAATGTAAATATAAAAAGTGATGGACGTTATTAAAGTGTTTTTATAGATTTTCCAGAGATTTCTGTTGAATCTATTATTACATGCAGATTGTAGATGATTAAAAAGGCTTTATCAATTACTTTCAAAAGTAAGAAAATAATACGATTATTTTAAATTGAAATTTTATGGCTCTTAATATTTCACCGACTAGCACTTTAACACAGAAGTAATAAAAAAAATAATTTTATGCTCTCTTTAAATGAAGATAAATTTTATCCGTTGCATACAAACAAATTTATAAACTTGGTACTTATTCTTGAGAACACCAAAAAAAAGTAAATAATCATTATTCTTCAAAGTCACTGATATAAAGTGTATAATGCAAATAAAATGTTCATAAAAATTCATTCAATGTCTAAAGAATAAATTAGGATACGATTTTCAACGCGCCAGTGGAATATAATTCATTATATCATTTAAAATTTAAATCGTTAAAGTGTAACTATTAAAATTTAAATTAAAGGAGTAAAAAAAGAAGGTAAAAGAGGTAGAGTGCAAAATACACACGCGTCAGGGACATTGTTGCTCTTGAGAGGTAGTTCCGCGTGTTATCAGATTAAAAAGCACCGTTTACTTCTGTAAGCGTGCGATAAGTTAAGCAAGTATTTTCGTTGCGGGCACCGGTCCGCAAACTGTACACTCCGCAAATTAATTAAAATTTGTTCAATAATGAGCGTTGTAAAGATAAGCCCGACACGATAAAACGGGTAGTCGACTGTAATTCGTTTATAGACACGTAAGATAAAGGCAAACGCAGAAATATTTCATCGAAAAGCCAAATATCGTAAAACTTAAACAACCTTCATTCAAAAAACGAGTCTCCTTTTTTTCTCTTTCTCTTCTCATAACAAAAAAAATAACAAAAATTAAAAAGCCTTTCGTTGAGTACTTCAGTCTTTTTCGCTCAGTCTTTGCGACTTCCGTAAATAAAAAAAAATGGTACAGAGCGACGAAGGAGGTGCTCGATTGCGTTGGTCCTCATATACAGCGGCGCGTATTTGCATCCTAGAAGGGACCGGGCACCGCGGAATTACTAATGCGACCGACGTACCCGGGCGCGGGCACATTCAAATGCATCCCTCGGACGATAACGGCATCCGCGGAGAATTCGGACTCGAAAAAAGTGAGGAAAAAAATGCCCCGCACGTCCCCCACCGACTGGTTTTCCCGAGGCCGAAAATCTCGTTGGTAGCGCGATTCCGGAAATCGACGAGTTTCTGCCCTGAAGCCGGTGCATTTCATAATCGGGAATTGTTTTCGAGAGGGACGGGCCCGCCTTCTTTTTTAATTGTCCGGGCACGTACGTTGAATGAAGTTTCTTCGATGTATTGTAGTTTTTCTACTTTTTTATATACATATAAAATTTTAAAGTTTTTAGGTAGAAACGAAGAAAGAAGTAAAAAATTCTGGTAAAATTTTATTCGTCGTTTTACAAATTTTATGTTAATGAAACAATTCGTCTTTTTATAGTGATACTAGCTTTTGTCGTTTTTCCTCGAGTAATATTAAGAACTATTTTAAATTATTAATATGTCAATGATTTATATTCAATGGTTTACCATTTGGATTATTAAACGATTTTTTTAAATATACTGTGTTAAAACAATTTTTCAAAATATACTTACTTGTAAAACAATGCTTCTACATTCTATTTCTTAAATAACAAATTACACCTATGTAGTCTATTTATAAATTTATAAATGTTTAATATTTTTTATTATACAAACATCTGCGCTTGTCTTGAAAACGCGTAAAACGTTAAAATATTTTTGATTATTTGAATCATATTCCAGAAATTATAAACAAAAAAAAATTGTTGTACACATTCAAGCCATAAATGACTGCGTGAACATCATTTTATTTAAAATTTGAATACTGAACAATAATACCATCGGGCGCAGCGACGCTTTAAGATGGAAATATAAACGCACTCATGCTCAATCATTTATTGTGAAGGATGCATATAACCGCGCAAGGAGAATTTACTGCCGCACTTCTTAATTAACCCGTAGAAGCTTTTTACAGTTACCAGCACGTGATAAATAATAAAGACACATCAAAGGCGCGGAACGACCGCTGCCTTCTTTTTTTTTTCACAAAGAAGCTAAACGATCTCTAACCGATCCTCCCTCCTCTCAAAAAAAAAAGAAAAAAAGAAAACACCCATTAAACCGATCCTGGGCGTTCCAATTACCCATCCGCCGGCGCCTAATGGTCCCTTAAACCCCCGGCGACGCCTCGAGTGTCCGCCGCCGAAAATTCCTTCGGGAGATCGGATTCCGCGCGGAAAAAAGAGGCGAGCCGTGAGTTTCACGCGCGCACGCGATGATGTGTGCCGAGGAGCGCGCGCGTACACACTCGCGCTCAATGTACACACGAATCTCCTCGAGGAGCCCGCGGGGAAGCACAAACACACAATCGACCGACGACGCGATGCGAGAAGACGCTTTCCCACACTCGTCGCGGAGAGAAAGAGGAGAGGAATACAGCCCTGGTCTCCCGACATTCTTATATGCGCGCCGCTATACACACGACGCCCGAGACCATGAACGATTCGCCGTCCTCGGTCTAATCGTTATCCGTGCCCGCGGCGATTTAAAGACGGTGGCCGACTTTACGTTTTTGCGCGTTTGCTGGAAACTGAATTTTTTTTTTACGAAATTAAATTGATAGTCCGATTACTCAAAGTCACTTTAAAGCGTAAAAATCGTACGAAATTTTTAGAATGAATCACGAAATTTTAATGTTAGTAATACGTATGGACTCTTTAATCCCTTTATACACCGAAGGATTCGTCGTCCTCGATCTAATCGTTGTCCGCGCCGGCGGCATTTTTGCACGTTTGCAGAGTGCTATTTTTTTTATTAAAATTAAATTGATATTACACTTTTGTTAGAAAATCTCTGTTAAATGATAAAGATCGTAAAAAATATTATATATTCTTATACAAATATAATTTTTTGTAAGTATATTGATAACGAAATTGTAATAACGACGTTTAAACTGCTACATTTAAATTACGATTAAAATTATCGATCGATTCAAGAGCTATGCAATAAATATAAATTCAATCGACAAGTATTTTAAGGAAGGTTATTCAATTATATTAAAGGAAGAAATTCATTAAATTACTTGTACAAGATGGAAATAAAAAAAAACCAAATAAACGTACATAATTTCGCTATATTTAATAAAAGCGATGTATCACTTTCAAGTGCAAATGTATGTTTAAAGGTATGTCAATATTTTTTTTTAAAATTTCAGTGAGGTCATGAATTTATTTAACAAGCAAACATTGCTCGCACTCGGATTTCCACAATTTTGAATTTTATTGCACAACTTAAAACCTTTACAGTGAAAACAAGGATACGCAAATAAAACTGAACGCTGATTTCTTTTCTCTTTATTATCCGCATTTACAAACCTATCGCTCAATGTTTAACTTTATGTCATACTCTTTATGTTCTTCATGATTCTGCTCTTATCGCATGGCAATTTGTCCCTGAATTAAGTTTATACTATGCACCAAGGAAAAAAAATTTATGGGCCTATACTAATTACATTTTTATACGCGAAGCTGAATAAAAATGAATTATAGACTCCTACCGCCTGAGTAACTCCGCAAGATAAGGAAGTTTGTATATCGTGTTTATTTTTTTCGAGCCGAAAGTTTTCACGTCATAAATTTACGAAGCGTTCCTTACTTTATCACCTTACCACTCTTCAGTCTGTAAGTACTTGAACGATGAAAGGTGTAAATTTTTTTCTTGTCTCGTATTTTAAAATTGAAATAGCTTATATACACGAATCCATGTTACGCGCTAAACAAAACTTTCGTATTATAACATTTGTTTACATCCACTTTAAAATTCTATATTTCATTCGTAATACTTTTAAAATTTTTAAACAATCAATTGGCTACAAATACGATAGAATAATTTATTATTATAGTGCTTTATAAAACTAATAATTTATAATAAAAAGAAACAAACTGTAAAATAATTCAAACAATTTTCGATTACTGATAGCTTAATGCAATGTCTGATTAAATTTTTCTCGTTGTATATTAAATACATTAGATTAATAATAATAAAAAACGAATATATGAAAATCTATATTAATTAATATATAATTATAAAGAAAATTAATGGAATCTCTACAATTTAAATTTTATTTAAAAATTACTTTCTCATAAAACTAATGAGTGAACTAATAATGACATAATTGAATTTAAAAAAAAAATAACAATAATAAAAAAACCATCCTCAAAAGTTTGGAATCTGACATGATTCTCAAATCGTAAGACCTTTGCATCCTCCAATCTTGTTATTCTCACCTCGCACTACTAATTTAAACAAGCAGCGTTTAGTCCCCACGGACGTTTCTTACCGATCAATCCCGATCTCCGCGGGGATAAAGCCGCCGCTCGTGTGCCCCGTTGTGCAATCGATCGACGTGCTCGCGTCCCTTTGTCTTTGCCGTCGCCGCTCGAGCTTCCGGCCCGCAACGATTGTCGCACGGTCGCCCATTAAAATTTCAAATTTCGTGCTCATTTCCGCCTATTCCGACGATTAAAAGCCGCGCGCTTGAAATTTCGGCGGCGCAGGCCTAATGCTTGCCTATCTTAAAAATTCGTCGAATTCGATTGAAAAATGCTTTTTTTTTACCGACGATCGAGTAATTTTTTATCGTTCGAGGGAGACATTATTTCGTCAGTATTGCGGAAAAAATTGTATGGAACGTGAATGAATAAATATTCTAATATTTCAAAATGAATAATAATATAATAATATCTATAAAATTGAAATAAAGTTTAGAAAATAATACTTCTAAATTTGCGTAAAAAAATTGGTCGACTATTACAAACGAGTGCAAATCTATTACAGTGCATCGCGGAAAAATTTATAAACGCTTACAAAATTCTACCGCACGTTAATTAAACTGGCCGGTATAATAAGTCTGTTACCGAACTTTCTTAATTTGCGGATTTTCGTTAAAAGATTCTCTAAATGTTTTCGCGGTGGAATAGAACAAAATTTATGTGATTCGTATCTATATTTACATTAAAAATGCAATCAAAATTTTGTCAAAAATACGGAAGACGTTCACGAGAAAGTGCCAGTACAGGTCTAAAAAAAAAAACACGTCATTATACTTTCGCTGAAAAAATTCCAATTAAACTGTCGATACATCGCCGATAAGTCAAATTTTCACGGGCGACTTCACGCCTCCTCCCGCATACATTCACTGCCGAAGCGACTCCAAACCGAACCATGCCGATCCCGTCGAAAACCGTTTAAGACCCAAAATTATGTATACATATATATACACAGCTCCACCGCGGACTAATCCAGAAGCTATACATATTCCCCTCGTAACCCAGATCGCGGAAATCGACTCACAACTTCAAACAAAGCGTCAACCTTTCCCCCGGCGCCGGACCATCATCGCCGTCTTATATACACATACACAGAGCCACAGCCGAAAAAAAGGGAGGCTTTCCCCGAAGTGCGCGTGAGCCTGCAAATTTTAGGGGACTCAGGCACCGACTTTCGCCGGATCTTTTTTTTCCTCGATTATTGCGGCTCCTGTGAATTTTTCCGGCGACCTTTAAGGCTGTGAGAAAGGCGTTGCATCTCCGTGTTTGCGCGGCGCTAAATCCCCCGTCGCGGGTACCGCATGGATCCGGGGGCTGTTTTCTTTACGTGACGCCTCGGCGGCGCGCTACCGGCATTCCTAAGCTTCTGCGCGTATATCATCATGCTTTTTAATTGGGCATTGTTTGCTCGACGATGGAGCCTGCGGGAAACTCTCGGTGGGTGGCATCTTCTCGCCGAGGTGCTGCGGGTCACTCTGAAACGCTGCGGAAATTTTAGTCGAGGAAAATGACGAGCAGCATTTTTATTTTTTAGATTTGTTTGCTGTTTGCACTTACCGATTTTACAAGACGGATCGGAGATAATTTTTAACTTAGGATGTGTGCGTTATTCAAGGAACTGAGAAAACATTATTGTAAAAATTGCTAACGATGGGAAAAGATAAAAATTAGTGTATTGTAGAGTAAGGTTTGTCGTAAAATATATTGAAAATTTTATTAGCCAGATTTTAAAATAATGCTACGATTACAGAGAAAAATTTACTATATTTTTGGCAAATATTAGTGTACGCTATATGGTAATTTTCATCTGAGAGTTTCTATTTCAGATACCTTATTAACAAGTTTGATTTGAAAATATTTTAATTTGCATTATAGTGTATGCAGTTATTTTGAAATGCACTTATATACATATAATGTAGAAAATTCAAAAAAACCAAATATGATTAATAATATTTAAAGAAAATTGAGAAATTTTAAACTCCGTTTGAAGAGGTCAATTATTTGCTGAATATAAGTAAAAAAACTACTTTTTTTTAGTATTCTGAAACTTTTGATTTTAATTGTGTTACTGATTATATTTTTATAACTGTTTTATTTTTCATAAAACTCCTAATTATCATATTGAATTACAAAGATTAAAGAGTTTTATCAAACTAATATGAAAAAGTAATTGTAAATAATTATCCAATCTGCAAGATTGAATAAAACATTTCAATCGTTTAAAGCGCAATCAATAACAAAATTTCTCTCATTCATACAAGTGCAAAAAGTACTCTATACTAAAAATAGCAACTGTCAATTTTAATTTCCTCTCAGACTTACTGAAAATATTACCATAATTTGCGTGTAAAAGCTATAAAAAATGCATCAAAATTTGTTAGAGTTACATTAAATTTTGAAAGAAAGTCTAATAAATTTTAAAAGAAAGTACAACTAATTACTATTCATTCTTTAAAAAAAAAACTTTCAATCCACAAGGACAATAAAATTGACTGCTGCAATTATTAGTAGAGAAAATTTTTCCGCGTAAGTAATCAAAAAAATCCATTCACATACTTAACAGCACATCAGTTTATAAAAAAAAGTCGCATATACATAATTTATAAAAAAAAGCCGTAAATTAATTTGTATAAAAAGAAGCCGCACCATCGGTTTATAAAAAAAAACACACGTAATGCTTATCGGCGTGGATTGAAATTATCGTTAACGGCGTTTCGGAGCGAAAAAGTAACGGTGATTACCAGTGCAAGTAATTGCCGAAACATCGACCGAGGTTTAGCCGAGTGTCATCCGCGCCGAGGAGGCGAGCACCTCCCGCGCGCGGAATGCCGCGCGGCTCGGGGTGGGCCGCAAAAAAGGACTTGCCCGCGTCGATTCTCGAAAATAATAAAATAATCCATTCGGCCCGCCGGGACATGAGGTGCGCGCCCGCGCGAGAGGGAATTCTTAATTAGTAACATAATACGCGCGGGGCTCGGCTATATTTACGATTCGGCGATAGTAATAAAGAGAAAGACGATACGCTTACCCTATATTTTTTTGTAGTTTCAAAAGGCGTTCATTATAATGTTAATGTCCCGTCGCCGTTACCACATCTCTCGCCTTCGCCGTTTTAATCTTTATGCAAATTCTATATATTGAGTTTTCTGACGTTTCGTAACTATTGCACGCGATTAAATTATTTTTTACGTGGGCAAACTTTATTTTTGAGGATGTTAAAGCGACGAGCGATGTTGACGAAGCGCCGAGAAAAAAGTTTGATAATAAAAGTATTATATTATAATAAAAATATAATATTGATCGCTATGGGAAATTTTTTAATTTATTTTCTCTACGATTTGTCATCGAGTAAACTGAACATCGGCTATACTGAATTATATGATTAAACTGTAGTATATGTAAGATTAATATACAAAGGCTGTCAATTTATGATTAATATTAAATTAATAATATTTATTGAAAAACATTTTATAAAAGATTTTTTAATTAAACGCTTATCGATAGTAATTTAATACAGCATGATTGTAAATTTATATTAACAAAGTAATTGAATTTGAGAAACTTTATTCTAGCTCCATCTACGTACAATGATCAGTAGATGTTGTGGAAGTGAGTTTGCATTTCTGTAGATAATGCAGTTTACAGAAAGATTGATAGTTGCATGTGCAAGAAAATAATTATTATTTTACATTAAACATTTGTTGAAACATGGAATTTCAAAAATTAAAAATATTTAAGTCACTCAGAAAATTAATATTCAAATAAATGAATAAAAAATTCTTACAATATGGATGTAAGTAGTAGAATTTAATTTCACGCACTTTATACAACCCTCTCTATCACCTGTACAACTAATACGTTGATATCAAAAAAATATTTGAACCTAAGATATAAATAATTATAACTTAATCGATCTGATTTAATTTGCTTCAACTTCTTCAGCAACCATCTCTTCGTCGCTATCTTCCATTCTCTCGTCTTCTTCCTCTTCCTCTTCCAATTTCTTTCTTTCTTTGAGACCAGCAGCAGGCGACCGAATAAGAGACAGATCTCTTTGTACTTCCTTGATATCTCTTTCTTGTTCCAGTTCCCGACCTTTCCTTAATCTCTGCATTATATGTGTATTCACTCTCTTCTGCCTAATGCTTTCGACCTTCTTCATTGCATCAATAGTCTTGCTCCATAACTCTCTATTATACTTAACTGGAACGTTTCTTCTTTTTTCAAACTCAAATGTCGGGTCAATAGCCAATTCTTTGCCTGCAGTCTTTCTGTATGCTTTGGTCCATTTGACTTTCCTTGGGTTCTTCTTCTTCTTAAAGGCTGCATGACATTTAGACCGACAAAATCTAAAAATCTAAAATTATAGTACTTTAGTTAATTGATTTTAATTTAATCAATATTTTGATATCGTAGGCAACATTCTTGGTAAATATTTAATAACATAAATGTTCACCAAACCTAATTAAAAAAAGTATTGCAGCTAATATATACATAACCTCAAAATGAAAGAAATCAAACTTTCTACTTCTACGATGCACGAATAACGATATTTACGTAAAAAATTGATTTTACCTTGCAGTCGTTCCTGACGAATTGTATTCCGTGTCCAGGATAAATCCTGGACGAACAAAAATAACACGTTTCAATCCTCATTGTTAATCGTCAACATACACCACGTGAATGCGTACTTCACGTTCACCAACACATTTACTGCTCATACCTATTTATACACATACACTGCCATTTTTATTGGCTCTTTAGTACACAATCACGCCGCAAACACGAGCGCCCCAGAGGCGCTAAATTCAAAATTAAAACTTGAGCTTTAATAATAAATAAACGTAAACATGTAAGTATTTAAAATATATTAATTTTTATCGAATTAAATAATATTGTTGATTATTATCTTTAAATTTAAAATACTAAATTAAACTCTTTGTATTCTAGTAAAAAATGCTGGCATTACAACATTATTCTTCCTGTTCCTAAATTTATTTTGTAGTTGAGAATTTAATTTTCTTTCAGATTTAATTAAATCGAGTTAATGATTGATAATTTCTTACTTTATCAATTTATATTCGAAAAAATAATACTATATTAAAAACTCTACGCACTCGATCCTTTCTTAACGCATATGATAAATTCTTCAATTAATCTTCTCTATATAATAGCAAAAATAATATATACTCTATTTAACAAAAATTTAATAAACAATATAAAAAAAAGTATAAATAATACGTAATACAACGGAAAATAAACACTTTCGAACCGCTAGAAAAAAAATACATACAATAAAGTAAACGCTCAACGTGAAAACAAACGTGCAATATACCGTCGACCCATAAGAAACCACCGCAGAACCCACCCTCGATTCTAATTTCGGATAGATCGATCGCGCAGGCGATTTCTCTATCCAGATAGCCGCCGCGGGCTTTTATACACACCTACACAGTTTGGAACCGGTCGAACGAGCTGAAATCGATGGAGTATACTATAAAAGCGGAGCTCGCACTTTATCGATCGCGGACTGGCGGTTTGCGCGCGCGGTGCGAGATATGCTTAATTTAATATTGAAAATGCATGCGGCTGGCGCGGCCCCGGAGGCACGTGGGCGCTGCAGTGTCGCTCGAGCCGCGGACGCGCGCTCACCCGGTCTCCGAAGTCGCCGCCGGCGGTTCACCCGCGAGGATGTGGAACTACCTGCTGGTGTCGACCCTCGTCACCCTGGCCTCGCTGCTCTTTCGCCACAGCCTCAGCACGCCGCGCAGCGTCGTCGAGCACCCCGAGAACAGCTACGATTACATCGTCGGTGAGATCGGATGACGTTGGGGAGGTTGCCCGTACGGCTTCGGTTGGGACGTTGACACTTTCTTTTTTTTTATCTTTTTTTGTAAAGGTGTAGAGGAGAGAGGCGCAGGGAATGCGAATGTAGTGTTGATGGTATGGCAGTAATCGCGTTTTTCGAATAAAATGTTGCATTAAATGATTACGCGGGTGACCAAGTTGCATTAGGATAGAATTGTCCATTTTTTTAAAGAAATTTTGTTAATGTATTGGAATGATTTAAATCTCTTTTTATCTCAATTTATTATTGTTCGAGTGAAACTCTGTTAAATTTCAATTCATTTTGAAATTCGAGGTTCAAATGTTTTTTACCTTTACAGGGCCGGGATAACGCCTGTAGGCGTCATATGTTTTTTCATTAATCAAAACTAAATTAAACTCACTTTTATAAAACGGCTTAATTCTTAAAAATCCCGGCACTCTAAAGATCAAGAAAAGTAACGTTGTTTATAGATAATTTGCAGGTGTGAGAGACTAAGTGATACTTTTAAATTTGTTTTTACTGTTTTTAATTTTCTTATAAAAATTAAATTGTACTTTTCTATGTGAACACTTCTATTTAAAGAAAATTTTTATTCTATCCTGCCGGAAAATTTAGGAGTTATTGCACAGAATATGATAAGTTAAAATAGAATTGAAAATATTCTGAGCAATAAATCCTAAATTTTTCAGCAGTGCTAAATAACATTTTAAAATAAAAATGAACAGTACAATTTCTATTAAGACAATCAATAACTTAACATCTCACAAATTTAGAAATAATAAATATTAATACAATAATTATGATAATTTTCATTCAACCCTTCGAAAGACAAAAATTGTTCAAGGTATATAGACACATAAAACTGAATAAATCAGTGAAACGATAAATGCGCGCTTCTTAAAAAGTGAAAATTGCATATATATAAAGATTCGTTGAACGCTATAAGAGGAAATTGATTTTTATGGGTCTGTAAGAATAATGCGCCTCCATCACGCGTAAAAGTACCTATCAATCGATTCCGATGGATGGCGGTATAGAGCGTTCGCGAAAGCGCCCCATAAATTAATAATTTTCCCGCGGCATCTTCGCGCTCGATAAATTCCATTCGGACGATTGATTCTTCGATGACTTCACCCTTTTATTTCGCATTATATTACAACCCTCCGATCGCAGTCGCACCAGTATAACTGTGCGTCAACGCCGTACCGGCACATATGATGCAACGCCGCGAACTTATTTCAATTTTAAATTGAATTATGACTTAACTTAATTTGTGCCTCGATCACTTTGAAAAAGTATAGTTCTCGCTCGCGTCGCAACTTTGTACATTTCGCGATTATCGAACTTCTCTTACACTAAAATCGGCAGAAAATCGGATTATTTCGCTCTCTGATTTCTAATGCATATTAATCGTTACAGGAATTAATTAAGGAACATTGACTACACTGTTAACGAAACATTAAATTTAATGCAAATGCTGGAAGCAAATTTTATCGGCGTACATGAACTTTACTGAATTTACCTTAAATTTAATTCAATTTACATTGAAATTAATGTAAAAATGTAAATTTAACGTAAATTCAGTAAAGATCATGTACACTGATAAAATTTGCTTCCAGCATTTGCATTAAAATTCATGCAAATTTTTTTTACAGTGCATTATTTATAAATGCATGTAAAAGTGATTATTTTCACGTTAAAAGTAACTATTAGACATACATGAATAAAAAAATTATTTTTCGCGTTAAAATTGACTATCAAAAATAATATTATTTTTTGCGTTAAAAGTGGGGGCTGGAACAGCGGGTTGCGTGATGGCCTCACGATTGTCGGAGGATCCGAACGTCACGGTTTTACTCATCGAGGCGGGTGGTTACTTCAACTGGATGTCTTCCATACCCCTGTTCGCGCCTTCCTTGCAGCGCTCCCCCGTCGACTGGAGCTACACCACCGAATCGCAAGCCTACTCTACTCGCGGGATGTGGGATTTCGTAAGGAATCAATTTTTTTCCTAATTTATTATACGTAGCTTTTACATTTTTTCTGTAGCTAAATTTTGAATGAAATTTTTGCTTTAAATGCGTATTTCATTTAATATAATTTTGAATGAAATTTTTTTCTTTAATTTTTGGTTTAAATGCTTATTTTATTTAATATGATTTTGAATGAATTCCTATTTCAATAGGAATGACTTTAATCGCTAATTCGTGCATGCACGACCTCATTAAGGTCTTCCTGTTCTAATGTTACGAACCCTGTTACGTTGATTTACCTCTTCGCTTTGGCACTTAAATGACTGAATGGTGTCACCTTCGATGTTTGTAGACCATACTCTAATCTTCAGAAAATTAACATCTCACTATGTAATTTGTACATTGACTTTTTGTAGCAACAAGTATTGCACTATTGTCTATAGTGCCTGAGCTAATCATCACTTATCTCCGCTAACATTTTTGCGGCCTGGATCAATAATGAATTATTGATCATTCTTAAACTTATTCTACTTTTATATACTTTTACGCATGCAATATAGAGAGTAAATACTTTCATACCTTATATTTCAAGTTTGAATATTTTGTGAAAAGAAAACAGTATATAATTTTTACATAAATTTTATTTATTTATGTATATTTATTTTCACTGATAATATTACAATTGTTACAGAATAAAAATATTAATAAAATTGAAATTTATTTATTAAAATTAATGCAAGAGATACAAGTCTTGTACTCTTTTTAAAGGTATATTTTGTTGCATATCTATTGATTTTAACTATCTATTATCGACATATTCATTTACGGCCTTACGTTTAGTCTCGTTCTCATTAGTTCCTAAAAAAATCTTTTAAATTTCTTCTTATAAACCAATTAATGCATGCAATTATGAAAATTTCGCTTTATCAACCACAAATTAATTTAAACCGATAAAATTGTTATGTAGATCGATACTTTCTAAAGGAATTTTTTAAAATTTTGTTAATGTTTTTTTTTAATTATTTTATTAATGTCACCAAATACTTAATTGAATTAATAAAATAATTTTATAAAAAAAAATCAATATAAAATGTGTAGTTAAAAACACGAAAAAATTATTTCATGGTGTTTAAATGTAACAAAAAAATTCATAAAATTATAAAAAACTGTTTTTTTTATTTTTCGTTCAGCTGTCACAAACAACATTAAAGCGCGTGATTTTTTAACAAAATTACAACAGCAACAGAGAATTCCGCGTGGCAAGGGTCTAGATGGTAGCGGCCAGCTAAATTAGAACAAAATAAATTATAAAAAAAATTGTCTAAGTATTCATTCAGCAATCACAAACAATAGTAAAAATTGCATTGCATTTATTACAAAATTACAACAGCAACAGAGAATTCCGCGTGGCAAGGGTCTAGACGGTAGCGGCCAGCTAAATTAGAACAAAATAAATTATAAAAAAAATTGTCTAAGTATTCATTCAGCAATCACAAACAACATTAAAAATTACGCATTTATTACAAAATTACAACAGCAACAGAGAATTCCGCGTGGCAAGGGTCTCGGCGGTAGCGTCCAGATAAACTAAAACAAAATAAATTATATAAAAAATTGTCTAAGTATTCATTCAGCAATCACAAACAATAGTAAAAATTACGCATTTATTACAAAATTACAACAGCAACAGAGAATTCCGCGTGGCAAGGGTCTCGGCGGTAGCGGCCAGCTGAACTACCTGGTGCACTCGTTCGGCCGAGCGGAGGATTACGCGACCTGGCCGCGGGGCTGGTCGTACGCCGACCTTCAACCTTACTTCAAGAACGTCGTGACGACGATGCGCGTGGATTCGGTGCCCGAGCGAGAATCCCTGGCGCGGGCCATGTTCGTCGCCCAGGAGGCTATGAACGACACTGGTGCGACCTTCCTCCGAGGACAAAGTACCCTGCACGAGGGCACCAGGTGGAGCACTTACCAGGCCCACTTGCAGCGCGCCTGGAATCGCCGGAACCTCCACATCCTGGTCAACACTATGGTCATCAAGGTAATTCTCTTAAATTTTTTAATTAATTTTCTTGAAAGAGCTATGCATATATTATTTTGTTATTAAAGGCTATTTTAATTTTTTTTTAATTATAATTGTCTTAAATGTATACTACGTACGTGTTATTTTGTATAATTAAAGACTATGTTTTGTCAGTTTAATAGTTCAATAATTAAATCTATATTATTACTATAAAGTTAGCGAAATCACGCTCATTAGTAAAAATTATTGAAATTTATTGGGTAAAAAAAATTATTTATTTTCTAACGTTCAATAATTGTCGGGATAAAAATAGTTTAAAATAAAAAAATACATACAATTTAATGAAATAAATAATTACGTAAACCAAATATTAGTAAAATAGCAAAATATTTAATAATTATTAATATAATAAAATAAAGAAGTTTAAAAACATGTTTGAGAAATCAAAGTGCCAATTAATTGGCAGCGGTTTTTTTTTTTATTTTAATGCTTTCAACATTTTCACGGAGAAAGTTTAGTAAAAATTACTATACTATTTACTAATGGAGGGACAGACTCGATTAAAAAAAAATTTTACTAATAAGTATCGTTAAATTTGTTATAGACTTACAGTAAATTTTGCTACAAGTCTAGTATATTTTACAATACTTTCTCGTAAAATTTTTTATTAGTCGATTCTGTCCCTCCATTAGTAAATAGTATAGTAATTTTTACTAGACTTTTCTCTCTGTGTATGATCGTTGACTTTTTATGGGTACATTTTTATAGGTAACATTTTCGTTATTCTCTTGCATTAAATTCAGACGAATTAAATGTGTAATTTGATAATAAAAAAAATAGAAATGCTGCTTTCAAAACGATATAATAAATATCGAATTTAAAATGTTAAATAAGGTTGTGCTGGATAGTCAAAATAAGATCGAAGGCGTTCAAATTCAGTACGACGATGGAATCCGAGAAAAAGTCGAGGCGAAGAAGGAAATTATACTCTGCGCGGGTGCAATTAACACGCCCCACCTACTCATGGTCTCCGGCATTGGACCGGCCGATGAACTAAGTAGGCACAAGGTATATACACTACTCGTATAATAAATTGATTAAAAAAAGTTTTTTTTCATTTTTTTATTAAATTTTTATTAAATTTTCCTTTGCACAGATACCGATACAAGTCGACCTAGCAGAAGTCGGCAAAAACTACGCAGACCATTTCAATATGCCCGTTTTCGTGAATCTCGAAGCTCCGGTTAGCATCACTATGAACAAAGTACAGACAGTTTCCACGCTGGTTGATTATTTCGTTTTTGGAAATGGTATGAAATTACACGAATGGTTAACTGATATTCGGCCGATAAACCGTCATTAAAATTATTGAAACTATAATATATAATTTTTATTTTAAAAAATTCAATCAAAGTTATACTAATCTATATTACTAAAATGATAATCGATTTGAAGTTTTTTTATGCGAAACTATGAAAAAAAAACAATATTGCAATTTAATAAAAATTATAAACATCTGACGACGGTGAAAATGAATAGGAATAACGAATCGATATAAGTGGCCTCATGTTATTCTATAATTTTTCGTAGGGCTTCTCGCCAATAATGGAATAATGGCTACGGCGCGACTCGATGACAGTGCGGTGATTTTAGCGGCAGTTGGTTCCGCCGATGAAAAACTCCTTAAAGATCTCTCAAATTATCGTACCTGAGGTATGCTTGAAATTCCAATTTCCTTGATAAATAATATTATTTTACTTTTACAAAATCACTTCACTCAAAATGAAATTAATCAAGTGAATATTTCAATCATATTTTTTCATTAGAATTTTAATAAGCGTTTAAAATATTCAAATAAAATAGGAAATCATATAAAAGATTTTTATTAATACAAGAATATTTAAATCCTTAAAAGGTTAAACAATCAATTAGTTTGTTTAGAGTATGTAGAATACACAAATTATACATGAGATCTGATTACGGAAACTTGAATTAAAGAGCCACTGGAAGGTATTAATTGACCTTTTGCGTCATCACATATTGCCACTTAGACTTTCAGATCGCTGTTCCCGACGTACAACGACACGAGTCGCGAGGGCTTCATTTTCATGTCGAATTGCCAGCAGCCAATCAGTCGCGGCAATATTACGCTTAGGTCGGCTAATATATTCGATCGGCCGATCATCGAGCCGGCCTTCCTCGAGCAAAACGAAGACGTCGCTTGCACCATTAAAGGTATATTTACTCAGTATTTTAAAAAGTATTTATTTTCGTCTAAATTTACGATTTAACGAAGATAATTTTTTGTCAAAAGATTTACATTTTTCTTTAAAGAAAAAGGATGGCTAAGATGTTGATAAAAAACATTTTTAAAGCAATTTAATTAATTAAAGCACAAATTTTCGGATAACTGACTTCGGGTAATTTAAAATGTATTCATTTACGTACAATTGTACATACATTCAACGATATTATATACATTTCAATAAATGTAGATGATTATTTCTTTAATTTTTAAAATATTTATTAATAAAATTATTATATATTGAGCTATATAACATATTATTTTGTAATAAAATTGTGCCAATTTCAAATACTCTAAACGCAAGGATTTTTCTAGATTATACATAAACCAAAGAAATCAATTTGCTTCCAAATCCAGTGTTTTTAAGCATACAGTAATCCACGAGAATGAATTATTACTTTTCCAACGCCAAACCCATACTTAATCTGGCCAAGATACAAATCTCCAAAAACTAATTCGTCTCCGCCCCAAACGTAAAGCTTTCCTGCCATTAGCCTCTCACCTACAGGGAGACCCTGATCTGTATACCTCAGGTGTAGTGAAAATTTCAAGAAAAGGTGGATACACAAAAATAATATGAATAATTCATTTTTGCAGCGATAAGACTGGGTCTAGACATCCTGGAGACGCCTTTGTTCCGCGAATTCGGGGCGGAGGTACACGTGCCCGACCTCGAGGAATGCCAGGATTTAACCGCGGATTATCGGGACGACGCGTTCGCCGAGTGCGCGATAAGGGTGGCGGCCCTCACCAGTCACCACCCCTGCGGCACTTGTCGCATGGGCGGAGTCGACAATGACACCGTCGTCGATGAATTTCTAAGGTCTGCTTGATTTTTCCGTCCTTATTGCTATTTATTTTTCAAGCAAGTAATAAACCTTGTAAATATGAAAATATGAAAATGCACTTAAACAAAAGTGTTATTATTCACATTTTCGAAGTATGAAATTTACATTTTCAGATTTAAAGAGTAAGGAAATCGTATACATATTTTTGTGTTTACAAAATTTAAATGTACGATGCGTTTTGCATATATAATCGCGTGCATTCGAAATTTGAAGATTTTAACGATATTTCCAGGTATATCACAATTTGCATTTTAAATGTATACGTGCAATGAGCTTTCCCTTCTATTAAATTATTAACAAATTTATCACAATTTATTAACAGCAGCAAAATCATTTTAACGAAATAAGACGGGCGATTGACATTGGGGCGGTATAAATAACAAGATGAAATTTGCATAAATTATTTAAAAACTAACTTTATTAAAAAATCTAAACAATCAAAATTTATAAACTTTATAATCAATTATTACAACATTAATGCAAACGCCGCGTCGTCGCTTTAGTATACAGTTCATTTCGATATTGCAGGGTACGCGGAGTGGAGGGCCTGCGGATAGTCGACGCTAGTGTACTCCCAACTCCGATTTCTGGCACACCAAACTCCGTGATAATAGCGATCGCCGAGAAGGCGGCTGACCTCGTCAGGCAGACGACCAGTCGATAAAGCAAAGTCCAAAGCAAGAAGTTCCCTTCTCATTCTGCGCGCGAGGAAACATCGTTTTGTGATTAACCACCGTCAGTGCCTTTTTCTTCGCTCACGTCAATCGTTCAGTTGTAGAGAGAAGTACCCCTTGTCCTCGTTCTTACTAGACGCCAGATGACATTCAGTTTATTCCTGTCCTTGCTTTCTTCTTTTAAAGACTTTCGATGTCAGTCGAAAATTTCGAGCGATTTGAAGCTTTTGTGGAACATGGCTGTGATGGAATTTTCAAACGTTTGGTTCTTAAGTCACTTTCGCCATTAGCAGTATTTAATTTTGTCGAAGATTCAATTTTTCTTGGCATTGTATTGCTGAATATTTGTGAATGTCAAGTATTAAAATTTACTAACTTTTCTACAAACTCAATAAATTTTAATTTAAACATATGTTACTTCGAATGTTTAAACTTTCTTTATAAATATTAGTTGACGAGTGCGTGCATGTTTACAGAAACCATGTTAATTTTTAGTTAGTGGTATTACTTCCTTTGTATATAAATGGCGTTACGATAGCAATAACATTTTAGACGATGTTACGAATAACTTTTATATATTTCTAATTACTATCTAATGGCATGCAGCGATAAATCATTAACGTTGACTGAATGATAACTGCAAACATACATTGTATTTCGGATTTTAAAAAATGTTGTGTATTTCAACAATTTAAATGAAACACTTTTATTTTACATCAAACGTGAAGACAAATTGTAAGCAACACTGATGTTACCTTTTAAAAATAATTGAATAAAAATAATTTTGCTGATAATTACATTTGTTTTTAATTTGTCATATACTTGCAGTTATAAATTTCATTATTTTAGTAGTTTATATATATATATATATATTTGTAATCGTAGATATTTTTAATAAACAAACTAATCCATAAAATAACGCTTTACTTAATTAATAATATTATGCTTTGTATTTGTACATGAATACAAATTTTCTTATCATTATTTACATTATCAGCTACAATTTGAACAAATTTTAGATGAAATTCACAAGATCACAAGTACTGCAAATTTAAGGTATAAAATAATTTATCATATAAACTTCAATTTATGCAAATAACTTGATTTCTTTTGAGCGATTTGATTAATAAAAAAATAAAATACTTCCGATTTAAATAATGATTTACGCAATGTACTTTCGTCACATTGTCTATTTTATTTAGGCAAAAAATCGTAAAGATTTTCTTTATATGTTATCAATGATTTTTCACGTATCTAACAAACAAAAATGTTTACATAAAATTTTATATAAAAATCACTTTCACAATTCCACTTAATACGAAGAAAAAGACAATATATGCAATGCGAACATGCAAGATGCATATCTATCTGAACTTTTTCTTTAACATTTGTATAAAAACGTATTCGCAATCATTAACTTTAAAAGTGAATACCTTGATAGAAAAATAAATCGATTATTCAAACATTAGTTATACATACTAATAAATAACATATAAAAACATTCTAAGTATTATTCAAAATTGTGCTGTTTTCATCTCAAGGAATTCACTTTTTGGCCACGAATATTGTTGGTGATCTAAATTCTTACTACTACACTCTTGACCCATTTAAAAAAATGTAAATGAAATAAATAACGTTATAACCGAGAAGAAAATGTCGAAGAATTTTCCCATATGCCTTTTTCAATTGGAATGATATATGCCAGTATGTACAAGTGTACAAAATAATAAATACGATTATGACTAAGCGAATACAAGAAATAAATAATATCGTTCATTTATTTCTTGTATGATTTGCTTATTCTTAAGTATCTTTTTTGTAAGTTCTTATCTGCATTAAATAATTGCAATAATATTTTGATGTTTATCTTTTATCGCCAGTAAATTGTAATAAGCAACCCACTGCACCAAAGTATCCCTAAAATTTTTTAAAATAAATTATTATTTACTTTATCCCGAAGTATTTTTTTAAGAAAAAATACACAATGTAATTAAATTTACCTCGTGTTCTAAAAAGAGAGCCTTAAGTGTTCCTTTAGACCAATAATCCATTGCAAATGCTAGTAACTTCATTGAAATAGGATTAACTCGTAAAAAGTTTCCAACAAATACCACCTGAAATTATAATAAATTATTATTAAACACTATGTATTACATTTTAAATATTACATTTAAAAAAATGCTTTGGTATATAATAATCTTACCCTCTCAATCTTTTCATTAACAGCACACATTCTAGTTATTGATCCAATATTGTTTGTAATTGTGACAAGGGTGGCTCGAGCAAGATCCTCCTTAGAAACTGTATTTCTTCTATCTTTAGAATTCATCTGTCCAAAGCTATAGACATCAGAAAAACTTAAAATACGTGCAATAATTAGAACAAAAGACTACAAGCCCATCTACAAGAAGTGATTAGTGATGCAGGAATTAGTGCATTCAAATGTAATGAAACTAAATACAACAAGTTAAAGTAAATGTAATTATTTAATATAAATATAATTAGTAGTGCAGAAAATAAAATAGCAGAAATTAAACTTAAACATTTTTCTTAAAATTTTTTTTTAAAGATTAAATTTTTTATTTATTAATCAAAATAAAAAATTAATATAACTATTTACATTTTTTAAATTGGTAGTAGATTATTAAATAAACATATTTACATCACATTGAAAAACGTATTTTAATTTTAGACAAAACAAATAATCATAGGAAAATTAAAAAGGTTGCTACATAAAGTTGTATGTTCAAGAGTAACTTTACAAATTTACTACATCTCATACAAATGTAAGATAAAAACTCAAGCCATGCAGAAAATTAATTTTGATAAAATTTACACAATTGATGATTCATTTTATAGCTACCTGCTTGCGACTAAATCTCCTGGTAAACCAAATCGACTGTAATCTCCTCCATAAATATCTTTGACCAATTTATCCACCTTCGTACTATCACCACTAGTTGCTAATTCTATTGCTTCTTCAAATGTATTACAGCCAGTTAACAAGCAACATAATCCTAAAAATGTACCTCCACCTAAACTGAAATAAATTCAATTTTTATTTAACATTTTGATTTAAAATTGATTTAGTTACATTATATGCTAATGTCAAATGGAAGACAAAATTACTACACCTTACGGTAGTCAAAATACATAATAATCGCAAATAATGTGTTTGCAAGAATCGTTGTATTTATTATTTCGTTATTGGTCTTATTTACCTGGTACCACTTATCCTTCTGTAATCACTTGGACCTTGCACATTTAGAATACTAACACCAGAACCAATATTTACAAGCTGAAATAAAAAATGTTGATAAGCATCTGTAATTTCAAATTTGGCAATTCAAAGCAATTTGTGAAAATACATACCAAAAACGGATATGGTTTGGAAAAATCAAAGGGCACTTTCTGGCACTTTTCATCATCTGTTGGATCAGCCCAGTAATAGCACTCACTTGGATTTGTCATTTCAATGTAGAGCATGCCTCTTATCAAACTGTCTAATTCATCGAATTTAGCTAAACTCAGGTTAACTTCTTTCTTAAAGTTTTCTTCGAATTTGTATGCTCCACCACCGGTCGCGCAAACTGTTGTCACCAGATTTGCCATACCTTTGGACTTAGCTAATGCCAAAAAGTTACCCATTTCACTTGTTGGAAATCTGATAAAATGCAGAGTACCTCTTCTGCCCCGTATGCAAACATCATCCATCTAAAAATTCAAAAACATGTACATTAAAAATTAATTTTCTAATGTTTGTCTATAATATTTTAATCGTTTAAATTTCATAAATTTAAAAATAATTATTTACCTGAAGATGTGCATCTCTGTGGCCAGTTTTGCCGTATGCTGAATTTTTTGTTAAGTATTGACGAATATTTTTCAGAGTCTCAACTTCTGCGTCTGCTTCATCTTTTGTTATGTATTTTGGTTCAAAGTATACTAATTTACATAGTGTGCCACCAATGTCCATACCAAACCATGGCATAGCTGAAATGAATAATCATTATGGTAGTTCTATTAGCTTATGAAAAAAAAAATCATTTTTAACTTATTTTTTAACTTTAATTAATTATAATGAATTTTGATTAAAACACTTGATGCTACTTGTGTACTATGAATTTTTAAATTTACGAAATTTTCCATTTTAAAATCCTACTTGACTTCTTAATTTACAATGCAAACCATTTATTGTTTATGAATTATGTACTGTGTTACATCAAAGTGAGGATGTTGTTTGAGAAATATGATCTAATCTAATTTGATACACATGGATTTTAATTTGATTTCATAAAATAGAAAAAACATTTCAAATAGTTTTTTAATCAGTCATCAAAATTCACTATTTTAATATCTTATCTTTTTATACTCAAGATTTTTATTTGAATTTTTTCATATTATAAATTAAAGTCAAGAAAAACTGTTACAAGAAATCTGTTTTCAACTACAATCAACTCTGTGTTAGAAGTGCTATCTACTAAGAAAATTTCAATATTAATACTTTAGTTAGCATTCTACAATTGTTATTACATAACTAGGGAGCTTAATTAGTAGATAAAAAATAAAGGTGGCTAATCCAAGCACACACATACAATTCCCGGACTCACAAGGTGGTGAGTTGTTCTTCGACTGCTTGGCTGATACAGCTGCAGCATTGGTATAACCATTTGAAGCCATGACTTCTTCATTAAGGCAGTTTTCACAATTTTCAGGCCTCATATTTATTTCTTCCAAGTGTTTTCATTGAAAATTTCACTCCAATTGGAATATCAGCTGAAATCAAAATATTTAATTATTTACTTATTACAAGGAATAAATTTATTCTTCAATTTACTTGTTAGTTATTATTCTCCAATAATTTCAACAGGATTAATTGAAAAGTATGTAATATACTGCAATTTATAGTAATTGTCAATAGACATTCCACAATTATTTACAATAATTAATACAGGAGATAAAGAGACTCAGCAGAGGTTAATTATTTATATTATTCACACAAAAACCAACATTAGCATAATATCTGTAATAATTATCTCCTAATTTAAAATTTTGAATAATAAACATAGAAATTTATAATTAAGCTTACATTTTAACTGAATATTTTTATTCGCCTGAAGAGTAAATTTTCATTCATTACACAAAACCTCTTACCGATGTCTTACCGTTCTTACCAATTTCTTCAAGACTGACTGTCTCTAAAACATTTTATATAACGCAGAAATAAAAATAAAAACTTCTTGCGATTATGAAACTTTAATCGTGGATTATTGAAACAATTCTGTAATAGACTGTTGCTCTTGACATTTGACTTTATAGATAAGTTTAGCCATGTAGGCTACAAGAAAAAAATCATCTTATCTTGGAAACGTGTGCATGTCAAAGTTCATTTGCAGTGTTAATCATGCAGCACAAATGCCACTGTGACCCATAATAACCACAGGTGAAATTTGAATCATTGTCCAGCACTAATTTAAAAAGTGAATCACGTCGTTAGCAGAAACAACCGCCGAGGTTAAATTAAACACTAAATAGCAAAAAACATTACCGGGACAAAAATTTGAATTGCAGAGCGATGACGCAAATGACAGGACGGTGTCGCTATATTAATCGAAAAAACAAACAGGTGCATCCTTCCGAGGCATTTAAAGTCTTCGGAGCACGGCAGAATCCTAGCGAAACTCGTCTCGCCGCGCCCAAAACAAACCCCGGGCCGTCCGACGTTAAAGCGAAAAACCCACAATTCCAGTCCGTTTGTTTACAAAAAGAAAAAAAACGTCGCCGCGCAGGACTCCCACGCACCAACACACCCACACCGCACGTACCTGTCACAGCCTCACGACCGAGAGGACGCCTTTAAAAAAAAAAAACTCCCGAACCACCCTGGACGCTGAATCCAGCAGTCACCGGGAGGCAGCCCAGACTCCAGATTACGTCCAGGCGCACACCCGCGCGACGCAGGCCTGTACACACGGCGCGAGCCCCCGCTAACGGTAAATCATCAGATCGCGGGGAATTTCGCTCGGGAGGCGCGGCGGCGGTCGAAGACTGGGCGCCCGACTCACCTGAGCTGGTCATGATCGGGGAGCGCACCGCCACCTCCTCGGCATGGGGAAAGTGACGTCCTCAGCGGGCCTTGCTCGTCGCCGAGGTCGGCACAACTCGTGTACACTTGTGCGTGCGTGTGAGCGCCGCTCTCTCTCTCTCCGACGTGCAGTTGCGCGCGCGCGAGTACCACGACCTACACCTGAGTGCGAGCACGCGACTACTGCCTTTACGCTCCGCGGCGGCACACACGCGCATCAGCCGATCGCCGCGCGCGCCACCGCTCGCACGAGCGGAAGACGTGACGAGGTGGCCTTTTCTTTTTTTTTTTCACGTATTCGCGTCGCTGCGTATATGTAAAAGCGATATGTATAGCCCGCGCGTCAGAGGAGCGGGTCAACAAGGCCGATTTTCGGAGACTGGGCGGTCGTTCGGGTGCTCGGGGGGTTACATCGCGGGGCGAGTGTTGGGCGGCGTGCGCGCGCAATGGGTCGGATATAAGATGCGCCCGCACATCGTACGATATGCGCGGATTTTGCGACGAGCGGTGGGGACGGAGAAGACCGCATATAACTTAACTTACGCTTCGTGCCATTTTTCGCGTGGATTCGGGCCACTCGAATTCGACGCGACGCTTGACAAGCATCGAATCTATCTTTATGTATTGCTGCGAGTGAGTATACATGCAATGCGTTGTAAAGGATTGGTTATTGCCTTGCAGGGCTCGCCAGAATGCGGCGGGGTCGTCGACTTTTAAAAATTGCGACTTTGTAATCGGTATTGTATAGATTTAATTTGTGTTTTTTTTTATTATAACTATAATACGTTCCGATCGGGAAGTGGACGTAAAAATGTAATGATAAATAGTCCGCAGATTGTGAGTAATAAGACATTGAGAGAAAATAGTTTAATAATTACGAAATGATTACCGAGTGCGTATATAAACTGTTATATAATTTCGTGCTCAATTTTATTGAATGATAAGTTATTATTAAAAAAAAAAAAAATTCTGTAATATCAAAAATGTTTTCAAGAACGTTTATGAGCATCTGCACTATATTAAATACTTGAATAAATATTTAAGAAATGCGTTAAAGTATTTTGATATTAAGTTTGAAAAAAAGTACTCAATAAAGCAATTGCACACGTAATGGATGCGTTGCGTAACTTTTTCGTGCTATAAGTGCGTCCAATTTTTCAAAATTGCATTTTCTTTGCAAACTATTATTTTTTTATCACTTTTAATAATGACAGTTAATTAACAATTGATGGACGACGATTAATTTTTTTTAATGTAGCTTTTATCTCTTGCAGAATACTAATTAGTTATAAATACCGTTAAAAATGTGGATAACTGTAGGTACATTAATTATTTTTAACATACTGCTATTTGCAATTTGTCGCAAATTATTTACAGCTATACAAACATTTATTTGCGCAGTACATGCATATCCAATTAAACGAAAACTCAAGATAAACTTGATTTTCTAAATAAAATTAATATTTAATATTATTTTACGTTTAAAAAACGGTACTACTGCTAAAAAATTTAATTTCTTACTATTAACAGCTGTGATAAAAAATTATCCTGGAGAATTTTTAGATGCGACAGTTAATTAAGCTGTTTTATATTACTATAAAATTAAAAAAATGTCAGATACTCATTATTATTCACGACGAGTATGATGATAAACATCGAGTCATTTTCACTCGATTATTAATCTAAAACTTTATTAATATTAATCAATTGATTCACCATTGCCAAAACAATATGTGTTAATAAATATTTATTATTCTTTACTTTATAGTACTAATGTCATATTCAACACACAATTACAGTATTCCTCATTTTTATTTGCATAGGAGACAGTAGCTAAACAATGAATAGATCGCTTAATTAAATTTATTTTTTTAATGTGTTTTCCACTCTAGACCCTTCTTTTTTCACATTTTAATCATTGTTAAATAATTCTTTAAATTATTCATCGAAGAATAACTTTTATTACATTTAAAATATAAATTTTATGATCAAAGAAGTTTTGAATATGTAATTATTTACCTGAAAAAAATTTTAAAAATTACTTTATTCTTCTATTTGCAGATACCAGCGGTTGAATAACGCGCGATCGTTATTGATCGCCCAATTAGTTGGCCGTTTGCTCCCTATCTGATAAATAATTAATAACCTTGCCGCAATAATCGTTTAAATGTAACGGCTGTTGTGAAAACGCCTTCTCACCGATTGTTTCGCGAAGCGTCAGTGCAGATCGCCGACTAACCTGCGAACTCTCGACAAGATAAAGTCACTTGACGAAAAGGAAAAATGGATGTTATGCTGCAAGCTCACCGAGCGAAGCACATCTGCGACGTTCCGGACGGCCTCCGCGAGCTGTGCTCCGACATATCCCGAGAGGTCAGTAAAACTGCGAAGATTTCCATCTTTGAAGTACCTTATTATGCTCCAAAAGTCAATTAAAAATTGGAATTTGACGCCATAATACAGCAGACGAAAAAATAATTAATTTGTTTATAAAAAAGTGTATATAGATGAAACGTCGAAAAATCAAAACATGCTTGCCCTTCGTTAGGTGACAATCTATCAATTTATAAAGCTCCAAGTTCATATTTCCTCATCAACAGTACGTTTATGAGAAAAACTTGAATAATGTGAAAATAATCGTGTAATTCAAGCTGTTTTCATTGAAATATTTTTATATTAACTTAGAACTTTATAAAGTATATCTTTACCTAATGAAGGGCGAGCAACTCTTCGTTTGTCGATATCATTATACTCTTTGTATAAACAACTTTGTATAAACAAATTAATTGTTATTTCGTCTGCTCTGTCGTGGCGCGAAATTTGAATTTTTAATTGAATTAATCGGATCCCTTTCCAAAAAAAAACAATAATTAAACATTATATTCTCATCGAATCGACTAGAAATTAAAAAAACGACTTTAATTATAAATATACGAAATCGACAGGTGATGCGGACTCAGCCGGATGACATTTGCTGCTTCATCGCGGAGTACTTGGATTCACTGGTGATAACACGAGAAAATGCCAAAGGTAATCCAAATAAGAGTTTTTTTTCATTTATTCCTTTTTTTTTCATCAACACTGATTATGCGTGGCAATTATTGACTATGTTATTTTTTTTCATTTCCTTTCAGTGGCTATGAAACTCGTTCAGCACGTGGTGCTGAGGAGCGAGCACATTATGGATATATTGGGCGGCACTAGCCTCAAGCTGGAGGAAATAGCCGCGGCGGCCCCTCGTCTACAAGTTATTTTTATTTTGCCTCGATCTCATCGCAAATTAAACTCGACAAATAATTCTCTATTCGCTTCCAATTTAGAAAGCATTCAGGGCTTACTTGGAGGCGATTGATGCGCAAAAAGAGGAATGCGGCTGTGACGGTAAGAAATATCCGCGTATTGTACAATAGACAACAAATTATTTAAAATAATATTTTGTATATATTTATTATTATTTTTGTTAATTAGGCGAAGAAATTTACGACATTGATGACGAATGCGAATCGACGATTGGAAAAATATTAAAGGAGACTGGAGCGACTAGGGAAGAAGCGAATGCGGCGGCAACAAAAATACAAGTATTGATTAGTAACTTATATAACACAATTATATCTCAAACGCAGAAAATAAAACTGTACGTTATTTTATATTAACAGGCCTTGTTCCGTGGACACTTCGATCGCTTGTGGCTCGCCCAACAGCGGGGCGAGGTTCGATGGCAGCGAGCTATTGTCAATACCATGGAAATTTTGAGGAAATTGGGAATAACGCAAGAGGAAGCCAAGCGCGCCGCTATAATTATTCAAGTATTGTAGTAAACTTTATCTTAAATTCCTTTCGTTACGATGAAAATTTAATTTACGCGCCACGTCACTTATTATTGTGAATTATAATTGTAGAATCAATTTGTAAGATCAATCTAAAATATAAAACAAATTTTTCGAATTTTTCAGTCTGCCTACAGAGGATACTACACAAGAAAGCTACTAAGAAGACCACGAAGTAAATTATCATACCAAATGCTATTATTTAAAATACATAAAAGTATTTCTTCACGAGTCTCACTTAAATATTGATGCATTCACGAGAATTTGCATAAACTTCGTAGAGGTCTCGGAGCACGAGTTTAATTTCACTGCATGGCTCGAGATGATGTTTGAAATGACAGGCCTGACGCTCGAACGCGCCAACCAAGCGGCGACGATTATACAAGTAATTGTTTCCCATCATCGCTCCTTCCTCCCCGTCTTGAAATTCCGACAAAAATTTTTACAGACGCCTCGCCCTTGCTCAATGAAAAAAAAATCAATGAATGACGGCGACCCAAAAAATATTCGCTGATAAATGAACATAAGAAATTTAAAATCAATACTCATCAAGCGCAGTTTGTTGAACGAAGCCAAAACGTTACGTTTGAAAAGGAAATAACGGCTCGTGAAAGTATTATCGAAGCTTTGAGCTTTCTCTTTTATTACCGCGACAGAAAATTTGAAAGTAATGGCTATCGATTTTTTTACATAATCAAGTAATTTCCTAAGTAAACCGGAAATATGATATTGCGAAAAATCACATTTTCGTATTTCACTTTTTACGAGTATTGTAGTAATATCATTAAAATTTCAGTCGTTTCGTAAACAAATTAAGTTTTCATTGAAGGAAGTGATTTAATTAGGCGTTCGCTTATTTTAAACCTTATTTTTCGACCGACACCGATTGAATTATTCATGGATCAGTAAAGTAAATGTTCCTTTTGTTAAGAAAACGTACAGGGAACATTTACGCAGAAAGCGCCCGGTTCACGATTTGAAGAGCGACTCGCATGTTTCTCATACCACCGATTTGGTCACGAGTGTCTCCTCAGTAGCCGTAAGCAAAAGCGTGGCGAAATCCGATGAAACTGTGGGATCAATCGACTCGGATGAATCCGGTGGTACGTTTCATTTTCATTTTATCCTCTTTTTATTTTCAAATATTGAATTGTTGAACGAGTGAAAATTGATTTGTTGAACGTGAGAACAACTACTACTTAATTGAAAGCAAAAGTGGGTCATTCGTTGTAAAAAGATTTTCAGTTACTGAAAAGTAATCTAACGGAGTCTTGCGGATATTTAAGTAACATTTCGATATGTTAAAACGTATAGTAAAGGTCGAGTATAAAAATCAATTTTTTTTTCTAAACGATCGGATATATATTTTTAGGTCGATAGTAACAATATACATAGTGGACAGTAAAGCATCTTTTTTTAAGTTTCGATAAAGAAAAGAAAATAAAAAATATATCCCAACATTCACTCTGAAAATAAAGATTTCCCAGAGCTTTAATTATTCCGTCAGGTTTTTTTACGTTGTTTTGATTACTCATCGCGTTCATAACTCTCAAGAACAACATCTTCATTTTTCAGTGTACAGATATTATCCTTTTTATTTCATTTTTAGAATATTTTTTTACACTGTATTCAATGCTTTTCGAATAGCAGAACAACGTGCCCAAATTTTCGTAGTAATTAATTTCAATTTCGTGATTCTAAAATCCACAGAAAAATGTACAAACAAACTATTCTAATAAAATCGAACGATATATCCATCAGATTTAGAAGTCCAACCAGCAAAACTGTTGAAGCCCGAGACATCGAGAGTGACCATCTCGGTAGCCTCGACGGTGGCGGATGAGGACGAGAAGCAGCATCCAGACGTGGCGAAAGAAAACGAGGATGCTCACACAGTAAAAAGCGAGGCTCATTCGCAAATCGCGGAAGGGTCGAGTGCACCCACCCCCGAGCCCCATGCGAATGAACCGAACGACGAGGAAAAGAGTGTCGCAGACAAAATCGACGAAGGAAAGAGCGAGAACATTAAACACGAAGATGGAAAGAGCGAGGACATTAAACAGGACGATGAAAAGAGCGAGGATGTAAGACCCGAGGAGGCAAAGAGCGAAGTCGCGAAACAAGACGATGCGAGCGAAGTTGACAAGGTTGACGATGAAAAGAGCGCGGCCTAAAGGGATGTGGATAGTTTTCATCAAACTTCGACAATCAATGTTTTCTAAATACAAAAAAAAAATTCTAAAAAGTTTAAACAAAGAAGTGAAATAAATTAGACAAATATAAAGAAATCTGTGATTTCCTAGTGAAAAAAGCGCACATAAATCATTATATTTAAATTTATTCGAGTGTGCAATAAAAAAGATACTCAATAAAACGAACACTTTCAATAAGATACTAAAAACTTTATATAAGATAAAAAAAAGCAAAGTATGATGTTTTAGACAAAGAGTTAAGGACGGCGCGCGCGCATAAAGTTCTGTATAAAAAATAATGATCCGTAAATCTAAGTAAGAATAGTATAGCATATATCAATAAGAATTATTGCATCCGGCGAAATTCCGCCTGCGGTGTTTGCAGCCATTGGCGTACTGCTCCTGCAGGATGGACAGCGAGTCCTTGTGCAGCAGGGCGATCGACTCCGCCGCGGTTTCCTCCTCCTCGTCGAGCTCCTCGTTCTCGTAGCGCGCGTGGGTGTAGATGCCGGAGTCTCGTGACCGACTCTCCCGGTGCACGGGGGCCTTCGGACTGTCCGAACGACGACGACACGCCGAGCAACGCTCGCGGTGAAACCGACGGTGCGATTTTCGACAGTTCGACGAGTCTGAATTTTGCCTGTGATTAAATGGGAATGAAATTTAATTTTTATTTTTCAGTAACGAGTGCCTGAGCAAAAGTTACGAGAGCAAGGTGCGTAACAAAATTTTTATGTTTTAAGCCTTTTGATGTGGTAAAACCAATGAAAAATTATAAAATATATTTTTTTTTAGGTATACTGCATAAACACAGTAATTAACAGACCACAACTCCTTGTAGCTTATTTATTTAAATTATGCATTATAATAGTAAGCAAGAGTAGAAGTAAAAGTATCTAGTATACCATTGTTTGTATTAATCAATTTTTTCTTATTGTTAGTGATACTTTTTATATCTTTGAAAAATAAAACATAAGAATTTTTTAGTAAAATCTAGTTTTTTTACATCAATTATCATGACTAATTTACATGTTATTACAAAAAACGCCGTTCTTCAGAATTTATGTCACTCATTTTAACCGCCGATGTAAAAAGATGTAATAACTTCTTTTGAAAAAAAAAAAACAATTATAAATTTCGTAGCAGTATGTATGCAATTATCTCCTAATAGGAAGTTGTAAATAGCTGCTTATTTATTGATTTATTCTGTCACGTTTTTTCTTCGTCAACGTATGTTAATCAATTAACCTAATTATATTTCTTTAAATTATAAATATTCCCTTCAAAAATGTTCACTTAAATGTACTAAATCAAAATACAATTGAATATAAAAAAAAACGTTTTAAATTTTCTTTCTTTAACATTTTAAAATTTCTAAATTGTTAAAATTCTCTTTGAGCTTTACCAATGTAAACAGCACCGGGAACAGCAGCAATGCACGTGGCAGCAGCAGTGACGTTGATAATATTCGCAATGCACGCAATGATGTAAATGTGCACACCCGACGAATCGCACTCTGCCCTCCTGCGAGCTTTCCGTGGATATTCGAGAGCAGGAATGCCTGGAGCTTTTCTTACGCCCAAGATTTTTCCTCCTCGACGAAGTATCGTGATGCTCCTTGTACTTCGATGAACTTTGCATCTTTCCGTCAGTTTCCACTTCAGAATCTACAACGTTCTCGTCGTTTCGCAACGTTTATCAATTTATACTTCTTCATACGATTTTTTTTTTTTGAAAAGAGCTTTTTCCGTTAAAGTACCCAAATTTTTGCCATTCTCCGAGTCCTCCTTCCATTTCAAGCTGAAGCTTTTGTTCTCATGCAATACGTAACTGCGATTATCGGTCAGCGACGTTGACTTCTGATCACTGAAGATGATTAATTTGAATGTTGTTTAATTACGTTGGAAACTATTTTTTGTTTATTTTTCAAAGCTTTAGCTTCGTAAGCGAGATAAATAGACCAATCCATCGATCACCGAGATTTTTTAACGTTTTGACAGAATTACGTCATGTTAAAATACATGCAATATCTTATTGCGACATGAATGTATAGACCGAATCGTCTCGTGAAAAAAATAAACTCGTAACCATAAATTATAAGAGTACATTAAAATCCGACAAGAAAGAATTGTTGAAAGTACTTTGAAATGATAACATTTATATTGAACTTGAAGAATGAAAATAGCCTTGGCACGTAATATAAAATCGTCAACAGAGCATTATAGACACTTTTTTCATTCAGCCGAGAAACGTCGTCTTAATACGGATTAGAAATTGTGCAATACGATATTACGGCCTGGTCAAGATAATGTAGACATAATATAATTATTGTCCGTTTTGCAATAAACTAATTGCTTCTGTCCTGTTGTATTTTAATTGTCATTATTGAATATCACTGCAGATCGTACTACTTTTGAACAGTAATAATAATTTGAAAAAAGTAGGTGAGATTACTTAATAAGATCAGCCTCTTTCGTGAATAGCGATATAATAACAGATTCATTTTTTAATAGACGTGTACGGTATTTTTTCGCTGAAAGTGTCTGATTAGCTTTGAATTCCCGTATTTTTAACATAAAAACTAAAAATATTCAGAACACGTCGACTTTTGAGATAAAATCATCAACGAATTAATAATTTTATCGTCACAGTGTATAAAGTATTAAAAGTCGTTGTAATTATTTATTTACTTGTCCGATTCGTTGATATTAACTGAAAGAAAAATTTGATCGCAGTTATTATCAAATTTCTCTTTTGTCATCGAAAAATCCTCTTGACAAGTACTTTCGACGCCGTTGGGTTCGAGCTCACATGGATTACAAAGTACTGCAACTTCGTTGGAGATGTCGATTTCTTCCAGGGAATTGACTAACGTTGTATGCACTTGTTTGCTTATTGGATCTTTAAATAAGTCACACTGGGTTGATGATTCGAGAGGCTGCGCAATATCCGAAGACTCGTCTTCTTCATTCTTAAAAAGTTCAGCAAAACAAATATTAATGAAAATAATCATTTTAATTAAGAGATACACTAAACCAGTAGATGCTTTACATATCAAAATTTATAATAAAGAGGATAAAAAACAGTTTATATTACTTCGGAGCTTCGATGAACATCTTCGGTATTGGGATCGAGGCCAAAGTTTTTAGGAAATTTACGACGGGCTCGTTTAAAAGCACTGGCTAACCCGATACGAGAATTGGAATGGCCTACTGCTTCCGTCATTTTTTGATTAAAAATTATTTAGTCTGCCGATGCCTCATAAATTACAAAGGATTGGTGGCTCCTTGGTTAAACTTCGTTAATTATAAACAACCCAGAAGCAGATGCATTCAAGTGTTTTCTTTCACTTTTTGTAGCCTGCTTCATTGCACTCTTAGTTTTTCTACCCTACAAATACATATGACTATATAAATTAAAAATTCTACACAACAATAATAACAAAAAGAACCCAAATTAATTCACTTAATTTTATTTCCTTTTTCACTATCGAAATATAAAATACAATTCGATAACAATACGCTGATTAATAAATAAAATGTCGCACTCAAAACATGTTTCAGTAATTTCCTCGATAGCGCGCAAACTGCGCCCGAAGAAAATGCAACATTGAATACGATCACGTAAGTCATTGTTGAAGGTTTTCGAGTTTAATCAGGCTTTTTTTATTTTATAAGTAATGATCTTATAACTAAAGCGCATCTGTACAAACTGGCTGCTTCAACTCGAAACTCTTCAAGCAAAATATCTACAAACGCGACTTTTCTTATATTTTAAGTTTGAAGAATCGCCGTAAGTATTCTTTTTTTTAATTATTTTCAATCTTCATCGCTCGAATGATGGCAACAGAATTAATCCGCTTATCGCTTATTGCAACGGTTAAGCCGTTAAACCTACCTATGTACAAAAAATATAATGGATCAATAAGTTGTTCGTTAAATACAAAAAAAAAACATCAACAAATAATACAGTGCTTTCGCTTTAGCAGGCTCTAAAACATTCACGACTTCCATTTTCTTTCGATCGTACGCAATACAAAAAAAATATGATAAAGAATCGAATTGGCGAATCATTTGTTAATTTTTGGCTCAAATATATTTTTGTTTTTGATACCTTATTAATCAAAGATATTTTTAGTCTTGTCTTTCGACTACGCGCAAAGAAGGTACATCGAACAATTTTAACAGCGTTCAAGTCGTTTATCACATCATGCCGAAAGTACTTATTTTTAAATTTAAATTCGCCTCCTATGAAAACATAACTCTCGAAAATAAGAAACAAAAATTCAATAAAAAGTCCGAAGGCTCTCGCTTCTTTCCATTTAAAAACTAGTGCTTCATTGTAAACCTAAATACGTATATGTACAAATAGCTCTATGAAAAAATATCGTTTAAATAATTCATTTCGAGGCTAGCGAATGGGGGCGGGGGGGGAGGGCGACGATAGCATCGTCGCGCGGAACAAAGTGACACGCAGCCCACGAAGCAGTGTCATTGCTCTTTGATGCGGACTGCGCGAAATTCAACCAGCGTCCAAGGAAACGGTCTTTTCATTTTTCTTTAATCTCTCTCTGCTCATTCCCCGTTTATCGCACAAATACGTCAACAGACATGGGCGCTCGCTCGCATTTTCGACTTTTTCGTTATTGCTCACAAGATTCTCATATTCTTTTATTGACCGATTGAACTAATTGGCAAAAGAGGTAATCGATAAGCAAGCTATTCGTAAAATAATTAAAAAACGAGACTTGTTATTTGTAAGTATGTAAATTCAAATGCAGTATTCAAATCTACCGCTTACTTGACAAAACTTTCGTTAAATAAATTACTTAAATACATTATGATAAATTGCTTTTTTTTACAGTTACAATATTTGTATAGGTATTTCTTTAAAAAGTGCTATTTTTGTTTACTCAAAGATGCACAATTATGTATTGGAATCGACAAGTTGAATATTCTGTGAAAATGCTCTAAATATCAATTTTTTTAAACATTTATAATTGCTAAAAACATTTGTTTATCTTACTATATTTAATTTTTTTAATATTATTTTATATCTTAGTAAAAGTATGATTTTAAGGTGCAGAGTAAAAAAGGCAGTTTTCAAGAAATGACCCATAGTACATCAGGCACTCGCTATCAATATCTACCAAGTCCTATACAATAAAAGGAAAAATGCAAACAGTTCTTATACTTAACTGTTACTATATTTCCATGTGTAAATATATTTCTTAAAAATCAGTGATTTCCTCCAACTTGTACCGTTATAAAATAAGTATTGCACTTATATTATATATTGTTATTGCATTACTTTTTGGAATTGGAAGATATTGATATTTTCAACATTTTTTCTTTTAATATACAGTAGGAATTTTTGATTTAATAGCTAATTTGAGCTTCAACTATGTACAGTGAAAATCTTTTTAAAATCATAAGTAATTGTACAAAATGTGTTACGCAAAGTCTCGTTTTTGAACTATTTAAATATCTTATTCGAATAAATGTTCCGACAATTGCTAATTACCCGGAACACAGACATTTTTTTAAGTAATTTTTAAGTACTTTTTAACATTACTTGATTCTCCCTACACTATGAACCAACAAGATAATTGATATTCAGTTACTATAAAATGTAAAAGATCTGAAATAATGAATGAACGAAAAAGACAAAATAACTGTAACAGCTAAAACAGCGTTGGCTATATTAATAATGAGCAAGATAAGTTTAAGTATTTGATTATTTCATTTACATAATTAAATCTTGCATATTTTAATACGATTATGCATTAAATTAATTTTTTTTCCAAGCTTAATAAGCATCATGTTTTGAACACATGCTAAGATCTTTTATATTTTAGTGTGATTTAACCAATTCTTTTAGTTTACATTTGTTCCTTGTGACTAGTATCTTTTAAAAAAATTCCTTTTTCTTTTTTTCTTACCTAGTAAGTCACACAACAAATGAACGCTTTATCTCGATATGAAAACATTTGTCCTTTTCCAGTTTCTCAAAAAAAGAGTATTTGATTGACTACACTTGTAATATTGAAATCGGTTCATGTTTACCACAAACGAACGAAAATATATTTCTGAAAATAAATTTGCATTTTGTTCTTTAAAAATTCTAGTTTTTACTTGTTTCAAATCCGCAATATTTACCGTAATATTTCTCCACTGATATGAAAGAATGCATAAATTGTAAGTTAACTACATCTATAATTGCCAAGGTACTGCCTCGAAGGTATCATTGAAATTCACATTTAAATTTCATATTACTCTGAAATTCTAGAAATCGTTCTAGAATTGATTCGATGAACTCTCGAAATACCTCGAAATGTATACTATGCTCTTAAGTCTATCTAGAGTTTTAAAATTCGTAACTTTAATTTCTATTCGCCAAAAACTTCGTCATTCCTCCAAATAAGTCATAAACGAAATTAAAACACCATAAAAAATATTTAAATCCCTTACAAAAATTATCTCGTTTAAAAGATCAGATACTGAAGGAAGCGCACCCTTTTTAAAATTGACCTGGCAGTGTGCTCCGATACATTTCAAGGTAGTCCGAGAATTCCCTACCTAAAAATCCGTCCGTGTTCGATGTCGCTGGGATTTGCGACGAGCGCAAAGGAAATAGTGCAACGAACTTATCGACGATCATCCGAGCGCATCCCTCAGCGAACAACGCGTGCGCCCATGCCTGCCCCTTCGCGCGCCTCTCGCATGGCTCGCCACCTGTTAGTTCATCCAAGGCGGCGCGGACGTAGCCGGAGACTGCGAGACCGGCGCCTGATGATGGTGGTGGTGATGAGGATGGTGATAGCGCTGCATCGGCGGGCCGCGATTGTGGTGCTGCGGCTGTCGCGACTGCGTATAGGTGGGCGGCGAAGGTGGCGGTGGCGGCGGATTGCAAATCGACTGGACGAGCGGCGGTAGGGCCGAGGGCGGCGGCGGAGGAGCCGGCGGTTTCATCGTCGTATACGGAGACATGTGGTTGTACTCGAGAGCCGCGCTCACCGGATGCTCCGGTAGCGCGCTTTGACTAGGTGATCGACTGCCATCGGCCCCTGCAATGTTACATGGATAATGGATTAATTTCTTTTGAGCGACGGGGAGGCGTTATTTATTTTCGCGTGGAGGCAACTCGATCGATTTATGCAGGCTTGCATTTATTTTTAGCAAGGTCACACCCATAGCTATTCTTTTTATTTATTTAAATCCATTGCTTTTCTTCGAGTATTAATATCAGACTTTTAAATATGAATTTAAAAACAAAATTAATTTAATTTAAAAATAAATGTTCTATAAGTTGATTTTAAAATTGAATGAATTTCAGATCTGGCTTTAATAAATAGCTAATTAACAAATACTTGATTATTTTTATAACAGAGTAATTAATAAACACTTGACTGTTTTTATAATAGAGTAATTGTAGTTTAATGTGCTTGCAAAATATTAGTTCGTAATATATTTCAAATTAAGTTCGGTTTAAAAATAGAATTTAAATTTAATTGTTAATTGCATTTGATAACACTTGAATACAATAAGTACAAAGTAGGCCAAACGTATTCCTATGATTTCTTAACTCATTGCGGTCACCAGTCCGGTAAAAAGTATTATTTATTTGTCTTTCTACTTTTGGTTTACTTTTTTATTTTAACAGGATGTAACACAACGAGTGAAGATTCATTACTCAACAACTTTTAAGGCCTTGCTTGTCCTATCTCACAGAGATCTAATCGCAAAAAGCAATTGTACCTAATCAAAGTGCCTCACAGTAAAAATTAAAAAAAAAATATTATGACGTCATATATACCTTGTCTTCTCTTTTCTTTTTTATTTTGGAATATTTACCCTGAACAAGTCTCATCTGCGGTGGTGGCAGATTGATCGGGGGTGGCGGTGCGCCGTGGTAGGGCATGTGGTGCTGCTCGCCCTCTCGGGGCATCGGCGGTGGTCTGTTCGGTGGGAACCGCGCGAAATGCGCCTGCCACGGCGTTTGAGGCGGAAGCCCCATCGGGTGCTGACCCGGTGGCGGAGGTGGGGGCGGACCCACATTACGTCCATGCTCACCGTTCATCGGTTGCTCACATCCTGAAATATAAATTTGTCATCATTTTTGTTCTAGTCATTACTATTTATTTTTTATTTATTTTTCGTATTAAAATCTAGAATACTTAAAAAATGTTGCATACTAAATAGATTAAATAACTTTTAATTTTTTAGAAGACTAAATTTTGATCTAAGATTTGTAAGATGCGTCATGATATAATTAACAAGAAATCTAAAATTTAGTTAAATTAGAAAACTGATTGTTCTATTATTTCAATTTATTAATTTAATGTTTACAATAAAAAAAGTGTCTTATTACCTGGATTATGTCCTGAAAACTGTTGTTCCATGTTGCGCCTCTCATCTGCATGAAAGAGAAAAAAAAGTACATTAGAGACATCATAACGGCGATATTCCCGCTGCGATCAACAAATAATAGAAATGTCCCGTAAGAGTGTAAAAATTGAACGCTAATAAGCTAAAAAATTGATCGTGCACAAAACAGGCTCGTCGTACTCTCTCGCCCCTCCCACAAAGTGGCGCTTCTCGTTCCTACGGAACAAAAGAAAAAAAAACTTTTAAACAGCAACTACTGGATACGGTTTCACTTCGCTCTCAATCTTCGCCGCAGCAAAATGAAACAAAACAGAAGAAAACTGCGAAAAAGTGTCTGCAATAATATGTGTTGGGCTGCGTGGCCAAAGAAAAAGAGAACAAAATAATTTCGCTACATGTATATGCGTTCGATCCGTCATCCTCCAGTGAGGTACCAAAAATAGAAGGGGGAGATCGGGTGCGGGTGTCTTAAGCGAATCGTCGACTCTGTAAATAAAAAAAAATCGCTAGAACAGAATTTTCTTTATCTACGGTCTATTTAGGAGGTACGCTAGTGGCGTGGTAAAATATAGAGGATTAGAGGTGTTATATATATGTATATATATATAGAAACAAGAAACAAACAGCTGAGAGGAATCCGGCCCCTGCAGCTCGTCCAGTTCGGTGTGTTTTGTAGCAAACTGTAAAATAACAATGCAGGATTATAAAAGTCGAGAGTGGCCTCGTTACATCCCCTCGTCGCGGAAAGTACTTCTGGCGGGCTGCTCTTAAGTATATATGTATAGCGTGAAGCGTTTCAAGAAACGGCAAGGTATAATGCAGAGCCAGAAGCGAATTTAAAAAAAAAAGAACAAAAAAATAGAGAACAAAATAAAAGATGCTTAAAACGTTCATTCGCTCTTGGGGTGCTTAAGTAAAGTAAAAGTTTAATCAGCGGTATCTACTGTATGTACAGAGTAAAGTGAGTAATTGGTTTTGTTTTTCTTGTCTACAAGTAGCCGGTCCCGTGACGTTTTGGTTGCCAGGCAGTGCCGCTCTACTTTGGGATCCTTACATCGTATGGGTTGCAACTTAAATAATACATGGTGGGTTGTAGCGAAATAAAAATTTCACATTGTCAATATTTATAAGATATGTACATATGCAACGTCGACGTGGTTACGCCGGTAGATCTAAACTGTTGCTTCCTAATTTTTATTTAGTTTTTTTTTAATTTTCTGATCTTAATTGTCCATCAGACGAGTATATTCATCAAAGACTATTTAAGAAATGATCAGAGATTAAAAAAACTAAGATTTAATAAGTTTCTAATTTTGGCATGAAAGAGCCGACTGTCCTCTGCACCACTCATCTGATAGACAAAGAATTTCAATACGTGAAACCGCAATACGCTTCTCCGTCGTGCCAAATCATACGATCGCTATGAAGGAAAACACAAAATAAAAGAAGAAAGCTAAAACAGAGAAATAAAATACAACTAAAGAGTCGGAGACACTCGCATACATCGTCCTTCTACAGAACCTGCAGCTAAAGGAGAAAAAATCTCAATAAGAAATCGCCCTCTCGCTACTGAACAATGCATAAAAAGAAAAATACATAGTATTAAGTAAATTCCATTCACATATTTAAAAAAAAAGAAGATAATAACAAGAAATAAATAAGTACGGACGAAGTACCTCCCGCGAAGGCGCGCTAAGGGAAGCGGGAGGTGCAAACGACGGGATTTACAAATTAAAAGAAAGGAGGATTGGGCGATACAAAAATGGCTCTGAATTGTAAAAAAAAAAGGTGGACAATGAGAACGAAAAAAGGCACTATACATTGGATAAAGTAGGTATCCTGGGGTGAATAAAATCCGGCAATGTTGCTCGTGATCGGCCATCCCTAAAATATTTTCGGATTAGCTACAGACCTGGATACGGAGGTGGCATTAGCAGCTGCTTGCCGCCGCCGCCGGCGCGCTCGCCCGGTGGTAGGTTTGCGGCACTCCCCGGTGGACCGTGCATCATGTGCTGCTGCTGATCACCTTCTCTGCTTGAACAAGGGAGTTGCTCTTATTAGTCACCACGCCGCGCGCCGTTTTTTTCCGACTCGCGTTCACACTTTCGATTGCTTTCACTTTTTTAATTTAATTTAATTTTATTTTTGTCGGAAATCCCTACTGCCGTCCTCGTTAATGCCGAAAAGCGAAATTTTCAAGGATTGGTACAATTTCATATATAAAGAATATTTATAAAGAATACAGCTACGACTTTATTAAATAGTAAAACAAAAATGTCATAAATGGTACTTATTTTTGTTTTAATTTAGATGTTAAGAAGTTGAAAAGTGTACAGGATAATAAAAAAGAGAATAAAAAGTGCATATAAACATTCTAATAGAAGATTCAATAGCAATTGCTTGGTTTCAATTTTAATTTATAACTTGCTGAGGACGACAATACGTAAACTAGATTTTCTTACTAATGAAAACAAACAAAATTATGATTATTGATTATTATCTTATTTTGACATTGATTCACAAGTGCTTCATAATTTCAACGTCTCTAATAATCTTCACACAACATGATCGGTGCACAACTTCACATTTTCAAAATTTTACAAGTGAAAGATCATTAGAGAGTTAGTCTTTAATACAAGTCATTTTTCTTGATTTGTTCTATATTCAGAGTATGATTTAAGAAAACAATATCTCTTTTCGAAGGAAATTAAATTAGTAATAAATATAAAAATTATAATAAACTTCCTAAGAATTTTTTACACAGAAAATAAAACAATATCTGCCAATTTGTTCGTAATATTCACAGGAAGCTTTGTTGGTTGGTCAATATGCAATGTAATTACTAAACTATAATTAAACATATTCTAAGTTTTGTATAGGATGTAAAAGAATTTTCTTAAAAAATATTCTTATAATAACGCAAATAACGAACATAAATGAACAAATGATAAAAATGTATAATTTAATTAGAAGAACAACATATTTTTAGGGGGTTTTTCTTTAGTGGCAACAAAGAACACATTACAATCCTTTTTACATCCTTAAAAAAAATATTTGAGTTCCTTCGAAAAAAAATTATAACCTTAAAAGTTTAATTACATCAGAATCTGAAATTATTTTAATTACAATCTCAATTAATTACTATAAAGACTTTCCTATACATTTATAAATGTTCGTTATCGGTATAATTATTATTTATATTAGTCTAAAATGTTATTAAAAATTATTTATCTTATTTCCTAAATTTTTGTTTGAGTGTAGGTTTTTCATTTATAAATTTTGTAATTTCAGTTTATTTTCACCTGTCCAAGTCCTGTGGAATTTTCTGAAATAATGGATACGGCAAAAAATATCGTTACGTAAGCTTCTATCACTGCTTACCCCTTTTTACTGATATAAAAATTTCATAAATAAGATTCTTAAATCCTCTTACAAAACGATATTTCTATAACCTTGGTACATCCTGTTTTAAATACTTTTTTTGTATATTTCTTTGTTAATTAATGGATTAGGGTACTTTTTTAAGTTTTAATGTTCTAGATGTAATATTGTTGGGTTATAACTATTAAACCTTGTACATTGTTATTATAAAGGTACATGCTAGCATTTTAGATATAAAAGAAAACGCAGATAAATACTTTTCAATTACAACAAAAATATTCATAATTTACAACAATGGAATTATCTATTTGATTTGTAAGGTATAGATATTGTACTCATAACCAATTAAAATATAAAATTTGTAAAAGACATAATTTATCTTTTTTTTACACTTACAAACAAAAGCAAGCGACTTTTTTTATGGTAGCAAAAAGCTGATAAATAAATTCACGTTGTTTAAAACTGCAAAGCTGCACATCGAAGTTAATTCTTTTTTTTTAGGAATGAATAATGATTAAACATTTTAAAGAGAAATTAATATATTAACATTATTGTTTAGTTTTTCATTACTTTGCATTAGTATTACATAACACTGAAACAGACTATTTTAAGATTAATCATTATTCACTCCGTCAAACGTTACTTTTTTTACATTGGAAAGGTTTTTATTTTGCAATTAAAAGCTCTTGCCTTGTAAATTTTAAGTACTTAAAATGTTTAACCCTTGATATTTAATGCTTGTAACACGCCAAAATTTACAATAATTCAGATTGTAACTCCCGAAAAATAACTTTTCTAAAAGAAGTAAAATAATTAATGCGGTAAATGTCGACACTAAATGGGTTAATTTTGCTTAGAATTCCTGGATGTCTGATTGAAGACATTGCTGGTAGTTTAAAATCTATTGCTATTATAAAAATAAATAAATAAATTTCGTCAGTATCGCTTAACTCTTTTTCTATTTTTTGGAGGAGCCACACATTGTCAACCTAATTTAAATCTTAAGTAGTATGTACTGTATATGTTAATTCGTAAATTTTCAACTTACCCAGTTCCATGGCGTCCCGGTGGTCTGTTCATTTGATGCATCAGAGGTTCCTGTGAACGAATCACATTCGCCATTATAGTAAGCAATTTCAGTGCACATTTTATTGTTTTGAATTATTACGTACTGGTGCACCGTCGACATCAGAAAATCTTCTTTTTACCCCCTGGCCTTTGTGATGTTCTGGTATATCCGAGTTCTGATCAAAATGTGGCTGAGGCTGTGGAGGTTGAACAGCATAATGCATCTGTGATTGCATTTGACCATTTTGATAATGAACTTGTGGGGCATGATATTGAATAGGTGGCTGCATTTCAGGAGGTGGTACACCGTGATGTGGCACAGAAGAAGGTGGCATCTGTACCTTTTAAGGATAAGAGAATTACAAATCATTCCGAGCAGTTTCTTTAAAATTAGAATATTATGTTATTTAAAGGACCAATTAAAAGCTCAGTTGAAATTTGAAATAAGAAACTGGTCTTACCGGCATTTGACCTTGTGGTGGTGGTTGAGGGAGTGGTTGACCCTGATAGAGCCACGGAGCTGCCTGAGGTGGTGGATGAGATGGTGGAGGAACGCTTGTAATGATATTTATGGAATGTTGCATTTGATTAACTGACGGCGGTGGCACCATTTGAGGCGGAGGAACTGGTTGAGGCGGTAATCCTTGATCCCCTGGACCTAAAATTGTAGAATTAAATAAGATTCCTTTTCAAACATATAAAAAATATTGAAAGAGATCCTCTCAAACCTTCTTGAGGGTGTTGCATCTCGCCACCCGGTGGCGGTAGGGGTGGCGGCTGCTGATTGTGCTCATTCATAGATTGCGAGGTGGGCACCATGTAACCTTGAGAACTTGGAGGTGGAGCATGCATCTGCATCTGTGGTGGTTGAGCTTCAAATTGTGGAGGCATGTGTTGAGGAGGTGGTGGTGCCATGCCCTGCGGAGGTGGCTCATGATTCTGTTGCAATTGCTGTGGAGGTGCGCCGTGCTCGCCATGAATGACAAACTGAGTCTGCCCCTGGGCCACGCTCGTTGGCACCGGCTGATATTGAATTTGATAAGTCTGAGAGATAGGCGGCGGAGGCTGATTCGGCGGGAACGGAGGCGGGAAATGCAGCTGAAGTAGCGATGGAGGGGGCGGCTGCTGATTCATATTTATAGGACCTACGAAATTAAGTAAATTAGAGAAAGTTTGATATCGATACTATTTATCGAAGAAACTATTATTAGCAACGTTAATGGTTACCTGATGGAGGTGGCTGCTGCAAATTAACGTTTACGGTTTCGATCATGCTCTGAGACGGCGTGGTAGGCCTAGGCTGGGTATATACATAGGAGACGGCTCCGTTGATTGTTGCACTACTACTTAAGAAATTTTGTTGTGGCGGAGGTTGGCTCATTACGTACATCTGTGTCATTGGCTGAGGAGAATTTTGCGAGCCAGGTGGCGGCATCCCCTGTATCTGCAGTGGCTGACCAGGATGTATTTGATACTGGACCTGATTTATTCCCGGTGGCGGACCAATTAACTGCACTTGACCAACCGACGGAGGAGGAACAAATGTTTGCATTTCCTAAAATGAAATATTAAATTAAAGTTGGAACTAAATAAAAATTACACAAATTCGTAAGTACGAACTTGAGGTTGATCCGTCGGAGGCATCGGCCCTGCAGGCGCTGGAACGTGAACTCCGGTTGGAGGAAGTGGTCCTGGTCCTGGTGCACCAGCAACTGTAGCTGTTATTATTGTAGCCGGTAAACTTACAACAGAGCTTTGAGGATGTTGCATAATATCTAATAATGAAAGAAAAATACATTGCAGATATGTATATTTTTCATCATAAAATTTGTTTTCAAAAGAAAATTCTTTTACCTTGATGAATTGTTACAACATTTGGTTGAGCCAATGTGCCTATATTCATTGTTTGAAATTGTGCTGTAAGAAAATGTTAATTCATTTTATTAAAAAAAGATCGAAAATGAACATCTACAATTTAGAAATGTATAAGAAAAGGTACCTTGTTGAATCGGTTGCATTGGCTGTTGTATAACTTGTTGTGACTGCACTGGTGGAGGCTGCTGTTGAATGTAAGATTGCAATTCTGATTGCATAGTTTGTATTAAATTAATAGCTAATTGTTTTGCATTTTGTAGTGCTACAGGATTTGGATGTCTGTAAAGAAATTCAAAATATTTAGTATATTCTAAATAATATTAATAGGTAAAATTAATACAAGATATTTTATTTCAATTTACTTACTCTATAAACAAATGAAGAGGTTCTGGTGATTCAGTTCCTAAATTCGGATCAACAAATTGTGAACCACGGCCTCTTAATGTAACAGTAGCCCCTGTCTCACCTCGAATGTATAATAGATTTGCACCACCTGCTCCAATAATACGACCTCGTAAATCGAAGCCTTGCGGTGCATTTTCGATTCCAACGCATATTTTTTCCTGTTTTAAGAATTATTTAATAAGAGTTTGCTACTATTGTAATTTAATAATACTGAGAAGAAGTTTTTAAATTTAAATAAAATTATATCAATTTTGTATATAAAGTTAAATTTTTCTCAGTATTATAATAGACAATAATCATAGAACCGCTTTACCACGGATGGAACTCCTGAGTGTAAGCTCATCAAAGGTGGAGGTGCATTTGTAAATCGACTTGGTCTATTTAAAGAACTCCTATGTTCAGTCTTGATAATATCATTAATTTTTTGTACAGCCACTGTGCACATAAAAAAATATTTTGAATAAATAAATAATATTTCGAAAAAAATATCAAAAAAGGAAGTTGTTACATTTACTTACAATCAATATTATGTTTTGAATGTCCTTGTATATACAAATAAAGAGGACGTTCATGAGGACAGCGAGCTTTTTCTTGTTCAGTCATAAACCGACCTCTAGTTGAAACAGTTGCACCTAAATATAAGATATTATTAATCTCAAAATATTTTTAAATTCTAAGTTTTCTTATAAGTCTAAAAATACCTGAAAAGGAGTTAATTTCATCTTGAATAAACCCCTTTGTCAGTAAAGTTCGTGCACTGGGTGGAGTTTCATTGATTTCAAATTCTGTTGTATACATTTCTGCTCCTTTGTATCCACCATTTGAAGATGGCATAAGCTGTTTAATTAACAGTTACATAGTTAGTTTCTTGGATTAATATATTGAAATTGAATTAAATGTTAGAAGTTGTATATACAAAAATATCCTACCTTGTTATTACCATCAATGGTTTTCAATTTTCCCTTTGCCATATGTAAGGAATTGATTCTGATAGCATTCGCAGCCTTCTTCATGGTTGCAGATTTTGTTGCAAAATCAGTGTATTTTAAATTTACAATATACAAATCTTGCAGAGACGGACCAATCTTGATCCAACATCATGTTGCTCTTCAAAGCCACGCTTCTTACGGCGCTGCGAAGTCTCGCGATTTCCATTCCGGTGTTCCGCGAGTCTGTACACAAACGATAAAAAACATAAAATTTTAATAATACATAAAATGCATTTAGACTGAAAATAAAAAACAAAATAATTGTATCTATAAAAAATAAAAGCTAAAAATTATTTCTGCAGTTCAGAATTCTTTTAAAAGGAAAACCCCATTTATTCTCTACTATAAAGTCAGCCTAAATCAAGCATTCTGCATCTGGAATCTGGATAACCGTAGCGCCGCCTATTTCTCTCTCTTTCTCTCTCGCCGACTTAAGGATTATTTTTCGGTCTAACTCCCCGGCTTTCTCTTGCTTCATGGTGCTTACACATGCAATAGAGAATTTTGCCGACGGAAGGCCGAACGTCTACACTGTACAAACCTTCGATAATAAGAGAGATAGTCGGAGGCTTTCCGTCTTTCTCTGACTCACACGGGATTGTATAGTATACCGAAAAAAATTCTGAGCTGCATATGCAAGGATATTTACGTTCTCTCTGTTTATTGGTCTTTCTCTCTTTCGTTTTTATTTTTTCACGTACATAAAAGATCTTTTGTCAAATTACTAGGCTGAAACTGAAAAAGACCAAAACAGAGAACCATAATTTTACAGTAAAAAGGAACTAAATTACCTAGAAATAATTCAAGTCTGAAGTTTACTTTGTACTTGCAATTACACTGGAATAACAATTTTAATAAATTTTGGTAGAAAAAATATTTTAATACAAAGTACTGCATTTTCTTCAAACATATTTGAACCTAATATGAATTATAGATTTATTCTACTCCCTTGGGAGGTATAGACTATTTTAATTTCTTACTGCGAAGCACAGAATTACGTAATATACAATTGAAAATCCTTATTATTAAAATTTTAAGATTATTTTTGGAAAAATGTATTGGTAACTTAACATTTTTTCATAAATATCTTTTAAATCCATGCAAGGTTTAAACGAGAAATTCTTTTAGTTTTGTTGTCATTACTGTAGTATAACTGTTTTTATAAAGACTTTGATCTACCCTACATGTCTATCAGTAATATACAGTGCCACTACTATACACATTTCTAATGCAGGATCTAACGCACATAATTTAGTCAATGAAACAATGCATAGCACAGAGAATTTGCTCTCGCTTACCTTTCTAAATTCAAGTGACATATCACGTTTTTAACGACAATGCTCCGTTAAATCTAACATAAGAAAATGGAGTAATCAAAGCCCTACAGTGTACTATCGAAGCGACTTCTGCCGGTTGAAGTGTATCCATGTAGGCTTCCACTTTTTAAACGGTTTGAAGTAGAACTACTCCACCTTCTTCCTTGTACATACAAATGCAAAGTATCCGATCAAAACTGAAATAAATAAATACATCAATGAATAAACTCTATATTATTCCATTGAATCGATCGATTGGATCCCATAAAGCAAAAGAAATTGCCAAATCATCAAACTATCCGTTAGAAAACCATTGAAAAAAAAAATTGATATCGAAGACACATTGCATCTCGCTCACAGTAACAAGCATTCATCAAAACTCACATGACCACTCAATTAACAACACTGCTAATGCAAATCAAGCATCGTGAAAAAACAGCCGTGCCCACTGTCCGGGCAGCGAGAAAGTTCACGTTAACCAAGAAGAATCCGCCGAATGTTACCAAATAAATCGACTCCTTTGTCACCGTCTCCCGGGCAAAAACACAAGCAGCAAGCTCAGAGTCACCGAGCCATTAAGTATATACCTGCTCTCCGTGGATATGCGCGCGCGCGCGACGACGACGAGCCAGTGGGCTCTTCCTGCGGCCTCTCCCCCGTCTCTCCGCCTCCGCACCAGGTACACCCGGGTGAGCGTCTAGGACACGCCGACGAGCTTCATGGTGTGTACAAGCCGCAGGGACGGCGGCTCGGACTCGCGCGAGGGGGAGAATGGACTGAGCACGTCGGAAGCCGTGTGCACACGGCTGCGCCTGTGTGCGTGCGCTCTCACACACTGCGCGCTGCGGTTGCGCGTGTACGCACCGAGGGACTCCTTCCGGACGGACGTCGCTCTCCTCCTTCACGCCGCTGCTGACTCTCGACCTCCGACGCGATCGCCCGCGTCGTGCACACCCATAGGCACGCGGGACTCGCGGATGCTCGCCTCCCGATCACTCGCGGCGGCACTTTTCTCGTCCACTTCCTCTTTCTTCTGTGCTCGCTCGGCCGCGATCTGCTCGCGGCACGAATGTCGGAATTCTAGGGATGTGCAACTGCTACGCAGGCACCACCTCGCGGCGGATTCTCCGGTTCGTTGATCGGCGACGAGTGCAGATTCTATCGGATCTTTTCGGCCTGTTGTACGGTATATGCTAAAAGTCGAGCTGCAACGCGTTGTCGCGAGGACGCCGCGCGTGCGCACTCCCAGCGTACGACAACTTGCGACCATTTTTCAGTTTACTGTACATTTGAAAGTATCAATTTAAATTGACGATTCACTGATTTCATTATTTCGGTAAAAGATATTGTACCTGATGGAAGTGAATGTTGAAACTTAAATAAAAGTAAATATACGTAATGTGTATGAAGTATACCTTCTAAAAATGTATATGAATGTATTTTAGTGTCTATAAGAATAATCGAATTGGCTCATTTCATTTTATTATCTCCTTTGAAATGTATGTTACTAGAGTATCAGTAAATTGAGTGATTTATACGCAATAAACTTGTTTACACGTAAATTACATCAAAAGCGCGGGGGGCTTGAATCTTGAAACGATTAATATTGCCATACTTGAATTAATGAAGATTATAAGTGAAATAAAATAATTTAAGACAATTAAAGGTAATCTATCTATTCATTTATTCTGCGGAATTATAATTGTGCAAATTGCGTTCGGCAATTATATTACGCGGCGCGATATTTTAAAATAAGCAATTTCGAAAAATTTAAAAAAATCAGCATTCCATTTTCGAAAAATTTTAAACATTCAACAATAGAATTGATAATAATTGAATTTGCATTTAATAAAAATCAACCTTATTGCATGTAAGTATACGCAGGCAAGATATAATATAATTATATTAATCAATATAATTACAAGATAATATTTTAGAATAAAATTATCTTTCGCAATAGTTATGAAAAATAGTATTTACACCTTTCTTAAATATTTTATTAAATAAATATATATTCTTAAATATTTTTTCCATTTATTTTTTGCAATTCAACATAACAATCTTGTTAAATGAATGTGTTAATCCCAAGACTGTACTTTGCATTGATTACGTTAAAAAAAGGTATTTTCATTATCTGATTATTTCTGAGCTGCATTATTTCATGTATTATGCGAGTGACATTATTAATTCATTTAAATTGTTAAAATCTATAATGATAGGCATTAAATTAATTAAATTATGCTAACTACAATATATTGCAATTTTAAATTAAAATCCGCTTTCGAGGAAAAAAATGTTTTTCTCAAACCATTAAGAGCATGATTAAATCGATTTTTATAAAAGTTATTAAGCTCTTTATCGGTGTACAATTGATCAAGCTCATTTCTTAAAATTTATCTATTATGAAATATTGATGATTTCGATTATGAAATTTGAATAAATATTCAATAATCGATACAATAAGTAATTACAGTTTTTTATCAATACAGCATTGATAAAAAATAGTACTTAAAACAACTCGTACGTTTATCTCTTTTATTAGATCGAAACATTCCGATAAGAATTTAGCGATGAATATCAAATTAACTTTTTTAGCGTTTTGATTTTATCGTGCCAAACTCAACAAGCATCTACTCAAAATATAATTCCGATCTTGATATCACGAGAAAATGCTTGAAGAGCTGTAAGATGTTTATAGTCGCGCAGTAATTAATCAATCATTTATGTCGCAAACAATTTTTCAAAAACTTCCATTACATAATGTACAATAAAATGAGTATAATTTTGAAAAATGCCTGAAATGCAAAAAAAATTTACGATAATAAATATTGTCCTCCTAATAAAATTCCTTATAATACAAGGCCACCACGATACTAAACAAATAGAGTAAAATCTATCTCAGAGATTTTTATTAAAAGACGGTACACCAAAAAAAACTTTGCATGACTTTTAATGCAAATATTGAATTAATTTTAATGTAAAGTAATTTAAATTTAATGTTAATTCGGTAAAGTTCACCCACGCTGATGAACTTTGCTTTCAGTATTTGCATTAAATATAATGTTTTCATTATTGTACTACCGTATAGTTTGAATTGAAACTTTTATTATAAAAATTCAATCGTACACGACAGCCTTATTCCTCTCTCAAATGTACATAAAATTAATATTGTAATTTAATGTGACACTAACGTAAATTGAAAACAATAAACAATTATAAATCTGCTTTAAAATCACATTATTTATTAAATATTGAGTAAAGCAAAGAAAAAATTTTCTCTTACAGCTCGGCGCTGACGTGCGCGTATAACTGCCTCGAAATAAGCGCGGGTGACAAAAAATAAAACAGAATAAAAAAATAAAAAACTCAGCGATTGCCGCGGCAAAGAACGCGACTCTGGTGTACGTGCGGAAGGCGCAGTGGTAACAGGATTCCTCCTCCGGCGACGGGTAACTTTAGATGACCGAACGAATGGCTACGTGATTGATTGCTAATTTCGAATGGAGCCAAGCGAGCACGCGGCCGCTCATTTAATTGATCATCCCACTTATTGTGCTTGGGATTCTTCGGCGATACGCGAGCGATGACGAGACCTAGAAATGTATTGGGCTGGCGTTTTCGATGGGATCCGATGCACTGTAGGTCGAAATCAATACCTCGTTTCTTATCGACCGTAGTTTCACTATCGTTCTTCGAACCATACGATTAAGGTGAAATTTTTCGACTTAAATAATTTTATTAGTTAAAAAATTATTGCTATAAGCACATGGTGTATTATAAAATATTTTCTAATTTTATGAGTTAAATAACTTTATTATTTAAAAAAATTATTGCTATAAGTACACGGAGTATTATAAAATCTTTTCTAATTTTATGAGTTAAGTAACTTTATTATTTAAAAAAATTATTGGTAATATGTATGGTAAAATAGTTTTATTGCAAATTGTAATGTTTGTACTGGTCCTTCTTTAAATCTGACGCGAAATTTTAATTACACTTTCTCGTAAGTTGTGCAATAGTATGTTGTGACATGCGATGAGAAGTAAACAGAAGAGAAATTATAAATTTGATGTAATAAAATTAATTATTGCTAATTCTTATACGAATAAGTAGTTATTTTCATTAAATTCTCAGCAATTCTCTTTAATGTGTAAACGTTATTGAAAACATTGAAAAAAAAATGATAATCAATGATAAATTTATTCCGGAGGGTCATTTTTTACTGCCGCATCACACTCCTGTAGATTAAATAAATTATTTACATCTCATCATACTTTTTAAATATGTAAAAGTGTGTAAGTGTGCAGTAGTTGATAAATTTAACAAATTTAATATTCTTTAATCAATTGCTCTTTAAAAAAATGCATATGTAAAATGCAATAAACAGTTTAAATCGTGGTACAGATTTTACGAAGATATTTTTCATAAAAGTCTGGGATGTTTATTATAAACAAATACGCGTGACCTTACTATTGTCCTATAAAAAGTTACTGTATAGTACTAACTTTCTCAATGATGTGTGATGTATTTACTTGACATGACCTTAAAGGTGTATGACGAATGCTCGAAAAACTCGATCCTAGATTTGAACAAAAACTTATTAATACTTCATGCTCATAATTATATGATGAAACAGAAATAAAGGGTAAACCCGACCAGCACTAATTCAAAATGAATTTATTGTATTTTAAAAAAAAATCCCTTTACTCCAGTTTTTCGACCAGTCACAACAATTTTTTCTAATTATACAGAAAAATGTCAAAACCATATTTAAAATATTCGCACCCTATTCCATTAGGTATAATATAGATCGATCTAATATTAGGTAAAATACCAAATTCAGTTACTTATTGATAATCCATTTGATAATCCATTACGTACTAAATATAAGTGTCGCTCCTTATAAGTTGATTTACAATTTTATATAGACGCTTGTCTTCAAGAAAACGTAATTTACAAAAGTTTTTAAGGAAGAACATCTTTTACAAATTGCAATTAATACAAACAGTAAAATCAAAATCCATTCGTAAGCATTCAACAGTAATTAAATATAACAAAAATAAACAGTCCGAGCATTTCGGAGCACTTAAAAAAAATTAAACACTTAGCGCATCCATTCAAATTCGATAAGAAAACAACTGCTTTGTACATTAACTACAACAAAAGGTGAACTCGCGATATGGAAGCATCTGCACGTTTCCCATCCACTTTGCCTCGCTCCGCAGTCGCACGACCAAACCATCAAATCTACAAATGCGACCACGTGGTCAGCGGCGCAAAAGCTCCATAAAACGTGCAAGTATACAAGCAACCACACCGAAATTCTCGACTCGCTTTATATACAGAAAGTATACACCACACCGAAATTCTCGACTCGCCGTGTGTATATAGAAAATATACCCGCACTTTGCGCGCGCGCACTATGTATACCTCTCTCTCTCTCACCCTCGTGCCGGCGGCGCTCGGAGGCTACTGGGGGTCGGCGGTCGGTCCTCTCGGCTCAGTTGGCTGGCGGCCGGCGCTGCGGCGGTACTCGTGGCGAGAGGTGCTGAGAGGCCGTGTGCGCGCGCCCCCGCGGTCTTCAGATCGCGCGTGTGCACCCAAAGGACGGAGAGCGCGGAGCAGACGGCTCTTATCGCTTCGCTCGAGGAACGGCTCTCTCGACATGGACTGCCGTCCTCCGACCATCAGGGGCCTGCTGCTGCTGGCCCTCGTGGGCCTCGCCACCGCCGCCAGATCCTGGGGTGAGCCTTGCGTTCTCGCGCAAAAAACATTTTTCCGTCCTCTTTAAGCCTGGTTAGGTTATCCCCGAAATCGCGACGAGTGTTCTATTCCAGTTCGCGGGGGAAAGCCGGTGCTCGTGGCCGCGTTAAGGGCGCGCCTCCACCGCGACGACCTACGGCACTTTTCCGTTTTCTTTTCTTACGTCGTTACGTAAAGTGCGTTTATTTTCGTGCCGCGGCCGTTCGCCGAGCCGCGCGAGCGATTTTTCAGTCATGACAGCGGCGGAAAGTCGACGGCGCGCGGCTGACACTGTTCCCGATAGCGAAAGTGTGTCGCCGGCGGGAAATCGAACTGGACGCTGGGCAAAAAGAGCTTGGAAGACTTTCGCCACACTTTTCCCCGTTGTCGCTTAAATTCGCGGAGAAAATCGCCGCCAAGGGGATGGAGCGAGTCGAGGAGGGAGAGGTCGGTGTGCGCGCGGCATTACAAGCGCCGGACTCCATTCGCGCGCCTCGCCTCGTCACGTAGGCCAGCAGCCAGCCGCGTGCGCGATTTTTCGCGCGCGCATCTCCCGGCACGACGATGCTGGAACTTGAATGAAAATCTACGGGAATTCGGACGATTTGGAGGTTCGAGAATTCTACAGGCACTTGCGACGTGTTTGACGACGGGAATTTGGGTTTTTTTTTGGGGGGGGGGGGCGGTGGGTCGAGCCCTTTATGTAATAAATGTCAGAGAGGTGCGAAGGCGGTGTGGTTGCCAAAGTCAAGACGATCGTATGCGAGATTGAGGGATTTGAGTGAATTTTGGTGTCAAGCTTCGAGGGGTTTGCACTTAAATTAGCACTTTTACAGCTGCAGTTTCGAGGGCTTCGTTTAAAAATTGTTCAGTCAATTAAGAAACGCACGTAAATGGATTTATAATATGGGTGTACTACTTATTTAGGGCTTAAAATGTTTAAAAACGTTAAATTGCGTAATAAAAGATGATGCATGTTGGAATTTATCGAAAAAAAAATGGAGATTTAATTGTGTTTAAATGAAAAAGCTCTTGCCGCTTGTCTTATGTATACTTTAAAAATGGATGGAGCTTTAACCATCTTTTTGTAGAATGCAATGCAACTTTTTTGCAATTCTTCTTGATGAACTAACAAATTTTATTCACAAAAGTTATCTAATATAAAATTAGTATATTCATAATTTTTTGCCCAAAGATTACTCATGTAAATATGATGTATATAAATGATAGTAATAGCCTTCGCTCACAGTTTTATGTAATCTAATGCTATAATAATTTTATTCATTTAAAACTAAATAATAATCACGTCGTTATTTAATTGTACTTTGATACAATTATAATATATTTATATAACTATATACTATTTCATAATTGTACTAATAATTATAAACCGAATATTATTAAACTTTATCCGAAAGTAAATGAAAAAAGACGCAAGAGCTTGAAGCCGCAGGTGCGCTCGCATACACGTCAAATCGAATTTCCATTGTAAATCTTCTTGATTGAAAAGCAGTACGACACCGAATAAAATAACGAATTGATCACATCGATCGGGCTTAGCGCCGCCTTCGAAGCTCCTCGAAACGTGACGTTTGTGAGTCTTAAAAACCGATAGTGAAATCGAACCTGAAACAACAACAATGGGACTCTTCTAATCGACTGACGAAAAGTCTTATCACGTGACGTATTTGCACGAATTACGCCATGACTGCACCGGATGATAACGGATAAAGTGTCATTTTTTTTTTTAACCATAAACGATTAAATAATTTTGTGGAAAATTTATCACTGGCAGAGTCGATGCTTATCAATATTTATTTACATCATTGTTGGTGTTCAGCGTTTCGCAAGTCAATAGATAAAAGAGAAATGCGAAATCATTGCTCGGAAAAAAGCTCAAGCGATTTATAACGACTTATACACAACGCGAATTGATACGTACGGGTCTAATTTATTCTAGTTGTTCAAGGATTGCTATTTGAAACAAATCATAAATGTCGCGCGTTACCTTGCAGTACATATTTATTCGATGTTAATATACTCTATTATCACTTTTCAGAATTACGTAAGTTAAGATTTCTTTTTAAGATCGATTAATAATATATATCGTCATTCTGTTTTCTTCTTCAATTCGTTTGTAAATAACAATTTTCCCGTTAGCAAACATTTTTTTATCGATAGTTCAACAATTATGAAAATGTTTGCATCGGCGCCTAGAAAACACCGTTCTATTTAATCTAAACTTTAAAATAAAAGTTTATAAACAAAAATTGTATTTAAAATATGCATTTTGAAGTCTTCAATATGTACGGCAATTTTTCGACCTCATAACTTTTTCTTATTTTATTGTTATTGGCAACAGCAAAGGTTAAAACAAGTATTTATCTCTCCTAACAACAAATCATACGAAGAGCCAAAAATAAAATAATTGTTATAATTTAAATAAATGTATTATGCAGCTCACTTATTAATTAATCTTTCAATTACTTGCGAGATAATTTAATTTCATTTGATAAAAAGAAATTGGATAGTAGAAAATTTTTACAATTAATTTAATTTCTCAAATAAAAGGAGGTCGGAATAATGCATTGCGATTAATATAGAAGCGTCACTGAACGTTTGACTGTCTTGATTTATAGTTTAAATTATTTATTACCACTAGCTAAATTTATCACTCGGTATATTTACAAATCGATATCAAGGGTTTAGTATAATTTCTATAAAAAGTCCTATAATCAAATGTTTTCGCCTATAAATAACACTCAATTTGCAAATTTGTTTTCTTTAAACTTTCCACGCAAGTATAATTAAAAAAGAGCAATGAAATACAATAAAATCAGCTGTTCGCACCATCGGCCTCAAATAAATCATCAATCGCAACCCTCTTTCTCGAGCAGTGTTTTTCACTGAAATCTCATTGCATTTACGTTACAAAAAAAAAAGAAAAAATCAAAATCGAGCACCAAGCGCATCGCAAGTGCACATTATACATACACGAGCGACCACGAGAATCCACGTCGACGACGGCTAATTATCGCGAAGTTGCGCAACGCTTCCTTCGCCACGCTGCACCAGCGTGTTTTCATATCAGCGCACGTGCCGGCCGCCCTCACCTTTTTTCCCTCGACTAGCAGGGCTCGCGCCGGGAAATCGATGGAACGACTCTCGACTCCCCCTTATAGCGCTGCTTAATGGTGCAGCGGAAAGTCTCGCGTTATATATTATAGATATATATATATATATATATATATATACCCACGGCTGGAACTTCCTCCTTGCGCGAAGCTTTCGCTCGACGATGCTGTACGGGGTTGGGGTGCGTGTGGGCGTTTGTTATCTCGTCTACGGAGTATTGCCTCGAGCGAAATCGCGGAAAATTGCATGGAGAATGAGTCTGAACAGATTACAGGGGATGACGTCCGGGGTGCGGTTTTCCATTTGCTGAATGAACGGCGGCTCGTTGGTGATGGAAATTTTATTCGGAAGGACGGAGAGGATGGGATCGTACGTAGTCAATATTTTTCGGTTATCCGTACAAGTAATTTAATCATTGAAATAAAAGTAGTTATAGTGAATTAATACTTTTTTTGTTGTTCTTTTTATTTGTCGTATTTGTCCGTGACTCTGATATACCACAAAATGTAAATATTGTTTGTTGCAATTAATCGTATGTTCTAATTTTACAATTTCTGTTTATCAGAAAGTACAAAAAAAAATTAAATTTAAAATATATAACGTCGATTTACCGGTGTTAAGTAACGGAGGTCGTAATTCTAAATTTAAACACGTGTATATTGTATAGATTTTCAAATCCTTTTAAGTTTTGAATTTGCACACCATATAAATTATAAAACAATCATAAAAAGTTTTTACATATCTTGTTTTGACATATCTTGTACAATTTTGTGACAATGTACACACGTACTCTTATATTGTAAGTTGTAAAAAAATCTTAAAAATTATTAACAAGAAATATAAACTTCTATAACTATTTATATAACGATTAACAGCGCATAGAAGTTTAACGAAACACGAAAATAAATTTTGTCCCGTAAAAATATTTCATTCCGCATTAACACGCCGTTGGGTTTACACCCACATCAACAAGTGGTAGTAGATAATAATAAACCGCAGCAAATCTTTTCACCTTAGCCTATAATCCCCTTTCTCGAAAAAGGTGCGTTTTTTACGTAATAAGCTAACACGGGCTCTGCGCCCAATACTTCGACTTCGCCGTCGGAGGCCGAGGAAGAAGAAAAAAGTCTTCGGGCGCGTGCTCAGAGCGAATCGCTCGGGTCACGAATTTCGCGTGCGTAACTATGCGGACTCGCGTGTCCTCGTCTAAAATTACGTCGCGTCAGGCGAAAAGAAGACACGAAGCATATCGGCGACCGTTTGCCTGACGATGCGCTTGCTTCGGCAATTATGTGATGATTTTGCTCGAGGAAAGTCGAGATAACGCGCTAATGTGCACGTAGACACTTTCACGCTCGCTCTAATATAGTACGAAGGTATGAACCACTTCTTATCCTTCTTTTTTTCTTTTCTTTTTTTTTTTTTAAGAGATAATGACTATATTAATAGACTTACAAATCCAGCGCTGTTAATTGCCACATTTTTAAGTACTCGGAGATAATACCCGTTATTTTTTAAAGTCTTTTTTGTTAAATGCGAGAAAAATACTTATGTAATTTTTAATTTACATTTTAACCATAATATTTAAATTTTAATAGATGGTAAAGATTATAGCGACTGTTCGTTGAGAAATTTTTTTATTGTTTCTTTAAGACACGTTTTGAATATTAAAATAATCTAGGTATAAAGAACCTCTCATACTTTAGAAAAAAAAAAAAAAAAGAAAAAAATGTTGCCATGTAAAAAGAAGTTTCAGCTTACGTAATAAAATAAAATATTTTAAATTTCTAGCTCAAGCTAAATTTGTAGTCGTAATTAATCGAAAAATTAATGTATTCTGTCGATAAAGAAATATACAAAAATAGTTTCTACCGTTTTATTTTCCGCAATGTATATTTAATAGATATTTGTTAGTAAATGAGGTTTAATTCGTTTAGTCTATAAATGATTTTTATTATAATTGACTGTGGCAAACGTAGAAATTGAGTCATGATGATAATGTGCACTTTTGAAATTTAAATTGAAAAAAAAAACCGCGTCATTTGAGTATTTTCCATAACTCACCAATAGTGATAAATGTAAAATAGCGACTGAATTTAGTTTCGCAAAGTATCAAAATAATTTTAATAAATCACAAACAAAAAAAAAAATAAAAAAATAAATTACCCATCAGTAAATCAACATTTATAGTAATTCATTACTCAATCGTTATTACGCCGTTTCCGACTCACAGTTAAGTAACAAGAGGTCAAGATTCATTCGTACACTGCTTTTTAGTAAAATCCGCAATCATTTTACATTTAAACAAGACTTTTCTTTATCGCCAAATATAAGCATCGATTGCATTATGGATCACCGCGTTGCCGAAAAGAAAAGTTATCTTAAGAGGATTAGAGACCAGCGACCTTGACAACTATGCCCAAGGCCTGTAAAAATATCTTCCGCTTTCGCGCTCGTAGAAGTTATCGCCAGAGAATGCCTTTTCTACGAGGCTATCAAGGATATGAGCCGCGCAATTGCGATATTGCCGTAGGTTAATGAAACCTGCGATGACCTTTTTCGTATCTGTTTTTGCACCAGTTCAATTGTACTAGCTTGAAACGGTTTGACCTCTGATGTTACTTTTTTTTTTAAAGAGAAAGAATTTTCGCGTTTTATTGTCAAGTGTACTTTTTCTGTTAATTGACACATGACAAGAGCACTTTCGCACTTTTCTTTTTAAATATCAGCGAGTTATGCAAGTGGCGTTGCGAAGAAACAGATTTTTGTCTTGATCGATTCCTCGTATATGAGGAAAACTTTGATTATCTTGGGGTATCTATAAGAAGGGGTCAGCTTTGCGTCTTTTTATCGATAGTATAGAAAATATTTTATGCATCTAGTACTTCACTATAAACTGGAACTTCTGGTTTTCCCGCTTTTATAGTTCAGGCCATTAATTCAAGCGCAGAAGATGCAAGTGTCTCATCAAGAATTAAACGAATATAAAAATTAATTTCCCGTTACATAGGCGCGTTTTTGCAAATGAAACAGTCTGAAACACGTTTTCAGTCCTCCTTTTCGAACGGAATTATTGGCTATCACCGCATAAATTTGCGTGCATTGCTTATATATTGTACCCTCCTGAAGCGATCAATTTCCGCGAGAAGTATATATTTTGCACAGACGAATGTTTTACGCGCGACTAAAGTTTTATAACAGAAGCTAATTTGACTATCTTCCAGATCTGGCGTTGACGGTGGGCAACGAAATCGACTTCTTCTCGCAAAGCGGAAATCTGACTGGCAAAACAGTCATTGCCGAAGCGACGAATCTCGTGGCGATGGCCTACGACGACGACAGCTACACTATGTTCCTAAGCGACGCCAAAAATCGCAGTTACTCCATTTTCAGCATTGATCTAACTGCGAAGAATGTCACTACTAAACCACTACTTAAAAGTGAGTATAACATACTTTTCATTACACTGAGAAAAATGTTTTGGAAAAATTACTATCCAGTCTGGGAGCGGAGCCACAGACTGCATTTAGTGAAAAAAATTACTATGCTGTATTATAAATTTTACTAGAATTCTAGTAAATATTAATAGAATTTTCGTAAAATTTATAATACAGTATATAGTAATTTTTTTCACTAAATGCAGTCCTGTGGCCCCGCTCCCAGACTGGATAGTAATTTTTCCAAAACATTTTTCTCAGTGTATGACACTTTCTGTTTTTTTTATACCGGCTATTAATATTTAAGACTGATAAAATCTTTAGATTTTTTTTAATACATGGCTTTATTCTATATTTATTCGTACACTGAGAGAAATGTTTTGGAAAAACTATTATCCAGTTTAGACGTGGAGCCACGGACTACATTTAGTGAAAAAATTACTAGCCTTTATTATAAATTTTACTAGCATTTTAGTAAATATTGCTACGATTCTAGTAAATATTACTAGAATTTTAGTACAATCTATAATGTAGAATGGTAATTTTTTCACTGAGTGTATTCTGTAGTTCCGCTCCAAGATTTGATAGTAATTTTTTCTTAACATTTCTCTCAGTGTATAGATACTACATAATAATAATAAGATGTCGCCTAAACTGAAATGAAAAATAAAAAATGAAAATTTTCCAGGAGAAGGAGACTCTCAAGTCCTGAGCATGGTCTTTGACAGCGAGTCGCGCACCCTGTTCTGGACCAGTGAAAAGGCGATAATGAAGATGCACGTGCCGCTGAATGGGCCGGCCGACAAGCCAGTCCTGCTGCATAAGCTCGAGCTCGAGAGCCCTCGTAGCATTGCCCTCGATGCGTGTAACAGGTGCGTGTAAGCGACAGCCATCGACGACATAACACGATTCATATCTGAAAATTCGTCCTCGCCTGAATTTTACGCATTTCGAAATTCACGTATTTAAATTGCAAGTAAACACGTTTTTGACGTGTTTGCGGCGTAGACGACGTGAAATGATAAGGACTGGGACGAATGAAAACAAACCGACGCTATCGAAGAGTTGAATGAAAAAGAGGATTCGGGTACTCTCGAATAGCGCGCATTAAGTGTTTTCTCAGATTACAGAATGATAAGCAAATTGAGCGATAAGAGATTAAGAAGTGTCTTGAGACTGTTTTAAATTTGGCCTACATCGCGATTCGCGCGTTTAAAAATAAACGTCTATTTATTGTAATGACTTTTTGAAACGCTGAAAGTATCACGGTCGATTTCCACTGTTATAAATAAAATGACGATAAGTTGTCCTACATGCGAGCGTCCTATAAAAAAAATGGTTTGAAATTATCAAATGATGTTAAAAGTTTGTACAAATTTATGTAAAAGCCTCTTGCTTAACGCTATATCGGAAAGTTTGACTATTCTTCTAAGATCATTTGATAACCTTCGTAAAGCAAATATTCGATTCGGACGAAATTTCATCGAACTTAATTAATCTATTCTCGTTAAATTTATTTCAAACTGTCGCGGCATCAATTCTCTCATTCATTGTCTGACGCGTTCCCATAGACTCCTCAGCGTGCGATTGCCTTGCGAGAATTCTTCTCACATGCGCCCGCCGTCAGATTAACTCGAATTGCCTTCTTAAAAAGATTCCTTCACGAATTCATATAAATTATTGCTTTATCGTTTCGCGAACTCGTTGCTCTAATGGACTTCTGCCTTTTTTAATCAATCGTCAATTATTAACGTTATTATCTCGTAACCTTATAAGCCTGAAGTCTCAGTAATTTTTATTGAATTCCTGATACTTTTTACCAACGGTTTAAAATTCTTATTTGGATTTACCTATATAACAAATTTTATTTATGAAGGAATTTATGTGGATTTTTCCGTAAAATGTGATCCAAAGGAAGTTTTTATAAGTAGAGGAACATATTTCATCTATAAGATTGAAAAGAAAATAGAATAATTATGCTAAAGTTAAAAAGTGTAAAACAAAAAATTAATATTCTTGAAGTATTCAGACAGTGTATAATACACATCGGATAAAAGAATTCTTTTTTAATAATTATTGAAGTAATACTTTCTTTTTTAATAATTATTAAAATAATTCATCTATCTGATAGATTACAACAAGCAAATGAATGAAAAACTTATAAAATATTCTAATTTTAGGCACATCTTCTGGGCGAACAGTAACCGCTCCATTCCAAGTATCATGCGTTCCAATCTGGACGGTAGCAAGAGCACGACGATAATCTCGAAGAACCTTTACGAGCCTACTAGCGTCGCGGTGGACCACAAATCTGGAAAACTATACTGGATCGACGATCTAGAAGGTATCCACTACAAGCTGGAGCAAAGCAACCTGGACGGCACCGAACGCGTAACGCTTGTGCACAGCCAGCACAACGAGCCGGTGCACCTGACGGTGGATCGCGACAGCGTCTACTGGACAGACTTTGTCTACAGCGCCGTCTGGAAGATAGACAAGACCCCCGCTGCGGGCGACATGCCGCGGATCTTCCGCGCGTCCCAGGACTCTAATCGCCAGGACGATCCCACCGCCATCGTCGCCCGAGACAATCTGGGCAGTGGCATAGACTGTCGGACCATGAAGATTGAAGTGGCCAAGAGAAAGGCGACCACCCTGCCGGCACCCTTGCCCACAGTGCACAGCTTTAACAACCTGACGGCGAGTACAGAGGAGACCGACCTGGAGGTCACCTGCTTCAACGGCGGCGTTGCCGAAAACTCCGGCAGTACTTGTCGATGTAAATCAGGGTGAGTGTAACTTCTTCCTTCTTCTAGAGAGAAAGGGAAGGAGCTCATTTCTAAAAGTAAAATTCAAATTTGTTATATTGTCTTAGTAGTTTCTGACACGAGAAATTATGTAAAAAACTTAATTAAGTTATGCATATTTAACTAATATTAAATGTTACTGAAGATACGTGGTAGGAGATAATCTATACCAACTTGAACATATTTCTAAAGTTTTTAGAACAATTTTGTAAATCTTTATTAAAATGTATCAATATTTTAAGTAGAATAATAGAAGGATTGTTTTGCTTGTGAAAGATATATAAAGATCACGTTTGTATACATTTTTTTCACGAGGATAGGCGAACATCGAGGATACAGACTGTAACGTTTTGTTTTTCACAAATGTAGGTTTAGTGGCTCGAGGTGCGAAATTTCCTCATGCCATAATTACTGCCTGAGAGGAGACTGCATCGTCAATGAGAAAGGACTGCCAATGTGTAAATGTGGGACGTCGTACAGTGGTCTGAGGTGCGAACACGACGTTTGCAACGGCTACTGTCTCAATAACGGCCGGTGCTTAATCGACAACGGCAAGCCCACGTGCGACTGCAAATATTCCAGTGGTGTAAGGTGCGAGGTGACTTTTGACATGGCCGAGATCTGCGCTCTGTACTGCATGAACAGACAGCTCCAAGTGACCAGCATCGACACGAGTTCTTGCAGGTATTTTAATGATAAATTGCAATCGTTGGAATTATATATCGCGTTCTAATCTTTAACAGCAAACAAAAAATAAATTTAATTTTTTTTATTCTAAATATTTGTAAAAAAGTTCACACGTATCTTTAAAATTTGGCAGATGCGCTGAGCTTAACCAGACCATCGAAGAAGTCTTGGGTTACGACACGTTCAACTGCACTATTCTCGTGCCCCTGCTCGCGGGCTTCGCAGGCATGCTGACGATCGTCGTCATCTTCCTGAGCGTCTACGTGAACAAGCTGCGCCGTAGACCGCGTATCAAGAAACGATTCGTCGTCAACAAAAGCGGTATTACGCCTCTCACCTCGAGACCCTCTCAATTGTCCAGCGATCAATGCGAAATAACGATAGAGAACTGCTGTAACATGAATATCTGCGAAACAGTGAGTCCATTATTCGCTAAATAAGCCATTGCGCGAAGGTTTTTCTTGCATTCGTCGTTTCTTAGGTGTTTTAGCTGAGAGAGTTAGCTAAACGAAGACTTTTAGTGCCTGCTTCAATCGACTAGAATTTGTCGGATCAATTTATTAATTAGGAATTATTTCAACGTGGCTTTGGAGCTTTAATTTACAACTATGAAAATGCTATATTGTTACTGATTTTTCGCTTCTTTATATTCATATCGTTCATATTGCCTTATAAAGTCTATTTTGTATTTCTATGTTTATTTTAAGGTATTGTTTATTGCTTTAAAAAATCATGAGCATTTTTTTCTTACAGTATTCTGTTAAAACTAGCTGTGATTTTTTTTGTTTATGTTTTCAATTATACAAACTGCTGGTGGCATGATTGGCGTAATCGTTTGAAAAAGAGAAGATAAAACTAGACTGTAGAAGTTTTCAAAAGCAATTCATATAACTCATCGAGCATATTTTATATACATTTTTGTTGCTTCTACGATTCGTGTGAATAAGAAATGTATGATTTTTCATTATTTTTTGTTAAAAACTACGTGATAAAAAAAACAGGCATCGTTTTTAATGTGGTACTTATGTAAATCTGCATGTTTCACTAAAGCTCATTACTTTTGTCACTTAACTCTATTTACACGTATATATTTATGTTGATTAGAATGATTTTCACTTCTTTCTTTTAACTGAGAAATCAGTCGATCATGACAAAAAATACGAGAAAAGTGTGCGATGTCGTATTTAAGAATGATTTTTTATGCACGAAAATCGGAGTGCATTATTTAAAAGAAAAACCACAAATGAATTGTATACTAGAAGAAACTTTGTTCTATTTTGCAGCCGTGCTTCGAACCGAAATTGCGCACGTCGAATGTGCGAAGTAACGGCACGAAGAAGGAGGAAAAGAGCGGCCTTCTGGATCACATGGAGGGCGATGGCAATTCATGCTAGCACAGACTGCCAAACATCGTGAAGCGCCGATTTGCCTTCACAGCGACCCCAGGAGACTGCGCTTTCGCGGCTCACCGCGAAAACATGTTGTTAAGTATTGTTGTTGATGTCCGGCGATCGTGAATATCGCTCGGACAATTTACGATATGTAAAAAATGAAAACGAAAAAAAAAAACTTTTTGAGAGCTTTGATCGAAAACCAAAGGCTTTTGCGCTGAGAAAAGATAGGTCTTTGAGATATTTCACAGTTTGGAGTATTTTTTTATTTGGCGATTAGTGTAAATTGAAGTAAACTCCCACTACCTAAATGTGCACTACAAAATGAACTTTTCTCAGCGCACAATTTTTTATGAACAACTCGTTTATTCGATACGATACGCTATTTATGTTCATCGGTTCAAATTGTAAGTTAACGCAGCCTCTACGAAAACTAATATTTCATTCAACAATTATTTAAAATCATTTCGATAATTTACTTAATTAGATTATGTAGATTTTATATAATTCATTGAAGGTACTTAAATTAGTAAACAAAAAATTACTTAATGAGTTGTTTTATTGAAAATAAAACAAGTATTTTTTGGTTGGAGGCTGAGTTTTCAAAGCTTTATTACGAATTTCAGGCTGACTATGTATAAAGGTTATATCCTCGACGTTTATATATTTTTTTATTTACCTAATTGCGAGAAGCAAGAATGAAAGTCAGTTATTGGAAAAGAATTTCAAAGGGATAAATAATTTTACTAATGAAGTTCAACAAATCTAATTTTTTAGCTCCGTGCTATAAAAAAAAAATTTCAGCTTCATTCAAAGGTAATTAAAAACGAATAAATGATTTTTATTTTTAAAATTTTCGAGAAACTTACAAATCTATCACCACGTGTTCATATAATATTTAAGTCTGCCAGGACCAAAGTGACAAATGTTGGATCAGTTAAGCAGATCAAGTTTTCTCAGAATGAAAAAATGAGTCGAATTTATCTCAATTAAACGCGTTTTATTTATTTATTTCTTTTTAATAAGTTCTCTAATGAATGCATATTTTAAAGATTATATAAAAAAAATTATATTAGTCAGTCTTATTAGTTTCGTTTTTTCTTTTAAGATAAACATTTAATTCTTATCAAATTTTAATAGGTATAGCAACATCTGTTTGTTTACGATATGTTATGAAATGTTTTTATTTGATTCGAAATTGAATTTATCGTAACGAATTAAGTTCATCCATTTATAATTGCCAAAAAAATTTTCAGTTTGAAAGTTTTTTATTTTTATGTTCATTATATTATATTTATGACACATTCGAAAGTGAAAAAATCATTCAAAAGGCATCATTACAGATATTTTAGTTCAATTTTCTCAATTCCTATATATTTTAGTGTAAGATCAACGTTCCTATATAAAAAATTATTGAGATAAATCATAAATAAAACATTATTTATCGTTATTTTAAAACATAAAAAGCGTTTTGAGTATTTATAAAAATGCTTCTATCTACAGTAACTGACTGTAAATATGACAAAAAATCATCTGCAATAAGCACAATCTACAAAGTAACAAAATATATCTTAGTGCCGAGTTATGTACTAATTTTGTATTCAGAAAAATTAAAAACATTGAGACGTCGTTTTATGACGCAAATAGGCAAAAAATATAAACAGTGTGAACAAAATAGATGCATCCAATAAATTGATAAGCCATCCTAAGAGGCCTTGATAATAGCAACCATTCTAAATAGGTACTTAGTGAATTATGATTTTTAGCATTACTTGAAGTTTTCATTTTAAATTAATGTATACTACTTATGTTTTCATATAAACAAAACATACATTGTTCAATTTTATTTAGTAGAGAAATCAATGTCTCATTTTATTAGAACAATTTTTTTCTTCAAATTAAAATCTTCCAAATTAATTCTATATAGTATACAATGCTCTTCCTTATTTTTCCACAAGGGTACTTTTTAAGTTAGTTAATAAAAATTTCTCTCTGAGTCTCATAACTGACTTCATTCGTTTCTTGCTGGTGTATAAAGTGTACTCGAGAAATAATAAGAGTTGGTTTTGAAGTAAAAGGAATTTTTTTCATCGCCGATCAGTGTCACTGCTACTTATGCCAATAGAACTTACTAGCAGACTGCATAGCCAAAATAATGTGATTAAACAAATGTTTTAATTTTATCAGTTTCACAAAATATCTAAATGAAGCGTTGCATTCGAGAAAGCTTTGCAGATATTGATTAACAATCTAAAAAAGATTTAAAATAATTGTTTAATTACTTTAGCTTTGCTTGCAACTCCTGTTCGTTAGAAAATAAGCACCGTAAATTAAGAACTGCGCTGGAAAATATCCGTCTCCCACACACTCATCCACAGAGTTGCGATAGTGGATTTATGGTGAAAGGGATATATTCCTTATTTAATAGTAAATGCTTCTCTATTGTGCGTAAAGTAATCAACGACTTTTGTTTCATTTTTTTGTACTGAAACATTTTTTATTTTGTCCGGTGTACATAAGTATAAGACACCTAATTATTATCTACAAAATGTTGATTGCTTTTCACGCAATATTATGACGACGAAGACATTGTCACTATGTAAATATATCGATAAAAATAATAAAATGGCCTTTATCTTCTAAACAAAAGACTTTTTTTAATGAAAATCTGATTTTGCATAATCTGATCCTTATATTGGTCAACCTCTTCATCATGTTGTTGCCTAAACTTCTATTTTTTAATAAGTCGTTAACTTTAATGTTCAAGAACACGTAATTTAACGCAGTTTTTCACTCAGCAAAAAGTACAACTAATTAACTTATGAAATATTTTTTTATTTGGTCCAAAAATGCTAACATTTAGAAAAATCTCCCAAACATTTTGCATTCAGTTTGTATTTCTGGTATTACTGTAAGTATCCTTTAATTATTTTTTATTAGAATGATAAAACTAGGAACAGTAATGTGCTTATGTAAATTTACTTATTTACAACAAATATTTCTAACTATTCACGAATCTGCTGTCAGTTTAGTATCAGGAATAACAATTTTTTCTCCAGGTTTGAAAGCTGGCATTCCAAGATACGGACAACTAGCACATCTGAATGCATCTCCTAGATAACACTGCAAAATAATGTTTTAAAATAAATTTGTGTAAAAAATGAATGTTTATAAAGGTAATGTGATGCAAAAACATGTAATTTTAATAGATATTTGTCTAAATCAACATAATATTAAAAAATCTCAATTATCAAATTTTCACTGCAAATGATGTTAAACATTTACTGTTATTGTTAAAGTTTAAAGTAATGATTCCTTTCTATTAGAAATTTCTTAACATGTGTATATATTTTATAAGCTTTTGCTTCACCTTTCCTTAATAATTTTATTTTACTTACACTGCCACAAGAAGATTTTGGTTGTTCTTTTGCTGCAGTTTCTCCCTTTAATTCTTCAGCTAATCCACATGAACAATCTTTGCAAGCCTTGCGTTTTCCTGTTGTTCCACAAACTGAAACATTTTATAAAAAGATTTACAGTAAGACAAATTTATTTTATTTATAAATTACTGCAGTGTTTATTAATATTATACGTCAAACTAATTTTGTTATATGAAATTTTACTAGATTAATATCTACCTCTTAAAGAAGCAGGTTGTGGTTTTACAGTATCATTTTCATCCAAAAGAGTATCCTCATCAATTAATTCATCATCGTTATCATCGATTTTCCACACATTAGATGCTGGCTTGTTAAATGATAATTTTACACTTGATCCGATCTAAAATAAGGACAATTGTTAATTGTATATTTACTTTTTACGACTTCCAAAATTTATAAAAAAATAAATTACTTCATATGCAGGTTTATCAGCCACTATTTGATATGCACTTGCACCATTTAACGTTATAGTTTTAGGCTCATTATTTTTTAGTAAAAAGCCATTCAATTTTAATTTAACAACTTGACTATTGAAACCTGTATTATCTTGATTAACTGGCTCTTGAATAACAAGAATTCCATTCGGTTTCAAGATTCGCAGGGATTCTTTCAATAAATCATCACTGTGTTCGTGAGGTGTTACAAATCCTGATAAAATAACATCAGCTGACGATGACTCATTTTTTCCTGAAACCGAGAAATTTTACTTTTCAATAAATAATTATTGAGTTTAAAAAATAGTATTAAACATTTCAATGAAATGTATACACTTAGTAATTTTATAATTATTATGACAACGTAAATTAAATATCTTACGTGTCTGCAAATCTGTGATATTTGTTAATAGTGTTTCACCAGAACTGCCCACAATTTTCTTAATTTCTTCTGACAAATTTTGGGCATCAGTTTCACTCTCGCCTGCAGCCAAAAGAATTACAACTTTGTTTCCCTCTTTTACAAAATTAGCCATTTTTAGTCGATAGCAGAGAGTTATTCACTAAAGAAATTTGAAAAAATAACTTTCAAACAATAATTTCGACGCAATTGAAAGCAACGAGAGCTCCAAAATCTGCCAATGCATTCATGAATCGGCATGAATATTTGGTTATAATGTATGCGTCAAAACATCCCCACCAAAGCACTGAGGCCCTCTACAGGAGCAAAATTCAGTATCTCCTAGGAATTTTCGACTAAAAATTCCCAGATATCTTATGCTTGTCTTCTTGTGCGCAAATTAATTTGCGCATGTTCTGCTGATGTCGCTTGCAAATTTGTAATGAAACTTAAAAATTAATAAAATATGGATAATTATCATTACAAAAGAATTATATCTTATAAATTTTATTTATATCTTTATTTTTTCGATTTTTTTTATTTCTATTGACTGTCATAAATTCCTTTATACTGTTAGGTCGATGATAGCAGTACCGCTGAAAGTGTACCATTAAATACCACACACGGACAAATATGTAAACATAATTTATTTTGAGAAAACCTATTTTCACAACAACAATGATTTTAAAGATTATTGAGGATTTAAAAAATTATAGTATTTATTAAGTAATAAAAACTTTTTGCATTAGGTAGAAATTATTTTATTTATTTAAAAAAATTGTTACCAGGGATGTGGTATTTAACACTTCAACACTCATGCGCTGTTGAATCTGCTCCAAACCGAATGATGAGATAAACCGGAAGCAATTTCAGTTCAATTCATTGGCAGCACTACTGTCGGCACAATGGCGTCGTTTGCGTGATTTTGATTTCGTTTTCTAGGTTATGTTGACAGTTAATATTTTTTTTTATAGAAATTTAATTATTAATATATAGTTTATAATGGAGTGCATCGTAGCGAGTGTTGATCATATGCGATTCGACATTGAAATTGCATTAGATGAGCAATATGGGGCTCTACCGCTTCCCTTCACTGGCATGGACAGTAAGTGCACATCTCTTATAAATCGGTTTATGTTATGATTTTCAATGTTTTGCACATTTAAAGACAATTTTTCAAAGAGTTTAATTCATGATTTGTACAAGCATTATATTTCTATTTTTATTTGTTTTTATTACTATCTTTTATGTATGATAATGGTAAACAAATATTGTTTTTATATTTTTTTTTGTATACTCTTTTAATTAAAGGATTTAGAATTTTTTGGAAATCCTTACAATATTATTCTCAATTATCTTTTTAGAATCTGTTGCTGCAGTTTGTCAGTTTTATCCAAAAGGAACATGTACTAAAGGAGCAGCTTGTCCATTCCGACATGTTCGTGGTGATAGAACAATTGTTTGCAAACATTGGTTGCGTGGTCTTTGCAAAAAGGGAGATCAATGTGAATTTTTGCATGAATACGATATGACAAAAATGCCTGAATGTTACTTTTATTCACGCTTCAGTAAGTATATTAATGAATAATAAAGTTTATCAAATAATTTATAAAACAAATATATTCAATAATCTGTTAAATTTTAGATGCATGTCACAACAAAGAATGTCCTTTCCTTCATATTGATCCAGAAACTAAAGTAAGGGATTGTCCTTGGTACGATAGAGGTTTTTGCAGACATGGACCTCTTTGTAGACATCGACATGTTAGACGAGTTTTATGTATGGCTTATTTAGCTGGTTTTTGTCCTGAAGGATCAAGTTGTAAATTTATGCAGTAAGTTATTGTATTAAATATTATCTTCATTAAGTAAAAAATGTTTTAGGATAATAAAATTCAAATGTTAATAAATCAATGTTTGTTTCTAGTCCAAGATTTGAACTACCTGCCATCCAAGACATGCAGCCAAAGGAGGGTAAAAAAGTCTTGATCACGTGCCACTTCTGTGGCGAGGGAGGCCATAAGGCCATCTATTGTAATAAAATGCCTCCAGATCTGCGAGAGCAGCATGCACGTCAGGAAATGGAACGTGAGTACCATCGAGGTGGTCCAGGTGGCCCAGGTGGTGGCCCAGGTGGTCCAGGAGGTGGCCCAGGTGGTCCACTTGGTGGTGGTGACATGCACCATCGGGTGAATACTCACAATGGTCCTCGAGGAGATGGAACACGAGGACCACAGAAACCTCTGGAAGAAGTTACATGCTATAAATGTAGTCGCAAAGGACATTATGCGAACAAGTGCCCGAAAGGTCATTTGGCTTTTCTTAGTCATGCTGGTAATGGAGCAGGTGTTGATGCTGGTGGTGGAAACCTTTAACACTTTAAGGACAATTTGTTTATGAAAATTTTCTTTTTTAAATGGCTAATGATTTCATTTTGTTAAATTAAAAAATGTAAATATTTTATAATTATATATATAATGTGTTTGGCATCTAGAAATGTAATCGAATCAAATGTGACCATGACCCTTACCTGGGTCATGAAGTGCTCCAAGAAAACCGTTTTTCTTTAGTACTCCAGTGACCCGCCGTGTCTAAATTGTAATTTCGTGTCACATTTAATTTAATGATAATAATGAATTTTTAACATAGGCCAATAACGAAAATTAAGAATCAGTTTTAATGTATTTTAAATTTTTTAATTCATACTACATTATTTACGCAATTTATGAGTAGCTGTATGTTTCTCACACAACGTTAGTAAAATTTAGATTTTACCAATGCTTATTTCTTCACGAGAATTTATCGATTCTCAAGCCAAAATCTTAGATAATTACAGTAATCCTTATATGTTTATTAGCTATATTAGCTATTGTTTAAAGAAAAAACTTTTTAGAATACTTCAACTCTCTTTAAAGGGCACTGTGATAACATGATAACTGATTGCACTTGTCAATTAAAATTTTGGCTTGATTAAAATCAGCAGTACATTAAAGATTTTGTTATGGATATTCCATTTCTTCCCTGTTTATCTATTTCTATTAATGATGCACCACATAATGAATTAAACTTTTATTTGAATTGTAAGAACTACATTTTGAATATGTCAAATGAAAGTTGATTATATAGTATACACAGTGGTATACAAATGAAATTTTGTGAATATTTATTCACAGAATTTTATTAAAATTGTCAAAATTTATTACACATTATTTAAGAACGTGTATATGTCTCTTAAAGAGAAGATAATTATTATTAACTTAAATGTAATGTTTAATTTTGTTCTAGTATAATTTGTATGTAATTAAAAAAATATGACACATCTTCATGATGAATGCATGAAAGGCTGCAGTTTATTCTCACAGCAAAATAGTTAGAAAAAAGAACAAAAACATTTCCTGTAATAGTCAGGTAGCGAATGCTGAGTGTAAAAAGAACATTTACTTTAGAATTACGGACGATAGAAATCATTGATCATGCTAATAAATTGTACAAAAGAACATTTTTTCTAAAACAATGCATAAGGAGATGTTACATTTACCAAAAGAACAATAAATGTAATTAAAATCTACAAAACATGTAATTAGAAAAGAAATATACATATATTAATATAATAACGAAAAGAATTAAAAGTAATTATAAAATAGAAGGTAGAAAATAAAAATCCTCCCAAGTGGACTGTTGGTGTTGATATCCCATCACTGAGTATTGATATGAATTCAGAGGGAGTATTAAAATACTTAAATATCACCAAAAAATTTGCGCTCCCTAGAACCTATTGGCATCAGATAACTGAAGAAAATCGGTGGAATTTTTTTTTGTGAATCTAATCCACTGGTTTTTAAAGAGGATCATATATTAAATTTTTTTCGTTAAAAATAATAATTCTCTGGATTTCTTTCAAGTTTTTAAAATTAGAAGAATATCTCTAATACTTAAGAAAAATATTATTTAACATAAATCTTATTCTTAAGCTCACACAGATTTTAAAATTACTTTTAATCAATGAATGAATGATAGTTGTCTTTTATCACTTAATGAACTGGTTCATTAAATTAATATACAATATAATGAAATATTTTTTAATTTATCTTACCAGAAATAATTTTGTCTATTTTGGAAAATAATGTAGGTACGTTTATCATCTGTAAAGAGCAAGATTGTAAATACACTTCAAATAGTGGCAGTACATTTTATTTACTAAAAACCCTTATACATAAACATGATTAATTATGCTGTTTCATCAAAAGGAAGTTGTTACACACACACTATTTATCCATTCATACATAATTTTTAGACAAAGAAAATATTAATTGCTACTTTATAATTTTCTTTTAAATCTCAATTAAGTGTATGTATATTGATGAATTTGTTTCAATTGTTATATACACTTTTTTAATATGTTGAATAAAGTACAAAATAATACAGTAATATTGCAGTCCTCTATTTAAAATCTTACGTCTACCATTTTATTTTAATAAAAGAAATTAACGTTTATATATGATTTAAAAAAGATAAATTTATTTAAAATTATAATTTGTTCGTCGATTAAATTTTTAATAATGTATTTTTCATAAATCTCATGAATAGGAAACATAATTTTCGAAACATTTACATTTCGAATTTGTAATTAATTCTAAATCTTAGCTTCTAGGAACAAATAGATGTAAATATTTGCTCATTTGTTTATTAAGTAGTAGATGAAAATGGAAGAAAATTAGTACATTATTTTAAGTATTTAACAAGAAAAGTCTAGTAACAAAATGTAAAATTTATATACAAATCGTGACTAAAAGTGAGAGCACAAAATAAGGTATTGCACCATTGTCTGTAAAAAAAAGTTCATAAAAAAATTAATACTAATGTTAAATATGAGCAAATATAGTATGCATTTAATTATAACGAATTATAATTTACATTTTTAAACAAATAGCGTTTAAGATTAATCTCGAAATATTACAATTTTTGGAGTAGCTGGCAGAAAAAAAATTTCCGGTATGAATGTTCATTTAGCGATAAATTCATAAGACTTTTAAAAACGTAGAAAAACAATTAATACATCAATAACGACAATTACAATTAGTCAATTTTTTATAAAATTCAGAAAGTATAAATATTATGACATTTTTACAGTAACTCTTTTTCTATTTTTTTATTATGCAATTTGCTATTATTATTTCTTGAATTTAAGTACATTTCAGTCGTTTAATTAGACAATACTTTGGTTGCTAATTTGAAATATTTTACTGCTTTAATACTTTTGTTGATTTTTATATATGCTGTCTTTGCTTAGTAAAATATCAAACTACTTTTAATAAATGTAACTTGATCTAAAATTTTAACGATAATTAAGCAAATCGTTTCAGGGTTGAATAATACGTCTATAGAAAAACATTTTGCAACAATTTATAAAACCTGGTGAAAAATTTTTCTGAATTTGTTTTATACAAAACAGTGATTATTATTAGCAGATATGCTTATAAATGTTATTTCTATAAATTCTCAAAAAGTTGTACAATGGTTTTAATAGGAATTGTCTTTGATACCATGTTGTGTATAAAATGAAGATAAAAAATTTACCAAACATTCATTTCATTGATTATTTTTTAGTATTTGATCGTTTAGGCTTTTAATTATTATACCTTTAAAAAAAGTTATACTTTAAAAATTATAATCAATTTTATAAAAATTTGTATCTACTTATAAATTAATTCAGTTAGTTAATTTTTTATCATTTTTTTCAGCAAGCTAGTTACTGAGAAAAACTAAAGAACATAAACATTTCTCAGAAGCATTTTACCACCAGGAAATCCATGAGTTATCAAACAAGTTATTCATGTATTTTCGACATCATGTTGGACCATAATCAATAACTTCAACATGATTAGCTGGGAAAAGCCCATAAGTTCCATCAGGAGCTAAGCCTTGCCACCATCCTTCATCTATAGCATCAATATGTGTAATAATATCACCAGGATCAAAGGTTATTTCAGTGTCGTCGGCAGCTTGGTAATCGTACAGAGCTCTTGCTTTCATTCCTGTATTGTTAGGGTCGAGATATAAATATTGTCCAGTTTCCAGTTGTCCATATAATTCATTTTCAGTTTCTTCAATATTTGCTGTAGAGATTACTTCATTTTCTACTAGTTGATGGTCTTGATGAGTTTTTGTTTCATTATGATGAGACACATTATTTTCAACAATTGAATTTTCTTTTACTGGTGCTTCTTTTAATGGAGCTGGTTCTTCTCGCTTTTCTTGTAAATTATTATGAAGCTCTGTAATAAAAGGTTCTGGTTGTATGTGTGTTTGAGTATGTGGCTGTGACTGTGGTTGAATCTGTGGTGGTGGCTGAGGCTGGGTCTGAGGCTGAAGCTGTGGCTGTGGCTGTGGTTGTGGCTGTGGCTCTGTCTGAGGCTGAGACTGAGGCTGTGGTTGTTCAGGTTGAGGTTGTGATACAGTATGTATTTTTTCTGGTTTAGTCTCAACATTTGATTGATTCCTGAAATGCACATTAAGGTACAATTAAAGATGTGCAGATACCGTTACTGAAATAAATTAAAAAAAAAAAAAAATACATAGCAGATTAATACTCACTCAGTTTTAACAGGTGCTTTAAACTTATTTTGTTCAAATGCTTTTTTAGCAGCTTCTACATGATTTCCCTTATGAGACTGAATTATAGGTGTCCTAGTTTGACCAGCACTACTATTTTGTTCAAAGATGGCTCTAGCATTTATTGTTCGTTGGGCTATCAATTGCTGTGCTTCTTTGCTTCTTTGTTTGCGTAATTCATCACTTCTAGACTTTGGTTCATCATCAGAATCACCATTTTTATCATTTGTTGCATTTTGGTTTCTTAAGTTCTTTATTTCTTCAGCTCTTTGCTCAGCTAATCTTTGCTTGGCAATAATATTTTCTTTAGCAGTAACCTGCTCAAAAATTGAATTATTTAAATTTATGCTAATTTAAAATTGAAACTACATAAAAGTAACTGTTTAACTACCTTTTGTTCTCTTAGTTTACTTTCAGCCTCTTCACGTCTTTTGATCTCTTCTTCGATTTTCCTTCGATTTTGTTCTTGCCTAACTCGTTCTTGTTCTAGACGTTGTTTCTCTTCTATTTCCTCTTTCTGCCAAAATTGATCACGCTCACTAGCATTGATTTCTTGTGCTGGTATTACTCTAAAATAACAATTCTAATGTTACAAAATAACTTCCTTTAAAGGCACAAGATATTGTATTTTAAATTACCTTCGATATGTAGTTCCTACTGGTCCTGCATGGCCTCCATTTTCACCTCGAGGTTCATTGAACTTGTAACTGGAAGCTGTAGCTCTTGATAGTTTTTCCATAATTAAATCAACTTCTACATCTTCTTCTGAACGAGCATTAATAGTTATGTGTGCACCTTTCAGTAGTTTTTCTATATCTCTGATATGATTAGCACAAGTTCCTTTCCTTACAATTGGAGCACCTTCTCCTTGCTGTCAAAATAGAATTTTTGTTATAAAAAATTAATAAATTTTATTATAACTTCTAGAAATAATTACCCAATTTATCAGTAAGCATTTTGGCAAAGTAGTCTTAGAATCAATGACTCGACAAAATGCATACATTATTAAGCCGCTGTTTAGCTCTTCGATCATCTCTTCTAATCCTCCCTTTCCAGTGCAAACGACCATCAAATTATTCGTTTGACCCTCATAGCTAAACACAGCCCTAAAAATTCATTGCATTGTAAATTAGCAGTGAACAAATTAAAAAGTATAAACTTAAATTTAAGAGTCAAAAATTTAGTTCAGTCCCCCGTACGATAAAACATTATTTATCTTTTGTAACAACAAGGAACGTAGTGAATCACCGATAATGCCCCGCTCCACCTACAAATTAACAATGACAAAAGATAACAATTGTTTCAAAAGTTCATCAAGCCTCGCGATCAAAACAATGCAACAACAGTCAGCGTAGGAGGCGGTCGCTCCAAAACGAAGTGTCCCGTGGGAAGGAGCCTAATTGCAAGCCCCTAACGCAAAGCGGGCAATTAACTGAGAATGAGAACAAACGGCACAGTGATGAATAACAATTTTCGCTGTTCTCCCCGCGTATCTCACGCGATAAGTTCCTTTCCCTCGCGCACGCGAATTTCTACCTTCGATGCTACGCTCGCGTTCGCGAAAAGGCGCTGACACGCGTTTCGGGCACCTCCCCGCGAGCGCGGCCCCATGGACACCCCGCCAGTCGTTCCCATCCACGGGGGGAGGGGACGGACGAACGCCGGCCCCGTCGGAAGGTTCCCCCCAAGAGGCCCGGGCGGGCGAGGCTCTCGGACACTTGCCAGTTGACGGGCGACTTGTCGTCGACGACACTCCGCCAGGCGTCCACCAGGGCGTCCTTGTTCTTCGTCAGGTTGATGGCCATCTTCGCGGACCCTTTTACTCACTCGCGGCTACCGGACGACTGTATATCACATAATCGAGGCGGGCGAGCCTCGACACTACTTCACTCTCTCTCTGGCGCGCACCCACGCACCCGCGAACCGGACGAATAACGTGGCGACGCGGCCTCAAGTGCACTGCATTATTCAGCGGCGCTCGCCTTTTTTACTCTCTCTTTCTCGAAAATGCAATATATATATGCGTCTCTTCTCGGCTCCGTAGATAAAGGCGAAGTCTACTTTAGTGGCGGCCTCATATATATATATATATATATAGTCTTCGCGATATTCTCGCACGACTTATTATTGTAGATTGAATTGTATGAAGAGTCGAATCCTTTTATTTTTAAAGTAATGTTATACTTTTCATTTACGTTTATACGTAAACTTTTACAAATAAATTTTTTTTGTAAGTTTTTAGTAAAGAAAACAAACTATTATTAATAGTCGTGTTTATATTACCCTATTGAAAGTTTCGTATATAAAATTCCATAAAATAATACAAAAACAGGATAAAACCCGATAATTATATTTATCGGATTTTATAAAATTTGTACACTTTTACTTAAGATTATTTCCATGGGGTACATGTATAGTTCCGATCGTACATTTATATATAACATTTTGTTGAGTATTATAAATGAACTAATATAATTCATTATCAATTTTTTGTAATATGGAGATAGTAACTGGAAAAATAATGCGGTTTTGAAATGTCACGTGATCAGTAGCTTTTCGGTCTTGCGGAACGTCACAACCTGAAATGCAGTGCATTTTACATCATCAGCCGCGTATCTTTTACACGTATGCGTATTGCGTGGATTCCGGTGTTTATTTTTTTGTAAACTTGTTAGTGATACAGGTGCTTTTATTGGGCTGCAACGATGGAGCAATCAGTAATACGAACTCTTCCCATAACCGTAAATTTAGTGATGTCAGTTTGTGCCTATTTTTTAACCGTGCGATTAATTCCAAGTTTGAAAGATACATTTATCAAAGCTAACCTCTACGGTATTGACATGAGTAAAAAGAATCGCGTAAAAGTGTAAGTACACTCTGACAGCGTTCAAGATTTTAATTATTACTTTCGAATTCAACGTAGTTTCTGCGAAAACTGTTGAAAAAAATTAATTGTCTTAATTTTTGTGTTTCTTTCAGACCTGAAGCGTTGGGTGTTGTGTGTGGGTGTACTTTTTTAATTACAATGTTTTTGTTCATTCCAATACCGTTCAGCGATCACATTTTCAAAAATGTGGACTTCCCGCACAATGAGGTATGAATGGATTCACTTTATTTTGATGCTACAATGAATTTTAGTACTTTCAAAAACAACCTGTTGCTCTAGGTTTATTTTATGTGTTCTTTAACAGTAGTGTTTATTATTTTTATTTTGCTTCTTATCTAACATTTAATGGATTCAATTTTGATTGTATATCAAAATTACAGTTCGTTGAGCTGCTGGCAGCTCTACTCTCCATATGCTGTATGGTACTGTTGGGATTCGCAGATGATGTTTTGGACCTAAGATGGAGGCACAAATTGTTACTACCAACAATTGCTAGTTTACCATTGTTAATGGTATATTACGTAAACTTCAATTCAACTCTAATAATAATTCCAAAGCCTTTGAGACCATTTATTGGATTCTCTGTCGACTTGTGGATACTTTACTATGTTTATATGGGGATGCTTGCTGTCTTTTGCACAAATGCTATAAACATATTAGCTGGAGTCAATGGCCTAGAAGTTGGACAAAGTTTAATCATTGCCATGAGTATCCTTGCCTTCAACATTGTGGAGTTATCTGGTGATATGTGGAAGACTCACCAATTTTCTATGTACTTCATGATTCCCTACATAGCCACAACTCTGGCGCTCTTCAAGCACAATTGGTAAGTGTAAAAAAAAAGTAAATTATTTATCAGTAATAACAAATTAAAATTTAATTTTCAACTTTTATTAAATCAATTAAATCTCTTGTAAATACAAAACAATATTACAGTCTTATTTTATGAAATATTCATAATAAACGCAAGATTCACATGTTTCTCACAGAAACAAAATGCAGGAAAACGTTTACTCAATAAAAGTCCAAATCTACATTGTTTGTTATATTACAGTAAAACGTACAAATAATATCGAATCGACCTTTTAAAAAGAGGATTACAAACGCATATTAAAACTTGGTGTATAAATCCGTTATATCATATACGACATACGCAGTAATGATGCAGTGTACACTGAGCGTTCGAGTACAAGTTAATATCACAGTCGGGGGGCGTCGTGATGTCAGCGGTGTGAGTGTGAGTGTGCCTTACTTCTTTCCATTTTTATCATTTCATTTTAAATCCACGATCAATAATAATCGAGTTTGGCATAGAAGTTCTCGACGAGCCAGTCGTACTTCCAGCTCTGGCTCATGACGGTTTCCGGAGCGAAGTAGGACTCCCTGGACTTGTAGGCCCTCAGGAGGCTAGTCTTCTCGTCGAACCACATGCCGCTGCCGATGAGGTCCTCGATGAAGGGCACGTCGAGGCTGCGCCCTACGGCGACGTCGCGCGTCCTGTTCTTGTGGCGCAGCGCCAGAATGATGTTGGCCGGGCCCTGGCAGTACTGACAGTACCAGCCGCCATAATGGTTGAGGTCGCCGATGACGAGGCCGAGGCTCTCGCGACGCTCGTCCACCTCGTTCGTGAGCTCACGCTCGAGCACTAGAGAGTTAAAGCGGTGGGCCTCGCGCACCAGGCCCACGGTGCATGCGCCCACGCTGATCGTGGTGCGCGCCGGGTGCTGCCAGAAGAAACCGAAGACGGACCAGCGCAACCGGAAGCCGATAGGCTGCGGCCAGCCGTCGTAAGTCTTTAGGAACAAGAGAGCGCGCCCGTTGAGGATCTGCTCGGCGTCCGTCGTTACGTAGATGTCGTCGTCGCGGAGGTTGCGCACCACCTTCCTCACATGGTCCCACACGTACTTGGACACGACGCGCGCCGGCTTGCGCGCCTTCGACGCCACGTTTATGTACAGGATCTTGTCCTGCTGCTTACCTAGGAAGCCCTTCGCTGGATAGACAACGGAAGAATACAGTTAGAGGATTATATTATTAAGATGATGACTAGTTAATTCGGATGTTCCGTATGTCGATTAATATGGTATGCTTTCAGTTTTTAATAGATTTTACGAAACAAAACAAAAAAATTGATACTACCAGTTACTTTTTTAAAATCTAAATGATTGATATACGTCGACAAATTAATTACGTTGCAGGTGTATAAATTTGCACTGGACTTTAAATTGTGAAGAGTAGAAATACCCGCTTCGACTAATAATAAAATAGAAGAAAACGAGAAAAACGAAAGAAAGTTCGATTGAAGATTTAAAGACAGTTTTACCCAATTTGTGGCGGAAGTTATCTTCGGCGAGACTAAAGTCGCATACGACGAAAAGATCGACGACGCGATAAAGCTCCTCGACGATGACCTCGGCGATGGCCGAGTTATAGTCGTGCACGTAGAAGGTATGTATGATGCGCCTGGCGAGTTTGCGCCTCTCGAGCTTGACATTCTGTTTCGAGGCCATGATAGCCCGCCACACGACCTCCGGCTGGCCGCAGTCCGAGCCGTGCCAACCCTGGTTGCAGGCGCACCTCTCCGACAGGGCCTCGCCGAACTCGCCACGACGCATCTTGCGGTCGTCCACGCCCGACCGCCAGCACAGTGTGCGGTTGTATGCTTGAAAGAGCTTGAACGTCTTCACGTCTCGCAGGCTCGTCTCGCCCGATATTATTCGCAGCTCCATCGTCTTGTTCTCGTAGTACGCCTGAGGCAGAAAATTCAAATTTATTAGATATTATATGCTCGATTTTTTATGACTAAACGTTAACCTGTCAAATAAATCACTGTTAAATAAAAAGAAAGAAGTTGACTGGTATACTGTGCACGTTGAACAAAATTATCTTAATTTTAATCAGTTCGTTAATAGAATTAAGCATTTTCTTAGACACAGACGATACACAAAAGTGTCTTATATTTGAATTATAAAATTAAATTAAGAAGTTTTTAAATATCGAATAATGTAACTAAACTACTTTTACAAAAAGTATTTTTTTCTTTTCATTTTTCATTCAAAGTGCAATATAATATTTAATTGGCATATTAACAGTCTTTATAACAATTCTAGCATATGATTAACTAATGTTTATAATTTTAATGTAGAATAGAAAAAAAAGGCAAACCTGCGGAGCCTCAAGATCGACAAAGCTGACGGTGTCGCGCAGGGCCGGTGCATTGAGTTCGGCCACGTGCGGCGTGGACGTGACGTAGATCATAACGATCAAGACCTGCAGGACGAGGAGCGTGTAGAGCAGAGCCAGCTTCCAGTCGAGGCGAGTCTGCATGGCATCGCCTTCTTCGTCCGACCTGCTTTTGTGCTTCTTATCGTTGTCCTTCAGACTCGTAGCACTTGGTGAGGACGGCGAATCTTCATCGCTGCCGTCGTTGTCGTTGTCGCTGCTGCTGCTGCTGCTGCCGCTGCTGCTGCTACGCGCTGAGGATTGCTCGCGGTTGGTAGACGCTGCTGTTCGACGAGCGTGAGCGACTCTCCGGCGAGGCTGGTGATTCGCCCGGCTGGATGCATTTAACGCCGAGATCCTCGAACGTCGAGCAGGACATCTACGAGAAGAAATCGGATTAGATATAAATTATACATTGAAATAAGCAATTAATTGCCTTGGGACAAATGGTAATAAAATTTTTTGGTTGCCAATAAGAGGGAAGATTGAAGATTCTGATATATTTGAAATGAAAGTAAGGATTGAAGAAAGAACGTGAAAAGGAAGGTTCAATCGCCCTGATATCATTTGAGGACGGTACTCGATTTAATCGATTGAGTGAACAATTGATTTTGCTTTGAATGGCCCTGGATTTCAAACGTGCCCCAAGAAATTATAGGCAGTTATCGAGACCATTCATCGATTAACTTGGATAATTACAACTGGAGCAATAGTAATAGTTCTATTGATTGGTCATAGTCTAACTAGAAAATCTGGAACGATTCGATCGATCTAAAACCACTTAATTCGTTGTACAGCACTTATCAGCGAAATGAGAACTAGGTAACTTCTGAAAAATTTTACAAAAGAACGTGCCTTTTATTTTCATTAATTCAATACACGAAAATCGAGGCGAATTCAGAATAGATTATCGGTTGCAGTCTTGTGCAATTTGAGAAAAAAAGCAGGCATTCCGACTGGATGACTTATAGCAAATGGGGCAAACATTTGCGTGACGCCACGTAAGTGGAATCTAACAAGAAATCATTGGATTAAACTTCAGTGGCTTCCGCATTTTCTCTTGCACTATTTTTTGTGTTAGCAAACCACAAAGCCAATTATACTGATCAGCAGAAAAAGGATGCACAGTATCAAACAGCTAAATAAATAATTCTACAATAAACCCTCATAAACGACGCAAGAAAAAGATTTAAACCGATGAATGGAAAGAAGAAACCTGCACTTCGGGCGACTTCGGCCTGGCAACCCGCGATCGATGACGTCATCGCGAGCCGCGACTCGCACCTTAAGTGTCGGCAGATCGATTTTTCGCTGGGGTCGTGCGAGACCCGCTCTCGACGACCGGACACATCACGCGAGCATCGGCCGCTCGCTCGCCCGTGCCGTAGGTCGCGGCCTCGTCGTCAGCACTTGTTGGAGCTTCGACTTCGTGTAATTGCACGCTCGGACACGGTCTGCAAAGCTGGTTCCCGACGACACGCGACCGCATCGATTTTTATGCCGCATTTTACGATGGTTCGGAATGCGGTTTCACTAGATTTAGCTGTGGTTGCTGGCAAGTCGATTTTAAATGTGTGACTTTTTTTAAAATCATTCAGTTATGATTTGTAAAAATTAAGGTGGTTATAATGTCAATGCTGCGGCGATAAAATTGTGATTATGACTTTTCAAGTTCTTATTAAATTTCATTGATGAACCGAATTGTTGTAATAATTTATTGAATTTAAATAAAATAGTTTTCACTTAACAAGTATCAATTAAATAATTAAGTAAGCATACAGTCAAGTAAATATCTACTTGAAAAGCACCTTCGATAATTTTATTGTCACGATAATCGCTTTTAATTATAACTTGCATGTTATAATGGATGATTGAACAATTAAACATACTGAAATGAAAAAGAAGTTTAGTTAGCAAAGTTGATTAGTTGTGAACCTCTAATCTGAAAACGTTCATATTTCAAAAAATGAGGTGGCTAAGTGACACTCACGTTGCTCCTTTTAGTCGATTAAATAGAAGTATTACTGCACAAGTGTACTTTCATTAATCACTTCTGTTGCAATTAACATATTCTTTTGAAAACTTTCTGAATATAGAAAACTGAAAGTAATTAATAAAATTTAACGTTAATTAAATTTTACGAATTAATTAGATTTAAAAAAAAATGAATTGGTATAAAAAATTAATGTTCATCACAAACTTTTGCATTCTTTATAACGCAGCGTTAAATAAACTACGAAGTAAACTTGTGCATAAAACTTCAAGAGGCTAGTAATTGAGCTAATTGCATTATATAAAAAAAATATGCCGCAATTATTACACTTAGATCAAGAAACTTTGCCCCGATATTACGATCACGATTATTTTATTAATAAACCGGTCGCGATGCAAATAGTCGCAAAAGGCGGTTCTATATTTATAGCAATCTCCATGGGTTTACGCCCTGCAACTCTAGACACTCTCGGAAATACAATACTCTACTCCACTTCGCGGCGCAAATTACACTTGCGCTTCTTCTTAGGCTTTATGCACTTGCGTCCGCACATTATCCCAGATCAGCCACCACCCATCCGAAAAAAAAATTTAAAAATAAAAATTGGTATTTTAATCACCTTTTTGACATTTCTCCAGTCACACCATGTCTGACACCGCGAAGCCAAATTAAATGCCGGCGCACGTTTTCTTTTCTCTTTTATTTTTGTCTTTTAACAAAAAACAAAAAATCAAAAAAAAAAGAAGCAAAGATCACCTGTGAATGGAGAATCGACGCCGGGCGGAATGAATATAAAAGCGGAGGGTAGGAGAGTCGCCGACGTCGGCGAATTCGCGGCGAGAGAAGAGCGAGTGAGTTTCGCGGCGCGGGGGTGTAACGCCGGGAGCGCGGCCCTCGTGCGAAGTCGGAAAATCGATGGGGCTCTTCACTTCACTTCGTGGGGCTGAAGTTACCATGCGCATTCCCGACCTGCCCAGGATTCGCCCTCCCGCTTTCTCCCACCGACGTCCTGCCGAGGTTCAATATTTTCCTAATTTTCGCAGGCTCGCGCTCGCCCACTCTCACGCCCATTTCACCTTCACTTCGTTCCGAATTTTATTAACGATTTAGATAATAGATAACTTCACTACGATCAGAATTTTATGAGCGAATTAGATAATGAATAACTTCATAGCCTTCTCCGTTTATCCGCTCATTTATGTGCTGAAAAAAAGTCAGTACGATAACAACTATAAGGATTAGTTGTTTCAACTATTATTTAACCGAAACCTATATAAATATATAGTTTATAAAACAAGTCATGATTAGTTGCAATTACTGATTCTTTTTTTTATCACAAATTTAATTAAAAAAAAATAGATAAATAAAAAACACGACTGATCATTTTGCACCATAAATAGAGACTTGAATGAAGACTCGTCTAATGTCGAATTTATTGTAGACATTTTTAAATTATTAACTTTTAATTTTATCAAACGTTAATTATAATAAAAAAGGAAATATAAACAAAAAATAAGTAATAGTACTGATACTTTTTTTTAAAACAGATAGAGAGTTGAATGGAGATAATTCGTACCCAGCCAGTGCCGAATTGTAGACGATAAACATCGCGAGTGCGAAGCTGCGAATCTCGCGTACATTCGGCGGCGCACGCAGGAGACCCTCGACGGTCTAACCTTCGCGACGGGCACTCAAAATAGTCGCGAAAACGGCAGCCTATCGGACGGCAGTATTCGCAAAGGGGTAGGGAGTACACGGTCGGGTCGTTGGACCGCTGACGTAATCCGCGTCATCGCAGCGCGTCACCGGGAGGCGCGCGCGCGCGCGAGCGAACACCTGACCGTAACGAGCCGCGGAAGTGCGCCGAGAACGGGGCAAAAAGAACGAGGCTCCACGCGAAGGAAAGGCAAACAAACTTTCGTCTTCCGAGGCCTGCGTGCACTCTGCTCGCGACTCGAGTGCACTCCGCAAGCTTTCGCTTCTTCGAGTTCTTGTTTGTACTCTTCGTATATTTTTTATTCTTTTTAAAAGTGGAGTTTGTGCAATGGAGGGGGATTTTTGACGTACGAATATTTTGAAACTGTTTTCGATCATTACTTTTTGTTCTTCTTCTTTTAAATAAAATGTATCACCCGTCGATGTTCGAGCTAAACATTTGTTTGGATTTGATACGAAGCTCAGCATCGCGGAAAGGGGGCGAAGATTTATTACGGTCACTCCCACCGCAAGCGCAACTTCGCTGCACTCGACTTCGAGCGAAGTCATCTCCTTTAAAGTCGCAGTTCCTTCACCCCCACAGCGGAATCCATAAAAACCCACCCCATCGTCGTCCAAAAAACATCCCACCCCCTCCCATAAATATCCATCACCCCGCAGCCGCTCATAACTATCCCTCTCGAAGTGATAAAAAAATTCTTAAAAAATCTTCCAAGACCTCGCAGCCCCGGAAAGCAAAGGCCAGCTCCACCCCGTGACCGGGAGCCTCCCGGGGGTAGTCGAGACGGAAGAGGACTTACGGAGGCAGCCGCGGTCGGGCGCCGACGTCGGGGAGCAGCGAACCCCTGGGCGCTCGGCCTGCTGCGGCGCTGCTACTCGTCCCCGTGGCTCGGCAGCGGCGGCATCATCCCTCGGGCCCGCAGTGATAGCCACACCCGCGCGCGCACCACGCGCCACGCGAAAATCCGCCCCGCGACTGCTGCTTCCCGGACGCGCGGCAGACCCCCTGACCCGACGCGCTGCACACCGAGCGGCGGGTATCGCGCGTGTGCGTTGCGGCGGCAAGCTGCTCGTGTACGCAGGCGTCGACGGGGTGTAAGGAAAGAGCCGAGGGCGCAGACGCCCGTGGGGACGATGACACACGCGATGCTGCATATATACCCGCGACGGCGAGGAAGGGGATCTGCGCGGGTCTTGGACGTGGATGCACCGAGAGAAACGATCTCGTAAAAATTATGCTATACCGTGTTTGGCAAAGTGATCGCAATCTTACATTATGAAAGAAAGTACTTATATCTGTGTAGTAAAATTTGCAAACAGTATTGTAATTTTTACTGCATAACTTTTACTATACAGCACCGTATAATAATTTTTTTATAGCAGTAGTTATAGTAATTTTTACAATAGATCAGATTCCTTTCAGATAGCAGTTTTATCGTTTTGCATGTTTTATCGTTGTTGATTTTTATTGATACGATAAGCAATTTTAATTTTCCCGCACTTCTTTTATACCACAATTCGTTTATTTTTTAAGCACACCGTAGGAGCTAGATTAAACTGAACTTATGAAAATGGAATTTCATGTTTTACGAAGGGGGAAAGTTTGGTATGGGTTAAATTTGAAGTGGCAATTTGCATTCTGTTTATTTTGGATTCATTATCTATGAATAAATTCTTGATAAACAGCGGCTGATAAATTTATATTTTTCATAACATAGTTATTTTATACAGAATTGGAACTTTTTACGACAAACTTAAATTAGTATTTCACAAATTTAGCTACGTTATTAATATTTGTTTTTATTTTATATTAAAATATAAAACTTCAATATTTTTATGCTAAAATATAAATAAAAAACAAAGAATAAAGAAACTTCATCTCACATAAAAATTAAAATAACTCTTAGACTTAACTTCTTACGCATACTCATGAATACGAAGTATATATAAGCATACCTTACAAGCCACGGGAAGTACTTATACCCACACAAAAAATCAATTCTATATATATAAAAAAAAAAGAAAAAAACATGAGTGCAAGCATAAAAAAATGTAATTTTCTTTCGCACTAAAAAAAATGTGAAGTGTAGCCACTTTCAGCCCTTGCATAATAAATAAAGTTCGTTCCTTCCACGCAATTAAAAAAAACCGTAAAAAACAGCAGACTCAACGAAAAAAAAAACGCTTCGAAATAATTGCATTGACGAGCTGGCAACGTGACGGTTTACATCATTCAACCCCAGCGCAGGAGCGAGTCCTTTGTACCGCTCGTTAAAGGGTTGAGGAAGCAAGCGCCAGGGAGATAGCGGACTTCTGTTTTCTCCGACCCTCCGATACAATACTCCGCGTACGCCTCGCCGCTCATAATTTATTCGCTCTCACCGACGTCGCGTTGCTCAAACGCAAACTTACGCGTAGGCATCAGACGCCGGCGTCGCATATTATTTTTTATCGTCGCAACGCAAAGTGTAGCATTTATATTGAGGACGAGACGTCGGGCTGTCGACGCGGAAGGAAGGATGATTTGTGGCCATCGCACGGTGGTATAGACGATACGACACGGTGTCGGGCGCGGGGATTACGCCGGTCCCCCTTCGGTTTAATGAAAGTGCGTATCATTTATTTGCGAGGGTATAGGGTACGCGGCAGTGAGTCATAGCCGGCGCGCGCGCTGCCCTTGATCTATTAAAATAATTTCCTTCGTTGATTGCTTTTTCTTGCTGCGATTATTTATTACGATGGAGAAAGTGGGTTGCACAAATTTCGGTTGATTTTTTTTGACAAGGCTTGTGTATTTTTTTTTTTAAATGAATGGGTGTGCTTTAGATGGGTGGGGTTTGGGTTGTAAGCATATATAAGTATTAACACACTTTTTTTTGTAATCCTACGTGAGGTGATCTCATCGTTTGAGGGGTTCCCCACTTTTTACTTAAGAAGCTTAAAATAGGCTTGAATATACCACACGGTCGTATAGCAATCTGTTCTCGATCATTTTATACATTGTCATTTTATCAAGTGTACAATAAATCTGAATAATGTAGATTTGCAATTTGTTATTTTAAATTCGATTAGTGATATACACTTAACGATTTTTTGTGCAAAAAGTATTTGTTTTTCTTCCATAAAATAAATAGAAATTTTTAACATTCGTCTCGATTAAACTTGCATGAAAGAGTAGGCAGCGCTCGCGTAGGTGATGCATTCCAACATTTATTTCGTAAACCGATATCAATGTGATGCAAAATGGAATAGAAAGTAAAAATCCATGCAAAAAACGATCTTCCGGCTCGAATGATATACAAAATGAATCTCGCAATGCTTTAATAATAAATTCACTATCAAGTTAATAAACCTACGAAAAAAAGTCACTTTCTAATAAAATACCTCGCCTATAGATGAAAAAGAATATAAATAATTTTTGTTAATGTACCAAATTTACACACACTGAGGGAAAAAACTTAATAAAAATTGCTATTGTGATTAGGAAAAGAGTGACAGTCTCGATGAGCGAGAAATTTTAGTATGAAAAGTAGCAATTTGTAATACTCAAAATAGCAATTTTTATTATTGAAATAGTAATTTTTATAATTTTCGTACTAAAAATGACTATTTTTCATACTAAAATTTCTCGCTTGTCAAGACTGTCACTCTTTTCTTAACCACAATAGCAATTTTTATTAAGTTTTTTCTCTCAGTGCAGCAACATTTATCGCGCATGAAAACGTCCTTCAGCAAACAGAACTATCTCTCGCCCGTTCCAAAAACGGACGAGCCCCGCAGACAGTGAATTCAACTCAGAGCAAGCACCTTATCTGTCGCGCCAGTAACTCCTTTCTCGTACCTCCGAAAATTCCGAAGCGTGTCCCGGACGTCGTCTGTATCTCAAGTGCCATCCCATCGGCACACGCGCGAGCAGCAATCGAGGCACGCGCGCCGCTCGAGAAAATGATTTCAAGATAAAAAAAAGAAAAATTCCTTTGTACGGTAGGAGGTGGTGGTGCCTGAGGGACGGTCGAAAGTAATGAGGCGCGCGTCGACGCTGACGGTCGCGACAGGACTGCCGGCGTATTTCGGATGCCGGCGGGACGGTGAGTCAGGCCGAGGGGGTTGAACGAACTGTCCTTAGAGGCGCGATTTCCGCCGGGTGTACACGCGGCTGGAGGGGCTCGAGCCGCGACACGCGACGGCGATTTTTCCGCCGCTTTGGACGCACCTGATGGATGGCCGGCGATTACTACGCGGCCAGCCGGCAAGTAGTCTTTCAAGTTGCGACGAAGAAAAATCGACGGGAGTTATGGAAACTTGAATGTCGCTTTCCGTTTATTTGCGAATGATTGTCACAGTGGTTACTTATACTATTTTAGTTTAACCCCGTTTAAAAATCTAAAGAATTAATTTAATGTTGCCTTTTTTAATTAATTATGTACATCCAAAGATTTAAATATGATTAATGCGAGTTATTATTTTAAGCTGGATTTTTTTATAAATTAGAACTGTAGTTCAATAATTTTTATAGAAATTGTCTTCGCTGATTTGCATAGAATGCATTGCGACCTCACAGTGTAGCATTGTTCGAGAACATTTAATAATTGCGCATACCTCATCTTTGGGTGTACAAAAGTACAATGTCATTGCATTTAATTTTGAATGCTTATTCGAAATGAATGTTTCAATAATTTATTTTACTATAAAAACTGTTAAATAAAAATAATCGCCGAAATAAAAAAAATGGTTTAATCAACGTGGGATAAAGAAACTAAATTAAGTGATCTTATTGTATAAAGAATCCTAACAATATTCGCACTGCGGTTAGTTAATTGAAATCTACCCACATACAATGAACGAATTCCCAATTATAATTCAGGACGGTTATTCACTCATAATACTTTATACACTGCAAAATGGCCTTAATTGTTTTAGGAACCCTTTAAATATAAAACGAATTTTATTTATCAATACTTATTTTTAGTTATAAGAAACTGTTTTAAATAAATAAATAAAATTATTATTTTAACAATTTAATTTTTTTCAGAAGTTACAATTCCATTATTAAACGAACGAAAGAGTTATTTAATTTAAGTCCAATTCAAATTTTAAATGAAAAATACAATGTTCCTCTTTGAGGATTAAGATAAAAATATATTATCTGCACTGGCGTGTTCGCGCAAATTAATGCCATTAGTAACTCGGTGCACGCGGCCCGTCATTTTCGCAGTAAAGCACATCATTGTGCAGCCAACATGTGTATCAAATTATAGAACTCCGAGAAACCTCAATGATATCACGATTGTATTTAGTCAATTTTAATTCTCATTATATGCAATTTAAAAGTAGAAATTACTGAAAGTTTTACTACAAGTTCCCACTAACTACTTTCTAACTAATTTCTAACGAAATGCAAAATTCAAAATCATAGAGTATTAATAAATAGCTCCACTTCAAAACTGCAGACGAATGCAAAACGTACTGTAAGTAGTAAAAAAACTTGTACATCACATCTGGAGTAAATCTGGCGAGAATCCGTTGATCTCTCCAGAAGCTATTTTAAAATTTCAAAACCAAAACGACGAATTTCTTCAGTGCTCCCCTGAAGCGACAAAAAACTCCTCCTACAACCTTCTTTTTCTCACAGCGAATGGCCAAACTATAGAAGTCACTGCCTCGTCTCTTCTTTCTCAAAAACTTTCAAATGCATGTAAAAACAATGCGGCAACGCTCCTTCAACTTGAGAACTTTAACACAGAAAACCTGCGCCCCTCGATCACCAAAAAAAAAAAAATTAAAAGATCACAACACTTCACCTGCGCCAGGCCAAGGTAGTCGCACCATCGTGTCACCACAGACAACGAGATCAGCGTGCGCGGCCGATCGGAGCAACGCCGCCGCGCTCACTGGCCGCGGATCGCCTCGAACAGCTGCCCCGAGCCTCCCGCTCCCCTCCGTGCCCTCGCCTCTCTATGACCGCGCCGCGCTCCTCCGTGCACAGGCATCCCGGGGAAATCTCGGCCCACAAAGGAGCAGATGCTCGCCGAGGTTCCGCGGCCGAACAGGTGACCAGGGAGGGGGGGGGGGGCGCCGATTTCCTTCCTTCTGTCTTCGCCGCGGTACAGAATAGGTATGGGCGGACAAAGTTCGTCAGGGGTCTCGCGAAACTTCGCCTTGAATCGCGTTCTTCTGAAGCGAACCGATCTTCTTGGGCTTCGCTTGTAGAACTACGAACGGATTAATATTGCCTACCATGACATCTTACAGATTTCTACATTTTAATTTTTTACAGATCTTTACATTTTATTATTTATTCTTACTATTATTTACGTTTTCTATCATTTTATTACAATTTCTTACATTTGAAAGTTTTTTGATGCTTAATGATTATCGAAAAATGTAAGAAAATGCAACCAAAAATAATAATATATAATAATCTGTAAGATCCAAAAATGTTTTAAATGTACGAAATCGCAATAAAATGTAAAAAAAAAATTAAAAAAGTAACAAATGGTAACAAAATGTTAGACAGTGCAAAAAATAGTAAAAATTAGTACAAATTTGTAACTTTATGTTAGATTTCGAACATTATTTCCACTAGGGCTGCGGAGCTGATGAATTTTTCAGGCGCTTTTTTACTTTCTGCAATTTGTTGATTTGTTATATTTTATGTTTTATTATGTTTTAACATTGTCAGTTGCTATATTCTTGCTGGAAATTAACTACTTTTATTGTTTGTCGCTATAAATACGAGAACTAAAAGTATTTGAAAAACTTCCTTGTCAAGAGAAAATTAGATAATTGATAAAAGTAAGGTCTTAATTTAAGTCATTAATTTACCAAACGTAATATTAAACACAAATAAGTTACGTACACTGTTAATAGATATAAATTTCAAATGCATCTTAAATAGTCTTTGAAATTGTGATATATTAATTTTGAAACACAAATTAGATGAATTATCAAACTGACAATATCAATAAATATTATATTTATATTATATTTATAAACTTTTTAGAACAATCATTAAATAAAAACCCTACGATAATGTTTATTATCTTATAAATTACTTAAAAAATTAATAAATTTATTTAAGTTGCATTAAAAAAAGTCGGAAATATAAAATTCATACAATTTTAACAATTGCATTGTACAATTAGTGCGCACACCTAAATAACAATACAAAAATCGTACAACAAAATAAAAAAAAATCCTTTATGTTTTAGGTATCCCATCGCAAGTGTTCGTAGGCGACACGTTTTGTTACTTCTCAGGAATGACGTTCGCTGTGGTCGGCATAATTGGCCACTTCAGCAAAACGACGCTGCTCTTCTTTATACCCCAAATTTTCAATTTCCTGTACAGTGTGCCCCAGCTCTTTCACTTGGTGCCCTGCCCGAGGCATCGACTGCCGAGGTGAGATTTTCAATTCATGAATTCGTAAACGAACTCAATCGAATCAAGTATTTTTAATTACGCAATAGTCGATCGTAGATCCGCTTCTTTAAATTTTTTTTTTTTGTATAAAAAAATAAAGATTTGCTATGAACGTTTTCTTAAACACAAATTTCCTACAGGTATGATGAGAAGACCGATAAAGTGAATCCTAGTGTAACCGTGTTTAGGAGAAACGAACTGAACTTTTTAGGTAATAATTAAATTATTATTAGATGGATATAAAAATTAAATATAAATTATGTAATTCATTTATGTTCTTTTTATTTATAGCAAGACTCATCATGTGGGTTTTTAAAGCATTCAAAGTAGTTCAGTGGCACGAGGATTCGGAGGGAGTAGTCACATGCAACAATTTGACGCTTATCAATTTGGTACTGATTTTATTCGGCCCGATGAGAGAACCAACTTTAACGACGATTCTACTGGCAATTCAGGTAAATTTACGGGACCATCGGATATTTAATCAATTGTCACCAATTGAAGTAAATTATTTTATTGTATAACGTGAAAGATATTTACATTAGTACTGATCTTTTTCATTTTAAGAAAAAAAAAAGAAAGAAATGAATCGAAACTTTAATTCTGATCTTAGGTTGCAGGCACTTTATTAGCCTTTGTGATAAGGTACCCATTGGCTTCGATATTTTACGACTTGTGAGCTGATGCCATTTCAAGTGAATTGAGCACTTGCAGATTTTATTTGGATTTGTAATAAATGATTCTAACGCCAATGAATATTTTTATAAGTTCCTTGATACTGCCATGCGAAGTGGAAGGATAGTCTTCGTCAATCCAAAGATGCGGGTGAAAAAACACTAGAGTGAATTTTATAGAAACTAGCGCTAGAAATATATATGTATATTTCTTACAAACGATAAATCTTTTTTAACACTTCTGTACAATGCCCCGTGATGGTGCAATATATAAATACATTATCCAGTTTTTTGAAATATGAATCATATACATAACTGATTAAGCAAGGTATTATCGAGTAATAAGATTAAAATAATTTACAAAGAAAAAAAAAGCCGCAAACAAGTAATTGTAATGCAATGTATATAATGTAAATTTGTTTCGTCATTATAAAATAGCAAATAAATCTTACACAATAATGGTACACAAGCGATATACTACAATTATATAACAATATACACCTTCTATAACATGTGATATTTTTATCAAGACCAGAGTGGATTTTTCAATGTGAAAAGTGCATCTTTATGTAGCTCTTGCAAAATCGGATGTTAATTAAACGACTAGCTCAGTGGTATTGATGTTTTCCTCTTTCAAAAATGATATATATGCAAGCAAATAAGTTCGGTGAAATGCACAAGCACAAATTATAAAAATATATTTAGGCTCGGATAACTGTAATAAAAAATTCCATATTATACATTGTTAAACAATGCTTGATTCGAAATTAGAATTTTAACATGATTATTCTAATTTATTTATATAATATAATGATACAAACGCTGTCGTCGGTTTAAAAATTATTTACTAGAAATTAATCAAGACATTAATTTATAAAGTAATGTACAGTTATCAGAGCTATTATAGATATGCATGTAATTCAAGTAGAAATCTTAAATTTACTGAACATGTTTAAAAAAATTAATTTGTTTTTGGTATGTGAATCACAACAACGTTTGTTGCGACTGTTCTTAATATTACGTCCTCAGTAAATGCATTATTAGTTTTTTTTACAACTATTCAAAACCTCGATCTTAACAAATAAGTATCAATTATTAGATTTTTGTGTAATTAAAGTCCAAAGATCAATATGATAAACTTCAGTATTGATCTTATTACTTATTACGTTGGATTTTCGCAGATGATAACGATTGCATTTCTCGCTTACACTCCTCAAGGTAAAGTTAACTCCTGCAACGATTGCATCACGTCTGATCCTAGCCTTTCCGATACTACAAGTTGAGCTTTTGCAGCATCCCGTAGACTAAAAATGTGTGTCAATTCCATCGATGTACGCCCTAAGGCTAAAGCCTTATCAAAAAGAGTTATTGCTTCTTTTAAGTTCCCTCTGCATAAAAAATTTAAATAATTAATATCTCAACTAAAAAGAACAAAGGAATATTAGCTTAAGTAGAAAAAAATCTATACCTTTGGACTTCTATTGTACCCAAAGTTTCGTAAGCAAATTCACATTTGTCATCAAGTTGTATGGCTTTACGAATATATTCTACAGCTTTATTTATATCTTCTTTCCATCGCAGCTGCAATAGACCTCTGTAAACAAGAATTGTGGCGTTATCAGGATCACATTTAGCCGCCTTCACGAAATAGGTATCTGCTTTTGGAAGATCTTCATTATCAACTAATATCTGAAGAACAAAAAAATTATCATTAATTTCAATAACAGTTTGACCAATTATATCTCAGAAAAATAATATAATTATAATCTACCTGAGCAAATAGAGTATAACATTCAGCACAATCTGGAAATTTATCAAATGCTTCAATGAAATCAGTTATTGCATTATTCACCATGTTCATGTCTTTCTTTGTTAAAGCTTGACGGTAAACAGCATAACATTTTTGTACATAAGATACTCCAAATCCTGGATTGTATTCAACAGCCTTTTCAAAATCTGCTTTTGCTTCATCTACTTTTTCAATCAGCAAATGTACCTATAATAGTAGCATTAATATTATTTATTCATTAAGAAATTAAATTAATGTACTAAATATTCTAAATTAAAATAATTGTTACCTGTCCTCGATTATGATATATATCTCCACATTCAGGATCAAGTTTTACAGCTTCCTCAAAGTCTATAAAACTTTTGTCTGGGCTTTCAAGCTGTATGTACATGCTTGCTCGCTTAATTAATGCATTAACCTTTAATTCCTTACTAGCATTATCACTGTCTATAACAGCAGAAAGATCAGCTAATGCATTATCATGCAGACCAAGTAAAAGCTGAAAAGTTCCCCTTAACAAAAGAACTGTCATCTTATGTAAAGAATTGTCATCTTGAGCAAGGCTGTTTAACTCTTCAGTGCAAAATGGTATTATATCATCATATTCTTTTTTTTTCAGTGCTGCCAATGCTTTATTAAACGGTCTAAATACAAAATAATAACAAACGTTAAATGTATTTGGAATGAAATTGAAATAAAATAATATTTGACTTACGTATTTTCCTCTTCCGTGGACATTTCATTAGCTATTAACATAATCGGGTCATTGTGGAAAGTTAGGAAGTAAGTACTAATGAAATGTTTACTAGGCATAATTGGTTTCTTAGTTGCCATGTAATCTTGTGCATGTTGTTTGCCTGTAAAATATTACAACAATAATAGTATTGAAATTGTTAATGTAAATGATCAATTTTTTTAGAGAAAAATAAAAAGAAATAAAAATAACAAGTTACCTAGACGTTTTAATACACTGTCTGCTGTACTAAGGCTACTTGGATTTGAAAATTTCTCAAGTATAAAAGCGGCAGTGATATCTTCCAAAGCAGTCTCTAGGTCATTACTAGCTTCCATAGCTCTAGATCTGCGTATAAGTGCTTTCACATACCTTGGCTTCAATTTCAATGCTTTAGTACAATCTGCTTTTACTGCACTGAATTTTTTCTATGGATGTAAATAATAAAACAAATCAATAAATAAAATACTTCAAATTATACTATTTAAATGAGTTTAAGTATTTACCAATTTTTCGTAAGCTGCTGCTCTGTTTTGATAGAATGTGGCGAGTTCTTCTGTTTTATCTTCAGGACATGTTTCAATCGCTAAATTATATTGAGCAATTGCTTCATCAAATTTTCCAGAATTGAAAAATTTGTTACCATCCATTTTAAACCTCTGAGCTTTCTCAAGTGGTGTCTAAAATCAAAAAAATTAAAAATAACTACATGGTATTTTAATTTAATTTGATTTATTATAATCATGCGATAGGAAATATTCAGTTTTATTAATTGTAAAACTTTAAACTTATTATTTAAAAAGAATAATTAACTACTTATGTATTATATAATATTTTTGTCACCATAGAAATTTATTCTGTTGAAGAAATTCTAATAAAAATAGTAATTCTGTTTCCAACCCATACTTCCTACAGCAAATAAAGTACTCAATATACACAATTTTTGAGCATAACAAATAAATATCAGTACCAAGATTGTATAAAATGGTATTGCCATTCCTTCTATTTGTTCTAAACCATTGCTTTTTACAGCAAATTTAGACAGTAACGTTTACTAACGCCGCAAACATTTTCCATAATAAACTCTCTATAAGCTACCAACAACTACAGAAGACAAACTACAACCTTAAAAAATCCATTGAAAAAAAAAAGCCCAGAGTCAAAGATAAGCACGAGTCATCAAAATCTTTCGTTATCAGTCTAACTAAATTGAGCCACGCGCAAATATCGCACCAGGGCTAAAATACCTAAACGTAAAAGTATCTGCTTGAAACAAACCTCGTTGACGACATCGACCTCCTTGGCCGGGAAATCTCCGTCGATGGAGATCTGCTTCTCGCCGTTCTCGCGGGGCTGCCTCTTGCCCTTGCCCCGTCCCGGCTTCTCCTCGGGCCTGTTGGCGCTGCTCTTGTAGTACATGTAGCCGAGGCCGAGGGCGACCGGCGCCCCGACCACCAGGGCCAGCTGCCACTTGGGCAGCGAACTCGAGGCTCCGCCGCTGGACGCCATCGCGATCCTCCGTCGTCCGGCTCCGCACCACCTGTACTCGACCAAGTCCCGCACCTGGCACGTCGCGCCGAATTCTCCACGAGGCTCCGGAACCTTCGGGGAGGACTTCGTCAACGCACGTGCGTGTCCGCTGCAGCTCCGGATCGTCGAGTGCCGCTCGCGCGGTAGTAGTATCGATGCGATACGACACGATTATATCGGACGACTGACTCACGTGTGCGACTATACGCGGGCGCGGATTATATGGCGTGCGTGCTTTTCCCCGTCGTACTACACCAGTGGCTGCTAAGCTCCGCGAATATTGCAATGTGGTCTTTCAGAGAGCAGAGAGAAATCGCATTTATTTGGTCGTAGCACACTGAAGTTGGCTACTTTTAGTTCCATTGGTGGTTCCTTTTCCGCCCCTTTCCGTTGTATCCGCTAATGATTTTTTTTATAACCCTTTCAATTGACTACGTTCGCGAAATCCCTAAATCGCTATCACCCTTTTAATAGATAGACAACATCAGGTAAGTGTGTATAAATTAATTCTTCGAAAATAAATTCTTGTGAAACAGTTTTAAATTTTCAAATACAAGATTCGATTTTATCTTTATCGTTTTCTTAACATTTTCAAGATTATAGATGCGTAAATTGAATATGATAAATTAAAGACAAAAAAAAAAAACAAAATGGAATCTCATTTTTGAACATTTGAAAACGTTCTACAAGACTTTATTTCATAACGTACTTGCACGCTGGTGCAATTTGACGAAAGATTGTAAATTTTTCCTTGTAGGTATTCTGCGTTTTCGTTAGTGTGATTCATCGTTAAGATGAAATTACAAATTGTTTTCAGTCAAAACGGCGCTACAAAGGATTGATTATTTTACTTCATTCAATTTCCTTTTTAATCGTAATCAGCAGTCTTTTATCATTTTCTAAATATTTTATAATAGAGGTTATGCGTTTTTAGCTTTAATTATGTACTATTTAAAATTTAAATTCAAAAGGAATAATATATAAAGTAGTTGTAAAAATTACAGCGGAAGTCTTGACGCTGTAGTTAGAGTTACGGTCGTAATTTTAATTAACGTATGTGTGTTATGTAACTTTATCACTTACGTATGTATAATTAGTACCTTGCATATTGCAATATAACAAATGATTAAGTTAAACGCGGGGTTCTGAAGCTTAAGAACGTCGATAAACAGGAATGAATTATAATTTTTTACTTATCGATATTAATTTCTCATTTTAGCTCAAATTATGTGCAGTTCCAAGTTCTTTACACGGATACCTTGAAACGAACAGGCATTCAAATTATTCAGGAGATTTCGCGCGCTTCGACCTTCTGCGCACGTTCCTCGGCGCATGTATCTATACTGAACGATTTTATATATATAGATATACAGTGAGCACAGAATACACGTCACATCAAACTGTATATAGAGAATTCTAGGTTAGCTGCTGAAACAACAAGTGCGCCGCCATACGAAATCGGCTACGGCAAGCACACTAGGGTTTAGGAGCTCTGCCGTACTAAATTCGGGTACGCGCGGTACGATACTAGCGCCATCTTCCGACTTCAGTAGCAGTTCTGTAAATTTTCGTACATTTTAGTACGACAGCGGCCCGAAATTGGGTGAGCTTCCGTCCTACCGTCGTAGGATAGTTGCTATACTAGCGCTCTTTCAACAGATAGCCTAGAATTCTCTCCGTGTATCGCGAGCCAAAATATAGCGAGAGGGAGAGAGTAAGAAAGAGAGGAAAAAATGGCAACGGCCTGTCAGCCGCGCGAGCGACGTTCCGCGAGCGACCGTAGCAGCCGTGCCGTCGTCGATCGGAAGAGCAACAGCATTGCCGCGATGCCGTCGAGCAGGAGCTCGATCCGTCGATGCCGCACCTTGTGAAGTCCGTCCTGGCGCGCGCCCACCCCGTGATATCGACTCGAGCGACTGCCAGCTGACGCACAGAAATATGGCACTAAAGGACGACGAGAACACTTGGTGAGTTCATCTAGTCCTCCCTTCTTGGCTCTGCAGCCTCTCCGCCACGAGGACTTTTTGTGCTGCTCCACACCTGTGCCTTAGATTTCGCGGGAACCGTGCGGGTGGTTTGCACCTGCGACGGGCTATGCAATTTTGGTCGTTCAGGACTGCCTCTATGCGCTATTTTCGTGATGGCCTCTGCAATTGTGTTTATTTTACAGATATGTTGAGTGAAATTCTTAGTTTTCGTTCAGTAGCTTGGCTTTTGCCTCGTGGCAGTCTTATCAATACCCGACTGTGTTCAGACGGCAGCTTAGTTTTAGAACTGGTGTACCGTTGGAGATAGCTAAACTTCCTGATAACTTTCATTAGTCTAAGTATGACTGTTAACGTGCAGCTGTTAATCAAAAGCTATTTTCATTTAAATTGATAGCAACTAATTGGCTACATTAGAACACTTTTAAAAAATAAGCTTTGGATTAAAAGATATTTTTAAGTTTGGTGCAAAAATGTATGCATGCTGTTTTGCAATAATCTGCGATATTCTAACTTTTGTTTTTTGTTTATATTACATAAGTTATATTTATATTTAAATTGAATTTTTCAAGACTTCTTTATTCTCTTTCATGAAGTATCATAATGGTGAATTGTTAATTTAATTAAGATACAAATTTCAGGATTCTGGAACTGGAAGCTGCTCTTCTAGATGCAGAAGCACCTTCGGCATCGGATATATGCAATATGCAAAGGCCAACCAGTGCCAGCCAATCTAAGGCCAGACGTTTGGCAGGCTTGCTTAGATGTCACAGATCGAGGAAACCAGTTGATCCATTTTAATGAGGTTTTTGATCTTCCAGAGCAAAATGTTATAAGAGACGATTGCCAACAATTAGTTAGTAAGTATTTTCACAGACTAAAATATTTTATAAAAAACTAAAAACTTTCCTAAGTGTATTTAAAAAATTTAAAATAATACTATTTTTAACAAAAAATAAATTAATGTTGATAGAAACTTCTGCCGGTGTTTCAAAATATTTAAATTTTAATTAATTTCTGAATAACTGTTATTGAAACAATATTAGAACATTTTTTTTACTGTAAAGAATTTGATGTGTTATTTAGTTGCCAGTAAGATATAATTGTATAGATACCTTATCTCATGAGATATTTTGATAAAAATTATAGTGGTATTTGTTTGTGACATACTTATATTTATAAGTTACAGGAGAAGATTTTATAAATATTTCATGTAATTACAATATTTTCCTTATTTCAGACAAACTTGGAAATGATGATGAAGATAAAGTATCTGTTGTTTCTGACCTGGAATCCATTATAACTTTTTATTGCAAAAATAGGGGAAAAAGTTATGAGCAAGGAAATGGCTGGCTTGAATTGTTGGGCCCATTAATAGCTTTAAAACTACCTCGTTCAGCTACATATAATTTATTTGAGGCGATCAGAGATATTTATATTCCAAGGTATAGTAAAATTTATTTTAGAAACACTATAAGTTAATGTTTTCATTAAGTAATATATAAATTTTCATCTACAGAGGTGATACACATAGTGCTGTTTTAAGGCTACTTTTACTATATCATGAACCAGAATTGTGTTCTTTTTTGGACACAAAAAGAGTATCTCCAGATCAATACACTAAGGGATGGATAAGCACTTTGTTTGCTGGTGTTTGCTCCTTACCAGCCATTTCCACCATGTGGGATTTATACTTTATGCAAGCTGATCCATTTTTCATGATGTTCCTATCACTAATTATGGTAATAAATGCCAGGTAAGATTTATTTTCGAAAAAGGGTTTAAATTGTTGGTTGTTGAAATGCAAAAATGTGTTATTTTTATTGTGCAGGGAACAGATTTTAAGTATGAAAGATGACGAAAAACAAAGCATCGTTGATGCTTTGGCTGCAATGCCTTGTGCCTTGGAAGCTGAAGATGTTACCGATTTTTGTTCTTTAGCTCAATACTACTGCCATGAAGACGCCTTCATCTTTTAAATTGGATTTGTATACTATTATGTTTGGCGAAGGTGGTGACGAAAAACTCATAACGCACGCTTTATGCTTGCCGGTTTCTGCCCAAGAATTAGTTGAAAATTCTGTGGAAGCTTCGTCCGTTCCGAATGCACCCGTTGAAGCTGTTAGATTTTTTTTGGTAGACTGCAGACCTGCTGAGCAGTACAATGCAGGACATTTGCCAACAGCATTTCACTTAGATTGTAATTTGGTTAGTTTTACACAGTTATAAGTGTTTAATTTGCTTAAAAAAGTATTGCATCTTTTCATAAATAATAAAAAAATATTAACTTATGCATTTTAGATGCTTCAAGAACCAGCCGCTTTTTCTACAGCTGTGCAAGGCTTGTTACAAGCTCAGCGACAAGCATTAGCTGTTGGATCTCAAGCTGGTGGTGAACACCTGTGCTTCCTTGGTAGTGGGCGACAAGAAGAAGACCGATATACTCACATGGTGGTGGCGTCTTTCTTGCAAAAACATACGCAATACGTTAGTATGGTTGTTAATGGTTATCAAGGTAATAAATAAATAAGTAGTTATTTTGTTATTCTAAATTTTACTAGAAACATTAAAAATTTAATTTAAAATGATTTTCCTTTTTACAGCTATTCACGAATATTTCGGAGACGAAGTAGTGTCTAGTCTCGTCGATCACAATTCACAATTCTGTCTCGTCTGCAATAATAATTTGTCTGAAGGAAATTCAAGTGAAACAAGTCCTGTTAGAACTAAAAATAATAATTCTGATCTATTTGGAAAAATAGGCCAAGCAATGAAATTAAAAAGCCAAGAAATGAAGGGAAAACTCTTTGATTATATTGTTAATCCTTCAGTGAGCACAAGTAATGGTGCTGAAAAGAAAGGTGATAGCAGTGATCCAAGTAAAAAGGAAAGAAACGCTCGTCCCGTATTTAGTATAGATGACGATCAAGATTTAGGTAATTTAAATTCATTTTTAATGATACAAGATCTCGTTTGAATGATATTAATTTATTCGTTAAAATCGTTCATCTAGATATGACGATGGCGACCTCACAAAGTGAAGAACCAGTTGAAGTGGTTTCTATCCAACAGTGGTTGAAAGATCCGAATTTGATACATTCCTTTAAGTGTATGGAAGTAAAAGTAAATGGCTACGTTTATGAAAGGTAATTTTTCAGATAATTTCAATATGATCATAAACTGAATTATTTTTATTGAGTTTGGTTTTCTTTTTAGCAATTTACTTGTTACCGACACACACATTATAGTTCTTCGAGAAATTCAAGGACGAAAAGGAGCAGCGCATGTGATAGTCAAACGTCCATTGTCAAGTATAGTAAGAATAACGTCGAGAAAAAAACATCCTGATCTAATTACTTTCAAATACGGATCGGCTCAATCAGAAAATGTTATTATATCAGATATGGACAGGTTTCTTATACCTAACGCGAGTGAAGCTACTAAATTGATTTCACAGCAAATCATGAAGCAACTTAAAACATCAGAATAAGTGACATCGAAATAAAATAGTGGTGCATGAAAATTGCATTGGTTAATAATATAAAAACAAGGTTTGTGCAGAACTACGTTACCGACATTAAAAATACTTAAAAATTAAGTGACTACATTTCAGAGAAAGAATTATTAGAATTTTTTACATATTTACTTTAGTACACAAAATGTTTTTCATTTTTGAGACTGAAAAATGTTTTTAATAATGAAAGTAAAGTGTATTAGAAAAAGTGTACTATAGAAAAAGAATTACTACTAAACTCATAAAGAGAATTCCAAACTTATAAAAAGTGTTTACTTTAACATAATAATGGAATAATAATTAAGGAAGACTGTTTTAAGTACTTTCATGCTTTTTGCGATTGACGGCTCCTAAGTTTCGTTTAAATTATGAAGCTAGAGGTTCAATACCTAAAAGTTTTAATACTCTTTATGCTTAAAGTTAATAAGTTGAAATTTCTTCATTTGTTTTGTAGATTTAAAATAAAGAAATACTTGTCACTTAAAGGTTTTCTTGAACGGTCTAAGTAAATATAGATTTTGATCTATAAGAAAAGAAAAAAGATCGATTTGACACATGATTTGATGACACTTGTACCTGTAATTTCTATAGAAAACACTCGGCTATGTAGGATGTTAAATTAAAAATGTTTTTTCTGTTATTGAAAATTCAGGTGTGAAACAATGAATTTTTTATAAAATCAAAACAAAATTGTCATCGACATCAAAAAATTAATTATTAACAAAATAATTTTCTTTAATGCACTTTTTTAAATTTTATGAGAGATATGACTAATAAATTTTTAAAAATAAAAATGGAAAGAAAGCTGTTAGAATTTATTGTAATATAAAACATCCATATTAATGGTATATAAAATGTTTATCGTTAAGTATGTAAAAGTCTGTCTAATACATTGTAAAAAAGAAACAATAATGCCATTGAAATATGCATTCAGATACTTTCATATGCGTATGCTTCTAATCATACATATTATGTAAATAAAAAAGAGTAATTACTATGCAATACAAATAAAAGTAGAGGTTTGAGATAAATTAAATTATATTTGTTTACATGAAGCTTAAAAATTTACTTATTTAAAAAAAACACGTTATTAGTTTATTTAATTATTAATTTTGATATATTTTATGTGTAAAGTTAATTTTATTTACAAAGCTTTATTTCTTATTTAAACTTAATGTATTGTTACAATGTATTTTTTCAATTTCAGTAGTAGCTTTTTTAAGTGCAATTTTTTTTTTTACGAAACAACATTTAATTTTTCTGTTTTGTAATTTTTTTTAAGTATTAAATGTTTATTGCTCTATAAAATATATCATTTAAAATACTAATATTTCTATTAATTTCACAATACTGAAAGCTGGAACAAAGTAATATCAGAACACCTCTACACTACTATTCTTTTCTCCGTAAAGTTTTTGTAATATATACTTTAATTTAAAAAATAAAAATGTGGATATTTTAAAACAACTTTTGCAGTAATTTTTTCAATCCTTCATAAAAGTAGGTTAATTTTATGCAAAAAGAAGAATCTTAAATAAACTACTGTTTGTATTTATAAATTTCAAATTGGCTCTGGTGCAAACTATTTTATTTCAAATCTTGCAATATTTTGAATTCTATCGTCACAGTAATTCATGTATAGGTGCAACTACAACCACTCTAATAATTAGGAATTATTTTTATGAAATAATTTGTTCATGAACAAGTGTTTTGTAAAATAAAATTTAGCAGTCTATAAAAATTAGTCACAGTATTAATTAATCTCAATAATTTAAAGTGTTTACAGTATTATTAACACATCACATCACATGTTAATTAAATTAATAAATCCATTAATAATTGATCAACTACTGCTTTTAACAACATTTTCTAGCTATTAAGAACTCTACAGAAATTAATAATTTAAAAAGAAATAAAAAGCTAAACATGCAAGGATAAATAAACGATTCTGCAGTTGAATTTTTTTCCATACATGTCAGATCTATAAGTAGTAAGCATTCCACCACATCATAAGTGATTTTATGCTGTACACTAAAACGATAAGATGTCAATATACCACTCGCTGCAACAAAGACAAAGATAGAACATGTACATATTAACACTATCAACGCGTCGATCCAAGCGGCCGGGAAATTCAGTATCGTGCCGCATTGCCTGTGCTTGTAGTGCTTGAGTATCCCTCCCACCTCCAGTGTACCCCTGAATCGGTGCGGCTCGAGCCGGCCGTCAGGCCCCTGCATTGTCGCAGTGTGCATTCGGTGCGCGCCCGGTGCTGCAGCTGAGTCGGGCCGGTGCTACGCGGGAGAAAATGATAATCTGGCCCTCGGACAAGGAGAGACGCGCGAAAGAACAATGGGGTCGATAAACCTGTCAGAACTCTTCCCCGGGAAATGGAGTGCCGTCATCTTCGTCCTTTATATGGGCCTGTTTGTCAATCAAGGTGAGCCGACCGTATCTAGGTTATGTTCGTGGGTGATAGCTTTTTCTTATCGGTAAAGCTTTTTTTAATGGCTAATTAAAACGCTGATTTCATTCTCTAATCTTTTTAACACCATGCAGTCAATTGTTTTGTGAAACTTTAGCGAAATATAGGAAATCCATTGTTTTTGTTGATGAAAAATTAACAATTGAGAATGTTATGAATGAACTGATTGTTCAGAAATGTTGAAGAAATCGATAACTTTAGATTGACAGTGATCTAATCTGATATATTTCTACTTTAGATTATCCTCGAAAAATGGAATTTTAATGATAAGATAGAAAATTAGTGTCCGTTCTATTAATAATTATTGATATGCTTTCTTTTTAGGAATTATTGTAAAATGGTCTCAACATAAAGGAGAGTACAACTATAACACTGTTATTGTTGTTCTTATGACTGAAGTTTTAAAATTAGTGAGCTCGGTTGTTTTATATTGTCGAGAGTAAGTTATTATTGTACAACAAGGAAATGATTTTTAAATACTTCATTACTTTTGTGTTTAAATTTGATGTATTCTTTCAGAAATCAATTAAACAGTTTGCCTCAAGAAATAATTAAGAACAAAAGAGGTAATTTGTTTATTTTTGCTCTTTATAAATGGAAAAGATTATTTTAGAAAATTTTTAAGCTCACATCTAAAGGTTTTATTAAATTATTTTTCAGTGCTTTTACAGTATATGGTTCCTTCCTCTTTATATTGTTTGTACAATAATTTAGCATTTGTCAATTTAGCAGTATTTGACCCTCCAACATATTTTCTTTTACTACAATTAAGAGTTGTAGTAACAGGAATAATATTTCAGGTATAATATATTCAAATAGAATATCATAATTCGTCATATCTAATTGCATATTTACTTAGTAATAGTATTTTTAATGTTTAAATTATCTTTTATTTGTTGCAGTTGGTGTTTAAAAAGAAATTATCATTAAAGCAGTGGATATCTCTTATTCTACTAACAGCAGGATGTATGATAAAACATATGAATCTTGATTACGACAATGCTTTACCAAAAGCAAAATTTCATTTAAATTTCAATATAATATTTATTCTTATTCAGGTAATTTCCTTATCAATTAATGTATAATTAAAAGATAAAAAGATTTAGTTTAATCATTTTTATGAATTCTTTCAATTTAATTTTTCAGACAATCTGCTCTTGTTTAGCAGGTGTTTATAATGAATACCTATTAAAAGGTGAAGGAGCTAATGTAAATATCTTTGTTCAAAATGTGTTCATGTATATCGACAGCATACTCTGCAATGTTGCAGTACTTCTTATACAAGGAAATCTTCTTCAAGCATTTGATAATGCAGGGCCTAGCATATTTATGGATCCAAAGGTTCTTTTAATAATGTTTAATAATGCTGCAATAGGCATCATCACTAGTTTCTTTTTAAAAAATCTCAACTCCATTGTGAAAACATTTGCCAGTGCCTTGGAGCTTATCTTTACTGCTATATTATGTTGGATACTTTTTGGTATCCCAATCTATCTTAATACAGCTCTTGCCATTGCTATAGTTAGTTTTGCAGTAATATTGTACTCACAAAATCCAGTACAAAATGTTAAACCAAAAACTTATGAGAATGAAAGTTCTGAAGAAACTGAGCAATTTTTGACGAAAAATGGATTACAAATAGCTTAGAAATGTTTTTAAATTTTTTACAAACAATCTTTGATTCACAAAAATGTTTGATATAATGTGATTTCTATTTGACATTAAAATTTATTGAGTACTCGTTTTATTGAACAAATTAGGCTAGAGAATTATATTTTTTTAATGCTATTAGGCACTACTAATCGAGATATCTAATGTTTTACTTGATTGATCAGATACTTGCCTTTTAAGAATATATTTTTTTGAGTGCCAATAACGATAATGGAATAGTTAAGTTTAAAACCAAAACTAGTGGCTTATATAGATATTTATGACTGGTACTATAATTTAAAAAATTTTGTTATTGTTAATTGACATTCTATTAGATAAAAAATGTTATAGTTTATTTTCGATCTTTGTAATTTATTGTACAGATTTTGTTTTTTATTATTTACAATTAAAGATAAATATTTTATTAATATAAGACTAGCATGTTAATGTTTTTCGGAAGTAAATGATTTAATATTCAATTACTAGCATAAACATATCTTTTGAAGGAATTTTTTTTTCTACTCAAATTTTTTGAATTTTATGAATACAAAGAAAATTATTAACATTAACATTCAAAAATATTTGTAAGCATAAATCAAATTTTTCAAAATCGTAAACATTTTTAACGTGTATAGTGTTTATATTTATAAAGTAAAAATCGAACTTCGGAAATAAAAGATTGTACTTTTAAAAATGTTGCAACTGTTTAACATTAAACCAGATCAAAAAAACAACTATGTAATAAATAAATAATCGTCGAGTGAATTATAAAGCTTATAAGCTTTATTCAATATGTTAAACAGCTAAAACTTTAATAGCTACCTTCATGTAATCATCCTGAAATATTAGAATAGTGATAACGAAGTTTTAAATAAAACGAATGATACAATCATATACGTGAACGATCAGCCGTACGAAAACGTTTTTATCGATATTGTGATATAGTGTTTGTTTCTTAAAAAGTTTTCTACCGGTCTGAATGATAATAAAAATTCACGAGTATTGTGTCACTCAATTTATGCAACGAACTAATGCTGCGGCACGCATCTGCGCTCATTTAAACACGGTACAAGCTAATCACGTAATTATTTGAACAAAGTACCAATACGCAATAAAAAAAGAAAAGAATTTAGAGCAGTATTCTTATAGAATAATCTTTTTATGTAAGTGTACCAATCGAAGAAAAATCTGCATTCTGTATCAAAGGTACGCGTAGCCTAATAGATAGGGCCGTCCTTAAATAAACAGATGACAAAGAGAAAAAAAAGTGTAACATGTACGTTATATTTATTCATCTTCCACACATTGTTAGCCGACCCACATTTATCCGTCCCTCCCGAGCTGCAATAATCGAAACAGATTTCTCGTGAGACAAGCGTTTCGTGGGTGCCGCGATCGCGTGTGATTTCCCGGCTCTTTTTTTTTGTACGCGCGTATGTATATCCCAAAGTCGAGAGGAGCCATGTCGGATCTGTCGCCCGCTTTTTATTTTCGGCTCTGCATTCCGATACTAAGTCGAAAGAATAAATTTTGTTCTCCCGGCTTTCGAAAATTTCAATTTCTAATTTCTGATTCGTTTCTGATTGAGAGAATTGGGGCACATCTGGCCTTTTCTTTTTTTTTTATGCGATCGAGCGGCGGGATTACGGTAAATGAATGATGTACGCTTTTGTTGTTTGCGGACAATGCGAGGTTTCTGAGTGTTTCGAGGAAAGACATGGATATTAAGAACTCGAATAATGCTATAAAAGATGTATTTTTTTATTATACATTTTGATTTAATCTAATCGACTTAAAAATGCAATTTTCAATTTAAAGAAATCCTTTTAAGTCACAAATAATTAAATGTAAATGCGAAATTATTTATTACCAAATGTAACAGTATTTTAATATACTGAAATAAGACAAAATTATAAATAAAACGAAATCGTTTATTTTAAAATTAAACAATTAAACTCAAAAAGAGTGTGGTATAACATTAACGCTTTTAACAATTCTAAATAGTTGATATAAAAATAGAAGTATTGAGAAACAATCTTCTTTCTTTTAAGTATAACGAAAAGGGGCCACTAAGCCTAAATAATTGCCGAGCAGCGAAAAAATTTGCGTACAATATATAAATATTCAAGCGCGATGAATATTTGACGATAAGAATTTACGGAGGCGAACAAGTGGGTCGCGCTTGGAGACCCTTATATTTGTTTCTGAAGGGTCTCTAGGTGAGCTGATAAGTGAAGAAACACATGATACAGTGGATTTCTGCCTAATTTATGCAATTGAACGTAAAATATTAACTTTATGAAATAATTAATTGAAAAATAAATAAATTAATCTTTTTAAAGTGATTTATTTATTCCTTTATAAGCACAAAGTTTTACAAAAGTTTTTCGGTATAAAGTTTACATTTCTAACATGAACTCTTATAAAAAAACTAAAACTTCACATTTTCTTAATTATAGTCATGCAACTCTTGGAAATAAAAGATTAAATTATTTCTTTTGGTATTTTACCATTGATAGCAATATATTTTCAAATAAATGAGAATATGTCTGTCGAAACATCTTATATTCTGGCATTTCTACCATTTCAGCAAAATGTGACCCAATGTAATAAAGTGCTGCATCTTTCAACTTTTCATCATTGTAAGTATCAGATAAGGCCAAGACATGAAATACATTTTACGATCTAGAGATTTACGCATCTCTTCAACACATAATGATTTAAGGCCTTCCATTGCATATTTGTCTGCTACTACAAAAATATCGCATACATCTTCTTCAAAGTTTTCAATTTCATCGGTATAAATATATAATATTATTTTTTTCATTATTTTTTCATTAACATCAGTAATTTCAATTAGGTTTTCCCTATTTTCTTTTGTGTCATGTTCAAACATGGCTAGAAAAACTGCACTGCGAGATGCCAAAATGGCCTTGTGCAGATGAAATTTGGTTTCACCAACAGAAACTGTTACATCGCTTAATCTTTCACTTCTTAGAAATAGTTTTAAATCATGTGTCTTATTGTGTTTAGTAATTTTCAAAGTTTTACAAGGTATATTACTTATCCTACAATACAAAAAGAGTTTTCCAATAGATTTGTCACAAATTAATTTGTCATTACTTAAGTAACAGGTTTCTTCAACAGTTAAGCACCCTTCTAAATCCCAAGCTGATTGGTTCTCTGTATAAGTATCAGTATCTATTAATTCTTTTAATTCACTTAACTTTTCATTTTCTGAATTTAGCAACGTTAAAATAATATTAAATTTACATGGATATTTAAAAGAAATTAGAGTAAGCCTAAATGTTATTACAAAATCCCCATATGTATCATGAACATCTTTAAAACAATTTTAAATTCCATACGTTATTGTTATTATCAGTTGTGAATTGCGGTGACTGCAACAACAAATTTTTTGATAATAGAATATCACGATATATATTCTTTACAGTCCATCTGTAACAGAAGTAACATTTTTGTATTCTGTCTATGTATCCTATTCCTTACAATTTGTTTTTTGTTCTGCACGTAATTTCTTAGCAAAATTACAAGATGTATGAAAAGAATCAACCTCAGAAAAACTTTCATCCCTCCGAACATGAACTTCATAATCATCAGTATCAGAATCAGACATTATAAAATATTGTATCCAGATATTAGTATTAACACTTATGTTACAGAAAACTGCAAATAAAACATTTATTTTATTATTTTTTACACTTTACTTTTCAAAACAGTAATAAAATATATTACATACTTACATTTAATTTCACCAAGAATCTTTAATAAAATTTTCTTTTACATGAAATTGTGCACTTCGAGCAACACTAATTAATTCTGACAAGCTAAATAAAAATCAACAATGCAATTCAAAATTTACTTATATTTTTCCTTTACCACTGCTAGTGATTGCAAGGCGTTAATTTTTATACGTGTTTCTTCAGTACTAACAAGTATATGCGCATGTAGAAACAAAAGAAAGATCGCCATATCTTATATCGTAATATGTGTATAGTATCTGTCAGTAGATATTCTCATCGAAAAGTCAAGGAAAAAGGAAGGATATTTTTTATATTTTACTTTAAAACGTGGTTTTTTTATACGATTAAAGAAAGACACTTTATATAGAGGTTATTTTTAATTAACATCTGCCTTCAGCGGCGTTTATAATACAACACAAAGCTTACATTTTAGAAATGAAAATTTAATTTATTTATACAAAAAAAAAAAAACAAGAATTATGACATAGCAGAAATTAAAGATAAATAAAATTATTTAAAAAGTAAAAAAAAATAGTTCTTTAAAAATAAATTAAAACTATATAGTACAAAAAGAACCTGAATATTTCCAATGCTTGCAAATCGTGTTTCATCGTTTATGTTTATTCGTTTTTTAAATCGTAACTTTTAAAGGGAGCTTAGCCGTAATTTTTAAGAAAATCTCAACGCAGAATATTCAAAAGCGTTCCTAATAGGTTTTTTAGAGCTTACTATTTTTATCTAAATCAAAGTATAATTCAGTCCTCGTTAGTCCTAACGTTAGATATACACAATAACTTCGCAAAAGTGAGTGAGGTTGCGAGCATTAAAAGATCGTGAATCATTTATCTAAAATTTATATCTTCCATTACAATCGATTCATTTCTTTCATCTCTTAGCAAAAAAGTCCCTCGTGCATCACGGGACTGGCGTGCGAGCTTGCGTTTAATATCACTTCGCCGCTTTACTAGATCGTGCAAAATCATTTTATCTACAATTTATATACATCCCAATTTACAATTCGACGCACCTCGTCGCTTACCGCACAGCTGCGCAATATGATTCTTATAAAAAATTTACCTCAGTTTATAATAATTTTTCATCTCGGCGGCAAAACCTTTCTAGTGCATCACGAGAGCTTGCGAACTTACATTTAAATCACTTCGCCGCTTTGACTAGATCGGTGACTAAATCATTTCTATCTAAATTTATATACATCCAATTTACAATCGACGCACCTCGTCGCTTACCGCACAGCTGCGGCAAAATGATTCTTATAAAAAAATTTACCCCGTTTATAATAATTTTTCATCTCGACAGCAAAAGCGTTCTTGACGCTTCATGAGAGAGCTTGCGAGCTTGCGCCACCACATAGCCCATCATAAAGTTGGTAATGCAACCTTCGTCGAAAGTCGGCCAACAAGTAGTCGCGCGCTCATTGTCGCCGCGACCGCAACTGCACGGTGAAGCGTCGGAGCTTTCGGCCCCGCGCGGCGGCGCAGCGTCCGTGAAAGCCCGCAGACCCGCGTCAAGTTAAAGGCGAAGGCGAGAGCCGCGCACTCGTCGCGCGAGGAAGCCGCGCACCTTATCGGCCAGCCCACCGGGTGGTGGGAGGTGCCTTTGATGCGCACCGCAGGGTCGATAGCAGGAGGCGACGGGCGAGTACTCGAGCCGGTCAACAGTCGCATGCCGGACGCGCGAGCTTCAGCACGGAACTTGGACTGGGCGACAGATACTTCGGTGACTCTTTGCGCTTTTCATTTTTTTTAACGCGTTTTCGGCTTTTACCTGCGGGCTCGTTTAGCACGACGTCGTGGGTGCCTTTTTTAGAGCTTATGCATATATTTTTTTTTTCTGTATAGTTAGTATTTTTAGAGCTCGTTATGTGAGCGGTTCGATTGATTATTGAGTAAATTGTTTATGCAAAATGACAACTGTGCAAACCTACGTTTGTATTTTTAAACATTTTTTTTTAAAGAAAGTAAAGTTGCGCGTTATGTATACAATTGAATTGTAGTTAAATAATAACTTGAAATTTAATTAAAAAATTTATTGCACAAGCAATAAAAAAGGACGTCCGTTAAGATATTTATAAATTTAGAGCTCACATTATATAGATTTTTATTTATTATTTGTCGTAACAGATTGAACTCATTTTATATTTAATGGGAAAATAAAAAAAAATCGATCATTTTTAAACAGTATCTAAATAATACAAGGAGAGAGAGATAACCGTCGAAGAAGCTATAAACAATCTGCAAAGGAGATAAATTAAGCATGAAAAAAAGCTTCTGGAAAAGCAAAAGTGGCTGCTGCTTCAATGCCAGTGTAAATTTATTTAAAAATCGATAAATCTATGGAAAAGCTCGATCGACTTCTCAAGAAAGAAGTAGGAAGGAGAAAACGGAAACGAGAAAAGCTTCGAACCATAAAGAAACAATACACAAAACAAGGTAAATACGGAAATCCAATTCTATTTATTATAAAGCTCACCTGGTAAGAAAAAAAAATTATTTCATTTTTCGTCGCAAGCTCAAACATTCATCCCTTCCACGTCAGTCAGAAACTTGGAAAATCCACCCGGCCACATTTCAAACTGTTCAATTCAATGACACTTTAGACACTCGAGGGTCGCGAGATTCGAAGGTTCCCCATCGCCAAAAAAACTTTTACGCGTCAATTGGAAAAGTTTGCGCGGTGTCAACATCACGTTTCCGCAGAATTTCAGGATCGAAGCGCATCAATCTGTCCGCGGCTCACGTGTGCGTGCTTGCACATGCCAGCGGCATCGTTTACCCCGCGCGCGCGGGGTTCGTGCAAGCTCTCGGCCGATCTCTCCCCTCGAATTTCTGCAATCATGGGTAGCACGTTATAATGGGCCCAGAAAATGCCTCTTTCGTGACCGACTGTGGCTGCGAGTTCGTACAGTTTACTTTCAGAGACTTGCAGTTCTCTCCTAAGCAAATTTTAAGCCCCAACGTGCCTCTAATTGCGGCCAGAAATGCAGAGCTTTTCTCCTTCGCCATCCGCGAGCTTTTTTTTGTTGCCGGGCAGTGTTTATATACGCGAGCGCAACCCTCGCGGCGACGTAAAATTTCATTATACGAAAAAGATCGCAGTAAACAAAAAGCGCCGCGCAATTTCGTCATCACGCAAACGAGCTTTAAAATGCGACGAGCTTTTTTCGCGGTCGCAGTGATTCACGCGTTCGGCGAAAACTCGCTCATATTACGTCACATCATTCGAGCATTTGAATATTTAATTCCGCTTTACAGTCCGGCTCGTTCGATGTGTATATATGCTCGAATGGCTAGTCGTTCAGTTGAGCACCGAAAGCTCGCCGGCCGGCGCACACGCACGATATTTATTTCTTTCGATTATGCAACCAACCCGCGATGCCTTTCGTGTGGACTACTTTCGCGACGGCCGGGGGTAGGGGAGGTTCGTGACGCCAGATCCGACGATAAATACTTTTTCGCTTCCGCGCGCAAGCACGTATCCAGCGGTGGCGGCGGCGCGCGCGAGCTTTTTTTCGCCCGTGGCTGTACGGCGGGACGAGAAACGTCTCTCTTCTCGTGAGCTATTCGCGCGGAGACAGTCGGCGAGCGTGTCGTGCGGGCCTGACATTACGAGCTGGATGGGTGGAAAGTTTCTTGCTGGGCACTTTAAAATGCGATTTTTAAGTTTCAGGTGTGTTAGGTCGTTCTCTTTTTTTATTTTATTTTGTGGGGGAAGGAGAAGTTTAATTACATTTGGCGTTATCTGTGACGATTTATCGCGAGTATTTGCTTTTAATTTGATGCGGGAACGGTGCACTTTTCTTGTCACAAAACGATTTTTTTTTCTTTTATTTTCTACAATGTGGGGGAGTTTAAACGGAGTTCTAATAATTTTGCACAAACTATTTTGATGAGCAACGATGGTCGTATTGGTGTATAGAGTATTTCGTTCGTGTATAAAGTAATGAAAAAATATAAGATAATAGAACTATAATTATGGCAAAGGTGTAAAATTGTACATTTACAAAATTAATAAGTGCCACGTACTTTGTGTATGGATTTTTTTAGAAACTTTTACAGACAATTTTGTAAATAATCGATACTACAGCAAATAAGAAGATCTTAATAAATATATACACATATAGTTTGCATATTTCACGTCATTTTAAAAATTGTTTTAAGAAAGTACCGAGGTAATGATATTTCACATGCAATGTGCTATAACTTAGGCATATTTTTTCTTTGAAAACTCCTGAATACTTTATAAGAAAATTACAGAATACTAAGAAGCAACCACTTTACTCACTTTTACTATAACAAAAAAAATTGATTTCTCACACAATCAATTAATTCTCTATCTAAACTATCTTATAATATTCTATTAAAAAATGAACTTAAACATTAATTTTACATCGCTTCTCGCCGTTCAACTCTGCAAGCTCTTCGCGCTGCGATTATAAAGCTTCAACAATTCAAATAAATTACAAAAAATTCTCCCTTCACCGCAATACTTTTAAAACTTAAAATCTCAGTCAATCAATTTCACGGCGAAAGTCAAAAGTACGGCAAACTCGGCGATCCGTAAATGCCGCGGCGAAACAATGCCGCCGGCATTCGGCGCGATGACAATCGCGGGGATTCACCTTGTTGGCGCGCGCGCGCGCAATGCCGCGCTCGCACCCCTGACACGAGGCGCGTCTCTAGGTCTCCGTGTACCTTGGCACCGGTCGCCGCGGATAAATTCTAGCGGTCTCTCCCCCAGCCCTGAGCGAGACAATGTTGCGGACACGACGAGCATTGTCAGGGTGCCACGCGCGGCGAGGCTATTATCGCTATATATCTCATGCTACGATGGGCTACTTTGCATTATTTGCTGTCGACGCGTGAAATGCTTTCGCCTATTCAATCGATTAGCGATATTTCACTGTGGTTGTACGCGCGTGTATAATTTTAGGGTGGATTTTTCGTTATTGTTTAAAAAATTTTAAAAACACGCGCGCTAAATTTAAAGTTTTCATACACCGAGAGAAAAAACTTCAATAAAAATTGCCATTGTGATTAGGAAAGTAGTGACAGTCTTGACAAGCTAGAATTTTTAGTGTGAAAAATATGAATTTGTAATACTTTATTTTATTATTAAAATAGTAATTTTTAGTACGAAAATTGTAAAAATTACTTTTTTTCATAGAAAAATTTTCGTTTTTTAAGACTTTTTAAGTTACTCCTTTCGTAACTACAATAGCAATTTTCATTAAGTTTTTTCTCTCAGTATATATAGAAAAGAAAAGTGCGATTGATAAATTTAAAATGTTTATATGAAAAAGAAAAGTGCGATTGATAAATTTAAACTGTTTATCTGAAAAAGAAAAGTGCGATTGGTAAATATAAAATGTTTATGTGAAAAAGAAACGTGCAATTGATAAATTTAAAGCGTTTATGTCCAAAAGAGAAGTGTGATTATAATAAATTTTAAATGTTTAGAAGAAAAATGTACGATTCGTTTACGATTTAATATGTGACAATCGGTTTGTAAGCTTGAAAGGAATAATTTTAAAGAAACGTACAGTTGTGTAATGTATTTGTTTGTGCTTTTCAAGAATTTGGAAAATTACTCTGTTTTCAAATTTCAAATTTGCCGCGCTCGTTGTTAAAATTTTTATAACGCGACGGACATTTTTTTAGTGCCTCTATAAGTATCTAGAACTCTATATTATCTAACATTCTAAATGCTCTTTTTCACTTATCAAGACTTTATGATAACCAATAAATGCATTAATTAATTGGATTTATGGAATCCTTTTAAAGCTACTAATAATTACTAATAAATTAAAAAAAACTATTAATAGAATATTTTATGAGGTCTCTAGTATTCTAGAGTTTACTCGTCGAATTAATATTATTACTATTTTTTAATAATTTCTATTTCTTAAATATTCTCTACAAATTAATTCTCCGCAATAAAAGTTACGTTACATTGTACTGCGATATTGAAGTGAAAGGTTTCATTGTCTCGATTAAATTTTAGTCATGGGCTTAATAAGTCCTTAGAAAACATGTTCAAGTTCATCTTTGTCTTTACATAGTAGTTGAGAATTCATAAACTTCACTCGTGAAATAAGTACTATTATACTTTTCGAACAATTTATATGTGTAGCCATTTAATACAATGCAATGCCAAGGCACGACTAAATGAAATAATTTTCGTTGTTCGGAACAATAATGAATTCTTGAAGCATTAAAATACTTACTATACATATGCGTTATTATTTGTGAATATAACACAATACAAAAAATAATAATCATAAGCACCTTAAGTTTTTTTTTATAATAAAGTACAATCGATTGTGTGTACTTAACAAAACTATACTTTATTAAAACGCAATATTCGCCTTTATTAAAAATCATAATTAAATATTAGCTAATTATACAATTGCGTGTAAACAACTGCGAGAATAGAAATAATTTGATATCCGCATAAAAAACCACGCCAGTCACCGGCGCGAAGTAAAAAAAGTTTTTTCAATTCCGAGAAATCCATGGATTTCTGCAGAAATGAAAGCGTCGACGTATCACGTGAAAAAATAAACCAACCAATCACGACACGCGCAGGATCACGACCCCCCGCCGTGGACCCATCGTGTACGAGCGCTGATTGGCTATCCCACCCTATTGGCTCGCGGGGTTTCGGCAATTTTTACGCGCGCGCGCCCCCGGTAACATTCCAGTGCCACCCGCGAGAGAAACAAGACTTACTTAACCGTGTGTTTTAATTTTCTAAGTAGTGCTTTATATTAAACTCTTTTTATCGAGAGATTTTTATCGAGTGAATTTCTTTCGAGTGATCTCTCTAAATTTGAAAGTGTGAAATTCACTGTAAAACTGTGAATAGTGACATATTTTATATGAAAAATCATTCAGATAATTAGAACACGAACGACTTTTCACTTATTAAATGTTACTATTCACATTTTCACGGTGAATTTCACATTTTCAGATTAAGATGGATTTTTACCGTGTGATTTTTTACCGAACCATTACTCGTGTTGTTGGAAAAGGTGCGAGAAGACGATTAGGATGAAGACAGGCAGGTAAGGATGGGCGGCGCGACGTAGCTGAGATATGCCCGGATGCAGCGCCGCGCTCGCCACCGCCGCCGCATCCATGACGGGCCCGACGGATGTGGGGCCGATCCATCCGGCCCAGGAGCACCAGGGGCCGCTCCTCGACGACGGCATCTTCGCCGAGCTGCTCGACGACGAGCGCTTCGCCGGGCCGAAGCGGCGGCACGCGGCCCGGCCCGACTCCAGGGCGCGGCGACGATCCACCAGCGCAGCCTCCGTCCTGCCCGTTCAGCTCACTCCACTCTGGGAATATGTCGTAAGTTCGCTGAGAATTTCTCAGTTGTTTTTTATTTCTTTTTTTTTTTCAGTGTTCTAAGTCTCGGGTATGTTTGTAGCTGTTGAGATTGTTAGTAGAATGGTACAATTTTTTTTGTCATATAAAGCATTTTATAGTCTTCATAATTTTTATATTAGTAAAATTGATCAATTGTTTGGACGTTCTTTTTTGAGATTAAAAAGTAGTAAACTCATATTTTAAGATAAAAAATTGTAACGTTGTTTTTTAAGATAAATAGTAGTTAAATTGTTTTTTAGAATTAAACGTATAGTAAAGTTATTTTTTAAAATAAAACATAGTCAATTCGTTCGTTAAGATGAAAAGTATCAGAGTTATTTTTTAAGATGAGAAGAAATAAAGTTATTTTTAAAATAAAACATAGTCAATTCCTTCGTTAAGATGAAAAGTATCAAAGGTGCTTTTAAAACAAAAATTAGTTACATGACACTATAAAACTTCAAATTTAACAATCAGTTTTCTCATTTCTTCGTTTTGTAATGTATGCCTGACGTAATTTATACTAGTGCCTTTTTATTTTTAATTTTATTAATTCCTGTTTAAATGTGTAGGTGCGAACGAAAAAATTCCCAAAGGACGTGGATGTGCGTGCGATTTTCGAGGAGATCGTGGAGCGGCTGCGTGACCCGGAATGGGAGGTGCGCCAACATGCGCTCCGTGTCCTCGTCGATGTACTGCCGACTCTCAGTGCCGAGATAATCGACAGTGTCATGGAAATCGCCTTGGCCGACCTCGTCGAAAACCTCGGCAATCCGGCGCCGGCCGTCAGGAAGGGCTCCCTCGACGCCCTCAGGATTTACCTTCTGCACTCGCCGAGGAGGGACGAAGTCACTTCGAGAGTGAGTAACTTACACGATGCGTTAATTACAATACTCACACCAATCATAGTTTTATAAATATTTATTTATTTATTTTGTGATTTATGTAATACAAAAACATATATTAATTTTTCAGCAATAAATCAGCATCATTAAATTATTTATTTAGCCTGCACCTACCTACAGTTAATGTTTATAAGATAATTGTGTGATTCTATTCAAGTTGAAGTTGTTACATTTTTTATAAGTACCCGCGTGAAAATAATTGAGACTAAAATAAGATGATAAAAAGATTCATCTTTATTAAGTCCGAATTTAAGATTTTTTAAGATTCAAAAAGATTCTCTTTTAATAAATATCTATATTAATATTTGTTTAATATATTCAATTTTTTAAATTTTCTATACATAAGATTTTATGAAAGTCGTTTTAATCTTAATAAGATCTTTAATTTTTTTTAATTTATATGTATTAAACTAATATTAATATTGTGTTAAAATAATGATCTCGAAAAGATCTTAAATTGATTTTTAGGTACTTGTTAATAGAGAATCTTTTCAAATCTTAGATCCCGCACACAATAACGATGAATCTTTTATCTTCTTATTTTAGTCTGAATTATTTTTACGCGGGTACCTATTGATAAAAGCTAATTTTAAAATCAAAATGAAATGTCAAATTAGATCCTGCGAGATGGGATGAATCGAGCGGACGTGCTGGACGAGTACCAAACTAGCGTAGCGACGGGAGTGATCCTCAGCACGCCTTTGATATTGTTCCCATCGCGTTCGTGTAGCCCACCTGCAGCGGAGGTGGTGCGCGAGGCCACACGTGCCCTGGCGCTGCGCCTCGTTCAAGTCACCCATCAGGACTCGGCGCTGCGGTCTCTCGTCAAGATTCGCGAATCCGTAGGCGATCGCGAATTCGATTCACACATGGCTTACGTGGACGACAGCATTAGACGCAACTTTGATCTGTTATGCGATGTTTATGGGATTGGTGTTCCGACGAATACTGTCAGGCGGAGATCTAGGGTGAGTTTTTTTTAACAGGGTATTTCGATATTTTACATAGTCAAACCTTTCATATATTTATGGTGAAATTTATTTTATTGCCGATTTTACAAATAACAATATCTATTATAGATTTTGACGCTCAGAAAAGTGTGTTTAAATGTATATTATAATTTTTTACATTGTTTTTTCGACAAATTAATTTAGAAGTTATAACTTGTATTTAATTAAAAAAATGGAAATCAAATAATATTTGCTAGTTAATAAACTGACATTTAAAAGAATAATGACTCGGAAAGAATAGTGCATAATTAAGAAATAATTAGACAGTAGCTTTTAGTTAGGTTTCTGTGGAATTAATTAAAATCCATTGATTAATTGTACTTTTTCTGCTATTATATTACACTCTTATTGTAAAGGTTCAACTAATTGTTTTGTTTTTATTGCAAACAATATTTTTTATCATTATTTTGTTTTCATCTTAAACTGAATTAAACCTCAGACGAAAAGGAGCAGTAAACATACGATGGATAAGTCGCGGTTGGAGCATAAAGACTCGATGGAGTCGATAAAGGATGTGGCGCCGTTGGACAAAAGTTGGGAAAGCGATGATTCAGATACATCAGGCATTGCCGAAGAAGAGGAGGATGCAGTGGTGGCGCGCACTGATTCGGGCAACAGTGTTACATCGGCACGTGTCGTCCTCGAAACTGAGATCAAATTCAATGAAGAGACAGCTATCACTATGACCATACTCGAAGAACAAGAAAAAGAGTTGCATCAAGCTGCTGAAAGTGATGATTCTCTTAGTGACGACGAGAACGACGATGGAGTTGACGGAAACGTCGTCAAGGCTATTGAAGGGCCACCTATCGTGGAGATAAGCCCACCGGAAATATCGGATGATAGGCGGAAAACACCAAGGTACTTTAATTTAATAGTCTTTATTACATTTTATTATCAATAAATGGTATGTTACTTATACAAAAAATCTTAAAAACAAAGTTAAGAAGCTGAATTAATAATTATTATTAATTCAGCTATTAAACTACTAACTAACTATTTAAATTGAATTAAATTTTCATTCTTTCACTTATTATTGTTTAATTTATAACATTTTTTCAGTTGACGCACAGATGGAGTTATTGAATCTCAAAAACATTCTTAAACACACTTTGATATAAATATTATACCAAAAATAATTTTTTTTTGTTAGGAGAGTGCACTTTGGCGGCGAGATCGTAAAGCTTCGCACCCCCGACAGTGAGGATACGGAATCCGTATTGTCCGATCGGCAGCAGCCAACGCCTCCTCCACCGCCTACGAGAATTCCACTGCCGGTGTCGCCTGCAACGCGATTGCCACCGCAGCAGCCCAGAAGGGCTCGCTCTTCCGGCGGTCATCACGGGCGTCGCAGTCGCGAGCGTCAAAGGCGCTCAGCCAGTATCAGTCCTCGACGCGAAATCTACACGCATAACGCCAATCTCAGTCCTAAGAAGAGTATACTCCTAAAGAATTCGGAGCTCATTCGCCGACGATCAAGGTGCGTTTTTAATTTATTTATTTCCTACTCACGTACTTACTTAAATTATTTCTTCGACTGGAGAAAAATGCAACGACGTTTATGGTTTGGTATAAAGTTACATATTGGTTTTAACTTTTAAATAAATAAAAAGAAAATTGAACGAAAGTATTAAGGTACATTTAATGTGATATTCTAGTTCCGCCGATCGAAGTTACGAGGTATCGCATATATCACGACGGGACTCGTTCAGCCCTGTAAGCTCCCCACGAATTCTGATCCAGGAGATCGTTGAAGATCCTTTACCCCAGGAACGCTCGTTTCGCATTTACGGGGAACCTCCGGAAGATAGGGGCTCGCCAAAACCGTTGATCAATCTGAAGTCTCCCAGTCCGAGTCTGCTTGGTGATACCTGTATAGTAGAGGATAGCAAGACGAATTACGATGTCGATCGAGTTTTTGGTGATCGCAGCAGTTACAACTTTCAGGAGAAAATACGCAAGGATCAAGAGAATATCATGCGATCGGTATATCGATCGAACTCTGCCCAAGATAAAACCTTCAAGTTCGATTGGGATAACGAGGATAATGGTCAAGGTAATCATTAAATTTTTAATTTCAACTGGAACGCATCTAAGTATAGTGAATTGTAATTTGCAGTACATTCGTATTAGAGTTTATTTTTAACATGCGATTGTACTGTTAAATTTAAAACGATGTTAATTATTAATGTATTAAAAACATATTAACAAATAGTGTTTTTATTTATCTGCTGACTTTTATATTACTTTTTATAAGGCAAAGAGCGTCGACGGAGTCAATCGGCCAAAATTCCCGGTTTCGAAGCATTTCCACGCCAAGAAAGGAATTATATTTTAATGGAATTGTCAAGTCCTACAAAAGACTTGAGTAGAAGGTCCTCCTTGCAGGACGATCCTCCACTTGAACCATCACTGATTAATGAAGGACAGACAACCGAAAAAACTGAATTGAACTTCACTAGTGATCTCAATACCAAGCGGGATGAGGCACAAATAAAGACAGAAGAAGTGCCAGAGGAGGGCTCAACAGAGGATTCCAACAAACTGGTGACAGAAAGTGATAAAGTGGAAAGTGATCAAACTCAGGAAACTGAAATGAAATTTGACGATGATGAGAGCGATCCACGGCTGTTCGAAATTGACGAAGACTTGGAGAAATCGGCGCTGGACGCCAAAGAGCGGTCATCAGACAGTAGCAGCGATAGCGAGTGGAAGAACAGAGAGCCAAACTGGGAAGAACTCGGACTCGTCGACGACGAAGTTCTCACCGACTTTCATAATAAAGTGAGTTCAACGATTTACTTATCTTCTTACTTAATTTATTTAATATTTTTAATTAGCTTAGGTCAGGCATTCCTTTATGTCACTTGCAAAAAAAAATCTTTATTTTCAGTGATCTTAAAATTTTATAACACTTTTAATTTATCCAATGAGGAAACACAATTAAAGTACAATGTCAAGAAAAGAAACAAATAGCAATAATTGTTTATTAATTATTGCTGCTTCAATCTATTTAAGCATAGTACAAGATCAACTTACATTTCCAAGGAAAATAAGCAATCGGTAACCTTCTCTTATAGCCACTAAAGTCCGTCTTCTAAAATACTTCAAATTTCTTCGGCTCTTGGCTTTGACCCTTATCGTGATTATCTATGACACACTTAAGACAAAGAATTCAAAGCCACCATATCACCTATGAATTACAAACTAAAACAAAAAGGAACTCGGTTATAAAAATGTTTCCTCCCCCTATTCTCAATCAACTTCCATCTAATCTCTAACGAATCCCACTTAAATTACTCCGTAATAAAAAAAACTTGACGAAATCGACGACATCGTAGCCTAATTTTCATATAAAAGAACACTTGAGCAAAGCATACGGAGCAGCCTTACAAGGAGCGACGGCCTCACTTATTAGAGTCCGCGGTGTACGTAAGTCGTTTACCCCGCGAAATCGAGCGTGTAAAAAGTTCATTGCACCGGCGGTGGCGGCGGGCGTGCACGCACTTTTCACGATAGTCCTGCCGGCCGGCGAGAGGATCGGTCCGCCCGGCGGCGGTATACACATTATATATGTATATATCTTACACCGGCCGCGCTTTGATAAGGGCCGAGGCGACGGCGGCGTCGCGTGTGCACCCCGCGGATCGAAAGTGGGTCGCCGGACGATCGATGCGGGCCGCGGGCGCGGAAAAGTTCGGAATGGGCGTCCGAGGCCGCGCCGGTGCGTCACTGACGCGCGCGGGCAAGCCGCACTTCATTCACACTCGTTCGATGGATATTTGACGTATAGTCGAAGTCAGCATTGGTCTTGAATTACGTAGACTATTCACTATTTTTTTTTTTTTTTTAATTTTTTTAAATGAATTTTTTTGGAAAATAAATGCTTCGATAATGTTCTTTTTTATACCATGGACTGTATAATCAACTGTATAGATAAGTGATGAAAAATAAAAAGTCATTCTGCTCTAAATTTGCGAGTTGAGAGGGTATTCGCTGTTTCACATTAGAGAAATAATGTCCGAATGAAAATTAATCGATTAGAGTACTTTTTTTAAATATTCATTTACTGAAAGCATTGACTAACCTTTTTTTTTCTTCTTTAGTAAAGTTTAATTATCAACCAGCAAGAAATTTTTCATAATGAATTTATTAAGATTTCATCTTTTATACAATGCATAAAATTCTGCGAACTCCTGACAAAATCAATGGTAAACTTAGTAACTATTTCCTTGATTTTTATGCAGCCTGTGTACTTGGCATTTGAATTATAAGCCGCTTATCGTCGAGACTTTAAGGCCTCATTATGACAAACGACGTCTACCCTTCCGCGGATTATCATTTCGTTTATTTATGCGGGCAAAATCGTTCCATAGTATAAAGACACGTTGACATTTGTTGCACTTTATAGATCTGACATTTTTCACGTTTAAAAGCTTTTTTTTACTTCGTGGAACGTGACGTCAATTGAAAATCAACAAGTTTAATGCAATGTCTAATTTTTAAATGATGCGATTAATACCCTTGACCTTTTCTTCGTTACTGAAATTTAAATTTTTTCGTAGGGTGACGTGATAAAAATTCTGTTTTTAAATAATTACTGAAAGTATTAATTATCGATTAGTAATAAATTAAATTTTGTTTTATTTTTAACAAGATTTTATAAAAATGGATTAAAAAATGTTAGCCTAACAAGCAACAGTAAAGTGTATATCACATGCTTACAATCTCTTGGGTTAATTATATTTGTACCAAAAATCGATGAGCTTATGATTACAGTACCTCATTCTAATGTTTACCGAGACTGAATCATACCGAGAGCACTTTAACTTTATAATTGAAATTTTATAAAATCAATAAGAACCTCACGAATAATCTGTAATCGTTTTTTTACTCTTTTAATGTGAAAAAGTAAAAATCAGTCAGATCAGAGATCAGTATTAGATTTAAATAAAAGAATCAATCCATTATAGACTGGCTCAATTTTTTTTGGTTGTAATTTTGTGATTTTTCGAAATTTCTCGATGTATAAAATGTTTCAGATTTTTAATCTGATCAAAATAAAAATTGTGTATAAAAATACACTTATTCTATTGTTTGTACAACGCACATGTAGTACTCGTAATTGTGACTTCCGCCAATTTTGAATAATTCATTTAATTTGTATAAAAAAAAACTCTTGTTGATTTTATTATACACAAACTCTTAGATTGAGTTCGAATAGAGTCCGTAAAATTATCCGACGATGGTAAATCAGGTAACGGAGGTCGCGAGGTCGTAGTAGCGGTCGGCGGAGTAGTCGAAAAGCTCCAGGTCAAGACGAAACTTGTCGTGGAGCTTGCGCACGTGCTCCTTGGTCAGCTGGCGGAAGTAAACGGTTGCGGCATCGGTACCTGCTGGTGCGCCGATACTGTGCCGCCAACGCGGTTCGATGAGGCCCTTCAGGCTCAGTTTTTCAATAGCGAATGCCTGGTCACGCTGCAGCGTCTCGACCTGCCGAACATTACAAAATTTGCCGGATTCAAATTCACTGTATTTAGGATGGGGATTATTATATTTGATGGATTGAAAGATTAATATATCAGCTAACATTTTGTAAACAAAATTAAAGTAGTTTTTAAAATTAGACTGTAAAATTTGGAAAAGATATTACGCTGCTTATAGTTAATCAATTGATAATTTACGAGAAATTATTTAAAAAATCAGTGTATAAATTGAATTATAAACTATACCCTTTTTATTTATAATTAAGTTACAAAAGTCTTCATTCGATTTTAATTATCCTTACGAAAAATTATCTACCTTTACCGATAGTTTTCTATAATAGTGTTTTCAAATCGATATCAATTACACTCTACTAAGCTAACATTATCCAAACTGATATCACGGAATCTTCCCTCTACAAAATTCATTGGTAGTTCGATTTTCCAAGAAAGTGGGTTTAAATTTACTATGAACTATAAAATTTTTATCGTAGTGGTGCAATTTAGCTACTCCATAAAAATGTAACGTTTCCTCAAGATTAATGATTGTCGGCGGTTTACTGTAAAAAAAAACATAAATTACCCTCAGTTACGACTCGACAATTTCTGAGAAAATTTCACGTTGCACCCAACTTCCTTATCACCGAACTTCTTTTTAAAAAAAATCTCCGCATTCTTTCGCTTACTCTTACGTCGATTAACCGTGCAGTCACCCCACGAAACTCCGACAACAAATCGCCGCAAAATTTGTCTCGCTCGCGAAATTAAAAAAAAGAAAACGACACTTAAAAGAACTGCATACCCACGCTTGAAGGCAGCGTAATCCTCGATGCATCAATCACCGTGCGCAAGGCGCTACCCGCCCAGAAAAAAAGGAGGTGCGCTCCCGACCACGCGGTAAGGTCCCACGGGCTTTTTTTACGCGACTCTCACCTTGGCGATAACGTCGTAATCAATCAGGCAGGGCGTGCAGTAGAGATAGTACGGCATCCAGTGGTCGTCGGCGTAACTTGCGAGGTCCGTGTGGATTAGGTAGTCGACGAACTCGCGCCAGGTAGGCTCGACGCCCGCGGGTCTAGGGACGCCCGGCCGGCGTATCACCTGGTCGTCGCCCGGCATGGGCCGTCTCCTGTCTGGGAGGGCAAAGATCGATTGAGCGCTGGGATTGAATTGTCGCGACGGTTTAGGCTTTTATCGGGACATCGCCCGGGAAAGCGCGATAATAAGTCTTGAGGAAATTCGTGGCTTTTGGTTTATCAAGCGGGCAGAGAGGATTTATGGATCGAGGGTTGCGGGAGGGCGAAGGTGCACCATTTGAAGTGGAGTAATATTTTATTTGGGTCAAGCGAGGGATAAAGTTAGTCTACTTTTTAAATGAGTGCACGTGATTTGTTTTAAGTACAAACATAATTCTGAAATAAAGCAACAATTTAATTAATACTTTAAGAAATAAGCATATTTTGAAAAATTGTTCGATTCACACATAAGAAATGAATTATTTATATCCTTGAAATATTAATACAAATTAATTTGTCTTTAAATTAAAACTTAAATATATTATTTTATAACATATTTTGTTTTCAACTGTTTGTCAGTTTGTAAACATTATATTTTAATGTTATAGGCAGTTTTACAGAGATAGTATATTTCTTTGGTTTACCTCGAAATTTTCGAACTATGGGTTTCCCATATTTCTTATAAAAGTATAAAGTGCCATGTTCTGTTCCAGCAACGGAGTTTTCCAATTTATCCCGGTATGCACTTAACAATCTCTCAAAAGGGTGCCTGACAATCATCATCTTCGCAGTCTTGTTAAAAATCTGGAAATTATTTTTTTTTATCTAATCAAGAAACTTTTAGAATTGAATAGAATGTGCATATAAAATGATTATTTTATTACATTAGCAACTTCCGGGTATTCCAGTTCTGGAATGACTCTTCTAGCTATCGTAGATATTTGTTCTTTTCCGCTCAAAAGTTCCTCTTCGGGTACTCCATTCAGTAAACACAAATTGTATATCCATGTAGTAGTACCAGACTTATAAATTGGGCAGTAAGATATGTTATGTTTGCTGAAAAGTTAAATAAGTATTTTTTATTGAAGGTATAAATAATAGATGTTGGGTATGTTACCTGTCTATGTAAAATACAGTATACTGAGGTGCAGGTGGCTCTTTGAATTCCCCTTCAAAATTCGGTATTTTGTAAGGACCCAAGTTGTATTTTCTACAAACTTTTTTCACTCGGGCTATTCTCTCTGTATTTTCAACCATTGCTTCATTCTGAAACATGTTTTCTTAATTTAACAAAACATTGAATTAAATTCAATAATTTTATCAAATACATTTTCATGCATAATTTTAACAAGTAATCATTTAAAAAAATTAATTACCATAAACCTCTCAACTGGCAGGTCCTTAAACTTTGGCGATGTCTTTTCCTCGTATTTATTTTTTACAAGTATGAAGAAAAACGTGGCACCCACGCCAAAAAGAATAAAAATTGTCTTCATATTGCGCCTGAAGATTCGTGGCTTCATTTCGTCGTTTCTTAAGTTGAACGCTCATCACATAATCAGCTTCCACTATGTTTTTTTCCCTTAGAATTATCGACACTATAATCCACGTAAACACACTGATGCACGTTGACACTAAGAAGAGCATCACAAAAGTACTAAAACAGCAGGTACCCACGCGACTTCGAAATGTCGCTTCAATCGCTGCGCGTCGTCCCCTCCAGATAGATACCGATGCGCTCGAGAAGATTCAGAGAGACTGGTTTCTCCATTTTTTTGTCTGCTGTAGTGGGAGGCGCGCCGTGCCTCTAACCTTGAGAGGCCATTGATCTAATGCATACTAATCCGATTTGCTCAGCTGTTTAGGTACTTCGGGCACGAACCACTTACTCATGGGATTCACGGATGTTTCAGTGGTGTAGAATGTTTGTATGTTTCACTTGACGCATTTGTCCTTTACACCTGATGATGAAAAAATAGAGTTGAAATTTTATTACAGTAGGCCGAGTGTAAAGTTATTCAAGTGTAGTAATTAATGCGGGGAACGATTAATGTATTTTTTTCTGGCTATTAAGTCATGACGTTGTGACGATTAAGATTACTTTCAAGTGCAATTCTGCGAGAGTAGTTAATGAAGTTCAGACATTACTTTTATTTGATACGCATCTGTTCCGTCTTATCCAACTTTTATTTGTCAATCTGCAATATACTACTGTTTCTTTGTTGTAAGAGATATACGTATACGTATTCTGTTCCTGTCAGTTTTCATACAAATAATTAATTTATTTAATTTATTGCGCATAATGTTAGATAAAATTATTTTATAATATTATATACAAATTTTAAGGAAATTTATAATTATTTTTGTGTTCTTTTAATATTTTATAGATTAGCGATTCAAGTAGCTTAATTTTTGTATACCTATTAAACAAAATTGCAAAAAAGTAGAGGAACAGGAAGTATATACTTATCTTTCAAGTCTATGAACTGACACTTAATGTTATCGATTGTATGTCTAAAAATATCTTTTCAGCAACCGTTACGCGATAATTGTTGCTGCTTCCGCTTTGCAAAGGTTAAGGATTCTTATATAACTTTATCAATTTTTAAACTCTAAATTCTTATTTCCATATATCGGTTCAATATTTTTTTAAATTATTTTAAACGATTTAATAAAATAATCGGCTCATTTTGCGACTAATTGCCACAACTTCAGCGATTCAATTTAAAATTTTTTTATTATTACTTTTTAAAGAAATTCATGTAAATATTACTTCACAGGCAATGAGAAAAATTACATCATATTTCTCAAATCTCGTATTCTGAATGCATAGTAATTTGCCATAGTACAATGCATAGTATAACATTCAATTAAAATCCAATCACAGAATTATAAATACACCTCGATAAGGAAAAATTCCCAGTCTAAATCATTATTCTTTTTTTTTTTTTTCAAATTTAGCAATGAATAAACCAAATCATTTGATGAAAAGTCAAACGACGATGTACTAGCCAATTCATAAAAAGAAAGTAGCCCCTCGAATCGTCGACACCTCTTCTCAGCGCCGCGAGAAAAGCCCCGACCGTTCGTCATCATATTGCGGCATGCGCGAGAGCTGCATATAGAAAATAATTAGGCACACGTGTTGCGTGTGCAGCCGGCGGTGCACGCGAGCCCCTCACAAGGGACATTATCGCAATTTATCCGACGCGTTCATCGCTGCATCCATAATTTTCCGATCTTGGAGAGAACCACGGAGGATCGTTCTTTGAACGTAGCGCACTACCAGGGGATTCCCCGCATGCGTGCACAAGCCCCATGCATCGCAGGTGCTTTTTATATTACAATTTTTTTTTGTAAGGGACGGAGTCCGAGGCCGGAAGTTGTTTCGACGAATCTGGGTTACGATTTTCGGCGAGCCGATGGAGGAAGAATAACGCGTCCGAATTAATCGGCTGTGTGATTTCTTTCGGTAGATTGCCCTGGCCTCTTTAATGGATGTAGGACAATTGATTAGTTGTGTGCGTAGAGTTCCTATTGGGCTGTTGACTCCGCTTCGCCCGTGTCCTGCGTTATCTAGCGGAATTTTTTTTTCTGGACTCGTGAGATTTATTAGGCGGCGATTTTCTTTTACAAGTGCGTGCAGGTATGTGCCTTAGTGATTTCTTGATGTTACACTTTTCTGCTGAGTGAAGATCTGAGGCAGTGATACGCGGAAGGTTGTATTGAATAATGGGATATTATGCGAATAATTTATTTTCGTTTGTCGAGGCGATTAATCTTTTTAAGTGGATCATTTACGAATATAATTTGGAGTGTATATACATATAGGTGTAAGAGATTGTAAAATAGCTTGTAATCACGTTTTGATTTGTCATGCATGGGGGAACTAATTATTTCGACTTATTAACTTTTTATTTACTCATTAATTGTACATGGCATAAATTAAAGATATATTATACTTTTGTCTTTAAATTTTTATTTTGTCAGTGTAAATTTAAATGTTTTGAACAGACTTTAATTTTTTTTTTAACCCACAGGAGGATTGGCGAGCGAAGGTACGCGGATTGGAGCGCATCGCCTCGGCTCTGCGTGCCCCCTCGTCACTGGAGGTTGTTGAGCCGCGGCTGGGTTCACTGCTGCACGCGGTGCTGGGCGGCGAGAGGAGTTGCCGAGTTGCTGCCGCCGGAATGACCGTCGCTAAGGTAATTCTCGCGGTGGCTATACTTGCTTTGCCTACGTTGATTTTTATCTACACGCGGCTTTTCCGTTACGACTCCCGCACCTAACTGTCAGAGGCTTTTTTAAACGTTACAATTTATTTGCACTGCTGGTAAATTTGTTTTTTTTTTTTTTTTTTTAAAGCTTTCTGAAAAGACGGTTTGAGCGATTTTCTTATTGGTTTGTTGATATAATTGTTTGTTTATCAAAATTTATTGATAAAACAGTTTAAAATTGTGTAATGCTTTAGCGTAATTTCGAGATAAGAAGTCAAACTTCTGTATTAATGATTAAACAACTTAAATGGTTATTCAATAAGTTATAATTTATTTACTAAGACATATAAAGTGTAATAATTCTATTAAATATTTCATTAGATTTTTGCTATTGCAAATTCTACTTGATTCTATTATAAAATAGTAAAAAGAATTGTTGTAAAGATTGAATTTTATCAAACGGGTTATAGTGATTAATTATAGAATTATAGAAGCCGTAAAAACGTTATATAATTTTTTCTTATTTTTAAACGAAATATTGTATCCAAAATTTTTAATCTTTTAATTTATTTCATTTTTATTTTAAGGTTGTTCTAACTGGAGTCAACGAGGAAGCTTTAACAAATCGTCTTGCTCTCATTGCTTGGGGTTTAGCCCGTCAAGGAGGCCCAAACGCCGCATCCCTAGCGAGGCTCGCTATGCTTCGAACTAGTCCTGGTCTATTTGTTGAAAAATTGCTTCAACCGCAGTGCATCGGTGCCAGAAATGCCAAGGTAATATTCGAAATTGCATATTTAGAAAATTGCAGCCGCAAGTTTTAGTCGACATTTCAACGAAAAGAAAATGTACATAACTATCGTAAGTTCCGAGAACAATCAAGCGAATTTACGAATGTCTTTAGTGTTGAGAATAGTATATAAGGAAGAAGTGTAAGTCACTTCTGCTCTTTTTTTTTATTTAATTCGTTAGTAGCAGATTCAATTTGCTAAAACTTTGCGCATATTAATTCTTATAGACATGTGTAATAGAGAATTACGATAAACAGTATCGCAACTAAAATTGTAATCTTTTCAGATGCGAGAAAATACTTTGCAGCTGCTAATATTTTCCCTCGTCACGTTTCCGAGCACTGAGTTCAAGGTGAAGACCGCCATCGACAAAGTGGTAGCAATGGTCGGCGATCGTCGTAAAAGAGTGCGCCTCTCCGCCCTTGAGACTCTTGCCGTGTTGTCCCAAATTTATGACACGGAGGTAATATATTAAAGAGATTCTCTTGGAAATCATTTGATTGCAGTCGATCAAATTTACTGCCTTTTTAATGTATTGGAAGACTTTCTGTAACTATTAATTAGTGCAGCCAAAGAATGTGATACTATTTCAATAAAATTACTATCCCCGGTAAATTATTTGTAAAATAATACTAATTAGAGTATGTTATCCGTATTTTTTTATTTTTTTAAATTCAGGGATTACACAATCCTTTTAATAACTAATAGAAAATAGAATTTTATAAATAATAATAGAAAATAGCAAAAAATAAATTTTAATTTGATATAAATAAATTTCAACGTTACTTTTTAATTAGTTTTTAATTTTCTTTGAATATTATATTTTCAATTGCTTACAGAAATGTTTTAGAAGTTGTCACAATAGCATTAAAACAAAAATGAGATATATTAAAACTGTGCATCTATTACTTTTTTCAATCGATACTTTATTTTAGGAAATTCTGGAAGCCAGTAAGCGATTTTCAAAAGGCAAGCAGGATGGACAGTCGATTCACGCTGCAATTAAAACTCGATTATGCAGAAGATTATTGCCGACCGTATCGGTGGATGGATTGGTCGTTTACGGTCTTCAAATTTCACCTAACTCACCGCATACAGGTGAATAATTTATTTTATGAATATTCAAGATTTAAAAAAAGCGATTAATAATGTTTTTTTATTACTCAAAGCAAATTTCTCATTTTTCTGATTTTTTACAGGGGCCGATGTTGAATGGATTGCAGCGGGAAGCGGTTCAGTCTCTCCAGGAACTGGCCGCACAAGGGTACAGCTAATTGCTATGTCAAAAATGGAGGATGAACAGTAAGAAAAAAATAACATTAAAAAAGAATTCTTAAATAATTTACATAAGTTAACATTTTTATCATGAATTATTTCAGGCATGAATCCATTAAGAAGTTAAAGAGTAGACCTGCTAGTGAACACAGAATTTCGAGTACAAATGTAGGAGGGCTGTTGGAGAAGGACGAGAGAACTTCATCTTGGAAACTTTTGCCTCAGACAGATCAGGTAAAATAGAATAATACGAATACCGATTTCTTTGACTATTGAAAAATAGTATATATTTAAGATAACAAAAAATGTTAATTAAACATTTTTGAAATTATCGTCGTAGTCATAAAAATTTCTCGATTACATTTCTATGAATACAAGTAAAGTATATACTGCCTAATATTTTCCATGTATATGAATATATACTGCTTTCATTTTTCAAATTCAATTATACTGTAACAGTCGAGTTAAAATTCAATTGTCGATTTAGGGTGAACATGTAAGATGTATACTTAGTTGTAATGCGTATAATGGAACGCATGAACCTATGCACAAAAGAAAGAAGTCATTAATTGCGTTAGATTTCGCGGGCTATTTTTATTTATTTTAAGTAACCTCAACGTTTATTATTTTAATGCCCATCTTGTTACTTGCCTGCATATTAAAAAGAGTTTTGAAACAAAATGTTGGTTTATTTTTACAAAAGTGATTTTTCAAGATTTAGAAGTTCATCTACAAATTTTATATCACGATTTTTCGCCTCAAGCTGATATTCTTTTTTACGACATTTAAGTTTTATAGTATTTAGTTTTACAGGTTATGTGCTTACCGAATTATTTAAATATTTCAAGCTATTACAAGCAATTAATTCCACTAATTGTTTTATTTCAGAACGATGAAGAAACTTACAGATTAAAATCAAAGAAAACAATTCGACGTACTTCTAAGTCAGCTGATTTATCTAAAGGTAAATTTGGCAAATAAAATAGCGTTTTCATAAAAATATAAATGATGGGTGTAACAAATTTGATTTATTTTTCAGTTCCTGATTTTGGATTTCATAAAGGAGAGGTACTCGGAAAAGAGACGAAGAATCAAAAACCATATGCTACGCCAAAACGATTTGAGAGAAAGTGTGAAGAAGCTAATGATGATATAAGAGTGCAAACATCTAATCGTAACGAAGACTATTCAACTCAGGTATGTATAATAATGTTTATGTTTATAAATTGATAAATTGACAAATTGACATTCACTTACCTTCCACCGGTATTATTCTTTTGTTTTGAAGTTAAAAACATAAAAATACAATTTCATTTAAATATTAAATTTCTTTCGTATTGTTCATAAATAAATAAAAATTAAGGATTGCCTTAAAAATGTGAATTAACAATATTAAATTTATATACTGTTGAAAGAAGTAATTGCAAGTGAATTGCTTAAATTAACAAGACTATTATAAAATTACTATTCCAGAACCACGGAGACGTTGCTACAGAAAGTCCCGAGCGTGCTAAACCCGAGTCTCGAATACCAATATACACAGGTGATCGAATATTGAGTAGCAAAGTAGCCGACATCGAAATGAACGGCGATAGTCGTGAAAAAATCCGTGATAAAAGCCCAATTGAATTAATGCCGCGAAAAGATAATTCTCAAGGAGATCATATCGATAGCAATGGGTAAGAAATAAAAATTATTACATTTAAAAAATCGTTATTTACAAAAAAAGTAATGTTTACAATATTAACGTGTCATCGATGATTTTAGTTATTTGAGCCTCCATCAAAAGCGGAAACTTCAAACTTTAAAGAGCGCAGCCCCTCGAATTAATTACAATGTAAATCAGGCATATAGTAACAATTATAAATGTCCGTCTTACGAAACGGCTTACGAGGAATTGGACAGTGAATCACAGGTGACAGTTTTTAACGTGTAAAAATTGTTGTTAATGTAAGAGACAGGGTTTTTTATAAATCATTGTAATTTTTTCAGGCAAAATTCGATAATGCTCACAAAAATTTATTAATTCGTGGGTTGAAAGAAAATAATATTCGAGCTTATAGTTATGAAAAACTAAACAAGGGATTTGACACAGTTATCAAAAATTCAAGAGCAGGTTTAAGAAGTGTTCCGCACTATCAATATTCATCGAAGGTTACTGAATCGTAAGAACACTTTGTATTAATATATTTTTTTCTTACTGCTTAAATTTAATTAACTGCAGCATAAAAGTTATTTGAAAATTATCTAATTAGAAGTTGATTTGTTTAAATAAAAAAGTTACTAATGAAATTTCGCGGTATCTTCGATTAAGCGTTTTCCACGAAATAATGTTTATATTTTGATACTTTTGTGTTCTATTCTGATTCTCTGTTTTGTTATCAGATATGAATCGATATATCAAAGGCAGAGACGTCTGAAGGATGAGAAAGGAGTACGAGCGTACGAAGTTTCATCGAGTCCTCTAACATATGGTTATGAATGCGAGGGTTACTACTCCAATAGTCCGAATAAGAGCAATCAAACAGAAAACGTTAGTTCTATTTTTTCTTTACAGTAGTAATAAATAGTATATTAGACAACTAGCACGCAAAGCAGATATTTTTAGTATGACTTATAAGTCGTAATAAATAAGTTGACCGAGAAAAACTGCTTGCGTACTAGATATGTAAGGTATCATTTTACCACTTGTAAGTAAAATGATGTAACATATGTAAATATTGCAATTGTATAAGTGAAAAAAAATAGATATTATAATTCAGAATAATTTTTAATGGTAAAAATAATTTTTTAGATGAAGAACGCAAAAGACTCACAAACACAACACCGCAGTGCACAGAAAAGACATTACTTCGTCTCACCCTTTGATTCTCGGCCATCTCAAAGGTCCGCAGCAATAATGTAAGTATTTGCATACGTATTTTTCAAAAACTAAATACATAAAATTAGTTATTGAAAAATAAACTATAAATTTTCGCTCTTCAGTACTAACAAAAATATGCAAAGTTTTCTAAGTTATACTGAAAACTTGTAAATGCATACATAATGCGTCATTCATTAAGAATAAATCAGTGATTTTAGCAAAAGCTAGTAAAAAATTGTTGTAAATTATAAACTAATTTTCATTCACGTCTAGGATAAAGTAAACCAGGAAATGTACTATGAAATATAGATTACTTTAGACAGAGTTGAAACAAACAACCTTCCTTTGCACGAAACAAAGCTAAATAAAAAAGTACAGTCGCGATTATGGAACCCTAGCATTACTTCGCAAGTATTAAATAACGTGCCTCCAAAATCAAGCATACTCTCGACAAACAATTTCGCTGCAGGATCCTAAAATGCAAGTTTCAAGTCTCTCCAAGTCATGGCACTGCCAACTAAACTAAATCCCGCGTCAGACTTTAAAATACGCCGCGTCTCGTTTGAAGCATTTCTCCGAAGTTCGTGCAAAATGTGCAGGTCGTCCGTTAGTCATGCAAGCGGCTCCCGCGGATAAAGGGCCTGCATTCGCTTATGCGCGTTGCTGCGCGCGGTCGTTGTACCCGCTCGACGATAGTTTTCCAAATTAGCCAGTAGATAAGGCGTCGTTGCCGCTTACGCTCGCATGCCCGAAGATCATAATCCGATCAACTAAATCACGCTATGCGCTTGTCCTGATAAAACCATCTCGGCACTCTGATGTCTGTAGTTGAGGTTTGCTTCTAATCGTATACTTTTTTTTTGTTTCATATTTTTTTAATGTCATATGACCGGGTATTAAATCTTTGATACTATTTTCTGCGCTTCGTTTTTACTATCGAAAGATTGGGACACGAAACTACTGAGAAAATTATAATATATTTCTTTACTGACTGTCTATTGAAATTTAATGTGAGGTATATATTATACATTTTTTGATTCTTGATTTTCAATAATTCGTTGGTAATGTTTAAAATCCATAACATCTTGAAATGTTTTAATCTTAATCTATTACACTTTAAAATATTTAGGTATGACAAATAAAGTATTTTACTTTCTATATACATTTCTTACAATAATGAAAAACAATACTAATGGGGCGTACGACGCATTCGGAATGATAAACGCTGTAAACTTAGTAATAAAACGCTTTGAAAAAAATATTGGCTATATTTCTCTTTCGTGGGTTAAATATAGAAAAAAGACCATCGAGAACAAGAACGTCACGAAAGCGTGTTTGGTGACAAAAGTGTAATGGCCATCGATTTTACGGGCCGCCCGTAGCTCATAGTATATGTATATTATATTGCAGTGTAGTCGCGCAGTAGTATATTGCCGTTGCTCTGAATGTGGAATATTCGCGTGCTGAATGGCTTCCATTATCGGGCATTACTCCCTTTTGAATATTTCAAGTTCAGTGTGTACAGTGAGCGTTGTAAAGTATACCAGCATTTGTTTTTTAAGCTTTTTTTGTCTCGAAGCGTTTTTTGATAAATTCATTTTACTTCAGAGTTCATTGCTTATGTATTTTTTATTTACTTACTCATTCATTTCAAGTCGATAAAAAGTGAAATGGAAATATTTATTCTTAAATTAATTCGTCCTTAACGTCAATGTCCTTCTACGTTTTTCGCTGCTAAATTCAAACGATTTAAATTTTCATCATTTCACGACTAAACTTCTAATTCTCAAATTGCATTTTTCAATACGTAATAATGGCAATAAGAACGAAAAATCAATTATGCAAAAGGTTTTCCATCCTAATTAAAATCGTGACTCGCATCGTTCGTCACCTTATCCTCAGTATAGCAGAAGGAAAAATAGGCTACGTCACTGCTTAAAATACTAAATTGTGACGAACAAAAAAAAAATTAATAATCCTCTCTCTCTCTCTCTCTCTCTCTTGTACATCAGTATGATAATTGACTCTGGGCTGCGCACCCTTCAGCGTCGTCAACCCCTGGATGAAAAAAATTCATTTGTGCGTCAGTAACCCAATTTCTAAAAACGAGAATTGGGGTCGAGTAGACTCGCTCGCGTATACACACTAATGCGGACAAAAAAGGAGCCACGAGGGCGAGCACACGCACATCGATCCCGAAAATTCCGTGGCTCTTGAACCTACACACAAATTAGTTTATCGCGAGAATCTACAAGACGAGGGCCGATCGATAGAGGTGGATCTACTTCTTTTTTCGTATCTCATCCTTTACCTCGATACCTTTTCACACAATTCGACGGCTTGTCGAAACGCTGGATTGGGGATGCATTTTTAATGGGACTATCGCGGCTAACTAGCCTTATAGAGGCAAGGTCTTTTTGCACTCGTGAGTGATTGAGGTGCTTTTGTGGCGCTGGTGGGATGTTATCCTTGGATATTGAGTGATTGTTAAATGGTTTTATTAAATTATCGTTTCCAAATAAAAATCGAAGGTTTCTGGTAACTTAATCAATTACGACGCTTGAACAAGAATATTTGAATGTTTATTTAATGCGCGCTTCGCTTTTATTTTATGAATTTATATAATTACCGAGTTTTTTAATGAAAATACAGATTTTTGAGAGTAAATATCGAATATAAGTATCTTGACTACACGTTATGATACATTTAACCGTTTTTGTTCATAATTTAGAAAATCGATACGCATGTGCGTGTTTAAAATATAATTGGGACACTAAAGATGGGATCTTCGGTCTCTCAAACTCTTGCATGGTTTTTTATACTTCCTCGTACATCACTGTACAGTTGACACTTCCAGTGCAAATTTAAAAGTCAAAGGGCATTTACTAGAAAAATGCCTGATTAATAAAGCAGAGTATCTTTCAATATTTATTGCAGGATTACACGGAAACGAAAGTTCCAGTAAAAATTACTGTACTGTTTTGTAGTGTGAGGATAGACTCGACAAATGAAAAATTTTACTAAAGTGTATAGTAAAATTGACTAGACTTATAATACATTTTGCTGAAATTCTAGTAAGTTTTGCCATACTTTCTTCACTGAAAAAAATTGTTAATTTTAAGGAAATGATTTATTTCAATAGTACTCATTAAATATTTCTTTGAAATGAAGTAGTGCTTTTATTAAAGCTAAATGAATTTATTTGTTTCTAAATAAATTTATTAGTTTTAAATAAACAATTTTTTGACTGAATAAAATATTTAATAAGTGCTATTGAAATAAATGTTTGCTTAAAATTAACAAATTTTTCTCTCAGTGTACTAAAAGTTTTTATTTGTCGAGTCTGTCTTTGCATTATAAAACAGTTTTGTAATTTTTACCAAACTTTTTTCTCTGTAAGAGTAAAATGTCTATTTATCATTCTTTAAAGTAAACTTATATATATCCATTCGTAAATATTGAGAAGTAAATAAAAACTTTTTTCGAATCAAACCGTAATGCAATCTATATAAAAAAAATAATGGAATTAGTTAATTGCTTACAAATGTCACCTACTTAAGTCATTATCTCCCTAATAATGACCCTACAACGACAATCTGCTCATTAGCCCGAACAAAAGTTCAATCAAGTCAGAGCGTGAAAAATCCGCGGCGGTTTTCACACGTTGATACCTATCTTAATTCGAAAATTTCGAAGGAAAATTTCCCACCAGATCAATCAAGTGCCAATGCACACGAGCCGGCGATCGATGCACCGGGCGTTAAAGTCACCGCCGGGCGGCGCCGCGCGCAACGAAATTACAGTCTTCGTGCCCGCGCGACATACGCTGCATTTAGCAGTCCAATTGGAGGAAGGGTGGCCGAGGCCGACTCCTACACAATCGTCGCGATTTTTCCGATTTCCACCGAGACCCGCGACGATCGGCTTGAAGCGGTTGTTAACCTCTTTCGCGGCTCATGATTTTCTTAGTCTCGTATGTGGGTTTCGTGGGAACATTCATTGCCCCGCTCGTTTTAGTTCGACGTGATTTATAACCTTTTGCTGGGAATTTTTGTGTATTAATTATTGAAAATATTGTGCTCGCGTGTTTACGTTTTTGTTACTTTTTTGTTGGTCTTATATTGCAGCGTCAATTTACATTGTTTTAGTTTATAGTATTTAAATAAAAGTTGATGAATAAAAGAAGAGATTTAATTATTTAAAGAGATATCTACAGAATCGATATACAATTTTAGTCTTGATTACACGTGTTTCATTGATTATCAATCGCCTTTTAAAATAAATAATTAATGAGTTTTTCTTTACTCTCGCACATTATAATAGTATACAAACACACGGTCTCAGGCACTTTTAAATATTCTTTTTAAACAAATGACTTCTTTTTCCTTAATTAAAATAATAATTGCAGAATTAAAATAAACCAATCATTATATTTCCAGGTCTCAATATTCCCTCGTCATTCACTAAGATATATTAATAAATTAAATAAAAGAACCGCATTACCTCGATATAAAAGGAAACAGATGTACATCTGAAAGATTACGTTAATAACAAAAAAAAAAAGTAATTTCCCGGCCATCGAAATTACTCTGCGCTAAAGATAAAATAAATTTGCCATGTCACGTCCGCAATCCTGGAAAATTATGTACCTAGAGGTACAGACATTGTCGCGATGGCGATCGACCGCACCCGACATTTTTCGCGTCAGCGACTGACGCACGTACGCAATAATCGACATCGACTTATATATACATAGACGAAGGGTCAGTCCGACCCGGGATCGGTCACAACCAGAGGCGGGGGAGGGAAAAAGTGCGATATGGTGAATCATTAATGGGGGGTGATTTTTTTTGCCTTAATGAAGATTTCATTCGAAGTAGGGTGATTGTAGATTTCACGAAGATCGATGAAAGGTGCGTTGCTCATTCTTCTTGTGCAAATTTAAATATTTGAAGAATTTATATTGTAATTATTAATAATGAAAATGTAAATAGAATGTATAGAATGTATAGAATACCATGAAATAGAAATTCAAGGTATTTTATTTCAATTAACTTCGTATGAAAGTATGATCATAATCTATTCACTATTTAAGTTTGATCGTTAAAATTACTTGTTTTACAAAACGATACATGAGTACGTATGAATAATTTAAATCTCTAACACTACTTCTGTACATATAATTTCAGTACATTTAGGAACACTTTCCGGTGTTAATTCAGCAACCGCCATAAAACTGATAGAATCTTTAGAAATCATCCGCTAGCGAACTAAAAAAATCTCCAATTGAGAAATTCTTCGAACTCCCTCGCACCTTTTAAGCAACTTGGACATTCCATCAGTGAAATATCGGCCAGTCCATACCGGAAGACCCAAACGAGCCTCCGAAAGCAGGCCAAAGTATTTTTACGCAGGAGCGCGAAATTGGGCTCGTTCCCGTAACGGAAAGTAAAAAAGGAAGTGAGTGGGCGAGGGAAGGGGCACGGGGGCGCGTGCCACCTTATCGCGATGTGAAACAAAGAGCGGAGGGAGGGGGAGGGTGCGCGAGCCCGGCGAGCGGTCAGCGCGCGCGCACCGCCAGTAGTCGTGGTGCGTGTCGCGAGTCAGCCACGGGCGAGGCTGTGCGCGCGCGCGCGCTTGCCAACAACCCCTACCTCGCGCCTCGCGAGCTTTTACTCACTATCCCTCGGTGAGTGCCGCGCGTTTCATCGCCGCGAGTAGTTGGGGAATTTTAACGGGTGGCTCCGGTGAGTCATTTTTGCGCAGCTCATAAAATATAAAGATGTGTATTGAAGCTGAGAATTAGTTTTGTGCGGAGAAAGAACTTAAATAAAGGTTTCAAAAGTCCAATGCTTTTTTTGTTATTTTCCGTAATTACATTTCTTTCAAAGTTTCTTCAGTAGCAGTCGTTTAATTATTTTGCTACGAAGTTGTGTCATGTTGTAAGATTGTTTTTGTATTAGTTGTTGTTGCGGAATGATTTTTACATTTTTAATTATGTAATAATGTTTGAATTGTTTGTAGGGAAAATGATACAGTCGCTTATTGTGAAAATTTGAATTTTAATATCTACGTGTAATGCTGCAACCTGTTAACCAATCTTTTTTCTCTCCGTGAGAGTGGGCCGCTGAAGGTCTGTGCTTTGTAGAGCCAACGGCACGAAAAGTATATCTCATATATTATTCATCGGGAATTAACGCCTCATCGAAAACCGGCGTCTACCATTAATCGCGGTGAAAAATTGCCCGACCGGCAGCGGCTTTACTCCACTTGCACGGAACGCGGTCCGACTAATCTCGATCTTTTCTACTTTTATTTACTTTTCTTACTGCAGACGGCTTTTTACTTTAAACATTCAGCTATTAAAATTGTTTCAATGCTATTAAAAGAACATTAATTTAATTATGTAAAATGACCAGTATTTTATTACATTCCATTGTTAGTCTAATGTTTTTACATTGTGAAAAGTAGTAAAAAAGTAAGAATAGTGTAGAAAATAGTGTAACGTAGCGGAGAAAAATTATTCACGTTTTGCACTAATTGGCTTAGATATTTTAGAAACTATAAGTAAAACTGAAAAATAAATGTGTTGTAATTTATTTCTGTAAATGTCTGCAACATACACATATATTTCTGCAGCATTACACGTACAGTAAGTGCACACTTTGAGCAGTGAACGTGTTCAACTTTGTAAATTATTTATAATTTTTAAATCAATTTTAACATAATGTCAATAATAACCGTAAAAGTTAGTTTCAATACACATCGTACGCCCTTTAAATAATTACTTAATTATCAGATGCAAAATTTCATTGCAGAAACCCGCTGTAAAAACGCAACAATGAAACAGTAAAACTGCGACAATAATCCAAGTGTATCATAAACATTAAAAAGTAGGGACTGAAATTTCTTAGTGGCTCAATCATCTAATTCTTCATAAAAAAAAAACTAAATAAAACGAAAAAGTAGAACAATGTATCCGCTAAAAAAGCACAGATCAGTAACGATCGAGCGTTACACTCGCGCCTGCAGTCACGCAGCTACCAGTGAGGACGTATAAAAGCCGTTCGCCGCGATGATCTTCAAGTACTGCGTGTGGCCGGATCCGGCCAAGGACGACAAGGCGCTGGTAAACGGCAACGGCGCCCTGGGCCTGGGCTCCGCCTCTACTGTCAGCCTCAAGCCGGCTGGCGGTCGTGGTTTCGCCGAACACTTTCTGGGATGCTGTCCGTGCGCCTTCCGATGCAGACAGCCGATCGGCGCACAAGACTCGATCTCCGTTTCGGAAAACGACCAGCGAGAGCCTACACCCGTCGTCGCGCTCAAGCACAACGGCAGCCTCGATACCATGTATGATTTTTCGCTGGGTTTCGGAGAGTTGATGTGTAGTAGCTTTAGGTACTTGCGAGTTTGATTGGAATGGGTTTTGGGCGAGTTTTGTACGGATAACACTTTTGTTGTTTCCGATGCTCTGTAAGCTGGATCTAAACTGTTTTAGTTGATCTGAATAATAACTTTTCATTTGTTAAAATTGTCTGTCTTATGAAATTCCAGGAGAGGGGGTGGGGCTCATAAGAATGAAGAGAGCAATGCACAAGAGCCTGAAGGCAAAAATTGTCACTACGCATTCAGATCTAATAAGTAAATTTCATATTTTCAGTTTTAAAGACTGCAATTAGGTGTAATTCATTAGGTTGATATTAAGAACAGAATTTTTTTACTTTACACAAGTTTTGAGCATATAGTTTTAAGACAACTGATTAATATTTTGTAATTCTCAAGTTGATTTGAATGTGTTCTGTTTGCGTATTGTTACTGCAAAGTAAAATTTATTGTAAATCAGTAAAAATTTATTCGTTTGTTCGGCTATTTATATGAAATTTTTATACTTATAACTAACGATCTTATCGTTACCACAGGATAATAATACCCCTGTGTCGTAGAATCGTTACATCGCGCGAGATTTCAATGTACAACAGTAGAAACTAGTGTACTGAGTAAACAAAACTTTGCATATTTTATATATTTACTTTGCACATGAAGAAATCTTGAAAATACATCAATTATACTGAATTGTTAGATAATCGTTCCACTGACAGATTGAAATTCGCACGATTTTTATAAAGTGCTCTTGATAATCATGCTTCTAAACTCACATTTACTTTTCTTATTCACATAAAAAATGTTACCTACAAACTATTACAAGGTCTTAAAAGTAACTATAGCAGCTATGAATATTTAAAACATTAAATAAATAAAATAAAATAAATCACAAAATCAATAAAAAAAGAACAATCCTACGGTAAAGTAGAAATAATTTCCTGAAAGATTTCTTCAAGTGCCAAAGAAAAAGGCGCTCCGGAACGGCCAAATTACCGAATGATTAAAGCCACCTTGAAACTGCTTTCAGTGACAAGGCGACGGAGCCGGAGACGGACAGCGCGTCGGAGCGCAATGGGGCCAACTCCGTGCGTAGCGCCGGAAGGTCGGCAAATTTCAGCGATCGAACTTCCCTTCCTCGTCACGGTAAGTACAGACGCCCTTAAGAGGGACTTTTTTTAAACTATTAGAAGCGCGGAGATCGACGGGCGATATGACCGAGCGAATGACCTCGCATACCTGCTTCATACATTCATACCTCCCGCTCGAAGCTCTAACGTCGTGTCTATGCGGGTGCATGAGTGTGGGTACCGTAAGAGCAGGTTCACCGTTCGTTGATATTTTTTTTCACGTGTAATTAACGATAATAAATTTTCTCGGAATAATATAATATTTCCTTGCAGACAGAGTATCGTTTTCATAAAGGAAAAAAAGACTCAAGATAATACGTCGAGCTTTTTCCACACACTATATTTTTTTATATTTTTGCCATGAATTACTGAAAAGATAATAATTACTTTTATTTTTATTTAAAAGTCAAAATTTTAGAATAGTGACTAAATCGTTAGAATCACGATTAAATAAAAGAAGATAGTATACAAAATAATGAAAATTAAATGTTACGAAGTTTAATTATTTAAAAATTTTGTGTAAGTCGTATTCGCCTTTTGCTTAGATTCCAAATTGTTAAGTAGCATAATTAATATTATTTTGTTGTTTATTTTTCAGTTACCTGGACAAAGTATTTTTTCCCATATTTGCAACGTCAGATACTATACTTATACCAAAACAATTTTAAATTTAGAAGTTTTACCGCAATTTACTAAGAAACTATAAAAAAAAAAAAACTAAACGTGTTCGCACTTTAAATTATGAACTTTTCCTCGAGAAAATAAAAACGAAAATTCGTCATAAATTTAAAACGCCACTTAAAAAATCGTTACTCGTTCCCCGTCGTAAAAACGTCGCGACATAAAACAAAAAAACATCGAAAAGAAAAGGAAATAATTCCGCAGAAGATACATTTGGACAAAGAAGCATTAGTCGCATGGAGAATCCAATGACGTATGCACATCGCGGAGCGATAAGCAAAGTGACTATCTCTCCCGCCCCCCGCGGCGCGTCCCGCCCGCCGATCGAAAACGCTTGAACTGGAGCGGGAGGTTCTTAACCTCCCGCGCGACGCGCGACCGCTGCACTCGTGGGGAGCTGCATTGTGTGCGCCCGAGCCGATGTCTATTGCAGGCGTGCATGCGCCCCGTAATCGATATTTCGGCGAGAACCAGGCGAAACCGCTTCTTTTCGACGTTTTGCGTCTACTCCTTTTTTTTCTCCGTCGAGGAGACTAAGTCTCGCGCGACTCGCCGATTTCCAGCGGCGATCGATCGGCTAGGCTTTTAGTATCGACTGTGCTTAAAACGCCAGTGATTGCAGGCTTTTTTCTTGCTACTTAGTTGTGCTCACTAGTTTCAGCGATGAATGCTGTTTCCGTTCCTTCTATTAGTATTGAGTTTGAGGAGTTTTTGAATTCATTGTTTATTAAGTGTAAAATAATTGTTTGAATCGATTAACTTCATTGATTTATTGGTTTTTGTAGATGGCAACTTTTTTTATATATTATTAAAAAATATGTAAAATAAAATCAATTTGTTATCGTGTGTATATATATATTTAAAATCTCTTTAAAACAATCTGTTATTGCTGATAATGGGCGTTTCATTTTCTAAACGAAGATTGAATCTAAATTACGTTGGTAATTTTTTAACGATTCTTAGAATAATACTATAATTTATGACATTTTTCTCAGATATTAGCTGCAGTTGCACGCGATATAAAATCTAGATATTAATGTGACATATTCTTGCAGACGCACAATTTTTAAATATTTAATTCAGAACTTTAAATTTCGCAATTGATTTTAAAGAAAAAAAGCAGCATCGTTTGATCAATTAAAATAATGATAGATCTAAACTCTTTATTACAATGATCATTCCTATAACGTAGTTATTCCAATATTAAAAAGATCAAAACGTTAAAAGAAATTTTAAATAAACAGGAAGCTTAGTGTTGCTGTTGAGTTTATTTATAGAAATGTAAAATTTTATTTTTAATTTATTCATAATCATATGGATGAATAATATTAAAAATCTACCTTATTACAATTTTAATATATTTGATTAAATTTATTTAGTTATAACAAATTCATATTGAATTGGAGCGAAGCTCTTATCGTTCGAAAAATCCAAAACAATTTTTTAACAACGCTCAAGCGACATTTCACCATCGTCCGTCACTTTCCTTAATTTACCTTATTACCTTAAAAAAAAAAGTGAACTCGGTCATTCCCATCGATCCAGTGCTCGAAAATTCGCGCGACCCTCTCGAGTAAATTATACACGTGACGCATTCAAGCGGTCATTTTCACCTGTTAAACTTTTCCAGACGCCACGGAGACGAGATCCAACAGCGGAAGCAGTCTGTCCTCGAATCGATCGACGACAAGCGGCCGTAAACTTCGCGGCAGCGGGCAGACGTTGGCCGCGCACACGGAAAGCGAGGAATCCAACGGCGACGTCGATGCCATCAGCCGCACCTCCTCCACCCACCGGCGATACGACGATAAGGCATTCGATGTTATCTCGGCGAAAAGCAATCCCAGCAGGCGCCTGTCGCCCGAGGTGAGGCTTCACTGATGGCTGTGTATTCGCAATGTTGATTAAACGATAAGCTGTTTAGTTGGTGTAGTATTCCTGGAAATTGTGTTTCCTAGTTCTGCGGTGACTTGTTCGATTTTTACTGTTTACAGTGAATTATTTTTATTTGAATTGTAAAAAATTAATGTCGTAATTGCAGTTAAAGACGTTAAAACTGTTATGATTAAATTAAGCACGTTATAATTAAATTAAAAACGTTAGGAAAGTTTCAAATCAGCCAAAGGTTGGTAGATCTTACTAAATTTGTAAACAATTTATTTTATGGTACTAAAAATGAAAGAAGTGAAAGTTATTTTTTAAATCGCAATATACCCAGTAATAGTTTTGAAGTTTGAAAGATTAAACGATTGACAATTTTTTAAAAATATAGCATTGAATGTCGTTGTTATTAATTTTCGATCAATACATATCAATAATAAAAGTACAAATCGATACAACATAAATTGAATTAATCTTTATCGAATATCAATCTATTCTCGTGCCCTCAATTTAAACATTCAATTTACGGAAATTAGTAGCTGTAAAAAAGTTTTTCGTTCCTTTCATTCTTATTTATACATGTTTAAAAAGGTAATTTATTTTAAAATGATTTCCATTTTAAAAGTGAGAATTTAAACTAAAATTTTAGTATTAAATATCAGAGAGATTGTGCATAAGTATACAAAATTGTTCAAAACTACTCCACATAAGTTTTAAAAAACTAATCTTTGTACTGCAAATGAAGAATTTTTCAGTGAATAATTTACATGGCTCATTAATATATGCTATTGAAGCACGCTAAATTACAATTGATGTATGTTGATTTAAAGAAGATTAAGCTGTAATTAATTAATTATAAGTAATTAAGACAGTATTAATACCACATGATCATGCCATACGTCTTATTTACAAAAAAAAATTAAAATTAATTAACTTCAATAATATCAAGGAGTTGATATCGATTATTGCAAATCCAAACAGGTGAAAATTAATTTCACTCGTTTAAATTCGCAACTTATTTGCAGCGTCATTATTTTGTTATCATCAGGTCTCAATAATAATAATTCAAGAGCATATTCAAGAGCATGTACTAATGTAACTACTATTTGATGTGATTTAAGGCAGAATGTTAACTAATTATTACTTAAAATACTCTAAAAAATTCGCGAAGATTTGATCAAATCAATAAAATAACGTGCATAAATACCAGTCAGTTATATAAACTACTATAAATATTTATTGACTTGTAAGACTTAACAAAATACAATTTAAAAAAAATAAATAAATAAAAAGCAGGAGGCGTTGGACGAAGAGATGTATCAAGGCGCTCGACACACGAGTTCGGCCACGTCGAAAAGTCGTCGGTCGATAGTAGCGTCGGATTCGTCCTCGGATCAGGGCAGTGTGGATTCAGCAGTACGGTTAAAATCGGCCGAGCACTCGGTGGATTCGCTCCTGGAGCCAGACTCGCCGGAGAGCAACGACCCGCCACCAGCATACAACGCTTACAACGACGAGCGGCTTCCTACGCCTCCGCCAACTCCCGTCAAGTCCAGGCCCACTTCCAGGTGCTCCAGCGGCAGAGTATACAGCGCGCACGGTAGCAGTCCTTCCAGGTCTATGGTACGTCTGTGAATTCCGCAGTACCGTATCCAGTCGATATTTCAACTGGCCGTTAAAAAATATCTTTTTTTCTTATTCCAAATATCATTAGTTATTATTCTTTAAATTTAATGCAGTCACATTGTCTCTGAATTGTAAGAGTAGAAAATTTAGAGAGTAGAACAATTTGAATAATTTTAGTGACCACGAAAAATTACACGGAATATAGTTAAAAAATTACGTAGTTTTTCTTATACCAGTGATATAGATTTTGTTTCTAATTCTCATTATACTTTTGATTCCATTTTTCGTTAAAAGAAACTTTTATACGCATAAAAAAGATTTGATCAATCAATCATCAATGAAATGAAAGTAATAACGATGTCTAATGTTAACTTGAAGGCAACGCTGAACGGAGTGAATGGTGACGCCGATGACAGAGAAGCTTCCGAATCTCCCGAAGAAGAAGTCACAGCCTTTGAAACCTTGGACTTCCGAAATGCAGCGCGACAAGCGAACAACAGCGCCAAATCGATGATCGGGGCCTCGCCATCACGATCGAGGCCGCACTACGATTACGATAATGATTTGCGAAACACCGATTCCAACGTCACTTTGTATAGCTGCACCAGCAACATTCCGGTGAGATTTTTAATTCCATTTACTACTCAAGCTTTTAACCAATTACTCGTTGAAAAAAAAAATTCTGTAGAGCAGTACGAGAAAAAATATAAACACGGGACAGCTGATCATACTCGTAGAATTTTTTTCCTCGAGAAAAATTATTTCTCACTTATTTTCATTATTCATCATCACTGACATTCGAATTTAAATGTTACATTTCCAACATTATAAACTGAGTAAACCTTTAATGCTTTTTTTTTTAAATAAAACGCTAAGTCAATGAAGTATGTTATACAATAACACATTACTTGACTGAACACGCAGTGAATTAAAACGAAAAGTTAATAAAAACTTTTCAATTCCCCAGCCGCTTTTTAATAGAGCAATTAAGGCACGTAATAAATACATTCGAGCCGAGTCTTCCGTGACTAATGTAAAAATAGCCTCTTCAAGGCAATGGAAATTAAATACAAAACAAAAAAAAAGAATTCCGACACTTTCCCTTAAGGGTGATTAAAAAACTCGTTCCAGTCGCCAAAGAGCTCGAGTCCGAGGCGGTTCGTAGAGAACGAAGAGCTAAGGGTAAAGGATACCGATTCGGACGAGACGCCACCCCTGCCGATCGGCTTTGACGACATTCAGCATAGCTCCGACGAAGGCAGCGACGAAGTCGACGAAGCCCAGCCACAGGTTGCTCATCGATTATTTCAGTCTAAAGGCGCCGATAATTCGCCCACGCTGATCCTCGCACGCTTTTCGTTTAATTTATGTATTTATTTTTTGTTAAACTGGAGCTTGAACTGCGTGCGTTTTTGTTGGACAGGGATGTTTTTGGGTTACTGCGTTGCGGGCGAGGGTCGGAGGTGTTTCATAATCACTCGTGATCTATCGGCATTTGCACTTGTTGAGGATATAAAGTGCTTGGCTGACTTTTGGGGCTTTCCCGTGACTGATTTTATTTAGGGGGAATGCTTTTTATGTATAACCTTCGAACCTTTTGCGTTTCAAGAGTTCCGCCGCCATCTTCTCAATAAAATATTAGTCATTTACTTTATTTTTGTTCGTCATATACTTATTGAATTAAAAAAAAAAAAGAAAATAGAAAACAAAAAAAGTGATAATATAATTTAAGAAAAATTGACCTACTATTATAAGCTGGACAGGAAAATTAGAAAGGCTCTGCCATTAGAACTTCGAATGAAAAACTATTGATTAATTTACTTCGGTACCTGCTCTACTTCGGTAAAATTAGCTGTAAGTCAGATTAGATTTTCAAAATTGTTACAATTTATGAATTTATAAAACGACAGAGCAATTATGTCAATTTTGTAATTAAGAATTTATTTTATTTTTTTTTATACAGAAATGTTAGGTTTGCGATATGCCGAAGTAGAAACAGACGAGTATTGTAAGGCATTGATATTCAATAATTACATTTCTGAAACTATTGAATTAAATAATTAATTTTTTTCGAGTTAAATGTTGCTGTTCACAGTGCACTTGATAAGTAATGTAATGCACATATTCAATCTAAATATTTAATTTGACAGTGAACTTGTGGTCATTGTTCTTTATATATCTGCATAAATGTTTAATTTAAGCGAGTATAGATATATTACCTGATAAAATAATAGGTGCATTCACGCACGGAAATATTTTTAAATGAATTTGAATGTTCGCTAAATTGTACAATATATTTGTTTTAGAGGTATATGTAATCTCGTTCATTAATCATTAAAATTACTGCCTGTTGTAGCCGTCCCGAATGCCGACGCCGATAGATTTGCCAAGAAAATTGCTGAAGGTATCACCTTGCAAAATGAGACCGCAAGCGAACTGCCACAGGGCGACGTCCATGCCCACTGCACGGCATCACGAGAAGCACGAAAAACTGTCGAGGGCTGTGCAGCACTGCTTCGCCGAGCTGGAGAGTAAAGATTGGTGCGTCTTTCTAGTTTGCTATTTATATGCTTTTAAAAATTGATTATTGCGAATTATAGTCTTATGGTTAAGTCTCGCGTTGAAGTGAATACCAACGACTTAATGTCTACAGGCACGTGCAGCTATTGCACGTATTGTCTGACCGAACGTAGGGCATATCTACTTATACCCGTTACTCAAAAAAAATGACATCGATCTATTTTATAATGTAACCTTTTTTTATTCTTATGGATAAATTCTTACGTAAATGTCCTATAATTGCAAATTATGAATATAAACAGATAATTCCTTTAATTAGATTGTTATAAAAAAATTAGCTTTTCCTCTCAGAACACCTAAAACTTTAAAGGCTTCAAATTTCTAGTTCTATATTCTAATTCTTGTAAACTTAAGTATTTATGAAACTCATAGTCTAACATAAATTGCAATTTATGTCTGAATTAAATCTTATACTTTAAAGATTCCATGCCAACTTTTTTTCAAGTTCATATTTAGAGGTCTTGCTTAAGATATAACAACCGTTTCTTAATTTATGCACCTATAAATGTAAATTAAATAATTAAATATCAAATGAATACATTAAAATTTTGCATATCACACAGGGAGGTGACGTTGAAGGGCCTAAAGAAGCTGTCGCAGTTGGCGCGTGACGAACCTGAACAGCTGGATGTGTGCGCACCCGGAACTCTCGCCCGTCTCCTCAGCAAACACGTCAAGAACCTACGTTCCCAGGTGGCGCGCGTCGCTTGTACAGCCGTCGGCGAGCTTTTCGCCGCGCATGTACGCGGGATCGACCAGGTACTTAATTTAATGTCCGTCTTCCACACTAGTCGCGTCATTTGTTTTTCTTCAGTTCTTGAATTATTGATTGGCGTTATGACTTTAGGGTCGTTTTAAAGCCCGCTGGGAAAAGTCGAATGAATGGTTGTTATTACAATCGAAATAATATTGTATAAAGTAAAGGCTCGTTTAATTATTTTCCTGCACATAGAAATTTCATTGTAGTTTTTGCGAAAAAGTATGACTCTTTCAAGTTTCCAATAAAAAACTTTTTTTCGGAATCTATAAAACGTAGTAGTCTTCTTGGTTAGTCTTAAAACGACTCAAGTATGTTTTCTCTAATTGAATTCTTTTTTGACGCGTTTAGTAGTTATTATTGTCAAAATTAATTATTTTATTCAGTGAATTATAGAACATCACGAACATTTTTACGTGGAGGTTTATTGAAAAATCATTATACTATCGTTTGTTTTGTTTATTGTAGGATCTGGATGAATTGGCAGCTCCTTTGTTGCACAGAACGGCAGATACAAATAGGTTCTTACGAGAGGACTGCAATGTCGCTTTGGATAGTATGATCGAGCATATACCACCTCATCGAACGATTATGACGATTGCAAATCGAGGAGCCAGGTAACACTGACAACTGACATATTTAATCTCACGCTGAGAAAAAGTCCCATTAAAACTATTATCTGTCTATTGATTTTAATGTTCTTGCATTAAATCTTGATGTAAGTTTTACTTAATATTGCAACGAAAGAAAATTGTACAATTTTTCACGGAATTCCAGTCTATAAAACAGATTACCTTTTAAATTTCTTACTACGAACAAAATCTGTAAGCAGTAAAAATTATTTTCGGGAATATTTTAGAAACTGTAATTTTCAATTGGACTTTGCATACTTATTTTTTCTTATATTATGGTTTAATGTGAATCGCATTTGATGTTCATGTTATGTGGTAATAACTACGTTTCAGCCATCAAAACACCATCGTTCATGCGACGACTGCACGACTGCTATACGTGATCGTCAGCGATATAGGTCCAGAACACGTGATGCTACTACCGCGGGACGTGAAAGACAAATTGTTCGCTACCACAGCCAAGCTCCTCACCGATGGAAATTTGCAGGCGAGGTAAAAAACACAAATTCTGTCGTTCTTTACGTGCGTTATGAATTAATCATTAGCTTTCGAAAAAAATAATATAAAAGGATAACAGATTACATATAGTTCAACATGCAATATAATGACTTTTGCCTTGCTTTTCTGTTTTTATATAACTTTAAACTATAAGTATATATCAGTTACAAAAGCTCGTTTTATTTTATTGTCATATAAGAAAATGTTCACTTAGATGCTTAATTATGCTACTACTACTTTACAGTGATTAGTATTGATATTTTATGCACAAGCTATAATAATGAAAAAAAATCCGCTTCTATAAAATTCATTTTTTGTTTTAGAAAACACGCTAAGGAGACTTTCCGTCTGCTGTCGCATTGCGAAGGATTCCGAAAATCACTGACTGATGCGGTTCCCGAGAGTACTTTACGGCTGATCGAAAAGACTCTGCGAACACTCTAAGCAGCTCTGTACATAAAAAAGAAAAAGAAAACAATGTCGTGAAGATTTTTAGTTTTTTTGTTCGTGCAATAACGCGATGGGCACTTCGCGAAAGCTCCGCAGCAAATGCAGAAAGCTTTCGGATGGCCAGATCGTGTCGCGCTCTCAAAGTCCGAAAAAAATAGAAAAAGAAGATACGCGGAATAAACTTTAAATAGCCTACAACTTTTGTATACGTGATGCCGGGTCGAGGCGATGGGCGGGCGGGAGTAAAATCGAAGTGAGCAAACACTCGTTTTACATAGACATGCTCTCATTTCTTCTGTAAACGAAGTGATGTATAAAAGTGGTGAAGAAGAGAGTAATCTTTGATGGTATACTTTTATTTATGATTATTTGTTTTTCTGATAAAAGAATCACTTAACCAGTGCCTTGCCGCCCGTGGAGAAGAAGTGCCGTCCCATCGAGCCCGAGCTCCATTTGTACTGCTAACGCACATATTCATTTTGAGATGTACCAAATAATACAACGTGATCATTCGAGAACAGAACATACACTTGTCGACTCGCTCAAATAATTTATCTATTTATCTTTTCGTTATTGTTAAATTTCTATTAAGAAGTTGCAAAAGAAATTAACAAAATTACTCTATCAAGCACTAGTTTGAAAGTGGAATTTTCATTGAAATTGATAGTGTAAATACAAAAGTAAATACTTTTTAATATTATTATTAATCAAAAAATAAGTAAAAAGAATAATTCAATAAAACAAGTTAAACAAAAGGTACTTATCTTTTACAACTTCTTGATGTGGACGTGGATGAGTTCATCGACTCATTAATTTGAGTCACATGATACTAGCCATCGTCTGGACGATGAAAAATATGTCATTGCCATGGGCAATGTTACTGTTTTGTAAACTTAAGTAGAAATTTTCCTTAAATTTGAGTTATTCTTCGGTTTGTATAGTAAAAAAATCAAATTTCGTACATCAGATCTTACATTATAAATCATCTTGAAACTCATCAAAGTAGATTTTTTATGCGTACATTAGTTAACTCAGTATGATGTACATACATAATCATGTGCTCATGAACTAGACCATTCCAAATCAAACGATAAAAACTATAATAGTAATTGTCTCTTTTTTTAAGGAAACCATTGAATAAAATTTTTTCAATAAATTAACGGAAATAAAAAAATATATATATCTCTTTTTAATTCTCAATCGATATATTTAAAACAATGAAATACAAACCAAGGGGCCTGCTAATTCGTCGTCTTTTCAACCTCAAATTTACATTTTTTTCTTACAGTTAAACTAAGTTTATATTACGTTTGTTACAACACTGTGTACCCTGCAACCAGTGCCCCCTTTCTAAGAACGAAATTTAACCTTTTTTATGGAGATACGTTTTACGCAATGAAGGCAACTATCGGCGAGAACAGAAGTAACGCATCCGGGGTTAATTTTTCTTGCAATGATTCTTTGGTTTCCGTGCACGCCGAAGAGAACGAGTCGACAATATCAATATTAATTGAAAGCATTGAAAACATCGTGAGTTTTCTTTTACCTTTTATTAGATTAAGTAATGATAAAGCACTCGATTAACCTAAATGCATATTTTGACTTTGTTCCATCAGATTCGAAATGAGAAATTAACTTTGAAGTTCGTAATTGAACACGAAGGAGATGTTTTGGGGGAGAGTGAGGAAATAATTGTCGACTCGAGCTTTGAAACTATAGGAAAACGATATGAGGTGGGATTGGAGGTCACGTTGCCCTACTCGACAGACGAACTAAAAACCGTGTCTACAATAGTATCAACACCGATTTTGAGTAAATTTTCGCCTTTTACGTTATTAAGTAGATTGATATTTATTCGAGTAGCAGACATTTTTTTATGTATTTTATTGTATTTAAGATTGAATTTCCTTTTCTTCAAAATTAAAATTTTATTTAGAATTTTGTTTAATAGTTCAAGTATGAATAACAATTAATTATTAACTATCCTGGACAAATTGTTTATTAATTCATTAATTAATTTAAATTAATACGTATACGTAACTTAGATATTTGAGAGTATATTTTTTATAATTTATTTTATTTCTTTTTATTTCTATCGTTCAAATTAGTCAAAGCTATTGAAGTTTACGAAGAAAAAATACCACCAGCACCACCAACTGGAAAAGGAAGAAATAAAAACGTTCCAGAATCAAGACAATCTTCACAGACGAAACTTGTATCAAAAACTCTAGGATTATGTACTCTCGACCTCCTACCCGTTGCCTTAGGTGAAATCATTGCTTTAGTAACAGAAGTAAAACGTATATTAAAGCGACAAAATTTTTACGACTAATAATATCGTTCAGGAGAAACAATTGTTGAAGAGAAACTGGTACTCGAGGTGCCAGCGTTCTCCTGGAACGGCAATGCCGTGTCTTGGGCAAATCTCCCGAGAATCACGGTAAATGCCGAACTTAACTGTGAGACTGGAGAGACCATCAAATCCCTCGAGTGGAATATCCTGAACATCACCGTCGAGAACATTTACAACCTGCCGACGTTTTTCAACCAAGAAATGGAATACCGGATCAGGACGATTTTGCGCACTGACAGCTACAAAGAGGTTTATCGAGCGGTGCTACATGAAATTTCTGCTTTAGTAGTACTGATAAGATTATTTTTACTTTTTTTTTAAGTTAGAAGAAAACCAAGTTTCATTCGAGGGTGGCACGTGGACTGATTATCATGATGTTGAGATGACGAAGGTCTGGAGTAGCCTGCAGAATCTTGAAAGTCGAGCTCGATTTTCTAAGTACAAGATCCACGCGGATTACGACATCGTGAAGAATCACTTCAAAAAGCAGTTTGATTTAAAAGTATTTAAAATGTCAAAAGTTGCTAAAGAAACAATTTAAATGGATATTCTAAATATAATTCTATGACTATTTCTACTCAACTGTTTCAACTGACACGAAATTAATGCTAATAAACTCTATTTTTATATTTTAGGCGGCTATTACCAAGGATGAGCCGAGGATCGAGTGGAATTCTGTCCATCGATTTTTGTTAGACAAGGATTGTGCAACAAATGTTCAAGATCGCGTGAAAAAGTAAATTTTTTTAATTAATTTAGAAGTGTACGAGGCAAATATTGTTACTAATCGTATATCTATTTGCATTAAGATGTAAATACTGGCCTTTCGAAATTTGGGTGACGGAAAAGCAAGATTCATCCAAGGAACAGGAAGGATTAAATACGAATTCATTCATTTATCAATGTTACGTCGATGTCAGTGAGCTTCTTTTCCCCGGAAGTAAGTAAAATAAAATCTTATAATCACGTATGCGGAAAGTATCGCATTAAGTGACTCTTCTTTTTACAGCGTCGAAAACGCGGATTGTTGCACAGCTGTATCATCAACGTTCACCGGACGGCGAAGAAAAAAATATGGCTAGCTTAAGTGCTTTCGACGAGGGAATGTTTTACATCGCCAAATGCGGACCTAACGCTAGTTTAGAAGAAATATTAAAACCCGTACGCTTGAATTTTTTAATTTTCACTACGGTTTTATTTGTTACGTACTCTCTAAAGTTGAATTAGTGAAAAACCATTAATTCATAGTGACTATGCACTAATTTGAAAAGTGAAAATTGTTCCACTATGAATTAGTGGAAATCTACTATTTGAAATAGTGAATAAAATGTTCTAATTAAAATAGTAAATATATGCAATATTAAAAATAGTAAAAACTACTAATAAATTAGTGAAATCAAATTCTTTTTAATTGGGGAATTCACTATTTCAATTAGTGAAAATCACAAAATAATTTTTTTTTATTTTATATTTATTTTACACTAATTTAAAAGTGTTTTTTACTAATTAAATAGTGGAACACTGTTTTAATATTTCAATTATTAAAATTGTACTAATTAATAGTGGATTTTACTAATTGATTAGTGGAAAATTTGATGACTAAAAAGATTAGTGGAATTTTCACTAATTCAATTTTAGAGAGTAATGTTGCTTTTGATAAAACAATTTAGTCGGAGATGTGGTCGGAGGAAGGCGAGGAACAGTGTACTGAAATTTTGCCGGTCTTCGATGACAACGGCAATCCCGTACTGATAGTGATCGAATTCGAACTCTACAGGCCTTTCGTCCCAGCCCGCGTTTTAGAAGATTATATGGAAGCGTTTGTAAAACATTGTTATTAAAAAGTTGAAAAGCATATATTTATTGAATATTTTTATCAATTTAAATTTTAGTTTGGAATTGTTGAGAAAAAAAATTAGACCGAAAAGGAAACTGTATACCTACACACCGGATCTGGTGTATGATCAGTATATAAATTGTATCAAGCGTTTAATCGACATTATTGGGGAAAACTATCGTGTAATTGAAATTTTTTGGATTATTGAAAAGGCAAAGCATGATAGACTGAAATAACAAAAAAATATATGTTTAGAACTTTTTAGAGCAATGCGATTGTGACGAGAAGAAAAGTGTCGACGATTGCACAAAAAAGTGTGAAGATGTAATCAAACTTGAATGCAAAACTACTTTCAGTACAAGTATCAGTTGTCCTTACTTTTATATACAAGTAGGTATTGATTAAGAAATTAATTTTCTATTCAAAAAAGTAACTCTCCATAGCGATCTGCTACAACAGTATTTGTTAATTTCAGGATGAATTAAGTCGGTTTCGGCAGTTTCTTCACGAAAGTGGACAATATATAACAATACGTTCAACTTTAAAGAACAAAATAATCAATTTGTTGGACCAAAAATTTGCACTTCATTCGACAGAATGGTATTCTCCAGACACTCAGGTTTACTATTAAAAATTATCACAATAAACAGTGTTGTAAAAAGTTTACTTAAATTTCAATGTACTAAGTAAAAGTAAGGAATTGAAAATTAATAATTTTGCTTATATTGTATTAAACCCACTTTAATGTGTACATCCGCATTTAATTCACACGACTGTTATCTCAACGTGCGATAAACAACAGTATATGATTATTATTTTTTTCGTTAGAATTTACTCTCTACCTGCTACACATACTTAGTGGATGAGATGCAATCAGTGCTGAACTCAAAATTGGACGTTCGATTTGCCGAATCCGTTCCTAAGCCTGACCAAGTGAGAGAATTTTGGGTGCGAGCCGATGAGGCTGTGGAATTAGGAAACTACGAATTAGCCGATCGATTACTTACGAAAGTAATGCTTATTAATAATAAAAAAATTACGTGGCATTCTTTTTTACCAATACCCGCTTTTTTACTAGATCATCTACGATAACAAGAAAAATGCCGATTCGTGGATGAAGTATGCCCTTTACTCCGTAAGAAATTGCAATCAAGAAGAAGCTGTCGAATGCTGTCGGGAAGTGATTAGATTGTGCAGCCGACACTGTGCAGCGTAAGTGACTGAATCGACCCTTTTTCATCACTATTAAATGAAGAATAGCAGCAGAATAATGAATAAATACTTTTTTGAAGATTAATATTTTATGGAACAATACTCGCTATGAGACAGGAATACGAGGATGCGGAAATATTTCTCAAAGCTGTAACGCATTTTTATCCAAGGTTTGCCGAAGGCTGGGCAATTTTGCACCTTTTCTACATCAAAATTCAATATTATCCAGGTTTCTCATGAAAAAAATTGAAAGATTGAATTATACATGTGTTTCACTAATTTAATTTGCACCTTTAATTGATCTGCAATAGGTATTGACCTAACAATAGAAATCGCCGAAAAATGTTTGAAGGATCGAGTACGCGATAATCCGACGGCAGAGTTTTTTAAGGATGAACCTTTCTCATGGTCAACGATGCTGTGTAGAAATGATCGAATTTTTCTCATGACGGCCACGCTGCTACTTAAACTGAATCTTTATCACGTAATGATTTCTTTTACAATTAGATGCTTTTAAGAAGATTTCTGTAACTGGATTTATAATGTTTCAGAAAAAAGTCCGCCTTTTTTGCTTTCTTAATTGTTTGAAAAATTTTTTATTTATATTTTTTATTGTAAATAATGATTTTATTATAAATAATGGGAGAAATTTCGCTTTTTGTCGGGGTACCTTTTATCAATTTTTAATTGTACATCTCATGTCTATTTTTGTCCGTTTTCACTGTAGTTCGCAAGTTTAGCCCTGACTCAAGAGCTATGTCACTACGACAGATCGGTCGAATCTCTATATTTCTTAGCAGTCAATGAATATTTACAGTGCAAGTACGAAGCTGCATTAGACTATTTATACGAAGCAGAATCTATCATTGGATTAGTAAATAATTAACTTATATAAATTGACGCTCATGTACTATTCCCGTTAATAAATTTTTTACACAACCTTCATCAGGAGTATTGTGTGGCGGCTTTAGTCGGGCATTCGCTATTGAAACTGGGAAAAATGGAGGAAGCTATCAAGCATTACCAGGCTGTTGACAGACTGTATGAGCGACCTGAGGATATTCATTTGGTTCACGTAAGAATGGGTTTCTATTACATCGACATTCAAGATTACGATAAGGCGAGGAATGTCTTCTTAAGAGCTTGCAAGCACTCGCCGTCGTGCAAAACTTGGCTGGGAGTTGGCGCTGCTTGTTATTACGTGAGTTACTGTTATTAAGCTTTTAGTCGTTGAAAATTTTAATGCAATCGATCGTCATAACAAAAAAATTTGTAAAGATATTAATGAAAAGAACAATATCTCATTTGTCAAATAACAATGATTAGTTGGATTTGTTTAAATCGTATGTATTTTTGAATTATTTTGTAATAAAAAAAGACTGAGCACTTTTTACAACATGATAATAGTTTCAAAAATATCTTATAAGCAAAGGACTAAAGCATATATTTTCTACTCGAATTTGCAATAAGCAGATATATATTTTTTAACATTTAGCTTGGACAATTCGGCGACAGCGAATTGGCTCTTACGGAAGCAAACCACATGGATGGTGAGGATGCCGAGGTCTGGGGTTACTTATGCCTATTGAACATGGCTTTTTACAGATACGAAGAATTCGCTCAATGTTACAGGCAGACAGTTAAGGTAAAATAAATAAAAAAAATTCAATTACAGCCATTACAGTTTTATTAACAATTCATTTTTATGTGTTATGATTTTTTTTATACTATTAGAACAATCTTAGGAGTGACAAACTTTGGCGGCTTATAACACACTCAATGGACACTTTGGGCTATTCGTCACCAATTACAGTAATAGAGGACTCAAAAGATACGTGCGTGTGTTAATCGTCGGCAAGGACTATGCATAAATTAATTTTATGCAATTTCCATTTTTTTTATCTTAACTAAACAAAATTGTATTTTTACCAGTTCTCATTCGTAACTGTATACTATTAGAATTTAAAGAAATGTTATAATAATTTCGCAGTTTTTTTTCCGTATAAATGCACTAATACGTAGCCCTGTTATCCTGCCTTTTAACTTGGTAAAACAATATTGTAAAGTTATAAACGAAAACCCAGATTTCATCAAATGATCAGTGATTTAGAAGAAAATAGATTTTTTTCAACAATACTAAAAAAAAATATTAAAAATTTAATAAGTAAAAAAAAATAAATAAAATAGAAAGGAAAATCTAGATAAATAATAAACTATAAAATGCATGCATTAACTGGATAAGGAATAGTTAATACTAACAAACTTAAAAATTGAAATTTCAAAAAAATGCGCACAAGATGCACTTTATCAATAGAAAAAGAAACATTGGCAACGCAAATATCTGCAGACTCTTGTTGAATTTAGAATAAAACAGAAATTTAATAAATGTAATTTCTGAAAACATAAAAACTTAATATATCTTTTAGAAATGATAACCAAAGAGCTAAATAAAATAATCTGCACGCATTTTTCAATAACCGTTCATTCTTAAACTAAATCAATTTTTAGCTTGCATACTTCTACATTTTTTTTAACTTTTTTGCGTATATTTAAAGTGCAATAATTCTAACGCGCTTGGTGTTTTGAATATACAAAAATATTATTTTGCCATCCACCAAAATAAATATTGATTCCGCTGCTATACAACGTGATTAGCAATATAAAATAATATTGAAAAAGACACTACAAAAAAGTCTTTATTACCTTTCTGATACGCTCTTGTAGAAGTAGCTTCTTAATAAAAAAGAAAAAAACTTTTTTTATGCCTTGCACTGTTATGCATTTTATCGCAACGCTAAAATAAAATTTATTGCATTCCCTGTCATAAAGGGAAAGTAATTGAGTCATATGATTCCAATTTCCTTCTTCGTAAAATAATTAATTACTTTTTGATCCATAAAAAAATAACAATTATTACTTTTTTTTTTGCATAAATTTACTCATTTATGACTTTGTTTCATTTTTGAATTTTCCATATATTCACGTATACGCTCAACGAATGGCACTAAGCTCATAGCACTTAACAATTTTTTCTTAGAAACAATAGTAGTGAATATAATTCATTTATTTATATTTATTTATTTTTTTTCGTTTTTGCTCGGACGAGTTAGTCTGTCCAGTGATAAAAGAAATATGCGTGTATGCGATTATGGACTAAAAGAGCATTGGAATCTACACGGCGAAGTATGTATACAACATGTTGTATCTCGCTGACAGAATCGAACAACTTATAATGAGTGAGCAGTTTAAAGTTCTTTCGTTTTTGTTAGAACAACAAATATGAAACTTATACAACTAGATATATTCGTAAATCCTTTCAGGAAGTACCTCATGAGCTTAAATAATTAATCTTAATAAAGGATACTTGAAATTAGAATAAATTAAGTTAGTTCAAATAATTAGATGATTAGATTCAGTATAAGTCTAGTATGTAAGCAAAACGAAGAGCTTAACTTCTTTCGTCAATCCTGTTGGTCATACTGTATGCAAAATAAAATAAATAAAATAAATTATTTGATATTGATTTTATATCTAACATAGTAAATTGATATAATTCAAAAGAATTTACACATAACAAGTAATTCTCGTGTATAATAAATCGTTCTTTAGAATTAAAAATAAACGTAAAATAATTATTCTTTGCATATGACGTGATGACCGAAAGGGCTAACAGTAATGAACTTAATTCTACAAAAGTTCCACAAAATGTATTTCATGATTAAATTTTGTTCTCAGTATGTAATGATTGCTGCCTAAGGCATTGATTAACTTACATATTTAAGATTCAGAATAAAAATTCTATTATCAATTTTGGAAACTATGAGTTACTCAGTCGAAATAATTAATGAAAGAAAATAAATAAGCGAAAAAGAAAACCGCTATATACTTATTGTATACATTAACTCACAACTCGCGAAAATTCATATAAAAAATGTCTGATAGCAAATCAGACCTTAAACGATTAAGAAAATAGACTTATGGCTGTTTCGTACTAAACATAGATAAGCCAGCCTCATCGGTTTAGTCTATAAGTAGGAAACTTTTTTTTTGTTTTCATTTCAATTGCATTTTTTTTATTTATATGACCTTTATCACAATCTTTTATCTGGCTAGATTATCACTGTTTAGCGAACACTTACATAATAGTATGTAATATGTACTTGTTCAATTTTGCGCACTTTTTCGTTAAAAACATGGCCTTTGAACACTGCAGACCTTTACCTTGCATAAGAATTTGAAAATACTGACGAATCTTCAAGATCTTATTAGGCGTTCATTAACCTTACATGTAATAATAATAATTATTGCATCCTAGCAGTTGTTTTTTTTTTTCGAAAATCAACATATTCTTTCCATACAGCCGTTTTAATACATTGAAAAATCTATTTTTTAATTTGCTAATATTAATAATCTTCTGCAAGTCACAGTGTTAAAAATACAGCTCTTATTAATATCATAATATGTAACCATTAAATTTTGTTAAACAGCTTGATAAATTTAAAAATTTTAGTCTTTATTAGCTTAATACTAGATTTAATAATAAAAATAGATTTTTCAGGTATTAAAAAGAGTGCTATTGGTTCATCCAACCTTTCAAAATTGAAGTCTTTTATAGTAAAGTAACAGTAGAATTGTAGCTTACAGTTATTGAAAAAGAAGAATACTACTAATCTTGCTTTGCGTCTTCAGTAGCAATTGCTGTTGATTTTTCTTCCACATGTTCTTTAACTAGATTTTCATTGTCTGTCACTTTCTGAATCTCGTTAATTTTGGAAGTTTCTGAACTTTCATTAACTTCTTTCTGAATATTAATTTCACAGTCTTTGGATGAATCTTCCAATGCTTTACTCAACTTCTGTTCATCTTCGTTTTTTTCCAAATTTGCTTCAACTGCTTGAGGAATTTCAATGGATGCGGCACGAATATCACAGATCTCAGTTTTTTCACAAATCTCTTTGGTTAAGACCTCCGAGTCAGATTTATCTAACTCTTGCACATTTTTTTCATTATTTTCTTTAATAGATTCATTACTCAAAGCATTATTAAGATTATTGGAATCATCTAGAAAACCACTATCATTTATAGATATATTTTGAGAATTATCTATTACTTCAACTGTTTCTGTTTTTTCTATTTGAATTGACTTGTCAATAACCTTATTATTTATAATATTATCATCTTGTGTTTTATTACATAATTTTTCTAATTCAATTAGATTATCTGTAACATTTGTAATGTCAGGCTCAATTTTTGAGGCAACATATGTTTGCTGAGATTCACTGGTATTTGATTCAGTTAATTCATTATTTTTTTTATCATTATTTATTTCATCTTTTTCAATACTATCAGAACCTGTGACACTATTTCCTTCTGTAGTATTTTTTAGTACTTCTGTAGTATCTTCTACATTTTCTATAGCATTTGCTTGTGAATTAGTGGATGTATCATCCTTTTCTTGTACAATCTCAGAAGTTTGTAATTCTTTGACACTGCTTCCTTCTGTTGTATTTTTTAGTGCTTCTGTAGTATTTTCTACTACTTCTATAGTATTTTCTTGTGAATTTGTAGACCTTTCAATCTTTTCTTCTGCAACTTCAGAAATTTGTAATTCTGACAAGTTTTGATGGCTATCTTTTTCTGGTTCTTGAATCAATTGTTCATTACTATTATTTTCTTTATATTCACATTTTATTTCTCCATGTGTATTAGAAATTTCAGATTTTATCACTTTTTCTTCTATTTGCTTCTTCTCCTGATTATTTTCTTGTTCCAAATTTTGTTCAATGTTTTGGATATTTTCAGGATACATACTTATTTCATTGTTTTTGATTGTTTCATTATCAGCAACAACATTTTCGTTGATGTCACTTCCGTTTTGTTCTGTATTATCTACAGAATCGTCTAAACTTTTAACTGAATTTTGTAACGTTAAATCTGCAACCTTATTTTCATCTAAAATATTTTCAGAATTATTTTCACTATTAGCTTTTGGTTCTGCTAATTCTATTGGATTCAATGGTTTCTCGGGATTATATTCGGAAGGTATTGCATTATCGGAAGTTGAAACAGTTTCATTTTTATCTGTAAGTGGTTTTTGAGTTCGCCTTTGAGGTCGTTGTGATTTTGAAGCACTATTATTAGACTGTTTTTGATCTCTACCTTCATTTCTGGGAGTTTTAGGATTTTTATTAGGTCTACCAGACGTTTCGTCGTTTTTGTATTCTTTTCTTTGTGAGAATGGAGATTTTGCATTACCATCTTTTTTCCTTTGAGTAAACGGACTTTTTGGAGCAGTCTTCTGACCATTGCTAAAGCTTGCTGTCGCTGTCTTTTCGTCAAACGACTTTTGTCTTGAAAAATTGCTTACTTCGTGAGTAGACATTTCAGCATCTGATTGACTACTATAGGTGACGCGACTTTTTTGTCGTGGTCCAACTCTTCCAGTACCCGCGATACTTGGAGAATTAACTGCAAAATAATTTGTTATTACTTAGTTTAAAGTTACTTAAAAAGATTTTACATTTAGAAAACTGAAGTCTTTACCTTTCACACTCATTACAGGTCCTTTAGCTTGATTTATAGTCACTTTGACACTTTTATCAGTAGCAGCTATGGATCTTTCATCAGTGGGAGAGCTACCACGTTTATTTTCCCTTTTGAATTCATGCGCTTGTTCATGATGAAGACGTCGATGATCTTGTTGACTATGATTTTTTTGTGAACTATGATAAGTTCGGCTTCCACTACCGCCTTGCCCACGATTAGAATAGTCATCTAAAAATTATAATCATTTAAATAAAAGACTTTATTTACTCTTTTTCAATACAAAGAAAGCTTTATAAATCTTACTGTTGTAATAATTATTTCTTCTCTCATAATCCTTCCGATTGGAGTCTCCTTTCCTAAAAGGTTCTTTATCAACGCTTGTCTACAAAAATTATATTCATGATAAAAAAAGAAAGCTGGTTATACTAATTTAAAGTATTATTTGTTTGACGTACTTTATTGCTATCCCACTCTCTGCGCCAGTTACCTTCAGCTGTTTTTTGTCTCTTAATGCGAGCTTCATCAATTTTATTACGTTCAGCTCTCCATGCTTCATATTCTGGTAAAGATTCTTCTTTACTATGGAAAGCATTTGGGCCTCTGTTATCCTATTTTTCATAGAAAGACAAGTTTCAATGAATTTTTTAAGTATTATTAAAAATGAGAAATTAAAAAAAGGCATAATAACAGTAAATACATTTACTTTAAAGAATGCATCTCTAGATCCAAAATTTCCACCTGTTCCACCTACTCCAATTCCTCCTCTTTTTCTTGAACCACCACGTGGGGTTTTATTTCTAGATTTACTTTTGTCTTCATCATTTTTTGTATCTTCCACTCCTCGCATCTCTCTTTCTGAATCTGCTAAAAAGTTGTACTTAGGATCTGGTGGAGGACCTTCACCCTAGTTTTGAATTATTATTATTTTTATTAAACTGTTCACACCTTTTTTTATAATCATCACACATTTTTTATAATCATTTTAATACAAGTACCTGGGCAAATTTATGATCTTTCTTTCCAATTCTTTCTTGTATTCCAGGATAATGTTGAGAAGGTCGGTCAGCATGTTGTTCTTTACCAATATTTTTTGGTTTTTGAACATTTTTTGGAGGAGCAGAAAATTCTGGAGGTTCCTTTCGCTCAGGCCAGTTGTCAGATGGTACCAATTGAACTAAAGCATTTAGTTTAGCTGCATTTTTCTTATCAGCTTCAACTTCCTACAAAAAAAAATACAATTTTAAATTGGTTTTTCAACTTTAAATTAGCTTACGCTCTACAAAAGTAAAAACTCACCTCGTGTCTTCGTCTGATTTCTTCATTTTGTAATCTAATCTTGTTGATCTTTTCTTCAAGTGCATCGGAAGCCATCTAAAAATAATTTTCAAAATAAATCTAAAAAGAAAACTATAGATTAATTCCGCCAACAGTCTTAACATTAACTTTTATCCAGATTCTAGTTAACCTATAATGGAATCATCACTGGAAAAAAGTTGAATAAAATGCACTTAGTAACTAAATTCAATGACAACGCGAACCTAATGTGCGGCTAGTTCATTAAAGTAAAGGAATCAGAATGGCCGAAAGTGACGGGAAAAGATTCCGTTTGTCCTAAATGCTCCGGCTAACGGTAAAAAGCTACGAGGACTGCTTTCCAAATGGAGAAAAATCATAAACATCGATCCACATAATATACATGTAGACACATACACCTCGCATTACCTACGAACACGTACACCTCACTCGCAAAAATTCCAAAGCCCCAATCTACTTTACGCAGGTGTAATGTAGCCGTTAAAAACGCACGACCGCACTCGAGCACCCATTCCGCGGAAAACTTCTAAAATTGGAATGGTCGCCAAGACGAGAGCGCGAAAATGCGACCTTATCTAATCTACCTTCTAGTCGCAGACTCGCTGCACCGCGATCTCCTCGTGCGCGGAAAAAACGAATCAGCGCTCGGCATGCTTAACCTCCGCGCGCTACGGTATACACTCGACTTACCTTGATGTCAGCGGCGAACGAGCTGCCGCCGTCCTCGACTGCGATGAAAACGTTGCCTGGGGTCGGTGGAAGTTCGATGATCCTCTCGCGGGCTTCGTCACTTGCGGCGTTGCGGCCGCGACCTTCGGCGCTCATCTTCCCCTCTAGAGGACCTTCGGGATGCGCTCTTTATTTACTCACCTATGCCGCCGCTCTATCGTAGCTTTGTGGCCTGTATACGAGATATTCGTGGCGGCTGCGGGATGACGATTGGAGAGTAAGTTATACTTATATAGGAGCGCGCGGAGCGAAATGCTGCGAGCGCGATTCTTGTATAATGCGCTCGCGGAATCGCGGATCGGAGCAGGCGACGCGCACACACACGCCGCTGTGGGGTGTAAGTGGGTACTTACGGAAAAGTGTACGGCGAAGAAAGTGGCCGAGGCGATTCGCTCGCGCTGACGGCCTTTCTCGCGGACGCGCTGCACTGATGTTTAGCGGCCGATGTAGGTGACAAGCTACTAGGCTGCGCCGAGCTTTGTTTTATTATTGTATGTGTGTTTTGCTGGTAAATTGGAGCAAAGCGCAGGCGCGCCGGCTATTATGGGTCATGTGATTCGTCGGCGGTTTTTGCAAAACTGCCTGTGTGTTTATCTTATCTTATAATGTGGGTACTTTAATTACTTGCGAAGAGGAATCTTTGCGATTGCTTTCTTTTTTAATTTAACTGCTGGATCGATATCTGCTTCGGTGAAATGGATTGGAATAAAGCCAATAGCAATTTACGATAAGGAACAGGATTAATATCTTTTTTGCGATTGAATATTAAGAATTTTTATACAAGATTGTATTAGCACGAAATGTAAGTATTAATCTGAATTTTTGATTAGTTTTTTTTTATTTATTTATTTTCTTCCTTATAACGGAATTAATTCTGTAGCGATAAAAAGCACTATCAGCTGTCTGGACAATAGGTGCGTTCTATGGACTTACCTTCCCTCTGGAAACAATCGTATAAAATGTTATAGAAAATGTGTAAATTTGATAAAATCCGATAAATTATTTATCAGGTTTTATGTGGGTTTGCACCATTTTATGGAGTTTTATAAGATTTTATCCATAGGGTTATTAAAGCAGTAATTTCTTATAATAACTGAATGTAAGTTAATTAATTTAATTGAATTACTTAATTGCTACTGCGAGTGCTAGATATTACCGGTTTAATAATCGTACTTTTTCAGTCACATAGATACTAGTTGCGTTATTATCTTCTAATGTTTTTGCAATTAAACTGCGTAGACTAATGTTGTTAATCTTGGAAAATCGTAATAGGTTTTTACTACTTTCTATTAAAAAAGTAATAAATATTTATTAAATTTTTAATAAAAACGTATTTACTAAAATTTAGTAAATACGTTTTAATAAATAAGTCATATCATATCAGTGAGAAATAAATTATTTTACAGCAATCCCACTACATTGTTTAAATTGAAAAACCTTGTTAATAGATATAATTTAACATTTAAGTATGACTGTAAAATTCGTAATAGTTAGTCAAGTCGGTTGTAACATTTCCTTATCGTAATTTATTCGTCATAAGTGTTCATATTTGCACATATTTAAATCATAATAATTATCATTGTTTTATTCACTCTTGAGCTGCATCTGTGAGCTATAACTAACTATAATATTATAACTCTAATAGCTGTAAATTATAATATCTTTTATATTTTAATATAACATAATTATTGATAACATAATTCTATGGTCTATACCAATTTTAAATCTATTTAAAAATTTGAAATTCCCGCATCGAACAGCTGTTAGCAGTCGACGTTTAGACAACGTCGTCAATCCACGTAAACATCGATTAAAGCCCAAACGCCATCGTAAAAATTAAAAATCGAAATCCAAACAAAAATACTCCAGGCATCTGTTGAATAACTAATAGAAGCACGTAAATACTACTCTAACTGATTCAACGAAGGAAAATCTCGCTTCGGAACAGCTTAACCTCACTTCTGGACACATTCTTACATATACAGACGCGCGTAGCCTCTCGGAGTCTCGGATATTATAGGATCAGCATCAGCGAGTGGCCGACACGGCGCTGCACGCGTAAAAAAAAGATCGAAGATGGCGTCTCAAAGTTGACACGTTTTCAGGCGGGCTGGCAGTAGCACGCGGCTCTGCGTGTCTCCTGGCTATATGCTGTGCTCGGGAGTACAGGCCGTAAATCGAATGATCTCCGCCACCGTCGCCGCGGGACCCAAGAAGTGTGAGTGCGACTGTGCGCGTCAGCAGCATCAGTTCGGTGCATCGCGCGGTGATGCGGATCGGACCGCCGACGACGACGACGACGACGAGCTGCCCCGCCGGCGACGCGACAGCAGCATGACGGAACGACGAGCCGGGGTCTCGGTGGCCCTCCTCCTCCTCATCCTCCTCGGCGCCGCTCTCCACGGCTGCGACGCCACCCTCTCCGACCTGCGCCTCTGCTACGACGAGAGATGCTCCGGTACGTGGATTGTGTAGCTATAGATCGCGCGGTCGAACGCTTAATTGAAGCCATACTTTAGCCTACTTGCATCGCGCCCCTGGACGGCTTTCTTGACATATTTTTCGTGCGAGCGATCAAACGCGTCTGGCTGTTGCGTTATGCTTTACTAAGAACGCCTTCTTGTTTTGCAGTGGTCGTATCCAAGGGCAGGACTACTGTACCCTACAATTCCAAGGACCACGATGTGCTTAGTTTTATGGCAAATGCTGAAGTTAATATCTTCAGTAAGGAGGCCGGCAAGAGAAAAGATTTGTGGGGAGTGGAGGTAAGCTTTTGTTTATTATTATGTTTTATTTGGTTCAGAAAAATCGTTGAGATACTGCAAGGGTAAATTCTAGCATTGGTTCTTTTTACGAAATAGAAAATGTAGCTTTTGAGATTTTTATTTGTTGTTCGAGCGAGGAATATTTATTAAGTGTGTACTTGCAGATTGTAGGTGGGAAACGTGGATATGCTCCAAAAAAGCTGATTCGTGAGAGTAAAGTTTATTTCAAGGATTTGAACTATACAGTTCCTGTGGAGAATTTAACAAAAAAAGAGAGCAAAAATGCCGCCAAGGAGCATCAAAAGCCGACTGAGGATAATAGTAACATTAATTCTGGCATTGAAGAGGATAATTCCAAGCAAAGTGAAATATCAGAGGCTGAATTAAATAAAGCATCTGAAGATAAAGTTGATCCAGCTCTTATTTCTCCTTCTTATAATAATGTATACGATGGAACTATAATACCTGATGATATTGATAGTACAGTACCTTCTCCTCTTAGTTACTCTACTCAAAGTTTGCAAGACAATGGTGAACGAGAAGATGTTCAATTGGATGTGTATCCCAATATTTTAAAATCTCCACTTTCTTTAATATCAAATATTTTAGGCAGTAGTGAGTCTGATAATGAGATTGTAAGTGTTGACTCATCAAAAGAAGTTTTAAATGAAGAAATAACAGAGAAGACACCTGAAATTAAAAAGGCTGATGAATCTAGTCTTAGTTCTGAAAAAGAACAAGTCTCACCATTAGAAGGCATAAAATCAGAGGATTTTAGTGATGAAGTTTCTAAAAAAGTTTTACCTCAATCAAGTAAAACTGATGATGAGAAATCTGATTCTTTAACTCAGTCTGAAGTAAATGCAGATGATATTGTTGATAAATTAAAATCTTCAGAACAACCAGAAGAATCATCTTTTAAAAAAACATTAGAAGATTCAGAAACACCAAATATATTAGAAGATTCAGAAACACCAAATATATTAGAAGATTCAGAAACTCCAAGTGTATCAGAAGATTCAGAAACTGCAAATGCATCAGAAGATTCAAAAACTGCAAATGCATCAGAAGGACCAGCAGTACCAAAAGTATCTGAAGTACCAGTGGTACCAAAAGCATCTGAAGAACCAACAATATCCAAACCATCTGAAGCACCAGAATTAATTAAAGGGTCAGAAGCATCAGAAGCATCAGAAAAACTGAAGATTCAGAAGCACCTGAAGTACCAGAACTACCGAAGTCTGTTAAACTAAATGAAATTATTAAAGATGAAACAGTTTCAAAAAGTACTGAAGAAACCAAAAGTCAAAATGAAAATATTGCTGAAACAAAAGAAACCACAGGAGATAATATAGGAGTAGACATGGATACTTCTCTTAATAGTTCTGTATATAATGAAAACACAATAGAATCATTGTTTTCAGCATCTAACAGCATTGGTAAAATTGATGAAAGTTTGACTTCTGATGTTGTAGAAAATACTAAATCAGCATCTGATAATGTTCTGAATGAGACAGTGCCAAAGAAAGAAGTAGATACAATTCCAATAAATACAGCTAGTGTTGAAAACGAGAGAAACAATTTGCCAATATCTGCTAAACAGGCAGATTTAGATAGTTCTGTCAATTCTAAAAATTTTGAAGATGCAATTACTCAAAAAGTGCCTTTGAATCAAGAAGTAAAAGAAGCAGACATAACGCCTAAACCTTTTGTATCTAATGAAAAATTGCCTCTATCAAATATTTCAGAAAACGAAAGCAAGCCAACTGAAGAAAATATTGAGATCCACGATAATTTAACCACATCTAATGTGTTCAATGAGGAATCAAAGTTAGTTGACGATTCACTGAATATTGAAAAGCTAAAGGAAGTAAACGACAATATAGTGGATAATAATAACAATGCAGTAGATGATAGTTACAACACTGATGCACCTGCATATCTTCATAATGATTCTGCAATTGAAAGCCTAGAATCCAACTTTCAATCGACAGATTCTAACCAGGAACATATTGTAGACATTCCATCATCACCAAGCTTTGGCGAATTTCTAGGCAATCGAAATTTGCTGAATGCTGGAAAAGGTATTAAAAAATTGAAAATTTTTGTTTTAGAAATTAAAATTGCATATTACAATGTTACTTATACATAATTAATAATTTTTATAGATTCAGAGGAAATTGGAGTGGATCAAGTAGTAATTAATGAAGCCATTCAAACATCATCTTCTGCAAATGAAGAAAATGTTAGTGGTGAGATCAAATATGAAGAGGATAATATTAGTTCCAAAGATGCTACTCTAACAAATAACTTAGAAAAAATAGGTAATATTTTGGCTTTTGTAGAGCAACACATTATATTTAAAAAAATTTTGCTTGGTTTTAAGGTAGAAGTAATTTCTCTCTTTGTATATGTATGTTTCATGCGATTTTTCATTTTATTTTTTTAGTGTTACCTCCAGAGACATGTGATAAAAATTACGGATGTTCAGAAGACGTGAGTAAAACATTTATCAATGAAAAAACAAATACTTAGATTTTTATTAAAAATATTAATGTACATTATATTTAACGCAGCATGGAAAATATCACTATACTGCTGATGAAAATGCAGTAACAAATACCAGATTCACGGCAGATGGTTCAGAAACGTTATTGTACGTTTGTATTACGGCTGTGACAACTCTTTTATTCTCTCTTGGTTACTATTTCATTGAAGTGAGTATACAAAAATAATCGGTTTTTTTATACAATTAATACAAATTTTCTATTTTAACAGAATAAGAGACGTGATGCATTTCTCATAGGAAAGATTAATAATCTTGAAAAAGACTTAATGGTAACAAGGAAAGAGTGTATTATGTTGGATGAAAATTTCAAGTCTACAAAAACGAAGGTACGATGTTCATTTTTTTATCTATTAAATACAATGTAATTAAAAAATTGGTTTTCAAGCCTTTTGTTTATATAATTTTTCAGTTGGACTCTATTGAGGACGAATCGTTTGGTTCTAACGAAATGGTGTTATCATTAAAAGCAGAATTGGCAGTTTCTGAGGTAAATTCGGTTGAAAAATTTCTTTATGTTTTTTTAAGCACAGTGTTTAATAAAAAACTTGATCTCTAGAGTACCAGAATAGAGCTGGAAGAGCAAATTGCATCACTGGAAAAAGAGTTGGAGAGTACCTCGGAGGCGGGATTAGAATTAGAACGCATGCTGCGTGAAATTCTTTCGTCTCAAAGTGAAGAAAATAATCCATTGGCTCAGTCCATTGAAGACTTGCAAGTTCGTTTGAACGATCAGCAAGTCGCGAATGAGTCCCTGAAAAGTGCACTTGCCATTAAAACGCAAGAGGTAAGGAAACTGATTATTTAATTTAATTGTTTTACTTTATAAAGTGTTGCATGATTTGTTTTCAATACACTGACAATTAACTTGCTTACTATCTAAATTTTGTTATCATTGCATGCAGCTTGATTTTTGCAAGCTTGAGGTTTGTTTATATTTTATTATACTTCTTTACACATAATAGAAAAACGTGAAATATATTTCTATTGTTTTTGTACAAATATATTAAATTTATTACTGTTTTGCAGAATGAAACGTTGACAGGCGATCTCACAGTTAGCATTAAGAAAGTCGAGCAATTGCAAACTGAAGTTACAGGGTTGACTGAAGATCTTAAAACCCAAACTAGTATAAAAATTCATTTAGAACAAACTTTAAGCGATCAAGTGCAAATGCTTGAAGTTAAAATTAAATCGCTGACTGAGGATAAGTCACACATAAAGAAACAGTTAAAAATGAAAGAATTAGAAGTAAAAGAGCTTTTGGATGTGGTCGAGCAAACGAATATAAATAACGTGGATTTTGAAAAATTGTATGAAGTTTCTCATATCAAGGCCGAGGCGGCACATCTTCTTGAAGAAAGGGATGAGCTGCAAATAAAATTAAGCGAAGAGGAAGGTGCTCATCAACTGCTTGAAGGTCGGTGTCTTTTAAAAAATATATGTATTAAAATAAAATAATGACTAATGTTCACCAATTTGTATATAGAACACGTTAAACTCGTAAAAGAAGAAGTTTCTCTTTTGAGTGAACAATGCAGGACAGCTGAAAAAGAGAAAAAGGAAGCAGAAACAAAACTGGAAGTTTTAACGAAGTTCTTTGAAGAAAAAGAAGCGCAGAGGCAAAAGTAATATGAGGCTCCTTATTTTTTATATAAATCATTCAATTACAAGTTAAAGAAAAATTAAAATATGTTTTGAACTTTTAGGGAGGAAGCACTTTGGTTGGAAAAACAAGGTGAAGTTTCGTCAACGGTCGAAAGGCTACATACAATGCAAAATGAAATACTTAATTATAAGTAAGATTTATTTGAAAAAAATTACTACTTAAATAAATAATGTTGATTGGTACTAATCATTTAGTTTTGTTTACAGGCAACAGTTAGAAATGCTTAAACGCGAAATTGTAGATCAAGAAAGAGAGTACAAAAATCAAATATCAGCTCTCGAAACAAAAGCACACGAACAATGGGTTTGTAAAATTCAAATATTCACTTGAGTGTTCGCAAGCAAAGTTACTTAAAAAATGCCTGCTTTTAGGTGGCTGCAAGACAAAATGAACGGCGCTTGGAAGAAGTCAAGGCCGAGTCAAGTCAGTTGCGCAATCGTCTTACCCTCGTTGAAAAAAATATCAACGAAGTAGATCCAGAAGTTAAACTACATCGTAAGTATCTTTGTTGAGCATTCTTTAGATAAACATCATTTTATAAATTTACTACAATGCAAATTTGTAATAAATTTATAAATGATAAATTATAAATTTGATAAAACTTTTTTACAGACATAGTAAGTTGATCCAGATGTGAAAAATTTCCTTGTATAAAAATAATTTTGTTTACTTAATATAATTTTGAATTGATTTTTTAAGGTAAAATGAACTGCATTTTACTATACATTTTTTTATATTCTATGTGTATATGAAGAATTTTTTTTATTGTGATATTACGTAAAATTAAGTAACCAAAATTGTTAATTTTATATCATATTCATTGAAACCAGTAAAAAACATGGTACAAAAACACATCAAAAACAACATTACTATACACTTTTAAAATCACAGAATTTGAAGACTATAATAGTCGCACGAATTCTGTAGAAACGAAAGAAGTAATAAGCAAAGTGCACTCTTTCTTTAAAAGGAAAAAAATTAATATACATAAAAAAAGAAAAGAAAAAATTTAATTGAACACATTGAATCGTCGGGCGAGAACAGGCCTGCAGACAGCGAACGGTGAAACGCCGGGTCACCCCTTGTTCCCGCCTGGTGTCGAAAACTCGACCTCGCCGTTGATGTTCGGCGCGGGCGGTACTGGGGTACCTCCGCTGCCGCCTCCGTCGTATATGTACGGTCCGGGTCCATTTCCACCGCCGCCGTTCCTGCCCCCGCCCCTGCCTTCTTCCGGCACGAGTGAGCTGGTGGGCTCGAGGCCACCGCCGCTGGGCGGCGGTAGACTCTCCTCGCCCCCGCCCGGCGGCGGCCAGCCGCAGTCCGGCTCCCAGCAGCAGTCCTCGGCAACCTCGCCGCCCATGTCGCCGCCGCCGCTGCCATTCCCGCCCCCGCCGCACCATCACCATCATCCAGGACTTCGCTCGCCTCCGCCGCCGCTGCCGCCCTTCGGTGTGGAGGTGCCGCCGCTGCCGCTTCACCACCTGCCGCCGCCGCCGTTGCCAATGTCCCACCATCACCAGGCCGACGCGCACAACGCTTGGGGAGACGAAGCGCTGCCGCCCCTCAGGAATCCGGCGTTCCATCAGCAGCGCTCACGCAATCACAAAGGTTCGTCCGGCTGATTTTGGAGCAGCGGCGTGGGAGTTTTGCCTTCTTCTCTTCTTACAACCAACGTCTTTTATTCTCGAGAGTGTTTGTTCGAGCTCTCCCTGCGATCTTGTTAGAATTTTGAAAAAAAAATTGTTTAATTTAAGATTTTAAAAGGGATTTAAATGGCATCGCTCCGAGGTCGAAAGATTTTTGCGGCATGAAGTGCATGAAGCTTTCAGAAATTACAAAACTAATACTTGTCAGAACAGGGTGGGGACACTGCACTAACTTTTTTTTGTCATTACTGTTACACCTACGTATAGGCATGTTCCTATGTGCGTTTCGATTTGCCGTTACTGTTTTTTATTATTTTTCCTTTTCTTCCTATATGTTCCTTATTGTGCTTGCAAGGACGCAAACGTTTCTCTAAAGTCAGGCAGTTTTGGAGCACGATGGAGGGGAATAATACTAATAAGTGACGGAAATAGTCAGGTTCAGAGATTTTGTTTTTTGCTAGAAACATTTGCAGCGCGTTACGGATTATTATTAGTTTTTTTAAGTAGTTAGAGCACTTTGAATGTCTAATTCCTTCAATCCTTTGTTAACATTTGAAAGATTAATCATAGTGCTTTTTATGTGCATGTCCTTGACGGTGTTGTAAAATTTTGTAAATATATGAGTGTCTGTGTAAAATAATTTATTGGCTCTTTTATTGTTAAGAGACATTTTCAACAAAGTATTATTTTTAACACGCATGATTATGCAAATCCTTCGTTTCCCTAAAAGCTTAATTCACTAACCGTAGAATGTTTATCCTATAATTAATCGTAATCTTTGAGTCAGTCCATGATGATTAATTTTTACTTTTTATTTCATCAGGTTCCTTACATTCTTCCGGGGAGTCGCTGGATAAGTCTCATCATGGTGGAAAAGTTTAGGATTATTTTATACTTTCTTTTTATTTCGATTATTCGGAAACGTTTTTCACACGTCGAGCATTCGTTTATATACCGAAACAAATATTTTTGAGAAAACGCTTTGCCCGCCGTAATGCCAGCCATTGCACGTCCAAAAGGAATAAAGGTTCAGCTCGGAGTAGAGCACCTTCGTTGAAATCTACAATCGCGACGACCATTTAAGAAATTTGTAATATACGAAGGTTAACGATGACAAGTGATATTTTTTCATTGATTTTTTTTGTAAGTTTACGTGAAAGGTTCTTTCTTGTTGTTACGCGAAGGAACATTTTAAGTTCTCGTCTTAACTATGAATTGTTCTAATTTATATGAAGTTTAATTTGGCAGTTTTCTTCTATGTTAAGTTAATGTTTAAAGAATTGCATTTCTGTGTATGTATTGTATGTACTTGTAAAAAATCGAGCAGGATCAATGATTACTACAGTTTGTCGAAACGAATGTACGTAAATCAGTACAGCTGTACGTAACAATAGTAAAGCTGTATTTATATTAACGAAACTTAACGAAAAAAAATGCAATTGTTAAATATGATTTTAAACAAATTTAAATAAATTGTAATTTATTATTAACACTATTCCTCTTTTTTTAAATAACAATGTGTTGAAAATTATACATTCTTTTTTTTTTCATTGTATAATTTTTTTACAAGGTTGATTGTTATATTACAAATAGATATGGGTGCTAAAAATCAAGGAATGCACTGAGCATATCGCAATGTTTATAAAAGGCTTGGTATATCTAAGATATTTCCTAAGAGTATAAAATTACTCCAGTTTCGATGTCACCATGCACAAGTCTCAAAAATAATTAATACAAAAAGTCAAGGGCTATAATGCGCCCACGCAACATTTTCACACATCCTCGTAATGTCTTGTTTACGCCAAGAAAACCACGAAGAATATAAAGAAAAATATTAGAACTCCAAAGATTTTTATCATAAGCCACCTATTGTTGCTGACTGATTGGAAATATTTTAAAATTTCAGCATGTGCTGCTCCCACGTTTAATTCAGTATCTTCGATATTGCTGTCTATCCTGTAATCAGAAATTTTTTTTAATTTAACTTTGAAGCACACAGCTGGATTAAAACGTCAATTATTACAATATCATCTGACCTTTCCACCATTTCTTCCTGTTCCTTAACCATGTGCGCTAACTGTTGAAAAATTCCTCCTAATTCTACTATTGTAGATTCTATGTTTTGCATAGTTTCCGCTCTAGATTGTACATAGGAATCCTGAAAGTATATTTCAGTGTTATTAAGATTTATTAAATAAGATGTTCAACATTTATGTAAAAAAAATTTCACTTACAGTATCGTCGTAAACAGCCCTTTGCATAGTAAGTTGAGCCATGGCTGGTTCAAGATCTATACTTACAGAAGCACCAGAGTCTTGTTCTTGTAGCAATAAAGAACCTTGTTTTCCCTGTACACTTGGAGGTAACATTGTTGAGACATGACCATGTGAAAATTGCTCTCTTCTACTTTGTTCTTCTCTCATTTTCTGTAACAGAAAAAAATTAATTTGTTTAGAATTATTTCAGTTTACTTTTAAAATTGAAAACCATACCTCGGAGCGCACTTCTAAAACACTTTTAAAGTGATTTGACATATTGGCAAGTTTTGATTGTAGGGCCACAACTACAGAGGAGGAATGTGAAGCTATGTGATGTCCCTTCGAAGAGCTGAAAATTTCACGCTGTTTCCTACTTAATTCTTGTAATTTGGCGATTTGCTGATTTAAACTACTTAGGTCGGTTTTTATTATTGTTGTAAGTTCTTCAATTTCCATTTGTCTGTCATCGAATATTGATTTCTTTTTAGCCACTGAAAGTGAGAAGTTAATATTAACGATATGTAATTATTAAAAATTATTTTTAGCTACTGAAATTTGTAGGTATTCTTGTTCAACAAAAATGCAAGTGCAAAATTTGACCTTGAGAGAACTATCACAAAAATTAAAAAATATTGATCTATTCCATATGGAAAGAATATCTATTAGGCAAAAATGTTTAAATCTCTATCGCTATTTCCAATTACTAAAAACCTTCACTCATTAAAGTTTCAATTCTCAATACTTATTCATATAGTATTAAAAATTTTGCAAATATTGTTCTGTTAAAGGATATTCTCAACAAGATTTATATCATTTCATTGTACTGTATCATTCCAAAGTTGTGACACAACAATTGTTTACGCAAACCGTCACATCCATGGAAAACACTACATTCCACTTTCTCTTACCCACAAAAACATTCAATTTGCTTACAAAAAAGTCCTCTCCCCATAACGACCAAAAGATTTTAGAAATTCAATAGAATCTTACGCAGTGCAAGCTTCTCGAGCTTGGCGTAGGTGCTAGCAATGTTCTTGCCGATGTTCTTTGAAATCATCATGAAATTCGAGTAAGTCTGCAGATGCCTGGCCTGCCTGGGATTCTTGAGGACCGCTGCTCTGGACAGGGTCCTGCTCTGCATGCTCCTGATGGCATTGCTGAACTCCAGGGTGCGGTCGCGCGACGACATCGTCGGTCCGACGTACTCCTGTTGGCTCACTAGAGAAATCTCATTATCGTCGGCCGGGTAGCTGGCCTGGTAAAAACTGGGCGATTCCGGCTCAAGGCCTACGCGACGTCGACGCGCTGACATCGCAACTCCATCCTCTTGGGGACACTTGGCTCCCGCAACATCCAGGCAGAGCAGACGACGGCTGAGGCGGCGTTGGCGTTAGGAGCGTCGACGGTGCGTCCAGCTGCTGACGATGGTGCGGCCTTATCCGGGACGATGGGACACGTCCACATGACAGTTCTGTCTCTCTCTCGCTCGCGCTCTTTCCACTGCTTCCCCCTTCCAGCTCCGCATTACCGAGGCATTCTAACCTCGCTTTTCCTCGGCGACGACGTAGCTCCGTCTCTTTTTCGCGCGTTGCGAGAGAAACGCGATTAGAATCACTCTGTTTCTCTCGCTCGTATGTATACACGAATGTATTCGCATTACGCGTATATACGTATTCGAGTTTATAACGATGTATTATACCTAATGAGATTTAAGAACCTGGCCCGGAGCCTATAGTATATGTACCTTTAAGGTTTAATAATATTTTAATATTTGTAAAACTTTAAAAAATATATAAAAAAAATTAAAAAAATATTTTATATCTTTAATTTTTTAATTGAAAAAAAAAGTTGTACCAAGCTTATTACGTTGTAAAGAAAGAGTGATGAATTTGTATGTTGAAGAGTAGGTCAATATTCAAAAAGTCTCATTAAATTAGAAAGTTACTTTGATTGCCGAAGAAAATACAGTAATTGTCAGAGATATAGAAATTCAGTTATGGTAAGCTACTTGTCAATTTATTAGATGAATATTTAGAAATCTTTGAAATTGAATCTGAATTTTTCATAAATAATTTACAAAGAAAGTTATTTAGTCTAGGAAGATGAAAGTTTCACATAATATAAAGTTGAAAAGTATATGTATTTTTATGTGAGAATGTAAACATACAATAATATAACATTTTAGAAATAATGTTTGATTATTTTTGAAGATATTTTATGTTACATTAACGATACTCTAAATTCAAAGTAAATGTTAATGATCTTATGCTTCCAAGATCAAATGAAAACAAATTATAGTTATTATACCTAAACAGTTATTTAGTTTTTTTGAAGCATTTGTCAAATGTACTATCAAACTCTTCATCACTATAATCAGTCTCATTTCTGATTCGATCAGAATGTGAATCTGCATTATATTTTTGGTCTTGATTACTTATTAAAACTGCAGTAAGCGCAAGCATTGCTCCCATCACGCAGAATAGTTGTATCATCTTCTATAATTTTAATCTAGCAAAAATTTATAGACAATGTTAGAAAGTAACATAATTTATACTACATTTAACTTTATCTTGTTTAATAGTTAAATATAATTTTGTGAGCAGTTTGTTATTCTTAAAAATGATTAAAGGCAAAATCCCAGAAATATCTATTAGCTATTTCAGTTTAATAAGTCACAAAATATATATTTATCCTATAGATTTAATAAAAAAATTGCATTCAGATTTACATTGTATGGCAGATGGATTAATTGAAAACATACTGTGTAGTATAATTTTTTCTTTTGTCATTAAAATTATAAAATTTTTAGATTGTGACGATAATTCCAAACAAACGAAGCAATTATTTTATTATTTTTGAAATGCAAATACATACTTACTATAAAGCAACTGCAGAAAAATCTAATCAATCTGATTCTTCTCAATCTAGATTTTCTTGTATCATTACAACTGAATTCCCCTGAATGTTTACAACTCTGACATTGGGACGCCCTCAATAGCTAATTTAAAGCCAAGTTTTCAAAGTAAGATTGAATTCCTTAATTTATATGAAAAATATTACTTAAAAATATTTGTTTACATTAATCTTATCAATTGTATCACAACGACATTTGAATTTGAAAAAAATTATTAATGTATTTGTTCAGTTCATTGCTCGTTAAAAATCTTTACATTCAAGTTTGCTCATTATTTTTTATAATGTTGTCATTACATGTAATTCAAGATTGTTGGACTAATTTTAATGCGTCCAAGAAAAAGCGCCACCCCATGGTATTTACAACTACTGTAGATACAGTAAGCATTTATATTTTCTTCGTTATCGCAACTGGATAGAGTAGGTTACAATTCTAGGTTCACGCCAGAAGTCGATAATATTTGCTTTATTGATCATTTTGTTACAATACTTATATGTATATCACGATATTGATCTTTCGTCCACGGAAAAGTAGCGTCAACATCAATTAAACATATAAACGCGTAATCGAGTTCTTTATACGTTCATAATTGTTAATAGCTTTTTGAAATATTTAAGAGTTGTTTTCTCTCTTTGGAGGAAAAAAACGAATTTTCACACGAACATTTCAATGAAACTGTTATTTTAATAAACAATTGGCCGTAGAATATTAATTCTTTTTACTACCGTAGCTTGACAGAAACCATTTTATTTGTCTTAAATAATTTATAAATAATTGTTTGCTTGTGTTGTTTCTATATTATATAAGCATACGTTCATATACTATAAGCAGATCAAAATGTTTTTACGTTACAGATTATCTTTATGTATGTACATATGTTCTTGTAATCGGTGAAAATTTACATTAAAAATAAAGATAAAAGCGTACACGGAGAGAAATGTTATAGTAAAAATTACGGTATTCCGTAGGAACAGTGGGATATACTCAACTTATGAAAATTTTTACTATAAAAAATACTAAAAATTCCTATGTACACAGCATTGCAATTTCTACTATATAAATAGCAATTTTTGCTGTGCACATAGGAATTTTTAGTATATTTTATAGTAAAATCCTTAATAGGTGGGGTATATCCTACTATTCCTACGGAATACCCTAATTTTTACTATAACATTTCTCTCCGTGTAGATTTGTCGCAATAATAAAAAAAGTAATTCTTTTTGTTTTATTTCAGAAATTTTTGATAGGGTACATAAAAAATAGAGTAATCATGTTTCGGAACAAATTTATTTATTGAAAAAAAAACACATATACAATCAAAAATTAATTCAAAAGCTTCGTGTATTCTCGTTAATACAGAAAACGCTAATCCTGTAATCCCGCGTTAAATCGACAAACTTGACGAACATCGAAATATCTTCAAGCAATTTAAGCACGCTCATTTGAAATCTCGTTTAAAAACTTAAAAACTGCTCGATCGGACCAATCCGATCTTCCTCTACAAACTAGGATAAAAATATAGGCAAAATAATATATATAAACTTTTTTTAAGGCCACAGCTGGCAATCGCTAGCGCCGAAGTATCCTCTTTATCACTACGCGAATTCGCGATTCCATGATTCATAAAAATGTTATAACAAAAGTTTAGCGACAAATCCGCGCGTATGCCCTTCCGGTCTTTGACCATCTCAAGTCCACCTCATCAAAAAAAAAAAAAAATAATAATAATAATAATAAATAAAAAATAAATCTTGCGACTCTACTCGGTAGCTCTTCTGACCGATCGCCGTATAAATAAAATTCTCCACCCTCGGTGGTTGTCGGTGTCAAAGACTGGAATCGCAGGCGCGCCGCACGCCCTCCACTCCATGCGAATCGAATAAATCCCTCATGATTCTATATGTAAAAAAAAAATTCTCTACGCGCATGCATATGCAAATCCGACTTCAGAGAAGACTTCAACTGAAGTTAGAAGAGGCCGAAGGGGAAGGCGCGCGAATATGTGGCTGCGGCTGATTTAGGCGGTGAGGACGTCGACTTGGTTCTTGGGGATCTCGTTGTCGAACTCCTCGACGGTCTCGACGCTGCGGGTGGATTGGGTGGTGAGCTCCTCGGGCTCGGCGTTGCCGCGGCGAAGAGGCTCCTGGGTGGTCGCTTCCTCGGCGGAGTCCGGCGACTCGGCGCCCACCGTCTCCGAGGTCTCGTTCAGGGGCTTGACGTCGATCACGCGCACGCGGAAGACGGTGCCGCCGTTGTCGTCACCGTCCGAGTACGTGGTCTCGTTGATGGTCACCTTGTGGTCGCCGATTATCTGCGGGCATAATTTGTTTATTTAATTTTTTATTTGTGTGCATTGTACGGGCGTTATTCGTGCCATTTTTTATTAAAAAGGGTAGACGACCATGATGATGCAAGAAGCGAGGCTTATGCGATTCATTTTTTTATTTTTTAACAATACTTTTATCGATATAGATGTGAATTTATTCTCTAAATCAATCCTTAATCCAGTAAAATTTTCATTGCATTTCAAGCTACTATTTCATTGCATTATAAATTTAGAGAATAGGAGTACGATAAAATTAAATAGCTACTTCTGGCGCATTTGTGCGAGCCTCTATATACAGAAAATATTTTAAGCATGAAAATCTGTGGAGATAAAATCAATACTTCACGGACTCTTGTGATTATGATTTCTCTTGCACTAATATTGAAAATCACTATTGAATTGAATAACGATGATTAAATTTTTGTCGGTGAATTTACACTTTATGTATTAATAATAAAAATTTATTATGGAAATATGTAGATTGGAAATATGAAGCTTTCTTGACAGTGTATAAGGAACGAAGTAATTTTTTTTTTGAGAATTATATTAGGGTAGCTTTTGAAAATGTTTATTCATAAGGCCATACCATCCCCGTTAACGAAGAAAAACTTATCCGCAAAAGGTCTATTTTCATTTATCATTTTTAAAGTGGTACAGTATATTAATATCTTCTAGGACCTGATAAGATTGAGCTATATTATTCTTGTAATATTGGAAGTTTCTTAGGATCGAAATAATGTTCTTACTTCTAGTACTTTATAGAAATATTGAAATTGAAATAGACTTTCCCAAATTAAAAAATGATTTTTTTTTTCGATAAAAAACTTGGATTCTGAACCTTTAATAATTCAAGATTTCTAAGTATGTTTTTTTTTAAGTGCTTAACTGGAATTTTTCAAAAAAACTATTATAGATATACTTCAAATCTGTTAAATCAATATTAAAACAGAGCAATCCGAATTGTTTAATAAAAAACTATTCATTATTGAAGATCAAATTTAATATTGCGCAAATATTTTATAAAGCATTCGGCAAATAACTTATATATACCTGTTATATTTATCGTAGTGATCTGAAGATTCCCGGAATACCAATAGTTCAGTTGTTTTAGTCGCATGCAGCATTTTGATTAAGAGAAAATTCCGCGAAACATCGATATTTCGTTCGATTAGCGGATACCGCTCGTGGCGTTAACAGACTTTGACTTGTTCAAACGTTTATCGATCATGTGTCTAATGAAATTCAAAGGGGTAGGGATGGGAGAGGATAGAGAAGGGGGAGGCGGCTAACACTTGATCGCTGAATGGCTTTAACAAAGGGAGCACGATAATCGATTGCTCGGAATGTACGGTAAAACTCTTTTTATTCTCGGTGCTTTAGCCACGTCCTTTTTATCGATAAAGTGCATAAGCCTGTTACGCGAGGTACGTAATTCGATGATGCTGCAGTTCTCCCGAATAAAAAGCTAACGGTATTAAATGCGCACGTACATATATCGCGGCCGCTGAAAAAAAAAGTGGCCGCTTTTAACAGTATTCGATATCTTCATTTTATGCGCGCCTACTTTTCTCGGACCGTTAGTACTCCGTATTAAACGGACAAGAATGAAATTTTCTAGCGTTTATAAAATTTTAGAGGTTTAAAGTTGCGCAACTTTAACAAGAAATTACGTATTATCTTTTTTTTTTTTTGAATAAACGTACAAAATATTCGATAACATTTCTAGTTTTTTTATTCTACGGGAAAAAAGTTTAATATATATGCACGGACGGCGATCGCCGCAGTTAAATTGCTATTTTAACGACGTTTTTCGCGTAAGTGATTTTATTGTTTGCTGGGACAATCTAATCAACAAATTTGAGATTGTGTTAGTTCATGATTTCGTTTTTCTCCTCTGTTTTTAAATCGATAATCGTTATTCCGTTGCGGCAAGAAAATTGGCATTTTGAATGATTATTATTTGAGCAAACAAATGAAGTTTGATGTTTACCCCCATAAATGTCATAAATTTTATTGAAAAACGCGATTTTAATATGGAGACAACTTTTTATTTTACACTTTACATGCATTATCCGATTTTTTTGTCAATAAAAATTATTTCCACTTGAAATTTAATAAATACATTTTCATTTCTGGTCCCGTAAGGCTGAAGTTATCAATAAATAATAAAAAAAAAAAACAATTGATGTATTTAAAAATGAAATTTGCTTATAAAAAAGATGAAAACGCGTCCTTATATATAATGATATATAATATTCACGAGCGCGTTGAGAAATTACAGCCCCAGCTTTAAAAGGGATACGCGCTGAACGGCAAAGTAACCGCCCCGGGGCGTAATGGCCGTACAAATGACGAAAGGAAAGGAAAAAGAAGGGAAGCGAAAGGGGAGAGAAGGGCCGCGCGTTTAAACGGGGTGTCCGTGATAATGCGGCAGATGTCGGTTTTCGCGTAGGTTTCAGCGTTTATTTACCTTGGTCGTCGAGGTGGTGTTTGCGCCCTCGGGGATCTTGCCCCACGGTGTAAGTCCACCCTGTCCGAGGCGCTCGGCCAAGGCCGCAGCCATCTCAGCGCGGATTCTGTTCATTGTCTCTGTAAAACAAACATGTGTTCTTATCAGTTACACCGTCGGTTACTCTACGAACTAGGAGTACATGTATAGCGGATGGGAATCGATTTGAATCGGGCGAACAAAATATCGATATTGCAATACTTTTTATATATATAATTTTTTTTTTATTTTCCTTGAAACTCTTTGTGTTGGTTGTTTGTTTATAAAAGTTCTTTTTATTCCTACGGATCCGTGTATACAGGTCACTGGTGTAGTACTGTCGAGCTATTGAAATGTTAAATTTGGCATTCCGTGTTATTATAAAACAAAATTAATGAACTGTTATACATCGACGGTATCGAAGAAGTACTAATCGAAGTTACTAATTGAATGCGCATCTTTTTTTCTGTTTAATTGAAAACGAAATTCGCCAACAATGCAAATCAACATTTCAATTTATTTGGACTATTGCCGCACTCCTCTCATATTCTTTTTTCCGCTTATTTTTACTGTGTTTGTGTTTTTTTCTTTCAATGATTTTTTTTTCAAACTTCGCTATTTATTAAACAATTTTATTGTATTTACAGCGAAGCGCGTTATTTTCATACCCTTCCGATGATGAAAAAAAAAAGAAAGCTCCATGAATAAAGTCCAAAATAAAAAAAAAAGGTGGAAAAACAAACTGGCGAGAATGGTGCGCGAGCAAAAAGGAAGATCGACTCCTCCCTCCGTACACAATATATCACACAGTAGTAGGAGAAGCGAAATAAGAAGAAAAAAAAATATTGTAGGCTCTCCGTACAGCAGACGGAAAAAGATGAAAAGATACGAAATAAATGTGTACGGAGGCGGAGGCGGGAGGGGAGAGTGCAAAATAAAAGAGACACCGGCCGACGGAAGGAGAGAGAGAGAGAGAGAGACATGCATTACGCCGAGGGAGGCGCGAGAAAGAGCAAAACGGAGGAAAGGGTTTTGAAAGGGTGCATGAAAGCAGCATAATTGATTGGATCCGGATGTAATCGCTCGTTAAAGGGAGGGCGAGGAGCGCCGATAGGGAGAATCGACGTTACAGATGAACGGCTGGGGTGACGGAATCGCCGGGGGTAAATTACAGACTTTGCAAATGTGTTCGTCCTCGCTCGTTCGTTCTCTCCTTCTCTCTCTCGATCTTTTTTCTTCCCCATTATTTCTTTCGAGCTCGAAATTTATTCATTAATTTCAGTTTGGATAAAATTTTATCCAATCGCGAGTTTTCGCATACTTCAATTGGAAATTCAGCTTTTTTCCTTGCAATTATTCGTTTTTTATCGTATTATCGTGCGTATACGTGGAAATTTTTAATCAAATTGTTGAAATATCATGTATGCCATTGTTTAATAATCAACAGGCAAACTTACACTTAGAAGCTATTACATATTGTATGACAACTATAAAAAAATAATATAACATACTTTATCTACTGAATATAAGCATATTAATTAATTGAAAATCTTGCATGAAGTTATTTAACGATACAAATGATTAATAAAATTTAAAAGTAATTGGTATACTACTTTAACTTCTTTAACGTAATAAAATCAACATATTAGTATTTTTGAATAATCCGACGATTATTTGCAGTACGACTTGTAAATAATAATTCGAAACTTCGTAATCCTCAATAATCCTATTTTAAAAAAAGGAAAAAGAATTTTCTCGCCTTTAAATCGAATTAAAACGCGAGCATACCTCGCGTGTCTCGAAAAACATAAAGAAAAAATAAAAAATAATTAACAGGAATAACATCCCGACAGAAATTTGCACTCGCAGTGCGCAATCAATAAGTGCCTCGAGTCGAAAGTACATAACCCCCTGGCGTCTTTCGACTCAAGCCCCGAGCGTGCTCAATTAAAAAGTAGAAAAAGAGAGAGTAGGAGTCTGCCTCGTTGTTGGGAAAAGGCTTAGGCGCGTTTAAGGGGGAGATTCGAGAATCGCGTTATTGAAGAACGCCGGCGGTCGCGTGGCAGCAAATCGCCTGGAAGGGAAGCCTTGTCTCTGATCCGTCAGCGGCAGCCGTCGACTCAAAGGGAAGGGCTGAGGGAAAAAAATCGCGACGGGGAGATGCGCTAACGAGTGGACCGATATAGTGCGTGTCAGCCGGAGGCTGCCAGTCGACTCGAAACTTTTCTCCGTGGATAGGCGATTTTGCATTGTAATACTTATGTGGGCGATTGAATTTTTTGTTGGAAGACGAAGTCAAAATAAATGTAATAAATTAAACATAATATGAAGGATTTTATGTTAAACTTTTTGTTCTGATTAATGGATATTTAATTTATCAGTAAATAAAGCGAAGATGTATTTTTACTTGCGGATTCTTTTCATTCACGAAATGAATACGATATACTGGTTATAAATAGAAGCATTAATTATTTACAGTTTTTTAGCCGCGATTATACAACAGTAAAACTTTTTATTATTTCAGAATCTGTAATTGAAAGAATTACGCAAAAAAGCTTTTAAAACTGTATTATTCTGCAATTTTATAAAAAAAAAGAGAATCCAAGGAGCATGCAACAGCTGACTCGGTTATTGAAGCAAAGAAAATTACAGTAACTTCCGACCGACTCGCAAAATCCAATTTCAGCTTCAAACGAACGGACGCCCCCTCGTCTCCTTGAAAATATTAAACTGTCGCTATAAATCTCTCGCCAAAGGATAAAAAATAAGTCCAACAAGTGTCGACTCGTCACTAAAGAAAAAATATCCAAACACTGCGAAGTAATTAGCTGCACGAGCGCTTCGCAAAGGACCTTCGAGTCCGGTCCCTTGAAAGCTTTCTGCCCTCTTCGAAAAAAAAAATAAATAAAATAAATGAAAGAAAAAAAAAGAGAGAAAGCGAAAATGCCAGTCTCATTATCGGGGCAATAATCGGACTCCGAGAGGACTGGCGTGTACACGCGAGACGGAATCGACGCCCCCCCCCCCCTTTGCGACTCGTTCGCTCGACTCGACTTCAATTATCGGACCGAGCCGTTCGCTATTTAAGCTTCGACTTGGCCCCCGCCCGCCCGTCCATTGTCCGCGAAAATTGAAATTCCCTCGTCTCTGCTATACCGCGCGCTTCGCTGCGTACGATGAATCCGCGGAATTTTTCTTTCGCGCCTGCGAATACTTTTTGAGCTCCGGCTATGCGACTGCTCCGCACCAGGATTCCATTCGTTCGAGCGACATCCTCTCTCAGGTGTCGATGTCTATAGAGAGGTGCGTCTTATGAAGCTGCGTGAGTCGACATGTATACTGGAGGCGCGCTACGTATTTTTCCCTTCAGTTTCTCCTTTCGACCGAGAAGCTTTCCTTTCAATAAAAATGGCAAAATGTCTGCTATAAATCAGCGATGAATTGATTGTTTTTTTTTCTCGATGGAATGCATTTCTTTTTTAATATAAAAATTATTTGACAATTAAATCTGTGAATAGTGCATTGTCGGCTTAAAATAACTTTGTTTCCGCTAGAAGTAGCTGCGTAATAGTAAAAAAGTTTTTCCGTACAAATGTATGATAGAAATTGAGAATTTCTATATCATTGTTATAATTTTTTTTTTGTGAGAAAAATCTCAGTTTCGTATGCAAGCTTATTTTTTCATTATTTTATATGATAATGAGGTATATTTTAGATTTTAATGAATTAATACGTTTTTTTATACTCTTCTTAAACAGTTTATTGAATTTTTACTTTTAATGCAATTATAATAAGATCCTATTAAATACTATTATATTCAACCATAATTTTGAAAGAAAACGTTTATGTTAATGACAAAATTTTAAGAAGGACGAGGATCTGGTCTCCGTTTGGGGTGAAGGGTACGGGCGCGCATAACGCATAGCGCAAACATTTTTAACTAGCGCGACTGCAACTTTCTTGAACAGGCGGCATTAATATAATTTGGCAAATACCACCGAAACTCGCTACGTTTATGAGGAAAGTGTTAGAAGTTAAGCGCGCTACGCAGATGGAGGTTAAATTAATTACCTCTATGCTTCCTACTACTTGTTGGAAATTAATTCAATTTTTGTTTCTTCTCATACCTGAGTACAAATCTAATACCGTAACTTTCTGTTGAAATTCTAAAGAAATTAGGCAAATATTTTGACGCTTAACAAATTCATTTAGCTGGGGCAAAAATTTAATCAATTTTCCCGCGCATATAATTTGTAATACTAAAAGCGCACTTTTGTCTGTGTCCAGTTTCTTGAATTTCAAATGCGTCGGTAGTCTCTCGCAGCTTGAATAACAAAAACGCTGCGCGAATTCAAGTATTTAAAGATTTGTTTTGCCCGCGCGCATTTATATTTACAGAGAGTTTCATTATTCTTTGACTTTTCCACGAAGACGCGAGCATATCTCCTTTTTTTGTAAGTTAAACTTGGGACTTTAGTACCCTTCTAACTTTTACTAACGTACTTTTTTCAATTGTGAAAAATTCCATCATATAAAAAACAATATTCCAATTTTGAGCTCGACGACGGGAACAGGTTTTTTTTTGTTCACCTACTCTCGTGGAAGAAAAATCGGCCTTATTTTTAAAATTTAATAAAACTGGTGTCTGAAATATCTCAGGAATGTGAAAATTTCTTCCAGAACGAATGCAGCGCGGGCTCCGCGCCCTACGCCGAGGAGAAACTCGGACGGACGTACAGATTTAGCGAGCTTGAAATCCCTGCTTCTGAAAGCAGAGCCTAAGGGTCCCAGTAACGCGCGAAATACAGCCAAATAATCGGCTAAGCAAATAAATCGGATAGTTCGAATCTCCGACATCTCGGCAACAATACCCGCGGCGTCGAGGGATCGCTCGATTCCTTTGCAGCCCTTCGCCTCCGATAACTTGGCCGGGAAACGATCGGCGAATTCGCAAGTCAAACAATTGTACGCTCGCGCGATCAGGAGCGCTCGTCTCTGCACCGCCGGCGATAATTGATCGACGCGGCAGATCTGCGGAGTCTTTCAACGAATTTATTTGACGTGATCAATTTTATTGGATCTCGAGAAAGAATCGCTTGATCTATGCGCTCCGACGGAAGGAGACAAGCTTTTTGCCGCGACGTCGATGAGGAGTCCCTCTCCACTGCTGGTGATTTATTCGCCGCCGAAATATTCGTCGCAAAAAGTCCGGTACACATCTGCAACCTTATTCCTGCATTTTTTCGTCCCTTTTTCTTGGAGAGAGGCGAAATTCGATAGCAACGATGATTTATCGCCGGTGGCACTGCGGCCTGGTCGCGCTGGTCTGAGTGACCATCGGAGAATGAAGCGGATTATGTCTGGGTGGCGCGGAGCCATGAAATACTTGCGTGGCTAACTTTTTCATAATTCATAGGGCTCCGGTTGCGTCTCGCTGCGGCGGCGGACATATAAAAAAGTTTTACGCGAGAAGATGCGACGCGACTGCTGCGCACTTTTTTTATTTTTTATTTCTCTCGTGTAATTACAATGGCGAATGTCACGGGCACGCTGTGTTTGGATTTAACCTGGAGTTTTTAACTTCAAGTCGAGGTTTAATGTATCAAGTTTATTGGCGCAAGTTTTAAATATATTTACTTGCGTCTGGTGTATTATTTTATATTTTTCGGAGAGAGTAAAAGGAATATTCTGTGAATATTTGTGCGTTTTTTTATTTATTAAAAGTGCTTGAGCACACAAGCGAGTTTTATTTATTCCGATGATAAAGGCAAATCCATCGTGAAAAGATTACTTCCGTTTCGCGTATCACTGTTTACATTCGAATAAAATATTCAAAAGGTTTAAATATTGGCTAAACGTGTGGATTTACTTGCGATAAAGTATACAAGTAAAGGCTTAAAAAACTGTCCATTTGACAAATAAACAAAGTTATTTATCATTTAAATTACGAAATTCCGTTGTCATTAAAAAATTCACTGGTACAACGAATGTTACATAAATTCTTTTTAAGCTCACCTCGTTAACCACAAATATTTGTTTGGTCTCGACACGTCAACCGACATTTTACATGCGCAATCCACCACTTTACACTTTACATCTCTAATGTTAAAAAAAATATAAAAAAAAAAAAAATAAGTTAACAATCACGCGAAGTGCTCCGAAGACTGGTACAATCGACCCGGAAAAGCGCATTGACAGCTTGGTTATCGCAAGCGCAGCCGCTCTTTCTCTTCGAGCGATAAAAAAAAAAAAAGAAAAAAAAACGAAGAACTCGAACGAAATGAAAGGAAGCTTATCTCGGAAAAATCCGCGACTCTGCAATCCGTCACTTTGCATACAGAGCGAATCCTTCGCCCTCCGTCCTCGCGCCCATATACGACACCCGCGTGACTCGAGGAAAAATCGCGCGCGCCTTCCCATTTTTCCCACCCTTCCGCCGCCACCCTCGTGCAATTTGCCCACCTCCCCCCCCCCTCCCCCGAGTACGCGCAGTGTAAGTAAGCAGCGGCCGTAGGCTAAGGAAAAAAAGGGAAGAAAACGGGGAGTAAGAAATTTTATAAACACGTACGCCAGCGGTATTAAGTGCGCCTCATCACGCGACCTCTCGTCGGCCTAGTGAAAGTGACGACGGGAGCCGAGCGCGCGGGCTCGCCATCATAAAACGCGGCCTTCGCGACCTTTATTCGGTCGGCGTCGCTCGGCCGCTGAATTTTTCAAGCAACGCACGCGGATCCGACGCCCGAACGGCCGTAATAATTGATACGCCTCTCGGATTTTCCGAGCACGCCGCGCCGAATCGTAAATAATTTTGGCGCCGCCCGCCGCACATCGTTGCTTATTGATGTCGGCGTCGCTGCGTTTCGAGCCTTTTATATATTAGTTTATGTCCTTCGCGCTGTCTAGACACCATTTTTTTTTCGCATTAATTAAATCTTTTCCGGAGCGAAGATCCGGATTTTCATTTTGCAGGATTCAGGCGCGACGTTTAAAAGTTTCATCGCACTTTTTTCTTCTTGAGGGAGAGAAGGAGGTCGTGAAATTGCGGCGTTTAGGGAGCCCTGCGCTTCCCACGAGGTCGAAATATTTTATTTGCACCTGGGAGGGGGAAAAGAGCTCAGCTCGTTATGAATCGGCGATACCAGACTGGCTCAAGGATAAAGTCGCTGTGCCGAGGGAAGGTGAATGTCAACGGCGCTCTGCGGTTTCCGCCTGCACCTCGGCGTTGGCTTACTTAAGAACTGACGTCTGTCGTAATCACAAAGAGCGCGGGACGAGATGATCGTGGAAATTGCAGGGTCACTCGGTTTTAACGCAAAGTCGAGGCAAGGACGAACATTGAAACGCAGATTTCGAGGTGTTAGTTAATGCAGTGTTTAAAGTGCGCTTTTAACGAGGATTTTTATTGCTTTGTTTTCTATAGAGCTTACATAAAAATATCATTATTTTTATGTTAAAAATATCATTATTTTTATGATACGATTGTACTAAATTGCATTTCGTTACTGTTAGAATTGTTGAGCTAATTAATACTTTATTTTGTTAATGATAGATAGATATTCGCGCTTTCATATATTGTATATTAATTCGTGGTTAATTTTTTTTATATAAATGAATTTATTTAGAAACAAGATATTTTAATTTCATTTATCATCACAGAAACACTACATTTTACGGCTAGAAATCGAGCATAACGTTAATATTTACCAATCAAGAATTTTAAAGTGATTGTTATTTATAAATAGAAAAATTGATAATGCCTTTATTGGGTCGTTTTAAAATTGTTGTTTATATTCGCGTGAAAATCATGAAAATAATTCATTTTTAGTCACGACTGCTTCACGGATCATATATATATTTATTTTAATGCTTCAACTGTTAATTTATAATAAATTCATTCGATAGAAAATATTGTTTGCATCTAGGGCCAGTAAATCTCTATATGACCTGGTAAGTTTGCAGTATTTGTTTTCTGACTATACACGCACAGCAAAATCCATATTCGGTTTGATATAAAGACCCACTTTGCGTTGCAGATGCGTAATATACTAGAATTATACATTTTTCAAAATCTAATAAATTTATATTGAAAGGAAATATATTGGCATGCTTACTTTTATCAGGTATCTTGACGAGATGAGCAAAGAAACTTTGTGCGGGCATAAATAATTAATAATAGAAAAGTAATAAAACTCGAATCAAATTCCATAAGCAAATAAAAGGTGATAGCAAGCTCTGATGATACACAATACAGAACCAAATCAATACTCCAATCTCTATTAAATCCGTGAGAAAAAAAAAATCCCGGGAAATTCTCCAATCGCAAAGAGGCGAACTCCTCGCGCGGGGAAAATAAAGAGAGAGTTCGATAAAACCCGCGGAGTCTATACCCAGCCACGCGTCGCCCGGGCAAAAGAATATAATTCAGCGTTGTGTCCACACACGCGCCTCGATCGCGCAAGTTCAGAATTCGCTTAGCGGAGCTCGCACCTGATAAGTCCCCAGTGCGCTCGCCAGTCCTCGGATCATCGAATTCTGAAATTCTGCCCGCCCGCGTGCATAACTTAGGCGACGCCGCCAGCCTCCCTCCCCCACCCCCTCCTCCAGAAGGGGATATATCGCGCGAGTGTTAAATCGTCCAAGGGGCGATCGCTCGGGCTTCTCGCTCGCTCTTTTGTCTCGGGCCGCGGCGAAACTTGCTCTCCCGGCATTCTCGCCGCGGCATTATTTCCCAGCCATTAAGCGCCGGCCCAGGAAAATATCGGGCTATTGGAATAGTCATAAAGAGGAGGATTTAGGGCACTTTCTGCTGCTGTCGAGCCGCCCGATACGCGCCCCCCTCGCCGAGGAGGGAATATATTATTGCGCGCGGGCTATTTTTGCGTCTCGGTATATAGCGGAGCCTCTTGTTTACCTTTGCCCGCGAGATCGTGCGGAAAGCTGACGCTGCCAGCGAGTTCGCCAGAATATTCGATTCTTTAAGTGTACCTTTATACTACGGTCCGATGTCTCTGTGGAATCGAACTTCCGAGGAAGTTCTTCCCTCTCGAGGCGGAGATGTATACGCTCGGCTTGAGATTTTTGTTCGATCAGCACTTGTTATCGGCGATTTGAGTTTTCAAACGCTTCTCCTGATTAACAAGTTTGCTCTTGTGTAAGTAATTCCTTCTAGTTTCAAGCGCCGCGAGGAAATTAAATTGCGAGATCATTATATCCGCTTTCTTTGAGAAAGTATCGCGACTTTTCCTTTGTGGCGGAAAACTTAATATTGGTCCGTTCCGATGCATCTGATTTTTGGCGTCAACAAACGTGGTGCAGAGCGAAATTTTAAAAAATTAATTTGTTTTTTATTGTCGAAAAATTAGGCAGACCATTAAGACATGGAGAAAAAAAACTTGCGATTAAATATTGCAATAATTAATTATTGAATTTAAGAAAGAGTATGCAGTTTAGTTAAAGCGCGTCGAAATGCATAATCATTATTGAATGTTACGCCCTGATTTCTCGATTGCATATAAAAGTACGTAAACAGACCCATGATTATTGGTTTATCTACGGTGTTAAAGTATTGATGAAATTCATTCTAAGTCTATTTTATGATTATCGACGAAGGAATAAAAGATGAGCTGTTAATGAAGATTATCCAGTAATCCAATGGATTCCCGCTGAAATAATCCACTTTTGTGGGTTAATCTGTTCTACAACAAAACATTAAATTTTGACAAAATGTAGACTATTACAGTGAATAAATAAACTTATTTTTATTATTTACGTTTATCAATTTTATTTTGCAATTAGAGCCTTTTCTTCGTGGCTACATTGGTCGTATCAGTTTTCAATATTGCGAGAATTGTGTTGCACTAATTGGTTAATTCGGTCAAAAGGAGACCAATAATTAACGTCAAATTGATTTGACGCTGAGAAACTAACTCCTTGTTATGATACTTTTTAAGAATACTTAGTTATATCCTCTGAAAATTATTACGTTTTAGAGTACATCAATATTTCGTCGAATTAGTCTTGCCTTCGATCTTTAATTATTTACAATTGAAATTACTAGTATGAAAATTTAAGAGACATATTCATAAACAGTACATTTTTCTCATTTATACAAGACCAATAATAAAATAGATATAATTATTTCCAAAGATAAGGGAAATTATAGAAGAGATAAAAACAATTATAGAATAGCAGTTAAAATGTATAAGTTTTTATCTAAAAATTAAAGCATAAACGTATACAAATGAAGCAAATATCAAAAAGAAAAAAGAATTTATAACATCTTCATAAAAACGTGATAAGAAAAAATATCAATATTCGTTTCAGTAGTAACAGACAGTGCTGGCAAGACTCAGTTTCGTTTTCATTAATTTCCATCTTTTTCTAAATACTTGTAAACTGTATGATAATAGTGATAAATTTCTTTCTGAAAACGGCTTCTTATCCACTGAATGATGAGACACACTATTTCCCTCAACGACGATATGAAGTGTTAATTATATTCAGCGCACGCAAATATAGGCGAGCGTGCGTGAAACAGTGCATCGCGTACAGGGTCGCATAAAATATGATAATTTACAAAATCAGTACAATTTACATTGGAACGTGAAACCCGCCCGATCAAACAATAAACACCCCCCACCCCAAAAGTAACAATCCCGAAATCCTCCTTCAGTTCGAATAGATCGCAGGAGTGATAGCAAAAGCTACGAGGTAGAAATCAAACGGGCGCAGCCGGCGTGACGCGTTTCTGGACGGAGTCCTCGAAACTTAGCGCGAATCGCGGACCGTAGGTGCGCTCGTGCGCGCGGACAAGCGCCCAGGCGCGCCCGGGGCTCGGCATCCGCCGGAGCTGCGACGGGCTATCCTCCCGGCGCAAAGATGGCGGGGGGCTCGTTCTCGTGGAAACGCTTATCGACAAACCGCTAGCTACTCCGCACCAGAGAGAGAGAGAGAGAGGGTAGCGGGAGAGGGGGTGGAGGGGTGGAGGAGGGATCGACCGCCGGAAGTTACGTCGCACGTAAGCAGCGCCCCGGACCTGCAACCCCTCCCCCCTCCTCCAGTGCGCTGCGGAGGGCGAATTTCGTAGTCGGCGACTTTGGCGCGAAATCAGAATCCAGAGGTGGCGGCACGTCGCGCGGTTCCCTAGGATTTCCGACCTCGCGGAGATGTATGATTTGTGGCCGACTGTACGGGGGTGCGAAAGAGTATACGAACCTCCGGCGCTGCGCGAGCACGGCGGTCTTGAAATTAGCGCAGATTGTTTTATAGGCTATCGCTGGTGTATTAAATCTCGGCGTTGCTTCGCTCGCGAAGTTTCGGGCCTGAAGATTGAAGCTGAAGTTGTTATATTTCGAGCGCACAGGGCGAATAAATTGCGGGGGTAGTTAAATTAAAGCGACGTTATAAATTCACGTCGAGTTCGATGCCACGGCCGATAATTTTTCTTCAGGGGGGAGAGAGCTCTACAACGGGTTTTATCTTCGTTAAACGCGCCGGTAATCTGAGCAGCGCTCGGCCTGTATCTTCATATTTTTCTTGGGGAAAAGCCCCGGTGAGATTTCGCGGAGTTCGACGTACGATCGGCAAAAGTTTAGCGTCATTAGGAGAAACTTTTACCGGCCGTGGGAGCCGCCGCGAAAGAAAAACAATGTTTGTCATCCGTCGCACTGTCGTCCCAATCAAAATCCGACGGGGGAAACGGGCCAGAGAGGAATCAGCGTCGCCGGGGCTTTAATTAATCCAATCTTCGGTGGAATTCTTCCCTTCCACTTCATTCCGAGTCCCGTATTATTCTTCGTTTCGACGACTGGTGTAGACCCCCTCCTCCTACCCCTGCCCTCCGACCTCTCCCCCCCCCCTTCGGCGCGCGCGTCTCTGTGTACATATCACTCCAGTCGAGCCGTTAGATATATCCCCGACGTCGCAATATATCGCGGCCCCTTTTCTCCAGGTCGCATTTCTCTTGGCGCTCTCTGCGAACGACCCCCTCCGAAAGCTACCAGCCCCTGTTGGCGAACGCTTACACGTAGACGCTTTAAAGGCGCTCGAGATGCAAAATGACTTTCGGGAATTTCTTTTCGGCTTGTTTGCATGTTAATTAAACTCATATGTCCGTCCGGGCTGAAAGCCCTTCGGACGTATTGAGTTGCTTTTACCGACGTACTTTGCGTAATTACGGCAAAAAATACTGGAGGCTCGTTTTTTTTTCTATTTTACTCGTCGGGGCGAAACACACTCTTAGAGATTAACGAAGTTTCTTTTTAGATGTAGGACGAAGTTTACTGTGTGTAAGATTAAATGCGAGCTTTCTCACGTGAAGTTTTCAAATCGATACTGCTATTTGCACCGGACGAAAAAATATTTAATTTAGGAGAGTTTTCATTTTCGCTATTCTTGAGTGCAAGAGTTAACAAAAAAAATTAAAAGTGTGTGTCTTATATTTGTCGGAATATTCTACGATGTAAGAAAATAAAACTAAAGATTCTCGAGTAATTTTTTTCAGCTTCTTGCACTGGCTGAAGAGTCTACATTTTTTCAAAATTAAATGTCCTTCTAGCCTTTAAACGGAGGAACTTTTTCGTACGTTTGCTTTGGAAGCGAAGACTTTTGTTCAGAAAATGTTCTCTTCTCATTCGGAATATCCAGTACCATTTATTTAAAAATGTTTCCGCGACGTCCGCGCTTAATCTTCCTTCAAGGAAACTATAATCTGCAGCGAAATTCGAGATTTATGTAATTTGAAAACTGAAAATTTCAATTTATTTAAAAGCAATTGCGCAGTGATCAATTTACTTCCACGGACAATTCGCACTTCCGAACAGTCATCTATAGGAGGTCACCTAAAATCTAGACTCACTAATATATAGGCCGACCATTTTATTTGGCCAGGGATGAAAATTAATTTCTCGAAGATATCAGCAGGCCGGAAAGCGACTTTGAAAGTAGCGCCGCATGTGTACGGAAGTTCGGCAAGCCTCTTTCACCGTATTTCATAGCGGAGCCTCGCGCAGTGTCGATCGGATATAAGCGAACTTGGCAAGAGCCCTTTTCCGCGCCAAGTCGCGACCCTAATACGCCCAAGTTTAGTTTAGCACTGAAATAGTGGGGAGGGCGAGGGGAGCGATTGTTTTGCAGAGAATGTAGGAAAGTGCCTTTCAAAAAGTTTTCATAACCTCTCGATCCTTACTCCTCCCCCCACCCCCTGTCCCCTTTCTCTCGGAGTATTATATTTTTCGCTTGTACAATCTCTGTTCAATTTTTATGCTCTATTTGCATAAGTACTCAAAAATAAATTGGATCGGAGGTGCTGAATTTCAATTAGGCTGTATTCGCGAATATTGGCCCCTTATTTATATTGTATAGATAATTTTATTCAGGATGTCGGGAGTACGTCGACAAATTATTATTTGTGTTTTAAGGATCTGCGAGGAATTGCAAAATAGTCCTCCTGAGCAGGTAAAAAGGAAAATCTGCCTGAACTAGCTGCTGAAGTAAATGACACAAGAAAAATGTAAAAAGTTGCGAAAGCTTACATTAAAAAATTATATTGAATGATCGAAGGGTTTGGTTTGAATGTTTATCTTATTTATTCGTGTTTATTTTACAAAAATAAAGTAAATAAAAAAGCGAAAGTAAGAAAAAAAATGATAATAAAAATTAACGTATCGTCTTAGCAGGAAATCTTAGATTAAGTAGTAACAGTCAGTACTGGCAAGACTTCTTTCGTTTTTATTAATTTCTAATCTTTCTCGTGATGTTAATAAAATCGATATAAAAAAGTAACCTATGGAAAAATTAACGTATCATTTTAATATAAAACCTTAGATTCAGTAGTAGCAGTTAGTACTAGTAAGACATAATAATTCGTTTTCATAAATTTCCTTTTTTCTTATAATATAGGTAAATTATATCGTAATACTGATAAATATCGTTCTGAAAATGGCTTCTAATCCACTAAATGATTTTATCCGTTCATTATTAAAAAATATGTATAGTCGAAACGCATTATTTAGAAGCATAAGTTAAAGGGAGAGAATAAAATGATCTCGTAAATGTATGCGCTGCAAAAGAGGCGTGTTTCAATATTTGAAGTGAATCGCAAATTCCCGGGATAAGAGGCGATGTTGTTTCTTCTTTCTTTTACGATCAGCGATATGGTATCCACTGCGGAAAATATCTTATTTTTGATGGAATCTCGAAGACAATATAAGAATAGGCTTTGTAAGCAATGGCAGAAGCTCGACCCAGGAAAGCTCCCTTAGACATGCTATTTGCAGAGAAGTAAAAATATTTTCATAGCGGTAATTGAATATTTCATCGTGAAGAGAAATTTCTTTCTTTTTCGCGAATTAACTCTTCTCCTGAAGGCGAACAATCAAATAAATTATTGAATTTATTAGATTTTAAAGGGATCCATCGCTGCCGGAAAATTAAACTATCATTTAGGTTGTTATAACTAATTTTTAGCTAGACTTTTCGAACATAATCTACTGTGATAGCATGGCATATTATATTTAAATTATGTCGAGGGATTGACGTTATGAATTAAACAACAGAAGATCTAGATGTGCGCGCAGCTGTTTTCGAAGGCGCGAAAATCAAAACGGGATAAAAAAAGAAAGTCGGTGGGCGCGTGCCTCAATCTTGCGATGCAGACCGATCTTAAGGTGACACGGCGGTAGTTATATAACCGCAGATTAAAAGTTTAATAGAATTTAGAGCATATTTATGCCCATACAGCGTCACGCCACAGCCTCCAAATATGATCGAAATATGTTATAGAATCTGCCTACTGAACAGAAGATTAAACATGTTATGTTTAAAAGTTTCTTAATTTTCCGGCAAGGATTTTAATTACGTATGTTATATCGCCGTCGAATCTAAATTTATTCGCATTGATTTTTTCCTCGTTTTCAGAGGCAGCTAAAATCGATGAAAATGTAATTGCATACTCGTGCCGCAAGTGCATTTACGAAGCATTGCTAAGTCGTTTTCGATTCATCATAATGCATTTTATTTGTGTACACCTAACAATAGTTTGAACATCGCACTTGCGCGAGTTTGGCGTCGCCTTGACTTCGTTTTGCTTATATGAGCAGTATAATCAGATGCGTAAAGAATCGCGGAATGATGGGTAATGAGAAAAAAAATATACAAATGGAAACTGCGGGTAATAGATAGCGAATAACACGAGGCAATTGAGGATAAAAGAATAATCCAGAATGTTTTGTCGTGCAAAATATTTAGATTGGTGCAAGTCGCTTGCATTACGTAACGGTTTCTTTTTACGAAGGAATTATTTTTTTTTTTCAACGTTACGGTTTCAAATGAGACAGTCTACATCTCGTCAAGGATATACTCAATGTTCCACTGTATTTCTTTTGTTCAACTTTTTCCCACTGTCTGTTTAAAGAAGAAAATGGTATAATTCTCTTTTTAATGTTGCTTCAAATTACCGTCAATCCGACAGAATCATTTATTACTATTATTATGCAAATTACTATCTTATGCAAAATGTTAGAGTTACGATATCTAAATTTCAGAGAAAAATCATTTAAAAATATGTAAATGAAATGATAATTGTCTTTTAAACGATATTTCAAATTACAGTCATTAATTATTGTCTAAATTATAATACCCCTACAAATATTATCGAAGTATGAGCGAAATAACGTGCAAATAAGAAAATTATATTTAATATCTTACAATCGATTCTTCAAATTATCGTTAATTATTGTCCCCCGTCGAATTATCATTAATTATTACAGAAATTATTACTCAAAGTGTCTTAGTCACGGTATTCAAAATTTATAAAAAAAAGAAACGTTTTAAAGTATGTAAAGAATACGTGGTATTGATTTTCTTTCGAAAGATACTTCAAATTACAGTCAATCTTCCTTGTCGTATCAGCATTAATTATTATCCAAATTATATCCTACTACATAAAGTATTACATAAAGTTATACGGAATCCAAAATTTAGAGAAAGGCCGATCAAAGCACGCGATAAGGTTCAACGAGTGCCAGCAGCCATTAAACGTAATGCCCGCTGCGTGAATGACATAAATCGCGATCGCGGGCATAAATCCTTATTTCCGCGGTGGAGGGGCGCGCGTTTGTCAACCGCTCGGCGCGCGAGGGTCGATTTTCCGCCCACAATCGACCAGATCGGACTCACCCTGCATCCTGGTGAAGAGGCCCTCGAAGGGGCTGCTGTCGAATCTGAACGGACGCCAGAATCCGGGCATCGACGGCTCCTCCGTCTCGTCCGTATCGTCGAAGAGGCTCCTCAGAAGCACTCCGTCAATCGCCTTGTCCTCGACCTCGCTCGACTCGCTGGACTCCGAGCGGCTCGCACCTGCGAACAAACGACATTCATGAGACCTGCGATGAATCCGACGCTCCAGGGGGTGAGCTCGAGAAGGGGGTGGGAACTCCGTGACGAGTGCGATGCCCGATGCAGACCCCGATGCCTTCGCGAGCTTACTTGGGGGGATTTTACTTAACCTACTTTGGCTTGAATTCGGGTTGCGGATCCTCGAGTGAAGGGTTATCGGTTTTCAACCGGGAAGCTGGGATGGCGAGTTGCTACTTTTGGAAATGTGACTTTTTTTACACTTCTGCTGCGAGTAATGAGTTTTATCTGCTCGCTGTTTGGATTTGTTTCAATTCTGGTGATGAATGGGTGCTCGCGTTATGGGCTATTCGAATTTTTATACGTTTAAGGTTTTATAATCTATTCAGTGAAATTGTTCAATGTAATGCAATTAAAAGGGAAGTGCTTGTTAAGCTATAACGTCAATTTTTTTAGTATGTGTCCCGATAAAAATATGGATTTTCGTTCTACATTTTTGATGGCTTATAACAAATTTATTCGAATTTTTCCGTAATAACAATGCATTTGCTGGGTCCGAGAAAATATCATTAATTTTTTTCAGATTTTACAATAAATGTAAATCGTCTCTTACTTTATTATTTGCGAATATGCAAATAATCTTAAAGTTAAAACAGTAAAAATATTATTTCCGCTAAGGAGCAAAGGAAGATTCGATCTAACATTTTTAACTTAAAAAAGCTTTAAATGCGCAGAGTACAAAACTTCTCGCTCTAATAATTTTACAAAATTGCCTTGGAAATTTTGGAAATGGAAACATAATATTGCGTGAACCAACGATACATCAAGTTAAAGTGCAAACATTAGCTTAAAATTCGGCAGGGTCGTTTTTCCCCACCGACCAGCTACTAATTTACCCCGAAACTTTGCAACGTAATCAATCCATCCATCCATCGAGTTTCCATCTATTTTCTCGACACGAGAACTTTGCGGACGCGAAGCCCCGCGAAAACACACAAGAAAGCCTTTGAGACTTGCAATACGCGCGATGCTCCTCGAGTGCTCGCCCGTCAGGCGGGGCGTGAAATTTACCGACGAGCCGTTCGACACTTACTCGTCAAAAGCTCCGCGCGTCGCCACCGGGGTTTGGAGGGGGGGGAGGTAAAAAGTTCAAATCGCGACGCTCCTGTGACACTTCCGTCAGAAGGTGAGAGGCGAGTGCTTTTAGTGTACATCAGCAGGGCCGGTGCTTTTCTTGGCGCATTAATGAACTCGATGAAGGAAATTAATCGATTCACTTGAGTTTTTTAAAATTTTCCGACTTTTCGTGTCGACGCGGTTTAAATGAGTTTATTATGAAAGATTTTAAAAGACGGTTCGGGATATCACAGCTTATTTTTTTTTGTCTATTCTATTTTTGTTTTATTGGCAGGTTTATTTAAAGTGATTAAAATGAGCAGTTTTATGATTTGGATGGTAAAATACGATACTTTAATTATGAAAACGTGAAAAATCTATATAGGTAGGGGGAAGATTATTGAATTGGCTGTGACATCGTAATAAAAAGTTGATTTCATTAACAATACTATCGGGAATTCAAGGCAAAAATAATTGGAGCAGCGTTTAATTAACGATTTCAATATATTAATAAATACATAAAACTTTTTTAATGAATAAAAAAAGGGCTGTAATCATAGAACGCAGTATACGTAAATTTTCAATATTTAATACTATATTACGTCATAAAGGAGGTAAAATAAGAATGATGACATTTACAAATGAACGATCTAATAATGAAAAATGAACTATTTTTTTCGCGTGAACGAAATTCACAACTTATAATTTCGAGAGTTTCATTTATAAACATATCTTTATTATTTTAAATTTTTTTATTTAATATCACAGATAGTAGCAATATCTTAAAATAAAAGAAAAAAAACTGGAATTTCCCTGAAAATTTAGAATCCACTGAAAAATAACGAGAAAAATCACAAAAGATATATAGTCCCCCATAAAAAAGAGCCGCGGTAGCGTGCGGTCGTTGAAAAAAGAATTTCAACAAGTATCTCGAACTGCACGGTCAGCGTCGACGGCGCTCTTGATCGTCCAGCCACCCAAGACCCAGCTAATCCAGCCTCGCGGAAAAAAGGCCGAAAGCATCGACTCTCGAAAAAACTTCCGACCACCATCACCTTAAAAAAAAAAAAAAAAAAAAAAAAAAAAACAGACTGCCGCAAAAAATCCCCACACCCTACTGAAAAAAGGAAGTGGGCCGACTGCCAAGGAGCGACGGGCCTAGGAAAAAGGAGGCGCGATATCAAACGGTCGGAAACAATTTCCGTCGCTGGCGCGGAAGTCGAGGGGGTGTCACCGAAAAAAAGGACACGGATGGTCGCGGAATGTTCGTGAATTATTTAGCGTGCGCTTCCGGGGACGTCAGAGTTCCCGCTTTTATTTTTACACCCGCGCTTTCCGGCGCGCGGATGCGATCGACAGCTTCTTAAGTCTGGTGCACGCCTTAGTCGCGGTGAATTATCGATGGACACGTGTTGCCGCGTGGGCGCGACCTTTATGACCCGCAAGCTCGATAGAGGATGCGACGTCCGCTGGCGGGGCAGGCTGATGAGAGGTCGTTGGGTGCAAGACTTCGCCTCGGCGGAATTGCGAAGCGTTTGAGAAATTAAGTGGGTTAAGAGATTTTGTTAATGCCTGGGCAAGGATTTTGCATTAAAAATTGCAGCGGTCAATTTTAATGCCCTTAGTATTATTTTGGAGGAAATTGCATAATCCTTGTAAAATTGATTGTAAATCTATAATAAATTTTGTTATAGCTCTTGTAAAATTTAAAAGATACTAAACATCTTTTTAAAGTTCATTTTTTTATTGAGCGGATGAGCTATTGTTAACCGAATAATAATCATGTATTAGAAACGCCTGCTTGTTTGAAAATGGAAATAATTTATTTTCTTGCGAAACAATTTATTTTACCAGAAACACGCGAATGCATCCGAAGTTTCAGGATTTTTCCTGCCTATTTTGCAGTGGAAAATTTTATTTGAAGAATATTGCGTTAGCCGCAGCTACGAATTTATGATATTATTTAATCATTCTTATTACTTTAGTTCGTTATTCCATCTTTTTACGAAAAATCATGATATTTTGCGAGCAACATATTTTTAGTCCGATAGATCCGATCCCACTAAATTAACCATATTTGGAGAGGGTATTGACCAGAGGATTGCTTTGAAAAATGTTTAAAATAAACATAAAAATTGCCCTAGTTCGAAAAGTTGTACTATCTGGAAAAATACTTTTGAAGTATAATAATATTCAGAGAAGCACATAAAGTATATCGCAAATGCTAGTGATAGGGAACAGATATGAATATTACACGATTCTCGGTAGCTATTTGATAAGTTTATTCAGAAAAGTGTAAAGACTGCAAAGTCTGATATACAATACCGCGGATAAGTAATCGCGCCTCCAATAAACGGAAAAAACTATAATCATTATTTACGATTCGAGAATGTCATGCGCGCAGTCTGAGGACATCTCATTTGCAAAATTTTAATAAAAACTTAATAAAGCCAATTTCATATAAAATTGAAATTAAGACCCTGCAATCCCTCGAAAAAGAAAGTCGCAACGAGTTTTTCGAAAACAAAAGCTTTCGCAAAATAAGCCGGATGAAAAAGTTCCCGGAGAAAAATGTTTTTTAATTAACTTTCTTTCGGCTGGTTGACTGCATAAAAAAAAACGAAGGACGAGGAAGAAGAGAGACGCAGAGTCGCGGCGTTATTTATAAAGCAGGAAAGAAAAAGGTCGCGGCTGAAAAAGTGCACACACGTATGACATGTGAAAAATCGCGCGTACGTGTGTACGCGTCGGCCTGTGAGCGGCGGGGGGTATATATTGTTATCGTCGCGATCGATGCTCCCTTCATTAAAATCCTATCCGAGACCGCGAACTATACGCTCGCTGGCATCGCGCGAATCTAGAAAATGCCGTCGCCTAGATTCCGACGGGACTGACGCGTGTCTCGGTCTAACAAATTTATTTTGTTTTCGGCCACCTTTGGTATTCATACATTTTCGTTATGTCACGCTCTATATATCACTAGTTTTTTTCCGCGTCAACTTTTTTTGTTGGGATTAATAGTTTATTATTTTTCTTTCTATTCCGGTATATTAGTAATCGTTCCTGTAATTAATCATGTAATTAATAGGAAACATGCATGAATTATTTTTAATAAGAATTTATTAATATTAAGTCTTACACTGATTAGATAGAAATAGTAATTTTTATAACATAATTTTTTTAAAACGTAAGGTTTATTAGTATTAATTAAGTAGTGCGATAATGAGGTTTAAAATTACTTTTTAATTATTATATTTTTTTCTAAATTTTTTGAATTGTTGTATGGTAACGAGTACAGTAAAATTGAAAAAGATAATTGATTTTTAAAAAATTGTAGGCACAGAGATAATATACTTTTCAAACTAATTTAAATTCTAAGTACATCAAACATGAAGACACGCGTGTATCTGGTTACGTGAATTACGACGTAGATTTTCTCTTTACCAAAAGCTCCAGTAACTCAGAAATTGAAAAATTGAAGTAAATGGGCACTAACCCGCAGTAGTGCTTAAATCACGAGTGTACTTCAAATTTAGGATTCACCGTATTCACCGTGCTCTCAATAAGCTAAAGCACAATAATAAATTAACATTACCTACTCATATCAAAAACAGTTCAGTTAAATTAAAAAAAATATTTAATGCTTTATCAAATAAAATTGAAACGAAAATTTATGCACCTTCCCCGCTAAAAATGTTTTAATATTATTTCGCGCGATTGCTCAGCAATACATACCGTAACAATAAACTGTGCAATTGTTTGAATTTCAAACGAAAAGGGAATTCCGTCACTTGTAAATTACATCATTGTGAGCGCGGCTAATGCGCACCAGCCGGGCCGTCAGTGCAGAAGGGCGAATTAAGCTATCAGCTCACACGTGTAATTTATCCGGCGATAAAATCCCGTCCCTCCACCGTCGTTCTACCTTTTTGGCAAGAGTCCTGAGGACGGGACACGTCGAGTCCGCGCGCGAAAAAAAGTGTCGCGGCAGTCGATCGCCGGGGCCGCGAGTGAAATAATTGCATTTCCGTCATGCCGACGAAGTTTCTGGTGCGCCCGGCGACCCTCCCCCACCCGACGGCCGAGCGATTGTCCAATGATCCCGAGCGATTATCCAATTTGCACTGATCGCTGTCAACCCGCGCCACTGACGTGGGAGTCACTTCCAGGCAATTTGTCACGGCTCTAAAGCGACGCGGCGCGACGCGCCTCTCCCCCCTCGGCCTCACTGTCTCTCTTTCTCGTTCTTTCTCTCATTTTTTTCGTTTTATTGCCCGGAGATTCGGAGCTTTGCAAGCTGCGCGGCCTTTACCTCTGTCTGTCTCTCTTCTTCTTCTCTTTTTTTTTTGTCGGAGGGAATTTGAGAGGTGCGTTTCGCGCTTTTTCCATTCCCGCGGTCGCTTTTATTGGGAGCGATTACCATTTTAATTGACAAATGATATTGCAAGCCGCAATAATGATTTGAAAGATTTTATTTTTTCCCATCGGCGGAGAGTACCGCGTAAGCGGCTATATCCCGTTAAAAATTTATTTTTATTCAAGTGCCTTTTTTTATTTTCTATTTTCTTTTGATTTTTGCCACGGGCTTTTATCACTAACCGAGATACTATATATCCGCTTGATATTCAGGTAGTTTTGGAAAATAGCGGTTTTTTAAGTTTATTTTGTTATTTATTTATTTTTGGTTTAGAGTTTAGACAACAATTTCGATGGAGTTTTTTTTTGAGGTTTAATATTTCATGGAATGTTCAACGGAGTAAAATAAAAAAAATTAAAGTAGTTCAATGTAATCGAATATAACTCTGAAGCGCGAATGGGGGTATTGATGTAATCGGAGATTACCGATGCTTGTCGCACTTTGGTGGTTTGTTAAAATGAGAATTCCTGTATGTCGATCTAATTGACTTTCTTTGACTTTCATTGGTTTCATTGCAGCTGCATGTCTCTCTATGTATACAATCAAAGTTAAAAGTATGGATATATTTGGTTGGTAATTCATAACCGAATGCCGAGAAAAGTTCCAATTATTTATTGCTAAATTTTTACTCACGTCGTTCGTGCGATTTATTAAATAATTTTTATAGAATAGAAAAGATCCTATAATAAATTGTACGGGCAAGTTGCGGGAATAATAAAAAATTGATGTGAGTTCAATCTTCAGAAGGTAAAATTGGAATCATTCTCGTGCTCCTCATTTTCTGCGTGCGTTGCACCTCAATAGCTCTCCGCAGAAAGCTCGTCTTTCAGGGTTCAGCCCACTACTACTTACTCGACTCGACGCTTTGCGCGAATAGTCATCGTAAATTATAGGCCCTGGGTCAACTAACTTGTCGCTCTCATTTTTGTTATATTCGAATTCGCGATTTCACGAGCCGAAAGTGGTATTGACGCGAATCAAAATTAGCATCCATTGTCTGCTGCGATTGATTTGTGAAAGCGAAATAAAATATCGTCAACTGGCTTAATAATTTTTTTCCACCTGCCAATATCCAGAGTATCCCTCGCGTCATTTACCTCACTATTTATTTCTACGTGCAGAAGTGAATATTAAACAAAAAATGGGACAAGGAATTATGAACAATGTGGCTATATACAATGGTTAAATCAAGATATAGGTGATTTCGCTTTAAACCTTTCATTCCTGTTCTTCTTCGCAACTCTCGTTGAACGAGAAACCAATAGTATTTTATTCAAGATGCCCTATTTCGATAATCAATTCGTACGCCAAGCGAAACATCATCAAAAGAATTAAAACTAAAATACGACTGGAGTAGAATGAGCAAAAGTAAATGACAGCATTGTTCGATTTTCTATAGAAGCATGTAAACATTTTAAATAAAACTACTGTTTGTGTAATGAAACCTGAAAAATACCATTCCTTTGTCCTGTGAAGAATAGAATGTGAAATATTGTTGTTGGCCAAATGCATTGTAAAAAGTAGGACGCGACTGATAAAACGTAAGCTATCTTTTTAATTTCAAGATAAAATATTGTGTTTGCAAAATTATACATTTAAATGTATGCTTAACCATTTAAACGCTATATAAAGTCCTGCCAATTTTAGTGTCTCAAAATTTTCTACTCCATTTAGAAATACTAAGTAACAACGTTTTGTCTTAAAAGTTTACTATTCAAATTTAAGCTGGAATTGCAAGCTAGCGCGAATAAAATATATACATTAGTTTTTTCTTGTCATGACGGTATTTTTAACATAATAATAAAATTAATAATATTTTATAGAAAATTTACTTCTTAAATATTGTTCGAAGAGTAAACATTCAATTTAAATACAATCTAGTAGAAAATAAATAGTCGTTGCCACTATACATTTAAAACGACAATTAATTATTGCGTAAACATTTTGATATTTCAGGTTTTTCTTAAACTTAGCTAATAAGTAATTACTTAACTTATAATAATTCTTAATAACTCAGTAATTAATTATAAAAGTGATATATTTCAGAAAATTGTACGATTTAGACTGACTATATACGTCAAATAAAAGAAGATAAAGTTCAATAAATAAACGTAGAAATTTAATGTATACGTTTGGTATTTATAATAAGATGGATAGATATTTCACGTCGTTAATGTAAAACTCTCTAAAACAAGTAAAAACTTAAACAATAAATAATATAATTGTCGTATAATTTGCAGTTAGGTGCAAAAAGCTTCTCGAACAGAGCACACCTTCTCTCGCCGAATCTAAATTTCGAGAAATCAGTAAAAGCTCCCAACCCTTCTCCGTCAGCAGCAGCCTTTCTCCCATCCCCACTAAAATAATAAACGAAATCGGGCAGCGCCGGAGCGACGTTCTACCTACTCGCATTCGGGAAAATTCCCAGCAGACGTTTCAGGGGGAGAGCGGCGGGCATATAGCTATAGTGCACCGATCGCTCGCGTCGGCCCCCAAAATCCATTACTTTTACATCGCCGACATCATCGGCGCACTCTCGCCCGTCGGCCATTCAGAGTCATCGAATCGCGGGCGACGCGCCGATGCTCCTCGACTTCTTCTCCCTTTGGGCGTTTCTACCCCCGGCGCATAGCCACCGCACCGCGATAAAAGCCACGGCCGAGCGGACGTAAGGATTTCCCAGGCGGAATGGGGCCCGGCCATTTCTCTCTATGCAAATTCCCTCCCTTTCCGCCCCGCTCCACGATCTCCCCTTCTCTTTCGCAGCAGTCGTCGTCCCTGACTGCGCGCGTGGAAATTGGCACGCGACGAGGCGGCGGCGTTTTCGGACTGGGGGTCGACGACCTCCGCCCCGCCTCGGTGCAGCAGCGGCGGCGGCGCTCGGCCGAGCCCCGAGCATTACATAAATTTTGGCCTTGAGGAGACGCAGACGCCGCCTACTGCTCCCTATATACCCTCTCCTCTCCTCGCCCCTCGCTACGGCTCTCCCTCGAGTGGCTCTTACATAAATCCCCACAATGCGCGCCTACTTCGGAAAGCTCGTCGCTTTTTCCGGTCTTTTCGCCGCGTGCCCGGCGAATGATAAATTTCCCCATTATACTAGCCGCGAAATTTTTTACGGTTCGCGCGCTTACTCTCTCTCTCTTTCTCTCTCTCGGCTGACACGGCGGCGGTGCTTTTTTTTTGTGCGCCGCAGCGGCCGGGGGTGCTACTGACGCGCGTCCCCTGCTCGCGGCGCTTTTAAGCGCTCGGTCTTGCGGTGCGATGATTTTGCGCAACGCTTTAAAAGCTCCTCGAATTGTTGGAGCTTGAAAACGCCGCGCGTTGGTCTATCGGAAGAGCGCCGGGGTCTGTTGCTGTTTGGCACGCGCGGGGTGATTTTTTTTCTTCCTATTTTTTTTTGAGCTCTTGAGCTTTGTTGGATGGATCGGTAAGTTGGCCGAGAGGATTATTTAAACCTTGCTTTCTGATTCTTTTTTTGAATATTTTCTTTTCTTCGTCGAGGTAAGTTGAATTGGATTATTCGGTGTAGTGGTTTAATTAATGAAGATTTACTGCTGTTTATAGGTGATTCGCGGCTGGCGAACATTTAATTTTTATTCTTTATTTACGGAATTTGGTCACGTATATAGAGAATTTAAGCTCGTCGGGTTTAGGCGCTCATGATGCAATGTTAAATGTGAAAAAAGTTGCCGAGCAACTTCGAGCGTTTTATTAGAGAAGTATCGGAGCCAAAGTCAGCTGTGAATTTTAAATGCATAGTTTTGAAAAGTCGATATTCAATACTGCAGAATAAACGACGAATTTTACATTCGAAACTTTTGATCAGAATCGTAAATACTTTTTTTTTTAACAGTCGCTACACATTTGTTTTTACATTTACTATTTCACTTTCTGCTATTTTTCTTGTATTCTCGTAACGTGAAAAAAGTGAAAAATTTCTCGATTCGAACGAAAACCACAATGGCTCACTGTTACCACTACGAATTTACCGTAAATTTTATAATACATCATTTAATCTTTATTTTGTATTGAATCGATTGCAAAACTCGTACTGATTTTAAGAAAAACCTCAAGTTAATTAGTGGAAAAGTTCACAAATTTTATAGCAAAATATTTTTCACAGCGGAATTTTGTATATTTTTTGTAATAAAAATTTAATTTGGGGGCTCGAGAATTGGTAAAATTTGTAAATTATTCGTACCTTTAATATAGTTAGAAATTTAATATGAGGTATAAAGATTTTTCAAACAATATATCAGCTTTCATTTTTATTTAAATTACAATATCACTACATTATTTAGAAAGTTCTTTAACTTTCTAAGTATTTTTTATAGTAGTCTATACATATACCATGACCATAACCAGCAGAAATACGAAGAGAAGTATTTTTCATTATTCAAGTTAGTGTACACTGCGAATTACTTAGCGATTTTCTACGAATTCAACTTGAGGGGCAGGAGGTCGTCGATCTCCGACGAAGATTAAAAAATTCCACCCCACCAAAAAAAAAAGGAGAGGAGGCGAGCACGCGAGCGGCGCGCGCGAATCAATCGACCATCGTCCAGAGGGAAAAAGCGCGGCGCACTTACGGATTTCCTGAAATCGCGCGGGCGGGTTCTAGCGGCTTTCAATCGAGCATGCATGCCGCGAGCGCCTACCTACCCCCACCACTCGATTGCGCGGGAGACCTGCTCGCTGAACACCGGCGCTCTGTAATTAGAGTTAATTAGGTCGGCGCACTCCGAGCTGCGAGCCTTCGCTTCTCCGCGCACTTTTACCCCCTACCCCCCATCTGCCGTTCCGACGCTCTCGACTTATTTCTCTCGTCGTTTCTCGGGGAACGCGCGCCCCGGTATTTCGCCCTGATGAATCTTATTTGCGCCGCGGGCCTCCTTGCACTTTTTGCTCGGGCATTTTCGAGCTTGTCGGAGTCACTGTGGTGTTGTTCTTGCTAGTGGCTGGTGCGCCCCGGTATCGCGGAATATCTTGTTGATTATCTGAATGCGTCAGTTTTCTTGTTATTTTTTTAGTGGCCGTACCGCTTCGGTTTTGCATTAGATCGCCTTCGCGATTTTAACTTGGATGCATTTTTAATAAGTACAAGTAAAGATCAAAGAGCGTAAATAATGAACGAACTTGTCGTTGAGGCGGGCACGCTACCGCTTCATTTTTCATAAACGATAAGTCGTTTGCTTAAAAAAAAAGACGAGAAAACAGAATGTTTCTTCTTTGACTAGTAAATTAGTGGAATAAAAATATTAGTGCGTCCTTTTAAGGCATTATGATACTTTGCGAATTTAGCAGAAAAATATGTTTATGTCAAACGGTCGAATGATATCGTGGCTATTTTTAAGAAGTTATTTCTGGATTTACGATGTTTTTTCGCATTTTTAAATTTACATAGTGGAAAAATGCGTACCAGTAAAATATTTGCATTCGGATGAATCCTTTTTTTTTTCTTCTTGGTTTTGATATTTTTCAAGGAAATGCAACGTTTTTCGGCCGAAATAAACAGAAAACAGTGTGCGCAGCAAATAAATTTGAAAAATTCTTCTCCCGCTTTTCAAAGTCCGGCAATACATCTATTTCGCGATAAAAAAAAGGGAGGCAAGAAAAAAATTCATTTCCCTAATTACTTTTTTTCAGTGAAAAAGACGCGTGATTAATAGACGGAATTAACTGACCTAGGGCTACATATAGTGGCGTCAAAATCGAATATATAATACCTTTCACGAGGGGTATAATTTAATCTTTAGTTACGATAAGGTCAACGAATGTTTGATACAAGTTGATACTTGTTCGAACGACCTTTTTTTGTTTAATTATATTAATTAAAACGAATAGGGAATTTTCCTTTATGTTTCAGATGAAAACAGCAATTACTTTTAGTTACGTTAAGTCGTAATGAGCTTTTGTAAAAGCATCTTGGCATAAAACTAAATTTTCGTTTTTTTTTAAATGAATTATTATTCCATGCCATTACGTTTTTTATAATAATCAAACCTCTCGGGACAATATAAATAAGCTCGTAAATCGCGCCAAAATGAAGAAACCTTATGATACGTATGTAAACTTTATGAATTAAAAGCATTTATCTTTGTTTAATTTCAATAATACATTTTAAAATTTTCAGAATTATTCTGCATACAAATTTTATGTAGAGCTTCTGTAGAATTTATACGGATATTGATTCTGCATAAGTTCTATAAAAAGCTATGTAGGTGCACATAAATAGATGCTTATGCACTTACATTTTTTTCGAATGCTAATGTATGTATAACTATCTTAATAAAAAGTAAATTTATTTTCCAATCTCAACATTTCAAATATACGAACCTCGCGTATTTAGTCACAAAGTTCTACCATAGAACTCTCAACCAACCCGAACAGTTTCATAAAAAAATTAATCGATCAATTATTGACAATCAAAGTAAAAGAAATTAATTTATGAAAATTAATTCTTTGGTCAGAAAAGCCATCGTCCACTTTTGTATGCACCCTTGCCGCGCTCGAATTCGTTCGATCTCCGAAGTAGCGCCCGGAGCTTCGCTGCTATGGGGTGGAGGAGGTCGAAGCCGTCGCGCGGGGGCAATTATCGCGTCACGGCCGCGCGATCGCAATGGGAGCGCCGGGAGTCCTCAATTTTCTTCGTCTTTTTTTTTCAGCGCGCCGCTTTTCTATGCCTCGACGAAATTGATTCATAAATACCTTATGACGCTTCAGAAGCGTGTGTAACGAGCGGCACACGCGACCCCGCAGCCGAGCGACGTATATTCGGGGAATTGCCGTCTGAAAGATTAATCGTAATTGAGAGGCTTGAAGAGAGGGCCCGGGCTGTATACCGCGCCGTCTTCATTTTTTCCCTTCTCGTCCGTCGTCAAGCTTAATGAATTGTGGATCGCCGCGCTTTCTTTGCCCCGAATTTTCGATTGCATTGGGGGTGACACTGTTGTTAATGATTAACGTCAGTTTATTACGGATTTCGACGTCGTCCTCGAGCTCGTTGACGTTTTAATTTACACGTGGCAGGTGTCTTTCCATTTTTGCTAGTTGTACATCATTATGATTTTGAATTATTCATCGGTTAGTTTTTATTCAAATATGCATGAAGGGTAGGTTGAGTAAAACTTTTCTTTTTCTACCTCAGGGTGAGTCAAAATTAATTTTGATTTTTATTTTCTTAAACAAAAAAAAAAGGACTTTTTGGAAGATTTTTGTTAAGAAGAATGTTAAAATTTACGTTGAAAGCGCGATGCATTTGGACGTTCCGTGGAAAAAAGTTTTGCACATTGCGATGTAACAACTCAGTTTGATGAGGGTACGCGGTTTTTATTAAATCCACTGCGAACGATAGCGATTTTTCATTTTTTTCACTCTCTGACGCGCGCAGTCTCCCTGCAAAATTGACTCGAGTTTTTAATAAAAGGAAAATTCGGTTAGCCTCGATTTGATGAATACGAAGATTAAACATTATGACAGCGAAGGGAGGATGGGAGAATGACTCTCGCACCTACAGGCTTATTTTCGTTGTTTATATATATTATTTATAACACGAAGTTTGATGGATAATGCAATAAAGTCGCATAATACATTATGAATGGAATTTTCGATACCCATCTGTCATAAAATTTATGACAATTTTTCACTTTAGATATATTTTTTTCTCTTTTATAGACGGAAAGCGTAATCTTTTCCCACTCGTTCCATTAAAACAAACAAAATTTGCATAATAAAAAGGTAAATGAATAATTCTTAATACCAGTGGCAATAATGTACAAAAGCGGTCTCGGGCAAACAAAAAGAACTAAGCGGCGATAAAAGGAATAAAATAAAAGTGAAATAACAGCGAAAGGTTAATGTAAGCACTTTTATGATAAGCTCTAAGAGCCTTACAGGTTATTATCCGTCATTTTTTTTTAAATACGCTCAACGAGCCGGGCATTCGATACGGAACGGATTTCACGTGTTCAACCCCCTTCATCCCCTTCATCCTGTTCTTCTTTTTTTTTTTGTATGTACCCACCTTCTCTCTTTTGCCGAGCTAACGAGCGCGAAGAAGTCCATTTCTATTAGCAAATTCATCACGACGCCGTGCCAAGGACGCGTAAAAACACGAGCGTATCCCGGCGAGATTCGTCTTCGGGACAATGGAAGCCAACTAATCGCTCTATTCTTCGCGGCCTTATTGTGAGTCCACCCGCGTGTCCCATTACGCGCGTTTGTTCCGCGGCGAAAACACCATGCGACTCGAATCCTAAATCTCCTCGCTCCTACCGTTAGCCTTTTTTCCCCCTGATCTTCAAGATTATGGGACTGGCTGGAACGGGGAGGAAAAAAAAAGTAACGCCATGTATCATCCCTCGTCTCTTTCGTGTTTATGTATACGTACGTATCCGCGGCGCTCGTATATCCTTTAACGGCGCACACGTACTTTATGGACGATTTTTTAATTTTAACACCGTGAAATTTTCGACTGGAAATTTGGCGGGCGATTCGCGATCGTTTGAAGCCGATTTGGTGTGATCAATGGACACTTTCGCTTTGTAACACTTGGCACGATGTTTTTTTAAGTTGGCAGCTTTGAATAATAACGCTTTTTTTTTCGCTGGAGATTTATGCGTTTTAAATAGCGACCTTGATACGTTTAACGAATTTATGTGCTTTAATACTATTTTGACGTTTTGCTTCTTTTTTCTTTTTATATTAGAAGAAAAATTGTCTGTGTAAAAATTACGACGCGTATTCCGTGGAATAAATGAATAAGAGTATGGGGAATGACGTTTCCTTTTACAAATGTGTTCTACTGGAAATCGTCTATTTTTCTCGCATCGATGAAACGATTTTTAGAATATTTTTATGCCCTTTGAATGGCCATTTCTCAAACTGGCCATTAAGTGGGCGAGAAATATCCGAAAAATCATTTCATGGATGGGAGAAAACTAAACGATTTCTAGGAGGGTTTATGTACTTGGAATAAGAGGGAGCAAGCCGATTATTCCCCACTATTCCTTCGCATAATGGGTATACTAACAATGTACGTTCTTATTCTACGCGAGTCGTGATTTATGGCGCAAGAACCATGTACTTTAGTGGTAAAAGGTCAGACAACCACCCTGAGGAAAATTACTTAAAAATTCCAAGAATTTAGTATCAAACAAATGTGAAATTTCATTATTACTGTACTAAGATTTATCACTATCTGTTTATACTACCTGTAAAGTACTACTTTGACTAAATATTAGGCAATTACTAATATTTTACACGAAAATGGACAAAAAGTGTCCACAATAAGCTTTTATGTAATTTTTTTCAGAGAAGTGATCCGATACATCTGTAGTGCAGGTAATGAAGAGTATTTTAAACCTGGTCCGGTGACATATAAGTTACTTTATTGAGAGAAAAGCTATGGCAAGTGGACAAATAAATAAAAATTTTAAATGTTTTTGATGGAACAATACTAGAAGTAAAGAACACTGTTTGGGTCTTAATAATGAATAAATAGCTTAAATTGTGCGAGTAGTTAAAGTGTAAAAAGTTCCAGCAATCAAAAGTGATGAATACAATTGTTATACCTATTAAACTGGAAAGTGTATTTTTTTCAATTTAACCCAGGCTGGCCCCCTTAAAGAATTTTCTCATAAAAATTACGTTTAACATAACGTCGCGAGACAGTACACAAGCGTCAGAAATTTTTATGGGGAAATCACAACAAATTTTACGCGAAGCTTCGTAATTTTGCAGTGAAAATCGTGAAAAAATATTTTACGGGGCTTTTTGCCAACAGTTCAAAATTCAGGTAAAAATGGTCATGACTTTTTCAGTGCTTGCAAAATCTCCTTTACCGAGACTATTTCACAGTGTACACCGAGAAAAAAAGTATTGTAAAAATGACTAAATCTTTACGAAAATGCAATAAAGAATTCCACAAAAATTACTATATATCTTATACTATAAATTTTATTCTAAATTTAGGAATATTTCCAGTCCTGTTCAGTAAAATTTACTATATTTGTGGCAAATTTTATTGTAAAATATAGTAATAATTTCTATTTGAGAGGCTACTTTGAGGTCGCCTTACCAAAACCACGTGTAATTTTCATATTGTCTTTTTTCTCAGTGTAATAGACGCAAATCATAGTTTTAAATACACGGAGAGAAATGTTATAGTAAAAATTACTATGTTCCGTAGGAACAGTGGGTACACTCAACTTATGAAAATTTTTACTATAAAAAATACTAAAAATTCCTATGTACATAGCAATTTCTACTATATAAATAGCCATTTTTGCTATGTACAAAGAATTTTTAGTATGTTTTATAGTAAAAATCGTCGTAGGTCGAGTATGTCCCATTGTTCCTACACTGAAAAAAAAATTTTACTTTTAATGAAATGATTTACTTCAATAGTACTTATTAAATATTTTATTGAGTCAAAAAATTATTTTTTTTGAAGCTACTAAATTTATTTAGAAACAAATAAATTCATTTAGTTTTAATGAAATTATTACTTGATTCAAAGCAAATATTTAATAAGTACTATCAAAGTAAATCATTTCTTTAAAAATATCATTTTTTTTTTCAGTGTACGGAATATAGTAATTTTTACTATAAAATTAAAAAAAAAAGGAAAGGTAAATATTTTACACAAACATGTACACATCGATAACTCCAATTAATTCCGCAAAAAAGGATCCCCCAGCAATTCTCGCCGGAACGTCGTTTAATTGGCCGACCGCTCGTTTGCCCGGGCCCGTCGATATAACCGAGCTGCAGTGATCGAAGCCCCTCCTCGGGGCGGTCGTGCGGCGCGACCGCGTGACGTAGTCGGCGCGTCCGCGATCGCCGCGAGCTTATTAATCAGTCGGGCTAATCCGGCGCCCGCTCCTCCGGGCGAAGATACGCGCGGCGGCGCTTCCCGTGCTTTCGGCGCGCGCGCAGGGAGGAAGAGCCCCGGCGCGCCCGCGCCATAAATCGCCGGGCTGGAAGGCTCGGAAGGTCAGTGGATTAGAGTGAAATAGTGAGCGCAGTCCGGAGCAGCTCGCGCGCGTGCGGCTGTTTATGACAGCGCGGGGGAGGTCGATGCCGGCCGCGCGGAAAAATGGACGCACGCGCGGCGACGGTTTTCCCGAGCGGGCAGTGTAGTTCTCTCTTTGCAGGTGCAGATGTGGTCCAGACCCTCCGCATAATTCTCCTCGAGGCGGTTTCTACGCACGCGCTTTTTCTTTATTTGATGGGCTTTGATCATTAGCTCCCTGGGTGGAGGAGTTACGACTATGAATTTTTGGAACTTTTGGGTTTACTATAAAATGATTTAGGCCTACTGGCAGTTTTGTGATCTGATGGTGTGATATTTTGGATGTATTTATCAGCGAAAGTCTGTGTTGTTTAATAATTATGCACGTGGTTATAATGAGAATTTAAATTCTTCGCTTTTTCGGCACGACCGCTACATGGAGAGTCTTATATTTTTTTTTTATGTTATTTAAATTTTTTCAGGCTAAGTTAGTTGAGGGGTTTTTCTCGCAAAGATTATGTGAAAATATGTATTCGAGGGAAGATTTGCAAGTATCGGAAACTTTCACACGCAAACCCCTATAATTTTTATTTGAAACTTTAAGTTTTGTCGAAAGCTTGTAATTATAAAAAAGAAAGTTTCGTTCTTTTTACGAGGAGCTTAACTGCAACCTTCATGAGAAATCCTTCTATCGTATAAAGCTTACAAGGTCTCGCAATGATTTAAAATTTTAGTAAAAAAATTATTACGGAAAACTTAATCATAATTTTTGCGGATAAATTTTTTCTTTCTCTCTCTTTTCTCCTTCTCTTGGCGAGGATGCGGTTCACCCCTCCGCATATTTCTTCGCCAACTGGTTTCTTCTGCCGTAGTTTTTCTTTTCATTCAGGTTTGTTATTTCATCTGCGGCGTTGGCGGTGCGAATGTCTTTAGTGCGTTTTTATTGCCGGCCAGACGGTACTGCGTTTGTCATCGTTAGGATGCCGCGGCGCCTTTGATTAATACGCGGAGATATACTGTTTGGGAATTGGGACGGCGTTAATGGGTTTTTCGGAAGGGGCAGGGGATGGTGTGCGTTATACTCTGAACGATTGTTTCTTTTTTTTTCTTTTTTTTATCGCTCGCTTAATGCTCTGATTTATAACTCCTCCAGGTGTAGTATATATATTATATATAAAATCGTTATGCAACTTTTATTAAAAGTTATTATTAAAGTTATTATTAAAAGTAACTTTATGTGCTTATTTATATGTATTATTTATATTTATTTTATACGCGGATTATTATATCTTTGTTTTTTGTTATTTTTGGCAGAAAGTAATTTCATAGACTGAGAGTGCAGTAAAAATTGTCGACTGCGGTTAAATTGGGACTTTTGCTTGCGTGGTAATGACCGTCACGCTACAAAGAAAATTATTATACGTTACGAAAATTATTCGTAAAGAATTCTGTTTTCATATGAAAATGTTGTAGGGGAATTTCAATCAGCATAGATGCAGAGCAAAGAAGAAAGTACATATCTGAAACAAAGAAATGGATATACCCCCGTACGGTATTTTAATGAACAAATGCAAACTCGTACAATGCGTCCCCTGCTCCGTCGAGTCCTTTTTGCTTCTTTTCGCAAAAAGTTATAAATAGGCTGATACAATTCGATTCTGGCCGTTTCCTTACATTTACCTTTCGCAGCCCCTCTCCATTCTTCCGCCTGAAAGGGAATTTTTCTTTATATTAACGGCGAGCGTCTTTCTTTTGAGATCTCTAATGAATGGAATATTGCATTTTTATTTCATTCCTTTCTTCCGCAACCTTCTCAACGTAGATTCCTTTGTTACAAAAATGTAATTGACTAATTGTGTTAACGGATGATTACGTAAGCAGATTTGGAAATCGATAGCGACACGCGAGAGAGATTCTCCGCCGCGACGTCTGAACATACACGGCACGTATCTACTGCGCAAACCCGCAAGACTAAATTTTTCATGATTCATTCTTACTTCGATGCATACCGTTAAATAATTTTAATAAATAAATAAAAAATACTCAATAATTACTATCCCCATTAGAGTAATTAAATAATAAATTATATAAACATACGTTTAAATGAGTTAAAAACAAAGTGTACAAGATTTTATAACAGTACACATGTGCTATTATTCTGTATGCAGAACTATCATTATAATAATTATAACAAGAGGAAAGTAAAAGTAATAAAAAACAAGGAAAATTTTAAATTCAACTTGAGCCTTTATAAAACCAGGGTTTCCATATATCGACTCGGAGTGACGTAAGGCATAAGAAGGAGTTTCGCAGGAGTTCACTCGTCGGTAGGGATATATAATCGCGGTCCAAGCTAAATATTAAATCCGCAATAGCTGGCGCACGAGCAGATCGAGATAAAAAATGAAGAGATAGCGTGACGCCTACCGAGTCTCAGCAAAATCCCCACCCACCCTCGTATCTCTCCCGGGCGCCTCAGCCGGGCTCACCGGCGAGCCCGTGCGTGCGCATCTAGGCGATACACGCGCGCGATATCAAAGAGGCGCAATAATACCCCCGGGCCGTTCCAGCCATGAGCTCACACGCGAGCTCCCCCCCCCCCCTTCCCCTCAGGCTGTACGCGCGGCGAAACGAACTTATCTGGTGCGACAATTTATCGCCGGCGCGCGAGTACAATTATCTTCTCGCGTCGTTGTTCCAGGGCTGAGGCGAGGAATGCACCTGAGCGACCGACGAACTACCCAACGGATTTTGGGGTTTATGCGAGCTCGCCGTAGACAGCGAGGCGAATTAAGCGCGTATACCCCTTGACGCGCGAATTGCGCCCGTCTCGAATTTTACGCTATTGGCCGGGCCGCCGCGGGACCCTTTTTCGGCCCTGGTTTTACGACCCCTTGGCGCGCGCGTTGGGCTGTGCGCCGGAGATGCTGCGTTTCGAGAGGTTTATGGATGTTACTGCGGATTTTAAGGGGAGGGTTAAAAGGATTTGCCGGAAGCGCGTATATTTTTTTATTACGAGGATCTTTTTTTTTTTGTGAATTGTAAAAAGCGAGAAAATTTAGTGAGAAGTGGGCTGAGTACACTCTTTCTTTTTTGTTACGCAGCTTAAGTTTATTTTCTTGCGCACGTGGAAAAATATATTTTCAATGGCTAAGATTTAGTTTTTATTTTTTTTTACAATATTTTCGTACGAGGACATTTAAGCTTTAAATGTAAGGTAACTACATTTATTTCCGGCGAAATTTATGGTTGTCACTTATGCTAATACTTCGGGGATTAAGAAATGCATATGCAAAGAAGGTGAATTTTCTTTGTCCGAGTTTAAAATTACAATGTTACGCGAGAAGCAGGTCAAACAGAGTTGGAGCAACTGTCGGTTATGATGATTGTCCTATTCGCGTTACCGTTTCGTCCAAATATACAAAGTCACTGTAGTGTACGCTTGACGTTAAACTTCTGTTTTAATAATTGACTTTAAACAGACACGAGTTCACGAATTTTGAGAGGAGCATTGGGGAAATATTTTGAACGAAAAAAATTCATTTTAATAATGGCTGTAGCATGTTTTTTTAATGTAAATTTTTCTTTCGTTGGTTTTTATTGCGAAATGCCAAAATGCGTATACTATAAATCCATTGATTGCATTACGCAATGCGATACGAGCGCATATCGCTCGATCACTCCACTTAATATTTATAGCTTTCGAATTGTGAAAGTATGATAATGTATTATTCAATAATCCTCTGATAAAGCGGTGACTTTCAATTAAACATTTTTTAACGCTGTTATTTAAAAATAAAAGAATTACCTCAGTTTCAAAAAAAATTACGACCACTGCATGTTGTAAAGCCTCGAAAGATTTTATTCGATTAATAAAACGTTAATTTTCCGGTTATCAAGAAGTTCAAGTTTTTAAATTTGTCCAAATTATTATTTAGGACTTTATTTTGTCGTTTTAATTGAGCTTTTCAACTCAGAAGACGAAACGCGTGGACTTTACTCAACTATTTTTTATTTTACATGTGTATTATATAATAATTTTCATGTATATTTCATATTTTGCATATACAGGAAGAGAAAAAAAGTTCACACTCTACACATTCGACAACACTAAAATCTTGCTATAAAGTTTAACAAAAATTTGCGCTAGACTCGCAGTACATTTCGCTGTAACTCTAGCAAATTTTACTATACTTTCTGTGGTAAATTTTTTTATTTCTCGAGTCCGTGTGTTACAAAACAGTACCGTAATTTTTAGAACTTTTCTTTCTCTGCGCAGTTTTAACGACAAAAACAAACTGTCATCTCCCATAAAATTCTAGAAAAAAAGTCATAAAAAAACTCGAATAAGAGACAGAAACCGTTCAGGAAATAAAGTCCATTAGGTTGCTTAACAAATCGATAATGCAATAAATTCTCGCGAACCATCTAATTCCTCCGTAAAAGAAAGAACCACCGGCGTAATCGGAGTCGAGCGCATAATTCGCGGCACAGGGTGCGCTTACGAGAGCATTATGCAAATGTGCGGCAACCGTTCGCGCGGCGTCAATTTTGCTGCATTACCGGGGCCGCGTTCGCGTCATAACGAACTCGCCGAAACGATAATCTTCGCCTGAATCGGAAAATCGCAGGCGGATATCGCGCCTGAGCAAACCGGAAGAGCGACGATCTCTCGCGGATTTAATTGCCGGCGGAGAAAGGAGTGCGCGCGCGAAGATATACGTGACAAAAGTTGCGAAGCCAAGGACGTCGCCGATTTGATCGATGCCAGGCTTCGATGTATTACGACGATCGGTCCGGTTACTGACGTAACAGACGTGCTCATTCGGCCGACCATCGGCGCGTTTAAACCGCGACGGGAATACGAAGTGCACGCTTTGATTTATTAGGCGCAATGATTTTTTTCTCGTTTGTTTACTGTTGCAAAGTGGTGGGCGCATTTTGTTTTTTTTTTTTCGATCTCGAGCGAAATTTATTTTAATCGATTCGCGCCGTTGTGCAAAAGTTTTAAAGCGCGAAGGGGCGACGGGACGTTTTTTATTGTTTTTCATCGAATTCATCGGCTTGATTTACAAGTGTCGGCAGATATTTATTGACAAGGCGAAACATCATCGCGATATAAATTGCGAGATGAATAAAAGTCTGTATATATCGTGAAGTTCACGCGTGAATATCCACGGTTGATGGTGGGATAAAATATCTAGGCAAGAGTGTGACAACCGAAAGAGGTGCAACAGATCGAATGCATTTTTTTATATATGTGCAAATCCACGGCCAATAGGAAACAACTCAGCTTTACAAGTTCAATTTTTTTTTAAGTACACCTACCAGACCAATTTTTTCTTGTTGTTTAGGTCATTTTAAAAGAGAAAAGCACGGTGTGCACGGCCAATCCCCAGGCAAACTTTTTTCCAGGCCAAATAATGCAAACAAGTTGAGAAAACCACAAAAAACATTCGTGATTTTTTTTACAATAACCGATATACTTTTCGAAAAAAATCACAAGAGTAAAAAGTTCTTAGATTTTTTCCGAAGTGTTTTGAGTACATTTTTGAACGTAGCAAAAATTATTTATATTCAATATTAAAAAGATCTTGTGAATTTTTTCGAAAAATATATCGTTTGTTGTAAAAAAAGTTCATGAATGTTTTTTTTTGTTGTTTTCTCAATTTTTTTTGCGTTATTTGGATCGGAATAAAGTTTGCCCAGGAATTGGCCGTGCAAACCTGTTTTTCTCTTTTAAAATGTCCTAAACAACAACAAAAAAATGGTCTGGTAGGCGTGCTTTAAAAAAAATTGTACTTCCAAAGCTGAGTTGTTTCCTGTTGGTCGTAGATTTGCACATATATGAAAGATTCATAGGTGATGCTTCGGATTTTCTTTTGTACAGGGAAGCATCATTAAGTACGTTGTTTATATATTTACAGCGGGGGATCGCGCAGTAATGCCGGCGTTTAAACTGCGCGATATTCCGAGCACTCAATCTGAAATTTACGTTAGTGCATCGCACATACACGTAGCCGTATACGAAATTACGTAGGTGCATTACGTGTCAGAGACACGTTAAAGCTTTAAATTCAATCTACGTACAGCCTCCTACTCAAAGTCATCACGTATCGCGCCAGTACGCGCCATTAAAATACCCGCTTCAAAATCTCAATCCCTATACTCTTCTCTCTCTTCCTTTTTTTTGCAATAAATCTCACCACAGCTTCTGAGAATAAGCTGCGCCTGTTCGTGCATTACACTTAAGAAGGATGATCTCTTTTATAATTGAAAAACAGATTTTAATGAAGTTTGATATATAATGTTTAGAATATTTATTTATTTCAATAATTGATTATAATATGTATAATTTATACATGAAATGCTTTAGAGTATGATATTCTATATCCTTTTTATTTTATGCAGAATAAATTGGAATTCAATAAATCTATACTGCTCATAAGTAGACCTGTGAACTGTGGAATTATATAAATTATAAGACTGGATTTAAATAGTTCCAGAAGATCATTACAATTAATAAAACTGGTGAAGATTATTGTGTAGACTAGTAAATTTATAATAACAATGACGTAGTGATTTCATGAATTATCAGGTTTAGATTATTTGAAAATTCTAAACAATTGTAATCTAAATCTAATTAATTATGCCCATTTTTTTCAGTGTCGAATGAGTACCTTATATATAAACAAGAATTTTTTTAATCATTTCACGTTTAGCATACACTTGTATTGAACATTGATTTCATTTGCCTTATTAAAAATATTTTGAAAAGCAATTTTAATAAAAATATTTTTAATAAAAAGTTAATATTTAAAAATCATTTATTCATAGTAAACGTGTGTGAAAAAAGTTATCCGTTATATAAACCACACTGAGAAAATGTTCTTATAAAATTTACGGTGATGTACCCGTAAGAATTAAGTATTAAAAAAAACAACAGAATTTCTACAAGAAATTTCTCAGACACAAAGCTATACCAGCTGCTAATTGTACTTCATACGCATCAGAACGCAGAACAACGTACTTAAAATAAATCCCATAAATATCAGAAACGCTCATGTATGCCATAATGCCGTCGGCTTTCCGGCAAGACGCGCCTGATTATCGGCGAGTCGGAAGCTCCTCGTCGAGAGCGCAGAGAGGAAAAAAAAAGGAGTGTCTCCGACAGCCGGGGGACGACGAACGCGAGCGAAAGATAAAGTGCGCCGGTCGATCGATGACATTAGCGCGGCCGATCGCGGAGATCAGCGGCGGGAGCCTCGCCCGTGCGTCGGGATCCCCGGCTCCGGCGTTGCGTAACATCGCGGCGTCCGTGTCGCTTCACGGATCGTCTGCGCCGCACACGCCACGGCCAGCCGAGGATTTTTCCTCTCTTGGGTATATGCTGTTGTTCTTTCGAGCGCGGGCTTGGTCTCTTGTTCGCGCCTTCTTTTTTCCCCCTTTTTTTTGCGGAGAGCCGAGTTTTTGTCGGCTCGACGCATTGCTGATGTTTTTTTTCACGCTCCGCTTCCACGGTTTGTCAGGGATCGCTGTTGTACGTTGGAATTTAAAGGCTCGATTTTTCAGGATTAATTTTGTGTTCTCTTTTATTTTAATATTGATTTGATTTAGAAACTTAACATTTATTGCGTATTATTTATTCAAAAGTGAATTTAATTGATTGTAGTATTGGGTTTTGAGGTGATAAAAATATTCGAGAAGTATAAGCAAGGTGTGCTGTTGCTTCACGAATAATTAAACGAACGAATTTGATTGATTTAGTACGATTGAGATCAACTGTTTTTTTTTTATCGGGACAAACAATCGGTAGTAAAATTATGATTTGAGTGTATATCAAAAAGTGATCACTGTGAGTATTCATATACTGACGGTTACTTGAACAAATATGAATATACATTTTTCTGAAACGTTTTTATCGATACATTGTACATGAAACGTAGATTTTATTCTCAGTTAAACAACGTGACTACGAGCCATGATTCACTCGCGTGTCAAATGCAATAAATTTAAATGTTTCAAGTTAAAGCTCCACTACATATAAGGAAGTACTAATTGCCTTGGCTCTACTTATGCTAATTACCACTAATGTACAGTAGTGAAAAAAAAATCTCAGTAAAAGAGAAAAACTCGAATCTCCGGAAAATTATTCTGTATCGAGCTTCCAACGTAAAAAAATCGTTAATACTGGACATTATTTTAAAGAGCATTCGCGATTTAACTCGAAAATAAGTTTTTCCCGCAGTCTCTTTTGCAAGACAAATTAAGCGCAGTCTCGTGGTGATACAAAAAATTTAATTCGAAAACCGTCGCGGCCTTAAAATTACCCTAATTAGATCATTAGATTAATCGAAAAATGTGGGTCTCTCTCTCTCTCTCAGCGAATAGAATTACATTAAATTTTCTTATTTAGATAATCGCAGTCAGGCCTTCACGCGAGCAAAGAGCGTAGATTTCCTACTCCAGATACTGCGAAAGCGGCAAGCGATATGAAATTCAAAAAATTTCATAATTGAGTTGTTTCACTCCGCTCAAGGAATTCGATTTCCGCGCAGGGTGGAGAGAGTCCGCCGAACCGAGTGCCTTGAAAAATTAATAAAAAATGATGGATCAAACGGCTGAGCCGTGGAATCCGCTCCTCCGAAACCGTCGATCCGAAATTTTTCATCTCAGCTGCGTGCTCGCGCGACAGCCAGGCATAGTCAGCGAAAATTCTTTCCCGGGGTCGCGAGCGACGGCCAGTGGGTCGACTCGAAGAACCGGTCCGCTCGCTTTTGGCGGAAGGTCCCTGGCGGAGGCTGATGCCGAGGACGGCGGTAAGCAATCGAGAATGAGCCTCACATTCGTATTATTCCCATCGCACGATTTTCGCGGCTCCATGATGTCGTGAGGCAAGGGAAAAATTGATTTATTATTCCACGCGATAATATTTCTTTCTCTAAATTATAGGATTTGCATTTTCATGGAAAAATTGCACGAACGGGTTTAATGCGACGCGACCTTGGCACACTAATCGTTCATCTTGATCGCGGCGACCTTCGGTGTGTTTCACGAGGCTTTTGAAAATTATTAATCCGAGCTACTGAATGCGTTCAGCTTTTTTTTGTTGCAAATTTACTAGAAATTTTATATACCTACGTTTAAGATGCTTTAAGAGATACGAATAAATGTTGCGTGTATAGTTTTTATTTAATTTGTGTGTTCATTCGCATTATTCTGGCGTTTTAACTCGACGGTAGCTGCACGTACATGCGAGACTAATTTTATTGTTCAGAGTCGCAGCGCACATTTTGAATAAGCGAAATATGCATCATATCGCGTGCACTAATAAAATTCTGAATTTATATTCTACATATAAGACAGAGAAATTTTGAGTTGGCATTATTTATTTAAGCCCCGGGGACGAGATACAACATTTTACGGGGTATATCTGACTAAATTGTAAGCTTCCTCTTTTTTTTTTTTAATTTTTCTACCTTTACATCATTATAAATGCAGTAATGCATAAATAATTATGCGCACCTTGTACTACGTCAATTTTAAAAATTATTTCACCGTTAAAAATGTTATTACAGCGGTGGAAAAACAGAATCCGGATTTTCAATGATAAATTAACATCTTCGTCTCGCGCCGCATCCGGTGTAGCGTAATACATTACACGAACGAGCAATAAAACGATGAGTTGCTTATGCAAATTGTAACGAGAGATCCTTGTTAGCTTATCGTAATTACCGATCCACCGATAAAACAACCCTATTTACCGATTTTCAAAGCGCCCACATCGGTTTCATTGCTATGAACGTCGTTCAGTTAAAACAACCTCGTATAATAACAAGCGTCAAATAAAAAAAGGAAAAAAAATTACGCAGTAATGCCCCACGCTTCGATACAATTCTGCTATGCTATCGACGACTAAACAGACCTTTCGCGAAGCGGGGAAAAAAATTAAAAAGAAGGAGTAAATCAGGCGATAGCACGTGAAAGGCGAGGGTGAAAGAAAGGGACCTTGAAGCTTTCTTTTTTATCGTAGCGGGGCATAAATTATCGGTCGAGAGAGAAAGAGAGAGGAGAGAGGCGAGGCCGCGCCTCCGTTAATCTGGCCTTCGTGCAGTGCGTAATTTAACTTTCGTGGTCTTAACGACTACGGCGGCCCTCTCCTCGCGCGCACACGTACGAAATTAGCATAATCGCAACGAGGTGGATTAATTTCGTCGGGTCAGTGGATGTGTGTGCGCGCGCTGCATCGCCTCCTCTCTCCTCGTCCGAGTGAGTCGGAGCGAGACAGATCGATAATCGCCCCCGCGAACCCCAGAGGCTGTTTCGCCGCGGCAAATAATTGCCTTATAGCGATTAGAAAGAAGGGTAAATGTTTGGACGAATCTCGTCGCGGCTTAATTGCGCTCGCCTCTTTTTATACCCACGTGCGTCTCTTCCTCTTTTTTGCGCCCACATCGCGATCTGCGTTTCGCATTAGCGTCTGTTTTGTCCTTCTGTTTTTCTCGCTCGGCGGTTCGTTGGTACGTTAATTTAGGAGTCTTTTTCAGTCCCGCTCCATTGACGGGATTTCCTTTCGTCGTTTGTTTGTAAATATTCGGGCAAATGCTTTAACTTCTCTACCCACTGCGCTTAATTATTTTACTGTTTGTATTCTTTGCTATGGTTTTTGATATATTTTAATGCTTAGTGCATATAAAGTGTATTATATTTACTGTATGACTTCCATTTAAGATTTATAATATAATTTTGAATTCATTCAATACACAAATTTAATGGAAAATTGTTATAATTGCAGTAGTAACAGCAATTAAATAATTAAATGTTACGTGTGATAATTGAGCTTTGCTGACGCTGAGTCTTACATCGACGTAAAATTCTCGTTTGGACTGTAGCAAATCACGACTGCATTTCGTTCCCCGGTGTATACGACCTTTGCGATAGCTCGCCCAGGCCTTCTTTCATCCATCAAAATCTGCTTCACGCGAAATTACCGTCGAATCCTCGGTGCGCTCGTGCAAAAGCGTCGCTCTCTTCCTCGCGAAATCGCAATAAAAATACTCTCACGTACGAGTGGGCAGGGCGCGTTTACGCGGAAAGGTTAAGGAAGGTCGAGGCGACAAGGGTAAATAAAAGTGTACTGAAACACACACACACACACACATACACGTGGACACCCATATAACATGAGTTGAGAACAAGCAAAAAAATGAACGAGCTCTTTTCAGCGCCGACTGTCGGACGGCACGCGTCAAAGGATTATCGGCCGTGCGGACCCGTCCTTTATCTACTTAAGCGCGCCGAGAGCATCAAGTGGTAGCATCCGCGTCAAGGTCGTCCCATGCAGAGCGCACTGTTCTTCTTTGTATAAGGTACACTAAATCGATGCTTCTGCATTGGGAAGCGGCTTCACTTTTATTCTCGTTCTTTGAACGGAGATTTTTTTCTGGGAGTGATTTTCCTCGACCTTGAGGAAGGCAGGGACCATCCTCGGGAAAATAGTCGATGCGAGAGTGGTTGTAGGTGCACGTGTGGGTGTCGCCTTTGTTTCAACGTTTTTATTGTTTCACGGCGGAGTTTCTCCGGCGTATGGCTTGACTGATACTTAAGCGTCTCCATTAAGCATTTACTGCCTGGCAGCGTAGAGAGTACCCATTATTTTTTTTTAGTTCTAGCATCTGTTGATTGAAAGAGCGAAGTGACTTATAAAAGACAGATTTATCTAAATAAGGATAAGATTTTTTATTTTCATTTAATTCTCGTAATTTCTTCACTAATCATTGATAAAGGGCGCAATGAGCTTTCAACGTTATTTTAATTTAAAAAGTGATTTTTTAATTTTATTATTTTACCATGTTTAGAAATAGACTAGAGTCTTATTGTATTTAAAATTTTATAAATTTTTTATAAATTTTTAATATTCACGCATCGTAAGAATATCATTTGAATAAATAATGTTTGACTAATCCATTACATCCACTGTATCACTAATAAATAAAACTTAACAGATATTATTTTTTACACTACATAATTCTTATAATCCGTAAATCTTCTTATCCAAAAAACACGAACTGAACTGTGACTGTTCGCTAAAACTCCACCAGAATTTAACAACTAACCTTTTAACAAGCGCAACTCGATAGGCGCTAAAAAAACGTCAGCGATCAAAAAAATCAAACGAACCGACCGACCACTTCGCGCATTTTTTTTTTTCAATTACAAACTCCTTTCCGCTTTTGCAAGGCCGCCGATGCGTGACTCGTGAATTTTTCGTCGCGCTTGAATCGCGCCCCCTCCTGCAGGAGTCGCCCATCAACGGGGTGGGCTGCCTGTCAGCCGCAGCGACGATTTCCAGAGACGTCAAAATAATGGATCGGCTGACGAGCGCAACTTCATTTCCCCCGCACGTCGTCTAGTTTATTAATTCGCCTCCTCGATAAATCGAGCGCGCGCCTCATCGGCCGTCCTTCGGCCGCACTCGCAATTATTAATCGCGTGTCATCGAGTGAGGTCCGCTCGGACAACGAGCGTCAAGTGCGCTAATGTTCCGCGATCGGCCGCGCATAAGTAGACATCTCTGCTGACGCCGCAGTGATTTCAGTCGCGCTGAATTCCCAGCGACTGTGTGCGCATGTACGTACACGCCCTGTTGCGTTTTGTGTGTGTGTGTGTGTGTGTAACCCTCCTCGGCGCGCGTCACACTTCTATGCCTTTTGTTTTTTGCGACTAGCGCTTCACCGGCTGGGGGTACACCTATAAATGTACCGCGTGCAAGAGAAAGAAGGGGACGAGACGCGGGCACAATGGCGAGTTGTCAAGATTGTCTCAATTGCTCGAACGTAAAACGGATTATTCAATTATTGCGTTAGAGACATGGTTGCTGCGAGTTTTGTTCGATAAAAGTTAATTAGGTGCGTTATATATCGCGATCCTTTATTTCGTATAAATAATTTTTTGTTTAATTTAACTATATCTTGGAATGGATTTCGTAATGGCATTAAAGCGTATACGGGTATTATTAGATTCTCACAATGAAACAGGAATTAAAAGTTCGATTATACGCTTTACTGAAGTTCTTTAATTAGTAATTAATGATGGGATTTACACTCTTCATTAATCGAACGAAAAAAAAAGTTATGACTTTTTGCAGAAATGTATAAAACGAATAGGTATGCTAATGCGAAGTTTTATTATAGAAATTATTTTTAAATGCATTGCACATAGAAGTGGGGTACCTCGTAATTAATGAAACAAAGAAATAAAAAAAATAATCCCGCAATATAAATTTTAAATTTGTCAAATGTGAAACATATGCGGCCTTCGATCCATCATCAGCGAGAATATTGAATCTCCACGTGTGAAATTATCCCGTCAGCGCTCGTACCCCCGAAAAATAAAATCTTTGGCTTTATTCCCTTTGATACATGCTAATGACCAGACGCGACCTGATGCCAGCCGGTCGCACCGCACGGATTCGCGCATACACTTCCATAAACAAGCCCATTGTGTGTTTACACGCGCCGTGCGGGCATTTATAATTTGCCGATGGCGTGCGCTCGCCTCCGTTTTTATTTTTAATTTATTACGCGGAAATTAAACAGCCTTTTAATGACCGAAAATTGAGGATCGCTCCGCGTTATTTGCGCCGACTGCATTTTGCGCGCGCCGCTCGCCGCGGAATCCAGGTTAGCCGTGCTCTCTTTTGCGCCTTTGAAAAAAAAAAGGAAGAACGAGAGGGGACAGCGGGGGAAGAAAAAAATTCCTGCGTCGCTAATGACACGCTTCGCGGGCGAACGTTTCGAATTCTCTCGTGCCGCTTGTCATTGATTGAGAAGTAGGTTGATAATGACGGATGCATGGTTCTTTTGTGGCTGGTCTCGATGCGCTTTTTTTTTGTTGGTTTAAATACAGGGTTTTATCTGCGTTTTTTTTTATTCGACGAGGCGCATATTGGTTTATGCGATGGTGTATAAATTTAGGTTTCCCGTGGTTTCCTTTTTTTCCTTTTTTATTACCACAGCAACGTGCAAGCGCAGTATAAAAAAGTTAATTTGTGCATCATTAAAATTTTGATCAATTACTGTAATTAGTGATAGCAGTGCAAATAGCATAATGTTATAATTATTATAATCCCTGTGAAACGGTATCCTATCCTCGTAGAAGTGTAAATTAAATGAGCATTAAATAAATAATACTTTCTTTATTTAATTTGTTTACCGATGATTTTGCAAATCCGCATTATAATAATCAAAATTAAATTACTGTTTTTGCTAATGAGAGCACAGCTACGTTTCTTTCTTATTTCGTGCGTAATTTGATTAAGTTACATCATTTTGCAAAAGAAATATATACAAGGTAGTAAGGAAGCGGCTTATCTCGGCAAATAAATACATAAGACAACTACAAAAAAAGCGAACTGATAATTAAATAATTGATCTAACGAGATCCCCGACTTACCGAGAAAAAACCGAGCGGAGAAAAACCAGTAAATAAGGATACACACTGCCCGTTAAAATCACCTCGCACGACCCTAATCAAGGTAAATACGTCGGTAAATGGGATCGCCTGCGAATCCAGTAAAAAAAAATTAGTCATCCCACTTTGATGCGCAGCACGGTCGTTTCGCAAAGTGCCGCGACACGTGCTGCTTGGCCAGGTGTCGGGTATGCGAGCCTTCCGCATACTTCGCGCAGTTTAGCCTTAATCGGCGGAACCGTCGCGAGAATTATTATTATCCTCCCCCGGCCGGAAAGACAATCCAATTACGGGACGGTCGGGGGTCGAGGAGGGGGGACGAAGCCCCATAAACTTCGGCCCTTCCGCGGTCACGGCGTAGCCGCGCGCTACGGCGGAGGCGCGCGCTGAATCGCAATCGGCCGCGCGACCCCTTCACCCGCCTAGATAAAGACGTACTGGGGGCTATTTCTTTTTTTTTCCTCATCGCCTCGAACCGACGGCGAGGGTCTGGCCTTATCGGATTACCCCTCGAGGTGTTCGTGGCAGTCTCTGGTCTTATCGCCGCCGTAGGGGGCTATTGGGCTTTTCATTTGGAACTTTCCGTCGTTGTTTATAGCACGAGTAGTTTTTAATATTGATTTTTGAGGTGGACCGGTACGGTGATTTGGCGAGGATGACAGAGACCAATTTGTGTGCTTGATTCGATGACGCGATAATTTATAGCCCGTTGCAACGATTTTATAATAAAATGCAATAAAAAGGTGAGCGTCTGATGAAGTCTAATAAATTATTTATCGGCGAAGGTTTTTGTATCATTTAATCGGGTTTAATAAAAACCCTTTCGATGGGGTAGACAGAAAATAAATAAATAAAATTGTTTCTTTTGACTGGAAAATATTAAGACGATGTTATACACTTGTTACGTTGACTTCGATCGGTAATGAATGTCCGAGTAGTTTATTATACGTGATAAAAAACTTTAGTGCGAAGTGAGTCATTAAAGTGGACAAATGCCTTTGTGTAAGTAAGTTATTGGATATGCCTCGGGAAAATTGCGCTACACGGTGACTACGGCGGAATGATGCGTTTGAATGCAAATTTTCTAGTCGAGTCAAGTTTCTGCATTTTCAAAGATTAATGAAAGAAGTTTTTCGACCTCCAGTTCATCAATACAGGATTTAAATACGCCCGGGCGTCCTGATACTTCTTTAACTTTTCTTTTATTAAAGTTGCAGCATTGAACTCGTTGCGAATAATGCAATAAACTACTATCCAATACATTTGTCAGTTATATGAAAATCCAATGAAAAGTGACGGTATGAAAATTTTACATTAAAATGACACTTTATTAGATATTCATAATAGAATATTTGAAAACGGTATTCAGATGTACATTTTGTATGTCATTTTAATGAGCATACCTACCAACGTTTTCTGATTGACCGATAAAATCGAAATTTATAGTGTTTGTCATACGGAGCTTGTAATTAAACCGTTTTCGATTATTTACTTCAATTACTGATTAATTTTGTTTACCGCAACATTAATTTTAAACGGACGTTAATTGCTTAAGATAAATATAAATTACTGTTCATTAATAAGTATTTCATTTTTTTTTAAAGTGTTGTAATGCAAAAAATGTTTACAAAGAAAAGTCCTTTTATGTACGTGTGGAGTACAGTAGATCACGAGGAAAAGTGAATTTAAGGGTAAGTGAGTTATTCTGCCAAAAATGTTCAACCATTTGCTGTGAATAGTAATTTTTACAAGTTTTATTCAAAATGAGGCATTTATAAAGAATCATTATTATTTATGTATGCATTACTTATAATGATACATTAATAAAAAATAAACCCTATTTTAGTGGTGCTTCAAGATTTATAGTATAGAATCAAAAAATACATTTCAAAATTGCACATTACCATACAAGTTCCATCTCGATTAATTCCACCTATCAATTAGTACCAGCTTACCTGAAACAAAAGGAAAACAAAGAAAATTATAAAAAATATAATAATCTATATAACAGTCCGCGTATCTATATACTAATTAATTTCCTTAGCAAATTAGCCCGATATCGCGCGAGCTTCACCGAGGCGCAACCGGCAATTTTCCAAGGACTTCAATCCGGCTGAACTCGTGCCTAAGTCTTAAAGTGTTATTGAATTCCCTCGACCGGATCCCCAGGGCTCGCGCGCGATAATAATAATTCCGCTGGCAGTTCTCGCGAATTAAGCGTAAACTGGGCGAAAGTGACGACTGCGCTCGGCGACAAGACGGCGAACTTACCGACTCCTCGGAATAATGCACCTTATATACGCGCGAGGCGCTCACACCGACCGCTCGCAATTAGCAGGTGCAAGGGACGAAACGAGAAGTGGAGGGGGGTGCGGGGGTGGCTAAAGTTTGGCGCGCGCGCGATCATTTATCATCGGCCGCCGCGCGAGGAGAGGCCGCGATACACTTTTGCCTTTTATGTCGCAGTTAACTTGATTTCAACTTGCCTCGTTAAGAGGAGGACTCATCCGTCCGGAGGACGAGCGCCGAAGTTTATCCTCGCTTTTGCGTACTATTGTGGATAATTTACCTCGCGGATCTCCAGGCTCTCTGTCTCCGTCGCGCTTTCGCTTATAGGAGAAGTGACTCGCTTCCCTAACGACCGAGCAAATATTGAATGATCGAGAAGCGCTTCTGAAGCTTTTTCTTTTCTTTATTTTTCTCTTCTTTAAAAAAAAAAAAGAGCTTTTCTTTCGGAAGAGTTTGCAAATTAACGCTGCATCGGGAAAATTGATGCCGGTGCACAGATTATTTCATTACTTATAATGGAGCTTTTCAGGAGATACGTAATTCGATGGATTGATTAGCCTCTTTTTTCCTGTGGGTAATTATTACTTTGAATTGGGCATTGTAGCACGATTTTTGTGTAAATAACGTGAGAAATTAAATTTTTTAGTTAAATTTAAAATTATTGAAACGAAAATATTGCTGATCAACAAAAGAGCTGTAAAACTCAAATTTAAACAATGAATTAGGTCAAAATTTATGTATACATTTATTATTTATTAAGGAATTTATAATCTGATACTTAACTTCTGAAATCAAATTCATACGAAACATTTTATTTCAGTTGCTTCTTAGTTTTAATACCAGAGGTATAAAGAGAAAATTAATCTTTTTTAATCTACCTCTATAATTTTGAAACAATAAAGTAAATTAAATTAAAATTACTCAAATATTATTGTCAATGAATAATTAAATATATCACATAACAGTGAAACAAGGATTCAGCTGCATATAAATAGTTTAGCGGAATTCCGAAAATTGTCACTACAACTAATCTATTTTTAACTAATTGATAATTTGTAATTATTCGACAATTATATCAATTAAAATAAATTACTACAAAACATTATCGGAATTATAAGTTGCTACATGCCAGGCTAAAAAAGAAAGCAATTTCATTATCAGCGTAATATATAACATTTCCGTGTAATTCTTCTTCAACAATTCATCGCCAGTCGCGTTGTAACGTAACGAAGTAGCGAAAAAAAAACATACACACGCACACAGACACAAATCGAAAAAACTCCTAGGGTATCGAATTTCAGTGCGCGCATCGCGCTAACTTCGTTCCGCGTCGTGGGAAGAATTTCGAAAAAAAAAGCCACAAAGCGTAATTAAATCGGTCGCGGCGGGCAGGGTGGAGAGGTGCGAACGCGGATACGCGCTGATATACATATACATATATCGTATCCTCGTCATCCGGGTCTACGCGATTCCGAATATGTTATATAAAAGGCCATTCAACCCGCGCATAAATAACGCTAAGAAACGAAGAAATACGGGCGCGCCGGGCGCGCGCTCTCCATTATAATTTTGTTTGTCGGGGCGGCGTGTGCATCCCCGTCGCGAGTAATAAAACGCGCGGCGTAGACGACAAACCATTTCGCGCGGCCTCCTCTCGCCCGCGGCAATTTCAAATTTCCGCGCGCGCAGCCCGCATTGTCGGCCGCCGCCGCGCCCACCCGAACCATTGTCGAATTCCCGGTGTGCGTGGGTACCCGTCTGAAAGAATGCTGTGAAACGACGACGAGGACTCGCGGATTGCGCTTAATTCGACGGGCTCGAATTACGCGTCGAGCTTTGTTGGCGGTTTTTACAGGCTCCTCTGTGTAGAGCACGAATTTCGCCGGCTTTCCTCGGGTTATTCGCTGTGGATGCGTTTTTTTTTCAAGCTTCTTTTTTATCATTATTATTATTATTATGATTATTATACCACTGAGGTAGGACGAGTTATTGATGAGATTCGAGGGAGTGTGACTTTTATCAGGAATTTTGTTGAGTCGTTCTGTAGTTCTGGTGCTGAAATGGTTCTTCTATATACACTGATAAAAAATTTGTTAATTTTAAGGAAATACTTTACTTCAATAGTACTTATTAAATATTACTTTGAATCAAGTAACAATTTCATTAAAACTAAATTAATTAATTTAATAGTTTCCAGAAAATAATTTTTTGACTAGATAAAATATTTAATAAGTACTACTGAAATAAATGTTTGCTTAAAATTAACAAATTTTTCTCTCAGTGTAGCACATTGTATACGATTTTTGATAATTACGTGAGAAAATTCGCTGTTTACCGTAGCGCTATCAGGAAGTTTATTGAAGAGTTATTTATATTGTTTATTCACTTAGCGAGAGATTGTACATAAATATTCACGTATTCCTAGAATAAGATAATAATTTTCGTTAAAAAAAAAAAATAATAATTATAAAACTTTCATGATTTCCTGTAATTAAACTTTTTAAAACGCTGTTTTAAATACCGAATATAACCGTCGATTAAACGCAATCATCTCACACCAGCGATTAATTATCAAACTTTACAATGCTCGATCTAGCTTTTATATACGTACAAAAAAAATTCAGAGTTCCGAGGAACTTTCGTTAAACTGCCACTACCTGTATCTTAAAAAAAGGAGAGGGAGAGAGAGAAAAAAAGCTACAGGTACAGCAGTTTCCCGTCACCTGGTCGTCTTCCTGTTTATCTTTTGTTTGAATTACCCGAGGCGTATCTCGCGCGTATCGCTCGGACGCATACTAATGGTCGGTGCCCGTGTACATATAGCCGTAGTCAGGGCGAAGCCTCACGAGAACTCGTTTTTCCCGGGATCCTCGCTCTTGAGTACTTCACTGCGAAAAAAGCCCAGGTGCACTCGACTGTCTTATTAGCGTTGCTCGGGGGGCTGGCCTCGCCCATTGCAACCCAACTCCTCTTCCGACTGCGTCTCCGAGAGAGAGAAGAGAGCAGCTCTCGTTGTCGATTGGACTTCAAGCTCGGATTAGATGCCTGATTTATCGCTCTTTCTCTCTTTTTTACGAATTTGCTCGGGCTTATTGGGGGCTGTAGCTGGTTTCCTCGAAATTGTTTTTCCTCAAAGGGGTGCTGGCTCCTCGGTATCCGCCGCCGCGCTTTCTTTATACCTCGGCGTTCTCCTCTCCTTTTGCGATGATTAAAACGCTCGCAACAGCCGGGGACTCGAAATTGATACGGACATAAAAACGCGCCTCGCTTTTGTTAATCGGGATAAAGGAATAATCGTAGCAGCAACCCATCGTTCTTTAACGTATTAACCATTTAAAATTTTACCATTTTGTTTTTAAAACGCTAAAGGCACCCACCGGGAGAAAAACGATTTTTATCCGCGTCTCTTATGTATACCATTGAGAGCGCAAAAATTGCGAAAGACAAAGTACCTTTGATCCGAATAATGCCGGCTCCATCCATTTATCAAGCGTTCCCGTACAATCGTGCGCGAGCAAAAAACATTAACAAAAGGAAAAAAAAAGACCAACCTCCAGCTCCCAATTTTCATTGCAAGGCAGACCGAGGGGAAAAACGCAGTCCAGCTCTGCTCGTACCCTGGCTCCGTCAAACGAAGTCAATAAAAAAAAAAGCAGCGTAAGGGCTGCAAAAAAAAGGTACGAGCGAGCTGAATCGCACGAGCTGTAACGACGCGCGCTCCGGATTCCACAGCGGATTGCTTATTATCAGCGCTTCAATTAGAAATCGAATGAAGTCGGAAATAATTAGCCGCGTCATTGTGCCGGCGGCGGGTTCGCGTCACCCGCCGTAATTGAATGCCGTCCCTCTCCCCCGCGCGGATATGAGTCCGATGTGTGTTTGCGCGCCTGAGTTCGGCGTTAATTATAATGCGATAGCCGCGACGGCTTCGCTAGTTTGTTTCCATTGGCGGTGACGAGCACGAAAGCCTGGGGTCTGCTCTCGACGCCTGTGCGCGGCCCGACCCCGCCTATAGGGGTGCGATCGCTTCAGTATTCGTAGGCGCCGGTTTATATGCGACGAGCATCGACGAACGGGACGTGCGCGCGATTTTCGCGACGGAATCAAAGTCGCGCCTTTGTGCGCTCGATTGTTGTAGGATGCGCCGGCTGAACGCTTCGCTTGCAGACGATGGTGCGACGTGCAGATCGCTGGGATATAAAACGCTGCATTTGGTGCTCGACGATTTTTTTTTTTCGGGAGTAGTTTTAATGTTTTCCGGAATTTATTTCTGGCTCCGACGTGTCGCTGTCTCGTTGTGATTTTTTTACGCAGCAAAAATTTGAGATCGAATTATGTCGATATTAGACATGACGTGTCGAAATCATACAGTACTTTGAGATATTTTTCAAGATAAAATATCGTTCCTACGTGTTAAAAGATTTTTAATAACGTATTATTAATTTTTAAATGAATTTGATTGTACTAGCGGCAAATATTAATGAAGTGTAAATTAAAAGGAAAAAGAAAGTTCAATTAATCTAGATAGCATAGTCTGAAGCAAAAGAGCAAATTAACATTATAAAATTATTTGATTGCTTTCTAATTGTTGTGCGAGATGTTGGAATATGTTTGGAGTTAGCTTTGACAGTGAGTTTAAAAGGCAAAAAAATTTACTCATTTTATTAACGTCCCGAAAAATTTATTTTGCTACATATTTCATTATAATTAATTATCACCGATATTAAATGAAAAGCCTTTCCTGATACATACTTTTGAAATTATGATTAAGATAAATTAAATTTTAATTCTCTTTTGAAGTGCGACATTAAATGTTGTTTTGCAAATAAAATATCATTTTTCATTTCAATTTTACGATCGGTCGAATGACGAAAATTATTTTTGAATTCATAAATTGTAATGCATAAAATTTCGTTTAGACTTCTCATTCCCGCAGAATAAGAACGGTGAAATATTGGATCAAAACAAAATCGTTTCCCTTATAAAAAAAAAAAAACAATGCATACATTGAAAGACGGAAGCCAGCGATGTTACAACCGATGCTATCGAAGAAAACTTGAATCCATCAAACGCGAATGAATTAAATGTATGCAAATTCGTGCTAAATCATTCGCTGTTTGATTCGCTACATATCAACTTCGTGAATTGTAATTGAAAATTACGGAATACACAATAAAACTTTTTTTTATTACAAAACGTGTCTTAAATTCTATTTCACCTAACTAATATTACAATGAGCTACCGATACCTTTCTTGGCAACAAAATAAAAGTAAGACGTACTAATTAACTTATACGAACATTAGAAATCGTTCGTGCAAAAACGAGTGAAATTCCTAATCAGACCGCCTGTAAATTAGACTAATACGAAAATAAGCTCTCCCGACAATTCTCATAAAAAACGAAGCAGAGCCGGGATAGCCCAGCAAATCGATAATTTGAGCTAGTACGAAATTTAAGCGGTCGAACGAAAGCCAATTTCCAGCTGCATCCTTAATTTCGCTAGTCTCTCTTCCTCCCCCTCCTGGTCCCACTCCCCTGACCCCCACCCACATCACAGCCGCCTCAAACGCATATTAAACCCAATCGCTTTATGAATATAGATTATAATAGATAGGACAGAGCCAATATAGTGGAGGGGTGCAATTCAATCACCGCGAGGCCGTCGTATCAGAATGGGACCGAGACTCGCGCGCTCACGTACACACGTACCGAAGGGTCAACAAGCGAATGAACGAAATAATCTGCCGCGCGCGGAACTAATCGAAGATCAACTCGATTGTTTAATCGAGCAGGGCGAGATGGGGTCGTGGACAAGGGGGCGACGGCTCGCCCGAAGATGCGGCCGATGGCTCAAAATTTAAGCGGGATCGCCGGGCGAAAGAGAAAGAGAGAAAAGAGAGGCAGGGTAGGGTGGACAAGGTGATCGAGTCCGTAATTGGAGGCACTCGTTCGACACTGCGTTTTTTTTCCACACTAGCGGTTGATTTATCTTTCGCTAGGCTAATTGAATGTGCCCTCTTATTCGCCGGGGTCAAAGTGGAGGTCCGTCACTCGAGAGAGAAAATATAGTGTTAGCCGGACGAGGTGCTTCGGCTAGAGTACTTTTGCAAATTGATCCGTTTATCTTGCGCATTCGTTTTTTTTTTCTTCTGAACGCAGATTTGCTTTTCCGTTCCCACTGTATATACACACACTGTGCGTATAGTATACGCGGTGACTGAAAATACCTACATCGGCAGTTATTAACACTCCGTATTAATCAAAAGCGAATATCGCAAAACATAGGAATTCTCCGATTCTAAACAATCGAGCGCTTGTATACAACACCAGAAATTATGAAATTCCTTCCGTTGCGTCAAAATGAATGATAAAAAATCTGCCGCGAAAGTATTTCAATAACGCGACCAGTGCGTCCGCCGACAGGGGTGGGGGGAGGGATCAAAGATGAACTGAAACTGCTGCCGAATCCATAGTGTGACTGGAGGGGGAGGCGCGCATATACACAGCAGTGCACTCGGCGCAGATAATCCTTATCTCTCAAACGGAATTGATTCAATTAGCGCAAGTAGCAGTGGAGACCGTCAGTCAATGACGGTCGATCCGCGCCCACGCGGCTAATGAGAACGACGAGCCACGCGTCATTATGAATCGGCAATCGGCTTCAATCAAACAGCCACCGGGGACGCGTCTTCGCTAATCTTCGGACGCGCTTATGCGATTTCGATCGCGCCGCAGCCTGCGACTGCCTGTTTTGCTGCGGTGCGCCACCTGCCACTCCTACCCCAAGAAATTCTCGGCAGCAGCTCGCCGACGGATTAATCGGAGAATGGTTTGGGCTTTTTTCGCGCCTGAATTTAACGGCAGAATTAAAAATTCGCCGCGGGGAAAATTGCTTTCGCCCAGCGAATTACTTTAATTAGCGTATATTTTTTTTTCAGCCGCGTGAGAGGTACTTTTTCCCCGCCTCTCCTTATCCTCCCTCTTCTTCTTTTTTTTTCGCGGGTTTTATATGAATACGTAATAGGGGAAGAAGGAGGGAGGAACAATGCAATGAATTAAGAAATAATTGCGTCGTGCGTAGGTACCTTTTAAGAGTAACCTTTGCACGCTTTTTGTTTTCTAAAGCATTGCATTATATTTCGCCTCTTGCGAGAGTCTAATTCGCGTGTGCTGCGCACGTGAGCACGTAATCAGTTGTTGCCTTTTACAAGGGGTCAGGTCGAGCTTACTCAATGCGACTCGGTGTAGCAGTACTCTGGTCGGTCGGTTATTAAAAATTTTGCAGATTTTTTAAAACTTCGTTTTACGGGACGCGTTATTTTATTAACGTGGCCGGCCGGCCGATTATAAAAGCGATAACGCGTTTTCGAAAATGATCGCGATAATTAATTGGACCGCGCGTTTTATAAAACTGGCGTATTTGCGTTATGCGCGAGGTGAATATTACAAAAATTTTATGAAATGAAGTGGATTGAAAATTAAGCTGACGAATTATTCTCGTAAATAGACTGTACGAATGGTTTTTTGAAGATTAATTAATGTGATCCTTTTTGATTAACGAATCCTTTTAGGTACTTAATGTTAATTAACGGCGAGAAATAATTTATCATTTATGCGTCATTTTATTATCTTCTGCATTTTGTAATTCATACCGGTAATGCATTGAAAATTATTAATAGTATACTTTTTACGTTTGGGTTATTTTACTGTAGCTGCATCTTTCAATTATTTACATGTGAATTATTCATGAAATTTGCAAAAATGTTACGTCATTATCTTAATGGATGGATTATACTTCTAGGATATATAAAGGATTTCGCCGCTGCTCTACTTTGAATTACTTAATGCGAAAAGAGAAATTATGCTAATTTCTTTAATTTGATGCCTTATGTATTAAAATATAAGTCGCTTTCTTTAAGTATCCTTCCACTAGAAAATCGTAATAGTCACGGGAGCGAAAGTTCGGATTTGCATTCATATTTGACTGTTTGAAATTCATAACTCACTCTATTCGTTCGAAAATGAGTCATTGATTAAATGAATGGATTCTGTGATTATTGGAATCTCAATTGATGTTGATTCTCAAACTGCCACAGCAATCCGTGTGATTTCCAAGAACATTTCGTAATGCTCGCTTTTGTCAATCGACAATTACAGTTTTTATCGCTGGTAGTTGAAATTAAGGTTAAAATTTCCTTTTTAGACAATTGTTCAAAAAAACTTTATTCATTATGTCATTATTTTTATTTTCTCTATTTTCATTCACTTCTACGGTTTTAGAAATCATCCATTTCATTTTTAAAAAATGTATGTTTATAACTATATATAATAGTACGTAGGTAATCATTAAATAAAAATTGTAAATTCTAGTAGTTCTTATTTATAGTCAAATTGAATTCAGATAATAAGCATGACTGCATAGTTCTCTATTTCAATAATCTATTCAGGTAGCATGTCTAAAAACCGTTTCTGCGGTTTAATGGAATAAAAATAATCTAAGAGCGAACATGCTTATTTCATTTCTAGACGTAATCAAACGAAATCGCGCTACGAAAAATGACCGTACACCATTTTCTCCGAAGCGGACGTCACGAAATTAAGCATTACCCGAGTACAACGCTTCAACAATCCGCACGGAACACGCGATTTTCCACCAATCGCCTTTAACGCTCGTCCAATTAAAAAAGCATTCACTCTACCTTGGCAAGCTTCTATCAGTCACTCGACTACACCGTCGACGAAGCTTCCTCAATTTTCGCGCGACGCCCGTCTGCCATCCACCGGGCATGAAAACCCTCCGAGCGCTTGATAATCAAACAAAAGGCAAAAGACCGCGGCGCAGGGCTCAAAAGGCGGCAGAGCCCCGCGGAGATTAATTCCCGGCATTGACGCCGCCGGCGACCTCCGGTCGGCGCAAAAATTGAATTCACGCGCGAATCTCGCGTCCAGCTAAAAGGGAGACGGAGCCTCCAGGGAGACGGACTCCGATTCATCGGATGGCCCGGTATTGGTACTCGCTTGATCCTCTTCCTCTACTCCCGGCGCTTCTTTTCCATTTCATTTTCCCTTATCTCGTCCCGTAGTCCCGCCACGCTCGCATCGCATTGTGTTTACTCGGGCGGGTTCACCCACCCGCTCCCCATTGTTCGCCGGGCTCTTTCTCCGCGCGGCACGGAACGCGTGGAGATATGCGTGGCAAACATCATTATCGAGGATGAAGTTTGCCGAGCCGCGCGGCATGATCCCTCCCTTTTAAAGAGGGATTCTGACGTGGCCCGGAGGGCCGGATCTTTGCGCGTTTCGGATACGAAGGCGAGCGGTGAACTTTTATTTTCGACCAGACGCGACGGTTGCGGATTTTTAATCATCGGCGATTTATGATTTATACGATGGAAGGACACTGGTAGTTAAATTTACCTTCAAAATTAAGTAAATTTTAATTTAAATACATTTTGGAATTCAGTATATTAATAAGAAACTGAACGAACAGCACTATATATTATTAAGACACTAGATTTTAAAAGTCGATTTGGATGAATGCATTATATAAATGCTTTTCTTCTGAATTTTACAAAAATACTTCTCGACCTAAATGATATTACCTTTAGAGTCGAGTTAAAAATATCTGGCTTTTATAGAAATCAATTAAGCGTTAATTTAAAAGAGCAGTAACGCCCGCGCAACGTGTTAATGAACAAATGAATAAAACGTATAATGTAAAAATTTATTTATTCGTCTTTATACATAAATGAGACCTTTACATTTCAAAATTACGTAGGCAACAGCCAAGATTATAGAAAAAAAATCTATTCAATGTGTAAAAAAAAAATTTCCATTCATCCATCCAGTAAAAAATAAAACGACGAGTGCACGCATTCCAATCCGTTTGTAAAATAAAAAATCGTGCGCAATTAACCTTATAATGAAATTAAAACTTCTCGCACAATTCATCGGGAAGTTCGAAGCCGCGCATTGGCCTGGCCGTTAAAGAAACAATAAAATCCTTTCAATTGACCCGCCGCAATCCCGTCGAGTAGTTAAAGGATCGATCGCTCCGCGTCGAACAAAAGCGCGACTGTAAACACAAAGCAAATCAATGAGTTTTAGCGGAAGCGACAATCGTAAACAAGCCCCAAGGCTGAAAAAGAGTGGACGTCCTTTACAAAAGATTCCTTATCCGCTCAACGAGCGATCCCTCCTCGAACTTCATTTACATCCCCGCTCTAATCTTCCGCTGGCCTTTGTAGCATCCCCCGAGCCCTGGAAGATTTTCCGCCCGCTGTATACGTCGCGGCGATCAATTTCTCATTAGTCAGAGCTCGAACTTTAAAATTTCCAGTTACCTGAAAGTAAGAGGGGGAGGAAGGGGAGGGCAGATGGTGCAAGTTTCGAAATCGATGCCACGCGCTTCGGAGTGTCAATAGCACCGCCAAACGGATCCAATCGCCGCGAGAGTCCGGGCGAAATAAGGCAAGGCGCTTTCGCGTGTAATTCGGGGGAAAGCTCTGTCGAGGGTAGGTCGAGGCGATTTCAAGGGAGAGGAGTCGGAAGAGATTGGAAAGTCGCGGCAAACTGCCGGTGCGGCAGCTTCCTTTTCTACCGCGGTGGACTCGCGGTAATCGTTTTTTGCGACAGTGATGCGATGCGATGTGATTTTTCGGGATTGAATTGGCGACACGTGTTCTGAAATGGCGGCGCTCATATATATGGTACTGCGAGTGCGATTTTATTGGACGGGATTCGCTTTGTTCGCGCCGCTTCTTTTTTTTTTTGTCACTAACCGGACAACGTGTAACGTGAATTTTATTTTACTGGGCAGTTCTTTTTTTATTTTGGGATAAATTAATTTGCTTTTGTCGATGAGTTTTGGCGCAATTGACGTCGTGCTCGTGTTTAGAAAAGTGCTGCACGTACTTTTATCGATGTGAGTTTTCGTGTTACAATTATAGTTTTATTGGGAGGAACATTATAGTTTTATTTTCCTGTTTATACCGTTTTTATCGTTCCAACGCCATAATGATTTAGATAAACTTTTCGGGTAATTCCCTCATTTGAGTTATTAGTCATTGTTTTATGATAATTGCACAAACAAAATGTTTATGAAGAGGCCTTCTATTGTTTTGAATGTGTCAACACTTTCGTTTATTATACGTATAATGTATACACTCAGTTGTGTTAATTTGCCATTCATATTTCCTACGTTTATTACAATCACGTGGTTGCAAGCGCAGAAATGAAGGCGTTTGTTTTTTTTTTTTAATATTTTACATAACTCTGTTATATTTTTTTAAACATCAGAGAATAATTTCTATTCCATTGCTATAATTTTTATAAATCGTAATATTATCTATACCGGTTTAGTTCGCTGAAAGAAAAAAAGCTTAAGTAGATAAAGAAAATCTCGCATAGAAAGTATTTGTTTCGCCTTTTCGACTTATCATCGATTAGAGCGAGACCTTCGGCTTTTTCATTGACCCGACCTTTCAGAATTTTTTGCTTGCTCACGAGGCTTGCCTCGTATCTTTATTATGAAAGTATTATAACTAGTTCAGCTTCATTCAAAGTGCTAAAATGTAGTTTATTTTTCAAATTAATTTTATCGCTCACTGGCATTATTATTATGTTTTTAATGTATTCTAATAACTTTATTTTTTTATGTGTAATAGCTCTTATTTTTGTTTATTCCATTAAATTTGTAAATGAATTTGTGAGTTCGGCTAAATATGGTGATTAATTTTTTCGTAAAAGATAAATATTCAAATGATACGTTTCACCTTGCTTTCATGCACTGGAGTGTACGTCACGTATCAGCGAACGTGTCGGTTTGACACATTTCAACGAAAAATGAGAACAAGAGTATTAAGTTGAAATGCTAATTTTGAATGAGCAAAATTTTTCTATATGAAAAGCACCGCACCTTCGCATCGCTCACGTTCGACTTTTACTAATATATCAACGTGTCTTCATAAAAAAAAACATACATTTTTTGGCTTAATAACACTTTTTTACACGAATCCATTATTATCCACGTATTTCTTAGTTTTTCTCCTCTAATTTGCATACAAAATACTCGTCAAAATATTTTACACGCCCATAAAAGCAAAAAATTTAGAAATTCGTGAGTTGGCCTCTACACGGAGAGAAATGTTATAGTAAAAATGACTATATTTCGTAGGAACAATGGGACACTCAACCTATGACGATTTTTACTATAAAACATACTAAAAATTCCTATGTACATAACACTTTTTACATTATAAATAGTAATTTTTGCTATGTACATAGGAATTGTTATTATTTTTTATAGTAAAAATTTTCATAACTTGAGTATATCCTACTGTTCCTACGGAACATAGTAATTTTTACTATAACCTTTCTCTCCGCGTAATTTTATGCAGCTTATACAAATGAAGGGGAATTTAAAGAAGCAGCGGGTGCCACCCCAAGTAGATAAAGTCTGCTCTGAAAAAGCGACGGAAATCGCCGCAACACCTGAAATATCGCATCTTAAGGGCGAGCGAATAAAGCGAGATGCCACGTCGTACAAAATGATGACAAATAAAACGATTAACCCGACCGCTAATCCAGTGCCCGATCCGGCCTAATCTAATTACATCATAATGGCCTTAAAAAAAAAAATAAAAATACCTGCCGTTGAACTAATCGGAGCGTCAAGTAGGACGAGTCTCGTGCGAACTTTCGCTCAAGGCAAATCCTCGCGACGGATGAGCGTAATCACGAACACACACAAACACACGCGCGTACCTTCATCCACACTCACATTTGCGCTTGTCGACTGGGACATGCACGCGGAATACGGCTAAGCTTGCGTTTAATTTCCGGGCTCTCTTGCGCATATAATGCAGGTCGCCGCAACGAGAGTTAGCACGCAAAAAAAAAGAAGGAAGCGCGCAGTGAGAAAAATGTATATATATATATATGTGTGTATTAAACGCAGATATAGATATACACGTGCGAGCGTTTAATACGGGAGTGGGCGCGAAAAACAAACGGTTCGGGTAAACACGGGCGCAAACACACAGCGGCTTTGAAAATAAAGTGAAGAAGAAAAAAAGGAAGAATGAAGGGTGAGAGGATGCGAGGAAAGAAAGAGCGCGGCCTCGCCTCCTGATGCCATTATGCTTTTATCCGAGGGCTGGCTCTCGGCTTCCTCCTTCGCCCGACTGGCGATGGGCGCGCACACTGCGCTCAGCGCCGGAAAATCGTAAAGGCGACGACGTCGTAAGGATTTATTTTAATCGCTGCGCCAGTGTTTTTCGGCGTTGCGCTTTTATTACGGCGAGGGGGGAGATGCACCTGCAGGGCTCCGCTCTGCGAAAATATGCTTTTAATGAAAAATAATTTCGGCCGCCAACGACGCTGCTTTGCATTCGCGGCGAAGTGGCGTTTTGCGTTGCTACGGTTTTTTTTTTGTTTGCGGCTTTGTCAGGAGGACGGGATACGCACTTGGTATGTGCAGGGCAGAAAAGTGTCCGAGCCAGTCGTTTAAAAGCGCGGAAAGGGATTTTCGAATTTTGCGCCGGTGGCGATGTGGCCGGCTTTGAGCGCGGAGTTATTGTGGAATTTTCAGCGCGATTTCATTGAGGGGATCGGACGGTGGAGAGCGAATTGAAAAAAAAAAATGAATTTTTCACGCCATTTTTTAATCTTGTGAAATCTGAAAAATTCGGGATTGCAGCTATAGCCTTTGATTGTTATTTCAGTTATAGAATTTCTTTTAAGTGCTTACGCGTCAAGTGTAATAAGATTGTAAATAAATTATTAACAAAAAGAAGTGGCGTATATTTTACCAATCCGATTTTTTCGTCATGAATAAAAGATTGGCGATTCTTCGACAGAGTGTTCGTCCTCAATAAAAAAGGCAGAAAAAATACGTCGGCACGTACTTCCGGCTTTCGACGAACGTAACCGGAAACCGAGAAGTCGAATGAAGTGTTCCCACTGCAGCCGTGCATTTTTTCTCATTAAACAACCGTCAGTCAAATGGGACTAATTGAATCGCGACGCTGAAAATGAAGCATCGCCAGCCAATAAATGCGAATTCTTCGCGACGGTGCAAATTCCGCTGAGGAGAAAATTCCTGGTAAAGCGAAATGCACTGGACGTCGTACAGCTTAAATGAGTAGAGTGACCTTTCAAAAAATTTCAATTGAATTTTTTTTCTATCCTTTTACAATTTTTTTTATTCCGTAGTCCCTTTCGCTTCGAATTAAAGTTTTCAAACTTACAGCAACATATGAAGTTAATTACAAGAAAGTGTGAATGACAAATATCGGTACAAATTTTCGTATTTACACTAACAACATAGAACAATATTGTACTTTTGAATGAGGCACATGCTTGAACTCATCACATTTTTAATTTCACAGTTCAACTACCTATTCATTAATTGAAAAAAAAAATGTTCGAGATGCTCAATTGGTGCGGAAAAAATGACCCACGCAAGTAATAACAAACTGAAAGACCGTCGGGATGATTCATTCAAAAAGATCCCAATCGTTCTATTTGCCTGATTACTGGATTAGAAGAAAATTGCGAGCATTCGTCACGGGCGCCATTGCACCCATTAAAAAGCTGCCATCCTCGTGAAAACGCCAGCCGGCCATTATCTCCGTCGTATAGTCATTACATTGCGTCGCAGTCTCGGCCGCGCGAGGCTTATCGCCATCTCCTCGAAAAAGTTATCGCCGACTTTGACATTCGAAAGTTCGCGAGCTCGGCCAGTTGTTTTGGAAACAGCGACGACCGACAATTAGGACGAGGAGTCCAGAGCTCAGCTCGAGCAGGTGGCACGCTTAGTATAACACGAAAACGCGTGTCCGAGTCGCACGATGAAAAAAAAACGAAGTATGTTTTCACTGTGTCACGGATAAGCGGCCTCGTTTGTTTGTCCAATTTGCACGTCCAATTTTAATTTAAGCACTCTTCCTGCACCAACCTTTTTTTGTCTTGCATAGAACATGACGTACCCATTCGTTATGGGTGATTGAACTGGGCAAACTAGAAGCGTTGCTTTATTTTTTTAATTTAAAGAAAAGTATGGCTTTAAAATTAGATTCTCAGTTCAAATTCTCAAAAAAGGTCAGAGTTTGATATTTGCTTCCGACCATTTTTAAAAACTTTTTTTTCTTTTATCAGAACATTCGTTACTCTGATAATTATGCACTACTTTAAAATTTTCTTTAATTTTGAAAATTATGAACAAAATTATCCAGTAAAATACACGCATATAAATAATGAATTGATAATACAATAAGTGCGCGGGCATTTAAATGACAAAGTTTGACCTTATTATCCGAATAATGTTTAATTGCACATAATTCAGTTTCGAGCATACCAGGTCATATTAAATTCGAAAGAACGTGTTAAATTTATTGAAATCGATAATTAATAAAATCAAACGCGCTGAGCACAAAAAAAACTTAACTCCGTTCTCCGACACCGGAGGCTCGTTAAAAGAGCGCTTATACAGTGACTCAACGATGATTCAAATTGCAATTGTTCTTTTTTTCATAACGTTCCGTTGAATTACAATAAGGCTCCCGGCAATTCTTTAGCGCGTCGGCGCGAGATAAAAATTACAACCAGCCAGTTGCTAATTCAAAAATAGTCGGCGGGCTGTTTAACAATTCAAATTCTCAATTGCGGACGAGGACATTTTTTTTTCGCGTTCTCTCGTCGCGTGAAAAAAAATCTCAAAAAGAAATATTGACCCGCGCGCCTTTTCAAAAAAATTTAAGCGAACCGGTTGTACGCAAGTCTGTGGACATGCAGCGGCTTACGTGTGTGCGCCCGCCTTCCGGTGCGCGGGTCTTAACGAAGAGTTAGCGCGGGCACTAATGCGAATGGCCAATAAACGATATGTGGGTCCCCCGAAGCAGGTGCTTTTAGCGCGCGAGCGCAGGATGCTAACAGGCACTGACGACAGCTTGGAAAATTTATTTTTACCGTCTTAGCTAGTGAGAAACGGGACGCAGCACTCGAGGCCGCGATATTTTCGGTCCTCGATTCTTTTATTATAATTTCCCACAAAGGTTATACGTGCGCGGCGGGCAAAACAAGGCTGTTCAAACTCGCGATCGCGAGGCGCACTCGTCGATGCGAATTTACTCTGTACTCGTTATTCCGGTTCTGTAAACAAAATTAAACAAGTATGATTTTGCGAATCGAAGGTCCCCGATTGTTCCTGCGCGCGGGGGTTGCAGGGTCCGTAAACAGTTTTTTTAATGCAAACCGGCCGTTTAATTTGTCATACGCAGCCTGATTTAACGGCGAACTAGGAAACGAGGTGAGCACGCCGCGCAAAAAAAAGACTTTCAAGGATCGTTGAAACAAGAAAAAAAAATTAATTAACTTTTTTTCCGTATAATAACAACCTCGCCCGCAACTAGATTAATTTTTTTATTCAAACTGAATCAATAAAACAATAATTATAAACCGCGAACAATCGCGTCTCTTAAAATAGCCTGCGAGGCGCGCGCCGCGACTATAAATACATAACAGGACAACCTGCCTCGACCGATAAACATTATAAACTCCAAACAATCCAATCGACCCGAAAGTGCCTTGTACACAAGGAACTCTCGCGCAAAATCCACCGCAGCGATTTTTCCGCAAGAGGCATCCAGTACAAACTACTCCCGCGCCCGTATATGTATATACACTCGCGTACAAAATCGTCGGCGTGCGGCAGAAAGAGAGGAGGAAAAAAAGGAAAAAGCGGATATAATACAGAGGGTCACGCGCGAATCGAACCGGACACTTGTTGCGGCCTCGCCGCGGGCCCTTACCTGGGAAGGCGTGCGCAAGCGCGACCGAAGCCGCCAGCAGGAGGCAGATCTGCAGGCTCCTCATTTTTTCTTCGTTAATTCTTTTTCTCTCTTCTCGAGACACTGGCACTTGTTATATCGACTGAAAGTGTCTCCGGCGGGGGAGGATGGTCGGGGACTGTCGTTCGTGGTGCGCTCGGCGATTCGCTCCGGCAAAAGTCTCGGCGCGGACTGATGATCCGGCTATCGCGCTGCCGGCTACAAAAGCGGCGACGGCGAAGGTCACGCGGCCGCCGGGCCCCGGGAAAACGAGCGTGCCCATCCCCTTCTACGCGCTGCCTGCAGCCGAGAGGGAGAGAGAAGGCATCACCGGAGGAGGGAAGGAGTCGACGTGTCACTCGTTTGTCACTCGTTTGCCTTTATGCTCCGTCTTTCTCGCGCGCGATTTGCGCGCCTTGCATTTCGCCGGTGTGCGGGTGCAGCGCTTGCTCGCGCCGGTGTTCCGCGTGCCGCTGCTGTTAATGACTGCGGAATCATCGAGAAGGCACGACTTTGCGTTTTATTCGTTGCTGCTTTTATTTCTATTTGCAGATTTTCGCTGTTTCGTTAAAAACTCTTCTAAAAGTTTTCAGTCAACATTACTCACTATTTGAATAAGTGAACGGTTTTAGAGTACTGAAATAGTGAGAATTTCATTTTTTAAATAGAGTTTGCCCGCTGATTATAAAGTGAATCTCCAATTTCACTATTTCAGAAAAATTGTTCACTTATTCACAAAACAGTGAATTTTTCACGGAGAAATTTTATATGTAAGGGAGAACATTTTCTTCTGGATCGCGTTATCGAGTTTTTAATTAAAGCGAATATTTGGAATGCGGAAACGATATTTAGAGGTGGTGTGCTTTGGGATTAACATATTTTTTACACGACGTTTTGTTAGTTTTGTTGGTGTATAATGGAACTTTACTTTGTTTGATAGAACAGCTGCGTATGCGGTTTACAGCTTATCAGACAAAAATATCAGAATGTTGGAATTTAAGTACAAGTATATTAGTCTTAAAATTCTTCAAAACAATAATAATTAACTAGAAAAAAAGACGAGGATTATTATTAACTTTTTTCATTTTTAATTTTCAGTTTTAAATTACCTGTCAGTTAAGTGTAAGCACAATAATATTGACACACTCAAAGTTAATTTAGCATTCACCTTCAATTTAAAATCCCGTTATAAATTCGCAGTAAATCTTCAAAGAAATTATAGATACATTTCTACGTAAAATTAAAAAAAAAGTAAAAAAACTCATTGTTTCTCGATCCCATTTACGAGGAAAATTTCAAGCTCCTTATATTTACCGCATAAATAGTTTAGTGCTGCAGCTTGTATATATAGCATGCATATATATATATATACACTTCTGCAGCCACCGACCTATCAATTCATCTATTTTTCCTCTACCGAACCGGTCCCTCGTCGTGCTTCTCATTATGGATTATCTGCCGTTCGTTCGCTTTATGAGTGCAAACGAGGCTGCGAACCTGATGCACCGATCGTCTTCCTGCAGCGACGGCGGCGGCTCAAACTCGCTCGCTCGCTCTCGAGTCTAACATTGCCGACTCGCTGGTTTCTCTCCCTCGGCGTGCAGCGTCCTCCTCTGTGTGCCCTCGTCTTAACGCCGCCCATTCAAGCCTCCGCGGCATGAATAGAATTGTCGCGGCGATAAACGCGGCTCTTGTACCCGGAACTCCTTGTCAATGCGCTTCTTGGTATTATTTCTCTGCTGTGCGATTATTCTTTCATTTTTTTTTTGCATACTGATGATCGAAGTTCTGACGCCTATCCCTCAAAATATGAATAAGCGAAATGCACGTTGAATAAGTAAATGTACAATTGTTCGTAGTAAAACGTCTGTCGCTTATTCGATACATAGTGGAAGTTATTTGTCACTTTGAATAAGTGAATATACACTTGTTCGATGGGAATTTTATTTATTTATACTTAGATAATAGTTTGTTGTTTTTTGTTGGAGAGAGAGAGGGTTGGTTGCGCAAGATTCACGAGAAATATTTCAGCGGCGTTGACGATAAGCTGCGAGTACACAGCGATGTAGTTCGTTTCAGTGATAAGATATTTTCATGTGTCATTAATTTGTGGGAGAAATGTTTACGTTTGAATAGTGTAGTTGAACGTTTCACACGAGTCACTTTGCTAGCGCAATAAAAAATATTTATATAGTTGGTTGTAAATATTTATTTCAATTCAATATTATTATTCATTCTTATTGATAAACAAATTTAGTATTAATATTTGATCATACACAGAGTTAAGCGACGGCACATTTGACACAATTTTAATAATTTAAAATAACATAAATTTCTTTTTGTTGAAAAATGAACGTTTAAATAAATACAGTGAAATGCTTTTCATAAAGTATCGTAAATATACATAGCTTACAGATTTTGAATACATTTTATATGCATTATTAATAAATTAATACTTTACTAGCATAATAAAATAATGAAGTTGGATTAAAATAATAAACATTTTGAAACGCCCGGCAGCTTTGACAACTTCCCTCAAAATATTTTTATTCTACTCGATCAATTGCGTTACAAAGCACGTCCAATAAATTTTAATCACGTGTAAAGACTCCACTGGTAACATAAACGTCCAGCTTAATACTGACGTCTAGAAATAAAAATGATTATTACCATTACTCTTCGCTCTAAGATCGTAACACCTATAACAAGTGCCATTATTCTTTCCGCAAAGCAAAACGATGATAATTAATAATATTTAACAAAAAAAAAAAAAAAAGAAAACGACCACGTGGTTCGTTCCATTACATGCTAAGCAAACATCACCTCTGACTCACTCGCACGCGGAAGAATCGCGAAGCGTTATTTTCCGTCTCATCAATCGCAGTTCATTTATTCGCTCGCCTCGTTATTTACAAGATTTGAAAAATAATATTAATAATAATAAAAAAAAGGCAGAGCCATCAGAATTGCCGGTTATACGTCCGCCGCGGCGATCGAGAGGAGATTGGGGCGGAGAGAAGGAGACACGCGGCGAAGAATAAGAAATACAAGATTGGCGAAGTGTTATCGACTCCGGTGTGCCGGCCGAGCGAATATACATCGGACGGTCTTAAAAAGACTGCCGTGAGCCGTCTATATCGCTCGGCTTCTCGCAACTGCTCTCGGCGCGTTCAATAGTGCCGTCCAGTCGCGAAACGCGCGGATCTGGCCGTCGCCGCTGTGTCGCTCGCATCCGTCCCTCCTCGCATTGATCCTCTCGGTTTATTGCGGATGGGAGATTGACCGACTTTTTCACGGCGGCCAAAGAATGGAATTTTTTTTATTTGCTTAGGGATATATGCACCACTGCGGTCCGGGGGATCGTTTATGGGATCAGCGTTTTGGATCGTATAGAATTATTTTGGATGCCGCAATTGAATGTTACGCGGAGGAAGCGTCAGTTATAGTTAACATTGATTCTGGAGTTTTGCTTCATTAGAGGTTCTTTGAGTCCAATTTGTTTAATGCATTGTAGGATTCTTGTTTAATTTGATTGCAGCTACATTTATTATCTATTAGAGGCTAATGGTAAGCTATTTCCTGTGTAAGTATTCTATTTATCAGTAAATAATTTACTTTTGTCTCCATTTCTAGATTCACTGTAAGTTACATGTCAAATACTCAAAATAAATGTTTGTTTAAAAAAAAAAAAAAAAATGACGACAGCTACAATAAAAAATTTTAAGCATGAAAAGATAGAAATAATTCCTTTTTAGACGATTTTCATAGAATTTATGAAATTGAACTTATTATTCAGAAAAACAGGAAAATATCAAAGAATTAATAATAATTTAAAAGAGATCATAAATTAATTAGGCAAAAAATAGATGTTTTACAAAAAACACATAATAAATATATTCAGGCTCTCTAATTCATTCAGCAGATCATGAGATAATCGAGTACAAACATGAAAAAATAACACAGAAAATCTCAAGGAATACTTTTAACACGTTTTTAGAGAATTATTTTTATTTTTCTCTTGGGAGGCAATAAAAAAACAATTTTTAAGGAAACAAATATACAACATTACAGATACGCTATCGATTTGTTTGGATTCCGAAGCACTCGCACGGCGTGCACGCCCTATTGGCAAGTTCGAATCGCCGAGTCCCCGCATCGACATATCCGGCGTCGGTTCGAGCATCCTCGTGAAGTATATTGCGAATTGTCGGCACGAGTGAGCTACCGGCGCTATAAATAATGACGTGGGAGCTGTCGGTCGCGCCGGTGCCGTCGGCGGGACGCGTGCCTTGTATTACGAAGGCGTGCGTTTCTCCTCTTTCAATTACATAATTTGCTTTTGCGAGATGCCACCGGAGAACTTCACAGTTTTGCCAATCTCGTTCTTAGCGTTTCTTACTTGGCGCGTGACACTATTTTCCCGGCAGAGGACGTTTTATTATTTATACATTTTTTAAGTTTTTTTGCCCAGTAAATCTGGGGATGTAAAATGTTTGCTACTTATTGAATTAGCGGATGACTTTTGACTTTAAATATATCTTACTACTGTAGTATTCACGAAAATTTCAGATTTAAAAAAATAACTGATTTTAATTGGGTCATCTTTTAACGTTCTTGAGTAGTAGTATAATTAAATAACTCCGAGTTGATTTATTTAAGACGACGTGATGGTGATTATTCTTTACCTTAATTTGAAATTATTAGTTAATTTTATTATTACAAATAAAAACTTTGAAATACTTGAAACTTTGAGATCAATTCACAGATTATAAATTAATTCTCTTTTGCCCCTCAGTTTAACCGATTTTTGCCTCATTGTGGCTAGAAGGGTTTGGTCATCCTTTAAAGACCAGCCAATGTTTTGGATATTCGATGTGTATAACTTAAAATAATGTAAAAAGAAAAACAATGATATAGACGGTTTCAAACTGCTTTTATAATGACAAATAGTGTTCGAGTCTTACCCAAAATAGCAGCGATACCATCAGCGTTAAGACAAGTTTTTTTTCTTCTGATGACCACTTTCCGTTTGCTTTTCTACCCCTTAAGCAGTGCCTCTTCAGTAAATACTATGTCCATTAAGGCTCTAGCCAAAATCGTTGGCCGATCACAGTGGCGAAGAGTATTCGATAAAGAAAATAAATTTATGTAAATTTTTTATCGAAGTAACAATTCAATTACTTAAATTAAAATCGCATTAAAAATATAAAAACATGGATTATATATGAATCATAAAATAGTTACTAAAATTTTTTACGTTATTACTTTTATTTTCTTTTGTGAGCTTTAAGGTCCAAAGTCCTAAATTGTCATGTAAAAATTCATCATTGAATTGAGAGTTCAAATTGTTTTCGTAGTTTGTTTCAACTTGGTCTACTTTTTCTTTTTAAATGATTATACGAAAATGCAGAACTGTTATATATTTCTTAATGACCTGACTATTGGTTGTGCAATGCTTTATTTTCAGATAAATAATAGTTTATTTGTTTTGATGTGTTTACTTACTTATGATAATGTAGCAACTAAAATTTCTTTTCCTACTTTATAGGTATAAAATTTTCCAAATTTACCTTTCCTATCGAAAGTATTGCAGGAAAATGATTTAAAGTGCAGAATTATTTATGTGTGCCTATTAATTTAAACGAAAAAAAAAATACGTGTTTTAAATATTATAAAACTGTAGAATTAGTTAATATGATTATGTTAATAAAAAAATTATAAAAAATGCATATTTTTACAAGACGATAATAATATTTTTATACAGATTTGTATAGTTTGTAAAAAGTATATCAAGCTTTTATATAGTTTCAAAATGTTCATATCGTTTATAAAATTTATATAAACTATTTATAGAACCATTTCATTATACAAATAGTATAAAGTTGATTAAATAAGTTTTTTACAAAATATCTATAAATTTTTTCCACCTCATATCAGTTATTGCTAAATAACTTTTGTAAATTTGATTATTTTTGTAAGTGTTCTTACTTTTAATCAAGTCAATAATTTGTGGATGTGAATAAATAGAAGAAGAAGAATCGAATTATAAATTACACTTATTAAGTATATTTATTAATTAGATTACATACAATTACATTTTCATAAATATTTTGCTTTCGTTCACAAATTAAGGTTTTCTTGTCACGTAAAATAGGCTTAGACTTACATGCCACATTACATCGGCTTAAATTTCAATTGTACGGCTTCGTTTTTAGATACCGCTGCTAAATCCACGTACGATACTATGGTGTTGTTACACTCTCGATTATATTGAAATTTCAATTTGCATAATAAAAACGTTAATGATCCGAATTTTTGACATTATTGATTTTATAATCTTAAATTTATAAAAATAATAGCATTTCAAGATTTTTAATGATACAGATTATATTTTTCTTACAAACATATAAATTTTATATTCAGAGCATTGAAAAATTCAATTAAGACACTTGTACGTTAATTTTAAATCAGGCTGGACTTGTTTCTCTGGTGGATTCGGAGCTGTAACAGCCTCGCACATGAGAACTTTGGATCTGTCTTCAGCGGTGATATAAATAGAAGCAGTTATTACATTGTCACCCTCGGATTTTGTTTCTAAGGGCTTTCCACCTGTTTATTTCAACCAAACAACCATTGTAGTAACATATTCTTATAAAATTACATTTATAAATTTAAAAATTTGTAATACAAGAACTTACCCAGTGTTATAACAAGTTTTTCCAATTCTAACGAGGGTTGCGCTGCACATTGAATCTTTAAATTATCGCCTACTCTGAATCTAGACGCATCGAATTTCGTGTAGGCCTCGTATTGACATAATTTCATTCCACGCTGTTATTTTTAAATCGGAATAAAATTTTTGGACAGATTTACTTTATTCTATTGTATTCAAAGATGCGGTAAAATAATTTAAATACTTACATTATGAACCTCCTGTTCAAGCCTCACTTTATCTATTACTGAAAGAAAAAAACATTTTGAAACAGATTAGCACAAACAAATTTACTTTTTCATTCTCATTGGTCGTGAAAATAATGTGTAAATTGAACGGACCAGGTACTGATGCAGCAATTGAAATTAAAAGTGCGCACACGACGAGAAAGCAAAATTTTACATCCATTTTGTTAAGTTTGTATCAAATTGTTCGAGATCTTTAACTCTGCGAATCACTTAGAAGACTAACAATTTTGAAATCAATTCTTCGAATTTATATCCGAAGTTACAAGGTCAGAGATAATTATTTATCGGACTAAATTTATCCTGAAAATAGATAGTTACATCATTTTCTTATGAGCAACTGAAAATATGGCGTAGATTTTTTTGTAATAAATAAAATTTCATGATAATGATTTTATGAAAATATTTTTAGATGGAATAGTTACGTATTTAACCCCAAACGTCTTGAATCATTACGAAAAAATATGCTTACGATTCTAGGTGACGATAAATAATTCAAGTAATTTCAACATCGAATGTCGGATCAATTTTATTTATTTCTTCACTAGAAGAAGTACTACAGGGAAACAAAAAAATAAATAAACATTAATAAATCATTCTGTAATTTTTAGAAGTACGTACTTCAATTTTATATATTTTTTTAGACGTTCCTTTTTTTTGAAAACTTTTCAGTGAACGCGATACAGTTTAAAAGAAAAAATAAGCTTCACTCGTGTCTTCTTTTTTCAAATACTTGTAATTTGAATAAATAATCATGAGTCTACACTACACTTTATTCGTTATCGCTATCTAAATTGATTACACGGAGAGAAAAGTTCGAGTAAAAATTACTATTCTGTTATGTAATGCAGGGACAGACTCGACACATCAAAAATTTTTATTAAAAAGTATAAGAATACACTGATAGAAAAGATCCTTTGATCCAAAGCCAGTGTCTTTAATATAAAGCCGTGCGCATTTAATATAGTCCAAAGGCGTAGGTATTAGATGTAAAAAAACGGTGCATTAACTATTAAGCCATCCACAGGATTTTTGTCAGTAAAGACGATCGCGCAATAACTATTAAGAAATATTTCTTCAATGCTAATGCATACTTCTTTATTTCAAATACCATGAGAAAATTATTTTTTAAAGCCGCGAAGACTTTGGCTTAAAGAATCTTTTCTATCAGTGTATTTATTATAAGTTCAGCAAAATTTACTATAAATCTAGCAAATTTTACTATACTTTCTAGTAAAATTTCTTATTTGTCGAGTCTGTCCCTACGTCACAAAACAGTATAGTAATATTTACTAGAACTTTTCTCTGCGTGTAACATAACTCGCTCATCTCTAGGAATTAAAGTACGTCACGCGATCATTTCTTTGCGCAACCATTTCAATCTCTAATAATATAATCCCTCCAAGAAACAGTTCCATAATTAGTGCTAGTATTCCTATCTCCATAAACCTATGCAGGCAAAGCCCGAAGAAGACGCGAATGCGTCAAAGGCGCCATAGTCTTAGGTATACCTCCTCGCTCGCGATAAATTCGTTACCGCGCCCAGGGAAGAGATCGACTTGCCGGTCGGAAGCTCGCTTTGTCGGGAAAATTGAGGCTCGCGTATACGCATCTCTCTTCGCGTGCACTCCACGGCGCGGGCTTAAGTTTCCCATTCTGTACGGCTTCGGCGGGCGTCTCCTGCACCGCGGAGGCGGGTAACGGCGAAGTTGCGCCGTTAAGAAGCGAGCGGCCGGCGTTATTGTCAATAAAGGAAAGGAGGGGCTGAACTTTCGAGGCGCGAGCGCGCGCCGCCCGTCTTTGGCTCTCCGTCCGCCGAAATGAGCTTACGAGTGGGGTTTCTAAAAACTTGCCTGTCTCGAATGACTCCTTTGCTTCCTCCCTCGACGTTCCACCCGCGCCTTCTCATTCCTTACCGCCTCTTTCTCTCGATTTTTTTCTTCTTCTTCTTCTTCTTCTTCGAGTGAAAAGAGCTGCTTACCTCCTCGCGGTTACTTCGCCGCCGCGGCTTTGAGGGCGAATCTAAGCTCACAATGGGCAGCCGGGATTTTTAACGACGATATTTTTTTACGACCGGGAGGCGAGATTTTTCAGATAAAGCGGCAGACGGTGTCTCGGTGTAGTTATTGCCACGTACTGTTTCTTTTATGGCGGGTCTCTCTCTCTCTCTTTTTTTTATTTAGTTGGTGTGTAAACTCGCGGGGATCGCTTCGGATGCTCTAAAAGTTATTCGCTAAAAACAATGTAGTTTCGCGGCGATTTCGCTAACTACTTGAAGCGTTAAAATTTTTTATTAGATAATCAAAATTTATATATTCCCACGTGGTGTGATTTTAAATCAAAAAGTTTTATATTGCTGAAGTGAAGAAGGTGTACTTGTAATACAATGAGGCTGATGTTTCATTAAATTGAAAAAAAAAAATGTTGCTGCACTAAAGTGAATGTAATAGTGAAAAAAAGGAAAGATGTTTAATCGTTGGTGAGATGAAAAATGAATGGGAAGAATCAATGGCTACTTGTAAAATGTACATAAATAGGCCATTGTTGACTTGGTAATAGTAATATAAGCAAAAGTATTGGGGTGCTCAGGATTTTATTGGTGTACGTGGTAAAAATTTTATCGATTTGTCTTACGACTTTCTTGTATTTTATGTTAATGGCTCGTAACTCGGGAAATAATTTTTTTCTCTCGCTGCATTTAAGAATCCATAAAGGCCGCGAAAAATTCGTTTTCAATTTTATTCAACGGGAGGCTGTATCAGTTCTTAGCGGCCGCGGATGACGTTTTAATAGTATCATTTTTTTACGGCGCTCCTGCGTGGCCAACTGTAAATCGAGTATCGATTACCTGATGAAGAAATAAAATTTCCACAAATCAGGCGCCTCCGTACTCATACATATATACGATTTACTAAGCTATAGTTTTCCGCGCTTTTTACGGCTGTGGGTATAATTTTCTTTTTTCTTTACATAACACTGTAATAATTAATAGAATACGATTTTTATAGCCTTTGCAAAAATAAATTATTGAAAAAATTATTTACAAAACTCTTTGCACAAACTGGACTTTTATAATTAACTATTGAGCAGTTATGCATACTTTCAAAAGTAAATTGACATGTACCGACTAATTACTGACGAGTAGCTGTAGGTAAATTACTTAGAAATATTTTCAAATGTACCCACATAAAAAAATTTAAGTTAGGATAAAGTGTAACTAAATTTCATGTTTGACAGTCGTTGATATGTACATGGGCAATGAGACTTTACCGAACTTGCTTCTTATATATTTTATAGAAGTTTGTAAATGATTGATATAAACGGATACATTACCACTGAAGCTATAGAAAATTATTCTTTACATTTATTTGTTTTTAACGTTCGTCGTGTGAACGCCATTTAAATTGAATAAAAATTTCATCTGAAGCTTGTATAAAGTATTGCAAAATTATTTATCATTTAGTCTTATCGCCCGTGTTCATATCAACGACCGCCAAACATGAACTTCGGGTAAACTTTATCTCAACTTAAATTTTTTTACGCGGATAGACTGCTTTGAATCTGAAATCTAAGAAGTTTATCTTTAAAGAATGTGGAGATGAATCTAAAAGAAATGTTTTTACAATAAAATTGAAAAAAGCTGACTCAATCCTTTAAAATCATAATTTCTTTAAGGAACGATCTCCTATCGAATACACCTTATGCATCATTCATTTTCTTTTCTTTCCTGGAAATATGGCCGCACCATTACTGAAGCGTGTAAAACACGGCACTCGATCTTAACGATTTCCTTAATAAAACGCTGCGTACGCGCCTTTCCGATAAAAGATCACCTTGGCGAAAAAAAAAACATCCTCGTCTTTATAAAGCACCACTTTATAATGACAGCAGACCGCCCGCCACCGGCTCGTCTAGTTTATGAATTAAAAATAAATGACACCGAAAAGCCGTCGATGACAAACTCACTGGAGCACTCGCGCGCGCGCCTGCAAGTATCAATTATTATGGACGAGGGCTGCTGGGCGGAAGCGCGCGCCTCGCAGAAAAAAAAGGAGGAGAGAGAAAAAAGACCGGGAGGAGCGTCTCGCTTATTATCGCGTCGGTGCACCGTTAGCCCGGGCTCGGAATTTAAATAAGCCGGCGAGAAAAACGGGAGAGGGTGAAAGAGACAGAGAATGAGCGGGGGAGTGCAGTTGGCAAAGAGCAAGTTTGGGCGGGAGGGTACCACGCTCGCTTTATGCCTAACGATGCGCGAAAGCAGTCCGGTCCTCCTCGTGCTCCTTTATTGTTGCGTAATTAGATGGATGTCTCGCGGATTTTCAGCGGGAATTCTACCCCCCTCCCACCCCCTGAAAACCTTTACTCCCCCCTTTCTTGTTTTTACTCGGGCGCTGATGCAATTTGCATGAGGTGTTTGCGAAAAGGGGCTTTGATGAATCTCATGCGTGTTCTTTTGTCCTCTGTCGTGCGATGAAAAATAATGGATTGTGTAAAGAGAAGGGAATGAGGTTGTTTTCGAGAAATTACTCCGGGATCATTGTAATTACATGTCGGGACATTAATTATGCAGATGAGCACTCGATAAGTTTGAGAGCTGGTTAACGACTGTTTTCCGGACTGACTGTCTTCGTAGCTGCTCTTGAATTATTAAGTTTCTGAGGTAGGGAAGCTCGTAAACTGCAGATCGATGTAAATACTGCTTTCTTCTGCGAAGAGCGCATTTGGTGTATGTATTTCTTGCTTTACACTGTGCGCTATAAATAGACGTAATGGGCGTACTATGTGTGAAAGTATTACTGTTACTACTGCTTATTAGAGTATATTGTGTATTTTTTTAAGGATCTTTTCAAATTTCTTTTCTTAGAGATTTTGTAAGTAATTCGAGCTTACTCGTAAAAGTATTCGGTATGTTTGACAATCCCTTTGTAAAATTATTATCAATTTCGAATGTTATAATGCTTGGGTAAATGAACACATAATTATAAGTATTCGCAGTAATTTTATTAATTTTGATTACATTTTCTTGTAAATGAAACATTAATTAAATTTTAAATTAAATTTTCAGTTTTGATTCTCATAGTAGTGAATGTTTTATTAAAATTAAATCTAATTATTAACTTTTATTAAATGCATCATAAATGTATATCTCTTAAAAGTTGAGAATTATAATGGTTAAATAAAATGAACATTTTTTCAAATGTATTATTATGTAGTATATCTATTATCTTCGTTACATGAAAAAACAATTTTGTTATTATTGATTGGAAAAACTGCATGATACACAGTAAGCTTTATGGCGAAATTAAGTAATAAAACAAAAGTATTTTTTATACAAAGAGCTAATAGTTTAAAAAAAAGAATTTGAACAGAATTAATTAATTAAATATTCGTTGAACTTGGGAGATTTATAAGCAATACTAAGCTTTATAATGAATAATAAATTGTTAAAATTATTACTTTTGTACGCTTTAATTTAAAAACTTTTGTTTCTTTCAAGAAGTCTTTTACACAGTTTCAAGAAATCCCTAATTCGGACGTTTGACTCTCCTAGTTAGTAAGGATTATTATTTGATGAATGAAACAGAACTTGTTTGACGTTTAAGCTTTAGAATCTTCCAATTTTGTCAATTTGTTTGATGTCACCATTAACACATAACTATACTTGCAGATGTCATTAGTAATTTATTTTACATTTAACAGAAATTTTGGTTTAATCTTTATATGCAATTCTACTTTTAAGTACGCAAAACACTATGAATTGATAATTAGGGTTTATTACTTTCTCAGTAAAATGTAGATAATCGATTGTTATTTAATTTTTAAGATAATTTGTTATTTTTTATGTTTCAGCGTTCGGCGTACAATGCTGCACGTCTGCATTTTTATTTTTTTCCTTAAAGTGTGCACCTGCTATCTCCAAAGCAGACAAAAAAATCTTTTGAAATCACACACAGTAGAATTTATGAAAGGAGTACATCTCGAGGCTTTAAAGTCAAGTAGAATACAGAATAACGGGAAATGCTTGAGGTTAGTGCCAAGTGTCTAGCTGCCGTGTTCTTTTCAAATATTAAGAGCTAATGCTGGATCTTTTAAATTTCTGCCACCCAAAAATTTAACATAAAAAAACTCCCTTTTAAAAAAGCCAAGCAAATGGATTAATTACACAGCGAGTTAAGTTTCTTTTTCTTCGTCAAAGCAAATAAATGCCTGGTTTCACGATAAAATTGAATTTTAAAGAAACTTTTTCGATTAAGGATTTTTCTTAAATAAAGCATCGCCAAAGTGAGAGGGAAGCGGATACAGATAAAAGAGAAGAGAGCAGGCTCTTGGCAATATCGCTTTCAAGCAAGCCAGTCGCCAACATTAATCTGCCATTTAAAAGCGTCGCCAGGACAATTCCTTTCCGCGCAGACAAAGGAAAATTTGGCAGCGCTCCCTCCCAGACTTTACTCTGAGCGGACCTATGTAGAGCCATCCGCCGAATAAAAGAGGGCAAAATAAGTTGTTCGGCGCGTTGTATAAACTGTCTGAATTTTTAAAAGCACGCCCGCCGCCACGAACCGTAATGGCTGCGCCTTTGCCCGAGTTTTATGACGCCGCTCCAGTCATCGCGTCGCTCCCTCTTCTGTATAATAAACTGGTCCCTTTTTCCCCACGCCGGATTCCCCGTAATTGCTTTAAGAGCTTTCGCCGTGGCCCTTTTTCCGCGCTAAGCGATCTGCCCGTACGCACGCATGCCCACATTAAAATACCGCCGAGCTTCGTTGAGCTTTCGAGAGTATTCGGGTAATACGACTTAGGAGAGCTTTGAACTCTTGCAGCGTGCTAGTGAGGATTTAAGACTTTGATTTCCCGTTTTTTAAAAACTGTGCCAGATTGTTGTACATATTTTCATGGGTGTTTATGCACTTCCAGACGAAAAACCTGCTGATTCTTCGTGTTTTATTCGATTAATTACTGGTTTGAGTTGCAGTTGTACTGGATAATACTCATTCTGCATTACATTTAAAATTCGGTGTTATATTTTGCTTCTTAAAGCTAGCTCTTGTGACTGTACTAAATTAGAAACAAAATTTTCAGTAAAACAATTGTACCTCATGTTTTGCAAATAAAGTAAAGAAAAAGAATTATCTTTATCCTATATTTTGCGGAGAATTATTTATTTTTGTCGCTAATTAAGCAATTTGACTGTTCATAATTATCTGTTTTTTACGTGTTCCTTAGTTTAAATATATTAGCCTTAAAAAAAAACACTTAAATACTAATTACGAAGATGCCACATTTTTAACAACGACGTATTCTTAAATATTCAACAAAAATATTTATATCGACGATGCATTGAATTATTTTCAAGTTTCAATTTATGTAAATGCGGAAAAAAGAGTGACGTAAAAATTATTTTTACTGTTCTTGGTGCGCAAAACTCATCAATGAGTCACATATAGTCATTAACAATAAAATATATCCATACTTAGTTATCTTAATTCTATTCCGTAACACCTGAACCATCAAAATATTCCATTTACATCGCGTAAACTGCAGAATAATAAATTTTAATTTTTTCCCTTTATTTATCGTTGCAATAAAAGTTTTACGATTTTTTCCTATTATTTTCAAATTTTAATTATTTTAGCACGCTCCTTATAAGCAGATCTTATGGGACATCCGATAACGAATGTTTATTTACTTTTTATAGCCATCAAACGAAAGTGCAGCCACTGACGAACAGTACCGCTAAACCGTCAATTACCGTCCAGTCAAATTTAAACCAAATTCGAATCGTTTGATCAGATCGGCACCATTAAACAGTAGCTCGAATATTTGGCGCCGTTTCTATCGTCAGATGTAAGTCTCCCGATAATCCGCAGTAAGAGATTGCAAGTCCCCGGCTAAAGACATAAAGCAGCATAAAAGCGATCTAAAACGAAGCCGAGCGCTCGTCCGGCCATTGTAAAAGTGTGAATCATCGAAACGACTGATAGCGCGAGTTCGCGAAGGCTCGCGCACGAAGAAAGCGAATAACAATCGAGAAAAGCTGCTTACGTTAAGCGCCACGTAGGCGAAACGAAAAGTTACCGGGAAAACTCGACTTTACGGCGCAATCGATAAGGGCTGCACTCGCGTGGGTTTTTCTGGGGGTAGTAATTGAAGGTCTGCCTGTGAGAGGAGTCATGATTGAAGGAGCTATCGAGTTACGCGATTCGAAGATAAGATTCGATTGGTTTAAATTAATTATTTGTGCACGAAAAATATTTTTAATGACATCGAATTGTTTTAATATTTAAACAAAAGTGCCGTTAATTCGATCAGTAATAAGTAAATTATATACGGATGCTTATGTTATGCATTATTCTGAGAAAATTGAATTAAAAGAACAAAAGGTACTGTAAACTGGTAACTAATAATTGCTTTTAAATCATTTTAGGAATGAATAATCCAGCCTCACAAGTTAGTCATCCGCTTGGAAAGCCCACTGAGTTTCAAAGAGTTACGTAGAAAATATTGCACAAATAAAAATTATTAGAAAGGTTAAAATTTAAATTATTTTAAAAAAATGAGAATTGTTTCGTTTACAGTAGCCTAAATGTTTTTTTTTTCGTCAGCAAGATTATTCCGGCAGCTCGGATAAGAGAATCCAGTGAAATTAAAGGATTACAGAAACGTTATAGAAGAAGAAAGTAGTAAATAAAAATAGGGATAAGAGAAGACAGGGAAAGAGGATGAAAGAGGCATAACGCGGAAAAAGTGGTTAGTGTAATATCCCAAGTCACTCTCGTATGCATAGAATTTTTCAATAAGGATAAATATACGCCTTGTAGCTTTGAAGGCATCAAACTTTGTTTTGTGCTTAAGTGAAATTTGTCCTTTTTACAGTCGACGCACAGTTCGTCGAACTTGTTATTTATCACGTACATTTCTTTCGAGAAAAGTAATTTTCACACTTAAAATTAGAAACTTCGTGAATGCAAAACCACTCCTCGCCGGAAAAAGTGTAATTAAACGAGTACTTCGCTTTATTATCCGCCATTGCCATGCTCCGCGCGTTTTCAACAAAAAAAAAAAAATTTGAAAAAAAAAGCCGGCGAAATCTGCGATCGCATGAATTCCGATTAATTAAAGAATAGCAATCAAAAAAAAAGATCCCAAAACTTACGCGGATAGTACTTTTTTTTCAGTATTTGTGCCACACTTAAAATTCGAATGTCGCGACAAAGCGAAGGAGCAAACATTGCAATTATTTCAGTCGACTTGTCAATTTCAGCGGTGCAGGCTAGTTTAATAGTTACTCGCCCGTATATACAGCTGCTCAGGCGAAATCCCGTATTCCCGTATTATTTACTCGATTCGATCCGCCTAGCACCCCTTTTTTTCAGTTCGCAGTTCGCTTTTTTTTCCTCCCTCGCTCTAGATTTTCCGGTTTTTCTCGTGCAAACAGCATCGCTTAAGCCCCCCGTCGTTTATTCTTTGCTCCGCCTTCCACCCCACCCTCTTCTCACTTTTTTTTTGCCCGCCAACTCGAAGCGTGAGCTGCACACTGGTTCGCCATTATCGGATATCGACACCTCGTCGCTGCCGCTGCAACGATCGACTTTAGGCACGTGAGTTTAATGACGCCGGTGTATTAGAATCGGAAGTGTATTTTATGTAAATCGATGAGGTTGTAAAGGTATATCCATTTAGCGGCTGTTAAAAACTTTTTTATTGTCGTCGTGATGAAATTATGCGCCGACCGATGCAATCTGCGTCGTCTATGTGCGCTTTTCTTTTGTAGAGATAGCCGTTTGCTTCATTTTCGCGATGCTTCTTTTTAAACGGGGATTCTCTTTTTTTTTATGTACCGCTGTGCTAAAGATGCTGCGATGGAGATTTTTCTTTTTAGATGGTGATTGAAAAAATAAAAGTTTGTAATCTTGAAAATTTACCGACCAGTTGTTATCTTTATACTTCGGAGCGCGGAGAGAAGAAAAAAGATGCAGGAAGCAATAAGTGCACTTGAATAACAGTTTCTAGGAAATTATTTCTGATGTAATAAGCGCAATTTATCGGAATCGATGCTGTACAATCAGCACATTTTTTTTTACTGGCAATCAATAATTTACTTGTAAACTCAAGGAGATTTATCAGTAATATAGCAAGACTCATTTCCCGAACAGTTAAAATCATTAGGAAATTGCAATAAGCAATTCGTTTAAATGTTAATCGAATGATCAAAGATAATTTTACTATAAAATTAGATGAATGCCCATTTGTTGAAATTGATATTAAGATTTAATTTGACATTTGATTTTAATGCATTACTAAATAACGCCCTTAATAAACGTGCTTTGAATTAATTTCCATAACATTTAATGAATTCACTATACCGTGTAAATGCTTATTAAAAATGTATTTTAATTAAAATTCTCGTTTTGATACATTTTAATTAAAATTCTCATTTTCAAACGTTTCAATTCACTTAATTATTTAAAATACTTAACAAAACATAAAATATACAACAATGACAAATGAAATTTAATCAAAAGAAAACGTATTTTAACGTTAAACAAAAAAAAAAGAACAAGAATCTTATAAATTCAATCCATTTAAACACGACAAATATCTTATTGCCCCATTCATAATTCTCATTCAATTGTACAGCCAGGCTGTGAGGGTAAAACTAAGAGAATCTTGTAAACTGTCATTGCGGCGGTGCTGCAATTACTCTCGCTCAGATAAAAATGAAGAATGAAATTCAGGCCATTCGGTTCTGTGGCCCGCGCGCGCGCATGCGCGTGTACACACGCACTTACGGGGAATGAAACTATTACCGTCGGGCCATTTGTACGTTACCGCGGCACGAATTATCATTTATTGCGGCTACGGAGAGTAAAGCGCGATAGCGACGATGATGAAGTCGGCGGTGCCGGGGAAATATCCTGAACTCCATTGCGCGCGCCACCGACTTCCTTGCGCACCTCCTCGCCCCATCCTCTTGGTCTCTCTCTTCTTTCTCGACTTACGCTTTTCGCGAATGGACACTTATCGTGACTTAGTGAGCTTCGCAAGATTGCTGCATTTACATTTGCGCTAAATTGTGTACGAAGAATTTCCTGATTTTTCTCCTTTTCTTATGCCTCGCGGAGGAAAAAATTAATAGGGGAGAATAGCGAGGACTTTACTCTCTTTGACGGCTTCCTTGGAGTCTGGCGCGAGAGTATTTTATTTATTTGACGCGAGGTTCGGAACTTTAGATCGTAGATTTTACATTGTCGGAAAATTTAGGAGCTAGAATATGTTAAATATCAAATATAATCTAGGCAATAGTTGCTAAATTTTCCGGCAGGGTAGAATGGCTTTTAATGTTTAAAAATGAAGGAAGCAAAAATTCTCGACCTCTTATTGATAGTATTTTTTGACCAAGCAAGTTCAATAGTATACATCAATTAATAAGTCGATTAATAAATTCGTTTTAGATTTATTTAATAATAATTAGTCTTTGTTTTTTGCATCGTTGCATTAGCTGAGAATTTAAAGAGGATATCTATAATTTTTTACAAAAATATTTTTTAAAAAGAATTTGCATTAATTTTGAAATAAATTCAGATTCGGAAAATGCCTTTCTACTTTTACGATCTTGAATTTTTAATATAACTTCAACTTTTTCCTTTTATTATCGATAACTTTGAGAAAAAGTAACATTGTTTAGTGTTTTTATGTAGTGAATTTTTAATATAACTTCAACTTTTTCCTTTTATTATCGATAACTTTGAGAAAAAAATAACATTATTTAGTGTTATGAGGAGGAAACTGTAGGATTATTCTTGAACTATCCCTCTAAAAAGGAATAAGTGAAATTTATATCAAATAAGTGAATATAGATTAATTCTACGCAATAAGTCGTTCACCACTTATTCGATGTAAATTTCACTTATTCATTTCTAAGCAGTTTGGTAACATTTACTGGAACTGTGCAAGAAAGCAATTATTTTCGCATTTGCAATCAATAAATTGTGTAGATTTGAAATGTCGTTTTTAATAGAATAATTGTGCGCAATTAACATTCTATTATTATAAAGTACAATTATAATAAAATGTCTACTATTATACAAAATACAATTATAATAATACATAATACCTGCTGGATTAAAAACTATTGATCAAAAGAGCCTTCTATTATTTTTACACACAAAAAAACATAATACCAATAAAATTCGTGATCTGGAGTACCGGTGCTCTGCTGGTTTACGAACGTTTCTTTTGGCATTATCCAAGCGATGATTCAAGTTGACAACACCTGTTTCTTAGCACTCAACGTGCTTTTAATTATTTCCAATGCACATAAAACCTACACCGGCCGAGCTAAGAGTCCTTGCGTCGGAGTTTCGTCGGAGCCAATCAGACGTCCCAGTTGACGGGGGAAATTTGCGGTCGGTGTAATCAGCCCATTAACGATTGGACCCGTCAGGTAAACACAAGCGAACACCCGGAGACGAGAAATCGTTCAAATAGCTGTTGCGGCTTAGCCGCGCTTAAGGTCGGCAGTTCAGTTGGTTTAGGATGGACGTCAGGGGGCGAAGTCTCCTCCGTCGTCGTCAGCTCTGCGATTGGCTTTTATCGACTGTGGAGCCACCTCATCATATTCTCGCCGCGATCGACGGGCGTGAGACTGTAAACAACAACATCGCCTAAGAGAGGTTTTCTCGTTGTTTTTTTTTTTGGCAAAGCGCGGAGAGGAAGTTTGCTGTGGAATCCCTATTGGATTGCGCAAAATCATTGTTTTTATTTACATTTTTTGTCGTGTCTAATTAGAAATCAATTGCATTTGGTTTTCTATTCTTTAAGCTATTCACAAGGGGTTGCCAGGTGTGCTTTTTAACATTTTGGTAAAGAATGAGTTTTTTTTTGGAATTTGTACTGTACGTAATTTGCTTAATCGCGGTCTTAAAAAATACATTGTGCAGCGTCGGATTCAAATAAACTTTTTCGATTACATTAATCCAATTTGGTTGTTAATAATTTCTGGGTTTCGCATATAAAAAATGCGCCATCTTACTCGACTTATTTGTATGAATCCTAACAGTATCCAATAGAAGATAAAATGCCAAGAAATATTTATATTTGACCGTAATATAGAAACTTAATTTTTGTAAAAATATTTTACATTGGACCTTTTTTTCCAATAGTATACGGTCTCTAAAAACATCAGAAAAAAAACACAATTGCACTATGAAAACTGGAGATATGAAGTTTCCAAATAAAAATAGATGGCTTGTTCAATGGCACATTTAAAGAAAAAAGCGATTGCGGTTGAAAAATAAAATAGAGAGATCGTCGGTGTAGTTCAGAGAATTACATTATATCAAATTACACATACGGTAGTGCGACTACTTTTCACTCTCGGATACAGTATTAATGCTGACATATATTGCATTACGCCCAGTGGGCAGACTTAGTCTAGCAGTTAACGAGCTTTGCCCATCTCCGCTAGCGGCGGTCTTTTTACTGTCTCAATTTAGAACCTCGAGATTTCGCTTTGTTTGCGCAAAGTCGTCCTGAAAGGCCGGAAATTTTCCAGGGAAATAGAGTTACTGGCAGAGCAAGGAAAATGTGCAACTTCATCTCAGAAGAATAATGGAGAGAGTGTGTGGCTTCGATGTGCGGATGAATAGGGAAGGCTTGAGTGAACGCACTTTTTAGAAGTACCGCTTTTATTTTACTCTTTATACTGTTCTTTGCGTCAAAAATGAAAACTCATTTTAAGAATGATTTAATCTCTTGCTTGTGATTGATATACGCGTGTAGACTTTTAGTAAAATATTTTTTAAAGTTTTTTAATAAACTTTAGTAAGATGTAAAGAATTGTAAAACAAATACATCTTTTATTCCTTTTGTCAGCTTAATCGCGGTAAATAATTTTGTAATTGTCAATTTAAAGTAAACTATCAATGAATAAAAAAAATAGTCGCAGATGAATTATTTATATTCTCGAGCGGTAGAATAAAAATTCAACGTTCAAAGACGTTAAGACATTTAAAGAAAGCTCATTTTTATTTAACACCGAAAAGAAGAAAAGAAAAATTGACAGGCAGATAGTACTAAAATATATATAGAAACGGTAAATTTCAGATATAAAGAAAATTTTGTAATTAAGAGCGAATATGAGCTGGCAGGCGAAATAAGTCTAAAGTGTTAAAAAGTGCAGTATCCACACGTGAACGCCAAAGCCTTAGGTATTTATGGCAAATTATTGTTTTTCCTGAATTAAGTACAATTATAATGATGGCATGTTTGAATATACATTGGTATGTACTTTATTCATTGTCAGATTCTTAAATTCTTCGTTTTTCAAGCCCGTCAAAGAAATAATACACTTAAATATTCGTTTAATGTCAAAGCTCTTCCTCGTGCTGTCAGAATCCTTTTATCGTTCAATTTATTATTTTACCTACGTATCTTATACAAGGAAACGAATTTTCTCATTTCAGTCAAAAAGAAAACGTCTGCACCTCCCGCTCTAGAAAAGAAAAAAAAAGTGGTTGAACATAAAATCGATGCCTCTTGACCTGCACTGACCTTAGGGTCAAATTCACCTGTTTCAAATATTGATATTACGCAATCCCCGTTTCAACTTGCCATTTATCAAATATACAGTATACTCGGCCATGAATTCCAATCAAAATTTACACGACAACATTAACATTACAAATGAGCTCCCGAATCCTGGAAATTCGAAGGTGAAACTTGGGGTTCAACGAACAAATTCATTAAGTCACCGTTAATTTCCAGATTTGTGGATCAATTAAGAACTACAACTCTATATACACGCGTCGCATGGGAATGCACATAAAAGAAAACCTTCGTTTATTTCAGATCTTATCGTCGCTTTGATGAAGATTAACCGTGAGCCAATTATTTTTACGGCTCCACTTATTTATCTCCGTCATCGCTCATCGTCCATCCCACAAACGTAAAATAATCCACCCCCACCCCCAACCCTGCACTCTCGACTGCTCACCCCCGCCCGCGCGTATCAATACCCCGTAACAATTACGCAATCGTAAATTCCACTCGGCGGGTATATTTCGAGCTCCCGATTAGCATCTACACTGCGTTACATACCTTATGCCCCATAAGCCGGGCGAAGTTTACCCCCTCGGGGTGGTGTTTTAAAAGCGGCGGCTCGTCGTATTATGCGGAAGTCGCGGCGGTCGCGCGTGAAAAGCCCTTCCGTGCGCCACTCGAATAAACATTAGGGAATCGCGCGGCACGATGGAATTGATTACCGCGAAGCCGCTTGGCCGCGTTAATCGCCGATAAGAGCGTCGTACTCATAATGATAGTTATTTGCAGCGTAGAGCGCGGCCGAGAGTAGGCCCTCGGCGGGTTTATGCGGGGCCTCGTTGCCGCTAATTTTTATGGACTTCCGCGTGACTTTGATGACTCATTTCGGAGCGACGATCTTATTACGGCGGCCTAGCGGCTTTGGACGCGCGTACACGCGGCGCTTGCGGGGGGAGGGGCGGGGGGGACTCTCGAGGGGGTGCGGAGTGGCTCCCGACTACTTAGCACTGCCGCTGCTGGTTCGAAAATTTTGAATTGCAGCGCACTTGGGTCTCGCTATGTGGAGGATTTTTTTTTTTTACGATCGCGAAGTTTTCCATTAAGCTCGCTCTCGGCTCTTTGTGATTCTTAATGAGTATTTGGCATTGAATTTGTCTGTTACTCGGGTAATAAAAATTTTATTACAGGAAATTGGATTTGTGCGCGAGATCTTTGGCATATTTTTTTTGTAAACTTTAGTATAAATATTTATCTATTTATATTAAACGGACGCAAGAAATCTTGACAATTGAAAATTGCGAAAGTTAATGCAGTACAGAAAAAAGTTTCTTATGCAAGAGTTGAGTTTAATAATATATTAGAAATCGAAGGACTAATATAAGATGATCTAATAATTTCAATTTCAAAGAAATTTGCATATTTTATCGTGATTTATGGATCAATACTGCTTTTAAAAGTCAGAATAAGATCAATATCTTACGTAGAACACCTATTCCTTTTTTCCAGTATAAATGAGTAAATCGACCGAATTTGCAAGTAATGAGTTAATTCATGCAAAATTAAGGACAATGTAAATAGTTGATTCCAAACGCACCTCTAAAATCGGTGGTTGATTTCCCAGTTGATAGTATGTTCTGCGTGTATTGAGAACGTCGTATTTAAGTGAAAAAGCATACGCATATAAATCTTCAACACAAGATTTGCATTGCAATTCACGATTCTCCGTATAATAATGATATGTTTTAACATTTCTTTACCTACAAAATGAGATGCAATCATTTTGTTGAATTTTTTCAAGCGTATTTCTCTGATTATGTGTATTTAGAACGTGCATTTGTCGTTTAACAAACAGTCTGATAATGTTTCACTTAATTCCTTGTCCCAGTTGCTTATCACCTCCCTCATGTGTATTAAAAAGTCTCATTAATGTTTAGACAAATTCCTCGCACGGACAAGCGCATTAAAATAGTTTTTTCTTTCTAAAAAAAAAAACCGCACCGTAATAACGGACACTCGCAGCTTACACATCGACATTTCGTATTCATATACAAACGACCGCGGATGCAGCCAGGATCCTTCCGGAGAAGCAAAAAAAAAAAAATACTTCCAGAATTCAATCGCGTAGTTACGTCGTATAAAGCGGCGATTTGGAGAGGCTCCCAGTAACATGGATCGCCTTTATCCAGCGTCGCGCTCAGATCAAGGGGGAGGGATGGTTAGCGCTGAATTTGAAAGTCAAAGAAAGGCGAGGTCACAAAGGAGGCTGGCTGTCGGGAGCATCCGCGGCCGTCGCCGTTTTTCCCCGGCGGAGCGCACCTGTCGCCCGCACGCGTCCCAATAAATATCCATTCGCCGGCGGGGCGCGGCCGCGACAATGAAGTTATAAGAATGCGCCGGGCGTCCGCAAGCCCGACGGATGATTCAATAACGCAACTGCGCAAAAAGGTGCGCGAGATTGTACGCGCTCCGCTTAAACGTCCGCAGCGATGTTGCGGGTACACCTGCTGCGGGATTTTTTTTTTTGGGCGGAGATAAATCCGCGGGGGTGTCTGTGCGAGCTGAGGTGCGGATGTAGTTTTTTTTTTCTCTTTGAGAGTCCGGGGATTGATTTAGCGGAGGGTTTATTACTGCTTTTTGGGAGGAGAGGATTTTCGGGGATATCGGCGGGTTTATTTAAGTCGTTTAGTTGATTGCAAAGCGGTGCGCGGAGAAATACTAAAAGTTATTTAACTGCTTTCCTTTTTTTTTATTCTTTATTCTCGCTTTTTATACAGTGATTCGATGTAATCGAGCTTCTAAATCCTCAGTATTGCATTTCAAAGTATAAAATTTCACTTTCTCTTTTTCGTTTTCATTTAGTTTTCCTGCGGATCAGTGAAAGCATATTAATTACGAGAAATCGTAATGGATATAGCTTGCGCATACATTTTGGCGAAAATAGAAGGGTAATAACTATATAAATTATTTCGGAAAATGAAACATTAATTTTATTAAATTTTATAAATCATTTCGAAAGCACTTAAATTAAGCGTCAGATAATTTGTTCAAATAGATATTACCGAAAAACGCATCAATATTACAGTACCACATTATATCAAAATTAAGTGAAAATGTAAAGGCTTTCATGGTCGCAGTGTAACATCCTTTGATTTCCCACAGCCTCTGCGCTGTCAAAGGAATTTCAAACAGCTTCAATTTATGCAGGTCGGCTGGGTCATTCGAAAAATAAGAACATTAAATAAGCCAGAGACTGGCCGCTCGATTCCTTCCAGGAAAAAAAACGACTAAAAAAGGCGAAAAAAGGTGTACGCGAAAAACCTCATACCTTCTTCACCGTCATCGCCCACCCCACCCACTGGAGGAGTTCTCCAGGAAACGGCACCTCGCACCCTTAAAATGTTGAATCTAATTTCCAAGTAAATTCACTTTGGAACTCGTGCGCCGGTGGCTCGCAGGACGATAGCCAGGGCGCGGCAGCTCCCTCAAAGCGGCGTCTGGGTTCCGCCGTCAATTATCCTCTGGCGCTCGCGCGCGTCAGTCGAGTCTTTGAGAGGGCGATACCGCCAGTTCAATATTATCACGACACTTAGCCCCCTGTAATGCAGAGCCGCGCCGCAGAGCGCAAGCAGCTTAATTCCATTTTGCAATTACGCACACGCTGGACTCGAGCCTCTACCCTCGTTTCACCCCTTGTCGGCACTCGACCAATGACTTGGGCGCTATTTCGCGAGAGCCGCGCGTAGTACGTCACTCTGTGTGTTCGGCCGCTTGCGACTGGTCACATTTGATGCATTAGGCCAAATGGCGCTGCTTTATCGCGCTCCGTATAAGCGGGGAGGGTGCACGTGCGAGGAAATATCGGCCGCTATTTATTAGTGCTTTTCTTACGCGCCTGGGTGTTTTTATCGGGATATTTATATGGCAGATTGGTAACATTCATTGAAATTAATGCAACTTGCACGACTTGTAGTTCGGCGCAGATGACAGTTATTTTTTTCAATAAAGGTTTTCCTACGCGGCAGTTACCTTTATTGCTGCCGTTTGGTTTAGAAATTAATTGGAGTCATTTTTTTCTTGCTACAAATGGACATTTTACGATAATCGAAAGCCATTTTTTTTTGTTAACCCAGAAGTATTTTGCAATTTTTGTTGTCGGAATTTCACCCTCCCTTTTTTGCGGATATACATATCATCCCGGAAAAATTGACAGAATTTATTGTCCTTGCGTTATTCGATAATTTTAGTTTTTACGTTTTTCTCGTTTTACCACTTAACTAATTGATTAAATGTAACTTTTACAGTGAAACGTTAATAATTTAAAGTGTATTGAAGTAATTACACCGAAAAAAAAGAACATTTACATAGTAAATTCAACTGAGAAATTGGAAAATAATTTATCTTTCCGAATTTTCAGTAGAATCTGCTTTACAGAAATGCCGAATCTGTACTTTCCTGCAGAGTAAGATCTGCTTTAAAATATGTTAATTTTACCGATTTTACAAATCATTTTTACCCTAAATTTTTAGTCTAGCAGATATTACTGTTATGATACAGTAAGAACTACTTCTTTTTTCGGTGAGATTTTATATGAGGAAAGAAAAGTTCTTGTAAAAATAACTATACTGTTTTATAATGCAAGGACAGACTGAAGAAATAACAATTTTTACTACACTTTTTAGTAAAATTTTTTATTTGTCGAGTTTGTCTCTGCGTTACGAAACAGTATAATAATTTTCACAAGAACGTTGTTCTCCGTGTAAATCTTCTAAAAATTATTATCGTCAAGTTTTTAACACTTATTTTTAAATCTCTGTTAACGAAACGCTCGAATAGAAATTATTATAATATTAAAGCATTCAAGAAACGGAATAACCAATACGATAATACCTAACTAATCGGGGTCATTGCGGGCGTATCTGCCTCTTTATCTCACAATTATCCCGTACCACTAAAGGAAAATTCTGCACCATTAATTTACCTGCTAAAATAGATGAATAATCCCGGCTATTTGAAGGAATTCCCTCGCTCTGGTGCCGATGTTTCTGTAGGCATAATGGCTTATTCAAGTTAACATCTCTGTGCATATCGGTAGCGCAGATAAACATAGCCTGGTCATAGTAGTGCACACAGACCTGTTTATCTAAAAATTGCCGGATCATCCTTCTGGCTCAAACGAGCGCACATCCCAACGAGTTTGTGTGTAGAGGTGGTCTCTTGCTTTTGCTTAAGTGCCTTCTGCGTGCTGCACACGCACACACACACACATACATAAGCGGGCAGGGCTAATCGATTTGAAGTGACTAAACTAATCGACGTCGCGTGGAGAGCAATATGTGTATGCACGGCTCATGATTTTCAAACCGGGATATTGATCAAGCAACGGTGAGTTTCAAATATATTGTATATTATTTTTCGAGTTTCACCCCCCATACACACACTACTGCTGAATGAGCCACGTAATTTTTTTTATTTATTTTTTAAATTATTCGTCGGTTGAAAACGCTATGCTCGTTGAAAAAAATCGAGGAAACGTATTTATTTGAAAAAAAAAACTAAGTAAAACTCAATTACAGGAGAGTGTAGTGCATTTAAAAATGCACCGATATGATTAGTGCTCGTTACGATTGTTGGAAAAGTATTCCTGGTAGGTTTTAACCGACATGCGGTAGAGTAAAATCCGACATTTGAGCTACAGGTACTTTCAAACAATGGTCGCTTTTATGCTCGAAATTTTTTATTACTTTACATTTTTATTACTCTGATTACGACGAACTTTTTTGGATGCGGATTTTATGAATTTTGGAAGAATTTTATGGCAAAAGTTAATATTCACATCAGTGTTTGAAACGACAAAGATCTACTCTAATTAATTTAAAATAAATAAATAAAATGAACATAACAGAAATAGATTGATATCTTGCCATGCCCGTCTGTTACTACTTCACGTATATCGGATCCTGTCTGCTGTCATTTCCGAAAAAAAAATTGAGTAATTGCTTAACAGACTCTGAAAAAGACTTCAAAAGAATTATTAAGGTGCGCGCTTAAAGTGAAAAATTGCATGGTATAAAAAAAACAATGGAAATTGAAAAATACTTTAAAATTTCAGGCGGAACCTAAAATGATGACAATGCAAATCGATAAAAAAAAGAGTTGTTATTCATGCGTGCATGACATTCTTCCATTGTGTTATATAACTTTACGTACGAACAATGATTTTTCGCATGATTGGCGCAATTGAAATTCGTGACTGAAGATTATATTACGTGCTGCTCGCTCATTCGTGAGTGAAATAACACGTCGAAATTCGTCATCGAGCGTTTCAGCGCCCGTCTAGAAAATCGTCGAGTCCGTGCGGGGTGCGCGCGCCACCCCCACCCCCTTCCCTCCCGCCCCATCAAGCCCGATGTTGATCGATAAATTTTTCAACACCGGGCGTGAGCGCCGGTGTAACGGCGCTTTTGTGCACTCGAATTGAGCGAGCAGTTACATTTTTGAAAGAGCACCCCCTTCCACCCTCAAAATGGCTTTTCACTTTTCGCACATCGATTCTCGCGCGAGCGAGTATAAGCGATCGCGGGAAAATATCCCCGCGTCTCGGCTGTAAAGTTTAATTGGATTTTAAATTAGAAGGGCTCCTCTTTGACAAATCGCCGAGGAATGATAATGGAACTTTCCCGGACCATTTAATGAGATTTAAATTTAGCGGGCTTGCATTTTATTTCAAGCTACGGAGTTTCGAGTTTGCGCGCCGGGCTGTTTGATAAAGACCATCGAATTGCGTACCTTTCACCGGTATATTTATTGTGAAATTTGACGAGGGTATAGCAATCTGAATTCTCTGATAGAATAATGAAGGGTGCACGTGGTATCCCCTTGACAAGTATACTTGGATGTTTGCTGCGAGGATTGGAGTAGAGTGATCGATGTTTAGTAGTATCAGGTTGTATACAGTTTTGAGAGCAACATTTTTTTTCTCTATTTTTTTTTTTGTAAATTTTATTTTTTTGCAAGTGATATAATACAGTATTGAAAGAGATTAAACTGGAAGTTCATGTTTAGAAACAGATTATAAATATCAATAATCGGTCGCTTTTAAGATTCTTCCATTCTGAATTTCAGTTTAAAAGAACGACAGAATTACATACCGACCTACCCTGTATTATTGGAGTTATCGAAAATCGAATGCAGCGCACATGCTACATGCGGCACTAGAAGGTCTAAAATTGTGTAATCTATTATTTTCAATGGCTTTGGACGAAACATTAAACAAATTTCTTCCATTTTTAAATGAAATATTTATATAAACTGCAAAATTCGCATTGTATGCATTTTTGTTTTTAAACAAATAAAAGTATCTAGAAACATATAGTAAAAATTACTATTCTGTTTTGTAATGCAGGGACAGATTCGACAAATAAAAAATTTTACTAAAAAGTATAGTAAAATGTGCTAGAATTACAGGAAACTTTACTACAAGTCTAGCAAATTTTACTATACTTTTCAGTAATTTTTTTTATTTGTCGAGTTTGTTCCTGCATTACAAAACAGTATAGCAATTTTTATTAGACTTTTCTCTCAGTGTAGATTCTAGAGAATAGAAAAACATTATCAAGATCAGTATTTATTATCCATTTTTTTTAATTAAATTCTAGAATAACTACAAACTTTTATTAACGGATAACTATTTGTTTTATTCTATTTAAATAGACAGATCCGATTTCTTTGATAAACTTAAATGAAAAATTAAATCCGCAACGAAACTCTTTGAACATGTCGCGTTCTATAACAAAACATCTATCCACATTTCCTGTCATCGTTTTAGTAAAAACAGATTATTCACTACTAACTGTCTATTGTTCAGTACTCCTTAATATAAATTATAAAATACTCAAATTAAAATTTTCTATCTAAAGTCCATAGCAAAAAAATGCACGAAAAAATAAACATTGATTCACGTACATCTGCAAGTACAAGCGTTTAACAACAAACGCAATGCCAGCTCGCTTAAATCATCAAAGAGACTCATAAATTTTCGAGGAATCCACTTTTGTATCATCGCAAAAAGTCCTCGATGAAATATTCAGCCGTCATCCCGCGAATCCCCTCATTAAAGAAGAAAAACCGCGCGCAATTAAAAAAGCAGGGAAGGAAGCCGAACAAAACGCGCGCGTCCGCGTGTCACGGTATACGCTCAGCTGCAACAATACAAGTCGATAGCTGCTGCTTAAACACACATTACTCGCCGAGCATTCGCCGGAGGGAAAGTGCAATTTCCGAAGCTCCGTCGTCGGCGCACCTCCACCCCCTCACCCCCGTCGAAGAAATGCCCGCCACGAGGGCAAATATTTTTTTTTGAGAGGCGCGCACGTCGGCCGGACGCGAACGCATTCGAGTGGCGGCGTCCTTCGCTGTTCGAGGCTCGAGCACCCGTTGGAGAGTTTCCTCTTCGTGATTTTTCGCCGAGGGATCGCTCGAGAAATATCGGGCATTCGATCGCGGCGATGAGACACCCGAGCCCACGGCAGAGACGGATAAGTGGCTATCGATTGTTTTGTAAATTCAGGGCTCGTAATGGCGGCGTTTTACGGGGGATAATGGATACAGCCGCGAGGGGCGTGAAAACGCGGCAGGACTGACGGCCGATTTGGAAAATTGTCCGGGGATCCGGCTTTTGGAGCCGGCCGACGGATGAGCGATTTTTAGTGCTGGATGGTGTATTCCAGAATTTTTATTTTATTTTTTTTAGTGAACTAGTAGTATGCGGCTAGAAAAAATATCTTGTCTTTTTTTTGTGAATATTCGATGTTTAGGCCTTTCAGAACAGTGGAAAATTTATTTGTCCAATAAATCAGAACGGTATATCTTAATGTTATCGTAATACATTTATTTAAAATAATGTGAGAATAATTAAAATATTTAAAAATAGCGCGATGACTGTTAGTGAAATCGGACAAACATAAACTTCTTTTATCGTTTTAATTGAAATATTAAATTCAGATTGCAACATTTTGAGAATTTGTGCTATTATTTCTTAGCCAACTCAATCCGTATTTAAATGGTTCACAACATCCTGTTCTTGTTTCTTTTAAAAAGAGGATTTTTTTCTAGACAAGTCAGTGAGACTCTTTAAATAAAAATTATTTTATACACTGCGCTGAAAGTACCTACTTCAGACCATCTTATTACTGGTGTACCTACAAAAATATTATTTTAGGCGTAAAAAATATGTTTATAGCGTTTGCATTTGATCAAATTGGAATCTGTTCTTAGGTACTTTTTCATGTTTAAATTATTTACTAAATCGTTGGGAATAAAAAATTTAATTTACCATTTACAACTGCATCCGGATCCGAGGTGTTAATTAGATCTTAAAATTTTATTTAGGTATAATTACTTAATTAATTTTGAATGTCTGCTATTTTTAGTGCTTTAAACGAGGCAAGCACGTAATGTATACCAACAGTACTCGTTTATAAGAGTGCAATTTCGCAGAGTTAGGATCTATAAAATATTGAAAGTAACATTAGCCTTTAAGAGGTATATCTTCAATCGTAATTCTTTTTTCATGGTTTTAATTTAACACATTTGTAAAATATTGTGTACACGTTTCTATTGTGTATCATTTTACTTGTAAGAAGTACTTTTACTTTATGTAATTTTCTTTGTTCTTGCGTTGGAGATATTGATTAAATTGCAAATTAAATTTTTATATATTTTTTTTATTTTAAATTAAAAAAAAAAGAAAAATAAATTCGATATTGTTTTCTCAATTTATTGTGCTTCATATTTCATGTTCTTTTCATAAAAGCAGTATCTTTCCATTGTGACTGTTTTTCCTTTTTTTCGTATTATTTTATTATGATATTGACACAATATATATGTATAAAAACTGAATAATGTAAAATAATCAGTTTTAAACAATGCTGATTATTTAAAATCTCAGAATTATTTTCAGCAGAAAATTCATGAATTTTTATATATTGAAAATACTTAGCAAAAAGTTTCTTAATTCCTGCTCTATTGATGGAAAAAGTATTTTGCCTCGATATATAGTCAGATATATGTTTTATCCATTTAAAAGATTTCGACTTATGCAAATTTTTAAAATGTTTTTCTTATTTCGATAAAAATATCAGTCGACTGAAACTTAAAATGTCCATAGTTTTGTATATATTTTTTTTTAGAAAATTTGCTTGAAAACTTCCGGCGAAAAATGAAATACGGGAATTTATATTTATAGTATCGGCGTTTATATAGCTATATTTTTTGCATTTAAGTTATCTATACTGCCCGCCATTTTTTGGGCTTCTCAATGAATAATTGATCTTCAATGAAAAATTATAACCCAGATATCGACAGTTTACTAACTTACTTAAGCTTTTTAATACTTTAATACCGCGACTAATAAAAGAAATTGACCCACGAAATTTCGCTAAGAAGTGCAAATTAAAATATTTGCGTGAAATAATAAAGTTTTCGAAAAAAAAATTATTACTCACGTCCATTGAGCTACGCCAGCATTGAAATATTAAAAAAAAACTCAAATATAGCGACGAACAATAGTTTCATTAGACGAAGAAAGACAATGGAACTAAAGCGCAGCACGCGCCGCCTTAAAATTCATCGATTCTCTTTTCAACGCGCACCGCCGCCGATGAATATTCAAGCGATCCCAAAAAGTAAACAATAATAAAGCTGCGCGTATCGCAAAAGAATTAACGGGCCCCGCGAGGAAACACAAATGGAAGGCAAAAGAGGCGCTCCTTTAGCGGCAGTCCCTCCGCAGCGAACTTTTCATTCCTCACCTCATGAATATACCCACCCCCACCCCGTGTAGCCCCTCGCAGGCTCAATACTTATACACACAGTCAGGAGCGCGCGCACACGAACATCACAGGCCACTCTATTTGCGTGTAATAAATCATAAATAATTACCGCTATATCTCGCTATATCGCCGCGGTCGCGGGCGTCGCTCTATCAGTTTTCTCGACGCACGCGGCGGGCGGGCCCCGCTTACAACCCCCAGGCAGGGGGGAGGGGAATTTAAAATTGACTCCCCCAGCATTGTGTCTATCTCGCGGGCGAATTTGCGCGGGCGCAGCGTGATTTAATGACGCGGCCGCGATCCCCGACCGACGCGCTCTCCTGTCACCGGCAATTTGACCTTTTTCGATTACACCGACCGCGCGTCGGTGACGGGGCGTTTCGCGTTCAACGCCGCGCGTCCTTTTTCCGCAGCGTAATGAGACCTAATCGGGCGACCTGATAATCACCGATGAATGCGCGGACGCAGCGCGGTTTACGGACGGTGTGTTTTCGCTCGGCGATCCGATAGGTCCTTTTTGCCCGGGTGAGGTGATATTGCTTGTTGTTCGTTATTTCATTGTGCGGCAAGCTTATTGTACTGTTGAATGAGTTTTTGTTTACTTTTTTTTTACGTGGAAGTAGAATTTTTATGGAAACAAATTCTTTAGTAAATTGGCTGTGTAGTATTTGTTATCTTTCGTACGAAACTACATTCACAAAAATAGATTCTTAGTCTTAGTAGACCAATCCACTTAAACATTATCTACTTAATTTTAAAATAAATTTCATAAATAGAAGAATATGCCTGTTTTAATATAATTCTCAGTAAGTTTACTAGAAGAATAGAATCCGCTGAGTTTTATCATAAATATGTTAACTGCTAGTAATTTTCTGCTTATTAGAGACTTTTTCATTTTTTCAATTCTTTTTAGTTCTTATATATTAAATGACAAAAAATACTCAACAAATCAATCTAGAATTTATCATCCAGCCCATGTATTTCAAGACGACAATCTACTTATTCGAAGATGAATTCGTTTAGGTTTTAGTAAATTAATCGTAAACGATGGTCCGCTTATCCACGGCATAAATAAATTTAACTCTATAATAAGTAGATTTTCCAGTGCTATTTAGTAGATTCTTCTACCAGTTAGATTAAATTTTTCTGAGTGTACTGTGTACAGTTGAATTAGTGGAAAAAGCTTCGCGATTTACGTATTAGTGGAGGATCTTCCAATAATTTTAGTAAAGTTTCACTAATTCAATATTAGAAGGTGTATGCTGAGGGAATTTTCTCGGAAAAACACAATCGCTGAACGGGTTGCAATCATTGACAAGTTTGGCGTGAGAATTGCTTGTGTTTTAGCAAGAAAAGCTCTATGAAAAAAGCTGAGGATTTACGTGAAAATTGTTGACCTTTTTCCTCTAAAAAGACGGAGCTTTTCTTGTAAAATTTTTTCAAGATTCGCGTGTAAAAATTGCATTGATTTTCCCGTAAAAAATTGCAGTGCTTGCAAGCCATTTCACATTTTTTACTTAATTTTCTCGGAAAGCTTTATTATACTTTTCACGAGAAAACTCTCTTAGGGCATGTGCAATACGCATTTTTAAAGAAACCTACGAATTGTATAAAAAATGCCATTCTAGTCAGTTTGCGATAAAATCGCCTTGCATAAAACACGCAAACGAATTTCTTTACTTGCAGCTTACTTGGATTCTATAAACTGGTTCTTTTTAGAAAAAAATGTCTAAATGAATCCATGAACGTACGTATGTTGTTTGATGGAGCGGCGATGGTTCAGCGATTGGTATAGCTTTGGACTCGCAATCAGGAGGTTTCCTGATTCGATTTCCGTCCTCTGTCGAAATTGACTTTGGAGCACTACTGTATTATTTGCAAGTGTCTAATAACGTCAAGGCTCGAGTGGGTAGGATTCTACTATATAAATTGTGGGGTCAACTCCTGATGTGTGCACGTCTTATATAGATGCTGTAACAATTAAAATCTGAACGTACGCTTAAATTTCTTAGAGAGATACACTGCTGGCCAAGAAGCAGAAAAAGCAGTACGCATTTTGCTTACTATTAAAATCGAGGGGCTGCGTTGAATAAGGGCCTAATACGGAAATATGCACTTTGAGAAAAATGTAAATAACGATATGACAATGTTTTGTTAGTTTAAAATGAAAATGTACATTTATAGATTATATATAATTATTTTATTACAAAATGAATGTTTTTATTTAATAATATTCATTTTTATTTAAAAATTGATATATAAATATATTATTTGTTAATACAAATTTGTATGATAGTTGATTGATTTAAGTCCTTTTTGCAAAAAATACACGTACTTAAGCCCTTATTATGAAAATTCCACGATCTTGAACCCTTTTTAAGAATATTATACTAAGGCCGTTTATAAATATAACAAAACATTTGTTTGTTTTTTATAAGAAAAGTATTTAGAAAAGTTTCGAAAATTTAAGCGAGAAAAATTTACCCAAATATTGAATTTTTATATAAATTAACCTGAAAACTGCATCGTAAATATTTTTTATTACCGATATTTACCTAATTTACCTAATTTACCATTCGATTTACCTAATTTAATTTAGGCCCTTCTTATACAAATTATGTTGTTTTTTAAAGAAAAAAAAATCTTTCAGGAAGCTATTATTTTTAAATAATCAGAACTTGTGATTTGCAATTGTAATTTCACTGTTTTCCACAAAATGGACGCAAATCAAAGTTAGACCCTTCATTCACGCAGTCCCTCAATTATTGTAAAATAACATTAAGATATTTTGGATTCAAATTTTGCATAAGAGTCTCACGTATTCACCAGGAAATCGACCGAAATCTCGGACCATTTTCATTTTATTTTATTTTTTATTAATGACATCTTCCATTCGTTGGTAGCAGTTTTGAATTTACTACATTGCATTTTTTTAGTATGAAATATGTCATTGAAAAGTAGAAGCGATAGCCATGGCGAAATCGAGAATTATTAGTATATTTTGTATTTTATCTGAATGATAAATTACTGTTTCAAATGTTACGTACGACTTTTATTTAGTATGTATTATTGCATATACAAAAAGCATTTACTGTGGTTACCTCCGCAACTTAATCGATCGTATTTCACGTGACATGGCACCGATAAATTTTGCAAGTCCAGCAAGTGATAAATCCGCACTAGCGATATGAAATTTCCATTGATATCTCCGTATTTGAGAGACACTAATATAGTGTATATTTGTAATTGAATATTAGTTAGCACAAGTTCTATTCTCTAAATTTTCAGAAAATGTTATCCGTACTTAAATTTAGATTTGAATTTCAATACTAATTAAATAAAATCGCGTGCATAAAGCAGTTACGTATTTATCCGATAAAATAATTGTTGCGAAATTTTGTGCAATTTTTATGCAGGTAATAAAATCATAAAAAGGATGATCTAAGTGGATACTGCAGTTTTCTGCTTTTATATTCTCAATAAAAATTTCAATTAAACTTTATTAACGTACTCTTTTTTTAAACGACAATAAATTAAATATCTAGTTACTGTCAATGAATTAATCGACATTTTCTGCACTTATCCCGCCACTGAGCGACCAAAAATAATTGAATAAAAAGCGCGCGCACAAGCGAATTCCGCTTAAGTTTTTCCTCGCCGATCGATTTCAATTAAATCTGAAAATGAATTATCACACGCGCTCCCGAGCAGATTCGCTTGATTAATGAATTTCCCTTTAAACTGACCGTTCATCGCGTAATTCAGAAATCAGCATCGGTTATCCGGATCGTCAGCGGGCGTTTTCTCCTACTTCCGGTGATTTTCATTCAATTTCCTATCCGCCTACTTTCGCCCGTTTCGCCGCTGACAGAGAAAAATTAACGTCAACGCGTCATTTGGCGAGAACTACGCTTGAGTTTATTAGAAGGTTGAATGTATCGAGCGAGGCTGAAAATTATGTCAGTCGCAGATTTTATATAATTGACTTGTTGTAGAGGAGAAAATGTAGCGGGAAATATTCAATTTTGTGCGAATGTTGCAATGAGTTATTCAAGTGGGTGACGAACGTCGCAGGCAAAATTGTTACGAGAATTATCGCGAATTTGCATAATTACCGAGATAATTTTGTTAAGTGAAAATTGAGTGATGCCCGGACAATAGTTTGCACTTTTGTGCAAAGCCTTTAAATTTATAAAATTCCGCGAGACTCGCAAATAAATAATTTTAAAAATTTAACGCGTCAATTATAAATTTATTACCATTGAAATTGCCCAATAAAGTAAGAGGCAATAAAAAAAATTTGATACAGTTTAATAAAATATAAGATCTGCGCTTGACATTGACGTAAACCGAATCGCAAAGTTTCAATGTACACGTAAATTCTCGCGATGACCTAATTTTTTTGATAATTTTGTAGTAACAAAGATAAACTGAAATGTGAAATTTCTGTGATTGGATGAACACGCAGTCGTTATTCTATAAATTGCATTTTTTAAAAAGATCTTTATACCTTCTGAATTACAGACACATAAGTCGAAATTTGATTTATCTTACTCTCACATTTTATTTATTATAAATATAGCAATTAATTTTAATTTAAATTACTTAATTTAAAATCATAAAAAATTCCACCAAAAGATATATACTTAATTTATCAAAAATCAGAAAAGGTTAATAAGTAACAAACAGAATTTAAATTCATTGCAACTTGTGTGCTTCGGAAAATGCATCAAATGAAATTTGCAGAACCGAATTTAAATAAAACAAAAGAAATGCTTTCTAAACGTTAAAGCTTACAGATTTACTCATACACTTTAATTCCGTTAAATTTCCCTATCAAATCTACATCGACTGAAAAAAAATCCACATCCAATTGAAATTATTAACTTTTCCAAACAGATCGCGGGAATCAACCATTGCCATCTCACAAAATAAAAGCGTCGCGTTCGAGGCTCGTCGCCCCGCGGCCGCAATACATTGACGCGCGAATTATAATCTATCGACAGGCGTGATTTAATCCCCCGATCCGCGCGCGTCTCGCTAGCGCTGCTGAAAAAAAATCGCCTCCCCCGGCCGATCAATCCCGCGCATCGAAAATGATACCCGCGACTGACAATACCCCGATCGCGTCACCAACTGCCCACTGCTCCATCGTAAAACGTCATTGCAAACAAATAGAATAAAAAAATACTCTCATAGATAAAAAAAAAAAAAAAAATCCGGAACTACGGATACGAAAATGACTCTGTCACTGGCTCTGTAAATCTGGGCCAGCGCGGAAGCGTGTTAAGGTCGCAACGCGTCGGGCGAAAGTGGATCAGTCGCGCAAGCCACTCGGAGGGAGGAAACGCGAGTCAGACGGGCCATTGAGGGTATCGTTTGCTCGCGACAGCCGATTGAGGCGTGCGCGTCCGATATACGAACAAAAAAAAAGAAAAAAAAAGAGAGGCGCGTCTGCGGCCGGTGGCGTGCGCATCACCCAGTGACCCTATGGTGTCTGCCGGCGCCAGGCACTGCTTATGGATTGTGTGCCGCGGCCGCGTTGCTATAGAACGGAGCACTTGGAGGGGCGGCGGGGGAGGGCCAATTGCCCAATGTAGTTAGAGCCCGCGCGGCGGCGAGCGCCAGCGACTCCCCGAGGTGCAGCTGGACTGGGCCGTGTGTACGCCGTTCCCGGGACGCTGGGAGAAGGTCCGCTGATGTTTCGCTGGTTTATACCTGGTCCTGCCGGAGTTTAACCTTGGCGCGGTCCTGGGGCGCATGCGCCTCACGCGAATGCGGATTTTGCGCCTCGTCACCCAGTGATTTTTACACCTCGGCGATGACGACCCTTACGGGCGGTTCGGCGCGATCGGAGTTCGGTGCTTGCTGAGGATTTTGGTGGTCTGTGTATACCTGGTGATTTGTGAGGAATTCTACGACTGCGTTTAATTTAATGTGTGCTTAAAAGAATTTTTAATTTTTATTATGGATACTTTTTATTTCGCTTATCGAGCGTGTATTTGCAGTGACGATTCGAATTAGTACCGGTTCAACTTTTGGTATCTAAATATGTAATGCTCGTGTGTGTTTGCAGCAATATCTGCATCATTATAGCAGTTTAATTCAAATAATTTGATCGTAAACAAATCGTTTGAGCGAAGCTTGTACAAATATAATGTGGTGATAACTAATTTAATTGACGAACACTGAATATTAGACACTCGATATTCAAATTCGTGTTAATGTTACATAATGCGATTCGCGCGATTAAAGTAATTATTTTATTGTACCACATCTCTTTCACAAATCGCTTTCATATTAAACTGTACGTCATAAGCATTTTAACTAATTTTCGGAGCCTTTGATTCGGTATGTTGGATATTTTAATCAACATTCACATATATATTGTAATGAATATTTAGTATGTACCAACAATAATTACAGAAATTGGAGTCGTATTCTCGCTAAACCGATTTTTTCAGTCTGTTTAATATGAATTACCAGATTTGCGTAACACTCGATACTCAATGCTTTCGTTTGATCATTGTTCAATAAAATCTCTGCGATTTCCGCTTGAGAAAATCCTTCTCAAAATTCAGATCTCTCATCGATCCACCAAAACAAACGACTCCTAACGAACGAAAGTTAACCAAGCAATAGTTCGAATCTCCAGTGCATTCAGTACGCCAGTGCAGTACACCGAGACTTTGGCAAATGGCGAACAAAGTTACCGCTAATTGAGCGCGACTCATTGCCAAGACAATCAGCGAGGAGGACATGCACACCACCGGCGGGCGACCCTCGGGCAAGCGGAACTAAGAAAAACAAAGAAAAAAAAAAAGAAAAGGTGGAGCCCAGCGAGGAGGCCGCGAGCTCGTGAGCCAGGCGAGCGGGCGATGTCTGAATGGGTGGGGTGTGCTCCTGTCGGGGTCGCGGCAGCCAGGTCAATGCTGGCTCGATCCTCGATCGCGTGATCAGCCAGGCCAGCGACGAGGACCAATGCCTGCTCTACAAGCTGGCCAACTACAAGAAGGGCGGCGAGCTGATCGAGGCCTACAACCATGGCGGCCAGCAGGAGGTCGAGCGGGTGATCCGCGAGCAGTTCGGCATCCTGATGTACGCCGACGGCAAGGGCCAGACGATCAACCGGGCGGAGTACCTGCGCTGGAAGTTCCGCGACCTGGAGCAGGTCATCCTGCCGATCGAGGCCTCCCTGTCGCGCTTCGACCCGCTGGCCCAATGGAGCGACCACGAAGCTTGCTGGCAGATGCAGTACCGGGGCTCGCTGGGCGAGAGTCTGCTCCACGTGCTGATCATCTGCGACACGCGGGCGCACACGCGGATCGCCCGGACGCTGCTCAAGTGCTTCCCGAGGCTGGCCATCGACGTGGTGGAGGGAGAGGAGTACCTGGGGGCGAGCGCCCTGCACCTGGCGATCGCCTACGCGAACAACGAGTTGGTGCAGGATCTGGTGGAGGCCGGGGCAATAGTGTCGCAGAGGGCCATCGGCAGCTTCTTCCTGCCGCGGGACCAGCAACGACCTAATCCTGCCAAGAATACGGATTACGAGGGCCTGGCTTACTTGGGGGAGTACCCCCTAGCCTGGGCTGCCTGCTGTGCCAATGAGAGCGTTTATAACTTACTGCTTGATTCGGGGGCGCATCCCGATGAGCAGGACAGCTTTGGAAATATGATATTGCACATGGTGGTTGTTTGTGATAAATTGGTAAGTGCTTGTGTCAACGTAGTGCGAAACTCATTTTATTCATTGCGATATCAACTTAGCGTTAAAATTTCTCAAATGTTTTTGTACTCAGGACGAGGAAGCTTTAGGAAAATATTTTATATTTTATTTAACGTTTAATATTAAAATTTCCATGCGGTATTATTTTTTCTAGAAATATTTCAGGGGAAATGTCATAACGTTACAAACATCGATTTAATTAAATTTATTTATTCGTGAAATATTTCTTTATTATCGAAGTCCCGGATGACAAGATATTTCAAAGATCTTTCATGCAATATTTTTGAAATATTTCGTACCTATCGTAAAGTCTTTCAGAAGTATTTTATGCTATATGGATGTTACACTTGTAGATATGTTGCAATCACAAAAATACTAAAAATCTAAGCATTGATATAGTTTACTTCCAAAAGTATTTTATAATCTTCCTAAAAAAAATTATCACCATAAATTTTTGTGATGGCTGAGATAAATTATATCCTAATAATGATACAGTTTGAGTAGATATGTTTATCCGTAGATTATGTATATTTAAATCGCTCAGGAAATATTAAGAAAACTCGCAATAAAAAAATAACTTAAAACTCACATTAAAGATAACGCCCGATGGCTTAGATAAAAAGAATTTTTTTGAAACATTAAAAAGTTTCAGAATTACACAGAAGAATCGGTTTAAGTTGAAACATAAAAATAAAATACACCGCCGTTAACGAATATCCATCATACCCAGGACGCCCGGCCGCAATGCAAATAGAAATTGAAGAGCAAGAAATTTAACTCTTTAAGGAGGCACAAAAAGAAACCTCGCGCTTTATACCAGCAAAAAAGTTAACCGCACTCGCGTCGTGCGCAAAAGCTCGCGTCGCGCAAAAAATTCAAAGAGAAGAGGCTCGCGAAAGGCCGCGATTCGCGAAAATTCAGGTACTTTTTTCCCCGCCGTAGAGGCTCACCTCCTCCCGTGTCTTAAAAAAATCTCCAGCTCTCCGGTTTTTTCGCCCGGCATCGTTGTCTTCCTCCCCCTCCCCCTCGACCCCTCCAGCAACGCCCGTACCCTCTCGGCGTCCTTATTTGCTCTACTCGTGTGCGCCCTTCTACCTAAATGGGACGACACGAGTGGAAAAGTTTCAGCGGCGCGGCTTCGATATGCCGCGGCCCCACCTCCGCGACGACGCGAACGTGCTCCTCTCTCGACGCAGCCGGGCGTGCTTCCGTCCGTACGTGCGCCCCTGTGCATTTTTTTTCTCCCCCTTAGTTCCCGAGATTGATCCACGGGATTGGTCGCGATCGCAAATCTGCTCAAAGGCCGCTGCACGCGGACCTGCGTTAATGCACCGTCCGACCTCGTCTTTCAAGTTGGATCGAGTTTTTACGCGATTCTTCGAGGGGGACGAACGGGGCTCGCGGAAAGTTTCAATCGCCTTAGCGGAGGAGTGCCTTATTTCAGGAGTAAACGCTCCAGATGCGACGAGCCGCTTGCGCAACAGTTTTTAATCGATCATCTATCTCTCCCCGGAAGTTTTTAAATTTGTGCCCTCTGTGACGTGGAATTTACGTAATTTCAACGTCAATCTTTTTTGTATGTATTTGCACTTTGAGAAGCAGTAGAGATCTGAGGATGCACTTGTATACCCGCTGAGTTTCTGTTTTTTTAGCTTCTTTTTTTTTGAGGTATGATGTTTTTGCTAAGTACGCTGAAAAATTGCAGTTACTTTAATGCGGCGAATCTACTGTTGCGTGAAAAAAATTATTAAGTACAGTAAATATTTTCGTAAAGTATGAAAAAATGTCGTCAGGATGGAAAATATGCTTTTTTAAAAAATATTTATTCAAGAGCTTCTAAATTCTATTGACATGTAAAAAAATTCCAATTAGTTTCAAGTGAATTCTTCAAAGGCTGTGTTTCTATTTTCGTGCGGAAAAAACATTCGCCCTTAAGAGAGATAGTAAATTCAAGACTGTTTCATGTGAGAAAAGAAATAGTTTGAATTACTGCACAATCGTTAATAATGATTAAAAATAGTTGATTGTTTATTTAAATTACATTTTCATTTAGTTAATATTCTAAAAAGAGATAAAAAAATTTATTAACTTACTATTTTTTCACATCGCTACCTGTAAATATTTTTTTTTCTCATATCATTGTGTTAATTAAAAAGTGATTTTTATTACTATTTTATTATATGAAAAAATGAATTTATTCTGAACGCAAGTAAATCATATTATTTCTAAAAATGAAGATAAAAAAAGCCCTGCCTTTATTTAATAAAAAATGTTTTTGATTTATCGACTAATAAATTAAATAATTTATTAAATAAAAGAATTATTAAATAAAGTAGCACCACATAATGTCGTAAAATGTCCGTAGCTTCAGCATTGTACACATTTTATAAACGAATGCGCAAAATGTCAGCTGTAAAATTTAAAAATTTACGAAGATACTTCGTCGGTCCTTTTCACATTCAAATACAGCATAAATTCATATTCTATTAATTTTTTATACATCGAATGCAAGAGCGAAACGTATTTTCGCAAGGCAAGCGTTCCTTACAGTTCGGCCTCGCTTTGCAATCCTTATCTACCTCATTACTCGCAAGTACAATCCGATAAAATATTCCCCTCTGAAAAGCCGGACATACCCTATACGCGACGAGCAAGACGTTCGGAGCATATTTACACGACTGGCTGCCCCTCAATCGAGGAAAACCGAGGCCACGAGACGACGAAAGAGGGAAACTCCTGCCTCCCTCGGCAGAAAAAAGGAGAGACTCCCCGAGAGCGAGGCAAACTCGATTCAGGCGAATCGAACCCAAACGACGACGATTTCGCTCCCTCCACCCCCGCCCACCTCTCGTCGCCGCGCATAAAACCTCAGCGGGTGGGCGGCCAGATAAAAATTGCAGATGCCGGTCCGATAAAGCGCCGCGGCTGCAACATGCTGACGCTGACTCGGCATCCGGCTCTGGGCATTTTTAATTCGACCCCCTCCCCCCTCGTCCCCCTTTTCCCGCTCGGCGGGCTATATCCGCGTCCGCGCGCATAAGAAACTAAATCTCCCAATTTGAAAGTCCGATTTCGCGGCGGGCGTAAAATAAACAGCCCCGTCGCGCGGGACTCGTGCCAAGGAGGGTGTACTTTACCCCCCGCGTGGGTGCGGGAATCATCACTTCTGCAGGCGGTGTGGGCTATTTTTTATTTCTTCCTTCGTCGGACCGAGTGACATTTCATTGCGGACCATCTTTTTTTGGCCGCTTGTCAATTATGAATTGAGCTTCTTTGACATCGCGCCGATTGCTAAAAGCGCGGCTGAATAATACAATTCTTATAAAGCCACGGTGATTATTAATGAGAGTTTCAATTTCGTAATTTTCCGGTAAACGATGATTTAATCTAACATGAGGCGAGATTTAAGTAATTTGCGTTCCATTTTCTCCATATTTTCTTTATAGTTTTGAGAGCCTATTAATTTTGAAACTTCGAAAAAGGTTTTTTTCTAAATAGTTCAGTGAAATTCATTTTTAAAAACGTTCCTGTATATTTTAGAGTTGTATAAAAAGTGATTATATGCATTAAAAATAAAGAAAGATGAATAAGTATACATTTTAATGTGTCTGGCTTCTATCCGATACCGTGATAAAAATATATTAATTATTGGCATTTCGATTCAACTCATTTTTACCAGTGAGTATAATGAAAAGTCTAAAGTGCAGAAGATAACATTTGCTAACGCTAACGTTAACGTTTTATTAATTATTCGCTATCAATTCACTTATAACAAAGCTTATATTATTTAAGCAGCGCAAATACAATAAAATCTGTTTATAAAATTAAGTTTTTCCGCGGAGAAAATCAATAAACAATTTCATTTAAACGCTTGTACAAGCAATCAAATCACCATAAAAGTGACGAACTCACGATCACTTCAGAATAATTAAATACCTCCTCCTAATTGTGACATATCCACAGAAAGCACTAACTCTCCCCGAGCTTGCACCTGCAAGAACCTCGCACTCAACTTCGCTCATACTGAAACTACACGGAGAAAAAAGTTTTAGTAAAAATAACTACACTGTTTTGTAACGAAGAGACATACTCGACAAATAAAACATTTTTACTAGAATGTATAGTAAAATTTACTAGAATTATAGCAAATTTTGCTGACACCACACTTACCCTAAATTTTTCTTTACACTTTCGAGTAAAATTTTTTATTTCTCGAGCCCGTCTCTGCGTTACAAAACAGTCTGTAGTAATTTTTGTACCAATTTTTTTTTCTCCCTGTACACATTTAAAAGAAAATAAAATAAAAAAACTTTCTCCTTCTCAGGACATGTTCGGCTACGCGCTGCGGCATCCGAAGCTGCCGGCGCGCAACGGCATAGCGAACGAGGCAGGCCTGACTCCGCTGACCCTCGCCTGCCAGCTAGGCCGCGCCGAGGTCTTCCGCGAGATGCTCGAGCTGTCCGCCCGGGAGTTCTGGCGGTACAGCAACATCACCTGCTCGGCGTACCCGCTCAACGCACTCGACACGCTCCTGCCCGACGGGAGGACAAGTACGTCGCCTCCACTTACAATTGAATTAAACCCTCGACTTTGCCCCCCCCCCCCTTCCGTCCGTCCTTACGCGCATCTCTCTTGGTTGCGTGCGCGCGGCCGCGAGCGTGACCGAGCGGCTGTCGGGACGCTCGAGGAGAAGCGACGATGGCCGGGGATAAGGAGCTCGAGACGAGCGCACGCGTGGGTGTGGTTGTATCTCGCCGTAGGTGGAGGAAATCTCTCCGAAGGGTAGTTTATTTTTCTCCTTTTTATTGTGTTTTTAGGGCCGACGGGGAGAGAGTCCGAGATGAAGTGGCCGCAAGTAAGTTTCGAGTTGCTTCGAGTGTTTCCCTCCCACCCCGAGCCCCACGGGGCTTTTGAGTGCTTTGCGACGCGGACCTGATTTGTTGAATGACTGACGCAGGTATTCGCTTCGGCGAGCAAAAAAAGTTTCGCTCTTTATTGGCCGCCGACGCTCCGGCCAATTGGATCGAGCCGCTGCTTAAATTGAACCGAAATTGTCTATTTCGAGATGTAAATTTCATCTGTTTTTTTGCATCTGTCTATTACTTAGAGAATTCTTTCGAGATTCCTCTCTCTGCGCGCGGTTTATTGTGTTTTGTTATATTTTTTATTTAATGAAGAGGAATTTCATGCATTTATTTACGTATGATTTTTTATTATTTTATCGGTAGGAATATTGGCATTTTTTTATACGGTACGGGATCCGAAAGATATTGTGAAATTCGTTTTGTAAAGCGACGTGCCATCGATGAGATACGCCACGGGAAACAAAATTTCGCTGGTGTCAAGATAAGTTCAATGTGTCACTTGAAATAGCATTGCAATTTATTCCGCTTTTCCTCAATCAATTAAAATAATTATAATGGTTTTACACGAAAATTTCATACACCGCATGCGAATCTGATAAAAATATTGCACATGCAAAATGAAATTTGTATAATAATCAGCATTTTTCGCGCGATACACGTAAACTCGCAAAGCACTTTGTTGGAAAATTAAATAAAAATGGCACAAACCTAAAACGATTATACATTAATCGTAATTACGCGAAAGCGCCGTCAGTCAAATTAACCCAGAGAGCGGAAGAAACATTAGATTTTAAAAGGGAGCCCGGCAGAGAGCAGCGTACTAAAAAAAGTGAAGTCCCTCACCAATTTTCCCTGCGAGGCCCGGCCGAAGGAAGCCAGCAATTAGCCCGTCGAAATTCGCGGCAATTAACGCTCGCGTCGCCTCGCCTCCCGTCCATTCTCACCGCGATGTTTTATTTATCGAAACGCGAGTCTCCCTCGACCGTTGTCCGGTCCCAGGCGGAAGGGGATGGGAAAGGGGGTTGTGCGGCCCTGGTAGGGGTAAGCGCGGCGCTGCGGAACGACGCCCGTAATTACGGGCATTTAACGAAGTTTCGGAATTAGCCTTGTCTCCGCGCTTCCGCGCTCGGGCGTTCGGTTTAGTTCCGAAATCCATTATCCTTCGCCGTCTCGTCTCATTGCGTATGTCACTCGAGCGTCGGGGGTGGCTGAGGGTAGGGCGGAAAGGAGGGACAACGACGACGTTGGCGAGGACGAGCTGCGGGGGAAAAGGGACAGAGGATAAAGGGATAAGGGAGATTGAATAAGATGGATAGATAGGCAAATCGCGAGGCGGCTAAGGTGGTGGAGGAGGGAAGGGGGGCGAACTTGCAGCGCGCGGATGGAAGATCATAAAAGTATTATGAGGGTGGGATGAAGGGGACTTTAAGTTACTCGCGGCGCGCTCGCTCGAATTAGGATGTTGAGGTGGAACGGGGGTGGGGGTGGCGGAGTGAATGGCTGGAGCAGAGAAGAGAGAGAGAGACAGAGAAAGCGAGTGTTCCAGTAGAAGGGATAACGATGTAAATGGGAGGCGAAAGAGAAATGGTTGAGGCTTGAACTTTCGCAATTACGATTGCTGGTAATTATTTCGTTAAATTGGCTGCCGCCGCACTGTGCGCCAGCGAGCTCACCGGCGCTGGATTTTGTTTGGTCATTTTCGAGCGAATCTTACTGTAGATATTGTACAAAGACTTGAAAAGTTTACTCTTGAATATTAGCCGGGAATCGGACTAGTTTGCGAGAGACCGGCTCGAAAGATTTGTTGGATACAGATATCGCGATTATGCTAAATTAGCGAATTAATTGTTCAGCTTCTCTAATGTACCTTTTCGGCCGAATTTTCACTGAGAAAGGAGAAATTTAATAACAAATGGAGGGGAATTCTGGTATACGGATTGTGTATGCATAATCCTTTAGAAGTTTTAATGTCTTTAATTAAAATAATAAATGGAGTAACTTCCATTAAGGGATTGTCGCACAGTAAGTACTCAAAAGAATTTTAACAAATAGATATAAAATAAAGTCAAAAGCACTCGATAATTTACACAAAAGTCTAAAATAAAACAGTAATATCATAATCATAAAACTGGAATAAATTCTAATAAAAATGAAAAATTATAATAAAATTTACCATAACTACAGTAAAAATTACTACACTTCATGGGAAAGTGGTAAGACTAACACTGTAGTAAAGTATTTTTATAATACCTCAATTTTTCATACAGTATAGCAATTATTAGTAGATCATTTCTCTCGCTGTACTTTTATAAACAATAATTAAGTCAGAAATAATCATCCGTCATTAGGAGATTAGGAATTAGGAAATAGAAAATGAAGCCACATGTAAGATAAGCATAACTAAAAATTAGACTAATTCAGGCCGAATCGAGCGAAGAGGCTCGAAGGAGGTCGTGAACGAAATCGAGGAGAAGAAGTGGCAAAGTTTCTGCATCGTTTTCCAGTGCAGCTCGATTTTAATTAAGACTAATTGTTCGACGAAGAAAGAGGAAGAGATAGAGGACCCCGAAAATCGATTTGTTCATTCGCTTTGGGGAACGCGCAGTAGCTCGCGTCGATTGCCCGTATACCGAGTTCCGCGCAATGTCCCGCTGAAGATGACAGTTTCAAAATTGAAATTTTCCCACGAACTCCCCTCAAAACCCCCTCCCCGTTATTTATTTTGTCCCTCGTTTCTGCGCCTCTGTCTCTTCGCGCACTCAGTTGACGCTAATTATTCGTGCCCGCCGCTCGAAATTTAATTGGAAAACTGCAACGCGAGACGCTCTAGTAAACTGCACTTATTAATGCCTGCCGCTCTGCATTCCGAAATGCTGCAAAGTTTCAATGGACGCGCGAGTGAGGATCGAGCCTTTTCAAGTGGATTTTTCGATTTCTTTTTCTCTCGTCGAATACTTTTGTTCCGCTGGCGACCCTCGAATAATACGCAATAATGATGAATAATACGAGCACTTTAACGAATGTTGTTTTGGAAATAAAAACATTGCAGCATGGGAACGTGTATGTGCGCGCGCTTTACAAATGGCGAATAATAAAAGTAAACTATGAGGAATCTTTGAAGTGACGGATTTTAAAATTTAATCAAGGGATTTTCATTTGTCAAAGGGAATATACGCTTTAATAAAAATGTTGCGCATGTATCATTTAAATGAACTTTGCAAAAATTGACACGCGTAAAAAAAGTGAATAAAAGGCATTTTCAATAAGACTTGCACAAAGTGCGTTTTTCCAGCCTTCGATGGTTTTTTTTTTTTTTAACCTACCTTTCATTGATTTGTCCATTAAAAAGCAAAACAAAACCAGCGGCAGATGAAGGGGAAACTCCAACAAACGAACCAATAAAAATTCGAACTTTGGTCGGGAAATTTTCTGGCAGCGTCGCACGTAAACACGCCGCGAAACCCTCGGGAAAATGCTAATTACGTTGAATTTCGCTAACGAGCTACCGGTTAAAACAAAACGAGTGCGGAAATGCGACTTCCCGGCGAAGTCGCTGGCATAATCTCTAGCTTTTCATTTTCGTGGAACCCCTTTGCTTGTTAAGGCATTCAGCGAACGGATTCGGATGGTCTGCGTCTCTTTTGATGTGTAAATAATTGTTTCAATCCGACGTAAGGCTGCCTACTCGTAATTTAATTAAGCTGTTTGTTTTTTGTATGCTTTTTTTTGTTGATTTTCCAGATATTATTTCTGCAAGAAAAGACAATTTTTACAATTAAAACAAGAAGATAAAATACTATAAATACTTATTTCGAGGGTGGAACGGCGAACTGAAATTATGTATCAGTATATGATCATATAAAAAATAAATCTCGTGCTTTGTGTAAGTAGGTAATTTAAATTTCAATTAAAATTTTTAATTCTTAACTTGATTATACTAATAATAACGTTTTATTAAAAAAAATGTAAAAAGAAGTACTTCCAAATTATATAGATAATGAATCGTTTTTTATTAGTTAACATTCGCGTGACTAATTTTGAAATTCAATGTAATTGTGGAAACAAAAATGTAATCATTTGTAATTGTAATGTAATTTAGACTTTCAGAAATCGTTCATTATCACATCATTAATAATTGTATAATCACTGAAATCTGAAATCATAGTGCCTATTTTTCTATCATAAATATTCATGTTTTTATCCTTACGTGTGAATGTATACGACACATATTTTTCTTTTATTCAACTTGTAAAACATCGGATTTTTTAAATCAACATTGTTTCCAGTAGTATCAAACCTCACAAACACTACACTCTCCCTAAATTTATAAAAAAAGCACGCGGAGGATCGTTAACGCAATGCGATTCGCAAACAATACCCGCATGTTTCCCGCGGCGAACAAAAAAGAGCCTTCTCCCCGTAATATTCCAATAATCCAAGGAAATAGCACAACCTCGACCACTCCAACAAAAAAAAAAAGAAAAATTTCAATTAAATTTAATTGAAAACTCAATTCCATTGAACAAATTATTCACTGTTCGAAAAGGGCTCGCAGGCAGTTTTTCATTTTTTTTGCACCCTCGCAAAAGGACTCCCCCCACTTTGTACGCTTCCCTCTCGCTGCACACGCGAGCGACGACGAAGTCGCCCGGGCGCTTTGTCACTAATTAATTCGCGCGCGAGATTCAGCGGGATAGCTGCGGGACTACGCTCCGGAAGTTGCCCGCGCGAATCCCTCTCGCAGCAAAGCGGTTTGGGGGGTGCAAAAGGGGGGATGAACTTCAAACTTCACCTATGCCTGCGATTAAGGATTAACGGCGCGGGGTCGAACGAGTCTAATCCTACTGTCCTTGTGAGTCGGTGCCGCACCGAGACCTAATCGGAGCCGACGTCGATGTGTTCGCTATTAACCGGGAGCGCGACGCCGCGCTGTCGGAGACAAATCGGGAATCGTTAAAGATTCCGTTAGCCGGCTTTGTTCCTTCAGCCAGCCCCTAACCCGCGGCGGCTTTCCCTAATGCAGATTGAATGCGTGCTACATTTATTATTTAAATTGGCCGGATTTAAAGCGAAGGGAATTTTGGTCGGCGATTTCTCCTCTTTTTTTTGTCTTTTGTTTATTGCTAATTGAAATTTGCTTTTAACTCGCGCCTTTTTGTTTTCATTGCGGGTTTTCACGGATTCAATTTCCGCGCGGTTGTAGAATGAACTGTCCTTTTAACGCATTTTATTTTTATCTTTACGCTTTGATTTTAATTAAACGTTTAATTACATGAGTACAAGTATCAAAAAGCTTGATGTTGCCTTTTTTTTGGTTTTGAAAGGCTAAGGGTATCTTTTTCGAATGACATGGCTTTTACAGTGAAAAGTAGCATTTGGTATAGCATTAATTTGCGATTCATTCATTTATTATTAATAGTAGTTTGTTTATACTTTGAAATGTATAAGTAATGAAATTAAACACGCATCAGTTGATTTTGCTGACGGTAGTTCGGGGCACCAGAATCTCGCAAAACCGTGGAACAGCCAAATTTGAGAGGAAATTTATGACAAAATTATGCGCCAGTTACAGAAAGTTACAATTATGCTAGCTAGTAAAATTGCTCAGAAATGAGGAAAATGAAACTCCAGTTGGAATAGACACAGATTCATCTCTGCGAAAGAGAACCGGGACTATTACAACAATTTCGACCGTGATTCACGGGACTTTTTATTTTCCCCCTCCTCTGAGCATGCAGTCGTCGCAGCCGCTCTCCGCGTAGAAAAAGCTAATGGCGCTAATTGCATTTAACAAAATGAATCTGATTCCGCGCCAATGTGCTAAAGCAGTCGCCAAGAAAAAGGAATAACTTTGAGAAAAAAAAAGTGAAAAAAGAATAAGAAAGAAAATAGCCGGGGGTCCGTTAGCGCCTCGCTAATGAAAACCCTCTAAACAGACTATCAAAATTAAGGGCGGAGGGGCGTCGCGGATGAGCCCGTCCCACCGGCGTCGTCTTACCGGCGGCGAATTACGCGAGTTTTCCAAACTGGCTGCGACGCCCCTCGGCCGCAGACTGCAAAAAGACTAGTCATTACGGATACATTAAATGGCTTGGGAGACTCTCTCTCTCTCTCTTTCTCTCGACCTCCGCCTGAAGACGCGGGCGGAGATGAGACGCGACGGGAACGGAGGAAGGGTACGGCGACGGGAAAAAAGGGTGGGAGGACTCTCTGGGCGGGGGTAATAACCGCCCGGGGGGCAATAACTATAATAGCGAGTTCGTAGCTCATCCGACAAATGGATCCGCGAGTCTCGATTTTCTAACTTTTGCAGATTGGAACTCGGCCCTGTTTATCATCCTCAACGGGACAAAGGAGGAGCACTTAGATATGCTGGACGGCGGCATCATTCAGCGACTACTGGAAGAGAAATGGAAGACCTTCGCTCGGGTAAGCGACGCGACGCCCTTCCACTCGAATCCTCCTCTCTTCACTGCACTTCGTGATTGCGCTTCCGGATTCGCGCGTCTTCCTCGCCCTCCTTCTCTTTTCTATTTCTCGGGGAAAAAGGCAAAAAAAAAAAAAAATTTCCTCACCGGCCACTTGATGCCCGAGCCTTTGTTCGCCGCAGGAATCGCTCCCCGGAAGCTCGAGCAATGCTTGACGGCGCTGTACACAGCCATGCAGATGAGAAAGTGCGAAGGTGTTACTGCGACGGTGTCGAAGAAAGAATTAATAATGAATATATCGCACGTGCGGGAGTTACCCGGGGATACGTATCTCGAAGTTTTTAAAGCTTCGCGGAAAGTTGGGGGTAACACGGGCTAACTTTAAAAACTTCCGGGGCGAAAGAAGTATCGAAGTTTATAGCGTACGGAGGATCGAAACAAACGACCGGGAAATTCTGAAAACAAAAGGAATCGTTTCCCCTTTTTTATTATTCCTTTATTTTTATCCTCCTGCGCGCGCATTGCGTTTGTTTAACTCCCAGCGCGTTGTTTTTTTTTTTCATCTCGCTTTTCGAATTTCGAAAATAAAAGTTACAACGAAATTTTTGCATGACCCCGGCGCGATGCGCTGCTCATCCTCCCCCCGCCCTCCACTCGAAAGTTTTTTAATAAAGTAACGCAGCGACGACACCGGCTGGGCTTTTGTCCGCGGCGCAACTTTTCACAAACACTTAACTGATTCATTAAAAAGCGAGGAGAGTGCGCGCGCTCGGTAAACAAAATCGCAGAGAGAAAACAAGCAACAGCACACCCCGCAAGTAGCTTTCCTCGAAAGCGATAAGGGGGTAGGAAGCACTCGCACTCGAGCAGAGCGTCGCGACGTTGGTCCTCGGGGAAAAAGAAGAAGAAGAAGAGGAGGAGGAGACGAACAAAAATAAGAAGCGACGGAAAGAGGGACGAGGGGAAGGGGGAGGATGGCATTCTCGCGGGCGAAACAAAGGTGCCTCCTCTCCCTTCCTCGGAGAGAATTCAGTGTGACAATGGGAATATCGCGTTTCTCTTGTTGACGAAAGCTGCAGTTCTTGAAGCGCCTCGTCATCCTCGTCTTTCACCTGACGTCGCTGTCGCTGGCCGTTTACTTTCGCCCGGCGGACATTGACGCCGAGCTGACGGAGTGGCCCGAGGAAATAACCGACGTCGCCCGCGTCATCGCCGAGTGCATCACCGTCCTCGGCGTCTTGGGTTACATCCTCATTCAGGTCGGCGGCGAGATCGTAAACATCGGCTTCCTCTCCTTCTTCAAGCAGTTGGTAAGCCGGCAAAATCTCTCTTATCTATCTTCATGCCCTTTCCTTATTGCTTATTTCCTCGGTTACAGGTGATTGCCTGCCTTTTTTTTATCGTCTTTTAGATTTACATTTTGTTGAATTGCGCTTGTACAAGCACAGTAGTTCGTGAAACTGCCGGTGATACACTTTTTTTATTTCATTTTATACAATTATTTATTTACTGTCGACGAAATTTTAAATATTAGTAATACGTATTATTCAATGATATTCTTAAAAGATGTTAGTCGATAGTCGATAGTTGATGACAGAGCGGAAACGCACCTGCGGCCCCTTCCGGGATCTTTTTAAGAAGCTTGTAAATAAAGAATAATTTCGACTCTACTTTCGCTTTTAGAATGATAATAGTTCATGAAACTGCCGGTGATAAACTTTTTTTTATTAAATTTTATACAATTATTTATTTACTGTCAACGAAATTTGATATATTAGTAAGACGTGTTATTAAATGATATTTTTAAGAAGATTGTAAATAAGGAGTTGCTCCAGTCTGTAGGGTTAAGTAGAAACATGCGTTCAGTAGAAACATACGGATATGGTCAGACTCGATAAGTTAAAGTATTATATTTTTATAAACCAATTTTTAAATGGTACTTATTATTTTCATAATTAAATTTTATACAATTATTTATTTACTGTCAACGAAATTTGATATATTAGTAAGACGTGTTATTAAATGATATTTTTTAAGAAGATTGTAAATAAGGAGTTGCTCCAGTCTGTAGGGTTAAGTAGAAACATGCGTTCAGTAGAAACATACGGATATGGTCAGACTCAATAAGTTAAAGTATTGCATTTTTATAAACCAATTTCTAAATGGTACTTATTATTTTCATAATTAAATTTTATACAATTATTTATTTACTGTCAACGAAATTTGATATATTAGTAAGACGTGTTATTAAATGATATTTTTTAAGAAGATTGTAAATAAGGAGTTGCTCCAGTCTGTAGGGTTAAGTAGAAACATGCGTTCAGTAGAAACATACGGATATGGTCAGACTCAATAAGTTAAAGTATTGCATTTTTATAAACCAATTTCTAAATGGTACTTATTATTTTCATAATTAATAATACAACATATCATGTGATTATTGTATTTATTTTATTTATTTAATCAGAGTAACGCTACATTGAAAAAGTAATCCAAAAGAAGCAAACATTCCTGTTCGCTAGTCCAGACTATTACGAAAACTAACGTGTTACATTACGTTAAAAGTTTTGTTATTACAAACCTGAACTCGTATACAAAAAATAAAAACATTACCTTGAAAATAGTTTTCTTAATTAAAAATAGACGTTAAAATTAATTTTTAATGATTCATTTAATCAGTATAGACTTTAAGACTAAATTATTCAAATCATTTAAGAGCAAATATTTAAACAATTTATTTTTTAGAAAACAGTCACTTCTTATTGTAAAATACATTACTTTTCTTTCACTTGGCAATCTCAAAATGTTAAAAATAAATACTTTTGCAATGAAACTTCAAAGTTCATTAGTGTGATAAAAAGAAATCAAGCAGGATCAAGAAAAAACTTTACGTTACTTTTTTCTAAAAAGAAATAAAGACAAAAGAATCCTTTGTTATTTGTTTTAAAGAGCGCAGATTTCGAAATATATTATATCACTTAAAACTTTACTAAAAAAATATAAAAGCAGCGCTTGCAAAATTTAACGGCCAACACAAAACAGTATACCCGTTACATTTAAATATTATTCACAGTTAAAAAAATGTAGCTTCTATTAAAATTCTCCTTACGAAACAATTTAGTTTATTTAATTAGTTAAACATTTACTTTAATGAACCAAGGTTTTACTTAAATTGAAAAAATATTTAACTAAATCGATTTATTAATAAAATATTTTGCTTCCTCGAAGAGGAAGCATTATGATAGTAAAATTTTAAGTTTTGTTGAAACTTAGTGGAAACATGTTTGTTTAATGGAATTTTGAACATGAAAAACGAGCTTTTATCATGGAAACTACAATTTAAAACAAATAAATAGAAGCATACATGTAAATTCATTAAATAATTACGTAAACCAAAAATCAATAAAAGAGCAAAATTCGAGTATACAATACTCGTATATAATAAAATAAATAAGTTTAAAAATATATTTGAGGAGGCAAAGTGCCAATCAATTCGCAACATTTTTTTTTATTTAATTAAATATTCAGTTAAATAAATAAAGCAGTATTGTAAGGAGGATTAGTTGAATCTGCAGAATTTATTTTCAGTGTAAGAAAAAAAGCAAAAAATTTAATAAAAAAATTCTTTTTATTTCAGAGCCATGAACCAGCCAAGTTTATATTTCTGATCAGCAACCTGCTGATCCTGGCGTGCATTCCAGCCAGGCTATCGGGCGATCGGCACACCGAGGACGCCATCCTCGTGGTCGCCGTACCTGCCTCCTGGTTCCTCCTCATGTTTTTCGCTGGGTACGTAATGTACGCTGATCGACGCCACATTTTTTTATTGGAGGCATCCGTAAACGACACCAGCAGATTACAACAACTATTTCCAATCTCGACCCCTCGATCGGCGCGTATCTCGTCCGTATTGTTTACGGGATTGTGTAATTGAATTTCGAGGCGGTGCACGCGCGAACACACGAAAAAGCAGATGGCCGACGAAGCGAAATGCCGGTTGATTGGAGAGCTTGGTCCGCTCGGATTTTACGCGATATAACCGCGAGTTCCGAGCGAAAAAAGCTTAATTGATTGCTTTTTAACCGAATATTTTTTAATTTTCTTTGTTGATTTCAATAAGGCCGCACTGACTGGGCTCAATATGTTTTTTATGAAAATTCTCTCTTTTTTTATCATTGAATGGAAAATTTCGCAGCGCTTCGCGTTCAATGGGTTTAAATGATTTTCCAAGTTTCTTCGAGTGTTCGGTAAAAACCGGATGTTTTGATACAAAATAAAAAAAAAGGGGGAAGAGAGTCGTGTCGCTATCTATCCGAATTTTATGCAAGAGCGATATACGAAAGTAACAAAAAGAAGCACAAAGAGGTATATACCGCGAGCAGTAATAACGTGAATTCAATCTCCCCCGGAAATTTATCGTCCATGAAGGAAAGAGGGGGAGAGAGGAAGCTTTAAAAAGGCGTCGTGATAAAAAGGGAAATCCCGCGAGAAACTATAATCCAAAAAGGACTTTTACTTAAGGTTGCTCCGAAAATCTTGAAAGGCACGTATTCGGCCGTCATCCCTCCGCAATCGGACTTATAACTCGCAACTCAGATCCGGATTTCCTCCTCGGCGGAATCCTCCCGAGCGTGCATATCTTCACCTTTGTGCCGCGAGGAAAAGGAAGGGACGCGGTTATAAGCCACGGGCGAACTTTTAGCTTCCGGCTGACTCTCGCTTCGTCTCACAGAGCGTCAAAGTCGACAAGTTTCGGCCCCTTGTATGCAAAAACTCCCCTGAAATTATATTTTATTTCCTTTCCATACCTTTACTCACTCTTCGCGCGACGCTTGTTAAGCCTGTCGTTAAGAAAGCAGAAATGAAGAAACTTTTTTACTCGTTGAAGTGCTGATCACGTTTTACTTTTTAACTTACATCGTTTAATATAGTTACGAGTAATTTTATCACGAGTAGTACAGAATTATTATTTAATTAAAATATTATTACGAAATAAAAAGAACTGCAGATGTGGTTTAATTAAGCGCATTTAAAATAATACTATACAGGCATGACTTTTCAAATTGTAAATTTGTAGAAACAAAAGGTGAACTTAATCTTGAAAAATAATATTCTGAATATAAGAGATAGAAAAATCTCTTGATATAGGTGACTACTGCGCACAAATCGATGCAGACGTAAGTCGCTTGAAAAGAAGAAGTTATTAATACTTACAATTCCCTTTCTTATTTTAAATATTTATAAAATTTCTAAAATACGCTGATGGCATAATGCTAAATTATATATTTTATTTAAATTAAGTATTTCACTTTAAATGAAATAAATTCTTAAACACGCGAATGATACAAGAAACTCGCTGTTTTGACCGATCAAAGCGCAAATTTCACTGGTGCAATAAAGTCCGATTTGCCGTGCCATAGGAAACGGCATCGCCGTCAGTCTCTGGCATCGTCGACCCTCCTCCTTTCCTTCGTCCCGGGAGTGCGTGGTCCGTTGGTCCGGCATGTCTCGATTTATGCAAATTCGCGCGCGATTATGGTCGCAGCCGTCGCAAGGTCGTCGTCACGCGCGGACGACGTCGCGTCACGTCCCCGACGAATTACCAACCATTCATAAAGTGTGCACCCGCAAATTCGAGGCGAGGCGGACTCTCTCTATCCATTCACTATCTACATTTATCTATCCGTCTATCTATTCATCTCTTTCATGACCACTATGATTATCTGCGCCTCTTTTATTTGCCTGTCATGTTTGTTCATTCAACAGTTTCATTAATTTAAATTGTTTACTCTCTAAAGTTGAATTAGTGAAAAACCACTAATTCATAGTGACTGTGCACTAATTTGAAAAGTGAAAATTGCTCCACTATGAATTAGTGGAAATCTACTTTTTGAAATGGTGAATAAAATGTTCTAGTTAAAATAGTAAATATATGCACTATTAAAAATAGTAAAAACTACTTATAAATCAGTGGAATTCAATTTTTTTTAATTGGGGAATTCACTATTTCAATTAGTGAAAATCACAAAATATTTTTTTTTATTTTATATTTATTTTCCACTAATTTAAAAGCTTTTTTACTAATTAAATAGTAGAACACTTTTTTAATATGTCAATTAGTAAAATTGTACTAATTGATTAGTGGAAAATTTGATTACTAAAAAGATTAGTGGAATTTTCACTAATTCAACTTTAGAGAGTATGTTATTGTCGTCTAAAAAGAAAACTAACTAATTTTGTTTTATCGTAAATTAGTAAATTTATATAAACAAACAGTGAAATGTAATTTAATACTATTGAATATTTTTTACAGCCTTTTGTTTTAAGCTCAGTACATTGAAAATACACTGTTGCAGATTCAACTAAATATTTGTTGTTCAATCTTCCATACAAAATTATTTTATTGATTTTATAACGATGAATTATCACGAATGTTTTTAGATAGAAAATCGATCCAGCTAAATATTTCACTATTTTAACTATGTTTGGTTGATTAAACTAAATGTTTAGTTAAATAAACTAAATAGTTATTTGCAAGGAGAAATTTTGTTGCATCTACACTTTTTTTTTCAATAAATCTCTGTTTATAATAAAGTAAAACGCCTGTACGAAATTCTGAAATATTCTAGTCTTATTTATATTTTAATTCATTAACTTTACAACTTTGTACGTAAAATATGTAACTGTAAACTTGTTATGCTGGCTAAAAAGTATAACCGTGTACTTGCCTGCTGATATTTTATTATTTATTGTTTTTTGGTCGAAACAAAACTTTCATGGTACATGCTTTTTCATTTAAATCCAGTTTATGTTTTTAATAAAATTTCTGTCTATCTATATATCCACTTTCATGTGTATCTCTCTCGTGCCGACGGGGAAAATCCGCTAGAAGACGAGAGTCGGAGGCGGCGAGCAGTTGGGCCGGTTCTGCATGCGGATGAGCCGAGGGACGCCGGGGACCGAATTGTTTAGGAGTTCGCGCACGTGTAAGCTCGTAGCGCTTTATGGATAACCCATTGATTTTGAACGGTTTCGAAATTCGACTTTGCCGGAAAATTTTGTACTTTCGACGAATTGGTTTCCAGACTCGTTTGAATTTTCAACCGGACGCTATAAGGTGTTCGATAATTGAGGACCGTTTTCTTTTTTTTTTGCGGGAGTTTTTAAAATTAGGGCGAACGCGCAATTTAGACCGATTCATATTTAAATTTGTGTTTCAAATTGATAAAGCGTAGGACACTCTCTGCAATTTAGTGCAGAAATTGACGTTAATCAGAAGGTCAGCAAATGCAACTTCAGTGTTCGATGCATTAATAAGTAAAAATTTCTAAGTTAAAGGGTTAAAAAATGTACAAAAACTTATACAGAGCGAGCGAATCACGTTAAAATTTACACGCAAAAAATTTTCTTTCAATTCTATTTTTATTTTATTTTTTATTGCTCTGTCTACAGAAGGTTACTAATTCATATGCGCATCCATATCTGTGATATTCAAAGTTTTCAGTACGTTCAATTAACTGCATTTTACTAAATTAAAAATTTGTAGTAATTAAATTTCGGTAAAAATGTTTCTGTCTGATATTTTTATTTTTCTAATTTCTATATTTTGCACCGCATTTATTCATCGAAAAAATTACCTCTCAAAGTGGATTCAAAATATGAAAAAAATAGAGTGCTAGACTGAATTAATCTGTGAGAAATATAGTTCAATTAATTCTCGTATTATCATTTAATTATTGTACGGGAAAAAATATTTTTTCATGCAAGCTCTTAGCTCACGAATTATTAAGATCATATCAGTATATCTCAGTGAAATAAACGAAAAGTACAGTGCCCCTTCCGAAATTCGCAGTCCATCCAGCAAAAAATAAACGGAGCAGTTACAGAAAGTGTTTTGAATATTCAGAATCGTCGCGGGAGGCTACAGCATAAGTCGGAAATCAGTTAAACCGGGGGAACGATCGCTAAAGCGGCGTTAACAGTCGGAAACACTCCGACCGCATCTCCGCGCTGTCTTGCGCGCCGAGTATAATAATGACTTTTAATGATGAAGTTACTGCCGGGCACGTATAGGCTTTGCGGCCGCGCTGCAGGAGATAGCGAGGCAGTCCCAGAGGCGCGTATCCCGTCGCATAAAACGAAGAGATCAAGACCGAGGAATCCCCGGTCTCGGACGATAAAATTAAGCGGACGAGGGATGCGCAGGCTCCCGCACCGCAGCCCCGATCATTTGCGGAGCGGCTCCGCTGCCGAGTTACAACGCCTCTGCGAAATTTTCGACTGTCCCGATTTTCTGGCCCCTATTTCGGTCGGAGCTCGAACTTTTCGCGCGCTGCTCGGACACGCGCTCGCGAATCCGGCCGGAGATGTCCGGTGCGCGCGGCCCGGCCGTCTTGACCCACATTTCCGTGCGTGCTTTCATTCGTCTCTCCTCCCTTTCTCTCTTTCTCTCTTCGCTCGTCTCTTTTTCCCTTTCTTTTTCGAGCCGACAGCTGCTCCCCTTTCTGCCGTCTTTTCCCCTTTTACATCCCGGCTGCGCTGTTTCGAGTGCGTGATGAGTCGCGTGATTTTATCTCTCTCTTTTTAGTTTTACAAAAGAGGCAATTTCGCAATGGAGAGGGAGAAAAGCAGTTTTACAAAGGACAAAGCAATTTTTGCAATCTGCTCGCTCAAGATCGCCGCGAGAGAGACTGAAATGCCTGCTTCCTGCTGAATTTAAAAAAAAAGAAGTGATCATCAAAGAAGCTGAATATATTCCGCATTTTCTGCCTTCAAATGCGTTTGTTTGCAAGTCATGATCAAACTCTGCACTTTTTTCGCGCATTCAATCCGAAATTCAAAGGCTACTTGTGGATGGATTTTAATAATTTTTTCATGAATATTTCTGATACTAAGTAACCTTGAACAAGTCGTGTGTATAAAAAAAAAAGAAAATAGCGGCTAGTATACCAGTATGGAATTCAATGATATGCAAGCTTAGAGCAGCTTTTGCCCTGTCCTTAATATTTTTTCTCGTAAATTTCAATTTTTACAGCTTGTGTATATCCAGGATGCTCGTGGTGAATCGACGTATCCCAGATAAAAAGTAGAAATGAAGGCAAAGTGATGGCACGCCTGACTTTTATGGTTGAATCATGACTGTAAATAACCCCAACGCTCGTATGATAATTTTTCGCTATAAAGGCAGGCTTTAAAGCTTAAAATTTAAATAAACAGGCTTAAAAATTTACTACTTAACCATCTTGTAAGTTATAAATTAATAATTTTAGAAACATATATTAACAGAAAAAATACTTCGCTTGTTTCACAAAAAAAAAAAAACAGATACAATTCAATGGAAAAAAAAGAGCGATTTAGTGGAAAAAATCCAAGATTAAATAAAAATTTATATTCGGAATAAACGAAAGTAAAAGAAAATACGAATATTTCGATAGGTAAAACGCGTGAAAGAAAAGAACAAAATAAACTGCGGAAATCGTTATTTATTTAACAATTTAAAAGAAATACTTTTTTAAAAGTGAGTCTCAAAATCTCCTAATTTCTCGTCGACCTTACCGCCTCTAACGCCATAATAAACTATATCCGGGCGTTAAAATCCTGTCTCGAGTATGCACTTAAATCTAACCGGCGCAAATTGCGTCCAAATTCACTCCGATAAGGATAAGAGCATAAAGTGTAAAATAACTCGAGAGAGAGAGTGAGAGAGAGATAGCTGCTAGCAGCAGGGCAAAAAACGCCGCCCGACCGACCGCACAGCTCGCGTAAAAAAAAAACGAGGAAGAGGAAGAGGTGCGCTGGACGAAAAAGCCGAAAGACCGAGAGAGAAAGCGGCGGCGGTACCGAGCGCAAGAAGTTAATCTTCCGAAAAAAAGTCGCGCCCGCGCGAGTCGATAAATCCCCCCGTAACGATCCGGAGGGAGGCCCGGCGTCGCCGGCGGCGGCGCGTTGCTCGTTATCGAGCGGCGGTGCGCGCGCGCGAGAGAGTCGCTTTTCGGCGGGCCGCGCGCGTTTCCCTCTCCTCCCCCCGTCCCTCCACCCCCCGTCGACGAGCACTTTAATGGAGGGAAAATAAACCGCTTAGAAGTTGAAGAAGTGGTATAAGAAGAGGCGAAGGACCGGCGGTGCCGGGATCGAGGAGGCCAACTTCGGGCCGCACGTGCGGATGTGCGCGTGGGCGTGACGTACGTGTGCGAAAGTCGCGCGCGAGCCTCCACGTCCGCCGTGAAACTGTATGAAACAGATTTTCATAAAGTGCGGGCAAATAAATCTTTGAGCTGCGAGGGCGGAAATGAGGGGCTGGCCTGCGGCGGGGGAAATAAAAGGCGGTTTGTTTCGTGAAAAATAGACCCGCAAAGTCGAGACCTCCAAAGTCACTGTCTATACGTTGGTGTAATTGATTGGAATTAATTTTTGCGTTGGGTGTAAATAATTTATGAAAATTTCAGGATTACGAGGGCGCGTATGAATGAGCAATTGTACCTCTGCGCCTGGAGATGTTATTTGAATAATATTAATGTTACTACTGGGCAAACATTTATTTAAAATTTTACTTTAATTTCGCCTTTTTATGCAGCATAAAGTATCCATTAACTTTTTGAGTGATATGTTATCAGTTTTATAATAAAATGATTTACTTGAAAATGGACATTAAAAAATTGTACCAACTTTATTTGAAGTCCTCAGATTTAAATAATTTTAATAAATTTTAAGTAGTTAAGCAACCTTCGAAAGATCGTCCGACTATACCCGTCTGTTACTACTTGATCGTATTGAAAATTCATTTCTCCTGCATTCAATAAGCTTAACACTTCGGATCGTAGCGCAGATAACTATAAAATCTACATAAGCGACGCATTCGCAAGTCAAAAATTCTAAATATAAGAAAAGGCGAAAAGATCGCGCTACTCGCAAGTGCACTCGCACTTACCCGAGCATTACGCGCAGTTGTACGCACGTCAGCGCGCGGAGCCTCTATATAACGCAGTCGCTCCCGGCAAAGTCTCCTGCAGCCGATTACCGTAAAAACGAGCCACCTACTACGCTCCGGCCTTTTGGCCGGGCTCTCCTCCGCCTCCTCGGTTCTCGGCTTCGCTGTGTGTTTTTTCGGGTCGTTTGGTGGATTTTTGCGTCTCTGCGTTCGAAATTCGCGCTCCTCGGGGCCGACCCCTGAGTTATACACTGCGGCCCCCACTGCAAGGGAAAAGGCCAACGGATTTTCCCCCGCGAAAATGGTAGTCGTGATATTGTCGAGAGGGCCGCGCGCCAGCCGGCGGCTGCTCGCGATATTCTTCGGAAAATATTGCCTCGACGTACTCGCGATATTTTGATCCTCCTACCCTCCTCGCGCTCGTTTTTTTCCCGCGCCGCTATCCTCCGCCTTTAGCCCCTCGATTTTTCGCTGTGCAATTTATCGCTTTAACGTTTAATCATTTCGACGTCGATGTTTGTTTTTATTTACGAGGCGGCGCGCGCCGCGTATTAAAGTTTGTTGCAATAACACCCGGTTTAAGAAATAAATGAAAAAGTTTTGAAAATTTAACGCGAAACCAGGCGCGCGCACTTGTAATTCCCTTGACCCTTACAGCAGCGGCCTCCTCTCTTGTTTGTCTTTTTTTTTTTTTTTTGAAAGGTCGAATTAACGAGCGGCGCGATCTCCGATTCCGGCGCTAATTAATTTTAACGAACGAACGACTTGCTGCGCGGAGATTATTCTTCGCCGCTCTCGATTTTTAGCGCACGTGCACATCAATAATTAATGTACACCAGGCGTGCTCTTGAAATGCCCTATAAAAGCGGCGAGTAAATGAGGCGCGCTCGTTAAAAGGAAAATAATTACAAAGCGTTCCGGTGGGATAATTTTGACGAGGGGAAAAGGGAAGTTAATGTTTTTGTGTGTCTGTTTTACAGGGCCGTCCGGCTGACCGGGCCTTTCGTCACGATGGTGTACAGCATGATAACCGGCGACATGTTGACTTTCGGCATCATCTACACCGTCGTGCTGTTTGGCTTTTCCCAGTCGTTCTACTTCCTTTACAAAGGCTTTCCGGGAGTGAAGACGACCCTCTATCATTCCTACCACTCGACTTGGATGGCACTATTTCAGATAACTCTCGGCGATTACAGCGTAAGATCTCCACCCTTATTTTCTTCTATACACGCCTTTTTCTCTCTCTTCCTTTTCTCTCTTCCTTTCCCTCCATTCACGACGTCTCCGTTCGATCGCCTCGGCTCATTTTTATTGTCCGCGGCGCTGCGACTCCCTTTTCTCTACTTTCCCACTTTTGCATTCGCTTGCGACCGCCACTCACCTTCTACTCGACAGCCCTTTTTTTTTCCTTTACATTTTCTACTCGATTTATAGGAAATCATTCTTATCTCCCGCGCCTTCGCCTGCTTTTATTTCTCCTCTGTCTCTCTCCTTTTTTTTCGCGTATAGCGTTTTATTTCTTTGCGCGACTCATGTTGTAAACAATGCCACCTTTTTTCGCTTTCGAGAGATCATATCTTTATATTCGGCGATTTTATTTCTTGTTTTTTTTTTTATAATTTTTTGTTTAAATTATAGACCGTTTTTAATTATTATCTTTTATTATCGTCCGTTTCGGTAATTTAATGCTTGGACGAGTCGAGTTATTTATTACAGGACACGCGCGCAATCGGGCTTTAATTTTGGAAAACAAAAAAAGCGAATTGTATTATAACCGGTAGAAAAAGTTTTTAATTGAGAACGGGGAATTCTAACGAGATTATTAACGCGAATAAAATGAACAATCTATTTTTCGCGCTGCAAAAGGGGGTAAAATATTCGCGTGAAAAATTTAAAGTAGTACTCTGCGAAGTCGCATGATAAAAGCGCATTTACAACCTTTCACCTGGAGCACTATTTTTTATTCCTCGCACACGTGCACACAGTCACCGTGCACTCTATGCCCACGCTAATAAAATATGTCACAGTGGTATATCTCAGTGGCTAAATTTTAGAAAGCTTAAAACTTGGGGAATTTATTTTTTTAAGAAACTTTGTAAAATATTATGTCCCTCCCTCCGCTCGTTTCCCGCTGAGAAATCCGAATGAAGCATGAAATTTATGCAAAAATATTAATGGAGTTAGTGGCAGTGTCCTTATTACAAAATTCAGAGAGGGTAGAAAATAAATGGAGATAAATTAATACAGAAAGGAATACGTCAATTTTCTTTACTCGTAGTGAGAAGGAAGGTTTCGAGTTAATCCATGCATGAATAAATTTTGTTAGTAGTTCAAGTCGGAGTACTTAAGATCGCGTACTTTACTGCGTGTTTTAGTGTCCAATTAAAGCCACGTAAATGCATCGCGAGCAAATAGCAATAAAAATAAACAAACAAACAAGCGCATAAATAATACACGATTTTTTAAAATCGACGTAAAAGAGAAATATCGCGGTACAGAGTACTTAGGTAGGACAAAAGCTCCAGCCAAGTCGCAACAAAGGGAAAAATCGCCGAAAAATAAAATACCTCGTCACTCGTACAAAAAGTCCACCGATCGTCCTGCATCGGTGTTTAATTAAACAAATAAAAATGCAGTCTCCCTACCGGCCGGACAAAGTAACGGCCGGCCGCGCCGTAAACAAAAACGCTCCGCTCGCTGGACGTACTGAGGGGGGGGGGGGGGGAAGGTCCGCCGTATTAATTATCGATTCGTCGCGCGCGACAAAAGCGGTCGCTGGGATATCTCTCGGATTTCGATCGAGTGACTCTGGACGCGCGGCGGGCCATTGTCGCGCAGCTGCGCGGCCGCTCGCCTTTTTCCGCGTGACCTGGCAAGTACCAAGGCCCGGGGACCGGCGCGCACACTCCATAACTCTGTCTCCGCTGAAGAGGGATGATTGATTGGTTTGTTTGTCGACGCGCGCGCCCGTGAATATTGGCCCCGCGCTCGCGCGCCCGGATAAAACTTTTACGCTAATTTTTGAGTAATGGCCGTCGCCGCGCAAGGCCGGGGCTCTCGTTACCGACGGCATACAGTGGAGGGGGGCGGGTGCTCGTAAACTCGCCGACTCGTTGTAAATGGTAAATGGAAAGCGAACGACTTGGGCATTACCTCGAGCGCTTCGGATACGATTCTTTTATTGCCACGCGAGATATTCCGCCGGCACAAAATTGTTTTTATTTTCAGCCGCGTTATTACGTGCACGTTTTTAACGCTTTTCGTATCGAAATTTACGTTTCGCTAAGTTTAGATGGCACGCACTGGGTTAAGTGAGAATTGAAGATCGATGATTGGACGTTCGGCAGTAGAGATTTAATTTTGACTTTATTCTTCCGCTATATTATCGACTAGTCGAATATATTAAGGTATTCTACTGAATTATTTACAAAAATTCGAAGATTCGTTTTCATTTTATTTTCAACTCCCGTGAACTAAAACTAAATTCATAAAAATGTAGGAAAAGAGAAGGAGAGAAAAAGAGAGAGAACATTTATCGGACTCAATAAAGTTAAGTTGTAATATATAGGTTAAAACTTTTAAAATACCAGTTCCCTGTCAATATTTTGTTGATTTCTCTTTTTATAACATACTCGTGTAAAAAGTATTGCGAAGAAAAGTGGAGTATCGTGTCGACAAAGTTTTTAGCTTTAAGCTGCTTTATTTTGAAGCTCGACTCTGAATCAAGATATCGAACGTTTTTCTGGGTCAATGGTAATTATCCGCTTTAAAATGATTGTCTACATTTTCAATGTTACACTGATGATTCACTGGCACTTCTTGATCGTTAAAAAAAACATGCCTATCGTCAACCACACATAAAATCCATATCTTCGATCACTGTACTTACACTTTTAAAGCACTTGCCAACTTCAATATCTACATTAATTTGTCTTTAAGGAATAAATAAAAATACACTTCCATAAAGGTTGAATTAAAAAAGAAAATTTAAATTCCATCGTAATATTTTCACAATTTCCAATACGCGTCGACCAAGAAAAGCTCATTCCATCTCTCAGCTTTTTTCTCTCTCTCTTCATTATGCCGCAGTTATTTTCATTTACCAATAACCCGTGGAAGAGCGGACGAACACGTCGGCGCACATCAGCGAGCACGAAGTGCGTCCGCAGCTCCGTTGGTCATCCCCGAACTCCACGTTGACACTTGCATTGTAAATTCACAAAAGACACGCGCCCGAGCGGAGGGCAGCTGGCAGGGTCCTGACGTATTTGGGTTATCGTTTTCGATTTTCTAGATGCCCGCTCCGCGGCGTTGTTTACACTGTTTCGTATCGATGCCGATTTCGCCGGGGCCGTCCGCAATTTGTCTCCGAATTATTTTAATTTACGACGCGTTTTTACATCGATGAATACTTTATTTATGGTCCGGTCGATCCCGCCGATATGCGCCGTATTTTACACCGGGGCGCTCGCGAAATTGATATTGGCGCGGAATTTATCGCGTGTAAGTGAAAGGTTCGGGCCCGGGTGGGGCAAATTTTTAATACGCCATTATGATTTTTAATTGGTTTGTGCCCGCTGAGCCTTTATTGAGTCTGCCTATATGTATATTATATTGTATATATATATGGGTGCGTGGGTACGGTTCGTCGGGGTGACAGCCGTAAAGCAGGCATTTTTTTCGTCGGCGAACGCTGAATAACGATGGACTAGATAAGGAAAACGCAAATTTTTGGTCGTTACGGGATTATAAAACTGGAGTTTATCTGATGTTTTTGTTACAGAAACGGTGCCGGGCATTTAGTCCGCGGTTCGGATAAACTGAACTGCGAACTTTTTCTTTATAGACCTTTTTCAATTAGGCACGTGTCCAAGCGATTTTTACGGCGAAAAACTTCATAAAATGGAATTTCAGTGGGGACGAGCGAGTAGGGAAAATATTCTAGGGCTTAACTGCAAAAATGCCGTATCGTTATTTTCATTTTATGCAAAAAAGCAAGCCCTTAAAAATCCTCAGTTAGTAAACATCTTTGCGGGCACGCTACACTCTTTCTTTATACCGTTACAGCAGTACATTTTCTTGTTTATTTTCTGTAGAAAGCTTATATTATTTTTTTTTTACGTAAATCACCCATTAATGCAAAGTATTTTAGCTTATTTTACTTTATTTTCATAAAAAGTAAATTTAGTCATAAAAACATTTTATTTTATTTATACATATCATTTACAAGGAAATATGGTTTAATTGCCTGGTGAAAATTCAGCGAAATGAGCAGTTGTCCGTGGATTTTGGTTAAAAATAAATAAATCGACTTAAAATTAGTAACACCGTTAGCTACTATCACTGTGTTCAAAAACGGCCACCGTCAAAGCACTGCGCACTGGCATGTATTTATCCGATAATCTTTTGTCAAGTTCACTCATAATCCCCTTGACCGCGGCTATTCGCGTATTTTCATTTCTCTGCTTTCAGTATACGGATTTGAGCAATACGACCTACCCGAATCTGAGTAAAACGGTGTTCGCCATTTTCATGGTCCTCGTGCCGATTCTACTGCTCAATATGCTGATAGCCATGATGGGAAACACGTATGCGCACGTGATCGAGCAGAGCGAGAAAGAATGGGTGAAACAGGTGACATACATACGAATACACATTTACGCGAACGCACACCGATGTCAGATCCAATCCGCGCACCCGTAATACGAATCGCCCTTTCTCCCCCCTTTTTTTTTTTTTGTTTTTCGCTTTTTCGGGCGCGCTGGGTCTGGAGTGAAAGAAAAATGCGGGTATTCGAAAGATATTACGGGTGCTCTCGGTGGTGGCGGGAAACGACTTTTTGAGGGTAGTTTGTAAAGATGAATAAAAAAATAAAGGGTGGGAGGGATGCTAAAAGGATCGAAATTAAATTCAGATGTAACTTTGGAAAAGTGTTTTTTACTCCGCTTGTTCGAAATGAAAAACTACCCTTTTTTCAGAGCCAGAGATCCCTCACAAACATCGCGGCATGAGCGGTCTTCCAAGTTCTCCTCTTTTATTTCCATTTTTTCTGCTTTTTTTTTAAAGCTTCGACGAAAGTTTTTAAATATTAGACTGTAATAATCATTCGAGCGAGAGATTCTCGACTTTATCAACTGCGAGCACAAAGAATCGTGATTTCTAAGAAAAACTCGGCGCGGAATCGCCGGGGATTTTTTCGATGCAAGAGGGAACGGCGAACTTAAGCCATCGAAGTCCTTAGCTATTTCTTTCAACAAAATAAAAGGTATTCCTTCTTTTATCAGATGAAAGAATCACGGAAGTGGTATGCGAATCGCTCGCCGTTCGATTTCAGGTCAAATCCCGACCCTTTAAAACGAGGGGAGGCAACCAACCTCTTGGATAATTCCTTTGAATTTGCCACCCAGCCACGTAATAATTCTTCGCTTCCCGCCACCCCGTGGAATTAAAAAAAAAAAAAAAAAAAATAGAAATTTCAGCAGTCACTGGTCGTAATGAAACTGGACAGCGACTCCTTACCACGTAGACTTCTTCGGTCAACTTTCCTGGCAGAATTTTTAACAGTCACTTCCAGTTTCATTACGAACTAATCAGTGACTTGCCATCACTGCTAAAATTTCTACCAGAGAAGCGCACCGATCGAAATAATCGTAGAAAAAAAGTCACGCTCTAAGGAAGACCATAAAAAAGTAGGAAGAAAAAAAAAGGCATCGACACGCCGCGCGCGGCTAAAAGGAACGTAAGACGTTAGAGCCTCGTTGGCGGGAAAGGGGAGGTCCTTCCGTGAGTGCGACGTATAAAAACGGCGTGCGCCTCACTCGGCTTGTTCTCGGGTCTGCGGCCGTCCTCGTGCAGTGGGCGAAAATCGTGGTCTCTCTGGAGCGCGCCGTCTCGCAGAAGGACGCGCACAATTACCTGCAGGAGTACAGCATAAAATTGGGCCCGGGGGACGACCCGAACGACCCGGCCTCCGAGCAGCGGGGCGTCATGGTCATTAAGAGCAAATCGAAGACCCGAGCGAAGCAGCGCAAGGGCGCCGTCGCTAATTGGAAGGTACGCTTTGTTTTAATTAAAATTTCACCTCCCGGAGTACTACGCCCCTCCCTTACCTTTTTTTCTGGGCGATTCGAGCGCCGGTAGAGGAGCACGGCTCGTTTGGCCTTGTTTGCGTATGAGCGAGCTTTTCTTTTGCGTCGGTCGGGAAAATGCCGGGAACCTACGGCGTGGTGGCTCGTTGCGAAAGATACGCGAAATGGAGAATTAGGCCGATATTTAGGGGATTAGTGGTGTGCGCTTTTAAGGGGTGCGAGGAAAGATTCTTTTTTTTTTCTGCGATTTGTAAATACGAAATTTTTCTTTCACGGAGTCGTTAGGTAGGTACGAAGAAATTTTTTAGTCTAATATTACGTTTTGTGTTAAAAAGGCTTTGTATGAAATGTTAAAAATTTATTACCATTTTTAGAAGAAAAAAGTACACGCCTAAGCTTACTACAAAATGTACAAAAGTATACTAAAATAAAAAAAATTATTCTTTTATTATACAACAAATTAAAGATGAAGATATTTTTCGTATATCTGTTACATTCACTGATCAGTCGATAAATTAAATGCTTAATTGAATATTTGAATTGTACGGGTAACTGAATTATAGGAAGGGTAGTTTTTATCTGATTCAAACTGATTAACTTGTACTAAGCAAATTAGCTCAGAATCCTGCATAATTAATTCAAGCATAAGAAGAACTATGACATTAATTTAAGAAAATCTAAACTCTTAATATAAGAATAAAAAGTCTAATTTACCTACATACTTTTACAATAATTTCAATATGCGAACAACGAAAACACATTTAATTATATTTATAAATAAATTGTAATAATTTATACAATTAATTTAATTACAAGTATCGATGGAATTGTAATTAAGTAGTATTTAAAAAATTACAAAGTTAATAGTAAATTCATTAGTTGATATCCAGAAACTGCAGACTCGCATTTTATTCGGTCTATTCGTTACTCGTCGCCTCTCTCCTCGACCGGCGGACTGATCGCGCGTTTTAACTCATTTATTTCCACTCGGGGATTCCCCGAGATTTGTCGGCCACCGCCACAACTCATGAATATTAATCGGTGCGCTGTTGCACGAAAAATTTCTCTGATTTGCATAGAGAGTCGGAAAGGTAACGATTTCCGAGCTGAAAAAGCGCGGCATGACCGGAGAAGAGTTGCGCCGGATCATGTGGGGCCGCGCCTCCTTCTCTACGCCAGTCAGGACTAGGTAAGCCACCTGCCCTACTCTTCCCAACTCTCCTCGATCCCTCGGACGATTTCTTCCCTTTTGCGCGTGTTTATTTTTTCTTTTGTATTCTACTCGCTCTCAGCCGCGCGATTCGCTATTTGAATTTCCCGCGCGAACGCGCGTAGGGAAAAAAAGGTTAATTATGTGGAGAGTGGGTGTGAAATTCATTAAAATGCACGCTGGAAACTTTGGTATTGAATTTTTTTTTTTTCTCGACGTTTTGCGAGAGCCATTTTAATTTATATGGGAATGCATCGGCGAAGATTCTTTGCGGCCGTATATACAATCTACGCGCCGACGAGTTAATGAAGAAAAATTATCATGCTAATTGATGATTTCTTTTTTCTGGACACTTTTAATTTACTGCCCCTGTCTGCTTTTATTTTATAACTGCGCGAACAATCCTTCTCGAAAAGCGCGTCTAAATATGCAAATAATTGTTTGAAAATTTATATTTTCCTCATTTTAATATAAATCCCTGAAAAAAATATTTAATCTTCGAAAATAAGGTAAACAGTGATTATTCGGTATTGAAAAGAGTATAAAGTAAAATGATTTTTTTTTCGCGGGAAGTCCGATTCTGGGACAATCAATGCCAACGGCCCCGGGACCCTTTGGCGGGGCCCTGACTGCCGCCCTGGACGTCATGACGTTCGCCGTCGACGTACCCGAGGGGCCAAACGGCGCTGGTCAAATCCCCCGGCGAGCTGCCGGCTAAACCGACGGCAGTCCCGGCCGTCGCCAGCACCACCACTGCCATCGTCGTGCCAACAGCGACTACGTCTTCGGTGACAACAGCCGCGGTGACGTCAAAGACCGACGTAACCAAGTCGAAGAGTCCGACTGAGCCGCCGAAGGCCACCGCGAAGGTTGCCGACCTTAAGACGCTTAAGACTGCCACCGTCACCAAGAGCACCGCAGGTGAGCGATTTATTTTCGCCAGCGCTATTTTTGTGCGCTTTTTTTTTAATCCAGTGAATGGTCTTAAACTTTTAATTCGGAATCTCAGACAGTTTGGTACGAGAATTGAATTTTTTTTTGTGAATGGATTTTTTTGTCGAGGAGAAAGTGGGCAATAAATATCGGTTTATTTTTATTCATTTTTGTAAATAAGGCAAAGGGTATTGAACACAAATTTTTGATAATGTAGGATGAAAGGTATATTTAAGTTCATTAAGACAATTTTTAGAGTATCGACGAATATGGATATTCTGAGTGCGAAAGATGTAAATACATGTTTAAGTAGTAATGCCAGGGTGTGGTCAGACGCATAGATTCTTTATTACGGCGTAGGAGCATAAATACTGGATTTTTCTTTTTATTATAATTAACAAAATCAGTTTTTGAGAATTCAAAGGAAAGTTTATTAACTGAAATTAATTTTCAAGCTTCCTAGGGAAAGTTACAGCTCACAAAGTTAAGTAGTAGGTCCATACCGAACAACTCTGCCCTGTGCATCAGAAAATTTGAAGTTTCAATTACTCCAAATTTTCATATTTACAGAGTTTAAAGTTACTTTTTCTAACACAATACGTGCAAAATTGATGTAAAAGATCGGACGGTTAAAATATGGAAAAATTATGCAATAATTTCTGCGGCAGATACGGACCCACGCGAATTTGAAATTTCAAAAATGTAATTATTTTTACCCATAAATTTAAAACATAAACTCCTCGCGGTATAAAAAAAGAGAAATCTATAACTCATTCCCTACGAGCCATAATCCATTACTCGAAACTTTTGCCTTCTTACGAGTTCGCGCAGAATTTACGATATCACGTATTCATGAGCCCCTCGGTGTCGGAGCGCTTTTTCTTTCTCGCGGAATTTCCAACTTTTCCAAATAATAGCGGGCGCATTGAATTTGCTAATTATAAACATAATAGAGGAAAACTCCTTCGGTAAACTCCGTACCCTACCCTCCCCTTGGTCCATCCGCTCGGCCACGCTCGGCTGTCTTCCCCGAACGCCCTCGTCCCAGGAAAACTCTGGAACCTTTCCAAATCGCGAAGTTTCGCTGCCTCATAAAAAATGGCCCGAATTACCCCGAAAAGTTTTGGCGCCGGCGCCGCCGCGACTTTTTTCCGTTTTTCGCGCTCTTACTTTTATTTCCCACCGCCCGGCGCAAGGAGTCTTCCAAGACTCGTCCATCCCCTCCCCGGCCCTGCCGCGGTGGTAATCCCCTCATTTTCATTCCGTCCTGATTCATGAAAGATTTCGCGGGAAAATACGGGGATCTACCGCCCGGGAGGGTCGCTGACTCGTCCGAGCGCACTTTGCCTAGTTTGCGCGTCGCCTCTTCTTTTCTTCCATTCCGCGGACACTCGAGCGCAGCGGGGCTCAGGCGGATAATTAAACGCGCCGGCCGCGGGTCTATTAAGCGAGCAGGCATCGCTTGCCCCGAAGATGATTACGAAATTAAGTCGAGATATGATTTATTTATGAGATACGCGCTTATCGCCGGAACTTTTCGCCCCTTGAAATATCGATGGCACGCTTTGTTGGCCTTTTTTTTTGCGCCGAAGAATGTGGGTCGCGCGAAAGCGCAAACTCCCGCGGCGTCGAACATAATTGAGCGCGCGAAGCAGTCCGAGATTTTTTCGGCGAATTCCGAGCGGAAAATCGTCGGCGATAAGGCGGAGGAAAATGTTCACCTCGGGAGGAGCAGTTTCCCCGGAAACGCGCGTTTCTCCCCTCCGGGGTGGAAATTCTCGCGAAATTCGGCACTGAAAGGGGAGATTTTCCAGGCGGAGAGGCGGCGGAGGAGGAAAGCTGCGCGAGCGGCGACCCGCTGCTGGAGCTGATGATCGCGACGGAGGACCCGGTGTGCGACGAGGAGACACTGCAGCGGCTGGCGCGCTCCGCCCGCCTCGTCGGCGAGAGCGCCGCCGCCGCCGCCAAGTCGGATATCGATCCCAGCGTTCTCGAGAGACTGGCACTGGGCAGCCTCGGACTCGCCCCCGCGGATGAGCTTCCCGCCACCAAGGCCCCGGAGCAGCCCCGCAGGCGGCAGTACCTTGTCGAGTCCAGCGACAACGACATTTGCGCCAGTGAGTCCGCCCCTTACTCCCTTTTGGCATTTGGCTGTTTTATTTCATCGTGTTTTAAAAAAAAAAATTTTTGGTGTTTAATATGCGATGGGTAATGCTTGTACTGGCGAATGAACTGACATTTTATGGATAATTTGTGTCTTAGTATTTTTGGACTGATATAATTGAATTGTGTTGAATTAAAATTGACAATTTTGTTTTTTTTATTTATTCATTTTATAATAAATTATTTGAAGTTTCATGTCTGCTGTTGTGCGCTAACGAATATTTAAATATTAAGTTATTTCGAAGAACTTTGCAGATCGTTTGTTCTCGAAACAAGATCTTTTTTATTAAACTTCTTTAAATAAATATTCGTTTATTTTCTAAAATACAGTCAATTTCGCAAACATTTTAAAAGGATGCTCTTAAATTGAAATATTTAAACAATGAAGATGAAATTCACTTGATGTATTCAATTTTTCCTTTTGCTCAGAAGTATGTTAATCTTTTGTTAAAAAAGAAAAATTAGACTAAAGTTTGCTATTTACAATTTTAATGTGTACTACACGAAACGAATCGACTTTAGAAAATAAGTCTCTGCCAAGAAAAATGTCGCAATCAAACTTAAATTCTAATTTGCATCTATTAAATCGATCCATCTAAACTTTATCAATAAAACAAGACGTACACGACACCATTATGGTCGCTACATTAATGTCAATCTCCACCACCCCATTGGCAATTAATTAGCCAATAATCAAAACAATAATCGCACCTAACGTATAATAGCTTGACTCATCCATTACCGCTGCCACCAAGAAAAGAAAGCCCAAACGAGCGGCAAGAGGCCATCAGAGCGTCGCAAACGTCCTCCGACGTATATCTCCGCGATCACCTCCCTAAAGCGCACAAAGCGCACAAAGGAGCCCGTCCCGACGGCCTCTTGACTGACGCGCCAAGTGCATCCACCGAGGATGTAATATTCCAGACTCCTTCTCCATCTCTCTCTGTTCCAACAGACGACAGTCAGCTGGGCACGGAGGCGCGGCTGCGGCGTATCAGGTCGGCGAGCAGCCGACTGGCCCCGTCGGCCCGGCGGAAATCCGGTCCGGCCGGTCGCTCTGACAGCCCGAGCTCCTCGTCGACGACCAGCCTCGAGAACGCTTCCGCCTACCGACCGCTCGTGGACGAGCCGGAAACCACCCCCGCGGATGCCGCGCCGCGGGAGGAGGAAAAGTCGGCCAACGGCAAAGGACACCGCAGGAGGCCCAAGACTGCCAGGAATCGGTAGGTGCTATTGCGGGAAGCGAGTGGAAAGGAACTCGGGGGGTCTTTGAAACAGCAGTTCCGAGATGCGGACGATTTGCCTTTTTCGCCGATGATTTGATGGTTATATTGGCTTGCACTGTAGAGTAGCCGCCAGGGCTGACTAAAATCGACTGTTACTACTGAAATCCTATTATTCGCTCGTAGCGCTCACCAGGAGGGACGGATTTTTATCCGGACAATTGCGGATTTTAACTTCTGATGCAATTGAACGGTACTGTTGTTTGTTGATGTAAACGGGATTTTAAATAATTTTTGTTGAATACATTTAGAATGAGAGTTAACCGACCGTGCGTGGTTTTAATCCCCCGACATAAATATACTTTTGCGATTCGTCAAGCGACGTTAATCTTTTTTTTTATCGTTATATTTATTTTGCAGTAACTTGCAAATTGAAGCTATTCGATTGCACGCAAAGCTGCCGCATTTAAATACGATGTGAAGTGTAATTTAACTAACACGCGGAGGTATTTTTAATCATTTTTGCATGCACAAAATTATTTATCGATAAAAATTAAATCTTGCTTGTTTTTTTTAAATATTTTTTTATGTAAAAAATTGTTTTATTTTTTTAGCGGTATGCAATGTTTTTGCAGCATTTATTTGCCAAATTTGATGGGATTTTGCTTTTTCAACGGATAAACAGGAAAATGTTTGCTTGCTTCATACAAAATAATATGCGTAGTACTGAACTTAAAGGCAAATTATAATTTCTAGGGAATTTCACATTTTCTACCCAAATTGTCATTAGTACCTTTACAAGGCTGACAGAATAACGAAATATTTGAACCTACTATTTTCATTCTACGTCACAGTGGCAGCTCTCATTTTAGAATGTACGGACATTTTCCAAATGTTTTTGGGTTTAATAATGATAATTTCATTTTATTCATTTCAATTGCATGAATTTAAATATAAAAGGTGTACCGAGAATAATATATTTGCCTTTGCTCATCCATGTTTCCTAAGTAATTTACTTTCTTAATGAGACTTTCTCGAATATATCCGGTTTTAATTGTCAGAATCACATATTACTTTTACGAAATAATAAGATTTTTTCGTATATTTCAGCGAAGTATTTGTCAATTTTTATTTTTTTAGTAAATATTTGCCTTCTAATTTATCAATATACTTATCCCACGGAATTATGTTTCCTACGCCATAAAAAAGCGTCTGCAGTATAATAACAAAACTGAACGCATGTTGCACTGGCAAGTAGTAAAAGCCTGGAATAATTTATCTCTGTTATAAATAATTCCTGAATAATTTATTCTTCATAACGAAAATGGCTCGAAATAATCATTATTGTTATTATTATCAATATTAAATATTTTGATTATTGCAGAATCATAATACTAATAATAATTCTACTAGCAATACTAACAATATTAAAAATAATAAATAATCTCTGTTGCCACTATAAAAAAAAGTAAAGTTTCCGTCAATTCAAGCTTTTTCTTGGTTAAAATTTATTTCCTAATCGATTGCAATATTTATCGTACCACCGCAGCGAATTACCTTTCCTCCACTATAAAAAAAAGAGCACGCAGCACGATCGCAAAACTGGAGTCGCGTTAAACCCGCAAGTAGTAAAAGCGAGCGCACACCGCCGCCCACAGCGCAGTGCACTCAACGAATAAAACCGTCCACTCGATATTGAGCCGCGGCCGAACTTCCGGGAGGCGACGCACTTTATCGTCGCTCTTTTGCAGGGTGTCGCCGAAGGAGGCCGCGGAGCCGACCACGCCGGAGGCGAAGGAGGAGGCGCCGGCGGCCGCCGCGGCGGACCCACTGGAGCCTTGGAGCACGCGCGGCATCAAGGACATGAACGCGATACTCGCCTGGAAGGAGCCCGGACCGGACAGCCCCTGATGAGCCGCGGCCCGTTACGAGCGACCCGCACGTACGTCGCGCGGTCCCTTTATGGCGCGCCGCGAGCCCAGGCCGCCGACGGACTTCGCCCTTCCGGGGGAGTGCGCTGCCCGCGTCGCGCCTCGTTACGACCGATTCGCCTCAATTTTTCAGGCCACCGGAGAATTAACCGGAGGGTTGCTTAACGCGCGACCCATCCGCAAGTTTATTGCTTTTTTTTATTTTTCTAATCGCTCGGCTCGAGTGATTCGCTCTGATCTTTCTGGCGTGATTGTTTATTTTTTCGTCTGTTTATTTATTCCTTTTTGTTTTCGTTGTAGCTCGGGAAACTGCGGGTGCGCTTTTTTTTCTTGGAATTAAATAATTGAGCGTCGGGAGAAAAATAAAGTAAGTGTAAAATAGGGGGTAATTTTTTTAATGTTTCTCGTTTGTATGTGTACTTGCGCTTTTTATTTAAATTTCATTCTCAAAAGATAGCGCTTTATTCAATGGAACTTTTCAGCCGCAGTTCTAAGCTCTGTCGGGAAATGTTTTCTGCCTGAAAAAAAGGGATAGTTTATGACCGAATTTTTCGAGTAAAACATTTGCATAGTTTTCATCTTCTATATATAAAAAAAACTGCTACTTCGTGTAAAATATTTGCGCGAATAAATTCTTTTCCCATTATTCTTTTTATTTAGAAACAAAAGTATGCGTATATTCGTTATAACACTAATTAAAATTAATTAACGAACTTTTTTTATTCATGAAAATTGTCTTTTATTATTCGTAATAATTTGTTTTCGTCAATACAAAACTGGTCAAATCGTTTTTGAAATTAAACGAATACATCAAGAAACTTGCGTACTTGAGAAATTGCGACAGCTGCAGACGCGCGTCAAAAACAAATGTACAACATTCGTCGTTCAATCGTAAACTATTTTAATACCCTTCGACTCGTTCAAACTGCACTTCCCTGCACGAACGGTTTTTCGCTAAAAGAAAGTAATAAAAAAATATTCGATTGCAATCACTGCCTTTTTCGGGTCGAAGTACCGAGCAACACGATCTAACTCCCGGCGAAACTTCGTTCCAGCATCCGAACACAGGTGTGCAGCACTTTTCGGTCAACCTCCCGAATAAAGCACACAGAGTCCCCTTAACGCAGCCGCGTTACGACGAGGGAACCAGGCGGCAGCGAATAATTCAGCGTCGTCGGCTCGCGGCTCCATTAATTACTTCCGAAGGACAATTTGCCCGGTCGCAATCGGATTCGCGTTAGCCCGCGCATTATCTCACCTATACTTTATTGAAAAAAAAAGAATAAAAAACAAAGAAAGAAAAATCGCCATTCCTCATGCGCGCCCGCGCTTCCTATCTCTTTCGGCCGCCCGCGCTTTTCCCTCCCGGCTCGCGATTCAATTCGTGCGCCCATTTGTTAGGGAGGCGACTTTTTTTTTTGCTCGCGACTTCGCCCTTTTTCTTCTCCCCACCTCCCTCCTATCTCTGACCAACCCGAATTCATTATCCATCTCCCCGTTCTCCTCGTCCGCCTTCCTCCGGTCCACCTGTCTTTTTCAAAGCTGGCTTTTTTAATTACTTTCGTTTATTATTTATCGGCGGAGTACTCGCGCAGCATATTGCTCGAGCCGCTGGTGATTTTTCATGACTAATTTTTACGAGGCTGCGCACTCGCACGCGCCACCAAATTTAGCGCGCGGTAATTTAACCCGATTGAGCGCGGCCGGCGCGCGGGGACTCTCCCCTTCCCAATTTTTTTTTTTCGTTTCGTTCACTGTGTCATCCCACGAGCCGCGCGATTAATCGGCCGGTTCTTTATTTTCGGTCTGTAGGTGTTCGATAGGGCGTTTAGGCTGCGCGCAGTTTCATCGGCGCTCTCGTTTTGAGCGCGGCTTTTACGGTACCGAATGGTTTTATTTTTATTGGTTTTTAGAAGTGGTATGTACTGTTCAAGTTTTTTTTTTCAGTTTTATCGAGCGAATGGATGATTCTATTGATTATCGAGTAAACGGTGTACTGTCGTTTGTACGCCCCCTTCTCCCCCTAAAAGTCATTCTAAGAGTATCTGGAAAAAATAAATAAAGGAAGGGATTTAAAACGTAGTGTGCGAAGAATCGATATGTTGTAATCTAAAAGTTTTGTAAATAAATTGATAAGCTTAAGAGAAACTGCGTGTAGCGTTGTCAAATGCGTTATTAAGAAAAAGACAAAGAAAAGGCAAAAAAATGAACGACTTTTTACCGTATCGATTGTCGAAAACGTCAGAATTCTAATTATATTTGAATTTAATTTAGCCGAGAATCTCATTGGCCGAGGTTATGAATAATAAAGCGTTGTTCAGAGTAACTTTACGTCTTAGTAAGTTTGTAAAATCCAATTTGAAATTTCTTTAGTAAGCTTCGCCTGTTTACCTCAATTTAAAGTATAAACTAGTATATTGATTCTTGAGATTGTAATTGATTCCGCTTAAATGATGAGTAAGATAATTTGATATTCCGCGGGGCGCACTTTGCTGGATTGTAAAAGTTTGCCTCTTAGGGAAATTTTAGTTTGATGAATTTATCGATACCGCATTGTGTTCAATCGACGAAATGTATAGTTTAACAGGAATCAAAAAAAAAATATATATATATGTATTTAAACAAATAAGAAAACTTTTAGTGTAATCTTACATCACCTTAACATTTATTTTGTTACTTTAGTAAATTAAGAATTCATTATCGTTTAATCTTTTCAGTATGAGTAAAGTTTGAGCAAGCACTAAATTATTTCTAAAAAAATATACGTAAATATTAAAAAGTAACAACAGAACGCCTAATGCGACGTAAGATCATCGCATTTATTTTATTACTTTAATTAATAAATTATAAATTCATTTATCCACTGAATTTTGTAGTCAAGTCAAGTTTGAATATCAAAATATTTCTATAAACATTTATAAATCATGTATTTAAAAAATAACGAAGGGCGACTGTTACGATATTGCACTTTTACATTTATTTTACTATTTTAATGCATTAAAAATCCATGTATCCATTGATACCAAGTCCAAATAGCAAAGTATATCCAAAATGCATTAGTGTAAAAAGAATGAAGAAAATATCGATCAACTCACAGTAAATTAGAGCCAATACTTTATGATTTGTAACTACGCGAACAAAAATGTTACCTCATCACGTCCAAAGGTAAGTAATTGAAGCACCAACCGCTCCGATGACCAATGTAAAAGAAATGGTGGCACAGTAGTTTGATTGGTGCTCGAATAAAATTTTCATCTCGACGCAAGCCCATTAACACGGCAACGTACATAAAATCGACATAAAATTCTGATGGAATCGTATGCAACCCAATTTTCTTTCTCCCATTGTTCGGTGCTCGCCTCTTTGCTTTCTAAGCGTTTGCACGACCTCGAAATTATCCGATACCGATCGAAGCCTGCTGTAATATTAAAATCGCGGTACGGTCGGTCACGAGCCGATTCGAAGGCGCGAGTCCCTGCGAGGGTAAGTTGGAGGTCGGACGGAGGAGGAGGGGTGAAAAAAGTCGCGATCGCATTATTCGGGCGCTCGAGAAACTCCTGAATGTATTTTGCGCCGGTGCTCTCTCCTGTGACTCCCGGAGGCGCCAGCTGCCTCGATTTCGCAGGAAAAACAAGGAAAAGGCGTTATAACGGTGAGATCGAAACCTCCCTCCGTCGTATATATTATTCCTTTTTCGCGACGAAGCTCGAAGGGGATGGGAGAGGCGGCGTTAAGAGGGAGAGAGAGAGAGGGCCTGACTGATTGGCTAAAACGGTTTATTTATGTTCGAGTCGACGGGATAGCCTGCTTTTAAAATACAGGAGAAGACAATACCTGAAGTAGGTCGATTTTCGTCCTCCCGGGAAATGAAGATTTCTATTTTCATGGTACACGGAATAAAAAATGAGAAAAATTTGCCAGTAAAATTTCAATAACCCTTGATGCAAGAACAACAAGGTTTCCCCTTTACCGAGGGTATGTAAACATTCGAGTTGGCATTAGAAACGTCCACTGTTTTTATTTTTTATCGATTTTTATTTTAGGGTATGACAATAATGTTTACACTGAAAAAACAGTCTTGTAACGAAGCATGTACACTTTTTTACGACGTGTTCTAGTGAAAACAATTATAAAACAATTATTAGACACGTTTTTTATGCTAACGTCACTGCCACTGTTTTAAATCGACCCAAGGTACTTTGTTATAATCGAAACAGTAAATTTTTCACTGGTTTTCACAATGAGTCCTATTTCCACTGTCGGAAAAGTAAACATAATTTGATAAAACAGTGAATATCTCATTTTAACTGTGAAAACAATGAGTTGAAAAACTTAAATTTTTTCATTATTTTGCTCGCTGTTCAAACAGCTAAGATTAACTGCGATAAAACAGTTAATGTTTCATTTAAACTGTGAAAACAGTGAAAACGACTATGGGTTTTTCCCGTTCCAACGGCTACACGGAAAGTTAGGAAAACCCAATGCCATGCAATCGAAAATGACATATCGTCGTCTGACCACAATATGTGCTTTTTAAAATTCAAGTGCCTGTAATCGGTCAAATTAATCATGCCACGTTAATTTTTAGTCAGCCAATATTGAAATTAATCATGCGCGGAGAGAAAATTCTAGTAAAAATTACTGTTCTGTTTTGTAACGCGAGGGGCAAGCTCGACAAACTAAAAAACTTTTTTAGAAAGTAGTAGTAATATTTACAGTAAATTTGACTATCACTTTCTAGTGAGAAATTTTATTCATCGAGTCAGTCGCTACTTTACAAAACGAAACCTTCATTCACTGCAGAGATGAAAATCGGTCGACTAAGTCAGAAAAAAATCTTCGCATCGCAAGATAATTTAATTAAACAAAATAAATAAAATCTCGACCATTAAATGCATACGAAACACGTCAGTCGCTCTGAGCGGCGTGACTGACCATCGCTCCGTGGAAAATCGTCGCCGAAAATTCGAACGACTTGTTCCGCTTGGCCCAAGGGGCGCGACGCTCACTTACACGTCGGCCGCGTCATTTTCACGCGAGAAAAATGGCGCGAGGAAAAAGAGCGTCGCGGAAGGGGCCACCGGGGCAAATCGATTTTCGATTACGCCGAGAGCACAAAAGGGAGAAGAGGTATATAACGCTCGGCGCTTCGGCCGCGAAAAGGGAACGTCCAGGGTATATAGTCGCCTCTCGCGTCGGCCGCACATGCGATATCTCGGGCTGAGCTCGCGTGACGCGCTGCAGGCGCGCTCGCATTTTCGAAGCCATCTGCGGCGCGCCGCGGGAAGCCGCGATCAATTCGTTTGATCGGCCGATTTGAGCGGCCGTATTGTAACTGCTTTATGGATTGCAGACGCTCGGGAATGATGCCCCTGCGCGCTCTACGCCCGTCGAAATAAACAATGCCGCGTAAGCATCAATGCGCGACCGATATGCCTGCGAATCGATGATTAAAAGAGACGCTTTGGTCTAGCAATAATCAATCAATTTTGATGATGTCGACGCGACGTTGAGCATCAAAAGATGAGCTGGAATGATTTAATGCCTTATACACTCGCCGTTTATTTAGTCGGATTTGTTTTGACCGTAGCAGTCGGATGTTACTGATTTATTAAAGTAATAAAGTTTTACTTTAAATATGTTCATTTGATGCTGTGAAGCATTATTGTCGCTCGTGTATAAATTATTTTTCGGACAAATGATCATTATGTATGTAATACACATTTAGAATTTTATATAAATAAACATATAGATACGAAATAAAAATACAAATAAAACAGATTTAATAAGAGATGCTAAAAGATCTATTTGTGTATATGAATTCGTTAATAGTAATTGTATGTTTAAAATGTGGAAAGAGAGAGGGTTTTTTTAAAGTGAACTGTTGTCTTGATTTTTGCGCAATTAATAATAGATTTCTCAGATTATAAGATAATTAATGAAACTGAATTAATAAATCCGTGATAACTTTATAATTTAAAAGACTATGTAATCTTTTGTACGCAAACAAGTATAATTACAATAGAAACGAGCAGGTACGAATAGCTATTAATTAATTATTTAATTAATAAGAATTTTACATATTATTTACTCGCATAAAATTATTTTCATTCTGTAGGTACAACATACAATAAAAGTTCTCTGAAGATGCTTTCCATATCAAGCGTATTCGTGTACACTTTGCGTTAATTTGTTTTAATATTATTTTATCCTTTGTACTTGTCGAGAAAAAGAATTTTTCTAAGCACAAAGCGAGCATGTTATACTTTGTTTAATTTAATTTCTTTTTTAAAGAGGAGCAATTTTAATCTTAATTAAACTCGTTGGAGTACAGTGCGCCTTTATGAATATGGTGATGGATGGGACGATAGGAATTGTATTTCTTTGGCATTCAATCTTACCCGATGTTAAACAATTAAATTTTTTCGGATGATAAAGTGACGCGCGCAACAACGGAGCATACATCAAGCAATTTAAATCCCATTTATTATAGATTACTCGGGCGAATACAGCTTTCAGCTAAACATAATTCTCCGGCTAATTCGAACGGTTTGATTCATTAATATTGTTTTCAACTCCGCGGCGAAGCCAAATAAACACGGCGCGCCGCATCTCTGCAGCCGTACGTACACATACACGCGCCACCCGCAATTATTTTCTCTAAAAGTTTCCTGGAAAGCTTTTCAAGGAAAATCCACCCACCCGAGCGGCGTAAAATAACCCGCCGGCCCGCATCCAAACAAACCTTCTCTCTTAGCGCCGGAAGAAAGCGATTAAAAATTAAATCGAAACGTTATGCGGTCGCGTAAACAGCGAGCAGCCAAAGAGGCCCGGGAGCGGCACAATTTCCCAGACACAATATTATCGGAGAAAAGAAGAAAAGGGAGCCGTTTGTTTTGCATCCCGGCAGCAGTCACCGACGGGACTCCCTATTTTCTTTTTTAACGCAGGGAGAGATAAAAAATGTTACTATACTTTTTAGCAATTTTTTTTTATTTGTTGAGTCTGTCCATGTGTTACAAAATAGTATAGCAGTTTTTACTAGAATTTTGGATTATGTGATGACTATACATAGTTCAAGTACGATTTTCCTGAGAATTAAAAAAATCAATTCGTAGTCCGAAATTGAACCCATTTTATAAAATATACTATATGTGGATAGTAATACTCCACTTGGGGATTGAATAAAAAAATGATTTCTTTTAAAAATTATTAATAGAGTTCATAACTTGAAAACGTTCATTTTTAAACTCAATATTCTAGTTTGAGTATTATCATCCACAAAGTAGTCGATCAAATGGATTCGATTTCGAGCGAGGAATTGATGTTTATTCATTTTCAGGATTACTAGTATAATCTAGCGCAGTCTATAAATTCTACATTTTATGACTACATTAATTTTTTTAATTTTGACGCTATTTTATTAAAGAGGTCAAATCAATAATCAGGCATAATCATATTATACTTTTAAAGTTTTGTATATTCAAAATTAAAAAATTCGCGTTCGTACACCCTACCTAATATAAAAATCATGTTGTATTTTGACGACTAATCAGAATCAGACCGCATTAAAAGCTCCACAACAAGTATTATCACTTTTTTAAAAGAGGATTAATTTTGTACTCGGAGTTCGTAGTCAAATTACATAAAGTAACTACATAATTAACTATTCGACACTAATTTTACACAAATGAACTAATTTTTTGTATATAGTTAACTATGAACACTATATTCAACAACATAATCCAATTATATGACCCAACTATGTAGTTCTTTTCAATAGGGGTGCGCTCGATTACGAGGCGGAAGAGTGGCCCTGGAATCTCGCTCCCGCGAGGTGAAATTGCCGCGGAGGGCGATGAAAAGTAATCGTCCTCGCGGCGACGTTGCGCTCGAAACTCCGCTCAACGACGTAATTGGTGACGATGCCGCGGCTTTAACGCATCCCCCGTGGAAATTCGTCGATTGAACGTCGCGGCGAAAGTTTCCGAACGGCGACGCGGAGAAAGAGGTGCCAATAATAATTGCGACTTGGATGACGCGCCCATAAAAATAATGGTACCAGCTCAGGATGTGGCTTTTTCTGCACTGGCTTGACAGCTGTTTGCTTTGATCGCCGAGGTGCCGTTGCTGCCTCGCCGATTGTTTCTTGCAGTTCGTTATTTTACTTTTATTTTAAATTGCGGAGGGGCGATGTACGATCTGTCTGAGTGAATATCTAGACTTAGTCTACGGTATTTCACTTTTTTTTTGTCTGATATACGCGGTCGACTTAATATTAAAGTACTCGTTGATGAATGTTACGTTAAAAATACTCTCTCTACTTTTATTTATATACTTTATCGAAAAATTCTGAGTAGTGAATAAGCAGAAGATAAAAATTGAACTCTTAAAATTTTACGTTACGATATGCCATAAAAATATATATTTGACAAGAAGCATACTTTACTAAAAATTACTTTTAGTTCTTTCTTTAAAATTATTTATTCAAGAATTTTATTTATAACAATAATTATTACTTATTGACGCGAACAGTTTTTCTGTGTAATAATCGATACTTACGTTATAGATTTGAATATACTACTTGAATGTTTATTATAGGAAATAAAAAATAATTAATTTCACCGAATACGTACTTGATTGACTTTTAAATATTGAAACAATAAAAGTTAACGAACACATTTATTTCGTGTTTTTTACGCTTATGGAATTACGTTAGTTTGCCATACGTCACAATTTCACTTTTCCCTTGACTACTGCACTACAGCCTTTCCCTCTCCCCAGGGAAATGAATAATTAATTTGTTTAATTATCCGTTAAGTAGTATCTTCGGGACTATAATTTCTATTACGCTGGACAATTGCGTTTTAACAGAAGTCCTAATTATTTTTTTCTGCCGAGTGGATTTAGAAGTGTACAAATACGCGTGAGCACTAGTAACTGCATTTAAAATAATCATAGCGATATGTATCAAATGAGCTCTTATTACCTTCACATTATGCAGATTATCGAGCAGAAAATTAGTGTACGCAATTAGAGTGCCGATGTAATTTAATTTAACGGAGGATGTCGAGCTTGTACATTTTAATATTGCTTGTAGAGCATCGGATAATTATTATTCGAATCATATCATTTGACATCAAACGAACGGGCACAGATCACTGCCGAATCTCTTAAAATTATTGTCATTATACACACATACACATTTGCTTATCGATCGCGTTATTAATTAGCAGATTTGATTCTTTGCTTAATGAAGGCTCACCCTGTAGATTGTTTTTTTTTATAACGACCTTTTAATAATATTTAATGAATAACGAGTTCGATTAAAATTTGATAACAAAATGTTCTTGAAAATACCGATATTTAACCTTTCGATATCGATGCAATATATTAAATTTTATTAGACAATCGAACCTATCGAATGAATTATAATTCATAAATATCTGGTATTTTTCAAACACCCCAAAACGGCGAGAATTTTATTCGCTCGTTATTACGCATATCGCTGATTAATAAAATCCACTCGAATTATGTGGAGTCATAAATATAAATAACTAACAATTGGTACGCTGAAATTCCGTGCGTTTACTTTAATGATTTTTAATTGATGAGCGCGAGAATCACTCTCGACGAAATTCGTAGAATTCAACGTTCATCTGGTACAATTTGTAGAACGAGATAGTGGACATATAAAGTAATTGTTCATTATCGCGTAAGCTCATCTATCAACACAATCATAAAAAAGAAAGCATAAAATCACGAAGAGTAAAATATATCGTACATTTACGTATCTATTATCTACTTCAGGTAATTATAAGTAATGACCTCGGGTGCGCACGCACATGCACCTAATATTTCATCATAGGTAGTCCAAGCTTCTTTCAGGCTGTTAATTATGAAATTGCGCCTGCCCATATGCAGTTGTAGCATTCACTCTGAATTTCGATAAAAATGTCGAGTACAGTGAGGCGCCGTATATTTTAATAAATCGCATTATAACGCGGCTGTAAATATTTCACCGCTGAGCGTAATTAATAATTACGATCGGACGTTTTAAATACCGAAAAATAAACGAGCAGGAACTATTTTGATTACGCGTTCATCGCACTATAATAATACCGTACATAATAACATATTCATCGAGTTAAATTTCATAAACACCCCTTTCATTAATCGATTTTGTTCCCTCTTTTTTTTCTTTGACGCCTTGACATGCGTGTGTTTTGAACACCTATTCTATACGTTAAAACGTGTAGAGTCAAATTTCACTCTTAATCCGTAGTTAAACGCCTTATAGAGTCAAAATCTAATAGAGAAGACTCCAATAAAGTTAAATTTGACTGTAAATGAAAATAGTTATTTAATTTCACTTAAAATAGAAAAAAATCACTCTAAGGTAGAGTAGAATATTATAAACTATGTCCCTATCTTTCACTCTTCTTAAGAGTCAAAAAACCATTCTGCTGAACGCTAAAATAAACTCTATTGAAGTCAATTTTTCATTCCAATTATTTGACTCCATTAAAGTTAATTTTAAATTAAGCCTATTGGAGTCAAATGTCCACTTTATTTCACTCCACTATATACAGCGTGCAATTCTACTTTCAAAATTAAACACATCAATATAGGCTAACCGCAGTCTTATTAGTGGGATTCTATTATTATAAGAAAAATTATTTTCTAAAAGTGCTCGTTTAATAACGGCTAAAGCGCAGCTTTTGTTGGAAAGCAAATTAGAAAGCGATCGTTAGTTTAAGTAAGTAAGGGTGAGCTCCGGTACAGACGAAGTCTCAAAAGTTTAAGTATTGAGATGAAATTTTCAAGTTAATTATCAAATTCAAGTTAACTACATTTAAATTTTTATTAATATCGCATAATTTAACGCAAAAAGTTGAAACCATTAATCTGACACGAACTTAAAAAAAGATGTATTTTGTAAGATAAATAATAAAGTTGAATAAATTTGTAATTGATCGTATTAGCCATGTCTAGACTTATTTAACTATCCACAATTTCTATAGAAAATATATTAATTTTTTAACTACACATGAACTGCACCGAAGTTGAATAAATCGAACATGAAAAGTCACTTATTCTCAGCTAAAAGCTTTCCTCTTAACACCAACAATTGAACGAAGACAATCGACGTTAAACAAGCACATTTTATGCAACAATTCCAAGGAAAAATTTCACTACTGTATGAGAAAGAAGCTTCAAACTGACATTGCGGAAAAAATGACTGTACTTTATGGTAAATTTTCCAAAAATACAGTAATTTTTTCCAGTATTATCATTTTTATTACATTTACGATAAATTTTAGTATTTTAAAATATCAGTCTACGAACACTTTCTCATATAGTAGACTATAATGTTTACTCATTCATCTCAATCCACAGACTGCTCTGATAACTAATTAAAAAAAAATTATGCACATCACCTCCGTCCAAATTTCCTTCTCGATTCTCAAAGCCTCGAGTACCGTCACTGTCCAATACTGCATCGTACATGTAAAAATCCGCGCGCAACATTACCTGCCACTCAAAAAAAAAAAAAAAATATTCATTCGAAAAATAAAAGAAAGCCAGCGCGCAAAACGCTGTCAATCCCATCGCGAGTGGCCGGCTCCTTGCCGCAACCCCTCGAGAAAAAAAAAATTCACCACAGCGGCGTTGTAGGTACTTCGCATCGCGACCGCGAAAAAACGTCGATCCCGCCGACGGTCCGCGGCGAGATCTCGACGGTCGATTCGCGGCGCGGTTCCCGGGGTATTATATATCGGGAATCGGGGCCGCGTGCGGCCAGGGGGCGAGAGAGAACGGAGGGGTTGTCGCACAAGCGGGATGAATGGGCCGCTGCTCGTGCTGCTGCTTCTGTTCGCCGCCATCACCACCGCGGCCCCGCTACCCGTCGACGATGACGCAGCTCGTTACTGCCGGATTTGCCGGAGCCACACCATGTGCCGCTTTCCGGTGGGTAATTCTCTCTCTTTCGCTCTCTTTGTACGTGTACTCGTGTCCTTCTCTGCTCCACTGTACTCTGCTCTCTCTTCCTCTTTTTAAGTACATACGTTCGTCCCGTTTTATCTCGTTGGGTGTCTTTGGGCTCTCTGGTACGGATGTTATTGGATTCGCTAACCTCCCTGTGTCTTTTCGTGGTCGCCGCCACCGGGAAGCGAGGTTATTTCCGGAATGCGATTTTTTGTTTTTTTTGAGGGTATAACATGGTTGTACGGGCAGGATATGCGATTCGCGTGGGCGATCAATTTACCGCGCGAGGAGAAGCTGCGGTGCTGAATTAGATTCACGCGATTGCGATTAACGAGGCTTCTTTTCTCGCCGCTTTTGATCGAAGAGAAAGGTTTCTTATTTTTATTATTGGTTCTTTTGTCGATTCAATTGCAGAAGGCAAGGTCGGGCGCTTGATTAAATTCTCTCCTTTATATCGGCTAGTTTTGTTCTTTCCGGATTTTCTTTTGAAGGGCAAAAACAAGAGAGAAATAATCATCGGATAACGCGCAGTCGAATGTGCTGTAGTTAGAAAAGTTTTTAACTAACTGGATCGTGGAGTTTTTTTTCTAACACATCGTTGTAGGTGTACTTATAGCAGTGGCGCAAGTTGCTTCGACTTATACACTAATTGGAAAATCTACTTTCTTTGAAAAGCAACGTATTTTTGAAAAGCGGTATTGCACGAATTGTTTCATTTTGTAATTAAAAAAAAATATATGAGTCGGGAGGTTGCTTAATTTGAATTGAATCAAGATAAGGAAGTTGATTTCGATACACAATAAGTATTACAAAAAAATCCAGTCAATTATGCAGTTATATTCCTCGATTTTATTCCAAGGGAATTATTCAATATTTATGAAGAATTCCTTTCCATTTTACTACTTCTGCAGCGATTCCTAATTCCATTTTAATTTAACCTCTTTTACTTTTATCCATCATATAATTTTTCTTTCTTTCCACTTTTTACTTCCACCTTTTATTCCTCTTGTACTTTTTCAAGCGAATTTTAATTTTTTCTTTCTCTCGAATAGATTATCACTCCCTCCCTCTTTTATCCTTTTTTTCATAGTATTAATGCACTTTTAAATTCCAACAATCTAAAGTACATCGAAAGTAAATACTTATCAGTTTTCACATAGACAACGATTATTATTTGAATTACTTACCTGAACCGGTTTATTTAATACATAACACGACCGTATTATTTTTATAAACTTTTTATTTTCGATAAAAAACAGATATATTAAAGATAATAAACTAATGATGTAAACTTAAAAATACTCAGAAATTTTCATTTCAAAGCATAAAACAATAATTAAAATTAGAGTAGCAATAAAATTAATGTTTCCTCGTAATAATATAACGTAAAAGTTTCGAATAATCCAGCGAAGATCTGGAAATTCATTGAATGAAGGTTCATTAAATCTGAAAAATTTCCCTGACTAATTTCATATCGCAGGATTCTGTTTTATAATTTAAATCGCCACATCAACTCGCTTTTATTGATATATTAGAAATTTATTCAATAATTAATCGTAATTGCAACAAACATTTTTGAAAACATGAAACATATGCATTATTGCGTAGGAAAAATAAATAGAAATAAAAAAATGGTAAAATATGCAGCTGCAGCATCCTACAATTTATTCAGATCTGCTTATATATATTCAAACGGAAAGATAATATTAATAATTTCCGGTTGTAATGCAGTGTACTACACGAACTCGTAGAACGCGTATACTAAACTGCACGAACAATACGCTATCTGCGCTGTTACATTCACTAAAACGATTAGAATTACAGCACACTCCTCTGAATAATGCTGCACAAACTTAGGCTCCACAATCCATAATTTTGACAACAACATATGTGCGTATCATCCACGATATTCTGCGCTATCACCTTCAACATTTCAATTCGAAGTAAAGCTCCTCCTTACATTCCTGCATATTTAGAGAAAAAATTTTCGTTCAGATATAAAAGCATTTTAAAAAAGTGTTTACAATATCTATTTGTTTTTCATATTCTGCAATTTAGTATCTTTATACTGATGTATGTCTCCATGCTTAAAAGAACGTGTCAGGAATTTTCATAAAATCCATATTGTTGAATTTAATATATCTGCAATGAAAAATATACTCCATTGGATGACGCTTTGCCCTACTTGCTAGAGGTTTCAGTATTTCATTCTCCGATCTGTTTAAGGATTAAAATAATTAAATAACTTTATTGTTTTATTCATAGTCAGTGCTTATTTTGTTAAGTCTTCTGACTGTAATTATAATGTGGTTAGCAACTTCTTTGCATAATATAACTGTGTTATAAATTAAAGGAAATAATCCAATAAAATATATATTATTTAGAAAGATTTGCCATAAATACAACAGTAAAACATTACAATACTGACTGACAAAATTTGCTGTATTTTGGACAAATTTTAGTGCAATTAAAATACGACAATTTTTTTCGGTGACCATCTACACGGAGAGAAATGTTATTGTAAAAATTACTATGTTCCGTAGGAACAGTGGGATATACTCAACTTATGAAAATTTTTACTATAAAAAATACTAACAATTCCTATGTACATAGCAATTTCTACTAGTATAAATAACAATTTTTCCTATATGTATAGGAATTTTTAGTATGTTTTATAGTAAAAATTGTCATATGTCGAGTATGTCCCATTACACTGAGAAAAAGATTCCTTATTGTAAAGTAATAAATTTCCTTATTATAAAGTAATCAATTCAGTTATAGTTAATACATAGTATTAAATCTTAATGCATATTTCTTAACTATTAGGAAACTAGATTTCATTTGTTTATTTTACGTATCGTTCATGACTTCGCTTTAACCTACTTCAACTGCTTATTTCTTAATTATTAAGAAATATGCAATTACAAAAAATTAAAGTCCCATTTCTTAACAGTTAAGAATTATTCTTAACAGTAAGGAATCTTTTTTTTCAGTGTATTCTTACGGAATATAGTAATTTTTACTATAACATTTTTCTCCGTGTACTCATGCAGTATAGGAACGTTTATTGTATTTATGGCAAATTTTACTATACTTTTCTCTCTCTCACTCACTCTGATTCTCCGTTTCTCCTTCATTCTCTCTCTCTCTCTCTCTCTCTCTCCCTTCTAAAGAGGCCATTCTAAAAAGGTTCAAAACAAAAATAAGAAGATAAAAAATAAGAGCCATATGTGTTCACGTTTTCAGTACGACGACCCCGGTGAAAGCTGCGTGGACGTGGAGGACGGTGACCTCGCAGAGGACGAGATCGTCGCCATCCTGCACCGGCACAACTCGTTTCGCGACGGCATTGCCCGAGAGGCGAGGGAGCCGAGCGCGCGGACGCCTGCTACGGACATGATGCAAGTGGTAATACTTTGTCGGCGTCGCTATGGGCAATCATTTCGCGGTATAACCAGTTCAAGCTCAATTCGCCGCGAAATTTCGTTCTGTTTGCTGTGCTGCTGCTTCGATTTGGGCGCTTTTTAGGGGAGAGCTTGATTGCCGTTGTTTATGGGGATATGTGGCGTTTCATTCGTGCTCGAGCGGGAACATTTACAAGAATTCCGCACGAGGGCATCGCACCGGGTGATGGTCCCTTTTTATGGATTATTTATGTTGATCGTTAAAGTACACTAGCTGCGTAGTGATTTTTTATTTCATGTGTAATTTTGCTCAAGAATTATTCGTAAATTTTAATCTCAATTTTGAACTCGATTAATAAAACAAAAAAAGCAAAAAAATAGCAGTCGCTCGGTCTGCCACGATTCTGGCTGCTCTCCTCATTTGGAATAAAATAAAAGTAGAATAAAAAAAAAAATAATAAAATGTCAGATATTATAACGGCATTCGAGCGCGGGTGAGAATTGTGGATTTTGCGGGAACTGCTGCTCCGCTCGGCAGCTGTAACTTGACAAGAGCCGGAAATCAGAGGAAATCCTTTTACACACAAATTCGAGGAATGTTTTTGAAGCAATTCAGTAGAAAGAAAAGATTACTCTTTTATTTACCCATCGCACGGTACGCAACTCGTAAAAAGTGAAATGAAGTCGAATTTCGGCAACGTCCCACTGTACCTGGTCTTTTTCTACTGAGCAGTTTCCTTCCTTCTTTTTTACTTTAACTCATTTTTAAGAGTCACATTTCGTTCGCTCTCTTCGAGGGGAACAGCTGTCGGACTCTTCCATTTAATTGAGGGGTTACTTTTTGTTTTAATGCAGTTGTAGATTGTTTAACTTCCGTGGAAATTTTGTTTCTTAAGTAAAATTTGCACAGGTCTGGGACGAGGAGCTCGCTAGAATAGCACGCCGGTGGGCCCTGCAGTGCCAGATTCACGATAAAGATCTCTGCCGACATGTCAGTGAGTATTTTACGCTTGCGTTTCATTAACGTTGCAGAGGAGAATACAAATTGACTAATTAAAGTTTTTTTCTATTTTTTTGGTAGACTAATTCGCATTTAATTATAATTTGCTGTTTTTAGTTTTCGGCTTCGATTTCTAGATCGAATATCAAATCTTTATCGATTTTCTTTTTATTACAGTAACATAAATACACACTATTCCAATCATCACGGAAATGGATTTTCAAAAAAATCGGTACTGAATTAAAATAATGCAAGTAATTACGAGTCTGGACAAATTTTCTGATAAATTTAATGAATTTAATAATTTCACTGCTCGACAATTAAACGCGCGTCAATTTTCGTTCTCTTTATAACAGAAGATAATTTAAAAATTTCGCAGGAGGATAATTTTTGGACAAAATTAGAAATCTCCGGCTTGTGTGACCGCAGTTCATAAAAAACTTGCTCAGAAAAATTGTAATATTTTTACATCACCCTTAAATACACACGAATAATTTTCTCCAAGTAGGTCGCCCGCTGATCAAAATGTCTATAGGCACCCAGTAATTTTTACAAAGCAAAAAAAAAAATGAAGGCGCGCTTAATTTTTGCGGCAAAAAAATGCTCTCCGCGCACGAATGGAAAGAGCACAAGGAAGCGGCTAATAAAAGGCAACGGGGTGCGATAATAAAGCGACTCGCACTGGCAACAGCATCAAGCCGTAATTCACTCGCGTTCCTTGATTGCCGAATGCAACGCGATGAAGATTCCGGCTTTCGGCTGGGCAGGGGGGAGGGGGGGGGGGGTTTATTAAATGGCGAAACGGGTCGCTCGGTCGGGCGGCCTCCGGTCCGCGCCCGGCCTTTTGACGCGGGCCTCGGCCCGTGTATAATGCAAGCAACAATAGCCGCCCGAAACTTTCCTCGTTTATTGTTTCGTGCTCGCACAATGAAATTTCATCGTTATCCGATGTTTAAACTTCGCCGGCTTCGGGGCAGAAACACCGACAGGCTTAATGGGCTTTGCCACTTCTACGATTATCAAAAATCAGCTGGATGCCGGACTGCCCCCTTTCCGCCGCGATAATTAAGCGCGGTGCGGCAAAAGAACGGCAAAAATTGACGCGGCGTTAAATGTTAGCTCTAATTAATGCTGCCTTTCGACTCTCCGTTAGGCGTGGCATTGGTCGCTATTACTGCCTTAAATTTGGCCAGCTTATGTAGATTCCGTTGGTGTAATGCGATGATAATGTTAAATTGCTCGTAGTTATTGCGCCAGTTACAATAACTGAAAAGTGTATGTGTAAACTAATTGGGCGAGTTGACGGCCGCGGAATTAGGAAAAATTTACTCGGTCGGATGCAGCTGCGGCGCGCAGTTGGTATTGATGTAGCCCACGTCTTCGTTAAAATTAATTCGCCGTTGTTTGAGGCTCTCGGTTTCTGATTAGCTCAGTTCATTCCATTGGTTAATTAAGCCGCGTCGGGCTCTTTGTAGTAATATAGCGTGCTTAGCCGGTTTTTGACTCGAATAAATTCTGATGGAAATCTTAATCAGTTTCCAGCTATGCTCGATATCCGCTTTAGCGAGCAAAATCTGTATTTCCATTTCAATTAATTAGTATTATTCGATTACATCGTTCAATTTTACCCAACTTATGTAATGTTTTAATTAGAAGTCATTATTTTCGATTTGGTTTTAGTTTTTTGTTTTTTTAAATAAGAGATAACACTAAAATAGATTTAACGGAAAATATATCAGATGCTCGTGAAAAATACACGGTTTAAAGTAAAAATAAGACTTGCTTAAACGCAAAATAAAGTTTATTTCACATGCCACTGCATGAGCTGCTGCTTTTAATTCTCGGCTCAAAATTTTTGCTTTGCGCGAGTTCAAGAAGCAATGACTTTTTCTTATAACTAAGTTTTATATTCTCGTAATGATGTTTCGTATCATCATTTTATAGACGTAGATAAAAAAATTACTTTTGTTCATTTTTACTTTCAAATTTCATGTAATAACCATTTCAATTTAGATGAATTCAACTTTAGAAATGTTTTTACTGTATATAAATTTCAATTTTATAATTAGTATAAAAAATTACATATTATATTTCTGTACAAAAAAAAGCAAAATACAAGTGGCTTAGTTGACTGGATCAATACTCATTTTTTAAATTTATATATGTCACTATTGATTATGTTTTTAAACAGGCACAAATAAATACCTATGAATAGTATAATACAGAAATAAAAAAAAAAGGAATACAGTCCCCGTAATTCTTCACATCAGCATAAAATTAAACGCGAAACTCGAAAGAGCAAAAAACGCGTATATACGTCGAAAGGGTCGCGCGCGTTAATGAGCGTCGGAGGCTGCCGCTCGTCGTCGGAAAAATTCGGCGAGGCCGGAATCGGATTCCCGGGCGACGCGAAGCCGCAGACCAATTTGGACGTTGCGCTAGCCAGTCGTTTCGCGCCAGCAGTCGCGACCCCTGCCACCGAAGTAATTCCGTCATTAGCCGTCGGTTTTTTTTTTTTCGAAAAGGGCATTGATCGCACTGCGCAGGGGTGGACGGGCTCGCTTATTCCGCGCGCTCCCTTTTTGATCGCCGCCGCCGTCGAATTAACGCATCAGCATGCGAGCTTTTGCTTCCAGGGCGGAGGAGCGGCGAACAGCGCCGCCCGGGGTGCGGAGCGACCCGCGCTATACTCGAGGCAGATCGGCGCTTTCCTAATTTGCTTAATCAAACTATCGTTGAATTGTCAAAATAGCGTTGGGGAAATATTGAGTTTTAGCGCGGAAATATACTTGCTGTTTTTTAGCGAGCGAAAGGGACCGTCTGTGCGAATCGTCGCTAATTGTTTGATTTCACTTTATTTATTCTCGCGAGTTAATTAAACTTTAAAAGGAAGTTTTTTTAAGTAACGTTTTTATGTTAATTGCTACTATAGAGAGATTTATATTAATTGCTTCTATAATTGAGATCCTCAGTTTATGCCATCGGCATTCCACTGTAAGAAAATTGCCGAAAAGTGCTTGTTTTTACTGGAAGTCGCTTGAAAGCGGAACAAACGTTCATAAGAGGTGCGAGTGCATTAAAATGGAGGTTTCTCAAATGCAGGAGATATGTCTTTTTTTCCGAATCCATAAAAAATCATAAAAGAATATATTTTTCCAACCTGCATAAAAAATGCATTTTTCCCCAACTGTATAACAATGGATCTTTCTCTCGTAAATTCACACAAAAATGCATTTTTTCTAAAAGCATAAAAAGTATATATTTCATATCCTAAGCAAATCCTATTATCGATTTAGTGCACTACCGCTATTCTGATTCAAAATTTCGTTAAAGCAATACTTAAATGTCTAAAAAAATTCAAAAATATCTGAAAAAACCCTGTCGGAAAATGTAGGAGCTATTGCTCAGAATATATTAAATTATAAACAAAATTTAACATAATGCCCAGAATATGTTAAATTAAAATAAAATTTAACAATAGCTCCTAAATTTTCCAGCATTACTTGCCACAAAACCTCTGACAGTATATGACAGATTCATGGTTTTTATCTAATTGACTTTAAAATACTTTTTAAACAGTACCAACATTTTTTGGAAAGGACACATAATTTCTCTATAATAATAATCTGATCACTAAAACAGTCATTCTGGCAGCACTTTTATTACTGATAAATCATCGCAATTTACTCGCCACGTAAAAATGCCGAACCATATACTAAAAAACTTTGAATGGGCCATTAAAATGCGGGCTGCCCTATCGACTCCCTCGTCCCTCCCAAACAGTAATATAAATAAAAAATCCCCATCCAGCGTTTCTAAAATCCCGAACTGCGCTCGGTCATCGTCGCGGCATTATATGAAAAAAAGGAGTGAGAGAGAGAGAGAGAGAGGAAGGGAAAATTCAAGCCATTAAAAGGTAAGGCCCGACTCGGCGGGCCATTTGTCTGTCGCAGGACGATTCCGGGTGCTGCAGAACGTTAATGCGCTGGATCTGGAGGACGTGGGCAACCGCTCGGCTCTCGAGCGGCTTGAGTTCCACATCAAGACCTGGTACGACCAGCTGGATCTTCAGGTGGACTGGGACGGGTAAGAATCGTTTCGCTCCTTCCTTTATGAAACGACGCGCGCGGCCACCGCCGGAGGGGGATTAAGACTCCGTGAGCCCGGGGCCAAAGTGCCGGACGATTCGGATCCCGTTGCGCTCGCTTTGGACTCCATCGAGCGAAATGATCGTCGACTCCAAGCGCCGACGAACGACCCGGACGTTTCGCCGATTTTCTTTAAATTAGTTTCGAGCGAGTCTTGAGTGACGGGGTTACTTCTCTCCTTCCGTCGGCTTCTTTTTTTTTTTTCGCTCTCCTTGGGATTCGCGGGAGCTCGGATTTGAGCGTAAGCTGTAGTCGCGGACGTAATGATGAATTTTGGCTCATTTTTTAACGAACAGTTTTATTACAATTAAAACGGTGCGCTCGAGTGGAAAATATACATGTTTTAAAAAATATGAAAGAACGTTTATTTTAAAGTGCTGGAAATGTAGAAATTTAAAAATTTACGAATATGCAGCGTCTCAAGAACGTTAATAGTGCAAAAAAGAAAAAGAATTAACGGTATTTAAATTTAAATTCTTTGTTTAAATGCCATACGCTTTGAAAAAAAAAGCGAGCACATAATATTTAAAAAACCAAATTGTAAGAACATTTTTTATTTTTCACCCGTATCCATTAACGGGAAAACTTTCTCGAATTATCATAAAAAAAATTTCCATGTTAACTCCATTTAAAAATTTACATTTCTAAATCTACAAAAAAAAAAGAATGAAAATAAAAATCCGTCGTAAAAGTTGTTGTTAGTATTCGCGCAACACCGCCCTTATACGCACCCGTTTGAATTTTATCCCGGGATGTATATTCGTAACATTTATCGCGGAAAATTTAATCCAATATTTACGCCCACGAAGCGCCATATCGACCCTCCCGTAAAACGGGAAATGAAGAATCGCGCGTATAAAAAAAAGAAAAACACAATCGTTCCAAGAATTAATTCGCAGCCCCGCGAAAATAGAGCAATTTCGCATTGTCGTACGGACGATCCTTCGGCGTCAAAGGGACGTCGGCGAAATTTCGCGAACGAAGTAAAACCGCGCATCCAAAGTCGTCACGACTCTTTTCTCCGAAAACATCCCCCAACCCCCGGGGCGAAAAAGCGCCGGAGAATGATTAAACTTCGCGGAGAGCCGTAGCTCCGAGCGGAACTATCAAATCGCCGGGAAACTTTTACGAGAAATCACACGCGCCGTAAAGAACGATCAGCCGAGTATACGGTACCTCCTTCGGAGACAGGGAGGTAAAAAAAAAAAAAAATGAAGAGGGGAACGGCTGAGAAGTCGCGCTCTGCGCGTGGTGGGACATATCGAGTGTCGCGGATGCGCGCTTATCATTCTTATCAAAAAGACACTCGAGGCACCTTTTTTCCCTGCTACGCCGTGAGCGAGTCGACGCGAGCTCCGGAGCCGCCAAAGCGAATTCACCCGTCGCCACAAAGAGCAGCCTCTTTCGCGCATGTCCCCCCCCCCCTCTGCTCCCCCGTGCCACTACTTCTCCGTCATCTCGCCTCTCCCAATTCTGCCTCTCTGTCATGCAAAGTGCGCCGACGTCGTCGCGGGGAGAAAGTTTATGGCGAGACGTCTCATTTACAATTTAACGACGCGTGTATGTATACGCGCGGCCTGGCGGATAGTCGTGTCCATGCTAGAGGCTTTTAAAAATTTCAATCCTGAATGAGATTCAGCTGGATTTTGCCGATTCGACAAAACGAATCCGCTCATTTTATTTTTCTTCGTTAAATGAATGATAGAGTTTGTCTGAGAGTGCTTTTTGTTTGACGGATTTCGCGTTTCTATGATTTTTTTTTAACCGCGGGAACAACGTCGTTATAATGGAGATTATTACGTGACAGGCTTTGGGGTGCAGATTGTTATTAAGTGGATTAAAATATTTCAAGTGGAAAAGGAAAAATATTGATTCCTTGTTTTATTTTATTTCGGGTCGCCCTTCTAGTAAAGAAATATTTGTTCGTTTCGGGTGTATTTTCGTTTTATTATAATGAAGTAGTCGTCCTTTCAGCTTAAATTATAAATCACTTGAAATAGAAAAGGAAAAAACCCATATACAACCTAAATATTTTCTTCGTCGAATTTTGTTATTTCATTATTTGTTGGTTTTTTGTGTCGCCCTTCAGGTAAAAAGAAATACGTTTTTCATTTCATGTTTATTTATTTACTTTTTTCTAAATCTTTTTTTTATAAAACCTAAAAATAGTTAAAATATCAGCGACAGTTAAAACCGGTATTAAAATTTGTTTCGATATAATTACAAAATAATATGCTATTTAAGTGCACGATACGAGGGAAAAGTGCGATTATATTATGTATACGAGATTTGATAATTAATCAAAAACCTCATTACCCACGGTATCCATATTTCAGCGAGCCGCGTAGATTATCGGAATATCAAAACAAAGCCATAATTTGACAAGTGAAAAGAGGTCAGGTGAAATTCACTAACAAGCCTACTAAATTAGTGTAAATGTCACTGACATTCATTAAAATTGTCCAATTCGATCGCCGCAATTTCGCTACCTGCGGCTCGGAATATGAAGTACACCATCGCTATAAATTGAAATTTGATTAATAAAATCTCATCCCCCAGCCTATCTAACTCTTCTTACGCACGAAACAGCTAAAAACTCGGTAGCTCCATTAATCCCGTAAAACGAACTGTAAACCTAAAATTCGCCGAAGGGAAATTTAATACCTTCGCACTTCGTCCAAATCTGACCGGAGCACAGTACTCGGACTATTTCTAAGACCGTCGGGAATGAAATTTTCCAAGCGATTCCGCCGAGGAGTCAATCGATCGCAATCGCAAAGCGAAGAAACCCATCAGGCCGCGCCGCAACGTCGGGGGAACGCGACCGTATAGTCCTCCACCTCCTCCGGCCGAATCTGGTGCAAAATCGTTCTCGAGCTTCCTGTCGATAATCCCGGCGATCTCGCAAGCTCCGGGCGATAACTCAAATCCTCGGGGTAAATTTATTTGCAGGCAGGGCGCTGCGCTGGCCGCGCCGCCCGTGAGCCACGTCGGCTGCGGTCGAGCCAGCTACCGGGTGTACGTCGACGAGGAGGACCGGACCGGCGGGCTCGGCCACGTCGAGACCCTGGTATGCAATTATGGGCCGGCGGAGGCGCCCGTCGGCGAGTGCGAGACCCGCGCCCACCAGTACCCCGAGCTCTGCCGTAAGTTGCACGCCGTTTTAACTCTCTTCTCTTTTTTTTTCTCTCTCTCCTCTCGCTCTTCTGCTCTTTCTCTCTCCTTCGCTTTTACCCCTTTTTTTCGTGGATCTTCGCCGAATTACGCTTTTTGCCGCTGGCAGTGATAAATGGGCGGTGCGCCCAGAATCTCCCCCTTAGCGGAGAAAAGTAATAAATGAACGCTGACAGATAAATCCTTGCGCTCGGCAAAGTGGATCTTTAGAGACTAAAGGATTGTTGTCCGGGGCTAGCTTCCGTGTGTATCAACGGGATTCTTTTTAATCGCTGGATAAGAATGATTTTTATTTAAGCCTGTTTTCTTGCAGTTTTCTCTGTTTTCTTTTTTTTTTTTCTTTCTTTTCTTTCATTTTTTTTGGATGCTGAGTGCTGGAAAATCCGTTGAAGCAAGGCACTCCTCTCGGAAATGCTTCTCGCTTCTTACAATTGAATTTGAAAGGGGAAAAATTATAACTCGAAAAACACGATTTTCTTCGGAATGTTTCGCGGAGGTAGAATTTATTGTTTATTGCTGTGATAATTTAATAATTTTCTGTAGGCGGCGTTCTCTTACTGCTTCAAGCATATTATTTAATTTTATTTTACGAATTTTGAGTGTGTAGCAATTTTTAGAGTACCGTTTAGTAGGAATTACGATAGACAAAAGAGATATAATTTTTTAAGATGAATTTTTTTTTGATGGACGCTATTAAAATTAGTAGCGTAAAGGTCGTTCTAAAATTTAAAATTTAATTAAACTGCTAAAGTAAAATCGATTGTTCCTAAATAACTTTGGTGTAACTTTACAAAAGTTAGTTTGTGTCACAAGAGAAATTTGCAAGACTATTATATTCATTCATGTGTGACCTTTCTATCAAAGAAGCGTTATATTTATCTTACAAAGTGAATAAGTTACATGAATGTAAAAAAACTGAATACAACAATTTTGCTAGAAAATTAAACCGTTCAATTTAATTTAGCAAACGAAGTCATAATTAATTAAAATTATAACTATTTATAGATTATAGTATACTGCATTTGAAAAAGCTTATGTGTTGGTTCAAGAGTTTTAGCTTCAAAATTTTCGAGATAATTAAATTTAGCGCTTTATTAATAAAACTTACGCAATGCAATGTGCAAATGAGCCACTGCAAATTTAATACTTTAATGAATAATGAAAATCGCAGCAAAATGAAACTTTCAAATCTTGCAGATTCAGTTCAAAAGTGAATAGTAGAAAATAATCCTGCATTTCGCGATACTCCCGCACAATCTAATTGCCATTTTTCTACAATAATCGAAATAATGAAATTCCCGCGTCGCAGCTGTACTCAATGTAAAAGGAAATTGGTCGCATAAAAGATTTCGCTCGATCGCAAAAATAGAATTTTTATAAATTCGCACCCTCTCCGGCCTCCTGCAAATTTAAATTTAAAATCGCCCTCGAATAATAAACCCAAGAACAAGGATTTTCCATCCCTTTCTCTTTCTCTCTCTCTCTCTCTCCCTCTCTTATCGATTCAAATAATAAGTCTGCTTCATTAAACAACATAATAAAAAAATCCAATCGCAGCCTGCATCAAGGCCCCTGGCTTTGAGGAAAAATCTCTATCCAGCTGTAAAGCGGGATTCCGAAAAAAGGAGCGCCAGCGCGAGGGAGAGGGATAGATGGATGGGAAAAAAGGGTGGGAGAGGCGGGAGGACGCGGGAGGAAGGAGCCGAAGAGAAAGGAAGTGGCCCGACTCGTTAGAAGGCGATCGATCTTCCCCCTTTGAGTCTGGCCGTGACGCAGGAAATGGCGTCTTTTGCCACGACGGTCGCTAAAATAGATTAAATCTGTCAGTGAAGTTACAGGAGGGATTTTCGCGGCGGCGCCCGGAGAAGGAGCACGACGCCGGGGACGAGGAGTTTCCTTTCCGGATGCTGCCGGGAGGCGGCCGCTCCGGGGCGCCCCCGCGACACCGCTATCTTCCACTCACCTCGGCGCTGCTGCCGTCGCTTCTGCTGGAGATTCTGCCGCGGTATCACAAGTAGACTCCGGTACACGGGGATTTTCCCTTTGCGCTCGCGAGTGCATACTTTTAATTTTTTTGTATTACTTCTTTTGGTGCCATGCGTTTTCTTTTAATAAATCGTTCGAGCGATATGCTGGACTCTTCATGTTCGCAGGGATTGAGGGAGAGAGAATGAGAAAAGGAAAGATACGCTTTGTGCGGATTTGTAGCTGATTTGTCGCTGGATAAAGTCATTTTTCTGCGCTACGGTTTCGCGGTTTGTTGAGTCGACGTTGCTACTCTTGTAGATTTATTCGTCAATTATGTCGGTGGAATTTTCCTCATATTTTTGTAGTCGTTTATCGTGCCGAGAAGACCTACAATCTGGTAATCAAATTATTTTTAAAACTTGAGATAAAGTGTCTTTATTTATTAATGCTAAAAGTTTTATTCCTTGAGTCAGATAGAAGACAAGAAAATATAGTAAAACACTCGATAAATTAATTACGTTTTCGACTCGTTTTATGAATAAATATGCAAAGAATATTTTACTAGCGTAACTAATAATTGATATTTAATACGTTGAGAAATTTTTCACGTAATTAAGGAGCTTATATCTCGTTAAAAATGAAAAGCTTTTCCGAAACACCATGTTTCTTGTAAAAATTGCAGGGATATACCGTACAACTTTTTCAGCGCTGACATACAATTTTTTCAAAGTAACTTTCGTGGGTTTTTTTCCATTTCACGGAAAAATCTCTTTGCTATAGAAATCTTTGATTGCGAGCCAACAATTTATTAAAGAAGATGAAAAAATATTCGACGACTATTCAAATACTCACGCGTGAAGAAAAACGGCATTTGCGTAACCTGTACACCCGTACCTCCTCGCTTTTATTCTACATTTCCCTAACAAGTCAGAAGGAGTCAGCTAAAATCTGTGATACAATGAGATTCACGTAGGAGGAAAAAATCTATGTCAGTGAATTGAACGAGGACCTTCAGAATCGTGCATTGTTCGTGAACAATACTTGGTCTATCATCTTCCAGTTAAGACTTAAGAAAAAGTATTCTCCTTATCGCGGTAAAACGGACACCCATTCAAACAGGAACCAAGTTGAATGGTAACTACTTAGCGCTGATGTTTGCGCGGTCCTACAACTAAGAGCACCTCGAATGCTGTCTTACATTTAAGAACTTTATTGATTAATGTCATGTAAGTCTGAATTCATGAAATTCAATCTGTACAAATTTACATTCCGTGTCAACTTTATTCCAATAAATCAATTAGGGAAATACTTTCGACTTTGAAATACTCACTTTACTATTAATGAATGGAATCAATACTTTCGACTTGGAAAACCCACGACACTGTATTCATTAGTGGAACACTTTTACTTGTAGTATGTCGTCACTGACGAAAAAAAGTGAAATTACGTGGAGACTTTATTCATTCAGATCTCAACGTAAATACACAACCGAAATAAATTCGGACGCTTATTTGATTAAGGATATCAGCTAAAAAAAAGCGTGCAATAGTCATTGCTTATCTGCACACAGAAAGGTGGGCGGAAGGTAAATCTGGTGAATACACCGCGAGGAGGCGAGCAAATGCGCGTCATCGATTTCCATTCGACCGATTTAAAGGTGAAACCGAGAAGAGAAGCTCGACCCGGCAATTAGTTTTCCGTGAGGAATGTAAACGCGTCGCGCTAAGGCGGCTTTATAAGCGACGTTTTGAATAGACGCCGCAGCGCCGAAATATCTCGAACTCCGTCCACATTTTTACACTTTCGGGGAAAGTTACTTTTCATTCCGACAAACCGCTCGTTCGTTGCACTTTTCACGCCGAGGCCTTTTTCCAACGTGACAAATTCGCCTGTCGATTCGAGCGAACCCGCTGGATTTGGGACGTGATTAAAATAAATTTCGTTCCACGTGTACATTTTGTCAAACTGCACAGTTTAATTTGAACATATACATTTTAATTGACTCGTTCGTAGCTATTTGGTACTTGTTTGTAATATTTGTAAAATAATTTGCAGCGCTGTAGCTGCATACATACACTGCGAATGATTTTGCTTATACATGGACGATTCATGATTGTACATTTCGAGTGTCTTTTTACAATAAATACTTCTAAAATTCATTAGCAATATCGTCAATAATTTAAAGTAGTTTTATCATCGAGAATCGATCGTTTCTCTACGTATGAATTATTCATGAGAAATTTTTTCAAAATACTAAGTTTAAAGTACTCCGTCTTATGATTAATGGAGCCATTTAAACTTAGAATATGATGTAATTAGTGACGTATTTAAAAAGTAACCATGTGCGACTTTCAGTACGACACATGTCAGTTATTAGATATTTAAAATATTCAAAATTTCATTGAATTTAATTTATAGTCTTAGTATATCTCTATAAATATGAATAAGAAAAAATTCATGCACGTGCAATATTTAAATTTATGAAATTAAGTCTACTTATTGCTATAGTGAATATTCACTTAATTCATTTATCAATAAAACTATGAATTCGTTTTATTCTTATTTACAGAGAGGGATAACAGTTATAATGCCTTAGTAATAAATAAAACATAATATTGACAAATAAAATCTATACAGGTGAAACAGTTTTAAGCCTCATAAATTTTCAATTTATCATATACAAGTTCTTTAACATCCTTCGCCCAGAGGAAGTCAAAATGATTGAATTTTTCGTTGTCTACTTTGTTCACCGATTTGACGTTTGGTAATACTTTAGCAAGTTCGAAAACATCCTAAAATTAAACAGACAATACATTGTAAAGATCGATTGGATTATCTCATAACAATAATTTTTTTTAAATATTTTAATTTTTTTAATTTTTTATTTACCTCTTGATTTACAATATCATCGGATACTCCATACCACAAACTAACTGGTACAGTTACTTTGCCCAAGTCGTACTTTGGCGGTATTTCCGATCCGTACCGCCTCTTATTTTCATCTGGGCTGTAATCGTACGCTTGAAATGCATCTGGAATTTTTATTTCTTAATTAAGGAATTCATTTTTGACCCATTGATTGTACTAAATTGATTTTATTTTACCTCTCTTATAGTTTTGATTATAATGGTAAATATTGACTACGGAAGTTCCTGCTGGAAAGTGAGCAAGAATATTTGGTAAGGCAGTCTGAAAACAAAAAACAAAGGAATAAAAAATTTATGTGATTTGAATTTAATAAACTTTACATCACTCGCTAAGAATTATATATAACTTTTTATTCAGTAATTGTACCTTATTAAATCTCTTCGAATCAAGACCGATGTTGGAAAACAGTAGAACGCATAAAGTTTGAGTAGCGAACTTATCGTCCCCGCAAAATTTATCGCCAATGAAGGCACCCGTCGCGGTTAGTGTTAGCGTTTCGTAAATTTTGAAGAACGTAAAGAATTCCTGCAAATAAAATATTAGTATATTTATTTACATTATTGCATTAGAGCGAAAAGAATTAAAGAAAGCATTGCTACTCTACCGTAATAAAATTAAATAAATTTTCCACTATCCTCATGAGTCTTTTGAGCTCGTGCTTCCAAAATACTACAGGGCCGATGTTGTGGAACATGTTGATTTTTTTATTGTACTCTGGACGCTCCGAAAGCAGCACATAACCCATCGTTGTGCCCATGGAATAGCCTAAATACGTGAGATTTTGGGCTCCAGTTTTGTTCAGAGCGAAGTCGATAAATGATCGAAGATCTTCGCGTCCCATCTCGTGGTAGCTGCAAAATGTAAATTTCCTCAATTTTGTGAATTTGGGAAGAATTCGATATTTTCCTTGCTGGTGGCGCGGTTTGAATGCTTTGGACGTCAATCAAATAGTTATTCAATGCAGTGGTGAACTATCGCCTTATTTGTTGGTTTTTAACGTAATAGAATTATCCGATATAATTTTATTAATTTAAAAAAAAATATATATATACTTATTTGCTCAATATACTTTATGCGGTATACAGTGAGATTATAATATCATGAAAGTATAGTCATAAATTTTATATAACTACAATCTTTATGCAATAATTATTCTCTGAATTGTTTAAATATTAGCTTATCTTTAGAAGTCGTTTAGCATTTAAATAGATTATGACGACGTAGTACATCATTTAAATTTTATCTAAATTATTCAATGCAAACTTCATAATCACCCAGAGAAAAATGTTATACTAAAAATTGCTATATTTTTTAGCAATTGGAGGACGTACTTGTAATGTGAGAAAAATTACTGTATATTATTCTAAAATTTAGTATAATTTTAGTAAAAATGAATAAATATTTTTTTAATTTTTACTACACGTATTGTAAATTTTAAAATAAAATATACTAATTTTTCTCACGTTGCAAGTATATCCTTCCATCACTAAAAAATATAGTAATTTTTAGTATAACATTTTTCTCTGTGCATTAAAATCGCAATAAGCTTAATAATTATTTTATTAACTTATTCTTTAAACAAACTACTATTTGTATAAAAACTAGATCATCTCCAAAAATTAAAATGAATATACATTATTAAAATATTATCTTTTTATTTTATTTTCGTTTGCTTTAAATAAGAATATAATTCATACCTAAAACTCCAGAAGTCCTCATTATTTGGATTTTTTGAAACATGTGCTCTTGAATACGTATTCCCCCGAACATTTCCAATCCAAACATCTTTTCCAGCATCAGCCAAAAGAAATGCTGTTAAAATAATAAAAAAAAATTATTTACTTTTCGATTTTATCAAATTACTTTTGATAGCTTAAGAAATTAATATAAAAGAAAATTTTTACTGAAATACAAAAAACAAAATGTATTATTTCTTATTCCAGTGTTTTAGCAAAAAAAAGATAAAAAAAATATCCGCGTTTGTTAAAACTATTCATTTCAATTTTATCATCAGCGACAATCCAATCGACAGCAACAGTGTTTGTACAATGTAACAATTTAACAAGCGCATAATTGAATAGCATTTATAACTTTTCCGGTAATGTGCTATCAACTCGGCTATGTACGCTTCATTACACCGATCGTTAATTTTTAAGTAACCTGCTTCAAATTATTATTTCGTTTAAATATGCCTCGTGTACTGAAATAATTACGATTAAAATTCCAAAGCTTCCAAAATGAATGAAAGCGACCGAGTCGCCGGACACCGGTGTATACCGAAACGGGATCTTGGGTGAGATGCAGAAGAAGAAAAAATAAAGTACCAAGATCTTTTCCGGGGCCAATGAGCACCCAACTGTCGGAGGAGAGGCCGATGCCATGCTGCAAATATACAACCGGTTTGCCGGGGGCCTTCGGTTTCAACGGACTGCCGGTTATGCGATGCAGTCGCAAAATATAGCCATCACTCGTCGTGACGTTGTACTCCTCCGCCGTGTATCCCGCGTGCTGCTCAACCAGTCCTACCTGCGAATGTTGTTGCACAATTATTTGATCGCACTGATAACGATTTAATTAACGATTTATTTGCTTTTTTCACTGAGTATCACATCTGTTGCCAGTAAATGAGTCTACGTCTGACACGCGAAGTTTTTGTTTATCCTTCATTTACATATTGTGACTAATCGCTCGACCGTAATGCTTTTATCGTTTACACTCAACTATAATTTTGATTAAAGATAGTCTATTACAGACTGATCGTTCCAAACAATCGGAAGTGTAATTCTGTTGCATTATCAGCTCGTCTGTTAAAAAAAAAAAAAAACACAATGAGAACGACGATGGGGAATCCCCACATTTGAAGAGTAAACATAGAGAAAGGCGTCTAGGGAATGTAGAACATCCAGTTTGATAAACTCAAGAGCAAATTAAGAAGTAGATCGATAATCATTAAATGCAGAAGTGCGATTTGCTAGAGACCCAGCGATTGTAAATAATTTCAGAAGCCCAGTAATTCTAAATAATTTCAGTAGCCCAGTAACATTAAATAAATTGCATAAAGTCAATACTGCCAAGAAACTTTGAGTGACTCTAATGAAAAAGAAAAGGTAAACTGGTTAAGATTAAGCCAAGGATTTATCAAGCGTCATGGGAGTTCGTCATACGCGGATGATAACACTAATCTCGACGAGGTAAGGAACACGTGTTGGAATCACACGAGCGGGTCTTGCCTCATCGGCATCCAGATGCTCGCCGGACACCCTGGAGACCTTCAACGTCCGCACGCCGTGCATCTGAGCTTGTATTGGTACGCGTGTCTGCCCGGTCGACTGCACTACCGTCTCATCGTCGACAAATAGATTAATGCTCCCGTTGTATGGCGGGTAATTGCTTGGCGGAAAAATTTCTTTTTGAGAATTAACTTATCGAACATTATCTTATGACACTCGAAAAATCAGTAGCTATCGAAGTATATTTAATTAAAAATTAAAACATTACAATTAATTAAAAAATAAATAAAAACGCGCAAATTTCTTTTGACGAATAATGATTTTTCAAAAGCGTAACAATATATATGCGAATCCAAGATTAAACTGCAGGTATCTGTGACACGCACGTGTCTTGGACAAATGCTGCGGCGAGCATTTGATATAAGAAAGCGAAGCACGTAGCAATTGAAACAAAAAAGTTCGTCGAAAAAATCTTTAAGACAGAATTTGAATAGTGGTACACCCGGTGCCGATAATACATAAACAACGGAGAGAAAAAACTAAATTTATTATTTTTTGCTTGACAATTTCTCGAGGCTATTGTTACTTTTAGAGCTTGTTTACACGTATTACGCTTCTATTCGCGGAGATGCTGTGAATGAAACTATTTTAGTCAAGCGTGCAATGTGCATATCGGCATAATGGCAAAAACAAACAAAATCGTCTTCTAAAGCTTTAATATCTGTCTACCTAACGCTTGGCTGTTTACACATACTCCAACATGCAGAGGATGCATAATTTACCTCTAAATTAACCAGTCACTTTTACATTAGTTTCCCACAATTTCACTGCATAGAAAAATAAAATATAAATACTGCTTCTCAGTATCACTTGTACTATCGGATGTATCCACTGTCAGAAAGCGTAGATATCATTGATCATCTCGATGAAGGCAGTTTTGTTTAGTACCTTAGAACATTGTTCACACTGCGGAAGTGTAGTGGAATTCGCAGTTCTTAAATATTCTACATTGGTAAAAAGTTCAATAAAAATTTATTAAGTATAATCATTGAGCTAGAATTTCCGTGATTGATGTGTATATGGGTTCAATATTCAAAACGAGCGTTACTACTTTTTTCTGAAGTGCTTAATGAATAATTTTAAGTGCAATTAAACGAACTTTTGTAATAAATCATTATCAGCTGCTGAATATAAATTATATTGCAATAAATGCAAGTAATTTTTAATAGCTACTAAAGATTTATTAAAATAAAGAATTTATAAAAAAGTCTCAATAAAAACTAATTGGAATTAAAAAAAGTAAATATCAAAAATAAAATGGGTGGAAGTCTCTCTGAGAAAACACAAGCATTTTTCCACGTGTTTAGTGTCACCTGTTATATTATGTATACATTTTTTTAATTTGCATAAAAACTATCAACCTATTATTTTGCACCGATGTTAAAAAAGTTCATAAAGACACGTAGATATCCGAATTTAATTTGTGACGAATTTTTTTTATTCATTAACCGATATATTTTACGTGGCACAAGTTTAGTAATATTTCAGATCATCACGTTTCAATTAGTCGAAAATGAAATGGCACCACATATTTGCAAAACCAAATCATTGATTAGGCAAATATGTAACTTAAATACTATAAAGAAATAACGTTTAAAAATGTACATTTTTCAGATATGCTTCAAAATTTGTCACATTTATAATTTTTTTAACAAAGAAGCGTATCCTCGGTTATTTTGAACATTTATTGTTTATTACATATGTGTTTAATATAAACTCATTGCATTGTGCAAATAATTTTTATTAATTTCTTATACAATTATTTATTCATGCGTAAGGCAGTACAAATGTTATTAAAACATAAAAGTAATAAATGCAATTGGAGTCACCTCAAAAAAAAAACATTGAATTTTTGGAGCTTACGCTATTTTGCTCCTACACGGAGAGAAATATTATAGTAAAAATAACTATGTTGCATAGGAACAGTGGGATATACTCGACCTGTATCATACTGATTTTTACTATTTTAAAATTGTCATGCACATCTGAACATTTACGACAATAACCATTTCTACTATATAGATTTTTACTATGTTTTATAGTAAAAGTCATGACAAGTCAAGTATATTCCACTGTTCCTATGTAACATGGTAATTTTTACTGACATTTCTCTCCGTATAAACCATCAATAATAAAAAAAAAGTAAATTAGAAATAAAGAATTAAATGTATTACTCACAAAATCGAGTACCGGGTACTGAGTTTTTTCATCGATACTTTGGTTGAAACTGCGCACGTGTACAATGTGTTTATTTATCGGCAAAACTTCAGCGACGAACGGTGATAAGAATTTGTAGAGGATGGCCAACGCCGGGAAGATGATGTAAATCAGCACTAACCGATTCATGATTGCAATTGATGCGCTCGGGACTAAAGGCGCCGCTGCATTCGGCACTTGCGGCACTTTTAAAAATGATCGTCGGTTTCCCTCACCTGCTGCCCACCGCGACTCGCAAGTTCAACGAGAGAAAGTCCGGCGCACGCGCGGCGTGCAAATTTGCTGCATGGGATATACGAGGCGACCGGCCAAATTTTTGCCGCTCTTCCAGCGACGACAGCACACCGGTGTACCTTCAATTGTCGATGGTGAAAAATTTTTGTGAGCAGGGCGATATATGGATCCCGCCTATAACCTTGGGCGCCACAACGACATCTAGTTTGGCAGCTCGCACTTTTATACTAAAACCTGCCCCTTCTACCTACGCCGTTGTACACCGTGTTGACTTTTACCTGATCCGATAAATTTTGCTTTTTATTATCGAATCGTGGGAATTGTGGATAGCTCTTAGCGTGTGACAACAAAGTATTATTTTTTATCTTGCCCGTCGATGCGTGAAAGAAAAAACGCGCTTGTAGAAAAAGTTCCGCCGTTAATTGATAGATCGTTTTTAGGAAATACAAAACGATAACTTTTAGACTTTCTACTCGGACTTTTTCATTCAATATCGGTGAATAATGCATCTCTGATTGTTCATTGGGTTAATTAATAATATTTTATTAAAATCTGCAGCAAAACAGAATGTGCACAATCACTATTGTTTGGCCATGGTATCGTTACGTTACAAATTTTATCATTTAATTGTTTGTTTAGCACTACTTCAAAATTATCTCGAAGATTATCTCAAAATTTTTCGCACCTATCAAGGAGGTGTGTTTTTTAATCGTGGCAAAGAAAGTACCTTGTTAATTATCTTTTTAAGTGAAATAATAATAATAAAATCAAATGTTTGAACTTTGAACACTCAGAGTATGGAAAAGATAAAAAAAAGTCATTACTCTAAAACTGAGGGTTGCCATAATATTTTGCGTTTTATTTATCAAATTTAATAAATGTTGAAGCTAGCCATAGAAGCTACAAAACGGAGTAAAACATCAGCAATCGCAAATAATAAATTAAATTTAAAATAAATAATTTTTACCACTCCACTTAGGAATCAAATAAATTCAAAGAAATTATTGTACACAGGACAGAATATTATTTTTCACACATTTATATTTTCTCTTACGATATATTTATACTTCACATACAATCACAGAACATGACATTTTCTAATTTGAGTTTACAGATTAGACAGAAGAGTATAATTTATATCAAATAAACTTCAGAATAAGATATAAAAGAAAATAAACAAAAAATTAATATCATGACGTCAATCTATTAAAGAAACGTAAAATTCTTTGATCATTCAAATGGAAATACAGTGTATTAAATAAATTAAATAAAAATAAAGACGTTTTTTTAATTTAGAGTGTCAGCAAGGTGTTTGTTCTTTTAATTTCTCAAACATTCTCATTAATGTATGAAATTAAAAATTAGCTGCTTTTAAATAAAAGCAGTGATTTAAATTAATATCAAAAGTGTTTGATTGGTAGATTTTGAGTAGCTCAATTTTTTATAATTTAACATATATCTAATTCATTATATTTTACAATATAATAGTATATTGCACTTCAGTTGAGATTCATCTCAATACTTATTTTTATGGACTCGATCCTACAAGGAGATCATTGCCTAAAAAAATCAGAGATGTAAATAAGAAAATTGAATCTGTCATCCAGAGAGGAAACCAGTAGTCATGCTCAAAGAACTCTACGTTACATATTATTTGAAAACTAGTTTCGTCATTACCTACTAAAAGCGAAATAATTAGCTTTTAACTTATCGTAAGGTGGCGTGTAATTAAGTCATATAAAGTAAGGCATTTTTCAACAAAGTTTGCAAACAAATAAATGTACTGATGAAGCAATACAAAATATATCTTTGAATTTGTCTATCTTTACTACTTCATAAAAAACAAATAAAGATCTGTATTAGACAGTGCAATTTACGTCTTTCCTGTATTTGCATTTTCGAATAATACGCTTAGTGACTGAGTTTCTGTCACCTACGTATTGGTATAATTTCTTGAAGGATAATGTTGTTTCTTCATTTTTTTATTCAGAACTCATCGCTCGTTGAATTTTAAAACGAACATAAATAACGGTTGTAAAATTGAAAATAGTCACGTTCGTTGGCTATAATGCAAATCACTGCAGCAGTATAGAAACAATGTAAGGACATTGTTTAAACAATTAAAATCATTTTTTAAACCTTGTTATTCCACACCCGCAGAAGAAAAGGCGCGCGTGGCTCAAATCGATTCTTTTTTCGTGCAGCAGATAAAAAAAGAAGAGACTGAGCAAATGCAGTATGCAGCATACACGTGCGAATTATAAGAATTCAAATTCTTCTACTTAACTCAAAACGATAAAAAGCGCATCATCATCAATCTCCAGCATTGGGTTTTTTCCTTTTGCGACCAGCGACAATTGATTCGGCTGAGGCAATTTTTTTTCTTCCTTTTTTTTAATCAGTACGAGACAAAAGCGAGTCGCCACGTGGAAAGCTCAATACCTCCGCCCTGAAATACGGAGCGACGGCAAAACCCCGACAGCAGTCAGTGAGAATCGTGCAGGCGTAGCCCGATCCCACCGCGTGTGTGCACTCCCATCAAATTTAAAAATTTCGAAACAGTCCCGCGTTTCAGCCGCTTCGGAAGATCCGACGCGTTGTTTTTCCACCGCTCAAACCAAACAGACGCGTCGGCAGCGGAATCTCCCCGGCAGCACAAAATCCGCGGCGAAATCTCTTAGCCCCTCGCCGGTGTCTCGCTTGTATGAAAATCGGACGGCAAAACTCGTCGCCCGACAAAGGAATAAAACGAGTCCACCTGCTGAATATCGCGCTCGTCGCGGCACTTCAGTTCTGATGAGTCCGCCGCGGAAATATACGCGAAATATCCGCGCGTAAGTGCGGCATTACCGCGCGCACCCGGCGCCCGATATTTACGAGGTATTCTTCGGATGAAAAGCCGCTCGTGTTGGGTTCGTTTGTTTATTCCCTCGGCAAAGAATACCTTAAACAGGGATATCGCAGTTGCGCGAATCTAGGGGCGGTTGCATGTGTATATTCCATTTTTCCGCGGACATTCGGCAGTCGCGGAAAATTTTCATTTTATTCGGCTTTGATGGGAAGTTTAAAGTGCTGAAAGTTTCTTTATTTGGCTTTTCAATCGGGTGACAGTTTTTATTAGTTTATTTGTTCTATTATGTTTGAATGGGATTGTGAGGATAATTTTTAAATATTTAATGTAGCGTAATTTTAATTTACTTCGACGTGCCATTGGTTTTTATGTTAAGCTTTATTAAACATAATTTACATAGATAAAACCACACATGATAAGGTATGGTTTACTTATCGTCTAAAATCAGTCTTAATTTTTGATATTATTATTTCGCAGTGTGTTAGAATTACACAAAGGTATTAATGAATTTGTTGATCTAGAGGCTGCTAACAAAATAGTACAATTAGTGGTGTTTTTACGGAAATGAGCAAACAGTTGACAGTTGTTTGGATCACGTGAAAGTTTTATAGATAATATTACATTATAAAACAAAAAGTGTCTTAAAACAGAAATACCACTTAAGATCGCTCGTGATGATAAGAGAAATAAATTTGAGAAATTAAATTTTTTTATGAAATACTGAACAATTTTTCTTGTTGAAAAGCTCTTGTAGCTTAATACCTAATTGCAGTCCTGCATACCTCGACGCAATAAATCAGAATTGAATTATAGTGATATCTGCTTTATCTGTCAAATTTATCTCTGTACATATCTACGATTTGCAATATATCATTGTATAATAAATTCTTCACGTCTGTAGCAAACAGGAAATCCAAATGATTAAATCTGTCGTTGGCAATTTTTTTGAACACCACGACGTTTGGTAAATGCGTCCGTAGCCGTTCGCTGTTCTAAAAATATTTTTAAGGTAATTTTAGCTTAATTTGTTCAAACATTTCTTACACTTGTGAATTTACTAATAATTTTTGCGATGCGAATTAAGTTTTATAATCAAGGAGATCGAAGTTGATTGAAAAAATTCTTACACTTTTAGTTAAGTCGTATTTGTTTTAACGTTCAAATTAAAGAAAAGGAAGTTTTTTACGTTTGAAAGTTTCTGAAACTCAATGAACTCACGACGTAATTTCTTAAATATTTAAATTTTATAAAATTTCAGTAGTAGTTTCATAATTATACGATGCTCCATAATTTTTTAAAACTAAAGTTTGGAAATTCTTTTACTTGTAATAAGTTATGTCTCAATTATTAAAATAATTCAATTAAGTCACATTTTTAAAGTATTTTTATGTTATTTGCAGAGATATTGTTCTATTCTTACCTCGGGCGTAGTAAAATAATCCTTTTGTCCAAAAAATAAAGCAACAGGTACAGTGACACGATTCAAATCATATTTAGGTGCTTTACTACCGCAATATTTTGTAAAGTTTTGTTGAGGCTCATAATTATATTTCCGAAAATCACCTGAGATCGCATTTTGTGCATAATGTAAAAATGTCTGCAGCGACGTCCCTGACGGAAAGTATGACAGAATGTCTGAAACTTTAGACTGAAAAGCAAAAATTGGCATTAATTACATGTACATCTGAATAAATAAATATTAAAAAATCCTCAACACCTTATTAACTCTATTGTAGTCCATTATTGGAAGCGCCACCGTGAACAACGCTTTACATTTATTGAGATGCTGTTTTGTATTTTTGTTTCCGCATATTATTTTTCCCATTTTTGCAAGGAACTTTGATTGCGGGAAAAGCTCGTAATATTGATGTTGACTTACAAATTTCTAAAGTAAACATTCACAGTTATTTTCTTTACAATTTTAAGACACTTAGCAAGATGCATAATTCACAAAGTATTTAAAAAATATAGAAAAAGCCCAAAATTGAAATACTTTTTATGAAAGAACAAACCTTAATAGTATCAATATTGTTGATTACCAACTTCATTTGAAGTGGAAGCTTCTGTGTCCAAAATACAATTGGCGCCAGATTGATTGCTACGCTAATTTTTTCATTGTACTCGGGCAGTGTTGATAATAAAGCAAAGATCTCGGTCGTCCCCATCGAATATCCAATGAAAATCAAGCGACTACTATTTGTCATCGACAAGACAAAATCAATTGATGCACTGAGATCGAATACGCCAATCTCATGAAAACTTTTAAAACATAAAATAGAAGCATTACTATTTTTTCGTTTTGAATTATAAATTTTTGTATTATTTTTCTCGAATATTGATCTGTAAGACTAGAAAATCAGATCTTAAAATATAAGTATATACCTGAATTCCCAAAACTTCTTCTGCTTCGGCGATAAGGAAACATGAGATCTAGAATAAGTGTTACCCCGGGCGTTTCCGAGCCATATATCGTAACCAGCATCTGCTAGCAGGAACGCTAGCAAAGAAATATAAATCTTATAATTTTCCACTCTAAACGTTAAATTGGAATTCAAATCTGTACAAAACCTTTATTTAAGAATATTTTTTTTGTACCGCTAAACAGCATTACGCAAAGTTCAAAATTCCAATTTGTAATATATGCTTATTTTTATCCATCAAACTTTGTATTTTAAAATTAACATATTGAATATACTACCTAAATAAACACGCTTGGTAGCTCGAAAGTTTTGCCTGTAGGCAAATGTGAATTATTTCAAAAGTATTTTTTTTTTTAGCATCAAGAGCTCGCGACATATTCTTTGTGCTATAAATCAATAAATAACTTGCATATTACTATTCTGTCAAGACAAATGAAATATGTTAATTTTTCAGCCAAGTACACTTGATTCTTTATTCCACGAGGTAAAATAAATTTTCCACAAAGCAGGGGTTGAGAGAGTGCATGAAGGCATCAATATTGATTTTTCGGACCGGTGGAATATGCATCAAGAGTGGAGGCAGCAGTGAGACAGGAAGGAATACACACCGAGATCTTTGCCAGGTCCAATTAAAACAAAAGCATCGCTGGAGAATAAAAGCCCGTGCTGCAAGAACACGACGGGTTTTCCCGGGGCTCTCGGATTTAACGGACTACCGGTAATCCTGTGCAATACCAAAATATAGCCATCCCTTGTCGTCACCTTGTGTTCTTCCGCCGTATACCCGTGGAGTTCGACAAGCCCGATCTGCAACGAATTTACGACTACGAGGATTTTTGCTTTCCAGATTCATCCGAAACATTCGTAAAGGGCTTTTACGCCGTTTTATTTTCGAACCCGTCGGCTCGGATGTAAAAGAAAAACTGATTTGAATCAATTCAAATGTTTCTCTTTCTGGCGGAAAACTAATACCGCAATTTTATAATTTACGATTTTTCTTTAGTGTTAATTTATTAAATAAATAATTTGTACTTCATACTCTGCAAGTATATTTTATTCTATTTACTAAATAAGAAAAAACTCATTATTGTATCAGATATTAATATATGGATGTATCTAATAAAATCTAAAAACTGGTAGAAACGCGGAAGAAGTATTGGTTAATAATTAGATAATTTTGAAATTAAAAATGCGCTCACATTATAATGCCGTTAAGAACGACTACACGCCATAAGAGCTAATTTTATTATCAATAATTAATTGCATGATTATAATTTAATGCTGTTTTATTCTTGATTGGAACAGAAAATGCTTCTACTTAATTATTGCCTTAATCGACAAAAATGCTTAATAAGCTGATAACACTAAATCATACAATCATTTTCGTACTATCAATTATCTTTTTCCTAATCAAAGACGTATTCAACCTATAAGGTCTTTTTCCTAATTACCTGATTTGCGTGACGCAAAGAGCATTAGTCAATCAATCAATAATTCCTAAGAAATACTTACGAAATCCAAAACAGCACTAGGACTATGTTGTAATTCCTCTTCAGCTCTCACTTTAACGACATCATATCTAATAGGTAGTAGATCTTTCAGCTGAATGCTAAGAATGGGCTGCACACAAATTAAAAAATATATAATCACTAACGGCTTCATCTCACTACGCGTCGATACTTCAATGACTGTATCTTCAATAAATTGTTGACTGTTAATTTGTTTTATAAGAAGTACACATTAATGATTGATTGCTGATAAAGAAGTGATTGAAAAAATCCAAAATCAGAAGCTTAAATACAATCTGGTCAAGTTGGAAGGCAACCGGTAATTTCGAGCCGCGAATCAGAATCTTATTCAAATTGTAAAACAAGTTTTTTTGCGACATCGCCGTAAAAACGTGTAGAGACTTCACGGTCAATCTTGAGATTTCTTTTAGTAGACATATCGTTGGGATACTAATACTGGATTTAAATTTCAAATTGCAATACATATCATATTGAAAAATTTACTAAAAATATTGATTGTGGATATTGGATAACGGATGGTGAGAATTTGAAAACTATTAACAAGCGGAAGAATTATTTTCAATGTTAAACAAACTTGTTTTATTTAATAAGACGCATTTGAAAAATAGTTTCTGCTCTCTAATGCTAAAATGTTTTTGAGAAGGTGTCTTAAAGGAAAAAATCTGAAAACTTTTGAAAAAATATGTCCTGTAATATATTTTTTTTACCGTTCGATCTTCTTCATTTTGTAATAAGTGTACGTCTGTGGATGTTAGAGTCTTTTTTACTGACTACACGGAAAGAACCTTCAGAAAGCAGTAGCGAGAGTAGAAAAGTGCCAAACCTCTGGATCATGGATTTTGTTGAAACCGAACGAGACATTTTCTTATATAGAAATGAAAGAGGTCAACTGCAGAAGGATAAGGATAAAAGGGAATAAAATTTGTAATAAGATTTAAAAATTTGATTTGATCTTTTATTTTTGACATCTTGAAAGTATTTCTTTACAATTTTTTGAACGTCACTATTGAAACATTTACATTTTTAGAAAAATTTAGCAGCCAGATTTAACATTCTTTTAAACGAGAAAATATCTACAAAAAGTCATGATCTGTCACGATGAAAGTCTGTCTGTTTCCTAGTGAACGACATTAAGAAATACATACAATATTAATAGCAAGAAAAAAATCATTTTGACTACTTTTATTTTGCAGTGTGTTTATTAATATTCCATATTCATGATTTTATTTTGAATATCTGACGTACTGGACAAGTATCAATATTCGCTAATTCAAATTGATTTATAAAAAAACTCTAATTTATTTAAATTAATAAAGTAGATGATACATATACATATTCAGTTAGTCCAGTAGCTCTATGCCCAAGATGAAGAATACAAAGCTGAATCATATAAATATAAATATAAATATAAATATAAATATAAATATAAATATAAATATAAATATAAATATAAATATGAATATAAATATAAATGTAAATATAAATGTAAATATAAAAATGTTGACGCATAGTCAAATTATCATCGACGTTCATATCTAAGTGACTGCTTTCACTTACATTCAATATTCATTCGTATTCTCCCTATAATTAATCCATCACTTATGTAATTCCACGCTGAAAATACAGCTTATTTAATCTTAACGTAGACGGAGCACAGGCAAATCGCGGCAGACAAACTTTTATGTTTTATTAAGAGAGCCGACATGTTGAGTCGAATGGAATTGGCAGAGCATTAAAAAAGAGAAAGAAGGTCAATCACTCCGAAAATACGTACAGTCATTACTCGGACTCCCTCGTCTTTTTCACGATGAAGCTATACGTATTCCCTCCCGAATCCTACCGGGCGATCAGCATCAGTTCCGATCTCCATTTCTCTCTCGTTTTCTCTCAATGGAGTGAGAGCCGGAAAAGAAGCCAGCGCGTCTCTTCCACCCCATTTTCTTTACTTCCCAAGCCGCTGCTGACGTCGTGTGGATCCGAGCCTGGTATGCGGCTCAGATTGAGCGGGAGAGACTTTGTGCGGCCGCTTACTTAAGGTCGTTAGTGGCCAAGCTGCCTCGCGTTTGCATAAACATATAGAACGCACATAGTCGTTCGAGCGCCTCAACGGTGAGGCTTTTTCATTTATTTTAATTGTAATCGAAAATTTAGGATCTCTTATCCATATATGCTCCCTCGACGCTGGAAAGATTCGAATGATCATCGTTTATATAGGGGAAAGCGGGGAGTCAGAAAAGTATTATTAAAAAGAATTTATTAAAACAAAAATGTTTTTCCAATAAATGCCGTTAGAGAATTGTTATATTACTATGCATATAAATTTTACGTAGAATAATTATTTTAAAATACACCGAATTTCAATGAAACTTATCAGGAGTATTTTTTATAAATGTAACTTTTTTTAAGGAATAACTATGTCCCACTTTTCACTACTCCAAGAGGACAAGCTGCGTAGTATTGTACTTTTTTTTTTTAAAGGGCGCAACGGTGTGCAAAACTTTTTGAAAGGTCTTTATCTTTTTATTTCCGTGAGTTCGGTTTCATTGCATTATTATTTGAGTTTTTGTTGGGCAACGATTTTGAGCACAAATTATTTATTACCTTGTTTCAGTTCGAAAATGAATAAGTTATCGGTTTATTTAAAAAAAGGATCGTACTATTAGCAAAATTGTGACGTATTAAAAAAAAAAGATTCTCTTATTTCGTGACAAGTATACTCAATTTGCATTGACACTTCATGATAATACAATTAATTTTTATCTGTTTAATTGCTGCAAAAATTTTCTTTCTACTTTTTTTACTTGTCGTTGTTCTAAATATTGGATGGAAAATAATTTTCTTTTTAAAGAAATGTATATTATTAAAAAATGAAGACATTATAATTAAAGCCATTAAAACTATATCACTCGTTCAAACAAATTTAACAATTTTGATTTAAAAATAGTATTTTCTTCTAGTAAAAGTTAAACATTTGATTGAATTTGTAGTCTTCATTCAAAACTTCGTTCAAAATATCACATAAAATAATATTATGAAGATAACGAAATTATTTCAAAGTTTCATCTTATAACTGTTATTGTAGTTTATTAGATTTCAACGCAAGTCTCTCAAGATGAGTTTGTAGCCGAGGGCGAGGAAAAATATTCTCTGTCAGGCCTCTCAAACACTCAATTATTCTTCTATCAATTTTAAATGACGCGCGAACGAGCTGATATCACATCGAAAACTAAGCCGCACTCAAAATTTAACGACACTATAAGTCTCTTTAAAAATGCATCTTTCATCAAATCAAATTAATCCGACGCCTTGGCACTCAAGAGCCCCGCCCAGTGTCCCATCGTTGAGGGAAAAAATTGAACGAAAATTAGATTCAAACAGAATCAAATCAACGAATAAAATCAACGTCCGCTCTTTATTCCCCCAAATCGAATGTAAATCACTTCTCCGTCGAGTTCCAGCCACGAAATCGCGTTAAAATTTAATTCGCCAAGCGCGCCAAAAGAGACATCGAGGAGACCCCTGAGCACGTCGTCGGGGGGAGGGGGCGCGACAAGAAAAAAAAAACAAGGTCGCCGGGGTGTCGTCCCTCCTAAGCTCTCTCCTCCCGCCTAATCAGCTCGGCGATCCCGTTGCCCATTTCCAGGAGGGCCTCGTACTCCGTCAGCCCCAGTCGCCTTTTGTTGCTGACATCGTAGACGCCGCCCTCGCTCTCACTGTGCTCGCCCCGCGTGCCGCGCACCTGCGACAGAATTTTTTTTTCCGTTGTACAGGAGATCCCCTTTTTCTCCTTTTGTATCTCCTTCTCCCTCGCCCTTCTTTCTTTCACACCGGGGAGACTTTTTTGCGAATGTCTAAGGCGCGAAGGCACTGGGACGCAGCGCGTATACGCTTTTTTTGGAAAAGAGATTGTACCGATGCGTTTATCCGTCGAATTAATTTATTATTAGCTCTTTTTCTTTTGGTTTGACGACAAAAGTCAAGTTTTGTTTATTAGCAAAAGTAGATTTTCCGGAAAAATAACAAGTTTATTTGTTATTCTACTTGGAGAGATTTCTTTTCTTTTCGCACTCATCTTCTCTCTCGCATTTATTTTCTGTTAAAGAGGAAAAATGTATTTCTGAATTTTAGTCGTCGGTTATCGAATAAATTTTCTTTGTGTATAAATTTAACTTTGTATGCATTAACAGTAACAGGCAATCGCTATAATTCACGTTGATTAAATAATTCGCCAAATATTAACTATTTTATAAATATCAACGAATTCAGGCTACCGATAAAATTAATTTAACGAAATTGCAACACCGATAATTGATTAAAAAATTATTTTATTATTATCTACTTGACTCTCGACCTGCTGGCGATCCCGCGACAATTTTAAATCGAGACACTTGACTTTTGCCGTCTCCCCAAAGTGAACCGCTTTTGCCGATCCACTCATCCATCTCTCAAGCTTTGCAATATTAAAGAAATTCCAAGCCCTTCAGTTCAATGGAAATCCCGATACAAATGTATTCCCTCTGACTTTGAGACCAGGCCACCGCAGCTGCGTCCCTTTGAATTCCCCGGATGCAAAAATCGTTCCGCCGGCGAAATAGCTGACCCCGTTCCTCTCGCGATCCTTTCCCAAAACGAGTGACCGCGCGGAAAGAAGCCCCGCAAAGAGCGAATTTCCATCTTTCTCCCTCCCGGAGCTACGCGAGTCTCTACGGTGGAATGCAGGATATCTCGGCGGTCTTCCTTACTTGGAGGTTGAACTTGCCGGCGATCTTCTCGAATTCGGGTAGATCGGCGGCGAGCTTGGGCAGCTTGACGTGCACCGAGGCGCGAATCGTGGTGCCGAGGTTTGTCGGGCAGAAGGTCAAGAATCCGAGGCGCTCGTGCCGCGAGAATTTCAGCTGGCGCTCGAGCTTGCTCAGGGCATCGATCAACCGCCGGTAAATGGCCACGAGGTCGCCGCCCTTCTGCATCGAGATCAGGCGCATGTGATCCTCCTCGTTGCACCAGGCCAGAAGAGTCTTAGAGTCGTTGAAGAAGATACCGCGGCCTGTCGTTTAAATTTAATCGAAAATTAATTCATTGGAGATGTTCCACCATTTAAAGCTTGCCGTCGGCATCAAAATTTTCTTAGTTCACGGAGAGAAAAGTTTAGTAAAAATTACTATACTATTTGGTAATGAAGGGACAGACTCTACTAATAAAAAAATTTACTAAAAAGTATCGTAAAATTTGCTAGATTTACAGTAGATTTTGCTACAAGTCTAGCACATTTTACCATACTTTCTAGTAAAATTTCTTATTTGTCGATTCTGTCCCTTCACTACTAAATAGTATAGTAATTTTTACTAGACTTTTCTCTCCGTGTTGTTTAAAAAATGTTATTTTAATTCATATAGAAATATGTACATAGTGAAATCGTGGGACGTATTTTGAACTTGAGGTGAAGAAAAAAATTATCTTGTAATTTTGGAGTATAAGACAAAAATCACCTTTTCTAAATTTTCACATTGACGAAATTTGGAGATTAAGAAAGGTATAGTAGACTTTAATTTGATTAGTCTTATGTTTGGTGGTTTCTAAACTGCAAGACCAATTAACTGATTAAAATTCATTAATTTTTTAGACTTCGAATTCAGCAATTCAACAAAATTTCGAACAATGGTCATATATGGATGCTTATTGCAAATTTTCTACAAGTTTCCATATATTTACACTCTTTTGCATGTTTGATAATTTGAAATCATTTATATTTCAATAATTTCCATATGAACTATAAAAGTATTGCAATGTAATTTTTTTACTATGATATTTAAGTGTCATTATAAAATGATGCATTTATTTCTAATTTTTACATTAAAATTGAAACTTTTTAATAGATTTTTTGCTCTAAAGATAGCTTTATCATTGTTTTCTTTTAATACAGCCCTGGCATTCTTTAAAAAAAAACATAATAACGTACAAAAAAATAGTAAAAAAATTTTAATAACTGTAGTAATAATCGCAAGCTTATTCGACGAACATAGATGAACGATTATGACAATCCATTAATAAAAGCAAAAAATTGAATTTCAAATTAGCGTCATTCGGCAGAAATGCCAGAGTGAAATAAAAAAAAAGAATGACGAAAATCGAGTAATTTTCGTCTCCAGCACCTTTTTCAACAGAGTCCACGATATTGCACCGGAGAGTCCCGGCGCCCCTCCTCGCGAATCCAATTACCCGTAGCGACGGGAAGAAGCGATCCCGATTTTCCCCCGCTATCCTCTAATACCTTCCGCGCGCGTCTCCTCGGCTTTTCTTTCGGCCGCTTGTCCTCCCACCGCCGGCCGTGAGGTGCAAAGGCCGCGAAAAGAAGCGGACATTGTCGAGAGCCAAGCGAGAGGAAACAGAACGACGGGATAACTGCAGCCGAGGCAGGGGGCAAGCGGACGAAGCGAGTCGAGGAAAAAGTAAACGATCGCTGAACTTTTTTGCCCTATCGAAGGAAATGATTGATCCCCGCTCGCCTAACGAATTTAATTTCAATCGCGGCACCGTTAAAGTCGCGTCTCCGAGGAAATCGCAAAGGCGCTTTTATTCGCGCGCCATAAGCTTATTTTCCAGGTCGAATTAAATTTTTATCAATTTCATTCCGCCTAATGACGCGTTTTACAAGCGAATCGCGGGCAAAGTGGGACATCCTTCTTTTTTTTTGTATTACGATTCAAAAGTTCTGCGGGGAGAGTAATTGAACAAACTTTCGGATTCCGCTGGAAAGGGAACTTTTTTCCTCTAGACGCACTTTGAAAAGCGGACGAGAAGCCCTCCTCTACTTCCGCGGAATCTTAAATCAGCGGTTGAGTTTCGCCATGTCGTCCGGTGCGAACGGCCCCATTTGCCATATTTTTCTCATTTCTCCAGGGCTCGCGTGGGGATGAGGGAGAAAAGCGCGCAACCCCGATACTAATTTAATTCGAGCGATATTTTTCCCATCGAGCTGTCGCGCCGGGAATAAAAGGCTTACGTGGGAAAAGCCTCTCCGGAGGGCTAATAAGGCCGCCGAAGCTCGGCGCCAAAAGTCCCCTTTGCTTCTCCCTCCTTATCGTCCCAGCGAATCCGCCATCCGACTCAATTACTCGTTTAAAATTCGGTTCCGCGAGCGGAGTCCCTTTTTTTTCTTGCTAGACGATACTTACGGGGGCGGAAAAAGAGCCGCGCGTGGGCGGGCGTTGATCGGGGATTACCGAGAGGCTCGCGATTGTTTTCAATTCGCTCAGCGAACTGGGAGAGGCTAACCGAGCGGAGAAAATGCAGACGGAAATTCGCGGCGAACGACGGTCCGGGATGAGAGATGATTTTTTTAAAAGCACGAGTTTAAATCGACTTTCTTTATGTCGAGGTGTAATTCGATTTTTTCGGGCACATAAATTTACGGTTGTTTTTTTTTTTTTTTTTCAATTTATTTCGATGAGTGAGGCATTTTTGCCTGGTTAATGGAATTTCTCGCTCGGTAAATTTTATTATTGCTTCGTTCGAGAGATACATATTTTGAGTCTTTCTGGTTTTATTTTAAAAATCGTAAATAACAGTTTATTGCGTAGTAAAACAAATAGATCAATTATATTCTTGGGAGATATACGTATACTTTTCATGCGGCTGGTAAATATTTGAAGTTTTAATGGTGTTCAAATGTTTTACTCGTTCTTTATCAAATGTTTGATTTATAAGAATTTGTTTACGTAAAATAACTCTTGAGCTAACTCTTTGTCGAAAGATTTCATTAATTTAGAAATTGATTGAGATCACGTAAAGCTTTAAATAAAAAAAAATAGTGCGTCTCATTTTTAAATTTAACATTTTATCAAAATACCATTCGCATAGATATTGGATATTGGGTCAGTTTCCTAAGAAATTAATGGAATTTGAACATTATTGAAATACGTAAACTCATTCTCAAAATAAACTAGAAAATATACAGAAATACAAGAAGCTAGTAATCCATCAAAATAATTATAAAAAAAAGGAGAACATCGGATGAATATAAATCATCCCTTAAATGCACAAAATCATTCTCGAAATTTACATCCAAAGCCTGCATGCACCTTACAAAGGCGAGGAAAAAAAAAAGAAAACGAAAAAAAAGAGCCAGGTAACTGGAGTGGCGGCGGACAAAGGGATACGCAGGGGTAGTAGGTCGCGCTGAAAAAGCACGGCCACTGACAGGGTGGCTGTCGCGACGAGGGTGGCCACTTCGTCGCGTCCACCGGTGGGGGTGGGCTCTCCCGCTCCCGGGGAAAAAGAGATTTAGCGGTTCGTCACTCACCGGTTGGCCAGAATTCGCAGGCCCGCGCGTCCTGCAAGAAGCGATCGCCCTCCTTGAACAGAAAGTGGTCATCGATCAGCCGCTGCTGGGTGGCCTTGTCCATTCCCTCGAGGGGGTAGTACTCGCCTTTCAGCTCGCCGTCCAGCGATTTCAGCGCTCCGCGAATCTGCCGGTGCATTAGTATCCGAGCGTTAAAATAAAAATGGGGACTTGAAAATCGATGAGGCGATTCGTGACGCACACTCCTTTATTTTATTATTCGCGGTGGTCCAGTTCGTCAACTGCGGCGCGCGTAAAGTGGGTAAAGGGGGCTATTTTTAGGTGGCGGCCCGGGATATTTTTAGGGCGATTAGTCGTGACACCGCAAGCTACTTTTATGCGATCAATCTGCAGGCTGATGGTTCGACGGGTGACAAAGTCTTTTGGGGTCTGCCTTTTTCTTTTTTTTTCTTTTAAACCCGCGCGTTTTTGAGACACGCTAATTTCGAATATAACGCCTGGCTGGAGGCGGGCGAAGGACGCGCGGGGCACTGTTTGGAGCACGGTGAAAACTGCTAGATCACGGTGACGTACAATCACTCTTGCTTCGCGATCAAATTCCCGAGTTAAAGGAGCCAGGTAGTTTTCTATCACGCGAGACGACAGGCTTTTACTGTAAAATGAATTGATTGATAGAGAACGGCTCGTTTCATTTGAATTGATATATTATGGATCTTCCGAAAAAATCTGTTTTTCTGAATATAGTGTGCTTCGATTAATCCCCGTATTTAGTGAGTTGCTCAGAAATTTGCGTAAAATGTATTATTTTAAATTCCATTCTATCTTTGCAGATATGTAAATTTATTCAAGTCGTGTCAAATTCAAAGAAGTATCAAATTTCAGCCAATTTCATTAAAATTCTGAAGCGTTATACTTTAAAGTAGTTAATTAAGCAAACTTAATAACACAAAGAAACAATTAAAAATATGTATTTTTAATAAATGAATTAAAAAGTATTGAATAAATTATAATGAATGAAACATGAAATAAATTTATCAGATTTATAGTCTTATCTGAAATGATTTTTTTCTTGACCTATATATAAATAGTTAAAGTATACTTTAACATATTTACGTTTCTGTAAATGTAGAATGAAAATTAAGATTTTTTTTCTAAATGAACTAGACTAGACTCAACCCGTATACATATAATAGAAAGAAAAATAATATATTGGTAAATGTGATATTGAATTATTTTCGCTAAAATGTTGAAATCCATTTTTCACTGTTATCGAGCTACAATATACAACATGCAGCTTCGATAAAAAAAAAGAAAAAATCTTGAGTGAAAGGGTTATTCATTAAAAAAATCTTCTATTCAATTAAAGAAAATATTATTAATTGTTAACAGAAGAACTCTGAAATTGAAGGTCATTTACTTCAATTTTATTTTCATTTTTATCGAACTTGGTTAAATCTTCATTTCGTTATAAGGTTCGAAGTAGACATACATCTCACCGAAAAATCAAATTTTCTGCCCTCCGGCTGGAAAGCGGCAACTTCCGGGCTCAGCGCGAAACAAAGTTACCGCATTCCGGCACCATCGAGCAGAAAAATAGTATGCCCTATATAATAAAAAAAGCCTCAGATCACATGTTCATGTACCTCGGCTCGATTGACAATTACATATGATCTGCGACATTTCTTATTATACAGGACCGCAGGTACGTAATATCCCCGTAAAATTATCTTTAATTTTATAAAATCCGATAAATTGTTTACCATATTTTATGCGGGTTTTGCACCATTTATTGAGTCTTATAAGACCCTTTCAATATAGGGATGCTATTAACATTTTACAAAAAAACAATTTTTAATAAGTAGATTTATTAAAATGCAACGTGGTTAACTTTCAGTTCTCCTTGACAAATTGGCATAATGAAACGATCAGCAAAGTTTCGTTAAAATGCGTACACCAAAGATTGAAGGTACCGCCCTAGTTTGCTAAATTAAATGTTGGCTTAAATTTAGCTAATTGCCTAGGTTAAATAACGAGGTAGTGAAGAGTTACTCCGGTAGGCCCATCCTCTCTGAGTACCATTCAGCACTTGTGCCTCGGAATCTGCGGTAAATACAGTCATGCAGTCGTAGACATGCGTTGATCATTCCGTGTGGAAATTGCTGGCACTGACAGTAAGGGTCAATACCAAGTCTTTACGGGCAAACAATTAATCGTTTGCTCGGCGTTTGCTTAGTCAATAATATTTTACAATTGTAATTTCCCATACTCATTCGCTGGAGTTAAATATCATGCTCTTTACGTATCAATAGTCACGGGACGCAAGTATTGCCTGGTACACGCTTCACTTTACGGGTTAAGGAAATAAAAGGAAAATGTGTTTTTAACCTTGGAGGATCTTTAGCCATTTTTATTTAGACACGTTTTTAAAAATCATTCACGAACTCATAAAAGACTTAAAGCTTGTACTTTTCCGCGCACTGGTGTACCTTATCTTAAAAAATATGATTTAAAAATAACGTTAATGGATAGCTCGGTCTCATTATTTATGAACAAAAGCTTAAATCAACGAAACGGTTCAAGTTTTATTATGCAAGAGTGCAGGTTCAAGCACAAAGATAGCAGAAGGAAATGTTTAAAAAGATTTGGTAATAATAAATTGCATACGAACGAGGAAACTTTATTTTAGATTTCAATTCATTGTTATCGTGTTACTAATATGACACGCGTGGCATAATCTGGAATATTAAAGAGTAAATATTAACAGAATATAATCATTCCTGTTTTTCACTCATATCCTTTATGTTCAAAGGAAGTTATCAACAGAACAGTTCTGTCGCTTGAATTTTTATTTATTCGAGACACACTTTAACACTTGAGCACACTTTTAAAGGAAAGTACGTGTAATAAAACAAACGTACTCTTTTAGTCGTAGAATTAAGGTCGCATGTTATGAATTATTTGTACAACCATCAAGACAATGATGTTTCCTTCTTGAATCCGTTTATTTGTCAGGTTTGTTGGATGTGCTTTTTTCATAAATCAAAATTCACGTAAACAATTTAAAAAGAATATTACATTACTTACTGAAACAATATTTATTTTTTTTTCAGCAAGCGAGTGCGTCAAAATCTCTTCGAAGATTTTACGAAAATGAATACATAAAATTAATTTACATTACACACGCTATATGAATGGGTGGAATAAAGAACCACCTTTTTATCATTCTACTGATGAACCCTAAATAAAAAATAACAGAAAAAAATGGTACTTGATGTATATAAACAGACGCATTTTAGTAGGTATATACCACGTTAAAGTATTAGACAAATAAAACGTAGATCAAATCCGTCGTGTATTAAATTTATTGTTAATCGTGCCTGCAACATGCCAAATAAATAAAATGTCTTTCACATAACGTCGCTGCAAAGTGGTAAAATATAATCATATTTTCCCCCAACGTAAACCAGTACATCCCGACAGTGTAATTTAATGTACGTAGAAACATTTGCTCTCGAAGTACTTGTTACATAACTCGGATATATGCCCATCACAGCACTACATCCACATGATGAGAATCAACTTATAGGTCAAAAACAGAGGTGAACTGCACGAAGATTGTAACTTTGCCGAAACAACATCGGTTTGAAGTGAAAGCACGTAATCAAATAAATGTTACTAAACAATGAAGAATTAATTAATCCTATCAAATTTTGACTGAATAGCACAGTTTAGATCGCAAAATAGTAAATTTTCATTATAAAGTATATTACGACCTTCATCGACTTCACTGCATTAAATACGTATCAAAAAATTTAAATAATTTTTTTTTGTAATGATATAGCACCTGAAGTCCGAATATTTCCGAGCGCATTAAGCAAGCCATTATTCAATTTATCGCCGCTGATTTTTACAAGTTGACCCTCCACTTGTTTGCGTTACTTCGAATTACATTTTTCGTAAAAACTACCGTAAGCCCGCACGCGTCCTCCGACGAAAGCCATGTAATGGTCCCTCGGAAACCCTCGGAAACTTGCAGGCACTCAAGAAAATGAAATAAAAAGGAGATCGAACGAAGGAGAAGAGAAATATGGCGAGGAAAAAAAGGGTGGATGAAGAAAAAGAGGTGCTTTTAAGGATAAACAAGCTCCTTTTCAACGAGATCAAAAAATCGTCCACAGCAGGCTCTTTAATCTTCTGCTCGAGATATAAAAAAAAACAAAACAAAACAAAACAAGAAGGAAAATTCGAATCACGCGCGCAAAACCAGCAGGGGTTGGGGTGGCGGTGACGAGAGAGACAAAAGCAGCCGAAGAAAAGGACCGGTACAAAAGTGCTCGCGCAGGCTGCGCGCAATAAAAGAGGAGGAATGCGAATCGAGTAAATGAGCACCCGGGGAGTTGAAAAAGATAAATGCTTCGTTAATGTCCAAGTAGGTGTTGCAGTTGTGTTTCCCGGGAAGGGAATAATGGATTTATGCCGGCGCGATTTGAAATAATTGTTCTGGAGTACTCGTTTCTTAATTTCCTCGGGTTTTCTTACCTTTGTTTAAGAAGTAAAAAAATAAGTGATTTTTTCACTTTGCCGATAAAGCGAACTCGCTCGTGCGCTCCTTTATTTCACTCTATTATCGGAAATGTGTACGTCGATGCACTTTCGCGGTTGATAATATATAAACGATGAGTCCTGTACTGCTCTTGTCGTCTCATTTGATCTATGGTATTTTTCGAAATAATATAAAGAATTATTTACGCAGTAAATTCTTGAAATAATTAATTTTAAAGAAAAAGCATTATCTTTTGTAAAAGAATACTGTAGAAAATTGTATGGTTTGCATATTGATTATTTTTTGCATAAGCATGGAGTTATATTTTATTTATTTAGCAATAATACCACGTACTGAAGAGTTGTTAAGTAAAAAAATACGAAGTAAATTATAAATTTACTTAAAATAATCTTCAAAATATTTTGTTTTATAAAATGGCTAAAAGGTTGTAAATAATTATTAATATAATAACTTAAAACAATTATCTCAACTATTAACGACAAAAAATTAAAAAATGTATTATTGTTTTCTATTTGAATAATTAATTTATTTCGATATTTATCTCAGAACCTCCTTCTAATTCGTTATAATTATTTAATTTGAAATAATTTAATCTCATAAAGTATAGAAATATGAATAGCACTGATGTGCACATTTTCGCTCGTAATGGACTGAAACGAGTGAAATTTTACTCAATTCTATATGTATGGCTTAGAATGTAGTAAGTAAATGCGACTCGAAAATTTCATTTACTCAGACAAAAATTCATTTAGCAGAAATCGCACTAAGATAAAACGTATAAATGCAGTTAAAATAAGCATTTAATTTACCAAAATATAGCAAGTAACAATAAGATCACCCAAAAAATCATACAAGATAAATGCCACTTATTCATCCATAATTAATGCCTGCAGTTTCACTTCTTCTCCACTTATGAATAATAAATCCCATTTACTTTAACTCCGCAAGAAACTGAGAAAATTTACTTGGCAGGCCTTATTACTTATATAATGCTGTTAGATTATGAACGAAAAAGCGAGAGAAAAGGAGACCTACGAGAGTTCTCCCTACTGTGCAATAAAGGGACAGGGCAGCGAAGGAGGGCAGGCAGAGGCGGTGGTTATCTCACAGGGGACGACGGTCATTTTTCCCATCCTCTTCCCCGTGCAAAAAAAAAGGAAAAAAACCCGGCCGCGTGCGTGAGTGCGTCGCTTCTGGAAGGAAAATTATATGGGGTAAGATTTTTCACGGCCGGCCTCACCTTATCCTGTATCTCGATATAGTGATCCTTGGTCATCGTCGGGTTGAATGGGTATTTCTCGAGGGACCGAGCGCACCTGACTCTCGTCGAGATGATGTACTTGCCCTCGGGGTCGAGTTTCGGCAGGTTGCCCGGATTGCCGAAGTTGGGGGGCGGATGGGTGTCCGTGGGCCGGAAACCGCCGTGATAGTCCTCGATCACCGGGTCGAAGAGCTGCGCGAACACCTGGTAGGCCTCCGGGTCGCAAGCGTACAGACCCACGCCGGAGTCCGGGTTCTTCATTCCTGACTGGATCACGTCCAGTAGAGAGGACCCGAAGCTCGTCTTTTTATGCTGCGCGTGTAGAAAAGAGCTGTTAGCATGTTTTTCTTTTCCTTTCACATTTTTGCGTCAAATTTATTTTCGGAAGGCTCTTTGTCTTACTCTCTATTCGTTTTTATTTTGTAGCAGACTTTTTTGTTCGCGATCTCCTGTACAACGGGCCTCGTAATTGGAGGGTTGGAAAATGAATCGTTTGATAACGGGATCGGGGGGCCTTGTAAAAGGCTGACTCGAGCGGGCGTTTAATGTTGCAATTTAAAAAAAAATAGCCCGAGTCAAGCTGCTATAGCATCGTTTCAGAAGGGACTGTCGTTATTTCAGTCGACTTACGACAATCATCGTTGCTTCTATCTGTTTTTTTATTATATACCCAGCTATTATACACTGAAATAATTCATCATTTATTCATTCTTAAGATATCACCGGCAAAATTCAGTATGAATACTGCTTTCAATTGTTTACTAAACTGATAAAAAATTACGTATAATACAAAAGAATAAAAAGAATTGAAATGTTCAAGCCGCTGTAATTTAAAACGGTAACTTTCCTCACTTAATTAAAAAGCCGCGCATTTAATCTCGGCCGCGAAAGACACTTTCAAAACTTTTGTACCGTAAAAATTCAAAAACGGAATGAGAGTACCGTCGAGTCATGATTTTAATATGATCGCAACCAACGCTTCGTGAAAACTTTTGTATATCCTTTCCGTTTGAACGCGATTCGCGAATCCCAGCGGGAGACAGCGAAAGCTCATCGAAGGCGCGAACGATGAAAATTTCCGAAAGCTCCTGGCGAGCTTTGGGGAAATCGCATGGCTGTTAATGGCCGCCAGGCGCGCGATCACCTTGATCCGGTCGAAGATCTCGCGGGTCAGATGCTTCTTCAGCAGCGACTTGCTCTGAACCTCGCAGAACTTGGCGAACTCCTCCTCGAGCTTCTTTAGGGTCGCGGGATCTACTGACCCTGACTTCTTCTTGCAACTGCATTTACTCTTGTCGCACATTTTTCTGCTTTGATTTTCTTCGAGTTAAGTGACTCTGAGTAGTCAAATGCCAATATTTTTTAAAATTGTATTAAGTAAAATGAAATCGCGCAGATAATACTTTTTTCTTTTTTATTTAAAAAATATTTGTTGTAGTAAAACGGGACTAAAAGAATTTTTTCTGTGATGAATGTAGAATACTGAGAAAAGAAATTTTTCTTTGACTTGTGACTTTAGGTTAGATCGCGAAAGAGTGAATGTTTTGCGAACTTTTGAATCGTTTTTGTTTTTTATCTATTTTCTTAAATTTCTCATTCTTTTTTATATCGTTCAACAGTGATATGTATACTTAAATCCATTTAAAATTAAGCCGTTCTATTAGTTCCTTTTTTATATTTCCCTTGAAACAAAAAAAAATGCAATAATTTTACACTTTTATTACTCCAAGATCTATCCATTATACCATTACCAAAGAAATGACGAAAAAAAAGTTTTGGCACACATTTTAAAAGGCAGCCTTTGAGTGAAAAAATAATATCATCTTCATTCATTGACGTGGAGCTTTTTCAAACGCAAAGTAATGAAAAATATCATTTTGAAAGCAGCACTAAGATTAAAGCGGTATCACCAAAAGAAATCTGTAAAAATTTAAAAAATCCCTCCTCGCTTTTAGTTCCACAAAACCTCTTTCATCTTGCATCAAACTTTACCTAAATAATTGAACCTTCACTCATTCGCACCCAACCTTTAATCGAATCTCCCCTGGCTGCAGCAAATAAGAAAAAACCGTTAACATAAGTAGAAGATTATCCCTCCTCGTGCACCGGCACCAGTGCCTCGTACATCCCGTTTAATCCGTAAATTGTTAACAAACAAGTCGGCAAATTATCCAAAGTCGACCAGCCGAAGCGACGCAGCGTCGCAAAAGGAATCGATTAAATCCTGCGCGGATTCCCGAGCACCCGTCATTAACTAAACATATCGCGCTCACACTCCATCACCTCCAGTCGTGAAGCGCCGGAGCGCGAGCTTGTAATCGCATGCGTCTCTCTTATATTTTTTTTTTATTTTCGTCTTTTTTTTTGCACGTCGCGCACATGCATCGTTTGCCGCACGCGCTTCATTACTCGCCGGCAGATCGCAGCTCCTCGGGAACGTGAGCGAAGAAAATTTTTTACGTAAGCGCCGCGAACAAATCGATCGGTTTATTTGTTTCGAGCGGAAGCCGTGGGCACGATTGCATCCGGGAGTGCACGCAGGGGCGCAGCTTTTTTCTTTTCCGGTGTACGGGCGTTAATAATTGACGAGTGGGTATGCTACCCTGCTTAAGGAAAACGAGGAATTATGGAGAGGTGGGTTTATGTAGGTCTTTTATTTTGAGACAAATGGGAGAAAAAGACAGAGAGAGATTACGGTTGCGATGACGCGACTAAAAATAGTGCGAATAAGTGAGTGGTCATCGATTTTCGCGCGAGTCGACGAAGTTATATCGGAAATTTTGAAACGGGGATTGGCAGGTATAACTCGTCGTGGCTGAATTTTAAATTGTACATTCGGTTAAGAATTCATTGGCCTTTTACTATTAATCATTCAGTAATTTTTTCTGTTCCTAACGGTCTCTTGGAGCCGTGTTGATGTTTATGTCACTTTATGATCGCATGTAGAAAAAAATGAAAAAACTTTACCATGTGAAAAGAACGAAATTATTAATAAATTGTAATGAATTATGAACTGTAGTAAGAGGATTTAACGCAGATGCATTTTATCGAAAGTTGATTTAAAAAATTACTAATTTTCGTACTGAAAGCTTTATTTATTTTTTAAACGTATTGTAAACAATAATTACTATACATAGTATGGTTATAATCGGTAATTCACATTTAAGGTAAGCCGTAAAAAAAATTAATAACTGCGCATATGTTCCGACAGTAATCATATTACACTTTGTAAATAAATATACGTTCGTGTAGAACTGTTTTCAATATTATACATTTTTAATAGTCCCATATTATTTTCCGTGATATTTTATTTTTATCCGTATAATATAATAAAAGAAAAAGTTTTTTCTTGTTTACCTTGACTACATATTGTCTTTCCATTTCTATGTGAAATTAAACAACATGTCAAGTAAAATTTTATCCAAGAGAATCATTGACGATGAACCTTCCGGTGACAAGACGATCAACATGTTAGCGCAATAATTTTTTTACCAAAGTTGAATTTAGTTAGCACAGTATTGCATACACATTCTTAAGACTGTTTCAGATTTATAAAAAATCGTTATACGTCTTGAGAATATTTATACGACAAATAAAACTTGCAAAATTTTATTGCTGTATGTTTTCTTGCAATTAGTTAAATATTCATACGACTTTTTACGATACCTTCCCACATTTGTGTTTACACAGATCTCATCAATCCTTTGATGCTCCTAAATAAGCAAATGGAATCTCGAACATCTAAGACGCATTGCTCCCCATAAAGATAAATTTCTAAGAACCCCAGCTGCTTCAAACCATCGGAATAAATTTTTTCGCGCGGGCATACACACGCCTTCCTTTTTCACCAAGATAACCCAACCCAGTAAGTAATATAAGCGATTATATTACCTTCCCTCAATATATTGATACTCCGCGACCATTCGTAATCACGAAAAATTTAAGTCAATCAGTCTATACCACAATTCAATTACGCCCCTCCAAAAAAAAACTGACAATCATCTGGATCTGCCTGCCAGTTCAGGCGTCTACATTATAGGCTTAGATAATCGTAGCAAGAGCCTCCGCTCACCCCCCCCCCCCCCCCAAAAAAAAAGCGAACCTCCTTAGCCAGGACCTCGTATCGCCTTGTCACGGGAAAAAAGAAATACGAGACGGTCTTCCCTCAGATTGATCGTTGCTTAAATTAATAACGAAGGCTCCCCCCCCCTCCCATCCTCCCTGCGCTCCAGGAAATCCGAAAGAGACATATCCTCCGATGTGTATACACACCCGTTGAATTAAGCACGCGCCTGCCCCGGGGATTGTCGCAACGCGTGTATATATTATACCATCCCGATCTTCGCGGAGATTCGTATAGAGCACGCGGTGCATGTTTACGGGCGGATGATCGATCAGTGCCGGCGGGGCGTCGGCTGTCGAAAAAATTTGTCATAACTTGTCGGGCCGCTCGTTGCTTCCTTCCGCGCGCGCGTCACGTATAGTATACGCTGCTGCCGCTGATCTCTTTTTTTTCGAGCTTTTTCTTGCACGCGCGCCTCTGCGACACGCCGAGCCCTGATGGCCTCCGCTTCCGGCGCCACGCGCGGAATCAAGCGATTCGATATCTTGGCTGCTTGGCTTGTCTCCCGAATGTAAGCATGCTGATTGCATTTGGAATATTGAACTGAAGGTGTAACGATTTTTTTTTGTATTTGTTTTCTTGGAGGTTGATATTAAAACACTTCTTTTTTTGTTTGTGTGAGAAAAAGAATCGGAGGGTCGAAATTTTTCGATGAGTATATTTTGTCGGAAATTATGAGCTTTGACTTAATATTATGCGACTTGTTGTTCTAATAATATTGTACACACATTTTTGAGTGGCAGGTGTTTTTTCTAAAGTTTCTTCGTTTTTACGATTTATGGGAGATGGTGATAGTAATTGCCTTATCTTTCTTTCTAAGGAGAAAGAGAATAATTTACTCTCTAAAACTGAAAATGTGAAATTCACTTGGAAAATTTGAACGGCTTTTCAGGTATTAAATGTCACTATTATTCATATTTTCCAAGTGAATTTCACATTTTTATTTTTACACGGTACTTTTTCAATAATGAGAGTTATTTTTACATTAGATATTCGTAATTTTAATTACTTCGTAATTCTAATTATAAGAGGCCTGCGTTTAGAAATTTATATATACTGAGTGGAATATACATAGTAAAATTTGACAGTAAAATAGTATAATAAAGTTTACTTGATGAAAGTTCCCATTTTAACTTTCGATAATATTGCTTCCTCGTAGAGGAAGCTTTGTGATAGTAAAATTTTAAGCTTTGTTGAAACTTAGTAGAAACATATTTAATGGAATTCTGAACACCAAAAACGTATTTTTAAAAAGTCTGTATGTGTGTGTGTGTGTATATATATATAGCGATATCTTTTAATTCCGAATTGGGGAAAAGAATAATCGTTTCAATCCGCTAATTATTTTTTTTTTAATTTTGAATTTTCGATTTTCAAAAAATTTATTTTTGATTTTTTGTAATGATAGGATTGAGATGCATACATGTAATAAAAAGTAGTTAAAAGAGCATAAAATTAGCTATCTTTTTAAAAAAAAAATTTATTATTTTAACTATTACCGTTCTCAGGTTTTTCATAAAATATATCATTTTAAAGAGAATGTATTTTAGAAACCAATTTGTCAAATGACTAGAACAAAATCATGTTGATGAAGAATAACAATATCTAGATTATATATAAAATTCAATCAATTTTGATCAATAGAAAATAATTAAAAAATGAAAAAAATGTGTTTTCCAACGATAGCTTGCGCAAAAATGCTTTAATTGACTTGAAATTTCCAGAAAATGTATATTTTATAAAACGTTGAATGAGTTCTTTGGACGGCTTACGAGTCATAATAGTTTCAAAAATATTCAACTTTACATTTTTATATGCATTTTTTTATATTTTGTTTCCAAAAAATGAAAAAATGTATTTTAAGTTCAATGATTGCCTGGGTAAAAAACGGTTTAAATTAAAAAAATACATACAATTTAAAAAAATTAATAAAAACAAATATGTAAATTATTAAAATAATTACGTAAACCAAACATTACTAAAATAGCGAAATATGTAATACATATTAATGTAATAAAATAAAGAAGTTTAAAAACATGTTTAAGGAAGCAAAGTGCCAATTAACTGGCAGCGGTTTTCTTTTTAGAATCATTTCCTTTTCTCTGTTAATTTAGTAATCGAGAAGTCACGATTGAGCAGATCCGAACACTAAGTAAGCCACTTATAGCATTGAACGAGTTTAATTCCATTATAGTATTATCGAAATAAATGGAGAATTGTACTAACAGTAATAGAAACCCTATAGTAAAAAAAACTCTTTAACAAACAAATCAAATTTTAACTTAAAAATAATTAGCGAAAAGTCCAAATTTTGCATAGAATAGCAAATCAACCAGAACAAGAATGCGCTAAATTCCTCAAAAAAATTGTGATTATTTATTGCTGAAAAATTATTCGGCATTAATGTACACTGAAATCCGTGCAGAATATCTATCGATCTATACTTCCTGTTTCTCGCGTCTCGCGCGCACTTCGTTTGTATATCGTCATCTCTCTTTCTCTCTCCTTACTTTTTTTTATTACTCTTGTCCTCCTAGTGCAGCAACCGCTGCTGTCAAGTTGTGTGTACGCTCGGTTAACCCAAAATTAACGCGACGTTTCGACGATAAATTATCGGGTGCTGGAAAAATCTAAAGGTACGATAAAGAACGGTCGGGCGAAAAAGGCATGGACGACAGCCGATTGCAAAAGCACTACCGGGGCCAAGGCTTTAGCTGGAAGACGCTGGTGAGATTGCGAAATCGCACACCAACCTCGCGAGAATTTCCCAACCGCGAGCTCGAATAGTTAGGTTAAGTTTTACCCTTACGAACCCCCCTTTGCGCTTCGCGGTTTCGCTTTGAACTTTCCTCGCCCTCCTCTGTCTATACATATATATATATATATATATATATATAGATTCTATATATATATGTACATGTATATATATATAAAACCATAAATTTCTCTCTCTTACTTTTATGCTCCTTCTCTCTCGTTATATGGTCGGCATTCTTTTATGAGGCGAGGGAAAGCTCTCCTCAAATATTAAAGCCACGTGGACCGATCTTATTGAGGTGCTGCGAATAAGTTCGAGACAAAAAATAAGACGTGGACTGTTCTTTGCTCTTGGAGTTTTTTTCTTTTTTTTTTGTTTGTCGAGCTCTACGTGTTTGTTTGCATTAGCAGAGGCAAGGAGACTTTTTTTTTTAAAGTGGAATTTTATTAATGTTCGTTGTAGGTCTACTATTACTTGGTCACGGACTCGTACTTTAGGTCGCTGTTTAACTTTGGACCCTACTGCGGAGCTATAACGGCTATCACGTGTTTACTTCTAATTCTGGTTCTTGCGTACACGTTCGATGTAAGTATTGTCTGGAATCAGGTAACGCGTATATTAATCTCTTTTTTATCAATCGCTCATTTGGTGTAACTTGTTTATACCGTACAAAAAGATGTTTGCTTAAAATCAACATTTCGAATTCTTTTATAAGAGTGTTTTGACGTCATTACATAGATGTAGATAATCTATCGAGATTTTTAAGATACGATGCGATAAAATGATTGAGTTTTTTCTGCAAGCATTTGATTGATGGACTTGCACGTTTTATCTTTTACATACAAAAATTCGCTAAAATGTTTTCGAACGTTATTTTTTTACTAATACTAATGTACATCCGTTACAAAAAATACGGTACGTACCAAAAGCTCGTAGACCTTTTGACCTCGTCTGTTTGCAGTATTCGGTCTCAAAAAGTCTACATTTTATATGGTACATTTTTTACACTTGCCCTGTATGGAGGCTCTTAACTCAAATTCACTTATAAATACGATATCTAATAAACAAAAATACAAACTAAAATTAACGCTGTTAACCAGAAAAAAATTTTAAATAAAATTCACGAGCGTCATTAATTTTAAAAACACGAGACATCCGTGGGTGACCACGAAAATTTTTCACGCCTTAGTATCTCCCCGCGAAAAAAATAAAAATAAGTCGAGAACCCGATATGCAAATTAGAAAGGGACTCTGGGCTCTACACCAAGAGCAGGTGACACGACCTGGCTTCCCGGTTGGCGCGAGGCCGGACCTTCCCGGCGGCTCGTGACGGTCGCGCGAGATTCGCCGCGCGTGCACCAAGAAATGGGGGATGCGGTGGTGGTAGAAAGGGACAAAAAAAAAAAAAAAAAGAGCGGAAAAAGAGAGACGCTCGAATCCTCGAGAGTCGGCCGCGAAGCTCGAACCTTGCTCTAATTAATCCGGTGCACACTCAGCGACGTCGCGCACCCCGACGAGCTTTGTACTCGTCCATTAAGTCCCCCCCTTGATGGATTTTCTCAACTCGAGCTTTTTCCGCCCTTTTTTTTATTATTATTCGCGCGGTTTTTATTTTGACGTCGGGGGAAATTAAAGTTTTTAAGTAGGATGCGAGCTTTTCAAGGGTGGCGCGTTAAATTTTTTTTAATAACGTGTATAAGGTGTATGTAAATATACTTCAGTGCGTATTATACGTTTTAGATAACTGACTGTTAATTAAAAATAAATATTTGGCTTTTTAGTGCTTAATTTCAGGAGGAATTCAATTGAGTGGAGGCTTCCTTTATATAGGAGTGGCATTAATTTTAATCCAATAACATGGATCTATTAAGATGTTAAATATCTTGTGGTTGGGTTCGAAGTTCAAGTGGCTGTCGGCTCATATCAAATTGAGAGGGTCACTAACAGGCTTAGTTTTATTCTAAGTAGCTCGCTTGTGTTGAATAGGAAAATTAGATTATTTTTTATGCAAGCAAAAAGGATTCTATTTTGTAAAAAAAATGAATTTCCCTAGTGCATAAACGATAGTGAATTCTTCGATACCCACTCAAAAACATTTGTCGATTGGTTTTAAATGTTTAAATTTCTGAAAGTGAACGACTCAACGGAAAAGTACAAAAACGTGAACTATTTTCACGCAGGCATAGTCGATGTTGTTTGTGTATTTATTTCTGACTTCGGAAGGTAGGTTACTGATATTATCATCACCATTGTTATTATTATTTTTTGTTACTGTTTAAATATTTTTTCTCGAAGCAGAATGAATTAAAACACTTTATTATTCGTTACGAACACCGTACACAGTATATTTAACTGCGAAAAACAACGTTTATTTTGCTTTCTGAATTTACAGTAGAATGTGCTTTAGAGAACTGTCAAATCTACTTTTCTGTAGAGTAGAATCTACTTTAGGGTGGGAAGAGTTAAAATTGATTGAGAAAATATGTAGCATCTACTTTTCTGGAAAGCAGATTCTACTGTCTTTTTAAAAAAGAGATTTTGCTTTTTCCTAAAATATATCATTACGTGAGATCTTTTTAAACTAAATAACAATACAAAATAAATAATTTTATTATTTTTTTATTTTTATCAAAAAGTATTTTTCTTTATTAAAATAACTTTTTATTTTTATTTAGAAAGAATTAACTCGATCATTAGAAGAAGATCCTGCTTTTTCAAAACGGAGATTCTACATTATAGGAAAAAGGAAATTCTACTTTTTTCAAAGTAGATTGTACATTTTAAGAAAAAGAAGGTTCTATTTTTTTATAAAGTAATTTTAACTTTTCAAATAAGCTGTTATTCTTACTTTAAAAAAAGTTAATTTTACTGATTTTGCAAAGCAGTTTTTACTTTTTCCTGGTTAAGTAGATTTTACTGTTGCGAAAAAGTAAGAATTACTTGTTTTTGTTTTGTTTCTGGCAAACAATTAATTTCATTGAAAATTTCGCTTTATAAATTTAGCATATTAAAACACTAGAAAATATCAACACTATACAGTAATTAAAATAAACTTTCGTAATATGATTTGATGAAAGTTTTTTAATTTCTACATACTATTGTTATTTAATTCATTTCCCAGATTTCAAAGATTAATTAATTGTTAGTTTTGATTGATTGATTTTTAAGAAAAATATTGATTTTACGGTACGATTCTTTCATTAATATTCATGAATTTTATAACAACCATAAAGTGACAAATACGAAAGAGAACAAATGTTGCCTTCTTTTGTAGTTCTTATAATATACATAAAAATATTACTTTGTTAATATCGCTGTATAATTATTATTTAAGTGAAGTGAACTAAACCAATGCGCTATAAATATAGACTACTACATTACTTTAACATTTTCATCAGTATCGTTTAAAAATAATTTATAAATAAAACTTCGTAAAATCAACACTTCACACTTATTATCTAATTTTATAAACTACGCCAATTTAAACTTTTATCCATTGAAACCTCAATTTTGAATTAACTTTCTCAATTAGCTCGCAGATTTATAATAAACCAGCCGTCAGTAAATATATCCATACCCATGCAACGGTTGGCAAACAAAGAATTTAGCGGTAAAAAAAATGAAGAAACAAATATACAAAAGGCAGCGTTTGCTCAAATTTGCGAAAAAGCATGCATCGCCTGAAATACGAGTGGAAGTCGGTGAACAAACTTAAAGACGTAGATAACGAAAGAGTATTTAAGTGCAGCTCTTGGGGTGAGAAAAACAACCAGAACTGGGTCATATCCTCGGCTAAAAGAACTTCCTCGTAGGACAACATTGTCGCCAGCGTATCGACCGATGCACTCGCACCGATTTCGCGGCTTTAGTCTACTTACACTTTCATAACCGCTCGATTCTTCGCCATTTCCTCTCGATTCTTTTTTTTTTTTTATTATTATTTTTTTATATACTTACATATATATATATATATTTTTTTCCCTTACACTTTTGTTTCATCTTTTACTTATCGTGGGCTGATGGCGGAGGCGGTCAATACAGAATCTGTGGAAGTTTAATGCGGACGGAATATAATGGCGAGTGAGTGTAAAACGGCTTAATGGAGCTATGAAAGTTATTCGAAATTCCGGATTTAACCGAAACGTGAATTTATTTATTTTGTTTTTTTTTTTTAATTATGTGGGATATTAAAAGTATTATTTCTATTTTAATTTAGAAAAAAATACACTTTAAGGTAGACCTACTTTAGTCGAGAAAAAAATGCTTATGATTCTACTGTTGGAAATAACTGGAACGTATAATTTACCAATTTCTGAACTAGTAAATTTCAATGGTTTCGATATGAAATGCGTATAGATTCGCGATTTTTCGAATATAGTAAATCGAGATGCGCAATCAACTAAATATTTGAATCAGGGATGTAATATTTTGAATAAAGCTGACTTTATTTATTTATATTTAAACTGAAATGAGTGCCACAATTTTAATTAAAAGTCTCGAAAGAAAGTTTGATCACAAAATCAATTATTTGTGGTTCTCATGTAAAAAGAATATTACGAAATTTAACATTATATTTTCTGTGTCAAATTTATTGTCAAACGCAAGCGTAAGGAAATAAATTTTCGGTAGCTTTTAAATACTTCGTTCGATGAGATTTTTATGCAGAAAACGCCATTAGTACTTGAAAGCGAAATTTTAGTTAACTGATATAATACCGGTAATTAAAGTAGCCGAAGCTTGATGATAACATTAGATTTTGATAACCTAAATATAATTTCACAACATTGGCGAGATAAAAATAATGAAAAGTAACTTTATTGTACGATAAATATCAGCTATAAAAGTGAAACTCGCAACAAAACTAAGTTATGGCTCTATAATTAAACTATTTCAATCAAGCACGATCAAGCATTATAAATTCACAAATTTATAACTTCATTACCTCGGTTATACGACAAAATCAATTTTTTTTAAAATCCAATAAACTCCAAAAGAATCGCTTAACAAGTTTACGTCAAACGTTAGCAAAAAAAGAAAGAAGCCCTACAGCTATTCTAAAACTCCTTTTTTAAACCGACCGAGCAAATTGTATGAATCGACTCCAAAATCGTAAAGTCGGTCGCCAAAGTCACTAGGAAATGCAACATCGAGGATTCGCACTGCGCCATTACCACCGGCGTTTGCTTTCGACACGGATTTCGAAAACAATGCCGACACGGATTTCCTCGCGAAAATCGAAGCCGCGCCAAGCAAATCTTTGGACAGGTATACCTCCCCCCCCCCCCCCGTCCCCACCGCCTCCACTAATATTGACATTACGTGATTGTTAATAAGCGGTGACGTTACGTGCATTTGCCGTATTGACATTATCGTCATCTGGTATTCCACGCATCTTAATACTGCGGGGCGGATCGCGGGAAATTCAGCCGCGCGCGTCGATACCAGCCACCCGCAGGATGGCCGATCGAATATTCAGATAACGCGCAGACCGAGATAGCGTTTGCATTTTATCGGCGCCGCTATTTAGACGCCATTAGGCGAAACGTCGCCCTCCTACGCTTCCATTTTTTTTTCTCCCCCTCACCCCTTCGGTCGAGCCTTTGTGCGCGTCGACGCCTTTAATAGCGACGGGGTGAATTGAATAGTCCTATATAGTTACTCCCGGAGTTTCCGAGGGATTATTATTAAAGTATGAGTTTTCGTTTATGGGTCGGTTATATTGTACTATTAAACTTTTTACGATTTCATTAACTAAGTGCTCTGTAGATCGCGGACTTTGGCTTAAATTGTAGCCGAGCGGAGCTTTACGCTAATAATTGAGGGGAAAAATTAGTTTGCTTAGGGCTTTATCTATGGAATAATATTTTTAACCTACCGGAAGGTAAATTGGTTCGCACATCAGATCTAATTGATATTGAGTGCCGTTAAGGAAATCACTCGATGTTGGAATGATGAGTGATTGAAGGTAGAGGATAATTTTGTGGGTCACGAGCGATATGTAATAATCCTCTTTGTTCACTGTAAAATGACGCACATTGAACGCGTTGAAAATTTAATATATATACGGAGAAATAATGAATTAAGTAAAAGCTCTCTATATGTACATCCTGACATTATCTTGAGTTAGTTTTGAATTTAACGGTGTATAAAAGATAATGAGACAAGTACAGAGAAAAATGAACCCTAGTTTTATTCGACCGGGGATATAAAAATATTTTACGTGTAACATAAAAAAAAATTCGTTAAATACTTTTCCCATCGCGGATGGAATACACATCGAGTAACTTTTCTCCCTGCTTACATCGAAAGAATCTTAATCTCATCAAACACTTGCTTGATCAACTGAATGACACCTGCACGTTTAGAAAAGGGGAAAAAATAAAGTGTCACAAAAAAGAATAAGCATATTTTTCATCCGCGATGCAAACGAACACGAGATATAAAATGAGGTCGAGGTTTGAATTTCGAAGTAGTAACGAACAGTATTTAATAAGACGCCCTGTACGATTTGTAAAAGAAATGCAATTCACTTCTATTTCTAGATAAATTATTATTCTGAAGACACTATTTAGCATTTCAAACAATTTAACGTAGGTTAAGTAACAAATGAAGTATTAATCTTTTCTTCGTGAGAGAAATAAGAAAAAAAATGCATCTCTCAAAAAGAAAATGCGCATAATAACGAGAAAGAAACGGGACACGAGCCTGTGACGCAGAAGTAGTAACAGACAGTGTTTAATCAGACGGCTTGCATGCTTTGAAAATGAGTTATATTACATTGCTTCAATTTCCAGCTAAATTCTCTTTCTCAAGGCATTCCTTCAAATTCTAATTTGAACAATTTAAAACCTGTTCAAGCAATAAATTAATTTCATTTTCTCCCCGATTGAGTGCGAAAAATATTGATCTAAACGAACTTTCCATGGATCGAAGATGAGCCGTCATTTTCGTGTATGTAGGTAGCCGTACTTACATCCTTGAAAATAAAAGGTTGAAAAAAAGCTTCGTACTTTAAAGTAAGAAAAGCCAAGTCAAAAAAATTCAAGACCTTAGATCTTTCAGCCGAGTTGAAAGCGAGAGACAAAAGGAGGACACGCGTGTGGAGTATGCAGTAGTAACAGCCCGTACATAGTCAGACACGTTCTATTTTTTTTTTAATCTAATCTAATTTATTTCAATTTCCAGTTCAATTCTTTTTTTTAAGTCACTTTCTAGAGTATAGATTTAAACAATTTAATTAATCTATACTCTAGAAAGTGACTTAAAACTTTTGGGTACAAGGAAAATTTTCCTTGTACCCAAAAAATCGCCATCTCAGCGACGCTTCAATGCATCTTAGCCGACAGCCACTGACACCTTCGAAAGGAAAAGAAAAAAGTTCTGCACCTCGAAATAAGCAGAGACCGCATAAATAAATTCGAACCTTTACCCTTCACTTAGACTCTCTATTTTTATTTTACAATTTTTATTTATTTAACGACTTCTAAATAAAATCTAATTTACTTCGTTCTCCAGCTAAATTCTTTTCTTTTTAAAGCGACTCTGCTTAAATCTCAGATTTAAACAATTTAAACAACTCAAATTTCCTTGCACCCGAAAAATCTTCATCTGAAGGAGGCTTGAATGAATCGAAGCCGACAGCCACTTACGCCCTCGAAGAGAAGAGAGGGGAGAAAAGCTTTGCACCTCGAAAAAAGAAAAGCCGCATCAGAAAAATCCAAGACTCTAGATCGCTCGGCAGAGACAAAAGGGGGACGAGCGTGTATAAGGAGGCGGCGAGGAACGAGGGCCGCCCGGGAGCGGGGGTGGTTAGACAGCGGGGTCGCCCGCGGAGGCGGAAAATCGGGCGCGAGTGAAAGGGCGAGCGCGGCCCGTAGGGGCTGGAAACTTTAATATCGCTTTTCATGCGCCGGGCATAAAGGAGCGCGCGCGGCGCCGGCGTATGTGTGTCAACAGGGCCCCCAGCGCGCAGCTTTTTCTCTCGGCTGCGCATATTGCGCGCCGCGATAATCTCGCGCAAATGAGAGACGCCGCCGGAATTTCGGCCGACTCGCCGCCTTTTTTCCTGCTCGCGTGAAAACCGCCCCTCCTCTCTTATCGCTCCGTCGCTCGCTTACCGCGCGTTGCTTTTTACGATTATGGTGACGAGAGGGTAGGGGTGGGTCGGTGTCAGCGGGGGATTAGCGACGGCCGATTTTTCGCCGGGGTAAATGAAGCCCTCGACGCGCGGCCCGCGGGGCAATAAAAGCTCGCCGGGGATGGAACGGTGCTTTATGGCCGAATTTCGGCGAGATTGCCGGACGGACTTCCTTGCGCCCCGCCGGATTTGGCGGATTCACCACCCGATATTTCGCGCGGTCGCGCGATGCCCGTCTTATTGGAATTTTACGAGGCGCCCGTTAAATTTACGATGCTTATTTTGAAATGTTACGGGGTCCTGTTTTATCGGATTCTTCCGCATTGGCTTTTATGGATTTTAAGTCGTTACTTGTTTTCGGGACGATGTCGATTTGAATCGCTGGGCTAATTAAATGTGCCTCATAATGAATCCATACTAAGGATCTCTTATCTTTTTTTTTAGTTTCTTTGTGTAGTTATAATCGAAATAAAATGAGTGACGAGTTAAAACTCGAATAAACATAAATTTTAAACTACCATTAAAGCGCTCAACTTGTTGTATGGGTATTCTGCATGTGAAATATATAGATATGAATTGAGTGTACCGGTGAGAGTAATTTTTCTCGGAGTATAAAATTTGCAATTCTATGTTTAACACTCAATTTTTTACTACGCATTATATGAAGGTTCTCGATGGCAGTAGCTGTTACGGGAAAATCTGGAAGACCTGCTATTTATTTTTGCTGAAATGATATTTTAGAAAAAAATAATTTTTAAAAAATTTCAGCAATATTCTACATATTTCAATATCCTACAGTAATTTAAATTTTTCTTGAAAATACTAAAATTCTGAGCGCATCCTTGGTTTGAACTTCATTATACTTGCAATATTTACGATTTCTTCTTTTTTTTTTAAATAAATAGAAACTGAATTTTATATTTATTTCAAAGTAATGAAGTACTTTAAAGTTACTTTAAAAGAAAAGTATCATCATTACATGTATTCTCGATAGAAGGCTTAAATTCTACTTTTGGATATCCAGAAAATGCCATTTTAAAGTGGCATGCTCTCGCGTGCACATTTTTCAAAAGTTGACTTTAAACGCTGACCTACTAAGCAAATCATGGAAAAATAACACTAAAAAACTACCCTCAATGCAAATCTCGAGAATTCAAATAAAATAAAAGGTCTGCTTAAAATTTCTCCATTAAATTGCCGGAGAAAAAGTAGAAACGCGATAAAAATTATCCAAATAAACGCGGGACTAAAAAAAATGAAATCGAAAGCGCAAAGAAGTAACAGTAATACCAACATTGAAAATTTGCACCTTTTCAGAGTTGGTCTGCGTTCCGCACGAACATAAAGAAATTCAATGAGCTGAACTACGAGGCGGACAAGGTATATATACACACACAAATTCTCATTTGTCAAATTTCACTTTAAGACGCACGACGGCGCGTTTGAAAGGAGACTCGCGAGAGGGCCGGAGGGTCGGAAGCGAGAGATGAAGCCTCGAACCCGACGCCTCCTCGCCTCTTCCGGGTGATAATTAATCGTCCGAGCTTTCGTTTCTGACTTTGCAGAGGCTGCCGAGGAAGGAGAGCATCTTACAAGTGACGCCCGCTTACAATTGCATTAACAAACACGTAAGTACTTAGACTCTCCCCTCCTCGTCATCTTCCCCCTCCCCCTTCTCGCCGTGCTTCGTTATTTGTCATTACGCGACTCGAAGCAACGAAGACGTTTTGCGCGCGACAATTTTCGAAAAGAGCCTTTTGTGCGCGAGCGTGGATACGCCATCCTCCCTCATCTCCTGCCATACCCTTCCGTGGGCTCGCAATGAAAGACGGTTTTAACCTTTGCATAAAGGAGATTTTCTGCCTCGACGCTTTCAATGTTTAACCTTACCGCTTTCAAACTCAATTTATCGCGACGCGCTTGTTTCGGATATAGAACGCGCTTCCTATTCCGTTTGAGGCAACAAAAAAAAAAGGGCGATCCTTATCGCGCCACTGTAAAGCTACTACCAAGCCCCTACTAAAGTCAAGGAAAATAGACGCGCGAGTCTCTTTTTTTTTTCTCTACGCCTGCCTTTTTTTTTTAATTTTCATTGAAACATCGCTGTACGCGCGTTCCTACCCTTCCACGGGCGGGCACTCCGAAACGAGGAAGAAAAAGAGGGACGCAGCGAGTCATAAGTCGGACTATGAAAGTTCGGCGCTTAAATTTGCCTTGGCGATGAGGGGCGCCTCGGATATTGCCTCTCCCATGTTAACTTTAATGGAAACAATAACGTTATTTCGCACCGTAAACACCGGTACACCCCCTCCCTGTACCCCACTTCGACGGTCCCAGTGGGTCGGCGACTTTACAGTCCGCGTAATGCGCTCGCAATAAGCCAGCATTGTCGACGTTACAGCTCCAGCAGGCGGACGTCTTCCTGGACAAGACAAAGAAAGTCGTAAGTAAAACTCCAGTCGATTTCTTCGCTTAACCGCTCCGCTTTTCTCCTTCTTCCATTTTATTTTTTACTTTGCCCCCTTTACGACTAGTTAAAATCGTTCATTGCCTGGAGGGTGGGAGGCAAGGGCGACGACGCCTCGCAGCGTTAAAAGCCCACGCGATGTTTACAGCGGAGCTTTGATTTCTTTCCACTTTTATTTTTTTTATCTTTATTCCTACTGCCCCTCCCCCTTCTTTTCTGGCAAAACGGCCTCGGCGAATGAATAATTCAATAAACGCCCGCGCGCGTTTGCCTTTTTGTCCGGAAAAAGTTTTGCGCAATTATAAATTGCGCGGCAGCTGACTCGCGGCGCCTGGGCCCGGCGAACTTTAATGTCCAATAACTTTCGCCCAATCAGAAACTCAAATATCATTTTTAAAGCTTTCTGAACATTTAGAATTATTGACGGTGTCTCGGTACCTTCTTTTCTAGATTCTTTTTTATTAGTCTTGTTAACGTCGGCGATCTGCTTTGAAATTCACAGGGAACGTTTATTCGTTGCTGCCTCGCGTTGACTGTCTGTTTACCGAGAAAATTTCCGTTCTTCAAGCTGTCTCAATTTTTTTCTATTTTTTTTTTTTTAAGAAAACTGACGGAATATTATGGGATTCTACTGCATGTCTCCTTAAAAATTTACTCCTCTCTGCGGATGCGGCACGCGGGAAACAGAAAAAAGAAAACTTAATTAAGATCATTGCAAGAGCCGCATTTTGGTGACTTAATTTTTAATTGCAATTCCGGGGGCAGATCTTACCTTCGTTACGAGAAATTAATATAATACGTTCTTTAAAGTGTAATACCTAATTAGGCTCTCGTAAATTGAATCGAGTATCCAATTTGCTTAAGTCCAGGGAGAGGATTAAAAGTTACCATTCAACTAACCCAATTTCGTTTTACTCAAATCTGCGCAGATACGCAAAGAACAATTGGAAGTCGAGCTTATGAATAGCCGGATCAACTGTATAACCGAGCTGCTGAATACAAGGGTAAAGTACCGTCTCCTTCGTTCTCTACCTCCTACTCCTAAAAAAAAAAACGAAAATCTCGCTGAAACCACCGGACTACTCTCGCACTTTTCTTCCTTTTCTTTTTATTCTACACGTGTCGCCTTTCGCAAAGAAACCATCGCTCCGCTGAGATAAAAAGAAAAAGTCGCGAGCTAAGCGTCGGCGCTCTTTGATCGCGAGAGAAGGAAGCTGCTCGGCGGAGTAAAAAAAAAGGAAGAGGGAAAAAAAAAAGAAAGAGGCGAGGAGAGGAGCTCGTCCACGCGCAATAAACGCGATCGGCGGCGCTCGCTCGTTTACGGCCGCGCACCAGTTCTTTCCAAAAGATTTTTTCGACGCAATTACCGGCTCGCACCGCCCGCATTATCCGCGCCACCCTTACCCCCCTCCTCCTCGCGCGGTGAATAAAGAAAAAATGTGCATCGCGGAGCGTCGAACGGAGAAGATGCCCGTCGACCCATTTTTCCCTCTACCCTCCTTCGTCGACTCTTTTTATTTGTCGCGCGAGCGCTCCTCTCTTCTTTTTTTTTAACCCCTTTATTTTAGCGCGCCACGGAGCGCTAATCGGCCGGCTGCGCAAATATAGCGAGTTTATTCCGGGCTCGGGCGTGTAAATTAATAAATCAGCGGAGCGCACCGGGCTCTCTTACTTTACGCGCTTCATTTCGGCGCTCGCGACCGATAAATTTGTTTGCTTGATTATTCATGCCACTGATTTTTTTTATCTACGATGCGCGCGCTGCGGTTTTGGGATTCCTCCTTTTTTATTTTCTTGTTTTCTTTTGCTTCTTTTTAAAGGGCTGCTGTGTAATTCCGCGACTTTTCGTGGGGCATCTTTTTTATGGGACTTGGGTTAGCCGCTTGTTTGCCTACTTTATGGCCAGCTTGAATTTCGCAGTAGAAACAGACAATGTTTAGTCAGAAGCGCAGTGAGATTCGTTAATGGAATGCGTAATTTATTCTTTTTTGAAGGACTCGTTTTAATTTTTATGTTTAAGTATTTTATGCGAGGTATAAGTTAATGTCTTTCAGTGTGACTAACGGAATGGCGATTAATGGCGTTTTAGGAGCTGCCGCAGAAGCGAAATTCTAAATCATCGAGAAGCTCTTACCGGGCATAACACCTGCTAAAAAGGCGATGTAATATGCAATAACTTTTTTCAAAATTTTGAATATTGACGGGGCTTAGTTAACGATTAACATTAAATTTTATATACCACGGATGAATTTTTCAAATATGCGGATTTTGCTATGATATAAATTATTTAACATTATTTCGATGCATAAATTGTGATTGACACAATATCGATAATAATGTATAATGCAATATTTTCTTGTTTTATTCATTCATTATTCTAATTTTTCAAACATGATTAAGTAATTAAAATATTGCTTGAATGTCGGTTAAAATAGATTTGATCCTATCAAGATAATATCTGTGAATGGATAAGAAAATAAACAAAATATTAATAAACCGACCTGACGAAAGTCTTGATATTCTATTGAACTTGGCTATTTCTTCACTTCAGGTTAATAGACATTTAATTTTATTTTTAACTCTTGCATCAATAGAACTTTATGTAAAAGTGTAAAAATAACATTTGAACGATTACAGTAAAATATTAAATATGCATAACTTCTACTAGACTGTTACGTAAATAAACTGATTTCAGTTCAGTTCAAATGCGAACAAATAACATCAACTCTTCCAATAGCTTTTTTAAGGAAGCTCTTGCGAGTACAACTTAAGTCAAACGATATAAAAAATTGAACAGAAATATTAATACATATTCTGAAGCTTATTATTACAAATGAAATGATTTTTTTATTTGCATTTACTTTTTCATTAACAAAATTGAAATTTTGAAATACTAGCGCTTTTTGCGCGGTTCTTCGTCGCGGTAAACAAACATGGCTTCCCTTCAGCATCCGCCGCAACGATGGATTATTTATTTCAATTAAAAATATCTTTAAATATTGACCGGCTACGAATAACTCGCGAAATGCTAGGTGAAAGAGGAAACTTTTTTTCTTTCTATTCATGCAATTCATGATGTGAAATGTCGAAATTTCAAATTGGAATTTTTTCAAATTTTGCCCGCTAAGCGCATCGAACCAGATTACCATGACATTCAGCACATCTTGAACTATTAAAAAATATATAACTGAGTTGAATTACTCTCCATGCAAGAACCTCCTTAATTACAAACCCCTTCGCTCGCTATTTACAACTTTACACAACGAAGTAGTTGGCCGAAATATTAAACGCCCGTTGTCACTACCGCACGGAGAGAAAAGCTCTAGTAAAAATTACTATACTGTTATGTAACGCAGGGACAGACTCAACGTATATAAAATTTTCATTAAAAAGTATAATAAAATTTATTATAAGCAAAATTTACTATAAATCTAGCAAATTTACTATACTTACTAGTAAAATTTTTTGTTTGTCGAGTCTGTCCCTGCGTTACAAAACAGTATAGTAATATTTACTAGAACTTTTCTCTCCGTGTACATAGCAAAAATTTGGTATGTACGTAGGAATTTTTAGTATGTATTATAGTAAAAATCGTCATAGGTTGAGTATGTCCCATTGATCCTACGGAACATAGTAATTTTTACTATAACATTTCTCTTCGTTCGGTGAAAAAGCGAAAGACTCTCGCATCCAAGTATTTCGCGGAATATCAGACGCACTATCCTTGATAACTAAAAAATTAGGAAAAAAAATAAAATGAAGAAAGAAAAGGCTGCACCATTACAATTTGCATCTCCGTTCGCAACCACTCCGGAGCAGCCGTCTATCAGCCTCTATTTTTCTGCGCGCCTCCTTATCCCCTCGTACACGTCGTTCTCGTGCTTTCGCTCACCCTCCTTGTCTCGGGCATCTTTTTTCGCCGCCGCCGGAGAGGCCGGCCTGAGACTCCGGAGGAAATAACTCAAGGAGGTGCGCGAGCGCGCGCTCGAGTGATTTTCCACGAAGGGGCGGCTCGCCCCAGGGACGAAGTGAAAAAAAAAGCGGGAGGTAGCGAGCCAAGGAAAATTTTTGTCGGCTCGCCTCCCGGCCAATTGTCTCCTGCGAGGGTAGCCCGACACCGCGCGATTTTTCCGTCCGGATGTCGCGCGCCTCTTCGCTCTCCGGTCCTCGGGTTTGCTTTTTCTGCTGGATGGAGGGTAAGTGTTTTTTTTTTTTTGGGGGGGGATGCACTTGAACTTTTCGGTGAGGTTTTTCCCGACGGGAGGACGGCTCCACTTTCCTTACGAGTACTCCGTTTAGTTCGGTCCTAATGCGAGCCTTTTCATTCTGCGAGAACTTGAGATTGGCTGGGATTTTTAAGAAGTCGCTCGTAATCTCGAGGTATCGCTGGAAATCTTGATGTAACTTTTAATTCTAACTTGAATTTTTACTTGAATTTTTTTAAATTACATGTTATGCAATTTATTTGCAGGTTTTTAATATATTTTCAAGTACGCTTGTTTAAAAATTAATCAATCCTTAACACTGTGTTTAAAGTGTTCAAGCTGCGAAAAATTTCTCATAATAATCACTGTAATTTTCCTTTATACAATTTACTTGAAAAATGAGGGACGGTTGATAATATTATAATTCTTACGTGAACTCTAGGTGGTTGTCCAATCTTTATAAATTTTATAAAATAAAACTTTGTACTAATCTAAAAATACTGAATTAATAATAAGGAATTTGAATGTTATTACCTTGCTACTTCCGCCGATTAACAATTAATTGTACTTTCATTGTGAAAGTTTTATTTTTAACTCATTACTGTTACTCAATAATAATTTCCGTTAAAGAACTAAGATAATCTTCTAAAAGTGTAGTAATTGCGCCAATAAGTTAATTATCAAAATGATCATTAATTTGTACTAATTGCAAAATCGTAAATTGGTTCCACTTTCGAATTAATTCAATTCCCTTAGCTGTATCCAGATCATACCTAATTCCCTAGTATTTAATTCTTTTTTTATAAATATTCGGATATCATTTAAAAGTATAAATATACTGATTTGAACGTATATTTGCATTCTGACCCTTATTTGAAGAATTCATTTTCGAGCTGACTAACTCAAAAATAGCATTACGGGCATCGCTATATCTATCGCACTATTCGTACTATTTTACTATAAATTTTCTCCATTCCGGACTAGGTCGACTCTTTCACCTGCTCTCCAGCCATGCACGGCATACCTACCGTGCACACCAAAAAAGCTGCATCGACCGTCTCCAAAATTTTGAACGAAAAGAGAGAAGCTCAAAAAAGCAGTCCATCACTGTTCTACTTCGCAAATTCGCCATTGGGTTTAGAAAGCGTGACAACAATTACCGATCGGCGGGCATTCGCGAGGTGCGTCTTCAGCGTACATCATCGCACGCCGCCGAGGCTAAAGCGCAAATTGAGCAGATGGCGAGTTGCGCCGGTGGACTGAACGCGAACGGGAGATTAAGCATCAAGCGCGCCGAGGGCCTGTTTTTGATCGGAAATCGTTTTGCGAGCGAGTCTGTCTCGGTGGTTGAATTTACGAAAAAAAAAAAATAAAAGAAGCAACAAAAAAAATCAGCTACGAAGGACCAGTTCCCGAGGTCGACGAGTGAGTGGCACACGCCGCGGGAAAAATTCATCCTTCGGGGTCGGACGCATCGGTTGCCGTTTGCGGTGGTGGCTGTGGATGTATTTTTTGCGAGGAGTGGCTTGTGGGAATGCGGGTGGCTCGCTCGGTTTATGGGGATATTTTTTGTGCACACACTATTTAATTTTTTATGAGACTTAGAGTTTGATGGTTGCTGACTATTATTTAATATGAGTGGTATGAATGTTGAGGAGGCGATTATGTACGGAACGTATAATACTGTTTAATAGGTTTTGTCAGTGTTATTCAGTGAATCAAAGCAGAATAATGTGTATTTAACAGACTTAATTGGAGTGTAAACTATAAATTGCATATTTGGCAATTGCATTTGAAAAGAGACGAAATGTATACGTATGAAAATTAATTTATGTGACCATTGAATATTACATTATCTAACTTATTCGGTCTGAGCCACATTAGTATTTAGAAAAAAAATATTACGACAACTAATACATTGTATAAACAGGCAATTATATAGAATAAGAGAGATAAAAAATAGTATTCTAAAATTAGAAGCAAAGGCAATTGAAAATATCCAACATCATTCGTAATAAATGATACTTTATTAATCTCAAATCAAATTGCATTTTTAAGCCGTTTGCCAAATGAGATTTCGGTTTCGTTATCCAGTTAATTGGACTGGCACTGATTTTAAATTTTTACTTTACACTCTATATAATCACCTTGTCATCGACAAAATTTCATTGAAACTTTAAACGGAACTTCGTCATTTTATTTAGTTAGGAAAAACGAATAAAATATTAAATTATTTTAAAACAAATTTAATATTAAAAGTGCTTTTTAGCCAAATAATATTACAATAGTTTCTTACGACAAATACTAATAAAAGCGTTTTGAATATTTTAACGTAAGCCTCTTACATTTAAAGAAAGTGGTACATACGGTAATTAGCTTAATTTTATTAAAAAAACATAAAAAATATAACAACTTATCGGAAAAACTAACCATCTCAGTAAAATGCAGTTATAATGAAATGAAATCTTGAGGGTTTCAACAACAACATAATAAAACTTAAGCTTTTTAAGTGGTTTTCAAGAAATATTTTAAGGAGTATAAGTCAACGATAAAGTATTAGTTAGTTCTGTTGGTGAGTATCTGCGCAAATTTATATAATCAAAAGTGAAGTGTTGCATGTTTATCACGCATTAACTGGTTATTACATGACTTAGTTATGATATGAATTTATTATATGCTTATAACAAAAGGCACTATTATACTCAGCTCCCGCACACTGGCTGATATGAATACATGCACGACGATCATTTATAGTCATTAAATCGTTTCAAAATATTATTTTATTACACACTATTAATAAAATACTCGTTCAAAATTATTTATTTCTATTATTTAAGAAAAGTGTAGCTCTTCATAGCTCGTCCAGTGTGTCATAAAAATTATTCCCTGAAGAGTATAATGCACTTAGCCGAAAGATCTCCAACTCGCTAATTTTCATATTTTTTTTACTCGAAAAAAAAGTTGTAATCCATTTTAATCTCTAACGTTCAGAAAAATGCGATGTGTGCAAAAATTAAAAAAAAATAGCCTTTAGAACTAAATAGAAACTGAGACACCAATCATCACATCTCTCAGACGGTGCGGTCCTCGTAATTGCAGCATTTTGTAACAAAAAATGTATAAGCCTAAAAAAAAGGTCCTTTGATTGAATATAATTTTTAACAAGTAATATTTCCATCTCTCCCGTCATTATATTAGACGGAAAGGCCATTACCAATTTTAACAAGAATAGTGAAGTGATCTGTGAACAAACGATATTTTATATATAGATATAATGGTAAATTCGCTTTGAAAGGGAGTCGCGGCATCTCCTTGGACGATTGAACTCATCTCCCTATTGTCGGACGCTCCTCACGGACGAGGAGGCAAAAAAGGGGGAAGAGAGGAGGAATAGCAGGCTCCTCGCGTCATTGGAAAATTCCACGTGTTCGAAGAATAAGGGTAAAAAGATAGAAAGAGAGAGAAGGGGAGCCGGGTAGGATCTTGAGCACGTCGGATATTTCGAGTTACTTTGTTAAGGTACGCGGGGATATGAGTTTTCTTTTTAATCCCCCTCGCGAGCTTCGCCGAGCTTATTATACGCCGGCGGCCCGACCCCTTCAAAAGGATAGGGGAAGGGGATGAAGAAGTTAGAGGACGAGCCTCGAACTCAAAGATTATGCTCCTCCAGCGCATTTAGAAGAATACGTCTTTCGATTTTCCACGGATCTCGCCGGTTTCAATCTACTTTTTTCCAGTCCTTTAACGAAGGAGCCAACCAGGCGACGCCCATTCAATTGGCCTTTTCTCTTTTTCAATAATCCGCGGATTAAATCTCGATTTATCGGCTTTCGCGTGCTCTGGCGCCCAACCTTTTTTTTCTTAGTAAAAGGAGGGGGTTTCGAATAATAAGGAGTGGTGAATGAGGCGCATTGACTCGTTGGCTGAAGGATATAGAAGACGGGCACGAGACGGTCTGATGGGCACGAAGAAAACCGCGACTGAACAATATTCTAGACATGCGTGACTGGCTGCCGTTAAAGGCGTGAGTTTTAAAACTCGTCACCTTTGAAAATTACTTATGTCTTCGCAAGTGTCTCAGTCATTATTAATTGCTTGCTTGAGTCAAGGGTGTACTTAAAGTTTAGTGGAGAATGAAAACATCCTTTCATAACGCGTATACATAAAAGACACCCTATTACGTGCGTGCGGAACGAATGCGACGTTGCGGTTTCCAAGTAGCTATCAAAATTTGTCATAAATTTATATAAATTGTTTATTCATTTTTGAACTTATGAAATTCCTATTGTAGATTGAATCCAGCGAGTCACTTGAAATATTCAATTATTCATTTGTATTATATGTACTTGGAAAAGGGAAACGCACAAATTACATTAAATTACATCGAATTACAATTAAGCTATTGTACCATCGAATTTGCTGAAAGCTTATATGCGGATCAAGTTTCTAATAGACCATTATAAAAATAAAATTAAATATAGGAAAGACAATACTTTTTGTATCTCGAGTGCCATGGTACGATAATTAGCGAAAATAATAAATATTCTATAATATTCGCAATTATCTTTGTCAATTTTAGAAAGGTAAGTGAATATTTACATTTATCTCACACGATACTTACACAGCTACATAGAGATATTTGTGTAGAATACTGTTTTACGAATTTACAGCACTTTTATAAAAAATTACAAAATTATTATTATTAAAAATTATTAAAAATTATTAAAAAAATCTTAACAAAAGAATTTAAAGATTTCAAGATATGACAAGTCATGAAAGTGCGTTTCATTCGTATCTACTTTAAACAAGCTGATAGTAATCCCCGCAAATTTTTACCAAGAAACACACCCTTTCCACAAGCCTTCAGGTTCATCTTATGTACTCTCTAAAGTTGAATTAGTAAAAAACCACTAATTCATAGTGACTATGCACTAATTTGAAAAGTGAAAATTGCTCCACTATGAATCAGTGGAAATCTACTATTCGAAATAGTGAATAAAATGTACTAATTGTAATAGTAAGTATATGCACTATTAAAAACAGTGAAAACTACTAATAAATTAGTGAAATTAAAAATTCTTTTAACTGGGGAATTCACTATTTCAATTAGTGAAAATCACAAAATATTTATTTTATTTAACAAATAGTTTATTTTCCACTAATTTAAAAGTGTTTTTTACTAATTGAATAGTAGAACAATTTTTTACTATTTCAATTAGTAAAATTGTACTGATTGATAATGGGTTTTACTAATTGATTAGTGGAAAGTCTGATCACTAAAAAGATTAGTGGAATTTCCACTAATTCAACTTTAGAGAGTAGTCATAAAAATATGACCGTACATCTTCACCTCGAACCCCAGGCAACTTTGAGCGCAAAGAACTCCTTTATTAAAAAAATCTCGATGCAAAATTTACAAACCAGTGCCGACAGCATCCATATATACTTTCGCGCAAAAGCAAGACCAAAGAAGGTAAAAACTGGCGCGGCGCTAGCGCAGAGCCGCCGCAGTCGCAACAATCGTGCACCTAGCCACGGGCCAATTTATCAAGATATTCAACAAGGTGCATAATGTAGACCTCCCTGAAGCACGTCGTAAACATTCGATCGAATTAAAATTCAACAGACGCACGGAATAATGCATGACGACGCGCCCCAGGAGAAAGGGGGGGAGGGGCTGCGCGCGTCGCCGCGAAAAACCGAGCGCTCAGCGAAAAAAGCGGGGGTGGGTCGTGCGCCTTGCGGGGTGGCTGCTGCACCAAGCGAGGCCGGACTTGGCGTCGCCCGCGCCGTTAAATATTCAAGCGCTGGAAGGGCGGGAAGCTCGGACAGGCGGCGGTGACGAGCGAAGTTGACGCCTGGATTGTTGCACCCCGCTGGATTTTTTATGATTCTCTTTGGATTTTTCATCGCGGCCCACCCCTTCTTAGGAGAATTTTCAAAAAATCATGCGATTTGCATGGATTTGCGACCTTACGGAGGTAGAGAGTTTCTAGTGCTTTTTTTTTTAGAAAAAATTTGGATTTACGAGGGAGGAAAAGCCTTTTAAAGTGTAACTCGTAAATGCATAAGAGTGGAGGTCAAAGTACAATCGCGCCGTTGAGTCTGTTTAAAAAAAATTTTTCATAAAGCTCTCAAAATTCTTGCGTGAAAATATTTCGAAAACTTATATGCTACGTGTATTGTATAATCGACCGTCTTACAACGAGCTCTGGCGAGCTTATGTACTTCATGAATAATTATACCGTCTGCAGGCACCAAACTTTTAATGATGTTTGTCATAGAACATTTAACAAATTAATTTCCCCGTACTTTCGTGCAAATTTTATATGCGCATAATAGCGACATTCAAAATATGCAGTAAACAAAAATGAACAAAAAAAATGCCTCCTCTCATGTTAATTATCAAAACAAGAATGCGCGTTAAATATTTCACGAGCGCCTGTATACTCGCCTCGCTCCTAAAACCATTTTGCAACTCAGAGTTAATAAAAAAAAAAAAAAAAAAAAGAAAAATCAGCAGCTCTCAGATCAAATATTCAGCAGGCGCATCTTCGCGGAAATAAACATTAACGCATCCATTAAAGTCACGATCGATAACGATAAAAATACTCGGCGGGCTACAGGCATTAACAAGTGGTAACAGACATTCGCGCCGTTACGGACTTTTACTACTAACTATAAAATTCCGTAGCAAAATAAGAGCGATAAAGGCGGCTTTACAGCTGCGCCCCGCGCGGGCGGGCAAACTTTTGCGTCAATTTTCTCAATAACTCGCGCCCGCTTTTCCCGGGGGCGTGCGGCGGCAGCAGGCCGCGCGCGGGTCTTTGCCCCCGCTTAATATTTCAGACGGCTCATTGGACGGATCGCGCGGCGGCCTCAAAGACGTCGCCCCGAGACCCCCGGCGCCGGGTTCTCTTTCACCGATTTCACGCTTGCTTTTGCGAGCTCAGCCGCTTTTCCAGAAGGAGGCTCGCGGGGCCGTCCTCCCCCCCCCCTCCCCCTGCCCCGGTCTCCGTTGCCCGGAGACGCGCCCGGGCCACGCACCACTAATCGCGCCTGCTCGCGTTGTACGCGGCTGAGTGTCTGGTGCGCGCATAGACCGCGTATCGTCGGTGGAAATCGCGTTTCGAGATTACATCGAGTTTCCGGGCTGGGCTTCGCTGAGGCATCGATCGAGATGCGACTCCGTTACGATTTTTCTGAATATTTTCTACCATTTTCTTCTTTTTTCGTGGATTATAATTTTTTTTTGGTACAGATGAAATGCTTTATACCGAGGGAAATTTATATCACATTTTGGCATAAATAGAAAAAAAATTATTAAAATTTACTAAAAAGTTCTATTGTATTAAATATTATATTTGTACTAAAAATACTACTGTATAAGTCTGTACTAAGAAAAATTTGTACTAAAATTTGTAAAAATTACTATAATTTACTAAAAAGTACTACTGTACTAAATATGTTTTCGCTAAAAATACTTGTGCTAAATATACTATACTGCATGAAAAAGTGATCACAGACTGACATTATGAAAAATATTATCATACTTTATTTAAGTAAATTTTGACAGACAGTATTATAATTTTTACTGGATTTATAGTAATTTTACTATAAGCAGTATAATCATTTCTTTCAGTGTGTATACGTTAGTTGACTGCCAATTTAACACTTGTGTCTGTATTCAAGAAATTATATCATTTTGATAAGATTGTGTCGTAATAAAATAGATAGCATCGCAGACGGATAAAGCTAGTAAATGAAGATATGACTTTACGATTGTGATGCTAAATCCAGAATTTATGTAGCCGGAAGAGGAAAACGTCTAATTCCGGTACTACACACAATAGGAATTTTGCTACGTAAAATGATATAGAAATTTCACTGACGAAGAGAAGTAAAATAGAGAAGAAGCTTTTTAATTTGAAAGATGTAACGTAAAAAATTTAATTTAAATTTTAAAAATGCGGAAATCCAAGAAACTCTGTTAATCAAGAATTTTTATTACAATATCATTTTCACACGTGTAATTAAATTACTCTTAATTCGACATCCCATAAGCTATTTAATGTGTATCGAGTTAACGTACGAAGATACCTTCACATAGACTTGAGGCAAATTTAAATAAGTGCAAGGATGCATGATCCACGTAATGAGCCCAACAATCTCTCGCAGTTTACCCAATTCATTGATGATTACTGGAAAGCCTGTGTCACCCTGAAACTACAATGGCACACTTTAAAAATCCGTTCCTTTTCAGCAAACATTTGCGAATCATATAAAAAATACAATAAATCTTGTTATCGCCGTTAATATAACAAACAGTCAATAAACAATTAGCAGCTAATACCTCAAGCATTAGATAACAATTAATTAACGAGAAATGTAAAAAAACGGCTATTTATACAATTTATACATTATACAATTACTTATTACTTATACATTATACAAAGCACGCAGATTGTTTAGAGATAAAAGTAGTGGAAAAGTTGTTGTCAGCGGACACCAAGGACTGATTTACAATTGCCTTCTCATAAGATGCCTGGCATTCTCGAATATCGGACAAGGTCGAGTTGACTTTCTGCAGCACTTTCGGGTAGACCGGCTCGCCAATCGTAGAGGTGATACCCCAGTCAGCTATCGTTACGTTGCCGGTCACGCCGCTGTTGGCCTGCGGGAGCTTAATGGTCGCTACGTTTACATTCAGCTTCAGAGGCTTCCCCAGTTTCAGGAGTGCTATATTGTTCGATGTTGATTGCCTGAGAATTCAAGTCCGAACTTTAATTAGCATTCCGATTAGTAAAGCTTTATGTTTAATGCGTGACCGAGCCACGAAAGATTCGGTTATATTCGAGAAAATAGCGTGATTCAAACTAATTTTAAAATGATAGTTTCTCAACAGAATCGAAGGACAAGTTTCATTCAACGAGTTTCTGTAAAATTGGTCGAAATGTATCAGCCATGAAAGTCTAGCGGTGGTTAACGTTTAAAAAACCGCTAAGGCTAATAATCTTTTCTTTTTTTGAGGTAATAAAATGTTTAGCCAAGTGGAAGCCCGAGATTGAGCTAAAGACCGTGAATTAAAAACGTTAACTAGAATTCTTTTGGCAATTTCGAAAGTGTTGGAAACTTTTGACCAGATAAAAGTTTAATTGAAAGTCTAAAAATTCTGGCCCAAGTCAAAACTTTCCCAAGGATGATGATAAGTCTTAAATTTCGCTGCTGAGACTCTGCACTTAAATTTTAATGTACGTTGTATTTCACTCGGACTGTTTTTTATGTATTAAAGTTTCAATATTGCATACCATTCGAAATTTTCGTGCGAAACCTCTTTTGTAAGATAACGATTTATTCATCGGGTCCAGGCTCGGCAAAACGGTGCTTTCCGGCTTTGACGAGCAAAGAACCAGAGGTAGGTATAATACCGAGACAGTTAGCAGTAGACAAAACTCAATATTCATTTATAATAGCTCTGCCGCATACGTGCTCCATTTTAGCGACTGCTGGCTCGATCCAGGACAGAGAAACCAAATGAAGAAACTGACCTTTTTCAGCACCTTGTCCTCCAGCAATTCGCCTTTGGGCACCGAAATTCATTGAGTGGAACTAAAATTTTCACAAAAACAATGAAATTTGTAAGACTTTAGTCTCATAAAAGGATTAGATTCTTAATTATCAATGAGCATTAGAAAATCACTTTTTAAATATTAAATTTTTGTAAAGTTATTTATATTTTTACACTGGAAAAGAATGTAGAAATTTTACTGCTCATTTGTAAAGATACAAAACAAATTTGAAGAATGAAAAGTGTTCCAGAATTTTTATAAAAAAAATTATTGTAAAGTAAAATGTACAATACTTGCAAGCACAATTTCGTTACTTCTATTATTAAACGAATATAACTATATCCAAATTAAATATGAAAATCGCTTACCAGCTTGGACAATGGCCAAAAGGCATTCGAGAACAAATTTGAAATCCATTTTTCGGAATGAGAAAAATTTGTTTATACAATCCATTTATCTTCTCACTGCGGAAGCTTTTCATTGAATGTATAAGCGATATATAAATATCATAAATATCATTGTTAATAATGTTAATGTTATCTTAATGTATCCAATTTGTCAGCTACTGATGTTATCAATTGCCATTTGCAATATAATGAAATTAAGGAGATTTTTATAATGCGCGTGATTAGAACTCAAGATAGAAAAAGTAATAATATTTCTTACGTCGTAGTAAAATGCAATGGCTTATTTCCTTTCTTTTTTAACGTTTCTCTTGCACCATTTATCATTTTTAGTTGTGAGCATATACTGTTATATTACTTTCATATGAAAAAGTGTATTTTTTTATTGTCAACTTTTAAGCAATGTTGACGTTTTATTATAATTTAGAAGGCTTCTTTTCGCAATCAGAGAAAACCCGAAAGTTGTATGCGGGTGACGAAAATTAAACTCCAATAATTTATTCTTTTTTTTATTTTTATTGCATCTAGAATTCCTACACTAGCTCTTTCTAAATAAATATATCCATTCTAATAAAATATATCCATTCTTGTCACTGAAAAAAAATAGTTATTTTCGCTACAAGGGCGTAAAGTTTCTTTTCCGCACGAATTGCGGTTGAGACTGCGTGAAGTTGTCATTTGCGCACGATTGACGACGAGGAGGGTGGAAATGTTTCGCCCGTGTAGCGAACTTAATTTTTTGCAATTTTGTCTTAAATGTTAATACAAAACCAAAAAAAGAATTGTAATTACAATACATCAAAATCCGTTGATACATAAATAATGAAGTAACTCACAACAATATTCAATGATAATTTACAAAATAAGTTAAATTTTCATTAGACAGCAGAGCAATTAATTTCAACCGTCATATTACATCGCGAGCACGGCAGAAACATTGCGCCAGGCAGTTTATCGCTTCGCACGGCAGTTTATCCCTGTAAAATTAAGCTCTCGTGAAAAGATTAATTCAGAATTCAGCAGGTCGTTTCTTCAAACACTCCAAATTCACGAGTGCAATCCACCAAGTGACCGCTAATCGCGTCCGCCAAACAGACCAGTGGAAAATCTCGCGGCATCGGCGTGCGGGAATTTCCGTCACATGGAAATACCGCAGACCCTCCTGGAACAATAGACGGGGGATGACGCTGTAACAGCTCAGGGTGGGGGAGGCGTCGCAAGAAGCAGCGAGTCGCGCGAAATCGGCGCTGTCGACCGCAATATCCGGACGTCGTGTATATTCAACGGAGAGACTCCGTGGCGACCTCCGCGATTGTTTTGTTTCGCTCGAGGAGGGTGCAGGAGACTTCGATATTGGCGTGCTCGGCAAGGGGCGCTCCCGCCGAGTATGCAGATCTGGCCTCCCCCGCGATTGAATAAAGTCCCCGGGCTCCTCGATTCGCGAATTATTCGGAGACGTCGCCCTCTCCTCGGCCTTTTCGCGCTTTATGAGATCGCGCGGCGGCTGCGCGCGCCTATTTTATTCAAATTTCCCGGGGAAAAATTGTATTATTCAAAAAAGTTGGCATTTGTTCGAGCCCTGTAAGCCGTTATTAGGCCATGAATTATTGATGCCCGCGTCGTGGATTTCTGCATTATCGCGGGCGCCATGCCACACTGAGTTTCAATTATTCGCCGTGCGCTTAACATTTTTTCGCTCTTACGAATTCAGAGGTATGACACTCGGATATCTCGTGCGCGTATCTTACTAGAACGTATTATCTTATCTACCGTGATATGCTGCAGGTGCGGTTATCAGTGACGTAATTTTAAAGCTCTTCGATGAAATCATCGCTGCATTGTTTATGATGGAGCTTTCCAAATTTCGTTGGGTTATTATGATTTTCTTTTTCTTGAATCAGTTGTATAATAATTATCAGTCAAGCATTTGAATTTCAAATTAATCTAAAAGAGTTATATCAATTTTTTCTTCTATATATTGTCGAAGAACGAGTTTTTAAAAAGTATGATGGAACAGTTAATGTAAAAATGAATTTAGTAATTTAGTAAAAAAAAGCTTTAGTAAAAAAGCAATTTCTTAGAAGATATTCAGTAATTTAGTAATAAAGAGAAGAAATCGTTTTTTTGTACTTGGTGATAAAATAAAGAATATTTCACGTCACTTTTAGACTCATAATTTCTTTAAAGAGGATAACTTTTGTTTATAAATACTCAAATTATAAACATTTTTCTGACTCAATCGTCGCCATTAAATCTTATATACTCCAAGAAATCTGAAATCGGAATATAATCAGCGCGAATTTAGTAAAATATCGTACGGTAAGTTGCAAAAAGTTATATTTAACGTAAAAACATCCACTGTTAATGGAAATTCGAATCGGAATATTAAAAAAGTTATAAATACGTCAAGTAGAACTTTATTTTTCTCTTGCTATTTTCAATATCGAAAATTAATGTGCATTCCGTAAAAAAGAAAATAAAACTTTTATGGCCAGTGCGTAACCTAAAATGAAAAAAAAATTTGATATTTTTTCTTAAACGAAGTATGAATTTGTAAGAACCGTAAATCAATTATTATCATAAAATTTAGAACAATCTGTATTCAAGATTTCAAAATAATTTAATAGGTACATATTATATCTTTCGTTCACTTGAAGATATAATTCATGTGAAACATTTGGTTGATTCCGATATTCACTTACGATTCATCGAATTACTTGAAAATTGTTGTACGCAGACATGTAAATAAAATTTATAAAATTATTCTTAATTATTTTCAGCAAATAAATATTCCACTACTTAATGCGTATAATAATTTTAATATACTCGAACAATTTTAATACAATTAAAACCACATTAAATAACGAAAAACACGCGCAATATGCACGCACCATTCACTTGAAAAATTCCGTAGATAAAGTAACAGGAGCAAAATTTCACTCGCCAAAAAATTTCAATATCTCGAATTCTAAAACAATTATTGAGGCTCAGTGAATCATGATCTTACGACTTTTAATCAGAAAGTGATTCCATCTGCCTATTGTTGAGATATATTAAAGTCTGCGAGTCGCAGGGGAAGAGGCCTGGGGGTAGGTAAGGGATTTCATGGGGGAGGCTCTCTTAATTCCAATAGGAAAAGGGAGCGCCAAATGATTTATTAATGCGGGTAAATTCCCTTAAGTCCTTTGCTAGGGACCCTCCCGGCACGTGGGTGTTTTTCGATGCGGTCGTGCCAATATCGCCTTAAAAGCAATCCTGGAGCGCTTTAATAATTTTTACGGGACTTAGTTAAGTCGCCGATGCTGTAGCTATAATTATGTATCGTTGATTTTTTTTTTACCAAACCGAAATTTATTTTATGCAACTCCGTGCGTAAAGCAGTGCGCGAAGCAAATCTTTACGCACAGTTGTTATAGGTTATCCTTCATATGTATGTGAATATACAAACAAGCTTATTATTTTGTATTAATATAAATATAAAAATAAATGATAAGTTGTCCAAAGTGGAATACAACTGAATAAAGTGAATAATAAAGATAATTATTTATTTATTTTATTAATTCACTTGCACCAATTTACTTTAATTATACGTTTGTGATATATTATTGTTTTTTTTTTTATTATTTTTGTAAAACTATAGTTTTATTTTTAAAATAAAAATATGATCATAGAATTTCTAGAATAATCTGTAAAATACGTATTTTAAAATCGGTAAATAGTTCAGTTACTACCGGATTGTTACATATTTCACGCTTTAATGACATATTTTATATTCGTTTTCAATTAAGGGCTCCCTTTGCACTATCTAAAGCCAATTTTAATTACTGCTATTACCGCGTGCATCAAAGGGTCTCTTAATTAATCATTATAAAATAATAATGGAAAAGTAATTACAAACAAGTCAATGAAAAATACTGAAAATCTGTTGCAAAAGTATTGATTCCAATTCTTTGCTAATTAAATCCCCAGTCTCCGACACCAGCAAAACTATACTAAACCTCTTCCTTACAAAATCCAATATAAAATAACGTTAATTACTTGAAAAGAAAATTAGCTCACAATTTCCCTCTTGTAATAAAAGAAAATACCAAAGACAAGTTCCCAAGTGAAAAAAAAAAGCACCGCACATTATTAATGAAATAAATCGAGAAACCGACGACAAAGACAAACAGTAACCAACGATTTATCAGCGTTTTCATCTGCGCCGCCGCGGCAAATCCCCCGCTAATCCGCTAATTAATTCGCCGTAATCACCGAGGCGCAGCTTGTCACCGCGCCTATACATTCGCAAGGAGGGAAAACAAAGAAACAGAAACGATCGACGCGGCGTCACCGGCCGTTAGCTCGCAAGGAGCGAGGGAATCCAAATTGCAAATTAACCCAGGAGAGCTGAAATGTTTTCTGGCGCTCGTCCGTTACAAACGGGCCGTCGGAATTGACGAGGGCCGCGGAGTTGCGAGACGTCCCTGCGCGAATAAAATTTTAGTCCGGGGTACTTAGCGCTTTCCCCGTCGTGCGGACTCCCTTTTTAATGGCGGTAGGGATCGTCGGGTCGTTTGCATCTGCTTAGAAGGAAAGAAAAGAATTTTCTTTCTTTTATTCGCGACGCACTCGGACTGCCTGGTTTCTCCATCAACTCGCGCTTATAAAGGGATTTAACGGTATTGGCCGGCACACAATCTCATTAAATACACTGAAAAAAAATTTGTTAATTTTAAGGAAATGATTTACTTCAATAGTACTTATTAAATATTTCTTTGAATCAACTAATAATTTCATTAAAACTACATGAATTTATTTGTTTCTAAATAAATTTAGTAGTTTCGAAAAAATAATTTTTTGACTCGATAAAATATTGAATAGGTGCTATTGAAGTAAATCATTTCATTAAAAATAACAAATTTTTTTCAGTGTATAAATAAGTGAAATTCACATTAAATAAGCGAATATACACTTTTTTGTGTGGTAAATTATTCACCATATCGATTTAGTGTGAGACATCAAGTAGAAAAATTAATTTTCACTTAATCGATGAGAAGATAAGTTATTCATAATTAGAGAATAAGGCATTGGTTGACTACATTGACAATATAGGTCAATACTTACAATTAACAATTACTTGTGTTAAGTATAATATTTACTTGTTTCAACTATAATTGAAACTATTGTATCAATTGAATCGGCCAATCGTAAGTATAGCGATTCCTCACGTTTTTCCCAGTGTATATTATATTTTTCAGAAAATTAATTCATAAAGAAGGAGAGTAAGCGAAAATTCCTCCTTTTCTACTATTATTACTCTTTTATTTATTTTTCACAAAACAGGACAGTTAAATTTTCGCGTGGATAGAATGCCACTCCAGTCGCCCGTTTTGACGGACAACTATAGACGCTGAGAAATCTTAATTGACGGTTAATCAAAGAAAAGGAATTCCGAGCGTCGCGTCGATTCCTCCATTCTTTATGCAACATCACCGGTTATAAAAATCCAATTTCTCCGGAGCAGAGCTCCGAGTCAACTCAATTCCGACATAACGCGGCCCCCGATGATAAAAGCTCGTAACGTCGAAGAAATTCTAAAGAATTTATCGCCCCCTTAATCTCCCCGTAAGCTCCCCCTCTCTCTCCTAGAACAAAGCGTCTTTTATATATATATATAAGTATACATATAAAAAAACAGAGAAAAAAAAGAAAGAAAAGCGAAGAAGCAGCAGCGCGAAATTAAAGAACCTTCCGCTTCCGGGAAGCACTGCCCGTATAAAGCGCATCTCGGGGCATTTATCAGCGGGGAATTCGCGGGAATTAATCAAGCGCTCGTTTTGCCGCGTCGAAGCTACCGCGTACAACCCAGACGTGACTCGCCCCCGGGGCCGACGCACCGGTCGACGCGACACGTACGCCTTGCCGTCCACTTCCGAGCGGAGACAACGGGGCGGAGGAGGAGATTGAAGATCGTCGCGGGGGCAGGGGGTGGCTGCAGTCGGAGATTTACGCTGGGAGCGCGTCCCGGATGGATTGAAATAAACAAGGGAACGGGGCCCGGGGCCGGATTAAAGTGGCGGCGCGCGTTTTACGATCGGTCGGCTTCGAGACGCGATAAGGAATTTAATTCGACGCTTAAACCGACGAGGAGCGTGTTAATGCCGATGTACAGAACGTGCCTTGATTTACCGAGCTTCATTAAGGCCGGGATCGTCTAATTAACGCCCGTTATTTCGAGAATTCATCGGTTCTTTGGAAACGCGGGAATTATGGCCGCGATACAATTATACGGGTCTCCGAGACCGACTGGAATTGGCAGTTTCTTTTTACGGTGAAAATTAAATGATTATACCTGATTGGTATCCGGGGAGCTGTTCAAGTGATCGAGTGTAGGGTTTTACGCGATGTAGGGAAGAAAATTTATTTTTCGAACATTTTTATGGAATCACTTAAGAATGTTGAGTGACATAAGTAATTTGTTTACGGTAAATATTGTACGAGCCTCGAGAGAACTGCGCATCATCCACGGTCTACAAAAAAAGGTTAATCTAGAAATTAAAATCTAAACACAAAGAAGAATCTAAAAAAAATTAACGTTTTTGACAAAATTATTTCGCGTGTATCATAAAACAGTTGCTGTATAAAATTGCTCAAAAATAATTACTTTGCCACAGGAAAAAAGTTAACTAAGGTATTACGGAACTAAAAAAGTGAATATGTAACGAAATAAATTCTCGGAGGGCCAAACACGCATTCATTTAAGATTCGAATTTGCAATTAAAAAAATTGCACGTCCCCAGGTAAAATTTCGTCTGATTACAGAGCTTTCGAGGCTCTGCATAAAGCACGGCTTTGAAGTAGCAATTTCAGTTATGCATACGTAAGTCCCATTGTTTTAAGTGGAGAGTGAAAAAAAGTTCAGGGTGACTCGATTTTCCAACGAAAATAAAAAATTTCAAATTTGTCACTTCCTCCAAGCTTAATGCAGCGACGATTCAACTTTTTCCGAAACACTATTCTCCGGCCGTGCCGCGCGCACGCGTGAATTGTCCCCAATTAACGGACTTCTAAAAAAAAGTGACCGTTGTAAAATTACCGTGTTCCAGTTGCAGCGAGCGAATAACGCAAAACAACAACACGAAATCCGGTACTTTTCTACGGCGTGAGCGAGTCGCAGTTAGTGTTTCGCATGAAGAAAAGTATGTAATAAGCTTGTCGCCAGTCACGCGCCGAGCTAGTGAAAAAAAGTTTGGCCCATCGACGAGGGAGGGGGCGAAACGCCGAATGAACCAGCGGCAAGCAGAATATCGGGTAATTCTCCAGATTTACGTGTCTTAGGAAACTTTCTTCTCTCTCTCTTTCTCCTATACCCATCTTTATTTCATATATATATATATATATATATATATGAATTTCTCTTTATGAGACTTTCGCACTCCTGCGATATCTCCTATTTTTCTTCTCTCTCGCTCTTTCGCCATCTGCTCGCGATTCTTCCCCTCTCCATCTCTCTCTTTATTTCTATCTCCGTCTCTTTCTCACTTTCACTTCATTTTTCCTTTTCACCTACATACCGCCAACACGCAGCCTCTGAAACTCTATTATTGTTTGGACTCTGTATTTTTCACCCATCTTTCCATCGTTTGTCTGCTCCGATGCTGCGGCCATTTTTGATAATTTCTTTTGCTATTTGTATTTTTAATAAAATGTTTAAAACATTACATTCCTGTCTAGTTAATATACGTGCACATATTTATAAAATTGAAAAACTGCTAGTGTACACTTATTTTATGCAAAAAATCTTCTAATTATATATTGCAATAAGAGACACAAAAAAATCACATAAAACATTGTAAGCAAGAGAAGTATTCACTCGTTGAGAATGAAATTTCATTTATTCGTCTTTAGAAGGATATAATGATGCGTTACTAGTATGTGGAAAATTTTCCTTTCTTCCATTAAGTACTATATTTCGAAATTCGCATATATAATTAAATAAACGAGTAATTTATTAAAATTAGCTAATGGCTTCGTCTACTCCTGCACGTACCATTTTCGAGAATAACATACAATATATTAAATTTTCGCATAAAGTACTCATGTAAATAGTTTTCGAAAATTATCTAAATAATCATTAATGGTGCAAAAGCTCGTTCAATTTTTAACTCTCCGAGAAAATGCAGAGACGAGCATTAGCCTGGAAACGTGTAAATGGTTATTCACTACGGCGCGATTGTAGTGCGCCCCGCGTGAATATATCATAATTTGTGTGTCTTGTCTCACGGCCACTAAACCAAAACAAATGTTTTCCTTTCTGTAGTTCTCTTAATTAGAACTGCTCACTGCTGAAATTAATTTGCGCCAGCCATGACTTTATCTACCTTAATTAAGGCGCCGCTGAAAAATTCATATTCCAGTGAAAATCAGAATAAACTTTCGTCCGCCGCGGCGCCTCGCTGCTTTTTCATGAAAAATATAACCGGGACCGATTTAACGAATTATTCGATGGCCATAACGATTAAACGATCAATCAGCGGAGAATTCAATTTGCCACCGATCAAAGAAGCTCCCGTACTTCGTAATAAAAGGAATTATTTATATAGAAAACGAAAGTAGCCAAAACAACTTCTATGAATAAATAAAGCACCGCCGCCAGCGGGCACATAATCACTGTACTGATACCAAGTGGCTGAATGCGCGCTTTTATTACTCGCGAACTACTCCATTTACGCGGACTACGGAAGTTGACGTTAAATTCGCGGTATTATTAAAGTAACGAGACGTCGATGTTCATCGATTATGTGAGCATCCCCCGAGCTGAAAAATTAATTTACCTTTGTGACAGAAGGGGAGGGGGTGTGAATGGTAGCTTTCTGCAGGTTCTGTAGCAGCGCGTTTAAATATTCGGCAACATTACAATACGTAAACATGAAACTTCTGCGCGCTATAGGGCAACGTATGCTCGCGTACGGCATGTTTTGCATTCCATAAATTAGCATGTACTTTTCATTTGCGCGGCAAAGTAACAGAGTGTATGCAAATCGAATCAAGTGCACGGAAATAAGATTCTACAATTATTGTCCGTGAGTCAAAATGGTGTTAACTAATGTTTATTATGATTACCGTACCTTTTTTAAGTTTTTTAATTTAAAAAAAATCCACTTTTTCGTATTTAAATTTAAACAAAAAATTTCCCTTCGAAGTATTTTAACTTAAACAAAAACATTCACCTTGAAGGCTATCCGAAAAAAAAGTTCAAAATCAATTCCTTAACACCTGGTAAAAAGAAAAATTGAATATTATCGTCTTTATATTATTTCATCTCTCGAATTTACTTTATTTTGTGCATCTTCGCAATAAAATATTTATTTGTCTCTGCATTTATTATTCAAAATAATTATCAATTACTTTTCAATGTTTATATTTATTGGAATTTCAAATGCATCACGAACAGTATAACTGTCAATTATTGTTAATTATGTAAGTTTGATTACCACCCGAAAAACAAATAAAGTGCAAAATTCACAATAAACATTGAAATTTAAATTTAAAAGGAGAAACAGCCAAAGTAAGTAAACATTTTCGTCGCATTTTTCAAAAAATCCATTCGTACACTCCGACGCAGATAAAAATCCGTCAACCGAGCGGTATTTGGAAAGTTTTAAAGAAATTTCCAGGATGCCGCGCGATGCATCAATCCGCTTTTATAACCGCAAATTACGCAGATATTCGTCCAAAATCCGGAGATTTCCGGGTCGAGTCCGTGCGCCGGCGGACGGCCCCATATTTCATCGCGGACGTACCGCCGACGTCGCGGCGCCGCGCTGCATCGTAGCCCCCAAGTGGTGCTTAGCTAGCCAACAGCCGCGGGCGCCGCGACGTCTTCATTTACTTCCGCGTCGGTGGCGACCCCACGAATCCTCCGTGCCACCCCCTCCCCCCTCTGAGTGTCCTTATCGATCGGACCCTATTTTCCGGGCGGCCACGGCTTTCGCTTTCGCTCGCGGCGCTCACCCTCTGGAGAAAAGTTTCGCGTATTGTCGGATTAACTTGTAATGTAGATTTTTTTCTTTCGGCTTGACACGCACGTGTTGCTTGCCCGGCGAATTTTTAGCCTCGTCGGCTGTCGGCAACTCCGCGATATTTATGGCTGCGCTGAGAGAAAGAGATGCGGGTAGATATAAAAGTTTATTCACCTTTTAGATAAGAAATACATAATCAATAATGTTGATGATTTTATAAGAGAAAAAAGAGAGATTGGGGAGCGAAACGTATTGGTGGTTTAATAGACTGATTCGTTACTTTAAATATTTTTTAATAAGGTACGTTCCATTTTACGGTGCGAAGTCGGTCGCATCTCGGGGGTGGACTTCTCGAGGGCAGTTCATTTTTCGAAGTTTAAGGAGAACAATCGTAAAGGCAAATTCGGGCAAAATGTGCTTTCAAAGAAGTGTTATCAAGTTTCTTGTTAAAATACAAATTGACATCTACAGGATACAAGATACTTTTAAATAAGAAATATACAATAACGAGGAAACATTGCAGGAGTTGAGAAATTGTGAGTTTAAAATTGAATAGACAATTTTTAACTTGATTGACGTTGATTAAGATTCTGAGATGATCGTGTGAGTAATTCAAACTCGACCTCTTGACACATATGTAGTAACGCTAAAACCAGAAATATTTATGTATACTAATTTTAATCTCCAGTACAATCATAAAAAATAAATTAGTATTGTTATATGACAGAAAAATTTTTTTTTAATCTTTTACGTTAATATTTATATGATTTTGATAGGATTTTTTAGGTTAATCTTCATTACACATTCTGCGTAATAATAAAAAATTACGTTATAATAGAAGTCAAGCCTTCTAAAATATAAATTATTGAAAGAAAAATCGAATCATACAGTACATTCGCGAGGCAGAGAAGACTATCCTAGTTTCGTTAAACATGACTATTTTTTGTCATATTCCTTATCACTACACTTTAAAACAGTTGGAGTCAAATTTCACTCTTAATTTATAGAGACATCACTTATCGAGTTGAAATTTACTGTATTGGAGTAAAAATTCACTCTACATGAATAGAGTGATTTAAATTCACTCTAAAGTGGAGTAAAATTCACTCTAAGTTAGAGTTGCATGTCCCTATACCTTTCGCTCTATATAAGAGCCAAAACGCCACTCTATCGAGGGAGTTCATTTCACTATAAAATTCCAGCGAAAAATTGTCTCCAATTGAGTTAATTTTCCCTCCATTTCTCTCCAGCTGATTCAGCGAGTATTTTTACTCTTCTACGCCTATACAGGTAAGATATTCCTTCCCGCTGCTTCTGTTGTATACAAGCAGTAGCGCCACACCTAGTACCCTATATCCGTGGCACTGAATTTCGATATCCTATACATAACTAAAAAATTGCTTCGCTCATTTCCACCGTACATAGGCGGACCCACCGCCCTCACGCCCGAGGCGTCGGGCGAAATATCAGTAGTCGATACGTCAAGATTTCCCGACGAGGACGTATTGGCTCGGATACTTTGCGCCGAAAAGTACGTCGAGAGGGAACCGCACACTTCGCCCCTTTAGTACGCGCGGCGCGGCGTAATCGCGCGAGCGTGTAACGTGCCGGGGCCGCCGCCGAGTCCTCCAAAGTCTTAAACGAGTTTGACTGATTCTATTTAACTTTCGTATTTTCAATTGGCCCGCGAAAAGTATGAGCGCGATAAGGCGCGAGCTCCTCGACGTATCCACCCCTTTGCCCCCCCCCCTCCCTCTCGCTCCTCGTCGACTTGCCCGGGAAGTTCGCGTGCGTTCCGAGGCCCGGAGGATATTCTTTGCTCGAATTTTTCAGGGCGCGGCGTTTTTTTTTTCACTCACTCTCTCTCTCTCTCTTTCTTCTTTCCCGGGGTGAGAACTTTTCGAATTTCCGGATTGAAATAACGAATAAGGGGAGCGGCGAGCACCTGCTCGGACTCGCGCGCGCCGGTGTCGCCGAGGAGAATTTGCGATCTTTCGCTTATTAGTTTTCGCCGGAGAGCCGAGCAAGGCTTGGCCCAGGCCACGTTCTTACTTTTCTCCTCATTTTACGGGATTTTTATGCCCATCTCTTCTTTTTCTTCGTTTTTTTTTTTTGAAGCGATTATTACCGAGGCAGGAGCGAGAGATATTTTTCCCCTGGATTATGCCCTGAATATGCGAAAATCCATTTACAGTGCAATTAAGAAAGTCGCCGTTGGGGTGTATTATTTCAGGAAGCATTAATTTCCCTCGTAAAATACATTTTCTGCTAAATAGGCGATAAAAGAAAGGCTACGTATATACGCGATGGAAGGGAAGAGAAAAAAGTAAGTTTTTTGAAAAAAAAATCAAGGCGCTTTATTTTCTTTAAGGAACACCATTATAAATTATTTATGCCGAATGTTAGGCCCGCTAACAAGCTCACCGCAGCTTTAAGATAACGTGACTAATAGCCATTCCGAATGAAAACATTGCGGCAAATTCGCAGCTCAACCCGGAAAAAATAAACTTTTTTTACGAAAAGAAAGAAAACTTATCTATTATCAACCGTCCGCGCGGCGTCTTACATTAAGTTATTACTGATACAACGTGCAATTATTTTATCCTCGGTTCTCGCCAACAATTAATTGCCTTTTCTTTGCTTCCTGCAGTGTGTTTTTATCCCCTCGTCGTCTGGCATTTTTCTCTCCTTCTAAAACTTTTTACTCGACCGCCAAGCTCTATCCTTCTTCCCCATTATCTTTCACGTGTTTCTTATCACTTTATCTTCCATTCTTACCGCCACTTACTTGTTCAACTGTGTAGCGGATTTTTTTTTTGTCCCCGCGTTAAAGAAACCTTGAAGGGGCGCGAAAAACTTTCTGCGGTTTAAAAAAAAATAATAATAATAAAAAACTTTAACACTCGCTTATCCAATTACGAGGCTCCAATTATTCATGGAATATTTACGTTAAATAAATGGAAATTCATTCGGAACATGGTGATTCTGAAAATCTTTAATTTTACAATTAAATCTAAAGTAGTCAATTTGAATTAATTTGTACGCAGCATATTTTGGGTATATTCTTTAAATTTAGTATTTGTTAAATTGCAAATAAATCTTATATAAAGTATAAATCCCCGTTGATTTATATATGGAAAAATTGAAAAATACATTCTAGTATCAGTTTCTATGGTAGTATCTATAACAAGAATGTATTCCATTATGCTCTTCTACCTTTCTGTAGGCAATATTACTTTATCTACTGAAGCAAAAATCATCCGATTGTTATGATCGCATGATAAAATCTTGCAGGAACGAAGTAGTCATGCGAGCACTGTATAGGTATTATGAGAATTTTCTTTCTTCCATTTTTACTTTGATTTACTCTACTATTAATAAAACGCGCTCTTTTTATTGTTTCATTAAGTAAATAGAATTTTCATACAATATGAATATAATAAATCAAAACATAAATTTGTTTGCTATGTACAAGTAACAATGAAAATTTTAATTCTAATCAATAATATTAAATGTAAGAAATTTCAGTCGAATAATAAATTAAAATTAATTATAGTGAACTATAATCAAGAGGCGCGGTAGCGCCTCGAGGCAAGTCTGAGTTTTCGAACGACGAGCGCTCGAGGTCGCACCGCTACCTCTATATACGTTGATTTTGGCCTTTTTCCCTGTACATCATTTTTGTTGTTACATTTATGCATGTTTTATTTGGTCATATATGTTATATGACGTTTTTTATTGTAATATCTATCCCTAATCTTGCTTAAACTTTCTTTGAAGAAACAATTTTCCGTCGATCCGCAAAGCCATAAACAATCCCCTTGTATAAAAGCGAACGTCTTAAAGGCCATTTTTCCGAGTATCGAGCCGTCTACTTTTGCGCGAGGGAAAAAGCCAAGAAAAGTAAATAAACGGGAACAAAAGTTCATTTCGCCAACGTCACCCCGACAAATTTCAAGAGCAGAACATGACAATTTATATCTCGGTACAAAGTGTACCGAGTAATCTTTGCTAAGACAATCATTTGTCTTCACTTGCATATCTTTATCTTCTCCCTTCCGCTACAACTGGCGTGTCCTGGCGTCGTTTTTGCGCCCGCCACTCGCGCCTCCCATTCTACATCGCCCCCTCCGACCCACGCCCGCCCCGGGGGCCACGCTAGCGCGAAAAAACGGGGAATTTCTTTTTTTCCCACCCTTCACGCAATTCCCGTCTCCCGCCTCTCGGAAACTTTTTACCATCTCCACCCTGGCGCGCTGTACGCGCCACTATACTCGGCCGCGTGTATATTTTTTTGTCCCCCCGGAGCGGGAATGAACCCTTCGCTCTGCGTCTGTCTCACGACCCCCTCCCGGCTGTACGCCCCCGCGAGGGCTGTGCGAACGCGACTTTCTCTTCTTCTTTCTCCGTATACACGTTTCTTCCTACGGCGCTCTCGTTCTCTCGGTACAGACAAGCGACCGGGGCGCGATTTCTTTTGCGATTCGCCCAGGAGTGCCCGAGCTTTTCTTTTCGCGACACGGGGAGGGGGGAGGTGGGGAAATTGGTATTGATGTCGGCCGAGCTGCAGATTTTCGGTCGTAGGGGCACTCCACTCGAGTGGAGTTTTGAGGGGAGGGACGATAGAGACTTTCACCGGCAGCCGGGGATTGCTGATCGTATCGTTTACACCGATTTACGGTCAAAGGGATGCCGCGTGTAGCGATTGGGAGAGTAAAAATTTAATAAAGGGAGGGTAATCCCCGAGACGGGGTGAGGGGAAACCCTTACGGAAATCGACGATGTGGTGGTATGTTTTATATGTTATATATATGTATATAAAAGGAATGGCCTGCGATTGCACCGTGCCGATATAACTGGATTTATTCGGAAATAATTAAAAAGTTTATTTATCGCTGTTTGATACACCGACGCCCGCATTAATTGTTTTATTGGGGATCGAGAACTCGGTGAATCATGATAGATTGTTTTGATAGTGGTTTCATGCGCTGGGCGTCTGGGATGCGCGATATACTCGGTTGTAAATTTATCAAAAAATAAATGTGAATTTTTTCTTCTTGTTTTTCTTCAAATAATATAAGTTTCTCGATCGTACCGATTGAAATTGATAATGTAACATGAAATTGAACTGTCAACTATTTTATCGTTAACTAAATAATTACGCGATCCATTTTTATTACCGTTTTTTCAAATTAATAAATATGGTTATATATTCTAAAGTAATTATTTATTAAAATTTTTCGAGGCTCCTAATTAACCCTGTACTCCAATTTAACTTACCTAATGCACCCTGCAGCTTATATATATGAAAGGCCCACTTTTCACTCTGCACAGGGGAGTTAACTTTTCCCGTTATAATTCATCCACTAAAATTAATAGAGTAGCTTATCTCCGCTCCCTTCTTTCACCTGTACATCTGCCATCCGCAAAAAAGCTTTACGTGCGCGTCTACCCTTAAGTCCCGACTCCTCCGCTTCTCCAGAAAAAGCCTGCCCATGCACTTGACAATCTAACTTAAAATCGAAACAAAGGAGAGTCACGGAGAAGTTTAACGAGAAGCGAAAGGTCGCCGAGTGGAGCTAAAAAAAAAAGAAAGTAATCACGCTCGAAGTACGCACGTCGCTCTACTACCCCCGCGCGCAAAATAAAAGAGCGAAGCCGCGCGTATACAAGAAACGTCGCGGCATCGTCGGCAAAAGAAGAAGAAAAAAAAAGAGAGAGAGATCAGAAAGAGAAAACGAGTCGGTCGGAGACGTTAATCAGGATCCCGGGCGCATCTGGGCGCCGCTGGAAAAATAACAATTACGCGCGTGCGATCCCTCGCCCCGCGGTGACGCGCCTTCGACAAAACGCGCAATCTCCCGCGGGATGCCCCCACCCAGGAAGCGAACAAAGAAGCGCCGGGACTGCGGGGATGGGAGCCTCGCAAAATTAGCCGGCGGGCTTGATGAAGCCGACACTCCGCGTGTGTGTGTGTGTGTGTCTGTCGTTTCGCACTGCGCTTTCGAATGCGGCGGCCCGCTGACGAGAGTGCGCCGCGGAGAGGCTGAAAGCGAGGCGAGAGGCTCTGTCGGGGGATTGATATCTATGGGGAGGCATTGGATGAAGTGAGTAGCTTTGAAAGGAGAGAGATTCGTGTGGGCTGTTTGTAAGTTATCTTGATAACTTTGCCTCTTTGCCGGAGTACTTTTGATTAAGTTTCTCCGCCTGCCCAGATGTAAGATTGATGAGGCGTGATTTCGCTGAGTTTTATTCGTTGGAAAAAAAAATGCTGCTTCTTATTTTATTTAATTATTTTTTTTTAAGTCGAGCTTCAGCAAAGAGGAAAAAACTTGTAAAAAAAAGTGTATAATAAAGAGGAGCAAGCGTATCGGTCTGAAATAAAACGTCGCGCGCGATGAAATCGAGCTGGAATAATTTTAAATATTCGAGTTTTAATTATAACAGCGAGGTGCAACTGCATCTGCTTATTTACTGTGGCTTGCGAATTTTTTCCCCATGGTTGATTAAATTCTCACGCTGTGATATATAAACATTTTTATTTTGAAAATCTCTAAATTAATTCTTGTAAACTTGTACGTTTTTCATTTTAAATGAGCAAAGTTGATGTAGCCAACATAATATTTTTAAATAATTTTACGTTTTTACGTTTAAAAACGTCAATTTGATATACAGTTGTATATTATTACATTGTAAGTTGATTTATTACACCGTATTTCAATAATTTTTGCCGACGAGAATAAAGCGGATATCGGATTTGCTCATAATGCTCTTTGTCATTGTGACATTAAAGAAATAATTATTTTATAATTTACATTTTAATGAGCAATTTTGCATAATCAAAAAGATTGATAACAAACGGCGCCGAGCAGCTCGTATCGGCCCGTCCACATGAGTGACCAATCGCCAGCCAAATTTAAACACAACAGCTTAAAGGAAAATTTACTCGTGCAAAAATCAATAATAAATATAATCATAGTGCACGCAATATTTAAATAATAAACCGAAACAAAGTTCAGCAACCAACAATAGAATGAAGCCCGCCGGCGAAACTGGGTGTAAAAGGCAAAAAGACGCTCCCAAGCGCGCAGCGACATAAATAAAGAAATTAATTAACATCCTTTGGATGCTCCAAAGGAAGAAAATAATGGAAATTCTTGAAAAAAGGAGAAGAAAGAAAAATCACTTTAATTACTGGGATGTACTGCAAAGTGCTCCGAAGAAAGAAACTCGCGCGAAACATAATTTACACGTATTTTCGCAATTTGCAGAAGTCGCTTTCTTCCCCCCGAGCTAATTCTTGCTCTCAACAGTTAGCACTTTTAAAAACTCTCCTCGATCCTCGCCTCCCTTTAAAAAAAAAACCGCGGACAGAAAGAAAGAGAGGCAGCGACGTGAAAATTAAACAAACTTAAATAAATTACCCGTCCAATTATCAGAGGCCATAGGAGCGACGCTTTTCGATCCCCCTTTCAATTTTCCACCGAACGAAAAGGGCCGCGCCGATAAAAGAGAAAAAAAAAGAGACGCCGCTTGCGGCGCAGCCAACGAGGGAGAAAAGTACATTCATACATCCTGATTTGTAACACAGTCGCGCAACAAAAAGCTCCGCAAGAAGAGGTGAGAGAGAGAGAGAGAGAGAGATCAGGCGAGCGCTGAAGAAAAAGCCACGGTGTCGCCTCGGAATCCGCGGCAAAAACGTCGGGGGTATCGCTGGGGCGAGAGAAAAAGCACAATCAAGAAGTACAAACAACGAAGGAAAAATCGCCGAGCAAGCGTCGCCCGGGGAAAGGCTCACACTCACGAAGACGTAAACACGCCTTTCTCTCTCTCTCTCATTCTCTCTCTTTGTAGTGCGCAAGAGAACAGAACAAATAAAAGCAGAGGGGTGGCTCTTTATTAGCGGCGGGGACGGACAATGGGGGCCAGCTCCAAAGATTTTCATCAGAAAAAAGGGGGGAGAGGAAAAATTTCGCAGCTGCTCGCGCACCTTTTACCGCTGGACGCTTTTAGCTCGCCGCGGCCGATGGCCCTTCTCACGGGGCACTCGAGTTTCCACTCTGATTTTCGAAATAATTGTTTCTCTTTAATTAAGGCCGTCGGGCAGAAGTGCCGTGCGGGGTGTTTCATCAAATGGACGCCTCGGTGCCCAGTGGATGGACGCGCGAGCGCCCGCATCGATTGCCGGGGCCAAGCCGAGTGTGCGGAGATGAATAGTTTTGTGTTCGGGATTGGCTGGCCGAATAACGGATGGTCCGACTGATATCTAATAAGAATCCTTCGCTGCTTTCATTATTTTTCCCTTCTTATGGAGATTAGTTTTTTTTTTTTCGAGACTGCGGGATGAGACCCAACGAGTTTCATTTCCAATTGTGCTACGATTTGAACACAGGCTACGAATATTAATTATTCGTATTTATTGTGGTGGATATTGTTGGTATTAGGAGGGTGAATAATTTTTAATAATTTATTTATATCAGCATGTTTGATGAGGCTCTAAGGAAACCTCCGTTATTTCCTGGTAATTAAATGTTTGTTGCAGCTTATTAGTATACGAATTTAAAACCAGCCTCATTAGAGTAGACCGTGCAGAATTAATGTACGTTGAGGAAAAAGTATTAATGTCCAAATAATTTAAAAGTAAATATTATATTATTTTTTATTTAAAAGCAATTGCATAGGTACTCAATCGTCTTAAAAAAATCGTTAACTGCAGATTAATTAAATAAAACATATCTATACAGTAACAAAAATTTAATAATTTTACTTTAAATTTCATAAATCTTCCCATGTCAGGTTTTCACGAAGCGTTATATTCGTTAATTAAAGCAAGGAAACTTCATTGCAATTTAATTTAATCAATATACATAAATTATTATACGCAAAAGAAAAAAAATATCGAAAAGTCCAATCGTTGAACACATGACCTTTCATTCGACTTTTATTAATTAATTCCATCGTTTAAAGGTAAACGCTTGCACGTTTTTAATGCTTTAAAGTCATAAATTTATTCTACATATTTTTTTAACTTTGTGCAATAATAGTGAGAGGGTTATTAATATATTTTTTCAATATAAAAAAGCCAAGTGACAAAAAGCATTTGAGAAATGAAAATTTATGCAGCCCAAATCCAATTACTTGTATATATATAGTATGCAAAAAGGGCACGTGCCCGGCTCCTTTTAAACTCTGTTTGTCGCCCGGAAAGCTGGTCTGGCTCCAGGCACTAAATTTCGCATGAAGTATCGACCGCTCCTGCAAATTTGATCTCACGTAACCAAGTAACATACAATGTAATTATCGGCAATTGATAACGTCTAATGTTATTGAAATTTTTTCAAAATCTAATTGCAATTAAGGAAATAATACAAACTGAAATCAGTTTAACAAAAAACTAAAAGCTTTTATGTACGAATACAGAAATATAGACTTTTATGAATTTGTAAATTAATAAAAAGATATTTTAAAGAATAAAAATGAATTTAAACATTATTTTTAAAAGCTACAAAAAAATCATCAATTTTAAAAGAGAAGTGCAAAAAAATTGTTGAATCTTATATAAAATATTAATAATTATGATTAAAGGGATTAATGGATAGGCAGTAATAGAAAAAGTCATATATAATTTTTTACAAATATAATAGTTGTTTATTACATCGTATGTATATAATATGTACGTAATAAATAATACAGTGACATACGAAATCATTCATTTTCCTTACACAATAAATTACGAAACTAAACCGAACAAATGTCGACCGTCAACCGATATCCTTAATCCACCGCAATATATAAATTCGCTGCGTGGGTAGAAAATGAAGGGGGGAGGACGAATACAAGAAGAGAAAAAGAAAATGTAGTTATTACAAAGTAATGTATCATTGACAGTCGTGTATTTTTGCGTTCGCCAAGAGGCAAAAGAACCGATAAATTCGTCAACCGCTAGTTTTTTTTTTGTTTGGTATATTTTGCTTTCATTTAATATCATTTTTTCCCATTTCATCTTTTTTTTAGGTAAGATTTTTTTTTACAGAAATGTTTTGTTCCGCTCGCTTACATGATAATATACGTATAATCGTGAACATGTACACGCTCGAAAGAAGTGTTTGGTTTTTTGTATTTTTTTTTTCTGGTGATCCTGGAAATATACGTCTATGTTGGTATCTAAACTGTACGCCATAAATTCGGGCGACGGATACTGCCGCTTCGATATTTCGACCTTCTTCGGACGCCCGCAGCTTTTTCCGAGCGTAAATCAAATTATACGGTAGTTGGCTCGCCTTCCGTTCGATTCGAAAGCTGAGATTTCGTCGGCGAACACAGAAGCGCCCATATCTCGCAAACATTTACAATGCCGCGTGAATCCTTCAAAGTCACGCGCTAAATTTTGAGACTGCGAACGGAAAGGCAAACATGAAGTTTCATGTTAGAAATACAAAAAAAAAAAAAAAAAACAAGTAAAGGAGAAATTTGATTAATTGACAGTCGCCGCGGTAGCGCCTCGTGCCATCCATCTCCGGTCGGATGAGAAGGAAAGGAGGGAAAAAAGGTGAAAACATCGAAGGGCGAAGGATCTCGTCGCCTCGTGATAAATACATCTTCTCGCTCGTCCTACACGCAGGCAGACATCGCGTATTTATATATATAGGTACGTCGCGCGAAACAAAACGCGAAACACACACATGCGCGCATAGAGACGTACTCGCGCTTCGTCGCCTCTATCCTCGCTCGCACATCTCATTTATTTGTTTTTAAACTCTCCTCGCACCGGCAACACTAAATTACACATTTGTACACCTTTAACATCATGCCTCGCGCACTCTCACGCTCTTTTATCATAAATACGTGTCTATGTATAAGCCGCCGTCGGTGATTTCGCATTTCGCTCGCTTCTTTCGCGTGAGTTCCTCTTTTCCTCACTTTTTTTTCTCCGTTCCTTCTCTGCTTGGTATGTTTTTTTTTTTTTTGTATTCGCGGCAGCACATACAACCCACACGCACCCGCAGACGCGCGCATTACGACATTCGCTACCCCAGTGGCACAGTCTCGCCGTCGCGCAATAATTAATCAGCCTTCGCGTTTTCTCTCGTTTACCCCGAGACCCCGCGCTCTTTTTCTCCTTTATTTTATTTTCTTTTATGTATTTTCATTCTTTTTTTTTGTTTGTCCTCGCTATTACTACTGCTATTATTATTCTTATTATTATTTATCATAATTATTATTATTATTATTTTTGTTACATTTTTCTTTGCGCGTCCCGCGGTAGTATTTTTTTTTCTTTTTTTTTTATAAAAAAGAAAATTGTTTACACACAGGCGGCATGATCCTCGACTCCTCGCTTCGCTTTTCTGTTGCTTCGGGTAGTAGTACGCGCAGCTCGATGGAAATGAAAGGAAAAAAAAATGTCGCAGCGGCACGGTCCTTTCGATTATCGCGTTATTTACATGCGACGTTCACCCGACGATGCTTATCCCCAATAAAGTGTGTGTAGGTGTGCAACCCTCGCGGGGCTGGAGTGATTGTTTTTTTTTTTTTTTTTTAAATAGTCAAGCGCGAACTTTTTCACTTCTGGAGACTGCGCGCCGTCGCAGTTGTAAAAGCTCCTTGCGTAATTATTTCGTGACGACGAGAATTTTCGTATTAAAAAGTGCCGAGTAATTTAGCCGAGAGAGAGACGGAGATGGCCAGATTGCTTTGTGTCTTGGATGCGCACCGTCGATCCCCTAGATAAGATAGGCTTTCAATTGAGAGCAGCGCGAATTCAGATTAACGATTTGTCGTTGGCTTCTCGATTTTTCAGGCTTTGCCGGAAGAGTAAGTGAGATAAGCGGCGTCCCGGGGTCACGGAACGTCCGGCCAACGCATTCCTCGGCTCTCGGTTCATTTCGTTCAATGAACTTAAATTAAGAACCAAGGGTGCTACGCGATCGTGGCTTTCTTATTTTCTTCTCTGTTTCTCTCTTCTATCTCGTCCGCGAACGTATATGTAACTTTTTCAACGCGCCGAATGACAATTGAACTGAAATCTTGTCGTCGCTTTTCTTTTGTTCGATGGCCTTAAGTTCGAATTAAATCTTATCAATGGCAATAGTGATTACAAAATCGCAGTACATGGGCAGTCCGATTACGTAACGACGAAACGTGAATACAAATTTTTAATTACATTCGAATATTTTGTTACGACGACAATACACAAATCGTAACAGAATATTTCACAATTCGTCGCTTGACATCATTAAATTATACGCACAGTAATTGGATAACGCATTACACACTTTGGCATCGCACGCGGTTTTCTTTCTTCTTTTATTATTATTATTATTATTATTATTTTCACTTTTTTTAGTCTCTCGGGTACAAAATCGCTGCGACATTATTCTCGAGGTCTAAAAAAACCGAGTCGCTTATAAAACGCAGTGACAAAACCATGCAAAAAAATACCGCAATTAACGCGTTAATCGAGCGGGCTCATTAAACCGAAAATGTTCTCCATCAGACGCTAAACGAAACGATGGGATCGCGGGATAAAGATTCGAATAGCAATTAAAACAATCCCCGCGCGCGAATCGCCTTTTTTTCCTCCCGCGCGACGAGCTCGATTATCCGCGATACAGCCCCTCCTAACGCGATTAACGCAGCCATTACTCGGGCAGTTCGCAGCCATCTGCCGTTGATTTCGCTTCGTCCTCGAGGCTCGAGCGTGTACAGCCGTCGGACCCGGGGTCACCCCCCGGAGAAACGCGGACGACCCTCCGGCTCGGGGACGAACTTGGCGACTTTTTCCCCCCCGCCGGGAAGCGGGGGAGTCGACTCGAGCGCAATTAGAGTTCGACGAAAGTTCCGACTGAAGGGGAAGGGAGGGGGCATCGATCGGAAGACGCACACCTTCGAGGGCGCGAATCTCGACGGAAAATTTCCCCCGTTCAAGTTGTATTGTCGTGTGCGCACGCCCTTCGGATATACACGCGTGCGCGTGATATGTGCTGATATGCAAACGGAAATTTTCCCTCTCGATGCGCATCTGACGTGAGTTGAACTTTCATATGCGTATAGGTATATATATATGTAAGGATATAGGGGAGGAGAACTGAGGAGATTCGCCAGTGATCCGATATCGACGATATGACGTATTCGTTAAATACGAAGCGATTCAACGGAAACGTACATTTTTTTTATCAAATAAATGTGGGTAACGATTTGATTTACGAGTCAGTTTTTTGAATGTAGTAGTAGAGTAGTATTTTTTTTCTGGATGTGTACAACACATTCAAGCGAAACGGGGGGTCGGTGTGTGATGGATTGATTCTTCTTTTGTTTGTAAAATGATATTTGGGTGACCGATTGATATTTTCAACGTTAATGAAGAAAGTGCAATTATAGCGTGATATGTTCCACAGAAATATTTGATATGAAATTGAACGTAAATTGTCAGGATGACATGTTTTGAAACTTATATTGATTGTACTTTTATTTTAACATGATATGTGCGAATTTAGAACTAAGAGTATGTTCGAAATATGTGCGCTCTTTTATCGCTATTATTGATCGTGATATTATTGCTCTCGCGTCTGTGAATAATAAATTTTGACTTCCGTACATCAAATAATTAATAATCGATATGCTTCGGTTTATATGAGAAACAAAAGATTATTTGCTCTCGGTAATGTATCAATAATCGATTGATTTATAACGGGACGAATTTCGAATCGCCAGCGCCGCTTATTTTCGAAGCGCACTCGCGAAATAGTACGATACGGATAAATATAGCCGCGAATGTTTTTTCTTAATTCTTAATACACTAAAATTCGACATTTGATATTTGCAGAGATTCCGACTTATGCTGGATTTTGTTTTCATTCTCAATTTTGCCACTGGGGGCTTAACCGTCCGCTATCCCGATTTTTTTGGTCGAGAGAAAAATGAAATGACTGTCAACATCGACCATTTTCTGGAAAAACTTGTGCAACCCTTCAATATAAAAGTTCAACTGCAAGCTCAAGCAAATTGTTCGACAGCCTCGTTGTATTCTGTTTCGCACGGAAGAAAAAAATGCAGTGCAACGCGATATCCAATTTTTCTTTTTTAACGAATAGCCTCTCTCACAATTTTGAGCGAAACAAATTATTGCTGATTTCCGGACTCGACCTTCCCACTCAATGATTAACGTTTACTATTTCTTATGTCAGTTAATTAACGAGTAGACCACTTTTTCGATGATGAAAAGATGCTTGGAGGTGAAAAAGTACTGTTCGCTTTCTTTTAATTTATAAATTTAGTTTTTATTTTCCAGGACGTGTAGAGATTACTTCGAAATTCTCAGGAGCCAAAAAAATTAACAGACAGAGTTGGATAACTTAACAAGGCACAAGGAACGTGTAATTTTTGTATGCTATACTCATTAAAAAGTGACGGGGTTACTTTGGATCGGGGATACTTATAAACGAATTTATTGAACTGGTTTTAAAATTCAACATTTTAAAGGAGTGAAAGAGAGAAATGATCAGTGCAGTGAAACACAAAAAAAGTAGGAAAATAAGCGGAATCGTTGAATAACTTTATCGGGCCGGTATAAAGTCTTAAAATCAAATCTGTAATGTCACGTCACTGGTCATACAACAATACAACGATCAGATTGTAAATTTAATCAATATTCGTGGAAAATATCTCAAGATTTCTTCTTCTTTTTTTTTATACAATTGTCAAACATTACCACCCTTCAAGTTTTATATGAGCATTAAAAGTTGAAAGACTCAACGTGATTGGCAAAGGTCACGCACGCATTTCCAGAAAAATTTACGGTCGGATTAACATTTGTAACTGTTATTCATTACTCCTATTAAAACTTTACGTGTTAAAAGACGGTATATAGCATCCTCTTAATTTAACAGCTTCAACTGTAACAGTCAAATTTAATCGTTTTCAATTACTGAAAGCGCTCCGTTAAATTTTCAACGACATTTTTTCATTTCCCCAGTTACTTCACCGTTTAATCAAGTGCTTCATCAATACTTTCTCCCTTTGACACGGTGTAACTTCGGCCACCCCCTTCTCTTTTTACGGCGAGCCTTTCGCCTCGTTTACGGAATTTAATTATAAAAAATAATGCCCCCACCCCCTACAACAAATGCAAATTTAATAACGCGCAGACAGCGTTAAAGCTTAATTAATCGCCGGGAATTATCGATTATTGCTTACAGCGGAAACAAATGATTCGTCAATAATTCGTTTACAGATCACACCGGCGTGAAAAGTCAATCGAACGCAGAAAATAGCTGTTCAATCGGAACTTGAAAAGAAAGGGTAGAAAAACAAAATAATCCAGTCGATCTTCCGGGTTAAATGCTCGACGCCTCGCGCAGGATCTCGTAAAATCCGCCACCTTAATTAGTAACGGGAGAGCTCTCGAGGCGGCTTCTCTGCGATTGCGAGCCTTTCAGAGGTACTACCGAGAGGCTCGGAAAAAAAAGCGCCGGGACTCTGCGTACGGCATCCCCGCCTAATTGTTTTGGCAGCGTTTCAAGGATATCCCGTGACCCGCGACTCATACCCTAGAGCTATTACGTTCCCGGCGTAAGACGATCCCGGAGTGAGAATGTCTAATATCGCTGAGTTTCTACGTCCCTTGAGTTTCTTCCTCCGATTACCTGGGACTGACCGATTGCAACGGAGAAGAGCGGCAGGGGTACCCCCTCTTTGTTCCGCGCCGAACAATGACGAGCTTTACTCGCTCGTTTGTTCCGCGAGCGAGTGATGGATGAACGGATGCACGCAGGCTTTTTTTTCTCTCGGATCTCGCCTCCTTGTTTCGCGCCTTTTTCCCCACCTTTATAGGAGCTTCCCCTTGAACCTCTGCCAGGGTATGGAATTTTTTTCTTGGATTCGGCCGCGAAAAATCTTTGTTCCGGATGAATAATGACGCGGGGAGTGCCGGAAGGGGGCGAACTTTCGCGCGACAAAGTTCGCGCTCGAGCGAGGCCGTTTTAATACTTATGTAGGTCGACTTGAGCATTTTCTTTTTTTTTTAAACTCGTTCGGTGGAGAACGCTATTTACCCCGCTCTTTCGCGGAAAATCGATGCGGCGTTTCGCGCTAAGGTGAAATCTTACGAGGCTCTTCCGACCCTGTTACTACAATTTCGAATTTACTTTCTTTTTTACTTTGGTGAATTTGCATTGTTCCGGCGTTGTAAGTAACACCGTAATAGAATTCGTGCGCGTGATTTTTTTTTTCGACCTGGCAGTCTTCAGAAAAAGTTTGCACCCAATATTTAGTTTCTTTTTTTCGCAGTGTCTGTGTACATGGTTCTTTCGTTCAGTTAGCATTTTGTGTGCATTTCCGTATTCGGATCTCCACGATTTCAAACAATCGAATAATTTTTGTACGTTATATAATGCAAGTCTAATGCATCCGTAAAGCGGTGATTTCACGAAATTTAATTTCCTCAATAAAGCTCAAAAGGGCGATTAATTTTCATGAAAAAAGTACTTACATCGGAAAACGCGGCCAAATCAATCACACTTAAAAAGTTTAAATTGTGATTGCGGCCGCCTCCGGTTGAGCTTTCATTAATAACGCGTCAGCGCCGTTTTTTTCTCCTGCCATCAGTGAGTCCAACTGGCCCCCGCCGAAAACGCGAAACTTTCTCCTTCCCCGCGTGCGTCAAATTTAATTAAAACGTCCCTCTCGCCGCGACGGAAGACGAATTGGCTTGCGGTTGAATGAGAAAAAAGAAAAGTCTCGCGCCCCTCGGAAAATTCGTGTAGCAGCTGCCGAATTTCCGGGGAAATCGCTCGTCGTGCTCGCTCGCGCAACAAAGACTGGTCTATTGATTACAGCGCACAATAAAAATAAAAAAAAAAGAAGAAAATAAATAAAGCTCCCGAATTCCCGGCTACAAAACCGCGGCCAACAAGGGGTCACATCGAAAAAAGAAGGACGCAGTATACAATCAATATCAATATCAATCGCCAAAGGAAAGATAAATCAGTAGCGGCGAGGTACGTGCCGCGGCAACTAAATGGACAATGGACCCCGCGAGGAATTAATCCGCCGAATAAACATCGAACAGGCCGTCGTTACGCTCTGCTCTTAAGGAGTGCCCTATATACGGTCACTTCGCGCGTACACCTGTCATCCCCCTCCCCACCACACACAGAGTCATCCGCCGGCAAACTGATTGCGTCCATGAATATCCCATAGGAGTGTATACTGGTACGTGTGCCAATATCTGCGCAGGTGTGCCCTCCGCTATGAATATGGCACGCGTGTGCGCGCGCGCGTCTGTTTGCGTATAGACGCAGTGGCTGTTTGCACGTTTACGTAGTTAATTTGGGTGAATGATTATGTACGCGGACCCAGAATCGTTTGTATCCGCGGCTATAATCGATCCTATTTTTCATCCGGCCGATAGCTATTTTCCCTCTGCCTTACTCGACTCCCCCTCCACCCACCCCCACGGCTCTGGCTAAATATACGCGCGTGTCCGTGTATGCAAGTACACGTTGACCGTACGCCAAGGTGCGTTTGCGGACCCTCGCGTACACGTAATTACGCATACGTAATTACGCCTGCCGAGCGTTCGGCCAATCCCGGCGACCCCGTCGTATAACTATACGTTCCTGCAAATTTTTTTTTTTTTGGCAGAATGCCGACGGATGAATGAATGGCCGCCACGTGAGTGATCACGATCGACGCTCGTTAATATAAGCGTCGCCCTCGCAGAAGGCAGCCTGGGGGGTGGGGGTTGGCTCGAAGGGAGGCACCCCGAATTGGAGCGGCGCACAATGCGAGAACGGGGCCCCGTTGTTTAGCTGCGCAGCGGACTGCTACTTTTTTTTCTTTTTTCAAGCCTGGATTACTTTGCCCGAAGCCCGGCTGAAAGGAGCGCGCGCGCGTGGCTCTTTTATCGCGCGGAAATTGCCCTTCTCGCGCTGCGCGCCGCTCTCCGCACTCCATCCCCGATGCCCCCCTCCCTTATAAACCCCCGGCCTTTTTTTCTCGCTCGATGGGCAGCCGCGTTGTTTCGATTTTTCACGGACGGGTGCCGGTAGCTTTTTGCCGGGTAGCCGCGCGCGTGCCGCGGGAATTCACGATGAGATTGCATCTTGATTGTCAAGTTCGAATTTTACATTTTTATTTGTTCGCCGCGGCGTTTTCGTTTTCGTCTTTCTTTCTTTTTCTAAGAACTCGCTTTGCTTTTTTGCGATTTTTGCATTGAGATGAATAGTGCAGCTTGTCGGAGAAAAAAGAATTTTAGATGATTTAAAGAGGAATGCATCGAGAGCTCGCACTGACTAAGAAAAATCGTAATTCGTTTAAAAAATTGCGAAAGATGTTACCTCAATGAGAAATTTCCTTTTGAATACCTTATATAACAAGCTTTCAGTGAAAGAGTTACAAATATTAAACACGAGCGCTAATGAAGTATTGCATTTTCAAAAAGTTCAAACATTTTGCAGAAATGAGCTTTCGATGAAAGATAAATTGTGTACATTTAAATGCATTTAGAATCGAAAATAATCCGTAAATAATAGTTGAGCATTTAATTAATCATTTTAAAGTTAACATTTCACGCGAATTTGTGGCGATTCATTGAAATTTGTGTGTGCAAAGTCAAATCCATAGTATTATATCGAGGTATTTGAACGAAACATACAGAATTTTTTTTAATTTATCTTTTGGATCCTTTCTGCACGAAAAACTGAAAAAAATTTATTGATTACACAAAGCTTCCTCACGAGAGAGTAAAATACTATGGAAGTTAAAAATACTGGAAAGATTACTAACGGTCTAAAAATGTTTCTAATATTTACGCAGTTATATTCTTTTATCTTTTCTAACGAATAAACAAACTTTAGAAATATCTTGTGGCTCGCAAAAAAATTTCCACGTAATTAAACGCGGAATATTCTTTAAAAAAGATCAGATCTAAAAAAATGTAGATTTTTTTTAAGCAAGTTCAAACATATAATGCAGCATTGAAGCAAGTTAACATCGCATTTCTCATTGTAAACATGCACATAGTCATCATCAGCGCATTGAATTCTGGTCACGATAAGTTCTCTACTTTTTCAAGCAAACGTGTGGAGTATACCTTGGAAACTTCGAATGCAGCCGCCCGGCAAAAAGCAAGCCCGCGGATATCGGGCAGAAAAATCCCGACCGAAAAAAAAGCGGCGTATTCATCGTCTCTTCCTGTGCGCAAACATCAATGGAAAATTTTTTTTGTCTCCATTTTCGCAAAAAAAAAGAAAACAAAGATTCCCGAGCTCGGCAGGGTAAGCCTCGTCGTTCGAAACTGTTAAAAAAATGGGAGAGAACACTAGAGAGAGATAGACCTCAGCCGGACTGGCTATTACTACTTTTTTTCTTTTTTTTTGTGACGCGGAACCAACGTCGAAAGCCGGACTAAAGAACAGAGTCGGAACTTTGACGCTTCAAAGCTCTCGGCGGCGATCGGCACGGGACAAAAAAAAAGATCTCCACCGGCCTCGATATTCGTCCCAATGATAATGAAGAGTGGGGTGAGCCGCCCGCGAGTGCGTCCACGGCTCCCGTCTTTTTCTCTCCTCTTTTTTTTTTTTTTGTTCGCTACGCCACTCGTCGTCGCCGTCCTTTATCCGCAAGCGCGGGCGTCCCATGCACGCAAGGCAATCGTTAAATCGAGATTGCCCCTCGCGATCCTTTGAAATGCAAATAGCGCCGTCTGTCGAGTCCCGCGCGTCGCACTAAAGCCCACCTAAACTGCTCCTCCTTTTTAACTATTCTGTCTTTATGCCCGGGTAAGCGCATTCGCTCTCCTTTTTCACTCTCGCTTTCCTCCGGTTCCTCTCGTCATCGCGCGCGCCCGTGGGATGAGTGAATTCAGACATTTTTTAAGCTTTGACGGGGAGATCAAACGGCGTCTGCGTATTAGTTATTCACTTAATGCAATCTTAGGGGGATCGTCGGGAGGTTGGGCGTACGCGGGAAAACATATTTTCCCGATGAGACTCGAATTTTTCTTTCTCTCTTGCTTTCAAGCTGCTGAAAAGCCTGATTATTCCGCGCAGGCTTATAAATGGATTCGAGCACGGAAATTTACAGTTTTTGTAATATGTAGACATCACTTTTCCATAATGGAGGTTTTATCAGCCGGCGAGGTGTGCTACCCGAGGAGTAATAAATATGAGCCACTCCGTTTAATTACATATTTATGGTCTTTGAGTAACCCTTGTATCAAGAAAATCGTGTAAAAATTAACAAGCCCACGGAGCCTCTTATCGGAGTTACGAAACAAACGTTTATTAACGCAATTTTTTACTCGCGTAATTGTAGTCGCCCCGATGCTAATGTTCGCCACATGCCAGAATTTACGGTCGAATTTGAAATTCTAAAGCGTTTCTTTAGGGACAAATGTAGCTGCGAACGAATAAATTAATAAACTTTTTTCATATACATGCCAGGAATATCTTTTGTGTACAACAAAAATTTGAGTTACCTCCTCATTATTATGCAATCTTCACTCAAATCGCTCCTTTTTGAACTTCGCGACGTTATTGTTATAAAATGATTTCGCAATCTAATTCAGAATAGCGGAGCAACCTTCGGACACGAGTGATGGTACGAAAAACTCATTCAGGCCGCTTTTATATTAATATTAATATAAATTCTTAATCTTTGTTCCCTTTGCTTCGCGGCTGAGGTTGACCCGGACAAAGAACAAGTTTCAGTAGCAGAGACTTTTTTTTTTCTCAAAGGGAAACTCCCCGGAACCCAAAGTATTTCCTTTGATTTGAAAAAACGAAGAAATATACGATATCTCCTAGAATATTAATTACTTCAGAAATTCTTTCTTTACCTCATCAACTAAAAAGCAACGGCCACCTCTGAATCTCTCTAAAGCATCTCGCCTGTATATAAAAGCAGGAGAAAATTATCCATTATACTACCCAAAAATAAAAAGCGAAATCTAAATCAGAGATAAAAGAAAAAGCTCGTCCTCGAGAGGTGCCATTCCCCTTGTTTATGACGGCAGTCGAGGCTCCGAAATCGCGCCGCTAGAATCAAAATCCGACACTAAAAATAATCCGGCCTTTTAACACCAGCGAAGTTGCCCACTCCCGATAACGATCTCGAGTACAAAGTCCCACCCACGTACACGGCAGTCGGGACACTCGCCTCGAATAAAAAGAAACCAGCAAAAAAAAAAAGAAGAAAAAAAAAGAAAAACAAGATTCACCCCCGACCTATCCGAGTGGATCTAGCGTGCGTGCGCCGGTGCATTTACCCCGACGATCTTTACACACGGAGGCCGCGAGTGATAACGGCGGCCGCTCGCGCTTGCGCTCGTAAACGTCCCGTCGCGAGTGTACCTCTATATATACGCGGAGACGCGCACCGCTCTGAGAGATCGCCAATCAGCTCGCACCGAGTGGCCGTCCGCCGGTGCCGATCAATCGCTCAAGGATCTAGCGGGGACGGCTATAGCCCCGCCGAAGACGAGGCGACGTATAGACCGAGCCTATACACCACCCTCCCGTCAGTACGACGGATCTCTCTCTTTTTCCCTTACGTACGTACGCGCAGCTGCACCCTCGGTATTGCAGAGCTGATCTCGGGGGCTCGTCCGATTTTTCCGACGAAACGGTACAGAGTCCTTTGTGTATACGTAGCTCCGCCGTTCCGATTCAATTTTTGCAGATGATTTTCGCTTGCGCTCGTCGCGATTTTTTTTGTTCGTGGAATAGGGAGATGGAGTGCATATAATGAAAGGGCTGGTGCTCTGGAATGTTTTTTCCTTCCTTTTCATTTTAGGAGCGAAGTAGGTGTAAAGAGCCTGGGTGTGTTCGGGCATGCGATATGGCCAACCCCCGTCCTCGCTCAGTCGGAAGTCGTGGCAGTGGCTTGTCGACTCCCTCCTCGAAAAAAAAAAGTTCAAAGTCGAGAATTTCGCGTTCGGCGGACGAGTAAAGATTACAAATGGCTTAGAGCGCCGAGGAGAGGCTGAATAATATAGTACAAACGGGGCCGCGGAAAAAACGAAGCGAGGCGCGGACGATCGTTAAACAGAAAAGTCAGAGCCTCAATAGCAGTTTCTCCCTGACAGTCTTGAATTATTTACAAGACGTGCATAGGCGATGCGGTTTTGATCATACAGTTATTTCCGCCGCGCTCTTCCCGCTCGATTCTTAAGTGACGCCAGAGCCTAGACAGCGACGCGCTGTTATATGCGTCTAAAATAAAGAAAAACGTAAAAGTGTAAGAATGAAACGAGAAATAAAAAAGACGAGTGTGCGGATCGAAACCGCCGCCAAGTACCATACATCGGCTCGACCTCGCGCGGTCATCCACACCTGCACGCACACACACACACACACACTCCGATCGACTTGATTCCTCACTCTTACAGTATCTACCTATACATTCTTGGAACATTTAACAGTCTTTGCGTACTTTAGAAATGATCGGGTGAGTCCCTCCTCACGCGGGTGCTCGAAGCACAAAAGCTCCGGACGCTCGGCGAGGGGGAGACGGTCAGCCGCGGCCAGGAGATGACCGTGTGTTGACACGCGTCGCGGCTTCGATCTCCCCCGTCCGGGCGCAACGTGCGTATACCTACGTACCTCGTGCTTTCACCGCCGAGACAATGGGACATTGTCGAACGACGCAGCCTCCCCCTCCCCCATTGGCCGCACTGATGGCGACCCCCCTGCCCCCCTCCTTCCTCTCGACAACGGCTCGTATCACGCGTCATTGAACATCGTCCACACACTGAAGCGAGCCGTGCGTATACACTCCGCCGACGATGGCCATCCTCTTCCGTCCCTCCGGGCCCGAGGACACTCGCGCGCGCACTGAGGATCACGAGGAGTCACGGGGATGAGGCTGCAGGGTGCGGGGAGCAAAGTGAGTGAGTCAGTCGGTGCCGGGTGCGGAGGGGCGCCCCCTTGGCGTTGCCTAGACGTCCGTGCCGGTGCCCTCCTGGTAGCCCTCGTCCGGCGAGCTCCGCGTCGAGCCCAGCACGCGCTTGAGCGCCGACACCGGCGGTAGCACCGGAACGCCCTTCTGCCAGACGCGGATCTGCTTGGCGCCCGGGGGGAAGGTCTCCTGCTGCTGCTGCTGCTGCTGCTGCTGCTGCTGATGGTGGAGCTGGGGCTGGAGCTGCTGGGGGCTGGGCGCCATCTGCTCCCGCGAGGCGTACACGTTGGCCGAGACGGAGGGCCTGCAGAGGAGCTCGCGGCCCTGGGCCTCCCAGCCGAGGCACTCGGAGTAGAGCAGCTTGCCCTCGTCCAGGTCGGGCAGGCGGCCGTATTCGGCCTCGTCGGCGCCGCGGCCCGTGTCGCGGATGAGGTCCGGGTTGTCGATCGGCATGAGCGACGCCTGCGACGAGTAGCAGGGACCCGCTATGACCGAGTGCTGGAGCCGCGTCGACAGGGCGGACGTGCCGTCCTCGTAGCCGGCGGACCGGCTCAGCAGGTAGTCGTGGCTCTCCATGAGGAGTTGGCTGGCGGTGGGTCGCTGCGCGTAGCCCAGCAGCTGGCCCGGGCTGGGCATGGGCTTGACGGCGTCGTTGAAGCTCGTCGTCTCGACGTCGTCGGGTTTCCGCCGGCTGACGGTGGAGGTGGCCGACTGCGGGTGGCTCGTCGGGTCCTGGGTGTTGCCCGCGCCGTCCAGGGGCACGCTGTCCGTGCCGCCCCCGGGGGCCGGGCTCTTGACGTCCTTCTGGGGCATCCGCCTGAGCCTCATGAAGAGCACCATGATGGTCAGGAGGATGAGCAGGATGAGGATGACCAGGGCGGCGGAGATGCCGGCGATCTGGCCCGAGCCGAGGGTGGACATGCCGGCGGTGCGCAGCGACACGTGGAGGGTGAAGTTGGCCTCGACGCTGCCCGCGGGGTTCTCCGCGACGCAGAAGAAGTTGGACGAGTCCGTCTCCTGGGCGTTGGTCAGCACGAGGGTGCTGAGCTTCCTGAAGCCGCCTTCTTCGTTTATGAGGATGCGCTGGTACGCGTTGACCATGGAGTGGTTGGTGTACACCTTGCCGTTCCAGATCCACTTGACCTTGGCGGGAGGTATCGCCGTCACCGAGCAGACGATGCTGGCGTTCTCGCCGATCGTCGCCTCGGCGTACCTGCTGACGATGAGCATCACCGGTCGGCAGGCGAAGTCGTCGAGGTCGAGATCGGCGAAGGACTTGTTGACCAGTTGCTCGGGTCGGTGGCAGATCGGCGCTATCACAGTCGGCAGGTTGTGCTCCACCAGGAAGGCCTTCATCTCCCTGAGCTGGCAGTCGCAGGTCCACGGGTTGTCGTGGAGCTGGATGCTGGTCAACTTGTTCAGCGGGTCCAGCGTGTTCTGCTCCAGCATCGACAACCGATTGTGGTTCAGCTTCAGACTCTCCAGCATCTCGAGGCCCTGGAAGCCCGTGGCGGCCACCTCGTACAGCTCCGCGTTCGACAGGTCCAGCTTCACCAAATTCGGCGTTTCCTTGAACGCGTTACCCTGCACCTTGTGCAGAGGATTGTGGCTGAGAGTCAAGTCCCTGAGGAAGCTCGTCTTCGACAGACTGGCGCTGGGTATCGCCGACAGACTGTTGAAGCTCAGGTCGAGCTCGACCAGGTTCGTCAGACCGGCGAACGCCTCGCGGTCGATGCGGTTCATGTGGCACCCCCGCAGGTACAACCGCTGCAGATTCGTCAGGCGCACCTTCACGAAGATATTGCTGCCCAACTGCTGGATCTTGTTGTCGCTGAGGTCCAGCACCTGCGTCTCCGGGTCGATGTCGTCCGGCACACTGGACAGCGCTCTGCCCCTGCACTCAACCGTCCGCTTGCCGTTCTTCCACTTGCACGTACACACGTTGGTGCACTTGTCACCCATCGCGCTGCCGGGCCGCACCAGGCACACCGCCAGCAGCAGCAGACACGCCAGCAGCCGCGCCGAGTTCCTCCGCATCCTGCCGAGTCCTTCCGTCCCTGGCGTACTCCCAGCCCGGAGGCGCTCCGTCCTCCCTCAGTCCGCTGCCTCCGCTTCGGCCGTTAGCGCGCGCCCGCAGGCCTTAGGCGGCATGACTCCGCGGCTGCCGCGGGCGCGTCTCGCTCGCACCGCCGCAGGCCGGCTCGCTCGTTCCAGCGCTTACACACGCGGCGCTCGGGGCCCAGCGGCGCTCTGCTCCCGATTCGCGCGACCTACATCGGCGCGACGCGGGCTTCGCGGAATCGCTCACTCCCGGCACCAAGAGCCTTGCACTCCGTCGCGCGCTCTCTCCCCCTCTCTCCTCTCTCCTCGCGCACCCGCCGAGGCACACCGACACACACAAGCACTGCTCCGTCGAGTGGTGGCGCCGCGCGCTTATGTAAACCTCCGGAGGGCGACGTCCGCTGGCTCCCGAGGGTCGCCCTTACACCGACGTGCGCGCACCCCCGCGGAACCGACCTCCTCGTCGTCGCAGCTCGCGCCCCTTCGCAGGCTACTGGCCGCCGGGACAAAGGCGCGTCGGATGCTGCCGTCTCTCGGGGCGCGCGCGCGCTCTTTCTCTCCACGCTGCTGGCGTATATCGCAACGCAACGCTCGCGCGACGCGTACGGGGGAGTAGCGCTGCAGCTGGCGAGCGACGCTGCCGAGCGAGAGGGAGCCGAACGACCAACTGGCGGGCGGCCGAGGGAGCGACGGAGAGGGAAGCGCCAGCGGCGGCGGCGGCGGCGGTAAACGCCGGCGCAAAGTAGGGCGCACCCTTCTTCGTGCCCCCCTCTCCGGGCGTCCTCGTCGCTCGCGCGCTCCGGGGGTGGCCGCCCCTCTCGCTCGCCCCCGTGGGGCGCGCGCCCGCGCATGCACGGGGCCTCCCTTCCACGGCGGCCCCGGAGAGAGAGGGCGAGCGAGTTCGTGTGTCGTTGACTCGACGCGGCCGCGCTACTTGCGCTCGCCTCCCCCGTCGATCGGAGCGCGCCCCGTGCGCACGCCGCCCCAAGTGGACGGCGCAAGGGCGCCGCCACGGCTTCCGCTTGCACGGCGCGGGTCGGGCGCCGTGTCCGCGGCCTAAGCCCGAGAGCGCGCGCACAACCCCCTCGCGTGCTCGCGGGGCCGCCGTCAAGTGGCACGGCGCGGGGGGCCGGAGGCTGGAGGTGTGCGGGAGTACGCGCGCCGAGGCGTAATTGCGTGCCGCGCGCGCCGGGAATCTCGAAGCGCAAGTTTTTACGGATGTCGACTGAGTGCGTTTACGAGGGGGTGGTGCGTACACTCAGCCGAGGGTGGGGGTGGACGTCGGGGGATTTTTACAGGCGGTCGTCGGAGGGGGACGTTTCGCGCTCGGATGAGAGTAGAAGGGCAGCTTGTCAATTATTCACCGGCTGCACTCGCTTTCATCTCGGCCGATGACGAGGTCGAGCGACCGGCTGATATTGAAAGGGCGGCTGGAACGACCCAGACGAGCTCTTGTTTTGTTATTGTATATAGCCGGGCTTTTTTTACTCTTATTTGGTTCACTGTGTCACTCGTCATTTTGCTGCTTTTGTGCCTTTTACGAGAGAAAAGTATCGCGGCCGATTCCTTTCTTCGTGCGAAGGCCGGTTCGGTGGATTTTCTAGCGAATTCCGGGTGTTCGCTGGGATTGTGAATTACATTAAATGCCCCGAGCTGCTGGGATTAAGAGAACTGCAGGGTAGTGTTCAAAATCTGCCTTTACTTTCTTTTTCTGTTCAAGCATTTTTGCTATAAGTGTAGCGCACGTTTTTACTGGCTACGTAGCATTGATCGAGGCAAAAGTTTCTTTTGAAACTTAGAAACGTTCCTGAAGGGTTTCCCGAGAACGTGTAGAATATAAAGTTTCTTTTTTCGCGTAACGTTAGCTACATTTCTGAAGGAATCGATCACGAAACAAAAAAAAAAGAAAAATTCTCGGATTGCGAAAAATACGGGGGCACGTAAATTGACGCGCGGCTTTTTCATTTACTAACTAAACTTGTTACTTAAACCCGAAATGCGAAAATAGCGGAATACATTGAACTTTACTGCGTGAAAAAAGGAAGAGTATTTTACAATTAACGCGAACGACGGGCCAGTTTTGCTAATCTTCCTTCTTCGGTCACACATGTTTAATTAACAAATACAGAATAGCAAATAGAATTAAAGAGAAAATGCAAATCGCATTAAATATAAATTTATAAATTTAATGTAGATTATAAACATCTTATGGAAATACTACAAAAAGCGACAATAGTATTTTATAGTTAACAAAAACGACTAATTGTCCTGGTCATGACAATTTCCAGTCTGACCTCATACACTTTGTCAAGCAACAGATTCAGAACAGCGACGCACAAAGGATTAAAATAAGACATTATATATTCAAAAATTATAATTAAAAGGTGCATTTATTATTTATACTCTATAAAATATTGTACAGCTAATTTCTCCGCGATAAATACAGCTGTCTCGCCAATATAATTTGTGTCACTCTTTAAATAAAGTAATACCAAAATTGTAATAAACATTGGAATCGTCCAAAATAAGTACTCACGAACACTATCGCTCCAGCATTTACATTTGTTCTCGCATATCTCCCAACGCAATTCTTGCACGATTTTCGTCAACCTCGTAACTCTGCCTTTATCTCCCGAGTCAAAAGTCCAGTGACCTCCACAACGAATATGCACAGCTGCGCATTATATTCCCATGTAATTATTTTCCTCGGGCACAAACGAAATAATTTCTAACTACACAAACATCAAAATCGCTCATTCTACACCCCCAATAAAATCCCGTCCGTACTCCGACTGTCCGAGTAACCCAACGTCGCCCCCTCATTAAATGCAAAAACACCTAAAAAAAGACAAACGAACTTTAAATAAACAAATTAAGAAGAATCGTAAACATTTAGAGGCGTATTAAATATTATACGATATCGTCGCGTCGCGTGAAAGTGCGGCAAATCCGAGCGAGCGGTATAAATCGTGCTTTTCCACGGGGCGCATCCCCGGAGGAGCGCGGGCGCGCGGCGGCGAAAAATAAACGAAAGAGCCTCCCCCAAGAACGAGACGAAGGCACTTTTGAATTCAAGACTATCCATAAAGGCCGCGCGAATTTACGACTTCCCGGCGCGCGTGTCAACTGGAAAGAATCCACCCCCCCCCCCTCCCCGACCCCCCATACTTGAGTTGAAAAGACATAGAGCGAGCCCCGGGATTTCGCCGGACAGAGAAAGAGAGAGGAGCGGGAGAGAGAAGGGGAGAGGACTTTGTCGCCATCGAGGCATGCAAGCGTGCACGCGAGTGTACATCGTGTTCGTGCATCTAGGAGAGCCGACGGCCCAGGGGAGGGGGTGGTTGGCGCTGGCAGCAAAATCGAAAGAGGGAGCGAGACGGCGAGCGTCCTCTTTTTCGCCCGAGCATCCCCCTCGGCCGTTTCGGCGGCTTAAATGCACTGCGCCGCGGATTGTGTCGGACGCGAACGGGGAGAGATATGGCGCGAGGGGAGTCGAGGACCTACGTCGGAAACACACCTCCGGTGCGAACGTCACCCCCACCCCTCCGGGTGATTAGTTTTTCTTGGCAGGCTGCGCTGATCCCCGAACTCGAGCACTTTTTGACCCTAATGTAATCGCGATGAGATGACTTTTTTCATTTTTTTAATTCGTGTGTGTATAAGTGAGTTTGGGCACTGCAGGGTTACGTGGCTAGCGTGTTTTTTTTTTTCGAGAAATCTTTTAAAGCGCTAATCTCGGCCGGAGGATCTTCTGTCTTAAATAATTGAGTGTAGCAGTCTTGAAAATTGTCCTTTGACGACCAGGGTTTCTGAAAGTAATTGGAGTTGGTAATTTCCTTAGCGAATAAATGTTCCCATTCATTTCCCCTGATTTTCTGGAAAGGAAGTTAGCAATTGCGTTGGGAATTTTTTTTAATGCTGGCTTGTTTCTATACACCCGGGGTTAATTAGCATTGAAATTTTGTTAAAGCAGTTTGTGACAAAAAAAAAAGACATTCCGATTGAACGTTGGTGTTAGATCCAATTTAAATGCTCGTAAAAAAGCGACATGGATTATTACGGGTACTTAATTGTGTTTGTACCGATTTAAATATTGCGATTGCGTTGAAAAAATTATAATGGCGCATAATTTATTCTATGTTAAAAATAATATAATGTCTTATTCACAAATGAGAAATTACGCACTGGTTTCAACGCGAGCATTGTAACTTGTGTCATAAATCTGAAAAGACATAATATTTACGTTTACATAAATGAAATACGTAATAAAGCAGAATATTATTGCAGAAAAAAAAAGTATATACGAAATATTGAATAACACGTGCACGCATGAAATAATTAAATTCGAAAGCACAAATTTTAATGTGCTATATGACACCTTGTATGACAGGTGGGTATGTGCAAAAATTACCTCGTATAAATTTTTCCATCAAAGAATAGATGTGATCAAAATAATTTGAATAACAAATTTATTTAAAGTAACTCTTTCGCGTCTCGAAAAAGGCATTAATGCAAGTACTTTGGCTGCCTCGGTGAAATTTAAAATTCTTTAAAAAACTGAAAACACGCAAATATTTTTTTAATAAATTTGGCTCATTTATATGAATTTGCAATTCAATTTAGCAATACGGTTTTCGGACTGTAAACGTCAGTCTACAGTCATATCTAACGGAATAATGCTGAACGATAATTAAAAACAGCTTTCCGGGTTTAGGTGCAAATTTAAAATGAACGAAATAAAAACAGTGAAACAAGATGTTGAAATCTTAAAAAAAAGTCTGATTGACGTAACTTTAAAAAACGGAGTAACGAAATCTTTGGAGTAACCAGCAGCTTCTTCAAAACTTTTTCAATCTAGAGAATTTTCGCGAGAAAAGGGAGGGTTAATAGTCTACTTCTTAGCGGAACAAATAATGAAATCGCATGATAATACACTGAAAGTTGGGAAAATTTGTTTAATCCTCTCAAGCCATGGACCCAACTTCTCCGAATGCACAAACACACATCTCGTAAGCTTACTCGGACCTTTACTACCCGTGAAGGTGAATTTAAATAGGAAATTCCCAGTTTTCCGCAGTGTGTTAGTATATAAAGTACGCTTTGCCCTAATGTCCGAAAGTTTGAACACTTATGAAGCGAAATAGTCGCGTAAAGTTTGAATTTAGCCACGTAATCTTGTAAAAATTTAAGTCCGCTTGTATTTTTTAAGCTGCCTCGCGGCCTCCTGAAGTACACACCTCCAAACTGTCTTGAACAGACGACTGAATCTTAATTTGCAGCGACCTTAACTGATACGAAGCCCACAAGTGGATTAAATTCCAATGCAATAATATTAAAGTTTCATTTTCATAAACGCACAATATAACAATTATAATTAACTCATCACACTTCATTTTCTACGTTATTCGATAATTTAAATATAATATTTAGTTGCGCGATTTGTGATTAAAATTATCAGCTTTCATCGTTAAACGATATATTGTATAGATCAATTTTAATTGTATTCAATATTTTTTTATGAAATAACATTCGCTTTGTATTTTTTTTAATTTTCTCGATAATTTTATTTTCACGGAAGAAAAAAAGGCTTCTAATATTTCGTTTGTAGAGCACGGTAAAAAAACTACATAGTAATGCATTTTAAGGTTTCCGTCGCCCGGCAGAATATCGAACCACTAAAATTTCTGGAAAAGCGTTTCTAAAAGCTACTTTTTTTTACCTTTATATCACTTTTCAACGCCTAATCTAATTTTTAGGAAAAAATCTTTCTGACACACTATAAAAGAAAGTTTAATTGAATAATTTAATACTTCAATTTTATTGCATTATAACGCTTCGCATAATACGCGTATATTATGTATATGCTTTATCACTGTAAAGGATATTTAAAATATTTATGGCTTTGCAAATAATAAAGGAGAATAATTAAACTTTATTAAAAATATCTTTAAGTATAATTATCTTCATTCGTTATGATTGTATCTCTATCAACGAATGATAAATGTATTTGTCCATATAAAGATATGCGACAAAATTATAGCAATAGATTATGTTTTTGCAATTTTCATATTTTCTTGTTCACAGATTATAGATTTAATTTTTCATTTAGATCATAAAACATTTCTACTTAAAATTACTGCAAAACAAAAATTGGTTAAGTGACTATTGTTTCATTACTCAAAAAGTGACGTTTTAAAGCAAGTATTCATATATTCAATAAAAAACATGAGCAAGAAAAGTTTGTACACCAAATTTAATCGAAGCTCTTTAGAAAACAAAGAAATCTTGTGGTAATGTATGTTAAATAAATAAAATAATTTGACGCAAACGCCAATCAATTGTTCGCTAAAGAATGAAGTTGACCATGTAGTTGTTTTGTAAAAGAAAAGTTCAGTTGTCGTTAAGCAACAGCCATACGAATCGTCAAGGAGAAAATTAACCAAAACGAAAATAAATTAAATAAGATATGAAAGTGTACCAAGTGTATTTTAATTATCTCTTTCAGCCGGAAAATTTCCTGATGCTGTCGGGAACAATTTATTTTTTAATAAACTAATTAATAAATACCCAGTAATTTATACGATTGCATTTAACCGTAAATAAACTCTTAATCCAATTAAAGCATCTTTCTCAACCCTCCCATTAATCGAATTACTTTTCTCAAGCTAAAATAATCGATATTACCGTAAAAGATCTTACCCTCGGAAAAAGCTTCCTTAATTTTATCAAATCAAAATCAGCCCGGGCAAAAAAGTCACCCATCAACGTCGAAACTCCGAAAAGACGTCCGTCCATTAAAAAAAAAAAGGAAGGCTCCTCCCTCGTCATCCCGGAAAGTCGCTCCCTCGTCCGATCGCGCGACATCCACGGGTTGAAAACGCTCCTCGTACACCGCGAGCACTCAATCGCCGACATTTCTCATGCGCGCGCGCTTCTATCGGCCATCCGGTCTATTTATCATTCCCTCTGTCTTCCCGCGTCGTCCCCTCTATTTATATCGCGGGCATCTCGCGCGCCGGCGAGCTTTTCATCGCCCCGGCCCCGCTTTTCTGTCTCACTTTTCACAGAGCAGCTCCAGGTCCGTGCCCCTTTTTCGTTTTTTTTTTAGGCAAGCGCAGCTTGATCATTCATGATGTTTGACGATTGCCGTCCGGCCCTCATCAGGGCCACTTCCTCTCATCTTTCTTCTGCTCTCGCCTCGGCTTTCGCTCGCCGAAATGGAGAGGAGCGGAAAAAGAGGGCCGCGGATAAAGCAAACGGGACCGAGGCCGCTCCTCCTTTTTTCGCTTCTTATTTTATACGTACACAGCGCCGGAGTCTGAGCGTCGCATGCAAATAAACATTTTCGTAAGTGATTATCAAGATCCTTGTTACGCCGAGGCTTATCGGCCTCGCCGAGATGATTTATTTAAAAGGGTGACGTTTCTATTACGAGAATTAAGGACGCATTTATCGATCGGCTCGCCGGGATCATGACGAATGGGGCGCGCAGTCCGGATCGCCGTCCCTTCAGACGCGCTACTCGCTCTCTTTTTTTCCAAATCGAGAGGAAGGGGCCGTCGCCGCGTTAAATTGCGAGCGGCGATTTAGCGACGGTCGTTCCGACGGGGATGATGAGCGACGGTACGACGATCGCTCCGAAAATCTCCCCGCCTCGATAACGCGGTCCTATCATAATTTACTACTATTATTATTTTTATTGTCGTGTTGAACGATTTTTTGAAAATTTGAGCGGCGTTAAAAAAAAAACAGGAGGAGGGCCTATAAGGTATATAATCAAAATTTATTTGGTCGTTATAGATAAAAATTGACAACTTTTTTTTGCGTGATCCATTTCGCTTAATTGTTTGATTTATCCGACTGATATGTGTTTCGTGGAAAAAAAATTTTTTTGGCTTGTTTACTTTTATTACGGAGTCGACGTGGTAAAATGTACCTACAATTTTATTTTATTAGGATTGAAACGAAAAGGAGGGCCTACTTCTTACAATTGAATTCAATATAAATCTGGATGATGATGAGAGGAGTTATTTCGCTGCAAGAATTCATTAAATTTTGCGTAGTCATCATGAAGACTGGAGCAAAATTCTACAAGTGGTATACAAAAGTGTTACTCCGAGTTCAATCGAGGTCGAGGAGGTAACCGTCCGCCATTCGCTTACGATTGCATAAAGATGAACGCCTGCACGGACACGACGATGGTTAGAGAAAAGTTCAGGCTCTATAACACGTTAAAAACAAATATGTACGTATTTCTAACTTATTACCTTTCCTGAAAATTTCCTTTTATACTTTTCCATGCAAATCTGAAATTCCCTCGAAAAATGTGATTAGTGGCATTTGGTCTAGATAAAAAGTCACTCGACGTCATGTAATGTCAACGATTTTACACTATATTCATATTTTTTAAATGAATTTCACATTTTCAGATTTAGTGAGTTTTTTCGATAGAAAATTGCGGAATTTGATCTGCAGTTGTACGCTATCCTCGTGCAAGTGTAAAGAATAAATAAATAAAGTGCCTATTGTAAATAAAAAAAAATGTCTTATTTGAAAAACCATCTTCACTCCCCTAATAAAATTAAGAATGGTAGGTTTATATTTAAAGGAAAACTACTCCACCTTTTTTTAATCTATAAAGTGTTCAAATAAATTTTATACATACATTTTCAGGATTTAAGTCTACCAACATAATAACTCGTCGTGATGCTAAACCCACATAGGAGCATTGACATTCTCTGCTTGAGGTAAAACTCCGGCCAAAAGACTCGGTCGAGGGTCACATCATTTAAAGGACACCGCAGAGGGTGTCCGGACTAAGCTCGCTTGTTCACACAATATGAAAAGTGAAAAATCGAAAAAAATGTCTTCATTTTAGTTATAAAAAAATTGAGTCACTTTTCATTCCTATACAGAGTATTTTATTCTTCAACTTTTTTATTACGAAAATACAAGTCATACAAATCCAAGCATTCCACTATGAAATTACTTGAACTAACCAGCAAAATACGCTGCTTTGAATTCAAAATTGAAGAGTTGAGCGATTTTTTCGCGAATAATTTACACTACTGAAATAATCGTGCGCTCGAACGCAAAATGTTTTCCCCTTGTAAATCCCGATGCTTGCCGAAAACAAAAAAATATTTAAAATTCAACATCGCTATTGAAAATACAAAAAAAGCTTTACCCCCTTCGGTTTTAGCATTCCAACGAAACTTAAATTTATTTGCGCCCGCCGAGCTTTTGCAAACAACAAGAGGCACTCACCCTGCCATTCCTCCATCAACTTTCAATTTTCCACTCGCGCTGCCCGAAGACAGAAAGAAAGGCAGCGTCTCGACGGGCGATGCTTAGGCTAATAACGATCGCTCGCGAAAAGGAGGAAGGCGGGCGAATAACGGGGGAGGCGACGCGGCGTTATCGATTCCGACGGCCAATTAGGGCTAAAAGGCCCCTTCTCCGGTGGGAAAGAGAGAGAGAGACAGAAGGGTAGAAAGAGAAAGGCAGAAAAGGTGAGGGACGGATGGAGGAGTTTGCGCTAGACTCCGGGAGAGAGCCTCGCTCTCTGCGATTGTACCTCGGATGTAAACTACCCGCGCGGTCGCTTTTTCCAACCCTCCTGTCCCGGCGACCCGTCCCGTCGCGGAAACTCACTCGGCAAAACGGCGCCGCCGCCTACGTAATGCCATGTCTTTTGCGCGGATTCAAATGCGCGAGCGGCGCCGCCGCATGAATATGAATGCGGAAGGGGTGCCGCGGCTCGCGCGCCTTTGTCTTTAATTTAGGGGGAATTTTCGCGCTGGCCGATTTCGTTTAGCGGGCCGCTTTGCCGCAATTCCGATCTCTAGACCGTCGCTTCTTTCCGAGGTTTTCGCCTTTTGTCTACTTGGGAGTCGCGTTCTGACGCGCGGAGACGTCAGGGATGACTTTTGCGGCGAGTATTGTTTTTAGACGGAGCTTGAGCTTCGGTTCAATGGAGTTACGGGCGATGAAAAAAGTTTATTTTAACGTAAATGATTTTGAATAATTTGAAGCGCTTTTATCGGTAGTCAATTGCCAGTCGATTTTTCGATGCGCCGAAGAAATGCGTAAGTATAAATTGTTGCTCGTCCGCGCCTTTGACTTTAATTTAGGGGGAATTTTCGCGTTGGCCGATTTCGTTTTCGCGGGATACTTTATGCTGCAATTCCGATGGCTAAGCTGCCACTACTTTTGCCTTTTGTTCACTCCGAAGTCGCGTTTTGACGGAGACTTCAGGGATGATTTTTGCAGTTTTATTTTTAGATACGCCGAAGAAATGCGTATAAATGGTTGCTCGTCCGCGCTTTTGACTTTAATTTAGGGGGAATTTTCGCGTTGGCCGATTTCGTTTTAGCGGACCGCTTTGCCGCAATTCCGATGTCTAGGCAATTCCGTTTCTTTCCGAGGCTTTCGCTTTTTGTCTACTCCGACATCACGTTTTAACGCGCGCAGACTCCAGGGATGACTTTTGCGGCGAGTATTTTTAGACACGCTGAAGAGATGTGAATAAATTGTTGGACTATTTCCCTGGGAATATATTTTCGCTTGGTTATTGTACTTTTTACTTTTACATTGTTTATTCAAGAGCTTTCGATTAACCATTCAACAATAAAAATAGTATGTTTCTGGAACGTTATTTTGAACTTTAATTTCAGATATTGCGAGGAATAAAACGAAATTAGTATAAATTCAATAAAATATTTCTTTAAAGAATTGACAAGTATAAATTATATTTGCAGTATATAATATACTAAATATTCCATATTCTAAAACTTCATATTTCTAAATAACTATTTAGTTAGTTAATTATAAATAAATTTTGTATTGTTACAATAACATTAGACATTTTCTAGTCGATTTTTAAAAGTAGAAGCTGCAGGAGTTATAAAAAAATCATATTTAATACTAGAATCTCTTCTCATGAAACCATAATAATAGGGAATGAGTAAAGTAAATGAATACCGAAGGGGCAGACAGGGGATCTTAACAAAACTTCCCGACGTGATTCAATCTTGCAGAAAATTTGTATTCTCAGGAGGTACGGGTCACCAATTTTGAAATTTGGCATAGAAAATCAACGTAAGCGGCATACGAAACAGCCTGCTACCACCCGAAAGAGGTTAATTGGTTGTGCTAAATGCCGTTCAATGATAGCTGAACTACACTTTGTACAACGGGAGCGGATAATTTCGATGCTTCGTTTAATTTATTTAATCTAATTGCTGGTCACAAACAAAAAAAAATACGAACGATCGAACAATTAAACAAATACGAAAACACACAGTCTCATTGTTTAAACTCTTCCTCGTGCGCATTAAATGAATATCTATCTCTTCCTTTCAATTTCTTATTAAAGCCCAAGAATTATTCTGCCTTGTTACGCGCAAAGAACAGCATACCAGCGCACAAAGAAATTCTAACCCAATAATTTTTCAACATGTTTCTTCCGTATCACCCCATTCTTCCGCGGCATAACCAAAGTTGCTAAAACACGCCAGCAAAGAGAGCATCGGAATAAAAGCTCCCTGAGAAAAAAATTTCGTTAAAATCGTACACCCACTCTGTCCAAATTCCCCCTCGACTGTCGCAAATAAACAAAAAAAAAGATTCCACTAAAGAGCATAAAGCATTCGACGTCGCTTTGAAAGCGGGAATCGCGAGCCCAGAGGGGGAGAGCAGAGAAAAAAGACAGAAAGCGTGGCCCAGGCAAAAAGCCACGCGACTTTTTCGCGTCTGGAATCTCGACCGAGGGTCGACGACGAGGAGAGTCCGTAATGCGCGTCGCGCCGTCTTGTTAGGGAAAATAGCGGCGAGCGCGGAATAAGTGCGCTATCCCCGCTGATTCTCGGATTCTCCTCCCCCACGTCGCTCCACCCCCGCCCCCTCCTTATGCAAATGCAGCGTGAACTTTCGGAGCGTCGAAATTTCGAGCCGACGAGACGAGCGACCTTTTATTCTCCGCGTCGTTCCTTTCCTTCTTTCTCTTTTTTCCTCTCCGTACCTACTCCGGCGTTGATTAAGGCTCGAGACGTGGCTCGACGCAGGCGTCTCTCTCGTTTCTGTTGTGTGCGGCGTGCGTTGCATCGACGAAAATCTCTCGCGGGTTACAGGCTTTTATTCTCTTTTTTTTGTTGCGTCACATGCTTCGCTGTTGATACGATCGCGCTTCTAAACTTCTGACGGAGCTCGAACTTCAGTTCAATGCAGTTACGGACGACGAAAAAAATGTTTTTTTTTTTTAATGTAAATGTTTTTGAACAATTTAAAGTGCTTTTTTCTGTAGTCGATTGTCAAACCGATAAATTTGATGTTTCAGACATAATTTGACTTTCCCTTAATTAGAGATGATTTTTTATTAAATAATTAAGTAGATTATGAAGGCACAACTTTTTTAAATATTTCAATGCACTTAAGATTCTAAATTCAGCTATTTTATCACGGATAAAGTACTTTAAAGTACCTAAGCAAGAATTTTTGTGTAAACCTAGAAAAATATGCGCGTACACGTCATATCTCGAAAGTCCACGTTATCAATGTAATTAGTCTTTTTCACTTACGTCTAAAGCCTTGATTAATTGCAGTAGATAAATGTCAAGTGCAATAAGCCAATTCAAACTGATGTAGCTATCTGATAAAAAAATTAGATCGTACATTTTTTTTAATTCGATAATACGAAGTTGTTTTATTACACAATAATTCGATTAACTCTTTTAATAATTACATTCGCCTATGATTAAGTAAACCATTTCTTTTATCACCTTTGCACGATAAAATTTTCGTACCCCCGAAAGTCTTATATAAACTCCAAACCGTTTGCGCGCATAAAGGAAAATTCTTATCCACACATTTATCTATAAACAACGAATCCACCCTCAACAAAACTCGATCTCCCAAGCATCCGCTCGCTTCCCAGAGCCAGCACCTTCCTCTTCCACCAATATCTCTATCTCGTGAGTCGAATTCCCCCGAAAACAGATTTTCACCTCTCCGCCAACAAAAAGTAAAACAAACACGGAACACTTTCCGCGCGCGAAAACAGCGACGAGATCCCCCTACATTGAAAATAAATACGTAATTTTGTTACTTAACAAAAGTACGTATTAAAAGTTCGTAAAGAAGTACGTATAACAAACTGAGGTATTCAGTTTAAAAGTCATTATTTTTCTCATTTTTATAAGGTATTATAAAAATAAAGAATAAAAATGCGTAACAAAATTACTTAAGGCAATTTCGCAGTTTTTTTTATAGAAATTTACCTTTTGTTATAAGTAAATTCTCATGGTACTTCACATAATGAACACGATTTCATGCAAAGAACTAATTTCTCTTATGAATTCTCAAAAATAATATTACCGTATAAAACAATTACGTAAAAAATGTATGTATAATAATTTAAAAAATTGTCCAGCAACTCCGAACGCTTAATTTCGTACTTTTAATGCGAACTTTACTCTTATTAAGGAAACTGAGAAAAAATTATTATATAAATTATTATGCGTATGGTAATGCAGCCACGTGCTGGACTATCATTCTCCTCAGAATTTTTTGTCATAAATGTAGTAATTTTTTCTGGAAATAACCCTACACCCAAAAAAAAGAATCAGTTCTTACTGCTTTGCAAAAGTAACCTGCTAAACTACGAAAAAGAAAAAACTGCTTTGCAAAATTAACGTTTCTTAAAGAGCTCTTACTCTACAGAAAATTAGATAGTTTTGTAAAGCAGTTTCTACTAAAAATTCGGCAAGTTAAATTAATTTCCAATTTCACAGTTAAATCTACTGTGTAAAAAATTGAAGTTACTTATTTCTTTGTATGTATCCTATTTCGGTGTATGTACCATACCACAAATTTTACAGCAAAGTAACTTATACTTTTTATATACTGTAGACTAAATATTGAAATTGAAAGTTAATTCTACTTTTCAATTTTTCAGTAAAATTTGCTTTACAGAAAATCCAAATCTACTTCTCTGTAGAGTAAGATCTACTTTAATCTACTTCACAAAACTGCCAAATTTACTTCTTTATACTTTTTTTTATACTTTTCCTGATTCAGCAGACATTACTGCTGCAAAACAGTAAAAGCTACTTTTTTTTTATTCTGCGAATCCTCTCCTCCCAGCGTAATAAAATTACATAGGAAAATTACATATTTATTATCAATAAGGCTCCTCCCCCCATTGTTTCTCCAACTCGGCGAAGAAGGTGGTTATTACCGCGGTCGGGCCAGGGGTGTCTCTCCTCCTTGGCGGAACTTGCGGCATGTGTCATCCCGCGTCTCGGGAACCGGCGAACAATATAGCTCAGGAGCCGCGGGAGGCGGCCGTCATCGAGATTATCGCGGGAGGGCGCGCAGCTGACGCTGCGGCTAGCCGATCGACGCGGCCGATATGCGTGTTTGGATACGCCGCGGGTACACACAGGGAGCGCTGGATTCCTTTGTCTTAATTAATGAGGGAGTTAGGCGCTGATTGGAGCGAGCACCCGTTGACTTAGTTCGCTCGAGCCTCATCCGAGCCACCCCCTTTCGCCCCCTCTAGGCTCAGCCTTCCGCGCGGTTAATAGTCTTGACGCTGGCGGCCGGGAAGGAGCTCTGCCGAGGCACCAGTTTGCCAAGCTGTTTTTACTGTTTGTTCGAGCGACGGAGTCGAATTGCCGAGTAAACATCTTGTTAACTCGTTGGATAATCGTATATGAAATTTTAACTGCTGGGAATTTCGTTTGAACTTTTTCTACTTTTTTTAAATTTTTCTGTGGTGGGGAATATTTGTGATGAGGTGTGTTTTTTTTTTTTTTAATTTTTGTTTCGTTTAAATTCATCGGGAACTATACATAAAGGGGGATTTCGTGATGAGGTGTGTGGGTGTGTTTTTTTTTTTAATTTTTGTTTTGTTTATATTCATCGGGAACTATACATAAAGGTGCATTTTGGATGAGGAAAAAGGTTAATACGGCATGCTGTTACTCGCGACTCATGGAAATGGCACGGCGGAATGTTTGTTTGCTATGTTATTGAAAGTTTTCAACATTTTCGTTTGCAGTTATTTGAGTTCGACTGCGTATTTGACTTTAAATTTTTCGCCGCCGTATCGTATTTTTCGACGAGATTTGCATAACACCCGTGCACTATAAATTCCTCCTCTTTTCACTGCTGCAATCGCGAACCCATGAATTTACTAATGAATTGAGACCTAATTTAATTATTTTTAAATGTTTCCCCACAAATCATAGTAACCACTCTTTTTATTAAGAAACGCCATTTTTAAGAAAATAAAATAAAACAATCAATTTTGTTGTCACAAAAGCGAATATAAATTTCTCGTTTTACTGCTGCAATCGCAAAACAATGAATTTACTAATAAATCAAGCTTTAAATCAATATTTTTAATCGTATAAATAGTTTTTTATTCATAAATCAAAGTGCACCCGTTTTATTATAAGAAATGCCGCATTAGAAAATTGAACAAGTCCCATAAAAGGAGAAAAATTCGCTTGATCGATTAAGTCGTTCGGCTATAGAATTTTAAGCTAAGTACGCGATTACGCCGGGGAGTACTTCTTTTTCGCAAAAAAGAAGCGCATTATCGATCAAACCTACAGAAAATTCATAATGAAAGTAGCGCCGTGATACGCTTTGACGAATAAAAAAAGGGAAAAAATATAATATAACTTCATCCATCTAAAGTGTCTTAAGAAGAAAAAAAATCAGAGTAACACTCGAGAATAAGAAACCGTAACGCCACGTAATTTAAAGCGACGGTGAAGGGTCCATTTTCTCTAGAAAGTTACACTTTTTTAATCTTTCCATCAAACTTCCTCCACTCGATCCCTTATCAAATTGAACCAGACAAAAGTCTCCTCTCGCTCAATACACCTAAAAAAATAAGAAGAAGAAATCTCATAATCCCGCGAAGCAATCCTTTTAAGCACCTCCCACCTAACGTCAAGCTCCACTCCGCATCCTTTGAAATCCAAGAAAAGCCCGCTTCCAGTAATATCGAGCCGCTCGACTACGCGATCGCGAATGCGCTTGACAATCGCAAAATCCACCGGCGAACCTGGAGGCGACCGACGAGTAGGTTGCTCGCGGGGGTGGGGGGGGGCGCCCGGAAGTCTCGGGGCCGGTCATGCGATGCGCTCGCGGCGCGCCGCGGAGCTTCGGCCTCACTCGACCCCGATGCACACAGCCGGCGAAATTAAAATATCGCCTCGACTCGTGTCTCCCCTCAATTTCGCCACTTTTCGCGCTTTGTTAGCTCGGCGCTAATTACCCGCCGCGGCGTTCGTTTTGCGCACTCGCCGTTAATTTTTAAGGCTTTTTCGAGTGCCCTGCTCTCTCTTGCGAGGTGAAAGCCTTCTTTTTTTTTGTACGCGGGACAGCGCTATGGCCAGATAGACGGTTATAAGTTAAATGTAATTTTATTAAATTATTAAAGGTAAAACTTTATGAGGTAATTGCGTAATAAGTGAATAATAAAGTATAGTGCAGTTGAAATTGTTTATAAAATCGTCTCTCTGTAAATTTGCAACGTTCTATTAATGAGTAAATTTTTGGAATGAGGAGTGTTTTATGTTTATACCAGTTTATTTATTTATCGTATAAAGCAATTAGGCCTTTATTATAATAATTATTATTTAACTATATTTATTTATTATGTTATTATTTTATATTGTTGGTTTAATGCACGCAAGATTTGCGATTAAATGTGCAATGTAAAACAAAACAAAGATCTCATTAAAGTGAAAACAATTCGATGTGAAATTAATTGTTGAGAATAATACTCTTTTGAATACATCAATTGCATCGTTGCACATTGAATAGAGTGCTAAGTTAGAATGTATAAAAATTCCCTTGAGAAGAGTGGTCGATATGATAACAGGTATTTCTTAAAAAAAAATACAAATTAACTTAAAAAAGCTTGTACCATCAAAATCTTCTAGCAATACTAATTATATCGCTTAACTCAGTTTCTTAACAAAAGTAATTAAACTTGCATTAATTACAATTGTTCACAATTAATTTGATTACAAAATTTACAGCGAAATCAAATAATAATAATACGGCCTCTCATTACGAGATTCACTTTCTCGAGCTTTGTATGCATTCATACAATAGTCAGTTATAAATATTACCAGACGTACCATTTACGTCGTGCAAAATAAACGTCGCAAATAGCGAAACAACTAAAATTCTTATTCTTAAAATGGTTTTGTAAACAATTCTTCCAAAAAAAATCATCAATTACCGAAGTTCCAACAAAAGCTGCACAACCATCACAAGTTACACAGAAACAATTAATTCGAATGACTCCACGAAAATTTGTCGAGGAACAAACGGCGACAGGAATTGTTAATCTCATCGCTGTTTCTGTAATCACGGCACTTTTACGCGAGATAGGCGAACGTGGAGCAGGGAAGGGGGGAGGGGTCAGAGCGAATGGGAACTAGTTTCACGGCAACGTCCGAATGTAGAATGAGACAAAGCAGAAATGGGCAGTGAGCAAAAGTGACTGAACATGCATTATTCTAACTAAAAGTAGCAACGGCTTCATAAATTTCAAATGCTTCTTTCTGCCCGTCGGGAGCCATGAAATTCCAATGCAATCTCAAATCAAATTGAAAGTTCTATCTTCTGCTTTTATTAGAGCGGACATGGAGTAGCGTGTCATTTTAAGCTATACACACCGGGGGCCCCATTGAACTGACCCGGGCCGAGGCAAAGTTTGCTTAAAATGAGCCCCGTAAACAGGATGTCACGCAGTTTCCCCGCTGAACGATCTCCCCAGCGCTCCTCAACTTTTCTGACGAGGAGTCATTTCGCTCATGTTCGAAAATAGCGCTGCCTCGCGGAGATCAAAGTTGGAAACCTTGTTTTCCCATCGTACGAGCGATTTGTATATCACGTGTAAGCATACATTATTTGTTTAAATTTTTAACAGGTGAAATGTTATTCCAATTGCGGAGCACATCGCGGGGGTGTATTTGCTCAGGTGGAAAATTGATTCCAGACGAGAATTAATCACCGGCGTGTATACATGATGGACGTCGTTAAATATACTGAATGAGTATATATTTGCGTTTGTTTCAGAAGTCGGCTAAAAATTTGACTCGCTGGAATAACCGTTACTCTGTTACAAAGACTGTTACGGAAAAAAACGTGTGATCAAGAAAATTGTTCGGTTTACAAATAAAACTTTGCGAAATATATCCATTTAAGAACCAACAACGATACGTGTATAATAAACCCACTTTAACTGTGAAACGAAAATAATTGCAATTCATAAGTTAAGTTAAAAATTTATTTGGAAGACTTCGCTCTTAATTTTCAAAGTTTGAAATCTTATTTTACTTTCAATGTAGCTCACGAATCGTGTCATAGTTATCGAACGTGGGATTGTATTATTAATAAACGACCGAATTAAAATTTAAAGAGATTTACTCGCCGGAAAACAAATAAAGTTACAGTAATAAATTAGTAATTACAAGTTAAATTATTAATTATTATACACATAATTCAGTTAGAACTAAATATTTCTAGATTGTTAGAAGCTAAAAGATTGTATATTTTATACTTACGTTACTTTCTGAAGCAATGTATTAATACTAAAATTTACTAGATTCAAAACATTATTTAGTTTACTTTATACAAAAAAACTACTAATTCATCAATTTTTTAATCTACTAAAATTAAGCAGGTTCAAACAGTTTCTTCGTCAAAATTTAAATAAATCAATAATTTTTCGACGAGGTTGATTTAAAAGAAATTAATTCATCAATTTTGTTTAAACTACTAAAATTTACTGGATGCAAAACATTATTTGATCATCGATCAATTGAAATAATTTGCCCATTAACTTTTTCGTCTACTTTAAAGGAATAAACGACTAATTTCGTTCAATGCATTTAACTATTCGGAGTATTACAAGGCTGTAGGCAGTTAAGCGCAAAGAGATACATAGGTTCAACGATCCCGCGAGGATCGCGTTCCTTTCGAGAGTCTTTCCTAACATCGATCCCGAACAAACGGCGAAACTAATGGAAATAGCGGCAATATTTCAAATATCGTCATTACAATGCATTCGCATGTAGCCGCGAGAGGCTTTCAGGCTGCCCGCCGGCATGGAAAGAATTTCTGATGAATCGAAAATTTACATTGGCCTTCGACAACTGCATGGGGGGAGTCTTCGAGGCTCCTCATGACGGCTCCCAAAATAAACGTAAATAGCCGACCTATTGCCGCGGTGATCGATTTCTCGGCATTCGCGAGTTTTTCGTCTATCCTTCGTTCGCGACGAGTCGAGTGTCTCTTTTTCTTTCGTCACGAGCGCGGATATTCGAACTCAAATTGACCAGGCCATGTTTCGAGCTCACAGACTGGGTTATTTCGAGATGACATACACCAGTAACGGAGTCTGCGTCAATAAGAGACCGGCGGAAATTAAAATTGTGTTATTGCATTTGTGCTCCGCTGTTCGTTCGCCCAACGAACCCGAGAATTTTCTGAGTTCGGAGAATTGTGGATGTATTATTAAAAAATGATTGATTATTAATTAAACTCTCGACTGATTCATCGTATTTTTATGATATCAGTATATTTATATCGCCGAATAAATCCAACGATAATAATAAAAGAGTCTCTATAAAGTAGAATATAAAAGCGACATTTTTACTTATTTTAGTATGCGACTATTTTTTAGAAATATTCTCTTTTTCAAAAAAAGCGAATATTCACTTATTTTTCGCTGAAGGCTTTTGAGAAGTTTGATAAGCGCACGATACAATTCCAAAAAGGAATTTTTTAAACTATATTCGAGAAGACATTATTTTTCACGCACAAATCAATCCAATATCTATACTTATTTTGGTAGCGAAGGATAATAATTTAAACTAATTTATACAAGTAAGCCCAACTGCTTCACTTATTGTACATATAAGTAATTCAATTCGATTTCACTTATTTAAAAATTAATAACAAGTATCTTTTTTGCCAAATAGATAACTGAATTTTCACTAAATCGAATTTACAAAAGTTTTGTCATTTCAAAGCCCCGAAAAAAATTAAACTTTAAAAATTTCAGCTTCAGCAATTTTCTACAATAAACTAGAAACTTTTGATACGTTGCTTTAAGGCACACAAGATGGGTCAAGAGATTAGAGCGGAAGACCAATGAAGGCCCGCATTTTCTCGCAATCAAAGATCTAAGGGATTACCTTCACGCTACGCTCTATCCGAGAGCAGCGAGTAAATTGCATACGTGACAGGCCGGTGCAATCAATCAAATTTTATATTTAGACAAGCGCACTCCACCGCAAAACGATAAAGATCGCTTAGGTTTATATATATAGTCCCATAAAGGGAGTAGCCAAAATCAGCCGTAAAATATAAATCGCACCAAGCCTCGCTCCCTCAAGATTTTTTCATCAAAATCCCATCTCGTTCAAAATAAAAAACCAAAAAAAAAAGGGTAGCGCCTCCAAAATCGAATATCCACACTCAGCCGGAAGCGTCATAAGCACCCCTCGCCTGCCGGCGCTCTCGACATTTGCATTTCGATTAGCCGCGATCATCATTGCACCCCCAAGAGTCAACTCTCTACTTTAGCTCGTCGACCGGAAGAAAGGGAGCAAAAAAAAAAAATTGAACGGGAGGTAGGCATGTCGCGCGAGGGTGAATTGCGCGTATATAGTAGGTGGCCGCGCTTTATCGCTCCCAGGCGTGCGATCGCGCCGTGACGGGAGTGTCGCGGCTAATAACGTTTCTTGGCGCGTGCGCCGCGCGAGATTCACTTTTTTAGCGGCGACGCGTATATATACATTAGTCAAGGCCGCGAGGGCCATGAGGGGGTGGGATTCTTCCTGACGCCAGTATATAACTTTCGCGGGGGCTCCTCGGGGCATTGCGTCGGACTTTTTTTTTTTTTTTGCTCGCTCCCACCCTCGTCATCGGAGCCCCCCTCGTCTTTAGGCCTCCCCCAGGAGCGGCGATATTTCTCGGCCTCTCGGGCGGACAGTTCGAGGTGAGTCGCGTCTGTGGGCAGGTCCATCCAGGTTGACGGTTATGTTTATTTTAGTGCGTGAACTTGCCGCGTAACAGTTTCTTTTTTCTCTGATGCTTTGATAGCGATAAGCTGTGTAAAGCTCCTGGGATGGGGATCTCTTTTGTTATACCCGTCCGGGGGATGGTCTTGCGGAAAGTGCGTAAATTTAGAGTGGCTGTGGGGAGGAGGAAGCTTCGTTTTTTTTTTTTTTTTTTTTTGACGCTGATTAATTTTACATCTCGGTGTTTTCTTTTTATGTTGTGCGAGTTTCCTGGAGTATTGTTACTTCCCCCGACAGATGAGAATTAACGCTTTGTGACAATTTATGTAGATTATACGAGTTGAATATGACCTGCAGACGAGTACTTTGACGTGTGTGAAATAAAATTTTGCTGGCTTTTAAAAATAGCGAGTAGCGTCAAGATTTTCGTTTTATTAAATTATGCTGAAAATATGAAAGGCATACCGACATTTTAAGCTCATTTATAAGTAATTAAGACTTTGTAAGTATTGGGTACACGTGTACAGCAATTTTAAACTAGATTGGATGTTTCATAAAATGAACAGTGTAATTTTCAGCGTTTAATTATCATGGAATCCAATTTAATAAAATTAATTTTAATCTTTTAGATGTAACCTTAATTGTACCTATAGCTATGAAAAATATATTTTTATAATAAAAACTAATTTGTAAAATAGCACATTCTGAAAATAAATTATTCAATTACTGGAGCACATACGTCATTTTTATCCACGTCAAAATAGCTATAGCGCAAGTCTTGCAAACTATTACCAGAAGAGAAACACAAAAGGCGATTATAAATTTATATTTATTAAAAATGCATAAGGGAAAATTATTTAATACTTTAGTTTTAGCAAGCTTCTGTCGAATTTTACATTTTTCATTGAATTGCTCTTAAAATTTAATTTGTCTTGTTCGACATTCAAATTGCTGGTAAATAAATTTTTCAAACTTTAAACGATAATTTCCAATATCATTCAATATATCTACCGTATTATATTATACGTAAAATTATATTGCGAATAATATTGCGTTCCTTTTATAATAGACATATTTACCGCGATTATTTTATTATCGACTTATTAAATTGATTAAAAAGAAAATAAACCAACCGCAACCCTGCCGGAAAATTAAGCATCATTTATGTTGTTGTAACTATCTTTTAGATAGACTTTTCGAACATTATATCTATTATGACAGCTTGGCATATTACAGTTAAATTATGTTGAAGTATTGACGTTATGAATTAAACAACAATAGATCTAGATGCGTGCGCAACTGCTTGCCAAATCGGTGGGTGTGGTGGCGGTTATATAACCTCGGACTAAAAGTTTAATAGAATTTGGAGCATATTTTAATCAGCTAGTATCACGTCACGGCCTCCAATGTATGTTCGAAAAATGTTATACAATTTGTTCCCTGAACAGAAGATTTAACATGTTCTACCTAAAAGCTCCTTAATTTTCCGGTAGGGAAATCTGACAAAAAAAAGTAAAATCAATGTTGAATTCCCGTAAAAATAAGAAACGTATCGCAGGAAAGGTAAATAGGTCCATAGCAGGCAAACTCTCCACCATGGGAATTGGAGCCGGGTAGGCTTCGACAGCGCCAGGGACCGATTAGCAATTTCGTGGACTGAAATGAACGGGAAATGGTTTTCGAGCGGCGGGGCGCGCGGTTTAGGGTCGTTCCTTCCGCGGATTATTTGACGGATCGAACGATAAAATATGTCGACGACCCCGGCGATGTCGACGGCGGCGAACGCTGCCGTCCTTCCGTTCGCTCCGGAACACGGCGCCGTGGAATAAACGTCGATCGGAGGAAACTTCGCGACGACTGTCGATGCGAACGCGCAGCCGAGAAGGGTGCCGAAACTTCGTTAAAAACTAATTCGACGGCAACTGTGTTGCCGAGCTAAGCTCTTGTCTGTTGATGAGATTTAATAATAATATATTTACGCTGAACGATGTAGCAACAATTTTTTTCTGAGAAGTAATTTTTTCTTGAATGCAGTCGACTGCATCTGTTAAGCAGATTTGAACTTGAGAAAAATGTTTATAAACTATTATTTATTGAATGTAAATTATAACACTGATTGAATAGTTTTTTTTTAAATAAGCTTTTGTAATAATTACGTAAATTCTCATTTTTAAAAAGAGCTCTAATTGCTTCTTTTATGACCAATAGCAGAACAAACGCGGCGAATTCAAATTATTGTAATATAATTTTATGCCAATTTTATTTTGAACAGTTATTATTAAATCCGCGCGTATAAAAGTCTCCACTTTTTTTTTATAATCTAATCGATCGATCAGTCTCAGCTTGCATGCAGATATTAAATATTCTATAAATGAATTTTTTTCTCACGTTTCATAAATATTTTAATCAAACCAATTTACCTAAAAACTGCCTTAATCAACAGAAATAATAAGTTTACGTAATCTCAAATTCTTTTTCAATTCGCAGTCAGCACACTGAGAGAAAAAACTTAATTAAAATTGCTATTGTGATTAGGAAAAGAGTGACAGTCTTGTTGAGCGAGAAATTTTAGTATGAAAAGTAGCAATTTGTAATACTCAAAATAGCTATTTTTATTATTGAAATAGTAATTTTTATAATTTTCGTACTAAAAATTACTATTTTTCATACTAAAATTTCTCGCTTGCCAAGACTGTCACTCCTTTCTTAACCACAATAGCAATTTTTATTAAGTTTTTTCTCTCAGTGCAGCAACACTTGAAATCATTTACTCATCAAGCACCTAATCATCTACATACATCTCCTAGCTCCAGGAAGATTTACACATTTTAAAGTTATAAAAGATGAAATTTCCATGAAGGACTTCATATTCACCAAGAAAACAAAAGCTTATGTACAATATAATTTATTAACCATCAATCAGTCGAGGAAAAAGGCACACGCACTCCAAGGACTGCGATAAATAATCTCCATTGAAATACTGACAATAGCGAAAAATCCGCGACATCACCATACGCCATTAGGGTCGTTGTTGTGGGCGTTGATCTGCTGCTCGACGAGTCGCCTGGTCTCGGCGCACTTGACGCTCTCGTAGTCCCAGCAGAGCGCTACGTTCGGCACGTCGGTGCAAAAGCACAGGGTGCACGACTGGAAGAAGAAGGTCCTCGCCACGCACGCCACGTACTCTGTAAACCGTAAACAACGTGCTTAGTAGTGCCGAGTAGCTCGGGATCGGTAATTCGACACCTAGATAGCAGGGCAAGAACTTACTCTGATAGGTTGAGGGCATTCCTTCGTGGGAGTGCGCCTGGCTCGCCGCGGAGTAGTGCACTCGGTGCATGGCTGACTCCATGGGTTCTGCAATTAGATATTTCGAGCTTAGCATTCTGGGCCAATTGGAGAACTCATCATTAAACTGTACACGGAGAGAAAAGCCTAGTAAAATTATTATACTATTTTCTAACGCAGAGACAAACTCGACAAATAAAAAATTTTACTAAAAAGTATACAGTACAATTTTCTAGACTTGTAGTAAAATTTACTGTAGGTCTAGCACATTTTGAGTATACTTTCTAGTGAAATTTTTTATTTGTCGAGTCTGACCCTGTGTTATAAAGTAGTATAGTATTTTTTACTAAACTTTTCTCTCTGTGTATATAAAACCTATTGAAAGGCTCTTATAAAAACACCATAAAATGGTGCAAAAAACGCATAAAAGTCGATGAATAATGTACCGGATTTTATAACAATTTTCCATTATTTTATAAGATGGTTTTTTATGTATGGTTCTTTTTTATAATTAAATTCAAATTGATATTTCTTATCGAATTTGTACTTAATTCATTAAACTGTATGTTTAAAAGAATTTTCTTTTTTGATAATAAAAATTGAAAAGTTGAATTTTAAATTTCGAAGCAGTGATACCGAGCGTTTAATAAATCATCAATTAAAAAAAAAAACATTTTTCTTCCTGTAATCTACGTTTCAAAAGAAAACTATTATTACTCCTTTTCATTATTTAATTGTAAAAAATTTTCTGCATAAATTCCATAGCTTGTACGTATTCCGAGGAATATATCATTCTAAAGAAAATTCACATTTATTTGATAAAAAAAAATAATTTCGTGGAAATAACAATTTATTAATTAACCGTCGTTGTTGATTCCACTATTTTCTCAAAATCACCAAATCATAAATTGAATCGTGTATAATTGCTTCGCGAGCACGGAGAGCTCCGGCTCTTTGTTTATACAATAACAAAATGTAAATGATTTCATTCTTTAAACTTAATAAGATTCATATAAGCGGGAGAGTTCATAAAGAGTTCGCGAAACAATTAGTCCGCGCAAACGTTGCAGGAATTCAAATGAAGCCTTGGAAAGTGTTGGTGACGTCTGGGTTAGCTACGGCTTTGAGACGTCACGTTTAACTCATAAGTCGTTAAATTTCTTCCGGTTTCTATTCAAGAGTCTGGCCTGGAACTTCTTAGATGATAAGCGCACTTGAATCGCGTTAACTAGTTGATTCATCCCGTGTTAATTCGAAAAAAAAAACAGGTTTTTTCCCTTTTTTCTTATATTAAATCGTTCCCTGCCACGTCTAAAATCGTTTGCCTAATAATTTTAGTACGTCTATTTTCGTTTAAAATAGACACTGACAAAAATAACTATAATAACCGAGGAAAGACCGAGTTTCGCAAAAATAAAATATTTAGTTGGGCTTTAGTTGGATTTTATTCTTTGATGTCGCCTAAATCGAATAATGAACACGCCGCAGCGCGAGCCGAATTTTTTTCCCTATTATTTTAGCCAAACGAAAATGCAACTTCACGCAGAAAAATAGACACGACCACGACCTACAAGTCTCTTTAATCAACTAAAGACGATTTCAAGAAACTATAAACCACACAATGCTAATACTTCTCGTTAAAATCTTAGCGCTAATTAGGCCGGTAAGTCATGACAATGGAAGTCCTTCAAACTCACCAGTGTAATAATAGAAGTTGCCCAGCCTGCTGTACGTGTAAGCCGCTTCCCCAACTGCGAAACAAGTTAAAAAAATTACGTTATATCTCCTATACATACATGCGCAATAAATCAACCAAGCCATAAAATACTGCTTACCGATCGCCAGCGTCGCGACCGCGACAAATGCCAATAGTGTCCTCTTCATGGTGGCCGGTCGGTCAAGGTCTAGGTGCAGCTTCGAAGCGACTCGGTGAACGTGTGACTCGCAACTCAACTCCACCGACGGTTATCGGAACGGAAGCCTCGGCGGCCAAAGTGGGGCGGCACTTTCCACCGAGGAATTTTGAAATTCCCGCCCCTCGCGGGAGCTTAGCAGGGAGCCGATCCGCATCTTATGGAGCCAGACGCTATAACCAGTTTTACTAGTTATCGGAAACTGGATGACGGCGCGCGACGGTCGATAGCGAAATTACGCCGCTGAGCGCGGCTGATAGTCCGTCCCGACGATGGGAACGGCGGATTACTGCCGCGAGAGCTGAGGTCGCGTCGAGCTGGGATACCCACTGCCTCTCCCGCGAGACGAGCGCTCCGCCCCCGCCTGTGCTTATTAATTGTCGAGGAGCTTTGTTCGAGCGAAGCGAACAATGACTAAAGCTCCTTTAGATTCAATCAGGAGATGGAATTTTTTTTAACTCAACTTATGTGTATTTATAGGTGATTGTATCTATTATATATTGAGCTTATTGTTGTATAATAAAGAGCAGAGGTGCGATATATACAATAAAATAGGAATTTGTTAAGCGGAAAACTGAGGACATCTATTCTCGCTGACGTAGTCGCTGATCTGCTCTACTTTACGTTGGTGACGCGCATAAAGTCTTCTTTATCTCCAAGATTGTCCTTACCAAATTAATTAATTAAACGATGAATATGTTCGAGTGCGCTTTATTTTTTAATTTGAAGAATATAGATCACTTACTGCTAAAGTTACAAGTAATTAATGTATTTATTTGAGCTTTTACTGATTGAAAAAGTTTTTTTTTTTGCTTATAATAAAATAAAATGTTTTATTCACATGATAAAATATTGTAGATTAACGTTCATGTACATATGAATGCAGTTTTTTTTACGTTAGGACATTTAATCACCTACAAAAGTTACCACTATAATCACTGTATTTATTTCAGCTTTTACTAATTGGTAAAGTTTTTTTAAAGCTGCACACGAAAGCACAATAATGAAATGACAAAGTCTTGCTACTTCTTAAATTTTCTTGTTAAATATTAAATTGTATTATCGATGATTATCTTTAAAAGCGCAAACATTTTCTTTTTTAATTTAAAATAAATATCAAAACTTGCAAAAGGTAGCAGTATTCCTTAATTAAACTTTATGGAAGCTATTAAGGAAAGTGCCATAGCGAAATAAAACAAAATTGACATTGAAAGCTGTCATATGGTATTTCAGATATTTTAATTGTAACGGAGACACATTAGCGGTCATAGAAAGTCTTTGCTATAGTATCGGTAAGCGGAAAAGAATTTTAGATAAAGGAGAAAAGCTTCTTAAACTGTCGGAAAAGAAAGTCATAATTCATACTTGGCAACGTTCTTCTGATGCTTGAAACTTAATCTTCGTGTCAAACTAGAAGAGTTTGGACGACAAGACAGATGCAGCTTTTTGTACCCACGGTCAATAAATTTTGCGGCGCGGAAGAGACGTTTTAGAATAACAAGACGTGAAGATTTTTTTTCGGGAATTTTCAAAATTAATTTACCACTAAATGTCGTATCATTGCAAGTTTCTTTTCGTTCCTATAAAGGTGACGTGTCGTTACGTGTCTAGACGAGTAAACAATGAATAAATTTTGCAATTTCTTTTTTCTCTTTAGAGTTAATCTCTTTAGCATGAAACTTATCGATCTCATTTCCAGTGTTTTTTTTTGCAGATAATAAAACAACATACAAAAAATTAACAGAACACTGAAGTAATAATTAACAGACATATATACAAATAAATAAATATTTTAAATTAATTCTTCAATAAATGTCAATTACCACCCCCTCAAGTGTCTACAATACATAGACGCGTAATTGTTTTTACAAAATTTCTTGCTCTTCGTTCGCTTCATCCAGATTTCATCATTCGTCACTGAAAATAAAACATACTTAAATTGCTTAATTTAAAAAGTAAATAAATCATCATAAGAACCCTATAAACTTTATCTATAATCTACACAATACTTTATCTACAGTCCCCTATAAATTCAAGATAATACCTATGTATACATCTACATAATGTACACAGAGTCTCCTTTACGCCCCGCTGATTCGTTGCACTTTCCAATCCTATCATTATCTAATCTGATGGTTCTTATCTAGCAAACATCGCCTACCATCAACTGCAAATTGCTCGGAAATATTTTAACTCACCAACTCTGGCGTCCACCGGCTCCTCGTTTCTTTCGACGAGGCGGCAGTCGGTGCGGGTGCAGGCAGCTCGCTGCTTCGGGCTGCAAATGCAGAAGTTGCACATTTGTTTAAAGACCGAGCCAGGGGTGCAGAGATCCGAGAACTCGGCGACCTCAAAGACCCGCCGACCCGCCGCCCGATACTCTGCGACCTTATTATCCCTGGGTACTGTGCAAAGCGCGTAACCGCCGCTGTCCGAGCACCGACACTCCCGCCCATTGTACAGGAACGTACCATCGGCCAGGCAGGGAAATGTTAGGTCTGGAGTGTGCAAATTCGGGAAGAAATTACGGTGCTTTGGTAATTGGCTTTGCCGTTAATTCTAATCTACGGCCGTTTATAATTTGATCAGCGAATTCATAAAAGTGTAATAACGGTCGTAAGCTTTGAAAATTGATAGGTATACACTTGCCGTTAATTCAATTTCGCGGGACATTTTTGAAATTTTCTAAAAGTAAATTTGATTTTATCTTTTGTCACGGTAAGTTATAGATATGAAAACATTTAAGCAAGGAGAAAAAATTTTAAATCTGCTTTTTGAAAATTTCGCAAACATTCCGTGAGAATATAATTAGTGGCGAATATATACCATTCAAATATTCACGGATACACCGAAAAAAGGATAGTTCTTACTGTTTCGCAACAGTAATATAGACTAAGAAAAGAAAAAACTGCTTTGAAAAATCAGTAAAATTAACATTTCTTAAGGTAGATCTTAGTCTACGGAAAAGTATAGATTTGGCAGTTCCGTATATAAAGCAAATTATATATGAAAATTTGGTAAGTTAAATTAACTTCCTATTTTGCAGTTAAATCTACTGTGTAAACAATAGTAATTACTTTTTTTGCGGTGTATTCTTGAAAACAGAAATGAATTGATCATTGTTCCTGTAATACTGTTCATTACTTCCTTGTCGAGTGAAATTAAAAAGACAATACTTCCTGAAGGAGAACAAGAGAAACAACACGAAAGGTATAAAAAATAATAAAACTATCAAGAAAGATTGTTCTGTTACTTTAAATTTTCTGTATTATCGAAGGGTAAAAAGTTTATCCAATTTAAGACGCATAAATTAAAATTAATTAAATTTTATAACTTACTTAGTATTTGATCATTGTGCATTTCTACTCCGAGGCACGGAAATGAATCGCAGTAGTAAGATAATCCATCGGACCTGCAGGCGCACCGGTTACAGTCCGCGGAAAAAGTTGAATATGGGACGCATAATTTCCGAGTCGAGCTGGCTGGATAATTAGCTGAAATTAAATTAGACCGATAAATTGCTGAAAAATTCACTGCGCACTTTCTCCACTCTTTAAAATTCTCATAAAAATGTTATCGCATTTTTCCGCGATTGAGTTAATGAGGTACCCGGCGATAATTAGTCACCGTTTATCGATGCGATTTACCTATTACTATATAGGTACAATTTTAAACCCACCTCGAGAAATAATAGAATTCTATATTTTTCGAAAAAATTGTTAATCATTCGAGCAGTCTTTAGTGAGATTATGACTATTTGTTTTTATTGAATTCTTCGTTTTTAATATTGAGTCTACGTCTAGTGTTTGTATTCCAATAAACGGTTATTAAGAAATAAATCTATGAAATTTTTATGAGGTAGGAAATAATGGAAGATCTACTGAATCTTATTTAAGTTTATTGTTGAATTGACCTCAAAATCAAAAAAGCGCTCCCTGGAGATCAATCCTTATGAAATATTAATACTTTTCTATTCATAAGGAAATCTTACGACAATAGTAAATTATTCGGTAAAGATAAAAATCTTAAAGATTTTCACGCAACTTTTAGAAGCTTTGAGAATATTTTATTGATCTTTAAAAAAAAAAAGAAACTATATTTCATCAGCTTGCAGAACTTCGAAAACTCTAATCCTCTGTAATAATTTGTAAATGTCGTAACTCATACTATTTATTTAACTACCAGTAATATTCCTCTTTAAAGTGTATTTCCGTGACTTTATTTTATATTCTCGTCGTGCCTTGAAATTCAGTTTATTTAAGTACCTAAGTATACGAAAAAAAGTTTATTTTTAACGTGACGTGAAAATCTTACAATAAATCACCGAGGAACACTTATTCTTATCAATTTTCCATGACGGCGACAATGAGTCCTTATTCCAATGAAATATAAATGTATTGTACTTTTCCACTCGGGACAGTCTCTAAGAACTGAACAATGAAGAAATAACTTTCAAACAACTGGAGTTATCCTACATTAATCATTTCCACATTTTCACAGAATAAACAACGAAAATGAAAGGATCGCTCTCTTGAATCTCTTAATATCCCTTAGATTCGCAGAAATATCTACACTCTCAGCAAAAAAATTAAATGCATCAAAAAAACCACTGCTAACATAATTAGCAGAATGCTTTCTCAAAGAGGATTTAATCATACATATATACATTTTCCAAAAAAAGTATTTTTCAACTCAGGACCACTGAAAACATTGAAATTTATCAAAACTTCAGATATAAAAATTTGCACTGTCTCTTTAAGAAAGCAAAAATTTCGCAAAAAAAAAGAGGAATCATACCGGAAGAAACACATAGACCAAACTCACAGGGATTCATCGGGTAGTAGCAGTGCTCAATGCCGAGGCAAGTAGCATCGGAGCCAGTCTCGTCGCAGATGCAAGTATCGCAGCCATGTTTGAAAAGGACACCGGGGGTGCAGGCGTCCGGGGCCTCCGACGAAGTCCGGACTACGCCGTGACGGGGGCGTAAACCGCGCGATAGCTCCAGCTGCGCAGAACTGCAGGCCGCGTGACTGCCCGATTCTGAACACAGACACTTATACTTGTTGTAGAACAAAACTTTCCCTGGCTGACAATCCATCGTTAAATCTACATTAAAAGAAAACAAAATTATTTATTTTGTTAGCATGTATTATTTCATAGATTAATTATATGGTCTTAGCATTTTAGTCGTTAGTTTATTTTTTATTGTATTATTTTATTATAACAGCGCGACAGTATTGAAATACTAGATTTTTATATATTTGAATTTTTTTTAAAGTCTGGTTTAACGTAGCATTTCCATACTTATATAATGCTGTCGAATTATGTAAACTGCTGAAGAGTAACTCAAGTCATGTTGCATTAAAAATGTTCATATGTATTGCAAAATTATCAATAGTGAGAAGTAAATATTTATCATTGTACTAAAATGTTTAATAAAGTGTATCAGTAGAAAAGACTGTTCATTTGTAATTATAGTTAAGCTTCGGTACAATTGACATTCTGTTACGCAATAAGACATGGAAAAGCCAAAGTAATAAAGTTATTCGATTCATATCATTTTTGTTTGCTAAAAGAATAGATATAAGTTTTTAAATGTTTAACCTATCTAGAAATATACTTGCAGATGGATTTTTTTCCAAATATCTACTTCATATATATATATTTATTTCGGCCTTTTTGGCCCAGAAATGGACTTGGTGTCCTACATAAATTATAAAGTTTTTATAAAATACATTTTCCTTATATCTAACTTTCATATTCATTCTACCTAACTCTTGCTTCTTCCCTCCTCCCTCTGTCTATTTCCCTTCCTTCCCTTTCCTTCTCATTCATCACTCCTACACTCCGCCTATCATTACATGTTACTTTCACTCATACTTTTCATACCATTATACACACCCCTTTATATCTACTTCAGTATAAAGCTACAATTTTTAAAGCTGATAATAACAATTCTTAATTATAATGAATTGTGCAGATTTTTCCAAATGACACTCGTTTACGTAGACGACAATTAATAATCCAATAAGATATAAATAAATAAAGAATACATTAGAAAAAATAATTTAAAAACATGTATTTGTGTGTAAAATAAAAAAGCGTAATTTTTACGAAATGGAAATATTCTTGTCTTCTAAGACAAAAATCTTGAAAAATTTAATTTAAAAAATATATACATACTTACTTACGAGAATATCGTAAGATATTGTTACAGTGGCACACGACCAGTCGGTGCAGTCCATTGACATTCCGCTTGGACTACACTTGCACCTGTTGCAGTCTATATGAAATGTTGCATTAGGAATGCAAATCATTTGGCTTTTATTTTCGAGATCCACAGCTAAAATATAAAATGCACCCTCCTTTGTTTATTAAACTTTTATTAGTCACTGAAATAAAAACTTATTGATCACTCGAAATCTTTGCACTATATTAAAGAATGTAAAAAAATAACAAACTTCGTTCAATCAAAATAATTTACAGATATAATAAATGAACATATACGTATGTATATAATTAACGCGAATAAAAATATTAACTTAACAATTTAATTTACCGATAGTCGTGGTGCAAAGTAACGCGATTAACAACAAAATCATGTTTGAAAAATCTCGACAAAGCTTACGAGGAGCCATTGTGAGCGAGTTTTTCACACTGACTCAGATGGCAAGTGAGAACTTTAAATATACTCATCTATATTTTCGTTTTCGCAATAGTCCTTGAACGAGTCTCGAAACGCTGCCAACGTCTAACTTCCGCCAAAAATTGATAGAGAGCTATCGTAATTCTATCTCAATTTTCCCAAAAAGTTGAAAACACAATGTTACCGCGTATCAAATCCTGTTTTTTTTTTAAATTATTCATAAATACACCATATCTAGAAATAAACTAATTAAATATTTATATTCATTTATTAATTCATTAATTCATATATGAATGTATACATTTATCATAAAAGAGCTGCAAAAGCATAGTGAAGCATATTATATATAATTAAATGAACTATTTCCAAAGAAATTCCAGTTAATTTTAATTTTTAATAAGATGAAGTCGGTCTAGACTTTTAATTATGGCAAAAGTAATTTTGTAATCAGTGTACTTCGTACATTGACCCTTCGTTTATTTTCGTTGTTTTTATAATTTATTTATTCTGGTTCCCAACTTTCACTTATTCTTAAAAAAATACTCAGACAAAATATTGAAAAATTATAAACAATAATAACCGAAAGTGAAGTAAGACAATAAGACAGTCATTCAAAATTAATTCTCAGAATTAATAATGAATAATTAATAAATACAACGCCAATCATCACCTCATTAATCATATACCAGCACACTTTGGCCACAAACAAAGCAATTTTTTCTAGCTAATATATATATATAGTAGTTTCCATCTTTTGACTCATATGATTCCGCTTACTACAAGTACAGTAATTGTGGTTATATATCTACTAAATTTTTCTACAAAATTTCTGTCCGTGGATCTCCCGGAAGCAGCGATAAGATAAATTCATAACAATACGGGGAGTAACTACATTTGGATAATTCGTATTCCCGCGTTGTATCCCCCGCTAACTCACATTGCGTACAGACGGAATACTAAGCTGATATGTTAACTATAAAAGCAGCAAGTCGCGGCACAGCTACTCAATAGGCTACCCACTCAGTCTTCTGCCCGGAGCTTTTGGATGCACAACGATGTCGCGCTACTGCCTTCTGCTCGTGACACTTGCGTAAGTCTCTTCTCATCTATGAAATTGGCCGAGACAATTGCCCGCGCGGCACTGGGAAATAAGCTCTTTTCGACTGTTGTTTTACAAAGAAACATCCCCCCGCTGAGTTGCAGTTGCGACTTTTGCTCGCGTACATCGCAGACGGAGCGGGAGGCGCTTTATATTAAACGTTTGCAAGCGTCGCGCCGCGTGTACTTCGACGAGTAATGAGTACAAAGGAAAGGGAGAACAGTAGTCTGTTTGCTTGGTGGTTTGGTAGAAAAAATAATACCCGGTTGTTTTTAAGCACTGGGATTGTACATTTCTATTTTTTGATAAATTTTAACAATGTTTGTAAGTTTGCATTTCTCAAAAAGGCCTTTGTGTGTTGATTTTCAGTTTTGTGAGATAAACTTAATTTGCATACTGTGATTATTTTTTAATTATAAATTTATTATTTGTGGTTGTTTTATAAAAATTAATTAAGATTTAAAAGCGTTTAAAGAAGAGTAAATTTTTTATTTTTGGGAGGCTTGTTTTAATACCAAATACAAACTTCTACTATGGTATAGATGTATATAATTTTAATTATGCATTCCATTAAAGAAGCTAAAAGCTTTCTACACGGAGAGAAATGTTATAGTAAAAATTACTATATTCCGTAGGAACAATGGGACATACTCGACCTATGGCGATTTTTACGATAAAACATACTAAAAATTCCTATGTACATAGCAAAAATTGCTGTTAGTAGTAGAAATTGTTATGTACGAAGGAATTTTATAACTTATATAATAATATACTTATTGTAATAAATTTAATAAGTATGAAAATAATTTAAGTTATAATGCCAAAAATAAACTAAGAACAATATATTTTAAGAATGAAACGATTTTTAACCTTTTCTAAAATATGAATATGAAATTTTATTATGTAAATGTCGTGTAAATACGAGGCTATTACTGATACGTCAATTGTACACAAAAAAGAATTGGAGAATTATATCTAATAATTAAATTTTACGAAAAATGTAAATTTTGATAGTACGAGTGTGCCCCTAGTACTAAAATAATTTTTGTAAAATAATCCTTTTCACACAGTCACGCCATAAATAAAATTTTTTGCACAATTTTTTTAATCGTAATTCATACAAAGTACGCCTAATCAAATCCGCGGCGCGTAAAGTCAGTACCTTATCTCGCATGTCTAATAATAATAAGACACGTACTGAACGAAGGAAATTTTATATTAATAACTGGACGAAGCACAACGTTAATTTCCCGTTTTAGTTTACGATTTGCACTGCGCTCGCGTGCATAGCGACATCGGCGAGCTCATAAAAATTGTAACCAGTCGGCATTATTCCAAAATGCTCGAGAAATAAATCGATTCGTTATTTGGGTATAGGACGGAAGATAAGCGTTTATCCGAGCATTGAATATTCGAAATTTTATGCGGGCTCGCGTGTTTCTGCAATACTCATTCGGTCCACGAAGAATGAATAATGGAAGTCGTTATCATCTTCCGACTAATAAAAATGACAGTACGGCATGCTGGCAACAGTAATGGTATATTAAAAGGGAGACGGGCGTGCTTCCCTGTTAGTGCAAAATTTTCACTCGTCATTGCATAATTTAAATTTTTTTTCCAATTAAAATTTCTGACTGAAGTGGTTGTAAAATTGTTTTGCACCTTAATTAAACGTTGATTGGTAATTAATTCTAAATTGCAATTTGGATAAAATCATACATGCTTGTTAACAATTTTTTACGAATTTTTTAAAAATAATAGAAATGTGTGAAAAGCTGGAGTTGTTTAACCATGTTTTAAAGAGATTGACGTATTTTAATTTTGTGTTTCAGCGTATTTATTTTCTTGACCGTGGATGCATACCCTCGCGCCATTAACGAAAATGTAGAAAGTGCAGGTAAGCTGAAAAATGCCAAAATTTCAAAAATATTATTCATTTTAAATTCTACATACGTACAATATATTAAAGAAAATTGTAAATTTGAATCTTACATTAAAAATAAAATTAACATCCATAACTTAAAATAAGTGTAATTTATTTATATTATCGATATTTAAAATTGAGTAAAATTAATGAATGAACAACTTTAATTTTACGATCTATTTAAGTTCTTTCGTTATCGCATGTTATTTTGCAGCGGCTGTCAGTCCATCAACACCACCGCCCCAAAGATCTACAAGAAAGCCTGGTACATACCTGCAATCGATATGGGACTATTATGGAAACAATTAAAATGATTATAAAGAATATTTGAAATTGTTAGATACAAAAAAATGTTTAAAAATGACGAATTACTGTTAAAGTATTATTTAACTTGCCTTTGACGATGAAAATGTAGTAGAAATCTTTGAATAAATTTCTGTACTGACAAATTATTGGCTAGAAATTTTGTTAACTGTTTACCCTCGCAATTATTACATATAACTTAGCGTGATACTCTAAAAGCGAAAGTTAATTCAAAGACATTTTTAAATACAACATTTATCCATCACAAAACAAATGGTTTAAAAGAGTACATCAAACTCCGCTGAAATGATCTATACGAATTATTACTATTGTTTTTGAACGAAATATACATATGAATAATTAAATAATTTTTATTTACTTTTCAATACACTAAAAAGCTTTTTCTACTTTAATAAAATTCGTTAATATTGATTATCATTTAAACCGAAGTATAAAGCGGCTTATTACATGGTTAAACAAGATTAATAATCGCAGCAAGAATAATGTTGTATCAAGCTAAGTTTCCATCGATTAATTTCGAAAATTACTACACCAACAACCTATTGATTCAAGACTATTTCACTTTTTTTTATATATTTATACTTAATAAAGAAGAAAAAGTGGTTCACGATTGACCCCACTTATATACTTATATACTTAATTTCCAATTGTAATTTGATCAATAAAATTAAACGAAAATTAACAAAACGAATTGCCGCCCGACAAAGGCAACGTTAAATTGAAAAATAACTCGGCAAGATTGCCCCATTGTTAGTGCAACAAAGTTCCGCCAAGATAAACAAAACGGCCACCTAATAAAAGGCCGATCTTTCGCGCACCGCAACTATAAACACCGAAGAACGCGACGGCAAACCAAATAATTGTGCTCGTTTAATTTCGCCGAATTTTCTTCATTCATCGCCGATCGCCATTGAAACGTTTTATTAAATTTCGAAACTCGGCTAATTAGTTTCCATGCGAAGGTAATCATTCGTCCGACTCGCGCTTTCTGTAAACAAAAGAGCCAGGCCCGCTCGATTGTCTGCCGGCCCGTGGATAAAGTACCCTGTATTGTCAATATTATGATTCGACCATTGCGCGGCCGGTGACTGGAGTCTGAAATTTTGCGCGCCAAACGCTTTTCCCCGTCTGCTTCGTTATTACACGCGAGTAGGGCCGAGCCGGCTTCCTTTAACGAAGCCGTCAAAAAGCACCGGCTGTAAAGATAGAATCCCCGAGATAAGCCAGCATCAGTCGAGCTCGTGAATGGGCATCGCGAAAATCTCGTTGTGTCGCCGAGTAGTAAACGCGTACCGGTCATGATTGCTTCTGCGATTGTCCTGTACTCGCTGCTGTACTTTTTGGAAACGAGGGCCCAGGAGATAGAGATACCCAATGTTGAAGTGCCGAATTACTGCCTCAGGTGAAATATATTATTCTGCTTTATTTTCATTGTCAATTTAACTTTAATAATTTATTGCGTCTCTCTAAATATGAATAACTGAAATTCACATAATAACTTTATACGCAGTAACAAGTTGTTCACATAACGTAGAATTTATTATAGTGTATATTCACTTATTCGTTTTTAAATAATATCTGAAGTTATCAGTGCTTTCTGCAAATCAATACGAGATTTCTTAAAAATATTTTTCTTGATCTTTAAAAATCTTGAGATGATTTATGTTTTAATACTTTTTTTCGACGATTTAACAAGAAATTTTAATTTAACTATTACACTTCAGTCCAATATACTGCACGGGTATACTTTTGCACACTGTGCAAATGGCCGGGCTCTACCGCGATAGCAAAACTTTTGTGGATTTGTATCAAAAACACGAAGAATCGGTTACGCTCACTAAGTAAGTTAAAATCGCCACTTTATACTTTTCCTATTGTAGAGTGCACTAAATAGTTTATTCACCGAATATTTCATTTTCATCAATAATGCCTGGCAGCTTTTACAATTTGCTGAAATCGTCGAACGGCAGTCCGAGCGAAGCCCACATTCAGGAGTTCGTAGACGAAAACTTTTCGAAGGTGGACGAGTTGGAATTAGCGAAACTGCCAGACTGGAGAGAAAGGCCAGATATAGTTGATGAAATAAAGGATCCACACTACAGAAATTGGACGATCGAGCTCAATCAATTATGGGCGAAACTGGCGAGGCGGATAAAGCCTGACGTACAACGAAATCCGAACCGTTATAGTATCATTTACGTTAACAATTCTTTCATTATTCCGGGAGGTCGGTTCAGAGGTTCGTATATGAACGGAAAAAAAGCGATTTTTTGGTTGTCATAGAGAACTTTCTCTTGATAGACTTAAAACCTCTCTTTTCTTTTAACGTTGCCTTTTTTTGTTAATGTTGTACGTCATTTCATTTAATTTTTAATTCATTTTTTTTATTTTTATCTTGTAGAATTTTACTACTGGGACAGTTATTGGATTATCGAGGGCTTGCTTCTGTCGGGCATGATGGATACCGCGAAAGGGATGATTAATAATTTTCTCTCAATGATCGACAAATACGGATTTGTGCCCAATGGTGGCAGAGGTTTATTACCTCATGAGGAGCCAGCCACCATTACTCCCTCAAACGGTCAGTAAATTTAGATTTTAAATGAAACTCTCAATGCATGAATAATAAACTAAAAAAAGTTTTTCGTACAGATCATTAGACATTTAATAATGTTAGGATGAGTGCAAGAGTTTTTCATTGAAAATTTCGGGATGGGGTTGCAAAAATTACAAAAAAGTCTCTGTAGTTTTCAGACTTTTTTCATCAAATTGGTCTCTTTATCTCACGATTATTAAAAGAACATGTGTAATTACTTTATATAAAATACAAAAAACGCTATAAATATTTTTCATAAAAAATAACTCTTGTTATAAAAATTTAAAATCCTTGAGAAAAATTAATTTATTTTTAGTGAAAGTAATTTACATGGAAAAATAATTTTACTCGCATTTTAAAATCCCCAAGAAAAAAAATGACAACATTGTTATAAAGGTATGGAGGTACTGTCAGCTGTCGGGCGATATGGAATTCGCCAGATCGACGATCCTCCAACTCGAGGCTGAATTCCAGTACTGGCACGACAACAAGACAGTGCGAGTGAGAAAGGGACAGGATGAATTTTCAATGGCCCGCTACCTTGTCACAAGTCCTGGTCCTCGTCCTGAAAGTTACAGGTATACTGCACTTTCCGCAACCACTCCCCTTGTATTTTTTTTCATCTCGGAGAAAATGTACAAAGTTTGAATGCTGGATCGACTCTGATGGTATCCCGATCTTTTATTTTCGAATAGGGAAGATTTCGAGGCGTACGAGCAGGTGAAGGACGATGTGGAGCGAAACGATTTTTACCAGCACGTGAGAGCGGGCGCCGAGACCGGCTGGGATTTCTCGTCTCGTTGGCTGAACTATAATGGCGAATTTGTCCGGAGCATCGGGAACATTTCCACTTCCGACATCATTCCGGTTGATCTTAATGCCTTCCTCGAGAGGAACGCCAAAATTTTGAGCAAACTGCACTCCATGTACGGCAATCAAAAAGTAAGTTCTCTGACTTTCTGTTACAAGGTTTTTTTGTTCAAATATACGCGTGAAATTTTAATATTTAGTTTCATTTTAATATAGATATATTGCAGTTTTTAAATATTGTAATACAAATATAATTCAAAATTCACGTAAATATAAACGTATAATGTAGAGTATATATTACAAATACAAAAATAAATAGCAGTAAAAAGATAAGATTTTATACTTAGGAAATATTTACTTATATGAATATAATGTTGACTCTGAAGAAATATTAATTACACAGTAATATTTCATTAATATTTCCTTTTAATTGCAGAAATCGTTGTACTACTATGAAATTTCCAAACAGTACCAAAGGGGAATTAAAAGTCTTTTATGGAACGAAGCTGATGGGACTTGGTACGACTTTAACATACGTACGAAGAAACAAAATAAGCGATTTTACTGCTCAAATTTAACGCCGCTGTATACGCAAAGTTTTGATCCGAAGCTAAGCAGCATGTATGGTCGGCGAAGCGTGCAATACCTGAATCGAGTGGAGGCAACTAGAACCAGTAAGTTTCGCCATTAAAAAGTAGTTACCAGCGGTACTACGCAAAATGGCTCGTTCGCCAAGAAAAGTTAACTTAAATAATGGAATACTTAACAGCAAAGTGACTTAAATTATTAACGACGAGCGAACATTTCAGCGACGGGCTCTATACCGGCATCACTCGATTACACCGGACAGCAGTGGGACTATCCCAATGCCTGGGCTCCTCTGGTCTCCATCGTAGTTCAAGGATTGTACTATAGCAACAGCTTTGCTGCCAAGCGAATGGCTAGAAATATCGCCTCCATGTGGCTGAAAAATAATTACGACGGTTTCCTTAATAATAATAAAGCAATGTTTGAAAAGGTAATTTTAATCCGTATACATATATATATATATATATATATAAATACAATTTAATAGCATTTGAATATCAATTTTTTATAGTGATACCTAGTATCTAAAATTTAAAATTTGGAGTGCACTCTTTGTTTTGTTTTATAAGTGCGTAACAACGTGCGCTGAGAAACTACTACATTTCTCTGTAAACTAAGTTCGATGAGGGTAGTTAAATTTACTTTGGCGTTAAACAAATGTTGGATTAAAATTATTGTTGGAAAAAAATCCACTTTCCAGTATAATAGCTATAAAAAATTTATTCGTCACTTTTGATTACTGGAACTGTACACACTTTAAGTACTGACATAATGTAAGCTATTTATACACTATTAGGACCCAAACAGTGCTCTTTATCTCTACTACTGTTCCATCAAAAATATTTGAAATTTTTATTTATTTGTGCACTTGCCATAGCTTTTTTTCCAGTATGATGACTTATATCTAACCAGACCAGGCTTAAATTACTCTTCATAACTTGCACCTCAGATGTAACGGATCATCTTTTTGAAATAAATAAGAAAAAAAATTATTACAGACACTTTCGTGCAAAATATTAATAATTGTCTAATATTTTGTACGTAAATGTCTATAATAATTTTTTTCTTATTTATTTCAGAAAGGTGATCCGTTACATCTGAGGTGCAAGTTATGAAGAGTAATTTAAGCCTGGTCTGGTTAGATATAAGTCATCATACTGGAAAAAAAGCTATGGCAAGTGCACAAATAAATAAAAATTTAAAATATTATACTGGAAAGAGTATTTTTTTTTCAAATTAACTCTGGCTGGTCCCCTTAATAAAGTCAGGAAACTATGAAAATCGTGCACACACAGTTTAGTAATTTTTAAAAAAATATTTTTCTTTTCATACTAAATCAAATCAACAAGAATTTTTTCGATAAAAATCAATTTATGTAAATTAATTGAATTAATAGCATAGAATATAGTGTTGATTATTTTTCGAATTTTTTTTTATTTAATTATAATAATTCATAAAACGTCAATTTTCTTTACAGTATCACGTAGAGATGTCCGGATCCAGTGGCGGCGGTGGTGAATACGCTCCTCAGACAGGATTTGGATGGACGAATGGAGTGGTCTTCGAATTTCTGAAAATGTTTCCGGATGCTAAGTTCAAGCTCGGTACATCGCGCAAAGTAATAGAGTCAAAGATTTCAAGAAATTTTGAACCCATGCTCGGTTTCTCGTTGTTGAAGTCTGTATGGAACCGTTTCACATGAGTTCGCCGACACCTACGGTGAACGAATTCAAACATTGCAGTGGGCATTTATTTTATTTATTACGATAAATGTTTAATATTGTTATTTGTTAATATTTGTTGTACTGTTAAAATTACATTGAAGATCGATTGTATTTTAATTTATGAAAAAAATATTAACGTTGTTTAATTTTCGTTTAAAACCTTTTTTAATTTGCTTATATTATGTGAAACTTATATGTTTGAATGAAAAAAATATTGTTAAGTAGACTTTTGTCCCTTTAAAATATCATTAGTCAGAGGCTTATTCGAAACTTCTAGCATCTATTTTCAGTCCCTACTTCCAAAACTGTCTTTACTCATCCGAGAAAACTTGAAATCGTGACTATGATTTATTAATCAACTCAATTAGGAACTTACTCTTCATTGGCGTTCTTCCTTTTTCAAGAGATTCTTTACTTTCCAATTAGTTTATTTTTGCGAGTTTGCATTTAAACATTTATTTAATTTCTTAATTAAGCAAATTGTTTAAAAAATTTTAACTTTATTTATAAATCGTTTCAATTTTATTTATTTTTTTTTTACTATCGTGAACTAATTCGATACCATCCTTATTCGTAAATTTAATAATGAAAAAAAAAATAAGATATTTAACTTTTCGCCATCAGATTTCTTCTTTATTATTATTTACTAACTTACGAAGAATTTTTCGTTCACACCGCATCCAAAAAGTCCAATAAACACCAATTCACACTGTTGAAGAACGTATACGAAGTAAATTAGCAGTCGCCCTAAAAAACGCCTTAAAATAATCACCGATCCCTCCGCAATCCCCAATCCCGCAATCAATACGAAGCAGCTTCGGCCGACCGCGAACCCCCGCACCCAGTCTAAAAATCGCCAATATCACCGGATCACCAGCCGAAAAGCAATCGTGCACCAAAGCAATCCCACAGCTCCGGCGAATCGCACGTAAGTATATAAGTATAAGGAAGAGCGTAATTACGCTAATCGGGTTTATCGCCGGGCGCGCGCCATATCTCGGGCATCGATTAAACGCGCTGCCCTAGCTTCCGAATCCGCGCTCTATGCGCCCGTCCACCCACACCCATAACCATCCACCCATGCATACTGCATCCACATTCACATGAGCACACACACTCAAACTTGCACTTACGTTACTCACACAGATATTCACAGATACACGAATTTAGACACTTATATGTACTGACATATACACGAATTTAGACACGTGCATGCATATATATATATATATATTTTCATTACGCATACACGAACTCAGACTGCACATGTAAACATACTCACACATACGTGATTTTAGTTACCTACTTACTCACACGTACACAAATTTAGATATGTGTACATACTCCCACATACACGATTTCAGTCACGCAAGAACACTGAAATATTCACGAATTTAGACACGTGTATATCGTGAAAAGTACATTTACAAAAAACGTATTTTATTTGTCATTATTAAAGCAAATAGAGACAAGTAAGTTCTTCCAAAACTTGATAAACTATAAAGGTACCGTTTTTATAATACGTATAATTCGTATAAACATGTATCAATTTTTATAAGACTTTAATATATTGCTCGAAAAATGGAAAATCGAGGTAAGCCTTTTTTAAAATGAGCTTTTCTTCATTATGTACTCACGCATACATGAATTCAGATACATACATATTCACACGTACACGAATTTAATCACGCATACATACTCACGCACATAACTCTAAGGAAGAAAAGCACATTTACAAAAAAAGAAATATATTAGCCACTTTTAAAGCACATTATAGAGACAAGTAAGCTCTTCCAAAACTTAGTAAACTATATGTATAATTTTTTTTTAAGAATTCAATACATGGCTGGAAAAATGTGAAAATCGAAGTAGGCCTTTTTTTAAAATGAGCTTTTCTTCGTTACGAACTCACACATGAATTCAGATACATACATATTCACACGTACATGAATTTAATCACGCATACATACTCACGCACATAACTCTAAGGAAGAAAAGCACATTTACAAAAAAAGAAATATATTAGCCACTTTTAAAGCACATTATAGAGACAAGTAAGCTCTTCCAAAACTTAGTAAACTATATGCATAATTTTCTTTAAGAATTCAATACATAGCTGGAAAAATGTGAAAATCGAAGTAGGCCTTTTTAAAATCAGCTTTTTCTTCATTATGTATAGTCACACATACATGAATTCAAATACCTACATATTCACACGTACACGAATTTAGTCTCGTATATACATACTCACATATTCGCGAATTCAGACACGTATAAATACTTAAATGTTTATACACGAATTCTGACAAATTCATACACACGCACACGAACAAGTACACGAGTGGCACTCGAAGCAGCGGCAGAGAAGCGAGCGGGTAGTCCGCATCCGCACGCGCGTCACGATGTATCATCGTGGAAAAGCGGACGCGCGCTCGTATACTCCCGGTATCTCCGGGTATTCTTGTTTACGCAGGCGAATTATCGTCTATCGTATGCATTGCGTATTACACCGGGCAGCCGGCCCACAGGATGCCCGCAGCGACACCCTCTATCCTCCCTTGGCTGTCTTAATAACGCCTCCTTTCGCTCGCGCTTCCCCCTTTGTGTAGTGGCGCCCGGACGCGTGGGCGGCGGAGGACCTTTTTGTCTTTGACTTCGTCGGCACTGTCTGTGAGCTCGTGCCTCTGCTCTATACGTTTGTTTTGAATTTTCGACTTGGAGGAGTTTCCGCGCCATGCTTTGAGAATTATTTCGGAAACTATATGTAGGGCTTACTGGCTGTGTGCGCTTTTTTTTTGTTATTTCCCTCGTGATAAAGAAAAAGTGACTTTGTTTCGTCCGGGAGTTGCCGTATTGTAAGGTAGAATGTTTTTGTTGATTGTGATGGGCTTTTTTTTGTGTAAGTAAAGAAGAGCTTTCGTTTCTTTTTAAAGCAAAGTTTTTCTTTTATAAAGTATAAAATTACGTTTTTTTTTCTCAATTTTTGTATGTAAATAAAAAAAAAATGAAGCTTTCGGTTAAATTTTCAAACATTTTTATAGCCGTGATGAATAAAGGGAGTACGAAGAATAAGAATTCCGGTAAGTAAGACGAAGCGCGCTTGAGCAATTGGATCAATAACGAAAATCTGCTTGGACTGGATATGAACATTCTGCTTGATTTTTCAGACTCGCCTTCTGACTCCTGATATAGCACGGTTAATCCTCGAAAACAAACAACATGGTTTCACCGTAAAATAATGAAATGTCATTAAACAAAAATAAAAAGTAAATACTTCTCCTCTCCACGAATCAAACGATTTTTAAGAAAAAGAATTATTAAATAAAATAAATAATAAAAAAACATTAATAAACTCTCCTCACTCGCGTACTTCCCTTCCAGCAGTAAAGTCGCCGCTTTAAATAAAAAAGAAATCGAGCGTCAAAAAGAATAACCTTCGAAAAGCTCGATCGGCCTTTAATCCCATCAGCGGCGGCGCCTGCAGCAGTTCCGGAGCGCAGTCGAAGAAATGAATAATCCAGCGCAGCAAAATTAATGCCAATATTGAAGTTGGCTAATGCGATCGAGGCACCGTCGTCGAAACATTTGCGGATGAATTTCCGAGCAGTGCGCGCTCGGGTCGAGGGCCGATTAGCGGATACGACTCGGCCGGTCTAAGCCCGGGCACCCTGGCGGACGCGGCGGTCCGTTGCTTATTCATGCGGGGCGCACTGCTACCCCGGGATCCGCGCTCCGCCTGATATTACCCCACTTCCCTCCCCCCGTGAATTATGCACCTTTTCGCTGCCCCTTCCCGGTGAGGCGGGCTGCAGGAACTCGAGTAAGCCGCGTCGTCCGGCCGTCCGCACGTTTTCTCCATTTTCTTTCCGGCGTGTTTGACTTCGCCGCTCGATAAAATTAACGCGGTTGCGCTGCCAAGGGGGTCGTGGGGGAGGGGGTGGATTAGCCGGCGCCGCCTGATCGCATGGGTTATAGAACGTGCATGCTCCGGCCCGCGCGCTCGCCCGACTGATTACGCTTAAGTTGACCGAGGCGTGGGGTATACACCGGCGATGACGGATAATGGCTTCTAGTTGAGATTTTAACTAATAAATATTAAAGCTGCGAGATGCTGATGTGTGACGATCGATTAGGGTTTATTGAGTTTTCTTCGCTGATTTGCTTAGGATTCTTGCTTCCCGCTTTATAATTCCAATGCATACACCCTGTAATCCGCGAAATTTGGTTTGTAAAAAAATTTAAGATAGGATAAAATTTACCCAAAGTTCATGTTTGGCGGTCGTTGATATGAACACTGATATAAATGACACTAAATAATAAATAATTTTGCAATACTTTGTACAAACTTCAGATGAAGTTTTTCTTAAATTTAAAAGACGCTCACATGACGAACAGAAATAAATAAATGCAAAGAATTATTTTCTATAACTTCAGCGGTAATTTCTTCGTTTATATCACGCATCTATAAACTTCTATAAAATATATAAAAAGCAAGTTCGGTAAGGTCTCATTGCCCATGTTCATATGAACGATCGCCGAACATGAGCTTTGGGTAAACTTTATCCTAACTTAAATTTTTTTACGTTGGGTTACGGCGATTGATTGCAGCTTATTATTCTACTGATTGTTGTATTACTGGTCATACTGATTTTTTTTTATCTTACAAAAATTTTGGAATTTTTCGTTGACCGTGACGATTTCTTTTAAAAATATTGATTAACGCGGAAAAAATGCTCAACTAGAAATTACTTTGATAAATTTTAATGTTCTCGCGTAGTATCATATTATCGGTAAAATGGCATTAGTTTTATTCAAAATTCACTGTAAATATAATAAAGTGATGTGAATTATTTTGTAATAATATCATTATCAGCAAAACATTACCTAAATGCAATAAGTGAAAAAGAATAAACATTTTCTTTATACTCATTGTAAGTTTAAAAATACTTTCGAGAAGGACACACTACTATAGTAATAAACATTTAAACAAATACATATAATGAAACTATAATACTTACTTACGAAACGGCTATTGCAAAATGCATGAATGTATTAATTACTATACAAAAGTACCCAATGTAGAGGTAGCAATAGGGTATTACAACAACTGTACTAAATTAGTTATTAAAATGCACATATCCATTTGTGTCCAGCCATAAGTAACAATACATAAATATAGACTTTCCTAGTTTATTAATAAATTCAGTTGTATGATGCATAGTTTAAATTATCAATGCGGTCATTTAATTGGAATAAACGTAATGCCGACGAAGAGCGCCTTTTATTTACGAATAGCGGTGGTAAAATATTTAGCACTGCCGGTTATTTTGATGTTAACACGTGCCCTAGGACCGAGAATGATTTCTATAAATTTGCATGAGATTAAGCTGAAATCTCACTTCGCGGTGAGTGTATGTAGCGAGTAGCCGTTGTTGAATTCAAATCAAAATTACTATCTCAATGTGATGGAGAAAAACGAGATGGGCGTGGGTGGTATATCGAGCGAAATATTATATTATTTTATTTTATGAGTTTACGGCTAATATTGCTTATTCTATTAAATGTAATAAATATAAAAGACTTAAATCTAACCGCAGGAGTTACGTATAGTAAAAAGGAAATTAAAGTTTTAGTAAGTTTTTGAAACCTAAATTATTTTGCATAATTTTAAAGATTAATTATTTTCCGCCAAAAAGGATCATTAATACATAACTTTAGCTAAAAGTCCTTGTTCTGCGACGCTCGCTCGGAGAGATTATATTCAAAATCTGCTTACAAATTCATTAATGATTCAGAAGCGGATTAGACTAGATAAGAAAAATATATTTTCTATTTATTTATTTATGTATGTATTTTTCAATACCAAACGAGCTTAAATCCCTATAAAAAATGTAATTCATAAATTTTGTTATAAGCCCATAAAAAACATACAATTAAGCTGCAATTATTTGTCAAATCTACGTTGTGCAAATTTTATACATTTTTGTGCATTTAAATAATGCACTCGAATCCATTTCCACATATTTCATTAAGTTTGAACAATAATCAGACTACCGGTAAAAGCATAACAAATTTTTAATAATGTTCCGATAACGCGGACGGATTCAAAATTAATGTACGAGGACCGAAATGAAGGAACTTGTATAAGAACTTCTTTTTAAGGCGATAGAAATCAAAGTCCGACGTCGGCGAACTAATACAATTCTTTCCCCCTCGAAATTAATGATCAATTTCAAGCGAACTAGAAGAAAAACACACAATCGTTACGACAAGCGCGATAAATCATGAATGAGGGACAAAGCCCCGAGAAAAAGGGGATCGCACTGAAAAGTTCTATTAGGCGTTGTGCGCGCACATGCTAAAATTAGCGCGGGGCCCGAGTGCTTTGCGAGTAATCGCATCACGCTCTCAATGGCCGCAAATACAATTTCGAGCCTGTGAAACTAACAGCTAAGCAAGAAATTAGCGTGTTAAAGCATTTTCCGGGGAAATTAGCGAATACTCGCGTTACATACGATAAAGTCCATAACGCGATGAAGTTCGTTAATTCGAACTGCGGCAGCGACCGATGCTCTCATTAAAGCTCGCAAAATCAACTCGAACTTCTCCCTCCCTGAAATCGAGACTTCATTTCTCGCTTAAAAAAAATGACGAAGAAAACCTCGCATCCACTCGATCGACTCTGGCGACGATTGCCACGTCTTTACGCCTTTTAACACTCTCCGGTCCTTTGTGTACATTCTTTTCTGTCTCTCTCCCACCCTCGCGAGAAAAGCTTTTGTAAATCATATCCTGACAATGCACGCCTCCCATAAATCGTTGAAAACAAGAAATACCATGTTTCAATGCTTTCTTCGACATGATTTACAGTGCGCAAAAGTATGCTGAATAGAAGTGTTTTATTCGGCCGTATATACTCTAGGCCAATTCAACGCCGGTATCGATTTCCTCCTAAGGGAGCGCTCGCTCCTTTGGTTTTTCATAGTATACTTAAACGCTCGGCGGTGCATTAAATTTGAATAAAAGTTTTAGCTTGTACGCACTTTTCTCGCTTAAATTCAGATTTGCATAAACGCTCGAATCGTAAGTTTAGAACTTTTTAATTTTTTCAATCAGCTTTTTAATATTTTTATCAATATGTATCATTTACATTTTTTAGTCATTTTTAATAAAATAGTAACACGTGTCAAAATAATTTATCAGTTATAAACTTCATTTACATGTATATACACATAATTAAGAACATCCGATCTTGAATATTTAAGTATGTAGAATCGATATAGCAATTTTAAATAACGCGTGAACGTTACATTATATACAAAAAATGGAATAAAAAACACGAACAACGATATAACTGACTGTCAGTGTATTCTACATTAGACCACGAACGAGAAAACTAGATTAAAATAGAATTCATCCGATGAAGCCAGCGTATACCTAAAATTTGATAGGCAAATTAAATTTAAAATAAAATATGTCCGAATTCACCTTACACATCACCACCCTCTACGAAAAAAACGGAATATCCTCCCGAATGAAAGTTTTCAGCGGCGCCTGCGGCGAAACAATTATAAATAAACTTAAAAAGAAAAGCTCTCCCTGAAACTCCCGCCTACACACAGCGGAAAGAGAGGAAGGGGCGCACAGCCATCCAGCGCATCCTCGTCAAAAACAAAACTTTTTATTGCGCCGCGATATCGGGGCCATTACACCCTTCCAAGTCGCTTGGGCCGCACTTGGTGCATCCGGAGCAATCGATGATCCGCACTCTCGGGAGAAGTCAGGTGGGCTCGCCGGGAAAAGAGGCGCGCGCGTCGAGCTGCCGGGGAAAAGCTCGGGCGGCCGCGACATCTGGGTCGGGGGCGCGCATCGCCTCGACCGCCCGCAGCCCCTGAAAAACTGCGCGAGCTCAAATAGCGGCGTAAATGCGACTTTCGTGTTTCTTCGGGCCGGTGAATGAGGGTCGCAATGCCCTGGGTATATACAGGGAAATTCGCGCCACGCGAAACCGCGAGAGATGGATGTTTTTATTTAATTCCGCGGGAGCGTGCTCGACCTTTGGTGTCGGAGTTTCCTTCTTTTTCTTTTTTTTTATAGTCTTTTCCGAAGGAAAAGGAGAGAGGACCGCGCGCGGTGACGTTGAAAAACCGAGTTGTGGTTTTAGAATGCGGTGGGTAAGGGAATTGATGTATGGAAGTATTTTTTTGCAACGACTCCGACTATTGGTTTCTCGCAGTAATTTGGAGTACTATTTTTTGTATCTCCTGACGGATGGGGTGCTTAGGAAATTGAGGAGAATTTTTTTTTTTGCGATTATAGGAAACTATTGATGTAGTGTTGTAAGTAGAATGCGCGTATTGGAATGATAAACATTTTGCGAATATTGGACTTGTTTTAATGTGTATTCACGCGCACTATTGCGTTAAACTTTTGTCCGCGGTGTTATCACGGCTAATAGGAGCTTAAAGCTAATATCGCACTCACAATTATAAATGTAATTTATTTACGATAATGATGTTGATTTTAATTATTTAATTATAATTCGTGCGAGTGCTTAATTATCCTTTAGCATATTAATTCAAAGCAATACCATCTCAAATTAAAAACCAAAGGATCAAGATAAAATCTGACGCACGCGCGCCTCTATACGCTAAATCTCTAATTACACAGCGAATTTATTTATAAACTCACATTTCCCTTTATTATACAGATTGAAGCTTAATGAATTTTGCTATACTACGGTTGAAGAGTACAATTCAACACACATTAATTAACTAATTAAATACACAAAAAGTAAGCACGTGCCAAAGAAAATAATAAACTTTCTGTTAAGTCTCAAATGCACAAGAAATATATAAATAATTGCATACAATAAACAACTACCTTCCCTGGAAAACTTTCAATTAATATCAAACGACTTTTATCGATCGACTGCTTTTGTTCTTCTTCGAAAACGAATAACGATTCGTTTTACTTTTATACTATAGTATTTTAAGTTTATAACTTTCATTTAACAGTAGTTTTTAGTTTTTCTTACAATTACATTCAATTCTAATTTTCATTTGTACTTCAGGACTACTTAGTCCGTCGAAATGTAAATAAACAAATATTTTTCCAAAACATCCCAGCGTTCCATTATAACCCGCCTTCGTTACACCGCGGCGCAGCAGCTAGCCGTCCTCTCTCCTCGAAATCATAAAAGAAAATCATAAAAACGAAAACATTAGCAAACAGAATAAAGTTGCGGCCGTAAAGGCCCGCATTTTCCAAGTCTGCGGCATATAAATAGTCACCCCGTCGTACATCCCTCAATCTTCCCGGAGCGAATCGCCGACGTGCCTCGGCAGGGGAGGGTCCCCGAAACCGCACTGTGCAGGGGTATAGCTGCTCGCCGGCTGCGCCAGCATAAATTCAGCGCGGCCGAAATCGTGACCAACCTCAATGTGGCTGCGGCGCGGAGCGGGGACGTCGCACTCGCTGCCCCCCGGTGCATGCATACGCGCGTCGCGGGGGCGTATATATACACCTACAGCTAATTTATCGAGGCGCGCGCGGACGCGAGCCTCGCTCGGGCCCTCAATTTTAATTAGCCTTGCGCGGATGGAAGTTCCGGGCACAGAGAGCTTCGCTCCCGTCTGCGGCCGTCGTGTGACCTCGGAAGAGGATTTAATAAGTAGCGCGACCGAGAGCTGGCTGAACTTTTGTTTTCGTTCCTTATTGAGGGAAATGATCGCTTTTTGATTCATCAGGAGTGAGGATTGTCTTACTCTCTAGATCTGAAAATGTGAATATCGACAAATTTTATGTGAAAAATCGCTCACGCGTTTAGCATGTGGAACGGCTTTTCACGTACTAAATGTCACTATTCAAAATTTCCAAGTGAATTTCACACTTTTACGCAGATTTACACGGCAGTAATTAATTTTGTTGGTTGAGTTATATCGGAGTTTATTTTTGCGCAGAGGGCGAGGATCTACTAAAAATTGCAGTAGTCAATTTTAATTTTCTCGAAGACTGAATTATTGGAAACATGAATGTAATTTTAAAAGTTATATCTTTAATGTAATTACTTTATTACTTCTTTAAATTTAAAGAAGTAATAAAGTTTGAAAGAAACTTCGTACTTGAAAAAAAAATTGCTAATCTAATTACTAATTTTTTTAATCCTTCTTACATATATTGTTTTACTAAATATTTAATTGAATTAACAACATTTTTATTAAAACATAACGATTTTATTAAATGTTTTTTTTTTAAATAAACTAAATCGGTATATAATTAAAACTTTTAATGAATTAAAGTAAATGTTTTGTAAAGAGAAATTTAATTTACTCTAGAAAAAAAATTTTAATCTATATAGTGCATTAAAAATTGATTACATCAATTTTTAGCAGAAAATTTTTCTTCACGCAATTTATTTACTACTACGCACAATTATTAATCAAATCTAATTTTTAATTAATTTTCTAATGTTTTATTCTTGTTCAATATAAGCATATATAAAAAATGGACTAATTAATAAGTCATACTTCGAAGTAATAAAATAAAAGTGGAAATTTACTTGCTTCTGCATGTCTCCAAGTATAATAGGCTTGCGTAGAGAACATACGCTTATTGCGAACGAACAAGGAGCCGCCCAACTCCCGTTAAATAATTTTATATGCATTTAAGTACTTGAGTTCATTATACATTTAGACAGTCAGCTATGAAATAAAATTGCCCGCAAAAAAAATTACTAGTCAACTTTTCAACTGCGAAATTTCTGCTTAATAGTTAAGCAATTTCATAATTATTTTAAATAATAATATTAATAACGACCAGCTGCTCTATTTTTAATTTGTTAATTGTTGTCTACTTTTGTTGTTAAATTTACACGTCGTTTTCCTTGACAAAGTATCGATAGTTTTGGCTCTTACAGATAACGCAGCCTTGTGCGTATCGAACAGTGCAAGAATGTCTGAATAATTGAACTGATACACGTAAACGTAACTATGCGTAATTGCTTAGGATTGTACCTCCTGTAATTAGGCAGCTCATAATAACTGTGACATATCTAGGCGAAACTAATTTTGTAACACAAACTGCTTTGTGTAACAGGAGAAATGTAGTCAAACATTATGTCATACGATAAGTTACTGCAACTCAGTTTGGCTGAACTGCATGTTTTGAAATTAAAAATATATTTAAGATTTTAAACATAAACGTTTTATGAACAAATTAATTGAACTAATTTAAATTTTATGACAATATTAGTAATTGTTTGTAAAAATATTTTTTTAAATGTAAGAAATAATCTAACGATGCATGCAGTTCTTGGATACTTCAGGATAACTACGGTGGAAGTGGGGAAACGAAGGTTTCACAAAGCTGAAATTTGTGAAATTTCGAATAATGAATGAAAACAAGTGTTTGTTGATCTGATTGTTTTTATTTAGGAACGAAAGCCTTTCTATCTCTGTCTTAAATTTGTTTTGGACAAAAATTAAAATTTTCACATGCGTTAAATTTTAGACGAACTCAGATAACACAGTATATTTAGAGCAAATAAAAAAAAGATACTTATTTTAAACATTTTTTTCTCTTTCTTTTTTGTCGGATATTAATTCGATGGTACTGTTTGTTCTTTTATAATCGAATGAGATCTGAGTTCGCCCGTACAATTTTGAAAATTAGAACGTACGATATAGTCAAAAACATCGAATTATTTTGTCCTAATGTTTTTTTTTACATTTTCATTTAATCGATAATTTCGAAAAAATACACGTTTCAATGTTTTACTGCATCCTCTGCGTCAATTGAAAATGCAATTTTACAATTTAAAAGTAAGAAATCGAAGACATTCTTATTTTGTTTTTATTATTATTTCTCAAAAAGGCATAATTTGCTTATTTAAAGTCGAAATGTTTTTGCTAAGAGACGCAGGCTTTCTAAATTTACTTCTTTTTTGTATTTCCTTACACGCAACGCGTAAGTTTTTTAGTTTAATTTTAATTTGCTTTTACAATTTCTCACGAGCAATTCTCCAAGGTCGCACGAGGCTTGAAAAATTTATAACAATTGCACGGGAATAGCGATTCGTCACAATTCAATCAAGTTCGCACGGACAACTTTTGTTTTTTTTTTTTCGTGATTTTTTTACCAAAAAAACAAAACATCGCCTTTTATTGTTTTTTTTTTTTTTTAACTATTGTTCTTTCAATTAGAGATTGTTTTATGCCCAAATGTTTGTATAACGAAAAATTTATTTCTCTTTACTTGTACTCGTGCACTTGATAAATTCGTCGTTACTTCAAAAGATACAATGTTTTCAAATTGATAAGTCGAAAAAATCATACGCAAACCGTAATTCACTGTGCATCAAATGGGTGCAATCTTAAAGAATTAAATTTTTCTCTTTCTCGCATTTGTAAAACCGAAAAAATTTCTGGACTGCCGGCAGTTTTCTATCTTGAAATTTTGAAAAAGAATCGTTTTTGTAAATACCCTTAAATCCTTTTTTTATCACTGACATTTTTTTTGCGGTTTTATAAATTTTTTCTTTACCTTGATTCACCAACATTAAAAAAGAACATTGTAAATGTCGCGTCGAAAGTGTCACCGGATGTTACAAATTTCTGAAATTCACTCACAATTTTATTCGTAATAGCAAATTAAAGTACGAATACTTCGATGCTAAAAATTCAAAAACACAATCGACGTGGCTTTAATGTTCCAGTTGGCGTTTAAAATAAAAATTAACGCGGAAGAGTGAATCCCAAGCCTCGCTTTTTTTTTATTCTATTTTGCAGTACAAAGTCCCCCGCGTGTTCTTTCATTTTCTCACGTCGAGAGGCTTGAGCGTTTCATTCTTTCGCGCGTACGAAATAAAAAAAAAATATTTCTCCACCCGTACGCTGTGGACATTTAAACTACGTATTTTTTTTTTATTTTTCTTTTTTAATGGAACCTCCTCGGATGGTGCACGAGGTTCTCTTCAATCTACGCCGATGTTAACCGACATTTTACGCAACAATCGCTCCGCCAGAAATTTCCAAACAGATCGCTGCGCACAACCATTTTTTAAAAAAAAATTCACGAGAGGAGACACGATCACCTCTCCTCGGAGATCGCTTGATTCACGCGTAAGACGAGGATTTTTGCGGATTTCACCGAAGCATTTCCTTTGAGGCTTTCAACCCTCGCAGAAATGCCCCGACAAAATTACAAAGTTCGCTCATATTTGATGCTAAAAAAACGCGCTTTCTACACTGCTCTTAACGGGTAGCACACTCGAGAAGCTACCAGTGCTCTTTCCTTTTTATACGGGCCACGAAGAGTTGCGAATCTAAGCAAACGTCTTATTCAAAGACCACAATTTCCTCTAAAAGTTTCTGTACAAAATATTGCGAGAAAAAAAGTTACAATTGAAACTTGTTTAACGCGAACCACGGTGTAAACGATTCTTGGCTTATAACCCGTCTTAAGACTTCAAAGCGCAACTGGCAGCTCTCGGCCTCTTGACGCTCTTCGCTCTCGTTCGAAGACGGCGTCGTTTACATAGTCTGCAGCGACATCGCTTAATCATTATCTTTGTCGAAAATCAACGATGGAACGAAAGGTTACAAAACTACGTGGCGCAAACAAATTGGGCGGCTGGAGGGGGAGGTGGGGTGAGGCTGAAAAAATCGGATGACGCGAAGATTTGGAACGAAAAAAAAAGAAAAAAAAAAAAAAAAAAAAAGAAAACAGAATAGTAAATAGAGATCTCGGAAAATAACGGGGTAATAGGAGAGCGGTGGGGGCGGCAACAAAGGGACTAAGTGACGCGTACAAAGAGATTGTTTTACAAGGTGTAACGCCCACACTTTTCGCGTATACAAAACTCGCATCGTTTATCGCTCACACTTGCGCCGAGGCGCTTGCACACGCTCACAAATAAAACGATCGCCCGGCCGATGCATAGCTTGCAAAGGCTCTCTCTCCTGCTTTTGCTTCAGCGGAAGGTAAAACGACACGTAGTCGCGGCGGCTCGTCGCATTTGGCGGCGGCACATTTTTTTTACTATTTTTTTGGTTGTCTTTCGGCACGAACGCTTTGGCCGCTCCTTCCTAACGCTGCGGCTGATTTTTTTTCTTAGGAATCTCGCTCGCTTTAGCACGCGCTGGAAAAACGTTCGCGAGGTGACCGCTCGGTTCCTTGAAACGTCGCGATCGCCGTTCGACAATGATCGAATTGCCGAGCTTCCTTCGAGAATGACGCTTGAGTGCGACCTCGGACAGACGGAGTTGCAGAATAGAAAGAATTCCAAGCGAATGCTGCGGTGGCGATCGATTGTCTTTTCACGAATACATCTCGGCACTTTGAACGCTGCATTCGCTTGCAATTGTTCCTGTTTACAAAATGCAAGATTTCAAAATTCGTCGAGTCTCATTTCGTACAGCGTGGAGTCGCTTTCATTTTCTATTATGCAGAACATTCGACTCAGTTAATCGTGAAATTTTGAATCGCTCGAGCGGTGAAAGTCGCACTCGGAAGAAAGTCGGAGATGTCTCGTTGAAGATTACGATTTTGGATTAGCGCTGATCGTTTGAACGGTTTAAAATACTTTTAGTCTCATAATCGTATATATTTATATATATTTATACAGTCTTGGTCTTCGACGTAGCCCAAGGTACGGGCGAGACGAATACGTGTTTTTTGTGTGTATTTGTGTATACGTGTTCCGTGTGAGTGTATTTATCATTATCTTTAATAATATATTTACAAGAAAATCGAAATTGCTTTGCGCATCAAAACAACAAAAAGAAAATCAAACTCAATCGATCAAAACGAAAAAAGTCGGACTCCATCTCCACTTTTTTTTCTCTGTTCGTTTTGCGAATAATTTATATTGGACACCGACGACTCTTTGCTTCAAGTTAGCGCGACAACGCTTACTTCATCACGTCATTTGTGTCTCCTCTGTCTTTGTGCATTTGTATTTTTTGTATTTTTCAATCATTCCCTAAAAATTTCATTCATTTTTTCAAACCTCCTTGAACTTTTGTCTATACATCGAATATATATATATATATCACACTTTTTTTAAAAAGTCTCAATTCCTCAATACGCTTTTTTTTCTCTTTAGACTTTTGACCGTCACTTTCGATACCATCCCTCACGCTTTTTTTTTTCGTTAACTTTTATAAACCTCCTGTTTTCCGTTGTAAATGAGAATGCTCGCGTTCGCTAATCACGTTACAATCGTAAAGGTATTTTAAACCGTTCTTTTATCTTACGCATCATCCGCTTAATAGTAGGAAAGAAATTTCACGCCGAAAGCGAAAAATCGTCTTTCATTGCGAAATGAAGAAAAAAAAAGAAAAAGGAAAAAGAGAAGATTGCTGTCGAGTTTCTGTTTTTCAAAGGTTATTGTTCACTTCTTCCACCTGTCTCTGTCTCTCTTTCTCTTTCTTTATTTTTCATGCATAAATCTAGGTCACTTTGGCTGGTGGTGCCGGCTTTGCTGTTAAATAGTCCTTCGAAATTTTTGTTGCTTTAACGTTGCGCGCGCGTACGTGTGTGTATTTGTATATTTGTAAAATCGAAATGATTGTAGTATTGGTTCCTTCACACTACGCTCACATGATGCGCAAAAATGACCTTTCTGCGATTTTTTACCCTCCATACAATGTGTTACGTAAACAAAAATTGCAAGACTCTACGCTCCAGTAGCTAAATTCATCCTTTTGTAATATTACACAGATACTGACATTCGTTGGATTCAGAAATCACTTCAGCAAGAGTCAGCTCTCGGTTGATTTTTTCAACTCACACAGCTTCCCGCTACTTCAATGCCAATCGCATCTATCGTTTACAGTAGCATCAAACTTTGTGAATTTAAAAAAATGGTTTGATCAGCTTTCTTACTAAAGCCAATTTACAACAACAAATATTCATCCGTGCTATTTTTTAGCATGATTCCACTTTAGACGTTTCGCGGAAACGTGCATTCGTACTTTTCTTTTACACGAAATACAGCAAGAGCAGTTTCGATACTCAAGCATTTTTTCTCTATTTAAAAGTACCTCGTGATGGAATATGTCATATAAATACAATGCATATGCGTGTGAGCGCGAAGTCTTGCGATTTATTTTACATCGGAAAAAGAAAGATATATCCACCAGCCAATTTACTTTATAAAAATAATTGTATAAAACTAGTCAATTTTACAACCTCTGACGCTCAATCACAGTACTGTAAAATCCGATAATGTATTATTGTTCAAATTAAAAAAAAAAAAGAGAAAAAAATGAGAAATTGTTGGTGTTTTATCCGAAAAATAAACTTTCATTTCCATTTCGATTTCGAAGTAGTCTTGCTTATCTTTTTTGGGAATGAAAACGATTGAATTTCAGAGTTGCGTTGACAGTATTAAAGCGAGCAAAGTCAAGCCATGGTCGTGCGACGACTATCGTACAGGTATAGATTTTTTTCCTCTACGAGTAACTTATGATTTTTAATGCTAGAGCGTTAAAGTATAGTATAATATGTGTAGATTGACATTAATTATTGACAATAGATCCTCTCACTTTCGCGCATTTTTTTCAATATCTCGCATATTCGTTTAAACTTAAAGATCAAAGCTATGTGTGTGAATGTATAAAAAATTGATGTTAAAATGGCATGACATACTCCGCGACATATTATTTACACATGTGATAATAATGCAAGAATCGATGTTTTTTCTTTTGTATTTTTTCTACTTTCTCCGCACATAACGTCACGATATTTTTAAGGACAATGGCTTGACTTCGCGCTACATTAGTATATGTACATTTAAATGTATTTATATATACAAAGAATGACTCGCACTGGTACTCCAATCACTTCAATCACTGAGTTTACCAAGTGCAAAGCGAATGATTATTTTCATGCTCAGTAATACCTTATTTACAAGTAACTTTTTTTCTTTGCTTATTACGACTATAATTGTTCTCCATGATTTTGCATTTCCTTTTTTTTTTCTACGCAAATTGTCTATTTAAACTGTTTGTATTTTGTAGCACTGACAGACATGTCTTCTAAAGTTTTTTCTCTCCACACTCCAAAGAAACTCACGTTTTTCGACTTTCCTCAGACTTAAGTAACACGAAACGTTTTTTTCTCACTTTTCAAAAGAAGTTCAGCGCACGCTATAATGCGTACCCTTATGCTTTATCTGTTTCTTCAGTCACAATCACTTGACACACTTTGCATTTGCTTCGAGCGATTATGAATCTCGATTGTGATTGCGTTCTGGAACTACTTAGACACGTTGCCCTCCTCCAAGCTATTATTGTCTTCAGGTCTCGCAACGTACAAACTTGGGTCTATCACCTTGGGGATCGGCTTGATCTCGGTTCCAAGTTCTTGCTCAATGCGATGCAGATTGAAGCGATCCTCGTAGGTAATTAAATTAATCGCAATACCTAAGTGGCCGAACCTTCCAGAACGACCAATGCGATGCAAATATGTTTCTGCCATCTTGGGAAAGTCGAAGTTAATAACAACGTTCACAGCCTGAACGTCGATACCACGTGTAAACAAATCACTGCAGACCTGTGAAATAAATTACTAACGATTAACGTAATGTCTTGATTAAATAAGTGAAACTACGAATTTATATTGCTATCAATATTTTGCCAATAAATAATTATTGCATGTTATACTATAAAAATATAAATGTTTAAGTAATCGTAAAAATGTTTTATAACACTTACCAAATTTCGGCAAAGTCCTGCACGGAAGTCATGAAATACGCGATTTCTGTGTGCTTGCGCCATTTTGGCGTGAATATAATAACAGCAGTATCCCAAATCTGTGATTTTCTTTGCCAATAACTCAACGCGCTGCGTTGTGTTGCAGAATATTATGCTTTGATTTATTTGTAACTGTAATTATACAATAAAAATTAATAATTATAATTAATTATGCAAAGTAATTGAAAAAATGTTCATAAAATTCATTAAATATTTACCTTGGAAAATAGTGTGTTAAGGCAGTGGACCTTCTGACGTTCTTGCACAAAAGCATAGTATTGTGTCACACCTTTTAGCGTCAGCTCTTCCATCAAGTTTATTTCATATGGATCTCGCAAGTGCTTTTCCATGAATTGTTTTACCGTCAGTGGGAAAGTTGCTGAATACAGCAATATTTGACGTTCTTGTGGTAATCTATAAAAGAAAACATAAATTAAATTTAATCCTAACATTTTAATGGAATAATATTGATAATAATGTTGGATTCATCTTTAAATATAAAATTATATTCAAATAAAGCTTTTCCTATATGTATAAATATAATTATAATTAATTACCTGGAAATCACGTGGTCCAACATTCCTTTAAAATCTTGTGAAAGAAGCTTGTCAGCCTCATCTAAAACCAAAATTTTGCAATGATCCATATTGGCAACATTTTTATCCATGAGATCAAGAATTCTTCCTGGTGTTGCTATAATAACTTGCACTGAAATAAAATAAAAATTATTAACAATAATAAAATAAACAATTTTTCTTTTAATTTTCTTTTTAAAATAACCAAATTTGTTTCCAATTTACTAAATTTAAGTATTAACAAATACGTTATCTTACCTTTCTGATAAATCCTCATGATATCATCACGCAAGTTAGTACCACCAGTGGTAACCATTACTTTCACATCCATGTGCTTTGCAAGCTCAATCAGAATTTGTGACGTCTGAAGTGCCAACTCTCTAGTAGGCACAATGATCAGCGCTTGAATAACATCTTTTTTGTAGTCAACCTATGCAGAAATTAGTTAAATATTAATTTTTAAATAATAACATTTTTAAAAACATTTCACGTTTAATAAGAAATAATATTACAAACCTGTTCTAGAACAGGAATCGAGTATGCTCCAGTTTTGCCTGTTCCATTTTTGGCTCGTGCCAAAACGTCTTTACCGGAAAGTGCAATTGGAATACTAGCCTCCTGAATAGGTGAAGGCTTCTCCCAACCTTTCTCAAAGATTCCCATAAGAAGTTCACGTTTCAGACAAAACTCTTCAAATTCATTGCCCCGAGTATCTGTGACATCCTGTAATAAAAAAAATAACATGAAACAAAAAAGGAAAAAAAGTTTTTCTTAAGCTTAATGAGCATAAGAACTTTGCTGCTTACTATATATTTTTTAATATTATTATATAAGTTTTACTTACACTTGTCTTGATACGCTTATCCTTTGGTGGGATTTTGAGCTTGGCCTTCCAACCCACATCATCCATTTTTTCAAGATCGGTTTTCATACTCAAACCAGAACTTAATACATGGTTGGTGCTTATATGTGATTCGGTCATCATTTTGAAGCAGATACAGTGTCTCTAACTGCTAAAATAGAAATCAAAAGTTATTTAATGTATTGTTCAATCAATATTATAATGCATTTAAAAATTAACTTTAAATTGTAATATATTAATCCACTTATTACTTGTGTTAATAAAAATAGAAAATACTCCTTTCATTCAAGGAATTAAAATTTTAATATTGAATTGGTTATCGAAGAGAATTTAATTCAATCGAGAAGTTGAAGAACCTTTGATATCATAACAAGCAGAGAATAGCAAGAATCTATCGTAGGTGACTTTGAATCACGGCCAGAGGCAAGTTTCATGTTTACGTTCACAAAGTAAACATCAAATTGATCCATTAGATTCATAACGTTAGTTGAAACTCGTGAAATATTATATATGGATTATTGAATTCGCATATTATAACTACCGTTTCTTAAAATGTATTACTTAGTATTCTCCTGCTGAATAAATTCATGAAAATTCCTTTATATAAGCAACGATAAAAGAAACATGCATTAATAAATGATTTGTTGCAACAATTAAGAAACAAATTTGTACAATTAAATGACTGTTAAACAATGCAAATTTTTTTTTCACAAATACTAAATAATTTTTGCATTAAAACCACCATATGTCGAGTGCAAAAACGCCTTCTCAGTCATTACAACTGCAAAAGGGAAATTGTAAAACCAATTACACGCATTCCAACATACGCTCACGGCATCGTAAACGCAACAATTACAATCACATAGAACAAAGCAACGAAATACCTCCCAAAGCCAAGACCCAGAGACACGTAATCGCGTTCGCTTCTCCACCTCATGACTCAAGCCGTTAAACAGCAGGATCACAAGCAGTGGTGCGAAAATCACTTGGAAAAATCCGAATCCAGCCAAAATCGTATAACCAAACATCGACCTGTATCCCCACCACTCTTACACGAATCGCCGCGCGTATCCTCTCCACGCCGAGACACCATCGAAAAATTTCGTCATGGCGTGCTTTTTCTCGGGTGGGTTCGCCTCGGCGCCGTATGCTACGCTCGGCGCAGCGCAAAAAGGAACACGCGGCCCGAAAAGCCTACCTACCCACCAGGAAAAACCTCGAGACCGCGGAGAACCGGTCGACGATCTGAGACTACAAAAAAAAAAAAAAATGATCGAAAAGGAAGAAGCGCGTGTGCTCCCTTTTTTCCCCCCTCCGAGAAAGCCTCCCAACCGTCCGAAATAACGGTCGACGCCGTCGCCTCGCGGCTTCCCACTTACCGCTATATTACGTCCACGCGCGAACGGGAAAGAATAAAGGACGGGAGAGAAGCGTTACGCACACCACGCAAGTATGCTTAATCGGCGAAACGGGAGCGCGTCGCTGGCCTGCCTTACGATTTGCGGGGCCTCCTTACCTTCCCACGTTTAAGAAAAAAGCCTCGAGGAAGACGCTCCCGCCGCAGGGGGAAATAAAAGAAAGCGTCGATTCGAAAGTTATACGCACCTCCCGGCTGCTGCTGTTACGACGCGCACAAACGCGTCTGCGTTCACCGAGACTTCAGCCCGAGAGAGAAAGAGACGGCGCGAAGAAGCGAGAGAGAAGAAAGAGTCTCGGCATCCTAGACAGATGCGAGAAAAAGCCGACGCGTCCTTACCGGACGTACGCCTCGGGGCTGAATTCGCCGCGTTTACCTCGTGTAGAAAGGACGAAGGAGCCTCGACGCCGTCCTCGGGGTCCTAGATGTATTATTCACGTCGGAGCGCTTTGTGTGCTCGTACACAGGTCGCTGCTTGGTGTGCCGCTCTGCTGCTGCTTACTGCTACACTGCCTGCTGCTGGCGATTCGGGAGAGCGACCACGGCAAAATGGCCGACCCAATGTCAAGTCTGTCTCTCTCTCTCCCCCTCCCTCCCACCGGCGGTACCCCCTCCCCCTCACTCCGTCTCTCTCTGCTCCCTGGGCGTCTTCTCGCACCGCCCGTGTTCTCTCCTCCACACACACACATACATACACGCACGCAATATACTCGCATGCACAAAAACACACTCAAGCCATGAAAAATGTGCGATGCGTACTTTATGAAAAAATGTAACGTGTCTTTTTTTGTCTTTATTACCGTCGTCTCCGTGGTAGGGCCCCGAGGCAGGGTCGATGCCGGGGCGGGCGACGGGGGCTCCTCTGGACGGAGGACGCCGAGGAAAAACGACCGAGTCTTCTCCCTTGCTCTCTGCAGCTCCAGCGGCGAGTTTTATGCGCGCGTATAATATCACAGGCCTCCGCGTCGAGGAGGCGGCGAATTTCAAGGCTTCCCTCGCCGACTCGTGCTTCTCTCTCTCTCTCTCTCTTCTCTCCGTACCTTCTGCAATCCCTCGCTCGCTCCGCTCCGTCCGACTGTGTATAAGCGAGCCTCTCTCCTGTTGCGGCGTCGTTATTACTTTGTTAACAAAAAAAAACAACGTTAATAATGATAATGATAATCGCTCGTCAAGCGGCTTGTCGTCGCGCGCGTTCCTTTCGGTCCGGGCAGCACACACGCTTCGATACGCGGACGACAATTCGGCGTATATTTTGTACGATTAAAAAGAGGGGGGAGGGGGGCCCTACCTCTCGAGGCAAATAACGCACTGCGTCAGATGCTGGACGATAAATAATCGCTGATCTCGGCGGCTGCTGAGACACACACCGTACTTTGTAATTTATATACTTATGTGTATCGTTTTCAAGCCCTCTGGATCCTCTCTTTATCGCACTTTCGCGAAACTACACGCATACAGCCACGGGATTAGAGGGCGTACGTGTGAGCAGCGCGTGATCATCCTTGGCCGCGCATGCGCGGAGGTCGAGACGTCAGAGTTCCGTTCCTTCCATCACCGGCGGACGGCCGTTTACCATTCTCGTACGGTTTCGTGCTTTTTCTGGAGGTAAAGGAGCTGCGGATGTTTCCGGTGATGTTTGCTTTTGTTAAATTAATGCGAGGATAATTTTTCGCGTAGATTTGAATAAACGGTTAGTGGAATTACTGATAAATAAGTTAAAGTAATTATTTCGAGCGATTCTTTAATTGGTGAGACATTGACGATTCCTGGTAGTCAAGTGACCGTTGGGATGCGATGGTTTGTTCTCGTATCTGTGCTCGTAAGTTGACAATCTGCGAGTGTCTCGTTAAAAGGCTTCGTAGGACTGCGTGATTGGATGCGAGAACGGTTTGAACGCTGCTATTGGTGAAGGGATTCCAGACAATTTTCTCCGCAGTTTGTTTTCTTTGTTTTTGTCAGCAGGATGATTATGCATAAATATGAACATTTCATGGTGCAATTAAGTGAACACGAGCGTTATTAATTTCATTGTCTTTTTGAAGATGGATTATATTAAGTTTTATAATTTTACAAGGTAGAATTTGCGGAAATCTTTGTCTTTTATGCAATGCTGGGTGATTTAAAAATAAGCGGGAATTTATCAAAAATTTAAAAGGCACTACAGCTGTTGTCAATTTTGCAATATTAAACAAATACAAATGACTCAAAATATTTTGTTGTAGAATATTATCTGTGGCATATAAACTTTGCGAAAAAAAATGTTACATCGCAGTCATAAAAAATAAATTTTAGAAATTCAATATGATTTTTTTTGATAAATAAATCTATTTTACATCTGTACATACATCAGAGATACCACTATCAATAAAGTCTAAGAATCTAATCAAACAAGACACGAAAACAAGCTTCTATAAAATATCCATGCAAATTCATCTTGTTAATTGATGATAAATTAAATACTTCTCTATAAAAAAAATGAAAATAAAGGAACTCTTTACATAAAAGCAATGCATGTTAATCTTACACTGATCTATTAATCTTTCTTTTGTGAAATTCTATATTTACGACAAGCTTCTGGGCAATGACGTTCAAGATAACGTCGCTGAGAAAAAGCTTTCAAACAAATTTCACATTTCCACTGCCACTGATGATGATTTCTTGTTCTTTGATGTGCTCTTAAATTTGATCTGCAAAAAGAAGCATATCATTTATATAAAGCCAAATTTACAATGAATCACTTATTCATAAGATTTGAAAATATATACTTAATAATCTTACCGGTCTGCAAAAGATTTATTGCACACAGGACATCCAAATGGTCTTTCACCAGTATGAAGACGCAAATGTCCTTTTAAAACCCAAGGTCGGTCAAAGCTTTTTTGACAATAAGGACAAAAATGCATTGTCTTGTTGCGTTTCTGATTGGGAGTCCCTTCTATTTCTGAACAATTCCTATCTTCTTCACACGATTTTACAGCTTCATTCTCCTTCCCTTGACTTGGTGAATAAATCACAGATACTACATTTTGAATTGGCACACTTTTTGGAAACTCTGTGCAATTTACTTTTTCCTCTTCAACCTTAATATCACAGTTCGCAGAATGATTTTCTTTAAGCTCTAGTAATTTAGGTACATCTGATGACACAATGTTGTTGATATCACAATAAGGTACAGTTTGATCGTCACTGCAGCTTGCAGAGGAATTTTCAGTGCCGTGGCTGTTGTTGACAAAACAGTCAATGTTATCCGATGAATCTGGATTCCACATTATATTCTCATTCTTTTGAAAATGATAACGAGTAACGATAGGCAGATTCGACCATGACCAAATATTGCCTATCTTTCCCTGGCCATCTTTGTATCTTCTTTTTTTCTTCTTAGGCTCCTTAGCAGTTGAAGCTTGCCTCACCGGAGACTCCTTATCTGCATCATTTACATAGTTTAATAAACATTCACATCAAATTTCAAATAGACAAAACAGGCCAAAACATCTTTTTATAACTAAACATTACGAAAAATAAATCCGCAGACAATTACATAAAGATTATCCAACGACTACCAAGTAAACAAAATAATAAAACTTTTTCTCCCCACAGAAAACCAGCCGCAGCTGAAGATAAAGCAATGCAACTGACGATAAAAAAACTTGGCAATCGCATTGAGAAAAACGGATGGATCGCGGCGGCACGACCACACCAAGACGCTTTTCCGCGTAAGATCCGAAAGAATTTCACTCACCATCGTCGAACTTGTCGTTGGGTCCGTAGCGCATCATGCATTTGAGCAGACAGCGAGGCATCTTCGTAGGATCGGCGATGATCGATGCAAAGTGGAGAATCGGAGATTCTTTACGGATGGCCGGTAGGTACTTCTGTCAAGTTCTGCCTTCTTTATACTACTTGCACATCGCCGCCGGTCGCTTTGCTACAGTCCTTTGTTTTTTCTCTCTCTGTCTGTCGGCGAGTGCAACCTCGCGACTGCTCGATCGACCACAATCTAATTCCTGTGTTTTACAGTGGAAAATCGACTTCAGGTTTTCGATCACAAAGGGTCTAGTAATTTGCAAGCAATCAAACCGTGGCGGTGAATCGGTCGTGAGAATAACAAATTACAACGTAAGTATGAATTCTAAACGAAACATAATAATATCGACGATAAATGATTAAATTAATTACAATTGTTTGCTAATTATATATTGCAGATAAATCATCCACGGCTTCGTGAAATTATTATTTTCATAATTAAGTGGATTCTAAATTTAGATGCCACTATATGTTAAAAGAAATTATTTGCATATACACATATGTAAATTTATAAATACATATATGGATTTACGTGTAAGTGTATCGAAATGATACTAATTATCTTCGAAGTCGGACTCATTCATTCTCATTAATAAATCTTAAAAAAAAATATTTGATTGAAGTAAACGTAAGTTTAAAAAGATAAAGTGCGAATCTAAACAAATTCAAGTAAAAACTCTGCTCAAGTACACAAAATAAATTAATTTTGATTTAAAAGTTTACATGTAAGTTAGAGTAAAATATGAATGATAAAAAAGACAAGTTATTTGCAATCGCAAGATTAATTTTTAACAATTATTAAATAACTTTCATTGTGATCATTACATAAATCATAACAAAAAATTGTATTCAAGTGTTTTGATTATTTCTAATTTTATAATTATTTCAATTTCTCTTACTGTAAGAAGTCAACAAAATTAAAAAAAATAGTTTATAAAATAAGCAATGTAACTTATCGATACATAATCAATCGTTACACTAATAAAAGTCGATATCATTTTCAGCATTCAGGCGGATCTTGGACGATCGATCAGTATAAGCGTCGTCGATCGACCTCGTCCCACCGGTACGGATCAGAATATTCTTCGTTTCCGAGAAATCGCCAGTGTGTACAGCCAACGCAGGATTTTCGTGCTGAATTGTGTACACAATAGAGGGAGGAGTATCGTTACAATGAAGGATACGGGAGATAGCCTGGTTTGGCCCGATATGTTCATTTCGCTTCCCGGCAGTGCTCCCGACGCCGGTCTCCAGCTTTCTTCCTACGCACAACCCCCAGAACCTGAAGAAAGTTCAGAGTCAGTCGAGGATCCTTGACCCCGGGTGAGTATCACACTTGACAATTCTATTTCTTTCTAGAATAGCTGCTTTACTTTGATTTCTACAAAGAATTTTTAGTTTTATAACGAGGATTTATGTTCCTGAGTTCATTGGATGTATGTTTACGATTATGTGTATACGTAAGTTTTGTAGGTAATTGAAGATGTCAATAGATATGCTCTCAAGATGTTTTCAACTTAATGCGTTTGCTGTTATTTATTATCAATTTAATCAATTAATTATATTGCGGTAATTTACGAAAAAGGAGGCTTCTATTGTACCGAGTAAATATTTTCTCAATTTACTTAAAGAATTGAAATTGTAATTAACGTGTTCTCTTTATTGTTCAAAATTTATAAGAAAGACTGAATGTACTAATATCCAAACAGTTGTAATATTAGTAGCACACTTTTAAACAAATATTAATACACTCATAAACATTTTTTATAAAAATTATATTACCTGTATGAGAACGTAATAGGCGACTAAACTCTCCTTTCAAAGTGATCATAATCTACAATAAATTTTTCCATAAATATAATCAGTTTTATTTATCGATATTGGAAACAATTCTACACGTGGAACACATTTTACTGTAATTTTTATCTGAGAATCCAATGAATCCTCACGTACTCATACAGTTAGTAATTATTCCAATTCTTTTTTCTCAGTGTACTTTTACAAATTCTCAAGAACCTTCATAAGAATATACCTTATGCTTATTGAACCAAGCGTGCAACCACTGCTCAAAGCAGTTACAATAATTATAAAATCTTCCAATTCACCGTTCAAGATATTGCAAGCTCGAGTGCTTTACAAACAAGTCAGTCGCAGACTGATAGCCGCATCCGGTTTCCGTTAGCAGCTTCTTTTTTGTCTCCACCCAAGATACCCTATATAAAACACCGCGAACCACTCAACCACCAACAATTAAAATAACAGTTCCCCCTATCAATCATCCAATCATCTCTGTACGCGCTCGATCCCCTAAGTCCACCAGCGACAACGCCAAGCGTATTCTTCTCCCTCAGCTTCCGCTACTCCGAACCAAAAATCCTTACCACCGATAAGCGGAGCTTAACAGCCCGACGCATTCCCGCCGCGAGCTTTCCTTCTTCGAGCAGCTCCTCTCGGCTCTCCCTGCTCGGATCGCGCGCGCGCCGGCCGCGCGCTAAAAGGCCCCGGGACTTAAATTGTATAAGTGCGTATATTTATCCAGCTATAGTGTACACTAATCTGCCGGGGAGGGAAGCGACGTCGAGTCTCTGCCCCAGTCGAAGCTTGCGTCGCGCGCGTCCTGCCCGAATCTTCTCGACTGCTCCTAATCTCTCGCACGCTCGCTCTCCTCATTCGTCGCCTTTCGCCCGAAATTCGAAGTGACGCGGAATTATTTCGGCCTTGCCGCGGGAAGTATGTGATTGGAAGTCAGTCGGCGCCGCTTTTCGCTTCGGTAGGCACCAGACGGCGAGCTTCAGAGTTCGGGAAGTTCCTTGTTGACGTTTTGTGCTTTTACTGCGTCCGTTTCTTCTTTTTTTTTTTTAGTTGGGAGTTTTGTAGTTCAAACTAAAAATTAAAATAAAAATTGTTTATACAGTGTAAGCTGCTTAAGACCAGGTTGTTCAATGGTGTCGATGACATTTAGACGACTCGGAGTAATTGAACTCGAATTGCCAGTGCTATACGATCTTTGTTGCGTGCATATTTTTTTGAATGGATAAAAAATGATCTCTTCGTTGAAGTCAACTTATAGTGTAGATAAAAATTGACGAACAGCGAACGACTAGTTTAAATTATATTTTTGCTTATATTTTTGTTTCTAATTAACTATTAAAATTAGTCTCTGTTGTTTTAAAATAAGTTTAATGTGTAATAAAAAAATTTGTTTAAAACGCGATGACAGAACGCAGAGATAATTGACGCAGGCTTTTTTGGATAATAGGTATATCCTGATAAATCGTAAACAACTGTTCGAGGTGTCCCCTAAAACGATCCGATAAAGCGCTCCCTAAAGCTATAATTCATCTCATCATCCGATTATCGAGTTACGCACGGACCTACGTAAAACGACACTGTACGTTTACTCGATTAAGCATACAGTAAATTATAATTTTACAATGTTAACGTAAAAAATCAAACACAGTAAACAATGAACTTTTATAAATATCTTTCCAATTATCTTTAAAACACTATACGCACCATCAGGAATAATAAACATCCATTCTTTTTTTTAGTAACAGAGCGACCCAATCGTTATAGGAATAATTTTTACTATTTTTTTTTTAATATTTCGTACTAGAACACTTATAATTAATAAAAATTTCATAATAAAAAATATTAAAAAGTATAACAATTTACCGTACGCGATCAAACAGGTTCTCTCATTAACAGACAAATGTCAATTTTTCTAAAATAACTTTTCTCAGTGTAATTAGTGTTTTAAATGACTATACCATTATAAACAACTTCTACAAAACACTAAATTGAATAACTTATTTAATCGCCAGGAATCCGTGAATTCTCAACGACGCGCACATAATAAAGTCCAGGAAAAAAAGGCAAAAAGCAGAATAGAATCGGCGGAATGCATTCGACCTCGGCTAAACGCTTCGTGAAAAAGCTCCGGGGAAAGTCTTCTCCGTTTCAACGTACGAAGAAGCCCCATCATCTTAATCGTTAAATTGCAACGCGTCTCGGTACGAGCGTGGCGTTTAAACCGACGGCGCGCGCTCAGGAGTCGTTAACCCTCCGCGGGACATCGGCGGCCCCATCGTCGAGGCTGTATCGCGGCAGGAAGCTCCGCATCGGCGGCTGCGATACCCGTGCAATCGCATAGAAAGGGGCTGAATTAGAAAAATCTGCTTTTTTAAGCATTTTTTTTTCTTTTTAATATATTCAGGCAGTCGGAGAGTTCGATGGGGTATAAACTAACAAGCTTAAATTTTTGCAGAACATGCAGAGGCAGCTGTTGGCGCTTTTCTTACTGGGATCAATCTACGGTGGACTATCAATCGGTAATTACACTTGCTATTAGCTCATTTTGTATTGCTCTTTAAATGAGGACATCCACGATTTTTATTTTACATAAATTGACTGATTCTTATACTAAACAATACTATTTTCTATTTTAAGGTTGCACCCACTTAATTCATTTGGTAAAAAATTGAAATTAAGATTAAAAAACTTTTCAAGTCAAGTGAAATAATGAGATGCCAGAAAAAATGACTACGTCGTTAATATACAATGTAGAAAAATGATTGTCCTTTGTAATTTTTCAGGGCCCTGCTCACGTAATCACTTCCAATGCGACGATGGTGTATGCATAGCAGAAACTCACGTCTGCGACGGTGATGAGGACTGCGACGATGGCAGCGATGAGCTCCCGCAGAAGTGCAGCGAGCGAGCTTGCCCGCCCTCGTTTTTCAAATGCAAGTCCACGTATAGGTGCTTGCACTCGAGTTTCCTGTGCGACGGGATGCCCGACTGCTCCGACAGCTCCGATGAGATGGACTGCGGCAGAACGATGACTGTAAGGACACATTACTCTCAGCAGAACGCTTGGCTCAGTTGAGTGTAGGCACAGTGCTGAAAGTGTTGTTCTGCTTTACAGACGGTCGCAACTGCGTGCACCAAAAACGAGTTCCAGTGCAAAGATCGTTTTCACTGCATACCCCTAGATGAATACTGCGACGGCCGGCCGGACTGCATCGATGAAAGCGACGAGTTCGAAAATTGCCACTACAATGTAAGCTTCGCTAGTTATTATTGTTCACACACTCAGAAGAAAGTACTGTAAAAATTAATATCGGTATTTATTTTCAATAATGTCCAGTAAAGATTACTATATGGTAATTTTACTGCATATAGGTAGTAATTTTTATAAATCTTTTTTCTCGGTGTATTATTTATTCAAGCATAGTGCAAAGAGAGAAAGTATTTTATGGCTAGGACATATGAATATTTGTACTTCAAATTGCACATTGATTTCTAGTCTGATTGTACTTACTGTATTATTTTTTGCGAAGAAAACCTGCACGGCATTCAAGTGCAATAATGGTCGTTGCATTGTGGAGGGATGGAAGTGCGATGGCACCAATGACTGTGGCGATAACAGTGACGAGTTGCATTGCGGTAAGGTCAAGTTTACCGACGACTAAATATTGTTTTTACTAAATCGCGGACTTTGCAGATACCAAACCCATAGAGGCGGCAAATTGTACGCATGTTATCGGCAAATACCTGTGTAAAAACAAACGATGCATCAACTTAAATCAAACGTGCAACGGTGTCAACGATTGCGGTGACGACTCTGATGAAGATTTTGCCAAGTGCGAGAAAGGTCGGTCATTTTATGCCTTCATCCTTATTTTGATATTTCACGGAATTAAAATTAACTTTTTAATATCTCCTAACTTTATAGAAAGGGCGATATGCTCCAATTCAACAAAGCCGTGCAGCGATAAATGTTTTCCTACACCCAGAGGATACCAATGCACCTGCTCAGAAGGGTACACTTTAAAGCCCAACGGAGACTGCGAAGGTAATTTTCCGAATCGCTCTCGTTTTTTAGCGAATTATACCGAGATTACTGACATTTTACTGCAATAAAATGATTTTCTACTGATGTGACGTTTAAATGTAACCGTCCGATCGAGTGCTAATAATCGCATTTCCCGCAAGCGCGATTGTGACTTTTTTTCGCAAACCGCGTGTAATGAGACTGCGAATGGGAAGCTGAATCTTCTAGCGGCGCGAAGCGTGGCTGATAACGTCAGAAGCTATCCATGAGCACGTCGCGTCGCATCGTCCGCTAGAATATAAAACATGTTGAAGACATTTGCGATACTCGTTCAGCCGGTTTTTCTTATCATACTCTTCAAACCAGCCTATACTTCCAGAGGTACAGTATGGCTTTTTCCATTTTCTATTTTATTCTTGCAGATATCGACGAATGCCTCTCCTATCCTTGTGACCATCAGTGCCGTAATCTGTTGGGTTCTTACTACTGTCAATGCGCAAATGGGTACAAGATGAAGGATAACGGCCACTGCAAGGCAGAAAGTAACTTTTCTTTTATTGTGCTTGTGAACAAGTTTTGTTCCAACAAATGAAGTTTTATCAATTTTGTTATTAATGTCATAATTTGAACGAAAAGTCCTTTACTTCAAATTATGGGTATAAAAATGATTTTCTGATTAATTTTACCTAAATAAATTAAGTTTTATTGCTCGCGATGGATGAAACATTCAATCTACTAAGTTGTAGATAAAGTTTAATATCGGTTTTGTACGTACTTTGACTTAATGTTCGATAATTTTTTATAAAAAATGTTTAATAGCGCCAACGTCATTATCGTTATTAAATTCTTACTCTCTCTCTTAAGTATATGTATTCCTGATTTAAATAACCATTCCCCTTTTCAAATCTTTTTTAGTACTTTTAATACAATTTAATTTCATCATAGTAAATACAATTTTTTTTAATCGATACATCTTTCCGGATTTTTATCCATTTATTTTAAGGCAATTGTTTTAATACATGACAATCTTATTCCAACGTTTTATTTTTTTTCACAGGATAAAGTGTAGTATATTATGGTTTTTAATATCGTCAAAACCTTTGAGATAATATTGAAAACTTATAATTTATCTTTGATTTCCTTCACTTTTTGCAGATAGTGAGGGCCTCATGGTTTTCGCATCGAAGTCGTCGATACGTGGCTACTACCTCGAGTCAGAAATTTATTTCACCATTGCTGATGGTTTGGAACATGTCGTGGGTGTCTCTTTGGATCCTCATTTTGTCTACTGGTCAGACATCCAATTCGGTGACGAGGCCATTTTCCGCAGTCAGATCGACGATGGAGAGAATCGAGAAGTTATTGCTAATTCCGGTAAAATAGAAGTTTTATATTATGCACAGTAGTTAATTCATTAAAGTCATTTTGTAATTTCATGTAAGCAAAATGGAAACGTAGGCGTTGATGCATCACTTTCTTTGTTTTATTCTAGTCAATGTCGATATGATACCGCTTGATACGGTCGTATCGCTACGAGAAGCTATCTCTTCATTTTATAAGTAAATAGTAACATTATATTTAAAACTTGTCATAAGCTGAAACGTTTAATTAAAATCCATTTTAAAAAATATGAGAGTTACGAAATTTAATAATAATAGCTAGGTATAATTAATTATTTACATTACACAATTTTGTACTGTTCGATCGAAAATAACATTAATCTTTATAAAAATAAAACTATAACGTCTTATTTTATTTCAAAGGTCTAGGCTGTCCGGAGGATATCGCTGTCGACTGGGTTACCGGGAACGTTTATTTCACCGACAGTATGTTCATGCACGTCGGTGTTTGCAGTCAACACGCCACTGTACAGACATACTGTACAGTCATAATTAAGGAAAACACGGAAAAGCCGAGAGGCATTGCTCTGCTACCGTCCAAAAAGTAAATCCATTATTTTTAACTGTTCAGTCTCTACTTTTTTAACATTATCATTTCTCGGTTATTCTTTCAACGAAAGAGAGACTTTAAATTAATAAGTGTTTGTAATTTATTACTGCGTAGAAGAATGTATTGGAGCGATTGGGGTCGGAAGCCTCACATCTCGGTAGCGGACATGGACGGCCAAAACAGGGAGTTTTTTATCCAAGATAATATTGGCTGGCCAAACGGCTTAACTATTGACTACGCGAGCGAGCGCCTTTATTGGGTCGATGCTAAATTAAAAGTCATTGAGTCAATTCGACTTGATGGTCAGAACCGCAGGGTTAGTTTAACACATTTTTTACTTTCATTCTGATTACATTTTAAACATCCGTCACTAGTTTACTAAATCTAATGCTTAATTATTTAATGAATGTTATTGAATGTCTACTATCGACTATCGACTACACGGAAAGAAACATTATAGTAAAAATTACTATATTCCGCAGCAACAGTGAGATATACTCAACTTATGAAAATTTTTACTATAAAAATACTAAAAATTCCTATGTACATACATAGTATTTTATAGAGTAAAAATCGTCATAGGTCGAGTATGTCCCATTGTTCCTACGAAATATAGTAATTTTTACTATACAATTTTTCTCTTTATTATTTGATATTGCAATTAATTTTTGTTTCGGATGCTTCATCACCCTGAAAGATTTATAAAATAAGAAATATGAAAACCAATATAACTTACAGGTGGTTCTGCACGATGTCGCCAAACATCCTTACTCGATAGCTATATTTGAAGATCGTCTATTTTGGAGCGATTGGAGTACCAACAGCATCCATTCTTGCGACAAAACGACGGGCAAAAATTATACCACTCTGTTCCACAAGAACGAGACTGTATACGGAATCCATATATATCATTCAACACTCAAAGCTAAAGTAAGCGATTACTTGTTTAGTATTGCAACTACTATAAAAATACTTGTAAAACGCTACGATTGTCGTAAAAATGTTACGAGAATTTATTCTGCAATTTCACTTGCAAGTTCATCCGTTTACGAAAAAATATTAATATTCCAGCATTCAACCCCTTGCGTCGTTCGCCCCTGTTCGCATTTGTGCCTTTTAGCGCCAAAGACTGAATACACCTGCGCTTGTCCACTTGACATGGAATTGAGTGAAGATAAACATACGTGCAGAGGTTCAATAGCATGTTACAACCAAATTTTATTTAAAAAATGTGTCTTAAAGCTTGATAACGCTGATTTCATTTTCATTTGATTTACAGAAGTAACAAAACGGAAGCATATGGCCATAGCTGCTGGTAATGTAATCATCGACTACTATCACGAATTATTGGGAAAACCGAAAACTAGTAAGAACAGCATAACTTCAGAGCATATCAGTGCTTTGACGTACGACTCCCTCACTGGTATGTGTGTTTGAAAGACTCTATGTACATGATCTATTTTTGTTTATATTCATGCAACTACTATCACTAACCAGTTACGATAAAATGAATCTCGATTGATTGCTAAGTGATTTTATTTTATTTTGCTCAAATTTCATTTAAATCAACGAGTATGTTGTACTATAACATTTTGTTATAGATGGTACATTTTTCGTTCAGTAGTGAGAAATTTTTTATTTTATATTAATAACTTTGACTTGAAAAAAAATTAGGAAAAAATTAAACGGAAATTTTTATTGTTCTAGATTCAATCATTGTGGCTGATGCAATTAAAAGGTCAATATTCCGTTACAATCAGCATAAGGACACCGTGAATCATATGATCCCTCTAGTAGACGAATTCGTCGAGAGTATGGCTTTTGATCACTTTGGTAACAATCTATATAAGAGCAACGCACTTCATAGGAAAATTGAAGTACACAGCTTAACTACCGGTGAAAAGACAGAATTCTTTTATACCGAAAGCCCATATCACTTGATCGTCATTCCTGAGGAAGGGTAACATACCAAAATTTAGAACTTAATGAAATGTCATAACGTTTTTAATAGTGGGAATAATTATCTGCGACCCTTTTTTTAGAATCATGTTCATAGTTTTTCGAGCGAACAATGGAGAAAACGACGAATTTCACATAGACAAGGCGCAAATGAATGGACTAGGCTCAAGATCTCACGTAGTTGAGCATGGATTAGTAGGGCCAATAATCTCTCTGGCTTACGATGTGAACGGAAGACGGATTTATTGGGCCGATGAGGGTACCGGTCGTATCGAAAACATGGATACTCAAGGTTTATTTTTAAACTAAAAACTCTTTCAATCTTCAATCTTATTATAAAAGAAAAAAATGTAGTAATTACAGCTCAATTATGTTTTTTCGAATAGGTCAGAACAGAGTCTTGCTGCGAACTGCTGTCACTGCACCAGTGAGTCTTGCCGTACTTGATAGCGACGTCTTCTGGACATCGCGTAAATCTAGTCGTTTGAGTTGGACGGATAAAAATCAAACGTTCTCGGGGACCAACGGCTTAAATTTACGTGCGTTTAAATAATTGGAAAACTTGATGAATAAATCCTGAATTTCATACTAAATTTATACAATTTTACTTATTCTTCATACTTTTAGATCTCACAAATCATCCAAATATAATACATTTACAAACTATCACTGGAGTTTATAACGGAGAAGTTCACCCTTGTCGCAAAAATAATGGAGATTGTTCTCATATTTGTCTTGTATCGGATTCAAGCAAAAAAGTAATTGTTTTCCTTAATTTTTTGTTTAATACATGTACTAAAAATTGTGTTTACATGCTTTAATTTGCATTCATGTATTTATATTATGTAATTACAGCTCTGTTCCTGTCCATCAGATTACATTTTAAATACTGATCAAAAAACTTGCAGACCAAAGAACGCATGTTTTGATGATGAATTAAAATGTAACTCCACTGATAAGTGCATAAAGAAATTCCAGAGGTACTCTTTCTTGTTTTATTCTTCACGTGAATATATTATCTGTAACATTTTTTAATAATTACTTCAAAAAGAATATTTTTTTATCTGTAAAATATTAAAATCACAGATGCGATGGATTGCACGACTGTCCAAATGGTGAAGATGAGAACTTTTGCCTCACACAATGGTCGTCTGCGTGTCATCACGATGAATTTGCTTGTCGCAATGGCCAGTGCATCCAAAAGTCGAAACGGTGTGATTCAATCTTTCAGTGCCAAGACAGATCGGACGAGGAAAACTGCGAAAATGCCACGTGTTCCGCTGGTAATATGAATGTTAACAATAAATCCTTTTCTTTTTCTTTATTATTTTCCCGGACAAAATTCTAGCAACTGACTCATGAAAGAAAAAAATTAATTATTATAATTACTTTTAATCTGATTACGCAGATATGTTTCGATGTCAGAATGGAAATTGCGTCTCGCTGTATCTGCTCTGCAACGGCGCGGATGATTGCGGAGATTCTTCTGATGAGGAGTCTTGTAGCGGCCACGCCTGTGATGATCGCTCCTTCCAGTGCGGTTCTGGATTGTGCATCCCACGAAATTGGGAATGTGATGGACAGGTACGTTGTGACTCTAATTCGCTCAAATCATAAAAAAGTAAAAAAAAAGTCAAATTAATTTATTAATTATTGTCACCATATCACCATAAACAGTTACATTCATACAGACAAATGATCTTAATATGTTTAAATAAACTAAGAACTTGACAATTAATTGCACTTAAAAATGCAGGTGGATTGCAATGACGGCTCGGACGAGCACAGCAAATGCAAGCCTAGTGAATGTGGCCAGAATATGTTTGCTTGCTCCAATGGCCGTTGCGTCGATACGCTGCTGAGATGCAACGGCATCGACGACTGCAATGACAACTCGGATGAGCATGCCTGCTCGACGTCCGACAAATTTGATGCGCTGATCTGCACGAAGGATCAGTACAGATGCCGCAACAGTACGCTCTGCATACATAATAAGCTCCGGTAATTTATTTCTCTTTCTTTCTTCTTAGCTTAGGAATTTTCAGAAAAATAATTCGCTTAAACGTAAACCATGATTCTTTTAGACAATAAATTTTGTTGGAGAAAGATTAAAACTTTCTTTATCTGCGAATTGCAAAAATAAATTAAAACTCTTTATTTATTCTGACACTTTTATTGCACTATTAAAACTAAGCAAAACTCTAAGACGAATAAAACGTATAGCGACGTGAATTAATTTGTAATTTGTTTAAGGTGTGACGGAAATTTGGACTGTCCGAAGCACGACGACGAGTTTGGCTGCGGTAAGTGCTTACCGGATACGCAGTTCACCTGCCGCAATGGCAACTGCGTACCGATCGAATGGACCTGCGACCAAGCAGACGATTGCGGTGATAACTCTGACGAGCTGCACTGCGACGAGCTGCGTCACCTCGTCCCCTTCACCGTGGAGCCAATGCACAACTGCTCCGAGGGTCAGCACGCTTGTAAAACCGGCTATTGTTTAGATCTCGACAAATTCTGCGACGGTAAGTCGCACTGTCTCGATGCCAGCGACGAGGGTGGCCAATGTGGTACGTTGAAGTCCTCTCAATTTTTCTTATGTTTTTACTTTATTTTTTTACGGATTTAATGATTTATTGATTTGTACATCGAAATGTAGAAACGGCTTGTGTGGAGAACACGTGCGAGAATATCTGCCACAAGACACCAAATGGACCGGTGTGCAGTTGCCGCGACGGTTACAAACTCAGTGCTGACGGCAAGAGTTGCGAGGATATAGATGAGTGTCAAACGCAAGTCTGCCCGCAGTTGTGTACGAATCGTCGGGGATCTTACGCCTGCTCCTGCTACGATGGCTATGCCCTGAGATTGAATCAGTTGTCTTGCAAAGCTACCGGTTTGTTCTTTAAAATTTATTAAAATTTGACGTGACGATTAGTTTTAAATATTTAGGAAAGATTTTCTAAAAATTAATTAATGTTTTGTATTTTTTACAATGAATGTTATTAATTTTCAATAATCATATTGATTATTAATTTAAACTTTTAAATGTAAGAATGTTTTTGTGTACACTTGTAGGCCCAGCAGTAAAAATATTTGCGGCGACGGATGATGACATCAGAATGATGTCTCCGTCACCCCTCTATAGCTCTCTCACAATAGTCTTTCAAGATCCCGGTGTTGAAATAACCGGACTGGATGTTAACGCAAGAGACAATACAATTTACTGGAGCAGTGGTAACTTTATTTAATATCTAATTGTTTCTTTAAAGATAATAAACGAAAATTTTTCAACTTAGTTTTTGTATACGAAATGAGTTTAAAATTGATATTTAATCCACTTGATTTATACATATTTTTTACAAGAAAATAATTATTACAGCGAACCGAGGAGAGATTAATAAAATGAATATTGAAACGAAGGAAGGCAATGTTGTATCGAGTGGTTTAGTAAGACCAGAAGTTCTTGCAATCGATTGGGTTACTGACAATGTTTATTGTTTTGATAACCGACAAGCTCCTGCTATTAAAGTACAGACTGCATTTAAATAAAAACATTAAAAATTCATTTGTGTACTGCAGAGTTTTTTTAATTATACGTTTTTTGCAGGCCTGTGATGTAAATGCAAATAGATGTTCAAATATTGTACATATAGAAGGTTCTAACATTAAAGTTACAGCCATAGCTATTGAGGCAAATGAGGAGTAAGTTTTTTTATCGCTTTAAACGATTTAATTTTAGTTTTAAATTAGTAACTATTGTTATTAAAAATTTTAGAATTCTTTTCTGGACTCAAGTAAATTGGAAGTTCTTCGAGGAGCCGAAAAGCGAAATTTTCCGTTCGGATCTTACAGGGGCTGATTCGAAAAAGATAGTGCACGCGAATCTTGGTATCGTCAGTGGCCTTACGATAGATCATAATAGGAAGATTTTATACTGGGCGGATAATCACGAAACCAGTATTGAATGCGTCGATTTTAATGGAGAAAATCGAAAATCAATTTTAGAAAATCTTATCGTAAGGCTTCTAATAAATATCTCTATTATCATATCTCATTCTATGTATTTTTTCTCTTATTATATCGTTTTTCTCTACTTTTCAGTCGAAACCGGTAGGTTTACATTTTTACGAAGATGCGCTATATTGGAAAACGGAAACAAGTGGAGTACTTAGGAAGCGTCAATTGTACGGAGACATGCTTTACACTCTAATTCCAATTGGGAGCAACAATCTCAAGAAATTATTCGTAGTATCGCAAATTTCTAGACAGCCAGAAGGTAATTCAATTTCTTTACCAATTGGCTAACTTGAATTCTACTCAACGGGTATGAATTTCTCAGGTGTAAACAAATGCAAAGATCACGGCTGCGAGTACATGTGCATAATGCACAAAAAGGAGCCAATGTGCATTTGCGGCAATGGTACCCCGGCAACATTGCGAGAAGGTCGCGGATGTTCGGAGGATACGAGCAGCGAAAATCCGTTACTCCAAGAGAACAGCACGCATATAAGGCTGCACGGTGATGAGGCAGTACCAACGGTAGGCCAAGCTCAAAAATCAACTGGTAGTCGTGGATCCAGCGCACTTACTGGACTCGCCGTCACCCTCGTCACCTTCGTTCTCTTATTCTCTGTCTACTTCTACCTGAAAAAGAAAAAGCCTGGTTTGTTCAAGGGTCGGGTTCTCAGGTGAGCTCACCTACTCAACTAAATCATGCATTTACTATTGATTTTTTTAGACTTTTTAAAACTTTACTGCTTTCTTGGATAATTGAATTTTACTTTTCTTATTCATCTTGTATATTATTTTTATAAGTAGAAAATATTAATGTTATATAAATTGAAATTTATAATTTAAGTTAATTAAATCAATATTAGATCCTTTTTATTTTGAGAATCAATTACGTAAATTACGGTGAGATTTAATTAAATGCATAAATTATCAGCAGCATACATTTCCAAAATCCATCGTTCGCACGAAGGAGGAACCACAATTCATCAATGACAAGTTCTACTTCCATTTTGATGCCAGGGGAGCATGAATATTCCAATCCAATCACAGAAATGTCGCATGCCAAAGTAAGTGTCTCTCAATATTTATTGCTTTTTATTTATTTGTTTCGACGATATTTTAATTACAAGTCAACGTCAGCTATAACACTGATTGATTGATTATCCACGTGATCGCGATTTTAATGTAAATTGAAATAATTTAAAAACTTCCTCTGCATCCCATCCTTAACGATTCCCATCCTTGACGATCCTTAAGATTTAATTAATTTGTTTATGTTTATTTTTAGAGCAATTTGCCGGATAGCACTTCGAAGAAACGTTTGGAAGTAATGCCTGAGATATCGGACGGTGAAACAGATGAAACGCACCCGACTTATAATTCTCGTTTGATTCGATGAACGTTTCAATTGCATATTGGAAATTGTATAATTTTCGAACTGCGACAATTATTGCAGTAATTTATAGCGTTAAACGCTATGAGCCATGTTAGAATGTTTTGGGTATATCTGTGTGTCCGTTAAGTACTTTAAGTCTATATTTTTATATAATAATTTAATTATTATCAGTGTGATAACGTTGAACTTTTCCGTACGTCTTAAGTCTTAAGTATGCTAAATTATTTTAAGCTAAATGTCGTCTAAATCGTTAAAAATGAAAAAAATATCTTATATATTTATGGTCAATGAATATATTATTGCATATATTATTTATTAGAGATAAATATTAAAAAAATATTGTTAAGTACCATTTATGAATTTATCGTGTTCGAGTGAGAGTTATATTAAATTTGTGCGTAAACATTTTTTATACGAGAAAAAAATTCAAACTATTATTGTGAAAATGCGTTTCAAAGAAACTTGTTCTATTCTAATATTTGATGAAAACGAATAATAAAATCATCATTTTTTTAAGATACAAAATGAAATTATTTAAAAAGACGCATTACTATCATTATATATTAATTTTTTACTTTATAAGCCGATATACCAAGGTCTTGTTATCGTTATCATTTAGTGAACCGAGTTACGTCGCATATTTCCATTTGAAAGGGTAGCGCACCCCAAAAATTAAAATGTACCATTAAAATCGCATGCACTCGTAAAAATCACTCGAAATGCTCATCACGAATAAGGCCCAGCGCTGTTTTACTTAAAATTTCGCTGCCCGGCAACGTTTACGCAAAATAGGAATTAAAAAGGTGCCTGTACTTCGTTTGAGTACGCACGCGGATTTTTTTCTTGTGATTTTAATGGAAGGCCAACGTGGTGAATTCGTTGATATTCGCTGCGCGATCGCAGCCAGAGATTATACGAAGTTTCACAGAGGACCACACCGAAGAACCAAGCCTTAGTGTGTCAGTTGACTTTCGCACGGGTGCGCAGGAGGATCAGCCTATTTCATTTTTCGTAAAGTGTACCAATTTATTATTTTCACGTGTCGACTTGGAGGTGATAGGAAAAAATAATAGCATAAAATTTTACAGAAAAATAAAATGGCTTTGACTGAATCATCGTTTTGGATAACAAGCGTCATCTTCGTAGTGTTAGCATATACACTCGTTTATTACTTCAGAAAACTACGATTGTACAGAGAGTCCGCTCGATTTCCAGGTCCACCGTCATATCCTTTCATTGGAAATGCTCATTTTTTTATAGGAAGTACGGAAGGTATGCAGAAAATATTTCGAATATTAAACACTGATTCGTTAAATTATAATTTTCTTTAATTATACAGAATCAGTTATTTAAAATTTAATGTTTTCATATTTTTATTAAGTAAATTCATTATTTCAGTAGAAACTGTTGCATTTAATTAGTTAAAAAAGTCTAGGTTAAAATATATTTAAAAACTGCAATATTATTATCTAATTAAAGTGATTAAGATTTTTTTGTTTGTTAACACCTTTTATCTCGATCTAACTAGCTGAAATTATTTTTACAGATATTTTGAGTAAGTGTCAGGAACTATTGGACACTTATCCTTCACCTTTCCGCGTGTGGCTTGCAGGAAGATTATTCTATGCAGTTTACGATCCGGAACAGCTCAAGGTATTAGGAACTTCTCATGTTAGTCATAAAAAGTTTTCCCTTTAAATTAGTCAACGCATCCACGTACTTTCTACTGCAAATGCTTATTTTTTATTGCTCGTAATCAGGAATCGCAGAGTGGAATTAAAAGAAGATGCAATTTTTCAGGGCCACAATATCCATTTTACTCACGTAAAGTTAAAATAATAATGTCGATAGCATTAATTATGTTTGTTATCGGAGCCCGCGTAAAAAATGATTTATAGTTGCTGGATTGCGTTATTCTTGCCACCTAAAAATATAAACAAAGAATATATTTTTTTAAAGTACAATCTCAATGTACGCTGTAACTATTGAGTATTAGACTAAATGGCTGTAGGTAGTATCTTAATATAAGTCATCGATGAGATTCTCACGAGTTCAAGCCAATCTGTGACCCGAACATGTGAGACTCTCCTTGTTAGTTTAGCTAAAGTTTTATCTAAATATTTAGAAAACTTATAGTCTACATTTTTTTTAGTTTAGATAAAGTTGATTGTAACTATTCTAAATTTAAGGGATAAAGATTAACTTAATTAGTTACTTCAATAACGTTTGTAATCATAGCAAAATTTTTTTACGCGAATATCTAAAAGTTTACGATATAAAACGAAGTTTAATTTACTATTTCAGTAAAAAAGCACTTAAAAGTATTGAATCGTAAATTCAAATTTTAAAAAGTTGAGTAGTGTTCAGAAAGCTAAAATCATTTTTCAATTTTATTTTTTGTCTTTATCATTTGACTTTCTTCATACATCTTTTAATAAAACCATGCGCGAAGTGATTGGCGTGGCTCAATAACAAACCAAAATCGTTAGCATATCGATCATTCACCTGCATCATACCTCCTATAAATTCAATACATAGACAGAGATAATCGATTAGAAAAAAAAAAATTAATATTTTCACTCAATTTCTCTATTTATGCCTACAGACGATATTATTGAGTCCAAAAACGATCGAAAAGGAGGACCTATACAAGTTCGCGCAGCCTTGGTTAGGCACAGGCCTCTTCACGGCTCCCGGTAAGACACATTTATTCAGCACGTCAGCCGAACGTGATCCACGTACAAGTTGTTCGATTTCGTGCGACGTGCCGAGCATCGGCCCTAAGTCCCACCGCTGCTCGCCTTTATCTTTTTTCTTTTGAATGACGAAACAAATTAAAAAGCCGAGCTGCACGGGCTTCTCACTTAGAATAAGTACCTGAGACCGTCGGAACTTTCGGCGAACTATTACCTCTTGACGTTTCCTTGTCGCTCGAATTGTATTGAATTGAGAAGGAAGAAGGAGGAAGAGATAATTGAATTCAAAGCGAAAGCGATTAAAGAAACGGCGAGACTTTTAATGCAACCATTAGGCCTCACTTCGATATTGACTTTTAATGACTTGGCGTTTTGAATTTTTTTACTCTGTTAAAGTAAACGGCACTGACTACTTAATCGGTCAAAGTGTGCATTTATGTTGTTTATTTTTTGAGTAGTAAACAAATAAGTGGAAAATGAATAATAAAGTAGAAGTGTAAAAAAATTAACTAATAAAAAATTTTATTATTTTTTTTTACTTATAGCGTCGAAATGGCGCATCCACCGGAAGTTAATCATGCCGACGTTCAGTTCCAAAATTTTGGAATCCTTCGTCGAGGTTTTCTCGGCGCAATCAGAAATCATGATAAAGCAGATGGAAATCGAGGTGGACGGAGAAGAATTCGACATATTTCACTACGTCTCCCTCTGTACTCTGGATATAATTTGTGGTTCGTGCAGATTAAGCTACAAATTAATTTTTTATTTTCAAAAGCACCTGCTACAATCTTTTTTCTTTTCTTTTCTTTAGAAACTGCAATGGGAGTACCTTCTAAGGCGCAAATCCAACAAAATTCACCTTACGTCGAAGCTGCTAAACGGTACGACCAATTTAACTTTTGGAGGATAAATTAAAGGCTTTGTTAATCTTTTGTAAAATGTCGGTGTAAAAATTGTAAATTTCTTCATGTGACAACTGATCAGAGATTTTCTTACGCTGACATTTCGTTGAGATTGTAGTCCAGTTACTTTTTCTCGGGCTAACCCGAGATTGAACAAAAACCGTTCAAGCCCTGAAAATGCGAACTGCAATATTGATAAACAACTACATAAGAAACCTCTACACAATGGAAACTCACAGTCCTTAATAAAATTTTATATGTATTCTTCAATTTATATCTTTGAAACGGAGGACTGTTCGTAGAAAAAGAATTCAAAAAGTAAGATAATAATGCCTACCAGCCAACGTTTAAATTTACTTTTTATTTACATGTTTCAGACTATTTGAAATAATCTACTCCAGAATGTTCAAAATATGGCTTCACCCTGACATCATATTTAATCATACCCAGCTTGGGAAAGATCAGCACGAGTGTATAAAATATGTGCATGACCTTACTGACGATGTAAAACTCACTTCCTATTTTTACGTGTTTTTATGCTTCTAGTCTTGAACATATTTATAACCATTCAATGTTTCAGGTAATTCGAAGAAAGAAACATGCGCTTGAATCAAAAGAAACAAATGGTATTTTCCGTAAATATTGCATAACAATAAGTATTTAAAATAATTCTTTACGTTCATTTACATGCTATTTTTTTTTGTTCGTAGAACACAACGAAGGAAAAAGAAAAACCTTCCTTGACCTGTTAATGGAATTATCACACGAGGGGACTAAATTTTCTGACAAAGAATTACGTGAGGAGGTCGACACAATGATGATTGCCGTAAGTTAAAGTGCAACCGCGCCCAATCAGTCAACCCCTTATTTAAACTCGAAAAATTTTCAGGGTAATGATACCACCGCCACTGTCAATTGCTTCGTGATGTTAATGTTAGCCAATCATCCAGAAATTCAAGTAAGTTTTACAATAAAAAAAAAATTAAGAGCTCAATCAACAAATCTATATACTCAAGTTAATTTAGCTTTAATAAAAAAAGTAAATAAAAACAAAATGAAAAATTGAAAGATTTTTGAAAGAAAAATTTTATGTTCTTCTCAGTAGTTTTAAAAAAATCTATTATATTTTTAGGAAAAAGTTTACGAAGAACTTCGCGAAATTTACGGTGACGAAGATCCAGCAAGCCTGCCTGTCAAACATGAGGATCTGCAACGGATGACATACTTAGAGCGCGTGATCAAGGAAACTATGAGACTATTTCCCGTTGCACCACTTATCGTTAGACGCGTTACTGATGATCTTAACATAGGTATTCTTCAAATTTTATTTCATACGGTTTATTCACAATTTTATGTACTTGCTATTACTTTTAAAAAGAACATATCAACATGCCTTTTTATTAATAAGATTTACATTGGATGCTTTAGGAAAATTTACACTAACTAAGGGAAGTTCGGTGGTGCTTGGTATAATAAAAACGCACCGTAGCGAAGAATATTGGACAGATCCTATGAGATTCAATCCTGATCGATTTTTACCGGAGGAGTGTGCTAATCGTCAACCATACTGTTACGTTCCTTTTAGTGCTGGACCGAGAAATTGTTTAGGTTTGTAAATAATGTATTCCTGAAAAGTTCTTTTTAATAATAACACACAGATTACTGATTAAAAAATTAAATTTTAGGAATTAAATACGCAATGATGGCTATGAAAGCATTATTAGCAACAGTAGTGAGAAAATACATATTGAAAAAGGACAAAGTACAACCGATTGAAAACATCAAATTAAAGGCTGATATTATGCTAAAACCGTTGGAGCCAATAAAAATCAGAATCGTGAGAAGAACTCGAACAAGTTAATTTAGTGTTTCAACATGAGTTGATAATGATATTTAAGCACTGTTTATTGCATCTGGCAAACTAGCAATTTTGTAATATTCTAAACAATATAAACCGTACCAGTTGTCTCAAAAAAACCCAATGTAATACAATAAAGCAAATTAGAATAATAAATAAAACGTGGTAGAGCTTGAAAAATGTTGCTTAAAAGGTCTGTTACTCACAACCTTTTCACGTTGTATCTTTTTTATAAATCATAGCAGTGATTTTTATTTTTGGAATATTTGAGTTAGGACCTTAGTTCAGTTGTATTGGATAAACATTTTAAACTGTATTGCATTTTTAATAGCAATAAACAGGTGATTCAGTAAAAAAAGTATACGGTTTTCGTATTACTAATATCAAGTACGATTATCAATTATTTATTGAAGAGTTAAAGTGCTGATATTTAAAATAGCTCGATCGAAGTATAAATTTTTTAAATGATGTAAGTATTAAAAATTAAAATATCTAAAAAGAATTAAAATAATATGTGAGTAATAAAAAAAATTAATTTTTGGGTGTATAGAAATTTTTTTGCAAATATCTAATTTTAATAAAAAATACTTAAGTAAATAATAAGGGCTTTATTTCTTTATTAAACCGAGAAATTTGTTAATATGCAATTTTGCAGGTACAGCAAGAATGGTCTCAGACTCCACTTAAATTGACACCCGTAATAATATTTCAGTTTTTTAATTTTGTACTCTGTATCTTTTACGTGTTTATTCATAGATAGATCCGTTTTTGCGAGAAAAAAATGCACGAGTAAGAGCACGCAATTATCATTTCATTCGTTTCGTAAAAAACGTGAAGAATTTTTATTCCAATTTTTTGTGCGCTACATCAAAGTTTTAATATTTAATATTCAAAAATAAGCGAATTATCAATAATTTTTAACTAACGTTTCGTGGTCATGGCTAAATAGCCAATTAAATAAATTGACGAATAATTTTGCATTTAAAAATGCAAATTATCTTATTCTATGCTATACATCCTTTTTCTATAATTATTTAATATTTAATAAATTGTATAAAATTTCTGTCAAATATTAAAAAAACCTTTTGAATATTCGCTTTATAAAATATCTTTTAATCAATTGAGCGTCGCAATAAAAATAAAATATAACAATTTTATTCTTAATATTAATTTGTCTTGGAAATTTAATCAACAAGGTAAGGACTATCCAGAGCCCCAGCACCAGATACGATTCCGCCTTCATTGGCGTTGGACGGCTTGGTGCGTAAAACGTGACCAACTTGAGTGTTGTATAATATTCGGTCTTGATTACTGAAATTTATTATTTATTAAATTAGAAATTAAATGTTATACGACAAATTATTACAATACCGTTATTGTAATAAATAATAAAAGCTAAAACAAGTCAACTAAACAGAAATAAAGCAAAAATTTGCATATTTTATAATTTGTCTTACCCAATAACAACTCCGTAAATCCCTAATTCAGAAACAAATTCGCTTTGAGTTAAATTCCCGTCGCCAGCGCGGATTAAAAAATTTTTCTGAAGTGGTGGGAAGATGCGCTCCATAAGTATCCAAGCCGTTCTCTCATTTGAGTCTTTCATGTTTTCCAATTTCTTCTTTATTTCATCGTCATAAACATTATTTCCACCACCCTCACGTTGAGGTTTTAGAACATACTTGCCTGGATCTTCAATTGCCATACTTACAGCTTTGTTACCATTTTCATTCTAAAAAGAAAAAATTAAAATTGAAATTTCTCGAAAAGTTTAAAATTTTAAAATAATAAAATTAAATCTTAATTCTTACTAAATCAAGAGAGTAAAGACCCATAAAGATTTCTTTAATTTTGGCAACTTTTTGTGGATCTTTAATAAACCTCTCTAAAACTCCTGTTACTGCTAATTCTTGCTGCACCTATTAAATAGAAATTGTAAATATCACATTAGTGAGCCGATTACAAATAGTAATTTTTAAAAAGAAAATACCTTTTTGGTTCCTGCTAAGTGATATTGAATCGAAGGACACTTAATAGCTTGAGACCGCTCCAATAATAATCTTACATCCCACTCCTTTTCTGAAGGATAAGCCTCTAATTGATAACCTGATCGGAAGTATACTACAGCCACTTCTTTATCTTCTCTAAAAAAAATATTAATTCAATGTTTCAACAAAAAAAATTCGTAAATTTATCCTGCATTATTTATTCAACACTCACACCAATAATTCTTTGTTTGATCCTAATTTTGCCATAGTAGATAATTCTGTTAAAGTTCTTCTAATAACTTTAATATCAGGATCTAATTCAGCAATTCCAAATTCCAATGCTCTTTGATCACAAATATTGTAAGTAATATCTTCCACAATAATTAATATCACAGCACTAAAATTTGAATAAAAGTAAGGCGTTTTTTTTAATACATTTTATACATTAATAACTCACTTTTTTTTATGGTATATATTCCATGCCTCAATTATACCCTTTGAAAATTCTAAAGCAGCATTATTTTCTGGAATCTAAAAATAAATATTTCAATTAACAGTGCTATGCATTGAATTTGTTATTGTAAATAAACTTACGTTAACTATTTTATCTTTGTGTCCTAATTCTTTCAAAATGAATCTGAAGAAAATTAAAATATTAATCATTCAATGAATTTAGAAGCTATTGTAAACTATTTATTCATACTTATGGTATGCTGTCGTAACAACAGCAAGTCCCCCAAAACTAGAAGCTATCATGTTTATTTCCACTTGCTTAATTTTATTTCCTTCATTGCTGTGCAACATATAATCCGATCTTATTAAACCAAGACTAATACCCTAAAATACCAATTTTAATTAAAACAATTATAAAATGACGTACAAGCTTTTTTTATTCATTCCTACCTGTGTAAAACCTTCTGACTGTACAATTTTGAAAATGTTATAAAGTTTGCTAGTAAATTCATCAACTTCAATAGTTCTAAAATATTTATTTAAAATTAATAATGATATATCAATAATTCTTCTGAACAGGTACTATATTATTATATACATGAAAATACCTTTTTAAAGTGTTCTCTAAAAATTCATAATCATATGCTACTTTGTGCATGAGTTCATTGAGCAATGTTTGAACACTTTGAGCTAATATAAATTCTTTTTTTGGATAAGATGATGGCAATAGTAAAAATGGAGTAATTTGTACTTGATCGTCGTTAAATTTTTCCTTAGATCTCATGCTAATTCCTAAAAATAATAAAAAATAATTAAACTGTTTGACATTTACACAATTTATTTCAAAATAAATTAAGTACCGTGCATAATAACCCAATCCTTTGCCTTGGAAATTAAGGCTTTGAACTCGGAATCCGATAAATTTATATCCACACATGTCTGCATTACGGATGAATTCATAGTAAATATTTGTGGTAAATAGAAGCACAAATAATTTACGTTATTAAAAACAATTATCACAGAATACGCCGATTGTTAGCTTTTTATTCCAATTTATTGTGCACTAGAACAAGTTTTTAATATTTAATATTTGAAAACGAGCAAATTATCAACAATTGTTAACTATCGTTGCCTGGACGTGGCAATGTTAACTAGCGAATAATTTTGCATTTAAAAACGCAAATTATCTTACTCTATGCTATACACACGAGAAAACGTCTTGAAAGTAAATAGACACTTCTGATGCGCCCGAACCTTTGCAACATAATTTTTAAGACCGAGATACGACGTTCAATCAGCTGCTCCTTGAGCGATAAGTTTTAACCAATCAAAAAACTTCATTCATTTTTCATCGTTAATAGAAAAAATCCACATTTTTTATTATTGCAATAATGGTTTTATAATCAACAATGTGTTAATAGATAAAAATAATGAAGTTTTATTTATTAGCAGCATAGGGTCAGCCGTTCAGCATATAAGTAAATACGCCGACGTAACGTACACGTAACTTGACAACTAATAGATAACCTTAACCTTTGTTTACACTTCGCTTTTTACAAATGACCGGGAATTTGTTTCAACTGATTATAGTATAAGCATGAAAAATAATACGTTCAAAAGATAATTAAACCAAATAAGGAAAATGTATTCCATAAAAAATGTATGTATGTAAAATGTAACGTGTAAAATTGGTAAATATATATATTCGAATTGCATTACAAGAGTAAAATAAAACACTGACTACAATGTCTAATTGTGTTTCTGGAATTATTTTGGAAGCGGAGGTCCTTGAAAAAGCCGCAAGCAGCGCTGACGAAAAAGCTCTCCCTATAATAGTCCCTCACGTTCAGGTCCGCCACTTTCTTGGTTATAACTTTATATATATACTCGTTATACTAATCCTACACGTTGACCGACCGCAGCGCCACCGAGCGCATCGCGAACCCGCCGTCAAGCGGCGTTCCCACTTTTACTTCGTCTTCTCTTCCCTCGTTTTTCGTGCATCGGGCAGCCGCAGAAGCAGCAGCAGCCACACGGACGTCGAAGCCTCCGCCTTCCTCGCCGCCGCTTCGCATCGTCATCCACGAGTGCGGAATCTGCCGTCGCCTCGCGTGAACGCGAGCCGAGCGTAAAAACAAGGTGCACAACACCGGGGGGACAGCCGAAGCTGCGGGAGTCGCCGCGGCTCCACCGAACACGGCCAGCCTCGTCACGGGCGTGTGCGCACCTCATCCACCAACGCGTGGAGCGCGGCGGATTCTCAACCCCAGCCGTTGACCGCACGACCTAACCACGGCGGGCAAGAAAAAGCGTCGCGGCTCCCCGCGGGATCGAGATCGCGAGGACGAGTACCGGGGCGAGCGCGACTACCGCCGCTCCTCCAAGCCCTCGTCGAGCCGCGACCGGGAGCGCGACAGCCGCAGCAACAGCAGCAGCCGCGGCAGCAGCGCCAGCAAGCCGAACTCCCAGCAGCAGAGCCAAGAGGAGCAGCAGCAGCAGCAGCAGCTCGGCGCCGCGATGAGCGACTACTCCGCCGTAGCACCACCCACCACCTTCTCGCACAGCTCGGCCTTCGCCGCAGCGCTGCAGCGAGCCAAGCAGGTATTTTATTTTTCCCGAGGCACCGCCGCGAGCTTTTGAAAAAAAAAAGTGCACCTTACGTGCGGCCATGTAGGGGAGAGCGTGTACAATTCCGAGCGCCGATCCCGACGCCGCGGCGCTCGCCGTGACGCGCGCGATCGAGATGGAGCATGGCTTGCCTTCCTCGTGCCACGGTCGTGCTCTCTTTCTCTCTTTCGCTCGATGCGTCCGCTGCAGGCACCACGTCGCCTTTTCGTGTGCTACTTTGGAACCGTCTCTTTTTGAACACTTGGCCGCTGCGAATTATCCCTTGGCTTTTCCCGGTGTACCGCTGCTCTTTTTTTCTTTTTTTGTATTACGCGCGACACTTTGCTCTGAGCGAGTGCAGAAAAAGGTGGCTCTCGAGAAATTAGAGTGAGCACCATTTATTGAATTCGGTTTTACAGCTCGTAGGAGCTGCTTCACGATTATTTGTGTTTACAGTATTCTTCCGAGTACTGCTTTTGTTTATATTTCAGTAACGATTACAATTGGATTTTAGTCAGATATTGTATCGATTTGTCTCAATCTTCGCTAGGCCAACGCAAAATTTAATTTGTCTCAAATCGTATCTTGAGTTTGTCTAGTTTTATCATTTAATAAACATTAATTTTCACATTGTCATACTTATAATCCCATCGAGATTGAAATTGGAACTTGTGCAGTAGTCTAAAAAACCACAACTTGGCCTTCATCGTACAAAGTTAGTCATCTACTACTAATATAAAGGTCTAACATTTACTATCAAATCATTTAAATTTTTTAAAAGGAGGTCTTAATCCCTAGGATAAAAATTTTCTAAATTTTTATATTTCAATTATTATCTATGTTTGTGATACTTGAATTTAACTCTTATATTTATTGATATTTAAGATATAAACAATATTACATATGTTGAATTTTTATATTCATAATCATATCTATAATTATTATTAATTGAATATATATCTATATCTATATCTATACATATACAAATATTTAACATAGGCCATATATTTGGAATAAAAGAATCTGTAAACATGTAGTAGTAAAATCTCAACATAAAACGAGGATCCTCTCGTTTAAACATTATGCTATTTTGAATCTTCTTTACAGATTGCAGCAAAGATTAATCCACAAGGTACACAAAATAATCAAGAGCCACCAAAGAAGCGTCCACTGGAAGATGGTCAAGGTAAAAATTGAATGTTTTATAACAACAAATTTTATTGTGCATTTTCTAAGCTTATGTTATTCGATAAATATCACTTGAAATTGATATTATCATCAAATATTATATCTGCTGTTATAAATTTAATTTTTTAGGATAGTTTATAAAATTTTATCATATACATTTTGCGTTATTGTTATTATTTAATATTCATATCCAATGCTGCTTATTAAATTTCTTATGTCACAGTCTTTTTTATGATAATTCATTATATGCTATCATATGGTTATTGATATTATTTATTATTTTACACGTTATTTCTTGAAAAACAATACTATCAAAAAAATTTTGGCCCAACACTTGGCATCCCCCTATTCTATTGAATTCTAGAATCTGAAGCAAAGAAACTAGCACCTTCTATACCTGACCCATTGGCGAGTCTGCGCGGAACCTCTACTGGTGTTCCATCCATTGGTGATAGTCCAAATACTAATCCTATTCCTATGGGAATTTGCAATGAAGAAATCAGAGTTCCTGACAAAATGGTTGGATTGAGTAAGTTCATTTTAACTTTCTGCAATAATTTTTATTTACAAAACAAATGAAATACATATCAAATGAAAGCAATTTATAAAATATTTTCAAACTGATGTTTATATAAATTCTTCACTATTCATATATGATATGTACTTTTACCCATTAAGGTTAGTAACTATTTAAGCTGATTTTTTTATTTATTAAATTAAAAAATATATTAAAAACAACAGGCTTAAAATATTACACAATTCCAGTCGTTCAAGACTTATTAATAATTTCTGCAGTATTTAATTTAAATATTCTTTAACAAATGGATTCATTTAAAAATCTCATTACTTTTTTCAGAAATATAGAATATTTATTTAAAGCAATTTTTTAATTTACAAATAAAATATTAAGGGAATTAGTAACTAGCCTTAAAAAAAAGTTATGATAATTATTAATTTCGATTACATTATTCTTGCAGTAATTGGCAGAGGTGGTGAACAAATTACCCGATTGCAAAGTGAAACAGGATGTAAAATACAAATGGCTGCAGAAAGTGGGGGTCTGCCAGAGCGTATTTGCACGCTAACCGGCTCCCGAGATGCTGTCAAGTAACTTACTTTTTTATGTTTTTCTATTGTTCATAAACTAAATTTTTTCATATGTGCAATGCTATAATGTATCATTGATTTAGGAACAAAAGTTCAATATCTACATAAGTTTTTATTCACTCATTGAAATACTTGGTACTTTAAATATCGACACATACACAACTTCATAATATGTCATTTTTTTTTTTATTTATTTATTTATTTTAAGCATGAAACACAACATGAATTTCATAATATACTGGTTATCAATTTAAGTAAATATGCTATTAGATTTTTGTGAAGCTTACCAATATGCTCAGTAAAGTTTATTTTGCTTTGGTAGGATAATTTTGCTACTACTCACCTTAAAGTTGTATAATACTTCATATCTAAAATATCACTCACATTGTTGTATATTTATTAGAATTTTAGCATTTTAGGTTTGTTATACTGTTCTTTATTTGATCACTTTAACTATAGAGTTATGAGAAAGGTGACAAAAAATCATAAAAAATTTACATAATTTTACATATTATAAGAATATATTTATATATTACATATATAATTATAAAAATTGTATTGACTATTAATAATTTTATGCCAAATATTCATTTAAGAAAGAGATTTAAGAACTACGTCTTATGTTAAATAAATATTTGGTGATAAAAACATTTCAAATGGTTAAGATAATTTTAAAATTTTCCAATCTTGTAATAAATATTTATGAATATGTCATTAATTTACAAATATATCCTATAATTTTATGTATAATTAATTTGATATCTATATTTATGAATGAAATTGAAAAATGACAAAAATTTTATTGGCCCTGGATGTGAGTACGGTGGCCTCTGATATTCTCATTTGATTCTATTTGATATTCTGCTTTGAAAATTTTCGTATCTACTAATAGCCTTTTACTTTCACTAGGGTATGGAGAGGGGAGTGGGAGGATTTGAATGAAAAGTTGGATGAAGAAAGTAATAGATAGAAAAATGCATGGGGACGTATTTTTCACTACTGGAAGATAATCGATACGATTTTGTCTGTTGGGAACAGCTCATCGTAACACCTATGAAAATTATTCCTTTTGTATAGGGCATAAAATTAATTTTAATAGACATATTTAATATAATATAATATACATATATGAGCATAAATTTGATATATCAATTATTCTTTATTGCACTCTATAAAAACAAAGAACACTGTAGCAATATATTTATGTGTTTCAATTGAATTTCATTTATACGTCTTGTAATAAATTTAAATTAGGTTAACACAATTGTCTTTCAAATTTTTCATTTGAGTGATGACTAAATTTCGCATGCATATGTTTGTTTCAGTCGAGCAAAGGATCTTGTTCTATCAATTGTCAATCAAAGGAAACCAGAGGATCAAATTATTCCAGGAGCCAATCCTCCATATCCAGGTCCTGCTGTGTCCAGCACTACACTTTCGGTTACATCTGGTCATCCAGGAATTGTGGAAATTATGATCCCTGGTCCAAAGGTTGGCTTGATCATTGGAAAAGGAGGAGAAACAATTAAGCAGCTTCAAGAGAAATCGGGAGCAAAAATGGTTGTTATTCAGGATGGTCCTGCTCAGGAACAAGAAAAACCTTTGAGGTAAAAAATCATAATTGATTTTCACTAAAAGTACTCTATCTTACAATAATCCTAATAATACTTTTATAATTTTAGAATAACAGGAGATCCGCAAAAAGTGGAGCATGCCAAACAATTAGTTTATGAATTAATTGCAGAAAAAGAAATGCAAATGTACAATAGGGGAAGAAATGGAAATAGTGATGCTACTGAGGTACATACTGTTATAATTACTCTAATTTACTACACTGTCATCTAACAAATTTTGTGATATGCAAGTCTCATTAAATTACAAATCTTATTTTAAATTAGCAAAATGGAAAAGAGACAAAATGCTTCAATGCTAAAGGGAAATTGTCACTATTTTATCGTGTTTTATTTATACGCAAACAATCATCAGAGGTGCTCTGTGTTATCTTTGTTACTTTAATTGATTCATATTCATAAGCCAAATATAACTAAACCATATCTTAACTAATTTATGGAACATTGATAAAAAATGCAAGTACTTAGAAATCAAATAGTTCTATAATTTAATTATTATATTTATAAATGTCACAATCATAGCTGACGTTCAACAGCGAATGCATATTTGAATCAATTATACATTTTCTTCAAAATAGTTTACTACAAATATTACTTCATAGTAAGTCAACTTGCATAGTACAGATTTATTGAAGAAAGAAACAAATTTCAAAATTGACATGTAGTTTTAAAAAATCGTTGTAAGAAAAACATAAGCGGGCTTGAAAAACGTTTTAACCACTGGCCCTAGGTATTCGTGCCGAAAGTGGCGGTTGGCGTGGTTATCGGCAAGGGTGGAGACATGATAAAAAAGCTGCAACAAGAGACGACAGCTAAGATACAGATCATTCAGGGGAAGGACGAAGCACCCGGTGATCGGACCTGCCTAATCAGTGGCCAGCCTGAGGTCGTCGAGGCCGCTCGTCAACGAATCCAGGACATGATCGACAGCGTCCTGGTATGTTCTGACAATTTCGCCTGCGGTAGTCTTGTAACTACCTAATTGCGGGGTGCTGTCTCCATTCAGGCAATATTGTTCGAGTGTTTGAAAGCAATTTTTTTGTTTATATTCGTCGTGACTTGGATTATCTAGAAGCACCTCTGATGTTAGTTCAAATATGTAGATCCTTTTTTAATTAAGTTTTAAACGATTGCGAGCTGGAGCATGAATAACGCTAGTGAATGTGCTATTTTTTATTTTTCGTTTAATGCTATACGCTGCTTCAGTAATATTTTTTCTTTTAATTTATAATGCACAAAATTATATTTTGTTAACATATTGTTACACGGTGTTTAGTAGCGTTGCACTTTATAACAAACATGTAGAGAGCACCTATTTTATCGCGAAACTTATTTGCAATAACTATAATTATCCTTTTGTCTAGAAGGGTCGGAATCCCCGTGCAGGCAACGGCTTTAATTCTGGTCGACCTAATGAATACGGCGGATGGGACAGTAGAAGACAGAACGATCCAAACAAGGTCGAATTCAGTTATCCTGTACCGTCAAACAAATGTGGAATTATCATAGGAAAAGGTAATAATTTGATGATAATTTTGTTCCTTATATTTACTGAAAAAATTCATAAATTTTTTTGTACTCTCCCTGGGAAGAATTGTCATATTCTCAGATTGGAGAAGAGAATATTGTATATAGAATTAATAACCTGATTTCAATTTACAGGTGGCGAGACTATAAAACAAATCAACCAACAAACCGGGGCCCACTGTGAGCTTGACAGGCGGAATCCTGGTACCGAAACAGAAAAGTTCTTTACCATTCGTGGTACGCCTGAACAAGTCGAGCATGCAAAACGAATATTCACAGAAAAATTGGGTGGTGGTATGGTATGTATAGCATTCTATTTTATTTATTTTTAAAGCATAGAAGAAAATTATCATAATTAACTTTTAAAAATAAATTGTCATATTTCAGACTTCGACTACCAATATGTACGGGCAAGGTACTATGGGTTATAATCCCACCTGGAATGCTGCACCAGGTTATCAAGCATGGCCAGGTCAACCAGCAGCTGGTGATCCAAATGCCGCTGGTCAGGGACAAGTGTCGATTAATCCGGCAACCGGACAGCCAGATTACAGTGCACAATGGGCTGAATACTACAGGTCCATGGGCATGCACAGGGAAGCTGAAATGATTGAACAGCAGGCGAAACAACAGCATGCAAGTGGTCCCAAACCAGATATGAATCAACCAGGTAAATTAATTTTTTTTTATTTGATTGCTTTTGTAAATTGTATACAAGATAATTTTTAAATGAAATGACAGTTATTTTTATAATTTTTACATTAAATATTTTTATTCAGGTGCACAAGGACCAACAAACGCAGTCGGTCCTGGACCACAACAGCAACAGCAGCAGCAACAGCAACAACAGCAGCAGCAGCAGCAGCAACAGCAGCAACAACAAGGTGGCCAACAAAATGGAGGACAAGCAGATTACAGTGCACAATGGGCAGAGTACTACAGGAGTATGGGAAAAGTAAAAGAAGCAGAGGCTATTGAAGCACAGATGAAAAGTGGAAAGGTAATCATTTTAGATTGAAAAGAATCTTTGTATCTAAAGAAATTAATTGTAATATTTGCTTTTGCATTTTAGATTTAAAAGAATCTTTATATCTTAAGAAATTAATTATAATATTTGCATTTCTAGTCTAGCAGCGGTGGTGGCATGGGAAACAATCAAATGTCTCAGTCTCAGCAGCCGCAACAACAGATGCCTAACGCTATGTCGAACCAAGGCGGAGCACCAGGCGGAGGGGGTGGTGGCCCTGGCGGAGCGCCTAATGCATTCCCAGCATACGGTGGTTATCCCGGCATGAATCCCTCTAGTGGTTACTATACGCCTGGGGGTCAGGGAGCAGGTCAACCTGGTCAGCCCGGCCAACAGAACCCCGCATTCCCTGCCTCCGGCTACCAGAATTACCAGTATCCCCAAGCGAGCTCCGACAACTGAGGCTTCAATGGCATTAGCAGAGTCAGGAATAAATAATCCAGTAAGTGTAGCTTTTTTGATTCTATACTTAATAACTCTGTGGAAATTTTGTATGCTCTTAAAATAACAATGACTCAGTTATTAACTTTGTTATGAGTTATATAACTTGAGAGACATAAAAAGAGATACACTTTTTCTGCAGAACAAAATTTCTGTTGGTAAGATAATTGGGAGTAACAGAAAATTGTTGTAATTTTCATGTTATTTTCAATTAGCTACATAATATATAGTTTAAATGATATGATTATTTACGTCAATGGTGTAAAAATAAAGAAATTCTTGAAAATATTGCCATGAAATATACTGATATATATCCTGTGTATAAACTTATTTCAGGAGAAAAAGACAAAAAGGATGTGTTTATTAATTTATGTGATATTTTATATGTGACATGTGTGTGAAATCATTGATAATATAATTCAAAAATCCATAATAATATTACAATTATTATATATATTTTTATATATACAACTATATATATATGTATTACACCTTTGAAATATTTAACCAGTCACTTTGCATATTATGGTTTTACAGTAATCCTTTATTTATTTCCGTACAGATTACAGATAGCTTTCCAGAGGGACGTTTTAATACCTGCAGTGATCCCATATAAATATATACATATGATTGATTATAAATATACATGCATACCCATATATGTATATATCTATAAATGCAAAAAATGATGTTTGCAACTGTTTGATTGTTGTTTAAAGAAAAACAAAGAAAGCAAGTCCGAGAAACCGTCGACAGTATCTGTTTTATGCTTTATTTATGATACGAAAAACGTCATAGTGTTTTCTTTCTTTTGATACATTGTAGGATATCCATTGTTCTAGTGATTAAGAGATATAAGAGACACTTTTAATCTACTTTAGGGTATGGAAGTGAATGAATTATTATTTTATAGTAATGTAACGGCAGCGTCAAGTCTGTGTTTTATTTCATCAAGAAACATGTATATCCACTTCTATCATCGAAGTATCGTAAGTCCCGCAGGTAGCGATCATCTAAGAAATAAGAGTACCTTCTTGATGATTCGCTAGTGTATTAAAAAAAAATATATATGCAAGTAAAATTAAAAATAAATGTGCATAATCCTCTCCAATTAAAAAAAATCGCTTAACGATATTCATGTGATTACCACACTGATATACCTCCTAATTATTTTCATATAAATTAAATATACATCATAAATTATGTCTTCTGTATGCTATTTCTTAATGTAATTAAACATACATTGTGAATCATGCTGCGTTACACTGAACTAATAAATAAAAAAAAAGTGAACAATTTATCGTTATTTCCACAACGACACATCAGTAATTATTTTTACACATTGATGAATTATATTTTAAATGTATTAGTTGCAATGAACTTTATTTTTTAATTCGTAGAATTATATAAATCTTGAACTTTCAGGCTTCAAGAGGGACACTTTTTTCTAGTTTAAAGTTTCTGCAATGTAAAATTATTATTTAAATTGGAATTTAAAAATAAATAAAAGATTATTCCAAATACATTTATGACAATTTATTTTATAAGGTTTCCTTATTTTGAATTTTTTTTGTACAGCTAAAATAAAAATAATCTGATTAATATTGTTATTTTTAAATACATTATTTATAACTATAGTTTCATAAATGAAAAAAAGGATTTTTAAAAGATTTTATAAATAAAGTACAAAGTGAAAACTTTCAATATTTTGTTTTGAGCACCCACCGCTTTTTATTCATTCGTATTGTAAAGGTACATTCGCCGTAAATTACATTTTATGAACATTTCCAGAATGTGCACCGGCAAACTTTGTTATCAGTAAAAACACCTTTCCATTGGCGTTGTATTACAAATAAAAGAGTTAAAAACAACATTAATTAGTTGATTTTACACAGCAAGAATCACACTTAATAATACGTGTGGAGCTTTATAGCGAATAAAAGTATAATATAAGTAAAAAGTAAAGTTGCGCTTTCTCCTGAAAAAATTCCTAATATTTAAGTAATTTCTTATCGTCTAATGATCACATATTTCACTTGACAATTTTGAAAGTACTGAAGTAACTATAGCATAAATAAATTACATCAAATAACATAGGTAATTGTGCTGTTTTAAGTATTTTATTGCGCATTTTAAGAGGTAAACTTTTATTCTCTTTGTAACGAAATCGAAAATTACGCTGGAAAAGCCATTTAACATTTGGCGTTTCTTTTACAAAAGTCTCGTTAACAGTTCATTCAGGCCATTATCTTTGGTAAAAAATACAACAATGTATTTCCTATTTATCTATAGAAATTTGCTAATACTGCTTTCTATAAAAGTGAGGTCCGTCAAGCAATTGTATTCCATAATTTACTGGATATGGAAAATTTTCAAAAGATAATTTCGATAAAGCAAACTTATGAACAAAACAGCAGGACTGCATCAAGATTATATTTCAATTTCTGTATTAATAATGCCTTTTTTAAACTTATTTTGACCTACTTGAAGCTGTTTTTATTCAAACGAGTTTTTTTTTTTTATTTACTGTAGCAATTCCATCTTTCATTGGGCAAATTACGTTAAAAACTCAAGATCTTATAAATGCAATATTTAAAAAAAATCAACACTTCTAAATGAGATTCATGGAAATTTTAACATTCTTTTTTAATCGACGCTATAAAAGACGCCTTTTTTAATTGGCTGTAAAAATATTTCGCTAGAAGCTCACTTTCATATACACGAAAATAAAAACGTCGATCAATACTGCTGCAGCACTTTGCCATGGTACTCAAGGTGCATCCGGGATGCCAAAGCGCCCGTTTTTGTTCCTCGCAACGTTTGATCAATCGTCCAACGACTGAAGCGTTACGCAGTAGATAATCGTTAATCGACGAACGAACAAAGACCCTTCATTTTATAATTATAGATATTCTGAGCACACAGATGTGCTCCGCTTTTCGATGGCACTTTTTTTGTTAATATTATTTTTTTCATTATTTCTTTTTTTTTAAATTACTTTCAACTATTATTTCTCGTTTCCCATGTTTCCCCGTCTAATTGATTCCTATGGTTCAATAGAACAGTAGAAAAATCTTGATTCGATGCTTAGTCAGACCCCCCCTTACATAGGCGGTCCGTAGATGTTGTTCAGCTGTTGGGTGCATCTTACGAAAGTTGCCCGTTTCGGCAATTCCCTCAGATGAGATGCTCCGACATATGTACAAGCTGAACGCAAACCTCCAAGCATGTCCAATACTGTAGACTCCACGTTTCCTTTGTAGGGTACTTTCACGGTCTTTCCTTCTGATGATCTGTATTAAAAAAAAAAAAAAACAAATTATTATTTTTTTATTTATAAAGAATAATTATTTTATGTTAAAATTTCAATTTTATGAAATTAGTTACAAATGTATACATTAAATTTACAATTTACTTTTTAAAATTTGAAATACAAATCTGATAAATTCATTAAGAAATATGTACCTATAATCAGCCACTCCACCCGCGTGCTTTTTCATGGCTGTACTCGAAGCCATTCCATAAAAAAGTTTAAATTTTTTCCCTTCCTTTTCAATAGTTTCGCCTCCACATTCATCGTGACCAGCAAACATACCACCTGCCATCACAAAATCGGCGCCAGCACCGAAAGCTTTAGCTATATCTCCAGGACAAGTGCAGCCTCCATCCTAAATAAATTATTTATAAATGTAGTGAACTAGAGTACCAGTGATAATTTTATATTTTATAATTTTAATTTTGTGCTTTGAATACTTACAGAAATAATATGACCTTTTAGACCATGAGCAGCATCAGCACATTCAATGACTGCACTTAATTGAGGATAGCCAACACCAGTCTTCATGCGAGTTGTACATACAGATCCTGGGCCAATGCCTACTTTAATGACATCTGCACCAGAAAGAATCAATTCCTCCACCATTTCTCCAGTTACCACATTTCCTGCCTGTTAGAAAAAGAATTCATACTAAGTATATTCTGAATTATTTAAGTCCAGGTGTGCGTTGACTAAAAATAGACAAATTACTCACAATTATTGTATGTTGTGGGAATTGAGACCGAACTTTTCTAACATATTCAACAAAATGCTGGGAATATCCATTGGCAACATCTATACAAATAAACAATAGCTCAGGTATAGCTGCCAAAACATTTTTTAAGCGGTCAAAGTCTTCATTCCCTGTCCCTGAACTAGCAGCCATGTTCTTCAAACAATCAGGATTTTTAATGGCAAATTCTTTCCATTCATCGATAGTGTAGTACTTGTGTATTGTAGTGAACAATCCGTGCTAAAAAAAAAATGAATTTCTCATTGAATAATCAATCTTCAAAAGAATTCAAGCGATACTTAAACAAATCTGAAAAAGTCTAAAAATATTAAATCACCTTGGACAGTGCTCTTGCCATCTCAAAAGTGCCAACCGTGTCCATATTCGACGCCATAACAGGTATTCCTCGGTAGGTCTGCTTGGAGTTTCGAAAAGTTATTTCCCTGAATAAGTCGACCTAAAAATAAAATTCATGAATGAAACTCCGCTCCAAAGCGACGAAAGTTATCTGCCCGTCCACGAGACGAGCGGCCACCCCAAGGGCCTTCGCTATCGCGAAAAAGCAATCGCACACGACGGCGATGCTATTTTTAAATGCCATTCTAACAAGTCTAGTTGACGAAGGAAACATTTTTGACGAACGAACGTCATGGCAAATGCACACGCGCGAATCAGCCGAGGAATGTCGCCGACAGGCAAACCATCAATTGAGCGCTCGTATCGCTCTGAAAGTATGCTTATAAAAAGAAAACTTCCACTCTATCGGAGGAAGAAAAAAAACGAGCCCGATAACGCAACGAGAGCACACCATGCCCGCAAGTGGTGCGGAGAAGACGAACTCACGTCGGATCTGCTCTTGAGGGTGCTCCTCTTGGGACGCAGCAGGACATCCTTGAAGTCCAGCTTGATGTCGTTGATGATGTTAGGCATGATCGGGCGGCGACGGGGACGTTGTTGTTGCGCTGGCCGATGGGCTTCGAGTGCGCGTGCGGCGAGCGCTGAGCAGCCCCAGGAGAGCACCCGCAAAAACCACCGCGGACGAGCTGCGTGCGGACGGACGGACGGGAGCGGAAAACGCTCGACACTGACACGCGCCGCCAACGCAGCTTGCAATTTATAGAGGCGCACCCGGAGTGGGGTCGCAGGCGCACTGGGGAACCTAACCTGGCCGATCATGTGACTGCATCGCCGGAGCCTGCGCGCGTCGCGAAAGTTCGACTGCGACTTCGCGCTGAACCCTACCCTCCTGGGCCTTTTCTTTACGAAACTTTCGGGCGCTTCTGCTGCCCGCGTGACGTCATCGTCCCGATGTGGCTGCGGCGGCGAATGGGAGAGGATTTTTACTCTGACCTGGTGGAAAATGGAGTTTCAATCGATTGCGCTCGTTTCATTGGGTGTATCGCTTTTTAAATTCTCTTTCTACGTGTCGTGAGAAATTTTCGTTAAATTAACATTAAACGTTTAATTGCTCGGTTTATAAAATACAACCTGCGGTCGAGTCGATGTAACACTAGCGACACTTCCAATGTAGGGTGTAGGTATTCCTATATAATGAGGTGGCGGAAGTTAAAAATACTAAATTGGGGTACTACATAATGTGGCCTTCTGAAGAATAGGAAAAATTAGGATTTATGTTTGGTATTCTATAACTTTGTTTTATTATTATTAATTGATTCTTTGCTAGGAAAAAAGAATTTTCTTAAAAAATATGTGTAGTAATTTGCTATAATATTATATATTGTAGTGAAAAATAAACATACTGATGTTTTTTATTCATTTAATGCAGGATTATCGTGTTTTGATATTCCCTAACTACTTATATGATTTACAATTTCGACCGTCTTATGAAAAAGTATCGCAGTGTCTTAGCGCTAGTGTTCCAATCACTTTAAAGATTGAACGCATGTGCCAGCAAATTATTGGCGATTATTGAAAAAAAAAAACATTTTCGATTTTTAAAAATATAGATAATACTAAATCTCTTTTTCAAAAAGTTTAAACAAAACATAAAATAACGTTAGACTCTGATTCTAACCTCTATGTACATATTGTGCAATGCTTGCGCAATTATGTTAAAAAAAATGCGTACAGAAAACAATTAACACGACAACTTTGTTTTAGGCAATATTTGAGATTCATCAAAGGAACAAGAGAAAAACCTTGACATCCGTAAAGAACGTGATTTGGAATAAATACCTTTTAGAATTAGAAATAAGAAACTTCATTGTCAAGTATGTTCGGTAAAAAAATCGACGAAAGAAATTATTTATAAAAAAAGTTGAGTTTCTTTTTGAGTGCGGGTGTCTTGTACTTACGTTGATTGTCAAAGATTAGGCTTTGAAGCCAGTGAATGCTATGATGTGGAAAATTCTATTTACTGTATTGAAATAATAGCAGTATTCATTTACAAAGATTTCATTAATGCTTATTGGCGGCGCAAATATCGGTGCGCATCAGCGCACCTCGGTATTAAGTTTTAAAAAGTGTAGTACACACTTGTGTGCAGCGCCTTTGAATAATTATACATATATTTTTTTATTATGCATCATATTTTATACGCAGTGTATAATATTTTTTATACAATCTCGATAAGACGACATACATTTATTTTTAAAAGAATGAAAATAAGATAAGGAAGCATTTGCTAGAATAAAAAAAAGCTTAGAATTGGACTAGTACATCTGATGTACAATTTATAGATATATTTCAATTTATCTAATAGAAAATACTTATTGTAATACGTCTCAAAATTAACGATTTGAAATAATTGTATATAATAAATTTTCGGCTTAAAAGATTTTGTAAACTAGCGTATTTTTCTGTTGCAATTAAAGAGGCATCTTACTCAATGTATGATGAAATATAACTTTTTTCTTGCTGATAAAATTATGTTATCTGCAATAATCATAATTTTCTTTCTTGTAAGATACTCCGAAATTTTATAACACACTATTCCTTGATTCATAATTTATTAAATAATAAATTTAGAATATAATAAATAAATAAAATAAATTCTGGTTAAAAATTTAAATGCAGTTACGCTTGTTCTGGAAAGCCACGGAGTGTGGCGAGAAAAAAAAAAGGGGACGCTTATATTTTCACATTATAACAAATAAACTTTAATTTGTTTGTTTGTTTCAAATATGCAAGTATAGTTTAATTTGTAAAGCGAAATAGTCTATTAAAAAATTTATTGAACTATTATACGTACAAATTTACAACTGAAACTTCACTTTTATATATAATATATTTTTAAGCAAAAGTAATTTTAATGATTGTAATAATTTATATTTAATGGTTTAATACTGTGATAACTGAAATATATCTATAACGCATTTCCATTTGCTTATACAAGCAAATCCCACAGATAATTAAATAGTTATGAAGTTTTTTCCGATTACAACAAAAGCGCAATTAATTTAGGCTTATGGGTAGTTAATAAAGGAATAAAATTTAACTATTATTAGTGTCGTCGTATGCGTATAGATATAAATAACTTTTTATTAGTTTTTAATGCTTGCCTTAGAATGTATATGTAAATCCAAAATGAGGTATGTATAAACGGAAAAGTTGTAAAAAAAGATAGTTGAGACCTCGCATATTTTCTTTTACGGATAAACGTTGCTAAACCTGTTCAATAACAATAAATTATTAATAAATTTCGTTGCAATATTGTTAGATTTGAAAAAAATATTTTAGAGTTGTTCGTGGAATTTCTAAAAAAATTCTAGTTATTCATCACTTTTTTCGAAAACTTCTTAGTTTTGTCGTAAAAATTGAGCTGCCAATCTTTAAAAGTTTTAAAAAATAAAATTAAGCGTTTAAAAAAATAATAGCAATAGTAATAAATGTGCCATTTTCATATTGATAACAGTTTTTGCAACAAACGGTGGACTAAATTAGTTTTTCCCTTAAAGTTTTTTATCAAAATGGAGTCAGGCTTCTAATAAATTCATTTTTTTAATTTTTTATCTAATTAGCCACAGCTGTTTATATTACAAATAATTTCTGCACAGACTGTTGAATCTGTAATAAATATTTGCTTGATTGGCATAACTTTTATCGCAAAAAATGACTTAACAGACGTGAAAACGAGAAACTTAAAAAAAATAGTGAATTTTATTTTTAAATGAAAATGATGATTTATGGCATCCATCTAGGCGAAGATAAAATTTAGTTCAAGAAAACGATTATTCATCACTTTTGTTGGTTGAAAGAATAAGAAATCTAGAATGAGCGTTACTTGTAATATTCTCAGTTACATTTTAAATAAAATTAATATCAATTTTACATTTTCTCTACGAGCTGCATTCTTACATTATCCTGTACTGACGCAATTTTATTATTATTAAGTATAATCATTTTAAAGCATTCTCTTATCAATAATGCAGACTTGTGCTTGAATTTGTCAGCCAAGTCAAGTATTGAAGATTTGCTATTCATGGATAAACTTGATATAAAACTCCTTAAATTCAAAATACATGAATAGAATATATGTATTTATTTATAACATTATTTATAAGTACTTACAGATATTTTTGTCAACAATAGAATATCTCGAAATAAAATATTTTTATTGCTCGTTTTGAGTTTTACTTAATTATTCATTATCCTAATAATTTAATAAAAAATTATGTGAAATGCAAATTTACAGAATACAATTACTTTCAACAGTTTACTCATTGGTGTTCATTTAAAAGAAGCATTTATAATAATTGAGTATTGTCACAATTTGCTCTTTGATATTTGATATTTCAAATTTTAACACAATTTACTCATAATTTCTGCATAAATTTATGCTGGAATAACTTCAGTTACATTATCTTTTGTAACTAATTGTAAAAGGCTACCATTTTCTGGTCTTTCTTGTTTTTGTGCCCACTTCCAGAACAGTCTGTTGTAATTAAAAGAAAGTAGTGATTACTATTTTCAAACATACTCATTCTGAAATGAATTTGTAAGATAATATAAATTTAACTTACTCTGAAATAAATTCCAATGGAGTCCAAGTACTAGTATCAGCTTTTGGCATCCATTTGCGGTTCATAGGTGTGTCTAAAGTAATTGGTAAAATGCTTGCAACTAGAGAGTTTTCTGGAAGTCCACTGCCTTCAGCAGCCAATGATGTAGTCAATTGATGAACAGCAGCTTTAGCCATTCCGTAGCCAATCATACCTGTGTATTTTAAATTATAGAAAGTAACGATTAAATTTATTGCATATAGAGTATATTAAATTTTTTTTATTTACCCGGGGTCCCTTGAAGAGCAGCTTTAGCACCAGTTAATGAAAGGAAACCTCCCTCTTTCAAGTGCTGCGAGGCTATTTTACCAGCTATAACTGAGCTCCACACACTTTGCTTCCACATCATGTCACAGTTTTTTACAAAATCATTGTGCGCAGCATTGCCACCAGCCCATCCACCAGCGACACAAATTATTCCATCCAGTTTATCTTCTCCAAGAATATCTTTTATTTGACTTAAAATACTTTGCTCCTATAATAAAAAATTATAATTATAACAAGTTCCATAATTATGTTGAAATTTTGTATTAAATTTGTATTATTACCTGATCCAGCCAATTTTGTTCAACGTTCACTACAACGTTAGCATCAGCAGATTCATTCTGTTTCATATCAATTGATCCAACCCACTACAAAAAAATTTAAGGTAAGTTAAATAAGTGCTGATTGTAACATAAAATTATTCCCAAATTACAACAAAGAAATTATAGTTTCATTAATTTATTAATTAATTAATCTATTTATGTAATTAATTTCAGAAATAAATAAAAATGTATGTCATGTGTAGACCATTAACATCATAGAGGTTCATTTAGAAAGTAATAGCTGAGAATGTCCTTGAGTATATTTTCCTCTCAGTACATTACCTAAGGACATGAAGAAAAACTAAAGTAAAGACTGTGATCAGGGTGTGTCTGATTAACATATTTCATTCATCATAACGTAATATTTTTTATTCCTATGTAATTATAAACGAAAAAGAATTTTAAAACATTTTTCAATTTTATAATAAAATTCTTATAAATAAAAAAAAAATTTCAGTGTACAATAAAAATAACAAAAATTTGTTAATTTGTCTCTTACTGAAAAAAGTAGAACCTTACATAAAAAAAATTCTTTTTTCTCAAAAGCAAAGTATTTTTTTTAATCGCAATTATCATCGAATTTCGCAATCTCGGCGATCCAGTTTACAAGAAATCTGTGCTTCTACAGCATCCATTAACATATGTCAAAAGGGAAGCACTTCGCGATCAATACCAGCAACAAGTGTTTCTCATCCCGTTAGAATCCTTTCTCAAATTCTTAGTAACAGAAGAGGATCTGAAGGAGCCGGCAATTTTATTTTGCAACACCCAAGGTAAGGTAAGTGCACCTCATCAATAAACATGCAATTAAAATTTCGATTCGCTTTTTTGAAAGGTCAACTCACCCAGTTTTTGGACTTGAAAGTGTTGACGCAGGCTGAGCCCAACGCGCCCTTTCCGCCGTAAACGAAGATCCTGCCGAGTACCGCTGCCATGGCTGCACGAGCGACGAATGAGGAACCGGAGGTTGGGTTACTTCGGCGGAGGTGCGAGGTGAGAGGACGTCTGCGCTGTACGCGCCGAGTCCGTATAACACTTATCGACGGAAAGCAGCGAGTGGACCGTCAAGTTTCTTCGCAGGGGAGGATTGGAGGAAAACTGGTATATAGTCACGTGACTTTTACGATTTGATTATGAACAGACGAGCACTGAAATTTGGACTACATTTCTTCTTTTTTTTTAAATCTTTCTTATGTTGGGAGGATAAATGATCAATGAGGTTTTGGAAAATGATCTGTGGGATCATTAATGTATTTGTCTATACGTGTAATAAAGTTTGACTGTGCATGAAAAATGAACAACTATAATGTTTTTTAATTCTGTTTTTATTTATCAACATTTGAAACGATTATTGTTATTTTTTTAAATAAAGCAAAGTATTTTAAGAAACATAATTTTTTAACATTACGTTTCATTTCGTTGTTAAAAGTCAATTGAATTTTTAATACTGCATAAAATGTAAAGTCTGATTGTAGGCAACAGTAAAGTCAAAACAACAAAAAGTATAAGTCAGATTGTAGCCAAAGGTATTTTTACTTCGAAGTATAAAAATATAAATAATTGTGCTAAATTATAATAAAATTTACTTAGATCTATCTTTGTATTCGAGTATCCAGAAATGCTTTTTCACATTTGGTAATGTAATTCTCTCTGAGCTATTGCGCTTAATTAATTTTGATATCAAGTCCTTAGCACCTGGTGTGACTTGAGGAGGCCATGGAATATCTACACTTTTAATTTTTGAATAGGTTTCATCAGAGGTTTTACTGAGAAAAGGTGGTTTTCCCACCAAAAATTCATAACACAAAATTCCTAAACACCAATGGTCAACAAAAATGTCATACTTTTGCCCACTAACCATTTCTGGAGGAAGGTAATCTAATGTACCACACATGGTATTACGTTTGGAGGAAGGAGCATGAACTGACCACCCAAAGTCGGCTAATTTTATATCTCCATCATGTGTAAGTAAAAGATTTTCAGGCTTAATATCTCTATGAATGACGTTATTCTTATGACAATATTCTAGGGCATCTGCTACTTGATAAGTATATTTAGCAGAAAGATGTTCACTAAATCTTTCTTTTGGTTGACGTTTTAGTTCCTTATACAATTCTCCTCTGGCCGCAAATTCGAGCACTAAATAAATTTTTTTTTCATCATGGAAGTATGTCAACAATTGTAAAATATGTGGGTGATTTAAATGCGATTGTATTTCTATTTCTCTTAAGACTTGTTTCTCAACTCTTGATTTTACTAATTCAGTCTTGAAAAGAGTTTTTAAGGCTACCATATAGTGAGTTGATTTTTCTCTTGCTAAGTAGACACGGCCAAACTTGCCTCTACCTAGTGGAGCTCCAATTTCAAAATCTCCTGTGTGCCACTTATACCTTGAAAAATTATCAAAATTAATATAACCATTAAAATAACTCTTTCTGATAAAAAAGAAAATACTTACGTGCCAGTGCGATTATCAATATGCTCTTTCATTATTTGAATAGTATTATCTATAGATTTGGAATACTCATGAGGTATGGAGGAATGATCTGGAATTTTGAACTCAGTTCCCATGGTGTTTTCTTTTAAAGCAAAATATATTTTACTTTATATTTTAAACTTTATTCTAGAGAAAAATGTCTGAAAAAAGAAAAATTAATGATATAAATATTCTAAAATAAAGAGTATCGTGGATTGCGATGTATCAACAGAATGTCAACAAATAAACAAAATATTCTAATATGATGCACCAACAGTTAAAAAATATCAATTTTATAGTCTAATTGTAACATTTTTTTATGTATACAGATATTTTCAAACACAACCTATTTACTTCAATTGTAAAATGCAATAACATTTACTTAATCTTTTAATCTTATACTACTCTTAATCTGATTAATAATATTGAATAAAAAGTGAAAGAAAATTTGAATGATTGTTTAAACAATCTTAAATTTAAACGTTTTGAATGTGTAATATACTACTTTAACTCTTACCTTGAATTTTGCAGTCACTGTCTAAGTTCTAAGTCTAGTCTGCAACATTGACCAATCAAAACACTATTAACCAATAATTATTAACACTTTATTCTCCTCTTTTTACATACGCAACTCCACTTTCGTCGAGTTTTACCATTAACTGTCACTCCCGTTTGAACAGCTATTGCAGGGCTACCACTGCAAAAACTGTCGTTTGGAGGGAGGACATAATAGTAAGAATATACTGAATAAGTGATGATCACGTGGTTCGATTCCTAACCTTCCTACTCTATTTTTATTTTTCGTCACCAGGTGCGCGTCAGTCGCTCGAAACTGCTTCCAGTTCCAACACAATCAAGCTTATATTGTATATATATATATACATCGTTTATCAATTTTCAACTTTCGCATTGAAAACTTTTCAATGCGTTCCGACCAGCAGAGCTGAATTGGACTAGCTTGGAATTTTTAGGTTAAGTCTTGTGGAACATGCCACTCCAGCCAAGTACTATATAATTAATAAATTAATTAAGCGTCGGTGTCAATGAGTGCTAGAGTCTGACTGGACCTAACTTTTCTCGACGGGGCTGCTTTTCCCTCGCGAGATGCAGGCTAAGAAGAAGAACGCCAAGATGACGGTGAAAAAGGGAAAAAAGCGGGCACGTGTCACGCTCAAACAGAAAGCGCGACCAGCGAAGAAAATCGAGAATAAAATGGAGAGTGTGAAAAAGCCAGTTGCTAACAAGACTTTGCTCATCGCCCAGGAAGTGAAATTCGCTAGGTTGTTGGCTAACAACGACAAGAGAGTTCGAGACAAAGTGCTGAAGAACTTGAAAAAGTGGCTGACTATGCGCTCGCAGAGCTCTTTCCGTATGTATTTTCACGCTGTTTAACATAAGAATTGTGTGAATTTCAATAGCAGGTTTATTAATGAACTATTCCTTCTTTATTTTGCAGCGTTTACGAAGGCAGACTTTGCACGGTTGTGGAAAGGTTTGTTTTACTGCATGTGGATGTCGGATAAACCATTGGTGCAAGAGGAACTTGCTGAGGCTATCAGCAAAATTGTACATTGTTTGAATTCATTGGATACTGCGCTACTTTACACAAAATGTACCTTAAAAAGCCTTGCCGATGAATGGTATGGCATAGATCGCTTTAGAATTGATAAATTTGAAATGGTTAGTGTTAACTTTTTGTATTTGTATGTGATAAATAGTATTATTTTATAATATTAAGCTTTTTTCTTTTTATTCAACAGCTTTTAAGAAAAATTATAAGAGAAACATTTGAAATTTGTAAAAAGCAATCATGGAACAAGCAATGGATTGTAGGTATGGCAAAAGTAATTGAAGATGTTTTATTGAATCCTAATTGCAATTTAGGATTTAAGTTACATATAACTGATGTTTATATGGAAGAGTTGGCAAAGGTAAATATATTTTTTTATGTTTTATTAATAATAGAGTAACAATCTTTGATTTTTTCTTGTTTTTAGATAGGCGAAGAACAAATACCAAAAAGTATGGTTACAGAATTTGTTAGACCTTTTGTCATGTATTTGGTTTGTGTAAATGATTTAAGACAGAACAAACACATTGTAAAAAATATATTTAGGTATTTAATTTTCCAATCAGATGTTGGAGTAGAGTATTCAGAAAAGTTTAGTGCATGGAGAGAAGTAAATAATTGATCTATCTATATTATCTCTGATTATTAAAAATTATTTTTAAGACAATGCTTCTTATTCTAGGCTGGTTTTCCCTGTTCAAGTATTGATGAACTGCAGAAAGTAGAAATTTCTGACAATGAAGAAGAGGAAGAGGAAGAAGAAGAAGAAGAAGAAAATCAATCAGAAATGAAAAGAAAACCATTAGACCCTAGAGCTGGACGAGTTGATGTAGAGATACCACAAATACCATTTGATCCAACTGAAATAGCTGCTTTACTAAAAGAACATAAATTTCATAAATCTTCTTCATCAAAAACTCGGAAACATGTAACTCGACTAATTAATGAGTAAGTATTGCACAATTATTAATTTTGCGATCATTTTACTTTCATTATTAGAATTAATAATTTTATTAATGATTTTATTTTAATTGCAGTTTCAACAAACTTACTCAAGGTGATATGCCTTTTGGAATAAAAAGTATACGTATTCCAGATACAATTAAGATAAACCCAGATGAAGCTGCAGAAGAATTATTAAATTTGAATGAAGATCTTCTTACGGATTCAAGTAAAAACTATCGTAAAAGAAAAAAGAATGGTAATGCAACTGAAATAGATGATGATCAATATATAACTGAAGAGAGTGATAGCCAAACAAATTTAACTAAAAATCAAAAAACTTCAATAATAAAAAAATTGAATACTAGTAAAAAGCAAAAATTATTAGTGACTGAAATCAATGAAAACTCGAAAGATAAACTTCAAAATTCAAAAGACTTTAAGCAAACAAATCAATTGAAGAAGAAAAATAAACAGAAAATGAAAAGATTAAATGTTACAGAACCTCTTCCGAAGAAGAAGCTCATAAAGTCTTCCAAAAAGTTAAATAATACAGTTTCAGAATTTACTGATGAAACTGTTACTACTAGTGTTGGAAACACTAATAGTAAAGAAAGTGCAAATAATAAATGGGATGTAGATATTGCTACACCAAGCGTAGCTAAAACTCCAATTAAGGTGCTAGAAAATAAAACATCAAAAAAAGGCAAAGAAACAAGTTTGCTAAAAAATAATATTCCCTGGTTAACTCCAGTATTAACCAGGCTGGAGGAACAAAATAAGGTTATTTAAATTTTTTTCAGACTTATCGTTTAATTTCTACAATTAAATAATTGATTTAATTAATTTTTAGACTCCAACGCAAAATTCGACTCCGCAACAAACGCCGAAAACGGATTCTGCAAAAAAGAGAGTGAAAATCGTTCTTCAGCGTAATACGGCGCAGAATACTTCCGAGTACATACGGCAATTACGACAGAGCCCCGCCATTCCGTTCGATGCGAATCGCAAACCGAAAGTAGGCGTACTTAAACCGAGCCCTCTTCCAAGTCCTGTTAATCCATTTTATAAAAAGAAAATATTTTAAATGAATTCACACAATTCGTTTCAAATACTTGTATATTGCAATTTAATATCTACAGTTACTTGATTTGTTGCCCGCGTGCAATCGTCACGTACGCAATTTTTCTAAGTACATCGATATTTTTTAACGTATCCTTCGAAAACATGTACATTTCAAGATAAGTATTCCAGATTGCTAAAAACAAATTATGGCGCTGTAAACGATCGTACAGTTGCTGTGTATTCTAGATCTGGCCTGTAAAATACTTTTTTTATACTTGACATCGAGGAGATAATGTACGAGTCAATAGATTGGAACTATTGAAAACTCATTGATCAATTAGACAACTTTTTTCTAATTCATTTTTTGTCGAGAAAGTAAATTTTTTAACTCTTGTCCTAGAACGTTACACGCTATTTTGTACAGAATCGATGATTCAGTCCGTTTCATTACAGTCACATATAATTGGTTCATTTATTAATAAATTTACATAAAACACCTAAAATAAAAATATATATTGCTTGTACCATTGAATTTTATTAAATGCTGTTTTCTAATTCCAAAAAGAATGTTTCCCATTATTATCAAATAAGACAGCCGTATTCGCTTTGTCTATTTTACTTTGTACATACATCAAAGGACCAACAAATCAGCTATCAACAAAAATTTCAATTACTTACACGGAAGCAAACGATTACTTCGCTAACATCAATTGTTATACACATTGAGATATTCTTTTTTAAGTGTTAACAAAACAACGATTGCCTTTATCCTCGAGCCTATTCTTTACTTTCTTACATCTCAATCGTTTATCTATATACATATGAATTGTACAATTAATATCTTAGGATCGAATATCGATTATCAGCTAGGGTCATTCTTTGGCACGTGAATTCACCTTCTTCTTGTTGTTACAAGATTTTTTTTTCTAAATGACTATTGTGGAAAAAAATAGATTTCTCTTTCCTATTTCATTACTTAATTCGATCTTGATCCTTTACATTCAAATTGCCATCCGCTTGTTACAATGCGATATTTCATCGTCGATTACAATCGTCCTGTGGAAAAAAATATACATAATTGCGGTGTGCAACATCTGCTGACCAAATGAATAAATGAATATTGGTTGGTGTGTGTGTGATTTCACAAATCGCAACAATACTAGAATTGTACTTTAAGGTTCAATCCATTAAATAGTTTATAATTTTTCTTTCTTAATCGTTACTTTAGACATTAAATATTAAACCTTTGAATTTTCTTCTTTAATTTGCAAATATATTATCATGAAAATATCTTTAGCTTTCGATTGAATCTTACATCTGTACTCCCATTCAAAAGTGGCAAATTACAATAAATAATTTATTCTTCTGCTTATCATCGTTCGAATGAAAAAATTCATTCATAATTTTATAATATAATTCTTTTTTTTAAGAATATTTAATCTTAATTGCTTCGTTTTCCTTTCAATATTAATACAACAAAGCCGTTTAGTTCAGCAAATAGAATTTGTACTGATTCATGTGTTCTTTTTTTGTACGCCCGATTTAGTGCGGATGGAAGAAGGACCCTTCATCGTTGCGACGAACATTTCAAAGTCCATCCGCTCGGTGCGAGAGTTCATTGCGGAAATTTTGAGATACAATGTAGGTGTACAACAACGTACGAAGACTTTACAAAAAATAATGCAAGGCAATGACAATATTATTTTACAGATATCTATGTGCACGACTCTTATATCTTTTTCTTCTTTTTTTTTTTAGAAATACTTCGCAATTTACCTGCGGGACATTTTTGAGATCGCTCCACACCTCGCTAATTATTTTTCCATTTTTATTTTTATATTTTATTACTCGTACTTTAATTATTATAATACTTGCGGTTCAAGAATGTTTGATATAAGACTCGGTAAAAAAGGAGGTCCTTCTAATAACTCTCTGACATGTGAGAGAAAGTATAATGTTCCCTCTTTTCCTTTTCATTTTATAAAATTATATCCTTCTGACTAAATGCTTCCATATTCATTCAAAACGCAACTAATAAATAAATATAATGTCGATCTAAAACTGCAAACTCCCTAAATTTTCCACCGTTAAAGTGTTGATATTGAACGGAGAAATTCCCATTAAAAAAAATAATAAATGATATATAAATAAAATAAATAAAAATATTTGATGGGATTACTAGTGAAAAAAGAAAGAACCTACATCCTGGAAGATTGATACGCCTCTCGAGCGAGAGTGGAGCAACGAGCGCGTCTCTCTCGCTCCGTATAACTGCGCGGGACTTGCGCGCAGCGTGCAACGTGATTATCACAGAGACAGACAATATTTGCCGCATGAGCTATGCATATACGCGTACAGAATTTTTTTTACACTGTTTTAAACTCTAGGGATCGGAGGACGTATTAACAGAGCTTGTTCTTGGTGAGGAAGGAGCGCCACTTCCAGTACCAGCCCATTTCTAACTGATTGAAACCGGAGCTGAAGAGGGATATACCGATGAAGAACAGCGCGTGAAAGAGGGTCCACAGCTGGAACAGGGGAGATATCAGCAGCATCACCATCATCGTGCCTGTAAAGACAATAAGTCGAAATGTAAACAAAATTGTTTTTGAATTGAATGTTTGAGGAACGAATTTGGTTGCGCTACTCATGCCCTCGGAGTATGTACAATCAGTAGTGCAAGTCCGAATTGGTCAGACGCGAGTACTAATTTCTCGATGTTTCTAGTAGAAGTTCAAAATTTCTATTATTTAATTAAGTGTACTAATAATTCAAGTACTTGGTAAAATGAATGAGTACACTGAGCAACAAATTAGTAATTTTAATAGTATTTGTTAAATATGGATTTACGCATGAAGGTATTATTTTTTTGAAATTACTAAATTTATTTAGAAACATATAAATTCATTTAGTTTTAACAAGTACTGTTTGAAGTAAATATTCACTTAAATTTTCCAAAATCTCTTTTTAGTGTACAAATTCAAAACTTTTAAAAAAGTTGTTGCTTAAAACAAATAAAACAATTTTTAATAATGAAAATAACTCTTCTGTGTGTTTGTCGACTGATTCTGCTTTATCATAGGAATCACAAGAATTAAAAATTTAGCACGTATACATTGAAAAATAGATAATCAAGTTTCTTTTTTCTCGTTAAAAGAAATGAACTCACCAGACAGCAGGGTCCAGAAAACAAAGGCTATCCTGAGTGGCGTGCGACTGGCGGTCGGCCAGGGCGGACTGGGGAAACTTTTTTTTGCGTAAAACTCTTCGAGCGAGCGCTCCTTCTGTAGCCATCTGTCCTCCAGCCAGGTGCGGAGGTCTGCTTCGTTCTTCGGCAGGTCGCCGTGCGCTATCCTCTTAACGTGGAAGTGTACCTCGTCCGGTATCTTGCCACTCAACAGGTGCATCTCGGACTGAAAGTTATAATTAAATTATATTTTTACTACACAAACTTTGGAGTACTGCATTTTAATTTTTATGTACAGTAAACATTTTTTTGTTAATTTTAAGAAAATATTAGCACTTCAATAGTATGTAGATATTAAATATTTCTGTGAATCAACTCGACGTTTCTTTAATGTTTATTAAATTAATTTTTTTTTATTCTAAATAAATTTAGCAAATTTTTAATTAAAAAATTATTACTCGATTTAGAGAAATACTTAACATGTGTACTAATTAACAAAAACATTTACTCAAAATTACGAAATTTTTCTTTCAGTGGTAATAATTCAGCTCGACCCTGTATACAGTAATTTTTAAAACTATTTTTGGTCGTTTAACAACAACAATGTAATAGAATCGTCAGAATATTAGAATTTATCGATGTTACAAAATAGAGATGGATATGCTGTTTTAACATATGTTTTAACATTGTACATTTTTTCGTGTTAAAAACTCATAAAGATATAAAAAAAAAGTTCGTGTGACATATCATTTCACTTCATCGAATAAATAACACAAAACTTGTTCACGACACGCAGCGTAGCACTCCTTTTTAAAAAAATTTATATTCAACACACTTTTAAAAAAATAAAAATAAAGTAATAAAAAAATGTTTAAATGCAATAGTTTCCTTGGAATGCAGTGTACCTGCGGCACGGCATCGGGATAGCCGATGGTGAGATCGTAGACGGCGTCGAGATAGTCCGCCTGCTGCAGGTGGTGCACGAGGTAACTGAAGCCGGTTGTCTTGGGATGAAGGGTGTAGGAGTACTCAGGCAGGCCATGGCTCTTGGCGTACTTGTCGGATCGCTGTTTGCTGCTCGCGGTGAGATCGGTGCCCTCGGGGAAGATGAGCAGTTGGCTGCGCCGGCGCAGCGACACCAGGTAGTCCAGCGAGCGCGACAGGCGACTCTGGTCCTCCTCCCAGCGGCGAGTTATATATAGGAAACCGTTCATTTGCATTATCCAACCTGAGATTTGGAGAAGGTATGCATATTATTAAAGAAGATCTTTCTTCTTTTTTTAAGGCGTCGATCGTCAAAATAAAGAATTTTAAAAATCAAATCTCGTTGAAATATAATGTAAAACATTTGTTTTTATTTGGTGTAAAATAAGAATTAAAACGATCAGTTGAACGTAATTATTGAAGAGGATATCTTTCTTCATTTTTTAAGGTAACGATCGATCGTTAAAATAAATATTCGGACATTGAATTTTAAAAATCAAATCTCGTTAAAATATCGAGTGATATAATGTAAAATATTTTTTATTTAGTGGGAAAAATACTTGATGTAATCTCGTTGAACGAAATTATTGATGCGGAGATCTTTCTTCTTTTTTTAAGGTATCGATCGTTAAAATAAACAAATCGGACATTGAATTTTAAAAATCAAATCTCGTTAAAATATCGAGTGATATAATGTAAAATATTTTTTTATTTAGTGGGAAAAATACTTGATGTAATCTCGTTGAACGAAATTATTGATGCGGAGATCTTTCTTCTTTTTTTAAGGTATCGATCGTTAAAATAAACAAATCGGACATTGAATTTTAAAAATCAAATCTCGTTAAAATATCGAGTGATATAATGTAAAATATTTTTTTATTTAGTGGGAAAAATACTTGATGTAATCTCGTTGAACGAAATTATTGATGCGGAGATCTTTCTTCTTTTTTTAAGGTATCGATCGTTAAAATAAACAAATCGGACATTGAATTTTAAAAATCAAATCTCGTTAAAATATCGAGTGATATAATGTAAAATATTTTTTTATTTAGTGGGAAAAATACTTGATGTAATCTCGTTGAACGAAATTATTGATGCGGAGATCTTTCTTCTTTTTTTAAGGTATCGATTGCCAAAGTAAACAAATGATGTCTGAGACAGTATATCGAATTTTAAAAATTAAATCTCCTGGAAATACCTCAGTGTGAGTATTGTGAGTATGGTATAATATTTTTTTACTTAGTGTGAAAAGACTTGAAATAGTCGTATAAAACAAAAATTACATCTTTTTGGACTACTTATTTATCACATTACAACAAACGTTTGAATCGTCATACTAACGAGATCTTTATAATTTTTTTTTTTGTAAATAAGTACTTCTATTTAAAAAAAACTGTAGGAACACTAAAGAATTAAACGAGAGTATAAGGTGATACTCAAATGATATTTTAACGCGAGTGTTTGGGATACTGAAGTATATATAATGCGATTTTATTAATAGCTTACCGGGACCAGGTATGTGCTTTATCGGATCTTTCAATATAAATTTAAGTTTGTGAGCAGCGACGTGAGGCATACAAGCTTGATACATGGCGCCCCACAAAAAATTCCAGTCCACCCTCGTCCGGTGGTTCATAACCATTATGGCAGAGTCGTTCGGCAAAATGTGGTCTCCCGATACCACGACCTTCACGCCGAATACCTCCATCAGTACCTTCACAAGTAAAATTAGAATAAATTATTTACGTACATATTATTTGATCATTAAAAGTCCTTATTAAACAAATTTAAAAAGAAATAAGCTAATAAAGTTTGTTTAAGTGAAAATTGTTATTAAATATACAATTCCTTGAATTGTACAAAATAAATACTTCCTTATTACATTTTAGATTTATCCAGGGTCAGAAATTCAAGACCTTCCTAAAGTCATTTAATTTATTTAACTTTCCAAATTTCAGTAATATCACTTTTTTTTCGTCCCAAAAATTGAAGTGTTAATTCATTTTAATTAATTAATTTAATATTTAATAAACAAATTGTAGTTGCTCAATTTACGTAACAAACTCTAAAAAATAAATATATGAAATTCACGTTGAACACTTATTCGAATAAATGTGAACGACTTATTAAGTTATAAAGTGTATATTCACTTAATTATTGTGAATTTTGTTTATTCATATTTGGAGAGAAAATTTATATACAATACGCAAAAAATGGAGAAGTAAAAAAATCCGCAAACTTAGTAATAACTACAAATGTGAAATCCGTCTGATCGATCCCAGGCCGAAACTACTTAAACTAATTGTAACGCGAGGTCTATAAGCGAGCCAATGGCGCGCGAAAAAAGCGAAAAATACTCACGGCGGGATACATCTCCCAGCAGGAGAATAGAAGCTCGCCGCATTTTCGGAAAAGCGGCGGGCATATGAGGAGCAGCGGCAGCATCGGGCACGCGATGAAGAGGAAGCCCGAGAGTATGCTGCCGTACCACATGCCGCAGTAGAGCAGGCCCCGCAGCGTTCTGTGCATCGTAGATTTTCCTTCGTTCAGGCTCACTGAAAATTCATGCCAGGGGCCTTCAGTATTTGCTGCCGACCGACCCTTCCTCTTTACTTCATCGGGATCTTGTTACTTCGTAATTTGGCGGGTGCACTTAAGCTAAGCTGTGGATCGATTTTTATCGAACTTGAGTTTGCATTTTATATGCTTGATTTATATTTTGGGTCGATTTATGTATGACATTTAAATTAAATATTAAATTAATTAAAATTTGCTAAATTTATAGTAAATTTTGTTGAACTTATAATAAATTGTATTATACTTTTTAATACAAATTTTTTATGTGTCGAGTCTGTCCCTGCATTGCATAACAGTATAGTAATTTTTACTAGAACTTTTCTCTTCGTGTACAAAATATTGTAAATAATAGTGCGAATTTATGAATTATGACGTTAGAATTTTATACTTATGATATTTATATGTTATTTTGTGTCTATCGAATTGCGCGATGTGTTTAAATTTGAAATGAAAGACCGAATGGAGGGATGTATTTTAAAAAATGCAGAATATACGTGAACTGACGATCAATCTCTTGTTTTGTAAGTTAATTTATATGATTATCGTTCTTGCTTGTTACAGCATTTTGCGTGTCGCTTAATTTAATCGAGCGAAAAAAAGAAAAACTTTTTTCCCTTTATTTTCTGAAAACACGTAAATCTTTAAACTAAAGGAATTACTGCAGCTCCAGTCCATTGCGCAAGAATTCCTTGTACCCACTTAAATCTAATAAAGCGGCCTGTAATGCAATACATTCGAAGGCTAAATAGACACGATACAATATTTTTTTTACGATGTAATCATTAGTAATCATTAAATTTTGAATAATTATATATAAGTGATATAATGATTATTTGACTTTAAACGATGAAATTTTAGTTAACGATCATAATAACGTGCAAATATTATTTTTTGTTACATTTAAAATATGTATCGTAGATGCAAATTTTATTCATAATTGCTCGTAAGCTTCACGGCGTATCTATTATAAAAGTTCACAAAACACTTCACTGTTAATTATTAATGATTAACAATGCGATTTACCTACGAAATTTGGTATCTTATCACTATTTTAACAATATTATTAAAAAATAATTCTACACCACTTTTATTATTGTTAAAAGATTTTTAATTTATCATTAAAAATTTGTTTTGAGTATCAAATGTAAAAAGGCGCTCCTATATATTTGTTATTTTCGACAAATTAGCAAAGTTTTTTTAATATTAGTTGTCCCTGATTTGTCTGCATAATACTTTCGATTTAAGAGTAAGAAATACTACAAATAATGTTTTATTGTGCATGTAAATAAATAAATGTAAACGAGTTGATCATCACCGTGCATTAAAAATTCAAAGGTACTACAGAAACTCGAATAATTTTACCTCGAAAAAGCATAAAATAATTGAACGAATTAAAAAACTTTCATTGGAAATCCCTACGTAAGGTGCAGTCCGAGCTCAACTTCAACATCACACACGCCCGAAATGGACCAGACCGTAAAGGAAGCTACGCTATCAAAACTAACCCCTTCGCTTCATCCCTTCCAAAAAAAAAAAAAAAAAAAAACAATCGCGTTGCAAATCCCCCAATCACCGAAGGTCAAAACACGCCCTCATCTCACCTCTTGAATCCCAAAGCAAACGATCCTCACCCTCCACCGAAAACCTCTAACCAGACGCAATCTCGACTTCGCACGATCCCCCCCGCTCGACTCGACCACCGCGAGAAGGAAAAAAAAGAAACACGAATCGCTCGCTCCATCCACTCAGCCTTAAAAAAAAAGAAACGTGAAAGTAAAAAAAAGTAATAATAAAAAGGGTGGAAGGTATCCCTGGTGAGAGGTATAACGAGATGAAATAAATATACTGATCGCATCGTACCGCATGTGAGAGACTCCGCCGTCGGCGCACTGGCATGTCGGCTCCTCCGCCGTCGTTCTCCACACTGGCTTCCCTCTGACATTACGCCAGGGGCTTCCCGCTCCTTACACACACCCCACGCACACGCGAGACCTGCGCGCTCGCTGCCCGCGCCTGTGTGCCGTGCACGTATACCTACGCGCCGCTCATATGGATGCTGGGATCCCGCGAGAGAGCGGCCCGTCGGGACCACTATTGATCGACCTGCCCCTCTCCCCTGCCCTCGGGGATGCTGGAGCGACCCTACGCGAGACTGCCGCTTATATTTATTCGAGGGTTCTTTCGACTTTTTTTTTAATCGGCGGATAAGAATTTTTTTATTTGTGATTTTATTATTTTTCAGCCCACATGGTGCCACGATCGTTGAGAATACTTTTTTTCGAGAATAGTCATGTTAAGATTGAAGTTTTTTATTTGTTGAAGGCGTTGGCTTGATTGATGCAAAGTATTTTTTTGTAGAGCGGAAGTTAAGTTATCCTTTTACAATCGAATTTATTATTTATGGAAAGAGAGTATTGCGTTTGTTATCGAGTACAAAAGATTTAAATTATGTTAGTAATACTTAATAAGTATGCGTTTCTTTAACAATTTAATTTTCATTCCTGCTTTATTAAAGTGTCGACGAATCAATTGGTTGTTTGATTAGATTTTAAAAAATTTGCAAGTATATCCCTGAGATTAAGAAAAAGCTTTAAAAGTGTATCAAGAGATATAAGAATAAGTAGTTTTTACAATGTGTGTGCAATATTTGAACATGGAAATAACTAATTACAATTTTTAGATAATTGTCATTATAATTCTTTCTAACTATAAATTATTTGGGATTTTGAAAGAAAGTAAAAGATACACATTTTAAGAGATTGATTGTTTTATTTCAACGCCTATTAGTCAGTCGCGCGACGGCGCGCGTCGCTATAAAATCGATCGTCATCTTTGTAACATGAAAAGTAATTTTGAAGCGTTATAGATCAAAATTCTTAGATATAGTTATATAAATATTAAATATTAACCAAATGTTTTTCAATTTTATAATTCGTTTTTTTTATAATGCAATATTCTTCAGCGAGAATTTCTTTTATATTAATGATGTATGAATTACTTCTAATAAATTGAAGAAAGATTGAAATATAACTTCCAGCACCGATTAACTATAACGTTTCTTTTCTTTAATATTTCGTGCGTGATACAAATATTGTCTAATTTTTTTTATGCAAACAGAAACAATTCCATAATGTTTCATTTGTACCGTCAAAAAAATATATTAATTTGTGATTAAAATCATTGTAATTGCGCCACGTTCCATAAAAAAAATAGCTTTAATAAAAAAAATTGCAAATTAATTTAACCAATGTGTACATTTACAACACTTATTCATTTAAAGACCACGTCCATGCATAAAGTAAGCCCATAATTTAAATTTACACAAATGTCTAACGACTTCAACATTTCATACACGTAAGAATAATCGCGTATTCACAGATTATGGAATGAACAGACACAACACGCGTCAATTATTACAACTATGTACAGTACTCAGAATATTTTTCTACAAGTTTCCTTGCTTCCATTTGAATTCGACTATCTTCATCAGTGTCGGTAGGAGTATCAGGAATTTTCGAAAGCCATGTAACAGCTTCTTGATATTTCCCTACTGCGATATAACTTTTACCAAGTAAAAGCTTATTTTCATGATGAGATTTCTTCGATAACTTTTCTGCCATCTCGAAATGTGGAATTGCATCTTCGTATGTTGCACTTGGAACTTCAGCAAAAAGTGTTGATGCAACCTTAAAAAGTATTTTACAGTTAAAAATATTACAGATTTTAATAAGCAAAATTGTTAATATATATCTTACTTTTCTTTCAATCCAACTTAATTCTGATACTTCGTATTTGAATCGTCCCATTAAATGATGCAAGAAACCGTCATCTGGATTAATATTAAGAGCTTTCTCTACATATTCTTTAAACCGATAACCATTTTCAATTTTACCTTTAGTCGGCAGAAACTTACTTTTTGTACCAACAAGAATAGCATACCATTTATATAAATTGTCGTGACTTATATGCAATATTTTTTCACAATTTTCACAACCTGAAAAAAGAAAGATAATTCACTTTTAATATAAAAAAATTAAATTGATAAAATTTAATTTACCTTACCTTCAAAAACCAAATCTTTCTTTTTCTCAGAGTTATCAGTCTGAACAGAACAATTATAACAAGCCCTTGCAAACCTCCAAACAACTTCTGGATCATTTGGATTTCTTTGGATCAAGTCTTTCAGTTTGTTATATAAGACTGCATGTAAAGTTTTATCTTCAAAATCTCTATCTATTTGTGAAAATTCTTCATTCATACTTCCTTCACTTGTCCTATAGCACTAAACATATAATATCTGCCTATTTACACTAGAATTTTGTTTGCATCACTCTCTGAAATATTTGAATTGCTACCAAATTCTACTACACAATTACAAGCAAAATAAAAAATTCACAATCAATAAAATGTTTTTGTTACAAAAAATGGAAAATTTTTGTGCATTGATACTACATACAAAATTCTCAGTTCAATTTTAAACAATACAGTATAATGTGAGGGAAACATTGCTCAAGATATGTATTGTGAATAAATAGAAATCGAAACATACAAAGCAATTCAATATCCAGCAGAGGTACAAACAAAGCTACTAGCAACATAAATATATACTAACCCATTTTCTAAATCACCAATTTCACCTTCATCATCTGAACAGTCAAAGAATTCTTCATCTCCAATATCTGTCCCTGCAGTTGAATAAGTATCTAAATCCACATCATCGTTTCCAGTATAAGTATTATCATTTGAATATATCTGCCTCTTAATAACTTTCCTTTTTCTACTTTTTTGTAAACTAGCTTGTTGTGACCTGAAAGAAAAATTAAAATTAATTAGAATAATATTGGAACATCATATAAATAAATTTTAATTTAAACAATATATATATTTACATATTACATAATAACCTTACCTCAATTCCTCCAATTCCGCTTGTAATTCTGCTACTTTCCGATTTACTCTATCTAAATTCCTGTTCATAACTGTGTGTTGCTGCCTTTCCATTACTTTATTATAAATAAAGACAGTGGCCACACTCAGGACCCCAATAGTTGCGCCAACAGCGGCAGCAATTAGATTAGAATTTTGCATGGTACTCATTTTGCTGAAATCAAAAACATAATGCTTAAATAGCAGCCTATTGATATTCATATTGCCGAGTGCATTTTTGTCAATATAACGTTAATTTTGGGACTATTAACAAGATTAACAAAAAAAACCTTAACGATACTGAATGATTTTAATTACTTACTGATATACCTTTAATTACTTATTCAATTAGTTTGAGTACTTAAACAGTCAGAAAGGAAGAAATGTCATTGTCATTCTGAATAGAATTATGAATAATGCAAAATAACAGCAGAAACTGCAATTTGTTCATGGCTCACTTAAAGTCAATCAAGATTATTTACTCCAAAAATAAGTATTACACAGCAATAAAAAGAAATCCACCCGCTCCAATTGCAAAAGCACTTCTAACATAAGATAACATTTACCTTGCTTGTTTCAACACTTGTAAATTTGGCCACCGATCCGAAACTCAGCTCACGATAAACTAGAAAAATTTAACAAAAAAAAACGCCTCAGTCATGCAGACTATGAATAAATTCTCTCCGCAGTGCGAAAAAGGCCGCCTAATTCCTTCGCGACTCCAGCATGATTCTTCTTCTCGGATCTTCCGTCCTTCATTGATAATATAATAAGGCGTCGGCGGTGGCTGCCGTTATCGCTCAAAATTTCATCAAGATAGCCCGGGCGAAATCTCGATCGTTTGCCCGGTGGTAAATGAAATACACGGGAGAGACTGTTCGCCGGTGCCCGCGGCTGCACTGCAGACTATGTAAGTATTACTGTATACGATCGACGGGATTGGAGCTAAAGGCTTCGACGGCGGGCAGACTACACGTGGACGTCGACGACGACTGCGGGCTCGCCGGATGGGCGGCCGCGAGCCACGTTGAGAATTTCGTGTGGGCACGTCGACGAACCGTCACCGACGACTCCTCGCTGCTAAGGTCGAGCCGCAACTCGACATGCTACCGGTGCCTTCCTGCGAAGCGAGAAGGAGGCGGTGAGGTGAGGCAGGTTAATGTTATGCGGGACTACACTCCGCTCGTATTCTTCCTTTCGGGTTTGTTTTCGTTTTCTTTATTTTTTTCTTCACTTTACCTCGGTCGTGCGTTATCGCGACCTCGTTTTATGTTTTCTCGGTGCGCTGCGCCTGCCTCGATAATTAACGGCGCGCTTACAATACATGCGCGAGCCGCGCGCTGCTATCTTGCTCTAACTCGCGGCTTTTGTCTTCGTCTTCGAGCCGCATATATGTACGCTAAGTGCGTGATGCACTGATGCACATTAGCGCATGATGCAAGCCATCAGATTTATTTGGGGAATGAAGGTGTGAGTGTGTACAGATAGTACGCCGCTTTTGATGAGGTGCGTTACACTTTTTTTAACTCTGCGGACGTAATGTGACACATTTGTGACCCTTAGTGAATGTAAGCCGATTGGCGGTAAATTTAAATGTGTCAGAGAACCTTCTCAATTAATTAATTGTTGTAATAAAAATGTAAGAGTTAAAGTTATTTCGATTTTTAAGATTTCAAGCGAATCAATAAATTGTAAATTTATCAGAATACCTGATAACTCTATTGGCGAATTATACATATATCGCCTTTGAAGGAAGTTCAAAGGACTCTACCTAGCTTTTACCAAAGTTTAAATGAACTTAGTTTTGAACTTAATTAAAATGTTTCTATTGTATATTTACAATATTAAGAGTGGATGAATTAAATGGAACTGAAGTTAATGAACAATTGATTAGATTTGTGGATTGTCGTATGTACATTAGTACGGAACAAATTTTAATAAAGTATGACCGAAGAAAAAAAAAACACACGAAGAGTTAATTAATAATACCTTGCATTTAATATTTATAAAATAATGAAACTCAGACATTGAGAAAATAGGAGTGAATACATTTTCAATGCAAATATTGTGATTCATGAAATATTCTTAAAAAATAATTTTATTTCCATTATATGCAATATTCGTTTGTCTTTTCCTTGTTCTTCCAAAGTTATTATAATTACAATTTCGCAGAACATATACCAGCAGTATTATTATTTTTCTTATCTTAATATCTGCAATATATACTAATGCGGAAATTTTTAAAAAATGTCGTTGTTACGATTTTACACAGTGGAACACTATCAAGAATTATTGTCTTTCTACATTTATTAAGCAGTTGGTTGTGATTTAATGGTAAAAATTATTTTTGTAAATAAAATTTATTTATATAGAGAACAAAGAAATCAACAGTAATCGTTAAACTAACGTTACTTAATTATAATGCACTATCTCACGTAACGCGAGAATATCACAGGATGTTAATACTAACTTATAATAAGTATGTGATCGTTATGAGTTGTTTAAGAACAACACGTTTTAATGACAGCAATTTAATTGAAATCTGGGTGTTTTGACATATCACATTCTTTCTCACTGAGTTGCCTGCAGGTGGGAATAGGTGGTACTTCGCAGACACATTTCACACATACGGAACTGTAGTCGGTCGCCTGGTTCAGCTCGTCGCCGACGTTCATCAACAGGTTGCCGAATTTACATTTCATATCAGCTGAAAAAAGGATTTTTTGATTTTTAAAATGACCTTATATTTAAAAATCAAAGTTAGTTATTGATAGATAATTTAAGTTTCTCGTAAAATTCTTACAGCTCTGCTCGTTGGAACCGGATTCGTCTGATTTATCTTCGGCAGATTTTTCAGATGAGGATTTTGCAGCTCCAGCATTTATAACCTGGTCCTTATCGTTTTCTGTGGAAATTCATAATAATGTTATTATATCAACGTATATACATCAATTGGTAATTGCACGTTTTTAAAGGGTAATATTTAATTTTTTTTAATTACTTCTATAAATTCGATAAAATTTTAAAAAATTATCCGATCTTTGTAAAGATGCATTATATCAATTAACATTATTATAAAAAAAAATAAAACCGTTATTTCAATGTCAAGCTTTTAAATGTAAATTTCAAATGGTAAATACAAATGCTAATGCAATACAAATAGATAAAGACAGCTATAGTCGGACAATTGTTATGCACATGTGATTGCATCGTCGTTTCCCATACTATAAAAAGTTAACTACAATCTTGCGTGCCGGACGTGTTCATGCGTCTTGATAATTTATTACGAGCTACCGAAGGTTTTTTTTTCGAATCTCTCAGAGTAAACTGAAAAAAAAAATCCTTCGGTAGTGAGCAATAAATCATCAAGAAGCAGGAAAGCGTCTGGTAATCAAATTTGTTATAAATCTTCCGTTTTTGTTTACGCACACCTTCAGTCCAACTGGATGTCAGATTATTGTTTGTAATTAAAATTTTAATATTCGAAACTTACGGCATCTGGAGGCGATACTACAGCCGGTCAAGGGGGACTGTGTATTGTAGTAAACAGGCGCACATTTGTTGTGGATATCAGAATTTCGTCTCATCTCTGTACCGCACGATACTTTTTTACAGAAAGGCTCGACGAATTCTCCTGCAATTTAATGCAATTGATTAAAATAAGTACGAACTTTTTTGCAGTCCAATGAAACGTGGATTGAAGTGAATTACGAATTACATACCCGTGAAACCTGCCTGACAGGTACACGACAGGCCTGGTTTTCCTTCTGGATAGAAGGCCTGACCTTCGAAGTAGGTCTTTCCCTCGACATTGCAAGTTACCGGATCTTCTCCTTCTTTTGCTATTGAATAAAAAAAAAGATTAATACAATAATTATGAAACATTAATCGTTTAAATTTATAAGGACGAATTAACTTACGACAAACTTCTCCGCTCGGACAGCAGGAGTTTGGATCGCGTTTCAAGTAGCAGCCTTCCTTCGGTGGTTGGTAGAAACAGTCCACAGCAGCACAAGTAAAGCCCGCCCTGCAACATACAATACGTTATAATTTCTGAAGTCGTGAAATGAAAAAAAAAATGGATTTTTTAATATTAATTAAAGCTGTATAAAATTTTTAAAAATCAGATAAAATAATTGTATTATTAACAATCAAATCAAATACAGCATAAAATAATTGTATTAGTAACAGTGTTACTATTACTACTAATTTAATACTTATTATTTGTTACTTCCAACAAATGTACCTGGTTTAAAATAAAAGGTAAGTTTGAGAGTGTGGTCGAATAGGAGATCTGGAGGTCGACAAAATTTAGACAAATAAATTAAGCAAGCACTAAATGTCGGAGTACACTCAGAGGAATTCATTCTTTTATAGGATATTCGTAGAACACCTGTTAGGTATTCAAAGAACGTTTGATCGCGGACTGAATACTTACACATCGTTGAATCCTTCGATGCATCTACAGCCGATGTCGCAGGGACTGGCGCGGTCCTCGTCCTTAAGCTGGTCTCCGATTGCGTACTCGCGGCCCTTCGCGTAGCATTTGTCGGTTTTTCGTCCTTCCAAGTGCGAGCAGTCGTACCTAACGGGGCAGCAGTCGTCCGGTTTTGCGTAAACCGGCTTACAGTTCAGCTCCTCGTAGTATTTTACTGGGCCCTTGCATTGCGATTTGTCGCAGCCTGGAAGTCAGTCAAATTTCAATTTTGTTTTTTTAATAAAAACATTTTTTTAAAGGTTTATATTTAAAGTTTATTAATAAAATTGTTGTGGCGTGTTTTTGCTCATTTCGTAATGATCAGCTGTTATACGGAAGTTATTACAGAATTTAAAATTCCGTAAATTTTATCTTTATTTAAGAATGATAATTATATATAATTAATAATCTGATTTTACTGATTTAATTGCGATCGTAATAAATTTGATTGTAGTTATTATTCTAGCAGTGTTTTAAATTTGTATTTTTTGTAATTAACGGCTATTGAGTCCATTCAATGTTTATAATAAAAACAAATAAAAAAAAGAATCTCTGTTCATATTTCTTTATTGGTGATAATTATATAAACGTTGCAATTAAAAACTTATAACTCATCAATGTGCATTTAATAAGAAATATCGTTATCAAATTTCGCAAATTCTAAAAAATCAACATTTTAGAAAAAAAGATGATCAAGACCGAAACAAACAATATATATAGTCAATGATAATCATTATATTTTTAATTACACGACTATTACTGCATACAAATTTAATAAGATATCGAAACACTGTAAGTAAACGACTATTCCTATTAAAAAAAAAGATTTTAAACAAATAATAATTAATCTTATATACTACTCTCTAAATATAAAGATGTGAAATTCACTTGGAAAATGTGAATAGTGACAAATTTTGTGTGAAAAATCGCTCGCGCATTTAGCATATGGACAAATTTCACGTATATTAAATGTCACTATTCGCGTTTTCCAAGCGGATTTCACATTTTCAGATTTACGCGGTAATTAAACGTGTGAATTTAAATTACCTCGCGCAACGCATACATATATAAAATTGTATACCCAACTATATACATATAAAACAAAATTAAGAAAAAGAGCAGGAAAGAGCGAAGGAAACGGTAAAAATCAATTGATCCTTCACCTTCGTCGGCGTAGGCGACTGCGAAGAGGAGGCAGAGGCACAGGGCAGATTTACCGAGCGCAGACATAGCGAGCATGACGTGAATGCGAGCAGCGAGCAGGTGAGACTTGATGGAGTGTCGCGGCTCGCGCTTCTCTTATATACGGACCCCCGGAGGCTCGATCCGCGTCGCGACGACTGGTAGGGGCACCGCGAGATGCGAATCTTGCGACGCGGTGACCTACCGCGGGGCCTCGACTTTTCATCTCCCCCTGCTTCGTCGATAAACACACGCGAGCTCCTCTCTTTCCGCGTCGCGTATATTCAAATTGTTTCTCGCGTCTTTCCGCTGCGTTTCCTCCAGCTCCTATTCATATTCTCCGATGCGACGAAACGCGTTTGGAAACTGGTTTGTTGACGGAACTTTTTAATAAATTACCGAACGAGGCAATTGCACGAGTGCATTATGCGGCTATCAGGAGGGATACTCGCATATCAAAGCGCGGCGATGCAATTATACGATTTAAATGAGTCGCTGCAATTGGCATTGACTGTGTATTTTTTTTGTTGAAAAATTGATTGATTACAAATAGAATAGAAATATTGTTTTCATTAAAATTAGAATTTTAATCGTTTTATTATTTTAATGACACGCAGACAGTAGGAATCGTGCTCGTATATTTAGATTCAATATTCGATTTAAAGTGGAGTAAAAATTTTGTCCGTTCGTGACCCACAGATTTCACTTATTATCCCTTTATCGGGGAAAAAAAAATTAGCTGACGGATATACTTTTGCAAACAATTATTCTCTAAAACCTTGTGTCACAATCCGCAATCTAATAAACACGAAAAAAAATGTCGTTTGCGCTGACACTATACTGTAAAGCTCAAGATATATTTATATTATACAACGAGTCTGACAAAAAATAACGGCGCGTATTTCAAATCCGCCGGAATAACCAGCGCCGAACAGTTGCGGGTAAGTCAACCGCGTGTGGAAGAAAACAAAGTTGCATAATGATCAATCAATTGGATTGCCGATGCAAACTTTCAAATATGCAAATTTATTGCTTTGTACAGCACGCGCCTAATTGCAAGAGTCTCACCCAAGGTATTGATAAAAAATGGGCCTCATCGGCTAATTCCGGGATTACGCCCCCACAACATACGCAGGAGCCGGTGTAAATTGACAGAAATGATTTAGTAAAAATTAATATACTACTTGGGAAATTGATCATAGACTGGTAGTATTACAAAAAAAAATGACTGTGTTGTACCATATTTTAGTATAATTTTTCAGTATTTAATTTCAGTATTTACTATTTAAAATAAATGTTACTAAATTTACTTTAAATACTAAATACTTTAAATACTTAATTACTTTACATTTAAAGTAAATGTTACTAAATTTACTTTAATGTTAAATAATTTTTGCCTTATTTAAAGAAAATTTGACTAAACTTTTACAGTTAAATACACTAAAAATTACGATACTATCTGGCAAAATTTAGTGTATTACTATAAAGTATTACAGCTTTTTCATAATATGAGTTTACGGACACTTTTCCGTACACTATAGTAATTTTGACTGTTATGCTTGTGGCAAATTTATAAATTTTTTCTCAGTGTACGTGGAACACACTGCGGCGCACGTCCCGAGGAATCAATCGGTGAAACGTGTACTGGCCGCACGCGGCAGAGCCGCAAGACACGTACGGCCGCGGACCGTGACCCGCGGCTCCTTCTTTGACGGTTTCCGCCTCGAACGAGTCGTGTGCTTTGATGCGACAAGATGTAGATTTGGTATTCCTATTGCGGAGACTTGGCCGCTTTGTCTATGAGACTGCGATACTCCGCGGCTTTTTGGAGGCAATACTAATTAATTTATGGATTGTTGATCGCGCTGAGGTGAAGGGGCGAGAGCTAATCGTTTGAATCGATCGGATAGTAGATTTTGATTCTAGTTATACGTTTGTTAAGCTTTTTTAAATATTTGTGTTTTTTAAGTAAATTATACGTTTATTTTAAGTATACTTATACGTTCGTTATGCTTTTTTAAATATACTTGTATTTTGCTTAAGTAAATTTTAAGATTTTTTAATTTTTATATTATAAAGTTGAATTTGTTACTGCTTTGTGAGTTGATAAAAAAAAGAGAAAATTGATTTAGATATATCTACGAGCCACTGGTATTTTCATTAATTCCAATATTTTGAAAAACATCAGTGACTCAATGAATTGTTTAAATTCATGCACAATACTTTGATAATAACATTTTTATTTATTAATTGCGACTAATACTCAATTAATGCTAATTGCTAATTAGAACTACTTTACTTTTAAATAATAAAGATTTATTTATATAGAGTTAATCAATTCTATTTATTTTAACTAAAATGTTAGAAAAAATGATTTAATAATTTCTTTATCTTTAATTTTTAAATTCTTAATATGACAATTAATTTTTTGTTTATTGATTAACATTACATAAATTTGTTTCTTAATTATTCATTTCTAAGTTGCATACTTTTATCTTTAAACTTAACTGTTAGGTACGTTTGGTGTTTCAAGAATTTCAATTGTGATTATATTAGATTTTCAATTAACTGCTGGTACCTCGAGAACAAAGAAACTACTATCCTGAGCGAATCTAAGATAGTTCAGGATGCATTAAAAACATTTTAACAATTGTTTTCTTGCAAATTTAAGAATTTTTTTACTTTTTAATTAATATTTTGTTATTTATATTTACTGCAATTTTAAATTCTACTTTGAATAACATAATTACGAACAAGATTGTAAAAGAATTTAAATTTTGTTATCAACCGCAACACTGCTGCGGTCATGCACATGTTCGATAACGATTATCTTATAACGGTAATACACTTATTTAGTTTTCCTTAAAAAATAATTTAAAGAAATTCACGATTATCAATGTTCTGGAACGTAGAAGACGTGCAGCGGCAGAAGTTCAAGGGTAAACATAAAGTAAACAGTTTTATGCTCGTCAGACTAAATTTAGAACTCGAGAAGATTCATGAGGAATATTATGTAAAAGAATCCTCCTTTTTTTCAAACTTTATTGCGGAAATTACTCTCGGGTTTTTCTTTTTTCCTCCTGTACACACAAAATGCCGCCTCGTTATACCCAGAATCGAGGTTCCGTAACTGATATCGCTCCTGCGCTTAATTATCATATTTCTTACTTTTTGTTTGAAAGAGAAATTACAGGCGGCGACTCGGTAATTTATTTAAGCAAACTTGCCTCGAAGTTTCAAGCATATCGATTTTTTTTAAGTTCAAACGAATATGTTTTGCATGACTTGAAACATGGTAACAAATTCACGAGGCTAATAGCAGTGATAAGCTTGGAGGATGAACAAAATATATACAACATAATTTTATCGCAGTATTTTTTCGAAAGCGAACTAAAAGAAAAATGGCGAAACGTCCAGTAGCCGTGCGAATATTTTGAGTCAGTCCCGAGCTTCAAGGTTCGTGTCTTTCTGTCACACCATGCGTGTCCTTCACCTTGGCCTACATTGTCGCATCGAATTTCGAAGCAACCATGTGGACCAGCGTGTGTCCGTTTGGTTTGACGAATAGCACAGATGATTATTTAAGCGAAAATTTCGGCGAATTGTAAAATTTGAATTTCAGACGGATGATTGAGAAATACGCCGAAAATGCAACTCTAATGTAGAGATTTAACTCGTTCTTGAAACATCTCTGTCGTGCAAGAATTTGTAGTATACTCTTGAATAATACACCTTTTTTAATTAAGATTATTATTTTATTGTCTGCATTGCTTAGATCATAAGCAATCTATTTTTTACAATAAATTATGACTTATGACTGTAATGGAACGTTCTGTTTCAAAATTTATTGCATGTGTAATAAAAGTACTTGTCCTATGAGAAATAAGTATCTCTATATGAATATTTGTACTTGTATAAATTAAGAAAATGATTCGCTTATTTTCCTATCAGCGCAGTCATCTCATCAGATCTGTTTACTGCTGCTTCTATAGCATTCATTAATGAAGCTCTGAAAGTAGTTAATTAGATGGTGATTAAAGCATTTTTAAGAAAATCATTTTGATGCAATATTATTTTTTATATATTTACCTAACACCACCACGTTCCAATTCATGAATTCCAGTTATAGTAGAACCTCCGGGAGAAGTTACACCGTCTTTCAGCTGTCCTGGATGCATGCCTGTTTCCAAAACCATTTTTCCAGCACCGACAAACACTTGGGCAGCAAACTTGGTAGCTAAAGCTCTAGGAATGCCTTTTCTCACAGCACCATCAGAAAGTGCTTCGATCATTAAATAGGCCTGAAAGAAATTGAATACCCAATAATCAATTAAATAAAACTTGAATTATTACAGAAGTTTAAAACAATTTATGCTTACATATGCAGGACCTGATCCCGATAAAGCACCTACACTATTTATAAGTGATTCAGAAATTTTTTCACAAAGTCCTAGCTGTCCAAATAATAATGGTATTATCTTTTCATCTTCTTCAGTTGTCTCGGAAGTACAATAAACTGTCCAAACAATATTATTTTATTATTTATTTAAAAGATAAAACCGCAAATTATTTATAGCTTACCTGTTATTCCATCTAACACCATCAAAGGTGTGCTGGGCATTGTTCGTACAATTCTAGGAGATGTTATAATATATCTCAATTTCTATTATAAAAGATCTATATTATAAAATAATAAATTCAAAATATTAAATTATTAATTTAGTTATGTAAGCAGACTTACATTGTATAATGCATCCAACGTGATTCCAAGAATTACAGATATGATAAGTTTGCTTTCAACCGTTTGAGTAACCTCCCATGCCTTCAAGGCTTCATCTAACATTTGAGGTTTCACAGCTAGAAATATAATATCACAGTTCTTCAAAATATCCATGTTTTTTAAAGTTGTGTGGACTCCATAATTTTTCCAGATACTCAATGTTTGTTCAGTACGACTGGATACCCAGATATTACTGGGACTTATAACTCCTAAAAGTATTAACTATAATTTAGTAATAAGATAACACCTTGCGATCTATTTCATGTTGATATTGCATACCTTTTTTTAAAAGCCCGATACCAATCGCTTGAGCCATGTTTCCTCCACCGAGGAACCCGATCACTTTATTCTTCAGCAATCCTACGTCTGCCATTTTAATAATTCACTCTGAAAATCTGAATATGCCAAAATAAATAGAGCAAAATCATTGCAAGTACACGAAAGTAACAACAGTTTTAAAAAAAATTAAATATCAATGCACTACCTTACCTTATAAACGGATTTTACGTGCGCTAAATTTCAGTGGCAGAGTAAAAGTGCAAATTATATGAAAAATTTAATTTGCTTAGTATCACTATCATGCACAGAGCACGCGGGGCAAAGGTGATCCGGGATACGAATTATAAGGAACGCGGGATATTCTTACTTATCACCGAAATAACAGATAAAAGCAACACGCCAACAAGGTTAGAATATTATTATGATACGCAATTATCTTAGCGATAGGGTAGTAACGAAAGTATAACATCAAACAAGAAGCGTTAAAAAAACTATTTTAAGCAGTTACCTAATGCTAATACTTAATTTTTCACTTCAACGATATCGTTGAAGTGAACAATATGTAGTTTAAATATACTCAAGTCTTCATCGTTATAGATAAATTTTTACTTTGCAAACTTTACACGCACTTATAGAAAGTGTAAGTGTTACTTACTTATTACCTACAGCGGGATGAATTCAGTGCAGCAATTCTTCAGCAAATTACGGGAAGATTTTAAAAAAAAAGAAAAACAGAACTCACTCATCACATTTCGCAGGGAAACTAAAAACAGAGCCAGCCGCGAGGGAATGACACTCAGCCGTGTTACTTATATGTTGCTTCAAATGTTTCCGCCGAAAGCAGCGCTTCTCATTTCGCCCCGACAACAGACGCCAGCACCCCCGCGCAGGTAGTCGCATTTGAGCGTCGCTGAAAGTCGATTGTTGATGAACGTTGCTGCCGTAATTCTCTAAATCACTGTCCCAAGCATCACCTACTTCGCTCTCGTTACTCCTGCTGACACTCGAAAGGGCCGCCGCGTTGGCCCACGGCAGCGAACACCAAAGCCCGCGGATTGCCGATCTCGCCGTGCCGCTGTGATTCTGCGGAGTTTTTATTTAAAAAAAAATAAAAAAATAAACCGACGCGAGAACTCGGTCCTCCGCGGTCAACACAGCCTTTAGCCTACTTTCCCCGTTCCTGCGCCCAGGCCATGTATATAGCCCACTACCTTTGTTGTGATCCGCCGTGTACCGAGTAGCCTGGATTCCCTTCATCGGCCAGCAGCACTGGTGGCATTTTTTGGAGCGAGCTGTGAAATAATATGGACCAAGGGGGCCCTCCTGAGGGGGCCCCTGTTGTCATTGCTGACCCCATGGATATGGCTATCATTGATAAAGTTTGCAGTGATTCCAATTGGCCTGACGACAATATTGTCTCCTCCTCAACATTCTCCGATCATCCTAAGAAGCTCAACAAGCTCTTCTTTCTGACGGTGACACTTTTTTCTTTGTATACTAATCTGCCTTTCTTGTGTACCTTAGGGATAAGATGCATGCATTGGTCACAAAAATAAACTCTATTGATAAAATTAAATAGTTTTGAAGTGGAATCAAATTTAGGCTTTAATGCGGAATTTTTTATCTAAGAGGATGTTTTTAATATTTCTTTGTCTCATAGGTCGGACTTGTGGAGGATCAAGCCAAAGATTTTGGAAGGATGTACCCATCTTATGAGCATGAAGTAACATTTTCGTCCAGAGCCAATTCTCCATTATCAGATTTTGAACATCGTGTGAGTTCTCATGATCCAAATATGAGCTCTGCTGCAAGATATTCACCAACTCCTGTTCCACTGCCTTCTCTACCTTTCAATAACTCTGCGGTTGTTCTTCAAGAACCTTCTTCTCCACTTATTTCAACTTCAGAGTGTGCAGTACGAATTACCAATGGCTACTCAACTCAATTAACTGATCAGTCTTCAACTCCTAGTTTGTCGCATAGCGAGAACTCTGAAGATTTTACTGACAGTACTAGTGATGGACTTGTTTCGAGTGTTGGAAATGAATTAATGCTTATACAAGGTAATAAATATTCAGAGATTTATTTATACTTATTGTAATCTTTTACCAAATTTTTATACAATTTTAAGCAGGTTCAAATTCAGATTTGGAACCCTCTTCAACTCCACTTATGTTATCAGGGATATCAGGAACTGATTTAACACTAACAAGAGACTTTCTTGTTATGCAAGAGGATCAAATAAATGTTATCAATTCTGTGAAGTTGAATTCCAATCTTGATGCCAATATTAATCAAGTTACAGAGTCTATTTCACCTCATGAATTAGATGATGAAAACAACGCACAAATAACAACTGTGAAAAATTTTAAGAAATTTTCTGAAGATCCTGAACATATTTTAGATTCAGACCAAAAACATATTCATTGGTGCAAAGATCAAACCAGTGATAATAATAGTTTATGTATGTTTTTTTTTAAATAATTACGTATTTGTTATAAAAATCTGAATCAGTTTAACGCAAACATTGTTTTAGGGTATGAAGACTGTGATAGTACTTGCACAGATACAGCAGATTGCTCTTTGCACAGTGTGTGCACAATTGCTGATCAACCAGTTCCTTCTAGAGCTGTTGCCACTTTACCAGGCCTGTATTTATCAATCGATAAACTTTCACCATCAAATATTAACGGTACCACGTCGGAATACGGTGTTTTTGCAAAACGAAATATTCGTCATCGAACTCAGTTTGGTCCAATCGAAGGAATTTTACATCCTTATGATGGTTCAAAAATAACAGGCTTACCATTATTGTTAGAAACCAAAGAGGAAGGCGAATTTTTACAAATTGATGTATCTGATGAAAGTGAGTAATTATTTAATAATTTTCTTTTATATCCAGTACAAATATAATTTTGATAATTTTATTTTATAATAGATGCATCAAATTGGATGCGTTTCGTGAGATCTGCTAGCACTTATGAAGAGCAAAATTTAGTGATATGTCAACAAAATGAGGGAATTGTATTTTTGTCCACTCGAAACATAATGCCTAAAGAAGAATTGAAAGCCGGTCCAAGTCTTGAATATGGAAAACGTAGAAATTTACCAGTACTTGAATTAATATCAAAATGTAGTCTAGGTATGCATTCTTCATTTATTTATTTATTTATTTTTATATTTTTTATACATATTTTTTTAATTATTCTAAATTGTAAAAGAAAAACTATTATTTCTTTTTGCAGTAGATTCAAAAATAGAATATTGTTCTCGATCTTTCATAAAGGCAAATTCTTTGGATATGGAAGATGAGAAATTAAAGAAAAGCTCATTAATTGAAAATCATCAAAACAATTCAACAAGGTCACAGCGAAGATGTAAAACTCTTTGTGATTCATTCCAGTAAGTTGAAAATTACAATAATCATATTTTGCTACTATCGGAAATAAAATCTTGCAATAAATAATTTTTAGAAAATACTTGGAATTTGATGAAGATGAAGATGACGATTTAATTAATTCAGATTGTCTTAAAAACGACAGTGATCAGTCCTTTGATGTGATTTCAAGTCTTCAACAGGAGGAGAAGGAGAAAGAAAATTCTCCTGATTCTAAATTAGAATTGATGAAGCAAGAGATATCACAATCTAATCAAGCAGACGTTTCAGATGATACTACGAGCTGTGTTTCCTCTAGCGTTTACAAATGTACAGTTTGTCCGAAGCGTTTTTCAACAAAATTAAAATTACAACAGCACTGCCTGTTGCACAGTGTCAAAGACAATGAATCTTTTTCATGCAACATTTGCTCAAAGAAATTTTTAAATAATTCCTCATTGTCTCGTCATTTGAAAATACATCAAAGTAAGCAATTTTAAATTTTTAATTTAAATAAAATAATAGGTACTAATATATGATTTACAACTTTAGAAGAACGACAAACGCTTGAATGCCCGGTATGCAGAGAAGCATTTGGCCGGGTTTTAACTTTAAAAGACTTTCCTGACACTCATCTAAATCAAGATGATGAAACATTTACTTGTCCTCACTGCCCAAAATCATTTACAAGTTACGCTCTGACTCGTAAACACGCCAGAGCTCATCATTTTGATCGGAAGCACGAGTGTCAGTTTTGCATGAAATGCTTTCCAGCTGCAGATAAGTTGAGAATGCATTTATTGAAACATTCAGATCGCAGGTATTTGTATTATATGAAAATTAAATAGTTTAAATTACGTTTGTTAAGAGTCTTTGAAACGTCGATTTTCTGTTAAGGGAGTTTCAATGCGCTAACTGTGGAAAACAATTTAAACGAAAGGATAAACTTAAAGATCACGTAACTCGAGTACACTATACCCAAAAGACTAACAAGGACCAAATATCATCGAATAATCGTGCCAAAAAGACAATTCCAAAGGTATGCACTAGTAATAATTAAATTCTCAATTTTCAAGTAGCAAATTTTTTAAAATGTCTCGCTTATTTTAGACAAATACGGTCGATTGCGATCGTTTCGTTTATAAATGTCGTCTATGCCAAGTGGGATTTAAACGCAGAGGTATGCTGGTTAATCATTTAGCCAAAAGACATCCAGATGTTCCGCCGGACTCTGTACCAGAGCTTAGTCTACCGATTTTAAGACAAACGAGAGATTATTATTGTCAATATTGTGATAAGGTAAAAAGTTATTTATTTTATTTGGTACTGCTATTTTAATGAATTGCTTAATGATGATCCCCATTTTATGGCTACAGGTATACAAGAGTAGCAGTAAGCGAAAAGCTCACATAATGAAAAATCATCCTGGTGCAGCCCTGCCACCAAGTAATAGAAGTAAGGAGTTTGACATTCCTGGTTTGCCTAATCCCACTTTCAGTCAGGCTGCTGGAAGCATTAAAACCGCTCCACAGGGTTGCCAATGGTGCCACAAACAATATGCCAGCAAAGTAAGTCAGTCAAAACGATCCCAATTAGTTTTCAAAATAAATCATTGTTTTAAAAACGAATCTGATTAGTTTTCTCAATGCCATTCATATAAATATTTCGTTAACTAATAACTAATATGATTTCCAGGCGAAACTCTTGCAGCATCAACGAAAGAAGCACTCCAGCTTGATGGAGCCAGCGGACCAGATACCGCGACCGCGAACCCGTCCACCGCAGAATCAAAATCAGCCACCGGCGTCGTCTGCAAATCTTGCAGCTTCCAACGGTATGTCCAGCGCAGCAAACGAATGCGCCAGGTCGACTGCGTCCTGCAACGGTCGATCCGAGGATGCGGACTACCCGAAGGCTCGCATGATCCGGATAAGCAGCAACGGTGAGCCTGTTCAGGCCGTGAACGGCAACTTTGAGCTGCTGGGCGGACCGCAGTTTGCGCGCGTCCGCGACATGCGCTGAGGGAGGACGCAGGGAAACACCGCCTGACCAGCGGACCGGAATTTTGACGATGCTCAAGCGAGACGCACGAGTTCCTCGCTGCGGGATGCACTCGCTATGATAAAATTGCGAAAATTTTGTGCACAGCGAAGCCTTGATAAGTCGCTGTGCTTGTTGCTGCCTCTGCCAGGTCGCAGGATGAATCCGGAGGGGAGCGATGCTTATATGAGCCAGGCGGGAGCGATGATAGAGAGAAGGAAGCGCACATGTGTACCTGGGAACGCAGTTTGTTGGCGCCGATGTTGAGCATCGCGCGCTCACTCTGATGTCAGGGTGCTGTTGTTTTGTCCAGTCCGGTCCATCACACCGAACTCAAGATAATGTCATGTCGATCTTTTTCGGGGATAGACTTATTGTTGAATCTGTCTTTATGAAGAAAAAAAAAACAAAAAGAAAAAAAGAAAATGAAAAAAAAAAGTCAACAAGGAAGTTCTAACGAGCGGCTTAGCAAAGAGAACGATTGTCTAACAAAAAATACTCAATGTGTAGATCTATTACCGGATTTCGACTTGCTAGTAATTATTTTGACATTTCGAGAAATTTGTTAAGCTTACTGGTTGTGGCGAATCTTATTGAGGAAGACGAACTGGTGGAGACTAAGGAATTGAAAAAGAAATTGAGAGGCGTGATGATGAGAAGCTGAGATTTATAGATAGTATTGAAGATCAAAAGTCTTTCACGATATAGCTTCGTCGTAATCTTTGTGTGGATTAGTCGTATGCTATCTTATCAAGAAAATGAAAATGGTACTATTCCTAATAGATCCAATTTCTCGAGGTTGAGAAAATATCGCCTCCTATCCATATGAGCTAATCTTGCGCGTATCAAATTTATGTCTATTCTGGACCTCTCCTGAAGGTATGCTTCGGATCAGTATGAAATGTACATCCTTATCAAGTAGCTATGAAATAATAATTTGTCGTTGGACATACTATGACTAAGACTAAGGTATAAATACACATACACTTACAGATACACTCTTATGCATTGAGACAGACCCACACTTTAATCATACAACTACATACAAGAAAACAAAACTTTGTCTTTTCGTCTGTGGACATTTATTCGGTTAAATTAGTGAACTTAACTGTTGTCAAACTTACTGTACTAAGCTAAAATCTGAATTTCCATTTTTCGATTCTTGCAATAGACAAAACGAAAAAGCACAAGAGAGAATAAGCCTGTCGTAGAACGAACAAAAAAAAAGAAAATAAATACAAAAAAAAATAAATTCTATTTGATCCGAATTGTAGAGCTTACTGGTCTAAAAAGGCAGTGAGTTTGGAAATCTCAGAGATAACTAGTTACCATGACTTCAGTTTTTTATATTTTCAATTTAATTAGAATGTACAAATACTTACATATTTAGATTTTTTCATTTATACTTTACTTTGATTTTTTAACATTTATATTACTACAGACTATACCACTTGTTTTACCACCTTCATTTATCTATCAAATAGAATTATTTTTGCTAAATTAAATTGCGGCAAATGTGATTATAAAAATGTACAATTAATAAATTTTATTTTCAGAATAAAAATCAAAATATTTTGTTGATGAAGAAACTAAGTATTGTAATTAATATAAATACAAACAAGAGTAATTCAATAAATTAAATTGATGAGTCGCAAAAACAAACATAGTGTACTATTTTTCTCAATAATATGGTTTCATAGATCCTAATATTTATTTGTGAACAAACCAGAAAAATATAAATACCATCGATACTTGCAGTGAAGTTTAAATTTTATTTAACTTAAAACTACTTTATTTGAAAGAACAGAACTTGCTATTGACTAAAAATTGTAGATCACATTATTCTTCATTTATATTGGCTGATTGAATTGCTTCTATTAGTTTCGCAGTAACTGTAGTTTGCTTTTCAATGATCGTGATGTGTTTTAGTGTATGGTCTAATGAAACCTTAATATCTTGGAAATTCTGAAACAACAATTACATGATAAACACTTAACAAAATGCAGAATGTTTTGAGAATTATAACCTCACCTTTTTCAAACTTTGATACAACATCATGGTTTTTCCTTCATCATATTCTTCATGTGGCTCGTAAAACGAGCTAGTAATTGAGCGTTCGTCCATGTTTGTTTAGAAATTGTAAAAAGTTTCGCTTATTATACCTTTATAGTCATTAAAAATGTGTCAGTAATGTTGCACGTAAACATATACTATCCGCCCGCTTGTCCCGTAAACATTCATTCAAAACCGCGCGAACGCGCCAAAAATCTCCCCCCACCACAATCGCAAAGTGACGAGGCGTACGCCTCGAGGGGAAGGTGGGGGGCGCGTGTTCGCCTTATGTCAACTATTCGAGTTCCTCTCAGTTCGGCGTATTTGGCGCTCGAGGCGTACGCCTTGACACGATCGGATAGCTCGTGTAGTTTTCAAACTGTTAACGCATCATGTGCATCGACAAGGAGTTGGTGCACTACGTACATCAGTGCCCCTGTATCTGGGACCTGTCGTCTCCGCTTTACAAAAACATCGTCGCTAGGCAGGACTCCTGGGAAGCAATATCAAAAAAGTTGAAAGTACCTGGTAAGTATTATTTCAATATGGAGCTAAAAAAAAATTGTTTTTACGCAATCAGTGAAGTTTAATTCACACTTAACAATTTGCAGTTAAAGACTTGTTGAAGAGGTGGACATGTCTCAGAGAGAGTTACAGGAGAGAGAGAAAGAAAAAAGCAAACGAGACAAAAAACGGTAGCAGCAAGTATTTACGACGAAAGGGATTTAAACTCTTCCAAAGAATGCAGTTTTTGGAAAAGTGTAGCGAACTAACCGAGTAAGAATTTTGTTATTTAATTTTTTTTTCTAGTACCTAATCAATTTATTTTTTTATATTTCAGAATTGTTTCTAATGTAGATAAAGATGCAGAAGAAAACAAGAGTCAGAAAAACGAAGCAAGGGTCGAATTGCCTTGGGTACCACCACAGTTGAGGAGTCCAGAGGGTTCAACAATAAGTGTACCAGACTCCTCAGCTGAATGTTATTCAAACAAAAACGGGTGTACAAAGGAGGATCCTCTAATCGACACCATAAAAGAAATTAGCAACTTTGTTAGGTCGTCGGGCAACCTCAACCCACAGGAAGCGGCCAACAAAGCGTTCGGGGATTTAATCACTCGAGAGCTAAATAGGTTGAGCCCCGAGACTCAAAGAAAAAAAAAAGAAGCTGTAATGAGTGTTTTTTATTCTAACTAATTATTGGGTAAGGTATTTAATTTTATTTTACAATGTGAAATGAACTTTTTGAATTAAAAATATTATATTTTTTTTAGAGAAGATGTGCAGTCATAACAGCTGTAGGTATTGCAGTTCAACCCGCAAAAACTGCACCGCTCGTAAAGGACGATAACATATGCGATGTTAAAATAATAATTCACCAGTTTTAAAAAAAGAATAAATTTGTTGGTTTTACAATTTTTTTATGATAACGCATACAACTGATTATAATGTTTATTTATAGAAATAATATTTACAATGAAATTTTCATTGACTAAATTTCTTAAATTTGGTAATGTTGTCAAACAGAAGGCGGTAAAATTCAAAAGAACTCGTAAATTAAAAATGTTAAATTCTTGTCTCGTATTTTATGTATCTTGTATTTACAAACAGAGTCTATAAATACATTATACTATCTCCAATGTTTACTTTAATAAAGATAAGATAAAGCAAACTTTCTACAAACCAACGCTAAAGTACTTCATATAAGAAATAAAATGAAGAAGCAGTACAATATACCGTTAAAGAAATTAAATAAAATACTCTTTAATTAAAATTCCTTTTAAGAATTTAAAGGTGTAATAAACAGATGCACCGTTTGTTTATATCATCTCCTTCGCAATCGCTTCGATCTTATCGCCGCAGATACCTTCGCCTGCCGCATGCAATATAAATCTCCAACGAAGAAAAGCGTCGATGAAAAATAAAAGGAACCAACCTTATCGTCGGATCCACCCACGCATCAGATCCGATCATCGCGCCTATAAGCATTTTATAAAGCCCACCCTCGCCCCCCCTCGAACTTTCCTCTCTCACCGTCCCCACCTTAATTCTCTCGGCATCGCCGTATATACAACGAGCGTCGGAGAGACTCCCGAGCTCGTCGCAGCCTCCAGAATTGTTCATTCATTCTCGACGCTCGTGTGCACAGTGCGCGACGGAACGGGCCTCCTCTCGCTCCATCTCCGTCTCCTTCTCGTTCTCTCCGCGGCTCGGCCGCCGAGGCAAAGGAGAGGAGACTCGCGAGTCGCACGCGCGCGCGCGTGGATTGCCTTTTATGGCGATCCGAGAAGAGATCCCGTGTCGTTTCTTTCGCGCGTGCCGACGCTGTGCACCGCGAACGTGATGCCGCTGCGCTGCACTGATAACGGCGTCGAGCGATAAGCCACTGCTGCCGAGGTAAAGGCCACCGCCGAAGGGACGCGGACGTCTCGAGCTAAAAGGATCGACCGTACGACTCGCGCCGCTGCGAAGACGAACGAAGTGAGTATCGAAAAAGCTCCGACACTTTATGCTGTATATATACACTGCTTCCTGCATCGTTTTTTTTTTTTCGTTTCGTGTCTTCCCTCGCCGCTGCTGATATACTTTTTAACTGCGTGGGCTTTCTCTGGATTTTTTTTATTTTGACTCGAGGGGCCAGTGTGTGAGTGCGCGCGTGTGTGTGCTTGTTAATGTAAGCGCGCGGCTTTGCAGGGGTTTTCGGCTGCCGATGGTCATTTATAGATGGACGGATATAACGATGACAACATCGGGCCGAGTGTCTCGAGGATGATTCGATGTGTGATTTTTTTTTTGCGGGGGAGATGTTTCGCGGGCGTTTTTTCACGCTTTCGTTTGTTTTCTTGCTTTTCGTTGGTTATAAGCGAGGTGTTTCGAAATCGAGCTGCCCGTTAACGCGCGAGTTTATTCCCTCGCGGCGTTAAGCAACTTGGCGAGCGTGGGTGATCTGGTTTCCATGGCTGGATCGCGTGTGCGTGCGGAGCCCGTATTTTTCGATGTCGCGCGCTGCATGGGCGGATTTCAATCATTAATTCTTCCAGGTGAAGCAATCACTTTTTTCGACCGACCTTTACATTCCGTTACGTCGGCTTTAAAGCAGTTTCATTCATCGGTTTGAAAGGAAATTAAATTTTAGTTGCGAACAAAACACTTTCTTTTTTTTTTATTTTTTTACGCTAACTTTGTTGTTGAAACATTTGCAATGTGTATCGGTATTAAAATGTAAATAAAAGTTTGTATAAAGATTATACATAATTAAACGATTAAGATTTTGTTTTATGTTATACATATGTAAATTTTACATTGTACATTTTAAATTAAAGTTATATAAACGTGGTGTAGACGAAGCTTTTTTGATGGTCACTGTTAGCGAGGACATTTAAATGATTTGAAAGAACAATTATAAGTGAATTTTGAAACTACCTACAATATCTGAATATTCAGTTTTTTTTGCACACCTACTTTATCTTTATTTAGAAAGTGTTATTTTCTGCCTCATGTTACTGAATCTAGAAACTCTCTAGTTTTTAACTCTTTTCTTCCTACCTATGTGAATTCATCTAACCCAACGTTAACTGGAACTAGCCAAGAAAATCTGAGTCAGTGTATTAATTATAGACTGCCATATATTTCAATATTCATCCTCTTTCGTAAAATGTATTGTTCAACTAAATTGTATTTTAAGTGAAAAATCATTTCCATTCAATAAAAATAAAATGAGTCATAGTAAATTATTTTAAAATTATTTTTTCACAATTTATCTTGTATAACATTTTTTCTTTAATATATTACTACATGATTTTTACTAGACTTTAAAAAATTTAATTTTAAAATCTATTAGTAACATCTCTGACTAATAGTTACAGTATATCAATCTTAAGCAAGCGAGTTAACACTAACTTTGGAAAAATGAAAGTTTTGGAAAAAATGAAATTTCCTGTAACAATGAGCAGCATGACCACTAACACATACAATAAAAGGTAATATGTTCTTTTGATTCTAATTTTTATTACTTTGATGCATTACTAATGTATCTTCTATTTATTGTAAAATCATCTGTAAGAGAGTAGCCTTGTAGTTTTGTACAATTTAGAGTGTAGAGTAGATTTTGAAATGCTGTGTTAATTTTCCTGTATGTTAGTAGTTCCTAGTTAATGTAATCAAGTAGAATAATTTAAATTATAATATTTTCCTAAGTTAAGAATCTTAAAGTTATAACAATTATTAATAATTAGAGCTATGCAGCTTGTGATAAGTAAGTTTGATATTTATTTTATCACTAGTATATTTTTATATAACCTATGTACTTTTCCAGGGATGTTTGGAAAATTAACGTGGTCTTTCATCTTTTTATTGACAACATGGACAGCAAATTTTGCCGGGGCTCAGCATACAAGATTGGTCAGTACCAATGCTTGTATCAGCAAACAGACGTGCCATGATTGCATTCAGACACCAGGCTGTGCTTGGTGTGCTTTACCAGTAAGATCTACTATCCTTTTTAATTACTTTATAATTGAATTTGACAACATGAAAATATTGGTTATTATTTACTTTTTATAGGGATTTGAATATAATCGATGTTTCCTTCCTCATGTAAACATAAAAGTATTTCAAGAATGTCCAAGCAACTACACATTCAATCCAGACAATGTATATATCAAAGTTCGTCACAGAGAGTTAACAAAAGGCAGTTACACTATTTCTGGAGGAATAGAAGAAGGATTTATGATTGAATCAGGCGGAGAGTTTTCTTCAAGTGGTTCATTTAATTCACAAGGAGCCAGTGGTGGACAAACAAGTTTTTCAAGTAGACAAGAAGCTGTGCAATTGTATCCTCAAGAAATTAATTTGAAGCTTAGAATTAGTAAGAAAATTTAATTAAGTGTTTTATATGGAAAAAAAAATTTAATTCTTCATTTAAATTAAGTAAAGTTTCTTTTTTACATTTTTAGATGAAGTGCAAAAAATTAAAATTGAATATGCTCAAGCAGAAGACTACCCTGTAGATTTATATTATCTTATGGACTTAAGTAATTCTATGAAAGATGATAAGCAAAAATTATCAGATTTGGGAAAATTACTTGTTGAAAGTATGAGCAACATCACTAGTAATTTCCGATTAGGTTTCGGTAGTTTTGTTGATAAAGTTGTTATGCCTTATGTCAGCATAGTTCCTAAAGCGTGAGTAAATAAGAAATATCTTACTCGCGTAATGGAGTAATTATTTTTAAAATAATAAATGTGTATGTTTCAGACTTATTGAACCTTGTGATGGTTGTGCTGCTCCTTACGGTTTTCGTAATCACATGCCATTGTCTCAAAATACATTGCAATTTGCAGTAGGTGTCTAATTAAGCTAACTACTTATTACTAATATTTGAAAAATTGTGATCATTTTGACCAATGTTAAAATTTATTTTATAGACAGAAGTAAGAAAAGCTCCAGTATCCGGAAATTTAGATGCACCTGAAGGAGGTTTTGATGCTATTATGCAAGCAATTGTCTGTAGAGATGAAATTCAATGGAGGGAAAAGGCTCGTAAACTTTTACTTTTCTCAACAGATGCAGGGTTTCATTTTGCTGGTGATGGTAAACTGGGTGGAATTGTCAAACCCAACGATGGTTGTTGTCATTTAAACCAAGATGGATTATACACCCATTCAACACTTCAAGATTATCCCAGTATTTCGCAGATTAATCTTAAAGTGAAAGAAAATTCTGTAAATGTTATTTGGGCAGTTACCGAAGAGCAAATAAGAATATATCAAGCTCTTACAAAACATGTAGAAGGATCCTATGCAGCAAAACTCAGTGAAGACTCCAGTAATATTGTTGACTTAGTGCGTGAACAGTATAACGCTATTTCCAGCTCTGTGGAAATGAAGGATACAGCTAGTAATTATGTAAAGATAAAATATTTTTCAAACTGCCTTGGAGGAGGAGAAATGATTGAAACAAACAAATGTGATGGCATGAAAGTAGGGAACAAAGTAGAATTTACTGCAGAGATCGTAATATCTGCTTGTCCCAAAAATCGTTCCGAATGGAACCAGAAGTTTCTCATTTATCCAGTAAGTTTTGAATATTTAATTTTAGCTTTAAAACTTAATTAAAGTTCTAGTTAATGTAATATGCATCGTCAATGATTCAATTTTAGGTAGGTATAAACGAATCGTTGACTGTCAATCTTGAGATGCTCTGCGACTGTGGATGTGAAATTAAAGATCAACCAGGGTTTGAGCCATTTTCTCCAATATGTAATGGCCACGGAGATTTAAGTTGCGGTATTTGCATATGCCATGAAGGCTACTACGGTGAGACATGTGAATGTGGAGGAAGTGACGGAGGCTTAACAACCATAATTAAAAACGCGTGTCGACCTGACAATACTTCCACTGTCGACTGTTACGGTAGAGGTGCTTGCGAGTGTAATGTATGCGTCTGCGCTCCCAGAGAAGATCAAGAGGTAAATAAATTTTGCATTTGGATATATGAAATATTTAACTACATAATTAATCTTATATTTAATAAGATTACTCATAAGCGTTATTTCTTTTCCAGTTGGTTTGGGGAAAATATTGCGAGTGTGACAACTTTTCCTGCGACCGCTATAACAACTCCGTTTGTGCAGGTCATGGTAATTGTAATTGTGGTAATTGCGAATGTTTAAGCGGATGGACAGGCCGTGACTGTAGTTGCACCACCGACAAAACGAACTGCGTACGTCACGGCATTGAATGTTCCGGCCACGTAAGTGAAGTCCCCATCAAAAATAGTTTTTTAGCTCTATTTTTAGAAACAGTATTTAATTTTTTTTAATGATGTAGGGTAAGTGTGTCTGCGGCAAGTGCGTGTGCGGTGAAAAGGACGGACATCGGTATACCGGCGAATTTTGTCAGACCTGTAAAACTTGCCCCATCCTTTGCGATGAGCTGAAACCGTGCGTCATGTGCCAAGCTTTCAAGGCAGGTAATCTCACCGAGGCCGAGTGTAATGCTACTTGCTCTCGCTACGATATCGAAATGGTGGATACGCTCGTGATAGACCTCGATCGAGACGACATTGCTTGTCACGGATACGATGAGCAGGACTGCAAGTATTACTTCGCCTATTTCTTCAATTATACCACACATCGGCTGCAGGTCAAAGTTCAAAAGGCGGTAGAATGTCCTCCTCAGGTATATGTACTCGGCATCGTACTTGGTGTAATTGCGGCAGTCGTACTCATTGGTATGGCGTTGCTTCTCGTCTGGAAATTATTTACGACGATCCACGATAGAAGAGAGTTCGCTAGGTTCGAGAAAGAGCGAATGATGGCTAAGTGGGATGCTGTAAGTTTTATTTGTTATTAGTTTACTACCTGGTTTAGTTATTTTAAAACGAGATTTCATAATTTTTTTCCTTTACAGAGTGAAAATCCAATCTACAGGCAAGCCACGTCCACATTCAAGAATCCCACTTATACGTCTAGTGGGGCACACGTGCCATTGAACAGATAAATAATTTTTGCATTTGATATTTAATCAATGAAAAGTAACATTAGTCAATTGTTACTTAAAATATTTATAGATCTATGAAATTTGCTGTCACAGCACAAAAAGTCTTCTGATTTGCAGTTAAAGTTCTCCATTTATAGGAATATATTTATATTTTGTTTAAAAGAAAAAATTAATAGTACTTGGATATAATACGTTTTTAAAATTGGACTTTTGTAATTTATTGTTAATGCATTTCATTCAAAATGAAAACTTTAACTGCCAATATTCTTTTTAAAATGTGCCTTACTAATAAAGCGTCTAAAAATTAGTTTAGATTATTTATTTTAATTTATGTGTATTTTATCTTCTTAATTATGTATTACAACTGGAGATAGTACTTCCTACGATTCACTTTACGAGATCTTGTAAATTTGTTCAAAATAGAAAAAAGATTAACATTTTTATAAAAGCGAGAGCGGTTATATAAGCTTTTTTTTACAAATCAATAGTATTAGTTCCTCCAAAAAATTTTAACAAGCCATATCTTTGCTATATATATCTTTGTTTATGAAGCAAAATCAGTTTAACTGTACTTCGTTTTTGACAATAATGCATTTTATAAACGTACTTAACACTCTAAAGAAAAGCTTTGTTAATTTTTCTGGTGAATTTATTTTTTACCGTTTGATTTTTAATTCGAAAACGCACATAATGATTATGGATACTCTTTGTTGAAGTTGCTTTTATAGAAATTATTCTTGCCATAGTACTATTGTATAATTTTATATTTAATCTATTATTAACAAAGAACTGAATACGTATTCTAATATTTTAATGCGCTAAAAGAATTATAGTAACTTAAGATGCATTTTATTACTATGTCCAACTATAAAGAAATTGTTAAAGAAATTGAGCTGCACAGTGCAGCGGAACTGTTAAAAATAATATTTTCTAACAGCAGCTGTTCAAAATAGAATTTATTTCTTATCTTTCTTTTTGCGCATTGTATTAATCGAGGCATTTTAGTCTTGTTAAAAGAAAACTTAGCAGTCGTATAAATAGAATAAAGGCCTTAAAAAGAGATTACGCTATTCTCGATAGAAAAATCTAACTCGAGATTCTTCCTCGAAAACATATAAAGATCTATATTTTAAATCGTTATTTTAATTTTATTTCCTTATAATAATCGATTTATTTAATTTAACGAAACATAGAGTTTTATAAATTTGTTTTAATGATCATTGTACACATCGCAATAAATTATCTTAAAGTTATCCACGAATTCTATTCATTTCTAATTCTTCTACTTATAAGAAAAGAAACTGTTGGAACAAACTAATTAAATTATAAAGGAAAATGTTCCTCAAGTAAAATAATCGTACGATACAATCTACATTTTATCAAAATATGCTAGACAATCTTAAAAAAAATAACCGTAAAAAATCCTAAAACCTGGGTAAAGCATCTAGCCAAGCTGTCGACGGAGCTCGAGCGAAGAACGGACACTTTCGCGTCGACGCCAATGAAATTCTTATACTCGTCGTTTTCTTGGCCGATGAAGCGTTGCTAAGACAGGCGCGCAAAGTGCGCGGCTCGTGCGGGACATATACGACTTATCCGCGCCGGTATATCGTCCTCGGGTAAATTATTCATCGGAGGAGTAGCTCGCAAAAAGCTAAAGTCGCGGACCACGCCAGAAACGATTCAGCCGCATAAATATTCACGCGGCGTCAGCGGTAATTTGGACCAGGGCTCCAAGCCTTTTCCCTTTATCCTTCGATATTAACGTCATTGTCCAAAGCTATTGTCAAGTCATTAAAGCTCAAGTTCACTGTTTGAATTCGCGAAAGGCAAATGCTTCGAGAGTCTATTTTCGATTTTGTTACGTTTATCTTTTTAATTAATGAATCTAAGAGATTTATTTTAATAATTAAAAAAATATACGTTAAAATTTATAGCCTTAGAAGTACTTATAATTTGCACAAATGTGGATATTTATTTATTTTATATTAATTATTGTAATTTTTCGTAATAAATTGCTACTAAAATTAGTAAATAAATTCATGAAGGACTTAATAATTTAAATGACAATAAGGAGTACTTGTAATTTTCACAAATGTGGATATTTATATATTTCGTATTAATTATTGTAATTTTTCGTAATAAATTGCTACTAAAATTAATAAATAAATTCATGAAGGGCTTAATAATTTAAATGACAATAAGGAGTACTTGTAATTTTCACAAATGTGGATATTTATTTATTTCGTATTAATTATTGTAATTTTTCGTAATAAATTGCTACTAAAATTAATAAATAAATTCATGAAGGACTTAATAATTTAAATGACGATAAAAATAAAAAATTAAAATTAATTTCACTCAAACGATTATTCGTTTGTAGGTATCAGTGATGGAAATGACACTTAATTTGGTATTAACACATTTAAAATTTGCAGAATCCTCCTTACTTTTATTCGCTGTATAACTATCGTAAACATATTTTAATTAAAATTATACGCTTGAAAGTTCAACTTGAATTAAAAAAAGATTGTAAACGTACTATGCAGCAGTATGCAAAATATGCATATTTACTAAATGAATATAGGACGGCCCGTTTTATATCATATTAATTACTCACCACAAGTTTCTTTTAATGATATGAAAATATTAGAATGCGGCATCCTATTTTTAACTGTCTCTACTCCGGTACGCGTGAAAATGGAAATATGAATAATATTATATAGACTAAAAAAACTTTCTGACTTAAAAATACATCCCAATTATTCATCTCACAAAATATTCATTTTCTACATTCTAACGCGCAACTGTTGAAAGGGAAAAAAATATACAAAAAATATTTTTCTTTGATTCGGAAAGTTTTAAAAGCGAAAATTACTAAACGCGCTAAAGAATTTTCATAGATCATTAACAGATGTATTCCTTTGCACAGTTGTGTTCTATATGCGGTCGGGGCTTCGCATGGGCTGATTATGACATTTTGGCGCGTGGGAGGCTGCACGAGGCGAATGCGAATTAAAAGCCGTTATTGAGGCGCCGCTTAATATGCGTCACGAATTTCCCTCTAGAGTGATTCGTCGCTCGGAATGAGTGGTTGTCGGCGCGCGGCCGACCCCTGGGGTAGATTTTTTTTTTTTTTTTTGAAAGAGAAAGATAAAAATTAAAGTCGAAATTGTTGAGGACACGACGAGCCCGTCCACTACCTCTTAGCTTAACGAGGCCGTCGCGTGCGCCGGTAATTACACACGCTCGCTTAATTAAGTTTGCGCAATTTTTGATTTATTCCTTTGGGTCGTGTAAATTAATGGGTGTGAGGCTGGATGTATTTCAAGCGTTTGAGAACCTTGACGCAGTTCTTATATCATGCCTTAATTATTTTATGTATATTTTTAAAATCTTTGTATAATACTTAATATGCTATGAGAGAGATTATATAGTAAAAAAACAATGCTGTATTTCTGCATCGGACATTTTTCACAGTAGCATTATAAAAAAGTATTGTAGTAAAATTTAATGTAGTTAACTTTAATTTTGGAAATTTTTATTACATATACGTTTTTTTATAATTATTTAATCTTTCTTCATTAATTTTTAGTTAAAATTTAGTTAGTAATAATTTTTACTTTTTCTTAATTTATATTTTTTATAATTAAGGGTATTAAGATCCTTTAATTTGTAAAACTAAAAAAGTAAATTAATGTCAGGCTGTGACCTCTTTTTCATATAATACAGTCATTTTTTAGATCATCACTTCCAGTGGGTATAGTACATAATTTTTTTTAAATGCATTCAATTTAAAAATGTGCGTACTGATTATTTAAAGAAAATTTTATAAAAGCGTAACGTGCGTGTCTAAAATTCTGCCATGACGTTTTGAAACATTGATCTTAAATTTACCAAATGAATATACGAGCGAAAATGTTATAACTAGTCGTTAAAGCTATTAATGTGATAATAGATTTAATAAAATATATTCAAATTTATTATAATCAATATTTAATAAATAAAAATATACTGTAGCGATAATAGCATAGAAAATATTCCTCTGCGCGTGAATAGTATTTAATTTCATGTAATTTAATGCACGCAAGTAAAACGGGTGGTTCTCGTTACACAAATTATGTTTAATTTATTTAAATTAAGTACACTGCATGTGTAAATTAGGTTTTACGTAAATAACGAATACGTCGTTCAATTTTAAATCGCGCCGCGCGTTTTAAATTGAACAGCAAGTATAATTTTCTTTTAAAAAGTTGTAAAAATAAATTTTTAATTTATCCAGGAACAAATAATACTTCACCGAACGACAGTATTTTTTTTTCAAAGGATTGTTTTTTATTTTAGGCGTCCCCCGCGCGATTGCATTTGGAATTTTATCGGAATCAAAGATGGCAATATTTTTTTCTCGAAAAAAAGATTTTTTTTTCAGTATTTTCGAAAACCATTTCCTGGTATCGGCGATCCGAAACATTAATATTCGTCAGAAATTCACAGTACGGGGTCCAGTATCGTAGATATTGCCAGGCACGTGCAGACAGTCGGTAGTGTACGACTCTCCTCCACACGTTTCTGAACATCCATTTCCTCGAGTCTGTGTGTACAATAAATAATTTCGAAAAAATGCAGATTCGAGCGGAAAATACAGTCCTATTATAAGTATAGTTAATATAGTTTATTGTATACAATTATCTTTGTGTCTGTTAATATAAAGCGATAAAGCAAACGTCGCAAAGTAAATTTGGCCAGTAATATTAAAACTAGAGAGTGGCATATTTCAAGTTTTACGATCGCTGTAACTAACGCTATTTGTGTTTTTCAGCGCGAATTTTCTCGCGATAAGTTAATCAAGTCCTGCAAGGAGCGCAAAGTGGAAGGCCCCCGGCGGCATCGCAGCGGGACCATTCGTCACTTTAATTCGACGCATTGGTTCATCATTTTCATGGTTTCACTATTACTCCACGCGGCCAGAAGGGAAACTCGCTGTGATAATAAAAAAAGGGAATTAGAGGGGAACGCCCGGGCGAACGATGAAATATTAACCTTTCCTACGTACAGAATTTATTCCCGACAAATTAATGGCGTTAAGGCCTTTGATTGCACCGCACGAAGTCAGGAAGAACCTTTGGACTTCTTTTGTATTACTTGTAATGGGGAGGCTAATTTATATAGGGCTTAGAGGGACCCTGTTTGATCTGATATTTGAGTAGATTCGAATTTCAGATTCGAAGGATTCAGATACTCTAGTTTTCGAATTTTTCGATGCAGTATCTGAATTCTACGGAAATTAGAAAGAACTATTGTGCTTATAATTCGATAAAATTGTGTACCCAATATCTCAAAGATTGTACACACTTTGTGTATTTTATTGAACAAAATTACACAAAATTTGTGTGAATTCGAATGCGGTAATACGCATCATTACAATTATGTAGTTGACATGTGTGTGTATACATAAAGAAATTATAAATTATTTTTCCCACAAATCACGTGTATGTTTTTACATTTAGCTTGTGTGATCTATAACAGATAATTGTATTGCACATTGCATGCGTTTTTTGTTTTCATTACACAAATATTTTACACAAAACACAAGATTTTTAACCGTGAACGTATTTTTTGAATTGTATTTTATTAAAAAAAAATTATTGGATTAAAAGTCTTCGGATTTGGATCCGAAAGGAGCTTTAAATAGTTCGTAGGATGTGGATATTGCTCGATCATTAAGATTCGAATACTTTAAGGATCGTTCCAATAGGCAATTTGGATTTATGCGAATTTTCTTTGCAGAAAACTCAAAAATCTAGATTCGTTCGGTAGTCCAAGTTTATATGAATCTCAGGGCACGAGGAATGGATTGACACCTTAAGGGGGCCAGTCTGTGTTAAATTGAAAAAATACACTTTCCAGTATAATAGCTATACAAATTTTGTTCATCACTTTTAGTTACTGGAACTTTTTATACATTAAGTACTGACATAATTTAAGCTATTTAGACACTATTAGAACCCAAACAGTGCTCTTTATCTCTACTATTGTTCCATCGAATGTATATTAAATTTTTATTAGACCAGGTTTAAATTACTGGATCACTTTTCTAAAAGAAAAATTAGAAAAAAAAATTATTGTAGACATTTATCTGCAAAATAGTAGGCAATTAATAATATTTGGTGACATATAAATCATCGTACTGAAAAGAAAGCTGTGTCAAGTCGACAAATAAATAAAAATTTTAGATATTTTTGATTGCAGAATAGTAGAGATAAAGAGCGCGGTTTGGGTTCTAATAGTGTATAAATAGCTTAAATTATGTGAGTACTTAAAGTGTAAAAAATTCCAGTAATCAAAAGTGACGAATAAAATTTTTATAATAGCTATTTTACTGGAAAGTGTATTTTTTTCATTTTAACTCAGGCTGACCTCCTTAAAGGCTTTATATTTGAATTGCAAGTGATACAGTTACTTTTGATGTATATTTTTCTGCTGTTATTTCATATCGACGCGCATCCAGAGGAGCTTATATTCATGATAACTTTGGGCCGTTAATTAAAAATGTCTCGCTACGTGCGACAATGTTATTAACTTTTATTCATTATCTCATATTCGTTACAAGCAAAATATTTTAATTGAAGCTTAATTATGCGGCCGTGATATATCTATATACCTATAAAATGTAATATCGAATTTTACAGAAAGTCATGATTTTTCATTGAAATGATGTGTAACTTTTGACTGGGATTCAAACTATACCCAGAAATTTAAATTTCAATTTTGAATTGATCCAAACTAATTGGCCAAAAATTGAACAAAGGGCGACAATAAAATTCTTCCAATGGAAAAAGCTCCGAGCATTTTTCGAGCATTCTATTCACGTAAAATCTGCGCGCGTGATCGATGTAATCATTCAAAAGTCGCATAAAAATGATCAGCGTATCGTTTCCTCCCCATTAGTGCCACCAGGGACGAAATGTTTTTGAGAGGACGGAATATAAATTTTAACGCGACTCGCTTGATTTATCGCTCGAAATAATGCGCTTTATACGCCACTGGTTTACAGCGTAACGAACGTATGTAAAATGCGTATATATGTGTGTTAAGTAACTTTAAATATCCCACGATAAGCTGATTTTACTATTCTTTTAATAACGTTAACAGCAGATATAAATATTGCGATTGTATTTTGAATGTATTTTGCGCAAAAATATTGTACAACGCAGTGAAAATTAATAATATTGCCGAAACTATAGAAAATAACTCGAATATAACGTGAACGGTCAGTGAAAAAGTACACGTAATACATTTTAAAAATACACGAGATATACGAAATGAAAGCTTTTGAATTTGAAAAAAATATTTATTCCTTTGTTCGTAAAAACACGGACCACAGAAAATAACGAATTAATTGTTTACAGAGAGAATATCGATTCTAGTAACTACCAATTTACCGAAATATTTAGTAACTATTCCCGTTTATCGTAAAGAATGTACGCCAGCATACATCTTTTTGCATGTTTCTCGTTATTCGCAAAAATAAATGCCTACAAGCATAATACCGGCGCGGCTAACGAAATCGACTTTTTACATTTCTCGGTAATTTAGCAATTTCGTGTTTAACGGCCGCCGCGGGGTAGCAGCAAACGAGCCGTAACTTTTATGGAACCTATACTCGTGTAACTCCGGCGTCCCTCCTTTTGATGGCGATTCCTTCCGACGCCGGGAGAAAATCGCCTTATCTCTTTTATGGATCGATCGGCTTTAGCGCGAGAGAGCGAGGCGTAATCGACGTCCTCCATCTTGCCAGCCTGGAGTTCTCTTCCCCTCTCGCTCTCGCTCGATCTCACCCCCGTCCAGCCCCTCTCCCCTTTGTCCGGTCCTCTCTTTCGGCGAACTGCCTCTGAGCGATTTCGAAAATCGAGGAAAGGGGCGCCGCTCGCATTTTATCGAGTCCTATAGTTTACCTCCGCTCATGTTGAATTTCATGTTTCTCAAAAAGCAGATCCATCTTTCGCTCTGCATTCGATTGCGACGATCGGGTAGAGCGAAACGGGGTGAGGGGTGGAGAGTTCGTTTCTTAGCTTTTTGGTCCTTGCTTTTACTCGGCTCCTCGATAGTGCCCGTCCGGCGTATCGTCTTGCGATTTTGCTCGATCAATTTTAGATTATATGCATAACGAAACAGTTTGGAAGAATCAAACCTTCTTCTTGAATGGGTCGGATGGAATATCGAGTTACGCATGAATTATTTTTGGTTTTATAATATTGCTTGCTAGTTTTGAGTGAGTTTTTTCGAAGTTTGTGCAATCGAGAAAAATCGGACCGAGAGATTTCCATTGCGATTGCCGTGGGAGTTTTGATTTGGCTGGAATATAAGTTTATGCATCGAGAAAATTAAAATAAACAAATGGCTTAGTTATACTGAATTTCGCTGGAGAATTAGAATGCGTAAGTGTTAATCCTTTAATGAAAGAAGTATGTTTCAATTTGCCAATGAAAACTAGCACGTTTCAACAAAGAAAAAAAGCACATTTCGTGGATTAAAATAGATTTTGAGGGGATAGAGCTTAGTTGGCATAGAGTGTTCGGCTCTATATTGGAAGGGTTTTAGTTTGATTTCGTTCTGTACCGTAATTGACTTTGGGATACCATTGATTTTTCAAGTGTCTAATAGTATCGAACCTCAAGTCGTCCAGATTTTACGATAAAAAGTAGGACTGACTGTGGTGTGCACGCGTCTACTGCAGGTGCTGTATCAAGATTTTTTTTTATATTACCCATCATAATCTTGAGACAAAACGTTATTAATAAAATACTTCTCAAACATAATGAATGAACAATGAAAAGAATCATATTTCATGAGAAATTAAAAAAAAACTTTTTTAGGTATGTTAATAAATTATCTAACGTAAAAAAAGTAAATTTCGTGAGATTTCAGTGAAGAAAAATGGTAAAACTTGGATAGGTGCTTTTTTTCGTCAGAAAAAATGATGTGTGTTTTCTTGCAGTGAAGATAAAATAATTTATTATTTCGGTAAAATCAGAGAATTAAAACATTTATCCAATATTGATCCAACAAGAATATAAATAATAATTAAATAAATTGATAATCTGAATACAATAAATTGTCAATATTAAATTTAGCGCAAAAAGCTCAAACGATGCAATTCAAACTGGAGATCACTATTTACACAGTTGTAAGTATTTGAATGTACAACACAATATTTACAAAATACATAAATTAATAAATAACATTGTTATTTTTAATAAAACTAATTACACACGCGAAATAAACTTAAAACCAGCTCGAAACATAAGAAACGAAAACAAAAAGAAATAGAATTAAAAAAAAAGGTATACTCGAACCTCACCTCGCGAAGAAATATTAAAAGAGCCCTGCATAGCGACATGATAATAAAGCATAGTCGAGCTACGCCGAGAAGCTGAGGCTGCGTTAAAAAAAAAGCAAATAAAAAGAAAAACGAGAAACAAAGAATTCCAACTCTCACATACTCGGAGAGTGGTGCGTATTAGATGCTTGATATCAACAGCCGTGTGCGTTTGTTGCTCTCTCGATCTTTCTCTTGGAAAATTTGCAGCACGCGCGCGTCACTCGGCCGAGCGTATAATGGAAAACGTATTACCGGACTCATAAGTTTTGTCCAGCGCGGGCATCCCGGCCGACATTATAACGCGGATGTGCAGGCTGTACTTAACGACGAAACTCTGGGAAAACTGTAATTTTCGCGCTAGAGGGGGTGCCCGCGCGCGCGGCTCGCTCGCAAAAAACGAGAAGAAAGAACGAGGAGAAGGAAACGGTGCGTCCCTTGGAAAAAAGGAGCCTCCGCCAAATGTAGTGCGACGGCAGTGGGTGAAAAAAAAAAGGTAAAACAGCTAACGAAATAAGACTGATTGTTTTATTCGATTCGCCAGCAGGGTTGGAAAAAAAGTCGCGGACAGGGGTAGTCTTCAGTTTTAATGATGAACGAGTTAAGTGGCAAACGTGTTTCCGTAACTTTGTCGGGCTGGCTCGGTTCATTCACTTTTTTTTTATTCGCCGCTATGACTTTTTTTTTTGCAGGGGAAGAGCGAAAAGTTTTTTCATTGAAGCTCGGCCCCCGGATCTCCTGCCGTTTCTCTATCCACATTTCATTGATTGTCCGATTGCGGAGTCACCCGAGAGATCGTCTCTCCCCTTTTCCGGCCGCCTAGCCATCGCAGGACCGCTGGAAAGTTTTTCTAATTTTCTGATTGAAAATTGCAATTGTTGCCGGGTCGGAGTGCAGTTTCGGCTGACCTTATTGATTCAACAATTTTTCTTTTGAAGAATGTTTATTTTTCCTTTCAATTTTCGTTTAGTCTCTTTTGTTTACTTGCGGCTGCTTTATGCGGTAACCATTTCCTTCAGTTTGCGCGTCGCGTGCTATTAACGGCAGATTGAGTATTCTGGGCTCGTAATACTGGGTAGGTCATTAGGAGCGGTTTGATATTATAATGCACTGTTGTATACTGAAGAGACCTCATTAAACTCTTTGAAAAATATTAATAACAATAATTTTTTATTTTTATGGAAATTTGATGATTGCGCTCGACATAAATATTTGATAAGGAAATTTCGGATGTTAATTAGCATTCGTGTTTTTAGGATAAGTAATTATTGATAAACATAACCAAAGTTTGTACTGTAAAATTTGTGGGAGTATATTTAACTATTTAAGCTCTGAAAATATTCATAAAATATAACTGTCAGAGATTATTACATAAACAAAATTTTGTTTTAAAATTTTCTTCTTCCGAAAAAATACTTAATACAAAGTTAAATATAACATAGCAACTTTTATACTCACGCTTTTCATTCTCTTGTAATAATTGTTATCTACGCTGTTTTTTTATTTCTTCTCAGTGCACTAAACATTTAAATAAAAAAAAAAACGATAAATACATTAGAGCTTGTAAAAGTACATTATATGTACTATGAACTTCTATTCATTATACAAAAGGCGCCTTAATGAAATTTAAAACATAAACATTTTATTCCCAGAAGCAAACAGAAATTTCCCATAATAAATCGCTCTCTATTCCATAAAAAATAAAAGAAAGAAGTAGTTTCCAGAAGATTTATTTAGTTTTAAGTCGACAAAGAAAATAAAAGGGATCGCGAATACGAGCTCAGAGGAGACAACCAAGTGTGCTACTCGGACGGGAGTAGCGGTTACAGAGGCTCGGCCGGGACTCCTCGGTGAACTTGATGAGGGTCGTTGCGAGGCCGCGATTCCTGGAGACCTGCATGCTTATCGCCGCGAACAAAAGCGAGCGTAATTCTATCTTGATTCGCGACCTCTCGGGAGGCGAACTTAGTTTAGCCGCCCTCCAAGTTCAATTTCCCGGCGACCAGCAACAATTCCGACCGGGCCAGAGGGGACAGGATCCAAAAGTCCATTTGTGTTAAAGGTCGCATAGAGGGCCTTGTTTCTTCTTCACTCGCCATTGTTAATTTGTATTTCATTGCAGCGTGAAAGTTTTTTCGTGTTGGGTGATTTTTTTCTTTGCTGCGAGGGGAAAAGCTCCGATTTATTTGGATTAAGATCAGGTACTTTAGAACATGTATACTTCAGAATGTAAAAAGTATATGAAATCGATGCTTTGAGTTTTGTTTTCGAATATCTGTTATGGCACGAATAAATGTGGAATTGTGTCGATACTAATTTCTAATACTTATTTTTTTATTAAAATCTAAAAGATTAAGAAAAATTAGTTGTCTGGATACACTCGTCCTTTTCTACTTCCGCAATTATTTATGTAAGCTAGTAGAAAGAGATAAGTATGATGAGATGCTGATTTTGAAAATAAAATGTAAGAATTGTAAATGAAATCGTTACTTAACATTTTTCTCAAACAGTTACGGCACGAAAAAATATTAAATTGTGCACGTCTGTTTCCACTCGTACAGCCGCTACTGACATAAGTAAGAAAAAAAAACGCGTATACTACCAGCTGGAATAATTAAAACAGTTTTTTGTATTACGAGCAGCTCGCAATACGACTCAATCATTTTTTAATTAAACTTTTCATCGTAAAAACAAACGTCAACTCAAGCCGCAGATTTACTTTGCAATTTTAACAAGAAGCACGCATGTCGCTCTACTCTTCTTTAAATATTCCGCATCACTTAAAATAGGCTATTTTAACTGCTATAATTACGCACGGCTTTTAAAGAAGCCCAGCCATCTCGACAAAAATTGCTCGAGCGACCTAAAAAGCGGCGACAAGAGAAGCACATTAAATGGCCCTTTTTAAAAGAAGTACAATAAATTCTTCTCTGCCCGCAGCAAAGTGACGGAAGTAGCTGTATCATTTTCATTTCTGCAGAATAGAAGTGTCTTAACTCAGCGGATGTTGCACTTTGATCCTTGAAATTCTAGCAGCACAGAGATACTTGACGTTTGCCTCTCATCCCCCTTTCTCGATCCTCTCGCTCCCTCCCCATTCGAGGCCGTGCGGCTGACCACAGAGCGCGCTTACTACTTAGAGGAGAAAGAGAAGAAGTTAGGTAGACGGCGGAGAGAGGGGGGGGGGGATCTGTCCCAAGACTCAATTGTACCGCAACGCTCGGCTGTTTCTACTCGACGAGGGAAGGCGGAAGATCCGCGTATAAACCCAAGTGCGCGTTATAAGCGCCTTTCGTTACTTGGAGGCGGCCTCCTCGCCACCGTTATGGTCTCTGCAAATTTTGCGGCGCTGCATCGCCTCCAACTCCGTCTACTTGTCAGTTTCATGCGAGAATAGAGCGCTTCTACTTTGTAAAGTTCAAAAACCGGTGCTGCGAGATACGCTGATGGGGCTTTACTGGCTTCGAAGTCCGCGTTTCATGTTCTTTTCTTATTTACTTTCTTGTTCGTTTTTTTTAAATGCGTTTCTGCGGTTAGTTGATATTCTTTTTTTATCCGAGTTTCTTTGTTCTGACTTTGACTTTGAGGCACTAATGTCGAGGAGTATTTGGCGCCACTGAATGGTGCATTGTGTATTTAGTTATCAGTTCTTACTTGAATAAATTTGAATGCGGGAATGAGAATAGAATGTTGGAATATTGTTGATTGTGAGGCGGGATATAATGGGACTAAGAAATTTAAGCGATTATTTAAGATTGTCGCTAATTTTCATAGAGAGATAGAATTAATGAATGTCTGACTATACACAGCTTGAACTACTTGTCGATATGTGGTATTTTGAATACGCAAATATATTTCACTTATTTTTACAGAAAATTTATATCAATAAAGCTTATTTGCGTTATAAGGGTTTACAAAGCGAAAGTGATCACTAGTTAACACAATATAAATATTTGTACATTGAGGATACCTACGTAATATCACCGAAAAAACTTCAACTTTTTAAGTGATTATAAAATTTGACGTTTACTATTTAACGTCATTAAAAAATTTAACATTACAACATTTTTTTCGTGGCTGTTAATACCAAAAGTACCATTTTATATCCAAAGTTACCTTACGCCTGACTTAAACGCGTTACTACTACTTAAATTACAAAGCAGTCCAAACATTGACTGCATAAAAATATGAAGAAACGTTTGTCTCACATTCTCAAAAATGTTAATTACCCAAAATACTGCATCAGAAAGGAAACCGGATGGGTTGCCGAAATTCAGGTATAGATGTGCATCGGAGCCGTTTCGTCAATCGAAATCGGCAGACGTTGATGAAATCGTCCAGTTGCGTTCCTGACCGCATATCTTGCCGACAATCATCCACTGCTCGGAGCCTCCGGTAAATAATCGTAATTTTGACGCTTGACCTCTCACCCCTAAAGTAGCTATCCCCACCTCCTCCTCCTTCCCCTCGATCGTTGCGGTCTCGGCGTAGCGACGGCGCATTCCGGGCACGAATTCGCTTCGAAATGCCCCGACGATCGCCGGCGCGCTATCTAAATTCCATCGTGAGTTGGCGCGTTTATTGACTTCCGTTCGAGCACCCAGAATTGAGTTGAAAACTAGGCTCCGCCGACGTCTTTCGCCTCGTTGTTTACTTATTAAACCAATGCTACATGGCTCCTGGAGGCAGGCCCGTTAAAAGTCAGTGAATTCGAGTTAAAAGGTTGGATCATTAGATCTGTTTTTTAAATTCTTACACAAAGAGAACAGTTTTCGTAAAAATCGCAATACTATTTTGTGTAAAACGTTTTCTGCAACGCAGGGGCTGAATCGAGAAATAAAAATTTTACTCGAAAGTGTAGTAAAATTTGCTAGCGTTCAAGTGAATTTTAAGAAAATGTTGCTACAGTTTTTAGGAAAATTATCTATTTGCCGAATCTGTCACTCCGTTTCAAAACACTGTAGTAAGATTTAGTGGATTTTTTTCTCTTTGTTTAGAATTACGATTTTTTTTTTGTAGGAGAAATAGACTTTGTAGTATTAATAATATTAGAAGTGACCGTTTTTAACGTTCTTCACATGGCGTACCTTTGTAGTAGGGATTATATTTAAAATTTCTTACGAAAATTAATAGTTTTTAAAAATATATAAAATATTTATAAAATTTGTGTTTCATTTCAACCGACAGCCGAAAATTTTTATATAATTAATGATTAGAAATCTAAATAAAATTGATAAAAAAACTAAAACCTCTCAATCTCTTTGCATTAATTAATTAAAAAATTTAGTTTACTTAGTTTTATGACTGCAAGTCAGGCACAAACAAGTAAATGCGATCTCGTAAAAAATAAAGCTTTTGCCGTGGAAACATATTGATTCCATTTATAAAAGGCAGAGTCGAGACGTATTGAGGCTCAAGTCTGGCTTCCTCGAACTTAGACGATGCCATGTGACGCGGGTCTCTTTGCCTTTGAGGATGCAGAAAGCGGGGGAGAGAAAAAAAAACGCCGACGGAAGAAATGAGAGAAATCAGTTCGAGAAAACGCCGATACAATCGGGTCGTGATTATGTCGATCCGCTGAAAATCGGAAATTCGTGGATGTATCCTTCTCTATATACGGTATTTTCAACCCTCGAACCTACCATGGTCTATGGAAAGCTTTGAATTTTGTTCTTTCATCGTATTTTTTTTAAAGGATATGCTTACTTTATTAGTTGTTTGATAGTGCCAATAAAAAGTGAAAAATGCATATATTTTTTTATTATTTGATTTTATATTTGATGAGAAGATATTGGAAAGTGCAATCAGTTATGCAAATATACTAGCGAATGGTTACTGATAAAAGTTGGAATTTTTATAAGTAATTGTGTTTGGATCAGGGCCAAAAGAAATTACACTTCAAAATATCTAAAGAATTTTCAAATAATCAAACTTTATTGAGTTCAATCTTTTCCATACAAACGGGATTATTTTTATTCATTTTTATGCAAAAACAAATACTGATTAATTATTCAAAACTCTAAATACACGCTTATTTCATTCTATGGTTGTGACGAATTTATTTCTTCAAGGGATTATTACACAACTTTAATTTAAATTAGTTGTAACAACAATTGCCGATATGAAAAAATAATTATCATTTACAAATATAAAATACAATATTTGTGGCATTAATAAAACGGGTCATCAACATGAAATGCAGAGGTTGCAGTATGACTCCAAGGCGAGTTTCCACACTTACAAAGTGCACATGATATTTTTTGTTACACGCCTATTGATTTTTGCCTACAGCTTAATTTCTTCGATTTTACAAAGTTCGGTGCAAAAAAAAATTTTACTAAAAAAAAGTATCGGAAACTTCCTTTGTCCGCAGACAAAAAAATACGTACGTAAAGGTACGTACTTAACGAAAAAAAAAGAAATATACTAAAAATCAACCAATAATTATACAATGCGCAATCCACTAGTCCGCCCATTCTATCGAAGACTCGCCGAAAGCACGGATCCCTATCTCTCGTCCGGGTTATTAATAATAAAGTTCGGATCCGCCAAAAAAGGGAAGCCGCAGTCGTTAAATTGCAAACGCGCCACTTTCTTATTACGCCCCGCTTGCTCCTTTATTCGGAGTGGATGGAGTGGTGTCCGTAAGGTAAAAAAGCTTCCGGCGACCGAACATGCCTATACTCCATTCCGCAGGGCTCGGAACCTCCTCCCCTCTTCCCTTCGCCGCAGTCGGCCCCAGAGAATTTCTCCTATCGCACCGCCAAAGTGGAACGAATTGATTGTTGCCGGGGCGCGCGGTTGGAGAGCCCCGGCCCGCGGGTATCTACCCTCGCGATTCGCCAGTCGGGCGCATATAGACGCTCCATAAATCGCTCGACCTCACTTAGTGGTTTTTGCAAATATTTGTATTTTTTCTTTCGCCTCCGCCGCAGACCTTGATTTTTCTGGCTCAACTGAGAACTCGCTAGTTTTAATTGTCGAGCTCAAATGCATGCCTTTTTAATGATTTCTTCTTGTTTTTTTTTAACTCCGCTTTCTCGTTAGTTCTTCGTTATTAAGATTTACGAGGGTCAAAGTTTTATAGAACAATCAGATTTTTAAGCTCCAGGGACTTTGTTTGCTTTAAATTCGCGTGAAAATCACTCCGGGGTCAAGATGGACTGAAGTAAGTTAACTTTTGAAAATATAAATATTTTCCTTTTTTTTACTGTACTATATATAAAGAATTATTTTAAATCGTCTACGAGCTTGTTTAATAGAATAGAAAAAGAAAATTTCAACAATTTCGAAAAACTACGGCAGTGTATTTTAGTCATCAACGGAATAACACACGCTTTCGAAAAAAGTAGCAACTCCTTACAAATTAATTAAAATGTGATCGTAAACTGCACGCACCATGATTAAAAAAAAAGTACCCAAGCAGTAGCGTACCCTGCCCGACTAATTGGTTAATCGCGACGCAACTGAGTAAAAAAAAGGGAAAATTGGAGGGAAAATTAAAAGTAAACCGGCGCAATTACGCGTTTATCTAACAAGGGTAAGTGAGTGGTCACTTACGAGGCAGCGACTTTCGTCTCGCAATTTATCCAGAATTCGCTCAGTGATGCCCTCACGCAGGCCGAACACAGCGCACTTGTCGTTCGGTTATCGCGGGCGGAGTATCGCGCGCGCGCGCCTGTAAGTAATGGAGATAGCGCGAAGCTCTGCCGTAAAAATAAAATTTATCGTGGTCCCGAAGGTCGGATTAGATTATACGAGTAATTTATAAGTGAAATTCGCTTGAACGAATAAATGAGGTTTTGTGCGACACTGCGGCCGGCCGGTCGGCGGTGAGTCCCTCGCTCTCTTCGCAAGCGATTTTGGATGATTTTGGCTGCTGTACTGATTGGATTTCTAGCCGCGACTAATCGAGAGCGATTTGTACGTTTTATGCAAAGGAATGCTGCAAAATATTTTAGGAGTATGATCTTCTGAGCGAAGTAGATTGTGCCGATTTTAATGAAGTTTCTTGATGATTTGTATTTGAGATGTGTATCAGATATTTGAGTTTAATGATTTTACTTATTGAGGATTGATTAAGCGAAAATTTTTCAAGGTTCTACTTTTAATTTTTCGGTAGTGTAAGCCATGAGACGGAATGTGTTCTTGTAAGGAAATTATTCCAAAAATCTTTTATCTTGTACTAATATTATTGGATTTAATTATGCTGCAGATAATTCAATATATAAGAGGATTTATTTTTTAAACGGTACTATTTTTCAAGTTGTATGTTGGAACAAAGAAGTTGTTTTGATTTGATATAGGAACCGAAACAAATTTCCAAAATAGTTAAAGGGTCTTTTTCAATACTCTTTTTATCGTTGTAACTTGAACTACGCGTATGCTTTATTAGTATGTCTATATGTTATTCTTTAAATAATATATTCGGATTTTAAATTGAATATTAAATAATACTAGCAAAATTCCTCTAATTAATTTTTAAAATTACTAAATTAATTGCTACGTGATTTTATTTTCAATAAATAAATAGATTATAAAAAATATAAATAAATTATAATATAATTAATAATTATAGGAAATTTTTAAAAGTTCGATAATTATTTTATTAGTTTATCAAATTTCTTGTAAAATAATATCAAAATGTTTTAAATATTAGCGATATTTATCCAGAAATATCTCGTCGAAAACAATAAGATCACTCTTACATTCTGTCATCGGGTTTTAAAGTAATTAACAAAAGGATCAAAGTTATCAAAGTTCATACTTTACATTATTTAACGATAATTTCATCAAATTGAGTACCATTGTATCGAGAAAACTATACCTCCAGATAAATTCTATACATAAACAAAAAGCTTTTTAAATACTAGATCAGGCGCACACTACGCGCGTAAATGCGGGTTAGCTTTATAAATAATGTTACAACAAACAATTTGAAAAACAAAATATCATCTACAGTTCGACCTATCACATCACGAGAAATACTGACTACAATGAAATGTTCATTGAATTTTTAATTATTGATGAAATCTAGAATTTTATACAGAACATCATTTACTTATTGCACCTAAGTCATGAATAATACTCTGCAATTGGACTCCAGAGAAATAAGTCATTGCAAAGTCATCATGGATTACGAGAAAAAGGGGAGCAGCTCGGAGGTGAATGAATTTAAGTCGAACAATGAAAATTATTGTCGCCGAATTTTGTTGGTCCAACAGGACAAGCAGCGCGTGGATTCGATAAGCCAACGGTGAGTCTCAGGTGCGACGTACATCGAACGTTGAGCTTGGCCTAGCCTCCCTCCCGCGGGACAAGTCGAGCCTTGGAAACCTTCCAGACGTCGCCTCGCCTCCTACTTTCCTTTATCTCTCGAGTTATTGAATCATCGTTGCTTCTTATCGCATTCGCTGCAACTTTATTCTCGCCTCATTCGCGTGCCCATTGTTCGCTTCATTATAATATACAGCACTCGTTGAGTAGGAGAGTTTAACAATTTACAACGTACGATAGTGTAGGTGTTTATTGATAGAATTCAGATTTTCAAGATTATTATTTTATTTTATTCTATATTGACATGATTCTGAAGATATGCAATTATAAATAAAATTTAAAATCTGTTAATAGAAGATCTAACATTTGTCTTAAAATGCACGTAAATGAATCTAATGTTAATATTTTATGTGAAAGATATTGTAGATGACAAAAATAAGCTTCAAAACAAGTAGTGCATATCGATTAGAAATATATGTCTTACCGAATTCGGCTGTTTCTACTTGAAAACTCTTACCTCAGTAAAAACGTATCGAGTCTTCTTAAAAAATTCTTTACTATTTAAAACTCCATGTTTGTTAATCAAATTATTTTTTTAAAGAATGCTTCATTTGCTTGAAAAATATCGATTAGAAATTCGCGTCTTGCCGGACTCGCCTGTTACTACTTAAACATCTTTAGCCCAGAAAACCGATCGAATCCTTGACTCGACTTAAAAATTTTCCTTATAACATAGAACTTCATTTTATTCCTGAAACATATTGCTGTCTACTATTTCTACTTAAACCTCTGTTTAGCGCAATAAAACGCAATCTAGACTATTAATTTTTTTTTCCAATTTGATAGTAATTATTTTTAATGAACCTTATTCTTGCAAATTAAGTGTGGCTTTTTAGAAAAGGAATGGAAATACCTTAATGGTAGTTCACGTGAAATTCTTTTAGAAAATTGCATAACTCACTTTTAAACTTTCCGCATAAATAAATTCGAACATTGAATACCGCAGTAACAAAAATTTAATCACAACTTCATCAACTTTCCACCCAAAAAGTTGGCACTCCTAAAGTATTTTGGTTTTCAATTCCGCGTTTTTCATTCGACCCGCGTAACTGCAAGCTCCAAAATTTTGTTTCAAATAAATATTTCAATGATTCAAATGAACGAATGAAACATTACAAAAAAGAACTGCGTGTAAAACATACGTTCGGTAGATATAATTAAGTACGTGCCTTGCGTCGGCGCGAGAAAAAAAAGGAATAACAATTGGCCTCGGCTGTCAAGAGAGTTGTAAAAGCTTCGTTGCATCCGCTATTTTTTCAGCAATAAAATTAAAAAGTTCACTCCAACCCGTTGACCGATACATGTAGTATTACAACGCGTTCCATTCGAGGCTACGGCTGGGTCATTTCCCACCCGCGTGCGTCCCCCTTTTTTTTTCTTTTTTTTTTTAACGATTCGAGAGACAAAGAGAGGTAGAATGCACGCGAGGTACGTCGCAGCAGGGAAGCGCGCAATAAAGCTCTTTTTTTCACGCTCAAAAACTGGAAAGTGTTCGAACGAAATAGACGTATAGGCGAGGCCGTCGGGCCTTTTGGGAGGGAGAAGTTTTACGATTATTGCAGCCACTACGACTTCAATTTTCCTGCTGCATATTCATGGAAAAATACAAGGGGGCAAAAGGGGGGGGGGGCGGGGGAGGTCGCGGTTACGGTTGAAAAAATACGAGGTGACCCCTTGTCCGCGGTCGAGCATAATTAATTCGCGCACAAGTCGAATCCCGTTAATTAGAGCGGGTCATACTGTACTTTCCAGACGTGAATATATTTCCCGTGGGACTTACTTAAGCGCGCGTTCGTTTCCCGGTATGCCGGAGTGTCCCCGGGAGCGATGCGTTCGAATTGGAAAAAATAAAAGGACGGATGTAAAAGTTGAAAGTAATTATGTGATTTCAATAGAAATAGAAGCTTTTGTATGATGTCCCCTGGTTTTATGACAAGCGTCAGGAATGCTTTCGGTCATTAAGCTATAATTTTTTTTTAATTCTCTGATGAAGGAGTGGATAAGAGATTTTTTTTTATGTATAACTAAAATACGTTTTCCGATGTTGGATTAGGTTGTACAGACTTATACACATGCGATGCATTGATTATCGGATAAACGAAGTGTTTTTTTAGCTTCGTTTTTTTTTAAAGTAAATATTTTTTTAATGGTCGCGGTTTATTCACTCCCATACTTCATTATTTTCCAACAGTGAATTCATATATTCGCGCCATAATTTAATTAAAAGAATAATTGAAGTATTTTCGAAAATCTCGATCATCCGAGAAGAATGAATAGGGAATTAGGTTGGTTAAAATTTATTTCTTGTAGAGAGATTCATGATTTTCAATTTCTATTTTTTGGGTTTGACTTTTTCTGGAAAAATATTAATGTGTTTATTCTGAGAAAAATTCTGAATAATAATTGTATCATAAAAAAATTAAAAATGAATCGATGCACGCTTTATATTATTCAGTAGATTATAAGTGCTCACTTTGCGTGGAAATTTTTTCGCCAGTTACCATCAAACCACGATTATTGTATGACCAATTACAAAACGTGGAAAAGCAACTGCAATCTACGTAAATGGATTTTTTATTAAACGATTCGGAAATTATGAACTACGTTCCATTTAAAACGGTCGCTCCGTTACTACTGTATAGAATACCTAAATAGATTGCACATCGCGATACTTAAAATTCAATAAAAATTAACAGTAATGAAATTGACTCCCTCTGTTTTATTATACAAATTAAGTTTTGTTCATTTCCTCTCGTTGCGTGAATGCAGTGTATGTTACACACGAGAAGCCTCGAAAATATGTAACTGAAAGATCGTAATTTAAATACGTAAATTATTTAACCTCCATTGAGCTTTCAATTTTAACAATTTGAATGGAAGTACTCGCGATGATGTTTGAAACAAGAGAAATGGAAAGTAGTAATAAATATTTCGCTCATTTAAAACATAAAATATGCTTATGTTATTTACTTCTACAATAATTCAACGCACAGCAAACAAATAAGAAGAAGAAAAAAAATGTCGAAAACCCCGCAATTATTCAAACTGTCAGAAAGCTCGAATTTTCAAGACCCACTCGACGTGCATGGAGCAATTTTTCCCTCATAAAATCCTCTTACCACCCCCCATCAGCACAATGGGGGAAAAGCAGCGCTCCGTATCAAGGCTCATACATACTTCCGCCTCGCGCGATAAACAGCTAAAGCTCCGTCGAAAACATTCCGTCCACCCGGAGAGCGAACCTCCCACCCGCGGGGCTCTTTTATTTTCGTCGCGGCTAAATTCGCGAACTAATCTCTCTCAAAAGCAGACGGTATAAAATCGGACGGACGGACGCCGCGCGCGGCTTTTTTTCGGTGCGTTACACCACGTGCTCGCTTATTTATACCCCCGCTTACATTTTACGCAAGCTCGGGCGGCCGTTCGCGCGGGCCGCTTGTATTTACTGCTTTTTCGCCACGCCCGAGCGTTAATGCGGAGACAAGAGGGTGGAGGGAGGGTTGGCGGGGTGGCGCGGCTCCACAGTCGATGCTGCAGGTACACCACGCACTGGGCAATAATTTCAGGGCGCGTCGGCGCGCAACAGAAATTGTGCGAGGCTATTTACTCCCCCGCGAAAGCTCCGATACGGCTAAATGATGTAACAATGAATAAATAAAGCGGTCGGTGAAGTGCTCGTATTTTTCACTTCGATATCGATTTTTGCTGGATGAAAAATTCAGCGTTATTAAAACAAAAACCGTTCTTTTTTATATTTATACTTTTTTTTTTAATTGAGAATTTACTCTTAAAAATTCCGTATACAGAAGTGGGCTGGAAATTATTATTGGAAAATTGGTGCAATTTTTACTGAAATTTGGATTCATTAACGAAAGCTTTAAGGAAGTTAAAAGTACGCAGAGCTCTACTGGTAAAATCTACGAAGCTTCACCAAAGCTCAAATATTGGCAAATGATTTTCCCTTACAATTTTGTTACGCAATATTTATGAAAGACTTTTTGCGCGGGTATTTTATTATTGCATCTGCAGTGAACTCTTTAAATTAGCATTGGATTATTGTACGAAATTTATGAATTACTGTGCTTCATTTATTTCTCGTTGAAAAGCGCCTTTCGAACGAAACGAGCCTTTTAACACACTCGATAAATTGTCGATTTATACGGTTCATTTTTTTTTTTAAATTAAATAACTTTTCGTTACGCCCGTCATTGTTCCATGAAACATTTGCAGTTTTTACAGCCGCGACAGGCGTCGGGTGACAACCGTACCTTCTATTTTTTTTTACGCGTTGTTAATACACGTAGCAAAAATATATTTCATTTACAACAAAGGAATAGTGGCTGAAATATAAATTGTAAACTTTACGCGGAACAAAAAAAAACCTTATGAAAAATATAGGCGAAAAAGCAAAATCCGATACATTTATTCGATATTCAACTGGAATATAAGCATTTCAGATCACTTATGATATTCGGAGGAATAATACGTGAAATACGTATTGAAAACGAAATGAGAGAGAGAGAGAGAGAGAGAAGGATAGGAGAAAGGAGAGCGCGTGTATAGCGGCAAGCGCTCAGTGTCGCATAAAATCCGATTCCGATAATATAACACAGGGAGAGGGAGGAGGAGGGAGAGCCTGGGCTCTAGGAGCCGTTCGTCTCCTGTAACTTGCTTCCTGCATCTGAAATAGGCGTCGTATATCGCTTTCGAACAGACGGCGGTAACAGACTGCCGACTTGTTAGGCGAAGGAGACGCGAGCGTTTCGTATTTTGGATCTGGTTCGCGGGGCTCTATTTTAGAGAATGCCTTCAGCGATTCGAGATCGGAGGTTTACATGTCACGCAGACCCTTGCGAAGGCACACAAACACCCTGAATTGCGACCTGATGCGCGTTTAGTATTGCGTATTAGCTAAATTGAGTTTTCTGGTAAAATTTAATTCCTTCCTGCGGTCGTTGAACCTTCTTCTATTCAAAATGCTGCCAATGTTTTTATTGCCTTGGGTGAATTATTATTTTGGATTTTTTTTTGAATGACCGACGGGTAATTTTTTTTTATTATTTTTCGCGAAAAAAAATGTTTATAAATTATTTGTCCCGTGATTGACATTAAGAGATTGGGATTAGTAATGTTGAATCCTAAACAGTGCACATATCGTCTTCTAGTATCTATTATTTTGGATTTTTTTTCAAGTTATAGTTTTTTTATTTCTCATGAATAAAATTTTTATTAAAGTTTGTCCCGTGATTAATTAAATTATATATATTTTTTAACTTTCGTTAATAAACATTGCTATAATTACGCATTTGAAAATGATATTCTTGGCATGCTCTTTATTAAATAATTATAAAGCAATAAATCGTTCGGTCACAAAATTAATGCTTGACATCAAGAGTAGCTGCAGGGAAAATATTTTTATTATATAAAATATTTGGATTTTCAGGTGATGCACTACTGCCTCGCTTTATCTGGATTTATTGCAGAATTATTTTCGTGTACGATTTGAATTTGATTCGCGCTCGTGTTTTCACCTCACGTTCCACCGCCTCAGTGGTGTATTCGGCCCCGATAATTTTATGCATTGACGTTATAATAAACTATTCACAAAAATTAAATTCCACTCGTGAATTCACTTTGTTTGCAATTGTTTCGTTGAAAAAAAAATGTGTGGCTACGAAAGTAGGAGCTCATAAAATTCTAGTAGCAACTAAACGAATCAAATGCGGTGATAAAAACTTGCAGGGATCTCCAATGGAATTTCCCATTGGCTAGAAATTTGCTAAAGTTATTTAACGGATGTTTATGTTCCATGATTGGCTCTCGCTCTGTTGTTTATATACCGTAACTGGCTCATTCTCTCTCTCTCTCTCTCTCTCTTGAGGAAAATAATCGCGTAAAATTTCGAATTATAATTGCGAAACTAGGTTGATAACAAAGTTTTCCCTTATTATATTTCCCTCAATGTTTTTCTTTCATTTTTTTTGTTGGAAAAAAATCAAAGAATTTTACATGAAATAGTGGCTACTATAAATATTTTAGTAGAATCGTGCGAGCTCGGCTCGTACGTAGCCGGGGCACTTGCCCTTGATCCATCGAAACGAAGCTGTTACTGCAACGCTCGTCTTTATTATTACGGCGAAATTCTGCTCCGAGCTCCAAATCTACAATCCATAGTAGAAATCCTGCATCCCACATTTATTTCGGCCATTTCGACTAATGCTTATACCAGCAGCCACCTGACTTCTTAAAAAGGACCCTAATACATTTCAAAATTTAAAGTCGATTGTAGTAAACCTTTGAAACTCATCTATCCGTGAAAACAAATTTTTTCTATACAGAACCGCGTAATAACAAAGCTGTACTTTTATGATCAACTCGAGTTTATAAAGTGATATAAAAATTTTCTTGAAGCTGCGTCTGGAAATATTAATCGTAAGATGAAAAGAAAAGTCTCGTCTAAAAAAAAAAAACATAAAATACTCTACCTACTAAAAGAAACCCCTCGAAAAGGTCTTATTAGAATTTAAACTAAAAAGCTAGATGTGCTCAGAAGCGCAGAGAACTAATGAGCACAGTGTCTACGTTCGCGTAAAAAAAGTCCACGCTATCATTTTATTAAATCAACATTCTCTGTAGATACGTTCCAGCTCGCCACCTCTTTAATCTCTCAAAGTAAACGAATTTATGCAACTCGGCGTTAAAAAAAAAAGGAAGACGAAGCAGTAGAAGAAGAAAAGAAATATGAACAATCGCCGAACTGAAGAGATCGAAAACGCGAAAGCGAAATATACAGCTCCCGGACCGGATGAAAAAGTTTTCCGTGTCCGAAGACTTCAAAAGTTCTCCAAATTGTTTCATCGCAGATTGAATTTTCCCCCTCGCAATGGCCGCGCGCGTACAGTCTCCCTTTGAAAAAAAAAAAAAACACAAACGCCGCTGAGGATTCCTTTTTCATTATTCCTCGGTGCGGCCGGAGACAAGAAGCCGCGGCGGGCCAATCCGGAGAAATTAAAACCTATCAAGGCGTGAATCGAGCGCCCATAGTCGAGTCATCGATTTCGAGCTTTTAATTAAAATCCAGCGCATGCCGAGCGCGATCGTTTGTTTGGCCCGTTGCGTCGTCGATCGCGCAACAATAACGACGCGGAGGGAAGTATAATACGAGGCGAGTCGTCTGGAGAGATCGCCGGGACGAGCGACGGGACTCGCGGAACAGGATTATAAGTAAACCGCCACTGGGGTCCTTTCAAATCTCCCTCGTATTTGCGCTAACGCTTTCAGCGATATCTCCGCTAACCAGCTCGGATTATTGGACTTTAAATTGACGATCGGCAGATGTTGCTTTAATTAATCGTTTACCACGCTCGGCTTGTTGCTCGACGCTGTTTAGTCCACTGGTAGTAAAAATGGTTTGCGCAATTAATACAGTTTTTACGGCGGATAAGTTTGCAATGGGCATGTATGCGCGTTTAATCTGAGTTTGAAAATTTTGGGAAAATAGAGAGCTTTTAAATTTTTAAAATGTTTAATCAATGTTTCTTTAGAAAATCTGCGCGCTCCGTTTATAATACATTTATAAATTAAAATGAATTTCAGAAAATTTTAAAGCTTAATGTTTGTTTTATTAATTTCTGAAAAAATTAAACAAATAACTACGCTTATATTTGATTAATCAAGTCAAAATGTTCTGTGAATCAAAATTTCTCTGTGAGGAAGGTTTAATTAAATACTCATCAGATCCTTTTGAATTTTCGCGTTATTTAACTGTAAATTTATTCTTTAATCAAGAAAAACAAATTCCTTCTCCGATACATACATCAAACGATCTAAAAATTTATTTAATTTTTTATTTAATAAATAAACAGACGGGAAAGTCTTTATATTGTTAGTTGGCCTGTCGAAATCTAAATCTAAAACTCTAAACCTAAGTACTAGATAGTAATTATAATGATCGTGGTAACTGGACAATTATAAATATTAATTAAACTTGACTAGTTTTATTATTCTTTTTTCGTCAGAAAGAAATTTCTAACAATCTTAAATGAATTTTTTTTTTCGTCATATCATCTAATATATAAGAGAATTTTATAAGTTTTTACTTAGAAACGGGTTGAGTCGTTAATGTTTCTCGATTTCTGATAACTTTAACCGTTAACTTCAAGATGAAGAAAATAGAAGCATACAAACAATATATATGAAGGAAGTTCATTCTAAACACTAGCGAATTCGCTATTCATACACAAAAATCCTGGGGACATCGTCCCATGATTTCCTTTCTCTCCGCATGGGAAACTTCCTCCGCGCTAGTTCGCCGTAGCAGTTTCACAGCAAGTCCACCGCGGCACGGCGCAGTGCCCCACCTAATAGAATGTCGCATCGCGCAACGAGAATATTTGACGGCAATGTGGAGGAGGATCGAGGCAGCTCTCAGTTGAGCAGCCTCTTATGCAGTTCAAACTTCGGCGGGTCTACTATCAGCTACGCTACGATGAACCGAGCGCGTCACGGAGCACTACTTATACAACTGACCATCCCGTTACCCCTTACCGGCCAAGTTTCCACAGTTTCCGTTCAGTTCCTCAACTCGCCTCCCCCTGCTGCCATATAAATCGCACAAACCGCCGCCCATGCCATCGAAAATTTACGTCGCGGAAGAGCAAAAAAAAAAATAAAATTCAGTTTAGAGGAGAAGGGTGGAGGGCGCCCGTAAAACGACGGGGCTAAAGGACACGAGCGCCTCGATAAAACGCCGCGAGCTTAAACGATTGCGGGCTGAGAGCGACGGGCGCGCACCATTACCAGCCGTTGAAATCCGCCTCCCATTCCAATTTTAGCGTGGTGTGCGTGACCGTCGGAGGGGTGGGGGCAAGGGAGGCATCCCGGGATCTCTCGCTCTCTAATTCTTCCTGCCCGGCGACGCGCGCGCCTCTCTATCTCGGCTCGGGCCGCGAAAGCCTGCAAATGCGCCGGCCTCGAATGTCCTGCAGTCTACTAAACTAAACAGCCATATCCAGCGGGCTGGCGGAAGCACCCGGCTGATCTCCTCCCTCCAACCCCCTCCGGAGCCTCCCCTCCTGTTTGTTTCCTCCGCCTGCGTCTCCTCGCTTGGGCCGTTAACGTCGTGCCGAGGCCATCCTGGTGTTTATCGCCGACCAGCGAAAACCCGCCCGCTCGTTCCTCCCTTAACGCTGCGTATAACGCCGACGCACCGCTCGCTACTCGATTTTTCGCTTCCTTTTAGTGGGGTTCATTGTTTCACTTGCGGCGCTACTGGACGACTTTCTTGCAATTTTTCGTTTATAAGGAAAAAGTAAGGATAATAATAAAAATTGAGGGTTTTGAGAGGAATGAAAATGTTTGAGACGGGAGTGTTTAACTTTTTTTAGTTGAAATTTAAATTAAGCTTTTTGAGGGTGTATTTTAGCAGCGATAAATTTAACTGTGACCTAGAAATTTTTTTGTAAAATCTTACGTGCATAGTGTGTGAAAACTTGAATTTTAGTGAGAAAAAAGTACAAGTTGAAACCACTGACAGTGTACACTTCAATTATTCGCTATCCTGGCTTCGCATGAGGTATTGCAATTAATTAAAACGAACCTTTTTTGTTTACTTGCAAGGAGATATTTTTTAAATGTGTAAGTAGTAACGGTAGAATATGACCAGAAGTACGTTTTAATTTTTTAAATTTTATTTCATAATTAATAAGCGCAAATATGTCAAAGATCGATATTATTAATTAGAGGTTGAGTAAACTTTTTGAAAAGTTCGAATTTGTATTAAAATAATTTTATGCATACTTTTTAAAAGTCTATAATCACAATAATAATCAGAAAGTATTTAAAGAAAGTTTTGGAAAGTTTTTTATATTCAGTCCTAGTTTTTTGTAAGTGTAAGTAGTAAGATTCCGTTTTAGTCGGACAACCATTTTAATCCAATTTTTTAAAAATATTAACCAAAATAAACAAATGCGGTCAGATTGACGTGTTACTACTTACAAATTACTTACAAAATTAAAAAAGATTAATTAATTTTGTTCATAAATTTTCATTACTCACAGAAGAATAGAAAAAGCTGTGAAAAAGATCTTATAATTCTGCTTTATATTTAGCAAATGTAAGTATAGTAATACACCAATATAGTCGATCATTTCAGTGTGATTTTTTTGAAACTCATAAGATTAAAATTAAAAAAGTTCTATTTATATTTTCACATGCCTTGATTAATCGCGAAAATGTTAAAAAGAAAATATACGCAGTGTCTTTTACGTCTGGCCTGCATTTAATAAGTGCAAGTAGTAACGTACGAATTCAGTCAGACGATCGTTTCAGTAATATTTGAAAAACTTTACCTTAAATTAAAAAACTTCCACTAACATCATCAGCAAGTTCTTAATAATTATAGCAACGTACCCTTTTCATTTTCTTTTAATCCGACAATTCTCAGAGAAAGACAATTCTAAGAATGTCACGATAAGATACCCTGCTAATCTAAATTTCCTTACTGCATTTTTTCCCAAAGTACGCAAATAATTATTAAAAGTTTCATCCTTCGTCATATACCCACAATATTTAAAAATAATCAAAAACGACCGACGAATCCAATTTGTTCAACGCCGAGAAAATTAAATGGAAAGCGGAATTCCATGGAAGTTACGCAACTCGATCGCGTATATCATCGCATTTATTTCAATTATCATTAAAAGCTTTTAAAACTTTAACGCGCAATATTCAGCCCGCAATTGGAGCGTCGAGGAGGATTCTTCAATCACGCTTTAACACCGCGAATTTACACCGCCCTCTTCCAAGTAAATACCCACTGAGCGCGAATAAAAAAAAAGCCGCACTCACACCCGCGCGGCCGAACAAACAAAATATACACGGGAAGGAGGAGAGACTCGACGGATATTTTTTTTCTTTCAAATAAGAGCGTGCGGAAAAAGCTCAGGGAGGAAAAAATATGGAGCATGTTTGAGCATGTGTATGACGAAAAGAGCCGAGAGGCTGAATGTAGCCCTAAATATTTTCCTCGCCTGGCAATTCAGTCGTCTCTACCGTCTTCTGAAATTTCCCGGGAGAGAGGAGGAGGGGGGGGGGGCGCGGAGCTACCGGCATATAAATAAAATGAACGAGACTCGAGGAATGAAACGAGGCTAACGAAAGCTCCTTCAATAGAGGTCGATGCGATACGCGAAGTGAAGGAAGCAAGACGGGAGGGAGAAACGGTGACTTGGGCGAGGAGGACGCGCGGAATGAAGGGACGGAGCCTTGAGCAACTGCGAGGTAAAGGAGTGGTTATTAAACAGAGGAGCGAAGGGACAAATGAAAATGAGGAAATATTTTCGACCAAGATTTTTTTTATCCCCTGAGAGGCGGGAACAAATTTGCCGGAGAAAGGTCGTGACTTGTAATTTGTACTGGCAATATTTTACGTTCGTTCTTTGGTAAATATTTTCTTCTTTATTGCTGTGATTTGTGAAAATTGATATTCAGGTGGATCAAGAGACGCGGTGACGCGTCGAGGCAAGTCTAAGGTTTCGAACGACGAGTTCTCGAGGTCGCAATATATACGTTGGTTATGCAGTTTCTCAGTTTTTCAATTTAGGTTTTACATTTAAAAATGTTTTTTCTGGTCATACATGTTATATGATGCTTTTTATTGTAACATTTAAAAAGGCCCTTTGATACAGACAAAGTTTTATGTAAAAAGATCCGTTATTTAATCAAAGATGCCCTTTCATTTATGCTGGCGTTTTTTTTTTTTGAAAAGTTTATTTAAGAATCTAGTCTTTTATTCTGCAGTCTCTAGACTAGTAAATATTTTACTTACTAATACTACTTTACTTACTTATATACACTAGGCAAAGACTACTTAGTGTTAGTGTATATAACGCTTCGAGTAGCTATTATTACATCGAGACGCTGTAGTATAATTTAGTACTGTTTACATTTTTATATTATAAAATGGAATCGGATAATCTAAATTTAAGATTAAGTATATTAAGTATTTCAAAGGATCAGATAAAAAGCCATTAAAGGCAACTACACTTGCTGGACAAACTGGAAAATTACGAATGTACTACCAAGCCAAGGCAACGGTATTTAATAAACTGAAAAGCTCGTGAAATCTTCATTTACGCTGTTTAACTTCTATCTCTGAAATATGAAATTTCAAAATAGCTTTAAATTTTATGGTCATGGGTAAGCTCTCTAAACTCTCGTTGAGATTCTAACGAACCCCAATTACAGAGATGTCACAGATTAGTTTACTGCGATTAAATTGAATACTTAGTTGCAAAGAGCAGGGCTTTAACAAATAGAAGCTGCACGTCATATACTTGTAGAAAAAAATCAATAATAATTTTGAAATTATTTCTCTTACTTCAATATGTAAACGTTTAAATAGTATTTTTTTTAATAATATTTCTAAATAATATGCGCAGCAGAAGTTATTTAGTTGATTACTCTAAATTACCGCTAATTGATATAAAATACTATTAATTACTGATTATAAATTTGAACACTGAACCTTCAAAAAACTTCTGAAGAAATAAAAGCAAAAAACATGCATCAACGTCGAAATTCGGTTAAAATCGTTTCATTAAAAATTACCGCTTAAATCCCTTCGCCTCGGCAAATAAATGAATCGATAAACAAAGATTATTTACAGTGCGAGATTGCCGCTCAGTTTAGACAGATCGCGAGCGCCGAGTGCGCCTCGCGCATAAATCCCCAAGTCCTAAACTCAATTTACATGTGATCGCACAGGCTCCCGAAGCTCCTTGATCTCCTTACACTCATCTACAGTAATATTTGTACGGATTCTGGAAAAGTTGGCGGATTCTCCGGGAACAGCAAACGATCCCTTTTGCCAGTTCCCCTTTTCCCGAATTAGCCCGCCGCGCGGAATCTCAAAGAGCGGAAATTGTCGGAGATAGGAGGCAAACGCGAGTGTCACTGCACACGCCCCCCCCCCCCCCGACGTCTGCCCCGGGGCAATTTCAAATTGCTCTTAATACGTCAGACCCCGAGGCCGCGGCGGGTGTTGCCCGAACGCGCATCGCTCTCAGCCGCTCCCCGAGCGTCTTTTCTCACACGCCGGGCTTTTTATTAGCGGCCCGCCGCTTTTTCAACGTCTCGTTGCGGTAAGTGCCAGGCTGCGGTGGTGCGCGCGCCCGGAGGGTGATGCGGCGGATTCATGCCGCTCGGATGGATGCCTCGCGACCTTCTTCCTCCTCCTCCCCCGCTTAGTTTTTTTTTTTTTTTTAAACAGGGTTTCGAGTCCATTCATGCTAATGTGATTGGATCTTGAGAATGGAGCGACGTGGGTATGCACCGTCGAGGCTTTTCCGGGCGGTTCTCTACGTTATAACGCGATTGCTATACGGTCCTGATGATTCGCTACGTTCGATTTGTCGATGTATTAATGGATTTTTTTCGACGGCTTTCGACGGAACGCTCGAGTCGACTCGGCGAGGCTCTCGATTGTTTCGATCTTGGACGTGGAGTTTCGATGTTTTTTATTTTACTTTCATTTTTGATGCAGCGTGCATAATGGAATGAAGTATTTTTTTTTAGTACGCTGTTTTGGAATTTGTTGTTTAATGTTCATACGGATTTGTTTATGTAATGGATACATGCGGCAAATGGATGAGTTTTTTTTTTATTTATTGTGTGAACTGACAATGTGTATGCAAAATTCATTGACTTTTTTGAATCTAAATATCGCGTGGAAATTATACAGTCTTCTTAATGCATTCGCAGTTTTCTCGTTAAAATATAATTTTAACTTTACGCAATTTATTTTGTAGATACTATTGTTTGTTATTTTATATTCGCATTTGATCAATGGGTATAGTAATGAAATGAACATTTTTTTAACAAATTTTTACGTCAGCGTATATATTCAATGAATAAACATATATAACAATATCTCGATACATCATTTTATTACTTATTCATGAAATTCATTAAGTTTCTTTTCATGGCGCTTGTTAACTTCATTTCCTCAATAAAAATTTGTTTCCATTCAAATTCAAATCAGCACGCAACAATTTATTTTCAGGTATAATTTTCATCTAACTACTTACCTTGCCGCGGCAACGACGAGAACAAAAAAAGAAACAGGAGCTGGAAAAATATGATTAGTAAACCTCGCGTATGCCCCCTCCCTCATAACGTATCTCTCGAGCGTCTTTCGGCCCGAGAGGCGCGCGTCACAGCCACTCCGGGCGTTATCTATCGCCAGCAGCTTAAAACGAAACTTGCGTCGATCGTAAAGCACAGAAAAACTTTTTCGGTCGGCAAAGCGCAAAAAGCACGCTCCCCATACCTCCTGCACCTTCTTCGCCTTTTTTCCGCTCCCCTTTCAAAAAGCGCGTTGGCAATCTTCCCTCTTACACATACGCGGCCGGGCAGAGGCCAAAATGGACCTACAGAATTACGTGCCTCCGCACTCGTTTCCTCTCCTCCTCCTCTCTCCTTCTTCCCCGCGTTCCCCTTTTCCAGTCCTCTATCTTTTCGCTTGATTCGCCGGCTTTTATACGCGCGAGGTATACACTCGGGAAGAGCGAAATTCGCGCTACAAGTACGTCATGGCGCGCAATTTAGCCGCGGTTGATTTTTCCAGCCGTCGCATTAACCCGCGACCTTTTAAAACACTTCGCTATGCGAACGCCTCAACCGACACTATTTAGTTAATGTTACCATGGGTTTACGGATTTAATTGCGTTGTTACTCCGTCCACTTCGTGAATCCCATCTGTGATGATTTGAATTATTTCGAAACAAAAGTGTTTTATTTATAAAACGTCGAGTATCTGCAAGCTGCGTTACAGTTTACTGTTCGGCTGGGATAATTTGTACCTTTAAAAAAAAATAAGGGTTGTTTTCATTGTTGCCGCTGCTCGCCTTTGTGGCCTGCATTACTGCGATTTGAAATGAAAATAGTATTACTTTTAAACATTAAAATATTCTCATCCGAAAAAAGAAATGAAAATACAACGGAGATGACGTCGGTTTCGCAAGCACGATTTTTCCAATTTCATTTTGGCCTTTGCTGAAATTAACTTTGGAGCACTACTAATTTTTTGAAGATTATAATAACGACGAAACCTTCGAGGTGCCTCGGATTTCGCGGTAAACTGTAATGCCGCTTGTGGTATATATGCGTCTTCTACAGATGCTGTTACAAACATTCTGTGATGTGGTAAGTACACCGTAACTGGCAGTTAAGAGCTTGTAAAAACAAAAGAAATTATATAACTTTTAAGAATAGGGGAATGTTAGGGTTGAGTATTCAATTTACGAAAATGGCTTACGAAAAAGCATTGCATGAAATCCAATAATTTTTACAATTAAATAATTAATATAGGAGCGATACTTTAAGTGATAAATTATTGTGTTAATTATTAAGGGTTTAACAATAGCGAACGATGGTTGTCAGTAGTATATACTTCGTGCATTTTTTGTAATAGTTTTTTTTTTGCAGAGCTTGACCATCATTTTTCCGTCTTTTTTTTACTTCTACGCAATTTTTCTTATTTATCTTGGCTAAAAAACACAACTATAATTCTAAACTATGAACTTGTAAATTATTCGATCCTATGGCTCTTTTTGTTTTCAGTCTATGATTTTAGGCGAGCTCGTAGTTTATTGATATTGCTTTCAAAAGTGAAGATGACAGATTACGTCTCTATGCGGACGCGACTAGTTTTGCAGTCGATTAATTATGTTAGTTTTCTACGAGTGCGCGAATGGGCACTGTGCATCGTGTTGGATTGTCATGATTGATCTGACGCACGATTCGTAAAAGTCCAAAGGGAAATTCAGCGTGAAATTTGTTGAGATATAAAGCGAAACATCGATTGTACTTTATGATACTGTATGTGGATCTGTAATCATTTGCAAATACCATAATTTACAATAAATGGCTATTTTCTTACATTCTATTCTATATGATAGTAAAAATTAATTTAATCATTTTAATTAAACAATTATGATATTTTTCCATGGTTCTTCTACCAATTGTAGAAAGAACTATAAAAAAAAATCTTGACTCTGCATTAAAGTGTTTTAATATAAAAATTAAATCGAGCTTTTATTTAAAGCGTTTACAAAATCATGGTGACCCTGCTATTGATATAAATTTACAACAATTGATATTATTAAGTATTCAATAGAAGCGAATTTGAAACGATACATTCGTTTTCAACTGTTTACACATGCAAGCTCATTACACCGAAAGTAACAGTTAGGCAGGTTATGAATTTGAAAAACATTACACAATGAAATCAAGGAGATCGACAGCCGCGAGAAAAGTATCGTCGAGAAAGTCAAAAACGTTTACCTTCCCGTCGCTCGTGAAGAGTGTCATCATCAACGATGAAAACTGGCGGTGTACAGTCAGCATGCTCGTGGAGACCGAAGAAGAGCAGCTGGCCTACGTCGCTGCGCTGAACCACGCGTCCCTCGAGCCTACGAGAAAAGCCGTGCACATCATCAGCAAAGAAGGAATACTGGCCTCCATCCGGAGATTAACCACCACTGATTTATCAAGCACAGGTGGGATTTTTTTTTTTTTTTTTGCCGAGGCGAAAGAAACACGCGGTAAAAAGGGGCAATTTTAAAAATTCTCAAACGCGAAACTAATGATACGTTCCGCCGAATGAAGGGGATAAATTCGCGGTGGATAAAAAGAAACGAAAGAAAAACTGGGGGAGGGGATGAAAAAGGATACGGTTGAAGTTTCAGCGAGGCCGTCGCCGTCGCTGGAGAAAATCCGGGAGTACGCGCGGAGTGCGCTGCACGAGGAGGAGGCGGAGGAGAGCGCCGAGGGCGGGGCGGCGGACTTTGCTCGTTTTTTCGAGGCCGAGCTAATCAAGTGGATGATTTACGAGGCGCGACTGGAGTCCCTGGCAAGAAGGGAGCTCGAGCAGGAGCTGCTCGCCGAGCAGGAGCGGGAATTCGAGGCCATGCAGCGGCCCGCACGGCCCCCGGTAAAAAGCGACCGCGCGAATTCCGCGAGGAGAGCGAACTCGAGCCTCAGGAGGCGCGGCGAGGAGTGGAGGGATCGAATCTACATCGACGACGCGCCGATCAATGGTTATGCGAGATTTACTTTTTAATGAAAGCTCCGATTTTTTTTTCTTCATTCGATGGGGCTGGAGTTTATTCGCCTTTTTGGTGCAGCGCAGGTCCGGATTTGTATGTGCTGTTGACGGGGTTCCGAGAACCGGGGCTGCCCAGCGATCTGATTAAGTTAGGCGTGCCGTTGAAATGTATTTTGAGACTTGAAAATTCGAAGGTCTCCGATAGCGACTGCTGCGGCGATTTTTTATGCGCGCTGTGCTCGGTGGATAACTCTAATTTCTCCAGCTTTTTCTCGAGGTAAAAAATTTGGTTCCGTTTTTTTTTTGTTTTAATTCTGCGACGCTGAGCTTGCGGGAAAGTGTGATTGCTGAATTTGAAAGAAATTTTTTTGTGAATTAAAATCTGTGCAATAAATTTTCGAGAAATTACTGTCTTACTGATAGAAGTTTGTAAAATTTATTGTGCATCCAATTTAGTTTTTATGCACCTTATAAATGGCATTCTCGAATATAATGCGCCAGCTCAACTAAAACTTTTGGAAGTAATACAGCATTCATTACTCAGACTTGCGAGTTTGTGCAATAATAATTTTAGTTTCGCAGATATATATGCAATGTTAATTTGACCTGCGGTTAAGTAACTTTCGTACTGCGCATCTTGATTCGAGCATTACCCTTTTCTACATTTAACTATAATAAATGGGTTTTCTTAAAAAAAAAATTGTTTCAAACAAGCTTTAAAAAGGATTTTTTCGTAATCCAATGTGCTTTTTATAATTTAATTTACAGAATTTTCAATATTTAATTTGGTTTTATTTTCGATATCAACAAGTACTGCCAGATTGAATTCCTGCTTCATTACTACAGGACTGGATAAATCATTTTATCCTCAATCACATCCTGAAAGCTCGTCGTAAATATGAAAGACAAAAACGCAATCAAGGGATGGTTTGTGACACTCGGAAATGTTTACGAGTAAATCGTTGCTATTTTTAGGAGAAAAGCTCAGTAACATCTCTAAGGAAAAGATAATCCTTAATTTTTTGAGAAAAACTCGTTATTTTTTTTACGGTGTCCATCTAATAAAATTTTTAAAACTCTCCTACCGTTCGAAATTCGGGTAAAAATTACAATGAATTGTTTTTGTTTATTTTTCCACACTAGTTTAAGGGCCAAGCTTCGCCATAAATTTTACCACAAAACTCTCCCACTGTATCTTCCCACCTAATAACTCACCCCATCAATTTATCAAACAGAACAAATCTCGATACTGAAAAATTTCCATCTATTTGTATCCCTCCCCGATCCATCGGCCGCACTCGATAAAAGCTCTCGGTCTCAGTCCGCAAGCAACTTTACTCGTTTATTTTGTACGCTCGCCAGTAAAAAATCAAGCGAGAAGAGCTCGAGTAGTTTCTGGGAGTCCCTGAGCACTAAGGAGTGCAGCGACGTGGCGGTCCGGCATTTCTGCCCGCGCTGGACGCCCGGCAGCGAGACCCGCGAACTCTACGACGCCGTGTCGTACATGCTGTACGACGTGCACGACACGCTGCAGGCACACGCCAACTACCTGCGCAGCATGCGCCTCGTCAGCTTGGACACGGACAAATCCGACCGTCACCAACGCCCAGACTACCTCGGGGCCATCCCCGAGGAGTGCGCCAGCGTCCCCGTCGTCCTCGATGCCCTGTTGCGTCAGATCGATGAGACATCCAATCGAGGTATTAACTCGATCCGCCGCGAGATTCTTTCGTGTGACCATTACGGTGATTTTCGCGGCAAAATTACGGCGATGTTACTGCAAGAATTTCGGGAAAAAATGTAATTGTGGGATGATCGATTATTGACTCGTTCTACTGAGAGAATTTTTCTTGTAAACATTAGTTCTACATTTTAAAAACGCTTGAAAATTTCCTTGATGGTCCTGTAAGTACAGCATGAGACAACGTAATTGTGGGATGATAGATTATTGACTCGTTCTACTAAGAGAATTTTTCTTGTAAACATTAGTTCTACATTTTAAAAACGCTTGAAAATTTCCTTGATGGTCCTGCAAGTATAGCATGAGAAAATGTAATTGTGGGATGATAGATTATTGACTCGTTCTACTTAGAGAATTTTTCTTGTAAATATTAGTTCTATATTTAAAAACGCTTGAAATTTTCCTTCATGGTTCTGCAAGTAAACATAATTGTGAGATGATAGACGATGCTGTAAATATTTATAGAAAAATCATTGCAATGTTTAGCTGAATCCTGGAGGGTTGAACAAGCTTTATAATTTTTACAAGAGAAACCCTGTAAAATTTATAAAGCTTGGGCAACAATTCAAGATTCAGGTAAATATTGCGATGATCTTTTTTGTAAAAATACTTAAATTTACATACATGAGTATTGTGAACCACCTCACAATTATGTTTTTGCGCGCAATTTTTACCAGAAAAATCTCTCAGTGGATTTTACCCGCAAGCTCGCTGTTTGTAACGTGCGAATACTTGGATTTTTTTTTAATTTGCGCATCTCGTGTTGGTCTCTTAAACACGTTAGTGTGGAAGGCAGGATGATGCAGTCTTAGACCTGGTTTTTATATTACGAATAAGTTTTATTTAAACTGTTTGGCGACTGCAGAGCTTTTACTGAAACGTGAAGAGGCGCCGACTAAATTACTTTCTAGTTTGTTTCGAGAAACGCTAATACCCAAGTAGAAAAAGGATATTAAATAAAGTGTTAAGTCGAATTTTCAATGGTCATTGAAAGAAATACGAACGAAACTTTTTTGCAATTATTATTATTGAAAGACGTATCGATTTTTTTTTTAATCGGGCAATTATCCTCTTATTTCTCTCAACTTCCCCTTCGCATTCTTGGATTAATTTTTTCTTTAACTTTCTACTTTTGCAAGCTGTGGAGAACGTCAAGAGTTTTATATGCCTTTCAATTGTACCACTAAAATTTCCGGTGAAAAAAATATCGTCAATTGTGAAGAATTGGCATACTACGGTAATTAATTTAGCGCTTGCGTTTCGTTGTCTCGCCACAGCACGACAAATGGCGTTACTTGATTTCCCTCGTGAACCAATGCAAACTGTCTAACAAGCGGAACGGAAGTAACCGAATTATTTACCGGAGATTGTGCGAGAGAAGGGTGATGCGGGGGGTGAAAAAAAAAAGATGGTGTCTTGCTCTCCTTTCTTGACTGCGGCAACTTGGATCATTATCTTGCAGAGCAAACGCATCGGGGGAGGGCGACGGTGGCGGGGGCTGCCGGTGCGACTTCGTTAAGCAAAGTGAGCTCGGCGGCTTTCGCGCGTCTTACCAAGAAACTTTGCCTATTGAATTTGAAATACGAGCTCATCTCGTCGGCGAACGAGTCTGCCTCGCGACGCCCCGAGCCCGAATTAATTCTTCATGGGGACGCGCTGCGGTTAAATGCGTGTCGCGCTAACGACGCGCGAGACGCCGCGGCTGACGGAGAGGAGGGGGAGGGGGAGGCGCCGATAGCGCCCGGGTGGAATTTGGAGAAGATCGTGAGCACCGCCGAAGGTGTGCTCCGGGAGCCTAGGATTGCCGAGACTGCGAGGCGAACATCTTCGGAGATGCTCGATCAGGTGAGACGACATTCTTCACTTTGTTTTCGTTTTTTTCTTTTGAGGGGGGTGGGGTGTGAGGTAGTAGGTCGTTGCGATCAGAATAGATACATTACCTACAAGTTGTGGTCTTGAGGCAGAGGTTAATGTTCGTGTTGTGTGGTTTCTAAATTTTCACAGAATTACAGTGTATGTAAAATATTCACAACCTTAAAGTGTATATAAAATTTTAACCAGATTAAAAAGTATATAAATATTTTCATAAGATGACGAGGTATAAACATTTTGAGAATCTTGAATAAATACGTAATTAAATTGTTAATAAAAAAATCGGTCTGACCAAAGATGGACTGTTACTACTTACTTGATCATATTAAGGCGTCTGCGTGATATTGATAAGGTACATCATTTTAATAAGATTACAATATTTATATATTTTGATAATCTTGAATAAATTGTTATTAAATTGTCAATAAAAAACGTACGTCTGACCACAAATTGTCTGTTACTACTTAATCATGCTAATGAGTATACAAACATACTACTTTATATTCAATATTAATGATGCATACAGATTTTAAAACAATTTCAAAAAAATATAATTGATTTTGATTTTGATTTAAAAGCGACCAATAAATTTTTAATCGAATTGTGATAAAAAAAAAACAAGTCTGACCAAAGTTGGATATATACTACCTAATCATTTGAATGAATATACTTATTAATTGATACTCGTTATTTATGTGATTTATAGATTTTAAAGGGATTAAAACAAAATTGTTTGATACTGATTTCGGTAATATTTGTCATGTTTAAGCCAAATCATTACTAATTATAAATTCGTAATGGCCTTTTGTAAGCTATGAATGGCTTTTGTAATTACACTTTGTGGAATACTGATATTATAAATATCAATGAAAAGCTTCATTATTTTACATAACTATCGATAAAAAGCTTTATATAACTCCTTTGAATCAAAAGCTTATATATTCATCTAGATTTGCTATTTAATTAAGTGCTGTAACATAAAATCTTCGGCTGTATAATTTCCGCATTGAAAATGATAGTTTATAATTTATGATGTTAAATTTTTGCAATAGTCTCATTTCGCTCAACTTATGATATAATTCATAACTAGATTTTCAACTTTAATCATAAATAAAGACAATAATAAGTTCTCAGAAGACTAAAATTGCAAAACAATTTTTCTTAACGTCTGGACTACTGGCTTCTTTTTACCCTCTTAAAAAATCCCTAAATATTGCGGCAGTATATTTTATACGTATATAATCTATACAAAATTAGGTTTAATCGTCACAACTCCTTAAATTCCTTTAATAAATTTGATTATATGGCCAAACTAAGTTTTCTACATTCTCTACTACTCAGGACGAGAAGAACTTGAAAACCCACCTGAGTGGAATTTACAAGTGCTGCGAGAGGCAGGGAATCGACTGGACCAGAGCGAAGCATCTACTCAATCTTCTAGCGTTTAGAAAATTGGCAGAGTCTTACTACGCGTCGTCTCAGCCTTCCGGAATTTGCTGCAAGTGCTGCCAGTGCTCGTACGATCGAATTCAGTGTCACAATTCGTGCGACGAGTCTTATGGAGACTCTTCATCGAGGAGCGGCGATGTTAATTCGTCACTGAGTCACATCAAATTGAAGGACTCGAGCACTTCGTGCACAGACGAGAAGAAAGTTCAGCGGAATTCAGAAGAGACTGTCGAGAGGCAACAGAGTCTTATAAATTACGATGAAATGCGGGATATAAATTCCCCGAATGTCCTCGGTGCCGGTAGTACGTCTAATGAAAATGCTCATTCGAAGCAAAAAATGCCGTGGCTCTGTGAAGAGGCCAAGCCTTACGGTAAGTTTATTTTATTGTATTTTTATTTTATCTTATTTTATTATATTTTTTCTATTTAGCTCTAGTAAATAAAGGTCTACTCTAAACTATGATTGATCATTTTTTTATTTATTATTTAAAATGAAGAGGGTAAATTGTAATATTTTTTGTTTTCAATATTATTACGTTATATTTCCTTTGGGATTAAATTTCAAATGAAAAAGCTTTTTCGCTTAGGGGAAAAATAAAGTGAATCCTACATTTCGAAATGAATTCGGGTATTCAAAATTAATATTCTCTATAGCAAAAAGATCTTCTTTAATTATTACCAAATAATTAATCAAATGCACGGCGCAAATAATTCTATAGAGATGCACAGAGCATTTATTTAACTCCATAGAATTGCGGAGTACAGAATATTATTTTTATACGCGCTTCTCTACCCAATTTTTAAAATGTTAATTACCCTTGTAAAAATACGTAGAACATTTTCATCACTGATGTCGTGGAATTTATTTTTTATTTAACGAAAACAAAAATGGCACAGTTTATTTTATTAGCCATATTGAATTTAATTATTTATCCTACTTTGCAGAGCTTTTTAAGCGTAATAAAAAAAAAACTTATTTTCTGCGGGAGTAATGCCTACGAACTTATCCATAATGTACTGTTAACGGATCGTTAAATTGATAGATAATCTTCTCTCACAATTTTTAATAAATTCAATATGCAAGCTCGTAAAAAGTACCTCAACAAATAAATTTATTCATCCAAACTACCTCAAAAAATAAAATATTCTAGAAATTTATACCAACTACCTTCAGAAACTGAATATCCCGAAAATTTATACAAACTACCTCAGGCAAAAAATATCCTGAAAAATTTACACAAACTACCTCGAAAAAATAAAATTGAAGTAAATTCTGAATCGACAGGTTCGATCGCGCAAAGCTCTCGAACCGCGACTATGTGGCAGTTGAGTTGCGGATCGACCGCCGATCAGCGACCGAGCCGACTTCCCTCATTAAGGGGCTTCGACCAGGCTTCGGCGCCGATGGACAGCGGCGACGGAAGTTACGCGACCCTGCGATCCTTCGAGGACTGCTCGGAGCTGTTCGGACTGATAGACCCACGGGAGAGTCTCGGCCTTGGTCGAGAATTGACGACGAGTCAGCGACGCTGCCCGCTCGAGCTCGAACTGTACGAGGACGTTGAGCTCCTCGCGCCGCGTGCCTTCCTTCAAATAGTTCGGGATTGCTTTCTAGAGTACGGGGGCTTCGCGATGAAACGTTTCGCGGCCACCGACTCGATATTGCTGCTGTTTGCCGACGAGGTGAGTCCGCCTCTCTTTGATCGCTACTCGGATTTATTATTTTGCTTACTTTGAAGGCATTTGTGTTAGCTTCAGGCTTGTCGTCTGCCGCTTGGGACTGGGAAAATGGTCATATGAGTAGTTTATAAGATACTTTAGTTTTTAAGACACGCGAGGAGGCCATTAGAAACCCGGATTACACTTTTCTTTTTAATTTTGAAGTCCTTCCCGCGTAAAAAAAAGTGAGATCAATTGAAGATCGAAAAGAGATTTAGCAAAATTATGACACTTTTTAATGTAATTTAAGATGAAAAGTCTTTTACAAATATTAGAAGATTTTGAGATCATTTTAAGATGTCAACGTTTAAAATTTTATTATAAATAAAGATCAATTTTTAACAGTGCATTTAACAAACAAGCAGAAATTGCAAGAAAAATAAAAAGTAATAAAATATTTACTATTATAAATTAGTTTGATTGTTAAATGCGTTCTTATAAACTGATCTTTATTTATAATAAAATTTAAATGATTAACATCTTAAAATGACCTCATAATCTTCTAATATTTGTACGGAGTCTCCATTATATCATTAAATATTAAACAAGTTTTAATGAAAGATAACTGTAGGAGTTTTTGTTGCGCTTAAAATATTAAACCATTAGCCAAAATTCCGATTGCCTCTTACAGTTCTTAGTAAAGAAATTGTGCCGCTGTTTAATAAAAAATTAATGTTGCTAATTTTTGTTTTTAATGTTCATGAATATAGATATTGCAATTTAAAATTTATCGTGATCGTGATATTCGCATAGTGCAATATCTGTGCAGAGTAAAAACTTTACGTTATATGCAATTTCAGTTGCAGTAAATTTATGTACACGGCTTCTTTATTCGATAGGATTGAACCAGAAAATCTCGATACTATAACGTCTACATCAAAAAGTCATAGTGAATACAGAGTCTTATAAGAAAATCGAACTCATAGAACCCTTTTTTCTTCTACTTGCAAAATCGTCAATTTACTTTCGTAAAAATTATTTTCTTCGTCAACCACCGCGTCGTCGATTGTTTTCAAGCTCCGGCACACCGCACACTTGCTTCCAAGTAATTCGTACAACTCGTTGAACTGTAAATTCCGAAGAAAAAAAATGCGAAAGTAAAGTCGAGACCCTGGGTAAAAAGTTTCAATTCCCCTCTAAATTTGATTAGCCCTGATTAAAAGGCGTCAGCGAAAGTTCTAACCTCCGCTATGAAGTAGGAAGAAAAAAAATCTCGGCAAACTTTGGCAATAATTTGCGGATTGAAGGTGCGGGGGACGTCGGTCCGACACGGCACGTTTGCGCTGCGGACGCCCGTGTGCTTGCGCGACTTCTGCGATTACGTGGAGGAAGAGGAGCGCGATTGGCTGGAGCAGCGTCGACACTGCGGCAACGGCTCGCTACGGCGCCGTAGCCTTCTAAGCGCCCTGGGCGCACTGAAAGAGGAGCCGATGTTTCGGGACGAGGATTTCATCCTGCCGGGCTCGCTCAAAGAGCAGGACCTGCGATTGGCCAACGAGAACGAGGAGAGCGCGCGCATCGAGTCGATTATGAAATCGTTTAGCGGAGGTTAGTTGCTCCATTTGCACATTCTATTTATAAGCTGCTCTAATGTATTTTTTTTTACGAAGAAAAGCACATTTCGAAGAAGGCTTATTTTAATTTGCCAGTAGCTAAGCGAAATAAATTCACCAAAAACTTGATAAATTTAAGGTATCGTGCGAATAGTTACTTCCGAGAGGGCACTTCTATTTATAAGCTGCTCTAATGTATTTTTTTTTACGAAGAAAGGTAAAAAAACACATTTCGAAGAAGGCTTATTTTAATTTGTCCGTAGTAGCTAAGCGAAATAAATTCACCAAAAACTTGATAATTTTAAGGTATCCGGCGAATTGTACAAGTTTCTCACGTTCTGGATGAGTCTAGCTTTTCTCTCTAGTGGTTAGAAAATTGCAATAAGGTATTGAGGATTAGGAGGTGACGATATGTACGCGTCAGCGAAGAGTCTTAATTGATGAACAGTGGAAGACTCGGTACAGAGTAAACCAGTAGAAACATATGAGGAAAGCAAATAGGAGTAGTTCTGCATGAAGTAGAAACAGACGGATATGATCAGACGTCGAGAATATCTGTTTTATTTGTTATTTTTTGTGCTTCTTATTTGTAACTAGCATTTTAATAAGCAGGACGGAATTTGATCTGAAGTCAACCGATGGAAAATGTATATACACATTTTTATTTTTGATACGAAGAGAAGAGAAAAATATATTTATTTTCCACTGGGATCGTCCTCCATCCAACTTATTTAACTTTTTCAAAATAATCTTCTTATAGACTCGACTTATTCTGTTATTTGTTAATATTTTAAAAATATAACAACTGTATCTAACAGTGTCCTTAGCTTTTATTATTCTTGTTTAAACTTAACGCGATGTATAATTCGCATTAAAAAAGGAGCAAACATAATGAATTTAAAATAGAGTAAAATTGCGCACATGAAAAAAAAAATGATAATCATGTAATTCTACGCGTGTTTTTATAACAGACGGTTAATGTAATTGTTTTACACATTAAATTTTGTTTGCTTTAAACGTTTTTCACATCATCGCAAAATTTTTAAACACGTATATGCAAATTGTACATTGTAAAGTTCAACATTTTCCTAATCGTTATTTATACAAACTATAAAACTATCTTCGCCACACTGAGAGAAAAAACTTAATAAAAATTGCTATTGTGGTTAAGAAAAGAGTGACAGTCTTGACAAGCGAGAAATTTTAGTATGAAAAATAGTAATTTTTAGTACGAAAATTATAAAAATTACTATATTTCAATAATAAAAATTGCTATTTTGAGTATTACAAATTGCTATTACTATTCATACTAAAATTTCTCGCTCATCAAGACTGTCACTCTTTTTCTAATCACAATAGCAATTTTTATTAAGTTTTTCTCTCAGTGCACTAAACCAAAATCTTCATACATCTTTACATAAAACCGTGCCATTATCGTTGCTTCTAAATAAAATTTTCTTAATAGTACTCGATGTAAATCAATAAAATGTCCTTCGCTACTAAAAATAAATTTTCATCCATCTTCTTGTAGAGAAACCGAGGAAATCCCGACAAAAGAAGACTTCCACGTCGAGGGCGGCGAGGGCGAAACGGCGCAGTACAAGATCGGAACTTCGCTCGTTCACGGCAACGCTCAGCAGCGACGAGCCCTCCATCGATGCGGTTGATTTTATCGGTTATGAATTGGGGGATCGTCGGCGCGTTCACGTGACGAATTCAAGCCACGGCTTCGAGGCTCGCGATGGTACCCGACTGCGCCTCACGCGCGAAATGTGGCTTCTTGGCGCTAGTGGCGAGCAACGCTCCAGCAGTATCACTGTCTTCTCTCCCGGTTTAAACGCCTGTAGTTTCAGTTGCCACTGTAACTCATCTATTTCTCTGTTCCAACTGAACGTGGCCAACGGGATTATCGTAGCGTTCGAAAAGACGCGAAATTTCGGTAAAGCGTGTACTATGTTTCAATATATGCCCTTTCGTGTAAATCTGAAAATGCGAAAGTTACTCGAAAAATGTGAATAGTGGTTTTCGGTATGTAAAAAGTAGAATACGCGAAGGATTTTTCATAGAAATTTTGTCACTTTTCACAGTTTTTAAAGGTATTTCATATCTTCAGATTTAGGAGAGCTAAAGAGAACTTACATTCCTTGGAGAATCTTACTTTTCTTCGAGGCAGATTTGAATTTCGTTACGAGCCATAACGTGCACTTTGATATTCTTTAGCGAATGGCAACAGAATCTAATTAAAATTTATGAAATATTTATGAAATTTTCCCGCGTGCTTAAAATAGAAAGAAAAATGAACGAGCGAATTAATTACTTTAATCTCCATAAACACGTAAAATTAGTATACAAAAAATTAAAAAAAAAGGTTATTGACATCAATTGAAGTAGCAGTACAAATTGAATAAAGCCATTATTGTTAAATCATCCATTCAACGTCGCGTCGAGCCGTCAGGTCATATTTAATTTAACGCCTCTCAATATAAAAGCGGCAAATAATTTTATTTGCCGCCCGCCGATGAATAAACCGTCAACTCCGTTCTTAGACGACGCCCGGCCGAACGAATTGCTTTATGAAATTCAAATATCCTGCCCGTCTGGATTAGTGATCAAGCCGGAGGAGTATCCCGACAAGGATCACCCGTTTTATATCTGCCAGTATTATACTGCGGGGCCCACTTCGGAGGTGCCCTGCGTAAAAAAGGAGAGCCGCCGCAAGTACTTGTACAATGGTGACGTCGTTAAATTTTTGAACGACGGAACTATCATCGTTTTACGACCGAACGCCGCCATAATTACCGTTCTAAATTTCCGAAGAGGTAGGTGCCCCCTCGAGCGTCCCGGCCGGGGCGCAATCGATAATTCCCTTAACCGATAGATATGAAGTTTTCTTTAAGATGACGGAAATTCACTTTTGACGAGCGAAAGTAACGAGAGATTCAAAGGTTCCGTGCTCGAACAAGACGCCTTACGGTCACTCGAGGTGAGCCTCAATTACTTTCCCTCCTCTCATTATTCGTAAAGCGATTCCTCTTACTTGGAGGGCTACCATTATTCGCCTGAGCTTTGGACGTTAAACATTTTTTAACAGCAGAAACGAGACAAGTAATTGTTTTTACTTATAAGAATGGAAATTTAAGAACACTAGCAAATATCCACTTATTTTATTCGTATTTTTGAGATTAGATTTTTAAATTCATGTCCTTACGACAATCAAAATGCTTTTTCAAAGACTTTAAAATATCCTGCCATTATTTTTAAGAGATGACCACGAGAATCAATTGTGATAGTTAAGACGTAGTAAGTTTAGAAGTGTGCAAGTAGAAACAGACGAGTGTGGTCAGGCACGCTACTTTCGTTTCGTATTATGAAAGTTACCCTTTCTTTTCCAATATAAATATAATTTTTTAGTATTAAAGCCACTAAAGACCCTGAAATAACGAAGTAAGCTTCGTTTACGGGAAATGATGTTTGCGACATTAAAAAAATCAATACAAAACTAGCGGAGCCCAAGTTGCTTCAATAAAAAGTAAAAGAAATCACTTTTCCAGATTTAGAGGGTAGTAAAGCGTAAAAAAAAAGCATACCGTTTTTTTTATCGGTTATTTTATTTTCTCATTTCGAGTGCAGCAGTCGCTGAGTTGCCTCGACGACCTGCGTTACACGGTGCTGGAGCCGGACGGCCGGCATTACGAGGTGCACGAGGGTCGCATCGTCAACGAATTTGATCGATTGCGCTCCAGTCTCATGGAGGACTACGACGCCGAGGAGAAGTTCCTGAGTCGCGAGGACGGCACTGACTGCCTCTACACCTCCGACGGTCGCCTCGTCGTTTGCTTCCCGGGTACACAAATCCCCTATTACCCTTCCCCGGCTGATTATTTGCCCACCGCAAAGTCAGCCGGACTCCGTTCGGAAAGCCGCCCTCCCGGATACCCACACGTGGGCACTCGCATACGACAAAAGCTCGAATCGAAAGTTCGCCGTAGGAGGTGGAGGTGAGGGGATTCCGTGCAATCCTAATGACGTGGGCGCTTGAATTCCAGACGGTACGCGCACACTGTCGGGCGCGGAGATTGAGGATGCGCCGGCCTCGTGCGACTGGTCCGCAGAGGAACTCGAGCTCCACTTCGGGGACGCCGAGCCCGAGGGCTTCGTCTCGGTTCTCCTTTACAGTCGCGTGGAGCATCCGAGTTACGCGACGGTGCAGCGGGAGCCCGCCTCCGGCGTCTGCGGCCTGAGCCTAGCCGAGCGCCCGCGAATCCAACTCGAGACCCGCGGCCGGGCGCAGATACTAGTCGACGATCACGCGGTACTCGAGGTACAGACCCACGATCAATCTTACTCGTTTTATTTATAACGAATTAAAATACTGAGGCTGAATTTTTGTTTCTTTTTTTTTTCAATTGAAAAAATAATCCTGTGTATAGGATTTTCTATGGGATACTTGTGGATCTCTGGTAACGTAGGATTTCTTGTGAGATTTTCTTCTGGGTGCTTTTTGCTGTAAAATTCTGTAAAATACTGAGGCTGATTTTTTTTTTTTTCAATTGAAAAAATAATCCTGTGTATAGGATTTTCTATGGGATACTTGTGGATCTCTGGTAACGTAGGATTTCTTGTAAGATTTTCTTCTGGGTGCTTTTTGCTGTAAAATTCTGTAAAATACTGAGGCTGCAATTGAAAAAATAATCCTGTGTATAGGATTTTCTATGGGATACTTGTGGATCTCTGGTAACGTAGGATTTCTTGTGAGAGGCTGATTTTTTTTTTTTTCAATTGAAAAAATAATCCTGTGTATAGGATTTTCTATGGGATACTTGTGGATCTCTGGTAACGTAGGATTTCTTGTAAGATTTTCTTCTGGGTGCTTTTTGCTGTAAAATTCTGTAAAATACTGAGGCTGAATTTTTTTTTTTTTCAATTGGAAAAAAAATCCTGTGTATAGGATTTTCTATGGAATACTTGTGAATCTCTGGTAATGTAGGATTTCTTGTGAGATTCTCTTCTGGGTGCTTTTTACTGTAAAATTCTGTAGGATTTTCTGCAGAAAAGCCCTACGGGAAAATTTGTACGGGAAATAATTTAGTTCACGTTAAATTCACGAAACGAAAATGTGCAGCCCGTAATTTTTACTTCATTAAGAAATTATAAGGAAATTTTTTTTTGAAAGATTATTTTCAGCCTAGTGGTATTCAATTTAAGTTTGTAATCTGAGAGTTTATTTTAAAACTTTTTGTTGCAAATGAGCTGAGGGATGTTTTGGATATGTAGCTGTATGATTTCAAAAAGAAGTTCTGACATTTTGAATAAAGCCATTATTGTTAAATCGTTAAAAATGATTGGGGTAGATAATTCTAAATTGTCCTGCAGTTTTTCTTTAAAATTTTTCTACAGGATTTTTAGAACTCTCCTTTTCAAGATTCTCAAAGCACTCAAATCACTTATTAACAGGATTTTCCGTAAGGAAATTCTGCAACATTTTTCGACAAACAACAATTTCGTACGGAATTCTGTCAAAAATCCTGTGAAGGCGCAGGTTTCCGGGGAAAAATCAATTCCAGAGGATTTCAGTAGTGAAATCCTGCAGGATTTTTTCAACAGACTACTACTCTCTAAATTTAATCCACTGAATTTTAGAGCAGTGAATTTCGCCTCAAAATTCAGTAACTACTTCACTGCACTAAATTTAGGCCATACAACACGTACACGCACAAGTGTTTCCCTTTTCGCTTTCGCGCAGTAGCTGAGCGACGTCGAAGTTACGATGAGCAGACGCAAGTGTCGCACCTGCCGAGAAGCAACTTCCAAGGCGACTTTCCACCTGGCGGAGGACGACAGTCGCCTGATGACCTTCCAAGACGGAGACCACTGCATAGAAGCGACCCGTCGCCGGGGTGGCTTCAGATGCACCAGCGAGGAGCAGCCCCCCGTGTTCGACGGCTGCCGATGTCTCTTCCAGGAGTCCACTTCAGAGCCCAGGAAAGCCGCCCGCATCTTCTCCATAGCGGACGACGGCACGATCCACGAGTACCACCACCGCCGCGAACGGCTACAACTCGAGCGGCTCATCATGTCCGAGTCCGAGCACGGAGCCAGTCTATTCGCGCAGCCGGTCGACCGCCGCCCAGGCATGGAACTGAGACTCTGCCTCCTGCCGCCGCCCAAGATCCTCGGCGACTCCAGGCGGTGGCTCTTCGAGCACCGGGTACGTCTGCCGCGACAAAAAGCGCCTCGAGGGGGAGGCCCCCGGGCTATGAAAATTTATGCGGCAATCTGAATAATGCATCCAGATCCCGAGAGCGAGGCCGTCGCCGAGGCACCGGTTCGGCTCCGAGGAAGAGGCGGAGGAGGAGAGGCCGCTCGTGGACAGGCGCGCCGCCGAGGGCAGCTTTTTGATAGCGAGACTCCTCGAGGGCATCGCCGCCGCAACGCCGGATGAAAACTCCCTGATTAGCATGCAAAGAGCGCTCGCGCGCTACTGGCGCGAGGTACACACACACCCTGCACGCGTGCTCCAGGGGCTTATTGCTCGCGCCCTCGACCCATAAATATCCGTCGCAACGTCTATAATTCAGCGGGGCTCTTCTTTTCTCCTCTCTTACTTTTTTCTTTTTTCGTCTCTTTTGTTTTGCGGCGGATATTTTTTGGGCGGGGTCGCGGGGAGGGAAGGCCACGTGTCGTCGCGGGGGTAATGAGGTTTGCTGGTGCATTTTAGTTGGCGACCGGGGCGAGGTGGTTGAGGGGAGGTGACCATCGGGGGATGACACGTCGCTGCTTGGGAGATGTCGAGGCATGGATGACGGACGTCGCACTGGGAAAAATACGGACGATCGATTTGCAGACCTACGAGCGCGGACGAAAGGTTTGTTTTTACTATTTTTTTTAATTTAATTGGAAAACTGCTTTTGAGTATTGGTGCTGCTTTAAATTGAGTTTTTAAAAGGGATATTGATCTTTTGAAGTGCATCATATAAAATTTGATTTCGTGCAAAGCAGAATGTATTTGGAATATTTTTTGTAACATGTAATATAGTATCGTTGAATAAATAAGTTACTAAATTAAAATTAAATTTTACCTTTAATTTATTCTGATAATTCTCTTTATTTCTTTAGCTGTCATTGATGAAATATAAATTTTTAGTGATTCGATTTAAATAAATTGAAAAAAAATCATTACTAAGAATTTGATTAACAAATATTTACTTGAATTTGCTACGGTTTGCTAAATCCAACGTACTCGAAATGTTCTTTTACTTATTAGACGAATACATTTATTTTATAAACTATTTTGCAAATGAATTTCATTAGCTAAATTGTTTTTGTCTATTGTACGAATGTAAATGAAAGTAAAACTTTATTTATGCAAAATATCTAAATATTGTAACTTTACTTTCACTCCATTAAATATTTTGAATGTTTTAGAATTAATAAAAATAACAGTTAGATCTTCGATATTTTTCTTTAGTTTATTATTCTTCCAAAATTAATTTTGCAAAAAATTGTTCGCTCAGCTGTGAACTTTTTTTCACACGCATATAAAACGTTGTTAAAAAACAATATATCCACATTTTAACTGTATTTTTAATCGCAGTACCTGAAAGAGCTGAAGGTAAAACGGAACGAAGAGAGAGCGCGCCAAATGATAGAACGTTCCTACAGACCGTACGCCAGAAGGGAGGAGTACCCCTGGCTGCACGGCTAATACTGAAAAGCAACTGCCATCCACGTTTCAAGATTACCGCTTGTTAAATATTTATTGGAGAGATTATCCTCCCATAACCGTGATTTACAGTTTCTAATAAAATCTTCTCTTTACGAACAATATTTTGTGCCCTGCAATAAAATTTGTCAATCTCTTCTTAAAACTTTGCACAGCAAACGTTAAATTTTTATCGAAATAAATCAACAATACATATAAAAATAAATTAAATAAAAATAAAATAAATGAGGACGGCGAGAGCCCACGCGTACCATTTGCACCGACTGCATGTATGAAAAAGAAAAAAAAAGACATCGGGGAGAGAGAGAGAGAGAGAGAGAGAGAGAGAGAGAATAAAAAAGGGCCGATCCAATGTTAAGTCTCGGTTTAATAACGCAGTGCGCGTTCGCCGTTTTCTTTTTAAGCCCGGAGCTTCATCCGTTACTCTTCAGCGCGCGCCTACGCGATTGCGCTCACGTATTTTTAACCTATATCATTTTCGCTCCCACGAGGGAGGAGCCCGCCGCGTTCGCTGGCCTAAGGAAGTAACTCAACTTCCCTCACGATGCGCGAGATTTTTTTTTATCATTCGGAACGCTCCTCCGGGGGATCGCCTCCCACTACTCCATGGACCCTGATGCTGCTCTCTCTCTTTCCCCTTTTTTTTCTACTCTTCTCGGTGCAATTTTTTCACCATTTATTTTTGTTTTCTCGTGTGCGAATGACGCAGTTCGTTCGTTTTCTGAACTTTTACAAAAATTTTTTTTTACCAGCTGATGCGACGGTGGTGGAAAATTATCGGATGATTTTACGGAATTACGTGGTCGTGTGTTTTATTTGAATTTGAATGAGTGAGGGTTTTTAATAGCGTTGAGGAATTTATTTATTTTTTCACGATGGCTCTTCTACATAAAGAAATTTGCATAAGACAAATTAAAAAAAATGGTGGAAATGTAATATATAACGTGCTGTTTTATTTATTTGTTTTTGAAACTGCAAAACGATATAAAATTAAATCGAAAGATTAAAAGTTTATAAACTAAAAACAAAAAATAGAGATTAGATCGCGAAGGTATTTTACTTTACGACGTTGAGTGAAGCATAAATTCTCACGTAAAAAAGTACAATTCGGAAAAAAAGTATAATGTATTATCATGGTTTTTAATAGAAAGCAAAGTATAATAATCCCCGGGAAGTTATTTTATTTTTTCGTTCAAGTTAATAAAGCACTTTTCTTTAATCTATCGGGCCAATAAATCATGAAAAACAAGGTGGGAGTTTCATTCTCGATTAATCTATGACAAAATCGACATATCGATTTTAACGTTGATAGAATAATCGTCGAGCCCTAAAAAAGGGGACCTGCTGATTTTCCGTAAGCTTCTCGATCATCTGCGAGTGAGCCATAAAAAATGAGCCAATTCAGCAGTACATCTCAATCACTTACACAATGTCTATTGAAAAATCAATAAAAAATCGCACATTTCATCGAATAATTAATAACTCACAAATACAAAGACTCTTTCTCTTCCTACAAGAGATATATTAATATTTAAACAATGAAATGTTAAAATAAAATATTCCTATGTAAATGTAAATTAATAAAAAGTTTGGTATTTAAATTACATTATTTTTATATATATGCTATTAGTCATAAATTAATTTATAATTAATAGCATAAAAATATGTATACAATAAAGTTTTAAATTTTATTATGAAAAGTACGCAAACATATTTACTCACCATTCGTTCACCCCAACAAATTTGTTTCTACTACACTATTTTTAAAAATAAACAATGACTAATGTTCCTTTCACCACTGGTATTGGTTTATATCGCCGTCTCAAATTTAAGAAAAAAAATTACTCATACTCGCCACAATAGCACAAATGAAGAGCAAATCCCCCGTCGATATTGATCAGCAAAACATTGATTATGAAACTAACCCGACAAACGCTCCAATGCTTAGATCAGGTTCTCTTAAAGGGGAGGGGGCATAGGTTCTGATACGGAGCAAAGTAAATGGCCGAGTTACCGAAAAGCGTGTTATTCCCTGCATGAGGAGAGCTCCCGCAAGCTTCGTCGCGCAAAGAGCAAGAGGATGGGAGAGCGAGAGAGAGAGACGAGATAGATATACGAAGTGAAAGAGAGAGATATATACGAGGAGAAAGAGAGAGAGAGACGGAGCAAAATAAAGTGAGATAGATATATGAAGAGAAAGAGAGAGAGAGAGAGAGAGAGAGATATGAAGTGAAAGAGAGAGAGAGAGAGAGAGATATGAAGCGAAAGAGAGAGAGAGAGAGATACGAGGAGAAAGAGAGAGAGAGAGATATGAGGAGAAATTCAGAGAGAGAGAGATATGAGGAGAAATTCAGAGAGAGAGATATGAGGAGAAATTCAGAGAGAGAGATACGAGGAGAAAGAGAGAGCGAGAGAGAGGAATGGAGGAATATCGAGGGAGGGTGCCGCAAGGCCGAGCTATTGTGTTATTGGACAAAAGTTGGCCGCGCTGTTTGATACATTGCCGGCGCGAACTCGCGGGAGAGAGAACCATTTCTCAGGCGCGACCGGGGCGGCCACCTACCGCCGCTATTACCCCCTTTTCTCTCTCGCGCGCGGCCTCCGTCTCTGGCTTTCGTTCTGCGCGAGATAACCCCCGGAGAAAGATCTGTGTTGCGGAACGTCGCTTCTACATCCGAAAGACTCTATCCGATCGCGATTTTTATCCGAAGACGCGCCGTGCTTATAACCTTCCTACCTTCTCTTATACCTCCCCTACCCTGTCCCATTCTATACCATGCCACCTTTGCCGCCCTCCATCTAATTCTTGGTCTTGATTTATCGAGGGGTTTTAAATGCCGGGATATTCGATAGGTGAATTTCCGGCGAATATGTTCCCTTGGTAGGAGTTAAATTTTTTTATCAACCAAATCTGCGGATTCTAAGAAAATTATTTTAGTTCATGTAGGGATTTTTTTTGGAGGAAACGCAGTTTTTATCTTTGCACTAATCTGGAAGATCGAAATCTTTTGGTTGCTGTGGTTTCGTGGCAGCTGAATAAGTCACTGTAAATAAGCAAGTTCTTTTTTTAACAATATAGATTTAATTTTTTATTTTATTTATAATTATGTTATTTAATTATTTAGACGTATAAACTTATTATTATCGACGATGGAAAAAGAGTGATTAGTCGTAACACTAAAATAAGTATGTAACAATATACAATATAACAATAAAAAAAGTTATCGAGGTGTTAAAACAAATTTATATGGTGCATTAAAGAATTGATAAAGATATTCGATCTTTTATACGAAAAAAAAGGATAAATAATTCTTATAAAAATGAGTTCTGGTAAAATCAGTAGTAACATAGTAATATAGTCAGACAGTGATATTTAGTGAAAATAAGCCTTATTTTCAAAATTTTAATCTTGAAGCGAAATAATTTAAAATTTAATTTTTATCACATGTTTGTTGAAAATTTAATTAAAAAATTTAATTCAGCGCTGAATTTGTTGGTCCTATATTAAACATAATTTTTACTCTCCCTCTCCCTCAAGGTCCCGCCAGTACTGATTTTTATTTTTACAAAAATTATCTAACGAAGATAAATTTATTGTCTGAAATAGATTGACGCACTTGCTCTAGAAATAATTTTTTTACCACAGATACTCATAAATCTCGATCTTCGTGTTTTTCTTACATCTAGCCCCGAGTTATATATTACCGCATTTTTCAAATTTCCATTAACTTTTTCCGAATACTTGCGCGCATCATTACTTCACAAGGTTAACACCAAAATAATTTGTTTTTCAATCCGTTCCTAGCAAGTTACACGAACAATTAAAATAAACCGTCGTAGCGAATTACCACCTAATTTATATCCCCAACATTTTTCTCCGCCGTTCTTTCGCTCATTCCATGGCAGAAGAAAACGCGAGATAAAAAAGCTACATTCAAATTACCACGGGGCAAAAGGCGAAAGGATAAAAATAAAACTTTATACATGTAAAGCGATGCTGGCGTCGGGTAAGGCGCATGTAGCATGTGAAATCCGCGCCGGTGTACGAGGCGCCCCGTCGGCTCGCCGTTTGCCGTGACAAAAGGGGCAAGAAAAAAAAGCTGCGCGCGCGGCAGCGAAAAACGCTTGCGCGTGGCGCGACTGCGTATAGGCGAGTTTGCCCCGTTCGCCGCGCGAAATTTTACCTCGAAACGCCGGCACGTGGTCTGTATGCCTGAACGCGCGAAATCCCTCCGCCTTCAAAGGTCAGGCCCTGGGTCTGTGTGCGCGCACCTTCTTTTTCCCGCGCATGTTGCAGCCCGGGGAATCCCCCTCCTGCCTCGCTCTTACGTATGGACGAGGCGGCCGGCTATCAGTTGCCGCGGAATAGCGAATGAGGCAGCTGAGCTTTCTCGAATGACGGCCGAAAGTTCCGGCGAATGCCCTCCTCTCGTGAGCCCTGCAGCACCCTCCGACGCTGAGAAAGTTAAATAGCTCTTTCTTATTTTATATACGCTCGCTGCTCGGAAGCCCCGGCCGCGGCGGTCTCCAAAGTAGTCGATTTCAACGCGATACTGATTTTTTTTCCTTTTTCTTCGCTCTTTGGATAAACAAGCTTATTTTATGCGGATTTTTTTTTGGTTGAATTTTCAACTTTGTCAGCACGGAATCTCCGAGGAGGGGGGAGGGAAAGAGTTAGGTTTGTTAGAAAGATCGTCCGGTGAGATTTCGAGAAAAAGGCAGTCGCTGGGAAACAAGCGATCGGTTAAGCTCGTTAGCATGAATAAGCGATAAATTTGCGGAGTGAGCGTGAGAAAAAAAGTGGAGGGGAGGAGGAGGAAAGTCAAACGGTAGAGAGGAGTCTTAAAATTGTAAATAAGAGGGAGAAGTCGCTGCCATCTGGTTCGAGCTCATTCAGGTGCACATATACCGAGGCGCGCCTGGGAGACTTTCAATAAGCACTCGATAGAGCTGGAAACATGTGCGAGAAGGAGGAAACTGTGGTGGAAGCGGGGACAGTTTGTCTAGTCGTTCGTATGCAAAGGAAAGCTCGTGCGAGAAAATATCCTTGTCCCTGGCTCCTTCTGAGTTTATATTGCGACTTGGGCTCTCGTTGTTTATTTTTGCCAAAAATTGCGTAATGTTTGTACAGTGGAGTACGATAATTCAACTGTGGTGATATTATATATTTGTTGTACGTTGGAATTTATTTTTACGATTCTTACATAATTCGCATTACAATAGGAATACATACGAAATAATTCAATTCAGTGAATTGTTATGTGTAATGAATATAATTTTCAAAATCATTGTAATATGAAAATTAATTAATTTAATAATTTAAAAACAAGCGGACAAGTAAATTGAGATAAATTACAACATTTCTCGATATACAGCATAGAATTTTGTTTGATAAGTAAAATGTTTGGAGAAACGAAGCTTGATATATTGGATCGACGAAGCGCATTTTCAATAATATCTACTTCGATGCGTATCCGATATTCACTCGCGGATATGTCTTCCTTTCTCGTTTCACAGAAATCCACCCCTGCGCGACTTATTCCCTCTATTGTTGCCGCTCTCCCTTTCAAATCCTTTGTATATTTTTTTTATCCGACCGCGCTTTAAATAGTTCGCGTTAGCCATCGACGTAAATATGACGCTCGTCAGCGGATTGTTTGCTCGATCTCATTCGCTATCCGAAAATCCGACGACGTTCGAACGAAACCGTGAAATGCCCTCATTCCGTCGACTATACCCCTCCATTAGCGAAACCGAGAGAAACAAGGGAATAATAAGGAGAGATCGAGTTGGCCAAATAAAAAAAAACTGCAGTTTCAAGCAAACGAAGTACCTTCACGACGAAGCATGATTTATTTCTGGGAGTAAAAAAATTCCAACGTTCTGGTGGTTTTATGACTGCCCTCTTTACGGCGTTGTACACATCAACTTTTTACACCTAAACTTTTTTGTCATGGAATGCCCACTTCATCATTTGCTTGTCGTATAAATAAACCTTCATTTACACGTGAACGGCCAACGCATCCCTCGAAACTAAAGGCATAAACTTGTAAATTCTGATTTTACCCCACGTACAGCTTCTTTCTCTTAGTTTATTTTTTCTACATAAACCGTGTGACGCAAGTAAATTTAAAAGTTTCGTACCCTCAAATTTCGACATCAAAAACATTCTGTCCCAAGTTTCAACAAATCTCGCAATTCAATGGACAGGACTCTATCACGGGGAGTCCTGTCCAGTCATTTTATCGAAAACTCGAAGCAGCAGCATCTCGTGGAAGAAATAACTGTTTATACAGACCGTGTAACGAAAATAAATTTAAAAGCTTCGTACCCTCAAATTTCGACATCAAAAGCCTTCTATCCAAAGTTACAGCAAAATCCACAATTCAATGGACGAGACATTCTCCCGGCAAGTCCAATCAGTCATTTTATCAAAAGGTCGAGGCAGCGGAAGGAATAACCGTTTGCACTCTTCAGAAACTCCCCCCTCGGCGCAACACTCGAAAATTATTTGGCGGCCATCGCATTTGCCGAGCTGTTTACGTCGGATACGACGCCGCGGTCAACTCGCCGCTCGCGAGGACCGGGGGGCTTCGAAAATAAATCCCCGAGAATCCAAGTGAGGAGCGATCCGTGGATTCTTCATGACCGACTTTCCGATTCCGCATTAGCATCGTCTCTCCTCGCGTCGCCGCTGTATATACCCTGGCCGCGGCGCGCCCGCTTACCCCCGCTTATCCGCCGGCTATCAATCACGAGGGCTTCGAGTAGACGTCGTCGTAGCGACGAAAGCTGCTGACTGGCAAAGCGGTTACGTTTTGACTCGAATAAATGATCCGAGCAGAGTTTTGCGCTTTGCATTATATCCCGGCCGCTGGTTTACTTGGCTATATAGGTACCCCGCCCATGCAATTTCGTGCCGCCCTGGCGAAACAAATGATCGATTCTTTGCTGCCTGTCCCCTACTCCGCCTCCTCCTTATTCGTGGGATTCGTCTTTTCATTTTTCGCGCTGAAGGAAAGTTCGATGCTTCTCAACGATTTTCATTGCCTCTTCTTTTTTGTCCGTGCATTACGCTTCGCTGCTGAAGTTTCGAAATGGTATAACGACTTGCTGGTTATGTGGACTGTGAATTTCATTGAAAAGGCTGGGCGGGATGGCTAGGTAAAACACTCTCCTTTCTTTGCTTTATTCTCACATATTTTGTGAATAAAATTACGGTAGTTTGTCGATTAAATATAAATACAAAATTTGACATAATTGTTGTAATGAAGTTTAAGAATTTTTAATATGTGTTCTTCATAATTATTCTAAAATTTATGGTTTTTTAACTACCAGTATTTCGGAACTTAAGATTAATTATGTTAAAGAACGTCAAATCGCTCAAACTTTAGTTGCCTTATTTAAAACAGAAAACTAACTGTGCATTGTTATAAAATGTAATCTATATGTATAAAATATCTGCATTACACTGTTTATTATTTTATTTAAACTTATTCAATCAAAGGTAATAAATACTTTAATTACGTGTGAAGAATTCAACAATAATAATTTAAGGCTGTACCTAATTTTATTTTATTTTTTTATAGATATTAAAAGTCATCAATTTTTATAGTCCGAGTTAAATTTTATAAAAATATAATATACGAGTATATTTCAACTTCTCTATAATCATCAATTTATAAATAATTTCGATTTCCAAAGAAACAGGGCTACCGTTATCGTACAATTTCAAACGAACCAACATTACAGCATTTTACACGAATTGTATGAAAACAGAATAACGGCACCAGTACCTGTAATTTCTCGATCGTATAAGAAAAGTTGGAAACAGGAAAAATTCCATCAACAGTGTAGAGCAGTGTAGGTGGCAATCCGACCGCCTTCGCCGGGTAATAAAAGGAAAACTTAAGAGCACCTGTTAAAAAGCCATTTCGTCCTTGTCGCGAATCCTTAGAGCCCGGCGTTGAAAGACCGGATCCCCTGGAAGCGGTATAGTGCTCGTATAAAAGAATCAGCCAGAAATCAATTTCACGTTAGTTGCATGAAAACTGCCCGTCCGTCCGCGCCGTTCCAAGTCTCTTTTTATTTCGCGTGAATCTGGCCCACCACCCCCCACCGTTTCCCCCATCCCCTCGACGTTCGTTACGAGCGCGCAAACGATGTACTCAAAGCGGTCCGTCTGCTTTGTTTCCTTATGGCTCTGCTTCTGCGGAAGATCCAAAGTCACGTTTTTTTATTACTTCATGAAGTAATTGTTATGCCGCCTTTTTTTTGGATTAGTTATCATTGAATGAAATGCGAGTGTGACTGCGCGATCGAATCATTCAATGAAAGTATAAACTGTTAAAGATTGAATTTATATTGGATAAAATGAGGATTTAAAAAAATAAAGCAGATTTTTAGTACCTTCTTTTTTACAGTGTAATGTGGTTATTTAATATTGTTAAATATTGGATTTATTCGACGCAAAGAACATTTATAAAAATCTGTAGAATAAATACCTTTTTTTAAATAGCGTAATGTGATTATTTAAAAGTTGTATAAAATAAAAGGATTTATTTTGAAAGCATTCGCTTCGAGCATTGTTAAAGCAAAAAATAATCCCGGTTGGAAGGACGGAACCTTGTTTTTTTTTTTAAGGTAAATTTATTTCATTTCACTGTAACGGGAGTGTCTAACGATATTTATTTATTTATTACGGTGCAGCGATTCCACCGAAATCTTGCACCCATAAATAATTTTTACACAGTGGGCATCGTACTTAGAATAGCGGTGACAAATTAAAGTGAGCTTTACTATGAGAAACAGTACATACATTCGTCACTCATAGCAATGTTTGCTTTTCACTGACAGCGCCATTAAGCATTTATTTCTGTACCTCATAAATCAACCAGCATCAATGTTGCTCTAACTTTGTTGACGAATTGGTGAATAAAGTTTGCATCCGATAAACAAGAATCGCCGAACTTTCTATTTGAAAATAAATAAACCACTTTCTGCGCGAGCTTATTGTTTTGTAAATGCATTAAATTTAATAATATTGGAAAAAATTGGTATCGATATTTTTCTTTTCATTTTAAAACAAATGTGAGGTATGCAACCCTAAAGACCTAATGGTTTGCTAACTATTACTATGCAAAACTTAAAGTCAACTTAGTTTAACAAAGATTTATATAGAATATATATTATATTTATTTGTAAGTTAACGAACGATTTTACTAAGTGCCTTGAAATAAAAAATTATTTTAATTTTGCGCAAACTACAGTATTATACTCCTACTTACTGTGTTTTAAAGGAAATGAATTGCTCCTTCATCTCTACTTTCTGCTCCAATTTTTTTATTTCATCATTGCTAGAATTATATTTCTATTTACATTATAATAAATGTAGCTAAAATAAATTAATTTATAATTGAAGACTAGTAAAAGAAAAGAGCAATTTTCGCATTTAAAATATTTCTTTTCTTTCCCAACATTCAGTAAGTAAGTTTGAAAAAATGTAATTCCAAATATACACAAAAAGTCCTTTTTTTCCTTGGAATTCTTCAATTAATCTATTATGCAGTCTCATATGTTGAACGACCCACTTGACAAAACAAATAAACAAATAAATAAATATCTGTAAAATAAAAGTTATGTTTACGGTTACGACAGTGAAAAGAGAACAAAAAAAAAAAGATTTACCGAAGTTACCGTATAACACAAAGCCGCGAGCGACCACTGGATCAGTTTGCTAACCGCAGCGACTGCGGGGCCGATAAAACGGTGCACTTAAATAACTTAAGACCCGTTCAATCAATCCGCGGCTCTGGGAATTTTATTAGTGCGGCCTTGGGCACGACCGCGAAATTCGCGTGAGCTTTCATAAAGCTTGCAGCGAAAACAGCGGCGGTGCTCCTCGCGCGCGTTTATGAGTTCGGCAAGCATGGCCCTCGGCTGCGACCAGTTAACGAAACTCCCTGTCACCGCGTTACACCGCCGATGCGATGCGGGCAGTCGTAAAGCTCCGGCTAAGTGCGATACCATTACGCTCTGCGGGGTCAAAGTGAAACTTGGCGGACTCGTTACTTCTCTTTAAGGTCGAGCTTGCACGTATGTACAGACATTTTGCTTCAGCTTGCTCTTAGAAATATTCGCTTGATTCAACTGGACATACGTTGCACTGCTTTTAACCCTTTCAGTCACAGACGCCCATAATGGGCGTACTTAATTTTTTCATATTTTCAAATTGATGCAGGATTTTGAATTTTTTTGCTTTTTTAGAGGTACTATTGAGTCATGGAGATATTTTGTTAATATATGATTGTCTATAATTATTATAAATAAATAATTGTCAAGAAACATGGGTTTTTGAGAATTTAATAGGTTAGCGGTCAAATTTAATAAGTAACATATACTTTTTATGATTGAAATTCTTTGATTGATGAACAAAGATTATACGATCGCCTCTAGGTTTGCGCAAGCCAGTATAGCGGCTATAATAAAAAAAATGATGATTTGTTAAAAAAAAAAGCTGATATTCCATTTTTTTTAGACTATGGATTTGTATTCAGCGTTGAAAAATATATCAAAAACGTATGTTTGGAATACTTTGTAGGGAACAATTCAATTTTATGGCTATAAGGGTGGTTTTCACCCCATTACAAGGGTTGATTTTTGAGTTTCGTTATTTAGACCTCGGATTCAGTTTTCAGCGTTAACAAATACGTCGGAAACCTATATTTACACTTTTGGACCAATTTTCCTGAATTTTGTGACTGAAAGGGTTAAGTATGTGTGTATTTCGGTTAATATGCTTGTGATTTGTTCTAATTTTTGAGATTTGTTTGTATAATTCTCGCCTAAACTAAATTGTCTTGTCACGTGTCCTCCGGAAGTGCGTCACGATGCGAATCGTGCTCGATCTCGACCTCGTGCTGCTGGACGACGCGGAGACACACAACAAATCCGTAAAATATATCAACAGTTCTGTTTAAGTTATGGTGATAGTAATGTAAGGAGTTTAATTAAAGAAGAAAGAAAACCACAACCGTAATCACAGTTATTATCGCTGCCCCATACCTTGCTCCTACTTAATTACCTTCCGAAAGATTGCATAAGGAATCACAGCACAAGATTAGAAAAGAAATATACAAATTACTGGGTTCGATTTACTCTGTAACTTTTGAAAAATAGATAATTGCTTGCTTTTTTTAGAAAGCGCGAAAATGTGGGAATAAAATGATAAAATCCTACGAAGGCGATTTGAATTTGAGAATTTGCTTTCTAAAATTACGGTGAAGATCTCTGTAAAATTTATGTAAAAAACATTATCGCAGAACGTTTTATAAAACTTTAAATTATTGATGAAGGTAGATTTTTTTAGAGCGAAGAATTTTTATACAGAGTCTTTCAGGAAAACATTAAAATACATTCAAAGGATATTTATCTCTCTAGATTATTATTCAATTTGATTAATATTTTAATGCAAAACGTCCTGATACTGTTTTCTGTTTTAAATTAAGGTTAAAAGTTTAATGACTATGCATTATAAAGTAATAAATAGTATTGATTTACTGATGGTAAAAAGCTAATTATTTTTCCAGGGTAAAATTCGCGACTAATTACACGCTTTTTACTCTGACGATTGCAAAAAGAAAACAGAGTATTTGGTCTTGATAAGTGGAAAGGTATGTACCGGTGATATTAATGAACAATCCGTTCGAAGAATTCCCGGAGAGCAGGGCGGTAAAAAAACTGAAATAAAAGCAAAAGACAACAGAATTTAATTTCCTCGGCATTTCCACATGTCAAACGTAGAACGCACTAAACTTTCAGCGAAACGCGCGTCAAAAAAAAGCAAAAGAATCCGAAGCGTATAGCTGGAAAAAAGGAGAAAAATCGAAAAAAGTGAAAAGACAGACTGACGGATAGGAAAGTGGCGAAGGAGAAGAGGCGATGGCTTGGAAGCGTGGGAACTTTTAATATCGGGACGCCTTTCTCGCCGACTGACTTTTCGTCGAGGTTCTCCTTTCGTCTGCAGGTGCGTCAACGATACGACGCCGAGCCCAAGAAGACGATTCTTCCCCCTTTTTCGGCTGCCGACGGCACAGAGCACTTCCCCTCGACAATTGAGTAGATTCCTTCTAATATACGATTTTTATCCTCTTTTCCTATTGCTCCTGAAAAAGTACATGGACAAATAATAATAAGATACAAGGCAAAGAAAATCTTTTTTATGGGCATCTATATATTTTCGCGTGAAAGACCTTTCTTGTTTAATTTTTCGTTGAGATAAATATTAAAATGAAAGTTTTTTCTTCTTTAATCGTACTAATAATGCGTTTATTAAAATAAAAGCTGTCACGAGGCATTGACTGGATTAAATAAAATTTAGGCGTGTACTTTTAAATTTCAATGAAAACTTGGCCCAATATTTTCTGCCCGATAATCAATAGTTAAATTTCTGGAAAGTATATTTGAGCGCACAAATAGAAAGCAGAATGGAAAAATTGATGTGCTCGCGTGCTTATGGTAATCGCATTATAAAATTTGGTTTGTGATAAAAATATTATCAATTCGCAAATTTAATTTCAAAGGAAGATAGACATATTTGCCTGTAATTTAATTTAAGCAAGCTCTACTGAATTGTAAACTATTTAAAAAACCTAGAGGATCTTATACTAGAAATGAGTAGTGACAGACGGGTTAAGTCAGGCAACTGACGTGTACTACTTTGTTTTTAAAAAGACTATTTTCTACAAATTATAATTAACTTTTTGCGTACTACTTTGTATTACACAAAAGGGTGTCGGTCTAACAACCGTCAGTAGAAGCAGACGACTTTGATCAGACAACTTAAGAATTTTTTTTTTGCATTTCAGCGATCTAAGCTTTGTTTAAATACTATCCCGATTTGCTTAATTTGTTTTTATTATTTATTTATACAAAACCAGTTATGTAAAATTTTCATCTTTAATAATTAATAATATTAAAGAAGTTTGAAATTATTTTCTTGTATACTGTGGCAATATAAGTATACAGCTTTTAATTCATAAAATTTTTCTTTTATAAAATTTTTTATCCGTTTATTTAGTATTTTCGGTTTAGAATCATGATATATAAAACGCAAATTTTCATCGCTGGAGAAATCTATCAATAGAAACATACGATTTTGGTTAGACAAAAAATTTATTATAAACTTTTCTACGAATCAAGAAGCCCGCTTCTTTTTTAAGTAAATTACGATTTACGTAGATGCTAATCGTCTACTACGTTGTCGTGAAATGTAATACGATTGATCCGTAGAACGAGCTTGCGTACGTGTAAGTGGAGAAAATCCCCTGGGAGAGCGACTAATTGCGCGTAAATATAATATCGCTCGGAATAACCGGAAGAGCTGACCGAGCTATCGGCTCTAACGAGATATGAAGATGGCGAGAGGCAAGAGAGAGGTCGATTTATTAATGCCCTTTTCGGGTGTAATCGAGCTGAATCCGCTCACACAAAGATGCCTGATTCCCTTATTTATGTCTAATTAGGCATGGAGGGTGCTGACTATCCGGCAGATTGAATTTTTTACGGGCTCTCAGAAGATTTTCCTTTTATCTGACCGATGTATAATTTATACTACAAAATCGATACAAAATAAAAGAGCAGGTCTCGAAGAGCAGCCCTTTAAGTGAAGTGTCATTACTGAAATTTTTTCAGTATCAATTGAAAAATGAACTTTATCCTCAGTTGTTATAATTTGCATTCTTTTTTTTTTTTTAAATCGGCAGCAAACTCAGACTGATCGAATACAAAACTTGTTAGTCGAGGCGCGGAACTTGGAGCTTAATCTTGTGAAACGCACCGAGGTATAAAAAAATCCGGTGGAGATAAAAAATAAACGAAGAAGGTCGTCGACGAGCAAAAAAAAGTAGCTTCCGGCGTCGGGAGTTAAGTAGATTCTAGATTTACTCATTGTTCGGAGTGTACACGCCGGGCTTGCGAAGCTGCCAACGGCGGGGATCGTTTGTACTCATCATCGTCGTCCCGTCGCTCGTTAATATTCATCAATTGCAGATTGTCATTCGAAAATGGCGGCGGCGGTGGGAGAGCCACCGAGGAGACGTCGTCTGGTGTAGACCTTAAAGCTGCCGGCGGGAAAGAGGCAGCAGAGAAATATCAGCCGTCGTCGCCTGCGTGTTCAGCCGCCCTCCCCACGAAAGAATAGTTCTGCAGCGAAAATGACGGGGCCATTATGTGCTCCCCCCTCGCCCCTCTGATCTCGATTTCTTTTATTCTCGCGCCCTTCGCCCGATCGCGAATGGCTCGAGGAGGGGAGAACAGTACCGGGAGGAGGGAAGACGCGCGAAATTCTCGGAGACACGTCTATTTAGAGCGAAATTACGAATTGTCGAGTTTGCAAGGAAAAAATGGTCTGGAGGAGATTAAAATGATAAATAATTTTTTTTTTTAATTGAAATATGTATAAATAAGCAAACAGGACTTGGTAATTGAGAGACAATACACTTTGTAGTTTTAATCTGTGCTTAAAACGAGTCTGATTTAAGCCAATGGAAATGTCAATTAATATATATTCAATAAAGAAGAAAATATGAATTATCAAAAATCGTAAATATTTTTAACATATAATATAATACCACTTTATGTTGTTTTTGCTGGTGATTTGTCTGAATTTCTCATTGCTTAAAATAATGAATTATACTTTTAAAGATTCATGTTTGTTTCACTTTAGACTAGATTGCAAAAGTTATTGAATAAAAAACAGTTTATTTCTATATACATTTATTTTAATTGTTTTGTTCAAAGGTTGATGGTGGTGTAAAAATAAAAGAAAAGTGAAGACACGCCGGACTATTTGAATAAATATCTTTATTACTTTATCTAGCAGGACTGTCGCATGCGAGTTTTTTCCCCATACTGATCCATGAGGAGGCGTCCTCATACTCGAGCGGCGATTTCCATAAAAGGCCAGCGCTTCTCGAATTTTCTGCGCGGAAAATTTTAAACTAAGTTATCGACATTAATTAAATTAATTACCTAAGTGTTTCGATATAAATTGTAATAAGTCGTCTCTCATGACAGCAAATCTGTTGTTTTAATTTTGTACATGTCTTAAAATCTGAGGCATTAATTATCTGATTATTTTTAAAACACTTATGCAGCAGTTTATAAAAAAAAAGAATTTCTACGGTTGAAAGAAATCAAGTCGATTTATTTAATCGATTTAATTAAAAAGCACTGATTAAAAATAACGAATTTTAAATTTGTTGAACAATTCACGAAGGCTTTACTTTTTTCTGAATAAATCAAGAAATAATTTGACTTTATTAATTGTTTAAAAATGAAGTGCCTAAAGTAAACTGATAAAATAAAACAGCGTTAAATGAAAACAATTATAAAGTAAAATATTTTTATATAAATTTTGAATTTTTTATCAAAATTTTCTGAATAGAGAATTAGAATAGAATAATTAGAAGCTCCTCTATGCAAATGAATTGCATTTACCAGACATTATTCAAGTCCGATTTTCTTATTATATCGAAGGGATTTTCAGACGTCCGACCAGCCTCCGGCACATACGCTCATGGACGCGCACACCCATACGCCGGAATGTCGCAGCCCGGGAACGTTAAATTTTCGAGCAATAATTTATCACTGAGCTATGGCGGGACAGTCAGCACTTTTATTGCTCTTCTTGGTCGAGGAGCGCGGAAAGAGAAGCAGCGAGGTGGGGTAGAACGCAGTGAAAACTTCGCGTCGTATATATACATATACACCATTATATGCATACATAGACACGAGGGTCGTAATATAGATATACACATAATACTACAGGCTCTTCGTTCCTCGGAATTCTGATGAATATTCATCGCACCCCAAGCCGACGATTCGCAGTAGACGAGATTAATGACGACTTAATTAGATGCCCGCGCGAGCGAGCCCTCCTCGCTGCGCCATCGTCGCGCGAAAAAGCGCGAGGAGCTTTTCTTCCCCTGTCCCGGCAGCTTTACATTTCTTTTTTTTCTCTCTCTCTCAGTTCGCTCTGGGCCTTTTGCTCGCGTACGTACGGAAACTCTCCTTTGCATTATTTTTTTTCTCCTCCCCTTTTATTCCGTGTATTTTTCTTTTTTTAGACTTTATTTCTTTCTTATTAAATTCTTTGTTTTTCCCCGGGGTAGCACTTTCATAATCTCGAGTATTTCATGCTTACTAGCTAAATTTCCGGGATTGTTCGGGAGAAAGGGAGGGAAGAGTTATTACGGCTCCGGCGCATTTGAAAAATTTTTCTAGGTTCCTTACTGCCGGAGGTAAGAGCATTACACATTCGAACATCTTTGTACATTTGAATGATGAAACTTTTTTTAGTTATTGAATTTTTTGCGTAATTTATATCTGGCTTTCTGTGAGAATTGCGCTATTTTTATAGTTTTACCGATGCAGTAAGAGAGGGCTCGGGCTCACAATTAATGGATATATTCGCCTAGGTGTTAACGAACGCAACGAATATGGATTTTGACGCCGCCAAACGAATGAGTTTCGGTGGGCTTGTGAATGGTACAATTGATAGCGATGACGCCAAACATTTGAAAATTCAATTTACCATTTATCAAAAGAATTTACACTTGCAAGATTTACGACTTTAATAAACTCGGGCTTATTGCCCTCTTCTCCGCAGCGAAATATTTTAACAAACAATTTTCATTTGCATAATATTTTTTTCTCTCAGTGTTGTAATTGCGATTTGCCTTTATAATTAGAATTAGTTTTAATCCTTCGGATTAAAATGGACGATTAGATCGACCTCGTTTTTAAATTTCTGGAAATTATCGTAATTATAATTGCACGATGAAAAAACTGTGGATCGATATTCAGAGAGTTTTATTAAATTTTCGATTGTATCAATAAGACAATGTAGTTTCATAATGCAATATGCACATCCTTGTAATCCACTGAGGATATCTCTATTCATTTCCGCAAATTGCTTTATCTCAATGGCGAATGTACAGTCAATATCGATATCCCGTTAAATTAGTTTCTAAAATTAATTCTATCCATGATAAAAACAATGTAATCTGGAAATATTTGCACCAATTAGCTATTCAAAATAAAAGGGGAAATTAGTATTCAAAAAACTACGCGACGAGAATCTGAAAAACCGAAAGAGAAAATGCAAAGATTAATCGAATTCCCCATATTTACAGTCCTGCAAATTTTCCAGTGAATTTTCGCGTCCAGCGTCGGCATCTTCGAACGTGCAAAAAAAAAAAAAAAAAAACGGGGGTGAGCGAGCATGCACCGGAAAAATTCAAATTCCGTTGGAGCAATGCGGCACCGGGCGCGTATTGAGTAATTGACGAAATAAAACAGCGCGAGGCGCCGCGAATAAAAGTCCATGAACGTTTCATCGGCCGTGAGCGGTAGAACCCCCGCGAATTTATCGACATAATATCGCGAGGAGATTTCGTGCCTGCAGTTCTTTCGATTAGGTTAAATTTATCGCCCGCTCCGGAAGCAACTCGATAAATGTTTATGAAAGCAGTATCGCTTAGCTTCAATTTTACCGAGTAATGGACACCTATTTTCCTTTATTCGCCTGCATTGGCTATGTAAATTTGTCTCGAGTCAATTTGGCTGACGCTTTAGGTTCTTTGTTTTTATTACTTATCACGAGTTAGCGTATAGTAAGTGACAATATTTAGGAAGAAAAGCGTGGAAATATGTTTCACCATTTTTTAATATGCTTTATATATATTTTAATAATTTAATAATTTAAGCAATCTAGAAAACGTGAACTAATATTTTCTGCCGTAATTAATTGTCAATGGTTAAATCTCTGAAAAGTATATTCGAGTATGCAAATAAAGCGGAGGTCGGGAAAAAATCATGTGCATATGTGATAATCGCATTATGAAATTCAGTCTGTGATAAAAAATTATCAATTTCCAAAGTTAATTTCAAAGGAAGATAGACACATTTTTCCTTTGTGTAATTCAAACTAACTCTTTTGCATTGAAGAGAATTTTAAAATAAGGAGTTTCCTTTACACTGAAAATAAGTGATATCAGTCAGTTACGATCAGACATATACGCAATATCTAGTTATTTTTTGTATTATTTAATCAATTGTTTTTTGTATTATTTTATGTTTAAAGTAATTCGATATACAAAAAGGAGTTTTCGTTAGTCAAGAGGATTGATTAAGAGATTTTTAAGTAGAAATAGGTGATTTTAGTCACACTCGAGTGTACCAACGCATCCATGAAAAAGTTCGCCCTTAATCATCCAAAAACAAAGCGATGGCGACTACAGCAGTCCTCAATTAATCGCACTCATGCTTCGGCCATTCGTAGATATATTTTTTACCTTGCCCAGGCGGCGATCGAATGAAAATTCTAATTCAATAAAACAGTAAACGAAGTCCACTCCATTCCAACCATCCACACTACAACAACTACCGTAGATCATTCGATTCAATAAAATGCTGCAGCATATCAGTGAAAAAAAATTAAGGAGTCGTTAAAAAAAGAAGAACTAAGCGCAACAACGACTGCAGTTCTCAATTAATCGCTCATCACGTACCTTCAGCCGTTCTCCGTATATTTTACGAACTTCGAGCTGATGAGCGGCTGTACACTCGCGCCGCTGGGCCAATAAGTCGAATCAAATGAAAATCCATCTCCTTTCATTTTCGCTCACTTATCATCCTTCCTTTCCGTCTTCCCGGCCGCGATGCAGTATAGACTGCTGCGCGCACGTCTGCGCGGAATTGCTCGTATTTCAAATAAAGTGCATACCCACATGGTGCCGGAAGGGGTGGGTATCTGATTGCAGGCTCGCGCCCCGCCCCGTCCGCTCCTGCTGCCCCCCTTCCATATTCGGCCCTCGCTTGGCAGTAATATTGCTCATTTACAAATGCTGCTAGTCCACCGGCTCAGCCGTGGCGACCTATTACCCTCTTATCGGAGGATCGACCTGTGTACAAAAAGCAATTAAATGATAATTAACTCGCTCGATGTTTTATGGCCGTTTTTTGGGCCTTTGTTGCGGGGCAAATATTGTGATTTTTCTTTTATGGTTCCTGATTAGAAATAATTTTGAGTAAATAGGAGCGAAGTTTTTAATTAATTGAATTACATTGGCTTCTATTTTTTTTTTTTTTTATGATTTTATCGCTTGAAATATTTATTCATTAAAGTAGATTAAATTGGAAGGCGTGGTTGATGAAATATATCGCGGAGTTTTGATAAGCCATTTTGGTTTGAAAGGTATACTATTTATTTATTTACATTATTTTATCGCTGTCGATTAATTGCTTGTGTGTTTTATGATGAAGATAATAGAATTAATGGATTAATTGTGAGAAAATTCGAATTTATTTCATATAGCGGAAATATAAAAATGACTGACTTATATATCGAGAATGATTAGGATTATTTATTTACTTAAATTTTTACGTAAGAGAATTAAATTTAGTAATTGTAGAGATTAAGTTATTATGTATGTATTTGCAAGTTCATGCATATAGACCCATGACATTTCATACAGTACAGTATAAGAATTTACAGTTAGCGTTTATTAGGGCTTACATAATAATATTAAGTATTAATTTATTTTAATCGTGCATGAATAATTAAATATATAATTACGGAATTTAATAATGAATTATGAAAATCGACTTGATTGTAGAATTTGCATTACAAGCAGCTGATAATATGTTCAAATAAATGAATATTAAAATCACTTTTGATGGTATCAGTAAATTAATAATAATCAATTGACGAAGTTACATACGATGTAAATCGAGTATTTAAAATTTAAATTTAATTATTTTATATCGTGAGCAATTTATTCCCATCAACCTTATTACATATTTACACTTATTTACTACATCAAGTCTAAAACATGTAAATTATAACAATGGCAATAGCTTTAAAATAGAAAAAAATCTTTTTAAAACGCAGATCACCCGTAATAATTTATCAGATCAACGACCTTCGAGAAATCAGTGTGCGAATGTAGCATCGATAAAAAAAAACCACTTATTAAAAGTTTACCGAGTGTTTGTAAAGTTGATGTACCAGACGTAAAGCCAACGATTTTGTCGAATTGATTTTAGTATTTTTTTTTTAATACGAACGATGCGGTTATTCGAAATTGTCAATTGATATCGAATCGTCGGAAAAGCAATGAACACCAGGTTTTCGCGACACGGGGGATGTTGATTACGATTGGATAACATCGCGCTTCGCAGTGCCGAAAGAATCATCGATGGCGTAAAACATTCGATTTATTGCGGTAATTTTAATGCCGACGCGAAACGATACTAAATTAACCAGAATTATATTGCCCTTCGTATTTTGCGCGTATGTGAAAAATTGCCGTTGTACATTGAGATATATACACTAATTATATAGATAATTGATTATTTGTTTTGTTTTTATACTAAACGGATTGCCTAAGTAAATGTCCAATAATTGCATAATATTTTATTAGCATTAATTAATTAATTAATTCTATCTAATATCTGTGTGTGAAATTCATATTGCTCAACTATTTATTTAACATTTTGACAATTATTCAGATTTGTACAATATTAAGTATATTCGATAGAATCATATAACGAGAGAAATATTCTACTAAAAGTGACTATTAAGTTTTATGATATAATTTACTAATAAGTAATTACATAAAAATTTATATTGCAATAAAATACGATAATATTTACTGAATGTTAGTCTGTCGATATTTTGCTAGACGTAAAATACTAATTTTTATTAATCTATGCAATAAGTACATACAAATGTTGCATTAACAGTCTGTGGAGATTGGATCAACCATAAACTGTATAAATTTGTGCCCCTGGAAAATGTTAAATTTCCTTTGTACACGTGAGTCACGGATGAAGACTTCTCCGAGAGCAATCCGTTCGAGGCAGTCTCGGTTTCGTTCGAGCTCGCCGTCCAGTTTTTCCTCGCTCTCCCACTGGCCAAAAGTTCTTGCACTCGCCACTCGCACTAAGTGCTTTAAGTGGTTTACCAGTCAGACCCGTGTGGAAAAACACACGCTAGCAACGTCTCAAAAAAAAAGAAACACACGCACGCAACTTGCCAGACTCGTTTTTTTTTTTTTAAATAAATAATCGACCGTCAAATCGGACTATAGTAAAAAATAAAGAATTTCGAGCGTCTATTCCTCACCACCAGAAGCGCCGCCTGTGTTGCTCGTGCATAAATGAAGATCGGATTTTAGCGGGGAAAGAAAGAAAGAGAGTCAGAGAAAGTTAAAAAATGGTGTAGGGTAGCTAAAGAGGCGAGCCGGCTAAAAATCTCGGGCTATTCGATATTCCCGGGGGAATTTCTTTCGAGTCTCCATTCAGGCCATTCTTAAGGTATGCTTCTCTGGTTTTAGCCGGGAGAAAAGCGGGAAACGGGATGTTCCGTTGAACGGCCGGCTTTGCGCCGCGGCGCCGGCTTATTCATTGTAAGCCCGGGCTCCCCGTGTCACTCTCTTTTCGTGCCCACTTTTCTCCGCGCGCGCTTTACTACCCGCGCGTTTTCAGCGCTCCCCTCCGAACGATACCTGCTCGGCGATTAAATTTCTTTAAAAATCCGACAAACTTTTTTTTTATCTCCCGCGAGTGTCGCTTGTTGATTTTTCGAGATTTTCCCAAGTATTGTCGATAACAATTACGCAAGTGCTTCGAATTAAATATAACGATTCTGCTTTTACTGAAACTAGTTTGGAAGGAAAGTATAATATAGTCGTAAAGTACAAAGTATAGTATGTAAATATTGTTTATTAGAGAAACTTCTATAGTTCTGGTTAGTATTTTATAGCGAACTCCTTTTTTTTTTGTACTCTGCAAATATTTCTATACTTACCTGTTTCTTTGTGCTCCCGGATTTTCATTAACTCCCGTTAAATGGATTCTTTGCGACTTTTGTGTGTCTACTTTACCACACATGTTACTTTTTTCTTTTAAATTCTTTTTTCTAAACGAGAAGGTTCTCCCCTCTTGTTCGCGAACTGCACTCTTTTCCTCGAGGAAACGAGCGGCTCTTCACTTTCCTCCGGTTTTGTTTATTCGCCCAGAGCTCCTCATTCTAGCCGCTCCGCACTGTAAAAGAAGAAACGCGAGTACTCGCTTCGTCCGTTTTCAATCAGCAAATTGACAGATGAGTGTGAATGCTCAACTAACTGCGATTAAGTTATCCCCTCCCTAGCTTTTCTATATACCCTTACTCAGCTGCCTCTCCGTTCGCTGCTTTCGATTTCGCTATCTTTTCAATTTGCAGCCAAAGCGAATGGTAGCCACATGCGTTACTTTTTCAAATTGAGAAATTTACTTCGCTTTTTTTTCGCTGAAGCGAAGCACTTTAAAAGAGCGGGAATAGGAAAGCAATAAATCGCTGTAAGGCGTATTGGAGAAAATTTAATGAAAATAAGCTTGGATAAACTTTTTTCATAAATACAGCAATAGTGTCTATCTCCGAGTGGAGTAAGTATCAGGAAGGAAGTTTAAATCACATTTTTCGAATGAAGTTGTAACTGATTTTTTTATGGTACACTCAAACTTTTAAAAAACGGAAAAAAAGAGACATTAAAAAAAATTTCTTTTAGAGCATTTTCTTCGTAAATCGTAAAAATTATAATAAATCTGTAGATCTACCCATAAAAATTATAGTAAAACACCCCGTAAAAATTACGTGAAAAAACTTAGTGGAGGGACGATTAGCTAACACTGAAAATTTGTAACTAAAATTTCTAGTACTTTGTAGCTAGTACTTGTATTATTATCCAAGCTTCTTCGCTTTTACGAGGAACGATTTGTAAAAATTACGCGAAATTTACAGTAATATTTACGGAGCTTTTCTCGTCAAAGTAGAAAAGACCTCTTACATTCAAGATCCACGTGAAAATGGCAGAGATTTTCCTGTAAAAGTTTCTAGAGCTTGCAACCCCGCGGCCAAGCCTTTTTTAGCGTAATTTTTACGAGTACTCTCCAAACACGAATAAGTTTAATTAATTCGACTTATCGCGTAAAAGAATCTCATTCGAAGTTAGTTTCACTTGTTCATATTTCGAGAGTAGCTTCATAATAATTTTTATCCAAGAAAACTTGCCGAAACTAAATACTAGACGTTGCAGTAATTCAACATCCCAAATGAATGTACATTGAAAGCGTAGACACAAAAGAATAGGCCGCGATGAAATCTGAAAATGCTTATGCCAGCGCGTGATGTTGCGCAATTCGGTAAATTTAATCGGGTCGGGCGCGAGGAGCGAGCGAGAGAAAAGAAAAACATCGAGGCGTTCATCCGGCTGAGTAGACTTTTGCCTCGGCTCCTCTGAGCCCGGGATTCCCCGACTCGGGGAAAAAAGCACCAAGGCGTTAAAAGGTTTTACCAGGCCCACTATAGAGCCGCGAAGATTTTATCGGATTTGCTCGGCAAGCAACCTGCGGGATACGCCGCTGTGAGTCTCGCGCGCATCGCCGTGGCCGAGAGCTTTCCTTCATCAGAAAAAGAAAGAAAGTAAGATGGGATAAATAATTATCGGATCTCCGGGTAGGCAGTGACACCGATCGATTCAGCTCCATTTGAGCTGATGCATTTATTATAGAGTTGATGTGTATATTCGATATCTTGTTGCAATTAAGCAACAATTAAATTTACAGTTTGAGATATTTTTCTTTTTGATATTGAGGTTGCAGCGGATTTTCAATGATGTTTGTATTAATAAAATGGATGATTATAGGTGGGCATGATTGTGAAGATTATAGACGCAATACAAAATGTTCAAAGTGGGAAGTTTTCGACTAGTATTGAAATTAACTTTAATGATAATACTAAATTAAGTAAATTGTATTGAAATATATTATTAAGTATTGTACATGGTTAAAATTATTTTTTATTATTTAATTCATATTTTTTAATAGTACACTGAGAGAAAAAAACTTAATAAAAATTGCTATTGTGATTAAGAAAGAAGTGTCAGTCTTAACAGGCGAGAATTTTTTGTATGAAAAATAGTAATTTTTAGTACAAAAATTCTAAAGATTACTTTTGAGTATCACAAATTGCTAATTTTCATACTAAGATATCTCGCTCGTCAAGACTGTCACTCATTTCCTAATCATAATAGCAATTTTTATTAAGTTTTTTCTCTCCGTGTACTGTAATTGCAGCTATAAATGCATTTCACTTATAGTTCAAAGAATAGTTCAAATATTTTCTTAATATTTCAATTTAATTCGATAAATATTTCTACAAGGATCCCTGCTGAAAGGGTCTTATAAAACTCCATAAAATGATGTAAAAACCGCACAAAATCCGATAATTCATTTATCTGATTTTATAAAGTTCATAAATTTTTAAAGCAGTTTATAATTACACTTCGAGACGAAGTACGTCGTTATTTTTATTTATTTTTTTTTCTACAATCTACTATCCATCGATTTACACATCTGATTTTCTAGAAAAATAATAACCACTTGGTTACAAACTATCAGATTGTCCTTTGTAAAGAAATTTTCAGAAACCACTTGCTGAGAAAAAAAAATCGGTTCGAGTCTTCGTTCCGTTAAGCCCGAAGATACATTTCTCCGCAGGACACCTCTCGATCGGAAAATGAGGTTCGCGGAAATAGGCGAGCGGGCGTGACGCTTCATATCCCTAAATTTCACATGCACAGCTCGATTCCCATATTTTCCCGGGTACAAGCGCGCGAAGCGGGAATCCTTTTTCTTCGTCTTGGATTTCGTTGGGGCTGCGGAGGGGGGCAACAGAGAAGGCGGCGGCCTGGGTCGCGGTGAGGCCGCAATGCTCGGAATGTTTAATACCGGCGCAACGACACGGCACTGAGTAATGGGCCGCCTCGGCTTCGGAATAAATCTTCCGGGGCCTCGTTGCAGCCACGTACGTATACGCGTTGCGCACCGAGCGGCCGAATCGAACGACCTACGTGATATGCCGATCTGCCCTTCGACGCCTTCGGGGATCTATGGAGTTTGTCAGCTTTTCTTTCGTTGACTACCTGCTGCTTTTTTTCTTTTTTTTTAGTGGCTATACGTATAGCATCTGTTTTGATGCGACGATATATGGCGACATTGTAGTTTGCATGATGATGGCGAAACATATTTTCGTTTTATCGTTATGTATGGAATTTTAAGAGATTGTAAATTCTTCATTATGGTAAGTAATAATATACATTTATAGACGACTTCGCTTTTAGTGAGCGTATCAAAGTGTTATTAGCAAAGTCAGTTTTATGAATTTTAGACAAATACTTATGTACACTCATATTTTTTTTAATGATAATATTAATTTAGAATTATTTTTTGTTGTTATCGACATGGACTAATCCAGTTTAATTTTTATGGAATTCTTTTGATTGTATTGATTGTCAGTAACTTTTCGTAAAATCTACGTAAAGCTCTGCATCATAAAAATTATCTGAATAAACTTAACTATTAGACTCTGGAACTTTTTACGAGAAAATAATTGTGAGTTTCATCTAAATCCTGGACAGTTGATCATAGCTGGTTTTTCTTTAAGCGAAAAGCTTTGTAAAAGTTATGGAGAACACTTTGAAAAGATTATACGGAGCGTTTCAGCTGTGTCTAATCGCTCCACGGTCACATTTATTTAAAGATACGGATAAAAAAGGCATTGATTTTCCCGTAAAATTTTCCAGTATCGCATACCGTGCCGCGATTACTTTTTTTTTACAGTGAGTTTCATCGTAAATTTTACGAGAAGGTTCCGTCGCTATCTATAGATCCAGAAACTAATGTTCTGTATTTGCCTAAGAATTTTCTTATAGCTTGTCGCACGATATGGTCGCACTATTCTGCCAAGATTTTTTACAGTAACCATTCAAAATTCATAAACAAACTTTATTACTCGAACTCCATAACATCGAGATGATAAAAAGCTAATTTATCGCATTGATAGATCATACACTGAACTATGTTCATATATGTATAAAGTATTATACAAAGCCCGACCACATGAATAAATTATAGTTTATTAATGTTTCCTGAGCGACGCGACCCGAAAGAAGCAGAAGAAAAACCACAGGGTATTATTATTGTTATTGTTATTATTGTTATTAATATTAATATTAATATCAAAGGAGAGAAAGAGGCAATAAAGTGATCAGGCCGAGCTTTCGCCCGGCTGAAAGCTCCGGTACCAGTTTATCGTCGCCAGCGCGTGGAGATTGGCGCGTCGATGGGGCTTTAATTAAGTGCGACGTTTAATTAAAGAAAAACAGCGCGTCGCGCTTGTTTTCCGCGGCTGAAACGCGCCCCGCTTACGACTGTCCCTGGCGCGTTCTCGCGCAAATGCTAATTAACGATCGATTACGCGCCGACGCGAAGTGCCACTGTGCGCCCCCCCCCCCCCGGCGGTTCTCGGCCCGGGGGCTGGAAAAAAAAATCGCAGATTCTATTTTCATCAATCGACTGCGAAAACCAATTAATTACTTTCGTTAGCGAGCGAGCGGCGCGAAAAGATAAAACGGAGCGCGAAAGCAGACGTCGCCGTGGAGTGGAGGTGAGCACTTTTCAGAGCTGAGGCTGAATGTTTACCTGCAGAGGGTTATTCTAATTCTTGATATTTTTTTTTAGTCGAGTAGCGAGTGAATTTTCTTTCGGTATTTAATTAGTAGATGATGATTTCAGGATTTTTCAAGAATGGGAAGAATGTTATTTTATCTCGTGACTTCTAACGGAGAAACACACGATTCAAAAAAAGCTTATTTGAATATTTAAAACATTAGAAAAAATTAAACTCTTCCAAAAACTGATTAATTTTGATTATCGTACGATTAATGTGTGAGTTATGTCAGCTTCTGCGATACACTATTCTTTGTTAGAGGCGACGTTAAAGTTCATCACTTCTATAATTACATTTTTTTTTTAGAAATTAAGAGAATTTTAAGATACTATACCTTTAATAAATAAGAATTTATATATATTATCAGTACTGTCAAATAAAAGTTTGATTCACAAATTTGTTGAACAGTAAAATACAGGATTTACGTGAAAATTAATTTTTATTTATCTTGCACTGTCAAGAGACAAAATTCAAATTCGAGATGGGATCTCGCTAGAGCAAACAAAACTTCCCTAGTGGTCTATCAAACTTGAAGTCATTGTTAATACTGGCTTAAATAAGCACCGTCAGCTAAGTCAAATTACATCTTATAAAAAATTTCTATCGCATTAATATACACATTTACCCAATGAAAAAAGAAATGACAATTTTCACATACATTCAAATCAGTTATTTGATCAAACGCGAATGAACTCATCAATGCAAAAAAATGCTTAAAATAGTACATTTTTCACGTAAAAATTCATAAAGAGGATTTTTTTTTTAAAATCCATTATTGGCTATTGGCTCATTGCGCGTACACCGGGAATTATTGAATATTGTTTCATTAATTCACTGCACATCCGCGTAAATGTAGAACTTCGTAAATGTAAAAAAAAGGGAGGTGGGTTCGATACATCGAGTCAAAAAAGCTCGCGCAAAAAGCTTCGCTTTCGAAGGCACATAATTTATGCGGGCGAAGGCCGTTCAAAGGCATTTTCGTTGCTCTATATTACAAATGCAGCGAACGTTAAATTCTCTATGCTCTCGCTCGTTGTTTAACTAAAAAGCTCCTTGCCCATTTTATTATTTCGTCCCCTGCTGTTCGAATTCATTTTTTAACATTCAAAGTACACTTGACTTCAGTCTCACATAAAATGTAGAAAGGAACTGAAGTAACAAACTGGATTACTCATCGAAAAATAGGAAAAGGGGTACATCGAAAGGAATAAAAGGAGGGTAGGGTCATTTTAGAGGATAGACTTGCTCGCGATAGGAGGTGAAATTGCCAGCATGGCAGGCGACGTTTGTGATCTTTTCGATGATGCTGGTGGTGAGTTTAGATCGTAAATCAGGCCCCGAAGGTACCCAGCGATCCGTGATGAGGAAGTTCTTCTTCTTTTTCTTTGGTTTTTCGTCGTAGGGGTCGGATCGGTATTTGGGGAAGCTGTCAAAGCAGCCTGAATTCGGGCCCAACGGGGCCGGCGGGAAGTAACGATGGAATAGCAAATGAGAAGCTCCGTATTCCATTTTCTTCGATTTTTTCTTTTTCGATAATGATACTTCGCTCGCTGGCATTGACAGCATATTCGTTGAATATGGGTTTTCTGTGAAGTATTGCTTCGGCTGGACGTTGTGGTAAAAGCGTCGTCTTGGATCATCTGTGATAAGCGAAATACTTGTTTACGAATACCAATTTGATTTGAATGCTATTTTTTATTCCATTGGCTACTGGTGGTTTATTTAATTTAGGAGATTAACTGATTTACTTAATGCCGAGTTCGAAAAACTTTAGTATAGGGGATTTATTTTTTAATAGTAACTTTTATCTCAGAAATATATATTTTTTTAAATTATTAATCAAAGTTAATGTGCCAAAAATTTATGTTCAATAAATATTTTATTAATATTATTTTGCATGAAATTAATCTTTGATGGTAATTTTTAAATATGCATTTCATATAATAATTTATTCATTAGATTATTTACCGCATTTGCGGTATTAATTTTTACGCACAAACTCTTTCATCGAGCGTAAAATAAATAAAAAAAGAAATATTCATATAATTATAAATAAATAAAAATCAGGTAAATATTAAAAAGCTTGAATAAATTCAGATCGTTATCGGCACGTCGAGTTTAAATTTTTATATATTCAATCAAGACAGTTTTTATGGATAAAGATTACAAAAGTTAATTATAATTATTAAAAAAATTTAAATAGTTTTTTCAAAATTTACTGCAATTCTAAAAATTCTTGCTACAGCTCTTATATAAATTTTACAAGAAACTGTTCTACTTGTTTCAATTATGTCACTCCGTGAACACATTAAAATTGATTTTTGCAATTTCGTATATTTATTCTCTCTGTATGCCAATACTCCAAATACTTTACCCGAAAAAACAATAAGAGGACCAGCCTGGATTTAATTGAAAAAATACATTTTCCAGTATAATAGCTATAAAAATTTTATTCATCACTTTTGATTACTGGAACGTTTTACACTTTAAGTACCGAAAACAAAATTTTGTAGACCTGTGCGCGCAAAATGTTAGACAATTACTAATATTTTGCACGTAAATGTCTACAATAATTTTTTTTCTTTTTTTTTCAGAACAGCGTTACATCTGAGGTGAAAGTTACGAAGAGTAACAAGTGGACAAGTAAATAAAAATTTAATGATATTTTTGATGGAATAATAGTAGAGATAAAGACCATTGTTTGGGTCCTAATAGTGTATAAATAGCTTAAATTATGTGAGTACTTAAAGTGTAAAAACTGATGCATACAATTTTTTTAGCTATTATACTGGAAAGTGTAATTTTTTTCAATTTAATCCAGGCTGGCCCCTTTAAGAATTTAATATTTCACAAAAAAAAGAGAGCCATTTAAACTGAGAGATCTTGACAAAAGTAAACAAGAAATAACCTGCTGGCCCCTTCGGGAACACTGGCTCGTAAGGTTCAGCTTTCAGGTAGACACGCTGGTAAGGGCTTAAACAGATGTCGACGTATCCAGGGCCACCAAGAGGATTCGGCTTTATCTTGCAATTCGGCGGTATTTTCTCGGGCCTCTCGGCGGCGGCGGTCTGATCTCAGGACTAAAGGCCTTAGGCTGTGGACCCAGGCATCCGTACCAGTCGTCGGGCGTCGAGTGCCATTTCGACCCTCCCGGCGGTATCAACAGCTTCGGTCTTATCTCCTACCAAATTCATACAAAAAGAAATAAATAAAAATTCAGCTCACTTCCAAAAATCCACTCTCCTCATTCATTTATGAATGGAGCGAGGACGTAAAGTCGCTCTTCTGGCACCTTGCCACCCTGTTTCTTTTGCGACTTGACCGGTCGGTCGAGCATCACCTCCCCGATGAACAGCCGCTGAAAGCGGCTCTCGAAGAGGCCGCCATGCTTATTGCAACTTATTTGCGGGCCTTTGCGGAGATTCGCGCGCAATCCGTCGAAGCGGGGCTTCGGCGCATACGGCGCGAACGGTCCCGGCGGTGGTTCGTCAAAGAAGCCTGTGAAAGAAGCGGAACTGCCTTAGCCTGCGGGAATCGATATACATACATTCAGACCGAGATCCTCATTTGCACTCAGCTCTTTACTTTACTTACCTAATCGACATTTAATCTGCTGCTTAAGTAACTATATTTAATAAGTTTCCTTTTTACCTCTATAGAAGGCGTTTTAAAATGACGTTAAAGCAGCAGGTGGATTAGACATTTAGATTTTTATGAAGAATAGTAAAGGAATTGCGGGTCCAGGCTTTTGAGTACTGTTTTCGTATACTCCCTATTGAAAGGGTCTTATAAAACTCCATAAAACGGTGCAAAAACTAAATAAAATCCAATAAATAATTTATCGGATTTTATAAAATTTGAATATTTTTATAGTATTTTATAAGATTGTTTCCTCGGGGCTGAAAACAAATTTGTTAATTTTAAGAAAATGATTTACTTGAATAGTACTTATTAAATATACCTTTGAATCAAGTAATGATTTCGTTAAAACTAAATGAATTTATTTGTTTCTAACTAAATTTAGTAGTTTCAAGAAAATAATTTTTGACCCAATAAAATATTTAATAAGTACTGTTGAAATAAATGATTGCTTATAATTAACAAGTTTTTCTCTCAGTGTACAGTGAAGAACGACGAAGTATTAGAGTCTAATGCTCAAAGTTCTCGAGTACATTGAATACTGATCTTATTTTCATCTAAAACATTGCATTTCTTTATATCACGATAATTCAGTTTCCATAAAACCTACTCAGCTTATTCACAAAATAATTAAATAAATAAATAAACAAAAGCGGAGAAAATTACTAATAATTAGAATACTATACTTTAAAAAATCATTATAACGTGATTATGATATTAAGAATAACACCCGTTGCACCGCGATATTTTTGACGTAAGAAAATAGTGATTAAACTTTTAGAAACATTGATCATCTAGAGTTCTCGTACTCTTTCAGTATTTTTCCAAAATAAAAAGAAATATACAAGGAAATCTTTATCTTGCTTTTAATATTGAATATCTAGATTATTTTGTATTTACAGGGGAGACTTTAATAATTTTTTCAAACTAAGCTCACAAAGTGCAAAAGCTCGAACACGAATTTCGCAATAACAGTATCAGTATCTAGTGCGGATAGAGAGCACATTTCCCTCTTATCGATTCATAGCTTCCGAAGGGGTGAGTATCGTGTTTAGTTTAATACCGACTCGGTCGAGGTCTAATCGGCCGTAGTGCCTTCCCAATTCTTCATCATCCTCGTCGTCCATGCTGCTCAATTTCGGTCGCGAGGTGGAATTTTAATTACACTTCAAATTTGCCTTTTCATGAAATTCGCCATAACCTTGTTATCTCTCACATTGTAACAGTTTGAAGTTTGCTTTGAAGCGTGGTATAACGCACGTTATGCCGCGTACGCCGCGGACTCAGAAAAACTCGGTCACGCACGAAAATTGTTACAATGGACAAATTTTAAAAAAAAAGTTAAAATTTTTCAACAAAAAGATAAAGAAACATGCAATTTATTTGAAAATTTAAACGCACTGGGAGAGCGATAAAAAAACTTACAAAAGTACCACGGAATTTGTTATCAGTCAAGAATTCCAGATTAAATCGCTAGAATAGGGGGGCGTACACTGAGAGAAATGTTTTGGAAAAATGACTGTTATTCTAGTAAAAATTAGTATCCAGCCTGGGAGTGGAGCCACAGACTGTATTTAGTGAAAAAATTGCCATTCTATATTATAAATTGTACTAAAATTCCTGTAATAATACTAGAATTTCTAGCACATATTACTAGTATTTTACAATACAGAATGATAATTTTTTGGCTAAATGCAGTCTGTGGCTGCGCTCCCAGACTGGGTAAGAATTTTTCTAAAATGTTTCTCTCAGTGTACAATTAAAGCAAATATTTTGAAGTTATGGGCCATAAAAAAAACTAAGTAGAGAGGAACGATCGGTGAATGAAAATACGAGATTTTCCTTTAGATCTCGCTTTTTTTTTGTTTCGGGTGGATATAATACCAAGTTTGACTCAGATAGTAAAACTGGCTGCGTGCTTTGCTTCGACCAGCTCGGCCCATTAAGATAAGAACCTCGTAGTGGTGCCACGTCGTAAGACTTGGTGCCTCCTTTTCTCTTTAAAAACTCGCCACTAGCCAGCGTGCCAGTAAAACCTCGACGAGTATTTGTTTATGAGACTCCGTTGAAAAAGGAACAATCAAACTTTTACTGTTATGCATTTTCACTAAAAAGCATAAAAGGTTGAAATTTTCATTCTCGGAAGTCGAGCAGCGTAGTGTATAATATATGGCGTCGTGTGCTTTAGAATAGCGAAATGAGGATATCGGAGCAGTGTAAGAGAAGCACAACGGTATTGATTTTAAACGAAAATGCCTTTGTCTCCGAAAGTCATAAGGGAGTTAAGTTCTCAATAATAGTATTTCGTTATGACCTACCTTAAATCTTAATAATCCTGTGAGGAATTGCATAGATTTGAATTAATTGAAAATTATTGTATACCGCCTGTTCTGGGTAAATTCGAAGCTTCTGCAAAAGCATTACTTCCTATAAACGTATCAAAGTTGCAGATTCACTATGATCAAAGTTACCTTTTTATTAAAAATAGTAGTAACCTTAACTTCCCTTATCATTATAATTAAACAAGTTTAGGTCGCAATAGTTTGAAAATTTAATTTCCATCACAAGTATAATTCCAATAAATTAACCAACCACTTCTTCCTTTAATTATCGTCATCGAATAGATTAATTAAAAAAAGAGAATACAATAAAATTATAAACGCGAGCAAAATCAGTGTTCGAGTAAAATTTTTCTTTCTTACACGCGATGTTATTCTACTAAACCCGGTAAGAAGTTTTACATCGAATAATCGATGGAAGCTATAGAGATAATCGCCTAGCGTAAATGATGAGAGCCAGGATGAACCTTGAATTAGCAAAGGGAAAAAAGTTAAGCCCCGAGAATAGCCGTGTTCGAGGCAGCGTAAGAAAAGAAGAAAACAAGGGAGGGACAATAAGGACTTGTCGCTCGGGGGAAAAAAAGGCAGAGAAAGAGATGGTGATGACGACAAAAACGTGGGGTAGTCGAATCGATCGAGATTAAGCCGTTATGCCCGGAAGCTCCAGGGCGCCACGGCAAGTGACTTGCTCGCTTTTCCACCTGTATATATGCGATGATGCAGCGAGCGTTTAATTTGCAAATGAGAGTGCCTTGGTGGGCCGCAAGACGAGGCTGTGCAGCCGCAGAGTCTCACCTCCGCAAGTACGCTCGACTTGCGGAAGGACACTACCGACCCCATCCCCCCACCCTTCCTCATACACAGTCGGCCGGCTCTTTGGTCTGTGAAACGCCCCGAAATTACTCCAATTCGAGGGACTGATAGCTGTGATTCTTGCGATTTCTATTTACCTTTATTTGAGGACTTTGCCCAAGTAGTATACGTTTTGTTTAAGTCTGATTTAACATTATTATCTGATTAAATATACCAATATTTGGTTGTGAACTACTTCAAGTTGTAGTATAAAAAAAGAATAGGGATCAATTATTCTAATCGACTCTTGGAATCTTAAAGATAATGATGAGAATAAAAGTGACGCGAGTTATTCGAAATTTTATTGCTTCTGAACTTACCTCGTGGTTATAATGTGCGATCGATCGAATCATGATGTATAAAGATTAGAATAGCGGTGATATATAGAAAACAGAAGAATAATTTTTTAAAATTACAAGCAGAGTCATTTTTACACGAACTACTCTGTATTCTCTACACTGATAGAAAAGATTCTTTAACCCAAAGTCTTCGCGGCTTTAAAAAATAATTTTGTCATAGTATTTGAAAAAAAGAAGTATGCAGTAGCATTAAAGAAATATTTCTTAATAGTTAATGCGCGATCGTCTTTACTGACAAAAATCCTGTGGATGGCTTAATTGTTGTTGATGGCTTGTAGTTAATGCACCGTTTCTTTACATCTAATACCTACACCTTTGGACTATATTAAATGCGCACGGCTTTATATTAAAGACACTGGCTTCGGATCAAAGGATCTTTTCTATCAGTGTAAGTACTGAGTAAAAAAATCTAGAAGTATATAAATATTTGTATCGATTTTTCAGATTCATTTTTACAAGAAAACCCTCTTCTACGAATTACCATACAATAATCGAAAGAAAAAGGAAATTGTAATAGAAAAACCATAGTAACTTTTACAAGAAAAGGATGAAATACTTCTTAAATCGTCCACCATTGAGTCTGATCGATGCTGCCGCATCGTCGCAAGTCCGCTGCATCTACAAAAAAGGGGCTAATCGTACCAAGGTCTGAATCACGGTGAGAAAAAAAAAGTTTTAAAGCACTCGTTCGAAGTCGGAAAAACTTGACGGATCCTTTATTACCGTCCTATTTGTAAATCGAAAAGGAATAAGCCCTACGCAGAAACTAAAGTGAGCGAGAGAGATGAAGACCCGAGAGATAGTACAGTCACAGAAGTGGAATAAATTGAAAGGGAATCGTTGAACAGAGCGCTCTCGAAATGAGGAATTGATTCCGAAGCAAAGTTTATCCAGGCCTGGGCATTAGGTCATCAGCTGGCCTCGGTTTCTCTATCTCGCTGCCGGTATATTTGCGCGTGTCCACACTGAGAAGGGCCGAAAGGAGTAGCCTGGCGAGCAGGTGAGCAGCCCCGGCTCTCAAAAGAGAGTCGCCGGCGATTGGGCGCGCTCGTGAACAGGGGGTGGGGGGGGGGGCATTGTTGTCCGGAGCTCGGGTCAGCACGTCGACAGAGAACGTCCATTACTTCATCAAACCCCGTGCTCGTGCTATGTGACCCAGCGCTCTACACCCAACGACACTTGCACGTGTAAACAGCTTGACCCTTTGAACGTCCGCAAATGCGATACTGGCCGCAGCGCGTATAAGCGTCCGGGCCTGGCCAGGTTCGTATATAGCGGCCATAATACAAACCGGACGCCTCGCACCCTCAACGAATTGACGCACTTTGCCAGTTTGCTCTTGTTCGGTCGCCTCGATTGCTCAGCCGGACCCAGCCACCTATAGTTTCTCTTTGTACCGAATCTGCTTTAGTGCTTATTAAACGGATACGCTGTATGCTGTCGCTTTTTTTACATATGCATCGTTTGACACGTGCAGTCGTGTTTCAGATTTGTACGATGATGAATTTTTAGTGGCTTACGTCCATGTCACTCTGTATATCGAATGGTGTGTTACTTCGTCAATTTTTGTATTTAAAAGTTTATTTTTCTACCGAATCTGCTTTAGTGCTTATTAAACGGATACGTTGTACGTTGCCACTGTTTTACTTATTCATCGTTTGACACGTTCAGTTGTATTCCAGATTTGTACACTCACATAAATGGATTCTTACACTGAAAAAAAAATTATTAATTTTAATGAAATGATTTACTTCAATAGTACTTATTAAGTATTTTATTGTTTTCGTAGACAAATCCACTTAAACGTTATGTACTTAATTTTAAAATTAATTTATTATATTTTTGTTTTTATGACATTAAATGGAAACTAATAATTAATGAATCAATTTAGAATTTTTCATGCAGTCTATTTAGTGGAAGACGATAATCTGCTTATTTGAAGAAGAAATCGTTTACGTTTCAGTAAATTAATCGTAAATGATGGTCCCCTTACAATAAGTAAATTCTCCAGTACTATTTAATGAATTCTTCTAACAGTTAGATTAAATTTTTGTGAGTGTACGACGGTAAATTTTTAGTGGCTTGCGTTGTTATGAATTTGAATATCGAATGATTTAGTTTCGATCGTGAGGAGAAGAATATATTACTTCGTCTATTTATATTTAAAAATTTTGTTTTTAATTTTTCAATAATTCATTTTTTTTGTTTGTTTAATTTAAGTGTAATATACTTTTAAGCGGAGTGAATATTTTTTTTGTTTAAAAATATATTAATTAAAATCTGCACTTTTTTCGGAGGGCGCGGCTATGAGAAAGCGTCGAAGGGACCGGAAGCGCGAAACGAAGCATATAGCTGCAGCTGTGATTTAATCGCGGCGCGTTTTAATAGACACGAGAGCCCGGGGATTAATAATGCGAATTCCCTTAGGGCGACGCCAATTTAATGGATACGGCGCCACGATGCTACCGCGGCATCGATATCATTCTGCCGTCCACTGGCGTTTTCTCTTTCTCTCCGCTCTCCCGTCGTCTTTCGCTCGACCGATCGTCTATTCGTTTCTTATTTTATTCTACAAAGCAAATCATAAATTATTTTGAAATGCAGCTTTTCGAACAATACCTTACCCAGCTTTTTAAAGCATTTTATTCCGTAATATTTCATTCAACATTTCATAATATTTTATGATATTAATAATGCAACAAGATAAATGAGATAAAAGTTTTTTAACACAACTGTACGATTTAGATCCTTGGGCGTTTGACATCCATCTGCAAGTTAGAACATCCTGATGCATATACTTACTCGTGCTTTGGAAAACTAATGCTTTATCCTCTAATCTCAGAAAATCACTTCTCGACGTACGCAATGCGTACGCATTGACAACAGTCGAAATAAGTTTTCTACTGCGTTTTTTTTTAACCTGACATTGAGGAATTGCTGGAAACAATCTTCAGAGCAAAGTTTCAATTTTAGTAAAACAATTTAATTTTCTATGAAATTAGACCTGGATATCTGATCAAGTGCACGCAGAAAATTGTTATATTAAAATTGTTACCAAAATAAGAACTAATTTGATAATTATAAAAAAAATATAATACTGTCAGCAAATCCTACTATAAATAATTTCAAATTTAATATTCGCTGTATAGCAATTTTCATTATATTTACAAGTTTGTCTTTACGTTAGTAAATAATATAAGAGGTACAGTTTTTAATACAACATTTTTATTCATAACTTCGCGCGCTTACTGTCGAAACGCCACGATCGTTCCTTTCACAGAAAAGCGAGGCTTATCGGATTTCTCGGCACAAATCGCCCATCGCCGTAGAATAAAAGACACCGGGAAATGGCGCGGCATGGCTTTCCGGCTAAAACGCACGGCTCAAGCAAAACTTCGACGTAATTATCATGAAAAACATTTAGCGCAATCCGTGCCGGGTCGCGACGTTATCACCGCGCGGCTTTCACTGCGCGCTCCCCCGCGCCATCCTTCACTCACGGCCATTAGCGAATGCGCGCCACTCAAGCAAATTAATGCAATTAGGGGAGCGAACAAAAGGAGAAAATTAGAAAAATAAAGAAGAAAGCCGCGCGGGAAACAAGAGCGGCGCGCGTAGAGAAAAAAGTCTCGGCCAGGGTAAACAGGGCGCGAGTCGCGGAAAATTTTCAGCTGCCGCCAGGGCGAAAAAAGTGCAGCGGACGAGAAAACAAAAAGAACGGAAGAAGAATTCAACGAAATGAGAGGGGAATTTTCGCCGTAAAAATATGCGTGTACGCGCGCTTCTGCAGATTAGGCGGTGACCGCGAGCAAAAAGACGCGCGCCGCCTCGCGTAGGTATATATGCGCGCGGGGAAAACAAAGTCCGCCGTGACTTTTCCTATTTCGCAAATTATGCAGAGGGACAGACGAGGAGAGGGTATAAGTTGTCCAGCCGCGCTGGGGAAATTATGACAAATGAGATTTGTCGGTCTACGTCTTTCTCTCTTACTACCGGCGCCGCGTGTAGTTCGACTTCTGCGTCCCGCGAACGCCGAGTAAAAAGGAAAGAGAGAGAGAGAGAGAGAAAGAGAGGAAAAATCGGCGCGCACGTGTGGCAGCTTATAGCGGCCTCACCGGGACAAACAAAAATCGCGCGAGTACGCCAAAGGGAAATCCTCCGGGGAAATCCCATTGGAGACGTCGTTGCAAAAAAAAAGACAGCTGCGACGTGCAATCAAGCCTCACTAATAATCCCGCGCGTTTTTTGGACTCCCTTTTAATCTTTTTTTTTTGTTTTACGGCAAACCGTTGGCTGGTTAAGTAAGTATGTTGCTATTCTTTTACGACTTCGTTTTATATTGCCTTTTTCCGTTTTTTTAACGGCGCATAAAATATTTTTTTTTTTAAATATAAATTTTCCTGTTCGATGACACGCGCTGTAAAACAAACAATAATACACGGAAATTAATTGTTGTAATTACAGTTGTTACTTTTAGAAGTTAAACGAAATAACGCGAATAAAAAAAAGCGTGCGCAAAGTGCAGTGTTTGTTATTTATCGTGGCACTGGTTATAATTGGAACGAAAAACAAGCACGAGCCAGAAATAATAATTTTGTTTGTCAATTTAATATAATGCCGCCGTGTCTTTATAATTAAAGCGCTACTTTTGTATAGCGGTTTATTTTTCTTTTGTTGTTCCGGTCATTGAAGTCCGTTCCGGTAGCTGTGGTTGTTTATTTCGTGGTAATATTTTTACATCAAGCACACCTAGATCGCCGCATAAATTTTCTTAATTTCCCAAGTTTTGTTAACTTTAATATTAGCAAACAGAATATTTATTTTGTCAAGATCAGTTACCGGGCGAACCTTTGAATAATAAATAAAAAAATCAAAAGAAGATTTATCGCTACCGCCGCTACAGAATTGGATAGGCATTGGTATAACCATTTCGCATACTAAAAAGAGAGTTCAGCTGGTCTTTTGCGCAACGACTCTCGGAGCATCAAATCGATGGTCATCAAATCGCGAGATTTTCCGCAGCGGCGTAATCGGCGCTCAGGTATCGGCACAGGATCCGGAAACGAGAAAAGGCGCGCAGGACTCGCTCGTCGCTCATCGGCGACTCTTCCGTCATTTGCTCAAACGAACGCGGGCCCAGAGAGCGATAGACGAGTCAGGAATCCCAATTCCCAGCTCGAAACAGGCGCACGACGTTCGTGCGCGGATCGAAATGCGGCAAAGCGTTAAATCGCGTTTGCTCGGATGGATAGGTAGTGCGCGGCTCGCGGGGGAGGCGTACGTCCCCGGGCCGTCGATCGATCGCCACGCTGGTCCTGCTCTCAGCTGCGAGTCGCCTCTCCCTTTTTTTATTCTGTCTCCCCTTCCGCGAATTCGTCGATTCGAACGAGTTTTCTTTTCCTTTTTTTTGTCCGGGATACGCTATAGCCTTACCGTCAACGGCGAACGCTGTTGTTTCCTACAGATACCCTTCTCTTCTTCTTTTTTTATCTTGACCGTTACAGCAGGGTCCCTAGAGTTCCGCTGGAGCTGTGCGGGTATAGTAATGGCACAAAAAAATGCGCGCGGATTATTTTTGGTGTTCCAATGAGAGGAGATAAAGCGGGACGGATATTGCTGGTAAATTTTATTACCCGAAATCCGGCGGAAGTTACTCGGGTATAAAACGAACGGGAGGTGCGTCTTCAATGCGACGGATACCCCAAGCACTCTTTCGGATTATGGAGGTGGAGCGCCCCAGTGGGAATAGTAAAGCAGTCCTTCAAGAGTCTCCCGTGCGTACTATGAATTTTATTGTATTTTTTTTTCTCGATCGTTACAAACAGTAAACAGCGAATACTGACATTAAGGTATTTCTCCGTCGCTCGTGTGATTCTTTTTTTTTTTTTATTTTTATTTTTATTTCTCTCACTCTCCATTTCTTGTGTACAGTGTATAGGGCGTGATTTATTTGTGCTCGGCCCTCGTCATTTGCTCCTTTGCACTTTTAAAACTTCGCCGCAGTTCACACTCTGCTTACTTTTCTTTTAGTTTTAAACGCTACGCTTGTGATTCTTTTTTTTTTCTTTAGTATGAATAATAGTCGCTTATAGGGCATCGGGTCGATGCGTAAGATCGCGTGAATATACAGGCTACAATGAACGTGACCTATCGGAATGAGATGAGACAGTGGAATGAACTTTACAAAAAACAATGCTACGACCTTCTGTTCTTTTTCCTTTTTTTTTCTTTGTTTGTTACAAAAGAGTCAAACTTTTTTATTTGCACCGGTCGGTCTCCTCCGCCTCTTGTGCGTACTTCGTCCGCTCGTGGAGGAGGAGCGGCGGCTGCGCTAAACGCTGTGCTCGTCGTTGGATAAGTAGTGTACTTTTTGCAAACCTTTTTCGGTTTTTCCTTATTTTATTTTACTTTTTTTAGGTATACGGAGAAAAAATTTTCCGTGAAAATGTCATTCGTGATACTCGTTTAATGTATAACGGTAGGTAAACGCGAGTTGGGATTGTCTATCGAATAAAAAATTATTTAAAAAGTCACTTTATCGACTTATTTGTTATGCGTGTAATAACAACTCACTGCTTTTTTTTTAATAGTATACCAGCATTTTGATGTTTTTTTTTTCCTTCGAAATAATATTTTGTTTATGTGCTTTTATTTTTATTCCTCGTTAGATACTGCTTGTTAATCGAGAATTTAAGTAATTTTCAGCACCAATCCCGTTTATCTTTTATTTTTTGTTATTGTTAATTCTTAAACTATACGTTAGTTCAAATGAAAAAGTGAAATTAACGAAGCAATACATTTTTCATACACACTCTGTTTTTTTTTATTGAACAAACTCGTCGCTGAACAAAGAATGGCGTCTTTTCGATTGAAAGATTTTTCTCCGTCTCGTCATCACTTAAACATGTAGGATTTACTTAAAAGTATTCGATGTCGCTTCTCCCCTCTCCACCGTTGATCGGCGATTCTCGAATTGTTTCCGCGTTGCCTATGTACTAAGCACTTACGCTTAAAGCTATTCATAAGGATATACGTCCTCTTTTTTTTCTTGTGATCCACTATTGTTTTATTTTATTTTTAATTTAGTTTTTTTTTTAAACTTTTTACAACTGTTATTCTTTTTAAGTTATCACTTTATTAGAAAGTCGCCATTTAGTTTCGCCAAGTTGCCTTCGCCTCTCACGTTTGCTTCCGATGTACATACAGCCGCACCTCGGGATATTAAAAGAGCGGACATGATTTTGCAATTAATTTCTGGTTTGTATCGTTTGTTGTCAGCTGGAGGATCGACAATAAAAGAGTGTGAATAATTTGAAAATTTTCTCGCAAAAGTATCGGTTTTAATGCGGCAAAAGGCCGATATACACGCGCTGGGTCTGTTTAAATGACATCCTACGAAAAGCTGCCTGGCGCTAAGTGGGAGTAAACACGCTGCCGCATGCTCACAATTGGCCTTTGACGCGCGCATCCGTTGCAGCTTGGACAATCGAATTTCCATTTACCCTTTTGCGCTTCCAAAGAAATTTTACCGCACCAACGCGCTAACCGACAATTTTGAGTGGTGATTTTATAAGATATTTCTTGTTCGCTTTATTTTTTAACAGTGGGTTTATAGCGGACTCGTTATCTTCAGTTTAACGAACGTTGCTTTGTATATTTTACAAAAGAACCTCTGCCCGAAAGCCGTAAAAGTATACACGAAATAAGATTCAAGGTGCTTGTAAAACAAGGACTATAAAATTTCACTGTACAAGTACGAAGATAATAAAAAAAGAAATCACTGAAAGCGAGTAAAGAAAATATGTTAAAGCTAGTTCTTGCAGGTAATTCGATTTAACATTTTAATGAAAATTTTATTGGAACTTTTTTATTGAATAATTTATCTGCATTTCAAATATGAGACTGATTAAAGGACTAGTTATTTTTTACATTTACGAACGTATCGTAAAACTTTTATTTATTAATCGTAAAAATACGACGAGTTCTGCATTCATTTTGTGTGCATTGCGGTACAGCTTGTAATCAATTGAATGTGACATAAAATTATTATAAAAGAATACTTATTTCGCAAAAATCATTCGATCTATGCTACAAGTCATTTAATCATTTAATTTAAATTAACGATAGTTTATAACAACTTTTTTAAGTTGCCTTCTACCAAATTCATCCAGTCGTCTAAGAAGTATCTTAACGAGCAATAATTGACATTCCTTACCTATTCTCTACTGAAATTTGGCTATATTAATTATAATAAAAGTATTTATTCCAACAGGGACCATCTATTATATTGCATTAAAATTCAGAGTGTGTCTAGAAAACTTGATATGTAATCCATTAGAGAAAAATTACAAGAACAAATCTCCCTATCCTTTCTTTAATTTAATCGATCCGCCTTATAGCGAATAGAAAGCTCCGCCCAAAAAAATTAAGGAAAACGCATCACCGAACTACCGCATGCGCATCGACATTTCTCACAGACTCCGTCCACGCGACGCACTCGACACTGTAAATTATAATTAATTGGAATGGCAGGGAATGCACGAGTGCACTTAATGACAGTGCAAAGCAAGCGCCGAGACTCCGTGGCGTGTGCGTTCTCCTCGCACGCGCGGCATTGAGTTTTCTCACCGCGGAGCTTGCGCCTCGAAATAATTATCAAAATGCGGCCCTTTAACCCGTCGGAAGCCCGTCGTATACTCCTCTGCTCGTTTGTGCATCGAATCAGCGGGCTTTTGCGTTTTCTCGCTTTGAAAGGGCTCTTACGCTGGAATTTGCCGGTGTATTTATCGCGCATCTATCGGTGCATTTGAAACTTTTTTTGCCTCTTACTCGAGCTTGTCTATATAGATGACTGGAATTCGTTAATTACATGAAATGGATTTTCGTTGCAAATAAAATATTTTATCTTCTTTTTTGGATGGGGGGGGGGGGGGCGTTACACGATGGAACGTTCAATTCGTGGAATATTTTGAATACTTTCACTTGACTCTCTACCGATGGTTCAACAAAAATTCGAATAAAAATTTATAGCGTGCATAAAAGAATTGAAAATGTAAAAATGCGGGATCACTTACAGTGCATTTTAATTATATTTGTTACCGCTGTTTATAATACTAAATTGAAATTGCTACTTTACTGGTGGAAATCACTTAATTATTTTCAATTGTTTCATTTTCATAAAATCGCAATATTTGGTCGGAAATAGGTATTGAGTCATAAACATCGATTGCGGGATATCGAATTATTATCATTACTGAAATTCCTTTATGTTCAAATTACGAATGGATACAGCAGAAAAAGAGCATTTAATGCTTTTTTTAAAGAATTTAACGTTTATCGAAAAACCTAGCCGCGCGAATATTATTTGCCAAAACAAATTTTGCAGAACAGAAGAATTATTTTTTAACGTATCTATCAATATTTTAATCGCATCGTCGATTTCAATTTTAATTCACGCAGATAAATTTAATTAAAAAAAATTGTAGTACTTTTGGTGAATGGAGTTACAGGCAAAAAAAAGTTAAAAGATTTACATAATTAAAATGATACTGAGCAAGTATTACTCGACTTACATTAAAAATTAAAGTTTCTTGTTCTAAATTTTAATAGAAGAATTCTAATTTTATATGTAACTTTATTAAATTGTACTACAAATCTAATAATTTTTTTTTTCAAATTATACTGATACGGAATTCCATTTGTATCAATCATTGCCATTTTTTTAGAATCTTACTAAATTTAGCATTAAAATTTCTTTTCGAGTATTCATTCGAGAAAAATGCAAAGTAATATTTGACAGTGGATATATTTAAGAAGTGCGTTTAATTTTATTACTCCACACTGACTCCCGATTTAACGCCATCGGCTTTACTCGTTGAAAATTACGCATGTACCCCTGCAGCGTGCATATAGTTTTCAGCGTTGCGTGTTTCGCGAGAAAGTGCGATGAGCGTGGAATTCCGCGTGCTCGTGCGGTTTTCGCGGCTGCAGCACCGGCGCGCGACCAACTTTCGCCAACATTGCAGCGAAATTTTTTTTCTTCTATTTACTTTTCTTCGAATTAACGCGGGAGCATTTGCGCAATGCAATTAATTACATATTTGAATTTATCATCGCCGCCAATTCGCCGAAATGAATTTCCAATGCAGGAATCGAGACGGATTCATTCCTTTGATTTATGCAGATTATTGCCCGTTTATTCAGTGCAAAATGAAACGAATTAATTTATAATTGATTTCGTGGTCTGCACACTAGTTCCTTTCGTTTAGGTTTGAACTCGTAATATAATGTTTCTGTAAAACACGGAAGGATCCGCGGTTAAGATAATTTACTGTATTTTATTATTTTTTTATTTTATCATTTTTTAATTTTACAAAATCTCTTATACTTTTGAGTAATTTTTTTATTAGCGTTCGATTATTACGATTGTACAAGGGTTCATTTAATTTTTCAATTATTACAAGATTTTTTTATATAATTAATCGTGGAGCTCCTTCGGTACCCATAATTTGATATAAACAAGCTAATAATAATAAAATTAATGTTAAACAGTTCCTGTATTTTAGGCGAAAGCTTTTAGTGTCCACTTTACCATAAATGCAAAATATAATATTTCTTATTGTACACTGAAACAATTTTCTCGCTAAAATTAAATAAAGCTCCTCGTAAAAGTTACTCGAATAAAAATAATCGATTGGCGATTTAGAAGTACGGACAATTTTTACGGAAAAATGTTACCGGAAACTTACATTTGTAAAGCTCCGTAACTTTTCTAGAAAACTTCAACGAAATTTCTATGATGAAAACCCGAGTAATTTTTACCCGGACCTGTGCTCAGGAAAATTACAAAACTTCGCTAAAAATCCAATAACAATAATTTTCCGGCATCAATTTTCAAAGCTTGCAAACCGATCTTCAATTATATTTTTTTCCGTACAATCTTCTTTACAGGGAGCTTCACCATCACATGTACGAGAAAATAGCGCTCAGCGTATGTAGTAGGCCCAACTTCAATTGAAACGCGTACAGTAATTTATTTAAAATTAATTGCAAACGGCTCTAACTGCTGTTTAAAAGTTTTCATACCTTCAGCAGCGTGAGCAACTCGTTAATATCCCGTAGGTGCGAAACTATGCGCGCTGGAACTTGGTGACGGCGTAAGGTGCGTATACGTGAACGTTACATACGCGCAGAAGACGCCCCCACGGCTGGGGCGCGCTTGTAAAAAGGATAAAGAGAGCGAAGAATTGTTCACTCCACTCCGGCTTTCCGCTCGCGTTAACGCAATATATTTACAGGGCATAACGCAAACTTCTACTTTTCTCGCACGCTCGCAATTGCACTCTCCACTTGTCCCATTCTCTCCCGCTTCCCATTGTTTCGTTAACTACATAACGGCTCATATTTACAGGAGTATTTATATCTTTTATCATTTACATTTAAGATTTCAAAGTTTATGCCGAGACGCTCGTTATAAAAAGAATGTTGTTTTCGATATCGTGTGTATGGCTGCTTCGCTAGTCTAAGTTTCTCGTTTACATCACCGACTGTCGTGTGCTCCCCCCTTATTTATTTATTTTTTTTTTGTTTTACCTCTCACTGAACTTATATCTCCGCTCGCTGGATGCGAGAGGAACTTCTTTTCTGCCTCTAATAAGATTCAACTTTTTAATATCGATCGGTGGAAAAAGTTGCGAGAAAAAATGGAAATAATACGGGAGGGAAAAAGAGGGTGGAGAAACGGAGAGATCTTTTGTCCGTTAGGACTTCGAAAAGAATTTTTTTTTTGAGTATTCATGCGCGGTGGTTCTACAGGTCTAAAAACTCTCTCGCTCGTCTATTGCACTTGAAAAGTGGTGCGCATCAGTCGAATGGAGGAGCGAGAGGGGCGCCGCGTGGATAATTTTCGCCGCTGTCCTCGTTTAATGGCTCAAAGTCAGGAGTTGCTCGTCGAGGCCTCGTGGTCACCTCAAAACGGAAGTTAGCGTCAGAACGGCTGTAAAGAGGAAGGTCGACCTCAAACCCTCGCTCGCTCCGTGCTGCATCGCCGCTGGATTCTCACCTGCAATAGAACAATTAAAATTTTAAATTTAATATTTTTAATTTTTTGCGAGTTGTTTAGATAAATTTTTTATGTTTTATTTTAGTTTTCTTTTAATTATTGTTTTGAATACTTTATTGATAGTATAAAAATGTAGTTGAAAATCCCAGTGAGATTAATTTTATCTTATTGACTTATATAAAATATACAAAAAAAATCAAAATATTCTGGATTTCGATAAATTTTTAGGCGACTTTAATAAAAAATTTTTAACTTACTAATATTAGCTGACAATTAGAGATAATTTTAATTTCAGATAATAATATTTTATTTGTGAATTCGACCGAAAAAGTTTCAGTTTAATGAATTGCGATACCGTGTTAACGTTAACTAAGAAAAATGGTTAATTTTCTATTAATTATGAATGTTAATGTAATTGTCATTCATTATTAAAAGCACATTTATCAAGACTTCCAACCATTAGTTGTAAATCGATACATTTTCATAAACTGCGTATATCTTACCCAGAATATTCTAGAAATTTTTTTGACAAAATACCATTGCACAGTCCTTTATTTAAAAGAAAAATTATATTTGTTAAAAACAATTGCAATCAGAGCATTCCTTATTTGAATCAAACATTTGAACTGAAAAATATTTCTTTTTATACCAAGAAACACATGTACGATACAACTAAAACCTTCATTAGTTTCAGTCACCAGAGTGTTAATCTTCACTGCTAAATCCCATTAATCCCCTCAAGAGAAAATCAAGTTTCACGTAATCCGTCATAACCGCTACAAACTAAACCGAAGCGACGGATCATCCGCAGCTCGGTGCACGCGGAATCCGCGGTTATTTTTTCCTACTGCTACGCAAAGCCATCGTTCCTCGAAGTAAATCCCGGAAAAGTGGACTTGGGCGGTGGAACAGTAAGGAGGGGCCAGGAAATAAAAGGAAAGGGAAAAAGCGGGGACAAGAGGAGTTGGAGTGAGAAAATTTTGCGGATTCGCGCTGTCACGCTGGCGCCGTAAGTTTTGACCCACTTGGGGAAGTGTGCACCCTGTCGGCGTGACTCCGGCGGCCGGGGAGGGCCATAACTATCGATTCGGGGGATTCACACGCGCACCGCCCGCCCCGTCGCCGCAGCGTACAAGTGGCTCTCGGCCGGCGGGAGGCTTAACTCGGGGAATGACCGGCGTTCATTGTCGATCGGGGGCCCGGCGAGGCGCGCCTCGCGGTAATGGCATTTCAAAGTCCAAGAGGAGCTTGTCCCCCCCTGTGGCCCGGGCAATTTCATTTTATATTACTTATTAAGCGCCGAGCGTGCGCCCGCGACGTTTTACGAGTGTCGTCGGGCTTTGCCGCGTCTGACTGAAATTTACGGTGGGCGCGCTACGATTCCGATTATGGGAATTTACAGTCCGAGTTGGCCGGGAGGATTTCCTTCTTCGCTGTTCGCCAGCTAATTTTTCCGCCTTCGTTAACTTTAATTTCCGCGGGAAATTTCCGAACTTTGCCACCGATAATGAGCCTCGTACAGCTAATGTATAGCTACTTAGTTACTTGATCTATTAATGGTTAAGGAAGTTTGATTCTCCTCAAGTTTGCCACCTGATAAGGGTGTAAAATAAACTGTTTTGTATAGATGAACGATTTTGGGCCAATTAAAATATTCTGAGGATCAAGAAAATTTATTTTGTCTTAGTTAATTAATTAAATGTATATACTATAACGTACGTATAGATAAAATATTTTTATTAAGAATATTAATCTTTTTTCTTAGATAATTAAATTTATACTAAGAGAATATTGGAAGGATAAAAAAACGACCAGACAGGTTATTCGATTAAGAAAAGAGGATTTCCTTGCTCAAAAGGAAAAGCTCAATCATTCAAAGAAGGAGAACAAAACCGAGCTGGTTTGGAATCTTATAAATTGTTTCCTCAGCTATTTTTGTATCTGTAACATTTTCTCGTCAGAGTCATCGTCGATCAACGAGATTTAGCCTGCGGCATATCGTCATCTTTTATTGTCCCCAAGAAAATATAAATATCATTTAATTAAATTTGTGGCCAAAATCATTTTTCTATCATTAGTTATTTTTGGACTCTTTATTTACTTCGTTTTGAAAAAATAAATGTAAATTTTTGAGATGCCAGTCATAGCTGAAATTTGAATTTGAATTTACAAACCCTTACAACAACAAATTACAAGATAAGAGTATAATACTGCAGCTACTAAAAACTACTGATAACAATTTAATTACAGTAGTAAACTGGTAATTTATATTAATTACATTTGAAAGTATTCCTAAGAAATTTAGATGTAGTTACGTGTTCGTCGGTAGTTTTCTAAATGCTTTTTTTCAGTAGTCTTTTTTCTTAAAGGAGTAACGAGTTTTAAATTCTCTATTCTCACCTCTTTTTAATAATTCAATACTGGAATAATTCACTGTTCCCATTTCTACCATTGCATAATTTAAGAATCCATAAAGATTCGATCATATAATAAACGCTAACCTTTGACGTTTGCCATAAAAGTTTTACTGTATCGTAAACACAGAAATCGAAAGGAAAGTATCACGGGAATTCCTTTCGAGAAGCGAGCCTTGCCTGCTGCTTATTTAATAATCAACAACAATTTAATCGCCTGTGAAGAAATAACACGGTGCAGAGTAGCGCGCATCATTAAAACGAAAAAGTAATAGCCGTTGAAGGGGAGAAGCTCGAAGCGAAAAATTGAAGAGCTCACGTCCTCCTTTGATTCTTTTCTTAGTGGCAATCTTGAAGCACAGCGAAATCAAACGAACTCGAAGAGGAAAAAACGTGTTCGACGTCTTTGCGGGTCAATCGAGCGCCGATACTTGACTTCACACGGAGAGAGGCATTTCGAAAACCCGAGAAAGATCTAACCGACTCGAGTGTAACTTATAAGAGCGAAAAAAGGAGCGATTACTGAGGAGAGCAGAGGGCCGAGTGACCGAGATGCACGCGACTACGGATAAGACTTACATCGATTGAAGTTTTTTAAATACAAAATATGGGAATTTCTGGGTTATTACAAAGTTAGATACATGGATTTTGGCAGATTTTTTGTTGTAAATATTCGTAAATAGTTAATCACTAGTGATAAAGTTAAAGATGTTGATCATCGTGTGTGCTTCCACTTCTCAGCGTTGAGCAGAACTGCTCAAGGAAGTATTGCTGATTTTTGCATTGATAAAAGGGCACTTGATAGATATTAAACTAATAAATATTTTGCAATTAAATTAAGTTATTGCTGTATGATATTTTGTGTATACATTGGATACAAAATTTTATTTAATTCTCTTTTTGTCTTACAAAATACTTATTTTTTAATATTTATTTCAGAATACTAATAGTTTTCTGTGGAAATTCTAATTATAGACAAGAAAACGACAATAACAGTTACATATTATAATCAGTCACTCAAGAGTTTTAAATAGTATTAAATAAAGCACCTATTTCCATTTTAATATAAAAACCGAATTTTCGAATTTAATTACTTTATTAATCTTTAATTTGAATCCACTTGTACAAAAAAAAAAATAAACATAAGGACATAGCGAAGCAAATAGTTTCCTAACTCCTCAGAATCTCAAATAATCATTGATATTTTGTCCCGGAGGTTGATTCCGCCATCAAAGTGGTACCTTGAGGGCGGTCCCTTCTTAATTCGATTGCGCCAGCGTCGCCGACGTCAGAGCACTCCAACACCCTTGCCCGAAAGTTTTGCCGCACGAGAGCCTGGGGATACCCTGCCTCTCCGCGAGGCATGAAATTTTTATGACGAGCTCGATAGCCGATAATTACGCCGCGGTGTTTGCAGGAGGAACACATAGCGATCTGTGCAATGGTCATAAATCAGGTCCCGGTGCGTGACGCCGCTTGAGTTATATGTGTACAAAGCGGCGAAGGGCCGGGGGAAAATAAATTATATAGAGGAAGCTTCCAAGGGGATGAGGGACAGCGAATGAAATCTCGAGGAAAATGAGACGGAGCCGAGGAATTGGATTTCCTGTTAGGTATCTAATTATTACGGGACGTGTCTCTATTTCACTGTGAGTTAATTTACTTCTCGCTACTTTGATTCAAGGCTTTATTGCCTCTTCACGCCTCCAGCAATGGATTCCTGCAACTTTTGTAATAAGCGCCGCTGTTGACTTTTAAGCTTGCACTTAAGGACAATTAAATAGAATAGTATAATTTAAATGCGATAAGCGCAGTTTGCGAGGCTTTAAATTTAACGGCATGTATGGTTAGACAGTATATGCAATTGGGCATGTGTTGCAGATGTCATCCGATGGGTAATTCGGAAAATCGAAATGATCAGATTTAAATGAAACGTAAATGATAAATAAATAACAAATGGCAAGTAAATCGAGCGTGGGTAGATGAATGGAAGGAACGTTGTACGAGCAAGGCCGGTGGTCGGAAATGAGAAAGGGAGAGTGTCTTACTTAATGATACGTGAAACGATTACTGGTGCGAATTAATCTTAATTACTTCCAATTTTTCGATGGTTGGCTACCTTTCGGACGTCTATACCAATTTTTCAACATTCAACCTTAGGTGGAGCTATTAAACTCATGAAAATTTGTAATAATTTTTGATCAACAAATAATTCACCGTTGACGATCTATCTGAACTTGCAACTTGTACAATACAAAACCCCTAACTGGAATATCTGAACAAAGCAGTAAGCCGAGCCGGTAATGATCAGGTGGCGTTGAAATCGATAGCCATTGCTTAATGTACTTGCCCTTACGGAGGTGCACTGCGCTTCTAACATGCCGGGCTGTCAAAGGGTCAATTATAGGAAGTAGGATAGGAGCGCCTGCCCGTTGAATACCAGGCGCCTGATTACGATACACCTCTCTGTTATGAGTCTAAGCGACTCGATTTTTTCACCAAGGTGCTCGTACTATCGTTTCCTACTTAATTCGACAAATATTTTTCCATCTTAAACTTTCGTAGAGTGTAGTTCATCTATTTAGAGCACTGCCAAATTGCTTGTACCGGCAAATTACGGGCGAAAACCACTGATATTTAAAAAAACGTGAAACTTCATTTTATTTCTTTACCTAATTGTCCGTTAACTAAATTAGATTGTCGTTAACTTAAATTAGTTTTTGATTTTTATCGTTTAACAGCTTGTTAAGGGTATACGGTGTTAGCGGATTATTTATGCGTTAAGAGAGTAATCTCGGAAAAATATATACTTTTACTTTGATTAAATAAAGAAAATTTCGGTCAATTTTTCAAACAAATTTCGTTAGTTAAAATAAATTCAATCACAAAAAAACATTGTAATTATTTCACAGAAAAATCACTGCAATTTTTTCCTCATTCTTCGATGGATGGTGAGGTTTTCTGATTTTCATAAGCAAAACTCCGTAATTTTCATAAAAACAACTTTCTAGTTTTTACACAAATGTTCTTGTAAAAATTATGAAGCGCTTGGTCGACTGTTTAAGATACTTCAGATGAACATTAAAGTCATTTTCTCGTGAAAATAAATATCCAGTGTTTGCAAAATGTCAGAAAACTTCGCTTAATTTTTGCGAGAAACTTCTCTTAATGCGTCATCTAAAACAAAAAAACTATTGCCAACATCTAATTTAGTAATTATTTCAAACTGAGTGTGGAGAGCCTCCTCAATCTTGTCCAGCGTCACTGGAGAAATCAGTGACTTGGCTCTGCGCGAGTTTCGCCGTGAAAGTCGAAATCAGCGAACGGAATTCAATTAAGGATTAAATCGAACGATCGGCCCACCCTCCTCCTCCTTCTCCCGTTCGGATAGTGCAGAAAAATTTACGGCTCTGTTTACGCGTTCGTAAATCGGCTCTTCGTCGTCTACTACGCCGGATGGGATTGCTATACGAGGCTCTCCGCGAGGCTTTAATTGCCGTTCTACCATTGCTCCTGGGTAACGCCTACACGTACAGGTTATATCCCCGTTCGTGCCCTCTCCCTCCGCGCCTCCCGCTGCTTTGCATATCCTGCACTCCAAAGAGCCGTTCGGGAAAACAAGGGTAAAGTTGCGTCGGTCCATCTTCAAATTCACCGCTTCCAACTGAATTGAACAAATGGGTCGTTAAGATTAAAGGAGCTTGCGAGTAGCGTGATGCTTTTTTTTAAATGGGGCTTTCTGGTGCGTAGACTTCGTTCATTTCGGGCGCACTGAATTGGATCCGCGTATTTTCTTGATTAATTTATACCTGGTTGAAGCTTTACTGAGAAGCGAGTAAAAAAGTAGGGGTTTTAAATAATAAATGCATTAAGCTCGGGCGATCTTTTAAATGCATTGGATTATGCAACGTGAATATTAAAATTAATAGATAAGTTTAAATATTCATTAGACTGTGCAATATGTATAGTAATCCTTCAACGCCGAGCAAAAGTAACGATTATTTTGTTAAAGTAACGATAAAAAAGAGTAACGATAACGGATTATTTTGTTCCCAGAATACGGTAGTAAATACATGTAACAATAAAGTGAGGTGAATTAAAATGGATAAACAACAAGAACAACAAAAGACAAAATTAGTTGTTAAAAGCTAACGAAAACATTGTGACTCGATTTCGTTGATTGCGTGATAGGCGGAAAGAAAAGCGACAAAAAAGTCTCTGTGCTCGTACCTTCTACAAATATAAACATCCATAAACGCGTTGCTTAAATTAACGAAATAATGTATTAGTAACTGACAAATATACGTCTATCAAAGTGACGTAAAAAAAAATTATCTTTAAGGGCAGCGACTACAAATTTTCTAAAATTTTTATTTTTAAATCTAATTTTACTAATAATATTCTTATAGTTCATTCAGTATAAAAATAATAGACATAACAACAATGCGTTTTAGCTCTTTATACGAAGATAATTTATTTTCTTAATCTTTAGTACAGTTAGGTGACTTTTATCTCTTGAATTGTTTAGAGTAGTTGAATTAAGTATTCTCATTGATAATATTGAATGTTGTACTTCTTGACAATAATAAATAATAACTAATGATTTTTATTTGCGACTATCGCAAAAGTGAATAATGTACCTTACCAAATAAAAAATCACTTTTAATTAATAAAAAAAAAATTCTAATCCCTTTAAGCAAAATTGGTGGAGATTCCCATTTTGTATATATCCATTAAGCCGTCAGCTGGCGCAGAGATCATCGAAAATTAGGGGAGTCGAAGGCAAGGCTTTAGGTTAGTTGGGTCTAGGGTAGCTGTCTTGCGGCGCATTATGAAAATTCAAGTGGGTTACAGGAATTCCAGGCCGGAAATTCCCGGTGTCAGTATATTACTCGGCGGAGAGTAAGAGAGAGAGAGAGAGAAGGCAGGAAGGAGCCTCGGCGCGTCTTTGAGCAACACTTGGCCGGTGCGCAAGTTCACCTTGCCGCTCGCGACGAGCTCCGTTTGCCAGGCCCCGGGGCTAAGCACGCCGGCTGAAACGGCCGAATATTAACTAAGACTAACTCGGGCCGAATGAGCCGCTAATGAAGCAGTACCGCGTCCACGTCTGTTTTCCCGGTACCCAAGTTTCGGCGCTCTTAATCGGGTTCCGCGCGACAGTCGCCTTCATTACCCGGCGCAGCTCGCAGGCGAAAAGAGCAACAAAACCGGGGACGCGGGGCATTCCTCGGGGCGGGATTTTTCCGCAATCTGCACCGGCGTCATCCGCAGAGCCGCGAGTGAGCCGGGGGTAGGGTGGGGGCGAGAGGGGGGGGTACGGCGGGGAGGAAAGAGAGCATAAAGAGCAAACAAGCCGGAGATAAGAGGGAGAAAAATGAGCGCACGGCGAAAGGTAGCAGGCAGGAGCGCGGAAAGAGAGCAGTGGGAAGGGCGGCGGCTTTTAAGCGATGCAGCTCAGACTCTGCGGAGGATGCATGCGGAGGCGGGAGGCTACGAACGAGGGGGGAGGACCTGGCTGGGAGCCAATGAGCTCCGAAGCGATTACAATTGTTTATAGTCGGGGCGATACCGGTCAACTTCTGCCGAACAGCCCTACATTATCCCCCGTAGTCCGGACCCTGCCGGAGCCTTAACGCCGATGAACATCTTTCCGCGACATTGAGTAGCGCGAGAGCCTCGGGGATGGTCTATCGGTGGGGGTGCGTAACCGTCGCCGCTCGAATCAAATGGATTTCAGCCACTTGCTTTGCCAAGTACTGCCACCGAAGCCTTCGCCACATACCCTGCATGCGATATTTCCCCGGAGGGTTTGATTTACTCGGACTATTCCTTCTTGCTCTTTCGCCGTCCTTAAGCCTAATTCTGCTCTATTGTTTTTAAAGTGCTGAATTTGGAGCTTTCGATTCACTGCTTGTTGAGACTATATTTTAAAAGAGTGCACAAATGTTCAAAGGGTCACAGTTTTATTAATGGAAAAAATGTTAATTCTGCACAGAGATATATCAAAGCTTTATCTCCGACTGTAACTTTATTCATCGTTTTGAACGTTCTAAAAACGAGAAAATGAAATTCGTGTTTACCTAAGAAAAAGAATTCTCTTTGCTGTGCCCATCAATGTGGAGCAACGTATTTTACAACTTCAATAGAGGGAATACCAATGTAGAAAAACATCGCAAACGATCGTGGAGAACCAAAGACTTAGTATTGCGGAGAGCTTGTGAAAAAGTGAAATTTAAAATAAAAATTAATCGGATGATGTATGTGAAAAGTTTAGACAGAGGGGGATAAAATTTGTTAAAGTAAGTAGAAAAATCGAGAATTCCCGCGGCTTCTACAAGTAAAAATGAAAAAAATTAATTTTTACGTACTTCCCAACCTTTTGAAAATCATCCAAAAATAATTTTCTAAACATTTCTCAAACTACCCATTAAATGGTCGCAAAAAATCGTTTGAGGGGAAAAAACTTCTTGTAGTTTAATGCACGCAAGCAAACATTTTTTTTAACGGAAGTCTATAATATTTTTGAAAATGCGGACCTTTTTTATTTATAAACTGAATATTCAATAAAATAAAGTAAACTACAAATTAATAAAAGCAAAACAATATAGTTGAATTATAATAGTTGAATTATAGTTGAATTATATAGATTAAATATAGTTGAATTATAATATAATATAGTTGAATTCTTGCAAGCCCCATACTGAAAAGTCTTAACAGCCCCTACCAAAAAAAAGCGTCCCAAAATCATTTTAGACTCATAAATATTACTTAGAAGCTTGTCGCTTTGGTGCAAGCAGTACACAATTTACAGTGCGTCGCATGAAATTGCACATAACTACGCGCGCTCCCAACTCCACGAAGTGCAAGTCCGCGTGCAGTCGGGAAATCAGTGACATTAGCAAAGGGGATGCTTGCCCCTCTAATTAAGTCCCCAGGTGAATATGCGAAATGAAAATGGTCAGAGCTTTGACGGCACGTGTCACGGAGGACGTGCTAACTGCCAGACGTAGAAAAGTCGGGACTTTGCAAACTGCACTCACGAGTTGAGCGCGAGTGAGTGGGCGATGCGCACACGTTCGTTCCGCGGAAAAACGGAAGATAGGGGGAAAGTCCGCGGGACTGCGGGATCTCCGCCGCTACTGCAGTTATTAATGTGCCGAGCGTGACAAGCGACGAAATAACCTGCCTCGACTCGCCCGCGGAATAACCGTGCGAGCAGACGGGGGCTGCTCTTTTCCCATCAAAATTTTCATTTCTTCGGCGGATTCATTTCTTTGCCGCGTTTTAGCGTAGATTTATCCCTTCGCATAACGGAATCAACCCCTAAATCATTACTCTTCGAATTTTTTTCTGGCGTTTTTATGGAGTCACCGTTAATTTGTTTGAAACATTTGTTCCTCTTTTTTGTGTGTTATTATGTGAGTTGATTTTTTTTCTTCAAAGCGGGTCGAGAGATGTAAACAATCAGGGAAAAAAAAAAGAAATTGATTTTCTCTGCTTAGCACTTATAATCGGAAAGCGGAAGAAAAAACGGAATTTATTGGTACAAAGGAATCGTTAACGTGTCCGTACGTTAGTTAATAATATTTCTTTAATTATTATGGAGAAATGTTGAAATTACGTATTTCCAATTAAAGATATAATAAGACTAATTGTATATTTATCGCACATAATTAAACTAATTCGAGCAATTTAATCGACGGATCCATACACTTTTTCGCTAATTGGCAATTTTCAATTAGTACGATTGTTACTTATAATTGCTTTATTTGAATGCGTTTAACGAATTTTGACGGATCATTATTTTAACTGCTGTTAGGAAAACAACACAAGAGAACCGATTGATATAGTTGGTAGAATTTAAGCGATTAAAAGGTCCAAAAAAATGTGCTATTAGCAAACAGTGAACGTAATTATTCAAGAAAATTGGTCACTCACGTAAGCAATACCCTAGATTTACTTGAAATTTTTTTTTCTTGCGAGGAAATTAAACGATAGCCTCTTCACTACCAAAACGTTCAATGGAACTCTGCTGTTTGTATGCTTAATTGGGCAATCGATGAAGCATGAACTCTACTGCTAATTTCACTTCCAAAAACATACCTACCTCCGGCTATAATTAGCCGTAAAAACTTTCGATGTTATTTTTTTTCGAAATTACCTTTACAAAGCAAATTCACCTGAATGACCGATAAATACGAAATGTGCATAATACATTTTTCACATAAATCAGCTGAGAAAATCTTTTGAAACCATGGCGAAGTGATCATTTCATGCGACCGCAGACAGGCGCCCGATTGCTATATTGATCAGAAACTGATCGGTTAATAATAATGAATTGATAAAGGCGCAATTAACGGTTCGCTTGAAAAAAGAAAGCAGCGAGAGGCAACGGCCGGAGCTTCCATTGAGCCCCAATTACATTTGAAAATTTTCGGCGCGCTAATTATTGGCCGAAAATAACGCACAGATCTCATCGCGGCTCGCTGCCTATTTAATTGAATAATTCGTGCGCGCGCGCGCGGGCACATATGCGCATATCATCCCGATTTATAAACAGGGACAAACGAAAGCTTATTAAATCCCTCATAATTGCAGCAAAACAAACGAAAATTGTATTTGATTAACATTTTAGTTAGCCTCTGTGTAATGCGTTACCGCTGCGCGCGACACGCGCAACGCCGGCCCTGCAGCGTTTTTACTCAGGCATGAGTACATTTAATTAATAACCGCCGTATCTCCCGCTTTGCGCCGCCGCCACCGTGGTCTTGCTTACAGGGGGCGAGGGCAAAAACGTGGAAATGCGCGGTGAACCGTGCGCGCCGCGCCAGTCTCAAGATGCGTCTCTCTCTCTCTCTCTCTCTCTCTGAGGATGGTTTTTAATTAATGTGTCGAAATGTTTATCTTCATTTACTGGGAAAATGGTTGCGCTGTGGTTTTAGTGTGAGGAATGCATGCAATTTTTATTTATATGATGGGAAGTATTTGCAATAGCGTAAAAGTGTATTACCCTTGGTAATAAGATGCTAGTTTTTTATTAAGTTAATTTTATGTTTTCGATACTCTTTTTCTTTTTTTTCTGTATTTTAGTGAAGTTCTGCAAACTGGTAATTTTTGCATTTTTTATTATTTTGTAAAGGAATGTGTAGTAGTTCACTTAATTAATTCGATGTGAGTAAGAATATTACATTTTTTTAATGAAAGAACGAGTCGGATGTGTCGGATTTTTTCTATAATATTTGTTTAAATAATGCAGAATAAAAATTATATAAATTATAATTATTATTCATAATTATATATGAATTTAAATTAAAAAAAAAAAACTAATTTACGATAGGTTGGTCAAAGTGTAGGTGTTTTTAGACCATACGATGAATATTAATATAATATCTAGAGTTTCGAGAAAAAATGACGTAAAATAGTCTTTTTTATTATTACCTTCTTACTATTATCCTCGTATTAAAATATGGCTAACTACTAATACTGAGCGTCTCCTGAAATCTTGATTTTTCTACTTAATCTAGCAAATTTCATCTTAGTTTTGCTTTTCACTTTTCCGGAATATTTTTTTATAACTTAAATATTTATTGTATTTTTTTATATCTTTGTAAACTATAAAAAATGACTACCGTCGTTGTTTGAAATTTCGCTTACTTTTTATTTATGGGCGCTTCTTCTGAATGTGCAAGTAGTAACAGTCGGTTTTAGTCAGACGCTACTTTTTCTTTTTTTTTAAATCTGCAGAATCAACTTAAAATTGACACATTAGGGGCAGTGATTGATACATATAATTCAATAAATGTATGTAATATAACTCTTTATTAATGTTGATTCACAAAAAAAAAATATATTGTTTAAATCCAAATTTCCTAGTTTCTCCTTGAACTTGGACTTCCTAGCCCAATGTTATAATCACACGAATAAATTCGTTCTGTACACAATAGACAATGTAATTTACAAAAACTTTAAAAATACCACCCTATCTAAATAGAATCTAATTAACAAATTTAGCCTCCGCCCGTAGCCCCGCAAAAATGTTAAAGTTCAATTATTCTCGTAATCAAGCCATTACGTTACTAAGAAAATTATTCTATAATTAAGCGTTACCTAGATAAAGTGAGTTCACGCTCCGCATACCCTTCACACTTTCCTACACAATTTTATACTAAAAGAAGCGCCGCGTAAAATGATTGATCGCCTCGCAAGCAAATTTCCACGCTTTAAAAAAAAATTCAACGTCAATTAACAAATAAATAAAAATAATCCATTCGTCGTCGCATGACGAGGTCCAAAAGTGATTCAAGAGCACGCAAAAGTAGAAGGGGTGGTCGAAAGGAGGAGGGTAGACGGTGGCACCCTATTACGAAGCAGACGCTACTTGCCGATGCGGAGCACGGGCTGCGGCTACTTGTCAAGCAAATTCGTATTACTTCCGGCATTATGGCCTCCTTTGTCGGCAATAATTCTCGGCAGTAATTCTCGTTTGCCCGCGGCGCGACTGCATCGCCAATACTCGAGTGCCTTCGTACACTTCGCCCGTATATAGATGCGCGGGCGTCGCTCATTTGGGAAGCCTTTTCGATTTAAGAGCACCCGGAGGGCCCCTCTCGCGCACCCCCCAGCCACCCCGGCGAAGGCTGGAGCTTCGAGTGCCTCTGGCTGTGGAAGACGGAGCGCCGCGAGTGTGAATAAGTGCTGTATTCAACTTTATGTTGATCGCTAGATTTAATTGACCTGCAGCGGCTAAAATGTACAGATGCTTCTTTTTACGGTAGCGTGAGCTTTTTTATTAATGCGACAAGCCTGTTTTTCCATCTTTTGGAATCAATTTGCTGTGGCTGATTTATATTATTGGTGTGGAAATTTGTAGAGGCTGGGGGAGGACCTTTTACCGTGCAGTATTTGCATTTGAAAATTTATTTTAAGCTGAAAATTAAAAAAAGAAAGGCATTTATTTGAAAATTTATTTTAAGCTGAAATTAAAAAAAGATAGGCGTTTATTCTAAATAGTTAGATAAAATATATTTAAGTTTATATATATATTTTTGGTAATCGAACAGCTGGAATTAAATTTGACGAGCAAAGTGTCTTCAAACAATTTCCGTTAAAGAAATTTTAATACACCATTGTTTTCAATCCCTTTGTGCGAATAATGTTTCGTGATGGATCTCCTTGTTTAACATAAAATGCATATAATGCGTCCTCATTAAATTTTCCCCGTGCCACACGCAACATAATTTTTACGCAGAAATATCGCAGGCCGAAATTTAAAAAACAATTTACGTCCATTTCAGCTCCCCAATAAGCAAACACAAGAAGAGCAAAATGTCGCAAATTTTAATTGAAAAGAAAGTAAAAAAAATGTAGTGTCGCCGCAGCGAAGATTACAAGTGAGTGAAAAATAAAACGGCAGAGGCAGTAAAAGAGCAAATATTACTGACCGTTTAAAACGTGAACGGATACAGTGGTGGCGGCAACGTCCGCCAGTGCGCAGCTGTAGTTACCGCTGTCCTTTTTGTTGGCATTGGCGATGTAGAGGCGTGAGACCGCACCCTCGGCGCCCATGTCAGTTTTCACGCTGCAACAGAAAGCAGAGAAGCACATCAGAGGACCAAGTGCTCCGGGGCTCATTTGCACACACCGCACCGCTGATATAATACACGCGCGCCCATCCCTGGATCCACTCAACGTTTTCGTAGTAAAAAAAAAGTAGGGGTACAAAAAATCCGCTTAGTTTAAAATCGATGTGTTTAAGTCTATGTTGAAAAACGTTCTAAATTTTAAATGGTAGAATGTGGAAAAATCCGTCTAGTTTAAAATGAAATTACTAAAATCATTCTAAATTTGAATGTTGAAAACACCCGTTTAGTTTAAAATGAAATTATTAAAATCATTCTAAATTTGAATGTTGAAATATTGGGCAGTTGAAAAAATACGTCTAGTTTAAAATGGAAACGTTGAAAATGTTTCTGAACGTTAAAGAAAACTTGATTTGCTTCGATTTTCAATTTTAATGTCAGCATCCCTTGAGCTTTCGTTGTAATTCTTGATTTTCAAAGTTGATTTTAATATTCCCTGGGCATTCGTTTTAATTCTCGATTTTCAATGTCAGCATCCCTTGGGCTTTCGTTGTGATTCTTGATTTTCAAAGTTGATTTTAACATTCCCTGGGCATTCGTTTTAATTCTCCATTTTCAATGTTGATTTGAAAACTTCATTCCCCTAGGATGCAATGTGAACCTTAATTTTTAAAATTTAATGTCACTAATAAAGAAACGTTAAAATTAACTTCGAAAAAGATCGTTCAAAGTAATATTCTAAAACACCAATTTTTAAGGAATGTTCAAGTGCATCATGAAAATTAAATTTCGAATGATATCAAACTATATTAAATTAAATTGTTGATGATTAAATTTTGGAAAATAATGTTGGAAATCTGGGCTTATAACGAATATTTAGAGAATTCTTTAATCATCTCTTTTATACGAGTTTTGTAAAAACTTTGAAATAAATATTGAAAATCAAGATTCATAAACATTTTAAAACGTTTAGCTTTAATTTTCAATATTAATTTCAACGTTTCTATTTTAAAATCGAGAACTCTCCCTCATCCCTCTTTCTTTTTTTGTCTCTTTTGCGCTCTTCGCGCCCGGGGCGCATTATCAGTGTGCGGGCAAGCGAGTTAATTATTCAAGAATGACAAACGATGTGCTCTCTCCTCCATGACGCTCTTCCCAAAGTCCGACGCGCTGATTGCACGCGGGGCACGCGTATAAATGTTTTAAAGAGCGTGTTCGCCACTTCGCGCCCATCAATCCACAAGCGACGTGCTTTTATTTATTTTCTTTCATTCTCTCTCTTTTTTTTTTCGTGCGTGGTACGGCATCCGCTCAACAGCCGGGCAAATATTTGCGCGAGATTCTAGATATCGCTTATTTGTTCATCTTCGCGCCCGCTAAATGTCGCTCACGGCGCTTCGCGGCCGTCACGCTCTCCTCTCTCTCTCTCTCTCACTCTTTTTTATTAGAGCGATGCACTCGGCATTTTTTTTACTCGTCATTCCGCCGACGCTCCGCTTTTTTAATGCGCGCTCACGTTCCGCCTTCGATAATCCAGCGCGATGTCGAAGGAGATTTCGAGCTGGTTTGAAATTTTATTAAAAAGAAATTTATTCCGACTCCCGGACGTTTTATCGCTGCGAATGTGATTTTTGCCGCTATCGATGGTAATCGATGGTAATTATTGTGGCGTGCTTCGGTTCGACGTATTGGTGGGGAGTGGGGCTCGGAGAAAAAGAGAAATCGCTTCGAGGGGCTTGGGGACAATGGTTATCGATCGTTGAGGGCACAATTATCTCTCACCGGTAGCGAGGCTATCGATAAAAAAAAAGGAGGCCAAGCGTAACGGCGAACGCAGATGCTCGTGCGCAGCCGCCGCTTCCAGACAGTTCGGAGCTTTCCAAGGGCTTCCGCCGGTGGCATCGTTTCTGGGTATTAATTTTAATATTAATTTCATGCAGGCGGCTGTTGAAAGAAATGAGTCGGCTAAAATGCTACGATATTGGATGTGTTTTCCGAAACATAAGCACGACGGTACTCCGGGGGTAGGGGTATTAAACCCTTTGGGGTGATAAAACTTTAGGAGGCGCTATTTTTGACGACTAAACCCGAAGCTCATTGCCCCATCATAAGCTTTTACTCGGGTTATTACCTCTTAATCATTTATTTTATGACGTGGCGTGGGCTCAGGCTTTCATTTTTGGGCATCAAAAGGTACTTATCAGAAACCGCTTTCTGACCGATTTCATCCTTACATACTTGACGTGTTATATATCTCCGTCATATCTTCGTGTGTCGTTTATCAATAGACGCGAGACAATTCAGTTTTTATGGATTTATATAGAATAAAAAACCGCCGTTAGCGAATTAGTAGAATACTTTCAAAAGTATTCTATTAAATAAGATTTTGTTAACATCCAAATGTTTGTTAATAAAATTATCTGTAAATAAATCGTGCATTTTTTCGTTTGTGATTATTTTTAATAGAGCTTTTAGACCTTGCTGAATAAGTAAATCAGTCGTTTTAAAAAAAAAAACTTCGTACTCTGAATATTCATTTTATTTAATATATAATTTTTCTCGTGAAAATTACGAAGCTTCGCTTAAGATTCCAGTAAAAGCTGCTTCAATGTTTCTGTATGTTATTGTTTTTAATTTTAAATTTTATTCTTAATGTCAATTTTCGATATCCGCATTTTCAAGATGAAAATATTCCTTCATGACTATTAAAATGCGATAATCAATACGAATTATACAAAGACGTAGTCCTTCATAAATAGAAATCGATGCAAAAATCAATGTTTAAAGAGGATGCACGTAAAATATTCGCAATGCCGATATTGGACGGTATTGACAACCAAACGCAGGCTTATCAATAAAAGCTGAATAATGCAAGAGAAATACAGAGTCAAGTTCTAATAATACTCCTTATTTCCGTCTGTCGACCTTTTGACGGTTCGCCAAAGGCGCACGTCTGCTGCAAAATCGACATATACCCAACCCTTACGGATCATCGTTAAAACCACGGCGAAGCTTCCACGGCGTGGCGCTGTTATTAAGGACCTCGCGCAAATATTTGCAAACGAGTCGGCCGTTCGAGTGCATTCTACCCCCTTAATACCTGCCGCGTTACTTTAACTTTAATGCGAGTGTCGGTGCTCACACTATCCCGGGCCCTGCGCCGACTTTTAAGTACTCGCCGGTATAAATCAAGCTGGACGCGCTGAGGGGAGTACCGCCGGTACACCGGAGGCTCTGCGCCTGGCAGATCGCTCGGGCTTGCGCTAACTTCATTTTTGCCTCTCGGTTAATTCACCGAAAAAAGATTCCGCCGAGCTTTTGTGCAAGTTTCTTTTTTCTTTCTTTCTTTCATTTTTTTTCTCTTTCGCCGAGTGTGCGAGTATTCGGGCGGTTCGCCCTTTTTTTTATTATACCCACAAAGCAAAACTGCAGCTACACTTTATTATATTCTGGTATTTCACGTCAAATTTCATTCTCTATTTTATATACGATTATTATTATTTTGTGTTAATTAAAATCGCGGATTACGTGAAGCATTGATGTCAACTAATTATATAGAGTAACACCTTTACGTAAAATACAAAAAAAATAAATAAATAAATAAAAAGCGCGGACGAGAAAAAGTAACAGAAACGAATTAATCTCAATTATTTTCTCCGCGTAATTTTTTTAATTAACTGCGAGCGACAGTTAATCCTTTAAATTGACGACGCGCAATTTACTTGCTTCTACCGATACTCCGACTTCGGAAGAGAGAGAGAGAGAGAGAATTTAGAGAGACAGAGAGAAAAAAAGGTATAGGAATACAGAGATAATTAAAAGGTCGACTTTCTCGCTTCCGTGACGAGCAACGTCGGCCGCCAACAATAAGCGCTTCGAATGTACTTGAAAAACCCGCCCCTCGGTCTCTCTCGCGAGGGTCATGATTATGTAAGTTTACGGCGTCGTAAAACAGCGGGGCTCCATTTCCATATCTGATTTCTTTATGTAAGCTTCAGGGACGGTGGCTGCACGGCCAGGAAGAGGATTCTTTGTGTGCATTGGAAATTGCATAATGCGCAATTTTTCCAGTATTATCAAGCAAAGATAAAGCGCAAACGTGTTTCTTGCTTGGATCATTTTAAAAGCGACCTTCCGCGAAAGCATCTCCCCCTCCTCCCTCGTCTGACTGCTTGATTAATGTAAACAATTTTGCCGGCGGGTAGAGTAATGTATCCATTAAAAAAGAAAATCTCGGGAGGCAATTTTCGTGGGGCAGTTTGCGCTACCACGAAATCGAGTACGATTATTTTTCGGAGTATAACGGCGATCTGCCCTCGCGTTTTGTTATTTTTTTTTCTTATTTCATTTTTGTAAGCCTCGTTATGCGCTTTCGAAGAATTTCTTATTACTCGCTCTTCGTCGCTCGCGCATTGGATTTTGGATTAAAAAATCAAGTGGATCGAGCTTTTATATGCGGAAGCGAGGATCATGGTGTATTATCAACATCGGGAATCAACAAGAGAATAATTTATAAGCTAGAAACGATGTCTATATTTTATGAAGTTAACGAGTTCCAGCGAGAAAAGTCGAGTGATAAAGTGTAATAAGGCAAATCGACAATATTAAAGAATTTAAGGAATGTGAAACGATATTTCACTCTGCAGACCAACTCAATATTTGAAAATAATTTTAGAACTCGATAATTGGGTGTTGAAGAGAAAAACTCCGTTATTTTTGTTTGGACGGAATATTGAAAAATATTCGATACGATTTTTTTTTTCAAATAAATGATTGATTCATCCATATTTTTACATTTACGATGTACAAATATTTAGTGTAGTTCTTTATATAACTGATAGCAAAGCTTCTTTTGTTACTCATATTACTTGATTAAATTAAATCGCCCAAAAAAACTTTTGTTTGCAGTAATTGTAAAAAGTAAAATAAAAAAATAAAATTCAGTGCTTCAGCTTATCGATACACTTTTATCCAATTAAACGAATTTTTACAATGTTACAAGAATTTTATTGCTAGATCTCGTAGTTTGTAACGTTTGATTTGAACCTATAAAACGTTGATAAAAAAGTGCCTTTACGACGGAGTTTTTATTAAAAAAATTCCATCTCCAAATAGTCAATCACACTTTTTCATTACGCGCGGCAGCTACAACAAATAGAATAGACCATTTTGCCCTACATCCACACACGAGGTAATTCGGAAAATAACGCTCGTCGTAACGCAGCGCTTTCGCTGATCCAATCGAAATCACCCGGCCGATTATGGTGCGTTCCATAAAATAACGAGAGAAACAATAACCGAGAGCGAAGTGTGGACAAGAAAAACGCGAGCCCGTTTCGATGTCTCAAAATGTCTATACTGCACCCACAGCTCGCCTTGATTTCCGCAAGTTTCGAGAGCGGTATCACTTAAATCAATCAATCGTTTATGAAATTTTCGGATAATTGTCGTAGTACTGCGTGTTTATGTTTACGATTTCCTATCCCATTGCGCTATTATTATTATGTCTACCTACTGAAGGCGTATAATACTTTGACAAACTGTGTGACGAAGGAAATAAAAGGTATTGAAAGAAATTTCATTGGTACTTGGGAGTGCATTCGTAAATCATTTTGGAAAACTTTTCGAAAGAAAGTATTTTGTTAGCGTTAAATCATTATTCTTTTATGTAATTACGTACGCGATGGAACGTGCAATTGTATGTTGCACAGAACAGAAGGTTTTATTAACATTTTTATTCTCGAGAGAGAAATTTTATTAAAAAAGTAAAGAACGAAACTAGAAATTGTCGGAAATGCTTAACCGAAACTCCGCAGTACACTTGATGTCCTCGTACGGCCGTCGTCCGCGGCAGCGAAAAATGAACGAAAGAAACAAAGAAAAAAATGTTTTCAAAGTATAAGGTATATAAAAGAAAACTGCAGAAAAAGTCAAGAGCGATGGTACCGCGATGCAGGCACGTCGAGGTTTTATCGTGCTCTAATCTTTGTAACCCCACAGAGATCCTTTAAGGACACTCTCGTTGCAGTTTAAGGAGCTTTCATAAGTATTTTACTATTCCGTACTCAAAAGTGAATGGCGAAATTTTTCAAAAGTCACATTCCAATTCTCTGCCGTTCGTGCTCCTCTCGGCTGCTGCACATTTTTCACCTTTATTCCGCTACTACTAAAAATTTTAATAAAAACTTTTCCTGAGCCTTTATCACGATACCCTCGGCTGCAATGATATTGATATAAATTTCCGTGCGGACGGCGCCGGATGAGAAAGGAAGTAGAATATCTTCAAAAGGGGCGTCGAGGTCTTATACAAATGAGAACGAGCACGCGGCTGGAAATGACGACAGGGCCCAGATTATAATAAAGCGGCCAGTGTCCTTTCGCTCCCATGACAGGGAAAATAAGCATTTATTTCCTGCTGTCGTTAAAACTGATGTTCTGGGTAATTGACTATCAATCACTGCATTTAATGATCGTCACGTCGTCTACATTATGGATATACCAAAAATTTTGTTTTTTATTCATTTCCTTTCTTTAATAAATGATTGTATTTTACTGCTTTTTTTTCTATAATTCTCATGTTTATTTTCAGGATAAAAATGACGAAGAATTTCAGATTTAGTCAAGATCTTTATTTAAATTATAAAAGTAAAAATATAGAAAATAACTTTATCCATAAACTTAACGTACATTGTTAGCTAATGTAACGTCATTGGCTTATTGTGAATCGATTTTTCATGCGTCTTATGTTAGAGATCGAGGTTAAGCAGTTAACACTGGTACCGAAGCTTATCAAGAACTTTGGTCTACTTCAGAGATCAGGATCTTGTTTCCTTGATGCTTCTCCTGTTCATTAATGACGAAGCTTTGGACGTATGGTTAACTTCACTTGTAAGGCTACAATGTACACCAAAACCCTGTAATACGCTCTGACATTGTTCAATAACAAATTATGGCTTCTTATCTCAAGTAAATTTTCATTAACATCTTCTTATTTTGTTATCTTTCCATCTTAGTTTACTCCTACAAAATGACTAGACACTATCAATATGAAAAGTATTTTTTCTACAGAATAATCAAACTAATTTCGAAACAAAATTAAAATTCTTCCCTCCTCTGCAAAGTGCCACGTGTCCGAAAGAGCTAATTCATACATAACGATTTCATTTCCTCAAAAAAAAAAAAAAATTAGTTGATAGTGTGTGCATAACCAAAGTAGTTGCATCCCAAGAAGCAAATTTTGATCAGCGATAGCGCCAGGTGAAAAGGAGTCAAGGCGATTTTTTCAGAGTAAATAAAAGTGAATTAATTCGAAATGCAGTTGATCGAGCCAGACAAGCTAATGCAGTCGAGTTCTTCCTTGATTTCCTCGAATCCCACCTTCTCTCTTCCTCGAATCCGACCACGCGCGCTCGCAGCGAAGATTTGCTCCGAGGCCGAACGTGGCCGCGCATATACGAGCGAAGCCCAGATCTACGGGTGTCCGTGCGCGCGGCAATTTCATTCTCGGCTGAAAATTTTGCGAGGAACCTTTCTCCCGCCGGGCTCGTCTTCCCGACCGCTTCTCTTTATTTTCCCTGCTTATTTTACAGTGACTTCCCGGATTTCAACAGATCCCGTTTCATATCCGTGTTTTCTTTAAGTAAGTGAATAGAAAACTAGAACTGTTGACGAATTTTTTTTTAAACCCCATCGCGGGAGAATAAAATTAGCTGTGTATGCTCGGTGAGTTGGAAATTCGAAGATTTAAAGTGGGAATATCGTCATTATCGTCACGGAGAAAATGATCGGATTGTTATGCAAATGATGGTACTTGCATAAATGATCTTATTATACAGAATTCGAATAATTTTTATTATACCTATTATTTACTACCGCGAGAATAATTTTATTTTCTCAGAAATTCATTTAGAAACTCGTTACTAAGTAATTAAGTTCAGTAGAGTAGATAAATTTACTTGTTATAAGGAAATAAATTTTAGCATTATTTAGATCTAAAATGTAATATAATTATAAGGTTTTTTATAATACAGACTTAAACATTTGTAAGTAAAAATAACACTAGATTTTTTCTAGAAGTTTCTCTTTTTACACAGAAGCTATTGAAGTGACCAGTATAAAATTTCAAGATATACGCGGTCCAACGAAATATAAAAAAGCGTTTGTGCAAAAGTGTAAAAAAATTTTTATAAAAATAAAACTAATAATTAAATTCATAAGCTACATTCTTCTGATTCCAACGTATATGAAGTAAAACATTGCATTGAAAATTCATTTTTCTCTACGCTCACATCCCAAATACACCGCAAGTATTTACTTCATCAAAATTACTACAAATTATGAATTACACAAATCCCAAAGAATTTAACAACGATTTTCTAACAATTAAATACTTATATCTTAAAATTTGTATACTATCTACCACCCATGCAGTAACATTGCTACCCTAAAAGTTTATCTCTTCGATAGTCAGATAAAATCGACACTCAATATTTGATCGATTAAGCCAGACGCTAAATCGACATAAAACAAACATACCTCAATTACTCGTTAAGTTTCGCGTTAGTTGCCCTTCTGGTAAGAGTATGCATAAGCGTCGAGATGAGCGCCGTGGGTCTCGTATTCGCGTACACAACTAAGCCCCGAAGGCATGTATGGGGAGCCAGAAGGAATAGCCGATCCGATGCTTACACTCGCCGGGTAACGGACTATTTACGCGTGCGTACGTGATACCCCGGTCCCTGAGTAGGTGTGCGCATGCACGCGTGGGTGAGGAATGGAAATGGATGGCCGGAACGATCACCGTATTGAATGGATCGCTTGCCCACGGAACATAATGCAGCGACAGCCTGATTCCAAGACTGGTGTTCTGCTGCGGTGATATTAAATATTTATGGGCAGTGAGCGGGCTGTAAACCCGATCTCCGCTATACAGCAGGAATGGGGGACACTTGCTCGCAGCCCGGACATGGGTCAACGGCGGAAAAGTCCGTCATACTGCGGATTTATTCGTTGCGAATGACTTTCTAACTCTCATTAAAGCGATGAATATTTCAGATTGCCGCGGCGACTTTGGGAAGGAGGAACCCACGCGTATAATATATTCATAAAGTACAGAAATGGAAGTAATTCTATATATATACGAAATGAGCGTTAATTTTGCGCGTTGGAATTTCCCCGGCTGCTTCAAAAATAAATCCGTATCTCCGTACGAATAAATGGAAAATTCCAATTTAAAAAGTACGCCCCGAAATAAAAAGCCGCAGCCCGCGGGAATCTAACGTGTATCAGTATTAAAAGTGCGGAGAGACACGGCGATAGTAACATTTATCTTGCGCACATCGCATACTTTCCGACTCGCGGCTGCTAAACGACTGCGCGGAGGAAGAGAATAAAAAAAATGGGAGAAAAAAAAAATACAAAACGTAGTAAAAAGACGCGGAGAGGGAGGAGGGGGCATATGGAGGCCGAGGGTATAGGGGGGGGGGAGGAGGACATGGCACGCGAGGTGGAGTTAAGTTTTGTAGGTTACCCGGACGCGTAGAGAGTCCGGGATATTGCGCGCTCACGTTTCACCCTGCGGCGCGTTGGCGCGAGAGCGGAAAAATGCCGCGGAATGAAATTCTTCGATGGGGCGGTAAACGACTCCGGCGGCGACTGGTGCCGCTGGTGCCGCCTCCACAGCGCCCGGCAAGCATCGCCTGAGTAAATAAAAATAAAAAGGCGAAACCGAACTCAGCCGGCGCTTGTCTAGCTTCTGTTTTTACTCCGAGGGTGTGCGTGTAGGTGTGAGCGCGGCCGGGCGACGGCGCAGTCACAGACGGCAGGAATTCTATTATCCGTGAGAGACTAGACGATAATATAGTGCTGGTGGGAACTGGCGAAGGTCCCCACATGCCATTCCGAAAGTGCTGCTTAATAAAAAAAAAAAGAGCATAATGGTTATAAGACTTATACGATCATCAATTCGGTTGGATTGCTTTCAGAAAATTGTCTATATGAATTCATCTATGCCGAGAAATAGTTGTTTTAGTATACAATGAGGAGACTTTAACGTAAAAATTGTGCTGAAACTCTTCGTAGTCGTGGAACAATTTGCAGACATTTAAAATTTGTACCGAAAAGTGCCTGTGTATAATTACATTTATATAAAAGAAATATACATTTACAAAAAAAGGTTCGTACGAATTAAAAGAAGTTTCTCACCAAAATTACGGCTTTTTTTTTTTTTTAAATGACAGAGCTTTTTTTGCTTAAATTACAAAGTTTCACCTACCATTCAAGATTATGTGATTTTCGTATAAAAGTTTTGAATTTTTCATACCATCGTGCGGTTATGTTTCTTCTTCATGTAATTTTTAAAAAAAGTTTCAATCCTAATTATTCGAAGGAAATATTCTCGATGTGTAAGCCATAACAAAATTACTTGAACTCTTGCAATAGCTTGATTCAACAAGCGAGGACCTAAGAAATATATATGTCTAATTAACTAAAAACATGCTGAGTAATTTAAAAAATTAATTTTCCCATTTTTAATTTTCAAATGGTATACATACGAACTCTAAAAAAGTAAGTATCTCTTCGAACTTAAGAAAATACGAAACTCTCGACAATATAATTTACAATTCTTCATTAATTTTTAATGAAATCCAAATCTCACTGCTATAAACTTTTTAATATGAATTTAATGAAATTTCAGTTTTTACAAAAGACAAAAAAGAATATATATAAAAGTAATATTACACTACCTTTGAAAAAAAAACACGAATAAAGGAAATTCAGCGAAGTAAACATAAATTAACAATTACGCATTGTAAGTAAACTAAAAGAAAAGTGGAGATGATCTAAAAAGTAAAAGAAGAAAATAAAAGATGAACCGCTTGGTTTTTCTAGAACATTTTTGCGAGTTTGAGTAATGAGCTAGGTCGTGGCGTAATTACGTTACTGCGCGCGGATAATTAGCTCAGGTAGTAACCAAGAAGATGAACGAAAGTCCCGCAAGAAAGAATCGAAGTACAAAGTGGAGAAAAAATTATATACAATTTAATGGGAAGATAATTAATTATGCACCGTATATATAAGTCCGGCTTAAAATATCCTCCCTCTATAAACGGCTTTACCCTTTAAAATCCCGCGCTTTATTATTTTTTATAATTGCGCTCATTAAGTAGGCTGCAAAAAAAAAGCAATTAGATTTACAAACTTTGTATTTGCTAATTTGAAGCTTTAATTTAAAATGCAGTGAATTTCGTACGATTAATTTAAATAACGTGGCGGAACATGCTGCGGGAGGCGAAAGAATTAAATAAATGTGAAAAATGAAGAAAAAGTGGCATCGCAGCGTGGCAACATACAGCAAAAATAAAAATAAATAAAAGAAAAATAAAGCAAAGCAAAAGTGCACTGAAGCAACGTAATGAATTTAAGCTCAAGCAAAACAAAATATTTTTAAATAACAAGGTATAAGCGGTGAAAGTTTATAACGATAAATAAGTACACGGCAAGTTGTGCAAGACAAAGGGAAAAGGGATTCGGTGCAGAAACAGAGTATAGATGGATCGAAACGAAAAAATAATTAAAGCATAATGAGAAAGAAGAAGATAGAGGTAACAACGAGTAGCAACTCGATCAACGAAAAGTCATGTCAGGGCTTAATATTGGTCGGGCATGAAGAGGTGCTCCAGACTCTAATTTCACGCTTCTAGCGGCACTTAGAGTCATTCGGCCGCGTGAGTAGCCTTCAATCTCTTCACTTCAGCATCGGTTATATTTTCTACTCGAGTAGTGACGTCAAACTCTTCAACTGTATATAATTAGACGGAAGAACTTTATTTACCTCAAACAGCCTTGAGGATTAAGTAATACGAACATTTCATAGACTTACTTAGTTATCAAACAATTTATCAAGCGAAAGTATTAATATTAGCCAATTTTTTTTTATTAAAGCACAATTTTCGAGGGTAATTTACATAAATGGTAAGAAATGTTTTTTTTTTGTAACTGAAAAATTAGTATGTATGCTTTATGTGTAATCGTTAATTTAGCAGTGGGAATATATGTTATCCGAAAATTGCATTTAAAACCAGATCTACTTTTGCAGTGCATGTTCTACATAGCCTGAAAAATCAGTAAATATGCAAGTAATCCCTGCTGGAAAATTTAGGAGCTATATTGGCCAGAATATATTAAATTAGAATAAAATTTAACATATTCTGGGCAATATAGCTCCTACATTTTGCAGCAGGGATTTCTCAGTGAATTTCGAATTTTTAATAAAATGATAACAGTTTTTGCCAGTCAACAATATTTCATTATTTAATAATCAAAATATTCACTTCTTATTTCAGTAAATATTAACTCTTCTTGTTTACTTGAAGTTTAGCAAGAAGGTATGCGAAAATTTACAATATTATTAACTAAATTTTCCTACTTATATAAATTCCGGTAATTTTTTTTCTCAGAATGTCAATCTCTAATCACTTTCTCAGTCAGTACAATAATCTCCCCAGAAAAATTTTTCACTGCACCACTCTAACCCCCGCAAAACTTTTTCCAAGAGCCTCCAGCGAGAAATTCGTGCAGCGTCATTTTCGCAAACGAAAGAGAGGCAGTTCGAGAAAAAGTTCGAATGCGCACATCCACAATTTCGTTTGCATTCATTACTTTGAAAAAAAAAAACAAACGAAAGCGATTAGAGCCAATAGCTTCATTCGTACCAGCGTCGCCCGGCGAAATTAAAAAGGCCGAGGAAGGCGAGAAAGTGAAATGTTTTGATCGGAAGGGGCCATTCCCCTACGGGCAAAGAGACGAGAGCGAGCGACTTCGGCGAAGGTGCGTGCAGGTGGGACGGAGAGGAAAGCAATATGCCGCATCTGGCGTTACATGCTTCAAGCTTCGCATAACAAGCTCGGGGGCTTGCTGCGCACTGATGGGAAAAGTTGCAGCTTGCAAGCTCAGATGTCTGGTCTTCCCCTTCTCTCCCGACGTACACATCCTTCCCACCTTTCCTCCCGCGTCCGCGCAGCTGCCGACACATGCAGCCTTTGCATAAACGCGCTCGTAGCCTGGTCCGTGATGTACGCAAGGAACAGCGGATGGGGAGGGGGGGGGGGGTTATGTTCCATCCTCGGCGTCGTGCCGAGACCAGAGGGGACCCGATTTGCAAGATTGGCCGCGATCCTCCCTAAAGCATTTTTCAATTACCCTTGGGTTTTGGGATTAAATTATCGCACTGGATGGTCTGCCCTTTAGTTCACTGCAATTCTGTGTGGCCTTTTGTGCGACGAGAGTTGTATGCGGCACTTTGTAGTATTTAGAAGTTTTAGTTAGTTTAGAATCGATTGCTGTCGGTGTAACCGTTTTAACATCACCGCGGAATTTTGGTTCGCTGTCGACGTGCCGGTGAGATGAAAATTGCTAAGTGCCCATGAATGTTAATCTTAGAAACTTCATTTTTAATTATAAAATTTAGTTACTCGTATGTTTGTGTAAATAATTTGCAGATACGTTTTAATAATGGAGTAAAGTAAATTTTTGAAATTTAATAATAGATGAAAGAGTAAGGTGGAGAAAGAAACAAGTTTTTTTTGCATTAGAAAAAAGGTTGTTGCAATTTCTCAATAATTACTGTTTATTAGAATATTAAAATGAGCTGTTCGTACGAATTTTTTGTGGAATATTTTTCTCCGTTTATTGAAATATTGCTGTATATTTTTTATCGTTGTACACATCCAGGCCAAACATTACTATTCTAGTATAGATAAGTTCAGTCGAAAATTTTCTACGGTTAAAATGAAAACTTTTGTTTGAAAGAAAATACCACTGCACTATCAAATTCGGTACTCCGCGTAGTTTTATTCAAATTAATGTTTTGAACTTATTCACGGAAATTAACGTGTCCTTTTTTTGTTATTACATTTTTCTCTTCGTGGTTTACTTTATGCATTACGCTGATTAGACAAATATTCAGATTTTTAAAACTAGGAAAGGAATTTTTACTTAAAAAAATCTTTATACATTCCAAATGTAAAGTTTATTTTGTTATTCTAAAGTTTAAGTAATAAATCAATTGTTATTTTGACGTTAATGAATGTAGTTAATGAAGATAAATAATTTTAGCTTCAATATTGTTATGAAAAAGGAGACGATCGTCTTATTCCATGAGGATATAATATTTATTTCACAAAATATTTACTCCCTTCAAGAGTTTTCAAAAGGAAATGTACTGTTAAAACAAACATTTTTATTAACAACATCCTTATACGGAAGATAATTAACGACTAAACAAAAATAATATAACAATAAACGTACAATATTTCCCAAAAAAAGAAAGAAAAGAAAAACAATGAAACTTATACAAGAGCCAAGTTTTCGATTTGATTTTGAAGAAAAAAAATGAAAGGACAGCTCGAGCTCGCGCAAAAAAGCGTCGGCACGATAAAGCGAGTGGAAGTGGAAGAAAACGCCGAATGAGAATGAGCGAAGGACCTTCCACAACAATGAACGAAGGCGTGGACGTCAGCCAGTGGAATCGCCGCGGCGCGCCCTTAAGCCAGTAAGTCTTTTGGGTGGCACGCAATGCAGACGTCGTAAAAGCTTTCTCTCTCTGTCTGGCTCTTTTCTCTCCCGCCCTTCTCTCCTCATCGGGCGTAAGGTGAAGCGCAAGAAGGAGCAAGAACGACCTACTTTCGCGCACTACCGAACCCTCCTAGGCATTTGCTTTTTCCACGGACTCGTTTCATCCCTCGCCTCGGACGCTTTTAATTCCTTCCGCGCGACCATTTTTGCTTTCTCAAAGAAAGAAGGAAGCCGACTTTTGAGAGACCGTCAACTTTTACCCCTCCCATCCGTCCGAGATCCCGCAACTTATAATCGCTTTCTATAAACTTTCGGTCACTCTGCGACGCCAAGATTTTTTGGACTTCTTCTCGCGCCAGTTTATACGTTGTTTTTTGCTATCAATGTGACAAAAAAAAAAGACAACGCATTGCTTTCTCTCTTTCAATCTTCAATCGCTTAACAAAAAATTATTATAATTATTAATAAAGGAAAGAAATATTGCGTACTTATATAATTATTAAATAAAAATTGTTGAATTTTTATTGTTATGTTGATTCTAGCATTGTTTTCTTTTTTTCATTGTACAATCGCTTTACAAATATGTATTATTATTAAAGAAGGAATAGAAATATTGCGTGCTTATTTAATTATTAAATAAAAATTGTTGAATTTTTATTGTTATGTTGATTCTAGTACTGTTTTCTCTTTTTCAATGTACACTCGCTTTACAAATATGTATTATAAGAAGGACAGAAATATTGCGTGCTTATAAAATTATTAAATAAAAATTGCTCTAAAGTTTTTCATTACGTTAAATCTAGTAAATATTGCTGTACTGTATAGTACGTGTGCATGTATTGTACTGTATAGTACGATACTATTTTAAACACAGTAACAATTACTATACAACCTGATAAAACTTACTATGTTTAGGCCAAATTGTACTATTAATTACAGTACTATAATATAGCTTAAACTAGAGATAATATTATTATTTATTTATTTAATAAAATTCAACGGACTAGAGTCCTTAAGGTTACATTTGGAAATTAGAAAATTAACTTAAAATTAGGTATAATAAACAAAAGTGTAATATAAACATATAAATAGTAATTAGTCATACCGATTAATCAAAGAAAATATAAACAATATATAAACTAATAATTAATCGTAGGTAAAGAATTCCAGAGTCTTTTCACTCTGTCGAAGGTGGAATATGATAATTTTTTTTATTAGATCAGTCTGTAACCACTATTCCATAAAACGCTTAGTGCTTTTTACTGTATTTATGGAAATTTTTACTATACTTTTCTCTCTCAAAGGGTGTAAAATTAAAGCGAAATAAAAAAAAAACTAAAATAAAACGCAGCCATGAAAAAAAACGTTTGAAAGTATTCCTTTTCTTTTAATAACTTCAAATCTAATTTACGTGAAAATATTATATATATGCATAATAAAAAAAATGAAGAAAAAGAAATAAAAAATAAACTTGTTGGTTGAGATGGAAGTGAGGAGCCCTCGTGGCGCACAGCTCGTACATCACGCGGCGCTCCGTCGAGCTGCGAAATCCTAAAAGGGAGCAGAAGCTCGTCTTCACGGCGAAGCGAAACTCAAAAGATAGAGAGAGAAAGAAAGAGAGAGAGAGAGAACGTGGGCCGGAGATAGAAGACAAGAGGAGAAAAAAAAAGCCGGAGCAGAGGCGAGATGACTTTTACGAGGTTAGCGCTGGAGTCTCGGACCCGCGTGCTCGCTGCTTATCGAGTTCGTGCAGTCTCACGGGTTAGCGCAGCTGCAACGGCGACCGTAAAAGTCGAACTTTTTTGCGTATGCATGCACGTACGTCCGCAGCCCGGGAATATGAGGACCGCCGCGTGCAGGTGGTGGCCGTGCTTTGGGGGGGGGGGGGGGGATCGTTTCCAGGCGCACTCATCGGTGTAACGATCCGATTCTAAATCCGTGTACTAAAAAGTCGCGCTATCCCTCTTCAATCCCTGACCCCGCCGCATTATCTTCTTTGGATGTAAGTCTCTAATAGTAAATTACTTCGCGGGATAATCGATTGCACGTTGATCGTTAAGGTTTTACGAAAATCACGATCTTGATAGTTGATCTCGATATAAGTAATTGTGGCCCTTTTTAGAAGAAGGTATAAAGCGCGATATGCATGTGAATTCTCGAGTTTAGTTTTATATTAACGCACCATCTCAATGTGATCTTGATTTTCTTTAAAAAGAAATTTTCTGATAAATAATTGTGATTCTTTTTATAAGAACGTTTTATACTGCGATACGCATCTCAATCCTCCAGTCTCGTATTACATTCATGCACCATTTCAGTGTGATCTAGATATTTTTTTATGGAAAGTTTCTGATGAAGATGGACTTTTATTTATTAAGAAATCCAATTTTCGTCTACGTCGATTCAAGATCTGCTACTGTCAAGGTTTAAAATTTATAAGAAAATTTTTGATGTAAATGAATATACAATTTGACGAGCTTTCTCGTTTTATCTAGACATTTATCATCTTAGATTTTGAACAAAATTTTGCAACTGAACTACGATATTCAGCTCTTATCAGAAATATTATTTGATGATTTTTCGTAATCAACGTCTTAAAAAATTAATTACTACACAAAAAGTAATGTTTAAAAATGGAACGAACTGACTTCAAACACATAAGCACATAGTAAATATAAGTTGAATCCACGTTGCAACTATTTATAAAAAATAATTGTAGTGCCAATTCCAGAAAATCTGCCATGAATTTTCAGTACGGATATGTTGGTTGCATCTAGCAGCTTCGCCATCAGGCGTGATATTAAACAATTTCTGTACCTTTGATGCACATATGGAATCCTGAAAGTTGCGCTTCGAGATGCAAGCTCTCTTTGCGAGCTTTAACAAGAAATCCATTATTTGCTCGAAATAAATGAACAAATTATGAACCGCAAACTATTCCTGCTCATTTTAATCCAACTAAATTCAAGGAATTAATTTAATTAGCAAGAATTCAATTCCAAACAAAAACCAAAGAGATGACGAAAGGAAAGCACGAGGAGCAATAAAGCTTGTAGCACTCCGGTAAAGCGGACTGCAGAAGTAAACGCTTATTTAAGGGTCGGACAACCAGATAAATAACTCCCGCTGGAAGCCTCGAAGTCGAAGGCAGGGGGCGTGAGCGCGCCGAGGAAAAAAGGAGAGTCCCGGGCATTCACTTAGGTAGCTGAAACGCTCGTTTGTCCATCGGGGCATGGGAGCCACGCGCAGCGGGGCGAACCGGTCAAGAAACCCTGCGCCGAGGCGCGGGTCACGTCGCGCGGAATTTCCTCCGTAACGCGTCCCGGTGCGATACGCTGCGACGTGAGTTATCGCGCAATACTCCGGCCAAGCGCGACGTTGGCTCTCCGCCCCCGCGCCAGCCTCCTCTTCCCCCCCCCCCCCTTCTCCTGTTCCCACTGCGTCTCGCGCGAACGCGCCATAAAAATATTATCAAGGAGTATCATGCGCCAGCTGTACGCCAACCTTTATCGGCTGAGATCTTCCGACTTTCGTCTGCTTCGCCTTCTTCCCGTTTGATAAGGAAACGTCGGTTTTATGAGGCCTGTTAGAGCGTCCATTATACCAATTTTTGAGTAGTTTCGTTCATTAATGTCTTTGCGTTGAGGGAAGATGATGGATTAGTTTTATTGTTGCAATCTTTGAGAAATAAAGGGTTAATCGGATCTTACAGTTGAAACGAAAAATAGAAGATGCAGTAAGTGAACAAGAGCAATTGCAGAAATTTCTTATTTCTTGTTCTCTTTGCCCGGTATGTTATATTTTACTCTATTTTTTTAAATGCTATAGGTTTGTGTCGAAGTAGTATTTGCTGGTGTCGGGTTTAAAACAATTGTTAAAAGATTATTTTTATATAAAAAGATGCTGCACAAATTCACTCTCTTAACGAGAAAGAAGAGAACCATTATGATTACAGGAATGGAACGATATTTCACGTAAATCGAGTTAGCTTTTCATTCTTAGACTTTATGAGAGAGCGTTGCTGCTTAATCTAAAAAAATAAATAACAATAGTAGCTAATTAATTAAATATATTACATTTATAAAATTGCAATTACTTGCAAAGTGTTCGTAGAATAATTTACGACTTCAGCAATTCAATTATGAAAAGCTACTAAGAGAGTGTAAATTAAAAAGTAATCTCACTCTCTAAATTTAATTCACTGAAATAGTCACTGTATTTGAAATTAGAGACTACTAAATTTAGAGAGTATTCTATATTTGTATTGCGATTACTCCACAATAATCACTTAAAAATCTTCCATTTCAGCAGATCGATGAAGAAAAGCTGCAACGCGGAGCTACAAATTCTTAAAAAAGCAAAGCTATGATAACGAAGCAAAAGTTGATAGATCACGCTGCCTTGAAGCTGTATTACTGCCGTTAAACTGATGTAGCATCGTTGCTGACCATCTTCGAAAAGTTTTGAAGATTCAGTTAGCGCGTGGCGAGAGCGAAAGAGCATCTGGGGTTAAAAGACAGCTTATCACGCGGGGCGCCACGGCGCCGCAGGACTTAGTATTAGAGAGCCTGTACGACGCCTGCGAGCTTAACGTTCCAGTGCGCGTACGTACGGCCGGGAATATACGAGGAATGACGAGAAAATGAAATTTCGAGGACGAATGAGCGCGACGCGCAGCGAACCAATTACTTCGGCGGCGCGGGGCAACGGAAACTGAGACGGGGGATGATGGAAAATGTGATTTTCCCTCCAGCCGGATATAATTTCCTCCTGTTGTTACAAGTGCATCAAATTTTATTTGATTAATCTTGGATGTGCGCTTGCTGCTACGCCTAGAACTTTCATTACTTTTGATGTATAACGTTAAAACTTGGCCGCTTAAACGGGACGTCCGTGTTATTTTAGCAATTTTGCAATGCTTTTTTCTTTTAAAAAAATAGTTTTTTCGTTTTGTTTTTCCAATGGGTATACCGATAGTAAGCCATGTGAGCGTGAATTTCATCACTACGGACATAAAAATACACGAGAGGGCGAATAAACTGTTATAAATGAAATATTTATTCAATCCGACGGTTTTGTTTACTCTCGAGTCGTATTTTTTTATTTTCTTTAGTTTTTTTAACACTAAATCGTAAAAGATGTGAAGGAGAATATAAGAGCAGTGCTTGAAGAAGAAAAGAGAAACAGATGAGAAAAAAAAAACAATAGCGAGACGGGCAAATAAAGGCGGAGACGAAGCGAGCTAAGATTTTCCCTCCTCGCTTTAGTTTCGTGAAATTAATCCATCTTCGACGCAATAACCGGTAATGGCGAACGTCAACGATATTCAGCTTTTTCTCTCCGCCGCGAAATTGCGTCGTCGAGTCCCCCGGCCAAAGCCCCGCAATTCATTAAGCACGCGACCAAGAGTTTGATTGTCGGAAGCAGTTCTCGCGGCGCCATTTCGCGACCTCCGCCGGCGATTGACAAACGCAGAAATACAATTCAATTACTTTTAATTCGATTTAAAAACTTGCTTTATTTAAAAAATAACTGAAAATGTATAGTCTTTTCTTGTCTTATTAATAATTTTTTATTTAAGATTTTCTAAGATATTATCATTTTTCTTATAAGCAATGTATGCTTGTCTGACGCAATCGGCGGTTATACTACTGAAAAAGGAGAATAGTTCAATTTTCTACCTCACGTAAGTCTGTTAATATCTTTTAATTTATAGAGGCACTTCTAAATATTTAATCAACATATTTAAAGTACGTTCTTGTCAAATTAGTATAATAATGTTTTTAAATTTTCCAACATATTGTCATTTTCCTTAGAAACAATGTATAGGCTGTCTGATGCAATCGCTGGCTGTACTACTTAAAAAAATACAGTCATCTACATTGTATGAGTTTCTTGCTATCTTCTAACAACTAATTACTGACATTACTGACATATTTCTGAACATTTAAAAACCATTATTAAGACTGTCTGATGCAATATGTGGCTACACTACTTAAAAAGACAAAGTAACGATGCTACAGGACAATTCAATTAATTTTCAATCTATTTTAACTCTATTACGTTTCTTTAAAAATTAATGACAATTTATAGTCTTATTTTTCGCCATCAACAATGCATGTCTGACGCAATCGTTGGTTGTACTACTTAAAGAAACGAATAATTTGGTCCACTTCGTTGCATGAGTTTCTTGATATTTTCTAAATTATCTAGACTACTTAAAAAACCATTATCAATCATATGTTTAAATCTTTTGTACCTCTTAAAAAAAAGTTAATTTATTCAATAAAAGAGATTTAACGAAAAAAAGTTGTAGTAAAATTTAATAAATGCAATAGTGGATGGTAAGTGAATAATCGTTCGGGTCTGTTAAAAGATGTATGAGATAATATATTATATTTTTTCATAATGATTTATTGAAGTAGAACGAAGTGTATGAAGAGGCGTTATTTACGGAGCATTATCTAAGAATCGTATAAATTTAAGATTCTATTTACAGTATCTCAGTTACGCGATATCTATGTTTTGACACAGAACACAGTATCAACTAGAATACAATAACCGCTGGCAATGTTTTACTTCAATTCCGACCATCAATGTGTCAATTACACAAAACTGACTGACAGTAAAACTTTGTATTTTCGTTCGGTCAAAATTGAAACCAGTAAACTGAATAACATCTTGAATTTTTTTATTCATTTGTCCATTTTGGGTATACAATATTTATACTGTGTTAAGTATTAACGCGTATTATCGAGTCGGCTGTACGAACACCTAGCCGACGTTTGTGTGTGCGTGCGTTATTTTTATTTTTATTATATTTTTTATTATATTTTTACATACGCGCGATTTCGGAAGGTACGAGTCAATGCTGAAAAAAGAAAAGACGTTTAAGCGTTGGGAGGGTCAGTAGAAAAAGAAAAAGAGAAGTACGCGTTATTATGTACTCGGAACTGAATCGGACTGCCACTATTACTCTCTATTTGATTTCGTATTTATTGTAATTCAAGGAACTGAATAATAAATTATAACTAGTAATTTAATCGTGTGTTATACGCTAATATCTGCTCCTCAAAAATACTACACTGCAAGATAGTACGAAATCAATATCAAGAGCCTAATAATTTCCTAAATATTTCAGCAGAATAATAAATTCATAGAAAATTATTTTTTAATTCAAATATTTCTGCAAAATCTTGTGTGCCAATTTATGTTGTATTCACCGTGGCTAGTCCTGCTATGAATAACTAAATCTTTCCTAGTAGTATATTTCCATTAATATTGAAATAAATTCAATCTCTCATTGAAAATTCATATAGATGAGTAATTCGACAAAGCTATACATTTGTATTCAATTCGTTAAAATCCACAGCTATTTGTAGCTTTGTCACCGGATGATGGAAAACGATTCAATATGAGCATAAGTGGGTTAATGAAATGCGGAAATTTAATTATCAAGTTTCTGAAATAGAAAATTTTAATTACATATTTTAATCCAATCTCAAAGACATCCCCCTAGTAGATTAAACGGAAACTACTTTATCAGATTACCTCCTTAGGCTAATGCTATTTTACATTTCATCCGGCGAAGTGTACGATCACCAACGCTCTCATTCTGTCAATAGCGATTTAAAAGACATCAACGTTAATAATTAAAAGAAATTGTCAAACGTATAATACAGTTTCAAAAATAAATGTCATCATCCACATCAAAAAACCAATAGGTATCGATGTAAATTCGAAAACGTATACTGCATAAAGACTTCCTTCGTCGTCGACAAAAGCAATAGTTCGTACGACGGCAGCGACGGCCTTATCCAAAATCCAATCTTCTGCCTCTCCTACCCTCGGACAAGGTATAAGAATACACGTATGAAAATATCGTCTCCCTAGTTTTGAGTTTTCGATCGAAAGCTTTCCGCCAGCTGAAAATTTGAGGAGAGCACGTCTCGTCGCCGAAAACTTGGCGGAGTTACATGCCGCGAAGGCTCACAAAAAAAAAACAAGAAGTAGAAGGAGCGGAAGTAGGATAAGAAAGGAGGGGGGAGCGCAAGTGTACAAGATGATGTTGCGGCCTCATTAGCCATTCACGCCGCGTGAAAATCCGCTCGCTAAGACACGGGGCTAAGTGCCCGCGGCACAAAAGCGAGGCATAATGCCTGCGGATATAATGCGCCGGACTGTTACGCGAGATTATGCGGAGCAGGGAGGGGGTAGGATGAACTTGGCGACGATGATAGCGCGAACAAAGGAAATGGACTGCGAGTTGATTGAGATTGCAGGATGGCTCGGGGGAGGAGGAGGATGAAATGCCATTAAAAAGCCGAAAGTGCATCTGTAACGAGGAGTTTAATGTTACACCTTCGCTTCGCCGTGATAATTTATACGCTTATTTTATGCTTGCGTATGAAAGTTTTGCTGCGGGCCATTTATACTTTGTTTGGTTCGTTTTAGTTGCGGTCAACAAATTTTGCAACGATGCATTGCAAAATTAAACTTTGCCTAATAATTGGCGCCCTTCTTTTAAATTGCACTACAACACAGAGTCGAAATTAGTAGGTGCCGACTCGGCTTCAAAAGGCCTGGCTTTTCGCATACACCAAGCTTAGTAATTTTGCAAACAACTATATTTACAGTGTACTAGAAAAAAAAAACTATTTTTTTTTAAATTGTTGGAGTGCTCTTATAATGGCAAGCAAATTTACTACTATTTTTCTCTTAAGTTCCCAGAAGAATTTGCAATCATAATGCAAGTGGACATTAGGGACGTGATTACATAGTAGGTAGGATATAATCATTTATTTTATGGACTAAATAATACTCTGCTTTACTTATACACAAAGAATTTTATCGGGAGAATGCAAATTTTGATATTTTCTTCGAAATCTTTTCTAACAAATCCGCAATAATTGTTATCCATGAAATACATTGTCCATTGAAAAATGATCAGCATAAAATAAAAGCAACAATCAAATGTCAATAAACCAACGAGCGAATAACCAAGAAAATATAATATAAATCTTAAATCTTTACAAAGTATTTTATCGAGGCTGCAGATTTCTTCTTTTCTTCAAAATCTTCTGCGGAAGCTCCACAATTTCCAGCATAAAAGAAAAATAGCAGTAAATTTTCAATAATCAGAAATCAAATAAAGCAAAAATACAAGACATAAATCCTATATCTTTACAAAGAATTTTAAATCGAGATTGTAAAGTTTTACTTTTCTTTTAAAATATTTTGCAGGACCTCCACATTAATTAAGATCCGCACGGTAATTCGTTAAACAATTTACAGCATATAAGAGCAGCAGTGAAATTTGAATAAAGCAAGTAGCGAATAGGGCAAGAAAAAAGAATGACCTGAATCCTACGCTCGCAATAAGTTGTAAAGAAGGAAGGGCGCAGATGCGAACGACGGTAAGAGCAACAAAGTATATCATCCAATAGAGGAGCCGCCTGTGCTTTCTCGCGGCGGTATTATCGATCAGTCAAAGGGGTAGGAGGCAGCCAGAGGGGGTTGACTACGCCTTTGACCCGGTGGCCCGATGCAGGCGTGTGCACACGACTCCTCCAACTGAAGCGGCGCACTTTCTTAGTTTTCGGACGCTTCCGCGATGCCTCAAAGCTCCCCGAAGCACCCCAAAAGAGTCTCTTCCTACCCGTGGCCAAGTGCCGCCTGCTGTTGCGCGCTCTCAATATTCCCCTCTCCGTCTCTTTCCCTCTCCTTCGACGAAGGTGCCTCTGCTGGATTTTACCCCGGCAGCGCACCGCCGCCTTTTCACAGGCCCTTCAGCACAATGGCCCTTTTTTCCTCCTCCCGCCAGCCCCGGTCTTTCGCGCTCAATTTCAGCGGGAGAATTTTTCAGCCCGTCGCTACATTTGTTTTTACGGCGCGAGAGGCGACGCCGACCGGATAAATCGACCCGGAAAGGGTCGCGACGGATCGCTCGATAATTAAATGAAAAAAGAAAGCCTGCACTTATGCGCTTTCGCCGCTGCGGTCGTGGTGACGGCAAGGAAAAAAAAGGTACAGGCGGGAGAAGAGGGAGGCTGAAGGGGGGGAGGTGGAGATGAAAAAGTGGAGAGTGAACGGTGCATTATTCAGGAGTGGGAGAATGCGCGGCTCGCAGCGCGATTTATCGCTGATACTCGCACGTTTCTGCGTCTGACACCTGGGCGCATTCGCGCGCGAAGGGCGCGAACACGTGCCGCTTCGTTTTCCCATATTCTCTCCTCGCGTGCGCTTTGTCCCCGTTTCCTCGGCGGCCGAGTCGCGTTTTCGCTGCGGCAGCTCACGAGCGAATCATATTAGGATCCTCTTTGTATGCAGGACCAATATGTGCCCCCTCCCCTTCTGCCGAGGATATCCTTGCCCTCATCCCTTTCTTACCGTCTATTCGATCCCTCCTTTCTTATTCTTATTCACACTTATGCGGTCTGCCTTTTTCGTTTATTCCTTCTCCGGGGCTTGAATTTTATTACGCCTTATAGGCGGAGGTGATTGCGACGTTTTAAGGTCGACGCGTGGCTTCGGAAACATTCCGGTGAATATTTAATTACGGCGCAGCACCGTGACCGCGATACTTCCAAAATGCAGATGACGATGCTGAGCAAGTACGGGAAGTATTCCTTGATGGCTGCTCCATAACTTGAGAATTGACAAACTTGTAGATATGAGGAGTTTAGTTCGTGACTGGGAAGCCATAGATCAAAGGGCGATTATAATTGTAATTATATAACCATATATATATAATTTTCTAAATAACGACTATAATACGTTACTTTAATATTCTTTATTTCAATCTTTTATCAAGGACTATTTAGTCTACTGAATTACTATTAAATAAATAAATAAAGATGAGTAACAGTCTAATTTATATGAAACCACACTTTTTTACGCTATATCTTAGTAGTTTTATTTCGTAAAATATTGTATATTTAAAAAGACTTTTTATTTCCATAGATCGTAAATAACACATTACATATCAAATATACTATATATATATTTTTTTTTATACATTTTTTCAGTTAACTAATTCTTAGTTTACGTTTGTGCGGAAATCCGTAAAAGTGCGCACTGAGAGAGAAGGAAATTGAAATTACTTGGCGAAACCGAGGAATTACGATGTTGTTGTTAAAAAAGTAAGGGATACTTAGCTGCAAAGTAATTTGCACTCGTTTCAGAGTAAACCCAACTTGGCTCCCGCATTGCCACTGGTGCGCAAATTTTTCTTTGAACACCCACGCAAAAATTACTTGACTCGAAAACAAAAGCTACTGCATATAATATATACTGGCGTGATCGCCTAAGTAGAGTTCTCCTTTTCCAAATAAATCCTACTTTTTTTTGCCTCGAATATGTGGAATTTCTTAAGTTTTTCTAATTAATTATTATTATTATTCCATTATTGTTTGTAGACGATTATGTAATATTATTTTGACAGTATTTTCTGTTTAATATAAACTGATTAACTTTCATGAAAAGCAGAAATTTCCATTTATATTATAATCAGAAAAAGCGAAAAAAAATAATTTTATTTAACTTTATTTTGTCAAAAAAATATTTGTCTACTCACGCTCTTTTTTAAAAAAATAATTAATTCTTTTTTATTATATAACCCGTAAAAAACGTCTAGAAATAAAATAAAAAAGTCTACTTCCGAAGTAACTACTTCTCGAGGAAAATCCTTAAAACGCGCTCATACTTCTTCTAAAACTTTTTTACAACTTGACAATGCAACGCTTATCCATCGAGTAAGCCGCGAGTGCTTCCTCCTTGCTGCCTTGGAAATGTATCTGGCTCTGAAAACCTGCGTTTCTTTAAAGACTCATTTTCTCCTCTGCCTTTCTGTCGCACACACGCGTTCTCGTTTTCGCGGGTAAAAAAAAATCTCGCGAAAATGTAAAAAAAAAACATGAAGAATTTCTGCAGTGTCCAGTGAGTATAATTCATCGGGGGAAGGCAGTGAAAAAGTGAAAAATGAAGAAAGTGAAGAGAAGTGGAATTTTCCGTAGCGCGTAGCAATTTTTTGCGCGGGGCACCTGACAATTTGTGCGAGCGATTTTTCGAGGGTGTTCGGAGGGCGACAGCTTGGGCGACGGGACACGCGCTGAAAATTAGAATATACCGATGTCGCTCATGCACCTTTTTTCCTCCTCGTTTCCCGATGCCCCCTCACTTCACCCCTCATTCTCATTTTTTTTTTGCTCAGCCATCCTCGCGACGAGCGCCAAATTAAAGTCGGTCCGTCACGCGATAATTAGCGTAGTACTGTCAAAGCGTAGCGACGGACCACGTAAAATTTTGCTCGTTCCTTGTCATTTTTTTTAATTCTTTCGCACTTGTCGACTCGTCGCTTTGACGAGTAATCTTTCATTTTCGACGAGCGTCCAGAGGATTTCGCAGTAATAAGTTGTTTTACCTTCACACTGGATAAACCCTCTAAACTTTTCACTGCTTTCTATAATTTCTATGTATGCAGTGAGTACAACTGAAAATGGAAGCTCGAAGTACAGTATCCACACTGGCGAAACGGTAGATTTTCCATATTTACACTTCCCTACATTTATTTTTCATACCCTCACTTATTTCATTTTTTTTTTTTTTTTTTATCAACGAATTAATCTCTCCAATTGCGGAAGTTACTTTTCATACGGCTCGAATAATCTCGTAATACAAAGATTATTTTTGCGCAAACCACAGCAGGAAACAAATTTTAAAAAATTTACGGAATAGCCCAGCTGTTATACCCAATAATTAATGCAGAAAAGGAGAAGCGTTGGAGCTGATAATGAGCCCCGACGCTTTCGCCGAGCAACAAAAAACGACAAATCTCAACTTCATTTGTTTCGCTTTAAACCCGCTTTTTTCCTCTTTCGATTCTTTTAAATGTAATTTCCCGCTGCAAAAAAAACGCACACATAAAAAAAGGAAGAAGAAGCTTCGGACTACTACTTCCGCGCAAATTACTCGGATGCGTATTCGCGGCGAAATTAAAGCCCGCATTTTTTTTCGCAGGCGGTCTACTGATTCGTACCTCGGGCGCTGCCGCGGCGGCTGACCGCATCATCTGTCTCGTAATTTTAACCCCCGCCCGAGCCTCGCTCCGCTGTAAATATGCCTCAAATGCGCCTGACCACGTTGGCCCGGCAAATTAACAGGGTCACAATGTTGCGACGCTGATGGCCTTTTTTTTTTTACACGAAGTCCCTGTAGAGAGGTGCGAACATTTCTTGTCCATTTGCAGCACTAAAGGAATTCGAAAAGTTTTTTTGGCCGACGATAAAGAAAAAAAAACAATGTGTCTAAAATTGTCGATTCTTCAAACTCGCCGAGAGTGTATCAATATGGTGGCTCAAGGGTTTTTCTATTCACTTTTATCGTGGATTCGCTCGAATTACTTCCGTGGAACGACTCCACTCTATTCTTCTTGGAGATTGATAGATGGATAGGAGGAGAGCGAACCTAAGGTAGGAAAATCCCGGACGGCGGGGAGGGGCGCCTCGTTAGAATCGCATAAAAATAGAAGGCGAACGGAGAGCGGCACGCGGATTTACGAAGCTGATCTTTCGAAAGGGATGCCGGGGTGTAGGGAGAGGGTGGCGGAGGGTAGAAAAGGGGCTTCGCCGAGATTCACGGGAGATCGAACTATTACGAGCTGAATCTTTTTCTGCTGGTTAAGCTATCCTTTCTCCGGCGAGAGCTTGCAGTTTTAAGCGTTGCTTTATTCCCTGCTCCGAAGTGCAACAGTTGCCGCACGTACCTCCATACGAAAAGTCTTATTTCTTCCGAACTTCTTCTCGTCCATTTTCTTCTTTTTTTTTCGTCTCGCTTCCTTGGCGAAGCTTTAGAAAAATTTTGCCTTTCGCCGGTTTAAATGCGACGGAAGTCTCGCATAGGATGACCTATGCGGTTCCAGTTGAGCTGCAGTTGACGCAAGCTGCTGCGATGAGCAGACTGAATGGATAACGCATCCGAAAATCCACGCCTTCGCGTTGTAAACCGGTCCGTCGCACTGGCGACCTTTCCCTTCGGACACTCTCCATCGGCGTTTTCCTAGAGCTAATGGATTTTCCGGAATTCTTCTTTTTATGCCCGGACTGGGTAACATAGAAAAAGTATTAAGTACTTTTTTTTGCTGGTGTACTTTAATGACTGCAGCAGAAACTTCCCTAATAGATAATAAATAATCGAGTGGTGTATCTGTATAGGTTGAGTAGGTTTAGAGGACGCTTATTTGCTTATCTAGGGCTGGGTAATATTGTGACTAACTTCCTTCTTGCGCATTAGCATTTTATAAAGAAGCTGAGAATTTTGATGAAAGTTTCTTGTGAAAAGCGAGTTCCTTAGTAGTTAAGTAAAAACATCGGCTGTTGATTAGTCACTTCCCAGCCGCTACTTATAGTTTCCTTTCGAGCTCATTACACTGCAGACTTTTAAATAAATTGCTGCACAGTTTTTAAATATTTTTGAGGTAATTAAAAATTATTACTTGGTGCACAGTACTATCCCTTGCGGAGTGCGTAAATAATAGCTTATTACGTGTATACACGTATATACGAATTTTTGTATTATGCACCTGCACGTAAATTCTTATTCAGCGATAAAGTTACAAGCTTTGTGAATATGCGCGATATTAAAGCTAAAAATTTTTTACTCGCTCGGTCTTTTTTTGTCTGACGTTTATGACGACCATAAGTCCGTATCGAACCTGTCAAAGTACGCGTAAAATTTACGAAAGTTGAATAAGTCGCCAACTTTTATGCTGTACGCAATCTATGCGCGTGTCGTAAAGATGTGCTTAGACTAGCGAAAAAAAAAGCGAAGCAGTGCTATAGCGTAAAGTCACACCCCGCGAATTCGTGCTATCGAAATGACTATTCATTCCCTTCGTATTTTAACTGGGCACCGCCCTCTATTGGTTTTCCCATCTCTCGTTCTTTTTCGCGTACATTTACGTCGTAAAAATGTGTTTGCCCCATCCGACTTCATTTGATCTACCAGTCGGGCCTTCTTTTCTCCCATTTAAATGCGCGCCTCCAGAGTCGTTAAAAAGTATACCTCGGCTAAATCCGATCGGCTCATAAGCGGCATTGGCTTGGATCATTCGTAAAATGACCTAGAAGGGCATCGTCAAATTTTTTATTGGCTATACGAGTTGGGCTGAGTTCCAGACATTCAATTTAAATAAACTGATGAATTCATCAATCGCGACGGGCCGCCGTATATACGGAAAGTAGGCAATGCGCCCGAGAGGCATCAAGGTTCATCGGTTCCTGGGAAAATGCGACATAAACCGGACGAAGGTTCTTGGGACAAGGACTGGACCTGGAAGCTCGTAAAAGCTCCCGGGGAACTGGGTGGCTACAAATGAAATCCAAGACCACTCGGCCGCGCCGCATCCTGAAGAATACTCCGCGAAAACTTTGAATTATGGGGCTATAAAAAGTTAGCGAGTCCGGGCGATTAAGTCGCGGATAATATAGTGGCTACTCGCCGCCCGTTACACGCAACCTACCCCAAGCTGCGTTATATAAACGCACATAAGCGCGACCTCCTCTCTCTCCCGCGCGTATAAACTCAGAATTTAATATTATAATCATCTGGTCCCTCCTCGATTCAACCCAGATTCGGAAATTTCGCTCTTTATAATTATGCATGTGGCAACATTGAATTTCTTAGAAGATGGTTCTACGTGAAGAAAAGGGGGTAACGAAAGTGGAAAGTATAAAAAATCCTAGGTCCACTCGTAAATTCTCCATAGCAGGATTTCTTATTAGATATAACGATGGAAACTCAACCATTTATGAGTAAACTAAGAGTAAACAGTTTATTTCCACTGTCCAGATACTATCCCCTTTTAAAGAAATGATAAGTATAAAAGTGAAGTTAAAAATTCTTAAGTCTTCCTCTACATGCGATCATTTAAAATAAACATCGCACACTGAATTTAAAAAAATGTAGTAATTTTAAGTAAGTATTTTATACTTCAATTGCATACATGCTAAATATTTCTTTGAATTAAACAATTTTTTTTCAAAACTAATAAATTCATTTGGATGAAAAAAGCATATTTAGTACATTGTATATTTAGTTACAGTACATTGTAAATACTATAAAGGCTTCAGGATGGACAGATAGATAGCCTTTCGAAATATACATATACAGGAGAAAAAATTATTTTTTATTTTTTTTAATAAACATTTTTCTTCTTAAAACTACTCTGCTTTTACTAAATATTGCCGATAATGATATAAGTTTATTTAATGCACGTCAATAATTAAATCTACTTCTGGATGATTATATATAAAAGAAAATTCAGTACAAGAATGAATCTTTTAAACTAATTTTTACATTAAAATTATTTCCTATTAAATACATTACAGTATCGTTGAAATAAGAACAGCACTAATCTAATGATTCAGAAATTTTCATTTTGCGTCATAATTTTAACAAAACGGTAGAAATTTACAACGATTCTTAATACGCAAAGCCATGAAAGGTTACCTTAGCGGTTGTTATCGAAATTAGAGTGAGCTGAGATAAGGCATAAAATCAAGGCTGAGAGAGGCGGCGGCGGTGGAGAAGATCATATTTCAGGATGGCTTGAAATGTCGCGCTTTAGAATGGCAATTAAGACCAGGGCGTTCTCTGTGTCTCCGTATCCGGTACTTAAGTAAGAGATACCTTCGGGGCGAATGCCTCGTCGTCCCTCACGTACTCCTGGGTTATATCTCGGCCGCACACACCCACGCGGCTTTATTACAATGAACGCGTGATTTCATTCGATGCCGGAATGGCTCGTTACGGCCCGTTTTTACGCGCCGCGCTTAATTGACTCGCGAGATTTCGCAGAGAAACCGAATTCCCGCACGCATATTCCAGTCAACGGTCTAACGGCATAAAACGTAATCGCATATACCCCGGCGAAATGTGGCCTCATGCATACGGAGAACAGAAGGGGCATTTCTGAACTAAAAATCCCCGCAGACGCACAGTCGCGCAATGGAAGTGTCGAATGGCGAGACAGCCGGGGGACTCGTCGTATAATTCGAAATCTGACTGATGCACGCAAAGGAGCAGACTCTCGAGAGCACAAAGAGGCTTCTTTTGACGCCCGCGGGTCTGAAAGGAATGGAGAAAAAGACACGAGCTCCGCGTGGTCACGAGTGCTCTGCAAATTTTCCCGCCACTACGCAGGCAGAAAGAGAGCCGGGAGCGCCAATATTTACCAGATTATGCTGCGCCAGCGGCTCGCGTGCACCCTATTAAAATTCAATAAGCGACCGGCGCCTTCCCCTTTTTACGCGCTCTCGCGAGCCATCGACGCCGTTTTGATTAATTGCCGTCGGCGCGGCTCGCCGTAATGCAGTGGAGCCTCCCCGCGTTCGGTGCTAATCGCGTTTCAAAGGTATGAGGCTTTTTATGTAGCCTCGCGCTTCTTGCGCAATCTCAAATGGACTTTACTGTAACTTTGTAAGGTAATTTCATTGCGCGCTTCTTTTTATATAAGCGAGAAATTGTTTTAAGTAATTTTGCAGTCACCAGCGGGAAATGTATATTCCTCGGGTCGCGTTAAACTATTTATAGCTAGAAATTCTTCGCTTAAAGAATGCTCCAATTATGTTTAATTTTGATTAGTTTAGCGTGTCTCACAGTCTTTCGTAGTGTATATTGTACGTCATTAATTGTCATTTAACTGACTATTTTCGAAAGTACTGCAATATTTTGGAGCTTTATCAAATATTTTATTCTGGTACATGGAGAGAAAAAACTTAATAAAAATTGTTACTGTGATTAGAAAATGAGTGACAGTCTTGATGAGCCAGAAATTTTAGTATGAAAAATAGCAATTTGCGATACTCAAAATAACAATTTTTATTATTAAAATAGTCATTTTTAGAATTTTCATACTAAAAATTACTATTTTTCATAAAAAAAAATTCTCGCCTGTTAAGACTGTCACTCCTTTCTTAACCACAATAGCAATTTTTATTAAGTTTTTTTCTCTCAGTGTAAGTAACTTTTACTAAGATTGTTATCCGACTATTAGTTTGACGCAGATGTAAATTTTCTAATAAAATTAAAAAGTTTAAAATCAGTAATCAGTGTCATTCATTAATAGTTCATCAACTAGATTATGCAGCAATTCTGTGAATACCAGCGTTTTGGTTACGGAGTGGAAATTAATAAATAGCAAATTTAAAACTATATATTGTTCATGAATAATTGATCTTTTATTAAAAAAAATATATACAAACTGAAGTGTAGACTCATAGGTTGGAAAGAGTGGACATTTTAAAAGCTTTAAGCAAAATTAAAGCAATTCGTTGGGAGAACTTTTCGCCGAGTGGAATAGCAAAGATGTACTTGAAAAAAAAGAAGCCTTAACAAAAGCAAGCTAAAAGTCGCTCCTCTAAAAGTTCTCAGCATTCCGTTATGCAAAATATGTCCGGCCAGATAGACGAGGAAGAAGAAAGAAAAAAAAAACAAAACAAGAAGTAAAAGGATCTCTCCGAGCAGCAGGACAAGTAATAATTCGACATTGGGAGGAAGTTGCGTCATGTAACTGCAACGGAACTCATCAAAGAAGTCGCAAAGTCGTCGCTTTTCCAATATGAAAGAAGCTCGTCGTCATTTTCAACGAAAATTTCCGGTAGAACAGATCCGGGAGCTTCTAAGACTTTCAAGCCCCTTTAAAACAAACATCCTTTGTTCTACTTTTTGCTAGACGTGCCAAGATTTCAGGGCGACCCAATGACAACTTCGGCGCAGTTTCCATTTATTGTAAATAATAAATCGCGAATACGCAGAATGGTGATTACCATATTTCTTTAATATACGAGCAACACAAATTCAAAGGTTCTGCATTTAATGCTCTCGTAGCGTATCCGACGATTACACTCTGCAACTGCGTTTGGATTCTTAAACAAAGAACTTATCTTCATTTCGTACATTCCACAGAGTCTCTGGCCATACAATAGCCTATTATTTGCGAATGTTCTATTTCATCCTAATAGTCAATACCGAATTAATTCATTTCTGACGTGCTATCAATTCTATCAAACTGTTTGCTCCAGTAAACTTAATGCACAGAGTGAGAAGGCTACAGTTGATAAAGTACATTTTTAATGAGCCGATGGATCGTTTTTGAATTAGAACGGACATGTCCGGCCACCGCTAAATCCAGTAGATGAAACGATGAAGAGGAAGAGAAAGGGATGAAAATGCAACGAACAATGAGAGCCGCGGGACAATGGCAGAGACAGGTTTAACCTACATTGCGTAAATCTGCACAATAAGAGATGATTCTTGGTGTACGCTTTTCGTTCAAACACTCAAATACGAGGGTGGTTTTAAGTATGCGTCCAGCTTTTAGTCACCGGTATATAGAGTCTCTTGTTTTCGTCTGGCCAATTCTGACGCTTATCCTCCATTGACCAAAACAGTATAGTCGAACTTAATGTTCTTGACATCGCAATGTAATGTCTCCGTAAAGTAACCAACAATTACACCGTTAAATCAGAGTATTTTAATAAAAAAAGATTCATTTTATTAAAACAGTATTATTATCAAAATTATTTCGCAGTTATAACAAATATTTCAAGCATGCGTAAAACAGTCCATAAATATGTATAAAAGGACCTCGTTATACCTCTCATTAAGCATTTACTTTCGCAAATATTATTGCAAATATTATTTACGAAATAAGCATAAACATATTTATTTACAGGTTTCCTTATCTAAAGAGCTTTGTATTTATTTTGCAAGTAAACGATAAGCTAATTTATTCTCAACCCCTTTAACGCTGCAAATATCCAAATTTCTCATGAAGCTCGGGTATATACCATAGTCGACGATCAATACCATTACTTTCGACGTACGTATTGATATAAACCAGATCATTGCCTAGATACATTTTTTTTAAAAGCGCTCCACTAGGCTTTTAATCGTATAATCCGGTCAGGTCGAGGATTAATATTATACAGGACAGAGGACGGCATGTCACACGCTCCAACCAGATAAATTGAAAGAATAAATAACGGAATGAACTGGTCTTCCGGAAACGTAGCTTTTATCGACCCCTATTTTCGGACGGACAAAAGGAAGATGAATTTTCCGCTTCTGCTTGCGAACGGCGCAATTCCGTTTTTTTTTTCACTTTTCCGTGTAATGACGGCACCCATGCGTGTGGGAAAGGATTTTTGGAAAGACCTCCATTGGCCATATTTCATTTAAATGTGTATTTTTTATCACAATGAAAATAAAAAAAGCTTTTTAGAAAGATCTCGGCAGATTCGGTTTTGTCGATTTCTAATATGATACATTAGATCCTTATTTATCGGATGAAAGATGCGCTAGTTTATATGTTTTATTTATGTTTCTTGCATTACTTTTACTTATTACAGTTACGACGTATCCTTTTACGCCAGTCTAGGGCATCATTTATTTCCCCGGCCTTATATTGAATTTCGCGTAAATCAAAACAAATACGTCGGTTTATCTATCTTCACAAATCTTGAAAAATCTCATATGAATTTTCTTTCAAATAAATAAGCTAAAATACGACACGTGCAAAAAAAGAATATATATTGAAAATAGGACTATGAATGCATAGTAAATACGGAATTGAATATTTCAAAATTTACATTCATGAATATTCTGTATAAATTTAATATCATCTTTTAAATAAACGATGACCTAAAAGTAGAGTCAGTTATTCTTTAATTTGATTGATTCTGGCACGATCACGTGATTATTTGTTGGTTTCTGTCTAGCATACGACCAATCAACATATGGCACTGTAAAATCCAGAAATACAGGGACATTGAGAAAGAGATTAATTTATATTTAGATTAACTAAAAAGAGTCATTTTTACATTAACACTGTGTAGATTCTAGGTATACTTATATCTGAAATTATTTTATTCAATTCATATCAGCAGTTAAAAGAGAAGTTACGTTTGGCATTTCTACGAAATCTCGTATATTTTGTAGACAAAAAAGTAAATTTTTGTAATATCCACCCTTTGACTCTTTCTGTTTGTATTTATACACTGAAAAAAAATTTGTTAATTTTAAGGAAATGATTTACTTCAATAGTACTTATTAAAAATTTCTTTGAATCAACTAATAATTTCATTAAAACTAAATGATTTCTTTTTGATTCTAAATAAATTTAGTAGTTTCAAAAAAATAATTTTTTGACTCGATAAAATATTTAATAAGTACTATTGAAGTAAATCATTTCCTTAAAAATAACAATTTTTTTTTCAATGTAATTACTATAAATTACAATAATTTACACTGAGAGAAAAAACTTATAACTATAAAAATGCAATTGTGGATAGGAAAAGAGTGACAGTATTATCAAATAAGAATTTTATGTATGCAAAATATTATTTTTTAGTATCAGAAATTTTATAAGTTACTATTTTAATACCAAAAAATACTATTTTGAGTGCGAATAATTGTTATTTTCTATACTAAAATTTCTCGTTTGTAAAGACTGTCACTCCTTTCCTAATCATAATAGTAATTTTTATTAAGTTTTTTTCTCTCAGTGTAGTATAACATACAGTGAGCTGAAAACATCAAGCTTCAAATTGTTCCTCTAAATAATTCGGAATATGCTAATTATTACCATATCGAATCACTCATTATTTGCCACGAAAACAACTTGTCATTCGGCTCCACTCTTTAGAACTGCACGGAAAAGGCGAAAGAAGGCACGCCGAGTACGAGAAGGTTAAGGCGCGGCTCGAGAGTGCCGGAAGAATGAGAGTGCAGTATAAGAGTATACAGACGGTAGCAGGAAACTAATTAGCACGGGTCTCCGCATGAAAAGATCGTCTCAGCGCAAATGGCTCTGAATGGACTTCGCGCACCCCTACTAGTAGCTGCGGGACGGCTCGGCGTAACAGAAGAAGATGAGGACTGTTTCGACTTTGTTTTCCCGTCGCTCACTTTCTTACTCCGCTCCGCTTCTCTTTGTGCCTCGAACTTACCTGCTCCACATTTTTCAGACTACTCTTTTGGCGGCTTTTTTTTAAAACAAATATTTTTTCCTCTGTATAATTTTATACTTCTACCATTTTTGATGTAGTGTTGCTCGAACTACAGAGAGGTAGTGGCAAACGTTATTATGTTTCCCTAACAATTTAATGCTCAAAGAGAACTTTTATTAACAGAATTATAATGCTTTGTAGTAAATGAAGACGTAGACTAGACATAAATTAAACGAGTTACCAGAATAATATTGCAATAACCTTGCATTAATGACAGTAAAATTAATATAAGTACTGTGATTTATAATTTTTGCTGCAGTATAAATCTTCAAAGCTTGTACTATAAATATGGAAACTTTATTCGCCTGAATAGTTTATGATTTCATTTATTATAAAGTGTAAATATTGCAATAATTTCCAGAATCATACTGAATTTTGCAATAAAATTTCTTCCCTCATAGAAATAACAATTTTGTAGAAATATTTACTAGACAATAAAACGATTTTTAAACCAAAACAACCGCCTCATATCTGCAATGGCAGATAACAATGATCAGCTTAATCTTCAATTCGCTATTGCTCTTTAATTTGAGCTTGTCTGCATTTTTTATACCCAGGAATAAAAAAGAAAAGTTAAAAAGCTTAGGATTTGAACAGATGACGAGATAAAGTAGATAGGAGTTAAACAAACAAAATCTGCGACTAACTTTTTCTTAAGTAGATTATGCAAGGTCGTCCAGTTAAAATTTATCTTATGCCGGTGAAGGTAAAAAAGTAGTAAAGAGAAGAGAGAGAGGGAAAGAAAGAGAGAGAGAGGCCAGTGGCAAGAAAAGAAGGTCAACTCTTTTCATGCAATTAACGTCGGGATCCTAAGATCTTCTGCTTAGGTTGATATTCTAGAAAAGGAAGAAGCAAAAAAAAATGTATGGAGGAGAGGTAAAAAAAAGAAAAATGAGAGAATCGCAACGAGTACGAGATTTTAGCTTCCTCCGAGCAGAAGCACGCAGCTGCGGAGTCAATTAAGAAAAGGTGTCAATATAAGATTTCGCAACTCCCCTCGTAATTAGGCTCAAAGGCGCTTTCCATGAATAATAAATATTTGTTCATTCTCGGCGAAATGAAACGAATGCTGATTTAATTTTTCCCACTTCTTTTTCTCCATCTTAACGAAGGAGAAGGAAGGATGATTTCACGACTCTCGGAATATTTCCTTCGAGGGAAAATTCTTATAATTACGCAGGAAGCGTTTAATGCAATGTTAGCGAGAAATTATAATCAAGTCGAGGGCGCGATTTACGACGTGAGTGCTCATAAAATAGAACATCGACTGAAATTTCACTTAAAACTCGGCGGCCCTCGGTCGAGCGTTAGCCGCTGTCCAACGCGCGGCTAGAAGAAAGAAGGTGATGAATTTACAAGAATACGTTAAAAGCCGCTCCAGCCCCGGGAACCTCCCCATAAAAGCTTTTTTATCGCGCTGCTCGAGTGGAGGCGAGGTAAAAAGGGGAAAAATCAAAAGAAGAGAAAAAAAGAGCTCGCATAGGGCAAATAAATGTTAAAAAATAAACAATATTCCTCGGCGCAGTCAGTAATTGAGCCGAGGAAAGGATGCAGTTTTCCCTGTGTCAGTTACCCGGAGATCAATAGAAGTACAGCTGAAAGAAGACGTTGCCCTAAAAAAAAAAAAAGAAAATAAAGCGGTAGATTGAAATTTAACCCAGAAGTCGCGTCCAAGTAGAAGGAAAGAGTTTCGCTTAAGCCTGATGAGATATTACGAGTTTACCTTTGTTTTGAACTTGAATCCCCTCTTTTACTCATTTCGTCCGCTCTCGGTCTTTGTCTCTTTTCCACCGTGCAATTATTCATCATACTAAAGCTCAGGATTTATTAGCGGCGGTTTTATATTTCTTAAACGATTCATTAAATTCATCGTGGCGCGATGCTCCGCTTATCCGCGAATTAAAAGTGCACAATAATGATAATAACTAAAATATATTTTGCTTTATTAAAATTATGCTAATTTTACGAGAATCGAATGGAGAGCAGTAAGCACCGATATAATGGAGCAAAACTACCGTCGGCGTAAGGGAGATAACATTTTTTTTTCTATATAAGGGCTTCGACGTTGATACGCCTAACTGATACGCGTAGTGCTCCCCCGGTGGGGATAAAGTAAGGTAGAGCCGTAACAATTGGTAAGAAGTTCGTGATTTCCTAACTGGAAGAGCGCAAAGTAACTGGTTATTATGGGGGGGGGGGGGGGAGTGCGTGATAAGCATCCCGACGAAGAGCGTAACCAACCAGACCATCGCAAATTTTACATAATGATATTCCCCACCGATTTCAGGTTCCCCTCACGACTTTACCCTCCACGAAGGAATATTTGACTTGCCAGCCATGATCATTCCTCCCTGGTGTATTGAATTTCGAAATGTCCGGCGATGTCCACCTCATTTTGCGCGAGCGGCTCATCCTCGCTATTTGTAATAGCGAACTCCGGTCAAATCTTGATTAAAACAATTTTCACTTAATTAACTGTATTGCAATTATATCGCAGTCATTGATTATAATAATTAACTGATTTTCGGCTCATTTCGACGAATTTGATTGGCACTGGGGAGCTCAGCGGGGCGCGAAATAATGCGCGCGCTCTACAAAATTGAAAAATTAATTTTGATTTCCACTTGTCATTTTCATTGCCCTCGTCGATGCGTTTATCTCAAGCGTTAAAATTTTATCCCCGGATAGTCGACATTTTCAGTATTCAAACCATTCGCCGGCGAACAGCGTTGTAGCGACACGAGGCTGTCGCAATTCGTTCAGATGTCGCGACAATAATAATCGAAGCAAACAAGGCGTATAAGAGTGCAAACGATACGCGCATTAAACTGCATATATACTTCCGTATTTTTTGTTTTCGTGTTTATTGTTTGTAACTCAGCAAAAGCCAAATTTACGCTTTTTTTCTACCTTTTTTTTGCTTTACGGCGAGAAAATAATTGAAAATCCGAGGAACACACGCAATTTCTTTCTTGCATAAAATTCCACAGTCTTGGCCCTGTGGAGATGCTTATAAAGTATTTGGCTCGATTTAGTTCCGGTGATAAAAATGAATTTATTACCGATCGTAATGTATGCACGTCGTTCCGCTATGCCCTGACGTCGCACCAAATATACGATCCCCGCACGAAGCAGCGCAGTAGCGAAATGCCGTGCGAATGGAGGTATATGAAAAAGGGAGATAGAGGCGGATCCGAGCAGGAGATGCACTGATAAAAACCGACTGATAACAGATTGATCATCGCGACTGTCACATTCAACTGTTAAACAATTCCGCACGCGTCGGTATCAAGATTTCCTATCGTATACTTTTAAATCCCAATCCGTCACGCTGACGTCACGGGATAAAAGCCCGTCGAGTGCGTCGACTGACGTAGAGAAACAATAACGTCCAGGAGCACGGGAGAAGCGACAGAAGCAGGGGGCCATCCAGGAAAGACTAATAGCTACGAAAGAAAGCGAAGTAATGAGAAAGAATGAGAGGGTGGGGATGGTGAAACCCAGCGGCTGGAGCCGTGGCTCCTGGCCAATATTTGCCGACGGACCGAGAATTCGAATCGGTCGTGCGTGCGAGCGTTTGCGGTCCGAGTGAAGAATTCCCATTGACCGCAAAAAGTAATTTGGCGAGCGCTTGTAATCTGCATGCGCGTCTCCGAGCCTCGATGGGTCCCCTCGCTTTTTCACCGGAGCAACAAGATTCGTTAGAGCTCGCGGTTGGCTTTTGCGCGCGGCGCGCGAGCTGTCCATAATGCAATTAGGAAAACAGAGGGGCAATGCAGTTTTTAGTATTTCAAGAGTGGGTATCGGTAGTTTGGAGTCAAACTGCAGCGTGCGCTGGAAGTTTTTAACTCCTTTAATTTTTCCTTATTTTTCTCACAAAATAGATGAGTGTGTAACACTAAATTAATTCTACTGAATACGATGGGATTGTAAATTTTAATGTTTTGTAGAATATTTTGATTTTCATCATCAGTTGTTTTTTAAGGGTAGCTAAAACAGAATTACCATAACGTTTTGCAAATAAATATTCTACAAACCTTTAGAGAGGTTTTTATACTCGGATAATACTGCAATTAGAAAAAAAAGAGCGATAATACATTTATTATTCAAAGGGCGTGTATATGGGTACAGATAAATTGCTTTAGAAGGAAAGAAAATTCTCTACTGAAAAATTACAATAACCAATTCTAACATCCTCGCAAACTGACATTATCGAAAAATTAAGCTCAAATTTCTCGTAAATTTTGCTACAGCGCTTGTAGGTTTTATCAGAAACTATTTTAATATTTAAAAATATAGCAGACTATGAGAACATTAAAATTGACTATTGAACGTTTCAATAGATAATTTTTCTCTGTGTAACTTTCGCTCATTTTTTTTTTTTTACAAAATCAATAAGTAAAGTAAACGGATTGAAATTAATTCTGCTTTTTGTGCGCAATGAAGAGAGGCTAACTGCATATCATAATATTTTTAAAACATTTTAATTTTAGCAATCGGGCATTTATGCAATCGTTTTTCAAACAAACATTCCATGAACCTTTAAAGGGCTTTTTATCAATTCGGTTTATGCATTAATTACAGGAAATATTAAAGGTGTGCGTTTGGATATCCATCGTCTTATGCTCACCGGCTATAATCGGGCTAATATTAAGAACATTATTCAAGGAGTCCCAATATTACAAGGTTATGTGCCGTTCCAGGGTATTCATCACAGCATAAAAGCTTATTGTAAACACTTTTTGTCCAAAATATTAGACAATTACTAATATTTTGCACGAAAATGGACAAAAAGTGTCTACAATAACCTTTTATGTAATTTTTTTCAGAAAAGTGCGATACACCAGGTAATGAAGAGTATTTTAAACCTGGTCCGGTGACATATAAGTTACTTTATTGAGAAAAAAGATATGGCAAGTGGACAAATAAATAAAAATTTTAAATGTTTTTGATGGCTAAAGAACACTGTTTGGGTCTTAATACTGAATAAATAGCTTAAATTGTGCGAGTAGTTAAAGTGTAAAAATACAGCAATCAAAAGTGATGAATACAATTGTTATACCTATTAAACTGGAAAGTGTATTTGTTTCAATTTAACCCAGGCTGCCCCCCTTAAGTTCACTGTATCCCCAATACGCGTTAAAATCGCCTATAATTCAGGTTAAAATATCTCCTAATATAACGTAAGAAAATTAATTCAAGATAAAAAAAAAATGAATTAAAAATAAGTAATTATTGGATCCCACGAAATACGAGTATAATCTTCACACATAAATTTCAACACCCTTCTGTATGTAAAAGGAAAGTCATCCGCCTACGGCAACACTCTTTTCTCCAGCGGAATCGGCCAGTTTACTTTTCCAAACACGAAGCTCGACGTATAACATGACTGAGAACGTCGAGCTCTTGAAACAACAAATGTCGTTGCTCTTTACTCGCTCGGGTAGCGGATGTATCGCTGCAGTCAAACGGACGAGAACCTCCTCTAATTCAATTCAAGCCATTCCTGATTCCGATGAGTCGATCGACCCACACGCAGACATTCTACGAGCTCTCGGAATTCCTTATTGTGCTCCTGACCCTTTTTCCCAGACTCTCCTTTAACGTCTTTTGTCTCTCTCTCTCTCCCACCTAATATCTTATTCTACCGCTTCTGAACTTTTGTCCTTAGCTCTAACTCCCTCTCGGAGACAAAGGCTCACAATTTAATTAAATTTATTTAATATTTTTCTACTCTTTTTAGGTGTAGCTGGATGAACTTTCTTATATCGAATTTTTTTCTGCTGTTTTGACTTTTTCGTTGTACAAGGCAGAAAGCAAATTAAATGTACTTGTTAATGTATTGATGGTTTGTGGAATCGGAAAAATTGTGTTTTATGTCACTGAATGTTTTAACGGGCCGTTCAAGTTATTTGCATCGATGATTACCAAAGTATGAAACGGTTATTAAAAACGTCGAAATTATTTGTAATTGACAGATTTATAAATACGAAAATCGAATTATCCTTATTCTTCACAATATTATTTTAAATGTATATCACATTTCTGTAGTTTATTACCTAGTCGATGTAGATCATTTCTACGGGAATTGTCATTTCGTTTTATTGTTTATTTCCCCCACAAATGAAAAGATCCAAACTGATGACCCTGTTTTCGTCGTTACTTTTAATTTCATTGAATTTTGATTAATTACACTTACCGAGTCCCTTCGTGTTTTTATGCAATACAAGCGTGGTCTAATAATAATGAACGTCTCGATGGGTGTAATCAATATTATATTTAATGAATTAACTCCACGTTATTTTTTACCAACAAATTTTCTCCCGTCAATCATAAAATCCCCAAAAGCATCATCAATTAACTCCGTGAAAGACTCGAAAAACACCACAAACTAAAAATATTTTTGGTAGCATCACTCGACGCCTCGTAACGCACGCGAATATCTTTTAACGTGGCTAAAAAAAGGACCTATATATGGTGAGCTTCAAAGTTGAAGAGCCTTTCGAAGTTATTGAAAGGGGTACATCATTAAACGCTCGCAGCGAGGAGTGTGTATAAAAGTCACTCGGGTGGGGTCACGGGAGCAGGGAATTTTCGCCGAAGCCTGCTTCCCGGGTCTTTCTGCGCTTTTTGTTTCGCCGTGCGTTCATTGTTCCGCGGTCGCGTTTTTTCCCGAGTCCACCGTACCCCCACCTGGCTGCAATTTTTCTCCGCGCCTTCAAGAAGTTCGCGGCTCTTTGTGACGCTCGCCTGCACCCTCTTTTTGTCGCGCCAGATCGGCCGAGCGGAAGCATTGTCGAGCGTTAAGTTCATTAGAGGAAGCCCCTCCCGCGCCGCTGGAAAACTCCTCGGTTTTTAATGCAATTCTTCTTAGATATTCTTTCAAGAGGATACTCTTCTTTATTTATTCTTTCATTTTTTCTCGTAATATTTAAGGACGATAATACCTATTTTATTTTTAAAAATTTACGAATTCTTGTGTCAGTTGACGGATGAACTGAAGGCAGAATTGCGAATGTTACTTTGTACTTGATTGGATCTGTCAGAAGGTGTAAGCAAGAATAAGTAAAAATTAATATGATCAAATTAGTAAATAATGAAAACAATTTTCTGTAAATAGTTCGCGCAAAGTCAATTGTAGAAAAAAGCTTTATTCTATACTAATATATTTTTTTATTACGCTATGATTAAAACTTTTAAGCTCAAAAATACCCGTAAAAAATTCTTTGCCGTTCGAAAATTTTAAAAACCACTAGCGGTGAATATATGTTTAACATTAACAATCCTATTAAACTAAAATTCGCTAAGTTTCTGTAATACTCTGAAAATGTAGTTTCCACCACTCCTATCGTGGAAAAATTCTCGTTCATATCTCCAATTGTTTTTAAAATTTTAATATTAGTTTATATAATCTCCTTTAACAACGTTATATGTAACTTGTAAAATAAAAGACTTAAACATTCATTTGCGATAGAAAATAAATTTGTCACACCACTGTGAAGTCTCAATTGTAATGAAATAAAGTATAAATCACTATAGTATCTTTATATATTGACATTAAACGATGAAATAAATTAATGTCCATTAATTTTCAACAGACTCCACCTGACCCATTCTAGCGGCATTTTTTAACGTTATGTTCACGAAATAATGCGAGTTCCAATCTGAAAATAAGCACAGGTTAATCGACGGGCTGTCGATAGCCAAAGCGTATAAAGCGCCCCGGATCGGCTCGTCCCTCGGTTATCCTTTCGTTTCGGCTGGGACTAATGGGCTACGCTATGCGGTCATTATTCGGTGTGCGCCGTCGAGAATTCAACTAAATTACGCGCGTTTGCACTTGCGTCAAGTGGACCGCCCGCCGCGGCGCGGCCTATTGGGAATGCATTAGGTGCCGCTAATTTTATTACACTTTAATAACGCGCTCGAGCAAATTGCTTAGTAAAATCCAATTACCATCCATCACATATTTGATGGTCCCCCCATTTTATCCTCTCCATTAAACTAATTCTTTTTTTTTTTCAGAAGCACGCAAATGTCTTATTCAAGTGTATTAAGGGAGGACAAAGGAGAAGTGGAATGTCGCCGTTTTTTATTTTTTTTTAAGGTGTATTTTATGAAGGAGATCATTTTTCAGGGGGAAGGGGGGCGAAGCTCAACGGATAAACGCCTCCCCTTACGATTTGAAAGTATAAAGTTTCGGCAATGAGTAAAAATTTACGGGCGAGGCCCGTGGCGCGGGGGTACGGTAGCGACGTTTCATTCAGAACGAGATTTCCCTCAAAGAAACGACATCAGCGTTTTTCACTTTACTGCTCCTTTTGTCCACAAAACTTGGTCGAACAACCCTTTCTCCTCTATTGTACATACGAGGGCTTGTAAGGTACTCACGGAAGGCTCCTGGGTCAGAGTAGGGATATATAAAAGATTTTGAGACCTCTATGAAAGACATTGCCTCCTATCCCCTCTACCTGGCCTTCTTCACAATAAAACTAAAAAATTATTTAAAATAAATCGAACAAAATTTTCGACCGCGGATTTTCTGTTTTTAATAAATTCGTTCGTAATTTTTATTCGTTAGTAATGAGCGATTAGTTTACGAAAGGTGACTGAATAAAACTAAAAAATTATTCAAAATAAATCGAACAAAATTTTTGAACGCTGATTTTTTGTTTTTAATGGATTTGTTCGTAATTGGTATTCGTTAGTAATGAGCGATTAGTTTATGAAAGGTTACTGAATAAAACTAAAAAATTATTTAAAATAAATCGAACAAGATTTTTGGACGCTGATTTTCTGTTTTTAATGGATTCGTTCGTTGTTGTTCGTGAAGTAATGGACCATTAGTTTAATGTTAGCGAAGAAAAAAGAGAGAGGATTAAATTTTTTTTATTTAAAGAGGGGATTGTTCGAGAAATCTCGTTTACTATATACAAATTCCGATGTATTCACCGTTTCATTAAATTTTTTATTTTATTTCGTGCGGTAGACTTTTAAAATTAACTTTCTTTTTTAAATCAGTATACCGTTCCATAAAAGGGGATTTCATAGAAAAGTGCTTATAAAAATTTGAACAGCCCTGAAAGGTGCATAACTCCCTTGCAAAAATGATTTTAAAATCACAAAAGCTATATATGGACAAGTAAAGCTCATAAAAAAAAACAGCGTCAATATTTGATACACTTTTTGAAAATTTCATTGGTTAACTGTCACATTGTAAACAATGCACAGTTCCTCATAAGAGAGTATACTAAATTAAAAAAGAAAAATAAATAAACACGTGCTTAAATAAAAAAAATGTCTCTTATATTTGTGATTCCTCCTATTACCCGTGATTCTTCCAGGGGCTCGTTTTTTCCCGGGCAGAAGAAAAAAAGCAGTGCGCAACGCGAAGCCGTCTTTGCACTTGAAGCGATTTTCGCGAAAATATAAGAAGTACTGCAAAGATATCTTGGGAAGGTACGCTTTATTGGCTCGGCCCGGGATACCAGTTTCCCTCTCGCTCGCTCTTTCGGGAGCGCGAAAATACATAAACGCGAGCGTCGGCGGAGTGGATATATCTTGGCTCGATGGGCTTCGCGAATCCATACTCGTAGTTGAGGAAGGCCACATTGCCTTTACTTTGAGGCTCAGGCGAGGAAGTAAAATTTCTCCTGCTCCAGGGAAAACTGAAAGTGAGATTTCAAAGGAGTTTATTTACGATATCGATATGGCGAGCTGCACGCGCACACATACTAAAAACACCCACTAATAAAAGATCATTATATTGCGTCGGGGATATTTATGCCTTACAACTATATACTTTTTTTATTGATCGTAAATTTAGTTTATTGGCAGCATTATTCCCCGAGAAGATTTACAAGCTCGCACGGTGTGAAACAAATATTTCTTTTTCATCGAAAAAGAGATAGACAGTAATGCAAAACAAAATTATTCAAATTTTCTAACAATCGGATGCGTTTTATTCTTCGTAGAAAGTTTCAAAGTAGGATAATCTCTAAAATATATTAACAAGTATATATAATTTAGATAATTTTTAATGGGTTATGTCTGTTCCTTGCAATACAAAGAAATAAACAAATTTTGATTGAATGCGGATTCCGAAAAGACTGTGTGTACAGGAAAATTTAAAATCGAGTATATGAATAATGGTAGAATTTTTCTATTATTTAGTGTATGTTCAGAAGGTCAAATAATTTCTGTAATTTTATAAGATATTGTTCAAAACAGAAATTTATTTTTTAATCATAAATAATTCTACTTCAGTCTACTCGGCTTATAAAATCGTCACAATACTAAATCATCAAAATATTTAATTATAAGTACATGAAAACTTAAACTTTCCTTTTATTTCGTTTATCATTTTTATGAAAAAAGTCTTGTCATTTCCCAGAAGGACGCCTCCGAACAGAATCAATTAAAAATGAGTGGTCACATTTCTGGACCGACAGAAGTGCATTTTTCAAAAACGGAATTCGATGCGTCACGAGGCGCTGGAGAAAGTAGGCTGCCACGAAAGTTTTTGATCTGACAGAAAGAACCGACGATGGGGATCGATAACCGATCCGGCTTATCGCCGTCAGTGGTGCCCCGGGAAGCTCCGGGGCATTCCTCAATGGCGATTGTCCGTGACCGCGCGCTCACACCCCATGAAATATTCACCGAGCGGCGCTCGCCAACTCGATATAACAATATCGGATTAATAGCTTTGTTTTCCTCGCGTTTTCAGTGGCCCCTCCCTCACCCCCTTGGCGACAAATGCGCAATTGATTTTCCACATATAGCCTCCTCCTCTTTTTCTCTTCATCTTCGGGGATCGGGTACGGTGTGATGCTCCCGTTTTTTTGCGTTCGCTCATGCCTTGCGCTTCCGCGCGACTTACCCAGTGATCCTTATGGTTCGCTCTTTTTTTTTAACGCCATTATTTTGCCCCTGTTCGGAACATCTTCGGCGTTGATATTTGTGTTTATTTTTTGGAAGAATTATATTTCACTTAATTGTATTTTTGTTTATTTTGTTTATTTTGTTTATTTCTAGATTGTACTGCGGTTTAGAACCAAAGGAAATTAAATTTTAAATATACTAGGCATAGAGAATTGAAAATGCCAGTCAGGTAAATTCGATCTGGCTATGACATTTAACTGGCAGCTGAACATTTAAAAAAAATAGATGTATAGGCGAAGTGTCAATTTTGTTTTGAATTTTCCTTACCTTTGGCGGATATTTTGTTTAAATTAACTTTTGCACCGTTAATGCTCTACAATTGAACGTCATCTATCACGAAATTAAAAAAAAAAAAACATTTTTCTTAGATGTACGTTAAATTAAGTTCTTCTTCTATTTGTTAAGTATCTCGTGATGATTCTACGCGATGGAAACTTAGTAAAACATAAACAAGTTAGCGCTAGCAGAACAGTTTTGCAAATGCGACAGTAACAGAATGTCATCTGCTTACCATATAAATACAAGCTTCTATTTGCTGTGTTCCAACTAGCAAATTACCACTTGCCCTACATCAACTTTGCAGCTTTCTTTTTTTAACGTTTCAAGCTGATCTACATGTCGGTTCATTTTTAGCTCATTATCTCAAACAAACTTTACTTACACGGTTAAAAATTAAATACGAAATTTAAACCCGTACATCAACGAGCGGATGGAGTAATTTATTTAAAAATAAGCAAAGCAAACAATTGTGTCCTTCGTCGGTTTCCGCATTAAATCCCCTTGATAGTCTGCCTCGTCACCGACTCGCTCGTTAAGAAGAAAAGATAAAACAAAAAATTCGCTAACAAAAAAAAAAAACAAGAAAAAAAGACTGCCATCAGCAGCAACATCCGAGGCTGCAGTTATCGACATCGTACATCACTTCCGCATGTGTGCATTTATTATAACTCGCTGTGCGCAGCGCGCAATTTGCCCTCATTGTCGCCAAGCGTGTCAAACTGTCGCGCGAATGCGCTCCTCTGTCCCCCAGCGCCTTGTTTACTTTTTCCCTACAGTAGTTCGATTTAATTGAGCCACAATAATTATATCATCGCCGCCGCGGCTCCTAAAGACTTTTATACAATTCTGTGCGGAAAAGTCCCTTTTATGTATATTTGCGTGTGCGAAAGCGGCCTTTTCCCTCGACGTTGCATATAGACGTTTTCGCGACTTCCGGAGTATTTTCTTTTCACCGAGGACGTTTATTACGCGGTTCAATGGGATGCCGTGGGGGCTAATCGAGACCGGGTCGGTGTAGGCGGGGTGCTATTACATTTTTGCAGCTTCAGCTGTCGCGGACGATTTTCAATGTACATCTATTTGAAAATTTATATTCGTTTCGGCGAAAAGTCGAACTTTATTCATTAAAACTTAGAGCGCTCGGGACGAGCTGCAACGTTGCACTTTTGCATTATATTTGCTTTTCTGTGCTCTCGAGTTTGAATTGGGAATTTAATAAAGCGGTCTCTACCGCCTAATTGTTCTCATCAAAAGCGCCGGGATTTATTAATGACTCGTAATTATTTTATACTCGCCGAGGCATTTGCAATTGGGACCAACTTATGTGTTTTCTGTTTGTAATGGTAATTTTAAATAATATTCTTCATTACGTTGACTTGAATTAGAGTTTTGTATTTTTTTTTATATGAATTTTTAAGAAAGATATTTTTTTACTGAAAGTAAAGAAAAAAGCTGTGAGTCTTTAGAACAGCTTTATAACACAATAGCTTTAAGAACTTTTAATGAACTGTCTAATTTGCCTAATGATCTCAAATTGTTGCTGACGCAAGTAAACAGGTAATGAAAGCAAAATTGAAAAATTGAATTAAAACAAACATTAAAATTAAAATTAAATTTCGTAAAGCAAAAACAATTAATATATACTTGTCGTAGTAAGCATGACGAAACTCTATTTTAAATGAGGAAAAAATAATAATTTTTGAAGCTTAATCTACCAGATTACGTTTCCGTGAGTTTGACAATCCACCCAAAGAGTCGGATTTTAGATTGCAAATTCATTAATTAATTTGTTACAAATTAAAAATTACTTAACAGTACTACGTAAGAACATTTTTGTATGAATTCAAACGATTTGTTACGTGACGTGTTAGGCAATCTTTTTTGCGGACTAAAATTACGAAATTTTTTTTAATAAGGTAAATCTAAAATTGATAAAAACCATAAAATCTATAGAATTTAAGTTATTTTGAGTTTAATTTTTTTATTAATTAATCATTAATAATTTATTCATTTACTTACTAAAGGCTTTATAAAAAACTAAATAAAGGACGTACCCAGTAATTGTACGCGGCGTTGTAAATGACTCTTTGTCCGTTTTGCAATGTTGCAGATTAATTCTGTACGACATTTTTTTTACTCATCACTTTTATCACTACACGTGTCACTATAATTTCCATAAAAATGTTGCATAAAAAATAAAGCTACATAAATAACTTATATAGCTTTATTTTTCATGTAATATTTTTATGGAAATTGCAGTGACACGTGTAGTGATAAAAGTGCTAAATACAGATACATTGTAATTTAGTAATATTTACATGTAGAATAAAGTCATACACAAATAAAATTGCGCTAAAAAAAATGGAGTCACCCTAAGAACATACGATGTAAGGCATTTTGACAGCATCACTCGAGTGTGAAATGATCGCGAAGCGAATTGTCACTTGACGCATGCGTCATTTACTTTCCTCGTATGTCGCGCTCCATTTTCGCCGTACAGTGCTCTGCGTACACCCGCGCACAAAATTACTTCGGCGACGCTCACTCGAGTGCGTGGTTTTGGGTAAGCTTCACATTTCCAGAAGGGGAGAGTGGAAGAGAGCGAAAGAGAAACGTTTAACGAGATCGTTGAGCTCTGCATTGCAGTTCTGGAGACTCATTATTTCGCCGGGCCGAACAATGTTGAATTTGAGCACCGACTGTACTCGACAAATCTATTGATAGCTGCAATTCATTTGCATTCGCAAAAGATGCCGAATGTTTCATTTTAATGGCCGCATAGATTGTCGTACTTTAACGGTATTGATATATCTGCTACTAAAGATTCTTCGTCGAAATGGACATATAAATGATGATACTTCACTTTTATTTTGGAGTGGAAAATTTTTCATGCGATTTTTGTTTTGTCCATCGTTACTTTGTCAAGTTGAAACTGCATTGCCGTTTTGTTAGAACAGCTTTAACGCCATTTGGCGCTGTGGAAATTGTTGCATAATTTCATTAAACTCGAGTGAAAGCGAAATTCATAGCAAATCGATAGGATATTATTTGCGAAATAGCTTGCACAACAAAGAGAAATGAAAGTGAATAATTAGTAATTTTTATACAGTACGTTATTCGACTTTCTATAAAATTTAAAAACGAAAAGGATTTAAAGTAATCTACGAAATTTTAACTTTTTATCTTTTATAAAGGATTGAATTTTAACTCTGCACGTTGACCTTTTGCGCTTGGAAATCTAATGTGCATTAGTGGAAAGATTGAGGATCTCCGAGCGAAAATCAATTTGTTATCTCGAGTGTAACTAAGATTTCTTACAAGATTACCGAATATCACCACTGTTTGCGTCGGCACTTTCGTAACTTCCGCACAGGGACTTAAGGGACGCGATTGCGAAAGCGTCTATCAACTTAAGCGCCCTGGGAGCAACTTCCTTGTGATTCCGCTAATTGGGATCATATTCTCTGCCACGGTCGTAATTAAAGGTTAATGTCAAAAAGGAGAGCCCTGATATTAATTGACCTTTTTCCTAGAGAATCTCGCCAGTGGGAAAAAATAAAATTTTCAAGCCGCACCAGCAGATTCTCCTCGTAAATCTCGAATATTTTTAATCGCCGTTACGAGTGCTCCTATACTGAATCAAAATATGCTTACATCTAGAATATTATTTAAAAGTGGGGAATAAATGTCGAAATTAATATCGATTCATAAGTAGCTGCAGTCGAGATAAAAAGAGATTTAAGAGCAAGTGCAATGTGGTTTATTTAAATATTAATTCTTCTTTAAAATATAATGTTATAGATTTAGTATACTGAAAACGGCTCAAGAATTACAGTCAACCATTAGTAGTTTCAACTAATATTTGATTGAAATAAGTAAATGTTAATTTAAACGTGTAATGGGTAGTTGTGATTACTGACCGCGTGGTATTAGATAAACGATGATTAGAAGAATTTAATATAGGACAGTTCATTATAATTTTATCACAAAATCAAGATTATAAACTAAAACTGACTTTTTAAATCTTCGTTTATAAATAAGGGGATAATTCATTTTAGAATTACTTTATTTTAACGATTAAATGAAACAAACTTTAAAATCTTTAAATCGACGATAAAAATAGCTATAAAAGTCCAATGTACAAGGACAGTTGACCAGTCGATAAAAAACAACAAGTGAACAAATATAACACATTTTAACATTAATACAAATAATTTTTATTACTTCAACAGCAAATAATACCCTCGAAACATTTCCGCACATCTTCCGGCGCGAATTTTCGTTTTTTTTCCCCGAACACCGCTCGATCAGCTTCGACCAAGTTGGTCAAGTTGTATTGGCCCAAGGCGACGCGGCGCAAGCCGAACAGCTGGAAAAGAGAGCCCCACGCTGGCAGGCCGACCCGACGTAATGCAGTGTGCTCCCGGGCCTCTAATAACCTTAACTAACTTGCTCGATCTAGTTCACTCGGTGTGCTTGCTCTCCAATCTTCTTCAACAAGCTGCCATCGCTGACCCAAGCTGCAACCTCGTTGCCCTCGCTAATTTTCCCTCATTAAAGATCCGCCGAATTGCCCAAGTCGCTCACCGCGCAATTTCTTCCTTCGCCTCATCCGGATGAATTTCCACGCACTCCGCGGCTCCGTCGTTCAGGAACACGCAAATTAACGCTTTATACCAACATTTTCACTCGAAAGCTCAAATGGCCTCCCCGCAAGCTCGTCCCCTTTCTTTCAGCCACCGTAATTCGAATTATCGTTAAAATTGAATGATAAATCGCTTAGGCGTAAAAAAAAAAGAAAACGGGCAGGGAGGCGGAAAAGCGAGGGAAAGATCGATCGGCGATGCTTATTCAACGACGCACAATGCGCGCGGCATGAACAATGTCTGCTCTAATTGAGGCGCTGCAGCGGACGTTCCCGTGACGGTGGCACCGTGAAAAACGTCGCTTCGCCGGCTGATCAGCGTCGAGGCGCGGCTTAAAAAAGGAGCCGAGTGTGCACCTTGTTTCGAATCCACTCGTCGAGCGCGCATTCTTAACAAGAGTCTCGATTCGAGGAGGCCCTTCGATATTTGCTTTTCAATGCTTCCCCAATTGCGCCCGCGCAGTCGAGCACTCCTTAGGGATCACGCAGCTTTTAACGAATTTCCCCCGGCATTCGGCATGTAGCCCTTTCTTTCTTCTCCGGTTTATTTTATCCTATTTCCTTGTCAATTAGGGGAATCTGAATTTTCTAATAGAAACATTTTCTCTGTGGTCCAGTGGCTTGTAAAGCTTTTGAACGATGGCCAATTAAATGAGTTGAAATATTTTATTTTTGTTTCTAAGTAGAAGCGTTATTCGTGCAGTCGCAATGAATCGTGTCAGTCTATTCATCGTTTGCAAATATTAATTGAATACCCATGTGAAATAGTTTATAATAAAAAAATGATGTTTTAGTTAAAAGAAAATTGACAGCTTTGGATCTGAATGGAAAGTATTAAAAACCTTGATTGCAATGAAAACCGCTATTCAATTTTCGTTATTTTTAGATTAGAGCTTTTCTATACTAATAAAATATGGATCAATAGGTTTAAATAACTTCGAAATTCAAATGTAGCGAAGGCGATTTTCGGTTCATTCAATTAAATTGCATAATAGACTTTTGTTATTAATTATTCCGTTACTGTATCGTTAAACTGATATAGGAGACTATCATCGATTTGGTGTTGCTGAATTGTAAGGAGATTTACAAAATTTAGTAATCATTTAATATTATTTTATGCACTCACAAAAAAGTAATAATTTCAATTAAATATTTTCTTTGTATTAACTAATTTTTTTTTAAATTATTATATAATTTAGCAATTTCAAGAACATTTTAAATAGGTATCACTTGAAGATATATTTATGTGAAGATACTAATTCTTTGTTCAGTATATTAATTAAAATTAAATTCAGAATATTATTAATTAGGCATTTAGCAAAAGTTTCAATTTCTTTAATACTCGTTAACTTCGCTTATGGTAGACATGAAGGAGTAGCTATAAAATAATTCGTAGTTGGCCACGAGTCATGAAACAATCATTACGAAAGAGCCCGCGGGACGAACTTCGCTCCGGCAATAGGTATAGTCGTCGGAGTGATTGAAAATTTTCGTTGCAGGTCAAAAAAAGAAGGACCAAAAAGCAGCGAGCGAGCGAAACGCGATCGTTCCGTGCGCTACTTTAAATTCATGAATTCCAATATATAACCAATTAGGTCACACGCGGTGAGCTTGCTCCTTTCAGACGACCGGGAAAATATTTAAAACCCTTTAAAAATTCAGTGAACGAGTTGCTTTTTTATTTATTGGAAAAATTAGAATCCACGATAATCGATTACTTACAGCGGAAAAAATAATGCATTAATAATGTTCTTTGCAGGAAGCTATGTACAAGCGACTACAGCGAACGGCGATATGCAAAAAAAAAAGAATAAGTACGACTGTTGCATTTGTTCAGCATCGTCTATCGCTCGAGTGCGATGGCTTTCTATCGCGCGAATTGATCGAATGCAAAATTGTGTTTTACAGTTCGTTTTTCAAGCCCACTCGAGATCGATCGGAGAGAATAATAACGAACAACGAGCGTTTCATTCGATAACGACAATTCTCGAGCTTTTTTTATTTCAAGAGCTATTAATGTTTCATTGGGCACATTTGCATTATTGAAAAACCTACAGCGACTGCTAATCGACCTCGACTCTCTCAAAATTGCTTTCAGCAACAAAGAGCAACTTTGGTAAATTTGATTTGATAAATCGTTTTCGGCTGTAAATGCCCCTTTTGATACGAAAATGTTTTAACTAAACTACATTTTGTCTAAAATATTTTACTAAAATAAATTTTAGTTCATCTTACAGGAAAAATTGTATCTATACTAATTTTGATGCATCGTACACGAAAAATTCTTGATTAGTTTTAATGTCCTTGCCGATTGACACCTTGTTCTCTAATAATGGAATGATAAGAAAAAAGTGAATCCTTACACTCGTAAAAGTGGCAGTCTTAATTTTAGAGGAATTATCTGAATAATAGAGGAAAAGCCTTTGATTTTAATTGTTGAGAGATTGGCATCTAGAAACAAGATTAAAATCCTCAAGATATAATCTGCTAAAATATAAATGATTTCTTCTTAGGTTTAGAGAATATTCGTTTTGGTGTAATAAATGTATTTAAAATATTTTTGTAAATGTTGTCAATATATTTCATTGTGTATGCCTGAAAATTACTCGATTTTGTAAAGCCATGTTTAAACTCATAATGTAGAATTTTTTAGTATTAACCACTGTCGTACAAATACTGCATAAATATATCCTGATTATATAAATATAGAGAAATATTGATTTGAAAATAGGTATATTAATATAAAAACCAAAAGTCTAATATATAGTAACGCGCGGAAGCATTTATTTGGGCATATCCATACAATCAAAATTAAACTATTATCTAACTTCTTAACTATATTGGATATGATGTGTTCATACGGTTAAAGTTCTCTGTTAGTGTCTAACGTATGACAGACTGGCACTTAGCATTTTAACTGCTCTGTAATTTCGATTTCAATTCTACTTGCAATTATTCTAATCTTGAATGTGCACGTCAATAGTCAAGAGTAAAATTATGTCATGAAGTTACTTCTGAAATACCTTCTATTATAATAACTTAATAACTAAAGTAAACCTCTAATACTCGTCTACTATCGGAAAAACGAATACAATTCGAGGAATAAATTAATCTTGAAAGAAACTATTTATAAATATATAAATTTTACAAGAAACTATTGCAGTAATATCAGTCAACGTCTATATTAAAACTGTCTATTGCATTATATTTAAGATTTTTTTCCGCGTATACACGGAGAGAAATATTTAAATTAAATATTACTATATGTTCCATAAGTACCACGACTTTTACTATAAAACATAGTACAGTATAAAAATATATACTATAAAAATTACTGCAGTAAAAGTTGTTACAAGTCGAGTATATCACACTGTTCCTATGTAACATATAGTAATTGTTACAACATTTCTCTCCGTGTGAAAGGTTTTTCTTTCTCGTTCGCAAGTTCCCTTTGTGCGCAAAACGCGAACATTTAACTCGAAGCGTACAAGCTATTCGCCCTTTGTGTCAAAAGTGCGTTTAAAAGAAAGCTCACAATTGAAGACAAACACCGAATCGATCGAGCTCGCAGTTGCGGGTTAAGCAAATTAATTATAGCCATATCGGCAAATCAATGAGCCCCGGCGTCCCTTTAACCCGATATTGAACATTGCAGAGGAAACTGATCCTTTCGAATGATACTAGAAATAGCAGTACCGCAGTAATACGAGCGCGGCACGCAGTTGGTCATAAAATAACGGGATATAAAGCAGGGCCGCGTATAATACGGCGCCAGTTGATTCGGTCGAAGACTCCGCGGAAGGGCGGCACTCGCGACTGCTTGGTGGTCGGTTAAGCCCGCTTACCTTATGCCCCCTCGAATTGTGTCGTAGTTGAGAGTTCGGGAGCCGTGCATCCACGTCACGTAGCCGGTGGGATGCGGCACTTTGCTGACCACACACTTGAGCTCTATCGTACTGCCTGCTTTGTAAAACTTGTCGCCAGCTGTGGCTCCGTGCTCGTCGACTATTTCCACTTTCGGCACTGAAACACAGAACGACGCAAGCTGTTTTCATTATTTTCCTTTTTTTTTGTTTCGTTTTTATTGACGTTTGTTGTTTTTCTTTTTTGTGCGATCGACGCTGTTCGTTCCACTTTTTTAAAGGATTACTCCTGTCGCAAATTTCAATCGGGGAACGGTAAATAGCTTTTATCGAGTGAGCTAATGGTTTTTTTTTCATGGTGATGAGGACTTGTGTTAATATTGAATTGCACTGAATTATTACTTTTTCATCGCGAGATTTACAAAAGGGGGATTTTTTATTGGGTAATAACTTAAAAATCGGGGGATTTGCAAATGATGAAATTCTTAAACAAAAGCAAATTATCGGACGCGAACGGGTGGCTGTTTAAAAGGAAAATACAAAAAAAACTGTGCGCCAAAGTCACGAAATCCGCATATCGTTCTTCCGTTTTTAATTAAAATCAGCCGGTAGAATTTTATGATTGCTCAACGGTACATGGATCCGTTATTTGCAGAGCTATGTTTGTTCTGGCCGGGTTTTAAAGAGCGATTCAGCACTCGGGGAAAATCCTCATTTTCGAATGTTGACGTTTTCTTTTTTGATTGAACTATAAGCCTGCATTGGCGAACGATGAACGAGTAATGCCATATTTAGCCTCCTTTAATCAGGAACTGTATAACGACTGGGTATTTTCGGAACTAAAGAGAGCATTCACCGTATTGTCTTCTACTATTTTCCGGATATTTTCAATTAATTTAAAACTAAAATAAACAACTGCGTGCAATTTTCTATTTTCATTTTCCATGTTGAAATGCAACATTTTCCAAGGAATTTACTGACCAGTTACGTGGTATAACCATTAAAAAAAAGTTGAAAGCATATCTCTTTGTTTCACTGTAAAACTAACTTCAAGCGGTTCTTTGTATTAAATTATACAAATAATTAAATCAATGTACATTCGAATTATTAATGAATATATTATAACTGATTTAAACGAAAATTCTTAACATTGAATTCAACAATAAACCAACTTCTGTAGTATTTTCTGAAGATAAAGGATTCCTGCCTTGTTTTGGTTCGTCGATTTCCATTTCGGTGCCATGACCTTAGTTAAGGGTGTATTTATATTTGTTTAACCGCAAAATAAACAGTGAATTGAATTTTACACAATGTTACGAAAATAACAAAATTTTCCGAAGCGATTAATTATTGCAAAGAACAAAAATTGCACGGTAAACCTAAATGAAATTTTATTAATTAGTCAAGCTTATATATGCATACAAAATTAGGGAATATTCAAAGTTATAAAAAAATATTGTTTAGTTTATTAACAATTTCAATATAAATATTGACGTAACCGTATAAAGTAGTTTTATATTCATTCAATATTATACAATTATCTAAAATATTCAAAAAGCAATACATAAACGATGAAAAGTGCACCCTGAAAATACAATTTCAAATTACCGGTTTGAATTTGAAAAACACGTTTGAATGCACCTCGCCGCCAGTAACAAAAAGAATCTTTGTTTACGGATCGTAATCAAGCGTTGCATGCACCGACGGTAATCAAACAAAGACTTCAACGCATAAATCACCCGTCGGTATAAGAACAAAAAAAAAAGTTCACAAGTTTTAGGAAAATTAGATTCCCAACTGTTAATGCAGAGATTTTAATGCATCCCCGCTCGTTCCGACCAGTCAAGCCCGTTAGCCCGCGAGTGAAAAATAACGAGTTCATCAACTCTCATAAAAGTCGAATCTCGAGAGAGCGCGCACAAACAATGCGGCGCGCTAATTTTTTTTCCCTCCGGCCGCTCTAGAGCCAGCGTAACTAGCACTTAATTCGACGAAAAACTTCCCACCCCCCCGCGAAATTGGGCTAACTTTCGACGCGGACACGCCTCCACCTGTCCATTCCGCCCAACCCATTGCGCGCGTTGCGCTCGATTGCACGCGACCACGAAAAGGTGTCCGGTTGTGCGGCCAGCCGCGACGCATCGGTCCCACCGAGGCTAATTAAATATCGGCCACTGTACAGGCAAGTATGAAGCCGTGGTAGATGCAATTCATTATGTTTGCATAAGGATGTCACCCCATTGGGTCCTCAAGAACGCTGAAAAAAATGAGTAATTTTCAGTAATCATTTGCTTCGATAGTTCTTGTTAAGTATTTCTTTAAACCTGTAATGAATTTTTTTTTAGTTTTTACTCAGTTTCTAGGTAAACTCAATGGTTTAAAAAAAATTAACTTGATTCAAAGAAATATTTAACAAGCACTGTTGAAGTATAAAATTACCAAATTTTTCTCTCGGCGAAGTGAAACATCGTCTAATTGACTTTAAATGTACTTTTTTAATTTCTACTAGGGAATGTACAGTGAGAGACTTTTTTCATAAAAGTTGCAGTGAAACTCCCGCGTAAAAATTACGTGAAGAAACGTAATAGCAGGATGATTAACGAGCACTAGAAATTTTTGCGGTAAAATCACTGCAATTTCTGCCCTGAATGCAAAACGATTGGCGAAGCTTCGTCATTTTCACGCTTACATCTCTGCAATTTTGACGAGGAGTTTCTTCGTAATTTTTACAGGAAAAAACTTCAGAGCTTCGCCAAAGGTTTCATGAAAAATTCAAATTTTTCCATGAAAATTTCCTGTGCTCCAGTTCCACGATTGCACTTTTTCGCGCGAATCTTTACTGTAATTTTTATACACTGAAAAAATTTTTTTAATTTTAAGGAAATGATTTACTTCAATAGTACTGATTAAATATTTCTTTGAATCAAGTAATAATTTCATTAAAACTAAATGAATTTTTTTGTTTCTAAATAAATTTTAGCAGTTTGAAAAAAATAATTTTTTGACTCAATAAAATATTTAATAAGTACTATTGAAGTAAACATTTGCTTAAAATTAAAAAAAAAATCTCTCAGTATACACAAAAAAATACTGCTATGGTAATTTTTGCAGAGCTTTTTATTTATAAAAACTACATAGCTTCGAGATTCAGTAATAATTTTCTGCGCTTGTAAACTATCCCATGATAATATTTGTTCAAATAATTTTCCCGTCGAGCTTGACCTTTTATTTTGACAAGAAAATTCTCTCAGTGAATATATCATACATAGCATATCCTACTTGAACAGAATAAGTTTCAATCCTCGAATTACTTCGGATGTGCGTCTTCTTCCCTCCACTCGATCAAAAACGCCCATGGCGATGGACAATCGTACGAGCAAATTTATTCCTAACGTCTCTCAGCCGGTCTAGGGTTTGTATGCAGTTGGGTGGGAAAACTCCTGCCGACAAGTTGGGTGGCGCGCGCGAAAGGGGAAAAGAGGGAAGACGCTATGATAGGGCGCAAATAAAAGTTTGAAGCTGCAGCGAATAACCAACGAGTTTGCGCTCTTGCCGTGCGGGAGGCGTGCCGGCGCCTTGAAACACCTACTACCGAATTCATTCGGGAAGAGTAGCGCGCCCCGCAAACTTTCCATCCTATATACTTTACTCTCCCCCGACAAAGTGTTTCTCCAGCGCCATTAACTGCCGGAAACGAAAAAAAAGGCGAGGGGGGAGGGGTGGATGAGGCCAGCGAGGCGATATGGGCCTCTGCCGTGTTTTCGATTAGTCGCTGGGGTGAAGACTCGGGAGTAGTTGCATAACGCGCGGAAATCGTTTGTATAACGGAATTATGTAAAGCTTTTTTGGGATTGTTCAAGTGCGCCTTGTTGACGACGCGCATATGCATTGCGCTCTCCAAACTTTCGCGGCAGTCAGGTGGGTGCTCGAGTTCCGCGCGAAGTGCGTGACACGCGTCAGAATAATTGCGCAGTAAATTAGACGCGCGGTTTCACCTCAACTGATTCTTATTCATCGCGCATGCCTCCTCTCCTTACGCTGCTTGGGTTTACAACTTTGTTTCTCTTTCATTAAGTAATAATTTCATGAGAAGTAATTTTAGAGGGGTTCGCAGCCTTACGGTCATCCATATTGTTTGATTGTATTAATATACAGTGTACTCTATTGAGTAAAGCAATTAATTATGCAGTGAATGCGAAAGGATTCATAAATAATTCTTGTTAATAGATTATTTTAGTAGAGATGATTTAATAAATAGAGAGTCAGCGGGGTGTTAAGAAATTTAGATCGAAATTAAATAAATTGTGAGATAATTGCTGGAATAAATTTTTTCATTCAACTGTTAAAATCGATTGAGCTTAATTCATTTTATTTTAAATTTAATAAAATGGATTTCAAGAGAATATTAGAACATTTGAAAACTTAGTATTCATTTGTAGATTTAAATAGCAATAAATTCCTTTAATTCTCTAAATTATTTTATTTCAGACACAGTTAAATGGTTATCACCCTATTAACGCATTGATCTATTATATTGTTCCTCTAAATATTTTAATAACATTCAATACTTCACACAAAGTAAACCTCTAAAGAAAATTCTAATAATTTTTTTATGAAATATACAATTTATATCTAACTTTTTAAAACAAATTTCAGCATACCTATTACTCTAGGTACTTTCAAGCGAGTTTGAATTAAATTTTTTAAAAAATTCTCTTCAACATGATCGTGCAAGAATAACAAGTGCATCACAAAGCAAATTTCACGTTGCCTGATTAAATTGTAAATATTTTCATCTTCAATAGTACTAAAATTATCATATTATTTTTTTTTATGCTGGTCGGTCAATGAGGTGTCCTTTATTCCACCGCCTCGACTCTTCAATCGAGATGAAATTTTTCTCGCGTCTCTTGCTCAAAAGCGAGCTTATTTACCATCATAAAAGTGACTTTTCCTTTGTGTAAAGCACGACGTCGCCTTACATCAAACATTAAGGAGTCCACGATGGCGCGTGCTGCAAAGGGCGGCGCATCCGCGGAATAAAAGAGCAGACGGAGAAAATAATAAAGGGAGTCGTCGTTGATAAAGAAACAATCGTCAGCGCAGTATATACGCAGTACGACGTCTTTGTCATTTTCCACTGCTTTCACGCTCTTTACACCCACACCCCCACCAAACGCTTTTCGAACTTTCCTCACGTACCGCTAATTGCATAATAAAAACCTTCGCTGATTAAATTACAGTCTCTTTGTGCTCGGACACCGAACAATGGCTCGTTTTTGCGCGCGAACAACTTGACACTATATCGAATTTCAAGAGATTATCGCATCGAGCGTAAAAACGGTGTACACCATTACTTCCGCGACGAGAAGAATTAATCAATTTCCTCGGCTCTTTTCAGCCTCTTCGCAATTCTCAATCTCGGCTGGATGTCCCGTAGCGCGCCTTATTTATCGCGTCCATTTAAGAACCTCCGCCCCGCACCCCTAACGACATTATCAGATCGCCGAGCCTCTTTCATACCCTCCTACACCTTCGCCGCCCGCTTTAAGTTAAATTCCACTTTTCCCGCCGGGAAACATCGCGATAGCCTCGACTTACCGCCTTGTAACTTCATCCCTGCATACAGTACCTGGCATTATACAAGATTCCCAACTCCGCGCTGTTAAGGGAAAGAGAAAGATGGTGGGAGAGAGAAGACCCTTTCCCGCCTCTCCTTTATCTGACCGAGAAATGGAGAGGAGCCTGCACACCGCGGATCTATTATATAAACGTAAACGACTGGAGGAGAATTGTCGAGGGCAAGCAACAGCCCTTCCCCCCTTATCTCCCCTTGGCACAATGAACCCCCAGGTTTTTAAGAACCTCCGATCTAATTTTCTAGAAAAATGTACTTTGTGCAGCTTGCAAACTGGCTCCTTCATTTTTATTCTCCCTCGCTCAAAACGATAACGGGTTTACGTAACGCAGAGAAAAAAGAGAGGGAGATATATATAAAATAATAAAAAAAAAATAATAAGTCGAGAGCGAACGAAGTACTTTGTTTAATTGAATTTTCCAGGAAAATGTATCTCCTTTTATAGGGGTAGAACTCGCTTCCGAGAATAAAAAAGGGCGATTCGTTAGCGAAGCCGGGATAGATTGCGCGGCGGCAGTTACATTATTGTCGCGTCGCTTTCGACGGTGCGAGCCACGAGACACTGGCTCTCGCGGACCGTGAAATGGAGATAATGTCGGACGAACCAATCAGCTAAGCCAGATCGCGGTCGTCTGGCTAATGAGAGCCTCCTCCTCTTCTTTTCTCTCTCCTCCTGCTTCTCTCTATTTTCGCAAAAAAAAAAACGGAAACCTAAGTATGCACATATCCACTTAACGAAGGTATACCAGGCGTTTATTCGAAATAACCCAGACGGTGCACAATTGCGAGTCTCCTGCTCCTTTTTTTGCCACTCACGCTCATCCTCTCCCATCCACTTTTCCAGACGAGCGGCGACGCAAAATAGGCGCAGTCTCGTTCTAATGATCGAATGCGCTCCGCGACAATGTGGACGCGCGCAGCCACATTCAGCGGCGCTTCGACATCCGGCTAATTTGCAGCGGGGGTGCAGGGTATGGAACAAGAGCTAGAGGCAGAATGGCAATTAATCCTGATCCTCGCTACGCGAAAATTTTATACCGCAATCGTGCTCCGTACGTACGACCGGGGACGCGACAATGACGGCCGGTAAGCACTCGTATTTACGCCGGTGCGTCATTGTTCACCGGCGACAATAACGAATGGCGGATTTCAAATTCATTGTCTCGGCGGATGGAAGAGGAGAAGGGCGTGAGTCGTGGGATCGGTACCCGCAGGGTGAGAGGACCCGATGTGAGGCGGAAGTCGAAGAGGGTAAAGCCACTGGAAATTTATCCACTTGCTGGGGGAGGATCCTTTGTTTTTTTAAAGTGGTATTGTGAATCTATTAGGGAAGGTAGAGTATTACCGTTTTTTATACGAAATTATGTATTTTTGAGAATTTTATGTTTTTTTTTATATAAAAAGTACAGACCGGAAATTTTCTTTAGATGACTCTATACTTCGGGGGGGTAGAAACTATTTTCATATAAATTTCTTGCTGATTAGTTTCAGTATAAAAAATAACATTTACAAATGTTACAACTGAAGCCTACATCTCGATTCAAAACTTTCGTGAGCGGTGATTAAAATTGTAGAAGGCTTTTATTGGAAATTTACGATGTGCATTGTGATAAGTACCCTTTGTGTTTCAGAATATTCAAAGAAAATTATTATGCTGCATTTCTTTTCGTATTTTTTATTTTTATGGAAGTGAAAGGTACATTTCTATTAGTAAGAAGGGATGCAAAGAAACGTTAAATATTTTTTAATAAAAATTCTGTTTTGTTATTCTATTTTCCTTCATATAGATTTTATGTCGTGAAAAACTGTTTTTCAGTGGCCAGAATTTTAATTTTAAATTCGAAAAAAATATGCCATCGAGTTAAAAACTGAGACAATAATAAGTAGAACATTATTTTCTTAACAAATTTAATGAAAATTAAAACGAACTTAAATAAGAAAGTCCAAACTTCTCGGTTGTTACCAAGAGATGAGGAAATTCCTTTTTTGGTCATTTTTTTTTAAATTGCTAGTAGTTTTGAAAAGATACAAGTAAATTCTGACTTGCAGCATAATAAAAAAATAAAAAAAGTATATTAAGAGATGTTAGCATTGTAATGAAATAATATCAAGGCCAAAAAGAGAACTGGCATTGTGTCGGTACTGAATTCGAAATTGAATTTCAGTTTACAGTAAAAATTCGACTCTACGCAAAAACACTTGTTTGTTTTTATTTTACCCGACAAAATGCTCTACTGGATTTCAGCGCTTGAATGAAAATAAAATGTATCGTTTGTTTCAACAAACAATGAAATTTCTACTAACCTAGAATAGGTGTAAAGCTTAGGTGCCACTATAGTAGGTAACGCGTGTATTTTGTAAATTACACAATTTTAAAAGTCAATTTAAAAAAAAAAAAACAATTTACAGCGCAATACCATTACAATAGCAATGTAAAAAAAATAAAAAACAAAATATCGTGCCAAGCTCGTTTCGAAAGAGTTTAGTTGGATACTTAGCGGGTCGGCCGGCTGAGCAATAAAGGCAGTAGAAAAGGCAGCAGAAAAAATCCTTTGGTAATTGTTTGTATACAAGTTGAGCTATATGGCTCGCAACAGTTCGCTGTTATCGAAGCGAAAGAAGCATCCTCGCCGCTGGAAAAACTTAAGGGAAAAGTTGCGAAAAGTTTTCTTTACGTCCAGACTGCAAGTTGTCCTTGGCAAGCTACTCGCATCAAACAAGGAGAGAGACAGTCCGAAAGAGGTGAAGAGTGAGACAAAGAGAGCGGCATAGCAGCGAAACTATTGCCGATCATTTTTTGCCCCACGGCCCTCTCTCCCTGTACGCTCACTCGTCGGGGCAGATATAAATCAGCGATAACAATCTCGAATTTCCCACATAATTCGCAAGTCCCGCGAGCGAGACAATCGTAAATCCGCGAAATTCTTTCACCCTTATCGTCGCCTCTTCATCTCCGGTCTCTCTTTTGTCTCTTTTCTCTCTCAGCCTCTCTTCACGTCGCTCGCTCGGCTGTTTTCCCCTTGAGCAGCGACGGGGAAAGTTTTTAAGCTCTCCCTTCTCGCACATCTCTCTGTTTACCGTCGACGTCGACTTTCGAGCTTTTGAGCCGAAGAGCCGCAAGAAACGCGCCATTATTAACAGTCACTTCTCCCCTTTCCAGCGAATCCATGCGTCCATCGCTTATCCGTGCCCCGCGGTTATTTTTTATTTTATTTATTTATTTTTTTTTGTCTCTCGCCTCTGAGTCGAGATACTCCCACTCATACGGGGTTTAGTTGACGAATAAGCAGGAAGTGACACGTTACTCTTCCATTTTTTTTTCGACCATCCGAGTCACGTTGATTTTACGCTTGAACGCAAGGCTCCAACCGAGTTTATTGATGCTTCCGCAACTTCTCTCTTCAAACAGAATTCCTGCCAGTTTTTTTTGTGTATGTGTTGCTCGCGTACATCCCGGAACACGCGCGAAGTATGACGGTTTTGTACGGAAAGGCAATATAAAAGAGAACATTTGCGCAGAAGCTCGAGTAAAATTTTTTGAAGTACACCCGTACTTCTTTATGGAGCCCGACTGAAGATACAAGATCGAGAGTATTGCGCCAGATGCAGTCTGCATATCGGTCGACTTTTTGTTTTAATCCATAAAATATACATTTTCCTCCGGTGCTCCGGTCGATGGCATTCTTTCCTTTTTTATTCGCGTTTTTCAATTGTGCTTCTGCTCGAATTGGACTTTTAGACTCGCGGCTCAATTTCACGGCGATCGACGAGAAACTTTGTTATTATCCGGCCAAAGCTGCGCTCTCCAGTCGCGGACCGTCCGCTCCCCTTCGGGATGCCGCGAAATCACGTAAATGGAGTCTCTCCTTCTTCGTCAAGTGCCGGTCAATTCTGACGGCGAAGAAAGACGCCGATAATTCCACGCTCGAAGTCTTTTCTCCAGGCGTGTTATTTCCAGGATTTTTTCACTTATCCAGTCGATAAGTATCGTCCCGAGAAATCTAATAACGATAGAGGGAAAAGTCAGCGAGTTTTAATGGAATTTTCGCTCGAACGCCGAGCCACTTCTTAATTTGGCATTTCTCTCTCTCACTCGTTCTCTCTCTCTCTCGATCTTTATTTGCTAATAAGGATAAAAGGATATTTTAAGAAGTTCCTGATATTCCACCGAAGTAAAACTAACAGATCTTCCACCATCGGTATATATAATTGCGCTGGTCATTCAATCATAGCCTGCAGATGGATGATATGATATAATTTTTAAGAAAGTAAAAAATATCTATTTTCAAAAGTGCGGAAATATACTTTAAAAAGAAGAATTTCCTGGTAAAATCATGTAATTAATAATTTTAATTAAGTTAATGTAAAGGTTGTTATACTAGTCTCTGTTTAGACTTTAATCTTTGGTATCGTTAGAGAGCCAAACTTTTGAACTGCTCAAGTTTAAATTTTTTGTGTAAAACTCCGCTTACCGTCTAATAAATTTTATACTCAACTCAAATTAAAACGATGATAAAGTTTTTAAAAACGTATATATACCTCTTGGTGCAGGTAACATATAGTGATTTATACATTCGCAGCGTAACATGATTATAAAACTAGAAATAGACTACATACAGCCTCATATACTCTGCTCTGTAATTAATAAAAAACAATTAATTTTAGCAAGTTTCTCAATATTTAACGTTTTTAATTCGTTTCCAGCTATTAGCAAATATCATAAAGTTTTTAAAGCAAATATACTGACTTTCGCGACTAACATAAAAAGGTCAGTCAGTTCACAAAGATGAATTTAATAACCACATGTGTACATAGAGTTGAGAATTTAGAAGTACCCTTTTTGCACGAGTGCACGAAACGACATGTGTAATACTGTTTCTCTGAAACTACTACTATTTTAATCAGTATCATTAAAATTTTCGAACTCGCCGCGCTGCGAAGGTTTCCGACGGATATTATTTTAATTTCACTTCCATTTCTGGTTAATGATTTTCGCATTCTCGAATTTTGGTTAGTTTTCGTGTATTTTCCGCTATCCGAATTAAAATTCATCTTTATTTCATATGCACATTATTATGAACAAAATATTATTTTACGTATGTAAAAGAATATTTTTACGGTTCTTCTAGTCAAAGCTTTATGTCATTAAAATGTTTTTGTTAATTTTGTTAAGAAAATATTTTTAAATTCAGTGAAACCAAGAAATACTTTGAAAACATGTACGTGCGGTGTGTTTGCATTTAACCCTGTGTACGGTGCGTACGCACGGTTAGTCCGTAACTTAAACTTTAAAACAACACCACAGCATTATTAAATTGTTTACTTTTGCTTGAACGTATTAACATTTGCACTATATTTTTGAAGGGCTAAAGAAAATTTGGTGCTAATTGTTATCGTTCCATCTAAATTCTACTTAATTGTTGTAAATCTTAAATAAAGTCTTAAATGAAGAAGGTCTAGTTATTTCTGCTTTACAAATATTCCAAGGATTCGGTGTACATGTTATACGTACAATTTGAAGTGGAAAGACATTGTACATAAAGTGAAAATTGTAATAGAAATTACTATTTTATAATGTAGAAATTGACTCGGAAAACTACCAGAAGGTATAGTTGAATTTTTAATTTGTCGAGTTTGTCCCTTCATTACAGTATAGTAATTGTTGCTTAAATTGCATCGTAAAACTTTTTATTTTACGAGTTTGTTTCTGCGTTACAAAACAGTAGAGTAACTTTTACTAAAATTTTTCTCTTTGTGTAACGATTATTAAAAATGTTCCGATATAAATTTTAAGTTCTTTATAAAGAAATCTACACTGATAGAAAAGAATATTTGAGTCAAAGCTTCCGTGTCTTAACAGTTCAGTCACGAATTAAAATCATTAAAAATGCATGGATATTACTAATAAATAAATAAAAATGAATAGTACTCTTGAAGTTTTCATGGTTACGTAAACATTAATGATATTTATAATACTTTGTTTACGTTTGTAATTGTTCATTACAAAAACATAATAAAGTGAGGTTAGGTAAGTTAAACGGTTAAAAAAGTACTGATAAATGATGAAAAATTCATAAAAAGTTTAATAAATTTGACTAAATTAAATTTACATATTGTAATTGATTAGCTACATCATCGTATTTTTAATAATTTTAATTCGTGACTTAATCTGTTAAGACACGGAAGCTTTGACTCAAATATTTCTTTCTATCAGTGTACACCATTTCCTACCTTCAGGATTTCAATTTATATTATAATTACACGCAAATTATTCCAAAGCGCATTCGTTTTTTTTTTTTTTTAGATCATCGCCTCTTCGATGGAACCCAAACTAATTCGAAGAAGTGGCTTTACAATACAGCCCTCCACGCCGTCGTAAAACCAGCAACTCTTCGCGCGCATTTCCAATCCAGCCGAGTGCGCGGGCACTATGCAAAGCAGAAGTAGCATAGAAAGCCCGAATCTGGGGGAAATTAGCGAGAAAGTTAACGACTAGTTGAATTAATTAATTACCGAAGTACAATCAGTGTCCGCTGTTTGCGAGTGGCTAGAGAGTCGCGCGCGCGCGATCCACACCCCCAAGCGGCACGCTACTCGCTCGAGGAGCAAAAACAAGCGCGAACTAATCCGACTAAAAGTGGAGAAATTCACCTGCAGTAGTGGCGCACCTCTGGGCTTGTAAAAATTATTAATCGGCGAAATCGCCGGACCCACGTCGGCCGCGAAATCCCGGAGAGGAGTGGTGCGCATTCCTCATCAATAGGAGAGCGGCAATCCGCTCCGTCGGATTTCCAGGCGTCTGTACCGGCTAATCTGCGTTACGGCTGCTACTCCGGGACTGAGAAACGAGACAGGGGAGGAGATAATCGCGCCTGAGTAATCTCTCCTCTAATTCTTCGCGATGATCCTCGAAGGGTGGGGGTGGGTGGGACGGTCACGGTGTGGCGCACGCGAGTCTTTCGCCTTTATGCGAAGGATCGAGGAGAGGAGGTCTGGGCTTAATATCTGACATTAGGGAGCCGTGGCGAGAGGCCAAGTTCGGGCTGCCAGCTTCTCCTTTTAATTTCGGCTGCTTTCTCGCAAGCTTTATAATTGATTTAACGACAAATTAGCGAGCGCGAGAAAACCACCTATAAAGTACGACGGCGCGCCAGCGACTAATTCTCTTTATCGGGGTTACCTTAGGGAAAACTGTTACTTTGCACTTTTGTGCTGCTTGAAACCTGACGAGTTATTTGTTTTTTTTAATTGCATAGCGAAAATCCCATAAGATCCATTTTTGAGGCTGCGCAATTCATTTAAGTGTGAGTATATGTTATTCGCAAATTTAAAATTTATTTAATGTTCTTTTATACAATCTGAACTTGTTAATTAGTTGTTTACGCGAATAAAGTTTTTGTTATGTATAATTTGTGTTTAATTTATTGCATACATTTAGATAAAATAAACAAATTTAAAAACTCAACGATTATTATTAATTCCGGTATCTGTTCTTGTTTTGAACTATCAAAAAAATTTCGATTCGTTAATACGTAAAATTATATGTTAAAATAATTTACGAGTACTGCAACCGTATTTTTCAGATTACAGATTTAAATTTTATTGAAAATGTTAATTAATATTCATATTTTAATTTTCATGACTAAGAAAATTTTACGTATTACGTATGAGTACATGAATATTTTATTACTCTAATAAATGTACTTCCATGGAAACCTCTGATTTCTAAAAAACGAACGCATACCTAGGTATAACTTTTAAAGTTACAGAAATAATGTGATGTAATTTTTTCTCTTATTGTTATTTGCAGAGTAAACGATATTTGTCTGGTAGGGAAATAAAGTTTGAACATAAATATCTTTTTTATCTTTTGTTCACGCAGAAAATATTATGCACATGTTTGAGCAACCTAAATTATGATTAAATACACTTCCAGTTTTAGTTTTACGCAAGGGAAACGAAAACACGAAATATAAATTTAACTATCGCTTAGAAAAAGCGCGTAGAAAAACTTTGCCATTATTTGTCGAGCCGCAAACATCTGCTTAAAAATTGAGTGAAATTCATATCCTCAAACAATCGTGAAAGAACTCGCCTAATTTATTTAAATTCCCGTTAATCAATAAACAGGAAATTATTTTCGCGACGCAAAATAATGCAAACGAAAAATATTTGCGAATCAGAGGAAAATAAATAAAGAGATCGAGCAAACAATAACCACGACAAACTACACGAAATCAGATTAAATTAAAATTCGTCGTGAAGACGAGGCAAACAAAATGAGCAGAGCGCCAGGACCTTCGGCGCTGTTTGTCCAAGAAAGTAAATTGCAAAATAAAACGGGGGAGGACCGTCGAGCGGTCTCAATTATTTATGGGTCACGTCGCGAGGACGAAACGTCAAAGGCAATCGAGGAGAAGGGGCAAACACGGCCCGACGCACAAGGGTCAACGCGGAAGAGGACGAAATTCTTTATTCTCGCTCTTGACCTGTTTGCCCGGCTAAAGAGTAATATTCCACGCGAGGCGCCCGGGGCCGCCTTTGCACACGCGAGATTAAACGTCGCCGCCGGTAATTCTTCTCTGGACGGTCAGCTCTTCGGTATATTGAATTATGTCTCGGCGACGTACTCCTATACACACCCTTGCAGCCTTATGTCAATTCATATATATGCACAGTGTTTGTATGTACATGTGTGTACTGCATATATATTTAGTATATAAGTCCGAGTGTATATGTTTAAGACACACAAGTATAGTGTACATGTATATAAAGTATACGAATTCGTATGTCTCGGTGTGTGAATGATGTATGTGTTTGGGGGTTTGTGTGTGTGTAGACACGTAGGTACGCGATGTTGATTGATTTTTTTTCTTCCCACCAGCAGACCACACACGCGAGTCGTTAATAATCGGTGACGCGACTATGGGACTGCTTCACGGGCTCGAGATAAAATTTAATCAGGATATTCGTGCGTTACTTTATCGCCGCGGACGTTGCGCGTAATTTGCAGATTGTTAGGGGTCGCGATAAGAAAAAAGGTAGCCTGGATTCAATGTTAAACAGCTGAGCAGAAAAAGGTACACCCCCCGGAACGAATGACTTTGGGATACTAAAATTCAGTTAATTGCGTTGGCGCACTGCCAAAAAGTTTGTCTCGGCAAAATATTTTTCCGCGATCATAAAAATTACCACGTGCGAGTCTCCTTTTTTTTTTTTATCTTACGCCGGTGAAGAGATCCTGGGCATGGGGTTGTTTTACTTTATTTTATTTTATTTTATTTTTAAAATTTTTGAATTTTTCTTCTCTTTGCTTCGTAAACGCCGGGGGTATACAACGGAGTCGAGTTGATTTTTATGGATTCGCAAATAGCCAGGTGGTAAAACGGCGGGGTCGTGAACGTCAGTCGTACCGCGGGTACAGTTCCCTGGCAGCCAAAGCGGATTTGAAGGTGCGACAATTTATGTACCGTGTGCTTTATGACGCGGCGCTTAAACGTCAGTTAAGAAATCAAGCTGCATAATTGAGCCCCGGGCGTAACTTGTCCTTAACTTTTCTACGAGCTTCGGGAAGTACTTATAACCGGTAGAACAAACTGAAACTTCGGAGCAACGCCACTTCGCTTTAAGTAGGCTTAAGAACATTTTTCTGGCGACTGCCGTGACCTGAGAATTCTTCAATCGATCTCGCAGAAAATTAACGGGTTAGTTACTGGAAAATTGTTCAAATAATTGGAGCCATTTTATTTATTCTGTCTACTAATTAGAATATGTCGCGTGAATATCAAACAACATGATTATTGTTATACCATTTTTAAGCGGAATATTTCATTAGAACAAGTTTTGTGAATTAGGTCAGCTAAGGGGGAAAAAATTAATGAATAAAGTGACATTTAGACGAGTAGAAAAAAAGAATAGAAAGAAATTGTTTACATTTATTGGACCAAGAGTTAAATTAGCTCACAATAAAAAGATCATTATTTGTTTTTTTTCCTCCCATATAGAGGAAGCTTTAGAACGTACGTTACCCGTTGTATTTTAACTCCATTTTACAGATGAGACATTCTTTATTTATTTATTTATTTTATTTGGTCAGTCACTGTTACAAAGTACACAAGAATCTGTATTATCAAGTATCTCAACGAAAACAAAGAAATTAAAATGCGAAACTGGATCTTATTAATTTACCTTCACAAACTTTATTATATTTAACTCTACATTAACTTAGTCTTGTTACCAGACATTTCCAATCAAATGTTAAAGATTATTAAATTTTCTCATTTTGAATCCAGCATAAAATAAAATAAATGAAATGAAATTACATTTAAAATTAAATCTCTCTGTTACTAAAAATTAACACAGCAGTGACAACTGTAAAAAGCTTCTCTTTAATACTCATCCTCATTAAATAAAAAATAGCACAGTTTCACAGACTTTACAATGAATTAATTAATATTGCATATTACCTGAAACACGAAATATTCATCAGACATTTAAATTGAGGATATTTACAATTGAAATTAAATTTCCGTAACATTAAAAATCTCCGCAGCAGTAAAAGCTTTAAAAAGCTCTTCGTAAAATAATAAACAGATTCAGACTATCAAATGAATTTGTTGATATTATATATGACCCGAAACTCAAATTATTATTACCAGAAACTTAAATTGTGGATATTTACTACTGAAATTAAATCTCCGTAAAATTAAAAATCTCCGCAGCAGTAAAAAGCACCTCGTGAAGGTATAAGAAACAGCGAAGTGGAAAAGACTTTACAATGATCGAACGAGCGAGAGGTCGGAAGTGCGAGAAAAATCAGTTCTCATGAGCTTCCGCAAGTAAAAGCCGGCGTGGCGTGAAAAGCTCCGGCAGGGCGACGGGGCGGCCCGAACAAGAGAGAAAGAGAGAAAGGGAGAACTAAAAAAAGGGGGGAATAAAACTCGCGAGCGGCGCGCGAGGGAGTCGGTGTTATAAGCCGCCCGGCTACTTTATGATACGGAGGGGTGTGCGGACTGGATCGCACCTTTTTGCCGCGGTAAATTTAAAATTATGCGGGTAATGCACAGTTTCGGGCTCGTATATAGCAGAGCGCCGCGCCGCGGAAGAATGGAGGCGCGATAATGGACTTTCAGTGATAAAATGCCTTTATGCCCGAAACGACTTGCGCACGCGCGTGAGGAAACTATTAGGCGACGCTGCCAAAGGAATCGGGACTTATGGGCGCGGACGTTCTAGTCGTCGATTCTGCGCCTCCGACTATTTACGATGTTTATTGTGAGCTCCGGCGGCCACCTCAAAAACAGGGACGCGTGATCGTTTTTTCTTCCACCTTCTACTTGCAGCCGACCATCAGTGGATCTTTTCTATATGTATATATGACTGAAAGGGCGGTGGAGAGCGTTTTTCAATAAATTTATGGGAAAGTCGTATAATCGGGTTGGGTGGTTTGTCACAGTAGAGACTTTTAGCGAAACTCCTCGCATTTTTTATCGGAAATCACCATGATTTTTACGAGATTTCTCGTATAAATTTACAGCGTGTGGCTATTCCGCAATTCTCCTTTTTTCGGAACTTTTACGGTGGAATTCTAGAGAATTTTACGAGAAAATTGTTTAAAATTTCATGCCGGAAGTTTGTTAACTAATGAGTGCCTCGTGAATTTATATCGCTAGTTACAGAACCACTTTTGCCTAGACAATATATAAGTAAATTTATGATACACTCTAAAAGATATAAATAATACATTATTTTTAACCCTGCTGATATTAAATTCTTATCTAATCCAACGCCCGTTGTTATATAGTCCACTCTCGTAAGGAAAAATTGAGAACAAACTTTAGTTTTTATTCCATTATAAAAATAGAATTAGACGTCTTTGCAATACTTTTCCGGAAAATATTTTTTAGATATGGCTAGAACAATGGCTTGATAATTCTATTTAAAAAAGCAATTAAAGAGTTCACAACAATTCTTTTAATTGATTCTCGTAAATTCATTCTGTAATGTACTTTATTTTTTATCTGTTCGTAATCCTTTTTTTTATAAGTAGTACTTTGTAATTAAAGCCCAACTTTTCTTCGTTTATCTAATCTAAGCCTTTATCATTCAAATTTATCACTTACGGCATAGTCGGAAAGCAGATATCAATAATAATGTACCTTTTTCAAAGATACTTAGCCTAAATAATTAAATCACCGATTAATTATTTATCATCTTCAATCATTAAAACTTTCTTCCCTAGAAAGTAAAAGAAAAAAGCCAATTTTATTTTTACATTTTTTTCTCATTCTATCGCATTACAGAAGAATATTTAACGCACGGAGGGGCGCGAATATAAGAGGGGGTGAATTTTCATGCCGGCGGTTCGGAGCTCGCCATCGCTATCAGGGATCGGATTTAAAAGAGCCGTGCATCGGGGCCAATTCAAATCGGTGAAATCCCCGCTTATCCATAAACAAATCGCAAATCAAAGGGTCGGCCGCGAAAAAGAGGCGCGCCGTAGGAAAACTGCATCTGGGAAAAACGAAGCGCAACCGGCAATAAATTTCCCGGTAATTTGTGGAGGCACCGTAGGAAATCGAGGCTGCGCATTCGAGCGGAGGAAAAATGTAAGGCGCGAGACCGATAAAAGTGGCTCACGTTGCCCACGTCGTTGCGGTATTCCCATGGCAGGATTGACCGATCTACATACCGCCCCGCTTGAATATCGACAAAGCGAGGACAAAAAAAAGGGGGACAAAGTGCACCGACAATTATAACACTTTTCCCTTCATTTTCCACCGACTCGATAAATAAGAAGGGCGGGGAGGAGGAGCCCGAGATAAAGCAGGTGGGAGGATGCGCTTTGGTATTCGCGTCGCGTCTACCGAGGCAACAGCAGCGTCTGCGAAGGCGACGAACGAGCGACTGGTACACGTGTGCCGCAAACGAGAGACGTACGTGACGCTGAAAGGGAAAAAATTGGTCTGACAATGAGACTAACCCCGGGCCTATCGTTACTATCGTGGAATGCTTTGTTCAACTGTTTCTTTATTTTTTTTTATCAGCAGTACTGCTTTAATCTTTGGCTGATTAACTGTGTTTATGAAAGGACGAGAGGAGTGCGTACGATATGCCGCCGGTTAAGAGAAACAGGGGACATTTGTAAGGGTTGAAGGACGGGGATAAAGCGGAGACAATAAAGGGGAGGAGAGGAAGCAGAGAAAAATAGAGCGTAATTCAAGCCGGTGGCGCGAGCACCAAAAAGATGCTCCAGCATTTGTCGCCGCTAAAATCGAGGAAGATCCGGCGACGTGCGCCATCGTCAAGAACCTACTTGCAGCCTCGATTCCCGAGCTTCGGAAGGAGAAGGCGGCTCGTGGAAAAACAGTAGTTTTTCTGATTACTCTACTCCGCCATTCATCGTGTTTTTTTTTTTAAATTTTCTCCCGTTCTTCTTTTTTTTTTACAACGAATGTACGGCTTGGCCTTTTTCAATCGAAAAAACTTTTTGCCCTAGATATTAGTAGATTGTAGAACGCAGCATAAATAGATTTGACTTATTTTTTACTTCGTATTCCCTTATTGCTTCTTTCATTCATAATTTATTTTTGTCTGCAGATTGAAATAAGGACAAACTAAATATTTGATATAAGATTCTTGCATATACATAAGTTTATTTTAAGCTATCAATTAATGTTCATGAAAGAATTAAGTTATGATTTCTACGTTTGATGCCTCGATATTTGATGCGTAATTAACGACAGCAAAAAGGTTTTATTTGTAGATTTAAAACTAGACTTTAAAATTACTAAAAGTCAACTCAAAATATCCTTTAGCTATTTCAAGTTTTTTTTCTAACAGTATAAATCAGTAGCGTCATTTTACTAACAAAAAGAGTGCACAGCTTTCGTTATTCTCAGAAACAAAAGTAGTTAAACCAACTTAGCTAGACAAACATAAAACAAAGTTTATCATAAAAACTGCAATTTGAAGTATATTTTTAAAAATCCTTATATAGGTTAAAGAGTCACATAATTAAAAATTCATAAAAAATCAGGAAATAAATCTCCCTTACATTATTCGCACAAATTTGTTCACTACTTTAAATTATAACTTAAAAGTACACGCTCTCTTCGTATACATTTTCTAAAGCACACTTTCACATTCTCTTTTCAGCTGTTTCCCCGGAAAAAAATTATTCAAATTATCATTTTTCTAAAGCTCATTTTAACATTCTCGTTTTACCAACTTCTCCGAAAAAAAAAAAATATTCAAAGAATTGTTTTCGTACTAGCATAGCTCTTTAAACTGAATAAGGACTATGCCACAAATTGAGATGCTCCCTACCGAACCAAGACAACCAACATTAAGTCAATGGCTCGGAATCTCGTAAAACACTGACGATCACCCTCTCCAAAAGTATTAGTAGCGGCCTAAAGGGGAAGGATACTTATTCCGATTTAATCTGTTTCGGGAAAGCGGAAGGAATTCCCTCGCAAAGGTAGGCTACCGTAGCTGTGTCGGGGATCCCAAGGTGGAGAGGATCGCGTGACCAAAGGGCGAGGGTAAATTGCCGGAGTACATTCAAAGCGCTACTTATGAGCTGTCCTGGCAATGCGGCAGGACTCGGCGGACGAAAGCGAACCTCGTAAAGGGTGTCAGTTTTGGAATCTGACAAAGGAACCTGAAGACAAATGCGCAGACTGGGCACTTTCCTCGACAAAGAGAGAGACAAGAGAGACGTAAATGCAACATCTGATTTTACGGGGTTCGTATAAGAGACTGCCACATTCGGTCAGGAAGGCGCTGCCAACGTCTATTTGATTGCTCCAGTATATAGTGTCCTGTCAGCGCAGGAATGCGCCATCAAGATAAGTGACGTGCGACGTAAAAGGAAAATAAAGAATTCAGCTATAAGTGGGTACATTGAAACAAATAACGCAGGGCAATAAATTTTTTCTGCAAATTTCTAAAGTTGGAACACGGACTTTCGAATCAAATAAAATACAATAAATAAATTTTTATGTACATCAATAAATAAAAATTCCATAGAGGTTTCATTGTAGTCAGTATTTTTCGTGATGTGATTGATCGCAGCTATAAACGTTACTTTTTTTTTCAAAACTATTTGTTATGACACTATTTAGAAAGCTAACCCGCATTTCCGTACATGTAGCGTGCGCCTAATCTAGTAAGAATATAAATAAGAGACGATATGCGGGTCAGTATGTATAATATATTTATAGTAAATTGTCCAACATATTTTTCTCAGTGTATCATTTAACAGTAAAAAATTTTTTTGTAAGCCTCTATCTACTTTAAGTTGGCATTCTTGCCTAAACAAAGTAGAATATTCCACTACAGTAAATTAGCCATAGTACAATAAATTTTTCCTGTAAATTTTACTTAGTTGTATAACTAAAGCTATTCTGATTAAATCGAATGAAATAAAATACAAGAAATAAATTTTTACGTAAATAAGAATATAAATAAGAGACTCTACGAGGGAGAGTAATGGCACCGTAATTAGAAGTACCAAGAAAAATAGCATAGGAAAATTTAGTACAATTTTTTTAACGTAGAGGATAGAAATTTAAAAAAAATACATTTATTGTATAAAAATTATCACAACCATTAGTATGATAATATAAGTATTATAATATATTATTACAGTAAATTGTTCAACATATTTTTCTCGGTGTATCATGTACGTGTAAAAAAAATGTCCAGTTTTTACAAAAGCCTTCGATCTTTTTAAGTCTGCATTCTTGTCTAAACAAAGTAGAAAATTCCACCCGGTAAATTAGCGATATCGGAAAACTAGGAATTTTTATTGGCCGCACGCCTCAACGATTTATTGACCGTTCCGGTAAATTACGGCTAATTTATCTCCCGATCTCCGAACGACACCCGACGTTAACTCACCGTCTTATTCTCGATGAATTTTTTAAGAACCCACCCCCTTAAATTTCCGGTCCCCTCCCCAGATAAAGAAACAAGATTGATAGAGCGGAAAACGGCGATACAACCTCGAATGGAGTTGATCTCGGCAGTTTCTCGCGGAGATTCCGGCAGCCGGGTGAAGTATACATCGCGCGATGTATTCATGAGCGGTGAGAGTAAAAAAAAAATAGAAAATGATCGGCCACGGCGTGAATTTCAAGGCGCTTCGGCCCCTCGGGTGTTATTTCAAAGGTCCCGGAGTAGCGGGAGTGACAAATTGGCCGAACGACGCGCAGTCGCCTGTATCGCGAGTCGAGATCTCCGCCACGTTCCGTATGAGGCGCGCGAGCCGCTCTGGCCATTTCTCAGCCGCAGCCTCGAGAGGAGAGAAAAAGCGCCGAGGCCATTCGCACCCTTAGGCTCTCAATTTTCCGCACGATAATGGAATGCGCGAGCCAAGCCCGAGCGACTGATGAATCTGCCCCTCCGCAACTCCCCGGATCCCGTGAATCTTCCTTACCTTTCTCTCTCTTTGCGAGTAGCCCTATTTCACCCGTTCCAATTGTTTCTCTGATAAAAATTTTAAGAGCCAAAGAGCAGTCGTTTTTTCCCTCGCTCCTGGGGACCAGAAGCGCCGCGACAAATTCACGTCTGATGCGTCGGTGTCTCTTGGCCATTATTTATCGCGGTCGTCGCCGGGGAGGGTCTCTCCTGGCAATTTGCCTCCGTTGGCGTTGCTTCGCCTTTTTCTCATCGATCGCGCCTCCCCCTTAAACGACGGGACAACGGGATGCACGCTCATCTGGATGTACAGCTTTTTAATGACGCGCTGATGGATATTTTTTTTATATTGGCTAAAGAGGGTGCCTTTGGGAAATATTTATACTCGGTCGCCCGTGCAAGCAGAAGAGAGGCATAATAAATCCTCGGGAGCTCATTACAACCTATTTACTAAAATGTTCGCCCTCGGAGCTTCCCTCAAAGCGAAGCAGCGCGGCCATTCACCAATTTAACGGAGATTTATTCAGCGATGCTCCTGAGAGGCAGTCCGAAGAAAAAGAAGCAGCAGCGCGGTATAACATTGAAGCATTGCAAAATCACACTTAGACCAGGGGAAAAAAGACGAGGGCGGAAATCTCTATTTGCGCAACCAGGGGAGCCTTTCGATCTCTTCCAGCGAGCGCCCCTCAAAGAGAAAATCTCACGCGCGACCTCGTGGCTCCAGTGCAGCGAACTCGAGCTACGCTTTATTACCTATTCCTAGTGTGCCGGTACGCGCACTCTCGCGTTTTGCGCGTCGCCAAAAGAGGCGAGGGCGAAAGCGCTACCGGAATTCCTGCCCCTTTTAACAAAAAAAAAAAACTAAAAAAAACGGAAAAGGTAAATAAACAGCCGCAACTCAATCGGCGCTTTAGAATCACTCAAACGGGCTTCATGAAAATAAACAATTCTGTCGTTCGTATCGTTCGCTTTATTAGAAAAGTACTGCTGTGTGCAGATCGACTTTGAGCTGCAAAGATGTCGTTTTAAATTTTTACTTTATTTATAATTTATCAAAGAGCTTTTTGCATTAAAGTAACAATATAAATGTCTGCTTATTTGTAAAATCTATATGGATTTAGACTTGCATTTTATTTATAATATGTTATATTTGATTAAAAGAACAATTAAAGTTTATTTTTAATAAATTAGATTCTTTTTTTAAGGGTCATTACGAATAATATTAAGTCCAGTTCCAGTTACTGGAAGACGTTGTCTTCCGGTTTGAGAAATTTTAGGAATAGAAATTTCGGAATAGGATTCTAAATGCGGTAGTTTCTTGAAAAGTAGATTTATATATAGAATTTAATTTGTTTAAACAAAGTTCAATCTACATTATTCACTTGCTTTTATAGACTGAACCTTTTTTCGTATTTAATTTTATACCGTTTTAATTATATAAAGAATCCATCCTCCATTTATTTGTGGAATCAGTTTATTTCGATTTTAAACTAAGGTAAGAAGTTTTTAAAAATAGAAAACGCCGAAGCAATGCAAAATTAAAGTTACTATACAGTTAAAATGAAAAAAGATCATTCTTGCAAAAAGATGTTTAAAATTAAACTTCAAATGAATAATTACACTTAGCTGTCTATATACATTTTCCTCGTATAAAAAATTCTCTTTAAATATATTACTTTTTCCCATTTTAGTTCAACTCGTGGAAGCATGCCCAGCTCCGGTCAAAAAGGAAAGTATAAAAAAAATTAATGTAACTATATTTTCGCGAAAAGAAATTTAAAAAATAAATCTCATCATCTTTTAATCGCAATCACCCCTCAAGTTCACCGCTGCTCTCGCAGTTTTTTACAGCGCGTATCCCAAACTTCTATCCGAAATCTTTTTCTCGTCACGCAAGTACGAAGAAAAGAGAAAGAAAAAGGGGGAGACCATCGTGTAGACATCAATACTTCCGTTGCTGGTGATGAAGAGTTCGGAAGACGGGTGTTAAAGTGATATTCCGGGAGGACGTTGACTATAGAGCGTCGTGGAATAAGCGAGGCTTACGCTCCACCGGACAGATTGTATTCGGCGTAGGTCGCAGCCGAAATAAAAGGTTGACGAGCTCGTAAACTGCCAGATAATAACTTGGCACGCCGATGGTCGAGGCGTATATACGCGAAACATGCCCCTCCCCTCCCCTCCCGTCGACTCCCCCAGTCTGCCTGGACCCGTCGCACTGCCTGCCACCTAAACGTTTATTCAAAAAGTAATGACCCGTCATACGCGCGCGCGTGTATTCCAACTAGAAAAATGAGTTTAACACTTGTCACTTGCAGGCTGTCGCCGTGGCAAATTCTGCTCCCCCGTAAACGCAAGCCCAAAGAGCTTTTTCCTCGGATCTGCTTCCCTCGCTGCTGCGCGCTGCGAGCACCCTATTTTAATTTAAAATAAAACGAGGAGAGGAAGAACTGATTTCATTGATGTATCAATCACGCGGATTTTTTTTTCAATTTTTTTTCTTCTTGTTTAGACACCGTGAGGGAGCGAAGGCGTTAATGAAATAATTTTTCACGCCTTTTGTCTGTTCGCTTCGAGTTTCTTTTTTACCGAACGTGCGCTTTTATCCTTGCATGCAAAAATATGAGAAGCTAACAATTTAGGCTTTGATGTTTTTTTTTAAGTGGCAATTTTTAGTTATACGGTTTAATTTGTTAGGTGACTTGATACATTTGTGTATAAAATGAGCAGTCAGCTTTTAAAATTTCTAGCCATGCTGTTCTTTATCGTGCAATCGAAAATAATTGTATAGTTAATCTAATGATATTAGGTGTCGACTATTTTTTTATCATCTCTATATAACAGATACTAATCTACTTAAGAATTCCGAAAAAGCTCATTATTATTTATAAATATTTTACTTATTTTATAAATGAATCTGTCGAAAATATTTAAAAATATTGTATACAATCTTGATATAATAACCAAACTTTTTAGATTAAAAATGATATCATTTTTTAGGAATAATCAATTATAATTATTTTTTCCTTAAGAAAGGTGGTTTTTATTAAAAGAAACATTTGTATTTTTGTCAAAATGTATATTTAAAAATCTTAAATCAATCTCTGCTTTAGCAACGCTTGAATACTGCACTAAATCTTTTTAAACAATTAACGAGCATTAAAATAAGCCCTAATAAATCTTTAAAGGTTTAAAGCAATAAGTCGTAAAAAAATCCAACCCACTTCACTTTCACTTTCTTTTTACAAGATCCTATTAAATTCTATTAGCTAATCCTGTCAGTTTATGAAAGAGGGTCACGAGGCGAAATTCTTTTTCGAAAAGCTTCGAAGTAAATCTGCGTGTTTACGATAATGCAGTCGATGGTTCGCAGTAAATACTAACACTTTACTATTACTACGCGCTATCTATATGTACGGATAGGAAAATTTCGGCCTTACTCCGGCTTCCACGCCCTAAACAGCATTACTAACGTCGATCCAACCCAAATGGCACTGTGTCGAGCTCAACTACAGCGAGTAAACAACGTCAGCCCGTAGCCATGATAAATTACGTGTATATATAAGTGGAAGTGAATGGACGACTGATTTTTCAAAACACCATCGAATATCCTGGCCTCAACGGTGAAGAAAGCTCACAGTCGCGGGCAGCCGAAGACAAAGGCCGCCGTGGACGAGCGCAGAATCACGAGTCGCTCGAGCCCATCTCCGGAGGATGATTAAGGCTCTTTTGTTAAAGGACTGGATCCAGGGGCAATCAATCACCGGGCGCGGCGCACGAGCGGATAAACCGAGTTATCGCAGCCCCCAAAAGACACATAACTCCATGGTGCGCGGACGCGCGCTATTGCCCCTCGGTCAGGTCCTTTCGGGACCCCCGGCGACGCTCCTGTGTACACCTACCCTGGCGAGTTCGAGCTTTCTCCGGACGACGAATATTTTATGAAGGACCCGCGAAAGCTCCGCTCCCTCTCCGGCGAATTTATCGCGCGTGCAGTTTTATCGCCGAGCTCGTTGTGCTCGCTTCCGAGCAGACAATTTTTTCGCTGCCTGCGCTCAGCCTTCGGTTCTCTCCATCCCCGCTCCGAGTAAATAAGAGGATTAGGCAGGAGGACGTATGATCGGAGCATCTTCGAGGACGCAAATAGCGCGCCACTCGCGGCAAAGTAAATATCGCCGTAGGTATACTCCAACGAACGGTACGAGAGCTGGCGACTCGTATAAAAAGTTAATCAAGTCGAGAGGATCGTTCCGTCCTTTCGAGACAAAAAAAAAAAAAAAAGAAACGTTGCTAAGTGCATCTGTATAATGTTTTCTTAAGGAGATCACTGCGAGTATACAAATCCTTTTACAAGGAATAGGAAGAAAAAAAATTTGTTTTTGTGTCCTTTGAAATCTTTATAAAGTTCCTTGCTGACCTCTAAAAAGGATAGAAATTTCAAAGTTTGCTTTAAATAAGACGGTGTAACTTAAAAATATTTCAATTCGGTGCATTCTTTTAAAAAACTTGAACGTACTGCAAAAATCATTTTTTTCTCAAGGCAAAATTCAACAAAGAAAATTTAACGTACAGTGAGGAAAAGTATAAAAACTAAAATAAACCTTGTTTTTTTTTAGTTTCTGTGAAATAACTTAACTAATTTAAAATGCGAACCAATCAATACTTAAAAACTTTTTAATCAAACTTTAAAGCACAGAGTTAAAGAAGTTACGAGGAAACAACGACGCGTGCGTAAAAGTGCACGTCCTCGTGTAAAAATATGAGATGAACAAAAATTCGTATATCTTTTAAAATATATATTTTTTTAGCATAAAGATGCACCGAACCGAAAGTTTGTCTACAAGAAAACGGCAAACTGAAGTCAGTACGATATAAACTATTTGAGTGTAAGGAAAAATCCGCAGCGCGACTGCAGTCATTCCGCGAGAACGAGCACAATTGCTTATAATTTTTTATTTCCGCGGGGGCACGGAAAGTAAAGAGAGAGAATCGGAGAAGAGGCCGGACCGCAAGGGGATAATGACGAGGGCACGTAACCCGTTTAGCACGCCCCCCAACGAGATATTGTCTCCGGGCGTCCGAGCGAAAAAGAGAGCCAAAATCAGGCTCCTCGCAAGCTCCACTTGCAAAATCGATAAGTTGCACGTGCACGAGATAAAAGCGTCCGATAGCCCACCTTCTCCTTTTTCGTGACTCTCCCCTCAGGCTCGCGAAGAGCCCCAGGACGGTCGCCCGCTGCGCCGGGAATTCGTCTTCCCTGTACCTATTTTCCCGTCCAGGTCGGATAGTCGAGGCGGCGGCTCGGTCTCTCGCGAGGCGCAAAAAGAGGAGAAAAATGCCCCGCGAGTAAATAAGAGAGTTTCGCTAAGCTCGGGATATACGTATACGGTAAAATCATTCTCCCGGGATATTCTCTACACCCGCGGCGACCCCTCTCTTTTCTCTCGACCTTAACAGCCTCCGCTTCATTTTTCCGCCTTTTCTCTTTGAGGAAAAAAGGCGCCCAGGCAATTGACTATTTATTTAATAGGTAGGTAAAGCAACGAGAGCGCCTCTCTAAGTAGTAAAGGAAATAAAGGGGAGTGTCCTGGGCCGATACCGCGCCGATAAAGCGGAAAAGAGGTAAGGAAGTTAGTAAGGTAAGACGCTCGGAGACGGCAAAGCGCATCAAGCGAAACTGTGTACAAAAAAGCTCTCGAGGGGAGCGGCCGTATGATCCGCCATCGACAATTGAAAATGATTCCTCGACGATGGGAAAGATGGATGGTGTACATTCGGTCGGACCGAAATTTCAAGGCGCGCCGCTCAATTACGTTCCCGAGCCCACAGCGCGATCCTCGCAAAAGATAAATGCGTCCGGGGGTAAATAAGGGTTTGACAGCGTCGCGGACGAAAGACAAAAGATAAAAAGAAAAGGAAAAAAAAAAAGGAGTTACGGTGTAATGGAGCCCCCTCCCCGCCGTTGGCTTAACTTATAAAGTGCCGTCCGCAACGGATGCTCGATTTAATCTCAAATGTGCTTAAGAGAAAAGGCGGACTCTCGAGATAGAATCGATGACTGGCGGCTTCCGGCTGATAAATTCCCGATAACCGAAAGGGTAGGTAGGCACACGCCGAACTACTCGTTTCCCCGCCGAAAAATCCAATAAAGCCACCCCCCACCCCCCGACCGCTGACTGATTTAGCACTTTTCGGAAACTGACACGGGAGGGACACTTTTCACCGCACGCACGCGGAGGGACAACCACTCCGCCGATCCACGATATACCTCTATCTATAATCCATCCCTTTTTCGCTCTAATAAAATAAAACCTATCTATATCCAGCCCTCATCCTCTATCTCCATAACAAATTCATCAACTCGCGGTCTTTCGAATTTCTATATTCTCTAACGAATCGATGCTACAGTGGCTCCGCATAAATAAGATCGAATTGATAATCCTCAAACGACTCGGAATTTCACGGACGCAGGGTATTTTTTTATTTTTATTTTTAACACCAGGTACATTTAAACCCTTTGATTTCACCATTACCAATCCCTGATAGGTGGTAACAATTTGGAACTTGAATCAATTGAACCGGAAGGAGGGAGGGATGCGGTAAACGTAGTTATAAGATCCTCCGGTTGAGCAAGCCGCGCGTACGGAGGTGAAGGTGGAGGCTGTCGTGTAAACGCCGAAAGCAGGCGGGGATCCGTGACGAGCTGCTTCGCGGCTCGCAAAACCCTCCCCAAAGCGATAATTCACTGCCACTCGGCGGAGCTACGCGCCTGCGAGGCGCAGCCTTCCGCAGCATTGCACCAAATGACCTTTCAAATAATCCAATCCTCCGCGCGAGCCGAGCGAATAACGCGATTGGAGCGAAAAGTGAACGTCCTCTGGACGCAAGAGCATGAGCGAACGCTGCTTTGCCGTGAGAAGAGGAAATTATTTTTTGAAGGGAGGAAATAGTTTGCGTGAGAATTTGTTTTCTTTTTTTCTTTAAATTTGAAACGAAAATGGCGTTTTTTATTTTATGCTATGTATTTCATGAAATTTTTAATAGTTTAGGTGGAATTTTATTAATAAAATATTTTTAATCAATGAATGGTTATAATAAATTTGTTGTTTTACTAGTGTCTTCAGTTAGTTTATTAAGTTTGTAATTTTTATTTATTTTATTTATTTCAATATGAATTATATGGCAGGAAATGATATTTATAAAGAAATTGATAGGAAAGTAATATAAGAAGACAAAGTTACAAGTGTAAATACAATTGATAATTAAAAAGAGGAAGTTAAAGTAAAAGCTCGCTTGTAGCACTTTTAAATTCATCTACAGAGCCAATAGTCATAAATTGCCTTGGAAGAGTATTCCAATAACTTTTTAATCTGTTGTTTCTACAGTTGAGTAAAATTTATATTATTATTTAAACACTGTTTCTGGATACTTCTAAAATTCTTAAGATTATTATTAAAATATATATGACGAAAAGAATTTATGAAATTTAAACAATCATGATCGAATTGTGAAACAATCTTCTCTACCCCAACATTTTGTGTCTTAATTACTTACATTTGTAAATGACTACTAATCCCTTAGATTTGTCGATATAAATAAAATAATAAAATATTAATAAATTAAGTATTACAACTAAACCATTATATTGAAATTTAAATAAAATAATTTTTAAAGTTTTTAAAATTAAGTTTATGTGATAGTGGAGTTTGTTAATAACTTTATTATCTTTCTATCGGAGATAAACTCTCTAATTTTAACACAGTGAAATATCACCCAACTTCAAAGCAGTGACATACTTTTGACTGTAAAACAGTAAATTTTCACTGTTTCGTAGTCAGAAGTATGTCACTTCATTAAATTTAATATGAAGATTCTCAATGCAAATAAAAATGATATAGTTCATATACGCAAGTAATCAACAAGAAAACAAAATGCTGTTTAGGAAACGATCTGCTCTATGTAAACTATCTGAAATTATCGGGCCCATCGCTTTTTTTAAAATCGAAGTTAAGTTTACTTTTCTTTCGAAACTAGTAGACTTAAGCTTTCCAAAAGACGTTCAATCTACAGAATAATGCAACGGTATAGTGTCGGGAAGTTAAGAGGATTTAATCTGGCAGTTATCGATCGTCGCGAAGTCAATGTAATGTTATAATACCTAGTAAGTTTGAAACTTTTTTAACTTGTGCTTTTGCATAATTTTAATTTTCCGCTTCGCTGTGCGGCGTTAATACCACAGCTGAAAAACTGTCATCACAGATGGATGATGCCAAAATAAGCTGAAGAAAGGCATTTTTACTCTGATACTTTAATATGAATTTTAGATTTTACGCCTTTCACGCCATTTCATTTAATGTTTAAATAATGTATTTCACTTATAAGCTGAAAAGAGTATCCGGTGTTAGAGTTAATAAAAATCTGCTCCTTAATCGAATTTTTATGATTTTCATCGCCTTCACTGGATGGGAAACTGCGAAATCCGAGAAGGCACAGAATTTGCATGAATTTTTAAAGCGTAGGATAATTATCATATTTCGAAAAGGTGTAGTGGATGTCATGTTTGCTGTACGAGCTAAAATATACGTAAACTTTGTTTTTTATGAATAGAATATCTCAACTGTTGATAAATAATTTAACGTTATTTTCTTGAATATACGCATAAATTGTAACTTTATTCTCTATCCCGCATTTTCATTAAAAACAAAAATTTCACGTATACACACAGATTTATTTACCGAAAGCAACATTGGGTAATTGTAAGTAATAGTACCTGTTAAACATTTCATTCAAGCAAGTAATTATTTTTTCGAAACTTGGAATCAAAGAAATTCATTTATAGATTTAAAAAATACACAACAAGTTTTATTGAAGTAATTTACTAAATACTAAAGTAATTTACTTAAACTAAATATTTACTTAAAATTACTAAAAAATTTTTTTCAGTGTACAGACAAAAAAAAATTTAAATATGCAACGAAGAAAAAATTTGAATTATCCTACATTCAGGATAAACGAGGAGAGAAGAACGGGCAATCGCCATTCCAACGGCGCGAAAACAGGAAAAAGGACCGCATATGCTCAATGGGATTTATTTATAGAAAGATCAGAGTCCGATTCCCGCGGGGGCGAGCAGATGCAGCGGCCAGAGCCAAGAGCCAGTTAGCGGCCATTGCGACGCTACGGCTACGAATTTACATTCGTAACTTTTGCGGCTGCGAGCGCTTGTACACACGCGCGAAACTATCCGAGGGCCAGCGAACTAAACTCAGCGGCGCAGCTTCCGTCGAAGGCGCAAAAGCAACGACCAAACGAGCCGGGACTACCAGTAACTACCCTCTCCCCTGGACTTCTATTTATTTGACCGCAATTATTTATTTACCGAGTGCCCGGCGGACTCCATTCCTCGACTCGATCATTCTTCACGGCGCTGCATAAATTTCATACAATAACTAGAAGTACGAGAAGCGAAGAAAAATATTTTTAGTACCTTTTATATCAGGCAAGATTTTTTTGATTCCTTGGGTGCCTTCTAAATGTGCTAATTGTAAGTAAATATGTACTAATAGTACTTCTTATGTATTTCTTTGAATCAAGTAATTATGTTTACTTCTTCATTTATCTACAATCAAATAAATTCCTTTAAATTTAAAGAAATACTTAACAAGTACTATTTAAGTAAATATTTACTATGTAAATATGTACAGGTGGGTGTCCATAAATTTCATAAAATAATTTATAAAAAAAAATATTTTGAGGGTACACTTGTATATTAGGCAAGATTTTCTGACTTCTTGGATCCATTCTAACGTAAAAAAAATCTCAAATACATAATTTCTCGATAGCAAAACTTTTTTCTAAGTAAATTTGAAAGTATGTCTTTTCTAGTGTTAGTTATTGTTGATAAAATTATCAAGAATCTTTTTACTCAAACTCCTTCTTTTCTTTCTGATACTAATGTATTTGTTACTAGAAAAATAAAACTGTGCTGATTTAAATAATGTGAAGATACAAAATCGTAAATTTTATTACAAAACAAAAATGATAATAACTATAATCTCACTGGTAATAATTTGACTACGAGAACTAGAGAAATAGGTTTCAACCGCGTCAAAAATATGATGTGTAACAAAAAAAACAAAGAAATTTGCAGATATTGCCATCGAAAAAAATTTGGCAAACTATAAAACGCGGTTCTTTTCTTCTTTTAATTTCTTTTATTGTAGGATGGTATATAACCAATCAAAAGAACCTTATCGGATAAATGTTCTCAACAAATCTTCTTCTTTTTTTTTGGTATTTGCACTCCAGTTGCTTTATGGAGCTCGCGGATTTGCGCATATATACCCGCACTTCTCTCACCCCCGTATTTATTCCACATCCATTCTTTGTTTACCGATTGCCTCTCGGCAGCTCGACCCTTGGCTCGATCATCTTTTAAAATTATAGCTGTGCAACTTCCCTGCCGTGGCAGTTCATTAACGCTCGTACGCACTCACGCGACTCTTCTCCAGCAGTGGCGCTTTTAAAAATGTAAATATTAGTATTTATATTTGCATTATGAGCCGTCGGGTCCACGGCTTGCCGTTAAAACTCACCACTAACTAGGTCAATCGTCTCATGCAAAAATATGCTTATTCGTGCATAAATTTAAATACTCATGATTTATGAATGGCCGCTCGAATATTTGTAAGCACGTTTAAAAGCATTTTCTAACGTCTCACCTCGTCCAAGCAAACGTTGGCCATTCGAGCGCGCGATGAAGTCGCGCTGCGACTGTTGGAGATAACGAACAAAAAGAAAAGGGGGAGGAAGGGGAGGAATACAAATAAATGGGAGCAGCGCTGGAAGAAGAAGAGCGGCTCTGTAAAATTCTCGCGGTTAAAGGTATATACGAGCGCGGTGGAATCCCTCGGGAACAGCCATTGTCCCTTTCTCTCTCGTGTGTGTTATACACTGCCCATCCTCGAACCTCCCCCCCCCCCCCCGAACGCCCGTAACTTTTCAGGATTGTACAGGCGCGGGGAGTTTGATACCTCGTGCAGTTTTGGCCCTCGCCCCGCGCGAAGAGTACACGGCCGAGCAGGACGGGCGCTATTTGTCGAGCGACGAAACGGTATTCACGGAATTTCTTATCGGCTTCGCGTGCCTGCTCAAACGCCAGTTTCTCCGCACTTTACATATTTTACTATTTTTTTTCTGTTATACACGCACGATTTAAATATCTCTTTTCTTCTCGACATAGAAAGTAGGTCAGATGTGGCCGCTCTGTTTAGATCGACAAACAAGAAAAAAAATGTGTCGAAGAGTGAGAAAGTGTACTTCTGGTCGGTTGAATGTGTATATTTGATTTGCATGCATACGGAATAACAGCGAGAGGTACAATCTTCAAATTTGAATTAAACTTTAGATTACTTTCTAAATAACTTTAGATTATTTTCTAAATAATAAACAATGATCACGCACCGGTCTGATAATTTAGAAATTATTTTCTAGTACGAAATAATTGACGTACACCGTTTTTAATACGATTTCAGAATATTTCATTTATTTATGAAATTCATTACGTTTGTGTTTAGTTTGCAAGTGTTTAATTATGTGTTATTTTGAGCATCGTCTCCATGAGAAATGGTAGCAGTTTTAGTTGTTTCTGTAAAACAAAAGTTCACAGAATTAAACTGTGAGCGGATTGTACGTGTCATTATTCATTACTATAACGAATAATATTCAAAGTTTCATCTAAATCGTTAATTCGTAGATCGGGAATTGTCCACGTGCGTTATTTAAATTTAAAGTACGGATACTATTTAAACGAATAATAATTTTTGATCCTTTGTATAAACAAATTTAAAATTGTTACTATGTTTTAATTTATTTACTTTTCGTATTTACATATTGTATGTAAGTACTATATTTATTCTTACAAGTTGAAATTTCAAAGTTATACAAAGGACTTTAAAATCCGCTCAGTCTAAATAAATAAAATAATTCGTACAACTTCCCTGTTATAATATTTATTTTACTCAATGTAATATTAAACTTTATTATATACCAAATAAATAAAATAAAAATCATACTCCTCCCCTGCTATAATACTTATTTCACTATAAGAAAAATTTAGCCGAAAATACAAAAAAAATTATCCACTTCTCCCGCTCAGAAAAGCTTGTACCAAGTTCCACTTATATTTTACACGGAAGTTCGACTCTCTCTTCACTTTAACAGGTCCGCTTCGGCTAATACTCGTATCGGCGTTAGTCGGATTTTCACTCGTCAGGAAGTGAGCGTCAGCGCGGTCCTTCGGCTGATTTATCGGCAGGAAGGGCTTTTCCTTTCAGGCGGGAAAAGGCATAGGCGGAAGGATCGCGCGTCAAGTCGGCAGCTATGACAGTTCCGCCAGAGACTCTCACCCGCGCCGATAAATAGCGGGATTTAAAAAATCTCGACTTCGCCCGGCCCTGTCGCTTTTAATATTCCTTCTCCGCCAGCGATGAAATTTTTAAACGATAAATCTCCCAGGAGCTTTAAGCCCCACTCCAATTGACATTTCATTTCCCGAATTTTTCCCGTCTTATCGCCCCCATACGTGCCGATAAAAAAAGGACCGTTTTCAAACGGTGGATTTTCACCCCATACCGATTAAGATAAAGACTGAGGGGAGGATGAGGAGGGCAATAGCCTGGATACATCGGCGCTACGTGGCACCGTGGCGTCGTGATCCGTCAAAATGAAACACGATTGGCGGAAGGGCCGAAAAAAAGGGGGAGAGAGAGAGAAAGAAAACTTGTCGAATTGTCGAAAGTCACGAAAGCGAGCCATCCCGATGGCGAAAATACATCCCCGGGCGCAGCGCATGTAATGAGCTGGCACGCCAGTTTATGACTGATCGCCGGCTGCGCTCACTCTATTTACTCAGAAAATTGGATCCATCCAGTGACGGCCTAACTAAATCATTCAGACGGTTGGAAAAATCAGTCCAATTAGAGCCGGCTAACATCCTTCCGGTATTTAGTATCGAAATACACCCCGGGCATGAAAGTCCGACCTAATCTCCATTAATCCGGGTACATACGGCGCGTGCTCAATAATTAAAAGTAACACACGCTCGTCAGTCACGATAGACTGATTAGTACCCTCTAAATATGAAAGAGTCAAGTGCGTGAATAATCACCTCTTCTTAATCAAAAGGCTTTCAATTAAAAAGCGAGCGGGGGACTTTTTACCTGGAATAATTGACTGTTCACTTTTGCTAAGTAACTGGCTTAATAAGAATTACATTTTTTATGTATTCATCATCATGAAGTACTCTTGCTTTTTGCACGTACTTTACGCAAGGAATCTATTAAAAAGTTCAAATGTGCAAATTCAAGAATTCAATTGCAAATTTATTTAAATTAGTGCATATTTTACAGTATAACTGTTATTCGACTTTTCTAGTTTTTTTTTAATATTCATGTTCCTTTTACTATATATACCATTGGTATAATAATTTTATTATTCTACAATTTTTCAATGTACATAGATTTAAAAATAAATCAACGTATGAGAATGTAAACCGCACATTTGGTCTCTTTTGACCTGAAACATCGGAGGGATCCGGCATCGTCGCAACCGAACGGAGTCCAATAATCGGTTAAACGCTTGATCTCGTTAGTTTGACTTTTAAGGGAAAAATTAATGGGCGCTGGCTGCGACCTACGCGACGGGAAAAGGCGCAATCGGACCAAGTGGGCATGGCCGCATTGGCAAAGGGGGCCTCTACTCGGTCAATCGCGTCGCGTAGCACTTAACGAGGGAGCAACGATCTATTAGCGCGCGCCGCTGCCGATTATGACATTCGCGATTGATCGCCTGCACGTGGACCGCTTAACGAGCTGTTACATCGCATTAGCCGATTAACGCGGCCGCGATCTTTTGCGCGCGCGCCGCTGCGAATGCATTAGCCCGATTACCGCCAGAGTCTTTCGTCGAAAGTTACGATACGCGAAAAGGGTGGCATACAAATCGTCGCAGCTGATGATTGTAGTAATCCGCGGTTACTGGGAGCAGAGCGGAATTGAAGAATGGGATAATTATATCAACATTTTTCCTTTCTAAAAAATGCAGCGAAAAAAAGACGTGACTTCTACTTTTACGCAGTAGGTTTAGCTGCGAAATTGGAAGTTAATTTAGCTTTCAGCATTTTCATCAGAATCTGCTTTACAGAAATGTCAAATTAACTTTTCTGTAAAGTAAGATTCTACTTAGTAAGTCATATTCTACTTTAGTGAGCAAGATTCTACCGTAGTGAGTAAGATTTTGCTTTATTAAGTAAGATTCTACTATAGTAAGTAAGATTCTACTTTAGTAAGTAAGATTCTACTTTAGTAAGTAAGATTCTACTTTAGTAAGATTACTTAGTAGATCTACTTTAGTAAGTAAGATTCTACTTTAATCTGCTTTACAGAAGTGCCAAATTTATTTTTCTGTAGAGTAAGATCATCTTTAATAAATGTTAATTTTGCTGATTTTGCAAATCATTTTTAGTTTTGCCTAGTCTAGCAGATATTACTGTTGCGAAACAGTAAAAACTACTTCTTTTCTCGGTGTGGTTACGAGGACGGAGTTGTTGGATTCAGATCGATGAGTCGGAAAAAGTAAAAGACGCTTTTTTGTTTTACTACTTGTCCTTTATTTCGAAAAAGAGTACAAGTCACATTTACGTACTTGCAATTTTGTGTTTAATTGTAACCGAAAAGTAATTATGATGCTAATTTGTTTTTATTTATTTTTATTTTTAGAATAAATATGTAATAACAAGCGAAACATTTTAAAATTCACTAGATTATGAGAGTACGAAAATAGTTTTGTGTCGAATTCAAGAAATTTTTGAGTAAAAATTTGGTATACTGAATTTGGACGGGAACTTCAGTTCAGACGTGCAAATCTTGCTAATACGAACCTCAATGGGCTTTCGCCTGACATTAGCAGCGTAGCTACTTAGTTCCCGCATTCAAGTTAACGCGTGCATTTTCGGTACAGTCGTAGGAGACAACACGCGAGCGTAGGAGTTCGCCGATGGAGGCCTTGTACACGTGTAAAGCGACCTCTTGCCTTTCACGGTGAGCCAACCCTCGTCAAATTGTACACACGATCGGATCTTCCTCATTTTCTTAATGTGTCAGAGCAGTTGGTGACGCCTCGGTGGCTTCGCTTTGCAGCTTTTTTGTCATTAAGGTGATTACCGAACGTACGAGCATTTGCTAAGTGAACAATTTGATCTTTGCCTGAGACAAGAAAGTTATTAAGGGCAATGTCTGACTATAGCTGGGTTTTTCTACTTACGCGTACTGCAATAAAAAGTCACTGTCTGACTATATCTCAATATGTTTCTATATTAAAAGTAAAATAACATTTTTTACTTGATTTAAATTTGTCTATTTATGCGTGAATTACGCAATATGAATATAGAAAATATGTGAAACTTAAACTATGACTATATTCAGAAATGTATTTACGCTTATGAGGAAATCTACAAATAAAAACACTTGAGACGGTTCACCTAAAAAAAAAAATAAAAGTCGGAGCAAATCTCTGGTCAAATATTTTTCTCGTTCAATGGGTCATACGATACACGAAAAAAATCGCGAACACACAATTCCGAGATAGGTATTTTTTATTTGCAAATGAAGTTTTTAAATACAAAATTCGAAAAATTAATTTCTTTGTTATCCGATAATTAATTTATTACTCAGCTGTAGGTACTTACATATTAATGCATTGATATTTCAAAGTGTAATAATAACAGCAAACAATAATAATAACAAATAATAAAATAATTGTTAAACAGTGCATTTCGATCAAGGTACTTATTTCATTATATAGTTTTTGATGTTAATATTCTTTGGACTATTTTTTATCATAATGTTCTTTAGATTGTTTCTAACTTTTTAGGTATCAGATCATCAATTGACTTAAAATTCTCTTCTTCAACTAAAAAAGCATCAAGTGTTCATCAAATAGTATAAGATATTTTGTTTAAGGATAGTTTATCTTTTCGAAACTTGTCTTGCGCCTTATGTTATTTAATCTCTCTTTGCGATTATTATATAATAGACAGTAATGTAATTTATAATTCAGATAATTGAACTATTGAACATACCCCATATAAATTTGTAAATAATTTTAAAGTTGTTGATTAGGTTGCTGCAAAATATGACAAATGGTACCCCACCGAAATATAAAAAATTGAAAGAAAAAAAACTCCCTAGCGATTAAATTTTTCAATAAAAATGACAAAATTTGTGTTTGGATTAACAGACAAGATATTCTAACCGTGTGTCCTGCACAAATTTTATGCAAAATCACTGTCCCCGAAAAGGATCCTAAGAGAAAAAATACATTTAGTATTAATCAAAAACTATAATGAAATAAGTACCTTGATCGAAAGTAGCGTAACATACTTATATTATACTTTGACATATTATTAGACTTTGAAATGTCAGTGCAATGATATATAAGTACTTAGCTGAGTAATAAATTAATTTTCGGATAACGAAAAAATTAATTTTTCGAATTTTGCAATTAAATTACTTCATTTGCAAATAAAAATATCTTTTTCAGTATTGTGTGTTCGCAATTTTTTCATGTATTGTATGACCCATAAAACAAGAAGAAAATTTTATCAGATCTTTGCCCCAACTTTTATTTTTTTCCAGGTGAACCGTCTCAGGTGTTTTTACTTGTAGATTTCGTCCTATACATAAAAATTCAAGTTTTGACTTTTTAAATATAAACATAAAATAATCTATCGGCCTACAGTTGGATATATTTACTTTTGTATGAAGCATAAGTAGGAAACTAAAACTCAGTGTCTACTTGCACTTAAATATTTCCACTTGTATGCAAAATATCTCAAACCCAACGTCTGACTATATCGGTATATTTCTACTTCAATAAGCTGCAACAGAAACTTAATGTCTAACTATATTTAAATACTTTCACTTGTATGCTAAACAGTTGAAACTAAGTTTCTTACTGTATTTGTATAGTTCTAATTTTATATCTTATACATTAAATACAATGTCTGACTAATCTTGCATATTTCTAGTTCGTCTTTCAAGTCTGAAAAAAAGTCTCACGATATTTCCTTATTCGCCTTCAGGATATTATACCATAAATTAATATTTCGGCACATTTCTAGTTACATATATTGGCCATAAAATACAGAGTCTATCGCACAAAACTTAGTGTCTGACTAAACAGGCATATTTCTACTTCCGCGTTAACCGCGAAACCCTGTATCAGACTACATTTGAATATTTACAGCAAAGCAGCCTCCGTACGCTTCCGTAACATCCTCCCTTGAATAAAACAAATCTAGTAATAATTTACTTTAAAGCCAAATCCCCATCGCTTCACATTCTTAAAAAAAAAAAAAATCAACGAGTAGGTGTAAATTCCGCATAGGATTGCGAACGGCGAATAGGCGACGCGTCCGCCCATCTGATGGGAACTAACGCCTTGCAATTTGTAGCGGGCGGAAAAATAGAAGTCTATGGAGGCCAGATTCAACGAGATTACACTGCGTTACTTTAACCCGCGCGTCGCAGCGTGCCTTCCCTGCAAGCGCCCCAGCATGTTTATGCTAAGCGCCCGGAGGCATGGGAAAAAACTTGCCCGCCTCGGACGGTCCCTGCACTTTGGCGCACAAATCGCATCTTCGCGGATAATCGCGCGTCTACTTCTTAACCGAGATGAGTTTACCAAAGCAGCGGAGAGCGAAGCCACGGAGGCTCTACGCCGATGGGGGTATACAGAGAGAAGGGCGAGTCTATATGTAAGGCGAGGCCGAGTCGGGTCGTTGGGGCTGTCACCGCTGAGCGGAGCTCCGCAATAGACTCGCGCCCGAGCGGCTCCCAAGGCCCAACTAATTAATGATCATTAGCTCAATCTCTAGCCGCTGCATGGGCCACTCCTAATCCCCCCCCCCCCCCCGGGACGAGCAGCCGCTCGAGGTCCCGGCGCTGCGATAACAGTGGTGCATCGGCCTCCCCTCAAGACTCCGCCTCTCGAAACTACTTTCGCCGACTAACAGCGTTTAATTTCCATAATAACTGAGGCGTTACCCATCAGACCCGCTTTGAGATCTGATTTATTCGCGAAACTATACGCCCACACCGCTGACGGGATTTCCCGGCGAACTCGGTCACTTTATTGCGCTGGCTAGATCAATGTCCCTCGGATTGCGTATATTAAGGCTTGAGCGACGAGAGGAGTAAATCTGAAAATTTTTCGGTCGCGCGAAAGCCGATCCAGAGAGAGAGAGAGAGAGGGGGATACAGAGCGCGTGTATGTCGAAACGAAAAAGCAAGCGAAAAATAGAGCCCGTAGCCGATAGTCACGCAAAGGGGATATAGTAAGAGGATATATAGAGAGAGAAGGGGGTGGCGCGCGGAGGAAGAGCTTTTGTAAATATAAAAGCTCGCGACGGTCAAACATTGGGAGCGTGTAATAAAAGCTCGTAACGCCCGGTATTGACAAGCCTTGATTTATCCCCGCCCCGTTGCAGAGGGGAGGGGTGAAAAGAGGGGGGTGCGCCTGGACGGAGGACACACGGTTTTTTCATCAGCCCATCTCTTTCTCGCTCGTTTCGACGGCTTGCCGGCACGCTCCTTTCAGCGGCGCTGCCTCCAATCCTTGTCCGCGGCCCGGCGTGCGTCAACGTTTTTAAAGGTGACGCGATTAAAGGATCGCCCCGTTCTTGCAGCGTCCGCGCTCCGACGGCGAAATTAAAGCGTTTTTGTCGCGGGTAAATAAATTCCCTCCGTGAATTGACGGGAAGGGGGGATGGGAGTCGATAAATAATGCACTGGGAAGGAGGCGACCGTTAAATGAAAGATTAATTTATTCTACTACGCGAGAGCGGATCGGGGAAATAAATATCGCGATATAAATCTAAATGTATATTTATTTAAATTAATTTCCCGGACTTATAATGCAGCGTTTATCTGCAGAACTCAGCGGCGCAGGCTATAAAGACTTTCAATTGACCTACTTTTCGACGTCGTCGGAATGTACAAGACCGAAACTTGATATTTCGCGTCTTGCCAACTCCGGTTTATATCTACTTAATTCCCAACTTATAATCCAAACAAAAATTGCTGCCGAGAAAAGGAAAAAAAAATTAGGGAGGCACACAACGTCCGGCAGCTAAGCAAGTGTTGAAACTTTCCTAATTGTAAGGTCTAATTCCCATTGTAAAAAAAAAAAGGAAACGAAAAGTTGACGCGAGAAAGGAGAAAAGGAAGGAGTGGAAAAAACGGCGTCCAGCAGGTAAAGACAATGAGTCAGTGGAGGAAAAAGTCCGCGCTGGGTGTAACTTTTGCCGAGCAGAGAGTCTGGGGGTATTACGCCGGCAGCACTTCTGACACGCGATTCGCGAGGTGTGCAGGTGGGCGTAGGCCAACTTGTTAAGGGGGTCGCAGCGCGAATATCGGGCTTTAAAGTCTCGTCACGTACGCGGCGTTACGCGGTTACAGTATCGCCCCCCACCCCCACCCCCACCCCCCGGCGTGTTCCTTTTTGCTCCAGCAGCGGTGGCTTTAAGGTCGCGCGCGCGGAAAGCAATATTGCGCGGTGAGAATCGAAACGGGCCGCGCCCCTCCCCACTCCCCTCCCCCGCCACCGGCTTTGTCATTCTTTATTGCGGCTTCGAGAGAAACGCGCCCCTCTACCCCGCGCACTGCGGAATCATCGGATTCAATCGTTCCGCGAATGGCTCAACTTTTTTAAGAACTTGGAAAGTTCTCTGCTCGGAATGACCGGCTTCACTTTGTTTCGTCCGAATGGTTAAATGTCCAAGGCGGCGGTATTATCGATGAAAGAGGGCGAGAAAAAAAAAAGAAAAAAAGCTTGGAAGACTCGCGCGAGCTTTACGACTGCCGCAATAAAATGGAAAAAAGAAGAGGGGGGAGGAGAGTGCGAACGATAAAATGTTTCGCCTGTATGCGCGAGCGAAGGTACGAAGTCGCCGCAGGAGAATGTGTGCTCAGGCGAGAAGTCGCGCGGGATAACTCTTGGACGGCTGGGTCGTACACTTATTTCCCGAATTTCCGCTGGAAGTCGCCGCCGAGGAACATCTCGGGCGTAAATCAATTGCCGGCAAAAATGCTTTTTCAGCTGGGTGGTCCAGTGACAAAGCACAAACGGTGTGCAGCGAGTTCTTTAAAAAAAATAAATAATAGCGTAGTAATAATAAAATAAAATAGTGATATATTGCACACCCAGTGGATTAAGCGGATTATAAAGCATATCGCTCGAGTTCTACGGAAGAGACTTTTTTGGGAGAAACAAAATGCGTAAATCACATGCTCGTGGCTTGGCCAAACTATTTTTTCTATGTACATTATGGAATATTCTTGTCTGACTATATTTGAGTATTTCTACTTCTATGTATTACAAGCAAAATTCATGGAGTTTGCCTCTTTTTCCTTCCGAATGAGAAAATGTAAAAACAAGTGTCTGTTTACATTTAGAGAGTTTTCTTCAGTGTAAAACATCTAAAGTTCAATGTCTGATTATATTTGGATATTTCTACTTCAGTGTGTCACGACAAATTCTCCGTGTCTGACTGAATTTAGATTCACTGAGAGAGGTTACTGATAAAATAAAAACGACATGTAACGAGTTAAAAAAACATCTACAAAAAATAAAATAATTATATATTGCAAATAATTTTCATATGAATTCCACTAAGTTTTTGAATAATCAAAATTTTTGCCAAATTATTTTTTACATATACTTCATAAAGTATTATTTCATTTCATATTATTTTCTGCGTGAGTTTATAGAATTTTAAATATTCCAACTATTGTTGAACGCTGAACTGTCGGGGTAATAGAAGTTTAACTAACCGTAATTAATCAAATGTTTTAATATTAATATTTAAATTAAGTTTAGAAAAATGCTATTTTCATGGATTAAAGTTTGTACTTTACATTTTATTCACATTAATTTATAAAATTCAGGATAATTTTAAAAACGTCGCTTTTAAATAAAGAACATTTAAAAAAAGACTTATTTTAATTTACCATTTTTAAACCACTATTATGAAAGATTAAAGACAATTCTTTTAAAGCGTAATAAGCTTAAGTTATCATTGGAATGATACCTCAAACGCATCAGATTCGCGAAGAATTTTCTTTTCTAAGCCAGTACTTTAAAAATTGCGAATTAAAGTAAACCTTCTTTTAAACGAGCTTTTCTTCGTTAAAACTGTTAAAATAATCGACGTATGTTAGACGACTATAATTGTAAGAACAACCAAACATCTAAATTCAGCAAGCGGGTGCCTCAAAGATTAAAATAGTGCAATTAAAAGACCAAACGAATTTTAAGTATCACACCGCGCAGTAGGGATTCGCGCGCCTAATGACCATCCGATAAATACATTCGAAGTCCACTTAACGAGCAGTCGCGGATGAAAGAACTCCCAGGAGGGCGGGGGTGCTCGTAAAATGACAAGAACAAGGAGCCGAGGCGCGATAAAGAATGAAGGAGTTTTCGAGCTTGGAGATAGGAATCGCAGCGCAGTTCGGAAAAAGCCCGGCCGGAAATTAAGTTCGTAACTATTTGAACGAATGCCAGTGGAGGGTTCGACTCCGCCGGCAGGCCAGGTGACTCATTTTGCTCCCCTCCCTCCCCCCCCCCTCCCACAGCCGTCCAGGCAGAGAGAAATTATTTCCTAAGTTTTGTGAATCCTTTAATTGCGCTAGCCGTCGCTGCTATTCCTCTTGCCGCTCCGTCACGTTTTAAGCCCCCCCCTCCTCTTCCGAGGCAGGGGGCGAGGGAGAAAAAAAAATAAAAAAGGATGGAGAGAAGAACCAGAGGATATCGCTCACCTGAGATTCAGTCGTTCTCGACTATTTTCGGTCACTTTCGACCTCATTAGGACGAAAACATTAAAATTGCACCGGTCATTGGGGAGATCGTGCTGCGACTGAGATTTTCCAGTCACTTGAGACGTTGCTGCGATTCTACGAGCAAACTTTCGGTAATTTCGTATCTTGTTTTTTTATGCGAATTTAGGAGGAAAATTATTTTTCTATTAACGTGAATATTTTTTCCGCTTACGCAGTCGTAAAAGCAAAGCACGTCGTGAAGCTTTATTTTGCGATCACTGTTTTTAAATTCTTGTTCAAGCTTGCTAAACAGTTTATTCACTTACGCACAACAAATTTTCTTAACTACCATTTGAAAAGTAAATGCATCAAGTGAAGATCAGAAAGTAAACTAATATAATTATGAAGTTTTTTTTTTAATTTTTATAAAGTTATAGGCAGTTACGGCTATGTTTAAACTTTCACGGTATGAGGTGAGTTTATTTATGCAAGAGAAATACATATTAATTAAGGTAATAATTCTCCCTTCAGCTTAAATTATAAGATAAAATAGAATTTTAAATAATGATTCCTTTACGTATATAAACGGAATTTTAAATAATAAGTGCTATCTTTAACATGCGACAGTAGAAGCAGACGAGTATAGTCAGACCACTGATATCTATTAAAGTTTTCTTCTAAATTGTATTATTATTCAACTTGCGTCTGTGCTGCGACCTCAATAACTATAAAATACTACATTTACTATTGCACATTCATAAATAATTTTTTAACTTTTTTAATGAACAAACTAATAATGAATTTAATAGTACGCATATTGAAGGTTTCACATGCCTGTTTAAACTAATATATCTTTATAATTCAATACTATTTAAAAACAATATAAAATATTCAAGAGTTTTAACAATATAAAGAATTTAAGAGTTTTTAACAATATAAATAATTTAAGAGTTTTTAACAATATAAAGAATTTATTAGCCATATTTTATGATTACTGAGATCTTAACTATTGCTATTGCACTCATAGACTCACTTCTTTCGCGATGCAAATCCAACATTTATCAATGAAAACGATCTGAAAAAGTAAACTACGGATTAGTTTCATCTCTCTCTCCCTTTTTTTTTATCGAACGTATAAGACATTTTTTTCAGGGGCAGTGTAGCTGCTCCCGATACTTTCAGGATTATTAAATCGAATAACTCACGAGCAGAACGCTACCGGATGAACCGAGGGAATAACGATTTCATCCATCAAACAAATGTTTACTCATGCGTGCCGTAAAGTGTCCACCGACTGAATTAAAAGTAGCGCCGGAAGAAGCCAGAGAAACACGAACAACTGTCCTTTATCACACCGAAATGACTGATTACAGCTCGAATATCTCACTTGGGAAACTCGCATAAGCCGGCATCTGGCGTGACTTACATAAATACTAATTCGTTCGGGAGCAATTAAGGCAATTCTCATTCAGTTCAAACAGCACGTATGCGGAGGGAACGGGACATTTCGCAAAGTCGCTGCATTAGTGATAGTTCGTCTCCTGCGTTCGTCCGACCATTTCATTATTCCTCCCTCTTGTAACAAAAAAAAAGCTTCGGCTCAACCCTCTGCGAACCGTCCCCGATTCATCGCGGTAATTGAATCATCCCTCAAATGTGAATAAAAGTCATCTGGCCGCAGTTAAAACTTCGGCCGCTAATTGGCCTCCCGACGGTAAACAACGAATTCGCGAAATGCAGGCTAAATCGGACTAAAGCCGTAACGGCACGGAAGGGAGGGAGGAGGAGTCGGCGTGTAATAACGTTGACGTTGGTAGCCAGAAATTCGGGCGTCGACGGGAGAACTCGCTCGTTTGCCGTGCGGCAAACTTTACAATCCCTCAAAGCGGTTTTCAATCTCTCGTCGCGGCCTTCTCGTTTTCGGCGGCGGAGTCGCTGCGGAAATTCGAAAATTAACCCTCCCGACGCATTAAAATTACCAAGTTCATAACAATCGAACGGCGAAATTCCGAGAAAACTTGTCGGGCTCACCCGCGCCCAACCAAACTTTCCTTCGGCAGGGGGGAGGAGGGGGACAACTGCGCGAAACTCTACCTAACGATTGAAAGAGTGGAAACGGCGCGTTTCGAGTCACTGACTCTTGCTTAGTATTTCGTCGACGAGGCCGCAGGACTGCGGGGGTGTGGCGTCGTTGCGTAATCGACAGACGAAAGGGAATGCTACACTTCGTCCGCTGAATCGTTACTCAATTATTGTAAGGGCTGTTATCGCTGAAGTGTACGTAAATTTTAATCGACGGGAATGAGCGATGACCGAGTTAAATCTCTTGTTTATCATCTACGGAGATTATTAAATGACATTTACACTGATATTTACTTGATTTAGGTTTATGTGTTTAAAAAGTTGAAGGGCGTGTATGCGTTTATCAAATGTCAATTCGCGATGGAACATTGGTTGTAAAATGTGACTGATGTTGATGTAGATTTGTAATTAATCACGCTGCCTATCGGCAACGCTCGATAAGTCATTTAATGTAAAATTAATAAACGGTCCTTTCGATGCCATGTAATTTCATTGCACTACAAGTTTCGATTAAATTGGACTAAACTTTGCTATAATACATAAGCAAACTGTGGACAGATTTGTTTTTTTATTTATATTATTTATTTCTTAAGTTAATTGGCATTTCTAGTACCATGAGGTGTTATTCAGTGGTTTTAAAAGAAACTTAAATTTTTAAGTGGATATAGTTTTTTTTACGATAATATTGAATAATTGGATAGATTCTAAGACTATACAAAATTATGATCAACAAAAGTCACAATCTGTTTATCTTTACAGTACCGCTCAAAAGTTTGATAACACTATAAAAAAAGGGGAGTAAAAAAAGAGCTATATCTTGGGAAAGAAACGTCGTACAAAAATTCTAAGAGAAGCATTTTAAAGTATTCGTGAAAACCTTTCAAAATAGATGTCTTAGAAAATTTTCGCAGTATTTTATCATATTAAAAAATTAATTTGAAAAAAACTAAAATAACGAATTTTTTAAATTATAGATTTCTTCAAATAATTTTTAGAGTACATAGAAAAAAAATTCAAAAAAATATATATTAAAGTACTCTTAAAGAGCTTTCATTTTCATTTTTTAATTATTTTTTTCCATTATTTTTCTTGAAGTTATGATGGTTTCAATGACAGTGATCTCACTTATAGAGGCGTTGAAATTTTCGATAACGCTTGAAAAAAAAATCATCGATAAAAAAGGTTGAAAGGAAATCTTAAAAATTGCATTTTAAAATACTCGTCTTAACCTTATAAAATCAATTATTATTAATACTTGGAGAGTTTGTGGTCATGATTGAAAAATAATTTCATATCTAAACGTTATTAACACTGTGACTGTGTTGGGCGGTACTGTATATTTAGCCGGCAATTACTTTAAAAATGAGTAACCTAGCTATTTTATGTGTAACTTTAATAAACACAAACAAAAAATACAAATTAAAAAAATGGTACATTTAATTCAATTGAAAAGTCCGTCTTCCAAAGTACTAAAAGCAATAAAATACTGTATTTATCCGAAGTTAACGAACTATGCAAGTTATATTCTATGTCCCTCTGTAAAATATACAATTGTATTCCAGAGTCGACAGTGTTCTCCAAAATCTGCATAGAATCGTCCAACAGTCGTCATGAAGCTACGGCAGTAAACTATAACTACCCTCTCGTTTTAGCGTTTAAATTTAGCGACAATATAATTTACGGGAGATCAAAGGGTGCTGGCTGAAAGTCGTGAGCTTCCTAAAGAATTCGAATGTAAGTCAGTTTGGAGCAACAAAAAAGTTTGGAGTACTCACCTGAAACCGAGAGGTGGACGGTCCTTATTAAGGGTGGATGAACACTAACTTGGCACTCGTAGAGACCGGAGTCGCGCTCAGTGGCCGAACTCAGCCGCAACCGCCAATTATTCGGCATCTCCGAGTCAAGGGAGAATCGAGAGTCGCTCGAGTACGTCTGCAGTCCAAACGTGAGGAGGTGAAGCTCGTCGCCGCGCCGCCTCACCCACGAAACCTGTAATGATTGTTTACTCTTTTATCGCTCTTGTCCCGCACCAATTCGACAAATAACAATTGCACTGCAGTTGTTTCATTATTTTGAGAATTTTTTTTAGAAACGTATAGTCATTTACATCGTTGGATGCTTGAGGTAATAAAGAAGTATCAGAATCTTCCTTCATGAAAGCCTTTGCTTTTCGGAAGGAAATTTGGAAGGAAATACTTTAATAAATATTCAAGTATACAATTATTTATGTTTCCGTAAAAAATTGTAAGCAAAGAATTGATGCTAATTACTGTAAGCTTATTTGCAAATATGAAGAGTTTATGGAGAGTTTTTTTTTATTTTTTTTTTTTTATTAAAGTAGTTCGAAAAAAGCATGGAAAATGTATAGGTATTCTTTTATAAAGTGTACAGGAATTCAGTAAGAAAATTATTTACAAAATAACTTTTATATAAATTTTACGAACAATCTATAAAAAAAAAAAACTTCAAAAACATTTTCAATAGATTTTCTGCAATTTTTGACAATAAATATCTATTTTGCAGATAATTCTTAAACAGTTTTTTCTACACAACTTATTCAGAAGTATTTTTAATAAGATTTAATTTTCAAAAATCTCTGATACCATTGGCGATAATCTCTATGAGAAACTATAGAATATAATGCAGTACTCTATAAAATATACTTATATAGTGAGTACTAAAGTGTAAGTACTTCAATTTGAAAACTCTAATATGACTATACTGCCAGTTTCCAGCTACGTTTACGATCAACATATCATTATTTAGGATGGAGAATATAAAATAAATAAGAGTTTTTTCTCCGAAATTTATAGATTATTACATTCCAAATAAATCGCTACTAAAGCTGATTCCATCTGCTGGAGACAATCGCACGAGCAAAAAAAAGATGACCCATGGCATACGCTGGGTACAGCGAGCACGTAAATCTGAGAAAATTCAATTACCAGGTAATATATTTTTCAATAAAAATCGAATGCTTTGATAGACATCTCTCGCGGGACGATGACGACGAGGACGCGTTGGACATGCAAATCCGACGAGTGCGCATATACGCACGCGGTGCCCCCACTCGCTTCGATCTTGTACCCGCATTACAGTGTCGATGAATTTATTTTTGCGAGCGATGTCATTTGTCGTTGTCAAAGGTACTTTTATTTGACGCGTGAAAATCGCCTCCACTGTAAATTAACCTGCTGCGGATAAAATGACTAGGATTTACGTGTTTTCTTTGTACAGTCTGAAATGTTCTTATTTTCCTTCTACGGATGTTACAGATACATTTTCCAGTCAATCCTTAGAAAAGCGATAAATTCACGCCATCCGATAAAATTGAAAAAGCAATTAAAATTATCGATTTTTTTTATATTCGTCTGAACTATTTTTTCAAATAAATTGTTGCTCGATTTCAATAGGAATGTTTTAAAAAATATTATTTATTAAAATTCATAGAGCTCATACATTAATAGAGTTCAATCGAGTTTGTTAATTAACGAATTTCTGGTATGAAATGTTTCGATTCGACGTTAGCTTAGATTCGTGAAATATATTTTCAATATTTGACACGTACCGTTTTGTTTTTTCCTTCGATGGCAAAAAAAACGTTGAAGGCTTTTCTATTTTATACTTTTACAAAAAAAAGTTTTAAACAATCATTTGAAAATGAACGGGTTAAAAAAAAAGCGAAAAAGAGTTAAGTATAAAAATAGAACGCTCCAAGTTGAAAATTTCAATGCAAAAGGCAGTAACCGTGGAGGGCAGCCTGACAGCGTTCTAAAAACAACCGTACTAAAACTTTTTCCGCGTCCCTACACTTAACCAAAACTCAAGCCAAACATTTAACATAAAATAACGAAGGGCAAGTTTGTTATCTGAACTTCCCCATCCGAGCTACGGTCGCCCCCTAAAGAGAGAATAAAGCGCAAGGCACTCGCACTAGTATCCCCGATTGTGCATTCGTAAAAAAGAAAAGCAATCTCGCAGCGAGACGTCGTCGTAAATAAAAGGGAAATTTATACTCGCCGATGGAACTTTGACAGCTGGCGCCAGAGAAAAGCTGCGGGGAAAAAAGAGAGAAGAAAGGGCCCGTAGGTGCGGCGTTAGCCCCAGAAAATCGCACATCGCTCACTCTTGCCTAGTCGCTTTGCCGCAGCCTTTATCGGCAGCTGCGCTCGCTTTTATATGAAATTTCCCGCGGGCTTTTCCTCTGCCCCGTTAACGAATTATACATACGTACCCCCCTAAAAGCGCGCCATTTTCAAGTTTCTCAACGCCGGAGGGACGGTCGGGACGAAAGTTAAAGAATCGTTAGCTCCGCGGCGCGTGCGGCCGGGGATCGCTTGCACCCCCTCTTTTTCGGCTTTTGCTGCATACGGAGCCGCACTGCAGCCATTCGTCACTATTATAAAAGGCTCAACGCTGGCTAATCTCGCGCGACTTCCGAAGTAACTGCAGCTCACTTACAAAAAAAAAGTAAGAGATCTATCCCCGTTACCGCTTCGTCCGCGAGTAAGCCAATAAACTTTCGCACGCGATCGAATCACTGTTCTTTTTTTCTTCTTTTGTTTTTTTTTTTTTTACTTTTGAAAATCCGATCGCGAATCGAAGGCAGTTACGTATTTACCACCCGGCGATATTTCGCGACACCGGGGATAAAAAGCCGTCGACTTTAACGAGGAGCGATTACTTGGAACCGGGCGACACTTGCTTGCGTAATCGAAACGACTTTTTACGGCGCCCGCGGCGAACTTTCGTCACCCCGATAAAATCGGCGCGTCGACGCGGGAGGCTGGCCGGGCTCCGAGAAGCTATGCAAAAACTATGGCCGCGAAATAACTAACGTCGCCCGCTGGAAAACAAGCGCTTATTTTCCCTGTTAAAAAATCTTTGCCGCCGCGCGGCCCATAACGAGCTCGTTACGGAGATTAAGTTGTAACGAACTTTTTACGGCGCTCGCTGGGCGTAAAAGTTGAAACGGCTTGTCGCTGCGCTACTACCCGCCGTTCGAGTTTTACTGCGCCTTCCCTGCCCTCCCACTTTTTTCCACGTTCCAATTGCAACGATTCGCTTGCTTTTTAATCTGCACGCCAGCAATCCTCGTGCAACTTGACGCTGCTCTTATTAAAAATTTAAGGCACATCGAACTATAAAAAAGAAAAGAGCGCATTAAAAGGCGGTCGAAAGAAGGGGTGGGGGGAGGGGGAGGACCAAAAAAATTGGCGAAACTAGGAGAGCAGCCGGTGGGGGTGAAATCGAAAATTGTTAAGCTGTCGGCTGAAGGGCGGCTCCGCGACCATAAATTACCGTCGAGAACTCGTCGGAGGGTGGAGGGGGCAGAGAGCAAAGGCTTTCGGGCGGCGCGAAGTCGGATTTATTACCGGGATTCTTGCTTTCTCTCTCGCGCCCTGGTGTGTCTTATAGGCGAATGTGTATATATATGTAAGCGAGCAAGCTTCGTCGCGTTTCGTCGCGCGCGGCCGCGCGCTCAGCTGCCCCCCTCCCCTCCTCCTTCTTCCCTTCTTCTCTCGCGGGCGACGCGTACAAATGGGTCATAAATTAATTCGCAGTGCAGTCTTGCCGCTGGTTAAAGCTCATACCCCGGGCCAATTGATTAATCCGCGCTTGCCGGCGCGGCTCCTTTTCTCTGCGCGCCCTTCCTGAAAACTACTGCGAGTCAAGATTCTTATCCGACGACGGAGCGGGTACCATTTTTTTCGCGGCAATTTTTCTCGACGCTCCAATTTTTTTTTTTTTTTTTATCCGGACGAAATGTGATTTACGGTCTTATAAAAAGCCACGGTGGATCTGCTTCCTGTACCTTCGAATTATCTCAATTTTTTATATTTTTTCAAATTTTTAGAATGTATGTAGGGATTTAGGTCAAAGACTGGAGTTTACCACTCGAGAAAAAATAAGATCATTCAGAACTCCTCTTAAAATTTTGAGGATCTCTTTTTTTCTTTTGGAAAATTCGCAAACACGAGTCGGAACGAGACTCTAATGCTTTTGTTTTTTAATGTATAACAGTCAAAAGAAAACGAATATTTCAAAAATGTATTTTCAATATTTTTGAAAATGCTTCTATTTCCCTTTTAGTATTGAATAATAGTAGCAAACGAAAATATCAGTTTTATTAATTTTATTATTTTTCTACGAAAAAAGTTGAGCATGAAAAATAGTATAACTACATTTTACAAAAAATGAGACTTGCAAAGGCACTTTTTAACAATTTAATTTCCATCCAAGTGGTGATAATACAAGCGGGAAGAAAAAATTTTTTGTCAGCGTTCCCTTCAACCTTCCGCGTCCTTCGTAGGAATTTTAAATTAGTGCTGTGTCATCCTTTTCCCAGTAATGACTTTTTATAACCGAATACCCAGCGGCCATCGATATGACAGGCAGGAAAGTCAGTTTAATAGTCAGCGAGAACTTGATTAGCTTCATAAAAGGCTGGTTTTATGAAAAATTTAATGAAACTTTATGGAGTCTATCATACGACGCGCGAGAACGGAGCCTTCGAGCCTTGAATTTTGATGGGGTCGCCGGACTTATTTTTCCGGAAACTCCTTTATGAAATCCGTTGCTTGACATTGTAATATCGTACTTCTTAATCCAAATAAAATGAAACAGAATACAAAGTCGCCCTTTCTCTTTACACCCTTAAAAAAAAAAAGAAAAACTAATCGAACAAAATGATTTTCAATTCCGTATACGTTTCCGCTGTAATAGCCGCGAGCCTCGCGAGGCTCAAGGTCGCGCCCGAAACAAAATCATTGAAAACGCCTAGGAACTTCCCCCCTGCACGAAGGCCGTTAATTCCAGTCAGTCTGGTCCGCTCTAACTTTGCCGTTACACTGCGCTAAAGTTACGACGTTAGACAGCTGCCCGCGGGGCTAGTTTGTAACTCGCGCGAGGAAAATAGCCATTTTCCAAGCGCCTGCAGAAGAAAAGCCATCGGCAGGGACGAGACGAATCGACAAGTGTGTGTCAACACTGTAGGAGGATGTTTCCAGGCGGGCGAACCGCTCGTTTTGTTGAGGCGCCTTAAACACTCGAGGATTTATCGCTGGCTCCCTCGGCTGACCATATTCCGCTCGTACTACTTAAACTATCCCACCGACACCTCCTCCATCTCCCCAACTCTCTCTATTTCTCTCTTCTCTCTCCTTTTTCTATTGCGCGTGTATCTTCTCTCTCTCTTTCTCTTTGCTCGTTAAACTTTTGGAACATTTTGGCTAACGCGAATTTACAGAGAAATTCGGCTGATGAAAAAGTACGCGTCCCCGGGAATAAAGCAGGCGTTGTAAAGCTGTCGGCCCGACCTCCAGACATTTTTACGTAGGTGCGCATAGTAAATTATCATCTGCTACATTAGTCGTTGCTCTTGCGTCCATGTTTTTGCCGCCGCGGCGATCTTTTTTTTTCGCGCGCTCCTTCGGACCCCACGCTCCTGTTTTTTCGCCGTCGTATATTAATTTCGAGCAACGATAGATTAGGCTCTGTTTGCCGAGTAGAGTTTCGGCCTACTCCTCCCCGGGAGTCTTTTTTTTTTCTTCTACGTTCGTGCTGCTAATTCCTTTCCGCTTTTTTTTTCGGAGCGAGGGGTGGGTGAAAACGATATGCTGGGAGTGGAGAACATCAATGGTATGTTAGAACTTTCGTGAGGAGGGACAAGACTTGAATTAAATACAACTTGTAAAAAACTGACATCGATTTTGGAAAGAAAAATAGGTACTGCTTTTTTCTTTTTCTATGTAATAGATAGTATTTTATAATTTATTGAAACATTTTATAATAGGCAGATGGAAGTGATAAATTTTGTACAGACAATTCAAAAGTGATGAGGTATAATGAGAAGAATAGGTTAAGAAAAATTGCTATTTCTTATTGTAAATAATAACGCAGTAGCCTACTTGTTGCAGAAGTAATTTTTAGAAAAATTGTAATAAATCGTAGTGATAAAAGAAACATTATTTAAAAGAATATATCGATTTGTCCAATACGACCAAGCATTTCGTGAACAGGAAAACAATTATTTTTAATCTATTCTCATTTATTTAATAATAAAATCATTATTTATGTAATAAAAATACTTTAATTTCAATTACTATGTATTGATCTGTTGTATACGATGTATTGAAATTTACAATGTTTTATATCAAATATTCATTACAATTTATTATTAATAAGAATTATATATACAATTATAACGAAACGTCGAAAGTTCCATATGAATTTCACATTAATTTAGTAATTCTCGCCAACAATTGGTTTTCAATAAAAAATGTACAAATTTACGGCAGCCCAATGCACAAGTGTAGATATTTCGTTATTGAATAATTAAATATCGCTAGAACGCTGCCAGTATCTGGAAAATTTATACGCGGCGCATTAAAAGCGATACGACCGGCGAATGAACGTGTATTTACGATTATACCATTATCCGACCAAAATTGGCTTCTTCGCCGGAACGTATAAGGTGACGCATGACCGAAATGAAATTTCGCGAGATAAGTCGTACGGATAAGGCCTGCGCTCGGCAGGATTTTTTGGCATGAGCCAACCCATTGCCGGAGCGCTTTATCGATCGGCTCTCCGTAACGCGCCGTACCTCCTTGTAAATATGTAAATACGAGATAAACAAGCGAAAAACACAAAGAATAAAAGGCACAACCGACGAAAGGAAATCAGAATTCGAGGTGAAGATTGACCTTCGTCTAAGAACAGCATCTTCATGGAGCTACTTGCCGAGAAAATAAGTACTCGAAAACTCCCTCAGCGTCCCTGCGTAATCCCTTTACCAGCCTCCATTCCATCCTGCCGGTCTCGTCTCGTCCATTATTGTGCATCGGGCCCGCTCCTTCTTCTCCTCGCGGCAGCTGCTCCGAGAATGTCAATGCCGAAACTTTTCGCGCCCGCTTCCCAATAGGGTTAACGAACTAATTGAACTTTTTCAAATGCAGCTCGTCGCGCGTCGAATCTCATAATTGCGTTTGAAAAAAAAAAGAATCCGGAGAGAGAGTGAGGAAGTTATAACGGAAAGGGATAAGGAAGAAACGATTGCCACCCCTTTCACCGAGGAAAGGATTCGCGCGCTCGGGGATCGGCTCCTTTGGATATCGATCTCGGGAGCACTTTAGCGGGGCGACCGTGCGCGGCACGATTCTATTAACGCGGTCAAAGGGAAGCGGCGAAAAGAACGCTTTATCACCAGAACTGCACCCCCGGGGGCATAATACCCCGCACCCTCGGCGACGATCGCGCACCGCAATAGGGAAAATCGACAATCGCGAGGAGCATCCTTTCCGGATTAGAGATGCACGAAACCAAGGCAAGAAGGAATTTTTCAAAAGCCTCGTTTTGGATTTAGAATTTGAGTGTTGTGTCGATTCTTTAGATTTTACAAAATACAACAAATTTTTGTTGATGAAATTCTTGACTTTAAGTTGACTCTCTAGACCCACCCCACAATATTTTTTGAGACGCTTGATTTTTTCACTTAATTTTCGATTTTGTAACAATAAGTACGTACTATTTTAGGCTTGAATTTTACGTAGAAATGCGTATTAAAAAAAGGAATATTTCAAAATCTTAAAATTCAATCTTATTTTACTTTTGTTTACCAAATATTAAGGGGGCCTGCCAGGATTAAATTGAAAAAAATATACTTTCCAGTATAATAATTGATTACTGGAACTTTTTACACTTTAAGTACTCACATAATTTAAGCTATTTATACACCATTAGGACCCAAACAGTGTTCCTTATTTCTGCTATTGTTCCATCAAAAATATTTTAAATTATTACTTTAATTACTTTAAATTATAATTTAAAATATAATTTAAAAAAATATTGTAGACATTTATGTACGAAATATTAATAATTGCCTAATATTTTGCACATAAATGTTTACAACAATTTTTTTCTTATTTTCCCACAAAAGTGGACAAATAAATAAAGATTTAAGATATTTTTGATGGAACAATAGCAGAAATAAAGAGCACTATTTGGGTTCTAATGGTGTATAAATAGCTTAAATTATGTGAATACTTAAAGTATAAAAAGTTCCAGTAATCAAAAGTGATAAATAAAATTTTTATAACTATTATACTGGGAAGTGAGTAACGATACTTTAAAACGTATTACGGATCGAAGGTAAATAACAAAACGGAGCTAAGCTTCGGAATGAACGCTACGAGCGCTATCGCGCTTACTTACATAAATGAGTGCGAAGCGCGAAATGACGCTCTTTCTCCCGGACCGCCGCGCTGCAGTAAATATAACGGTGAACTTGTGGAATTATATTCGACGAAAACTCTATAATCAGGCTACTTCGGACGGACTGGCCGTTCTAAGGACAACTGAAATTCAAGGCAACATTCAAGGTGACGGTAGCAATTTCCGTTACAAGCGCTTTAAGATAAGTAATTCGTTATCAAAATATTTGATGGGCGATTTATATTTATACATACGAGGTCAAAATCCCCGAATTGAATTGTAATTGACTTCCGAATTTCATAAGAATCGACGTTAATATTTCAAATAAAATTTAGTGTGATTTTATATACGGTGTTACAGAATAAATATTTACAGTATACCCATGCCCTCTCGTATTAATTACAAAATGAAAAATCTAAATTAAATTTTTGTCTTCAAATTGTTAAAACAATTAAAATTTTACAAGTGTATTTTTTTCAATTTAATCCAAGCTGGCCCCCTTAAGAGTCAAAAAGTCACTCTACTTCACTCCATCAAGGGGGTTAATTTCACTATAAAATTAGAGCGAAAATTGATCTCTAATAGAGCTAATTCTCCCTCTATTTAGCATCTAGAGATAGAAATACGAAAAACAGCCTCGAGCCTAATGCAGCCCTATTCCAGGATTATTCTGTACACACCTCCAGACACTACGTACCCAACACGCGAACAACGCAAATCAGAAAGCCTCGAGCGGAAAAGCAACTCTCGTGAGCAGCGAGACACCAGAGGCATTGCGTCAAGCTTCTCTCGGACGCGAGCGACCTTGAGGGAGGCTTTCGACACACCCCCGCGGGAGCATCCTACGGTAATTAAGCCCGACCGCAGGCTTGACTGCGCAGCTGATTTACGAGCCTTCCGCGGCGACACCTACGCGCCCGGGCGTTCATCGCCCGGTTAACCGGCGAATCGGGGCCCCTCTCCCCATTCGTTCGCTCAGACTCTTCGCCGAGCGGACGTAACAATGCCAACGGGCGGCGGACGTGACTTAGCCGGACCTGCGCGAGTAGCCGGCGAAATTCATGCGCGCGCCGAGCTTTCGCCGGTAAGCCTCGGCTAAATGACTTCGCACTAAGCCAAGTTTAGCTCCTCCTCCAAGCTCGAGCGCGCTTTCTCCCTTCCCGTCCTCAGACTTAACCCCATCCCTTAATCTCTGTCTGAGGGGGAGGCACGGTTTACATGAGATTACCGAGCATATGTAGCGGCCTCGGCGCGGCATGCCCTCCTTTGATCCAAAGCACCATGCGCTGGCCCTCAATATAATTCACTCGCGCGCTCTGAACTTTGCCAGCTTATTATGCGCCGTTTCATATTCCTACGTTTTTTTCCTTTTTTTGGCACTCAGGGCCGCCCCCCTTTTTTTTGTAAAGTGAATTCTGGAGGTTTTCTGCCACCTGAGCCTGAATTGCGGTCTGACTTTTTTTCTTGTTAGTTTTGACTTAATTCCCTTTAATATTTCTCGGGTGAAAAGCAACATTTGCGTGGAAGATAATTAATCTGTTGTACTGGCCATTTTTTATTAGAAATGTTCAAAAATCTGTTTAAAAATGTTATAAATGATTGTACAGTTTCTTTGCTTCTTGGAATAAAAAGAGACGAGAAATTATTAAAAATGGCCACTACTCCATTAGCGTCAATAAATAAAGCATACAAAATTAAAGAAAATAGTGTATAAAGCGTTTGATTTGCAACAGCAGAATATTTAATAAAGCGTGTAAAATTGAAAAAAAAAAATAGTGTATAACGCTTGATTTGCATCAGCAGCAGAATATTTAAGGGGGCCAGCCTGGGTTAAATTGAAAAAAATATACTTTCCAGTATAATAGCTTATAAAATTTTATTAATCACTTTTGATTACTGGAACTTTTTTACACTTTAAGTACTCGCATAAATTAAGCTATTTATCCGTCATTAGGACCCAAACAGTGCTCTTTATTTCTGCTATTGTTTCATCAAAAATATTTAAAATTTAAAATATAATTTCTTTCTTATTTTTTTGACAAAAGTGATCCGTTACATCTGAGGTGCAAGTTATAAAGAGTAACAAGTGGATAAATAAATAAAAATTTAAGATATTTTTGATGAAACAGTAGCAGAAATAAAGAGCGCTGTTTGGGTAAATTATGTGAATACTTAAAGTGTAAAAAGTTCCGGTAATCAAAAGTGATGAATAAAATTTTTAAGCTATTATTCTGGAAAGTGTATTTTTTTCAACTTAACCCAGGCGGGTCTCCTTTATTAATCCTTGTCTTTGTGTCCAGAGTAATTGTAAGATATTTCTGCAAACATTTGTTCTTGCAAAATATTGCCTTCCAGATTAATTTGTGTGATTATTTTATGTCTAAACTGTTCAATTTCAAAAAGGCTAAATTTAATAACAAATCAGAAAATTGATTGTACAATGAATAACAAATGGTTAATTTCTTACTTCCAATATTAAATTAAAAATAACCATACATTTTATAAAATACTTTAATGTGTACCGTATTTGTAATCTTCAACATTTAGAACAGAAAAAATGACTAAACTTCGTTTATAAAAATAACTAGATTGTTAATTACTTTTTCTATTTATACATACGTAATGCTAAACTCCAAGGCAAACCAATTAATTCCTTCGAATGACATTTTTAAATAAAATGGATTTTTCCAAGCGACGCGCGTGGATTAATTTACAAGCGATGACAAGAAAAATCGTCCCTCATAGGCCGCAGCAGTAAATTATTCTCGCGATATCGCACTCTCGCTTATCCATGCTCGCGCGCGTTCTATCGGCCCCCTTTATTTCGCGAGGCTTTTATCGGGCCGCCGTCAAAGGCTTACCGAAGATTTAAATTTTCGGCCGCGCCTAACAATTTGCCACGTGGCTCCAGAACGAGTATCGCGGCGGACGATCTCTGGAAAGCTCGCGAGGAGAGAGCGGAATCGGTATAATTCCGCCGTAATTTTGAATCTAGATTGTTTGGCTTCAATTGGACCTCCTCCCCCTCGTTTTTATTTCCCTCTCTGTGCTCGTTATTTCCGGGAATCGGAAGGAGGCCTGAGTCCTTCGGACGTATTATACAAACTCGCCTCATCTGGTTGAACCCTTGGCGGGAAAAATCCGCGATATGATTCTGACATAAATAACATTTTTCAGATTTCCAGATAAAATACGGCAATTTTATTTTATCAGTTGGATAAAATTGTCTGAAATCCATTTTTATTATCAGCAGAAGAGTAGGTTCAAAAATTTAGAATTGACTATACTACGATTCAATTTTCGTACTTCAAATCTTCTGTTTTATACAATCCGCTTCGTGCAGCAGTGCTTAATTTTTTTTTGTGTTCTCGAAAAATGATTAAAGAGTCCGGGCTTGAAAATGCCGTTAGTAAATGGCAGGGATGCATTATGTAAAGCCGATTTTCGTTTCGCCCCCGTAAATAAAGCGCTTTTAAAGATTTCAAGGCAAAGGTCGAAATTCGAATTTCCCTCCCATTAAAATGCACACCAGGCCGGCTAATCTTCTCTTCAATGCATCGCTTCTAGAAATAATTCGCGCTCGTCTCCGCAAGCTCGAAAAATATTTCACGTAGCTTAACCCGCGACTGCCCCTCAATTTTATAGAAAAAGCAATGCGGAGCATTTAATAAACTCGCTCCACTTCCTATACCAATAGACTCCCCCGACAATAAAAATGTAAAGCGGCGAGGCAAGCGAGCCGAGCTTAAAAAAAGGAGAAAAAAATAATGAGCGAAGAATAAAAAACTCGACTGATCCGGCGACAAACAAAACTGCAGAATCCTCTTTTGAGCTTCGATGACGTTCCGATCTCCCACCTACTCTCGTTTACTCGAACCTTCCCTCCCCTTTTATATATACATTTTTTTCCAACGACCGAGAATACAAATTTCATTATCTTATAAAGTCCGCAGACAGATGAAATCGCGAGTAATAGGATGCCGCCGAAAGTGGTCAAGACGGGCGGCCGCGTATATAATGCGATCGATGCGCATCCAATCTGACGCTCTCCTCCCCCTCCTGCGAGTCTTTTCTTTTTGTAATCCAATATTGCCGGAGTACCTCCGCAAGATAAGACACTAAATAATAACAACAAGGCTTCCGCTTAATCCTCCAACCCGAAGTCGCCCGGTCGTCACCGGGAGAGGTGCGGACGGTTAACGAACTGGGACGAAAAGTTCCGTTGTAATTAGCGGAGCGGCATTGGCCTCGCAAAAGCCCCCGGGGTGGGCTGCAACACCGGAAGAGTAAAGGGGAGGGGCAGGAAAATAACGCAGCTGCGAAACTTGGCGCGAGTTGCCGCTTAACGGCTCATTAACATTATTGACAGGCGCCGATTCCAGCGCCGCCTTGTCTTATTCTTCCTCACAAATGCTCCGCCTCCTCTTCCCCTCGGCGCTTCTTTTTTCAGCCCTTAATTATTGCCTTAATTAATTGCGAACTTTGGGTAGAATCCTATAGACTAGACTAGAATGGTTACCAATATCTTGTTGAAAAGTTCAGACCCGCGGAGCCCGGAAAAACAGAGGATGTTTCATCGGCGGCCGCGGATCAGATAAACAGGATAGTTGACTTTGTAATTAGCTTGGCAAACTCGGGCAGCTTTTTAAATACTTGAAGGCTCGAGACAAAATAAATATAGCCCGGCGGTTGTGGTTAATTAACAGAGGCTTTGAACTTTTAAAAAACAGCGGAGATATTGCGCTTAAATGAGGCGAGGCGTTGCCTTGTTTTCTTTTCCAACTGGCATCGGGCGAGCAAACTGGCAGGCTGGAAGATTAATTTGTTATATTATTTCGCCTCGGTGGCGGTGGTGAAGGGATTTTTCGAAGGTTTTTTTTTTTAAATTTCAACATTCGAATTTGTTATAACAAGCTGAAACTAATTATTGACTTGGTTTTAATTTTTGTTCTTGTTTTTTTTGTTCGCGGGTATGGACTAGACGTTCGAAATAATTGATTGCTCTATTTCTCGATGTGTAACACGGAATGAATTTTCGGAAATTCAAAGCAGCTGCAACAGAAAGCTGTAAATTGTGAAGTTAGTAAGTTGCAGTGGCAAGGAATTGGAAATTGAATTAATTACAATGTAATTAAACAAGAAATATATTAACGTTAAATTGTGTCTAGTATTATTTTGTTTAATTTAAATTACGTGAAAAATCGCAATGAAGGTACATTGTTGCAAGCACTGGAAATTTTTACGTAAACTTTAGACGATCCTTTAATTTTTAAAGAAAAGCTCTGTAAAAATTATACAATTTCGGAGCATTTCTTATATTACGTATAACTTTTCGCGACAGAATTATAAAGTTTTGTCAACTTTCCAAAGGGTAAATCTGCACTTTAGTGATTTTTGCGTAAAAATTTCCAAAATACTTGCAAACGTTCCAAAATAATTTTTTTTTCTCATAATATTTTCCGTAAGCTTAAATACAATGGTGATAGAAAAAAAATCTCCCAACCTTCTCTAAAACGTAAAAAAAATTCACACAATTAATTGCCGTGTATAAAGTTTTCAAAAACTCCGAAAAGGTACCAAAAGCACTCCTCAAACTTCGAAAATAGTAATGTAATGAAAACTTCGCCCTCGAAAATAGGCAAGACACCGTCTCACCTAAAAAACACCGATTTTGCTTTCCTAAAAAGTCGCGATTAAAGGTAAAGTCGCCGATCTGATTTACGGGAAAATTATGATCGGCCGCGGCCTCATTGGCCCCAGCGGCCGAAGCTCTGATTTTATTATCTTTATCGAGGAGATAAAGCTCGTTTCTCGCATAATATCTCCTCCCCCTCCCAATTCTCGCTTTGACGGCTTTACGCGCTATCGTCATTTTCCTTGCAAATGCGTAAGCGCGCTATATACCACTATACACGAATCAATTTCCCGGCGCTCGCAGCTGCACTGCTCCCGGCCCGCCCGTAGTCGACGCTAATCCACGAACGAGCGACTCTTGAAAGGCTCGCCTGCGAATTGCTCGATAATCGATAAATACCCAACTCTTCCATGGCCCTCCGCCCCTCCCCCTCTTTTTTCACCTCGACGCCTCGGAGCCGAGCGACCCATATTCAACACCCTACAGTCACATTACCCAAAGTGTAATGAAGCTCTTTCGAGTGGCCTTCCTCACTCGGCGAATTCTCCATCACGCATCACTTGAATTCAACGTAAAACAATTATTTCTTCAACAGCGCAAGCGTAGTATACTAATTAAAATTTAACGAGCTTTTAGCGCCGGAATTTTTCTCCCGCCCCCGGCCGATGTTCACTGCGAACGCGGCAGTTACCTAACCGGGTAGAATGACGGGGATCCGGACTTGACTCGTGGTTATTTACGACGGTGTTGTTTAAGCAGGCGACTCGATCGGTACAAGGAGTTTCCACGAAGCTTCTCGAGGGAGGGCGGAGGCAGGAGCAAAAAGAAGCGCGAGCCGAGAGTAGGATTTTGCTTGGGCGTACACGAGAAAAGCTTTTAGATCGAAGGAAAAACAAAGCGCGCTTCGGCGCTGACAAAATAAAACGGTCGGGGCTGCCTAGAAAACGGGGTCACTGCTCCCTCCACTGTCATGCGTTATAAATAAGGAAGACTCCATCCGACGTCGGCGGCGGGGGGCTATTATTAATCACTCCCGTCGCTTGATTTTCTCGGATTTTCTGCCTCAACCCCTGCCACTTTACAGGTGGTTTTGGGCGAACAAAGGAGACGCTCGTTTTGACTCACCATGCGTTGCTGAAGATTTTGGACCCGACAATGCAGATAGACCTGGGCGCCCAGCTGCACGGTGATGTTGCTGTCGGGATCCTCGAAAAACGGCCGGGGCTCAGGGGTCGCTCCGGTCTCTGTCGCGAAGCTTTCCTCCTCGTACACCTGAGAGTTTTTACAACATTTCAGCTTTTACTTCTTACTGCTTTCGCTAAAAGTTTGCAGTTTTAACGTAAGAAGCATATTTTTAGGTTTGGTAAAATACTTTATTTTAGAAAATGACCGACTATTCTAACAAACGCGGTGGTCGTGCATTTAAAAAAGTCAAATGTCTTGAATCGTTGATTCGAATTTTTATTATTACTTTGGCGAGATGGATACTTTCAAAAATGTTCGTGTATGCAGCAGCAAGCTTCATAATTTTTAACATTTTAAAAAATATACCACTTATAGTTGATATTTCCAAAAGAAAGTTTTTTTTACGTCCTTTTTGTATTTACAAAACGATTGATATTTTAAAGTTTGCAGTCGTCTTTACTTGCTAAATTTAATTCAGTAACATACTTTTCACTACTTTTCGGTAAAAAGTATGTTACTACTTTAATACTCAGTGATCATTTCACTACATAAAAATTTAGAGAGTATAAGAAAGCATTGACAGCCTTTTTTCTTTTCATTTTTGGTCTACTTTTCTCTTCTAAAATTTTTATTTTATTTTGGACTGCAAGGTTTTAACACAGACTTCTTAGTCTCTTTAAATTTTTATCGCAGTTTCTTGTGTTACTTTTGACTAGAAATACGAAAATAAGAAATAAGGACTGCATATAAGAAATTTAGAGAGTATAAGAATTTCATTTGTTTTTACTTTTCTGTTCTTAAATTATTATTTATTTTGGATAGCGAGGCTTTAACGCAAACCTCTTATTTTTTTTCAAATTTATATCACAGCTTCTTGTGTTATTTTTGGCCAAAAATAAGGAAATAAGAAATAAGGAATGCGACTCCGTTTCTCGATCGATTAATCATTCGCGCGACGAGGTGGAATGTTCGCTTCCTCGCGGGCCGAAAGGGAAGCTCGACTTCATTAGGGAGCGCTCTCGCGGCGAGCGATGTGCATTTAGAAAATAAATTGCCGCTTTAAATCACTCACCTCGGTGAAAGGGGAGCTCAGCTCATGCCAGAAGGACCTGGGCAGATTTTCTAGCCCAGGAAATGGCTTGCCACCTGCAAGTAAGCAAAACTTTTTAGCCCACATTCGAATATAGAAACTTCGACATTTCGCCTATTTAATAAACAAGTAACTGCATTATCCTACTGTCGTTTAAACTTATTTTATCTAGTTATTCATGATTATTTTTTAAAAGTCGAAAAATTAAATAAAATTCTGCTTTTTATTAGGTAAAAGCGTGCGAATAGAAAAATGCATGATTTTGAATATTAACGTATTTTACGAATTTCGCATATTCAAAGGTCGCTGTTACTACAGCGTTAATTCGTCAAAATTAGCACAAAAAATTCGCGTGTAAAGGCGCAAACTTTTTTTATTTTTTCCTTTCTAAAAGGCTTTTCCAATTGTTTGCTTTTGACGTGAATAAATGTGCGGTTATTCGTTAACAAAGAAAGTAATGTTGAATATTTCGGTTGCTCATTATCTGTCTAATAAAGTAACACATACATAATAAAGAATAGTAAAAAGAACATTTTTAATCGTTAAAAACGTAATATATTTTGATATGAAATTTATTAATTCATTTTTATATTTTTTTATTTATTATTTAATGAACAAACGATCTCTACATTATTTAATAAAAAACATATTTCGAATCCTACCCTTTTAACTTGCAAAAACACGAACGTACTTGCACATTTAAATTAAAAAAATTGTGAAAAAAGAGCAGTTCCTTTCCCTACGCTCTCGTTTGTTCTATATGAAGCTAAATGAGGGTCACAAAATTTCATACTTCCACATTTTCCGTAACTTTAAAAACCGAGTCCAAAAACAAAAGAAAAAGTTCACATCTTGTAATTCTAAAAGTTTTTTCTCAATTCTTTCTATAACGTATTAAAAAAAGACAAAACATACTAATCACACGATATCGATATTTGTATCCTCTATCTTGATATATACACCGCAATAAAAATAAAAAATGTACCAGTTATTCAATAAAAGCCATAATACGAGAATGAAATCGATATTTTGTATAGATATATTTCTTTAAAATCTTGGACTAATTAACAAAACTTTATTGAGCTTCTTACACGCCACATAAAAAGCTTCAATAATAATAGCATTTACACATAGTGCCCGTACGTACTTAAAATAATGCGTAATTCAATATGCCTGCTCATTTTAAAACTCTCGACGCCGCTAAAGTCTAATGAAAAGCTAAATGCCAAAGGCCCGCGATATTACCCATCAATCAATGGGCGGATAAATGAGTTCGCACCATCGTGACCCAGATCGCCGCCCGGTAATAAAAACATCAACGGCTTCACAGTGGCCTGGGCATCGAAATTGCAGCCGTATTAATTCGAACGAGATCGCAACTCTCGGACGTACCCATAGTTACCCTCCCCCTCTCCCTCATCAACAGTCCCACTAGCTGCCGATCTCTCTCCCGCCCCTGCATATTTAACTAGAATCCCCGGTGGCTTCGTGCAACTAGCATAACAGCAAAAGACGCTTTCGATCCGGAACAGCAAACTCCGCGCCTGGAGTTCCCGAGGACTGCCGCCGCCGACTGTCCTTATCAGCGGGCGACACACCCGGCCAAACTGACGAGCTGCATCCGCCCCGCTCACTCCCTCCTTCCTCCATCTGGTGGTATTACTTCGATAAGGCCGAGAACTATCTCTCGATGCTTCGATTTGACTCGCGCCGAGAGAAAGTCCACGGCGACTTTCCGCCTCCCCCCCCCCTTTCTGGTGCATTGGAAAACTGTGTCTCGCGCCTTTTTGTCTCGCGCAGTTTTTACCCCGCGTCGGCGAAGTTTTCCATTTCCGAATTAGGAAAGTATCGGTCGGAGAAAAGTTAAATGGCCCGTCCAGTCCCGTCGCCGACTTCGCGTCTCCGCCCGGCGTTACGTAAATCCTCCGCGTTGTTGTTACGTACTCTGTTTTCGCAATTTTTTTCCTCCATGGGTTATTCTAGTTATTCGTCTATTTTTCGTACATATGATTTTTTGCGCGCGCGTATAAATATATACAAGAGTCGCGTCGAACAAAACGCGCGACGAAAAATTCGTTTGATCCAGTCGTCGGCCAGCGGAACTAAAATGCGCAGAAAAAAAATGAAAATAAAAGGCGAGGGAGTAGTATATAGCGCGTTAAACTGAGCTGAAGCGTACAAAAAAGGGGGAACGCGCGCGGAAAGAAGGAACCTTTAGAGAATAAACGAGATAAGCCATCCGTCAGTTGAGCATTTCGCGCTCGCGCTGGTAGCAGGACGTACAATAAAAATCGCGAAAAATGGAAGGAGAGGGAAGGAGGCTGCGCTCGCTCTAAATTTCGCCGGCATTCTCTATCGGTTTGAAAGTCCCACGCGCATGTATTTACACCGGCGTGAGAGCTCGGCCAATTTAGATTCATGTCTCGCTAGTCTTTCCGAATGGATGGCCCCGAATTAAACGAAAATTACACTAGCAGTCACACGGCCCAAGATACTAACAAGCTCGTGTCAAACTACCTCGCTCTATATTGCTTCTACCCTCTCTTTCTTTCTCATTTTATGCAGCCGTCTCGTTTCCTCTGGCGAGGAATCGAGAAAGATGCCCGGAGCTAAGCATAACAATTAAAACTCACACACACCAAAGTGACCTGCTGCATGTGCCATTTAATCAGAAGCGGAAATTAAAGATTCGTCGTATCTCGACATGTGGCTTTGGAGGTTTAAGTGTGTGAGGCTATTCGTTGTTTATATACTTTTTTATTTAGATTGATGTGAAATAGCAGACGATAACTGAGTTAATACCGTATTTTCTTTCTTCTTTTTTTTTCACGAAATTTGTTTAAGCATTTGATGCACGATTTAACGAAATTATTTCCGAATCCCGATATAAAAGCTTTCTACTAACCTGAGGAGATTATGGCTTTTGATAATCCGATAAAGTGCATCAAGAGAACGGCCAACATGGCCGTTAGTCTTTTCAACGTCATATCCAATGTTCAACTCATCTCCGGTCGAAAAATCTTCTAGTTGCAAGCGTGGATGAATCCTGAAATATCAATTAATACATATTTTAATTTTCCTTATTTTTATTTTTATTTGAATATATGTTATTATAATATGTGAATACTTTGTAGTAAAATTAAGATTATAATTATTTTTTCGTCAATGTATAATTTTTAGTAAGAAAAAAGACGAATATAAAATGTATTTGCTTTGAAGCAGAAATATGCGTCTTACGGATCGTGCCTGACCATATTCGGCTGTTACTACTTGAACTATACGGAGCACCTAATTCCACTGAATTTTCTACTCAAAAATTTTTATTCTTATTTGCTGATCAAACTCGCAGGTGTAAAAGAAAAAATATTATGTTTTGTAAACAAATACTCGATCTCTGATGTCTGACATAACATGTATTTTACTACTTATGATAATGTAGTAAATACTTACAATACGTAGCGGAGCACCATATTCTACTGATTTTTCTACTCAAGAATATTTCTATACTGTTTCTGAATGAAATTTCATGCGTGAAATAAACAATTTTAAATTATTTGCAAGAAAATACTCGATACTATACGTCTGGCATGTATTGTCTGTTACTACTTATGTAAAGCGAATCAACCTATTTTTTCGTGACTGCTGTATAATCAATATCAATTTTAAAATTTCTTAATTTGTTTAATTACGACTTCTAAACTTTACAATAAATGATTTATTATTTTCATCGCAAATAATTTAATAATGTGTATCATTGCAAAATTTATAAACAAATATCTAATGATTCAATAGCTACAGTTTTCAATGAATGGATCTCTATTAAATCATCAAACTTGTTGAAATTTTATATCGATATTCATAAAATGCATTAAAAATGTCAAAGTCAAATAATTATTTCATTCATCCAATTCGAAATAGTCCTCTTAACCGAGTTTAATCTCCTGAGTATAGAGAAATTAAAAGAAAAATGAGGCAAAGCGATGAAGTGCGATCCACCGGTGGAATTCGTTAACTCAGACACAGTGTCAGTCGAGGCATTGGTCGGTGGTTTCACTTTGACATCCATCAGAAATCAGGTTACGATTTATTGAACTGTTTGACATGGTTTTCCTAGAGTCCGACTAATGATTCAAAGCAACGAATTAAAGCCTCCCATAAGTACGACAAATTCATATCGTTTCAACAAAGTATCGCCTTCGCAAATAGGTATTCAGTCGTTCAAGCTGAATGAGAAATTTGATTAAAGGAGAAATCTGCCGCATTACAAATATATAAAATACAGTTCAGGCGTTCTCTATGAAATTCAGAAAAATTAAAATACTTATCATTTCGTGGATTTAGAAAATTCAAATGCGCTTGTAATATAAAATTGCTTTTAAATTAGCTTGAATTTTATATTTTAACAGCATTAAGTGGATTATTTATTAATTCTATGAATTCGTTTGCTATTATAATATATATAATGTGCTGTCATCGATTTTTAATGAAATAAAACATTATAATGTAAAGTTTATAAGTTATTAATATAAACTTTATACTTACACTACAAATTAATATAAATTTTAGTAATTATATAACTGTAATGCAAATTAACTAATTATAAATTACTTCATTATTATTAATTATTTATTATAAATTGCAGTATCTAATACTCAGAATGTTAGTACTTTTTTTAAATATTCAAACTTAATTACAAAAAGAACAATATCGTATTATTCATTTTCACTTGAAACACACTAATTATTCAAAACATTTTAATTCAACTTAAAACGTTAGTGTTGTAGAACAATAATAACTCGTTAAAGCAGCAAATTATTTCAATAATTACTTAAGAATTATAAATAATAATTTCTTTAGTAATATAATATTGTCATTTAAAAAGCTGTTTTCACTATTTCATTTATTATTCATTAAGAAACAGGCCGTGGAAGATTAAAAATTGATTAAAAACCTCCATCTTTTTAGGGCAATTGAAGCGCAGTCATTCTTTAATCAAACTTTTATTGTGACTGGAAAATCCAAGTTCAATAGTCCCAAAAGGCGTGGAGCGAAAAGGACATAGCATAAGTAGTCAGGGACAGAGTTAAATCAGCCGGGGAGCTCCAATTCAAACAGACAATCCTTACAGAAGCGACTCAAGTGAGATTAAATTTGACTAGGAAGTTTACTCGAAAACGTTATTCCAGCCAGACTCTATTAAGTTCTTAAGAGAATTTCATACGAGCTACCCGCAAAGGCACTCCGAGACGTTAACTCGCGTATGTGCACACAGCCGTTTCTCAAAAACATTCATCAATCCCACAAGAACCAATACGCGATTTCCCGGAATTTCCACACCAAATCCACGAAGCGAGAATATTATTTTTACCGCAATTTTAATTGAAATCGTAACTTCCCAAGTTAATCGAAACTGTAATAGAAACGCTCTCGATGTTACAGCAGCATACAGGCCATTCCTCTCTTTGTAAACTCAACCGATAAACCTAAGGAGATTCTCCGAAATTTTGTGCGCAAATTCAGTTTCCGCGGAGAAATTCTTTCAGCAATTTTTCCATTTGCTTAAAAAGTTCAATAGAAAAGTCATAAAGGATTTCCCGAAATTTCGCTCGCGAGTGAAACATTTGTATCGGGCGGACTTTTAAAAGCGCGTAATACAGTACACTATAGAATGCAAGTGCAGTAAAGTAGATTTTCCCGAACGCGTGTCGTACGATATTTTTCGATAAGCTGTTTTTCGCTGAGTTTCTAGAAAACGCACTATCCGAACGCGAGTGTCGAAAAAAAATTCAAAGATTAGGATTAAAAAAAGTGCCTTCATCTACGAGCTCTAGCGAAAAATTTCCGGAAAGCAGAGTCTTCGCTTCGCGCATCCTTTACGCAGATAAAGACGGCTACGCGCAAAGCCAGTGCACCGGGGGCCGACGGATGTTATATACGAGAAAATACGGCCAGGTGGAGGAAAGAGGTACGGAGACGAGGGGACGGAAGAAAACGTTATCCGCTGGAGCTCGCTCGCTGCCCTCGTTTATCTCCTCCTGCTGGCAAAAGTTTCGAATTATTTCGCTTGTCTTCCGCAGGTGCTACTTGCTAACAAGTTGCGTCACTCCGCGTACGTGTTCCCTGCCTTGAGTTCTTACCTCCTCCCGCCCCGTCCTACCCTCGACCGGCCCCATCCTCGGACATTTCCATCCATACTCTCGCTCGCACTTGCAATTATTCCCGCGATTTCCCGGAAAATCCAGTAACTCCGAAAAAAGTTTCGCACGCCGGCCTTTCCTTCCTTTCCGCGTATCACACCTCGAAAGGCCGCGTTAGTTCGGCAGAGCAAAAAAAGAAAAAAAAGCGACAGATGCTTCACTGCGAATCGGAGTTTCGCCGAAAGCGTAAAAAACTCGCGCTCCCGCGTAAAAACACAAGGCCTAGCGCAAAACAAAATAGAGCGTAGGAGAAGAAAAAAAAAGGCTAAAGCGCGGGACTGCCGCCAGCGAGTAAAAGACGCGTACACAGGGGAGCTAGAGGATGAAAAAAAAAGCAACGAGCTCGTTCAACCTGGTAAAAAATAAAAGGGGCGGAGCGAGTCTACCGGGGGTGGGTATGAAGGGAAGAAAAAAAGCCGAGGGAGCGTTGAAACGCACGTGTTCCAAACGTCGATCCAATTGGTTCCAATTACGAGGGAAATCCGCTTTCGCAGCTTGTGCGGACCACCGAGCGGTTACCTGCTGACGTTAAGCACGTGACAAGCACAGATTGACAGGAAGAGTGAGAAAGAGAGAGGGCAGAAAGAAAGGTCAGAGAGAAGGAGAGCTCAAAAACGAAGGAAAAGAGGCGAGCCGAGTACACGTAACGCCTGAGGAAGATCGATGCCGCGCCGCTCACTTTCCGACTCGAGGGCCCATTTCCGAGACTTAAAGAAAACTCATTTTATCAAACAACGATCGATTTCTGCTACAACTAAATCGGACCTTTTCATTTTCGGACTCGATTTCCCCGGGATCTTCTCATAAAAGAGCTGCCGCCTTAGAGCCCCTCCGGCCCTTTCGCCTGGGCCATTGTACCCGAGCGAAATGGAACAGTTTTAAACGGACAGACTGAAAACTCGGCGAATTGCCGTTCATCGGACGGAGCTTCGGCTTCGAAAAAAAAACGTAAACTTCTGGCTCGCTTAACTCTTGGGAAAATGTCGCCTCCTTTTCTGCAAATTTCAGCGCCCGTCACTCGCGAGAAAAAACGCTTATAAAACCCGGCGACGCCGGACGATAATAGCATTCCTTTAGATTCCCTTTACGCGAGCTTAAAAAAAAGGAGGCAGAGAACGGAGAAGGGGGAACGGCTTCTAATGCACAACAGCGGCAGCGACAGCGCGAGCGCGCCAGCTCCGTCAGACCTTTCAGAAGCGCGAAACAAGGTCGAAGTTTTTCACTTTCACAATTGAATCGCGCCCCGCCCTTCGCCCTCCGCGCGGCATCAAAACTTTAAATAAAAATGCATCCACTTTCCTCAGAATTTCGAGCTCTCGCGGGAAGTTGCTGGCGGCGGCACGCGAGAGAAAGAAAATAGAAGAGGGAGCCCCGGCGCGGCGAGGCGAAATTTTCAGTAAACGCCGCTCGTGTCGTGGGATCCGCTTATCGCGGGGAAATTTGCACTTGCGCCGAGGCGGAGTCCATTACTCCGGCGATCGGACATGCCGAGTCAAATTGAATTTTGACCGTTTCATTATGTTGCGGGGAGAGGTGAAAACCATCTTTCTTCAATAAGTGCGGGAACGCGAATTGTGCTGTCGATAAATTTGCATTCGAGTACAACTGAAACTTACAGTTTTAGATACGTTACAGCTATAATTATTATTACATATGTGTAATGTTAGCCAAACAAAACCTTTTTTTTAATTATTCGTAAATTTTTTATAGCGTTACTGATCGCAGTGGCGAATGCGAAATAAATTTTAATTTATTAGTTCCAAAAAATATTGTCCGACTCATTCGTCTGTTACTACGTTAATAATCGAAATATATTCATATTCTCGCAGTAAATTTCGGATATTATGACGGATATTATACGGATATTAATCGATGGAAATGATTATTAGCGATGAGAGTAAATTAAATAAACAAATTCGATATTTACAAAAAAAAATACTCGAACTCAAGCGTCTGGCGGATCCGGTCTGTTACTACTTATACGGAACGGGTCCCTCGCCTCTCCTAACGTTGATCCGGAGTTTTTATTTCACTTCATTCATTTTTATTTTGAGAACTTATAATAAAGGTTCTGTTATTTTTATCACAAATAATTACTCCAAGGTAAATCCTAATATTCAGTTTCTCGATTATTGCTATTTTAGGTTTATTTTCATATTACATCTAGGAATAATTAATTGTATAATTGTTATCGGCATCCGATCATTGCTCTATTTGTGGGATTGTTCAATTTAATTTTAGTACGATCTGCGATTATATATTTGAATAAGCGTGGCTCAAATAATATGCCATGAATATATGCATCTAATAACGTACTCGCCTCCCTATTACAATTAATAAATCCGTACTAAAACAGTGTATAAACAGAATCCTTTGTAATCCATTTCCATCGTCGCGGAGAAAAAAAAATAAGGGAAAATTTGAAGGAACGCAGCGGGGATGCAAGTCGAACGGGAAAAAGGGGAACGGTTGCGAATTCGAAGATTTATTTTTAAAGCAAACACGTTGAAAAAGACAAAGGGGTCAAAGGAATAGAATGGGACGAAGTTACATTAAGCCCCCGAGATGTCGGCTAAAGAGAAAAGGAAACGAATGGCGCGCGAGCTGACTCCGCTCGCGGAAATAAACAAGGCGGCAACAAAGGCGCAGCGGAGAAAGAGTCCTGCCCATTGTCGGCAGCGAAGAACAAGGGAGGGCCTTCGACGCTTGTTAATCCCGAACAAAATGCCCCGGCGACGTTGTTCCCAGAAAGTCGACGTCTCTTTCTCCCTTTTTTTTTTTATTTCGGCCACCTCTCGCGGACTATCCCCACCGGAAGACGCTGTAGATACCGCCGATCGAAGGGAAGCAGATCATTCCTCGCTTTCGGTGGATGTACCCTCTTTCTTCCCATTTAATCCATTATTCGTCGAGTTTTTTTTCCTACCCGCGAGGCCATAAATTTTGCACACATGAAGACACCATTTTCGAATCTCCCGCGCGCGGAGCTTTGCGCAGGCGAAGCGGCCGATCAATTTTCCAACATACAAGCCTGATCGTTGCCGGATATAAAAAGCCAAGTAAAAGCGTTTGAAGCCCGCCTAAAATAGTTAGCATAAATCACGGAGATCTCAATTGCAGATTATTTGAAAATCATTGCACAGTTCAATGGGTCAATGGTAACGAGCGCGACGAATGAATATTCAATTAAATCGCCGGACAATCGACGTGGGAAACATTACGCGGTTACGTGTTCTTCATCGCGAAACATATTCATGCCCACGGGGGATCATTGTATCCCCCTGAAACAAGTTACAGATTGTGATTTGTTTCGCTCGGGCCTCGGGAACACGGTAAAATCGGGCAAAATGCGCGCCAGCGACCGGTAATGGCTGGCGCGTGTTACCGGAGGTGGTGGATTCGCCGATCGGCGGACAAGCCGCGCGCCTCCAATTCGAATTCGGCTGCACGCTATGCCCGGAATCCGTCCACAACTACAAGCCGAAAACAAGCAGTCGGAGTCGCGTGCTTGTGGCCTCGCGGCCGGGGGGTGCGGATATTAGCTAATCCGAGCGGGGGCAATAAAGTGCCGCCCCCTGGTGGTCGACGAGCACCGACACATACTTTATGCGCGTGTAGAACACAGGCCCAGTCCCGCGGATAACTGCACCGCTGTTACACTTGTATTTTGGTACATGGTCACGAGAGCTTTTGAACCCCCGTCGTAACGCCAAGCCGCACCCTCCACCCTTGGCGAAAGAAAAACGATCGGCCGATTTGCCGAGGAGACCCGCGTCTCCGATTCGTCTGCTTCAAAATTACCAACGAGTTTTCAGCAACCAAATGGAGATTTCATTTGTTTTAAGGAGAAATAAACGTCCGTTGAGGATATTTGTATTTTTACGAGCGCGAGCTTACTTTTATTTATATCACGCAAAGCGTAGAAAAATGATTAGCAAAATTTACTGAAATAGAAAACTTTGCTTAAAAAGTTAAATAAAAACGTAGTCATTTAAAATACTCATGAAGTAAACAAATTATACTGATTTTTTAAGCAATATTTACTTATAAAGTTATCAAATAAATTAGTCACTAATTTTCATATTTTTTTAAGATAAAGATGATTAGACAATAAAAAAGAAAAATTATAATAATAAAAACTGTAAAGAAAATAAATAATAAATTTTTATAATAATAAAACTATAAATACTCTAAGATGCATATTAATTACAAGTTTAGTTGTTATGCACATGCTTAAGTTGTCTTCAATTTATTATTTTGTATTATCTTACCCTAGTTTAAGTTTTTCATATTTATGATTGTACGGATTTGTACGTTAAGGACTTTGTCTGTTGAAGTTTAAATAAATAAATAAATAAATAAATAAATAAATAAACGACTACGTATTGTTTCATCGATAAAAATAGTAATGCACGCTTCATTTATTCATTGCAGAAGCGCAGTGGTCGAGCATTCATTGTTTTAATGTAATAATAAAAATACCTTTCAATAATTGTATTGCAAATTGGGATGCTCTTAATTTTTTGTTAAATTGAAATAATACGGAAAACAACGTCAAGAATGATGCTTGGCGAACATGAATAATTAGAGATTCATTCATTAAAATGTAATTATTCTTTTTAAACTTCAAATTAAGTAATGTAAAAATCGTTTTACAGAGGAAAATCGTTTCCTCTCCAACAAGGTATGAAAATTAATCACGATTTGACGTTAATTACTTTTTATGTAAAACTCGTGTTATCACCTCTCCAACAATAACAATAGTACCGTGAATGTACAATAATTTCACTCGACTGTTCGTAGAAATTTTTGAAATACCAAAAGGTAGATTAAAAAAGTTAACACCAATCATATTATCATACAAAAAAGTACAAGATAATAACGACATTCGAGCACCGCTCCCATACGATTCCTCCATAACTCTCGGATTATTTAAAGTTTTTGCGTGATTATCAGGCAAAAGAAGTGTAATTCGAATTCAGCGGTAAAGGGCGAGGCGACGCTGCGCCTGCAGCATCTGCTTATTTGCATCGCGGAATTGAGGCTAAAACCATTTAAAGGAAGCGCGCGTGCGCGGGCTTCACTTTGTCCGAGGATGGATTATACAGGGTCTCCCCAGGGAAATTTTGCACCGACTGGCTAAAATCGTGATGGCATGCGACTACAATCTAGCCCTCGGTCTCGCGCGCCCAACTCGCCTCTCCCTCATCGAAGTCTGGCGAAAAAGGCTCGCGAGTGCCGAGACCCATGTATTAAACATAACCGAAAATATGAATATTTCCGGCTAATTTAATATGCAAGGCGAAGGAGGTATGAGCAAAAGGGTTGGGGGGAGGGTGGAAGCTCCGGAGTAAGGCGGTGGCCGAACTTGCCGATCGGGCCATAAATCCAGCAAGTTCCACTCCCCGCACCGCAGATATGACCGTCTGCTGCTTTACTTCCCACGCCGTCCGCATGTAAATGCGCCACAGCTGGCTAGACTCTCGCACCCTTGCGGGGCCGAAAAGGACGCCGATTGCCAGTGTGCCGCTCGCTTCCTTTTCGCGCGCCCGATAAATCCATGATATCTGAATAAAGCCGAGCGTCCGGTGCGCTTGAATCTTCATTCTTTATCGAGCTTCGCCCCCGCGGAAATTTCAAACGCGCCTTCGTACTTTGTTATTCAAACAAATCACGGCGAACGACCTTCCCCCCTTTCCCTCATAGAAATTCAACAAGAAATTGATTAGAATATAATTAATTTTCTTGTCTTACAAGTCAAATTCTGCCCAGAAGACTTGCGTACTGGCGACGGTTTCTAATTAAGACTTGATCAAATTTTTAGTCGGTATAACGACACTCGGAGAGAAAATTTCGCGTAAAAATTTTTATACTGTCTAGGAAAGTAGTTACGCACCGGCATTCTGGAAAAAATTACTATATTTTATAGTAAAATTTATAATATCATTTCCTAAATTTTCTTATAAATTAGAGTAATTTTTTTTTCAAAATGAACGTCTTTGTCCACTTTCTCAGAAAGTACAGACTTTTTACTCGACATTTCTCTCAACGCGTACAATACAACGGAGACGGTTATCCTTTGAAAAAAATCAGATGATAAATCCTTTCAAATAATTTATGATTTGATAAATTATAATTCATCACATAGTAAATCATATGAAATCGTTAGAAGATTTATAGATCGATCGGATTATTCCTAAAATACCAGATGATAAATTATGAGAAATATTTTTTTAATTTTTAATGTCAGATTTATCAGATATCAGATGGCAACATGATTCATCGATTGCTCCATCATTTCATATATCGCCTGAATTAGCATCCTCTAATTTAAAGGTAATTTGTAATAAAATATTTGGAATTATTCCCAGATGCACATAAAAATGTTCGCAAATTCTTTAGCTAATCATCAGATTCTGTATTATCTCATCGACATATGATTAAATATTAATGGTCAACAATCAATGAACGGATCAGAAAAGATGATTAATGTTTACCAACGAATCCGCTTGTTGACATAATCCAACATATTCATTGGACCCTTTGAAAACAAATTTAACGAAAAAAAAAAAACAAAACAAAAAGAAATCCAGTACAGATCTCCCGGAGGGGAAAAAAGAGCTTGTATCGGGCTCTCGCGACGCCGGAGCTTTTTTTTCCGCGCTGGGAACATGAAAGAATCGTGTCGGGTGAAACTCGCCTTTGTTTTCAACTAGCGGCTCTTGCAAATCCTATTTTCCCCGGTGTTTTCCGCTGCGATTGCAAGCGCATAAAAAACAGAGGGAAAGAGTTAACCAGCGTTATCTTGATCCGCGGTCAACTTGGACCCGTTTTCGCATTGCGGCCGAACGATAAATTCGATCTATCCCCGGAACGATTTAAAGTGGCTTTACGGGCAGCTCTCCTTAGTCAGTAAAGAGGTAATAACATTTTTAGTTGAATTTTTTTACCGAAAAAGACGCAATTTCCTTCGTATTTTTAGGATAGCTGATACGTGAAATGTCTCGATAAAATTAAAGAAATTTTATTGAATTTGAAGTTCGTACAGAGCTCGATTGTACTAAATATTTTCGTAATAAAAGCATGTAAAAAGCTCCGGCGGAGTGCAAAAGTAACCTGGGGCTTGAAAAATGAGATGCAGAAGAGCTCGAAATGTAATAAATCTTCGTTCGCTTAATTTATGTAAGAGACTGCAGGATTTAGACGAGCTCTCTAGTGCGTAATTTTGACTTCGAGGTAAAGCTCAAAATGAGAAATCGTCGCCTCTGAAGTAGAAAAAAGAGGCACATTCAATTTTATCCTAACGAAAAAAAAAGTTTCACTTCAGCTTTTTGCGACGGACCACCATTCAAATCTACGACGGAGGAAAGTAATTTTCCAAGCTTTAACGCAAAGAAAAGTACGTATAGGAGTTTTAACACGTGGAGAAATACGTATGGGAGTTTTGACACTTGTTTTAGCAAGAATTTCCAGAAATATACTTTTATGTGTGCGAATCTTACGAAACGTGCTTTTTCGCATAAATTTAGCAAAACGTGCTTTCTCCCCTTGCAACCCAGTAGAATATATCAGTCTTCCCAGAGAGCCTGAATTTGATTTTTAATTTTTGTAATTTTTTTTATCAACATTATGACAATTAATAGCAGACGATTTTGATCATAAATTTAAATTAAAAGATCATTATATCAATATTTTTTTTATATCTTCTAGAAGTAGTTTGTAGCATAAATTTACTTTTGATTAAAAATACGTATGCAGCGTTAAAATCGTTATATTAAACAATTTAAAAAAAATTTAAAAATACAAAGATAATTAATGCGAAATTGATTTTAATTAATGAAAAAAAAATGATTCTCTTTTCTGTTGAACACCTCTGACATTCTAGTCTTAACACAAAAAAATATTCCGATCAATCACATATAGACAAATGACTAAGCCACATGGGTAAAAGAGAATCAATCAAATATCGTACTGTATTCTTATTTTACTTTATTTTATTCTTAAACTCGTGTGAAAAATGGAAGCGTGGATTAATTAATACTGTGGATTAAATGAATATAATCTTTAATAACTAAATCTAATTGGTAAACATTAATTATTCTATTTCATCCTTAAGCCGAGTCTCAATTTATAAATCCCGCAAATTCAATGGGATTTCCTGAGATCGCAATAAACCGCAACCCGACCACGAAAACCGGCAGCCACGGGCCTCGGATTTCTTATGCATTTCGCCGAAAACCCTGTGCCTATTTGCGCTCACATTTCGCAGCTTAGATAGATAACAGACGGGGTGTGTACCCCTTCGACCGCTATTGACTTTAATGGAGGGGAAGGTGGATCCGCGCCCGATTCTGCACACGACCGTTACCATTACCCGAACCATCTAAATCAAAAATAATTTATGCCATTCTGCGGGAAGTCCGCCGAACGCACGCATAAGCGCCGACTCGCTCTGCACACACAGGGGGAGGAGGGGGTGGTAGAGGGGTTTAAAATTTGCAATTAATTATGGAGCGAGCGTAGCGCGAGCCTCCTCTCCAAACAACCGGCGTAACGCGAACTCGCGCGCAATCGATCACGGGATGCACCGGGGGTCGAGGGGGTGGTAGGGGGTGTGATCTCGCGCCTGACGCCCTTTACCGCGAAGAGCACAATCGGGAGATCGCCACTCGCTCTCTCGCCTCTCCATTTATCGCTCACTACGAGGTCGTGCCGTTTCTTTCTTTTGACCGATTATTTGCATAGTGCAAACAGTAACTGCACTTCACGGTATTTCAACCAGTTCTCTGGTGTTCCAGTGATTCCTTCCATTATTTTACGCTGAATTATTCAGACCGGCGCGGGGCCGGCATTTAAGCGCATTATTCTGTTACGCAGTTTATTTACACTGGCCGATGCTATTTGTTTATTCACTATGCAATCTATTTGCCATTTATGAACAACGCCAGTAGGCATAAATGTCGTTAATCGCTTGGTACGATCGAAGGGTAAGTATTTTTATGCCTCAATGTTTACATATTAATAACCATAATTACTCGTTTATCTCGCTGGTTAAAATTTATTACAATGCTGACCGTTAGGCAGTGTAGATAGTAAACCAAATTGCATAATACTTAAGTGGGTCATATGATAAAAGTCAAAAATTTCATATTAAATGAGATGCAAAATTAATGCGCTCATAATTTAATTACAGTTAATAAGGCTAAGAATTTTTTTTTGGAATTAAGAGCTAATATTAATTCCTATTGCAAACATTTACCAATTAAATTTTCTAACTAAAATGCATTAATTGCAATTTCTAACATTTAACACGTCGTAATAACAAAAACGAATAATAAATATTATATTGTAACTTTCCTAAACATTTACTCTGAAAATTTAATTTAATTTATTTTTTTTTATGATTGAAATGAGCTTCCAGCAAGTTCCTTTACTTACAATTATCGTAGCTATAGAGAATGTGAAAATAAGCATGATATGAGGGGTCATAGCACCCATCAAAATGAATCCACCTTACACTTAGCGCGAGCAGCAGATTCTGACCCGCGGAATATTGTTATTTAAAGCGAAGAAAATAATTTAATAGGTCGCGTACTCCATAAAAGCGAGCGGCTCTTTCTTCTCTCCCAAAGCATGAAATTGTTCGTGGAACAAGTTTATAAGAGTATGCCGCGCTCGACATGCTTAGAAATAAAAAACCACGAAATTGCATTATAAAATGAATATATTACAGGAAATTTTTGCTGTTACCTATAAGGTTTACCCACGACGCTTCGGCATCAAACCAACGCTTGTAAATTGCAAATTCAGCAAATAAACTTTACGGGCCCGATGTTAAAGTACGTAAAAGGATATTGTGAGTTTATTTTTGCGATCGGCGTAAAAGTTAGATTGGCATTAAACTGAATAAGCATCAAGATATTATAACTTACGATAAAAGGAAAATAATGGAACGATAAATTTTGTAGACGATCGATCTCTCGAAAATTTTCATCTTAAATAAATTCGCAATAATTTTACAGCTATAGCGACCGCGACAAATGAACACCTCCAACGTAAATCTAGAAGTATAAAATTGATTTTAAAAGATAAGGCAAGCAGCGCGTCACTTTCGCATTACATTTGAAAAGTCGTTCGAGTTTTATATCGAAGTGGACGATTTCTGCACTCGCATCTGCAGATTAAAAGAGTTGAAATACAAAAAGCGAGCGCGAATAACTTTTTGTTTACAAATAAAATTTTTCGGAAACTCCGGGAAATCTCACTGCAGCCGAACAAGTACGGCGAAGAATCCGTGCCGAAGTTAAGCATTGGGGGGATGCAGAGTGCAAGCAATGATGAATGTCGGGTGTCGGTTATTGCTTTGCGTGCGAGAAAAGTCCTCTGATGGATGGCCGAAACTCGTTAAACTTTTTGGCATTTATCGGCCCGCCCGACCGAAATGTACGTACGCGAGAAACATTAGCTGAAAATTTTATCGCCAGAAACTTCTGCCCTGCTTTTTTTTGTCTTCTTTAAAAAAAGAAAAAAGAACACATCCATTCGAGCTGATTCGACATATTTTTGCGAGCGAGTTACTCAATTCGTTGGTCGGAATGGAATCTCTACGTATCATCGACTTTTATGTTGGAATGCTTGATTCTGAACGGCAGTATTTCAAATTGAAATGTAGATCGAATGTTTTTTATTCAATTATCACGCTTGCAATGAATGTACTATAAGAAGAATATATTATTTTTTAATGAAAATTTATATTGAAAGAAAACAATATAAATATTTTTATATCTGTATTTTTTCTGAGCACGAAGTCTGAATTGTTGTAAAGGAATTAACTGAATAATGGTGATATGAAAATAATAAATTTATTACTCATTAACTACACTACAATTAATTTAAAGCCTGCTCAACTTATAGACCTTTACTGTATCTCATTAGAGGGGTAAAAAATCTCATAATGTAGACGCAAACGTTGAACTTGTCTAAACTTACTTTTATCTTTTAATTATCTTTAACTACACTAATGCAATTGTCATAAAAACTTTAATTCCCCACAGCCATAGCGCAGGCAGGCGGAGCTTGAAATGTTCAATAATCCAGTACCTCATCTAGATGTGCCTCTGTAGTTAGCGAATCTACATGCTACTTGGATTTAAATTACAAATCATTGCGCAAAGAGTAAAAGTCGCAAAATTGAGTGCAGCCGTAGAATTAAATCCATTTGATATGTATTCCAGATTAATTATCACCTTTAAATTAAGCGGAATAATATTGCAAGTGTTATAATGTATCTTCGTCGTTATTTGCATTATTGAAAACGAGCGTATCGTTTGATCGACCTATGCACGGAAAGCCGAGTGCGCAGCGTGCGTTTCAAATATGTAACAAGCAGAGTTTTCCCTCGTCGAACGATACTGGCAGCTGCATAGTAGCCCTGTACTTCGTGGATTAGCGCGCCAGTTCGAATGCCCAAAACATACTAATCTTAAGCGTTTTCGTATCCATTAACAGCGGATTTCTCTGATAAATGTTCAATCCCCGTAGGATAGTCTACCTTAATCCCTTGTTAATTCAATATTTTTAGAGCAAAAAAAACGGATCGCGATTATCTGTAAGCTTAATATTAAGCTCAACTATTAATTAAACGACGATATAAATTATTTTCGACAGCTCGGCGATCCTTCTTGAACCCTTTTCGCCTACACTGAGATAAATAATTAGTAAAAATTATGATATACTTTGTAAGACAGTGGACGTAGACTGCCATTCGGAAAAAAAATTGTAATAAAATTTATCAAATAGTATTTGACAGTTTCAACATATATGCAGTCAATTTAATTAGAAAATATATTATTTCTGGGATGGATGATTTCCAAAATGTCAGTGTGTAACTACTCTCCCAGACAGTGTAAAAATTTTAAGCGAATATTTCTCTGAGTGCTGAGTAGGAAGAAAACCCTTACTCACGTAGATTTAAAATTAAGAAAGATATACATATATCTCAAAAGTTGTAAATTTAAATGATCATCGTGTACTACTTGGTAATAACATACGGTTCCTCCACCCTAAAAAAGGGAAGCTTAAATTAAAGAAAAAGAAGAAGCTGAACATTAAATTGCGATAAAATACTTTCGCTCGGGCAAAAGGAATTAATCCTTCTTGCTCCTTTGCACCTAAAGAATGAGAAAAAGCTAAATTTCTCGCTGGTACAAATATATATAGATATATATTTTCAGTAGAGATTGTAATTTCCAACGTTACACATTGCTCGCCGCTGCTGCAGTATTTCAGTCTTTACAATGGTCTGAATCGCGGCAAGGATAGATCACCTCAGCCGAAACTATATTTTCACCCGAAAGGACCGCTAACGTCTCGGCGATTATTTTTCAGCCGAACGAAAGCTCAACCGATTAAAGCTCTATACGCAATCGGCGGCGGAAACATTTTTCATCCCCCTCGACTCCGTCATCGCGGGTGTCCAGGAATAGATCCGCGGCGTCGCGGCAGGGGGTAGGGGGTGAGGATTAGGCGCGACAGGCCAGCGGCGGTCAGCGTCCAGCCGCAGCTAATAAGCCTCCGTATGATCGAGGCTGACCGAGCCTAACCGGTCGGCGCGATATTGCGTGGCGGGCGGTCCTTGTCGCGCCGAGATTGCCACTTTAGCCACGACACTTTCTGCGTCGGGCCAATATCGCCGCCGGCCGCCAGTCTCGCCGATCGGGACAACCGCTAATTGTTATTGGAGGCGTTAACCAGCGGCGCCGTTTCCGCGGACACCCCCACCCCATCCCCTCCCCTCTGCCCGTTGAACTCTAATCAATTCGAGGCCAGTCGGTGCTTTTCTCTATGAATTGCTTCCGTGAATATGCAAGCCTTCGGAAACTTTTGCGAGTCGCTCGTTTTCTTGCCTTGATGGGTAGCTTGTTTGGTAAAAGTTAACGTTTCTTTTCAGGATGGAGTGAGCATTGGTCTGCGTGAATTTTTTTTAATTGTTTAGTTTGCTAGCGATAAATTAATTTACGTCGATAGAATATTTCCATGAAATCTGACAAGAAAATCTGTACAGTATTTTAAGAGACTAAGCAAAGGTTATCGAGATTTACTTATTTTGTATGCTATATTTTATGAGTAAATATCCCGCTGATAATCGTTCCTTCACGTGTAGATCTAATCGAATAGAATATTTTTTTAACATGACAATTTGTAATTACAATATTTACAAATATTCATAAAAAAACATATAGAACGATACAATTTTTTTCTTATAACAAATAATACTTAATAAGGAGATATATATATGCATGATGTTTTTGTAATTTTTACGGTTACATTTATGTTCGATAAAAACTGTGAATCAAACAACTCTTCTAATTGACTATTAATTTGTGATTTAATAGATGCAAAATAGTTAATAATATTTCAATAAAGTTATAAATATTATCGATATTAGCCTAATAAATGCAACGAAACTGATTTAATTACAAAATTATTATTAATATATAAAGGTTTACTCTTCAATGAAAATCTTTATAGCATTTTATAGCACACAAATTACATTAAACATAAATATTCTCTCATCTGGATGTTTGAAAAGCCCCATTACTTTAGTAATACAAAATCGACGTTTTAATATTAGGAATTATAGAACGAAAATTATTGAACTGCATTACTTTCGCGTCTAGCTTAAATTAACAATTGAGCTGGAAAAGCCAAATAGCAAAATTGGCCGAACTATTAACAATTCAGGACTATGCTTATGTCGGGCAAAGTTCTGAAGTTGAAACAACATGAAAAGTTATAGCTCTCGAAATTTCCATATTTACGAGAGAGAGAAAGAGCGATAGAGGGGGGGGGGCATTGGGAGCCAGAGAGGGAGAAATAAATGAAGTAAAGCCGGTACGAGAGAAAGAGACAGCGGTGAGGCGGGAGGGGCAGAAGAAACATCACGTCGAGCGACTTCTTGGCAAAATGTACACCGAGCACTCAAGATAATGTAAGCGATAGAGCCAACTTTTTCGTTTACAACGGCTCATCATTTCCTCCTATTTCATCCTCGCTTTTTCCCTCAGCGCGAAAAAACGGACGCTGGCTGCTCGTGACAAACAGGAAGTGCCACAAAAGGGGGGCGCGATTGAGTGACGTGAAAAAAAATGACCGAAATCGAGGAAAGTCGGTGGAGCTGGACAGAGTCCGAGGCTCGAGAGCCCAAGGTCGAATCCGGGAGAAGCGATAACTGGGTGAGTGTATTGAACAGCCAGCGATATGCCTAATTGCGAGGGAAAGCTTTGTTTGTTTTGTACCGCTTCAAAGAATCAGCATATTCGTGCATTGTGCACCTGCAATTATAATATTTTGCATGTTCGACCGAATGCTTAATGAAAGAAGAAGAACCGAATGTTATTGAAAGAAGAATATTTTTCAGCGATAAATAATGCAGACGTTCGATAATAATCATTAGGTGAATTCAAGGATGTTATAGATCATCAATAAAAAAAAACGTAATATTGATCTTTTAAATAAGTATGTTTTATATAACTATTTAAATGATTTGCTAAATACCTAATCATTTCCCACTTAGTCGATTTATATAACATTTAAATTAAAATCAGCACACTGAATAATAAATAGGACTACACGTCATTTATGCGTAAATGAGTCTATCTCAAATAATTCGAAAAGTTGCGTAATAAAAAGTCAATTACTCAAAAAATTTTAATCAGTGATCGAAAAAGTAATAATTTAGTTATTAATTTTGAGCAATGGGTTACATCAGAACATCAAACCTCTTAAATTAAAATTCATGATTTTATAATCAGGGGAAAAATGAATGACTAAATTAATCATTATACAAATTATAGAAGTGAAAAATGAGTTTACATTAATTAAATATTAATTGCAAATTTTCTCATTTAAAGTGGTTTGTGATTGACATCGCAAGTGCTGTCCTGATAATTTACTGACTTCATTAATATTACGTTCGTTTAAATGCAGTAAAAATAAAGAAGTTATGTTTTTATCTGAGATGCGGCACATAAATTGCCTCAATTCAATATAACTAAAAAGTAGAAAGTAATTAATATAATTTAACGAAGCAAATGATTGAAATTGTAATTGAAGCAGTAAAGCAACAGCATCGCGTAGTAAAATAAACGTACAGTTACGCGAAAGAAAAATTTCTCTGAGCGTGAATGCATGCGAGGAGAAAAAATTTAATATAAAAGTTACTATAATTTTTTATAACGCAGTACCAGGCTCGAAAACTAAACAAATTTACTAGACAGTATAAAAAGATTTGCTACACTTACAGAACTTATACCTACTGCAAGACTAACAAATTTTGCTATACTTTCTAATGTTATTTTACTACACTTTCTAGTAACATTCCATTACACTTTCTAATCAAATTTTGGATTTTTCGAATCTGTCTCTGTCTTAAAAAACAGTACAGTAATTTTTACTAAAACTTTTCTCTCCGCGTACACTCTCTAAATCTGAAAATGCGAAATTCACTTGGAAAATGTGAATAGTCACAAATTATATATGAAAAATGGTTGACACATTCAGCACGTGATTGGCTTTTCACGTATTAAATGTCACTATTCACATTTCCAGTTTCACACGGCACACTTATATAATTTGTACACACCGCGGCTTGCGCTCAATTGTCGATAAGAGTCTCGCAAGAGCACAGCCTCAAATGAATCCCCACCTGATCGCTTAATACGCCGTCATTATTAAACGCGCGAGAAATTGGAAAAGCAGCGCGGCGCGCGCGCCCAAGCCAGTCGCAAGTAGCACACATCAATATTGCGTCAGACTCGGCGCGATAAAGAAGCCTCGGCCGATGCCAGCAGGGGGAAATTCATCAAGCGCGCTACAAAGACCGGGCATTAATTACACGCGAGGGTACATAAGCCCAGGAGGAAGTGTCGAGGCGTCCGTGGGTTTACCTTCGCGCAAAGACACATGCACCAGGCAGAGGAGAGGAGAGACGGAGGCAGAGACAGCGCGCCTCGCAGTCTTTCCACCTGTGTGCCGGCCCCACCCTAAACAGCTTTGTCGAGGGCGCAAGCTACTAGGGGCTTTGTGGCGAAGGGTAAATATGCCGTGGGAGCGAGACAGTCCACCGCAATATATGTACACGCGGCAAGTGTTTTCCCACGACTCGGCCGGATACACCGCCGGCTGCAGATTTATCTAGGGCCCGCTCAGGAGGATTTTCATTTTCGCGCGCTCATCCCACTGACCCCCGCCCAATTTTTAAAAACTTTCACTCGTCGGCAAACAAGCGGACTATCAAAAGCCGCTTTCCACGGGGCGCGCCTCTATACGACTGTTTAACCATTTCCATTGTGAAGGGGGTAGATGGTCGACCGGGCGGAGAATAATTCCTTCCCCCTCTCCTCTGCTTTCTTTTTCATCGCTTCCGCAGGTATCTCGAGCGAGGGAGAGAGAAGTGGCCGCTCGATTTAAGCCCCGCCGTGGCCTGCTTTTGACAATATAACGGAGGAGTTGGCCGTTTTCTCGCTCGCTTCCTCCCTCCCCAACGGCGCGGCTCTCATCCGGTCTTTTGACTCTTTCTTTCGCACGGACGCCCGCTGGAGGACTACTGCGCGAACGTCCGGATGAATAACGGTGCGAACTTTTTTTCGAAATTAATATCGAGCGGCTTTAAAATAATTCTTGAAAAATCGCCGATCGCCGTATTGAATTTCCGAGCCGTCGTGGTGCATCACATAAAAGCTCTGCCAAAAAAGCCCCGACCGAGCATCCGGCCCCGTCTATCTGTCTATTTATCTATCCTCCAGCTACCATATCTCACATCCTCCCCCACCCGTCGTCCATTGTATCGTGCCAATAGAATTTCGTTCTAGATCATTCGGACAGCTCGGCTCTCGCCTCGATCCACTCCTTTTTTTTCCCGGCTATTTCTCCCGGCGCTTGACCCCTCATCCTTCTTCGAAATATCAACTGTCAGTCGGCGAGCCACTCTTCCTCGACCTGTTGTCTGCTTGTCTCAACTTGCCACGGCGCGTTTATTTGAATCTTCGTGAAAGCAAAGAAAAAAAGCGCCAAGTTGATGTACACAAGTGAACTCGGAGGAACTTTGAGCTTCGAACTTGGCGGATTAGACCTCGAGGAGGAAAGGCGGGGCTGCATCAGCGAGGCGCGGCCATACCATTTGCATCTCGCTGGAAAATATGAAATCGATCGATCGCCACCTACTCCTCCTTTTGCTCGCTTAGCTGGTGCAATTACGTCAGGGCGCAATCAATCGTTTTATTAAGGAACTCGGCGGCGCTAAAAGCTCCTCGGCGTTTTATTCATCGCGCCGACCGAGCGAGTGAAATATCGCGTGCACTTCCGAGACAGTGATCGAAGCCTTAAGGAGGAGACGAAAGTTTGGCAATTAGCGCGCTAATGGTCAAGGACTGATTCGCACCGATCAACTCAGGAATCCATTCGTTCGGATAGTTGGAAGCTCCTGAATGGAAATGAATCTAAGGCAGACCTGGCAAGGTGCCTTAGCGTTAAATTGAGGCATATTTAAGAGTACAATATGGAAAACCGACGAAACACTAAAAAATCTCAGGTGACATCTCAGTTAAGAAGTTTGAAATTTATATTAATCTCAAGATTTTATCATTAATTTTTAGTATTCTTTAAAGGCTAACATTCTGTGCCAATGACCACAGTCTACCAAACAGACGATCTAAAACTTTGTATATGGATTATGTAATATTTTCTAAATTGCAAAAAAATCTTATTTGAGATATCACGTGCGATCTCACTTGAAAATTCTTTTTTAATTTAAAATGAAGAAGTAGTTATAAAGTTTTATATTATGTGACTTCTTCCCAGAGAGAAATTTTTGAGTACCTTTTACTAATTCAATAAATTGGTTGCAAGTTGTTAATCCGAGAAATTTTACTAAACTATTTAATGATTTCCAGTAGAATATTAAACATTGTTTCATGAATATTCAGTAATATTTCATAACTAATTCATGAATAAGTCTCGAAATGTCAGTCTATGATCAAAGTACCTTTACTACATACACATTAAATGTTTACTGATCTTTTAGGAAAAAATACTAAAACATTTCTCTCTTTACCATATCAAAATGATCGCACCATGAGAACCATTTTTACATTAAAATTCCATTGATTTTTTTTTTACAAAGTCATAAGACCTAAGCATGATATTTCAGTTGAAATTTCTATAAAAATCTCATTTAACATTTTTTAGTAGGTCAGGTGAACAAGCATCCATTATAAAAACTTTCTAAAAAAGTCTCATGTAAAATTTTTTAGTAGATCAGATGAACTGGCATCCTGATGAGGCCCTCACGTAACCACATAAAATTCTTACGATCATTTCTTCTACACGTGAGGCCTAAGCGTAATATTTCAGTTGAAATCTCTACAAAAATCTCACCTGAGATTTTTTAGTAGGTCAAATAAACATACATCCTGGACGAGGTCCTCATGTAGCCACACAAAATTCTTATGGCCATTTTTAATAAATCAAAGGTGGTCGATCAAAATGATCGCGACGGCCTAGTTTCACCAGAGTACTCCAGATCATGGCTCCGTTCCTTCTCAGCGGCTGCACGCCGCGCGGCTCTGGCTTTTGCGATTGCATAATGCGAGCCGAGACGACGTCGACGCGTTGTATTTAGCGGCGCCGCCCGAAAGATTTGCATCGCCCGGGCTGGCCCGGCATTAGCAATTCAAAGTGGCCCCCGCGCGAAATGACGGAAGATTCGTTCCCTCTTCCTTCGCCCGCTGCGTATAATTGTTTTCTGGCCCTTTAACGAATGCATGAGGAGAGCGCGGCCAACGCCGCCACCGACCCTCGCCTTAATTTCATTTAATTCTCTTTTATTATGACCCGTCCTCCCGCAGTTTTTTGCGCGGCGGGCAAACATTTATTTTAACCCGTCAAAACTCGGCCCGCGTGGACGTTACACCGTGTCATATTTACGAAGACGGTCCCGTCTTAACGAGACGTGAAATCCATGAATAGAAAATCTTTGCCTTGCCGACTGGGGAACGTTTTCTTTGTTATCTTGGAAATGAACACAGCTGCTGTGTTTTTTTTTTCGTAAAAAAAAAAAAAAACACTTGGTATTGTACTACGAAGTGCTGCGAAGAATGTCTGCAATTTCATTCATATAACCACGGAGGGACAATGGCTTGAAACATTTTTATACATTACACTTCAGAAATTTCAAACTATTATTCTCGCTCGGGTATGAATGAAATCGTTTGAAATTGAATGCAGACATTTTTTTTCAACAATACCTGGCAATACAAAGAACTTCTTTTTTACCGGGAATTTTTTTTTCAATTTTTTATTAACAAGTGCGCTCTGTTCTTTGGATGTACATATGTGATATATTTGTAACTAGAATTATTGTATTACTCCACAGAATGATTTTTTCGTCATGTTTCCAAGAATACACTGTACGATTTTTGCGGCGCAAATTAAATTGTAGTCTGTGAAATCTAAGTATAATGGAACTACTAATTCAGTTAGCTAATCTTTTTTTAATGAAAGGATAAACAAAACGTCTAAGTTGTTATTATAATTTTTTAAATTAAAATAATTATCATCGGTTGTAATCTATGCGTACGTTCGGAATATTTTTATATATAGTTTAAAAAGTAATAAATTAAAAACATAATTAAAATCTAATTCCACCTCAACATTTCTGGTTATTAACTTCTGCAGAATCTTATTATCTATGATTTTCAAGATAATAAAGCCTCATTAGTTGCGATTATATGAGCGTATTTATGCACAAACATCGATAATACGTTGTTATCTCGAATAATAAAAGCTTAAAAGAAGAACCTAATCCAAGAAGTTACTAATTTCATTTTCTTCTATTAATATTAATAAGAACATTAATAGATGTTAAAAGGCTTTCTTAAAAATGCTGAATTATTTTAGATTAAGTAGATCAAGTACATTTTTTTTAAATGTACACATCACAGGAGTCAATAATTTATGGGTAGATAATGGACATTTTACAATCCGTATACATTAAAGTCACAAATCATTGAGATACATATTTGAGATACAAAGAATTTCCACATTTTTATGCCTCACAATACGGGAACCTCTGCTTATCTCTTGAATTTTTATTTACTAAAAAAAAACTTTACAATCAAATTCAAAAGCACCTTCTGATTCAGTTGATCAAATTTGAAACAACTTGTATTCTAAAAATATCTTGCCAAGAATCTCTCTATAAACAACATAACTCCCAAACATTCTGTGAGCACAAAGGACCAGGAACTCCAATAGAATTTTTTCTTTTTTTTTTCACCCCAAATAATTCTATCGACCTTCCGGCAAAAGAAAAGTGATTGCAAAATTCTACCGGAAACTTTAGTCCCGTTCGAGAATCCGCATATACGCGCAAATGAGTGATAAAAGAAGAATTTGAAAGAAACAAGTGAAACAGCTAAAGCAACCGTCAGACGGACGGGCGACCGAGCGTAAACTAACGGAGGCTGCGGCGAGCTATAACACTCTCCCATTTTTAATTAGCTCGTCGGCCTTAAATAATTCGGTCTAATTTACAACTTAAATATTATTTTTAATTCCCGTGGCAAAGGCGGCGGCAGCCGGTGCCGACTGAGTATTATCTCCGACCGCAATACCTGCAGAGCCGTCGCGACTACGCGATAAATACGGCGAATATTGCAGTCGCGCGTTTTCCCCCTCGCTCCCGGCCATTCTCGCTCCTTCTGCATTTTGAGCCCGGAGTGTCGGTGACGCCCGCCCCTCGTAAACGCGGCGGTAGCCCTTTTATTTATTTTCCGTACGAGACGCCAACCGCCGAATATTTTCGACCCACATTCGCTTCAAGGCGCGCCGTCGAATTTATTCGCACTTTTATTTTTCCACGGTATTCCTGCGGGCATCGCGCGCGGCTTTTATTTACAAGGCCAGGCGCAGTCGATAATGCGCCCCGGTGCGTCTTAACTCTTTGCGCTTTACTCGTTTTCCATGGGAATCAACTTATTTGCTATTCTCTTTCTTTCGTCCCTACCCTCGGACATTTTTTATTATTTTTGTATTTTGCACGCTACTGGCACGCTTTTCCCTCTATATGCTAAGTGAAAGACGACTTTTCAGAGGTGCATAGCATACACTTTAAAAGCTATCAAAAAATATCACTTTATATCTGAAGAACACGTGAGTGCGCACTCGTCTCTTTGAAACGTTGCGAAAATGCGACTGACGTTTCCCGAGGTCGTCGAAATATGTCAGAAAGGATTTCTATTGGATTTTTCGTAAAATAAAAAAGAAAAAAAAATCCACCGGTCTACACTGCATTGCGAGCAAAAAGAAGTCACGTTCAAGGAACAACCCAAACTGCCCATGTCCATCCTTCAGCTGGCCCGACGGACGTTTTTATTTAGCTCTGCTTATCTTCTGGGAAAAATCGCCAAAAAAATGCGGGGTATCGCCGAGCAGAAAAAACGTATTCGAGTCAGGCGAAATTGAAAAAAAAATGCACGCGTACTGTTCAGTCCGGCGCATAGTTTGAGAAGAGAGTAGTCGCTATTTCAAAAGCTGCACGGTGAGGAAAAAAATGGGTTACAAATGAATCGACATCTGATCCCACATTCCGCTGCCTACTTCGTTATACATTCGCGACGAGGCCAACAACGCGCGGCACAGGATAGCCAAATAAAAAAGCACAAAAAAAAAAAAAACGAAACTCACCGAATGAAAAGTTTTCCTGATTTAGATCGGCCGGAGCGGGCGCCCGCTCCGCGGATCGTGTCAAACTTCCCGAAATCATAATTCAGAATCTCTCGGCTGGTTTTTCGCGGGCGGCGCTCGACGCGAAATAAAGAGCTGAATGGATAGAGAACGAGAGGGCCGCAGATTAGAGATATTTATGCTCTACTAAATCACCCCCTTCGTGTCTTCCTCGTTTTTCGGCCTCAGGCGGGGATGACGGATCCGGATGTCGGGCCACGGCGGCGCGAGCATCTCGTAAAAAAAAAATATTTTATGCCGAATGGCTTATTCCAGAAGTAAAATGTCCCGAATCGAAGGGCCGCGATAGTGGATTGCGGAGAGGCGCGTGCCCCTTTCAAAGCTGCTAGCGATTGTGGAGGTAATTAGATTCAACGTGGTGTGGTAAGTGAGTGCGAGTGGGGCATTGTGCTTCTGCTGCCTGCGAACTTTTAATCAGAACGAGAGAAGTTCGCCGAACAAAACGCACCCATTGATTACGCTTATTTGCATATAGTAGTGGAAGTCGGTCGCGCGCTTAACAAATCAACTGTACTAAGTATATCATTATCTACAGTTAAAAAGCGTGGATCTTCGGATGTTCACACGATTATCATAATTTTTTTTTACAATACTGTATAATAGTTAATTGAAAATGTTTTTTATGTAAAAATGAATTCAAATGGTCCTCACGAATTTTTTTCTTTTATACGATTATAATGCGGGAACCAATTAAATATCTGGTATCACTTTTAGAATCATCGTTTCTCGGAAAAAGGATTATACTTCCAGCACTAATTAAATTAAGAACTCTGCTAAAAAAGGTCACACGATCATATGATTATTTTATAATTATCACCGTATAATTTAAAGTGTATAACGCATGATTATCGCGTGATTTTCGCATGATTTGCAAATTATTATCGAATGATTCTCGTATGATAATCACTACGTGTTTTTCCAGGGTAAAAACTAAAGCTTTCTTTCTCTAATTAGATAATCATCTCATCCCTGTCACAACAACTATATGTAGATTATATAATTATCGCACGATTGTCACAGTGATCGAGTGATTACCAAACAATTATTGCAAATATTAATAATATTATTATCATAATAGTTCTTTCAAAAAGTGGTTGACGTCGGTACTTCTAGACTCATCATTCCTGAAAAAGAAATAGCGTTTTCAGAGAATATCATTTAGACAAATATACACTGACAGTTATTACGGTATTTATACTCTAGCTTATGTATTTTCGATGTGATGAGATGAATGGGAAAAGTGTACCTTCGATCGAGTACTAACGCAATTATCGAGGTTAAAACAATTTGGAAATTATGTACGAGATTCTGCTTTCTACTTATATCGTCGCTTTGAGCCTTCCAAAATTAGAGAGCGTCACTAATTCATGAACATAATTCGAGATGCTGTTATAAATATTATAAGAATCATCGCTAAAAAGGTGCAAAATGTGCATTTTTTTTAATTATAACCACGCGATTGCCAGAAAAGAAGGCAGACGTTGCTGGAACTTGTCGATTATAATTATAATGGAGAAATCTTTCAAGTAATTACCGATAATGGATTCTGGAAGTTAATCGAGGCTATTTGCGACTTCCAATTCGGAGATACTGAATTTATTTTTCAAGCGAGTCAGCGATAATATTTCCAAAGATAATGCACATCACACGCTCCGATAGATTCCGTAATTCAGCATCCGGAGCGAAGTGCGGCTCTCACGCAGCCAGTAATCCTGCCTATGCCGAGCTCAAGCGATTTATATTTTATTCATCGTAATATTATATTGATCCCCTTGCCCCTTTTCCATTTTTCTCGCGTTCCAAACTCGTTACATCGGACATTCTGCCGTTAATACGTCAGTTAATAGGCAAAAGGCTATCTCGATGTAAAGTCTCGCAGATACCTTTAATCCGCTCCGTTAAGCACTTCATATATGAAGTCGCTCTAGTGTAACACTGTAAATCTTCATCGCAGAGCTTGTTCCTACTTTCCCCTATTTGGAGTGTAAAATGTTTCCTGATTATAAACTTCGATTAGAATATGAATAGTGGTCGCCATAAAATAAAAAAAAAAGTGCATGGTGAAAAATGTTATACTAAAAATTACTATTTTTTTTAGCAATGGAAGGCCATACTTGTAATATGAGAAAAATTAGCATATTTTATTTTAAAATTTACAATATGCATAGTAAAAATTAAACAAATATTTATTAATTTTTACTAAAATGATATTAAATTTTAGAATAAAACATAATAATTTTTCTCATATTAAAAGTGTACCATCCAATTGCTTAAAAATATAGTAATTTTTAGTATAACACTTTTCAAAAGAGTTTCTTAGACTACATATGAATAGCAGAAGTCAAAAATGCTTTTATAATCTTGTAAATATGAATAAGTAAAAATCATTTTGAATAAGCGTATATGAATATAAATTTACTCATACAAAGTAAATTTTAAATTCAGATTTACATGCAACGTCAATTAATTTTTTATTGAACGACACCGTTTTCTTTTTAAAAAGAAACATTTGGACTTTATTTTTTTTCATCATATATTCGAATAATATAAGACAGTTGCTTTTAAAAAACAATTTATTAGATTAGTCACTAAAATATTGACTTGTTACAAAAACTGCTTTAACATTCTTTGATTTTATTTATTTATTTATTTTCTTTCTTTTTTTTACTATATATTAAAATTTCCATTAGAAAAGTTTGTACTGGAGTTTCAATAATAATTGAAATTTAGTGTACTTTTACGACAGTGCGCGAGTGCAGCTTTTTATTTAAATAACCATGAGTTGTAAACACGCAAAGAAAAATGAAAAGGCTTGTAATGCTCCCGGAAGGCAGTTCCTTTACATATTTTACCTGACTCAAAGTGCAAAAAAAAAATTTCCTTCGCTACAGAGTACGAAGCGACAGAACAGCTTATCACATCTTAAGACAAGTTTCGAAATTTCTGCGCGACAATCCCGGTAGACGTCAAGTCTTTCTTGCAATATTCACTGTAACTTTGCGACCTGTATTTTGTGCAATTGTCAATTAAACTGCTTATTAATAAATTAAATTTGCCGCAAACTATTTTCTGTAGATTATTCACAAAATTCAATTTTAGAGTCACCAAAAAAAAACGTAAATGTTATACTGCGCGGAAAATTTATATTTAATTGATTTTCAAGAAAAAATAAAATTGTTGGCTAATATTAAAAAAGCTTTAAAAAAAAAATTAATTTTTGTTATCAATATGTATTTCTCATCCGGTATAAAATTTAAAAAAATGAAGGGAATCGAAATTCTAGAGAGAATATTAAAAGTAAAATCTTTTTCAGAGAAGAGTTACACATCAATAATGATTATATAATAATGCTAAAATGATATATAATAATGCATAAAAAGCTTTTACATATCTTTTATTACGTATTAACAGTAATTACTTTAAATTTTATATATGAAATTAATCGCTAAAAATTAAATAAAACTAAAAACATATTACGTTATACTTTGCATCCAACAATTCTTTGAACAGATCAGTTGCTAAATATTAATCTACAAGTTTATTTATTTATTTATTTATTTTTTTTTTTTTTTTTTGAACCAGTAGTGCAGGTAACTTTACTGACCTCTTGTAGGATCTACCAACTGCCTTAACTGATTTTCAATAAATAAAATGAATAAAAATGAATTCTACCGCATTCATTACTAATCTAAACAAATAAATTACAGACCAAGTAGATTAGCACTCAATATAAACAACTCAGTAGACCACCGCGTATTTTCACTCGATCGATGTTAAGCGATCATTCCCTATTCATTATTTACCTTGAACCCCCGCTAACCAGGAGAGGCTTTATGCAAACGGTTTGTTATTTCGGAAGTGGCTCCCAGCAAAAAAAAACTCCAAAATAAAGGAAAAGCCCTCGCTCATCTCGGTGCGCGTTTTCTCGTGCGCCATATCCGCGGCGTAGGCCACGGCTTTTCAAAAAGAAATGTCGACGGTGCACTTAGTATGTAAAGAGAACGCAGAGCTTTTTCTCAAGAGCTCAGGCGCGTAGGGGTGCACCCCCTTCCGCGTCGGCTGCGCATCCACTTTATTTCATATTCAAAAGCTCGCAGAATTAATATTGCATTACGTGATGCGCTCGGCGGCGGCAGTGCAGCTGCAAGCTCCCACTCCACCTAATGTTCCGACACTTGTAATTATTAATAGCGGCGTCAAGCAGAGCGCGAGGAGGAGCCACTCGCTGCGGCTCTTGATTTTTCCCTCGACCCTCTCGCAGCTTAAACCATCGCCTTCGTCGTTGCGCTAATTGCGGCTAGATTATTTTTTTACGTGGGGTGTAATTTGAGTCTCTCGCTGATGTCGCCACTGAGATTTAATTCTTGACTCCTTGGGGAAGCGATGTATCTGCGAGAAATTTCGTAGATAAATATCTTGTGTAATTGATTAGAAAATTTTAACGTAAGGGATACGGATTTTTATCTATTTTATTTAGAAATTTTTAAATTTATATATTCACTGAGATTTTTTTTTATAAATGATTAAGATGAAACTCCCTGTTAAATGTTTAGTAAGTAGTTATATGTAAATGTTTAGTTGTACTGAAGATATTGCACTTGTTGCAAAGCTTTGAAATTTTATAAGAAAAACTTGTCAATGGAAAAATCACCTTTTAGCGGAGCTTTAAGCAATTTTTATAAAAGCGCTTCGTTATTCACACGCAAAATTCACCCGAAGCGAAGCTTTTCCATTTATACGAAAAAAACTCCGCAATTTTTACGGAAAAAATGTTTTTAACAAACATTTTTAATTTCTATATAATGCTTCGTAATTTTTACGAGAAATCACGTTCGACGAAGTTTTTTTAATTTAGAAGCTCTGTAATTTTCTATAAGAAAATCACCTTCAATTAAGCTTTTTTAACTTCTACAAAAAAGCTCTGTAATTTTGATAAAAAAAAACGACTTTGACCAAGCCTTCTAATGATTGCCAAAAAGCTCAGCAATTTTTACCAGGAGCATCATCGTAAATTGTGCAAAAAAAGCTGCATCATTTTTAATTTACAAATCTTCCCAGTTCTTACAATTGGTAAATACATCCTAACAGCCTGAGTACTATCCGTTTTCGCTAAAAAAAAATATTTTTTTAATATCATCTGCAAGCGACTTTAATTTACTCTTGAAAAAAAATTCAAAAATACGTTTTCAATACGCTCATCTTTTCCGCTTCCGGATATAAAATAATACATTTATACCCAAATAGAAAATCTGAAAAATCTCGTAATTCTCAGCTTCATGCGCTTTTATCAAAGACTTCACAAAAAAGCACGTGAACCATCAAAAGATTATCGCCAGGATTTCATGATACCTACAACTGCCCGCGTCCGCGGCACGCTCGTATTACCTTTAATCGGCTCGATTTTTAAATCCCCTGCTCGTGAATGGGCCAGCGCCAGAGAGGGTGGTGGCGAGCGCGTCCATTAGCTGGGGGGCTCTAATGTTTGTAGCGCCGTTGTCAAATTTGATTGGCGCGGCCCATGCAGCCGCGCCGCGATCGGCTATCGTGTCGCCGATCACGTCGCCGTCAGTGTAATCTAACGCGGCGTGCCGGCGAACACGGGCCCAACTTGCATTAAGCCTCCCCCACCCCCCGCCGAGATCAATAACACCGACTTATTAACGCACGTCGCCTTGTATACACCCCTTGCCCCCCTGCTCTGTTCAATTAGCCAACGACTACGCCGAGAGATAAAAACGGAGCGGTCGAGAATCTCGTTAGTTCTTCCAGTGTCAACTGCTCTATAGGGTGCACCGTAATGATATTATATTCCTGGTGAGATCCTGGAGTCAATTCGGTGATGTACAAACGCGTGATTGAAGGCACCTCAGGGAACGCGAGATCAACCAGGTGTCCGTCCATCCACGTATATTCATGTGTGTCTATGTGTATCTATGTATTCGTATATCCATGTGAGCATGTCTCCATGTATGTACCCTGTAAAAATGTATAAGTGAATTTCACATCGAATAAGTGAATATACACTAATTCTACGTGATAAGTCGCTCACTTAAATTAATGTATATTCATGTAGAATTAGTTTATATTCATTTATTCGATGTGAATTTTACTTATTCATTTTTAGAGAGTATACGTCAATTTATGTAATCGTGTATCCATGTATCCGCGCATCCATGTATCCGCGCATCCTTGCATTCGCGTATCCGTGTATCCGCGCATCCATGCATTCGCGTATCCATGCATGTCTGTGTGCGACTGTGCATGCATATTTCCCGACTAACTCTGGAATTTGCCAGCGAAAGAGATAATGAAATGACTTAAACACCCTTTTCCTGTCTATTTCTATTTTATTTACTTTCTGGTTAACTTTTACACGTCGATTCGTGGCAATTGCTCTTTGACAACTGAGCTTTCGTTTTTATTCATTCTTTACCGAACAGTTGATTGACGTTTTTATCAAAGTCATTTTACCTCTCTAAAAATGAATGTGTGAAATTAATTTGATAACTCATGCGATAAGCCATTCACGTGTATATTTACTTGTTTGATATGAATTTCATATTCATTAAGCGGGTAAAGAATTGTTTCCTCGTAAAAGAAGCATTGTGACAGTGAAATTTTAAGTTTTGTGTAAAGCTTAGTGGAAACATGTTTAATGGAGTTCTGAACACGAAAAACGTGTTTTTAGAAAATGCGTGTATGGATGCGCGCGTGTGTGTACACGATGCCTTGGGAACTACACATCAGAATTTAACCTCCCATAACTCATTATTTTTGTTTTTTAATTCCTAATTAGGGAAAAAATAATCATTTCAATCCAGCTAATTAGTATTTTTTTTTTAATTTTAAATTTTCGATTTTTTTCTATCATAAATAATAATAATCCCACACGTAACAGTGTGCGTGTACATGAATTTATCCGTGTGTGTGTGTGTGTGTGTTTTGTACGTGTGGTTGCGTGTGTGTATTTGTACGTGCGGAGTTGTCTGAATGTGTGTGTGTGCGTATTTGTACGTGTGGATGTGCGTGAATGTGTGTTTGCGTATTTATACGTGTGGATGTGCGTGAATATGTGTGTGCAGCAGAAGCTTCAGATGGAAAGCGAATGAATGATTCGCGCGTAAGGGCACGTAGTGCAATTGGACCGGCTGCGCGGCGCCGGATTCGAATCACGTCATCGGAGGGGTGAGTTGCCGCAGCGAGCGTGTCTAGTCCTCGGCTTCGCACACAACCCTCCAGACGTGATGCGCTCGCTTAATTTGGAGCCGCGGTGCCCTGGCTAAGATTAATAACACCTTGAGTAAGATCGAACCCAGGGAAAGCAGCGGGATACCCGAGAATGAAGCATGCCTGCTTCGAAATCGGTTTTGTCTTCTCATTAGTGGGGAAGAGAAGCTACGAGGAAAAAAAGGATATTATCTTTAATAATTTGCGAAGGATTATAGTGGGATAATCGTCCATCACATTTTTTTCCTCCTGATTACAGCTTTATTTACTTTTTTTTTCAATTAGGGGGTGGCTAAGTATAGTCGACGCTTCGTGGAGATGAGGAAGGGCACCGATGCATTTTAATTGGATTCTAATTGAAATAGAAATATTAAGAGAATATATATTTCAAAGATATAACACTTTTTCTGTAAAAACGGTTGTATTTTATTTTGCTGATATAATATTATTACACGTAAAATACTAATACGTATAATTGATTATTTTGTCGGATTAAAATTATTGACTAATTGTCGTGCATTGCATTCTCTTATGCTATTAAATTTTTGCCTGAAATTTTATTTATTTTCACGTCGGTCGATGGCGGTTTTAATCCTGATTATTTTAATGTTAATTATTGGAAATGGCATTTCAAAGCCTTTGTCGCTCCACATTAAGAAAATAAATGTATTTCACGTGGATTAATGGCATGAATTGGATTTCACCGATACTGAAAAAAAATCTGTTCCGAGCACAAGTAATGTAATTCAAACGATAAAATTTTAAATTTATAGGTTGAAAAAAATGTTAGTTCTTTATTTATTTTACCCTTGCAGTTTTTATATATGAAATTAAACGCGCAGTGCATCCTGCAAGAAATTAATCAGTATCTCGGACCGTAAACATTTTTTACACGCCGGTAAAAGATTTATTTGCACACGCACACGCATGAATCCGTTGCCTACGGTACGCCTGTAAATAATTAATTCACGCTGTCCGAGGGCACTAATGAAAAGCGACGGTAGATACAGAGCACAGGCCACCGGCAAAATTCAAGCGATCCCAGAGAACAGTCTCCTAAGCTACGAAAGAACCTGAAAATTAAAAAAAAAAGCTCTCGAAAGCTCGAAAGCAACCAACGAATCCCAAAACGTGTATTCCGTCGAGATTCCCAAAAGAAGGAGCTCGCAAACTGTGACGATCCGTCGAGCTGGTGATCTAAGACGGGTTTGACGAACGGAAAGGTCGACCCTTGGCGTCGGCAGTAAAATACTCGAAAGCCATTGGCAAGTAAAGAACCCTATAAACTTTACTGACTGGGAGGGGGGATTTTCCAGCCTTTTCCCATCCTATAAAAGGCTTTGCTCATGAGCTTCAGTTTTACCTCCTTTTTCCTTTCTTTTGTATCTGCATGGGTTATCAGACCACCTGTTCATCGTGAACCAACTTCGCAACCCTATAGCTTCATCTTATCTATCGCTAATTTTATTTACTGTTAAAAATTTTCTGTATCGTATTTATTTGTGCAAAGTTTTAGAATAAACAATTACACTCAGACTCGAAAAATAACAAACTTCTCTTATTCGAAATAAGAGATAAGCTATAATCAAGTGCAATTAATTTAAATTTAATTAAATAATTTGTACGCTGATATTAATTGGAAAATCTTGTTCGCATCGATCGGCGCGAGTCTCGGCACCGCAAGGAATTTCTATTTGAAATTTGACAATATTATATAACGATATTTTAACTTTACTGCATAAACTGTCTTTTTTTATCCTCTATTATATATGTCGCCTTCCCCAAAGACCACAAATCTTCTATATGCGCTATTTTCCATTTCCGAGCGGTTTATATCGAGCTGCGTGTTTCAATCGCAACCCAATAAAAAACGTTTCGGGGGAAACTGCCTCGCTGTCCTTCGAGACTTTTCAGCTGGCCCTGAATAATATATAAACAGGAAACAATTTAAGCCGCCGCTCAGCTGAAATCGAAATGTAAACCGTTGAAGTGTAAAGTGAATAATCAAAAAGTATTTTATCTCCCAAAAGCCGTTGATTTAAATTATTTTACGATGAGAGGTGTCCAGTTTCCAACGCGCACTCCGAGTTAAAAACTGCACCCTTCAAAATATAAAAAAAACAATTAAACTATCCTTAAATTATAATTATTTTCAAAAGATTTTTAAACAAATTTACTCTTATTTAAAAAATTCTAGAGGACTAATCATGGCATTTTATAACTTTCATATCATGAAACTTCATCATAACGATTATATAAGAATTTAATTAAACATTTTTTTATATCCAGATAGTCAGTGATTCAATAACGATTAAATAAATAACTTGTGATCGTCCGGAACGATGTTTTATTTAAATCGACACTTAAAAACAACACATAATTCAAAATAATAATAATTACCGATTAAAAGTCGAATTTAACTCTGGCGAATAACGACTCGACTGTAAAGTTACTTTACTTAAATAGCCCGTGATTACGCGGAATAAATACACCCCGATAAACGCATTACGGGAAAGAGGCTCTATTTGACCGCGAGTAGAAAAGCCAGAGTGTTTATTGGAATTTCCGGAGGCGAGATTTGCGCGAGCATTAGAAAACGCATAATCAGATTTCCGCAGACATTTTGCGCGGGTTCATAGGAGGCTCATCGCTTTCTCTTCGCTATGAGCACGGTCCAGCTGATAAATCATTAAAGTCGTTAATTAAAAAGTTTAATCAGTCGGGGGTCGTACGTGCACCTCTATCCGTCTCTCTCTAACTCTGACTCATGCTATCTTTCTTTCTCTCTCTATCTCTCTATATATACACATATATACATGTACATGTACATCTCTCGGCAACGGTTAATTTTAAAGTTGCAGTCGACCGCAAAACTCGTTGCACGTACCACGACCGCAGTACCTCGGGCCTTTCGCCGCTCTGCTCGCTGTAAACGCGTCGCCCGCTTTACAATGTAATACCCCTTTCCTATCGCGTCATCCCCGGTTCTCATTTCTCGAGTTGTTGCTAAAATCTAGCGAAAGCCGAGTGACGGCTGCTAAATTGAGATAATAAAATCGCGAGTAAGCGAAATTAATTATTTTAGCTTTTTAATAAAATTAAAAATATAGATGCAAGCTGTGTAACGAATTTTATAAGACTAGCTGTAAAAGAGAAAAGGCGCAACATCAAAGTGCTTTTTTTATTGCAGGTGAAATTTTAAAACAAGCGGCTTTCTTTCAATTGAGGTTTGAACGATATTTTTTTTAATTCTTTGGGAGTAATTTTAGGTAAAATTTTTTTAATGAATTAGTTTTATTGCATATGTTATGTAACCAAAAAAAAAGGTTTTTTAAATCGTTACATGCACCATTGTGAAAAAGAAATTATATTAATTTTTTAAAAGTGACTTTAACAAAAAAATTGATGCATGGATTAATTTTATTACTTTTAATATGCTGTATAAAAAAATAACATTTTTAATCGTAACATGCATCATTGTGGAAAAAAAAGATATTAATTATTAAAAGTCTCCGTACGTTATAATGCTTTTTAATTTGTTACGAAGACTTTTAATTATTAATATAATTTTTAATCCTATAATAAGCAATTTTCTTTAAATTGGAGACTTGAACGATTTTTTTTATTATTTAAAAGTAACTTTAACAAAAAATTGATGCATGGATTAATTTTATTGCTTTTAATATGCTGTGTAAAGAAAATAGCATTTTTTAGTCGTAACATGCATCGAAGTGAAAATAAATTATATTAATAATTAAAAGTTTCCGTTCATTATAATACTTTTTAATATTTTACGAAGACTTTTAAGTATTAATATAATTTGCAGTTAACACCGCAGGTACAAAAGGAGTATTAAATAATATTTGACTAAATAAATTTTTCAAAAGTTCTCTCAAATCAAATTTGTTAAAGATTGAACAATTCCTTCTCATTTTCCACCGTTCACCGTGTAAGTACCAATGAACTTTACATTTTTTATTAAACTTGAAAGTTTCTAAACTTCCTACATCTTTTCTACAATAAATAGCAGTGGTCCATTCATCTCATTCATTATTCTTTACTATTCTTTATTATTCACGAAGATTCTTATTGTTTACGCAGTTTAAAAAAACTTCAGTGCGCAGCAATTAAATCACCAAACCATTTATTCACGTTAAATTGCAGAAACTCCGAAAAAACAGTGAACTAACATCGCCCGGAATATTCAGGAAAGTAGGTAAATGTGAGAGGAGTCGGTCAAACGTGCCGGTGCACGTGTGCCGGTGGCTGGAACACCAAAACGGCTCGTCTCCTCTCGTGGAGTGCGCGGGCGCCGTCAGCTTGTTAGGACTAATTGCTAATCACGCGGCATCTCTCCTATTGTCGTCACTCGAGCGGAACTCAACTCCCAGGACGAAATAAGGCCTCTCGCAACTTATTCCATTACTCCGCAAACCCCGCGCCCCTTTTTTCCTTCCCTCAAACTATTTTATACCACATTTAATTTCTATTACACACTCCGCCCCGGCGAGCATTTGAATTGTAAATTCGTTCACTTCGTTCGACGTATAAGGCGATTATTAAGTAACTTTCGCGCAACTCGGCGCTTAATAGTCGGCGAATTATCGAATAAGCGGCCTTCGCCGCTGCGATCCGTAAAATTTTTTTAATGCCCGCCAGCTCCCCAACTTGGAGCGAAAAAAACTTTCCGCCAGCCTCAAACGGTTAAGTGGAGACGCTTCATGAAGATCCCGGCACAAATGATATTACTTCTCCTTCGATTTTAGTTCGGCCCTCTTTGTTCGCGATATTAATCTTTCGCCGCGCGCGCCAGCGAACTTTTTTAATTTTGTATCCAGATTATACTCAGCTGGACGTCCGACGACTTGTTGCCTGTGCTTGCCCCGCCCTTCTTTTTTTTTCTTTTTTTTTTACAGAGAAAATAAATAATAATAATACACCAGACTACCCCGTTAATCTGAAAATTTAACGCGATTATAATTCAGCATGAAGCAGTGTATATTCCAGGCGTCAAGCCCGCACGCGTTATAATGGCTACAATATATTCGTCACGTTATGTAGATTGGTGCGCAGGCGATTCAATATATAATTAGATGGGATCATCACTCATGGATTTCCTCGCGGAATAACGCGCACGCATATAAGGATATTTATGGCTTCGCGTGGGACATATAACCCGACCGTGAGCTCCACTGCTTTATGGCCTCCAGATTAGGAGGAAATAATTTACAGGCCTGAAAGTGAAACTTTTAAGGTCAATAAAAAATCCCTAGCCAGGTCCGGTCGGCGGCTGCTCGCTTAAAATAAAAAAGAAAATTGAATGAACAACCCTCGACGGAGCGGCGAGCGAGCGAGGCTCTGGCGTCCGGCACTGCCGCCACGTAGTTTCCACTTTAGCGTCCATATATTTAACGGTGAATTTAGCGGCCGGGGCGTCCCATTTCCGCGGTCTTGCAAGAACGCCGGCAGCACGGGCACATCGCATTATCCCGTAACGACCGTCACCGCGTCCCCGGGAAAGAGCGTCGATCGATTCCCGTCTTTATAAGGCTGCCTAATTGTTCGTGGGGATAATTCGAGTGGCCGCGAAGCACTGCTAGTTGAATCGCTGATACCAGCCGTGCATCTGATTTCGACTTTTTCCCGGCGATCGAGTCGAATCGATACGATTTGCTTATTTTCGTCTGTCGAAGGAATGTCACTATCAATTTGTTGGTGCACGGAGAGAAAAGTTTAGTCAAAATTACTATACTATTTACTAATGTAGGGACAGACTCGATTAATCGAAAATTTTACTAAAAGTTATCGTGCAATTTGCTAGACTTACAGTAAATTTTGCTACAAGTCTAGCACATTTTACCATACTTTCTAGTAAATTTTTTATTCGTCGAGTCTGTCCCTGCACTACTAAATAGTATAGTAATTTTTAATAGACTTTTCTCTCCGTGTGAGTCTGTGTAAAATTAAATTCATAAATTTTACAATTAAATTAAATTCATAAAACGTTATGAAAAAATATTTTGAAAATTTCTGATGGTTTGATGTCAGTTTTTAGAGAAAGCTGCATAGAGTGTATACTAAAAGCAGGTGCCAATTAGTTATTTGAAACATGATTCCATTTTTTTTTCGACGATATACAGCAGTTATTTCCGGGTATATTAGCTTTAAAAGAATTTCAGAAAATCCGACCGATAAATTTTCAGTGTCCAATTGAATGTGGCTTATTTTCAACTAAACTGTAGAGCACTTCTAATTTGATTGATTGTGGTCTGATCCGGCGATCAGCCTCACTACTGTTTTACATATGAGATGCAGTATAATGATTAGAAACGTATAAAAAAAAACAAAATATAACTTACTAAATAAAAAAAGTTTGTTTTGATTAATTCTATATTGCTAAATGTAATGATATTATAATCTTGAATACATATCAGTAATTAAAATTACTAAAACGTTATCTACTAATGTAATAACAAATTAATACTATACACTTACAGAAAATTAAAAAAAGATATTTGTAATGATTCTTTGTATGTTAACATTCAATGTTTGTATATTAAAATTTATATTAACATGTAATGATTTATTGTATCTTAATATTTACATGTAAATTATCTCCTACTACAGTATACTTGAAAGTAAAATGGAATAATTATACAATTAACGAAATTACGGAAGTCTAGCCTCCTTTTTTTTTTAACTTAGTAAAGGGGAGTGACGGATGGATGTCGATTAGTTCGAATGAACATCTAATATTGAACTAAAAGCTTCTGATTGTTTCTCTCTATTTTACGCGAGTAATACTTTGTTGTATACAGATATACCAAGTAGACACAGGCACATGGTGCACGATTAGATAAATGCTCCATCTTCGTGCGTGGGGGTAACGTCGACATTAATTTTGATGGGGAGTCTTCTGAACGATAAATGCCTGACATCATTTGTTATTTTTTTTTGCCTCGCGTATATTCGCAGTCCGGCTAAATCACGTACAACAAGCAGACTGTTTTTCCGGTCTTTTTCATATGATCCACAATTAATCTCTGGGTTGCCCTCTTAATTTTCCGGCTGCGCTGTGGGGACTTAATAAATCACGGAAGCGCATCTTAAACTTTTAATTTGTAGCCTCCCAGGAACAAATGTATCTGCCGTTTTATTCTTCCGGGCGAAAGTTTGTTTCGTTAAATTAACATTTGTAAATTTGAAGGAACGAAAGCGCATTGCTGAATAGCCCATGACTCGCGCTTTCAGCAAAAGGTAGACGAAGAAACTTCCGCCGTAAAATTTTAGCTCCGACTGAAAGAGCAAAGATTTTTCTCTCGCTAATAATTAAAAACAGAATTGCGTTGTATATAATAGATTATACTTTCTCCGTTTGAATTGCAAACGCGCGTTACGCCAATTTTTTTACGATGTCGTTTTTTCATATAAAAAAAAATTCAATCAAATGCACTTTTGATTAGAGATTCCTCTTTTATAGATTTTTTTTTTTTGTAAATGCAAATACGCCGACGCCTGGACGCGCATTAAAATGCATTCTCGCGTCAAACTAATGCATGAATTAGCTGGGCTTAAAACCGGTGTAATTTAATTTTAATAAGCGCGCGCATTGAAAATACATTCTTTTTCAATTCCATGAAAATTCTGAGTAAAAAGCAAAATGTTTGCGCAAAAGCTCATCAAAATTGTATATTCTGACTCATAATTAAAGAAATATCTCCAATTGAAATTGAATAAAACCGAAACGCTAACATAGAATAAATACACAGAATATAAAAATCCTCTGGAATAGGCAACTCATTAGCAGATCAATTCGCTATTTATTTAAACATCTCGTACGCCGTAGCGACTTGAAATCGGCCGAAATCAAATTAATCAATCGATTATTTATAAATGAAATCGACTGCAAATTATTTGGAGAGATGCAAATAAAATAAGTACGTTAACACCCAGCCCCTCAAAATGAACGACGAGTGAACTTAAGCAGCGCGTTTAATACACGAACGGGTGGGCAGTGCCTCTGCAATTTCGCTTGATCATTCGAGTGTTGCTTCGCACGCAGAGCGCAGTGACAAAGTGAGCGGAACTCGTGAAACGGATCGATTCTGCTGTGCTAAGCCAAAGGCAGCGCGACATAAATGTCCCAATCTAATATTTCACCGCTCCAATCATCCAAGATAATGAATTCTCCAGCATCTCACCTGCCCCCTCCGCTTCATTTCAAATAGTTCCACCTCGCAAATAACGGCAGCTTACAATGGGCTCGGAAACTACGCGCAGCCTGAAAGACGCGACGCAGTTTAATTTGTTGCGTTTAACTGGGTAAATGTCCCGTTGGCGTATAAAAAGGAGGGCGAACGGGAGCTAAGTATGTAGAAAAGAAAGACAGCGTCAGGAGTACGCAGTGGGGTATAAAGAAAGAGTGAGAGTGAGGAGGTGGGGGAGAGGAAAATGGAAATTAGCCGAGCGAGCCTAAACCGCAACTCCGGCCGATTCTGCTCCGCCTCCTCGATTTAATCGTTCCAGCGGCGCGGCGGCGGCCGAGTTAATCTGGTTACATTAACGAAAGGGAAGCGAAGAGGCGGGCGTCCGTTAAATCGAATTAACGCTCAACTGACGTTCCGTCCGTGTTTCGCGCATTTTCCACGGGCGGATGTGTGCGCGTCCGTTCGTTACGCGCTGTTTGCCCTTCCACGGCCCTTGACGACGCCCTGCACCTCTGAATTCTTGTCTAGTTGGTTATCCGCGATGCGTCGCTGCTCCGGTTTACTCGATAGAGAAGAGCCGGGACCTTGTTCAGGATAAGATCATCGCGCGCTAAATTGTGCCGCAGTTCCGCTTCGTCGATTTCGGGGGAAACAGCATGCTGAAACGATCTTGTAGGTTTGTTTGCTATCGCATGATCCTGCAGGATTACATAAAGGATATTCTACAAGATTTAATACAAAATTTCATACATGTCTTCCTACAGGATTTCTTACGAAATTTCCCACAGGATTTTTTAAGAAATTTCCTAAAGGATGTTTTAAGAAATTTCCTACAGGATTTCCTACCATGTAAATCTGAAAATGTGAAATTCACTGTGAAAATGTGAATAGTGACATTTAATAAGTGAGAAGCCGTTCACATGCTAAATATGTGAACGATTTTTCACATAAAATATGTCACTATTAACATTTTTACAGTAAATTTCACATTTTCAAATTTAGAGAGTACAAAATTCTTACGATATTTCTTACATGATTTCCAACAATTTTTCATCCAAGAAAATGTGTCAGAGGTTCACTTGATTATAAAAGACTCGATGACTTCTGTGGTTCAATAAAACTACGCGCTAAGTGTTTACAGCTACTTACAGGGAAAGTACGCTTTACTTTTCTATAGAAATCCTGTAGGTGTGTTCTACATCGAAATCTTGTAGGATTTCATAAAGGAAACACCAGCAGAGAAATTTTTTAAAAGGATTATTTTGTAAATTCTAGTAGAATTATTCCAAAAGATATAACTAGAAAAGGAAATTGTATAATGAAATTGTAAATTTTACTTTCCTAACATCCTTGCAGAATTTTTTTTGTATAATTCTATCGTGACAGGGATCTATTAAAAAAATCCTATATAATTTTTTCAGAAAAAAAAATTACGCGGTATAGAAATTATTTTTTCGTGTCAAACCACTCTACTAAAATATTAAGTTTGCTCATTTAGATAACGTTAAAATTAACATAATTAGGTGTACTTGCAACGTTAGTAAGATAAGTTAAATATTCATAAAACATGGTAACAAAATTTAGTAATCAAAAGTCATCAGTGATTGTAATTAATTATTAATAACGCAGTTAGATGCCTTTTCCGTTCAGGATAAAAAAAAGTACACAGTACATTATCGATCGCCACTAATTAAGGAAATGAAGTGTACATAAATAAATGATAGACATTTAGAGAAAAAAAGAAGCACATTCAATTTAAAGGAGCCAACATTAAACGAAAAATCTTTTAATTAAAATATAACTAAAATGATATTCTTAACAGTATTGCTACTTTGCTGATTTTTACATTAATAAATTATTCTGACAAGTTGAAAATCAACTTCATAATTTGAAGCTAAAAAAACATTTCCCACTTTTATCAGCTTCAAAGATGTCAACCCTATGCAGTACTCAAGCGAACATTAAAAAACCCGCGATAAATGTTAAAATTCCTGCGGCAAGTACGATTTTAACACTTACAAAATAAGTCCCGAGGAAATACCAGACGAATCCGGAAAAAAGTTTAGAACGCGCGGGGGTAGGGGCAGGAGGTAAATTTGCAAGGGAAAGAAGCGGCAGCGACTAACGCAGACCGACTGCGTGGCAAACTCGCGGGTTAACGCGAAGAGCTCCCCGCAACTTAACTTTTGAATATTTCATAGCGCGATACGCGCCTGGGTATCGCAACTTGACGCCGAACTTGCCATACACACCCGACCGCTGCTGTCTTATCTGTTTTTTTTTTTTTTTTTTTTATAAACAGCCGCACCTTGCCCTCCAGTGTTTCTGATACAAATTTAATTGCTGCCGGAGGGAGAAGTTTTTGCATCTCGCGGGAAAGTTGAATTTTTAAGCCGCCGGCGGGTAAACGCGACTTTCATCCGGACGAACTTCGACGAGGGGTTGGATCGCTTTCTTCGGTGGCGGGAGCCGCTGGTATTCTCACGTATCATTTTGAGAAGTATAAAGAACAAATTAGCTCATCACCAGTCGGGCTAACTTTGTTAGGTATCAAGTTTGCAGTCGTTACGCGGAGCTTCTGTTAGCACAATCTCCATTGCGACGTTACAAAGATCTAGCATTCTAGTTCTTGAGTAATATAACGAGAATTTATCATTGTCGTTATAACTCCTGACGCCGCGGACTCAACTTTCACGGTTGGAATGACTCCGTAGAATGTGTTTTAAATAAAAAATAAAAGAAGAGAAAAAAGATTTTTATTTCTGCTTCAAAATTAAATGATATTATAGGTATCCAATTTTTTTTTCAACTTAATTAAATTGTGTGGTCGATTACCGAAGATATTAGTTTTTCACGAGAAATTTTAAAGTGGTAATTTCTTTTATAAGTGACAGGATAAAAGAATATCGTTCGATAAAATTTGAGAGGTAAAACCACTGCCATATGAATGTCTAATAATTTATACAAAGAAATTATTATTAACTTTCGTTCAATACTATTTCTGAATATCATTGCTCTTCGAATATTTAACGATTCAAAAATAAAATGTAAAAGTGTCGATATTTATTAGCAAAGTTAATTTATATATAGAGAACGTACCTCACACGCAAACAAACTAAAAAAAGAGATACATAAATAATATACACAGCAATATAACATTTATTTATTAACTTAAAAAAAAACAGTGGTTTTAAAACCCACCAAACGAACATTTGGCTTTTCATAGTCTTTAGAATTATTCATTAAAAAAATCAATTGCAAATATCCTACGAAATTCTAAATTATGTATACATTGGAAATTCATTTAACAATCAATGCCGTGTTATTCAAATAGTCCGTCTCTTAAAATACAACAGTTACTTTAAACATTGATCATCGAATTTCAAAGTAGAAATCACAGATAAATCTCAGAATGCGAGATACACTGCTAGCGGCAAAGCTCGAAATATATAAGCAGAAATCGCGAGTCCCGCAGTGCGATTGGGAGCAGGCCAAATTGACAGCAGCTGCCTATTAATAATTGAATCTCCCTCCCCTCTTCAATTAAAATAGCGAACAGTGCGAATTGCAGTGGAGAACCAGAGGAACGAATAAGTCGGGAGGACGGCACTCCTGTTGTTCGGTAATGCGGCGTGCCGTCATTACTCTTCGAGCCGCCCGAAAGGAGGTCGTCCGGTCTCCTCGGCCTTTTTTCCCATCGTCTCCCCGCCCCCCGAAATCAGATCAATCATGCCCTCGTTTCTACACGCATAACTATGCAGATTACATCACAGAGGGGGGGGGGGGTTGAAGAACCGACCGTTTTTTACCCCGGCGTGGGAGAACGAAAATGCCTCTCGTCGATTGACTCGACAAGCCTCCGCTTCGAATAGGGGACGCTCAGATTCTATAAGTGGCCTTACTCTCAGTCCATTGACTCTATTATACACCATTACTTTCTATTCTTAGATTTATGTACCACTGGTAATTTTTCGTCCCTCAAGGCTGCGCCGCTCCCTTGAAAAATATCGCGGACGTCGGAGATAAGAGTCGCTGTATAATCCTTGTTATAGAAAAGAGCCGAGGACCTCGAAGGGTGTATATAGAGGTGGAGATTCTCGAGGAATTTTTTTAGCCTAAACGGGGGTAATGGCGGAGACTAAGCCGGTTCAATTTTAAGTCTGAGGCGAGACTGCGTGAATTGCATAGTGCGCGAAGGCCGTTGTCTCCTGCACCGGGAGGAGTTGAGGCGGAGAGAAAGGAGGTATGAGCGCGAGAGGCCAACTGTGTATTAAAGCCCCGGCTATCTCGGCCGTTTCATCTTTCATTCGATACTTCCGGCGCCCTCCTGAGCGCGAAGACCGACGAGAGTGTCGAAGGGAAAATTTTCACCTCGCAGCAACAACTGCCTCGTACTATACCTCCTCCTCGCTTCTTATTAGAGTTTCAACTCGCTTTTCCCCTTTTCCTTTCTGCGACATCCTTTAATATGCCAAAACGGAACTTTCATTCGCGCTTTTATTAGAATACAAAACTCGAGTGAAAAAAAAGGAGAAAAAAAAGTGTTCGAGATATTTTACTTTTTTTAAGAGGTATTATATAGGAAATTAAAGTACACGGAGAGAAATGTTATAGTAAAAGTTACTATGTTCCGTAGGAATAGTGGGATATAGTCGACCTATGACGATTTTTACTATAAAATATACTAGAAATTCTTATGTATATGGCAAAAATTGCTATTTAATAGTAGAAATTGCTATTTACATAGGAATTTTTAGTATTTTTTATAGTAAAAATTTTCATAAGTTGAATATATCTCACTGTTCCTACGGAACATAGAGATATATTGCGAACCACAATGAAGTTGCTTTTTTTTATTATTATTTATATTATATTTATACTTATGTAGATTTGACAATATACTTTTATTATACATAAATAATTTTTAAACATTGCTTTATGTTTTTTTTAGATTTTGTTGACTTTAGATTTCTCGTCATAAAAACAATTAGTTAGAATTTAACTGTTAATTGCTTAGAGAGAAGTAAAGTTAAGAGCCTGTCTTAATGACAAAAGCTTAATTAATAGCTTATTAAGACCCCATGGCTCTTAGAAATTTAACTGAGCTATTTTTAAGCACATTTCTGACAGTATACTGAATTTAATCAAAATCTGTCTGTTAATTTCATAGAAATAAGAAATAATGAGCGTAAAAGTGAGATCAACTATTTTTTTTTAATTTGGTTGTCAGTTTCTGTCAAACATACAGCCGATCGATTTAAATAAATACATAAAAGAAAAAAGAATTATTTAATTCTAAATAATTTTATAAAGTAAAGTAAACTACTCTGCAGTTTCTACGTACTGCTTAAGCACTAATTTTAATTTTCAATTTACGTCTATGATCAAAGATCGATAATATTACGTGTTAATTGTAGAAATTTTAGACAAAAAAACTGTAGATCTTTTACACTAATTTTGAATTAATTACTATTGTACTATAAAGGAAAGGTAAAATGTAATAATCCCACACGAAATGCGGAGTATATTACAAACAAAAAGAATAAAGGAAAAAAAGTGAAAATAAAGCGTTGAATCAGTGCATCGAGGCAGTCTCCTCGAGAGATCGGAACGAGGCCGCGAATAATATCACAGCGAGGACAGGCTAAGCCTGCTTTTAATCTCGTGTGAGGTGCGCGAAATAGCCCCTAATGGAATTCCCCCATTCCCGCGGCGTTATAACCAACCCGCAGCTACTGCCCCGGCGCGCGACAAGCTCGAGCCGCAGATAAAGAAATCGAGAGACTAGCTGGGTTCGTACAATGGCGCATAAATCTTGGGAGATGATTAAAAAAATTCCTGGCCTAGAGCTCGCGATCCTCTCCTACCCTTTCCCCACCCCCAAGTTTTTTCCCCGCCGCCTACCCCCCCGCGCGATCGATATTCCATTTGCGGAAAAAAAGACGCGCACATTTCGTCGGGCCGCGAGCGGAAGCAAATTATTTGTTTACAATCGAAACAGATTCGGGCCGCGCGTCTCTATTACCTCCGTGATTCGCTTTATACAAGCTTTCCGGCGGACGTTAACAAGTTGGTCGCGAGTCGCAGCATGAGGGGATGAAGTATTAAAAAAAAAATAAAAATGAACGCTATCGAATAAAAAAGAACGATGCGCTTTTATCTCTCGTCCGCGTTGCCTACTTATAAACGCAATTTTTTGTTTTCAATCGGAAAGGGTCGGGAAGCCACGCGAGCAAGACATCCGCATTAGTTTATTGAGAAGGCGCGAAGGTGGGGGCTTTTGGTGCAGCGGGCGACGGTGGGGTAAAAATGGGAGAAAAGGAGTGCGCTCTTCCTCTCCTTTATCCCGTTGCGTTTGCACGCAGAGAGCGTCGCTGAAGCATTTGCCCGCGGGGGAGTAAAAAAGCCCGAGCAGCGGAATTTATCACGCGGGCAACAGCTGCTCGATACCATCTCACTCTATTACCCCGGAAATTGTTTTTACGAGCTCATGTTTTTTGCATTTACGCAGCGGAGAGACAGGAGGGAGAAGGGTATATCCTTGGCCAAGAGCAAATGTCTAATTTAAATGTAATTGCCATAATGCTCCGCACTACCCTTTTAATTTTCATTCAGGACGCGGCAAGGAGAGACCGAGTGGGACGTCGAAGCACGAGCATTGTGCGCAAGAGTAATTTTAATAAAAATTCATTTGAACAGACGCCCTCTAAGGTTTCATCGATTTCAAACGAATAGATTGCTTCATTAAGAGCGACCTCCGCCGTTTTAATATTTAATGCGCTTTACCTACGTTATACTCTTATCATCCGAGCGATTTCTTCCCTTTTTCTCTATTTATTTCTCGACGTCGATTTTCCACCCGTTTCTGACAGACAGAGTGACTAAGTTTCGCTTGAATTTCATGCAGCCTCGTTTGAATAATTAAGCGGCTATATCGACAATCGATGCGACATTATCTCCAATCTATCTAGAATAGAAGGGACGCGAGCCAAAGGCAAAATTTCGGCAGGATCCGCGAGCGAAAATCTGACGAGGTCAAATTTTTACTTGACGAGCGCCTAAAGAAATCGGAGAGGAAGAAGGTTCCCACCCAAATGGTGGGGTCATTCCGAAGCAGCAAAGTGATTCGAGCGCGTCAGCAGTATATAGAGGGTCGGCCGGGCAATGATCGAGGCCGCGGATCGGGCGGACAAGAAAGCTCGTTTCAAACTCTCGGAAGCCGAGCGGAAAAGTCCTCTCTCCTCTCGTTCCGCGTCCGCCCGGCGAATAAATTCAAAACTCGGCGCGCAGCCCCGTAGCGCGTGCCGCGAATTCGGAATGGGCCCGAGAGAAAGCTGGCAGGCCGGGTAACTCGACTTTCGCAACTTGAAAAGCTTCGGAGCTTCGCAGCCCCTCCACCTTTCCTTCATTGTCCCTCAACGGCGTTTCGACGCGCCCTTACCGATCTCCATGCGATTTTCTTTAAAAGACCGATCGGCAACTTTTCCGGGGCAGCTCTTTCCCGGTGGCCCATTTTGCCGATCGTTGCGAATGCAGCCCTTCCTTCGATTAAGCGGCTGACAAACAAAAAGTAGGAGGACGAAAAAATAGTACGAATGTCCTTTGAATCGGTCCGCAGGGGCGAGCGGAGCTTTTACTACGGACGCGCGGCGGTGCAGACGCCACTCCTATCTCCGATGCTTTCGTTCGAAGTCCCTCTTTTAAATGCATTGCCGCGTTGACGTAGTGGCGCTTCTCTCTTTCTTTTTTTTTTTTTTTATTTTCCAGACCAACCTTTCCCCGTAGACTTCACTTGCAAAATCTTTCATTAGATTCGATTTTACTTCGTTTTCCCCGGAGCGGGAATATCCGATTTTAATTAAACAATTCGAGTTAAACCAGCTTTTTCCATTCGCGTCCACGACACTTCGTGTTCTTTTTCTACTTTTTACATTTAAAATTCGAATTTTAATTATATATTGGAGATTTAATTAAAAGCCTAGGGTAAATGATTATCGGAAGAAGTCACATGTCTTAAAGAGGCATGCCTGTTGATTTGTGTAAATATTATTTAAAGTGTTTAAATTTGATTTAAAATACTTATAATTTATATAGTAAACGATAATAACAATATATTAAACAATTAATTCCTTTCAGTTATACTATTCAATTCTTATATTATCTATTGTCCTCTCGTATATAGTAATGCCTGCATTTATCAGTTGTAATAAAACAGTTTTACCTTTCATCTAAATCTATATGTGAATTAAAAAAGCATCCTGCAATTTTTGAGCACGTATAACTCATTTTAAAATAAATAGAAATTTATGTTCTCTCAATAATTATACAACAAATTTATTAAACTTACCAAGCACCCTTTCGAATAAGGGAACTAAAATATTACGTAATTTTCGCGTGCACTTAAATTTATATTCGTTAACATTCTTAAACTGTTTAAAAAGTAATAAAGCGCTCGGTTTATAAATCTCCTTTATCTCAATGTGCATGCTGTTAGAGCAAAATAAATAAAACACAAATACTCGTTACTTTACAAACTTAATTTACTTATTCAAATGATACACGCGGAAGTTTTTACGAGTCATTTTATTGTAAAAAAAACGATTTTTCTGTGGCCAATTTGTCAACTTAATCAGATTTACAATTAATACTATAACGTTAAAAAAATGTCAATTTACGTCCGTTAAAACCATCCACTTTTTTATCTTCTCTGCCGAAGCCAATATACGAATGAAAAATGCAGTCATTTTATTCGTCCACCGCTCCAAATTACGTACGGACGAAAATTCCGGTTTTCGAGTCACCTAAAATTAGAAAATCACCGCATTCACGAATCAGACCAAAAAAGCTCGGATTACGGGAAAATTTAGATATCCAGTTCGCAAAATAACATCCAATTCATTTCCTTAAACAAGGCATAATTTTGCGTCTGTTTCGGGAAAAAAAAAGAAGAAGAAATGGGTAAGCATCGCGCTCTCGGAGGCTGAAGGAAGGAAGAGTTACCGAGAGTGTCAGTCATCGGGAGGAGACATTTGTAAGGATCGCCGTAGAACTGGAGACTCGCTTTTGACGAATGGTCCCTGTGCAAACACGACGTGGAGTGATTCTCACGGCGATTTTTAAAGGCGCGCCGTCGGTCATTGCAACTCGCGCGCAGCTTTTTATATCGGGAATAAATTTTGATGAATTCGAGGACAGCAGCCCTGGATCTTGCGGACTATTTTTCTCAACTGTTTCTTTTTTTTTATATTTTTACAAGACAAACCAAGCGCTGATTTATGAACTCGTATGTATTAGCTCGCTCGAGGAGATCTGGAAATTTCTGTCAAAGTTGACGTTCATTTTACCTCGTTTCTAGAAAATACCGACGATGAATTAATGAGCAGTATAAATATTGGAAATGTGCGGGAATTTAATTAATGCCAATTTTTGATTCTCTTAATTTGTAAATTTAAATTTATTCAGCGGAAATTTAAAATAAATCACATTATTACGCATGAATAATATTGTAATATTACAATATTCACTCGATCATTGACGACTGATTAATAACTTGATTTTCTTTTTTTTTTTTTTAATTATCTGTCTTAATTTACCGTCGAAAATTAATTTATTTCGCCCTCTTTCCTAAAGCTTTAACCTCTTTTATCCTCCCTTTCTATCTCGTTCTTTCTCTTTACCTCATTCACAGTAAGAATTTCGTAGTTAATATAATAATAATAATATTCAAAAAAGACCAAAAATATGCACGTAAAAAATTAGGCAATTAGCCGGCAAAGAAATAAAATTAACCCCCGAAAACAAACAAATCACGCCGGCGCTCATTATAAAGTCCATTAAGGGCCCACTAAGGCTAAATTAAACAATTAAAAAGACAAGCTCAGATGCCCGGACGCCTGGCCGTGTTCGGGTACCCCGCATAAGCTCCCCGCTCAAATTTCGAGCAACGTGTCACGAAAACAATAAAAGCAGGCGAAAAAGAGGGGCGCACACTGCGGTCGCAATGAGATAAATTTATGTAGATATATATATTTACGTATTTAATTATATATAGTATTATTTATACATTAATTTATATATTTACATATGAGTGCTTACATACATTTGTGTGTGCATATAAACATAGATTTATGAATATTTTTTTAATAAATTTTTATTGGCTTCAACAGAAGTTTTATTTATTTACCGACCACGCGCAATTGCAGCCAGGCACCTTCTTTTCCACACCCGCCACCCCCATTACCTTGAAAACCAAATGCGCTCCCCTCTAATTATAAATCTCTCTCTCTCCCCCTTGAAGCCGCTGAAGAAGCAAAACCACCCCTCCCGACTTCTCTTTTTTTCGAAAATGCGATAAACTCTTCCATTCCGTCTCTCGTTTCAGCCTTCCCTCTCATCTTTTTAATCCCTTCCCGGAGCTTCCATGAAAAGATCGTCTGGAGGGTGGGGCGAGAAGGAAATACAAGACTGCCTCGTTATCTCACGCGTGACGAACTTTAAATACGCGCGGTTGGGTCCAAGTCAATAAAAAAAAAAGAAAAAAAAAGAAGCGCTGGCATTCAATCGCGCGTTCCGAGGGCGAAGAAAAAAAAAGCTCGGGGGTAGTAGAATCGGGGAAAGTTGCGAGGAACGCTTCGACAGGGCAAGAAAAGAAGTAATGGCTTCCTCGAGCGCATTTGAATGGGAGGAAATGCCCCGACGGAGTTTTTGCGCCGCTCGAGGTGTCGTAACCGCGGCGAGTTTGTCGAGCGGAAATGCTCCTCCTCCTGGCCGCCGCCGTAAGTCGGGATCGATCGGCCCTCCTCGCTGCTCGCGGCGATTCATATTTCCGGGACGGCGCGTCACTGCCCCCGCGAATTAGAGCAAACTTCGGCTTATTCACTTCGTTTCGTAACGTTTGCTCAATTTTACGGGCAGTCGCCCCGGCCGCGGTTTCATTACCCCTAATTCCCCGGCTATCAGCGGGGACCGACTTACACCCGCAGGGGTGCTCGGGTTACTCCACCTACAGTGAGTTTCTTTTTTTTACGAGTGGATTTCCGAGTTGATAAGGTAACGGGTAAAAAGGTTGGGACGAGCGTGTGCATTTTCCTTTTTCTGAATTTTTTTTTGAATATGATCTTGTAAGATAGAATTTGTGGATCGAGGACTAAAAATATGGGACGAAACGAGAAAAATGTCAATTACACGATCTTACGACTTTAAATAATTGAGTTCAGCTTTAACAGTATTAATTCTATATAAAGCAACTTTGACTTTAATTTGAGAATTGTTTACCTATACATTATTTTAGAGTATTGGGGTTTTCAGGAAAAGAAATTGATCACATTATTTATAAATCACGCACTGATTATACGAGTATTTAAATAATTACATTATTATATTGTTGTATAATAGTTAATGTATTATTGTTGAATTAATAGCCGTTAACCATTTAACAATAATATTATCACTGTCTGTTTCAATTAAATATTAATTATTATTCCCAAATAAATAAAGATCAATAGCGTTTTAATACATTATCTAAGTAAACAATAATTTCCAACAGAAAAAAATGTTCATGAAAAGCGTTTCTTCTTGCGGCTGTTTTTTTCTTTTTTTTTTTCAATTTTTCTGTACTAGAAATTATGCCAATGTGCCGGATCTGAATAGCATGCGCGGACAATAGATAATCGATAAAAAACGAGTCGAGAATAGCCGAACATACGGATTACTTTGTCATTATAATAATTATTTGCAACATAACTTCGCATTAAATTCAGATTCATTATAAACCGAAAATAATATCGACTATCTGAATTAATTCCATCATGTATCAATAAAGCAATCAATTCAATTAAAGATCCTGAAATAAATTCATATATATTCGTTCATTTATTAGTAGTTTTTAGTTTTCTTATTTTATATCAATTATAATTATTAAGTTTTTTATATTACATTAATTTAACTTTATACATTATTTTGTAATTAAGGTGTAAATATATATATATATTCATGAGTACAAATATTTAAAAAAAATGTTCAACAAATAAATTTTAAAAAATCACTTAACTTTCAATGCATTTTTATGAAATATTTTATAAAACTTCCATTACAATGAAGTAATAAACAATTACACTCAAATTTAATTCTATAATTCCAAACTGATAAAAAAAGCCGAAACTAAATCTTGGCTTTGCTCTCAGGCGATTTTTTAACTGAAGCTATTTTAGGGCGATGAAATGTTACATTTCCATTTCTCCTTGAATGTAAAAGTGCGATAACTGAGGAAGAGGTCAAAATAGCATGCGAATGTGATTAAGAGCTTCGGTGTCTTAACTCTTAATGTGATTTATTAAGTCACCGCCTTCTGATTAAAGGAGCGCTAAACAACAGAATTAGATCGCAGTTTAAGCCGGCACTTTAAAGACACTGGAGAACAATCTAGCCTAAAGATACGAGCTTTAATAAAGCTACTGATTGGATACACGCAATTTATTATACGTGAAACTTTTATAATCTCTGTGAGGCTATTTTATTTTAAGAACTGAAACGAACGTTTAATTGCCTTGTTATAAATCGTTAATCAACTTACCAGTCGATTTATGCAAATTTGAATTTAATATAAATACTTTTATATATATAACCTAGCAAATTGAAATTACTGTTACGTCGTATCCTCATCACTAGATTGTTCGTTTTATCAAGTCATGTTATTTAATAAATAAATTAATATTTTAATTACGATTTACTTTATACGAGCGTATAAAACGATAAATAATCGATTGAATTATACAACGTGTAATAAGGTTTTTACGCGCGATTGTCCAATCACCTTATCGAACGAAAAAAATAAAACGAAAATGATTGAAGTTCACGCGGAAAATCTATTTAACGCTTTTATTTCCTATTTCAGCTGCAAACCCCTACATATCATAATTGGCTGCTCACATAACAGTGTAAGCTGCAGCATAATTTTTAGCTGTTGCAGTTAAACTTTGTTTCATTTTGCGAGAGAGAGATAGAGCCCCATTAAATTTTTAATAACAAAAAAAAATTGCATCCGAACAATCGTGGTTTAAAATTAAACGACTAATTAAAAAGTTTCAAATATAGCGTCCATCGAATTTCTTCGAGTAGAAGAAAAAAAAATGGAAGAAAGTAACGGGGACATCCGCAGTGCATTTCGATGAGCCCTAACGAGTCGAAGAAACGGGCCATTACTCGCGAAAGACACGGCGTAAAGAGGAGACACGTATACTCCGCATTTGGCGATATACTGCGCGAGTCTTGCTCGTCCCATAATCCATTTGCATTCGCTCGAGCACGCGGCCATTTTTCAAGCGTAAGGAGAATAGTTCCGCGGTGCCGCGGAAGAAATTCCGAAATTTCCTTTTGTTTCCTTTGACTCCGAGTGATAAATATCGCCGCGCACTCGCACCAGAAGCTCCCGGAATTTCCCATATTCTAAAGCAGCCCTCCTCCCGCTCGTGAACAAAAAAAAAATTCGAAATTTTCACCCGACCTCTTAGTTCTTTCCTTTGTCTACATTTGTCCATACCTTGAGAATCGCATTAATTTATCATCCGCGCAGAGCAGAGCAAAAGAAAAAACTTCAACCTAAATCTCGAGCGAATTTAGCATGGTAATGATACGGAAGACTTTGTAGATAGCAACTTCCCCCGGGCGTCTGCATAAAGTCCTCCAATTTTAGTTTGCAATCAGATCTAATTGAAATGAAATTTCATTATCCCCCGGGCTAATTAAATTATTGAATAGTTCGAATTTTAATAACGATCATGAAAAAGTGTGGGAACTAATTTACCGAGTAACGTGGATAAATTTTTTTTATGGAAGTAATCTCCAATGCGGATTCTTGTAAAGATAATTTCAAGTTCCAACGAAGAGTCTTGCTGTACTATAAACAAAATTAATTGCCTATTAAAAAGCAAAACAGGGCACTCTAAATATTTCCCGCTGGAATGTAAATTAATTTTTTTTTCCTTTCACTTTCATTGGAAATAAATTAGACTTTAATTAAACATGACGCAGAAGAGCTTACTTGCGAAGAGAGAAAATCTTCTTATTGCAAAAAATGTAACAAGTAACGTGCCATTATTTATAAACCTAATGTTGTCATCGGCCGATATGTTTTCTGTACGGCGGAGGAACAAATGAAGCTTTATTTTTTTATGGAAATATCTTGATAAAAATGTTGTTTATATTAAATAACTAATAACTTTTAAAAAATAATTAATTACAAAAGGAAATTCGTAACTAACAAGCCCGGCATCGTTGATAACTTAACCGAAAAATTAAAATATTTTTCGGCCGTTAAACTGCGAATGCACTAAACGTGTGAACTTTACCAGTTATAAACTTACCACTTACAAGCTGTTGATACCTTGCATTTTAGTGCGATTCAGCATTATTATATTGTACTACACGTGCAGAAGTTTCACAGTTAAAATGACTATTTGGACTTTCCCCTGTAAATAATTTAATGGACAAAGTTTCAATCCTTTTAGCTGATTGTGCGTAAATGTATAATCGGCTTGGGTCGCACATTCTAGAACTTTGCGCGCAAATTCACCTCTCTCTCTCTCTCTTTTTTTGTCTACCTTTCTCTATATTCCCTTCTACATACTCAGCCTTTTCTTTCTCCCAGAGTCCTTCTCTCTCTCTTCCAGAGTTGAGATTTCGAAATTAGAAATGTATTTCAATCGGCGGACCGTCCCTGCAATCCCGCGCGACTCTTTTCCTCCTCCCTAAATGATAAATTAGCGGCCGAGTAGGGACATTAAAAGCTATTAAGTGAAAATCGAGGAGCAATGAAGTGAATTGCGGCTAGCTGGGCCGAGTGCAATAATGCCCGCCTGCGGCTACCTTATCGGCCTAATGCGACTCGCAGTTCGGCCCTGCCTACCTCGGCTCCCCGCCCACCCTCTTAGGTGCACTTATCACTCCTATAAATTAACCACCCACTTTTATTCCGGTGCTTCAGACTGGCTTTATTTAAATTCAAACTGTTACTTTGTCCTGCCCCCCTCCCCCGTGCTCTTTATTTCGTCGACTGTGTCTTTTTTTTTCTTGATGAAAAAAAGAATGAGAGAAAAAGAAGACCAGGGATCACTTTTTCCGATGAGGAAATTTCTATCCTCCGTCTGGGGATCCTACAAAGCGGCTTTCCTTAATGCTGCGAACGAGATAGAGGTTAATTAATTCCGCAAAAAAGCGGGGACTTTGGAAAAAGAGTCGCGAATTGTTTAATAAATGGGTAATGAAGGATGTCCCAGCCTAGGTTACTTGTGAACGTAAGAAAAAAAAACATAACAAGTGTTCCGAAATAATCGACCCCTCGGAAAAAATTCAGATTAAAACATTTTTTTCCTGGCGGAAAACGAACAAAAGCAAAAAAGATGAACGCTATTCAAATGATTTTTAAAACTTTGAAGAATGAATAAAACAAAATATCAAGCCATCGGTGTCCCTGTCAAACAGTCAAAAAATCAAAAGAACAGGGAAAAACTCATCCATTTCCCAAATTTACATCTCTGACGGAATGCTCAATCTCTTTACCCGTCCGACCGGTGAAAGTGTTAATATAATAACTCACATCTCACTGGAATGAAAAAAAAAGAAGAAATTTCCACCCTTCAAATACGTAGACACCCCATCTCCGTCAAAGGCATTCGGTCCTCGCCGACACTTCGCCATCTTTAATAAAAATTTCACCACCTCGTTAAAAAAACACACCTGCAAAAAAAGATTCCGCCAAAACCAAAAAAATCTCAACAAAAAAGAAAAAAATCTCCAAGAAGGAGCTGCTGCCGTCGAGTTTGTTAAAAATTTAGTCAGCCCCTTCGAGAGAGGTCAGCCGCGCCGCGCGCGTTTTCAGCGGGACCGAGGGGGTGGGAAAATCCCTTGTCAGTCGTAAAGAGCGCTTGTGATGCTCGCGGCCTCTTTACGATACGCCCGCGCGTATGAGCGGAACCCCGGGCTTGGCGCTTCGTCGCCTTCGCAAAAAGAGCGCGTGGGCGTATGGAGGGGGGGTTGGGGTGGCTGGTGGTTAAACGGGCTGCGACGAATCGAGCAGAGAGCGCCGAGCGATCGCTAATGATAGCCGCGCGTTAATTGAGGCGAATTAAGCGCGGCCCGCTGCGCGATTGCCCAGGCCTCTCTCGCACTGTCGCTTTTTAACCCCCCGTGGCCCTTTGACGAGCGCCGCACACCGCACCGATTGCGGCTCGTCACACTGACCCCCAAAGCACGTGCTTTCCATGGCGCTCTTGGTCACCCTTTGTAGAGCGTTTACTGCCGCGTTATTCTCCATATGCATCACTTCTGCTTTCTCTTAGAGAAGGATTTCGTTTTTTTTTATAATTAATGAAAATATTAATAAGAAAGTTTTACCATTAAACATTTCCATTTTAGTGCTTTTTTTTCATAGCTATTTTGATATGTAAAATAGAGTTAATCCCTTTATACGAAATCATGATCTTCTTATAGCATTTGTTATTATGATTGTGTAAATATTACGATGGATTATTAGTTTATAAAATTTTATACAAACTTTTAAATAGTAAATTTTGGTTCTTGTAATTAAAGGACATTTTAAAAAATATTTTACAAGTAAGCATTTGCATTTTAGTATTTTATTTTTTCATAGCTATTTTGATATTTAAAATAGAGTTAATCCCTTTAGACGAAATCGTGATCTTTTTATAGCATTTGTTATTGTGATTGTGTAAATAGTACGATGGAAAATTTTACGTGAACTTTTAAATCGTATATTTTGGTTCTTGCCATTAAAGAACATTGTAGCAAAAATATTTTACACGTAAGCATTTGCGTTTTAGTGTTTTCGTGATTTACTTTTGAATAGCTCTGGATGTATAAAATAGAGTTAATCCCTTTGTACAAAGTCATGATTTTTTCATTCTATTCGTTATTACACGAAGAAAAATGTTTTAGTGAAAATCACTAGACTGTTTTACAATGCAGGATCAAACTCGACAAATGAAAAGTTTTACTAGAAAGTCTAGTAAAATTTAGTGTAAATCCAGAAAATTCAATTAAAAAGCTGTTATTAGTTTAGGATTTATAATAGTTTAAATTTATTGTATAAGTTACTGTACTGTACAATGTACTTTATACTTTTTACTAAATGACTATTCAATCCGCTGAATTTTTGTTAAATAAATAAATAAATCTGTTGCGCTGCAGTTAATTGAACGATAACTAAATTTTATATATTTACTTATTTTCTTTATTGTTTATCTGATAGTATAACCCATAAAAAAGAATTTTAGAAGTGTGAAGTTCGTATCTGACCTACTAAAATAAATTATCTGCGGATTTACGTCAAAGGGGAAAAACTTTCATATTTTTACCACCCAAAATTTTGAATTACGTAAAATCTGTAGTGAGTTATACACGAATCGATGTACTTTTTCAAAAAAACTTGCACAGCAATATAATGATTAAAATGATTTTTTTTATAATATTACTCGTAAACATTTAAAAGAATTTCACTAATTATTTTTCGAGATAAAAATTAGTTTCGATAAAAAAGGCATCTTAAATCGATTTAAGACTTTAAAATACGATAAACTTTTGTTTTGCCTTGAACGAGGTAATTAAACAGTTTACGTATAGTTCCGTAATTTTCAAGTCATAGATTAATTGAAAAGTTACATGAAATTCCATTTCTCGAGCTGCATGTATACAGTTAAGTGAACTAAAGTAAAATATAAGTGCAAAAAAACATTTAAACAAAACCGAATTATTAACAATAAAATAAAAAAATCGAAATCTAAAATTAAATCTAAAAAGCCTAATCTCTTGACGGAGCTTCTTCTCTTCTTTTTTTATTAATGTAATCGGGAGGATTACTTTTGGGATTTCAACGTACAGCAAAAAAAATTGTTAAGCCCTGTTTTAAATAATGACTGCTCCGAGCGAATAGGCCCCGGCGTTTGCTTAAATCAAACAGTCCTCTTACCCCAGAGTGTAGTGTACAAGCTTGTAAGCTCATGGCTCGGCCAGTTTACATGCGAGTGCTCAAGCAGTGCTTTGAAAGGGCGTTAAAAGCCATTAAAAGCGTCTCCAGCGTCAAACTTTCAAGTTTCCTCGCTGATGCCCCTGTGCACTATAAAAATTAATTTATTATCCCCGACCATCACGATGATCCTCCCCCCCCCCCCCCCCACAACAAGTTGACTTCTCGTAACGGATAATCTCACTCTAGGGGTATTTATTTTTTCTCTTGTTGCCTCGCGTCAAACAGTGCTTCTCGGGATTTTACTCTTTGAAAAACTTTTCTTCAATTTCCCACAGGGAAAATTCAAAGGTGATATTTACAAATTTCAGCGACCTTAACGTGTATTAATATTGAAATTTTAATGCACGTCCTTCTCTGACTTGAATATAAAATTTTGCATTATTTAATATGTCGCGAAATATCTTTAGCGCGGATTAAACAAGGACAATATTGAGCAGCCATAATTAATGCCTGAAAATTGAAAATTTTACTTTGTTAAACACACGGGGGTTAAATCCGTCAGCGCGCGTACATACGCCCAGTATATTAATAACAAAGAAATAAATTACATATAATTATAATGGAAATAATTTGATACGCGGCGCATACTCCATTAATGAAAAGCCGGACTTCCCAAATTTTGTTATCTTCTTTTTAAAATAAAATCACATTAAATTTTTAACTTCTTTAACTTTTCCATATATAAAACAAAGATAATAAAAAAAAAGAAAACAATCGCGCTTTTCTACTTTCCCAGTGAAAAGCGTCGGCGATACTTATCGAGAGTTACGAGTAGATTGAATAATGAAAAATAGATGAATAAAGTGGGCAAGAAATAGTCGGTCCACGCGCTAATCTCGCCCCTAAAAAGGAGACATCTCATTTGCACAAAGAGCAATGGGCGAATCCCGGGGAGTTTTGCCACCTCCCCGTCGTCCTTTGTGCGCCGCTACAAAGCGTCGGCGCGTAAAGATTGTAATCCGCGATAATGAAGCGAGGACGTCGGCGCTGCTTCTCCACCCCCTCCCCCTCCCACCGCCTTTCTCTCGCGGCAGCTCCTCTCCCTATTAACCCCGGCCCTCATCGCCTCTCTCTGTTTGTCCTGTCTGCGCCGAGTCAATCATCGAGCGATGCCAGACGGCGATATCCCGGACCGGTGCAGCGATTCGCGCCAGGATAGAAGTGACACTCTCGCCAAAAATAGTTTCGCGTAAATTTCACCCCGACTTCTGGGGACCTCCCACCCCCCTGCGGATTTTCACTAATATTTTCTCCTACATCGGTTCTCTTTGCTGCCCCGGCCTGCCCCACTGGGAGGGGGTGGCTGATCGTAAAATGCATTGTTTTAAGTTTTACTGCTGAAAACACTCTTATTTTACAATAGTTGGACTTCGCTTTGGTAAATAGTAGTTCGGTTTTATTGTACCCACTTTTTTAATCGCTGTGCTCCCTTTTATTGCGAGCGTGTCGTATAATAAAAAAAAAAGAAAAATTTTGTATACTAACGAGACCGAACTCTCCGCGTATATTCAAATCCCTGAGAAACAATGTTATTCGGTACTGCATTGAATTTCGTCCCGTTTACTCTAGAGGAGGTTCAATTTAAAAAAAAAGAAAGAATCTTTTTTGCATTTTAATAAAGAGTTAGTGGTTACGGTCGAAAGGCGCGATTTTTAAACTATAGCGCTCCGTTTTATTTTAATACGTTTTATATAAGCGATTAAAATTTCCATACCTCCGCGCCGGCTCAAAAAATTGGGCTATACAAATTCAAAGTTTTTCACTTTTTATTGTATTTGTGAAAAGAGGATTCTTCCTTTATTCAACAGAGTGTAAAGCTTTGAAAATTATTCCTTTTAATTTATTTTGTTTAAATATTCTTTATAACGAACGAATATTAACTGCGCGATTCACAAGTGTTTTGCAAAATTGTTGCAAAATAAAAGCTTATGGATTTTTATCTTTCCTTTAACGCTATTTGTAGATATTTTTTGTAACATGAGTGCAACTCCACTTTCTGTGTTTTCGGGGGATTCGAGTTTTTAATTTTTCAGCATCCTTTTGCCAGAAAAAGCAGTTAAAGTCATATTTCCAGCAACAAATAAAAATGTATCTTTATGGGACTATTCAATGAAATTAATTTTTTAAAACAAACTTGTAGTTATGCTTTTATCCCGCGGGAACAAAGTTATATTTTCGCCCTTCTGCGGACATCCTTCTCGTATCTTCAGCCTTTTTTTCAAGTTCCCGATGTTTTACTTGGGTGAGCTTTTAACTAATTTTGCCAAAACCAAATTAAATCGAACCCATTAAATTTTAACTTTTTGAAAAAGTAAAGATACGTCCTTTTGCCAAGCTACAAAAATTAATATAAATTGAAATCAAATTATATTTATTTTTCAAATGTACATTGAGAATTTCAGGAAATTTAAAAGCTTCTTATAAAGATATTCAGTTTAACTTTCTTTGATAATTCAATTATTTTGTAATATTCTTTTGCAATTTTTTAAAATTATTCTTTTTTTTTGCATTTTATAAGAGTATTTTATCCTTTAAGAATATTTAATAAATAAATATTTTAATGATGTAAGACGATTACATTAAGCTCAGAAGCATCGCATCTTGCGAACAACCTCAACGTAGGCAATATGTAGGCAATCCCGCGGATTCAAGTTAATTTGAAAGCAGAAGGATATAGACTAACATCAAGTCCGGTTATAAAAGTAAATAATGCTTCATGAGACGTTAAATCAAAGGTGAAACTATAAAAAAAAACGGCGGCTGTAACAAAAGTACACCATAAATCTAGCCTATAAAGCTCGAATGAACAAAAATCAGCTTTGTAAAATAAAGAAATTCACTTCGTTCTCGCCTCGATCGCTTAACCCCTTTACATTAAATAAATTTAAAAATTGAAAATTCTAATTCACCTCTTCACTAGCCAGAAGTCACCTACGACATTGAATTAATTAACCCGAGAAACTAGTTGCCATATAATAAATTTTCAACAATTTCCTATCGATATATAAAACTATAACTTATTCGTTGATACCGACAGACATCCATTCAATTATAATTATTTTTAAAACAAAAAAAAGGAAGAAAAAAGTTTTTGGATTCGATAGTACACACGGACGAGAGTATTAGTCTTCGATATTTACTTAGGTTAAGCTTAGAGCGCAAAAAAAAAGGACAAGAATCCGCACCTCTCGGAGCACCTATAACCAACTGCTTTGCACATTTGGCCTGACAAAGATGAGACGAGAGAGTCAAGTGGCTTCTTTTCATCGCGGTGTCTGCTCTCTGCTGGCAACGACGCGGCAAACCCGTTAACGCGTTTCCCGGAATTTCAGCGGCCGTCAGAAGACGAGGAAAATAACAAAGTGCTTCCGCGGAAAAAATTGTGACAATTCGATTTTCATTGTGCGTTACCCCGGCAAAACAAATTTTACCAGCTGTTCGGTGACGACAAAAAACAAAAATTCCTCCCCGTTCTAACCGTTTCTCTTCCGTTCCAACGGAGGTTTCGAACAAAAATTACTTTATCACGCTGCGAGCTTTATTTTTGAGCCTGGGCTTTAACAGGAATGAACAGTAGTTAAACAAACCGCACTTTCTTAAAATTTAATTGAAAAATTAGGTTAAAGTAATTAAAAAGCAAAATTTTTCTCCGCTCTAATGGTTTTCCTTTCGTTCCAACGGAGTTTTCAAACCAGAATCGTTTTATATCTCGACGAGCTTTTCTGCGCATGTTTTACGGTATAAGAATTAACGAGCGGGTAAATTTAAGCGACACTTTCTGAAAAGTTTATTTAACAAAAATTCATTAAATTAAAAAAAAAGTTTCTCCATATCAAAAAATCATTTTCTATCGTGGCGAACTTCCTTTATTTACGTACAGTTTGTTGAGAATTAAATTAAAAGTCACTTTGCTTACTTCGCATAAAAGTTTATTCATTTTTAACGAAGTGAAGCTTGCAAGCTTCGCGTGCTTCAAAGACTAATTGTCCGTAATTTACGGATAAACTAGCGCTGCGATGGAGAGCGATAGCCATAAATTAACGGGACATACTCGAGCTTCGGTGGTGTTTGAGTTAGAAATTTAATTCCCCCTCCGCATTTCAATCCCAAAGCAGATACTCCGAATCTTCCTGCATGAAACGCGCTTATTAAATTATATCATTGATCACCGTCACGTTCCATCTCCAAATCTCGACTATACCAACGAAACAAAAGTTACCATCGCCAAACAATAAACAAATAAACGTCGACTGTTAACAGTCCGATTGATTCGCAACAGTCAATCAGCGCAACAAAGAGATAACGCTCTGTATATCCCGTAAACGCGACCGCACGCATCGCACAGCGCACTTGCCAATTCAAACAAAACCGTCGCATCGGCATTATATTCCAAAACAAAACAAACCAAATGAAAAATATTCCATCAAAAACTCTCGACACCTACTCCAAAAAAAACCTCCACCGATACCCGCAACATTGATGGCTGAATGAAAACTCACCGAGGACTATCTGGCGCCGTGTCACCCACACCTAACGGCGGCTGCCTCTCATCTCCTCCCAAAAAGACAACGAGAAAAACAATAAAACCGGAAGCTGTCAACTCGAGTCACTCACTGAGCGTCACCATATGAACACTGACGTATACCAACAAACGACAACATCAACGAGAAGGGGTAAAAAAAATTTCTATTTTTTTTATCTCCCTCTCGAATTAACCGCGGCACTCACACTCGGAAGGGGCGAGCTGGTCGCGCGTATTACTAGCGAGTTGGCGCGCGCGCGTCCCGCTCGGGCATCGGCGAGGGACTGCCGGGCGGCGCGCACCGTCGCGGCCCATCGCGCAACACGCGCGACGCATCCCGGCGCGCGCGCACAGCCCAGGAGCCCCGCCAGCGCTGACGCTCCACCGGGGGGGTGCGGGTGCCTTCCGCGAGCGCGCCAAAAAAGCAGCCACGCTGCCGGGCGGCCCCCGCGAGTGACGCCTATGTACCCCCCCCCCTCCCCACAGAGCACAGAATCGTCGTCCTCTGCACCTCTCGCGCGCTTTCTCATCCTCTTTTATTTTACTTTTTTTTTGGAGCTGTCGCCTCGGCTATCAATTATCATTTGACCTGGATAAAATAATGCGCGATGAAGTGGGTCTGAAGTACTTTTTGATTTGTGGTACGTCGGGGGATTTATGGCTGATGCGAGCATTTTAAATGTTATGCTGGTAAGAGCTGAGTCGAGGGGTGCAAATGCGCTGGGAATTAGTGGTGTAAGTGCTGTTCTGTGATTGGTGATTAGGGGAGGCCTTTTAGGTTTTTTTTTTCCTAATTTGTCAGATACTTATATAGTTGCAATGAGTTAATATTATCAAGGAGTTGTATTAGTATTGTTGTATACCATACGTTTTTTTATTCAAAATACAATTGAACAATTTGACTTGATAAACTTCAGATTGTATCTTTTAAATTTAACTGCACTTGTAGTTTTAAGGAAATTCAGATTTTCGTAAATATTTATTTAAATTTTTTGAAAAATGTCGACATTTTTCATTACTACGAGACACGTGTCAAAATTTTTATAAAGAAAATTGTCTTTTTTTTTTCTACTTTCATTCAAAAGTCACGCTTTTTTCTAACGTCGCTCCCTACGAAAGCTTAAATTTTCAGAAAAATGGAATTTTTCAGTCAAAGTGTAGCACATTTTAAATTTTCATTGAAGACGAGCACCTTGACTACAAAATTTAATCGATTTTGATTCTCCCGGCGATGACTAGCATATTTTTTCTTTTACCGCAAAGACGCAAAATTGCAATATTAATCATCACGAGTTTACTTTTCGAAATCTGCTAGTCAAATGAAAACCTTCGTAGAAAGATGAGCATTATTAAACATTTTTTTAACACTTAATAAACATTTATAATAAAAACCGCATTCATTCCTATCATCAGTAGGATTTACATCGGACGTAAGAAAAATCCTATGCAAATCTCAAAGTCACGGATAAGTCCGTAAATCACAAGATTTGAGCGAATTAATCTTGTGGAATTAAGACTTGTAAATATACAAAAAAATCAAATAAAATATTAAATTCTTTTTGCACTCACATTAAAAAAAACTGCTGTTTTATGAAACATCCTACATCGCATTGCCTCACCTCGAGGAAGCACCCAGATCTGCAGTACACCTCGCCATCGTTCAGTAGTAAAAGCCCGCGTCTGGTCGGACGCGGCGAAAACTGTCGGCCGTTCCTTCCGCGCAATAAATACCTTGAGTCGTTGAGGTCTAAACTTGTTTTATGAAAATCCAAGAAGACGCCCGAGGATTTGCGTCGTCGTAAGAAAGGGGAAAAAATGGCCGGGAGAAAAAAAAGCAGCCCAAAAGAAACTTCCGCGACGCGCCCGTGACGATAGTGGCCTCCGGCAAAGCCTACGAAATTGCCTCTCTCTCTTTCGTCCTCGCCCAACAATCCCCATCCTTATTCCGCCAACGCAATAGTCCGATCTTTCATTAAGAAAGGAGGGCGTTTGTTTTTTATTTATATTTTTTTCCTCCCTCCCTCGCATCGACCGTATCTCCGTATTTTAATATGCACGCGAAAATGTGCCGATCGCCGCGTTGTCGGGAGCCTGTAATCTGCGTGTTAGCTTTCTTTTTAATGCATTTCGGATGGTTTAGTGCGATTGGCGTTGGGATAGGTCTGGCGATGGTGTAATAAAAGAAGCCGGTTATGGGAGGATTAGAAGAGTGAGAGAGGATATGTTGTCGAATATTTTCATTGCTAGCGTCAGCGTATAAAAGAATACAAAAAAAAAAAAAGAAAGGGTAGGGGAGCTGGGTACGTGCGGTATCGAGGGTACATACGGACCATTGCGCCCATCGAATCGAGGTACATTAAGCCAATAATTACCGTGGCAATTGCCCTTAACGCTCTGCGACACGTATATACTTTCTGCTTTTAACCTCGTACGTTTTAACTTGGACAAACTCAACGATTGGTCGTCGATCGAAAAAGCATTTTGATGCTCCATTCGAATTGACTAATTAGAGAGCAATGAAAATCTAATTTTAAAAAACAGTTTAATAATGTCGTAACGGGGCCAAGGAACACATTTTTGCTTTTCTATGTTAAATTAAATAGTGCAAAAACGAAATAGAAAATATTAATAATGTTAAAATTGATTGTATAATTGGTTAAGATGTAAATGAATTAATAACAATCAAAATTATAGATATTGCGATAAAATGATTCATTTTTGATAGTATAATACAATAATTCAGTGTAACCTGAAATTTTTATATTAATTTTGAAATGGATTCATTATTAGATTCATTTCTGTTGACTAATTTACTTGTTTAAGTCTGCATTTGTCATTATAAATTTACGTTGTCATCGTATTAAATCCTATCTTCATCTCATTACATTATATTGCATCCTTTTTAAATCTTAATAATTTGGAGCATTTAATAGTACAATATTTAATAAAATAAATAAAATAAATCATGTAAATCAAGTTTAAATATATTTTATAATCTAATAATAATACAATATTATATTCCCCAGATATAATATTCGTTTTTCTAATAAATAATAATACTAAGTCTATGTAATTAAATTATGACAAATAAATTTAAGAAACAAACAAACACTTACAGATTTTTCTACTTTTTTTCAACGTTCAACGTGAATTTTTATCCGCTGACAAAAAAATGACAATACATTCACACTTCAATAAGAAATATACAGAAATCATACTCGTCTGACCAAAATTCTGTTTTATCACTTAAACCTCTTTAGTAAGAATTTAAAGATCTTATCGTAATCTACCAATATTAGCGGCACTAAATTAGTACATTATGCCACGTTATATACCCGCTGCCCACCATTTGATAATTACCAGCTTCCAAAATAATGCCAATCTAAATCACAAATACCCACCACAAATAAATCCCACCTAATGAAAATAAAGAAAACACCGCAAATCCAACAGAAATTGCACAAGATTAATAACAGTCGAAATAAAAATAAAATATGCTCGCGGCAAAACTTTAAAGCCCAGTCTGACGCTACTCCACTGACCAAAATCCCACTTTATCACTTAAACCTCTTTAGTAAGAATTTAAAGATCTTATCGTAATCTATCAATATTAATTAAATTAGTACTCTCAATTAGTACATTATGCCGTGTTATATGCCCGATGTTCACCGCTTGATGATTACCATAATTTGTAACGCCCAAATTATTCCAATCCAAATCACAAATACCCACCACAAACAAATCAAAGAATCCAACAGATATTTAACAAGATTAATAACAGTCGAAATAAAAAAAAATGCTCGCTGCAGAACTTTTAAAGCTCAGCCTGACACAAAGAATAAGCGGCCATCGCTGGCGTGAATTTACGGGGGCGCGAGAAAGCCGGTAATGCTAAGCAGCTGTGCGTATATGGGCGTTTTCACTTACACGCGCCGCGAACCTCGCCGGAATTATGCGGCCGAGCGGACCGCGAGTGCGTCCATGCGACCGCTTCTATGAGCCGGTAACAAATTACGCAACGGACGTACAACCGGTCCAATTACCGTTCGGCTAACTTGGTAGCAAGCCGAACAGCGCCCGGCCACTCGTGTACCCGGATTCCCTCCGATTTCCAATGATAATTCATTGAGCGCGATCTTTCGTCCGATTCTGCCACCCCCCCCCCTCCCACCGTGGCCAAATCAATCCGTCAGAGGCGCGGCCCTTCCGTGTAAATAAAACTTATCGAGGGCCGCTTGCCATTCGTGCCTCCGTTTAAAAGATTATTGCACGTAAGAAGGAGCGAAGATGATCGATCGCGGCCGATCGATCAGATTGTGCTGGCTTGGTATGCAGAGACGTTTTATATAATTTAATCATTTCATCATTCGCGGGACGTGCGGCCGCTTTGAGGGCGACAATTTTTTTTTATGTTTTAGATTATAGTTGGATATTCATCTCCATGAGATAATTAAATTGTGTTTTTTTTTGGGAAGAATTATTATTCTTTTTAATTGAAATGTAAAACGAACTTTTTGTTTCAAGGAAGTGTGTTTAGAGCGTCTACTGCGGCATGACTACTTTACTGGTATCAAGATATTACCTGAATTTTATTTGAATAATGCAATAATAATAATAATAATTAAATAATATTATACAATTTTTGCTGAACACTTTCCTACGATATGGTAAAAATATGGGATGCATTGAAATTATTATAGACGAAGGACTAGTGGTTTGTATCAAGATATAGTCGGACGTCCTGTTCTTTCATTTATATTATTTAAAGAATCCTAGATCTACCGGAAAGCATCCACGAAATTTTATTTTAAAAACGTGATTATAATTTCTTTTTATGCAGAACTAGTAATTAGGATAAGCATATAGTCAGCCATCCTTTTTTCTATAATTTAAAAATTCATTTTTACAATATATACTCACTTGATTTACATTATACCTATTGAAAATTATTTAACGAATCTGTGCTACTTAATAATATATATAAATCAAAACTAGTGATTAGTATCACTATGTAGTCAGACTATATAATATAAAAATAAAGTTTCGAAGTATTTACTCTCATCTCTTTTTATAACTAAAAAAATGTGTTAGATATAGGAATGTAGTCGCAACGTGTCGCAATGTGTTAGATATAGGAATGTAAAATCAGTGATTAGAATCGCGATATGATCAGCCATCCCAATATTAAATAATATAGTTTTTAAATTATTTACACTCTATTCTTTTTTTCAGTATTCTAGCATAAATATAGATGGTTACAAATTAAACGCGAACCATTTTACACGACTGTACTTTACATTCGATAAAAATAAGTGACTTATGTCACGCTACGGTCAGCCATCCCCTTTTTATAAAAATATCAATTCCAATTTCGCTTCCTAAATTGTACATCATATTTTTTAACAACAAAAACATCATAATTCAACAAAATTGTTCCACGAATTTATCGCTTATAGGACTACAGCATTAAGACGTTCATATAGAGAATAGCATCGGATCTGTCAAAAATGATGAATGAAAGTTTTGCCAGCAAGACATCTTCAAGATCAATCCCCCCCCCCCTGAAGGAGACACCCACAAGGTTTAGCACCTCGGATTGGTTTAATTAGTTCGTCGAGGCCGATTAAACCCATGATGATTTTTCACCACGCGAGTTAGTAAGGTCGAAGGTCGAGAAGGAGGGGGCGAAAAGAAAGACATTGACCGAGACGCGCCATTCGCCGGGAGCAAAATAAGCGAATGGCCAGCAGAGTTGAACGGGAGGGAGGCTGGGGAGGGGATCAGGGGGGTTGATATATACTCTGGAGCTCGGTAGCGGCAATAAAACGTCCGAGCAACGAACCGAGCCGCTCGTACGACGGGAATTGACTGGGCCAGTCGATAAGCGATTGGCCCCTTTTCGAGAGCCCAACCTCCCACACGGCCGCGCGCTCGAATCGTACGTGATACGTCTTAGCCTAATTTCAAGCTTATTGGACCTCATTTTTACAAGACCTTCCGGCATTATTCCACTGCTCTACGGATTATCCCTTAAAATCGGCTCGTTGCTAATTTTTCTCTTTCCCACTCTTTTTTTATTTTTTTATTAGAAAGATAAAGTTTTCTCCCTGTTTTTTTGTCTAATTTTGGGTTTTATGCCGTCTTTAATAGAGTAAAATAGTTAAAATAATAATAATCGGTTATGGAATTCTTTACCTAATAATTTAACATCTTTTGGTGCTATCGGGTAGCTAAAGATCTCTTTGTCTTCATTTACTTGCAGTTATTAATTCATGATTTATAATATGAGTTAAGTTAAGTTTATTAAGTTAAGTATATATAAAGTATATACGTATACTAGGGGGTACCCCCCTACTCGCTCCGCTCGTCCACCCCCCATTTTGCGATTTAGACGAATTCTAGAAAATAATTGAAACATTGTTCGATACTCGTTTGATACTTAATGCATGATGAGAAATTATTTACTAGATTATGATGAAATTGTATAAAATATTTTTAAAATGGAAAATACTGCACAGCATAGATAGCAGAGTATAAATGTAGAGAATATTATATTACATTATTGTGATTAGCTCATTGTATTGAATTCATAAAAATTTATATAATATATATGAAGACATTCAAGATAAAATACTAATTAGAGGTAATCTTTTCATGTACCGTTTAAAATACAATTCGATAAAAAATTGAATACATATTTATTACAATACCATATCATCATACCATATCATGCTATATATAGCATTGTTCTAAAATTATCTTGCGATTTATGCAGGTGCTACCTTAGGGTGGACGAGAAGAAGAAAAAAAGAAAGAGGAGGGGTGGAGGAGGGGGGAGGAGGGGGATAATTTGGTTTTGACCTTATAACTATATAATATAGGGAGATATATATATAAGTATTTAGTTTTTTATCGAGTCAGGCTAGCATACAGGAAAAAATTTTCCTCTGCTGGGTTACTTTGTAACTGTTTATATATTACAATTATTTATAATTGAGTTTATGTAACTGCTGGTATTAATAAATAAAATAAAATAAAAATAAATATATACGTATATTTAAGTATATATGTAAATTAAGTTTAAATTAGCTTATTTTGTACTTTAGACCGTCGAATTATTAAATAAATAAATATATAGGGAGTGGGGGATGTCAACTCCGCTCTCAAAGTCGCGGATAAATCGTTCAGCAATGTGAAATTAATTCACAATTTATAACAGTTTAAACTTCATTAAGTGCATTTATATTGTACTTCACATTTTTGTACTTAAGGACCTTTTAATCCAACGAATTGTTAAATAAATTATTCAAGTCGCGGATAAATATTTTAACAAAATAGTATTAATTCATGATTTATAATAGTTCAAATTTGTTTTAAATTGATTCATATTGCACTTCACATTTTGTAGTTAAAAACACTTTAGTCCGTCGAATTATTAAATTTTATAAGAAGTGAGGGGTTTCAACTGCGCGTTCAAGGTCACGGATAAATTTTTTAGCAAGGAGAGCTGTCGGATCTTTATACGGATGAAACGGGGGCGCGCGAGCATTGACGAGTGTGTGCATACGCATTGCGGCGAAACGGGAGGAGTACTTTTTGGAGGCTCACTTTTATTTTTTGATTAGAACGCTACTGTGATTTAAGTGACGGCACTTAATCTGGCGTGTTGTTGTTGGACTCTTTTCTAAGTCTCGAATCAATCGACTGTATGCCCGGTGACTGTGGCGGCAACAATTGACCGTGACTACTGAATAGCCTCGTTCTGTCCGCCAAGCACATTAAATCACATACAACACATTGCGCTTTCTTCAGTCATTTATTCCGTTATTTACGGCTCGGCCTAATGGAAATAACAAAATATTTTTGGCATGCCTGCGCAATCGATGCTCTTTGCAAACTGCTCCGGAACGTTTAAATTCTTTTTCGGAAAAAGGGTTCAATGGCAATTTATTTTCTACGTGTGAGGGGACTTTTAGTTATTTTTTTTTATTGGGTCGTAAAAAAACTGAAACTACCTATATAATACACTAGTAAAAAAAAATATTACTTAGAGAATTTAGAGATTGCAAGTATTAGTAGCTTTCCCAGAAAAATCTCAATAATTTTTACTTGAAACTTGAATCGCTGAAAACTCTGTAATTAATTTTTGCGGAAAATCCGCATAATTCGTATTCTTACACAGATTACAGGACTTCATCAAAGGTTGAAATTGCAGTGGTAAAAATTACAGTGATTTTCACAAAAAACATTCCTGCACCTGCTAGTTACGTTTTTTTTTTTTTTTCACGTAAATTTTACCAAAAAAAAATTCTTTCAGTTTATTGATTTGACTATATATAACTAATAAGCGCTGTGCAATAAATAAACATTAATTAATGATAATTTGAACATAATCCTAATGCTTCTCATTGAATCATATTGCACGAGATTAATTTATTACGCCAACGTTAAATAAAAAATTTAATATTTTTCGAATACCAAATTTTAAAATATTTTACCATCCTCAAGATTATTAATGGTAGTGCTTCACTTATATTGATCTATTTAATAAATCCTTGTTCGAGAGATAAAAAAAAATAAAAAAGAGTCCAGAAAACGACCTAAAGTATCTTGTCAAACCTTCCAACCACGATGGACGTTCGAGCTTCTGATTTTCTCAATGTGATTAATTTAAAAAAAAAGCGTAACTATAAAAGTATTTTAATTATATTATGGAGGAGTTAACTGCCTTCGATCCGCCAAGGAACGAGTTTCCTCGTAAAAAAGCCCGGTTAAGTGTCAGTCCTGGAGGCTAATATAGATCTAATCGTTTGCCGACAAAGAGCTTCCAGCAGGGAACTATGCGATTACTGGAGTGCGACGAAACTATTGCAAGCAAATAGTACCGTTTACTGCAACTATTCGGCAACAACGAAGTTTTAGCCATAAACGGCCAAGCATCCAATCTAGTCAATTTCAAAATAATGCCAGCTTTGTTTATTCCTTCGTTTAAACTCCTCTAATTTTCCTTATCTCACGTTTAACCGCTTATTATAACTTTAATTTCAAGTCATTTCGTGTTAATAAGTAAAGAAATTGTTCTTTTTATGCGGGACTATACTTTTAATTTTTTAAATAACTTTATATCTCTTCTCCGAAAATTCAAGAAAGTTTAAATTTTCGTCGAAAAACTTTGAAAAAAGTTTACCGAGTAATATTAGAGAATGGTAATGATGAATTTGGAAAACGAAAGTTCCGTGGGAAGTTTTTAATAAGCGGGTCGATTAAATTTGTTTGCATAAATTTTCATAATCTTCCATTCGAGCCACGATAAACGGATAAACTAATAATGCAACATGTAATAAATAATTTCGCACGTTACAACCAAATAACCGCTGACAATAGATTAACAATAGCTTCCTCAAAAAAAAATTCTTCTTTTTAAATTATAATAATATTTATGTACTGCTTTCTCCAAAACTTTTTTTACTATGCTAAAGCATCCTCTAGTAAATTTATAGAGAAATAGCAATAGGTATACACTTGTAGAATTCTAAGAAAAAATTTTCGCACATTAAGTTACATATGACACACAAATTATACATCAAAAACCATTAACATAAACGCTTACTGCACATACATAAATAAATCAAGCGGAAAGTATAGGAAAGCATTTACATGGGCTAAAATAAGCTCGAAATCAAATTAAAATGAGATCACGCACTTCCTCGAAAATAAATTACAAAGTTAAATTTAAAAGGAAAAAAAGCACACTCTAATAAAAACTGAAAGATAGACAAGCTTAACGATCCGTACTGAAGGTCATTATCAGAAACTTGGATCATCAAAGTCGAGAAAATCTCCCAAACTGAAAGATTATTATACTCAGCGTTAGCGACGAAAGCGCAAAGAAAAAAGATGCGCTCGCGGCGTAAATCTTCGCGCCTAGAATATCGTCTCCGAAGAATTTCCAAAGAGATAAAAGAACTCGGCTTTAAGTACCAGAGCGTCGAATCCCCCATGGGATCAAGTGATAACGGATCCACTGACTTGACGTTCATTTTATCCCCCCCCCCCCAACTTTGTTTTTTCTTTAAATTTGTATTGCGCATAAAGAAAAAGGTAACTCGTGCTCCGAGTGAAAAAAAGTTCAAGGGCATCAATGAATTGACAAAAAAAAGAACGTTAAATAAATAAATAATAATGAAGCTAGGCTGAGCGAGCACGTATATGTGCAAATCCACGGCCAACAAGAAACAACTCAGCTTTGGAAGTTTTTTTTTTGGAACTTTTTTTTTAAGATACATCTAACAGACCAATTTTTTCTTGTTGTTTAGGTCATTTTAAAAGAAAAAAAACAGGTGTGCACGGCCAATCCCTTAGCAAACTTTTTCCGGACTGAATAACGCAAAGAAGTTGAGAAAACAACAAATAAAACTTCATCAATTTTTTTACAATAAACGATATATTCTTCGAAAAAATTCACAAAAGTAAAGTTTTTAGAATGAGCCAAGGAATGCGTCTGAATTTTTTCGAAGCGTTTTGAATAAATATTTTTTAAAATATTGCATACAAACATTTGTGCTATATTAAAAAATGTACTCAACTCAAAAAATGTACTCACTTTACTCTTGTGAATTTTTTCGAAAAGTATATCATTTATTTATTGTAAAAAATTTATTGTAAATATGCAATTTATTGTAAAAAAAATCATGAATGTTTTTTTTGTGGTTTTCTCACCTTTTTGCGGTATTTGGCCCGGAAAAAAGTATGCCCAGGGCGTGGCCGTGCACACGTGTTGATTCTCTTTTAAAATGACCTAAACAACAAGAAAAAATTGGTCTGGTATTGCGCCTTAGAAAAAAAAATTGAACTTCCAAAGTTGAGTTGCTTCCGGTTGGCCGTGGATTTGCACATATTCGTCCAAGTGGGAGATCACTCGAAGTGTGCGCGGCAGTCCGTTTAATTAGCGGACGTATCCGACGAAAGGCAGACGCGGGGAATGGCGCTGGCGCAATTAGGGGTATTATAAATTAATTATAACGCCCGCCGGCGCCGTTGGCCAGTTTTGCGGGATCCAATCTCGGAATGGGAGGCCGACTGCCAAACGGCTCAGCCCGCGCCGCGCCCCACACGAGCATCTATATCGCACTTCCGCAAACGTAACACCGAGTTAACGTAACCCTCTATCTGATGCCTTCCTCCTACCAACCCTTTTTTATTTTTTTTTTTAACTTCCCTACTCGATTTCCGCAAGTAGAGCTCAACATCTAGTCTGTTCATGGAGCACCTTTTGGACTGAGAAATTGTGATATTGGCAATTGTATATTTAATTATTCTGAATGTGATACTCATCTGTATAGCTGCGATAATACTTTATTAGGATAGAATCGTATTGTGAGTTCCACGTCAAAATTTTATTTTTTACATGCTGTACGCAAAGTCATATCTTTGCAAAGCCACATAAGCATGCCATCGTTTTACAATGGCGTTTTTCACCCTCGTTTTATACAATTTTGTTCGATATCTATGCGTAAAATGATTCTCGGCAGAATGTCATTATCACATACACTAAATTCATACTCATCAAAGAATAAACTTACGTACTAGTATCGAAAATAACTAATTTTACATATTTTAAATTTTTATATTCTATCCTAATGTGATGCTTACAAACAACGAAAACATACATTTTTATTAATATCTTGATGTACATTTATTTATTTATTTAAACCATAGAATACTATAGAGATAAATTAATTACCTGAGCATAGATATATAAATTAAATTTTTTTATACTCTTATATTTATACACCGAAAAAAAACAAGAAGTAATATCTGCTTCATTAGGAAAAAGTAAAAAATGCTTTGCAAAATAAACAGACTTTATTGTTCAGAAAAATAGATATCGCAGTTCTGTAAAGCAGATTACAGTAGATCTTACTCTACAGAAAGTAGATTTGGCAATTTTGTACAGCAGATTCGACTGAGCATTCGAAAGTGAAACTTTAAACTTCTCATTTCACAAATAGAAGATACTTATTTTTTTTGTTCGGTGTACTTATATGTAGAAATTTCATTACAATAATCAGCTAATTTTGCAAAAAGGTGCAATTTAAACTTATACTTTACGTTACTTGTAACAAATTTCATTATAATAATCAGCTAATTTTGCAAAAAGGTGCGTTAAACTTATAATTTACGTTACTTATAACAAATTTCATTATAATAATCAGTTAATTTTGCAAAAAGGTGCGTTAAACTTATACTTTACGTTACTTATAAGAAATTTCAATGTAATAATCAGCTAATTTTGCAAAAAGGTGCGTTAAACTTATACTTTACGTTACTTGTAACAAATTTCATTATAATAATCAGCTAATTTTGCAAAAAGGAGCGTTAAACTTATACTTTACGTTACTTATAAGAAATTTCAATGTAATAATCAGCTAATTATGCAAAAAAGTATGCGTTAAAGTATGTAAAAAAAATTGCGACGCTTAACGGATAGGTCGAGGAGCATAACAAACGGCAGAACGAGGGGGCAAGTGAAATTTGCGAGGGGGGAGGAGGGAGGAGGACAGGCCGTGACGTCAGTCAAGGAGGCTTCTCCGTCGAGGACAGGGGGGTTGCGCGCGTCGCCGAGGAATCTGGGTTAGGCGACGGGGGGCGGGCGCGGATAGACGGCGATTAAGCGAAACAACCGACTGACAGCACCTGTTGATAGCTTTGTACCGCCGCCGTCGACTCCCTCATCCCGCTCGCGCACACTCTAATATGTAGATCCGCGGGGGCAGCGTATTTACGGCCCCTGCTTCCTCTGTAATAACCGCCCACTTCGGTCCTCCTTTCAGCGCGGAATAACACTGCTCCCGATTTATTTTCAAACAATGGCTCCCCTTGCTCGCGTGAAAAACAGGATAAGTCGAAGGAATAAAACTTATTCCTTGTTTCAGCGCGGACGGGGTGTTCATCCGCGCGCGCGCGTGTGCGTGTTACACGTAAAATGTCGCGCTTAACGGAAAAAGCACGTTGCAATTTATCGGCGAGAAGTAGCGAATTTCACAGATTTGGAAAAAAACGTATTTTATGGATTTCGCCTCTGGAGGAAAACACGCTTACGTATAGATTTCCGTGAAAAAAAAATGCTGTGGAACTTACAAATGTGTGTTTCTTCGAGGCGTAACTCCTAAATGTGCTTTTTGGTCTGGAAAATCATGTCAAAAGAGCTTTTCTTCGGGGTATATTTAACTGGCGCTGAAAAAGTCTTTAAAATGTACTTTTTTCATTAGAAAAAAAATAAAAATTTACTTTTCTTTCTTTTCTAAAGAAAGAAAAATGGTATAGTTCGTTTTTTTTTTTTAAAAGCTATGGAAATGTTTACTTTGCGTTGAGAAAAGTCAAGCGCAATTTTTTTTATTCTAGAAAAACTGAGCTTGTCTTTTCTCGTTAGGAAAAAAAATGACGCTTGATTCTCGATAGTATATCAATATTAAGACACCATTTTTTTCTAAAAAATGTTAAGTAAATAATGTTAAACATTGCAACAAGCATAAATAAATTAAATACTGTGAAATAATGTAAAAGAACAAACTTTAATATTAATTTTACGTTTGCCGGTCAACATAGATATACTAATAGCATGAGCGCTCTACTTTGAACGTTTGGCATTGAAAAACGAATGCCGCTTGTTCACATTTTTTTAATGAATCTTGCTCGTTATAGTGTCAAACATTTTATATTAGTTTTTTTAAAAGCTCAATAGAACATCTACATTTGCGTTTGAAGAAAGTATTCTGTAAAAGAAGCTTCGTCCTATATGCTTCTTGTTAAATGTCTCAACTTTCGAGTCCAATTGTGAGTTTTCCAATCCCGCTTGCTATATTGAAATTTTGCACACTTATAAAGGACAATCTTATGAATATATTCTGATAATTTCAAGAATTCTATGAAAAAGTGATTTTTGAGTGAACTATCTTAAGAGAAAAACAAGTAACTTTTAAATTAAAGGACTTTTTACCTAAATTAGAGCACTAAGAGTGGCATATTACAAGTAATAAGTAAATTCTCGTAGATTAAGTAATAAATTCTCGTAGACTTACTTTTCTCTAGTGCCTTCAAAGTATGATAAATTAAACTACTATAGGTTACTTTTTCGACTTTTCTTCTTCAGAGGCAATGAACTCTTCTCGAAAAATAACAAAATAACAAACAACGCCAAAATAAAGAATATATTTTTCTTTATTGGCTACGCAGGTCCGAACAATACAAATGTTTGTCCAACGCGCGTTGATCGAGTTGTATTCGACATAGTAAGATGAAATTTTGTGAATTTACTTTTGTAAAGGAATAACGATCGAAATAAGGGGTAATTCGTTTTGATAAGGTAAAATGAATCTCGACCGCTTAAAATCCGCTTATGAGCGGCGTAATTTGCTTTGCCGTAATTAGCCAAGCGACAACGAGCTCACAAACACTTTGCAAAGGTATACTGGAGTGGATGGGAAAGCGCATCATCCCATCTCGTCCCACTTCGCCTTGATTGAAACCCTCTTTGTTTTTAGCTGCGAAACTGCATGGGCGCAAATACACGGGATAAAATTACTTGTTTATTCTTTCTGCTTGTGTTTGTTCTAACTGATCCTTTATTTCACTTATTAATTTGAAAAGTTTGGAAAAAAAGTGTTCGGAGCCTTCTTCGTTACGGAGCAATGTTGCTGTCGTTATTAATTATTGGGATTGAAAGATAAAAGATTTGAATGGATATATCGTTAATTAAACTACAACGGAGTATTTTATCATGACTTTAAACTAATTAAGTAATTGGTTTTGCGAACGAGCGTCTGAATAATGAATCAAATCAGCCAGCAGTATTGTACTTATAATATAGTTTTTGTTTTTAGGCAAAATAAATAATGTAGCAAGTTAAATTCAGAAAGAAAACGCATCAATTAAAATTTCAATAATGAATAAAAAAATAAAAACGGATTAAAATGATAGTACTAACTTTTTTATTATTGTTTTTTTTTTTTTTTTTTTTAAGATTTTTCAATTAAAAATGATTTACGAAACATCAGAACATTACCTACCTTTTACTCTGAACCCTTAACTTTGTAGAAAGAAAATTAATTAAAAATTTTTGCGGCCTTTTTTTATAAAATTAGCTTAAAAACAATAAAAAAATAAAATGTATAAGTGTTTAAGAAATGTCAGCTTAAAGTTTTACTTATTTTAGTAAATATTTCAAAATAAAACAATGTAAGAAATTCGAAAATACAAAACAAGTGTTCTCTTTTTTAGATTTTGCTTAACGTTGAACAAAATTTTAAACAGGTACTACAAAACTTTTTAAAAAATAAAACTAAAAAAATAAAGATACTATTCAGGACTCAGGAAACGAAAATTCTAAAAATCTATATATAAACGTATATATGATATTATTATATATAAACGTGTGACGGATTGAAAAAAAATTAACGAAACGCCTACTCGTGCATTGATGTTATTATTTCATCATAATCATCAATAGCCAATAGCCAATAATAATAATCATAATTGTAATAATAATAATGATATCAATAATGATAATAATAATGATTCATGAGTTGCTATGCATCGTTGATATGCAAGGGCCGTGGCGTCTCCTCATTCCTTCCATCGTTTTCGAAAATCCTTGAGACATCAAACTGATGATAAAACTTCGAACGGGCGACAACGCACTAAACTTGCTCTTACTTTTGTACACAGAACTATCCTTATTTTTTTTACAGCTATTCAATTCGCACTTTGGCACGAAGCCGCTCGTTTCACCGCTTCAATCTTCAACTTTACTTCCCACCACGACCCTCTCTCTCTCTCGCATCACACTACACGTGCAACATTCCTTCTATATCTTTCATGAATTTTAAAGGGGAAGGGGTCGCAAAGTAAACGGGAATTAAAAAAAAATTTAACAATCGGTGCATGCATTCACTCTTTCGACTACATTCACGCCCTTTTTGCACGCTTACAAACGAAGAAAATTTACAATCACGTCGATAATTTGCTCATACTTCGGAGTTCGCCGTTCATATAAAGACCGACACACAGACAAGTGCACGTTCGCTTGGATTCCCTTTTTTTTTGCTGAAATGCTAGATTCCATCTGAGTGGAAACATAATGTATACACATGGCGTCGGAGAGAAAGAAAAACGAGAAACATTAGTTCTTTTCTTGCCTTTTTATTTTTTTATTTTTTTTTCTAGTCAGCATATACTTTTTTTTTACGAAATTACCCACCTTTGCATCTGCTAGTCAGACGAAATTTTCAATGTGGCACGGGAATTAATCTTTTGTTTATACTTATCTAGTTAATAAATAGTAACGATTGAACGGAAAAAATTTAACAAAGTAGTTATATACCGACGATGACAAAATGTTCGTAGATTGCATATAAATTAATTCAAGTCGAAAGCGAACGGAGCTAAATTCTGTTCATTAACTGATAAAATCTGGAAATTTACAAATGATCTGCAATTGTAGATGAAAATTTCGCTGACGCAATTAGTACACGAAAGTTTTATCACTTGCTTTAAGTTTTATGTATTCATAAGTTGTCATTACATTGCAGCGTGATACAAACGGTAATTAAACAAAAAAGAACCGCAAATACGATTAATTCCTCTTTATACACATAGAAAAAGGAGAAAAATAACAACCATTTAGCACCTGCAAACGCTTCAAAATTACAAAAAGCCGATTGACGCTGCATCATATACAATATATACGTGTATGTGTATGGTCAGTAATTGTGCGACTTTTTTTTAAGAAATATCGCGATATAATTATATTGCACTCTCTCTCTCTCTCTTGTTCTTTTTCCATCCAGAAATCATTTCATCATTCTCTCATTTACACACTTATTATGTTCGACTTTTTTTCATCTTCAGTTTATTTCCACCTTCTAAAATATGTCGAAGTACAGCCCTTTACGACAGGAGCGAAACTCCAGCTCTAATGCCTCCCGCTCTTTAGTCACCCAATCAACGACTTTAAAAAAAAAGAAAGGAAGAGTCTCTTTCCATTTCGTCGTTTTCTACTGCTTCTGGCTCGTTTGTTTGTTTTTTATTATTTTTCAGTCTTCGTGTCGTAACAATAACGCGTGCGTGCGCGCACTTACACACAATTGAAGAAAACGCAAGCGAGAAATACAATCTTGTCAGGAGTACGAAAAATTCCTTTTTTTTGCGTTAACCTTTTATTCGTTTTCATTTCGAGGAAGGACGGCTGACAAGAGTGGCGACATGTTTATTTGGCAGATTTTCACGCAAAACATAAAATTGCTATATTCATAGCGACCCTCCGGCGTGCAAGTATAGTCACTGGACTTCTTCGTGTGGAAACACTGGTCTTAACGCTCGTGGAATTATCTACAGTCCTTTCAATTTTTATTGCGTGCTCGTATTACTTATCGGTCGAGAAATTTCTTTTATCGCGCACGAACACTCGTTCGACAAAGGAAAATATAAAGCTTTTTATGCCTTAGCTTATCGTCTGGTTAGACAAAAATTTCGCTTGTTTGCGATATTTTTTTGGCAATTTGAGAACCGTGAATTACAAATGTTAAACCTAGAGTAAGTACGCATAAAATTAAATTCAATGCGATCGTCAAAAATAGATGTTGCTTTAAGATCTTGTGTAAATTTAGTGCAATTTTCATTTAATTGTTACTTGAATCTTGACGACTAATTCTACAACTGTACATCTACTCAAATTAAGAGAACCTGAGCTCCTAATCAAAGCAGGAAACTCTTCGTTTAAAAATTCGTTAGTTTTTTAAATTCACACCTTGATAACGAACTATCTACATTATATTCACATATACTCAAAAGAAAAGAATTCCTGTACTTCCTTATTAATCCTTCGATTTCTTACTACAGTATGAATTAAATTTTTTTGATTAACTACTTATGGGAAATAAAGTTGCAACCACTCTTGTCCAGTCTACTAAAAAAAACTCATTACTTTTTTTCATGTTCAATATTTCATTATTGTGAATTTTTTGCTCAAAATGTACAGTAAAATTATCTTACAAAAAGTAATGTTCGCTTTATTTCAAGTTATTATCATTTTAACTGACAGTTCGAGAAATACGATATGCTTCGCTGCCTTGTAAACCTTCCTTATAAAAAAAAATGATAATATTCTTACGAGATAAATGATGCTTCAATTATTTGAATCAATTTTCCAGATTTTTCCTTTTCATTGAGATAAGTCATGAAAATGACTTCTCGCAAAATATAATAAAAAGACAAATCGAATCTCATCAAAAAAGAATTTAACAATGCACAATCCTTACGTTATAAAACTCAACTGTTTCGATACTTAGAAAAAGAAAATTTTGGCTTTAATAATACAATACTTCGAAGAACGTAATTTTAACGTTATTATTGATTATTTTATTTTTATAAAAAAAATTATCCATTGATGATTCTTAATACGCAAAAAATATAGAAAAACATTTTTTTTTATTTACCGACGTTCGAGTATACATATGTTCAACGCTCCATGGGTTTTCAGTTAAATGATGCATAATGGCTCTATTCACGTGTACTAGTTTCTGGCTATATTGACTACACTCTATATTGACATTAGAATTTCTTTCCAATTTTTTCGGGTAATTATTCACAGTAAACTATGCCAATTTTAAATGAAAATGAAACCTTTCATACAATTAAAAAAAATATAAAAATACAAATTTGATGTATATCAAAAGAATTTCTTTTAGAAACAATAATAATTATCTACACTGTTATGCAATTGGCCTTTGTAATAAACGACCTATTTTAAGTTTTAATAATATTGCACTAAACTGTACATATGACGTTAATGGATTGTTTCAAAAGAAAAAACCTTTCTAGAGATTGCAGTTGTCACCATGCAGCTAAGTAATGAATTGTAAAAAAATCTGTTTATCCTAGACGCTAAATTCAATTTTATACAAGAGAAATTATTAAAATATAACGAAATTGTTAAAAATGCATCTTGAATCTCTAGAAAACCTTATCGCTTAGAAAGAAATGATTAACGTCATCTATTTTAAAATCGTGCAAAATTTTATTTTACAGTATACTTATACTACTACATCCAATTCTACTATCGATTGTAAAAAAATATTCATCGTGTTTTTTCACAATCAATGTTACAAATTATTACCTATTAATTACAAACGAATTATATTTAAAGCTTTTTCATTTTTCCTAAAAGTAATGGATAAAAAATGATTTATCATTGTGGAATTTAAAATTTAAATTATAATCGTATGCAATAAATTTCGATATGAATGTTAATTAAAAAGATTATGTAATTGTGCAAAACTAAAAAAAGGCACCTGGAAGTTAACTTATGTACGCATCTGATTAAAATACAGCTAGATCCATCCATTTATATCAAAAGTTATATATGTATATATGTATATATACTGGAGCTATACACTCAACTATTCATACCATCACTTACACGATATTGTCATACATACAAGCAAAATCAATCAAATTCTAAAACGTGAAAATGAGAGCCATAATGCAACAGAATGTAATTTAACCATATCTTATCAGACTCACTTTTTATCCATGAGTTATAAAAGTTCGCTAACAACACTGTTAGTATCATGTCATGAAATGTAGTGCTTATCTACTCGAAATTTAAAATGAAAATAACAATGAAAATGTTATTTAATTATCGAAAATCTACATTTCAGTGAAAAAGGAAGCACGTCAGCATACACGCAATTTAATCATTTTTTTAACACATGTTTTCCTGTATACTTTTAATTACCCAATAGAATTACGACTTTAACCAAATCTTACATATTGAATTGAAACGAATGTTAATTGGGTATTTATTTAAAGCAAGGGCAGAGATTCCGGTTATTATGCTCTTTGATCATGTATTATAAATAAATTCATCTAATTTTAATGGAAAAACTAAGTGATAAGGTTAATAAAAGGTCAGAGTTTAAGCACCAGTCCGAGAGGCCGAGTTATAAAAAATATTTTCTTAAGATAATAGAATAGAATAGAGTAGAATAGAGTAAAGAATGAGTTAATCAATGGGATTCGAGAATAGTAACAATCAGTACTAAACGATAGTTTGCAATATAAATTTGAGGACGCTGCTTAAGTGGTCTCGGATTCGATTTCCGACCCGATGACTATCGGTGCCATCGGAGCTGCTAAAGCAACCGAATACCCAGAACCACAATAGGTCTGCGCGATAAGCGTCATACCATTAATTAAAATAAAAAATCACGAAGCCTTCACGACTCCAACAATAGCATAATTATAAAAAGAGTAGAAATTTTAGATTCTTTTACTAGCGCCTCACTTACAAGATTGGAAGTTAGGCTTTAATACAGAGCATAGTAACTGGTCGGAGCACAATAACCGAAACATTACCCAACGCAAAAAAATGGTTAACTAGTGAGCAACACGAATAGTATATAAATAACACCAAAAGACACGAAGTCAGCGTAACTCCAACTGTGTTATTTGTCTTTTTCGCATGGAGTCAACTAGATACTAGACGTAATGCTTCACTGCCGCAGTTAATACATGTGGAGTCTGAGTAGGGCTCACGGTATGTGCCGTAACAATTTTTTTTGCGTATAAGAAAAACAAGTTATCAAATTCTGACAAACATAAAACTGTTGCCGATAAAAGTCACTTAACCGAATTCTAGTTTATTGCGCCAACACATTTATGAAGAAACTAAGATAGAAATGAAAATCAAACACATCACTTTGCTTTGCGCGACAACCCTTTTGCGGTCAAAGGAATTATGCATACGATTAATTCAGTATCTTAATTTTTAAGTTACCTAGTTAATGTTGTGTTTGTGTATCAAATCATTTATCATAACTATAATTTATTCGACTCGCAGCCGAATCAAAGTCTCAAATGTAAGCACGCGTCAATATTGTCACTGTCGCACTATGTTTCATTAGCCATCCTCTTTTGGGGGCGTGAACCAACCTGTAAATAAAAACGTAACCCTTTGTAATGATTGCTTTGAATTTCAATAAATCTATATTCATAAATAAAATACAGAGAATGATCATAAAGTTTATAGATGTTTGGTAATATCTTCTTCTAATAGTATTTAGTTTATAATTAGTATTTAATATTTAGTATTCCCCATTGCAAAAATTCTTAATACAAAACATTTAGTTTGAATAATCCTTTGAGCCAGTGTTTCCTGTAGTAAAATACTATTCAGGCAGCATTTGAATGTAAGCTTTGTAAGCTCTGATTATGAATATAAAGAAAACTAAAATAATTGTATTAAATATATTCCACAATTATTTATCAACTTAATGAAATGGATTCTTCTTTTACGCACATAAAGAATACTGAATACAAATATTGAATACTGCAATAGTTCTACATTCATGAACTGACCATTGATATATTTTTAAATGATTTTAATCTACTAGATATTTTGTATAATTTTACCATTTTTCTCATGTATCTGAACAAGTGATTTGAAGGACTGTTGTGCTCGTGCTAAGCTGTACTGCCCCTGACAAACTTTGCCACCACCTCCACTTTGTTGGAACTGTATGCGCGCTTTTCCCTTAACTAAGGTGGCCGATATTTGCATGATAACTGCTTCCACTGTGTATGCTGAACTCCAGCCTTGTTTTGTTAATAGCTCCATGCATATTGCTCCACCAATCAGGACATACCCACCGGTAATCATAGGGTATACCACTCTGACAAAAGGTGGTTCAAACGGATAGGTTTCCTAAATAAATATTAAAATAAATATAGATATATATAGTTAGATTAAAATAAGTAGAATTAGCAATATTCTATATAAATTTAATAATACAAAATTGTGCCTACCTTAAACAGCATATTTAATAGTATGCTATCTTTTCCTTCTTTCTCTTTTAAAATTACCAAATCATTATGCAGTGGCGAATCAGGATCTACACATTTCAACCTAATATTCCATTCATATAGACTATCATTAACAAGTTCTATGCTGTACATTCCTGAAATTATATGAAATTGAATTTTGTTATTATTCATTAGGCATACTTTGACCATTTTATCAATTTTATAAGTATCTACCTTTTTTGAAACTGTCACTGCGATAAATATCACGAAGTTCTTTCATAAGTCTGTCAGTAGCTTGGACACTTCCCGAAACAGAGCCTTTCAAATAATCCTGTCGCTGGTTTTGTCTCAACCTTTCTAATGTAGCAAGATGTTCCAATGCCATTTCATCTCCCTACAATATACAAAATTGTTAAGTATTCATGTTATATGATTTTTATACCTGAAAATCCTAAAACAATGACGATTACCTTATTTTTGTTGTTGGTTTCTCCTTCATCCATATCTAGGTGCAGATCCTCTTCAGCTTCACTTTCTTCATCTTCATCAAGATCTTCTGTGTCTTCTGCCTCCATTCGTTGAGGTACAGGTTCTGTTGGTGCACTGAGTCGTAGTGGATCAAAGGCTGTTCTAAGTCGTTCAACATCTGGTGGCTCAGGTAAGGAATGCAAACGACATAATTCTTTTAATAGAATCCCTACTTGATTTATGACATGATTGTCAAAGCCGGTAGTGTTACTCAATATCTGTACAGCATTAGTGACACTTGTTTCCTCAGATTCTGCAAACCATACTGGTGGTGTTGAAGGGTAAGTTTCCTATAAAAATTTATTGCATATTATTATCTGAGGTTTGCGTGACATTATTTTGTTTTAATTACATGTCTTTTCAAAATTTGTAATCGAAATTCTGTTCAAAATATTTCATTAAAATAATTGATGTCTGTCTTTATTCTAATTTTTTTGGTTTTAATTTCTTTTGGTAATCATATGTTTAAAAGCTTTAAAGTTACTGCATAAGCTACTGCAATTCTTGAAAATGAAAAAAACTATATAAATAAATAATAGTTTGAAAGAAGCACTCAATCTAGTTATTCAATAATTTTAATTCTTTTCAAAGAGTAGAACTATAAAAACAAAATTGCTGCAGTAATTATAGCAAAAATTGTGATTGATTGGCTGCACAAGAGATTTATAATCGTTGAAATATAAAAATCAAAATAACTGTTTCTGCTCTGAGCTACTTAATCCATTGCTAGTCGAGCATACAAAGTTGAATATTTTTTGTTTCTGAAACTTTTCCAGATGTATGTAACTAAAAGAAGCAGTCGATTACCCTTCCGAACATCTTAGGTACAAAAACAGATTATCAAGTATGCTCGTTACAAACACTTTTTGTGTTTGTATACTAGAGCTTCCACATTCAACGGCAACCAATTTCCCACTTCATAGTCACCTATTTATTTCTTCTGCGTTTCGCAGCTTGACTTGTCTCAATTGTACATCGCAGATCTTGTTCGCAGCGCCTCCCACACAGTCTAGTCGCGAAAAGTCTTACCCCCTAATCTCGGCATGCATTGACCTCTACTACTACCCCTCGACGCTCGCACGCACGCACACACGGCCGCGGCGCGAGTGAGCGAGACGGACAGCCAGAAGGATAGAGAAAGAGAGCCAGAGGGAGAACCCCATCGATTCAACCCCCGCGGAAATCTCCCTTGCGCCAGACAGACGTCGAACACGCCTACCCCGTCTCTCTCCCTCTCTCTCTCGCTCTCTCGTTCTTTCACTTTCGCTCCATCTCGCTCGTCACGAATAAAAAAAAGGAAAGAAAAATGAAAAAAAAAAAAAGAGGAGTGGGCGCAAGGTGCAGCAACGCACCTGAAGCGCCAAGGCGTCTTGGCTCTTTGTCTGGTCGAGTGTATCGAGGCGACATCACGGGGGGGACTTTACCTCGCCAAAACGTTTCGCCTGAGGACGTTATAATGTTGGCGCGAGAGAAAATATTGCACGGAACGAAGCTGCTCCCAGGCGCTGCTGTTGCTGCTGCTGCCACTACGAAACATGAAACGAGCGGGAGGGAGAGAGAGAGAGAGAGAGGAGGACGGGAAATAATCGACGGGAAATGTCGGCGGCCCTCTTTCACCGATTTGGCCGAACAAAGGCCCGTCCTTCCTCTCCCCTTGGCTCTCTCGCCTCCCAGACTCGGAATTCCCGTCCTCGTCGTCGAGCTCCCCGCCCCCTCCCCCCCGCACCAGGCGAAATCGTGAAACGTGCGTACATACATACAATAGGAAACGGGCACTGCGTGTACTCACTGTGATATTGGCGTGTATCTCGTACTTCTTGCCGTTCTTGCCGACGAATCTGCAGCTGAGCTCGTCGACGCTCGCCGACATTATCTGAAAGCGCTCATGGCTCTTGGGAAATACGGACTCGAGGGTCCTGATCTCCTGCTTGAGGGTGTTGAGGCAAGCCATTTGCCGCGGGCGCCTCTGCGTCGACACTCCTGATGGTACGCTCTCGGGGCTGGGCCGCCCGCACCGCGGGCACGCGCGCACACTCACAACACACAGGGCACCGCCGGCCTCCGCCGCGGTATGCCTCTTATATATACTACGCGACCTGGGGGAGAAAAAAAAGAAGAGAGTCGCACGCTGCTGCTGGCGGGTCGAGGAGCCGCCGCTGGGCTTGCTGCTGGCCGCTGCCTAGTTGCGGCGCGCGAGCCGCGGCATCGCGCGCAGCTTATATCGCGCACTCGCGGCCCGCGAGGCGCCCACGGGGGGAGGAGGCGACGACGACGGCGACGACGGCGACTGCGGGATCCTTAGCCGCTGCCCCTCCTGCGGCTGCTCCTATTACCGCCGAGGCGAGTGTTCCTGCTGCTGCTGGTACCCGGGCGACGGCTCGCCCTGCCTGGGGGGCGGCGGGCCTTCCACGAGGAGCTCCGAGAGCTCGGGGTCCGCAAGCGGCTGCTCCGACGACGGTCGTCCGTGCGCGCTCGCGCACACACGAGGAAAATGGCGACGCACTGCTCGTGAACCCACGCACACACTCGCCACTGTGCCGCCGCTCACTGCCGCGGGAGAAGCAGTAGTCCGGCTCCCTCTCGCCGCGCGCGGAGCCTCCTCGGGTGGGAGCGAGACCGACGCGCCGCTGCCTCCGTCTCCGTCTGTCTCGCTCGCTCGGGCCAGTCCGCGCGAAACGGCCACTTTATCCTCGGCGACACTTATTCCCGCGAGCGACGGTGCCCCGAGCCCGACACGGTGCGTGTGTGGGTATGCGTGTGGCTGCTCGTGTGCGGTGAAACCTGCTCGGCCGCCAGCCGCGAAGTGAATATACCTGCGCCTTGTACACGAGCGGAGCGACGTCTGCGAGTCACCAGACGACGGACTCTTGCACTTGCACACCAGAAGTGCAGATCCTGCTTGGGCGCAGCTTCGGGCGGGAGGTGCCGAGATGGCGCTGCCCGCGGCCAATTCGAACGCCGCGGCCCTGCCGAGGGAACTGTAATTCTCCGGACGGATCCTTATTTACATTAGGAATTTCCTACGTACCTCGGATTATGGCATTTACATAGACTTACGGGCTTGTACAGTTGTACTTTTGGTCATACCTGCACCGGTTCAGTAGTTTCTATGTGCCATTGCAGTATTTCTTCTTTTTAGCGTCCTTCTTTGTATCTTGTACGCTTTCAAAATTAATAGAATTTAATGCAAAATCACCTCGAATAAGTAATAATCAATCGTATAAATAACTGTAAAAATGTTAAAATTTTAGAAATTCTGATAAATTATTTATTGGGTTGTATGCCTTTTTCGCACCATTTTATGGAATTTCATAAGCCCCTTTCAACAGGGTTAATATATACTTGTAAAATAATTCTACGTGATCAGTGTACACATAATTTTAATAAGTGAATGAATCATTATAAAGTCTATATTTCACTTAATTATTCATATTTAGAAAGTGATACTATTGTACAATTTGATGAGTATTAGTTGATTAATAAAATTTACTAGATAGTTATAGTGAATAAACTGTTTAAAAACTGTAACTGTTTAAAAAAGTTTTCAGTAAATGTAGCTGCATAAAATTTAGTAAGTAAATTGTACTGAATTTTTTCAAGCAATATTTACTTACTTAATTAAGCAAAGCAGATAAAAGTAAAAGCATCGAGTACATTTTGCTGAAACATTTAAGCAAAATTCAGTATTTTTTAGTGCCTTCAAGTAAATTTTACTAACAATTTTCCTCTGTGAATTGGAACAAATAAAGTAACAAAAAAAAGTAATTGTATGTATCGCGAAGTAATTAACGATAATATTATTATTCATCGTTCTCGATAAATTCTTCGTTCGCTCTATCATCTGGCAATCTGCGGGTATTTAAAAGCCTCTTTAAGCGTCATGCTTGATGCGTTTTATGAAATATGAAGCAAGTAACGCGATCGAATGTTTTCTGTTTTACTCGAACAATGGCTATAAGTATTAAGCTCGCAGAAATCGATAATTGTGCAACGGAGCGCAGAAATATGTGAATAATAATATTTTGTAAACAGAGAGAAAAAAATTGAGAAACTCAGAATTGCGACTAAGATAATTGAATATTTATAAGGCACATAATTCTACTGATGCCAGAGCTACAGTAATCATCTGAAAACAATGACTATTCAATTTTTCTTCTTCTTAGCGTTAGGAGTAGAACAGTTCAACTTATAGAAAATTATATTTTTGAAAGTTACTTTGACGAATTCAAATTTCAACATAAGGTCAGAAGGACCCTGATTAAGATCAGGTAGAAAGTCGATCAAATAGGATTCCTTCGAGAATAGATTGTTACTCACCCGAAAAATATTTTGAAGGGCAATAAATCCCCGGGTGGCTAATTTCTCTAAGAAGTACCGTTACGGGGAATCCCCGTACTTATAAGTTGTAATTATAATGCCTGGATGTCTGAGCGCCACACCCCAGGTAGTCCAATAAATCCATCTATAAGCAACCTAATCTATTGAAATTAAATAATTTTAGTAACTGCGGGAAATCTGCATTTATATATTAAATAAAGCATTTCTGAGATGTCGAACTAACGATCAGAAAAGACGAAGATCTGCACGTGGCAAAATTTGTTCAAATTTACCTGAGCCGAGATTTCCTATAATTTTATGTGTATAAGAGACCTGGTAAGTTAGTAAAAAAAAATATTTTAAAACTTTAGGAAGTACTAATAAAAATGAAGAAATAAGAACATAAAAACTTTAATCAAAAAACACGAATGTAAACTTTAATATTATTGCCTTTACTTTTATTTATTTATTAAGGATTTATAAAAGTTGTCATTATTTTAAATTCTGAGATGCAGTATCGCTTGCCAAATTTCTAGTTGCAAATTCCAAAAAGGAGCTTTTTTTAATTACATTTTTTTATTTGTGCCCATATCAGTTGGATAGTATACTAAAAAAATTGAAATAAATATTAAAATAACTTTAAATGATATTCAAGCCATTTTTATACTTCATTTTTATTATTAATTCAATAAAATAATGTCATACAAAAATGCGAACAGAAATGTTTTATAATAAATAATTTTTATAAAATTTACGATAGAATTATATTGTAAGACTTTTTCTTTTTAATGTAAACTGTTAAATTACTTTAAAAAGCTTCTCGTCATACATAATACGTAATACCCTGGTAATAAGCCAAGATTTCAAAAATAATATTTCTTTCTAATTGGAAAATACTTCTTTTTTTTCGATAATTATAAGACAATCTTAGTACTACGGGAGTGATTACTATCTGCAATGAAGATATAGTAAAAAATGAATGTCATTTATCACGATTTTATTTGAAATATCTATTACTTCTAGTTTACTTATGAATTATATTTACAGACGACGAAGTGATAAATTATAATACACGTATTATTTTAACAAGTTTCTGTTTAACAAATAAATGCTCTAAACTAACGGTTTACTTAATAATTACAATTAAATTCTAAATTTTGGACTTCAGGGCCTCGCAGCTCATTTTTTCCTCGAGATTCAGTGATATACAAAATACCTTTACTGGTTTTCTACGTTTATTATCGCATCTGTTCATTTTTTTCTTCATTACTCGCTTCACTTTATCATCTTTATTTGCAACTACGACAGTTTTACGCTAAAATAGAGCCGATAACTGAAACGTCATTCTGAGATTGCATCAAAATGACAGAAAGATAGTTACAATACAATCGATCGTTTAGTAAAAAAATGTAGAAACTCAATGACTCCCTACACGTTATTTAAATTTACATAATTCATACCTATCAACAGTCTTAATTTTTTTTTTCATTTATTTACCTTCGCACTGATCAATCGTTTCATTCACTTTTATTATAATCGAAATTATTCAAACGATAGATACTAAATTATAATTGTTGCTCGTTCAGTAATAGTACAACCACCGAATTTTCTTTAAATCGCTTACTTGATTATTCAAAGATAAAGTTCTATTTAAAATCAATCCGATTTAAATAACTATATTATAGTTTCAGATGGAAATCGTATACGAAAAGTACTTTTATTCGGGTCGTCACCTTTCCTTTTTAATTCAATCTTTATGTAATTATAAGACTTGTATTTAAAATACATCCTTGTCAATGCAAAAACTTCAAATATACAAAAAAAAATCTCCTTTATTTCCCTGTCCACGGAAGTTTTTTGTATCAATTAATATAAAGTAAACTTGAACCACGAAATTATATCATAACAAGTAAAAAAGACAATGCGAGATTAACGACACGGAAAATTGTCCAACGAAGCCAGTCCGTTTTTTGTTGTAGTCTGTTTTAATGGCAAATAGAATCTTTTCAAGTAGTCACGTTTTGACTAAATACAATTTATAAATAATAAAATATACCATTTTCACCGTAACAGGATATTCGTATTTTTTTTACTAAGCAAGTTTCCTTTATTTTCTTTTTTTCTTTATTACCGACAGATACAGAAATTCAGGCACGCGTAGCGAGCGAGAATTTAATACCATACTCTAGTTTGTTTATATACACTTACTTTTTTCTTCTCAAAATTTACATATTTAGATCTTTATACAATTTCTTTAGCAAGCTTCAGAAACTGTCAGTTGACGGTAATTGGATCATTTTCTGAATTTTTTGTATTATTTATTTATTTAGATATTTGTATTCAGTTGTCAAAATCCATTTTTGTCCAATAAAAAGTCATTCTTAGATAGCCTCTTCTTTCCAGGCAAAATCTTTTCTCAGGTATTTACCTAGGGTTGCGCAGCTTGGAAAACTTTTTGATAACGGTTTCTACAAATTGAGCATTGTTTATGGTAAATCAATAAGTGAGTCACACTTTAGTACCTCAGAGTACATTAAATACTGTTTGGTTACTGCGGAAGACTAAAATACCATTATATTACCAAACAATTAAAGAAAATAAATAAATATTCATTAATCATTTATTAGTCCAAAGCTGCTTGATTTATCAGACTGATCCAAAATATAATGAGTCACTAATAAGTTAACAAATAAATAAGAAATTGTTTTAAGTAACTTTAATGTATTTAAATGTAATAAATCATTTATAATAATTTTAATGCACTTAAAAAACAATTGTTTATATTCAATGAATTTTAATGTACATTAGAATTGTACTATTTTCATGTTAAATTTCAGATGAAATAATCCAATCCAATACAATGAAAATTTCTGGATAATCTATGTCGGCAACATTATCTTTTCATTCTTAAAAATACTTATTGTTTTTGAAGAAACCGTATCTTTACTTTACGCACATAAGTAATGCCTAGTGTATCTCAATAGACAGCAGCGTACATGCCTGCAGCATTTTAATCAGATTATATACGTAATAACTAGGAACTTAGTGAGGCTTTGACTTTTGACATTTTAAATCAGAATTAGTTCAATTCAATGACTTTCAATAAAATTATTATATACACCTTTTCGTGAAAAACTAGATCCAAATTTCGATCATTCTAATTTTCTTTTTGAAACAAATATATTTGCATCAGAATAAACTAAGAGATCAGTACTTGATTAGTTACGAATACAGTATTAAACCTGAAATCAGTTTTAAAGTGTCTAAATTAAGAATTAAATTCAAATTATCTGTACTTAGATGGAAACTAAGGCACCACATTGTTTTCCTCTGTACTTTTATTACTCGTCCTGACAACAATAAAAATCCGAACTGAACTAAGACGATTTAAAAGGCCCTTTGCTCAGCCTCTCGATTAATTTTTCTTTCGGCTTAATCTTTATTTACATTCTCGTCATACTGGATGTTTCTTATAAGAGAAGAAAAAAAACTTCACAATTCTTTTTAAACTTGTCATCTTCCTATAACACACGTACCGCACTAACACGTGTCGCATTCCTTTCTGCGAGAGTCCAACCCCACGGCGAGCGTTATCGCACGGAACGTTATCGACAAGCATAAAGAAATATAGAAAACCATTAAGTTCGTTGCACCAGCACTTTTTTTCTTGATTTCGGACGATACCGTATCTCGCCATCGACACGGAGGTTCCAAGAACAGGTAATCGGAGAAGAAGAAACCGAATCGGATCTTTTCGTTTTCCTTTTCAAATCGCTGCTTTTCCTCTGCGATGTAACCTCGCGTCCTTTAGAAGGCGGATGGATAATAATCGTAGGTCGGCCAGTAAGGCTGTAGCCAATCCTAGCTGGTACGCTGCCGCTTTTTCGCTGAGTGCTCCTCGGACGAGTGCGCCGGCTGCGGCGTTGCTGGCATTCCCATATTCCGGTTATTCAGCATGTATTTTAATTGGGGCATGTACTTCATGATGCTGCGCACCTGGATCAACGGCAGTTCCTCATTTAACGATGAGCACTTGCCATTTTTCATTAACATTTCCATTTGTAGGCTGTAAAAAAAAAGAAAACAGTATTAAAATATAGTTCAATGAAGTTACCTCTTCAATTTACATTTACAAGATTGATTATTAATGAATTTTTTAATAAACATTAATCGCAAAAGTTTATTTAAGTCACCATCGCACTTTACGATTTTTGAGTTGCAGAAGTGATCCAATAAACTAATGCCTTAATTCCTTTACTAAAAACATCATGAAATGTTTATATTATTGAATAAATAATTACCTGTTGCCTTGGTAAAGTTCTACCATGAGTACGTCAGTCAAAATTTGCCTGCAACCTTCGACATCGCTGCCAGGAAAATACTGAGCCACGAAATCAGGCAAAGTCATCAACAGTTCTGTATAAATATACGGTTTGAAATTGATACAAGGTACCAATTTGTCACCAACTAAAGCCTTTTGTACCTGGTAAGGCTGAACTTGACAACTAAGGGAGGGATGTGTTTCAGCAATAGGTATTAGAGGTTTTCTACCTCTCGAATCCCTAAAAATAGATCAACAATTTATACATTGATTTTGAAACATCCAAAACATTTTTTTAGTAATATGATTGTTTCCATTCATTCAACATAATGACAAAATAAAGTCTAATATATCTTAGGCTTATTCTTTATTAACATATTTATTGCATACAAATGTGAATTTGTCAAAATAAAAAAAAAAACAAAAAAAGTTTAAATGATACATGCTGAACTGTATAAATAATAAAAGTGATGTATAAAAAAAAACACAAAATAAAAGGAATTTTTTATCTCTGATACTATTTAATAACACAAATTCTAATCTTTAATTATCCACTTCGCACAACCACTGTTTCTAAGATCCAACCACATTTTTAGCCTCACCTATTACTGTTGCTATTACTGCTGCCATTCACTGGTATAAGGGGTGGTGGATATTTTGTGTGACTCGTATGACTTGTGGGAGGAGTCGCATTGTGACTCGTGTGTGTTGTGTGACTGGCATGACTCGTATTTAAAACAGGCGGTGTATGTCTTTGGGAATGGGACATCATGGATGATGCTGACGTTGGTGGTGGCATCAATGCCTGAACTTGTTCTGCACTTAAACCAAGCATCTGTGGGTAAGAACTTGGTGATACAGGATTAGGTACACCTAAACTCGGAGATGTATATGTTGTAGATACCCTGGAAACAGAAAATAAAAATTTTTAAAATACTACTATTATAAATTTCCTAGACTGATTAGTTCTAAAGTTTATTTCTCCTAAATAAATAGAAGCAGTTATTAACATAATATTTGATTCATAAATACATTCAAGCATAAATAAAAAAAATAGGATAGTTGAAAAAACTTTCTTTTAATTTAGAATTAATTTAATAGTAAACATTATGGTAAAGATAGTGGATGAGTCTCCAACAAAATAGACAAAGAAATACATTTTCTGTATAACTAATATGGAAATTAAAATTTTAATATCATGCAACATGATGAACACTGATGCCAATATATGAAAACTTCATTTCCAAAGGAAAAAATATTTTTAACCTTAATAGTTTCAAGGATTGAATTAAAAATTAAAAACTAATAATTATCATTCCCTAAAAAAATAGACAGTATAAAAAAATAATAAAATTTGATTAAGCTACAAAATAATTATAGCATGCTCTGCTTTTTGCTGTTTTATATGCATGTTTATTATACACCGTGTGGGGACTCACCAGTCATCCTTCCCATAGGTTGGATAACTATATTAAAAAAAATACAATATTGTATGTACAAGGTACAAAAAAGAAAAAGGAAATATATATGTTTATATATATGGCGAATACTATGTAAGTCTATTTGTGCAGTGAAAATGGATATTAAAATGATAGGTAATAGACAAAGTTTTTATGCTTCATCAACAAAATGAAATTGATATGGAATAGTCTATTTCCTATTGTATATATTTAATTTACTACGTTATACGTAAGCTATGGATTATTTTAATTAATGCAGAAGGTTTTAAGTATATAATTCTAATTAATAATTCTATTATTGCAATATTTATTAAAGATCAAACAAAAGCTTTGTTTACCCTAAACTGGGTTGACTGGAATGCACTGTAGCCCTAATAAGAGGAGGTGGTACAGCTGTTTGCATAGATGTGTTGGGGTATACTGGATACTGTTGCGAAGTTCCAGTGGTCCCCCTACTTCTAGACGGTTGCTGTGGTGTGTAATTTTTATTTGTTGAGGACAATTGCTGCAAAAATACAATAACCATTTTTAATAAATCCATTAGCCACTAGATCTGTAAAATACATTTAACAACCTGACATTAATAATTGTAGAATCTACAAAAAACAATAAATTCATTTTAATTTTACTTATTTTAAATTATTACTGCAAATGCACTTTCTACAATTATTAAAATGGCTTAATAAAAGACAAAATAACACTCATAATAAAAAATACATTCCCGCAAATTGAAGTAAGTATTTAATTTAGTGTAGTATATATTTTTTTTTTTTTTTTTTTGGAGTGTTAGCTGATATTAACTTAAGAACAAAAACTATACCAAGCACGAATGTAACAAAAATTAATTTGGGTACTACAAAAACTATAAAAATGTAAAAAAATTCAATAAATATCTTGCATGGTAAACTCAACAGTAATGTAAAAATATTATATATTAAGTTTGAAATTTAATTATTCTATTTTATTTACCACTGGCTGCAATATTTAAGTTATACACTGAATAAAAGAAAATTTATAAAATTTATTATGGTTTAAACTTAACTGAAGAGTTAAATTTAAAAGACTTGCTTATATAAAATTTCCTTTATCAGATGTATACACTTTTTAATGTTATATATAACTTACATTATGCATGTTCAAACTGGCAGCAGTCATTCTTATGATGGAATTGGCCTGAGATACAAGTGGTGACGGAAAAGTAGGTTGTCCACCAACAAGCCCAGACCATCCATTGACTGTGGCAGCCTGAACAGCATTCATCATCGGCTGAGACACCTGATTGGTCCTCACCGATGACATAGCAGTAGCTGATGTGTGAACAGGATGAGTTGTCACCACAGGCCTCTGATTGACTCTTTGCAGGGTTGCTCCAGGTATAGAAGGCCGTGGCAGCATGTTTTGTAATGATGCACCTCTTGCATTGATGGAATTTTTTGAAACATTGTTCTGGACTACTTGTTTGGTAGCAGGTGGAGTTGGTGGCTGTCTTGTCCAACCACCACCACTACCACTACCTTTACAAGTCACAAGTAATTGAGAATCCATCACTTTATTGGGCCAATAGTCCTCGAAGCCAGTACCCGGTGGAAAGTAACTTTTAATATCGTTCAAACTTATCACTGAACATGTTTCACTAGCAAATAATTCATTGCGAATACCCTGTACTTTGCAACAGAATTTTAAGTACGACAGGTCCCAGCCTTCCAGCTTCTCTGCTTTAAGCTTTAAATTTTCTGTTTCACCCTCAAAATAGAAGAGAGGAACATATTTGAGACCAGCTTTGATGGTGTATGGTACTACAGATTCCTTGTTAATACGTATGAATCCACATTTGTCCGGCTTGGTATGACCAGCTATTATATTTTGACTGGAGCCAGCAGTTAACTTTGTATAACACACATCAAGGAAAGTATAAAATTCTTTAGCATCAACTAAACGAACGACTAAATCTTTAGTTGTAAATGAATCACGGCCAAACTGATTTTCACAATGCTTCATGTTGATTTCATTTAGGAGTTTACTTTCAGCCTCAGTAATGTAATAACTTCGTATACAAGTGCAGCTGTAAATATCTGAATGAAGGTAACTGAGGTATTTGTTAAGCAGCTTGTTCTCTAAAATTTTAACAGCACAGTACTTTTCACTGGCTCTGAATATGTATGGTATGTGATGATTGTCTCCAAATGATGTCCATCCAAATCTACCTCTTTGGCTTTCGTCATCCAAAGGTGCTTTTCCTTCTGGTGCAGGAGGTTTTGCTACATTTGGGTCAGGTGTTGGTCTTCTAGAGCTACTGATGTAACCAAGTAAATTTGACAAATTAGGCTGATTATTACATCCAGGTGGTCTTGGTGGCATGACCGCAGCAGCTGCTGCCGCTTGAGCAGCAGCAGTACCCATTTTCGCCTTGTGTGCTTCCACCATTTTGGCAGCCAATTCCCTGATTTCCGCTTCATCTGGACGTTCTTGTTTTACTGTTACTTGATTCACTGCTCCTGAAACACAAAACAAATTTCTCTCTCAAATATTATATTAACTAATATTTTTCTATAACAAGATTTGTATTTTAAATCTAGGCTGACATTGAAATAACTTGAAATTCACTATTAAAAAGGAAAATATTAGCATAAGAATTAATTAGTATAAGAATGTTAAAATATGATTAAAATATAAGAAGCTAAAGAAAAATTTGATTCTAGAATTAAAATCAAATATAATACTGTAATAATCGAATATAATTGGCTTAGCAGCAGGTAAACTTAAATCACCTTCTTATTAACAAAGAATGAAATATTCTCCTTTTGCTAAAGTTTAGTGCAAAAGAGAAAATTCACTTAGTTTAAAAGCAAATTAATGTAGTCAACTCATTGCTAATGTAAACGAGTTCATTTTATTAATCATTAAGGTATGCCAAAGCAGAATTAATTAGACTACAGCTTCAATAATTTTCTCCAATTACAAAATACCATCTGCACTATTACTAGAGCAAAGACTAACTGTAAACATGGCATCTATGTGTTGCAGTAAAATTTATATACATTTCCAATGGGCAGCAAAAAAAATAATTTTCTAGTCACCAACGCAGGCTTCAAACATCAACAAGAAAACCAGTAGCAAAACTTTCGACGGATGAAAAAATAACACGAGCGAGGTATGCAATTTTCACCAGGACTAGGGCTACATTTTCTAAAAGTAAAGAAACAAGTTGCACATCGGCGGGAGGACGTAAGAAAAAAGGCAGGCGTGAAACGCCGGTGAAACGTACCGTCATCCGTAACGTACATCGGGAAAGCGGGGATGCGTCGACGGCGGTCTGCTTTTTCCCAAACTTCGTTCTCTCTCTCTCTTTCTTTCTCTCTCTTTCTTTCTCTCTCCTCTTCTCTCCCTCCCCCGCTCTCTCTCTTTCTCTTGTGTTCTATCTAAACACTACCTACACTCCTACGAACTATAGGTCAACACTCCGCGCTTCAGGGCCTTCTTTGCTCCCTTAAAAAAAAAAAAAAAAAAAAAAAACTATGCACCAGGTACCATCAGCGGCGACCTTGACGAGTGCTTTCGCAGGAGAAAATCGAGACTATACAATGCCCCCTGCGCTCTGCTGTGTCAATGCAAAGTATCGGCGACGTCGGCGGACGTCCTCGGGGCAGCGGCGTCCTCGGACCTCAGCTGCGTAGCATCACACCCCGGTAGCCGCTCGGCCGGCTCGCAGGGTATCCTCGTGGCCATATGGAGCGCGCGGCATCCCCTCGCGGAGATCCGGCCTCAAACCACACCTTCTCCGCGCCCAACGCGCACACCGCCGCTGTTTGAGGTTATACACAGTCCGGTGGAGGCGCCGCGCCGCAGCCCGAGCGGAGCCGCAGGCCGCGTCTTTCTACGATGCCCCGGAGGTCCGGGCGACGCGCGCCGAGAGTCTTGGCGAGAGGGGCCGACGCCGCCGACGTAGCGCCTCTTCGTCGAGAAGCGTGGCGAGCGCCACTGACCACCGCCGCCGCCGCTGCTGCTCTCGCGCTCCGAGCCCGCGCCAGCTACGTCTTCCACGGGGAGGCTCGCGCGTCCTCGCCGAGCCGGGACACTGCACCAAGGGTGGCGGGGAGTCGTCCGCGGGGGAGTCCTGCCCAGGAGGGGCTTCAGGTTCGACGGGGACGAGCGCGACGACGGGTATCCAGCGAGACCGCGCGCGGGGACTGGCGCGACGCGCGTGTATGTGTCTGTGTACACTCTATACGCTCTCCTGGCCGCGCTAGTTCCATCTTTCTCTTTCTCTCTCCCCCCACCAGCGAGCGCCGTCCTCTCTTCTTTCTCTCTCTCTCTCTCTCTTCTACCGAGCGACATCGGCACTCTCTCCCTCGCTCTCTCTCTCGCGACTTGTACGCGGCGCACGGCCTTTTTTTACATGTTTCCTCTCTCCTTTTTTTTTATACGGACTCGCGTTTTTTCAGACCAACTCTGTCGCTCTCTCTCGCTCGCACGAAATCCTACCAGTGGCTTCCACACTTTTTACTTTTTTTTTTTCAATTTTTTTTGTAGGTTACTCGAGATGTGTAGGAGAGTGCCGATTTTTGCGGTCGCTCTTTTCTTTGCCCCTGGAACCGACGGAGGAGCGCACCCACGCGCCCGCAACCTCGAGCGTTATCTTTTGCTCCGAGAGGCAGCGTCTATATCGCATGGGCGGTGAAAATTTCGCACATGCCACCCGTTCCCGTGTGGTGTGTGCTTCACGTTGTGGATCTGTTCGATACATGGCCTTCGCCTTATAATGTGCGAAGGTAAAAAGAGCCTTAGAACCCGCGGTTCTGACACCTGGATCTTTCGATGACCTCGTCAGGAAAGCTTCGTTTTGAACTCTGAGTGTGATTCGTTCCCTTTTTTTTCTGATTTTAGCCAAGCGCAACCGCGAACGTTTCGAGCTTCTGCGAGAGAGGAACGACTGAAGAATTACCCATGCGCGAAATATTCGCAATTGTTTCCTTAGCTTTGCATGACGGAAGATTGAGAAGAATCTTAAATGCATGTGTATCCTACTTTCATCTTTCTTCTAAGAATAGGTGTACATTTTTTACGTAACCAAGAGCGAGTGCGCCTGCGCACAAATTCGTACACGTTCGCATGATGAAATCCAAGAGCAATTTCGTACCACCAATCAGAATTCAAGGAACAGGACGAGTAGTGGGGACTGTGGTATCCCCTTTCCTCTCATTAGAGTGGGGAGGAAGTGCTGTACCCCCACCCGTGTGTAGTGAACTCAACATGAGCAAAATGAAAATAGAATTATTTGCACAAACTGCATAATCAATCATATTTGAACTTTGAAGTAATTCGTATACACTTTTTTCTGCATTATGATAATTTTTTAGACTCTTTAATTACTCCGAGCAACAACTTACAGAATTGATTAACTCATTACGTAAGTATAGTTATGAGATAAAATATACGAAGGACAACTTTAAACTGATGTAAAAAATGCATTTATATTCTAATTTACATAATTGGACATTTCGATCTGATGTTTTGCCTTTAAACTATTAAAAATAATTTTGTAAAGAATCAATATAACTATAAAATTTCATACTGAATTATTAGGTAAATAGGGAAGACTGTTATCGTTAAATAAAAAAGAAATTTAATACATTTTCGAAAAATTCAGCTAATAATAATAGCACGTTAAGTAATGTTATTGGGTTTGTTTTACTTTTTTGATACCAGAGGTTTCTATCATCTCAACAATTGTTTACCAAAAATCAACATAAAAAAATTGAAATATTTTGCAGTTGCTATTAAAAGTTTAATAACTTCCATTTACATTTGCGCTAAATCGTTAATGTAATGCTTCGATAATGAAATTGATGCATTTTTCATGCTGTTTTCCTCGATTGTACCTAAGTTCTACTAGCTTTTTCTCTTTTTTTCATCCCTTCCTTCCTTCCTGCTGACTTTGTCTCACACACGCATAAAACGGCTGCATCACAAGGAAAATCGATTTGTCAGTTTGTTTACATTCATTCGTAGCGAACCATTTATTCTTTGTTGGTTTTTCTGCGTTTCTACACTGCATCTAAAAGATAGCGAAAATAATTTCTATTTTATCGCGATTAAAAAAAGATCTACCTGAGATAACGTTCATCGCATGCATTAACTGCAAGGGTAGTTTAAATGCACTAAATACAAACAAATAAATAACAAAAAAAGGTTTAAAAGATAATACATACATTTTTTAAATTTCATATTACGCAATAACAATCTCTTAAAACTGTACAATACAGTTTTTGAACAACCAATTTATTTTTAATTTGAAAATTTATTTAGTTAAAAAAAATGTTAAAAATAAATTTCAATTTCATTTAATCTTTGTCATATGATCCATTAAAAACTAACTTTATCGATTAACCGTGATCTCCGCATCGCGTAGCATGGATCCGACTGTAGAAACATGTACATACAGTTCAAAGAGTGTCTAGTTTTAGTAAGACGAAGGCAGTGTATAAGAGAGAGGAAGAGAGAATGAGTAAGAGCGTGATAGAAAGAGAAACAGAGCTATATAGTGAGATCCCTGCGCACGGCCCTGCGATATGACAACGTCGCACGGTCGATATGCTCTTTCAGGCAAAGTGCCAAGATTGGCAAACGTTTCATCGTCTATATAGATATACCTTGCTTTTTTGCTCTACTCATCCCCCACCACTTCACTCACAAAATGAAGGATTTTCGCCGTGGTGGGGGTTTGTTGCGATATATAGGGTTGAAAAGCAGTCGCTAGTAGTGGGGATAACCGAAGCTGCGCAGAACTCAGTCAGTCCCCGTTGCCTGATGACGTCCAGCGCATTGCTTTACTTACCGGGAACGCAGTGGATGATCCATGCACTAAACTAACATTTACTAATTTTAAGTTGATATCAAAATAGGCAAACATTATCGGATCGATTCATATGTTTATTCATTTACTTCGTCAAACGTTTCTTTTAGAGTTTTCCCTTTGCGCGATACATTTTAATACAAAAGTGGTTTAGACACGAGAAACAAAGAATTTTTAATGATCAACATAACCGCTCACATTCATTTTCTACGTAGAAATAACAAGTCATGATGAATTCTAAATAAATTGCAACTATTAGCTATACAATAATTATTTAAGCAAAAAGTTAAGTTAATGAAAGATTGACTTTAAATTATGAAAAATTGCAAGGATCAAATATTGTATTTATCGTTTGCGGCAACCATTTTGTGTTAGTCAATGGATACGACGACAAAATGGCGTCGTTTAAGATTCTACTGCATTAGCAACCTGTATGCATGAAAAGTAACGTATCTTAAAAGATATTAATTTACACGAAATTTAACAATGCAATTGTTTAACTTTTTTTTTATTTCATATACATGACAATAACAATTTTTTTCGTTAATCTTTTTTTTAATACCTAAAAAGACTGAATCAATTATGTTACTCAACATGGTCTGTAAAACCAAACTCAATATTATAAATAATAGAAGTGATAAAATTATTTAACAGTTGATGGTACTAAAAGACACTATTTGAAGAAAAAAATAAAAAAACAAAATTAAAATAATTTGCAATAGCACTAAATGCTGAACTAAAAGTTATTTTGCATACGCTATGCATTTGCAAAGTATTTGTTCACACAAAAATTTGCGTACTACGCAAAATAAATTAGCCTGGTGCTTCTACAAGTTGTATGCTTCGAAAATAAAAATTCCTTATTTTTTTAGGACTATTGAATACAAATGCATTCATGTAACTAGTACGATGATGGTAGTGTACATTGAACATAGTACAAGTGTTAGGCGAACCGTCGTATTAGCATTATAGCTCCATGACACACGATGTTAAAACAACCCAGTAATTTTGATGAAAATAGACTGAAAAATATTACATGCAGTTTTAAATGTTTTTCTACTTTTACAAATAACAACCCTAAGAATATATTTAATTTAATTTTTATTGAAAAGTTCAATGAAATCAATTAATAAAATCATCAATCAATCAATAAGTAAAAAATCCATGGAGGTTTCATTGTAGTCCGTATTTTTCGTATTGTGATTGGTCGAGCTGTAGATGTTATTTTGTTTTTCAATTGTTTGTTGTGACACTATTTATAAAGCTAACCCGCATTTCCCCGTGCGCCTGATCTAGTAATTTTAAAAAATTAATTTATGATCTGGTTAGAATAATTAGCTTAATTTATACCAAGCTATTATAATACATAAAAAGATAACCTAAATAAAAATTAAAATAATTGTCGTTATGGCAATAAGAGCTGCTGCCAATGTGTCATATTTAGATCGAACTTGTAACTAACTTCTGTTCAATGGCGATGACCAACACCTTCGCGCCATCTACATCAAATTACAATTGAATTTACCCTAGAATAAAGATTTACTTTTTAGCGCGATTAATTTTTTTTGGCTAATCCTTTTAATTAAATTATCGCCTATCAATATTAAAGATTTGTTATTTTATTAAAGAAATGTTACAATTAAAAATAATATAAACTGTAGAGAAATTTTCTTTCTTAACATAAACCCCTCAAACAAATACAAGGAATTTAATATGTTTACATGTTAACATGTTTACATGCTAATAGTCTCTGTATTCTGGGATTCAGATGCTTATTCCTCGTATATCTCGTAAACATACCATATACCAAACTTTACCCTTGAAATTTCAATTTAAAACAAAAATTGTAATACTATTTTTCTTAGAAACATACCGCTACTGTCCTTTAATTAATGTAGGTCATATTATCGTCGGCAAGGTAAATCGCCATTACTAAGCTTAAAATTCTATTATAAAGAATATCAGGATTATATTTGTACTAAAGAAAAATTGTGGTTATTTCATCCAAGTCCGCTTTCCTCTTTGTAAATAACTTAACCTCGAAGCCATCTTGATCCCATAGGTAGTATACGTTCAGAGTGCAAAACTATGTTACTATGGTTGTGTGCAGATCGTGATTAGAAACAATTGCAAAAAGAAATTTTTACGCAATAGATTGTTCATAAATGAAACATTAACTGATTAATAAATTAAATATTTTTGCGCAAAGAAAGAAATTGCAAATTGAGTATTGCATTTTCATGTTTTAATCATTTTCTAACCTAAATATCAATATAGTTACTACAACTTTTATTTTTTCAGACTTTTTTAAAAGTACGATTTAATTTCATTCTGCAGGATCAAGTACAATCTTTTAGCTGCATTTATATTAGATGATAGACTGGAGATAAAACAACCTTTAAGTAGTAGGAAAAACCATGAAAAAAATTTAAATTACAAGTAAATAGTAACTAATAATTTAAAAGTAGGATGCATACAATAAATAAATAATTTGACGTTTTTTGTAATAACTCAAACCTTCGCTGCATTAACAACCACAAACAGCAATTAATAATTCCGAAGAAAAATCCAAATGTAAACTAACCAAAGGTGCAGGTTAGCAGCTGAAAAGCCGTAACATCTCGCCGGGTGCTGCGTGCAAAGCATGCCGGCGAACTAGCGCAACGTTAATCGAAAACACTACCACAAGCATACACACGGGGGACAGCGCTCGCTGCACGCGCCGCGCGTAGGTGTGCGAGAAAAGCGCGCGCTCTCGGCAGCCGCAAGGAGCGCGCGTGCAACGTGCATGCCAAACAACACCTGGGAAGCTGAGTGCAATGGCATCTGCAAATTGCTATCGATCCAGCAGATGCTCCGTCAAAAAAAAAAAATGAAGTCCCGAAGCCCTAAGCGAGAAAAGCGGAATTCGGCGGGTCCCGTAAACACCAAGTATAACCTCAAAGTGTAAGAGAACAGTCGAGTAAAAATTTGCGATGCACGTACCTTTGTCAACGTAAGATTGGACTATCTGCACGTCTTCGTCGCCCTTGTCGCTGTCTCCCATCTTCTCGCTAGTCTGGACGTCCATACACATAGTTTCCCAGGGCCGGAACGCACTTGCACTCAGCGGAGCAGCCTCTGCAACGTCCCCTTGACATTTAACGCTCGCAGTGCGAACCTCCGCTGTGATCACCGCTCGCTCGTTTGCCTCGAGTGCGTGAATAGTTGCCGGCTCCGCGCTTCGGCACCTCGTGCCGTCCGTGCGCGCCAGGGGTCACGCAACAACTATACCATTGCACTCCGTGCGAAAAAAAAAATCCACTCGCGAAACACGCACCAACAAGTCGGCTGTATACTTCTCGCACCTTGCACGGGTGCTCCTGACTTCGAAAAAAAATGAAACACAATCGCTGCGCGCTCTCCGGTCCCACGAAAAGGAAGAGAAAAAGAAGAAACAAAACACTCGCTTCCGCAGGCACCGACACGAATTTCCCACTCGCGCGCTTTTCTCCGCGGAAATTCAAAAGAAAAATAAAAGAAAAGAAAAGCGCGACACTGGCAGAACGCTCCTTGACGCGCGGCGCCTTCTTCTCCTACAGCATCACCAGGGTGCCGTGCGAGATGCCGAGCGCGGCTGAAGCTCACCGCAAGCGCGTGGCTCCCGCGGCGAGTTTGCAGTGCGCGCGCCTGGCGTGTATACAGTACAATACAGAGAGTTCCGCGGCGGCGCGAGCCTCGCGCGCGGGAGCAAAAAGAGCGGAGCACGCCGAGCGAGGGCAGGCGGCAGCCAGCCAGACTGGATCTCTCTCGCAGGCCTTAGGATTTTGAATGTGGAACGTTGCCACGTCTATCCGTCTTTTTCTCCCGAGCGCGCGCTCTCCCGCCCCCCGGCGCGCTCGCCGTCTCTCTCCGTGGGCCGCACCACCGCTGCGCTCTCTCTCGCTCGCTCCCAACTCTCCCCCCACCAGGCCGGCCGCGGGGCTATATGTGTGTTTTTAACGGTTTGCGACGTTGCCGCATATCCGGTCGGGCACTCGTGGTGGGGGGTTCGGGAACAAGCGACGGTGGACGATTTCACCCCGTGGTGGGGGTAGCCTCTCTTTGTGCGAACGGTCACGTGCGCGTCTGTGTGCGCAAACAGCGGTCTCGGGTGGGGGGAGAGAACGACGGCGCCATGGAGGGGGCGGCTCTCTCGTGCTCTCCCCCTCGGCAGTGGAAAATTTCCACGAGGCCTTGAGCGATGCGGCGGCGGCCGGTGTGCGTGTCGCGCGGCCGTGTCTGTGCACGCGCGGCCGCGGGTGTGTGCGTGGGGTGCCCGCACTCGTTAGGTTAGGTCGGCTCCACGGTTGGCTATCTATAGAGCGGTCGCACCGGAAGTCTGTGCCGTCTTCGACCAGCTGTCGTTATTGGTCGGGGCGTCTGGCGAGGAGCTCATTAGCGTTGTTTGCCGACGCCAGCGCCATCGGCCACAGCTGAGGGACGCCACGGAACTACGGGACAAAGGATTTTTAGCCATTTTGTGCGATGCAACGTTTTACAATGTAACACCAAACGTTATGTGCATCGCACTGATGAATCTTCTGTCGCTGGACATTTAAACACTGGCCTTTCGTTGTTTTTATGCTGTAGTCGTTTTTTAAATTTTTATACATTGACTCGAATGTTTAGGTCATTGCTACCTTCGATGAGATTTTTAGGTCTCGAACCAATTTATTGCCAAATTTTTTTTAAAGTCTGTTCTTCCAAGTCGAGGACATGCAATAATGAAAAAAAAGTGAATACGCAAATATTGGGACGGCCAGAGTTGCAATTTGCAAGGCCAAATGTAATGTTACGTAACGAACAGAACAAAGTGTGGAAACGACCTATCTACGGCGGCCATTTTGTAACGTAAAGGCACTTTGAGAATTCGTGTATACGTAGATGTAACCTTGAAATACCTAAACGTTGCATTCTGGTTAAGCTTAAGAAGAAAACAATTGTTCGTTCGTTCAAAAACTCCAAACAATCGCTAAAATGTTATTGTTTTTTTCGGAGTATATTCGTGAATCGAGAGAGGAGGATATGAATGTATATACATTATATCTGAAAATAGAATGAATGTAAACACTCAAGTTTTGATTATGAAACATGTGTTACGCAATACAGGTATGACGTCACAGCAAAAAAATGTCTATTTAATTAAAATTAAAATTAAATTCGCAATTAAAAACGACAAATATAATGTTTTCGTGTACGCTCTAATTAACAGTACGAATATTTTTAATTGATTAAGAAAAAAAAGTAATAAAACTCGAGTCTTATCTATAACATAAATGATAGCTATAAAAATCAAATATTTTGGATTCCGTTATTCGTCAGGAGAAAACAGTGTGGTATCGCAGGTATAACATTCACTTTATGAAATGAAATATCAAACGTTCTTAAAAATATTTATTTAATTTAAATAATAAATTTATGTAAGAATAAAATTTTATTGTATTAAACATTGATCTTGAGACTCCGAGGTACGTTGTGCAGTTTTATCCATTTCCTTAGTGATTAAAAGTGCCTTAGCGCTTTCCGCTTCTTTCATCCATTTGTATACCTGTTAATGTAAACGTAAAAGTGCATTCCTCCATTTAATAACGATGATGTAAATAAAATACAATTTGCGTAGAAAAAGGATTTTAATAAATGATTTCTTATCATTTCTGCGATCATTTCTTAAAAAACACGCTAAAACTGTAACCAGATATTTTTAGAATTTAATTAACATAATTAAATTTTAATCAACAATAATTGTGAATTTAATTTCTCCCAAATAATGAAGCATAACGAAGCAAAAGGGGATAAAAAGAGACGTGACATTTGTTTGCAATTGTAATTTATAAGTTGACTTCGAACTGAAAGAGTAAAGTTTAAAAGGCGCCTCATTATTCTAATTGCACTAATTGTAAAAAGGAGAAAAATTATTTTTTTCTTCTCTTCACAAACGCGCGCATGAAAGGAGCTCAAATTAAGGTAAACAAGCTTAAAAGTGCAGGAATCGCTCATTTATTTGAGAATAATAATCGAAATTACCTGCTTGGAGAGCAGCTCTTTCCGACGACCAGATGGTTCCTTGCCCAGCAGTGGCACGAGAACTTTCAGGCAAGACTGGAACTTTTCAAGGGCCAACTCGTAATTACCCTCTGCCAAGTACAATTCGGCCACTTCCCCTATTTCAAGCGCTGCTGTCATTCCAGATGTACTCTTGCTCATTGAGCCTGTTTTATCAAAGAAACAATTTCTTAAATTTAATTCTTTTTTCGAAAAATTTTTCTGAATTTTGATTTGTTTAAATTAATGTTTTTTAAATGATATACAGAGAGAAACGATTGATGCAGTGTAAAAATAAAGATTAAATGTGACCTAATGTTATCTTATCTGTGTGGAAACTAGTACGAAAAATGAAAAGTACTTTTAAATAAGCAATAAATAATAAATTGCAAATTGAAAAATTTCGATTAAATACTAACGTAATTCCTGAAAACTTGTGGCTGCACTGCGCTCGAGGAAGTCGCATTTCGATAAGGTTTGGCTTGAGTTGGGGGGTCTCGCGGAGGTAGTCGCGTCTCTGGGATTCTCGGCCTCTACACACATATCCTTCAGCTGCTCCGCTCGCCTGATGTACTCGTTTACTCTCAGTCGCAGAGCCTCTTTCTTCTGCAAATCCGCCTCGTCTAACAAAGAGCGGTTTAAGATTATAATTACAATAAAATAAAAAATATCATACGTAAAAAGGTAAATTCTTAGTTAAATTACACTTAAATGTCAAAAAAAAAATTTTTAATTCATAATAATAACAATTATGAAATTGGATTGCAAAAAAAAAGTTCTTTTATAAAGTACTGCCTAATGCGGAAAATTCCTACACATTTTTCATTGATCTCTGGCGATTTTAATGATACTATTTTATTCCAAGCATGAGAGATAAGATAAGATAAGATTATCTTACAAACGCGAATGTGTTACTGGACGACTTAAAATAGCGATATAGTTTGAGCGGCATTACCGTGTAAAAATATTTTCCCCGTCATATAGACACGCTGAAAATATTTGGATACAAACGTGTAAGAAGACGAAAAAACAATGTAAACATTAAACAAAACGAGAGGATAAAGATTACTCGTGAGGACAGGGATGAAATATCGCAATGCATCGCAGTACAGATGGTACGCCTCCCTGTGGCAGGCTTCCGCGTCAGTCTTAACGGCCTTGTGCACGAGCTCGACGGCCTTCTCGAAGTTCTCTTTGGTGGGTGCGTGCTCCAGGTCGAGAAAGTCGTGGGCGAAAAATTCGTCAAAGCTGATCCGCTTCTCAGGATCGTGTTTCAACAGGCGCATCAGGAGGTCCTTGCATTCCGTCGACACGTGCGATCCCTTGGGCAGCTACGCTGGACAAAAAATCTTACTCGTCCTTCACTTACGTTTTAGGCACTTTTTTTTAGGTAAAACTCTCTGGGGTAGAATGAGTCATCTATTTTTTCAAAGGAGACTGTCTGCGAATAAACCAATACTTATAATTGAAAAAACTATATAATATTTAATATTATTTTTTTTTAATTGTTAATAAGAAAAAATGAAGACGTTAAAATAATACACCGAGAGAAAACACTTAATAAAGATTGCTATTGCTATTGCAATTAGGAAAGGAGTGACAGTCTTAACAAGCGAACAATTTTAGTATGAAAAAAGCAATAATTAGTATTCAAAATAGCAATTTTAATAATTTCAGGTACTAGAAATTACTATTTTCCACATAAAAAATTCTCATTAAGACTGTCTTCTCTTTCCTAACAACAATAGTAATTTTTATTAAGTTTTTTCTTTCAGTGTAAAAATATTTTGTTCGTTTTGAGATCTACTCTTTGAAAAGCTCCCATTTTTCGATGTAGTAGTTTATGTTAAACATCTGTATTTCTTGTGTTCTCTAAACCCGTGCACGTATTGAACATCTGTACTCAAGCCTCACGTGCCTAGCGCGCAGTTGTAATTTATAGCTTTAATCCTTTCCAGACTGATCACCCAAGAAGAAGGAAGAAAAATGATGAGAAAATTATCAGGTAGATAAAAATTCCCAATGGACTCAGGCCACGTTGTAAACGACCTTTTCTAATCGCCAAAATGATGCAGTTCGAATTACGTACATTTACTACCACCCATCTTTGCCTAAGAACTTAAACTCATATCTTTCACTACCCACACCCACGTGTTACTGGTTCTACAAAATGGAGCAATAAATTTTTATTATTCCATTTTGTATGACGTAAGTTTTGCAGATGTTCTACTGAACCCCTGAAGCAGCATCGTGCATAATTTGTTCGATAATCACCTGGATCGGTCTCATGCTCTTTATCTTCTCGGCGAGCTCCGAAAAGCTGCTGCTCGAGTAAGGCGCACTGCCGAACAGACACTCGTACATGATGACTCCAACACTCCAGAGGTCCACGCGACAGTCGTACGAATGTCGCAAAAGCATTTCCGGAGCCATGTATAACGGAGAGCCCCGAATTGAGAATTTCGTTTCCGAATTGCCCAAGTACTGAGCGAAACCAAAGTCTACAACGGAAAATGAGCGTTAATTTTTTTTATTATTAAATAAATAGTTGTAATTGATCGGTCTTTTGAATGGATAAGTACGCACCTGCTACTTTTAAAGATAGAACAGGCCTTTTGACGAGTAAAAGATTTTGCGGCTTTAGATCCATGTGACAAACGTTGTGATTGCGCAAGTACCTCAGCGCAAGAGCTAACTGTTGCAAAAACTTCCGGCAAACGTGCTCTGCCAATTTACTTTTTCGCTTTATGAAATTCGACAAATCTCCGCCGTCGCAGTACTCCATTGCTATGTAAATGTGCCTGCAAATTTGTCAAAATTCGATGTTTGGTAAAAAACGATGTTTTACGTGGAAATAATTAGTTCATAATTCTGATTTTTCTACTTTTTTTTTACTTTTTAATATATTCCCACGATAAGAGAGATAAATAGAGATTAATATAGATAAATTCTGTGCGAGTGTTTAAATCACTCTATAAATCGATATCGCAAATGTATAAAAAAAAATAATTAAGTAAATATTTAAAAAAAAAATTAAGTAAATATTTATACACTACCCCTCGTCCCAGAAAAAATCTCGCATCTCCACAATGTGCTCGTGCTTGAGTATCTTGAGTAAATTAATTTCCGTAATGAGATTATCGATGGCGGATTTCGATAGAGTTGATTTATCCACGCACTTGACTGCCACCACTTCGCGCGATCCATTCTGCACAAAAAAAAACATACAAATTACAGTAATTATATTATGTTACAATGCATTATCTAACTGTTTTTATACAGTTTATTTCTTTATTTTATTAATTAACGAGTACTGCACCCATTTACATAATTATATATTTATTATAATCGTAATGATAAAAGCTGTTTCAAATAAAACTTTATATAATTAATTAATTAAATTTATTAAAAGAAAATATTTCTCTAAAGTCAAATTGAATTCCCTTTCAATAATTTATTGATACTAAATGCTTTTAATTTTTATACTTTATTTCATGCTCTGCTACAACGAAGCGGCTTTTACGTTTAATTAAAAAGAATTGTAGCAGTGTTTAATAAACACGCGCTCCTGTAAACTTACTTAGAAATCAAATTAATTAAATTCATTATGGACCGCGGCAAAAAGAAAGTCAACATTTGCAATCCACTTGCAACCTAATTTATATTAAAGCAGGGGATAAAACAGTTCGAATCAATACTCGAACGTGTATATACACACGCACAGACCGAACACCTGATTTTAATGTGTGTGTATATATTTAGCAGACAATATTTCCTAACCTCCACGAATTCGGCACATCGCGTAAACAAACGCTTATCTCTCACAAAGTGTATATTTACGCCAATTGACAAAACACCGTCGAACGTATCGTTTTATAAGCAGAGAAACAATCGCGACGAAAATAAATGAATCTTGCATCTTACCCTTTTAAAGGCTTTGTAAACACTTGAGTAACTGCCTGCTCCTATTTTCTCCAACAAATTGTAGTCCTTGACGCTGGGCAGCGTCATCTTCGGCTCCTTGTGTATCTCAATGCCGTTCTGTCATTGCTTATGTTATTTACCAGCGCCGATTTTACCGGGGGCACAACAGAAACGTTACTAGGCAGATTTTCGTATTGCACCGTATGAAGCGCAGAGACCAGGCATGCACTCTGCACGCAGCCCGCCGCAATGTGTTTTGGAACGGACTGTCTCTATCTTCCTTTCGCTCGCGTCTAATGCCATCTTGACAAAGATAAAGTCTTCTCACTTTATCTAGTAGATTGTCAGTATTGGTTGGGGTGGACCTTCACGTCCGCAATTATTGGGTGAAAATATCTTGGTGGCTACAAAATTTTTGAAGCAGTATTTTAATAGTAATAAAAAGGAATAATTAAATACTTTAATTAGTGTAGAATTAGTATTGTTTTTTTTTAATTTTACGGTGGTAACCCTGAAGAAAAATTGAAAAAATCAGTCAAGGCAATGCAGCCAAGATTTTTATAAATTTCGTAGATTCACCCTCTTGTAACATATATCGATATATCCCTAATGTGGAGGGAGATTAAAATGAAATACTGTAGAAATCGGAGCAATATATTTTGAAGTAAGAAATATTGTAATAAGGTAAGAATTTTAATGCCGTTTTTAATTTTAATAAAATCAATAAACGCTTTTTTAATATACATTTTATAAACCATATTTTATGCAGATTAAATTTGTACTTGTCGGAAAAGTATAAAATAGAAACTTAAAGGAAAATTTATTGAGGTGATTGATCTACAATTAATCGCGCAATCGCTTTAATCTATCCATCTCCGAAATCGCTTTTTGTAAAGCATCGACGGTTTCTTGAATAAAAAAGAAAGTCAGTGAAAAGAAAAGTACTAACGTAAGCGTTTCAACTACGTAGAAAAATGAGATATTTGCGCAATTGTAGATTTTCGTTTTGATATATTACATCGAAACACTTTCAGCAGAATTCTTCAATTCCAGGCTCTTGAAATTTAAAATTCTCGCGTTACTCAACGTTCAATCCTCGAGTAACGGCACAGAAATTCTCACTCGTCGATCAAAGTCTTCTTCGCCACCGTCACAATGCAATACACGTAATAAAAGTATTCCTACAAAAAAACTAACTTGATAATTCAAGGACGAAATGTTGAAAAGTAATAAGAAGAAAGGCGCGGGCACTTCACACTAACACACACACACAAACACGCGCTGCAAATCCGCCGATGGGTCATCAGCTGAGCGCCTACCCCCTGCAGCCGTCAACACTGCGCGCGCCTCGCCGCTCACTTCAGGCGGCAGACACGCGCACACATGTCTCGAGGAATAATCGCGCAGTGTGCAACCCCACGAGCGCGTGCGTTGAACGAGGACGGAAGGCGGGCAAAAAATCGAAAGACGGCCGGGGAGTGGGGCGGACGAGAGATCCAGCGGAGAGCGCGTCGTGGGGGCCGTGAATCAGTGTGCGTCTCTCGTCCGTCGTGCAGTGTCCCCGCCGCGGAGGTTAAAAATTAGGCTGCGCGCCTCGACGGGAGCACCGCGACAGGCTCGTCGCGCCTCTCTGGTCTCGAAGGTGTGCGCGCGAGCAGCGGAACGGCGCCATGCGAGCAGCCAGCGGGAGACGTCCGCAGCAGCAGTGACTTCTCCTCCCACCTCCGCGCCCGCGGCTCGCTTTCCTTTTTGTTTGGGACGCGCGGAGTGCGCTGCGCTTCCGCGGCTGCTCTTTGTCTCTCGGCGGAGCCGCAGCAGAAGGCCGCGCCTGCCCCAGCGAGTTCGCCCTTTGCGCCGAGGAGCGGAGTGTCGCGCGGCAGAAGAAAGAAAGAAGAAAAAAAACAAAGAGGAGCCCTGTTGCCGTCGTCGCTCGGCCGTTCTCACAAAAGTAGATCAGCGCGCGCGCGCGCGCGCGGCCAAGTGTGAAGTGACCATCGTAATCGTGATATTGACAGTTAGCGGAGTGAAGTGAGTGACTGGTGGCTGTGCCCCCCCGGGAGTCAAGGTGTAATAATTTCATGGACGCTCGTTTTTCAAGCACCCTGGGAGAGAGCGCGAAATTTGAAAGCAGCATTTCGCAGTGCTAGCCAGTGCGTACGGGTGATCTCGTCATGTGCGCATGCGCACGACTTGACGCTCTCTTTCATGAAAAAAGTATAGCAATGCTGTACTTTTGTCTCGACGCTGCCTTTTGACGCAAAAAAAAAGAAAGAGGAAAGAAAGCGAAGCGGGCGAAAAACGGTGGAAGTGATTTCGAATTTGGCGCGCTCGCCCCTGACGCCGCGAGGCCGAATAATAAAGTGTACATACGCAGCGTCCGTGAAACTGCATCCTCAAGATCGAGGCGGGTGTCATGGACTTTTTCTGCCATCGACAACGACGTCGCAGCCATTGATCTCGGCCGCTGATTCGAGCTGATCAGGGGGAAACGACCATCGGGAAGAGATACCTACACTTGGCATTCACTCTCCGCGCCTGCGCTCCCTTTAAAAGAGGAATCAGGTGGGGTTTTCCAGTGACTCTTGTCTCACAGTTTGCTTTACTGCCGCGCTACTAGACACCTACTACCTTCTTCCGTGTTTATTCTCGACTAGGCAACAGCCGAGGCCAGGGTCTTAGTGCCTTTCCGTGCAACATTTCATAGTAGTCTGGCTAATTCTAAGTTACGTAAACAAAACTTTTGGTTGTGCTCGAGCACGTCTTAACCTCTCTCCGCTTAACTTCTTTGTGATCCGCAAGTGTTACATTTTTTTTTTCTTATTCGCTTTGTACAGATAAAGTTGCCATGAGTCCTCGAAGGGGCACGATTTAAGGCGGTCAAGGTTTGCTGGCCTCCGAGCGTAAAAGATGAAAAGGTAAACAGTGTCAGCGCTATCCGAAATTTCTTCCCAAGGTTAAGATACTGCTGGCTGCCTATAAATATACTCAGGGATCGAAGCCTAAGAATCGAAACTCGTGGAAATAATTTTGTAATCGTGACGAACGAGATTTCGATTCTTACTAATGTAAAAGTAGGCCCCTGGACTGTTCTTCTCTCTGTCGTTCGCGCGTCTTCGACCTACAAATGAGGTTATATCGCTTAGCGACGCATACTGGCCTCTACCAGACTGCAACTTGGCCGAGTCCTCGTGGTCAGTTTCGGGATGAATTTCTTCAGCGGCCTGGTAGCCACTAAATTGCACACACAAGTGCACGCAGTTTTTCTTAAAAATAAGTCGCTTTGTTTCCTCATCTTTTGTTGCGCACACTCGATCGGCAAGGTCGATTCCTCTTTCTTTATCTCTCGTTTTCGATAAAAAAAAGACATCGACCCACTGCTTTATAATTAACTTGGAAAAAATCTTAAACTCGGATCAGTTTCTTTCTACTACTGAATGTAAAATGAAGTAACTCAAGACCATAATGATCAATATTAAAAAAAATCATTAACTATTTTTTTTCTCTTTGTTTTTTCAACGCTCAAACAACGAAAGTCCAGTTAAACGCTTTGAATCAAGGATGCTCGGCGCAAGTCGAGAGCATGGCAACTGCAATAGAAAAATGCGCGCAAGAGAAGGATGAAAAGCAAATGGTGGAAGAGTTGAGCGCGCGGCCCACACGCACGTCGGTGTACACATGCGCGCGCGTGTCACTTACACTCGCACGCCAGCAGTGAGCACTTCATCACAGCCAGGAGCCTGCTGCAGCAGTCATCCTGCTCGTTTCGTGCAACTCTAGTCTCTTGTCGCGTTGCATCGTTTGGCTCTTTAGAATTCCTCCGAGGTTCCCCGATTTCCTGCGGGAAAGCGTCTTTGGCTTCGCGTTTATGGCATTGTGGGTGTATGGCTGTGTATAATAGGTATAACACTCGCGTGCAGCCAGTCGAATAAAACTTTTGACCTCAGTCGGACTTCGAGTCGCGATTGTCAAGGAAATAAAGGTGTGCGCTTGCATACAAACTCGTACATTTATATGTCGCATTTGGACACTGTTAGCTTCTCGTCTTTCCGCGTTTTTTTTTTTATCTCTTCGATGAGTGTATTGTGCTTAGTGTGACTCAGTGAGATTGTTTATTTTTATTCTTTTACTCGAGAGTTAATAATGGTTTCTATAAGCTGATTATCGAGATTGTAACTTTTGATTCTGTTTTATCTGACACGATAATTTTCTAAATGACATACAGGTATTACCACCTATTACGGATTGAAAATCCTGAAGAATTCCTATGTTGGTCCAAGAAGTAACTTGTTTGGTTTTTTAGTCTGAAGATTTGTTTTTCGATTCAAGGAATAGCCCAAACACTTTTAGAAACTAGTCTTAATAAGATATGGAATAAATCTTCTTTAATTGATCTTCTTGTACAAGCCTTAATGTGTTTCATAAACTACAATTCAATTTTAATATTTTTTAAATAGAGATTCTTTCACGATTAAATTGTGTTCATACTGTGGTCCTTAATTAGTTTTACATTTTTGTATTAAAAAATGTTTAAATAGCGGCTCTAGATGTGGATTCATTAAAGACTAATATTTTTGTTCATTTTGTTTTACAGATTGAAAAGAAAGCTTGCAGAATAAATAAATATAAAAAGTAATTAAAAATGGATTCAGAAGAGGAAACACTTTATGATGATGTTGATTCAGGAAATGAATCAAGTGGTGATGATGTTGACTTTGCTATGGAAATTGAGTCCAACAATCCACGGGAAAGAGCCAATGAAGTTGACGAATATCCTTTTGAAGTTCTTTCAACAGAAGAAATTGTACAACACATGGTAGATTCAATAAAAGAAGTTAACACTGTAGTTGAGGTAAAATTTATAGTTTAAAATTAAATAATAAAGTAGACTTCAAATTTTGTAACAATTTAATTAATATTTATTGTTATATGTTTTTTAGATTCCAGCAACGACTACAAGAATTTTATTAAATCATTTTAAATGGGATAAAGAAAAATTAATGGAAAGATTTTATGATGGAGATCAAGAAAAATTATTTGCGGAAGCACATGTTATTAATCCTTTTAGGAAAGGTCCAGTAATTAGTCGAAATAGATCTTCACAAAATTTGTCGGTAAGACATAGGTTTAATTACTTCTACATTACAAAATAACAATAAAAATAAACTAAATTCTAAATTTTGTTTTTAGTCAAGACAAAATTCTTCAAATGGCACTGAAGAATGTGGAATTTGTTTCATGACCCTGCCATCCTCTGTAAGTATTTAGAATAAAAATAAATCAATAACAGTTATTGAACAATTTATTCATAATAAATATTTTATTTACAGATGATGACTGGTTTAGAATGTGGTCATCGTTTTTGTACAAGTTGTTGGGGCGATTATTTAACAACAAAAATTATGGAAGAAGGCGTAGGTCAAACAATATCGTGTGCTGCGCATTCTTGCGATATTTTAGTTGATGATGCTAGCGTCATGCGCCTTGTAAAAGACTCAAAAGTTAAATTAAAATACCAACATCTCATCACAAACAGTTTTGTCGAGGTAAATTTTCTTACACTTTTTAAATATATCTAATTTTAAGCATATCTAATATTGTCTTATGACAAATGAGACTAATTTCTAAATATTACTATTACAGTGCAATAGGCTCTTAAGGTGGTGTTCCTCGCCAGACTGCAACAATGCCATTAAGGTTCAATATGTGGAAGCTAAGCCTGTTACCTGTAAGTGCAATCACACTTTTTGCTTTCAATGTGCTGAAGATTGGCATGATCCGGTTAAGTGCCATCTTTTACGAAAGTGGATAAAAAAGTGCGACGATGATTCGGAAACTTCCAATTGGATCGCGGCGAACACGAAGGAGTGTCCCAAGTGCAATGTGACGATTGAAAAAGACGGTGGCTGTAATCACATGGTTTGCAAAAATCAGAATTGTAAAACTGAATTTTGTTGGGTGTGCCTCGGGCCATGGCAACCCCATGGTTCTAGTTGGTATAACTGCAATCGTTTCAACGAGGAAGACGCAAAGGTGGCGAGGGATGCGCAAGAGAAATCAAGATCTGCTTTGCAGAGATACTTGTTTTACTGTAACAGATACATGAATCACATGCAGTCACTGAAATTTGAAAGTAAACTGTATGCAAGTGTTAAAGAAAAAATGGAAGAAATGCAGCAACATAACATGTCCTGGATTGAGGTTTGTTTTTAAATGATTTTTATAGAAGTTACACAAAAGTTATAGAAAATTGTATGAAACTTTTTACATTAATTATTTTAGGTGCAGTTTCTGAAGAAAGCTGTAGATATTCTATGCTCATGCAGACAGACCTTAATGTACACCTATGTATTTGCTTATTATCTTCAAAAAAATAATCAGTCTGTGATCTTTGAAGCAAATCAAAAGGATTTAGAAAACGCCACTGAATGCCTTTCACAGTATCTTGAAAGAGACATCACAAGTGAAAATTTAGCAGACATCAAACAAAAGGTTCAAGACAAGTACAGGTGAGTAATGCCAAAAAAAGAAATTGAACATCGATGAATAGATGTTAATACCTTTTCCTACTTTTAGATACTGCGAAAGTCGAAGGAAAGTGCTCTTAGAACACGTACATGAAGGTTATGAGAAAGAATGGTGGGAATATATGGACTAAACACTTGGAAGCTGAATCGTCATGGTCTGTTATTAGACTCGAGAAGAAGACTTCCATAATACACTCCAGCTGTGATAAACCATAAAAGCTGAGAAGAGACATTGATAAAGCACGTATCATTGAACTGGATAAAGATATTATACGCAATCTAACATAACATCTATGTTGATGAATATATTATGGTCATGACTTACAAAAAAATATGGTGTTTTTCACGCAGCCTAGTGGCCTAACGTTTAACCCTTCCATACAAGATTGCCCTTCCTATTTTTACACGTTCACTTCTTCTCGTAGTCTTCTAATTCTCTAATCTTACTACTCCTTGTCCAGGTTTCTGCCTGTAAGACAGAGAATAATATTTCACGAATGAAAACTCGGTGAAGAAAGAAAAAGCCTGAAAACCCATCTCGATAAATGGTGAATACCTTGGATCGACCGATTAAGCCGTTTACGACGTACGATTTGAGGCGAAACGTCTGAATCGTTCAATTCCAAGTGACCAAGCTTCACTTTGTTGCGTGCGAAACACCTATACATTCGAACGAAGTTGTAGACAGCGATTGTTCATCCAGTGATGAGCGCACCTAGCGCTGCGTCCCGAGTAGAAAAAGCAATCGCTAACTGAACGTCCAGATCTGATCAGGTTGCTGCACTAAGATCGCCAAAAATCCTGCGCTAAACACTGGAATTGCACCGTTTAAGACTCAAATGTCGGCGATGCTTATGAATTTTATTACACTTACTTTATCTTAAAGTTTAAGTTAAAGACTCCTCTTTGGTTAAAAGACTGCCCACTGTTATTTATGAATGTTGTATGATTCTTTTAGCCGATTCTACTCGGGTTTATTTTAAATTCGTTCACGCGAAGCATGTGATACCACTAACGCGCTTCTTTTCCTTAAAAATTAAAGAGGGAAAAGTCAAATGAAATATTTACGAACAATGTAAAGGCAATTTCATTTCGATTGTACAACTTTCAAGGATAAAAGAAAGATTTCAAGCATAAATAGTCCATATTTCTGCCAGTTGACACCGATCAAACTTTACTTTCTGACTTCGTTAACTCAATTACAAGCAGACTTACTTAAAAAAGTAATCTAAGGCTTATTTTTAGCGAAAGCTCAATTGGTGAATCAAAATAAATTGATTTAAAATGAATTAATCATTTTAAATATTATTTAATTATAGATAATGAGATCTGCAATGAGTAAATTTTCTGAAAAAAAAATTTTGTAAAATCAAACAAGGTGCTTTTAAATATAAGTGTATATGCGATTGAAGTTTTCAAAGAAATGTGCAGTCATTGTGCATAATGCAAATTATACTTTTTCTCCTTTCCTGAAAAGTGTATGCGCAGGTATATTTTATTGGTACCTAGTTGTGCAAAGCAAAATAGATAGAAAAGAATATCTTTTTTAATTTTAATTTAAACGCAGTGGCTAAGTAACTTAACTGAAAAGAAAAAAAATAAACTTGGCTTGATGTGGACAATATTGCGTCCAGGCTTCGACTGCCAACTTTAAACGAGGATTACTTGTGTTTAGGAAATACCGATAAAATTTGCGATACACGTTTGGCGATGTTAATAAAATGTCAACATTATAGCTATAAAAAGTTCAGAAAAGTAATAATTGAAAATTATTACTTCTCTCATAGATACGCTTTTTTTCTTCTTTTTGTCCTACTTTTTCACTCGTACTCATTTATTTGTTAAGTGTCTGGATAAATTACATCCGTGATTCAGCAATCCTTATTTTTTTATCTTGTATATTGTGTAAGTGAGCGTATTAAACAAAAAAAATCTAACATGTAACGTTGGCAATTTGAATGGTGATCTTTGCGAATAGACGCCTAAATTATCGTCGGTGTAAGTTTTAGGAGCCTTTCGAGTTCCCGTGTACAGTAAAATATAGATATATATAAATATATATATATTTACGATGGAATCCTTACGTTCATATATACATAATGATATAAAGTATATCGCTAGCCAGAAAAAAAAAGATAAAAAAAATTAAATAACATTTATGGTAATCCTGTAAAACACGATTGAATGAAATATTGTTGATTCTCATTACTTGATCGTTACTAGGAAAATGAAAAAAAGTGGACGTTATAATAAAATTTTCATTGTTTTTGTACAGTCTATAAAAGGTTCGATTAGATGCTAAAAAAATGTTGCTTAATCAATGGATAAACCTTATAGAGAATAATTTTTAATTCTTGCTATTGTAATGAATCTTTTTGGATTTCAAGAATGTGATCAGATAAATTTTATATCGATCTGCGATAATTCAATGTTTTCAGCTTAAAAAGTACCGTTTAAAATTTGTTAATTTTTTATCAAAAACAAATGTTAAATAATATCGTAAAAACATTTTAGAATTTCATTAAACGAACAGTCGGAAAAATTAGCGATGAATTAACTGTCACAAGGAAACATTAGCTAGCGAACGTCAATCTTATTTCAAGTTTTCATAAAAAAAAATACGTACGTTTTAAGTTTCCTAAGCTTCAAAAAGAAGTACTGTTACAATTAAACGTATGCATTTTTAAAAGCAATTTTTGAATCACCTTTACCTGATATTGTTGCAAATACTCTCTGAACTTTTTTTAACGTTTGTTTGACCTGTTTTTAACAAATCATAGCCCGTTTGCTTTTAAAATATATAAATTTCCTACTTAATAAGTATGTATCAGTTTTGTACTTTTTTTATGTTGTTTTAAGGTAGTCCCTCCTAAATGCCTTATCTTTTAAAATATTTATAAAAAGTTTTGTGTAATTTTTTATGTCATTATTTTACTGTTTGTAAGGGAAATTTCGAAACTAAAATTTTTGTTTTAATGTCAGCGTAATTTACATTATAATCAGTCGTGATTTTTTAAAGTGAAGTGTAAGTGAATTTCCTATTATTGCAGTAATTGAGAAAAATCTTAAGCTGTAAATAACTTATACCCTGCTGTAACTTGCGACTTGATCACGTAATTTTTATGAATAAGTAATATATTGTTACAAATGCTCTTGCAACTAGTTATTGTTCAAGTAACTATGTTTTTCTAAAAAAAAGGTTTAATATCACAATTTGTGAATATTTAAATTATAACATCCCACGAATATTTATAAATGTTATCTATAACAAGTTCAGCCAAAAAATTATCAAAAAGGAAATGATTTATCTAATAGAGTTTTTGGAAATATTTTTATCTATTAATTTGCTGCTAGCCATGCTTATTAAGAAGTCAAGAAACACTGCCGGGTAGGGACTACCTTAATTTTGAAAGTGAAAACGAAAAATTGCAATGTTTTAACTTAATTACAAGGTCTTACATTTCGTTGATCGATATTTACGTTATAGCCTTTGATAGTCGTTATTTTTTCAACTTCTCTTATCAATTTTTAGAACAAATATAAAGAAAAAAAATAGAAATGTTTCAGGTGCATTCATTTGTAATATGCTCATGCAGTTTTACTTCAAAGTAATGATAGAAGAAATGTAACATTTTAGAATGTACTAAAAATGACAAAAAACGAATTAAAGTCTCAAAAAAAAGTAACACTTGCGTGTAAAGTGTCAATTACCTCACACAAATTCACGAGATAAATTGGCATTTTACGCCTTAATGTTCTGAGACACACGAGGTTGAAGGGAGGAATACTAGCCATTATAATTAAAATGCGGACCATATTCTGATAGAGAAATTGGCTAGCAAAAATTTAGGAGAAAATCAATTTTAAACAAATTTTAAAGACATTCGCCAGACTTTTTTTAGCTTAGGAAGCTCTGCGTACGCGCCTTTGAATTTCTCGCTTGATTCAATTTCGCACGACTATTACTGAAAAAAATTCTATTCGTGTACATAAATGCAACTTTATATATAAACGGATAAAATTGATAAGCATATCTAAACAGTCATGAACATAAACACGTGTGTACATGAAGGTAAACAGAAGTAATTGATAAATAGAAAAATTATTCAAATTGATGATTGTATATAGTTTTTGTAAACATTTGGAAAAAATAACAAAGTGAATGACCGAAATGTGCATAATTTCTCGAACTCCAGATAATCCAATGCGTGAATGTCTCTGATGATTTTGAAGTAGATGCTTTAAACTTTCATGATACTTATTTAATTGATTTCGAATTTTCACCGTCGAAATAAGAGTTTATAAAAAAATAAAATTTACTTTCGTGTAGAAGTGAGGAATTAAAAAATGTTTTGTAAAATAGCTTTGGACTCTGTATAATAACGTGTAAAATGGACTTCATTTAACTAATCATATCCGCGTAATGCGTGAAGTATGTAAATCGCTATTCTGTATTTGCTGTAACGTCATGCGATAAGAACATTTAAAATTGTTGATATAACTTTCTATATCCATAAGAAAATCCCCTTCTTTAGTGTACTCAAAATATTTTATTTCCTTTTAGTAGTTATACTGACTAATTACGTAAATAAAATATTTAATATAGATTCTTTGTATCATATATTTCTTTCTAATTTACATCACTTTCCAAAATATTTAAAAGATACAGGAATTGCTTGAAAAGATGATATTGTGATCGTTGAATACTTTTATTATCACCAAAAATTCGTACAAAGTTCGTATATGTGTACTAAAAAATATCAAAATTAAAATTTTATTTGTCACTGATATAGTAACTTTATGCTGTAGTACAAACGTTAGACTACATTTACCAGTCAATACATTGATAAGTGTTTGCTTATTACGACTGCATCTCAAAAGAGAGTTTAAATTTGTTACTTCATTTTCTACCTAGAATAAATTATAAATAAATACAAAATAGTTTACACCTACCTAAATTCATTATGATATAAATATTTTTTAGAATACAGACGTCTAAACACTGATTTCAAGTATTTACTTTATAAATTCACTTGAAACCTCATTTAAATATATAGCTTGAATTGGACATCTTAGGAATTGAACTAGATGATTATACAGCGACTTAAAGTATTACATTAATATGGAACTTGCATTGTTGTGTTGTGTTTTTCTATCCTTGCACATTAAATTACGCGATACCCTTATAAATGCAAAGAATATAAAATTACCTTGCGAAAATTCGTGTACGAAACGAAGCATTAAAAATTTTTGTTTCGTTTTAGTGTGGTGAGAGATTATTAAAAATATTTAATTCTCTCTCACAGGTAAAAAGCGTTTACATTTGTTTCATTTTTTGATCACAGGATATAAGTACGCGATGAAACTTTAATCGGACGTGTCATTAAAATAGTACTGCATTATAAATCAGGATGTTACTGACAGAATCGTAGCCACTAGGCTTAGTGTTGCTCCTGTCATTAACAGACTTCTCCAGATTGCACCGCTGACTTCCTCTGCCACTGGATATTCTATACATAATTGTTCCTGAAAATACAATTTATTTTATTATTCAAGCGACTGGATATTGAGCATTTAAGATACTGTTTATCCAACTTACCCATCCTCCGCAAATTTTTATGAATGGTGCAATTTCTTCACTGATATACCTTGAAACATACTTTGGCAGTTTCTTTCTCAGACTATGCATTTGTCTATCCCTTGCCCACAGTGCCAATCTTCCCATAAAAGCATACAGGCAGACTATTCTAGCCCATGTTGTACCTTGCAGAAACAATTCATCTGCTACACCCATGAAGGCTTCATATGCTGTGTCTGGTACAACGTTCAATCGATTGACCATACTTGTAAACAGTATGCTGTGCTTGTTAAGCATTTGATAAACATTGTGTCGTACGCTACGTGATATAGGATCTCTGGATATCAAATATATATCTTCTTTAAGAAGATATCTTATCACATCGTTCGCCAAGCACTCTGCAGTAAGTTCTATGGAGTCTTCACAGAGATTTGATCTTTCGGGTGGCAACAGCTGAGGAAATAGTTGTTGTAACCGAATCTGAAAATCAATTGTTCATTAAAACATCCATCTAACTCAAAATACGTCTTTTATATAATAAGAAACAGTGCTAATAAAACTTGAACGTCAAAGCCTCAACCACTTTTCCAGACAAACTTTCACCACTGAAAAGTTAATGTCTCTCTACCTCTAGCACCTTCTCCCCAGTAAACAATCAATAAACCACAGTAATTAAAATGAGAGCGAAGCTATTGTTTAATAAAATAAAAAAACTCATCGTGGAAAAGTTAATGTTCTCTGCCTCCGGCACCTTCACCCCGGTAAGCAATCAATAAACCAGCAATAAAAAGGAGAGCAAAGCCGTCGTTTAATAAAATAAAAGGACAGTGTGCATACCTGGCAAACCTCGACGAAAGACATGCCTCCACTGGTAGCCCCAGCGGCATACCGGCAAATGCCGTCGACGACGTTGGAGGACGCCTGCTGCTGGGGTTGCTGCTGTTGCTGCTCGGCGCTGGCCGACGAATTCTTGTCGTTGCCGGGGGCCGCCCCGGCCGGATCGCATTCCAGAATGCCGCCCACTCTGGAATGCGGCTCCCCTCGCGCCGCCGCGATCCCCTCCACCGTGGGCGTCCTCGCGGTCCGCGTGCCTCCTCCTTCGCCTTCGCCGCCACTCTCATTGTTCGTACTCGCCGCTCGGTCGCCGGCCATCCTTTCGCGCTCCCTTCACTCTTTCTCCTTCTCTCTCCCTCCTGCTCGCGCTGCCTCTCTTCCCTATGCTCGCGGGCCCGAGCGTTTCTTTCTCTCCTGTCGTCGACTTGTGTGGGCACACGGACGCTCATGTGGGAACCCCGCGGGGCCCTTCTCTCCTCCCTCGCCTCTCCTCACCTTCAACAACCGACTTTGCGCTTTTCCACGGCGCACCGGAACTTTCTCATCTTCCCTCCGCTCCTCCTTCTTCTTCTTCTATAACCTAGAATAAAGAAGTTTGCCGTCAGTCTCACACGCGCCTTTTAATCCAACGCCACGGGACAAACGTTAAACGCTTCCGTCAAATTTTTTCCTCTTTCGTTTTGTTTACCTCGCCGCACTTGATAAAAAACACACAAAAACCTCCAGTGAACACACTGCGCGCGATTACGATCCTGCACGGTACGAACCGAAAGCTTCAGTGCACTGTGTACGAGGCACAAGACTGTATAAACAAGAGTAAAAAAAAGCAAGGGAAATAGCCCAGCTCAGCTGTGCGCGCAGCTTTCTATCGCTCGGGAACGTCCGTAGCCGTCGTGAACTCACCGGAGAGCAGCCTCCTGGTGCTGGCCGCTCATGCCTCGGGGTAGCGCTGCTCCGGACTCCGTGAAAGCGCCTACTTTCCCGCGGCCATTTCCGAAGGTGCACCACACTGGCGGCGAGCCTGGGACATACGCGACGGGATCCCGCGGAGAGCTGCACGGCCAGTGGCGGCGCTCCTAACCTCTCGTGCCGTCCTCGTCGGCGGCCGCGAGTCGGAGAGAGACGCGGGCGCCCCCCCCCCTCCTTTTCACTCACAACTCCGGCGACTGACTGGCTCTCTCTCATTCACGTTTGCGCCCCACCACCACCGTCGGCGGACCTTTTTCTCTCTTTTTCGCGCGCGGCCCGCCGATTTTCCCATGAACTCCCCACCTCCCCCCGGCGGAGGTATGCGCGATATGGAGGTGCGCGCGTGCACGACCGGACCGCAGGTCGGGAGGAGGTATTACCTTCTCTCCTTTTCTTTCTTCTTTCTCTTTTTCTTTTTCTCTTTCTCTGGCTCTTTTGCCTTATCTCATGCTCGTTTATTTCCGAAGCTTCCTCCTTACTTTCGGCGTCTTTTATTTTTCGACTCGCGCGCAGGTGGTTCTGAGTCCGCCAGACGAGGCTTTTTCCAAGTACTGCTTATTTACTTATTTTTATTTGTTTTTTTGTTTTTGTCTTATTAAAGCGCGTATTGAGGCTATCGCGCTCGGAGCGGCGGATCTTGCATATTCCATTCAAGTTGCATAAACATAGAGCCGAACTCACGCATGAATGAAAATTCTCGCGGTGAGTCATACGCGCGCGCGCCTGGGGGAACTCGCTAGCGGCGAAAACTTGATTTTTGCTTAAAAAAAGAATATAGTGTATTGCTTTCCTTTTTTTTTTCTTTTTACTTTACGTGACGATCGGACTTTTAACGCTGTTCTTTTATACTTTTGATGTTTCGCTTTACACTTTTTACTTTGTTTCGTTGTAATTTTTGAGGATTTTTGCTGTTATATGCTATATTACAGAAATTAATTAAATGTGAATAAGGAAAATTTTAATAAGTTTTTTAAATAAATTGAATAATATATTATTGATGTCACGTAAAAAATCCTTTTGTATAATTACTATATACGATTTGAATAGTATGTAGGGTAATAAATCAACGTAAATTTAATACATCAAATTTACAAACTAATAAAATGTATTAATAAGTACTTAAAAAGCGAATTTGCAATAAGTGTAACGATTGCCCAACGTCTTACACATTTACATTTACTATACGTGATTTTTTATTTTTGCAGTTGATAAAATTTTTGTTACAAATTACGAAATATTTGCAGTAGAGTAAAATCACTCCATCAAACGAAGGATCATAATAATGCGACTTACTAAAGAAGTAATTAATTAATTTACTACGCCCTATTTAAAATTACTGTAACATTATGATCATTGCACTCCCTTTACCATTACGTAAAATTACATAATGATACAAAATAACGCTGCGTACACTCGTAACTCTCGTTTCTTCATTTCTTCTATATTTCTTTCACCAGATGTTTATAAAAAAAGTAAAATATTCACTTATTCTTTCAACAGATTTTTACCTACAAAAAAGAAAAATAGCCAAACATTCAAAGTGCATTTCCATTGATCAAATTTATAGCGTAAAAATACAAAAAAAAAAGAAACTGCGCAGAAAATTCCTCGGCGAAGTGACGCATTTGATGGCGACTCCGAAATTGGAAGAGGAGAAAAAAAAATTGCGCGTCGTCAAGAGACCTGAACCTCGGGCCTTCTTCGGTAAGGATTTCGCGGTGCATCGGCCGGTGGTATAAGGCTTGCGCGCAAAGAGAGAGAGAGAGAGAGAGAGGGAACGAGTGCAGCGGAGCGAGAGGGAAGGCTCATTCAGGAGAGCCGATGAACCGCCGCTATATATACGCCAGAAATAGAATACTTGCCTTTGCTTTCTCACGCTAGAGACAAGCGAAGAAGCTACGAGCGGGGAGATTGCTCCTCGGGCACTTTAGCCTCTCCGTAAGGATCATCCTGTGGGGATCGCGATGGGAATCCCCCTCCTTCTTCCCATTTCTCGCACAAAGAAAATTCAGCTTTCATGAAAGTTATTGTGCATGCCGCCCGCACTCGGTTTGTTTTTTATTTATTATTCGATGCTCGCGATGAGTATAGTGCAAAGAATTTTTTTTGCACTGCGGAGATTAATAAATTAATTAATTCAGATTTTTTGTATAGCTTCATGAAGTTCATGAAATAATATAAACTTTTTTCTTTTATAAATTTTTATTTATACGATAAAGTATCGTTTGTAAACAATGAAACTTGAATTGCATAACTATAATTAATTCAGAAAATTAAAGTCTATACGATAAAGTGTCGTCTGTAAAACATGAAATCTTAGTTGCATAACTATATAATTAATTTAGAAAATTAAATCTAATTAAAAAAAACATTTATTTTTGTTTGATAAAGTAAGTAATATTGTATTAATTAATTCACAATTAAATTTCAATTCATTAAATTAATTACGATATTCAAGATTCAACGAAGTAAATAGAATACCGTTATTAGGCACGTAATGCAATCGTGATAAAATATTTATAGCTAAAGCAATTAAATAATAAACCAAATTAAAGACACTACTGAAAAAATAATAACAGCAAAAACTACAATTACAATTTTTGCAGTAAAAAATTTGCCGCGAGTACAGAAAACTGTACCAGCAAAATTGTACTTTTTTCAAAATTTATAGTAATTTTTTTAGCTTTTGCAAAGCCTATCCAAAATTATTATAAAATTTACGGCAAATCTTCCCTCATTATTTTTTCCAATCTGCAAGTAAATGTTAAAATTACGAAAAATTGGACGAACTACAAAAAAAAAGTAGAAAGAAATCTCTGAAAAATCGCGGATAAAAGAGTCGGATCAAGCAGTAGCAGACCGCAGCATCGACGCTGGTATGAACCAGTGGAGCTGTTATATACTGTTGCAGTGAAAGTCCTCGTTCCCGCGCTCGGCTCTGCAAGAAGTTCTGGGTCACTGACATCGCGCACCGACGACTATTAGTTTAAGTAATTCCGCTATCTTTATTACTTACAACAATTATTTAGCGATCTTAAACGAATGCACGCAGAAAAAACGAGCGAAACAAAATTTTTAATCGAGTTCGTTAATTGGTTTTTCATGGAATAATTTAAAGCAGAGTTGACAAACGTGATTTTATGCTGCGCCATCGCGATGTTCGGAGTCGTATGGAATTAAGTAGGTTCAGTTTTAAATACTGAAATAAAACGTAAAGCAAGAAAAATAAGAAATTATTATCCTCTTTTTAAAAAATGAGGACATACAGATTGTTGTAAAAAATATTAATAATAGTTCGATAAATTCTCGGCTAAATTGATGCCGTCAGTTAAAAAACGTATATTGATGTTCATTTAACTTTTGAATTTTAATTAACGAATATATGTTAATACATTTATTTTTAGCATAAAATTTTTTTCATGTTCTACACTGTTAGGAAAAGTATTAAATTTAATGTAAATACTGGAAACAAATTTCATCGTTGTACATGAAGTTTACCGAATTTACATTATGCATCAATTATGGTATCGTAAAGAAAAATCAGAATTTAAGAAATGCCATAAGTATTCACTATGTGCATTCATCTCATAATTTGTCGTGTATATATACGTATTGATGTTTCACGAAGACTTATAGTATAATCTACTCAAATTAAAAAAAAAAGGAAAAATTAACTGACTGAAACAATACAATATTTTCTAATCAAACTACAGAATTTTTACATCCTGCCCTATATTCTCTATATAATTTTTTTTTCATCTTAATTAACTACTTTCCGTAAAAGATGCATTATATAAAACCATCTGAAGCGGAAGTATACCAAAAATTCAGCGTCAGCCCAAAACTGTATTCAGCCATTGGGATGAATGCAAAAGGACTCTTCTACTGCACCGACGATAAAAAAAGCGAAGACATTAGCAAATCCTTAAAAATTCCATTCACGCGAGTGTACACACATTCACGACTGGCGAGAGCCTAGGAAGCATGAGTAGGCGCTCGGTGCAACCTTCAAAGGCCGCTGCATAAGAGTGGGCGCCAATGAATGAAGGAGCCGAACTGCCGGATGTGTAATGCACCGTCGTGCGTACCCGCACACACACACCCCCATACAATGAAGAAAAACTTGCAAAAAAAAAATATATATATATATAAAACAGGCCAGGTGCGCATATTTTCCGTTCGCAATGGGAATTTTTTTTTGGGATTTTTTATTTTTATTTATCTTTTTTTTAACCACAGCCTCTCCATCAGATTGCGCGCCGAGAATTTCAATACCGCGCGACGAGAAAAAGCCGCGAGCGAAAGGCGCGAACAGGGGAAAGGCGCACTTTAACTTTATGAATGAACGCCGGCGCAAAAATCAAACTCCGACGGTATTATATACACCGTACATGCTTATTATGCAGGTATGATAACTTTTGCCTTTTTATTATTATTTAATGTATCGCAAATTAAAATTACATGTATATCTATCGCGATTTAAAATATTTACATTAAGTATACCTTGGTACATTTATTTATTTATTTATATTTAATAGCCAGTGCATATAACATTTACCACATTTGAGTCTGCATAGTAAGAAATAAACCGAAGTAGAAATCCTATAGAGGTACATTGACAGTTGTATATAGGGCCTGGTGAACTTAAAACTAAGCTCTAGACAATTATCGTTAATATATTTTATGTATAAAATAATTCTCTGTGAAAATATGTAAGAATATTTATAAACTTTCATTCTTTTTATCACGCTAAAATGCTTGGAGTCAAATTTCACTCTTAGTTTCTAGAAAAACCACTTGTCGAGTTAAATTTCTACCTCTACTCTATCTCTGCTCCAATAGAATTTTGATTCTATTGACTCTATTTACTATTTTGATTCTTTGACTCTACTCTCTAAAGTTGAATTAGTGAAAAACCACTAATTCATACTGACTATGAACTAATTTAAAAAGTGAAAATTGCTCCACTAAGAATTAGTGGAAATCTGCTATTTGAAATACTGAATAAAATGTACTAATTGAAATATTAAATATATACACTATTAAAAATAGTGAAAACAACTAATAAATTATGTAAAATTAATTTTTTTTTAATTGGAGAATTTACTATTGCAATTAGTGAAAATCACAAAATAAATATTTTTTTATTTTATGTTGACTTTCCACTAATTTAAATGTGCTTTTTACTAATTAAATAGTAGAACACTTTTTACTATTTCAATTAGTAAAATTGTACTACTTGGTAGTGGATTTTACTAATTATTTAGTGGAAAATCTGATCACTAAAAAGATTAGTGGAATTTCCACTAATTCAACTTTAGAGAGTACATGAATAGAGGGATTTAAATTCATTCTAAAATAGAGTAAAATTCACTCCAAGATATAGAGTAGCATATTACGAGTTAAACCTCTACCTTTCGCTCTACTTATAAGAGTAAAAAAAGTACTCTATACATCACTCCATTAAAGGAGTTAATTTTCACTCTATTTCACTCCAACTGATTTAACGTGTAAGCTAAGAGTGAAATTTCACTCCAATCGTTTTTTGCGTGTGCCGCAACGTGGCGATCAATGAAAGTGCCGAACGGAGCGACGAGCGAAAATAAGTAAGAAAAAGGAGTCGCGCGTGAGTCACGCTGCAAGAGGAGAGAGATGCAGGTAAAGGCGTCGAGATGGCGAGCGGCGACTGCATTCGAGCGGCCTCTACTCGCGGCGAACGCGCAGCGCCAAACCGCCGAGTGTTTTCCCGAGCGGAGCGAAAATTGGGCCCATTTACTCGTGGAATGAAAGGGGCACCGGGGAATTGCAGGATCGAGGATTTTCGTGGGCGGAGAGCCAATTTCGCGCTCTTCCGGTCTTCAAAGCTCGAGAACTCGTCCCGCCGAGCTTCGCTGCGCGCGCGCTCATTGCTGCGGTAATTCCAGTGATTTTATACTTTACTTTGCTCGCAACTTTGTCTGCTGCAATTTTTTGTCTTCTAATTATTTGCTGTTGTGGATTTTTTTAAGACTAGCTCGAGAAAGAAACAAAAGATTTTTTTAAATTAATTTAAAAAAATAATCAGTTATTGATAACATGTGACAAGGGACCAGAAAAAATGGGAATAGTTAACTTCTACTTTTCGCACAGTAGATTTAACTGCAGAATTAGAAGTTAATTTAACTTTCCGATTTTTCAGTAGAATCTACTTTGCCAAATCTACTTTTCTCTAAACTAAGATTTATTTTAAGAAATATTAATTTTACCGATTTTATAAAATTTGTTTTTACATGAGAACTAATTTTTTTCTTTCACTGTCGTCTTGCATTGGTAAAAAATTTTGAATACATTATGCAATTTTCTATTTAAAAAAAATGCATAATTTACCTACTCTTCTGTTTACCTTAAACCCTTAACAATTTTTAATTAAAATACATTATATTTTATGTTTCAAAAATTGACTTCCAAGTGCACTATTAAAGCTCAATAAAATTGTCGCACTGGAAGGTAGGAAATTTTAAAACGAAATTGCGCAATTTTAAAATAAATTATTGTTTACGTAATTGACGATAGTACGAGGTGTTGCAATTACTTCCTCAACTTCTATTACGGTTTCGAATAGCGCAGCACAGTTCTGTTGAATGCGATGAGGGCGCTGCGCGTAAGTAATTGAGCTTCGTTCGTCAGCCGTTTTACCAGTAGTTGAAAGTTGCAGGCCCCTGCGTGATCGCTTCACCACGCGGCCTCCCATTTAATAATGACAATCTGGAATTTTGTCGTTCCGATATGATTAAAAAAAAATTTTCGCCATAAAATGATGCACAATCGTTTACATTAAAAAAATGTTTATATGTTGATTGATTTTGTTTCAGTTTGGTGTAATTACTTGATTAATTTGTTTATTTGTTGAAATTTGATATGACGTTTGTTTTAGAATTGCAGACATAATTTTTTAAGATTTTACCTAAGATTTTCGATATGAGCTAACAATTTTTTTGAAGAAAAAAAAATATTTTATAAATAAATAAGAAATAAGGATAAATGAAAAATTATAGTTAAATCTCTTGTAATTCCAGTGTGCTATTTAATGTACTTACATTTTTTTAAATTCGATCTTACGTTTTAATACGAAATTCAACACCGAAATTAATATTAAAAAATGAATGTATGTATTGAATGTTAAGGCAATTTTTGAATCTTATAAATATATTTTCCACGTAATACTTAAGTCTTTTATTAACTGAAGATTTGATATATGAGCCTGTCTGATCTGATAAGAAATCACTTTAGCTACTTTAAGTACCGTGTAATTATTTATTCATTAAATGCATTATACATGTTCTGCAACACTCTATTTTAATAAACAAGAAGAGAGGATGTTGTAATTTTTTTATTCATATCATCACTTTTTAGCTCGTTTAAAAATTTATGTACCGTTCAGTGAAGAAGATAATAATCCCACAAAAACTATAAAAACAAAATAGTTCAACTAAAAGTAAAAGGGCAAAAGCACAAGTGCAATTTTTTTTAAAAGACCGTAATACCAATTTTTTAAACAAATAATTGTTTCTTAGTATCACGTAGTTCCACTTCTCTTTTAAATTGTAGGAAAATTGATCCCAAATGAATGTATTCAATTATTCAATAAATAAATTACAATGTCCATTGAATCTACCACATTAAGAGGATCTGAAAGTCAATTCTATAAATTCAAATTTCGCGCTATAATAAAAAAATAATGTAAAACATCATATTATTCACGATTTTATCGATGAGATATTATTTTACGATCTTGAAACTTTATAAAATGATAAATCGTTATTTAACGAAGGACAAGTATCTTTTGGTTTTTCGGTATTTCATTTAAACTCTTTGTTATAAGTAAATAAATTGTTTTCTCGTCTGCTAAATTATGGCGCGAAATTTAAACTTAACGCGTTAAAAGGCACATTTCACCGACAGAATACAAAAAATGCATTACTACTTTATAAGAGGGCATTATATTATAAGAGGGGTATTAAAAATTAGAAGCAACATTAAATTTCTCGAAAGCACGAAAATAAATGCATATGACACCCGCACGACGGGAAGCAACGTGAACAAAGTTATACACACAAAAGAACGACTTTATACATACAACATTACAGCGAATTATCATAATTATTTCAACACAATAAATTAATTCAAACCAGCGGCGCTCGTACGAGAAAGAGTGTCGAGCAATTCCAGGGATTTTATAGCTTGAGCGTTTTCCTTCAATTTTTGGCAATTACATAATTGCTCCTTTCAGTCCCGGCCAATTGGATTACGCACTCTTCAAACTACCTCCCAGCGGCCATAAAAGCAAATAATAAAATCAACGAACGACGAACCGCAAGGCACGCTCATATGTACCTATATATACTCACACCTAAAAACACTTTTTCATTTTCCACGAAAGCTCCCCCACGGCCGAAAGCTCTCGGCGCTTCATCGAAAGCTCAATACACTGCGCGCCGAAAGCGCATCGACTCCGTTGCATCTGGATGGGATCCATCGTCTTGGCGGGGGGAGGGGGGGGGGAGGAGAGGAGGCAGGCCCGTGGGAATTCTCGGGCAGAAATTGTACGTGAGCTTTTCTTGCCGCGGGCGTCGGGCCACGACAGTAACGGCGTCGCGCGGCCATTCATGCGATACTATAGTACGTCAATAGGATGATTGCCCCCTCCCCCTTGGCGACGGCCGCAGTGACTAAAGTGGATAAAGTCTTTTATAGTAATTTAACTCTCGAGAGCCCGTAGCCTACGCCATGCGCGCCGGAGAACCCGGCGTACGGCCTAATGTAACGCGCGTCGGTTTATATCTCACTCGCGACTCTCTCTCCTTTTTCTTCCTGGCCCCTCCGACGAAGTGCTTTACGACCGACCGCTCGCAAATTTCCCCATTACCGACGCTCCGAGCCTTAGCCAGCTCAACCCGCGGGGCCTGGGCCATCGAGCTTAACTATTTTTATTTTTTATTTTTTTATTATTATTATTATTATTACACTGAAAAAATGATTGAGAACGTTGACTGTGATGAATTTTGTAGTGTGGGGGTGAACTTGGCTAGGCAAGAAAATTACTATAAATTTTGGAAAAATTACAATTTTTATAGACAAGTTCTTTTTTTAATTGTGTCAAATGCAATGTATTATAATTTTCATACTATAAAATTTGATATAATTGTGGCAAATGTTATGTGTTATAATTTTCATAGTATAAAATTTGATATAATTGTGGCAAATGCTATGTGTTATAATTTTCATAGTATAAAATTTAATATAATTGTGACAAATGTTATGTGTTATAATTTTCATAGCATAAAATTTGATATAATTGTGGCTAATTCAATGTGTTATAATTTTCGTAATATGAAATTGTATTGTAATTATGGAAAATTCGATGTGTTGCAATTCTTATAGTAAAATCCACGAAAATTGTGTCAAATTTTATAATAAAATTGTAATATTTCCAAAATTTATAGTAATTTTCTTGGCTTGTTAAGTCGATTCCCAAATTAAAAAATTTATTGTAAATTTTACATTATTATTTTTTCAGTGTATAGAGGATTATAGCGATGGAGGCATGAGTATATATATATGTTGAGATAAAAAAGGAAAAGGGAAAAGTCCGAGGATGAGAGTGTACGTGTATCTGAGCGATATTTGGATTTCGTCGGTATGACGAACGGGTCGATTTCACGATCAGTATAATATGTATATATTTTTTATCCTATTCAGTGGAAAAATGTAAGGTAGGACTATCGCCAAAATGGACCAAAAATATTTATTTATTTAATTAAAAATGTATTGATTCATAATAAACAGAAGCAGAATTTGGTTATACTAAAAAAGAATGAAAAAGCTCGATTAAATAGACTCCAAAAAGACTCAATGCTCAGGAGTGAGATTTCAATGATTTTTTTTTAGTTTTTATAGATATAAATGAAGATTCTGTTCTTAATTATCTCAGGTAATTTTAGATGTTAATTTACGATACTTTTTGTGTGTACACCAGTAAAAAATCTACGAAGCTTTGCGAGCTTACAATTTTATGGCCAAAAACGAATCGCAACGTTATTTACTTAGTCATAACACACCTATTTAAACTAAATAAAAAATAATTAGAAAATTAAAAATGTAATAACATTTTTTATTGATCTATTAAAGAAATAAAATATAAACAAAACAACGTTTTAACTTTAGCGCCGCTCAACTAAAATTGTATCTTTTAACCAATGCAATAGTTTTTTAAAAAGGCTTCCTGCCATCGTCTTTTTTAAAATAGCATTGAGTATCAGAAAATTAAATAATTATTTTAATTGAGTACACCGAGAGATAAGTTTAGTAATTTTAAGTAAATTTTGACTTCAATAGGACTTGTTAAATATTTCCTTGAATCAAGTCATTATTTTTTCGAAACTACTAAATTCGTTTAGAAATAACATATTTACTTTTAAAGAAATATTTATGCTTGAATCGAAGAAATACGTAACAAGCAGGTACTACTGAAGTAAATATTTATTTAAAATGATCAAATATTTTTCAGTATTTAATTGATTGGTAAAAAACTGTATTTTTTCGGTATACGATTATTAACCACAGGCGGCCTACAATAATATAATTTTTTTTACATTCTCGAAGCTTTTCTTATAAAGGTATATTCTTATACGAAGTTGGAACTTTATAAAATGATAGATCGTTACCTAATGACTGATATCTCTCAGTTTTTCCATATTTCCCTTTTTACTATGGACAAATGATTTGCTTTTTTCTCTTCTATATTACGGCGCGAAATTTGAATTTTTAATTGACTTTCAGACCCTCTTATTAATAAAAAGGGAAAAATTCAAGGACGACAGTATACGAGCGATATTCAGATTTCGCCGGTACGAGTATACCGCGCCGATCTCGCGGTCGGTATACTTGAGCGGAAAAATTAATCCGGTGCGCATTAGGACTTAAGGTCAGTGATGCTGGAGAGCGCGAGTTTGGAGAGGCGGGGGCGCTTGAGCGCAGATTGACAGGGAGAAGCGTCCGGCGAGCTTGCACGTATAGTGGCCGCGGCAGGCAGCGGCGCACACGGCCAGCGTTGACCCCTCTCGCCTGCCCGTGCTTTTATTTAGTTACCGTCGCATCCACGACTTGTCCGGGTCTCGGCAGCACGCGCCTCTCTCACCTCGCAGACCCTGCAAGCCTAGCGACGTCGCCGACTTCGAAAAAAAAAAAAAAAAAAAACGAGCCACCGAAGCTTTCGCCGAGCTTTTCTCGCCCGGCGCTTATTTTCTTCCTTTTACATTGCAATTCTTCAAATATTCGACCAAGGAGGGATTTGTTTTTGTCATTCGGTATAGATTTTACTTTGTTATCGCACGTGGAGACGACGGAGGACTGTTCGATTTGATCGCTGGTAAAACGTCGCGAGCTTTCTTCTTGGTACTTCACACTGCCGGCTGGACGATAGTGAGCTTTCGCTGAAGTGACTACCAACTCAGCTGGGATATTATGATTAGGTAAGGAACATTATCCTATACTTTTTTTTCGTTGTTTTTTTTTCTTTTTTTTTTTTTGCTCAATAATGTAGATCGACTTTGTTGTTTGCTGATGCAATGCATAATTGTGCAGTAAGATGAAGAAAAAAATTGAATTGTTTTTTAATCAGGAAAGTTTATGCGATCTGTCGGTTCGATTATCCTCGCGCCGTCTCATTTTCATTATTTAAATAGGTGCGATAGGAAATTCGATAAACGCAGTATCACTGGAGGCTGAATCGATGGAATCGGCGTTTACCGCGCGGCTGAACGACAAGTCGTTGAGAGCCGGCGGCTTCATGATTATTCCATTACACTTTTCCGGAAAATTCGTTTAATTATTCATGATTATTTAGCCGCGGCACTGCGATACAAATCGTTAAATCACTAATGCCGCGCAATTAAATAAGGCAACCGCCTCGCGGCATTTGCACCCGCGGACTTATATCTTTTTTTTTCTCTCTTCTTTTTCTCTCCAGTTTTTTTTTTCGTCTTCTTCTTCTTTAATTCCGCGACAAATAAAGCGCGCTGACGTGAGCGTTCCAATGATTAAATTGAAATAATAATTCGAGCGTCGACATGCCAGTCGGAAGACTCGAAAGTGAGAAGCGGAAATAGGCGATTTGTACTTGTTTGTAGCAATTGAAAAAGTACAGGAATCCAAGAAGTAACTAATTTGCCGTAAAACAGCCGGACGTTGAAACGTATAATTTTCGATGATCGCAATAACAAATTGGCCCCAAAGTGGCCGGCTTAAAATGCCTAATCTCCCCCATCCCTCCCTTCGCCTTCTTCTCCTCGCGAGTCTCGACGCTTTTCATTACCGCGACGCGCGTACGAAACTTTTCCGCAACGAATTAAAAACAAAAAAAAAAGACATTGTTTCTCGATTAATAAATTCCTCACTCAGAGGCGAACCGGAGCGACAATCGAGATGCAAATAACGCTCAAAAAAAAAAAAAAAACAAGAGTTGCGCGGAAGCGCGTTACAACACACACATATTCATCGGGAGTGGTTGGCCTGGAAAAAAATTGATTTTATTTAATCGCGAGGTAAATGGGAGATCCGAGGAGGAGCGGCGGTTATACTCGAGAAAATTGAAGGGGGCAGGTCTCGCGTCCTCCGCGGCTGAGGCGAGCTCCGCGTTATTGAGGGGCTAAAGGCTCCCTGCGCTGCTCGCGAACAAAACAAGACGCCACAATGCTTGAATATTCTTCAATTGCGCTCGGCGATAATTTGCATGACAAAAACGCCATCGGATGGCAGGATGTCGTTTTTCGCGATACAATGACGTCGCCCGTACCTCGGCGCATTTATTATCGTGCACGGGGGAGGTCAAGGCTGATTACACCCGTGGACGCGGCTTCTAAGACACTGGCCGCCAGATTTTACTTTGAGAGTGCGGACAATTTGCGTGATTGATGAGTTTTTTTGTCTGCTCTCTTCTCTCTCTTCCTTTTTTTTTCAATGGGCGTAGAAGTGGCTTTAAGGGTTCATATTATAAGTTATATTGTACTCCACTATTACAGTTAGGTTTGATATGATTGAAGCAGATTGGGGCTTAGGAATGATTGGCCGTGATAAGGGACGGTGTATAAAGAAAAATAGAAGCTGTCGATATCGATTTTAACGTGTGCACTGTAAAGTATTTTTTATTTATTTAAAGAGTGACCGTAGGACAGTCCGCAGAATCTTCTGCAAGGATTTCGCTTGCAGTAAACTGTGCAAAAAGTTTTCTGTAGAAATTCTTGGATACAGACAATGTTGCAAAAATTTGTGTAGAAATTCTTGGCTGCAGACAATTTTGCAAACACTTTTGTAGATTTTTTTTGTAAAAATTTAATTTTAAAGCTTTTTTTTCTGCAGAAAATTTTTGCAAACGGGTGAGTAAATAAAAAATCGAAGTATACCGATTCTGAGTGTTTTAGCATTTCAAACATTTGACGAAAGGAGCGATCATCTTTTTTTGTGTGATTAAAAAATCTTCATCACCTAAATCATATGATTATATTTATTTGTATTCTGATTAGTTTCATGAGTTTTAGTTTATATTGATTCATAACATCAAATAGGAACAGTAATAACTATGTGAAATTTATTTTGTATATTTTTTACTCTGGTTAAATAAATAGATAGATAAATAAATATAAAATTAATCGAAATTAGTCACATTTACATACAATTCATGTTTTACTCGGTATAGTTTATTGCATATAATGTATTTAGCTAAAAAAACTTTTTGGAATAAAAAGATTACATTTTTTAAATTTTTTATAAAGTGTTATATTTTGACTTTCTAATTGCGATAACATTTGTTCTAGTGTGCATTAATAAAGTTCATTTGAAACGAATAATAATAAATATTGCAGTAAATTTTAACATCGACCGTGAAGTTCCGGCAGCCGCGAAGTCTTGTATTAAAGTTTTTTATATAATTATTCATGTATTCGTATTTGTTTATTAAAAGGTTTCTAGTACCATTCCTATAAATATTAATTATAATACTGTAAGACTATCAATGACTCATTAAGAATTAGAGAATAATTCCGGTAAGCAACTAAATAAACATTTAATTTATTTAGTTACTGACTTTAAACTAAATAAAGATTTTGTTTATTTAGTTACTGACTTATAATAGAATTAAAAATACAGAATTTTAAAATCTGTGATCTACATAAACAAAATAAAAATATCGTCTCTAAAATTACAAAATTAGCAAAAAAAAATTTACTAGAATATATTTTTTGTTCAAAAGCTCGAATCAACAAGGACAAACTCAAAAGTAGTCCTTATCTGACAACCGGAAAATCAATATTTACTGCGTAATCTATCGAAAAATACTCCACGAAGAAAGAATACGAATCATGTATGCATTGTCCTGAATTCTATCTTCAATGACAAAAAAAATATATTGTCAAATCTCCATACTATTTCCAATAAACGACAATGTATAAAAAGTACACTAAAGATTCGATCGCGATCAAAACACTCCCGAAAAGTAAATTTGCATGTTGCCACGTCACGATAAGATGCCGAAAAAAAAATAGAAAAAAAATCATCACTTGGAAAAACAGTGACGAAGTTTAATCAAGTTTAATCAACGCGCGGCTTAAAGATATCAGCTCTGACAACTCGTAGCGGAATAATTGCTTTCACACACCGGCGTCCTTGAAGTTCACGGACGGCTCGTCTGACTTATTAATTTTTTTTTTACTACAAAATGTATCGATCCCAATGCTAATTAAATCATATGAAATTACGCCGCTCGGATTTATGCTCGCAAATATTAGCTCCTTTGTTTGCGTCGACGGCGTAAACCGCACGTGCTGCGGAGAAACGCGTCCGAAAGTCCAACCCTGACGTAATGAAGACATTGGTTGCCTCGGTAATTCGAGATTCCGGTTATGTTCTTTTTTTTTATATATATCGTCGCGTGATTCGATCGAGCTTTTTCCGCGACAATCGACGCGTCTATTTGCAGTGAGTCTACGGCCGCGGCTTAGGCTGTCGGTTTGCTTAGCTTTCGGGCACTTTATTGATTCGCACAGTCGAGTGGATGGTGCTGTTGACAATCCGCTAAAGGCAGAAGCGGGACGAATCGACAATTTTTTTTGGAGTGGTGCACGCGGTTGAAGGAGTGTTACCGATGAATTGCGAAACGAATTTTAAGGTCAGCTTGACTCCTTCCTCGTTGATTTTTGCGCAATCGAATTAATCCGATTGATTATAGGTGAATGTACAGTAATTTATGTAATGCGAATTAAAAATTTAATTATGAATATATTTTGTATAAGAATTTGTTTAATTTGCTTTTGCCAGTAGAAAAAAATGGATTTTTTTGAAGCGGCATACGCGTTTGAAGGAGTATTACCGATGAATTGCGAAACGAATTTTAAGGTCAGCTTGACTGCTTGGTCGTTGATTTTTACACAATCGAATTGATCCAACTGATTAGGTGAACGTTAATTAATTTATGTAATGTAAATTAAGAATTCAATTAACGCACATTTGTATAAAAAATTGTTTAATTTATTTTTTCCATTAGAAAATATTTCTTTATTTAAATCAACAAACGTAAGGATGTGAATAGTAAAAGAAAAAATTATAAGTGAAAATCATGAGTTTCAGGATCACTAAATCATGCGAGTAATTTTCAGTTACGTGCTTGAAACGACTTTGATGACGTTTTTTGATTTGCTGTATCTGAAATTGTAAAAGTTGGAAAGACCGAAAAGCGGCTCTACATTTGAGATAAGGAATAAGTCACTCTAATCTATAATTTGTTTAAGTTTTAACCGAAGCATTTACGTTTTTTCCGCGTTTTATATTGTCACACTTTGGGAACTCCGTGAAAGCGTCTCACGCTTATTTATTTGTTTATTCGTATGAAAGTTGAAAATTTTAATGAAAATTATGCTAATGAAAATGTAAAGTTCTTGCACAAGTTTTAGTGTAAACAAACCTTAAAGTGGGAACATCGTTATCTGCCAGACGTATATTGTGTGATGATAGTTTATAGATTATAAAAAGGAATTTGAAGAAGCCACCGCATGTAAAAGCTCTAATCACAGTTGCTAAATATAGAGTCTATACGTAAAAATAGTCAACAAGCGGTAACACTATTGAATAATTACATTTTTATCCACTCATCATAAAGAGCACGTAAATCCTTCGCAATTAAATTACAACACAATTAGTTATAAATTTGCGCTTATTAAAAATTTCGCAGCGCCTTCGAAACAGATAAAAAGATTTTCAAAATGCAATAGTCAATTTTAATTTAAAAAATTTGAATAGTCAATTATCAATTTTCAATGTCTCACAGACTGACGAAAATTGTAAGCGATAGTTTTCTGGAAAAATGTACTATAATTTTTATAGTATTTGACTATATAGATGTATTGGGGCAAGTAGCACCATAAAATTAGTAAGTTTATGTACATTTGCAATAAACACTATTAAACAATTACATTTTTATCCATTCATCGTAAAGAGCGCGTAAATCCTTCGCAATAAAATTACAACGCAATTAAATTAAATTCGCGCTTATTAAAAATCACGCAGCGCCTTCAAAAAACGGATATATAAAGAGAGAAAAATAGATTACCAAAATGACAACGCAATTTTTGCGAAGCCAAGGCATTAAAATCTTTATACTCTGTGTCATTACTTTGCTGTTCGCGTAATTAGCCATGCGGTCTCATTAAACAATTTATATTTTTATTATTTGCCGGTGTCCGCGAGGTACGACGGGCCCATTGGCGTACGGAAAGAAGTGCAAAACAAGTCGAAACGAAACAAATTGCAGCAGAAAATAAAGTGACATGCCTAATTAAATCTCGCGGCGCGCGAGTTGTATATTTAGTCGCGGAGCTCATTCGACGATCGATCGCGTCAACATTACCGATCGTAAAAATGATGCATCTTTATTAACGTACCTCTAACAATCGTAGACAGATAAAAAAATTAAAAAAACAAGTAAAAAATAAATACAAAAAAACTTACAGAAAATTGTATATATATAGGATAAGTACAATCGATCGAGGTCTATAATAAATAAAAAAAAAAGTACAGTTCAAATTTTGAGCTTTAAATAAATTCTTTCAAAACTTGATAGATTAAGGTATAATCGCACGCTTATTAGTTCCTGAAAGAGCTTATTTCGAGAAATAGTAAATTAAAAAAGTCCTCCATTGAAATGCTCTATTCTTCTTTGGATGAGACGATATTGTCAAACGTCGCGAATAGATCAACAGCAGGAATTTAAATTAGTCAATCAAGGCGCGTTTTCCCTTGAAAGACGAAGACGAAGCGTCAGATAAGATGTGCACCCGCGTATTTTCCGAAATTTATTGCAGCGGCCGCGTAACTCGCGCAGCGACAATCAAGACCGCAACTTACGCCGAGAGAGACACTTGCCCCCACCCACGCACTCGGCCGGAGCCACTGCGACGTTACAATACCCGCAGCTCAGTCGTAAATCTGATGGCGCGAGCGAGCGATAAGGCCGTCACTATGGCGCGCGCGCGGACAAAAATTCTATGATGAAAATTGCAAATAGTCAATTTTAATTTGCTGAAAAATTTAATGGTCAATTTTTTTAAGCCTCAGACTGAGTTTATTGGGCAAATTGTAATAGTTTTTTTGCAAAATTTATTACTACACTTTTTAGGCACGACCACTAGATGAAGTGCCTGATATTTATAATATTTGACTTTGTGGATGTATTGGGAAAAGTTGTACAGGAAAAATGAATAAATATACAAAGTAGAGAAATGTTATTATATAATTGTAATTTGTAATTTAAGAATATGTATACTGTACATTTTTATTGTGGAGAACAGACTTGAAATTTGAAAATTATTACCACAAATTTTGTATAAATTACTAGAGTCATTATACACTGAGAGACTAATTTTGTAATTTTCAGTAACTATTTATTTAAATAAAATATACTTATTTACGTAAGTAGTACTCGTTAAATATTTCTTTGGCACTAAATGAATTTATTTGTTTCTAAATAAATTTAGCAGTTTCAACAAAATATTTGACAATTATTGAATTAAATATTTACTAAAAATGACCAAATTAGTCTCTCAATGTAAGAAATTTTACTATATGAACTTTGTAAATTTTTCAGATAATTCTATATACAGTAACATTTTTCTCGTCTGTATTATGACAATCAATTGATAGTAAATATGCATATATATCTCAGGTACGTCTTTTTCAAAACTTTCTCAAAATCTAATAAAACATTTTTACACGAAATTCTTGTAAATTTTTCAAAAAAGTATTAAAATTTGTCTAATCATTCCAGTCCATTGGGCTTACATTAAAATTACACAAAATAGAAAATTTTGTCGTAGTTCTTGCAATTTTTTCAAGAAACTATTGAGATGTTCTCAACGATGTCACTCCAATGAGCATATATTAAAATCGTGTATATCTATTAATATTTTCAGCAGGTCTTTTTTCTCTCCACACATCCTAATTATTATTGTACACGCATTAAATCGAGCTACTTTTTTTCTAGGCGTATGTATGTATAGAAGCGATCGCCCGTTAATTCCATCCCTTTCGCAATAATTCGAAAATTACGCTACGCGTTTGATTGGCACCGACATTGGCGGATCACGAGAGTAAAAAAAATGCGGCGACACAGTTAGAGAGCCGCACGCGTATTATACACATTTGCCGCTTCCTCGGCGGATGCAGCTTTCGGCGGCCCTTATTTATTATTCTTTTTTCTTTTTATTATTCTTGGTCTGGATTTTTTTTTCAATTCAGTGTAATAATTGATCGGCGGGATCGCGTGCGCCGATCAATTTATTTAGACCGCGGCACGTTTCCGCAGAAAAATCGAGAGCCGAGTTGCAACGGCGACGGAACGGTTCGTCTGAAAGCGGCGAATACGGGGGGCACAAACATTTTCATTAGCGCGAGCGGCAGCTCGGGTTCTCCTCCTTTTTTTTCTATTCTCCGTCTCGCTTCGTTTTCTTTTTCAAGCGGCGGGTTGAGCGGAGCTGCCCGGCTGCAATAATTTTTGCTTCGGCATGTTAAAATAGTTTTCTTTAAATATTTTGCGGTTCGGGAGTATTTATTATTGGTGATGGCGAAATGTTTTTTTTTTTAAGGATACATTATTTATAAGGATTTTATATAGTGATTGAATTCTGAGTGTGGTGAATTCATCTTAGAAGAAAGGTAAAAGCAAATCGAATATTAACAAAGTAAAATTATTAATGATATATAAATGAAGTTAATGCATTCGTTAAAAAGAATGATCAGGTTGAGTGTTACATACACATGTACGTTCATAAAAATCATCATAGGGGATAAAAAAATTAAAGAAAAACAATTGCGTGCTAAATTTTATTTATTGCGCTGCATATAAGACATTTAGCAGTTGTGTACATTTTTTTGACAAATTTTTAACACTTGACATTAAATATTCTGGTATAAATTGTAATTTAATGACTCATTTAAGAGATTAAAAATATCCGCCGAAGAGGAGACGCAATAACAAATCGTTTTATTTATTTTATTAATAAATAATTCGTCTCTGATTGGCAGCACTGTTCGCTTTATTAATGAAACAATTTTTGTTCAATATACTATTTATAAGACGATGTCATCAGAACTTTTTTTAACCAAGGATTTTTCTTCTTATCACTGAATTGGACGATAATCCGAGTATAACTATTTTGTTTTGTAACGTGCCCTCTTCTAAAGTGTCCCTGAGTGAGTGAAATATACTCTTTTCGCTTTCACATCGAAGCCAGTCATTTTTAAAAATTTTTATCAAAACCAATTATTCATTGATCAATAGAATTCTTTACTGATAACAGATTTCACATCTTCATCGGCATCAAAGGAATCCTTTTTCTTTTGTTTCACCGTGATTATTCACAGATCTCGATTCGCTTTGATTCTTTACTTCGGGATCAAAGTGCCGAATCGGCGAAAAATTAAGAATTTATTAAAGTATACACCCACGCAATTAGCGGGCGCTCTTTGATGCGCGCGACACTTCGCCCGCCGCGCAGATGATGGCAAATATTGGATTTTCCCGAGTGAAGGAAAAAAAGAGAAGAACCCGTTCCCGTTTTGTTTACTCTGCCGTGTGTGTGCGACGATCGTCGCTCATGCTGCCGCTCGTGAATATATATCAGCTGATCACGTGCCGCTCGTGATTACTTTCTATAAAGCGCAAGTGGATGGGATAAACAGAATTTCGATTTTGCATCCTTGATGCTGCGCACGAGCGGCCGAACTAATGGCTCTATTATACACAAAAAAAATTAAAAAAAAAAAAAAGTAACGTCCAGTTTTCACACAGTAGAATCGGTAGAATCTGCTTTACAAAATTGTCAATTCTACTTTTCTGTAGAATAAGATCTGCTTTAAGAAATGTTAATTCTACTAATTGTAGAAAGTATTTTTACTTTTTCCTAATCTGTAGATGTACTACCATTGTGATTAAGAATTACTGTTGTAATAATTACGTTTGGGTTTTTTTCGGTGTATTATAGGCGCCAATCGATTGGTCTACTACTCATCGAAAACGAGATGCTGCCTTATCTCCGGTGGGAAGAAAAAAAAAGACACCGTTTGAAATATGAATTTAATTGTGGCTTGCCTGTCGGTCGCGACCGCCGTAAATCTTGCGTGACGAGGGAAAAATTTTATCAGCGCGACGCCCGCGTCTGAAAAACAGTCGCTTCGAACTGCAATTCCGGCTCTTCGTTTTAGTTCTTTTTTTTTGTGGCGCGTTCGCGGAAAAATAAAGTGAGGGGGAAGAAAATTTTTTTCGATTCATTTTTCGGTGGTCGTCGTTAAAAACGTTGACTACCCTTTATATTTAAGTATTGCGCACTCATTTGTCACGGCTAATCCGAGAGCACGCTATAAAAAGTACTGAATTGTTGTCTTAGCTGTACGGTTCGTTTAACTTCGACTCCGAAGAAAAATTATATTTTATTCTCGTAAACCCGCAACGGATAAAACGCTATTGGCTCGAATATTGCGGGGAACAAAAGCTTTTCGAAAACAAACACTGCGATACGCGATCAATTGAAGACGATTGAGGCTTTCGAGATCCAAAAAAAAAAAAGAAGAAGAAGCGCAGCCAATTGAACGCATACGTACTGGCCTTTAACTTGGGGAAATCAGATTTTAAATAAGTGTCAATTCCTCGCTCAAATGAGGCGCGAGGAGGCTCTACATATTTTTTTTCTGTTTCGCTCGTTCGCGCACGATTCGTTTCAATCTAACTTTGATACATTTCGTATCTCGTTGGGCACACACGACCGTAAACGTCAGAAACGTGTATGCCAGATGTTTGGACTCAGTCACATTATATGCGCCGAAAAACGAGTAATCAGCTGAAGACAATTGTGGCGTCGACTATTAATTTATTATTTTTTATTAATTTATTAATTTATTAATGAAGCGTGTATAAATTGAAAGGAAAGTCAGTTGTGCTCTAACGTGCAAGGATAACTTATCGTGCCAGTCTCGTTTGTTAAGATACTGCGTTTTATAACAATAATTGACAGCAATAATTATTAACAATAATTGAATAATATTTATTTTAATCGCACTCAACGTATACACATAATGTACGCATACTCTTACACTCGATAGGAGCGTAATTATTGGAGCATGCGGGGTGAAAAAGTATAAATAATGTTAATATAATTTTTTTTCGCTACAAGCGCTGTAATAATTGCTCGTACCGCGGAATAAGTAAATAAATAATAAATATTCATCGGAAATTACGACTATAGTGTAGTCGTTCGGTCGTGAAGTAAAGAAGAAAAAAAGTCGCATTCATGTACAGTGGATAAAAAATATCATCGAGGAAACGCCGATCAGGCATATAATTTATCAAACAACAATTAATTTTATGCGAAAAATTGTAGTCGTTAAGTGAGTGAATCTCGTTGTACGCAATCGTCGTCGTCGGCCGATCAACGCGAGCCGCGATCACGTGCGGGCATTGGCATGAGCGAAGGAAAACTCGAGCGAACAATGAAATTTATTTATTTTATTTTAAAAGTCTTATTAAACAGACCACAACTTCTGGATATCAAAATAATAAGAAAAAAATAAAAATCCAGAAATTAGGATCTATATGCAAGTGTATATGAAGCTCAAGCGTGTGAGAACGCAGTGCAGTTTTAAATTCGCCTTTTGAATTGTTACACGGTGATTTTGGAGGCACAGCTCGATTACGCGCTCTTGCGCAATTATACGAGCGAGTCATCAGATCAAAACCACGTGGAGGTCTCCCACACCTCCCCGCGCTTAGGAAAACGATTTTCTGCGAAGAATCGTTAAAGAAGAGAGGACAGATGTATGTACTACATATTATATTATATGGATATATAAATATGCAAATATATAAAATATATCTGCGAAAAGTTTTCGAAAACTTATACACATAGATATAAATATATAAATATATACATAAATTTACGTAGATAGAGCGGAAAGAAAGAGATAGATACACAGATAAATGGAGAGACAGAGAGAGATAAAGATTTAGATCGCGAGGAGGGGGAGTAGAAAAGAGACTCCGTCGACGAGGCAATTAAAACAAAGTCAATCCCCTGATTAAGCCGAGGTGTGCACAACGGGTGCGCGAAGAGGGAGTCGGAGCGACGAAGAGAGCGAAGCTTCACGCGCCTCTGGAGAGGGGAGAGGCAACCCCACGCGCTCCCGAGTATATAAGCTTTCGGTCTCGGTCCGTCTCACTCTAGGTTGTTCCCGACCCGGGCAACTTTCCCGAGACTTGGCAAGCCGCACTCCGTAAGTCACTATTCCATCACGCACATATATATGTATATTACTTTACTTTATAATTTACTCCACCGTTTAACGAGTCCCCTTGAGCACACTTGTTTTTTTACTCCAGAATCTCTTAAATCCGCGCGAAGATCGGCAAAAATCGGTAACTCGAGGTACCGGTATTTCATTTTTTTCCTTGCAGTTTTTTTTTGTGCGTCGGGAGGACGAAAAGAGCGAGCAACACGTGCTCGCGGCTTTTTATTCGCCTTCGGCTAACGAGCGCCAATGGAGTCGCGGCCGCGCGCGTCACACGTTCCGATATTAACACTCCCGATCGGCGCGGCCTCAGTGCGTCACGAGCAGCTTTCGTGCCGTTATATTCGCACTTTTTCGAGGAGCAGCAGCGCGGCCATTGTGCGCGATGCCCTTATCTTCGTGTATCATTTAGCCCGGAGATATAGCTTTCTTTCTTTTTTTTCTATCTCTCATTCGCTTTTTCTTTCTCTCTCTCTTTCTCTCTCTCGACAACACTTCCCCGATCTGTCGGCTTTTATCACTCCTGCAAAGCTCTTTTGTGTATTTTCTATATACGCTGCCTTTTTTACGTTTTATGTTACTCTGTTTAAAACAAAAATATATTATTTTCACACTCTGTCATAAGGCAGAATTCAATACACACAATGTTTTATTTATGCAGATTTTCTTATATAAAGATTTGTACGTTTTTGTAGATTTTATGGATCTGGATTGAGAGCCAGCCAAGAATATTATTACCGAAAACCTACTCCGCATTGGTTTTTTTTGTCGATCTCGATTTACATAGAGTCTATATAGTGAATCTAATTGTGTATTTCTTCGAGAGCTGATATATATAAATATATATACGCTTGATACAAAAGAAAAGAAAAAAGAAAATAAGTGAAGAAATAAAATTACTTTGGCCACTGTGAAGTGAACCTCAAACACATGCTCGTCAATTGATTTATTATACCAAACCCAGCGATATTGGAAGACTGGCGGAGGAATGAGACTGTCGATGCATAGTTGCGCTCGCTCGTTGAAAGAAAAATCTGTTGGAAGAAAAAAAGCACTTTGTATCTTGTCGTTCGCGCGCAAAAGTCTCCTATACATTGGCCGCGATAAAATGAATACACGATTTTCTGTAACGAGCGCTTCGGTATTTCTGACTAATTAACGACTCACTGACTCGGTGTTCTAAACCACCGCGTAATTATGTCGTCCCTCTCGTTTCATCGCTTCCAGCAACACCGAAAGAAAAATCGAAAGGAACAATTTTTTTCTTTCAACACGAGAATATAAAGTCGGAGAATGAAAAAAAAGCGGAGAGAACAAAAGAAAAATAAAGAAGCACGACTTTAATTGTCGGAGGCGCTCTCGCAGTGGAGTGCAAGTGATCGCGAAGGTCGCCGATTTCGAGCCACCGCCCGGCTCGACCTACGACACACGCGGCGCTATTAATACAGCGAAATCTTCAGGCTTAGTCTCGCCTTTTTTTCTCGCTGGGTTTCGAAAATGCCGCGGCAGTGTAAACAGCCGGCCGGAGAGGCGCGCGATTTAAAAAGTCAAGGGGATCCAGTTGAAACCGGTTCGCGGCGGCCCGTTTAAAACAGATCGGATGTCGCGGGAAAAGATGCTTCGCGCGGTGATGAGCGATCACGATGAGCATCGTTGACGTTGCCCCCGGTTCGGCATCGGCGGGGATGTCGATCGATCGTTACCGATTTTTTTTTCTATTTTTATTGAACGGTGGGGAAGTTTTTTTTCAAAAGCATGTTTGGTGAATTCTTTGTTTATTTGACGTTTCAATTGATGTGTCAATATGCGCGACGTTGATCGGAAGGAGTATCCATCGATTGTTACCGATTTTTTATTTTTATTTTAATCGGGCGATAGGGAAGTTTTTTTCAAAAACGTGTTTGGTTAAATCTTCGATTATTTGCCGATTCAATTGATGTGTCAATATAAGCGACGATGATCGGAAGAGATATCGATCGATCGTTACTGATTTTTTTTTAAACGGTTTGTACACTCGTGATTTCTTTATTTCATTATTTAACGTGTCGATTGATGTTTCGATATGTGCCGTGCATTCGGTGTAATCAATCCTAAGGGATATTAATAAATCATTACCGATTTTTTTTGCTTTGCTTATATTTTTAAAGCATGCCCGGTGAAATCTTTCTTTAATAACGCCTCAATATTGATGTCGATTTATTGACGATCGATCGGTCTCGGAAGCTGCTTAATTCATTAAATATATATATTTCTTTGTTTTTATATTGAACGGTCAAGATTTTTTTTGAGCCATAACCGTTGAAATCTTCCATTATTTGACGACCAATTAATACGTTGACGTTAGACTGGAATTGCCCAAGCTTTTTTCGACTGCGTGCAAAACCGACTGAGCTAGAATTACGTTAACCGCGGCGATGATTCACGCGTTATACCGAGAAAAAAATCTGCGAACATACGTATCACTCGCTATTGTATCAATTCATTAAAACTCAGCGAAAACAAAACAGTCGGTGGTCCTCGCGTTCGTAAAAGATGCAGCTGCTTTCGGCGTTTCAAATAACATTTAAATATCCAGAAAGAAGTACGGATTTAGCGCGGGCTTTATTTAAAAGTACGTCATTCCTTGTTTTTCACGAAAAATAATTTCGGACACTTGCGGCGAGACTGTTTTTCTTTCTTACTTCAAATATTTCTCTTTTAAAAAAAGAAATTTATTTCCTCCGACTCGAGATTGATCGAACGACTTAATCAATTTTCTCGCAATTAACTTCAATTGATCGCTCATTTGTATCGTTTATTTTTCTCAAATTTAATTATCCACCATCCATTCATTCAAAAAAAAAAAGACGAAAGTGAAAAAGCTGATCACAATCGCGACATATCGTCGCTCAAATCAGGGTAATAATTTACCAGAATTTCCCGCTACCGAGCTTCTGGCGAATTTCAAAGAAAGGCCGATCATTTAAATCGCACTAAAAATCGCTGAATCTTTGAATGAAGCGCAATAAAGGCTGATTGCGAATTTTAATTAAGCGATAGCAGACTGCCGATATCCACAGTCGTAAACTGTTGAATCCTATCGATATTCCCCCTAAGCTTCTATGCACACAAAAATCTCCCTCAATATCTATTCGACGCGAACTCATCTGACCCAGGACTTTCCAAATTTTCGTCGATTATGCAACGTGCGGGGAATGCGAATGACGCACTTTTAAATGCGCGGCCCCTTCTCACCTGCAAGGTGAAATTTAGTCACGCTGCGAATTTTCGCCCGGTCACGTGAACGACCAGCGCTGACCTCATGGACGTTCGCTAATCATCCAAGATTTCGCCTCCTTTTTTCTTGTTTCGTCGTACCGGCGGTACTGCTCCCCGCAATTCTGGCGCAAACAAACATCGGCCGCGAGGCTCTTCCCCGCGCTCATTTCTCTTTTTCAAAGTGTACGCTGCCACTTAGACTTCCAGAGAAAAACAAATTTTATTATCCTTCTAGTAAATCATCTTTTATAAAGCGAATAAAAAGTCTATAGGTTCTTTAAATATTCATCGATCGGTGCATTATAAGCGTATATGTATATATAAAAGCGCCGATCGTGGTAGGGTATATACAATATACATATATGTATACAAAATTGCACGTGTGCCACGCGCCGATGAAAATCGAACAGCAGGGAAGATGGAAATGGAAAAAACGTGCGGCGAAGATGCCTTCGCTCGTTTTTTTTTTTCCTCCTTCATTTTTTTTCTCGAATCGCAATTTCGGAGAGCGATAAATCGGCCGTAATTTATCGTGCGAACGGCTCGATTTAAGACCTCCATTATTACTAATGAAACAAGTCCTGGCGAGGAGCCGTCGCGCGCGAGTACGCCACCTTTATGTAAGCGACTAATAATTTATCACGAATTATTTAAATTATTCGTCTCGATCGAGGGAATCGACGACGACCGGCACATCCTTTCGATCGTTCTATTAGAATTTAGCGAATAATTTAAGCAGAATGAATTACATAAATAATAAATTGCCTTATTATTCCGCGGCTATCGCGATGAACATTTAATTTCTATTCTTCGTCTGAATCATTTAAATGCACTTCACACTCGGGTATAGGTAAAACTCGCCGTATCGGTTATCTCTCGCTCAGCATTGTGTACATAGATGCACACGCGTGCAATTAGCTCTACAGATACATTTTTACCGATACACGTGTGTACACATTCTGTTTTCATAAAAAATAAAAATGCTTTTTTTTTTTCTTAAGTAAGTAATCAACTAGCGACACCGACCCAAGTAGCCACATCGCGTGCATCATTTGGTAAACAAGTTTAACTGCGCTATAAAGAGAAGAAAAAAAAGTCTGAAGTACCGCATGTGTTTTACCGGGAAGCTCGAAGGATAAGGGCATTAGAAACTCATCCGAACGAGTAAAAAAAAAAATACGACGGTCTTTGTTTCAAAAGCGGGCCGATGTTTGAGTGGTAAACAGCGCGCGAGGAGGCGAGAGGTTCGCGGGGAATCGGGTGAACCGCCGTGTCAGTGAGAATCGGCGCGTACGCAGGGGCTACTATAGTGGGAGGTGGCAGGTGGCTTTTAGCCGGCTCGGCGGATCGCCTCACTCATTTCATCTCCGAGCGGCGGTTCTCGCGTGTCCAGTCTCTCCTTCTCTCTCGCCTTTACAGCAGCTCTCGGACTCGCGCCTCTTGCCCAGGTACCGCAGTGGAAAAAATCGGTTGCCGATCGGACCTCGTTCAGATCCTAAAAATCCTCCCAAAAAAGTTTGAACGTATAGGATTGTATTAGGTATCGTTTGGAGAACCCGAAAGTCGGTCGGAGAATAGAATATTATAGTTTTTGCCGAGGATTATTAGAAGATCGGATGAAAGTGTCGTTGAGATAAAAGTGCCGATCTGCATGCATTTGACATCCGCGCCTCACTTGCGGACTAACCACGTGCCGCTGAAAACTCGCAAGAAGGTTTAGCAGCATCGATGCCCGTGATTAAGTACCTCCGCCCACCTCGTCAGCTTTCCTCGGCGTAGCCCTCTTCTCGCTGTTACGTGAGTATGAAAACAAGCCGATTTGACGGAGGCGCGGTGTTTGCTCGTCCGCGCCCGCTTATCGAAATTTTCGTGGTAAGCAGAGCGAGACTTCATTGTCCGCTCTGGGATAAAATGGAAAATAAAAGTCTTTCGAGTCGAGATCGGCGCGTGACTTTTCAATCGGTATATATCGGTAGCCTATGTGCAGAGGGTCGAAAGCGTTTTTTGGTGAGACGCGCCCGTCTAAGCTTCTTCCAGAATTTTTTTTGTGTTGACGACTCGCATAAGAGACCATCGGGTCGGAGGATACGCGAGCTGGCTGCTTATACAGGATAATTCTCTGTACACTTCCGGCATTACGATGTGCATGACCTTCCTGCTTCCGCTCTCATCTCACCTCGTTTTGAACGATTTTTCCTTTTGTTTATATCTTCTCGGATTTTTTTTCCTTCGTTCCCACCTTTTTCGCCTTGGCCGTCGCCTGGATGCATTCGATTACAGCCAGCGACTTTTAATCTCTCCTTGCGGGGGGAATACAGAGTAAATTGCATTTTTCTTAATCAGCGATTTCTGGAAATCGGAGAACAAAGGATCGAACAGTCTCATATAAGTACATTGTTGTTTGGTTTTTTTTACTCCAATGAATTTTCTCTCTAATTTTATAGTACTTAGTCTGCGGTATAATTCATTCAATATGAACGCGCTATTATCTTCTGGAATTAATCGTTGCTTTTTCTGTCGCTATTTGCTCATTATCGTCGCTTTATTTGCAAGCGCCTGGCTTTGAATTTCCTTAATTTTTTTACCGACTCGGTTTAAGGATACGACACAAATTGATTTATCACCGGATTGATTTTCTCGGTGAGACGGCAAAATAAAATGTCGTTTGAAAAAAAAATTATTCATACAACTCGTGAAAAGTGCAGATCGAGTAAAACGTATAATTTACTCCAGGATCCGATTAACAATCATTTTCAACTTTGCAATTTTAACGAGCTCTGTTTATACAAATGCTTCCGAATAAAAAAAAAGTGCACATACCTTGCGTACACGATTTCAGAGGCAATCGCCATTTTCGCGCTGGTATCTTATCGACACCGACATGTCTCGCTCATGTGTTGAAATCTTCTCCGAGTTTTATCGCCGCTTTATTTGTACAAAGAATCGATCGAGTGCATTCACATCCGCTAAAGCTCTGCAACCGATAGCTCCCCTTGTTTATTTAAAAAAGGAGAAACAGCAGTCCCATTTCGTTAAAAAAAAAGGGAAAAATATTTTTGAAGACTTTCGCAAAGCCTCCGGTGATTATAATAAATGTGTAATAAATAATATGGTAAATCCGTCGCGGATTAATTAATTAATTATTATTCCTCACAAAAGGGCACGTCGAGTGGATCGTCATAAAAGCGGAGTATTTTACGGCTCATTTTGTTTTATCGATTCCGACAAATCCGATAAATCTTGCAGCTGTCGCATTCGATTGCAAGTTGCAAGCGAAAAAAAAGGAGACATTCTACTACACGAACGATCGAGATTACATAAATGAATTTGCGGAAAAAAAAGACGCGGACATACCCCCTGCCACGATAAGAATTTAACGACGAACGTACAAAGTGAATTCTAAAAAACTAAAATTTCGAAAAATAAAAAAATTAAACGATTTAATTTCATACTGGAAGAGGAGTAAAAACTCAGCTTTAATAATTTAAATTACGTGTTTGATATTTTGTAAAGATTAGTTTCATAATTTTACTTTTTATAAAGATTGTTTTGATGCACCTGTTATACTTTTGATGAAAAGTAATTAATTAATATGGACATTTAAAATTTTACGTTTTATAAAACAGAAAAGCACGTTTTAATCTTTACCAAAAGCATCAAAGTTATCTTTAAAAAAAAAATAAAGTTATTAATTTTTTATTCAGTATATAAAACATGTTATTTCAAACTTTTAGACCGATAAAAATCTGCGTTTTAATCTATTGCCTTTTCAATCTTCACTTATTCCAATTTTGTCTTTAGCCTTTAAAGAGTATGTATATAACAGGAATTAATTAATTTTTTTTTATTATTAGTAGGGCGTTAATTAATTATAATCCCTGACAGCAGTATATCCAAGCTTTATTTAATATCTTTTTGTTCTCCTCGGTGAAAAATAAAAGTTATCCTTCAAAAGTTAAAAAAGTAAAATCGTCTACCATTTCTTTTTTAATATGAATGAGTGAAATTTTAAATAAGTGTACTATTGAAATCCTAAATAAGAGTATCATTTACTTATCCAAAGTAAATTTCACTGATGCATATTTAGAGGGATCGCGACGATGCAGCTGGTCAGTGGGGGATTCGCTGAAGTCCACTGGGATGCGCTTGGATCATTGAACTCGAATTCATCGCGATCGGCAATTGTCAGCGGGGCTCTAATTGAGCGCGTTCTAACACTTCTAAGTTGGCTCAATTTGAGCCAATTTCGGATTCGCCTTAGAGAGGCGCCCCGCTGCGCGAAGGACGTCCGGCCTGACCCGTCGGTTACTTATACCGTTCTTTATTCAACGATGAAAAAAAAAATAGTGACCGATACGAGGCACGCCCACTATGGGAGCCTCTCGCCACGGAGGATGAGCTTTTCAAAGCGTCGACAATGCGCGATGGCCGCACCGGCGAAAACTTGGCTCTCTCGGCCTGATTTGCCTCTTCCTCCCGTCGGGGCTTTTCTTTCGCGGTGCTTGCCTTTGTTTTCGAACTATAGAGCTGCTAACCGGCTATTAATAAATATTTTTATTTTTTTATGGAGCTGGAGTTTTTCGTGTGTAACGAGACTTACGTAAATAAGGAAACTTACTTAAAATTATTTATGGATTATGTAACGATCATATTGATGGTATATGTGGGGAATTTTAGGTAAAAAAATCGTATTGTATACGTCACGTTAATTCTGAAGTCTGATTTTTTACATTATGCCAGCTGCAACTTTTTATCCCGTTCAATCGAGTTGTACAAAGTGAAATAAATTTTTAGCGCAGTGATCCACCACAATTGCAGTTTTTACCGCGTTAATTGTTCAATTATTGATAACTGCGTCATTTATTTTTAAAAAATCTTATACACACTGTATCATGAATCAAAGTAGCATTAATAATTTTAAAAAAGAGTTATACAGTAGACGATTGGAGTAAATTTTTACTGAACATCCCCTATAAACTACAATGCAGCATTCACTTCTCCCAACAAACCAATACAACGCATATAACAATAACTTACTTACACAAATTGTAAATGAATTTTCAATTGCTTTTTTTTTATAAAATGTTAAATTCTTTATAAAAATTCTTTTTTAATGCACAAAAATTTATTAATAAATTGTTAAATTCCTTATAAAAAATTATTTTTAATGCACAAGAATTTATTCTCCTATCACTCGACTGATTTCCCTATCACTGTCACCGATGCATTTTATATACGTTGACTAGTGGCATTTCGCGGTTAATCTTTATTTTTTCCGGTTGCCCAGATAAGGCATCGCTGCGAGTTTGCTTATACAGAGGCCAACCCACTTGTACACACGCCGTCGTATTAGCCAGGCTTTGACGAATTCCCATTACGTAACTCGCAGATAATTCGTATGCGTCACAGGCTACCGGGCACACACGTGACGCGCGCACACCTCCCCGAAATTTTAGTCGCCGCGAATAATGAAGAGCAGTAACTACACCCGAACGAAACGTCGAAGCGCGACCGTCTATTCTCCAACAATAACACAATCAGCATTTTCGATCGATAAGCTTAATTACCCCCGCAATTAGTCGGAGCGACGTCTCTATCCGCGCATCTTTATCCTCTCCTAATTCTTCATTATAATCCGTCAATAAACAAAATACTTACTTACGAATAATTTAGATGAGTAAAATAAACGATATTTATTTATTTGTATAAATTTAAACAATAAAACTTAGGCTTAATAGCCCTTAATTACAAAAAGAAATATAAAAATTAACTGTCTTATTAAAACTATATTTAACTAGCAAATTAAAGCAAAATTTTGTTCATCCAGGGACAAAAGGAAATAAAAAAAGAATTAAAAATAAAAAAAATTTAGAATATTAAATAAGAAAAAGATTGAGAGATTCTAAATAAGTGCACTGAAAAAATGTTGGTAATTTTAAGTAGATATTTACTTCACTAGTATACTTGTCAAATATTTCTTTGAATCAAGTAAATATTTCTTCAAAACTAAATGAATTTAATAGTTTCGAGAAAATAATTATTTGATTCAAAGAAATATTTAACAAGTACTATTAAAATTATTACAGTTTTCTCTCAGTATAGAATAATTAGTATACTGTATTTTACAATAAACTTCTATTCTACTCTATTCTATAAGTGGAATTCATAGACATAACAAAATAAAATAATAAAAAAATTTAAAAAAAAATAGTTGGAGGGTAGAAAATTTGCTTTAGATAAAGTTTTGCGAAAGCTTAATTTAACTAAAGTTTGGAAAACCTCGGCAATGAGATTGTCCCAAACTTTAATATTTTTTTTCTAATAATCGAAAGTGCATATGAAGTTTTGAGAGGGCCATGATGAAGGTGGGAGAAAGATTAGGTAATGTTTAGGATGACTTTTTCAATTCTTTTACAAAAAAAAAACGGTCGCGGACCTTTCGTTAGTGAAATTCGTATGAAATAAAAAATAAAAAAAGTTCAAAAATTAGTTGGAGGGAAAAGCTCGCGGGCCTTTCATTCGAAAGCGGCTCGGTGCATGCAGTTGCAGCGCGCGCACAGCTGTACGGTGGCGCGCTCCGCGGGGGATCGATAGGGGTGGGCTCTGCTGCTGGCTCAAGTCAATGCGGGGAAACTACCCTTCCACTGACCGTGTGGCCTAACGGATAAGGCGTCGGACTTCGGATCCGAAGATTGCAGGTTCGAGTCCTGTCACGGTCGACATTTATTTTTTTCGTTTTTCAAAATTTTTCAAGCACACCGGTGTCGTGCTTTTGCCGATCGCTTCTCCATTTTTTTGTTGCATTTGGTATGTATATAAAAAAAATAAAATAAAGGATGTAACGGTGGTTAAAATGACTTTTACGGCGCTACTTTGCTCGTAATTGCGGCGCTTTTAAAATGTAAAAATAAGTCGCAGTATTTACTCCGTGCTTATTTTATTTCCAGACGGGATGCGAGTGTAAAAGTAAACATTTGTTATTTAAATGGAGCGGACCTCTATTTTTTTTTCAACCGCCGCGAAGCAGGTGAAAAAAAAAGAAGAAAAAAAAAACGGTGAGCGCAGGAAAACCGAGCAAAACAGCTATATTTATTTGCGATCGGGCAACTCGAGCTATTTAATTAAAACTATAGCAGGAAATCGTTACGCCGCGGTATACATTAGCGACGAAAAAACAAACTGAGGTTTATTAAACAAGTTGCTACATGATACAAATAACACGAGACGCGCGCTGCATACACAGACTCGCACGATATACGCGAAGGTATAACGAAATGGGCGAAAAAAACCTGCATTAGCCTCTTCCTTAATTTTTACTTCGTTTCTCAAAAATTAACGATCAACGAAGCTTTTTACTCGCGCTTTGGGGAAACGAGCTGCTCGCTCCTCTGTGCCCGCGGCAAAGTCGTTTAAAAGTCGCGACTCGCTCGTAAACACGCGCAAGTCGCCCGTGACACTTCGGAACGACATTTCCGTCAAAAGTAAGACGTTAAACGAGTTAACGACCACCGCGTGTCCTATCCATCATTTCGCGGCGATCCATCGCTTTCATCCTTTTTTACGGGACTTATATTGGACTGCCCAAGGGATTGTTACGCAATTTTTTTTTACAAACGCGTGTAGATACGCGCTAATTCATCATTAACGGCGTGAGTTGCTGTGCAATGCATACCTGCCGGGCGTAATAAATCGATCGGCGGATTCAAACAGTCTATATTTAACACGGCGGAGAAGTTGGCGTTTCAGCATTACGTGCGCTGCGCCGCGATGTTATAGGCCCGCTGCACTTAAATGAGCGGCTGTATAACTGAAATTGTGAGAATTCAAAACAATTAAGGTGAGGATTCCTCCTCTTGGCTGTACAGGCCTTTCCGCAATCACTCGAAATAATCTGGCCTCTTGCGGCTGGATTTTTTCGCTTTCCCGTTAAATTATTAGTGACACTAATGGGCAAACTTAAACGTTTTCCATATTAAATTTCGATAATCAATATATTAACGTTAAAATTTCAAAGATACTGTTCATTACAAAACACTTTGACTTTAAAAGCTTTCAAGCACTAATTATCGACAAGTCTAAATGTATTTATTTTTTATATTAATAAACTGCAGTAATTCGAATATGGAAAACACTTTTATCGCCAATTTTATCGTAAATCATTTTTCAAGTCATTAAATCATTGACAAGTCCATTAAAAGTAGAAAAAAATGAAGTAGCCGCGCACTCGGTAAATTCGAAGTGAGAAAATCTCCGAACTATTATTACTAAAAGTACAGTGCAGGCGATGTATATAGTACAGCATCGCGAGAAAACAGCGCGAAAATCTTTTATATTTTCAGAGAGCACCGCGCGCTCGTCACGATTTAAGCGGCGATGAGCAGCAGGCCTTGAAGATCCCTTATCTCCTCGTCGGTACTGTTTAATTTTTCATTATATGAAGTCATTATCCACCTATCGCCGATCGGACGACATTAGCATAAAGCGCGCGTCCGCTGCTTCTTCACTTCGCACCGGCAGGTCTCTATCGACCTTTTAAAGTACTCATCGCGGCTAAGAAGAAAAATTACTTATAAGACTTTTTTTCTGAGTTTTCCATGAGAAGCGATTTGGGACAATCTTTATTTGTTTACTTATTTGTTAATAATTGAACGGTCTAATGAGTCCTTCAATACGAAATTGAAATAATGGTTGACCCCATTGAAAATAATATTCGTAAAAGTAATTTTTAACTATTCACTGTAAACTAAACTAGAAAATGCAAGTGAAAGAAGTTGAAGAATTGAAAACAAAGTGAAAAGAACGTGTACTAGAGAAAAAAACGTTTTTCTTAGATGCAACTATACATTTTTCTATACGAAATTCATTTATACAGTTTGTTTCTATAACTATATAAGCGTTTAATTTAATAAACTAAAGTTTAGCTTAATTGACGAAATTATTAATTACAATTTAATATATAATTTCTTAATTAAAATGTTTGTAAATTGAAGTAAATCAATACGATACTTTTGTAAAGAGAATTTATGAATAAAAATTTTAGTTGAATCTAAAAAAATTGTTTTCAGCTTATGATCGAAAGATTTGCTAAAAGGTGCGATGCTGGAACGTCTTATATTGACAGCTAAAGCATCTTTTAATTTGTTTATAGAGAGACAAGAATAACAGTGATATTACTGCTAAGAGTAATCAATTAATATGCGTTAAGTTGTTTTTCCTACAAAATAGACTTAAGTTGTTCTTCAATAATTCTGTTTACGATGATGATTTCATTTATACTTTTAAATAGAATTATTATTAATTACATTACCGATAATTTATTCTGAAAGGTATACATTTTGCATTATTACAATTCTAAACATCAAAGTAAATTTTTTTAATATACATATACATATATAACAAACTCCTGAAATCGTATATCAGTATTGGACTTTTAACTATATTCTTTTTCTTAAACAAGTATATCAAATTATTTCCTGACACACTGATATCAATCAGAAAAAATATTGCCATTCCCATTATTTTTTTTTTAAACCAACTCAAATGGGCTCAATTTCCTCCGAGTCACCGATGTATAATCAAAGTGCGTTGTCCCTCGCGAAATTCGCAACTTCGATTTAAATGCCAAGCGCAACGTTCGCTCCATCGCACCGAGGGAGATAAGATTAAATTAAATATTCTTGTTGTCAGTGCGGAGCTCCGTAAAGGAAAGCTTCCCTCTTGCTCCAAAACGCGAGCGTTTATTCGCCTTATTCTCTATACGCCGCGAATTCGTCATAAAGCCGGGAAGTTGCTTCTAACGAGGAGCCGTCGCCGCTGTCCATAAATCGACACCGACATTAGAAAAATGGAATTTTTCGACGAGGTATAATGCACGAAGAGAAAAGTTGTAGAAAAATTACTGTACTGTTTTGTAACACCGGCACAAACTCGACAAATAAAAAAATTTTACTATACTAAGTGACCAATTTGGTAATTTTCAGTAAGTGTTTACTTCAATAGTACTTAAGTTAGATAAGATGGATAATAACTTAGTTAAATATAGAATTTATTTTGTTTTTAAATAAATTTAATAGTTTCAATAAAATATTTAGGTGATTCAAAGAATTATTGAATAAGTACTATTGAAGTAAACATTTACTGAAAATGATCAAATTGGTTTCTCAGTGTAGAATGTATCACTAGACTTATACTAAATTTTATTATACTTTCTAGTAAATTTGTTTATTTCTCGAGACTCTCCTACATTATAAGAATGCCTAGTAATTTTTACTAAAACCATTCTCCATGTACCCGCAAGGAAGGTCGCGATTGTGTTATCGTCAGATAAACTCCGCTCGCACCTTCTTCTTGTCTTCTGTTCTGTTTTTTGTCTATGATTTTTTAATAGCAAAATTCGTGAGCATTGGATTTTTTTTTAATAATAAAAATTGTGAAAATTAAGAAAAAATGTTTTTTAAATAATAAAAAGTTGTGCGAATTGAGAAAACAATATGACTATATAACTTTTTTTTAATAATCAAATGCTGTGAGAATTGTAAAACATTTTTCTCTGATAATAAAATGTGCGAGAATGAACAAATAAATAAAAATGTTCCGTTTCCGGATGTTGCAGCTTTCGAGTGAGCGCAAAAGCTAGCCCCGCCGTCGAGCAGCAGCAGCAGGAGGAGAGCAGCGCAGAATCAGCAGGAAGCATTCGCCTAAGCCAGAAAGCCGCCGCCAGCCAGCTCGTGTCACTCCTCGTCCAGGACAGCCGACCCAGACGAGACCTCCTCTAGACTCCTCAGGTTCATACCGAGCACAGATTAACACAACCGCGCCGACATCGTAGGATGGTAGAAGGTGAACCCGACTCAAAGCAAAATCATAGTAAGTACACCTAAATTATATATATGTGCAAATCTACGGCCAACTGGAAACAACTCAGTTTTGAAAATTCAATTTTTTTTAAGGCATATCTACCAGACCAATTTTTTCTTGTTATTTGGGAAATTTTGAAAGAAAATCAATACGTGTGCACGGCTAATCCTTGGGCATACTTTTTTCCGGGCCTAATAACGCAAACAAGTTGAGAAAACTACAAAAAGAGACATTCATACATTTTTTTACAATACATGATATACTTTTCGAGAAATTCAAAAGCGTAAAATATTTTTAGAATTAGCCAAGGAATACGCCTGAATTTTTTCGAAGCCTTTTGAGTAAACTTTTGAATTTAGCAATAATTGCTTATACCTATGCAATATTTTAAAAAAGAATTACTCAAAACGCTTCGAAAAAGTTCAGGCGTATTCTTTGGCTAATTCTAAAAATATTTTACGCTTGTGAATTTTTCGAAAAGTGTATATATCATTTATTGTAAAAAAATATATGAATGTCTCTTTTTTTTGTTTTTTCAACTTGTTTGCATTATTTGACCCGGAAATACACGTGATGATTCTCTTTTAAAATGACCTAAACAAAGAGAAAAAATTGGTCTGTTATAGGTATGCCTTAAAAAAAATTGAACTTCCAAAGCTAAGTTATTCTCTGTTGGCTGTGGATTTACACATATATACATATATATTAAATGTACATTTTTATGTACACGTATTTACGTGTTATAAATACTTATGTATATATAATTACGTATATTCATAAAAATGTGTGTGTATATATACATGTACATATACATATTATATACTACATAGACACACATTTTTATGAATACATAAATTATAAATATCTACAATATGTAAACTTATATTGAAGCGGAAGTGATTGATTTATTTATTAAAGAAAATTTATTTAAATTACAAAACTGAATTTTATCGAACAAACTATTTCAAGTTCATTGTAAAAGACACGATTACACTAAGAAGAATTGATTATAGTAAAATTTACGTAAAAACTTGCGGTAAACAAAACTTTTTATTGTTTTTACTTAAGTAAAATTTGCTTAAATTATTCAGCAAAATTTACTTGACAACATTACAACTAAGTAAACATTGCTGAAAAATTACAATATACTTTACTTACTGCGTGAGTAAATTTTATAGGACTGAGTTTACTTAAAATTTTAAGCAAAGTTAATTTACTATTTCAGTTAATTTTACTAATCATTTTTCTCCGTGTCGAAGAGAATTTATTTAGAATTTTGGCCAATCAACTATTTCAAATTCTCTTAAAAACACAATTAATTATGAATTACTGTACGAGGTGGGGACACAGTAATTTTAGTAAAAGAATAATAAAAAAAATGAATGTGAAGATTTCAAATGTTGAAAAAAATTTATGTAATTTTTAATGAAATTTTCAAAACAACGTTTTTCTTATACTCTATGTGAATTATAAGTACACGTAAATATCTGTACGTACATACGCACATGTACATACGTACATACACGTATAAATACATTTATATATACGTACATGTAAATAGATGGGTGTATAACTTATATACTTATTACAATAGAATATTGGCTTCAATATGTTACATATAAGTGTACAAATATATATTTATATACACACGCACATATGTATATGAAATTATCGTAATGAACGAGCGACGCGCTGCTGATGGCTCCGTTTGTTTTTCGAACGGTGGGAGCCAGTGATTGTACGTGCGAGAGAGAAAGCATCGCGGACGATTTGTGTACAGACGATACTATAGAAAAATTCTGTCGGAATTTTGCATCTCGAGAGGCTCGAGCGTCCGATAGCGCGGCAGATAATCGGAGATTAGATTCCACGAGGGAGAGTTTCTTGCACTTATCGCTCGCGTGAGTCAAGCTCTTTCGGGACGCGCTCAATGTAATTTTCTCGCAAAAGTTCGGTCGCTCGGTTTTGACAGTTCCCCCGGGTGCATCGAGGAGTCCGCTCCACCTGGAACATGCTGGAGGCCGAGGCTCAACACTCGCTACTTCACGACGGTACACTTTGCCTCTATAATACATTCCGAATTTTTTTTTCTTCAATTTTTTTTATTGTTATTATTATTATTATTGTCGTTATTACTTTGTTAACGCGAGTATCTTGTACGAAGCGAAGTTTGTTGCGCGGCGCGATGATTCTAGAATAACGAGGCTCTAAACTGCGATAATGAAGCATCAGATATAGCTCCGAGCGTGCGTATGTATAAGGACGTGTTTATCGCGATTTTTGACGCTTTTACGATCGTTTAAGAATTTTAATGGCCATTCATCAATATTATTTTCTCTCTCTCTCTCTCTCTCTCTCTCTCGTCAAATTTCAATAAATTTTTTCCGTTGTCCGGAGTATAAGGCACTCACAGCGCGCACCTCCGACGAAGGACTCGCGATTCGCGCGGGTCTCTTTCGCCGCAATCGCTCGTCTGCTTGTAACTGGGTCGCGCGTTAATTAATAGCGAAGAGAGCGCCGAAGACGCATCGGCGATGCGCGGACGCTCGTTGCTTCTTATTCTTCTTCTTTTTTTTTATTTTTATTTTTGCACGTCTTTTTTTTTTATTTTCTCGGCTCTAGGCGAATGGCGAAGTACATAAATCATCGCGCTTTTTACTTAATCGCTATCCCCCTCCTCTGATTGGGACTTTTATTGTTTTTTCCAGAAGGTGATGTAAAAGACGATCGCCTTAACGGCTGCGGTTCCAAGGACCTAGAGCTCGCACGTGAGTGTAATTGCTAATGTAACAGTAAAAATGGAGATGCGGGAGCGCGGAGAAATATTCCTACTAAATATCGTAATGATGGATTTTAGTGTTCTCACGCGGATTTAGCCTGTTTAGGGGAGTCAATGTAGTGGATTCTTGGAAAATTTACTGGGAATACTCAGAAATTTTTTGAAGTTTTCAGATAAATTAAAAAAAAAATTGTTATATATGCATGATGTGAGGATGGATTTATTTTATCATCGTATACATAAATATCGTAATGATGGATTAGACGTCTTATGTGAATTTATCCTATTAAAAAGTACTTAAATGAGAAGTAGAATTTTTTTCTAATTTCCCATTGCATTTTCAAGAAAGTTTTACAGAATGTGCAAGGTTTTGAGAATATATTTATTATTCTGTTAAGATAGTATTGTAAAAAAGAAGTTATAGAAAATTTATTACTAATATTATAATGGAATGATTATAATTTACAGTGCATAAGAACATTAACAATCCCTCTAAAGATAAAAAAAATGATATTTTATGAAAAATTGACTCGTTCTGAAAAAAAAATATCCATTTATTGCAATAAGTGAAGTAGATTTTGAGTGCCTTTGAATAAATTTCTAGCAACATTTTTTAGCGTTTGAAAAAAGTAAATCAAACTCTTTATAAACGACACGTAACTTTTTATTGCAGGCATTGGGTCAAAGGGTAAAACCCTAGACCCCGAGAAAGCGCCGGACACAAAAAGCCACATCAAGGCTGATTTCGAGCAGGCAATCGAACTAACCGGTAAATTTAATGGAACAAAATTAAAATCCTCAAATTAAAGTCTCGATTATTAAATGGTCCAATATTTATCGACAGAATATGGCAAGTTTCACTACTTCCTGCTGGCGGTGTGCGGCTTCGTCAGCACTAGCGAGGAGATGGACGTAATTTCTATGTCCTTCATCCTGCCGAGTGCACAATGTGACCTAAATTTGGATACCCAGGCGAAGGGATGGCTGAACTCCATCATCTTCATTGGGATGATGGCGGGCGCGTACGCCTGGGGCTCGGTCGCCGACGCCCTGGGACGGCGCAAAGTCCTCATCGCCATCTCCTTCATGAACGCACTCTGCATCGTCGCCTCCAGCTTCAGCCAGTCCTATGAACTCTTCATGTTCTTCCGTTTCCTCAACGGTGCCGCGTAAGTGCTACTGAACATTTTTTTTTCCTATTTTTTTTTATTTTTTGTTTAAATTTATTTTATTTTATTTTACTTAAAATAGTATAGACATTAAACTACAATTTAGTACCTAAAACTATGAAGAGTAGAAGTAACTCATTTATTTATTTAAAAGTAGAAAATTATTTAATAAATATTAGAATGAGAAATCAAGATTTTGATTTATTTTTGTTTAAATTTATTCTATTTTATTTTGATGTATTTTACTTTAAATTATGTACAGTCATTAATTTACAATTTAGTGCCTAAAACTATGAAGAGTAGTAGTAACTCATTTATTTATTTAAAAGTAGAAAATTATTTAATAAATATTAGAATGAGAAATCAAGATTTTGATTTATTTTTGTTTAAATTTATTCTATTTTATTTTGTTGTATTTTACTTAAATTATGTACAGTCATTAATTTACAATTTAGTACCTAAACTATGAAGAGTAGTAGTAACTCATTTATTTATTTAAAAGTAGAAAATTATTTAATAAATATTAGAATGAGAAAACTTGATTTTTATTTATTTTTATTTAAATTTATTCTATTTTGTTTTATTTTACTTAAAATATGTACAGTCATTAATTTACAATTGAGTACCTAAAACTATGAAGAGTAGTAGTAACTCATTTATTTATTTAAAAGTAGAAAATTACTTAATAAATATTAGAACGAGAAAACTTGATTTTTATTTATTTTTTGTTTAAATTTATTTTATTTTATTTAAAAATTGTGCAGTCATTAAACTTAAATTTATGTATTTAAAATTAAAAACAATATTTAATGAATATTTGAATGAAATGTTCAAATTTCATAAAGTAATAGTGGTAAAGCGTCGAGGTTGTAGCAGTGTGTTAGAAGAATTTTAAAGACTTATTTAAAATAGATGAAATTAGAATAGCTGGTTGTAAAAGTTACTGCATACAAATAAACATTTTTATTGTATTCTTACAAAAAAAAAATTGTAATTTTTTTCCTTAACGAGTGTCCCTGAAAACAATGCTGTATGCTAAATTTCATCTTTATGATAAAATATAAAACAGATGTAGAACTCGTACGGTCATTTAGTTAAGTCACACGACCAATGCTTTATGTAAATGCATTTTTTAGAATATTTAGCTTCTCTTTACTCAATAATAATTAGCTTATTTTAGGCTTAAATAATGCGCTGGAAAATTGAAAGCAAAAATGCGGAAGACAAGAGTCTTATTAAAATGTAAAAAAAAATGTTCATTTAGTTAAGCAAGTCAGACAACCAATACTTTAAAGTAAATATCATTTGTTAGGATTTACAAAAATGTTTTCCTTGATAATAAACAGTTTGCATTAGATATAAATAATGTGTTGGAAAATTGACAGTAAATGTATGGACAGGCGTCCAATTTGACTGGTTATTAAAATAGTGTACGACTTAATTTTCAAAACGACTGGAAAATAATTAAAATTGAAAGCTACGTTGATTCGACAGGTTTCAAATTAAAATAATTATTAAATAACTTTATCGAAAATTTAAAAACGCACACTGTAAACGACAAATATCAATAGTAAAAGATTTACAAAGAAATCTATGAAAATTAGACACACAACTATACACCAAGTGTAATATTTATAAAGACACATTTTCCTCATATAATACAATTTAGTATATTTTTATGATTAATTATCATTCGAGCGTTACTAATAATTAATTAATTATTTAAAAAATCTTTACGTATTCCTGTTTTTCCAATGATGGTTTTTATTCCGCCTTATTTATTCTATTTTTAATTTAACGTTTATTGACACTATTGGCAAGTTTAAAATCACTTGAAATTTTTAGTAATCATAATAATTAGTTAATTTAATGTACTTTTGCAAATTTGTATCAATGACCATTTATCTCGTTGAATTATAAATAAATGAATTAAATATCACATTTAAAATTAATTTTAATAAAACTATATAAATTGCACCTTTAATAAACTAGAAATAATTTATATTTCCTTAAAATTATCATGACCGTATCTAGCACTTCTTGAATAATAAGTGTTTTAGCTCGTACAACGTTCACAAATGAAAAAATAGATAAATAAATAAAAATGTAAAAAATATCTAAAAAAGTAGAGATTAATAATGGATGGATGGTAATGTTTAGCCTCGGCGGCAGTGGACCGGTGATCTGGTCGTACTTCGCGGAGTTCCAGCCGAAATCCAAGCGCGGCTCGATGCTGTCGTTCATGGCGGCCTTCTGGACCCTGGGCAACCTGTTCGTGGCCGGCCTCGCGTGGCTCATCATCCCCACGGCGATGGGCTTCAAGAGCGAGGCCTTCACGTACAACTCCTGGCGAATCTTCCTGCTGATCTGCGCTGCTCCCTCCTTCATCGTGGCGGGGCTGCTCCTGCTGCTCCCCGAATCCCCCAAGTACCTCCTCTCCCGCGGCCGCTACGAGGAGGCCCTCGAGATCTTCCGCGGCATCTACGCCACCAACACTGGCAAGGCCCGCGAGACGTACGCGGTCAAGGAACTGATACTGGACGACCTCCAGGTGCCGGAGCCGGTGAAGCCCGGCGCCCCGGAGAAGAACAAGTACAAGGCGATGCTCGGCGACATCATGGACAACAGCCGGCAGCTGTTCGTCTCGCCGATACTGCGCTTCACCGTCATCTCCATCATCATCAACTTCACCTTCCACATCGGCTACTACGGCCTGATGATGTGGTTCCCGGAGCTCTTCAATCGGTTCGACGAGTTCCACCAGAGCCACCCTGGCCAGGCGGCCGGCGTCTGCGAGGTCACCGACTACGTCATAAGCCGGAAGGGCCGCCAGCTCGACGAGAACGTCTGCTCCGACAAGATCGCCCCGGCGGTCTTCATGGAGTCGCTCATCACCGTCGCCTCGGCCATACCGGCCAACATCGTCGCCGTGCTCGGCATGGATCGTCTGGGTCGCAAGTTCTTCTTAGGTCACTTTCATTTTTTACTTCAATTTAATCAGAATTATTTCCCGTAGAAAAAAGACTGCAGAATTTTCTGAAGAATTTTATGCCTGCTGAAGGTGAAAGTGTAACGAGCAATACAAGTTGTGCATAACGATTTTAACGTGTGCACCTAATAGTTATTTTCGCTACGAGGGCGTAAAGTTATTTTTCCGCACGAGTCAATTTTTTGCAATTTTGTTAAAATTTAAAGTCGACAGTGGTGAGCTGTTGTGGAGGTATAAGGAATCATACTAGAGGCGCGCTTTTTAAAAAATGTTGTAAAAAAAGTATTTTTTATTTATTTAAAGAATGTCCGTAGGATAGTTTGCACGCGAATCTTCTGTAAGGATTTCGCGCGCTTAAAATCGGGCGAAAAATTCTTTTTTGCAGGCAGCTTTGCAAAGAAATTTGTAGATTTTTTTTTACAGAAATTTCCTATAAAAAATTCTGCAGACTTTTATTCAGGCGCAATCCTTATAGAAAAAACTGCAGAAAATTCTGTAAACTTTTTTCTTACGAGTTAATCTAATCTGGACTGAGTCGCATATTCTTCTTAGGTCACTTTAAATTTTTACTTTATAATTATTAATTTAATTTATTTAATCTAATCTACTGCATTGAGTCGCATATTCTTCTTAGGTCACTTTGATTCTTTACTTTTATAATTATTACTTTAATTTATTTAATCTTATCTATACTGGTCTGAGTCACAAATTCTTTTTAGGTATTTTTAATTTTTTACTTTGATTCAATTTAATTTGTTTAAATCCAGTGCAATAATTTTACTCATTTGAAAAGTGATAAACTTCATGCCACTGTATTTCAAATAGAATATTATATAAGAACAACTTTTACTTTTTTTTTAACAAAATCCTACATAATAAAAAAAGTAATGAATATAAAGTACCCCTTTATAAATACATAGAGAAAAAAGTTTTTATAGTAAAAATTACTAAACGGTTTTATAAAGCAGAGGCATACTTGAAAAATTAAAAAGTCTACCAAAAAGTATAGTAAAATTTACTATTAAATAGGATCAGCAAAATTTATTGTAAGACTAGCAAATTTGACTGTACATTTTAGTAAAAGTTTTTATGTTACCAAGTCTGTTCCCGCGTTACAAAATCGTACAGAAACTTTTACACAGAACTTCTCTTTCCGCTTGTTAACGAATAACTCAAGTGAAATCTCACTCATCCGCATTTAGACAGAACAAAATCTAAAAAGCGAATTGATAAATAATTAATTGCCACGCGGACAAATTAATCGGAAATTCGGTCTAACCGATTTGTTTCGTCCAACAGTATTCAGTACGTTGTCGTCGGGTGCCTGCTCGATCGGCCTCTACTTCGTCTACAACAAGTACCAAAATGTGATAGTCTCGGCGTTCTTCAGCGGCGTCATAAGCTGCGGTAACGCGGCCCTCGACTGCCTCATCACCGAAGTCTTTCCCACGAATTTGCGCGCCACGGGTATAGCCATCTCCATGGTGGCCGCGCGTCTCGGCGGCATCATCGGCAACATCGTCATAGCCCAGCTGCTCGACCTCTACTGTCCAGCGCCTACCTTCATTGTCGCCGCCCTCCTCATCGGTAAGATCCACCTTTCGATTTTTTTTATTTATGTAAAAAAATTACGCATTCGTTTCATTTGTGTGGAAAAATTATGGATTCATTTTATTTGTGTGGAAAAATTACGGATTTATTTTATTTATGTAAAAAAATTACGCATTCATTTTATTTATGTAAAATAATTACGCATTCATTTTATTTATGTAAAATAATTACGTATTCATTTTATTTGTGTGGAAAAACTACGGATTCATTTTATTTGTGTAAAAAAATAACGGATTTATTAATGTGTCTAAGTAGTACGTTTGTTTATAAAGATAAATAAAATACTGTTTTTTTTAAATATTATATAATGTTGAAAACAATTAAGGAGTATTGATTGTTATCGTGAGTGAAGTAAATAATTTTCGCAATCAGCGAGTTTTTATGGATATAATAAAACTTGAGGATCCATTAAAGTATTAAAGTGGTACGTTTGTTTAAAAAGAAAAATGAAATAAAATACTGAAGACTGTAATGTTTAAATAATCATTGTTTTAAATATTATATAACGTTGAAATAAATTAAGGAGTATTGATTATTATCGTGAGATTTAAGTAAATAATTGCCGCAATCGCAATTTTTTTATGTATATAAAAATTACGGATCCATGAAAGTATGAAAGTGGTAAAAAGGCTATAAAAGGTTTAATTAATGAATATCCGATAATTTTTTATAAATATTGCATAACGTTGAACAAAAATTAAAGAATATTAATTATTATCGTAAAATAAATGATTATCGTAAAATGATTGATTTTCTCAAAATATTCTTTTACGCACGATCTTTCTATAATTATATAGAAAATACTGTTTCACTTTTTTTTACAAAAAAAAGATTTGATATTCTTCAGATTTTACTATTAAGATTAAACAAACCTTTTACTATACTTTTATTTATATTTCATACTTGATAATTTTTCATTTAATAATGAATAAATAATAAACCATAATTATTGCTCTTCTAGCTGCTATTTTCTTATTAAAAATAAAAAAAAAATAGAATGAAATATAATTAATAATAATGTTTTATAATTTTTTGCAGGTGGCGGCCTACTATGCTTATTCTTACCAAATACCACACGCGAACCACTTTCTTGACAGCGCCGAAAAAATCTGAAGTTGCAGTACGCTCGATCAGCCGAGACTTTTTTTACCCAGCGCATAAATCAGCTTCAGCTCCAGTTAAAGAAATTATTTCTCTAATTCCAAAATTGAGTATCCAACTGAATGAACGAGCCGACGTCAACTTCTCCAAGGAGTTTACAATTAACGTACATCCTTTGGCTATGATTAGTGGACTCTCCAGCACATTCGATTACAGCCACCGTTATTCTATTTTTTTTTAATTTACATAGCCACACCGTCGACTTAGACACGTTATTTATTTTTTTTTTGTCAGTAATGTTAAAAAATATCTTTTCCGAACGCTGATCGATCCTTGGGAATCTACGATCTTAACCAAAGAAGTGAAAACAAAAAATTTAACGTATTTTTTTTTATAATTGACTACGAAGGGGTTCCTTTATGGTAAACGTGAAGATTAAACTGCGCTTAATGTTTTTTTTACTTTTAACTGTATTAAACGGTACACTAACCTTTCAAAACGATTAGAAATTTTTTTTTCTTGATTGATCTTAAATTGTTCAACAGATCCGAGTAAATTTTTTTTTGTTTATTGCTGTGAAGCTTCCAATTAAATGTCTTAATTAAAATGCATAGAAAAAAAAGTAAGTTGCCATAAAAAAACCCGTGTTCAAATCGTACCGACGCTTTTAACACTGCGGACTTGTTAATATTTCGATTTTGTCGTAAATTAATTTGACCACTGAAATGATCTACGAGAAAATCTGTACAGAATACTTTGTTTTTTTTTTAAATGTCGATTACGTGTACTTCTGCATCAAACTGTCTTACGTTACAGTCACATGAAACTAATTATTGCACATATATTGTAATTAATACGAAGAATGTTATCATCATTTTTATTGTATTAATGATATTTTCGGTTGTTAATTCACTCTTTAAGTTGTAGAAAGAAAGACGCGTTTCACCGTTATCATATGTTAAATATCCATGTAGAAAGAACCAATGTAGATTTTCGAGCGAGAAACGATTTTTTTCGCATAACACGCTAACAATTTTTTTCTATCGTTTCATCGTTGTTATCGATGTTAAAATGATTTTTTTAATCTTTTTAATTACTAAACATTTCGATGCATTTTCCTCTCACGTACAAAGCGACAAAAAGGTCAAGACGACGAACAGCAGGTGATCACACCTGTGCGTATGGGATCATTATAATTTTAAATATTTAAACAAAGTATTAAGTTACATTCGATTTGATAGAGTGTAAAATAATTGTTATCGTTGAAAATTTGTAGTTACCTACTTGTAAAATGTTAACGTTTTTCAGTAAAAAAAAGAGAAAAAGTAATGAAACATAGCGATTGTAATTAGGGCCGAACTTGCCCACTTAATATAGACAAAATATATGTATAACTGCACAAATTTGTACTCATTCTTAGAATACTCAATTGACAATAAAACAAGAAAGACTTTTAGTCTAAAACGCACAATCAAACTGCCTTCATTTGTCATACCAATGAATTAACTTTAACATAGTAGATTTTCATAAAGGAAACATTAACTTTAAAACAAATTGTTATTTTTAACAAATAATTTAAAAACCTTGCAGTGAAATGTATTAGTTATTTAAAATGATCTTTGAAAAAAATGATTTAAGAAAATGTTAATTTAATGAGTTTATTATTAATAAATGATTAATTAACGAAAAAATTTTTTAGAGAACAATGTAAAGTTTATTATTCCCAAATACATTAGATTTCGGATAATGTATAATTAAAATTATTCCCTCATCATCTTCTCCTTTTGGCGAGCAAGCTTCTTTTTGCTCAGTTTCTTTTTGGAGGGCTCTTCCTCTGTTGCCTTAGCGACAACGTCTTCTTTTTCAGTCAATATGACTTCAATGTGACAAGGGGAGCTCATGTAAGCTAGAAAGATATTGAAGAATTCATGTTACATTTGTATTGATTTTATGAAGTCTTTAGTTAATATATATTTTTTTTTATTAAATTTAAGTAAATTTGACAAATTACTTTTTTTAAGGGTTATTATATGTTACTAAGTTTTCATCAATCAAAACGTTAAACGAATTTTTTATTCAATTTTAATATTAAATATAACTTTCTAAATTAACAATATTGAAAATTCTATTAACCATATCAGCTTTGTATATATAAAATTCAATATACTTACGGTTAATACGACCGTGAGCTCTGTAGGTTCTCCTACGTAGGTATGGAGCCTGGTTTACTTGAATGTGTTCAATCACCAGCCTATCGACTTCCAGACCTCTGTGATCAGCGTTGCTTTCTGCATTCTTCAAAAGTTGAAGCAAAAATTCTGCTGACTTCTTAGGCCATCTACCTGGAAATTACAAATTAAATGTTACAATTACAAAAACACTTTATTATTAAAGAATATGAATGATAAATTTATTAAAAAAAACTCTTGCACTTTTTGAAAAAAATTATATATACAATTTCAATTTTTAAATCTCAATATAAAACTAAAAAATTAGGAATTAACCTTTTTTAATTTAATATTATAGTATCTCTGTAAAATAATAACATACCTTGAGTCGTTCCCCATTGTTTAGCCTGAGCACACCTTCCAACACCACCGTTGAATCTTCTAAATGGGACGCACTCTTTGAATTCAACAACGTTTTTCAGGTATTTTTGAGCCCTTCTGAGGGACATGTTCTTAATAGCACGTGCTGTTTCATGGGTATTCTGTAAAAAAAATTAAAAAATTAAAAAATTAGTGGATCAGTTCGATTTCAATTCTTTGCAACTGATTTATTCGAACATATATTTAAAAAAAATACACATATAAACAGGCATAACTGAACTATCACTTTAACTTAAATTACTATAAAACTGTTGCTTTTACTTAAGAATCTAAATCCAATATGTGTACACTCAACAAGCATGCACTTCAGATTCTCAAATTTGCACGGCAACTTCAGCAACTACCCAGAAAATTAATTTACTTTCTATTCATATCATTTTCAAAGCGAATAATAAATTATCGAACTCAGTAAAGCACAAAATTCCAAAAAACAAATTTTAAGGTTATAGTTTCTAGGTTATGTATAAACATTGTGGAAGCCCAAGATTTGTTTACAAGATAACTCTCCCGAAGTCTTTTGACAAAAAGACATCTCCAGCGAAGATCTAAATAAATCCCACAATAAAAAATCTATCCCAACACCGAAAATCCCACAGGCCAAGCATCATGTTTTACACTCTGGTCACATTGTTTATAAAGCAGACTCGCGCTTACCTTGAAGTGCACACGGAGGTTGGATCCGCGCGCCTTGCACGACTTGCCCGTGTTCGACGGCTCATGCGAGTATCGGCCCATCTTGTCCTGCAAAAGAAAAAGGGCAATCCCTGTGATATCCGTTCGTCAAAGTAAAAATCACGCGCTGCCCAGTCGCACGGGGAAAGGAGCAGTGGTCGAGGCTGGACCGGCCGAGACGTCACGCAACTTCGGCCTCCGTTTCTCGGCGGATCCCTCGCTCGGGGATCGTCGATTTCGCGGGGATACGCTGCGTGGACATCGCGACTCATCGTCGCCGAGGTAATTTTCGCGATTCGGGACACCCGCAGGGTCGATGCGGTCGGATTCGCGGGGCAGCGCGAGGCGCTTATACCATACCTCTTCGGGAAGCCGCGATCGAAAAGAAAAAGGCTAGGACGGAAGCAGGCGCTCGCGGCTGACTTCCTCCACCTCCGTGCCTTTCTCGCCGCTAGGGGGCGCCGCGGACGCACCACGTGGCCAACTTACGAATTTTTCAAATCTTCTTTTCTCTTATTGCGCGTCTTTAATTTTTGTTGTATAATTGTTTAAATTGGTTTGTATCTTAATATTATTGTTTATCGTTTATTACGTTTGAGAATAGTACGTGGGATTCAATAATTTAGTATTTTATTAATGTTAGCATGCGAGGTTTATTTATTTAAAAATCTAATACTTTTAAAATAAAAGTCATTTATTTATTATTGTTTCGGGGATAATTTTTATACCTTTTTGTTTTCAAACAAAACTACAGTTTTTTTATTTCCTTATTTATTCAGTGTAATTTTAGTTAAACAAAGATGAAATGACGAAGTCATTATCTATAATTTATATATAATATATATGAGTAGTTTAAACTGAATATTATGTAATTTGAAGAAGTAATGTTTAAACATATTGTGGTATATAACACGCTGGAAACTATTTTTGCACTCAATTGTAATAGATGTATGAAAAAAAAAACATTTTTCAGTTTTCATGCGGGTATTGCTGATAAGTTGCACGCACGTGCGCTGATAACATACAACTCCGTAAATTTTGCCTAACGTATAGTTTAGTAAGTAGCCGATTGTTACATTGACAATGAATTTTTTTGTAATACATTTTATAAACCATCGATAAAAAATCTATTAACTATTAAAAAAATCTATTAAAAAAGTTTGATTTGACTTTTCTTTTTTAAATAAACTTTGATTATCGTTTTTCAAATATTTATACAGTATTTTAAATACGAAAAATAAAACTTATTTGCTTTTAGAGAACACTCCAAATCAGACAGAAAAAAATAAACGAGAGAATAAGTTTTGCCAAAAACAGTATTTCTATTTATTTTATTTTACTTTATTCAATGGGACAAGCCCATTTTACAAATTAATTAAATTAAATACAATTAAATGTCCAATTAAAGTACTTACATATGGTGACTTATACTAAAAACTATAATAATAACAATTGAATAAATAATTAACAGAAATATTACGAAAAGTTTAATAATAGTTTAGTACAATTTTTTAGAATGAAACGGAATTTAATATAACTTAGTAATGAATTATAAATATTTAGCCGATCGGCCTTCAATAATAAAATTTTTCATTACAGTATAAAAAAAATGTTGAAAGAGCGCCAATGCCGCTAATGAAAGTAACACTAAAACATCGAAAAGTACAATAGTAGATACACACAAACACATTCGACGTACATGCGTGAAATAAATACTCGAATATCTATATCCGGATGCGTTTCCGAACGAACCGGCGCCCCCCACCCCCGTGCCGCTGCGAAAATCCCCGGTACACCGCTGGCGATTTACAAGCTCGGCCGCAGTGAGTTTTTTGAAAGCGGCCGTAAGCGCAGTCGTCGAGGAGTCGCGCGAACAGCTGATCGCACCGCCCCCCGAGACCTCAGCGCACCTGACCCCCGGACCGTCCGGGGCACATGCTCGCAGGCGCCGACGTCGCGGTGTACCCTCCCCGTACTGCAGCGCAGCGGACCGGCGTCGCGCAGTCCGCCCAACAGGAGCCGGCGACCGCGGCAGCAGCAGGCAAGCAGCGCGCGCGCTGGGGCCGACCCAACCTATATCGAGCGAGAGAGACAACCGCGGCGGCAGTGCAATAGTCAGAGTCCGGCTAGTCGCCTGGCCGTCGTCTCCGCAGCGGGTTGCCCTTGGCGCGCGCGCGACTCCGCAAAAAGCGAGAGCGAGACAGAGAGCGAGACGGAGAGAGAGAGAGAGAGCAGCTCCTCGTCCTCTGCGCCTTTTTTTTTCTCTCGGCCGCGCCGAGGAAAGCGCAGCGCGGAGCCAACAGCGGGCGAGGCTCGGGTGTACAGTCGAGCGCGCGGGACACTCCTCCGTCGGCCGTCGTGCATCGCAGCGCGGATTTAAAGAGCCGAGAAAAATGGCTGACCGCGACAGCGCATCCGAGAGCGACTCGAGCTCGATCGACGGCGGCCCGATCATGATGCCGCCGTCGCCGGTCACCCGGGAGCAGCTGCAGAAGAGGATCGAGTCGCTGCAGCAGCACAACCGCGTGCTCAAGGTCGAGCTCGAGACCTACAAGTTGAGGGTTAAGGCGCTCCAGGAGGAGAACCGCAGCCTCCGCCAGGCCTCCGTCATCATCGTGAGTTTTCTCTTTCTTTTTTGTTTTTTTTTTTTATGTCTTATTGCACTCTTTTATACCCCCTTTTTTTTGCTCTTGGCACCTAGTTTCTTCTTGTTTTTTGTTTTTAATGTGGAGGCTACGGAGATTGGTTCTGCTCTGCTTCGGTGGGTATTTCCCACTTCGATACCTTTGTCTTTGCAGGAAGAGCGGTTTCGTTATTTGCAGTCGATGCAAAATTATTTTGGACTACCATTGATAAGTGTTTTAGGGATGAAGGGAGGAGGGTACCTCTTTCTGCTTTGTTTATTTTAAGTACATTAGTGCTTTTGTATAAGAAGAATTTGTATTTGTACAATTTATTTTTAATGTTTGATACAAAGCTTTGAGTTGTTATATTAAGATATGACCTTTGTTTTTTTTATTACTGATAATTTGGAGTTCTTTTTTTGTTTCTTTAGACTGAAAGGTCATTCAATTAATACCTTTTATTTTTAAAGTTATCAAACTAATCTAGGCTTCTTTATTAGTGAGTTACATTTTTTCTATTTTTATTCGATGTGAAGTAGTTATCATCTAATAATATTTGCATTTTTTTTAAAAAATTTTGCATTATAAAAAGCCCTGTCCATAAAATTTATAACAATACTGATGCAACAACGTCTTATCATTCTTTATAAAAGATAAATTATTAACCTTAGTATTTCAAAACCTTAATAAGAGTACATTTATTATACAGTGATTAATAGAAATCTATCATGGATGCTTAACCTAATCAATGATGACTTTTTTCTAATACGTTTTGATTCTTTCAGCAAGCAAAAGCAGAACAAGAGGAAGAGTTTATTAGTAATACATTGCTCAAAAAGATTCAGGCACTTAAAAAAGAAAAAGAAACATTAGCTCACCATTATGAGCAAGAGGAAGAGTGTTTAACAAATGATCTGTCTAGAAAGTTAAATCAATTGCGTCAAGAAAAATGTCGTTTGGAACAAACTTTAGAACAAGAACAAGAATGTTTAGTTAATAAACTTATGAGAAAAATTGAAAAGCTTGAGGCTGAAACTTTAGCAAAACAGAGCAATTTGGAGCAACTTCGAAGAGAGAAGGTGGAATTAGAAAATACACTCGAACAAGAACAAGAAGCTTTAGTGAATAAATTATGGAAGCGAATGGACAAACTTGAAGCAGAGAAAAGATCTCTGCAAATTAAACTAGATCAACCTGTATCAGACCCTACCTCACCAAGAGATATTAATAACGGAGATACTGCTAGTTCTCTGAGTACACATATTCAGAATTTGAGAAGTGAAGTGGCTAGACTTAGGCACACTTTATTGATGTCTCAACAAGAACGTATGTAAAAATATTTATAAAAAAGTTTTAAGTGAAAGAAAAGTTTATTGATTTAAGATGTATGATTAATTTTACAGATACAGAAAAGATGCAGCGATATGTGAATGAGGAGAAACATATTCGTGAAGAAAATCTTAGGCTTCAAAGAAAATTGCAGCTTGAAGTTGAAAGACGTGAAGCTTTGTGTAGACATTTATCGGAGTCAGAATCTAGGTAAAATTTATATTATAGAAATTACAATGAACATATTGGATTCAGTAACAATTTTTTTAAATAATATGTTTAATTTTTTTAAAGTTTGGAAATGGAAGAGGAACGCCATTATAATGAAACTGTGATGTCTGGTGTTGGTATTAGAGGACGAACTGTTTCAAGTCCAGTACCTTATAATCCCTCACCCAGTTGTTCCAGACCACTTAGTCCTGGTATAGTATAATTTTAAAATTCATTTAATTTTACATTATTAAGATAACAATAAATAATGGAAAAAAATATATGAAATCTTTTTATAGGTTCAACATCTCGCGAAAATTTGAATGCTAATCGGTGTTATGCTTGTGGGCAGCCAACTACTAATCTTCCTTTTGCAAGTTCTTCACCTCCCTCAGGAGTAAGTATATCTATAGTAAAATATTTTTTTTACAGTAAATAATTTCTTATATTTAAAAATCGATTACAGGGACACATTCTGGCCCCATCAAGCAGACGTGCATCAGACAGATTTATTAAACCAGCTATTCCACCAACTATTGTGAGCCCTGGTGGTCCACCATTAGCCAATGCACAGGCTAATACTTCAGGTGCATGTCCTATGGACATTGCAAAAACATAAATTGGTTACAAATAACCATTCTGCCAAGATATTCTTCATATTTTACACATGTAAACTACTTCGATCACAAGGTACTTGCTTAATTTTTTGTCTACTAAAATTGCAGCTTAATTCTGGTATTTCAAAATACCAATCATAGTCTAAAATACAGCTTGACACTCATATTTCATTTCTTTCTTTTTCAAATAATCCATTTTTTTCTCTATAACTAAATATTTTGAATTACCAGGATTAACACTTTTAGAAGTTGTAACTATTATAATTCTACAATTCAAATGAACTTTTTTTATTTTTCTTTCATTAACAAAATAACGCTATGACATATTATAATAAACTTTTAAAAGTTCACGATTAAAGCAAGTACCCTGTATACGGCTCTGTATTCTTTCACCTTATATCAAGCTGCTTACGGCATTCTATACAGCAATATGATGTAAAACAGTATTTATAAGAAAATCAATTGATCATTCGAAATTTCATAATTTATACTGACGAGTATTTAAATTCTGCTTTAAAAAGCTAAACATTAACAAAAATGAAAAAAAAAAGTAAAAATGTTACGTGTAATTTTCTTCATTATTTTATGTTAAGTAGCATGTAAACGGGTTTAATAAGGGTTTTTTATAAACATTTGGATAGGTGATATATACTCTTTTTGGAGATAACAAAAATAATAACCTATGTGAAAACTGCGTAAATGGCTAACAAAGAAAATATAACGAGATAAGCTGTAGTTCAATGCAGCTAGTTAACATTAACATTTTGTAACAATACATTATATATATGTGATAGAGAAATAACTAATGAGAGTTCAATTCATGATGCAGAGTATAGTTTCGTTCTCATAAAAATTAAAGAGCGCAAAAATAGCATGTATTTATTGATCAAACTAAAAGCATTCGTGATATATGTAATGATTCGATTAACAAAATGAAAATTTGTAACCTACTAGTAAGTAATGGATTATAAAATTTTTAAAGAAGAAAATTTTTTTCGTAATTCGAGTTAATTGGAAGTTTTATTTATTCTTTTACCAAATCATTTTTGGTACATTTTATTGGTTTCATAAACTGTATGATAACAAAAGATAGTTCGTGCAAAAATTGCAGAAATATATAAATTGGTATAAATTGCACCTGGGCTACATTTGACTTGTGATTATGCGAACTATAAATGGAACTACAAAATGTTTATGACATTGTGTTATTTACATATTTGATGTAATTTTCAATATCACAGAATTAGTGAATAATAAAATTACAGTGGCCTTGTTAATATCAGTCCAAAGTGAAAGTTTCTCGCACGATATTCTTATAACATCGAAAGTTTTCATTTAAAATGTAAAATTGCTTAATATTCCAAAGTGAAAATTCATTGTCAAGTGATTGTCATTCATTATTTTATTTTGACATTATATACAAATGTTTAAAAACACCAATGTTGCTTTATAATCTTGAACTTGATAATAGCCAATTAATGGTGATAAATATATAAATGGTTTCGAATAAAAATAAAATTATATTTATAAAATATTTTAAACATAATGTTATGAAAATATTTTAAGCTTGTCTAATTTTAAACTTCCTATAAGCAATTTCTTTTTTTCTTAAACATTCTTCTTTATCATTTCAAGATTTTAAAATAACTGTTTTGCAAACTCAGTAAATTTATGATGCTTATAAATTGTTATAAAAGCTCAGATATACTGTACCAACAGGCCTAGAAATATTTAAAGGCAATTATAAATTTAGCTTATCACTATACAATGATGTGTATATTGGCTGCATAAAAAAATAATCATTTTAAAAAGACTTAAAAATTTATCTGTTTAACGTCTTTCACAAAAATTTTGCACAAAAAAATATAATGCTTTATTTTTAAATGCTTAAAAGGAAAATGATTGCTGAAACAGTCTTTACATCAGCTTGTGTGATTGTCATCAAATGTTAAAAAATATAATGTGTTCATTGTCGAGCCAAACATTATTGTGGCTAATATAAATTAAGCAAAAACAAAAAAACAGTTCACAGTCGTGCATAAAGTGTATCAATATGTCTCTGCTAATAAAATCAACTAGAACAATTCATTTTCAAGATGAATGTTGTAAGCCAATTAACATGTGAAACAAACTCATTCATTTTTTTTCGGTATCTTTAAGCAGACTTTAAGTAAAATACCAATTAATGCCATTAGTGTCTGTATGTCCAGCGACAGCATGTATGTGTGTGCACTAATCAATTGAATTATGAATTCTAATTCGTATATACAGATTGACGTGCTAATGTAAGATGTCATATAAATTGTGGAAAAATTTATTTTCGAAACATTATGGTGCTTACTAATTTTCTTTATATTCAATGGAAGAAAGTTTGAAAAACATTATAGCCTAAAATTTTATAAGGTTGTAACGCTGTATATGTATGTCAATAAGCGCTTCACATGATGAAAACATTTCCAAATGTTAAATAATGTATAACTGTTATTAATAAAGATGAATATGAAAAATTTTAATTTTTAGAAAAATGTAATAAAAAGTTCGTGTGTAAGTGTAAATATATGTTAAGTATCTAAATGTAAACTTATAAGTGATACTATATTTACCACAGCTGATTAATATTGTGTCAATTTTTTATAAAAAATTTTCTATATAATTAATTCCAGAAAAACTTTAAAATATAAATGGTAGGAAATATTGTCAATGTATAATTTCTGATTTCATATTCATCTTTTTTAATATAGTTCAATTTGTTGAGAACTTTAAGTTTTGTCCACGTTAATTTATATGCTGGAAATTTTCTAAAAATTTTAATTCTATTACCATTTGCATGGAACATGTGCATATATGTTCAAAAAAATACTTTTCAGTGTTACTGAAACACAATTTTACCTACAATACATAAAGTGATAATAAGTCTAGATTATATTTCGGTGAGTTTGAACAAAACACAAATTTTTCTAGCAGTATAATTTAATGAATGGAGTAAAAGAAGTTCCCATGGATAAAAATGTTCTCATTGAAGAAGAACATTCATTTTTTTATGTGCCGTTAATTTCCCTGGATAAATGTTGCTTCATTATAATTTTAGGTGGAATAGCACAGAGAAAGTAAAACAATTGTACACTAATTTTATGTTTACATAATGTAAGATGCAAAGTTATTGTTAATCGAAAACATGCAAATGTTTCTATTCACATATTATGTATTTTACTGATGCTTTTATGAAATACACCATCTTTTTTGCTATTGGATTTTAAGATGATTTATTTCTTAGTGAAGTAAGTTTTGGATTGTTTGATTTTTACAATATGTACATGAAAATTAATTTCTTATGACAATCATGTAGAAACTTTAAAGTATGAATTCACTTTGGATATTGTTAATTTTAATAACATAATCCATATTGGAAGTGATATACTATTGTCAACTCCCGTTGGCCAACTTAATAAAAATCCTAAGGGCCAGAGAGATCCATTCGGAAATATTATAACAGGTTCTCTTCTGTATAAATATAATAAAACTGAAGTCATTATACCCTGTAAAAAAATTTTGATCAATATATATTTACTTTTTTTTTAGTACAAGAAACTGATAAAAATAGATATTCTTAACTTACGTTTAAAACTTTAACGGCAGTTGTGAATGAAAGTTGTAGTTTACTTATTGCTATTGATCTGGAGGTAACTGTAACAAAAAGTTTACTTCACTTACTATAATATGCTAAATATATAATCTTAAAAAATAAAACAAAAATTAATTACTTTGCTCTTTTACTTCAGCCTGTAATTTATTGTACTGCCGTTGCAGTTTTGCATATTTTGCAAACTCATCAACCATGGATATGCTATTCATCTCTTTTTCAAAGCGATTAATTTTTTTCGCAACTCTTGGTCTTGACTAGATTGTGGAAACCACCAAGTAGTTAACTGTAAAAATTATATCCATTGATAAAAAAAAATCTTAAATCCATAAATTAAAAACAGCAATAAAAATGCTTACTGTTTTAATGATTAACGAAGCGGTTGGACCCATCAGGCAGCACAATGTTGCCATTACAAATAGATACACCATTTTTAATTTTAAAACGTTTTCTTTTTGTTTTGCTTTATAAAAATCTACTAGTTCTATGATTTATAAACATTTCATTTATATTTTAAACTTTGAGGTTATAAATTTAAACGAACATTAAAGTAAATTGATGTCTTATAAAATTCACTTTTAGTACTAAATCTAAATTAATAAATAAAGAACGCGTATCACAACATTTTACATTTAATTTATGGCAACTAAAAATAAATATCATCGGAAAAGAGCAGATCCGATTTTTGCCCGTATCAAAATATTAGACTAAGAGCTAAGTAAACGTGGCGACCTCTGCTCCGTTTTATACTTCGTCAGCATTGTAAATTTGTAATGCATTTATGCACAAGTTCACAATGTACCGTCCACCAATACATACACGAAATATACAGGCAAACTTTGAGTTTGGACCGAAGTGCTTTTGAGGAGCTGCCAACTTTAGTGTCTCGCTCCTTGGCGCATGTCGCGCAGTTTTCAATACAACGGGCAACGCGGCGGACGCATCACGCTCGGACCGTATGATGCAATTTTGAGCCAGCTGACATTCATACGCAGAAAGCAGTGCAAGGATGTCTTTCCTCGACTTCTTCCGGAAGCTCTTCGGCAGAGGCACGACTGACGAACCGCCCTCGTACAGGTTAGACCTTCATTTTAGAAAAAAATTCAACTTTTCCTGGGCTTTGGTCTGTCCTCCTAGAAGCTTCTAGATTACTCTAGGATTTCGTTTTGTATGCAAGCTTTCTGTATACGTCAGTTACGAATGTTGTTTAAACTATTGTAACTATTGGTTTAGGTTCGACCAGGATCCAAGGTACACAGACAGCTTCAGAAACCCAATTTGGCAGATTGATGAGGATGACGATGATGTCAGTGACTTCAGGTATTTGTTTGTAGATTTATGATTAGTAACATGTAATTGAATCTTTAGTAATTTAGACATTTTTTTTATTCGATCAATAGCAGACAATCGAGGAATAGGTATCAGTTCCGAATCTTTAGCGATCCATTTGAAATGACAAGGTTTTTTGAGACACAGATGGATGATATGATGAGAAATTTCTTTGGATTTGATGGCTTTGGCAACTTCTTCAGTGGTAATTGGAGACTTTCTGGCAGTAAGTTATTTAATGAAATTTTCCTTTGCTTTGGAAATTTCTTTTTGACAAATGATTGATTCACATTTTGCAAATCAGACGATGATTTTATAAATGCACTGCCTATGCCTCCTGATAATCTACCAAGTGCAAAAGGACCCAGGGATGAAGTATTAAAGCCCTCTTATGATATGCCAAATTCATCATTTGGTTGTAAGTGTTTTACGAAAATAAAATATGTTTAGATTTTCAACATTTTTTATTTTTAGTGGATGAATTTACCAATATGATTCCATTGCCAGATAGGAAAAATGGAAAAAGTCCTTGTGATGAAGTATTGAAGCCTCGTTACGTAATGCCAGATATAAATACTGAAAAAGTAGATACAGACTTAGATGGAAAGTAAGTAAAGTAAGAGAATGTTTAAACATATTAAGTTTTTTATTTGAAAATTACATTATATGGTTTAATATTATTTTTCTAAATATTTTGTAGAATTAATTCCGAGCAGTTGGCAAAACTTTGGAAATCACCATCAAAAGATGTAACACCTCTTACACCACAATTTTCAATTCGCTCTTTTGGAAGTTCAGTTTCAACACAATTTGTTAGGAGACCAGATGGAAGTGTTGAACAGAAAAGGACAGTCCGAGATAGTGATGGTAATGAGGAAATTGTAGTAACGAGACAAATTGGTGACAAAGTACACACAATAACAACAAAAAAAATCGAAAGATGGTTCAGAAGTGAAATCTGAAGATATAGTTAACATGGATGAAAGTGAGTAAAATACTATTTTAGAAATAATTAAAATGCTATTTTCATTTCAATGTAATTTTATTGTTTTTATGTTGTAGGTGAACTCAAAGGATTCGATGAGAAATGGTCAAAAACAAATATTTCTCCAAACAAAAATAACGGAGACTTTCCATGGTCTAAGTTTTTTGGGCCTAAATTATAACAAAAATAAAATGATTTGGCGTTTTGACTTATTTCTGATGAATTTATAAATATGTAAATATATACCATTTTTTAGAATCTATAGGTGTTTATATAAATTTATAGTTACCATATTAGGAAATATAAAAAGACGTTGAATAACGATAGATTTCTTTATTATTCGTTTTTTTATAGTCTGTACACGTAAATTATTTACAATGATGATAAATCTCTTCTAAGCACGACCAAGTCTGCTCGTTTATGGAAAGGAGCGAGTTCCGACAATTATCTATATAAAAAAAAAACAACATTTACAACTTATATTGTTGAAATTAAAAGATTGCGAGAAAAATAAGAATACACAACACTGCACACAAATAAGGGTCAGTGAATTCAAACGCGCATCTAGTTTCAAACAATATTATTATGATAAATTAGATCTACGAACCATTTGTTTTTACTTAATATTTCTTGAAACGCAAATACAGGCTGTAGAATAAAATACTGCTAAAAATTGTGTTAATGTGACTAATTAAAATTGGTTAAAAAATAAAATTGAAAACAATTGCTGCATATATGTGTTTTAATAATTTTAAAGTTCATAAAGATTTTTATGAATACCTTTTGGGTGGTAAGTGAAACAATGCTTTTATGTATACCTAGTGAAATTAATTAAAATAGTTTAAACCTCTCTAACAATTTGCATAACAAATAATTGTGTATCATATTGTTTGCAAATATAAAATAGTATTGTCGTTATTCATTATAAATTTACACTTTCATGTTATTATAAAAATAGATTTACTACAGCCATTGATAATTAAGTTATTAGATGTTGAATAAAGTTTAACATAATCGATATTACAGAATTAAATAAATAGCAGAAGTTCGTAAATAAGTTGTTATCATCTACTGAATATTAGAACGGCCGGCTATTTCTTTTAACTTCCTTTGTAAAACTTTATGAATTTTATTGTGCAGTAATAATTGTAAAATAAAATAAAGTAGCAAGATGTGTGCAAGATCTCAATAAGAAATGCCAGTATATACTTAGAATACGAAAGAGTTTAATTCTCCACTTAATTTATACATAAATGACTATATTCATATGTTCATGACTCCTTAAAATTAAAAATTATCAAGTAAAATTATAAAATTTTATAACATTAAATTACAAGTACTTGAATGAATGAATTTATTTGAAAACTACAGAAGACGTTTTCTAGTTGCTTGTTCATACTTAAGATTCATCCACTAACAGCACTCTACCCTTAACAGAATCAATTTTTTTACTTTGTTTTCAATAAAATTTTTTAACCAGGACTTAATTGACTAAACAATACTTACAAATTTATAAGTTAATCGAAAAATAGACTTTTAGCAGGAACGCGTGTGTTTTGCGCTGTTTTATCATTCGCAACCGCGACTCAAATAAGCACACGCATGTTTTATAATTAACGCTCGTCTTAAACTTCGTTAACTTTTTTTTGTATATATACATCGCACGCGCTAACGCGTTCATCCTATATGTACAGGTCATTTATTTTTCCTTTTTTTTAAATGGCGAACGTAACACAGGTACGAGATTTCATTTTATTTTCAGACAACAAACACTTTCGTTTCCTTTATTACTTAATTTCGCATGATGGAAATTTCTCTGCTCTAAAGTCGATCGATGCTATTCGTATCTACAAATGACCTATAGCAAACAAGTAAATTATATATTACGACCTCAAAGTCCATGCTTCTTTGGACTGTCTTATCATTTTGTGTCACTTAGTTTCACCTTCTTAAAGTTTATCGTACATATTCTAATTTATTATTTTTTTCAGGAATGAATGAAAGTTCGCTGATGGCGAGAAATTCATTATTTTCTTTTTATATCGCAAACTTACGCATTGTTTAACAACTTTGGTTTTTTTATATAAAAAAGAAAAGTCATCGAAAATTAATTCTCAGGTGTAGAAAATGCGCTACTACACCGTGACGATAATTAAATTCGTTTACACAATGTATGAAAAATAAATTACCCGATTGATATTTTCACATTGTATTGAAACAATTTCAACTGTTCCAGACAGCACGCAATAATCATTACATCGCTTGTCTACCACGGTAAATGTACCACAGCTATGTGTTTACTCGAGTATATACATTATCTGTCATCGGAAGTTTTTCATTCTATTATTGAAAACTATGGTGGTGTTATGAAAATCAAATATGCACGCTCGTTTACTTCTAAAGCAATTCGAGACAAAAATTCATGAAATCATGTACAATTCATTGTGGATTACTCTTTTTTAAAATATTTATAGTTATATAAAAAATAAATATTTATAGGTGTATAAAACACAAGTAGATCGTAAAAAGTGCGTATGATTTACGTAGAGACGCATGAAACATGTGTAACAAGATTTGCGGTAATTTTTTAATGGAATTGTATTGTTTAAAAAGATGAATTGTACGTAATTGCACGTATTTTAAAAAATAATTGAGAAAACACACGTGAAAATACAAAAATTTATGAAGTGTATGTATAGTTGGCTAAAAAAAATTTCCAAAAATTTTCCAAAAATTTACATTGCCTCTTCTTGATTTTTATACAACTTTACGTACAATAATTAAAAGACCGATTTTCCTACTAACCATATACAATTATGCGCAGTAATAAATATCTTGTAACATTTTTTGCATTTTACAGTAAAAAAATTAATCCCGATTCATAAACAACTTTATTATAATAAACAAAATAAAAATAATAAAAAATACTTTTTCGTAGCGTATGCTAAATCCAACTTTGCCATACTTACAAGGAAAAAAAGATTAGAAGAATCGGTTCATTACAAGTTCTATCTGTATATAAATAGTTATAACGACAGTCGATTAGTTCGATATCCTTTTTACACGTCATCGCGAGGGAACAAGGAAGAATGAGGTGGTAGCTTGGCTTTTACGAATGTCGGCTTACATTATACATCGCAATACTCGCTCATAGCAAACGGACAAAAACTCCAATCATTCATCAGTAGGCCAAATTTCTTGCACGCCACGTTTTTCTCTTTATTTAGCATCGTTCAGTCTATCTTTAAATAGCCTTTGATATTATTTCTATGTAGCCACCCAGTACTTATTTCTTTGCCCTTCAAAAATTTTTTTTCCTATTTTCTTTTTATATTCATTTAGACAACCACTCTTATAGTCGGAGTGCATATGATGTTCTTTAATTTTAAATTTTCAAGAATGCATTGTGCATTGAAAATATTTTTATGTACTCTTATGATATAAAAGTCTATTAATATTATTTTTTTTAAAAAGCGAAAATGATTTCTAACAGAAGTGTAATTCTTCGTTTACATCTACTTACTTTCTAATAGTTACTTATTTGTTTAAAATTATACATTGTATCAAATAAGTAATCGCTTGTTATCTACATTAATAAGTAAAAGATATTAGATATTTTAACACTTTAAGTGTTTTATCTTATAATAAAATTTTATAACTTCACAAGTAAGTTATTTTTAAAACTCGTTCTTTTGATTATAGGTTCATAGACAATGTATCCAATTTCGATACAGTTATAAAAAGTACATAAAAATATTTGCAGCGTTTTGAATATTATGATTTGATTTGATACACTAAATTTTTTTATTGCATGTCAAGTGTTATGTAATAAAAATAAAAAGTGTAATAACAGTAACGAAGGTGTAGGGGAATCAGCTTCTATTCAACTCAAATTTCATAAATATGCTGAAATTCATAATTTTAATAAGTTCAGACCATATTTCGTACCCTACTTATTTGCTTTGAATGTGCATAAAACATTCCTCAATAATTCCAAAACAACAAAGTTTGTTATAGTTGTTAAAAGCTCGAAAATTTGTACCATAGCGCGATAATTATTGATTTAGCGAATAACGCGATTTAAAAAAATTTTCGATGCAAAAATTTTCCAATTTACCCCGAAAGAGCGGCATCATTGCTGCAAGGTATATTTGGTGGCTCGAATTTCGAAAAATTCACTCTCGGTGTTCACTCTTGACCAAAACCCTCGGTCTCCTCGATGGCGTAATTGAGCTTTTCCACCATTTGGTCGTAACTCTTGTAGGGCGGTAAGTCCAACCTATTGAAGCACGTGTGCGACCTCGGCAGCCACGTGTCTTTCCCGACTTTCTCGATGCAGAATCGCTGCGGACCGTTGCTCCCTGCAAAAATAATTCATTTAATACGCGAACAAAAAACACGTTGATAAAGAAAGGATCGATTATTAGGTGTAGGATAAAAAACCTTTCACGTGCAAATAGGGAATCTGTTGATGTTCGTAAAATTGAAAAAATGGAATTAGTTTTATTTAATGCTTTTAATTAAATTATATAATCGTAACTCACCCATTAATTCTGCAAATCCACCTACCGGAACTCTACATGTCCCGGTTACAAATTGTAGTAACCTTGCCCGTTTCTCGTTATCTGCTGCCCTGACAAACTGATAAATAAAACATGTTGTTATATTAATGGAAGAAAAAAATACAATTTGTTAAGCTCAATCTTTTCAAAACGTAAATCTTACCTGCCAGAACCAAAGTACTTGTTTACTATTGCGCGTATAATGCCTATAAATTGTATTTCTTTGCCAATCATCAACGTCGATCTCTTGCATACCGCATAGCATAAGTTCGAGTTCTCGCTCATCAAAATACTTTAACCATTCCAAAGGAACAACTGAATTGAATCCCTCCAAAAATGCTTTGGTTTGTTCCTCGATACCTCGTGTCATTCGCCATTCCGTCATTAACCTAATTAAGCATTCGCAATAAAAATTACAATAATATTAAAACAAACTTATTACATTTTGTGAAATATACCTTATATATTCTTCCTTATTGTCTTCAACAACTTTGATCTTATCACCTCCTTCCTTTAATTCGTGGTGTATCACTTGGCCGAGAATTTCGAAATCAACACTGTAATACAACTCAAGACCGCATTCATCAATATTGTTTTCTTTAATCCAAACAAGTGATTTATAAAATTCCGGGTCAATTGATTCAATATCTTTCATTATTAATTTTTTATTCAACATGCGTTTGTAGAAGGGCATTGTAAATCCACTATAAATGAATCGTCCGTGATAAAGCGCCTGGAATTGTACAATACAAAAATGAAATTTGAATGAATTAATTGTTATAATTGCAAAGCATGTAACTCACCATCGCTATAAATCTTCCAATGAACTTAAAATAATTCAAATGATCAGGGTTTACATAAGATGCCGGATTTATTTGTAAACTATAGTTACTTTTGTTAGCATATTCGAAAAGGCAATACATAGGATTCAGAACTTCATGACTTAAGAGGAAGAACCATTCTCTGTTAAAATTTTAATAATACAACAAAAAAATTAGTTTCATTATTTGTATTGTATAGTATGAAGTAAAAATCTATGTTTTATTATCGTACCTTGAAACACCGCCATAATCTAAACCTTCTTCTCCTTTAAAAATTATGTACAATCTACGTCTAAGAGCAAAAGCTTCAGCATTCATTATTTGGTGATAAGAGTCTTCAAACAACGTTTGTCGGCTAACGCTGATTTTAATATGGTTCGGAAAAGCGTTTGTTTGACATAAAAAGCGAAATTGCGAGAGTTTCCAACGGAATGACCTCTCATATGCTCTTGGCACTCGACACATTCCTTTCGGTCTGTAACAATGTTACATTGATATAAAAAATGTTTAGACTTAAATAAAAAACATTATAATATTTCATAAAAATAAAAATTTTACCCTTTAGGAGCTCCTGGCCTTGGATCCTGAAACGTCGTCGTTCTTGTATTGTGATCGACGAAATAGCGTACACCATCCTCAGTTAACCGGATTTCCCAACCATCAGGTAACGGGGGCTCATCCAACGTTTCTTGCCCTTGTGTTCGAGGGATCCTCCCATTGAGTCGTACGATTTTTTTGGTTTACATAATACACACGACCTTCTGGTTGTCTGCGTCGCTCCCAACCAGCAGGTAATGGACCCAATCCATCATCTTCCTCAGCTGTTGACGTCAATGGTCCTGCCGCCATTGCTTGATGGGACTGTAATAAAACATTTTCCACTTTAGATTTTGGTCAGTAGAATTTTTAAGATTAATACGAATTTAATAAAAAACACTGACTTGTGGATATAGGAAACGTTGATTTCCTTGTTGAACGACGTATTGCCTTTCTCCTTGCCATTGCTGGAAATGCTGTAGTCTTTCAGTGTTTGGCCTTTGCCATGTAGTGCTTCTTGTATTGTGGTCTACGTAATAAATTCGACCACGCATATCTCGACGTACTTCCCAACCTGGTGGCAGAGGCTGTGGCCTCTCCCAAGAAGTACTACGTGTATTATGATCAACATAATACCTACAAGAATTAGTAAAATAAAATTTTTCTTTAGAAAATGTAATGAACTTTAAATGGTATTGATGTTTATTTGATGAAATCACTTGTATTTACCTTCTGCCATACACATCGTATCTCATTTCCCAACCAGCTGGTAGCGGTTCCTCCTGCGGTTGACTTTCAGCTTGATTGGGCATATTAGAAGAACATGGCTGAGCAGAAGGTCTGATCATTGGCTCTGGAGCTACATTGTTAGCTGCAGCATTATTGTGATTAATCGCGGTTCCATTCGGAAAAAACGGAGTGTACACAGCCACAGCTCTGCTGCTACTTGATTCGCTTTCTGGTTGTACAGAATTATTGCAGTCTTGAAAGTTATTTGACGAATTGCGATACGACATCAATTGTGGCATCTGAGATGGTGCTGCATTTTCGGAGCCTTGAGATCGCATACGCGCTCGAACACCACCATTTAGAATGCTGTGATTACTTGCACTGTCACTATTCACAGTACCTACAAGATAATGAAAATGAAAAATTAATTTCTTAATAAATATGTATCTTAATTTATATAGCAACCTGCATTAGTCATATTAATTACATAATATTCCATTAGCTGATTTTTGTATTGAGTATACATTACAATATAACTTACTAAGAGGTACTGTGGTTGAATTTGACGGAGGCAAAGCCATTTGTCTTGAGTTAGTTACACTGAGGTCTGGTCTTAAATGGTCTTGTCTTAGATGATGAGGCGGATCTACTGTGCTCATATCTATCCTAAGCCTATCAAATAATGTAATTAAATCACCAACTTTAGTTCCACAGTAACTATGTTTATTTCCCGACTCCAAATCTAAGGTAAGTTCCAAATTTTCCAGTTTCCCATTATAGTGTAAAAGAATATCGTAAAGAGAAATTCTTTTTTCTCCAATCAATGTATCTTTCCGAAATGAACTGTGATCCAGAAGACGAAAATGAAGTTGAGAGTATGGTGTGACTAACACTGTAAATTTTTCGTTCCATTTTGGTTGAAGAGTGGACTTGGAAACTTCAGTTTTCCTAGGACTCTTATCATCAATCGAAAACTCTATATAAGGATTCGGTTTTAAAAAGGAAAAACTTCTTAGAGATGCTACTTCAACTAAAAAATAAAAATATTATCCATTAGCCACTTAATAAATAAAGAAATAAAGTTCAATATTTGATATGATCATAAAATGATTAATTATCATGATAAAGATTATTGAGAACAAAAACAGTCTAATAAATTAAATGACTTCAGTTACATAACATACTGAATTCTTTAATATATCATTTTGATGCTCTCAACAAACCAAATTTTATTATTGGTTATTCTTCAAAATTAGGTTATTTAAGTTGATACTTTATTTAATTTATTTTATCTGTACATTTGTATAAGAATTTCAGTTTAATTCATTAAGGGATAAAACCTTGGAAAGTAATTTAAGTGATATTAATTTGTTAGTAGTATAAACTTTAATAATTTTTGTAATTTTGTAGTTGTATTAGCCTAAAAAAATTTGAATTGAAAATGTCATACTTAAATGTGCAGTTTAATTAGAATGTTTTTTTAAATTCATAAAAACAAAGTTTTAATTTGTATGTTTTAAAAAAAATATAACTACTGTTTAAGCAAATGTAATAATATAAAGAATTACAGTCAAATAACATTAAATTTTATATTATTTTTATTATTTCTCTGTTTTTATTTTCAAGCAGAATGGTATCATCAGAGTTGACAAGATAAAAATTTTCTAAATAAATAAATACTCCGCAGAAAATTTTTTCAAAGATTAAAAATTTCAAATGTGGTGATGCAACTTTAAGGAAAATGTCAACTGTGATGAAAACTGATTCATTTTTTAAATCTTTTATGCATAAAGCAAGAATTCCTTGAAAATGAGTAAAATAAAATTTTCCTTACTAGCTATGCTTAGCTGATAAAATCCAGGAGCTGCTGACTCCTCTTCGCAATTAGACATTTTAATACTTTATTCGGATAAGTATTGCAATTTACCGGAAATTACTCATATTACTTTGCTCTTGCACTTTTGCTGCAGCCTGAAACACAATCATGTATTTTATCACTATCTAAGTTCCGGTCATTTCTCAGCTTATGCTCTCCTTCCATATTTCAGTTTAATCTCATATATTCCACACAAAGAGGTATCTCTAGTCGATGTATTCCACAAAGACTCCCTACAAATAATATGCGCTCAACATTGCATACTCCTCAACAAAAGAGTGTACCTCGACCCAAACCCACTGCATTTGATTAAACCGCATTGACACGAAAGTCCATTCCCCACTTGTCACCAGTCATTGACACCCGATGCAAATAAGCAGCTCAGAAAGGATTGTCCTCAAACGAAAATTTCTCATGCACGAGGCGTTTTTCTCCCCTCGCTCCCCCGCACATCGATTAAACGACACACGTTACAACTCCGCTCCGAAAAAGCATCCCATCACATGACAAGCTCCCGCCCAGGCGTGCACAGTGGTCGCAAAGTAGCGCCGATAAAATCGCGGGGGAGGCTCGCCGCTCCGAGAACGTAAAAAAAAAAAAGGAAAAAACAGAAACAACCAGGCAAAACTCACACACACGGAGTGTCGCGCCACACGGACCTCCTCGATGGAGCCCGCGACTCGTGGCTCGTCGAGGCCCACACGCATATATACACACCCGCAGCAAAGTACACACACCCACTGTATCCTCGGCTCGTCGCGGGCGGCGAACCTAGACAAGCGTGGCCGGGGCCCTGGCAGGCTGGGCGGCTCGGGAAAGGCAGGCGCGCGGGAGACGACGTGCTGCTGGGCCAGCGGCGGGTCGCACTCGCATGTCCGCACTGGAATCGGCGCTCACGAGGGAGCGGCTCCCCTGGCCTCGGTGTCGCTCTGACGAGGGCCTCCCTCGCGGGTGCTCGCTGCTGCTCGAGGACACACGCGCACTCACACGCTGGCTGGCGCCGATCAACGCGAATGCCACTTCTTTACCATCCTCGCTCCTCGGCCACCATCTTGCCTATGTGCACTGGTGTGTCTACTGTCTATGTAACGTCAACTCAACCTTGCGCGCGTGTACACACTGCCGCCGGATCGCGCTGTGCGTGTGACACCAGCGCGAGTCTATAAGCCCGTGTTTTCGTTGTACCGAGCGGAGATAGGTCGGCGAGTGTGTGAGTGTGACATTACGGCCGCGCAGTTCTGCGAGCTTGGTGCCGATGATGATGGATATTACTGTGGTAGGCTCGTAGGCAGTTATATTGCGACTGTGTGCGAGGTACCTATCGGAGATACAGCGGCGAGGAGGATGGTTTTTACGCGCGGCGCGTCTGCTTTGGCGCCATATTTTCACGAATTTTGGCTTTTAGTTTATCTGTGTACTGATGTCGTATCGGTGATTCGTCGCTGATGATACGTCACGAAGCTTTAAATGAAGTGTAGGTATCGTCGGTGTACATTTGCGCGATATCAAGCTATCGAACGATTCTTGTTATTGTACGTATATATAAAACGTATAGGTACGCACATTAAATTTTGAGTGGCTCATTAATAATGAACATTTTAATGATTTTTCTATGAATAGGATGAGACTTAAAATAAAAATTAGTAAGCCAATTGATGAGTTTTTTTGTACTAATGAAAAAACAAGATGAGAAATGAGTCGTAAAATAGAAATTATAAAGTAATATTTTGTTGTTTCATGGAAGCGTTTGATGTATATCGGTGAAAGCGTATCACTTATTGATCTTTCATAAAGGAAAGTCGAAGTATAGGTATGAGGCTTTATTTTTTACAGGTGTAATAATAAGTTTCTACTTTGCATATAAGAATGATTGGAATCGCGCACTCCGTTTGTTTGGAGTCGCGGTGGGAACCTTCCTTATCGACGCACTCTCCTTTTTTCACGGGGTTGTCAAAACAGTCGAGTGCTTTCGAACACGTGCTTCTATTTTCGCAATGAAAAATGGGTGTTGAATCAAAAGTTGAGTGTTTAATTGTGGACACCAGTGCGTTCATTAAAAATGCAGCTTTACAGGTAATAATTTCCCTTTTTTTTACTTTATTTTTCTCTTGTATTGACTGATTTTACGAGAATATTTTAGGTTAGTTACGTGTTTGACATATTTATGAGTAAAGTGCTTTGTACTGTTAAGATTTAATGACTGATTAAATGTGTTTTAAGGATATTGGACATAAAATAATAACAGAGCCTGCAGTGTTGAATGAGATCAAGAGCAAAAGGCAGCTAAAACGATTGGTTGTGCTTCCGTACGATCTAGAGGTTAAGGAAGCTTACCCAGAAGACATTAAATTTGGTACTTTTTTGGAATAATAATCAATTAAACTAAATTGTATCAGAAATAATATTAATTGTTTGTTTAGTTACTGAATTTGCGAAGAAAACTGGCGACTATACAAGTCTCTCGGCTACTGACATTAAAGTTATTGCACTCACTTATCGATATGAGAGAGAAAAGCTGGGAATAAATCATTTAAAAACAGAACCAGAAAAAAATAAACAAGTAGTTGATAGCAGTGTTAAGAATCCAGAAGATCAGCAAAAAAATTTGGTTGGATGGTATATGCCAGAAGGAAATGTAAGTTGTAAAAAGAATTATATTTTCTTTTATTTTTAAATATTCAAGTTATATTTTTTCAATTATTGTTCTTATAAATTTTTCTATTCAAAGGAGGAGGATGAAGAAGAGAGCTCTAAAGAATACAGTGACACTGAAAACGATAATAAAAGTAATAATGATAATGAAGAGACTAAAGAAAAAGCTGATAATTCTTCAGCTAACAAACCTAGGACAAAAAGTGAATGCTCAACTTCCTCAAGTGTAGATAATCAAGATTTAGTAACTGCTAATGATGCAAGTGAAAATAGTCCGTCAGAATCTGACTATGATACCGCTGCTTCTGTAGAAGAGAAACCTGAAGTAGATGATCTGAACAAAAAGTTTGAAAAATTAAATTGTGATCCAACTGAATTGAAAGTTGATATTGGTGGTGATTTAACTATTGATGATATTCTTAAACCAGTAAAAAATGATGAACAAGAAGATGAGGGAGTGGATTCACAAAATCAAGAGGATGATGGCAATGATGAAGAAGAGGAAGATGAGCAGTACAATGCAGATGATGATGAAGATGATAATAATGATGGATGGATAACTCCTAGTATGATATTCAAGGCTAATTAATTATTCTATTATTAATAAAATATTATTTTAAGAGATTTTTAAATAACGCAATGTTTTTGTGCTCTAGGAAATATTAAAGATGTCAGGAAGCAGATGGATTCTGATGTAGTAAAGGATAAACCTGCAGTGGTTGCATGTTTAACAATGGACTATGCTATGCAAAACGTTCTAATGCAAATAGGATTAAACGTTGCTTCATTGGAAGGTAAAGTTATCAAACAAATGAGAACATTCATTTTACGCTGTTATGCCTGCTTCAAAACTACGGGACTCGTCACGAAACTATTTTGTCCTTACTGTGGAAATAAGACTTTGAAAAAAGTCGCTGTCTCCTTAGACGATGAAGGAAAACAACAAATTCACATTAATTTCAAAAAACCTCTTACTGCCAGAGGCAAAAAGGTAACATTAAATATTTTTGTTGTAATTTAATATTTACATCTTTTAATTACCACATTAATTTTTATTGCATTCATTTCTATTGTAGTTCTCACTCCCAACGTTTCAAGGTGGTAAGCACGCATGTAATCCGATGCTTTTTGAAGATCAACCGTTACCTGATCAAAGACCAACTAAACTGGGTCGAACTAAAAATGATCCTTTAAATGAAGATTACATTGCTGGATATTCGCCTTTCGTAATGCGCGATGTCAATTCAAGGGCGGCAATGCTCGGTATTAAATCGGGCAGTACAGTCAAGCACTGGATGAGGAAAAACCCAAATGAAGTTAGAAAACACAGGAAATGAATCTTTTTTTATACTACTATTCAATTACTCTTTATTTCATTACATTTTTTCGCTGTATTTCCATCTTGTAAATATTTTTACGAGACACTTCTTTTAAGTGATGCATTTAACACAAAATCAAATTCATACTTTGTTTAGTGATTAAAGTATGGCAAGATATGAAAACAAGTGTAAATAAATTTTCAAAAAATTTTAAAAGTATTACAGCTTTGCTGATTTATAAAACTTATTTCTTACTTCTCGCATGTGAAATTTATATTTGCAAACATAATCTTAAGGTGGACAAATTAATTCAATGGTTCAATTGTTAACTTCTTGCGCAAATAATTTTGGAAAAGAAATGTTTAAAATAGCAAAATGTTTGCTCCAGGTGAGGCTCGAACTCACGACCTTAAGATTATGAGACTTACGCGCTGCCTACTGCGCCACTGAAGCGATGGGGGTGCAAAAAGACCATGCCCAAAAATTGCTGCTTTTTAATTAAATTATCAGTTGCACTTCAGTTAATCTTTACCCGAAAGAAACTTTATATGTTATTCAGTTTTTTCTGCGTTGAATCGTATTATGAATTGTAAAATTTAAAGTTCTAGAAAGCTTTTGCGAGTATTACGTCTACGAGTCAGTCATGAATGTTTTAAAATTCATGCATTGTTTGCAGAATTAGCAATGTAACTTGATGCAAGTGAACCAAAAGTTGTAAATCGATTTGCGTGAAACATCATTGCATCATTCCTCTGCATTCATCAGCATACTTAAGCCCATTTCGAAGCGCAAATGCATCTCTATAAAAAGAAGAATGAGACAAAAAAAGGAACTAGAGTGCGCCATAAAAACGGACTCTTCAATTGCGTCCAGCGCTCGGCTCGGCGCGCCTTCAACGAAGAGAATATAATCCATCGGGCAGAAAGTAGGCCCTGATACGCTGCCAGAAAATATCTTCGCAGCCCTTAGAGCTCGCGATGCACGGCCTGCAGCTTGCTCCGGTTTTAAGATTAAATGATTTGTTCTTGGCTGGCGAGGCGGTGTCTGTTTTGCATTTTGTAAAGTGTAATATTTTTTTATGTCAAATTTTAAACGTTCCGTTTTTCTTTTAGGTGAGAATTTTTTTATTGTTTGTATTGCGGAAGTTGAAAAGATCATAACGGCGGTATTTAGAAGATCGTTAAAGAATAAATTAATGTTTGAATGATTATGACGTTTTAATGTTCTGTTGTTTGAGTGTTCTAATTTATAAATTATCTGTTCATTTATAAAGCTATTATAATGGTACGCTTATTGCAACGTAGAAACTTAAAATTTTAATTACTGTTCTGTTATAATTAAGTACTAACGCTGTTTTCTCTGTATTTATTTATGATTTAACAATTGTTAGTTCTTATATCTGAAAAGGAATTACTCGCAAAATTTTTTAAAAAGTATTCAGAGAATTAAAATTTTTTATATTATTTAGAATTGAATTATTAAAAATATTTCAATCAATTAATCGATTTTTAAAAATAGAACATTGAAACGTCGGCCGCTCACTTAATTTAAAACAGGTTTTTAACAAGGACTATTTCCATCGGAAGCCCAAAAAGAGCGCAGAACAGCCTCAAATTATCCAATTCGGTAGCAGAAGTCAATTTATAAGTAAATCAAGGAAACTCGCTCGACCTTGAGCGTTTCAAGTGCAGCCGGACGAAAATTGTGCTTCCTCGAGGAACAATTTTAACGAAAGATCGTGGAAAATGAAGTATAACTACACTTACCCATAATAAATCCTCATTTTTTAATTTTTTTAAACTTTCAAAAAGGCGATGCCATGTTCTTTTATTTTTATCTGTACTTATTATTTGTTTTTTTTTTCTTAAAAATTTACGAAGTTATACAAGATATGCAAAAAATAAAGTAAAGACAGATAAAAGACAAAATCGAATCTCTTTTGAAATTTAAAAGAAAACTTAAAAAATTGATTTCAGATAAGGATATATAAGTATAGCTACGTCAGCTTCCTTATTTCTATAAATCTGTACGCAAAAGGACTTTAGTCCGTTAATTTTCGAATACATAAATAAGTAAATAAAAAAAAAAAAAATTTTATAAAGTTTACAAATTTTTATAGTATTTTATAAAATAATTTCCACGGGGTATAATATATGTAGATACATATGTATATAAATATGTATATACATTTTATTAAATTACTTAATTCTGTACACACTACAGAAAGTCAAATCGAAAACTCTTGTTAATTAGCATTAGCACACAGATCACATTATACCGTTTTCGTTTTTGTAAAATTTTAACAATAAGTAAAAACAATAAAAGAGTTTATACATATAATAGTTTAAGGAGCTTTATAATCCGGACCAGCAATTTATTTTTATAGTAAACAAATGACAACAGGAAATTTATTTTCCTTTACTTTTGGTAATACAACGTATTTCACTCCGGAATAAATAAATAAAAAATAAATAAATGCGCGAAAAAGTGCGCCGACTGCTCCGAATCCCCATGCGTTCCGGCGACTCAGCTGTTCGGCAGTGCGCGCGCACTTCCGCCTTGCCTCGCGCTCCCCGCACAGCTCCGCTCGCGCCTGCCTGCCTGCAGTCTCCTTCATCAGCACGTCGGCGGCGGGCCGCGATACATCACGCCTCCGCGACCGTCGGTCCACGCGCCGAGAGTCCAGAAGCGCGACGAGGACCCCGCGGGCGGATCATGCTGTGCCCCGAGGTCTGGAACTTCGAGGCCCCGCAGCACCGATTCGAGCAGCGCGAGGGTCGACTCCTCGGCCCGGAGGCGGAGGAGGAGGAGAAGGCAGCGACGGAGGCGATTAAGTCGCATTACCTCAATCACTCGGTGAGTGCGCGGATAACCATAACACGCGCACTCGGCGTCTTTTTTTTTATCGCCGCGCTGCGGATTTTCCGCGCGCGCGGCCGAAAAAAGCGACGTGGTGGGGTGCGCGCGGTGTGCAAGTAGTCGCGGCCTGGCGTCGCGCGGCTCATTGCGCTTTTGCGCCTCGGGCCTGGCGCAGAGGAGTGCAAACTTAATAGTCGCGCGACGTCGTCCGTCACTCGGAGCACATGTGCTCGCCTCGACCACGGGAATATAGGTAAATATACCTGCGCACCGTGCGTACGCATCCGTTTTTGTTTTTCACGAAATAATACTCGCTCGTCTTTTTGTTTTGATTTTTTTTTTTTTTTGCAATTCTCCCGAGGTTTCGGAGAGCGTACGTGCGCTCCTTTCGAGTTCGACGTACGGCGACGGTGACGAGTGTCGTCGGTGCATCGAGGCGCGCGTGTGCGTAGGTGCGTGCATTCGAATTAACGTGCGCTTTGTTCGAATTGACAATGGCAGGTAGGATAGGTTCTTTTTCTGTTTTTTTTTTTTTTGCTTCATTCTTCGGTGTTGGTCGGAGGGGGGACGTTGCGAAAGGCTCGATTTACCGTCGCGCTCTTTGTTTTCATTTCTTTCTTTGTGCGACGGCGATTCGCGATTCGATAGTGTTCGATAAGAGACTGGCGATCTTTTGTTGGTCGTTGGATTTTTATGAGCTCGCCTCGAGCATTTTGGCAGGCGCTTGTTGACTCTTTGGAACAGCTGTCACTGCGCGGACGGACTTTAAAAGTGGCGATTTAAATACGAGCGGTTCGCTGTTTGCGCTGGTTCGACCTTTTGTGTGGCCGATTTTTAAGTTGTAAAATTTCCTTTTGGTCAGGAATAGTACGTTTTTTTTGTACCCTTTTGAATTTGAAATAAATGCAAAAAGCTTGCGACTACAGTGTTGGCCTTGAGAAGTAAAGGAAATGTAGATTTTAATTTGCATTGACGATTCAATTGTATTAACATTGTTTATTACATTTTTAGACAATATGAGTATTCTAAGAATAGCTTCTGAATTGTTCATTATTGTTTCATTCCATTGTGAATGAAGTATTTCGTATTTACATGGGTTTGGTTTCATTATTTTAACGTTAATTCATTTCTTGCATGACTACTTACCGGCAGTCTATCATTTTTTCAATTGCTAAGTTGTGCACTATGCATTAACATAGGCAACGCATAATAAACTTTCTAAAGCCAATGAAAACTTTCTCCACTTATTGACAATTTACTCCCATTTTTTTTAGTTTCCAAAACTAATTATGAACGCTAGATTAAACAAATGAATGAACTCTTTACTTTGAATAATTTCAGTGCATCAATATTTATGATAATTTATGAGTTTTTTCTTCAGAGCAATTATAGAATCACTATTTTTTTTAACTTTACAACATGCTATCCATTATTAATGTCAATACTATATTTTCTGTGTTAATTCAATTATTTAATTGTTTGACGTAAGAAACTGCTATACATTTAAAGTATATTTGTGTAATTTCGTAATCATTTTGGATGTTGGCCAGGTGTCTGTGGTGCTTCCCAACATAAGCAGCATTCCGGAAAGTTTTGACGAAAACGTTTTAGAAGACAGTGATTACTATCGAGTTGATGGCCTCCGTACTGTTGAACTGGTCAACAAAGAATTTATTGAGTCATTTATCAAAAAAGGTAAGCACTTCCGTTTTATTGATTCTTATTTTTAACTTACATTGAACGAGAAGTTAAAATTCAAAGACTGACAATTCTTTAATTGTATAAGAGGTTTGGAATATTTCAATTCGAGTTAAACAAATATTTAGAAATAAGAAAATAAAATAAAATAATTATTTTTTTTTATTGAAATTGATTAATTATTTTCTTTTTTAGGAGAACTCACATTGTTGACAGTAGGAAGAAGAATAGATCTTGAAGACATAGCTGCGATAACTCCCACAGGTCAATTGATACTTAGTTTGGTGCGAGAAAGTTACCAAAAATTTGGTATAGAAGGGAAACCTACATATTTTGATCGCAAAGAACACTCACGATATGGTAAGTCACTAGAGCCAGCATAAATGTAATCTAAAAAGCAAAAGAAATGCCTAAAAAACACCAAATACCCTCTCTGCGAGACTTAGCCTTGAAATCCGTGGGAGAATATGTCACTGCCTTTGGCAAGCGCATTATGAAGCATATATCGAAGCTATCTGCAGTGGACTCCAACGAGGCACAATCCTACCTTAACGCACTTCTGCTCTCCATGAGACAGCAATTAAGTTCCAATGTGCCATGGCATTTATACGACAGGATGGCTCAAGAAACTCTCCTAGCCATAAGGAATCTAATCGACGAGTTGAAGAATGCATACACGGAGCGATCGACGTGCGCCTTCCTACTGGAGATAAATGTTGCTGTAAATTTAACTCGAGTGATCGTTCATCCAAATTTAAAGCGCATCGAATTTAGCGTCTGGCCGAAGATAATGCGTCATACGCTTTACGACACGCTAATCGACATGAACGGCTTGGAGGTACTCGACTTGGGCTCCGGCTCGGTCGGCTGGAAGACCTCCGACATCGAAAAAATCATCGTCTCGGCGATGAGCAGCATGAAAAATCTCACCTCCTTCACGCTCTGCTTCGACTGCACGGACAACGTGATCGCGGCCGCCTGTCAGAATTGCCCGAAGCTCCAAAAGCTCGACGTGACTGCGTCTCGCTCCGTCACGGACCGCAGCGTCGCCTTCCTACTCAAGTGCCAGCAGCTGAGGGAGATAAAGCTCCTCAGCACTTCGGTGTCGGTGCCAGGCTACGCGAACCTGCTGCTGAACCACCCGTGCCTCGAAGACATCGGCCGCTACGACATGTTTGGCATTGCCCTCGAATACATTCAGCGCAGTGTCGACAACTTCGACAAGTCCTTCCGCCTGCGGTCCTTCGAGTGCCGCAACATGAACATGTCGCAGCTCTACCTCCTCATCGAGATGTGCCCCTACATAAGCAGCCTGTCGATACTGCGCGATGAGCGAATCGACAACCTGGCCATCCTGGCCTCTCTCACTGATCTCAAGGAACTAAAGCTACTCTCCTGCGACTATTATGTAAATAGAGTGCAGGTGCTGCTGGAGATAATTGGCTGCAACCTCGTCAGCTTGCACCTGGAACACGTCGGCGAGATCGATCTCAGCGCGCTTATCGGCATCAGCCAGTTTTGCCCGAATTTGCGCAGCCTTGTATTCTACAATTGCGAGTTTCTGGCGGTCACCTCGGCGAGGCACCGCAAGCTCCTGGTTCCGCCGTTCAAGCACCTGGACAGGCTCAAGTGCGTTGTCGACTGTGCGGACGCCCACCTCGAGTTCATCCTGTCGCACTGCGTGAACGTCAGGTCGATACACCTGGGCGCCTCCACGGGCATCGGCGATGCTACTTTGCGTCGGGTTTTCGCGAAGAACCGGATGGAGAAGCTGGAGGAACTGAAGATTTTGTATAGCGTTGATTTATCCATGAGCACTGTAATGCTGCTAATGCAGAACTGCGAGAATCTCAGGCGACTATCCGAGCTCGAGAGCTGGTACGGCATCACGCCTCAGGAACTCGACGCTTTCCGCGAAGAGCTGCGAATTAAGAACGTCGACCTGGACACCAGTCCGACTCTGTCGTACGCATGAGCTTCCTCAGCGCCGCTCGGAGATATTACAGATGTTTTAAAAAGTAAATTTTTTCATCAACTTTTCCTTTCATTTTGCCACCATCGAAGTACCCTCGCTGCTCGTAGGAGAGCAGACTTTTTTTGAAAGAAGCAACTTTTCAATGCGGTAGCAATAACAATTTTTGCTAAGGAATTTAGAAGCTTGATATACGTAGTTTTTTTCGACGGAGGAAGTACATTTAGATACGACTGTTTTGAAGAAATAACATTCGCACTTATTTTTCCATGGGACTTTATAAAAAGCAACTTACGAAGAAAGTATTTTTTTAACATTTTAAATAAGCAATAAAACTTGCGGAGGCTCCTTTTCTAGTGTTACGATTTTTTCTTAAGTTTCTCATTCATCATCTTTCTTTTTTTGTATTAAATTTATTTTACAAAATATTTTCTTTATGACATTTGCTCTCCGGAGTAGACTATTTTTTAAACACTTTTTTTATGTTCGTTGTTTTTTTTACCGGTCTTTCGCAAGTTGTGACAATCGATTTGAAAGATGAAAATTTAACCCCTGGCAAGAAATACTATGAAAGGATACGTAACAGTCTGGATAAGCTGCCTGAACTGACCTTCGATGCCATACTGTCATGGGATCCCCCAGGTAAATTTCATTTTAGACGTTAGTCATTAAAATTTTTTTATCAATACAAAATTTAGAATAACCGAACTTTTACGATGTTCAAATTATTAACTATTAATACAATTTTTTTAGAGGAAAAACTGTGTCCTTCATCGGTAGCGTCTTGGTTTCACAAACGCGGTTACTCGGTGTCGGTGTGTCATCAACAGATCATTCGACGAGTTCAATACACAGTAGAGATTCCATTACTTGAAGATCAACAAAAATCGGAACAGTTTTTTGAGTGGCTTGGAATTCTTAGTGTCGGTGGCAATTTGTAAGTTAAAGTTTTATATTTATTTTTTTGTTAATTTTGTTTAGTGCTTAAATTTTTTTACTAAAAATGGTTTGTTTGAATGATAGTACAAAACATCTGTAAAACTAGACTCGACGATATTTAATGCCATTGCCTTGTGAATCATACCTGTAGAGTCGTTAACTGCAATTGAAAAAAGTTAAAAACTATTCCATTATTTTGATGAAGTTAATACCCCTGTAAGAAATGGAATGGTTGCTCTACTTTTAAAGTGGACAAGCAAGTTACAATGATTCTAAGAAATTAACCACTTTATGTATTGCTTTTTTTGCTCATTGAGTTGACATTAATTGGACCAATTACACTTTTAGTACTTAAAAATTGTATCCACCGATCATTAAACATAATTACATAACGAAAATTTTTATAACTTATCAATAAAATGTTAACAGAGAAAACGACGGCAAGGAGGAGAGTCAGTACGTTAGTTCGTACAAATGTCCAACTCCGAGTATGCAGGTTGGGCAGGTTCAGTACCTGCAATTAACAGGCTTCTTCACGCGCCGAAAAATCGAGCAAATCTACGGCACTTTGAAGGATTTCGCGATGTCAAATAAATTGACCATGCCGTGGTGCAGTATTGATGTTCAGGGCTTCTATGATAGTCCCGTAAGTTGGGGTCTGAAGGAACACAACTTTTACACAGACGGAGACAATAGCTACACGCTCGTACTGCGTCCTAACACAGACGGGTATATTTTGCGAAGGAGTTTAAGCTCAAATAACAAGCCAAAAATTACGCAGTAACACAAAGTCTTTTTTTATCTAGAACTTTGTATTTTGTACGTGTACATAATTATACAATCAAAAATATGAGAAAAATCGCATACACACGCAGTATGTATTCTCTTTATAATAATTATGCATAAATCATTCATCTATTTTCTCTGTGGCTGTGTTAAGAATAAAGGTTTTTCAATACTTTGGAATTTTGACGTTTTCTTACGCTTATTTTTTAATCATGCTCGAAGGATGGCACTCCGAAAAATTGTAAGTTTCTAAATTCTTTAATTAGACAAATCAAAATGTTCGAGAAAATTTATCAATTATATTTCATTAAAATGTACAATTCATAAATTATTCAAACGATATTCACAAACATTGTAAAATTTGATGCATTTTTAAATAATAATGGATTGGCATCCTTCTTCGTAATACATTGCACTAATACTGCTTATAAAAGCAAAAACATGTAAAAAAAATATTAACAAATTAAGCTAGTTTAAATTATTATGATGACGACTAACAATAACGAAAAAGTGCTGGAATGTGGCGACTTCTGCGTATTCCTAAAATTTTTGTTCTCTTGAAGGCGTGCAAAACATTTGCAATTTTCAGATGCTCTTCATTGCTGAATATTTTTCGCATTTTTTAGATTTTTTTTGAGCGCGTTGTTCTTAACGATGCTTTGCTTTGACTCAGCAAGGCTCGCTGACTAGTTGCACAATAAATAATCTTAATAATATTTCAAGAATTAACGATTCTTGAAAGTAAATGGAACATAAATTCACCCCTTTATGGCAAGTCTTCATATGACTATATTTGGTGGTTCAGTGTCAAATTTGAATTTCGAACTGTGGTACAGGTCTTCTATACCAGAGCCCATGGATAGCCGCGATTTTGATGAAGCCATTAATTCACAAATGTCATCCAAATCTCGACTGTACCTATTTTAGAACCATATTTTATTATCTACGTTTTATAAAATAAATCTAAATTTATGATGCTTCTAAAGCTTACCGGCTTACTGGTCGACTGAAAGTTTCTGAAGATCCTGACGAGGCTCTCGCTGCAGACTCTCCATCATCTATATTTAAAGTAGTATTAGTGTCTAACAATCATGAATAACGAAAATTTAAATAAATTTTATATTTTACTTCAGGAGTTTAATTTTTGCTTTCTTTAACAAGTTAGATATAAAAAAATAACGATGTAATTTAAAAATTCATCAAGTATTTAATTTGTTTCGAATACTTTTGTTTGTATACCTGAAGGAAACAGCATGGTGTGCTTAAGTAAATCTCCACTTGCAAAAGGAGCAAGACTATCGTCTTCTTCTTCTGGAGGAGGCAAACTACTAGCAGTCATGGTATCTGTATTTATTGATTCAACCATATCCAACCATTGCTGATTATGTGATCTGAATTTTTCCACTTTTATTCGTGCAGCCCAATCTTTATCACACAGCTAAATATTTTTAAAAATCAGAAAAAATATATACAGTGATTTTAGTATTTACTTTAAAATCATTTAGTTCGTCGTTTAAATAATATAATTTAACTTACTGCAATCACATCTAAGCATGCATCACAGATTTTTCTTATGGCGGGATTCTTGTCATGCATCAGATCAATCAAATAACCTGGCGCTTCTAAAATATTAAAAAGAATGTAGAAAATTATAGAAACCTTCAAATTAATACATTGACAAAGCTTGTATTGATGAAACAACGCGCAAAGCAAAAATCAACAATTACCATTACCAGTCTCGCGAATTAAATACTCTCTCGTCGAATCGTGCTTAGATATTTGATAAAAAACGTAAATTATCTGCAGGACCATTTCGTCATCTTCTTGTTTTGCTAATATTTTGAACAGAGTTTATATTATTTATTGGGAATCATATTTTAAGTATATAATTAATATTATTAAGTGAAAAACAAATTAAAACACAATCAAACCTTTTAATAATTCAATCAAAGAAAGAAGCATATCAGCTTTGCACATAAGTTGAGCACAGTCTTCATCAGCAGCAGCTGTACCTAAAAATATCACAACTTCAAGCACCAAATCATCTTGGGCTTTGCCTGGAACAAGTGCATTGCGTATCCATGGAATGAGATTACATCTTTGAAGAATTTGCGAATAATCCAAGTCTGGCAAGGACAAATTCCCCATTACACCAATTATTTCTAACACAAATTCCTCACAATCAGACTGAGTTAGTGCCATTGCAAAATCACCCACAAATTCCTAAAAATATGAATAACGTAAATTTTCTTATCCATAGTTGATAAAAAAAAAAAAAAAAAAAAAATAATATTCAACTTACAATAAAATTTTCTTTGATGGATTCATGTTGAGAGATATTTCTGACAATTTTCATTATTAATGCATTTTGATTTTTAAATGATTTTTCTACCAAACCTTGCAATCGATTATTTTGTGCCATTAGCTCAGCATTTTTGTTATTTGTAGCAAGATTAACACATAAGGCAATCAATTCCGACATTATTTGCTCATCTTCAGATTCTAAAAGCATATCTGTCACCTACATAATTAGAAAAATGTTTAATACTTTATCCAAATTATGATTTTTAAATAAATTTGAATTAGAATAGAGAATTAAAATACCAGAGGAACGCATTCCGTATTCGTAAACATTGCTTTCACTTTATCGTCAGTACTAAGATGGTATAATAATCCTAAGATGGTTGATTTATTGATATCATCTTGAGATAATAGCTTGACTAATTTAGATAGCAGACCGACTCTGATCATTTTACCTCTCAGTTTAGAATCAAACGACAAATTAAAAAGAAGTTTTATAGTACTAGAAACCAAATCAGGATTTGTGTTATGGAGAAGTTTGGGTAACTTTTCAATAATATTTCCCTCTGCCTATTAACAAAAAAAAATTAATAGTAATAGATGTAAAAATGAAATTGTAGTAGTAATTATTAAAATACCAACCATATCATCTTTGTTTTCCCGAAAAATTGATAATTTTTTTAAGAATGATACAACTAATATAAGGAGATCAGTATTTGTTCTATCTAATGTTTTTAAAAGCATTCCTATTACATTTTTCTTTCTCATTTTCTTTTCAACATCCGTATTTTCCGCAATATTAAGCAGTAAGTAGAATGCAACTAAAAAAAATAATAATATTATTTGTAGATTTTATTTTTAATTTGTTTAAATAAAAAATATATATATGTACTCCTACCTTTCAATAACTGTTCTTGTTTTTTAGTTAAATTCTTGAACTTTTTACGACTTCTTTCAAGATCGTCTTTCAGTCTATCAATATCGGCTTTCGGGACGTTCAAGGCTCCATCAACAGACCGCCTTTTTATTTGTAAATCCAGCGGACTATCAGCACTCCATATGTCATCAATTATTTGCATTTTCTTGTCAGTACCATCGGAATTCATTATAGGAAGCAAACATAAACCAGTCGTATTTTCAAAGTATCTTCTACGTTTTTCTAAATCATCTTTCCACTGATCATATCTACTTAATTCATAATCTATGACATCCATGCAAAGTGAACCAATCTATAAAAATAAAATAAAGCAATCTCTTTACTCTCTAATTTTATTTAATATAGGTAATAAAATTGGTATTAATTTTAAAATCATATACCCTATGTTCTAGAACAATACTGTGAAATTGGCTGTAAGTGGAAAAGCAGAAAAAGATGTATATTATATTTATGGACAATTCAATACTTCTTCTCCAGTCTTCTCTTAAAACTCTTGCTAACACACTGAGCAGCGATTCTAATAAACAATAGAAAAGCATTAAAGTTTTGTTAATAATTGATTTTTATAATATAAGGAATTTATATTTATAAATTTATCATACCATTCTTAGTTAATTCTTGAAGATTGTCTGGAATCCTGGCTAACTGTAAAATTAAAGACGATCCTTTAATTTTGTCTGGAATTTCTTCATAAAGAAGTTCAATGTAACTATCAATACTGCTTATAACTGCCCGCTCAGATTCTGAATCTGCATTAACAGAATTTGATGATAATGGTCTTGATGGTCCTCCACCACTTTCACAATCTGTTAACAATGTACAGATTTATTATTATTTTACAAGAAATTATACAAAAAATTTCTAGAAGTATTTATAATACCATCATTATTGGTTTTCCGATTTTGTAAGTAATAAATTAGTTGTTCCACTTCGTGTAATTTAGATTCATGTATAAGAGAACATTTTTCTATGACCTCTTTAGCGAGCAATTTTACATTGGTATCTGCATCTAGACTTTTAAACCTAATAATTTTCTGGCACTCCTAAAATTTATAATAAGTATGTTATAGAAATTTTCGCACGTAACATTGACGAACATCAAGAAATACTTATACGTTACCTTTCGATCTCCCAACATGGGATCTCCAAGCTCACCCAATATAAGAGCTTCCACATCGTAATTCACTACTAAGGCCTTTTCAGTTGGATGTACATCAAGATTTCCTGACCTTATTTTTCTGTAATAACAGTTAAATATCTCAAATCCAAACACTGTTTTACGAGTTCTTGATAAATAAAATTGAAAATTTACCACACTACTGTTCGTGTTAAAATAAATCAATATTCATAACTCACAATACATTTTCCCAATCAATTCCAATCTACCCTTAATTATTCCTTCTTTCCTTGACCGCCTATAAATATCCAAACCGACGAACCCGACCGACAAACTCGCCCTCGCCACCGTTAAAAACTAAAAATCTTGAATCCCTCAGTCGCAACAATTGCATTATTCCCATCAGCGATTTAACAACGCGTAACAACCAGACTTAAAGCAGCGTCGCAAGCTCCCCAACGAAGGTGCAAGATCCCGTTCAAAAACCGCTCCCGTCGAAGATTAAGGTTATGCCCGCGTAACAGCACTTCCGCGTCAAAAAAAAAAGCACCGTTAAGTGGAGTCGACGCCTCGGCTAATCTAATAGCTTCTTGCAGCTCTGAAAAATCCGACGGGGGCCACCCCCACGCGACACAAATATTCCTGGAAAACTCACTTCTTGAGGTATCTCGCCTCGTCCATTTTCGCCGCGAGCTTTCGTGCTGATCCTGCAGGCTGGAGAGTATCCCGGTGCCCCTGGAGGCCTTTACGAGCTGCAACACCCGTCGACGAGCCTGCAGATGTCCATCGCGCACCTCGAGCTATCCGCAGGGACGATCTCCTCGCAGGTGGGTAAAAGTCGCGCGCAGCGGCGCGGTTCGACCGCCTTTGCTCGCTCACCAACACTCGGGCGGGGTAACGTGTCGTGCGGTGCTTTCTACATGCATGTGCGGCGCGGAGGAGTTTCGTTTCTTGAGGTGAGTAAGTGTGCGGCGACGTCGAGGGAGAGCGAAGGGCGATTGACTATATACACTGCGGCGGAGTCGGCACGCGATGGGCTGCGTCGATTAACCGTCCGTTCAGCTGACGCGGTTGTAAACAAACCTTCTTTATGCTCCGTTTGTTGGTCTGTCTTTTTTTTTATTCACGGAGATGCGTAAGTAAGTTTAATGATTTTTTATTTTCTTGCATTTTCTCGTTTCGAGGTTTTTTTCAGAGATATTCCCTATTGAAAGGGTCTTACAAAACTCCATAAAATGGTGCAAAAAAACCTGATAAATAATTTATCGGATTCTATAAAATTTTTACATTTTTATAGTATTTTATAAGATAGTTGCCACAGGGTTATTGTCGTTGGAACATGTTGTACTTTGCTCCGAAATATATGTACAGCGCCTTCTGCTATTTTTTGACGAATCTTTTAAAGTAATTAAGAAAAATAATTTCTTTTTAAGGAATAAGTGTATTAAAAACCAAATAAACATTTTTTATATCGGATAAAATATGTGATATATATATATTGCTAACTTCGTTGAATCAGAATATATATATGTGATTAACTTCGTTATACCACAAAGTGTTTTTAAAATAAAATTGTTTATTTAGTCTATTTTTGTTTAAAAAAATCGTTTAGTTTGTTTGTACTTTATCTAAGTTAACTCCTAAGGATTTACTGTCATTAAGCCTACTTTCAGCTAATAATGTTTACCTCTATAGTGTTTACCTTATGCTGTTATGCACTCAATTTGGATAATATACACAAATACAAATAAATTTTTTCTTTAATTATTAAAAATATTTTAAAACTTTATTGTTATTATATATTGTATTATTAATAATATTTCGAAGAATATCTTCTAAAATTTTTAAATGATTTTGTGGAATAGTTTTTGAGAATAAAAAAATAAACATGAAAAAATGTACAGGATGAACATTTATTTAATTATTGCTTTATAATAGTATAGTATAATTAAATGAATCTACTTGATTTTTTTTATTTTGCTAGTTCTTTAGTGGATTGGAACACTCATTCATTTTTAAAATAAAAATTTTAGTTTTTATTTTACACAAAATTATTGAAATTTACTATATGTAGAGAACGGTCGGGGTTTTCATGTTCTGCAAATGATTTTCTTCTTTTTAAAAAGTCTTAAAATTATTTATGGAGGAAGTTAAATGACAATATATTGGCAGCGTTTTTTTAATACTTTGATTTAGATTTGACGTTTTTAGGTTTTGAAGTTTTATGAGAATATTAGCACGAAATGTATATGCTATTCATTCTAACGCATATTTAAAATTAATCGAAAAAAATTTTACTGTTTTTTTTTTCTCAAGTTTTATTCGATGATCGTTTCCACATAAAAATTTAATTCTAAGAAATTACATTTTTTTTTAATCAATGGAAATAGAAGATATGGACACTCGTCATTAGATCAAATTATTTCAAATTATAACGACGCGCTATAGGTACACTGAAAAAAGATTTGTTAATTTTAAGGAAATCATTTACTTCAATAGTACTTATTAAATATTTCTTTAAATCAAGTAATAATTTCATTAAAACTAAATGCATTTATTTGTTTCTAAATAAATTTAGTAGCTTCAAAAAAATAATTTTTTGACTCGATAAAATATTTAATAAGTACTATTGAAGTAAATAAAATAAAATCATTTCATTAAAATTAACAAAATTTTTTTCAGTGTATGTACAAGATGCGGCGAACCTTGAGAAGACTTGTGTGTATAATGATAAGGTATATGCAGTAGTGGCTAATCACATTTTCATATAAATTAGTCACGTGTTCGTTTGAATCTCAAAGTTAGAGTGGCTTGTATCTTCATGTCTTTTTTCTAATCAGTTCTTCTAAATAATACATTCTGATTTTTTAGTTACAATAATATAGCGATATTTAATTTTTCAACAAATTTAGTTAATAAAAACTACAGTTAAAAAGGTATAGTACAATACTTATTTCATATTGTTTAATGGAAAACGCAAATCTTAACCCCATCGTTGATTTTAAACATTTTGGAACGTTGAAAAAACGTTGATATTGCCTGATTTTCAATGTTTTATGTTTTCCAATTTAATCGTACGTAAACGTTGATTTTCAAACGTTGATAACGAACATTAGGAAAACCTTTTTATGAACGTTGAAAATCAACCTTTACGGCGAAGGTTATGAAAACCTTAAAACTGTTGAAAGTACGTTCTTAATTTTTGACCAATTACATTCATGAATTACTTAAATGTTTCAATACAAGAACCATTACTTTTTAAGATACAAGTAAAATTGAGCGCGCTCAAGTTTCTTTCTTTACTTTTTATTCCAGATTCATGTTTGCGGTTATAAATTTTGAATTTCAGCGCTATTCCGGAATATACGCTTTTGGGACTTCACAACATCCGGTCATTACTTTTTAAAGAGAGATTTATTTCGATTTCAAATTTTATGGGCATATTTGGAATTATATCTTTGCTATATTACTACAGTTACGTGGAATATATAGCGAGTAGATAATTAGTTAATAATCTTTATTATATTAACTAATTATACAATACTATAAAAATGTTCAAATTTTATAGAATTCAATAAATTATTTATCGGATTTTATACGGTTTTTGCACCATCTTATGGAGTTCTATAAGACCCTTGCAATGGAATGATAATTAGTTAATTTAAATGGTATAAATACATTTTACAATATAATAATTTTTTTATATTTTTTAAATGTATTAAATCATAATATATTGCAGATTCTCGTTTAATTCGATTTTATACTTGTTAATTAAGAAGGCAAATCGTTTTTTATACGTAGATCGAGTTCGATGGCTTTAATAAATAATAATAACATGAAAATATAAAAAAAAATACATAACAAATGTTCGAAATATATCAGTAATAATTATAATCGAGTAGATTATAATATTATGAAAACAAAAAAAGAAGCGTCTATTAGTATCAATTAGTTTAAAAGAATGATATTAGGTCGACCATCAATTACTGCGGCCAATTATGTTATTGGCTGAGTATTATATCTTGTAATGCTGCCAATATGTTTCCGGCTGCGATTAGTGAAGGTGAACTGCAACGTGTCTGTGTATTTAAATTCTCAGTAACTCAGACAAAAATTATATTTACAATTTTCTGTTTTCTAATCTAAAACATTGTTTACACGTTTACCTTCTTTTATTGCATTGTAGGTTGATTTTTGTTTTAAGAAAGTGAGGTAGTGATCGGGGAACTTTCGAATCACGTACTTGTGTTAATTATAGGTGATTCTTCTGCTCCACAGATATAATTATCATTGATGAACACTATGGAGTGCCCCAAGGTTATCGTCGACTGCGATGCTGGAACAGACGATGCTCTCGCCCTGATAATGCTAATAACCGCCCACAAGCAAAAGAAAGTGGAAGTTCTTGCTATAACTTGCATTTACGGCAACACTTACGTAGATAACGTGGTGCAAAATGTCTTTCGAACTTTGCAAGTTTGTGACGCCTTAGACGTAAGTAATTAATAATTTATTCACATGATATGTGCAATTCACGGCTAATGCAGGAAAAAACTCATTAAATTAAATTAAATATATATTAAATAACTATTTATATAAATATGTAAATGTACACTCACCGGAAATAAATTCTTACGGAACAGTTTTTAATTTTCAAAGAAAAAGATTCGATCTTATCTTTACTTTATCATTTTCTTAGTATTTTCAAGATTATAGGTATGTAAATGATAAATTAAAGACAAACAAAAAACAAAATTCAATCCATAAGAATTTATTTCCTGTGAGTGTACATATGGACTCTTTGGTCCGTTGAATTATTAAATTAATATTATTAATAATGAATAAGTATATAAATATATCGATGAAAATTAATTTGATGATATGTAGATTTACGGAATTTAAACGAAAATTAACTTTTGAACGCAGATACCTGTATATAAAGGCGCTGGTTCTCCACTTTTATCAGACCCTGATTATAAAATACCAGAAGAACATTTTTTTCACGGTAAAGATGGATTCGCGGATGTTTTCAAAGAAAAACCAGATACAAGCAGGCTTCAGAAAGAGCATGCTATTTTTGCCATGAACAGCTTAACTTCCAAATATTGTGGTAAGTAATGTACAAACTGATTGATTTGAGGATACTCATGATTAGTTGTAATATTTATGATTTATTTTTGCAGGAGAAGTATCAATTTTGTGTCTAGGACCTTTAACAAACTTGGCACTTACAATAAAAATGTATCCTGATTTTGTAAAGAATGCAAAACAATTTTTCGTCATGGGTGGAAATTTTTCAGGTTTACGTGCATTCTATTCAGATTTTTAACTAAATATATTGGAATAATTACAATTTTTCTTAATGAATGTTACATTTTACAGCTGTTGGCAATGTTACGGCACAAGCAGAATTTAATTTTTACACTGATCCAGAAAGTGCCTACATTTTTTTAATAAGTAATCCAAAAAATCTGTGGATCTTGCCTTGGGAAACTTGTTTAAAATTCACACTAACTCATGTAAGCTATACATTTTTCAATTTCAGTATTTACAATATTAATATAAATTAAATGATTTCAGGACTGGAGAAATAATGTATTTGGCAAAATTGATACTCCTGTTATGAAATTCCTTAATTTTGTAGATAATGGGCTGTATGGTGAAATACAAAAACTTTTACCTAATTACGAACCTTGTGATGCACTTATATCTGGTATCTTTTTGAAACCAGATATTGTTAAAGAATTTGAAGTGCATCACATAGATATTGAACTTAGAGGTACAAAAACAAGAGGCCAAGCACTAATTGATCATTTGAAAGTTAATAAACCCAATGCAAAGATAATTATAAATTTGGATCTTGATGTATTCAAAGATTTGTTAATTTTTGCTGTTAATCCAAATGTTGAAAACTCTAAAATACTACTGCACGAATAACTAATTTTTGTTTAGATGAATGAATATGCAATCTGATATTTTTAACTATTTGTATTTTTTTTAGAAATTTCACAATAAGGAATGTAACTTCCAATTAAAAACTATTTTTAATACAACATTTTAAAAACTTACTTTACACGGATTTACATGCATTTTACATCAAAATTTATCATAATCATTTAGATAATGACTATTTAACATGTAATGAAAATAACATTACTTTACAATAACATAACAATTAAGATTGTGCCTCTTCCTTTTTTTTGGTTACATCCTCATGAGATTCTTGAAATTGTTTCCTTGCCTCTTTGTTCGAGTTGAGAAGCTTAATTAGTTCTGCATGAATATTGTCATTCTTTGACTCCAAAGAATCTAATATCAAATTTAGTTGATCTAACTGGTCGTTCAAATTTTTAAATTCTGCATCTGCAATATAATATATCCATTAGTAAATTTTTAAATGTAATATCAGTCATAAATTACAATTGCATCATAGCTTAACTGCAATTTATTGATGTACAAGAGACTTAAAAAATGAAATCAATAAAACAAACAGTAAAGACATAATTGTAAAGTAAACAATGGAAACTTCTCTGTAAATACTTGAACGTCAAAGTTGAAAGTAATCGAGCAAATGAAAATAAATAGAATTATTAATGAATTAGCAGTATTTTAACAAAATTTGAGAATAATTATTATTGAGTATAGATTATTGAAAATAATTGTAAAATCACAAAGTTAACGCCCAAAGAAATCGCTGAAGCTGTCACGTGAAAAAGTCGACAATGAAGACGCTGTCAATCGTCGAAAAAGTTTTCTCCAATGAGCTCACCGTCTCCAGCGATCTCCTCGACCTCGTCCAGGTCGTCGACACCGTTTTCCGCCTCCTCTTCGTCATTTTCACGGGGATGCACGGCGTTTCCAACCATATTTTGGTCTTTATCTGCCATTACAGTTTGTAGCTCGTACAAAGATCAGCTGACAACAAGTGGCATTTGCAAAGTTACGAGGAGTTTCCATGAATACGCGAGTCATTTTGACAAGCGCCTCCTACTGGCGCTTTATCGTATAGCGCGAAATTTTAAATTCTTCAATAGTGCCAACAATTTTTAACTCTTAATTGAGAGATTTTTTTTGTGTTTTCAGTCTCTTTCGTATTTTTTTTTATTATTTATTACGTGTTTATTTACCTTGAATAAATAAAGAATAAAATTGATGGTCTTAACTGCGTAAATAAATGGCTAGAAATTTCTTTAAAAATGGACACGAAAAAGAAAAATAAATAAAACAACATTCGTTAATAATTAATTTGCGTAAATGCGGAAAAATCCATCTTAATTTGAATTGTTCGTGCATGTATACACATCCATACGGATGAAAAAAAAATTGTGTTTTCCATCTGCAGACAATCTCAGTTGATCTCTTCTCCCACTCTCGTTCATCTCTAATTCTCATCGAGGTGCTTATCGCGCGCATAAAAGCAGCGTTACACCGATTTACTTCCAAAAGCGACTGATGTTCTCATCATGTTTGCGTTTCAAAACGGAAAATCCGCGTTGGGCATCTTTCTTCTCTTCACACTCACGTACGCTGACAAAGGTAAAATATATTGACGTTATATTAAATTTTTCTTAAAAAATTAAGTAACTCTATATTGAAAGGGTTTTATAAAACTCCATAAAACGGTGCAAAAACCGCATAAAACCCAATAAACAATAAATAATATATCGGATTTTACAAATTTTAAACAATTTCTGGTATTTATAAAATTGTTTCCACGGGGAAACGTATACTAGTCATATCAAATTTACGCGTGCAGTAAATAAATTATACTGAATTTTTTAAGCAATATTTACTTAAGTATTTGATTATGCAAAGTAGATACAAATTAAAGCGTCAAGTAAATTGTTGCTTATATATTTAAGCAAATTTTACATAAGTAAAAATCAGTATAAGTCTTTAAGTAAATTTTACTAACAATCTTTCAATTTTTCACCGTGGAATTGCTCTTATTTTGTAAAACAACTTTTTTTTAGACTGCGATAGGTTGAAGTGCAAAGGCCCACTAAGAATTTACGAGGAGCTAAAATGTAAGCCAGTTTACGCGAATCCGGACGACTGTTGCGCTGTCAGATACGATTGTTCGCACCTGGATGGAAGATCTATCAACAACTGTTACGCGAACGGACACGAATATTCCGTTGGTGAGAAGCTCAAACGCGAGGATAACGGTAATCCGTGCATAGAAGAATGCCACTGTTCTTTGTAAGAAGTTTTAAAATACTTAAAAATAACCGGGGGAAGTTGCTATAACTATGAGGAAAAAATTAAAGTACAAAAATGTGGAATAGATAAATTTTACTAGACTGTTTTAGTTAGAGTATGATTACATAACGTAGCAAAACTACTTCTTTATTTTATTTATACTTCTGGGAAAATTACGTTTTTTACAAGTCATTCAAGACTGACATCTTCCCCATACGTGCGGGGAAGACGCTTATACTCTCTAAATCTGAAAATGTGAATAGTGACATTTAATAAGTGAAAAATCGTTCACATGATAAATATGTGAACGATTTTTTTACATAAAACATGTCACTATTCAAATTTTCTATGTGAATTTCACATTTTCAGATTTAGAGAGTACAAGAAAAAAGTATATAATCTTCAATCATCAATCACAAAAATTAACATTATAATATTAAGTTTTTATATATAATTATCGTTACATTTTATACACTGAACAAAAATAAATAAATAAGCATGTTGTATTTATATTTTCACGATATTTGAGATAAAAAGACGCATCTTACCTCATATGTTGATTAATGTGCTGACATCTTCCCCATATGGTATTAATTTTAGAAAACCAGATATAATTCAGAAAATTTAACAGTTTACATATTTTGCACTACACTAATGTAAAAACTTTAAAAACTAATGTAAACTTGAGATCACTAGTTATAGCTATTTTATGAACAAATGGAATATAGCTTGTGGCATCGTACCCCGGTTTACCTTTACAGCTTTTTATTATTAAAAATTACCACGGTGTTGGCTAACTTACATAAAAGATTTGAAAATTTCCAAGATTCGTTATAATTCCGTTTACACCGTTTAATTATGTTCCGCAGGGCAAGTAAATTTAATTGCACTTACGTAAACGTACAAAAACAGGCATTCCCAAGACCAAATTGTTTTCTTCGATATCCTGCCTTCGACACCTGCCAGGCCAAAGTAGAATGCCGTAAGTATTTTTCCACTGTTATCCTAAGTTGAATGGATTCGTAAATAAGGCGGAATCGCCGTATGTTAATTTAACGCGATGTTTTTTTCCGATTCCACGTCAGCAAACGAAGGAGAAGAAAGAGCCAAGTGTGAATTTCAAGGAAATACTTACTTAGACGGTGAACATTTCAGTCCAAAAGGTCGCCAGGATCTGCGATGCGAATGTAATAAAGATTTTAAAGGTATCGAGTCGTAAATATTAATTAGTATCTGTAAATAGGAATTGTAATTATTGTTAAAGATTTATTGCAAAACACCGAATTTAACATATTGAGAGTTTATATATATTTTTTTGTAGGAGAAATTATCGAACCCTTCTGTTCGAGACAATCGTGCGCAGTGGAGCAAAATGACTATCAGGAAATTTATAAAAATTGTGCACCGATTTACTACGAGGATAGACTTCCCCAATTGTCCTGCGCGTCTTTTTACAAATGCCGTAAGTGAAGAGAAGTTTTTTAAGTTAATTTTAAAAGAGTACGAATTAAGATAAATTAAATTAATAGAAAAGTTTCGATAGTGATGATAATACCTTGGCTATTTGAAACAATTTTATTATTTCATTTTTGTTGTAGATGAGGATGTTGACGTGATAATCCCTGCGAAAAGTGAAAAATCATCCGACCAAACGGTTCAGACGCAAGAATTCAGTAAGCACTGCTATTAATCATTTCATGTTTATCTTTTATTATTATAAAAAAATTAATTGCCTTACCGTGACTAGACTGCATTTTTTTACTATCTTGTTTTTCTTACGTCGTTCATATTTTATATTATTACTTTTTTACAAACACAGCTGTATTCACTACATTCTAAATTAATGATTTTATTTACGTAAATAATTTTAGGCGACATGAAGTGCAAGTATGGAAATTTACTGTTGAATCTAAACGACAAAGTAAAAAGGAATTACTTCAATCTAAGATGCGCAATCTGCGAGTGCGAAGTACCACCGTTTATGACATGTCGGCAAATCCTATTTTCCGAATGCGGCCTCTCGCCGTCCCCATCTGCATGATTTAACCAATTTGTCCACTGCAATTTATTAATACTAGATCAGGCGCGAAAATGCGAGTTAACTTTATAAATAGTGTCACAATAAAGAATTTAAAAAATAAAATAACATTTACAGCTCGACCAATCACATCACGAGAAATACTGACTACAATGAAACCTTCGTGGATTTTTTCCTTATTAATAATAATTAATAATGATAATAAACGAACGTTGTATGGCAACTAATATCAGATGTACTTATTATTTAAAGAAAAAACATCTGTTGTCCTACTGTGGCCGTCTTTTTCTACTTACTCTCTTAATAATCATCATAACTCACCCTCAAAAAAAGCGCGAACAAATTAAAAAAATTAATTAATCAAAAATAAAATTAAAAACTAAAAGAAAAAAAGTTTTTTTTCATTTATGCTGACCAATCCTATTTTCCGAATGTGACCTCTCGCCATTTGCATGTGCAGGATTTAATAATTTATCCACTGTATTTTTAATCTAATGAACGAACACTGTACTGCAATTAATTACAGATGCTTAGTAAGTTGTCCCACTATATCCATATTTTTCTACTTATTTTTTTTACAATAATCATCACAATTCACTCAAACCAGCTGCAATAAAATACAAAAATTAATCTAAAATAAAAAAGTTTTTTTTCGTTCATATTGACAAATCCTACTTACCGAATGTGGTTTCTCGACGTCTGTATCTGCATGATTTAACCAATTTGTTCACTGCAATTTATTAATATAACAACGGACATTGCACTGCAACCAATTTTACATATGTAATTATTATTTAAAGGAAAAACATCTGATGTTCCACTATGCCCGTCTTATCTTACTCTCTTAATAATCATGACGTTAATTTTGCTTGTCAATTATAGAAAAAATGACTCAACAAATTTGTTTATTGTGGAATTAATTATATTGAACTAAATTAAGATCCTTTTTTTATATTGTTGTTATTACTAAATCTGCCAACTCTAAATTTAGTAGCTTCTTTGTTATGTAATTTAAACATATTAAACTAGTGAAAGTATTCAAATCAATCGATAATATAGAGTCAAGTCTTTCAAGTACTAAAACCATATAAACTAAATTTGGTAAATTTTTTTAATTTACTTTCTTACGATAGTATAAAAACAGGCAAGTTTAAGTAGTGTCCACCACATATTCTTAAATACATGTTTAAATCTCAGAAACTACAACACAGGAATGCATGTTTCAGCTTTTTCCATGTGAATTAAAATATATGAAACTAACGAAAACACTGAAATCAACTGAAAAACACTAAATTTTATTTTCATTGCTAATGAAAATATATTAAACCTATAACTATTAAAATATACTAAACTCTCAAACTCTAAATTTAACAATTTGTTTTCAATGTCGATTAAAAAAAATCCTAAATAAGGCAGCTTTCTTAAATCTAATTTAAAAACTATTAAACTACTTAAAAAGTTAAGTTTTACGTTTTTCATTGCATTCATTAATTTAATATTATTTTTCAAAGAATATAACCGGTTATTTGCCGGGTCCCGTAAAAAGTTCACGATTTAAGAGCGTTGTATACATAGATATTTTTTAAACGTCATTTTTAAAACGCAATTTTCTTTTATTTGTTTATAAATAGTAGGTTAATGAGAAAAATGTGCGACATACGATTGACAGCTTATAAATTGCCGTCAATCCTTTTTAAGCACTATTATTTTGATTTACTTTATAATCGATAATATATTCTAATATTTATCATATTTTTGATGTACTAAACTATTGACAGTAAATTAGTGCATCGTAAAAACTTATTTTTTTTATCGAAAAAATAATTTCTAATCCATAAATTAACAACTTTATACAGACTTTATTTTCTATTCACACATGTAGATTTAAATTGTAGTCGTTACTGTCCTGAGCATGTTTAAATACGTTAATGCGGCTTTCAGCACCTGAAATAAGTAATATTTTTAAAAATTTTGCTCGTTATTTTAATAAGTTACAACAACAAATGTAAACACTCATAACTACTTTGCAGCACTTTTGCATTGAAAGAAAAATGTTATAGATGTACTCTTATTTACTGCATGTGTATTAACATATTAACATTTAATTATAGTATTAACACTTATAATATTTGATCAATTTTACTTTAAAAAAGTATTCAACATTTTTTTTGAGAATGACAATATCCAACGATTTTCTCGTACAGTCTAGTAATTGTTTTTTAAAATATTTCTGTTATTAAAGTGGAAAGAAGAAGTCAATTCTTAATTAGCTCTGCGAGCGTGAGCTTTGCATTTCACTACAGTGTCATTTGACCATAATTTTTGTACTAACGTTAGAAAAATTTTCAAGGGAGAGATTGGCCATTTTTCCTGCACTCAGAATTACTGAATGCTGAGTGGAAATCACAATGAAAACCAGATTTCTCGCTTCTTCTTTCGTCAGTTGATACCAGTCAACTGAGTAAGCAGCAATTCCAATACTATCGCACTGAAAATAAAAATAAATCAAGTGTTAACCCTAAGTGATCAAAAGATTTAGTCATAAATTTGTAACCTGAGTAGTTAAGCGATCGCCAAAGTAGCAGAAGATGAAGATGTTGAAGATAAAGGAAATTAGCAATAAACAGTAAATGTATGGTCCGACGTTGCTTTGATTATACTCCTGAAAAAGAAGATAATACATTTATTCTCCTTCCTAAGATTCGAAATATCTGAAAATTTCATTAAAAAACCCAAAATATGTTGAATATCCAACCGTGATAAAGTAATACAGCAACATACAGATGTTAAATGTGCAACCCGACACCTCGACCAGGCATATGTATTTCAAAATATTCTCCAATTTCGTAGCAAATCTGGAAATTGCATTATATCTTGATTAATTATTTTTTGTATTTGATAGTGTGGTAAGATGAAAAAAGGAAATATTTTGGTACTGAAGAGAGCGTAGATGCTTAATAATAATCTTGTTGAAGAATTCTTTATCAAAATTTCCCACGAGATTGTTTAGCATCCAAGACAAGACGGCGATTTGTCCACAGATGTGCATAATAAACACGATGGCAATGCTACAGACTGCGCAGGTCACAGTGTACATCAGGAATCCAGCCATCAAGTGTGTTAATATTATCACGTCATAATACGGCCTTGTCTGAAACCATTTTTCTTATGGTTATTTTGAATATCGTTGTATTTTTTCTGATTTTTATGTCACTTTTTTCATAATTTGGGCACTAATATAAATCGGAAAATGTAAACAATGACATTTTGTTTGTCTTAATTCGTTCACATATTGAATCAGTGAACGATTTTCGACAGATCAGATTGAGATTCTTCAGCAGAACTTCCCATGAAAGAATCTCTCATTGGCCCAACACTGGCCCAGTAACAGCAGACTGTAGTGAAGTACTAACGATACTTGTTCAGTATTGAATCTGTACACGGAGAGAAATGTTATAGTAACAATTACTATTCCGTAGGAACAATGGGATATATTCGACCTTTGACGATTTTTACTATAAAACATACTAAAAATTCCTATGTACATAGCAATTTCTGAATTTTTAGTATGTTTTATAGTAAAAACGTCATAGGTTGAGTATGACCCATTGTTCCTACGGGATATAGTAATTTTTACTACAACATTTCTCTCCGTGTACCGAAATGATAATACTGGCAAATTACTGGACGCCAGTGTTTAAATAAAGAAAAAAATTGTACGACTTATAAGCCTCATAGTGGAGTGTTTACTTTCTCAACCTAACCGTAGCCTATAAACCTAAGGTTATACCTGTGGAATGGAGCCTGTGGAATGCATCCTATTCAATTAAGAAATCAGATGCCCATGTTCCACTTCGTAGAAATGAGTTTCCAATTTATAGAAAAATTTTAGATTATTATGTAAAAAATAGGAAATCCTGGTTCGGCTAGGTACTCTATATATAGTTATATATACATACATACATGTATAGTATTATTACATGAGTTTAAAATAAATCTATATTTATTGTAAAATTGTATTTGATAAAAGGGTAATACTTTTTTCTATACATTCACATAGAAAATAACTTTCATTTGAATAATTTCTAATAAAATCTTTAATATAATATTTTAACATCTGAATTAGCTTATAAATTAGCTTACTAATTGAAATAGTAAAACAGTGTTCTACTATTTAATTAGTAAAAAATACTTTTAAATTAGTGGAAAATAAACATAATATAAAAAAAATATTTATTTTGTGATTTTCACTAAATGAAATCGTGAATTCCCCAATTAAAAAAATTTAATTTCACTAATTTATTAGTAGTTTTCATTATTTCTAATAATGCATATATTTACTATTTCAATTAATACATTTTATTCTCTATTTCGAATAGTAGATTTCCACTAAGTCATAGTGGAGCAATTTTCACTTTTCAAATTAGTGCACAGTCACTATGAATTAGTGTTTTTTTTCACTAATTCAACTTTAGAGAGTATAAGTATACCATTAAAAGTAAAAGATTTAAACTAAGTTTTTTTTTTTAAATAACACCGTAAAATGGAGATACTTACGTAAGGGTCAAAGAAAATGTAGTAGCTAGGATAGGTAATCTGCATCATGCTAACGTTTCTTACAATTATGGGTTCTTGGGTGAAATTGAAGATACCAGTGTACACCATCCCACTGCCATACATGAAGATGACACAAATTTTTATAAAGAGTCTCGACGTGTTGGTACTTTCGAGCATGATTTTCCGCTCGGCGAGGTTTGCCTTCTGCCAATCATCCTCCATCCACAATAAGCATTCGCGTATATCTTGACTTTTTAGCAGAACTGCCACGTACTTGCAGATGTTCATCAAGCAAAAGCTCTGCGGACCCATTAGCCGCAGACGCACCTTAAAATAATGAATAAAAAATTAATTAATTATATCTACTAATCCAAGAGAACTAAAAATTTATCCATCGCAGTTGAAGTATTTACAATTTTTTTAAACCTTATAAATATTTAGGTTTAAATTTTGTAAAATTTTTAAATGCACAGAAAAATTTGAAAAAAATTATAATAGCCTAAAATCCTGCACACGATCTCTAGTTTAATATTGTAATTGCAGTAAACAAAGAATAAGTGTATGAAGAGAAGTGATGAACCTAACATCTAGGCATGGATAGCCCCGAGTGATATAAAAAAAATTAACAGACATTAATTGATACTGGAATCGGCCTAATAAAAACAGGAAAAAGAAGATTTGCCAAACGATTGAGCGAGTGCCAATGTTATGAGGTGGAATATTTTTTTTTATGATTCACTTCGAAAAATAATTCTAAGTAACTGTTTGAACAAATTATTTTCCATGGAAATAAAGTAAAAAAATTGAGATACAATCAACATTACCGAAGAACAATTTAAGTGTAGTACCTTAAAATCTTTTACAATTACAAAAGTGTACAAGGAACACGGGACCAACAGAAACAAGAAAAGATAAGATCCCATAGCAACTAAGAAGAAACGGATTTTCGAGTAAACAGGAGATTGTACTGGCCACATCCCAAATATCTGAAGAAGCCAACGTGTCATTTGTATCGAATACTGGAACTGTTCCATGGGTTTCTTATTCTCGATTAAATTCAATCGTTTAACTTCTTCAAATTTATCCATCACTGCTTAATATTGGTAACCAAACGATTATCAATGAAAGATACTCTTAATGTACAGAAAATGTATATTTCCTATATGTTATTGAGCCTAATTTTTATTAATTATTTAGTGATTTCGTGTGTGTTCGATGTAATTATTCACTTATTATTGAATTTTCAGTTCAAAGGATAAAATGTTTCTTGAATTGAACGATTTCACGAAAACATCACGACATATACGTGCATTAATTAATACGGTAGTTGTAAAGTGCAACGTGGTTGGACGCGCTTGGATGACTGAGAGGATGCGGCTAGAGGGTTGATTCCAAGTTCATAAAACATGCAAATTGCGCGATTATATAATTGCTACAGAAGGAAGTAAAATGCGCAGTTACTTACTACAGGCAATTCAGTCTGGAGCAGCTGTATGATTTATGCAGTATTTAGTTTTCATTGAACAGTGATGTAACTAAACCATTTTCGCTAGGAACAAATGCTCAGAAATTCTTGTATTTGTGCTAATTTTTTGTAACGGAGATTAAGATTAATGTTGAATACTCAAAAGGAATGGCTATTGGTCCAGGACTCACTTTAATTTGACATAGAAAAAAATGTGAATAGTAGCTGCTATCAAGTAAGCAGTGAAGCTGTTGAATAAAATTGCTTCTGAAATAGTAGTATTGAAAATGATTAATAAACAATACAAGTAATTGTTACTCAGAAATATATAATTTAAGTTCAACACTTAATATCTATATTAATAATCATGTCGTAAGTACAGTTTTAATATTTATTTACGTTAATAGCTATATATAAACATTAATCATCGGACTACACGGTATCTTTAATTTAATTCCTTAAAGAAATGAAATGCAGTACACGATGAATAGCGCTGATATTTAAAAATAACGTATTTCATAGTTTTACACATTAAGCAAAAGAAAAACATTTTTCTTAAATCCGCACGAAAAAAAGTCTCGTATTATCAACGAACATGTCCACTAAAAATAATTTCTTGTATACTAAGGGGCCTTGTATACTAACTTCCCAGGCTTAGGTATTTTAATTTTAATTCAAAATAAGATAAAATATTATTCTTCAAAATTCAATAAAATATTTATAACTCTACACATTAATAATATCTCGATAGTTTAGGCTGGGGGAGATCTATTACAAATATGTACATTTCTCCACCGCCGCCAGGTCACGAATTGATAACAGCGGCCTCTAGCGTTTGCTATGACAAATTTCCCTTGTTAAGGTACAACCCTTAATAATTTAAGGTATACCCTTTAGTAAGGGGTGTACTTTCTTTAAGTACAACTTTTCATAGGGTATACTCCTCAAAAAGGGATGTACTTTATTTAGATACAACCCTTAATAAGGTATACCCCTTAATCAGGTACCCCTTAATAAGGAGTGTATTTTTACACTTCTCCCCTCTCCCCTTCCTCCCCCCACCCTTCTCAGGAAGGAGGGGGGATGATTCTTGAAAGGACGGTGGTGGCGGCGGCGATATATTCCTATAATGTAGAGAGAAATACCGCAAAAGTAATTATCGTAGACCGATTCTCCTCGGGGCTTTCTTTTAATGACTCAAGCGCTTGCGCAAGCTCTGTGCTTATGCGTAATGATGGATAATTCAAGCGATTCGTTTCAAAGCGCAACAAATGCAACTCAGTTGCGATATCTCTGTCATTAAAATAATTTGTCTTCCCCTCGAATCCTACATGGCGTATTCCAACCCTTCTTTCCCCCATTAAATGCATTTAGTATACTACTATACTTCTTTTAATACGAAGTCATTATTCTCTTGCCAATGCTCGCAAGCGCTGATTATAATTACACTTATTTCCCTGAGAAGTTTTACGAATGACGAGCAGTTTAAACCCGTTCGCTTGCCGGCAACTTCCGTATACGTGGTTTTCATTTATAATTCAAATGAAGTTCAGCTTGCTGACTTCGCTCATGAAGAAATGTTACCTGGTCTGCTTCTATTTGCAGAACGCCATTATCCCCGTGTCAATGCTCGCAAGCACACATTAAAATTACACTTATTTTACTGAGAGCTTTTACTAATGACGAGCAGTTTAAACCCGTTCACGTGCCGGCAACTTCCGTATACGTGGTTTTCATTTATAATTCAAATGAAGTTCAGGTTGCTGACTTTGCTCATGAAGAAATGCTACTTCGTCTGCTTCTATTTACAGAACGCCATTATCCCCGTGGCAATGTTCGCAAGCACACATTATAATTACACTTATTTCACTAAGAGCTTTTACTAATGTCGAGCAGTTTAAACCCGTTCGTTGTCTGGCTGGCGCTTATCTGCAATTCAAATGAAGTTCGCTGACTTCTGTAGTGAAGAGATGCTACTTCGAGCGCACTTTCTGTGCTTTTATTCATAAGAAACCATTATCCTCGTGTCAATGCCCGTAGGCACTGACGTGTACTTACTTAACTTAATGTACAAATATAAAATACTTGGAGAGAATGGTTGCTGAAAAATTACTTAAAGTGATATGAATTTTACTAAGATTTAGCAAAAACAATTTCAGTAATCTACAAGTAGTGATATAAAATAGTCATTTTTTTCAATAAGCTTTTGAATACCGGAAATGTATATTGAATTTCACCATTTTATAGAATGTTTACTGCAATTAATTGAGAGAGGAAGGAATTGGATGTTTCTCACGAAGGTGCCTGGTAATTACGGTAGCTATGATGCCGTTTAAAAATAATTCAGTTTATTTAAAAAATGCATTATTCTTCTTAATTTTTAATGATGTACGCTTAATATGCTTAATAAAGCTTTAAAAAATACATTTTTTATATAAATATCCTTGAAAATATGTCTTCTAACTTGTTATCCGTACTGTACAACAGTTTTACTACTTTATTTTTTAGCCTTAAGTAACAGTTCGAAGCATATTAAGGTAAGTTAGGGAAGCTTTCATCACCTGCAAGAAATATACAGCGTCATTACATACATGGATAGTAATTGCGAATATTAATTTAATATTATCGTCAGTACACTCGTGAAACTAAGAAGTGAAAGATTTGCTACTTTTCCTGCTGTCAGGTAGACCGGTTGTTGCATGAATAAAATCATAAAGTAAATATTTCGCATTTGTTTTGCCGACAAGTTGTACCAGTCTATCAAAGACACCTCGTTACCGACACTCTCGTACTGAAAAGTTAAGGATTAATTTATGTTAGACCAGTGTAATATTATTCATAATTTTCAGAAGATGTGGGCAAACATTAAATTTCTGCATTTAAAATCAATGTATGCGTCCTTGGTAGATTCATTACAAACTGGTCTAATTTCTACCAGGGAAGAAAAGACTCCTTTGCTCATTTTTATATTGTGCTACGTTCAAATAGTTTGCGTACTTGTTCAGTAAGATGTTCTCCTAAGTAACAAAAGGCAAACATGTTGAAGGTAAACGAGACAAAGAACATAGTGAATGTTATGAGCGAGGCCAAGTCGTTGCTTTCAAAATCCTAAATTGTGCAATTGATTTTCTCATTATCACAGTAAAAAAAAATGCAGTAACGTTAGTCTTCAAGGTTTTAACTCACCATAAGTAAATAGTACCCGGACAAACATAAATAAAGGGTACAACTCGTAAATTCGAGTAGGTATATTTCGTTCAGCATAGTCTGCATTTTAAAAACGAAACTGCGTAAAAAGAAAAAGTAAACTTTATTTACAAGCTTTCTTAAATTGCTAATCCTTTTTTTTTTTAATCAATACTTTATCGATCGCCAATGATGCTTTATAACTTTTCCCAGCAATACTGAGGTAAAATTATTTTTGAGGTTCCTGATCAAAGAGTTTGTGATGGAACACTGACTGGATACGTGCAGAATTCCCAGAATAGTTATATTGTAAATTCCAGAATGTATGAGATACACCGTAATGGCGCACAGACCCTCGCCGACATAAACTAATTCAAAATATGTTTTTTGCTGAAAGACGATTATTTGTCATTGCTATATTTTTTATATTTAAACTTTCATTTTTACAAAAGCGTCATTTTGCAGCAATCTTGACATGCAAAAGGTCAAAAAGAAAGTTTGCAGTATGGAAAGTTAAGTAATTTACAGTGAAAATTTTGCTATAACATAAATTAAAATACAAAACGGCAATTATTTTTCTTCAAAACTTATAATTTTTAACATTCAGTGCGTAAAACACTACTTTTTGGGCCATCAGTAAGTGCGTAAAGCAGTACTTTCACGCATGGTGCGTAAAGCATTTTTCTTTGAGCACTGGGTACACTACCACGCATAGAATTATGCATTTTTACGATGCCATACCATACGATACCACGCATAGAATTATGCATTTTTTAATTATTTATTGTTATAAATTAATAAAAATTTTCAATTTATTAAACATTTATTGAAAAAAAATTTTGTTTTATTTAAAACTTTTAAATCCGTGCAGCGTTGAAAACAATTAGGTCTTTATAATTTAAAATTGTACAAAAGAAGTTTCTCTTTTTTAAAATACTGATAAACACAAATATGTTGAAATAGTATTTGACTTTTATGCTTTTTAATAAAATTTTCTTTTTTTTTAAATTATCATTTTTTGTTTTTTTGAAAGGGAGGGGGGTCCGCTCGCTGCGCTCGGGCGACAAACGCGACTCGTGCGTGAATCCGCTGCTTTGCGCACTCGTTGCGTAACGTACTATTCTTAAAATTATTTCAGAATTGTCAACTTCACATATCGAGTACATTAAATGTGCTAATTTTGTTCTACTCTAATAACTTACGTAAATTGGATACTTACGTAAACTTCGAAGAAGACGAAGTAAACTTCGATTGGCAAATGGTAAAAAGTATCGTTCCCGGAGACGACGTACGGCTTGGTGGTGAGCGGTATAAGGCTGCAGAACAATATTCCACCCGTGAACACAGCACCCACACAGATAATCATGAGATATCTGGATGTCTGAGCTTTCGCCATCATTGACACTCTATCCGCTTGTTCGATCGCCAAATTCCAGTCGACTGCTAAATGGGTCAGGCAAGTATGGAAATGCTGACTGTTAATCAACAGTAAAATATATTTGCTGATGTTTGCGCTGCTAAACGACACTGCTCCGAACAATTTCAATCGTACCTAAAAAGGTGAAGAAAATCTTTTGGTGAACGCGTGGCTTCTTTCAGGATGGGTATAAGCTGTCACTTGCAGTCGGCCTAATGATAATTTGGCTCACCTTAAAATTTTTCTCTTTAAAAATTATATATAAAATTGTGGAAATGAGTACGATCATTTGCAGACATATGGAGATTAAGATTAAAATGATTTGCAAAGGGAACTTATAATATCCAGACTTTAAGGGCCACACTCCTAAAGGAAGAAAATTCCATCGCAATATCTGAACAGCGTAATTAAATTCTTTGCTCTGAAAAACGTCTTGCACTGATTCAGATTTTTTTAGCATGCGTCCCATTATTTGATACTTATATATTTTTAAAATTTTGAAGCAGATAGTTATCAAAATTTTTTAATTTTTTTAATAAAAAATTGTACTCTGTAGTTATATAAGGAGTTACTTATACTTTTCTGATTACAATGTAAGGTTGAATTTATACAATCACAAAAACTTTATAAGGTTGATTGGATTGTATGCGGAGGTAAGTGACCACACCAATGGTTCGCGGATGACTGAAAGCGTTCCCTAGGCTATGCAAGACTCTCAAGTGATTATTCATGCAAAGTAGCTAAATTGTCGATTATTACGGCGGCCATGTTAATTTTATTGATATTCGCTTCGATTCTTCGCCGAGCAGAAGCGTCAGTTCACGATGGGAAGCATCGGGGAAATGTTGGGAAGAGTCATAAATGTAGCGGTGCCGTAACAAAAAGTCAAAGTCGATCTATCTTATCTATTACTAAATCTCACTGCTAAATTCCTGCAGTTACGATTCATATTCTTATTTAAAATACTTTTAGTACTTAAAAGTCTCTTAGTGCGTAATATACAGTCATATAATGAAGTTATGAATTGCATTATCTTTACTTTGGTCAATGTAAATATTTGATTACTGATGTTTATTCTGGATTTCACTATCTTATGGTACATTTACAATTAATGGAAACAGGAAGGAATTGGCTTTTTCTGACGAAGGTACCTGGTAATTATGACGAAGAGTTTTTCATTATATTTATTTTATCATATTTCTCACATTTTTCTGAGTAGTGTTTCATTTAGCGGCATGTACACGGAGAGAAAAGCCTAGTAAAAATTACTATACTAATTAGTAGTGCAGGGACAGACTCGACAAATAAAAAGTTTTACTAGAAAGTATGGTAAAATGTGTTAGATTTACAGTAAATTATTTTGCTACAAGTCTAGCACATTTTACCATACTTTCTAGTAAAATTTTTTATTTGTCGAGTCTGTCCCTGCACTACTAATTAGTATAGTAATTTTTACTAGACTTTTCTCTCCGTGTATTTACACGGAAAATAGATTCTATTAAAACATTCTATAAAGAAGATTAAATAATTATAATCATCGTTTTTTAGATAACGATATGAATTAAACGAAATCAATTTGCGTGAAGGTTAACTATTTATTTAAAAAAACTCTCCAATTTAAAGCTTATAAAGCATGATAATAAATTTTACTGTTTTAATAGAATTTCTTTCGCAAAAAACAATATATTGTAATTTGTAATCCAAAGAGGTTTAAGGTCGAAAATAAATTCTATATTTGAATCAAATAGCTCTTGTTTAAAATGCAAAAGTACACTATCAAAAATTAAATTATACCCCATCGTAGATAATGTATATACATTATGTATATAGATAAGGAATGGGGGTCTAAATTGTGGAAAAAAATATGAATCTAAATATTTAAATAAAATGTAAGTATTGAAATTGGAAAATTCATCTTTTTCTCAGAACACAGAACATTATAAAAAAAAGATACGTGTAAAAGTAATTTACTCCTTAAAGAACTTAAAACTGTAGGTAGATGTTACAAAGACTATTTGTAAAAAAACTAATTACAAATATTTAAGTAATACGTGTTCAGAAAGGTTTTTTTGTGCAGCATAAATTCACTTTAGAGACTCCCTCCTATGCTCATATACAATGTTATTAACACAATTCATTTTATAGGATAATTTTTATTTTTAGATGATTTAAAAAAATTATAGTTAAAAAAAATTATAGGATTACAAAAAAAAGTTATCAAAATATAAATGGTATTGAATTATTTTTCTTGGAACAACAGAAACGAGTAGCGTTTGAACCTTCTGCATAACGACACGATTTCCTAAAAGACATCTATAGATAATTTCACTTGTTTATTAGTTGAATAAATATTTGAACAGTTGCCACAATAAATTTCACAATCAAACAGATATCCATGTACGTTACAAATACCCCACATTTTAATCCCGAAACGCGCAAGTTTATCTTTCATGAACTGAAGCAAAACTGTTTTTCCGTGGAACTTCACCATCATTTCATCTATTGACAAAGCAGTAGAAAAAAATCCACATTGTAAAATATTTTTCTTGAAAATTTCTAAAATATTACGTATTCTCCAAGCTCTATCATGATTTTAATGTTCAGGTTTAGAAAATTTCAATTTTGATTTAATTTCAAGAAACATATTGCGACTTATTGCTGCAGCTATATCAGAGCTCGCTAATAATGGTCTCTCAGACCAAAAATCTTTCTGAGATTTTCTTTGGTTGAAAATTGATGCTATAATTATTCCCACAAAAACATGTAAATAATTTGGTGTAAAATCTAAGCCATTTATTTTAGTACTTTCGATAATATAGTTTTTCAAATCTGAGGAAAAAAAAAAGTTCAAACAGCTGAACATATGAAGATCCACGAATAAGTCTTTTCGTATGAGAGTAAGTTTTCATCTTCAGGATAATGGTTCAGGTTTTAATCTTCAGGATACTCTGAGAGTAAGTTTTCATCTTCAGGATAATTTTCATATTTTTTTCGCCACTTTTCTATACGTAAATGTGATTTGGTACAAAATTCGACTGATCTTCTTTATAATTATTCAATATTTGTCGATAATTGATATTTGGAATTTCATTATCTAAAACCTGAAGATCTTTGACTTCGGAATCAGAGTCATATATTCCAGAGCCCTCATCGTGAGATACTTTGAATAAGTAATATCAGTTCTATATTATAATATAATTATAATTATAAGTAATATAATTACTTATAGTGTTAATTTATGTTATTAGTTTACCAGACTACAGCGTTTTTTTTTATATACATTCCTTTGACAATTGATAACTGAGATATTGAATAATATTATTTTGAGCAGAAATTATTCTATCAATGTCTTGTTTTATGAAGATATGTGATTTGAAAGAAATTGCAATTTTATGGCAAATGTCAAAAATACATTTTTTTCAATGTTCTAAATTATATATTCATTGATCATCAACCATGAAATTCATCAGTAATATAAAAAAAGTAGATAAAATTAATAAAATGTATATACTGTAAAGAAATTTTTTTCAATAAAATAGTGAAAAATATTTGTTACATATCCTATTCTTCTTACTAAGTTATTCTTACTATTATTTACTATTAGCATTTTATTACAATTTCTTAAATTTAAAGGTTTTTCGATGTTTAATAATTTTCAAAAAAATGTAAGAAAAGGTAACCAAAAATAATATTATATAAAAATCTGTAAAAAAAACTGTAAGATTCTGCTCAGAAATCCAAAAAATTTTAAAAAGTAATAAATGATAACAGAATGTCAAACAGCGCAATAAATATTAAAAATTAGTAAAACATTATAAAATATCGTAACTTTATGTTGGATTTCGAATATTATTTTCGCCAGGGGAGGAAAGCATATGGTTTTGACCCGCTAGGCTGAAATAGTATATTACGGCGCGGAAGCACAGACTGCATTTAGTGAAAAACGTACCATTCTGTACTCTCTAAAGATGAATTAATGAAAAATTACTGATACTAATGACTATGCTCTAATTTCAATAGTGCAAAGGGCTCCACTATCAATTAGTGGAAATCTATTTGACATAGTGAATATATGCACTATTAAAAATAGTGAAAACTACTAACAAATTAGTAAAGTTAATTTTTTTATTGGGGAATTCACTGTTTCAATTAGTGAAAATCACAAAAAAATAGTGAAATTACAAGAATGAAAATAGTATATTACAGAGCGGAAGCACAGACTGCGTTTAGTGAAAAACATACCATTCTGTACTCTCTAAAGATGAATTAGTGAAAAATCACTAATTCATAATGACTATGCTCTAATTTGAATAGTACAAAGGGCTCCACTACGAATTAGTGGAAATCTATTTTCAAATAGTGAATATATAAACTATTAAAAATAGTGAAAACTACTAACAAATTAGTAAAGTTGATTTTTTTTATTGGGAGTTCACTATTTCAATTAGTGAAATTACAAGAATGAAAATAGTATATTATGTAACAAGGGAGGTAAAATAGAAATTGTCCCAGATCGCACGTAAATTGGCACCTGAAACCGATGGCGAGGGTGACAAACGTGTGATCTGAGGCCCGTCTTATAAAATGCTATAAAAATTTGCAAATTTTATAAAATCCGATAAATTATTTATCAGGTTTTATGCTGTTTTTGCACCATTTTATGGAGCTTTATAAGACCCTTTCAATAGGGAGGCATTCTTTTTTACTTTTCATGTTGTGTATACTATTTTTCGGCCTAGCGAGGCGGAAATCATAACCTTTTCCATCGGGCGCCGGGAGGAAAGCTGGTGGTTTCCTCCCGCTAGGCTGAAAAATCATATATCCTTTGATTCAGCAAAGCGTTGGTCCACCCTCGTAAAGATTGATTAATCGAGCTGAGCATATTAGAGGCCGTCCGGCCTATACGCGGCCCCTGCTTAGCGCACAGCGTAAAACGGGCTACCTGCGCGCGCCTCTCCCTGCAGTCGCCGCTGACGCCGCCCCCGCGGCCGCCTCGCCAAAAGCTCGCGACTCCTATATACATATAGTGCACCACGCGCCGCCGCCGGTCACTCGCTCGCCGATCCGGTCCGCCTGGACAAAGTAGGCGCTCGGCCTGCCGCAATCCACAAGCCTCGGGAAAAAAAGGCGATAAAACCGGTGTGTCCAGGCAGTTCGCTTTGCGAAGATGTAGAGCGCGGCTTACGCGTGCATATCGCCTAAAGTGAAGTGCAGTGTGCAGTGTTACGCGCGCACAGGTGGATTATGCTCGGCGGACGAAAGTGAAAAGGCGACGTAGGCCGACGAGAGAGTTCCGGCCGCTGGGCGTTGTCCACTAGCCGCTGAGACGCAGAGACCCGCCCTCCGCCTCGGCGACCTTCAGGATGGCCGACGACTGCATTAGGTTAGGTGAGTAGAATATAGACGCCCGGCGGGGTGCAGCTGCGCCTGGGGCGCACGATCAGCGCGGGAGTAGAGGGGGAGGCGACGTCCTTGGCCCTCCAAACGCGCGAGCCTCGCATGGCCAAGGGATGTATATATGTATCGTGCAGCTGCGACCGATTGCGGGCTTTCCCCTCCTTTTTTTATTTAACTTCCTTAATTCGCGGGACCGTGTCGTTTAAATTTCGCTGCTGATTGATCGGATGCCCACGCTGGCTCGTTGTAAACAAAAGTGACGAGTGTTACATAAAGGGGAGCTATTTTTTATAATTTGCATCGTGCACCTCTTGGGTATAGAGTGCAGTAGAGGCAGTTTGAATTGTTGGACTCTGAAATGCAGCTGTCATGGTTGCGAAGGCTGTGGTTTGATTGCCTAGGATAGAGTAACAATTGAGTTGATAACAAATTGCAACAAGTAGATCGTCCTGACTAGTCATGTCGGATACACCGGTTATTAAGAAGAGAAAGAGTACGACCTTTTGGAAATGCTTTGGGGGGGAAAAAGAGACATGTAGCTAGAAGTGATAATTTGATTGTTAATTTTTTGTATATTTTCAGAGAACTATGAGATGCTCAAAGCCCTTTACGACTTCAATGCAACATTTGCCAAAACGTTGAGCTTCCAAGAGAATGACCACTTTGTACTTTACCAGAACCAGACTAAACAAAGAAATTGGTGGCAAGTTGTCAATGGCAAGGGTCAAGTTGGTTACATACCTTCTAATTATGTCACTACTATAAAGGTCCATCCTCAATTCTTGATAGATTTTCTTGAAGATGCTATCGAAACTATAAGGTCTAACGGTGGTAAAATCAGCCATTCACCCAATGTAGATAAACAAGATTTATTACTGCGCTTAGTGGAGAAGAAGCGTCAAGCTGAACTTGGTGGAAAGACTAAGAAACAAGCTCCACTGCCACCTGACTTTGGAAGCACAACACCAGTTAAAGAACCGCCTATTAACTTTAGTAACATAGAGGAAGTGAAATCATCACCTACTAAAAATGGCTCAAGAAAAAATTCTGCAAGCGATCAAAGGAGGCAATCTTTGTCTCGTGATACTCAGTCTGAAATTGAATTACGTGTAAGTATTTGAACATGCATCTAATGAATTGATGTTGATCATTCATCCACTATTCATATTTATATTTTTTTAGTCTGAAGATACTCAAAGAAGAAGTTCGGAATCTAGTCAAAAAAAGGAACTTCGCAAAAGTAGTTCTCAAAACAGTGTTAAATCACCAGGTCAATCTCCAGTGAAAAGTAGATCTTCCAGCCTAACAGAAATAAATCCAAGAACGGCTTATTTACTTTTGGACCAAGTACGTCACAGTACTCAACTTAGCTATGAAATGTCTAAGGTCGCAGTTACTGTTGTGCTCAGTGGTCTTCAAGAAATGTTACCTTCAACCATTAGCCATTATTTTGATGCTGTTTTATCTCAGTTGCAAGTGCCATTAAATCTAACAAAATTAAATATTGAAGAAACTTACGATGCCAATAGATTGAAAATTATTTTTACTGAATTAACATCCTGCAAAGAAGATCAACAACAAAGAAGTTGGATGTTGTATGAAGATGAACCAACTATTTGTGAATACATTAAAGAGTTGACATCTATTTTGGTAATTTTATAAATTTTAGTTACTTATTTTTTTTATTTTTGAAAGTATATTATAAAATATATTACTTTTTAGACAAATGCTGATGCTAATGTATCAAGACACGTTTTAAGACAAGATAAGTATGAAGGAGTGTCAACTCTTATTCAATACTATCAAATGGAAACAAGATGGACCATAAGACAGTTACTGTTGCAATCTTTTGGAGTTATGTGTAGCTTGGACCCTATAGTTGTATCAATAATGTTAGAAAGTATTTTACCCATGGAACTTGCAAGGTTAGTAAACTTAAGAACTTAATTAATAATAAACGCGCTAATTTACATTAATTTTTTATAGGGATATGAAAAGTAACCCTAGAAATGTTGCTAAGCTCAACTATTCTTCACTTCTGCTTACTATGATTTTTTCAATGGGTGAGCCAATGCCAATAACGCATTTTGGTGAGTCTTACTACTTAAAGAAATGATAATTAAATTAAATGATTATCAATACTTATCAAATGTTTACGAAATATTTTTTTTTCAGAGCAACTGGGTACTGAATTTATTTCTTTTCTCTTAGACTTGATTGAAAATCCACCAGATACTGATCTGGATGATCAAATTCCAGACTTGTTTGTCAATTTGATACTTTCCTATAACTTACAATTTCATAACTCAGAGAACGTTGTACTGGATGCATTAAAAGAAAGAACAATAGCTAAAACTTTTACTGAAAAAATTCTATATCTACTCAATCGTGAAAGTAAGTCCGTATAAATAATAATAATATGGCATTAATTTGTCTAAAGTGAATTAGATTTATTAAAATCATTTTAAAATATGCATTGATTTTTAGTTGACCCAGTAAGAATATTTGATCATGAACCCGCACCACCTGATTCAATTTTAAAACTCTTCATTGACCTATTTAGTTGCGACGAAATAGCTTCGTTATTCTACACAAACGATATTAAAGTCTTGATTGACATACTTCTACGGCAGCTCTTTGACATATCCCCTGGAGAGAAGAGGAGACAGTATTTGGAACTTTGCCGAAGAGTATTGAAAACTGCTAGTTACGACGAGCATCGGCATCGATGCGACGATGTATTAAAATGCTTCACACGGTAAAAATAAAGAAATATTTTAAGATGTCGTTTATTTAAATTTGAAATATTAAATATTTCGGAATTCTTCATTAGAATAAGTATATTAATATATTATTTATTTACGAATGTTTTAGCATTTTCTGTGAAGAAACTATGGAGAGCCAAGAAGATCAGAACCTCGTGCGAGAGATTAGCAATGAGTTTCCGCACTTGTTCAAGATGTGACCCTTACCTTCGTCTTCCTCGAGCGAACTCAATCCGGAAGAGGAAGACGAAATCGACGGTCAAGAGGAAGACTAAAAAGAAGAGGTCAAGGTTAACAAGATTACTAAAAAACCGTTTTAACGCACGACATTGGTGAAATAGTACGCACACGCGTCTGCGATTTGACCCAAAGAAAGTTGAAAAAGTGATTTCGTGGTAAATATTATTCGCGTGAATGTTCCTCCTTGATTGTCCAGCTAAGAACCTTAAGTAAGAATTATTGAGAAAAGTACGTATTCGATAAGTACATGAACAACAAAATAGGTATTGCGTATAGCCCAATCGACCATTTTAATCACATTGTAACCTTCGAAGGAGGAAATTTATTGTAAATACAAGTGTATCGTCGAGGAAAATAATTGTTCCATTCCGAAAGTAGCGGACCAGAAAAATTGACGACTTCGTTCAAGTAAATCTTTTAATTCTACGTAAATTATATCGTTGCTTATGAAATAATTTTAAAGAAATCATCGGAGACACTTTAAAGTTCAGAAAAGTCCATTTCTGTGATAAGAGATACACGTTTTTTCGATTTATTTTTAAAATCTTGTAATAAACAATACAATCGCTTTATTTCCTAAGTATTTTTTAAATTTTAGATTAAAAGCTTTATAAGCGCTTTATAGTAGCGAATGATTTGACTACATTGTAAAGTAGAAAAGCAATTTTATTCTCTAGCGAGCGAAAAGAAAATATCGTAATAATTTACGGAGCTGATTTTCCAAAACTTTAAAGTGGCTTAATCTTTTTCCAAGTGCATCACGTAAATTGTTCAGTCTAGTCTTTCATTCTCTCTGTATAGTGCAGAGTCTTTACGCTTGCATAGAGTTATTATAACTTTTAAAAAGTCGAGTAACGCTTTTACGAGACGTTAAACACGTTAAGTTTGCGACTATTGTCACTTGCAATGAATTCTCAAATAATTGTGATCTTTAATTAATCGTTAAGCAAATAAAGAGTCTAGAAATTCAATGAGACATCGTGAAACGAATTTTGTTTACTTTTTGTCCCACTTCTAAAAACTTTCTAACTTTCAAGATTACATGATTCTAAATTCCTTGCTTACCAGCGATAATTCAGATAAGCAATAGCAAAAAAATGATTACGTGACTCCTTGAGACTTGTCCGTATCAAATCACATAAAAATAAGGTCAGCTTTCTCCTTATCACATTTCATTCAACTTAAAAAGAAAAAATTAATCAAATAGTTATTACATTAAAATGAAACGTGGTCATACACACTCAAAGTAAAAGACCCTTAACTTTTTACATACTTTTATTAACAACGATAAATACTGTCCATGAAAAAGAAATTGGTAAATTCAGAAGGTACCGCCTGAGAACTTCATGCGGCCTGGTAAAAACTGTGTTTGCGAGCTCTTTCTCTTTTTTTTTGTGTTTTTCGCTTGACAGCGCAAATAATTGAGCTATGTTTGCGTGCATGTGTGTGGATGTCTGTGTGCGAAGACAGTGAAAGTGTATGCGATTAGAGGTGAGAAAGTCGAGCCGGCTGTGCGCGTAAAATTAGAGCTGGCCTCCGTGTGTTTGTGTACGTGTCCGAGCCTCTCTCTCTGCAAAAGCGCTTATGTTCGGAGACACGAATGCTGGTGCCTCCTCCCCTTACTTTTTTTTATATTTTATTTCATTATTTTTTTTTCTTTAAACTTTGTTTTGTTATTGTCGTGGCGATAAAAACTCTTGCTGGTAATTCGAGCGCTTATTCGCCGGTCATCATCTCCATGAATTCTGCAACAGAAAGAGGGATGGTCGATGAGCAATTTGTTAAGTAATTAATTAGATCAGAGACTTGGGTGATTCGAAATACACTAAGGTGCTTTGTAGCCAAGTGTATTTTTAAAATTGTTTTTTATTTTGCTTGTAATTAATATTTTGAGATTCGAGCAGTCGGATTAAACAACGTATACGTAATATTTTAAAAGGCATGTTTTAGAACTATATTTAACCAATTTAATAATTTATTAGAGTAGAAAAATGTAATTAACATGTTATTGGGTTAAAATTAATAACGCGATTAAATTAATTTAAAACAATTTTAAAAAATCGCAGTGCATGCACTTAAGAATCAGTAGTAGTGGTCGAGTATGACAAGACTGTAGTATACTTGGAAACAAATCCTTAATTAATTTAATTTGAAATTCATTTTAAATTTCAAAGAACTATTCTTTATTAATTTAAACGGATTTAAACGGAAATTGTTGTTTATATCGTGTATAAAGTAAAGTTACCGAACTTTCATTTAAATTTATTAAAAAAATTTTTTCAACGCGCACGTAAGGCGAACATTGCCCAGCGGCGTATCGTAAGGCTGAATTTCCAAGGGCGGGCGATTCGGATTGACGTAAGCCGTGGAAAAGCTCCCGATCGCTCGGGCAAACCAGCGAACTGGCATCGTTGACGCCTGGCGCTCTCGCGCAATTAATCGCCCGCGGCGGTGCCGCTTGCACGCTATCCTATTCGCGCACCCGCGCCAGCGGTTTCAACACCCTCCGTCAATTGACACTCTTGTAAATTCGAGAAACGCTATTTTCAGTGTATTTTCTTTTCAGATTTACGTGCCAGCGAGAAATGCTTTTATTTATTTTTTTTCTAAATATTACGCAAGTTCACATTTTTTTTAAAGCACTTATAAAACTGTACTGCAATCTTATTACAATACGAACATCGCACTTGAAATTCTTTCTGTTTCTTCGTAAAATTAAATTAAACCGTTAAAAAAATTATTACATTGAAAACGTATAACATTCAAACGTTTTGTAAAATAGCACCGTCATAATTTCTTCGTCAAATCGATTGGTTCTATGTAAAAATGCTTTAGGAATTTAAATTGCACCTTTAGGAGACACTCGAAAGTAGCAGAGACAGTCTGCGTTCATGGAATTCCGTGATTGATACAAAGGCGATTTTCGTTGGCAAAACAACGGAGCTCGTTTAGCTGACAGCTGCCAGGAATCCCGACGTCCCATTAAAGGCAACATTTATCGTCTAGTCAGAATTTTCTGTTTTTGTTTTCATATCGCGTTGAGGCAAGCCGTTTTAACTCAAAATACAACTGCTAGGCGAAACACTTTCTCAGAACTACGAGATACTATTTGCGCGGGCTCTTAAAGTAGACGAGGAAATTCAAGATAGCTGAAATGGGCTGAAAATCTGTAACTCGTTTTATGTTAGCTCTCGAGAAATAGTAAAATATATATTTAAAATGCGATTATTACACCGAAAAGAAAAATACGTTTTACGTTAACTCTCGAGAAATTGTGAAATATATTTTTAAAATTCGGTAATTATTACACTGAAAAAAAATAAGTAGCTTCTACTTTTTATACAGTAGATGTAAAAGTGAAATTGAAAGTTAATTTAATCTTCGGAATTTTCAGTAGAATCTGCTTTACAGCAATGCCAAATTTATTTTTCTGTAGAGGAAGATCTACTTTATGAAATTTTATAATTTGCAAATCATGTTTACTTTTTCCGATAGTCTAGCAGATATTAATATTGCAAAACAGTAAGAATTACTTCTTCTTTTTTTTCAATGTACAGAATTTAGAATAAATTAATTATTCATTTTTAAGTCCAAGTTTGTACGATAAATCTTTGAATCATACAGTTGGAAGGTAATTTAAGCAGCATTTATACGCACCCATCGCAAATCATATAAATAATTAAAAAATCAAGAGATAAATTATTCTAAACGAATGCGCAGCGCAGGATAAATCGTAATGAATTCGGTGTCGTTCGCGAAATCGCGAGGTGTTATTACCACTGCGTAATTTCGTATTCCGCGCCGTTTAGCCCGCGGCCGCGGCGCATAAATCATAAGCGGCCGCGTGAAAAACGGCGAATTCCCTTCGGCCGGCTCGCGCTATTTTCGGCCCGCGGCGCTCAACTGGCCCGAAAATTCGCTAAGTGGCGATTAATCCGCGGCTCAACTTTCGCTTGGCCCTCGATCACGCACAGGCGCGAACGCGACGAGTTAATCGCGATAGTGCGCGAGGGGGAGAATTGATGGCGACGTGTGCGTGCATCTTACCGTCGAAGTCGACGGTGCCAGAGCCGTCGGAGTCGATCTCCTCGATCATGATGTCGAGCTCCTCGTCCGTGAGCTGGTCGTCGAGCTCCCTCAGGATCTCGCGCAGGCACGTGGTCGGGATGTATCCGTTTCCTGTGGATGAAAAATATTGGCGATTTCTTTTTTTATATAAGCTTACGCCCGGAAACAGCTCGAGTGAAATGGAGTGAAAATTAACTCTACTGGAGTCAAATTTTCGCTCTAATTTTATAGTGAAATTAACTGCCTTCATGAAATGAAGTACTCTTTTAAAAGTTCTCAGTGAAAATTTCGCTATTTTGAATAAGTGAACCGTTCTTCATTTTTGAAATAGTGACTTTTTAAATAGTGAAAATGGAGGTTTACTTTATAATTAGTGAATAATCACTATTTAAAAAATGAAATATTCACTATTTCAGAAGTGAAGCCCCGTTTACTTATTGAAATAGTTAAATTTTCGCTGAGAACTTATAAGAGAGTAGAGCGATTTTTTTACTCTTAAGTAGAGTCAAAGATACTCTCTTAAAAGTTCACTTTGACTTTTTCACTTCTGAAATAGTGAAAATGGAGATTTATTTTATACTTAGTGAATAATCACTATTTAAAGAGGAACATTTTAATGTTTTTATATTTCACTTTTTAAATTAGTAAACATTCACTAATTAGATCGCAAAAAAGTATTTTATATTTCTACTAAATAAAAAGTAAATATTCCCTATCAACAGTAGTGACCTAGTAACTATATATAAAAGCGAAAATTCACCATTTTCACAGTGGATTTTCACCACTATAAACAGTTATGATATACGGATTTAGAATTTCATAGTGTGTGTGTATATTTTGTACTGAACGGTTTTTAGCTGAGAAAATTGATAAATATTTACTTTAAAATAGTGAATTTTCAATGTGAACTTTTAAGAGAATAAAAACTCATCCTGTAATATGCTACTCTACCTTAAAGTGAATTTTACTCTACTTTCGAATGAATTTAAATTACTCTATCCACGTAGAGTTAAATTTGGCTTCAATAAAGTCAAATTTAACTCGACGAACGATTTCACTATAAACTAAGAGTGACATTTCTTTCCAACCGTTTTAGCACGTACAATTTTATTTTATTTTAGGTAATAATTTTGTTTAACCTGTATTTTATTTTATTTCGATTTTTCATAATAATTTTTAGGAATTCGATCAGTTATCTCTAAGTGGAGCTTCTTAAAGAAAAAGGACAGTATAATAATTAGTGCAAAAAGTTTAATTTAAAAGACCTTCAGGGTTGAATAAATAATTTTTGACTTAATTGATGTTAGCAATGCCAGCAATATCTAAATTATTTATCGTTGGTGACAGAGTTTTAATTAATTAAATAAAATTAGTTAAACTGCCAAGATCGTTGAAGTTTTAGGTTTGTAAACAAGATTGGAGAATGATATACCTTCTTTGTCGTACAATCTGAAAGCTTCGCGGAGTTCCTTCTCGAGGGCTTCAGCGTCTTCCTCGACGATGAATTTAGCGGCGAGCGTCACGAACTCTTCAAACTCAAGACGGCCAGATTCTAGGCGGATAATGAAACATTTAGAGTTATAATTAAGGAAATAAATTGCTCTCCTGCGTCACAAGAAATTTTTACTCCTTTCAATGAAAAATGCTTAAAAGTTAACAAAAAAAGAAACATTAAGTTTATTATTTTTCTTTAACGAGAAAACTTCATTTTTCTCAAAAGTAACGAACGGTTCTGTCACGAATCCGAAACATTTTTGCCGGCTGACAAGTTAAAGGGTGGAAAAAGCCTGACACGTGTATACGTGACAGAATGTGTAAATTGCTATACATTAATTCCTAAGTTAGCACAACCATCGTTAAAAATGAAAAAAATGATAAAAAAATAAATTTCGCAGTTGCGAAGCGCTTACTGTCGGCGTCGACCTCTTCGATCAGCTCGTCGAGGATTTTCTTGTTGAAGGGCTGACCCATGAGTCTGAGGATGTCGGCAACCATGTCGGTGGGGATGCTGCCGCTCTTCTCCCTGTCGAAGCTGTCGAAAGCCTTGCGCAGGACTGTAAAATGGTTTATAGTTCAGTTTCGCCGTGATTAACGTCAACGTAAAAATTCGTGATTGCATAGGATTACGCACCCTACTATAACTTTCATTTATAGATTTTTAACGTATTCTTGAATCAGCATTCATAATGGTTAATTTTTTGCTGCTCATGCATTGAAAGACCAATTTAGTAATTTTTAGTAAATATTTATTTCAATAGTACTTATAAAATGCTTTTTTTTAATCAGTTAATTATTTTTTTTAAACTGTTAAATGCATTTAGATACAATTAAATTCATTTAATTAAAAAAATATATATTTAACAAATATTATTGAAGTAAATAATTACTGAAAATTACAAAATAGTTCTCTCAGTGTACATCTTTAGATTTAGAGATTCCAGAAATTTGAGATGCTACTTTTAAACCTCAATTCAACCACATTACAATGCATTTAAAAAAGAATTAGTGTAAGTAGAAACAGCCGAGTGTGTTCAGGCAGCGATTTTTTAAAATAAAATCTCCTTTGTCACAAAAAGAATAGATTTAATTAAAGTAGAACTAATAAATGATAAATTAAGGAAGTATCTTTGATTTTGAATGCATTTCAGTAATTTTTAATGCTTTCAAAGAAGCAGAAGGAATTTCAGCCTCCTCAGTGTACGTTCTTAGAAATAGTATTGTACTTCCAGAAATTTGAAGTATATTTTTAAACCTCAATTCGACTACATTACAAGGCATTTAAAGAGAAGGATTTGCGCGAGAAGAGAGAGACAAGTATGATCGGACAGTATTTTTTTTTAAAGAAAATAAACATTCTTCTTGTGCTATAAAAAGAATAGATTTAAAGTAGAACTAATCGATGATTGATTGAAAAGGTACCTTTGATTTTTAATGCATTTGCGTAATTTTCAGTACTCTCAAAGAAGCGGAGGCAATTTCAGCTTCCTATAAGTCAGAAATCTTTAAATCCCCGTGATTTAAGACTACCTTTCGAGCACCCCTGCAATAAATAAGCCTCGTTAAACGTCTCATTGGCGGCTCGTAAGATCCGCGCGGCTTCCGCGTCGATGCGGCCGATCGGTGGCGTTGAAGGGTGTCGGTGTCCGATATGAATTTTTCGTCGCTCGCATATAACGACGGGCGCTAAAATAGCCGGACGCACCCGCGAAAAACATGGGGAGTTTCTCGCGTCCAACGCGAGCGGGGAGCGCGCCGTCCAATTTAGATCCAATGTTAATGCCCTTACGTATGCGCGCGCCCCGGCAGCGAGAGAGTACATTCTGGCGCGATGCTTATTTGGCCCGGGCGACCGCCCAGGTTTTCCTCTCCGCGTATTACATCTTTCCGCTGCGCGCGCCTTTATTATTTATCGTCATTTCGAATCTCCCGTCGCGGGTAAACTAACGCGCACTCGCGCGGTCGGGCTTATTTTTATTTTATTTTTCGAACGATTTTTTATTTTCAATTTTGAATACACGGAGAGAAAAGTTATAGTAAAAATTACTACGCTGTTTTCTAACGAAATAATAGACTATAGAAATAAAAACAATTACGAGAATGTATATAGTAAAATTTTCTAGACTTATAGTGAATTTCACTAGAACGTTTTTCTACATGTGAGAATAGATAAAAAATCATCCGACGCGGGTAAACTAACGCTTACCTGCGCGGTCGGGCTTATTTTTATTTTATTTTTCGAACAATTTTTTATTTTAGTTATAGTAAAAATTACTACGCTGTTTTCTAACGAAATAATAGACTATAGAAATAAAAAAAAAAATTATTAGAATGTGTATAGTAACATTTTCTAGACTTATAGTGAATTTCACTAGAACGTTTTTCTCCATGTGAGTAGATAAAAAATCGTCCGTCGCGGGCAAACTAACGCGTATCCGTAAATTCGGTCTTATTTTTATTTCATTTTTCAAAGAATTCTTTATTTTTTATTTTTAATAAACGAAGAGAAATATTATAGTAAAAATTACTATGCGGTTTTCTAACGCAGGACCAGACTCGCCAAATAAAAATCTTTACTAGAATGTGTATAGTAAAATTTTCTAGACTCATAGTGAATATCGCTAGAAATTTTTTCTCCGTATGAGTAGATGAAAAATTGGCTAAAGATTGATCGAGATGAAACGTTCCGCTGTGCTCGCTTTTATTATTTATCGTCATTTCGAACCGTCCGACGAATACACGCGAGCTCGAGCTCATTTTTATTTTATTTCTCAAATAATTTTTTATTTTTGATTTTTAATGAGTACACAAGATATTTGCCAAAGATTGATCGAGAGGAAACTTTCCGCTGCGCGTGTTTTGATTATTTATCACCATTTCGAATCTCCCGTCGCGGAAAACTAATACGCGCATCCACGCGCGTTCGAGTATATTTTTATTTTATTTTTCGAATACATTTTATTTTTGACGCATACAAAAGAAATTGGCTAAAGATTGATGGAGGTGAATTATAATTTATCGCCCTTGCGAATAAGGATATTTTACCTAATTTTTAATAATCCAATTTTAGACGGTACAGATAGTGTTTATAAAAATTTTCCAAAGTTCAAAGTGTTATCCAATCGTTGCCTATCACTCCATTAATAAAAAAAAGAAAAAAGAAAAAAAGTGTGAGCCACCCACGCTCAGCAACGTTTTGTCATTCGATATCCGCGGTAAGGGATGAGAGAGAAGGCGGCGTCTCTCGCTATACTTAGTAAGCGGGCGCGAGCGGGGCCGATTAAATCAAACGTAAATAAACTCCCCCGAGAGTTGCCGAGGAGGGGCAGAGCGTCCGCAACGAAAGTCGACTTGGCGTCCGAGATAAAGCGCGCGGCTGATCGCGAGAAAACGCGGGGGCGAGGGCTTGGCCCACGAGATCTACGATCGGCCCCAAACCGTCTCACTTTCTCTCGAAATACGTGCGGATGCTGGGGATTTTCGAGCTGTGAAATCAGTTAGAATTTTTTCTGCCGTTGGATTTAGAACCGACGAGATTACAGAGTGCTTCTGAATTTTATATAGGCTCTGCGTGGGACGACTTTAACGCGCGTTCCTTCGCCGAAATTTTATTGTTTATTTTTCCTTTGATTTTCAAAGGATGCCTTCTTATTAACATCGTTTTTTAAGCTTTAATTTAAAAATATGAAAAGCATTTTAGAAAAATCTTGTTTAATATTTCCTTGACTGATTGCGATGGTTTATGGAATTTTTGCGTATATGAAGATATCATTAATCGGAAAATGCAATTCAATAGAAAAAAAAAAAAAATATTCGCAGGTGAAATGGGTGATTTCGTATATTTAGGATATCACATCGTTTTTAAGTGGTAATTTAGAAATATGGAAATTATTTTAAAAAATAACTTGTTTAATGGTTTTCTGACTGAAAACGAGGATTTACTAAATTTTTACGCATGAAGATATTTTTAATTGAAAAATGCAACTCGGTAGAAAAAACAAGTTAGAAAAAAAAATTCGCACTTGAAGTGGATGATTAAATATTTAGTTCGACGTCCCAGATGATCGGCACGCCTAAAGTTTCAGTTACAGAAACTTATGCTTTACGAGTTAATAAACTCATAAAACTGCCCAACATCAATAAATAAAAGCCAGAAGTAAAATAAATGAGCTCCGCTCCGAGACGCTAAATTAAATATCTAAAAGCACTGCCTTTGTACCCCCGCGTATTAAATTGAAAAATATATATTTCCAACTAGTGTATAATATATTTCTTGTTTGTCGACGACGGGGCTATCGGGTTATTAATAGATTTGTTGATATTTCAATGAATCCGCGTTGCGATCACACCCGCAACAAAATCGTCCGGTTACCACATCTCTCGATTCGTATTGTTCCGCCAAGAGCACGACAAAAGCTCGGCTCCCGGTGGGGTTCAGCCGCTTTTCGAAGGCCGCGACGAATTTAATCAATGGGACCGCAGTGCCGCTCTCGAAATTCGGAACAAGGCTTGCATTTATCAATGATTGAATGAATTCGGCTTCGGCCCCGCGGAGAGGCTCTCTCCGGCCGATATAAATAAATCCCCCGTCGGTGAATGTAACTGGTTTCCATCGGGGAAAACAAGACGCGCGCCGCGGCGCAAACACGCTACAAACGAAAATAGCCGCGTCGATGCGATGAAAAAGACCGGAGCGACGTCAATTTCCAAAAAATCCAGCCGCCGGAGGAGATGGATAGATATTCGTCCACAGACAAAAACAATAAATGGATAGAATTAATAAAATAAATAAAAATTTTTTAAAAGTAGTAGACTTACAAAATTTTAATCTAACTGATAGAGGAATCCACTAAATAGTACTGGAAAATCTACTTATTATAGAATTAAACGTATAATTATGCTGTGGATAAGCGGGCCATCGTTTATTATTAATTTGATAAAACTATAAACGAATTAATTCTCCTTCGAATAAATGGATTGCACGATAAGTTCTAAATTGATTCGTTAACTATTAGTTTTCATTTAATATCATTAAATGTAAAAAGAATTGAATAAATGAAAAAGTCTCTGATAGACAGAAAAATACTAATGATTAACAAATTTATGATAAAATTCAGGGAAGTCTATTGTACTAATAAACTTATTAAGAATTATGTGGAACCAGATTTATTCTTCAATTTAATAAATTTAATTTCCAAAGTAATGCCTTAAGTGGATTTGTCTACTGAAACTAAGAATCCATTTTTGGTAAGAATACCAACAGTGATAACAGTTTCTTATGCACAATAATGTACAATTAAAATTAAGTATGGTACCACAACAGGCATTCTAGTGAAATATTATGATTGTAATAAATAAATAAATACACTGTAAAAAAACTGCATGAATTCTGATGCAAATGCTGTAAGCAAATTTGATCGAATTACATTAAATTTATATTGTTACATTAATTTTAATGTAAATTAAATTAAATTTAATGTAAAATTAGTAAGGTTTGTATACGTTGATAAAATTTGCTTCCAGTATTTGCATTAAATTTAATGCTTTTTTTTAACAGTGAACATACAATAAAGGCGAATGACTCGCACCTCGGTGCAATTATCATAGTCTAGTGTAAGTTACGTTACATGGGAAGTATCGTAGTGGAATTTATTTTTTGGCATCAAATATATTTTCCATATAGTCTAAGGGAGGCTATCAAAAATGATATTAACGCAGCACCGTCATGAATGCTAAATACAATGGCATATTTCGAAGAAAAGTCGACAGCGAGAGAAGCTGTGCTCAAAGAGAAAATTGGACGAAAAGTCTCAAAAAAAAAAATTAAGTTTGCATAAAGTTTACACGCTCAAAGTTCACATTTAGATTCACTTCAAATTGAGTATATTTTTTCAGCTCTTACCGCAAAAGCAGTTTGCTCAAAAGAAGAAAATGTTAATCGTTATTTCGCCAAACTTTTAAAAATCATTGTTGACTCATGCGGTTTATCCCGAACTTTATCCAAACATGAACTTCTTGTCATTTAAATTATATTTTCACGCGGAAGAAGGTATATATACGCGTGTTTTCCGGCGGAGTTTTTCCCCCCGTGTGGCTTCTATAAATGTCCCGTTAAAATAACGTATAGTATATAAAAAAAATGAAAGAAAGAAAAAAATAAAAAAGCAGCGCGAGCGCTAAGTAAATGGAAAGAGAAGTGCGCGCGTGGCTGACCGCCTCGATCGTCGATGTATAGTCCATGTCTTAAGGACTAAAGATAGCCGAGCCGGTTGTCTCTCTTTCCCTCTCGCACGCACACAAACGCACTCTTTCTCTCTCCGCTCTCCTCCCTTCCGGAACGCGTAAATGGGCTTCGGCGCGAGGCAGACGTGGAAAGGAGATTTGCTAAATTTAGCCCGCCGAGGCGGAGTGCGTGAAAACTAAGGTCTGACCCCCTTCTCGGCCTCTGGACACCCAACTGTCAGATGCGCGGGAGTTACTTTTTATTTTTTTTTCTTCAGTAGGATCGTGTGAAGCACTGCTCCTTGCAATGATCCTTGCAATCACTGAATTTTTTTTTTTTTTTTGTAAAAGGTTGGAGGGAAGTTGACGAGACTCACCAGCAATCTGCTCTGGCGGCAGCTCATCGGCCTGTAGAGATTAAAATGCAAAAAAAAAAACAAATATTATCATTTTTTGTGGAGAACACTTATATTTAATAAATTCAGATATAAATTTAAGTTAGTTTATTTAATCGAGATTTTTATCATTTACAGTATTCACACAATTGGAGCATGCACATTTTTAAATCATATTTAATTACAAGAATTTTAGAGAAAATTTGGAAAAATTAATCAGATTTAGAGGCACGTAGAAGAGTGGAAAAATTGTTTTTTTTTTTTAATTTCAGATGAAATTGCAGCCAATTTAGCGTCAATTGAAGATTTTTATATTTTTGCATGCTCATTGTTATTCCAGAGTATCAATAGATTCCGTGAAAAACACGCACCGTAAAGTTCTATAATAAAATTTTAATTTATACTCGCGTACTTTTTATAAACATTGAATTTTATTAAATTTAACAGAATTGAATTACATTAAATTCAATATTATCAAAAAAATGTTTAATTATTTTCGAGCTAATCGAGAACCGCTGTTGGAATTTATAAAATCCGCAAACTAATCATCTCAAATCCACGGCGAAAGTATCAAAGCCTCTACGCTAAAGAGCGTCTAAAATACACCGAGAAGAATAATACACCGTGCCTCCGGACGTGGCAGAATCTCGGTCAGTGGCGCGCCGCGTGTTATTACTCAGCGCATAAACAAACGTTTGAAATGTTAACACTCGCGGGAATAAAGAAAGAATTTTAGCGATCGATCCGCCGCGATCACCGCCAGTAGAATTCGCGGCGGTGCAAAGTAGTTAGGCTCTCGGTATGGTCAGACGCGGCCGGCGAGACGCGCACTCGGATATTTACCACTTCGCAGACTTTGCGCGCAAAAACGTTGCGGAACTTTCTGAAAAGGTGAAAATATAGTTATTTAGTGCGACAGAGCAGGAAAGAACGTGATCTGTTAACCACTTATTTGCACTGGGTACCATCATTTTTTTTAACAATTCTTTTTCACAATTTTTTTTAACAAGTCTTTTTAACAAATTTTTTAACAATTCTTTTTAACAAATTTTCTTAACAATTCTTTTTAACAAGTTTCTTAACAGGTCTTTTTAGCAATTTTTTGCTAACAATTTTCTTAACAACTCTTTTTAACAAGTCTTTTTAACAAATTTTTTAACAATTCTTTTTAACAAATTTTCTTAACAATTCTTTTTAACAAGTTTCTTAACAATTCTTTTTAACAATTTTTTTCTAACAATTTTTTTAACAATTCTTTGCAAACATTTTTTTTAAGAATTATTTTCTAACAATTTTCTTAACAATTCTTTGCAAACATTTTTTTTAAGAATTATTTTCTAACAATTTTTTTAACAATTCCTTATAACAATATTTTTCTAACAATTTTCTTAACAACTCTTTTTAACAATTTTTTCTAACATTTTTCTTAACAATGCTTTTTATGAATATTTTTCTAATTATTTTTTTAACGTTTACTTTTTACTACTATTTCAAAAAAATTTAATTACAGATTACGATGATCGATCGTTGATTTTAATAAATTTTGATTTTATAGACTACTCGGTTAAAAATATTTTACCATTCTGAAGTCACGTTTTAAGAAAATCAAATAGGGTCGAGTATACTTAAACACTTCGATGCAATAGAAAGCTCAACTTTAGAAAGTAGTCTAGTTGCTTGCTATCATACACGATTATCATATTATCATATCATAAATCGTAAAAACACGAGAAATACCTCCATCCCCCAGTGCAAATGACACATAGAGTAGATTAAAAAAAAAAATACAAAAATAAAGAGCACAATCCGAAAAGAGTGTTGAAAGTGTAAGCATCCGAGTGAAGAGAGTAGTAGAGAGTATAGTGTGTTTTGTTATGCAGAAGTGAAGTATAGGTACAGAAAAAAATAGAAAAAGAAAAAGAAAGTAATCTGTATATTGTGTTTTACCAGGGCGTCGACTTACAATATCATCAATAGAACATACCATCTCGGCTGCTTTGGTTCAATATACCCTTACGGTTTCGAGATTCGGAGACGCCGATCGAGCGCTCGATCGAAGCGATTCCTGAGGCAAGGGGATTGCGGGGCGCTGCGCGCGGGTTTTTTCGCACTGTGTGCACGGAGCGAGCGGTTAGGCGTGCGCGAGTGAGACTGAGGCGTCGCGGCGGACGAGCGCCTTGTAATATCGGCGCCGCGCCGATATAGCCGGTTGCGGGTGCGCGCCCCGGCCCCTCCAGCCGGAGCGCCCCGACGGGGGAGAGGCCCCTGGATAACCGACCTATTCTCGGAGCGCGCTGCAGGACGAGGACTTTTTTCTTTTTTTTTTCTTTTCACCGAGGCGACCCAACAAGGGATTCGTCGTACTTTTTTTATAGGAATTTCTGGTCTTTGCGCCCTTTTTGTTTATTTAAAACCGTTAAAAATCTGTCCGAGAATAAATGCAAAATGGATGTTTACAATCGAAGTTAATTGTGTACACGAAGAAATACATGTGTACATTTTCTTTGCAAAATGCATTTTTGGAATTTCTACAAATTTTAGGAATTTCTACAAATTTTAGGAATTTCTACAAATTTTAGGAATTTCTGCAAATTTTAGGAATTTCTATAAATTTTAGAAATTTCTTGTCTTTGCATCCTTTTTGTTTATTTCAAACGGTTAAATCTGTCTAAGAATAAACGCAAAATGGATGTTTATAATCAAAGTTAATTGTGTGCACGGAAGAACATACGTGTACATTTTTTTTACGAACTGCAAGTTTTTTGATCGGGTATTTTTAAACTCTTGTTTTCATTTTTTTAATGCTTTAACTGTTTATTTTCATTTTATTTGTTTAACATTTGTTTTTTTAATATTAGTGTATATGAAATGCCGAGGGATATTTTAAAGGTAAATAGCGAGGGATGTTTTCTTTATGGTACTTTATTTACTTTCATTTTTACTTGCTTAAACGTTAATGATCGTTTTCTCAACGTTTCTGTTTGTTGGAAGCTTATTTTTAAATTCAAACTAAAACGTGTGGATTTGATGTTTGTTTATTACGTGCAGTTTTTATTAAATTATTATATAATTCTATGGGAATATTAATTTTAATCGATTATAATTTTTATAGCGAATATTGTGTTATGACAATTTGAACTGATTTTATTTTTGCATTCTCGAAGCATCTTTCATGCTATAAAGACTTTTACTATTGTTTATTTTTATTATTTCACAAGTTTTGCTTAAGCACGTCGCAGTAGACAATTTATGTACAATATACACATCGAAAAGTACATTTATTACCGAATTCCAAGTGATTTATCGATCTTTTTAGAAAACGAATGAAGCAAATATCGAGCGATTTCCATTCGACGCCGGTTTCATCAAACGATCGCGAAAATTGATGATCTTGTACTAAAATAACGAAATTCTACGATCATTTACTGCTGCTTTTACGGGAGCTTCGCATTAAAAAAAAACGAAATTTAAAATAAAAGTATGGCAAAATATTAAAAACTAAATGGCTTTTCGTGCCAACTGACGATATTCCACGGGGACAAAGAAATTTATTTCTGGCAGGATCGAAGCTGAATTAGACCAACGAAACTTTCATAGCGTTACGGAATTTTGTTTGGCCACAATGCAGAAGTGATTTCTGAATGCGAAATTATTGCAAAAATTAGTTCGACGTAAATCAGTCGCCCGTAATCCTGACTTCATGTCAACTCGCAAACGATCATTTTTTCGCCGAAGAGCATTTAATAATGTGCCAGAGACTGACGTGAAAAATTGAACATCATTGTTTTCAAGATCTTTTCCAAAGTAAATAATTTATTTTCATCCCTCAGCTGACGCGTCTTGGCAATCGCCTTTTCGAACGTTTACTTTTTATTGAACATTTTTTGATTCGATAGAGAATTATAAAAATCAAGGAATACACACACAAAAAAAAATAGGGTAAAGTTTACAATAAATTTTGTAATATGGGGATAGATTTGGCAGGCCAAGAAAATTACTACAAATTTTGGAGAAATTGCCATTTTTATAATAAAAAAATTTCCACAATTGTAAAAAATTTTACTGTTACGGTAATTTTTCCAATATCTTTACTAATTTTCTTGGATTATCAAGTATGTCTTCGTATTACAAAATTTATTGTAACACTTTACCCAATTTTTTTTTTCGGCGCAATAAAGTAATTTTTATACGAAATTTAAGGAAGAACTATTTTACACTTTACATTTTACATTTAATTTGTCCACAATTTCAAACTATTCGGTGAGCGAATTGCTCAATAAAAAATTCTCGAAAAACCTGTCAAAAAAACATGTAAACAAGGTACCGTTATTGTGCCGCGACAAGCTTTCCTCTTAAAAGGTTGACTCGATCGTTTAGGGCGTGTCGCTCATGGGCGACGGTCGATCATGGAAAAGCAAAATTATAATGTTTCACCGTGGTCGCGCTCACGAAAATAGAAAAAGAAGCGCTCTCTCTCTTTTACGCGGGAGGCGAACCCATAGGCGCGGGATGGGAGCAGCAAACGGCAGTAAAATCTCGATTTACGGATGTTTACCGCCGCGAGCAGCTCTCATCGAGAGTCACGATTTTTTTTTAATCCGACGAACTAATCAAGAGCTTTTGGGCTTTGGCAGAGATCTCCAGATCGTCTACTATCGAATTAATAGTTTTTTAATAAACCCTTACGGAAAATTTAGGAGGAATATGTTTATTCTACGTAATTTAATAAATTGTGATGAACTCTCTTAATTATTTATACTTATTCTCTAAATCTGAAAATGTGAAATTGAAAAATGAAAAATGGAAAATTCACTTGGACAAATTTTATGTGAAAACTCGTTCACATATTAAAGGTCACTATTCACATTTTCCAAGTGAATTTCACATTTTCAGATTTACACGGTAGACTCCCGATTTACAGTGTTAGAATACATAGGCCAATTGTTGAGAAAATTGTAGCACTAACTTTGAGTTCGATTTCACTTTTAATAGAGTGAAAAGGTTCTGGAATTCGCTACCAAGCAGTACAACAAATATTAAGTCTATATGTGGCAGTTTAAAAGCTTCTCTGCATTCTGTGACATATTTATATATTAGTTATATATTAGATTAAGCTTAAGTTTAGTTTTACTTTTGTATATTAATAATTTTAATTTTATTATATATTAGTATTTTAATAATTATCAGATTATGTATAAGAACTTATGGCCCGTTGAATTCTTAATAAGTAAATAAAATAAATAAAAATAAATAAATTGAAATGGAATTGAATATATTCTGGGCAATAACTCCTAAATTTTCTGGTAGGAAAATGCAAGATTCTCAGTTAATATCCGAGAATTTGAATAATTTTTAGCATAAGAAATTGGAATATGTTATGCGTAATGAGAGACCGAGAAATTTATATTATTAATTTTCTGCGACGAAGTTCTATTAACATTTATGGATTGGAGAATGTCTCGTATAGCACTTGATGTTAATACAATTAAAAAGGGGCATTTTTCAAATGTGAGAGAATTGTTAATTTTAAAATCAAATGATTTATCTACATTTGTATAATTTGACTATGACTATTTATTTAATTTGCTTTAAATAAACAATATTGTGTCATTATGAAATGATATACCCATTAGAATAATGACATTTCTCTCAGCATCACTTATTTATATTAATTTGTTACAAATCTGTGGCACAAATCTATAAATAAAATATTAAATATTCTACTATAACACTTGTATACACTCAGAGAAATGTTTTGGAAAAATTACTCTGATAAAAATACTATTCAGTCTGGATCTTTGCATTTAATGAAAAAAAATACTATTTTGTGTTATACATTCTACTATAGAATTGTAGATACATATTACTAGAATTCTAGTAAAATTTCTAATACTGAATGGTAATTTTTTCACTAAATGCAGTCTATGGCTCCACTCGCAGACTGAATAGTACTATTTTTCCAAAACATTTCTATCAGTATATAAATAAATTATTTCTCAAAGACGAAAACGTCATTAAAACGCGGTCTACATTATCGCCAATTGTCTTTAACTTTCAATTACAAACAAATTTATTTCAATTGAAGTTTAATATCGTCACTGCAAGCGAATTAGCGCGTCTACCTATTCGCCTTTGAATTTTCGCGCGTAACGACCCGCGACGTTCAAACGAAAGCCCACCGGCCACCGGCAGGAAGAAAGATCGCAATCTGCAATTAGCCTTAAACGGCCGGCTAATTAGCCATTAGCGAAGTCCCAGTTCGTTTTGCAGACGACCAGGCGCTCGTTAAATATTTGACAACGGTATTTCCCACGAACTTTCTGGACAGATCGTCTCCATTCGTCAGGCACGTGCCGGCGCGTTTCGCCAGCGCAAATAGCTCCATGAGCTCTGCGCTTCCAGCCGATTTTGTGCTCGCACGCGACGCGCGGAAACATTGACCGAGGGGATCGTGTTACCCGCCGGCGGAGCGTATATAGCCGCGCGGCGGAATTATGAGGGGAGCTCAAGCGGTGGCCGCGGGCCAGCTGGAAAACCGCGCCTCGAATGGATGGAAAATCGCAAGGCTCTCATTAATAATTACTATTTTCATCGGCTGATTCTTTGCCAGCTTTGGCCTATCAACTTTGATACTGTCATTCGTTATACCATATTTTATTTTATTTTTGTTCAATGAACGGGAAAAATATCCCTTTTGTAAAAAATACAAATTAATATGTAATAAACATCTTTAAGAAACTTACTATCGTTAAGAAATAAATTATCTTTAAATTTAAATAAAATGGTATATATGCTATTTTGTAATTTCATGGACAGTGTACACGGAGAGAAATGTTATAGTAAAAAGTACTGTGTTCCGTAAGAACAGTGGAAGTACTCAACTTATGAAAATTTTTACTATAAAAACTATTAAAAATTCGTATGTACATAGCAATTTCAACTACATAAATAGCAATTTTTGCGATGTACATAGGAATTTTTAGTATGTTTTATAGTAAAAATCGTCATAGGTCGAGTATGTCCCATTGTTCCTACGGAATATAGTAATTTTTACTACAACATTTCTCTCCGTGTATCTTTGGACTTAAATATAAAGTCATATTTCTTAATAGTGCATCAAACACTAAGAACAGAATAATTCAAATTCCTAAGAGAAATAGGACAAATGTACTGAACAATTTAACATAAAACAAAAGAATAATAAAAAAAGGTTGAAAATCTGGATAGCGCCTAATATATGAAAAATTTACAATAGTACTGCATTTTACTTTAGCATAATAATTGTTAAGAAAAACAAAACAATTGTGTAATTTTAGTAAGTAAGCTAGTTTGTAAGATCAGTTAGGTAAATAAGATTAATGTACCAAATCTATACGCGTGGGCATTTTATATGCCTATTGTAGAATTGCATTTATAATCGGTTTAAATAAATAAATATTATATAGCCGCAAATAAATCGCAGATTAAGTATATCTTATCATCCATCCATTAACAAAATCCCTAAACAAATTAGGTACAGAATTTAAAATGTCAAACTTGAGTGCATTCCTCGCCTAAGCCTATATTGTATATAATAAGTGGCTGAAAACATACAATTAACTTCCTTTAAAGTTCTGATATTTCTTACAGAATAGTCGCAAATTGTAAGCGTGAATAAATTGGCAATATCCGAATGTTTACAGCTACTTGTCAAAAATCTAAACATAGACATCATCACATTAATGTTGCCTACTTTTCTGGAAAGCAATTTCTATTTTCTTTTAAAAAAGGAGATCGTAGTTTTCGAAAAAGATGTTTCTGTTAATAATTTGAATTATTTTAAAATTAAATATTAATTAAAATAATTTTATTATTTTTATCAGAAAGTAATTATTTCCATTTTTATTGAGAAAAAATATTTCGGTCATAAAAGAAGATTCTATTTTTCTTACTGTTATTCTTATACTGTAACAAATGCTAACTTTACTGATTTTTTAAAGCATTTTTTACTTTTTTGTATAGTCTAGTAGATCTTACTGTTTACGAAACAATAAGAACTAATTACTCCTTTTTTGCGGTGTTTATTAATTTTTTTGCCTGATTATGAAAATGGTAGACCTCATTAATAATCGCTATTTTCATCGGATGACGCTTTGCCAACGCAGAGTACTACGAGGGTAATAAGGTTGTTGCTTAGATATTTTTAAGACCTTATAAAATATTAATTATTAAGCTGTCGAATCATTTTTTACTTGTTTCTATTTTGTAAGTGGGTAGAGTATGCGTATTCTACTAGAAATTTAACACTTGTAAAATTTATTATCTCGGTATTGAATAATATTAATTACAGAATTTTAATTGGCAGAAGTAAATTTATGATTTTAATGAATTTTGACAATGCGTCATTTCAATTTAATAACCGTACACCCTTCGGATTTGAATGATTTGAATAATTTAATTTAAATCATACTACAATAAAACTTGTTCATTTTAAACTGCGACGTCTTTTTTCAATTAAACATAATAATTATTGAAAAAAATCAGTGATGATTAATACCAGTATAACAAGGATTATTTGCATTTACGATAATAAAGATTCCACTGAGAGTCTGTTTCTTACACTCGCTTAGTTCGTCTCTCAGACACGCCGGAAAGAAATCTCTAGGACTTTAAAAAAATGGAGACTCATTCGCACAAGTTAAATGAAGTTTTCATCCGCGCGACTCCTACAAGCCCACTTGCTCTCGTTCCAAATAATGCCGGCAAGCCAAAATAAAAGAGCGAACAAAGCGGTCGCACACATCACGCAAATGGAAACGTCGCGCTTATTAGCCCCGCTGCAGGATCCACCGGCGATTCCGAAATTAAATGCGCCGATAGATCTTGGTCTACGTGGAAATTTGATTTATCGGGCGCGCCACGGCGCGTAATGGACCGCGGGACCTTGAGCGTGGCGCGGGTGGACAAAGAAATATAACGCGTCCCGCGGCTTTTAATTTAGCGTCGAGGGATGGTCTCGAGTATCGCACAATAATCCGTCAATCATATTCCGCTGTGGCTGGCTCGGTCGGTCCACGCTCCGCTGTATCTCTGGTTTTTTGCCAATTTTTACGTTGTCTCGAAGATTATGCGCAAGCATCGCCGGCATTTCATCGTTGGACGCAGGTTCAAGTACTTTTTGAGATTTCTAATTTTTGTACGTGTAGAATACTTTTTCCCCAGAGTGCGATGAGTGAGCTCTTTCTTTCGTACAGACAGTGATGAGCGAAGAGAATTTTTCGGCGTGAAAAGAGCGCAAGGAAATAATTTGCGGTGAAAATAGATTTCTTGATATTTTCGAATATTTTGCGGCTTTCCTTTCTTTAAAACAACGAGGGAAAGAATGTTACATCTGTAAGTGTAAATCATTGAAAGGAGAGAAAGAACATGGAAGTATAAAAATATTTCGATGTGATTTTTGGTAATTATATTATAAATAGATTTGTATTTTAATTACCTAGTTACACATTTTGTATAAAAAATTTGCTCGGTTTTAAAAAGGCTTATCCCGAGCTGAGTCTTATTGTTGAATAACTTAACAAAGTTTGTTGCAAACAGGAATGGGCGAGTATTCTCATAAGAACTTTTATTGGGAGCCGGTCGACAGCAGAGCCAAAAGAGAACTTGCGGTTCCAACGGAGAACACGTAATTTACGGCTGGGGACATTGTTTTCAAAATGTAAAACGAGGAAATGATGATGATAGCCAAGAATAGTGCGTTGTTGTAGAAGATCGAGAAAGTCGTTGCTTCATAGTCGGCAACCTCGTTTTTCTTCCACAGGATCCTGAAAATCATTCTGATGTGAGACAAGGTACATACTGCTGTATGTTGAGTATATTTATGAAGTTAATTTCAACATAAATGTGTCGGTTGAAATTTGGCAAATGCTGGTTGACATTATTATTATTCATTAACTTGTAAATGTTATGAAATCGTATATTTTAGTATATTGAATTACTTTTTAAATGACATAATTTTGGCAATTATTTAAGAAATATTAGATATCTTGATTAATATCGTTATTAATCATTAGAATTTTGTAAATACTAATTTGACATATTTCTTATAATTAAAAATTTGAAAAGGTTAAATGCCATCTGATTAAAACTGTTCATTACCTTTCGTCCTTCTCCTTGCGGCTCATTTTCTTGTCTTCGGCAAGTTTGCGGCTCATTTCTCTAGTAACTGCATCCTCCCTTTTCACAGCAATCTGTTGTTATTAATAAAAAATCATTTAAAACATAAATTCCATGACTCAAATTTAAATAAATTAATGAACTTTATTATGCAGTTTAAAAATTTTTTTACCTTATGTTTCAAAACATATTTAGTATTCTTGTAGGCAAATGCAAGAGCATAAGTGCTGAGCAGAGTCACCAGAACGAAAGAAATCAAGTTTGAGTAAAGATCGATCAAGTGGATCCTCCAGAAAAGCCCTAAAAACATTTAAACAATTAAAAATTTATTCAGTATTGTTATCAACTCTTATTAAATCACTGCTTGCTCCTTCCAGACATACGGATTAAAATAAAAATGTTCTTTACGGTAATAAACATAACTACAAATTATCAGATTTATAAAAATAACAGTTATAAATAAAAGCTACTTTTACCCAAATGAACAAGTGCATCCAACCTAACCTCCTTGCCATAATACTAGCAGACTGAACAAGAATACATGAATGAAATTGTAATCCGAGGAAGTTGCAAGGCTTCTTGTAAAAACATTCCTAACAATTGGTCAACAAAAATAATCGAATTTCCAACTAAATATGCTGAGAATTTACTTACAGATGGGAATCGCCGACACGATGAGAGCATTGCCGTAGAACAACGCCGATGATTTCGTGGATACATTCCTCGAGAAGTCTTGGAGGAGGAGCTCCTCTTCCTTGGTGAAGGCCTTCGATTTTCCGGACATCTTTCTGTTTGTCCTGTGCTTTCCTCTTTTACAGCGACTCCTTGAGTATCAGGAACGATGCTGTAGCTATAGCTGCCGCGAACGGGTGAACAGTCACGGCTCGACCCCTGACAAGTGGCAAATGACCTGGCGCATGCGCGCGAGCTTACCTGCGCACGCGGCGCCGAGACATGACGACGTGTCCCATATAAACACGTCACGCATCTCCCGAGAGGAAGTTCATTGTGCTGCCACCTGGCGGAAGCTTTCTTCTTTTTTATCATTAGATTTCTTTTTTATCGACGAAATTGTATTTTTATAAGGGGTATAACACCACTAATTATTTTAAAAATATATATTTTTTTTTACTCAAATGAATTATTAATAAATAAATAACTAATTATTTAATTGAATTAACAAAACATTTAGCTGCCATTTAACCAAACAATTATTAGTTATCCACCTGCAAATAAATATTTAGTTGTGATTGAGTTTTAATGACAAAATATTTCGTTATTTTAGTAAATAGATTTAGTTACTCCAACTCATTATTTAGCGCCAAACAAATCTGTTTATCATCAACTACTACATTCTCTCTAAATCTGAAAATGTGAAAATTTCACATATTTAGTATGTGAAAATAATTTAACTTATAAATATGTGAAGATTCATTTTACCGTTTTTAATACGGGAACATAACATATTGAATTAGTGAATTTTGTTTCTTGCATATTACACTAATGAAACTTGATTTCACACATTCAATTAGTCAAATTTGTTTGCATATTTCATATGTGCATATTCACATATTGGATGTATTGAATTTTATTTGAATATTCACATTTAATTAGTCGACGTGTTTTCACTATTCACATTTCACATGTGAAATTTCACATTTGCAGATTTAGAGAGTTTGTTACTAAATATTTGGTTATCTGACTTAATTATTTAGTTGAGCCAACAAAACATTTAGTTACCATTTTATTAAAATGTAACACCACTGTAATTTTTTTAAAAAAATTTTTAATCTTAGAAGGTGCTTTGAACCCTCTAGAATATGAGGCAAAAAGTTTCATACCGGAAAAAACATTTTTATTTGAATTAAATCCTGGTCGAGAAGTTTGCGCTGTTCCTAACGAAACTTTGAACGCGTTTTTCTGGATATACGATTTTTCAAATCGGCACGCAGCATAGAACTGGAACAAATTACATTATTTTTCGTTGAAATCTTAAATTTACCTTTGTCGTTTTCATTAAGCAGTCCTCTACGTACGGAATTTTTGATAAAATAAACTAAACATTATTTATAAACATACCAATATATAAATGTATGACGTTTTTTTGGCCGAAATTTACAAAATTTTCTTCAAATACTCGCCAATTACAAAAAAATCAATATTTTTAAAACCCTGTACGTATTATATTAGCTATATATATGTAGATCAATGAATTTTTTTCTTTTATCCAAGTTGTAAATTACATGTGTTACACTGCGTGCCGCAGAGCGCTTATATTACTTTTGGAGATAACAGCGTTTCTGCCGTAATTTTTTAATATTTTTACACAAAAACTTTTATTTTTATAATTTAATATAAACTTTATAACTAATTCTTCAAATTATTTTATTCTATTACCTTCTTTTCTAAATAAAAAAATCCCTCAAAAAAAAAAACGCCTTTGTAAGGCGGTTACAGTGATATTACCCCTTAAATTCTATTATTATATATAGTTTAGTTTTGACATATCCACAAACAATTAATGTTTAATTCATATAATCGTTTTGAAAAAAGAAAATTAGGAATTAAGCCATTGTGAATCTATAACAATAAATAAATAAATAATAACAAGTACATAATAACTATTAATAACAACTAGCTAATAAATAAATAAACTATAAATTATATCGTTATATCTAGAATCCAGATTCTACATACAAATTTTTAATAAATGAAGATCTAAAAGTAAAATTTACTTTTAATCAGAGTAAAATGTTAGCGAATGAAAGGTTCGACGAAATAAACAGAGCGAACCCATATTCAAGGCAATCGATTTATTTCTTGATTCGGACATAGTGCACAGCGCACGTAAGTTATGTACACATTACGCTTCGTCAAATACACATTTACAATGTTATCTTTTCATCACTCGTTGGTCAATAGTTGCATACAGCAAAAGCATTATTTGTATATTTATTAATTTTCTCAAGTATCCAATACTCTGCTACTCGTTTGTCGAGTTATTTCACAATTGTTTACTTCGTGTGCGATACAATTATTTATTTTACTTTTATTTGTATTTATTGTTTTTTTTTCTCATTTTTTATGTATAAGTTACGATGGATATTTTTATAAATACACGACTTAAACCCTAAGAATTAATTTAATAAAATAAATTACTTAGGTACACGAAAATACATATTACATGGCGTTAAATTACACGGTGCAATTGCGCATAAAATCGCACATTCGAACGATCGCTTTAATCCGGGTAAAACGATGCCAATGGGCAATACTTTTATTATTTTTAAAATACCGATATACATGTTTCTTCTCTACGCCACCTCATCTTGCGATCTCATCGTGATATGGACGACAAAAATTTTGACTTTGACTTCGTCGTTCAAGTCTACCGCGGTTATAAATCGTCCGCAGCTATTTCGACGAAGTTGAATAAATTATCTAGGAATAAATATACGAGTTTGATAAAATCGATAAGAAAAAATTTAAAAAAACAACGCACGATTATCAATTGTTGTTTGAAAGTCAGATTCATCTTCCTTTTACACAAATTCATTCTGCTGTTTGCCTAAGCGAGAGTACATTTGCGATAGTATCCATCATATACGTTTTTTTTTATATTTTGGTGGTATTCAGGTGCTGAAATGCAGTCTTAAAAATTATCGACCGAGGAATAAATGAGAAAAAATGTATTAGTAGTATACTTAGATCTTTTTTACTTTGGAAGCACCTTCTTGGAGCACTTCAGCCATTGCCGAAGAAAAATAATCCTCGTTTCGGCACGATTAATACTTGATACGTTCGCAATTACGTACATTTCTTTGTAATAATATAGAATTTGACTGGCAGCTTGTGTAGTGCAACGATATTCCATTATATATAATTTTCATATTTTTAATAGCGACGCTTAATTAATTAATCGCAGAGTTACGGAATACAATTTATCATTTGGTATTGTTTATATAATGACAGCTAATCTTGTTCTCCCTACTCTTATCCGCTTTAAATAATTTTGCATTGCTTTATCGCTTCTATTTCAACTCGAAACATCAAAATGCCTTTTTCAAAGAAATATAAATCTTTCAAGTCAATGATTTGATCGCAGAAGGCAAAATTCACAATAAATATAGGATATAAGATTGACGTATTAAATACTTTTTACACAATATATAAAAAAACCATATATTAAACGTTGAATTCAATTTGAAGTCGCTGAATAATATGTATGTACAACATCTAAAAAAACGCACCTCAATAATTTAATAAATTACTTTAATCCGACGAAGCGTCGTTTTTCACTTATTCAGAAAAAGGTTTTCTCGACCACAGGAAGTTATATTCGTCAGACTTTTCGAAATCAATAATAAAATCACCCTGCAGTTGGGTTTTACTCAAAATAGTCCGCCTGAGATTTAATATTTATAATGATTGCCGCTGCGGCTTATTCATTAGCATAATACCGTTTAACATTTTAATCTCTCATTAATCATTTATATCTATAATCTGTACAGTATAGAACGATTTAGCTACTACTGTCGAACAACAGTTCATCGAAGACTGACACTGACGATCATTAGATCGTTGTATTACTACAGATATTTAGCGACTGGTTATTAGCGAGGTAGTACTCGTAAATCGTCTCTTTTTTTACAAACATAATTCTTCAAGTCTATCTACTTTATGTTTCTTCATTTAAAATAGTCTCTTCATCCATTATTCAGTGGAATATCAAGCTACATAAAATTTTAATTTGCTTCTGTTCTTCGAACAGACTTTTGTCTTTTTTTGGTAATTTTTAATTGGGTTACCTCTTAATTATTAAAATGTTTAATTATACTTTTCGACTCTGCTCTTTAAACAAGACTCACTAGAATTTCATTGAATTATTGTAATAAATGGTCATTAATTCGATCAGCAGTAATAATCTGGAAAGCTTTACTATTTAAATGCTTATTATTGACATTTCAATGAAATTTGCGGGATTGTTTGAAGCATTATTGGACATATAATAAAAGAGATGAACGTTCTACTGAAAATTATATCGATTTTGTAAAAAGGACTATATTTTGTAATAAAATTTACTATGCCCATGATAGTAGACAAAATTGTTTAACAATAATTTCTAATATCCTTATAGTAAACTTAGTTCTAAGTACAGTAATTTTTGCAAAATGAATACAATTTTTAGTACAATATTTTTCTTTGCTTAAAGATTTAGACTGAACATTTTCGTTCAAATTTTACAAGTTTTTTTTTCTGACGATATAGAATGAAATGCGTTCGCTCATTCAAAGTACCCTCTGTCCAGATTATTTGACAATGATTAACAGTCAATAATTCATTTCAACAATATTTTACGAAAATCAATAATAGCATAGTATGAAGGCAGGTAAAATAAATAAATAAAATAATTCTTTTTACTTCTCGTGGCGTGTATACTATTCTTCACCATCAGCGAGACGAAATTACCACGTTTCCAATTCCACGCCGGGCGGAAAACGGGTACTTTCGGCTGGCACGTGGTGAAAAATAAAATTACACATCTAACCAGTTATGAATTAAAAATGTCCAAAAATTTTCAATACCAAAAATACAAAACTAAATTACAAAAAAATCATAGCAAGACTTGTCCAATCTTCAATTTTATCGAAAGAACAAGAAGACTCTTGCAGCCCACAATGTTGTGAAATAGTATATTACGTACCTAGCCCTGTATAATAAGAAATTGTCTCAGATCACATGCTTCGCCTCGGTCGACAAACATGTGATCTGAGACAATTTCTTATTATACAGGGCTAGGTACGTATACTATTTTTCTGCTCGACGATCTCCGAAAGTTGCAGCGGCCGGGAAGTTGCACTTTCGGGGCCGGAGGGCAGAAAAATAAAATTAAACATCTAACCAGTCATCGATTAAAAATGTCCGATAAATTTCAGTACCAAAAATACAAAACTAAATTACAAAAAAATCATAGCAAGACTCGTCCAATCTCCAATTTTATCGAAAGAACAAAAAGACTCTTGCAGCCCACAATGTTGTTCCGCTGAGAATCTCGAGCAGCGAGGAAGGCGGTCAGCGCTTGATGCTCGGCGAGCGTCGCTGGCCGCCGGCCTCCTCCTAGATGATCCTGTCCCTCTTGTACCCGACGGCGTGTCTCTCCTCGTCCTTGCCGACAGCGGCCGGCGGCCAGGCCTCCTCCGCCAGGCTCCCGTACCTCTGCACGCCGGGGAAGGGCCTGTCGGAGCTCTGCGGCGAGTAGTAGCCCGCCGGCAGCTGGTAGTAGCTCCCGGCCGGCGACTGGTACTGGTAGTACTCCGGTCCGGCGTAGCCCGAGTAGGATCCGTAGTGCGAGTAGTACGCCGACGACGAGGATGAGTAGCCGCGCTCGCTGAGGCTGCGGTAGGGCCCCGGGTGCTGGGGCTGCGGCTGGCCGGCCCCCTGGGGCCGGGCCTCCTGTCAGACCGGCGTGCTCACGGCGACGCTGCTCATGTACTCGATGTCGCCGATGCTCTTGACTCTCCGGTGGCGCTTCGTGCTCCCGGACACCGTGGACGGCCGGGGTGGCAGCTGCGGCGGCGGCGGCGAGTTGCTGTGCAGGCTGCTCATGTACTGGCTCTGACTCGCCAGGCTGCCGGTGTCCGACGACGAGGACGGCGACGCCTTCTCGCTCCGAGGGCGCAGACCTAGCGCGCGGCTCAGCGAACCCTGTAACTTTCACTCGTTATGGGGGGAGTGTTCTTGTAGCATTTTTTTTTTTAAGGAGTCCGAAAGTCAATTTTCGTGATGTACGCGGAGAGATTAGTTCTAGTAAAAATTACTTGGTGACGTGGCGAGAGGCTTGATAAATGATAAAGTTTACTGGGCAAAGTATACTAAAGTTTGCTAGATTCCCCGCGTAAAAAAATTTAAGGGGATGCCTAACTTAATTTCCGCGCGCTACTATACCGACAATTCGTCTGTATTCTTTGCTAGCCTTTAAGGCAAATTTGATTTTTCAAATAATTTTGAAACGGCTTTCTTAATGGCATTTCTGATTGCAACGTATTATCGTATATGCGTAGACTTCTTTTTTGGCTGATTTCAATTCCTATTGCTGAAAATACGGACTTATTTTTCAGTAGGAATTGAAATCAGCTGAAAAAGAAGTCTACGCATATTCTACGAATTATAAATAATGTTTTGATGCAATCAGAAATGCCGTTAAGAAAGCCGTTTCAAAATTATTTGAAAAATCAAGTTTATTAGAGATTAGCAAAGAACATAGAGAATCGTTGGTATATAGTAGAGCGCGAAAATTAAGTTAGGCATCCCCTTAAGTTAGAATGAAGTTTATTTAAAGTTTGTGTTTGGCGGTCGTTGATATGAACATGGGCAATGAGACTAAATAATAAATAATTTTGCAATACTTTATACAAACGTCAGATGAAGTTTTTCTGAAATTTAAAAGACGTTCACATGCTGAACGTTAAAAACAAATAAATGTAAAAAATTATTTTCTATAACTTGAGCGGTAATTTATCCGTTTATATCACGCATCTATACAAACTTCTATAAAATTTAAGAAGCAAGTTCGGTAAAGTCTCATTACCCATGTTCATATCAACGATCGCCAAACATGAACTTTGGATAAACTTTATCCCAACTTGAATTTTTTACGCGGGTCGCAGTAAATTTTACTACACGTCTAACAAATTTTATTATACTTTTTGGTAACCTTTTTTATTTGTTGATATGTCTCTGTATTACAAAATTACAAAACAGTATAGTAATTTTGACAAGAACTTTTCTCTCCGTGTAATATAGCGGACGAAAAAACAATTAATTTGCTTAAAAACAGAGAGTATACAAATCTAATGCAATTGAAAAACCAATAGATACTTGCCCTCCGTTAGGTAACGTTTTATATAAAATTCCAAATTCATATGACATATCTCAACGAAAAAAACTCAAATAATATGATAATAATATTTTACATTATTCAAGCTGTTCTCATCAAGGTATTATTATGTGAACTTATTGGACTTTTAGAATATGATAGATCGTTACCTATCGGAGAGCAAGCATCTCATGGTTTTTCAATATTTTATTCACAGAGAACAATTGTTAGTAAAATTTACATAATGACTTGCAGTAAAAAATATGGATTTCTACGTAAATAAAATTTGCTTAAACATTATACAAAATTGACTTGATGCGTGTTTTGCTTAATCAAGTAAGTAAATATTGCTTAAAAAATCTGCATACTTTACTTACTGCATAAGTAAATTTGATACTACGTTTACGTAACTTTAAAAAAAAATTATTTCTATTTATTATTAAAAAACTATTTATTATTTCAGTAACTTTTACTATCATTTTACTCCGTGTTTATGTCTTACTGTTATCAACAAATTAATGTTGTTTTTCCGTCTGCTATACTATGACGCGAAATTAATAATTTTACTTCACTCTCGGACCTCCTTAATACTTACGCACCGTAGCTTTTGTAATATACTGTTTTTTTTTTTTTTTTTTTGAAAAATTGACTAATATTTACTAGTATTCACAGAGTTACTCCATAAAAATGAAGTATTACTCTCTAAAGATCAATTATTGCGTGTTAAAAATAAATTCTACTAGTTACCTTTTTGAAAATGATCTATTTGGTTAGTTCGATACTCACAATTTGTGTGTAACTAAATAAAAAAAAAAGAAATAAATAAATACATACGAAATCTACTTGTTAGTACTTTACTCAGGTGTTAATTACTTACAAAACTACCATATGTTAATGAAAATAAAGTTTAACTCAGTAAAATGAATTAATGGCATAAAATGATTTTAACGCCACAAGAAAACTTCAAAATGACTTCGATAAACAATGCTGAATCAATGATAAGAAAAAAACGGTTGCTTCTAAACGAGTTTCCTCACGATTATTCATAAAATCCTCTTCAAACGACACTATCGTGAAAAAAAAAGATAAAAATCCTAATGAAAAGAAAAAAAGACTAAAAAATTATATTGTTTTCGCATACCTGGGGGTGGTGTCCAGCGCGACAAACTACTAAACTGAGAAAAAATATTACAAAAATTACTATCCGTTTGGGAACGCTGTACTCTTCGTTAAAGATTAGCATACTCTACAGTAAATTTTGAATAACCGTAGTAAATTTTACTAAATACTAGTGGAAATAATCCTATACACAGAGCAAATTTTACTGTAAAGTATGGTCATTTTTATCTATAAAAGTCCAGTGTGTCGTCGCGTTTTCATCCCAGATGGCAATTTTTACAAAATTTTTTCTCATCGTATACTAAAGTGAGACAGAGGATATGAAATGCGGATGACGGGGTGGTGAAGTGGATGAGAAGAAGAAAGAAAGTCAGTCTTCGTCCACATTGAAATCACATAGTATATATTTACACAATTTTTGCTCATTGTTCTTTTTTTTTATCGTTCGCTTTCTCGCTCCATGATATCAAGCGACTGCGCGACTTTCGGCTCTGTCGTACTTGCTCTTTTATTTTCTCCCATCGGGGTATTATTCACTAATTTTATCACTGCAGATATAATTATATCGGCATATATAAGTTGTCCGATTTCTACAGGACACTTAGTATTTTCGGGTTGCTTTAACTCGATAAACGCATTTATATCGGATGATATACTTAGCGAAAAATACCCCCGTTGCTACCTCTTTTATCATGACGCAGAGCCGAGGTCGCCTTGATACAGTTTATCCGAGCGACATTCAACGGGTGGATTATGTACAAATCTTTATCTCGGCGATGTAAAAAGAAGAAGAACGTGGAAGGAGTCTCGCCGCGAAACAAGAACGAATGGATAACTGCTCGCCACAATTTTTCGATCGGAAATTCGTAACTCTACGTCGTACGTACTGTATGTATCACGAGGTGGGCGCTCGCTCGGGGATAATACATTGCTCGGAACGCTCCACGCTCGCTGCGATCCTTCCTTTTACGGGAGTTTAACACATTGGCTGATATATAATTTACTTCTTTTTTTTTAATTTCTTGAATTTAATGCATACTTTTTTTTTTAATTTTCTTCTCGTACTTTATGTATATAGATATTTTAATCTTTCGACTCTTATTTCTTTTGTATTCTCTTTGCAACATATAAGGTATCTGTAATCAGTCAGTCTTGGAAAATTCGTCGCCAGGCTCGGCGTGCAGGAGCCTGCGGCGCATTTTGATTATGTTCGTACTCGATTTCGTTTGATGCTTAAATTCTGTCTGATATATATATGTATAGAAACTTTCACGATGATTATTACATTACGGCGAAATCAAGATGCTCGAGCACACAGTTGCAGATGTACAGGTGATAGTTACGCAGAAAGTGAGTGCACCTCGAAACGGAAGGCTCGATATTGTGCGGTGCATCGATTTGATTATGTTTCTTTGGATTTGGTGTGTAGCCTTTTGGGCGCGAATGAAACGCAAGGGTCACAATAACAATGATATGCCAGAGGAATGTTGCGAATAAATGTGCTGTCGCTCTGATGTAGTCATGATATATATACGTGATATTTTTCCCTGTGATTCCACCGACGGTCTAAATATTGTTCCTTATTCGTTTATTTTTTCATTTCATTTTAATTATTTCTTTAGTTGAGTCCATCGAAATCTTAAAAAAAAAACGCAGCTCTCAAATTTGCTAAGCTTTATGCTTCGAAGCAATGTACGTACATTTATACGAAAGATTCAATTTTAGTGTTATTTGATAAATTTCTTTTATCGTTATTTTTTTTTTGCAGCGAAATTGATATTTTTTTTCGATTTTCGGAGTCTATTACGGGACTCCGGATATTCTAACGCGAGCGACAGTGAATGAAAGTTATGAACGACGTACGACGATGTGGCGCTGTTCTCAGACTGAATTGATCTTTCGTGCGAAGCGAGATTTTCACGCGAAGCTTCACAGTGACATACGCAAAATGAAGCATGCACTTTTTTTGATACTTGTCGACGGTGCTTTCGCGGGAAATACAACACGTCGATATTGCGATAAAAATACTCGATACGATGACAGATGCCAGCTTTGCCTATTCCTGTACTTTAATTATTTTTCTATCGACTTTTATACTTTAAACGGCCTTTCTACTTTATCATTCTATATTATTACTCTTAAGCGAGACATTTACACGTGTAAAAAGATTATTTACCACCTTATCTAATTACGTTTTTACACCAAAAGAATTCCATAATGCATCTTCAAAAATAAGCCCCATAAGCTCATAGATAAGCCTTTTAACGATTGCTTCGTCAAAATTCGCTTTTGCTGAATTCGTTAAACAATTTTAATTTACACCTCGAAGTGAAAAAAAAAAAACAGTCTATACGACTCTATTCTCTAAAGCTGAAGTTATTATCTTTCAGGAAGACAGGTTCAACAACGTATCCCTTCTGACTTCGCTCCTTTATCGGATTTAGATAACAGAACGGAGCAGGCAGAAGCTGCAACGTCAATAATTCGAGTCGCGGCGGTGCGCGAAATCCGGAAATCTCGCCGCGTCCAAGTTTCCAAGCGGGATGGACGAATCGAGGGGTGAGCGGCTTATTGCGGGAATACAAGTGGCGTTATCGCTCGACACCGACAAAATTAAGGCCCTTCCTTCACCGACGGGATAAACCCGACACCGACGGTTGTCGCCGCCTGCATCGTATGCTTGTAGTGAATTTCACAAAAAACTTACTCGACGTGTGTGCACAGTCAAGTCTATATACCGATTCAATTCAACTGTACCCCTAGAGGTATTATTGAATATACGCTATAAAAAAAAATTAAAAAAAAAAATATAAGAAAGAAACTAAGAGGCTTGGTTAGTGTATACCAAAGGCAAATTCTAGTTCTACTTAATAATATATATTTATAATAATCATAATCAGTTGTATATAATAAAATATAATATATCAATCGAATCTACGTGAGACAGCATAAAGAAGCACACACCACAGCTAAGGATACACCTCATTAATTACTCTATTAATTACTCTACAAGTGACGACATCGACTCACAGGAAGCTTCAGTACGTCGTTAATTAATATAAAAAAAAAGAAAATACAAAAATCGATAAGTAACGAGGAGCTGTGAATTAGAAAAAAAAACGGTGAAAAGACAGTGACGTGAGCGAGAAAAGATGCGAATATGAGGCGAGAGGTGAGAAAACTGCCGAAAGGCCGGAGGATAAGAGACTTGGCGAGTACGTTACCCTGAGGCTGGAGCGTCGACGGTCGATGGTGTTGGTGCCTTGGTTGAGCGACTGGTGCATGGAACCGACGAGGCTGCTCTGCTGGTGGAGAGGACGCGACCCTCGGGCCAGGCTTCCGCCCACGCCCACGCTGCTCATCGGACGGGCCACTCCGCCGCCGTTTCGCGGCACCACCTCCAACTGGCTTCTACAGGCGTCCCAGGGTTTTTTTTTTGTTTTTTTTTGTTTGTTTGTTTGTTTCATTTTTCATGCAAGGTTTTTTTCTCGTCGCTTTCTAGGTTTCATTTTCTTTTTCTTTTGGCTTGCTTGCTTTGGTTTGTTTGTCGCGCGACCGTTCGGAGTTTCGCTTAGCAAAGAGTGCGACTGAGAGTCAAAGCAGTTTCTACTACTTAAAAAAAATGTAATAATATCATTTATTGTAGATTGTATAACATTTACAATTAAAAAGAAAGTGTAAATTTAGAAAATGTTGCAATTTAATGGAAACATAATTAATGTTCGTATAGTTCTGACAAATTGATGATATTCATTAGCTCGAAAAAAGTTTCATAAAAAAAAGTTGGAGATACGAGTGAATCGCGCATGACTAAATAAAACTCCGAAAGGCGAGCAGAGCGCGCTTATGAATAATATATAAATACCTCTATAGTAGCAAAAAGTAAAAGCACCGCGACACACACGTATAATAATAAAAATAATAACAATAACAGTAATAATAATGATAACAATAATAATAATAATAAAAAAGCGAGCGCTGCAGCGAATCGCTCGCGACATTGCAGTACGAAAATACACATACGAGACAATGCAATTGGTTCCTCGTGCCTCGAAAATGTTGAGCTTCCTGCTTGCGCCGGGCAAACATCGCTCCGCGCATCATCGATCGTCGATATATTTTGAAACTTTAGACGAAACCGCGCGTCGCGCGCTCCAAAACACCGCGGATGGCCGCGAATCGCTGCAGTAATGCTGTACACAACGCAATAGATGGAAATAGGAAAGAGACACGTCCATATCATACAGATGGCCCGACAGAATTCATAGTCGAGTACCCCGGAATGCTGTTATATCGAATAGCTAGTCACAACATACATATGTATAATATACATACACAAGCATTGAGTGCTCCATCGATATATAAATGTATATAATAAAGGAAAGTATAGATAACAAAGGAGAACAGAATAGTAGGTTTCAAGTATAAGTATATATATAACGAATAGAAAACAGAGCGCAAAATAATGGATGTTTACTGGGCTCTAATGCGAGGATTCACCGCTCCCCATCTTTTTACATGATATTGCCTTTGGTGAGGCGTAATCGATTTTCTCAACAAGTGCCACATTAGAGCCGAATAACTCTTTGAGTGTAAAAAAAACGAGTAAAAGTAACATCGAACAGTCAAAGAGAGATGTGTGAAATATATTGAATAATGAATATTGATGCACGCATACACCCAAATAACGGCAAAGTAAAGATAAAGGAGGAGTGGAGGGCGGGAGGATGCAGATCAGTGGAAATCGCGAAGTGGCAATATTTTTGGTTGACTGATCAAGCGCCTGAATTCAGACGCTTCTCTGCGTTCGTATCAAAGGATCTCCGCGGCATACTCGTCGCTTTTCTTTTTCATTTCAGCTCGAGCCAGTTTTTTCTTCCCCTCTTTTTTTTCCATACGCACGGCTTTATTCGCGAGCAACGTGCTATTCAGATTGGCCCGTAATTAAACAACAAAAAAAAAAAAGAAAAGAAAAGAAAATACGGCGGACAACCAAGAAATTCGCCACGGTATCAAATGACCAGTTCAATCTATACAAGAGGGATTCAATAACGAGATGGAGGAACGAGGCGGGGGTTGGATACAAAAGTAAAAGAAAAGGTAAACAGAGAGGTGTGTGCTGTACAATATAGCGTAAGTGCAGTGCAGGCAGCGGCGGCGGCAGCTGTGGGCTACGGCTCGGCTACGATGATGTATTATATGAAGAAACAACAAAGAAAAATGCTGCGGAGGCTACGACATTTTTTTATTCTTACTTTTTTTTTCTTATCCCGGGCGCGTGCGCATTCGGCTTAAAACGACGCGCTCGGGACGCGGTGGTCTATTTCGCGAGCGATAAATGCGGTGGCTGTTTGCACTCCGATGTTTCAGCGTGAACGAGCGAAACGCGAATTATTTTACGAGAGCACGCGAGTGCGTCGTTATAATCGCGGTAAAAGTCGAGCATCACACATTGAAGGGTCTCGGTCATTGGCGGCTACTCTCTCTTCGTTGCGGATGACGTAATACAGTTTTTTACAACAAAATTTTCAATTTTTTTTTCAACGTACACCGAAAAAAAAGTAACTTCTACTTTTTACGCAGTGGACTTAACTGTGAAATTGGAAGTTAATTTAACTTCCGACTTTTTCAGTAGGAATGCCAAATTTACTTTTCTGGTCAGTTTTCACTTTTTCCCACTTCAGCAGATATTGCAAAACAGGAACAACTACTTTTTTTCGGTGTGTCATTAAGTACACGTGGAAGTACAGAAACTACGAGTTTTACCGGTGGGTTGCATTCAAATTTTCGGGACGATTGTAAATTTAAAAAAGAAATGCTTAATCAATTTAGCGGAGGAAAACAATTTGCCGATTACCGCGCCAACTTTTTGGAGGATCCTTAATTGAAAGTAGAAAACGTGCCCGGCAAGTTCAACAATCCAGTATAATCGATTCGTGCAACGAGTCGACATGAATAAGCGATGAATCTTCTATTCTAAAGCGTCGCCCGACGCCAATGACCGGGGAACGGGAGTCTGCGAATATTTCATTCAGCGCGGAAGCCGCGGGAACCGTAACTCCCGATAAAATCCATACTGCCGTGCAAATCGTAAAATACCATGAACTGCATCGAACCGCCATTACACGCTTTTCCGCACTTTTTATTTTTCTGCCCTGTCATTCGACGCTGGGGGTCTTTCTTCGTCGCGACAGCGACTTTCGTCGAGATCACTAATGTTTGCATATGTACACATCATATGTCGATCTGTCACAACCTTGCGTTGTTTACTTATCTCTCTTTAATTTAACTTCTTTTTGTACCTACGTGTGTGTGATCCTGGTGTTTTGTTTTGTATATAACTATCGAAGTATTTATATATTTATAAATATATAATGGAGCAAGTATAAGAACGTGTTCGATTATAAGAGTATACATTTAATTATGTACAAAAAAGGACGATTTTTTTCTTACTAAAGCGACAGAAAAATTCTACATTTAATCAAGAAAAAAGAACCAAGACACTCGAGTAAGTTTGAATGAGTTAAACGACGATTCGCAATTAATAAACGCATTTCAATAAGAATCGTCCTTTTTTTCTCGTTCGCCGGAAAATGGAAAGAGCTTACGATTCTTTAAATGCAACTTTCAAATATACAACTCTATTAAAAAACGAGAGAAGCGCACTAAAAAACGTTCATTAGAGTCTTTCACTTTACAAGCTAAATCCTACTTTTCTCCGACGAAATGCGCGGCAATGCATCAGTAGCGGACATTCGAAAGGAGTAATCGCCGGTTAACGAGCCCCTCTTTTCCAGTCTCGCGAATCGCAAAGCAGCTTTTTCCATCTTTGTCGCGCGGTGCGGGGCGAACGCGAGCGCCTCCTTGCTTTTGCAAGCGTCGCAACCTGCAGCGCGTGGATAATATAGATGTCGGTCGCGCCTGCTTTCTCTCTGTCGTTTCCTCGCCCGCGGAGATCCGAGAAATCGTGAACATCAACTTCGCGCGCGAGCTTTTATTAGTTTCGGTCCATCTCGGCGGCTCAAAGGGCCGCGGCCCTGGGAATTCCTTTGAGGAATGGAGATTCCTCGAAGGCGCTTGGATTACTGCAAGAATCCCAATCGCATGCGGCTCTTTTGCACTCGGCCGGGTATTCCTCCGCGGAGCCATTGCGTTTATTACGACGGCGTAGAGCTTTCGCAAGTATCGGCTTTCGAATTTTCCGCCTCGATTTCACTCAGCAAATCGATCGGCGAAATGCGATCTCCCTAGTTTTGAAAGTGAATTTCACTGAAATTATTGCATCGGAAATTCGTTGAGCTACGAGTACAGCGATATATTCAATTTGAAATTAAATTTTGCCGAGGGATAGACCGCGTTGAGTTAAAATGTCGTAAGGTTTCATCAATTTTAGCGATGCCATTAAACAGTGATAACTTTTCGTAAGTCGAGGAGGACGAAAAGAGAAAGCAAGTAGACACAACGGATTATAATTAAAATATGACTCCACAATATTTGGGTAAGTAGAATCTTCAACGATCATTACATAAAAGAATAAAAAAATCAAACATACACTGAAAAATGTACGCCTAAATACGGTTAAACGTGTAATTGTCGCGTATCAATGACACATTTAGTTCCTTTAGGCTACCACATCGACACAATGCATATTATATCTATTCATCATGTAATAATTGACTTGGCAGGACAAAAATCGAAGCGCAGAAATACACATATATACAAAAATGTAAAAAAGCACGATTCAAGATCGTCCATCGCGAGCTCACGAAATTTTCAGTGTACGTTCCACATTTAATAAAAACTCGTATAAAGCATTATAAAAAAAAAGATCGAGGAAATGATTCTCGCGAAGAAAAGTTAACCCATTGTGGAATCAACGTGATCACGTGTATATAATGTTTGGGGTAAAGAGGCGAGAGACAGCCGTCACAGGGACGGGGTAACGAGGTTCCCGCGACGAGGTAAAAAAAAAAATATTAATCGGCAAGATGTGCGTCTGTCTCTCAGCCTCAATGGGCCGAATTGTCCAAGACGACTTCGGGGTGCCGGTAGACTGAGTACCTTGCCGGCATTACGATGGCCTCGAGTTCGGCTGCTAAGTGTCTGCGTATCATGTGCTTCGCCGGCGGGATGCCGAGTGCCGTTGCCATTGTGTCGCCCGTGAACGATGGCTCCAGAACCACCAGGGCTCCATGAACTCCAGAATCTATTTGCAAAATAAAATTGATTAACAATAAAAAAAAAATTCTTTGAATAAATGCAGAAATAGGATATAATATTTATTCCTTTTCGAATTACTGATTGATTTCACACGACGATTTGAAAGTACATGGGATTAAATAGAAAAAATATGTTTAATCTGATTATTGGTGAATAATGTAAACTTGATAGTAAATCAAAGTAAGATTTATGTTATACCTTTTAGATTATCAGCATATTCGGCAAGATCAATATTTCTTGCCCACCTAATAAACCTTTGGTTAGTCCAAACAAGAGGATCAGCGTCCACGTTTTCGCAGTTGTGTCTTCGTACCGCAAGAGCCTACAATAACATTCAATAACAAATTATTTCCTCATAAAAAAAAGAATAAGTATTTTTCGATGCAAAAATTAATTCCTGTAAGTGGGGGATTTTATCAGCCGAACGAAGTTATAGATAGACTGTCTTGTATTTGTCTCATCGGCAAAATTAAAATGTTAACGGAGAGAATAGTTGGATAAAAATTACCCACATTGTCACGGTAATCTTGCATCGCCTTGCCTTTCTACAGATTATTGTTAAGTTCTAATTAATTTTTACTACTTTTAATGTAATTAATACAAGGCGAATTTTAAATTTTATCATACTACTTAGTAATTTACGCGTTTAGTAATATTTATAGAAACTTTATTAAAAATTACACGAAAATGATTACATTTTATTCTACGAAGATTTAAATTTCAATTAGAAATTCGACAATTCTTACCAACCGTCTAGTAAAAATTATGCAAAGCGCATTTCAGTATAGTAAACGATCGTCATTGTTTTGCATCTAGTTTTCTTCTTAATAATATTTACGAACAAGGTTAGTAAAATTTGCACCGAGCGTTAATAAAAGAAAAGAAATTTTTAACGCTTCAATTTTATATGATCATTCTCTCCGTCTACAAAAAAAAATATATAAAAAAAAACGTTTCAATAGGAATATAAATATAAGATAGATTTTCGCATTATTTTAAAAACAGCATACGTTATCACAGTTGAAGTGAGGGTAATAATCACACAGAAATGAGAATTAATGTACGTACATGTGCCGAACAATATTTTTTGATACAGTGTCTGAGAAATAGCATTAAAGTATGTAAATTATAATTATAAAATGCATAATATCGCTTTTACTTAATGTTGTGTTTTAAGTAATTTGAAAAATAATTATACAAAGATTGTATTTAATGGACACTCTATATTTTGTTTTCGAGAACACAAAGAAAGTGTTTAAATTACACTTTTTTTGTTTCTACTTGGGCACTACACATTTTAATACTTACACATAGGGCACAAAATTAATGTATAAAATTCAATTTATAAAAGAAATTATTTTAAATTAATAAACTATCTGTATACTTTCTGGCAATGTACAGTACACAATTGAGTGTATGCATTGCGTTAAAATGCACTTCTACTAAATATTTGTGTAGTTTACTGGAGCAGTCTAAATAAAACATAATATTCGTGTAATTTCATAATTTACTCTCAAAATCTAAAAATGTGAATTTCACATAGAAAATGTGAATAGTGGCATATATAAAAAAAAAATTGTCACTATTCACATTTTCAGATTTAGAGAGTATAGCATGAAAATTATTATATATTTACTTTGTGTCAGTTCAATTCTAAACACAAAAATAATATTTAGAATTGAACGGATATTTAACTGATTAAAAAAATGAATAAAAAAGAATGAAATAGATAAATTGTAAATCCGCGTACCTGTCGATCATAATTGAGCATGCGGAGCAGATTGATGCCGTGCACGATGCTGGCTTGATGAAAGTTGCGGGTAACACCGAGTAGTTTTTGGAGTTCCTTCTTGTTGAGGTGATCGAGCATCCGCGCGTCGACCATATTCGTGGCGAAGCTTTCGGCGTACTGGGCGAGTCCGAGGTCCGGTAGCCACTCCGAGCTCACCCAAGTGTGTCCCAGCTGTGCTATGCAGGGGTAGCGCACGAGATTTGGGTGACGATGCTCCTCGATTGCCAGCCGCAGCTTCTTGCGGTGCAGCGGGTGCGTCACGCCCAGGCCAGCTTCCAGCTCCGCATCGCTCAACTCCAGAAGTACCTAAGCGATAAATTACCTCAAGTTACGCACTCCGTCCATTTTCATTCGCAAGCATTTTTTTTTTTTCGTTGTTCGATAAATTTTTTTATATCCCTTTAGTATTCCGTGAAAACAATTTTATATCATAAAAAATATTATAGAAATGTGCAAATTTTATAAAATCTGATAAATCATTTATCAGGTTTTATGCGATTTTTGCAGTATTTTATGGAGTTTTATAAGACACTTTCAGTAAAGTAATTTGCGAAAGAAATGTATTATTTAAATAAAAAGCCTTTGGTTGAGTATTTAATTAGAAGACCTTTTTATCAAATTAATTTAAGTGAAGTAATAATGTATCTTGCTAACGAGATTAACACTGGCTAAATATATTAACACGGTTCTCTTTGGAAATAATTTCATTTTGCACTTTGGATATTTTCCTTTGCTGGTAAAAATATAATTTAATTTCTACATCAGTTATAAATATGTTATTAATAAAATTACTTCGATTATATAATTTGTACGAGGTTGCACTTGCTTTAGACGATCACTCAGATTTGTAATTATGATATATATCTATCTTCTCATATTTTATTTTATTTAGAATAAATTTTAGCAAAACATTAATAATGATAAAAAATACAGCATTAAAAAAATAAAATAATATTTGTAAATATTATAAGTATTCAATATCATTGTGATATTCCGTAATAAATATTAGCGAAAATTAAAGTTACTTTATTCATAATAAAAACTACGTTATATAAAACGCATGCAGCAGTAAAAAAATAAAACAATATTTCTAAATGTTAAGTATTCAATATCATGGTGATATTCCGTAATAAATTTTAGCAAAAATTGAAGTTACTTTATTAATAATAAAAACTACGTTGTATAAAACGCATGCAGCAGTAAAAAACTTAAACAATATTTCTAAATGTTAAGTATTCAATATCATGGTGATATTCCGTAATAAATTTTAGCAAAAATTGAAGTTACTTTATTAATAATAAAAACTATGTTATGTAAAAAATATAAGCCAGTACAAAACTAAAGTAGAATTTGTAAATATAAAGTATTAATTATCATTGCACTATTACATGATTTCATTACCCCATTCATCGAACCACTGATAAATGGCATTATTTAAAGTGTATTTGGAAGAAATTTCAACAATTTCAGTATAGAACCAAATGGAGAAAGCCCCGTCGGCCGAAGAATGCTCCAATAATCGAAGTGTGGAGGTGCGACATAGTAAAACAAACAATGGAGCCAAGAATACCTTGCCGGATTTGACGTTCTCGGCGCATCGCGGCCCGTACTGGGGCATGCCGAGGGCGACCTCGAGCCAGGCGAGGACGGTGGGTGCGCGCCAGCGCTCCATGGGCACGGAGGCGGCCTCGCGCAGCAGCCTCAGTTTCTCGGCGTAGCCTTCCTCGGTGAGGGGCGACCAGGAGCGGTAGGGGTCGAAGGCCTCGGGTGGCCCATCCCCGGCGCCGCCGACGCCGCCGCTGAGCGGGCCGCCGGAACCGCTCGTCGCTTTCCGGTGCCGGTTGCGCGCGAACACCCTGCCACAAAAGGGGACTCGTGCTTTACAATGCTTCTCGCGGCAATCGATCGGAATCGACCTTTCAAAGGAGTAGAGAGGACTAGAGTCCATGTGGAATGGATGGAGTGGGAGGGTCTCATTTTCCAAGTGTAGGGTGCTGAGAGAGTCGTATATAAACAGTGCAGGGTTGCAGTTTATAGTCGAACCCCTGGTAGAAATCTTTCTAGCAATTTAAAGTGGATAAAACTATCAAATTTTAGGTGATCAAGAACTGGCATTGCCTTAGGATTTTTTATGAGACATGCATGTTAAAACGGTTGGAGCCAAATTTAACTCTACGTGAATAGGGTGATTGAAATTCACTTTAAAGTAGAGTAAAATTCACTCTAAGCTAGAGTAGCATATTACAATTTAAAGTCTTACATTTTGCTTTAATACTTAAGAATCAAAAAATCATTCTATTATAATCCATCAAGTGAGTTAATTTCACTGTAACATTAGAGTGAAAATTTCTTTATTTCACTCCAACCGATTTAGCATATAAATAACTCTGTTGTTACTCGTATCAAATAGGCAATACCTATCAATTATACCTAAATGACTAAAAAGTGGTAAATGGTATTTAAAAAAATGGTCGAAAAGTATGTACTTCTTAAGTACCATTTGTATTTACTCTTGCTTATTATATAATTTATATCATTAAAAAAACCGACTTTCTGTAAAATCAACAGTGCAAACGTTATATTGTGAATTAAGTATTACTAATATTTTATTTGACTTGACGATAATCAACTGATTCATATAGATATGCTTATAATATTGTATAAAAAAAGCGTTATACAGAAATAAATTAATTCATAAATGTTATTTCAGATATCTGAATTCTTAATAAAAAATCGATTATTTACAATATAAATGCTAGCGTCAGAGAAATAATAATACTTTTTCCTTTTAAACTCAAAATAACTGAAGTACGTATTTGTTAACCATTATTTTAGATTACGCGTAGTCATGTTTTTTCATGTATCCAATTATATTAGGCATTTCTTGTACAGAAAATGCATACCAATCGTAGTGCCCGGGCATCTATAATTTGCCTACTAATGGGCGCGAAAGCGTTCCACAATTCTTTAGAAATGGCCAAGAAAACTAGCTTTTTCTGAGATTGGAAAGTTAAGAAATTTTATTTTATATCGTAAGTGGGACATAGTCTCTTGAGTACAAAACTATAAATGAATTGAAAGCCGTAAAAAGCAATTATTAAGCAAATATTTCGTGTCATATTTCATAGCGAATTCCAACAACGTGTAATCCTAAATACTGGAGAGTAAAATGTAGCAGTAGGACTACCATTTACCTCGTTTAAAGTCCTAAAGTGTCTAACAGCGTAGTGACACGATCTAATCTAAGAAATGACCAGTTTTTATAATATCGTTTCTACCAGGGGTGATTATTCTCTGACAGAAATCCACAACGATCTAGATACATACCTTTAAAGAAAAGAAAAGGAAAGAATTACAAAATTATAACGAAAGGTCGATTTTGAATAATTTGGAAGGCACTTACCTTGATATGGATCCCCAGGTTCCTCCACGCGTCGCCGAGGACCTGGAGTGCACTGTCTGGGGTACGAGGGGCACGCTGGGTTGCTTCCCGCTCAATCGCTTGGGCTGCTCGGCGTCTAAAGGACTCGACAGTTGCTCCACTGATCGCGACAGCGCCGAATTGTCCATCGACCTCGAGAACGCGTTCAGCGGCGAGAGCGTCGGGCTGCAGTCCTTTGGTGTTGTGGCTGTGAAACAACAAAATCCAATGCTACCTCAATGTTTGCTACTTTCAAAACTCCAGCGTTTGATTTTATCAGCCTCTAGGGACCAGTTTATTAATTCCGTTTGATACTTGTCGTTTTTTTTTTGTAGTCGACTCTCTTTGATGACACCAACATTGCACCATAAAGAACACACATTTTATTTTGAATTTTGAATAATTTTACGATGTGCTGTTATGTGTTTTTTTTTGTTCACAGGCATGCTGCATGCAAAGTTTCGCGTGTTTCTTACATACAGTACATTCTGGCAGCGCCGGCTCTAGAAGACAATTAATCTTTTAAATAAAAGCGTGTACATACACTCGTGAGCTAAAGGAGAGAACGGGCTTGCAAGAGTGGCTGTAAAAAAGCAATTTTTCACTCTCTCCAAAGCAACGCATCATTCACTAATCATTAAACAAAAAAATAGAGAGAAAAAAAAAGAAGATGTACTTGTCCTAGTGGAAATAATGTTCGAAATCCAATATAAATATACGACATCTTACAGATTTCTACATTTTATTTTTTTACAGATCTTTACATTTTATTATGTATTCTTACTATTATTTACGTTTTCTATCATTTTATTACAATTTCTTACGTTTGAAAGTTTTTTTGATGTTTAATGATTTTCGAAAAATGTAAGAAAATGCAACCAAAAATAATAATATATAAAAATCTGTAAGATTCTGCTCAAAAATCCAAAAATGTTTTAAATGTAAGAAATCGCAATAAAATGTAAAAAAAATTAAAAAAGTTACAAATGGTAACAAAATCTTATAGACAGCGCAAAAAATAGTAAAAATTAGTAAAAATTTGTAAGATATCGTAACTTTACGTTAGATTTCGAATATTATTTCCACTAGGGTGATAAAATTACTGTTACTTGAAGTAAAGAAAAAATAACGCAATATGTTGCCCTCCTCTAAAGCTCGATCGCTCTGCATGTAAAAAAAAAGGACGAATGACATCCGGTTGAAGCGCGTAGCTTCGAGGTGCGGAAAAAGGCGGAGAGGGTGAAGGTCGAAGGGAAGAAATAAGCGAGGACGTAGACAGACAGGCAGACAGACAGACACAGATAGACGGCGGGGACACGCACGCGCGCCAGCGAGCCAGTGTGTGCGTGCGCCCGAAGGAGGACTTACATTGGTACATGTGATGGGGCGCTATCGAGGAGACCAGGGAGATGCTGTCCACGTCGAGGCCGCTCCCCTCGACCGTGATCGTCGGCGTGCCTGCGAGGTCACACACTATCATCGCCATTGAGCCCCCACTAGACTTTCTTTCCCCTGTAACCCCCTTTAACCCCAGCCCTCCCCCTCTCTCGCTTCTTTCCGCCTCGTGGCCTCGCTTCCGCCTGTGAGCCGCCCTCTTTTCTCTTTCGTTTCAATTGCCGGGAGAGAAAATTAACCCTCCGGCACTCTCGGATCTGAATGAGTCCTGAGGATATGTTTTCTTGTGTTTCAACATCCACTCGAGGCGAAGTTTCTTTCGAGGATTTTAAATTGTTGGAGGAATTCTTGGCGCATTGTTCTTTTTCGCGAGAGCGCTTTCTCCTTTTACATTTAATTTAAAATGCATTTTAATTTGAAACGAAGTTTGCGCTTTGTATGGATGTTCAATTTCGAGAAAACATTTCCTCTGCGGGATATCTTTGAAATATCGAGAATTGCATTCCTATACGACAGTTAAATTTCCAGGAGATTTCGCTCTCTGGAAAAGTTATTTTTTTTTATTCCAATCGTTTTTTTTTTAACTAAAATGTGTTCTTTATGTTGCCCCTCTATTCTCATGATCGACTTGCTCGGGCTCGATCGAACGGAGCGGGCTTTGTTGTCGGGGTTTTACTCGTGACATGCTTATAAAGTGTCTTTATCGATGTTGTCAGTGCTGCTATACGTGAACTGAGTTTTTTTTTTGTTTTTGAATGGGTAAGACTATTTATCATCTAGCAAACCAGTAAATTATGTGCGGCGTGAACTTTAGTCATTAAAAAAAGCATGCACTTCTAATGAGGTCGATTGAAAATGCATTTAGTTCAACGAATTAAACGAGTAGATAGAGTTTGATTATACATTAAAGGATTATAATAATTTATCGCCGATGAACATTCAGTTGCATACTCTAGCCGTTAAATAATCAAATCAAAATGAAATCACGGAAATTATAATAACATTTCAACGGTTGAGAGAGAAATTTGATTTCGATGGATTTTAAAAGTCCGTAATACGAATCTTGTTTCCAAGTTGACGTGGCGAGACGTGAGTTTAAATTTGCGACTGATACGGTAGTTAATCTTCCTGCCGAAATAATACAATTAATGTTCAAATTGCCTGCAGGAAAATTAACTTCGAACTACCGACCCATGGCAACTTACATACGCTTCAAGATATCAAAGTAGTTACTCAACTTTCCTCGAATATTACCTGCGCGAATAAGATTCGTAATATACAAACTGCAATACGCTTTACAAAATCCATCACGTTTTAACGGAAGCTTTATATAACAGTTTAAAAAAAAAACTTCGATAATTTGATTCAACCCGACTTTCCATTATTCTCCTTTAAATTCTTTTTACTTTATATAAAACGCTTGGCCGATTGGACAACTCTGCAATAGCTTAACATTTGCCCTTTATCGGAAAATAATAATGGAAGGATCGAAGCAACATCGAGAGTCACGGCGTTCCTATACCCGCCAGAGAAGCTTATTTCCTTCCTTTAAAAGAAAATCCTCGTCTCCGATCTTAAATATCCGAGAAACAAAGAAAGCTCGATCGATATAAATGGAGCCGCGTTCTAACAAGACAAATCATTCCCTCGCGAAGTTATATATGAAAGCATCCAGGCGTACATCCTCGGTATGAAGAAATTCTTGAATCTCTCACCGTCGGTCGTGGAGTCGGATAGATTGCCGCCGATGCTTGTGGCCCCTCCGCTCTCGCGGTCGCTAGACCCGCGCACACCGCTGTCGGCGCTGCAGCTGCCTCGGTCGCCGGCCTGGCCCGAGCCCCCGGCGACGACGACGCCTAAGGGCACTGCGCTGCCCACCACCATCAATTCGCTCGCTGAGCCGTGAGCGCCCGACGACTGCTGACCGCCAGCCTGCAGCTGACCTAAGAGGCCGCCGGCGATGCTGCCGCCTCCGCCGCCGCCGCTGCTGCTGCCCGCGCCAGGCGTCGCTGCACCGTTCACACTGCCTCGAGGGAAGGATACCAAGGACTCCTGGTCGCTCAGGCACACGCTGCCTCCGCGCTCCGCCAGTTGACGCTGGAGCTAAAACAAGAAAGACACTTATTAAATTTAGATCTCTATTTTGCTGAAAGTTGTATTTCTCGTGTAGAAATTGGATAAAAAAATCTTCCAGGATTCGGACTAGGATTCCCTACTTACCCAACATTTCCCTGGTTTGTTCCATAAGGCATATATATATATAAGAAGCGGACCTGGATCCAGCAAGTTTTCCCTACTGTTTCCCTGATAGCTGACAAATCCCTGCCTTTTTCTATACGCGGGTTAGAATAGCACATTTCAATACCTGCACGGAGAGAAATTTTATAGTAAAAATTACTATGCTCTGTAGGAACACTGGGATATACTTGACCTATGACGATTTTTACTATAAAACATACCTAAAATTCCTATGTACATAGCAATTTCTACTATATAAATTGCAATTTTTGCTGTGTACATAGGAATTTTTAGTATGTTTTATAGTAAAAATCGTCATACGTCGAGTATGTCCCAATATAGTAATTTTTGCTATAACAATTCTCTCCGTGTGTGCGGGAAAGTGAATTTAAAGCTCGTGTGAGGTTTGCGCACGAGCGAATCGAGTGTGAGAAGGTCGCACGAGGTTAAAATTACTTCCTCGCACAAGTATCGAACGGTTTTTTGCAAAGTGTTGTGCAATAGAATTATAGTTCAGATATGAGTACTACTACACTGAGAGAAATGTATGGGAAAAATTACTATCCAGTCTGGGAGTGAAGCCATAGACGGCACTTAGTGAAAAAATTACCCTTTTGTATTATAAATTTTACTAGAAATCTAGTACAATTTATAATTATAAATTTTTGTATTATAGATTTTACTACAATTCTAATACAATTTATAATACAGAATGGTAATTTTTTCATTAACTGCCGTCTGTGGTTCCACTCCCAGACTGGATCGTAATTTTTTCTGGAATAATAGTAATGTTTTAAAACCATTTCTCTCAATGTAAACTTGAAAGTATTGGTCGATATTAAGCCACAGAAGGCTCACTTAAATTGCGTCTTTCAGAATAATAAACATTCAGTAACATTTCGGTCAAGATCGGCATAGCATAAATATTATACATTCACTTTTTGAATTCCTATTAAAAAGTCGTTGAATTTTTTATCAAAAACTGTTTGATATATATACTATAGAATACACCTTTGAAGTTTCGCTGATACTAACAAATTATGCTATTAGTTTGCATTGCAAAATTGGCAAATGTAAATACTACACGAATAAAATGAGAAGATTTTCTAATTTGACTATCTACCTTAAGTACCGATAATACTACCTTAAGAAGGCATTTAAGAAATTAACTTCATGGATGGTATTTTTTGCTAAAGTTAAAAAATTACTGTTCAATAAAAAGCTTTTTTTATAAACTGTATAAATAAAAACGAAGTATTATTGACATCCAGTTGATGTAATCAATATTTTCCACGATATACATAGTTTATTGAGACGCTGTGAAATCAAATTTTTGAAAAAAAAAAAAATTTGGTCTAGCTCATGAAACGCATAAAAGGCTTCAGATATTATCTATAATATTTAACATATATATATGTAAGCTGCGATTAATGAAAAAAGATAATGAAGTTTACAATAATTTTAGTGAAAACTTTTACGCTCAACTGCGAATAATTAATTGGTAGTTACTTAATTAGAAAATTAAGTCCAACCGGTATATATATATAATTAAAGTATTCGATGCTAATTTGCCAGGTCAACAGCAATTTCGAATCCATTACTTAATTATGCGCTCGTGAAATTTGTAATAATCCCAAACTGACCCCCTTTTTAGTTCTGAAATATTTCATGACACATCGGACACTGTATAAAAATGATTTATTATTTAACGATATTATCCATACACTTAAAAACCGAACGTAATCTATAAACTCGTTTGTCATCTGTAAAAAATTTATTATGGAAAAGAAAATTAAGAGTATCGATTAACGCGAGAAAGCAATTTTTTCTCGTTAGAATAATGAGTTAAAGGGGACTGAGCTTACCTCCTTGATGGTGGCGTGTGCGTGGGCGAGGGCAGCCTCCTTATCGGCGAGGCTGGCCGCGAGGGTGAGACTGCGGTCGGCCTCGTCGCGTGCCGCCCTCAACAGGCTCCAGCGTTCGCGCTCCCGCTCCATCTCGCGCTCCTCCGTGCTCGCGCCTGGCTGCTGCATACGTCCCAGGCTCGCCTCGCTCTCTCGCATTCTCTGCCAATCAACAATTTACGATTAATTTTTCTCTCTATGTTATAAAAATATATTACCGCCGCCGCCGCCGCAGGAGGTCATTTCAATAGAAATGAAGTGGAGGGGGGTCAAGAATCATCCACTCTTTTTAGGGAAGGAGGAGGGTAGTTGCTAATTAAAAGTACACCAATTCGGTTAAAACGAAAAAAAAAATGAAAGTTGCTAATTAAAAATACACCCTTGATTAAGGGGATCAGCTTGGGTTAAATTGAAAAAATATACACTTTGAGTATAACAGCTATAAAAATTTTATTCGTCACTTTTGATTACTGGAGTTTTTTACTCACTTATTTTAAGCTATTCCATCAAAAATAACTTAATTTTTTATTTATTTGTCCACTTGCCGTAGCTGCACTCACAAAAATTCACTCTAATTCATAGAAGAATCTACTAAACAGCATTGGAAAATCTACTCATTATAGAGTTAAACGTATTTATGCCGTGGATAAGCGGACCATCGTTTACGATTAAGTTGCTAAAACCTAAACGTTTCTTCTTCAAATAAGTAGATTATCATCTTCCAATAAATAGACTGCACGATAAATTTTAAATTGATACATTAACTATCAGTTTCCACTTGATATAAAAAGGAAAAGGTATTGAATAAATGAAAAAGTCTATAAAATATGCAGAAAAATATGAACAATTAACACATTTATGATAAAATTCAGAGGATTCTATACTTCTAGTAATCTTATTGAGAATTATGCTGAAGCAAACGTATTCTTCAATTTAATAAATTCACTTTAACATTAAGTAGATGATGGTTAAGTGGATTTGTCTACTAAGATTAAGAATCCATTTTTGTGAGTGTGTTTATTCAGTACGATGACTTATATTTTATCAGAACCAGGCTTAAATTACTCTTCATAAAATTGTACGTCAGATGTAACGGATCACTTTTCTGAAAAAAAGAAAAAAGAAAAAAAATGATTGCGAACACTTACGTGCAAAATATTAGGCAATTGCTAATATTTTAAGTGGTCTGTTGTATCTGGAGTGCAAGTTATGAAGAGTAATTTAATCCTAGTCTGGTGACTGAAAAAAGGTACGGCAAGTGGACAAATAAATAAAAATTTCAGTTATTTTTGATCGTATAATAGTAGAGATAAAGAGCACTGTTTGGGTCTCAACAGTCTATAAATATCTAAAATTATGTAAGTACTTACTGTGTAAAAAATTGCAGTAATGAAAAGTAATAAATAAAAATTTTATAGCTATTATACTGGAAAGTTTTTTTTTCAATTTAACGCCGGCTGGATTAAGGGCTTACGGGATTAATGGTATACCTTATTAACCTAAATAAAGTACATCTCTTATTAAGGGGTATATCTTATTAAGGGTTGTACCTAAAAAAATCTAGGGGTACCTGATTAAGGTCTATTCCTTTTTAAGAGTTATACCGTAACAAAGGGAAGTTGCCATAGCAACTGCTAGAAGCTGCTAGACTAATAGATTTCCCCCAGCGTAAACTATCGAAATATTAATATGTAAAGTTATTAATATTTGATCCCATTTTGAATTAAAATTAAAGCTGGGGCGTTGGCGTGCGTATAGAGCGCAGGGGGGCAGCCCCCTACTATTTTCCTAAAATTAATTAGCAAACGGTTCAGTTTTCAATTTTTTGGTACGGATTTATATTGCACGCTATATTAAAAACTGCGTTAAAGTATATTAATTTTCAATCGAAGCTGCAATAAGAAAATTCCAAAACGTCCCAGACGTTTGCTATTTTCTATTCCGATGATATCTTCAATATAGATGGAAATTCACAATCATGAATATTAACTTTGCTTACATAAAAGAGTAACGCAACGCTACTCATATGCATCTTTCTCATATCTTCCGAAATATCTAGGGCGAATAAATTTCGATTGATTATTCCGACTTCCAAGCAACGAAAATTTACATTCCACGTCGATATGAGATCTCTTCACTTCGGCAAATAATGGCGAATTTTATTCTACCTATGCACAATCGACTGGGAAAAATTGAGCCTCCATCGAAACCACAAAGGGGCACCGGCGTCGCGACAGCTCGAGACAATATTAACTGCCGCTGTTCCTCCGCTTCGCGAATTTCCATCCTCACCCCCACCCCCCTCCCACACAAGCGCCTCCCGCCGTCTGGCCCGTTAGCGCTCGTATCGATGAGGCGGACACGGCCACCCTTCTTGGATCTTCAACTCGCACAAAATGACTCCCTTCTGAGTGGTTAACCTAAGGAAAAAAATTGTCTGTTTGGCGAAATCGTTATGGGACCGCTAAGCGGATTTATCGAAGCTCTAATATTTGCTTCTCTCGTTCTTATAATGTTGACGTTGAGATTGAATATTCGGAGCTGTGTTTATTTCACTTGATGATTCACCGATTCTGTAGGCTCACACTTAGAGAAATTTATACCAAATATAAAAGCCGTGCGCATGGGATTCGTTTAAATAATGCAAAAACCTAGTTTCGTACGCTGTTAAAAAAAACTTGAATTTTACAGCACTTTTCAACGACAAGTGTACCGTAAATTTAATGTACTTGGTAAAGGAAAGGAAATTAATGTACATTTGCATGAAAATTAATGAATTTAACATTGAAGTTTAATGTTGTATTCAAGTAGGCATCATACATTAGAATTCAACGACATGCATTAATTAGAACTAATGCACGTTTACATAAATTTTAATATGGAAGTACATTAAATTTAATGTAAATTCACATCAATTTCAATGTAAATTTTAATGTAGTCATATTAAATTTCAAGTATAAATGCAGAAAATGTATTTTAACATTAAATTTTTTGCATTTATACTTGAAATTCAATGCGACTACATTGAAATTATTGTGAATGTACTCGAATTTAATATACTTCCATATTAAAATTCATGTAAACATTTATTATTTGCATAGAAAATATCTCCACTCTATTGTATTAAAATATTGGGGTATGAATGATACTTCCACATGTATTCGTTAAATTTAATAAATAAAAAATTTTCGTTCAATTTACAAATTAGAGAACAGATTTATAGCAAATTACTCAGCAACTAAAATTAAAAGCTTCATAAGCTGGTAAAACGTCCGATTTCACTTAATCCGCCAAAATTACGTTAACCCGAGTTGTTATTCCCTTGCGAGTTATTTCGGGAGTTCTAGGAAGACCCGTCCATCCAGCGTCTTTGGGGGTGAACAAAAAGAAGTAGGTCACTCTTCCCTCCGCTTGCCGGGCGCAAAATATTTATGGCCTTCCACCAATGGTCTCTACACTACCCTCCTCTACGCTGCGAACATCAATCGTCCTCCTCCGAAGGGGGAAAGAAGTAGTGACGCAACGTCGAGCGATAATCCAGTGTACGATTCACAAGGCTCGACGTGGAAATTTCAGTGGAGGACGCGAAATCGGCTCCCGTGCATAATTAATCGCGGATGGTAAAAAGAGCCGCGCGCTGGAAGGTGCGGGATGCTCGCAAGCGACGGGGAATTGACAGGGCGCTTTATCGCTGGAAAGTCCTCTCGCCTCACCCCCATCCTTCTCTCCGACGGCTGGCTGGGATATCACGCGACTCTCGTCTGCCGGGCGTTCGCTCTCTGAAGTTGCTTGGAGTTGACAGGGCCTTTCAGAGCCTATCACGGGCCGTTTCATCGGCGCCCCCGGACGCTGCTGTCGCGATCAGGAAGACCCGACGGGAGACAGCTCCTTTCGACGGAGACTTGCGGAGCCGGTCACTTTTACCGGATTTCCCAGTGGAATTTCGAAAATCCGCTCTTTCCTTTGTCAGTTTCTTTTTATTTTTCTTGTTTAGAGACTATCTCGATATATATCTAACTTTCTTGCGCAACGAAGAAATATGATATCTACAATAGGAACACCTGCGGCTGGCATGACGCTTTATTTCTGTCTTTCTAGCAAAACTGCATTTTCGTCAAAATCTTAAAAAGCGTAAAAAATCCTTCCCTTGTTTCAATGTATCTGAGTAGATACACGCTAAATCAGCTGGAGTGAAGAAGAGTAAAAATTAACTATCTTTTAGAGAATTTTAAAAAATGCTTGTTTCTGTAGAAAAATGATAAAGACAAAGGTCTGAATTGATGTCGAATGTTTGAAGGTCAGTGGCTGTATGCTGGTTCTCTAAAGGCTATTGGAGTCAAATTTTCACTCTAATTTTATAGTGAAATTAATTCTCTTGATGGAGTGATTTTTTACTCTTAAGTAGAGTAAAAAGTAGAAAAATATGCTACTATACTTTACAATGACTTTGTATCACTCTACACTCAGAGAAATGTTTCGGAAAAATTACTGTTATTCTAGTAAAAATTACTATGTAGTCTGGGAGCGGAGCCACATAGTGAAAAAATTATTATTCTGCATTATACAATTTACTAGAATTCTAGTAATATTTACTAGACCTTCTAGCACGTTTTACTAAAATTCTAGTAAATTTTATGATACAGAATGGTGATTTTTCACTAAAAGCAGTCTGTGGCTGCGCTCCCAGAATGAATAGTATAAATTTTCCAAACCATTTCTCTGAATGTATTCATATACAATCAAAATTGACTCTATTGGGGTGAAATTTAATTCCATGAGAGGTTTCACTGTAAAATAAGAGTGAAATTTGACTCCAACGTTTTGCGTCTACTCTAGTTCTCGACTGTAAGAATAAAATAATTCCAAATTGCGAAGCACAGTGAAGATTCCAACTAACCCTTTTCCATACAATTATGAATCACTTAATGTCATACTCGTTATAACTGCAGCGGATAAAGGAAGCAAAATTTTGAAAAAAAAAGTTAAAAAATATTTCACTTTCTTGGACAAGAAAGGAGGGATACATTTTTAAAGAAATTCGGGCACACCTGTTCATAGTTTCGTATGAAATCCCTGAGCTCGCGCTCCTTGTCCTCGAGGGTGCCGTAGAGCGCCTTCATCTGGTGTAGCAGGTCGAACTTCTCAGCGCGTAATTTTTTACGGTCGGCCTTGAGGGATTGTACGGTCTCACGGCAGTGCTGCAGTTCCATCTCGAGGGCGACGTAGCGTGCCTCATCCTCGATGACGGCGTCGTCGGCGCCGACCTCACCGCGTGCTGCTCCGCTCAGGAGGAGTCGTCGCAGCCGCGCCACCTCGGCCACCAGTCGCTCGTTCTCGAGTCGTAGCCTGCGCGTGGACGCAAGCTCGAGTCCGTGGCCGCCGCCGCCGTGCAGGTTTGATAAGCGCGAAGCCACCACTGGGTCACCCAATCCTAAAGATAAATGCGAGTTGATAAATTAATTTTGCTGAATAAAAATTATATATATTTTTTTATTTATTAAGCATTTGAAATCTCAAGGGAGATTTATTTCTGCTGCACAAAATATTAATACATCAAAGATAGGTTTAACATATTAATAATAACCGTGGAGTACATGAGTCACTAAATTTTTAAATTACAATTATTTAAAAATGTAATAACATTTTTAAGAAAATTGAACTGTTAGACTATCAGTGCACATTTGATGCTTTCTATTTTAGTCGCACTGAAAAAAAATACTTCTTTCTGTTTTGCATCAATTATAATATCCGGTGGAGTAGGAACAAGTAAAAACTGTTTTGTAATAAATCAATAAAATTAACATTTCTTCAAGTAGATTTTACTCTACAGAAAAGTACACTTGGTTATTTTGTAAAGCAGATTAAAGTAGATCTTAGAGTATGTATATCTGTGAAGTAGATTCTGTTGAAAATTTGGAAAACTAAATTAACTTTCAATTTCACAGTTAAATCTACTGCGTAAAAAGTAAAAACTACTTTTTTTTCGGTGCGATTACTTTAAAAATAACTTTTCAAGTTTAATGATTTCAGACCGCTGATATCATTAAAAGAAATTGTTTTATCATATTAATTATTATTCAGTAACTTAAGCCAATTTATTTATACACTTGTAATAAATCTTACTTATTTTTTCTTTATAAGATTTACTTTAATCAAATACAACAATCGAAAAACAATCTCTGCATTCACGGAGTATATTTATTATTAAAATTTAGTTAATAATTTATACTTGCAGTAAAGAATACTGATTTTTGCTTAAGTAAAATTGGCTTGAATATTTTATCAAAATTTACTTGACGATTTATTGATTATTATATTTACTTAACTTATATCTGCTTTGCTAAATGAAGCAAGTAAATATCGCTTAAAAATTCAATATAATTGCTTTACTTTACACGGAGAGAAATGTTGTAGTAAAAATTAATATGTTCCATAGTAAATGTGGGATATACTCGACTTATGTGTATAATGACTCAATTTTATACAACTTCGTTCACTTACTTTCTTAAGTAAAGTTCATTAATTACTATTTTAGTCAATTTTAAACTTTAATGATGATTATTCTAGTATTGCAACTACTGTAGAATTACAGACCATTATGTCTTTGCATAAATACTATGACGAATTATTAGTTTATAAGATATTACATAATCTTGTTAACTGTGATGATTTGGCTCAATTTTGGATTTTACTCCACTCTTAATAGAGTAAAGAGGCTGTGGAATTCGCGACCCGGATTTATAACATCTATATTGTTTAAATTGGACAGTTCAAAGCTTCTCTGTGTTCATTTAGTTTTTCTTATTTTATATTCAATTAATTTTATATCTTAATTTGTAATTCGAAATGATATAAATAAATTCTACTAATAATATTTCTCCGTATTCGGAAAGAAAAATCTAAAGTATTTTACTAGAATCCATATGATTGTAATTTAGGAAAAGTTCCTTATACTATTATAATATAATTTCATACTTCTATAGTTTTTATACATACTTTCAAAGTGTTTAGTACAATTTTCTAAGATATAAATTCTATTATAGTATAATAGAAAGGAGTACATATAAATATAATTTATTCAATATAAATAAAGTATGTGTACGGTCCTTCAGGAGCAGAAATGCTATAGAATTGTAATATACACGCTTTCCTCCTCCCGTTCTAAAGCTTCCATAGCTTATGATTCGCTTACTACAAAGCTCTGCAGCTACGCCATGTTCGAGTTGCGGCACTTCAAAAAACACAAACCGTCAACTGTTCCACGGCATTCACACTCTTTTCCGATGTTGCTTATAAAATCGTCTACTGCTTACTTTCTTAATACGAAAAAACGTCTACTTTAAAAGCTCAAAATCCATGATTATTTGCATGAATTTTCATACTAATAAAGTAACGCTGGTGATAAACTCTACTAGTACCCCCATTATTACTATAAAAGCTAAATTTTTCTTTCCGAGTATTCCGAACATAAAGGAAAACTCACGTCGAAATGATCCGGGCGAGCAGGGCCTGCTACTGGGTGCAGGTCCCGGTGGCTCGTTGTCTTCGTCGGTTCTCGCGTCTCCATCCACGAAGTCTTTAAGGTCGTCGGCGGCATCCTTGGTGAGGGGTCGCGGCGGTACAGGATCGAGCAGTCCTCGCGTCGTGGTGATGCGCAGTCGTTCGTGACTCGAACGCTCGCTTCCGCCGCGCAAGAAGGGTCGCGGACCCACGGGGCTCGCACTGCCCGAGCGCGAGTCTACACTGCCGCCTGAACCGCCAAGTCGCGTCTTCTCCAGGGCAGGGGCGCAGGGCCTTCGGGCGCCCGTCTTGTCGATGGGGCTTGCGCACGGGGAGCCGTTGCATCTTTCTGCAATCAACGCACATGTTTTTAGTTGGTTATTATTAACTACGTTCACTTGTATAAAAATATAATTTGTTTACTTAAGGGGGCCAGCCTGGGTTAAATTTAAAAAAATACACTTTCCAGTTTAATAGGTATAACAATTGTATTCATCACTTTTGATTGCTGGCACTTTTAACACTTTAACTACTCGCACGATTTAAGCTATTTATTCATTATTAAGATCCAAACAATGTTCTTTACCTCTAGTATTGTTCCATCAAAAACATTTAAAATTTTTATTTATTTGTCCACTTGCCAAAATATCCAAAATATTAGGCAATTACTAATATTTTGCACGAAAATGGACAAAAAGTGTCTACAATAACCTTTTATGTAATTTTTTCAGAAAAGTGATCCGATACATCTAAAGTGCAGGTAATGAAGAGTATTTTAAACCTGGTCCGGTGACATATAAGTTACTTTATTACAAGAAAAGCTATGGCAAGTGGACAAATAAATAAAAATTTTAAATGTTTTTGATGGAACAATACTAGAAGTAAAAAACACTGTTTGGGTCTTAATAATGAATAAATAGCTTAAATTGTGCGAGTAGTTAAAGTGTAAAAAGTGCCACCAATAAAAAGTGATGAATACAATTGTTATACCTATTAAACTGGAAAGTGTATTTTTTTCAATTTAATTTTGAATTATACTGAAGCAGTAGGTGTATTCTTTAATTTAATAAATTTAATTTAAAATTAAGTAGATAATGCTTAAGTGAGTTTGCCTAAAGAATCCATTTTTACGAGTCGTTTTTAGAATTTAAGTGCAGGTTATTCAATTTTTTATATTGCAAATAAATAATTGTGGTAATGATTGTGCACTTTATATTGTTGCTGTAAAAAAATGTTTTTGTTGTGACATTTTGATCCAGAAAATATCTCTAATAAACTTCTTTTCACGCTCTAATTCCCCGCATCAAGTGGAATAGGCAAAAGCACGGTCAGACCGTAATTACTTTAGTATATACTTCGATTGAAAGTTTTCGTACTCTCTGGACTTAAACAATACTCCTCACAGAATATCAGAAATAATCAATACGTAAATAAACAAGCCATGCAAATGAAAACAGTACAAAAATACACTCACATAAATGGATTCTTAGTATAAGTAAACAAATAAACATTATTCACTGAATTGTAAATTGAATTTATTAAGTTGGAGAACATTCCTCATGCTTTCGTATAATTTTTCAATTAGTTTACTAGAGGAATAACATCCATTATATTTTATCATAAATGTGTTAATTGTTAGAATTTTTTTGCTTATTAGAGACTTTTTCATCTGTTAAATCTTTTTTACTTTTTATGATATTAAGTGGAAATTAACAGTTAAGTAATTAATTTAGAATTTATTATGCAGTCCATTTATTCTAAGAAAAAAAATCTCTTACATTTTAGCAAATTAATCGTAATTGACGGTATATTTATCCACGATATAAATACGTTTGACTCTATACTAGTAAGTAGATTTTCTAGTATTATTTAGTGGATTCTTCTCGATAGTTAGTTTAAATTTTTGTGAGTGTAGGAAATCGGAAATCAAAAAATAAACATCAATATTTTTCAATTAAAATTCTTCGAAATTCAAAAAATACAGAATAAAACAGAGAAATAAGTAATCCGATCAAACGAGCTGACTGAGAAAGATGGATTGTTAGTTTTAATAGACAAATCTACTTGAACATTATCTATTCAATTCTAAAATGAATTTATTAAATTGAAAAATATGTCTGCTTCAGTATAATTTTCAATGAATTTACTACAAGTATAGATTCACTAAATTTTATCATAAATGTGTAAAAAATAAAAATCAATATTTTTCAATTAAAATTCCTCGAAATTCAAAAAATACAGAATAAAACAGCTAGAAAACTAGAATAAAACTAACATGTTAATTGTTAGTATGTTTCTGCTGATTAGAGACTTTTTCATTTATTCAGTTCTTCTTATTTCTGTGATATTAAATGGAAATTATTAGTTAATGAATCGATTTAGAATTTAACATACAATCCATTTTTCGAACATGCTTATTCGAAGAAGAATTCGTTTCAGCAAATTAATCGTAAATGATGGTCCGTTTATCCACGGCATAAATACATTTGACTCTATGCTAAGTAGATTTTCCAGTGTTACTTAGTGGATAATTTCTAGAAGTGGATCCTTCTAGACAGTTAGATTAATTTTTTGTGAGTGGACTTGAATTTCCCTTAGTACAGTCAGGGGTAGACAATATTAGTTTATTTCCATTCTTTATACATTTTTGCATTTTATATAAACAAGCAAAATCGCTCAATGTTCTCATTACGCTGTTTTTTTCTAACCAGTTCTTCTAAATAATACATTCTGATCTTTAGTTAAAATAATATCCTAGCGATATTTAATTTTTCAACAAATTTAATTAATAAAAACTACAGTTAAAAAGGTTTAAGGTTTAATACAATACTTATTTCATTAAATTGTTTAATGGAAAACTCAAATCTTTAAGAATTGAACTTTGGCGTCAAAAGAAAATGCGTTCCTAAAGTTTCCGATCAATTTCATACATGAATTACTTAAATGCTTCAAAACAAAAACTATTACTTTCTTAAGATACAAAATTGAGTACGCTCAAGTTCCTTCCTTTACTGTTTATTTCGGACTCATTTTGAATTTCAGTGCCATTCCGCAATATACGTACGAACCAATCAGGTTCACGTTTTCGAGGCTTCACAGCATCCGGTTAGTTTTATTAGTTTTATATAAATGTTTACATAAATTATTAAGTTAGATTAAATGTTTGTGTGTGCACAAAATAAAAGACCAATATTACTCAGCTAAAATTCCTCAAATTACAGTTAACACTGAAAAAAAACGGAGGAAAAGGTAGAAGCCGATTAAAAGAGCTGACTCACCAATGGGACTAGTCCTCCTGTCGCTCGGGCTATTGGCGTCACGCCTGTCGATGGGGCTGCACCGCTTGTCGACGGGGCTGACGCTCTTGTCGCTGAGCGAGCTCCTCTTGTCGACGGGACTGCTGGCGCTGCTGAGCCTTTTGCCCACGAGCTCGTCGTTCTGCAGCAGGTGGTGGCCGGACTCCCGGGGACTGCCGAGCTCGGGGCCACTCGACGAGTTCTGCCCGGGCGCGGCGCAGCTGCTGCTCGACGGCGTCGACGCGCTGGTGGTGCCGCTGCTCGTGGTGCTGCTGGCGCTGCTGCTGTTGCCGCCCCCGCCGCCCCCGCCGCCGCTGCTGTTGCTGTGCAGGCTGTTCGTGTTGTTGTTGTTATTGTTGAGGCTGAGGCCGCCGCGGGACAGAGGCCCGCAGTCGGGCCGCGACTTGTCCAGCTCGCCGCTGTCAAGCCGCAGGCCCGTTCCCGTGTTCTCCTCCACCATTATGCGCAGCTTCGCCTGCAATAAAAAATCCGATCGATTAGTTCGTTCGTACATACGTAAATACAAAATGTTTGTTTGAAAATCGATAAAATCGTGTGAACACTGAAAAAAAGGAGAGTCTCCTCCCTGTGGAAAATGTCTTACAAAATACTATAAAAATGTACAAATTTTATAAAATCCGATAAATTATCAGGTTTTATGCGATTTTTTCACCATTTTATGGAGTTTTATAAGATCCTTTCAATAGGGCTAAAAACTTGTAGGAAATTCTCCTTTTTTATAAATAAGGAGTTTCTCCTTGAAAAAAAAGGAGAAACCTTGAACCTTGAAACTTGAAAAACTAAAGGAGAAACTCCTAATTTATGAAAAAGGAGAATTTCCTACAAGCTTTTAGGAGAAATTATTTTTTTTTTAAGGAGCCTCTCCGTTTTTTTTTTCAGTGAATTTTCAAATGTTGTGTAAAATAAAAGTGTATATACACATTGCGAATTCCATTGAACAATTAGTAACTAGTAAAAGTTATTGATTTATCAAATTGTACTGTTTTGTAACGCATGGATAGACTCGACAAATAAAAAATTGTACTCTATAGAATGAGTAGTAAAGTTTACGATATTTAAAGTTAATTTTACTGAACATATAGTAAAATTTGACTATACTTTCTAGTAAAATTTATGTAAATTTGAACTGCGGTAATACATAATTCATGTATACGTAGATGTATACACACAAAATATATGTAAACTATAAGCAAATGGTAATTTATAAAGGATTCAATAGAGCAACTAAATTTTAAGTATTATTTTTTTTTAACAATACGAATAGAAGAAATTCGTTAAATTATATTTAAAAATTAAATATAGTGAATCGAGGTATGAGGTATGAATTTAAAAAAATATATTTGCATAATAAAGATTTGTTTATTATTTAACATTATGAAACAAAAAATTAATTCGTTAAAATAATACTATATTTATTTGTATTAATATACTCCGTGAAAGTTTTTTAGTGAATTACAATTGTGTAGTTAACATTTGTTGTTCACGACTAAATCAGGAATTTGCCAGCGAAAGAGATAATGAAAAGACCTAAACTTCTTATTTTTATTTTAATTACTTTCTGGTTAACTTTTACGCGAAGATTTGTGGTAATTGCTCTTTTAAAACTGTACTTCCGCTTTTATAAATGACAATACACAGCCAACTTCACTATTTATCAATCAATTTATTGATGAGTGTTTTTGTCAAATTCATATTCTAAAGTATGTTCTGTCGTAAATAATAGTAATCCTATCCATAACAATTTGTGTATTCATAAAGAACTTCAATTGACTTTACACAAATCAGTGTACTTTTACATTGACTTGGATTATACACATAGTTTGTGTACTTTTTTTCTTTACACAAACATTGTACAAGAAACAGAAACTTTTTAACCCTGTTTTAAGTCATTTTTCTTTTAAACTGACTAATTAAATGGACCTGGCGTAAATAAATGCAAATAAACGAGTATAGGATATTTCGCTAGCGTCATAAAAATTTCATTGGAAGCTTTAGAAGTTTAAGCTCGCCTAACGATCGCGACTGAAAAAATAAAAAAAGCAAAAGCTCGAATAAATTTTAGTAAGCACCCACTATACTTATAGGAAACTGTTAGCTAAACTAGGGTCTCTTTACGATACAGACGCAGCAGGAGCCCAGAGACTCCCCGAGTTTATTTCCCAACTGAGGACCTGGAGCAAATCAAACAAAGCCTGAGAAGGGGGATAAGAGGATCGCGAATGCGGCACTGATCGAAGGAGCTGCGGCGGACAATGAAACAAGTCTGCCTGGGTGACAGGGTCGGAGGGGGCCAGCTCATATCGTAAACGGCAATCTCCCGCGGAGCCGGAAGTCGCGCTGCTCTGGCCCTCTTCCAAGGCGCCCGCGGAACTTGTTGCGTACCGGGACGATTTTTCCGACGGGACAGGCGACTCCGGAGATTACGCCCCGCGGACGGAAAAAAATTGCACGGACGCTCCGCCCCGCGCACTTGAATAATACATCCGACGCACTCGAGACAAGTTTAACAACTTTAATTCCGGTGGCTCGTTTCATTTTTTTCTCCTCCGTCTGGAAAAATATTCCGCGCCGCTCTGTATACTAATCTTTTAGTGTCCGACCTCTAATCTCTTAACAGGCCGAAAAAATCGTGCGGACGATAAAAAAAAATAATGGGGCTCGCAGAAGCGGAAATTCAAATGAGCGTAAAATCTGACCGACGGAGGTAGTGGAGCGATGGATCCCCGGATGAAGCCTCGCGGTGCGTCGAGCTTGCGCAATTGCAACAATGGGCCAGACAATCGGCCAGTCACGTTTCGTTTTGGCCCGGAGAAATTTTGGATTAATAACGCGGGTGTCGAGGAGCCACTCCAGGAAGTTCCCGTTAACTTCGTAAACCGACTTGCAGACGGCTCTAAGCTCTTGCAAGCTCCACTTCACGGCACTCGACTCTGCCTCCCCGGGCGTTCCCTCGCCCGGGAGACTATCTCCCGTCCTACTGCCGCGACACGTGTGCACCTCTTCTTTTTCTCGTTGGACGACGTGATGAGAAATCCTGGTGCAATTATGTTGGAAGAGGGATCTACTCAGGATATATTTTTCTTTATTTTGTATAGACCGTAGTCGCCTTTTTTATTATAGCACCTTAATTGAGACTGCCTAGAAATTTTTTTAATCGAATGTTGGGGTAAGATAACGGTACAAAAAGTATTCGAAATTAATTAGAGTACTAAACAGCGAAAGTAAGTGTTATAATTTATATTTTGTTTTGTTTCTTACTTAATATATATTTTTTAATGTACGTTTATCTTGCACGCTAAAACGGTAATAGTCAAATTTGGCTTAGTTTATAGTGAAATACTCGAAAAGTTAAAATTGACTGTGCATGAATAGAGTGATTTAAATTCACTTTAAAATAGAGTACAATTCACTCTAAGCTAGCGCAGCATATTACAAGTTAAGATCCTATCTTTGGCTCTACTTAAGAGTGAAAAATCATTCTATTTGACTCCATCAAGGGAGTTAATTTCACTATAACATTTTATTAATCAGCGAAAAATTACAGTTTTATAAATTGTGCGCATTCGAAAGTTGGGGATTTTACAAATTTATATTTCAAAAAGGTCTTGGTAAAACGTGATCGCTGAAATATTCATGACTACATTATGTTGGCAAAAGATTTTTCAAAATATTTGCTTTCTCTTGCTTTTACAAAAGCACATTTTCCATTAAGATTATTCATTACAAACTCTTCTTCCTTTAATAATACATCAAAAAAGGAATAAGCGAGCTTTTAGATGTCATCTGCATAATGCATAGCTTCTATGCGAATTGTAAAATTCTATTTGAAATTAAAATTACATTAAAAATTAAAAAAAAAGAAAGAAAAAAATAAATAATTAATATCGCCGGTTTATGACATTAAAGAATTTAGATGGACTTCAAGGTACAATTAATTAAATTGAACATAAAGTAAACAGAGGGAAGTCGCATCTGTAAAGGAATTAAAGTAAAAACTATAGAAATATGGAATACATCAATTTTACTAGACTGACTGAATCTTTTTATGAGTATGTACAAATACATAACAAAACTATTTCCTTATTTTATTTACTTCCCGGAAAATTGTTTTTTACAAGTTATTCAAAACTGGCATCTTCTTCATACCTGCGAGGAAGATACCACAAGAAAAAACTAAATAATTTTTAAATATTAATTACAAAAATTAGCATTAGAATATTAACCTTATATATAATTAACGTTAAAATTTACACATTGAACAAAAAATAAACAATTAGCACGTTATCTTATTTATTTTCACGATTTTTGAGGTAAGATGCTCCTGGCAAAATGTACTGATTAATGTGCTTGCATTTTCCCTATATGGTATTAATTCTAAAAAATAGATGTAATTAAAAAATGTCAACAGCTATATACCAAAGCAAATATTAGATCACTAGTGGTTGTAAATATATGAAATTTTATGTATAGTTAAGATACAGAGAATTATAGATCAAACCACGTTATTTCAATAAAGGTCTGAAATATTAAAGCGAAAATTCGGTATCCTGATAGAAACGTTCAGCAGCCATTCGACATCGGCGGGCTAATTATACAAAGTTTGGGTAACCGTTCCACGAGTCAATGCTCAAGGAACTTGCTTAATTCGTTATGTTTTTCAGATTGTCGATGGCCAGTGAAAGTTGAAAAATTGAAACTTTCTTAAAGATATTAGGTCACAAAAAACTGGTTAAACAAACTGTTTAAGGCGTACTATTATATTACATTATTAATAAAAAGTTAGAATAGGTAAAAATGGATTTATAACTTTTCTGCGGTAAATAAACAATTAAATCTGGTATTTTTATTAAATATTAAGGTTTAGTTGTAACATGCATCTTGTACAAAATCTGTGCATGTATAGTACACATGCAATGCACTTGTTTGAGAAACACGTGTGCAGTTCTGTTATTATATCGTAATCTCGATCTTTAAAATCGAGCAGTCAATTTCGAGCGCTGCTCAAGCGCTGCTCAATTACAACAGCATCTGTTGTCCAAAGTCATTTATCAACCATTGATGAATAGATTATTGTCGTTGGTTTATTTTCTATCAGGATATGGCGATTATTATATATAATTAAAGGTTCATAATACATATTTAAACTGCGAACAATAGAGAACTATGTTTAATATAAAACAAGATATACTCTCTAAATCTGAAAATGTAAATAGTGACATTTAATAAGTGAAAAGTCATTCACATGCTAAATATGTGAACGATTTTTCACATGAAAAATGTCACTATTCACATTTTCTATGTGAAGTTCACATTTTTAAATTTAGAGAGTAGCTTTGTAGCACCTTGCCCCGTGCTGCGGTTTACCTTATCCTCTCTAAAATCGGACAAATCGCAGTTCGACCAAACGTTAGGAGTGTGAAAGGGCACATCTGGAAGAGTAATCGAATAAATCGTTTCGTCAAGCGTGTCGCTAATCCACTCGCGATCTCCTTTTCGCAGGCGCAGGTGGTCCATAAATTCCCCATCCACGGGGCACCCCCCCCTCCCCCGCGGCAGCTCGAGCAGGTGGCGCCTGCGCCTTAACGCCGGCCGTTCGACTTTGCTGCTCCGCGAAATTGCATTATATTCCGCGGACGTCGGTGGAAATTGCTCGGGCCTGGATGCGACGTACTCACCGCGCCCAACAGTAATTAACGCATGACGCTAAACGCGCGCAAAATCAGATGTTCTCCAGGTGACGAGCGGCTGGAGGACGCTTTTCGGAAATTTTACGTGATTAGTTCGCGGGAATAAACGTCGAATGTTCAAACCTAATTCGTCGCCTAATTAGCGAACAGCGGCGGGTCTCGCGGGCGGCTTCCGACAGAGTTATAACTTTTCGCTGATTAAAGCGAAATTTTGGAAACTACTCCCATTATGGCCGGGGGTACAAGTAGGACGGGGATCCGTCGAGAGGTTCATTCGAAGTCCACTTTTCGAAGTTTCGAGTACAGAAGAGAGCTGAATCCGTCAAGACGGAAGTGCTGAATTATTCGCCGCCCGGACGAACTGCCATGCCACAAGATGCATAAATGAAAAGGATATTTATATTTGAATATATTGTAAAAAAAAGAATTTGCAAGAGGAAACGGGAAAACGTCGCGGTTCAGTGGAAGTTGAACGACCGTCTCGCGATGAATAAAAAATAAAGAGAGATTACTGAACTCGCGCTGTCAGAAAAGGATCCGGAAAATTCTGCGGAGATGCGTCACGTCGTTGTGTTTAAATTATGCATCAATTCCGGACGATCTTTAGGACTGTATTAAAAAGGTGCTCCCGAAGTGTCTATACGTCTAAACGAAAATTTATTTTTGAATGAAAAACGAAATTTTTTTTCAAACAGCCTGCCCGCTGGACCTGAATTATTCATCGCCAGAGTCGTTTAGGTAAGGAACTCCTTCGGTCGATTCCGCCCGCTGCTTTTTTTGATATTTTTATGCTACTTTCGGGCAGTTTTTCCTATTCGCATTTGGCGAATCGCATGCGCAGTGAGCGGTGCGCGTTCATTTTAGAAAATGCCGAGTCGGAGCAGTCCGTTTTTATTCGCTAAAGGAGCTTATGGCTAATTAAGCCGTTTTCCCGCTTTTTTACGCGAACTAAAAAGAAGGCAAAGGGCTTGATAACAAAAATTTCTCGGAGCCAAGTTGAATGTTCAAGCAAGTTTCGGTAGATTAAAGTTAAATTGGATAGAACGCGCACTGAAAATTGCAAAGTAAGTTAATATACAACGAGTAGGCGCAGATAAGCCGAGTATGAAGAGATAAAATTATCTCCTCTTTAAATATGTGCATCATGAACACTTTTAACTGGCACAACTTTCGTCAATTTTCCTCTGGACTTTAAGTAAGTGACTATAAAATATTCATAAGCGCTTTTTATCGTCTCCTCGTCTACCTCTTTATATCGCACCTTCTCCTACCGAATTTTTCTAGAATAAGCAAATAACGAACATTGCGTGAAGAAAAATACGCGACGATCGTGGGTTTACTCGCGCGAAATGAAAAAATATCCGGAGTTACTCCCTGCAATAGTCGCGATGTTGGCCGTCATTCCGTCCTCACGGAAAATTTATACTTTACGAGCGGAGGGATATGGCAGGTGCGCCTGCAATAATTACGAGGCGTCGAGGTGGGAGATGCGCGGCATTTCCCAAATTTATGAAATCGCAATGCTAAAATGCAAAACTGCAATTTCGAGTCGCGAGCGCTCTCCATTCCCCTCCTACAGTTACGAATGGCGACGAGTTCCAGATAAGAGGCCGGGCTATTACCGAGCTGGGGAGGATTTTTTCGATTATGCCGTAGCGCCTCGGTCGTTTTTACATCTTCACGGGGCGATTGAAAAGAGCTCGACGGAAATGGCGAAACGCGACAATTTTTTATACTTATAGCAGAACGGGTGATACTGTAAATTACATTAGGACGGGATTGAAAAGCGTACAAATATTTTGATGGGCAACATTGCGGTGTATAATGAAATTTACAATTCATTAACGTTTAATGGAAATCGCACAGGGGAATTATACGTTTTGTTTCGAAATTGAAAGAGTCACGGGTCGTTTACCATATATTTTACTCTGATGTGCGTATCCAAGCGGATTTTGTTTTCTGCACAGATTTTTACAAACTGCAAAAGACAAAGTATTTTTATGTTATTCTCTGGGTGTACACGTTTACACAATCTATTTCAATTTTGACATAAAAGAAGAGGTTGCATTTATTCAACGAACCACCACTTCAACTTGTCAATAAATTAGTGATATTGTCCTCTCGACCAAAGCTACTACGGACGCGCGGTTCCGCCAGGCGATAAAAATTGAAGCAACGCGGGAGCGACGAGGCGCGTTAATCCGCGGCCAATCCATTAAACGAACTCGCGCGTAATCGTAATTCAATAAAGACCGGAGGGCGGGTCAATAACGACAAACAAATTCCCGAGCGAACCGCGAAAATTCGGTCCGCTGGCGCGTAACGTTGTAAGAGCGAATTGCACCACCGATTCCTGTGTTCCCCGTGTATTACACACAGGGGCTACTTTTACATTACGACGCACGTAAACCGCGGCGGATTAGCGATACTAAGGGGTCATCGACCGCGAACGTGAATGTCGCGCAGTAAAAGGGATATCGCCGGGCGTCTTGCTCTTTTTTTATGAAGTTGAATTGTTTAACCAGGGATGGAGTGAAAAATGATGAAAGCACACGCTGCAATTGATATATATATATATATCAGCCAGTCATCCTCGGACAAATAATTCTCCCCGCGAGTGCGAATGCTCAACGTGAATTACGAGGGTGCCGTGATATTTACGTGCGAAAACACGACTGATGTATGTTTTATGTACAATGGTATTTTTTTTTGTTCACTAACAAATAAATAAACAAATTCATCGGGGAAATGTACAGAGAGATTTAAACGTTGTATACCTTCGGGGAGCATTAAATACACGAATTCAGACGCAACGTGACATCTGGTATGCTCCCAATTAACATGCGCACCATATATACGTTTTCTTGTCACCGAATACGCTGATGTGTATGATGCATCGCGCGGTCGCTTTCGGCGAAAACAAACAATCGCAATATGTAAGTAAATACCGCATCATGAAACCGATCTCGAACGTCGCGACAACAGAATTAATATTTCAATTTCTGCCACGCGACCTCGACGGAAGTTCCACTCCGCGGCTCGACACGTGAAATTTCCATTCCAACTTTTTAATCCGATTCCCGGGTAAATTTCAGTCGATCCCACCACTCAAGTTCATTTCGTTGCATTGGAAAAAGGAAAGTAAAATAAAAAAAAGCGCGAGGCAATACTGCCCGTTTCGAAAGTGAATTAACATCGGTAGGTTCCCTTACTACACTATTTAGTAGTGAAGGGACAGACTCGACAAATAAAAAATTTTACTAGAAAGTATGGTAAAATGTGCTAGACCCCTGCCGGAAAATTAACCATCATTTATGTTGTTGTAATTAACGTCTGCCCAGATTTTTCGACTACCAACTATTTTGATAGACTGGCATATTATGTTAAAATTATGTTTAACACTGAATTAAACGCAGAAGAGCCAGATGCGCGCGCAACTGTTTGCACGCTCTTTCTGCTTCAGCTCCTAAACGGTTATGTGACTATACTGAATCGTACACTGAGAAAAAAGATTCCTTATTGTAAAGTAATCAATTTCCTTATTATAAAGTAATCAATACAGTTATAGTTAATACATAGTATTAAATCTTAATGCATATTTCTTAACTATTAGGAAACTAGATTTCATTTGTTTATTTTACGTATCGTTCATGACTTCGCTTTAACCTACTTCAACTGCTTATTTCTTAATTATTAAGAAATATGCAATTACAAAAAATTAAAGTCCCATTTCTTAACAGTTAAGAATTATTCTTAACAGTAAGGAATCTTTTTTCTCAGTGTAGGTTATATTTCGATATTGGAGTAGCGTTCATACATACTGTTTAATTTGTTATTTTATATATAAAAATAAAATGGAGTTCTCTAGAAGGAAACGTTACATGTTAAAAAATATGAAGTATATAAACGCGCGGTTCCTATACCGTTATAAACTTTAATTGAATAATAGAATTTAGAACAGATTTTAACCAGCTAGCGTCACACCACATCCTCCAAATATGTTCGAAATATGTTAAATAATCTGCCCACTGAACAGAAGATTTAACATTTTCTGCCTAAAAGCTCCTTAATTTTCCGGCAGGGACTTGCAGCAAAATTGACTGTAAATCTAACAAATTTTACGATACCTTTTAATAAATTTTTTTATTAGTAGAGTCTGTCCCTCCATTACTAAATAGTATAGTAATTTTTACTAAACTTTAGCTAAAGCATACTCTCCGTGTAGAGAGTATGCTTTTGGACTATATTAAAAGCGTACGGCTTTATATTAAAGACACTGACTTTGGGTCAAAGAATCTTTTCTATCACTGTACTTTGCCCCATGGTACATGGCGATCGCGGCAAGTAAAGGGGCCGGCGAAGCGGAACGCGTCGGGAAGTTAATTACGAGCTTGCGGGGCGTCGCGCTAATGCGGGGAAAAACCGCGGGCGGCCACCGAGTCCTGCGACTCGCTTCGATCGCGCCTTCAGACGCGCATTCGCGTCGCCCTCCCATTGTGACGGCTTCGTGATTCCGTGATTGAGTTAGCGGTGCGCCCAACAAGTTCGCACTCTGACAGCTTGCGGCTGCGGGTAGAGACAAGCGCGATGCCCGCGGAATGCTGAGCAGCACCTGACGCTGCGCTAAGTGTCATTCTTTGAAGATGCATGTTGAGTATTACGAAGCTCTTTGAATTTTTCATCGGCCTTTGAGATGTAGAGAATTCGCTGATGCACGCGTTCGGATACACTGAGAGAATTTCCCAGTGCTTGCAAATTGACCCTCCATTACGTGTTTTCATTTACAAGCTTCGCTGTAATTTTTTGAGAAAATTCTCTCAGTGTACAGATGAAATTTCAAATTTTAAAGTATAGTGCTGTCGGTAATGAAATTACCGTTTGGATATTGGTAAAATTGAAAGTATTGGTCGATATTAAGCTACAGAAGGCTCAGTTAAATTTTTGTGAGCCTAGGGTATACTAGAAAGAAGTAATTAAAAATTTGATATAAGTGATAATAATGATAACTGAAAATATAAGCAACATTTTGCAATTTAGAACATATCAATTGGATGCGTGTGACTCCTTAATTTTTACCCAAAAATATTTTTTCTCAAGTAGATTAGAAAGAATAATGAACATTCAGTAACATTTCGATCGGGATGGTACTATATAAATATCATAGGAACATTCACTTTTTGAATGTCTATTAAAAAGTCGTTGTTTTTTTTATAAAAATCTGTTAAGTGTATATAGAATACACATTTGAAGTTTCGCACGTTCATGACTACATGCAATTAATTATTAGTTTGTTTTGTAACATTGTCAAATCTAAATACTATATGAGAAAAAATTGTCATTTGACCATCTACATATCAACGGTACTACTTTAAATCGATAAGTTGTTCAAATTTTTCATAATTTAATGGAACATACTTGTTATGATTTTTATTAGAAACATTTATTTCAAAAGATTGTGAGAAAGTTAAATGCTTAAAACTGCTTGATGAGCTTTTAAAAATGAATAATTTAAAATTTCTTAGAAATATAATTACTATGTAAATTGTGTTTTTAGTCGACATTAATTATTTTTTGTCTCATCACTTTAGAAAATGAATTTTAACTCGATTTTCGTATAACACGGAGCGTTGACTCGCCGGTCGAGGTGCAATTTTTCGCGTCGCCACTCGTTGCTACGAAAATTAATTTTTCCCTCCCTCTCGTTCAAAGCTCCGTCGAGAATGAGGTCGCGCCGTTGAAAACGTGACAAAAAAAATCAGAAGGTCTGAACTTGCAAAAAATGTACAAAATCAGCGAGGGATAGGGGGGAGGGGGCGAGGTAAGAGAGGGGTTGGCTCGCCAGGGACATAAAAATTCCACTAGTCGGAGTCGGCGTCTGGTGGTGGAGGAATTAAGAGGCGAGCGAGACTGAATGTCGAGTAAGGCGGGGCCGATGTATCCGATGAAAAGCAGTCGTCGCGCGTTCGTTTGCACAAGTGTAATGAGAAAAGACGGCGCGGCGGCTCGTGACCCACTGCTGAAAAGACGCGAAGAGTCGCCGGGGTACAGACACGGACGGACAATGAGGAGAATGAGCGGAACGGTGAATTCGAGGGCGCCGAGGGTGCGAGGGTTTTTTTTTCTTCGCTGTTGAAAAATAAGAATTGCTCGGCTTGTTGGGAAAAGAATTACTGTTATATAAGTTGGATGTGGTAGGTACTTTCTATTCAAGTCTTTTTACGGTGAGAGCAAACGTAACAACTTAGAGCATCTAGTTCAAAATTCAAAAGTCATTTTTTTTTTATAAAATTTTATAAATATTGTATTTTATATATTTTGTAAATGCTGAATTTCGCCACCAAGCAGTACAACAAATATAATTCAGTATTAATTCTATAGAGTAGCTTAAAGTCTCCCTGCATTCTGTTTAAGTTTAAATTTACTTTCACTCATTAATAATATTCGATTATTATTTTAATTTTATTGTATATTAGTTTTAATAATTATCAGATTATGTATAAGGACTTATTGTCTGTTGAATTGTTAATAAATAAAATTAAAGAAATTGCCGCATTTTAAATTATTATATTAATAATGAATTCGGTATAACTTTTTTTTTAAACCAATGTGCGTTCGATTCTTTAAAGTGTACTTTTTTGTTTAATGAATCTTGGGTTAGAAGTTTTATCTCGTTTTCTTTTTAACGGGGTTTTCAAGGCGTAATTGCACCTGTAAGCGTATAATCCCCACATGAATTTTTCATCAAGCAATTTTAGGGATGGCGAAATTTTCTTTTCTTTCAATATTGCGTAATAAAATTCAGCCCTATAAAAAGATATGTCCTAGATAATCCGGTAATATAACTTAAAAAGGTAGAAGGAAGTATGAAAACGAGTATGAAGCTGCGTGAAATTTTTTATGCTCAAATGTATAAAAAAATTTACGCGAGCCTAGATAAATCCTTGCGTGACGTCTCGGCATATTCCAATTTTTCCCGCGATTTACAATCACGCACCAGACCCTCCTGCGATGAATATACTTTTTTGGCTTATCCCCTACTTAAATTTCAAATCAACTTTTTACAGAAATCATTATAAATATTGGTGAGCTGATAAATTTCTACCGTCGTTGCGTATAATAACATATTTCAAGCGAGTCGGCGACTTGTCAACATTCGTTTAATTAGCTAATGTAATCGGAAAATTAAAATTCCGAAAATTGCTCCGCTGTAAACTTCTCTACTCAATTCATTTCCTTTCGCCATTATGCGGTGGCCACACTGTAGTAAACGCTTTTTCTTTTTCAATTTTAAAGAGTTCTCCATCCATTTTTAAATTATTACGTATAACTTCTCCTTCCGCAAACAAAACTTAATCGTTTCCCATCCAATATCCCTTCAGAAAAATAAAGTCGACGGGGAAATCAAAGGTTTTTGCACCGAACTTAATTTTCCTCGAGACTAAAACGTATAAAACGCCATGAATACAGACACGATCCGATCGTTAATTCATCTCCACTGCAGACCTCCGCGGAATTAAACACTCCGCTGAATGATTGAGAAGATCATCAGGCCAGCTGCAGACCGGAAAGAATCTAAGCCGTCGTCAACGATTCCCGGAACTCCATCAACGCGAAATTCATAAATCCTTAAACACTTATAAAGGAAGGAGCGGGAGTAAGACGCGCAGCCTCGGGAGAGAGAGAGAGAAGGGGAGGGGGGCTCCCGGTCGGCTTATTCAGCCGGGTCGGCGCGATACCGGCGCCTCTGGTTGTTCACCCGCCCGCGCGAGCGACGGAGAGGATCGATACGTCTCCCTCGCCTCGGCCAGGTAGCCGGCGCGCGCGCGACCCCGCCCGATCGCTTTCAATGTCGTGCGCGCACGCTCGAGCCGCCTGCCGCTTCTCCGCCTCCCGCGTACTTAATTGCCATTAAGAGGTCCCGCGCTTCTTTCCTCCCATCTCTTTTCACAAACTTTGTCCGCCGTCTTCCTTTTTTTTTATTGCACGGAAAAAATAAAACTGTTGCTGTTACTGCAATTTCGGCATTTTCTTCAAACTTAAAATTGATCCATTTTGCGGCTAAATATCTAATTCTCTTAAAAAAGTGATGATCAGATGTTGTGAATGGCGCTGAAATTCAAAATTTACCACCTCAAAAATGAGTCCGGAATAAACAGTAAAGAAAGGAACTTGAGCGCACTCAATTTTGTATCTTAAAAAAGTAATGGTTTTTGTTTTGAAGCATTTAAGTAGTTCATGAATGTAATTGGTCGAAAAATTTAGGAACGCATTTTCTTTTGACGCCAAAATTCAATTCTTAAAGATTTGAGTTTTCCATTAATAACAACAATTTAATGAAATAAGTATTGTATTAAACCTTTTTAATTGTAGTTTTTATTAATAAAATTTGTTGAAAAATTAAATATCGCTATGATATTATTTTAACTAAAAAATCAGAATGTATTATTTAGAAGAACTGGTTAGAAAAAAAACAGCGTAAAGAGAACATTGTATATGCTAAAGTTTTCATAGAGTCCGCCCTTCACTTTACATAAATGTGGTTGCCAAATTTTTTCACTTTAACTGTATACACTCACAAAAATGAATTCTTAGTGTTAGTTGACAAATCCACTTAAACATTATCTACTAAATTTTAAAATGAATTTATTAAATTGAAGAATACGTCTGCTTCAGTATAATTTTCAGTAAGTTTACTAGAAGTATAGAATCTTCCGAATTTTATCATAAATATGTTGATTGTTAATATTTTTCTGCTTATTAGAGGTTTTTTCATTTATTCAATTCTTTTTACTTTTTATGATATTAAATGGGAACTAATAGTTACGAATCAATTCAGAATTCATCATGCAGTCTATTTATTGGAAGACGATAATCTACTTATTTGAAGAATAAATCGTTTATGCTTTAGCAAATAAATCGTAAATGATGGTCCGCTTATCCACGGCATAAATAAGTTTGACTCTTTAATAAGCAGATGTTCCAGTACTATTTAGTGGATTTTCTATACAAGTTAGATTAAATTTTTCTAAGTGTAAGAGTCATTTTTAGAGTGCATGTGATATTTTAGAGTCAAAAATTTTTACTCGGAAACTTAGAGTGGTTATAGTATACTCTGAGGGTGAGAGTGAAGCCATGGCAACTCGTAACTTTAAAAGCTCGAGTGAACTAAAAATGGGATCTAGACATTTGTAGGTAAAAGTGTCGCTCATTTTCAGAGTAGAAAATTTACTCAACGATTTGAATGAAATACAAAAATCATCTAACCGTATAGTTATTTTTGTAAATTACTCGTTATTGGAGTAAAATATTACTCTGTACAAACGAGTAGACTATAAGATTCTACTGCACTGAAAAGATCGGAGAATCTCCTTAAAAAAAGAAATTTATGCTAATAACTTATAGGAAATTCTCCTTTTTCATAAATTAGGAGTTTCTCCTTGAAAAAAAAAGGAATAACTCCTTAACGAAAAAGGAGAATCTCCTAAAAAAGGAATAATATATGAAAAAGGAATAATTTATGCAGAAGGAGAATTTCCTTTTCCGTTAAGGAGTTTTTCCTTTTTTCCAAGGAGACTCATCTTTTTTTAACAATCCATTTATTAAAGATTTATATATTCTTTAGAGCCACGACTTCTCTGATCAGAGAATATAATTTCACTCTAACTATAGAAATCATCATTCTATTTAAAGTTGAATATCAGTTAAATAGAATGACCACTTGGATTCATAGTTAAAGTTCACTCCAGCATCAAGAAGTCATTAACTCTATTCAGAGGTGTTGATAATCGCCCTTTTCCCAAAATGAAAATTAGCTCTACTACAGTCTTGACAGTAGAATCTATACTGCTTCATTTTTTAAATTTGTTTCACGGAGTTCTGCGTCGTCTTGTTTCAAAATTCAAGTCGAAGCTCTCTATTTGAATACGCATATACTGAAAGTTTTAATACTTATTTATGTTGCAAGTTTCGTGTCTTGTCGGGAGGATCTATCCGTCCGAAAACTTTGTAACTCATCCTTGTTGCGTAATTACAAGTCTTTGAATGTATCTTCTCTGAACATAGGTACTGGTACGGCACCGAGAGAGATAATAAGTGAAAAAATAAAAAAAAAATCTCTGTACCGCAGAATTTTAGATAATTCATGATAGGCAGTTTTTTTATGTAAAAAGCTCTGTCAAATTTACGGAGCTTTTCGTGCAGAATTTTCAGCTGTGTCTGACCGTCTAAGTAACAGTGATTTCCTCATAAAAATTCCCAGTGCTCAACGGTTCCACGAATACGTTTCTTTTTTTACGTAATTTTTACGGTGGTCTTTGGCGTAAGTTTTACGAGAAACTTTTCCCGGTGATATATAGCAATTTAGCCAGAATTCCACTGGATACGGTCAGCATGCCGATATTCCATTTATTTATTTAAATTAAAAATGCTGTCCACACGCTCCGAGGAGCACGACTGGCAGTGCGCTTGACCACTTCAAACGGGCGAGTGTTGTTTTTATGAACTTGTGTGGAATGAAAGTTTTTATAGAATTTCACGGTAAAACTGAGCGAATCGGCAGTGTGTACTTTGCGGAATATGAGCTTTGACAGATGGAGAAGTTTATAAAAAGGGGTTGAAAATGTGAAATCGTTCGAAAAAAAGAAATAAAATGGTTATGTTCGCAAATCCGAATGCACATTTCCGTCGTGGAGTATATTGGAGCTTTAGTGAGAAAAGTGTAGTACTTTTATTACAAGTGCCTAGTATATAGTCTTCCACGCCGATATACACTTCGATTTTATTAGTATCATTATGCTCTACGGCAGTAGGTGTAATGCAGTAAGTTTTTTTCTTTTTTACAGTAATTCAGCGGGTTTTTTTTTTATACCGTATATATTTTTTCAATCCACTTTTAATAATTCCTTATCACGCCGCGCAGGTAAGAAAATAGAATTGTTCTTTAAAGAAATTTAGGAGGAGGAGGGTTTTTCATTACTCGCGCCTCTAAAATACGTTATATGTTTTCCTCAATATTTCGATAGCTCTCGGGAAAAAAGAACTTTCTTATTACTCGACACGCCATACCGTTCACTTTTATATAGGCGCGGATCCAATAAAAAAAGGCTCGAAATTACTACAACTTATTCGAACTCGTTAAATGTGTTACCGGAGTAAAGCCTTGAAAGTAAGTTTTCCTTAAAGGGGTGTCAGAAATAATTCATACCGGGCGTGGAGAGAAAGAACGAGGATAAGGAAGGAAAAAAGAAATCTTTCTCCCGTCCGGCGGAGCACGCGCGAGCTGGAAGTTTTCGTGCGATCGAAGCTTGGCTCGCGCACCCACGCACTGGAATCACAGTCGTAAAATCCTACGTTCGCCTCTCTCTCGGCCCCTCGTTAGCCCCCGTCCGAGTTGTCTCCCTACTCTTATTCCTGCTCTTTCTTCTTCCTCTTTTTTTTTTTTCATTCGGAGCACTCGTCTTTGACCCCGGGATGCGCGCGCGCTGCCCTCGTAAATAATTCAACAGTTGTCACCGTGGGCTCCGCTCCAACGTAGTCCGCTCCCATTAGCTCGGAAGCGCGAAAAAATACGCGCCGAAGGCAGGAAAAATCCATTTTTCGTTTCAAAAGAAAAAAGGAGTTTCCTGCGGGGAGGCGAACTGTCTTGCGGAAAAGTTTCTCCGGCGGAGACTTTTGATACGCGCCTCTCGTTTTCCATAATCGAATCGATGGCTGGCCGGGCTTGCGCGATTTCTCTCAAGACTCGCCTCGGGAATAGATTCGTGCGCGTTTGCTATTAACGCGCAGCTTCCGAATTCGACCGCGAGGCTCCGACATTGCGAGCTAATGGAGAGAGACTATTAAAGGGTAATGAGCTCTTATTGTGAACGCTCGGCGCGCACTGCTAATTTAATTGCATTTAAAAGGCCGTGACGACTTTGCTGAAGGAGCTTAATAGTAATCGCTTTTTTTTTCTGTCGGCGACTCGGCGTTGTTAATGCGCCCCAAGAAAGAGCCGTGTTTAATCATTTCTCAACGTCGCGCCTTGATTTGCAAAGGGAACTTTGCAAAGGGAACTTGCTGGATTTAATCCAGCTCCAATTGCTTAATTAGATGCAGGAATGGAATTTCCAGCTCCGACGAATGGAGCGGTGGCTTTACGAAGCACCCGCGATTTTTATATCAGAACGCCGTGGAATTGAACGGCATGAAAAAGAAGGAAAAGAGGGTGACGAAGAATGAGGTGCGCCTTGCGAAATGGAACGGTGAAAAGTATCGAAGGAAGAAATCGAGCGAGAATATGGGAGCGAGAGATGAGGCTCGCGGCGATGGGCACTCGACAGTTCGGATGAGGCTCTCGTCGCGCTAAGCGCCGCGGTCGAAAAGCCATTGCGGGGGCGAGGGGCGTCGCTGGAGCCCGCCGCGCACTCTGCCCGGAAAAGGGCCTCTCGAGCCCCGGAACTCGCTCCTCCTCTCGCATCCACTCGTCAACTTCTCCCCGCGATTCTCGTCCGCTCTATCTGCCTCTCTCCGGCGCAAATCCCCTGTCCCGCCGGCGTCTCTCGCTCTTTTCTGCATTTTTTTTCCTTACGCGGCGGAAGAGACCGAGGCGTATGCGCGCACCTCTTAATCTCGCTCCTTTGCATATAACCTATCGTTTTTTTCCTCCCGTTTTTTCTCCTTCATTGATCCGTCGCGGCATGCTTTACAACACCAATATAAGCCCGGATTTCAGAGGTAAATATTGCCCTCGGTGAAGCTCGCTAATTTGGAAGTCGGGGAAGCATATTTTCGGCGTGGGATCGAGTAGCGATGATGAAACAGCAGTTATTTATGCTTGATAATCAAATTATTGCTGAAATGAAAATAATTTATTATTTACAATCGGAAACATATTTGTTCAATTATTGGATGTACCTTTTTTTTTTAATCATTGAAATGATGGGTCTCGAGATTGGTAGAAAATTTATTTGTAAATTACGAATGACTGTGATTACAGCGGCTCAAATTATGATTAATTTAAAAAGTATTTTCGACTGAAATTTATTTTATTACTATTTGTAAATACTGCACGGAGAGAAATGTTGTAGTAAAAATTACTGTATTCCGTAGGAACAATGGGACATACTCGATCTATGATGAGTTTTACTATAAAACATACTAAAAATTCCTATGTACTTCGCAAAAATTGCTATTTATATAGTAGAAATTGCTATGTACATAGGAAGTTTTAGTATTTTTAATAGTAAAAAATTTCATAAGTTGAGTGTATCCCACTGTTCCTACGGAATATACATTGAGGAAGAAGTATTGAAAAAAGTCTTATCTGGTATGGAAATGCAACCACAGACTGGACTCTTACATAAAAATTACCAAACTTTACAGTATAATTTACTATAGGTATAGGATCATTTCCTCTATTAGATAGTAAAATTTACTACATTTATGGAAAAATTTACTATAAAGTATTAGTATTTTTTAACGGAAAGTCTTCTCATACACATAGTTATTTCTATAATATTTTTTCCTCGGTGTAGAAATTTTTACTATAACACTTCTCTCCGTACATATATTCTATTTATATACTTAGCATAAAAAAAAGTATATTTTGCGAATACAACTCATTATAAGTAAAACGTAGATGTTTGAAATTTAATCAAAAAATGATTCAGCCTCTCATTTAAATTCTAACATCTAAAGCTCGCCATACCGTTTAATTTCTCGTCGTCCCATCTCGGAAGCCGCTAGAACGTCCTCTCGCTATATACCCGAGGCAGTATTACCTTGAATAATAAAATTTTTCACAGGCAGGGTGGAACCCCATCGCGGCGTCCCCGCTACTCAGCATTTCCGATTTTCTTACGGGCCGCGCTCTGCCCCTTATCGCGTGCGCCGCTTTTTCAAGAACCCTTGAAAGCCCCTGGCCCCTATCAGCGCCTCCGAAGGCCGAGATAAACGTCGCTACCTCGGGCCGCGGCCGCCGACAGGCGACGATGGGGGGTAATTTTTCCGAGAGACGTAGATTGCCCCGACCCTCCTCATCCCCTCTGTACCTTCTTGTCGTAAGCTCCACGGGCGCGGGGGTGGCAAAAGGAAGAGCCGCTGAGTGAGTCAATTTGTTTCGATTTTTTTTTCACCGCGCGGCATGGTGGCTTCATCGTAATTAGCCCGCTTTGCGCGACAACGGCGCGAATTAAGAGATTAATCGAGCTCAATTTGCCCGATACTACGTAGCGCACCACTACCGTCTCGCCGCTCGTTTGATTAGCCGACTCGGCGACTTCATTTGCTCGAGATTAAGCACGGCGTCTTTCATTGCGCTCTTCTCGCGGCTCTTGATTTACGACGCCAGATCGTAAAGCCGGCTACAAGACTTCACCTGGAAATAGCCGGTACTGCTCGCTATTCCAGGAGTTGATATTGCACTCCGCGACAAACATTTAATCCAGTATCGTTATACACGAAAAGTACATTGAGGCTTTTAAAAACGTAAAAGAATGAAAACATAATGTGAAGCATATTATAAGGGTAAATGGAAATGACAGATACTAATAGAAAAAATGTTGTTATGTTTCTGTATAAGAAATGTAAACTATAGTAAGATTTGTAAAGTATGGATTGATGGTGAATGAGTGGAGATAGGGGAGGAATAAATGCAATTTGTATATAAGGTACGAATATATAAATTTAAGTACTTTTGTAAAATTAAAAAAAAGCTTAAATAAATGATTAATAATAAAAAAATCAACCGCGTAATTATATTTCAACTGTCATATAGCGCTGACATTTTTAAAGAGAAAAATGCTGAAATGATAAATTTGAATGTCGTGTTTCTGAAAGGTAAATTAATCATCGAAAGTACATCCCGCTGCCGACGAACAATGAAAGTCCAATACAAATTGACAATTAGAAATAAAAGAGCGGGGCGAGCGCAGAATTCCCTAATTCGAGCTTAAGTTGATTTCAGCGTAGACCCGGCAAAATAGCCCGGAGCACGCGAAGGTTCCACTTCTCTTTGAATTTCGATACCGCGTTCGATGAAAGAAAATGGCGATACACTGCCTGCATTCGTACGTACAATCGTTACAAACCTCATTGGAAAAAGAGAAGGCGTGGCGGGGCATTCGATCAATTCGCAATCGAGACACGCGAAAGTCGTAAACTAATTTCTTCAATACGTTTTTTACAAAACGACTCCCACGACGTGTATAAATTTTTTTTTCAACCTAGTTCTTCCTATAAAATGAATGCAATAAAAAACACAGGGTCCATGCTAGAAATTTAAAACATTTATAATGGTAATTTAATAGCCGGAGAAATAGACACCATTTTTAACCCCGTGATGAAACGATTTTTTAAATCAGAATCTTACATTTAATGTGAATCATTAATAGGAAAAAAAATGACTTGCAAATGTGTGAAAAGTGAAAATTATAAAAACCTTTTTAAATTCACTAATATTCGCACTGGAAGGTGAAAATTTAGTAAATAAATGTTGTTTCACAATTATCTACTATGTGAGCTCGGAGTCGAGATCCTAGTTCCGTATAAAGAAACTATACTTTTAGATTACCCGCGTAGAAAAATTTAAGTTAGGATAAAGTTTATCCAAAGTTCATGTTTGGCGGTGGTTGATATGAACGCGGGTACTGAGACTTTACCGAACTTGCGTCTTATATATTTTATAGAAGTTTGTAGATGCGTGATATAAACGGATAAATTACCGCTGAAGTTATAGAAAATAATTTTTTATATTTTTTTGTTTTTAACGTTCGTCGTGTGAACGCCTTTTAAATTTAAGAAAAACTTCATCTGATGTTTGTATAAAGTATTGCAACATTGTTTATCATTTAGTCTCATCCCATGTTTATATCAACGACCGCCAAACATAAACTGTGGGTAAACTTTATCCTAACTTAAATTTTTTATAGTTGTATATGTTCGCCCCAATTTTTTTTTCGCTCAAAAATGGCTATTTTTTAATAACTATTAGAAGCTAGTATTTATCCAATAGCTTTTCATTCTAATAAATTTGCGAATGCCGAACGCTGTGAAAAGAAGTATTTCATCTACCACTAAAAATAAGCCATTTGGGTAAACGATTTCTTAGTTTTTTGTACACTTCAACTGAAAGCATTTCTAGCAGGGGTGACATTCTTAAAATAGAAACCAACCTGTTTAAAAGCTTTTTTTTTTTAAACAAAAGTGTACATTTAATGTTTTATCAAGCTAAAAGACTGCACCTCCAAGAGAAGAGAGTCGCTATCGAGACAAAGCTGCCTCACGAGGAAAGCAAGACAACGACTGAGGGGTGCAGGGGAATATCCACCTTTGAGAGGAGTTACGGACTCTCGAGGTTCAAAGAAACGTCGAGGGGTTGCGCATTAAGAATTGAAAAATTCCGCGAGCGCCCACCCCCGCGGCTCTTGAAAATGAAATTACGCCAAGCTAAATAAGTGATACGGTCGGTCTCTAGTCGCTGCGTCTTGATTAAAGTTTAATCTTTCAGGCGTGCACGCAACGCCGCGGGCTTATTAGAGCGCGCGTCGAAAATCGCGCGCAATCAGCCTGGGCTGACGCCCACGCCCGCGGGCTTCTTCTCTCGAGAAAAAATGCACGCCGGCGTTACTAACGGCGCCCGCGATTCGCGCCGTAAATTCGACGCCCACCCACCTCGTATATCTCTCGCCGGCGTCAAAAGGCTTCCTGTGTGAGCCTCGCGGAATGCGCCTGCAAGCTCCGCGGAACTTGCGGGGAGATGCGCTTTCAGGTGACTTCTTTGCTCGTCGTTTTCTCGCGGTTGGATAAGTTTGCTTCTCTTATTCCAAGTGCGAATGGTTCGTATATAGAGGGAAAAAACATTGTGGAACTATTCATTTCTTAAGGAAACAAAACACCCCTACAAGCTAAAAAATAAAATTAGAATTAGAAGATAAATGATTTTTTTTTCCAAAAGTAAACAATATTACTTTGAATCTACAATCACGGAAATTACACTTAGACCACTCTAACCGGAGTTATCAATTTTTAACAACGCACTTAACAATCAAATAAATTTATAATCGTAAATATTTTAAGAATTTTAAGAATAAATTTTAATAAGAAATACTTAATAAGTAATTATTTCTTTTTGCTTGCAATTTCTACTATAATAAAATTTAAAATGTTGGCATCTTAACAGAGTAAAAGGTAAGGGAGTTTATCTGTAATATGCTACTCTACCTTAAAGTGAATTTTATTCTATTTTCAGTGAATTTAAATTACTCTATTCATATAGAGACAAATTTAACTCCATGAGTGCGGTTTCATTATAAACTAAGAGTAAACTTTGACTTCAACCGTTTTAACGTGTACAGGAACTGAAAAAATTCATGTTCAGTCTAACTATGATTATAGAATGGTCCTAATGCAATGTCCAAGGTTGTAAATTAAAAGTAATATTGTCTGCTTTTAGCATAAAAATTATCATTTTATCTCTTACAGTAACGAATAATTATTTTAAAGAACACTGCGTATACGATATATAAAAAAAGAGTTTGTTTTTAAATTTTACATCGAAGGAATTTCATGTTAACAAAATAACAATGCACAGATTATAGATTTCACCACTAATTACGAAATGAGAAAAAGGAAACAATCCGCGTTGAGGGGGAAAAATTACGCAGAGATAAGATAAGAAAAGCTGTTTAGCGCAAACAAAGTAAATTGCGCGAGGCGCACAGAATTTACACACAAATCACTGATAAGCCCCTCGCTGCATTCGCGGCGATCGTTAAAGCTTTCGAGTGGCCCATTAATTTCTCAGATCGCAAACATCGTTTCACCAACTTTTCCAGCGTTCGAGACTCTCCTTTCCGCGGGCATTCTCCCATTAGCATCCCCGGCGTTCCTCCTCCGCGGCGCAATTAAATAATCAAAACTATGACCCACGTATACCCCGATCAATCCTTATCAGAGGAGTCACCCCACACCGAGCTGAAAAAGAAGGAATTCGAAGGAGCGGGGAATCGGATTAGTGATCATCAATTTCCATCGGACGCGGTGTTTCCAGACAAGACAAACAGCACCGCAGAGATAGGACGGATGAATATAGTGGACTTAAAATCCAGAGGGATGCAGTGCGATTCATTAGTGTCGTCGCGAGGGAAGAGGCGAGGAGAGGGTAATCCTGGTTTGTATGGCTAATGAAAGGCAGGTTATCAACGCGCGGCTCGGCGGTATGATACCACCACGTCCGAGGAACTAATGGATTAAACCCTTCCGAAGACAGTGTAGTCGCTGCACCTCTGTCAACTTGGCCTTGATCATCTTGCGCGGTCTCACCATGTACTCCTATCTGCACGGCCAATTCTCGGGCCAGGACCGAAAAGCTTGCGACGAATCGATATTAGAATTCGCCTGCGGTTTTGCTCGATATCACTTGTCTGATTAATAACGATTATTGGCAATCGGAATGCGGTTCCGTCTATTGCAATATACACGGAGAGAACTTTTCAAGTTAAATTTACTATACTTTTGATTAGTTGAGACACAAAGCTGGCTTTCGGTGTAAATTTAGTAGACTTATATAAATATTCAGTATATATTATTGCTATAAATAATACTGCACAGTATAGAAAAACTTCGAAATGAACTTATTAGTATGCGGTATCGTAAAGTTTTGATATTGAGTATAGTAAAATTTAGGCGACTTTGTGTCAAATGTTTGCATTTAGATTAGCAAATTCTATTGATACTATCACCGCTACAAGAGTTTGAGGTTATATTTTTATGTCGATAAAAGGCTGCAGATATCCGCTACGAAGGAATCATTGATACCACTAGGAGGCGTCTCGTAAAATCTGCTCATGAGTGGATAGCTCACTCGACGATTACTGTAGGGATAAGAAAATTTTAGATCTTTACAAAAAGAATTGCGATTTCGATGGTGTGATTAGTGTTACTCAGTATCTCATAATAATGAAGTATAGTGTTAAGCGATAGTCAACAAATAAAAACAAGTTCCTCCGAAAATCCTAGATATACTTAGATATACTTGATTATAGTATTACTTAATAAATACAAAATTTTACTAAAATGTATAGTAAATTTACTAGTCTCAACATTATAAAACGGTGTAGTAATTTTTTTCAGAACTTTTTTACAATAAATTTTGTAATATCGGTGTAAAATCACTACAATTTTGAAAAAATTACAATTATAACAAATTTTACTATAAAAATTGTATTTTTTCCAAATTTTATATATAGTGGAATTTGCTTGACTTACCAGGTCTGTCTCCGTATTACCAAATTTATTGTAATCTTTAGCATATTTTTTTTGTTTAGTGCAGTCAACTGTAAGACTTAGTTCAATGCAGTAAATATATATTACTTTGACATTTAGAGCGAAGACTAATAAATATTTATCAAAGTACCGCTGAAGAAATTAAAGTTTTATAGATGATTAAAATCCTGTCAGTTCATTCAATTGACCTACTTCTGCTTCCCCATATTTCGAATTCATGTTTCGGAGAATGCGTACTGCAAGTGCAATTCCATAAGCAATTTAAATTGCGCCTCGCGTAAAATACTCGTATTTCAAAAGTCTTGTTTTATTCAAGAATCCGCTAAAAGACAAAATTTCCGCTGAGCCGTTATGATCCGTTGAACCATTCAACGGAGTTTCAAAGTCGGAAGCCCCAGATTATTCTGCCGTGTCGTTGATTGAAAATCACATGAATGCAAGTACGCCTCTTTTATACAGCCAGCGGAAATATCGACTCCTGTCGAGGCTCGTTTTACAAATGATAAACTATATACATACATAACGCGGGAGCACCTGAAAAGAACGAGGCATTTCAGCCGGCACAAAAGTGCATTGTTGCAAATTCACCGACTTAATAAATCCTGCAGCCTCGCTAAACATTGCCCTTTAAAATAATTGCGCTCGCCGGCTAAACAATGTACGAAGTGGGGATAAAAGCGGCGCACGAGCTCGCGATCCGGCCGACTGCACAGTAACGCCTAAACTTTATTTACTTTCCCGGGGCTGCAACAAAAGCTCCGGCCTCGCTGGAGTGTCCGCCGATGCGGCCGGGGCCCTCGAAAAACACAGGGACGGCAATGCACAATTTACCCCGGAGCGCCAATTAACGCGGCCGAACGCAGAGCGTGTGCGGGACAATGGGTCGCTGGCAAACATAAGCGGACGTACCCCCCACCCTCCTCCTGCGCCGCGCCAGGCTTCGAACGTCTTGCTCGGCCACCCCCGCGCCTATATATGCGCCGGCGGAACGGTAGCGTGAAATTCCATAAATTAGCATGTCGGCCAGGCTATCGCGCCGACCCGTATCCACGCGCCTGGGAATCGATCCTCCAAGGCGCGCGAGGCTTTGCGATGGAAATGGAGCGACTGTCCGTAGTATACACCCGCCCCCTTTCTCCCGACTGTACAGACGCGATTGTCCCTGTCACGCGCTCGCGTAAGCCGATTAACACGAAAATATGCCACGCTTCTCTCGAGTGCTTCTCTCGCTTTCCCCTTTGGCCACTGCAGTTCCTGTGTGTTCCAAATGGCCTGCACGCGCGGTTCGATTGTGCGATGGAAACGATTCGCGCCGATGAGTTTGTATACACGGCCGTTTCTTCGCTGCGGAGGTATTGTTCGGATAAGTCATTCGGGGGGGGGGGGGGCTGCTCTATTTCTCTGTTCAGTGATTTCCGATAACTCAGGGGTACTCGATCAGTTATTTAAAAGCGATTTATTATTTCGGAAAATTGTGTGTTAAGGGGGATTTATATATAACATTTTTTTTCTGGTAAAATTATTCACAAAATAAAAGTTATAATCTGAATGACTACCCTATTGGAAGGATTTTATGAAACTCCATAAAATGGTGCAAAAACCGCATAAAATGATAAATAATTTAATTTATCGGATTTTATAAAATTTGTAAATTTTGATAGTATTTTATAAGATAGATTTCGTGGGGTATTGTTTAATATTATATATAAATATATTCAATTGCTCGCAAAATAAACCTTCATGGAAGTTTCTATAAACTTATGCTAAATTGTTCATAATAATTCATGTAATTGTGGTCTGAAGAGTTGTAGAATTGAAATTATTTGATGAAGTAATTGAAAAAATTTCAATAACTCAATACATGTCTAAAAATGGAGAATTCAAAGTAGTTACATTTTTATTTGTTTAACTATACTTAATCAAATAATTTCAAATTCTACAACTCTTGAGACCACAATGACATAAATTATGAATAATTTAACTCCAAAATTCATGAAAATCCATGCAATAAGCATAGTGTAATATGAAATGACTTTAGATATTTCTATCTAGACTCGTTTAGCGAGCAATTGAAAATACTTACATATAATACAAAAGAACAGTCAATTTAGATTAAAACCATTGCTCTATGAATGGTTTAAAAAATATATATTGAAAAATATCGGATGAATACTATGGAATAAATTGATTGAAAATGTAGTCGCTTAAATCGATTCACCTGCGACTATTTATTAACTTTTAGAGGTCGGGGTGGTTCCTTTAGCGACCACCTGTCACTTAGGGTATTTAAAATTAGTCATCCAATATTTTTAGACAGTAATTTTAGTGAAAATAGAAACTCATTTTGAACCGAAAAATCCCCGTCCTCTAAATGTTAAACTTTTAATACACATAATTAAAAATAGTCAGACTAAAGAGAAGTGAAGATTTTACCGATCGATTAAAAATTGATTATCCCCCAAGATCGATGGATTGAATTTTGAGCAAATACCGAGAACCCGATCGAGGCAACCTTATTTGCAAACCATTTCTCCTGTCCTCTCTATGTGCCGGCGCCCTCGCATCCGGTCTAATCAAGGTGGTCGCTAATCGCGCTGCAATCTGGTGGCTCGTAATCAAATAGAGTTTCGGTACGACATGGGAACAGGCTTTAACGTCGCGCCAAGCGCTTCTTTCTCCTTTTTTTCCCTGTTTTCTTTGTGGTGCGCGCACGAATACACGACCCTCGAATGCGTCGGGCTTAAAGAAAGGGAGAATTTTCACCATTCATTTTTTAAGCCTTTTAAGCAAACGAAGGCTTTTGAATGGGATTAAGCACGTTAAAGTCCGTAAAAAAAGGCGCGCGTGCTGCAACCGAGGTCCTCTCGCTTCTCCCTACTTTTTTTTTTTTAACTCAAAGGGCTCAAGAAAAGTTCCTGATGGTGAGTAATTATGATAAATGGTTTTCGCTAATGGAGGTCTTTCTCTCGCTGCGTCAGGATCAATTTCATCGTTTAGTTTGATTTTAAGTATCAATGGACGGTGATTCAACGGAGAAACTTATTGAGGCGAAAAAAAAATGAGCTGCGCGCCTTTTTAACGAATAAAATTATTTCGCTGGAAAGAGGCAAAGAAAAATTCAATGTAGGTAACATTATTTCGCTTCATGCGATTACTTGCGATGCCCTAAAAAGCTGCAAGCTCATTTAAAATTTCACGCGCGCATAATTGAAACGTAAATTTTGCGCGGACATTATAGGCGGTTTCAAACAATTACCCCATTAGCCATGGCCGTCGGATGCTTTTAGGCGACGCCGAAAGCGAATTTATCCACTTGAGTGAAAAACAAAATGCTCACTGGATGCAACGCCGATGAGGGGAGGGCTGAAAAACGCTGAGTTTTCAGCATGTCCAGCCGCCGGCGGAGAAATCCCGACGAGCGACAAAAAACGCGCACATCGAACGCGACGCCTCATCAATAATTGCATTCAAACGTGGGACACGAGAAAAACAAACAGTATATACGCCCCATCGATCCGGCAGACGGTGCAGGTAATACGCGACGCTTCCGAAATAAAGCCGTTGGATTTTGTAGGTTTTTTTCACTGAAAATCGAATGAAAAATTTGAATTCTTTATGAACGTGAGAATGAAGGAATCGTACGAAAGGGAATATGGAGTTAGTATTTATATCTGGACTAGTAGTGAATTAAAATACCCTGCTCGTTGACGAATTGAACCATATAATTATAAAATTAAATTTAAGAAATAATTCTATGATATTTAGCGTAAAAATAAATAGATAAGAAAAGAGTAGGTCTTTATTGTAAAGTACATAGTATTTACAAAAAATATAAAAACAAAATAAAATGCATTTATGAGATATCACAGACGATCTTATAAATAATTAATACTAAAAAGCCAGTTATAATACTAAAAGCAATATCGCAGTGAGTAAATTTAAAATAAATAAATAAAATATACTATTCTCGTAAAATAAGAAGATAAATAATAAAATAAATAAATAAAAACAGATTCACACTAATAATTTACATTCATTCTTAAAAGTCAATTAAAAGTTCAGATTTGTTGCCACAATGTATCAGACGAAAAAAAAATTGATTTACTTGAAGCAAAAAGTATAAATGAAATATCGAAAATCCAAGAGATGGTTGCTCTCCGTTAGGTATTGATTTATCATTTTACAAAGCTTCAAGTGCATATAGCAATTACTAGATGAGAAAAGCTTGAAATATGTAAAAAAAATCATATTATTCATTATTTCATTAATTTCATTAATACTCTTTGTTACAATCAAATTAATTGTATTTTTCGTCTGCTGCATTATGACGCATAATTTGACTTTTAATTGACTTTTAGCCCCCCTTAAACCTTGAGAGTGTACTAATATTTCGCAAATCTACAAATAAGAGGCATTTAATAAAGCAAATATTGATCCAGTTCTATAACAAGAAATATCATAAATAGATAAGATTATTTTAGAATTTTAAAATAAAGGCTTCATAACATTTCTAAGTAGTAACAGACGAGTATAGAAAGACACGATAAAACACATTACTATAAACCGTGTAAAAAATCTAAAGATTTCGCATTTATTCTCATAAGCTTCCTGCAATTTCGCTAATAAACGATGTGCTTACGATAGTCCCTCGGCCCCGGGGACAAAAATGAAGAGCATCTGGTAGTAAGTCTGGACATATCGCCGTAATCCGAGCGCGAGTGTCGATGTATAGGAGTCGCGGCGCGCACTCGCATTTTTCGCCGGAGGCAGGCAGGCGTCTGCTGCCGCGTCGATACACGCGAGGAAGCGGCGAAGGCGCACGAGCAAATGGAAGCGGACGTGCGGGAGCATACCGATGGCGACTGTCGGCGAGACGCGCGGTCTTTGTGCATTTACATCTGCGCGACGCCCCGAAAATTCCTGGGGCGCGTGATAACGCGTGGGTGAAAGGGCGCGGGAGGCTTTCTTTCGCACCCCCGCGGATCTTATCCTTTATGCCCGTTCGGCACGTGTCGGGAGGCACCCGCCCGCTCCTTACTCCAATCCTCATTGAAGCGCGCATCTTTTGTGCGCGACGCTTTCGATACTTTCTTAGGCGCGCTGCTTCGTTTTTTTTTTATGCGGGGATTTCTTTTTTACTTTGGGCGATATTTTGGTCGCGGTGCAGAGGAATGCAAATGAGGGCTTTCTATATGCTGGTCATTCGTGAGAGAGTTTCTTTTTATGAACGACGAGCGAATGTTGCATTTTAGGAATTCTTGTTCTTGAATGCTGCGAAAATAGTATTTATGACGCTCGTGCGGCGATGATTATTTAAGTCGCGACATGGTTTTCGCCTGAGCGAAGCGATCAATACGATATTTTATAGCACGAGAGCCGAAAATTGGCATTAAAGCTGCCATTTTGAGATTAGAGTGCTATAATAATATTTTTTTATGAAAGTATAATAAGTGAGGGCATTTTTCAATTGATCAATAAATTAAGCCCACAAATGATCCAATCAACTGTCCATATTACACATTCCAATAACCAACATCATTAAAAAAGATCGTGCTCATCTATGCACACCCCTTGAAATAAGCAAAAAAAATGCGGTGAACGGCGTAAACTCGAGGTCCAGAAAAAACTGCGCAACGACGCGAACTCCGTAATTACAGTCACAGCGTGCGCATATGCGCAGCGCCGATGCATCCAGTCCCACTTGCCGCAGAGCTAACGTACTAAAAAAAAAGTTGCGAAAAAAAAACTGCCCGAGCGCAGTTCTCGGCACTCGACAACTGGAGCGCGAGTAATACGATCCTGCACGCTCCCCGAAGAAAAGGAGAACTGCGAAGGACTTCGGTCGCGTTAATTACCCCCTCAATATTGAGAATCCACGAGTCAGCGTTGCTACGTGGATCGTGATAAAAAAAATACTCGTCGAAAAAAAAGAAGAGCGGCCACGAGGACCAGCACGAGCACAACCTCGTAAAATATTCAAATGCTCGCGTCCGAAAGCAAAAAGCCGCGCGTCCCCGACTGCTGTTGCTGCGGGCCACCAATTAAATCCACATTATCGGTATAAGTTCGGGTGCCGGGGCAAACGCAGTAATTGATTAATAGTTTCCGCGCAGGAGGGATGGCGGATCGGAGGGAGGGTTGGCGCCGGCGACTTGGCGATCGATGTTGAATTGGGTGTGCGGACCTCCGACTTCGTCCGAACCATTTGTCGGTCCCTCGGACGCCGGGAATCCACTTTTCCGCGAGTATCGCGCGCTTTTGACGATCGGATCGATGCGGAGACGTGGCGGGAGGTGACTTGCTGCCTTTTCAGCGTCTTATTCTTCTTTCTTCCTTTTTCATTTGTCATTGTTAGCTTTTTCCGTCTTAATGAGACTTTAATTTATCGATCGCTTCCCCCGTAATAAATATGAAATCAATTAAAAATCGAAAAGTGATTTATTAAAATTATGGCACTTTTCAGTACAATTTAAGATGAAAAGTCTTTTACAAATATTAGAAAATTTTTCAGACCATTTTAAGATGTCAACATCTTAAATTTTGTTATAACAGAATTTATAAGAAAAATAAAAAATAATAAAATATTTACTATTATAAATTTGTTTGATTGTTAAATGCGTTCTTAGAAAATGACCTTTATTTATAATAAAATTTAAAATGTTGACATCTTAAAATGATCTGAAAATCTAATATTTGTAAAAGACTTTTCATCTTCAATTATACTACAAAGTGCCATAATTTTGATAAATCACTTTCGATCTTTAATATGGATCTCATATTTTCTACGCGGGTTGTTTCGAAGATGGCATTAGCAACGACATTTTTTTTTCTCGGGCGAATGTTTTATAATTAATCAGGAAGAATAATGCACGTTGCAGAGTCCAGTATAACACACACAAAAATGGATAAATATAAGATCCAGTTTTTTATAAACGTATATGCTTCTTATTACAAGCAAATTTAATTTTTCCTGCGTAAACTGGAAAGGCCATCAAAAAAACCTGCGGTGAGCTGCACCGCAAAAATTATGAGTAAAAACGTAACGCTATTTACGAGCATACCGTAATTTTATATAACTTAATACATATTAAATTAATTTTAATTTCATTTACATAAACAAAAAATGCACTGAAATTTGCGCAGTATATCGACACGCCTGAATAAATATAATAAAATAATTATAAAATTCGCAAAAATTCTACAAAAGTCAACAATAAAGAAAGTATCACTGCGATATATAATAGTTCCAACACCGAAAACAATAACAGTCGAGCGAACCATAATCTGGAATATTAACCGCAAATAACTTCGAAATGTATAATACCCGGGGAATTTGCGCTCTACAAAATTACCAGCGCTATGCTAAAGGCTCTTTAAATGCCTGCATTGCAGCCAAAATCCTTGTCGGCGGGTGCGCTAACAGGTAGCGAGGAAAGACGGCGAGCTAAGCCAAATGCGCAACAGCGAAGACAAGTGCTTACAAGAGCGTTGCACAAAAAAAAAACAAAGGATGGGGAGGGTTGACGCGGCGAGTGTCAAGTGGCGAAGGAAGCCTCGGTAAGCCCCCGGCAGGTGTAATCCTCGTCGTGCACGGACTAGAGGGGAAGGGATTCGCGGAACTGCTATATATACCAATACTGTATATCTGGGTCTCACCTGAGCATCTGCTAGGATGCGCCGCATCAAGGCCAGGGTGGGGTGTGCTGCGACGTCATCATCGAGGCCAAGCACGTCACTCTCCTTTCTCAGCCGGCTGAGACTCTTCAGGGCTGAAACAAGAAAGAGGCGGGCTGTTTTAGATATTCTGAGATTTTTATCGCAAATCTACGTGCTACTTTATTGAGATTTTCTGCATTTATTTTTCAGATCAATGACGAATGTATTATCAGTTTTTAGTTGCAATTTACGCGTAACTACAGACTAATATATTTTTAAAGGGAAAATCACTCTGGTAACGCTAATTTCTCTCTAAATCTGAAAATGTGAATTGTTGCATTTAATAAGTGAAAACTCGATCACATGCTAAATATGTGAACGATTTTTCACATAAAAAATGTCACTATCCACATTTTCTACGTGAATTTTACATTTTTAGATTTAGAGAGTTTCAATCTGGGAAAAGGACAAATCTTAAAATCTCTGGATAGAGTTAATCGCTTCTCGATGCTAGAGTGAACTTTCATTCTTAATCTAAGTGAAAGTAGTCGCACTCTGTTTTACTGATACTCAACTTTAAATAGAGTTTACTCATTCTTCAGTTACAGTAAAACTATATTTTCTAATCAGAGAAATTATGACTAAAATATATATAATTTTTTAATAAATTAAATGTTAAAATAAGCATAATATTCATAAGATTAGTCAGTAGAATCTTATATAGTCTAGGGGAGACTCGGATATAAATATTTTTTAAATTTATTTAAAAGATATTGGAGGGCTGTAATGCATATAGAGATATTGGTTTTCATTCTTACTTTACGTAAAAAATTTAATAATGTGTTTGTTTTGTTATTCAGCTCCTTTTATTCAATTTATCCTTATAAGGTGTCCCTTTTGCCCGGATCTCCCCTACTCTTGTGTATTTATAGAACAGCATGTCACTCTAATAACGAGTAATTTCCATAAACGAATATGATTAGATAATTTTTGTATTTCACTCGAATCGCAGAGTAAATTTTTCACTCTGATCACGAGTGACATGTTTAACTCTAGATGTCTAGATGAAATCACAAAACAGGCTCCGAGCTATAAAAGTAGATAAAGGCAGTGGAGATGTAGTCGGACACTCGCGGCAGTAGCTGAGATAAGCTCGGCTGATTTGCATGATTGACTGTTCGACTCTGCGGCTGTCGCTTCTCGCACTTTCCCCCTCGTTAACGCCACGACGGACGCCCGATCGCTGTCATCCAACTTCCAAGCCGCTGGCGCTTCGATCGTCGCACTTTTTCGACCCTTGAATTTATATAGCACCTCCCGAGCGATTCACTTAGGAAACAAAAGAAGAAGATGACGAAAATGAAGGGAGGAAGGAAGAGAGAAAAAAGGTCCGCTTAATCCTCGATAGAATAACGAATCGCTTTCCATAAAGCGCGCATTCGTCAAACGCTCCGGATTCCCGCGCTGAATATTAAAATCGAGGGCGCTTGAATAGTCCGGCGGTCGGGAGAGTGAGCGTCACTACCAGCCCGTGAGATTTACGTCGAGTAAGCGCGGGAGGCTCGCCGTGGCCATTATACAGCGAACGCCTAATGGCGAGGGCAAGGAGGAGAGTGCACGAGCCAATTCGTCTTGCCCTGGACGTTTATTCTAACCCCCCGGAGAGGAGTCCGAGGTGGGGGCGACGATTAAGACAGTAAGTTCATTCGACCGGCCGTCTGGAGCGTCTTAAATTCGTTAGCTCGCGACCCCACCGCGAGATTTAAAGTCTTAGTCAATTAACGCGCCAACATTATTTTCTGCCCCGGAGACCGGAAGTTTCAGTGAAACGCTTATTTGATTACAAGAAATTAATTGCTTTTTTACACTCGGAGAAATGTTTTGGAAAAATTACTATCCAGTCTGGGAGCGAAGCCACAGGACTGCATTTGGTAAAAAAAATACCATTCTGTATTATAAATTGTACTAGAATTCTAGTAAATTTATTAAGTAAATTTATTTATTTATTCTAGTAAATTTACCCTGGTAGAAATTTAAAACATTTAATGGCAACTTCGTAGCTGGAGAAATACACTGATAGAAAAGATCCTTTAATCCAAAGCCAGTGTCTTTAATATAAAGCCGTGCGCATTTAATATGGTCCAAAGGCGTAAGTATTAGATGTAAAGAAACGGTGCATTAACTATTAAGCCATCCACAGGATTTTGTCAGTAAAGATGATCGCGCATTAACTATTAAGAAATATTTCTTCAATGCTAATGCATACTTCTTTATTTCAAATACCATGACAAAATTATTTTTTAAAGCCGCGAAGTTTAACTTTGGGTTAAAGAATCTTTTCTATCAGTGTAGAAATGGGCGAAAAATAAAGGACATTTTTAACCCCATGATGAAACACTTTTTTAAATCAGAATCTCACATTTAATGTGAATAATTAATGTGTATAATTTAATAGGAAAAAAAGCCTTGCAAATGTGTGAAAAGAGAAAATTATAAAAACGTTTAAAATTGACTAATACTCGCACTGGAAAGTGAAAACTCAGTAAATCGTTCACTATGAGCTTATTAAATGTTTTTAATCAAATGTTATTTCATAATAATCCGCTGTGTGAGCTCGGAGTCGAGATCGCAGCTCCATACAAATATAAAAAAACATAAAATGACTAATTTTAATAACGATTACAAGCTTGTGTTTATCCAATATTTTCTCATTCTAATAAATGTAGTTTCGTGGCTATTTCAATTAGACGGATTTCTAGCAGGGTATTTATTTATTTATTTATTTATTCTAGAGTAATACATATTACATTGCAAAGTAATCCAGCAGAGAAAAATCAATTTCCTGTTCGCCGGTCTGGATATGTAACTTATACTAATATTAATTTATTATTATTAATTAAATATTTATTAATTAGCAAATTTAGTAGAATTCTAGTACAATTTATAATACAGAATAGTATAATTTTTCAAAACATTTTTCTCACTGTACCTTATTGATTATTCATTTCTTTTGTTAACCTTTTACAAATTTACTCTACAAAAGTTTTAAGAGGACAGTTAACATTCGCGAGAGTCAATAATTTCGTACATTTAATTTACGTATCGAAGAAAAAAGCGTAAAAAGAAATTGGTATTCAATACTCGTTCGGAATAGGCACAGAAGTAGCTGCTAAGAGCTGATAAAGCTTTGAAAAAATTTTAATAAAATCCTTGCCAAACGGCCGGAGACTTCATTATTGAAAATCGCTTTCCCCACCCGCCGTAAAAAAAAAGGACGAGCAAAAAGTCCGAAAAGAAATCTCGCTGCCTCGAGAAGTGTAAAGACGGATAGCCCACTGAGGCGTTGAGAAAAGGAGAGATGGAGAGCAGAGCAATAAAAAGGAGTTAGTGGATGCAGCGGCGCCTGGAGATGGAAAACCCGTTCAACCCGGAGGCCGCCGGCCCGGAAATCCCAGTAATCCAAGGGGCACACCGGACCTCGCGGATTCCGCGGATTCTCAACGTCCCGGCGCCTTCTTTAATTAGAGCAAAAGAAATCGCACCACAAAGGGATATCCGCGCTCTCTGGCCCGCATCTAGATTACCGGGGCATTTCGTTTCCCGTATGCGCGAGCGAAGAATTTTTTACTGCGGAACTGAAAGCGCGATTAGTTTTTTCATTCGATCGTTTTTTAACGAAATATTCTTCTTTTTACAGAATCTGGTCGTTTTTGCGCTGAAGTTTACAAGCGAGGTAAAAAGTGGCAGCTTTTAACGTGATGCTATGCTCTGTGCAGTTTCAAAAACAAGTAGGAATTAATCCTCTTATCATGGTCCGCTAAAAGGGCTGAGCACTTTGGTATTGCTCTCTTTTTCCAGATGTTCTTCCTTTTGGACTTACTGGAATTATATTATTTAGACGTGGAAAGGGCCATTAACCTTTAAACATTGACATTGCTGAGGCCTGTAGTAATTATCGTTCCTCGGCTTTCGTGTTTCGGATTAATTAATTTGTCTAATTACTATAACCGCAAATTTCAATAATTTGCAAAAGCACTAGAGTCAGCCTCCGGAGGCTCTTCAATAAATCACAACTCGTCAGAGCGTGTAGGCCGAGTATTCAAAGTGGCCTAGTTAACTAGAATAATACGACGATGCATAAGTGTTGCGCAGATCGAATATTTATAAATACATTGAAAAATAAATCAATACGCTATGAGTAAGCATTGCACATTTTTTCCTCCTGTGCAGAAAAAGCGTGAGAATTTTATACGCCCGAGACAATCGAGAATTGCCATATTTTATTAAGACCATTTTGACCCCTTGATGACGCTTCTACTATAGTTATTCAACATTAATGTGAATAATTAATAAGAATGGCTTGTAATAGAAACGTTTGAAAGTCACTAATATTTGGAAAGAAAAAAAAACAGTTAATCATCATTTACTATGTGTTTATTAAATGTTTTTAAATCAATGTTGTTCATAAAGAAGCTACTTTAGATTATGTTCGCCACCATTTTTCTTCGCTTAAAAATGTCTATTTTTTAATATTGAATTAATAGAAGCTAGTAACAAGCCATTTGAGCAATCCATTTCTTAGTTTCGTGTCCATTACAACTAGATGGATTTCTAGCAGGGATTTCACTGCATTAATGGAGATAATATCACTATAAAATTAGAGTGAAAATTTGACTTCAATACAATTCATTTGCACTCCAGCTGGTTCAGTGTGAACAAGAATAATTTTAGTAAAACTGATAATATAGTATTTATAAATAAAATGTAATTTTCTTCAATCAATGAAACAATATGTTGTTGTTGGTGTGTATTGTGAATGGGTTATCTTTTTCTATATAAAGTTAAATATAAAGGATGACATCGACAATCGCAGCAATATTATAAAAGACCAGCGGCGCCAGCACCCACGCCTGTCATACACTGCACTGGCGCTTTGCGCAAAAGGTTACCACGACCACGCAATTGTCATGAGCTCATGTTTTCTCGCGGCTGTCTCTTCTGCAGCATGCAGTATCAACGCAAATCCAAGGCTCGGCCGCAAGGTCAGTTGCCTTCCCACGTCTAGAGAAATGCATCCAGTCGAGACAATGTGAAAGCTTTTCAACTTTCTTATTTTTCATAAATTTCGCACCAAATATTTTTATTGTGAAATATTTACCATAAAAGAGAGATTTCACTTTTTATTAAAAAAATATTAAGTAGAAATTGAATTTTAGTAAAATTAGCAAAACAATTCGGAATTACATCAAAGCGCACTCTCTAAATTTAAATAAGTGAAAGTTCACTTATTGAAAAGGTAATGTAATTTTTCACTTATGAATAAGTGAAAATTGACACTTTCAATAAGTGAACACAGTTCTCACTAGCGAATCAGTCGATATGGTGTGGACTAAGGAATTTCACACAGCATTTATATATAAGCTGTTTACGTATTATTATATTTATTAATAAACAATTAAAAATTAATGACCTATGCAATTGAAAAATAATTTTTAAAGAAAATAAATGAAAAGCACTCCTTTTTGAATAATTAAAAATACACTCTGTAAATCTGAAAATGTGAATAGTGACAAATTTTACGTGAAAAGTCATTCACATATTTAGCATGTGAACGGCTTTTCACTTATTAAATGTCACTATTCACATTTTCCAAGTGAATTTCACATTTTCAGATTTACATGGTAACGATTGATTGTTTAATATACATTATTGAAATTATTAGCAAATGATTTAATTAAATTAAATAATTTTGTTACGAATCGGAAGATTTCATAATATTTAAAAATGTTAAACTGTCAACCAAAGTTATAATCTTAAAAATCATTTGATTATTCAAAGTGTTCCCTGTATTTTTCGGTAGGTCGAGTTCGATTCCGCGTAGATTAAAGATTTTTTGCGTTTATTAAAATTGCAATGCTTGTGAAGTATTCTGAATAAATAAATAAAAAAATTAATTAACCGCATAAAATATTTAAGTAATATAATTAACATACTAAATGTAATAATAAGTAAATAAATAGAAATAATAACACTAGTGCAAATTAACGCAACAAACTGTACCGCTATAAAAATAAAATTTTGTTTCTTTTTTATAAATAATTAATTAATTCAATTAAGAACTATTACTACATAATAATCGATTTACATAAATAAATAAATTATACGCAGTAAGAACGGATAATTAATTGCGCTATAACTATTAAATTATTTAAAATTCAAATTACCAAAATAATTTATTATTCAATTATTTAATTATGCCGATTTATTTGCCATTTAAACAATAAGTAAATAATAAGTGGATATGCACTCAAAATAAGTGGAATTTCATTAATTTGGATTTAGAGAGCAGCAGTCGTACTTTTGAGAAATTTACCAAAGTTTTACAAACGCGAGCCCAAAAAAAAAATGAGAAGAGAATTTAACGCCTATATACGGAACACAGTGCTGGGTGTACACCGCCTTCGTACAGTTATAGCGAGTAATTTTCGGCAGAAGCGAGACTTTGTGAATTTAGCGTCGGTGAATTTCTCTGCGGCTTTTCCGCGAGAGGAATACCCGAGTTCTCTCTCGTTAACTCGGCCTTTTTCGGTTCGACCGAAAAAAAGAGAGCCTCGGAAATTCCGGCGGAAAAGGAGAGAAAGAGAGAGACCCGGCGTTCCGGATGTGGTCAGGTAAAGAACGTTTCGAGATTACGGAAAATACCCACGGTGTATATTGGCACGTCGCACTCACTTTCTTTTTTTCCCGGTTACCGCTAAATTGCTAGAATTTACGGTTGCGCATGCTCGAAATTTCACGAAAACTCGATACCGCGCGTATCCGATTACCCCTGCCAGTGGAATTGAAAATTCTCGCTGATGTCATTGTTATCAAATATTCCCGGTGTACTTTTCCTTGCCACAGTTTTTTTCCGAATAAAAAAAAATTTTTTTTCGTTATTTAGTGGGAACTGTAATTGGGGTTGGGTTTACTAACAGCTCAATTATTACGTCTGGTAACAATAAACAAAGGCTCGAAATTTACAAGAACGAAAAAATATGTATAAGACTTCTTGAACTCCAAATGGCTTCGTTATACTACTTACTAATGCAATTAAAGCTGAAATAGACTACCACTCCGCTAACTGCGTGTAAAACATTCACCGACTACGGAGCGCGAGCTATTCACTCGTCGAAATTTGCGAAGTGAGCGACATTTTTCAAAATGTAAGTGCCGAGCGAAAAGGTTATTTCTGGAGGGTCGATGGTCGACAGCAAGTCGTGGCCTACGTCGAGGTGCCTTCTTTTCCGGGTTAATTCGGCGGCGTGCTGCTCGTAATTAATGAAAAATACGAATGAGCGAGCTCCCATGGCTCCTTCGAACACTCTCGAACGACACTCTCATTAAAAGCGAAACGAGGCGAAATCCAGTTAAATTTACATAAGTAAGAATAATCCCGCGTTCCGACGCGGAGCCACACACTGCGAAACTCCTGCATAATGCACGCGGAATTGCGAAGAATAACCAATTTTTTTCTTTTTCTACCTTATACCCCTTTTTTAGTAATTTTCGATAAAATAATTGGATCGTTCTTCTTTACACTTTTATAATTATAAATATTTTTTTTTGTAATTATAGTTTATACAAATATAAAATTTTCTTACTGAATTGAAAACGATTTATAATTAATCTTTATATTGAAATATATACAAAACTCCTAAATACTTTGTAATATGTATGTTTCTATTATTACCGAGTGTATTGAAAATATTACTCCCGGAATTCTTAATTCAAGAAGAATTATGCATAATTAATTGCAAATTAATTCATTTAATTGTGAAATATTAGCACATAATAATTTATTTGCATGTACAATTATAATTAATTAAACGTTAAAAACTCTTCAGATTTTGATTACATTAGTCGTTACCCGTTTTTCATTCGATTCAAAACTGTCTGTAGAAGAACTTTACTGTTACTAACCAACACTATAAAATACAGATTTTCAAGTGACGTTGATAAACGAACAATGCAAGAACGTCTTTCGCATGGAAAATGCGCAAACAATTGTGACCGTGAAGATAATTAGCGAAAAACGTAAAAAGAAAGAAAGGGAGAAAACAAGGAAGGGATTAGCGTGCCGGCGCAAGTTTATTCGGTAGCAGCGAGTCCGCATCCCATTACGTCTGACGTCGGCTAACGCTCGGCCAAAAGTTCAGTGTCGGTCGGGCGCGACATTAAAACGCGCGTATATAAAATAAGCGACGACGGGATATAAATAACGGCTTAGGGACCGACGTCCGTGCGAGCGCGGCGAATATCATCGGCTAAAGCGGTAAAAGCGACTTCGGCTGCCGCACGACTGCAACGACCGTGTCACGTGAACATCGCGGAACGGAATTGTTCTGCGGAGAGCCGCACCCGTAATTCGCAAACCCCATTGCACCGACGTTTGGCCCTCCTGCTTGTATCCTCGGGAAACGCTCTTATCTTATAAAAACCTGATTTATGACAAAATTGACGTCATTCATTTTTTCGCTTGATTTTTAGATCGATTTTTCTTGATAAGTAGCTATTTGTATAAAAATGTTTTTATTAATGCAACCCTGCCGGAAAATTAAGCAGTTTTTAGGCAGAATATATTAAATCTTCTGTTCAGTGGTCAGATTCTGTAACATATTTGGAGGCTGTAACGTGACACTATGTGGACATAAGTCTATTCTAAATTCTATTATACATTTAATCTCAGGTTGGCTAACCGCCTTGTGCCACATTAGGGCCGATCCGCTTCGTCACACGGAGAGAAATGTTGTAGTAAAAATTACTAGGTTCTGTAGGAACAGTGAGACATACTCGACTTATGACGATTTTTACTATAAAACATACTAAAAATTCCTATGTACATAGCAATTTCTATTATATAAATAGCAATTGGAATTTTTAGTATTTTTTATATTAAAAATCGTCATAGGTCGAAGCATCACAACATCCAGTCATCACTTTTTTTTAAGAGAAGACAAGGTCAAGCCCTTGACAGAATTTAACCATAATATACCAAGTAAAGCTACCACAATAAAAAATGTTCGAAAATATAAATGATGGTTAATTTTCCGGCAAGAAAAGCCTCTGGTTTTCTTAACCCTTTGAAGCACCTCCGTCGAATTGTTTATTGGGTTTTATGCGGTTTTTGTACCATTTTATGGAGTTTTATAAGACCCTTTCAATATGGATGGTAGTAACCCACTTTACGACCTGGATTTCGTTGGATTTTTACTACATAACTTATTGTTAACGTATTCAAATCCGGTTTTTTTGCAATTTGCAGTTACTTTAGTGATTAAATAACAAAAATATACTTTAATTAACATAATTCTTCACAATAAATTATTTATAAATAAACAAACATAGAAAAATGATGTGTTTTTCGGAAAATTTCATTTTTGAAGAATCTGTTGAACATAGTAACTTATAATTTCGTATGGATACATTTTTAAGGTCATTGATTGTATACTCGATATTCGTTTTGCAAAATTCAATACGGCGGACACCAAAATTCAAAACCTCAAGAATATTGCTAAAATTATAACACAGGGGTTTTCGGGCTCTTTGAATTCAAATCCGCTGTCAGAATTGCAGAATTCAAGATGGCGGATTATACTCACTTTCAAACAATTATAGTCCGCCATCATGGATTTGGAAAATAGAAATTCTGACGGCATATTCGTTATCAGCGACCCCAAAAACCCCCGAGTGGTGAATTTTAGGCCAAAATATCGAATAGAAAAATGTATGCTTCAAAGGGTTAAACTATTACGATTATGCTTTTATTTTTCGAATATATTTAATCATCGTATACAAATTTGCACCGAAAATATAAGACACAAGGGGATATCATAAACATTTGAAAGAAAAGAAAAACTTTCCGAGAGTAAATTTAAGACTCACCGAGGTGACATGGAAACTTTTACCATTTGGATTTGAAAATTACAGTCCCCAACTTCATTATCTCAATGAAGGTGAGAAAAAGACTGGAAAGCAAGTCGCGCAAAGAGACAATAAAGCACGCAATGTGAGTAATGCTGTGATTTACAATTTTACGATGCGCGCCCCGCGGCGGGCACAAAGGGAGTATATCCTTCACTCCCCCGCAGCCGGCATAAATTTACTCTTTAAAAATTTCCGCCGTATTTCTCGCTCGGAAGAAACCCGACTCCCGCGCGCGCGTAACTCCGGTAAACTGCATAAAAGCGCCGCAGCGCAACCTCCGCGTGGATCCATCACTCGTCGCGGTGGCCCCGTAAACAGTCGGTCGCAGCGTCGACTTCTTATTTTTTCCGCGAGATTTCAAAATTTTCGCCGTCGCAATCGCCGGGACAAAGGAGGGAAAGGGCGACACTCGTCATTGTCTCCCGCAATTCCCATACTCTCTCCCCGTGTCTTTCTCTCTCCAGACTCCGGACTCTCTCCTCGTCCGCATTACTTCCCGACGCGACTCTCCTCGCGTAAGAAAGTTTCACTTGCGTCTTGCGGCGCTGCATCGGGGAGCATCACATAATTCCGTTATTCAAGGGGGACTCCTGTGCCGACGACAAGCACCGAACTTCGTATTCGTCCGCGTTTGGACTATATGAACCTCGCGCTCTTGCGAGATCACTTGCTTCCGGTCTGTTACGAGTGTACGCCCCAACATTTCCCAACTTCGCGCGATAACTTTGTATCCAATGTGCTTTTTCCCTAATTTTTTTCGCGGAATTTAATGGATGATGCAATTGATATTTTAATTTTATTTTAATTTAATTTTTTATTATTCCGCTTAAAAAATTTAAGTTAGGATAAAGTTTATTGAAAGTTCATGTTTGACTGGTCGTTTGCCTTGGTAACTAACATTAACTAATGAAACTTTACCCAACTTGCTTCTATATTTTATAAAAGTTTGAAAATACGCATGATATAAACGGATAAAAAACTACCGCTTATAAGTTACTGAAAATTATTCTTTACGTTTATTATTTTAATATTCGTCATTTATACACTTATACACTTCTTATATACTTATACACATTTATACACTTTAGCATAATTTTGTATTAACTTCATGTAAATTCGCAATTTTTAAAGTGACTTAAAGTATTCTTAATAAAAGCTTTATAAAGAGTTTTGTCAAAATGAATATGAAGTAAAGAATAATAATAAAGTAGTGATAAATAGTAAGTAAAGCTTCAATCAGAATAAGGAATGAATAAATAATAATAAATTATTTCCTAATATCTTATACAAACTTTAAAGTTTGAATTAAATTTTAATCAAAATTAAAATCTAATGAAATTTTAATTAAAATTAAAATCTAATTAGATGAAGTCTGTTTTAAATTTAAATGGTCTTCGACAACGAATGATGAATGTTGAAATCATAAACGTAAAGAATGATTTTGAATAACTTAAACAGCTGTTTTTATCCGCTTATATCATGTACTGCCAAACTTCTATAAAATATAGAAGCAAGTTCGATAGTCTTATTGCCCATAAACAGCATCAACGAACGCCAAAGAATGAACTTTGGGTAAAGTTTATCCTAATTTACATTTTTTTCGTTCAGTTCCTACTCGAACAGAATCTTTATAGCAGTACACAATGCTTGATTTTTGCAGTTTTGAATAAACAAATATGATAAAAAAAAAATTGACCGCCGAGCTCGAAAAATTGAAGACACTTATTCAAAAATAAAAATCGTGTTGATATAGGCCTATGAAAACTGTATACCCACAGTATTATGCACGTGCAGCAAAAGTTTCCGCAAACATGGAAAGCCCTAAATGTACGATGAAAAAGGCGCAGTATCAAGATTCGTTACGCGCCGCCCTCTTCAGCTTATTCAGGCGTTCCGCATGGTCGTCTTCAGCTCCTCCTTTTTTTTTGCTCCGCTAAAGATCTCCCGTTTTTATACGCCTTTTGTTTCCCTCGTCATTTTTTTCCGCCAGCCAGCGGCGATCTCGTGCGCCTCTACGACGCGCAGGTATATATATACACGCGTTGGGCACGTTTTCTTCTCGCGTTAGTCTTGCGGTGCGCCGGCTTTTAAGGGGGGTTTAGCCCAACGACCGGGTAATGAGTTTTCGGTCGCGTGCGCGACAAACGCTGCGGCTTGATCGGGTCGTGTCGAAATTGATTAGCCGCGCGGGAAGTCGACCAATCGACCCTCCATCCCGACGGCGATAGATTTTTCAGCCGACCGATAGCGGCGGATTAATTAATGGGATCCGAAGGGCTGCGCTCCGCTCGTAAAAACGGATGAAGATCGATCTTTCGTGCTTTTTTTTTCACCAGTTCGCCGTATGCGTATTTACCCAGCAAAACTAACAGACTCGTTCCACGAATTGATTTTTCAATTGCAAGAGCGAAAGAGGGGCCTCTCTATTTTATTAAATTCGTGAAAGAAGAGGCGGGCAGAAAGGGTCCATCCGCTGAATTAAGTTTTGTACCTTGATCTCTTTAAGTAGACGATTATCCAATTAAATCGGCCCCGTCTCGGGTGGATTAAAAAAAGAGAGACAGCGAGAGAAGACGTTTCCTCGAATCCGACTAGCTACGAGAAAAAGGTCGGCGGTCTTGCTCGGGGATCCGACTAGACAGGCCATTTCCTCTTCGCTTCTTTCGATCGCAAATCAAGATGGATTTCCTGCTTCCCGAAAATTGCCAGCTTTGCCTGCTTCGGCGTGCTGGATTCTGCTCGCGCGCGTACACGGCAGATTGGGGCGACTGCGAAATTCAAATTTGTCCCGCCGCGAGCGAGCGAACGGGCGGCAGGAAATTTCGCGTTATTTCGAGCGTGGCGGGAGGGAACGGCGCGGAATTATGTGCGCGCGCGATACGAGCGAGACTGGCTTCAAAAATTGATGGGACCTGCGGTCGGTTAATTCCAGCGTGGGTGCACGTTAACGTTTTAATGAATATTTGTGGAGTTTTTCTTCAGACAAAATATGCTACTGTAGTATTGTGATCCACACTTGAGCACACTTGTCCGTTTAATAAAGATGGAATGTATAATTTTGTATGTGCCAGCCTATGTATAGGTAACTATATTACCTGTATACACGGAGAGAAAAGTTTAGTATAAATTACGATACTATTTACTAATGGAGGGACAGACTCGATTGATAAAAAATTTTACTAAACAGTATCGTAAAATTTACTAGACTTACAGTAAATTTTGCTACAAGTCTAGCGCATTTTACCATATTTTCTAGTAAAATTTTTTACCTGTCGAGTCTGTCCCTGCACTACTAAATAGTATAGTAATTTTTACTAGACTTTTCTCTCCGTGTAGTATTTAAATTTGTAAATTCCTCTGGTCAATAAGCAAATAAATAAATAAGATGTGATTCGCTTTGTCTATAAATGCAAGACGAAGTTAAAATACATTAAATGTAAAAAAGTCTCGCCGTTATAATTATAATTGCATTTTGTACGTGCCAGCCTATGTATAGGTAACTATATTACCTGCATAGTATTTAAATTTGTAAATTCCTCTGGTCAATAAGCAAATAAATAAATAAGATGTGATTCGCTTGGTCTATAATGCAAGACGAAGTTAAAATACATTAAATGTAAAAAAGTCTCGCCGTTATATTTATAATTGCATAATTATCTTGAGTTGCTAGTCACGAGTGAGCTTAATGTAAATTGCTGCGCACGACAATTTTGAAATTTTCATCAACTTGATATAAAAAAAAAAAAAAAATGAGTGGAGAGAAATTTCGCAGCTCGCGTTACTCACCTCTCTCGAAAATATTCCACCGAGAAAAGAAGAAAAAAAAGGGAGTCGAGCGCAGCCAACTAACACGGCGTTGCGGTGTATAAGAGAGTAACTAAAGCAGAGCGAGTGGCCCGCCGGCCCCCAGGCCAATTGAGATGTAAAGAGCGCCGGCTGCGAATAGGGTAGTCGCGAGTACGTTGCATGAATATTTATACAGCGACGGTGGGCGAAATGATTATCGCGCAACTCAATTTTCCGGAAGAATAAGGCCGCCTCCCTCTTACCAGGGGCCGACATTCGTAATCACAGTGTGAGTCGCAGCTGACGGCCAAGGAGTCCGCGTGGCTGCGGGGGAGGAAAAAAGTACACTTCGCATCGCGGATTTCCGCGAAACTGGTGGAAGCTTGTCGCGGTAGAATTAATCAATGAGAATCAAAAATGGCTCCGTGGCTTTAGATATTGCAGAACACCGTATTGCTTTGATCTAGAATCGCGAGAATGTCGACGGCCAACGCTTGAAAAATACTGCATTTCGATTAAGGCTTTGAAAAAACCGTATCCCGCCAGTGAATTTGAGAAGAACGTATCTCATCCGCGGCTTGAAGAAGACCACTTTTGGGCTGAGGCTTCGAAAAGACCGAATCTCGGTTGCGGATTCGAGAAGACTACCATTGGGACTAAGACTTCGAAAAGGCCGTATTTCGGCTGCGGCTTCAAAAATTCTGTATCCCGATTAAGGCTTCGAAAAAACCGTATCTTTGCTACGGTTTTAAAAAGGCCGTATATGAAGCCACGCTTTAAATGCGGCTTTTTTGAAGCTACAGTCGAGATTCGGTCTTTTTGAAACCTTAGCCGAGATACGACCTTCTCGAAGTTCTAGACGAAGTACGGTCCTATTCACGGAGAGAAAAGTCTATAGTAAAAATTACTATATTATTTCGTAATGCAGGGACAATCTCGACAAATAAAAATTTTTACTAAAAATTACAGTAAAATTTATTATATTGTAGTAATAGTTATACTGTACGTCTAGAACCTTTTATTATATTTTCTATTAAAATGTTTGATCTGTCAAGTCTGCCCCTGCATTATGAAATAGTATAGTATTTTTTATCATCTTGAAGTAATTTTTGGTCATCTTGAATTTTTGCACTCAGCTATCGATGTATTCTATAATAATGTGCTTTAGTTTTTTATAGAAATATTTTTTTCGCAAAAATTGAGATACGCATGTAAAAAATAGTAGTTAAATCCGTTTAACTCTAAACATTATTTTTGTATTTAGAACTGAAATGATACAACATAAATATGATGTTTGTGTATAAAGTATGATATAACACGAAAACAATGTTTTATTTTGACTGCTACTGTAAACTGCACACAAATATTTAATAAAAATGTATTTTAACACAATGCTTACAATAAATTGTGTACTACATCGCTAAAAAGTTTCCATGTATTTTGTTAATTTAAAATCATTGCTTTTATAAATTACGCTTTAGATAAATTGTACTTTATACATTAATTTTTTATCCCTACACTAGAATTTTGTGTACTGTCCAAACTCAAAGAAAACAAGTTTAATTTAAAGTGTATACCAAAAACAATCTTTGAGTAATTATTTTTCAAATAACACGAAACATAAAATTTATAACTGTGTAGTTTTGTCAATAAAACTTACAAACGATGATTTTATTTTATTTTATTTTAAACATTTATTTCAAATATAATTTTAAATATAATTTTATTTTAAAATATTCAAAAATACTCTTAACAACTCTCTCAATAAGAAGAAGAAGATTTCTCTCGTCGTCGAATAAAACTTCTTTCACCCGCAGCAGTTCGTTTTCGGAAAAGTTGGGACGCACATTCGGAAAAAACGAAGGCCCGGTCGTGCCTGGAAATCGGGGATTCTCCGAGGATCTTTTTTCCCCGTCGACGAGTGAAACCGAAAATCAGCCAAGTATATCCGGTGAAGAAGCACCGCGCACCCGAGCGGAAGCAGCCCCTCCTCGGCGGAACTTTTCAGAACTCGTACTACTTCTCACGGCAGTCGGGAAAGGAGGAGACAAGAAATTATCCTCCCGGCGAAAACTTTGATAAGACAAATAGCATGGGAAATTCCACTCAGCCTTTATTATTACTACCAGCGACATTATTTTTCTGAGCAAACCCTTTGGAAATTATATTCCATGAGACGAAAATTATCATGTCTGCTGGCTGCTTGGCTTCCTCAGTCTTTTCATCCATATGTATTTGTTTATTCGGTCGTTGGTGCCATTCATACAAAAAATACCGCTTGGTATCTAAAACGGTTTTTAATCGCGTGAGTCTTATTTCCGTCGCATGATTCATGCGGAGAGCATCGGCAAGTACGTAATTGATTCTGATACGGACTTTGAATTAGAATATCCTATTTAAATTGTTACATACCTCTATAATCAACATTGTAAATATTTGCAGCGGTCAAGAAAGCTAATCTAATATTCTCAATTTTTGTTTAAGTAAATTTTTGTTTGAGAATGAAACAAAGAATTAATGTGAAAAAATGTATCACTACATGTAAACATTAAGTAATCATTAACAGAAATACATAAAAATTCATTATATTTACACAGGAATATATTACCCGTTATAAAGAAATGTTCATTGTATTTCAATGTTTTATTGAGACTGTTCTAAATGTTATTTTTTGCGCAAACTTTGAAAATTATTTATTGGATACTTAATCAAATGGTAATTTTTTAGAATTAAGCTAGTTATTAAGTTTTTTTGTATACCAACCTATATTCTTATACCTAATTTTAAGTTAATTTTCTAATTTCCAAATGTAACCATAAGGACTTTAGTCCGTTGAATTTTATTAAATAAATAAATAAATAAATATACGGATAACTGCGTTTACCTCGCATATAGGAATTACTATATGTAACTTTTTTTTCTGGTAAAATAAATTCAAATTCATTGAGAATTCATTCAAATAAATTTATTGTGAATTATACTGAAGCAGACACATTCTTCAATTTAATAAATACATTCTAGAATTAAGTAGATAATGTTCAAGTGGATTTGTCTACTGAGACTAAGAGCCCATTTTTGTGAGTGTACGAACAATTTTCAACGAAAAATATACGTTCATTATGTAAATATTGATTTTTTATATTTTATCCAAATATTTTTTTCAGTGAGTTTCGTAAAATAGCAGCAAATTTCGCACCTGCATAAAAAAATTGAAATGGTTTGCAAAAGAAATATGCTATATGATATGCTGCTGAGATCTGCACTTTCAAAACTGCGAACTATTTTTTCTCTTTCCACCGGACACTCTTTCGCAGTTTGTCGCTAACGACCAGAAAAGTATACACTATATAATAGAATACTTTTGAATATGTACAGAGAAGCGCGTAAATCATCGTGTGACATTCAGTGAGTTCCACGTGAGCAAAGCTCGAGTTCGGTTGCACGAGTAAAGGTGGTGCTTTGCCCCACTACAATCCAGGTAGGCCCGGCGATATATGTCGCGCTAAAATCGTGCACTACTCTAAACAGTCCCGAGATTTCTCCGTGTAAGCGTGGATCCATCTGACTGTTCCATTGCACTCCGCTTTTAAAGAACAAACATTCAAGTACGTATTTAAAATTTTCTTTTTGACAGATAACAAAGTATTTAACATCTTGATAAACTAAAAAAAATATATTTTTTTTAAATCAATCAGAAACAGTTTAACCCGTTAACGGTCAAATGGCACAAACAATACACCGGTCTTCGAAGTCTTGTAATTTAAGATATTCGCGAGTGAAAAAATCGACAGGAACATATTTTTGAAGTTCAGAACTTGCCTTCTCCGATGGTAAAGCGAAAGTAGTTCTAAAAAGTGATGAATTAAAAAAAGTTCAGTTAAAAAGAAACACAATTATTTGGATCTTGATATTTTTGAAAACGGTTTTTTTTTGTAATTAATCATTTTTTAGATTAATTTCGTATTAACCGTGGAAGAAGACAATTCTTGCCTTGAAAGATATATCCCTCTCAATTTTATCTCTCGCGAGAAGCATTCTGTACTTTTAGATTTATCTTTCAATCTTTTCCTGTAATCTTGAATTTATAGACCGAACGGTTCATGCATCGAAAATATTTTCGTAATATCCATGCAAATGTCTGGAATTTATTTTTCCTGTTTATTTGTTGAATAGAAACTCAACTTGTAACGCGAAAAACTGAGTCAAAATGTTGCCCGATGAGATGATGGAAGAATCGCAGATATTCTACGATGAAATGAATTTCCCAAAGAGCAATGATACTGTCAAGAACTACGACTTAAAAAAAGACAGTAACAACTTTGTGCCTGCGAAGGAAAAGGAGGATATTACATTGACAAAGAACAAGAAAAGCTCTAAGAGATTCTTTGGCCAACAGGTGGTGTGGCATAACGTCATCCTGATAGTTGCACTTCACGCTTACTCGCTCTACTGTTATATCACGTTCCCTTACATACAACGATTTAAAACCTTCTTTTTCTGTAAGCTCACGCGTGTATTTCGTTACTAAAGAAATGAAACGTTCATTTCTAAGTGTTTTATCCAACAGTAATAGATGTTAAATTAATCATGATATTAATATATTTGTTTACAGGTGTGGTAACGGGTATTACTGCTAGCATTGGAATCACTGCTGGTGTCCATCGATTATGGACGCATCGTTCATACAAAGCGAAAACTCCTCTTAGAATAATTCTCTCGTGTCTGTACTCTATGTCAGGAATGGTAAAGTTATGCTTATTTTTTTTTAATTTGTTTAAATAGGAGCTTATAATGAGCGCAGTTGACATCCAGTTAATTTGTCTCATGGAAAACATCTATCTTACAGAATTCGTTATTCAACTGGGTGAGGGATCATCGTGTGCACCATAAATTTTCGGAAACCGATGCAGACCCACACAATAGTAGCCGCGGATTTTTCTTTTCTCACGTGGGTTGGTTAATGCTACGCAAACATCCAGAAGTTATAAAAAAGGGTCGTCAGGTAGACATGAGTGATATAACATCCGATCCCGTAGCCGCTTTCACTGAAAAGTTCGTATCATTTACAATAACATTTACATTCTTTATAAAACCATTAAATTATCTCTTTGGTATTTTAATGCCAGAAAAATTGTAAAAAAAAAAGAAATTATGCTAGCGAAAATGTTAAAATATTTTAAACATTTTTACAGGTATTTTATGCCATTAAAATTATTCTTTTGCTTTGCGCTGCCTATAATTATCCCAGTTTACTTTTGGAATGAAGATTGGTATTACGCTATTGCAAGTCAATGGTTTATACGCTACCCTGCGGTTTTGAATTTTACTTGGTGTGTTAACAGCGTAGCACACATGTTTGGCGGGAAACCATTCAATAAGTAAGACTATTATTTAAAAAAAAAATACATTTTGAAAGAATTGGTTCTTAATCACTAAAATTTTAAATTATCGACAGATCGATCGCACCCACGGAAAACGCACTGGTCGCCTGGTTTACTTTTGGTGAAGGTTGGCATAATTATCATCACACGTTCCCATGGGATTACAAGGCTGCAGAATATAATCACAAGTACCTCGACTTCGCCACCCACTTCATTAATTTTTTCGCATCGATTGGCTGGGCCTACGACTTAAAAGAACCTTCGGAAGATCTTATTAGGAATACAGTAGCAAGAACGGGCGACGGTACCCATGTTGAGGTACCCCTACCTTCCAAAAAAGCAAATGCTCTTCACCCATCTGGCCGAGTTGAGCTTGTGCAGAAAAAGTTTTAATGAATTTGTTAAACGAGATGAAGCTTGATGAAAACGAACATTTTCATGAACGGTATATCAACGAGTTATCCATAATCAAATCGAAATAATTCAAGACTTTGTAAGGTAAAGGGGCAAGACGCCGGCTCGGAGAAGATGCTACCAAGCTACATCTCATTTGTTTTTAAAATTATTTCTCTACTGTTCAGTCTGAATATGTATTATGTGCCTTTGCTTATATTGTCGCAGTATTGCCAAATTTTCACTTTAATATTTAGTTCGTTTTCAGATCTTTATTGAAATTAAGTTGTTTGATTTATAATTTTCTATATCTTTCATTGTCATTCCACAGTACAGTTATTTATCTGCCCATAAAATTTCACAAATTTATAATAGCTAATATTATAATAATATAATAGCTAAATTTATAATGATCTCAAGTTTACATTGATGTACTGCAAAAAAGGAAAGCTTTTATATATTTGTTTATATATATTTTTCTATGGCATCATACCTCAAAAACCATGAGAATAAACATAAAGCGCACATTTATTTATCCAGTGTGTAAAATATAACGCTAATTAAATATAAGCTTAATAATATAATGATAATTTTTGTGGTTGATGTTTGAAAATTACTTATTTTTTTCTTGTGACACCTTCCCTGCAGATATCGGGAAGATGCCAATTTCGAATAACTTGTAAAAAATGTAATTTTTCGAGAAGTATGTAAAATAAAGAAGTAGTTTCGTTATGTGTTTTGTACGTAACCAAATGCAAATTAAAATAGTCTAGTAAAATGAATAATGTATTCCGCATTTGTATAATTTTTATTATATTTTTTTCCTTTTGCCGTGACGACTTCCCCCGGTTTGCCTTATGTAAACATTTTTTTGGGAGAATCTTGCACCTTCAGATTACAGTCATCCCAATATTATATTAACTTTTTACCCAGTACCCTTATTGCTGCTTTAATTTTAAGTTTAAGTTTAAGATTTTTTAGTAATAGTATTTCTTATATATTGTAATGATTTTTTAGTTTACATAAAATAAATCGTAAATAAAAATTTAGCACAAAACTAGGTCCACTCTCTTAAAATTTCTCAGTGAAAATTTCACTACTTGAAAAAGTGAACGGGTTTTCACTCCTAAAATAGTGAAAATTTTAATGTTTTTATATTCACCTTTCAAATTAGTAAATATTCACTAATGAGATATCAAACAAGTATTTCATATTTTACGAAATAAATAATAAATATTCCTTATCAATAATAGTGACCGAGTCACTAGTGAAATAAATGTTATTAATAGGTTTTGTTACTACAACAAACTATTATTCAGCTGCATTAAACAAATCTGTTTTGGTATCGGTTACTACATCTCTTACTAAACATTTGGTTGCCTAAACTAATTATTTAGTTAAATCAGTAATAATCGAAATCAACCAAACTATTTAGTTATTGGCCCTGTTACTAAATATTTACTTGATTCTATAAAATATTTCGGTAGATTAATTAAATATTTTGTTTACTATTCAAATGTAGAAATTTCAACAAAATCTTTACTTAACATACCATCATACTTTACTACTTTACATACATGATATTTCATTGTTTTAGCAAAATATTTTGTTAAAGATATTTAGTTACTTCAACTAAATGGATTTAGTTATAATAACTAAATTAATTTGTTGCGTCAACAATTCTTTTTTATTTTGTTACTTTGACTAAACATTTTGTTGAAGTAAATAAATATTTAGCTGTTTAATAAATACATCTTTAGTTGAATCAATAATTTTTTTCGCTATATGTATAAAAAAAATCACCATTTTACACTAGATATTGACCATTATAAACAGTTAAGATATACGAACTTTACTTTCTGAGTGCGAAGTGTACGTAGGCGTGTCTTTGTGTGTGTGCATGCGCGTGTGTGTAATGTATTACTCTAATTCCTTTAGTGAATATTCATCGAAGAATTAGTGTTCAGTCACTTACTCAGTTGATTAATACTCTCCATTTTGATTAAATTCTACTCTCTAAATTGCGCAGTGAATATTTACTATTTTGTGGTGAAAGACTTTTAGTTGAGCAAATTAATAAATATTCACTGAAAACTTTTAAGAGAGCAGACTAATTAGTCATTGAAAAATACCTATTCTCAAAAATTGAATAATAATTTATTACAATTCTATACATAAATCTGTATATAAAAATGTCGTATGAATCCCGCCCGTTTCATCGAAGAGAAACGGGCGTCGATTATCACCGAATGAGCAATAGTGAATCGCTTCATTAACTTTGGCAAGCTCGAGGAAATATTGCGTTTCATCGCCAGAAAAATCTCAATGATAAACAATCAAAGTTGAGCCAGCACACAGCCATTTAAGGCTACCGCCCAATCCGCTAGTCTAGTCGTCGCAATCGCTCCGTGGCAATCGGCCCGCCGTGGAAAAGCGCCGATTATCACGACAGTCTGACAGTCCACCACAGCCCATTATCCTCGATTTTCCGACGCAATCGCAAGCGTTTCGATATCGCGCCCCTCCCCCTCAAGCGATAATTAGCGATAATGTTCCGAAAAAAAGAAAAAGAAGATGGTTTTTCGCGATTACGTCCTCTATATTTTCTTCGAGACGCCTAAGCGTGGCAGCATTGACACACTTGCGGTCGGGACACCTGGCGCGCGACATCTCGAGGACTTCCCGCGGTTTAATCTTCGAAAACGTCATTGACGGGGCAATCGAGCGGCGCCCGTGCGACACGATGTTGAATAAATCGATGCTGCAGAAAATTCTCATAAATATTTATGGGTCGCGACCGGCAGCCAGCCTCCGGGGCTCGTCGCGGAGTTCGCCCCTTTATGCAAGACGCCACCGAAGGATGTATAAGGTACATGTATATAGAGTGGGTAGCTCAGCCCTATTGTGCCAAAAGGATTTCTCTCTCCTTACAGAGGCCGCCTAGTTACAATGATAATGAGATTTCTTTTGACACACCCCCCTTACCTCCTAAACTCCCCCTATTCCTTTGACAATTTATATTGCTTGTATTTTGTTCGTGTAATGCTGCTCTTGTGATTGAGGAAAATCTCATTGCGACTGCGCGTCTCTTCTTTTTCCGCAAGAATTATGTATACACCACTAACGAATCAAACGTTAATATATTTCAGCGACTCTACGTATGCACGCCAAAAAGTTGGAGTTAAATTTCACTCTTCTTTTATAGTGAAAAACTAGTGAAATACAGTTAAATTGGCCTCTATTGGAGTCTATCGGAGTCAAATTTGACTGTACATGAATGAGTGATTTAAGTTCGTTCTATAAAGTAGAGTAAAATACACACTAATAAGGTAGAGTAGCATACGTTAAAAAAAATGTAATTTAACTGGCAGAAAAATCCATTAAATAGCACTGGAAAATCTAGTTATTATTGACTCAAGCGTATTTATGTCGTGAATAAGTGGAGCATCATTTACGATTAATTTTTACTCCCGCGTAACAAAATATAAGATCAATTAAAAATTGAAAAGTGTTTAATAAATATTAGAAGATTTCGAGATCATTTTAAGATATCAACATTTTAAATTTTATTATAAATAAAGATCAGTTTTTAACAGTGCATTTAACAAACAAATAAATTTATAATAGTAAATATTTTATTATTTCTTGTAATTTCTGCTATAATAAAATTTAAAATGTTGACATCTTAAAATGATCTCAAAATCTTTTAATTTATATCTTTTAATCTCAAAATCTTTGTTTAAGACTTTTCATCTTAAATTGTACTAAAAAGTGTCATAATTTTGATAAATCACTTTTCGATCCATAATTAATTTCATATTTTTTACGCGGACTGAAACATAAACGAATTCTTCTTCGACTAAGTAGACTGTCGTCTTCAAATAAATCATAAATTCTAAATTAGTTTATTAATTAATAGTTTCCATTTAATATCTTAAAAAGTAGAAAGCATTGAATAAATGAAAAGTCTCTAATAAGCAGTTAAGTACTAAGAATTAATGCATTTGATAAAATTCAGCGGCTTCTGTTTTTCTAGTAAACTTATTGAGAATTATACTAAAACACACATATTCTTTAATTTAATAAATTAAAATTAAAATTAAGTAGATAATGTTTAAGTGGATTTCTACTAAGGCTAAGAATCTATTTTTGTGAGTGTATTGCACAGGTTAAGTCTCTATACTTTTCGCTTTACTTAAAAGTAAAAAAAATCATTCCATCAAAGGAGTTAATTTCACTATAAAATTAAAATGAAAATTTGATTCCAATACAATTAATTTTCACTCTACTTCACTCCTTTAAAAATAAGGTCCATAGACAGCATATATAATAAATCATTCAGAAGGACTTATGACTTTTTTACTTTTACGCTATCCCTACGCAGAGAAGTTAATATAAATTATCTATTAAGAAGATAATTGCATTTTATGGATCAAATATTTATAGCATAAATTGGATACAATGCATTGCGAGCCAATATGCCTGCCTATAAAACTTAATGCAAGGCGATTTGGGAGATTCATTACCTCGAATTAGCGCAGCGCAGCCGATAAACCGATACCGCATAAATCTGAAGCGTGAAGACTCTGCCTTAATTTTCGTCCGAGCAATACGTAAACACTCGGGAAGGACCGTGGCTCCCATAAATCGGGCAAAAATCCGATACAGCCGGAAGATGAAGCACTGCCCGTCCCCGGCAAATAGGAGCACTTAGGGAGCACGTGGACGATAATAACGCGCATCGGAAATGGTCGAGGTAAAAACTAAAAAAAAAAAAAACAAAAAAAAAAACGTTATACCCACGGCGCGAGCCGCCGATGTGCGTGCGAGGAGAGACGGTAAGGTAATACGCCCGGCATACAGGCCGGGGCCAACCTCGAATCGATATCGCGCTCCGGAAAGTCTCATAAATATTAATGTGCGGTCCTGTGGCCGGCCTCGCCGCGCGCGAATCTCGCGCTGGGTTTACGATTGCCGCATGAACGACGAGGATCCGCACGAGGCGAAAAAAAATGTTTGCGCACTATTGTGCGGCCGTATAGCGTGCCGGTGGAGGCTTTCGCACGCTTCGGAATTCTGATTTGATAAATAGTTTGCTGTACGGCGATAAATAGTTATCGTGATTTTTTTATATAATAAATACTCGACTGTTGTAAATAGTTACGTTGCGTTTATTATACTATAAATAGTTTGTTTATACTGACGCGAAGAGGAATTTTTATTGGATGTTTTGAGCATTTGAGTTGAGAGCGAATACTAATGCTAATTTAAATGTTTTACAACCCTGCCGGAAAATTAAGGAGCTTTTAGGCAGAAAATGTTAAATCTTCTGTTCAGCGGGCAGATTATTTAACATATTTCGAACATATTTGGAGGCTGTGGTGTGACGCTAGCTGGTTAAAATCTGTTCTAAATTCTATTATTCAATTAAAGGTAATAACGGTATAGGAACCGCGCGTTTATATACTTTATATTTTTTAACTTGTAACGTTTCCTTCTAGAGAACGAACCATTTTATTTTTATATATCTAAAATAAAAAATTAAACAGTATGTTTGAACGCTACTCCAAAATATCGAAATATAACCTACGATTCAGTATAGTCACATAACCGTTTAGGAGCTGTAAGCAGACATAAGAGGGAGAGAGAAAGAGCGTGCAAACAGCTGCGCATCTGGCTCGTCTGCGTTTAATTCGCTGCTAAACATAATTTTAACATAACATGCCAGTCTATCAAAATAGTTGGTAGTCGAAAAATCTGGGCAGACGTTAATTACAACAACATAAATGATGGTTAATTTTCCAGCAGGGAAACAATGGAATTTATAAGTATGACTGTGAAAAAGATAAATCTGTATTGTTAATGAGCAGAACCCATTCTTCTTTTTTCTTTAAAAGAGTTAAAAAATAAAACGATGTAAGTAGTATAATACTTTTAAATATGATGTAGAATCGTTGCTTCAATTATATTCATAAATTATCATAACGTGTATGCTTCATATCGTGAAATGAAAAATTCATTTTTCGCATCATACTTAAACAGCTCACTTGGACCCAAACAATATGCGTAAAGAGAATTATTTATATTTATATCTAATTAACAGTTTTATTTAGTCATTTTATGGATTAATTAAAAATAAAGGTACAACAAGCAGAAAGTGCATATTCATCTTTGTATAAAATGAAACAATTGCACTGAATATCTCGTGATACAGTGTAAACCCTTATTCAAATTATTAAAGATCATAAAAGTTTGCAAACGTGAGAACAAAAAAAGCCAAAACGTTAAAAGAAAAAAGGGACTAAAATTGAATAATGTTCAGCGTTTCAATGAAAAACGACGATTAAACTCCCTACAGCAAACTTTTCCGCTGAAATTTACTTGCAACCTTTTTTGCTCAGAGCTCTACGCACGTATAGAACCATCACTTCCGCGAAATTTATGTTGGTAATAATTTAACGATACAAAAAAAATCAATGAAATTCAAAAAAATAATCGTCTGAGCAAAAAAAAAAAAACTTCGCGGAATAATAATTTTCCGTGAGTTTCAATCGTGTGACATCCATACCCTACCCTAAGAAAAATGAAAGAAAAAAATATTCCAATGAAAACGCGAAATACTCGCAGGCATTAAGGGATTAGATCACTCTAGAGGCTGAAAAAAATAGGCGATTGTAGTATTTTTTTTCTAGAAATGCTACTAAATGAAAGGAAGTAAATTTGTTATACATATAAATAACTGCATATAAACATTTATCGACGTCTTCGTTTTTTCCAAGGCTCAAGACCGGACAAACAGCCCTTGTAATTTTTGTCATTTTAATTAGCCAATTTTTCATTTTTTTATTTTATACACTAACTTTTTAAGAAATACGTAGGTTTTTTTAATATTTTAATTTTTGGCCAAATGCGCAATTCCAACTGAAATTGATAAATTTTCTTGCAAAATTATCAGATAATTTTTAATAATAAATGAACCACGGAATTTAAAGAAAATCCTGCATACACCGAGAGAAAAAACTTAATAAAAATTGCGATTAGGAAAGGAGTGACAGTCTTGATAAGCGAGAAATTTTAGTATGAAAAATACTTAATTATCAGTAGTCAAAATAGCAATTTTTATTATTAAAATAGTAATTTTTACAATTTCCTTACTAAAGATTACTATTTTTCATACAAAAAATTCTAGCCTGTTAAGACTGTTCCTTCTTTCTTAACAACAATAGCAATTTTTATTAAGTTTTTTCTCTCAGTGTACTTATGTAAACAATATATTTTTCCAGATATATTAAAAGATTCAAGTAAATCGGTTGAAAATCATTTGAATTATATGTTTCTAACCAACTCAAAAAATACAGTTTCGAGGTAAACGCATTTGAAGTTTTGAGTTATAGTAAATAATCATGAATAACCTGTCAATAGACATCAGCCATGCCTGCACCAAATTTTTCTCGACTATAATCTTGTAGCACATCACTTTTGACGACTTTGTAGGAACAATTTAAAAAAAAAACCAAAAAAAAAACTAATCGATTTTTCGAAAATTCTGGGGTGACCTAACTCCTTAAAGGACCACCGAACACACCTGCGCTCCTCCTGCTGGCGTAGTTCTTCCCGCGGGCGAAGTATTTCTTCAGGGCGGCCGGCATGCCACGGCCAGCATGTCGCGCACTCGCGCACTTAGTCACACACTCGCGGCGCGTCGCATTCACAAAGGACTGAGGCTATACGGGCACAGTGTGGATCTCGCTGCTGCTCCGCTTCTGTGTATCTGGGAGAGAGGAGCACGCCGACAGGCGAGTGGATCGGGGACGCACGCGAGCTCTCGGGACCTGGCCAGCTGTTCGACTGCCTGCTGCTCGACTCGCGCGGCGGGTCCTGGCCGCCGGGCCCGCTGCCGAGTGCGCGCGGGGGAAGGGGACGCGCGGCGCTCTCCCAAACAGCCGGAAGCGCCGCCCGGGTGTGTATGCGTGAGCTCGCAACGGGATGCTTCTGTATATCGTGCGTGCGCGCCTTCTTTGCGAATTCCTCTGGGGCGGCGATACTCCACTTTTTTTTTATCTGGAGTGCTTTGAGGGAGGTGAGGATGTGGGAGGAGAGGTCGCAGTTTTTTTTTTGGTACTGCGGGGAGTTTGTGCTAGAAATATTCGATTGCAGTGCATTCTATTGAGATTGGAATTTCCAGAGTATCTTTTGCTTAAATTGTTCTCTAAAAAAAGAACGAACATTATTTTTTGAAAAGATTTTTTCTTTTTTTGTAATATTTAAGTACAAACGTGATAGCCGTTGTTTTCTGAATTAAACATGCTTGCAGGACATTAAGATATATGATGATTAAGAAAACTTATACAAGTTATTTTGCATGCAATTAAGTTAGTTTTAGATATGCTGGAGACGTGTACGGAGATCCTTACTAAAGGGAATGTCGTGTCGAAATGCACTTCATTAGTTCCCACTTAAAAACAGACTTAGACCGTAAACCTCCTGTCGAAAAAAAGAAGTCACAAGCAGGATTTCGTTAATTTAGAAAAAGTAAACGTATTCTGACCAAAATTGAATTCCATACATTTTTTTATCAGAAAATCATGACCACACTGAAAGAAACATTTCCGAAAAAATACTATCCAGTCTGGGCGCGGAGCCACAGACTGCATTTGGAGAAAAATTTATCATTCTGTATTACAAAATTTACTAGAATTCTAGTACAGTTTGCAAAACAGAATGGTAAATTTTTCATTAAATGCCGTCTGTGGCTCCGCTCCCAGGCTGGATAATAATTTTTTCTAGAATAACAATAGTTTTCCCAAAACATTTCTCTCGGTGCGCATTTAAATGATAAGGAGTATCCTTATAATGATTGATATAATGATGCATTTCATCCGAAACATCGGCAAATATGTACTTTTAAGCGGAAGCCTCAATGTCTAAAGTGAATTTAGAAAAACTCTCGAGACGAATTTTAGCGTTCGACAGCGCAACAGAGGAAGAGCGACAAAGAAAGCGAAGTGTACGCGACATAAAGAGCGCGAAGCCGCCGAGGAAGAGAGTCGCATATGCAGCAGGAAGAACTTCGAAATTGTGGGAAAGTGGGACTCACTGCAGCGGGGAGGGGGGCGCCACGGCCCATCGCGATATAAACTATACAGCGTAGATCATTGTACCTCATCGATCGTGGCTTCAGCAGCACAATTGCTTTTTCCACGCTTTGTTGCGAGCCTCGATTTTTCCCAGTAAATGGAAGAAAATAAATTTCGCTTTTTATTTCGTCACTCCTTTGATATTTCTCATGCATAAAATTGAAGGAAACTTGCGCGAGTTAAGCCAGCTTCATAACAGCGGCACAAAAACGAATCCAACCGAGATAAATGAAAATTAAATCTAACAAGAAATTTTCGTTTGGCGCATTCGTTGTACAAAATTTCATGGGGCAGTTTCGCCGGAAATGAAAACTCAGCCAAGTGTGTAAGAGCCTTGTCGGAGGAGGAGGGAGGAGGGATACGACGGGGATAGACCGTGAATCCTCCCTGAGCATAAGTTCGCCGCGGCTGTCGAACTTCCCCGGCTTTACCTTGGGACGTAGAAAATGGGATTATAGATTACGCCAACGAGGGAGGGCGGCCGTTTTTGAGGATGAAAGCGGATAATTCCGATTCGACCGCCTGCAATTTCTATGAGGATACTGTGCTATACTCCGCTCCCTCCTTGTACTTTGAAGATTCTTGAGCTAATTGTGCAAATAATCAGTTACGCAATTGCGCCATGGTCACAGTCGACGGGTTTACGGTAAACGCACACACTTGTATATTTTCAAATTTCATGTGCTACTATCGTAGTACTTCGTTTAATTAGATCGTCAAATAAAATGTTGACTTTGTCTAATTTTACATTTATTAGCAAAGGCTAAATTAAAAAAAAAACAATATTTTATTTAAGATGAAAAAACGTATGACACAGATACCAGTAATAAATCGTAAGATAATAAAAAAAAGTGTTAAAAGATACTACAAACATTTTTTGTGTATAACCTTATTTTTTATCAATTCCGATAAAAGATATTTATTATATATATTTATGGTGAAAGCGTCGCGAAGTCGTCCAAAAAGCGGACTTTCGTCGCGTCGGATATTTCGCTCACGCCCGATGTTCCAACCCATTAACTTCCGGATAAAGTCATGTCGTATCGAATAATTCAGCTAAAGCCGGTTTATAACTCGGAAAGGCGGGTCGCGCGAGCGCCTAACTCGACGACAGAGTCAAAGGATAGGATACGCCACGTCCCCCCCTCCCATCATCGCGTCGAAGAAGCGAGCGGGAAAATCTCTGAAATTTTCGCTCGAGCGCGTCGCCTTTGCCTGTAGGGCGAGAAAACTCGGCCGGAGGAATAATCCGCCGCCTGCGACTGGATGAGCAGCGCGAATCGCCTAATACAGCGCCTGACGGTACGACGCTCGCGGAAAATAGAAAACGAAACGACAATCGGCTTTTCCCGCGACGTACTTACTGTGCGCCTTTATACTGCGTTTATCTAACGGTCGCACGGGGAGAATGACTTGGATCTGGGTCGGAGTGCGATGCGAATTTTTTTTTTCTGGAAAAAAAAAGTGCCTTACGCTGAACGATTGTTAATGTACTATTGTTAAACCCCATACCACGTGCGAAGTTTTTTCTCAAAAGCATTTAATTCAGAGTTTTAAAAATTTAATGATATTTTTGTATAGGTAGATATGTAATAAGCATACTACAATAATTTGTAATAAGTTAAACCGGGGAAAGTCGCCGCAGCTAAGAAAGTAATTAAAATAAAAAGCAAATTTTACTAGAATTTTCTAGTTTGCATATGATGCATGCAAAATTAATTCTCAGAAAATTACGTTTTATAGGCGTCATTCAAAACTATTATAAAAATTAGAGAAATTAATTTAAGGAATTAGAGGATTTTATTCTTATATTAAAACAATGCGGTTTTTTTTTAACGAAATAAACGTCTCATAGATTTATATTCAATATAAGTAGAACACATGCAAAAGGATTTTACTTCTAACATACAGATTTAACTTTGGTGAGTGTGGGAGAAAAAATTAAATAATCTTCAAAAATCAACAACAAAGATTAGCATTGTAATATTAAGCTTATTATATAATTAACGTTACACTTTATACACTGGATAAAAATAAAATAAAAAATAAACTTGTTAAATTTATTTTTACGATTTATGAAGTAAGATATATCACTGGTAAAATATGTTGATTTGTGCTGTCATTTTCTCATTTGGTATGAATTTAAAAAATAGATATAATTAAAAAAATTAAGCAGCTTCCTTTTTTTGTACTACACCAATGTAAACTCGAGGTCACTGGCTATTATAAATATATGAAATTTTCTGGATTGATAAAAAACTGTACTGTGAAGTCACAATGAAAGATATAGAAAATTATAGATAATACTCTATCATTTCAATAAAGGTCTGAAAAGAACTAAATATTAACATAAAAATTCTACACTACTATTATTATTTGATTTCATTGAATCGTTAAGTTGATACAGCAATTAAATTATTTTATTACAGGAAGGATGAATCAATTTGAAAGAATTAAAAAGTACTTTGCGCAGTCGAATGAAAAGGTTGGGCGGTGCTGTTATCATGAAAAATGAGTTACTACTTCGCGGTTGTCTGCAGATCAGCAGCGCCTGGCAATTTTTCAAACTTCCAGCTGTGCCCGCGCCCATCGCCTCACTCCTCGGAAAATAAATATCAACGTGGGAAATACGCTACTCTCCTCGCGCTGCATTTAAACGTTCTGAGAAAGTTATGAGCGCTACTGGCGATGACCTACTTGGTAGTACCAGCGCGAATCGTCCTTAACCCATTTCACCAATTATTTTACACTGATAAGTCCCTGGAAGAACTGGCGAGCATCTGTTAATGGTCGGTCTTGTCTTTTCCGACTTTCGAGCGGTGGAAAGTGCGTTTTAATGATTCACTTTGCAGTTGCGAAATTATCGTGCGCCCCTCTGCGTCCCTTTGACAACTTCAATTTAAATTTAAATGTATTTTCATTTGACGCGAAATTACTATATAAAATCATTTTCTATTTCGATTAAAGCATGAATTCTATATTTTAATTAATTTACTTCTAAATAAAAAAAAAACAGAAGAATGAAGGTGAAATTGCGTACTATTGTAAATAATTTTTAAAAAAAGGAGAGTAAGGTATGTAAAGCTCAAAAAAATGATATATGATAACTCCATTCGACCGACAGTGCAGTAATTGCAGCAAAGCCCAGGAAAGGAAAAAATAAGCACTTTTCAACAGGCCACGAGCTTCCGTTTCGCAGCGTAATTTCCACACGTGCTCGGAGGCAGCTTCATTTCGCACCCTGACAGCGCAATGCTACGGGGGAAAAACTAGCAAGAAAAAACTTAAACTTGCATAACACTTTGTGCCTTTGTTCTGGAACCAGGTGGATATAGATATACGTGTCTGTATGTGTACCTACAGTATATACCGGTAAACGAGCGGTACTCCTCTTTCTCCGAGTGCTCGGAGGGAAAAAGGGGGTAGGGGGCATGTGCCACCGGCGGAATGAGCAGCTGCGGCCAGGGGAGACGTGTGCGCACCAGCAGTTTCGACAATCTGCCCAAGAGATGGAAATACGCCGGCCCGGTCGAGGATAAACTTTGTTTTTCTTTGGGGCTCACGTTAACCGATAGCGATCAGTGTTTATTTTTTCGAATGAGCGAGATTAGTATTGTGCTTGCTTAGGTGGTGTATTGGCGTTTTTGTTTCAGAGCCCCGATGAGGGTGCACCGAGGCAATCAAATCTTGATGGATCGTTTAATTAATTTTTTAATTGAATCTGTTTGTAGCCAAGGACGGCGCGGGCTAGGTGAATTATTTTTTAAGATATTACTTAGGATTTGTTCTCGATGAGTAATCTTTTTTTTTCGACAGAATTTTGTTTACTTTCGAGTACGAATAAAATAACTACCAAAGAAATCTTAAATTATTGATAGTTAATTGTAAAATATTGTATAAAAACAAGTTGACGTTACACAAAGTGATAAAATAAACTTTTTTCATAAAAGTTGCAGATATCAAACTACTTTAAAATATGACATGAATTTTTAATAAAATAAACGCAAGCACGAGTGAAGCTTCCACCATACAAATGCAGCATGAATAAATTCAAAATTTAATACAAAAACACAGTGCCAGTGCGAAAAAATAAAAAACATTTGTGAACACAACTAAATCTAAATCTCGTTTTACAAAATTAAACGTAAGCCCCGCACGCTTACAAAAAATTCAGCGAGCTTTTCATTCCGAAGAGAAGGAAAATTTTCCTTTTTGTAACACGGAGGGCTGAGTGACTCGGACCGGCAAACTCGGCGTTTCCTGCGTGCGAAACGGAAAGAACAACGCGCCGCTCGGGGAAAGGCAAATACGCGCCTAAAACCGCGAAACGTCGCGACTCTTTCCTCTCCGTCGCGAGAGATGGAAAAGTCCAAGGGGAAAAGAGGCGTAAAAGAAGGCGAGGCGAAAGAAAAAGTTTCGTAAGAGAAAGAAAAAGGCTGCGGCGACGTTGGAGCCGAGGGATTTACGAGGGCGGCTAAAAGGAGAGACGTACGAAGGGCAGCGGAGGAAAGTAAGAGAGAGAGAGGGGCGACAGCATGTGTGCGGCGAGCCGAGAGTGAGCCCCGGCACTTATGAATACATTTCGAGAGAAGCGGCTGCTAGCAAACTGCCGGTCGACGCCGCGTGCCAACCTCACTCCCGCGCCCCTCTAATGCCGCGTCCACGGGAGGACCGGAGAATTATGTGGGACGCGCGCGCGCCAGAGAATTAGGCCACAGACCATTTTTTCGCGGCGTGACTTTCTTTTTTAATCCGGGGCCGCTTGCCGAATGGCTTTGTTTATAGTTGTTGCACTTTGCGCCTTTTCCAAAAATGACGCTCCTTTTTTACTCGCCTTTGTACTATTTTTTTAATGACAGTTGCTTTTAATTACTATAATCGCATTCTAGTTATAATTAGAACGTTGCTTTGATGCATTTCATGGAGTTAGTTATTTTTAAGTGAATGTTACGGATAGGATTATTATTATTTACGATAGAACGTTATTTATATGTAGATTATGAATTTGACAAAAACACCAATCAATTGTTTGAAAAATGATGAAGTTGGCTGTGTAGTTGTTTGTAAAAAAGAAGAGTCGGTTGTTGAAGGGAAATCGTCACGAATCGTCGCGTGAAATGTTAAGCAGACAGTAAATAAAATATAAGTAAAAAGTAAAATTGTGTTTAATTCACTAAGAAAAAAACCATTGCAGTTTTTACTATTTTGCTTAGTAAACAAAATTTGAGTAAGGGTTACGAAATTTATAGTTTTCGTTATTCAAAATTTACCAAATTCGGTCTTAAAGTTTACTATATGTTTTATGCATTTTAAATTTAGAGACTTTGACAAAAATTAAATATAAAAAGTTACAATAAAATTAGTAATTTATACTTTAATAAACTTGATACAGAAATATCAATTTTTGGAAAAATTGTGTCAATTTAAAAGAAAAAAAAAATTCTCAGATGCTTACAAGTAAGAATATACTTTTCATTGTGAAAACATAAAAAACAGTTTCTTTAAGTAATTTAGTGGACATTGTACACTGAGAAAAATTGTTTGAAAAATTTATTAAAAATATAGTAAAAATTGCTATAAAGTATTGTAACGCGGCGACATACTCAGTTTTAATAAAAATTGCTATATTATATTGCTAAAATTTGTAGCATTCAAATATATTTTACTGAAAAATTAAGTAACTTTGAAGTACTTTTTTTTTACTATTTTTTTCTCAGTGAAGTCTTTTCATTGTCTCTTTTGCTAGTAAATTCCTGATTCAGTCGGGAACAGTAAAATAAATACATTTTTTTCACTACTTACTTGGGAACAAGCGTTTTATGGTAAAGAAGCTGTGAATTATTTAAAGAATGCTAAGTAATCCTTTGAATTTTCTTAAATACAATTTTTCACGGTAAAAATAACTTTAAAACATAATCTTTTTTTAAATTCCAAAATTCCGTAAAAAAATGGCTCGGGATTAATATTCTCGGGAGCACTTGCCCTACATTTCAGCGAAAAAAATTCAAGCTTTTTTAACTTGTTATGCCAAAGCAGATTGCACTTTTTAATTTAACCAACAGCATTTCATGAATTTTTGCCTGGTACAAAAGCTTTCGAAAGTTCATTGATACCACATATTTGTTCGTTAAATAATAATCGATAAAAAAAATGCTCAGTTATACTATAAAACGAAAAAATTGTACTACTCTTTAAAAAATAATAAAACCTTATTGCGATAAATTCTCAAATCGGCTTAAATTTTAACTCGGCCCGTCAGGCGCAAATCTATAATGAAAAGAGTACTAAATCAAAAAGAGCGAATATTCGAAAATCAATACCCTCGATCCCGCTTATATCCTCGTAACTCACTGAAACGCTTAGCAACAGGCTAGCAAATATCCCTCGAAAAAACAAGAGGCGCGAACTACCGTGCCAATACAAACGAAAATAAACGAGTGTTGAAAAGAGAAAAAGAGCCGAGCGTTTTGTCAGCGTTCCAGAAAAGCGCATCGGATTTCATAATCGCCGAGCAAAAGAAAGATCGGGTCGCCGATTAATTTTTCCCGGCGCGCGTCGAATTCGCCCGAGCCTCGGCCGACGATTAGTCCGCCGTTGGCGCAGTGCATAAAACTGCTATGCGGGGGCGGCTCGCTGGCTGGAAAATTGAATTTCGCGCGTTGAGCCAAAGAAAACGAGCGGAGACAAGCATAAAAGGGTCGACGAGAGAGAAGAGGACGTGTGCACTGAGGAGAATGAAGAAAAAGAGAGAGAGGCTGTTATTTCGGTGCTTCTTCGAGGCGGATGTATAATCGAATCGTGGCAACGGCGATGTATTATATTTCACACCCTGGCGAATATCCCGCGGAGATGCGTGACAAACGGTCCGGCGCTAAACTATTAATCCTGGTCGGTACATCGTCGATCGGAGGAGCTAATGATATTATTCTAAATTCTCGGAGGAGGGGATCGCGTCGCTGCACTTTGTTACCGCGCGGTGGACGCGTTTATGGCTCGTTAGCGCACCCGCGAATAAATCAATTGACGAGCGACGAGAGAAATTAGCCTCCTGAATCACCGAAATAACCTGGCCGTGGGTTTATCTTGAATAGCATGTCGCGCGAGGCTCTCGGTCGTCGCGTATCAATCATAGTCGTGTAAGGTGTTTTCTTGAATATACCGACCGCCTACACCTTCCTTCACTTTGTACGATACATACAACTTCGGTATTCGGCTTTATAAATAAAATATTTATCGTTAAACGTATTTTTAATATATCCCGCTGTAAAAATGATTCCTATGGGAAATAAGTTGGCCATATATTGATGTTGGATATATATGTTGGATTATAGTGTTAAAGGATCATATCCAATATATTGCCAACATTATTACCAACATACATATTTTAAATGCTACGATTATTAGTGATATATCGCTAATATATCAACAATACGATTGAAAATTAAAAAAAAAATACATAAACGAATCCTCGAACTTCTGCTTGCTAGGCTACCGTTTAGACAACTGAGATATTTAATTGTTTTTGTCAAGTGACTAAATTCCTAATATAACAAAATTTGGCAGGTTAGGTATAATAATTCTAATGTTTTAACCTGAATCTAATTATTTATCAAAAACAATTAAATAGCTCAGTTGTCTAAACGAGTAGCCTAGCAAGCAGAAGGGTAAGTTCGTGGGTTCCAATCCAGATAGAAGTAGACATTTTTTCTTTTATAAATTTTTCTTAAATTTTCAGTTGTATTGTTGATACAAGTTTAATCGTATCATTTAAAACATGTATGTTGGTAATAATGTTGGCAATATATTGGATATAGTCCTTTAACACTATAAATCCAACATATTGGCCATTGCATTTCCCATAGGAATTATTTTTACGCGGGTACTAATCGATATTTAATTATACAGTGGATATATGATTTAAATATGACGGATATTCTCAAGTGCACGAAACTAAAGAAAGTTGAAAAACTAATTTCAAAGGACTAAAATACAATAAAGTATAGGTAAGACACATGAAGAAGACGCTCTTAGAAATATCAAGTATACGTGATGGAGTTTTATCATGTTACGGTAAACGAGCCTCATGATTTATCGCGTCGAGACGGCTGGAGAACGAGAAAATGCGGAAGATATTAAGGGTGAGGGTACACGACGAATCGCCAAGAGGATAAGTTGGGGCGACAAAAAAACAGCGCGTGTACGAGAGAATGAGGCCGAATAAACGGCGGCTTATCGAGAGATGAAAAATCCCCACCCCCGCCAGCGAGTCGCCTAATATCCACTCGATCTTTCCCCGCCCGACGTCACCTCGCTTTCGCACTTTGACGCATGGTTCGACCCTGGTTTTCCACTTTAAAAGTGTATACTATCCCGCATCGGGGCTGCTGACAATAAAGTTTCACCGTCCTGAACTTGAGCGTTAAACTTGTAAATCTACCAACCGGTCTACAAACTTTTTATTTATACCGAAGTTTTGTAATATCGTTTCGATAAATAGATAATCTTCCGTGTAATGGATGTAGAGACAATCAAATCACGTTTCTAAATAGTACAAACAATATGTTTTATATTTGTATTTCATTACACTGAAAAAAATGGTAATTTTAAGTAAATATTTACTTCGATACACTGATAGAATTTTTTTAAGCAGATTCTCCTAAAAAGTTATAGGGAATTCTCCTTTTTTCACCAATTAGGAGTTTCTTCTTGAAAATAAGTATCTATGAGTATTTTCCTCAAGCAAAAGCTCATAGCTGTCGGATAATTAATTTGTGTGCACAGATGCAATTTCAATTTACTTTTTGTCTACTTTGGTAGAGTCTATGAATACTCGGATATCGGCCCTTTTTAATTTTCTAAAAAGATTTAAAAACTAAAAGTTAATTTAAAATTAATATTAATCCTCATAAATCCACACGAACTTTTACCCTCCTCTGAATAAAATTCTTAAAACGACGCTGCACAATTTATTAGAGCAAACAAAAGAGCAAGAGCAGACAGGGCGTACAAAATGAAAAAAAAAAGGAAGGAGATCGGATAAAGCTGCGCGCAAAGGAAGTAGAGGGAGGGCAGACGCAGATTTAAAAATCAGGCCCGCTGGCTACCGGTCCACCTGGACTCGAATCTGACCACTAAAAGAGCGGCTCGTGTGCTCCGTCCTTTCTGGGCGCCGATTGCACCGTCGCTATGCTGCGGCAGGTGGCGCGTCGCGATATTCTCACCTGGACCTCGCCGACTGGCCCCGACGCTCTCCTCCTTTCGAACACTGATAGAAAAGATCCTTTGGGCCAAAGTCTTCGCGCCTTTGAAAAATAATTTCTTCATGGTTTTTGAAATAAATAAATATACATTAGCATTAAAAAAATTTCTTAATAGTTAATGCTTAGCATTAAAAAATATTTAATAGTTAAAATCCCATGGATGGCTTAATAGTTAATGCACCGTTTGGATATATTAAATGCGCACGGCCTTGTAATAAAGACACTGACCTTTGGTCAAAGGATCTTTTCTATCAGTGTAGAAAATAAACCAATCAAAATGGCCTACTCATCAATGGTTGGTAAACGACTTTGGGCAACAGATGCTGTTATATCTGAGCAGCGGTTCAGCAGCATTCGCCATTGACTGTTTGATTTTAAAATTTAATGTTAAGATATAACACAAACACAAACGTTAATGTTAAGATAAACACAAACTACACATGTGATTTTTCAAACAAGCTTATTGTATGCGTACTCAACATGCATAGATTTTGAACAAGATGCATCTTACAACTAAACCTCAAAATTTAATTAAAATACCAAATTTAAATGTTTATTTACGAGAAAAATTATAAATCCTTTTTGACCTATTCTAACTTTTTATTATAATGTAGTATGACATAATGGTATAACTTACTATCTAAATTTGAATTAGTGAAAAACTACTATAAATAGTGAATTTTCACTGAAAATTAGTGGAAAGAGCTTTACGATTTAGGTATCAACGGAACATCTTCCACTAATTTTATTAAAGTTTCACTAATTCAATTGTAGAAGGTAACCAGTTTAAATGACTTAATGCGTATTTTTGAAATTTTCAATTTTTCAACATTCACTGGCCATCGACAATCTCTGAAAACGAATTAAGCAGGTTCATTGTGCATTGGTTCGGGAAACAGTGGCCCAAACTTTGTATAATTGGCTCGCCGTTATTGAATGGCTGCTGAAAGTTTCTACCAGGATCTCCTAAACATTGGAAGCTTCTGACCTGAACGATTCAAAGTAAAAAAGCGTGAAATCGCTCCTTCTTACTTTTGGGTTACTTTTTATGTAACTAACAATAAAAGGTTACTTTATATTTTTAAGATTTTTGGCGCATAAAAAGAAAAAAAGGGAGTTTTTTACACTTTGACGGTAAAAAAGTTTTACGATCAAAGCGCCAAAGAAAGTTGCATAGTTTTAATTTAGATTTTTTTCATCAATTTTATACTCTTTTTATATGAATAGAAGAGAAAAAGCTGCCTTTTTTTATTTTCACAAAAATTTTTTTTCCCTGAACATAGAAAAAGAAAAAAAAATCAAACGATAGCCTGGAGCCGACGGGAGTTTGATGAAATTAATGCACTCCTCGGTCAATGAAACGAACCTTTTGTTTCCGACGTTCGGAATGAAATCGCGTCGATATATTTTCTCCGAAAAAAACCTTCCCCTCCCCCTCTCCCAGGGACAAGGCATCGAAAGCAGCTGCATAATTAAATCACACGGTTCATGAATTTTCCGCCAAAGCATAGAACGGAAAGAGAAAGAAACGAGAAGGCACAAAAAGGAAGGAACAAGCCGGCAGATAGACAGAGATAGAAGGGAGAACGCAGCGTTTCACCCCCGGCTTTTCCGAAGAAATCGATCCCGCGCCGCGGCGAATGACATGCGCCTCGTGCGCCGCCATCATTCAATTTCTCCGTTCATACACGTAACATATATAATACGCGTGAGCAGCCATAAAGCAACTCGGGCGAAACAAGCCGTAAAAGCTGCACCGGCGATCCGCGAGGATTATGTGGGTCACCCCCCTCCCCCACCTCTAAAGCACCAAGACGCTTCCTCGCAAGTTTTGTAATATCTCGAAGTAAGCGAGCCGAGCCGGTCCAAGTGAAATGATTAAAAGGGAAGCGACGACTAACGGAAGATTGCGCGATTAAAAGTTTCTATGCGTTTTATGTTAAAGGCGATTTTCAGTACATATATATGCGATCGTGAAACTCCGCTAAACTGTATTAAACGCTAAAGCTCGCGCATTTAATTTTACACGACTGGCGAAATAGTCTGGCTCGTAATCACCTTACGATTTGGCATGCGACCAGGCACGTCTTATTAAGCCGCGTGTAAACCGATTGTCCGTTATTCGCTTCATCATATCAGCCGAGGCGAGATAAATAATCTGAAGCACCTCGCACCCCTCGGTATAAGTAACACTTTGTATACCCGAGACTACGTGTACTCTGCCACCACCCCTGGCCTAGTAATGAGCGATTCTATTCGATTCCTTGAGAATCGAATCTTTTTTTTTTATGAATCGATTTTTCTAGTAAACGATTCTCGGGAATTGATTCTTTTTAAAGGAAGAATCGAATCAAGTTTTAATTTGTAGCGCCAAACTGAGGTGAATAAGTGATACTAATACTAAAAGTACAATTACTACTTTAATATACTAACGTTTACTAAAATTTGTTATCAAATACAATTTAAAGACTAAATATTCCTAATATTTTAATGTAATTATTATTTATACTAATATTTACTCTCTAAAATTCATCCAGTAAAAAGCCAGTGATTTTCAGCGTGCATACATACACTATTTCGTCAAGCTATAACTCTGTCACTATAGAAATCAGTGAATAATCCCTGCATATTTTAGTGAAACTAAGTTTTTATGCGTTATATAAATGCATAATTCAGGTAACAGATTTTTCGGTGAAAATATTTTCATTCTGTGAATCCATGAAAAAATAACTGATTTTCCAGTGAAAACTGGTTCACTAAAAAAATTAGTGAAAATTTAGCTCATGTTTCAATGAAAACTGGTTCACTAAGAAGATTAGTAGAAGAAGAGCTTATTTTTCGGTGAAATTTTTTTCACAGGCAAAATCAGTGAAAATATCCCGCGTAAAAATAATTCCTACGGGAAATTGCAATGGCCAATATGTTGGATTTATAGTGTTAAAGGACCATATCCAATATATTGCCAACATTATTACCAACATACATGTTTTAAATGATACGATTGTTAGCGATATATCGCTAATATATCAACAATACGATTGAAAATTTAAAGAAAAAAAATTCATAAAAGAAAAAACGTGTACTTGTATCTGGATTCGAACCCACGAATTTGCCCTTCAGCTTGCTAGGCTACCGTTTAGACAACTGAACTATTTAATTGTTTTTGTTAAATAATTAGATTCAGGTTAAAACATTAGAATTATTAGATCTAACCTTCCAAATTTTGTTATATTTGGAATTTAGTCACTTGACAAAAATATACGTTCTAGTACCAATATATTGCCAACATATTTCCCATAGGAATTAGTTTTACGCTGGATATCACTGGATGAAATTGAGAAAGTAACTGATGTATAGTCGATTATTCAATCCTTTTTGTGGAATAGTCAATTCTTAGGAATTGTTTAAACTATATAGAATCGATTCTTTTTGGTGGAATCGCCCGACACTGGCCTGGTCTGTAATGGCTCGCCGACTAGGATGATCCCAGATCGCGTGTGCGCGTGCATTCCGAAGTGAAAGCCTCGCTACCCCCGAGTAAGACAAATCCATCCCAGCAGTAATCCGAGGAGCTCAGTCGTCTCGAGGCCAGGGCTCGTCTCTACCCCTCGGACGGGTAGTACGAGAGGAGGCAGTGGGTCACGCGGCGCGTTAATTCGGCCCGTTCATTATCCGCGCGACCATTGCGCCGACGGATATAATGGCGGGGTACGAGGCGCGCACCGGCGCGTATCAATGCGGCCACGACGATGGGGCTTCCCTCGAGGGGGGCCCCTCCTGCGGCCTGACAAAGACACCGCCACCGACGAGGAGGCACCACTGCGCTTAGCGCCGCTGATGACGGCTTTCTCCCGTTTCGTATTGTCCGAATTGGATCATTCTCGCGGTGATTTCGACGAAATTGCGGGTGGAATTGCGAGAGATGCGTTCCTAGCGATACTTGATGTCTTCTTTTTTTTTTTATTTAATGGTGCACCGAGAAAAATGTTTCTAGTAAAATTTACTTGACGCTTTGACTTACATTTGCTCTGCTTAATCCAGCAAGTAAATAGTGCGTAAAAAATTCAGTATAATTTACTTACTGTATTAGTAAACTTTATGTGCTTACTTAATATTTTAAGCAAAGTTTAGTCACTAGTTCAGTAAATTTTACTAACCATTTTTCTCCGTGTGGTTATAAATTATGTATTTTTATTGAGAGTAAAAGAATTCAGTGTGTTCTGCGATCTTAAGAATATAACGAATAATAAGTTTTATGTTAACCTACTTACACACATACAAATTTGTGTCATAATCAAAAGTATCCTAGTTATGTACTATATTACATTAATACAATCAAATAAAATTATTAGATTAGCTTCTTTCAAGATGTGATACGATAAAGAGGATTTATCAAGAAAACAAGAATTACTCTAAAAAAAAATTTATTAATTTTAAGGAAATGATTTACTTCAATAGTACTTATTAAATATTTCTTTGAATCAAGTAACAATTTCATTAAAACTAAATGAATTTATTTGTTTCTAAATAAATTTAGTAGTTTCAAAAAAATCATTTTTTGACTCGATAAAATATTTAATAAGTACTATTGAAATAAATGTTTGCTTAAAATTCACAAATTTTTCTTTCAGTGTACGATTTATTAATATAGCAAATAAAGGAACACTGCGATGATCGGAATTTAATTACGAGATATCACAACTTCTTAAACATTTTTAATCTCGGACATTTAATTATTTCGTTAAATTAAATTTCCAAAAAGAAAAAGTTTCAATTAAAAAAAATCCACTTCAAGCGCTTTAATAATGCTTCCCTCTTAATAAATCCCTCATAAAAGCAGCGCCTCGTAAAAGTGAAAAAAAAACTTTAATTTAAAATATTTTCCGTATAGCACAACGTGCAACGTAAAAACCACCACAATTTGCATCGAGAAAGTTTCATTTAATAATAAACAATTCCTGTAGACTCCCCGCGAAATGGCGAATCCACTGGTTATTTTCGAAAAAAAATCCCGGGGAGAGAAGGAATAGTGGATAAGGAAAATGAAAATATTGGCAATTCATATATAATTGTTTTCCCAGCGACTTTTCCACCCCTACCCTCCCCCCCCCCCCTTCCGACAGCCGAGGGTGACGCAGGAACTTCGTTCCGTTCCCGCTCAACGGCAATAACGCACCAGAGGGTTCGCGAGGATTCGTTCGGAGAATACCAAACGCGCCTTTATCGTACAGGGGGAGGCGCGTGCGCCCGAAGGTCGCGACGTCGCCTATACATAAAGCCGGCGATCGAGTCCGAGCCCGAGATAAGGAGAGAATTGAAGACCGCAAAAAGAATGGCGACGTCTATAAAATAAGCCTCTGGCTGTTACAGGTAGTAGCAGCAAAAGTAACGAAGTGGAAGTCTTCGTACACGGAGACAAATGTTAATAGTAAAAATTACAATAATCCGTAGGAACAATGGGACATACTCGACCTATGATGACTTACTATATAAAACATACTAAAAATTCCTATGTTCGTACTTAAAGTTCTTATGTGCATACTAAAAATGCCTATGTACATAGCAAAAATTGCTATTTATATAGTAAAAATTGCTATGTACATAGGAATTTTTAGTATGTACATAAGAATTTTTAATATGTACATAAGAATTTTTACGTACTAAAAATCGTCATAGGTCGAGTATATCCCACTGTTCCTATGGAGCATAGTAATTTTTACTATAACATTTCTCTTCGTGCAGAGGCAATATAATACTTAATTTCGTATACATTGAGAAAAGTTTAGTCTAACTGTTAGAAGAATCCATTAAATAGCACTGGAAAATTTACTTATTATAGAGTCAAACGTATTTAAACCGTGAATAAGCGGACCATCAATTACGGTTAATTTACTGAAACATAAACGAATTTTTCTTACATTGTTCGAATACATCGATTGTATGATAAATTTTAAATTCATTGATTAACAGTTAGTTTCCTTTTACTACACATAGTCTGGGACCGGAGCCACAGACTACTTATTGTTTGCACAAACTTTGTAAAATTATGGAAAACTTAATCAAATGTTAATTTTTTAATATTAAGCTAGATATTAAGTTTTCTTGTATACCAGCCTATGTACAAGTAACTGCATTTACCTTTATAAGAATTACTAATGTAATTTTTTTTCTGGTTAAATAAATCCAATTTCAAATTTATGATAAAATTCAACGAATTTTATACTTCTACTAAATTTATTGAGAAATGTACTGAAGCAGACATAGTAAATTCATTTTAGAATTATATTGTATGTACAGGTAACTGCATTTACCTCTATCGAAATTACTATATGTAATTTTTTTTCTGGTTAAATAAATTCAAATTCAAATTCAAATTTATAATAAAATTTAGCGGATTCTATACTTGTCTTAAATCGATTGAGAATTATACTGAAGCAGACATAATAAATTCATGTTAGAATTAAGTGGATTTGTCTATTTTGACTAAGAATCCATTTTTGTGTATAGACGATTTAATCGCGATAGGAAAATCATACATACATTTCCGTTTTGACGGTGAGTCACGCTCAGCCGAAACTGGTGCGCGCACGCGCGAGCATCTCATTATATCGAGCAGGTCTCGCGGGACCGTCGCCTTTCGATCGAATTAGCGGGCGCTTTTTTTTTTTATTACCTCGCTGGAGACGATTTTTATCGGGGTTCGCGGGAGAGATAGCAGATTAACGGCGGGGAGTGAGCGATCGAGAGGACGGAGCCATAAACGTAATTACTGTTTTATGGAGGGGTGACATTATTTTCTGGCTGTAGCTATCTTGTGATCTTGTTCTTCGCCAACTTACTCTCGTTGCGTTGGAAAATTATGCGACGGGTACAAAAGGGTGACCGAGTTTTCTTTTTTCTCTTCTTTCTTCACTTTATGGAAAGTTTCTGCGGTGGAAATTTTTAATGGATTCGGATGAAAAATGACTTGACGACACCTTTTTGTTTAAAAACGAGGAAGATAAAAATAAAAACACGGTGACCTACTGTACTAAAGTTTCAAGAATATTTTCGCAACGTGTACACCCTTCTTTTGTTTTATTAACGAATCCACAAAAGAAAGCAAGTTATGTTTAAAATGTACAACTTTTATATACTTCGGTATCAAAACATTATAACACGCACGCAAAAAATAAGTAAAAAACTAGCGAATGCTTTCAAGGAACTGGGAAATAAAAAAAAAAAAAGAGAGAGAAATATATCGCACATTATTCACGGCGTAAATTCAAGTCTAGAGAAAGTTGGCAGGAAATATGTGTCAGGGAGGCTACGTCAGGCTTTGCAAGGAAAAGATCACGCGCGAGGCATCCGTAATTCACGTGAGCCTTGCAAAAACACCGAGAATTATTATAAACGAGAAGATAAAGAGAGACGAGAGGAGCATCAATGCCGAGGCAAAATTGTCGAGAGGACGAGGGGGAGGCGCTCTGTCGTAGGTCGAGAAAAAACTGTCGGGTGGCACGGCGTGTATTATAAAGGCAGCAGGAAGAAACGCGGGGAAAGGAGGTTACAGGGAGGGGGCGAATGACTAAGTGTGCCCGACCCGTCAACTGAAGGGTAAATTTCCGCGCGAAGGAGGCTCTCAAATTTTCCAAAAACCGCAGTTGCACTATAAATCGTCGCAGTTCACGCGCTGCTTCATTCTGTACTTCGCAAAATTAATAATATTTTTTGCACTCGCAGGCGCGCCTTGAATTCACGTAGATCTCGGATGGTGGCAGTTTTGGACGATATATAGCCTTTTTATTCGTCCAACTCCTACTGCAGGGTGTTGCAATTATGGGATCGTTAAGGTGGAGCGCGAATGTGCGTTTATCGGACGGGCGCTATTAATTTTCGCGAGAGATTATTAATATAACTTCATGAAACCGACGACGCGAGATTATCGGACGGGCTGCCGGTGCACGCCGCTGGCTTTATGAGGGCGCGTTTTACTCTTCGATAATGTGCGCGCCGCTTTGTGAAGCTTCATGAGATTAGCAGGTTTTTTTTGCGACTTTAAATTTATTTCAAGTGCTTCGTTTTATCTTAAATATTACGCCTTTAATATCGCTATTTGTATAATACTTACTTTTATAGCTTTCTGATAAACTTTAGAATTTATTTGATTATAGATTCGAATTGGAATTGGAATTTATTGAAGCAGAAGCAATTAAACAAGTAAATATTGCAGAGATAAACACAGTTACCTGTATATAAAACTAATCTTAACGATATACAAAACTTGCAACTAAAAGCTAAAACTAAAAGATAAACTTTTCATAAACTATATTATATATTATTTTAATGAACTCCACCGTACTAACAACTTGTCAATCAACAGCAGTTTTATAAATGGAAATATAAGTAAATATTGATGTTACTAGAAGTCGACTTGCCCACTTCGTTTACCAACACGCATGATTTATCTATGAATTACTAAGAAATAAAAAATTTTTCGACGCTTATCTTACCTCGCGCCCAAAATCAATACCAAAAGAAAAGTAGTGAAACGACAACCAAGTACAACTAAGTCGTCCGTCCAGTCCAGGCAGTAATCACCCCGACGAAACTGCAAACAGAAAAGCGTACGTGCGTTCTGGTGCAGCCGCGTTGAAATCAAAGAAATTTCCCATAAATTGCTTGTTATTACATTTGCAGAAGGGCCGGGCGTATATATTTCGAGGGGTCGTTTGGACGAGAGCCGATGGAGAAAAGGATGACTAACTCCCGCCGTGTGTAGGGGTGGTGTAGGTGGGGGTGGTTCTAGGGGTGACGAGGGCGGGAGGCGAGCGAACGAAGGAGAAAAGGGAGACTGGCGCACAAGGCTCGGAATGGTAAATACGCGTCGGGGACCAGGAGTTCGTGTACGCGTGCGGAGCGCCGCGAATACAATGGGGTCGGACGAAAGGAGCCTCTTCTACGCTGATCAAAATTTACCGACGCTTTCTGTCGACCCGGATAGTGGCTGGAATTGTTCTTTTCAATTTGCGCTGTTAGTTTACTAGAAAATTACTTTTTCTTGAAATTGTGCAGTTCCAAGCAGACATAATATTTCATTTCCACTATAGAGCGTAACTATAAACGTATAAATTATATTAATTATAAATTTCGCAATTGTTCGTTTTCACATCTAAAAAGAGAAATTTAATTCGTATTAAACGATTCTATATACATGTTAAAATAATAGGCGTAAGACTAAGACCTTGTGTAATAATGAAAATTGATTTCCATTTAGAAGCCATGCAAAGCAATTTCTAAAACCTTTGAATAGGCTGGAATTCGTTGATTAAATGTTCCATTTTTTTTCTAGATAGATTTATCACGAGTAAAAAAATCGTATATCTTATTAGAAAGTTTTATAAAATTCTTAACAAAAATATATTTTATAAAGAATTTATACATCTTTATAGATACGTCTATTTTTTTAAAAAATAAGTTTTATAAAAACTGTTCCCAACAGAATCAGCAATTTGTTGGCGAAAGGGGCAATTAAAAATATTTCAACAATTAATTTACTTATTTATTTTTGTTTTGGTTAGTTTTTCCTCGACGATTCCTGGCGATTGTTTTACAACTGAACTTTCGTGTTCACAAACAACTACACGGCCAGCTTTATTATTTACCAAACAATTGACTAGGTGTTTCCGTCAAATTCATTCTTTAAAAAACATTTCATCGTAAATAAGAGTAATCCTACCCGTAACAAAAATCTTACAAAAAATTCATAAATTTTTTTCACGTGGGCATCAAAAAATATCCAATATCCAATATCAGCGTAAACTATTTTATTGACCGCACGATCACAACTTTTACTCCCGCCAAATACACATACCGCGGGAATCCCCGCAAATTCCGGAAAGCAAGTGCTCGCAGCAAAGCGGGGCTATCGATTACTATAATACCGCGGTACTTCACATCGCCAAAAAAGAGCGCAAGGGGGAAGAAGGGGTGGAGGAAGGGGACGAGGTAACTGCGGATGGCAGGGCCCGCTCTCGCAAGCCACTTTCGTTTATTCATCGATGTATCCTTTGTCGGCGAAATCTCGGGGAAAAAGGGGTACCGCCCCCGCGCGACAAAAACCGAGCTCCTCTTTTCACTTCCATCCTTCCCTCGCGATCCCCGCCGAATAAATTTCCGCATCCGCCGACTCACCGCAGCCGATCCATTGCTTTTTTCCGGCACGCCAACGACGAATGTTTTTAATAAACCCCTCCCCCCTTGATTCCCAACCTTTGCCGCCGGATAGCGACGGACCGATATTACACCGCCGATTTCGGTATCGATGCAGTCACGCCGCTCGTAAAGATGGCACATCCGCGAACTTTTTTTTTCCTTTCATTTGTCGGCCACGCCGATTCATCCCCCGCGGCAGAGCTCCTTTATTTCGCTTTTCTAACGACCGAGCCGACGCTCTGGACACGCGGGACTCGCGTATCCTTTCCAATCCTTTTAATTTCCTCTCGTTCTTTTGCTTGCCTTTCGGACTGGTGACTCGGCGAGGGATTTTTTTCGACCTGCGCTGTGGGGTACCGTATCCATGTAACTTGGAAAAAAGGCCTCATTTCGTATCGACGTGAATATACTCGCACTTTTGCGGTGTATACTTTTATTGCTATGTATACTTTACTTAGGCCGAGTCGAGTGCGCGTCGGCTGATAATGCGAAAATAACGATATTGAGTTTACTCTAGCGTACTGTTTGTTCTGTGCTGCGGATATGAGCGTCGCACGAGCGCATCGCGAACCGTCAACAACTAATACGTTACATTTTTTTTTTGTGAATATTAAGTGTTTAATGGATTTATATCGGGGAACGATTTTACACAGCTGAGCGAAGTGAAGTTTACTAGAATATTAAATCTCGTTCAATAATGACTTATTAAGCGTGTACAATGGAAAATTTATTTGAACACAGAAAAACATACATTTTTATATAAACAAGCAAAATCGCTCAATGTTCTCTTTACGCTGTGTTTTTTTCTAACCAGTTCTTCTAAATAATACATTCTGATTTTTTAGTTAAAAAGATATCGTAGCGATATTTAATTTCTCAACTAATTTAGTTAATAAAAACTACAGTTAAAAAGGTTTAATACAATACTTATTTCATTAAATTGTTTAATGGAGAACTTAAATCTTTAAGAATGGAACTTTGACGTCAAAAGAAAATGCGTTCCTAAAGTTTTCGACCAATTACATTCATGAATTCCTTAAAATCTTCAAAACAAAAACCATTACTTTTTTAAGATACAAGCAAAATTATGCGCGCTCAAGTTCCTTTCTTTACTGTTTATTCCGGGTTCATTTTTGAGGTTAGAGATTTTGAATTTCAGCGCCATTCCGGAATATACGTACGAACCAATCAAGTTCACTTTATCGAGGCTTCACAACATCCGGTCATCACTTTTTTAAGAGAAAAAATTAAAAAAAAACTTGCTTATATTTATTTTTTGCGTTCATACCGTTGATGTAGTTTGAGTTCATAGGTTTGAGGTTATATAGTCAGACCAGCGAACAGGAATTGATTTCCTCTGATGGGTTAATTTAATAACGTTATATGTATATCAACTATTTAAGATATAAATTACTGTACTTTGCTCTGGTTAAAATTACTATTCTTTTTTTAAAGCGGGAACATACTCGAAAAATTAAAAAGTTTGCTAGTAGAAAGTATTGTAAAATTTACTGTAAGACTGTACAAGAAGAGAATACTGTTTTCTAACGCAAGAATGGAATCGACAAATAAAAAATTTTACTAGCAAGTATAGTAAAATTTTCTAGACTTGTAATAAAATTTACTGTAAGTTTAACAAAAGTTGCTGTAAGTCTAGCAAATTTTACTATACTTTCTAGTAAAATTTTTTATTTGTCAAGTCTGTCGATGCCTGCATTATAAAATAGTACAGTAATTTTAACTAAAACTTTTCTTTCTGCGTAAAAAAGCAGAGGTAGAAAGGATTGATCGGGCGTTTTTCTAAACACGAAAAAATTCAAAATTTTAAAGCGTTCCTTACAAGAGAAATTTTATTATTTTTATACTTTGAACTTTCCTTCTGAATTATTGAGAAAGGCGTTACGGCTCACGCCGGAAGTTTGCGCTGAATAAGTGCCTGGTTACACAAAGCTTACGGCAGAGCTGTAATAAATTAAACGTGTTTTAGCCAAGTAGACACTAAGAATCAGCCACTGCAGCCTCGGCAAAGTTGTCCGAACTTTTTTCTATAAGCATTCTAATTCACTCAAACTTAACCCTCCCTCTGTTTAATTATTTAAATTCGCTTCCCGAGAATCTTCGCAGGATTTAATTTTTTGCAAGTTTGGCATTTATTATACCACAAAATTCCGCTTCATATACGTTTGAAATTTCTTTTTTCGAATCGGCTGAATATTGATTCGGGTATACATAAATATTCTTCAATTGTGTAATCCAAAGGGTAAAGATCAGCTTCGTTAATATTATGCGGAGCTTATCAAAACTTTTGGGTTCTCCGAATCAATAACAATTGCTGGACACAGAACACGAGCGTTGCGATTAAAGGGTAGAGCACAAAGCCTCATCGTTAAACTTTGACCAGGGGCAACAACAATTAAAGTCCAGCCTATTCGCTGGCTCATTTTAAGATCTCGTTAATGAACTATCTATTAATTAAAGTGCTCGGCTTAATAGTCCGACTCTATCCCTCTCTTTCAGCGCAAACTAGTGTAAATTAACTCGCCGGGGCTAACTGTTGGCTCGGCCTTGGGGTACTTTCAGAAATTGATCGTGTATTGCAATTCGCTCGCTGACAAAATATTTATCAGGCACATGAGAGGAGACAAAGAGCTGATAAATATACATTGGAAAAAAGAATCACGTAATTTCGGCTACAAATTCTGACAAATCCTCCTGCCCAATTATTTTTGTTCAATAGTTATGTTAATATAAAATTTTTAGTTAAAAATTGAAAAATTTGTTCAAGTGTGAAATTTTAAAGCGATTCATTAACATTTGACAGAATTATTTCAAGGATTTAAAAATTAAATTGGTCAGAGATGAAATTATAACGTTTATTATTAATTTTTTTTACTTAATTTTAATTCATTTAATTTGCTTATGTCCATTATAATAATTCTTCATAATTTTGACAGCATAGTATATCAAAGGATCCTTTTTATCATAACGCTTGTACAAAATGAAATTATTTAATAATATATCTGCAGCCACACTTTCAATTGCCTTAATAGATACATGTTATACACTGAAAAACAAATAAGTTAAAGTTTACAAAAAATTTTGTAACACGGGGATTGACTTGGTAAGCGAAGAGAATTACTATGATTTTAGAAAAATTACAATTTTTATAGTACAATTTACTACAATTATAGCCAATTTTAATATAAAATTGTAATTTTTTCACAATTTTTTAGTAATTTTGTCACAATTATAGCAAATTTGACTACAAAATTTTAAGTAATTAATTTTCTGATAGAAAATATTCTTTGATGCAAAGCCAGTATCTTTAATATAGTCGTGTGCATTTAATATATTTCAAAGGCGTAAGTATTAAATGTGAAGAAATTGTACATTAAGCCATCCACGGGATTTATGTCGATAAAGATGATCGTGCATTAACTATTAAGAAATATTTCTTGGATGCTAACACATTTTTTTTATTTCAAATATCATTATGACAAAATTATTTTTCAAAGCCGCGAAGACTTTGGGTAAACAATCTTTTCTATCAGTGTGTAAAATTGCATTAGTGAAAAACTTTACTGGAAGATGCTCCACGAATATCTAAGTTGTGAAGCTTTTTCCACTAATTTTCAATGAAAATTCACTAATTATAGTAGTTTTTCACTAATTCAACTTTTGATAGTACAAGATTTAATTTAAACTTTAGCCTATTTTTTAGAGTATATCACGTGAATTGATTCGACATCTAATCAAATCAGCGCACATAAAACAATAAAGTATAATTACTCCGCGGCATCGTAATCAATCCTCTGTAGCTGAATCCTCGCCCATCGGTTCGAAAAATCATTCTTTCAGTTAACTCACCGCAGTGTAACGACGCGACATCGCTTGAAAATCGCGCAGCGACCAATAACCCGTAGTGCTCTTTCGAGCGTGCCCGCGGTCAAGCGGCAGCGATCCCCCGGTTAATTAGGGCCTTCAGCTCGCTCGCGCCTCTCTTTTTTACTCCCCCCTCCTACTCCACCCACGTGCCACCCACGGCCGGCCGGTGCATCCTCGACCGGACAAAAGAGAGAATCGCTTGCCCGCTAACGAGGCGACGGTCGCCTCTCCCTCCGACAAAGGCCGGTGTGCGCTTACTTTCGAAACGACCCCCGGTATAAGCGCCTCCGAGAAGGGGCAGCGCCTCGCCGGATATATTGATTTAGTATTAAGAGCGAGAACGGGCCGACGGAGAAAAGTGTGGACGCAACGCGCGGAATTGTAGTGGCCGATAGAATTTTGAACGCGTGATAACGCGGGAGCGTAATGGCTGTGTAATCTCGGCGTGAGATTGTCGAGAGCCTCTGAGAGTCAAGGGGAGGTTGAGGGTTTTTTGGGGGTGAGCTGATGGACGCCGGCGATATCGAGCGCGCAATATGCTTTTGATGTTCCTCGGACGCCGCGATGGGAACTCGTTTTTAAAGAATGACGTTTATTTTAAAGGCCGAATGAATTGACGCTGTTTTATTTTTACGCTGATGAAAACTTTTTCCGACGAACTTTCGAAGTTAATGAAATTCCGCTCTGCAAAGTACTATAGCTGGCTGTTATATTTGTAGAAGCACAGGTTTTCAAATGCATAACGTTGTTTCCTCTTAAATTTTTATTATTTCGATGATAAAATAGTCTGAATTATTTGTACTCTCCGCGTATAGTTAATAATTCAGACACGGATTTGCTTTTTTCACTGAACAATGCCCAGGTTATCATACATAAAAAAACTACGTGTCACTGCAAGTGTCGCGGTATAAAAATGTCATAATGCAGACGGAACATCGAAATTCCCGCAAAATAAATAAATTCCGCTCACGAATATGGCGGATTACAAATAATAAAAATCGAAATAAATGTATTAACATATAAAATCGGCCGCACCTCTGCAAATAATCCATTAATTCACGTGAAACATCACGTACAGTTACGCCAGAATGGAATCCCCCGGTCGATTCATCCGACATTCAGATATGGAAACTGAACTGAGCGCATTTCGTATCGTCCAATCTGAAACCCTAACGAGGAGGTCTGTACGCGAGACAGAAAAGTACGGCTTCAGCTTATTATGTCCGTTCCATCCCGTCCGAATGTATATATATAGAAACGTACATTTTTTTCTCATGCCCGCGGTCGAGAGTCCATTTCACGCATTCTGATCGAGGCGGCTCACCTCCCGATTCCACGTAAAACGCGCGCGCCGAGGCTTTCTCATGCGTTCGCACGTTCGCGAAATCTTTTCTCCCCGGTTTCATCCTCGTTTTACAGTTTTTTTTTTTCACGGTCGATGAGATCCGGACGGACGCACACTCCCTCACAATTCCCGCTAATATTCCGTTTCAGTAAACTTTTTTTCCCAACGCGCACTGCCGACATTTTTTAGTTTTAAATAAACGAAACAAAGAGGAGAAGAGATCGCGATGAGATTGAATTTTAAAATTTTAATATTGCATGCCGGCTTTGTAAGAACGTGGCTAACACGCCGTGCAAATTCGTCAGGCAGTTTTTTTTACGTAAAAAAATATTTATTTTCTCCTCCTTTTCAAAGCTGAAATGTTAAATACTCACTGAAACTCTTGTGTAACATTCGCCTATTCGTAACTCGCAACGAGGAAGCTTATTCACTAATAAGTCCAGAATTCCCATAAAAAAAAATATATGAATCTGTTTATCCCCCAAAAATATGGCGTTTAAGAAGCTACAGAAAAAAAAGTTACACAAAATACGATACGAGGTGAAAACATTGTCGACCGCTTCCATTTCCGAATGAAATATCGCCATACCCTCGCGTATACACCTAAGCCTGAAGAAAAAAAATTCCGACGAAAATCCCGAGTTTCAAAGCCGCCTCCTCCAATCTATTCCATTTCATTTAACGTATTCCGCTCGGCGTGCTCGTCGACAACTCGCTCTCTCGATTATCTCGAGGGTCGGGAAAAAAAAAGCTCGCCTCTCACTCGGAGCTTTAGGTGCGCGCCCTCCCATAAAAGCGAGCAAACGAACGCGGCAGCACCGGCACGACGATAAGCGCGAGCCGCGCCGTATTTTAGCCTCTTCGGCCGCGACGAGCAAGGGAAAAAAAACGGCGCAAGAAGCACGTACATATCCGAAGAGGAAGGTGCGTAATCCCTAGGGGTAGGCAGGGTGGAGAGAAGGTCCTAATCGACGCGAAGCGTAAGTCGACCTTTGCAGGAGGAAATATTGACATCGCGTGTTTTTCTCCGTTTAAAGTTTTTGCGTGCGGAGCTGCTTATTGCCCGCGACGGGGAATCCCCTCGTTTTTTTCGCCCATATACTCCTTGGATGGGGTTGGCGCGGAAGGCCCGCGATAAAAGGTGGTGGGGATGAATTAAAAAAGTTTTTACGCGATTCCCGGTCATTTCATGCTCGGCCGGCGAGATTGGATGTTGCGAGTTTTAAGATTTGCCGGGGGTTTAATAGCGAGGGTGCGGTGGCGGGCCCCGCACAGCTTGCTCGGCTAATTGTTTCACTTTGAGAGGATCTTAGTGGGAGTTTGACGGTTAGAACGAGACTGAGGGTCGCCTGCTTAATTTTATATCTGCGATTCTGAAACATAGTGCGTTTAACGTTAGCGGAGAAAGTTTCAATTGTTTTCTATTGCTCGTCTTCAATTTAAATATTTGTTCAAACTGCACTTAAAAAAAACTTGGTAAATATCATTTTAAAAAGTCGCTGCCAATATATTGGCATTTAACTTCCTTTATAATTAATTGTAATTGGGGGGGGGGGGAGAGAATCAACTATTGCAGAACGTAAAGATCCAAGCATTTTCTCAACATAAGAAAATTTTAAAAAATAAAAATCTTAATTTTTTCAAATTAATGACTAAAACTATTACACAATAGTAACAAAAGAAAAAAAATAAAGAAGATTCTATGATACTACTATTATATGAAATTAATAAATAACCCTTTTCACCCTATATAGTTTTACATTTTCATTTTTTTCACTTAAAAACTAAATTCATACAAATTTTATGAGATATACTTCATAATAGTATTAATAACAGTGATTTTTAAAAGATTTTCAACAATTATTTTCAATGTATGATTTTTAAAAAAAAAGGTACTTTTCGGTAATTAAACAAAAAAAATTTACTGTAAATAATATGAAATTTGATGCCCTTTTTAATAAATTTAAATGAAATGTATTATATAGACTCTATCGTAATGAAAAGCAGGACCGTTTTTTCAAAATAAAAAAAAGCGCTCTAAAAATAAACAAATGAAAATGTCAAAAAAACATCAAAAAAGCGGAGATATAAAAAATATTTATTTTGTTAAAATCCAATAATAAGATTCTGAGATATCGATGACCACACACACTCACACAAATACCAACATCCATACAGACATTTTTAAAAAAAACATCATAAAATGATTCAGAAACATTTAAAACAATCTTCTAACGTGTTTTAAAAAAAACTTTTTTACTATTTCAAAGCTTTTTCTCTGAAGAAGCAAAGTGACTGGAAATAAAAAAAAACCGACACATATATTTTCGTAAAAAAAAATTGAAAACAACCCGTACCAATCTTTCTCACACCCTCTCGCGTTCACACAGAGGCAAAATTGAACACAGCATCCCGGAAAAAAAATGATGCGCGAAAAAGGCGAGGAAACCAGGTGCGAGAGACAAGCCTGCACAGCTCGGGTCGCCTCGAGAGAGCATCTGGGGAGTGCCTCGGTTCCGGGGGGCCATCGCGCACGGTTGCGCCCGAGCGCGGGGCGACGAAATGCCCCGGAGGCGAGAGGCGCGCGTGCCGCGGGCGCGCGACTGCTGCATTTGCCGGGCGAACGAGCACGGCACCCCCGCAACACCCCCGAGCCGCCGGGACGGCGAGGGAGGGCCGCGCGAATGAAAATCCGAGCGCCCGGCCGAGCGGAAATCCAATCGGGTCGAAGGGGGACAGCGTCCCGCGCGTTTTCTCGGATAATTTATGCGGATGCGAATTGTAAATTTTTTCGTTGGCGCTAGCGGAATTTTCGCATATATCGCCGACAGCATTTTTCAACGGAGGGAATCTTTTTATTGAATCTTTTATTTATTTTCTCTCGGCGCTGATACGAGATGATACAGCGTTGATTATATCCTTTATAAATTAATTAAATAGACTTAATGATCGCTGCAGGAGAATTTAAAATATTTAATTATAAGTGTAATTTAGAATTGCTATAAAATTTCGTACTGTATACGCATGCATTTAAATGAGCTAGTTGCCAATTTTAACGAAACATTAATTTCTCTTGCACAACGAGCAGAAAGTTAATAATAATGAAATATTCGATGAAACTATTAATAATAAAGCTGCGTTTCCGCCACGACATTAAAATAAGAAATAAAATTTTACGTATCGCCAATTTCACGTTAAAATTGCGCTCCAAAATAGCTCGTCGTAAATTTTTATACGAGAAAATCTGTGCAGTGCATAGTTAAGTATGTCCGCATATATCAATCAAGGATTTACTTACATAATAATTCGCCTATTATCAAACCAGTAACATTCGCAGACTCACCTGTAACAAAAGAATAAAATTAGGGTAGTCTCTAGATCAAAAATGAGCCTGAAGTGAGGATCGCTCCTAGTTCAAAAAAATAGGTGCGATAAACAATTTTTTAAAAAATTCGATTTTAATGTCCAGTATATTTTTTTTACTGTAATTATTAACTTAAAATAAATTTAACAATATTTTAATAAGTCTAGCTTAAATCGGCGCTTTCGATATGATCGAAGTCTTTTCTAGCGCTCGGAGCTGGCTTGTTTTGTTTATTATGAACCCCTCTTTGCAACAAAATAGAAAATTATAAAAAATATTACGGGGTTTCTACCTTTCCTGCGGGTTGTCAGACCGTTGGGGTAATTTTTTCCATGTGGACTCCAGGTCGTATCCCCGCCGATGCGGTTTTTCGCAAGAAATATGAGAACCTATATTAAACGGTGGTTTTCTCATCTGAGTCTGCGTTTAGTGTGCGCTTGTGATTTATGCTTTCACAAAACAGTGTGACTTTTGAAAAAAATACCCTGAATGTGTGTGATTAAAAATGTGATTGTACAATGCGACAACCATACGATGATGTATGCGATTGCAATATAATGATATTGGTGAGAATGAAGTGCTTTGGCTGTATAAACTTGTACTTGAATCCAATAAAAACTAGTAAAATACTTTGTTAACAATTTTTACCGCTACTTGTAGGGTAAATTTTATAGGATCATTCTCTCCGTGTACTCGGCGTCACGCGAATTTAATCCTCGCGGCCGGTCTCAGAAAGAAAACAGCCAGCACCGGCGGGCGTACGACAGAGCCATTAAGCCGAGGAAATAATTAATCCGCGGGTGTAGAGAGCGCGAAAGCCGGTTGCGCTCTGCAGTCGAGTGGCAAAGAGAAGCATCGCGGCGCGCATAAAGGCGCGCGGGAAAGCGAGCGGCAAGGGTCTTCGGATTGCTCGCACGCCGGGGCAATTTAAACTCCGCGCCGTAGCAACACAAGCGCTGCTGCAGCGAAAGAAGCGCCGCGGCGCAATAAACGCGAGTTGCAGAACCGCTTAAAAGCGCCGGGGAAATATCCCATCGACTCGCGCGCATATACGGGGGCTGCGTACAATGCTACTCGTATTTGTGGCTATGCTTCTATCGCAGGAGAGCAGCTCGCTAAGAGGAGGGCGAGATTTTCGGATGGAGTACGTGCTGTTGAACTTTGCAAAAGAATACCGAGGGGGATGGGAGAATTCGCTTTAGCGCGCTTGCTTGCAGTAATTATTTCCTGCGGTATTATATTCTCTCCAGCTTTATTGGGGAATCTCAACATGTATCTCTTATCTTGCAGTGACATGTAAAATCGTGATATTGCCGCGCTTTCTTTACCGTAAAAAAAAAGTAATTAAAAAGATGTCTAGATGTTTCGTATGTAGAAATTTAAAAGCGTTTTACTCTCTTAAATGTTCTCAGTAAAAATTCTACTATATAAATAAATGAACAGGTTTTCACTTCTGAAATAGTGATTATTCACTGATTGTAAAGTAATCTTCCATGAATGAAAAACCATTCGCTTATACAAATAGTGAAATTTTCACTGAGATCATTTAAGGACGTATACACTGGGAAAACTATATTAATCCTTTCAGAACTGATCTTTTTTCCTGCATGAAAAAGTTCTATAATAATCATGAAAAAAATTCTGTACGATTCTATCATTTTTTCTTTAATACTAATTAGTTCAGTATTTTGGTAATACTGTCAATTCCAGATATGTCATTCAATATCTGGAATTATATACAATTTTATATAATATTTGTGTTCGCAAAAACAGCTACTGATCTTTACTTCTATTTTCACTTGTACATAAGTGAATTATACTTATATATAAGTGAACTTCTCATATATATAAGTAAATTTCACTTATTTATAAGAGAAAAATATTTTCACTTCAAAAATAAATTTGACTTTAAAGAGTACTTTATACGAAATTTAAAAAAAAATCAAAAAATAGCTTGGTACATTACAATGTATACATTGGGTCAGAAAAGGTTAATAATTGTATCTATAAATCGGTTTGTAAGTGAATATTCTCTTGAAATTGAGCCACGCATCAGACTGAATCATGCGAGAAAAAAACTCCCCTGATCTCCTAAAAGTCGCTCAAATCATCATTTAAAAAATACTTTAGCGAGTCTCGGTGTAGTTTATCTCTTAAAAAGTTTCACGGGAAACGGGGAGCTTTTTTCAAATCCCCCAGAGTTTTCGCGCGAAAAATGAAAGCTCAATCGCCCTAGGGTGAGCGCCAGCACGCAAATTATAATACACGCGCTGATAAATATTGCCACGGCGCGGCTTTTGAGAAAGGGGCCCCGACCGCAGCTTAGCCGACGCCACCACCACGGAAGGAAGAAGCCCGGGGCGTGAAAATATTGAAGCCGTCGATTATCGAGCGGAAAGGTGCAGGGAAAAAGCCTCGACTGGCTCCTCCATGCTAAGCACGTCTCGCGCTCATTTCGACCGGTGTATAAGCGAAGTCGAGCGAAAAGGTTTGAAATCTTTGACGATATGGTGATATGATTTTAATGAAATAGGTATACTAACTGTCGATTGAATTAACGACAATTTTTTTACGTCTACTCTCTAAAAGTGAATATGTGACAGTCATATCGAATATGTGTATTCGAATCGAACTACACTAATTGTACGTGATATAAGTTGTTCGTGTAAACTTTACATATTTATTTGTAAAAGGTGCATTTGTCGATTTGATTTCATTTAAATGTTTCTACGCTTTGAGCTTTTCATTCGTCATGATTATTTTACTTTATTGACTAGTTTAAACCAATAAATGAAAAATATTTTGATTAATAGCTATCCGCTATACAATATCGAGGATAATCATTTCTCAAATAATTCCCATATATTAATGCTCCTGGTACGAATACCCGACGAATTCAGATGAATTTTCCTAATATATGAATGGAGTGTTATCATGAATTATTATTGTGCACTGAATAAGCACACATCATTATACTTTGCGCATTACAAAGTGCATATAAATTGTAGATCAAAATGTATTTCGGTTTTCAATCAAATCAAATCTATTACTAAACAATCGATTTAGCATTTAACAAAAGTAAAGAAAACTTTCATCATGGATGTAACATAATATTCCTCTTTTATATATTCTTTTGTGAATCAAAGTCAAATCTGAATAGTTTTCTACGAAATTTTTTTAAAAAGGTGAATTTTTAAATTTTATTTTAGAAATTCTACATTAACAACCGTTTCGTAAAACTCATCAATAGTAATCAACTAACATTGATTTAAAAAGTAATTTGCATCGAATCACACCCGCAATAAAGATCAGCGCTGCATCGACACACGCCCACATATATTACACACAGTACAATAGAAAAAATCCAGCACGAGCTTCTGGCGTTGTCAATCGTAAACTCCTTTTACGGTAGCCTATTAAGAGAAAAAGAGAGCAAGCGGACGGTCGCGCAATAAAAATCCACGTCGCGGTAGAAAAAGGCGCGCGTGCGAGCTCCCACACCGGGGTAGAAAAAGAAAAAAGAAAAAAGAATATAAAGATCCCTTCCACGGTGCAGGCGCGTTAAACGCACGCGGGGGAACGTTTTAGCGTGGCGGCATCCGTGTCAAGTGCATGTGCAGGCTGCGCGTGGACGAATTAATTAAAAACGAAGCGATGACGGCAGTACCTCCTCCTCGTTCGAGCCGCTGCACCTTTTTTCGGACTTTCTTTTTCGACGGAGAAATGCGCGACGCTTTCCTCAAAATTCTTTTCCCTCCCGGGAAACTTTAATTAGGTATATAGCAAGAAGCGCCATAAAGTTGGGCAATTAAAAGTTCGGCGAATTCAAAAAGTTTGACGTCTTGGCCGCGTGAGTTATTACAATCTTCCTGCGTTATCTCCCTCACTCTCCTTATCGCTTGGATTTTTCTCGCGGCCGCGTATAAATAGAAAGGGGAAAAAGGGGATGTGCATCGCGCGGTTATGTGTACGCTTTTTCATCTCGGTGTGTCCCTTGATGACGCGGCTGCGGGTCGCCGTCTTTACGAGGGATTTACCCACGCGCGATTACGACGCTCGTCCGCGCGGAATTCTTCTCGTGGAATAAATCAGCATCAAGTTTTCGTCGCCGAGAGTTAGCGAATTTTCTTTGAGCACGACCCTGTGGGAGCAGTTCCAGGAGCGCCGTTATATGCACGGCACCTTTTAAGGGTTTTTGTTACGACGTCTCTTCTTTTTCGAAAGGCCGTCGGAACACCCGTGGGAGAGCGCCGTCAGTTAACTTAAAGGAGCTTTAACCCTTTTCTCTTACAATCGTCTCCTTTTTTTTTTTTTTTTGAGGCTAAGTTCACCGCCCGAACGACGTGGCCGCAATAACCTCGCGGGAGGTGAGTCTGGAAATGAGGCGGAGCCAAAAATTCCCAGCGGAATAGTTCGATGTGTTGTTATCGTTAATTTCTCAGCGAGTTTAATGGAAAACTTCTGCCGATATATTTAGAATGCAAAAGGAAAGGGAATCTCGGGAAATCTCCAACTATGCAGAAAGGGGAAGGAAGTAAACATTTCAGTCCGTGATTATATTATATAGTCTCGAGTGTAGAGGAGCTTTTGTGAAAAACACCAAACTTGGAACAAGTGAGGCAATTAATTTACTCTTTGTGTCGATACCATCAAGAAAAAATCTCATCGTATCTTGCCGCAATCCCCTTATACCCTCGTAAAAGGAGAGAATCCCCTCTTAAAAAAGTGATGACCGGAAGTGATGAAGCCTCGAAAACACGAACTTGATTGGTTCGTAAATTAATTCCCGAATGTTGCTGAAATTCAAATTTCTAACTTCAAAAATGAATCCGGAATAAGCAGTAAAGAAAGGAAATTGAGCTCGCGAAGAAGGCTGGATTTTGTTTGTGATCATTTAAAAATACTCCTACACGGAGGAAATTTTATAGTAAAAATTACTATATTCCGTAGGAACAATGGGACATACTCGACCTAAGACGATTTTTACTATAAAACATAATCTAAAAATTCCTATGTACACAGCAAAAATTGTTATTTATAAAGTAGAAATTGCTATGTACATAGGAATTTTTAGTATGTTTTATAGTAAAAATGTTCATAAGTAGAGTACATCCCACTGTTCCAACGGAACATAGTAATTTTTACTACAACATTTCTCTCCGTGTAAAAGTAACGGTAAAAATTACTAAGTGATTAGTAAATCCTCAGCGCCACCATGCGATGCTTTTTTTTCATTATGGCTCCGTGCAAATAATACTAACCTTCTTTGTAAATATTATTATTACGAAGAAAATTAGATGCATAAACTAATAACGATCGTCTGCTACTGAAAGGCGCTTTGGGTAATTTTTACCAGTCGGTTTGTAAAATTTGTCGAATTTCATGATTAAAATTTAAATCTTCGTAAAATAAAAAGTAGTCATTTCCGTTTAACTTTTAATAAAGTTCTTATAAACATCACTAAATGCAGAAATTACTAATTGTTACACTATCTTAAAAGTTCTAAGTGAAAATTTGACTATTTGAATAAGTGCACCGTTTTTCATTATTTCAGAAGTGAAAAACCATTCGCTTATTCAAAACACTAAATTTTTCATTGAGAACTTTAAAAAGAGTAGTAACACTTAAAATTCGTATTGTATTAATTACGCATTAAAAGTAATAAAAATTAATTAGAACTTAACAATGATCGCCAGAAAGGCAGGACGTCTCAATATTAGCGTAACAATGTGGATAATTTTTATCCAACTATTCTCTCCGCGTACATTTCCAACGAAGAACTCTCGACTAAATAAATAAATAAAAACCAACGTTAAAAAAAAAGTAGGCCAAAAAGCTCATCGGAAAGTGAACGCAGTCGTAAAAGAGCGGCGCGACCCGCTTCCGCGTGAAAGGACATTCATCGGGTCGAACAAAAAGCGCGAATCGAAGGAGGAGGAGGCACTGCGACCGTGTGCGGAGGTTAACAATGTCAAGGTGGTGATAGTCGGTGTGTGGAACGCGCCCGACTCGTTATACACGCGACATTTCAATGCGTTGTTTATTTAAAGCGGCCACGCCGGGCCAGTCACAATAGAGCCGGGAAGGGGGTGAGCGGCGCACAAAAGCCGCGGAAGTACTCGAGCGATTAGCACCTGATGACTGGCTTCCAGCGGAGCGCCGGGCTTGCTATGCTCGACGGAGTATTAAACGCACTGCGAGCCCCCGGGATCATCCCCGATAGCGATCGCACGCAGCCTCCCCCGCGTGTAGTCCATTAGAGGCGCGCTTCGTGAGATTGGAGTACACCCCCTTCTAAACAGCGCCAGTTTTAGCCGAGGGCCTTGCTAATTAAGGTATGCATTTTGCAGCTTCTTGCGAGTTACCCTTATAGCATGCCGTTGAATAATCAGGTGATGTTACGTTTGATTGAAATTCTTGAAGCGTGCAAGTGATTATTTAAACGTTCGCAGGATTAGTGACATGATTAATATTGTTCATTTGGCGTACAGGTATGCATTCCATGTAATGACTAAACGCCATGTCCAATGTACTGTACACACTAAATCAGCTGGTGTGAAACACAATGAGAATTAACTCAAATCTTCCCTCTAATGTTATAGTGAAATTAACTTCCGTGAGGGAGTGATTCTTTTACTCTTACAATAATGCGAAAGGTAGGGACTTATTCTGTAATATTCTACTCCACCTTAGAGTGAATTTTATTCTACATTAATAGTATATTAATAGACATTTGTGCGGACGATGATTACTTAAGTCGTGTGATGTTTTGAAAAGTTGAAAATTGGCATTAAAGTGTCCATTTCGAGGGTAGAGTGCTTTAAAGTGAATTTAAATCACTCTATTCGTGTAGAATCAAATTTTACTCCAATACACTCAAATTTAACTCTATGAGTGTTTCACTATAAACTAAGAGTGAAATTTAACTCCAACTTTTTTAGAGTGTAATTAATTAATTTTTATGTGATCCACTGTACTTAAATTTTAAAAGTACGGTACTATACCCATATGCTACAAAACAATTGTATTGTAACAATTGATTCATGTAGAATCAAATTTTACTCCAATATACTCAAATTTAACTCTATGAGTGTTTCACTATAAACTAAGAGTGAAATTTAACTCCAACTTTTTTAGAGTGTAATTAATTAATTTTTATGTGTTCCACTGTACTTAAATTTTAAAAGTACGGTAATATACCCATATGCCACAAAACAATTGTAAACGTTTCTCTCCTCACACCGCAGAAAATACCGTCGCATCTGAAACGATAAAAATCCCCAGTGCACCATAAAAAGGTACAAGGCGGCGAAGGATAAAAACAGGTGAAAGGTCACTACGAAGCGGCGCGCATCCCATTACGTTTTCAATACAGTCGCGAGCACTCTGAATTTTTCCTATCGGTGGTGCGCGTAGGATATTGCGTCGCGGTGACGTGAGGGCGACTCAGGCGGGGGTGGAGAGCAGAGAGCGCTGGATGCTTGCAGCAGAACGGGAACGACAAGTTGAAGGCCCGTATATAGATGTCGCGCGGTCGCGCGCGCAACAAATGTAACAGTTTCAGTGCTTTTTACGGTTCCTGGGGACGCGGGAAAAAAGCAGCGCCGACTGGTTAAACAGCGCTGCGGTGACACTGGCGCTTCTCCGGGAATACAATCGTTACGTGACGTTCGGGGGAGCACCTTTTACCCTGCCCGAAGCGCTTTTACCTGTGAATAAACAGTTTTGTTGCTGAGACCTTTTGAAGTGGAAAGTAACGTTACTGAAACTCTATGACATTTTATAGTGGATGAGAAGTTGGTATTCATTAATTCCGCTGCGTTTCTGACTTTTCCAGTGCGTAATTATTGCGTAATTATACTCTTCCTCTCATTCTGATCGTATACACGCTAAAACGATTGCTTCAAACTTTAATATAGAGTCAAATATTTTTCCAATAAAGTCCATTTTTTCTTCTACAGAGTCAAAATTTGACTCTACACTGAATAGAGTGATTTCACTCTAAGGTAGAGTACATTCTGTATCTTCCTACTTAGAGTAAAGGCATCTATTGATTCCATTAAGGGAGTTAAATGAACTAAAAAAAATGATATTTTGACACCACACGCTAAATGAGCTGGAGTGAAAATTAACTCTATTAGAGTCAATTTTTCACTCCAATTTCTAGTGAAATTGACTCTCTTGATAGAGTGAAATAAAATGATTTTTTTACTCTTAAAAGGCGAAAGGTAGGTAATTAACCTTTAATATGCTACTCTACTTTAGAGTGAATTTTATTCTACTTTAAAGTTAATTTAAATCACTCTATTCATCTAGAGTAAAATTTAACTCTACGAGTGATTCACTATAAACTAAGAGTGAAATTGGACTCCAACCGTTTCAGTGTGCAATAGAGTTAATTCTTACTCTATCTCCCATCAATCGATTTAACAAGTACACTGAGAAAAATGATTAGTAAAATTTGCTAAAATAGGAAATAATCTTTACTATTTTAAAAAGTTATAAAATGTATTCACGCAGTGTAGGTCAATCACACTGAATTTTTTAAACAATATTTATTTACTTCATTGAACAGAACTGACGTACGTTAAAGCACCAAGTAAATTTTTCTTAAATATTTAAGATTTTACTTAAGTAAAAATCAGTATTTTTTCCTACAAGTCTTTAAGTAAATTATACTAACAAATTTTCTCCGTGTATAAGAAAAAAAAACGAATGATATATTTTACTATAGTAATTTTATTTCTACAAAATCTTACTAGAATCAATTAATAAATGTTACTGTAGAAAAAAATATAATCCCTGATTTTCAGTACTGACGACATAATCATGCCGACGGGCAAGTGTCTTACAAGAAACTCCCATGCAGGTTGGATACAAAGGGATCGAGCGCACGCGCGGCCTGAACGTCATTTCAGCTACATACGTAACGTCCGCATTCCGCACGCAAAATTTAGCAGCGAAGTGCGGTGGATGCTCGCGCACGCGCCGCCAAAAACGAGCAGCCAAGCTGGAACGCGGGCAAGACAGACGGCGGCCGAGAGAGCGAGAAAGAGAGAGAGAGAGAGAGAGCCGCCAGTTCGAAAAAAGCCGGGGGGTCGCGCTCGCGCGCGTGGAAGCGAGAGTGAAGGTGGTACACGCGCGCACGGGGCAAGTCCGCCCTGGGGATGAAGCGCGAGGGGGTGGAAGCGGCGCTTCTCTCTCTCTCTCTCTCGCTCGCACTCGCCCCAGGGGTGGAACTGCGGAGGGTGAAAGCGGCTGGGGCGCTGGAGGGGAGAGAGCGGCAGGATGGCCGCGGATCAATACTCTCGGGCGCGCACGCGGAAAGAGACTCGGGGAGAGAGTGAGAGAGTGAGAGAGTGAGAGAGAGAGAGAGAGAGAGAGCTCGGTCAAAACCCATTTATGGGTTTTTCTGGCCGACGCTCGCCGACGACAAAAAGTCCCCCCATGACCGGAGCTTGACCGGGCTCTCTTAATCTTCGGATACATTAAACAATGCCAGCGTGTTTGGGCAATCGTGGATAATAGAAGGAGAATGAACTAAGCAAAATTTTCGCTTTCGTCTTGCTCTTAAATGTGAGTAGGTAAAACCGAGTCATTTTCATTTGTCTTATTGATTCTCGAAAAAAATCATCATTGCTCTTTAATTTCGACAAAAAATATTGATAAAAATTAAATGCAACGAGATTTATTTAACGAAGTTTTGAATTAAGTAGCTTAAAGACAATAAAAGAAGCAGATTTTGCCGATTCCGTATACGTAAAAGTTTTAGTGCGTTTCATTGCAAAGTACATCTTGATCCAAAATACTCTCGAGACCCATCGGATCCTAAAGACTCCGTCTTACAAAAAGTCCGAAACTTACGCAGGTCTTCTCAGGGAAACGAGAAGCAGGGCCCCGGAAACAATCGCCAGTAAAAAGGAAAAACGAAGGAGCGCGGGAATGGCGCGATAGCGAGTGAAAGGATTCCCGTGCAAAGAGGGAATAATAATTGAAAAAAGGGAGGCAAACGTACAGAGAGAAGATACGCCCTTCTCTCTTTTCCGTATTAAGCCCTCGGTGCGCGGGGCACAAAGTGTACGTAACCGCGGGAATTCTAATTAAGGATTTCGCCTCCTTGAATAACAAAAGCGAGCGAAGGCCGGTCGAAAGAAAGTGCGCGTGGCGACGTGATACGCACAACCGGCGATTCCCGACTCATCTGCATAATTTCCCGTGATATCCCAGGGCTTTGACGGGCGGCCCCCGGGATCGCCCGGAATTCGCTCGGCGCTATATATACCCGGCGGCGGCGCGCGTGCCGCCGTGGAAAAATACAATTTGCGCCTTATGAAATTGTTTGAAAAGGCCGTTGCGCCCTTTTTTCAGCACGGCTATGCAAATTCCGCAACGCGCTCGAACTCGAACGAGGGACGATATGCTGGGGGCCATCCTGAAAAAAGAGCGAGACGCTTCAAAGCTTACGGTTTGAATATATATGTATACGATCGGCGCATCTGCATGATACGAACAGCTTGAAGTTATTAGTTTCGGCAATGTATTTAGCCTCTCGTGGGTAAATCTCATTACTAAGCGTCTAGGCGTCATAAATTTTTCATTAACGACTACACTGCGCCCAAACGCGTCACGACAACCGCACTTTAGCAACGACAATCGAGCGTCATTATACAGCTTGCTTGAACGAAAAATGAAAGGTTTCAAAACTCGTGTGCGAATGATGAACGAAGATGCGCCGAGGTGACACACTTTTTTCGAATGAAGCTCGCGGGCCACGGAATATCGATTCCTTCGGAGAGTGAACGCCTTTTTCCCGGCGCGCGCCCTTGCCTCTCACGTGTTCCTTCCCCCCTTTCTCCCCTTGTCACGCAGACATTCTGTCGTCGTAATTAATTTTCGAGTGCGATATGAAATTTTCAAGCGCGCACGCTCTGTCCAATTTATTTATCATGCTGCCGTTGCACCGTTAAAGCGTGAATTTTATAAAGCACCCCGCTGTACTCACAATTTTAATCGAACGTAAACAAAATTAATGAGGCATTCGGTGTCTACAATAATTTCGCCAAAAATATATGACTAATAGCAGTGCTTATTTCAAAGGGTACAATGAAGACACCCGCGCGATTGCGTGCTCGTAATGTACAAATAAAATGTTAATATATATATATTTCATACAACTGTTACCATCATTATTGGAAATATTCATGAATATGTAATTTGCGTTAACGACGACCAAAGAATCTCAAAACGTAAATGTACACTCGTAAATGAAACGCCGTAAAATTTTACCCGCCTGTAGGATATTTATTAAAGACCAAATTCACATTATTTAATACCGACGCACAGAGCAAAATCAAACAACATTTCAATGAATGAGAAGGATTAAACAATTTTCAGAGAATAATGGCTCTTCGAAACAAGTCATTGTTGAAACGGAGAAGCACCGCGAATATTCCTCCGTTCCCAGTCCCCGTGAATTACGATGGCAGAACTCGTGCAACTTCGGAATTCACGATCTCCATTTTCCCGCTCGGCTATTCCATCGACTCTCGCGGAGAATATAAATCAGCACGGTGCACAGGCGCGCGTTGATACGTAAAAGAAATCATTATAAAAAAAATTCGAGGAGACAAAAAAAAACAGAGAGAGAGATCGAAGCAAAAAATTATCTAACATACGAAAAAAAGGGAAAGGAGAAAATATAACGAGATGGACAATGCGAAGCTCACGGCGGGTAGAAAGCGAATTAATTGCTTTTTACAATTCCGCGGTGGGCGCGCGATCGAACCCCGTGGCGACTCGATATTCCGCCGAATGGACCCGGGACATTTTCAATTTCGGGGCGAAATTGAGTCGGCCGTCTTTCCAGAGCGCGAGAGAGGGGCTGGCGAAAAAAGGAACTGGAGCGAGCCCTATTTTCGTGGGCCACTCCGTTTTCGCGCGACGCTCTTCGGGACTGGCCGATTAATGACCTTTATACCCCCCGTCCTTCTCCTTTTTTTCCTCTCCCGCTCGCTCGCCCTGCTTTGTCGGCGAAATCGAACGGCCGAGCGACCCTTAATAATGGAACCGAGCGATTTCGGTTACGTAACGCGAAAGAGGATAGGACGGGGAAAATATCGGGTGCACTCTCCGACCCGATTAATTGTGATTGCATCAACGATTGCGTTGTAATCCTTTTTTTTAAGCCCTGCGCACAGTTCTTCAAAGTGAACGGATATATTATGAGTTATCTAACTTTTTTGTGATAATCAAATGAAATTGTGTTTGATCGAATGGAGCATTGGATTCTACCGTGATTTTTGTTATTAATTTTCTTTTTATTTTATTTATGTTGTTATAGCGTATATTTTTATATTGCACCTTCCGCAGTATTTATTTTTCCAATAGTTTTTAAAAGTCGTCTATATTTAGTTAATTAAACGTTCTCTCTTTGTTGCGTGAGTGACTGATGTAGGTCATCAGATTTACATCCATAAAATTTTAATTGATGGATCGTGATATTTTATTTTAATAAAATAGTTCATGGCGCTGCCCTAATTTAATGTAAAGCTTATTATATACGAATATTTCTTGATAAATCCATTTTGCTATTTATATTTTCGAAGTAAATGTATACAATGAGGAAATATAAACAAAATATAAAATAATAATTCAATTAAGCGTACGTGTACAGAAAACACATTAAACATTAAGTACAACTGAATTTAAATTAAATACACTTCATCCAACGATGTTTTATGAAGTTTATCTACAAATCCGGTAATAAATAAAATCCAAAGGAGCCCACATCCTCTAGATTTCTTTCCTCATTCACCACCGGAAGATATAGTCACAATGTCTTCATCAATCATCTACGTACCTCTTAACTTTTACAAAATCTTCTCTAAACTATTTTCAAGTCATAAATAACCATTAATAAGACACCCAATAATAAATCGATTAATTAAAAAAATTGAAAACTCCACATCCTAAAATCCCCTACGGAGATAATTAATTAAACTACACGCTAAAACGGTTAGACTCAAATTTCACTTTTAGTTTATAGTGAAACCACCCAAGAAGGTATATTTGACTCCAATAGAGTCAAGTTTGACTTTACATGAATAGAGTGATTTAAATTCACTCTAAAGTAAAGTGAATACACTCTAAAGTGGAATAACATATTACAGGTTGAGTCCCTACGGCTTTACTTATAAGAGTAAAAAAGTCTTTCCACCAAGCGAGTTAATTTCACTATAAAATTAGAGTGAAATTTTGACTCCAATGGAGTTATTTTCACTCTATTTTATTCTAGCTGATTCAGGGTGTAATACATACACTGATAGAAAAGATCCTTTGATCCGAAGCCAGTGTCTTTAATGTAAAGCCGTGCGCATTTAATATAGTCCAAAAGCGTAGGTATATAGATGTAAAGAAAAGGTGCATTAACTATTAAGCCATCCACAGGATTTTTATCAGTAAACATGATCGCGCATTAACTATTAAGAAATATTTCTTGAATGCTAATGCATACTTCTTTATTTCAAATACCATGACAAATTATTTTTTAAAGACTTTGGGTTAAAGAATCTTTTCTATCAGTGTAATACTCTTAATACTCGACTCGTAGTAGAATCCAATTAATTGCGCAAAAATTAATTACAGGCTGAGTCCCTATATTTTGCTTTACTTATAAGAGCAAAAAAATTTCTCCACCAAAGGACTTAATTTCACTATAAAATTAGAGTGAAATTTTGACTCCAATAGAGTTATTGTCAGTCTATTTTACTTCAGCTGATTTAGCGTGCGTATAATATAATACATAATACTATTCATACTCGACTCGCAGTAGAATCCGATTAATTGCGCAAAAATTAATTCGATCGAATTTTAAACCCGCGCCTCACTGAAAAGATGCCAGTCGTCGGCTGCGGCGACCTGCTATACGGGGTAGGAGAGGAAATCACGGGTGTCATTGTCGACGGTCGCTCGCGCAATTGCCCGCCTCAGCCTCAATCAGTGGCCATTGATTCTGTCTGCTGTCCGGCTGTGGCTTGGTCCCGTAACTCTCTCTCTCTCTCTCTCTCTCTCTGGTCACACTCCCTCCGCGGAAAAATCATACGATTCTTACCGGCAAATAACCACTCGATTCCCCTTCATCCATCGAAAGAACCGCACGCTTTATGTTTTTTTTTTTTATTCATTCCGCGGCGTTTGCCGTGTACCCTCGGGACACAGCGCTAAAAAATCATCCGCTTTTATTACTCGATTTCCACATTTAATTGAAAAAAAAAGCCGGTGAATTTTTTTGAAATTTCTCGTAACTTGGTGGGCGGGCATCGCTCATGACTGACGGGAGTTGCTGCGAAATTTTGCGAGCGGGAGAAAAAACGTGGGCGAGGCATACGGAGGCGGAACGCCCAAGTGCTTGTGATACGTGTCAATTAAAAAGACTACTTCGGCGGAAGTTTGCTGCAGCGCCGCTTATATCGCTCGAGTTTCGCCGGCGAGACGGCCTGGACGATTGAATTTTTCTCGATGAAGCTCACCTCCATTAAATCGCGTAATTACTCGTGTCTTCGCGGATGCGGATCGCAGGGAAAAACGAAACTTTGATTGCATCCGAGTTGTGTAATCCAGTTGTTACTCGAACTTTTTCCTCGTGAAAAAAAAATATATAAGGTCGTTAGTCTGCAAAATTGAGAAAGTCGCGTAGTAACTTTATTTTTGTCTGAAATAATTAAAGAAAAATGTGTAATCTACTCAAGGCAGGTATGAAAATTCAGTAAAAAAGTCTTTGTGTTACTTTTAATCCGTAAGATCCTTTGTCAAAATTTTTCCTCCTCAAAAGGGGTGGGTCGCGTAAATATATATCTTTTGTGAAATATTAACGACAAACTCGTTAACACTCGAGCTCTAATTAATGAGAAATTATTAAAGCGTCTAGACTGTAAGACAATGGAGAAGAGGATAACAAGGTTTTTGATTAAAGGTACGCACACGCACAAGGGCACGAGCAAAAAGCGTAAGCAAAGCTCAATTTCAAAGCTCGGCCGGCCGGGCAAACAGAAGAAAAAACGCGCAAAAGGGAATGCCGAAAAAAAAACACGAAGGAAAAATATACACCGGCCCAAAGAGGAATACATTACAGCCAACGACACACTATGCAATGAAGAACTTGTGTCTACAACGTCAAATTAGACGCACTAAAAAAATAAAAGTCACAAAAAAAGTTCATGATGTATATAAAAGCTGCAAAACAAAATAAATTGCAGTCACGAGGGAAACAATAAATGAAGAATAGCAATTAAAGTGCATCCAACAGTTGGGGGGTTGAATATTCAGCAGCGAAGTCACGAGAATGCGGCGAGCTGTCAATAGCAGATTAAGAGCGGATCCAAGTTCCAATGAAAAACAATTTTAATTCACCGACTCGAGGGTACATAGGAAGAGGGGCGCCTCTTTAAACAAACCGATCGTGCAGCCCGATGGAACTCCCGCAAATAATGCAAAATCGCACTCGTAAATTTGCGATACGCACGGGTCCCTGTGGCTTTGCGCGCGTCGGAAGCATCGACCCTAATTGTCAATCCCAGATCGCGGCAAATACGCGGGGCGACCTCCGAAGCGAAAATTCGATCTTCTCGAAGAAATCCGTCTCTTTGCGACGATCTCTCCCAGTTTTATAGACTATATACACAAAGGATATACAGCGGATGAGCCAGACATCGTTTCTTATAGCTGTGCTTTTGCGATCGTTGAACTCGAAAAAATTAGGGGTACCCTGTTAGAAATTTAATCGTAATTTAATAGCCGGAGAAATAGAAGTGGGCGAAAATAGAGACCACTTTTAACTGCATGATGAAACGCTTTTTTAAATCAGAATCTCACATTTAATGTGAATAATACTTTTTCTTGATCCCCTGGTGGAAAGTACGTAGTTTCGCCATTGTTTTCGGTGGCGAAAGATATTCTTTTAGCCACTGCTATGCATGCTTTGAGCGGTGGCTATAGGCAACTGCAGATTTTGTTAATACGTATCGTTTTGAACGTTTTGTTTAAATTTTCAATACCATTAACCTAATACATATATGTCTATAAAGAAGTGATAGACATTTTTTTTAACTTCGAATATAGATTTCGAATAGTATATTATGTACCTACCCTGTATAATAAGAAATGTAATAGATCACATGTAATTGTCGACTGAGGCGAAGCCGAGCTGAGGCTTTTTTATTATTATACAGGGAACAGATATTTATACTATTTTTCTGCTCGATGATGCGGTAACTTCATTTCGCGGAGGGCCCGAAAGTGATAATAATTGTACATTCAATAACTGTTTATTTATGTTTAATTCCTCAAACAATAAATAATAAAATGAATTACTTGTTATTTTATTGAATGTATTTATTAAAACTATACGCCTGATTTTTTTGATGCCACCCCCCCTCCCCCCGACCAGCAGCACTCGCTGCATCGTGCCGTAAATATCGGGGCGGGCATCGAAATAAACTCACTCACGCTAACGAATTATATTCTATTGAAACGTAGCGTACTTTCGACCAGGGGATCAAGAAAAATAGTATACGCCAACTTCACGCCTTTCGGGGATCCTCTTCGCTTCGGGCGGAACTTCAACTTTCGCTATTTTTTAAAAACGATTAGAAGCTAGTATTTATCCAATACTTTTCATTCCAATAAATATGCGAATGCTTTAAAAAAAAGCGTTTCATCTACGATTAAAAACAAGCCATTTGTGCAAATCATTTCTTAGTTTCGTGTCCATTTGAACTAAAAGGATTTCTAGCGGGATATGTTCCTTTAATTAAGCGCTTTACTGTTATTTTAGCGGATCACGTCAGGCTGTGCATCGATTAATTTATTGCTAATTTCCGTAGAGTGGAAATATTTACGAGCGCGATGCATTTGAATTTGCGAAGAAAAATGTAAAGCGTGCACTTGGGATTCTTTCCTTTATTTAGAGAGGACGAGCAACCATTAATTTTGTCATTTTGGTTGGGCGAACGAGCGTTTTTATGTTTTTTGCTTCTTTGCCCGTACAGCACGTGTAATTAGTCATAATTAGAGCTTTAGAAATTTAAAGCACGAAAAAGAGAGTACAAAATTGTGACGTCGTATACAATATTTTAAATCATCCATTTTTTTTCGCCAAGTGCTTATAAAAGGAAAAGTTTAATCTGATTTTACTTCCGCCGTTAACTTTTATTAATTAATAGTTTTTAATTTGAACGATTACGACAAAAAAAAATTGTTCGGCAAATTTTTTTTCTTTATCCTCGCCTTTCCACGCATAATGAAAACTTGCAAATGATCAATTTTAAATTGGCAAGAGGACCAGGAAACTTTCTAACTAGAACAGAAACTTAATGAAGAAAATTATTGGAGTTAAAATACCATTTCGTTTAAATTGACGAAGGTAGGAAATAAAAATTTCTGTAGCATTTTACCCACGACAAATTAGAAAAGCTCTAGAGTTGCGTAACAATGGGAATCAATTGATTTTCTCAGAAGAAATTGAATTATCCACTAACATTTTCAATTATGAATTGAAAATTCCAGAAATATGTTCTTATTTTTAACATAGCATTATTCTTTATCTTCTAAAATTGAATTAATGAAACTTTAAAAAAATTAGTGAATGATGCTCCACTAATATCTAAATCGTGAAGCTCTTTCCACTAATTTTCAGTGAAAATTCACTAATTACAGTAGTTTTTCACTAATTCAACTTTAGATAGTATATTCTACAAATTATTTCTAATGTAACTAGAATTCATTAGCTAATAATTTAACGTCCGTTGACTCTATTGAACAATTTAAAGCCTTGTTACGCTCTTTTACTTGTATTTTTTAGTTTACAGTAAATAGTTTCAGTGTAATTTAAGTATTATGAATAAATAAATAAATATGAAAATCACGGAGCCCCTGCTTATTGCAACAAAATGATACATAAAAAATCATTATCTTACTTTCAATCGACTATATTCTTGATTAACATACACATACATAAATAAAAAATGCGACAAACAAGTGAACTTTCTGAAACTCCAGCAACGCCTCGAACATGTCACGGGGTGCACGGAGAGAAATATTATAGTAAAAATTACTATGTTCCATCACTTTTAAAGTTTTAGTATAAATTCCATACTAAACTTATGAATTTTTACCCTAAGCTGTGGAAAGAATTGGACGACTAGGTTTAGAGTGAAACTTCACTGTAAACTAATGTAATCATGTCACACTAACAAATTCTACTCAATTTTAAATTTGTCTCCAATAGAGTAATCTACATGACTTCTCTACATGAATACAGTGATTTAAATTTACCTTAAAGTTCAGTAAAATTTACTTTCACTCTAAGGAGAGTAGAATATTACGTTTTACAGTAGAATATTAACTTTTACTTTACTTAAGAGTAAAAAAATCACTCTATATTTCACTCTATCTAGGGAGCTAATTTCACTATAGCATTAGAGTGAAATTTTGACTCTAATAGAATCAATTTCCCTCTATTTCGCTCCAGTTGAGTTAGCGTGTACATAGTTATATACTCTTTTATTAGTATAAACCATAGTAAACATTGTCATGTATATAAAAGTCGTCATAAGTTGAGTATATCCCACTGTTCCTATGCAACATAGTAGTTTTTCCTACAACATTTCTGTTCGTGTGTGTTATGCGGGCGTCAGTGCGTCCACTTCTCACGGACGCGCGGACGTCAGCCTCTTGTCCCGGTGCTCGCCCGGAGAGAAGAAGCGGAAGCGACTCGTTGCCGGCAATTTAAAGCGAGAGCCTTACGTCGCGCTTACCTCGCGGGCGGTGCGCGGGACTCGCCGAAGGCGAGACGGATCAGCCGACGCACTTGTTGCGTCACGCGATAAGGGGCCGGCCGGCGCGACTATCGCCGCTCGCCGGATGACTGTTGCCCTCCGGGTTCCCGGATGCGAATCCCCGCGCGCGCGCACGCGCTTCCGCTCCCCCGCGCTTCTTCACGCTCGGCTAGGGCGAGCCGCGGAATCGCGACGGCGATAGTTTCCAGGGCGCCGCAAACTTTCTGCCGACGAGCGAACTTGCCTCGAGGTGCCGGATGTTCGGGACTTGGGCTACTCGACAGAGTGACAGGCGGACTTTTGTTTGAAATTGGATGGGAAGGAAGTCGCTCGTTTTTAGATTTAGATGTGAATTTTATCGCGATGCTTCCTCTCCGCTCTCTCGCAAGGACACTTAAATGTGACCTTTTGTTCTCCAACAGTTTTTTTTTTTTACGACGATGTTTGATGCGCTTTAAACGACCTTCGTAATTTGTTTTGTTAAGTCAACTAGCCTAATTAGAAGATTGTCGCCAAGGCGGCGACGTCTCCTAAAGTGGAGAAAGAAAGCGGGGAATTCTAAACGCTTCGGAAAAAGAGAATTTCTCCGTTTCTGCTGCGGTCACGGCCGCATCCGCACTTTGTTAAATAGTTGCACAAAGACACTCGTAAAAGCTCGCTCGCTTTCGACCGAAAGAAAGAGAAAAAGTACGACCGCAGATTTCGAAACAATTCGCCACGCGAGTCACTTTCTACAAACCGAAACACTTCTTTTTATCGCGTGCACTTGCTTGACTCAGACGACTTGTGTACAAAAATACTTGAATAATAACCCGATTATTTAAATATTCAATTGCAGGGATACTTAAATTAGTAGATAAAATTATACTATAATAGTAGGCGTGTTTATGGGTCATTAAGATAAATGACATACAAGTGCACTAACCCATTATCTTTTTTTTTAAGTGACGTAATAAAACAATAGACCAGTCGGCAATAAAAGTGGCAAAGGGACGTTTACAGCGGGACCAATTTTAGATTCGCACCGTAGCGTGAAACTCGTCTGTCAGCGCATATTTCGGCTTGCGCCGGAAGTGACTTTTTTTAATTTTGGCGTGAGCGCGGATAAGCGAACAGTGGCCGACCCAGTTATAGTGCACTGGACTGCCGTTAACTTTTTTCTGGTATTCCGGTCACGAGCGACATTGATTTTCCGATGACACTCTAATTGCACGCGCCGAACAATTTGAATTATTGTCTTCGCGAGCGATTCTTTTCCATTCCATTTCGTTACGCTTGATTTTCTTTTTCGACGAATGGCCCTTTCAGTGCTTGTGAGGCTAGATGCTTGACCTAATTTTATTGTAAACTTATTTGTTTATTTAACTTAGAATACGGAATTGCCGTGTAAATCTGAAAATGTGAAATTCACTTGGAAAATGTGAATAGTGACATTTATTACACAGAAATCCGTCGACATGCTAAATGTGTGAACAATTTTTCACATAAAATACGTCACTATTCACATTTTCTAAGTGAAATCCACATTTTTATCTCGTTTAGATATATACTAATAAGTAGAAATACTTATTCACACAATTTTTCTTCGGGAAATCGAATATTGTTAATTCTAATTTAATTATTATATTAATATTTTACACTGGAGTGAATATAGAACAATGTAATTCAATATAATTGATTTTAGTTAAATTCAATTCAATCAAACACGTGTATTTTATTATTTTTGAAAATAAAAAATTGCATTGATTAAAATGATTTTTAAGGTATACCTTTCAAACAATATCCATTGTCCGTTAAGTATAAATTCCATAATTGAAAAACTATTCATTCATTGACACAATATACATTACCTTCGGCACATAATTAACCCAAAAACATAAGAAAAAATAATAAATAAAACCACTCGGAATGAAAAATCTAAGTATTTTACTAGAATCCATATGATTGTAATTTAGGAAAAGTTCCTTGTACTATTATAGTATAATTTCATACTTCTAAAGTTTTTATACATACTTTTAATGTGTTTAGTACAATCTTCTAAGATATAAATTATATTATAGTATAATAGAAAGGTGTACATATAAATATAATTTATTCACACACACGGAGAGAAATGTTATAGTACAAATTACTATGTTCTGTAGGAACAATGGGACATACTCGACCTATGATGATTTTTACTATAAAACATACTAAAATCTATGTTATCTAAATGCTATGTACATAGGAATTTTTAGTATGTTTTATAGTAAAAATCATCATAAGTCGAGTATGTCCCATTGTTCCTACAGAATATAGTAATTTTTACTATAATATTTCTCTTCGTGTAGAAATAAAGTATGTGTATGGTCCTCCAGGAGCAGAAACGCTATAGAACTGTAGTATAGATGCTTTCCACCTCCCGTTCTAAAGCTTCCATAGCTTTATACTAGCTCTGCAGCTATGCCATTTTTCGAATTGCGGCACTTGAAAAAAAAACGTAAACCGTCAACTTCCACGGCGTTCACACTATTTTCCGATGTTGCTGATAGAATCGTCTTATAGGCTGCTTACTTTTTGAATATGAAAAGACGTCTACTTTAAAAGCTCAAAATCCATGATTATTTACATGAATTTTCATACTAATAAAGTAACGCTGGTGAATAAACTCTACTAGTACCCCCATTCTTACTATAAAAGTTAGATTTTTCTTTCCGAACACCGGGAAGGATACCCCCGCCACTCACCGATTCTCAACAATCCACTCCAAATAACAGCGACGATCCACACGGCCCAAACCAGTAGCCCGGTCCCAGCCTTGGTGACGAACTCGCGCACCACCCGCGCCTTACCAACCATCCTCGTCGCCTCAGGCGCCGCGGAGGTTCGCGTCACCCCGACGACCAGCGGCGCACGCGGCACTCTACTAAAACGGCCGGCAAGCCGCAACTAATCTAAGCAGTCCGTCGGGCCCACATTTCGCCTCAACGTATAATAACAATGACGTCCGAGGAGAGTCCGCCGCGTATGAATTACGGGGAGTGCGAGCCGGAGGGGGGGCCTCCTTCTGTACGCGATATATCGGGGACGACGCGTGACCGCCACTCGCGCGTCGCGTCATAGGCTCTTCGACCCACAGGCTATATTTTGCTTCGGCGGAGAATTTGCCGAACCATTATCGCCGAGTGCAGCTGCTGCAAGTGTCGAACGGTGTTTCAACTTAATACTCATTTTCTTCTTTTTTTTTTAATTAATTAGAAACTTTTGTGGCACACTGTAAATAGAATTTTATTTGAAACGTATTTACGGTTCCTTTGAGGCAACAAAAAAAATCATTGTTCGAATCAAATGTTCACTAACTAATTTCTTATACATTCGATTAAAACAATAAATTTCGTTGTCTAAAAAAAAGGATAAAAGAAGGATCGTTAATTTTTCTAGAAAACAATGATGACAGTTCATTGCGTTTTACAGTCTACTTAGAAAAGCAGTATCAATTTCAAAGTTTGGTTTTACATCGATCGGCAGATCGACCGAAAGGATAAACCGCGAGCAAAGAAATGTGTATCGGCAAAAGAGCCACCGAACCGCAAAATTGGATACTTAAAGCGAAAGTATTGTAAGCGCTGTAAGATATAAGAATTAAGAAAGACTATATACACGTGGTTTCTTTCGCTCGCCTTTTATTTACCTTGCGGTTATCATCCCCCTTTTTCATCCTCGTCCTCCGCTTGCCCCCGTATAAGCACGCCGTATTAATTACCCCTGGGTTAACCGGTAATTAAAAGCGTAATCGCAAAAAATTGCTTCATACTGCAACCTAACAAAGCTGCGCTAATTCCAACATCACGACTTTATTACACGGTTCTAATAAGTTTCTAAGTGATATATTTTCAAAATTGAAAAACTTCCACTTGACTCACGTCTATACTTTTATTTTATCTTTTACATGAGAATTCGGTTCTTTCATGAAAAATTCTTCTGGATTTCATTATATAATCGACACGTATTTTTTCTTTTTTAAATTTAATGATTCTAGCAAAGATAGCACACGTGGACAATTTGTGTAATATCACAATTACGCAAAGTATAGATATATCACCGTCGGTCAACTGTCATGACGTCATTGTTGCTTTAAATTTTAATATGTTTCACCTTTGTTAATAAACGTTAAAATGAAAAAAGGAAAAAATACCTGGCTATTATTTTTTAACATTTTTCTTGACGGACTAAATTGAATTTTTCACGAAAAAAAAAAAAAAACATATTCGAGTGAAACACGCTGAAAAGTTTCATTAAAAATAAATATATATTTCAGTGTACACAATGGAGATGTTCCAGGAACGCTGTTAATTAAATAAATCCAGAACTAATTATTAAATTCTTCGTAAATGAAAAACCATTAAATATCAATTACTGAACAATAATAAATTACCCAAACACTCAGAAACAAAGAACTTAAAATAATAAAAATTAGACGAAGCAAAAGCACACGCTAAATCAGCTAGATGCAAATTATCACTCTAATTTTTAGTGAATTTAACTCCCACACAGTTAAAAATCCATTCAATTCTAAACATAATTTTTGTATATGTATCTTTAAATTACATAAAGATTATGTTTTATTTTGACTGCTCCAGCAAACTACACAAATAATTGGTAAAAATTCATTTTAACGCAATAACTACACTAAATTGTACATCGCCAGAAAGTGCACAAATATTTTGTTAATTTCATATGCATTCTTGTATGCGTTATAAAGTCTATAAAATATTCAAATGTACATAATGAAAGTACTAAAATTTTATGTAGGGCCCAAGTACACACAAAATTTTCAATTGTTCATAATGGAGTGAAGTAGAGTGAAGTAGAGTAATTTTTAACTCTGAAGTCTACTTTTGCTCTAGCGAAAGATAGAAAAATAACCTGTAATATTCTTGAAAAAGTGCGCGGGATTGTAGGCACTTATCACGGCGAAACTCAATCCAACGTGACTGTTTAAACAAATAAATATATTTCGGACTCTGTTCAAATTAAAAGCAACTATGTAGTAATACAACAATTATAAGTTTACATTTTTGTGCGACGCGAGAGGATCTCGAGCTCTCTGTGTTATACTTATTAAAAACTATTATTACATTGTTCCTCCTGAACAATTCTATTCTACCTTAGAGTGAAATTAAATCACTCTGTTCATGCAGCGTAAAATTAAACCACCCTACTCACGTACAAAGTCCAGTTAAATCACTCTATTCGTGCAGTGTCAAATTTTAGACTCTATTAGCGGTTTCGGTATAAACTAAAAGTGAAATTCCACTCCAAGCATTTTAGCGTGCAAATTCCAAATTCATTGAGTCGTTATACGTGAAGTATCTTACCTCGTCACTACATGAAGAGGTCGTCGGTCTCCTGCGGTGTATGCGCTGCGGGCAGGAGGTCCAAGTCGTCGCGCGACCGCGCACCTGTGCCGCCGACACTTTTGAGGGGGCAAGACGCGTGTTTCAGGGGTTGCCAGGCCAACCGCGGCTCGATTTCACCACCTCGCGCACACACAGCGAAAGAGAGACAGAGACAGAGAGAAACGCGTGCACTAGTATATCGCGCGGCGTCGCCCGCGAGATCGCCCGACTCGCCCTGCGCCGGTACTGAGCCGCCCCCGCGGTCGTCCTCTCCCGCCTCCCCCACCCCCTGCGATCGTTACGCTGCCGCCTTCCGCAGGAATGCACGCGAAAGGCGCGCCGCCGCCTGGTCCCTCCGGCGTCCTTCGTCCTCGACCTCTCGGGAACCAGCTCTCGGACCTGCAATAATGAGCAAATTTTCCAGATTTTAGCTGGGTCTTTCAAAGTTTCGTCGATTTTTTTTTATTCAACCGCTAATTAATAATTTGCTGAAGCTGGAGAAGTAAAAATTTATACCGGAATGAATAGCGATTTATTTATTCCATGAGTGCAGTAAAATGTTGTCCATTTAATTATTTTAATAAACCCGACGGTATATACTGCATTATAACCAATTTTAAGGATAATAATTTAATTAGCTTATTATAATTAAATCGATATTTATAAATATTCCTTTATAAATGATTCATTATGCAGCGTGTATATTTTTTAAAATAACTTCTCGTTCGATGATTCGCCATTTATTAATGAGTGTAATTTTAATATGCAAATAAATGATTGTAGAATTGTCGGTTCGATGAAAATTTACTGAAAGAAAGCATTCCTAAAGGCAGTCAGCCATGAATTGTGCATTGTGCACAACGTCGGAATTTCTTTTCAGTATCCATTACGCCTTGGTCTTTAGATCGCCATCTCTGATTATCCTAAATACAAGCCTCGCATATGCACTTGCTGCTCGTGTGCCTTGTTATGTAATTTAAAAAAATAAAGGAAGAAAAAAATTGCCGCTGATCGTTTAAAAATGCTGTAAGTACTGCCACTGAAGGGCCACCAGCAAATTAAACAAGCTTTTAAACAAAAAAAATCACGGACTTTTAACAATGAATTTAAAACTCTGTAGAGTTTACTCGCGTGTAACCAATATTGAGGCAAATAAATAAAATTTATTTATTCAATAAAGTAAAGAAAAAAACGCATTTGTTCACTTTAAAAGTTGATGAAAATAAAGAGCAACATTCACAAAGTTATAATAAAAGTCTACGAGTAGCGCAAAAAAGGACATACTGCCTCTACCGACAAACCCATTGTCGACTCTCCATCCTCATAGCGGTCCTCCTCCTCCCCCCCCCCCTCTTGTCCCGCAGGACTAAGAAACGAACCGGAGAAAGGGGTCTTTTCCCCTTGCAGCGCGGAAGAACAGCGAGAGCGAACTAATTTGTTGAGTGCGCGAGTCGCGGGGTACTTTCGGGGAGCTGCGTACACTCTTTTTTCCCCTTTGTCCCTTCTACCCCCGCTCTTCGAGGTGGGCGAACATAAGGCGAGCTTCCGGGCCGGCGATGGCCCCTAATAACATTCCGCCCTCATCGTCCGTGAAATATTCACGGGGAGCATCAAGACACGCAGCCTCTGTACCTGCGCGTAATTTCCGCGGCTCCTATATACGGATTAAATGGCCCGACCCCAGCGAGCGATGTTTGACCAACGCACATACGCATTTTGAATGTTAACGAAGCGAATGGACAAGATGCACGATCAGATAAATAAAAATTTGATGAGTTAGTAATTTAATACATCCTTATCATATTATTAAAAAAAAGTATATTTAATAAATTAAGAAGATTATGGAATACCCTACCACTACCGTTATCATCTTGTGATTCAATTGGTGTATTTAAAAGTAGATATAGAAATATCTCAAGGAAATTTAACTAATTAATTAGTCTGCGTTAAATATTAATTACATATTACAAGTGTAATTGTTATACACATTCTTAAGTTGTTTCTTCAATTCATTATTTTGTATTATCTTACACTAGTTTAAGTTTTCCATATTTTGTATTTATGATTGTACATATTTGTACGTTAAGGACTTTGGTCCGTTGAAGTTTGAATAAATAAATATGTACAAAAATAAGTAGCAGAAGAGCTTCCGAAATTTATCAGATCGAAAAATCTCTGTTAGTTCAAAAGTGTATGTTATAAAATATTGATAAAATATTACGTAAGCAATGTATACATAAATCATCAGGTATTTATAGTCTATATTTTTCTAATTAAACAATGCATTTTTGTTACTAACGTAAGTAAAATTCAAAAGTACGGTACTATTATTTTGGATTAAAAATTATTCTACATAATTTTAGTAAAAGTCTATTACCCGGAGGATACGTTCAATGTATTTAGATTATTTATATATATATATATTTTTTTTTTTATAATTTATTATTTCTTTACCATATATGTGAATCATGCAATTTTTAAAGTACAATACACGCGTTCGCAGTATTTGACATGTGTAGTTATTACCGTAATACAGGCTACATCGACACGAACTTATTTCAAATATCGCATTTCGAAGGAATCATTCTCATGACCTATTGAGCCAAATTGCATTCCCATTTTTATTTCTCCGACCGCGAGTGTGGCTTTCGAGTCACGTTCCAAAAAAAAACATTCATTCCATCACGTGTGTCTATCGTAAAACGAAGAAAGTGACGCGAAAAGAATTTCTATGAGAAGGTGCAGTCCATTCTAACTCCACTTTAATTATGTCGTTACGGTGTACACGCTAAAACAGTTGGAGCCAAATTTCACTCTTAGTGTATAGTGAAACTACTCTTGACTCCAATAGAGTCAAATTTTACTCCAATACACGGAGAGAAAAATTCTGGTATGTTACTATAATGTTTTGTAATGCAGGAATGGATAAATAAAAAAGTTCTCTAGATGTATAGTAAAATTTGCTAGTCTTACAGTAAATTTTGCTGAACTTGTAGTAAATTTTACTTAAGTAAAATTGTTAAAGAATTGCTCAACTATTATTAGTAATAGTTTAATTTAAGTAATATAAAGCTCCGTTACTTAGAGTAGAATATTAGCAGTTATGTACCTACTTTTCGCTGTACTTAAGAATCAAAAAATCATTCTATTTCATTTAAGACAATTTAAATTAGTATTAGTTAGTTTTCAAGTCTTATACCAATCTATGTACAAGTAACATAAACTACCTTCTTTATAGGATTTACTCTTTGTATTTTTTTTTTATTTGATATATAAAAATAATGTCACTGCATCAAGCGAGTTATTTATACATATAATTCAGTACCAAATGAACTCAAAAATATAGAGAGCAGTGATTGTACTATAAAAAAGAGGCTAAAAATGAATTAATATGAATAGATGAGATAATAAAAAAATATACATTTACAATAACTATTATCTACATAATGTTATTGTGCAATAGTCAGTATATAAGTTAGTAAGTAAGTTTTAGTTTTTAAGTCCATTCTTTGTACCAGACCTACGCTCAGGTAATTAATTTACCTATACTAGGATTACGATGCAATTTTATGATTTAAATAAATAAATAAAAATTCACTATAAAATTAGAGTGAAAATTTGACTTCAATAAAATTAATTTTCACTCTATTTCATTGCAGCTGATTTACAATACATTAAATATAAACCTCGACAAAAAACAAGTAAAGTTAAACCCGACGACTTGGCGGTCACGAGTAAAAATCGGCGAACGCGCGTAGCACGGAGAAAGTCGCGTTATACACTGCTCCGGGGTTACATTATTACTTGCGGACTAGACTCCATTGTGGCTGTACATAGGGATACCGCGCGAGAGGGACAGAATAGCCGAGGTCGAGCGGATATCGAGTAACGATTGGGGGATCGGCGGGACAACCGATAGCCCGGCCTCCGCATCTCGGACTGTTACACGCGGCGCAAGAAATTTCAGAGGGATTTGAAATACGAGATTTCTACGCGCGCCCACGAAAAATCCCTAAAAAGTGGCTACTACCTATATACATTCGCGGCGTTGCGGCGTCGATGTAACGCTCGACAATTAGGCGCTTTGATTGTTTCCTTTAATTTCATGTCCTTTACACGGAGAGAAATGTTGTAGTAAAAATTACTACCTTCCGTAGGAACAATGGGATATACTCGGCCTATGACGATTTTTACTATAAAACGTACTAAAAATTCCTATTTATATAGTAGAAATTGCTATGTATAAACTTAATAAAAATTGCTATTATTGTTAAGAAAGAAGGGACAGTCTTAACAGGCTAAAATTTTTTGTATGAAAAATAGTAATCTTTAGTAAGTAAATTGTAAAAATTACTATTTTAATAATAAAAATTGCTATTTTGACTACTGATAATTAGTATTTTTCATACTAAAATTTCTCGCTTATCAAGACTGTCACTCCTTTCCTAATCGCAATAGCAATTTTTATTAAGTTTTTTCTCTCGGTGTAGGAATTTTTAGGATTCTTTATAGTAAAAATTTTCATAAGTTGAGTATATCCTATTGTTCCTACGGAACACAGTAATTTTTACTTTAACATTTTTCTCCCTGTACGTATCTCAGTTTAAAAAGAAATAGGAATATCCCTTGTAAATAATTTACACACTCGTTTAATAATTATTTTATAATATTTAATGATTATTTCATCGATGCATTTAAAAAATGAAAACAACAATTTTCTTTGTTTCTTAAAAATGAGCTATTAAATACCCATCGACACATTTTTAAATAGTTTCGAAAAGAAAAAACTTTGAAGTATTTGAGAAAGAAAAATTAAATGATGTGACAGTGCTCCTCAAGCCTCCATGCTACACTTCAAGTCGGTATATACATATGTGCGAGGTTAAATTAGCGTGAAATTTCTGCTCTCGGCGTTTCCTGGAATTCGCCGCGCGACATCGCAAAATCTCTATCTACTACGTACACGCTCATCGTGCGATTCTTGCACGTTCTACTTTCGGACGGACTTTTTTTTTCTCACCACACCTCCGTAACTGCCTATACATTTTTCCGTGACGCCGTTATTATCTTCGTTTTCCTCAAAATAGCCCGCGTCATTTTTTTTAATGCAATGCACAAAATCCCTAATATATCGAATGTTATAGCATTGCACAACGAATCGACCGAGAAGAAAAAACAATAAGCACAGAACACAAAAGTGTTGAATGAAGTCTTTGGAACGGACTTTTATTTCTCACCACACCTCCGTAACTTCCTGCATTTTTCCGCGACACCGATATTATCTCCATTTTCTTCGAACTACTCAGGGCATTTATTAATCCAAAGCACACGGTAAATCAGAAGAATTGAGATAGAGTGAGAATTAACTAAAAATTGTAGTCAAATATTTCGCTCTAATTTTTTAGTGAAATTAACTCCTTTGATGGAGTGAAGTAGAGTGATTTTTTGACTCTTACGTAGACTGAAAGGTAAAAGGCTTAACCTATAATATGCTACTCTAACTTAGAGTGAATTTAAATCACTTCAAAAGAGCACAAATTAACTCTAAGCGTTTCACTATAAGCCAAGAGTGAAATTTCACTCTAACCTTTATAACTTACGAAAAAAAAAAACAAATAAGCATGAAATACAAAAGTGTTGAACAAAATCTTTCGGACAAACATTTTGATTCTAATTTCCTGCATTTTTCCTCCACACCGATATTACCTCCTCTATTGAAAGGATCTTATAAAACTCAATAAAGTGATGCAAAAACCGCATAAAACCTGATAAATAATTTATCAGATTTTATAAATTTTCTACATTTTTATAGTATTTTACAAGATATTTTCCACGGGGTCCATTTTCCTCGAACTATCTATGGGGTTTTTAAATCCAATTCATAAAAGTCTCCAATATACCTAATGCTACCGCACTACACTCCGAAGCTGCCGAGAAGAAAAAGAAACAATAAGAACACAGCACAAAAGCGTTGAACGAAAATTCAGAGATAAAATACGCGGGCACGGAACTTCAAAGCCTTGCAATATCGTCTCCACTTCCTTTCCGCAATCTTACCCTTATCTCGCTCAGTGTATTTACCCGCCAACAGTGACTCACGCCGCGAGGGAAAAAAAGGAAGCGCCTCTCCCCCGACGGCGCCCTTCCAGGAATCACCCGCATTCTCGCGACCCTCCCCTCAAGCGCCCGCCGATCAAAACATTCGCACCACCTCTTACCCCACTTACCGAGTCGCCTCGTCCCGCGCGCACCGCAGATTCTATATAACTTCCCACCTCCGCGTATTTTCTCACCTTCCGAATATCACCTCCTCCTCCTCCTCCTCCTCGAGTCCTCGGCAGGGCAGTGGCAAAGCTCCGCAAAGCTCCGACGACCGCGCGGCAGGAAGTAACAGCGCTGCCGATCACACTCGACGCGCGCGATATGCGACCGCGAGCTTGAGAAAAACTTACGGGAGATGGAGTTGTGGGTATACGGGGCACACGGAGGTACGGCGCGCGCGCGCCCGGTGGTCGCTCGTCGACTGCTGGGCCGGAGCTTTTCCGCTCGGCGGCAATGGCGCCGCGGGCGCAGCGCAGCCCCGGCCCGAGCCCGCGCCTGCGCGCCGCGCCGCACCGCACCGCCGCCGCGGCAACCCCCGCGAGACTTTTTTTCGGGGGTTGCCCCATTAATGCCGCCTCACCCCACTCTGCTCTCTTATTCCGACCCCCTCTTCGTTCCCGCGCCACTGGCTGCTTGTCGTTCTTCGCGGGAAAAATCAAGGGATGGTTTTTCGCGAGCTGCACCGGTTGCTTTCTGCTTTCTACCGCGAGCAACTTTTTTAACGGGGTGTTTTTGAAAAATTTTTAATACTTCTACTTCGGTAAAATCAAGCAGTTGCATAAATCAGTTATTTTATATTAATTAGTAATTATTTATGAAAGCTTGAAATTTATGTAAAATTGATGCAAATATTAAATTGGTACTTGATTTGTTATGAGATTTTGATCTAGAGCAACATTAACAACGAATTTTTGAAAATTTTTTAATATTTTTCTTCAATAAAAACAAATAATTGTATAAGCCAATTACTTTATGTCAATTAAAAAGACAGTAATTATTTATGAAAGCTTGAAATTTACTCAAAATTGATGCAAATATAAAATTAGTACTTGGTTTGTTATAAGATTTTGATCTAGAGCAACTTTTTTAACAGTGTATTTTTGAAAATTTTTTAATATTTTTTTTTAATAAAAGCAAATAATTGAATAAATCAATTATTTTATATTAATTAAAGACAGTAATTATTTATAAAAGCTTAAAGTTTACTCAAAATTGATGCAAATGTTAAATTAGTATACGGTTTATTATCAACAACATGTAAAAAATATTATTTACAAATAACATTTGGTAGAAAAATGCTACTCATTTAAGTAAAATGTCATCTTTAAGGACTAGTCTGGGAAATTTCACAACGTCTTCAATCCACTTGGCTACTCCAAGTAGTCTTTCCTCACAGAGATTAGGAGCCATAAGCTGCAAGGATAATGGTAAACCTCTCCTAGATAACTTTATGGGTATACTGACTGCTGGTATTCCGGCCATATTGGCAGATTGAGTGCAAAAGTCTTGAATGGAGCACTGAGTTTGGTTGTCTTCACTAACGAAATCATGATAGGAAGGTGCATCGCTCAAGGTTGTAGGAGTTAATAACAGGTCGATTCCAGAATGCCAGACCTTGTCAAAATCTTCAGAGATCAGTCTTCTAACTTTCATGGCCCTCACAAAGTAATCTTCATAATTTTCTGTGAGTAAAAAGTAATTTCCAGCAAGGATACGACTACGGACGACGTCGTTAAATGCTTTACTCCTTGTCTTAGCGTATAATTCTTCAGTGGATGAAGTTTCATCGGCTCTGTACCCATATTCCAATCCATCGTATCGAGCCATATTACTGGCAACTTCACACTGATTTAATACAGAGTAGCAGACAATGGAGTATTCAGTATGCGGTAAAGAAACTGGAAATATTCGAGCTCCTGCTTCTTGCAGTAATTGACTTACTTCTCTCCAATTCGAATCTACTTCTTCAGTTAATGCAGAGCAACTGTATTCCTTTGGAATACCTATTCTTAGACCACTAACATCTATTGGTACTGGCAATTCAAAAGGAATATATGGTGATTTTATAGTAGTAGAATCTTCAGGATCTGGTCCAGCTATTGCATTAAGAATTGTAACAGCATCGTCTACAGTTCTTGTCAATATTCCTGGAACATCCATTGAATTAACTAAAGGTATGAGACCATGTCGAGAAACTAATCCGTAGGTTGGCTTCAAACCAACAAGGCCACAATATGAAGCTGGATTGCGAGTGGAACCACCTGAGTCTGAACCAATAGCAGGCAAAAGATGAACCAGTTGATACAGCAATTGCTGAACCTCCACTGCTACCTCCTGTAAATAATTGTAATAATAATAAATTGATAAACAATTTTCATATTCTTTAAAAAGAAGTATAACTAAAAATATACCTGCTATGTGCCAGTTATCTGTTTTAAATAATCCTTCACTAAACTGCATTTCTTCATCATGAAAATAATCATCAAATGTATAATTTTTCATTATATCAGAGCCCCATAAATTTTTTGATGGACCATAGTAAGAGTCTACAGTCCCAGCACCCATTGCAAACTGGTCTAAATTTGTTTTTCCAATTAATACAGTACCGCATTCTTTCAATTTTTTGTAAACAGTAGCATCGTACCCAGGTACAAAATTTGCCAACATCTGAGAAGCACAACTCGTTAGTTGATTAGCTGTGCAAAAATTATCTTTCATCGAGATAGGAATACCATCAAGGCACCCCAACAATGCATCGCTCTTCTGTCTTTCGTCAGAATCATTTGCCTGCTTTTCAGCAAGTTCACTGGTCACCGTTATGAATGCATTCAATGGATTGGTAACGGCAGTCAGTTTCAGAGCTGCTTTAGCCAGTTCCGAAGGTCGAATCTCGCCAGAGGCGATTTTCTGACTCACTACCCTTATAGGGGAGGTAAGAACGTTATTCATTTTTATCTACAACAAACAAAAGACACTTTGAGGTAAATAACCTCCTTATCTGCTAAGAAATGCTCGGCAAAATACTCTACTATCAAAATTACATTACTCACATGGGTTATTGCAATCCTTGAGACATGCTGCTCGGCACAGTTAAACAAACTACAATCGTTCAACGAGCGACATTTGTATTTATATAATTGTGCCAATTAAATGTAAAAAAAGCACATTATTGATTGTTTTTTGTAAAAAGAACCGGTGCCGAGTTCGGCGAACAGCTGGCGCTTCCACACTACGCCGCCCAGGGGGCACTGGCATCGATTGCAAGAAAACAGCTGTTCCCGATGCAACTGCAAATTGCATTCACAAGCGCGACTGCGCCAAGTACTTAATTTCTAATACAATCTGCAGTCACGCGGATTTTTTTATTAATATTATTTTTGATTATTTATGATACTCTTACTGAAATTTCAGCAAGAAGAAACTATAAATATTTCGTAGCTCGCATCTTGATTTATATGCAAATGATTTATATATAAATCATCATCAAGATATTAAAAAAAAACAGTCAAATACGTTTTGCCTTTGTGACGAGGGCTTAACCTTCAAAGCGCATATGTGCATTACAATTTGCAGCCCGCACAAAACGGTGCACTCCATCAGGGCTTTCCACGCGTTAACTAAAAAAATCGCATTCTCGAACAACGCAGCACCTCAAAATATCTCGCTGACTCGAACAAAGAAGAGAAAGCGAAGCAAAGAAGCGTTTTCCGCGCATCGAAAAAGGAACAGGTTAGATTCGCAGGGTCGTTCATTACAGGAGCAGCTGCACGGTGCAGCGTTCGGGGGGGCCGCGGGGATAAGCGCACCGTGCATCGCAGTGGAGCCTTCGGCCGCCAGAGAGAGAAGGAGCGAGTCAGCGAGCGGCGACCTGTCAATACTTTGTGGCGTCGTCGACGGCGCGCGCGCACTGCTCGCCTCTCCCCCCCCTCGTCAGTCTCTCTCTCTCTCTCGCGCGCACGTACCCCCGGTGCGGATCGGCGCACACAATGCTGACTGGCGGCAGGGGTATTGTTGTCGTCGCGGCTCGGCTGCTCGCGGTGCTTTGAGAAAAAGGCTGCCCCAGTCGCGGGAGATGCCCGCTGTCGTCGGGGGTCTTCGCCAGTCCAGAGCCGCTTGAGCGCCGTGCACAGGTGAGAGTCGACGCGCCGATGACATGGTATCCTCGTGCAACGAGGCAAAGCTCGAGCTCGTGCCCGTCAGGAAGGGAAGGCCAGGCAACCGCGAGGAGTCCGTCCAGTTCGTCGAGCAGTTCGTGAAGGATGTCGTGGACTTCAGCTCGCAGTACGGCAGCAACACCACCTATCTCCTACACGGCCTACAATATCGCTGGGAATCCAAGCAAGTTCCCCGACTACGGCGACTTTCCCGAGGCCTTTGTCATGGTGATTGTCCTCCACCCTTTATTGGACTTTTTGTCGCGCCCGCTCTCATGTATTTTTCTTGCTGGTATTTATTTGCGTGCTTTTGTTTATGCTGCAGCGGACCTACGGGAAGTGGTGGGACGAGGCACCCTCCAGGATGATGGATTACATGCCGCAAAATAATGAGCCCATAGTTAGTCATGATTACATAGGTGAGTTGATCGAGCATTTTTTTCTGTTAGGTCCGCACTGATATCTCAGGTGTGAATCATTAAATAACGAGCAATTTATTGGTGCTCAGTCTCGAGCTTTTGTACCTTTTCTTTTGTTCTCGCTATCTTATCTTGATGTAAGAGGTTTTTTTTTTTACGATAGGATTTATCAAGGTTGGAGTTAAGTAACTGATTAGTGTTTCCTTTTTTCTTACAGATTTAGAATATCAGAAGGAAGTGTATCCGGTAAGAATATCGATTTATGAAACGTATAATCCAGGTAGCGTGGTAGCCATTTGGGCTAGGGATGAGACTGGTCAGTGGTTGAGACTTTGGAATGGTCCACCCCAAATAGTTCCACACAAGCCAAGAATATTTTCACCTCCTTTACAGCTGTGTAATTTTAAGACAAGGACATTAAGATTAGAATTTAATCACAGTTTACTGGACTACTACACTGATTTAGATGCTGTGCTGCTAATTGGTACATCCGAGCTGATTGTACCAAATGTGGGTTTTCAAACAAAAAGTTTAAGTGGTTTATTGCGAGAGTTAGGAGAAACTGGATATAATAATGAAGATTGTTATAATTTAACGCCAGATTATTTGAAAGTTAATCAAGATCTAAGGACTTTAAAAAGTACCTTACATAAACATTGTGTTCTTTACAAAAGGTAATATAAAATCTATTTTCTTTACTTTTATCACTTTCAATTTAAATTACATTACTAAATTTTCTTATCTATTATAATTTTGAAAAATTTCAGTAAATCTACAGAAAAAGTTCCTAAAGGAAGATTGGCAGCAAAACTAGGCTTGCATTGTCATTACATTCCACCAATTGAAGAAGCATTTAATAGCTTACATAAATTTCTACAAGAAGACTTTCCAAAACTGATAAAAGATATTAATCTTTCATCACCAATAGATTTAACAGAATCAGAGTCTGAAAATTGCTTTAATAATGGATTTGATAATACTTGTGGCAGCTTCTCAGCTTTACCTGTATGTTTTACAAAAGCTAAATTATTTTTTATAATAAATCAGTTAGTAAAAATATGGTTACATATTTATATTAAACAAAATATTATTTATTTTTGTTACAGGATGAAACTTTGCTAAAAATTTTTAAATATTTGGATTTAAAATCTTTAAGTCGTTGTAGTCAAGTTAATCGTCATTTTAATAATATTGCTTGTGATGCTCTTTTATATACAAGTCTAAATCTTAAACCTTATTGGTACTGCATAGATGCGGCTGTTTTGAGCAGTTTTGTTTCCAAATGTCAGTATTTGCAACGACTCGATCTATCATGGTGTGGGAACTATGATACTATTAGTTCTGAGGACTTTATTGCATTTTTAGAAAGTAGTGCAAGTTCATTAACACACTTAAGGTTGAATTGCTGTCGTTTTGTAAATGATTCTGTCATTTTGCAAATTTCTCTTTATTGTAAAAATCTGAAAGGTACGCTATTTATTTGCTTTAATTAAATAATAATTTGTTAATTAAATATACAATTATATTTTCAGAATTATGTTTGCGTAACTGTATAGCAATAAGCAACAATGGTTTTGCTCCTCTAGAAAATCTAGAAAATCTTGAAAGACTTGAATTGTATAGAACACTAATTGAAACAGATACCTTGTGTTCAATTTTAAGAAATAATCCACACATGCAGCATTTGAATTTAGCAAGCATGCATGATCGTTTGAATATGGATGATGTAGCTAATGAAATAGCTGTTTCATGTACAAAACTAGAAAGTATTGATTTTTGGAAAGCTCAAACTCTCACTGCTCTTGGTATAAGAGCCTTAATAAATTGTGAAAATCTTAAAGAAATTGACTTTGGTTGGTGGTTAGTATAATATCAGTTGTATAAATATTAAAAATAATATTATCATGCACTAAAATTTAACGATTAATATTTGTTTTTCCAACAGCAGTGGAATCGGAGTACTTGGTGATTCTTTAAGAATATTTTTTAATTCTTGCAGAAAATTAGAAAAAGTTTTCTTAACTTCAATTCGAGGATTGACTGATAGAGACTTGGAGCCTTTACTTAGGTGTCAAAATTTAAAACAATTAGATTTACTTGGAGCACGTTCTGTTAGTCCAGAATTTTGTGTACGTTTATTTTGTTGTTTAAAACTACGTATGATAGACTTGAGTTTTTGTGAATGCATAAGTGATATTAAAATTCTTGAATGGCGTAGACTTTATCCTCACGTATCAATAAAACGGAGTTCTCAAGCAACTGGGTGATTAAATAGTAAATACTGTATTGCTTAGCAATTGTATTTACAGAATCCAAAAGATTTATACGATTTCATTTGTCGTGTGCTATGTGTAAAGTTGTGAAAAATTGATCGAAAGTTTAAATTCATGTGATCAAACAGTGAATTTATATAGTTTATGTGTGGCTTATTATAAACAATTACCTTAGCTATTTGAGGCTACACATAATTTTTCAACAAAAAAATTAATATACCTTTAAAGACTGCAGCTAGGCTAAGGTGCAACTATTTTTATAATGTCTTAATTTAAAAGGATTGTCATAGAATAATTAAATTTCTTGATGTATTTATTTATATACATGTTCTTCTGAAATCAGGAGAAAAACAAAGACTTTTTGTAACAAATTTTTTAACAATTTTATGGAAATATTGAAATAATCTTTTATAAACTTAAAATGTAATATCTAAAATGGTATAAAATAATTTTCATTAAATTTAAAGTATTAATCATTTACGAGTGTCACTTTCCTACTGTATATTATTCATTCCACTGTTTTCTTAATTTGGCCCGAGCAGAGCTACTAAAATCATTTGCTGCTGATGAATAAAATTTATTTTTAATTTCGTCTTTATTCTGGTTATCATTGGTATCAAATTTAGAAAAGTTATTTTTTAAATTTAATTGTTTTTCATTCAAATTGTGTTCCGTAGACTGAACCGCATACAGTTTCCGTTCCAGACTTCTTTGTAAACTATTTATTCTGTTTTCATAAGTTTTCCTTCTTGGTACATGTTGAAGTGCTTTTTCCCAATTATTGTTTTGAGCATCCAACATAATGGCAAAAACTTGATTAAGTGTTAAATCTTTTCCACCTCCATGTCCAAATTTTATATGTGAATCCAAAGGTAGTTTGGCCATCTGCAAGCCCTCCTTTTTTGCTTTTGCCAGTGTTACTGGATGTTTGGGACCCTAAAAATACATTTAAAGTATTATTTAATTTTTTAAATACCACATAAATAATAAAATTATAATAAAAGAAAGTTACCCTATCAACAATAGCTCCAATTATATATGTCTTATGAGGGTTGTATGTTTTTAATTCGGTTAGAGCATTAGATGTTAAATAGACTAAATTTGATTTTTCAAAAAGATCTAAATATTTCTTAGATGTAATATAAATTGGAAAGTCATCATCAAATAAATTTGGTAAAAATCTGTGAACTTTTTTAATTAACTCTCCTTCCATATTTACACTGCACAAGTAAATGTGAAATGGAAAATTGTGTTGCCGGTTAATCGCATAGCATTCCAATATTTGTTTAGCACAGCTTTTCTTTTCTTGACTGTTCATGAGATGTTCAAAAGAGAAGTCAAAAACTATTTTGTTCCCAAACATTATAGCTTGAACGGCCCACCAATTCCAGAATTTACTCATAGTTGTATCTTGTATACGTCTGAACATTGTATTTCTTCCGATCCCATAAGTTATTTCATCGGTCTGCAATTCACTCTTCTTATTATTTTCTCTGTATTCTTCCAACAATATATTCTTTTCCATTTTAGCCGCCTTGCTCTTTTCTTCTTTTTTTTCAATAATAAATAAATAGTTTAAAAATTTCCTAAAATAAAAAAGACAAATTAAATAGTTGTTTTTCACAATATTATTAAATTATTGATAGTTTGGTATATTTACTTTCTCCTCATTACACTTTTACATTTAATAATTCTAGCCAATCACGAGGTCTTAAAGTATTTGGTACTCTTTCACCATCCTGCCTTCTAACAGATATTTCTAAATCTATAACTTTCATTAACTTTTCCAACTGCGGATCGTTCTTTAACATCTTGTCTATTTCGATCTGAGCCTCATTTTCGATATGCTCTTTCCTTTTATCTGGATCTCTGGGTAAAATTGAAAAGTCTTTATTACATTCACTGTCGTTTGAGAAATACCTTGCACAAAAATGAGATACCATAACACAAGGTAACTTTTTTTGCTCTGCTATAACTACATTAGAAAATAGTAACGAAGATGTATGTAAAGTCCTTTGGTTCTTTAACTTTGTCGAAGCTTTTAAAACGTTTTGAAGTATACGCGGATACATTTTGTAATATATATTACAAAATATGCGTTGTACAATTTTAATAAAAATCACACTGGTTTAATCATGAAGTGCCGTTGTATGCCGTGTTATGCCGGCAACGTGTGCATACACGTCGTTTCTTCACTGCACTCTTACGTGTGCACAAGTCTTCCAATGTATTATGTATTCAACCTTAGATCGTTATATTTCTTAATATAATCTTTAAATCAATTTTTTTATCGTCAATATATAATTCTTTAGTTGACTGTCGAACGTACATTTATACTCTCTACTTGTAAATGTTGGATAATAAAAATTATAGATTTACATTAGTTTTAATTTCTTTTATTATAAACGACTTGAACTTCTTAAATTAACTGAGACATCTGCTTATGTTGTCAATTGAAAATTCCTTTTTCTTTTAAAGAAAACCACGAGGATTAGATTGATATAACCTATACACAAACTATAAAGCTTAAGTTAAGGTATGCATAACCTCACTTTTAATATTTTAGAACATCAAACTTTAGGTAATCTACATTACTTACGTATTTTACACTTGTCGATTACTTATACTTAGCACCTAAAAATGTTTACAAAGGTACTTATTATCGCAATCGATAAAGATATTGACTCCACACGGACACACTCACACAATTACAAACGAAAATGCAAAATCTCGATGCAGTTTGATATTATATATATATGCACGAAAATCTGTAACTTCTATTTTTACCTGAAATATTTTCAATCATAATTCACTTTCGTATAGTAAATCATGGGTTTTTAACTCAATTTCTTATCATTTGGAAATTTAAAATTGCATTGTTGAAAACTAGAGAAAAGTTATTTTATGAAGAAAAAATATTTTCAATCATAATTCATTTTCGAATAGTAAATCATGTGTTTTTAACTCAATTTCTTATCATTTGGAAATTTAAAATTGCATTGTTGAAAACTAGAGAAAAGTTATTTTATGAAGAAAAAATATTTTCAATCATAATTCATTTTCGTATAGTAAATCATGTGTTTTTAACTCAATTTCTTATCATTCGGAAATTTAAAATTGCATTGTTGAAAACCTGGAGAAAAATTTTTATTTTGTGGAGTAAAAAACTGAATGTTGGCTGCCCTGATTCGAGCTGCATTCATTCGAACAGCCGGTTCAAACTTGCACAAGTAAACAAAGAAGATTTTGAAAGTCATTTGGTGCCTGTCTTATACAATTATAAACATTTATAAGAAACTTATATCGGTATAACCCTGAGAAATTCATGGGATATTTCATTAAAAACCGACGCTGAGTTGAAGCAAACTGCACTTTTTTCATTTTTAGTGATAAAAATGGATATAATGACTTCTGAACAAGAACAAGAGAACCAATTGTTGAGAAATTTTATCGATATTAAAACTGTAAGTCTAATTATAAAATTCTTCTTATAATTATTTCTTTTTAAAATTGTAAAAATGAATTCATGAAATTCTTGGTTGTAGAAATATTTAAAGTTGAAAAGTGAAAATCAAATGTTGGTGGAGAAGATTGTGCATGTAAATGAAAGACTGCAATATAAAGAAAGTTTAAGAGGCAAATTAATGAAGCTGTGCTGCGACAAAATATCAAAGAAGAATGATACTATAGAATCTTTGACTAGTGAAAACCAACATCTTCAAGGTATTGTTAAGGATCAAAACGAACAAATTGTGGAGCTAGAGAAAAGAAGTAAGAGAATTAAATGATGTTTTCTCGTTCCTCATATTCAAATAATTGTAATATTTTATTTGTTCTTAGTTGAAAGTCTGAAAAATTCTGTTAATAATCAGGTAGATACATTTTATTTATATAATTACAATAATTTATATTAGCTTGGAACATTTTTTTTATTAAATTTATTTCAACAGAATACAGTAATAAGGCATCCATGTTTTGAAGATAACAAAATGAAGACAAAAAAAGAAAAAAAATCTCAAGAACGGTAAGAGGACATTGTCTTATTTATTACAGTAAATTACAATTCATTTATTAAATGTATTTGCAAAATTGCAGGTTTTCACACTTAAATTTAACCATTAGTAATAGTAGAAGACGTCTTAATGAATTTCCAAATATAATTAATGGAAATAGACAAAGGAGAAAACTATATAGCAATGATGATGAAACAGTTGACTTAAGCAGTGAGTAACATTCACTTCCGTACATTTTTTTTATTATTACTTTTTACAAGTCCGAATATTCTTCACTTACAGGTTCTCCTAGTCGAAATATTAAAAATAATTAACTGCTTAAATCTAAAAGTTTTTATTTACAATATAAAAGACAGTTTAATGCCTTTAATTTGCAGTGAAGGCAATTATTAATTCCTCAATCTGCAAAAACTCATAAAAACACTCTGCATTTGACAAAAAAGTCTTTCATCGTAATCATAATGCAGTCCGAGGGGCTTTCCGAATTAAATCTTCCATTTTAGCAGATGAATTAATAAAAAGCTCTGCACATCTAATGAATGAGCATTGTTTTTCTGACTAAACTTGCAACTCGGCAGAGCCGAGCCAAGCCAGTCCGGCATCACTCGCACTTGCTAATCTTCCGATGTAGCGAGTTCCAGCTACTCGTGTAGTCGATCTTCAGATGACCGTACGTATTGAGGCTCATGTGGGAGGTCTTGACGGGCCGCTTATACTGGCCGGTCTCAATCTCGTCCACCGATTCCTCCTCTGCGTACTGCAAACTCGTCGGTCCGTCGATCATCAATAGCTCACTCGTACGACCGTGATAAATGCACTCCTCTCTGCAAGACCAATAACAAATTTAGTTCAACAGATTATAATTTAAATACTTCAGTTTTTTCTCAAATGTATAATTAATGTTATGTAGACAAACTTTATGTTATGTTTTGTCACTTTTACAGTAAGTGAATTGGAGAAAGTTTATTATCGATAATTTATTATAGCTATTTAAAGGCGAGAGTAACTATTTCCTCGCGATTGAAATAAAATGAATATATAAACTACATAAAGACTTAATATAAAGAATATATATTAGTTAAATAAATGTTATATTACAAATAATTAACGTCTTCCAATTTATTTTTACAGTGACTGATTACCGCAATCAATTGTTAAAAAAGTAGTAATCAGGACAAGTTAAATAGATATGAAATTTTTACACCACCCACCTGAGATGATTCCTGGACCTGCCGCGCCTCTTGATCCATCGCCCTCGTCCTGATCTCCTCAACCGCCTCTGCCTGATCGAACTCTGCAATCATACGCAAGAAGAAAAGCTTAAAATTATGAAACTTAAGTTATGCAGACTGAGTATACAGACGATCGATATTCTACGACGCGCGGCTCCCTTGCAAAAGCGAATGCGAGTTTTCGAAACCATTTCGAGGTCGATTGCGCTGCAAGTGCGCTTCTGTAAGGGCGGGGAGAAAATATATGATAAGCGAATTACATTTTTCTGTGAAGGGTAGATTTCGCGTAGGAATGTGGAGAATTTGATGTCTCGTGGAGCAAGTTGTATGTCAAGTACACATAGCGAACGATCGACTTGTGGATTAATGAATGCTTCGCGTAGAAAGAAAAATTGCCTCATGAGTTATTCATTGTTGCATCTAGTTCTGTCAATGAAGTAGAATTCATTGAATGCTGTTTTGCTTGTTTGCAAATGATCGTTTAAATTTTCATTGTAGTTGGCAATTCATTGGCAGCAACTGTTCGTTCATGATTACTTAAAATTTCTAATTGACATCATAATGTTAATTGTAAATACTTAAGGGATTAGTCGATTCTAGAATTTTCGAAAATTTTTTTTCTTTTTAAATTGTTCCTTAAGACCTCAAAAATGATGTGCCAAAATATTACAGTCGAGAAAAATGTGGTGCGCGCATTGCTGATTAAAAGTATTCAAAAATTATTCATGATTTTCTACTATAACTCAAAACTTCAAATGCGTTTATCTGAAAAGTGTATTTTTTGAGTTGACCGGAAACATAACTCAGACAATTTTCAACCGATTTACTTGAAATTTTGAATTTATCTTGGATTTTTTTAAATTGCACAGTTCGTTTATTATTATTAACAATTATCTGCTGATGTTTTAAGCAAATTTTTCAGTCTTCACTTTGGAAGTGCGTCATTTGGCCAAAATTTAAAATATCTAAAAAAATTACCTAACGGAGGATAAGTATCTCGTGATATCAATATTTCATTTATACACTTTTTTAAAAGCAAATTAGTTGTTTTTTTACCTGCTATATTATGGCGCGAAATTTAATTTTTTAATTGAATTTCAGACCCCCTTAATTGGAATCTCGATTTATTTTATAGTTATTTCTAGAAAAAAATTCTTAAGATAGCTTATTTTTTCGGCCTCTAGAGTAGCCTAACTCCTTAATGATAATCGTATCGATCAAATAGTCTCTAGAAAGTCGAAAGATCGACTTTCGCATTCGATGCAGATACATTTTTTTAAATGACGATTAAAAAGTGAACTCGATCGTAAAGAAACCGATTTCATACTAATGAAACCCTACTCTAGCTTATGTAAATTCTCAATGGAGCAGGCCGAAAATTGAAAGGTGCGCCGGTGATTTTTCCACGATGATGCATGCGACTCGTGGCGAGAGGCGCTTCCTTCTCTCGGACGAGCCGGAAGACTCGTGCGAACGCGGAGAAAAGGCCGGTATAGCGAATTAGCGCGTCCGGCGCGTCCATCCGTGCGGCGAACGCTTCTCCTTTTTATTATTCGCGCCTCGCGCACGCGTCCGCTTTTCTCCGCACGGCGATGCCGCTTCTTCAACCCATCGACTTCACTTTTTTTTTTCATTTTCTTTTGTTGTAATTACGTTACGTTGTATGTGTTTTTGTCACGGTTGACTGAACTTTCGCGGATACGTTTCGTCCGCTTTTGTGCGCACAACAGTTTCAAAATTCATAGCGATTTTAGTGGTGCAATAAACAGCGACTAATGAGGAAAAGACAATTTTGAAACTCTTGAATCAGCAATGAGCCGTCGTATCTGGCAAGTAGAATAAGTCCGACGTAGTTAGACATAATGCATTAACCAAGGGCAAATTTTCAATCGTTATTTATCAGCTATACGAAACTTTCTTTAGACGCAAACTTCTCTTAACAATGACAGAAAAATAACAAGCGACTTAAAGTGTCCATTCTGTCATTCGAAGAAAACCAAACAATGAGTCTATTTCGCGACGATCGAACCTATCGTCATATCCGAACGTATATATACCCCACGGCGGGTCGCCTATAGTTGGGTTAAGCTCCGTCCCCGGCGGAACCTATAATGAGGGTCACCGGAGTAATGAGTTTCCTCGTACTTTATGGTCTCTTTTTTTCCGTCGGTCGCGCGCGTGCGCCTGCACACGATTTCCCCATTCTCGATCTCCCGAAGATTATTTATTAAATCAATTTATTTATATTAAGACTTTCTTGACGATTACGCGCCGCTATTACTGTACGTACCTCCATGTAAACACTCGGCATTTCCGACATACAAATAGCGGTTTTACGCAATGCGCGTCGCAGTTGAATTTACGTCTGTGTCTAGTGCAAAAAAAAAATGAATTGAATTGATATATTACGGAGAAATCGATTGGCTCCGCCGCATTTTAAGATTCAATCGAGCAGTTTGCTTTCCACCGAAATTGCCATGTTTACGATTTACTTTTACGAACCACTATACAGATTATTATTTATGGAAGCGGACCGATCGATTTGCGATTTATAATGTACATATCTTGGTCGGGGAGAGACATTAGGGACGCGACTCCAGATGCGGCGGAAATAACAGAGGAGAAAAATCGAAAGCCGTATATGTAAATATTACCGCGATAAGCCCGCGGCGCGCGAAGGAAAAGCGAACGTGAAAACTGCTCGGAAAGAAAAATCTAACTTTTATAGTAAGAATGGGGGTACTAGTAGAGTTAATTGTCACCGCAGCGTTACTTTATTAGTATGAAAATTCATACAATATAATCATGGATTTTCAGCTTTTAAAGTAGACGTTTTTTCGTATTAAGAAAGTAAGCAGTAGACGATTTTATAAGCAACATCGGAAAATAGTGTGAACGCCGTGGAACAGTTGACGGTTTACGTTTTTCTCAAGTGCCGCAACTCGAATATGGCCTAGCTGCAGAGCTTAGTAGTAAGCGAATCAAACACTGACAAAAAAATTGTTAATTTTAATGAAATGATTTACTTTATAATAGTACTTATTAAATATTTTGTCGAGTCAAAAAATTATTTTTTTGAAGCTATACTAACTTTATTTAGAAACAAATAAATTCATTTAGTTTTAATGAAATTGTTACTTGATTCAAAGAAATATTTAATAAGTTTTTAAAACTAACAAATTTTTTTTCAGTGTAGTCTAAAGCTATGGAAGCTTTAGAACGGGATGAGGAAAGCGTCTATACTACAGTTCTATAGCATTTCTGCTCCTGGAGGACCAAACACATACTTTATTTATATGTGAATAAATTATATTTATATGTACTCCTTTCAATGATACTATAATATAATTTATATCTTAGAAAACTGTATACTAAACACTTTGAAAGTACGTATAAAAACTTTAGAAGTATGAAATTATACTATAATAGTATAAGTAACTTTTCCTAAATTAGAATCATATGGATTCTAGTAAAATACTTAGATTTTTCTTTCCGAGTGAACGCGAGTTCGATGCAGCAGTCGATCGCTACGCGTGAAATCACGACGCTCTCACTGTATACCTACGCTCATTTTCTAGCGTTTCTCCGTCTCCCTTTCATTACGGGTCGCGCGGAGCCTATGGAATCTCCGGCGTCCCTCAGGCTTTTCATTAAAGCGTCCAGTCGCGCGAGGATCGCTTACCTCCTCCTTTCCAACTCGCCTGAGGAAAACTAACAAAAAAAAAGGTAAAATTCGGTGATGAGCATCCGATATTAATGCCGCTTGGCAACAACGTTGAGATAAGGCTTCATTGACGAAACTGAAATTCCAATCGGTCAATCAGAATTTTTCACTGGATAATGAGCGTCCCGTGCGACGATAAAGATCGCGGGCTCTTGGACTTGTCGGAAGTCTATTATCGGCGATAGCTAACGAGATGTAGATCCGCGCAAAAAGTGCAAATTGGCTGAGCGGCTAAAGAAGCCCATTTGGTATACGGAGATCGAATCCATTATTTAGACATGATGGAAAAAAAAGTTGTGCCTGGAGAATGCTGTTTTTAGTTATTAAAATGTAAGCGGTGACTGCGCTTTTGACGAAGGCAGCTATCAATTAACCGTAATTGATAATTAATGATTACGGGGATCAAGATAAGATAAAAAGTTGATGTCTGTTTTATTATTTTTGTGCAATTATACTTTGATAGAAGTTCGATCAGTAATAACCAGTCACTGGCCAGTTCATTACGCGAAAAAAAAAGGAAGCGAGACTCCAAGAATGGAAATAGCGAATCACTATGTCTAATTTTGGTCAAAGACTGTTACGTAACTGGCTCGGCCAGAAATAAAGTAAAAGTAAGTCACACGTTTGTCGGAAACCACCTTCAAATTAATGCAACTTTATTGGATAGTCGTCCTTTAAATAACGTGTAATTAATTCATAAATATGTGTGCACAAATTGCTTTCTGCATTCAACAATTTCATCGCGGTGTGTACCGGTGATTATCAACGTTTGAAAACCTTCACTATTAAAAAAAAACATTAAATTTAATGCAAATACTGGAAGCAAATTTCATCGACGTACATGAACTTTACCGAATTTACATTAAATTTAATTTAATTTGCATTAAATTTTATTTAATTTATATTAAAATTAATGTAAAAATGTAAATTAATCATAATATAATTCATGTACGCCGATGAAATTAGCTTCTAGTATTTGCATTTAAGTTCATGCAGTTTTTTTACAGTGTTGATAAACCTTGATTTATCTATAGATTTTCAACCTTTTTTTAACGTTTCCCGAGTGATGTAAACGCTGATTTTCAACGTTTTCCGGGTGAAGGATATAAACGTTGATTTTAGACCTTTTTTCAAATATTTCGCAGACGCACGATATAAACGTTGAAAAGAAAAGGTTGAAAATCAAAGTAAATCAACGTTTAACAAGGTTTTGAAACGTTAAACGAAACCTTTTTTAAAATTTTTTAAAAGTAGCTGTACTAAAGTGTGAGGTTGTTTTTTATTAATAAACTTTTATAATCAAGTCTAGCTGGATTAAATATATCTAACGACTACATTTTTTCCGACCGTCTCGGTTACGCAATGAAAGGCCATAATAAGATCTACGGGAAACTGTTAGTGAAATTAAAAAAAAAATGAAACAAATCTATATTCATTTGGCACAATAGTGAAAACAATCTAAAGTATGTAAAACAACAATTTTTAATTTATCGAAAAAAAGAAAAATTCAATTGTGGATTGTGCTCCTTCGCCGTAGAAATAATTGTCGGTATAATGCACGTACGTGCTCTCCGGGAAAGCGAAAAATTGTAGCTTATGATGGTTGGATATTTGCCACATGATTGAGACGTTTCTGCGGCTTGGATTTTTATCGCCGCGAAAGTTTGCGGTCTGACCGATAATCACGGGGCGGTGCTCGAGGGGAGGTCCGCTGTTTGACCAATTGCGGGAAAGGCTGCAATTATTAGTTCATCGGTGCGTTCCGCGTAATCAAAAGCTACATTTAGTGACGATACACAATTATACTTTTTAATTAATAGAAAATTGTCGTTTCTTATATACCCTCGATATCATTTTCATTAATACGTATAAGAATTTGTTCTACGAATTACTTTATTACAGTACTATAATGTACTTCGTTTAACCCTTTCAGTCACAAAATTCAGGTAAATTGGTCCAAAAGTGTAAAAATAGGTTTAACGTTGAAACTGAATCCGAGGTCTAAATAACAAAAATTCAAAAATCAACCCTTGTAATGGGGGTGAAAAACACCCTTATAGCCACAAAATTGAATTATCCCCTACAAAGTATTTCAAATATACGTTTTTGATGTATTTTTCAACGTTGAATACAAATCCATAGTCTAAAAAATGGAATATCAGCTTTTTTTTTAACAAATCATCATTTTTTTTATTATGGCCGCCATACTGGCTTGCGCAAACCTAGAGGCGATCCTATAATCTTTGTTCATCAATCAAAGAATTCCAATCATAAAAAGTATATGTTACTTATTAAATTTCACCGATAATGTATTAAATTCTTCAAAATCCATGTTTTTTGACAATTGTTTATTTATAATAACTATAAACAATCATGTATTCACAAAATATCTCCATGACTCAATAGTCTAGGTACAGTAGTACCTAAAAAAGCAAAAAATTTCAAAATCCCGCATCAATTTTGAAAAATATGAAAAAAAAGGAAAAAATTAAGACGCCCATATATATGTGAAAGGGTTAATGAATTTTCCGAAGTAATTATTATCTAACAAATCAAGTTTATATTTTTGTGACATAGATATAAAACATAATTATTCGTTCACCTACTTACGCATTTCAAACAAGATAAGTGTGCTTTTCCAAACGCGACTGACTTGTAATAGGACAAAAGCCCAAGTAAACACAAACATCAAAAATCTACTAGAAAAAAAAATCAAGAACAAGTTTGGTCGCAATTGGAAACGTCGAACCGCGTCGCGAGCGGGATCAACTTTCGATTGAATTTGAAAAAAAAAAAAAAAACGGGAGCGGCTACATTCCGCGCTCCGCTCGCCGAATCCGTTTGCACTGTGCACACACGACAGCACACGCGAAAAAAAAAGGAAGGCCTCCAGCGCTGGCCGTTCGTTAGACGCGCGATCGGAATCAGCCAGCGGCGATACGAATCTCCGTCGGTTTACACACATCCAGTCCCTTTTTCCCCGCGGACTCTCGAAACGTTTCAAAATATTACGCCTGAATTCGCAGCGCGGGAGATCGATTATGCTCGGCTCTTTTTGTCCCCGCTCCATCTGCATTGCCGCGGTTGGAAAAAGTCGATATAAGAAGCGGCCGCGAGGATGCCTCGTCGTTGGCAAAGACGAAAATTGCCGGGTTGCGTCGGTCGCGTTTTTTTTTGCCTTCTTACCCACGCGCGGCCTTCTCCACTTTCATCGGTAAATAAGTTTCTGAAATGCAGAATTACAATAATGGTCGGTTTCAACACCCCCCTGGTCATTACGCCTTTTTACGCACCGCTAGGAGAATGTCGCGCCGCACTCACGTCGATAAAGAGCCAAAATGATTCAAGATTCTACACTGATAGAAAAGATTCTTTAAGCCAAAGTCTTCGCGGCTTTAAAAAATAATTTTGTCATGGTATTTGAAATAAAGAAGTATGCATTAGCATTGAAGAAATATTTCTTTATAGTTAATGCGCGATCGTCTTTACTGACAAAAATCCTGTGGATGGCTTAATAGTTAATGCACCGTTTTTTTACATCTAATACCTACGCCTTTGGACTATATTAAATTATGCGCATGACTTTCTATTAAAGACACTGGCTTCGGATCAAAGGATCTTTTCTATCAGTGTATCATTTTTCTCGATTATCGTAAGGAGCCAGTTTGGCTGCGGGCAAATTGTAGCTTCTAAACGCGCGCGTCATTAACGGTTACTCAGGCGTGAGGTCATATAATAATGCTCGATCATAATTGGCATTACGACGCCACAATGGGACTTATCGCAGGCGATAACTTCCTCTGTGGGAAAAAAAGAGGAGGAAGCTTACGGTTAAAGCGTGCATAATCCGCGATCTTATCGTCTTCGCGATTCCGCGCTCGATCGCGGCCCCGCGTCTATATGGCCTTTCGCGCGCAATTATCGCCGTTATACAGCTCGCTTTTTTTTTCTGGGTCGCACATTTTATCGGCGAAACTTTTTATCCCGTATAAAACTTATTTATGCGTACCGAAAGCCGGTCGCGCTCGTTCCCATGAATTTTTTTCGCCTGTGCTCGCGGATCAAAGGCGAGCCCTGCAGTGGACCAGTTCGCCCGCTGCAGCGTTACATAATTGGTGCGGTGTACGGCGGCGCCTCGGAAAATCCGAAGCCGCATTAAATTTTACCACCGCTTTTTCAGCCGCCCCACTGTAGCCAATGGCTTCCCGTCTTTCGCCACGCAAGCTTAATCCACCGCTTCCGCTCGGAGCTCGTTTCCCGCTTGTCGAAACTGCGACGCTCGCAGCTTCGCCGAGACAATCTATTCGTTCGCGTACCCTTTTTTTTTAACAACGGGCACTCGGTGTTTGCCTGGAGCGATTAATGGCGACTGGAACGGAAAGTGAAAAATATTATCTACTTAGGAGAGGATCAGAGTTGTGGATCACGAATTTTCTTGAAACGGTAAAATATGTTTTTTAATAAGTATTCTAAAGTTTTAACAAAATCCGTGGTTCGGATTTTTGGTACTTTTCTTGTAACACGAATTTAAAGATGATATTTAGAGAAGTGTATCAGAATTCTGGATCACGAATTTTTTTAAACTTTAGGGTGTGTTTTCTTTAGTATTTAAAAAAATGTAGTTTTAACAAAATCCGTGATTCGGATTTTCGGTACTTTTCTTGTAAAACGGATTTAGAGATGATATTTAAAGAAGTGTATCAGAATTTTGGATCACTAATTTTTTTGAAACTGTAGGATGTGTTTTTTTAAATATTTAAAAAAATGAAGTTTTAACAAAATCCGTGATTCGGATTTTTGGTACTTTTCTTATAAAACGGATTTAGAGATGATATTTAGAGAGGTGTATCAGAATTTTGGATCACGATTTTTCTTGAAACTGTACGATATTTTTTCTTAAGTATTTAAAAAAATGAAGTTTTACAAAATCCATGATTCGAATCGTTTTAGTACTTTTCTCGTAAATCGAATTTAAAGAAAAAACTTAGGAGAGTGTCAGTGTAAATTAGAAGATTATCAGAATTCTGGATCACGAATTTTCTTTAATCTATAGAATGTGTTTTTTAAGTCCACTCTTTAAAAAATGATGACCGGATGTGGTGAAGCCTAGAAATCTCAAAAATGAATCGGAAATAAACAATAAAAAAAGGAAGATGAGTGCGCTTCGCGTGTTGGATTTTACTTAGTGTATAAAAAAAATTAAATTTTATCAATATCTGTGATTCCGATCGTTCTGGTACTCTTCTCATAAATCGAATTTAGAGCAGCAAGGTTCACGTCGTTGATCGACGCCTTTTTTCGACGAGAGAGCGCAGTTTTTTTTTACGACGAGTTACGAGAGGCGCTCGATGGCTTGTTTCTTCATTTTGATGCGTAAAATGCGCGCGGACGTTGCTCAATTTCGCCGGGATTTCATTGGCTGCACGGCTAACTTTTTCGGTCGTTACTTATACACCATCATTGGAAGACCTTTCTTTTCGCGAAAGCGTAAGTTGTGTATAAAAAATGATTTTCCTTTTTCAAACTGGATTTCTGATCCATATTAGTTTGTGACTGGAATGTTGAATTTCGTGGATTCCTTTTTCTTTCAAACGGACACTCGATAAAAAAAGTATTTAATTAGTAACGAGTGAAATTTACTGCGAGACCAGACCGGAGTAATGAGGAAGAATTCGTCGATTACGGGATACTTTGAATCGAGAAAAGTGGAACGCAGCTCGCTTAGAAAAGTGAAGGCAAGAAAATAAAAGTTTTTTTTTTTTAACCAGGAAAAAAAAATAAGTAAAACGTAACGCAGCAGAAAATTATCTGAATATTATGATTACCAAGCCATAGCTAATTTAGTCACAGAAAGTTGCCCAACGACGATTTGCATAAGAACAGTAGGAACATTGTGTCAAGAGCAACGTGTCAAGCTCGACTCCACTTGCAACAATAAGAACGGCTGGAATTAAAATGCAATCACCGACGGAGTCTAAAGAAAAAAAAAGGGAGTAGTACGAAACGAGAAACTTTGTCGCATCCGCGAATATACAGAGTGTCTCGTTTAATGATGGGAATCTCTGCGAACTGAAACAAAACGTGTTGATCTTACAAAAGCTCCGTTTTTTTTTCGAAACCGTATTATCATCGCTCCTCAATAGCCTCCGCAGGTCGCCTCGTTCCTCTTTTTTTTTTTTTTTTTGTTACCGACGACCCAGACCTCACGTGGACGGCTAGAAAACCCCGTGGGAACGGTGATAAATTAGGCCTAAATAATGGAACAAAGGGTTCGTACGTTGTTTTTTTTATTTGAACGCGGCGCCGAGAGAAATTCAATGCCGCACGCCGGGAAAGGTGAATTCGACGCTTTTCGCGTTGCGTTTTTTTTTTTCGGTAGAATGCACAATGGCGATCTTCCGGGCGCGGAAAAGCGCGTCAAGATTGAAATCGCACGCCTTCCCTTTTATTCCCGTTTCGTTTAAACTTTCAGAGACCGACACGCACCAGCGAGCCGCTCGCTTCCGACTGCAAGGAAACGACCGATTTGGTCTCATTTGCCTCTGCAGGAGGTGCGCAGATTAATCGAGCATGCGTAATGTGAGTGGAAATTGAATTTTAGTTGTGAGCGGGGTTTTTTAAGTGTCGGGTTTGACGGTGTATTTCTCGGGTGGAAAAAATAAACGGATTTTTATTACTGCACTATCTGGAAATTGATTTTTAATGCTACTTTCAAGAACTAAAAGGAAAATCGCGCTGAACGTAAATTAGACCATTTTTTTTTTGTTGCAAGAATGCATTAAAAAAAGTGCCTCCAGTCATTCAATGTTTTATTTAAAAAAAAAAAAATAAAAAAAACAGGATCAGTAAAACCGAAACGCCTTATCCTCTAACTTCAAACAAAAAAAAAAGATCCATGAAAATTACGAGGCTGAAAGATTCGTTCACCTCGCGTACTCGCATTAAAGCAATCCACGCAGGAAACAATTACACTTGCGCATGTTAAAAAAATTATAAAAAAAAAATCGCCTGAGTCCTTTAAAACTCACCCACGGTCTAACTGCAACAATCCCGTCATTAGCATTATCCGGAGTCAGCTTGGGATGTCAACGACACCAAGAATTCTTCATCGTCGCGCCAAATGCAGATACGCCCCGTTAAAAGGCGTGCGGTGCTCGTGACTCGAATTTCTCCGCGGTGCGGAAGTGAGATGCAGAAAAGGCAGTGCCTCTTTAATTTTTCCTTTTTTTTTATAAAGTGGCGGCTGTGCTCAGCGAGCGAGCTGCTCATCTGCGCGTTTTCCCCTGCAGCCTCCTTTTTTTTCGCTCTTTCTCTCTTTACTGCCATCGACGTAATTGGCGCTGCGCTTTTCTTTTCTTGCGTCCGCCGGCGCGGCGGAACGAGCGCCTGTTATGCACCGGAGCGACGAGCGAGAGTACACGTGGCGGGCAGAATTTGAATGGAACGAGGATTATTGAGCTCTATCGGGCGGGACGAAGAGAAGTTTTCTATGGAAGTTATTGCGGGGAAAACGGCCGGCGCTCTTACTGATTATATAAAAAAATCGAGCGAAATATTGCCATTAAGGGGATCCACCGCCTTTAAATTTTGATGTATGAAACGACTTGAAAAGGAATAAAATTGAATTATTAAAAATGTATTAAAGTAATGCAGCTAAATGATAATGCATTTATAATGAAATTATATAAAAAAAAGTTTCAACATTTAGCTTTCAGTTTTGTTTCTATAAATTTAAGCTGTCCAAAAAATTAATGGACTCGTCTTAAAATGTAGGTAGTTTATACGATTTATAACTGAAGAATTGTATGTTGTGTTCAATATATTTAAGACAATATCTTCCGAATGAAAGTAAAAAAACACATGAAACTTGAAAATTTTGTTTTGATCTGTGTTTTTTTGCCTTCAAAAAAAAACTTTCTTAAATATATTGCAACATACAATTCTGCAGCAAAAAATTACATAAAATATGTACATTTTAAGATCAGTCCCATTCAAATCCATCAAGTTGATTGATCTGCAACTTGTACCGACGGCTAAATATAGAAATGGTCATATTTATAGATACCATGAGTTTGGAAGTTTTTTTATATAATTTTATTAGAAATTTAACTGTATTACTTTAATACATTTTTAATAATTCTGATTTTTAAATTATTATGCACGAATGTTTAAAAGAATCCTTTGTTTTACGAAGTTTTCTCTTTAAAGATAACCAAGTTTTTTAAATATAAACATTCACGTTTTCTATATTTTTAATTTCCAGTTTCAGTAATGGATCAACTTTCCATATAAGCATTCGACGATTTTCAATGTCGCATTCGAGGACGTCTCCCTTCGCTTCTCAATATTCATGCAGACAAAATAATCGAGCGACTCTTACCATCTCATTAATTTTCAAAATAATGTCGATTGTTCTTTTTTTTAACATTTCAATCTCATTATCAGTTTCCATAATTCTTACACTGAGAGAAAAAACTTAATAAAAATTATTATTGTGATTAGGAAAGGAGTGACAGTCTTGATAATCGAGAAATTTTAATATGGAAAATAACAATTATTAGTACTCAAAATAGCAATTTTTAGTATTAAAATAGTTATTTTTAAAATTATACTAAAAATAGTTCATATAAGTATTTTATAAGACTGTCACTGCTCTCCTAACCACAGTAGCAATTTTTATAAAGTTTTTTTCTCTCAGTGTATATTAATTTTGTTATTTTTTTATCATGAGATACTTCTCTTTGAACGTACAATAATTTTCAATTTTTCACCTTATTTATTTTGTCAATTTTTAAATTTAAATATAACTACAAGCATTGAAATACATGGAGAAAAAAATCATAAAAAGTGATTAACGAACAATTTGTTAAACTGAAAATATTGCAGTCCGAAGAGTAAGCTGTAAATCGTTTAGGCAAAACCGCGCGTGTTTTTCAATTTGATGGGAGAAAACACGCATGCGCTCTACTTCTTCCGATTAATTGGAAAAAATTCCAAGTGCATTATTACGAAGACCCGCGGCATAAAATAGAACGGAGCTTCCTTTCTTCTCCGACTATGTCCGTTATTATTTACAACGAAGCGCCGGATGACGCCGATGGAAATCGCGCAATTTTTCACGAGCTCTGCTCGACTCACTTGGCCAACGTGAGGAGGCGATTTTCAGATAAGAAGAACCGTGCAGGATAACAGGATATTGTCGCATATAAAGTGTAAAAAGAAAGGTTTCTTTAGAAGGGAAGCACCTAAGTGCTTATACATTTTGCGTTTGTCTGGGACAATGTAACATTTTCTCTCGCGCGTATAAATTTTCTTTCAAATTTCCGGTTTGCAGCATGTTAAATAAAAATTATTATTTAGAATTCTCAAGAAATAATTATTTTTACGCTTTCAGTTCGCTTCATTCACCACGAAAATCTTATTTCGTACACGAATGACTGTTTTACGCACGCCAACGTCACATTCGCCTCGAAAATTGTATTTTACATTACCGCACGAACGAGAAAGTGGTATTTTCCAAATTCGCACGGAAAATCGAAATTTGTACAGAGATTTATGAAAACGTGAATTACGAAACGACAAGTAATAATCGCTTAATATTCAAAGTGGAAACCACTGGCGTACGCCTGAAACCTTCGCTCCAGCCGACAAAAAGGACGCGGATTAAAAAAATCCGCTTTTTCAGGTCTCGCTCGACCTTAGCCGCGAGCGGCGACGGTCAATCGGTCGGCGAGTATGATTGTAGCATAAGGAGAAAACGGCGTGACCTAGACACTCGCACGGTGCCGGTGAAATTCTTCGGGTCCACGATTTACGATCGGCAACTGAGTTTTCGCTCCGCGACTCTCGCGTGTAATCGTCGAAAAATTGCCTACTTCGAGTCTCCTCACAAATATAAACGGCAATAAAAACTTCGTTGCTGCTCGCGTTTTTTACTTTTACTTCTTATTGCGAAACGATTAGGCTGCGATCGTTTCGCCTCGAAGAAATGTATATAAGGTAAACCGAGACAAAATGCCATAAACAACTATATTATATCTCGTTTGTTTATAAATTGCATATTTCTATACGCACTGAGAAAAATGGATTCTTAGTCTTAGTAGTCAAATCCACTTGAACATTACCTACTTAATTCTAAAATAAATTTATTAAATTGAAGAATATGTTTTAGTTTTCAGTAAATTTACTAGAAGCATAAAATCCTCTGAATATTAATTGTTAATATTTTTCTGCTTATTAGAGACTTTTTCATTTATTCGATTCTTTTTACTTTTTATATTAAATGGAAACTAATAGTTAATGATTCAATTTAGAATTTATCATATAATCTATTTATTGGAAGACGATAATCTGTTCATTTGAAGAAGAAATTTTTTTTATGATGGTCCGCTTATCCATGGTATAAATACGTTTGACTTTATAATAAGTAGATTTTCTAATACTATTTAGAGACTTTCATTTACTCAATTCATTTTATTTGTTGCGGTGTTAAATGGAAAATAATGAATTAATTTATAATTTATCATAAAAACCATTTATTCGAACAATGTAAGTACTTATTCGAAGAAAAAATCGTTTACGTTTTAGCAAATTAGTCGTAAATGGTGCTCCGCTTATCCACGGCATAAATACGTTTGACTCTATAATAAGTAGATTTTCTAGTACTATTTATTGGATTCTTCTATCACTTAGATTAAATTTTTTTGAGTGTACATGTTGAGTCTTAAATGATGTGGCTTGATCTGTGATTTTCTATTATATATTTAATTCTCATTCCACAGTACAGTTTCTTTTTATATATCCATAAAATTTCATAGATTTATTATAGCTACAGTGACCTAAAATTTACAATGGTATAGTACGAAAGCGGTTACAGTTCTTTAATTGTACCAATTTTCTAAAAAGAATACCATACAAAGACCAGCATATTAATAAGCTTAATTTGCCAGTGGCAACTTACCTCAAAAATCGTGAAAATAAATATAACATACACTGCAAAAGATTGGAAACACTATACATATTTCGAAATCTTAACGAAACGTTTTCAAACTTTTGACCGGCAGTGTATATGCTAATTTTGTATTTTCGTTTTTTGTAAAAGCGTATAATTTTCCCAGAAGTAAATAAAATAAAGAAAAAACACTCTAGTAAATTTTATGTATTCCTGATATGGGTACATATTTTTTAATTTTTTTCCTTAGTTATGGCGAATTTCCTCTGATTTACTTTAACATATTTTTTATATAATTTTATATAACTGTGATATTTAGTTTGTTTCTAAACATATTTCTCTATAGTATTCAATTATGTGGTTCGATCTATAATTTTTCTATTCGTTTGATCGACACACTATAGTACAGTTTTTTATCGATTCATAAAATTTCATATTTTGTATTGATTGTACATATTTGTACGCTAAGGACTTTAGCCCGTTGAAGTTTGAATAAATAAATAAATAAATAAATATATTTATTACATCTTACTTAAAATTTACATTGGTTTAATACAGAACAGAAAGCTGTTAAATTTTTTTGATTATATCTATTTTTCTAAAATGAATACTATATGCGGAAAATAACATCACATTAATCAGTATATTTTTCCAGTGACAACTTACCTCAAAAATCGTGAAAAAAATATAGCACGCTCATTTTTTATATTCTCGTTTTTCATAGAAACGTAATTTTCCGATAAATAATTAAAAGAAAGAAGTAGTCTTGTTACATGAATTCCGTATACGCAATCATATGCTTAAAAGTTAAAACAAGCTAGTAAAATTTATGCAGTCCTTATTTGTGTACTTATTATTTTAATTTTTCCCTTAATCGTGGCGAATTTTCCCTGGTTTACTTTACCATTTTCTTCGCGTTTTTCTTAACGGATTCAGAACTCGCTTGGATTTCGTCAGATCGATTACGCTGATTACTGCGTTCACGTAACTACGGTATAACGCGGTATACACTTATCAAATCAATGAACAACAAAAAGTGGACTCGCCGCTACTCCTCGAAGAGGAGGACGAGACAAATCAGGAGCAGCTCGTCATATAGAAACGCGTGAAAGCGACGCGTGCTCCGTAAAATGTCGCGTCGATGTCGCTTTCACCCATTTATAGCCGAACGACTTCATCGGCGCGGTACGAAAAATTTTCTGTCCTGGATAATTTGGTCGGCGTTAATAAGGAAAAGCCAATACCGACGGACAGTTTATCCACTTGAAAATTTACGGTCGGCTTTTTGCGGTGGCGCGCGCGGATAAGCGGAAACGGCCCGGGCTTTAAAAAGACTTTCCATTTCGAGTGCTAATATACCGCGGCTCAAAAACATCCACACTCGAAAATCTACGTTTTCTAATTTTCTCTTTCCCATTAACCGCCGAACGAAATTCAGCGGCTGCTTTGCAGGCGCCACTGGCCGATTACACCCATACCTTAGTTTCTCGACTCGAATGAAAATCAACGTGTGTATACGTACACGCGCGCGTGCTTTTGCGGTCCTGGACGGAGGAAGTCGCTTGGTTCCGGGTCAGGAGCAAAGTGGGCGATCGCTGCGAAAATTTTTGTCTTTTTTTGTCGCTCGCGGAGGGAAAATCGGCTGCGCGCGGTTCGTCGGGAAAACGCCGGGCTCGCGAAAACGCGGAAAACAATGAACGCGGAATAAGTAGTCCGGCGCAGCTGGATATCGGCCGGAAGTTGTGTTTTTACGGCAAGCCACCTGCTGCCTATGTTTTTTTTTTTTTTCACGAGGAATTTAGGTTTTGTTTACACTTTAGCGTTAAAGTTCGCTGGTCGTGCGCAGTCGAGGTTCGTTGGCTTCAATTCAAGGAGGCTGGTCTTTAAACACGATGATTAATGAGTTTTATTTAACAGTGAGTAATTTTTTTCCTGATGCGCGGGGATAACTCGCGCGATCGTGAGATAAGGATTTTACGAACAATTGTGCTGCATGCATCGTGTACATAGTTTGTAAAAAGAATCGACTATGCTTATTTTTACAGAAAAATTTTAAAAAGATTTTCTTATGTAATTAACATTGTTACATATTTTTTTGCACTAAAATCTGCTGTAATTCCTGGACATTTTTTCTTATTCTATATTTTTTCACACTGAGAAACCAATTTAGTAATTCCGAGAAATATTTACTTCAACATAGTGCTCGTTAAATATTTCTTTGAATCAAGTCATTATTTTTTCGAAACTTCTAAATTTACTTAAAAATAATTAAATTAATTTAGTTTTAAAGACATTTTTAACGAATACTATTAAAGTAAATATTTACTGAAGGTTACTATTTTTTTTAGTACACCTAAATTAATTTATAAGATAATGAAATTCCAAAGCTAGTTGGATTAGCATAGTTTCTTGTTTCTAATTAAAAAAATGAATATTTTACTGGATAAGATAATTCACCTTTAATTCCTCAAATCTCGAATCCTACAATTCAATTAAGCCGCAGACATTCCTCTCGCCATACCGACAATCCCATTACTCCTCCAAACAAACGTGCAACGCTCTTTCTCTCTCTTGAAAAAAAAATTAAATTAATTCCCAATTACGCACGTCAGGGACGCAATAAACTGGCCCGTTTGTATCGTAAAGTTCAGTCGATTAACGGCCTGCACACAATGAACCGCGATAAGCATCGAAGCGCCGCCGGTGAATCGAACAGGAAAAGCACCGATCGCCCCTAATTGCCGCCCAAAGTCTTATCTCGCGTCAATCATTTTCTCCGGTCTAGTTGAGGTCTATACGTGTGCGGCGGTGAAACCGCGGAGTCCTTGAAAAGCGCGCGCTCATTTTTTTTTTGCAGACGCCCACTGATTGAAGTTGGCCGGTACGCCGCGCAAGGAAAGTGCAATCGAGAGTTTCGCAGAGAAATTGATAGTCGTCGCGAAAAGAGTTTTCCGGTTTGATTTTTTTTTTGTTGTCCTATTCGTTCGGGCATGAAAAAAGCTAATCGACTCCAGGTGCCTTATATCGTTGCGTCTTGTTATATAAATCTTTGTTTTTTTACGTTCCAGTAAAAAGAGGCTTGTATCGCCGTCAATCTAATTAACGATAAGGAAAATGACCCTTAACTACAAGGATGGGCGACTTTGACTTTTTTAATCCGATTTGATGTTGCGATTACGGTGAAATGGTCGTTGTAAAAAAAGAGATGGCTAATGCGGTCCATTGTGCTACTGTGTTATCTTAATTTAATGATCGTTCGTAGAAAAGTTAACGCAAGTTACACATAGCTTAAAATTGAAAATAAAATTAAAGTACTGTTTCGCCAGGTTGAGTGTGCATTGCGTCTAGGAAAAAAAGAATCTGATCGTTCGGACGGTTCTCAGCGAGCTCCGCTAACTCAAACAATTATCTTAATGTCGTTACGCAATTCCAGTAAAAGTTTAAAAGTACTTCGCGCAGTACAATCGCTCAAAAGTAAAGGATAAAAAAAAAACTCTCTGCATTGTTTTTAAGGAAAATATGTGACCGCAGTTCCACAAATGCGATTCCACATTTCTGCGTGATTATGGTGTTTACATTTCTATGCTGAGCACAACTTACGAGTAGTTTAAAGGAAATTAAAGAAAATTGGAGCTCGCAATTTAAATTGGATTGCTATTTCTTTTTTTCAAGAATAAATTTATAACGAATTAAATTCATTCGGCAAGTGTGACCGTTAAAATTTCGTGGGCCGTTTTCCCGGTGCTTAACGGCCACTCGGACTAATTGACGAAAGAAGTAAAGCCGCTCGTTTATTTGTCGAACTTCTTAAACGCCCGTCGAGTGTTTTCCTTTTTTGTCGCTGCACTCGCCGTTACGGTGGATTTAGTCCCACCGAATGAAGAAATAACAGGCAGCGACGCTAACATTGTTAAGTTTTTCTTTCGCCCCAAGAAATTTTACGAGGCGTCCGTTGGGAAATTACATCTGACCCGATGTTCACTTAATTAGCGAATCGAAATCGCGAATCGACAAGATTTCTATCCATTTGTAAGATAAACAGTAAAAATGATTAGTTGATTCTTCCATTTAAAAAAAAATAAATAAAATTGTTAATTAGGCACACGTAAAAGTATACGATGTTTTAACAGCGCAAATAAAATTATCGGGTAGGTAGCATGTGCACAGCGAGGGATACGAGATTTATTATCCGAGAGAAAAGTTAGGCCATTGTTCGGTGCTTAAGACAATATTAACTTGAAAAAAGATGATATCACACACTAAAAGGAAGTTGAGAAAAACAAAATTAAACTTGGATGGAATGATACTGACAATGAAACATGCAATCAGTAGAAATAGCCGGGAGTGACAAGACACTGCGTGATTGCATCTGCTAGCTCTATTCAAAATCACCGTTTTGTTTGTTTTCTTTTTAAGTACTTTTTTTTCCTAATCACGCATTGTTTTGAAGAAACCTATGCGTTTCTCTCTATTTATTCTATTTATTGTTTTCTCTTTAATTTTATTCGTTTCTATGTCAACTGGATTTATTGAATGAAAAGGTAGTTTTTAAGACATTACATTACAAAACATTTTATAGATACAAATTTCATGAAAAAATTATTTACGATCTGGGAAAGTATAGTTATAGACTGACTTTCTGCGAAATATAACTACATTTTAATGTATATATGAAAAATTACAATTTTATTTTCTATAAATTTGTTTTGCAATAAAATACTACTATATTGAGTTAAAAATACAAAATATATGGGTCTATAATTGGATAAAATTGTGTAAATTCTCAAGTCTTGTGTAAAATAAAATTGTACGTTTATTGTGTGTTCCTTCGAACAAAATTACACAAAATTTATAAATGAATGAATAGTAATTAAACTTTAAGTATATTACCTTTTTAATAATGTGACTAAAAGAAATTCATAAAATAATTTAAAAATTAAATAAGCTAAATCGAATGTTAACAAGATCCGTGTGCGTCTTATATTTAGTGCATATAACTGTTGCGTGTCCATAAAGAGATTACAAATCATGTTTATACTTTTTACATTTGACTTGATGCCAAACACAAGATTTTTCCCCGTGTACTATGCAATAAAATCTAAGTATACTATAAACTGTAATAATTTTCTTTAGAATGACTGTCTGCGTCTAAATTAAAAAGAATAAAATTTTCGTTTAAAAAAATGAAGAAAATTTATCGCAGTGAGAAGCGGAACAGTGCCTCGGCTTTCCCAGCTGTTTATCTCGAGCGAGCATCTTGCTCGTCGAGTTGGGTACACGAGAGCCTCGCGAAAAGTCGCTCGGAAACATCAGAACTTACCGGAGAGATGGTTGTAGAGGGTGGGGTAGGGGGTGTACTGCGACAGGGACTCGTCCTCGTAGATCGGCCGGTGATGGTAGTAGCCGGCGGTACTGATCGGCCGCGGCGGCCGGAAGTAGATCTCCTCGACGCTCGCAGGCGCATCGTAGCCAGGCTCCCTCGTCGCCGGCGTGCACCTGCATCGCAATCAGTTTCCGATTCAACTATATATACACACGCATCCTTCGCTTATTTTTTCACCGACAGTTTATTTTCTTAGATCCTACCACGAGATCGGTTTCGATTGAATTTTTTACCTTAATTTGACATTTGTTGGAGTGGAATTGTACGCCGAGAGACTAGTTGGTATTTTCGGTGAATAGAACAGAATACACTCACAAAAATTTAATGTAACTGGTAGAAGAATCTACTAAATATCATTGGAAATTCTACTTATTATAGAGTTAAATGTATTTATGCCGTGGATAAACGGACCATCCTATACGATTAATTTACTAAAACCTAAACGAATTCATCTTCAAATAAGTAGATTGTCGTCTTGAAATAAATGGGCTGGATGATAAATTCTAGATTGATTTGTTGAGTATTTTTTGCCATTTAATATCGTAAGAACTAAAAAGAATTGAATAAATGAAAATATCTCAAATAAGCAGAAAGTTACTAGCAGTTAACATATTTATGATAAAACTCAACGGATTCTATTCTTTTAATAAACTTACTGAAAATTATATTAAAACAGGCATATTCTTCAATTTATGAAATTTATTTTAAAATTAAGTAGATAATGTTTAAATGGATTGGTCTACTAAGACTAAGAATCTATTTTTGTGAGTGTAGGATAGAATAGGATAGAATAGTATAGAATAGGATAGAATAGGATAGAATAGGATAGAATAGGATAGAACAGGATAGAATAGAAGTTTATTGTAAACTATAGTATTTACAAATCAGACATAACATAATCAAGTAAATTTTTGTAGAAAAACAGTTATAAATAAAAACAAATATGCAATCATTGCAATTACGAAAAAAATCACCGCTATTTGAAATTTAAATATTTACTTCAATAGTACTTGTTCAATATTTCTTTGAATCAAGTAATTATTATATTGAAACTGTTAAATTTCTTTAGAAATAAATAAATCATTTAATTTTAAAGAAACATTTAACAAGTATTATTAAAGTAAATATTAAGAGAGAATTACCTATTTTTTATTCAGTTCACCTAAATTAATTTACAAGAAAACTCCCGGTAGTATTATATAGATCTAATTGAATTAGCATAATCTTCTTCTTTCTGTAACCAAAAAAAGAAAATTTTACTAGAAATAATTTATCTTTATTTAATAAGTATTATATTGAGGTAAATATTTATACTGAAAATCACCAAATTAGACTCTCGCTGTATCATTTTAATTGAATTAAATCGTTTAAAACCTATCCTTCCGTATGTAGTAAAGGTCAGAATAATTCAATAAATTAACGTGTTTATTTTTTACAAAGTTCAAGGTACGCTGAAAGTGCGAAAAAGGATTAAGCGCGTTAGCAGAAAAACGTTTTAATATTTAACAGCTAAAAGAAATTCAGATGGAACGATAGCTTGAGCCGCGAAGCTCATTAACTTCTTATCCCGCGCATTCCACGCTCCTTATTAATAAAACTCGTTGTATTTTCGAAAACTCAAGTAGGAAGTACGCAAATGAATGTTACATCGTTCCGTATCGATATCACGGGGCTGTTCCGCATTACACATGCAAATACCGCTCGACGCACGCGTGAAAGTAGGCAGAAATCATTTGCTCCCGTAACCAGCTCATTCCGTAATGCAACAATAACTCAAAATCGCATTTCGAAAAAAATAGTTATTTATGCGCCAAGGTAGTAAAATAGGTCATTATTTCCGACGATAAAGTTCCCTGTCCGAGCTTTAACGAGGGAATAATCACCTATTACTTCGGAGGTGTAATATATAAAAATTTTCACCCTAATCATACTAAATCCACTTTATTTAACAACTAGGGGGCTGCGCCCCTATACGCGCTACGCGTGCTAACCCCCCACCTTTAATTTTAATTTTAATTCAAAATGGGATAAAATATTATTTTTCATAATTCAACAAAATATTCATGGCTTTACGCATTATTATCTCGATTTTGGCGAAGCTAGGTATAAAAAAAGATAAAAACTTATTATATAACAATTATAGACCGACTCGTCACGGTTCAAATGAAAAAGTAAACAATAACAGTAAACGATAGACCCGCCTCGGTTCAAATGAAAAAGTATAAACAAAAACAATAAATAACGTCATTTAAATTGAACCAATTTCATAGTTATTTAAGTTATTCGAACGATTCGAACATTCGAGAGTTTTGCAGTACATTTATCATTATTTTATATTAAAAACAATCAAATTTGTTACTTTTGATACAGACTTTACCAAAGAATAAGTTTTGGTACAGACTGTATCAAAGATCTTAAAACTACGAGGGTCTCGGCGAGATCTTTCTATATTATAAAAATATTTCACCGCCGCCGAAATAATTTAGTTAATTTTTTACACTCACAAAAATTTAATCTAAGTAGTAGAAGAATTCACTAAATAGCACTGGAAAATCGTCTTATAGAATTAAACGTATTTATGCGGTGGATACGATGCTGATAATTTGCTAACGTGTAAAAGAATTCATTTTCGAATAAGTAGATTGTCATCTTGGGATAAATGGATTCCAAGATAAATTCTAAATTGATTCATTGATCATTAGTTGACATTCAGTATCGTATAAATCGAAAAATTAAATACGTGGAAGAAGTCTCTACTAAACAGAAAAATACTAACAGTTATAGTTTTTATGATAAAATTCAGCAGATTCTATTTTTCTACTAAACTTATTGAAAATTATATTAAAGCAGACGTTTTCTCTAATTTATTAAATTCATTTTAAAATTTAGTAGATAATGTTTAAGTAGATTGGTCTACTAATATTAAGAATCTATTTTTGTGAGTGTATAAATATATAAGTTAATTTTTATAATATAGAGAGAAAAATGAAATGTGCTTACGAGAGATAAAATGGAATCTATGAGAGCTAAAATGTATCTATGAAAACTGAAATATGCTTATAGAAACTAAAATGTGTCTCGGGAAGCTAAAATGTGTCTTTGATGAATAGAATGTATCTCCGAAGACTAACATGTGCCTCCGGGGAGTAAAATGTATCTCCAAAAAGTAAAGTAACTCTATGGCGAGTAAAGTGCTTCTCCGTAAAGTAAAATGTTTCTCCGGAAACTGAAGTGCTTCTCCGGAAGTAAAGTGTTTCTCCGGAATGTTAAGTGTTTCTCCAGGGAGTAAAGTAAGACTAGACAAGAAAATATGATTTTTTACATAATCTATTATTTACTCCCACTTCATAGGTCAATAAAGTGGACTTTTTGGATGATTAGGGTGAAAAAACATGCAGCCTCGCGAATATACTATTTTAAAAAAGTCATGGTCTTTATTTTGCAGCTTTTAACGCGTGATTCTGGTTGGTCGCCAGTATAGGAGTACGTGATTAGTTGCCTGATTTTTAAATTAGCTATATGATGCGGGAACGTGAATTTTTCAATTTGAATATACAAAACTTTAAAATTATATTATGTATAGCCCTATATATAATAAGGCGATTATTCATATTATCTCTTTAAAAATAACGCCAAATTTAAAAAAATAATTAATTTAATCGTAGAAAGTAGAATGTAAAGAGCGCGCGAGGCCCATTAAATTTTACCAGTATGTAAAAAAATATGTAGACGCCAAAATTTGTGAAAATCAAGACGAATTACAGGGGTTTGTACCTACAAATTTTCAAAAAATCGTTTTTTATTGTACACGTTATTTCAAAAGTATAAAAAAAATTGAGGAAAATATTGCTAGATTTCAAAATGTAAAAAAAAGAAACAAATTTGATTATGATTATGGTAGCCTGATTTGTAAATTACGTATAGATGCGCGAACGCGAATTTTTCAATTTTAAATATACAAAACTTTAAAATTATATTGTAATTATTACGATTACTGATATATATCATGTGCGTAAAAAAATGGCGCCAAAATTAAAAAAATGAATCTAACCGTAAAAAGCATAATGTAAAAAGCGCGCGATTCACGTTAGATTTTACTATAGTGAATATAAAATATCGCTGCTCATTTTTCAAAGCTGCCACGCGTCCGCGAAGGCGTGTAATTTTCTCATACTTTCTATGCGGCCCAGTGCAGGTAATACGCTTAATAGAGAAATATCGGCGGCGTCAAAATAATAACAGAGTGTATCACTCGATGCTTAGTGCACCGAAAGCGAAGTTTCGCTCTGGAATTTATCGGTACGTACGGGAGCAATTATTGCGCGAAGCGCCAAGTCTGCGATAAGCCAAAGCTGCCTGCACTGCAATCATCGATGGATATTTGTGCGCTAATTGATAGCGGTAAAAAAAGGCTCGAGCGAATTGTATAGGCAAATTAATGACTGCGCTCGCTTAAAAGGCGCAATACGTTAGTCGGTGTTTTTTTTTTTATCATAATTTAATTATTATAATTTAAAGGAGGCTATATTTTGCTTGGAAAAAACAGTTTTAATAGTTCTTTTAACGTTTGTCTTATCTAAATTTGACGGATTTTTAAAATCTAACGACGAGAAAAAGTTTTATGTTATGTAGAATTAATGTAGAATTTAATCTATACGTATTTTAAATTGCAGAATTTAATGCATAGAATAATAACGAAGTTCCGATAAATTTTATTTGTTAAAATTCCTGCTTTTAATTTGTTAACGGTCTCTACAATGATAAAAATGTTCTTTAAATGGTGAAGGAAAATCCGCTGTTTAAATTTGAGAATGTTTCATCTTCTACCGTATAAACGATATAGTCGTTTAAAGAGCATCCACTTGCATATAAACAATATGTTTTTAAACAAAACTGAAAATCCTTTATAAACTTAAATAACAATAAAAAATGTGTTACAAAAGAAGAAATAACCAAAAATCATTTTTTTATAAACGGAAATGTGCTATAACGTATCAGATATCCTTGTATAAGCAGGCAGATTCTACTCTATTATTAAAATTATAGACTATTGTATTTAAAAGAAATATAATTCTTACACTTAAAGGATTTCATTTTAAATTTGATCGAACAATTTTAAGCGATTCATCATATTCTAAACGTATCTATATGCTAAACACGTTTAACATTATTTTTTAAATTTGCAAATTAATTATTTCAATTCACACTCACAAAAATAGATTCTTAATATTAGTAGACCAATCTACTTAATTTTAAAATGAGTTTAATGAATTAGAGAATACGTCTGCTTCAATATAATTTTCAATAAGTTTAGTCGAAAATAGAATCTGCTGAATTTTATCATAAAAACTATAATTGTTAGTATTTTTCTGTTTACTCGCGTAAAAAATTTAAGTTAGGATAAAGTTTATGCTTGGCGGTCGTTGATATGAACATGGGCAATGAACTTGCTTCTTACACTGAAAAAAAATTGTTAATTTTGAGCAAATGATTTACTTGGATAGTACTTATTAAGTATTTCTTAGAATCAAGTAACAATTTCATTAAAACTAAATGAATTTATTAGCTTCTAAATAAATTTAGTAGTTTCGAAAAAATCATTTTTTGACTAGATAAAATATTTAATAAATATAATATTGAAATAAATGTTTGCTTAAAATTAACAAATTTTTCTCTCAGTGTATATTTTATAAAAGTTTGCATAGATGCATGATATAAACGGATAAATTGCCGCTGAAGTTATAGAAAATAATTCTTTACATTTATTTGTTTTTAACGTTCGTTATGTGAACGACTTATAAATTTAAGAAAAACTTCATCTGAAGTTGGTATAAAGTCTGGCGAAATCATTTATTATTTAGTCTCATTGCCCATGTTCATATCAACGACCGCCAAACATGAACTTTAGATAAACTTTATCTTAAATTAAATTTTTTTACGCGGGTAGTATCAATTTAAAATTTATCTTGGAATCCATTTATCCCAAGACGACAATCTACTTATTCGAAAATGAATTCTTTTACGCGTTAGCAAATTAATCGTAAATGATGGTCCGCCTATCCACCGCATAAATACGTTTAACTTTATAATAAGTAGATTTTCCAGCACTACTTATTAAATTATTGTGAGTGCATTAAATTAATTTACCTAAAAAAAATTCTTACCAGTAGTCAGGTTCAACGGACGAGTGATGGGACAGTCGGCTGTAGTAGGCAGAGTAACTGGCGCTCCGCCTGCTCTGATAGACAGGCTGGGGACTGACGTCGGCGACGGCGATGCTGTGCCGCCTCAGGTAGGCGTAGTTCTCGAGGTCCCAGGGGTCGACGTAATTGCGGCTGCTGCTGCCGCTGCTGTCACCCGACGAGTCCACCGAGTCCCAGTAAATCCCACCTCCGCCCGTTTGGTATATCGACGACCTTGACCTCATCCTCCCGAATATCCGCGTGGTGTAGAAAATCCTTTGACCCAAAGTCTTCGCGCCTTTGAAAAATAATTTTTCCATGGTGTTTGAAATAAAGAAATATCTTTAACGACGAAAATCCCGTTACTTAATTATAAAGTAATTGCGGATTTATAAATACTTCTATATACTGTTAAAAAAAACATTAAATTTAATGCAGATACAGGCAACAAATTACATCGGCCTACATGAACTTTTACCGAATTTATACATTAAATTGAATTTAGTTTATATTACAATTAATGTAAAAATGTAAATTAATCATAATACGTGTACGCCGATGAAATTTGCTTCCAGTATTTAAATTAAAGTTCATGCGAAGTTTTTTTACAGTGTTATTTGCGGGAAGCGCGTCATATAATAATTATATATTTACAGATAAATAATTCATATTTGTAATTAAGTAGTATACGATTAACTTAATATTGTTGCTAAAAATTTTTCTATTAAAATCTTCCTATCGCCCAATAAAATTACGTATGTAGACAAATTCATTTAAACATTATCTACTTAATTTTGAAGTGAATTAATTAAATTAAAGAATACATCTGCTTCAGTATAATTCTCAATAAGTTTACTAGAAACATAAAATCCTGTGAATTTTATCATAAATATATCAATTGTTAATATTTTTCTGCTTATTAGAAACTTTTTCATTTATTCAATTCTCTTTACTACTAACTAATAGTTAATTATTCAATTTATGATCTATCATACAATCTATTTACTGGAAGACGATAATCTACTGATTTGAAAAAAAAATCATTTACGATTTAGCAAATTAATCGTAAACGATGGTTCGTTTAATATGACATAAATAAGTTTGACTCTATATAATAAGTAGATTTTCCAGTGCTATTTATTCTTCTATCAGTTAAAGCAAATTTTTGTGACCCGCGTAAAAAAATTTAAGTTAGGAGTTTACCCAAAGTTCATGTTTGGCGGTCGTTGATACGAACATGGGCAATGAGACTAAATAATAAATAATTTTGCAATACTTTATACCAACTTCAGATGAAATTTTTCTTAAATTGAAAAGACGTTCACATGACGAACGTTAAAAACAAATAAATGTATAAAATTATTTTCTATAACTTTTGAGCGGTAATTTATCCGTTTATATCAAGCATCTACAAACTTCTATATAAAATATAAGAAGCAAGTTCGGTAAAGTCTCGTTGCCCATGTCCATATCAACGACCGCCAATCATGAACTTTTGCTAAACTTTATTCTAACTTAAATTTTTTTATGCGGGAAGTCTACGTTTGAGGGTAAATATGTTATAAGTGTTAGGGATGTTTTATAATATAAAATTATTCTATGAACATATTTTGTATAATAATAAAAAGAAGTATTAAATGCTAAGATACGTTCATTTGCCTCAAATGAAACATGACTTTATATTTAAGAAAGACGCATTAACTATATCGGACATTTTCATGGTTTAATAATTAATGCACCACTTTTTCACATGTAATAACTATGCTTTTGGACTATATGTTAAAAGTGTACAGCTTTACGTTAAAGACACTGATTTTGGGTCAAAGGATCTTTTCTATTAGTATACCTGCGGCAAATAAGAATTCAAGAATTCTCTTTATCTTTCGCTTTATAATCAGCGATGCATCTCCGTACCTGGCGGCTCGCGCGCTTTTTATTGGCTTTGTGATGAGGGATGGTGAAACGGAGGTATGCAGCCCCAAGTGCGGGGGGATTTAAATTACCGCGCGTTGCGGTTGAACTGCATTAGTTCTAATGGAATTACAACATTTTTTTTTTGTTTATGATTCGAATGAATAATAAAGATTCAAGTATGTGTACCTATAGAGTTACTTTATATGTAGATATTCGGATTGATTAGTGAACCAATTATAGGATTGTGAAAAATCTTGAACTTTGTTTTGCACAGCGGATGTGTAATTTTTATAAAGGTTTTATGACTTTACGAAGTAATAAATAGTAGAATGAAAGGATGTCGATAAAGAATTGATATTATATTATTATGACGAAATGAGCTTAGCAAATTGATCGAATATTTTATTATTGATATTTTCACAACAGTAACATAATTATTTATGCGAACTGGATCGAATCGGTAGATTACATCTATACAACTTACTGAGAAGTAAACAATAATGAAAATTTAAAACTCACCTAGGAATTAAGGCACCGACGCAACAAAAACAAATGTCTAACACACAGCTATAAAATTCAAAACAGCACGATTAAGTATATAGTTCAATAAAAAAAAATTCTTTTCAAATCACAGTGACAGCGACGATCGACAGCATGTTCGGAGACAGGCGCCTGGGCGCTCGCGGCACGGTGCAGTCGCGGGCGCGCGCGCGTCGCGAGTGCGAGCCTCCGCACCTGCCGACGCGATCCGTCGCCTCCCTCCCTTCCCGTTTTTCCGGCGCCTCTCTCTTTCTCTTTCTTTTATTAAGCCGAGGCGCCCGCTCAGGTGCAGAGCGCCTCCGATGTTTAGTTTTCGGTCCCGTCGCTCGCGCGGCTTTGAATCGTGCGATGCCGATTACTGCGATCGGCGAGGGTGAAGCCCCCATCGACGCCGAGATTAAACGATTATACGAAAATGCAGAACTTTTATTTATTTCTTAATGACCTTACTATTGGTTGTGCAATGCTTTATTCGGATAAATAACAGTCTATTTATTTTGATGCATCTACTTGCTTATGATAATTTACTAACTAAAATTTCTTTTCCTACTAAAATTATAATTCCTTTTCGCGATATATACTATATACGTATTTTCATGTCGAAAGTATTGCAGGAAAATTAATTAAAGAGCAGAATGATTTATGCGTGCCTAATTTAAACGAAACAAAAATAATACGTGTTGATAAATATTATAAAACTGTAGAATTATAGTTAATATTATTATTGTTATTTAATAAAAAAAATTTAAAATGCATATTTTTACAAGGCGGTAATATAATTTTTATAAAACTTCGTAAAAAGTATATCAAGTTTTTATATAATTTAAAAATTTTCATATAGTTTATAATTTATATAAACTATCTATAAAACCATTTCATTATACAAATTTTATACAGTTGACAATATAAGATTTTTATAAAATATCTACAAATTTTTTTCACCTGGGGGGCTGACGAAATCGATGTGCAGATGTATACACTGTTTTGCATGGTTTCTCTTGAAATTCGTAGATTTTTTTTTTTTCAAATGTACCGTTTGTACAATAATTTTATTTTGTTTTAATTAAGGCGTAACACCACTTAATCGCCTTAAAAAAGCGTTTCTTTGGTAATTTTTTTTATTTAGAAAGGAAGGTAGCTGAACGAAATAATTTAAGGAAGTTATTAACTACATATATCAACTATAAAAATAAAATTTTTCTGTAAAATATTCAGAAACGCTGGTATCTCCAAACGTCTTTACGGGATTTAAAAATATTGAGTTTTGTGTAATTGACGAGTACTTAAAGAAAAACTTGTAATTTTCGGCAAAAAAAAGGCATATATTTGTTTAATAATAATGTTTAAATTGTCTTGTCAAAAATCCCGTACCTAGTGTACTGCAGAATGTAATATTAAAGGTAAATTTAGAATTTCAACGAAAAATAATGTACTTTGTTCAAGTTCTGCTGCGTGCCCTTTTGAAAAATCGTTTAGAAACAGTGCAATATTTTTTTTAAGTATGAAACTTTTTGCCTCATATTCTAGAAGGTTCAAAGCACCTTTTAAGATACAAAAAAAACTGCCACGATTGAGAGGATAGGATAGCGTGGATAATTAAAACCAGAAATGACAAATAAAAAAGCCAAGTCATCGAAATTCAATAATTCATTGTCAATGTATTAATGAAACAACTCTTCCACTGACAATATCGTCGCTGTCAATCACTCGTTTATTTGCACGGCGCCATCTCGCTGGGCACACTCCCATACTAATAATTAAAAAAAAAGAAGATGAAGATGGAGAAGAGTTGCGAAGCAATCCAACGTTACAGGAAAAACGAAAACTCTCGCGCTAAATTCGTACAACTATGCATTTACACTTATACACAATCAAAGAGTAAAGGTTACCTAAAATACAAAATAAAGCTCGTAGGTTGAGGTACAAATAAAGAGAGAAATAAGAGAGCGCGAAAGAGGCTGGAAGACGGCTGGAAGGTCGCATAATTACGGAAGATCGCGTAGGTGCGCTCGCTCGCCGGCGAGAAAAAGGTCGCAGCAACAGCAGCCATCGATTCGCAAAAGGGCAGTGTGTATTGTCTCTGCGATGCCTCTCTCTCTCCGCTTCGCTCTCGCGGTGGTTACATTGCACACACAGGTGCTCGCTGTTGCGGCAAGATGCGACACTCTCGGCTTCATGGGATCGCGCGGTGGGGGAGAAGGGGGGCACAAACGATTCGAATGCTATGAGTGAGCGGAGGAGATGAAACGAATAAATTATGTTTCTTTCGCATTCGTCCTCGTTACTTTTCTTTCTCCTTTAAAAATATATAAGTTTATAATGACGCATTGGAAATAGTGGGGGTTTGGCAACACACTTCGTATTGGAGGCGCATACGTCAATGTTTTACCGCATTTTCTTACTTACTTTATATTAAATTAAAACTACAGTTTATTTAATTTCTTTTCATTAGAGAGTTTTTTAAAATGAATTTTGTTCAATTTTAAGTAAATATTTAAACTTAAAAAGATTTTGTAAACTACGAAGAATGTATAGCTTATCAACCTCTCAGCATTTTCTTCATGAGTATTTTATCAGTTCAATGTAAGATAAAAGTAAGGACACTGAGTTCGAAGTTTTAACCTTTAATCGTTTTTAATATTAAGTAAAATGAAACAGTTTAATACTTATTTTATACGGTAAAAACATTTACGCATTCTTTGCCTTGAATACTTTTCAGTTCTTATTTAAACGAATTCATAATACCGAGGCATTAATTCGTTGCGCTGTACTTCAAAGTATCGAGCTAATAAATTAATGCGAGACATATTCCTTAAATACTATGTCAATTGACGGATCAAAAGCGTTGAAATATAACATCACAATCGCGATTAAACAAGTAAGGCTGATTAAAATCTCTATCGTTTCTTGAATCGGCCAGTGTCCTGCGCACTAGATGCGATGTAAGCAACGCACAAACTTCCTTTTTCACATATACGCTAATGTTATTTACATATCCAGAATAAGAGGAGCTTAACTATCGACGTTACCAGAGAGAATCACTCGTAGAGCCTTTAGTAGCGCATATCACAGTATCGTAATCCAAAGTTTTTTTCCTCAAAGCTTTACAACTGATGGAAAGCAAGCACTCTTGAGCATTCGAAACTTTTTTTTATCGAGTGATCTCACTCACTTATGCACGATAGAAGTCTCGTTCGTCATTACCGGTGAGAGTTTAAATCATTTTTTGCACCTAAGTACGAAGAATTAAGTACGCAACAATATTGATCGCTTTAAAATCTCTAGAGTGCTCGTATCCAATTGTCTTTTCTTTATCTAAACTAAAACTTAGTAATCTTGAAAGAAAAAAAAAACAATATTTTCTGCATATTTTGATCATGCTCATTTGTTTTTTTTGTTCGTACTAGAAATTACTCGCATGATTAATCGATAAACATTTTCTTCACACAAATTTTCTCGTATGTATACTTGAATTTTTTTCAGTATTCATCTCCTTAGTCTGTGAAAATTAAAGGATATCTAAGGGAAGACGAAGAAGTTTCACGAGTTTCCACGATTAAAATCTCATCTCTTAATTCCCTGTTATATCTTAGAATCTTACTCTGTCTAACTGAGGTCGAGTTTGGGACCAGACCTCACGCATATTTGGTGAATGTTTACATTGTGCAGGCCACTTTTTTATTTTTTTTTTACATAGATTTCTGGCTACGCAATAAACTTTATAAATACTTTAAGCTCTATTACGGCTTTCGAGTTCACCTCACACGGTCGAGAAGAAGAGACGCCGCTTGGTCTACGTCGAACTCAGTCTGCTTCAGTGCACCTTCACACTGCTGTTTGTCAGCTAATCCTAGTCTGAAATCATAAATAAAAAGTAGAATAATTTCTTTTTCATTTGGAATGTTATTATATTTATAGATTTCTTACTTATTCTTAATTGATACGCAAAAAATGCTTAGGAAAATTTATTATAAACTTTTAAATAAAGTCTTTTATTGCTGCAACAAATTCAGAACTTTTTTCTGTAAAAAAAAAATAAATAAATAAATATAAAAAATATAATAAATAATGGGCCGATAAAATAATGATTGAAAGCTCCGTATTAAAATACACACAAGTCTCAATCACTAGTGGGAATGAAGCGATCGACGTCCAACCAATTCCAGACGTAAATTGAGGCGATCTAAAAATAGCGCATCACCAGACGCACGCGTAACTCACCTAAAAAGCGTCTCCACTTTGGCCAATCGATCCTTGGCAATTTGTTTGGCTGCTTGCGAAACGTCCCAGCCGGTGGCCTGAAGGGCGGCAAGGGCCTCCTGCTGCGAGGCGTCATGAGCTTCCTGTTGAACCTTCATCACCTTCGTCGCGCGGAACTCATCGTTCAATGACATCACCAGCTGCTGTGTTGCCCCGGTCAGGGGTGGACTGGCGCCACTGGGATAGTTGGAGGGTCCCGGAGCCAATTGGGCGCTTGCTGATGAGTCGTTCAGTTGGGGCAGGAGGCTGCGCGCGGCACTTGATTGAGGCTGAGGACAGGCTTGTGGTCGTGTCGGCGTGAACTGCATCAGGTTTGGACTGCCGCTATTGAACTTCGTCTGCTGATGGTGGCTCTGCGCGAATCCGTTCTGCACTGGCTTAAGAGGCGAAAACGGCGGCGGTGGGTTGTACATGGGTGGCTGCTTCGGATTTGGACTGAATTCCCGCGGCAGCGTTTTACGAGCATTCATCTTTTGCGATGGACTCATTGCAGTGGAGTTGCTCGACTAATTTGTAAAATAATAGAAATTTTAGTCAACCTGATAACTACACTTGAATTTTTTTTAAACTCTTCTTAAAAAATATTGAGTCAACGAAAACGCTGTATGTGAGTAGTATACCAGTACAAATAAATAAAGAGCTATTATCTTATCGCAAAGTACGTTCGACTCTTTGGAAAATAATAAAACTTTAACTTAGTATATAAAAAGTATAATAAAAAAAAGCTTACCATGTGATTGGAGGCACTTGCCAAGGCATTGCTATTGGCGTGATAACTCCTGAGTATATTTTGCTGAATTGCCTTATTATATAGAGTGTTAAATTCGCTCTGCGAGAGCTGCTCTAAGTTAGGCACTGTTTGTTTTAATTCAGCGTAAACCTGCTCCGACAGAGCGGTACCGGCAATGGAGGCAGGCCTCTGCAGCCCGGAGGACGTAACGTTGGAATTGTGCATCGGTGTTTGTTGAATGACATTTTGCGCGGTTGCCTGGTTTGGTGCCGGTAGGCTTGGAAACTGCTGCTGATAAGCCTGTGCGACATTGTGTGCTGCACACTCGAGATTGCTCGGTGCGTGGTTTATCTGCGCCAAATTTGATGTACTCGCTGAGGCATAAATTGGCTGCGTCTGGTTTTGATGCCACATTTGCGCGACCTGCGGTTTCGGTGGCACTGCTCTCCGCCGACAGTTGGCTTGGATAGCCGATCTGACTTCTTGGTCGCTGGACGTTGGTATTTTTAGTTTGCCAGGAATTCTGCACCTTATTGGGGAAGTTAAAGCTATTAGATCGTGAATCTGGCGATTTAGGTTTCATTGTTTGTGGTGGCGGCCTGAGCATCGGAATTACACAACTATCAGAAAGTTTATTCGTCAGTGGAACGTTCGAAGGCACCGGCGGAGGCTGTGGCTGTTGTACCACCTGTATCTGTTGCTGTTGATTCACGTTGGTATTCTTGGTGGCCTCCTTCTCTCCAAGCCGTTTTTCCAGTTCGGCGATGAATCCTGCGTCGAGTTTCTTCGGCGAGGTCTGGCTCTTGGATTCTATCGATAATTCATTCATACTCTGAGCCAAGTCGACGTTACTCTTCGCCTTTGTCGGGCTCTCGTTTGGACCTACAGGTGGAGGTGGGGGCGCAGGAACATTCGGCAAACCGCGACTGACTACATTCGCGTAGGTGGTCTGTTCATCGCTGCTCTGAAGATCTTCCGGCCACTGTTGCAGGCTCGGACTTGGACTAGTCGTACCAATTTTGTCAATCTCACTATAGTGTTGTTCGTTGCTCGAGTAACCATTACTTTCAACTGCCACGTTTAAATTTGTGTTCTCGCTGTGTAAGTCTTTATTTAAATTCAACGTTTGCTGCAGCGATGCTACAGCATTTCTGTCTTCCTCAACATTACTGTACTGCTGCTGCACTCCCTATAAAAAACATGTTTAGTCTTTACAATGTACTTTTTAACTTAAGTTTACAAAAAACTGAAAAATATTAAAAAAAAATTTGTTTGCATTATTATACAAAAAAATATAATACCTGAGGTTGCTGATGAGAAATGCTAGCGGGCGAATAATAGCAACTTGGATCGGGAGTTACTTGGCTGTAATATCGTGATTGTGCCGAATTCGTAAAAACCCTTGACGTATCGAATGGATCTGGCATGGTTGGCACAGCTGGTAAAGCTGGCATGACTGGGATTGCAGGGCCAGCTGCGCCATTATCCGGGCAGTTGGCATAGGTCCGAGGATCTTCCTCTGCCCAGTATTCCTGCGGCGCCGGGCCTACCATTTCGACTTGTCGGTCAATGTCGATTGGCTCGTCGAGTATGTTTACTACTCGCCGACAAATCGGACCATCTGCCTGAGCTGCTGCCAGTGCAGCTGCGTTAGCCAACTCCTCCGGAGATAAGTCAATTAACGTTCCCTCTTGATTGTTACTGCATCCTGAGACTAGAAAAAAATCTTTTTTATTTCCCGAAGACTTTAATTAAAAAGAATATGTGTACATTTAAAAGTCAATAGTGTAACTATTAAAAAATAAAATATTAGACTCGGTGCATTGGAGTTCTTAACTGGTTGAACTCTTGTTCATAAATATTTAATGTAATAAATGTCAGCCACATAGACGTTACGTAATTGTAGTTCTTGCCTAGATTGCGACAAAAATATTTTGCGTGTTAGCTTGAGTCTGTTGCATTATGCATTAAGTTAGTATTACTTTTTATTTACAATATAGTTTTGTTTAAATAACAGAATAATTGTACGATTGTTATTTCAGGATTTATCATTTTTTGTTACACTGAATTTAACTTTAGACTTTCTCTATCTATGAAAAATAAATAAACAATTAAAAAAGACATTACTACAGACAAAAAAGTGTTTACCTGAAACAGAAGTGTTGGGTACTTTAACAGGACTTCCTCTGAGGTCATTCTGCAGTTTCGTATAATTAAATTGTTTGCGAGTCCGTTGCGCCGCACCGGGGAACTTTTTAATCGCGCACTCGGCGACTCCGACGACATCCGGTGGCTCCATGGGGTTTCTCAGATATACATCGTCGATGTAAATAGGACTGCCCCAACTCTTTCCGAACGGCGCCCCGTGTCCTGTGTGTATAAATGAATTTTCGAGTGGTTTGCTGATATCCTCAGGTTGTTTTTTTCTCATTGGATCAACGAGACACCGAGGAAATACGCCGACCTGGTAGGTTCGCTGATTCTGGCCCTTCCACCAATAGTTTTCGGGCCGGCCGTCGATGATGACTATTTGATCACCCTGCTGGATCTGCATCTTGTCGGGATCGTCGAATCGATTGAGCGCTTTCATAACGGACGGTACCATACCAGTAAGCGATTCCTTTAAGGAGGCAAATGTCGGTCGCTCGGATGGCTCGCGCGCCCAGCAGTGCAGCATCAATTGGAACATCGGCGGCGGACTTGCCTCGGGCTCGTGCAGCCTTTCACCCTCTCGATCGATTTTTCGCAAAATTTCTGAACCGTTGAGACCCACCCAAGGTTCCTCACCAAAGGTCAACATCTCCCAGAGAGTTACACCAAACATCCATACATCCGAAGCATGGCTGAATTGACGCGCCTTTAACGACTCTGGCGCGCACCAGGGGAATGGCACCTTCTTATGCTCAGTCATCACGTAACAGTCCTCTTGCTGGGGCAAAGCCCGCATCAGTCCGAAGTCACCGATTTTTATTTTGTCTTGCGAGCTCAGTAACACGTTACGACAGGCGAGATCACGGTGCAGAAATCGCTTGGCCTCCAGGTAGGCCATACCAGTGGCTACTTGCAGAGCGTAGTTACAGAGAGTCAGCACCGAGATGCGACCACAATCCTTGCGCAGGAAGTCGAGAAGTGCACCCATTGGCGCCAGTTCCGTCACCATCATCATTGGTTGTGACAGTACAACGCCATACAATCTGAAAAGCGGAGGAATTAATGAAACGTTTAGAAGGAAATAATAATTAATTCTGACTGAGTTAAAAACCAAGGCTTACCTGATGAGATTGTGATGATCTAACATGTGCATCGATTGTACTTCTGAAACAAAGTCTTCAATGACATTAGGTTGAGTCAAGGCATCTGCTTTCAAAACTTTTACAGCGACTGGCAGTGATTTTCCTGTTGGTGCCGTCCATTCACCTCTCCTCACAACTCCAAAGCTACCGTCACCCAGCTTCACAGATAATGTTATATCTTTGTCTTGAATTAAGCACGTTAATACTGAAGTACTTTCAACAGGCTGCGAGGCACGTTTGTTGCTCTTTTTATCACTACCAGGCCTGATCTTTGTTATCAAGCTCTTTTTCCACTGATTATTTCTTTTCTTCTTCACAGCATCCATGAGTCTACGAATACCTGGTTTACCAAGACCAATCTTTTCCAGATCTTCCGCCTGCACATAGTCAAAATGATGCAGCCGAGTAACCTGAAGATCATCTCTTATCCTGGTGTAAAACTGCGAAAGCTGAACATCGTGCAGCAGCTCCTGCAGCCACTCCGTTCCTTCGTCGTCTGCCATTCTCACTCCTTGCGCTGCTTACTTTCTAAAACACACAAGTACAAGTATTACAAATTCAGTTGACAAACACGCTTTCATCATTGCATAATAAATAGCATTGACACAAAATCCTTCACAGCACCCACATGATAAGCATCGTGAAACAAAAGCTTCCTCATTTGAACTGTTATCAAGGGTAAACAGAGAAGCTTAATTGCCGCAATTGACGTCCGCACGCGGTGAAAATCGATCGTCCGGCTTTTCCGCCTGTCGTTCTTTTATGCTCCCGCTTGCCATTATCACTCATTAAAATTTCCCGGCGGTAGCCTCGCGTCAAAGCAAGCCCACTTGGCGCGTTCATTCGAGACACGTGCGCGCCGTCAGCCAATCGGCCAGTCCCGGCTTTGTCCGCGAGATCCACCAGACAAGCGCTCGGAACAGGAGAGTCTGGTGGTCGCGCGGCCCTGGATACTCCGTGCGTACAGAGCAATTTCGCAATCGTCGATAGGCGTGTGCGAGGGAGCCCCGCGCGCTTTTAACGTCAATTCACGCCTCGCCCACCTGAAACGTCGAGGCTTGCGTGTGTTCGTTGGAAAAGAGATTCACGCGCGCATTGGAAATTCTAATTGGAGCGAGTTTAGTTTTTTTTTTTCTTTAATTAATTATTGCGAGCGGACGACGCCTTATCGCATTAGTCTTTTTTTTACAATTAGCGTTTGGGAAAATCCAGCAGCGAGGATGCGGAACGAGAAATATAATAAATTTTCCACTGTTTTCCCTTCGAGCGACGACGACGCATTTTACGAGCTTGGCTTCCCTTTTCACGGCACGAGGAATCGCGAATGCGTGCCAAGGATCGACGTCGATAATAATCATAGCGCTGCTGCGTTCATTAATGAAACGACAGCGAGAGCGAGAAAAAGGCGAGGATAAAAAAACTGTATTAATCGAAGGTCATGGAGAAGTGAACTTATAGCGGTGTTACATACTGGAATGCGCATAGTTTCTTCATGAAACATACATGCAACTTATGCCCTGCTCCCAAGATTGCATGAACTTTCTACAGTTAACTGTACACTCTTGCTGCTGCTTATTTAAATATGCGATGAGATAACCGAACAAATATTATCATAGCGATTACAGTGGTGGACTTTATTCCGTTTATGTAATAAAATCATTTTGGTAGATGTTTTCAGGAATGATTCACAAAACAAGTTTCCTATGTCCTGTGTGATAAGATAATCAAAACGGTTATCTAAAACTGTAACCGTCTCTATTAGAAAGCTTTTTAAGAGAATACTGACTCTGTATATTTGTGCGAGTGTTATTAATTGTAACCAGTCCAAGTCTTTTGAAAGAACAAGTTTCTCTTAGCTATCTATGAATCACCGTAATTTACCTTCATAGGTTAAAGCTGAAATTTAAAAGCTACTCCATCAAATTAACAATCAACTTCAATTTAATACTTTTCACGATCAACTTGAATTAGCGAAGTGCTACAGAAAGGATAAGACGAGCTCTGAAAATCCCGTCTAAAAATAAAACCAGCGAGTGAACTACTCTAATTTACTGAATTTACTGCTCACCACTAACAATCTAAAATTCTCTCTTGGCTACAAGATTGAGATCATTGACAATGACAAGTATGCCTTCTCAAAATCCAATTACTTACAATTGGATCATATCAGTGGCTCTGCATAAATCTCGAAAACTAATACAATAAAGCCTCGCTAAAGTCCCTCTGATAACAGTTCAATCAGACCCTGGCACAGAATCCGCTCCCCCAGCATTTGTTTACAGTGTCAAATCCTTCTGAGAGAGCCAGTCGCCCAGTAATTTGTTGACCTTCTCTCAAGAAGCTCTCCACATCCCCTCTCCATTCTCAAAAACAGCAACAAAAAAAACGAACATCAGACACTCACCTGCGTGCGGGAAATCCCCGTGGACCGAGAGATCAGCCTCTCCGCAGCATCTTCCCTCGGCGAGGAGAGAAACTCTGGTTGGAACCCGCGAAGGTAGACCCAGCCGACGATAAAAAAAGAAAGAAACGCCGCAGACGAGAGGCTCGTCGGCTCTTTTTTCGTGGGAGCGTCGTACGTGTGTGCACGCGCGCTACGGATACGCGCGACTTTCACCCTGCGAATCTCTCGCGTGCCCGCAGCTGCAGCGGCGGCGCGGCATCATCGGCTCGTCCCGCTCGCTCGCTTCCTCCTCTCTTCACGGGGGCGGAGGATTCATGTGACGCGCGGGTGTGCGCGCGCTCACGGCAGGGGGGGCCGAGGCACACTCCTCGGGCCAGGCTGCGCCGAACAGCTGAAAAACCCCGGAGGGTTATGCACACACTCGCACACACACAAGCGCGCGCGCGGCCGTCTACTGCTGCACCCGCGACGAGCGCCTTACCGCAGGGGTCCAGCCAACGGACGCCGCGTCCCGACGGCCGACGGAGCGAACGGCCAACTGCTCCGCGCTCCGCGCCGATACCTGCACGCGCCGAGCGATCAAGACAGAGAGAGAGGGATTCGCGTCTTTGTCTGCCGGGACTGACTATCCTCCTCGCGCTCGCGGCTCCCGCCTTGATTTTCGCTTCAACGGACGTTTTTTGCGCTTTTCCGATGCGGCGCTGCATGTGTGCCCAGACACAAGCTTTCAGTGTGTTTAGTGTTTACGTACACTGTGCAGTGTGTACAGTGTACTATACACGATTTGAGCATAGCATGTGCATATGTATGTGTGGATGATTATACACGCTGTGAGGGTGTGTGTGTACGTGTGTACTAACACATTCACGTTTGAATGTGCATATGCATCTGTGAGGGTGTGTATGTACGTGTGGTGTAGGTACGCTAGGCGCTGCGTTTTGGGCGAGTTTGCAAACGTGGAATGGATCGTAAATAAAGGCAGTTCGCAATTTGCGCGTCGCTTTTTTCGACTTAATTGCTATAATTAAACTTATTTTGTATACACTATTTTTTTTTAATAATTATTCAATTATCTTAATTTGTAGCCGAGCGTGAAGGTATTTTGAAAAACAAAGTTCTTCGTAGTTTTTTTAAATTATCTACAGTAGTCTTACATCTGAGTAAGATACTTCTGAGATTTATTAAACAAATCAACATAAACATTAAGTGCACTTACGAAATTCTGAATAGAATATCAAAATAAAATAATACAAGTTTTTAAGTTCTTATCAAAAGTGGAAACAGTGCACACAAATGTTTGCATCGAATAATAATTACCCCAGCAAAATAAAAAGATAAGATAAAAATGAAGATAACGCATGAGATAACTCGAAAACGCGAGTAAAAATGATACTTGAAACTCAACGACAGCTTCTGAAAATCCGTGAAACAGAACATTTTCAGCATCCACAAATTTCCCAGTCGCCGGCAGAGTCCGAAAAGCATTAACCTGATAATAAGCCGCGCCGAGGTTATGTAAAATCATCTCGTTGATAAAACAGTTGCCTACACGAGCCTGTCCAAGTCCATTGATACCGGGACACCGCCGGAAGTCGAGTCCACTTTGTAGCTGCTCCGCAGCTATATACAAGCAGCCACATCCAGCGGGGGACGCGCCGGCTCAAGCTTCTCGAATCCGCAAGCAGCGCGCACCTCGATACCCACACCTACGGTACATTACCCACACGCACGCGACTCGCCTCATGCGCAGTGTGCCGCCCAGGGCAGACCGCAACCGCTTCGGACGACCAGCGCACTTTTTCCCCACCCCGGAGAGAACGTAACTTCCCGCGTTTCCGAAGGTGTGCACGGCACCCGCGACCAGGTGTGCAGCTGAAAATCGCTCGGGAGCGAGGAGAATTCGAGAGAGTCGGCCGCGCTCTGATACCTACACCCACTGGTAAAAATAATAAGGAGCAGGGAGCGCGCGCGCTTGTGTGAAAAAGCGCGCGTCCGCCAGCCGCGACACGAGTTCGACGACGCCGCTAACCCGCGGAACTGCGATTTCCTTCTGTTGCAGAAAGGCTAGAGCTGAGGATTGGAGATGTCGGGAATCGCGATCGCCAGGCTGGCCGAGGAGCGCAAGGCGTGGAGGAAGGACCACCCCTTTGTAAGTGCATCGTCGGTATTTCGAGCCGCTTTTAGGTTAAGTTCGCTCGGCGAGTACCGGATTTTGGAGTTCGGCCTCTGTTTGGATTATTACTTTGAGCGGAGACTGGATGACTGACGTGTTGGTGGTTGTTGGGCAGCGCGGCGGTGCCAGTTTCCTTTTTTTTTATTTATTTATGTTGTGGTTTTCGGCCGATGTACTGATAATTTTAGGGTTGGTAAACATATCGGCTTGAGGATGTACGCGGGGATCTTGCACATAACCTCACTTGCAATTTGCAAGCTGCACCTTGTTTTATTCGGTTCTAATTTTTGTAAATTAATTTAAATAGACTGCTGATATTGGTCAAAGTCAAAGACATTCTAGATCTTTCTACTATTAGGATTTCATTATCTAGATTAAATAATTTAAGATGATTCATCTGGAAATTTTATCATCTTGCCCTTTGTCCACTTGTTTTCATCTCATCTGAAAATGGAAAATTTATCTTATTTAGATGCTTTCGTTTGCTAAGTAGCAGACATGAATGCTGTGCTTTGAATACTAGTTACCTTGAAAACAAGGTTACTGTTCTAAATAAATTGTACTGTCTTAGCGAGCATTGATATCATATATTTTTTCAGTTTCAAACAATAATGATTTATTTCAGGGTTTTGTCGCTCGTCCTACTAAGAATCCAGATGGTACTTTGAATTTAATGAGTTGGGAGTGTGCGATTCCCGGAAAGAAAGGCGTAAGTGTCTTAAGACCATTGTTTTGAAGCTTGATGCTTTAATGAAATTAAATATGGAAAAACTTTTAGACTCCTTGGGAAGGTGGTCTCTATAAATTAAGGATGATTTTCAAAGATGATTACCCCTCAAGTCCACCAAAATGTAAATTTGAACCACCTCTATTTCATCCAAACGTTTACCCATCTGGCACAGTGTGTTTGTCCTTATTGGATGAAGAAAAGGACTGGAGACCAGCAATTACAATTAAACAAATTCTGCTTGGTATTCAAGATTTATTAAACGAGCCTAATGTTAAAGACCCAGCTCAAGCAGAGGCTTACACAATTTACTGGTATGTTTTACATTTTCTAATTAAACAATGCTAATTTATAATAATTAATCTTTTTTCCTCCAATATAGCCAAAATCGTTTGGAGTATGAAAAGCGAGTGAGGGCTCAAGCGAGAGCAATGGCTCCTCAGGAGTGAAGAACAAATTGTACTTGAAAAACATCAATATCTACAACACGAACATTGCGCCTCACATCTAGGAAATTTTTTATCTTACTTCTTTCATGCAACTACATCATTGAAGTGAGGTGACTTCCACATGTATTTATCATCAATTTCCTATACCATTTTAACAATGGCAATGTATCCAAGTATCTTCTTAATTTGCTGCTACTATTTATTTCTTCTAAATTTGTTAGCGTGAAGTACCAATGTATCTGAAAGTAATATCGAATCTTAATTTGAATTGAGAGTTAAAAGGATACTCTCAATTTAAATTGATTGCTTATTTTTGAAACTTATTAGTTCGCTGGTTGTCGAAAGTCAGTTATTGATATATCGATCGAACTGAATTAGAGATTGAGTACATTTTTTTTTTTTTTTTAAATCATGAATTAAACATTAAAAAAAAGAAAATATACAAGCTTGAACCTTGGTGATGTAAATTCAATTTTTTTTCTGAATACAGATCTCCATGAGTTCAATTGAAAAATTTCAGTAGCGTTTTTCATTTTTGTATTTTAGGTAAAAGTATTTTTTATAATAATTATAATACCTTAATATTAACGACTTACTAATGAATAATAAAGTAATGTATTATAGCGAATACTTGATACACATTTTTTGGAATCACGTCCATTACCATGTAAATAGTTAAGTTGAGTCTATCTTTTTAATTATTACGATTTTAATGTATTCAACAATTTTCAAAAGTAGTAATAAAACATAAGTGTACGATCAACACTGAGTCAAAATTAATTGACGAATCAATTTTTTGCACAAAAGCGGCAGCTTAATCGAATTATACTCGAATCGCGTAAACAAAATTGGGATTATTAATGCTTCTCGAAGCAGTAAAAAAAAAAACCTCAATAATTGAACCGAATCGATGCAGCGTTTCCACACTGGTGAAACCCTTCCGAAATCTCATTACCCCCAGTCGATCGAAGCCGTCGAGGCGTAAATTTCCCTGCGAAAGGATTCGCGCCGGTTAATCCGAAGCGACGGATGCTAACCGCGCGCTCGATATTCAAATTCGAATAACGCTCGGCGGACACTGCCTATCGATCGATTCTCCGCCCATGCGCAAAAATCGCCGTTTCACCTATACCGACGCACCAAAATGTTCGCCTGGAGAATAAAGGCTCCCTGCACCCCTCATCGATCCTTTTTTTTCAACACTCCTCACCACCCCGGAAAAGCCACGACCCTTCTTACGTAAAAAATGTAAAACGAGGAAAAGCCAATAAAGGCTTAAGAAGATCGAGGGAAGAAAGTGGTGCGAGGAAAGGGTACATAACTCGCCACGCGAGCGAAGAGCCCGCGGGTAGGTGTACGTGCGCGTAGGCATGCGCCGAGCGAGACGGAGCTAGCCGAGGCGGCTGATAAGGCGAGGAGAGGCCCCGGAGTGGAGTAGTGAGTCAGTCAGTGTCAAACATGGCGACGTACTCGATGCAGCGGCTCGACGCCGCGCTCCTCTGGCTCTGCCTCATCGGCGTCGGGGTGTCCTATTACGCCTACATCGTCGAGACCAGCAAGGAGAAGGACAAGAGTTACAAGCCCTTCTGCGACATCAGCGAGCACGTCAGCTGCACCAAAGCCTTCATGTCCGAGTGAGTCGTCCTTCCGTCAAGCCGTTGTTCACTTAAAATAAGCAACTTAATAACGAATTTTCACATTCCATTTTTTTCGATTGTTTATTTATTGTACAAGCATAATATACCGAGGCGGAAAATTGGCTCGTATAACGTGGACAATAGGATTAAAGCGCTTTCTTTTTCTTTGTTTCCGTTGCGTTCTGCTTGCGAGCGAAGTTGTATCGCTGCGGAAGGACAAAAGTTGCGCTTCCCTTTGTCGCGCTAACTTTGCCGAAGTTTCGCGAGTAACTTCATCGCACTCCGACTAATGAGCCCCACATAATATTTAACGAGCGAGCGTTAAATTTAATTCATGTTCTTCCTCTCGAAATGTACGCCTCGGCAGTCTGACATTGTCACTGATGTTTATTATACGTTTGTATACTTCTATTTGCTGCCAATTTCTAATTATTTATGTAAGATTCTCTTTTGTACAGCTTTTTTTATACTGTACTCATATTTTAAGGACAATCAGTCTATGTAAAATGTAGATAGAGCGCGGGATCGATGCAAAAGCGAAATCAATATAAGGATTGCCGGGTGTGCTTCAGAATCGGCGGGGAAACTCGCGAGCCTAAGCCGCGGGTTGTACGCTATCGATCAAAATATTTTCGGAGCAAAGGGGTATGCTGGATTCAAGGTCAAAGTTAGCGGCGTATAAAATCGTTAGCCCCGCGTCGCGAGCAACAGTTTATCATCCCCTACTGGAAAACCGCACTTCCACGCGCGCGGCTCGAAGGGGAAAAAAACGTACTGCCTCCATTCATCCCCCTTTCCCTCGCAGCGGGCTCGGATTTAGCTTACGCATTTCGATGGCTTCCAGAGCGCCGTCGCTGTTTATTTTGACTTTGCCGCACGCTGCACTTCTAAATCAATCGCAATATATCGCCCGTCAAATCGCATTTTCCTCGCGAATTCGTTGCTCCCTCCGCAAAGCTTGAATTCCGATAAAATACGCAAAAATTTCAGTAGTTTCGAAACATTAAGGTAGTATTGTCGATACGTAGATACTCAAATGAGAAAATTTTCTCATTTTATTCGCTTAGCGTTTACATTTGACAGTGTCACAAAACGAACTAGTAATTAATTATATATGTATTAAGTCATAAGCGCGCGAAACTTCAAATTGTGTATTCTATACATAGTATAGGTGTATATTTAACAGGTTTTTATAAAAAAAATCAATGACTTTTTAATAGACATGCAAAAAGTAAATGTTATAATATTTATATAGTACCATCTCAAATACGATTCTTTCTAAAATACTTGAAAAAAAATATTTTTGGATTCGATTGATGTTTTAAATTGCAAAATGTTGCTTGAATTTTCAGTTATCACACTATTCAATTTTATTCAAATTTGAAAGGTAGTAATAACTGCAATAGCAGAATTCGCAAAAGAACTTAGCTTCCTATAAGGTTCCGTGTTAACCGCGGTAAAATCATACTACTAATTACTTCTTTCTAGACTCTAAACTCTAAAGAGCAAAATGAGGACAAATTTTTTAGTAAAACGGCTGTTTTTTACTTTATAAAGATTAAAACAATCGTTTTATTTTTATAAATAATTATTCTTCATTAATAATGATTTATTGATTTTATTCTTTGGGTAAAGATTTAAAACTTACATTTTCTACTTAAAAAAAAAACATTAGGAAGCGACAAAATACATATAAGCTAAACATCCATTTTGAAAAGTATAGAAAATGTAAATTTTAATTTATGAAGAATAAAAGTCTTTTTTTACCGTACAACTGATAAGACGATTGTTTTAGTCTTTACAAAGTCTTTGCCCTGATTTTACTCTTTAGGACTTAGAGTATAGTATACCTTATAGGCTCACAAAAAATTAACTGAGCCTTCTATAATTTAATATCAATGAATATTTTCAATGTTATCAGTATCTCATTGGTAATACCATTACCGACATTACTACCTTAAAAAATTTCGGAGTCACGTTCTAAAAATTCTATTGAGAGGGAAAGTGAACGGTTGCAAAGATGGTCAGCTCCATTTTCGGACGAGTTGATGCAGACGCGTGTCCCGCGTTGGATTTTACGGGCTTTCGGTTGTTTCCGTGTGTTCGAATGGATATTTTACGAGAGGCGGCCGATATACGAGCATTTCAATGACCCGAAGCCTGGAGTAAACAGATTTCGTTCGGCGGTGAGAGATGTTTTTCTCGAAGCGAGCGTAATTCTTGATTTTTTCCGCTTCGCGATGTAGCGACTGCCAAGTGCTTCCGATCGATGAAATCCTCAAACGCCCGATGATTTATGATAAGTACGCGCGGCTCGTTTACTTTTTTTTTAGCTGATCTTTTTAGTCTTCTATGAGTAAGGAAAAAATTTATTATACCGAGGAAACACCTTGGATTGAAATAGCCGAACTGCTTAAAAAAGTTTCAGTAAATCAAGATAAGCTTATATCTTAGAGGGTACACAGAAATAAACTCGGTGTCAACGTCAATAATCTTGCGATACAATGTCTTTTTAATGTAGTTAAAATAATATTTTTTAATAAATCGATCTACTTAAATTTACACGCAATTATCTAAAACTTGATAATGCGGGAGATAATTAAAGATTCTTCGAAGAAGTATAGTTTATAAATAAAAAAAATTGAATCTGACGCTTCAAAAAAACTTCGCTTTAATAAATGTCATGTAATGTTGTTTACATAACGTCGCGATAAAATTAACTTTTCAATTGAGTACCAACGAACGTATTCTTCGTTTTAATTAAGATTGCAATCTGTCCTTAGATTTTTCATTCGTTAAAAAAAAAAATACTTTGCTAAAAAAGAATAAATATTTTCATAACAATCTAATCGGAGATCGATCAGGACGATAATATTTTACGCAAAAATACACTAATCGCGGCTTTGATAAAGATAACGAAAAAACAAGCACCAAAGGTCAACTAAAAAGATAATTTATTTATATTCAACTGTAATAAATTTTCCTTCATATATTTCTTCCCGCAGATATGGCAAGGGATTTGGCCTAATCCCTAAAGACTCACCCCTGCACCTTCCCAACAGCATATTCGGCATAATTTTTTACACCGTAGTGGCTGGGCTCAGTAAGTATACTCACCTTCTATCTCACATTAAAAAAAAAACAGAAAAGAAAAAATCTGAAAAAGTTCGATCGCTAAAAAGAAATTTTTTTTCTAGGTCTATTCAACAGCTACTGGAACACGGTATTAATGCTAATCGCGTCAATTATCTCGAACCTCTTCTCGGTGTATCTGGCGCGAATCCTTTACCTGCTGCAGGACGTCTGCGTGGTCTGCGTTAGTACCTACGTCCTGAACGCGTTGATCCTGGTGCTGACCGTCAGGAAGTTACGGGAGATTAAGAGTACATCGGCCAAGAAGAGGAAAACCAAGTGAAGCGCCGAAGACTCGAATTATCTCGAAAAAAAAAATACTCTCTTTTAAAACGTCCGGCTTTAAAGAGGTGGACCGTAAAAGTTCGCCCGCTCGCGCCTCTACTGTCCTCTCGCGAACAGCTTTTGTATGTTTTATTAACGAGCCTTCAAGCCCTTTTTTATACTCTTTACTCGCATTCCTTTTTCTAACGCTTCTCGTTCGTTCTATTCTGGAATGGGACTGAACCGTATATGCTCGCGTTAAATTATTTAGTTTGCGTTAAATATTGTTTTTTTTTTATTCGTTTTTTTAATGTAATGAAAGATATATTATTTTATTTTATTTTTTAAGAATTGAAAGAGAGTTTATTTTTATTAAAAAGAAAGTGAAAAGATTGTGTGGCTTTGCCCATTTTGATTTATTGTATTTTTCGATGCAAAGTTATAGAAAAAAAAAACTCATTCTGGTAAATCGTGATGTGCGTTGTCTTTCGTCGACTAATGGGAATTTATCGGGAGCTTCTACTTTTTGCTGCAGGATGTTTGAAAAAATAATTGTCACGCACCGTGGTTGACGTTACGTTGTGAATTTAGATTTTATTTATTCATTGTTAATGTTTACGATGTTAATTCAATATCAGTAGCTAGTAGTGATTAAAAAAATGGCAGGCTACAGAAAAATCAACGATAACACTAGTTTTCCTTATAAAATAGTTAGATATACACTTGTAGTTCTTTTGTGATTTTTATCAAGTAGTTTCACTTGACGAATGGCATCCACTGTCTATCAATTAATTAATCAATTAATTAATTAATTATGTCTCTTACATAGTGTACAATTTATTACAAAACTTAAAAAATTAAATATATATTCTGTATTCTTTTTAAAACTCATTGAGAAATGGATAAATCGAAAAAAAAGGAATGAACGTCTCGCCTAAGACATAGTTTTATAAACTCATGAATGCTTCACGAAAAAAAAATAATATATAATATATATATTTATCAACAACTCTCAAGTGTTCATAAAATTTGATATTGTCAAATATTTAACAAGTCTTTTTTAATCTCTGGTGTATACAGCGAAAAAAATTAATATTAAAAAAAAAACGAATATGTATAAAGCTTTCAGTACTTGTTTGACAAATAACTGTTCTATCTATTTCGCATCAAGAAAGTACGTCCTCCATTTGGGCGATAAAAATTTCTCAACTGTTGAATGCAATGTTTTCGTTACGTGCGGTATTACGAACACTCAATTGACAAGGATAAGATTATCAACGATAATGAGTTCTCGTAATTAGCGTCGATATTGGCAAATCGTGACCTTCAAATGTTTAACATAACTCAAACGATATACATTGTCGCTTTATTCCGACCTGTTCTTTACTCAGTCGATCGAATATTTACAATGATTATTTTTAGTCACCAAACAAGCAAGAGTCGCTTTATTGTTAACCACTTTACCGTAATCATTATTATTATTTTCTTACATAATTCCGTCGTACAATTTTAGTTTCATTTATTTTAGACTTCGCTACGCTAAGGTAATAAAGTCGCATTCGCATTTTAGTATCCTTTGAATTCGCTCTCATTAAAATTGACAAGCAATCAGTTCGAACTATAACGAGAGACAAAAAAGAGGAGAAGCTGCGATCGCCTCTGACAAAAAATTCAATACTCGCTCCTGCCGTTCCTGATGAGGTCCCTATTGCTGCGGCTGATGCTGGCGAGGATCCCCGGGCTCTTGAGGGGCGGCGTCTCGTCCAACCGGTTGATCATCTGCGCGCTGGACCGACCGTTCGTCTGGCTGTATCCGTTGCTCCTTGGCGTAGTAACGACCCCGTCGTCGGCGATCTCCACGTTGAAGCTCTTGCTGCGCGACAGGGTGGACTTGTAGGTGCGCTCGGGCTTCTGGGGCGCCGGGGGTGGCAGCGGCGGCGGCTGCGTGTTGATCGACGTCTGCACGTAGTGCGTCGTCTTGGGGGGCGACGTCACCGTGTTGCGGAAGGAGATATTGATCATACTGCCGTACTGTTGTCCCGAGCCGCCGTTGCTGAACTTTAGGGGCGGGGGTGAGTGTCGCTGGTGGCCGTTGGTCAGTCGGCGGGTCGTGGAGGACGAGGAGCTCGTGGTCGTGGTCGTGGTGGTCGTGCTGCTGCTGCTCTGCTGGTGTCGCGTCGAGTGGAGCTGGTGGTGGCTGCCGTTGTGCATCTTGCGCGGGAGAGTCTGGGCCATGCTGGTGCGCTCGTGGCCGTCAGTGACGTCATAGCCGTTCGCCAGGCGACCGGTGGACTTGCTGAAGCGGCCCAAGGAGCCGGACTCGCCGCTGAAAGAAGCAACGGGTTGTTTTCTTTTTTTCGACTTTGCGGCTGTCGGCGAGGCTGGCTGAGGTCCCCGGAAGCGACAGAAGCGAGGCAGAGAGACAAGCAAACTACTGCGTCTTTTCGACTAGGTTGCGATTTTTTTTTTTTTTTTTAATGAAGATTATTAATTAGTGGTTTGATTAATTTTGCGTTAATTACAAATAGATTTTTGAGCGACGGCGAGAGAGTAGTTTTGTTTAGAAATGACATGATTGCTTATGGACTAAAGTTACATGCACACGGCGATTAGTACAGAATAAATTAATTAATTAAACAGTGATGGTAGTTAGACAGTAAGATAGATGAAGGTGTGTGAAAAAATCAATTTATATTTTTCTTTTAGTTTTGATAAGAGATTTTATTGATTTTTAAAATCAAAGTATTACATTTGTCTTTAGTATAATTCATAAACTTAGAATACAATATATTTTATTAAAGTAAAAAAATATATTAATTCGGGTAATATACGTACTTCTTTTTTAATACTATAAAAATTTATAAAATATTAATTATAGTTTGGTAAAAAAAGTAAAAAGCGTCATTTTGTTAAAGTCTTGCAGTTCATTGCGACTATTTATTGGAAGACATTTCGGCAAAATGTATGGTCAACACTGGGCGAATCTACTTGATGTTAATTATGCGTTCCGTGTTGAATAAAAATCAGACGAGTAGTAATATCTTATCAGTAAATTGTAAACTGAGAGACCAATTTGGTAATTTTCAGTAAATATTTACTCCAGCAGTTTTTGTTAAATATTTCTTTGAAAGTAAATGAATTTATTTGTTTCTAAATAAATTTAGCAGTGTCAACAAAATAATTAGTCGATTCAAACAAATATTTAACAATTGTACTATCGAAGTAAATATTTTCTGAAAGTTAGCAGCATTGCTCTTTTAGTGTACTCGTTTTAATTTGATCGTGAAAATCTTTTAGATCGTACGACGATTTGCTTTTCTATATTCATACGTTATATGGGTGATTTTCGGAAAATATGAACTTTACATCCCTAGACAGTAAGTACAAAGGATCTTCAAATTACATATTAAAACCAATTATAGTGAAAAGTAATAAAATTTGTTTGATTCATATAAATTGTAATCTCTCGGATGTTCTTTAGCACTTTATTATTCTTTTATATGCACGTATTTACATATACTACATTTTAATTACTTCTCTTTAATGCTAAAATTTATTGAGTATAATATAAGAAATAGAAGAAAAATTGGTAGATTTTTAATTCAAGAAAACTCTCTGTTATTTATGTAAACTTCACCACCTGAGAAAAAAATTTAACTAGCCACAGATTTTATGTAGAATGCTCTTATTTATTTTTGTTAATATTTATATTTTTAGACACTGAGAAGTTCATGTTTTAATTTTAACAATATTTCTCAAAAACTTTTGATCTTTGCAGAGTTAAGAGTCAGAAAGTCCACGTTTTCAGAAAATCACCCATATAGGACTTTGATTAAAATGTATGGGGTTGTTGAGAAAAATTTCCGAATTTACGTATCCAACCGCAGGCTCGCCTGGTATTTAAAAAAAAAACATCTCGATCTCCACGAAAAATACTCTCTAAATCTGCAAATGTGAAATTTCACATATTAAATGTGAATAATGACCTTTTGATAAGGGGAATACACGTCCACTAATTAAATGCGAATATTCACATGTGTAATGTATGAAATAAAATTCGACAAATTCAATATGTGAATATTCACATATGAAATATATGAAACAAATTTGACTAACTGAATGTGTGAAATAAAAATTCACTAATTCAATATGTATAAAACAAAATTCACTAATTCAATGTGTATAAAACAAAATTCACTAATTCAATATGTAAAAAACAAAATTCACTAATTCAATATGTAAAAAACAAAATTCATTAATTCAATATGTTAATATTCATATATTAAAAGTAGCAAAGTGAATTTTCACGTTTTTATAAGTCAAATTGTTTTCACATACGAAATGTGTGAAAATTTCGCCTTTTCAGATTAACAGAGTGGAAATTTGCAAAACATTAAAAAAAAAGCGATTGAAAAAATAAAACACCGCCCTAAGACAGTCGCAGTGACAGAAGGAGAATCCCTTGAAGCTGAAGCAGAGACAAGATCCCGATATAAGAATCATAGCCGCGTTTACCTGTACTCCTCATCGACGGTCCTGCCGCGATGCCTGGAGTGGGGTTTGGCGTCGCGGTAGCCCTTCTCCCGGCCGTAGATGCTGCCCCCGTAGGGGTCCTCGCCGAGGTAGTAGCGGTGGATGGGCTGCTGCTCGGCCCGCTGACTCGAGGAGGACTCGCGGTACTCCTTGGTGTACTGCTCCGAGTGCCGGGGCGCGGACTCGCGGTAGCGCGGTTTGGCCGGGGCGACCTGGGGTTGGCCGCGGGGCGAGCGGGGCGGTCGCTCCGGCGGCCTGTCCTCGCCGTCGTACTCCGGGCCCAGGGGCACGTTGCGGTCCACCGAGTTGTACTGCAGGTACGTCGAGCCCTCGTCCGTCTGCGTGAGCTGCGACGTGGAGCCGCCACCGCCGGGACGCTTGCCGCGGCGCTCGGAGCTTGCGGAGCGCAGCTTGCCCACGAGCTTGCGGAATGACTCGCCGATCTTGTACTTCGATGGGCTTGGGGCTGGAAAATCCAATCGAACCGATTAATTTTGTTTTGTTTTATTTTTATGTACACGCACTGAGAAAAAAGATTCCTTATTGTAAAGTAATCAATTTCCTTATTATAAAGTAATCAATTCAGTTATAGTTAATACATAGTACTAAATCTTAATGCATATTTCTTAACTATTAGGAAACTAGATTTCAATCGTTTATTTTACGTATCGTTCATGACTTCGCTTTAACCTACTTCAACTGCTTATTTCTTAATTATTAAGAAATATGCAATTACAAAAAATTAAAGTCCCATTTCTTATCAGTTAAGAATTATTCTTAACAGTAAGGAATCTTTTTTCTCAGTGCGGAGAAAAATGTTATATTAAAAATTACTATATTTTTTAGCAATTGGAGGACGTACTTGTAATGTGAGAAAAATTGCTGTATATTATTCTAAAATTTAGTAGAATTTTAGTAAAAATGAATAAATAGTTTTTTAATTTTTACTACACGTATTGTAAATTTTAAAATAAAATATACTAATTTTACTGACGTTGCAAGTATATCCTTCCATCGCTAAAAAATATAGTAATTTTTAGAGTATAACATTTTTCTCCGTGTATGTATAAAAACTTTAGAAGTATGAAATTATACTATAATAGTATAAGGAACTTTTCCTAAATTACAATCATAAGGATTCTAGTAAAATACTTAGATTTTTCTTTCCGAGTACTGTAAAAATGTGAAAATTTATAATAAAATCCGATAAATTATTTATCCGATTTTATGCGGTTTTTGCAGCATTTTATAGAGGTTTATAATACCCTTTCTTCAATAAGGTCAGTATGAACGAGTATTTGATTGATTGTTCGCTTGTTATTTTGAGCTTGCAGAATGAAGTATTTCCAATTCTACTTATTAAAGTTTTGTGAAAATGAGAAGAAAACGTAGAATATTAGGGTCTAACGTTCAAAATTGTTGACACAGTATGTCTCTAAAGTTATTTTATTGCTAAAACTTTAAATTTCATTATTGAAGTATCACTGCGCATTCTTGAGAAAATTTGAGAATCGTTGTGTTAAAAAGCTCTATTATCAAAAGTTATGCCCATCAATTGAATATGACTGTTGAAAATGACGTATGTAACTTCTGGACCAATAAAGTTTATTAAATACCACAATTCTCAAATTGTTAATCTTTTCCTCTACTTTCATTTGTTTTGTTGTTGGATTCTGTATAGATTTCAGAGGTACGAAGTTATAGTTAAATAATGAAATTTATGGTTTTTGCAAAAAATATCTTTAAGGACCTACTGTGTTGAAATTTTTGAGTGCTAGACCTTAAAATATTCTCCTTTATAATTTTCTTCGTATTTTAATATAGACATCGAAATAAGTTCTAATAATAATGATTATACTATTTTGTAATGTAGAAATATATTCGAAAAAATAAAAAGTTTACTAGAAAGTATAGTAAAATGTAAATTTCAGCAATATTTACTACAAGACTAATAAATTTTACTATACATTCTAGCCATTTTTTTTATTTGTCAAGTCTTTTTTATTAATTCATTTTTTTTTACTTTTAAAATATTAAATGGCAGTTAATAGTTAATGAATCAATATAGAATTTATCAGACAGTGATCCACTGATTCGAAGGCGACAATCTTAATTGTAAACGATGGTCCACTTGTCCACGACATAAATATACGTTTAACTCTATAATAAGCAGATTGTCCAGTACTATTTAGTGGATTCTTCTACTATTTAGATTAAATTTTTCTGAGCGAATAATTAAGAAAATATGCATATAAAAAAATTGACACTTACACTTGGACGGTCTGGAGTGATCGGTTTTTTCCCTGCGGACGGGGGAAATGGACCTGGGGGACTCGGGGCTGCGGGGCCTCGGTCTGGTGCGCTCGGGGCTGGCGTGTCTCCGGTGCTCCGACTGCGGCGCCGTTCGTCCACCCCGACGATGCTCTTCCTGTGCCGCTTCGCGACTGCGACTCTCCCACGTGCGCTGCACCACGTGCACTGGACTGCTCATCCGCTCCGCCGACGGAGGTCGCACCACCTCCTGCTGCCCGTAACTGCGCTCCGTCCTCGAGCTCGTCACCTACGATTTTCAATTTAACGTGCAATTTACATGAGCAAGCTAATAATTCGTTCACGTTTGATGTATTATATTACACGGAGAGAAATGTTATAGTAAAAATTATTATATTCCGTAGAAACAATGGGACATACTCGACCTATGCCGATTTTTATTACACGGAGAGTAAAGTTTAGGAAAAATTACTATACTATTTACGAATGAAGAGACATACTAGATTGATAAAAAATTTTACTAAAAAGTATCGTAAAATTTGCTATAGACTTACGGTAAATTTTGCTACAAGTCTAGCACATTTTACCATACTTTCTAATAAATTTTTTTATTTGTCGAGTCTGTCCCTGCACTACTAAATAGTATAGTAATTTTTACTAGGTTTTTCTCTCCGTGTATAAAACAAACTAAAATTCCAATTGCTATTTATATAGCAGAAATTACTATGTACATATAGGAATTTTTAGTATTTTTTATAGCAAAAATTTTCATAAGTTGAGTATAGCCCACTGTTCCTACGGAACATAGTAATTTTTTACTATGACATTTCTCTCCGTGTACGCGACAAGGTGGGAACTATACTATTTTTCGGCCTAGCGAGGCCGAAATCGGAACCTTTTCGATCGTCTGTCGGAAAGAAAGCTTACGGAAAAAATTTCGTCTTCGGCTCGGGGGTCCAATTTATGTGTGATCTGAGACCATTCTTGGTTTACTTAATATACTATTTCAGCCTAGCGGGCCGAAATAATAAATTTTACTCCCGGTAGGGAAGACCGGGAAAGATGGACACATCCTATTATTTGCCTATTACTATTATTATTTATTGTATTTTTTTAAATAATATTTGAGAGCTGTAATTGCAAAGGGATATTGCTTTTCATTTCTACTGTGCGTAAAAAATTTAATAATGTGATTGTTTTGTTATAGTTCCTTTTTTTTCAATTTCTCCTTAAAGTGTCCGTTTTGCCCAGATCATCCCTTACACAATAAAGTTTACAATTTCGGCCTCGCGAGGTCGAAAGATAGTATGTACAACATGGGAGGTAAAATAAAAATGGTCCCAGCTACACGAAGAAAAATGTTATAGTAAAAATTACCATATTCCGTAGGAACAATGGGACATACTTGACGATTTTTACTATAAAACATACTAAAAATCGTCATAGGTCGAGTATATCCCACTGTTCCTACGGAACGTAGTAACAAGGGTGACAAACTTGCGATCTGGGACAATTCTTATTTTACCTCCCTTATTATATCACGTAATATATTATTTTTGCATATCCTCGCTAAAAGCGTATTTATATTCCAATGGAAGATGAAATAATAGTCATTTCGGGTATGTGAAAATGTAAGTCACCGTTGCCTTCGGCTTGGCTATCAATATTTATGTGCGATCTGGGACCATTATTACTTTATCTCCCTTATCGCGTAATTTACTATTTTCACATACCCTCGCCAAAAATACCTACTTTTATCCCGACGCGAACGTGAAAAAATAGTTATTTCCTCGTAGATGCAATATATACTATACTTGTAGATGTGAAAAAACGTGAGTCTCCCTTGCCTTCGGGTTGAATATCAATTTACGCGAGTAATTCTTATTTTACCTCCATTGTCACATAATATACTATGTTTACATACCCTCGCCAAAAGTGCCTATTTTTATCGACGTGGGTATGTAAAAAATCGGATACGTGCTCCGGGATATAAAAAAGAATGCCTGAAACGACGCGTAAATTGTCACCCACACATTCGGCTAAGGTGACAAACATGCATTTACCTCCCTTTGTGCACGCTACACTATTTTCACGCATAAAAAGAAAAATCTAACAAACGTATCTGGCTGAAAGTTTAAAAATAAAAGAAATCCGTCCAAATGAGATCTGAATCCAGAATAAATCGCATTCACGGCGGCCTACATCAGCCTGCGATATGAAACAAAGCGCGCGCGCATGAGCGAAGAAAGAAGGAAAAAAATGAATCCGACCACACAGCGACTGGATTTCCATAAGGCAACTTTATGTACGTGTGCGCGGACATACAGACATGGGAGCTTACCTGCTCGCGGGCTTTCCTCCTCAGAGGTGGCGAGGGCGGATCGGCCTTGGGCCTTTCGTGCGGGGGCGAGTGTCGCTCCTGATGTCGGCGCGAGGCCTCGTAGGTGCGCGTGTACGAGCTCTCCTTGTGGTTCCTCGAGTTCTCGATCGGCGGGTGGTAGCCGTTGGAGCGCGAGTTGTGCTCTCGCGTTGTCTCCACGATGTACTGCGGCGACCTCGCCCTCACGTGGCTGCTCTGCTTCTCTGCGTGTTCGAACGAGAAATCGTCAGTTCCTTCGCTTTTTTTCCTTACTGCGAATCTTAATTTGCGCACCGAGGGAAAAGTTCGAGTATCGTTCCAATTTTTAGTATACGCACTGCCGAAGCAGGTACGAGAAAAAATTAAGTTTCAAGTAAATATTTACTTCGATATGGTACTTGTTGCATATTTCTTTGAGTCAAGTTATTTTTATTGAGTATTATTACACGGAGAGAAAAGTCTTAGTAAAAATTACTATACTGTTTAGTAGTGCAGGGACAGACTCGACAAATAAAAAATTTTACTAGAAAGTATATGGTAAAATGTGCTAGACTCGTAGCAAAATTTACTGTAAGTCTAGCAAATTTTACGATACTTTTTAGTAAATTGTTTTACTAGTCGAGTCTGTCCATCCATTACTAAATAGTATAGTATAATTTTTACTAAACTTTTCTCTCCGTGTATATTCTATCAATTTTTTTCTAGTTTAATTTCAATTTTAACTCTCTGTGATATCACCTTTAACTATTTTTTACTATTTTAACTATTTTACTGCTCTACTATTTAACTATTATTACTATATGAGTATTAGAAATGAATGTAATATTTATTTTCTGTACTACATTATATACAAGATTCAAGACATGGAATGCACTTTTCTCTATATTGAAAGGATCTTATAAAACTGCATAAAATAATGCAAAAACCGCATAAAACCCAATAAATAATTTATCGGATTTTACAGTCCGTCAAAGTTTGAGGTGCACCGACTGCTCCTTCTCGGAGTCGTATCGACTCGCATATAAGCCAAAGGCCAGTTGCATTTTGCTATCGCATTTAGTAAAATTCGCACTTTTTTTTAAAATAATAGTTAAATATTTTAGTTTTAAGATTTTGGTTTTGTATAGATCAACTTTCAGGAAGTTTTTTTCTTCTGCTACGTTATTTTTAAATAACGTTATGTGTTCAATAGGCAATTATAATTCAATTATATTTGTACATTCTGTATTCTGATAATAATAAATAAATAAATATGTATTTTAAACTGTGAATCTATAAACTGCAATGCCATAATTTACAATAAACGACTATTCTATTCTATAATAATTTTTTTAAATTACTAAATCTATTTAAAAGCAAATAAATTCATTTAGCTTTAAATAACTATTTAGATTGAAATTTTTAACAAATACTATTGAAGTAAATATTTACTTAAAATTACTAATCTTCTTATCAGTATGTGAGATTAGCTTAGGAAATCCGAATATTTATATCTCATCACATTTTCTAAATGAACTTCACGCTTTCAGATTTAGATCGTGCCTAGAGATTTTTTTCATATTTTGGTCAGATACGTACGTCTTTTAGTACTTTTTTGTGCTTAATTAATGATTTAGAAAATTTTGCTCGTTTAGTTAATAATAAAAGAAATTTAAATATACAAATCTTAAGACACATTTAAATTACAAGACTATACTTACTAAAATTGAAATAAATGGTTACTTGCAGCGTTAAATATTGTTTAGAAAAGAAGCAAACAGCAGAAGCGAGCATCGATATTTAGTTATTTATTAAAGATTTGGTTAAACACAAGTTAGCCAGCAGCCAGATGTTAGTTCAAATATCGATGAAAAATCGAGCGTAATTAAAGTAGATCCACATACAGAACAATTCAACAGTGTTCACAAATAAATCGATCGCTGTTTATGAATTCAAAACACAAATGGAGAAAGTAAAAAGAAAAAAAAAGGAGGACGAGCGCTCGACTCGCGTCGTCCCCGGCGCAATACATCGCTACAAGAATCCGCAAAGCAAACCAGCCCGGTGCATCTTCTTCCCCTTTGCTTGGCGGTGCCACGCGCCGAAGCGCAATAAAACCTCCTCCGGGCTCGAGTCGATAACAGCGCAGTTCTACCAGTATATATGACAGTACACACGTATACACACACTGAGAGAATTTTTTGCTAAAAATTATGGCGGAGTTCTCCGTAAAAATTGCGGTAAACCTCCCCGCGAAAATTACGATGAGGCTCCGCGTTAAAATTACGCGAACAAATGTAATCGAGCGACGCGATTTACAAGCACTGCAATTTTTTACGAGAAAATCACTACAATTTTTACCTGAATTTTATTCCTCTGACGTAGCTTTGTAATTTTTACGAAAAAAAGTGACTGGAAACAAGGCAAAAATTGTGGAACCTTTACTTCGCGTGTAAAAGTATTCAAAATTTGGCCAAACTTCGTACTCGCTTTTTACACAAATAAATAGTTTGGCCAAAAATTTGCCCATGGACTCATGGCGAAAGTTAGACAAAACATTCGCAATGTTCAAAGTTTAATACAAATTATCCTTAATTAATAATTATTAATTAATAATCATCCTTAATTATCAATTGATAATCATTCATGGTTTAATAATAATTATTAATTAAGGTTTACTAATTAAGAACGATTATCAATTAATAATTAAGAATAATTATTAATTAATAATTCAGGATAATTATTAGTTAAATATTATTGTTTAAGGATATTTGTGTCAAACTTTGATTGCAAATATTTAGCGTATACTGAGAAAAGAGAATGCGCCGTTGCAAAACGATAACACTCTTGGCCATAAAATCTTGTGATAAGAGGACTTTTATTTTGCATTGGAAAACTAGTATACGCAATATGGGAAGTAAAAAAGAATGCCTCACATCGCACGTTTCTCACAATTTACGTGCGATCTATGATCATTCTTTTTTACCTCCCTTGTCACATAGTATAGTATTTTGTAACAAAATATTAAATCTTGAATGAAAAAGGAAAATCTTCTTTAAAAAAATCCTCTAGCATCAAGAGGAATATCCTTGAAATTAGAGGATTACTTTTTGACGCTAGGATTCAAGCTATATTGCTGGTAAAATAGAACAATTTCCTTTTGCTCTTATTAACGCAAAATTATTTCCCCTTACCGCAATGTGTATTTTTAGCAAAAAGATATTCCTTTAATTGTGAAAAATCATCCTTCAGTTATGAAAATTGGGATGAAATTTCTCTTGCAACAAATCAATTCCGTTTTTCAGTATACATCCTGTTGAAAATATCCAGCTGGAAAATCCAGCTGGAAATCCATGCATCAATTGGATTTCAGATGGATTTCCAGGTGGAATTCTATTCTGGGGAACCTAGGTCGAATTTCCAGATGGATTTCTAGGGAATGCAGGGAATTTCCACCTGGAATTTCCGACTGATTTTTCCACCTACAAGTTCCACCTGGAATTTCCGACTGATTTTTCCACCTACAAGTTCCACCTGGAATTTCCGACTGATTTTTCCACCTACAAGTTCCACCTGGAAATCCACCTGAAATTTCCAGCTACATATTTTCAACAGGATAGCTTTCGCAAAGTGTCATAGGCTGTCAAACATTGACCGAACTTTTACGTAAAAAGTGTGGACGAAGTTTCCCCCAGACTTTGATTATTTTTACAAGAGTTATTAAAATTTTCTAAAACATACACGGAGAGAAATGTTATAGTAAAAATTACAAAATTCCGTAGGATCAATGGGACAAGATCGATTATTACGATATAAAATACTAAAAATTCCTACGTACATAGCAAAAACTGCTACTTACACTGATAGAAAAGATCCTTTGATCCAAAGCCAGTGTCTTTAATATAAAGCCGTGCGCATTTAATATAGTCCAAAGGCGTAGGTATTAGATGTGAAGAAACGGTGCATTAACTATTAAGCCATCCACAGTATTTTTGTCAGTAAAAATGATCGTGCATTAACTATTAAGAAATATTTCTTCAATGCTAATGCATACTTCTTTATTTCAAATACCATGACAAAATTATTTTTTAAAGCCGCGAAGACTTTGGGTTAAAGAATCTTTTCTATCAGTGTATATAGTAGAAATTGCTATGTACATAGTATTTTTTTATAGTAAAAATTTTCATAAGTTGAGTATATCCCACTGTTCCTACGGCACACAGTATAATTTTTACTACAACATTTCTCTCCGTGTACGTACATCTCTGCACGCCAGTGTATATATAACAGTGTACACACACAGAAGACGAGGAAAATCAGGAGAGGTGGGCTCCAATCACCGGGTAAAAAGCATCGAACGCACCCGTGGACTGATATCTCTCGGACCACTCGCTGATGCCCTGAAAGTAACCGCTGGGCGAGGTCGACTCCCGGCCGTTGAGCCTGTGCTGCTGCTGCTGCGACGACTGCTGCTGGGAGCGGCGCTTGTCGCCGGGACTGCGGGCCGAGCGCATCGTCACGTTGATGTAGCTGGTGCTGGTGCTGTGGACGGGGGCGTCGTCGCCGTCGAGGGAGTTGCCGCGCGACGAGCGCGACTCGCTGCCGAAGTGACTCTCCAGCCACTTGGACGTCTCGAACTTGCGCGCCTCGTCCTCCTCCTCCAGGTCCAGCGGCTTGCGCGTCAGCGCGTCCTTCCGGGAGGCCGCCGCCCCGCCGGCCGCAGGACTCGCGCCCGTCGTTCCGAAGCCTGCGGGTGTTTTTCTTTTTTTGTTTTTCTTTCTCGGCCTTGCTTTTTTTCAATGGGGATAACTTCGATTGCATTTTTCCGGGCACTCGATAAACAGCGATTCTCTTTTTTTCTTTGGGGTATATCCTTGTTTTTGGTTTTTTTTTTTAATTTAGTTTCAGTCGGTTTTGTTTTAGTGAGTATAGCGGTTGTAGAAGCGTGAAGATCGTTTCGGGGTGGCTGGTTTAAAATCAGGGTTACTTCGCAGTTTAATCGTTTTATTATTTTTTCATTCCATGTGAAAAAAACTTATAACGGGTTTATAAAATGTTTATAAGGGGTGTTTTATAAAGTGTTTATAATGAATTTAATGAAATGTCTTGTGTACACTAGGAGAAAAAACTTAATAAAAATTGCTATTGTGATTAAAAAAGGAGTGACAGTATTAAAAGGCGAGAATTTTTTGTATGAAAAATTGTAATTTTTAGTACGAAAATTCTAAAAGTTACTATTTTAATAATAAAAAGTGCTATTTTGTGTATCACAAATTGCTACTTTTCATACTAAAATTTCTCCCTCATCAAGACTGTCACTCATTTCCTAATCACAATAGTAATTTTTATTAAGTTTTTTCTCTCCGTGTATTGTTTTCAACATTGTGTCATTATGCATTACCATTAAAATTGAAACAGTTTTGTACGTCAATGGTTACAATGCATACAGCCTAATAGTTATGAAAAAAAAAATGATTTAATAAATTGTATCGTTGAAAACAATGTACAAGACATGTCATAATATAAATTTTATAAAATGTTTATAACAGTTCAATTCATTATAAACATTTTATAAACCAGTTATAATTTTTTTTCACGTATAGGATGCAGTTAGGGAAGCGGTATTTTAATATATAAGTGATATTCTTCTATTGTAAATTGAAAATTTGAAATTTCGCGGGCTATTTAAAAAAAAAACAAAGGTATACAGGGCAAAATTAAAAAAAAAGCATAATTAAAAAGGTCAGGCGTTGTCCGCACTCCACCATCGGCAAATCGCCTGTTAAAAGCCGCGTCGCAATCTCGATAAAAACCCTTCAATTAATGCGAGAATAAAAAAGGGCGAAATCTCCGGTACTTACCATGGGACTTGTGTAGTCTGTTGGACGGTGCGTGTCCATTGGGGCCGTTGGGCCAGTCGCCGGTGCGCTCGGCCTCCGTCGTCTCCGAGACGAAGCGCATCTCGCGCGCCACCCTCTCCCCGTTCTGCACGTAGTCGACGATGTCCTCGTCGCGGGTCTTCACGTAGCGCTGGCTCGCCTCCTTGCGCGACTCCGTGCCCTCCACGCCCTCCGGCAACTCGTCGTCCTTGATCTAAGAGAGACGCACCGTGTAGTCGGGTTTTCAGAGCGGAGATTACTTATTTTTAAACTTTTTTTTTAGCTTGTCATTTTTTATTTTACTACTACATACGGCCAGCAATCAAATGTAATGGCGTTAAATTTTAAAACGGATTTTATATAAATAAATATAACATATTTCAATTTCCATTTTTAATCTAATCATTGAGTTCTAAAATGTTCTAATTTCTTTTTTTAAATAACGTGGCCCGTTCTAAATGTTCTAATTTTTTTAAATAAAGTGGCCAGAAATCAAATAGAATGGCGTTAATTTTTGAAACGGATTTATATAAATAAATATAACATATTTCAATTTCTATTTTTTAATCTAATCATTGAGTTCTAAAATGTTCTATTTTTTTTTAAATAACGTGGCCCGTTCTAAATGTTCTAATTTTTTTAAATAAAGTGTCCAGAAATCAAATGTAATGGCGTTAATTTTTAAAACGGTTTTATATAAATAAATATAACAGATTTTAATTTCCATTTTTTAATCCTACATTTCGTCATCGAGTTTTAGAATGTTCTAATCTTTTTTAAATAAAGTGGCTAAAAATCAAACGGAATGCCATCAAATTTTAAAACGCTTTTCTGTAAATTTATGTAATACATTTTAATTTCCATTTTTTAATCTGCATTTCATCAAGTTTTACAATTTTTATAAGTGTTTTTAAATAAAGTGTTTTTCTTTTCGAAAGCCCGCAAAAGATTTGTTGGAACAGCAATTATTGCGCATTGAAAAGAGCACCGTGTGACTTCAAAAATAAGCCAGCGCTTTTGAAGTTTACACTAATTTGTTCGAAGAATTCGCCGGTCTCTTCTACGAAGTACAACCGCAAGGATCCAGCAATGTTAAATGGAGAATTATGCAATTATTAAAGATACGTGGGAAAGGCAACGTTTTGTTTTGAAAATTCTTGTTTAGCGAGGCTCCCGTACAGTGTATTAAAAAAATGGAACGAGCTTATCGTAAAATCGTCATAAAAATAATAACTCTGACAGCTAATTGTTCAAAGTAAAATTCAAAAGTTAATTTCACTTTTACTGCCGTAGCATGTAGTTTGCAATACAAAACGAACAAAAAAAAGAACAGAAGAATACAAATGCTAAATTTAGCTGCCAATTCCCTGTCGCAACGCACTCGAGACATCCAGAGACAATCGTGACTGTCATCGGGATACAAGCGACCTGACTATTATCCGCAAGAATTCAATATTATTTTTCAAAGACGAAGCAAAGGAAGCGCCTTATGGATTTTCAGTGAGAAACTCGCGAAACTGGCTTTGGCCGACATCGAAAAGCACTTAGGCGGAAATTTTTAACAACGATACTTTTTCCTGCTATCCGACGCCTCGATGATGAATATCGAACCGCTCGATGTGCAATTAAGCGCGATAAATAAGCTGAATTTAAAAAAAAATTACAAGAGAATGTCCAGTAATATTCAGAACAAGATTCCATACTCACTAATTATCGTGATTCTGTAATTGCACTTTTTAGCGCTTAAATTCGTACGACTATAAACTTAATTTTAATTCGACGTTCATACTGTCTACATCTAAATAAGTGAAATTTCATTTATTGAAAAAATTATGCCATGTTTCACTAATAAATAAGTGAAAATTCATATTTTGCAATAAGCGAACATATAGTTTCACTATATTGAAAAAGCGAGGATATTTTTCGCTCGTGAATATATGAAAATCAACAATTTCTTTGTACACGATGCCAAGGGATTTTCAATACGGAGAGAAGTGTTATAGGAAAAATTACTATGTTCCATTGAAACAGTGAGATATACTCGTTTTGTGACAACTTTTACTATGTACATAGCAATTTTTACTATGTTTTATACTAAAAGTCGTCTTAAGTTGAATAGAAGTCCTATTCCTATGGAACATAGTAGTTTTTACTCCATACTAACATTCCTCTCTGTGAAGTTTTCGAGCAAGGAAAAAATATTTTGTTAATAACAAACGTTGATAAATTGTTATGCATTTATAAATCACTTTTTTAAAATGTGCATGTTTATTTATTTTAGCTGTGAACTCAATCACTTATTGAAAATGTAAATATTCACTTATTCTATGCGGACGACTAAATGCTTTGGAAAAATTACTATCCAGTCTACATTAGTGAAAAAATTACCATTGTGTATTACAAATTTTACTAGAATTATTATACGTATTATTCTAATAATATCTACACGGAGAGAAATGTTATAGTAAAAGTTACTATATTCCGTAGGAACAATGGGACATACTCGACCTATGACGATTTTTACTATAAAACATACTAAAAATTCCAATTGCTATTTTTTATGTATAGGAATTTTTATTATTTTTTATAGTAAAAATTTTCATAAATTGAGTATATCCCAGAATTAGTAATACGTACTAGAATGCTAATAAAATTGATAATACACAATAGTAATTTTTTCTAAATGCTGTCTGCAACTCCGCTCCCAGACTGGACAGTAATTTTCACCAGAATAATAGTAATTTTTTAAAAACATTTCTCTCGGAGTATGCACTTGACTAATATGTGTAAATTCACGTAGAATGAGTGAAATTTCACTTATTTAGATTCAGAGAGTATATATTATATACAAATATGGGCGCGCGTTGCGCAACGCTGTCTTATACCCTCGGACACTTGCGCTTTTCGAAGGAATAAAAAAATTGAAGGAATTTAGCGTAATGAATCACCGGCGCGAGAGGAATTTACGTAAGTGGACGCACAATTGACAAAAGCGATTTATCTGGCGCGCCGAGCCCGCCCGCATAATTGCCCGGAACCCCCGGCGAACGTGAAAAGGGGAGAAAGTCAGGCTAATTGGGCGAGGTCCGCCCGAAGGAGAGTGATAGAGAGAGAGATGGGGAAAACGTACCTCCTCGTGCTCGACGGTGGTCTTCCTCTCGGTGACGATCTGGCCGCCCTGCTTGAGCTCGCTGCGCTCGAGGGTCTTCTCGGTGTCGACGACCTTGTTCGACCTCGTCGTGTGCTGCAGGACGCGCGGCCCCGACGGCTGCTGGCCGGCCAGCTGCCTCGTCGACTCGGCCAACGCCACCCGCAGGTCCCCGCGGTTGTTACGCACCGCCTGCAGGTAAGCCTGGTGGTGCACGTAAAAAAGTATACATTTTTCTAGATCTTATTCAAGTTTCTAAATTTCTAAAATTCATTAAATTTTCTAAAGTTTTCTAAATCTTATTAAATTTGATAAATTTTATAAATTTCTAAATTTTATTAAAATGATATTTCATATTTTAGTGAACCAGAAAAAATTATAAAGTGAACCCCATACACTAAGACAAAACACTTTATAAAAATTGCTATTGTGGTTAGGAAAAGAGTGACAGTCTTATTACGTGAGACTTTTTTATATGAAAAATAGAAACTTTTAGTACCTGAAATTTTAAAAATTACCATTTTAATACTAAAAACTGCTATTTTGAGTACTAATAATTGTTATTTTCGATATACTAAAATTTCTCGCTTGTCAAGACTGTCACTACTTTCGTAATCACAACAGTAATTTTATAAGTTTTAGAGGGTAAACGGCGTTACTTGTAGATAAGCTGGCACATCCTAAAAATTAAATACTAACGTGCAAAATGTTTAATAGTTTGCCGAATAAACTTAATTGTTTAAATTTAACGCATTTTAAGCATTTTATATTAGAAATTAAGAGATAAGTTTATGTAAGTGTTTCATTTTTTGTAATCCAGTCCTACAAACGGTTAAATAATTTTATCATTATTACAAAAGAATTACTCTGTATACATTGTAATTTGATACTGGTTTTAACAAAATAAAATAAATAAAGATAGTATTAAAATAAGTTGCGAAAAAATATAAATATACGATTTAACCAGAAGATAAAACAAATGTTATAATTGTTACAAACTTTACATTTATATATTATATTCAAATATTTATGACGTTGTCAACGATTTTAGTTATAGTTTTTAAGTATTGTTTACCTACTTTACGATTTACTCTTTGTAAATTTATCTGGTTTAATAAATAAATATCATTTTATAGAGTACTTAGTATTACCAGATTCAACAACAGAATTTATATTTCATTTATAAAATAATTTGTCCAGAAACAATATAGTTTTCCATTTTGGTTTTAATATTATTCAAATTTATACTTAAGCCTTCATTTCATTTGGCTAATTATTAAATATGTTAATTACGCTACAATATAACTATTTTTATCTCTCATCACTTTCTTTTGTTTTTGGTAATATAATGTTCGTATTTCTCGTCTTTGGTGTACCTTTTAAATACATTTTCATTGATTTTTATTGGCTTTTGTAATGGTATGTTTTTGACTCTAAAGTAAACGGTCGTTAACAACAGCGACACAATTTGTATTTATTATCTTTAATCCGGCTTTATCTAAATTACTTTTAGAATTTTTAGAATTTTTAACAATAGATGCACTTTTGATTGACAAAGAAATATCGCATTGTAATTAATAAATCATTAATTAATTTTTTTTTAATTAGTGAAAATCATTAAATTATAAAAGCAAGTATTTTAAAGTGTGTAAAAGTTAACAAAGTAGCAATTAAGAAGAGTATTATATTAAAAAATTCATAAAGAACGTTTAATTTTACTAAATTGTTGAGCAACTATTGTTAATTTTTCTAAATATTATAAAATAAGCTTGCAATCTGGGATATTATTTTTTAATTTTTCATCAAACGCCATAGTGTTCGAGTATACGTGCGTAAATTGCATTAACTACCTCTATAGCGTTTACTTATATGTAATGAATATAGAAATAAATAAAAAATAAATAAATTAATAAAGTACGCCATACAAATCTATTTAACTGTCGTCAGCGTCGAAAGCCAATAAAAACAAAAAAAGTCCTGGATCTTCCTTAAACGAATAAAGGGAAAAAATTGAGGTCAAAGTTCGAGATACGACACGCCACATCTGGCAGTCTGAGCGAATCAGATTCGCGCGTGCGATATATGTGAGAATATTTCGTGAACGTCTCTTACTTATATACGCTATGACCGCATTTTTCTCGACTTTCTCTAGGATGACTGTGTATACGCCGTGTATCAAGATGTTCCCCGGCGCGCTCACGGATTTCGCCGGCGAATGGCGAACCGTCGAAAAGTCACGCCGGCCGCGCTTTGCACACGCGAATTACGTAATCGACGAAGAATCCAACATCGGCGTCGTGCAATAAAATCGAGTCGAGCCCGCCGTTCTATTCTTATATTATTATACCTCGGCAAACCTGTACTTCATTAAATCACCGTCTCTCGCCTCGGAAATTCAGATAAGCAGCTTTGGCACTGAGAGCTGGACTACATTTTTGCATCGGATTTTATTTATACTTAGCCGTTGTCTTTTCGCGCTGGAACAATTGTGATGGAAGAAGAAAGATTCGATCGTTTCAAGGACGTTACAAATTTTCGCTCGATTTTTTCTTCGATGAGCGATGCTAGTGTCGAAATTTCTTGCAGGGGGCTGAGTTCAATAGGATATAAATTTCGAAAGGGGACGTTTTTTTTCGAAGGAGGAAAATGAAAGTGAAGAAGGCTTACAAGTTTTCGCTTGGAATTTATCGTAAGGTATTGAAAGTCCACGTATATTAAGACATGCCTCGTCTAAGCGCTTCTCTCGCTAATTATCAGTGAGTTCGTACCGTAAATTAAAATCGATTACATATACAAATCAACGCCTCTAACGAAGAAAAGCGTATTTCCGATAAAAAGACATATTGTACGCGTTGCAGTTAAATTTCACTCTTAGTTTACAGTGAGACACTCGTAGGGTTAAATTTGACTCTATACCTGCTAAGATTGAATTAGTAAAACTTTACTAAAATTAGTGGAAGATTCTTCACTAACACTTAAATCGTGAAGCTCTTTCCACTATTTTTTTTTTTTGAAAATTCACTAATTATAGTAGTTTTTCACTAATTCAATTATAGATGGAACGTGAATAGAGGGATTTAAATTCACTTTAAAGTAGAGTAAAATTTACTTTAAGGTAAGTAGCATATTACAAAGTCCATACTCTCTTAAAAGTTCTTAGTGAAAATTTCACTTTTTAAATAGTGAAAATGAAGGCTCACTTATTCTTAGTGCATAGTCGCTATTAAAAAAATGAAATTTTTACTATTTCAGAAGTGAAAACGCGTTCACCTACTCAAATAGTAAAATTTTCACTGAGAACTTTTGAGGGAATACTATTTGTTCTACTTAAGAGTCAAAAAATCATTCTATTTCACACCATCAAGAGAGTTAAGCTCTGGAGTACCGGAAAGCCAACATATTGACCCCCTGATCGACTAATGATCAATCAACGATATCTAAAGTTGAATCAGCGCAAAACTGCTATAATTAGTGAATTTTCACTGAAAATTAGTGGAAAGAACTTCACGATTTAAGTGTTAGTGAAGAATCTTTCACTTATTTTAGTAAAGTCTCACTAATTCAATTTTACAAGGTACCATTTATACCAGTTCTCTAATGGCAATATGCTAGCTGAAATCCGGGCACTCTAAAGGTTGATTTCACTATAACATTGGATTGAAAATTTAACTCCAATAGTGTTAATTCTCACTCTACTTCACTCCAGCTGATTCAGCGTGTGCATTTGAATTTACCTTTCGCCGAATAGACGATTTGCTGAAACGAGCTTTTTTATATATATTCTTACTAATCTCGCACTGGGACAAATACCTCCGCACAATTCCCCTCGTCAATGCGCACTCGACACTCTCCTCCGAGCGAGCAGCCTCCTCGGCTGTCAGCACACAAAGACAGCTCCGGCAAAAAAACTCCCCTCTTATCTCGGCAGGAGGAAACTCCGGCTCGCCTCCTGGAAACTCACCCCCGCGACTCCCTCGTCACCCTCCACCAGCCACCGACAAAATCAGCTCGATCAGCGCGGAATCCGCGAATCGCGGAAAGTAAGTGTCCCTCGGAGGGGGAGGCAGGGCAGAGAGCACAGGCACGCTATCGCGCTGGTCGTCGCTCGGAAGTGTCTCTCCGGAGCGGGCGCGCGCGGCTCACTGGCCGGTCGTTCGCCGCAGCATCTGCCGCGGGTGAAGGTACGCCGCGCAGCCGGGGGAGAGAGAGAGAGAGAGCGCGCGCCTCTCCTGGCTCTCGCGCACACGTGCACACCTACACGCGCGAGCCCGAGGCCCCGAGGTAAGGCAGATTATCGGAGGGGGCCTCCCCCCGTCTCCCCTGCACTCGCGAGGCTCGCGCTGCCCGAGCGCACTTGTCTAGGTGGCGTGTCGATCAGGCGAAATACCTGCGCGCCGGCCCTTTTTTTTGCCCGGCCCCCGATGGGCGTCCACCTCTCACTCTCGACCGAGCGCTGACACGGATTCTCCCGGCGGAAAAAGAGACGTGGGGATTGCGCCCGGGACTCGGCGATTCCGGAGCCGACTTCCTTTTGTGCGTTTTGCGGCTCCTTCGGCCTTTTTTTTTTCTTGAACGGGAGCGCGAGGAGGCCGATCGAGCTCGACTTTTTGCCCGGAGGCGAAGGAATTCGGAGGGGAGAGCTTTTTTTTTCGTGCACGTGGGTTTTTGGGAGGTGCGCGACAATCGTTTGGAATTTTTGCCGATTTTTTTGCAATCGGTGAATTTTTTTAAAGTAGAAAATTCTCGCGTAGATTTCTTATCTCTAACGTTAGAATCTGTAGGTCAATGGTTATTGAGCAGAGTTGTTTACCATAACTTTGCTTTTTATGCCACGTTTAACAGAGTGAAAAGGCTCTGGAGTCTTTACCTAAGGATATAACGTCTATTGACTCTATTGGTCCGTTCAAAGCCTCGTTACGTTTTTCCACTTGTATTTTCTAGTTTAGTTCACACTAAATAGTTTAAATTTACTTTTAAGTACTTTTATTATTTTATTTTTGGATTGAAGGACTCTTTAGGCCGCAGAATAAATACTTTGGCTGCACCGAATAAAAAAAGAAGTAGTTCTTACTGTTACGCAACAATAATATCTGCTAGACTAGGAAAAAGTAAAAGCTGCTTCGCAAAATCAGTGAAATTTAACATTTTTTAAAATAGATCTTACTCTACAGAAAAATAGATTGTAAGTTCTGTAAATCTGATTAGAGTAGATTTAGCAGTTTTGTAAAGCAGATTCTACTGACAAATCGGAAGCTAAATTAATTTTCCATTTCACAGTTAAATCTACTGTGTAAAAAATAAAAGTTTTTTAATTTTGTTTTTGATGAATTTGTCATTCTAATTTTGACAGAGTGAAAAAGTTTTGAAACTGTTTACTTATAATATAACGTATATTGATTCTATTGGTCAGTTCAAAAGTTCGTTACATCTTTTGACATCCATTTTTTCACTTGTATCTTCTACGCAGAGAGAAAAGTTCCAGTAAAAATTACTATATTGTTTTGTAATCCAAGGACAAACTTGATAAATAAAAATTTTTACTAGAATATATAGTATAACTTACTATAAGACTAGTAAATGTGCAGTAAAATTTACTACTCTTACAGTCAATTTTACTACACTTTTTAAGAAACTTTTTAATTTTTCGAATATATCGAACGCAAAAACAGTATAATAAATTTTACTAGATTTTTTTATCTCCTTGTATAATTTATAGTTTGAATTTACTTTTAAGTAAATTTTTTATTTCAAGTTTGTACCCAAGGATTCTTAAGTCCTTGAATTATTAATAAATAAATAAAAGAAAATTAAATACAATGACTGTTTGTTCATTATTTAATAAAATTAATTTAAGCTTGCCGAAATTTAAAGCACAAATGATTAAAATGTACCAGTGGCCGATCGAAGAATCGAATGAAAAAATAGTTTTCTTATAAAGTACAGACGCACTCGTAAGAATACATTAAACATCTATTGCGCGAGCATTAAAATTACAACGCAGCGGTGGTCCGTCATTAAGAGGAATCGATTTTCCTTAATTTAAGCGTTCTCCCGTATATTCTAAACAATGACACACGTCTCCCGCGGTTACCTCACCACTCGTCTCCTTTTTCTCTTTCCCCATTGCATATTTATAAGGTCGCGCAGTCCGGTCGGCGTGTGCGTAAACACGTGAACGTAGAATTACATTTTTTTTCTGCGAAAAATTAGCATGCGCAATTAGAGGAGAGTCCGGAGCCTTGGCAGACTTAAAGACGCGGAGGGGAAGGGTAGATCGCCGGAAAATTGCACGTCCTGCAAGAGCGGCTATTTCGTCGCGGTTTTCTTTTATTAAAATCTTCGCGGTCTTTCATACGCTTCGGTGGTACACACCTGGACGTATAGGGTAATGTACTCGATATCGTTGCCCTTAACGAGAGGAAAAAATGTTTAAGAGCGATTTATACATCGACTGCGAAAAAAGCTTTTTTTTGAATTTTACCGCGAAAAAAGTTCTTTTTTAATTTTACCGCGAAAAAAGCTCTTTTTGAATTTTACCGCGAAAAAGCTCCTTTTTAAATTTTACAGCGAAAAGAAACCTTTTTTAACTCTACTGCGTAAGAAAGTACATTCGAATTAAATTTATTTTTTTTTCTTAAGGGGCTCAGAAAGTCAATTAAAATTCAAATGTCGCGCCATAATTAGCAAACGGAAAAACAATTAATTTGCTTATAACAATAAAAGAGCTAAAATAAAATATCGAAAAGGCAAAAGATACTTGCCCTCCCTTAGGTAATATTCTGTCATTTTATAAAATTCCAAGAATATATAAGAATACCTTGATGAGAAAAGCTTGTGTAAGCTTGAAAAATAAAAAAATTACATGTAAAAACATGTAGAAAAAAGCTACAAACTAATTATGTTAAAATTAATAAAAAATCAATTAATAAAATAGTAATTTGTTCCTCAAAATTGTTCTGCGCATTCAAAATCAAATCCTTCTGTTCATAGCAGAACTAAAAATTCAAAAATTGCGCCATAATACAGTCTAAAAAAACAATTAATTTATTTTTAAAAATGTGTATAAATGAAACATCGAAAAATCACGTAACAATCTATCATTTTATATAGTTTCAAATTCATATAACAATACATGAACGAGAAAAACTTGAATATTATTATTTTTTTTTTTCATTATTCAAGCATTTCTCCACGAGATATTATTATATGAAGTTGGAACTATATAAAATGATAAATCGTTACCTAACGGAAAGCAATTATCTCTAGGTTTTTCCATATTTCATTTATATACTCACAATTGTTATAAGCAAATTAATTATATTTCGTCCGCTATTTTATGGCGCGAAATTTGAATTTTTAATTGACTTTCGGGTCTCCTTAAAGCGTGTGCTTTTCCGCCCTAATGACGCCGCGAGTCCGGGAAATCTGCGGAGGCGATTTAAGAGGGACGGACATGTTATCGGTCCATCGACGTGCGGCGGTATTGTTCGCTTCAGCGCCGGCCGGAGGATATAGGCGGAACGACCTTTGGCCGCGAGGTCCCGCGGGCTGAGAAATGCGACGGCGATTGGAAAAAATTCGACACCCGCGAAGGCGCGAGCTCAGGCTAATGAGCGGGTGGGGTGCCTTATCGCGCGCCATCGGGACGTCGATCCGCGCCGCTCCGAGCTTCGTCGCTTTCAAGGACGCTTTATTTACATTTTGAAAGACGCGCGCTTTTTCATGCTCCTTTCGGTCGTTGCCTTCTCAAGGGCTAAATAATTGATATACTATTTTTTTATATAAGATTACTAAAAAATATAGTTATTTTTTTTAATATTATACGGAGAAAATAATTCCAGTAAAACTAAAAAACTAAACTGTTTTAAAAGCAAGGATTGATATGTAAACTCGTATATAAAAAATGTTACTAAAAAGTATAATAAAATGTACTGCTAATTCATTAAAATTTACTGTCTAGTAAATTTTACTATATGCATAACTAGGACCAAATTTTATTTGTCAAGTTTATCCCTGCGTAACAAAACAGTATAGTATTTTTTACCAGAATTTTTCTCTCCGTGTAGTAATTACGCTTTACATTTCACTTTTTTCAAGCTACATTAATTTTTTTAATTTTGCCGCTGTTTTTTTAAAGAGATAATATCAATAATCGCCATAATCATTATACAATTTTAACGTCTTGAATATTTACGCAAAATTTGGAAAATTTGCACTCACGCAAAATCAGACAACCAATCACATTCTTGCAGCTTCACTTTTCCCGTCATGCTATCATTTTTTTAAAGAGGGAATTCGTTAAAATTCTATATTAAACTTGAAAATAGGAATTATTGAATCAATAATTGGAAAGAAAGATGAACTGCGTAATTTCTTTGATTAAGTGTATACATTCAGTTACGGCGGCGTCTTGCTAAATTTTCTCCTAAAGAATTTAAAAAGACGCGACATCCTCAATCATTCATTACGTGCATTGCACATCTCAGACATTATCCTTTTCGTAAAATAATAACATATTTCAATTACTATACCTATTAACTTCTATACATTTAATTATACACACCTTCACTCACAAAAATAGATTCTTAGTCTTAGTAGACCAATCCACTTAAACATTATCTACTTAATTTTAAAATAAATTTCATAAATTGACGAATATGCCTGTTTTAATATAATTCTCAATAAGTTTACTAGAAGAATAGAATCCGCTGAGTTTTATCATAAATATGTTAGCTGCTAGTATAATTTTCTGCTTATTAGAGACTTTTTCATTTATTCAATTCTTTTTAGTTCTTACAATATTAAATGGCAAAAAATACTCAACAAATCAATCTAAAATTCATGATCTAGCCCATTTATTTCAAGACGACAATCTACTTATTCAAAGATGAATTCGTTTAGGTTTTAGTAAATTAATCGTAAACGATGGTCCGCTTATCCACGGCATAAATACATTTAACTCTATAATAAGTAGATTTTCCAGTGCTATTTAGTAGATTCTTCTACCAGTTAGATTAAATTTTTCTGAGTGTTTAATTCTAACAAAAGAAATTGATAAATAAAATCCAATTAAAAATACCTCTCTCCACTAAAATTTTCCCTCTGCGCTGCTAATTTGAACCCGCGAGTGCCTTCCTCCCCGCAGTTCGATCGACGATGAAAGGAGAGAAGATAAAAAAAACACTTTCGAACGAAGGAAATTCCAACCGCAGCAGGTAGTATAGTATATACAGGTGCAGCGAGCCACCCCGCGACCAATGGACGATAAAAAAAATTGAGAGTGCCCCGAGGGGGAGAAAAATCAGAGCGCGACGGGCGCGCGAAACAAAGACTGCGAGAGGTACTTAGCGGCTGGCTAGAGCCGCGAGACGTAGAGAAAGGCCGAGGAGAAAGGGAGTCGGCCGTGGAGATGCAGAGCCGCGGAGCGAACGAAAGGACGATTGCATGCGATCGCCGCGGCCCTGCAGGTGCACCGGCGGGCGAATCGCGCGAGGCTCGCGTGAATCTCCGGGCGGCGCGCGCTTCTCCTCGCGATAGTTACGTAACTCTGCTGTCGAGAAGGAATGAGCTTTTTTTTCTACTAATTTTCGATTTTTCTTTTTTAATTGAAAAGTCGGTGTTACGTAAGCGAAGGGATTCTGTCGGAATGATTGGGAAAAGTGGAATGGTAATTTCAGGCTCGCTTACGCCGCGTAAATTGATGATTGTGCATAACTCGCGATGTCTTAAATTGAAATTTCATTTCTTCGACGAATGCTGTTTTGGAATATATCGTGTAGTTAAAGTATAATGAGCTGCACGATTATAAATATTTTGCAATAGTTATAATGTTGTATCTTCCGGTTATTTATCCCTAAAATTTCTTTTTGTAAAATCTTGCACAGAGTCAGAGTTATCATCTAAATTGGCTGTTCTTTTATATTATATGTAAATATATTCCATTTCTCTCAAAATGTCTCCTCTACAGGTCCCATTCGTAATTTATATAAAATATGTCATTCATACACTCACAAAAATGAATTCTTAGTACTTAGTAGACAAATCCATTTCAACATCGTTTACTTGATTTTAAAATGAATTTATTAAATTGAAGAATACGTCTGCTTCAGTATGATTATCAATAAGTATACTAGAAGTACATAATCCTCTCTGAATTTTATGATAAATATGTTAATTGTTCATATTTTTCTGCATATCATAGAGACTTTTTCATTTATTCAATTCTTTTTACTTTTTATATTAAGTGGAAACTAACATAATTAATGAATCAATTTAGAATTTATCATGCAGTCTATTTATTGGAAGACGATAATCTACTTATTCGAAGAAAAAAGTTTGACTGTATAATAAGCAGATTTTCCAGTGCTATTTAGTGAGTTCTTCTACCAGTTAAAGTAAATTTTTGTTAGTGTAGTTTGGAAAGTTATAGAATTTGAAATTACTTGATTAAGTATTTAACCAAATAAAAAATTTTATGTTGTTCAACTATTCAATCAAATAATTTCCAATTCTACAACTTTTCAGACTAGATTAACATAAATTATGAATCAATTTAAACCCAGTCTCATGAAAATCATTGTACTGTAGGTTACGGCAGATGAATTTAAAAAAAAAATAGCGTAACATGAAATGAGTTTGGAAAGTTCTATGTAGGTTTATTTTGAAAGCAACTAAATATATTTGTGTATAAATATTAAACACTAGTCATTTTAGATTATAATTTTTACCTTATGAATAATTTTATGCGAAAACATTTTTTTGAGTATAAGTAACTTCCCTTAACAATTTAATAATTCCTCTCTTAAAAATTAATGGCCTTTAATTGCTGTAAAGTATCTAATACGTGATTCTGGTTGGTTGTCTGATATATCATAATTAGGATGCAAGGTCGCAAATTTTTCAAATGTTTATACATAAAACATTAAATTCAATTTTTTTATTATAATTTCAGATTATTTATAATATCTCTAAAAAAGGGGGATCATCCTTCAATAAATAAGTCTAATATCAAGAAAAGTTGTCATTCCAATTTTGGATTTTATTCCACCTTTAATAGAGTAAAAAGGTTCTGAAAGTCTTTATCTAGTAATTTAATGACCATTAACTCTATTGCTCAATATAACAACTTTTTCGTTCTTTCATTTGTATTTTTTAGTTTAGTTTACAGTAAACAGTTTAAGATACTTTAAGTATGTTATTATTTCTAATTTGCTCTTATAAGAAGTCTTTAGTCCAATCAAATGTTAATAAATAAATAAATAAATAAAATGAAAAAATTAAATGCAGATAAGTAAATAAATAAAATGAAAATAATAAATGGAGATAAGTAAAGAAATAAAATGAAAAAAGAATATGCAGAGCTAAGTGTTGGCACTAAACCTTGCTAATTGTTAATAAAAATCGCGGCCTTTCAAAATATCTAACTCCATTCTTCAAGCCTCTCGTTTCTGCCCATAAATAAAGTTTTTCTGAGCTTTTCAAGAAACCAGCACCGTCTGCAAAACAATCTCGTAAATCAGCGACCCAATGGAAAAAATGATCGATCGGCCCCACGCAGTTGCCCCCAAAGAAACGGCTCGCAGCGGTATCGATCACGCAGCCGCGCGAAATTCGATAGCCGGCCAGATGGATTTCCGCAATTTCCCCGGCGCGAGTTCATTGAAAAGCAATCGATTCCGCGATTAACTCGCCGCGGGCCAGAAGTTGCCGCGCATTCCGCCACCCCCCCCCCTCCCCCCATCGCCAACGGCCTCCCGCAGGAGGCCATCCTCGATTTCCCCGGAGACCCGCGACGAAACGTCCAGGCGCCGTAAAAGCGACCCGGAAGCGACATGGGAACGGAATGCGCGCCGCGAGGTCGCGCGTCCGTTACCACTCGCTTCGCCTACATTTCTCCCGCTGCGCCTCGCGAAGGTCAGGTTTGTTTTGCGTCCCGCTGATTTTTCGCGAGGTCCCCCTTTTCCGCGTGATTTACGCCGGGGGAGCTCGCGGGTGGCCACTGACCTCGTCCGAGATGTCGCCGAGCTGCTGGCGATCCTCCGTCTCGAGCAGCTCCTCGATCTCCTCGCGGCTCTTCACGACCGTCTCGTTCAGCTCCTTCTGCACCACGGCGCCCGGGGTCACGCCCGACGGCCACTCGACCTTCTGCGGCTCGTCGCCGGTCGTGCGCCTCTGAAATCACGCGGTGATTCACTTTTTTTTTTACCTTGTCTTCAGCCTTTTATGAGCTAACGGCCGAGCTATAAATAAACGCGGCTTTCCATGGACTCGAGATTTCATTGTTCAAGAGTAAATTATTTTTATTTTTTTTTACTGGTGAAAAGGATGAAAATTGGAATTTGTATAATGAATTAGGTACTCTGGATGGATTTATTTTGTAAATTATTAATTCACGGAGAGATGGGGTCTATATTGACTGCACTCTAAAGAGTAAAATCGGGACAAAATTTGAATATAAATGACAATTTTTTACTTTATAAAAGAGTAAAATACGTGTTTTATTACTTGTACGATAAAATATCAGAATTTTACTCTTCATAAAGAATGATTTATTGATCTTACTCTTTGGTTAAAGATTAAAGCATACGTTTTCTACTTAACAGAAGGTAAAATGTATTTTATGCAGCAGCTATTGCCCAGAATATCTTCAATTGTATTCTAATTTAACATATTTTTGCTTATAATCTTTTCAATTCTAATTTAAAAATCTTGATTATAATCTTTCTGAAAAGAGTATTTATGTGAAAAAAATATTTTAGAAACTCTCTACTGGAAAATTTAGGAACTCCTGCCCAAAATACGTTAAATTAGAATACAATTTAATATATTTTGGACAATAGTTCTTAAATTTTCGAGTAGAAAGTTTCTAAAAGATTTATTTTGCATAAATACTCTTTTCATAAAGATTATAACCAAGATTATTAACTTTATCAAGAAGAAAGGTAACAGTTGAAAATAATTATTCAATGCATTTACTCTTTCGAAAAAAAAATGAATATTTTCAACTTTTTAAAGCCTAGAAGTAGAATTAATAAATCATTATGTATGAAGAATAAAATTCTTATATTTGACCGTACAACAGATTAAACATTTGTTTTACCCCTTTATAAAGTAAAAAATCGCCGTTTTACTCAATTTTTGTCATGATTCTACTCTTTAGACTTTAGAGTGTATATTTTCTTTAAAAGTCCTCGTATACTACAATTGTTGGAATAAATTAAAATAAAATTATAAGTTTATCTACGGTAAAAAGGGAGATAAGAAATACTTACTTCCTGAGTGGTATGTTCCTGCTGCTCGACATCTTCGGTAGTATTGGTGGTAACCTGGGGGCCGGAGTCCACGACGACCTCTCCGTCCTCTAGGACAACTTGACGCTTGACGCGGGTCTCGATCTGCCTGGTCGTCGTGATCTCCTTCTTCTTCCTCGTTTCCCATTCCTCTGCGGATGTAAAATTTTTTTCCTTACTATCTCACTTTAGATGCTTCAAGGCAATCGATCGTTTAATTATAATTTACTTTTATAATTGCTGCTGATTTTTCTCTTTGTGCACAATTAAAAATGCGTCACAAATAAACGCACAAAATGCGTGTTTATATACTCTCTAAAACTGAAAATGTGGAATTCATTTGGGAAATGTGAAAAGTGACAAATTTTATGGACGGCTTTTTACGTATTAAATGTCACTATTCACATTTTCCAAGTAAATTTCACATTTTCAGATTTACATGGTGTACTTTTTACATTTGACTTGTATAATATTTGTAACACACAATTTGTGTATTTTTTTACGAATTACCTTTTCTTTTTTCTTTACACAAAAATTTTACTCAAAGCAAAAGATTTTTAACTGTGCATTTTACATTCAGATTATAAATTAAATTGCATCTGACAAGACACTGATAAGAATAATTTTTTCTTAGACAAAATTAAAGCCACTCGTTAAAAGCTGAGCCGCAAGTTCAATCGCTAATTGCAGCAAGAAACTTAATAATCGTTAAGCAAAAGCCAAAGAGAAAAAGGAATAGCTCCCACGATAAATCGGAAATCACCCGTTAAACTCACCTTCCTTCACTGTAGCGACGGCGTTCGTCGGATCGACCTGCGAACAAAGAGAAGACACGAGTCTCGTCACCATCACGTTTATTCGCCTCTGCGTTATCCCCCGGGGTATTATTCACAAACTTTATCACTACGACCTCTAAAGTGGCCTAACCCCTTAACCTTTTAAGGGCCGGCACTTGAGAAATCTTAAAAAATGGTTGTTTTTATAGAAAAGTGATCTGAAGTATATGATAAAGCTTTGAATTGATGTCAAATGTTCGCAGATCATTAATCTTACACCAAATAGCGTATTCCAGCACTCTAAAGGTTAAGGGGGTATGAAAGCCAATTAAAAATTCAAATTTCGCGCCATAATGTAGCATACGAAGAAACGCTTAATTGGCTTATAATAAAGAGTATAAATGAAATATGGAAAAACCTAGAGATAATTGCTCTCCATTAGGTAACGATTTATCATTTTATAAAGTTCCAAGTTCATATAATAATATCTCGTAGAGAAAAGCTTGAATAATGAAAAAAAAAGAATACTCAAGTTTTTTTTATCCAAGTATTGTTATATGAATTTGGAACTTTATAAAATGATAGCTCGTTAGCTAATGGAGGGCAAGCATCTCGTCATTTTTCGATATTTCATTTATACACTTCTTTAAGAGCAAATTAAGTGTTTTTTCATTTGCTACATTATGGAGCGAAATTTGAATGTTTAATTGACTTTCAGACCCCCTTAACTCGATAAACGCATTCATACACTCACAAAAATGGATTCTTAGTCTTAGTAGACAAATCCAGTTAAACATTATCTATTTAATTTTAAAATGAATTTGTTAAATTGAACAATACGTCTGTTTCAGTATAATTCTCAATAAGTTTACTAGAAGTATAAAATCCTCTGAATTTTATCATAAATATGTTATTGTATATATTTTTCTCCTTATTAGAGACTTTACATTTATTCAATTCTTTTACTTTTTATGATATTAAGTGGAAACTAACATAGTTAATGAACCAATTTAGATTGTATCATGCAGTCCCTTTATTGGAAAACTATAATCTACTTATTTCAAGAATACATCGTTTACGTTTTAACAAATTAATCATAAATGATGGTCTATGATGATAAAATAAGTTTGACTCTATAATAAGTAGATTGTCCAAGGCTATTTAATGGATTCTTCTGCCACTTACATGAAATTTTTCTGAGTGTACAAGAGGATATAATTATTGAATAATACCCCCGGAGCCTATATGCATAGCTCGCCCATGCGGCGGATTGGAGGGATGCGGACCAAGGCAGGGGTACAAAAAAGAAAAGGGAGGCACGGAAGTACCGCCGGGCGAGCTATAATATACTCGGGCACGTCATAATACTCACTAGAATTGAAGCATGAGAATCGGCCGGAGGCCGGGCCTCGTATCGACGCGTCGAGATCACCTCCATCGCTCTCGAGTCACGCCACTCCACTGAGATTCATCTCGGTTCCTGACCTACAACATGCCCGACCGCTCAAAAAACTATATGCACGCCTCCTTTTTAAGGGAAAAGCGCCGGTGTGTCGGGCGCCGGTATCGCCGATCGCGATGGGTTTTCTCGCGGCTTTTTTCCTCATTCTCCTTATTCTCTCTCTCGTCGGGAGAGGAGAGCGCACGGATCGTACGTAAACACACGGATGCACACAGGGATGGGCGCGAGCGGTGGATACACCCACGGCGACGCCGCGGCTAAATTGTTACCTTCGCGCGCCGATGCACCGAACCGAGAGCGGATGCGACTAAGAGAGGTTGCAGTTGCAGTTGGCTTTGTTCCGACGTGTTGTTTTTTTTTTTCGAAAATTCGTATTGGTTCGCATCGTTTTCGCAATATCCGCGCTGCTTTCTCGGGGATCCGAGAGAGGAGGTTTCTGTTGCCGATCTTTTTGCATTCTACGCTTGAATTGAGAAATTTTACGTCACTCGGCAGGAGAAAGAATCTTCTTGATCTCGATTAATTCACTCTGGCATGAACTTTGATAGGAGCTGGCTATTTATTTATTTATTATTTATTTAACTGCTAATTTATTACTGTATCGTCCCACATACATTTTTCATTTATATAAGAGCGAATGTAAATTATGAGCATGAATGACGAGTGCGAGTATGTTTTATTTATTGATATACTTATTTATTTATATTTATTGTATTTTGCTAGTATATTTTACCTATATATATATCCACCCCCTATTTTGCGATACAGACGAATTCTAGAAAATAATTTTTTGCATTTTTCACTTTTCTTTTTACCTGTTTACGATACGAAACTTCATTTACCTATTTGTTTTAGCGATATAATTGAATAGATTTACATTTTCAGTCAATTTCCAGAAAATAATTTTTTACAACTATTATTTTATTTTAAAACTATTATTTGAATTTATTAACTATTAAAACTATTAATTCAGCAACACGATAATTGCGCCACTTTTTAATTTTAATTTACGTTGAAGTAATCCATTAGAAATTAACGAGTTTAAAATTTCTGTTGGAATTATATTTGCTAAATGTTCATTATTATTGTTTTCTGCTATGTCAATGATTAAATATTTCGTAGACTGTATCGGTATACGATTAAGAAATGCATTGTGAATTTAAATGATATCCGCATTTTTTTAAGCTAAAATGACGCTTTCATAAAAATGTCGATTTATATATATATATATATATATTCATTTTAATATAAACTTCCGTGATCGATGTCAATTTTGATTTGTGACTTACTGAATCAGTATTAATCTTTTAATAGTTTGGCGGTGATATCTCCAAGTGCAATTTTTATAAACAAATGACACTACAATGTTTTATAGGACTATAACTATTTAAACTTTTTTATTATCTATTGTGTTTGAGTATTCTTCGATTTGTAAATATTGTAATGTACAATAAACAGTATTATTATCCTCTTATTACTGTTATTATTATTTTTAGACAAAAATAGTAATGTAATCCTGATAACTCAATAATAATCCTTCTTGGCGCGTAAAGGCTTAAAAATAAATCAATTTTCTTTATCAACTTTTACATATTATTAAAAAAAAAGAAGACGACATAAGAAAGTAGGTATAGGTAATTACTTGGAGTAAAAGTAACCCGTCCACCGTGAGCAGTTCGCAAATTCTCGTTTACCCAAATTGCTTTTAAAAGCGTACAACCTGCGTACAAGAGGGAAAAGCACCGTTTGAACTTTTCAGTCCGCGAAAATCGATTCTCCTTATAGTGCACTCGCTCAAAGGTGCATTGTGGCTTCTTCGAGTGAAATTTCGGCTTCGCAATGCTTTCTAGCCATCTAGCACTTTCAAAACTCGTAAAACCCTACGCACACTATATATATGCATATACACAAGCGCACCGGACTTCAAGGTGCAGCGATGTTCGTTTAAACAAAAAAATTAAAAAGGGAGGAACGCGCAGATCTCGAAATTGGCCTAGAAAACAATGTATACCAATTAACCGAGGAGTGGTGGAAGAAAAGTGTTGAGAACAAAAGTGACCGGTTAACTCCCTCGCGTTTCTTGCGCAACACCGGCGCCGAGTATAGAGGCGTGCGCCGCAGTCTAATTCGATGTGAACCTTTTTTTTTTCATTCGGTTGGTTCATAAATGAAGTGAGGCAAGTGGCTCCGAGGTCTGAGTGCCGATAAGATGATTGTAATAATTTGTTTACGGAGAGATCGGGGCTATAATGCGTTGCGAAAGATAAATGGGAAAATTTTGCAGATAATCGGTGCGGTAGTGCGCCGGCCGATTGGAGTAATGTTTAATAATAATATGAATATCGCGTGGCGCTCCAGAGGATCATTATTATTTGTAATTGGATTCAAATGAAATAAGAATGGATATGATGTGTGTAGCGTTTAGATTAGAGTTAAAGGTTGTTTTTTTGTTAGTAGTAAAATACGCTGTTTTTTTCTAACCAGTTCTTCTAAATAATACATTCTGATTTTTTAGTTAAAATAATATCATAGCGATATTTATTTTTTTCAACAAATTTAATTAATAAAAACTACAGTTTAAAAGGTTTAATACAATACTTATTTCATTAAATTGTTTAATGGAAAACTCAAATCTTTAAGAATTGAACTTTGGCGTCAAAAGAAAATGCGTTCCTAAATTTTTCGATCAACTACATGCATGAATTACTTAAATGCTTCAAAACAAAAACTATTACTTTTTTAAAATGCGAGCAAAATTGAGCGCGCTCAAGTTCCTTTCTTTAATGTTTATTCCGGACACATTTTTGAGGTTCGAAATTTTGAATTTCAGCGCCATTCCAGCATATACGTAAAAACCAATCAAATTCTCGTTTTCGAGGCTTCACAACATCCGGTCATCACTTTTTTAAGAGAAGAAGATCTGAGAACTGTTATAAACAGTGTGCAAAGAAGATCTTAAACGTACGTAATGCTTTTCTGTTTATTTTTATAGAATTGTTGTAATTTATTTATTTTTTGTTATACTAAAAAAATGTACTTAAAGTATTTCTAGTGCATGATTATATTTACAGTTACAAAAGGCGCGTCGTAATTTACTCGCTCTAAAGCATAACGATACAACGTTATAATTGCGAAAAAATTTTCTACGTCTAATGTTATAATAATTAATTACATTGTATTATCAGCTCTGCAAATCGCTGCTAACTCGAATGTGCGATTCGAAAAACTTACGAGATACTCGATCAAAATAATTTTTTTGCACTCCTTTTATTTAACGGGAAAATCATTTCCGCTATAGTCCCGCGATCTTATCACTGGATCCATTCATCCGTTTATTGTCCATAAGAACCCGATAAATTCCACGGAGAAACTAGTTATCCAACGAACCCCTAACGAAAAAAAAAATCCAGTTGTCCGTTGCAATAGACGCACGCGTTGCCCCTTCCTAATCGCCTTTCCTCCTCGTCCTCGCGGCTATTTCCAGCTGCGCGCGCTCCGAAGTAGCCGAACTCGAAGGAGCCGCCGTGAAAAGGAAAAAAAAAGTGTCGCCGGTGCGCCAAAAATGGCCGCGCCACCTCGACTCTTTCCTTTAAATTCGCAAGGACTCGACGAGCGAACGGTAAAGTTGCAACTGGCGTCGCCTTACTTTTCGATCTGTCGCTCGCAAAAAAAAAAATAAATAAAATAAACGAGCGAAGGCGCGCGCACTCGCGCCACGGCAAATAAAACGAGGCGCACGGCCGCGTCCTTGCGGTCTGGAATTACGCCTGTAAAAGGCCATCGTCGCACCGGGTGTAGCGTAACGCCTCGCGCATTGGATATGCGCATGACGTCAGGCTCGCCCGGTGCGTCAGCGAGAAGAGGAGAGTCGACGATGGATCGCGAGTGTAATGGCACATACTTTGTGCGAATGTAGAAGATATAGTGAAAAGTGCCTTATCAATTGGCCGCTTCCGCACCAGGGATATTATTCACTAATTATATCCTCTGGTATGAATGCATTTATCGAGGTGAACAACCCGAAAATACTAACTGACCTATACAGAAATCGGCGAACCCATGAAAACATTAAAAATAGTATATACATACACGGAGAGAAATGTTATAGTAAAAATTACTTTTCCGTAACAGTGGGATATACTCAATTCATGAAAATTTTTACTATAAAAAATACTAAAAATTCCTATGTACATAGCAATGTCTACTATATAAATAGCAAATTTTGCTATGTACATAGGAATTTTTAGTATGTTTTATAGTAAAAATCGTCATAGGTCGAGTATGTCCCATTGTTCCTACGGAATATAGTAACTTTTACTATAACATTTCTCTCCGTGTAGTTATCTGTATATAATATAAGATTATATATATATATTTTAGTTTTACCTAGGAATGAGAGTATCTAGCGTATATGTAGTATTATAAAAATTAAGTATAGTATATATAAATTATATATATAATATATTTTAAAAAACAATTGTTGGAATCTAATTAAATTTCACTTCGAAATAATAATGAAATTTTTATGAGAGAGCGAATAAAAGTGGCGTCATGTTTACATCTGAGTTTTATAAAAGACAAAAGAGATAATAATAATAGTATTATTTCTTGGAATTATTTATTTATTTTATATTATAATTGGAATTATAATTGGAATTTTTTATGTTAGTTGATGGTTGCGTATATTTCTACTTGTAAAGGAAATGAATAAAATTTTGTAATTAAGTACAGTATGGTAAGATATTATTTGTTCAAAATCACTTTCGTTTACCACTGTATATGTATGCAAAGAAATTGTGAAGATAAATTTAGATAAAAATCTTATAAATCGTTGTATTTAACTGCGATTCAAAATATGTACAAGCTATATCAAAATTATATATAATACTCATATACACAGATTAGTTATACAGATTATATATAAACTAGGTACTCCCATTCGTAGGTATGAATTATATGCAGATAAATATATATATATATATATACTACATGTAATTTTTTAACATTTTTTATATTTTTTTATAAGTTTTAACTTATACATGCCGACATAATTATATCTGTATAGCGATAAAGCTAATGAATAATACCCCACTCGAACCTTCTACTTCGTTTGCGGGCGTGGGATATGAGTGTGTATATACGAAGAGAAAAGTCCGATAAAAATTACTAACTGATTACTAACTGATTAGTTTACAATGTGGTTGGAAAAAATTGCCAAATGTTTGAGAAAACTTAATTTTTATAGAATAACAGTACAGTAATCATTCTTCTACAATATGCTTTCCAAATCTATGGATACTGAATAGTGATAAATTTTATGCGAAATCGTTCACACATTTAGCATGCGAACGGGTTTACACATATTTAATGTCATTATTCACATTTACATTTTCAATTTACATAGTATGTATTAGATTTTTTGAGAATATTACTGTTTGCCTAAATTTACTATATGTAGAGTAATAAAATTTAAACTTCGTATTACATTTATTCCATTAACAGTAGTAAAATTACTTAAAATTTAATAAAAATCGACAGAAAAACAATGCGTTCCAACATTACCATGAAAGTGTTTTTACCCAACTATTCTCTGTGTGTAGGTGCAAGGGGGTTTTGAGGATCGTGCGGGCCGTGGGAGTTCGATGCCATCGCGACGAGGTGCGAATTTTTTATGCAGCTGCCGCGCGTGATTTGCGCATTGTTCCGTTCGAATGATTAATCATTCTTAAATTTATAAAGGTTAAAATTTATTTTTTATCTTTTTAAAGATATTACAACTGCACAATTCAACATTTTATTTTTTACAAAAGTGTAAATTTTATAAGTTTTAAACTTTTCATACATTTTTACAAAAGAGTAAATTGTACGATTTAAACTGTACATAAATATTTACAAAAGAGTATTAAGTTTATCAAAAGTTGAATTGTATAGATTTAATCTTTATAAAGTTGAAAAATTCACTTTACACTTTTTTATTCTTGTTGAAAAGAGTAAAGTGAACATTTTCAACTTTATAAAGCGTAAATGCATTGAATAATTCTTTTCAACAATTATGACAAACCTTCACTCTTTATAAAGTTAAAAACCTTAGTTATAACTTTTATGTCAAAAAAAAAATCTTTTAGAAACTGAAAAAGACATTTTACCATGTGTAAAGTAGAAAACGTATATGTCTAAATTTTTAGTTAAAGGGTAAAATTAATAAATCATTATGAAGAGTATAATTGTTATATTTTACCGTACAACTAAGAATATGTGTTTACTCTTTTATAAAGTAAAAAATTGCCGTTTTATACTCAAATTTTGTCCTGATTTTATTCCTTAGACTTTAGTGTCATACAATAATAAAATAAAAATAAAAGAAAGGTGCAATTTCGTAATTTTCGCATTTACGTTTACAAATTATCTGGTACCTACATTTCTTCAATTTTCCGTAATTCCCGCAGCAAATTCCTGCTGAATTCCGAGCGTTCAAATGCCAATTACACGAACACATTAATTAATAAGCATTTAACTGCCAGCGCAATTCAATTATATGAATGTACACTTTTTTTCGTTGTAAAGATAAAACGATAGCGGCGCGGTATCTGGGCCCCGAGAAAGTATATTACATTAACGTGCAGGTCTTTATTATATAAGTTTTATGCACAATGTGAGTACGGCGTACATAATACCAGCGATCTACTTCGTGTATCTCAATTAGCGCGTATCGCCTTGTTTTATTCGCTGCGAAGGAAGTCCGATTTACACGCGACCGGCGGAAAATCAAGATTCTCCTCATTGTGTTTACATAATTAGAAAGTATATACCGGCTTTTATCAGCAGCTCACGCGGTTTCATCGAAATTTTCCAAATGTCATTATCTATTATCCAATAATTCATTTAATTATCCTTTCAAAAGATAACTCAGTCATTCTAGCACTTCGTTACTTTATATTAAATTAAATAGCCGCTATAAGTAATAATAATCTGACGATTAAACTGACGTAATTTACTCATCGTCTATGTGCGAATTGTTACGAGCGAAGCTACTCTCTAAATCTGAAAATGTGAAGTCACTTGTGAAAAGTTATTCGCACATTTAGCATGTAAACGGGTTTTCACCTATTAAATGTCACCATTCACATTTTCCAAGTTAATTTTACATTTTCGGATTTACACGGTAGGGTGGTAGGTTTTGTTATCAGGAATATTAAAGACTTTAGCATTGCCTCTATTAAATATTATAGAAAATATTAGTTTTATCTATACCCCCATCATGTGATCTCTATATATATTAATTATATTTGGTTCAGTATATGGAGAAGATTCAACATAGATTTTTAAGACATCTTGCAGTTAAATTTAAATTGATTCCATTTAATTAATAGACTAAATCATAAGTAATCGAGTGTCGCCAATCCGTTTGAGCCACCGTCTATTAAATCGTTGTATAACATAAAGGATATGTTATTTATATTTAAATTTATAACGGAAGATGTTAAACATTATGAATTAACCGACTCGTTTGTCTTTAGATCATTTCATCATGCTATCAGACGCTTTAAAACATTAAACGAGGTAAATTACAGTCTTAAGGCACATACATTTTACTCTCTAAATCTGAAAAAGTGAAATTCACTTGGAAAATGTGAACAGCGACAAATTTTATGTGGAAAATCGTTCACACAGTTAGCACATGAACGGCTTTTCACGTATTAAATGTCACTACTCATATGTGAATTTTACATTTTCAGATTTATACGGTACTCTCCAGTATTTATAGGATTAGAGGATGTTGGAATTCGCTAAATGACACATCGGAATTGTTACTGAGCGTATTCAAAACTGAAGTAGGCTCCTCTTTAGAATAATTTGTTTAATAATCGACTGATTCAGAAATTTGCCAGCGAAAGAGATAACGAAACGAATTATAAACACCATTTTAGTTTCTATTTTTATTTTATTTAGTTTCTGTTTAACTTTTACGCGATGATTCATGGCAATTGCTCTTTTACAAATGAACTTTTTTTTTACACAACTAAACTGGAGAGAAAAGTCTAGTAAAATGACTATACTATTTAGTAGTGCAGGGACAGACTCGTCAGATAAAAAATTTTACTAGAAAGTATGGTAAAATGTGCTAGACTTGTAACAAAATTTACTGTAAGTCTAGCAAATTTTACGATACTTTTTAGTAAATTGTTTTATTAGTGTCTGTCCCTCCATTACTAAATAGTATAGTAATTTTTACTAAACTTTCCTCTCCGTGTACACGGTCAACTTCATTCTTTATCGAACAATTGATTGGCGTTTTTGTCAAATTCATATTCTAAAGAACATTCTATCGTAAATAATAATAATTCTATCAGTAACAATAGTTACTTCTTATGGCTGTTAATTCTATTATAATGTTGTGCTCAAGGAACTATGTCCCATTTATGAATTATAAAATAATGTAAAATAAAATGTACAACTTGCTCTCAAGAGCTTTACTCAACTAAATATACTTCTTACGTAATTTTGTAAGATATAATAAAAGTATCTCGGATTAAAAAATAATAAAAAAAGTTTCGAAAAAAAAAAACAAATGGAACATCAACTTCAATATCTCGTCTGATCCCCAAGCAAAAAAATTAAACGAAATAAAAAAAAAGCGCCTTCAGCAAATAGAGGAGCACCTCCTTTGAAGGAACCCCCAACGTAAAAAAAAAACAAAAAAAATTCTGAAGGAGCCGCGACGTCCGCTATATTCGGCAAGCGTCACATCGGTGCTTGTACGAGCGCGCGGCGACACCGGGCCCAAAAAAGGGAATGCGTGTCGGATGCTATTAGCGCGATAATGCGCACGCACTCGGGCGCTTTGCGCAATTGCGCGTATATCGCGATCTCGTATCCCTCCCCTCTCCTCCCAGCGGTAAGCGCGCGCATCTCGGCCCACCGAGGACGTTAAAAAAGTGCTTCCCAAAAGACTTCGACTGGCGTGCCCCACTCCTTCCACAGCCTTATTTACATGCTAAAACGGTTGGAATTAAATTTCACTCTTAGTTTATAGTGAAACACTTGCAGAGTTAAGTTTTACTCTATTAGAGTCAAATTTGACTCTATATGAGAAGAGTGATTTAAATTCAGTTTAAAGTAGAGCCAAATTTGACTCTACATGAGCAGAGTGATTTAAATTCACTTTAAAGTAGAGACAAATTCACTCTACACTCACCAAAATAGATTCGTAGTCTTAGTAACCCAATCCACTTAAACATTATCTACTTAATTTTAAATTGAATTTAATAAATTGGGGAATACATCTGCTTTCATATAATTTTCAGTAAGTTTACTAGAAGAATAGAATCCGTTGAGTTTTATCATAAATATGTTAGCTGCTAGTAATTTTCTGCTTATTAGAGACTTTTTCATTTATTCAATTCTTTTTAGTTCTTACAATATTAAATGGCAAAAAATACTCAACAAATCAATCTAGAATTTATCATCCAGCCCATTTATTTCAAGACGACAATCTACTTATTCGAAGATGAATTCGTTTAGGTTTTAGTAAATTAATCGTAAACGATGGTCCGCTTATCCATGGCATAAATACATTTAACTCTATAATAAGTAGATTTTCCAGTGCTATTTAGTAGATTCTTCTACCAATTAGATTAAATTTTTCTGAGTGTAAGGTAGAGTAGCATATCACAGTTTATGTCCCTACCTTTCGCTTTACTTAAAAGTAAAAAAATCACTCTATTTTACTCCATTAAGGGAGTTAATTAATTATTTATTTCACTATAACATTGGAGTAAAAATTTGACTCCGTAGAGTTAATTTTCACTCTATTTCACTCCAACTGATTTAGCGTGTAAGGAAGTTCTACCGGAAATTGATCTACAATTGAGAATTTGATGAAAAATTACAGACGTACACGGAAAAAAGTAGTCATTACTGTTTTGCAACTGCAATATCCGCTAGGCTAAGAAAAAGTACAAATGCTTTGCAAAATCAGTAAAGTCTTAATAAGTAAGATCTTAATAATGAATAAATAGCTTAAATTGTGCGAGTAGTTAAAGTGTAAAATGTTCCATCAATCAAAAGTGATGAATACAATTGTTATACCTCTTATACTGGAAAGTGTATTTTTTTTCAATTTAACTCAGGCTGACCCTTTAACAGTTGTTAAGGTAGATGATACTCTACGGAAAAGAAAATTTTGCAAGTTCTATAAATCAGATTGAAGTAGATTTAACTCTACAGAAAAATAGATTTGGTAGTTTAGCAAAAGCAGACTCTACTGAAAATTCAGAAAGTTAAATTAACGTCCATGAGAAATCTACTGTGCAAAAAGTTGAAGTTACTTTTTGTTTCGGTGTAGTGAGGTACCGGCAGAACCTCCTTAAGGAGAGTAAGGATCGACGCTCGAAATGAGCGCATAGACCGTAAGCGAGGAGGTCACAATGCGTGAGAAGCCCGGCTTTTTGTTATCCCGGAAGTTTTTGTGCGCCCGCGGAAATTATGATGTTAATGATGCACTCGCAGTGGCGGTGATTTTTAGGTCAAAAGGACGTTCTTTTGAAGGAGGAGCATGAGAATGGACGAGTCGAGCTACTTCTACACACAGACGTCAGATTGTTTAGTCTGGGCCTTTGAAACGTGTCTCTTATGGTAATCGCGAAACCGTTCGTTCGTTTTATTTATTTTTTTTTTTACCTCGCGCGGTGTAATTTCGGCCAATTCGCATGCTGATGAATTCGCAAGACACACACACATAAAAAAAAAAGAGAAAAAAAAAAGAAAACGGCAGGATCATTCTGCGGTGAAATTCGTCATTTAAATAACCTTCCTTTTCAAAGCTTCGCGTTATTTATACATATATCGAATGGACGGCGGGCATTCGAGGAATGCCGCAGCTACCTTTAATAAAACGCATTCGCACAATTTGTAGGATTATAAACGAAGGTGAAACGTTGCGCATTTATAAGTTTATAAGCGGTACAACGGTGAATAAGGCGTAAACGCGTAATAAAAGGCGCGGGAAATGTTCCATGTGTTTCTTTTTAAAAAGTTAAGGACGGCATATCCTCCGCGCGAGCTGCGATCGTTAAGAGAATTTCTTTTCTTTATTTTTTAAACCGCACCGAGTTTTAAAATCTTAATGCGTTGGGTAAACTGGTTCCGAGCCCATTCATTACCATCGCCCCAGTCAATTAATTCCGTTTTTATAGGCTCTCGTATGGTCAATGATAGACATTTTATCGCTAATTCATTCAATTTTCCCAATGCTGTTTACCGACGATCACTAATTTCATTGACGAAAAACACACGGGAAAAACAAAGAAAAGATTTTTTAAAGATCTTTATGTTTATATATTCATTCGCAAATTGAACGGGTCGATCTTCAATTAGCATCTTCCCTACAAATTATCAATTCTTTTTACTTTTTATATTAAATCGAAATTAATAGTTAATGAATCAGTTTAGAACTTATCATGCATATATTCGAACAATCTACTTATTTGAAGAAATATTAGTTTACGTTTTAAGGGGATGCCGTACCCTCTTTAACACTATGTTAGTAGTTCCAACTTGACTCTTTAATCATTCGACCGATTAACAAGAATCTTTTTTTAGATTAAAGAATATTTAAAATAAAAGGGCGTTCTACTCATAAAAATTGGTTATTCTTGCAACTTTTATTTTAAAACACGCCAATACGTGAAATAACAAAGTCGTTCAATGCATTACTTCGAAATTTATAAACATAATAGTTCTAACTTTTCTCTTTAAGCGCAATTGAGTGATTAAAATCAAACTTTCTTTAAATTAGAATATTTAAAAGCCAAGGACGTTCAACTCGTAAATTTTTTATGATGTTCGATAGAAACTAACATAGTTAACGAATCTATTTAGAATGTATCATGCAGTTCCTTTATTGGAAAACTATAATCTACTTATTTCAAGAATACATTGTTTACGTTTTAACAAATTAATCGTAAACGATGGTCTGCTTATCCACGGCATAAATACGTTTGACTCTATAAGTAGATTTTCCAGTGCTATACAGTAGATTCTTCTACCAGTTAGATTAAATTTTTCTGAGTGCATATATACATTGGGCACTATAATTTATGCAGATTTCAAATCATGAATTCGCATTCTTTTCTGTATCAACACGAAGAATCAATTTGCTGAGCGCGACCTATACACTTTTCGCGTGGGAGTACAACATTCCCGAGCCGAAATCCGCGATCGAGAGTCCCGCTCCAAAAAAAAAAAAAAAAAAGGAGCAAGAGCGCGGCCAACCTGCGCCAAGATCTCAATCTCCCCTGTAGCGCTCGAATTTCGACATCTCGCCGAGTGTAAACACGCGCCGATAAAGACCTCTCTCTCCTCTCAGTCTCCCCGGTCGGACAAAAAAAGTCAAGCCATCCTTCCCCTGTAATCTCGATCGGCGAGACGGGAGTCGCGCGGGGGGCAGGTAAATTGCCGCAGAGACAATAACGATAAACATGACAATTAGAACTGGCCAGAGGGGAGGGGGTGAGGGGAGCTACGCGTAACGAGGATCCGGTTTTTCCCGCGTGGATTCGCGGAAAGGGGAAGCCGAGAGACAAAGGGCTCGCCAATGTGCCAGGCGTTTAAATCGCCCCGGCCGCAATGCGGTGATTTAAACGCGCGGCGGGAAACCCTCTTAGTATGTATATATATGTGTGTATATGTATATGTAGCTATGTACATGCACCGAAAAAAAATATAAGTAACTTTTACTGTTTATAAGCAGTGGATTTATAACAGTAAAATTAGATGTTAATTGAACTTTCTTAGTTTTCCATAGAATCTGTTTTATACAGAACGGCGGAATCTACTTTTCTTTAGGGAACTATCTACTTTAAGAAATGTCACGTTTATTGATTTTGTAAAGTAATTTTTACTTTTTCCAGTCTAATTGTTATTACTGCTGCAAAATAATACACCGAAAAAAATCCTCTCTTTAAAAAGTGATGGTCGGATGTTGTGAAGCCTCGAAAACGTGAACTTAAATGGTTCATAAGTCAATACTAGAATGGTGCTAAAATTAAAAATTTGAAACTTCAAAAATGAATTCGGAATAAGTAGTAAAAAAAGGAAATTGAGTGCTAAATTTTGCTTGCATAAGTAACTTCTACATTTTATTTTACATTTTCTACGTAGTAGATTTATAACAGTGAAATTAGATGTTAATTTAACTTTCTTATTTTTCCGTAGAATCTGTTTTATATATTTAGTTTTCTGTAGGGTAAGATCTACTTTAAAGAATGTCACGTTTATTAATTTTGCAAAGTAATTTTTACTTTTTCTAATGCAGCAGATATTACTGTTTCAAAAAAATACAAACTACCTTTTTTTTCTTTTGGTGTGTACAAGATATATTGTTTGCAGCTGAAATTAATAATAGATATAAAAACTGTTTTGAAGCTTCTGTGGTGATTCGGAATGTAATGATACTTGACTGATTATCTCATTAATTAAAATTTTCAAACTTGAACGGAATCGAGTAGCCTTTGTTTTAAAATATATATGTTAAAAATATTTAAATTCTATTTTTTCATAAAAAATTCTTTTGGATTTCATTATATGTTCGTCTGTCTAATAAAACAACAAAAAATAATCGACAGATATTTTTTCTTTTTAGAATTGAATGATATTATTATCAAAGATAGCGCGGTTCGAAAATGTTTGCACAATTGCGTTCAATATAGATATATTACGCCATGATCACTTCACAGTTGCTATATAATTTTTAATCCGATACATTTCGTTAATAAACATGAAAATGAAAAAGAAAAACACATTACTTTTTAACTGGTCTATCTGACAGACTAAATGGAATTTTTCATGGAAAAATTGTATTATTTAAAAAAAAAAAACGATTGTAAATAATGCTATGAAAATTTGTTCTTTTAAATAAACGACACGTCACTAATTTTTAAGCGACGTTTTTATAAAGATTCGACATTACCGAGATCGATTCAATTTGACGAGGCACTCTGTATTTAGGCCTTGATTGACGATTAATTGCAAGGTGTATACAGCGACGGCGATGGATCGTATTAAGTGGGACAATGAGGCATAAGGAGAGGCTTGTGCGGAGATCGTTAATATTTAAATTTTGAAAGATTGAGATCGTGAGCGGACAATGCTGCTGCAATATCTTTGTTGTATTATCGGGAGGCATGATCGTCGTGCATTAGTAATCGACTTATAAATTGCTTTAGAGGTTCCGCGTACTCCACCGGTATATACTTATTCTCGAGAGTCTGAGAAAACTCGGCGATGATTTCTTTACAATGAGGTTTAAAAAAATGAGTCGTTCGAATTTTTTTTTCGCGCACCGATGAAGAGCATTATAATGCGAACGCTTCTCCTGACCCAGATACATTTATTACTTCGTCGTATACCTTTACTTTAAAAAATGATTTTAAAAAAATGCACAGTGCAAATCTTATCCTGCCTTTTCGATCATGTACACCGTCCAAAAGCACTTCTCGGATTTTAAATCTGTGTCGTGATTTTGAAAAAGGGCACAAGGCAGATTTACATTATAATTTTGAGATATTTACACGCGCTAAAACGATTGGAGTCAAATTTCAGTCTTAGTTTATGTGGAACACGCGTAGAATTAAATTTGGCTCTTTTAGGGTGATTTAAATTCGCTCTAAATAATAAGTAGAGTACAACATTGACTTTAAGGTAGAGTAGCATATTACCGATTAAGTCATCAAGGGAGTTCATTTCACTATAAAGTTATAGTGAAAAATTGACTTCAACAGAGTTGATTTTCACTCTATTTCATTCCAGCTGTTTTAGCGTGCAATTTTGTGTTTAATTGTAACAGACAAGTAATTCGTGCATTTTCTTTTTGTTTTTATTTCATACTAACACGTGAAATATTTTAAAATCCACTAGATTATCATATAAATAGTATCAAAATAGTTTCATCTCGATTTCGAAAAAATTGTTACTTATGTCCTTTTTCAAAATTACCTCCCACATATACTCGACTGTATTGAGAAAATGTTTTGGATAAATTACTATTATTCTAGTAAAAATTACTATCCAGTCTGGGAGCATTTAGTGAACAAATTACCATTCTGTCTGATAAATATTATAAGAATTAAAATTTATAATATCAGAAATATTTACTAAATTAGAATTTTAATAAATATTTCTAGGATTCTAGTAAAAATTTCTACGATTCGTATAATTATTTCTATAATTCTAATAAATACTTCTACAATTCTAGTATATTTTATAATACACGGAGAGAAATGTTATAGCAAAAATTACTATATTCTGTAGGAACAATGGGACATACTCGACCTATGCCGATTTTTACTATAAAACATACTAAAAATTCCTATATACATAGCAAAAATTGCTATTTATATAGTAGAAATTGCTATGTACGTAGGAATTTTTATATTTTTTATAGCAAAAACTTTCTCATAAGTTGTCGTCAGTTGAGTTTCTCCCACTGTTCCTACACGGAGAGAAAAGTCTAGTAAAAATTACTATATCATTTAGTAGTGCAAGGATAGACTCGACAGATAAAAAATTTTACTAGAAAGTATGGTAAAATGTGCTAGACTTGTAGTAAAATTTATTGTTAAGTCTAGCAAATTTTACGATACTTTTTAGTAAAATTTTTTATCAATCGAGTCTGTCCCTCCATTAGTTAATGGTATAGTAATTTTTACTAAACTTTTCTCTCCGTGTACGGAACATAGTAATTTTTACTACAACATTTCCCTCCGCGTGTACATAATGATAACTTTTTTCACACAATGCACTCTGTGGTTCCGCTCGCAGCCTGAACAGTAATCTTTACTAGAATAACAATTAATAGTAATTTTTCAAGAACATTTGACTCAGCGTGCAAGCGAAAAAATCATCGCCTCGGAGAAGAAAAAAAAAGTAAACGAAAGTAATTGAGAACTCGGACGGTGTATATGGGACCCCGTGGTCGCGGGAACTGTACCGCGAGGCCGGCGAACGGGGGAGAGCAACATCACATCTCTACTGGCGTCCAGCCGTATAGAAAAGGAGAGCAAGGCGCGCGCGGTATGCGCGCACCCATACTCTCGCGCGGCACGAGTTCGCCGAGAGCGAGAAAGAGGACTCGTGGGTGGGCGCGATCGTAGGCTGGCCGCTCGCAGCTGGCGCACCACGTGACCTCCCCAAGGACGCGGCCATTTTCAATGAAAATATCCTTCTCTCCTCGCTTTCCTCCTCTTCTTCGCTTTTATTTTTTTTTTCTCTCTTTTTTTTTCGAGCCGATGAATGAGAGGTGAATCGCGGCGCGTGTAATACGCCGCCGAGGCGTGGGCGGATTTTTCACAAAAGCGTCGAGGTGTATCCGATTTTTCGATGGGCAATCGAGGAATACTGTCGTGGACACGCGACGGAGTGACCGCGAGGGACACCTTGGCCCCGAGCACCGTCGTGGGAGTTTTCGTAAATTAGTTGCTGGCATTGAGCCGAGTGGCACCTTTTTTGCGGAGGCGTTTTATCTTAATTTTCAGATTTCTTTTTCTTTTTCGTTTTTTTTTTTTATATATATATAAAGTGTACACGAATGCGGGAGTTTTATAACACTGGCGATTGCCGTTCCTTTATTTCGAACGATGAAGACACGCCTTATTTTATTAAAAATTTTCCGCTTGTTATTTTACAAGAGATCGATATGAAACTTCAATCGGAGGAAGCAACGGATGCGCATTTGAATTAAGGCAGTAATTGAAAAAGCACCGAGTAATTTGCAATTAGAAATCGCTGTTTTTTCCCCGTAAAAGAAAACGCAAAAAAAAAACCGGTTGATTATATCGCCCTGGAATCTGTACACCCAACGCCGTTTCCATGAACGACTAGCGACGGGCATTGCTTGAAAGCGCAAAACACGATTTATCTAAGTACAAACAAGTCGAGGCGAAAAATCGACTGTTAAGAAATGTGTCAAAGACGTGAGCGTGTACGTAGCCACGTTACGAAAACCACTCAAGGCAATCAAACCTTGGGAGAAAAGAAAAATCGGCACGATCCTGAATTCGCTCGTTATTTATACGTTTATTTGTTTATTTTTTAGTTTTTTACGAAAAATCGCGAGAAAAAAAAAAGTGGTAGGATCCGATCGTTATCAAGGCCCAGCGCGAACTTTCTCCCGCGTTTTCCCCTCGCACTTATATACTCCGCGGTCGAATCAAACGGCGATCGCATCGCATACATCGTGCAGAAAACAACGAGCTACCACTTTCGATCGCGTACGCCGATAAAGCTGCCGGAATTCTTCCTGTATTACGATACCGATTTTCCCCCTCGCGTCTGCAACTCGCGCCGCTTTTTTTCTTTTTCCTCGATTCCGCATTCGGTATGTACAACCGGCATTCTTCGGCCAGCTCGTTGCTTTTAAAAGAGGCGGTCATTAAGGAGGAAAAAAAATGAAGGGACACTCTGGTCTACTTTATAACTCGACACGCGCAATAATACGAAAATGAAAATGTATTCTCACGTTTCGCGGTGATGCAACGATTTGCTAACGCGAGGAGGAAAAAAATCGAGCTCGTTTGAATGTTTCAGAAAAGTCGAGATTCTTAAACGGTGCACTTTATTATTCCAGATAACAGTTGAAGAAAAAAATCGTTTTGTCCCGTTGAGTAATGCACGTGTACGTATGTACCGGTGTAACTTCGCAAAGCGACGCTTCGAGCGATACCGATCGGTGCGTTCTCACATTAAGATTATTAGCCGTTGAAAATATTCGCGTCGTTATAAACGCGCAGCGAGGGAATAAAAAAAAAGTGCCGCGCGAGGGTCTTAAATCCATTGCTCAATGGGCGCGCGATGTCTATCAAAGAGACGTAAAGCCGCGAGTAAACGTCGCACGTGTGTACACAAACGCTTTATGTACTGCGCTTTCTAGAAATTCTCCGCCGGCGATAATTCAAATTTTCCCGCGCCGCGCTGAATCACGGCAAGCTCGACGAAATTTATTAGTCGTCCGGAAGAAAAATGGCCGAATTTTTTTGATAAACTGTAACGAGCGACGTAAATTTTTCCTCTCGGGATTCGAATTTTATACCTTTTCTTAAAAAAAAAAAAACAAGTACTATTAAAAAAATAAAATCTACGTCGTCAGGTGAATTACAATTATCGAGATGTTTAAAAAAAAAGTGACGACTCGGTAAGAGGAAAACTTTACACTACGTCTTTCAGATAAAAAAAAAATAATTAATTATATACAAACAATTTTAAATTTTAATCTAAACAATTTAGATAATATTTTAAGTAACGATTAATCTCTTATATATTATATCTTTATCTTGTATATACTATATTTTTGGATTGTAAGGACTTATAGTCCGTTTAATTTCTTTAAATAAATAAATAAATAAATATACGGTAAATACAAAAAAACTCTTAACCATCGCTCAGGCAATAAACCATAAAAATGCTTTTTTATTTATTCCCTCGAAAAATATCCGTAACGACTTCGTTTTATTCGACAAACGTAGAAACGTCGAAACAAAAAATAAACACACGAGGGAAAAAAAACACAAGCCAAAAACGGCACCCCGTGTTTCCTCGAAAGGAGAAGCGCCAGGACGTGTGGTAAACGAGGAGAGGAAGGAAAAAACGGGGTAAATCCGCGACGAAGAAGTGGCTCGCTCGCGCGAATGAAGGAGAGTACAGCCGCGAGCTCTCGCTTACGTAATTTCACTTGCTGCGCAACTTGGGGTACATGCACACGTAAGCGCGCGGCGCTTACATTGTGCCAGGCTCTTTTTCCTCGCGTGGCCGCCTCCGTGCGCGCCGATATACATTCGCGCGAGCACCTCGTACGTGTGTGGGCGTAAGGAGATGAGTCCGCGGCGAAAAGCCTCCGGGGAGTTCAATCATGATCGACGTACCCGATGAGCCTCCCTGTTTTTTTGTTGCTTTCAAATTTTATGATTACTCGAGTTTTTATTATTTTTTATTAGTTTATTAATATTATTTGTATATGTATACATTTTTTTTACGATTAAGTCGGTGAGAGATTAATTGAAATTCTAATTAAAAAAATCTAATTGAACGATTAATTAAAATTTCATTAAAGAACGTTTAGTTAGAGTAATTAAAATTGTACACTGAAAAAAAATTTTCGGAAATGATTTACTTCAATAGAACTTATTAAATATTTCTTTGAATCCAGTAATGATTTCATTAAAACTGAATGAATTTGATTGTTTCTAAGTATAAAGTTAGTAGTTTTAAAAAAATTGACTCGATAAAATATTTAATAAGTACTACATTGAAATAAATAGTTTGCTTAAGATTAACAAATTTTTCTCTAGTGTAAGAGAATAAGATTGATTTGTTTCCTGAAAAATTGCTTTAAGAGCAAATTGAGGCTTTTTTTTTAAACTATGGAGTGGTCTAAAAATAAAGTTGACTTGTAGCTTAAAGATTCTTCTTAAAAGTTGAAAATTAATTTTAAACATTATTCGCTGATTTTAAAAGAAACGACTGGTTCTTCAGTCACATAAATTAATCTCGAAGTAAAAGAAAATTTCAGAATAATTAAGCCAGCGTGTAGAAAAGCCAGAAAAAGTTTATCTTCTTTTTTTTTAATCCGCAACTTTTGCATTAAAAAAATCAATAAATAAACAATTAAATTACCATTAATATAAGCTAATTGAAAAAAAATCACCGATCACTTTATGTCACACTGCAAACCCTCCAAAAGCAGTATTTCATGCATGATGGACGATCAGTGAGCTTTTCCGACCGTAAGTGAGCTTGCAGTAGGAATTGCGGTGATTGTGCAAACTCACGAAATTAAAAGACATACACGATAACTTTTTAAGTAAACTCACTGAATTTAAGCGCTATACTCTCTTCCCTATTAAATTCAAGGGCTCCGATTAAAAAAAAATACAACCGCACTTGCAGTCCGCCAAAGCTCAAACTAAAAATCACTCTCGATTCACCAATCGAACAAAGTGCCACTTATCACCTTCCTCCCGAAATTTACGAAGCAATGCATAAAATTCTTACCCGCCTTAAAAAAAATAAATAAATTCACCACTGTATCCGATAATCCCCGCGATCAAGCTTCAAACGACGGTCGCCTTACCTCCTAAAATTGAATCAGTAAAACTTTACCAAAATTAGTGGAAGATGCTCCACTAACACTTAAATCGTTGAAGCTCTATCCACTAATTTTCAGTGAAAACTCACTGATTATGGCAGTTTTTCACTAATTCCACTTTAGATAGTAGGCTCGCTCGGAGCATTCCGGAGCTCTGCTCTTCCCCCCTTTTTTTTTGTTACCCCGATCGGCTTCGCGGAAGCCCGGTAGCTCCCCCGGTCTCTTCCCAACAGCCTTTCGCGGACTCCCAATTCTCCTCTCCCGCTCTCTCGCAAAACCCATGTACCTCTCTCTCTCTCTCTCTCTCGCACAGTGTCCCTCGTTCGAGCGCGCAAAGATATCGGCGTCCCTCTCGCATTCCTCCGGCGCGCTCGCGCGCCTCCTAAGCTCCTAAGCCGATGCTGCACTGCTCACCTTTCCCTTCTTCGACGAGGAGCCGCGCGGCGATACCTTTCCGCGAGCTCGACGCGCGGTGACGTAATTTCGGCGCACTGGTTGCGCAACCGCGCGCACCGACGTGTACAATGCAGCGCGGGGGAGGGGGGAATGCGCTTTTGATACCTCGTGAGTGTGGCCCGTGCGGATCCCTCGGGGTAGTCTCTCTCGCCTGCGGGCGCCGTGGGCCCGGCGCGGGCCTTGTAAACAAGCGGAGTCCGGGGCGCGGAGGTGCGCGCTGCGGAGAGCGGAGCGAGGCGCGCGCGAATCGGTTGCTGGCCCGGGAGCTGCCGCGGCGACTCTGCCGAGCTCGGAGCGCCGGATCCGTGGGCAGGCTCTCGCGCGCCGCGCCGAGATGGAAGTGGTGGGCAGGTAGGTAGGCGCGCCGTGGGGGGAGCGCGGGGTAGGGGGCAGCGAGCATATACGCGCGGACGTGTCTTGAATGGAGCGGCGGCCGACGGCGAGAGAGAGAGAGAGAGAGAGAGAGGAGAGTATCTGCGTCTCGGTGCGGTCCCTTCCCCGCGGACCCCCTCCTGGGGCCCGACCGCGCGGGATTCCTCTCGCGATTTTGCGGGAGAGAGAGAGAGAGAGATGCTGCGGGATTTTGCGCGGGGGGAAGGTGAGTATAAGTGAGTAAGTGAGAGAGAGAGAGAGAGAGGGGCACGTGCACGGCAATCGATGACGCTCGCCCGATCGGGACACCTGGCCGACCGTCCGTATATTGTGCGATGTTTTTGTTTTGGGAGCTGATTCGAGGTTTCCGATGGTATGCGAGGCTGTGGGTGTGCACGAATTTGGAGCTACTGCGGCGAGAGTGGAAATTGGTGAATGGGCGGCGTGACGGACTTTGTTTTTTTTTTGCTGTCGCAAGGTAGTTTTGAGTTACGCGGAGACAGAAGATCTGCTCAAATTGCTATCCTCGATTTTATTGTTCTCGCAGACTGATGTTATTGCAAGATTACAAAAGTCTTTTGTAGTATTTATAACAATTAGAGATTTTTCCATGCTGAAAAAAATTGGTAATTTTAAGTAAATATTTAGTTCAATGGTGCTTGTTAACTATTGCTTTAAAACTGATAGAATTTATTTGTTTCTGAATAATTAGTTGATTCAAAAAAATATTTAACAAGAAATATTAAAGTAAATGTTTACTAAAAATTGCCAAATTAGTCTGTCAGTGCAGTAATCTCAATTTGTGACGATATTAAAATTATAGAATAGAATAGAATAAAACTGAACAGAATAGAATAGATTAGAATGAAATAGAATAGAATAATAAGATTATTCGTAAATTATAGTATATACAGATTTGCAATTTAAAAAACATACATAAAAAGTCTTAATGTAGGACAGAAAATAAATATCAACTGACCATTACAATTTTTTATATACGAAATTTTTCTCCATGTGGAATTATTGCATCCGACTGAATTTAGATAAAAAATTTTTTTTCTACACTTGCAACACAGCAAAGAAAATCTTATCTTTCAATAAAAAAATGTTTATTTTGTCGAATTAACATAAAAAAATCCAATCGATTTTTTCCTAGTCCTTTACCAAGAATAATATCACAAAAATCTAAACTTCACTATCTAATCTTAGCTTTTTTTTCAAGAATACAGTAAATAGTGGCTATGTTTTGTTTTCCTTTCTTTTCCTTCCATGAAATAGGTGTGAACAAGCACTTCTCATGTTTTCAAAAAAAAAATTCTCACGTCTTACCCGCAGACACGCTCCTTATACTTTTCAGCTATCAGTAGTGTGAGTCAGAGCCGGTAAGACACGCCGTCGAAGATCAGACGTCTAAATCGCGCTCGAAAAATCTCGCATATCCGCCCAGTAAAGAAAAGCGTTTAATTAGCCCATTAAGTCTGGTCTGGATATTTACACCGGTAATAAGAAAACAAAGGCACTCGTTCAAGGATTTCGCGGGAGTCAATTACTCGTCTTAATGTAAGCGACGCGGCGGCGCTGTATAACCGATCAGCCGCCAGGTATCGCTTAAAAATGTTATCTACACTCACAAAAATTTAATCTAAGTAGTAGAAGAATCCACTAAGTAGCACTGGAAAATCTACTTATTATTAAGTTAAACGTATTTATGCGGTGGATAAGCGGACCATCATTTACGATTAATTTGCTAACGCGTAAAAGAATTCATTTTCGAATAAGTAGATTGTCGTCTTGGGATAAATGGATTCCAAGATAAATTTTAATAATAAATAATAAATAATTTTGCCATACTTTGTACAAACTTCGGATGAAGTTTTTCTTAAATTTATAAGTCGTTCACATGACGAACGTTAAAAACAAATAAATGTAAAGAATTATTTTCTATAACTTCAGCGGCAATTTTTCCTTTTGTATCATGCATCTATACAAACTTTTATTAAATATACACTAAGAGAAAAATTTGTTAATTTTAAGCGAACATTTATTTGAATAGTATACTTATTAAATATTTTATCTAGTCAAAAAATGATTTTTTCGAAACTACTAAATTTGTTTAGAAACAAATAAATTCATTTATTTTTAATAAAATTTTTACTTTATTCAAAGAAATACTTAATAACTACTATCGAAGTAAATCATATGCTCAAAATTAACAATTTTTTTTTCAGTTTAAGAAGCAAGATCATTGCCCATATTCATATCAACGACCGCCAAACATAAACATTATCCTAACTTAATTTTTTTACGCGGGTAAACCGAAAAATACTAACAATTATACTTTTTATGATAAAATTCAGCAGATTCTATTTTTCTAGTAAACTTATTGAAAATTATATTGAAGCAGACGTATTCTCAACATTATTAAATTCATTTTAAAATTAAGTAGATATAATGTTTAAGTAGATTTGTCTACTAATATTAAGAATCTATTTTTGTGAGTGTACTGTTTCGAAAGAATTTTTTTTTTAAATCGTTAAGCGGAAAAGCTGGACGCGCCTTTTAAGAGAAAAAGAGACGGAGACAGAGATAAACAAATGGAGAAAGAGAGAGAGAGGGAGTGACTCCGCGGAGACACAAAGTCTTTTGGGCGCGGAAGCCGATAAATGGCACAACGGCCTTAAGGCCACCGTACACGTAGTCGCACCTTTTTTTTTTTGTCCCCCCTTTGCCGATTTCTCCTGGCCGACTACTGCGACACGGAGTCGCGGAGAAAACACCTGCGTGTCTCTCTGTGACGGATAATGTATCACTCCCGACGACGCGACTCTTTCGCCGGGGGGCATGGTATAAACTTGTCCGTGAAACTTTTCTCCATCGATCGTTACATCGATCCGGGCAAAAATCCTTCGAGGTCATCAATTTTACGCTCCGATGCAAATTGCAAAGCTTGTAGTTGGTGTACAGTCCGTCCGAATGATGTTAGAGCTCAAAGCAGGAGCATTCGGTGTATTATACCGTATTTCCCACTGGACATTCGTAATCCGACCCCGAGGACTATTACATGACTCAACGCACGATCATTGTGATATAATTACATTTTAAGCCAAATATGGGACGCAGTATCATCGGGTTGAAACACTAAGTGACTTTCCGAGTCGGAGTAGCTCGCTGCGCATTTAAAAAAAAAATGTTCGACGAGTCGAGATTTTCGAAAGGAAAGCTTAATGCATCGAGGTTTTTAGCAAACTCTCCTTGCACGATTGAGCTTTCTACTTAAGTATTCGTTAAATCGTTTTTTGCACTTAAAAACTGTTTAAACAAAGGATGAAGAAAAACGGCTTAAGTGTATTTATAATAAATCGAAAAAATTTATTTCATGTATGATTTTTTTTACATCGCTCTAGATATTTTATATTGCGTAATGTTTTGTATAAAATATTCTACATATTTTGTTAATCAAAAATATTTTTATTCCAGTAGTATTAAATGTGTTCTAAACTAAGCTTTAGTTCATATTCAATGTTGTATTGAAGGACTTTTTAGTCAGTTGAATTATTAATTAATAAATGAATATATGTACATGCATTTTGAAAGAACTTTTTATAAAGATTTTATTAGAATAATTTAAGTAACTGAATACTGAAAAAAAATTATGAATGTATATGAAGTTAATATACAATTATGCTGAAATATGTATGTTTATATATGACGAATGTTGAAATAATAAATGTAAAGAACTATTTTCAATAACTTAACCGATAATTTTTTTATCTACGCGAAGAAAAATCCCTATATGAAAGGGTCTTATAAAACTCCATAAAATGGTAGCAAAAACCGCATAAAACCTGATAAATGATTTATCGGATTTTCTAAAATTTTTCATTTTTATAGTATTTTATAAGATAGTTTCCACGGGGATGTTATACTAAAAATTACTATAATTTTTAGCAATTGGAGGATATACTTGTAATATCAACAAAATTAATATATTCTATTCTAAAGTGTAATAAAACTTTAAGAAAATTAATAAACTTTTTTTTTTAATTTTTACTATACGTATTGTAAATTTTAAAATAAAATATACTAATTTTTCTTACATTACAAGTATGCCCTCCAATTGCTAAAAAATAATTATTAGTGAACAATAATAAATAGTTGTTAATGAATAATAATAAATAGTCGTTAATGAATAATAATAATAGTTGTTAACGATGTTTTAAATTTTGAGTAAATTTTACTGTATCAGTATTAGTAAATATTACCAATTCTGTAGAGTACATATTACAATTATTTGGTAAATAATACTATATTTTGTAGTAAAAATTAGCAAAAAAATTTAGTTGTCATCGTATTTTACTTAAAAATTAAGTAACTTTGAAGTACCGCTTACTATTCTTTTTTTCTCGATTTTTTTAACGCGGGACGCCTCTGAGCCGTGCACCAATTTTTCTCGCACAGAAGTTCACCTTCAGAAAAGAATTGACAAAGGACATTCTCAAGCTCTAATTCCCCGTATTAAAAATAGAAAACTCATTTACAAAGTAAACGCTTGGCTCAAGTAGCTCGCGCAGCCGCGATTACGAGCGCGGACGGGAGGCAAAAGTCGTTGCCGGGGAGAAAGGTTTGCGCGGCGCGCGCTCGACCTCCAGAAAAGCGAAACCCTCGACAAATTTGCTTTAAAGCGAACATCCTCCGGAGAGACTGTGACACTCGACGCACGCCTGTATGCGCGCTCGAAGGCAACGGCGTGCACGTAACGGGGGGTCCGGGGTGGGGCGGCAAAAAGCGCGGAGAGTCGCGCGGACTGAAATCGGTCAGCGGGTCAGAGGCGACGGCGAGTTTCTCGGGCGGACCCCACCTGGGCCACCTGCACGCTGCGCCGATCGAGATCTCGCCATAAATGGTAGCGACGGCTTCGGGGGAAACGCGGCGAGATCGCCTCCTCCCGTGTGCGCTCTTTTCTTTCTTCAAGCAATTTCGGCACTTATTCTCCATTGCTTTTTGTTTGCACGCGCCGGGGAGCTTTTATTGGCCGGACCATTATCGATGCTCCTTTAATCCAGAGGAGAAAGAATTACCGATCGATCGGAGTGAATTTTATCGGGTCGAACGGGTTACTTTCAAAATTAATTTTTTTTTTCAGTTTCAGTCGATTCGGTCAAGTTGCACGGAGAGAAATGTTATAGTAAAAATTACTAGGAACGATGGGACATGCCCGACCTATGACGATTTTTACTATAAAACATACTAAAAATTCCTATGTACACACTCACAAAAATAGATTCTTAATATTAGTAGACCAATCTACTTAATTTTAAAATGAACTTAATAAATTAGAGAATACGTCTGCTTCAATATAATTTTCAATAAGTTTAATAGAAAAATAGAATCTGCTGAATTTTATCATGAAAACTATAACTGTTATAGTTTTTTTCTGTTTAGTAGAGACTTTGTCCATGTAATTAATTTTTCGATTTTTACGATACTGAATTTCAACTAATGATCAATGAATCAATTTAGAATTTATTTTGGTATCCATTTATCCCAAGACGACAATCTATTTATTCGAAAATGAATTCTTTTACGCGTTAGCAAATTAATCGTAAATGATGGTCCGCTTATCTACGGTATAAATAAGTTTAACTCTATAATAAGTAGATTTTCCAGTGCTATTTAGTGAATTCTTCTACTACTTAGATTAAATTTTTGTGAGTGCATAGCAATTTCTACTATATAAATAGCAATTTTTGCTATGTACATACGAATTTTTAGTATGTTTTATAGTAAAAATCGTCATAAGTCGAGTATGTCCCACTGTTCCTACAGAACCTAGAAATTTTTACTACAACATTTCTCTCCGCGTGGGATATTTCTTCTGTCAATCAGGAATGACTCGGTGGTTTTAAAAAAAATAAATTTGTTTGTTGATTGATGTTTTAGACGTTCAAATTTGTAATGGCAGAAATAATTGCTACTGCAACTCGAGAAAGAATATACAGAGTTGTTTTTAAAATACAAGACATTTCAAAGATGCCTTTTCCCGCATTCAAGAATTTCATTCGCAGGTAGATATTTTGCTTTTTCATAGGGGAAACTTTGTAATAATAAAAAAAGTCAAAAACCATGTTAGAAATTCGATTTTAGCGTTTCTGAATCATTTTACGATGTTTTTTCGTATCTTATTATTTTTGTTATCTTCATTTGTTTATTTTAATGTTTTTTTTTAATTTAGAAAAGTTATTCGTGTTTTTCTTTAACATACGATCAATATAATGAACTTTCTTTAAATATATTTGAAAGGGCATGAAATTTTATATTATTTACCTACAGAAATTGTTTATTAATTATCATCATTTCTTAGTTATGCATGGATAAATATACTTTTTATAAAATTGTTAAAAACCTCTAAAACAAAATTCATGGTTTTTAATTCTATTTAGAAGTATAACTCATAAAATTTTTAAATATATAATTGAATGAATCTTGTTGAATTATTTTTTATTTTGCTACTATTTTGTTATAGTTTGAGTAAGTTATTAGGCATTTTTTTCTTAATTTTCTGTTAAATATACTATATATCGAGAAAATGGTTGGATCTTTCACGTTCTACAAAGATTGATTTTCTTCGTTTATCACCAATTACAATTATTTGTAGAGGAAGCTAACTGCCAATATATTGGCAGCAGTTTTTAATTTTATATACTTGTAATTTAAAAAAAAATCTTAATAGCAAATAACAAAGAGAAGTCATTCAGCAACAGTTTTCACGACAAACAGACTATTGGGATGTTCGGACTAATGTCATACAAAAAAAGGAAGCTTTTTGCGTCTATTAGTATGCTAATTATCGGCTACCTCGCGGAGTACGCTCGTTCTTTATCTCCTCAATGAATTTTTTACAAGCATTTCGTCGTGAGTAAAATATCGATTTATTCATTACGCACGTCACACTCATTCTCCCCGAAGATTCCCGGCAATTAATCACCCCAAGCGCCGGAACCTACCGCCGTTTCTCTTTTCTATATCTGATAAACACGCCAATATTCACTCGTCTTAAATCTGCATATATTAATATAAGCGCGAAATTATACTTGCTAAACCCTCCGTCCAAAATATAATTCAAGAGAGCCCTGAAATATTTTTTGTTTTCAAGCATTCCCGCCTCGACTAGGGCGGAAATTGTGAAACACAACAATTAAAAAAATCGGAGACGAACAGTTATTACCTTCGTTCGATAATTCGGAGGTGAGCGGTGGTCTCTTGTTTTTCCGTGGGACTCCGAACTTGTCACCCACGCCGCACGGATTTCCCAATTCAACGAAAAAAGAAGGAAAAAAGGAGAATGTTTTGCAATTGTCCGTCAGCGCACGCAACGATAAATATTTAACAGAAGTGGCCGCGATGCCTCTTACAACGCCATTTACATTTTTACAACTACATTTATCGGCGTATATATTAAACTGATCTCGATTTACGCACAATGAGCTAGCATTGACCGTGAATGAATTATTAGTTACGCTTTTTAAGGGAACGCCCTCGATCTTGATTCACCGCTGCGGTGAAATTTTGAAATCGATTTAAGTATTCTTAAAATACATACGAATTAACGATTGACAATTAAATTTAAACGATACAATTATTTAATATATAGTATTTAATTTAGTTATAATATTTAATTTAGCTATAGTGTAATTTTTAGTTACTTTAAAACTTTAATTTAACTATAGTACAATTCTTGGTTACTTTAACACTTAAATTTAGTTTAGTTGTGCGTAGATATTGCTGAAAATTATGTTTTAGTGGTGGACGGAAAAAAAAGTGCATGGCAAATTTGAAACGCACTTTTATAATGTACATTCACTTGGTGCCTCATGAATTTTCGTTTTGCGAATGTAGATTTAATGTGAAACTTTTATGCCTCTTAAATGCGTAGTTATGCAAGCGAATTTATGCTGAAAGTCGTTATTTCAAAATTTATTCATTGTAGCTGAATTATTAAACGTTATTTACTTTTCATTCGCGTATTGAAAATTGCACTGGATGATTCAATGTTTACATTTACGGCAACCTTAATACTGCTAATTAACATTTTTCTCAGATAAATAAATTAATAAAAAATATGTTATTTATTGAGATTAATTTCGTATTAATTATACAAAGGTACACGCTTTATAAAAACTTCTTGGTTTACGGAAGTAAAATACATTACTTTATTAAACGCAAGTATCAATGACTTTTTCCATTTCGGTTTAACTTTTCGCGTGCTTGTATTGCAGCAACCTTTTTGGTACTTAAAAATAATCGTTATAATAATCACCTCCGATTTTTTCAGTGGAAAAAAAACAAAGTACTAAAATTTCAACATCTCTTTTAGCATGCATACGAAAAAATGTATGCACAACTGGAATTCCCAAGGCGAATATGACCTCACACAGTAAACTCCTTATAATTAAAACGTTTTCTTTATCACGATAATCACGCTTGTTCACAATTGCTCCTCAAATCGCTTCGCAAATTATTAATAAATTATTTTATTTTTTTTTTATTTATTTCTTATAAGCGCATGGAGAAAATTGCTATAGTAAAATTTACTTAATGGTTTGCAATTGTAAAAAAGAAACAATTTCTACTTAAGTAAAATTTGCTTAAATATTTAAGCAAAATTACTTGGCGCTTTAACTCATATCTGCTTTGCTTAATTAAATAAGTAAATATTTCTGAAAAAATTCGGTATAATTTACTAAATGCATGAGTAAATTTTATATGTCTACGTTTACTTAACTTTTTAAACAAAGTTTATTTACTATCTCAGTAAATTTTGCTAATCATTTCACTAATCACATAAATTATATAACTATATAATAATAATTATTATTATCATTATAAATTATATAATTTTATAGCTTTTTTATTTATTGTGTTTTATTTCATACTTTATTATGTTTTATCTAGTCATTCTAAATTTACATACTGTGATATGAGCTTTTAAGACCTACTTTTTAGAATTATTACTTTTATTTTTTTTTAATTATTTTGAAATTTGACTGAGATATCACATAAATACATTTTTTGAAAATGTTTAATGGCTGTGATTTACTTTGTAATAGCAATGATTATAAACTTGTACTTAATTTAAAAATTGTTATTATATTCTAATGCTGTATTTTATAATATACATATATTTTATTCTACTCTAGTCTACATTTAAACATAAAATTGATATGTGATCGAAGAATACGACCACAATAAGTAATACAAAAAATTGAAACAGTCAGTCGCATAAGACATTAATCATAATACCGAATCAGTAAGTCACAAATCAAAAGTGACATCACAGAAGTTTATATTAAAATGACTAGAATTTATTAAAAACTAATGACTGGTTTATATTATAAGTACATGGAGAGAATAGTTGGGTAAAAATTAGCCTTACTTTAATAGTACTCTTGAGAGGCGTTGCTTTTCTGGCGTATTTTAGTAAATTTTAAGTAACTTTACTACCTTAAATGGAATAAATACAATGCGTATTTTAAATTTTACTCTACTGTTTAGTAACATTTATAGAAACTTTATTAAAAATTACATGAAAATGATTACTTATTATCTATGAAGATTTCAATTTTAACCAGAAAATTTGACAATTTTTATCAATCGTTTAGTAAAAATTGATGTTTGAGTTGCTTCTAAGAATATTTACAAAGTAGGTTAATAACATTTACACCGAGCGGTAGTAAAAAAAATCATCGTATGTTAGCACCGTAGGTTTACTAATCAGTTATTAATTTTTACCTCTACCTATAGGGTAATTTTTATAGGATCATTCTGTCCTTGCAGACTAGAAAAGTATAGTAAATAAATTATAATAATCATAATTACTTTCCTTAATGAATTAAAAACAAAACAAAAGGAAATGCAATTTCATTAAGGGGGTACACAATACGTTTAATTTGCAATATAAAAAAACAATTTTTTCACTAATTCTAAATGCACTCAAATAAGTAAATGTTTACCTTTAATTTAAAAAGTATAAGACTTTTCTACATGCCTATAATTCCTGTTAGTTGGAATTTCATCGAACACATAATTCACTATCTGTAACTTTTGAAGTTCACCGATGGACCAAATAAGCTAAACTTCAAGAACATTGTTTAAAAGTATGTTGGTTCTGCTCTGAACAGAGGAATGTCATTTTGAATATGTAGAAAGATGTTTACAAACAAATTACTAATTTATTAAATAAATGTTTATTAATTTTAACATAATTAGATTTTAATTTTTTTTTCTACGCGTTCAAAATCAAATTCCTCTCTGCTCATAGCAGAACCAACATACTATTCTCCAAGTTGAGATTTTTTGTTCATCGGTGAACTTCAAATGTTCTACGGACAGTGAATTACGCATTCGACGAGACTCCAATTAATAACTAGGAATTACAGGCATATAGAAACGTCTTATATTTTTTAAATTAAATGTAAACTAGTCTACCACCAGTAGAAGAAATGTTATACTTATTTGCATAGAATATGTAGAATATTAAAAAAAATTGTTTTATATTTTGCAATTTAAATGCGTTGTGCCCCCTTAAACAATAAATAAGTGTATGGCAGCAGCCTCCCCCAAAGATCCGCAGCGCGGGTCTCGCTCCAAAATTGATCCGGACCCTCGCAAAGCCAATCGACACGGTGGCTCATTAGCGATTCGATTAGGCGATAGGATTTGAGGTGGCGTTGCGGTCCCCGCTCGCTTGCACCCGTATAAAGCGATGGGCGCGCTGAGCGCAGGGAGGAGAGAAGGTGGAACGACCTCGGAGGAATCCTTCCGTCCTCGGGGCGCGTGGGCCGCGCGTCCCACGCGCTCGGCTCCAAGCATTAAGCGCGCGACGAGCAGCGCGAATCCGCCTTGACAGAGCGAGAGGCTACCCCGTGATCTATTAACACACTTTTCGCCGACGTCGAGCTAATGGTGCCCCCCGCGCGCGCGCAACTCCTTCAAGGAGCTTTTTATTGCAATGGCCGGGTAATTGGAGGTGGCCACGGGGTGGACGCAGAGTAATTTTTCCACGAGTCGAAGCTTTTTGGGAAATGCTAAAGACTTCCGGTCTATTTTAGCCAGGAGTTTTGTCGATTGCGACAAGTTCCCGTGTAAAAAAAATTAGTCTGGTAATAATCTGGCCCTTAAATTCTGGCCAAAGTCTGGCTAAGAAGACGATCCCAGACTTTATGCCAGATATAAAGTAATAGTATATTACGTACCAAGCCCTGTATATTAAGAAATTGTCTCAGGTCACATGCAATTGTCGACCGAGGCGAAGCCGAGTTTTGTGCGAAATTTTTCTTATAAGTAAAATTTCCAATACTCATAAAGGATTCACCCACTTATCAAATCAAATTCCTAAACAAAACAAAAAAAAATTGTACAATAATTTAATCCCGTAATAAAATTAAAAAAAAGTACACCAGAAAAAGCTTGCAAATGAATACTACCGCTGAAAAACATTTTTTTTTGTTCCACCTAAATTTCTCCTTAAAAAACCATTCAGTTTATTTAACTAATTATTTAGTTTAATTTATCAAAATTTCAGTTACATTGACGAAACATTTAACTAGATATTTTATTAATTCAATCAGTAATAGTATATTACGTACCTAGCCCTGTATAATAAGAAATTGTCTCAGGTCACATGTAATTATCGACCGAGGCGAAGCCGAGGTAGTCAAACATGCGGCAGGGCCAGGGACGTATACTATTTTTCTGCTCGACGATCCCCGAAAGTTACAACTTCCTCTCGCGCAGCGGCCGGGAAGTCGCGCTTTCGGGGCCGGAGGGCACAAAAAAATTAAGTCTTACTAATAATGCGAGACTTTTTGGCAGACACTTTTCCAGACAGATTAAATTTAATTTATATTATATCTGGAATAAAGTCTGAGATCGTCTCTTTAGCCAGACTTTGGCCAAACTTTAAGGGTCAGACTATTGCCAAACTAATTTTTTTTACACGGGTTTCGTCCGAATGTGACTTGATTTTTAGTATTAATTTTTTTAAAATTGGGTCTGTGATATCGCACTCATTATTTTGTAGCTAAATATTAAATGGCTATGATGTTTTTGCGAAACAGTAACGACCAAATTGGTGTTTAACTTAATTATAACTGCTTTTTATACTGAAATTTATTTTGCTATGTTTTATATTTGTAAATATTGTATTTTTAATCAACAACTATTCTATTTTTTTTTATAAATTTGACTACGATATCAGACGAATACATTTTTTTTTGCAACTTTTAAATGGCTATGATGTTTTCGCGGAACAGTAACAACTAAATTGGTGTTTAACTTATATAACTTCTTTTTATACTGAAATTTATTTTGTTATGTTTTATATTTGTAAATATTGTATTTTTTAATCAACAACTATTCTATTTTTTTATAAATTTGACTACGATACCATACGAGTACATTTTTTTGCAAATTTTAAATGACTATGATGTTTTCGTGAAACAGTAACGACTAAATTTGTGTTTAACTTGTAACTGCTTTTCATACTGAAATTTATTTTGTTATGTTTTATACTATTTTGTAAATACTGTATTTTACAATAAACAACTATTCTACTCTATTTGTTAATTTGTCTGCGATGTCACACAAATACATTTTTCTGTAAGTTTTAAATGACTATGATGTTCTTCGTACAATGAGAGACCAATTTGGTAATTTTCAGTAAATATTTACTTCAACAGTATTTGTTAAATATTTCTTTGAATCAAGTAATTATTTTTTCGAAACTATACTAAATTTATCTAGAAATAACTAAATTTATTTAGTTCTAAAGAAATATTTAATAAGTACTATTGAAGTAAATATTTATTGAATATTAAAATTCTTTTCAGTGTAATTACAACGATTGAACTTGAGCTTATTTTATAAACTTTTTTTGCACTAAAATTTATTACGTTATTATATTATTTGTAAACACTGTATTTTATACAAAATACATCTATTCTGTTCTATTCTATTTTTTGCGGCTAATAATAGAAATTTTTTAGTAAGTACATTAACTTCCCACGGGACAAATCTTATTTTAAAAGAGTAATAAGAATACTTAATTAATAACAAAAACATTTATTTATTTTAAGTGTCATGAATTTGTTTAAAATGTTTTAATGACAATTGCGGCAAGAGCTTTACAGATGTGTCCCTTTTAAGTACAAAATATACGAATCGCTTATCCATTCACATTCGTTATGGTAATGAGCGATTATAACGATCGAAAAGAGACCGCATTATAATAAAGAAGTATAAACCAATTGTGATTCTACCCATTGTATGCGAATTAAATATTGTTACACAAAAAGGACGAGGAAATCGGCGTCGTCAAATTAATAACTTTAAACAAGCAGCTTCGTATAAATTTGTAATATTCTTGCAAAGCACAGCAGATTATCGCGCTTGTTCACTTTCATAATCCTATTATAAGAATAACGAATGAATTTCAATTGATTTTTAACAGACTTCCTCGATTATCTTAATAAGAATCGCGCGATTCCCTCGATAGAGAGATTAGATAGTTAGATTCGAGTTTTAAGTTCGAGTTGAATGGCTTATTTATGAAGGTGCCGATTTTAAATTGCTCGACGCGCGCAAGCGTTGCGTATTAAGTTGATCCGATTGATAAAATTTACGTAAAATCGTAAAGGGCGCCTTTAAAACGGCAACGATGCAGAGTGCTTAAATGAAATTTCATTGCAAAAATAAAGTCATTTTCAAGAGTTCGTGATGGTCGATAAAATTATGCCGCATCATCATCGGAGGATTGTTATTCGATATTGCTGTAGTGTTCGGCTCACGGTCGTACCTGAAATATGACAACGTAAAATATTTACATTAAATCAGTTACAGCTGATAAAATAATGATAAATTTCAAGTGCTGATAAGATTAGATTTATCTACGTTGTATATTTACGGCAGATGATTCGTACGCCATCTCTTGGAATTGAGATATCCGATTAACAGGTTTTTTTTATCCACTAGCTGCTGGAATTACGAAGAAATAGTGAATGCAACTAACAAATTTATATATTTTTTGTAATAGTTATATAATTCGTGCATGTTCCTAATTATTCGATTTATTTCCTTATAAATAATATTAGTGCAATTATTTTTATTTTACTGATACAAAAAGAATGCTAAAGATAAAATAGTTAACACACTTTTTAAAGTAACTTTTTTTAAACGTTTAAAGGAAACATAAATAATATTGATATCCATTCGAATAAAATTTGTGCAGTTATTTTTTATTTTACCATACAAAAAAATATTTTTTTTAACGTATTTTTGCTACTAGTTATATAGTTCATTGAAAATAAATAAAGATAATTTAAGATTACTCTTTTTATGTATTTATTTATTTAACCAGAAAAAACTACATACAGTAATTCCTATAGAGGTAGAAGAAATTACCTGTACATGGCCTGAATATAACTATTTTTGTTACTTACAGATTTTCTCATTTTCGGTACTATTATTCTTTTGTTTCTTGTCTTGGAATTACTTGCTAAGTACTTTTTTTTTTAAATTAACCATCAGATGTAACTAAAATTTAAGATTGTAACGTTATTTTATTATCGACTTAATCTGTTTATTTTTCAATACACAATAATTCCTTAATTGCGTTCCTTCAGTACTAATAAAACCTTTTTTCATGAACAAAAACGCCGAACGAGGCATCGCCACGTTTCCCGCCGAAGTTCAAACGTCCCGCAGAGCTTCCCGAAAGAACCGCCGATGTCGCCAGTGCACCCCCCGGCGTTGCCACATCAGCGCTCGGACTCCGAACTCCGAAAGTCAAGGCACCCGCAGCGAGCAGCCGAACTCAGCGCCACCTCCCGCAAAATTCGAGACTCTCCAACACCGACGCTCACTCACACTCTCCCACCCTCCGAATCGCACGCGCGCCCGTCCGCAGACTGCGGCGTCAGCATCGGCGCGGCCCCGTGTGAGTGCAGTGCGCGCGCGCGCACGCCGTCCCCCCTCCCCGCCCCTCCCGGCGTCCCTCGCCAGTGTGCGTGCGCCGAACGCCGTCGGTGAGCGGCGCACAAGCTCGCCTCGGAAATATCAGGCACGAGCAGCAGCGCCGAGCGCAGCAGCGGCGGCGCTTGGCGAGCGACGGGGTTACGATGCGGCAACGTCCGTAAGGGCGCTAGTCGTTCTGCTGCTCTCGCTGGCTGATCCGCTCCGCCGCCGACGCAGCCGCAGCCGCCGCGTTCGATCCTCGCATTCGGCCGAGCAGCAGCAGCAGCCGCCGTCGCGTCGCCCCTGGAGGTGAGGGGACGGCCGCGTGTCCTCCCCCGGGAAGCAGTGCGCGCGCGTTCCCCGAAGCGACGAGAGGCAGCCGCCGCCGAGCGCGCGAGTGTGTACGGCAAAAGGCGCGCGCGCGAGCCTGAGCGTCGCCGCGGCTCTCCTTGTGTGTGCGGGCGCCGCGAGTGGTCGACGACCTACGACACCGATAGCCGCGCAGCGGTTCCGGGGCCCCGGCCAGGATACGCGCCAGCGCTGCGGGGAGACCCGTCAAGAGCCCCGCGGCCAGCGCTCCTTCCGCCAAGCGCAGCAGCAGCAGCAGCAGTGTTACGGCCCGCGTGTGTGTACGTCCGTGTGCATTCTCGCGTACGTACGTACGGCAGCAGCAGCAGCAGCAGCAGCAGCAGCAGTTCTCTCCTCGGGCGGCGCGCGCGTGTCCCCCGCGTTGATCCGCGCGGAGTCGCGCGTGTTACTTGTGCTCGGGCGGCAGTGCGGTTGTCGCACAGGCGAGGAAGCGCGTGCCACACGTAGCACTGTGCGTGTGCGCGCGTCCGCCATTCCGACAAACAACACAAAATCTCGGAGGCTCTCTCGCTCTCTCCCTCGCACTCGGGGGCCAGCGCCGAGGAGATCGAACGAGAGCGCGACACGAGCTCCGAGCGGCAGTAAGTGTCTTCCTGGGCCAGGGGACGACGTGCCAGCAGGAGGAGTCCCCCTCTCTCTCTCTTTCTCTCTCTCTCTCTCTCTCTGGCGGTGTAGGAGTGTTGCTCGCGCATGTGTATACGTGTACGGCTCGCTCGTTCCCTCGGCCAGTGTACGTAGTGCGCGGATGTGTAAGTGAGTGCGCCGCGGCCGGCCGCCCGCGAGAGTCCCTGTGCGCGCGGAGGTGTGCGTGCGCGCGCGCTCGCACATTCCCGTGCTCCGGAGAGGCGGCGGCCGTCGTCGCTAGCTCGCTCGCTCTCTCGCGCCCCACCGAGGAAGGAAGTATTATAACGGGCCAGCCAGCCGCTCTGTACGTTCCTCGTCCTCCTCCCTCGAGCGCCGCGGCGTCTTACCTCGGCCGCGTTTTTTCTCCTTTTTTTTTATATACGTCGTTCTCTCTCTAGCGGTCTGCGACGGCACTCTCGCTCCCTCCGCTTTCTCTCTCGTCCTTATCGATAAGCGAGCGCTTTCGGAGGGGGCGAGGGAGCTCTCCCTCTTTTCGAGCGCTCCCGGGGTGTAACAAAGGCCGGGCGCCTCCGGGGTGCGTCTCGGAGTTGGACGGCGCGTCTCACGTCGGGCCGGCTCCGCGGAATCCCCCTCCCCCCGGAGAGTGCAGCGGAGCGCTGGCTCTTTGTGCGCGAGCCGGGGCCGATCTGTCAACGCGGCCGCGCCGCTTGCGCATGCAAATCCGGGAAATCCGCGGGATCAAAGGCTCCGATTCGGCCGACCCGCGCTTTTCCGGCCTTCTTTTTCCCTCGGATTCGCTAATCGGGGGTGCGGAGGCGCGAGGGAGATTTAAACGAGTGAATGGCTAATTAGCCGCGCGCGTAATGAATGGAGAGGAGGGACGACGGCGGAGCAGCCCCGGAGGAGGAGGAGGAGGTTGTGTACACTCGGCCGACGGCGCGCTGAATGAGCCGTAAACAATAGGCCGGGGCAGAGGCGCCGCGACAGGCGAGAAAATGCTTTTTCCTCACGTACGGGCCGCAGCAGCCGTCGTCTCGCCTCCGCAAACGTGCCGGTCGCTGTAACCCCCGCGAGAGGCTATTATTTCGGCCTCTCGCCGGAGGGGCATTATTTCTACACGCGTGTAAAGCTTTTTTTCGGAAAAATTCATCCCGAGCGTTACGCTCGTGTTTACGCTCATCGCCGTGCCGTAACTTCGCCTTCTTACGACTCAATGAAGTATCGTGAATATTAAGTGTACGCTTTATTTGCCGCTCGAATTTTTACGGAGCTCGGGAGGGGAAGTGACTCGGTAGGCTCCTCTTCTTTTTTTCTCCTCGTTACATCGCGACAGCCGGCGGAATTCGTTTCGATGGTTTTGCAGCGAATAAAATCGGCAAAGCGTAACTTGTGAAAAGCAGTCCGGCCGAGAGCGAGAGAGAGAAAAAAAGGAGCAATTGCGGCGGTCGCTTAATAGCCGTCGCTAATAGCCTTCGTAAGGAGAGAAAGAGAGAGGCGCTCCCGCGCGGCGAGAGGGAAGACGCGTGTATATATCTATACACGCGGGGTCTCGATAGCCGGGCGCTCGCAATTAGCGAAAATTGTAAAAGCGGCGCAGCAGCCCTATATAGAGGCCGAAATTCCGGCTGAACGCATATACCTGCCGACACTAAACGTCAATCTCGTTTGTTTTTTTCGTTGCAGCTCCCGGCCGGCGCAGGACCCGGCGCACAAAGGAGAGGAGCCAGAGGCAGCGGAAGAAAGCAGCAGCGGCAGCGTCGGAGGAGGTTGAAAAGTGTGCCGGTGTGTGGAAGTGTGTGCGCGCGCGCGCCGAGAGTGCGAGTAGGAAAAGGCCGCGCGCGATCGATGTGTCGAGCGCATCGGCGCTGACCTCCGCTCTCTCGTTGACGCACTCGATGCCCGCGAGCGGAGCATGAGCCGGCCGACGTCTTAGCAGGTGCCCGACGGCAGCCCCAGCCCCAGCAGCTCCCCTGCCGCAGCGCCGACGCAGCCAGGCTCCCCGCTCGTTACATGTGCGGGCCGCCTCCGCCGACGTCAGCTGATCGGTGAGAGCGAGCGTGAGCTCCCGAAGACGACAGCCCCGCCGAGGCTGTCGGGGGTTTCGTGTCCCTGAGATAAGTAAAAATTGTGTACAACGTCGTGTACAAGAGCAAGAGGCGCGAGGAGGAGGAGGCGGCGTCGACGACCAAGACGACGACGACGACCACCAGCGGAGGAGCGGCCTACCCGCAGCACGTACCCGTCGGCCACGTCGCGGGCGTCTTCGGCAACCCCAGCGGTAGCGGCGCTGCGAGCGCGGCCGCCGCGCCGAACGGCAATGCCGCTGCCGCGGGGGAGCGGCAGCAGCAGCTGCCCGCGGCCCCGGTAGGCAACAGCAGCAGCAGCAGCCGCCCCCCGGCACCGGCGCCCTCGACCTCCGCCCCCGCCGCCAGCATGGAGATCGAGGCGAAGCAGCGGAGCCAGCGGAACCGGCGCCGCGAGCGGGCCCAGCGGATGCTCGCCCAGCGCGAGGCCAAGCACCACCACCTGCAGCTGCCGCCGCACCAGGCCTCGAGCGCCGGGAGCGCTCCCGGCGCCAGCGCGCCCGCCAACGAGGACAGCCACAGCGGCGAGGACGACGAGCGCCCGGCCGACGGCCTGCCGGGCTCGAGGCCAAGGCCGCGCGACAACAACGGCCACCAGCGACCGCCGAGGCCGCCGAGGCCACCGCGGCCGAGGAAGAAGTCCGCCCTCGCCGCCGCCGCGGCGGCCAGCAGCAAGGAGCCCAAGGAGCCCATCTTCGAGGAGGACATCGTCGACGGCTTCGCCATACTCGCCTTCCGCACCTACGAGGACCTCGAGGTGGGTGCAATACCTCCCTTTATTCCTTTTGCCTTTTTTCGTGCTCACCCTTCTTTTTCAGCTGCGAGTGAGACTTTTTTTTTCATGCTCGGCACGTTTTCTCAGTGGTACTGCGAAGGCAGCCTTGTGTTGCGCTCAGTGTTTACAACAAGATAAAGAACGTGCAAATTTAGAATGGCCTATTCAAGAGTTTTTCGTGTGTAATCACAGCCCGCACAAAGGTCAACGTTGTAATAGTGAAAGTGAAGTGATTGCGACAGAGTCTTCGAGTTTGTATCGTCGAGGCGCGCGGAGCGCTTTAGAACATGTTAGCGGCGTTTTTTATTTATTTTTTTTGTTCAATAATTGCACACTATTGTAATTGCGTTCGCACTTTGCGATTCAACTAGACCTTGGTATTGTAAAGCGCCGTACGTGTAAAAACGCGAAATCCGTAAAATTTTATAAATTAGATTCCTTCTTACTCTGTATTCATGCCGCGCCGCTCGTGGCAAGCATCCCGAACGCTATTCAAAAGGTCAAAACGGAATGCACGTGCACAGGCCGTAAACACAATGTATAAGCAGCCCTCGTCGAGTTTCTCCCCCTCGTGTGTACACAAACGATGCAAAACTTTGCGGCTACGAAGCATCGTCTATTAGCAACAATTGAACGCGAAAGAACGCGTAAGGCAAAAAGAAACACAAGACACTCGCGCCGTCCTCGATACTAGCCAAAGGAACCGGTCGGATCGATAGCCACTGGTAACCGAACGTGGATAGTCACCCCCTTCTCTCTCTCTCTCGTCAAACAAGAAGCTCAAGCTCGCCTCGTTATCAAGCCCCGCGCACGGCATAAAGCTCACGCGAAAAACTTATCGGCCCTGGAGCTCGAGCGTAAAAGAAAACAGTGTCGCGCGCGTATCGTCCCACCTCGGGTATATATACTTCTTTTACGAGCCCCGCGCGGAGCGTCGTAAAAAAAAAGAACAGGAACGAAGAAGAAAAAAAGGAGCGAAGGGAATCTCGGATTCCGATGACGTGTCGCGGATATTTTGCGGACGCCGCCCAGAAATTCTATATTCTAACGCGGTGCAATGAGCGAGCAGAGGCACTCGTTCGGCCTGCCCGAAATATTTCAGTTATTGGCCATTATGTTCGTAATTGACTCTGACCGGAGCAGCCCCCTCTTCCCCTCCGGTCAATGATTGCCCGGCGATCAATATGGGCCCCGGCTGGCCGTGTTTTAACCGCGGAGTCGCCGTGTAATTCGCGGGGTGCCCGCGCGCGATATTGCCCACGCGTCGTCTAATAATAAACTCGGAGATACTAAATTTACAATTATTTTGAACGTGGCGTTCGGAAGGTGGCTCTCTTCCCTCCTGGCGTTTAGTTTGCGTGAAAATAGAAGCGAGTGTGAAGCTCGTCGCGCTGAATTCTAGACGTTTTACACTTCTTTCTTTTCGCTGAATAACGGTGAACGATTAATCGAGGGTATCTTGGCCCGTCGGGGAATTTTGAATGAACAACTAAATACTGACGTCAACGACTTTTGTAATTGGATGACGTTACCGCTGCGCTTCTTCGGCATTGATTTTGTTGTTTTTTTTTTTTTTTGCGTATCAATTGTAAATTTAATTGGTCCTTGTTTGGAGTGCAATCGATAGAAACTGTGCCGAATTACACACGGCTATTTTTACCGTTCGTGCCGCAAATAGAAAAAAAGTGTCGCCGGCGATAACGGCAGCTGTAATTCCACACTACGCACACATAACCGGCATTTAATTTATCGTCGCGAAAACATTTGGCCAGTCGATTAGCGAAAGGGAGGAAAAAGGTGGCCTGCGCGTTAAAAGTCTGATTAAAATGTTCATGCAACACGTTGGAAGCGGAAGTGCGGTTTTGCTATCGATCGACTCTGCGCCGGAGAAAAGGCGCCGGGCCGGGAATTAGCGGGATGTTTACGCGAGCGCGCGATGATAGCCGGACGAATTCTCCCCGCACAAAAGCCGCCCCCGAGGAGTTTCCTCTCTAATCTTCGCCTCCTTTTTTTCTTATTCTCCGACGAGTTTCGCGCCGCCTGAAAGTTTCTCAATGATCCACTTTTTTCCCTCTCGTTTCGTAGCTCTCGAGCGAGAAAGCAGGCACGGCGATTTTTCCGGGTGTGTTTCGCACTAGAGACTCGGTGGCGTAAGCAGGAGTTTCGTCTAATGATTTTAAATGGAGGCACAGGCCGAGCTTCTCTGTGAATGAATTCAGCGTCACGGCTGGACGGGATAAAAGGCCGAGTTCCCGTTCGCTGGTAAACTTTCAATTTTCCGTTCGGCGACGCTTCTCGTTTTACTCTCTTTCCTCACAGTTGGCTTCGCGATCACAAGAGTTTGTCCGGTGTACATACTACGGGCGGCGGATTATTCGAGCGTCGAACGAAAAAAAGCGAATAAAATATGAATTATATCGTGTACGCTTTATTTATTTCATAATATTCAAGTACAAGATGACACTCGGAGGACGCGCGACTCGATTTTTTTACAATGTTTCTTTTTATAAAGCGAACTGTCTATCTAATCTTTAAAAAGCAAAGAAAATTTATCGGAAATCTAAAAGTAAACATGCACTGTCAATATCCAGCGACTCGCTTTTTCATTGTGCAATCGCTTTTTTTTATTAATATAATGGTCGTGTCCGTGCGATTAAACGATTTTTCTTTTTATTGTTTTCGCTAAATTATTACACTGACCTTAAATCAAAAGCAAACGAATATTTAATTGCGTAAATTTCTCGCTTTTCAATTTGAATGAAATATTGTGAGACAACATAATTATCAGTCGCATTAAAATAATCAAACTTGCACCATAATCGTGAAACGACTCGAGCGAAAACAAAAAAAAAGAATATAAAACAACAAAGTCCGTGAAAACATCGTCGATCAAGCTGCCGATGCCGACGATTAATTAACGCCCTCCTCCCTCGCTTCGGTCTGGACAAATTCGACGTGGTTCGCATCTCGTTTTATAGTCGCTCCGTCCGCTGGGCCAGCTCCAGCGGGAGAATAACGCCGACAGATCGGCGAATTGGGCGACTGCAGCGCCGGTGCTTTTTCCGAAGGCTCGATTCGGTAAAGTTTGCGTGCGCCCGCGATATCGATTCCCGGGCGGCGCGGGCGGGATGTTCACCGCGCTTTCGTGTATATATATATTTTCGCCTGAGAGCTCCCCCTTCTCCCTCACCTCGTCACCTTTTGTGAGCCGAAAAACGCGTGACTTAACGAATTAACGTGCGACGCGTACAGCCTCTCTCGTGTATCCTGCTTTAATTATTTATTTCTTCTTTTCTGAAGTAAAAATTTTCTCAATTATTAGGCGATCACCGCCGGCGTATCGGAATTCGATAACCAATATTGGATGTACTTTCGGCGATAGTTGTTAAGGTCGCGGCGATGCACCGGGGATCAGAAAAGTTTTAGCGGCCTTATCGCCCCCCCGTTAACGGGGCAATATATCTCTCTTGATAAAAGCGTTTAATGCGCGAGTATGTTCGGGCTTCGACGTCGGCCTGCTGCTGAATGAGGAAACAGATTCAGGTGCGAATTAATGTAATCGCTTTCGAATAGCTGCTCGATTAGTGATCTTAACTGTTCATAATTGAATACAAATTGATCGGACCATCGCGTATCTTTTAATCAAATTGTTTTCCTAGCTCGTTTGTTTTTTTATTTCTTTGTAAAGGGGAAATGTAATTTACCGTTCGTAGCGTATAATGAATATATAATGGTATATTTTGATGGGACTCTGTCTGCAGTAAAGTAAAAAGAACATGAGAACTAATGAATATTGGAATTTTTTATCGTTCATAAAAAGCTATAGAATTAAAAAGGAAGTAATTATACTGAGATAATTAAATTTGATTACAAAAATTATTTTAAATTCGCATTAACTATTCTCGACTTTCTTAACATAGCTCCGTTGCAAGTGTTCCATTTTATTCAATTCCAAACGAAATAAATTTGTTAGTCTCGCATAAAAAAAAATCAATTGACTAAAATACCAAAAAAAGAAGGTAGCCCAGTTAGCGCAACTCAATAAACGGTTCAGCATGTTAAAACAATCGCCTACGGAGCGGAATAATACCGCAAAGTCATAGAAATCTCAGGCGTCGAAGGTACACACAATCCCCGCTCGGCCTTCCTCGCGGCGATTTCCTCGCGCCCGTCGGCCGAGAAAATGACTAATTCCCGCCTCACCGCGAATCAAGACCCATTACCGCGCCAGACGAGGCAACACCGTTAAAGTTCTGCTCCCCGTTACCCCCGTTTTTCAAGGGGAACTCCGGCGCCACTCGGAGGAACACGTCGGCTGACATTCGAGGAAATTCGAGAGCCCGAGGAAAAACGAGATTCCCCCGCTTCCCCCTTTTATTGTCGTCGACTTCTATATATACTCACGCGAGCACACACGGAGGAAGAGGGTATCGGCTTGCCTCCCGTCGCCGGGGAATACTGGCGCGCGGAGGCTGCGCGTTGTTGCGGGGGATTACTGTCGCTTTGATTTACCTCCTTTTAGAGCGGAATTGATACTTTCGATTTCGTTAATGCGCCGATAGGCGTTGCGAGGTGCACGCGTCTCAAAGGGACGGGCGCATATTTCATTCACGAGAGACGCCTGCGGTTCTCTAGTACGTGCTCTTGTTTGATCGACCAATCGATATTTTTTTTTACTTATACCTCCTTCTCGATTTGCCCCTATAGCCTGCGTGATCAAAGAAAGCTATTTGGCATATTAATAAAGTAAAACACGAGCCGCTATGGTATCGTGACAAAGTGTTGAAAAATTCACTAGCTAAATTATTCATCCTTCTTTTTTTTTTTTATAACACCGAGTTTGATTCATTGTTCGAATTTGCGCGAGGAATTAAAAAAAAGATCACTTTAATTGAAATTTATTGAGAAAAATAGTTGAGAGTTGAAAAAAAGATGAATTGAATAATCGAGTCGTGCAATAAAGGCAATTTAAGAGAAAAATTAACCGAATAAAGAAACGCGCTCCGAGCAAATCTCGAGAAGCACTGCACAATTGGCCTGAATAAGTTTTTGTCCGAGCACTAAAAATCCAGTCTGGCAAATTGTAAAACAAAAAAGAAAAGAAACACTGTTTCTTCGACAAGAACACGCACTATTAAACTCGCGTTTAAACTATACGCTCGTTGACGTAAGCGCCGAAATGACAGATGCCCGGTGCACAGCGCGCGTGCCCCCGGTCAAAGTCACGGTGAAATAAAGCGGTTAAGAACCGTATCACACGTCGAATAAATTAGATTTTTATCCGCTGGCATTATAAACACGCTCGCTCGCTCGCGCAATGGGGCGAAACGAGTTTCTAATTTCCGAGAAGTTCGCGCACGCCGAGAGAAATTTTTGCTGGCTTTATTGCCCCGACCGGCCACTATGCACACCACATACACTCCTGCAGCGCGTACTTCACGCACACAGACGGACGGACGCTTCCCCGACTCGGTCGCGCTCCGCGGCCTAATTGAAAATACACAAGATAAGGAGCGACACTTATTAAAGTGCGCGCGCGCACGCGCCTGATAAATTTTTCGAGCGATACGCGCGGGGAATAAGCGCTCGATTTTTTCCTCCCCTCCCCCGGCTTGTACACCGTGCACCGAGCACGGCGAGTATAAGAAGAGAAAAGAGGGGAAAAGAGAGGAGAAGGTCGCGCGGGATTTCATCGCCGGCTCGATTGTGCAAGGAGGCGAAAAACTCGTTTCGGCGCATAAGCGAGGCACGCGCGGGAGGATTTTATTGGGAGGGTAGAGCGATTAAAATGTCCAGTCGGAAAATGGATCGATCTCTGCTTACGGAGGTTTTAATGAAACGACTCTTTCTCTCTCTTTCTCATTCTTTCTCTCCCTCTCTCTTTTCTCTGGCAAAATCGCGTCATAAAAGCCTTTACGGCCCGCTCGTGCGGTTTTCATTTAGCGGAGGAGGCGTGTACAACGCGTGTCCGCAGGGTGTACCCCTCTACTCGTGTGTACATACCTCTCGGCGGATTTGGCCGGCGGAGCGAACTCGCATAATTAGGCTCTTGCGCCGCGTTGAAGTTTGTATTATTAGCTCGAATGTCAGCGTCGATAAGATGTTTGCTCGCGACAAACGATTATTTTATGTTTGCACGTAGCCGCGCTGGGCTCATCGATCGGACACGCTGCGCGCCGAGGAGTGATGTAATCGGAAATCGAACTGGCGATCTCTCAATTAGCGGGGACAACGCTTAATCGCTCATCGTCAATGGACCGACTGTGCAGCGTCGTGAATTCGCTCGATACACTTTACGCGATAAATAACTGAAATTTATATTAGCCTCGGCGATCCCTTCGACCGTCCTCGCTCGTAAATAACGGATGATTATTTATAAAATAACCGAATAAGGAAGCTAATGTCGATAAGGCGAGCAGCGCTCGGGTATCTTTTATTTCAAGCACCGGCGGAATCGTCGACAGCCCTAATCAATGAAAACGTATTGCCGCGATATCCATCGAACCAGAATGAACCGTTTCCCAGGCTATAAATAATGAAAAAAAAAATCCGTCAATTGCAGCATCGGCGAAATCGTCTCCCCCAGATGTAGGCTAACGAGAAACGCGTGGCGAAGTGAAAAAAAAAAGTCGAACGGATTTATATATATCGCACCCGATGAATATCGGCCGATCAATCACGTCAATAATGAATGCGTGACAAAACCAACTCGTCGTTCCTCCAGGCCACCCGTTCTATTCCCGCGTAACGACAAAAAAAAAGTCGACCGACCGAATATCTCCGTGGACCCTCCAGATTTAGGTGTCGCTCTTTAAGAATGAAAAAAAAAAGGCGGAAGCTCAGATGTCGATTATCGAAGCCAAATATCCTTCTCTTAATAAAAATAGCGAGGAAAAAGTACAGTGATTCTCTTAATCGTCGCGTAAGAGGGGGAGTCGCGACGAAAAGAAAAGGCCGGGATTAATTTCTCGGTGCGGGATGAGGTCGCGCCGCGACTTTGATTTATGACGTCAGTACCCGCGCGGCCGCTAATGATGCGGCGCGCCGTCTCTCTCTGGCGCGTGCCCTCCCCGACGATCTTTTGACTGGAATAACTGATTCGCACGCGGCTGTCGCGAGCCGTGACGGCCGTAGGCACGCACTTGTCCGATTCGATGGAGATATACGTCGCCTTCGGTGTGAATCTCTCGCTGACGAATTGAGCCGCTTTCTAAAGTCGAGACGCCGCCGCCGACGTCTATTTCTCGAGCGGTTAAACACCTCCCATTTTTTTATTATCGCGTAGCTCATTATGAACGTGGGAAGCTATTTTTAGCGCTGCTGTAAATATGCTCATGTGATGGCTTATGAAAAACTTGTGTAACTCTGTTCATTTTTTTTGGAGATTGGGTTGTAAGTTGTACATTTGGAAAGTTTAATTTTTCACGGTATGAATATCTTTGTAGAATGATTTAACCAGACGTTGACAGATTGGACGAAAGTAGCGTCTTGTATATATACGAACGTAAAGTTTTTCCTGAAAATATTTCCACTCCCGTGAGGTCGTTAAGAGAATTAAACGTGACAACTGCGGCAGTCAGTTTTTTAACGACGCTATTACACGTGTCGTCAAATTGAAGCGTGCTGCTTCTTTTTTCAAAGAAATTACAATATAAAAGCGCCATTATTACGCTACTCTGTGAAAGTAGAAATTTATGCGAAGTACTCTACAATCCCTTGAAATTGATTAAACGATTTCTACGAAACTCTGCAGTTTCGCTAGTCATTAGACTTTTCATTCTTTAAAATATCGCAAGATTTATTTAAAAAAAAAAATCGTGCTACAGTCCGCGTTGAGAAAGCGTGCCTTAATCTTATCGCGATCGAATTTCGACATCTATGAAAAGCGTTATCAGCAGATTTTCGCAAAACGCGAAGAAAAACATTTTTTTTTTTTTTTTTTTTTTTTTTTCAATGAAAAAAAAACACAAGGATAGAAATGCGAGTGCAATACGCGCGGCGTGGAAAGAAAAAAAAAAGAAAGAAGGGAGAGGAAAGAGAAGGAGGGAAGGCGGAAAAAGGCGGAGAGACAAAAAAGGGGGGCACACGAATAACGAGGCGCACTTAACACGTGTTTCTTCGGACGTCGACAAACTGTTGTGTGCGTGCGCGCCCTCCTCTCGCCGAGCGTGAAAAAGAGATAGAACAAAAAGGCGCGGGGCCCATATGGAGAGAACGGAATCTGATAAAGGCGAAAAGAGAGGCTCCGGGAGAGGCGCTCACCGAAATTCCACGACGAGGCATTTTCTTTCTTCTCTCTCTCTCTCTCTCTCTCTCTCTCTCTCTCTCTTCCTCTCTGCTTTGTACGGACTTTTGACTTCTCCGTCCGTTATATTCAAGTTTCTCGCTCAGTTCCTCTTGTGCTTCTTTTTTTTAACATTATTATTTCTCTACTTTTGCGGCGAGCGTGGCCGCGCGATCCTCCGTCTTTCCATTAAGGTTACGCGATTGCGCGGCTATTAATTCATTACGGAGTTGTAACGTTACTTTACGATTCGGCGAAAAAAAAAAAAAAAGATCCCCGGAGGAGTGTATATATATGCGCGCGCAAGTTTATTGCGTCGAGACTCGCGACGCGAAATTGGAGTTTACAATCGCCGGGACAGCGCGCGGGAGTAGTACACACTCGTGAAAGTCCGGCTGACTGTATTAAAAAACTGCCTCTGCCCGGCTCTTTCTCTTTGACCGGCGATAAATAATTACGTCGGTTTAAATGCGGTTACGACGAAGAAAATTTGTTTACGGATCGCAATAAAAATGTTTTACTGTTTTTACGACGACAGACAGAATTTACACTTTGCTCTTGTTTATATGAAAATTTTAATTTCCTTCGCAGATGCTCCATTTGCACGGGACAATGTCGAATTTGGCGCGCGCGGAGAAAGACCCCGTTTAGTAAAATTTAAGCCAAGTCATGATTCATTAGGCCAAAATAAAAAATTGGCGCGTAGTGAATTTCTATGGATAGATTTTTTGCGCTCCACATTTTTTCATAACAAGCTGAAAGATTTAAAGCTGATTAGAAATGGACTATTAAAGAGGCATCTCGCGTTGTTTATGGCCTTTGCAACTTACATAATTTTGCATCTATTACCATAAATAAAACAAACTTAAGCAAAAGCAATTAAAGAGCACGCGGCGAGGCTTTCCTCGAGCCAATTTCCATCAAACAAAGGTGTTCGCTTAAAAGTCCCTCCGACGTAAAAAGCAAAAGAGCGAACAAGTTGTTCGCGAGCCAAGACGAGCCTTCGTATATATAACTTTTTTTTCCATCTCGTTGCTTCGGCGGCAAAACGCGCGGAGCCTCGTAAAACAGAGTCAGTCCCTTACGGCGATTCTCCGTCCTCCCTTCGCTCGACCGACGTGGCATACGCGCCATCCACGGTCGTGCCCAGGAAGCCCGCGAAATTTGGCCGGAGCACTACCGGTCTTACGACCGCAAATTTAGCGAAATAAATAGGAGGCCAGCTGGGACCCTTACCCGCGGTACCACTTCGCCGCGTATATATATATATTCTCGCCTGAGGTGGCGCGCACGCCGTCGGCTCCCTCGAAGAGCCGTGCGCCCCACCCCGCATGGCTTCTCCTTTTTTTGCGCCTCCCCGTACTCTCCCGCGGCGTGTGTCTCACGCAGTCGGGGGCTCCGTCGCTGCAGCCGCGCACAACTCGCCTCTCCCCGCGTCGACAAAAGATCAATTTTACCGCGCTAGCGCCGAGAGCCTTGTCCCGCCGGGCGTGTACTGCAACAAACTTTTACGATGTTTACCTTTGCCGCCCGGCCATCTCTCCCTCTCTCTGTCCCTCCCTCGACGGCCAGGGATCGAACGCAAATTGGTCGGCCGCTGCCGCCTATTAAGCCCCTGCCGATTGTGTCCACCGCACCGCCGATTGTGGGCGTCATTGAGTCGTGAAATTCGCCTCCTTTTCCCGGGAATTGTTTGAAGCCGTCGAGCTTCGGAGTGCCAGGGCTTTTATTATCCTTTCACTAATTCTATCATTAACACGCCAAGGATTGCCGGGGCTCCGGATCCTCGGATAATTAACCCGTGCGAGCCGCGCGAATGACAATATTTACGCCCGTCAGCTGTTGTAATTCGCCACGTGTATTTGTTTTGCCTCGGATTCGCGGCGAAAACGACGGAGCAACGTTTACCGAAAGGCACCGCCGTCGCAATTCGTTTTCCGCTCGCGGTGCTCTCGGCTGAGATCGGAGAAAGCAGATAGTCGAGAGAACCCGTTATGTACTTCGAACTTCAATGAAGTGACGCGGTGAATATCAATAAATATCGCTGGAGGCGTTTCGTGTCGCGTCTCGTGTAATCCAAACGTGACGTCCTGTCTCTATATCTGCATCGCCTTGACTTACTCTCTCGACGTGAAAGACTCGGGAACGCTCGATTTGAATGACTTTTCACTTGAATCACTTTAAAGGCGGTAGACTCTTTTATGTACACTTCGAAAGTAAAATGAATAAGTGCAGTCCTATGTAAAATTCGATAAACTAATAATGTACACAGAAATACGTAAATAAATTCTTCGGAAGGAAAAGTTCACGACAGGAAAAAAAAATTATCAATTCCAAATTTAATGCCAATCCAAGGCAACTCTCCGGAACGACCTCGTAATCGCGAATGCGCGTTATGCAGGGGACTATAAAAACGAAAAAAAGAATCAATCTGGGGAAAAAGGCGAGGATTCCCTCGAGCAAAAAAAAGCGGTAGGAAATTTCGTCATTATCACTCAGCGTCAATATGGAATCCGCTTTTCCGCGAAGCATCTGATAAGGGCGGACGGCTAGCGCCATAGGACGCGGGTGTAAGAGAGAGTAAGAGATAGAGTTAGAGAAGTGAGAGAGACGGAGCGACGAGACAGAGGTTTATAAGGGTTCCCCCATCGGCGAAGCCTGGGAGGCATTTCTCTCTCGCTCCCTTGGCGCTCCCGGTGATTTTCCCTTTTCCCCGGCGGCATCGCGCCCTCCTCCATCTATATGCATAGAGCGGCTCGTCGTCGACGGCGGCGGCGGTTCCCCGGCGTGCGCGCGCGCCATCGGCGCAACTACAACTGCGCGCCGACCAACATACCAGCCGCCAATCTATACCGGGGCCTTTCTCCTCCGGCGTGTCCTATGCCATACTTCCACGGCTTATATGCGCTTCTATTCAATGAGTCCGGAGTGCGCCTCCTTCTCTTTTTTTCCCGGGGTCTCTTTCTCTATTTTCTTTCCCCGAGGTTTGAATTATTACCCGGGCTCGTGTGCGCGTCGAGAGCAAATGTTCAGGGTTGTACCTCGGCGCTGATGTTGCGAGAGGATAGTTTATTGTGCGCATTATGGGCGCATGGAAAAAAAAAACAAACAGTGCGCGACGAGGCATTCTTGCGGGATGTTAAATTATTGCTTTTTCGCGCGGTAGGTGTATGCGTGGAGGCCGAAGGTTGCGACGATCAAATTGAGCAATATTTCGGACGACTGAGGAAATTATTCCGCGATTGATTACTCGCTGCACTGAGTAATAGCCTCTTCTCTTTTTTCTTTTGTAAGGTGAGGCGATCACCTTTTTTATACGCGTCTGTCGATTACTCTCATTGTATTCGCATAGCTACGGCGATTCGGAGTGAGTAATGGATCGATCGAAGTGAGAAGCTAATTCTAGCAAATCTCGCAGATTATTATTCCGTGTCCGTCTGATTCTTATCTAAATCCGAGCGTCGACTATTTATAAAATGCGAACGACCGCGTGACTCGTATATACACATTCAGTGGACATGGCGATTTTTCATCGCTAACAGATCTTGGAGGCTCAGAAACCGTCCCGTCGACAATCCCGAACATTCCGCAAAAAAGGATATAAATCTTCCTCCGAAAATTTCAAAGCGGCCATCGACGCGTATCGCATTAAAAAGTCCGAAGATTGCTCCCCATTCGCACGAGGGAGAAAAAAACGAAGCCACCGCAAAAAACGCCATCCAATTTTCAGCTCCGGAGAGGAAGGCGAGAGAGAAACGCGCAAAGTTACACTGTTATACGCGCGCGTCAAAATTGATTTCGTACTCTCGGGCCGCGACAAAAAAAAACGACGAAGGCTCGCTCCTAAAAATAAAGGCTTGTTTTAGAGAAAAACGAGGGAAAAAATATAACTCGCCGCGCATTCCTCTTTTTCTCTTCAGCGAGCGTCAATCGAAAAAAAATCTCTCGCGCGTTTTTCCGGAAGCCGCACGCCTCTTTTCACTCGCCGCCCCGTGCAGTTCCCCTCTCGCCCGGTTCGGCGTGTACACCCGGCTCTTCCCCTCGTCTGCTCCGGTGCGGCGCTGTGTGCGCCACCCGCCGGCAGATCGAGACGATCAAAGAGCCCGGAGAGCTGCAGACATCGTCGTCGCGCGCGCCGCTCTATTCGCGGCGATCGCGCGGTCCGCCTCGTACACACCGACTGCTTCTTTATACAAGTACCTTTTTTTGCGTCGGATTTCTTCTCTGCTCCGCGCTCGACTGTTACCGCGACGCGAACGCCGCCGTTGCGCAATTACGTCGCTTTTTTTTTAATTGTGGAAGAGTTCTAAATTCACGTGACGCACCGTTTTTTTTATCTTATTTTCGTGCAAATGGAGAAACAGTGGATTTTTAAACTGTAGGCGAATTTCGTTCGCGCTGCCACGTAGTTTTTAAATTTCATATAAAACGGTGCGGCGAGCTGTGCAAGACTCGGATATGGTGGTTCTTTTTTTTTTTGTATTTTGTGAAGGAAAAAATGTGACGGGGACAAGTTCGGAGCTTTAAAAAGTGGGTGCACAACGCAAGCGATATAAACAATGAACTGCAGCGTGAGCGTCAAGGCGGCATTATATTTATTTACCGAGTTATGCTAATTGACACGCAGACATTCTACTCGCGTGGCGATTTTTTCGCGGCCGTTCTGCTTTTTTTTAGGTCATCGCGGTACTCAGCTCGGCGAAAGTGCCAATAAAAAGTAAGCTTTACGATTGAAAAGGAGCACCTCGCGTTTATTAAGCTGTATCAAGTGCGCGTATACGCGCCGGCCCCTCTTATCTATCAAGCACGACCGGCCGCTTATCCCCCCGCTAACTATAAAACCTCCGCAAAAAGCCGATATACCCGCGCGGGAAAAAATCCCTCGCGAACGATCGAAAACTCATTAGCGCCTTAATTAATGCGTCCCCGCGTTTTAGCGGGCTCTCCTCTATTCATCCTACCCCGAACAAGGGTCGATAAAAAGAGGAATGAAGAAATGCCTGCTCGACGAGAAAAATGGCGAAGGTGCGAGAGAGAGAGAGAGAGAGAATATCGGATTTTCGTTCGTTAAAAGGCCGTAGGCGGGCGCGTATCGGTCTCGCTGGAACACGAAAACAATCCGAGGCGAGTCACGATTCGCGTTAGTCTGCTCGCCCGGGCATTATCGTAGCGTCCGCGTGATGTGCCGTAATAATGGATCGTATTACGCAAAGCACACATTCTTTATCTCCCGTTGCCCCGGCGCTCTCCCGGCCCCCGAGATCACGCGGCGCGCCGATACGTATCTCTGGCTGGACGAGCGGGGGCCGCGTGTGCGCGCGCTTTTATCTGAATTTCGATCTTATTTGCAAGGCAGATTCTGCCGGGATTATTAACGCCCACGTGTGATTTTATTTTCTAGCGTGATTTTTGCTCCATTCATATAGTGGACGACGATGTAGTATTCGAGTTCGTTCGATTAAGCTATTGATGTTTCCTCCTTTTTTTTGTAGTTGTTAAATTTAGCTGGGTAAACACGGCGAGAATTGATTGGGAATTTCGCGAAATGTGCGTCGGAACTTTTTTTTGTTTTCAATATCTCGAATGGAAGGTTTATGTAAGTATTATTTATGGAAAAAAAATTTGCACGCGCACGATTGCAAAATATTCATTACAAATAATCAATAAGTTACGTGAATATTTCAATTACGGTTGCACGATTAAAGTGGATCACGATTTAATCTCGTGAAATGTATGGTTTTCGACACGAGCGACAATGTTTTGACCGTAATTTTCGCAAAATTCGTTCAGATACGAAAATAAAAAGAGAGTGGCTTTTAAAACGTACACGCGTTGATATCATTTACGAGCGGCTGGTCGAAAAAAAAAGCGTATAAAACGTAGAACATCCGCGAAAAAATCGACGAGATTTTTTTACTATAAAAAAAAATAATAATAAACAAAATTCGCAAAGCAAATTTCCGCGCCGCAAAACGAAATCACCGAGTGACCTGATAACTCGATAAACTCCCTCTGTTTTTTCGACTTAACTAGTTTTCCGATATTTTAACCGAGCCTTAATTACCCGCTGTAATTCTAATAAGAAATTCCATCGATTTTCCGGGCAGGACGCTCGATGAAAAATAATTCAGTTACAGTCGCGCCGCCCAGGGCTGCTACGGTAACGGTGCATTTTTCATCGAACTCTTCCTCGCTCTAATTAAATCGCGCGCCGTATCGATCCTCGTTAAAAAGGGCAAAAGCGTCCCTATGGCGCTGACGTGCGTGGGCCGAGTCGTCGGCCCGACGGTTATTAAAAAAAAAGGCAACCCAGACTCCGCGGCCAAAAAGCCGGAGAAAGTGGTCGTCGCGGCGTGCGCCAATGAGTTAATTACTAATTACGATTGTCGTGTAGTAGATTACAATCGCCGCCCCCGGAATTTATCTACAATCTAATTGCCGCGTAATTAAGAGGCAGCTTGAATTAATTACGTCGGGCGACGAGCGAAAAAGCGACGGGGAGCCTCCCCACCCTCTCTGCAGAATTTTCCTTATTCTGTCTTTGGTTGTTACTTTCATTTTTTTTCTCTCTTATTTTCGTCTTTTTTTTTTTTTTTTCATTGTGTGACCGCAATTGACGGAGCGAGTTGGTTTCTTCTCGGAGCGAATAATAAGCGGTGATTGCTTTCGGTGTAACTTTCGGTTTCGGCCGAATTCCATATTCTTCGGGGACGCAGTTCCGCAGCGGCCTCATTCAATTTGTCGCGGATCGCGCGACCGTCTATACTTTTAATCGATTGTTATCGACGGCGTGCCAGCCTCGTTTTTGGATGTTCGCCAAGAAATGACAATTTCACCGTGTACGCTCGCATCACGCAAATAGATTTTTTCCCCTCGGTATTATACCGAATAACAAACAAATTTTTATTTTGTATACACGAGGATTTTTCTTCCCTGTTTTTTATTGCGGATAAATCCGTCGTTAAAAATCTGTTACACTCGTCCATTGCGAAACCCGACGGTCGCAATTCATCAGGTGCGCAGTGCGCACCGCTCGTCCGAGCGAAGAGCGGAGAAAAAAAAGAAACTCTCGCGAAACAACTCATTTACAGGATCGTTAATGAATACAAGTGGCTCTTTTCCGTCGCCCGTTAATTATACAAAGACCGAGCAATTACAACGACGCAGTCTCGGCTTTGTGCTCAGGTCCCGAGACGATCCACTCCGCGACTTTCGCGTCAAATTAAATAACTGCAACTCGGACTTAACGCAATAACAATTAGCGAGTCCTGGAATAGTGTCGTCGGTCACCAAGAAAATGTGTTCCGCAATCGATTAACGATCCCGATCGGAGAGCGCGTGCTTGGCATTTTTTTTTACTTCGCTTTGTTTTTCCCTTTCGAAGCAGAATCGACTTTCCGCGAAACGAGTCTCGGACACTTTAGCCTCGCCTCTTTTCGACGGTCGAACCGTTAGCCCTGCAGAGGCTGATTATCTCGAGGAAAAGGAGTCGGTGATCCGAAATGAATGAGGGGGTATGTAGTAGCGATTTGAAATTGTATAGTGACCTCTTCAATTGCGCAAATGAGGTGGAAAACTTATCGAGTGCGGCGCGGCTGAAACGAGGAAAGCACCGTGGCGGTTGCATAAAACGCCGGCGGTAAATAGGCCGATTAGCTAACGGCGTGAAGCGTCTCCTCGCGCTATATTGCTTTATTATGCGGTGGCGCGCGGCGAAAAGTGCACCGTAATTGTTCTGCACGATCAGCCTCCCTCTCCTCCGCGTATTTCTCCGAGCGTCCGAATTAAAGTCTTTTTGCGAGCTGCTTTTCCGCTCGCGGGAGCTTCGACGTTTCGCAATGGTGACAATTTTAAAACAATCACTTTAGTTTTAAAAAGAACTAACCGAAAATTTATTGGCAAAATAAATTGTCTCTGACTATCGTTACCCTCGTTTACGCTACAATAGTGTTATTGTCATTTTATACGATAGATAATGCCGACTTAATAGGATTGTTTACTCTACTTCCGTTTAATTGCCATCGTCCGCTTTCGTTATAAATTATCTATAAACTTTAGCCTTAGAGTTCCGCATGGCTTTGAAATTCCGTCCATTATAACTTTTTTTTCCTCGAGCGCTGGCATAACTCGACAATCTATATAAAGTATTAAAGCGACTCGAGAAAAAAGAAGACAATGCAGAGCTTAATCAGGCGATATCCCAAACGGAATGTTTATGCAAATTGATCAGCCACCGATATACGAAAATAAAAAAGGGGTATAATGAATTTTTGCCGATTAAGTGTCGTCTAACTTTTTTTCCCCAAGCTGCTCAAAATTAATTTGCATAATAGATTTCGACGGAGTATCTTTTTTGCTCCTGCTGGAAGATTGAAATTCATTAAAGTTAGCTTAGCAAAAAACCGCGCTGGACCTATTGAAATTGAATTTAAAAAATTGTGTGAAAAGCGTTTTACCATTACTTAATAAATTACGGGGAGCAATTATAGCACAGTTTATTTCGATAATTCATTTATAAAGATTAGTCGACCAAATTACGTATTGCGCTTGCAAAGCATTAAATTGAAATTACAGTGGAAAAACGAAGCAATAAAGAAAATAAACAAATAATCTCGTAAACTCTGGAAAAACTCATTAATTAATATCGCGGCGCAACGCCATCCCCGCGAATCGCTCCCGCGAGAGTCCGTCGCACTCGACCGAAGGAAGGTGTGCAGGGAGCGGAGGTCCCGAGGTGTTTTGCCGCCCGAAATAAAAAAAAAGGAAGAACGCCGTCGCAGGATCTCGCATAATGCGGCGCCGAGGGAGCGAACCGGGTCCGGAGCAGGAAGCGCGCAAGAGCAGAGTCAAGTGCGACCGTCGGCACTTGCGCGCGTGCAGGAGCGTCGGCCTCGACACCGGCGCCCCTCGCCTCCCCCCTCGCTCTCCCGACAGCGCACCCCGCATTGTTTTCACTCGAATGAAAAAATTATGCGCGCGCCCGAGGGGCGCCTCGATCAATTAATCGCCCTCGGCGTGTCTGTGTCCGTGTGAGCTCTCGCGTGACAGATTCGCCCTTCCTCGTGCTCTCTTCCTTTTTTTTCTCTCTTCTGCTTCTTTGCTTTTTTTTTGTTCATCTGCTCTCTTTCGCGTGCCTCGCCTCGATTGCTTTTCGTCGGATTAATTCGGCCGCAATTGTTGTGACGCGGGCGCCGGACGGACGGGGTGAGGGCTAATGGCGCGTGCACCGGGTGCATGAGGAGGAACGCGCGTGCAGCAGGCTGCTTGACCGGTCGATGAAACGAACGCCCGGGGAAGGTAAAGAAAGCCTGATAAAGTCGCGCGGGAGACTCGCTGCACTTTGCATTCCTATCCTACGTCCGTACTGCGACGGGTTGCGCTTGAAATTATGGTAATGATTTTTTACTCCTCGTAATTTAAGCGCGCAGCTTGAATAAACATCACAGCCAGTGATTACTGCTTTGTAGATATTTTCTTGGATACGAGAAATGCGTTTTTTTTTTTCTTTTTTTTTCTTGTTAAGGATCAATATGATATTATACGTGCTTTTTGGAGATGATCGAGAAAACTATTTTGTTTAATTTTACATTCTTTTAATACTTTATTAATATTGTTGATTGAAAAACGTCTCTGAGAAAGTTAATTTTGACTATAAAGTCGAATCTGTTCATTCATTTATTTTAATATTTTCTGATTGCCGGATTCAACCAGTATTCCTTGAATGTCTAGAGTGACTTATTCACTGAAAATTGCTCGCTCCAAGATGTTACTCGTCGTCTAATCACCACTCGATTAAAGTGAAAAGGAGGATTTTTAGTAACGGCTCGTTTTTAAAGAGAACCAATTACTCTAAATTCAGATACGAAAAATCATTGGTATAAATTAGTGTCGTTTTAATGGAGTACAAACGACGCGACCCGTATACGAATGACCAATCGAGCTTCTCACGACGTAAATAACGCAGAGAGATTAAACGTTTTATTTTTAATTTCAAGCGACGCTAATTCCCGCTCGTATTCTAGATAACAGCGCGATTCGCAAACATTAAAGTTTCATTGGTCAGCTGCTTTCTTTTTCCGAATAAAAATCGTCTACTAATTCGACAAAAAATGAAATAAAAATGAAAAAAGAAAAACACGACGTCGTAACCCATCGAGATAAACGTGTCAATAACCGGGACGCTTACTTCACCGTTTCCCCGGCATTTACATTGAATCTCGGCGCTGCGGCAAGCGGTAATAACGAATCTCCCGCGGGAATTGATATACAGCGGAGACGCCGCGGAAGCGCGCGATTGTGCATAAAGCGCGCGCGCACCTGTGACCCACTTCCAGATCCTCCCGCGCGCGTTGTCCGACGCCAGTCAAAAGCGTTTGATATTCTGCGCGACTTTTGTCTTTCTCGTCACCCCCCTCCCCCCAGAAAGCTTTTTTCCGAGGGACAAAATGTTGACCGTTCATGTATTTTTTATCCACCACGCTGTCGATTTTTTTCTTTTCATTTTTTAATATAATGAATGATCTGCACGTATACTTGATGTCTAATCATTAGTTAGCTAAAAGGTAGTGCCGCTAATTATGTATCTATTCACGGATCGAATCATTTTCTGAAATACTTCTCAACCGACTGCTACTAGATTTTATTAACATTAATATTCTTAACCTTTTTTTCAACGGTAAACAAGTTTCAGCTTTGGGTACACGCTAAAACGGTTGAAGTCAAATGTTACTCTTAGTTTAATGTGAAACCACTGATAGAGTCAAATTTGAACAGTGAATGGTGAATATTATGTGATGGTGAAGTAGAGTCATTTAAATTCACTCTAAGGTAGAATCGAATATTAGAGGTTATTTCCCTACCTTTCGCACTACTTAAGAGTCAATAAATCTTGATGACTTTAAAATTAGAGGGAAATTTTGACTCCAATAGAATTAATTTTCCCTGTATTTCACTCCAGTTGTTTTTTAGCTTGTACTCTTCGTCAATTGAGAAAAAAATGTTAATGATTCATTAACATTTTTTTATAACAAGCGACAAATGCGGTAATTTGAAGGCCAATGGTTTATCGAGTGTTTCGTTTGATATAACAATCCGCGAGGTTTACAGGTAAACCGTTTCTTTTTGCCGGCCAGTCGGCCGACTAATGGCTTTATTATAGAAATCCGACATCGAGTTAGTAAGAAAATTAATGGGGGCTCCCGCTTTACGACAAAGTCCATTATTTTCTTATTCGATTGTGTCACTCGCCGTACGGGCAGTCGATCGCGTTTAATTAAATTATCCCAGAAAAAAAGCGTGGGCTCAAAAAAGTGAGTGGAAGATTAAATGCGTAAACAGCTATTGAGCATAAATGGCGGTAGCGAGAAAACACATTGCAAGGAGAGAAAAGTTCAAGTAAAAATTACTACACCACTTTGCAAAACAGCTATACAGACTCGTTAAATATAAAGTTTTACTATAGAAAACACAGTAAAACGTAATTTATTATATAGAGTATATTAAATTTATTAAGTACAGTTTGTTTTATATTATAGTAAAATAAGTTTAGTAAATGTTCTATACTTTCCAGTAAAAAATTTTTTGTTTGTCGAGCCTATGCCCGCGTTCTAAAACAGAATAGAAATTTTTACTGGATATGTTTTCTCTGTCTAGAATTCAATTTTTACAGCTCCTCAAAAAATATTGTAACAAGAATCCATATTTATCTATCATCGAGGTGTGTAAGCACCAATTTATATCGAACACGGAGAGAATAGTTAAATAAAAATTACCCACACTTTCACAGTATTCTTGGGAGCCTTGATTTTCTGGCGATTTTTATTAAATTAAAAGATTTTTCTATTTAAGTAACTTTTACTACTTTAAATGGAATAAATACAATGCGAATTTTAAATTTACTACAGGGTTTAGTAATTTATGCGTGTAATAATATTTATAGAAACTTTATTAAAAATTACACAAAAATGATTATTTAGTATCTACGAAAATTTAAATTTTAACCAGAAAATTCGACAATTTTTACCAACCGTCCAAAAAAAATTACCCAAAGCGCGTTTCGGTAGCAGGCGATCGTCATTTGTTGATCTTTGAATTGCTTCTTAATAATATTTACAAAGTAGGCTAGTAAAATTTGCACCAAGCCTTATTAAAAAAATTCGTCGCACGGAGGTACCGTAGGTTTACTAATCAGTTATTAATTTTTACCGCTACTTTTATTCTCTATTCTACTATTCTTTCATTCTCTCCGTGTAAGAACGCAAAGTGGTAGGGGAAGTGAAATTCCCGCGACAAACTATTAGTGATTCTCGATCGTTATACACATACATCGCGGGTCACGCGTTCCCTCAACGCAGCCGCCGAATGCATTGCGTTTTAGCGATGTTTACTCGCGCCCGATGCCGAGCATCCGGCGCGCCTCGCGCTATTAATAACTCAGAAGGCAATTTTCCGCCGAGTTCCTCGGCGCGTGATAAGAATGATCAAGCGGTCGGGACGGGAATCCAGCCTTTTGACTGATCGATTTCGCGTTGGGATTCTTCCTCCGCCTCCTTTTTTTTCCTCTCTATTCTTGAGAGTGCCGGAGTTCCAAGAGCAGAAGGAAGGAGAGTCTTTGCGGAGGAAACGGATGGGGGAGAGTCGCCCGACGAGGCGCGAATCGATGGCTATGATTTTTCCGAGGGGGGCGCAAGCGATTCGCCGAGAATTGAGCTACGCTGCGTCGGGATGAAACTTTTATGAGGCGAGCTGCCGGGAACTGGTGTTTCCTATCCTATCCGGTGATCGAGAGAAAGCGGAGCGCCGTGGACGTTCTTTGGATTCGAGCGTGACATCGGTTGATACCTACGAAAACGAACGAAGCACTTTTGTCGAATTAGCCGGGCGATTGCCCCGATTAGCCGATGTGTTTTTGCTTATTTCGCTGGATTTTCTGATTGGCGATTTTGGATTAGTGGGTTTTAGTATATTAGTGAAATTGATGAATTGTTGAAAGCCGAGGCAAAATATCAGGTTTCACGCTCTTTAATGTTACGAAAGTGCAGCGATAAAAAAAGCGACCATTATACACGGAGAAAACAGTAGGTGGCTGCGTAAACTATTAAATTCTATGTTTACAGTCGATAACATTTTAAATGCGAAATTCAATAAATTCTACATTCTATCTCGCTTCTCGGTAACACCGATGAATTTATCGGATAATTACCGAATGTACCGACTCCTATTTTATTCGAGTAATATACAAATTGCACAGTGCACGATAATCCCCGTAAAATTGCAGTTTTTACATATAACGCTCTCGGCGAAACCAGAAACACGAGTAGACAGTGTAAGCGTTCAACAGTATTAGCAAATCCCGTTAATTCACGCTAAATCGATCCGTCGGTGTTTCGAATTTGCAGACCCGCCGAGAGAAGAAAAGAGAGAGGGGAGAATACATACATAGGTATATAGAGAGAATATAGCGGAACCCTCTCGCGTCGGCAGTCATATTATTAATCCATAATCCGCAATATTGATAATTGACGCGTTCGGGCATTAAACGCATAATTAAGTGCGCGAAGCTCGTGAAAAACTTGACAGGCGAAATTCCGCGCGGGCGGAAAGACGGGACAAATGGATATTGGCTCGGTGTGCGCTTGTGCAACAGTCCGACGGCATTCGACGCGCTCGCGGCGTGAAATTCGCGTCCGCCCGGCGCTTTTTCGGATTTACAAAAGGCAAGTCGGGTATTGATGATCCGCCGGAGTGAAAGGACAGCCAGCTGCGCGGGAACGCGCCTTTTGTTCCGCCAGCGGGACTTCTCTCTTTTTTTTCCTTTTTCTTTTCATGTATATATACTTTCGAGCGTGTAGAGCACGTCTTTTTCGATCGCGGCGGTTGAGGAAATTGGGAGGTACTGCCCGTGCTTCATGTACTTAAGCTTGAGAGTTTGTGTAGTTTTTTAACTCGTTGGACGTAAGACGCACTGGAAACACGCGCGGACTAATTGTCGCCTAACAAAAGATTGAAGAGAGTCTAGCAAGTTCATCCTTTTTTTTTTTATCAAACAAAACTTTTTTAATGGAGAATGTTTTCAACTTTATTTAGAAATTAGGAGTTTCGTGTTTTAAACCAATGTAAAGTGGATTTACATAGTGAAGACACCGGAAAAAGTTTCAACGCATTGGATATAGCCAGACTTTTTCCTCGAAACTTTTCAATCTTCTTTAGCGATGAAATTCTTCACGAAACACGCGGCTACCTTTCCGCCTCCATAATGCAGTAATAACACCCCGACGACGATCAATTAAAAATTCAGTACAATTTGCACGGAAATAAAAAAGTAAGCCACTCCTTAGCGTTAACGTCGAACAATTAGGCGACATTCCCCGATTAATTCTCCCCTCGCGATCGTTACTCGCGTGAAAGAGGCGATCGCTCCTCAAAAAAAGAAAGAAGAAAACAGAGAGAGAAGGGGCGGAGCGTGCGATCGATTTGCATGCTCGCGGCGCCGATTCCCGCGCGTCGCTCCGTAATAAGCGAGCGACGGGGGTGGGGGAGAGATCAACGGGCGCTCTTCGATCGGCCTCGATAAGATGGACGAGCGCGATAAGGCGAGGGGCAGGCTCCTTTGACGAGCGCCGCGCGCGCGCTCGCTTCCTCCTTTTTTTTGGAGGGGGGAGGGGGGGCAACGCTTAATAACACGTGTAAACATCATCGTGTGGACGGACATCGCGCTCGGCCGAATCTTGGGGGGTGATAACAACCCTGCGGTCATATACCAAAGACCGGGCCTAAAGTATTCGTTTTCTCGTAATGCGCTGACGGGCAGATTTAATGTGTCCTTGCTGTCGATAAGGTAGCAAGATGATGGAGCGTCGCGATGTTACACTAAGAAAAATATACTGAAAATCTCTCTGTTTGTGTTAAGCAGTTTTTATTGTTTCGCAACAATAATGTCTGCTAGACTAGGAAAAAGAAAAAATGCTTTGCAACATCGATAAAATTAAGATGTCTTAAACTACAGATCTTTTTACAGAAAAGTTGATTTGTCAATTCTGTAAAGCAGGTTAAAGTAGATTACACTAAGAGAAATGTTTTGGAAAAATTACTATCCAGTCTGGGAGTGAAGCCGCAGACGGCATTTAGTGAAAAAATTACCAATCTGTATTATAAACTATACTAGAGTTCTAGTAATATGTTTCTACAATTCCAGTATGTATTACTAGAATTCTAGAAATATTTATTTACAATTCTATTAAAATTTATAATATAGAATAATAATTTTTTCACTGGATACAGTCTGTCGGTCAGCTCTGCTCCTAGACTGGATAATAAATTTCATTTGAATAATAGTAATTTTTCCAAAACATTTCTCTCAGTGTAAATTCGGAAATTAAATTAACTTCCAATTTCACAGTTAAATCTACTGTGCCAAAAAGTAGAATAGTACTTATTTCGGTGCAGCAATAATTAATGTACAATGTGTTTTATTAGTTTTCTTTATTATCACTACTATTACAGTGTATCACAGCTGTTTTAAAGATTTTGCTCCGTGTATATATTAAGAAAAAAGAATGTATACGACCGAGTTCGTTAAAAGATAAGAAGATCCTCTTGATTCTTGCGCAAACAGAAAATCTCGTTTCACAGCAGCACTGCTTTTCCCTCTCGAAATAGGAGGTGAAAGTTCTGTAATTTGCCGGCTTTATTATTTGTTTGTCGAACTTGTAAAGCATTATCAGATAATGAGCCAGCAATTTGTTCTGTATAAAAGTTTATCTATTTACATTCATTGCCGGTGCAATTTGATCGCGGCGCACGATAAATGATAATTAAAATTCATACATTTAATTATTTAACCACATGCGCCCGCTGCTTTGCATTAACCGCCAACAGACAACACTTTGCCGATCATTTAAATGATTGCGTTACGCTAGACGCGAGTTACGCGGCATTAATTGCAAGCCAAACTCGGCGCTACGTCATCCGAATCGATATTAAAAAAGAATGTGCCAACAAATTAGCAACATCGAAGCGGCGAATAAACTCGCAAGACGCGCGCAAAGAGACCTTGGCCTGGCCGAGGCAATCGGTGCGATCTTCGCGGGCCGCTTAAAAATCATAATAGTTTAATCGCTCGAAAGTATCGCACTTATTACGCGCGTTTATCGGCTGCCCCGGTCGACCGATTGTGCTGGCTCGAGTTTGTTGGCTCTGCCTTTTGATAAGCCCCGCCAACGAGAAGCCAATTCTCAAGCGCCTGTATGCGCGCAACTTCCACCGCGGCGCATATAGCTACATGCGATTTTATACTTAAAACTTAGTACCAGTTGGTTTATCGGAAAGCCGCGCGAACTTTTATTCGACTTTCCAGCTTATTTCTGTTTTTATAGCTCGATTCAATATGTTAGGCGAATTTAGGCTTCTTATAACTCGTGTACTTTATTGATTATTTAGAACGCATATATGTATACTTTATTATTTAACGCGAGTAAAATTATGTACACACACTTATAATTGACCGGAGTGTAATTATGTTTTGCTTGTTAATTCTGCGCTCCATAGTTAATTAGATGAGTTATAGTATAATTTCCACGCAAATTCACGAGGGATAAAGTAATAGCTATATTGACAGTGCACTTCAAATTTAACAGTTAAAACCCGCTTTGTTTTGCATTAAAGTGCGCAACGATTTTTCCTTCTGCAACGAGTAATTATCGCGTTGTTAAACAACTCAGTGACACGCATTATTACGGACCGTTTGAGGCTGATCAGCGGGGAATGAAATAAGCTTATGAAATTATCGTGTTATCGCCTCGGCGCCTCCAAAATTATGCCCCTACGAGCCCCGAGAGCGGTGGCTTACGTAAGCAAGCAAATCGTTCCGGTCATTAGGGATTTAAAATATGCAAACGGCAATTATAGCTTAACGACGGCCGGCGTCTCGCATTGTCCTCGCGACGGATCGTCCATGTATTTCTGACGTCGCGAAATCATGCTCCTAAACACACTGCCTCTCCGCGAGTGTCGTCGTTAATCTACCTCGCGTCGATTCAGAGTTTTCTGTGTAACAATTGAAAATATAACGATAACTACACTGACTTTCATAAAATTTTTAATAATGAAATTATTGACTTTTATGAAATGTAATAATGACATAATTGAATGTTAAATAATTAAATTTTGCCGACTGTTTTCTTATATTAAAATGTGAAGAAACCTAAAAATGTTACACAGAGAAACAAGTTTTAGTAAAAATTACTATGCTGTTTTGTAAGGCAGGGACAGACTGTATAAATAAAAAATTTTAATAGAATGTATTATAGTAAAAAAAACTACTAGTCTTACAAGTAAATTTTGCTGAACTTAGAGTAAACTTTAATATACTTTTTAGTAAACTTTTAAATTTTTCGAGTTATGTCCCTGCATTACAAAGCAACGTAGTATATAATTTTTACTACAACTTTTTGTCTGCGTGCAGGGTTTAACGCTCAAAATTTTCGACGCATAAGTTTTTTTTTTTCTAAAACTTTGTATTTCATCATTGAACTATAACTTCGAACCCCCGAGATATACAGAAACCAGTAATAATGCAAGTTTTGAAAATAATGTGATAATATTTTATAATCAAATTTATGCAGTTCTCATTACTCATATTCAAATGGGCGTAAGTTTTAAACCCATAAAGTTTTAACGCAACAACTCTCAAATTGTTGGTCTTCTACTTTTATTTGCTTTGTTGATGGATTCTGTAGATCTCAGGGGTGCTGAGTTATAGTTAAATGATGAAATACAAAGTTTTAACAAAAAATAACTTTAGGGACCTACCCTAATATTCTGAGTATTTTCATATAGGAAAGTGCGAAAGCTGCAGGGGTTTTCTGATAATTTTTCGTCGATTAAACGGTAATGAATTGATGGCACTTCGGATAAGCGCCCGGGACGAAAATTACGCTCGAACCGTAGGGTAATTGGTGATCGATCGTCGCGCGTTAATGATTAATTAGCGGTCAAGAAATTTCCCGTTTATATATACACGCGAAAAGAGAGCGGACAGGATGTCGGAAGGATCGGCCGTAGTACTTGCGATTGCTGCTTAATTTACGACTGCTGCTGGAAAAAAAGGAGATGGGTAATCTTAAAAGTTTAATGTATTCAAATTGACCAGGAATGTGAAAAAAAGCTATCTATATAATTTATCACTTTCATCCCGTAAAAGTGATATTATACACGCAGTTATTCATTTTTAGCGTGGAGCTCCGTTATTTCGGAGCGGAAAATAATGTTACATTATTTATCACGCTCGCGCACGCTCGGCTGAATTTCAATTTCGTAAAGTAAATACGCAGAGGATGCTCTCGGTGCATTAACGAATTATTCGGTTTTCGGCCACTCGCATAAGATAATAGCGCGTACGAAACCGACGAGTCTAGGCCGTTTAATTAAGAGCTACTTCTTCTCGATTGCGCATATGAAACTGTTAATGACCGAGAGTCCCGAGTGAATGACCCAAATGAGATTAAAAGGAAATGGAGGGGCAATTTTTCGATTAATGCACGTTCCACTGTTTAAAAACTGATAAGTGGTTTATCGACCTCGCGAGGACTCGCAACTCGATCTGGCGAAAGCGACCCGTGACCTGATAATTCCTAATAATTGAGTAAGCTAGAGACTCGATTTTTGTCCGACTTATAATCTGATCATAAACTACTTAATAAATAGCAATTCGATTCGAGATGAAAAGTTATCTACCACAAAATAAGTCGATTCAGATCGATTTGTATTTATTAGTTCATGCGAATCACGACCTCTCCAAAGCAAAATAAATTCACTTATTCCTGAATATTCACTTATATAAAAGTTAAAACAGTAAACTTATTAAATAAGCGTATTATAACTTTATTCTTTCAATAAGGAAAATGCAGAACCCAAAATCTTAAAAGATAAATAAAAAATTGAATAAATAATAAATCCGTAACTCCCAAAGACTCTAGAAATAAATTTTACTAGAAATAAATCTTTCATCGTAGGATTAAATTTCAACCCTCGTCCCTTGGACTCAAAATACGAGAGCTCTACCACTACGTCACGCTTGAACTTTGTAAACAAAGTTCTTATTGCTCTTATACAATATATAGTATATATAACTAAAAAAAAGTGAAAATTTCTTTTACACCACTTTAGAGAAATTGATTCTGAAAATTCCCCGCTACTCTCAGTCGTTCTTTCATGTTTTATTACACGCGGGAATGTAATAAAACACGGTCCATGATTTTCCCTATAGAGATTAACGCACCCAATAAAAGTCTTATCGCGCGTAAGCGTAGAGCGCGCAAGTTCACCAAACTAATCTCGCATGCTTTCACTTGTTAGCCAATAGTTGAACTCCATTATTGACCAGCATTCCGGCTGCCAAATAATAAATACTGCTTATGCGAGTGTACTCACCTGGACTCACGTACTCGCGTAAATACTTAATCCACGCGCGTGTAAATATTTAACAAGCCTCGCATGCAGCGGAGCGCATCGCAACGGCCCATTCATATCGGGCGCAGTTGGCCTACATACCCGTAGGAGCGAGCCGACAATGGCCCAGAGGCTCGCCGGCGAAATTTCGCGACAATCGCTTCTCTCTCTAGTGTGGCCAGCGCGAAGGGGCGGCCGGACCGATAAGCCTAATTGGACAAATTGGCCGACCGCCGATCGGCCCACGTGCTCCACGATGCACCGCCGCCGTGTAGTATCCTTCCAGAAGACGCCAAAGCAAAAATTGCCTGCTCCCTGTCGTCGCGACGACTGATCGATACACCGCGGCGGGGTCTTCCCAAAAGCATCATTCATGAAATTTTCATCGCCAACTCATTGAGACATTTTTACGTGCGCCGGGGTGTTGTTGCCGCTGCACCGCGAGCTGCGGCTGCTCCTCTTTTTCGACGTGCACACGCGGACAGGCCTGCAGAGAAGCAGGCGGGGGCGGGGAAGCAGCCGCCGGGAGACGTGGCAACGTCGCTCGCGAACCTACTACCACACCAGCCGAAAGCCTGCGACGAGCTCTCCCCCCTGCATGTGCTATATACCTCTCGGCCGCCTTCGCACCGGCTGCCGTTGCAGGGGCACGCGCGAGCCTTTTTTTTCTTCTCTCCTCGCTACTACCGTACACTTCGCTCGGAAACGAGCGACTTGTACCTACATGTGTACCTCTTTCTGTCCTGCTCCGCTGCTCCTTTTATTCGGCGCCGCTCCAGAGATTTTTCCCGCGTGCTGCGGACGGCCGTCGATTTCCACGGCTATATTGATTTTTCCGCCGACCTCGTGCAGCTCCTCTTCTTCCCCGTCCACGCGAGGATTTGCTTCTTTTTTTTTTGCACTGCGAATTCGAGGGTACGAGCGACGTAACCGTGCGATCCGGCCGGGGTGGGCGCATGATCAGGCAGAAAATCGGCTTTCAATGAGTCATCCGCGTTTATTATGGGAGGCAATTCGCGTGTTTTCATGCTCGCGGGTCTGTTTGTCCGCGGCAGCCTCTCACGCTCTGTCTGCACTGTAAATCTTCCGCTCCTCCTCTCTCCGACTGCAAAAAGCACCCCGCGATTATGCCTGCGTCGCAAAAAAAAGTTAAAAAAGAAAGTAAGCGCGTCCGGCTTCTGTTTGTTCGCTGTAGATAAAGGGCCAAATTTCGCGCGTAGTCAGCTGTTTTGCTTCGCGCTATCCGACACGTGCTTGTCGATGCCGCAATAAGATTCCGCGTAGACATTGTGCACTCCGAGGGCAATTAAGTAACCGCGCGGCGGCGCCCGAAGTTCGCCCGTCCCTATACTTTTTTTTCTCCCTTTGCTTCTCAGCGTCATTCGCAATTAATTCCCGTATTCCCCCGACAAAGCGCGTAATAACACGGTAGTCCGCGCCGGCTTATCTTCGGGGCTTTGGTTCTCACGCGGCGGTTTTTCGCGCACCGGCGAATTTCGCGGAGAGCCTCGGGGAACACGTCGCGCGCGCATCTGAAATCTGATAAGCGCAACCGTTAAAGCGGCATTATTCAATCTGATTTTCACGATCGGACGATCGACGGGGATTATACCCCTTTATCCGATGTACCGTTTTATCGGAAATCGAAATTCCTATCCGTTTACTACTACGCGGCGGTAAGCGGCCTTTCGAATATGTACTGTAAATTTTCTACTTTGATTCGTTTAATTGATCGTTTTTTTTTTACGAATTAATATTCAATTTGTTATTAGCAAGATTAGAACAATGATATTGTTATTGTGCGTGCGCTTAATCGCTATTCAGATTTTCAGTTTTGCACGGTATGTTTATTAAATTGCTCTAATCAATGACATGAAAATTGAACACAACACGTCAATTAATTACGCACGCTTCTGCGCACTTTCAACATAATTCTATGCAACCTCGAACGTGGATCTCGTATACTGAAAAAAATAATAGGATTAAGTTTACAATCAATTTTGTAATATAGGGTCAGACTTGACAAGCCAAGAAACTTACTATACATTTTGGAAAAATGTCAATTTTTTCAGAGAGAAATCTTTTAGTAAAAATAATTTTTAGTTAACTTACATAGTATAGTCAAAGTCATCATAAGTCGAGTATATTCCTCTATTCTTACGTAACATAGCAATTTTTGCGATAACATTTTCTCCGTGCAGTTCAATTTGTCACACTTATAGCAAATTTTACTAAAAAAGGTATAATAATAATTTTTCTAAAATGTATAGTATAATTTTCTTGGCTTGCCTGTCTGTCCCCGTATTACAAAATTTATTGGCAACATTACCCCACTATTTTTTTCAGTGTCCACTCAAACAACCTTCACATTAAAAAAAAAAAAAAGGAAAACGGCGAACCTCGTTACTCACAGTCGAAGCAAAGAAAAAAACTCACTTTTCCTCAGCTCCGAGACGAAAAAAAGGCTCGCGCGTCCGGCGGCACTAAACTAAGCGACATAGTGGATAGCGTCGCTAACAATAACGATCGACGTATCAGCCGACCAATCAATCGCCTCGCCACGGGCGTACATCGGAGCAGCCTACACCGCGAGGATAGGCGCACACGCCGAGGCGTCGGAGCGCGTTTCCCCGTGAAAAAAACCCGTCCGGTCTGCACGCGCTCGGCGGCGTCTCCGCGTGCACACAGCTGTGTAGCCTTGCGACGCTTGCGGTCAATGTCTTCTTCTCCTCGGGTTTTTTCGTCGGCCCGAGCGCTCCCTCCTCGATATCAGTCCCCCCGTGCGCACCCGTCGGAGCGCGCGCACCGGCCGCCGCGGCACCTTGAGCCTTCGCGACCGTTGCACTCCTCTCTCTCTCTCTATCTCTCTTTCTCTCTCTCTCTCTCTCTCTGCGGCGAGGGAGCGCTCCTCTTTGTGCGCGAACGCATCGCCGATTTTCAGTCCCTCGCCGAGCGCCGCTCCCGACGCGCGCGCACGCCTCTTCGACGATATTGTACACTCCGCACGCGGTATACACCTCGTGGAATGTCGGCGCCGTTCTAATTTTCGGAGCTTTTACGGGGAGGATCTATAAGTGCTCCAGGAGTGGCGCGTGCGTCGTCAAGTGGTGCGCATATGCCGCGGGAGCTGCGAGTACGCGAGTTTCGCTCAAGTGATTAATTGCCCCGTGCATCGCTCGCGTTGTTTTCGAGAATTTATCGTGTAAGTAGCTGCGGGATTTTACCCTTTTAAATAGCCTGCGGTTTTTAGCAAATTTGCTACTGCTGACAGCGCTGTAAATTTTTAAAGAAAAACTGCGATACCCTTTTTTTTTTCTGCTTGATACGGATTATTTATTGCTTCACCGTTTTAAACATTTTCAAACGGATTGTGGGTCACTTGAATATTGATGAAAATATTTATAGAGATATTTTTGACTGTAGAAAGAAATGAATGCTAGTGTAGTTTTTTTTTCGTTTTTTGTTTTGCTTTATTGCAGCAAAAAGATAAGTGTCTTTTTTCTATAAACAATGCACAGCGTGCATTAGCGCGCAGGTTTAAATTGAAAAATGAAACACACGGATCATTTGCAAATGCGCTCCTGGAGGCGTCGTGCGTTAAATTTCAATGACGCCGGAGTTTAATTATTTGTCATGAGCCTAAGGGAGACTAAGCGAGGACTAATGAGATTAAAGCTGAAGATTAGCGACGTGTGTCAGTATATTTACAGAAAATAATCTACATCCATTTCGCTCAACCCGGCGCAATTAACACTCCCAAGGAATTCTCATTTTGACACCGACTACCGCTGGCTCTAATCAATTTACGACAGGTCTCGAACCTAGAATCCAACTTACGAGTATGGCAATTAATTAGACGTGAGCGAAGAGTCAATGGAAACGTTATTAAAAGCAAAAGGATCGGACTCCCGGGTAATACCGCAAATTACGCGCGTAACCAGATATTTCGAGCCACCGCGACCACTGAGAAAACTCGCTCGACTAGCGCAAAAAAAGAAGGGCAGGAATTTTAACGAATTCCTTAAAAGTAATTTAAACGAGGCACTTTGCATACTCAAAGTATTTATTCGCCGACGAACAAGTAGACCGTAGGAAACTTGACTCCTCATTTGCATCCCTCCGGCAATAATAAATTCCCCACCGCCCTCTCTTCGACGTCTCTCGCCTCCTCCTTACTTTTTTCCCTTTTCGCTCGCCCACCGACTACAAAAAAAAACACGCAGTAACGCGTGCGTCGGAAAATTGATGTCTAATTTTTTTTCCCTTTTTGATTGCAGAGTGCAATAAAACTAGCCAACAAGAACAACTTCAAGAAGCTGCATTCTATACTGTCAATAGCGGAGGAGAAGCCGAAGGTGGACACGGGACAGAATAACCGGCATAACGACCACCACATTAAGAACCACTTTAAGCACAACCATTACAACACGCATAATTCCATACTGACACCCTCGACGCTCAACCAGGTAATTCGCCGGGCGAGTCCTACCGCCGCGATTCGGGTTGTTGCTTGCTGCCGATCGTCCACGGGAGGAACGCGCTCTCTCGGTTTAACGAGCGCTGGACTCGTAATGCAAGGCTAAAGATTTTATGACGATTGCACTGTATAAATCTTCGGTTGTAAATTCGTTTTTGTGTTCCCAAGAATTTTCTTCTTTTTTTTTTTTCACTAGCGCCGATCTTTTTGACGGATGCATGTTCGGGCTCATTTTACGGGCGTGGGCAAGATTAAAATTTTCTTTGTACACGCGATGGTAATGTTACACTAGTTTTCGTTATCTTTTTATTTCATTACGCAGTTTCTTTTTATATATCGATCAAATAGAAAATTTCTCGACGGTTTAACGGATAATTTAATATTTAATAAGCGTACACATAAGCGAATGAATTACTGCGTATAATTAAATTAATTAAATTGTAATTTGAAATGCTTCGTTAATGACGTAAAACGTAATGTTAGGCAGGTTATACAAGTCGCGCACACGCGAATGAGTAGTTTCAACAAGAATCTTTAATGGCCTTTAAAACTACTTATTTAAGCAACTCGGCGTTAATTAAATTTGAAACAATTAGAACTATCAACTTCAAACTACAAATTGCAGTAGAAAAGTTATATCCTTGTATACAAAAGTTATATATAAGTTAAATCCTTCAGCCGTCAAAAAAGTGTCATCGAGTGCAATTACTCGAAAGCCCGGTGTACGCGTAAAAATGCTTGGTATTGGATAGTGCATACACTCTAAAATCTAAAGAGTAAAAATGCGACAAAATTTTAGTAAACTACAATTTTTTTACTTTATAAAAGCATAAAAAACATGTTTTATCGGTAGTGCGGTAAAATAGGTATACGATTTTTATTCTTCATAAATATTGATTTATTGATTTTATTTCTAATCTTTGTAAAGTTGAAAACGTTCGCTTTACTCTTTTCCAAAAGAGTAAACGCATTACATAACTATATTCAATAATTACGACAAACCTTTCCTCTTTATAAAGTTAAACACTTCGTAAAAGAGTATCGAAAAAAATGTTTTAGAAGATGAAAAATACACTTTATCCTTTTGTAAAGTAGAAATACACTGAGAGAAATGTTTTGGAATAATTACTATTATTCTAGTGAAAATTATTATCTAATCTACATTTAATGAAAAAATTACTATTCTGTATTACAAATTTTATTAGAATCCTAGTAATAATTACTAGAATTGTAGATAGACATTACTAGAATTCTAGTAAAATTTATAATACAGAATGGTAATTTTTTCACTAAATGCAGTCTGCTACTCCGCTCCCAGACTGGATAGTAATTTTTCCAAAAAACTTCTTTAGTGCACTGAAAAAAAATTTGTTAATTTTAATGAAACCATTTACTTCAATAGTACTTATTAAATATTTCTTCGAATCAAGTAATAATTTCTTTAAAAACTAAATGAATTTATTTGTTTTTAAATAAATTTCGTAGTTTCAAAAAATAATTTTTTGACAAAATAAAATATTTAATAGTAAAGTACTATTGAAATAAATGTTTGCTTAAAATTAACAACTTTTTTCTTTCAATATGTAGTAAATTTCGATATATGTGCGGGAAAGTGTTTTTAATCTCGCTTCGCTCGTGCGCAAACCTTACACGAGGATAAAATCACGTCCTCACAGAAATATCAAACCGTTTTTTTCGACACAACGTATCTAAGATACGATTTTACAAAATTTATTTTCTACATACCGTGCGCAAAGATACGATTTTCTAAAATCGTATCTTTGCGCACGATATGTAGAAAATGTATGTTTTAATGTTTACCCAAAGAGTAAAATCAAGAAATCATTATTTATGAAGAATAAAATTCTTATATATTACCGTACGCCTGATAAAACATGTGTTTTATATACTCTTTTATAAAGTAAAGAAATTTCAGTTTTACTCAAATATTGACCCGATTTTACACTTTAGCTTTAGATAGAGTCTATTGACTGGAAAAAAGCTGTTATATATAAGTTTATTGAAGTACACTGGAAGAATAATAGGATAAAGTTTACAATAAATTTTGTATTATGGGGACAGGCTTGACAAGCCAAGAAAATTACTAAAAATTTTATAAACATTACAATTTTAAAAGAATTTTTTTTATTATAATAGCAAATTTTACTATAAAAATTCTAATTTTTACCCAACAAAGTTTATTATAAAAACTACCCTATTAATTTTTTCAGTATAGAAGCTTGCTGTAAGATTGTAGATAACGTCACTAATTTTCTGTTAAAAAAAAAAAATGGTTTTCGCGTGCATCGATCGCTAACCGTTCACCTCTTTTTTTTTTCATTCCCGCAGGGCCTAGATGCGGGCACGAGCGACGACAGCGGAAGAGCTTCTGAGCAGCTGCACGGCTCTGGCATCCCGCGGGACAGCCAGGACGCCGACAGTTCCAGGGACCATCTCAGCGATGTGAGTATATCGGCGAGGTGGCTAAAAAGAGGCATCGCGAGACTCGCTAATTGTTACGAGGAATGGAGAGGAGAAACGCGCGCTATAAAGGGGGGAAAGGAGGGGGGAGCTCTCTGCTTCTCTCCGCTCCTCGCAACTTTTCTCTCCACGTCCGTTTTGTAGAGTAAATGTATATCGAGGGGGAGGAAAGAAAGCACGCTATTTCATGTTTATGTGTCGTTCATTCGCATTCGATTGGCATTTCATTCATCGTCCCTGTCACTGTGTACATATTCTATTTCATTGGCATACTAATCGTTTTTGCACTATCATGGAATTAATAGAAGATGGCATATTTTTTTGGTTCATTACTTCATGTTCTCTTTCATTCTTGTTTTGTTATTATTAATTAATTCTTTCAAAATTAATCGAACTCTCTTGTTTTTTCGTTTCCTCGAGATCGCAGGAGACAAAAAAGCGTACACCATTTTTAACAAAGAAACAGAAAAGTGAACGTTTATCCTCTACGATGCTTGACATTACACGATAGCAAAATTCGAGTAAATGCACTTGCTGCGGATAAGAACCACATTTTCATAAACAAGCACAACAGCGTGCTTTTAGAAAAATTTTGCACTCCGCGAGTGCGCGCACGGCTCATGCAGTTGGTTTTCTACTTTCAATGCTGGAACGAAACAAAAAATAAATAGAAAAAAGACTTGCCGATAAAATACAGTAAAATTAACGATAGATTTTAAACACTGCGTATACGTAAAGAGCATGAAAATTTTGCTTCACAGGCTAGCAGTCATTGCAGTTCGGGTAAAGGTTATATCGTAAGTATTTTCGTTTTCTTTTCTGGACAAACAAACAAAATAAGAGGAGCAACGCTCACGCTATAATATCTTTCTTTAACAACAAATATTAAGGCTTGGTAATAAAAAGAAATTCAATAAACGATGATACGTGTATGTTGTTATTAATCCATCATTTTTATTTCTATTCCACAGTGTGATAGTGAAGGAGAAGACGATAAGGTAAATCATTTGTTTACAAACTTTCGTAATTTACGAGGCTAATGAAAAAAGAGCGTATCGTGGAAATTTCATTATTTGCGAGCGCAGCGTTCCTTTGAGGGCGATTTAAGAGAAAAAAAAATCAATGAATTGTTCGTTCACGATGCCTTCTTTTTTTTCTTCAGCCAAGCAAAAAATATTTGCAGGCGCAAGCGTCTGAATAGGCGAGTAACGAATGTCTTTGTTTTTGTTACAGAACTCGGACGCGGAATCGATACTCTTTGAATCTTCTACCCCACCACCCCTTGCACGTAAATGTAAATTTCAACTTTTATCTATTTCAATCACGTACACACTCGGAACTGAAAAATTTGTTGTTACGTCCGCAATATTTCGTCGGCATGAATATTTCATACGCTCATCCGGGCAAACCTTTTGTTCGGGAAATATAAAAGGTGATAATAAAGATCCGCGGGAAATTTTTCGAGCAAACAAATCGTCCGCGATTTTTCGTAAACTGCGCGTAATATAACGTTGAACGATTAACGAGCGAAATCCGCGCAAACAAGCAGAACCGTAGAATTGAAAGCGTAAATTTTATCATTTTCCGAGCGGATCAGCGGCGAAAATATGTGCGAGCGATTCAATTAAATTCCGAGTGTGTCGAAGAGAAAAGAAAAGTAAAGGACGAAGCCGTGGAGAAGGCGAGAAAAGCGACTCGAGGAGTAACCGGTTGTGTTCTTTGCAGACGAGTTGCCATCTTCTTCACCGCACGTGCTGCCTCCGGCGAACGGGGCGGGAGGATCGCCACCAGATACCGGCGGCCAGATCTCGAATCCTGCGACAGATGCCCCCGCGCCGATTCCTCCTCCTGTGCCTGCCACCGCACCGGTACCAACGGCGCCCAGTCCTCCAAGTCCTACGTTACCTCCGCACATATCTCAACCACCCGTGAGTACTCGCCTCTTGCCTTTTAATTAATTCAGAGACAAAAAGATAAGAGGAAAGAGAAGAAGAATATAGTCGAACTATTAATTTTTTTTTCTTTGCGAATTTATATCAGCAGTGATAAACTGTACGGTGCTTTTCAATAGTCAATGTTTTATGAATATTGGATTCGGTTGATTATTTAAAAGATGCAACGTTTATCCCTCCCTTGCGGATGAAAATTATTGTCTCATCACCCTCGATAGCGTGGTGGTAGAGTAGTAGCAATTATGTCAAGGTGTTGCAATAAAAAAGTGTTTAGCATTGCGACGCTAATGCACTTTAGCGGAGCATTTATAACTCAATTAATGTTAATCGTTTTTTCATTACACTCAATTAACGAAATATTCGTGCTCCGTTAGATTGACAGCTAAGTCAGACGCACGTCCAAAATTTTTAATTTTATTTTATTTCATTTAATATCCAGTGTAAAAATACACAGAGAGAAATGTTATAGTAAAAGTTACTACGATCCGTACGAAAAGTGTGATATACTCGTCCTATGACGATTTTTCTATAAGTAAAAATTGCTATGTACATAATAAAAATTAGAATATATCCCACTATTCCTATGGTATATAGTAATTTTTATTATAACACTTCTTTCTGTGTATCTATAAAAAAATTTACAGCTCCGTTTTCACGTGATTCTTAAAATTATATACCTTCTAAGATTGAATTAGTGAAAACTTTACTAAAATTAGTCGAAGATGCTCCACTAATACCTAAATCGTGAAGCTCTTTCAACTTCAAATAGTAAAGTTGTATCAGATATATCATGCTCAAGCCTATTTCATCCTCTTGTCATTGTACGCACCAATCGAAAAAATCGAACAACAGATTACAAATGTGAAATTAACTTTGCCTTACGTTTCTTCAGCAGATGACTAGTCCGCTAGCAGCGAATCCACGTGCAATAGCGCCGCAGCAGCGGCCGGTGTCGCCGGCGCTGCCGCCGCCCTCACTCTGTCAACAGCAGCAGCAGCAGCATCTGCATCAACCTCAGCAACCCATGGGCTTGCCGCCACAACCGTCGGTACCACAGCCGCAGCAGCAGCCGTTGCAGCTGTCGACGCAATCGCAGTCTCAGCAACAGCAGCAGCAACAGCAACAGCAGCAGCAGCAGTTGCAGCCGCAGTTGCAGCAGCAGCAACAGCAGCAGCCGCAAATGCCGCCAGGCTCGCAGCCGGGGCCGCAGCAGCCGACGCAGCAGCCCCCGCCGCAGCCTCATACCTCTATACCGGCGCTGCACCCTCCCAACGTGCCCCTCGTTTCCTCGTCGTCGCACACGACGTCGCCCGCGGTCGCCAGCCTCGGCGTAGCGCCTGCGGCTCCGTCGAACGGCGCGGCGACGACCACCTACCCCCCGCCCCTGCCCATGGCCGCCTATCCCCAAACTCAGCCCTCCTACCCTTCCCTCTACACGCCCTACGCAGCACTCAATCACAGCCCGTACCTGCCACCCGCCGTGCCCTCGCCGTCGCATTCTACATCCTCGCGTACTGATATCGTAAGTCGCTTATCTTTTATTTCCTACACGAAGAGAAATGTTGTGGAAATAGTTACTGTCATCCGTAGGAGCGGCGGAACATACTGGACTTATGACTACTTTTTCTGTAAAGCATTTAAAAAATTGCTATGCACTGAGAAAAATATTACAGTGAGAGAAAAATTTGTTAATTTTAAGCAATTATTTATTGCAATAGTACTTATTAAATATTTTATTGAGTCAAAATAGTATATTAAGTGCCTAGCTCTGTATAATAAGAAAGCCTCAGATCGCATGTAATTGTCGACCGAGGCGAAGCCGAGGAATGTTACATCTTCCTCTCGCGCAGCGGCTGGGAAGTTGCGCTTTCGGGGCCGGAGGGCAGAAAAATACTAATTTCACGTAACTCCTAAATTTATTTAGAAACAAATAAATTCATTTAGTTTTAATGAAAGCATTACTTGATTCAAAGAAACATTTAATAAGTACTATTGAAGTAAATCATTTCCTTAAAATTAACAATTTTTTTTTCAGTGTAACATCAAACAAGCTGAAAGATTCTTATGTGAATTCTTATATTATAGCATTATTGCAGGTCTAACAGAACATAAGTACATATCGTCGGTCTAGAGCTAAGAGGGATCATCTCGGAGTCCAGTTGGAAATGGTGCCATCTCTGATGAAAAAGATGGTTAATGGCACCTTTTCTAACTGATCCCTTTTTGTCCAGAACGATGATATGGGCTATTGTAGTTGTCTTACTTCCACATGTTGATGCTGCTATAAGCTTATATAAATCTCAAATGTCAAATCTGCATTAGTACTATTGTAGATTTGACATAAAACGAATTACATTTTAACATATGCTAAAAAGTAACACAAAGTAAGTGTTTTATTAAAAGAGTATTTATCACAATGCCTATTTTACATAAAATGATTCACTTTTCGCTTTATACTATAACAGCATTAATTTTCGATTAAAACGGCATAAATTTTTTCTCAGTATGTACACAGTAATATTGTTATGTATAGTAGAATTGCTATGTAAATAGCAATATTTACATCGGGAAAAAAATATTATAAAAATTGTCATGTGGGATAGAAAAATGACCAGAGACTGTTCTTAATAGATAGATAGACTTTTGGATACATAAAAATTACCATACTTTACAGTCAAATTTGTTGTGTGTATAGGATTATTATGACTACTATCTGACAATATTTACTGTAGAGTATGCTAATTTTTAACGAAGTGTCCAGCCTGTGGCTACGTTTCCATTCCAGATGGCAATTTTTACCATATTTTTTTCTTAATGTACTATGTTTTATAGTAAAAATCGTCACAGGTTGAGTATATCTTACTGTTCCTACAAATCATAGTAATTTTTACTATAACAGTTCTTCTTTGAGTGTATTGAAAACTGCTAATGGGGTATTAATGTAGGCTATCGATTTAAATTTGCAGCGGAGCAGTAGAGCGTCACCGTGCACGAATCTAAGTAAATCGACGATAAGCAGTGCGGCGACGAACAATCACAGTGTAACGCCTTTGAGCGGAGGTAACAGCGGCACGCCGATGAGTGCGGCAACAACGACGTGCGTCTCGACGGTGACGAACACTGTAACGACGGCCAACTCGATAGCCCACAGGGACGTTATGTCCTGTAGTCTGCCTGGGCGAAATAGCAACAATTCGCCCAGGGGCCACAGTCCTACTCGAGAACGAGATAGCTATAGGTACGGTTTATTTTATTATATGACTCCATAAATATTTTAAGGTCCGTGGGTAATTTAAATGTTTTACTAACGGATGACGATATTGCAGTAGTAATGTAAGCAGCCTCAGTAGAAGCAGTATAACACCGGTTAGCGTGCCAAACACCTCCTCCCCGGCCAATTCTAGTCTACCTGCGTATTCAAAAGCTCCAGGGTGGATCGGGTAAGGACTCATATTTGTTGCAACGTTTGTGTGATTCGTTTTATGAAGGAATTTGTCAATGACCGGATTTTTTTCTTTTTAGCAGCAACACATCGTCACAATTGTCACCGGCGACGGCAACGTCAGTGCCACGACCAACTCCACCGCCGGTGTCGCTGGGCCTGCACTCGTTCCCGCCGCCGATGTTTGCCACGCCATTGCCTCCACCAGTATCGAGCTCGAGTCCGCACACTTCCCTGCCTTCGCTTCCTCCACCCACCTCAAATCCAAATCCATTCTCTGCGGAATCGCTGTTCCAAACTAGTAAGTTATTTAGATGTCTTGATGCATTCAAAATCCAATAATAGAGGGCAAACGTTTTTATATTTTTAGAATACGATATTTTTTAAAATTAATATAAATCGTAGTTTCGCTACTTTGTGTGTAAATTTTTAGATTACACTTGTACGCGCTTGTGAATCACGTTTCTTTCCAACAAAGATAAGGCGCACAAGCTACTGACTCATTATCAATGAGTGGCAATGAAGTGAAAAAAGAAAATTAAGAATAATGAATAGTTTATTAATCAACGTTTACACGCAGAAATGTTTGCCCATCTAATAAAATAGATAATTACACAATATCTAATTTTACTAATTATGTAATATCTTTTAATAGAATCAAAAATAGGGGTGAGCCATGTACCAGGTCAGACGGACCTGTTACGTCGCGAACTGGACAATCGATTTTTGGCCTCCCAAGATAGGAACGTAAATAATCCATTAGGACCACCGCCGTACCTCAGAACGGAGATGCACCACCATCAGCATCAACACACTCACGTTCATCAACATACGACGCCAATACTACCACCTCCAACGGCACCTACGCTCTTTCCGCCGCCTATTGTGAGTGTTAAACAGAATTAAAATACAATTATTCAGAGAATTAGATTCTAATATAAATATTCCTTTGACAGTTCAAGGACATTCCAAAGCTGGGAGGAGTGGAATCTCCATTTTTTCGGGGGAATCTCAATCTCGGCAATTATTCGGGCTTCAGTCCTGGACTTCTTCATCCTGGTCTAGGGCCACCGTCTACACCCTTCGTACCTCCAACCCATGTCACGTCGTATGCGCCTACGGTAATTAATTATAATTTATCTTGTAAATGTAATAGGCATTATTAAAGAAATGTATATTTAACGTTGAATTAAACTTACAGAAGACTGGAAAATGGAATGCGATGCATGTGCGGATAGCATGGGAGATATACCTTCATCAGCAGAAGCAGCAGGCGGAAGCAAAAGCTGGAGGCGTCAATACCAAAACAGAAATGCTTCGACCACCGGGTCACCTTTTTCAAACGGGACCGGCAACTGCTTTGGGCATGAGTGCTCCTCAACTGGCACCGCCATTCTCAACGCCTCTTCAAACACATCCTCCAGGTCCGCCGGTGTCGCACGCTGTTGGCTTCCTTTCTGCACCCTCTTCACATTTAGGTAAGCATTCTCATTATGGAGAAAACAAAACTTTCATAAATTATGATTTTAACATAAAATTTCGTTTAGGAGCAGGAATGTCGCCGTTCGGAAGGTATCCGCCAAGTTTCGCAGCTACCAATCCGAACTTCCCAGGTCTTTCAGGATTTCCATCGGCACGAGATATGCCACCTTTAGGAGGAATTAGTTCAGTTCACGATCCTTGGAGAGGGTACGTCGATCAAATAATTTCTGAAAAACTACCGCGTCAACTATCATCAAAACAAAGTGATAACTTTTTTCTTCTTCTTAGGTTGCAAAGGGCTACGGGTGGATTTCCACCGACAACGGTGGCCTGGAGTCTAAAACCAGAACCGCCGACGATCGACACGAGGCGAGCAGAAATGGAGGAGCGCGAGCGAGAGCGTGAACGTGAACGAGAGCGCGAGCGAGAGCGCGAAAGGGAGCGAGAGCGTGAACGCGAAAGGGAACGCATAAGGCGAGAACGAGAACGAGAGCGCGAAAAGGAGGAGCAACGCGAGCGAGAGCGAAGGGAGCGTGAAAAAGAAGAAAAGCGGAAGCAGCAAGAGGCGGCCGAGCGAGAGCGAGAAAGACGAGAGAAAGAACGACGAGAACTCGAGAGGCGAGAGATGGAGCGCGAACGGCTAATACAGCAGCACCATCAGCAGCAGCAACAGCAGCAGCAACAGATGCAGAGCAGACAACAGGCACATGTCGTTGTCAGGGATAGATCGCCCTTAAGGAATGGAGCAAATCCCATGGACCCCACGTCTATGGTCAGGGTGAAAGAGGAACCGCGGAGTAAGGATGACGACGTCGTCATGTTGACGAGGCCACCGCAAGGACCTGCTCCGCAGCCTTCTGCCATGCCGGATCCAAGGTTGGAACATAACTTCCACTACACCTTCCATACATATTTTTCATAAAACAGTTACAGTTAAATGCTAGAAAAGAAAAACCAATAAAATTGATGTCTTGTATTTTAATTGCAGGGAAAAGTATGAACTTCGCAATGACCGTGTAGACTTACAGAATATCCTGCACGACACTGAAAAATGGATAAGGTTTGCAATAAAATTTAACATTTGAATCACAACACGTGTGTTGAAAATTTTCGAATAAATCGCTTACGTTTTCTTCGATATTTGCAGGTATCATCACCCTCACTCCTATCTGCCAAGTCGGCATCCGCATACGGTGCCACCTCCGCACACGATGAGCCGAACGATGCCAGGGCTGCCGGCTCTATCGCACCCCATGCAACACTTTGCGCCGTCGTCAGCGGCCCCGCCGGCCGCGGCTGGCCAACCACCAACGGGGCCACCGCCCGCCTGGCCGAGCGATCCTTTCCGCGATCCCTACCGGTACGACCCGCTGCAGGGGCTACGCTTCAATCCCCTGATGGCGGCCTACCGGGCCGAAGAGGAGGAGCGCGCCAAATTATACGCTGGCTACGCGCCGCCGCCCCCGGCGGTCGGTAGTCTCCGGGCCAAGGATCCGAGCCCTGGACCCCTAAGCAACCTGCACATGCATCACAGGGCGGGCCCGGGTCCCGGTGCGCCTGGCCCCGTGCCGACCGGCCAACCTCAGGTCCGCCAACTCGAGACGATGGTACACAACGCCGCGGACATGCACAAAAAGGAGGACACCTCGCAGTCGCGATGATGCTGCCGGGGACAGAAGTGAAGCAGCGAGCCTTGATAGATGGAAACGTCGGTGCGCACGCCGCGTTACAAATGCGCGACATTGTACATAGGGAACTATTATATATATATATATTGCTGATATTTATAGAGATTATGAGTGAGAGTGACAGGTGAGAGAGAAAGCGAGCGAATTGTGCGGTATACTTTTAATCCGATACGTGTGTTGTGATCGTGGAAAACTGTGTTGACGCTAAAACGCTGTGACGAGGAGCTAAACATTCGGAGAGGAGAGACGATGGATGAGAAAGCGAGAAGCACATCGTTCTTAAAGCTGATAGAGCGCTCAATTGAGCGCATTCCTTTTGGTGCAAGTATGAAACGAGTCGCATTCGACGTTTAATTTTCTCCTTTAGTTAAAGATTCGGAAACCTTTCCATTGCTCCTGAAAACTGTTCTAATAATTTACATTCGTTGTTCTGTTATTCTTTGTTCTGTAGATAGTGTGTAGATTCAACAATTGCAGTTGTGTTTCATAAAAGGTTCTGGTGAAAATTTTTTTAGAGCAAATGTCTACCTTTTTTCACGCATTTGTGATATTTTTATTAATGGGTGCTACGTTAATGAAAGTTGATCATTAATTTTTAATAAATCGTGACCTAAATATAAATTATGGAACAAAATCTAATTTTTCATTTGCATATTATTTTGCCATATGCTCCAAGTTTGAAGGTACTTTGTAAATAAAAAAGTAGATATTTGATTTTTATCAGTGTACCATCAAATTTTCTAAATTTAATTTTTTTGTTTTCTCTGTCAACGTTAGTTACTTTCTTTAAAAGTCTCTTGAAGTTAGTAACTACAAAAAAATGTATTTTACTTGTATAGAAACTGATTTTAATCAATTGTTGAGGGATAGTGTAATCGGCTTTTTTAATTTGAATGAATTTAATTGTAGGTAGTAAAATATTTTACTTGCAATTAAAAAAATTGTCTTTTAAATATCAAATCGATATTTATTAACATTTAATGTTTACCTATTTTGTCGAACATTATGGATAGTTAAGTATTTTATCGCAAAGTGATATATTAGCTTTACAATCAGTTCCATGGGACTATAAATTATTTTGAAAATCTTATAGTCTTAAAACGATCCCTATGTATAAATAATTAATTATAAATAAACAAAATCAAGGGATCGACTGACTGTTAATTTAATAAATCTAGGAGACGCCTACCCGGTTGAACGTTTGTTACTAGAAATGAAAATTCGTCGAATGTGACTTGTTTTATGCGGACGCCAAAAAGTTCGTTAAATTTTATTGTAATTGACTATAAACATGTGATTTCCTAAACGTTTGAGTTGCTTCCTTCGTTTTCTTTAATAAAGAAAAATTACCAAATAAATGTCTCTTCAATGATTTAAAAAACGAAAAGCATTTAAAAGTGATTGCACTGCGCTAATCTTGAGGTAGTTTAGAAATTAAAAAAAAGAAAGAACGTGTATAAAAAGTGTACGTGATATTTTTCGTCTTTCATTTCGTTATCAGTAACCGAATGAAAAAGGAAATTCGAAACTTCGAATTTATTGATTTGTCTCTCTCAAAGCTAGGACAATTCCGAAAGGCTGAATGAAGCAACTAGCAAACGAGTCGTCGAACGAAAAAAAGACTTGATAGAATGTCCGCCACTGATAAAACAGATAAAAAAGAAGCTACTTACGTGCGGATAAACGCGAGGAAAAAAATTAGAAAAATACAGTGCAAAGAAAAATAAACGGAACGACTCTCGTTGTCCGGCAGCGATGCTCCGCTATGAAAAAAAATGAAAACAACTGTTTTTGTCTGTCTATAGCGATTAATAAACTTTATTCGTAAACGATGATAACTATCTGCGTACAGTTATAAATATCGTGTGTAATATTAATTAATTAAACGTAGCGAAAAAAGAAACAAGAGTCAGGGAGATAAAAAAGAGGAAGCAGCCGGAGATGCACTGCGCGAAGAGATTTTTTGCGGTCGAAGGGAAAGGGGAGCGCGAAATTGATATCCGACCGAGCGGAGGGTGTAGAAAATCGATTAAAAAAAGTTAGCGAACTCTCGTCGATAAAACGGCCGACGAGAGCAGTGAGAGCGAATGCGCGCGAGAATGTCGGGACGAGACTGATGAGAAAGTTATAAAAAAACGAGCGAGTTTTATTTAATTATTTATTTATTGCCAGGCATCGAAAGGCGACTGATCGAATCTCCTTACGTACCCAATTGTCACCGACGCTTCTAGACAATTTTCATTGAGTTGCTCTTATTTTTCTTGAGAATTTGTAAATCATATTAGTAGGCCAATTTTTGCGTTGCGCCGCATTCGGCAGGACTTTCAATATTAGTCGAGGCGCGAGGTCGGGAAGGCCGAGAGATGGGAGTATAATCAGAGGAGGCGAGCCGCGGGCGATCGAACGTGTACCACCGACGAGAAGCTCCGGACGATTTCCTGTGATATATTTAAAAGCAAAACGGACGAGGCGGTTTGCTGCTACGTGTAGGCGAAGCCGACCCCCCTTTGAGTTTTGGGGAGGGTCGCGCTTTATTTGCTCTTCGATCGCTCGGACTCGGGAACGAATGGAATCCGACGAAACTGCCTTTGACTGGTCGACGGGCTTCGGCCACTCGTGAAAGCTTGCGACAATTCAGACATTGGCGCTCGATTACGTCAATTGATTCGCGATTCAAAAAAGCTCCTGTACAACTTTGGTACCTGGTTTTTCGTTGATCTGCGAGCGAATGACGGGCTGGACGGGTAGCTTCGTTGAGGGAAAAAAATTTATATATTTCATGTACAAATTATATATAATTAGCTGAACATTCGCGACCCCAAGCGCCTTTAGGGGAAAGCATTGATGAACTAGTAGTATTTACATTGTAAATACAGGTGATAGTCGTACTTTGATTAAACTGTCCTAGTATTGATGTACTCCGGTCGGGGAAGCGAATTACACAAATTATACACGATCATGTATGAATTTTGACTTTCGAGTATGCGTAATTGTATATAAACTAAATGTAATTATATAAATTTTCTTTCCTAGGCGACGTAGAAAATACACGTATATTTAAAAAGAAAACATGAATTACTGTGACATGTAATTGTTCATTTGACTAAAGCGAGTTTCGTAACCGGAAAGTAGGCGATTCCGTTTGATCGCTTGAAATTGCAAAAAACGAAAGGGAAGTAATAGCGAGAATTTTGGACGTAATTGAATGCTAATTTTCTCGGTGCGATTCTATCTCAGTTCCTCTGACTTTGGCCCTTTGATTCACGTATTCGGACGACATTTAACCGGAAAAAATTCTTCTTGCGCGTGCCATCGTCAACAGGCGCTTAAAAAAACGCAGTAACTCGGATAATTCCTTTGATTTTTCGCTCCCCGTTTTCTCCGCCTCGTCGGGAGAAAAGAAACAAAATTTTTTTGCGCTTGTACAGTTTGCGCGAGCGACGAGAGAATGAGAGTGAGAGAGAATTTAACGAAAGAATGCAAAAAAGGAACGGGGAGCGAAGCAGTTGTTTATATTGTTTTTCACAACGATTATGCGAACCGAACAATGTGCGTCATTCGAAGAAGTGTAGATATTTTTCATCGATGCAGCTGAGAGGATTGCGAAGTGAAACGTTTAGAGTAAAATGATGAATCGACGGGGGAAATGAATTGCAGTGCGATGCAATGGTTCTGTTTTTGTAGATAACGAGAGGATGCGACAAAGTATAGAGGAAGTTTTGTGTGAATAGGTTTTTTCTAAAAATCGATGATTCTTTGTAAAAGGGTCGAATAATCATAGTTTCTATCAAAGTAGCAGCTCAATGTCTTTTGTATGATACCTTTCCTCGAATGTTTTCCAATACGTTATGTTTAAGTTTTTCTTTTTGTAAATAATGAAGCTGATTAGAAATGAGTCAAGTTTACAAATTTATTTCTTGTCACGATAAGTTCACTTTAATTAATCTAACAAAAATTACAATTTCACCCAATCTTTCATACACTAATGACCACATATTTCCTGGCTTTTCATAATTAGATAGATATATTTTCTTTTACCTTATTCAAAAGTATCTAAATTAAAATATACACATGAGAAATCCTTTAACTAAAACTAAAAGAAGAAAAGTACTATTGTTAAGTTTGTTTTTAGATAATATTAAGACAATATTCCCTATTTTTTCTAAACATACTTTAACAAACATTAGTGACTGTTGCAGAATAAAAATTGATTTTCATTGGACAATCACATTACAGAAAGTATAATAAAAATTTTCATCATTTGCAAAACAGCACACTTGATACTTGTGTATAAAAACAAAGAAAACGCATTTTTATTTTGGTATATATTTATATTGTAAAGTCGTGTTTTTTCAAATATTAATTAATAATGTGCCAACCAATAAGATCGGTAAGTGATCTTTGTTTTAATTAACTCAATGAATCTTTTTCATTTTAATTGTAGGCGGCTTTCGTTAGTTTGATACAAATACGATTTGTTTAAAAATTGCTTCTTTTGTCGTTATTCAATTGTAAAAATGATTAACGATATATACAAAATATTATGGAATAGTAAAATTACTATTAAGAAAAGTTGCTTTAAATGATTATTTTACAACTTAGATAAACAATGACTTACGTCAATAAAAGGTTATTTTTTTAATTTTCAAATAGATTTATTGCCTCCTTGTTAAGCTTATTTATCTCAACAACTCTGCATACCCGCTATTCGAATATAATTGACCGTCAATAATGCAATACGTTGAAATTTCATTGTTTATTACAAATGTAGCGCCTTTGGATAATTACTCATACGTGAATTAAAAGTCAAAAAGCTCGTCAAAAATCAAACTAACGAAAATCTCCCTGTATCGGCGCAAAATGCACGACTGAGAGGCTAAAGGCCCATCCTTCGCGCTTACACAACTCGAGCACTGTGAAAAATCCTCGTCGCAATTAGAGAAAATACATTCTTGTATAAAGAGGTAGTCGGCGAGAAATCGCATCAGTGGTATGTCATCGTCATTGCCATCGTTGGACGCTCGTTATCGCGAGCTGCTGGAGCTGGATCTTGTGTAGCGTCGATGTCGGTCTCGCCTCGAATTATTAACAGGCGATCTTGAGCGCGAACGAGGACGACGTCGCGGAGGCGGTCTTGGCGGACTGCGACCGCGTCGGTTCATCGGAGGCGAGCGACGTCGATAGCGCGGGGGTGAATTTCTGATTCCACCACCGCCTCCGCCTCCCCCACCTGCACCCCATCTACTCGGAGGTGGCCCTCGGCGGTTCATGATAGGCGACATTCGTCGAATGGGTGGAGGTCGTGCCTTTGGAGCTACTAGCACCGGAGCGGCTGTTATTTCTTGACCGTCAATTTGACCTGAAAAATATTGATTGTAAAAACTGATTCATGGAGTTTTAAGTATTTAATGTGATGACTTGAACCGTGTACCCACCTCCATCCATATGCTTCATGGCATTTTCTGCTTCATCCGCTGTTTCAAACTCAACATAAGCGAATCCTCGGCCATAATTCGGGTGCACTTTATCAATGGGATAGTCGACCAACTTTATATTGCCATATGTAGCAAAAATCTCTGTAATATGGTCTTTTGTAACATTACGTGTCAGATGACCAATATGAATTTTTGTTGGTCTAGGAATGGGTGATCTTTCTCTCCGCTTTCGACGAGGTGAAGGAGTCCTTTAAAATAAATAAATAAAATGATTAAATTGGTATTGTCATACAATTAATTTTTTACTCTTAAATGACTTATAAACTGTCAATATAATGTGAATATTAAATAGTATGACTTTAATCCCACAATAAAATGTTTATGCAGAGATAATATTAGTAAAAGAGAATAGCTTTTTGAGACATTTAGAGAAACATACCTTGATCTTGGTTTTGGTTTAGGCTTTTCGGGTACTGAATTAGTTTTCTTCCTTTCCCTCTCTCGCTCCCGTTCTCTTTCTCGTTCTCTTTCCCTGTCTCGATCCCTGTCTCTGTCCCTGTCACGTTCCCTTTCTCTTTCACGATCTCTTTCTCTATCCCTTTCACGATCACGTTCTCTTTCTCTTTCACGTTCTCTTTCCCTTTCTCTCTCCCTTTCCTTATCTCTCTCCTTTTCTCTGTCCCTTTCCTTCTCTTTATTATCATGACGTCTAGCATCGGCAGATTTGCTTCTGCTCCTCTTGCGGCCTCTGTCTCTGGAACTCCCAGAGGAGCTTCCAGAACTACTCGATGACGAGCTGGATGAAGAACTCGATCTGGAGCTGCCACTGCTGCTAGAACTCGAAGATCCAGAGCTGCTGTCCGAAGAGCTGCAAAACAAAACAGCTTGTTTACTGCTCTCATTCCGTCACTGACACTGTATCCCTAAATTATAAAGCTAACAAAAAGTTTCACCCCTTCTCTTATCAACCACAGTATACAAGAAAATGAAAAAAAGCAAAAGATAAGACGACAGTGTCGTTTTGTTTACACGTGTAAAACAAAAATGGCCATTCCAAACAAACTAGCCACAGGAGTGGAAGGGGAACCCTCGAAAAATTAACCTATTCAGCTGGGCGTCCTACGCGCCGTGGCCCCAGGAAACTCCTTTTTTTTTCACTGTATACACACACCTGCTGCCGCTGCTGGACGAGGATGCCGAGCGCTTCTTCCTCTCCCTGCGTTTGCTCTCTTTATCGCTCCCCTCGGAGTCGCTCTTGCCAGTGCTGTCTTTCCGGCTTCGTGCCCTGCAAAGTTTGGTTATTTTAGATGAACCGACGATTGGGACGTGCGCGCGCGGGCCTCGACGTCGGCGGAATTACGGGCCCGGGATGAAATTTTCAGAAATCTACTCACATGACTGATGAACGACGCCGCCCGACCGTCTAGCCGGCCCCCGGGTCAATTCCGGCGACTTTCTGCCTCGATGAGATCCGCGCGGTTGTGCGTGTTGAAATGCCGTGTGTATAAATATGGCGACCACGGCGCTAGAGTAGAGTCGCGGTCTCCGCCGCCTCTTTTCACTCTGCTCCGATCCGATGACTCGCCGCCATCCGCCAGGCTGGCCAACCTTGCGATCGCTAGAGGATGTCTGGATTAAGCTGCGCATTGTTGCCTGCACTGGACTGCACGTAATCGTTGAGCTTGAGTGGCTGAAATGTTTTTTTTTTTCAGATAAACTTACATTTAGTCCGTCAGTCAGATAGAATATTTTAAAAAAAAGGTTGCCACATTTTTATTTTTTTATTTTTACGTTTGTTAATAAATATATAACAGATTAAAAATTATAGCAACAGTCACGTCACAAGAACTTGATGTATCTATATTGTGCACAATTGTGACGTCACAAAGATTTTCGAAGTCTGTTATGTTGTTGCTAGTAATTATATTCCATTGAAAAAAGAAAAAAGATTTTGATTATTTTTTATTATTCTTTTAGACGGATACAATGAAAGCCAAAAGAATTTTTCATGAGCTCCTGCAAATTTTTGTTTCACAATTTTTTTAATTTTCATACTTATATAATGGACCTTGTCATTTAAATAATTTTTTTTAGAGGAAGATTCCTGGAAAAGATTTTAATAACATTTATTTACATATTAATAATGATAATTAATTTATTTATGCAATTTTGTTCAATTAAATTATATCAATAAATATTCATAAAAAAAATATGTTAAATTTTTCTTTTTCATCGCAGTAAAGAAGTATTGTAAATAAAGCAATTTCTCTGGCATCCACTACTTAGTATTGGAGCAGAAACTGTTGTGGGTGAGTTCGAAGAAAAAAAATGAATTATTGATCGAAAATGGTATCAGTAGACCGATTTAACTATGCAAGTATACTTTCGTTTTTCGTATCTAGGAAACGAAAGACTACCAGTAGCTACTTGTTTGTCCTATAACGATCTTTCTTTTGCAATTTAGGAAATTGAGCGGTAATTTAATCTTACCTTGGAGATTGAAAAGCGCGTGGAAAAACAAATAAAATATGAAAATGATAATTTTTGAAAAACAAATTTATTGTACTTAAAGTGTATGCTCATTAAATAAATCACTGAATTTTTATAATACATTGTGTTCTTTTTTAGTAAAAAAAATCACACCAAACAAAAATATCAGAAACTCTGTCACTCTTAATTTGAAAGAACTAAACAATAAAAAGATGTACTCAAGCCGTAACACTAACTACCGAGAAGTGTAATTATAAAAAGAAAGTCCATTTTATACAGTTTTCTTTGAAGCACTTTACTCCTTGCTGTATGCTGGTGAAGGAGGCATGAACGGAAAGTTATAATTTCACGTCATTTTATTTTCATAGAATAGTGACGATACGCAAAGTACCGAAATATATACGTATTTACATTGAAGTTTAGCGATAACGAGCATTCTGTACAAGTACACCAAATTACAAACACTACGTTCATCGCACCTTGTACAATTTGTTTATGTCGCTGTTTTAAATTTATTATTACTTTGTTCTCGACCTCTATCTCTCGACCACAGTTATCGAAGCTCTCTCAATGTTATAATTTGAAATATAATTTTTTTTAAAGATACATAGTACGGAAAAGATTGATTATAGTGAAAATATACACAATTACAAATTAATATCTCGGTTCGTTTCTTTTTTGGCACGGTTCATTATGCGAGAGTTGAACAAGTGCAAGATATTTTTAGTGATTTGGTCTTTATACCGGAGTTTTGGAATCTCGGAAGCTTCGATTATTGGTGAAAGTTTTCCGCATTTTTACTTATTATTTTATACATAAAAAAATTGGGAATCCATGATATTTAATATCTGCACATCGTAAGTTACTTTATGTAATTTATAGATATTTATGTATATGTATATATTACAAGTTTATATTCTCTTTTCAACAAAAAAAGTCATAATGTTTCATTTCGTTCGACTGCCAAAAAACTACATCTGTGGCAGTCGCGATTGTGTACTTTCGTATGGCTAAAGTTTGCCTGACTCCATTGAACACTCACACAAGTTCGCTTTACTCACGCATTCAATATTATCGGGTTAGTTTTCGGGGCACACATCAATAAAACCATCAACCACTGTCCATAACCAAAACGGGCAAAACCACACAAGAAATTTCGTTGGTCCGCCACGTTTTTATGTATAAATATTTGTTTTTCATTAAATAGTTGATTGAATATTAAAAATTTACTACACAATTAATTCACGATTATTTTACACAAAATTCGTTAATCTAGCTTCACGGTGACTTATCTCGCTTAAGTAACTCTGTTAGTGGACATCAGACATTTCATTTTCTTTTTTTTTATATTAATTTTCGATCACGCTTACATGCAGTTTGTTTTATTAATATGTAGAAAACAGACAAAAATTAAATGGGTTTGTCTCAAAATTTGTATACGTTATACATTCCAATTGATATAAACATTATACATTATACAATTTATAACAGTAATGATAGTAACTATCATTTGTTCTAAAAAATTTTGATTCTTTGATATCATGCACTTTGGAGTTTTGTACAAGAAATTAGTGAGCGTTAAATCAAAAAATAACGTATAAAATAATTTTTTATTACTAGGTTTCAAAAAAAAACCTTTCAAAATAAATAAATAGTAAAACAATGAGAGAAATAAAAGAGAAATAATTTTCTAATTCTAAAAATTTATATCCCCTTAATTTGTATTGTATATGCTAAAGTATACTCCCGGTGACAACTGCTTATAGTATTTGTGTGATGTTATGTTATAAGTTGTATACTGCAAACGTTACAATCTATACATAAATATATATATATATCTCACGCTGCTCTAAATTCGTCGCATTCTTTTCAAAAAGGAAAAAGTGTAATTAAAAAACGAGGTCTCAATAACAACACTGTATAAAAATCTAAACTGACCTTAACACGTATTTACTATTTTACTATAAAAACAAAATGAGGGGCACAACAAATATGCCTGCCGCAGCTTCCTGTCGAGTAAAAAGATTACAGTGCAACAGTTGGAATAACGAGAAGTCAAACGCGACCAGCTTATTACAGTTGCCAAAATATGTATTCTTCATGTAATACACCACTTTCCTTTATAAAAAATGTTCCAGAAACTCGGATCTATTAGTCACTGCATTCATTTACACATCCTCCGGTTTATTGCACATTTTCACCGAAAAGATTGGTTTTAAATATCCTGCATCAGCCTTCTTTTTTTGCTGAAAAAAAAAACACCCTAAGAGATCCAAAAAGATTGTCCTAATTGCATACATCGCCATTAGAAAAGTCATTGGCTTCTTATTGCACCTCTAACGAGTTACCACAAGAAAACAATCTTGTCATCTGGCAACTTATTCTAGTACTATCAGGACAATCCGTTTCCCCGATTTTACCGTACGACGAGTGGCGGTCCCTTCATCGCACTGTGCCGACAAACAATCGCTCGAGCGAACCGTTCGAATAGCGCGTGCAGATTCAGGAGAAGTAAAAATCGAGCCGCGTCAAACTTAGACGGAGACCTGACAGCCGTGGGCCTTGGCCTTGGCTTTGCTTGCAGCGGCCGCGGCGACGGTGCTCATTATGTCCTTGGCGTTGACGTGGAAAAGATTGGGCGAGTCGCGCCTCATCTCCCGCCATCCGCAGATGGGTGGGGAGACGTAACAGTTGCGCTATACGGATATCTCGTAGTTCATGTCATAGACACTGGCACGGTCAGGGGTGGGTGTCGTCGGCCGCTGGTTCGACGATCGCGAGTCGTTGGCTGGCAGCTGGGAGTTCGGCGCCGAGACCATCTCCATGGAGTCGGTCATCTCGAGGGCACGAACGAAGGACATCGGCCGGCGGCGATTATCGCCGGTGGAATTCACCGCCGGGCTCGTTGTCGCACCAGCTACCGAGGTCGGTGTCGTGGGCGTCACCATGCTTGTCTTGCGCTTCACCTGCGGCGATTGATGGGGTGGAAAGACCGGCACGCCGCCTCGCAGCACCGCGTGGTAGGCGGCACGTGGTGCGGCCGAGTACGACTGCTGAGTTGGGCTCGTCGGATTCGAGCGGTAGTAGTCGTACGGTAGAGGCGGTCGCTGAGATCCTGGTCCACCCTGTAAACATTTTTTTTACAGTTTGAGTTAATAATTATATGCTATTTCTTAATTGAATAATTATGTGTTATTTTTATTCGTAATTACAGATTTTAACAGTTAGATTTCCTGACTTTATTAAATGAAATTAATCAAGAATTTATTTATAAATTAAGTTAGCGAGAATAATTATATGGAATTTATTGTATTTAAATTTCCTTGAAAAAAAGAAAAAAAAACCGGCCTGATAAGTAATTCATTTATTAATTAAAGATACCTCGTTGATTCTATTTTTACGTAATCGTTACGGCCTTTAAGCCAATCGAGTTACTTGCTTTCCACGCGACGTGAGCTTCCAGCCTTGTCACAATGACACCCGATACCACTTCAACGTCACGGTACACACCGAGAGTGTGACGCGTAGGATATCAAAACCTGTCAGTCTCGTAATAATTTTATTACATTGTATTACAAAAATAACTACTTAATCGAGTAACGAACTTATTTACTTATTTCCAGATGTTACCGGTCTATTATTTCAAGTTTGATTGTTGGTGGATAAATAAATTCAAAAGTAGAAGTAGATGAAAGCGTAACTTATCCAAACAGGATTTTTTCAAGGATGTTTGTGTATCCTACATATTGTTATTTACAATTTATCGATAAATTATCGTACGCAGCTAAGTGTTTTTTACTATTTATGTTTGTTTACGCGAGAAAAGAAATCGCGATAATGTATATCTTGAATACTTGAAAATCAATTATTTCTAAAATAAAACTGCTGATAAAACCATTACTAATACTGCGCGTATTACGAAGTTGTTCAACTTAAAATGTGTCATTACACTTTTTTTCCTAAGAAAAATTTCCATTACTCATAACGGATTCACCCACTTATCAAATCAAATTCCTAAACAAAAACAAAAAAAAGAAATTGTACAATAATTTAATCCCGTAATAAAATTAAAAAGAAAGTACCAGATAAAGCTTGCAAATGAATACTACCGCTGAAAAACATTTTTTTTAGTTCCACCTAAATTTCTCCTTAAAAAACCATTCGGTTTATTTAACTAATTATTTAGTTTAATTAATCAAAATTTCAGTTAAATTGACGAAATATTTAACTAGATATTTTATTAATTCAATCAGTTACTTAGTTAAATCAGTAATAATATATTACATACCTAGCCCTGTATAATAATTATTGACCGAGACGAAGCAGAGGTAGACAAATATGTGATCTCGGACTTTTTTATTATACAGAATTAGGTATGTCTACTTTTTTCTGCTCCACGGAGCCGGAAAGCGACATCTTCTTCTCACGCACCGCCGGGAAGTTAGCACTTTCCAGCCGGAAGATAGAAAAATAATTTTGTACGGTAGTTTCAGCAAAACTCTTTAGTCGAATTTGTAAAGTATCTTCTTCAGTTTACGATAAAAGCTCCCCAACGAAATTTTTAAAAGGTCAAACTAAACGCTGACCATGTGAGCTTGGTGCTGGGCTGCCTGGTGGGCGGCGGCGAGCGCGGCGACGGTGGAGGTAGGCCCAGTGGGAGGGTAACCGCTGCCGGGCGAGTTGTCCTTCCAGGTGTAGACGCCGCGCTGGGGCGAGCCCGCGAGCTCGCGTATGTTGTCAACGGTGTTGTTGGTGCGGGCGTACGGGTGCTCGTTAGCCTGGCGCACGAGCTCGCTCTCGGATAGGAAGCGCCGCTGCGGGCTGTAGCCCGGCTGGGCGTTTTGGGCCTCGTAGTACTTGCCGGACTGCTGTTGCTGCTGCTGCTCGGACACGCCGATGAAGTCCGGCCGACGGACCTGCGTCGGGGTGCCCGGGTTCGATCTGAAACAGGAAAGGACGGATGTAATCGATCCCCATAGCACGAAGGGGAGGAGCTCATGGGTAGGGAGCTTTCACGTGGACAAGGGTTCTTTTTTTTTTCTTTTTTATATATATATATTACGTGGGGGCGAGAAATAAAGGCGCAGCGCTTGATGTAAGCTAAGCGCGGTGATGAAAATGTGTGCGACTCAAAAAGAAAAAAAGGTTGACTGACCTCTCAAGCGCACTGGCACTCTTTCGCCAGGAATGTGAAAGCTGCTTTGTTTACCGATCGCGTACTTAGTTTTCTGAATTAATTAAGCGCGATAAATTCAGTTGGTAATGCGAGCGCAGTATGCTACTTCCTTTTTTTTTTTGTTGCTTTTTAAAGTCCACGTTTTTCAGCGATAAAAGATCGGAGTTTTAATGGCAAGATGATTATTCGATCTTGAGCTGACTCGGCGTTTTTCTAATTATAGAGGCAAGATCGCCCCTGCGCTCAAGTAGCAGTGCTTGAGAGGCAATCGAGAAAAAGATCATACAATATATATATATAACTCGATACTTTGTTGCTTGAAAGCAGGAATTCCGTTACAGATATACGGAGTACGTTGATTCTAATTGAAACAGACATACGGGACTTAATTATCTGCTACTCTTCATATTGTACGAAAATTTTCATCATATTAATGCGTTTCTTACGATGAGTCGTTAGTGCTTCAATTTTAGTGCTTACTGCAATTAGTCATCGGAATTGGTTTCACAGAAATACTCCAATAAATTTTCACCGAACGCAATAATAAGCGTAAGTTCTTATACTTTTTTACAACAGTATTTATTTGCTAGATTAGAAAAAAAGTTAAAATGCTGTGTAAAATTAGTAAAATTCACATTTCATAAAGTAGATTTTAATCTACAGAAAAGTAGATCTGGACGTTTTGTAAAGCCGATTCTACCGAAAATTCGGAAAGTAAAATTAACTTCCAATTTCACAGTTAAATCAACTATTTTAAAAAGTGGAAGTTACTTATTATTTTTCTTTCGGTGTAGAAATTTTAGCTTCAATGCCGTACGAAAGAAGCTAAAATAAAGGAGACTGCGAACCAATTCCAATCTACTTAAGGAGCAATCGCAAAGTAGTCTGCATAAAAAAAGGTAAGAGAAGGAAAGTAAAGAAAGGGGAGTAAAACGTAGAAAAAGTACATATGCGAGAAAAATTGCATAACAAAGTTTAAAAAACGTTCGTTATAGCTATAATCATTCTTAGCGACTAGGTATGTTAAACAGTAAGAAGAAGGCGATGACAAAATGACGGAAAGGCGAGGTAAGCCGTAAAGTGACTACAAGGCCGATGATGAACGATGAATACTGGTGACACTTCTCGAATGGCCGATGACGAGGTCGCGCGAGCTCGCTACTTAATACAAGAATACAGTTATAAAAACGCAACAATACAAATGATATACAAATGTACGCGTAATAACATTAGAATCTCAAACGCAGTACAACAAGTGAATAAACAAATAAGTTCGATGCAAAAAGATATGTAAGCATTACAAATAAAAAATTAATTTTAAAGGGGAAGGCAGGAGGTGCGGATAAATCTCGATTGCCTTCGTTAGGAATTTTCATTAACAGAATTACTTTCGAGTAGATTGTGCAGTTAAAAATGTTTACACCTCATTCTAATGTGAAATTACATTTTAAGAGCCAAGTCGTTGGAAATCCGCAATATCATTTTTTATTATACCATGAAATTGAATTTTAAAAGAATGAACCATCTCTGAGTGTAATGGAATTATTCAAGAGTTAATTAAAAGTCAGTTGCCTGTATTAACTGCTTCTGCTTCTACGCGCAAAGTTTATATAATTCGTTTGAATATCAACATTCTTCTCTTAAAGTAGGCACGATTCATTTTTAATGAAGGTTTCCTTCAAATCTTAACCGAAAGAGTTCCAGTTTGTAAAGTTTCCTTATTTTTATATAAATTTTTGGCTCTTAAACATTGTGAATTTACGCGCGGTAATAAACACAAAACACGAAAGACTAGGAAATGAATTTTTTTTTCCTTAATGCGAAAAGAAGGCTCTGCGAAGGATCGAAATTATCGGCACCTTCCCCAAGCGACGTTCGCTCGAGCGTCTGAAATAAACGAAAGAAACGTCTAGAACCAAACTACTGTAAGAGTAAAAAAGAAAAAAAATTGGGAACAGAAAAATAAAATGTAAAATGAAAAGGCATCCTTTTGGCAAAAAAGGATAGTTCGTGTTTTACCTGCAGTAGGTCGCAACATGTGACTGGCCGAAAGCAGCTCCTTGCAGTTACCACCCCCTGCAGTGGGACACAAACTTATCTATATACCACATAATCTCCTCAAGATTTTTTACGTGCAAACTAACTTCCCTTGGCTAAAATCACGGTCCTCGCTCTTTCGACGCTTCTCCCTGACGTGTACACGCTTTACCCTCGGATTCAATTTATCACCGACGACGCGTGCCCATTTGCAGTGCAGTAAAGCCAAAAACGTTTACACTCAATTTTCCTATGCGACATTGACAAAAAAAAAAAAAAAAAAAGTGTGTGCAATAATTTGAGTGAAAATTAAAGAGTTGCGGCTTTATTAAAATAAATCGTAAGAGAAAATGACGAAGGCTATAAATAAAGGTCGACGAAGCGAAGTGGTTTCCGTTTAAAAATACACGAGGACCAAAGTAAAATTGGCCGTCGAGCTTTTCTTTATTACTCGTAAATTAAAGCGTACGAATAAAAAAGAAATTGAAAGCAAAGCGGTGTCGATTGTACCCGCGTGCTTAAAAATACACGGCATTATTGTTTCAGCGACGATGGGAGAAGCTCGAAAAACTCGACGCTTTTTTACACTACTGGTGGTGTACCGCGCCGAGCTCTCTAAGTCGCTCGCTTTTATTTGCGTTACTATACAGCTCTCTATTTGTATCGTGAAACGTGTGACAAAAAATTCACAGTGAAACAAAAACAAATGTGATTTGATTGAGAAAAAAAAATTCTGCTTTTTTTTTTCAAGAGACAGAAAGAAAGAAAGACAGAGAGTTCGTGAGTAAAGAACGTTGAATTGTTCGAGCAAAAAAAGAAACGTAACTAGAATCAGCCGTTACTCACAATTTTAGTCAAACTCGTTCGATCTCAACTAAAAGAAAAACAAATTATTCAATTTTTCTCATAAAAACTCAGTGCCACGTTCATCTTTGTGGTAAAATTGATTGATCGCATTTTATATATTAAAAAAAAAGAGATTGTTTTCGAGTTTTTTTTCGCTTCCTATTGTATGCACGTAACTGTGGTGTTTCGATAAGATTTGTTACTTCGAGACGTTTGAATAGCAGGTGCAACAAAAAAAATAAATAAAAAAAAGAAGGAATCTTTTAAAGTTAAGATACTGTATACAGTCGCCGACTGTTTTCCTCGCTCGGTGCTGCGGCTTCGGGCGTGAGAATAAACAGGGGAATAGAAAGACAGAGACAGATACAAAAGTGACAGCGTGAGCAAAGGTGTCATATACAAAGTTATGTTAGTAAGAATAAATATAGTAACAATAAATATATATAGTAAGTATATATATATACGGGCAGACGAGGGGGCGGATTACATAGGCTCACTCGGACTGTTAGATAAAAATGTTAATCGTATAGGCGCATTTCATTCATCTCTTTACACGATTACGGATGCAATAGGTAATATACAATACGTATACAAATATAAATTGTTGCTTGGAAATGCAAGAAGACCAACAGACAAAAAAAAAATATTGATAAAAAAGAGACTTTCACATTATCAGTTGAAACGAAGGAAAAATCGGTGCTCTCAATACCATCGCCGACGCATCAATGCCGTAAGGTACAAAAACAAAAAAAAATTTAATCGAAGAAAAAAAATGAGAAAAAAAGGAGCCAGTAGGTGTACAAGGTACCGTACAAAGAGTATAGATTCACTGCGCGCTTGAGGGACATCGACATACAAGAACATCGATACAATCGGTATATATCGGATTCGAGTGGATAATTGAATCTCCGATGGCTTGAGGGTCTTGCTGTACAGATGCGTGTGGTAATCCTAGACGGCCGAGGGTTGACGTACCTGCGAATGGGACTGGATATCGCCAGGGGCGTTGGCACGCCAATAGCCTTGATTCGCTGCTGCATCGTGGGACTCGCGCCGCCCTGGCGAGCGCCGCCCGGGCCCGTCGCCGGCGAGCCGCTCGACTCCGCCAGCGGATCCGGCGTGTGGCTCCTCGAGCCGTTTATCCCCCTGCAACATTTGTACCGGAAAAAAGGCACGACGCATCCGTCGAGATTAGTGCGATCGTCGAGGCGTGAGGAGCCTAATTGCCTACGGCGAGCAATCGAAGCCGACCGGGAATTCAAAGCACTGCCGTCATCGTATTACAATGCGAAGACGGACTCTGGGTGACGTCACTGCGACACTTGGCCGCCTAATAAGCTTTGTTTGTCGCTGCATTGATAAGAGGTGTCCGGCGAGGCTCTCAATTCCGTTTGTACATTTTTCTTTTTTTTTTACAGCTTTCAACGAAATTTTCCAATGCCGCCGTCGACGTTGAACTTTGTGAATGCACTTTACGATCAATATGCATAAAAGAAAGCGCGGCTAATACTTCTTTTCCAAGGCCTACATCTCAAATAATCAATACCGCAAGAACAAGTGGCCCGTTAATTTATTGCAGCTCTAATGTTTTACCGCGATTAAAATTAAAATTCAACTGGATCTTACGAAAATGGAGATAATTGGAAAAGCGAGACTTGAATTTGAAACTCTGTTAAATGATACTTCCGTGCGAAGTTAATTCGTACGTATTTTCGGGATTTTCTTGAAATTCTAGTAAAATCAATAGACGAGCTTTTAAAGCAACTTAGAGGATGCATTGATTTACGAAAACTATAATTTGAAGCGAATTATGCAACGACCTTTTGTGGCAAGTCGTAAAAATGAGAAATACAAAAGAACGTACACTGAAAAAAAATTGGTAATTTTTAGTAAATATTGACTTCAATAGTGCCTGTTAAATATTTCTTTGAATCAACTAAATATTTCTTGAAAACTAAATTTATTTATTTCTAAATAAATTTAGTACTTCCGAAAAATAATTAGTTGATTCAAAGAAATATTTGACAAGCATTATTGAAGCAAATATTTATTTGAAACTATTAAATTGTTCTCTCAGTGTAATATTCGTAGTTTGCAGATGAAAAAATAGTGATTCATTTTTAAAAATTGTAGAAAATTATTTGAATACCTAAAGCAAAAAATAAATTCTTATCTGTTAATTGAAGTTTTCTGATTAATTTTTGTCTTTTATAAATGTTTCTATTGCTGAACAATTATAATTTTTGTAAATGTGAAACTTAAATGAAGGTATACCTTGGCTTAGGATGCGGGCTGCCTCTGGGATAATGTGCGGGGTGTCGATGCTGTGACTGTGGAGGATGCCTGGGAGAATCGCTGTTCTCCACAGGTGGCAGGAAGAAGTTGTTTTTCGAACCGTGTCTCTGCAACGGCGGAGTTGGTTCGCAGTCTGCTGATTGCGAAGCAGTGGGCTCCATGTCTGTATCGGAGCCATCTCTACCGGGCGATAACTAAAATTTCCACATAAACAAAAAAAGAAACAAAATGACGCTGTTCAGTCGGCGGGTAAATGGAAATGGCTTCAAACAATACTTATCATTTAATATAATACACTGATTAATATAATTTAGTTACCACAGTCAGTCAGAAAGGAGCGAGGATTTTTGGCGAGTGTGAAAAATAATTTCAGGAGTGTGGAGGGGAAGTGCTGTTGCGAAGTCCGTTGATTATACTGAGTACGTCTTCATCGAAGGAGTGGTGAACGTTACCTTGGTGTCGTTGGTGCTCCGAGGTTTAGACTTAAAAGCGCAGATGTTATGAGTATGATATTTCAAAATTCGCATGCGCGTTAATTGCACCCATCTGTACTTTTAAGAAACATCGAGAACTGTCAAAAAAGTCATACAACTTAAGCTGCTCTACGGATGCGCGAAGCGCCAAAAGCACACGCTACTGTGCGAAAAAATCATCGGGGGATCGATAGTCCTAAGTAAGCGAGATGCCACTAGCTCTTACCTTATTATAAGCATTTGAACTGGCATTTCTAACACCATTGCTGCTATCCATGTAGGTTTTTACCTGGTTCTCGCTGTCTATCGTTGAGATTTCGGAAGTGCAAGGTCCGCGTCGTTTTCCTGAATACTTTTCAGGCTTGATTAAGCTAAAAAACATTGTTAAAGGTCCGTTAATAGTCAAAACTTGTGAGAGTACAAAAGACTCAAATGAAAGATGTACTATAAAAGAAACATTATATGTTTTAGGTAGAGAATTATTTAGAAAAATCGAATCACTACCTCGGATATTGAGGTCCGAATTGTGTGTAGCAACAGTTGTGCAGGCAACCTCTCGAAAAAGGATTGTAACCGCCATTGAATTTTCCTGTTACTTGTTCATTCGTCGTGCGGCCTCGTGAGACCAACACTATGTGAAAGACTGTTAATCCAAAAATTGGAATGAAAAGGAGCGTCACTACTCCCATAAGCACCATACTAATCAAGTGGTTAAGGAAATACAGTAAAAAAATACAATGAAAACAAACACTAGTAATGATATTTTGATGTTTGTGAAAGGATACGCTATAATGGTTTGAACTTCGCCAAGCTTCTGCTTGTGCTCCAAAACGAAGTACAGGCACAATCCAAATATACTGAGCATGTGCATACTCAGCGACAAAAGGAAGAAAAAGAAGAAACGATAGTTTCTCCTTCCAATACAGTTATTTACCCATGGACAATGATGATCAAAGGTCTAAAAGAAAAGCGGTGATAAATAAATAATTAATTTGCATAAGACAAAAAAAGAAACTGAAATAATAAATAACATACTTCAATGCAGTGATTGCAGACACTACAGTGCGAACATCTTGGTGGACGATACAGCTTGCATGTAACACACCATTTCATACGCACTGTGATACCATTAATTTCAACATTCCTGTACAAGGGTGCTCTGAAATCGTCTTCTCTCTCTTCATCTGGAGGAGCTGTTGATGTTTATAAACGTAATAATTAGTTCTTATTGATTATATAATAATAACTGAATTATAGGAAAAAAGTAAAATGATTTAAGTGTTATTTAAAAAATTTGCAATACTCATTCGTCAAAAAACTTGCACATTTTTCTACAGACCCTTAAAAATTAATCCATGAATTCTCATAGATTTTTTCAAATATTTACCTTTGGGAATTACTCCAGGATCCATGAAAGTTGCTAATGTGAAGTTTGCCAGTACAAAGAAGGTGATGACACCCTGCAGTGCTGGCACCCATGGATATCGAGAAACATAATACTGACATCTGAAACAAACAATTAGATTAATAGGTATTTTATGGTATATAAAACATTAATTGAAGCTTCAATAATATTGGGGGACAAAAATAATTAAAATTAATCAATATTAAATAATTGCTAAAAGAAAACTTAATGAGACTGTAAATATCTAGTTTAATGTTTTTAATAATAATTTTTTTTAATTTTCAAATGGTACTTGGAACTCACTATTTATAATACATATGAATGTTTGACCAGCGGCTTTCTTTTACCAGCATATTAAAGGTATAGCTGACAAAAACCCCTTGACACTGACTCATTCAAACCCATAATACTAACATCATGAGCAACACTTTCACTAATCAAAACTAATTTTCTTTCCAACTCATACCCTCATAACTTCAAACATTTACGTACAAAATAGACTTTTTTTATTACACTGAGTAAGAGGAAACAAAATTATGCACATTTTTTAGGCATGACAAAATAGGTACTAAAAGCAACCAGTATTTTTGTACTCACAAAGATGCAAACGCATCCGAGAAAAGATAATTTTTACACAAGGTTATGTCATTTCAAAAACTAAAAGGTCACTTAATAATTATCTATTAGACTATATTAACCCACCCTGAAAATACATTTAAAATATTCTACGCACTAAAACGCATTAACCAAACGACTAATTTTTTTCCTCTACCAACCAAGGAAATTATTCCACATAAGTTTGCGAGTAAAAAAAACTCATCTCCAGCTTCGCTGCGAGCACTCCACAATTTCATCAGACTCGCACCTCCGACAAAGCTGCCAAAAGCACTAACCAAAAATAAGAAGGACAGACAAGACCGAACGAAATAAAAGAAGGAAGCGCAAAATAACTCACGGGAAGTAGAAAAAGAGGGTGGTCGTGCTGAGAAGCAGGGCCCAGGCGAAGGTGGCCGGCAGATACTTGGTCTTCGATTCGCATTTCGGCATCCTGCACGCTGCGCCCCGGCGAGTGAGCTCGAGTCAGGTCGTCCGTGTAGCTGGCAGTCCGGCGCGGCGTCTCCCGGTGCTCGGGGCACCACTCGCTTATCGCACACACGCGCACAGCAGAGCTCGGGCTCGTCCGCCCGCGGCGCGCCGCCACCACCACTACTAGCAGCCTCGGCGGCAATGATTTCTGCTGGGAGGAAACATGGCCGCGTCCATTGATAGCGCGCGCGTTGCCCGTGCACACTGCACACTCCTCGCGGGTACCCCCGAGAGTCTCTGGCCGTCGCGCGCCTGCTTCCGTCCGGGGGGGAGGCGGGGAGTCGTGGGTAGGGAGTCGCGCGCGGAGCCGACGGCGATGCCTCTCTCCTTGCCGGGAGGACTCAGCAGCGGTGCTCCTGGCGATGGCGCGTGCAGCCCGCCTCCATATCGCGCCAGTCAGCCTCCTGCACCGCTCGCCGAGAGCATCCGACGGCCGAGGACAGCTGCGAGCCAGGCGTTACCCTCGACGCGGGGCTTCTTCCGGAGTGGCTGCGCTCCGTCCGCTCAGTGGTCGGCCTTCTGCTCCTCGTTTCTCGAGGCTCGGTGCTCCGAGCACGGGAGGATCGACACCTCGGGCTGCAGCGGGGCTTGATACGCGCACGCGACGCACGCCAGAACGGATACACCTCGGCACTGCCGTATTATACTTTCGCGCGGAGACCAGACCAGACTCGCTCGCGCCTCCGTGCGGCGTAGCTCTGTCCCGCTCGCGCGCCGAGCGCCAGCGCGGCCCGGGAGGGGACGGGAGAAGCGAGCGAGCGCCTGGCGCCGTCCTTCTCGCTCCGCCGAGGTCGCGACCCTTTTACGCTTGGCCCTTCGTCGCCTTTCGTCGCGGCGATCGCGCGAGAATTTATGCGATGGCAATCTTCGCGTCGGCGAAACGCTGATCGAGGCGAGATGAGTCTTGGGGGTGGTTATGTATGTATCAAGTGGGAGGACGATGAGCGACGAGTCCGGTGAGGAAGGTTGCGGGAGTGCGGAAGGGGCGAGGCCGCGCAGACTGGCGTTTTACTTTTTTTCAGCAAGTCCCTTCAGTTTTCAGGGACTCTTGTATAATGCGGGCGGTTGGATAGGGACGAGGCAGCTGTTGGGCCTAGAAACTGGCAGGGCGTGGAGCTTTAATTTTTAGTTTAAAGCTTAAATGATATGCGAGTCGTGAATTGGTACTTGCATTTTTATATTAAGTCTTGTTTTCAATGAGTACGCGCTATACCTAACCTCAAATTATCATGGTTTCCAACAATTGGACATCATGAATGAAAGTTATATTTATCGTCTGGTTGTGAGTGTAAAAATTGTGAATTTTCATAAAAATGTTAACTTGGAATATTTATTGAAAACTGTTTAAATTAGGATCCTCGAATGCGAAAGCTGCAAGAAATTTGAAATATTTTGAAAAAAGCTTCCTTTCAGTGGTCGCTGTTGGTTGAATTCACGTTAATTATCTTCGAATCAACCAATGACATACATTATTACGTCGTCAGCAGCAGAAGCAGCAAAGAGCAAGGCATGTAGGGATAGATCCTAACCTCCCAAGTGGAGGCTTAGTTCTGTATATGAGATTACCCGGGAAAGAAGAAAAACGTAAAAAATCATTTTGTAACAAAATAATATGATAATTAGCAATAATAATGAAGAGTATAGAAATCGATGATGTAAAAACAACATCCGACGTTCATAGAATTTTTGCAGAAAAATGTATATTTAGTGGGTATTCGGTGGCACTTGCAACTTTTGTAGCTGGTAAGAAATTTTTTATTCATAAATTAATTTTTTGAAAGAAGTAAGATTTTCAAAAATGTTATTTTGAAGTACCCATACGATTTATTTTTTAGGTGTTGGAGCTGTTACATGGACAGCGAACAATGCCAAAATTCTCACACGATTTCAAAAGGAATATAAAGTATTCTTTGGTACTATTGGTACTATAGTACTATCTTATCATACTTCGTTGTACGCTAAATATAGGTGTCAAAAAAGTATAGCAAAAGAGCTTGAGGAACGAAATTTAGAACATTTATTAAAAGGAATAGAGCTCTGAAAAATAATAAAGATAAAAATGTCTTGTATATTAAAGAAAATTTTACCATTTGTAAAAAACAGTTTACTTGATAGAAAACAAAATTTACAGAAGAAAGTTCAATTTACAGTTTCAAGATTAAGATATGAAGATTCATATTTTATGGTAGAGGAGGAAAAAGAATTAGATAATTCCGAGTATAACGAAATATCAAATGAATACCTAGGTTTTATAGCTAAAGGACATCGAACTTTCATTATTCAGCCATATATAAAATGGGGTAAAGATAAAAAGCTTAATACTAATAAAGAACTGCAGCTTGCTGAAGCAGTTGCTTTAGTTGAAACATTACCTCATTGGACAGTTGTTGATAAGATGTGGGTACCACTGTTGAGTTTAGAAAGAAAACAGTTATTTGGTACCGGAAATCTTGAAAATATTAAAACAAGGTTAAAATGTAGTAGGAGTGTAACTGCTATTTTTATTAGTACAAATACATTGAAACATGTACAGATTTTAGAACTTGAAAAGATATTCGGTTTACCTGTTTATGACAGGTATTCCCTTGTTATACACATATTTAGATGTCATGCTAAAAGTCCTGAAGCTAAACTTCAAGTAGCATTAGCTGAACTTCCATATATTTATAAAAAAATGAGTGAATTATGTGGTCAAATAAATTTATTAGAAAAACGTAGATTGTATTTGCAAGCGAGAGAAGGCAAACTTAGATCAGCACTGACAAAGCTAAAGCAACATCGAGCAAGTATTCGTAATAAAAGGAAAAATATAGGATTTGCAACTATTGCTATTGTTGGTTATACTAATGCTGGGAAAACATCTTTAATCAAAGGTAGTACTGATCTAATATAAAAATAAAATAATAAACATAAAAATCTAATTATCATTTTAAACTGTTACAGCATTAACTGGTGATGAAGTTTTGCAACCAAAAAATCATTTATTTGCCACCCTTGATACAACTGCACATGAAGGATTTTTGCCTTGTAAAATGAAAGTTCTTTACATTGATACTATTGGTTTTATTCAAGATGTTCCTGAGACACTAATAGAGCCATTTTTAGCTACTTTAGAAGATGCCATGATAGCTGTAAGATATATGCCTCTTGATGAAATTATATTTTAACAAAATATCTTTATATCTGTCTAGGTTTAATTTTATAAAATAATTTTCAGGATGTTATAGTACATGTCTATGATGCTAGTCACCCAGACAGAGAAGCACAAATTCAACATGTGAGAAAAACATTGCAATTGATAAGCGATGGTGACAGACCATTAATTGAAGTTGCCAACAAATCTGATTTGGTTGAACGAGAAAATCTTCCAGAAAATGCATTGTGCATTTCAGCTACAAAAACTAATGGTAATCATTTAATTTCGCTATAAATAAAATTAAATTTTGTTTAAAATCAAATAACTAATTGAATGTCTTTTCAATTCAATTTGAAATAGGTATAGATGCTTTAAGGCATGACATAGAAAAACTGATTCTATCACAATCTGGAAGAAAAATAGTAAAAGTTAGGGTAGAATCAGGAAGTGATGCTTCAGCATGGCTGTATAAAGAAACCACAGTTGTCAATGCAGACGCGGATCCTGAGAATCCGCAGTTTATGTTTCTTGACGTTATTATGACCGACAACATTATGTACAAATTTAAACGCTATTTGAGGGAGTGAGACCGTGCAATTTTTGCCACAGACTTTTATAAATAGTCATTTATCACTGTAAATACTTACATTGTAAATGTGTAGAGGGAACGCAAATATTCTAACATCGATTGTTTATGTAAAGAAAATAAATGTGCTGAAAATACAAATGAATTTCTTACAGAAACAATTTAAACAAATTTGCTAGATTCTGTATCTCGGACAAATGTAGTCTTAGGCGCACGCTTGAATGTAGCCAACTCCGCGCCAACAAACCGACGACTCTGCGTACACACTTCCAAATTGCGTTAAAACAAAATGTAGAAGTAAACTAGTTTTGTAGAACAAGCGAGAGTAATGCGCGGAATAATGGGGCGAGCGCACATCGGAATTCACGGAGCGGGAGAATCGGTAACAAGCTGGCAAGCAAGAAAACGAAAGCAAAGACCGAGAGCGAGATTTCGCGCTATCAGGGAGGCATTGTTCGCGGTTAGAGGGAGACGCCGCGGAGTGCAGGAGTAGACGACCGCGAGCGAGCGATATCTGCCGGCACCGCCGGCGAGAGGCCCCTCAGATAAGAGAAGAAAGGGAAAACGACTCCTTTTTTTTTATTTTTCTTCTCCAAGTAATCGCGTCCACTGGCGCCAAGCCGAGCAATATCGTCGGATGTGGATTTATATGCAATATCGATTTTATTTATGTATTTGTAAACTGTTAATGCATATTTTCTCTTTCAACGTGTTTCAATTGAAAGAAAATGTTAGCGACGTGTTTTTTTTTTCTTTTTGTTTTATACCGCTAAAAAAAAATGTTTGCGAAATGTAATTTATATCTGCTTGATTATAGTCGTTAAAGTATACGATCAGACTTTTTTGAAATTCAATTTGAATGGGCAGTAAGTAAGCTTAATTATATTGCGGCGTATCAAGGATTGATTTTTAGATTTATACATCAGTAAATAAAAAGCTTAAATGTGAATATTAATCCAACGGCAAGCAATTTAGCGGCCATTCGATTATCACTTTCTCTCGATACTTAATCTCGGATAAAAAGAGCATCCAACATCCATTAGTCATTTTTCTAACAAGACATCGCTGCCGAGCGTGTGTAATTTATTTCCTCGCGGTGCGAATTCCGCCGAGGCAAAAGGAGCGGCAAGAAAGCCGCGCTTAAAACGTAAAACAGAAGGATCGGAATTTCGCGCGAGGCGAAATAAATTTCACCTCAGCCGCAAAGTGCGTGTACGCGCGGCGAGAGGCGGCCGAGTTTGAATTCGAGGTCCCTTTTTCGGCCGAGGACGAGGAGCGCAGGGGGCGAGGAGGGATCGCGCCCGGAGATTGCTAATTCCGGGCGCGCGGCCGGGTGAAAAAGGGAGGGCGCCGATGCATTATTCAAGCGGCTCCGGGGTCCTCCTCGTCGCCGCTCGGGCCGAAGGAGCGCGCGATTAAGGATTGATAATCGCGCGCCACCGAGACGTGTAATGGGCTCGACCGGACCCTGTTTCGAGGAGGCCGCGCGCGCGAGGCGCCTGGGACACAATGGGCCGATCCGTCGATGGGCGCCGCGGGGGCCGACCGGAAGTTTTAATTGAAAATCGATTTTGCCCAAGTCGCCGAGCGTGCGCTCGCCCGATGCTTTAATGAAGACCGGGAGTCCGTTAAGCGTTTGTCGCTTGCGACTGCATCTGCCTGGAGGCTGGATATTTATATTTTTTACAGAGTGTATACACTTAAGATTCCGACCTACAAATGTGTATGTCATATTTCGATATATGCGGGTAACGAGAAAAATCGGATTGAACTTTGCGCGGATGGTTTGTCAAAAAGAAATAACGGCAGGATTAAAAAAATTACTGCTTGTATACGTTTTACTATGCAGATTGCGATAAAGTGAGCTTACTTCTCGTATGTGCATCCATTTATCAGTAACGAATTTTGGGAAATGAGTATCTTTTGAGTTTTCATTTTTAGTACACATATTTTGATAAACAATTGCAAAGTACTATTTTTCATCAATAAGTTAAAAAACCATGGAGGTTTCATTGTAGTCTGTATTTCTCGTGATGTGATTCGTCGAGCTGTAGATGTTATTTTGTCTTTCAAATTGTTTGTTGTGATACTATTTATAAAGCTATAACCGCATTTCCGCGCGTGTAACGTAAAAAATCTTGGAAAATGAGTATCATAATATACATTGATGAGTACTATTTATCAATGTATAAAAATTCCATGGAAGTTTCATTGTAGTCAGTATTTCTCGTGATGTGATTGATTCAGCTGTTGATTGTTCTGATATTGATTGTAAATGTTTGACATTTAAGTTATAAGCTGATTTGTAAGCGTATCGTTAATGTAGTTGCAGAAGCCACTATTTATAAAATTAACTCGCATTTCCGCGCGAGTAGAGCGCGCCTGATATATTAACGTATTATTGACAACGACAGCTTGAAAAGATAACCATTTTCCAAGATTTTTTACCGATAACGGATGCACCTGTTAGAGTAAGCTCGCTTTATCGCAATCTACAAGTTTTAGACAACAATGTCATTTTTTAAAACTATTTAATTCTGTATTGCTTGTATTGAAATTCTGATTTGCTCACGTTGTAAGAAATCTAAAAATCTTTAGAATAAAAAAAAATAAGTCGAAGATAGAGAGCGACACAGTTGAACCTCTTTTCGAAACATATTGTTTGTAATTCATTTCAATTTAATTAATTTATAATATTTAGTAACCCTTTTTTATATTGTACTTATATTCTTGTATATCGTACAAGATCTAGTACTATCACATGTTTTAGAAGATATTTGTTTTGTTGTTGTAAACTATTTACTGTAAACTAGACAAAAAAATATATTGAGCAAAAACAACAAAATAAATTTGTAAGGAACATATTAACAAGAATTTAGTTGGATTAACGCAATATAACTCTTTTAAGAAAGTTTCAAATGATATGTATTTTTTATTACTTTTTGAAAGTTAAATATGGAGTACTAGTCGTAAGTTGTATTTTTGGTATTTTTCTTTTATGTATACTGCAAACGTACGTGCATTAGGTAAGTACATAATTTTTGTGTTTATTTTTAGTATAAGTTGCTCCTGAAGTCCGTTATCTCACACAAATAAAGAAAAATAATTCCTCTTAATTTAAAAAAAAAAATATTGTTATATGTAATGGCTCGTGTTTAGACTAGGAAATTAATTTTAGGTGGATATTCGCAGGTTTCTTGGCTGAATTTCCAGCGTATAATTAAATCGTAGCGGATAATGGATTAAAATTGAAAATTTAATTATGAGAATGTAATCGGTATGAGAGGAATTGATGAAACCTAGAAAGTTACAAGCACCGATCGAAAGCTCCGGGAACGTGAAAAAAAGTTCTCTCATTTCAATCATGATTCCACAAACCCAATGCTAACACTGATTTTATACCTTCGGGCAAATCGCGCAACGTCGAAAACATTAATCGAAAATTGTTCCCCAATCAATTGAAAATTAAAAGGCGCACACTTCGAGCGGCGTTTCGCGCGGAATTGGCGGCGGCTCCAATTTTGCCGAGGAAAAGAGGGAGTGGAAGGGGGCCTCCTGTAAAACGAGTTTTCGTTCTCGCGGCAAAGTCAATAAATTTGCACGCGAGCGACGAAAAATTGCCGTCGCGCTGCACTTTTTTTCCCTCCCTCTCTTCCCAGCCGCCGGGGGGGGGCGGGAAGTCGCGCGTTCATAACGAGGCTCCCGGCCCGTTAAACGGTGCACAAAGCCCCGGCGACACGCGCGGGCTATTATGAGGCGAAACGATTATGGGGAGGCGATGGCAGTGCGTCAGCCGGATTCAGGCCGCGCGTCGTAATGCAATGATATAACGAGCGCAAGGGGCCGCGCGGATTTCAGACCGTCCTATTGCCGTTTAATTCGCCTCGATTTCCGCAAATGTTGGCTTCTGTATATATGTGTTTCTGTACTGCTAAAATCTAACGCGCTTCGCATATTCTTGCAATACGGGAGACCGGGGTAAGTTTAGGCGTATTTTTTATATATACACTGGTAACTCGCTTTCATCAAAGAAGAACAAAAATACTCAAGTTTTTACTTTAAAGATTATTCTTATATAGATAAAAAGTGAAATATATAAATAGTGTTAAAGTTATATTATATTTTTTATCATGACTTAATTTTGCCTACTGCTTTTTACAGTTCGTTAAATTTTACGTTTTTTAAATTTTGGCGCCATTTTTAAAAGAGATAATATTAATAATCGTCATAATTATATTATAATCTTAAAGTTTTGTATACTTAGAATTGAAAATTCGCGTATCCTGCCTAATTTAAAAATCAGATTATCAATTAAAACAATGCATTAAGAGCTTCGCAATAAAGGTGGTCACTTTGAGAGGAGGATTGCCGTTTAAGAGGAGTTTATATAACTAAAAGGTTTTTTGGTAAAATCATTTATAAAACCGAAGTGTTCCCCACAAAATCAGGAATTTGCCGACGAAAAAGATAAAGACTTTAACACATTTTTACTTCTTATTTATAGTTTATTTTCCGTCTGGTTAACTTTTACGCGTTTTCTGGTTAACGTTTACGATTCGTGGCGATTGCTCTACGGCAACTGAACTTTTGTTGTTACAAAAAACTGCGCGGCCAACTTCATTCTTTACCGAAAAATTGATTGGCATTTTCGTCAAATTCATACTTCAATAACCATTCCATCGTAAATAAGAGTATTCCTATCCGTAACACATAATTATAATCTAAAATGATTATTGCTTCATATCATATATGTATAAAAATATTTGATTGGACATAAAATGAACCTACATGGGAGTTTCTAGACTTATTTTATCTTACACTATGCTTATTTTTTAACATTTATCTGCAGTAACCTATAGGTCCCATTGCTATGCACAAATTTTCATGAGTCTGGGGTTAAACTGTTGATAATTTGTATTATCTACCCGCCGGCTGTGGCTTCTTTCTGCGGATTCGGTATCGCCGCGGACGCTTGTTTCGCCGTTGCTGCTGCCGCTCCGATCGGAGACGTCTTCAGGCGATGGCTTTGGAATTTGGTGGGAACCGGGCTTAGTCCGTGGATGCAGCTGGCTCGAGCACCGCGAGACAAATGAGAATATGATTTTTTTGAAGGGGCGAGGAGGGGAAATCTTACAAACGCAGACAGAAAAGTTCAAGTAAACAATACAAAAATTTTAATAAAAATTACTATATTTTTTAGGAGTCCGAGTTAATTTTTAAGAACAGTAAAAATTAACATATATTTTACGAAAATTTACAATACAGCATAGTAATTTTTACTATACCAGATAGATTTACTATCAGTATAGTAATTTTATTATGCCTGAATAGTAATTTTTCATGTAACTGATTAGAAAAAAGAGAATTAGAGAATTCGCTTGTATTCTTTTTATTTAATTCTTCCGATCTTTCAAACTTGGAACCTATGAAGATTTTAACATTTTGACATTTTGTACTTATTATTGTATATTATACTTTATGATTGGTAATTCGCACACGCTTATAAATGTAATTTTTGCCTGCCTACACCTAAATACTAACTGATCTTTTACGCAACACATTAATTAACGCAATCGCAAGTTCACAGTGCTGAAAATTATTCAAATCGTCCTTATATACTAACTGAACACATGTCTGTCCACTTGCGAGTTGTACAGCGGAGGTAGGCGCCATCTAGTCCTGTCTCATACACTGTAAAAAATCCCGTGTGTAAAATTACTAGATTTAAAGTGGGTAATAAAACGACCTACTTTGAATGTAGCTGACTTTACTATTGGCTTTCGCAATTTTACTACCACAAAGAGTAGAAGTACCACTCGTATAAGCATAAATACTGACCGATAAAGTGTATTTATGCAATCATTATTATTAAAATTTTATTATCAAAAAGTTATTATCAAAATTTTAATATAAATTGTAGAAAAAATTACAATAAATTCATTTAAAATTTCCAAGATCGTATATCGTTTTTTACATCTACAATTTTTACTATGCAATGTGGTAATTTTTACAGCATTAATTTATCGGCTGTGTTAAAACTTTCAAAATATGTAGCAATTATCATTATAACAATAATTTTCTCCGTGTAAGACACCCAATTCTTCCTGACTAAAACCACTTCTCGAGTCTATCAACCCGAAGGTTATAAGCTAAGAGAATCGATGATGAAGTTGCTTTGTGGTAACGCAACGTACACATTTGCGAGACTTAGAGATTTATGTTGGGAGGAATAAGGGAGCAAGGTCTAACAACCGTATCCCAGGGCTAGCTGGTGCACAGAAATTTGGAATTTCAGCCCTATTCCGGAATTAACCTAGAAACCAATCAACTTCACGTTTTTGAGGCTTTACAACATCGGATAATCAGTTTTTTTAGAAAGAATTCACTTCATTGATTCACATCCTGCAATTGTGTTATTTGATGTTAAAGCTTCAGTTAAGTAAGTACAGCTGTTATAATAACAGGAGAAATTTTCAAAATTTGGCCTCGATGTAAATAATGTCTGATACAATTCATTCCAAAGAGCATTAGTGTATCCCAAAGATTTTTCTACATGGGATTTTATATAGATCTGGCATCCCTGATCCATCTCTACACGATTTTTCTTCTTTCTCTACCCATATTTAGGCCCTGGTTTAATAACACAACATTTTGCTGGCTAAACTGCCCTAATCGGCAATATAAGGCCTCGTTTTAAGCTTTTGCTTAATACGCTTCGCGCTGCAGTTTCTTTTTTCTCTTGTAACTTTTTCGCTATTTTCTAATATAGACTCACTCTGCAAGCGCGACTCAACCCGCGACCATTGAATGCGTTCAACGCGAGACATGTACCAATCTTTGCTGCTCTGCGACGTCAAGTTGTAGTCACTCCCTGATTCAGTGGTTACTTCAGCGTCGGTGTTTTTTCTAAATTAGCCATTATCACTGATTAGACACTAGACGACTTAGGTGAAGCGTGTGAACCTCTCACCACCGTTGCCGAATAATATTCAAAATGCCAGTAGTCACTCAGTAAGACTGCTAATTAAGAACTTATTTGCAGCGGCTGCCTCTACTTGCCCATCGGTCTATTATTCGGCCGAACGATTACACCCGCAACATTTAAGGGTCTAGTCCAAGCCACTGTTGACGCCGTCGTTACGTTTGAGGTGGACGTTACTGCACTAGTCGTTAAGGCGATTAGATGTGCCTTGGATGTTCCGCCTATTTGTTGCATAACGCTTAGGAAGCGTCTCCGCACATACGGCGGGGGTATAGATACCCATCTTCTACTCACCATATGTCGCTCTCTCTTTCTAGATTTTTCCCAATATTCCCCATTTCTCCCGTCTAGTTCCACTACATTACGCGCTTTATTATAATTTTAGGCGGCCGTTCTTGCTTTGATTAGCTTCCCAGCAACACTACTTGATCGTGAACAAATCTTCCCCTGGAACGCGACGATTCAACTCCCGCCGATTCTGCAAATTTATAATACCGTTTCGCCTGCACTCCAGCGGCGGCAAAGAAATCACTTCCGCCAGCCTGCCTGAGCATAATCTTCTAATTTCATTCCGGTATCGCTATTGAACAACGACCGTCCCCGTCCTCCGCACGCGACAACCTTCCTCCCGCCGATTTCTTGAACGCGCGAAATCGTTCGTCGGCAACTTAAGCAGCAGTGGAGAAAATCCTCTGACCGATATCTCCTCCGTCTTCTTGGTTCTAAACGTCCCCTGGACCTGGACAGCGTTGGAATACTCCTGTCAACCTGTTGAAGCTTTTGCGCGTTCGGGTGACCTGGTGGCGACTGAGCGGAAACTCGAAGTCGTCTCCCTGCATCTTTGGAAAAAAAATATTTTAATCTATTAAGTTTCAATTGCAGCTTAGCCTTTATTTTGAATTTTTCCACGTGTGAGTACGATATTTAGATATCCAATATTTAACATTATCATAAACGTATATTTTTCTTATATTAATTGTTAAAAATAGGCTCCAAATTTTATTACTAGTACTAGTAGAGTTACTAGTTACTAGTAGAATCATTAAATGAATTTAGACATGTTTGTTTTAAAAAATGCACTTTCAAAACTAATTTTAAATTAAAGAACCTACTACCACTGAATCTGCTACAGCTCAACAGAAATTTTACCATCAAGTTCAGCAGTGGCTTCAAAGAGAAATAAATCCCATACAATGGGGGTGGCGGGTCTCTAAGTATGGATTACAACCGGTACAGATAACTGAGCTACTTGTACCAAAGAAATAATATGTTGATGCGCGAAAAGGTGCGAAAAAAAATGCGAGTGTGTAAAACAATGCCTAAAATGTTCCAATTTTTGTACAAATTGTTTCGCACCGTGATTATTGTTAAAAACAGTTTCTGCCGTGGAAGAAAGTAAGATAGTCCAGAAGAGCCGCAAGTAGAAGAATTAGATATTACATTTAGCGAGTCATCAAATGACACAGACGATAAGTATAATAAATTAAATTTTATGACATAAATTCTAATGAAACATGCAAAAAAGGCGATTAGAATAATATGTACATTAGTTGTATAGTCTTTGTAACTTTTTAGAATCTAATTATGTAATATACAAGTACACGGAGAGATCCACACGGGTTAAATTTAAAATGCGTGTTGCGGCGTACTGCTGACTTTTTCCAGTGATCGTCTTATACACAAGCCGATAACAAAACTAAGTTGTGAGATTACATGTACGGTAGTCGTGACACCGCCTAGTGGACATTAATATGCGTTTGCGCACATGCCCCCTTCATAAATTACAAACTAAACTGGTAACAATTATAAGCTGGTTGGTAAAAAAATACAAGTAAAATTGTAAAAAACACAATTATATTTAATAATTATTAAATGAAAATATTCTTAAGTTTACCCTTTCAATTACTATTATTCAATTATAATTCAATTATTTACCAACGTGGTTGGTATTTTTTACGATGTTCAGTTTGTAATAATTACTATATGAATATTTATTTATTTATTTATTTAATAATTTCGATGGACCCATGGTCCTTGGTATACAAGTTTATTAATACAAAATACTTAAAATTAAAGAAACTATAAAGGACCTATGGTCCTTGGTATACTAGTTATAAATACAAATTACTTAAAATTAAAAAATAAAACAATAATTCACTCAATTATATTCAGAAGAATATTCCCTAAAAGCTGTCTTAAACAAACTAATAGATTTATAAGCTATCAAACGTTGAGGTAGTGAATTCCAAAGCCTTTTTATTCTGTTAAGCGTTGCACAATAATCAAATTCAGAGCGACTACACTGTTCAACAATGTATCTAACAGTTCTGGTATTATGTACATTATCCCTTATCACAAAAAGCTGAGTAATTTCATTACATTTGATAATATAATAAATATTGTTGACTAAAACGATAATTAATTCTCTTTTAGCAGCCTGTGATTAGTTAACTCACAAGATTGGTAATATTTAGTACGCACTGCTTAAATTTAACCCAGGTGGGTCTATTCGAGTAGAGTAGCCAAATCCCTTGATTTGGAATTGTTCACTGCAGTTCAAATATGCAGCTGTAGAAGTGGTTGCATTTATATTTCGCAATTAATTATAGGGAGTATAATACATTTACGTAAAATATTAAATCGTTTTATAAAGAGCGTAATAATTTTTTTTAATTTGTCATAATAATTTTACCAATTGTGTAATATTTTCTGTAGATTTTCTAATAATAAAAATACTCCAGCTTCAGCTTTTAATCCAACAATTGCAGTTGTCAGACAACTTCACTAACAGAGATTCCGAGAATCGATTAAAAATTTTCGATTTGCTTTAAAAAAAAATTTTGTTTTTCTGTTATACGAAAAATGTGTTCAAAGCACATATGAATGCATGCTCTTTTCAGATTTTATTAAAGGTTTTTTGAAAGACTGATTTAAACGGAAAACTAACTCATCAATCTAAAAAGAAAAAAAAGAAAAATTTAATCAAAATATAAAACTTTGAAAAAATCTTATATTAGTTTAGAAGATGACAGAATTTTTCAATCGAACTATAATTTGCCTTTCGCTTGCTCCTTTATACTCATCGCAGCAATAGACTGTTTAAATACGGAATAAAAAAAGATGCTTTAAGCATTGTACTATACGAGATCAGAAAAAATGTTTCCGCAGCCGTGAGTCTCCTTACCGTGCCTTGTCGCTGTACGAGAGCACCCGCCTCGATGCTCGAAATTAAAATTTACGATCTCTGCTACAACCCCACGTCGCTAATCCCGCTCGTTAAAAAAAAACAGCGTATATACCTCCGTCGGGGCGGTCTGAAATCACTTAACAAAAGGTCTAGGCGGCATTTGCCAGATTGCAGCCAGCCGTAATAAAGCGTTCGCGCGGCGCGAGGGAAAAAATTTTTCGCTCGCCCGAGCAAACGTTGAAACAACAGAGGGGGAGAAGCTCGGTTATGTGGGTCAATATTAATTATAGGAAAAACGCCCTTTTAACGCGACATTTTTTACGCCGCCTGCAAGCCATCGTAAAACAGCTCTAGTCGAAAAAGAAATGAGCAACAAAATTTACACGCACGCGCGCCTTTTTTTATATGCGGCCGGGATTACACAATTTTTTGTCGCGCAAAAAAACCAGTGTCGCTATTTTATAGATTAACTGGGATTCATTTTTATTTTGTTTTCCCTTTTTCTACTCATTGGCAGTAAATGAACGTTTGCTCGGTATTCGGGTAATTGAGCTGATTTTATTTTATAAAAAATTCACGGGCAGAATGGTTTAACGAAAGTAAATAATTTATTCTATCATGGATTTATAAAATAACGAATTTTTTTAAAATTACATAAGTGAACTATTTTGATAATTAATTTCGTTTATCCTCTTTACTAAAAATTTATAAGCATATTTTAAATAATGTGAAATTACTTAGCGTAAATAAAATTTAGACGGAAAGCAAATAATGCATTGCTATGTATGGCTCAAATTTAATTAAAACGAATTGATTTATTATTATCGTCGTGATATACTTTAGTTTATTTCTGGAAAATTTTTATTATTATGTAAATTAATCAAGTTTTGTATTAAAATTATGATCACATATTCAATAAATCGTGTCTGGAAAACAATAAATAAGTTTTTTCAGTCAAATAACTAAATTCGTTAAATTTATTTACCTTAATATAATCTACATCATTGATTTAATGAAGTAGATACACAGACTAACTCTAAATAATAAAGGACCACCCGTGTACCGTAAAAAAAAAAATACTGACAAAAGTATATAATTAATAGGTTTTCTTTTTTTTTTTTTTTAAATTTTTTTGGCTAAATTCAACGTTATAAACTAAATTAATTATTGTTTCATAATACATATAAATATATTCATATTGAAATTGTATATATTTAAATTATTTGCTTAACCAATTGAAGAAGTTTAAAAACCATTTAATTTTCTTTATGTTTATGAAATTTCTTAAATTTATTTAGTTTTTGAACTTTTTCAAATACATAATCAAATAATTTCAAATTCTACAACTCTTCAGACCAGAATGACATAAAGTACCAACAATTTAAGCTCGAACTCATGAAAATCCACGCACTGATGGAACCTGTAGTTTACGGCAGATAGACAGTTTTCATGTTTTCCATAAAACAGCTTTATAGTTAACTTTATCGTAGTACTTACAAGTCAGAATGTAAATCTGCTCCGAAATTTCTTTTTTAATATTTAGCTAGATTAAGAGTACTTGCAACTAACAACTTATTCATTCTATTTAAACGATGAGTTTTCTTGAAAATAAATTAAAAAATTCCTGTTGCATCTTAAAATCTAATCAATCAGTAGTTTTCTCAGTATGAACTTCACTAAGTTTAACTTGATTTTTGTTGAATTTATAATTTATAAAATACTTTGTGAATAGCTAAAGCTTATACTGAAAATGAGGTTAGAATAACTCAAAGTAAATAACGATACATAATAATGTACTACGCCAGCGCCACCGCAGTGATACCAAGGATACACTCGGAATTATTTTGCCCGATAATATTTAAAAATTATTACTGAAATTTGGAAATATTATATTATGTAACTAGCCCTGCTGCGTGATCTGAGGCTTTCTTATTATACAGCTCTGTACGTATACTATTTTTCTTCTCGACGGTGTCGGAAAGCGGAAGTTGGCACTTTCGCCGGAGGGAAGAAAACATTATTAAATTTAAATATTATTAAAAAATGGAATTTATTCGTTTTTTTTTTACATTTTGAAATCTAATTTTTTAAAATCTTAATATTTTTGCTCTAAAATGTTGTTATACATTCCAAATAAAAAACAATAAAAAATTCAATAAATATAAACCGATTTTTTTTAAATATTTACATATAAAACACCCCTTAAACATATTTCTAATTGTACCTTCTAATAGCAAGATAACTGTTTTAGGTATCCGTTAAAGAAGATGTCAAGGGGGTCTGAAAGTCAATTAAAAAATCAAATTTCACGCAATAATGTGTCAGACGAAAAAAACAATAATTTGCTTATAACAAAGAGTTGCATTAATAAAATATCGAAAATCCATTAGGTAACGATTTATCATTTTATACAAAGTTCCAAATTCGTATAAAAATTCCTTGCGAGAAAAGCTTGAATAGTGTGAAAAAATCATATTATACTCAAGTTTTTCTTATCGAGGGATTGATATACGAACTTGGAATAAAAAAAATGATAGATCGTTACCTATTGGAGGGCAAGCATCCTTCGGTTTTTCAATAATTCATTAACACTTTTTGTTATAAGCAAATAGTTTTTATAGCACTCTAACATCAAAATGACAACTTTAACCGTGTGAAGTGAATATAATAGACTATTTCGTCTGCTATAATATGGCGCGAAATTTGAATTTTTAATTGACTTTCAGATCCCCTAAACTTTCCATCGCCGAACGAATAAAACCGAATGAAATATGAGGTGCGTGGCATCGCACTGATTCCTGCACTCCAGCACTCTAACATCAAAATTGCAACTTTAATACTAATTTTAGGCTCTCGTGCTATAAAATATCGTATGAAAGTATGAAACAAATACGGAAGTGATTATTTAAGCCGTGTGAAGTCAGTATAGTACACTATTTCATCTGCTATATTATGGCGCGAAATTTGAATTTTTAATTGACTTTCAGATCCCCTAAACTTTCCATCGCCGAACGAATAAAACCGAATGAAAAATGAGGTGCGTGGCATCGCACTGATTCCTGCACTCCACGAGCCGCTTTGTATATATATATACACACAGGTCGACAGGAGGCGGAGGCTTCGTCGCGTTGCGTATTAAAGCAGCGGGATGAGCTCGACGCGCGCGCATCTCCTCCCCCTTAATTAACAATCCGGAGATAAAGACGTGCTCGGCACGAGCCCTCGGGAATATTGGGCTCGCGCGTGCACCTGCGACAGGTAGTAGCTGGCAAACAATGCGCGCGGTGCAATAAAGGCCCGACTCACGCGCGCTTCTACGCGAGGGAACGACGGAGAGAGGGAGAAGAAAAAAAACTTCGTTTTGAGCCGGTGGAATCGGAGAGAGACCAAAGGTTGCCATTGGCTACCCCCCCGCGGAGGAAGCCACCCGCGAGCGCCCAAGGATCGGCCTATCACCGGGGTATTCGTTACCCGTCGTGTGTCGAGCCGCCCACCCTAGTTAGTCTTACCTACGGAATTTTGGCTCTCTATCGGAACCCTCGCAGTTCGAAGGCTCCTAATTTGACGCGTTTTTCACTGCGCGGTGCTTATTTTCGACTGCTCAGAGTAAAACAATTGAAGTTTAGATATAGTTTACTCAAAGTTTCATGTTGGCGGTCGTTAATATGAACATGGGCAATGAGACTAAATGATAAATAATTTTGCAATACTTTATACAACTTCGATGAATGTTTTCTTAAATTTAAAAGACTTTCACATAACGAACGTTAAAAACGAATAAAATGTAAAATGTAAAGAATTATTTTCTATAGTATGTAAAATGTAAACGAATTATTTCTATATAATATGTAAAATGTTAAAGAATTATTTCTACAACTTCAGCGGTAATTTATCCGTTTATATCACGCATCTAAAACTTCAATAAAATATATATAAGAAGCAAGTTCGGTAAAGTCGCATTGCCCATGTTCATATTAACGACCACCAAATATGAACTTTGGCTAAATTTTATCCTAACTTCAATTTTTTACGCGGGTGTGCAGTTTTTTAAGAGGCGCAATCTCTGAATAGAATAGAATAGTTTATTGTAAAATACAGTATTTACAAATAGTATAAAACATATCGAAATCAATTTCAGTATAAAAAACGGTTATAAGTTAAATCCAAGTTTAGTCGTTGTTATTTCGCAAAAACATCACGGCATTTTAAAATTTACCCGTACAAGAATTATTGTGATATCACAGTCCAGATCTAAATAATTAATACTAAAAAGTAAGTTGTAATACTAAAAGTAATATCATTGGAAGTAAATTCAAAATGACTAGATAAAAACTTATTGTTCACGTCAAGTAAACAATAAAATATATAATAAATAGAGATAAAAACAAACTCACATTCCATTCTCACTAATAATTTACATTCACTCCTATAATTATGTGTATATATAGGACAACACAATAATACGTTAAGAGTTAAATAAATAAATAAATACATAATTGATAGTTGTATTGATAATTACAATTTTTTAAAAGCATTTTTAACAACGTTGGATTGTAATACCGGATGAAATATTACACCGAATAAAATAACTTGCACTTTTTTTACACAATAGATTTAACTGTGAAATTGGAAGTTAATTTAGCTTTCCGAATTTTCAGTAGAATCTACTTTTCTGCAGAGTATATAATCTGCTACTTTACAGAAATGCTAAATGTACTTTTCTGTAGAGTAAAATATACGTTTAATTTGCTTTCCAGAACTTCCAAATCTTTTTTTCTGTATAAAGTAAGATGTACGTTAAGAAATGTAAATTTTACTGATTTTGCAAAGCAGTTTTCACTTTTTTTTTAATCTATCATATATTACTGTTGCGAAAACACTAAGAACTACTTTATTTTCTCGCGGTGCAGATATTGAAATTCAATTATAAAACGCGAATGTTGATATTTGATAGCAAGCTGAATAAAAGTAGTAATACTTCTAACAATTTTTACAAGAAAATAATTAGTCTTAAATAATAAAAATATTGTCCCAAACATTCATTTTAAGCTTTGAAGAAAATTAAAGCACTTTATACACAGAAACTCGATGCTCTTGCGCCTTATTTAAGCGTTTTCCTTTTATCCTTAATTAGTATTAGTTCTGTAATTATAAAAGTTACAGAAACGTACTCTTAATTCAGCCAAAATTTAATAAGACAACATCGATGTTGAAATTTGTGAAAGTAATAGTAGTACAACTTTTAATCTACTGTATATATATATTGATCGTGGATAAAATACACCCTACAAATTAAATATCCGAGCAGTAAACTCTCCAGTAATTAATTCTCCAACTTTCGTTTCACAGTCCATGATAGCTAAGCCAATAGCGTTACTAAATGTTATTCACTAACCAATCCAAAAGCTTCGACAAGCGTAACGGAAGTTACTGAATTAACTACCGGATGTATGTATATTTCTGCCCTTATACCAATATGCCAGGTTCTCCCTACCCCTTCATTAACTAACGTCAAGTCGGCAATTCAGAAAAAGCTTGTTTACCAACTATACTCTGTTGACTGCTTAAAAACAATTCTCAGAGTAATTAAGCAATAAACAACCGGGCTACAGTTTCAGTCTATTGTTCGCACTCGAGCACGTCGCGTCATACTTTCTCCGCAACATTTTTACCGTGCACTGAAAAAAATATTTAAAAAACGAGGCACCTTCTGTACTAAACTCAGTCGAGTAGTGTACATTTGTTTATTGACGAAACAAGAATTTCAGTGGAATGCCTACAGTCAAAGACTAATTTGGTAATTTTTCGTAAATATTTACTTCAATAGTATACTTGTTAAATATTTCTTTGCATCAGCTAATTATTTTTTTAAACTAAGTGAATTTCTTTGTTTCTAAGTAAATTTAATAATTTGAAAGAAATAATTACTTGATTCAAAGAAATATTTAACAAGTAGGAGAGACCGGAGCACACTGGTCGGAATAAGAAAATTTTATAACTTATTTCTTATCAAATTGTACATTAATACCTTTAAACTGAAAATGAAGAGAAACATTTCTCATTCCATACTAAAGCACTGATATGAATGGGATTGATCTCTGCCATTTAGAATGTGGGATATAAAGTATTTGGGCAACATACCTCGGTCTCCTCTACTATTGAAATAAATATTTCGTCAAAATTACCAAATTGGTCTTTCAGTGTTCACGGAGAGAAATGTTATAATAAAAATTACTATGATCCTTAGGAACAGTGTGACATACTCGACCTTTAACGATTTTTAATATAAAACATATTATCGCTGCGTTCATTTATTAGTAGTTTTTTTGTTTTTGTTATACGGATAGGATTACTAGAATTTACAATAGAACGTTCTTTAGATTATGAATTGACGGAACGCCAATCAATTGTTCGGTAAAAATGCAGTTGGCCATATAGTTGTTGTTAAAAATGAAAGTTCAGTTGTGTTCAGTTCACGAATCGTCACGGAAATGTTAACAAAAACGTAAATAAATTTAAATAAGAAGTACAAATGTGTTTAAGTCTTTTAATTTTCTCTTTCGCCAGCAAATTCCTGGTTCAGTTGGGAACAGTTTTTCTTATTTTTATATTCAATTCTAATCTTAAGTTTCTAATTCTGTGTTTAATTAATTTTATATCCTGAATTTTTACTTAAGGACTATTTAGTCCGCCGAAATATAAATAAATAAACAAATACTAAAAATTGTTATCTATACAAATTTTTTACTCTATTGAATAGTAAAAATTGTCATAGATTGAGTACATCCCACTGTTGTTACGGAGCTTAGTAGTTTTCATTGTAAAATATTTCTCCGTGCAGGCATTTCATTGAAACCCTAGTTTTGTCAATAAATAAATGTACACTACTCGACTGAGTTTAGTTCAGAAGGTACCCCGCCTTTTCAAATATTTTTACGAGGGTATACTTTCCTTCAAAAAAAAAAAAACAACAACTGAATCTAGTCTTGTACAAACGTCCTCTCGTTTAACGAACCCTTGAACGAAACGCATTAGGGTCGACCTCGAAGAGTGTCGTAAAGCATTCCTAAATCTCTCGCCGACGAAAAAATACAGCCGGCGATCAATTAAAGGATTGCATGTCAAACGGGTCTGAGCGAATACCGGGAAAGCCGCGGCAGGGTGTGATATTTCTAGCCCCGGGGTGCGATGACGTCCCGGCACCGTTCTCCTCGGCTGCGATCGACTGCCGAGGATTTTCAACGAAGACCTAAGTTGTTTGTTGGGCACTCGCGTGACTCGCCGTTGGCACGCGCGCTCGCTGCCCGCAAAAAGATAGGCCATGTGCCCCCGGAGCCCGAGTGCGTATAGCAACGGCAGTCGAGCGATCGCTGCCGAGGTAAAAAGCTCGCGCCTGGAATTTTTCAGCCGCTCGCCCGCTAATCGCTGCTATGATCTCCCTCATCGACAAACCGCGTAAGTAGATTGCAATTTTCCTCTTAGCCTTCCAACTTCTTCGAGCTCTTTTCTTGCAAATATATTTCCAGATTGACGCGATGTTTATGCTGAGGTCCGGTACCATAGTTTTTAGCACACCGAGAGAAACAATTTAATAAAAATTGCTATTGCGATTAGGAAAGGAGTAACAGTCATGATCAAGAACAAATTTTAGTATAAAAAAAAAGCAATTTGTAATACTCAAAACAGAAATTTGAATTATTAAAATAGTAATTTTTAGGATTTCAGAAACTCAAAATTATTATTGTTGATATTTAGGTAACAGTATTGATAAGGAAAAAATTTTAGTATGAAAAACAAGCAATTTTTAATACTCAAAACAGAATTTGTATTATTAAATAGTAGTATTTAGAATTTCAGAAACTCAAAATTATTATTGTTTGATATTACGATATTTTTTAACACACTGAGAGAAAAAACTTAATAAAAATTGCTACTACGATTAGGAAAGGAGTAACAGTCATGATAAGGAAAAAAATTTAGTATGAAAAAAAAGCAATTGGTAATACTCAAAACAGAAATTTGTATTATTAAAATAGTAATTTTTATAATTTCAGAACCTCAAAATTATTATTGTTGATATTTACGATATTTTTTAGCACACCAAGAGAAAAAAACTTAATAAAAATTGCTATTGCGATTAGGAAAGGAATGACAGTTTTGACAGCGAGAAATTTTAGTATGAAAAATAGCAATTTGTAATACTCAAATTAGCAATGTGTACTATTAAAATAGTAATTTGTATAATTTCTGTACTGAAAATTACTATTTTTCCTATACAAAATTCCCGCTTATTAAGACTGTCACTCCTTTCTTAACCACAATAGCAATTTTTATTAAGTTTTTTCTCTTGGTGCAATTTTTGTGCCTTTTTATTACCCACTTTAAATATTTTGTTTTTTTTATACAAGAATTTACAGTAATTTTTCGAGTATTGTGTTAAATTTATGCTCTTATTAGTCTTTTCTTAAGACTGAGAGTTTACTGTTTGCATAGTTTTCTGAAGGAAAAAACAAACGTAATGGTCTTGTAGTTTGCTAATTAGAACGCAATTACTTGTACAAAAACTGTGTTTAATTTGAGCCGCGTCGATTTTAAAAATACTAATTGAATTCGCAATTAAGCGTTTCTTTAAACTGAGCATTTTTATGTTCTACTGCAAGTACAATCACGCATTGTAATCGAGTTTAAAATCTTTCTTTCTCTTTTAATTTATACTTTCTTATTACGTAAATTAATGTTTCGATCGACGCTTTATTGTAATGAACCGAACAACCTTAGCGTAAGCAAATGCTCGATTATTTATTAGAATTTTTTTATCGTTTTATTCTCTGCATAAAATTAAATTTATAAACTATACTCATTGTAGGATTCCCAGTATCGTACAAAAGACTGCAGAAGAACCCCATCCAGGAAAATCGAAGGCCGACGAACGTTTATTGTTTATGCATTATGCTTCCTTTTATCGTGCTCACTTGGATCAGCTGCAGCATTTACGGTGCGTAAATTTATTAAATCTAATATTTTATCATAAATATTGCACTATACGACCTCATAATAAAATTCTTGTATTTCCTAGATATATCGACGTTTCCACTACTTAGCAACCGATTTCTAAAACAGTACGCGCGCATAGGATTAAACATTTTTAATCTGGTTAAAAGGTACTTAAATTATTCTTTACAAGGAAATCATTAAGCGATACCTTCTTCTTTACATTAATGGGTATCTTTTGAATTTCAGCAACATCGGAACGGTGGTGGGCTGCACAGCCTTATCTACGGCTTTGGTATGCTTAGTTATAGCGCTACTGAAAGTAATAACTAAGTTTTTCGCAATTGTCGTCTGGGCCCTGGTATTCGTATCTTGTTGCTTCATGTTTTCCATCGTTCTGGTACTTTTTTTACCGTCCCTAAAAATACCGACTGTTTTCCTCGTCTTTTTCGTGGCGGTACTAACTTTTCCCATAAGTTACCAGATAGCCTTAGTCTTGAGTATCAGGTTCACGGGACTGGATATTATAAGCGAAATAATTAAAGAAACTTGCAGGTACGTAATTCTACCATTTTTTATTTTTTCCCGTCTCTTTCTTTCAGTACCTTATATGCGGAGACGAAAGTTCTAGTAAAAATTACTGCAGTGTTTTGTAACACAAGGACAGACTTAACAAACAAAATTTTTACTAAAAAGTATAGTAAAATTTATCGTATGTTCAGCAAAGTTTGTTGTAAGCTTAGCCAATTTTATTAGACTGAAATAAAAATTTAATTTTATTATTAAAATTAAAAATTGAATTTTTTACAAAGCTAATGAAATGATAATCGTGTGCTGGTACTCGTGCAGTTTTTTCTCGTTAAAATGGTTCCGTATAATAAATAATAAAATAAGTGTTATAAACGCAAAAATGTTTTAAATAAAAAAGATTTAATTGCACCTCTCTGTTTCCGTTGCAATGTGTTACTATTTAACACTTCCTATGCTTCTTTCTAAAAATTTCTAATTTTAGTAATATCTTTAATAACTATTTTAGTAGTAACTTTAGTGGTAACTTTAACATTAATTAAATAATACTTTAGTATTTACTAAATTGATAACTTTAAAAAAATGTTTTTACTATTACTAAACTTATTATCTGTACTGCGATGTGATCCTTGAAAGACCCGGTGTACTTTATAGTATTTTTTATTTTAATTAATTTTTTATTTGTCGAGTCTGTTCCTGCATTGCAAAACAGTATTGTAATTTTTACTAGAACTTTTCTTTCCGTATAGTAAATTTATTTTATTCAGGATTTTTGTTCATTTGTTTTAGAGTATTTTTTCGCCATCCATTGGTACCGATATTCTCATTGCTGCTATATGCGATGAATATTTTAGTGGGAGGACTTTTCGTAGTAACGATGGCCAGTATTCCAATGAGAAATTATTCTACCCACATTATTTTGCACTGTATTAATGTACTAGGAGCTATTTTTCTTTTTAATTTTATCGGCTCTTTCGGACAAATGATAATTTCTCAATATTATGCCTACTGGTTTTGGAACAAGGGTAAAAAACGAATGCCTAATACTGTAGTTCTACAAAATGCCATCAAAATCGTCAGGTAAATTTGTTTTGCCATTATGAAACATTTATCTTAATTAAGATAAATCGCTCGAATTAAATTCTTCATTTAAATAAATAAATGAGGCGAGACAATTTATGTAAATAAATATTATCACCAAAAGCCATTAATTTTTATTTATTAATTTACTTATACTATTTTATTTAGTTATTTATTATTGATAATGATAAAATTTATTTAGGAATCACGTTGGAACGATGGTTTCGGAGCGACTTTTTTCCTGCCGGTCTGCTTAGCAACATATTTGACGAATAAATGGAAACACAGTTCCAATAAGTCAGAGAACGAATTTGTTAGATTTGTAAGCAAATTTCGATTGATATGGGAGATAACGGACTTTGCAATGGTGCAAACCTCGATACACGGTTACGCTTTTATAGAATCTGCGGAAAAATCTGTTGATCTTGTTTTACACAATTGCACCAAATACTTGGCTGTGCTCGACGTAAGTGATAACTTAAATTGTCTTTTGTTATTTTTATAATCAATTAATCGTATTTTCAATATTTATTTTTAGGTGTTTAGTATTTCTTTGTATATTGCAAAATGCACAATTTACTTCATAATAGCTCTAATAATGAGAAATGCTTGGGAAGAGCAAATCTACAACTATCCACAGTATATTCGAGTGATTGCTCTTATAACTGTGTCAGTAACAAACTTTATAGATTTCAGCTTATCTGTGGCTGCGAAAACTATTCTACTGTGTATATTCGAGGATTTGAAAATTAACGATGGATCTAATGAAAAACCATACTTTATGAGTAATAAGTTGCAAATATTGTTAACGTAAAATTAAATACTTTTTCGGTTAAATGAAATTTTTATTGATAATTGAGAAGTTTCAAAAGTTTATCAATTCAGGGTATGATATTAAATGCCTATGATGTTACTTTAAAAATATACGTTTAAATGCAAATATTATTCTTTTGCGGAAAATATTTCATTATTGAATTTCACTAATTTAATATTAAATTGGGGAAAATTAATAATAAAACAATTTAAAATGGATATTTATATCGATTAAAAAATAATCGCTGAACTTGTGGTAGAAATGCATATAAAATTGCTCAAAATAACCGGGAATTGGTATCCACAAACACGATAAAAATGGAACAAATAAGTATTGTTTTACGCATTTTCATCCTTAAATTAAATTAATTTACGTAAAATCCAGACTGTTCATTTAAATATTAAATAAAAGATTTATATAATAAATACAATATGGAAATCTTTCTTTTTCACCAAGAATATACTCATCTAATGTTTCAAAAGATTTTTCGTTAATAATTCAACACAACATATCAACGAAAACAAGATCAAAATCTACAGCAAAGGCATATAATCAATTCGAAACACAAGTTCGAATAAAAAATTTATTGAAGAATATATGCTACAAAAGCCAATGGAAAAAGTTTTAAAAACGGAAAAAGCAGCCTATACTCTAAACATATAAATAGTAAAATCAGGCAATGTGCTAAAACGGCAATTTTTTACTTTATAAAAGAGTAAAACAAATGTTTCATCTGTTATAGGGTAAAAGCATAAGATTTGTTGATTTTACTCTATGATTAAAAATTAAAATATACGTTTTTTGCTTTACAAGAAGGTAAAATATATTTTTCAGCCCTGCTAGAAAATTTAGGAATCATTGCCCAGATTCTAATTTAAGGCATTTTGAGCAATAATTCCTAAATTTTCCAGCAGGGAGCATTTAAAAAAGTTTTTTCATGCACTCTTTTCATAAAAATGATTACCAAGATTTTTAACTTTATCAAGAGGAAAAGTTTGTTATAATTGTTGAAATAATTATTCAATGCCTTCACTGTTTTTGTAGATTTAACACTGAAATACGAAGCTAATTTAATTTCTGAACTTACAAGAGAATTTGCTTTACAGAACTGCCAAATTTACTTTTCTGTAGGATAAGATTTACTTTACAGTGGGAAACGTGAAATTTTTAAAACTAAACAACAATAGTTCGAAAAATTAATCGCATTAGATAATAAGTAATATAATGCAAAAGATATAAACATTTATTAATTATTATTACAATATATTTAAATTAAAGTTTATTTAATCGTTAATTGGTTGCATTATGTTTATCATTACCAGACAGTATTTAATTTTATTTTCAAAACTCATTATTTTATTTCGAACTTCGTCACGAGAAGGAGAATCTGCATTTTCAAAAAGGAGATTCTATTTTTTTTCAAAGGAGGTTCTACTTTTTTTTCAAAGTAAATTCAACACCTTAAGAAAAACGAGGTTCTACTTTTCTTTAAAGTAATTTTAACTTTTCAAATAAAGCTGAAATTACTTTTCAAACAGTTATTCTTACTCTATAAGAAATGTTAATTTCACTGATTTTGCACAGCAGTTTTTTACCTTTTCCTAGTCTAGTAGATCATACTGTTGCGAAACAGTAAAGCTACTTTTTTCAGCGCAGAAATAAAATTAACAGATCATTAATTATGAAGCGCAAAATTCTTCTTCACCGTCCGACTGCTAAACGCGTGCTTCACTCTTTTGCAAAGTGAAAAAATGGCCGTTTTGCTAAAATTTTGTCCCTATCACTCTTCAGAATTTAGAGCGCACCAAGGATCCATAAGAGCGGGAGCCCCGCGAGCGCGCCTACGTCACTGGGACTGACAGGGGGCGCGCCGCCGGTGGGGGCTCGGTGTGTCTCGCAAAGTCGGCGCTCTCTCTCCCTCTTTATCTTTCTCCCTCGCAACAGCGCGCGTCTCTCTCCCTCCCGCCGTTGCCCTCGAGAAAGAGGCGAGCGGCCGCTCGACGCATGCGCGCTGGCGTCGAGGCTCGGGCCGCCGGCGGAGCAGTAGCCCAGTCGAGTCCCGTGAGTCCGGGCAAGCGGTTCGCTTCTCCCCACGTCCGAGCACGCGAGGAGTCGCAGCCAGCGATACAGAGAGGAGAGAGAGAGACAGACGGACAGCAGTCAAGCGGAGAGTGCGAGAGCGAGCGAACCGCCGCGGCTCCCAAACGCTTTTCTCTCGCTTCGCTCGAGCTTTTCTTCGCGAGCAGTTGACGGAGGCGCAACGCGCGCGGTGCCCCTTCCCAGTGGTGGATAATCAGAGCATCGCTCTCAGAGAACAGTGTTTGTTGTTGTTGTGCCGTGCTACTGGTGTGGCAGCCGAGAGCGACGCGCGGCGCGCCGTCGAGTGTCCTCCGAGGGCGTCGGGGGAGCCGAGCAGCGACGAGCGGAGAGGGCCCTCCTGGAGGAGCAGGCGCGAGCGAGAGAGGAGCTCGGCTCGCCGAGCCCGTGACAGTTTGATCGCCATTTTAGCGCCGGGAATGCGCGCCGCCCGCGGCCGATCGGCGCACGCTGCCGGCGCGCGTTGCCGAGGACCCCAGCAGCACCAGGAGTCGAGCCAACGCCTCCGCCAGGTCGTCCGGGGCCTACGCCTACCACGCCACTAAGAGAGGTTAGGATCGCTCGGCAAAAGCCTGCGCCCTCGCCCGCTCTTGCTCCGTGTGCACGTCTCGGTGTCCGTCGAGCGGCGGAAGAGCGAGACGGAGCGAGAGGGAGAGAGGAGAGAGAGAGGAGAGCGTCGCGCCCGTGCCGCGAGAGACGAGAGCGCGATATATAGGTATAGGGGCGAAGGGCCCGGAGACGGTGCGCGCGCACGCCGGCTCTCGGGCGGCCGTGTGTGCGTGCGTACGAGGAAGCCCCGCGCACACAGGCGGCCGAGGCCATCGACGAGCCTGCGCCTCCTCCCTGTGTCTCGGCGTTCCGTGCGTGTATTTACCCCGTGCCTCGCCACCGGTGAGCTGAGGAGTCGCGCGCGCGCCTCCGGGGACTGCCTCCTCGACTCCGGGCGGCCCGCACCGGGGCGTTTTTTCCGCCTGCTGCCCCGCCGTGCGGCTTCGATCGCACCGGCTTCTTCGTGTTTTCGACTGTCAGTCCTTATCGCGCGAGTGTGCACGTGCCGTCGCCGCGGAGAGAAAAGTAGGTGGGGCAGAGCGGCCGCGAGTGTCTGGAGGAGCAGCGCCGGCCTTTAAACCCTGCCAGGCACGTTCTTTTATTTGGACATTTTTCGCCGACTCGCGAGTTCTTGGAAAACTAGGCGGGGTCACTCACTCGTGTGCACGAGCTGCTGCCCTCGGTTCGTATATGCATGCTCCCTCTTTTTTTCTGCGTCGCTCCGGAGAGAGCGAAGAACGCCACGCTTACGATACTTACATGCGCGCGCGCGCGAAGTGATTAAGGAGATGCTTCTCAAATTGCTCCCTTAAAGCGTCTTCGAGGAACGCGGGATGTGCGCTGCTCCCGTTTATTACGGTTTTTCGTTTTTACAATTAAAACGCGGCGAAGCGAGAGGAGGAAACGGAGGCCGCGGGACACATTTTTTTCGTCCCCGGGAGGAGATCACTGCGAGTGATTTCGTCGAGGTGAGCTGGACGTGCTCGGCATGGCGAGTGGAAAAAAAAGGGGAGAAATATTTCGAGAGAGGAAAAAAGCCGGACGAATGGAATTCGCGGAAAAGCGAGGTTATGTCGTCGTCTCCGTGGTGGCGTTCCGTTCTCTCGGCAATTTTTTTCTCCCCCTTTTTTTTTTGTCGGAGACGCGGGGAGTTTCCCCTCGTCCGCGGCAAATATGAGATTACGAGAAAAGTTTCGGGGCAACTACATTAAAACTCCGCGTGTGAAAAAGAACTCGCGATAAAATTTCTCGTCGCGGCGGCGGACGCGTACGTATACGCACATCCGCATCGGGAGCCTTCGCGGCTGACCCTCCGGGCTCTAATACATTCCTACAGGTATCCTTCATCCCGTACCTGCGTTCACGCGATCCTCGGTTCGTTTATGTTCTCGCGAGTCGTTGACGAAACGCCCTGTGCTCGTCTTTGCTTCGTCCGGTCGAAATACGGTGCCCGCGACTTTTCTCCGATTCGCCCTCTACGATTGTTTTGTCTCCTCTCGCTTAATGCAGTCGTTCGCTTTTTTTTATTGTCGTGCCGCGCATTCTTCCATCGTCTTATTTCGTTGATGAGAGCACCGACCGAAATCGGAAATAGCGCCGGGCGACTCTCCTCGTCGTGACTCAGCGTCTGTATCTCCACTCATAATTTTTTTTTGATGCACTATTACCGCGGGCGTTATAGAAGCTCGTCATTGTGACGGTACAGTTTTTTTAATGCTCGCTACAAAAGACATTTTTCTCGAGGCGCGATGCGCTACGGATACCCGGCGTACGCCCCGACTGCTACTCACACCGAGAACCGATCTCTCTTGTCGTACATTTCGTTTCGTGTAATGAACAAAGAGGGGGAAGATTCAGATAATGATTTTTCCGTTATTCCGGTCGCACTTCAAATTCGATAGAAAGGAATTATTAATCTCTCGTTGCTTTATCTAGAAGAATTCAAGACTTACTCTAAAGTTGAATTAGTGGAAATTCGACTAATCTTTTTAGTGATCAGATTTTCCACTAATCAATTAGTACAATTTAACTAATTGAAATAGTAAAAAATGTTCTACTATTTAATTATTTATGTAATAATATATTGTATAGCAGAAATAAACCTCCCTTGCGGTTTCAAATGCTTAATAAATAAAAAAAACTATATTTAATTAGTAAAAAAACCCTTGAAATTAGTGGAAAATAAACTATTCGTTAAATAACTATTATTTTGGTCTTTTCGCTAATTAAAATATGAAAAGTGAATTCCCTAATTCCAAAAAATTTTAATTTCATCAATTTACTAGTAGTTTACACTATTTTTAATAGTGCATATATTTACTACTTCAATTAGTATAATTTATTCACTACTTTAAATAGTAGATTTCCACAAATTCATAGTGGAGCAATTTTGACTTTTCGAATTAGTGCATAGTCACTATGAATTCGTGGTTTTTCACTAATTCAACTTAAGATAGTACATTGAATGTGGAAGAAACAAAAAAAGATACCACTTGTGTTGGTTACCGGTCTTTAAAATCCAGTGAAGATAAATAAAGCTTCCTAAATGCGCTCTCCAGACTCGCCGTAAAACTAACCAAAAGTACGGGAAGGGGTGCACAGCTCACTTATCTATCGAAAACGAATTCAGAAGTAGCCTGGCGCGGCGAGAACAGGAGCCAAGAAACGAACAAGTGCCCGGCGTGCGTGTAAAGTTTGGAATTTCGACGGGCGGTGGTGGAGGGGAGCGGAGATCCTCGCCGCGTTTTCGAACCACGAGAGAAGAAGAGAAAAGACGCGCGCGCGAGCGAGGCGAAGGAGCTGCGCGCGGCACACGAGGGGTGCGCCGCATCGGCTCGCCGGTAATTTTCGAGGGAGAGAAATCGATCGCTCCGGAAAAGCCACCGACGCCGCGACGATCTCGCGCGAATTTACTGCCTCGCGGGACGTTAAAGGTGCGCATAAGCGATATCGCCCCAAGGGTGGGATGCGATCATGCGATTTTTAACTGCGATGTTTATAATGCGCCGGAGACGTCTCGCGCGCACTTTAACGCGGGAAATTTCGCTCGAAAATTTTTACAATCTCCGCGCGATCCCCTCACATTTTGCTCCTGAGAGAGCGTTTCTTTTACGCGTCGACAGAGTGTTTTTTCCTTTTTTTTTTACGGCGCTTCAGCGAATTCGCTCCGTGGGATTTATATATTATTCAGCGAACGCAAATTCTGTGGTTCTCTTCGGCTCCGCGAGTATTTTTTATGAAGATAAATTGTAGTTTTTTGGAATTGTCGTAAAAAAGTAAAGTCGCCTTCGCTTAAGGTAGTACTGTTGACACATAGTTAGTCAAATGAGGAAATCTTCTCATTTGAATCGAGTAGTATTTGTATTTGTCAATATCACAAAAGAATCTTATATAATAGTACATTCTATGGTATATACGTTTAATAGATTTAAATAAAAAAATATCAACGACTTTTTAATAGCCATTCAACAAGTGAATGTATAAATATTAATGTACTGCCATTTCGACCGAAATGTTACTGAATGTTCATTATTCTGAAAGACGGATTTCTAACCTACTTTGAGACGTTGCAACATCTACTCGGCTGTCATTGTTTACTTGAGAAAAAATGTTTTTCGATAAAGGTTAAGCAGTCACATGTATTTAATTGGATATGTTCTAAATTGCAAAATATTGCTTACATTTCAGTTATCATACTATTCAATTTTATTGAAACCTGAACGGTTATTGCAAGATTCGCAAAAAAATTTGGCTTGCCATAAGGATAAATTTTAAACACGTCAAAATGTAGTTACTAATTAATTTTTTCTAATATAGCAAAATCCAGTGCACAATTTCCTTTCTTTATTGTTTATTCCGGATTCGTTTTTAAGATTAGAAATTTTTAATTTCAACGCTATTCCCGAAATAATCTATGAACCAATCAAATTCACGTTTTCAAAGCTTCACAACATTCGGTCAGCACTTTTTTAAGAGAGGATACTCTACGCTCACAAAAATTTAACTGAGCCTTTTGTGACTTAATATTGACCAATACTATCAATTTTATCAATATCTGAACGATAATTCAATTACCGACAGTACTACCTCGTTGCGCTTCCAAATTCAGCGATCGTTCGACGGGCACTTGCGAGAGAAACAATATAAATAGACGGAATCTCGACGGGGATATAAAGTTTGTTTAATCGGAGCCCGCGTGTAGCGCGTTTTCAAAAGTTGCCGAGGCACTGCCAAAAAATTAAAGCTAACGAGAAAGTCGTGACTGAGGGTCTCCTCGCAAACAAATGAATCAGTCGCGGAGCGACGGGTTTTTCTGGCCCGCCGGCACCGGCAAACACCGGCCGGATTCTTGTGCTTCTGACGTTGATTTGTGATTCGCAGTTACAGCGCGAGCATAAAGGTTGTGGGGCAAAAAAAAAAATAGTTCACGCCGTGGCTCGTGACTATTAAATGAAAATCTCGCGTAAGCAAAGTTTTAATCCGAGGCGCGCGCGCGCGAGCCCCAAAGTTTTGTCTCGTGTGTTTACATTTGGAGGCGCCGCAGCGCTTATGTGTTAGCGAGAGTAATTCCTCTCGCGTGTGTTTCGTAATCGATGCAAAGTTTGCCCGTTGATACGGGACGGGCTCCGCGGGGAGGTGAGCCGGGGGCCGAGGAGTGGGTTCGCCGAAGGATGTGTAATTTTGATGCGGAAAATATATATATATACCGTGCAGGCGATATTAATTTAGTTCGAGATCGCCGCGTCGCTTCTTTTGCCTCAATGTAAAATATTAATTACATTACCGATCGGGAGCAATTTTCTTGATGAATTTGCAGAATTTCAGCTCTTAGGAGGATTGCCGCGGATAAGCACCGGAGACCTGCAATTTAACGGCTTTTTACCAAATTGTAGCATCTCCAATTTCGTCAAATCGCAGTTCTTTTTATTTAGCGTAATTGGATTGTTGCGCGACCGACAGGCATCGGTTATTATTCTACTGAATTTATACTGTTACGTGTACGAGAATAAGTTGCTTGTGAAAGTGGGCATCTTTGACTAAAAAAAATAGAAAAGGATACACTCCGATCGTTTCGCGATCCTAAAACTTATCTCAACTATGATCTTGGCACATGTCACTAGACGGAGTACCGTGTATTAAATTTTATTACGTCATTAAATTTCACCGATCCCGGTATAGAAACGAACCTCTACCACTTGAGCATTAACGAAGTCTTACACCCACCACTCAACCCCCTTGTAAATTTTTAATTCGACTCCCGCCCTTTTTCCGCGACATAAAAAACTAACGATCGCCGCGCCGTGCAGCCGCTATATACACCGCGCCTCCTTCATCATTCCTATATCCCATTGGCGTAAAATACTCGCGTCATTATTCATGTATGTATAGTCGCGCGCGCGTCAAAGCTTGCACCACATAAGAATCATCGTACATCAAGTACTTATATTACAAGAAAAGTTAATTGCCGCTCACTTCTAATAATCTTGTAAAATTTATTATTTAACAGATTTGAGTTTTCATTTTCTTTAACCCTTTCAGACCTGAAGGTTTTTCCTGAAAAAATTCTGAAAAAAATTCTATGTGATCTACGATCATTTTTTAGTCAATTTTTTCAGTTTCTGAATCTTCTCTTCTTTCTTTAATTTTAATTTTCTCGAACTGTATTGAGTCTAGAATAATTTAAAGGTCCCAGTACGAGATGAAAAATTATTCTCTTAATCTGATCCATACGTTTATTTTTGTCTATCACGAAGTAGTTTTAAAACATCGGCTCTCAAAGGGTTAAATACCGCTCCAACGTAAATGTACCGAGTTGTAATTACTATTCGAATTTCGTGTACTATTAAACTTAAAAAAAATGTTTAATTCAATAACTAGTCTACAGACACACTTTTTACGCTAATTTATCAGTCAGACATGCAGAACAATGACTTGCGAATATTATTGTCGAAAACTACATCGACAGTGCGATTCGACGGATCTCGAGCGTCGATTAAGAAGCTACCCAGCGTGTAAATTTAAAAATGCGAGCGTCGAGGGAACGCCGGCGAAATCGACATTCACACAGTATCGAGCGGAGGCAGCTCCCGCGAAGCATTCACCTCTCGCACGCGACTCTCGAATTTTTAGCCTTACGGGGCTCTCTTCCTCCCCAGCGTAATCGAGATTCAAGACCGTGCTCGGCGCGACCCCTCCCCGCCCACGCCGCCCGTCCACCTGTTCGGCGCGCACTTGTCTGTGTGCGTGCGCTCGTCTGTGCGGACGGGCGGGCGCGTTAGAGACTAGGACATATGTCGGCAACCTCCGGCGCTCAATCACGCTGATTTGCATGTTCTGATTGTTGAAGGCAGCAGCAGCGGCGGACCAGAGGAAGGGCAAGTCCGGCGTCGAGGGCAACTACGACGACGACGGCGACAACGGAGAGAGACGGGGATACGTCGCCAGTGAAATTGGCTCGACGTACAAGTGAACCAGCGGCGTCGATTGCCGGGGCGTAGATAAACCCGCAGGACGAGTAGATAGAGGAGTGAGGACACGTGAAGAGAAAGGATCGTTTACGTACGTGGTGTTGTGTGCCTTTTTTTGTTACATACGCGTGTTGGTGATATCGCGTCTCAGTGACAAGTGTGCCCCGAGACTTCACTTCCGTGGGGGAGAGAGAAGAGGCGCGCGACGCTGCTCGCCGCATGCGTCGTCGCTGGACACGACGCCTTACACATTTCGGTAAGACTTGCTTTCTTATCTTTGCTCGACTTTTTTTTACACTCTGTTGGAGTGGCGAGGTAAAGTAACCAAAATAGGAACGGTTTTTCTGACTAGTACGTAACAAACGGCGAGTATAGAATGAAGAACCGAGTTGTTCGGAAAATTCTTAGTGTAATTATTAATTTATCGCCTATTTTGGCGATTTATATATAAAAAATAACTTATTTTCATGCTCTTTTATATTAAATAAATAACTTTTAAAAAATTAGACAGTCTAATATGGTACTGGGACCGAATGGTGGACAGTAACGCACTTCTGAAGATGGGCAATTTCTATTTGAATTTGAAAACGTATGTCCTGTTTTCGGGTACGGCGATCTGAGAAATATTCTTAAACTGGACACATAAGTTCAACTATAATATAACCTCAAACCATTTTAAAATCATTTAAATTTTTATTCAAAGAGTAATTTCATAAAATATTGATGTTATAATATAGCTAATAGCACAAATAATGCTAACAAAGACATTTTCTTACCGAGTTAATCTTTTATTATATAATGATAGAAAAGATCTTTTGACCCAAAGTCAGTGTCTTTAAGATAAAGTCGGCGGCATTTAATTAAATGCGCAAGGCTTTATATTAAAGACACTGACTTTGGGTCAAATGATTTTTTTATCATTGTAGTTACTTTCTGTTGTCCATCTTTCGGTCCCATTCTAGAAAGGTGTCCAGATTTCGGGTACTTTACCTTATAATACTTTTGCTGCATACACTGAAAAAAAGGAGAGGCTTATTAAAAGAAAGAGATTCTCCTAAAAACTTATAAGAAATACTCTCCTTTTTCATAAATTAGGAGTAGTCTTCTTTTTCATTTAGGCATTTCTAGAAACTCCTAATTTATGAAAAAAGAGAATTTGCTATAAATTTTTAAGAGAATCTCTTTTTTTTTCAATGTACCGTCTATGTACAAAATGAATACCGAATGGAAAGGTTGAAACAGTCGTATAAGCATCAACCGACAGACAACTGCTTTATTATTTATCAGGTGGCTTTTACGGGCCCGTCTCAAATTTCTCTGAGAGAATCGATAAATGTCATCCAATGAATAAGCGAGCTCTTTTTTGACGCTCAGTTTTATCTTGTCGATTTAATCTTCGACGATGCAAATATTATGCCTGCGCGTGGCTTACTAAATCGTTAGCTGGTATCAAATTAAAATGCAAATAATCTCGGCCGTAAAATTGACAATTGATGACAATTTGTATAAACGCGTCGCGCCCAAAGTCCCAGTGCACTCTCGATATTATCCCACGTCAGCGTTTCGTAAAGAGACATCAAGTTTCATATTTAAGCATGGAAGTTGACTTGACTAATCGCAGGTATTTTTGCAAAACACTTGCCGTAAGAATTTACTCGGTTGTATAGTATTCTTAATGCTCTATTATTAAAGGACGTAAATGTGCCTGCTGTAATGTAGCTATTAAAGACAGTATTAAATACACTTCTGATGACTAATATTTTCATCGATAAAAGCAATAAAGCCCACCAGCGAACTTTCTTTGTATCGCTGTACGTTTAGAAACTTGGATTACCTTAAGTGCCGCCATTACTGCAATGGCCAATCAAAAGCCCTCGCCCAGCCAGAAATAATGAATTGCAATACGTAATATGTGTAGCATGGAAAATGTGTGTAAAGTTTAATGTAAACATTGCGTGAGAATATAACAACAATTAGTTACTTCCAGCGCTAAACGAGCGCCGTTTACAAAAGGAGCACTGTGGGAGAGTTCCCCCTCCCCCCAACTTCTTATTGTGATCGCCCATTGTTTTCGCTCTATTACTTTTCCCAATAGCTGCGAGTTTCCAGCGTGCATTATTTAAGACCTACTCCGAAAAAAGTGATCCATTAATTGTGCATTTAAGAAACTTTCCTTCCAATTATGTAAGAATTCGCTGGTAGTCGCCGTCGTCCGCGGCGATTAAATTGCCAGCGTGATAAATTGCGCCCGGTAATTAAACAAATATTACTTATTGTTTATATTGATTTCTGATTAAGCGAGGCGCAGCGCTGATCGATCGCGCAATCGGTCCCAGTTTTCAATCGCGCCTTATATACCCCTCCCCGTCGATGCACTTTCTCATTAATGGAGCATTTATTGTCGGAAGATTCTGAAGGCGATACGTTTTTCTTTGGGCTTACAGTGTTGATATTGCTGGAGTGGAGGCTCTAGTAGGAACGCGAATTAGTCTCTTTCTCCAAAGCCAATGAGACCCGATAAGTGATTTTAAAACACGAATAATGGATACTCTCTATTTCCAGTTTTGATATTACGTCGTCGGCCAATAAGCGCCGACAGTCGGTAAACATTTCGCTCGTAACATTATCGCATAATGATACGGAAAAGTGAATGTATACGTTTCTGCAGTGTGCCACTGTTTTAATACAGAATTCAGTCGCGAGGCCGTGCTCTCTCGCGGATCTCATCTAATCGCGATTCCGCAGCTGAAAAATAAATCTCCGCAATGAAGAAATAAAATTGTCGCGGTTAACTTAGTACAAGTAGACGTCAGGGACGGAGGGCAAATCTATACATATATATCTAGTTGCGGTTTTTGACAATTAACTCCGCAGAAAGGACGGCGATAAATCCAATTTGATTAGGAGAGAGTAGCAACGCCAGATTTTAATTGAATGTGTAAATTTTGCAAATTTATCGTTCGACGACATTGAAACTTTCGTAATTCGAACAATTGAATGGGGCACCCTAAGACACACGGCAAATTGGTAACAGATTAGAGTTTTAATTTATAGCGCCGTGATAAGCTGCTAATTAATTTTTTTTCTTAGAAAATCCCTACGCGCGCCTCACGAGAGCCGTTGCGCAACGGCGATTCGTATCGCCCGCGGCAAAATAATTTCTGCCCATATGGGATTTCTTATCGGGGCGCAGATCAACCGAGATAAAACATATCATTTTGCGAAATTGTCTTTTGCAACGCCGGCGTTCCTCGGACGAAAAGCGCGTCACGCCCGGCGTTTATCAAAGGCTTTCTCAATATAAACTTGGCACCGTTCTATCTGCTTATTAACGCGCCGCTCCCTCATTAATATGAAAATAGGTCCACTCTCGGCATTTTCCAGCGAGTAATAAATAGGGTAGGGAGCTTTCGTGAATCTCCCTCCGGTGTGCTCGTCCTCGAGGTAAAAAAAGGGGGTCGAGCCCTTCCAAAGCTCGACGATAATGAATTCGCAAACAAAAATCCACTCCAAGCCTAAAAACGCTCCTTTCACGTCGGTGGCTAGCTCTCGTTCTCTCTCGTTTCTCGGGAATATCATAAATGCTCGGTGTGCGCTCCATCGAGCAAGAAAGGATCTCTCCAGCGGGTCCAGGGAGGGGGGAGGGCACAAATCGTGTCGACGGGCAAAAAAGAAAAGCGAACATCAGCCTTCCGCCTCGGTCGAGTGAGGCATTCCGCCCTTCGCGCGCTCCCTCTCCTCTGCTCCGGCGAGTCCGCGCACGTTTCTTTCTCTTTCTCTCTCCTACGCTTGGTATGCGTCCGTGTGTCTGTTTGCCCGCAGCTCACATGCAGGTACCGCCGAAATAATAGGGCCGCCCGGAAGAGGATATAGAGACGGCGCGGCTCGGCCCTTGTGTGTGCAGGCGCTTTCGCTTTCCTGTGTGCGTGCGCGCGGGAGTCCCCTATTTGCTTAGAATCGCGCAGGCGCGCGCGAGAGAGGGCCACCCATTCGGAGGTAGTTTCGACTATTCGGGTGAATTCGCGCGTGTTATGTATGTGCGGATCCACTATACCCGTCTCGGGGGTTTGTTAACGCGGTCCCCCGGTTTCATTCGACGGGCTATCGATTTGATTGGATTCCCTCCTCGCTCAGGAGCTGGGACGGCGGAGCCCCTGTCCCGGGGCCCCTCGCCAACTTTTCCCTTTCACGCGCGGCGCAGGGAGGGTGGGAGTTTTAAAAAGTTGGAGGGCGCCGCGTTTACAGAGCGCAGGGGAGGATCGGAGGGACGCGCGGCAAGAACCTCGAGGAGGAATATCGAGAGACGCGCCGCGTGGGGGGAGGGTGGGGCAGAAGTGCCGAGGCGATACTCATGGCCGAAGAATTTTGTGATTTTAAAGTTTTTCCTCGGGATTTTCTGAGTGCCTTGTTTAGTTCTATAAAGGGGTAAATGTTCGCGGGACTTTCTTCTTCTCGCCGCCTCCAACCGGCTTTATTTTCCTTTCTCACGGACTTTGCGCGAATTCGGGCTTTTCCAGTCGACTCTTCAATGCGTATGTATTTGCATCGCGAAGAAAAAATGTTTTCTCCCCGTAGAAACGATACATTCCGTGCAGTTCTCGCGAGCGGCTCGTGCCTTCGTAAAGTATGCCCGGTTCGAGCGAAATGTTGCAAGATTACACTTTATTAAATGGAGCCACAACGCGGGCACAACATTCGCCGAGAGCGACTGAAAGAATACAAGTCGACGAAGCGGCAGAATTGAGTGGCACGGAGGAGGGATATAAAAAAGGCGAAAATCTCTAGCAAAATGTTTTCACCCATTACACCCCGCGCGTCTAGCCGCTCCCCCGTCGAAAACAAACGGCAAAACTCGCGGAGCCGTCGAATCTCGCGAAAGCCGTGGCTGCTCGACGCGAGCCAAAAGAAACGAAGAGAGGCCTCGCGCGCGATTTTCACGTTTACGCAAAACATATTCCCTTTCGCGTGCGCCTCAAGAAAAAAAGGACGTTTCCCATCTCTCGGCGGCATTAGCATCCTCTCGATTTTGCAGTCTCTTTTGCAAAGCTCGCTCTCTCGCCAGGAGGAAAAGGAGAGAAAGAGAGAGAGAGAAGGTCGGCGAGGAGAGATGCAACGATAGGAGAGTAAGGCCGTCGGTGGCGTGCCTCGAGTCGATATATGTACGTAGGCATGCGCACGCGAGAGAGTCGCGGCCGCGCGGGCGCACCGCGCCGGAGATAGAGAGCTAACACGCCGGAGAATGAGCGAGTCGTGCTCTCTGTTGCGCCCGCGACTCCCCGAGTCCTACATTCTCTCTCGCGCGCACTCCGGAGAGCGAGGCGAGGGACTTTTTATTCCTGCGCCCGACGCCGTGGGAGAGAAATATTTATTCGGCGCCGCGCGGATTTGATATTCGCTCGCGAACGGAGGAGGCGGCCGGGGTTGCTAACGAAAGCGAGGAATCGGGATCTTTCTCTTTCTCCGTTTTTACTATGCGTTGCCTCGTATTTTCTTTCCTATCTCAGACGTCGGTATCGATGATGCAAGGGCAGAGGCATTCTTACAAGTGACAGGGATGTGGTGGATGAAATTTCGATGCTATTTCATGCGCTACACTGAGAGAAATGTTTTGAAAAAATTACCATTATATTCCATACTGACAGGAAAGATCCTTTCACACAAAGTTAGTGTTTTTAATATAAAGCCGTGCGCATTTAATATATAGTCCAAAGGCATAGGTATTAAATGTAAAGAAACGATGCACTAACTATTAAGCCATTCGCGGGATTTTCGTCGGTAAAGATGATCGTGCATTAACTGTTAAGAAATATTTCTTCAATGCTAATGCATATTTCATTATTTCGAATACCATGAAAAAATTATTGTTCAAAGGTGCGAAGACATTGGATCAAAGGATTCCTTTTCTATTAGAGTAGTAAAAATTATTATCCTGTTTTGGGAGTGGTACCACAGACTGCATTTAGTGAAAAAATTACCATTCTTTATTATAAACTGTAAAAATTTTTTTAGTATTCACTAGAATTTTAGAAAAGTTTATAATACAGCATAGTAATTTTTTACATTAGATGCAATTCTGTGGCTCCACTATCAGATTAGATAGTAATTTTTCCAAAAAATTTCTTTCGTAGTAGGGTTTCCTTTTTTTTCTTTCACTTTATTACAATTCATTGGAATTTTTAGATTCTATTGTCGAATGTGTGTTAATTATTCTTGTTTAGTACACTGTTTTGTATCAGCGGCAGGTTGAATTTCAGGAAACCAGATATTCCGTTGGAGAGTTTCGCCATATAAACGTGCTACGTTGAATTTTCACTCGCTTGAGCTGTGCACTCGCGTATTTATTTTTACAAATTTCTTTTAAAATGAATATATCAAGTCGATTGCTAAGACTATTTGCCAATCGACTTAGGGAATACACAGACTCTTGGCAACTGGATTTTGCATAATGAAACGGCAGCGTCCACTTTGAAAGTCCGTTTGAGAGGAAAAAAAAAAGACACCGCGGAGTAAAAGTAACTTTATAGAAGCTACTGCTCAATCGGCCTTTCTGCAAGTAATTCGACATTAGCATCGGGATTGTACGAGCGGAGATCATTAGCGAGCCGAAAATAGCGTACGAGCGCGTGCGTAAAACAGAAGCGGCTCTGACGCAACGCGCTAACTCGCAGTCCGATCGTCGGCGAATATGTAACGAAAATTAAGTACAGGCATCCTCGCATTGGAAAGTGATCGGCCGATGCAGCCAGCAGGCTCCCGGCTACTTACAAGCGGGGCCTTGTGAGCGCGTCGTCGGATTCCCATAGAGAGGCGCGCGCTCGCGAGCCTCCCGTACAAATGATCCCCAGAGGAAAAAGGCCCCCGCGCAAACAATAATCGCTCAGTGTCCCGGCGCTCCGACGCTGGTGTACACCCAATGGCGGCGCGGGCCGCTCAAAGTTCGTCTTTGTCTCTCTCCCACACGGCGAGAGAGGAATACATGCATAAAAGGGTTCGCGCTCGCTCGGCCGAGGATCGACGTGGTCCCACGGACCCGCCGCGTGTCGTCCCGGGGACTCACCTTCGGGCCGAGGAAGCGCCTTCTCTCCGGCTCCCTTCGATCCTCTCTCGCTTCTCTCCCCACCCGGAGCCGCGCCGCCTGCATATCCTGCTCCTTTCTGTATCTCTCTCCGTCTTTCTCCTTTTCTCTCGCTCGCCGACGCGGACACGCGCGCGCGAGCGAGCTTAGCTTTCGAGTCGAGGCATTTCGAGTGTAGTTTTTGTCCCTCGAGCGCGACGGGGCTATTCTGCGTCTCCCCGGCTGGCCGCAGCCATTTGTCAGTCCCGCCTCGCGCCGCCGACGATCCTTTTATTTTTCGCCTCCTCGCGGACACTGCAGGGGCTGCTTTCTCGAAGTACATAAAATTTGGAATTTCGAATTTTAAAAGGTTCTGCCCAAGTGGTTCGCGCGCGGCGCAAGTCTTCTTTTTTTTTTTTAAAGAGAGAGACTCCGGCTTTACGGCTAGGAATGGACACTTGCGTCTTGTTTACGCCGCGGGTATTTTAAAAGCTGGAACAATGCGGCGAAATATACTTTTTTTGCCGGGGACGTTTATCATCCTGCGCGGTGTTCGCTGTTAGAGTGCAGCGTGTATCACTTTCTCTGCTACATTTACGTAAGCTTTTTCTTTCTTTCTTTTTTTTTCGATGTTTGGATTAATTCGTTCTGTGTTAAACGGATCGCTAAAAATAGTATCTCTCCTGTCAAACCCTATTGATTTACGAGTGAAAAAGACATAACCATCTGGTTTTTCCGGGCTGCAAATAGCTCTTTTCATTTCCTTGGCGGATTTTTCGCGAACGCTTTAAAATAAAAATGGCAATATCGTCCGTCGAGCAAAAATATACTTTCGAATCGAAGGGAGGATACATTTATCACTTATAACCTCTTCAAACGCCAAGCTTTTTCCGTCGGGTTTGGCGCACACTGGAATCGAATGGATTTGACCGAGCACCGCCTGCACTCTTTTCTCGTCGTGATTCTGTGTATCACGAGCGCAGTCCGGGTTCCACGGCTTGGCCGCGAACGGATTTTTAGCGGTGGTCGCGTCGTCGATTGCTCTTTTCAAAACGACAGAATCTACTCGCTCGTATCCGTGAACCCCGCCTTTTTGCTACCGCGCTCCTTTGTGCTCTGTCGACCACTCGTTTTTACTATTTTCGTTATTCCTCGCCCAGAAAGGAGAGAAAATTATACTCGAACGCGCTCGAAGAATTCGACTGTCCCGTCGACGAGATAAAGGCGCCCGGCGACGTCTCCCCTTTTTGCGGATGGCCCTAAGTCCATTGTTTGACAAGCGAGCGTTTGGAAATTTATGCGCGGCCTGGCGCTTCCTCGTCTCTCGGGGCGTGCTCGTACTCGCTCGAGATAATGACGCAAGCCCGCCACTCGTAAATAACTTGAAATTTGCTTTTTAAAAAGACCCTGCCGATACCTATAAATAAATACCGCTCGTCTTATCTATCGACGGAGCGCGCGGTCATCTCGCTCGCCGATAAAAAAAGAGCACGCCTCATTGAATATTTACGCATTTCTTCGAATGGAAAAGTGGGTCGCGCGCTCGCGACAATCGGTCGCCGCGCTCCGCGATTTTTTCCGCGATCGTCGCCACCGCGAGGATAAGAGACGAATAAAAAAAATGGAAGCGAGCACGGCTCGAAGGACGCCGACAGGAATCCGCGAGAAATTCTCACGTCGCGCGACTTGCGCAATGGGCCGCATGAAAAAAAAAAAGCCCCGCGCGGCGCGCGGAAAAGTGCCTCGCACCGCCGCCGCGGCATCGATTGATTCGTTCTTTCATAATCGCTCCCTTTCTCCGGTCTCGCGCGGCGCTGCCTCTGCATGCGCTCCTCTCGACTCTCCTCTTCCTATACCCGTCGCGGCCGAACAAAGACGGAAAAGGATCGGCGGCACCGACGGCCCGTCGTCTTCTCCCCCTCCGCGGCGCTCGCTCGCTCACATTCCGCGACGATGCGCGAGGCTTAGGCGGACGTGTGCTACGTGTACGTGTGTGCAGGGGTGCGCATGTGGAGATCCGACCGTGTGTGCAAGCTGGACGAGCGCTGCACCGGAATTTTTTCGTGCCAATGTGCGCGAAAGCTCTCGTTTGCACTTTTTCCAATTCGCTCGACGTATGCGATCCCTGAGAAGACTTGGCGATTGCTTTGTTTAAAAAGTACACAATAAAACACTTCTTTTTATGTCTTTTTATTCGTGTGGTATTGCACTCCGGATTTATTGGAGTAAGTGATTCAATCGAGCGCTTGGAGAACAGTGCAAGTTTTTTTCTCTGATTTAAATTGAGAATGTGTTTTTAATATACGATAGCTTTACGTCTGAGATAAGGCGCGCGTCATCGTCGGTATCTCTCTTTATTTTTTTTATTGGAATCAAAAAAGTTTACTTTGTTCCGCGGTGATACGACCGAATTACGAATCGCAGCGCTTTGTTCTCGTCTCTCTCTCTTAAATCGAGTGTGACTCAAGCACTTAACTCACCTCGTCAACTAAATAATGCGCGGCAAGTTATTCGCCGCGAGAAAATAGCTGGCGTGACTAATTTCCCTGGAAATAAAAGAAAACTCGAAGGAGCCAGTCGATCGAGCATAACCCATCGACGGGAAATTATTCGCGCTAATTGAAAAGGCCATAAATCGCCGGGCTCCCGCGGCCCATTACCCGCGAATCTTCCGGGCTCCGGGCGAAATTCGTCGGATGAAAATTTCTTTTCGCTCTCGCCACGGCCGCGTTCGACCCGCGGGGGAATTTCTCGGCGGCGTTTGTCGGCGCTGCCTATGCACATGTGCACCGCGGCGCGAGATTAACGACAACTCGCGTGCCGCGCGCGAGAAAAGCCCCCGTGCGCTCGCGACTTCTTCGTACGGCCCTGACTTTGAGAAAGAGAGAGGATTGACCGAGTCGATGCTATCGGCCTTCTCTCTTTCTCTCCTGCTCCCACCTTCTTCGCTGCCTCCTTCGTCTTCTTCTTCTTCTTCTTTTTTCGGTCGCGTTGGCTGGTTTCTCTCGCAGCTCTTGTTGCTCAACTTGTGAAAACGTTGATTGTACGCACGTCGATCGCCCGTGGTAGACGTTTCTCTCCCGACAATGAAATCTGATGACTCCATTATTTCTCGCGCTCCTCCATTGACGCCTTTATCGGGGACCCTTCTATGCGCGCGAGGCGAAATCGCGCATGGCTACGCCATGGGAGATTTCTATCGAACGCTCGCGAGAGAGGCCCGGCAGAGCGAGAGAGAGAAGAACGATAATGAACTGTTTGTGTAAACACACTTATTCAATGTAATTGCTTAATAAATCTTGAGTTCGGGATTTTTGTTTGCTCTGACGGCTCGCGCGCGGGGGTAGCAGCAGCGACGTCCGCGGTACCTGCACCGAGGCTCTTCTACGGCAGCGAGGGGGAGATAACATTTTTCGAATTTATCTTTGAAATTTGAGAAATATCCGAGAGGAGAGCGGGAAGGCCGAGGGGGGAGGATGTTTAGACAGGACTCGAGCGCTCCTATAATAAACCTCCGTGAGGCTGCTGGAAAATGCGGCAGAGCGAGAGGAGAGGCAAGGTCCGACTCTCTGTCTCTCTCTTTCTATCTCTATGCGTGCAACAACCGTCGGCTAATAAACTGCCGACCAACTCTAACTTATTTATCATCGATCCGGAAAAAAAATAAGTCTCTCGCTCCCCTACATCCGGCAGAGGTTATCGCGGGGTTGAGCATCTTGCACCAAGTCTGACAAAATATATGCGTAATTTTTACTTTTTATCTCGTCAGCTCAGCGTTCATTCGCGCATACTACTATGTTTAGATTTTTTTGATTTAATGAAATCACGACTTAACGGTCCGCAACATTTTTTTTTTTTTATCTTTCCCGAACATTTTACATATGACTGACTTGATTCAACTCTACATTAATCTACGTAAACCTTAATTTAACAAAACATTTTTTTACCAGATTGGAGCACTTTACAATGAGCTCTTCGTTTGACAAACAAAACGCCGTAATCGCCAATGAATAATTCGTCCGATATGGGGGATCATGGGCTGATTCCTTCCGTCGCTTTCTTAAGGAAACGTTCCCAGAGCCTCGTGAATGAAATCACACTTGTCTTACTTTTTTTTCTCGTTCATCCTTCACTCGTTGAATGGACCGTCGATTCGTGAATAGAGCGGCTCTTTCTCTCTCACGGGCTGGACGCGCGGCCCTAGATTAAGGTATAACGTTCCTCTGAAAAGCGAAATTGCAACTTCCTCCCCATTGTTACGTTAAAAAGTCGGGACTGTAAAACCGACCGCTGGCGCGCTCTCGTCTGTATACCCGTCCCGACGGGTTCTTCGTTCGCTCGCGCGCGATTACGCAAAACCGGATCGGCTGACCTTCGAAAAGTCGAACGGTAGCGACCTTCCTTCGGGAATTCATAAATAAAGGAATAATCTGGGAAGATGGGCTGTGCGCGCCCTGAGGCCCAGTTTCAGGCTCATGGCTAGAGCTCGAGGGTGGAATTTTTCAAGTGCTCGACTCGCTGGGAGGAAAATTTTTTACCTTCTTTTCAAGTCCATTACGGCGTTTAAGGTAAAATAGTTTTATAAATGAAACACGCTCTCCCGCCAATCTGAATATCCCCTGAGAGTGGAATTTTAATTGCCTTCTAAGTGAAGTTTTTGATCAAGTGTAAATATTTATGCTCCATTCTGCGACTGCGGTTTTGTCCATTAACGGAATAATGCACAAAGTTTAATTTGATCGAAGAATTTAAAGCTTTGTTTAGAATAATGAAATGTAGCAGTTTAGATAATAAAATATTTATATTTAGAAACAAAAGCTTTCGTGTGAAATAATAAGATAACAAAATTTTCATCATTTATAAAATTCCCGCTTATTTTTGCGCGACCAAGAAGCATTTGATGCCCGTCATTCGGAGCGAGGATGTGCGAATGAAAAATTGAAATGGCCGCTGAAAAGTATATAACATCCCACCGAAAGCACATTCATCACGCGCGTTTCTAAACAATCCGAGCGCGCCGAGCGTAAAAAAGGGCCCCGTTTAAAATACCGAGGGCGTAAAAAAGTTCAGACGGCCGCGAGACGGAGGCGACCGAGTCCGAAACCGCCGGTGCTCCATGTGGTCCGGTCAATCTTCGTCAGGGCTCCTCTCTCACCTTGAGCCTCGGTGCGCGCTCGCCCCGCTCCTCTTCTACCTCCGGGCCCTTTTTCTGCTCTCTCGCCTCCTCTCTCTCGGCTTTTTCGCTTCCCCCCGCGGACACATCCCGTATTCCGGCCTCGGAGCCCTCCTCCTCTCCTCCTTTTTTTCTCATTCTGCCGTCTTTTCTCTTCTTTTTTTTCGCCTTTCCGTGGCCGCTTTTGTTCTTCCATATGTACCGTCGTCGCGATTTTTCTAAGTAAGTCCCTCGGAGGAATATCTCTCGAGTCGGCGATACTTCCTTTTCGTTTTTTTTTCCAAATGCCTGCGGCTTTGTTGTGCCCTCGGATTCCGCGGACGCAATCTTACGGCTCGTTCGGCGGCCTCGCGAGTTGGCTGCGAATTACGAATATTTTCAGTTTTTCCGCGGAAAAATTAAGCTCGCACCGCGCGAGTTGCGAAACAATCGTTACGTTAATCCCCGGGACTTAGTCGGCAGAAACTCCTGCAACTGCTGGTTATCCATCCGCGACACGTTCCTACCGGGTAGTCGCGGCGCGCGCGCCAATCAGCGATTATTACGGCGGCATTACGGGTCTGGGGTCGAGACAAGGCGGGAAGGAGGAAAGAAGGTCGGAAAAGCGGCGCGCGAAAACAGCCATAACTGGCCAACTGCAAAGCCGCGAGACGAGGAGGGCAAAAAGAGGTGGGAGCAGCGGGGGCAGACACGCGCGCTCGCTCCTTAAAGGCAGAAGTTTAGCGAAATAAGAACAAGTCTCTGCGTGCACTGGCCAAAGACCTTTTTGCGCTCCGCTCCGCGAGCTTCTCCCCCGAGAGAGCGAGAGAGACAAAGAGATTTTGACTCCTGCCGCCGGCGATCCTCAAACTCTCCTCCCGCTTCTCGGCACACAGGATGCCGCTCAGCGGCTGCCCTCTGTCTTTCTCTCGCGCGCACGCCTTTTTCGCGAATTCCTCGACTTACCAGGCTGTACAGCAGGGCCGGACTTTGAGCAACTTCGGCCCGGTCGTACGTGGACATTACGTGCTCTGCACTTGCGACGTGCCTCGACTCGCGCTAAATAATAGTTCTTAAGCTGAGCGATCAATTATCAGCGCTCGACCATGCTTTGTTTATTCTTGGGAGAAGAATACGGCATTTTAGAATGTGCATTTAAGAGAAGCCTCCAGAGAAACAGCCTCGGCTTGTATTAATATTTTCGTTTTCTTTTTTTCTCTTAGCGGTGTTGCTTTTTTTGGGAAGTGAGGAAAATTTGAAATCAGATTAGATGCTACTTTGCATTTCAAAAAATAGTCGAAAGCAAATCTTGATTTATCTACGTATAAAACTGAAATATATTAAATGTGTACACTAATCTATACATGTTTTTTTTCAAACGCACCTTACAAAGGCTACGAAATAAATACAAAATATTAAAGTAAGAGCTAATATTTAATCTTCGAGTTTTGGTTGACGCCCGGTGAACACAATGCTCGCGCAGCTCCATAAATTCTTTTAAGAGGCTCGTAAACATTTCCAAAGTTAATCATAAAAATGGACAACTTTGAGAATATATTTAATAGCTTCCATGGGAAAGTAAAAGGCCACGGCGTCCTCCTTCCACGATCAATAATACTCGCGTAGGCCAATCCGCGGGGAATGTTAAATTGTCCCGCGCGCTCGGCGCGCAAGAAAAATCCCGATGAAATTGCGAAAGTAAAAATCCACTCGGAGCGGTGTGAGAAATAATACCCCCCCCTCCTCCCCCTACACCAGCGAGACGCTGAGCGTCGCAGCAAACGAAAGTGGCTGATAAATACGCCGACCGTGGATTTTAGCGCGTCCGCGGATTATAAAAGAGTCGCATGGGGTTTCGCACTCGCCACCGCTGCGGAGCAGTCCGCGGATTATTTATCGTGCGTGTTTCGCGCCAGCTGATTATCACGCTTGTCTCTGCTCGCGTTCGCGGCTAATTTCGCGCGATTGCCCCGCATAAATCTTGCGGTTTCTGTAAATACTGCGAAATTCCCATTGCGCCTCGCTACTTTCGGAGTGTACGTATGCCCCGCGGAGAGAGAAAGAGAGAGCAAGGTCGACTGTAACGACTCGCCGTAATAAAGTTACATCGATCTTTGCTGCAACGGTGTAATCTATTAAAAAAATTTGCCGGGAGATAAGCGTTTTACCTTACTCTACACGTTCGAACTTGTCTTTTAAAAATAATTTAACGCGATAAGCTGATTATAAATATACTTAGAATTAAATAGGAAAAAAAAAACGCGTTCAGTTGCACGGGCGAGTCGCGAACAGAAAAGATTAGTGCTTTACGTGGGAATAGATATAAAAAGAATAAGTATAATTAAGCGAGTATTTTTCTATTAAACGACGGATACTTAAGAATCACTTTTTAATGTCTAGCTGAATTAAATGCATTATTTATCTTTTGTTTACTGTGATTACATGAAGTCTGTGTTGCATTTTAACAGAGTAATGCGATAAGCTCATCTCGTGGATGGATTCGTTTAGCGCCTCTCGCACGGGAATATCCGCCGACTCTGAATGCTAGATATTCATCACGCGGCTTAATGCCCATCGCGTTCGGTGCCGCTTAATCATACAATAACGATCGTAAATTCATTTCACAAAGCTCGCGATTAAAATCCAGCGGGGAGGGGGGGAGAGAGGGATTTCTCGGCAGCACTTCTCATACGACCATGTTGTCGTTCGAAGCGAGATACTCTCAACGCGAGTGTAGTTCGACGACGTCCAAGCGTTTTATGAATAAAGCCGATAAATAAAGTGGCTCGCTGTGTCTCGGTTAGTAATGGCATTAGCAGCAGTAAAGCTTAAGTTAATTCATTCCTCTATTGTGTCCGACTTAACTCGCTTAAATTTTTTAAAGCGCTTTCTCTATCCATCTCTCTCTCTCTGCGCTCCCGGGCGTCGCGTATTTAGAGAGCCCAATCACGGCGCATCCCTTTCCCTCCCCCCAATTACATCGTAATTAGGTAGTGAGCCGTGAGATGACGACACGATCATCTTCGACGTTCCTATTATCTCCAACCCGATATCTTTCTCACGCGTAGTAGCAGCGCCTGCCTTTCTCGCTCCTCTCACTGTCCCTTCCTACTTGCCTTTTATTTTCGTCTATTGATGAAGCTGTTATCGCGTCTCCGTTCTGCCTCTCTCGCTCTCTCTCTCTCTCTTCGGTCTTATTGTGCATTTAAGTCGATCGTGAATTCATATCTCCCTTTTTTTAATGTTTTATGTCTCTATAGCAGCGCAATTAATTAGTTTTATCTTGTTTATGCGCCTTTCAGGAAAAGTTTTGAGAAAAGATTTCGAGGTAAGTGCGAAGGGTTACGATCGTTAACGGCTCGGATAGACCGCCTTTCGCGCAGTAGTTTCAAACTGTTGATATAATTTCTTTAACGACTGTTTCTTATCGCTTTTTTGTCTCTTTTGAAGTATATCTCGAACGGAAACATTATATAAATTCCCTTTCTTTTTATTTCTTAATTAAAGCCATTGAAAAATGCTCAATTTTACGTCGGGCATAGAGCGTGTCCAAAAAAGAAAATTCTGCTGTTTCTCATCTGCAATTCAAATTTTACGTGCAGTCTATGTTTTCTAATTGGCTGTGTACCCACATAAACATTTATTGTTCATCGAGTTAAGAACAATAACGACACGAATATTTTCTCGTAGTCTTATAAATTCCACGTTATAGAAGTAAGAATATAACACGATTTTCTCATCGTGAGTTCCCCCACCGCTATTAGGCAATGCATTTATTACACGTCCCATCTCCGCGCCATCCCCGGCGTGTCAGTGATATAATAGTTCCTGCGGCCCCACCCAATCATAAAGCCAAGCAAAAAAAAGGTTAATAATCACCGTAGCGGGTACGACCCTGTCATTAAGAGTTTCCAAGATCGAGTCACAGGTTATTCCGCGGCTCTCAGCAAGATTATGTCACGCGCGAGAGGCAAGAGAAGACGCTGCGAGCGATCGGTTGCTCCCCCCTCGTAGCCAGAATCGCACCGGTTTCCTCGAATTACCAATCGCTTGGCTCGCGGAAAAAATGGCCGGGGTCATTCACCTTTGCAGCCAATTATCTCACGACCCGACAATTAAACGCTCGCTCGGCTACACCGAAAACGGGGTGGGTGGGGAGTACAGAATAGGAAGAAAAAAAAGCCACGCTTCGACGCTCCGGATGATCGGCGACGCGGAATCCTCTATTTTTGTTGCTGTGTTTTGTTAAAATGTTTCACTGAATGATTCATTCGCCGGCGGAGTAAATATTTTATTTGTCCGCGTCCGGAATTGTTGTTTACTCGCGCGCCGTCGGGTGCCCGGCACAAGTGCGGAAATTCCCCGACACGGAAATTTCGGATCGGTCCGCTGGCAAGGTACGATTTATTCGTGCGATGCACGCAGAAAAATGCGATGCTGATAAGGGGAGTATCGGGCCTGGCCGAAATTTTTGTGCTAAGATCGCAGGGGGATCGCGCGCGAGATTTTTCAGTGCACGGAAGGTGCGGTCGCCCGTGTAAGTATGCGAGTAAATTGGAATATTTACATGAAATGCAAAAATTCCTGAGAGCATTTCGCTGATACGGTTGTTGGAGGAGCAAATTTTTTTCAGGAGAATTTTGATTAATTGAATTCAAAGGTTGATTGATCAAATAATTGGAGTTTTACCGCTCGAAGTATCAATAACGCTGAATTGCCTAATTATACATCGAATATCGATAAATCAAAGTGTATTAATTTTAATTGAATTTTTATTGGGCAACCAATAATTCATTTCAACGCTTATAAAATAAATAAATTTCTGTGCTCGGAATTTGAGTAAAAAATATCTTTCATTTTTCGAATATTAAGAGAGAATCAAGTCTACGCGAATACAGGAAATATCGCATTCCCCGCCTTTCTTCGTGCTCGATTCATCAAATTCCCGATCGAAATAAATCAAAATCAAAATCGCCCCGGCAAAATGCATCGGTCGCATACAAACGTACTTCCATGAATCTCTCTCGAAAATTCCGCACGTTCAAGTCTTGCAACCCGCACACTTCGGGAGCCCTTCGCAGCTAGTCTCGGGCGGTGGTTGACTGCATTGGCTCCTCGAGCGGGGGTCAGGCACCCTTTGGCCGCCTTTTTTTTGCATTGCTCTCGGGCTGCTTGGCTTTTCACCGACACCTTTCAGCGACGGCCCCACCCTCTCGCCGTCGCGCACTCGACCTCGTTTTTCCACCTCGCGCGGACGACCTTTGGAAGGCCTCCGGAAGCACCGCACCGGAGGGGGGGGGGCATGCAGGAAACCTAGGGCTTATCAATGGGCGCGACCGCGCGCACCGATAACGAGATGCGAGAAACTCGTGCCGCTTTTTCCCACGGGTGCGCTCCTCGTGTTTACACGTGTAGCGCGCCGCCTTTGTACGCGCGTGCGTCTGGGTATTTATAGACGGGTCGCGTGGCGACGGTTTTTCTGAGAGCATGCGATGACACGGGTGAAACACATTTTTTTTCATATTTTTACTCGCGAAGTGATTCAGAGTACCTGGGACGTAGTGCGACTTTTCTTTTTGACTTTTCTTCGTTTAAGAAATGCTCCGAACAGTTTCGTTTTGCACGTCACGGTGAGAGCTTCGAAAAAGTGAAAGGTTTTACGTACGACGATGATCCGCATTCTGAGAGGCTGACTTTTTTTTGCGATCGGTAAACTGGTAATTCAAACGTCATTCATTTTGAGATTTTTTCCCACCTATTTTCAATGCTATCATTGAAGCGAATTGATTAATGTTTAGAGAGGAATTATTTTTTTATCGACATCCTCGTACTGATAAATTGGATTGAATTATTTAGCGATAGAGAAGAGAACCAGTTCGCTGAATCGCTAATTATTTCGTCCTCGTTACCAATAGAGAAAAATCGAGGCACTCGTTAGTCTTTAAAACAATTTGTTTCGGTGTCGATTGCGATTTCCTGCGCGTCTCGTCGAAGCCGGGCGTAAGTTTCCGGATTAATAAAAATAAAAGAGAAGCAAAGTAGAGGGGAAAATGCTGGAGTAACTGTAGGGAGGCTGCAGAAAAGGGGAGAAGAGAGCATTTGCAGAGAGTTAAGTAAATTCGAGGTCTCGCGTTGCATTTTTATTGCGGTGGGCATGCTTTTAAATTCTTCCCGAAGGCCTTTGAAGGAGTCGCTACTTTTTATCCCTCGCAAAGCCCCCTGCAGGGAAAACTTAGCAGCCCCGAGAATTTACGAAATGTACGACCCTGTATAAAGCGTTGCGGCGATGGCGTCCATAAATTTATTTCGCGCGATGTTTTCTCGCTGCCGTAATTATCGGCGCCACTGCAGCGGCAAAAGAAACTGACCAGCCGGGCACCGAGAGCGCCGGAAAATTCGTGGCGAGGGGCTGCAGGGTCCTTGCCGAGCGATCCCATTGTAAAACTATATAGGCTCGTTATGAGGCCTTGCGATCGTAAAAAAAAATTATCGGCGTAATTGCATTAATTAACCCCGGAGCGTAATTACAGGGAGATCGTATAAATTACGTTCGACGCGGAGTGAGAGTGGAAAAAAAGGAAGGCTCGTATCGAACTTCGTAGAATATTATCTCCTGGCGAGCGTATCCTTCCTTCCTTCTCCTTCCTCTTGCCTTTTTTTACTCGACTCCTCTTAGTTTCGAGGATACGGCACCGAGAGCAAAAAAAAGTCAATTTGTTACATTTATTTATCTCGGCGTGATTTACAGCTGGCTCGAGCCGGACGCATAAATTTAAATTACAATGCGTACTTTATTAATCATCCAGAAATAAAAGAAGGATAAAGCTGAGTCCGGGGGGAGAAGGAGCAAGCGCGCGACGATCGACAGAGGTGTATAATCGTCTGGTGCAGGGGAGGGGGAGAAAAAGTAGGAGGAGGACGCAGCGGTGCGACGGACGCGGGACAAAAAGGAAAGACTAGCGAGACAGCGGTACGCATAACCCGAAGGCGCGTTATCAATCATTTTGCCGGGATTTTCGCCGCCGCAGTGGATCACTGGAGATTCCATCCTAGGCGAGTAAGGGCAACTCTCTCCAGCGAGGGGGTCGATTCGTCTCGCGGCTGACGCGGATGCGCCCCGACGGGTCAGAACCCCGAGTGTCAATCTCGACCTGCCATTGGGGGGAGTTGCTCTCTAAATAAATATTTAGAGTCGATGGGTAATACGCGGATTTTCGTGTTGAATTTGTAAATTTGAGGGAGTATTTGTTTTACCGAAACTTTAACATTCGAATATTTACTCTGCTGCGTTTTATTTCGAAGTCGCTTCGTTTAATAATAAAATCGATCGAGCAAATAAAGGTCCGCTCGTCGGTTGGCATTGCGCAGGATATGAGACTCTCGGCGGGATAAAAATTCAAATCGGGGAAAATAGTCGATATTGAAAACGAACGACATATAAAATATACACGGACCATCGTCGTCGTTGTCGCAATTTCGTCGAGTTGAATGAACCGCTGGAAGGTCGCGATTTTCCCTGCTCGACATCTCCTCGCCCGGCGAGACTCGCAATTTTATTTCGCGAAGTGGTCAACGATTGCCACCGTCGCCGTCGGCGACGACGCACGATTTCGCAAATGCAATCTCGGGAAAGGAGGAAGAACGCGGGGCAAAAAAGCGGGAGTCAGCAGCGCGCAAGGCGAAGATTCGAGCGGGGGCGTGTGCGGCAGCAGGCGAGAGAGGCGACTGCCGCTCCAGTTCGCCGAAATAAAATGCGAAATAGAGGAGATCGCGGGTGGCGTGGCTGCTGCGCCCGGGGGCGTAGTCGCGCGGCGGAGCGATGGAACGAGGTCAGATCACGTCGCCGGCGACTACCGGTCGCCGTGTGTGTACATCGACGGAACTGGCCCGCGGGGGATAGAAAACACACCGTCGCGGCCGAGTCTGATCTTATCGCCTGCGCTAGAAGACAAGAGAGTCTGACGTCAACGGAGGCGACTTAATTTTCCCGTGATTTCGGTCGGCCAACGCCGGGAAAATTTATCGGGCCCGCTGGCCGTTGACCGGGCAACTCGATACTTTGTGGGATGGGAGCTTGGTACATACGTAGATGGGCCTCAGGTGTATGAACCAGTGTTACCAGTTTTTTTAGTTCTCTGCGATGCGAGAACGAATTATTTTAGGGGCGGACTTTTAAGTGAAATTCGAAGTTGGTAAATGACTAGATCAAATTTAATGCCTTTTTTGTGTCTTATTCAGAAAATTCTGTGCACGTTACGTTAGGTCAATTAAGATTGGATTATTATTCTCATGAGTAACGTAATACGAGTAAATGAAATATCAGAAGGTAATCGAGTTAATAATCTTGTTACCTTCAATTTGCGCGTTCTCTTTAAAACTAAACGCGTCATTTAAAATTCAAAGTAGCTCAATTACTCAAAAAGTACGAAGCTGTCGATTTTTCGTTACAACTTGTTCTAGTAGGCATTTCAATTTTCCCCGTAAAAATTACCTTAAAAAAGACATTGGCTGCGGCCTCAGCGGAGCCATTGAACATAATTAATGCGCTGTTTTTCCGTTCATGGGCCCCCCGCTAGCGCAAGCCGTCTCGATACTTCTTACTTTATACCGTCAGTTCCCGCGACGCTTAAAATCGAGAGAGACCTACATACCGTCCGAGCACCGCGTTCAACTTCATTTGTATTCATGACTCGAAGCGTTCGAGTCGCGCTTTTGAAAAGGACACGGCGCGGTATAAAGGGCATAATGAAAACGCTCCAATTTTTCATCGCCTGCGCGCCTCCTCCGAAGCCTAACAATAAAAAAAAAGAGCGCACGGGTCGACACACAAATGAAATGCAAAATCAGCCTCGGCGCCGCTGCCGGAGAGGCTAAATATTTCAAAAGCTCGTAAAAGCTCAACGACTGGGGTTTCTCGGAAAAGGGCGCGAAATTAAAGCTCCGCGCGCGCGGAAAAAAAGGAGCACTTGCAGTGTCAACGCCGAGTACTACTCGGGGTGGTACTTACGCAGCGGGAGGTTGGCGCGCAACTTTTTTTTGCCCTTCCGCAAGGCGCACGCACGCGAGAGTCGGCGTACATACACGTCCGGTGGTGCATTCGCATGCAAATACGGAGGTCGGCCGACATAATGACGGCTAGAGAGGCAACGGACGCGCACAGGTGCGTCGCGATCGAACCGAATGCTTTCGGACCCGCGACGCCGAGACAAAGCGCGTCGCTTGCCGCTAGACCTCCTCGATTGAATTATCCTCGATCCGTCAATATACACGCGCTCGCACATCTGCACAGCTTGCAGCTGTGTATTCTCCGTTTCTCTCCTTGTATGTACGTAATATACAATTTTAATTCACTTCCAAATTAGTACGCCAGTATAGCAGTTATTCCTTTTTTAAGTATTCTGAAAGCGTATACCATAGCGTAGTAATTTAATTTATTATTTATTTATTTATTAAATCAGTAAAATTACAATTATGGTAAAACTAACATAAGACAAGACTGGCTAAACTTAAAACTAAAGACAAAACTTAATATTTAAAACTTATAACTTATATAAAACTAGCTTCAGATTAACGTACAATTCTTTATATTTAATCGATAAATTATATAATTTCTATAAATACCAGTATGAACAGTGGATAGAATTCTATCATTATAAGAAAATAATATTTAACAATCGTAACAAGTAAACAAAATATTAATTTGTAACAATCAATACACACTAAGAGAAAAAACTTTATAATAGTATATTATGACACTGGTGTGGACGCTGATTATTGAAGTCGTGTGATTTTTCGCACCCGAGCCAAGCGAGGGTGAAAAGTTGTATAACTTAAATAATCACTTCCGTACTAGTTTCATACGATATTTTATAGCACGAGAGCCGAAAATTGGCATTAAAATTGCCATTTTAAGGTTAGAGCGCTATAAAAATTACTATTGTGGTTAGGAAAGGAGTGACAGTCTTATCAAGTGAGAATTTTTTATATGAAAAATAATAATGTTTAGTACCTGGGAATTTAAAAATTACTATATTGAGTACTAATAATTGTTATTTGCCATAATATAATTTCTCGCTTGGCAAAGATTGTCACTCCTTTCCTAATCACCAAAGCAACTTTTATTAAGTTTTTATCCCTTGTTTACTACCGACTAATAATTTTAGATCATTTGGAAGATTATTGAAAATTCTTACTGCTAGTAGATAGCTATTCTTGTTACTAATAACATTATTATTAAATTTAGAGATGGGGTACTTTTGTAGTGTTCGGTTTTCTTTGTCTGTAGAACTCACTTAAATTAATATAGTAAAAAGTTACAGCTTCTAACGCAAAAGTCTGTTTATTTATTTATTCATATTTATTCATCTATTTAGTATTGTTAAAGCTTGCTATTGTTACTAATTCTTTTAATTCTCTATTGTTATTTAATTTGTAGCGGGAGAACGAGCGGGAAAACGTGAAAATTTCATTCTCACGTTTCCACTCTGCATATTAGTATAATGAATAATTTTATCACTTGGCCGGGGTCGAATGAATTATGAAATTTTTGCATTGGCCGGAAGTAAGCGCGCGCCCACGTTTCCCGCTTAGTCCGGGGCGCGTCCTGCATCGATCGAGTCTGGGCGTTTTATTTTTAGAGACTCGCGCGACTCGCGATTCCGCGCCCGGGCTGCAGAATTTAATAATGAAGAGACCCCGGGACGACGCGCGTTTCGCTTTTCACGTTTTTTTTTTTGTCTGGTCGCCGTGGAATAGTAACGACGCTGGGTGGTGCGCGCTGATTGCAGGCGAGCGCGGTCGCAAGCTTTTCTTTTCTGCGACCTCGTGAACTCTCCACGAGCGAAAAAAAGTACGGAATTCGGCCGGAGTTGGTTCATTGTGCGCGCCGGGCGTCCGATGACCCAGAAATACGACGAGCCCCGCGCGCAGACACTGCGGTTGCGGCCGGAGAGTCGTAAACTAATGGAACGTTGCGATGTGCCTTCACTGGGATTTCGTGGTAATTTTTAATTCGACGGAGAAAAACTTCGCTCTGAATTGAATTCTTCGGGGGGCTTGGAGGAAGTTATTTTCTCACTGAGGCAAAGTGAAAGTATCGATTAAATTTTAGAGAAAATCGTGGTTCAGTGTGATAGTACGATGCGCATCAGATTATTTCGATCGTTTTAATTTAGTTTTTTTTTTCTCCAAAAATATTCAAGTTTAAAATAATGTGACGCATTTTATTAACGTTTATTCTTTTCAACACCCGAAAAATTTAAGTGAAAGCAGATAATTTATTTGCCCTAATAGAAATCATCAATCCCATTCGTGTTGATTAATAAATATTGCCCAATAAAATGCAATTATAGGAGCATCGAAAAATTTTGAGAAGCTCTAAAAGGAAGAACTTCCCTTATTAGCTTATTGGTTTTTCCCGAAAAAGCCGCGCAACTCCATTGGGATTCAAAATTTTGGTATTCCCTCGTTCAGAATAAAGAAGGTTGCAACGAGGTGCTGATTCGATTTGAAATGTCGGACATCGGTGCCCCTCTGGGCTTCCGATACTTCTCCAGTCAGTGGAAAATTAAAATTGCACTCGAGAGAGATGGCGAGAGAGAGAGAGACGGAACACATTCCTCCATTCGACAGTCGCCGAACCAGTATAGCGTTGCTTCTCCTTCGGCGGTGGCTTCTCGTCCGAGATATTCGTCTGAGCTCTTTTTAATATTGGATAATTCTTAATAAAAGACTTTTCGGTTCAATAAAGCATCCGCATCGGTAAAACTTTATAGAATTCCTCATGAATATCGCCGGCCCCCTTCTTTCCTTAATTAATTTCTATGCGGGACAGATACGGTCACTAGAAAGATTAGGAATGGCGTGTCTAATGGGTAATAGCGGGATTATCATGTAATAGTATTTGTCCATAAAATAATAGAGGCGAACTTAATGCTAGGATATTTCGAAGATGAGTAAAAATTGTAATTTCCATAACGTAAAGTGGATGATACGATAAATTTTCTCGAGACCGTTACGTAACCTGTTGTGCAAACGTTTTTAAGTATTCCACAACCGACTTGTTATTAGAAATTACCGCAATTTTCTTTTCCATTCATTAAATGTGTATTACTCGCGGCTAAGCATATATATAGCTCGAAAGCTACATAACGCTACGAGCAACATCGCATCTTCCCTTCATAATATCGAAGCTATAAAAAAAAAGGAAAGAACGATGGGCACGAGTCTATTCCCCTCTCTGACGTTCCTTTTGAATATCAATTTGAGCAGTCAACAAATTAAAAGCTTACGACACATTTTTCGCTCGCCGCCTCCGAGAGCGAAAAGGCAATTTTCGCGGGGGCGCACAAAGCATCGGAACAAGCCCTCAAGGGTGGGCGCGCGCGGGAGAGCTGCAGCGAGGAGAGTCAATCGACGACGCGCACCGGGCCTCGCCGTGGAATCCCGCAGGAACACAAAGAGCCGGAGGATGGGCGGAGAGAGAAAGAGAGTGAGAGGAGGCTCGAGAAAATCGGCAAACCGACGATGCCTGGAAATTGGCGCCTCCGCGATGAGCGAGGCCCGAGCCTTTGATAAACTCCCGATTATTTTCCACGGTGCGCGCTCATCATCGCGCCGACTCGAGCCGATGGGAATCGCCAATTGCCAACCGCTCGCCTACGGTAATATTCCGACGGGCGGACGGCCAGGTAGCACAGGGTCCCTGGTACCTGCGCGTGGTTTGGCGCTAGCCCTACAGTCTGGCTGTGCCGAGATGGAGATAGAGCGGCCAAATGAGCGGAGGTGAGGTGAAAAAAAAATATCGAGGCCTGGGCGTTTGGAAATCGTTAAATGAGATAAGGGGGATTTCCGAGTGAGGAAAATTGCTGTACAGGGGCTTTAAGGAAAAGTTTAGGGTCGGTGTTGTTTTGAAGGAAAAGTTGGGTTATTTTTTATTCTTTGATTTTTTTATTAGGGAAAGCTGACTATCAGGTGTATTGTACACAAGAATGTTTCTAAACAATAGGTGAAAATGTGTATTTTGCTTTCTTTACAAATTTATTTTGAGAAATATCATAATTTTAGCTACTGTATCATTTTTTCTTTGCTTCTATTTTTTATTTAGAAAGTTAGTATTAATTAGCGATATTCTATTTTAGACTGAGGTAATAAAATTTTTACGGAGTGCAGTATTGTATAACAATATTAGGAATTCTATTAGAATAAACTTATTATTCATTTAGCATGTTAAGTCTACTGTCAATAAAATGTCTAATTATGAAGTTTTTTTTTAGGAATTAATATTTAAATGCAATTTGCTATTAGAATGAATTACATAAAATAAGGAAATATCTATTTTTAAGGAATGAAGGTGTGCATAAATAAATAAATGTTGAACACTGTAATTATTAGAAATAAAAAGTATATATTGATTTTTTTGTTAGAAGTTTACATAATATTTTTCAAATAATAAATCTATAATTCTCGAAACAATATTTTACAATTGCAACCATCTGTATCTGTGCACGTTGTTGAATTAGAATCGCAGATGAGTATTTTTCTGGGTTAAATGCCTGAAAAATAATAAATGATTAGTTAAATTTAATTTCACGGATTAAATATTTTTTTATTTATGTTTTTTTTTAAAGACATAAACAATTATTTAATTGCTAGAAAATGTCGTAATACTTACTTATCTAACACTTCCCAAAACTTCATGATGGAAGCTCGATCCAAATGTCGTTTAGATTTGCTTAGTTCGATAATCGAGACTGACCAGCGTGAAATATTTGCGTCAAGTGGCATCTCGTCGAATTTGATGTGGAAAGCACAAACTGTAAAAAAAAAGAAAATCATTAATTTAATAACGTCTACTAAATTATTGTAATAAAATTTTCAAAAAAATGTCTTACTTTTTGAGAATATTTCAACGGGATTACCATTGAACGGCCAACCCTTGAATTGCCATTGAGGACCCAAGACAAAAACTGCCACTACTCGTTGCCATTCTTCTTTCGTTAGCTTTTGTGGATTATTGACAATTCTGTAAGGAACAGTGCCGTGTTGCTTGCGCCTCTGTATCAGAACCTCGGCTTCACCCTTTGCGCCTTGAGTGCGTTTCTCCTCCTTGGATATATAACGCATTTCTTGGAGAATATCCGTCGCGTTATGCATGGTGATGAGAGATGTGTTAACGCTAGGAGGGACGATGATGATGGGTATTCTGCTTGAACGCTTATTCTGAGTTGCTTCCTGCCTTGTGAATTTAGCCGATGATATTGGTAGTGTACCAGATTTTGGTGTTGCGATTAAATTTCCAGCTGAAACAAATAATTTAATGAATTAATTGTTTTAAATATTTATTTATTATTTAAAATTCAAGCAGCAATTTAAGATGCTTGCTACTTGTAAAAAGTAAAAATACTTACAGGCAACAGGAAGAGGTGGCCGATATGCTGGATTTATTTCTTTTTTTAGGAATTCTAGTGAACTTCCGTGATATGTTCCTGTAGTATCAATTTTGAATTCTTCAGTTTCTCTGCTTTTTTGAACAAATTTCTCCTGATCATAACGATTGTAGGTGGTTTGCCGTGACATCGGTTTTGGTGCAGAATGAGGTACAACCGTTGATACTGGTGGTAGCATTGGTCTCTCTTGTTTACTATTTTCTCTTATTTTAATGTTATCCAAAACTTTTAAAATATTCGCAAAACCTTCCTGCAATTATAAAAAGAATAATTAGTTTTCTATAAGGTATAAAAAATACAGTGTATAATGTAATTCAGAATTATAAAGAATATTAACTTACCGTTCTTTTAGTTTGTAAAATAGTTTTTCTAGTTCTGTAATGTCTTTCTCTGGATATAATATTCTTTGTATCATTAACATCCATATCCAGAACAACACGAACGTCGGTTTCCATTTCAATATCGTCATTTTCCTTGATAGTTGTTCGCTTTTTGACAAGTCGTTTTGTTTTGATAGCAGCAATTTTGTCGACTGTCATAACTTCGGAAAGAGATTTGATATTGTCAACTGAAACCGCTACTTCTTTTGGAGCATCTAGCCTTGCAGCTAGTTGTTCTTTAATTTTGTTAACATAAGTTTCCTCGTAGCGCTGGCTTTTTTGCAAAATTATTTTCTAAACAATCATTTGCAACTCGTTTTAGGGGCGTAGGGAGTTGAAAAAGTGCAGTTTTATCTTTAGCAATTGAAGTATGCGATTCCCCTCGTAAATACGCTAACAACTGTTTTCTATCAGGACGGCGAACAATTGGAATATTGTCTGCCGCAGCTTGCCGCACGTACTCTGGATGTTTAAGTTGTTCATGTTTCAGCAAAAATAATATGCATTCAAGGGTGTAGTATTCCTTTGAATTATTGTCAGATCTGTAAAAAATATTGGTAAATTTAGTATATTATTAAATACGAATGAGAATCTTATAATAAAAAAATAAATAATATATTTCAGAATTAATATTTTGAATTTTTAACTTTCATTTTGAACTCTTAACTTATTTTGAATTTTTAACATTCAATTACAATGAACTGTATTTTATGCAAGACAAATTTTGAATTAAAAGAATAAATGTAGTTATATAAAAAGACTTACCCATAGATTAAATAGTTGGTCTTCGTATTTTTTGGCCAGGAAAGATCGCCAAATATAATTTCATCGTTCTGTTCTACAATCTTCTGCTTGTTCAAGTAGAACTGACGAATTAAATTCACTGGATCAGCCATTTTCGCACTCACTGGTAGAATCTGAGAAGAGTAGTAGATAACACTTTTGCTATTAGCGCCTTGTCAGTTGACGAGATTGATGACTGCGTGATGTTGATTATCCGTAGAACTTCGAATCCACGTGAACTGACTACGAGAAGCACAAGGTAATCTTATGTTTCTACTTTTCGAACTGATTCTAATTCTAAAGTCGAACACTAAGTCAGAACTTAACAGAGTGATAGACTGGAATGAGCTTAAATAGCAACTTCTGACCTTTATATACGATTTCGGCAAGGGTAGGACGGGTGGGGTAGGAGGATGGATTTCTGTCTCATTGACTAATTACCCTTGTTCTGATTGGACCAGTGCATTAAGGAGGGGGTAGCTGCAATTCGGAAGGTGTAACATCCCCCACTCGGTGTTCTAATTGCATTTTAACTACTCTTACATTTAATGAATACGGGAGTATCTTAATTAGGGCTAATAAATTTCTCCCTAATTAATAACACGCAGCATTTGACCTGAACTGGTGCATACCTGTAATAAGAATTTCCAAGAAAAGTCAAATATGCGGGATATTTTCACTATAATAGTCTTAATTAGGGTACCTGCAATAAAAATTTTAATTGCAATTTGACAACATTGTTTAATTATATTACAGTATTATACTTTGAATTGATGTAGTACTGTTATACTAGTTAGAATTATTTAAACTACGCATTCAAGACACAACTTGAAAATTCTCCTATACATATTATAAAATAAATATGCAAGATACGGACGGCGGCGATCTCGGCTAATCGCAAGATTAAAAGTGTCGCTAATGTGCGAAGTAAAAATAAAAAGCTGAAACGAGGAAGGTGAGGAAGATCAAGGCGAGAGCTTGCACGCTCCTGCCCGCGGGAAGGGAGGAAAAGGGAGGGAGGAAGGTGCGCGTAATGGAACGGACGAGGACAAAGACGTCCTTTGAATATTCACGATTCATTTCGGATCCTCTTCTGGGAAGGCGGCAGTCGCTCAAAAAGTCATTTATTTTTCGTCGTCCCGGGACTACTCCAGCGGAGCGCCTCTCCCGAATATCCATTTGTACGAAACTTACGGCTCTCGACTTTCCGCAATAAATGGGCGTCTTTTTGGATTGCCGCCGATGTTTTTTTTTCTTCCCCCGCTCGAACTCGTCTCTCGCGAACTCAGAAACTATTCCCATTCGTCATCGTGATTTCCTTCAGTTTTCAGCGATTTATTTTTGCGTTCACTTTCGCGCCTCTAATTTCTTCTGACCGTTCGAGTTGCCCAACTTTCTCTAGCGGTGCTCTCGGACAATGTAATTTACTCGTTGGATCGGCAGCGATGACGATGCCAGTTTTTTGCTCTCCCTTTGTTATTCCTTTGTACGAAACCCACATGAGACCCAGCTGTATCCATGCTACAGCTGCAGATCAATAACTCTGCGAACATTTTCTAAATTTAATTTAATGATTGAATAGAAATTTTTTTCTGACGGGAGAAAGAGAATCTCATGTCTAACCGATGTTACTTTTTTGTTTCAGGTGAGTTGAACTTCATGTACCACTCACATTAAGTCTCGTCGACCAATTACCTCGGTTTTCGGTAAGTTCTTATAAAAATCTATGTCAAGCTCTTGTGGAGTCAACAACTATTTACTTTTTTATTACAATAATTATACTTTCCGAGCAGCCGCGTTATGCGCGCACTTATCTCCCGCGGAAATCTGGACGCGCAGTAAAAGCTTTTACGCGGGAGCATCAACTAAATTTCATCACCATGCGACAGCAGTTAAGGCCCGCGTCGCCCGCGCCAAATATGGTGATAAGCGGCCGTCGGTCAACACACTCGATGATTTCTCATTTCAAAAGAGAGCGACTACGACGCTCTCACTAGAGTAACCTTCCGACAAAAAAACTCGAGCACCCGCTTCCCCGAGCAGAGTGCGCATACATCGGCCCTTCTGGAGCATTTGCTCGTTCGATTCTTTTTATCCGGACGTTCAATTATCGAATGCAAATAATCATCAAAAGCTCGTCCATTAATTAGTCAGAGTCTAGCAGCTCTCTTTTTCTCGAACAAATCTCTCTCTCTCTAATTCTAGTTCTCGAGAGCAAGTTAAATATTTATCAAGTTCGAGGGCGAAAGACACTTTCGCGACTAATTCGTCTGGTTGGTTAACGAGCGGTGTAAACAAGCGAGTACACGCTCTGTGAGCCTCCTTCGGATCCTGCACTTCCTTTTCTCCCGGCTCTACTGGCTAACTCGCGCGAGTGCCCAATCTCTTTCTTCTCTTGCATGCATCGCGTTCGTGTCGATTCTCTAGCCGGATGTCTGCGGCTATTTTTAGGAGAGCAAACTGATCGGGTTATCGTGTTTATCTATGCATGGTAATAAAAACTTTCTATTTTATTAAAAATAATCATAAGTTCTAACATTAAAGGCACTAATATTGATGACGAAACATTTATCAAAATTAAAAGCAGTAAAAATTGATTGCAGCTAGTTTTTAAAATTCTCCTCTTTAGAAAGTGCATAAAAGAAAGCAGAGATTTTTTTACAATCGTGAAGTGTTGAACAATCGCGTCTTTTGTGAATGTATACACACACACAGCACCTATAGGTGCTGTGAAAAATATTCTCAGATTTTTTTTGTAAACCTTACAGTGTATAATTAATGAGACGAGCGCGACAGAGTACGAGGTAACATCTAAATTGTTTCTAAATGGATACGTGGCGATGGTGCATTAAGACATAACAGAAATGTATTTGCCGCTTTTTATCTTCAACGTTATTTAATTTATCAGAGAGCAAGTTAATAGTTTTCAAAGTCCAACTTGTAAGATAAGCGTTCAATTAATGCTCCGGAGTTGTGTGTATAGAGCAAAAAAAATCGTATAAAATAAATAAATATAAAAGCGTTCAATTAATGCTCCGGAGTTATGCGCGGAGCAAAAAAAATTTCATATAAAATATCGCTCGGCAGTCGATGCAGACCGAGCTTAATGCTACCTTTTGAATTCATAATGAACGACGTTCTTCATTAGCAAAATGCCATATTTTTTATGTACGTAAACGTGCGCAACAACCGCGAACTAATTATGTCTACCGTTCATTGTTTTCCCTTGCCTTCGACGTGAGTGTGTGCTAGACTTGGAAATGAAAAAATGCGGATCCTGTTTGACGATCGAATTAGACTCCCCCATCAATGAGGTCAAGCTTCCGAGCACAAGGTTTATTTTTGTGTTTGTCGAATCTCTTCATGAATTACGAGAGGAAAAAAATTCAAATGTTTGTCAAGGAGATTGGAAACTCGAATCCTGTCCCTCGTGTAATTATATATAGAACTTTCGGATACTTGAGTTTTTTGTCAACGTCGAGTTTAACGGGACGACATGAGGGCCACCTTCGACGCTCCTCGGGCAGAGCCTGTGCTAACACGTTTGATGCGGGGATTTAAGAGATTTTGTGTGCGTAAGTCATTGTGTAAGGCGTGTTAGAATTATTTTCATTTCTTAAAGCTTTAGCCAAACTTGCTTGGCTATTTCTGAAACCTACGTAATGCCGTATAAATGCAAATGTGTATATATTTCACAAGAGATTCTAATTTTAATTATAAAATTATCTTGAACAAAAAAAAATGTAAGTATTAATCATTGAGTGTCATAATAAATGAAATTCTGCATAGAATTTCCTTTTCTTCGAAATTCTTATAAAGTTTTAAGCCCTCGTCTTGATCTTCTTCACCTTTCTCGCTTTAAGTATGTAATTTTACTTCGTACATTGGCGACACTTTTAATCTTAGCGGGGATTGTTGCCGGTCGAATCTTGCATATTTATTTTACAATACGTATTATAAGAATTTTCAAGTTGTGTCTTGAATGTGCAGTTTAAATAATTCTAACTAGTATAACAGTACTACATCAATTTAAAGTATAATATTATAATAGATATAATTAAACAATGTTGTCAAATTGCAATTAAAATTTTTATTGCAGGTACCCTAATTAAGACTTTATAGTGAAAATAACCCGCATATTTGACCTTTCTTGGAAATTCTTATACTAGTACAGGTATGCACCAGTTCAGGTCAAATGTTGCGTGCTATTAATTACAGACAAATTTATTAACGCTAATTAGGATAATCCCACAACCATTAAACGTAAGAGTAGTTACAATGCAAAAGTTAAAATTTTCCAACTATCTATAAATCATGAATAAGTCGTTTATCCGAGGAAAAGAGTAGCATAAATGAATTTATCTTTAATGGCGAAATTTATTTGTTCGTTCAATAAATATTTTTATAACAATACCAATGCTATTTTCACCTCGCATCCACGAGATCTCGTTACAAGATGTCCTCTTGAAGTATAAAGCTTGTGTCCTGCAGCTCCCACGAGTCGAGTGTTAAATTCAGAATACGGTCGATTTTTATAGCCTCTACGAGCGGGACAGTAACATTGGTCATTTCGAAATGCACTACTGTTAGTGCCTCCGAAAAAAAGTCTCGTGTGTAACTTACACATCCTGATCCATTTTCCAAGTCGTGACGAAATATACATTTTACAGAGGGTCTTAAAATCACAGCCGCTGCAAAAACACCCTTCTCGTCTTTTTCTTTTTCTAATTAAATCCCCGTCGTAACTTCGATAAATTACGGACGGACGGTAAATTTTACGTCGTGCCATTTTCCTCTTCGCTTTCCTCGCAAAGAAAAAAAGCTTACGGGCAAACGCACGACGGGGAATGGGAGGCTCGAATCGACGACTCCTATTACACGTCATTACTAAGACATCTCGAAACAACACCTATGTCCGCCCACGGGAGCACGTGCGCGCTTAGTGAGCTTCGCTCTCTCGCGAATCGAAACGGTTGCGCAACGGCCCGTTATACGCTGCCTCACGTAATCTTCGCCCGAGCAAAACAAAACACGACTGCACCTCCACCCACGAAAAAAAAACGAAAAAAAAAAAGACGATTGTTTGCCGCTGCATCTCTCTCTCTCTTCCTCAAAATAAAAAGAAAAAAATCGCAAAAGAGGAGCATTCTCACGATCGCCCTGTGTGAGCGTGAATGTATACGTGTGTGTGTGTGTGTGTGCGCGCGAGAAGTGCGCACGCACGCGTGGCAATCGATTGCGCGCGGGCGAAGCAAGTTCCTTGTCCCTAGGAGTTGTTGAACGCCGGCAGCCTTGTCCGCGCGGGTCGGCCAACGACCGTCTCTCTTTTCTCTCGCTCGTGCCTCTTTCTATTATACGCGCTCCAGCGACGACGCTCCAATGCCCCGATTACGCTGTGCGATGCAATTATCGGGCCGCACCGTCGTACCAGCGACTGTGTGTATAATCCGCGATGCTGCCTCGTCGCGTGTCATTTGGAATTAGCGCCTCTCGGTCCCTCCTCGGCTTCATCCGTGACTGTTATTCAATTGCATTTCGAACGCATTTTTAATTGAGTTTATTATCGTTGACAATTTCTGAGCTTTTTTTTTCTTATAAGCGAGGCTGTCATTTGACGACGTGCGCGTTGCGCAAGCGCTTTAGGAACTAGGAAATTTCACTTTCTGTAATGGAAAATAAATAATGACTGTCTCCAGTACTCAAACATAAACATTTCCTTTGAGGAAAGTGAAATGTTAGCAAATGCGTTAAGTTCCTTGTTTAAGTATTTCGAAATTATGATGATTTAGGTGCATGTGGGATTAAATCGGAAATTCGTATCGAAAAGTACAAAAGAAGACTTTGTTTTAGTATTGATTTAAACCGTATTTAATAAAACTGCCATTAGCGCAAGTCTACTTTAAGTATTTTGTAATTAGGATGATTTAGGAGCAAGAGGGACTAAATTGAAAATTCGTATCGAAAAGTACGAAAGAAGACTATTAATATTAATTTAAACCGTATTTAGTACAACTGCAATTAGGGCAAGTCTAGTTTGGTGAAAGCCACCGAGTGTCTCGTACTTTTTAAAAAATAATAAACTTTTTATGCATAGTGCGTAACTGTGAATTACGTGATTTTATGTAGATTTGTAACTTGTAACTTTAATATGTTAGTATAGACACGTAGATTACCCGATAACCTAAAATAATTTGCATTAATATAAACTAGTGAAATGTAGTGAGGTTTACACGCCCTCTACTTCACATAATTTTAAGCTGGAGGTGATGTATGCATTATGGTAAATTCTCGTTTACTAAATTTACGCGACAGATTCTTAATTAATATTATTTTAACACGTTATCAATATATTATTTTATATAGAATTTGTATAACATTTCTTTTAAACATTGCAAATAGTGGAATATTCTTGAAGACTATTTCCGTAGACTCCGTACGAATAAAAAAATGTAAACACTCATTTAAGTATCCCGTAGAATTTAATATTTTACACTATAAAACGACTTCGTCTTTGACCAAGGTCGTCGTAGCGCTCGTTCACGGTTTCATAATGCAAAAATGATGCGTGATCAAAGCCTGGGGGTCTCATGCACCCCCTTCCTAAAAAAAAAGAAAAGTCGTAAACTACTTAGAATCCACGCACGCTCGCGCCGTAAAACTTTACTACCTGCGTAATTTAAGCGCGACGCGCAGCCGAAACGCATAAGCGACCATGGCGCACCGTGCCTCCCTCCCACCCTAAATCAAAAATAGGAAAAAAACGCGAGGGACGTAAAGTCCACCCCTGGACGATTTCGGAATTCCGCGGTGTACATCCTGGCGAGCGCGCGAGCATAAAAGGGGCATTGCTCCGCGGTATATACGTGCATTCGCCCCCCTGCCCCCACCTTTGGTCGAGCGAGCGAGTCGCTAATCCCCCCCCCCCTCCCCGTGCCCTCTCGTCGGTCGGCTCTCTCATCTTCGTTCCCATTTCCCTTGGCCGTGCGCGCATGCAGCTTCTCTCCCGTAGCGGTTCTCTCTCGGGTGCGCGCACGCGAGGTTCAGCAGCGGCAGCAGCCTTCCTTTCTCTTTCGGGCTGCCGCTCGGCGGAGCAGCTCGCCGGCAGCATCCCAAGAGAAGAGAGTCGCGCCGGGGCGAGAGGGAACCGGACGGGACGCGCGCACACCTACGGGTCGCCCCGTTGTTTCGGACGGCCGCGCGCGAAGAGAGTTTGCCAATTTGCACGTAGTAGTCGCGGGGATGCCTCTTCTTTCGCCTCCCCTACCCGTTCCTCCTGCAACCCTTTGTGCTATAAGCGAGCGGGCGATAAGCGTGCGCCGCTGCCAAGATTCGCCGAGCAGTTTACGCTGCACTTGCGCCTGTTTTTTAATGCTAATGTACACACGAGCGATTTTAACACGTTGTTCCTTTTTTTGTTCGATATGTTTCTTGTCGGATTTTTTTCTTAAAAGTGGGACCCAGTGACCCTTTTATCGCGAGCCGATTAAAATCCGCTGGGAGGACGCTGCTACAAAAAGCGATGTAACAACGATCTATTCTCGTCCCGAGCATTATCCCCCCGCAAGCTTGGATACCTCCATTGTTTCGAGTGATCCTATTGGCGCGCTTTTTCTAAAGCGTTCCCCGCACGAACTAATTTACCGTTAGGCACTGCGCGTATAAAACAATCGGCGGCAAAAATGCCTTGGAAAATTCTTACGCGAAAATAGCGCGATAGATCCTTGACGGGAGAGGCAGGGCCAGTCGGTGCACGAACGGCTCTCGCGAAAATGGAAAAGGCACGCGGCCGTTTGTCTGAGAGGGGGGTGAACAAAAGCGAACGGGTCTGCCCCTATATGCATGAAAGCGTCACGAGGCGAGCGTTCCGGTCGCGCGATTTCGGATTTCCATCGCGACCGGATTTCCATCGCTCCTTTGGCGGCGCCTTTATGAATTCTTTAACGCTATGTACACCCGGCCAAAGCAGAAATGGCGCATTGTTGCACCGGGCCATCGGTTCCGCTCTAGTCGCGGGAGGCGCGGTCCGACTTAATGCTGCTCTCTTCACCCCTCACCCTCTTCCCCAATCGGGTTCGCTGCCATCGCCGGAATTTTCTAATAAAAGTCCGGTCTTACCGACACGCGAGTACCGCTCTTGTGATCTTCATCTGGATTTTGTTTTGTTCGACAGTCCAATATATTGCTGTTGCGCGCGTTTCATAATTCAAATGTTTGTGGACGGCATTTTCGAGGGGATATTAACATTTATATTGCTCTGCATCGAATGATTTATTGCTCTCTGTCGCTTTCTTTTTTTTTTTTACCTTTTTTTTCTATCGAGATTATTGTTTACCTCGTTCACGAACGCCAGTCGACGATCAAATAACGTTTCGATTTTATGATATTTGAAATTAAGTCGAAATTCAGTTTACATTGCGGCAGATAAAAATCCCGATCGAATCTGTGTATATACAAATAGCAGCGGCGAGCACGTCGTTTAAACTCTATTTTTTGCGTCGAATATTCTTTTTATTTTGACAGCAAAACAAAGAATGAAGGAAGTGCGCTCTCGTCCGAACGAAATTTCATCCAGTTACTGACGGCTGTCGGAGTAATCGGCTGTTGCTGGGTATAAAAAAAAAGAGCATATCGGATAGCAGAGATGAAGGAAAACATCCGTGACCAAGTCGAGTCCCTCGAGCGGCCAAATCGAACGAAAAGCCGCAGCGTCGCCTCAATTATGTATCGCTCGTCCTTGCGTATAACCGCGCGACTGCATATAGCCGAGAGGATCATACACTGTTTAACATTTTGCGATGACGGCGATGTGGCCCTTTCGCACTGCCTCTTAATTATCATTCGATTATTATGCCCAGGGATTTCGCCCCATGCGCGCTCGGATAAACAATCCCCCGCTGTTGCGCACATGAATAATCGGCGGCTTTTGTGCACGTGTTCCGTATTCGTTACTGCATCCTCTGACCGCATTTTTTTTTTAAACCCCGGATATCAGTGACCGCTAGAATATTGTACGGATCAATTGCGGCCGGATCGCGATAGTGTCGCTCGTCGAACGAGAGGGAAATTTAAAATCTCGCATCGCCGGGGGTATTGGTTTCATCATCCTCGAATGGGAAATTGGAAGTTTTGTTCGTTAACCTGCAGAAAGACACGCTGCGATTTTTTACCACGCGCAAAACGTTGATAATGCATCGTTATTCATTTCCAGGAAGACTCGCCGGTAACGCACGAATCTCTTAATAGCACGTTTCACGACCGGATGAATATAAAAACACGCTGAGCGGCGCTGTGCAGCACTCTTAAAATCGAATTAAAGATAATTTGACCAGCTTGTTTAGAAGTCGCGCCGTAAAGGTCCGAGCGCTCGAATGGACGGAAAGGAACAAGGTGTACAGACTGTACAGTCAACGAAAGTCCGGATTCACGTGACTCTATACGCAAATTGCGCTTGTTCGTGCACGAACTTGATTTAAAAATTATAATATAAGATAACTAATTTTCTTGGTATAATTTATTCAGTTGAAAAGCGGATTTATTTATTGTTTCACAATCGGCGGTCTGACTTGTATTGGTAATACGACTTTGGAAAATTGTTTTGTAATTATTCTTTAGTGCGGTAGCTATACTGTTTGGCATCGTTACATCTTATTATAGTATGCCAACTATCGGCGTCCTATACACGCTAAGACGATTGGAGTTACATTTCACTTTTTTAATGAAACGCTCGTAGAGTTAAATTTAACTCTATTGAAGTCATGTTTGACTCTACATAGATAGAAAATTCACTTTAAGCTAAAATAGCAAATTACAGGTTAAGGTCCTACCTTTCACTCTACTTAAGAGTCAAAAAAACACTCCATTTCATTCCACCAAAGGAGTTAATTTCACTATAACATTAGAGTAAAAATTTCACTCTAATAGAGTTAATTTTTCTCTATTTCACCTAGCTGATTTAGCGTATAAACGTGCAGCAATTCGTAAAAATTGCGATAAATAAGGCTGTACAAACAGTCTTCAACAGATAATCAAGGTTCATTCGTTATCGATCTTAGTCTGTTAAGTAATTCATTACGATAACTTCCCATTTGTTAAAATAACGATTATTTCAATTGAAATAAAACTTATATTAAATTTATTAATTTTTCATTAAATTATCCGCGCGTCTTTCACGAAATTATTTTTTTCGTGAAAGATACCTTTGCTGAAGGTACCGCGCCGCTCCCCAGAGACACAATTAAACGCCGCAAAGGCCCGAGTCCAAGTGAAACCAGAGTCTGCCAAGTGTGGACCGCGGATCAGCGCTCGATAATAAGCTCGCGTTATCCAACGCGATTCCGCAAATCGTTCGCGCTCTTGATGAACTGCGCGGCCGGGAGAATCCCCTGGTATTTACGGGGACTGGCGCGTCGCCACGGCCTGCGGAATTAAGCGAGGCGATCGATTGGCCGCACTCGTCGCCGCGGCTTTTCCGGTCGAAATCGTCGCGAAAGGGGACACGCCTGCACGAGCGCTCGGTCCCCGCAGTATATGCACGCCGTACGCGCGTCCGTGTGCAGGCTGCAACGGTGGAAGTAGCGATAACGCGTTTCTGAGAACGCGCGTGTGTCACGAACAATGAGAGGTTATCATCCCTCCCCTTGCGCCGTCTCTTTCTCGTTCTCCTTCTGTCTCGCTCGCCTGCATCCTCTCGAGTGTGCCCTCATTTTACATTAATCTATGCACGCATCGTCATCGATCTAAATTTTCCGGGCGAACGGACTGCCTTCTACTTCTATTTACAGTTCAATGGTCGAGTCACTTGAATAGTCAGTTTTTTTAATTGCGTGGGTATTAACGTGACGTAGCACAATAAATTTTGTTTTCTTAAATTATCCTTTGACACTGGCCAAGATTAAATTTACCGGTGTAAGTTTATGGATTCTTCCGATCGTGCTATACTTTCACTTTAGCCTTGAGTTTCGCATAAGAAAGGCAACTTATAATCTGATCTTCTAGAAAATTTCACTGCGTTCTCAAGGCTATGTACAATCTGATGCTCCATGTGAAAATGTTTGAATAAATGAGTAAATTACGTTATTGCATTGTGCAGAAAAATAAAATGAATGGATGATTTAATAGACAGTTATTCAAAATGAAAACGTTACAGTGTGAAACAAACAAAACTTGACTGCGTAGTTAAATTTCGCAAGATAGTTTATAACATTGTCCATAAACCAGTCAATTAGTTACGGGAAAGTGCACGTAGTTGATTGCACCGCGGTGGTTAGTAACTAACCGCCAAGGCAAATATGACCATTTTTTGATAAGATAGCGCCAACCGGCCAGTTTCGCGATCGCTCATGTCGATGACCTGGCGCAAAGGTTCAAATCGTAATTGCGCATCTGCATTGGCGTCGATCGCGCCGGGAAAAAAGAGAGGCACCTCCGCCGCGCGGGAATCATCTCCCGGAGGCTTTTTCACCTCCGCTATGTGGGTACATATATATAACCCTGGCGTCGCTTATTAAGATAGCGCACTCGTTAAAGTAATCGACGTGTCGAAAATAGATCGGACGCGTTTTGCGCTCTCAATTGCGGAATTTTAATGAGATAACGAGCGAAGGCTTCGATGTTACAAAGACGAACGGATTCCCCATTCAGTCACATTATCGCAGTCTGTTTGTCAATTTATCTCGACGACCGCGCCGCTTCATCTATTGGAGTATCCTCTCTCGTCGCACGCTCCCTTTCTCTTCCTCCCCCTTCGTTCGTTCACGCCCGCTCCTCCGCCGCGTCGATTCTTCGCTTCGTCCGTTGCGTCTCTCTTTCATTCGCATCTCCTTCCCGCCTCGTTTACTCACTTCATCCGTTCGAGCGTTTTCGACTCTTCCCTATCGTCGCGCCTCTCCCTTTTTCCGCGTAGTTCCGTTCCTCTCGCTCCCCTTTGTTTTCGCTCGCGTAACCCTCCCTCGACGGCCGCAAAAGGAAAACGCCGCGGCGCGAGCCGAGAGCGAGATATCGCCGTTGCGATTACACGCGCTCTCCGCTCGGTGCGATAACGCTTGCAACATTTATTTTATTAGTATTGTAAATGGTCGGACGATGCTTATCTATTAACGGTTACAAGAACAACCAGTTTAACATTGCGATGTCGAGTGATTTGGAATCGTAAAGAGTGTGGCTGCGAGCTTTTTCTTTCCCTCCGCAGCTGGAAACGAACGATTTTTCAACTCCCCTCGCGGAATTCTGGCTTCGTTGCGCCGCCGAGAATGGAGCGACGGCTTTCGCTCTCTTTACGCCGTGACTAATAATCGGACGACGAACTCCGTATTTTTCAATATTAACGGAATAAAGAGGAGATATAGTTTGTATCCTGCGCAAGGAGATTGGGAATTTCGAAGCGGATTACACGCTAAGTCAGCTGGAGCAAAGTAGAGTGAAAATTGACTCTATTGGAGTCCATTTTTCACTCTCTAATGTTATAGTGAAATTAACTCTCTTGATCGAGCGAAATAGAGTATCTTCCCGGCGGAATCCGGAATTTGCTAACAAAAGAGGTCTTGAAAAATCTTTAAACACATTTTACTTTTTATTTATTTATTCTACGAGAATGGATCTTTCGTTTTTTTACAAACAACTATATATACGGCCAACTTCATTCTTTATCGAACAATCGATTAACATACTTTAAAAAAACATTCTATAGTAAATAAGAGTAACCCTATCCGTAACACAAACTTATAATCTAAAATGTTATAATCTAAAACTCTACGAGTGTTTCATTATAAACTAAGAGTGAAATTGAACTCCAACTGTTTTATCGTGCACGGGCGTGTCATCTTATTTCATACGTGTTAAATTATCGGATTATTCCGAAAATTCGAGGTTACATCGCGAATCGCCTAATAGTCTCAATCGCTCTATTGTAAAATCACCGCGGACCCTCTTTTTGCACGCACTTATCGTCGCTCGATCTTACACGTCCGTCCGCGCATTTTCCCCGCTCTAAACATCAAAAGCCTGACTATCGCGGAGGCATCATCGCGCTCCTTCCGCTATCGCGCGCGCCATTCGGCAGGAATTTCCGTAATTAAATGATAAAGCCGTGAGATTGTGGAGGTATCCCTCGCGTCTCCTACGCCCACGTTCTCTCCTTACCCCACCTCCTCCTCTACTCTCGCTTTATTGAGTGCTGCAGCCGAACGTTTCACTCGGCGTGGACAAAGGGAGACGCGCGCGAGCTTGGCGATTTTTACTACGCTCGTTCTTGGACTCCTTTGCGCGCAGGCCGTTTCATTCATCAGCGCCGAGGCGAGTGTGTTATGAAAATAATGAACGATGAGTCTCGTCGGTGAGTCACGCACATTTTTCCCCCTCCTCCATTATTCAACTCGGTCGACTTGACTTCGGTGTCTCACGCGTCTCCGGTATTAAATGAAAAAAAAATGAAACCTCGCCTGGAAAGGTCAAGACCGACCAATCCCAAGCAACGCTGATTGAGCACTTCTGGAGACCACGACTGTGATAATCGATTCAATTACAAGATGGATTCTCACGCGGGGTAATCGTAGCCCATCGACGTTATTGGCTGTTTAGAGGAGAGAGTCAATAAAAAAAAGGCTCTCCGATTTCGAATAAATCACGCGCGCGAGAGGCGGCACGAGGGAGCGATTAATCCCAGCGAAAAACTAATTAATCGTCGCGATTACGATTTTTTTAAAGAGGGGCGCCGCCGTTACGGCAGCGGCCCGTTCACGCGGCCGTTATCGGCCCGGACGTTTTCTTCGCGTTGCCGCAGCGCGCACTGAGGTTGCGATATTGCGCCCGACGAGCTGCCGGGGTAATAGCTTAATGAACTATCGAAGGCTTTCTATATTTAGCAGGCCGTCAGGGTCGCTTTTTTCGTCGGCAGCCGCCGAGAGCGGGAGATGCTCCTTCGTCAATGCTCCGCACGATCCGCGAGAAGCTGCGCGCGCGCCTGGGATCACCTGGAGGTCAAGTCGACAGGATCGAGGCTAAATTTACTGCACTTTCTTCGTACGATTGTGCGCAATATTCATAATGTAGTACTTTTCTTCTTTGAAATATGTGTAATTTCTGCTTCAATGCGTCTGCGGATCTCCGTTTAAACAGCCTTTACGTCGTTTATGTCTGGCATGAATTACTGTCTCGAATTGTGTGTATATTAAGAATTTTATAACTCGTTTCTTTAAATAGGAGAAAATTAATGGCTACGCTATTTCGATGTCATTAACAAGCTGTAAACTGGATATTCTTTTTTTTTGCACTCGGCAGAATTAATTCAGATAGGTTGAAACGAATGCACTTTTACAGCCTGTATTATACGAGCGATACCTCCCGAATCGCTAGACTTAAAAAGACAAAAAAGGGAAAGAATTTTGTGCGTCGATAGAGCCGAGCGAAAGCCGAAGCCCGTCGCCTTTTTAAACACTCACGCGGCTATTTAGCGGCTGTTAGTACTGAAAAGTAGTACATATAATCGGCTCATAGCTGCGATCGCTCGCAAGCCATTGCCGTTTGATTTACAATGAGCGCAACTTTTGTACGAGATTCGCGTATGCGCGACCGGTTCGCCGATCTTTACGCTCCGCTGATACCGTTTGCCAATGCTAAGTAAATAGACCTTACGCACGATCATCGGTGAAAAAAAAGGAGAAAATGCCAACTCCGACGGCGAGTCCGGTCCGGTTCCCTTAACTAATCTAATGCCATTGCGGCGCTTCCAGCAGACGCCATCCGGTACCCTTTTATCCTCGCCTTAGTTCGCCTTTCTCTCTTTCTCTCTCGAAACGCCTCGGTTCCCTCGTAAAAGCCGGTATTTACCGTCTCGAGAAAATCTCGAAAAGCTCGAAGATTGCTCCGCGGACGCGCTCGTAACGGTCCCCGTAAACCAGCGGAACGAGGCGCCGCGCCGAAGGAATCAATCCACAATGCGTGATCCGAACAACTCGCGAATCTCATATTTCAGTTCTTTTTTCACACCCACCTTCTTCCATTTTTCCATTCGAGTCGGTGAAAAATGCCGATGAAAAGCGCGCAACCGGATTTCAGAGGTTTTTTCATTCGCCTGCGTCGACTTGCGCAATAAGCAGCAAACGATCGGCTCGAGGCGATCGCCGGTCGGCTACCTGCGGCCGGGGAATCGCCGGCCTTCACCTTCCGGCTGCCGCGTGGCCCGCGCGCGCCTGTGAATATCGCGTTACCGGCTGGAGGGTCACGTGACGCGAGCCGGAGAAAAAAGGCGAGCGAGGCGAGCTCCGGAATTTCGAGTTTGGCAAGGCCGAGCCGGCGAGCCGGCCTTTTACGCCGGTAACGACGAGAGAGCGGGGAAGGAGAAGAAAGACGGCCGAGAGAAAAAGTTGCTTGCATTTGTAGAGCGCCGCTTTCGTCACTCGCGCGCGGAATTCTGAAGCTGCGTCGGTGGGGGAAGGACGCGACCGCGCGCTGATGAAATCGAGCTGATTAGCGGCGCGTATTTTCCGAGCGATCCTCTTATCGGCTACCCCCGGTACCTGTAAACTTTTTCTGCGCGGTCGTTATAGGAGACTCGAGTGGGCGAGGCGCTCGAGAGCTGTACTGTACGAAATTTTTATTCACAGCCTTTTGACTGCTTCTTGCTTTTCCAGGTTGAGCGAACTCGCAAAGGATTTTACGGTTACTGTTTTTGCGATCGTTCTTTCGGTGCGGCTTCAACGCTTTTTTTGTTGTTGTAAAAGGCTGCTGCCTTTAAAGCAGAAAAAAGTTACTTTGGTAAATTCTAGTACATCCGTGGTGCTTGAACTCTTGTGCGTAGAGGACAAATTCCGCAGTACCTTTTATTTCATTCAGCGTTAATGAATCACGCGGTATCATGGAGATCTGCGCGCCAGTCGCCGGTTAGCGACGTGTTCAGTGAAAATAGAGGCCTCGTTCAAATAGGAACGAGGAGTTCTTTGTTATAATTTTGAGCTGCGCGCGCGATATCATTGTGTCCGGGGAATATGAAATCCGAGTTACCGCAGCTCGGTTTCGACCTCCCCTTTCAAAAAACGCGAGTCTCTCTCGCGCCACAGCTCTTTTTCTCATCATTAAAAATTCTGCCGATCGGAATAGCGACGAAAAAAATTCGCCTACTATGCAAAAACTCCAGATTCAACTTGATAACAAAAACGTCCATTCGGGGAAATTCGTGCTTGGGTTTCGTTTGAAATTTAGTTTGAATATGTCCGGGCTCTCGCCTCGCGTTCAATGAGAAAAAAATGAAGGAAATAATGTAACGAAGCCAAATAAAGTGAAACGAAATGAGACGAAGGGACGTAGGTCATAGCCAGTCGGTGCGCTTTATTGGAACAATTTTTGCGAATCGCGCTCTCTGCGGTCGCCGGCGTAAAATTGAATCAGCCGCCCGATCCAAATTGCACTTGCTTCATTCAGCCTTACTTAAGCCTAATCAACGGCATTACCCACTTTGTTAAAATGCCCCGGCCCACCCGGCCGGATCCCCGTTCCCGCCCTCTCCTACCTCTGCCGTCATTATGCGACGTTCACTAACTGTGGGACGCAAAATTTCGTTATTAATATTAACTTTTTTGCATTCGATTACTTCGCCGTAGGACGCAAAAAGCAATTAGCTTAGCTAATTTTATCCATCCTTTATAGATCTTATAATTTACAATTTAATTTTATTAAACTGCAATCACGAGCAATCTTGTGAAATATATATTATGTAGCCTCCTTGTAATTCCTTTATTTTATTTTATTATTCCTTAAAAATTGCACAAAAAATATAAGTGTAATTATAGATTCAAGATGTACTAATTTTTTTTGTAACAACAGTTCTTTATAATTTTCTTTCAACATAGAAGTGCAGATTTATTAGCATTTCTCGATAACGACGCATGTTTTCTAGAAGGAAAAACGCCCTTAGTATAATGCTCGGTCGACAAGGCAAGTCTAACGGTCAAGGGGTTGCGCTCCTCCCACGCGTCGTGGCAACTTTTGCGCTAATTACGCAAAAACAAACAATACGAGGTCGCCCTCGGCGTCGAACTAGGAGTTTTACGGCCGCAAAACAGGGTAAATCCGATACGTCGCGTCGATTGGAGCTCCCCTTTAATCGCGACCGGGCAACGGTAAAACGCCATAAACCTCGGAACCCGGCTACACGAGTGGGAGTACTTCCCATTTGCTCCCAACTTGATACCGGTTACTCCGTGTACAAACTTTCTTTTATCGTTTATTTAATGCCGAGGAGCGGAAAAATATTTTAATCTTCTTATACACCGACTAAGCAAACATTATGAGTAATTTCGAGAATGCGCCAAGTGAAAATTATAAGCGCATGTTGCGACAATCGCGGAATCGCAATTTTCTCGTTGGAGTAAATGTATGCGTAGCGTAAAATTAAAAATGCCAAAATCGCAATCTCGCTCCCAAACAAAAATCCTTCCGCGTTCCCGTTGCAATCCAAATCAGCCGCTCGAAAGCACGGCCACTTAAGCGAGGGACCCACGCTTTCTTTCGAGGAAATCTCTTGCTTTTTTCGACGAACGCGATCCCCCGGAAGAAAAGAAGGGGCGCAGGAGCAAAAGAGAGAGAACCGTGAGCCGAAGCGTTAAAATCCCGCGACCGGGAGACTAATCTCAGACAAAGTAGAGAACCGGTTATCCCGGCGCTGTTTTTCGATGTAGAGCAGCGACCATTAATTTCCCCGTCGATGGCCAGGCGCGCTCCGTTGCGCAACCGCGAGCGAGAGAGAGAAGGTTCTCCGTGATCCTCCGCTTTTCATCAGCACACTCCGCGAAATGATAGAGTGCCAGGACAGCGAGCGGGTAACTGCGCCGCGATATGCGGCGGCAGTGCTCGTGGTAGTCACCGGCTCGCGCGCGTTCCCAGGGCTCAGGAATTAGAGCCAGCCCCCCCCCCCCCCCCTCGGCTGCAGCGGAGCTCTGCTCTCGCGACGGCGCGAGGCTCGTCGTCCCAGCGGGCAGAGGCGTCGGCGTCGAGTTACTTCGCGAGCGCAACTTGAGCTTCTGAGTCGGGCGACGCGCGCCATCTCCGCGAGTAGAGTCTAGATCTCGCGTTTCTTCTCGCCTCGGCTTCTCGCCGCACTGCCGAGGCGAAAAAATGCGCGCTGATTCATGTAAAAATGAATGAGACGTGAAAAGCTGAATGAATCTGGCACTCGTCTTTAAATATTTCGTTACCTCTCCTTTTTTTAAAGCTGCTTTCACCTTTTAAAAGGAGGAAAAAGATCATTTTATTTGAATGATTCAAACTTTGAAAAAGAAAAAATAAATCTGTCAAGATATTGATGTTTTTTGAGATTTATTAGCCATAAAAAATTACATAAGTAATTCCTATATAGGTAAACGTAGTTACCTGTACATTATGCTGGTATAAACAAAAACTTACAGACTAACTTAACGACTAAAATCTATATTATCATTTTTTAAGTACGTTAGATATAAAGTAGTAGTACATATTTGTATACAGACTATACATTTCTTAATATGTTTCTTAACGTTTAGTTTGCTTAGATTTAAACACTTTAGTTCATTCGGTAGAGTGTAATACGCTTTAATAGCCTTGATATAACTGTTCTTGTCGCTTATTGCTTTTTGCATTTTTGGTAGTATGTTTCTTTTCTACTCTTAGACTCACTCGCTGGATACATACTTTTCTACTATGATAAGCTGAAAAGTATGTATCTAGCAAGTGAATATAAATTCCTAATGTTTTGCTGAAACAAGACAAAACGACTTGAGTAACTCATTTTTTTTGGTAATTAATAAAGGAATGTATAAGATAAAATAAACTTACGCAAATAATAATTCTGAAAATGGACGATGTTGATTAAACATTTTCACCTGCGAGTGTTTCATCGACTCGATATACTTACTTCGGTAAGGCAAAGCAAAATTTCCACGTGAAAGCGTGTACTCCGTCTTAATAGCTCGTAGTTTTCCATCATTTCACGTGCTGTTTGTCAAGGGAAAATCGTCCGAGCCATCGCGGCGACAGACGTAGCTCCCGGTGCCAAAATAAACAAGCACCCCGTAAAGGCTTTTCTGGGTTAAGTGGATTTTTGTCAAGCGCCGCGACGCCGACTCGCGTTTCTCTTCCCTAGCGCTCTCGCGTTACCCTCCTCTCAATCCTCCTCGACTAGCTAGAAAAGCAGCTCCCTGCTTCCCGTTCGACGCGTCTCCTGGAGAGAAAGAGCCAGTCGCGATTACGTTTCTCCGGTCCGCGGAAAACACGCTCGTTTTATCTCGCGGCCGGCGAATGTATAATAGTTCCTCGGTGTTGCCGGGTGCGCTTCTAATTTCAGATAAGGTGTGCGCTCGCCGCGGATCTTATCGGCGCCCACCTTTATGAACGTGCGGCAGCGATGACGCGACCCGGAATCACGGGCGGAGGAAAAAGAGGCAGCCTTTGAGGATGGGTGGCGCGTAATTGTCAACGACTGTGTCGCTATCGAGTAGCCCAGATCTGCGCCCTTTTGCGCGCGTTTCTCGCGAGGAGCGGCGAGATAGCGCGAGGAGTCATACTGCGACTGTTTATGCTACTTGCGCGGGGAAATAATTGGAAGGAGCGAACGAGCGCGAGGCGACACGTCGCGCGGAATTATCAGAGCGGCACCTTGAAATATTTCTGGTCGCATGGTAGCACGCGACGCTGCGCTGATTTCCGCCCGTTGGCTTTATGTACCGCCCATTTCGCGTGCACTACGACTTCAATTGCTGGACGTACAGTCGCTCTCTTTTACGACGCGTTGACAAACATTCTTTCGCCATCGCGCTGCTCTGGAAGCTCGCGTCGTCGAGTTTACGAGAGACGCACGTGTTGCCGGGATAATGATGAAACAACAACGTATATTGAAATCTATCTCTTGTCGGTGGTGTTAGACGAGACTGATTGATCCATAGAAATGGTCCGTTAGGCGTAATCTACCGCGTCGTATAATAAAGAGATAAATGACTAAAAAATTGACTCTTTAAAGATTGGTGTCGGATGGTCGTAAATTATGCATCTTTTGCTTGGTGAAAATTAAGGAAGCTCCTTTCACAATTCTCGATTGTCCTCACGCGCAGCCACTTTCACAATGTTATTTTCTTTTTATTACTTTTATTCAAGCGCAGTCCATAAATTGCCACGTAAATGTACTCGATTATTACCTCAAACGACTGTATCAACTCTCTTAAGTCGTACAATTTTCGCGTATAAAATAGTCCACTGATTACCCTCGCGGCAAAAAAGCCTTATTGTTTTTCGCTTATAGCGCAAGAAACCAACAGGTCAATCGAACCCTCGCCGAGGCGAAAATCCGTCTTATACAAAAGCAACGACGTAACACCTCATTATACCTCGGCAACGTCCTACGCTCGTTTCGATTTCCCGTCCCCGTGGCACACCAATAACCGATAAAAAGTGGCGAGAGAGAAGTCGGGTAAAAAAGCTCCTACGGAGCCGGAGAGAGAAAGCCAGCTCTCGGCATGAATATCGCTGTATCAAAATGGCATCTCCCCCCGGCCTTGCATCGTCGTAAAACTGCACTCGCGCTTCGGCTATCTCCCGGGCAATCGCAAATCGCCCGGGCGCTGACGGTGCGCGTCCAAACTGGCCGAGCGACGATCATCTCCGAGAGCGCGAAACTTCCGTGCTTCCCCCGAAAATCAGGGTACATTAGCGGTTGAGACGGGAAGAAGCTCCGGCGCTCGCGACCTGCGCTCTCCCCGCGCGAATAAGAAAACAAAGACGGAGCGATGGAAGTCGTGGGAAACTCGCGCTCCGCAGGCGCGTATATACGTACCCCCAGAGCGCCGTGAAGCAGCGGTGGAAACGGCGAGGAGGAGAGGAGGAGGAGGAAAGTAAGCCGCGCGCGGCTACACGGCAGCGGTCTCAGCCTCCTCCGCGAGCGCGGTCTCTCAACCCCGTAACGGTTGTTAATCCGATCGTATGCAAATTAAATGTAAAATGTATCGCGTAATGGTCCTCCCTCCCGCGGTGCTCTCCCCTCGCGCGAGGAGCCTGCGTGGGCCTTTGGCCCCGGCCGCTAATTGTAATTAATTGGCTCGGTGGAGCGCGAGTCCGAGCTTGTCCCTCGCTTCACGGGCCTACGAGGAATTAGGACGAACGGACGCCTTTTGTCTCTCACGAAGCGAGATGTAATCTCTCTCGGGGCCTATGCCGATCCTCTTTCGTCCTCTCCACCTCCGTCTTTCTCCCTCGTCCCCTAAGCTGTCCCCGGCGCGCCGTCCGGAATCTCGGCGACAGAGGCAAGCTTCGGAAGTTGTCGTCGAGCGACGAGCACTCGCGCTAATTCGACACACTCGCGCGCGCGCGCTCCCGGACGCTGAGACGACCGCGCTAAGCCTCGGTGACGCTCGATTGATCACCGATATTTAGCTAATTAAAAGCCGATGCTGTGCTCGTTAGCTGTTCAGCCAATGCTAACTTTGGTCTTCGTCAAATTTAATTCTACCGAGCTTACTCAGTTCTTTTCCAGTCAATTTTTTCAATTGCATTTCCTCATCATTTAATTATGCAAGCTTCATGCTAACGCAGCTGGAGTGTAGAGGAGTGAAAATTAACTCTGTTGGAGTCGAATTTTTACTTTTATTTTCTAGTGAAATTAACTCCCTTTTTTTTTACTTTTAATTAGAGCAAAAGGCAGGGACTTGACCTACTGTAATATACTAACACTGATAGAAAAAATCGAAAGTCAGTGTCTTTAATATAAATTCGTGCGCGTTTAATATACTTTAAAGGCATGGGTATTAGATGTAAAAAATCGGTGCATTGTACTTATTAAGCCAGCCGCAGGATTTTCGTCGTTAAAGATGATCGCGCCATTAACTATTAAGAAACATTTCTTTAATGTCAATGCATACTTCTTTATTTCAAATACCATGAAAAAATTATCTTCCAACGGCGCGAAGACTTCGAGTCAAAGGATCTTTCCTAATACTATGTTCCATAGGAACAGTGAGATATACTCAACTTATGAAAATTTTAACTATAAAAAATACTAAAAATTCCTATGTACATAGTAATTTCTACTATAGGAATTTTTAGTATGTTTTATAGTAAAAATCATCATAGGTCGAGTATGTCCCATTGTTCCTACGGAATATAGTAATTTTTACTATAACATTTTTCTCCGTGTATCAGTGTACCTTAGCTTGAATTTTACTCTACTTTAAAATTAATTTAAATCACTCTGTTCATGTAGAGTCAGATTTGACTCCAATAGAGTTGAATTTCACTCTACGAGTGGTTCACTATAAACTAACAGTGAAATTTAACTCCAACTGTTTTAGCGTGTTTTTTAACGTAATTTACTATCATTTTAATTGCATTAACCCGCTTGAATTGATTCGATTTTATCCACTTTCTTACAATTTATTATCGCAAGATATTTTCGAGACGTAAAAATAATCCGGATTTAAGGATAACCCGTTAAAGCGTTTATTTTTTATAATGGATGAAAGTAGCATTTTCAAATTAATGTAATTGTTCGAAAGTTTTCAAAGCATCGCAATCGCAAAATTAATCAATACATTAGATTCACCGAAAAAAAAAAGAATAGCAGGCAGTCCGCACTTCCTCAAGAAACTAGTTAGCCGATATAAACTCGTTCCTCCACGTTCGCTTATCTTGGCGTTATCCACGCTCGAAGGCTCGGCGGTTTTAGCTCCGAAATTTTTTATCGGCAGATATAGGCATACACAACAGCCGAACTCACGGATTTCTGACTAGAGCAGAGGCTCTGAATCATGCGTTTTTAACAAGGTTGCGGGAGTCCAGTCTTCCGCCATCTGCGATATCGCTGCCTCCGATCGATAAATTATTACTTTATTCCACTGGTCAATCTGGCTGTCGTGCGGCGATCGCACGAGGATCGAGCGCACTGTGCAGACTAGTATGTGGCGGCGGCTACTCGGTCTATAAAAGCGAGCCTCTCGGATTCTCCGAGGCTACGAACGACGCCGGATCGCGTGGTCATAACCGTAAGAGCATGACCAATTAACGTGGCTCTATACCCATTATTAACGTACTGGTTCCATCGATAACCATTAGCATTAGGTACAATGCCGGGAAAACTTGAAATATGAAACGACTAAATTGACGTGGTGCGACGTATTTTTTTTTCTCCTTTTTTCACTTTATACGGCAGTACTTAACTTGATACACTGCTGGGGCGCTAGGTAGTTTTATGAATTTTATACGGGGCGAAATGAACGCGCACCTAATTAACGAACTTGCCGTCGATGTACGTACGCGCCTTTGCATTGGAGGGTAATAACCTACTTTCAAGATTAGCCGCACAGTGTATAACGCACAAGAATGTGGCTAATGGGTGTCGATATCCAACTAACTACTTCCACTGCCTTTCAACCGACAGAACCGAGCTAATCCTTTATACGGTCGAACGAAATTTCTCGTCACCCTTTTCAAAGCGAACGTATCAATCCTACTCGATCGGTCACAAAATAAGGAGAAAAAAAGAGGCGACAGAGGATACCTTCGACTCTCGGTCTGACGAAACTTCGACCCAACAGCCTCGTGTGTTTTTTTTTTCTTCACAGACTCGTCGGAACCTGCTCGTCCGAGGCATAAACCGGCGAACTAGACAAAGAGTCGCGGTGCAAAATTCCTGGAGCGCGCCGGGGCATTGAGAACGGCCCCGCCGTTATAATTCTTCCGGGCAAGGAGAAGCGGTACTGGGCGAGGAATTTTCGCGAGAGCCCGATTCGTTCGGTCCGGCTCCTTCTTCCTCTCTTTCTCTCTCTAATCAAGGGCGGTTCGCTTACGGGAGGGTCCCCGCACGCGTGTGTTCCCCTAGACGCAATTTCGTCCGGAATTTAAAGGCCGATAATTTGCTTCGGGGGAGCGACGAAAGGCGTTATTGCGACGATGCCGATTCTCGTGCTCTCCAGCCGAATCGCGATTTCGTTTTTTGCCTGGCTACGTCGCGCAGCTGATTGTGTGGGGATGGCGCGGTGCCCTCCTTCGCAACTTATTGAGAAAGTTGAGCGAGCGACGAACGCTGGGGTGGCCTAGTCATTAGAAACTCCTTTTTTTTTATGTCTTGTAATTAATTTTGTTTTCTAATTAAAGTTGACGAAGTGAGTCCGCAGTTTTGTGCGGTGGATTTATTTAGCGCGCGATGCAAATTCCAATTTGATTATAAAAATCAATGTTAGAGTTGCATATTAAAAATGCAAAAATCGATGCTAAAAAGGTTATAATTTATTCTTATCTTACTGTTTTTTTTTACATTAAAGCATTTTTTGTTAATGCAAAGTTTTTATTTTTACATTAACAAGTGGTTCTAAGAATTGTAAACACTGCAATGCAATGTAAGAAACAATGGTATCATCTTGCATGAAATTAAAATTTTATCCTTGAAACGCAAAGAAGTTGTGTAAGGAAAATGAAACTCTGAGAAAACCTATAAAATCATCTAAGAATGCACATTAATGCGGACCAACGCATAGGCTTTTATAATGACTTCATTCCGTTTCGACGATGTGAACTTTAAAAGCCATATTTTACACGTCGCATAAATATTTATTTACCACTGAAATTCAACAACTTCTGAGTTTTTCAGTATAATACACGTGATTATTTCCAATTGCTTTAACTACAACAATAATTTAAGTGCCTCATTCGAAACTACTGTTAATAACAATTTTTCTTTTTCTATTGCAGGTAAGTTGACCTTCTCTACATTGCAAAACAAAGTAGCACGACATTAGTCACCGGTAAGTCACTATAGCACTGATTCACTCACGCAAGAGCAAATTGAATGATTTTTGTCAGCGCACTCGCCAGACCGTCCGCGTTGTTTTACGCGATTATATCCTGCACACCGGCGGAGGATTATGCGAGGACGCCTTTCTTATTTATTTAGGATTTTCCGCTAAAGCGGCTGAAATCTCATTATACTTCATAATAATGGTAATATCAGGCCGCGGCGTTGTAAAGTAAGTTTCATACATTAATTATTTCGATCATGCACGGGGGCACGAATGCGAAAGTTTTCGGTAAGAAGTCATTTCGCACGGCGCGACTCGCGACTGTCAAAACTTGCCGAGGTACGCGCAGCTCGAAAACTTCGCGCAAGCCAAACACACTTGTTTAAAAATAAATATAGCGAGTTTCTAAAGTGCCCGCGCGCGACTAATCGATTGCACCGCGCTAATTTCGAATGCCGCGACGCTTATTCGCGCTCGCGCACAGTGAACTTGTGAATAAATTGTAAGAATGAATTTTAAAACTCAAACCCTTTTGCTTCCGTTTTTTTCTTCCGCGGCAACTTTCGTTTATCTCCCTTTGTTCGAAGTTATAAAAAGTTAGCAACAACAGTAAATAACGCAACTCTAATTCATGCCAGACTAGCCGCGTCGGTTTTTGCGTCGCGATGTTATTTATTAAATACAACGCTCCAGGCGTTGGAAATAAGACGCGAAAAAATTATGCATTTTTACGGTCGCCGTTTATGTTTTATTATTGTACCTCAAACACCGTTGCTTGTGTTGAACGAGAAGAAAAAGAAACGAGGCGTTCGTAATAATTCTTCTTTCATGCATTCACAAGAGGTATATTCTTTCGTTCCTACAACTATAGAAATTATTATGTTAAAAGTTCAAATGCAATTTTCTTTTCACGACACATAAAGCTCCCCGCGGTATCGGGACATAATGGTCCCATTGTAATGCAGTCGTACTTTAGTACCATTTTATTGAGCATTGTGTCTTCACGCTAGCAGTAATTTCTAATCATCTCCTCGACGTGTGAGAAAAGGAGCCAACGAAAATTATCATTTTTTCATCTTCGTAATCGACTGGCGATCGGGAAAGGTCAGACTCGCGTTCTCCGATCCACAGCAGCCGCCTCGGTGCACATCCCAATAAAATTCATATAAATCTTTCTCTGACGCTTCCATAATAGACGTCGACGATTCTCTCTCGGCTCGACCGAGATTAGAGAAAAACCAATCAGCGTGCGTTTAAAAACGAAGCGGGCACATTGTGGAAATTCATTCGTCGGACGTTTCCTCATCGCCTCGATCCCCTCTAATCATCTTCGTCGTGCCTCGCGTAAAAACCGGGAACGGAATGAAAAAGAAAAATTAGAAAAGAGAATCTAGAGTTTGCGTTTCCGCACTCTTTAATGCATAATGCGGCGGCATGACGAACGTAATTTCGCGGCGGCGCGCACCGAAGGCAAGACAATTACGTTATGAAAGTTTGTCCCCGCAGCCTTAAGCTCGACTCTCGGAAGTAGGCGGCCGGAGTAATGGCGGAAAGCATGAATGAGCTAATCGATTTCCCGTTCTCTCTGCCCCACTCCCCCTTTGTCCGGGGCTGCTGCCGTGCGGCTGCATTATACATACGAGCGTCCGCGTAACGTATTAGCCGCGAGTAGGCAGTTACGGCGGATAGGGCCAAGCGTGCGAGATACGGCAAGAGTGAGCGAGAGAGAGAGAGAGCCATTATGCGCGCGCGGCTTCTACCGGAGGTACATTTTCAATTGCAAATACAAGTCCCGCCTCTCCCGTTGTCTCCGCATGAAGTCGTCGCCGAGCAGCGACGATCCCCCCCCCCCCCTCCGGTGGTTCCCCCGGCGCCTTTTACGCGGATCGATCGCAGGTACCGTGAGCTGCTCGGCACAGGCGGGACTTGAAGAGGCGATTGAATCGATATGGGGGTCTGGGCGCGATCGTGGCCGGTGTGCCGAAAAGCGAGCCGCTTCGTTTTTACGGTTATGCCGGATAATTGCGCGCCGTTACTGGCGACGGTTATGGCGCGAGCGCGGCTGGCGAACCGGCGAGCCTTCATTTACGGACTGTAATCTTCGGTCCCAAAACAATGCTTGCTGGAAAAGTCTTTTTCCGTCGACGAGAGCCGTGGGGGCTTTCGTCATTGAATTTTAATAGAGGGGGGGGGGGAATTTGAATCGATGGATTTCAGTGTGCGGTACATATACTTTCAAGCCGCGGGCTCGTTAGATCGGCGCGAAAAAATGTGCTCAATTGTTATCCACAGGAATTATCTTTGCGGCGGGCGCTCGCGAACTTTGAATATTCATGAGCAACTGTAATTGCGTATCTAAGATGCACGGATTTCTCCGCCGAGGCGAAGCTATTTTTAATGTCGAGCTGACCGTTTAATTATCGATCGGCTTTTTAGATCAGTGCTCTGATACGCAATCAAAATACGGGTATTTTTTTTTTAAAGTCAAAATCAACATGGAAGAAAGTTGTCTGTGAAGCTACAAGCTAAAAGAAGTCTTCCTATCTTTCCTATCAGAGATGTAATTGTTTTAGCTAAAAATAATTTCCATTGAAAGCTTCAGCTAACGTTGCGATCGTATCTCTCTGGGAATAGTTAAACATAAATTAGCAAATTAAAATAGAAATTTATTTATAAATTACTTGTAAGATGTTTTTCAGCAGTGCGAACATTAGAAAACGAGTACAATATTATGAACGATTCAATTAATTATGTTTCGGAGGTGCGGTATAAGAATCGATATTCGACGCACAGGGCGAAGCGGAAGTCCACGCGGATGATGGAGGCGCTCGATAAGAGGCCGAGGCGCCTCGGCCTTGAGGACCCCCCCGATTCTTTTATGAAACGCCGACCTGTCGTCGCTCGCGCCAGCTGCGGGCACGTACATATGAATCAGTGCGACTCCCACAGTATACACGTGTATTCCATTTAGGTACTGACGATGAGTCGTCCGCGTGCTTTCCAAACCCGCACCCTTTTCTCCGGATCACTACGTACTTTCGTGTTTTTAAAATCGAGCCTCTTACTTGAAATATACAGAATTTTATTTTTCGAGATACACCAGATGTCCGGAGGGCGGAGAACTGTCGGCCGCGTGCTCAAAGCTGATGAATGGAAATTTAGAATGAATTTTCTTTGGTCTCAAAAATGTACTAATTCTATGTTAATGATGCTCAGCTTGCTCGTTAGAGTTTGTTCGCTATGTAAATAAATATTCAATTACAAATTAATTTTAAATTTAATGACAAGGCGTGACACCTTACAAACTCGGAAATTGTATAATGAATTTTGCGAGTAAGAATAATTTAATGAAATGTTCAATAAATTAAAGATTTTTGCCTTTGTATTTTAAGAAACAGACTGCCATAATGGAACTGCAATAAAATTCTGCAAACTTGAAATGTAGTTACACCGTACATTCCTGAAACGAAACGGTAACAGTTGTTAGGCTAAACGCAGCACGGCAAGAGCATGAAAATCAAGGCTTCTTTCGCTCACCCCTCGATCCACTAAACGAAACTAATCTCGCGAGTCCCGATTCGTAGCCTCTCGACTCAATCAGAAATTTTCGCGCAATTTTCCCCCTCCGCACGCGCTTATCCACTTATCCAATGTAAATCGCTCGTCCGGCCGCGAGAGTTTAGGTTCGTCGCGCGCCTTTTTCCCGAGGGTCGCAGCGCGGGATTATCGGACCGTGCGGTATACTGCGGCAACGGCGCGCGTTATTATTCTCTCCCCGGCTCGTAAATAATCTCGGCCCCCGGTGTTTATCAATGGCGCGAAACGCATCTACCGGTAAAAGCACGACTTGCGTCCTCCACCCCACATTTTTCAGCGCGCATACCTCTTCATCAATATGTACTCGCGCGACCATTAAAACAGCCGTAATAAAGTGCATTTTCTCACGGGCGCAAAGCTTTCAGCCACTTAATAAATACGCATATTCCGCATCTCATAAATTAAAAAAAGGTCGAGCGCGCTATCTGCTTTACGCGGAATCCACGTATTCGCGCGTAACTCCTTGTTTTCGCTTCTTTCTCCCGCGCTATATATATTTTTTTATCATTGTTTTGGTTCTTTCGCCTGTACGGTTTCCACTTTGCGGGTCGGCGCTGACTAGGTAAATTTTTGATGCGCGTAAATTAAGGCCATTTAGCGCGGCAACTCTCGCCTGGTTGCGGGCCAAAGTGCCACTGGCACTATGTGTGTTTCCCGCCTGCCGAGGTTCATGTTTTAAGTTTGATTTTAAACTTTCATATTCCTGGTAATGACGGGTCTACGAAGTTTTTTTATTCGTCCCTTTTCTCGTACGTACAATACACGTCGCATAAAATTAAATCATGCGAGTTTGTTTCGCTGAGCGAGATTCAAAGCAGATAAATGGTAATTATATATAGTTAAGTTAATTTATAAATTGACTACTCGAGCAGCAACATTAATAAATCTGAAATACAAATCCATTTGCATCACGCCGTGAGTTTTAAAGAGTCATTGCATTTAAATATCCCCACAAAAGTTCATTCCGGTGCTATCATAAAATTGAATTAAATCAACCTGGCGGAATTTTCCAACGGTATAAATCACGCGAAATCCATAATCGCGCCGACGCGCCGTACGCTCTCGGCCAATAGGTAGACTGTGAGAAACCGCGCACACTCTCCTTGCCTCACTGTAATCCGACCTTTCAGTTCACTCGGCGTATAGCAGGGGAAGCAGCGCGGCGATGTTGAAAAATTTTTCGAAATTTGTGCAAGCGCGCGCGGAACACGGAATATACGAGCGGAGAGGCGGGAGCCTCATTGATATTCCCGGAAAAATCAGAAATTATATAGACGCGCGGCGCCGCCGTTGCGAAAGCCCCGGCGCGAGGCGTTTAGCGGGCGATTTGCATTCGCGCACGCGCGACTTTTATACTCGCGAGGCGCGGATCAATTTGTTTGTTTCTAAACTTGCGCGGTGCATTATCCTGGTGCACACGAGCGATGGCGGGCGAGAAAGAGAGAGAAAGAGAGCGAGCAATTATACTTTCTTGATTACACAGGACTCGGCGTCGCAATGCGCCCCTCCTCATTTATTATTCATCGCTCGACACTGCAGCCGTTCGAAAGCGTTGATTCATTTAGTTCTCGCGCTCTCCCGCGAATTATGCTAACGATATCAAGTGCGCGCACGGCGGATTCTTTCGAGGCTACCTCGCGGCGAACGACAGTTTAAGAGAAATATTTTCTCGCGGCGCCTTGTATATATCTCCGGCCTGATAAAATCTCATTTGGAGAAACGGCTGCGGGTGCTGCGCTATGCGAGAGACAATATTTATTGTTTTGAAAATGCCGTGCAGGAAATACCGCGAAGAATTAGCGAAAAAATTTAATTAAATCGCCAAGGATTTTCCGCGAGCGCCGGTAAACAAGCGGGACTCTCTCACGGAGGTGGACGACAAAGCTCGCGGGAAAAATCGAAGCTCTCCGCGCGGGAACATAAAGACACGTGAGGGGGGGAGGTGGAGGACATTCGAGGCATAGCGCGCAGGGCTCTCCTCGGAATCTTAGCAAAGCGAAAAGTGGAACGTGCAGGCAGCGGTGGCGGCCCCCGGTGCTATATTTGTTTTTGAAATACGTCGAAATTCCGGGGACCGTTTCCCTCTACTTTGCGTAGATAGCCGTCCGGGGGTTGGAGGTGACGCATTGCGAAACGGCATTCCCCGCGAGTGGAGAGACGCTGGACGCGAAGATCTCTCCTGGCTCTCTTTCGCTCGCAGCTCCCGAGATCTTCGGAATTCGAATCACGGACGCGGGAGCAGCCACGAGGTCGAGCCGACTTCCTCGGAGCTATGTCGACTTGCGGCCTTCGCCGCTTTACCACCCCCTCCAGCTTTTTTCCTTTTTTTCTTTCGTTGTTCTCGTGCGAGGGAGGCCTCTTTTGCTTGCTGCCGCGGATCGAACGTCGCTACATGGTTAAATTTTTCCGAGTGGAATATTCTTCGTTCTTTCCCTGCTAGAAATTTAAAATATTTCATGGAAATTTAATAGCCGGAGAAATAGAAATGAGCGAAAAATAGAAGCCACTTTTTAAGCCCATGATGAAACGCTTTTTTAAATCAAAATCTCACATTTAATGTGAATAATTAATAGGAAAAAATGCTTGCAAATGTGCGAAAAGAGAAAATTATAAAAACCTTGAAATTCATTAATATTCGCACTCAAAAGTGAAAACGCAGTAAATCGTTCATTATGAGATTACTAAGTGTTTTTAAATAAATGTTGTTTCATAATTATCCGCTATGTGAGCTCGGAGTCGAGATCGCAGTTCCGTATAAAGAAACTACTTGCAAGTTATGTTCGCCCCCATTTTTCATCGTGCAAAAATGGCTATTTTTTAATAACGACTAGAAGCTACACGGAGAAAATAGTTGGTTGAAAATTACCCACACTTTCACGGTAATCTTGGGACGCCTTGAATTTCTGGTGATTTTTATTAAATTTTAAGTAATTTTTACTAATTTAAATGGAATTTTATTAAAAATTTTATTAAAAATTACACAACAGTGATTATTTATTATCTACAAAAATTCAAATTTTAATCAGAAATTCGGCAATTCTTGCCAACCGTTTAGTAAAAATGATCCAAACCGTTTATTTGTTCATATTTGTTTTGCATCTGATTTTGCTTTTTATTAATATTTACAAACTAGGTAAGTAAAATTTGCACGGAGCGTTAATAAACAATATTACCGCGTAGCGCCATTAGTTTACTAATCAGTTAGTAATTTTTACCACTACTTTTAGGATAATTTTAATAGGATCATTCTCTCCGTGTAGTGTCTATCCAATAGCTTTTCATTCTAATAAATGTGCGAATGCTGGGAAAAAAAGCGTTTCATCTACCACTAAAAACAAGTCATTTGGACAAGGCATTTCTTACTTTTGTGTCGTGATTTCTAACAGAGTTCGCATGTAGAAATTCGTTGATAATTCCTGGGAATTTTTGACGCGGTTGCCGCGCTGCAGACGATTCTGGACGTTAATTAGTTTTATGAGCGTATTGATGCTGAATAGAGTGCAAATGACGTCGTGTTAGTAAGCCCACATCCTCCTGTCAATTCTCGGCTTTTTCACGTCAGTCTCGTCAGTGACATCATGACAGTTTTAACGCGTTCATACAGAGAAGCATATTATTCTCTCCCCGACCCGTAAGTGGCTTATGTAGAAACAAGTAATATTCGTTTAGGAAGGCATGATCCTTTTCACAATCGTCCACAAGACCTCGGAGTCGGAGAGGCCTTTGCGGGGATTCCTCTTATATACGCCGCACTGTCGCGCGCTCTCGCTTAATTAGAAGTCGCGCTTTGAATTCGGGGGGCCTGTGCTGGTTGGTTCGATGTGAGCACGCTCGGGTTCACGCTGATTACGGGCTTTTTTCGTGAGAGGCTCTAGGAAGGACAAGAAAAAGCTTCCTTTGTCGCTCTATGCTGCTTTCGTCCCGAAATTATTCCGCTCGTCTTTGTCGTGATTTGGGTTCTTCTTTAGTGCGGCTTCTTTTTTCGCAATATTCATATTTGTTGCGGTTTTTCATGCGCGGCATAGACGAGTTTGCGTAAATAATCAAGTCATACTTTTTTAGATTTCTTGGATTATTTTTTTTATAAAACTTAGGATCGGAGCTTGAACTAATTTTATTAGCATACCAATTAGTAAGACAAATTTTATTACTCTTTTTTACGTTTCTTTTTACTTTACTATTTATAAAAGCGAATCGATAATGAAAGCAAAATTGCATTACCTTCAGAAAAAAAGTTACATTTAACCAACTGACTTTAGTTCCGAATAAAGAAAAAAGTTTCTTTAAAGGTACGGCTCGAAGTTGGCATCCCCCATAAACGAGACGTTTTTCTTCAGAAGTAATTTTTCCCCTGCAACTTATGTTTGAATAATTTTCCCGGTCGTTAAAATAAAAAAAAGTAATTTTCTGACTTCCAAACACATCGAAATTCGAGTTAATCCCAAAAAGACACTAAAACGTCAACGCCCCTCAAACTTCTTGACAAATCCCGAAGAAACTCAAATGGAGCCGTCCAGTTTAACTGCCCCTTAAAAAATGTTTAACTCGCGCCCCCTCGAGCACCCCCCACGATCCGTCGCAAAGTCGTAGCCGTTTGAAAGCGGGCTGCACTAAAATAAAGCGTCGCATTACAAACTCAAAATAAAGCGTCGGCCAAATGAAAATAGCTACAAGCAGCCGCGATGTAATGCCACTGCCACCGCGGAATAGAGGAACGTTAAAGCGGAGGGCGCGCGCGCGTCGCGGTCCTAAACATTTTAATTGCCCGACCGAGAGGCGCAGCCTCATAAACAGCCCGCGGGGCGCGTCAAAGCTCTGCGCGCGATTCGGAAAGAAGGCCGCGGGGCCTCGGAATTCCGCGAACTCCCCGTGGAGCATTCCGCGGGTGCGAGAAGTCGCCGGAGGGAGGTGCCGAGCAAGAAAGAGAGAGAGAGAAAGAGCCGGGAGCACAAAGGCAGCACTTCCGGTCACGCAGCGGAGCGCGGGGCAAGGACACTGCTACGAGACGGGCACGCAGACCGCGACGCGCCGCGACATCCATGCCAAGTGGCGACGACGCGAGATTTGCGTAGTAATGATCGGCTCGAGGTGTCTCCTTTTGCACTTGGCTATATGCGCCTCCTTTTTTTTCTTTTTGCGCCGATGACTTTCGGTTCCGGGAAGCTTTCCAATTCTCTTCGCCAGCGGAGTTTCCGAACGCGTCGAGGTCACCCACCGAAAGTTATTGCAATCAATTTTCAGAATTCCCTTTTATTCGCGTAAAGTGGTTTTAATTGCGATATTTAGCGAGCCTTTGGTGGATGTCACTTTATTATAATTCGCTAGTCAGGCGCAATTATCGCTTACGCTGTTATAATATTTTAAGTATTTTTCTATATGAACATTCAACATTGCCGGGCGGGTAATGATGAAATAGCGTCGAGAGGAGTAGCTCGCGCGGCACTTGGAAAATTGCAGCTGTCGCGTCACGTTGTGTCACACAAATTACATTACGACAAATTGGCGCTTGTAATTATATGTTTTAATAACTCTCATGGTGTTCTCCCGTTCTTTTTTTTTTTTTTTTTTTTGTAAAGACGCTAAAATTGCGCCCGTGCGCGTCATGCATGCGAATTATCCACGAATCAAATTACCACCGACAATTATCCCCGGAGCCATTACGAAATCCTAACGATTTTTCCATGCTCTCCGCGCCAGGAGGCAGTGTCTTAAGCAGGTATGTGCCGCAACAATGCAATTTAACGCTTGCCCGATATTACCCACCTGGGGAAAAGCGTGCAGAAGTGACGAAGTCATCCGGAAAAATTATCATCGCCGCGACTAATGAAACAACAGCACCGCCGGGCGCAAAAACCGGGCGGTTAAAAGAGATACTGCCTTTTTTCCTCCGTCCGTCGTCGGACAATGGTTTATCCGCGGGCGATAAAACGGACCGTCGCGCGCACACGTGACCGAAAATATCCATTGTCCGAGAAACGGCTCGCGGGGGAATTCCGTTTGATCGGATTAGGTGTTATACCAGCTCGAAAGAGAAGAGAAAACGCAGTGCTATCCGCTCTCGGTTTAAGGAGCGACTAATTCGCCGTAACTCCCCCGCACCGACGGCGGCGAGGCTCCAGTTTTCTCCGATTGCCCGGGCGATTTTACGGACTCGGCTGTTTCGCGGACTCGCCGCTCATTCCCGGCACCGTTAAGCGCACCGGGTCTAGGAGAGTAATGAACTTTAACGCCGCTTTGATTTACGGAGCACGCGGGCGACCGTTTTTTTTTACGGCCGAACGTTTTTACGGTACGCGCGAAAATCGATTCGATGACTCGCCCGTCCGCGACTATAGCCTCTCCTTCCGGTTAGCACGCGCTCGATGCTACAAAAAGTATCGACGGCATGGACTCTCGAAAATCGATGATGCGTGAAGTGCTACTTTTTGAGGATCCCACGAACAGAGCGAAGGAGCAACCGCAGAAAAGAGAGGGAGCGATGATCAGGAATAAAGCGAGAGAGCGAGGAGAGTCATTTGGCGAATTTTCCCTTAAGATGCTTCTTGTGTACGTCGCTCGCTTTTAAATTCAAATGGAGGAGGGGAGAGGGCCCTATTGCCCCATACGCGCGTGTGCAATTTTCTCATTTCTTGTTTCTTTATTGGCAATCGCTTTCAGCCGCCGCCGAGGCTAAGGGACAAAAACGCGTGCGCCGCCAATATCAATTAAGCACACAGGCGTTTCCAATTGGAAAAACACTCGCCTACTCTCTCACCTATAGCGGCAGTCGCTCGCGGAGTAATTCCCCTGAATGCTATTACGCTGTTTCCCGGAGGCATCGAGCTTCGACTACGTCCTCTCCTTCTCTCTCTCTATTCCCCCTTCGATCCATCTTCCGAGAGTATTTTCTTACCGCCGCGGAAATTTCGTTAATATGGAAATCTCCGTATTTATTGCCGCTCCGGCGATGTCGGTGCTAATCATTTATACTAGGAGCTAAATTGGATGATTATTTTAAGTGTTTAAATGCGATTTTTAGAGTGGCGAACTGTTAGCGCCGCCGCTGGAAAATAATTTAGTGTCCTCGTTAAAATTTGAATATGCTGCCGTTAAATTAAAGACGCAAATGGCAGTGTGCATTTAGAAACGAGCGAAATTGGATCGAATGTTTATCGATATATCTTAGATGCATAAGAAGCCAGCACTGATCCATATTCCTCTCTCTTCTCCTTCACGACGATTTGTAAAAGTAGATTCGAAATTCACTGCATACTTTTAACAATTCTTTTTTCAAATGCCGTAAAATTATATGCACAAGCTTTCGCCTATTTTAAAGCCTCATTAAAAAAATAAAAGCAGTCTTTCAGTGTCGCGGATGCGGTGGCGAGTAGTCGTCAAATAACCGAGACGGAGTACTCGGGCATTTACTTACAGTCATTATTCTATTTCGCGCGAAAATTCACTTTCCTCTCAATAAAATTTTTGCCGACGCTGGGAGTCGTGCACACCACGACTCGCGGCCGATGATGAGTGACATTTCGCGCGGATTTCACGCGGAAAGCGCCCGCCCGTAAAAGGCCCGAGTAAAAAGTTTTCCGCGCGCGCAAAAACGTCAACCTCATTAGAATATTTTGTTCCAGCTTGTCAAACGCTTTCTCCCGGTGGCCCGAAGTCATTACTCAATTCGCGCCAGCGCGCGCGTACCTTCCGCCTCCCCCAGAAAAAAAGTTTCTCCTCTCCGCGCATATCCATCTTCCCCGCCGACGTGGACTCTCTGGCGGGTGACCGATCCCCCGTCGTCGACGAGCAAACGTAGTTACGGGCTAATATATTCGGACGCGCGGCCGCGTGATTCGCTGGTTGAGGCGCGGTTTGACGCCGCGGCTGGCCGGATAATCGTCGATGGTTTCACGCACCATTTCGCTCTGAATTCTATATTTTTACCGCGGATTGACTTTCTCTCCGGTGTTTTCGAGAGGTAGAAACCAGGAGAATTTCGTCAGGCCGAGATGCGCATTCGTCACTCGTGACTTGGCTTATCAGCCTTGCGCTAATTGAATTCATGCGTACCACTCACTATGCCCACGTGTTCCAATGATTTACGTTCGACAATTTGAATTTTTAAAAAAAAGTACGGCAGACATTCGAGTGACGCATTTAGAATATCTTGCAATCTTCAGGCTCTTAATTGTCATTATAATTATATTCAAAGTAAAGAAAGAAGAGCGGGTCGGAAACTGGGCCACACTCGAGTTACAAAATTCCGAAGAAATTCCGCATAAAGAGCGCGCTCTGTGTATAACCAGAAAAAAGAGGCAAACATCGGACTCTTTACTTTTTACATTTGAAGATAAACTGCCGCGAATTCCGGGATGACTAGAGTCGCTCGGACGCTACTCTCTCCTGTCGCGGTTCGAAAAATCAATTTCCTTCGCTCGGTCATTTTTCTGGCGCGGAAAAGGGGCGGAATTCGCGCGAAGAGCGAGAGAGAGAGAGAGAGAGAGAAGCGCATATAGCGCCGGAGCTCACGCGCGCTATTAAATCTAAGTGGCTTAAGGCCTTAAAGTCTGCTTCGGCCGGCAGCCCGTGCGCTCTCTCGCTCGCCCCAATAAAAAGGGATGAAGTTACCGTCGCCCGCGGCGGGCTAACTCTCGGGCGATTTTATCGCGCGGCTAAATCGCCTTCGTCCCGACCGATGCTCCCCCTACTCTCGAGCGCGAGTTTTTCCCGCGGAGTCCCGTCTTTGTTCCCGCTCTCGCCTAATAAATCGGCCATTTTTGAGGTCGGGCCATTCGTTTCCCTGCAATTAGACGTATCGCGCTCGTCTACCGGCGAGACTCTGCTCTATATGAGCCACTCGGTAAATTAGTTGGAGAATGGCTCTGAGGAGTCCGAGTTTCGCGAAAATTTATCTTTGTAGCGAGAAGCGCGTTTCTTTCTCCCTCAACAGCTTCGACGAGCTTTAACTCGATTTAACATTGTTTAGACGCCGCTGCATCTCGCGGTTAAAGTCGCTCGAAAGTGCCGAGGAATTTAACCGGAGATCTTTCCTTTTTTGCCTCGGTTAGTGCTTTACATCAATCACGTCGACGAGGCGCTCGTTCAAACAAGAATTGACTTTCTTTTTCACCCCGTTTACAAGAAGAGATGATTTCTTATTCATTGTCGTGATTTTCGTAGCAGATGTTTCTTCTTGCCGGATAGGTATTATCGAAATAAAATAACGTGAAGCGCTGATTGCGAATCCGCCGATGGCATCTGAGAGCTCCCTCTAAATCAATTTAAAATCCGCATAAATTAGCATATCATAATGAAATATCTCTCCTTTCATCTCTGCATCGATTACACCCAACAATAGACGCCGTCCACGCGTCGGCGACAAAAATTCTCTACATAGAAAAAAAGTGCTTTGTCGTAACACAATTGCTTGGGCGATTTAGGTGCCGGTGAAAATAAAAAGGAAAAAAGATCCGACCCTACGTCCCAGTGCCGTAAAGCACCTCGGCACCCCCTAGCATGCGAGCTTTGACACTTTCCGCGGTGGGGCAAGAATTTTTTGGTAGAGAGCGAGGGGCAGCTTGGCTTCGCACTCCCCCGCGGTACTAAATCCCGCGGCGGTGGATTCGGCAACGATAAGGGTCACGGAAGACGTAAATAGGCGTAATGCCCAGGGCGTCGGCCGCGACGACGCGCGCGCCAGCCCACCGGGGGGATGCTTTACGAGCCTTAAGCGTTATTTATAATGGCGCGGGGGTGGCAGAGGAAGCGAGAGGGTCGCGCGGAGCTAACGAATTTAGGCGGGAATTTCGCGCGATTTAATGCGCGACTAACGCGAGATTCACGGAACTTTGTTCCGCCTTCTACCCTCCCCTCTCCCTTTTCCAGAGCACCCACGTCGACGGGAGCATAGTCGGCCCCGGCCCACTTACGTTTCGCTGATTCTCCAACTTGCTCGAGTCTCGCGGTGCGTTACGAATCGAGAGGGAAGATTGATGACGCACCTCCGAGCTGAATATTTATTTCCATTGTAATGACTTTATTATGGTATAGTAGAGTGAAAAAAAAATAAGACGACCGTTATATTGGGTATATCTGATTGTGCAGGATCAGTCACTACTTTGTAATAAATCATTGAAAAAAAGACGGCGACTTTATCGTCTAAACATAAATACAGACTTTCGCATTTTATTAGCGTACCTACAGAAACAGTTCAATCATGATTGAAAGCTAAATTGACGTCGTATTTTTTATTATTTTAAAATAACGAGTAAAACAAAATGGATAATTTTTTTTTATTTTAGGGTAAGTATACGACGAGGTTAATAAAGGTGGAATTAAGTTTTTAAATCCAATTTCGCCCAGATTACTATTAAAAAGTAATTTTTCTTGTACTGCGCAGATAGCAGGGCAAGGCGCACTTAAAAATAACATAAAACGAAGCCTTTAAGGAAAAAAATGAAAAAATGTAACGTAGAAACGAAAGCCCAGCAATAAAGCAGCATTTGATAAGACCTGTATACGCTCGCCGTAGTTCATAGCCATTTGAAAAAGCAGTTCCGAAGCGGTCGATTAGAATCGCCGATCCGTATCGCAGAAAAAAAAAGGTTCCTCGTTGAGCGCGCGTTTGCCCGTTGCGCGTCGATCCCCGGGTCACACAAAATCAATGCGGCCGTATTTAACGCGAGGCGCGCATGTAATTCAAAACCGCAGAGGGTCAAGCACCGACGGCCGCGCCTCGTCGATCCGGTCTCGTAAATTTCGATGCCTTCTCGCTCGCTTTTCGCCTCACGCCGCCCGCCCCCCGATAAAATTGTGTCCCCGGACAAACATTAGAGCCCCGCGGACTATCTCGATGTGTTCCTTTTACAACCCAACTGGCTTTATCGCTCGGCGTCCACTGGCGAATCTAAAATTGATATCGCGGCGATGAATTTTTTAGAGCATCGGAGGTGTGGGTGTGCACGCTGTATGCACGCGACGCGGGGGGTGTATCGCTGTCAGTCATCCGCTTGGTGAAATCGACGTTTTCTCTCTCTGACTCTCTGCGGGGTTCATGAGCTCCGAAAATAGCCCTGCAATAATTTGATCACCAGACGAAGGTGAGAGCTGAGCTGCTGCTATCTCTATTCTTTGGTCTTAAAAAACTAGCCGGATGTTGTAAAGTATTTACAATAGTAATTTGATTCGATAAAGGTTAAACTCAGAGAAAAATTTGTTAATTTTAAGCAAATATTTATTTCAATAGTACTTATTAGATATTCTATTGAGTCAAAAAGTTATTTTTTGAAACTACTAAATTTATTTAGGAACAAATAAATTCATTTCGTTTTAATGAAATTGTTACTTAATTCAAAGAAATATTTACAATAAATACTATCGAAGTAAATCATTTCCTTGAAATTAACAAATTTTTTTCAGTGTACATTTCCGGTATACATGACGCTAGCATTCGAAAGGTTTTGATAAAAATTTTAAATAAGGCACTCCTGTAGCGGTCGCGTTTAAAAAGTACATGGATGTAGATTAATAAAATATATTATTATATTTTTATTAAAAAAGATTACCTATATTTTAAGTATAATTCAAATATAGATTTTGGAAGAAAGCATGACAATGGCCAGCGGAAGGATTGAAAGGATAGAAATTTTGGTGTTTTCGGCGATGAACGTGTACAGGGTCCGTTTCGCGCGTCCGATCGAAGCGCACACCTATTTCGGGCGAGCGACGTCGTAGCAGTTCCTGCGTTGCTCCTTCCGTGCATATCAATGATTTATTCGAGCGTCGCTTTTACGGAGGCATGCTATAACGCCAACCGGGCTGCCGACTAAAAATATCCCGAACCGATACGACAACGTGCTATCTCCTAGGATACGCGAAACATTGCTCATGATTTGTGCGCGACGCTTGCTAATTGCCTCGTATTCAATTTTGTCTCAATGTAATTCTTTTTTTCGCAGTTTTAAAAGGAAAACTTAGGTAATTAATTATACTGCAATTAAATATAACAGGAGAACTAATTGCTTTTTTTTCAACCAATAGAAAACGAAATTTCCGTAATTTCATAACTGACCAAGTTTTATTCGTGTGCCATACTAATAGGCTGGCAGGAACTAATTAAGGAAGTCGTATTTTTTTTTCGCCCGCGTAAAATAATGATGCGTTATTGACACGAAAATATTATTGCGCGCAATAAACATTTACTTTTCTGTTAGAAAAATATTAATTTCAGATCTCCGGTTGTAAAATGGAAACGAAAAGAAAAGCTATTTTTACAAAGCGCTTACGTAATAGTTCAGTAATTACGAAGCTCGTACCAGTAACACTGTAAAACATAAATTAGTCACTGTACAAAACAGCGGGTAATGACTGTCTAACTGCACGTCACTGTGACTTACACCTGTACCCTCCCAAGGCGTCGTCCCTCGTTCCATCTCCGAGGCGAAAAAGAAAACTCGGCAATCGCGCGATTCGATTGCGAAATCGGCGAGTGCAATTCGCGGGAACACAAGGCCGAGTCGTAAAAAAAGGGGCGGAGAGCTCATTAAATTCCCGGGGCGCTTACGGTCCTTAATTAAACTCGAGGAATCATGGAGGCCGCGAATCGCTGGGCCCCGGGGTCGCGCACGTCCTTAGCATCCGCAATTGCGGCCCGAGCTATGCTTTACGATGGCGCATCATCCGGCCGGCGCGTATTCGCTCCACATTCCCAATTGCTCGCGCCCTTAATAAAGGCTGAACTACTGGAGATTTCGGGAATTCCTCCGAGCGAGGCCTGATCCCCACCCTAGCGTCCTATATCGAGCGTCCGGGCTCTCCTCTGAGTCACTCGAGGCGCGCGCAAGCGACACACGCTTTAACCACCACTGAGCTGGACGCGAGAGCGACCCGGATATACGCGTGCTTCGGCCCACTTTTTCCGGAGGGCAGGGAACGCCTTTGCTTAATTGGCCGGTGCATGATTTACAAGCTTTGCGCTCCCGGTCACGTAGGTGCGTTTCAATTTTGGATGGGGCTTCGGCTTTGGTCCAGGACTTTTACGATTTTCCCTGTGGGCGGAAAGAAGGCAAACTAATGGGGCGTTAGTTTTTATTAGGGTTGCAGAACCTTTATTTATTTTTTGCTTTATTAGAAGTATGTAAATGCAGGGTCGTGTAAGGTACTCTCTAAAAATGAATACGCGAAATTCACATCGAAAAAATGAATCTGCACATATTCTGCGTGGTAAGTCGTTCACGTGAATATGTGTATATTCGCTTGTGTAAAACGCTTTGAAAACATTCAAACGAATTACTTGGATAATTCTAAAAACTTTTTCCGACAAGTGCATCGTTTTTCAGTACATTTTTTAATACAGTAAAAATGGTTTACATGCAGAATTTTAAAAAATTCCATCGTAAAGAGGAGATCTTAAGCAATAAAAATGTACGAGTCTGAATTTTTTGTTAGCCATTTCTTCCTCTATTTTGTATAACGTACGACGGGAGTGAACCGTTTAAGTCTTACACCCAGAAGGCGTTACGCAGATGTTTTGGAAGTCATCCCGTTGATGTAGCAGTGCCACTGAGTATAATAGATAGCCCCGTGTATTCCCCCTTAATTTTTTTCCCCTCAACCGGAAACAAACTAGCATATCCTTAATCGCTTATTGTCGATTTCCTAGACGGTTTCGACAAGTAGTTCTTCTCGTTTTTCAATCATTTTCCCCGTAATTAACTCGAACAATTAGAATTAATCGCCTTTCGATCCAAATCCGGTTGCAGTTCTTTCTGCAAAGTGAATCGCGCTCGCGCCGTTTAAAACTGAAATCTTGCCTCCGTCCGCAATCCTCGTAATGAAATTTCATCCGTTACGGAACTGCGAGACGTTTAGCGCTAAGATAAAAATAAAATGAAAAAAGATCGCACGCGAGAGTGACTTTCTCGCGTCATAAGTCAACAAAGCTCAACCGTCTCGTCACGTTTATTATTTTCACCACGAGAACACGATTATCTTCCTCGATTAAAGAGAAAAACTAAACGCTCGAGAATCTCGCCGGTGCGTAAAAATTTCTTCATCAAATTTTTTCGTTGCGCACGTCGCTAGAAAGCGGGGAGGCGACCACGTGGCGCGTAAAATTAATTATCCGGCAGTTCACACGCCCGCGAAATTCTGTTTATAGGGGAAGTTGAGGTTCTTTAATATTCCGATGGATCCGGCAGTTCACGGAAGAATAACGCCAGCCCTTTACCAATCGGTCGCTTGCACGTTTAACTATCCTGAAATTTTCGCGAGCTAATGGGTGCGGATAAGTGAATTTTTTTTTTCATTCGCCGAGCGGAAAAGTGGGTCGCGTCAAAGGAGAGGGGGCCGCGCGGAAGCCGTGGGAGAGGAGCCGAGCAGGACCCCGGCGAATTTCTAATGCAAATTTAAGCACGTCTTTAATACAGAAGTATTTGGGTGCGGGACCCCGCGCGAGGCTCGGAACTTGCGGAATTTTAATGAATGGTTCAACAGCTGTGATTTGAATGTAGATGAACCGCGGACGGGTGTATTATCGAAGCTAATTAAGTAGACGGGGAATTCTAAACATGAGTAAATTAATGCGCACACTTCCTTCGGCAGCCGCAGAAACAATAGCCGGCTCGATTATGCACATCCCGAAATATCTCGGCGATCTTCATCCTCGTTGCTACGATGTTTCCGCGTTGCACCTTTCTTGTTTCTCGTTCTCGTATTTACGCTTTTTTCTCGAGCGGCGGGGGCGGCTTCAAATGAGCTGCATTCAGCAAGCGCCATAATTCATAAAAGGCTAACCTTATAACGCACCGCAGCGAAATCCAATAAACCGGGGGCGTTTGTGCGGCCGGCCGTGCGGTCGGCGCCTAGAGTGTATAGAGGCGTAGGGAGAGGGAGAGAGACGGGAGGCCTCGGCGCACGTAGAGCGATGACCCTTCCGCTATTATTTTGGTTATGCAAATGCGCATCTGGACACGCGAGCGCCGCGCCGCAGTATGATTCATCCGACGCGCCCTGGCGTCGAGGATCATCGGCCTTGCCCCAGCCGCTTGACTTTTTCGACGGCTAGGAGCATTTCTTTCTGCTCCCGGCGTGCTCTACGCCAGGCTCGATGAATCGCCGAGTGTCCAGCCTTTGACGATTATTCGCACCGTGAGAGCTTTCGAGCCGATTGTTCGTGTCATAATGCAGGGCTTGGATGGCGAGCCCTTTGGCACCAAAAATTTCGGATTAATAGCAGGAAATTTTGGCAAATCCGATGACGGTGCTTGACTACTCTCTCCTTGCTTTGATACTCATTTTCGGTTAATACTGTTACTGCTTTAATTGGATTTCACATTCGATTAATATAAGTCTATAATTAGAAGCATCGTGCACTATCGTTTCGTTAATTAATTATTTATTTTGTAAATATTTAATTGCTAATTTTATTTTGTCTATTGCGGGAAAGAATCCTCTTAAAATACATAATTGTCGTACACTATGAAAATAAATGCTTATTATTATTTGTAGAAAGTTTATATTTTTCTATACGTTTACAAGGGTCGACAATTTAATTCAAGCAATCTTCTAAGCCGGTCTTGAAGAATACTTATTTATAGTTATATAATTAAATTGTTTTTATTTTAAGTTCGTAAATGTTTAATTTCTTTTGTATCTCCGACGTGCCTAATTGCGCACACATCTATATTTAAAGAGCGCGTTATATTTTTTTGGTCGACGAGCCAAGTGAAATTATACTCCACTCGTAAATATTGTAACTTACTCGTCATCGAGTTTTTGAGCCGTCGGACAGGCGTGTTTTACGCCTGTTGCCATGTGAATTTTACATCGATTCGCAGTCCATCGCGTCGGGTTATTAAGCTCCGCATTTTCGAGGCTGCCGCTCACGCACACGTGCAATGACACCCTCCCTTTGAAAACTAATTCACTTAGTTCAAATACATCAGGCACTAGCGGTAATAGCGGAGGGACGAGCCAACGAGACTTGCAGAGAAAATCCAATATCTCTCTGGCGAACAACCGCGAACTTGAAAGTATTCAAGAGCGATAAAAGTTCCGCCAGCTCCCGGCGTACAATGAGCACGCACCGGGATGGATACCGTCTATACAGACGCATGCAAAGGACGCCTTAGTAAATCCACCGTGTATAAATTAATCGCGCGAGCGAGAAAGAGAGAGAGAGAGATAACGCGTCGAGTGCGCCAGTTAATAGAGAAAACCAAAAGCGCTCGAGGGAACCGGCGAAGCAGAGACACGACTAGATATATATAGAGAGATTTGTAAATTAATAGCGCCAGCGCAGGGGGTGGGTCGGTCGCGGGGTGGTAGATGAATGTGCGCGAGCCGGCCGGGATAGACAGAAGAAGCAATAAACGCGAAAGACCGAGATGGGCGAGAATGGAAAGAGAGACGGACGAGCGAGTCGAATATAGAGATCCGCAGATTAATAGCGGTCAGCGTAATACAGCGATGGTGCGCAGGGCAGGAGGAGGGGGGGGGGGCAGTGGGCCTCCGGACTATTTAGGAAATCCTGCGTCGAGGGTGAATAACGCGCTAACGAGCCCGAGACTGGCGTGTGTAACGCGCGCGCGCGCGTGGGTGAGATCGGCCGACTGGGAGGGGAGGAGGGCGAGCGAGCTCTCGACACACCGGCCACCAGGTCGATACACGACGCACTATGCTTTTTCGACCACTCACCCTTTTTTTGCGCCCGGGAAATAACACTAGCCTCGAATTCCCCGAACCTTTTTTTTCGCGCCCGGACGCGTGAAAATTCTTGCGCGCGCGGATTGTGTTCCTTTTTTTTTATCCGACGCACGCCGCGCTTAATCTGGTGATGCGTCGATAAAAGCCGAAGCACTCTCGAATCGGATCGAAGGTTTAATGGGTTTTGCGCTCTTTTTTCTACTCGGCGCTGGAACGACTGCGTGACAGGTGTTTCGCCGAGGTGGGCGGACGGGGGTAGTGGCCCGAGGAGGCGAGCGGGGCACGAACCGTTTTAACGGTACGCGCCGGCTGTTTTCGGGGAGCGTTGATCAATACGTCGAGGAGAGAGAAGCGCGGAAGGAGATGCGGAGTAGAGATTCCGCGCGGCTGAAATTACGCGGGAGCTCCCCGCTCCGGGGAAAAATGCGGGGGGGAGACGGTCGTCCCGTCTTTCTCACTTTTGGCTCTTTAGCCGAGTTCTCGCAAAGTAATCTTTCAATTAAAGTAACTTTCCGCGGGGGCGCAATTAGCCCGTCGCGCTTGCGTCCGATTCGAAAAAGGAGAAGAAGGGAGGAGCTGGCCAGCACGCGAAAGACCCCGCCGAGGGATGGGAGGCGCGTGCGTGGTGGGGCAGACGAGCAACTATTCCGGAAATTACGTAGTTTCCCAAACTCCGGGAAGAATCGCGCGCGGCCTCCAGACTCTCAACACGCCCACAACGCCCCATCCGAGTGATGCTCCCTCTTATTCCCCCTTTCTCCGCGTATAATGGAGATCTGCTTTTGATATCCGCATTCTTGCCGCCGCCTCTTCTCGTCTCCCTTCGTCGACTTTTCCTTCCTCTCTCGCTCCCTCTCTCTTCATCTTTTTATTTCTCCTATCTCTTTTCTCTTTCTCTCGAATCAGCCGCGGTACTAATTAAGAGGTAATATCGCGTAACTTCTTACTCGATGTAGTCGATTCCCTCCCGCAGATAACGATGTTTGTCGAGATGATTGGTTTGTTTCACCTTAAAAAACGGATTAATGAACAAGCTGGCCAATAGATGACTCCCGCAGGAACTTTAATCTATAGAAATATATTTAAACATTTTTTTTTAACCCAAGGTACGTCATTTTTCACTAAAACACAGGCAATAAAATTAAAGGTACACTTCTTTGCGCAGGTCGATATAGTTCTAAAATAAAAGCAACAACTGAGCACGACAACTTTTTATTTATTAAATAAAATTTACAAAAGTGACGGGACATGCTGTGGCTTTGCGTAGTCGAGATAAACCGCGGTACCAACTAATTTTCGAAGTAAAATGCCTGCGCGCTTGTTTATTTACAATTTAAAAGAGACACAAAATCCGAAAACTGTTATTTGCATAATGCGCGCGCTTCCCGTTTGTTTCGCCAAACCGAAAGCAAACAGTGTAAATAAGTTCGAGCTCAAAGAAGAGATTTTTAATTGCGTGCAAACAAAATTCACGTGGTAATCGTATAACGCAGGGATTCGCAGATTCGCAAATTCGCAGATTACTCGGGACACTCGCACGGGCGCGAGCGCGCGCCAATGGAGATCTTTGCATAATTACACGGAGCCGCCGAGCACTTTACGAGCGTCTCGCCTCCTTTCTATTACCCTAAAATTTATCCACCCTCCCTTGAAAATTCCTCACGCAGATCTGCGATCGCGAGTAAGGCCCGGCGCCTCGGGGAGGGGGGAGTTTGCTCGCTGAATTTTTGTTTTCGCAGCAAAAGGTTCGCGTAAAAATCGCACAAAGTAAACGGTGGGCCGTTCGCGGTGCTGCAAAATTAACACACAGTCGTGCGGCAGAAAATTTTACATAATTACACAGAAATTATGAAGCGCCGCGCTCGCGCTCCACTGTCTTCCCCCCTCTTCTGTCCCTTTCTCTCTCTATTACCCAACAATTTCCCTCTCTCACTCTCGCTCTTCTCTTTTTTTACCCTTCACCTACTAATTCCAACCCTCGACTCTCCTCCAAGGCTGTCTCGTCTAGCGATAAAAGTGCGCGGCTGTTATGTACGTAGTGAGCTTCGTTCTAAAAAAAATCTAAGTGAATTACCGTGATGAAAATTGCTCTTTCGTGTGAAAGCGATTTTTTTATCGCGGACTCGTTCCATTCGCGTTTGAAGATAATGGAAAAGATATAAAAATATATACGTTTCTAGCGAGTGCGTAAATTTTCAATTTTTTACGAAAATGAGCTCGTCCTTTAATGTCGGTGCGTTTTTTGTCGATCTCGCTCGCGTGAATTACGGATTCTTTTTGTGCGCGAAGGCTCCAGGCGAGCTAACAATCCCTCGAAAATGAATTACATTTTACCTCTGCTTTGTGAAAATGATCTGCGATTTTAACAAGATATTGACGCCACAGCGAAATTCGTTATTTCTTGGAAACGTGAATATAACATTTCAAAGTCAAAATCATTGTTCGACGTTGAAAGCCATATCATAGTCGGTGTTAACCTAACGCAGCAACAAGAAGAATGAAATCATTGTTTTTCATAATAAAATGTTTTTCTTCTTTTACAAATAAAAAAATGAAACTTAATATTATTTCAATCTCAGTTTATTCGTTATTTTAAAGTTAAATTTTTGTTCTTTTTGAAACAAGCTTTATTTTTTTTTAAATCCACTTTTTTACCTTAACAGTTCGTAGAGTAAAAACGCCGAATCGCGCCGTACTTCAGCCTCTGTAAAAAAAGATTAAAATAAAGCGCACTTTTTTCATGTTTTTTTCAATCGCCAAAAGATTGCGACTTTTTTTACGACCTCAGCGAGCAACAAAAAAGAAATAACAATCTTTTGTAATATCGATCGGATTTTCAAGAGTATAAAGGCCACAACTATCCTCTGCCTCGCGTACTAATTCCCTCTCGCATCGTCCGCGCCACATTCCACGGCGAGCTCTCGCGCGCGCGCAATTACCCGCTCGCGGGCGCGACGGACGAACCGGCGCTCCGACTACCGGGTAATTTTGCGTACGGGACTGCCGCCGAGCCGGACCGACGGGTCGTACTCTCGAGGAAGGAGCGAGCGAGACGGGGAAAAGAGAGAGGCGAAAAAAAGTCGCCTTTCCCGCGACCCCGAGGCCCCCGGCGCGCTCTCGACCTTCCGCCGGGAGAGCCGCCTCCTCCTCCGTTCCATACCTCCTCTTTTTTCCGTTCCGTTTCTTCTTCCTAACGAAGCGAGTCGATACGCCTTTGATCCCGTCCTAAGCATTTGCTCTGGAGGCAATGCCGTCGAACGTGCAAATTTGCCGCTGCCTCGGTATATACTGGAATCGCGGCTTTTTTCCTTGCTGACGCGCTCGCTCCGTTCCATGCGTTTGCAGAAGCAGATTAACGGATTCGGGAAATCGTTTAGATTGCGTTACGTCGTTTATATTTTAAATTAACAGAGTCACGAGTTTCTATTTTTATTTGCAAGATAAAGATGTAAGCGTTAAAACTATTTTTAAAATAATGTGTCACATTTTCTTAGTCATATATATTAGTCATATTATGTATGAAAAGAAAGAAAGAATTCTGCAGCTGTTATCTCGTAATTTTATTTGCGCACTGTTTGCAGTCGCGGGAACTCTGATAAAAAATACGATTTTTAATTCATAACAAAGCGAGTATCTTTAGGTGTACGTCCAGACTTTTAGACAGTAATTTAAATAGATGAGTTTTTACGGAAACGTTGAAAAAGGTCCGCAGAAAAGAGATATTTTATTAGAAACGTGTAATTACTTTAAAATAAAACAAAATTAAATAAGTAAACGCGTCGATGAATGACAAAACTATTTCCCGAAAATGAATGGCGATCCTCAAACAATTTCGTTAAATTAAAAAAAAAAGTAATAAAAATGAAAATAATGCAAACCCCACAAAGCATCGGAACAAAAACGTTTCCCCTGGAAAATCTCCCTCTCGACGTACTCAGCCGCCGCCAACCGCTGGGCGACACTTGATAGGTGTCGCGCAATACATTCGGGGCGCTAACCGCGCGGCGCTTGGCGCCCCCATAACGAAATAACGAGATTCGCCGCCTGTTTCACGGCGGCCACAATGCGCAGCTCGTCCCGAAAGGTCAAAGCTATACACAACCATTGGAGCGCGCGTGGCAACGCGTGAAAGAAGCGGAGCGCGACGAGGGAGGCCGAGAGAAAAAAAGAGAGCGAGAGGCGGGTACACACACCAGATGCTCGGAGAGCACGGCGGCACTGCGGTCATCGCTCTCTCCCCCCGCTCGCGCGACGCTTCCGCCGTATTTCGGAAAAACCTTTCTTTTCTCTCTCTCTCTAGCTCCTAATTTTTTTCAGGGCTGAGCGGGCACACGGTCGATCGCTTTTAATAGATTGAAAAGGGAGATCTCGCGGGGTCCGCCTCTCTATTTTTTGCGTCCGCTGCATTATTACTCGCGGCCTGAATGCGCTTTATTATTGCTGGATTTGCCGGTAGGGCGAGGCATGCCGCGCCGCGGTGGAGCAGTAAATAAAAGTGCCGGGGCAGGAGGATTACGCTGGTCTCGCATCGCGCGCCGACTTATTCTTCCGGGCGCGCGACGCGCCATTGAGTGGATTAAGAGATTTCGTTTCCGTCGAAGCTGCGGCCTCCTTTCTCTGCCTCGACGCGTTGTTTATGCACAAATAACAAAGTGCACGGCTCTTTTGTGGATCCCTACAATGCCCGCTGCACCTTCTTCCCCCTTTTTTGCAAGGATTCTATACGCGATCCAGTTCTCTCTTTTTTGACGTCTATCGACACGCATCAACTTTCTTCACTCGTCAATCATCTTTTTATGAACCGCACTAAATGAGAGTACTTTCGTCAATCATTTCTCTTGTATAATTAAATGTAAAAGGTTTAGTTTTCTGACAAAGGCCGTGGCGCTTGTTTCTCTATGGCGGGGAGAATACGAGCCGTCGAGGACGCCGCACTGTAAATTGTGAGCATTTTTTTTCACTCCGTGCAAACAGCCGTGGCACCTACAAACGGATTTTATTTTTCCATTAAAAATACACGCCGCTGAATCGCTCGAACAGCGTGCAATAGCTTTTCACCGCGAATTAACATGAGAGGCAGGTGTAACGGTTTTGTCTCCGGTTAAAAAAAAAAAAAACGCGCGCAGTGCGAGGTCATGTGACAAAAGCGACAAAGCGACGGGGTTGTTCGAGGCGCGAAATTCACCCCTCCCACTCGTCCTCCGCTGATTAACGAAACGATCCAGCGGGACTGCCGTCCACACCCCCGCGATCAATATTAATTTCATCAGGAGTCGAGAGAGCGACGAAGTTCGATCGTCTTCCCCGCGAGTAGTGGACGGAATCGACAGATTGCACCGGGGCACACACCCCGCCTGGACCCGGTGTGGCGAACAAAGAGAGCGCAAACATCGATCTCCGGCCTCCTGTCGACTCCCGGCGAATATATATATTTATATCGCGGCCGGAGCGTGCCCGGCAGAAATCGAAACCGTCCGCCAGGGCGCCCCGAGGGATTTCGCGCAAGCGAAGGGTCCTTAAACGAGATACGGAGAAAGGATCAAGGATGCGACTAGCAGTCGCAAGGGTTTCCATGCCGGCGAGCATCGGCCGCTGAGGCTCCGGGGGGAAGAGGCGCCGAGGGTTCCAAAGTTTCGCCGGACTCTCGATATACAACTGCCGTCGCCGGGGACGAACTCGATTCCGCGACTTTGCCTCCTCCCGCGGAGCCCGCAGATGCGTTTATTTATGAGATTTCTTTTTTATTGCGCGGAAAAGGAAGTTGCTGACTGTAACTATTAAAGTTGCTTAGGAAGGGCCTATAACGCAAATACTTACAATATTACGACATAATATACTTATCCTGACCATCTTTATTGCTTCTCTGAGTAACGATAGATTGGTAATCGGTACGAGATACTTATCGTAATCATCTTTATTGGTTAAAGTAGCGATTTAAAAACATTTGGCATACCCGTTACTTTTTGATAAAGCTAACTATGATTCTTTTAATTTGTACCCTTTCAAGTGATTAATCGTTCAGTACAAGATATTTTTTTTTCTCTAATGGATTCGATTTGTCCGCGGGATTGCTGCAGCGAAGCTACATTATTGCGGTGACCTGCAGGAATTCGATAAAGTTGTGACGATGGGCCGTTTTCTTTGAAGCTCTTACTGTTGGAGTGGCAAAAGTAAAAATTTTCTTTGAAAAATGACGAAAATTCGTTAAAATTTAATTTCTTTCCCGAGAGCGGGATTTCCTCCGGACGGTATTGATTCGCAATAAAAAAAATTTAATCAATATCTTTTATTATTCCGCTTCGTCGAAGTAGCAATCAACCTTTGATATAAGAAAAATGTTACCGAACGTTTTCTAGTGTCTACTGAATATTTATCACTTCTTTCAAGATTTAATTTCGAATAAAAAAAAGCAATCGAATATTATAGATAATCCGAAAAAATATAGTAACCTTATAACTTCTTTTTTTTTTGTTTCAGGTGAGTTGGCCAACCTAAGCTTATTATCGAACAAGCGGAAATAAGTTACTCATCGGCAGTTGGGTAAGCTTAATTAAAACTGCTTCAAACGATCAAATCGGTCTATTCGGCTTACTGCAGTGTATGCGTCAGAAATAATAGTTATAATCGTATAAGACACAAAGTTAAACTAACTTAAGAGTATATATTTACTCTGCGTAATTCCACTCTCCCCGTCTAGGATGACTCCTCGGAACTCGTATCTCACTTAATTCCGCTGCGCTCTCTCGCCTGTCCAGTCTGTGCACAGACTAGGAAAAGGAAAAAAAAGAGAGACAGAGAAAAGCAGCGGGCAGTGTTTGAGCAAGGGATCAGCCGATTCTTCCTGGGTAAATAAGAGTAACGATAATAATCCATTCCCGCTATAAAAATTATTCCGTAAGGCCGCTGTTCGTATACACGGAGGGAGGGAGAAAAAAAGTAGCCCCCCTGACGCATGCGGCAGTAGCCCCTGGGATTTATGCGAAGGTCGGAGGAGAGTAAAAGGGACGATCGGTGCTCCTGTCAAAATAATATTTCGGCCTGGATGAAGCACATTGCACACGCGTGTCCCCCTGCTTTTAGCGAGTGGGGCTATAGTCTTATCTTCAAAGTCGCTCGTCTCCCCGCTGGCTATGCGCGTGGATAAAGGAACGACGATTCATTTCTTTTTATTCCATCTCTCTTTCCCGCAGAGCACGCGCGAGATTTCGCTTTGGTTACAAATTTTCACGATGAATTTTAATGCCGCCTCTGCGGTCAATTTGCTTGGGATGGATTTCGGCTGGAATTATTCCAGAAATACTTGTCAGCTGAGGATTAAAGTAAAATTTGTCCTCTTGATTTACGTTTGCATATTATGCTAATTTTCTAGTTTTTATGTATTATGTGTTTTTTTGAGCATTAGATCACTAGCTCAATTTTTATGAATGTAATTTAGAAAGCAATGAAGTCGTTTATAAGATAATTTTTTGTATTACGTCGTGAAGTTTTAACGGCAGTCAAGTCAACATAAGAAGATCTTAACATAGCTAATCAAGCAATTCCAATGACTTTGATTAGCAACGAAAAAAATAAAGTGGAAAACTGTTCATGTTCCCAACACTGAATTAGGAATTGCTTGGCGACAGAGACATTGAAAAGACACCTTTTACTTCCATTTTTATTTTATTTACTTTCTGTTCAACCTTTTATGCGACGATCTGTGGCGATTGCCCAACTGACTCTTCTTTTTTTACAAACAACCACACGGCCAACTTCATTCTTTATCGAACGATTGATTTGCCTTTTTGTCAAATTCATATTCTCAAGAACGTTCCATCGTAAATAATAATAAACCTATTCGTAAGAATTTATGTTTCTTAAAGAAATAAAAATACTTTTTACCTCGAGTTTTGGTGTAACGTAAGTACCGTCTAAAAGGAAAAATATTTTGGCCTTGAAGATAGCTACGGTGCTGTTAGATAGCCCGCGAGAGTGGGGCTCGCGGCGGTCGCTTTGGAGGGCAAGGGCTGATTAAAGACGAGCGCGCGGGGACGTTGGACGAGGAGAAGGAACGGACTGACGTACGAACGGACGGACAGACGGAGCGGAGACGAGAGCCTGGGTTTCGTTGTGCGCGTATATGAGTAATGAATCCGAGGGAAATGGGACAACGATAAATCATCCACTCGGCGAGTCGGCTTTTTACGAGTATTGCCTGCTTGTTTATTGGTCCTTACGAATTGGTCGGGCCATTCCTCCGCCCCGTCTCTGCCCCACGGCGACTTGAGTATGCTCCGGTGCGGTCGGGGCGTAATGTATATTTTTAGGCTCTCCCCAGGGAGTGCTCGCGCGGTGCCACGAGGGCGGCTGCGAACACCTGAAAACCGGACGTAACGCGGAAAGTCGAGTCCGCGTGAGCGATCGTCCCGCACAGATGGTCGCGTCGCTTATAATTCATACGCGTTTATGCGCTTCTTCATCGAGCGTAATTATCTCCATTCACATTGACGTTTATCGTTGCGCCTATACGGACGATCATGAATTTTTCATGATACGCTGCTGCAGCTTATTTGGGAGATTCTCTTGCGATTGCGCACGTTCGGTGTTATGACTGATATGTCAATAATTTTATGGCGTACTTGCTATTACTCTTTGAATAAAATGACTGCACAGCTGATAATGATACTGGTTTTTATTCCCCTCACTTTTAATTCTTTTGAAGCTTATAATATTATTATAGTATTTTATAATTTATTTTAAATCTGACTAACAGCTTTTCCGTGTTAGAAATTTAAAACACTTAATGGCAATTTAATAGCTGGAGAAATAGAAATGGGCGAAAAATAGAGGCCGTTTTTAAGCCCATGATGAAACGCTTTTTTAAATCAGAAACTCACTTTTAATGTGAATAATTAATAGGAAAAAATGGCTTGCAAATGTGTGAAAAGAGAAAATCATAAAATCCTTTGAAATTCACTAATATTCGCACTGGAAAGTGAAAACGCGGTAAGTCGTTCACTACTGAACTTATAACATGTTTTTAAATAAAGTATTCTTTCATAATAATCCACTAGGTGAGCTCGGAGTCGAGGTCGCAGTTTTGTATAAAAAAAGCTACTTTCAGATTATGTTCACCCCCATTTTTCTTTGATAACAAAATGGCTCTATTTTTTAATAAGAATTAAAATCTAGTATTTATCCAATATAGCTTTTCATTCGAATAAGTGTGCGAATGTTGTTGAAAAAAGCGTTTCATGTACCACTAAAAACAAGCTATTTGGGCAAGCCATTTCATAGTTTCGTGTCCATTTCAACTAGACGGATTTCCAGCAGGATTTCCTCGTTTGAATTTGTCGCACACACAGAATGATTTAACTATAAAAGTCACATGAAATTAAATCTTTAATTATCAAATAAAAAACAGATAACGATGTTCCGATCATAGGATTCCTCGATCAAACGTAGTAACTACATCCTACAACTATTTTTTCCACATTAAACAATGTAGCATTGTACCTGTATGCTTCTCAGCCTGTCAAAGCAATAGACCCTAAGGAAAAAATCGGCACAATCACTTAAATGTCTCCGGCCGCCTCAGTGCTAACTCTCGCCCGAAGCGTTTTCCGGGCTAATTAACGGCGTAGCTTCGTCTCGCCCGGGGGGCCCTGCTTCCTCTTAGCTCGGTCGCGTCTGCGAACTAAAACTACTCGCGAACGCTGGCCGGGCCGTTATTTAAATTTACCGTCGGCCGCGGCCGGGTGGATCGGCGAGCAGCGAGGCGTCGGAGGAGGGTCCCTGCTGTACGTTTTTGCCGCTCGCCCAGAAGGAGGAAAGAATATTTACGAGAGGCCCTCGTCCCGCGAAAGGGGTTAATTTGGCCGCTAGCGGCAATCCCGCCTTTTGTTTATTGACGCGCAGCTGCGTGTGGCGCGCTGCTTACTTTGTTCAACAAACGGGCAAAAAGCACCGCGAAACAATGGAGGACGCCGCGCACACACTTAATTCGAGCGTTGAGGAATTGCTCGATTTTCCGGGCGCGGGCCGTGGAAAGATTTGAATTTTATTGAGAGGCGCGCGCGCGATCCCGACGTTACAATGTCTCGTTAAGACACCGCGCTTTCCTGAGTAATGAGGGACAAGTTCGCCGTGTTTCTTCGCTGGCCGAGCTTTCAAACGCCCGGGCGCTTGAGTAATGGCTACACTGCAACGCGGTTTAATCCTCCGCCGTATACGACTCGGCGTAATGCTAACGAATTTTCTTGAGAATCAAGAGCCGATGTTGTATATTTCGCGTCTCTAACGGTTTGCCAGTTCGGCGGGGGAGGACTCGCTCTCGTCGAACGACTGGACGCGCGACAGTTTTAAGGGGCGAAAGTCACATGAGTATCTACTAGGAGACTGTCAAGGCTACGAATCACCGCGACGTAAACCTTAATTGTAGACCGCGTTTAAAGTCAGAAAACAAAATAGCGTGGTTATTTATAAATATTTGTTTAAGAAATTTTGCTACAAAATTGAACTACGCTAATTTAAATTATTGAAAAATTACAGTTTTAGCGGTGAAATCGATTAGAATAAATAAATAGATTCCTTCGATTATTAAGAAGTTTATTACAATTATTTTATTGAAAAACAAGTATGAATCAAATCGATAACAAGGGAAAAATTAAACAGTTAAAAATGCAGTACCGTTCCGGAGGAAACGACTTTATGAAGATTTGCTTATTTATGTATTTTTTTCTATCATTATTAACGGATTCATATTTTAACAAATCTAAATTTATTCGCCTTATTGTATTTAAATTAGAACTATATATATCAATGATATTACGTTACTTATTTAAACCAATTTTAGCTCTTAAAATACGCAGATGCATATAATAATCTTTAGTGTAGGTATTAATGCTAAAATAAATATTAATAAAAAAAGTCTGTCCACTATATTTGCGGCTTAAACGATGTCTTCCTCTAAGAAGCTTCTTACCATTGTGTTGAAACAAAATATTCTATCGGCTTTTTAAATATAATTATTAGATTTATATTTCTCTCGGGTATAAGTGGAGAATATTGTTAATAAATATTTTGAAATTTAAAAATTATGTACTTGTAGAAAAATGCATAAATAGACATTTTTATGTACTTGGGGGAAATATGTACATAAATGCATTTTTAAGCACTTGGGAAAAAATGCACTTAAATTCATTTTTATGCACTTGGATACACTCGGATGAAGTTACAGTTGCAATTACAATGGCAATTTCACTTGCTCTTGCGTTTTGTCTTCTACTATTGGTCCATAAACTCGATCTAGAGATAGATAGATATTCTTTATTTACCTGCAGGGCAAAACAATATAAATACAATGAAAATACAATAAAATATAATAATAAAAAATAATAGAAATCTTTGGTTGAGCTAATTACAAATTTCGTAAAGCCACGTAGCTAGCATGATTGAATCCAGAGATGGAGAAAATACGTGAAATCAAAACTGATCACGTGGCACACAATCTTTTTAATTTAATATAACTCTGCCGGAAAATTAAGGAGCTTTTAGGTAGAATATATTAAATCTTCTGTTTAGTGGGAAGAATCTATAACATATTTTGAACATCTTCGGATTATGTTAACGCGCACGCGCGGTCCTGCCTCGTATCACGTTTTGATCCTCGAGCCGTCGGAAATAACTGCGCGCGCATCTACATCTACTGCGTTTCATTCATTCGACAGAATTTAAGCATAACATGCCAAGCTATCATAATAGATAATATTCGAAAAGTTTATTAGGTAAAAGTTAGTTACAACAACATAAATGATGCTTAATTTTCCGACAGGGAAGATTATTGAAAAAGTCGGAGTTTCAGCAGAATCTGCAATCCGGAAGTCCTAACTCTTCTAGTAAGAAGAAGGAGCGGAAGTCGCGTAAGGTCGAGTAATAGCGAGAGCGAGAGGACAAAATCAGAGGAGGCTCGCGCGCCAGCTGCGCAATTAGCGGGAATTCGCGCTCGCGCGCCGTTAATAATGATAGACAGCTGGGCGACGTGACCGCGCGCCTAAACCGAAAGCAACAATAAACACGGGTTCGACAAAATAACCGCGGATAATTAGTGGGAACCGCGCGCGTCCCTCTCTCACCGCGGGCACGTAGATAATGCGCTTGGCGTCGAGCCGGCCCCGTCCTCGCTAATAATCCTAATGGCGAGCCTTTATTGTCGGATAAAGAGAAAAGAGCGAGTCCACCGCGGCACGTACGCGCGCACTGTTGCCAGCACTGTCGGTCGAGGGGGAAGGAGGCAGTCTAAAGCGCGGATCGCGATTTGACGAGGAGACCTCGCGAAGCAGCGCGCACAATGGAGTCGAGGGGAAAAATCTTATTAGCCTCCCTCTCTCTCTCTCGTGGGTGAACGCGTTCGGAAGGGTGGACCCCACCCACGACGAGGTTATACGGCGCCTTGCGAACAACCCCGCTGGGGTTGGCTCCTTCTCTCCTTCTTTTTTAAAAGCCGCTCGGACCGCCTTTTGTGGCCAGGGATAAGGGCGAGGGTGCGAATCTGATTCTTAGGCTCGTGGATTCGGGAGGGACGCACTTTTTCAGCAAGAGCTCGCCCGAATGGATTGTAATGGCTCATCGAGAGTCTTTCCGTGGAGTGTCTTCTTTTGTTGGCGAGGTGATGCGGACGCCGAGGCTTCAATTACGAAATTGCAATATTCAATCGAAAGCCCAAATAATGCGGGTTTCTCATCAGCGATCCGAAGAACATCAGAGATTTACTTTGATTAGGAAAAGTGGACACGGAAAAGAACTAATGAATTTCATATTTAGTTGACGTTATAATTTTTTCCCTCAAGTCGATATATTAGTTTTTCATTTTTCGAGTTTATTCTCATTTTAATAAGAGTATAATTTGTTTACAGTCTCGTTACAGAAAATTTGTTTTTGCGACTTTTGAACGCCCAGTTGTAACAGTAATTGTTCACTTTAATGGAATTGGAAATGATTTTAAGTAAAAATGTTTTTTTGGGAACCAGAATGCAGCGCTAATATTTGTTTAATAACACGTAAAAGGCTAACCTGGCCAATATACAAAGGAGGTGAACCGAATTTAATTTATTTATCGAAATATATATAATAGCAGGATTCGCGCACACCTCCTATATTTCAGTTTCATTTAAATATTAAACGAATTCTCGTCGGCATCAAAAGCAAATTCATAAACAAAACGAGTAAACGTACGAAATTACATTTGCAAAGAAATTTCTCGGTGCAAACACGGAGCGGGTCATGAAGCAGCCGCCGCGAGCAAAGGGAATAGTCGAATTAAGAGCCGCGTAATAACGAAACGAGCAATCGAAGCGCGAACGAGTGCCGCGAACGGATTTTCCTTTTTAATTAGACTCTTCGACGCGTGCAAGTGCTCCGTCCTCCTTCGCGATTCCATTAACATCATTACGCATTCATTTGGCGCCTTACGAGCTCGTTTCGCGCTGCATATTCATAAGGATTATAACGCGCCTCTCGATATTGCTTTATATTCGATTTATATTTCTATCCCCTGTTGCGGCGTTCGGGGTAGAGAGTCGAAAAGTAGCTCGCGATATCCTCCAACCCCCCTTTTCGCGCCATCCGCTCGTCCCACTTCGAGGCGCAGCTAATATTTTACCCTTTTGAAGGGTCCGCGTTCCCGCTCTTTTTTTCAAATCCCCGCCTTTTTTACGGTCGCGCCGAAATTAATCGCTCGTCGGTCCTTCGTCAACGCTTGCGCAACGGCCGTTCATTTCTCCAGAGCTCTCCCGGAGGACGAAGATTTATGTAACACTCGAAACAGGTATTTCAAAAACGGCGCGCACGGCGAGAAAGAGCGGCGCAAAAAAAAAGAAGAGATGCGCGGAGGGAGGAGGAGGAGGAGGCAGAGCCCACGGTATATCCGCCTTTCTCGTTCCACCTCACGTACCCGATGCATTTCTTAGGGTTTAGAGCGAAGGAGGGAGGGAGGGAGAGAGAGAGAGAAGCGTCTTTATTTATTTTGATCTCGTGCCCCGACCGGGCCGATGCTTGCGCAGCAGTTCGTCTTGGGAACTACTTAATTGGCGCGGCGCATTATTCACGTTCACGACGCGAGGGAGAGAGAGAGAACGAGCCCGGTGATCTCCTTGAGCGCCTACCTTCGACGTTTCCCGCAATTTGTCCCGGGATCTACCAGAGCTTATTTATTCTTTCTGAATTTGTTTGCTAACTTTAACTGGCACCCTCTCTCTCTCTGTCTCGTCGAAAGCGGGGGGGCTTTGCCGGGATCGAACTTTATTGTTTATGAGAGCGGATTTTCCTCGTGAACGAATAATTTAGTCACTGTGCTTCATCTAATTCATTATGCAGGGATAAATTTAGTTTATCGCGAAGAAAATTGATGAAGAATAAAGGCACGGATATTAGTTCATCAGCACTTCTTTTTCAGCCTTAATTTTATCGCGTTCGATTATTTATTATTGATGAGAATGAGTTAGCATCCCGATTAAACGCGCCTATAATATATTCCTGTAATACGCAAAAGATGAATAATTAACCGATAGGCGTGCAGCGAAGCTCATCGCGTCGCATAATAAATTTTGGTTTTGTCTTCGCGTGGATGGAGAGGGAAGAAAAATAGGCGGATCAATACAGCTCGTCAACGCTTAACGACAGAAGCCGAGAGGCCGATGATGAAGCGAGGACGAAATCTCGTTTGACCGGCATCGAGTTATTTAGGGGCCATTAGGAAAGGCGGCGGTGTGGTCCCCGCATCTTTTTTAACCCTTTGCGCGTGCCTCGCCAGCGCGTGAAGGATATTCGGACGCGCGGCAGCCTTTCTCTCTCTTTCTCGCTCTTTCTCTTGGAACCTTATCGGGCGCGTTGACGGCACGGAGTGGATTAAGGCCAGTATCTCGAAAGAGGAAAAATTAATTAGAATATATCTGCCCGTTTAATCTTATCTCCCGCGGGAGTAGCAGTCGCGTGGAGTCGACGTTAATCAATTCCTAATTTATCCCAGGCCGATTACAGGAGGAACTTTCTTTGGGATTTCGTAAAAAGACACGCGATACGCGGCTCTTGAGACCTGAGACGCTTTACCCCCTAACGGATGATGCGATCTCAATGGGTTCCTCAATTTTCTTAATTCTTAATTATTGACCTTAGAAAACAGGTTGTGGTGTACACGGATAGAAAATTTAGTAAAAATTACTATACTATTTAGTAGTGCAGGGACAGACTCGACAAATAAAAAGTTTTACTAGAAAGTATGGTAAAATGTGCTAGACTTGTAGCAAAATTTACTGTACTTCGAGTCTGTCCCTTCGTTACTAAATAATGTAGTAATTTTTACTAAAGTTTTCTCTCCGTGTAAGTAAATAATTCTTTTATTATTCAAAGTTAATGATTTTTATCCACATAAGATATATTTTTAAGGAGAAATTTTAAATTAAAAGGGATCATTTTCATTACGACAATGCGGTACAACTACAGTCCCGTATTCTATCGTTCCGTTTCGCAAAGAACTCGCTCTCGGATAGCAAATACATATCTCGACGGCGAAATTAACGTTAGAAAAAACGTCGTGGTGTAAGTAAAAATTCTTGTATGATTAAAATTTAATTAGTTTTATCTACGCAAGATATTAAAGAGAAATTTTAAATTAAAAGGGAGCATTTTTATTACGACACGGCGGTACAACTGTAGCGCTGTATTCTATCGTTTCGCTTCGCCAAGGACTCGCACTCGGAAAGCAAATAGATATCTCGGCGGCGAAATTATTTTAAATTAAATTAACCCGGCGCGCGCGTTGTACGGCGGAGGGAGGCTGTCGGTTAGTAGGAGGAGGCAAGACAGTCTAAGGAATACTCATGCAAATGAGCCCGGCGCATGTTCGGCCGGTACGTCGCAACAAATAACGTCGGGCTGGAGGCGGCGGCGGGAACAACAACGGCGGCGGGCGACACTCGATGTGTAAAACGCGCTCGAAAAAGAATATCCCCACGGCTCCGTGACGGGCGGCCTGCAGCTCTCTCTCCTTCTCGTTCCTTCCCGCTCGGGCTCCTCTCACGGCGAGCGGCTATAGGAGAGTCGTTGGGGTCCCCCCTATTCGTCTCTGTCAGAGGAGTAAATGGAGGCCCTACAACTCGTGAGAGACGTCCGAGTGGCGCTCGTGGCGCGCTTTCCCTCTCCGATTTTCTCATTGACTCTTTCTCGCGCCGCGAGAACGCGGGGACGCCAGATCACTCGGCCAAGCCGCGGATGGAATGCCGCGGAGGGAGAACTGCAACCGCCGCTCCGGAGCGAGCCGCGAGGATAAAGGAGTCGCGGGGTTAACTCGCGGTCGATCTTTTTTCTCTCGAGGGTTCGTGAGTCCGTGCTGGAAGGCCCTAACAAAAGATGCTGCCTTCATTTCGTGCCTTATTTTTCTTCTAGCCTTTGATGGATGTTCAACGCTTACGTAAAATTGCACCGCAGGTGTCTTATAAATAAATTCTAGGTTTATTTACGTGGAAGTAAGCAAAATAATTTGACTTCTTTTTAAATCTCCGAACTCGACGCTTACGTTCGGTTAATATTGAAATGGGAATTTACGTATCGGAGATTGAACAAATTTTACTTTTCAAGAGGCAAAAATCCGATATCCTTTAGAATTTCGCACAACGTGGATCCTCTAGAAACGACTTGGCGAAACTGCCTTTACGCTTGATTCGCTCTCTACGAGCTCGTTGAACTAGTTCGCTTACAAAACGCGCGCCCGAGCGCTTTCGCGAAAGCTCGGAAAAATTATATTTTCCGCGAGTGCAGTACCGAAATGCCCCTTTTGCGCGTCGCAATTTTAAATGGATTTCGCGAGCAAGACTCGCAGATCGAACAAAGCCGCAGCGCAACAGCCGTTCGAAGGGTGTAATTAAAAAAAAATGAAAAAGAAGCCGTTTTACACGTACTCAACACGTCGAAAGTTTTCGCACTCGCTCCCCTCTTTTTTAATCGCGTACCGTTCTAAGAACCTTTCAATTTAATGAAAAAATCCTCGTCGGTGCGGCGTCAAACAGAGAGAAAGGGCGAACGGGAGAGAGCAATTTCATCGCAACCTCATTTCCTACCCTTCCTCCGATCCTTATAAACAAACCACTCGCTAAAGCTTCGTAGCACTCAACGATTTATTTTTACGATCTGAGCGTTGAAAAAACCGCGGATCGGATGAAAGCGGCCGCGCGTGCAACACCTCTTTTCCTCTCCGGCAGAGGCGCGAAGGTGAAAAAAAGCGCAGGAGAGTCGAGTGGAAGATTTAACATCGCGACGCCGTACAGCCGCTTAACGATTGTTTAACTCGTTAAAAATCCATTACAGGGGGGTGGAGGAGGTTAATCCGAACTTCCGCCGTCGTTCGTTAGCCCGGAATTGCTGTTCCTCCGCGCCGTCCAGAGGAGAAGGGGGAAAGTTCTTCAGTCGCGCACTTTCGATTTTCGTGGCGGACGCGCGGCCGTAAACATAATTCAGCGGGCGGAGCGATTTAAATTCCGCTCTCGGGGCGCGCAGCCCGCCGAAAAATCAGATAATCGCCGCTCGGGGAGAGCTCCAAGAAGAGCGAACTAAGTTTCACGCCGGGAAGACGCGAAAGTGCCGGGCGAGCGCCCAGGGCTTCCAGCGGGCGATGCATTAGGCGCAGGATGCTTGCCCGGAAAATTGATTGCCGGGGACGGCTTATTCCATGCAAATGTTCCAATCCTCTGCGCGCCCAGCCTGCAGTTTAATTAATCCCGGCATTGTGTTAATATCAATTTTTAACTATGAATGAATAATAATAATATCCTTTACTTAAAAATCTTAACTTTAGTCTTGTACTTATATTAATTCTATCAGGATGATGCTTTTGTGAAAACCTCAAAGTTATTTTCTTTGTTGTGTTGACCTTTGGAAATTTTGTTTTTTAAATGAATGGAAGGATAAATATTTTTGCGAGTACATAAATTCCGGCAACACATTCTTGCGGAGGCAGAAAGCGAAAAGATTTTCACCAGTTGATTCTGCACGGGGATTTTGTTTGTCTTGAGACGGTACTTACTCGGTTCTTACGTACTGATTTGCAAATTCCCGGAGTCGAGGCCGCGCGGTAGGTCGAAAATATTTTTTCAAGGATTTCAACTCGCAGACATTTTTCCATTTCTCCCCACGTGTTTGCACGGTCTACAGAGCGAAAGAAAAGTTTTAAAGAGCCACCCTCCTTACCTCCCCTTCGCATCCACCGCCCCCACCGCGAAAAATTTCCCTTAAAAGCCCCACTCTCCCGCCCCTCGCCCCGGACGTCGCTTCAAATTGTTTCTCAGCACTGCATAATCGTTCTCGGCAGCTGTTTGTACATCGTCCTCTAATCACGCCGGCTAGAATCGCGGCTAATACCCGTAAAACCTTGAAAAATCGACGCAGCCGGCGGACTCCCGCGAGGCTTCATAATTCATCGTCCTCGGCAATTACTCAATCGCAGCGAGCGACGGAAGACAGCGTCGTCAGCTATACCGGGCGTTTGACTAAACGACGCCATTCATCGCGCGTCTCGCGATCGCACTCGGCGCCCCCCCCGCCTCCTACCCCTTTTTTCCTCCTCGCCATCCACCGAACTCTTCTTCTATCCGCGCATCTCCTGCCCTCGTCGCCGTAACGTCCAGGAAGACCTTCTTTATCTCCCGTTCCGGAGCACGTCGTCGACGCCGTCGTCGTGCAATTTCTCGACTCCTTCTCTCATATTCTTTAAGCCTCGACGTCGTAACGCCGACGAAAACGAGCCGCGACGGGCAGACGAGTTTTCGCGGCCTCGTAGCGTCGCCTCGCCTCCTCCCTCCTCCTCAGCGCCATCGTCCCTGCTTACTTCCTTCCGCGACGACTATATGTCGCGCCTGCCACTTTTTCCCCCGGGACTGGTGAGTCTTCTCGCGAACTAGGCTGTATCGCCGTATATTTGTAATTATTATTACACCACTTTTTTACGTAAAAAGCTTTTCGTGTAGAAAGCGGTTCAGACTTTTTTAAGTGAGAAAATTAGTGCTGTCAGAAATTAAAGCGTTTTTTGTTTTTATTTTTTTTCTATGCGAAGATAAATTGTTAGTAAAATTTGCTTAAAAGCTTGCAGTAAAAAATACTGATTTTTGCTTAAGTTAAATTGGTTTAAATACTTAAGCAAAATTTATTTGACGCATTAACCTATATCTGCTTTGCCTAATCAAGTAAATAAATATTGTTTAAAAAATTCAGTATAATTTACGTATCGCAAGCTTTTAAGCAAAGTCTATGTCCTATTTCAGTAAATTTTATACGAATCATTTGTGTAGGAGTACAATGAAAAATTAACATTTCTTTCATAAGTAAAAAAGTAAAAATTATAAAACTTAAAATAGATTTATTTTCCTTACGAAGGCAGTAAATGTTTTCCAGCGAATTAGTGCGTTTTTCAGCGAAATAAAATTCTGTGGCAAAAAAAAAGTTTAAGTAATTTTCTTCAATTATGAATTCAAGAAGTAAAGAACAATGAACGCCCGGTACGCGTGGTACATTTTACAAAATTATGTGAAAAGAGTACATGACGCAATTAATTAAGCTATAAAAAAGGACTAAATTAAAATTACCTCGCAGAATTCGCGTTTCCTCAAAATTACTTTAATTAGCGAACAACTCGACTCTTGCATAGATGTATTTCGCTTTCCAGTGCCGCGCTTCAAGACTCATCGAAGCGCCTGGGGATCCGTCGGGAAGCACCGAAAAAAACTCGAAGTTTACGGGGTTATACCACTCTAGAGGCCCAAAAAATAAGCTATTATAGGATTTTTTTTCTAGAAATACTACAAAATAAATCGAGATTCAAATAAACTATATTTATCATATATAAAAAACCACTGTATATTTATATTTTTTTAAGCGATTCATTTTAAAATGGCGTCTTCGTTTATTCAAGGCTCACAGCCGGACAAATAGCCTTTGTAATTATTGAATTTCAATTTTTTTTATTTCATTCACCTACCTGCTAGAGAAGTAAAAAATATATTTTTCAAGATATATTCAAAATTTTAAGTAAATAGGTTGAAAATAGTCTGAGTTATATCTCCGGCCAAGTCAAAAAATACAGTTTCGACTGCACCAAATTTTTCCCGGCTATAATCTTTGGGCACAACATTTTCGAGGTGTTTAGGGACAATTTAGAAGCAAAAGGCATGGATTTTTAAAAAATTCTACGGTGGACTAATCCCTTAAAAAAAAAGACACTTCGTCAACATACGTCATATGATGCAACAGCGAAGCCCCGCCAGCAAGCTCCTTTTATAAATGTGCAGTTCCATTTTCCCCCTGGCCGTTTCTCAGTCGCGCACTTTATCCAGGGCTCTTTACGCGTGCACGCACAGGCGGTTTCGCGCACGTGCGTCGCGCACCGAAAAGCACCGGCCTGCGTCTCATTTCGCTAAAAGTATAAGCGAACTCTCGTCGCGCGCCTCTTCATCGGGAAGAGACTATAGTCGCACCTGGGCCCTCCGCGTTGTCGTCTCGCGGTTCGATAAATCGCCGAGGAGGAGCCTCGCGTCTCTCTCACCCCCTCTCGACCCTTTTGGATTTTTCTCCGGACCGCCGCTGCTTTATTGTCTCCCCCTTCTACCTCCCCGTCCTTAAAGAATTTCCGATGGAGAGACGCGCCCAGCATCCCGCGGAGGAATTGCCCGGCTGCCGATATGAAGAGAGAGCGGGGGTCCTTTCCGCCTCTCCTGTCGCGGTTTTTCTCTCCGCAGCTCCGTCTTTTATAAGCTCGTCTCGCTCTTCTCTCGCTTTCCTAGTTTGTTTAATATAGCTCTCCGGCGCTTTACGGCAGAGCTATTTATCGATTGTTTCGGAATTTCTTCGGGATTTTATATAGACGCGTCGTGGGCGCCGCGCCGCGAAATTGAAATTGCAGAGGGAGAGGCCGAGTGCACGGGATTTTCGTTTGCCCGGAGACAGAGCGGAAGGCTTTCCTGCGAGCTTTGCTCTTTTCGTCTAATGAAATACGTCTTCGGCGAATGATGCGCACTTTCGAACGACGTTTTATTACCTTAGGAGGAAAATTGACATATATATATAAACTTTTTAATAAAATTGCTTGTCGATACTCGCCGTTTATTATTGAGCCGCGACGAGAGAAGAACAGCCGTGTTATGAACTATGATTAAAAAATTCCCTCGATTTTTCAATTTTTCGCCGGAAACCTGCTTGAAATTGGATCTTTTGCAAATTCGTTCGGTGAATCGCGGTAAATTGATATTACTGAATAAGTAAACAGCAAAATAATGAACCGCGTAAAATATGAATACCCCCCACTTGCACAAAAAAAGTACTACTCGAAACAGGTTTATCTTACAGGGCGCTCATCAATTTTATTCGGCATTACGGGGTGAACGAATAGTAATAAAAAAAAGCAGTGTCGGAACAAGCCGCACACGGACAACGCAATAAAATTACGTTAAAACAAGCCGAATCTCGCGTAAACCATCGGGATCCGAATCCCCGAAGCGCGTCCCGCGAGATAAAGTCAAAAGCGTTCTCTCTTGCTGTCAACTATAAAAAAAGCATTTCATCCATGCCAAACGAAAGGAAACAACAAATAAAAAAGAACGCGACTGCAGCTCGGCTAGAACGAGAAAGCAAAAAAGAAAAACAGAAATAAACTCTCGTCACAATCCGTCCCCAGGGCAGAAAAAAAAGAAAAGGGAGGGAACTAGGAAGCGCATTAGCGCAAAAGCGCGCGCCGCGCGTACGGCACGCGTGCAGGCCGCGCGAGTGTGGGTGAGCTTTTTCCACACGCGGGGAGGATGGGGGAGAGCGATAGCAGCGGCGAGATAAAGCGGCTCGCGTGCGCGACGATCGGCCGGCTCGTTCCCTCTAGCTTCGCTGCTGCAATATTAAGCGAGCACGAAAACGACGTTTGCGCGTCTCTCCACGAAATTCGCGAGGTTCGTCGCGAGGAGTGCTCGTTAATTTCATACGGGGGCGAGGAGCGCACCGGCGCGGGAAATATTTATGTTTTCGGACTTTCATAATTGATGGGGGAGGGGAGTGAGGGGATGCGATAACGTAATATTTTTCCGCGAGAAGCGAGTCGAGAGGAGGCTATAGACAACATCCCAGGGGCACTTGCCTTCGAACGCTGTGTAGAGGCGGGCTGGATTAGAATGACGCTCTTTTCTATGGTCCGCGCGACAATGCGCATGATTCATACGTAATTCCCATTCACGCGCGGAACTAAGTGAATTCAAAGCTATGGCGTTATGCCCCGTGAATTCGATGATTGCGAGTAATCAATTTAAGTTACAAGCTCCTCGACCCCCTTTTGCAATGCACCTACAGTGTGATTTACCGTACCCGCGCCTACACTTAATCTCCCCCTCCCCCGCTCCTCTTTTTTCCTCTCCTCTTTTATAAATCACCTCTAAAGACATTGATTTTTTACAGTCTGAAGCGACTTCACTTCGTTACGTCGAATTACCGTCGCTCCTCCTTCGCTTCTGAATCTTTTTTAATTAATGAATTCAGCGGAGCCTTCGATCCGCAGTTGCAGAGAAAGGAGAAAAAAAAGGTATATAACGGGACGACCGGCGCGTCAAAGCCTGGAACGCCAATTAAGCCGGCGAGCCACCTCCGGTTGCATAAACAATCGCTCCGAGCGCTTCGGCATGGACTCCTCTTTCTCTCTCTCTCTCTCTTTTTTTTAACTCTACGGGGGAGATGTTGCAGACGCGCTTATACGGTTCGCGTAAAATGAGAGCGAAGGCGTCGTCGCGCCCGAGCAACTTTATGGACGCTCCGCTCCGCGATCGAGCGCGCGAGTGCGGATCGTTTCGCGCGCGAGAGGATCTCCTCCCTCCCCGCTGCCACCGCCGTTCCCCTCTTTTTTCTCGGCAGCATGCTTTTTACCGGTAGCCCCGTGCTGCTCGCGCTCGTTTTTGCAGCACCTTGCGTGCTTTATATTGCGTAACCGATTTTACGTTCAAGGCGTTCACTTCCAAAAAAAAGATATTACTTAGCGAGGATAACACTTTTGGGATCGCCGTCTTCGGTGTGAGCGATCGAGTTATCCGCAGCGGATGGAAATGCAATTTGCGAGCGGCATCGATGAGACTAGCGCTCAAATTACAGCGGTAAAAAGATTTTTTTTTATGATTCTGTCATTTTCGGAGTTGATAATTGCACTCCCCCACGTTACAATTGCAATTCAAAAATCGAATTGGAAAACAAATTCATATCTCGTAGTCATGGGTATATATAGATCCGCGTATGAAACTTTAATGGTCAATGTGAAAGTAACGTTTCAATCAATCGATAAAACTTGGTCCAAAAAATTCCAGTGCCTGTCGATAACCCCATTTCGCCTCTGCGACCGCGCCAGTAGCCTCTCATTACGATCCCAAGCACGAGACAAAAAAAGTCGAAGAGTAGGTGAGAAAAGAAAAGAAAAGTGCTCGCCGTAAAAAAAAAGCGAGACCGAGCAGAGATAAAACAGAGGGGGCAGGCGCCTATCCGCTGCGAGATCGAGTCGATATATCGAGGCGCACACGCGGCTCGTCGACGGAACACTCGCCGGGTGACGAGTGAAATATGAATGGCGGCCGCTGCGAGAAAAAGTGATTAGCACGAGTCCGCGGCGGGCCGATGAGGAATTAAGGGCGCGTCGGGGAATCGATCCGGTATCGGTGATTGCGCCGCGCGGGGCCCGATTGTTCGCGCTGAGGCTCATTAAAAAAGCTCGCGGGGCTCGTTAACTCGCTCTCACGGCTTGAGCAAGCTCGAGGGACGAGGGCGGGGGAGCGAGCAGAGCGGATCGCGACGACGAACGAGGAAACGGCCCCGCTATCGAACTCGTCGCCGCGCGTTTCTCGTTAAATCGCCGCCGATAAGAGATCCTCCGCCCCCTCTTCCGTCCCTTTTCAGTGCGTGGACGCGCGCGTCCGCCTCCCGCGGGGGATCGAAAGTTTGTTTACCCCGGGACAGTACAGAGGGAGACGTGCGCGAGCCGAGGTTTCGCGTATAAAAGGCGAGGCTGGATCGAAGGCCGCTTTACGAGTGCCGGGACATTATGGGGCGTGTTTTCGGCGATAAAAAGCCGTAATGGCCCCATCGGCGTTTCGCTCTCCCCAATGGATTTTCTTCTTTGTGAAATTGAAATATTTGTATTGCCGCCGGGAAAAAGCGACCTGTCCTCGGTTGTCCCACTCGATTGCACTGATAGGAGGATGGACTTTTTCTTAAAAACCTTATTAATGAGACGTTATGTCGGTGAATTTTATTTTTTTTTTCGTACGCTGCGTACGTTTGCTCGCTTATTTACGACGTATTGTTTTTCAAGACTTTTATATCCACGTACGTTTTTAGGTTAAATGAACACACGAACATTGCTCAGTTGAAACAATAGTACGATATGTGTAAAATATAATAAAAAAATGTTATTTGAAGCAGTAATAAATTATCACAGACGCGAGTGCTGAAATGCATTTAGATCGTTCCCTTGGATATGATTTGCGACAGGTACATTTTTAAAGCGCTTAATTCAGAACATACTGTCAACGATTAAAAACTGCAGAACAAAGTACGCTGTTATCTTACATTGGTAGTTAGAATATCCGCTTTTCCATGTAACGAGATTTCGTATAAAATAAGTGAAATTTATGAAACACTGCTCAGTTAAAATAGTGAAATATTTAAGGGGTAACACCTTAAAAAATCGTTTTTTGGTATTTTTTTTAATATGGCCGGAATGTAACAGAATAAAATAATTTAAGGAAGTTATTAACTGTATATTAAACTATAAAAATAAAAATTTTCGCGTAAAAAATACTCAAAAATTGCGGCGGAAACGCTGATATTTCCAAACGTCTTTAACTGTAGGGGCTCTGTGGCACGTAGTGTAGCACATGTAATTTACAACCTGGATAAAAGAAAAAATCCAGTTAATCTACTTATCTATCACGGCATTTTAAAAATATTGAATTTTTTGTAATTGGCGAGAATTTGAAGAAAAACTTGTAATTTTCAGCCAAAAAACGGCATATCTTTGTTTATAAGTAATGTTCAAATTATTTTATCAAAAATCCCGTATGTAGTATATTGCATACTCTAATGTTAAAGGTAAATTTAAAATTTCAACGAAAAATAATGTAATTTTTTCGAGTTCTTCTGCGTGCTGAAAAACGCGTTCAAAGTTTCATTTAGCCGTTTAGAAACAGTGCAAACTTCTCGGCCAACATTTCGAAATTCAAATAAAAATGTTTTTTTCGGGTATGAAACTTTTTACCTCATATTCTACAGGGCTGAAAGCACCTTCTAAGCTTAAAAATCTTTATGATTTTTTAAAAAAATTATAGTGTCGTTGCCCCTTTAAAAATAGTAGAAATTACTCTAAGCAATATCATTAAACACAGGACCCGCTTCCTCTAATTGTCAGTAAAATTTCCCTAATTGCAGTGGTTTTTCACTAATTTAAGTTTAGACAGGCTCTAACGAGCAGTAGCCTCCCAAGTAGCAGGCAAAAGTTTAACTGGAATTGTTTGACGACTGATTACAGAATCGAGCAGTAGTGCATCGGGGGTGAGAAGGATGCGGCAAGGGTCGGGCGGCGGCCGGTCCGTGGCCGGCGCGCTGCTGGGCCTCGCGCTGCTGTTCCTGGCGGTGGCGAGTCCGGCAGCCGGCACGCCCGACGCCATAGTCACCCAGTTCAACGACACGGAGGTCCAGCGCATGAACCACCTCGTGGTGGACAAGAACACCGGGCGTGTCTACGTGGGCGCCGTTAATCGGCTCTATCAGCTGTCGCCCGATCTGCAGCTGGTCGTCAAGGAGGTCACCGGGCCCAAAATGGACTCGCCCGACTGCTCCATGATCGACTGCCCGCGCGACGTCGAGCGCAAGCTCCTCAACAACGTCAACAAGGCCCTCGTCATCGATTACACCACCACCAGGCTAATATCCTGCGGCAGCCTCTTTCAGGTAATTCGAATTATTCTTTTTATTTATTGTATTTTGACTTGTATTTAACGAGAATAGTATGTTTTATCTACACTGAAAAAAATTTGTTAATGTTAAGAAAACGATTTACTTGTGTAGTCATTTTCAAATTTACTCGCCGGGATATTACTTTTAGTATTATGATTTACTTTGTAGTGCACGAGCTTTGCGAGAGAATGATCCTATAAAAATTACTTTAAAAATAGCGGTAAAAATTAATAACTGATTAGTAAACCCACGGCGCCACCATGCAGTGATTTTTTTTATTAACGCACGGTGCAAATTTTACTAACCTTCTTTGTAAATCCTCTCTTAAAAAAGTGATGACCAGATGTTGTGAAGCTTAATTCTCAAAAATGAATCCTCTCTTAAAAAAGTTCAGGAATAAACAGTAAAGAAAATAAATTGAGCGCGTGAAACGCACTAAATTTTGCTTGTATTATTAAGAAGCAAACTACATGTTAAGGGGATTATCGTAATTTTGACAAAATTTACCATGTCTTCGAAAAATTTTCTGTAGGTTCATTTAAGTATTCTTTATAGCATATCTAAATTTCAGAAGGGCTAGCCACACGGTTTATGAGTAAATTATTTGTAAAGTTGCTAATTTATACACAGAGCCTTATGAGAAACGCCGTGACATGCCTAATTCTACTTATAATTTCTGTAACAAATTTACCATTGTTTCGAAAAACTAATATGTTATTTAAAAATATATCAAAATTTATATATTTTAAACTGAGAAAGGCTAGCGCCACACCGTTTTTAAAATATTACAATTCAAATTATTTGTGTTGAATTAATCTCTCAATAAGGAAGCTATATAGCTGTATCTATAAGCCGATCGGAAATTCGTCACTTTTTGTACGCGCATGCGCCTTGTGCGTACATAGATAGGAGCTACTGCGTGTGCGTAAGCAGTCACTCCCTAAAGTTCTTACGAATACAGAGTGGTGGGGAGTACAGCCCGACGCACGGTCAGAACTAAACTTTTTACGCGTATGGTAGTACGATAACCCCTTTAACAAATGACAATCGCTTGCTACCGAAAGCGAGCTTCGGGTAATTTACTAGACGGTTGGTAAAAATTGTCGAATTTCTGATTAAAATTTAAATCTTCCGAGAATAAAAAGTAATCATTTTCGTGGAATTTTTAATAAATTTTCTATAAATATTACTAAACGCGTTAATTACTAAGCAGTATAGTGAAATTAAAAATTCATATTGCATCAATACATTAAAAGAAGTAAAAATTAATTAGAATTTAACAATAATCGCCAGAATGGCAAGGCGTCCCAATATCGCATAAATGCATTTTATTTTGTAAATTATAAATGGCTGTAATTACAATAACTGAATTTATGCTCAGTTTTATACTTTTTATATAAACATCTCTATTGAATTTAATTAATACTTTCATCAAGTCATTCTGCAAATTTCGTTTTTATTGCGTGACTTTAAACATTTATTAGATTTATTCCTGTTAGTGAATTGCGATCGACGCGAGAGGGAGAGAGAGAGAGAGAGAAAGAGAGAGTTGATGGAATCTGAATTAATGTTAACGTTGATGGAAACATGATATTGATAAAGTGACGTTGCAAATAAAACCTATTCGAATATTTAAAAAATTGAAGTGCATACTAAACTGACCAGAAGTAATCGTATTCAAATTTCGAGAGTACCTGAAAAGCTAGCTGGCTTGACATAAAATACAGTATGTTTTCTATTTGTATTCTAAAAAGTTTGTGTAACTAATCTGCGGCCTTGTACTTGTTTTGAACAAGATTTATTATAGAGTAGTTGTACTGCATAAATGGTAAAAAAAAATCTCGAAGTATGTTGCTATAAACCTGTCAATCACCAAACATTACAAAATTGTTACAAAAAAGTATTTACAAAAGTATCGTTACAATCAAAGTGCATCGTAAAAATAAAGAAGGCAGGTGCATTGCCTGAAAGATAAAAAAATCGATGTAGGCAAAATAGCATTGGTAGCATTAGCACAGTATATAAAAAGTAATGGCATGCTTGTGCTGATGAGGCTATGGATTTCCGAGTTCTTCGTGCTAGCGTAAACGATGACTGTGAAAACGTAGGGTATTATCTATGATTATTATTACATCGAGAGGTCAAAGGAACCAAGCGATCGATCGACTCTCGCTCGGTGCACTGCTCGATTTTCTCGGGACCGAGGGGGGTTCAAAGACCTTTGACATTACCGATCGTGCGCCACTCGATCATTATCGAGATTGATGGAAATCAGCTCAGTTCTGGAATTCTCGATTATAACTGTAAAACGAGAGGGCAGCCCTTGGGTTAACCTTTCGACCGTTGTTACTGTTATTAATACTTTTTTGTTTGCCCCTTTGTACCCGAGTTCCTTCAATACCGGTTAAATCAACGTATACGGTGTCTGCTGCAGTGTATGCGCTGAAATAACACTTCTGACTATTGGCGAACTTTAGCCGAACGGTTTCATAATGCGCAACTTTAACGAGAAGCACTAAATGTCGAATTGAAGCGATTTAATATGTACGAACGGTCATGGCGCGGCAACTTGAGCGAGTCGTTCGTCAAAAGGTCTGGGCCGATTAAAAGATAATTCCCGTTGCAAGTAAATGTACGTGCGTCGATTAATTTGATACAATTATATGCATATTTAATTGCGCTGGCTGTTAAAGTCGCGAGTTTTCGTACTTTCCGCACGCTTAGCTCGTTGATAATTAAATAACGCCGAGGTTTCGCAGTAAAACATTCGCGAGTTAACGAACGACATCCCGTAAACTCGAGTTCCTAAATGAACTCGTTCATAAGTTCACTTAATCGGCGGGGAGGGTACTCTCTCCTTCGTGGATCGGATAAATCAACCTCGTGAAATTGTGCCCGCTCGTGAATAATTAGCGGCCAGGGGAAAAATCGTGTCATCCTTCCTCGTAAGAGTGTCGTAAGGACTACCGTCCGTGAAAGACGCGTGACCGACTCCCTTTTCAGCAGCGAGATCTTGCGCGCCTACGGTGTGCCTCGAGATCAAAAAAAGCATAATGTATAGTGAAATCGCACCAACATACGGCCGCGTGGCGAGGAGGGAGCTTAGAGTCAGGCAGTCTGCCGCTGAAAATCCAGCGTCGCTCGAATCACGGCCTAGGCATTCCGGAGCTCTCGAGAGAAAGGGAAAGACAAGAGAGAGAGAGAGAAAAAGCAACCGAGAATCCCAATCCAGATAAGGAATTCCCATAAAGTCAAACGAACAAGAGAGCGTGACTCGCTCTTTCGTCTTTTTGTTCCGCTGCCCCCTCGTTCCCCCCACCGCTGGTTTTCTCTTCGAAAAGGCGAGAGAGGACACGACCGGACGCGATAATATACAAACGACGCGAGTTTCTCAGTCGTCCTAGCGCGGCAAAGAGGAAATGAAAATCCGATGTTTACGTTTTCTTCCGTCATTCCTTAAAGATTCGCAATAGAAACTATAAAGGAGCGAGAAGCCGCGGAGCTTCTCCAGCATCAGCTCCTAAAACGTATCGATTTTACACCGACTGCTCCGCTAAAGCCTCCGGTCTATCGGTGGCATTTTATTTAGCCGAAACTATACTACTACACCTGCGATCAAAGGAGCCCCGGCACGGGCCATTGATCCTCATTGGCCGGGCAAACGAATCGTAAATAAGCGCAGACGCGCTGACGCCTCCGTTTAATTACGAGCGCAAGTATAAGAGCCGAGACCTGGGCTCGCGAAACTTTCGAACGCACTGTAGGTATACGCGCGCGCAAAGTTCGCCACCCTCCCCCTCATCCTCTCCCCAGCCCCCGCCTCCGCTGGCGTGCGCTGAATTAAACTCGCGCGCGAAGCGGAGCGAATTGAAAGTGACATTGACTAGATAAAAATAATCGCGGCGACTTCTGCCTAGAACGTTCCTCGCGTCCCTTTTATCTTATCGTCGTCGCTTTCGCGAGACGAGTCATAACGCCTACTACACACTCGAGGAATAATTTATCTGAAGCGCAGGATGCAACTCTCCGAACAAAGAGCCGTTTTCTGAGAAGCGGCGATAATTCTTCCACAAAGGAGTGCGAATAAAATGTGCCGCGTCGCATCAAAATGAAATTGTTTGAAAATTAATTGCGTCTTTTTTTAACAGGATATTTGATACCCTTTTATTGTGGTTTTTATCGTACGGTTGTAGATATTTACAGCGGACAATTGTACGAGCGATTGCAAGCAGTTTTGTATCCTGTTTCAGTGACGAGGGCTGCTTTTTCTTTTTCGTTTTAATTGCGGAATTAGGGCATGACTGCTGCGCTTGGCGTAGATATAAAACACTTCTTTCGGTGAATGCAACGAGAGAAACTTAATTGAACTATGTATTTTTACGGAATTTTCAGAATTACTAGGTTTTTCCAAGCTTTTCTTTTCGATAAATGGAAAAAATCAACAGCGCGCCTTGAGAACTTTTTCTCTCTCGTAACTTTTGCTAATTTTACTTTAAAATTCTCGTGGCTTCTCCTCCCGTAACAGCCACCATTACGTCAGCTTGAAATGAAGAATAGAATGACTTCACTTTTAACTCATAGATTTTTATCCTAGAATAAGTATTAAACTGCCGTTTCTACGGCTAAACGTAGTGCTACATTACCAATATTATTGTGCTTGCAGCTGACTCTGCTAAAGATTGAAAAAGAAAATATGAAAATTGAAATCTTCCTTACACTCACAAAAGTGGAATCTGTACGATAGAAGAAAAATTCTTTATATTAACCTTTTAAGGGCGGGAACTTTTTACGTCAAAATTGAACTTTTTTTTACACGATATTTGTGTACATAAAATCGAAGAATCTATCACGTCGAGTGCCCGAGAAATTTGGTAGTCGATTTTTCAACCAGTCCCGTCCTTAAAAGATTAAATATATCTAATCTATTACCCATAGAAGACGTCTGTTTAACCTCCAGGCGGTCGAGATTTTTAGATTGTTAAAAGTCATATTTTATAAAAAATTTCCATACTAAACTTTCAAAAATATGTAGTGATAAGTGGCCAACATCAGGTGACCCCGAAAGGGGTCATGCCGGCCGCCTGAAGGTTAAAAAGCTTTCATTTAAAAAAAAAGCGTAATCTGAATTTAAGATAAAATCCTCAAACTTTAATCGGAAATCCTCCAATTCGTATAGGAGATCATCTAATTTTGTAATGCATATACACCCAGGACAAGGCGTTCTCTCAGCATCTAACAAAGATCATTGTTTTTCAGGGCATGTGCACTGTGCGGGACCTGCACAACATCTCGAAGGTCGAGCAGGAGGTGAAGGAGCCCGTGGTGTCGAACAACGCGACCGCCTCGACGGTGGCCTTCATCGCGCCCGGACCGCCCAATCCACCGGTTAGTCAGGTGATGTACGTGGGCGTGACGTACAGCGGCAACTCGCCTTACCGCTCGGAGGTGCCGGCCGTGAGCTCGCGCAGCCTCGATCGCGAGCGCATGCTGAACATCGCGGAGTCCGCGGTGACGACTGGCACCCGCATGTACGTGAACTCGCTGTCGCGCGAGCGCTACCCCATAAACTACATCTACGGCTTCAGCAGCGAGGGATTCAGCTACTTCCTCACCACGCAGTTCAAGAGCACCAGCACCGCGGTGTTCACGTCGAAGCTGGTGCGCGTCTGCCACGACGATCAGCACTACTACTCCTACACGGAGATACCGATCGAGTGCACCAGCAACAAGGGCAAGACGTACAACCTCGTGCAGGCGGCTTACATGGGCAAGGCGGGCTCGGTGCTGGCTGGCGACCTCGGCAACACACCCCAGGACGATGTGCTGTTCGCCGTGTTCGCCGAGAGCGACGGCCCGAGCAGCAGCAAGCCCAGCAAGAAGGCGCAGTCGGCTCTCTGCGTCTACTCGCTCAAGGCCATCAGAAGGAGATTCATGAGCAATATACAGAAGTGCTTCAGCGGAGACGGCGAGCGCGGTCTGGACTTCATCTCGCCCAGTCACAACTGCGTCTCTACGGTGAGTAACTTGCTTTTTTCCTTCATTTTTCTCTCTTAAGCTGAATTTATTGAAATTTTCCGCGATGAAAGGAACGATTAACTTTGTATCGCTCAAAAGCTTCGGAGCCTCTTCTGGAGCGTCGAATTTAACTGATGGGCTTTTAGAAAAAAACAGCCGCTAATAAGTGAAATCCATTCACGCGCGCTTGTTTAATGAGTGAACCGTATTTGAAGCGGAATAAGTAAATATGCCCCTATTTACATTTAGTGAGATGATTTTAACGAGGTTTCTTTAACGATTTGAAATGCATCGTAGGTATGTTGAACGTTATTTTTTTTATTAATCATGTATTTCAGCCTTTTTGGTCCAGAAATGGACTTGGAAATTCTCCTTTTTTAAGGATATTATCCTTTTTTTTCAATGCACCATTCATCCACGCTTTACAAATATTACTACATTTTACATTTCTTTACGTAAACATAACAACATTTCTTCCATTAATATCTCTCATTTCCATTCATCATTTACAAGTATAAATTGAACATATCAATTTAAAGCTTCCCGATTGATCAGTAAAGGCTGCACCATTCGATTAATTATTTATCAGTTCAGGTTAAGAGAATTTTACCAGTGTTCGGTGGTATTTTCAGTAAGACATCTCCAGGCACTTGAAGTATTATCGAGTGTCCCCTGGGCTCGTGACTAACGATCCTTGGCTAAGGCCTAGCTACGCTTTCAAAGGGATATTTATCAAGTGGATGAAATAACGCATATGACCACTGTAAAGTTTAAAATAACGAGCTTGCAATGTCGATATATCTCTCGCAGCAATTAGCGCGTCTCCCTGTGAAATATGCGCTCGCGCTATCGTCGCGCGCGGACGCGAGCAAAAAACCGAGCGCTTGGGACAGGTTTTCTAGTCGCACAGAAACGGTCCACGCCTAAACCGCGGAAAATGTTACCCTTCGGATATATAATTGCGAGCGGCAGTATAACCCATGGAAATAACGTCGAGAGAGTGGGGCCCCCCGTCCCGCGAGCATTAATTTCCAGTATTATGCGTCGTCTGGCCGGACAATTCGAAAAATGCAATTAAGGAGCTCGCCATAAATAAATGATTTATACGCGCGTATAAAAGTAATATATTTCAAGTTTAACGCTCGCCGAATGACAGGCCTGACATTTTATTATTCTCGCCGGCGTTGACTCGTTATCGAAAGCTCGCCAGGACCTTTCGACGGTTAATTCGCAAACAAAGCGGGAAAATGAAAAATCCACGGTATGTACCGGAGAAAATTGATGACCTCCCCGTCTATGTGTCCGCGCGGGGAAGAGAGAGAAAGAAAGGAAGGCGAGAGATAAAAATAACAATTTTACATGGGTAGAACGTAGGGTTGGGTGCGGATCGAGTCGTCGTTGAGTGCGCGCGCGGACACCGCTTAATTAGTCCCGGAGAGGAGGAGAGAAAAACGGCCGCCCGGACGAGGAGGTGCGCGCTCTCGGCGCGTCCGGGGCAATTAAATGCGCGGCCGAATTATCGAGCGGCGATCACGTGCCGAAGCACTTAACGAACGCTCGAAATTCGCGAAATGAAGTGATCGTACGGAATGACGAAACGGAGAGGGCCGCGGCTCTCTCGCGTGCGAGGGCCTATATACGTGGCATACGTGACGCGTTCAAGGGGAGCGCACAGTGCTGGGAGGGAGGAAAAAAAGGAACGAGGAGGATCGAATTTCAGCGGGAACTTAATTGTAATCGCGCCACTGCTGCATACGCTTTTTTATGACCGATTCCCCGGGAGATAGCTTTTTTAATGTCTACCTTTACACAGGTACGGGGACTTCAGTTTAATACAAATTTTATTACATTTACATCCAAATTATTTTATAGCAGTGCGTAAATTACAGCGTGTATTTGCGCTATGTATTTATTTTCTTTTTTTTTTTTAATTTCGCCTTTTAAATCTAAATTGTAGATATCGAACATAGTTTTTGCAACACTATACATTTCGGTACTACTGTAAAGTAAAATTTAAAATCGCATCCATTTTTCGATGTATTAAACAAATTTAGTTTTGTTTCCATTTTGAATTTGAATTTGAATTTATTTAGCCACAACAAAAATTACATATGGTATAGTTCATATAAAGATAACCGTAGTTACCTGTACATAGGCTGGTATAAAAAAAATAATAACTGGCTTCGTACTAATCTCGATAAAACATTTTAATGTAATTTACATTTCTTTATAATAAATAATATATTCCTATGTAGATATAATGAACTTTTTTTATACATTTCTTAATATAGGAACTTTGCTTAAGTTTAAAAATTTAAATTTATTCAGTAGCAACTTAAATGTTTTTATGGCCTCAATATAATTATTTTTGTTACTTACAGATTTTCTCATTTCCGTATTATTATGCTTTTGTTTCTTGTTTTGTCATCTCTTGCTAAGTAAATACTTTTAAGTTTTTCATAATAGTACATCAAAGATTCTAAAGTAAATAATATAAACAATGGTCTTATATTTAATGGCTAGTTATTTATCACAAAACAATTCTTTTATATAATTTTCTGTAACCTTTTTTGTATATTTCTAGTAGATTTATTACGGTTTTGTAGGCACCGCCCTTCCATCAGTGTATTAAAATATTTGTTCTTATTCTTTATCACTGTAGTAGTGTTTAAAACTGCTTATATATTATAAACTTAATCGTGAAGCACGAATTTTCTTTGCCAAGGCATCGTCGCGTTTGTCACCCCGAAGCCAAAATCGTTGAACGCGTCGCTAAAAACAGTCAATAAATTCCAATTAGAAGAAAAAGCAACACACAAAGCGTAAACAAAAATCGATCAGAGTAGTAGACAGGCCGTGGATAATTGACGGTGGCAGGAAGTGGGGGATCTCACGTCAAACAAATTTCCATTCGCAGCACAAATAGAAATCGCGGATGTCTGAAAATCCCCCCTTTCTCCCTTACGGCTATCCAAGAGACCTGAGCGCACCCGGGAAAAACAGTCGTCGTCGAGGATGCATCGATCTGCAAGCTATATAAGAAATGTAAATAGTCGCCGGGGTATATATAAGGGCAGAGAGAAGGCGCGGAGTGACGGAAAGAAGCCCGACAGCACGTCGATTCGAGGCCCGATGATCCTTCGTCATCCGCCTCGACACGAGCCAATCAGTATACACATACGAGCGTGCGCGTCCACAGTGTGCGTTTGCTCACGAGCAGGGGGAAAGTTGGCTATGCACACGCGGAAAATAAGCGGGCAGCGTGTAAACGAGCTCCGCGAGCGCACGGAGAGACCGGCGGCAAAAAGCGTCGGGAACAGATGCGCATGCTACGAATTTCTGATTACTAAATAATAAGGGATACGTGCGGCCCGACATTTCCCCCCTCACGTGCAGTTTAACCGGCTGCTGCCGGCTGTTATTGTTTTCGAGTCTATCGGTGTATATAGGATGTTTCGATTTTCCAGTTTTTTTTTTCGCGTTACGGGGAATTCGCCTCTATACAGCGATCATGCTTTCTGCTTGATTTAGTGACTATGAGTATTAATAGATTTTTTTGTGCAACTTCCTTCAAGTTTTATGGTTATCATTAATGGGCACTAACATTTCGGAGCAATGAATTTCCTTAGAGGCGAAATTTCTTTTTGTCGCCACTTTCAATTGGCTTATCTCAACACTGATTTTATTACTGTTTTGCAATGTTTTTACTGAAATAAACTTTCTAATTTTTCCGGGGACGCGTAAAAGCGCCTCAAGAGCAGTAATAAAAAGTAACGCTGAAAAAGTGGCGAACTCTTTAAAACAGGGCTGTGGTTACTAATTTTGTCGTTCTAGCATTAACTCAGCTCGCCAAGTCGATTACTTAGTTCTTGCAAAAACAAATTTAACGCGTGCAAAAGGTCGTAAATTAAGGAGTCCCGGCTCTGAGATTGCCGGGCCTCGCGAGCCGTAATTCCACGCGAAATTTCGGCTGTAGTGTATTCAAATTAAAGGCTGCCCGAGCCAACGTAAATAATCGAAGCGTATCTCGCGGCGAGATAAGCGGCCGAGCGCCAGACTCTCTGAGAAAAAGAATGACGCTGTACCTCCTTTTTCCCCCTTGATGCGGCTGCTTTCTCCGCGGGGCGCTAAGCTCGAGGGCGCGACGGTGTTTGAATCGCGACTTTCAACGCTCGGAACTTAACCTGGAAAAAAAAGAGGAGCGATGCGCGGGGGAGGGGGGCCTTTTGCACCCTATGTAGGTCTCAGAGTGGCCTGCTTTGGCCCGTAAGAAATTCGCTTTTAACTTTGACGGGGGGTTATTTAATAGCCGAGCGGCGCGCTTCCTCTAGTTAAAGGAAAAATTCGTTTTGAGCCAAAGTTCAAATGGCCATTCATCACGGGGAATTCAGTCTTTTTCTACCTCAACGGCGCGCGAATTTCACGACCCGGAGGCGCGCGAACGCGGCCGAGGGAAATTAAAACGCCTCGCTCGTTCGGCATCCTGCTTCCGTTTGTGCTCGATACGCCGCTGAATTCACTGTGTTTAAAATTTACTAAGCATTTGGGTCAACGCGTAAATCATACACTCGCGTGGCGAATTCGCGCCTATGCACAAGATTCATTAATTTATAGAGCCCTATACTGCATTTTTTTAATACGCAGGCAGATGGTTGCACGAGACTCTTTTGAGTTATTTAAAATTTTCTGATTTGAAAATAAGAACAAAAAATCGTGTCAAGAGTTTCGAAAAGCGCAAGCTTTAGAAAATCAAAGAATAGACCGCGCCGCCGAGCGGCATACGTCGTATTAAGTAGATTTATATTTTCATTTCCTGTACAATATCGTGCCTATTAAATTCAATTCTGCAAATTCAATGTGAACAGGGCACGTGGTACTCTACTTCGAAGGACTTTCGAATGTCCCTCATTTAAACTGATATCTACTACATTGCATAACGAATTATAAATGAAGGAGAGAAGTAATGTATGTAGAAGTGACGTTCGCTAAAATTGAAATTAATGGTAATTGAAATTTCATTGTCTTTTTATTTTTTAAATAGCTACTGTTCCAGACTGAATCAGGAATTTGCTGGCGAAAGAGACAATAAAAAAACTTAAACACAATTTTATTATTTATATTTGATTTACTGTCTGGTCAACTTTTTACGCGATGAATCGTGGCGATTGCTTTTCGACAACTGAACACTCCCCTTCAAACATTTCATTTCAAACAATTGATTGGCGTTTTTGACGAATTCATATTCAAAACAACGTTCTATCATGAACCCTAGTAATCCTATCCGTAACAGCTACATTTATACATAATTATGAACAAATTACACTAAGAGAAATGTTTTGAAAAAATCTCTATTACTCCAGTCTAAATTACTATTCAGTTTGGAAACGGAACGATTTAGTGAAAAAATTACCATTTTGTATTATAAATTGTACTAGAATTATTGTAGAAATATTTACTAAAATTTTAGTAAAATTTATAATATACAGAATAGTAATTTTTTTTTTACTAAATGCAGTCTGTGGCTTCACTCCCAGACTAGATAGTAATTTGTCCAAAACATTTTTCTTAGTGTGAATTTTACCAATACATCCAATTTCAATTAATGATAAGAACTATTATAAGAATTATAAATACCCGCTTGAAAAATTCATACATAGTGTTTAAATGATTAAAAAATCATAACTAAACTTAAAAGCATCTTAAAATTTTGCAGATACATAATTTCAAATAGCGATGTAACGGACGATTCTTCAAGATGAAACATCCGCTTAGCAGACAGGGCAATAAAATGAAAATAAATTTTCCGGGCGCACGAGATGATCCGCGTGTTCCATGGGCCGCGGAATAAATCAATCGTCCTTGCGGTGGGTCGGCACCTGCACACTGAGCCCGCGTAACGCAGGTGCACGTTCCGTGCAAAATGAAAGAGAGGCCGGCGCGAAATATCCCTGCGACGCTCTCAAGGCTTCGGCGCTACACATACACGCGCGCACATCTCTCTGCGATTCATGATTTCTCCGGACGCGGCGCGGAAGCGTACCTCGCCCGAGGACGAGTGCACCTGCGCCGCGCGAATTTCCGTCCCTTTCTCCGCAGGCGCCGTCCTCCGGCATTCCACTGGCGGCCTGGAATTTTCTTTATTATCGCGCCGTTACGGCGGCCGCTTCTCTCTTCCTTCTCCGTCTCCTTTTTTTTCTCTTTCTATTTCTCTGTCTTTTATTTCGCCTCGGCTCGGCGACGTATTAAAATGTTGTTTCGCCGCAATTATCGCCGGCAGAGAACGATGTCGAGGATATAAAGGGGAAAGGGTCTTCTCCTCGCATCTTCCCTTGGACGGAACGGGGGGTTTTTATCGATGGGTCGATTAAATTTTTAATGATTCTATTATTATTAAGTGATTTAAAAATCCGAGCTTCGGTCGGTCGATGCCTCTTTGTAATGGTCATTTTCGACGTTTACAAGGTGTGTCCGCTACGGTGCGAGTCGAGGGGATAAAGTTGACACAAGTATCGAGAGACAGACAAGGAGGGAAACCATATTTAAATCGAGCCTCGTGCGTACGAAAAATCCGAACATATTTTAAACTTTAGCACTGCCGAATTGAATTGCAACTCTCAGCGAAAGATCCTCAAACTAAGCTTTGCCTCCCTCTCCCCTTGCCTTACTTACACCGGGAGTCCGGGGAAAAAAGGTCGAGGGAAAAAAAGTCGAGAGAGATCGAACTCCGGGGGGTTGGCAGCCGAGATAAAGAGCGGGAATGTTCAATCAGAAGTCAGTATGCTTTCATTAGCGAAATGATCTTCTGGAAGTTGAGTCACTCCCCTTCTCCTCCTCCCTCGGAATGGCCCGTCAAAAAGCGAAGAACCGAGAGAGGGAAGCGCGTATACACGCGCCGAGGGAACAAAGAGGAAAGGAAAAGGAAGCGATCCGGCAGTCGTTTGTTCGCGCGCGACAAAGGCTTCCTTCTACCGACGTACACGCCGAGTGTATATAAGTTGCGCGAGAGGCAGAGAGCTCCTCGTACCTCCGATAAGAGAGAGAGAGAGTAGTTACCTCTCCTTGCAGCTTCGTATAAAAAGATAAGAATTGTTTGTTTGGTCTAGGCTGCCGGCATGCCTTGTTTTCTTTTACAAGCTTTCCCTCTCGCTCGTCCTCCTCCTCTGCTTCGTTTTTTTTACCTCTCATATTACGTACCTCCGCTTCGATTCCTGCCTCCGTCTCACTCGCAGCGGCTCTTTATTTTACTTTTCTTCCGCTGTAGCTGCTTCTTTTTCCTCTCTCCCTAACTCCTCCCCCTCTGCTGCTACTCTAACGCCGGCCTCGTCGTTCGCCTTGTAACGAGGGCTAAGCCATGAGAAATGTCTTTTTGCCGAAGAGCGCCCGGGCGATCTTTATCTCGGATTCTACGGGACGAGTCGCGAAAAAAAAGCTAGCGAGAGAGGGAAGAAATGAAGTCGCGCGCGCTCACGAGCTACGGAGCCTTCGTGAAATTGATGCGCTTTGAGGAGCCGAATGAAGTTATCTTAATTCAAATCTAAGTAGCCCCAGCGAGGGAGGGAGAGAGAAAGTGGCTTTGAATTCGAGAATATTGCAATTTTTTTTATGCCCGACCTTTCTTTCTGCCCCCCGCGAAGACTTTCCTTCCCCATTCCACGAGATCACCTCGCAGGCGAGACGTCGGAACGTTTATACCCAATAATCGTGAGCTTTCTATCGCTACAAATATCGCGTCATAACTGCGATTTATTTAAAAAAAAAGAACATTGATAGACTTGGAAGAAAGTTGCAATAAAAATTGTTGCAGTCATTATTATGTACCTTTTATACGAAAGAACTAATCTCGGAAAGGATGTATCGGATAATTTAATGAACAATGAATACATTTAATGTAAATATGAAATAATAAGAGTTTTATTTTAATTAAAATAATCGTAATTTTAACAAATGGAAAGTTATCACAATGAACTACTTAACAGACTAAGATCGAAAGAACGAATGAATCCTGTTTTTTATTGAAGGCTGCTTATAGAGCCTCGCAATTTTACGAATTACCGCCCGCTTAGTGCTTAGGACTTAGTACGCAAAGGATGCTGAAAGTTGACATACTAACAAGATGTAACGATGCCGAACAGTATGCGGCAACCGCACTAAAGAATAATTACAAAAACAACTTTCCGAAATCGTATCGCCAATTCAGACATTCGATTGCGTACCAAACGAATCCGCTTTTCAACTGAATCACTTATACTAAGAAAATTAGTTATCTTGTATTATAAATTTTAAATAAATTTTGTGCACGAACAACTAAAGACGATCCTGAAAAATAAAATTAAATGTATATCAAATTTACAAGCCAATTTCTACTAGCTTTGATTTTTTGAGTTTGTTCCTACCTTTTCTTTTTAATAATCAAGCATGAACAAATCAGTACGCGCTGATATCGATTTTCCGTTCGGTGGAGTTGAAAAAAGACATTGGAGATGATGACGATCGAAAAAACGATTTAGAAATTCGTAGCGCAGTCGATGGTCGCTCGCTTTGCCGCACTTAAGGGTACATTTATCAAGAGCCCCGAGCAGTGTTATCAGCAGCACGGCTCCTTTTTGTCACAGTCAGCGATTACTCGGAAGACGCATCGCCGGAAGCAGGGATTTTTCCCGGCTGCACGTGGTACCTCGGCACGCGTCAAAACTCGGCCGTTTAATTGAATGTCGCCGGATCGCTCGGCGCGTAAATCCAATGATGAATCGGGCAGGGACGTGAGAGACTCAAGCGGAAACCGTGAGAGGGCCGTTAAACTGGTTTTTCTCTCGGCTGCTTTTCATCGACCACCGTCCTAAACAAGTGGAATCGCCCGATGTAAATGAGTCAATGATTAATGGACTGAAATTCGCACTCGACGACAGTGGCGTGTACTCAATAAACCCGTTCCCCCGTCGGTGGTGCAACCGCGTTACGCGATAAAAAAAAAATAATTTCCCAGACGGATTAGAAATTCAGCAGTGCTTTTTATCTCCGGGTCGAGGTTTAATATCGATAAGGTGATAGAGCGATAGAGAAGTATCTTTTTTGACGATTTGTGTGGGTTTCTATCCTTGGTAGAAACGTTCAGCAGCCATTCGACATCGGCGAGCCAATTATACAAAGTTTGGACAACTGTTTCACGAGTTCATCCCCAACGAACCTGCTTAATTCATTACGCTTTTCAGATTGTCTATGGCTACTGAATGTTGAAAATTTAAAAGTTTCAAAAAGACATTAGGTCACTAAAAACTGGTTAAACAAACTGTTTACGATGTACCATTATATTATATCATCGTCTCTTAAAAAAGTGATGATCGGATGTTGTGAAGCCGCGAAAAAGTGAACTTGATTGGTTCATATAAATAGATTTCGAAATGGCGTTGAAATTCAAAATTTATAACCTCAAGAATGAATCCGGAATAAACAGTAACGAAAGGAAATTGAGCGGGCGAAGCGCACTGGATATTGCTATATTAATAAAAAAAATAGAATAGGTCAAAAAGTTTATAATTTTTCTCGTAAATAAACGATTAAATCTGATATTTTGATTAAATTTTGAGCTTAAGTTATAAGATGCATCGCGTACCAAATTTGTGTGCAGTCGTTGACGAGCGCTGCTGAACCGTTGCTAAATTACAACAGTATCTGTTGCATAAAGTCGTTTACCAACTATTGATGAAAATGTCATTTTGAGATACCAGAGATGCAAAACAATAAATATTCAGATGAAGCTAAATAGTTGCAGATATTCATTAGCCCCGAAATTTTATACCGAGGATGAAATTATGTATAATACGCTAAATCAGCTGGAGTGAAATACAGTGACAATTTGACTCCAGTAGAGTTAATTTTCACTCCAATGTTATAGTGATAACTGATTAATTCCCTTGATGAAGTGAAATAGAGTGATTTTTTTTACTCTTAAGTAGAGCAAAAAAGTAGAGACTTAACCTGTAACATGCTACTCTATCTTAGAGCGAATTTTACTTGACTTTAAAGGTAATTTAAATCACTATTCATGCAGAATCAAATTTGACTCCAATAAACTTTACGAGTGTTTCACTATAAACTAAGTGTGAAATTTAACTCCAACCGTTTTAGCGTGTATAAAAAGTGAACTGCGGATAATCGACCAGTGATCTTAACTTTTTTTCAGTAAAAGTGCAAAGAAAATAAAAAGGAACGAAGAATTCCAAAGCAAGAAGCACGAATCCGTTTTTAGCGATTGCGCGACCTTGACGCGGTGTGGCCCGGGCGCTCGCAGCTGGAGGGGGAAGTCGTTAGAGCAAGGGGGCTAATAACACGTCAAACAATCGTCGAAGACTCGATGGTCAATTAGGCGCAATTAGCGGCGAGCTCGCGGACGTTAGCGCTTATCAAAGGTCGAGACGGGCTCCGCCGTGTTTCCTCCCTGTTGTGCCTACGCGCCGCGATAACGACTTGTGTGCCTTCATCGATTGCCCCCTTACACACAGGCACTCGCTGAATCATTCCAATTGCGGCGGCTGAGAGTATGGGCTCGGTATCCTTAGGTTACGGACCAAACAAAGTGTCGATTACATCGAAAGCGCGATTCTCCGCTCCTTTTTTCTCTCTTTTTCTTTTTTTTTCTGCGAGAGTCGATTGCAGAAGTGGAACGGGAATCAGCGGCGCGAAAGTGTTTCTACATATTTATAAGTAGCCAGTGTGGATAAGATCGGTTACAAACTCCTGCGTATGTAGATTTTATCTCGTCGTATTTACATTGTTATTGTTGACTTTTAATTGGGATGAAAAATCCGATTGAATCGTTTTCCCCGGAATAATTAACGTTTTTCTTCTGCAGTTTCTTTCGAAGGGCTACGGAGTAAAATCGATTTTCCCGCGGTCTTAAAGCTCGTGAAAACGAGACTCGTGCGAAAACCGACACTGCCTTTTTTCCTTTTTTTTTTAACGGATAGCCACGTCGAACACAAATTCACCGACTGCTGAGGGCTTTCGGGTCTGTCACTTATCGTCCCCCGAAAGCCGCTGGCTTGCATTCGGCCCGGAGATCAAGGATGAGCGGCCGGTAATTGCTCGTCGCGCCTTGTCGATTTTTCAGGTCGACAGCGTGCGTCGCCGTCGATCCCGCGGCTTCGACACGCACGCATCCGGGAAAAAAGGGAAGGCTCTGTCGTTGTCCGGTGGGAGGCCCAAAAGCACGCGCAAGCTCCGCCGAGACTCCACTCCAGAAATTGGGTAGGACGGGATTCGATCGGGCAATGCCTTCTCGTTCCTATGGGCTATTACCTTTTACGATCATGCGGTTTGATGGGGGAATTTGGCTTAGAAGGGCTCCTGTACTGCGAACGGCATCAAAATTTATATCGTTGTTCACGACTGCGCCATTAGCCTTTTCAAAAGTTATATTTTTTTTCTCTCCCCCCGCTGTCGGCTTAGTGCCACGGAATATAACTTGTTTGCAGAGCGCTACGCATTTATTATGAATTTATCGAGGACGCGGGCATCAAACGTGATGTAACACAGGCGCGATTTATACAAAGGACGCGGAGCGTTGAATTATGAAACAGCGCGCCAATGAAATATTTCACGCGCTTTTTATCCGACGTCGAACACGGATGGACGTCCGCCGGCCGCCGTGTGAATAACGAATGGACTTGGAAAAAATTTCCGACGTTTCTCTTTTTTTTTTCCTGCTAAATCTGCGCCCGGAGTATAATGGCGCGTTGCACCCACTAACCCGCAAACGAAGTCCGTGAGTAAATAATTCGACGGCAGGATGGTAATCGGCTCTCGCCTCCGATATACATGCCTCCTCCGAATCCCGAAATTTTTTTCTCCCATTAACGGACATTCCATATTCCGCGGGCATTCGAAATCCCATCAGCCCTCGACTTCCCTACAGTCGCTCTCGGGCGAAAGGAGACAGTTAAGGCGGCGCGCAGTGGCGTCGGCGGATCGATCGCTCACCGAGCGGGCGGGCGCGCGCTTAACGACTCCTGACGTACGTACGTGCTCTCGGGGCTTGCGTTACGAGCGCACGTGAGCACCGAGCGACTCGATCTCGGGGCGCAAACAGGCTTCCGCCGAAAGTTACGGCGCTGCGTGACCTCGCCGCAGTCGCGGCGCTTTTTAACTCGATTTCCAAGACCCCTTCCGCCCCTTTCGACTGCGCGTTCTTTTAATTCTCCTCCTGTCGTTATCAACACTTGTTTTCCCGCCAGTCGATTAAAACGCAGCCGGCTCTCGGTGTATCGACATTTTTTTTCGCCTCCAGCAAAAAAAAAAAAAAAAAATGCGCCCGCCCATGTTATTTAACATCGGCGAAACTTATGCCTATAGGTCTAACTAGTTGCGAAGCAGTGGAGGAGCATATATTACGTGGGGCACTTGGAAAATGTGTGTATCATTTCGCCCGAGGGGCTCGCGCGCTTATCGTCGGTAATCGCAGGTAATCGCGGAAAAGAAATAGCCCGGGCTCGCTCGCAAAAAAAGGGGGATTTCTCGATTTCGCCCGAAGCTCCCACTCGCACGGGGGAAGCAGTTCGCTGATTGAATTTCCCGGAGTAAATCGCCGGAGTTTCCCGCGTCTCCTCCAACCCACGTTCTCTCCTATTCCGGACTGCCCCCGCCTTCACCTCCGGAGGAAGCTGCGCTTGATATAATGCAAAGGAGAGGGGACAAAGGGAAAAAATCGCGCCAATCAAAATTGTCGCGGAAATAGTGCCGCGATAAAAAGCGACGCGCGCAGGGCGACTGCGGGTGTTACCGGAGGGGGAAAGCCATTCGGCCAAATTGGATGGTCCGACGCGACGCGCTCGCAATTAAAAAGTTTCGAATGGACGTTCGAGTGTGCCCGGGACTCGCCAGATTTACGTTTTCTTGCGAGACAGTCTTGATGTTTTTTTTCGGCCGTCTTGCCGTGGAGAGCGCTTAAATCTCGCCGGCGAAATCGTATACATCGCGAGCGTGGAACATCCAATTATGGACGGCGTTCTCTGTTTGCCGACGAGTTGCGCAAGCTCCCATTGGGCGATTCTCTCCTGAAAAGCATGTTTTATACCCCACGGTTTCGACTGAATTATTAGGAGACGCGCGCGTCCCTATTGCTCGAAAAGCGCCGAGCGCTCGTCTCTTCGCTGCCGCTGTAAAATCACGGCCCGGTGATGAATGGGTTCCTTACTTCGACGTCGATTTTGAATAATGACCGACGAAAATAAAAAAAAAGGGAGATAGAGAGACGACACGAACGCGACGGTGTATAAAAAGGCATTAATCACGGCGATTTTGATTTAACGCTCGGTATAGGTCGCAGCTTTTCGGAATCCCGTGATTTACGCGGGCATCCCTGCATCCCTTTTTAATTATTAGCTCAATATTTATTAAAAAGTGCAAAAAAATTTTTATCGATGCGCCGGCCCGCGCGATATTTCATTATCGCTCGTTTATACTTTGTTGCCGTAATGACAGTCCGGAGTGCGGAAAGTGCGTAAAACGTGCGCAAAATGGGCGGCCATAAATTTCTCTGCGATAATGAAGAATCTTTGATGCGTATAAATAAGAACTCACGGGGACTACGCCATCGATAAATGGGCCCTAAAAATATTAATCGTCAGCAGCAATTACGACGTACAGCCATCGCGTATTCCTCTCCACGCGCGGCGTATCAAAATCCAAATACCCGCCCGGCGGTACTCCGCGGCTCCCGGCCAAGATACTAAAAAGATAAACGATTACGCCGTATCCTGCGGGTTTTACGCCAAATCCGCGTCGGAAGAAAGGAGCGCGGCAGCCGCGGATTCGCGCATATAAAAGCACGCCGGGGTTCCATAAAACATCGGCCCGAATGCGGGACGCACTTCCCGAATCGCGAAGTTTATCGGCCGCCGGCAGGAAGCGAAGCGACGTGGTGGGGAGACTCGGAAAAGAGAAAGACGGAGGACGCGGGGGGAGAAGCTGCGGGAGGCGGGAGATCGTCTCGGATAAAAGTCGAGCGCGTTATCTGGGTTACGCGGCGGATCTCGGACGGCGCGGGTCTCGGTGCCCTTGGTGGAGCCCGCCACAATGGGAGCTCGTGATTTACTATATAAATTTCTTCTCTCCTCCCCCTACCCCAGGCCACTTCCCGGTATCGCCCATGCGCCGAGAGTCCGATAATAAGGCTTCGATTTCCGAAGTCGTTTTCCGCGCTATTAGTCGGCGCGCGAGCGAGTAATTTATTCGCGGCGCTCGTCGCGTGATTTATGCGGCGCGCGCGGCCAACGCGCGCTGTTTAGTCGCGGGTGATACACGTGTGTGCGCGGTGCTCGCCCGGGAGGAGTTCTTATAATGGAACTTTAAATCATTGCTGCGCGCCGGGATTGATTTATCGTTCCATTAGGCGAGCGCGCCGCGGAAAGGACAAGGCGGGCCCCCGGGTATATCGACGTCGATCTCCGGGAAAATAGGTCGCGAAAGAGAGACCCGGCGAAGGCTCTCGGACGTGTCATCGGCCGCCGCGAACTTCCCGACGTCCTGCAGACAGCCTCGAGATTTTCAAACTTGCCTCTCGCTCTCCTATATATCTTGGCTCTTTCTCGCCGCGCGTCCATCGGCTTTTTCGCGAGTTCCGCGTGCTTGCGTCATCGATTCACCCGGAGTGCGCACTTTTTCTATTCGCTCGCGACGGGACCCCGCATAAATAAGAAGCGGCTTGTCCGCGTCCCTTCGACCGATAAATTTCCCATTATACGCCTTCGCACTGGACTGAAAGGCGTTCGCCGGCAAGGATCGAGAGAAAACGCGTAGACAATCGAGGCTACCGGGAAATGTTTCAATATGCTCTACGAATATTGATATTTATTTGCTAATTTCTGCTCCGTCGGGGGTTTTGAAAGCCTTTGCGCAACGATATTGTGGCCTATTGTGACGAAGAGGTTTTATAGGGATTCTGCGCTGTTGATATTTTTTGTATATTGCGGCGATGCCGTATTGTACGAAAATTTAATGCGCTATTTAATATTTGAAGGCTCTAGTCAGCATTTCAACTTTATTCAATGCATATTTCATTACCTACGTTATTAATCGATTTAAATTTTAATTTTGTTTGATAATTTCGTTCTAGATTTTAAGCTTATTTATACGACGATCGATCAATTTTAGAATAATGCACGATGTCTTATCACTTAATTCATTATGCATTCGATCAAATGGAACCAGCATCTTCAGTTTTCAACTATAACAAATAATGAAAATTTAATTGTATGTTCGTTAAAAAGATGTTTAGTTATGTATTTTTATTTCTCCTTTTAGCTCTAACCGTATAAAGTAATTTGTAAAGAAAATAGAATTATTTAACTAGTACTCAATCTTTTCTATTATCATTACGATTTCCATTATCACCAGTCGTTTTTTCATTCAAAAGTAAATAATAAATATTCAGGCAACTCAGGTGAATTTATTTAACGAGTTACCGCAACTAAAAGGAAAATCATTCACGCGCGCAACGTTTGCAGATTGCATCAGCTTTCAAATAAGAAATAACAAGTCCCCTGTCAAAAGTAGAAACCCCAACAAACCGCAAATAGCTCCCGCAAAGCGCGACCAAATTTTAAACAATATCTCCCGCGTCAAAAAAATCTTTTTCCACGTATGAGAGAGTCAAAAAAAGCATACCTACAGAGAGAGAGAAAGCCGCGTCACGTTGAGCACGTATAAAACTCGGATTCTTTAATTACTGTAGAGGCGACAGAGAGGGAGATAGAGAGCGCCCCACAGGCGGGCGGCGGCGTATCTATTTCGCGTTGAGTGCCACCAGGGCGATTCTATCACGCACGCGGGTGGCACAACGTGACGCAACGCATCGAGTATTTTCCGCGCGACCGCAACAAAGTGCCGGCCACATATACGCGCGTATATACGCATAGCGTTCGGGCCATTGTTTTTGCGCGGCAATGGCAAAAATGCGACGGCGAAAATTTCGGCCATCCCGACGCGACATTCCGACCGCGTATACGTATATAGCCGCGACGAATAAGAAAGCACATTATGAATCGTCGGGCCGCTCTTTCGTGCAATCGATTCGCCCCGCGACGGAATTTTTCCCGCCGTCTTCGGGTGATAGATTAGAGGCGCGTCGGCCCGTTACACGATCTCCGCGCGCTTGCGATCTGATCTCCTTTCACGATGCTCCTCCGAGCCCGCGCCACGCTCTCTCTCCTCGAAATTTCATTCCCGGCTCTTTTTCGCTGAGCCGTCGATCGCTGAGTCGTCTCACCCTCCCGCCCCTCTCCTCCAGGAAGACTTGGATTTTTCCCTCGGTTGTAAAATTTGTCGACTTTTCCTATATAAAGTTCACCGGGCCGCGATTCGATTTTCCCTCGAATACAGCCCTGCTCCTCGATCGTTGTGCCCCCCTCCCTTTTTTTCTTCAAGAATTGGATTCATGGGATTTTACTAAACGAGCATAGCTTAGTTTAAAGAAAGTTTTAGAGGGAGTGCGGACATCGTCATTAACAGCTCGCGAGTAGGATAAACCGATTAAAAGTTTCACAATGTGTGTGGACATTAGCCTGGGCGTTCAATCTACCCGGGGAATGATTATTCGATGGCTCTCATTGGCTCTGGGTATAGTAACGATTACTGGTATACACCGTTACCTTTTCCGAACGCACATAAGCTCGGCTAAATAATGACGCAAAACATTACGATCAATTACGTCTTATAAAACGCGTCCAGCACGAGAGGCCACTTGTTACAGAAAATTAGCCCGTCGTAAAGGAGTTTTCGACATGCCACGACGATGACTTTTTCACCGGATAAAAGGAGATGAAAAAAAAAAACATCGTCCACCGTCGTTACGCGCTGCTACTTTTATAAATAATATTTCAGCGAGCAAACAGCCGATTCCACAAAATAATCGCAATACCGGTGAGTTACAATCTCGCGCGGGTAAACGAAGTAACAGAGCGAAGGTATTAGAGGGAGCAAGTCGCGAGTAGCCGAGAGAAAGGAAAGGCAAAGGCGAACGAGATATAGAGGAAAAAAAAAGAAATCGAGGAAAACGAAGGAACGGCTCTCGCTAAGGACGTCGTTTTGTCCGCGAGGACGAGTAAAAGGCTCTTGAAGGACGTGAATCGATACTCGCGTACCCGTTTCCCTTCTCCTCTGCCCCCCTCTGCATCCGCTCGGCGGAAAAAAGAGCTCGGGTAGGAGGAGTTAAAATCATATCTGCGAAGCTTTCAGGCCGAGGTAGGCTTCCATAAATAAGGATTACGGCCGGGCCGCGGCCAATTAGAGTCTCGATATTATATTAGAGCTCTGGAAATATTGCCCCACCGAGATATAGCCGCGCGCTCTAAAGTCTCTCTCTCTCTCTTCGATTTCGCCTCTCTTACTTTCTTCGCCCGGACTTTCCGCTCGGTTCTCCGACTTCGTCGGTTTCCTTCGCTCCGGGGAAGCCTATACCTCGCCCCCGGGAAAATTTCGCGAGCTTTCAGTTACCCGCGCCAGGTACTGACTTTAATTAGGGCCACCAGCGGCAGACGAGTCCGCTCGAGTTTCCGTCGACGCTCGCAGGTGAGTCGAATGTCGTTTTCTCCGAGTTTGCCCGGCTGGAATTTAGCTCCGAAGTGAAACGCCACGACGCGTTTTGAAAATAAGAAACAAATAGTTCACCGTCGAAGCAGCGAAAGTGTAATCTGATGTACCAGCTTCTCGCTTAAGATCCGGTCTCAAACATCCGGTCTTCGTGCTCAAAAAGTAAGAGGCTTCCTTTTGTTAGGAATCCTACGAAGCACTTCTAATGAATGATCTTATACTTTTTTTTTAATTCGTCAAATTATTCCACCTTTCTTCTTATTCTCCAGATATTCTTTCGTGAATATCCGTTAAGTTAATCAAAGCAGTCGTACCGCGTCGTGTCTCGTCATTTTTCGTAGATTCCATCTTTATAATCCTTGATTGATTAAATATAAAGATATTTAAGATTATTACTTCGTATCTGCGCTCCCCATTTCTCGCAGTTAAACCTTTAATTAAAACGTGCAGACGAATTATTCCGCTCGCTGAAAATTTCATGTACATCGCGTATCTCCTTAAACGCTAGTGACTCGCAAAAGTAAAAGAGACATAAAAGAAAAGAAGGAACTTCCGCAGAGCGCCGGTAGCCGGACTCTCACAGCGAGATCCGAATCTGCTAAACAGCGACGCGTCGCGAGGGAAAAGATTAGGAAAGGTTTCCACGTTGATTGTTATTTTAATCGTCGCGCGTTTGCCCCGCTAATTCGCCGCTGCAACTTTGTTTTGACGAACCTGCAGTCGCACGCGCGCGTTCCTACGTGAGAACATGCGCACCCGGGGACACGAAGAAAAAAAAAAGGAGAGGGTGGGAAAAGTAAGCGAACCGAGCGTAATATCGTCGTTTCCTTCGTTCAATTACTTAACGTCTTACTAATTTACGGAGCAGCGCGAATCGCTCCTTCATCGCCCCGCCTAATTAAACACCTCTCCGACGAGTCGCCAGTTTTATTCGGAGCTTTTTATCACTGTCGCAATGAGAGCCATCGTTTCTCGATCTTTCGTCGAGTCAAACGCATTCCAGGCTATTTTATACTGTATAAAAGTTAAAAAAAAAAAACACGTGAATATAAAGTGAATCCCGAGGAAAAGCGAGTCTCATTGTTTTCAGAATTTCCCGCATTAATATGCGAAACATCTCGTAAATGTCGACTCGACCTATACTGAGAGTCTCGCGAGATTTACGAGATTCTGCCGATATTTGAAAGAATCTCGCTAACCTCGACAAATCTTTATTCGATACGCGACAAATTTTTCGAAAAAATAAAAAAAATGTTTCTCTCAAATGACTGCGTACCGACTGCGGCTGGCCTATTTACGGGTCTCCGGAAGTGCGCGGATGTTAAAACATCGTTTCGCGCGGCATTCTCGCGAATGAAATTTATGGTAACGCATTTAAAATTCTGCTGTCGTATCGCCTCGCGCCGCAGCGCTACATAAAATGCAAATGCTGACAGGCTGTACGAAGCGAGCAATCGAACGCCACTGCGCCTTTCACGACGCGGGGATATTGAAAAGAAGCGATTAACAAGAGGACCGATTTCAATAACCCGCTCGTTATTAACAATCCACTTGGAAAAATCATTGCGTGTGCCCGTAGGCCTTCACCTCGCGTTGACACCGTGACGTTAACCCGGTAAAAGGTGCCTCGCTCGAAATGAAAGGGGTGACGTAAAGCTGCGCGCGAACCCATTAAGTCGCTTCGTGCTTCTTTCGTCGAAGAAGCGGATCCCCGAAGGAAACCGAGGAGTTCTGCTCGCGGGAGATGAAGGACGGAGAAAGGATAAGGAAGAAAGGCCGCGCTAAAAAGAGGAAGACGCGCGCCGGGGCCCTTCGTTCTCGGCGCGGCTGGGGAAGCGGAGCTTTTTAAAACGGTGCCAAGGCGTGTGAGGCTCGGCGCTGATTTATTTCCGCGACAACGCGCCGATGCCGAGGGATCGACTGCCCTCGATTTGTTCGACATTCCCGCGCGATTTTCCCTCCAGCCACTACTCGTTCGCTCATTTATTTCCACAGACTTGACGGGGATTCGTTATGCACGGCCCGTGACACCGTCTGAAAGTCGAATGCCCTTTGAAGCTTTCCTCGAGAGTATTCCGGAATGCTAAAGCGAAAAATTCTGTTACTGACTGTAGACATTTTTATACTCGTTTCATCTTTTTGTGTTCGTTAGTCGAATACTGATTGGATATTGCGCTGTATTTATGACTTATACCCTTACGATACTCTGATCTTTAATCCTCTTATATAAAAAAAAGTAACGAGCGAAGGAGCAAATAGGGAATACCGTAGTTGAAAAGAATAATATGATTGATTGGAAAGATTAAAAGTTCACGTAAATTTCTGAAAGAAAATAACGAAATTGACCAGGCTTCCGTTCAAAAAAAAAGAAAAAAAGGTCGACTCTAATTAGGCGGTGCTTCACGGAGAATCTGCAAGAAAAGAAGGAATAGTTCGAGTTTCCAAATTAATTCCCATTAAGTCGGCGGGCTGTCGTCCGGAAAATCCTGGTCGTAAGAAAAAGGGCTTTCAGAGGAGTCAGCCATTCGACAAATCAAAGGATCCCCGTGGAAAGAAATCGTTTCGTCGCGGCCGCATTCATCCGGGAGTTTGCTGGATTTGAATGACAACAACGCGAGGAGGCGAGGGAGGAAATAGTTTTTAAGTTGTGAGTCTCTCAACCGCGTCAATTTTGGATGAGTGAATGGCCTCCTCCAAGGGATTCCCCCGTGACTCTTTCACGGCTTTTAATTGAAAAATGCTAATTGAAGATGAGGGGGGTCGCTTCGAGCAAAAATTATGTTTGCGATCCCCGAAGCCCCTTGCGTCGAAGGGATCGCGAATTCCATCTTACGTCCATTGTTTCGAGCTTAATTGGATTGATACGGTAGGGGAGGAAACTTTTCACCTCGCAGATTTCAAGCCTCCCCGCCCCGTTTTTACGGCCTCGAATTACCCTTGAATCCTTTGGGCTCGGGGGAGAGTGGATTTAAGCCCTACTCTTTAATTCGAAATGGAGTTCGCGCTATTGTTGTTTATCATCTTACCGATAAAATCTTTCGAAGGGGATTGGAAATTATCAGAGTGTTAAACGCCGCAGCGTAAAAAAGTTTACATTTACATTTACTCCGTGATATTTTACAATTTTATCAAACTTTCACTTCGCGTATTTGTCGAGAAACGTGACTTTAAAAGGTTGTTTTGTAAACGAAAGTCTCGACCTGTAAGGTCGACCGGCAACTTTGTATCTTCTTACTGTAAAGTAAGAGAGTTAATTTATTAATCGAAGTAATACATCGACCTGACCATCGCTTTTATCGCGAAACGAAATTAATGGCTTGTTAAAAAAAAGGATTGAAAGAAAAAAAATTTAATAAAGCGATTCGCCAGTCCTTTTATCACGACGAACCACTCGAGACTCGATCGAATCATCCATTCGAAAACAAAAGAATCCTCTCTCTGGCTTCGGAAAAATTCCCATCGACGAGGCTCCTCTAGTACAAGAGGGGGAGGGAGAGATCCGCTTCCGCTGCCCAGCGAGACGGAAAATCCATTAATTAATCAGCGAAGCGCTTTCGAAGTTTTGCTGGGCGATCGTCGCGCAATAATCGAGGATGTACGTGTGTCTGCGTTGTATGTGTCTACGGGAAGGCACTCGAATTCCAAGACCCGGTGCCGCGGTAGCCTGCGGGTTTGCGGATGTGATCGTGTGTCTGTGCGGGATGTGGGCCTCCTCGCACCCCGAGATGCATACTGGCAAAATTGCCAACCGCTACCTGGCTGACCCACATTTTCCTTGACCAATTTGCATTCGGGCTTGAGACGAAGCAAATCGCGCGAGGTGTTGTCACGCCAACGGCTTACCTTTCGTTACGGTCAATATGACTCCAGTGCGAATTCGCGATTTATGAATGAAGTGGGTTTTCTTTTACGACTTTTTCTTTTCTTTTGTTTGGTTAGCTTGTCAAGTAATGGAGAATGGGGCACTGAGAAACCAGTTGTACTAAAATTACTATATGAAGTAGTACTGATGTGATATACTTGCCGCGAGAACTTTTAATATTAATTGTTGATGTATACCAAAATAAAAATTACTATTTAAAAAAAAAGTAAACATTAATATATATAAAATAGCCATTTTTAATATCTGGCAAGAAGTATGTCACGCTGTTACTATTTTATATAATAATTTTTTCTAGATGTATATTTAATATTACTATGACTGTTTTTTTCAGTGTGTTGTCTTATAACAAAAAAATACACTTTTTTCTAATTTTTTAAAGTAAATAAACGTTTCTAGTGGCATTCTCAAAGTTTTAATAGCTCTTAAAAATATAATAAATACTATAAGTAACCGTATTCTAATAAAAATATTTTGAAAGAAACTATAAGTAAGAAATTGGACGTTGCATAGAAAAAGTAAAGTTCGATAGTAAAACAATGAAATCCGCTCTATCAATTTTTCATTGAAAGCAGTAGCTAACTATTGCCCGCGAGGGAGTAGTTGATTTTTCGAAAATTCACCCCAGCCGTGTAAGTAAATCGAAGCAGCCTGTAGAATATCGAGAATTTCTAACTTAAATTTCGCAGCTTAAGAGGGTTGTTACAGAAGTTCGTAACTTGGCACACAAAATTAGCATTTTATTATGTTCATTAAACGCCGCGCTGAACTCAGCCACTTTATTAACTGCACTTTAATGTAGCGATTTCACGTTATTATAATAATTTTCCCTGTTCTCGAGAGCAGTGCCTCGACCCACTCCCCTTTCTCCTCACGAAATTAACGGAATTAGACAGATCCTGCACAGTCGGCTCGCAGCATTTTTCCCCACGTGCGCGTCGCCGAGTCCCCGGCGCGCACACGCGACATACATGACGTCGGACGGTATCCGTGCACACGCGAGCCGCACGAGAATTCCCGACCCCCGGACGACGAGAGGCGCGTGCGTTTCACTCGGGGGGTATACAAAGGCCCTCGCAAATGCAAAACCCAACGAGGCCAGCGCGTCGGGGAAATTATACAGCGCGCGCCTGCGCCCACCCTCGCGCAAAAGAGAAGAGACATTCGCTGTGTGCAGCGATTGAAACAAAAGGGGGTTGAGGGGGGGATGGTGGCGAGAGGAGGGCCGTGCCGCGGGATGCCGTAGCTGCGGCTGCAACCGAGTTTCGTGCCATTTAATTAATTGACACGCCGATAATTAATGGCGGGGGCTGGCGTCGTCGGCGCTACTGCTTTGTGCACCCACGACCAGCCGCAGTGAAAGTAACCGCCTGAATCGAGCCGATTTAGACGGGGACGCGACCTTTTGTGGTCCACCCGTCGCGCTTCTCGCGCCTTCCCTCCCTCACCGCCCTCTTTTTTAGCGCCTCTCTCTCTCTCGCTTCCTCTCGACGCCCGGGCGATCGTTTCATCTTCTCGCTTAGGCAAGTCTGTCGAACTTTCGCATTGATTCGCGTTAACCGCTACCGGCTTTTCAGCGACGCTAATTATTCCGCGCTGTTGCTTTTACCGTGATTATGTTGTTCCGTCGCTTCTTCAGTTATCGATTTCTGCCGTAGTTCGGCTTCCTTCCTCGCGGATTTTCCACTTGTACAAATTGCTTCATCGAGTTTTTTCCATTACGTTTATTTGAGCTCCTCTTTACGGAAGCTTCGCAGCCGTAAACAAAGTATCTCTAGCCCTGCAGCTTCGATTCTATAAACACGCGAACAACATCACTGCAAAAAAAATGTATTTTCTGAAAGTTTACATTTCGAGCTATTCGTCAAATTGCAACGAGGCGATATTTCACTTTCCGGGCTAATCCTCGAAACGAAAAACACGGAGGCAAACTCGGCGACAGCTTTTTTTCCCCCAAAATCCGTAAAAAAATGTTTGACCGACGCCGATGCATATTTCAAGTCGCCGTTCGATTAAACGCCTCTGCAATAAACCCGTAAATAATTCACGTCGAAATCGTCGCTCCCTCGCTAGCGAGCAATCTCGAATAAGAGAGGAAGGGGAAGAGTGAGAAAAAAGAATTCGAAGGCTGCAGACAGCTTCCTATGTCCACTTCCGTCGCTCAATCGCACTGGAACGAGTTTCGGAAAGAAGCGTTGAAAAAAAAGCTCACGCGCCACTCATATTTCGACCCTCCTCAATTATTCCGCCGAGCCGGCCATGTGGTGCGCCTGCGACAATATCGTACGCCCGTATGTGCACACGTTTTCAAGTGGTCCCCGTTCAGCTTTAAAAAATAATATTATTGAACTACGTTACAGGTGTTTATTTTTTCTTATATGTACAAACTGAAACGCGCAAAAAAGAGAGGCACATTGGCTTCTGGAAACGTGGCGTATTTAATTAATTTTTTTTTATTTATTAAGCATTTGAAATCTCAAGGGAGATTTATTTCTGAAGTATTTAATTAAGATCTACTTTTTCTTATTTATAAATTTGCAATGAATACGTAAATTCGTGAGTACTTCAAAAAGAATCTACTACACTCAGAACAATTTAATCTATCTGGTAGAAGAATCCACTAAATAGTCCTGGAAAATCTACTTATTATAGAGTCAAACGTATTTATACCGTGGATAAGCGGAGCATCACTTACGATTAATTTGCTTCGAATAAGTAGATTGTCGTCTTCAAATAAATGGACTGCATTATAAATTTTAAATTGATATTCATTGACTATTAGTTTCCATTTAATAACACAAAAAGTAAATAGAATTAAATCAATGAAAAAGTCTACCGATGGGATCTATTCGCTAATAAAGAATTAACGCATGTTGTACATTCATGATAAAATTCAGAGGATTCTATACTTCCAGTAAACTTATTGAGAATCATACTGAAGCAGACATAATAAATTCATTTTAAAATTAAGTAGATAATGTTTAAGTGGATTTCTCTATTAAGACTAGCAATCTATTTGTGTGAGTGTACTACAAAAAAATTAAGTACACTTTACATGGTCATATGAGTATTACTGGTATCGCTAAGTAGCAATTTCATATCAATATACGAAATTCTAAATTAATTATTTCAAGTCGATAAAAATCTAATCATCATAATCATCAATGATCATAATTTGAAAAGTTAGAGGAGGAAATGAATTTTCATGAATAATAACTTCCTCACTCCCGGAGGAGATTCTGCCGGCGAGCCACAGTAACGATATTCTTCTAAAAACCAATGCGAGCTAATATTTAACAAGATTAAAGTAGTTTCTAACGAACGGAAAGCGTATTCCCATCGTATTAATATTACCTCCGGCGAAAGAGTAGAGATGAGAGAGAGAGAGAGCGAAAAAAAAATTTCCGACGCGCCGCCGGCCACGTGAGGAGGGTATTGGACGCGCGGCGGGCAGGTAGGTCGCGCGGGAAAGCGGTTTAATTGCGCGTTAAGCGCATTTCCATGGCCGCGGCTCGTTGATCGCGCCGAGTTTCGCCCGCGAAAACGCCGCTCCTTTTTAACGAGCGCCGGATGCCGCGCGAACTTTAATATTCCGCGCCCCGGCGAAAAACTGCGCGGCGCGTTACGCTGCTTAACGAAACTTTGCCTCGGCCAACGCGCTTAGCCTGGTCTGCACTGGTGCGTTCTTCTTTTTCTTTCTCATTTTGCGCAGTCTCCACGCGAATCCAGGCGTTGCGTTTCGAGAAGCGAGCAAAAATTTTCCGCTTGATGTGTTTTCAGACTGTCGAAATTAGAACCCGGTGATTGACGATCTTACTCTAAAAACTTTTATCCGGCTAGTACTTTTCTTTTTCTTCGTGTCAATTTTCAACGAGAAATTGGATGGCCTTTTCAGTCAGATGCATATGCAATTGATTTTATTTAAATTAAAATTAAGGACACGCCCTCGCGAGACAAGGGTTTCGCGCAAGCACTTAATTATTGAAAAAAAATAACGATGGAAAAAAAGAGGAAAGGGGGAGGACTCGAGTTTATTGGAGCGCGCCGAGAGCTGAAAATCCATAAGGGAAGTGAATCAGCGGTGATATACAAGGGAGAAGAAAAAAAAAACGAACGTATCTTCGTTGAGTCAATTACGATTTCTTTCAATTAAAACGTCGACGCGCACACACGCTGAAAAACTTTTCGTATCACCATCTGCGTCGTAATAAAGGCTCGATGCGTTTAAGAAATTTCATCGATCTGATTGAATTGGACGCTGACACTGCCAGGTCGAGACTTAAAAAGTTAGCTTTTGAAAACTTTTTAACTGAAATTCCGCTACTTCAGAAATAACTCTCCTCCCTTTTTGTAATCCGTGAAAGGTTGACAAATTCGGTGGATATTATTAGTTTTTCAATCCACGTGAAGTTGTTTATAATTAAATATAAAAGCAATGCTGATATAATTTTTGTAACATATTTAGGTTGTATAATAAATTTAAATTAATATAAGGCACTTTTATGTATCGGTCGTATGCCTAAAATGAGGTAAATGTGAAATTACTCTCACGGTATTACACGAAACTGCGATAATAATAAATAATTAAAATAGCGTTGGAGTTTTATATATAGAGAGCCATTAGCAGACTTCTGGATTTCAAAAATGTTCAAATTGGCTTAATTATTGTAATTATTATAACCGAATGAAACTAAAATATAAATAACTTCCACTGTAAGTTTGACATTATCTCTAATTTGCATTTCCATTTTTTGTTACAGGTGAGTTTTAAAAACCAAAGTGCCACTCATTGATGTATTTAGTACATTAATATCTACCAATGGACGTGCGTATTACATTGCTCGAATATAATAACAATCTATGCCTGTACCAAATTCAATGTAAATACGAAATCGAAGCGTTCCTGATTTAATTATATAACGTCGGCATTCCGCAGTTCAGCTAATATGTATACGGGGGTGCGTTATTACTAAACCAATATCGACTCCATTACCAGCCAATAATAATCTAATCGAGACCCAATTAACTGTATCATAGAACAAATCAAATAGAAATTAACCGAACTCCTGTCTACTTATCGCTCGCCGCCGAGTTTCCGTGGACTTGCTCACGATTTTAGTGCACGAATTTTCAGTCGAAGAAGCGCGCACTGCCCTCCCGCGTTGAGTCTAATCGGCCGGGCACGAACGAAAGAACCGGGAAGAAAAAACAGCTGCGCAACGTAACTTATTAGGATTACATCGCATGGAGAAAAAAAATTAGTTGAATCAATGATCGTGAGGTCAATAAATATCAACAATAACTGCCCTTTTCTGTTCACTGAATGGAAAAACTATTGAACTGACAAAAAATTCAGCTGAAACAACATTCCGAGCGTCCTTAAATACCTGCAATGTCCTGTTCTGTTGGTTGAACGAAAATCTATTGGAACAAAAAATTTTCTATTGAAACAAAAGACAGTTGTACAAATTCAACAAATATTGCTCTTACCGTGATGAACGAGCTTCTCTCTGGATACTGAGTAATTTTACCGCCAGATGACGATTCTTTATGAGCGCTAATGTATTTTGACACGTACTCTCTGCTCGTGATTGATCAGAAAACAGGTCGGTTAGTATATAAGACTCATGATATTTTGTCTTTTATAACGTTGCAACGTGTGCGATAGATCTTACGGACCTTTGCGAGGTGATAATGAAATTGCGGTATTCCGGTGTTCTCAATATGTCCGTATCAGCGTGTGTTGTTCGTCTCTGTCCTTTAAAGAACGATAAATATGTGTACCGCTTTAATACGATGTGTACACTGAAAAAAAATGGTTAATTTTAAGGAAATGATTTACTTCAATAGTACTTATTAAATATTTCTTTGAATCAAGTAATAATTTCATTAAAACTAAATGAATTTATTTGTTTCTAAATAAATTTATTAGCATCAAAAAAATTAATTTTTGACCCAAATGTAAATGTGTACCGCGATAAAAAACTCATTTAAATGTCTACTACAAAAATGCAATTTTCATCGGTACGATAATAAAACGAAGTTCTAAATTCTAAGAAAGAATATTATTTTTAGTTCTAGAAAAAAAATCAGTCAAATTAACGGATTCGGTCTGTTAAATAAGTTTTACAGTTCGGTTGATTCAAATTATCAAGGGCCTTTTGATTAAAAAAAGAAATCCTTTATTGCTATTTATTGGTGCAAGGGTCGCTGTTTCAAGTAATTTTTTTCTGGCTGTGGTGGTGGCCACATTCTGGAGCCGACGAAGTAGCCATGCCTTGGGGGCGGAGGTGCTAATTTATCCGGCATAAAGGCAGGTCGAAAATTTCATTAGTCATACTTCAGTGTGCGTGTCTCTGGGGAGGAATTTTCCCTTTTTTCTCTGTTTCTTCGTCAAAGTTTTGATAAATGCAGTGAAATGAGATGCTCGGTGGGTGCGTTCTCTTTATGACCAATGTGATGATACTACTTTGCTTTTTTGAAAAATGAATCGCTCGGGATAAGTCGGCTGTCTGAGAAAAACCGCCCTATCGATAAAGGCACATTTTCTATTTATCTTTGGAGCTGAAAGTCGTAAAACTTGATTTCCTGTACGATCAGGTTAATAATTTATCGTTAAACTCACTCTTACAGCAGGTCTCAATGTAATCGGCACCTTCTCTCTCATCCGATATAGCGAGCGCAAGTTCACTGACATCGATATTCGATGTTAACCTCATTTATTTTTACACACAGTAATTATTTTGTATCGGGGCACGTGAAACGAGCACAAATTTTAGCGTATCCTGCAGAATTAAATCGAGCAGTAGAGATCAGTCGGCAATAATACAGCAAGCGTAAAAGAAAAAAGAATCATCGACTCCCACACGGAGGTGCGCTCGTATAATCGCACGGGCAATCAAATTCATAGCTGCGTTGAATGGCGCGCGATAATAAAACGTACTTTGTAGTGCGTTGCGCATAAACCTCTCTCCTTCTCCTCCTTTTTTCGCGCGTTGCTGTTTAATTTCATTTTCCGCGCGCGCGCGCGAGCGGCTATGAAATATCGCGCGCATTTCCGCGGAAAATTTCACCATCTCGCGGAATTCAGCTGCGGTCGGAGTGCGATAACCGCGCGTCTGGCTTTTCGATAAACCGCGCGATCGTGACAGCGCGCAGGGGAATATAAGAGCCTCGGTGCTGCGTCCTCCGGGTACACGTAACAAGGAAGGGCGTCGCTCGATTATGAAAAGACGCGGCCCGAGTGCGGAATAAGTGCACGCCTAACGATTTCTCGGGGGAAACCCGTTTCCAAGGCTCGCCACTGTTTTGTTGGGTCTTTCGATTAGTCCAGGCGCCGTCGACCTTCCGCAACCTCCGGTGCACCGCGCAATAAGCCTCGGGATATCCCCGCATCGAATGTTTGTCCAGTGTATATTTACGGGGGATCCTTTCATTTTCTCCGGAAACTCGATGCATGTAACGATTAACTTTTTTCTCGATCTCGCGAGCAGCTCCTTCAATTTTTTTTTTATTTAATTTTCTGCAAAAAAAATATGTTTGAATTTTTTTATATAAAAAAAGGAAGGCAAGGGAGACACGCGTCTGTTTGCGTAACACCCAGGGGCTTCGATTAAAAGGCGCGCGCTCAACATCGACGGCTCTGCTGCATCTTCGCGCGTCGCCCTCGAGGTGGAAGCCCCTCGCCCGGGCGGTAATCCCCTCGAAAATCCCCCTTCTTTTATCGGCTTTAACCCGGCCGTAATAAATTTCGCTGCATCGCCCGGCTCACCTGCTCCGAGTGATTTTCTCCTCCTCCTCGAAAAGAGAGAGAGCGGAGGGAAAGAGCGGCCGTAAAAGTAGAGGAAAAAAAAGAAAATTCGGAAAAATCGCTGAATATCCGCGTCGTCGAGTTGCTCCGCGAGACGAGGGGGTATAAAAGTCGACGGCGAAAGGGGGGTGGCGAGTAAAGGTACCGCCGAGTCGCCGGAAAAGTTTTTAACGAGGCCGGCGCTCTGCGCAATGACGTCTCGTCCGCGGGATATCGGGACTCCGCGAGGAAGTGAAACCCCCGGCAAAATTGCCGTGTAAAAGTGGGGAGCGCCGCCGATGCAGAAGAAGAAACGGAGAATGAAAAGTTAAGAGTGAGAGAAAACAAACGCTTACGGGCGCAAGCGAGGAGAGGCAAGATATTGCGAATGTACGAGCGAAATTGAGATTGGTCGTAGCGACGCGCGCGAGGCAGAAAAAGTAAGGAGCGGTAATAGGCCGCCGTACAATTTTCGCTTTAATGCGGAGCTACGCCCCCCATTTTTTTTTTTCGGTCTATACGTCCGAGTCTCGTGTTTTACGTCGCTTATCAGAGGCGAGTGTACGCCGAACCGAAATTCCAGCCAATCCGCGTCGATGCATTCGATATTTTGTGAGGGGGCACTCTATGCCGTCGTATTGTTTTTGTGGCTTTTTCCTGGCGGATATTCTACTTTTATTTTATTTACGATATTTATCGCGACATTGGATGAAGAACTTTTTAACGGCAGAAGTTCCCCAACAACAGCGCGCATTTCGGTATGAATACCGCGTTCAATGGATAATCGCAACAAAGTAATTACAGCTACTTTTATACCTTACGAAAAAAAAAATATCCGAGGAATCATGTACGCGAGGGGAGTCCGAGTGGATATCGCGTTTTCCGTCAGCCGCTAGCTCGCGGATAATTGACGCTAATGATCGTGATTAGCAAAAATATGTATGTTTTCCGAGTGACTGAGACGCGCGTTGGTTCGGCGATTTTTCAGCGCGCTGGTTATTAGTCGAAGCTAATAGCGACAAGCCGCGGAGGCACGGTGAAAGGGGAGGTAGAGGGGGCGAGTAATCTCGAAAGTGAAATTGAAATTTATGCCGACGAGGAAGTGGGCAGAGGCGGCATATCGGACGGGGGAAAAATCGCCGGGGTTCTAAAACGAACGCTCGAGTGAGGTCGTCACGGCGGGACCGGCACGATGGCTGTAAAAGCCGGTCATTATTCTCGAATTTCAGCGGCGTTGCATAAACAATAATTTATCGCGGTTTATCGTGGCGAATATTTTAATGCTCGTCGGAATTTTTTCCCGGACTCGTCGGGCGCGTCACTGTGCTTTAAATTTGGTAACGCGCGCGGCTGGTCGAAATGAAAATCGATTGCATTTCCGCGTACATTGGAGTTTGTTTATTTGAAAATTCGCTCCTTTTTTGTTATTTTTTGTGCGTTCTTTATGAGATTAACGTTAATTCGTTTACGCGCATTTTGAAGCTGATACTTGCCGGTGATATCAAATTCAAAGTACCTTCGAACTATTAGCAGTATTTTTTGAGCACTGTGTAAACATGGAAAATTTAAACTATTTTAGTTTAGAAAAAATCTAAGACAAAGTAATTCCGTGCGTAAGATTTTCATCTAATCTAAATCTAGAAGTACGTTAAAATAATTTACGCTCATGAAAAAGTGAAACCAGACGGTAATCGGCCAATTAACCCACTTAACATTTGCCAACATTTTCTCTCGTTTCGACATTTAACCAAATTTCTCCGATATCCAAACGAAATCTCCGCCCGTAATAAAAATAATTACAAATAAAGAAAAAAAATCTCGCGCATATACAGCGCTTTCAATTAAAGAAAAAACCCGTAAACGCGGAATCCGACGTAAAATATAAATCAGCGACGCGAAAAAAACTGATGTCTGTCCACTAAATTGTTCGTTTCCTCCTCGAAGGCCCCTTGAAACACGAGGCGGCAAGTCGTAAACGGGAGGCTCGCGCGCTCAATGACCGTTTGGCGAAATCATAATGGCCGGCCGCGCGCTACTCGCTGCCGCGAGTCGTGAAGGCGCGAGAGAGTAATGAGACGAGGTGGGGTGCGCGCAAAAGGCCGGCGCCGGTGCACGCGGCTAAGCGGTGAAACGTGCCTTCCGCCGGTGTGGGAAAATTTTTGCGAATCGAGCCCCCGGGCGCTACGTTGCGAAAATACATTTACGCGCGCCTCGCGGGGCATCTGCGGCCTCGCCTCTTACCCTCGCGCCGACGGATCCTCGGGAATTTCTCGATCGATGCGCATTGTTCGCGCGGAATTAATTGGCCCTCGTCGATCGATGGGGAGATTTCACGATTTCGCGCAATTATCGATCCGCTTATCTGGAGCACATAGCGGAGCACGCGATTTTTACGTACGCTAAGCTCTCGCTTGTTTTTTTTCGTTATGTACACTTAGAGAAGATAATGAGCTATGGTTTCATTAAGAGCGACATCATTTTTAAATGGTAATTGTGGATTTTCTGTTGGGGTAATAAATATAAAAAAAAGGAGACAGGAACATATAGTCCGAGTGAAGTGGCGAAAATTCGCCGGTGTTAACCAGCCGTCAAAAATGTTATTCCGCGACATCGGATAAAAAAAATGTTGTCACTCGCAGGTGTGTCGCGCGGTCGAAATTATCGCGCTCTGTCAAAAAGCTTCGATAATTTTATCGACACGGTGGAACGCAAAGGACGAGATGAACGGGCGAAAAAAAAACAGAAGGGACAAAAAAAATTGAATGCGTAGGGTGTCACGGACCCCGGCAAAAAACTGAGACGATAATTGCTGCATCTCATTTCGCCCCGCCCTCGAAAATCCATTCCGTTCTCGGGTTTTTTTTGCCCCTGCGCTCCATTTATCTCGCGCCTCCGGGACCCGGCCTGTTTCGCCATTCGCGACTTCAGTCGCCTTCGTCTTTTCAACTTTGACCCGCTTTTCTCGCGACTCTTTCGAGTTTCATTTTCATCTGTCTAAAAGTCTCCGAATATCAGATTATTGTAATAATTTTTTTTTAGAAACAAACCATGTGCATTATACATACATAATATAAGATATTTTTGTTACTCTAAAGAGAGAGTTATTTTTTAAAATTTTCCTAAATAAAACATTTTTGTTGAAAAACTCCACTGTACAGAAGTTTGAACGCTGTATGTCGGTACAAGTACAAGTATTGAGTAAAAGTACAAAAGCTTTTTTAAAAGCATTGAGAGAAGATCCCTGAGGGTATAGGTGAACTCCACCCTGACAGTCTATCCTTTTAAAACTAGTATTCCAAGAAGTTTATAAAATATTGAACCTGGCAGTATACAGGGAAAAAGCAAATTAAATACAGATTACTGGCACGCCTCTTGAAATCCTTAGTACACCGCGTTTGCTTATTCCACCCGACAGACAAGTAAACTACTTTCAATTCACTTTAATTCGAGGGTATATAATTCACCCAGATCGCAAAGTCTCTACAGTCGCTCCCGTTTAATTTTCTCGCGAAAACTGATCTCGCCATCTTTAATTGCCGTGTTTAATTAAATGGCGCCGTTTGCTTACATACGTCCCTGGAAAACGAATTCGTCAGACTAGTGTCACGAAAGCTCCCCCCCCCCCCCTCCCCCCGGCGGCGCTTTACACAACGAGTTTCTAGAACAATAGAGAGCCAAGACACTCTAAAACGCTCGGCGTAATAATTTCATTTAGCGCACAACAACGCCGGCGGAGGTGGCCCGTCAATACGTCGTATCCCACGCGAGCGCTCGATAACAAGGCACCGATAAGCAAACGTCAATTGCGCGCCGTCGCCTTTTACACAAGAACGAGCATTTTAATCAAGCCGTAACCCAATTTCGCTCGTGCCTCCGCTCGTTCACCTCCGCCCTCCCTCACCCTCGTCGCGCATCTCTATGTACCCTCTGGCGAAAATATTTTCTGCGGATCGACGCGAAAAATTATTAATCGACCGCGCTCGGGGCTCTTAGGTGGGAGATTTTTCGCGAGCTTTTCCCGGACGCCGGAGATTAATGGGAGGGGGAGGAGAAGCTGCGTGTGAGTCGCGTAATTTATGGAGGAGCGACGACGCCTGTGTGAATTGCCGATTGATAGCGGGCCTTTTTGCGCGCCGCTGGGCGCAAAAAGACGCAGCCGAGACCCGCGCGCTTTTGAATCTCGCGAGCGCAAATTCAATGTGGCTTTATTTCATCCCTTTCTCGCTGCACAAACGCTTAGACCACACGGCCTTTCTTAATTTTTACCACTGGCGGCGCTCTGTGTCCGCGCCTCCTTTTCATTCTCGCTCTGCGGGCGCTAATTTCCTTTGGACGCGTGCTCCTCTCTTCGCCCCTCTTTTCTTTAATTTCACCGGAAAAATATAAGGGAGCCTCGGTGAATCCTCTTGACAAAGGTTTCGTTAGTGCCGGTTCGCGGTAATTCTGTTGCGTCGCGAAAAACGCTGCACGGGCCCGCGCGTTTAATTGCGTATTTAGCTGCTAATGTGTGTAAAATAACAAGTTTAGAAAAGCTTTACGTTTTGCTTGTTTTTTTTTAATTAGGTTAAATTATTGCTTAGTTAGACGTTTAACGTCGTTTACCGTGCATTATTAAAATTCGAAGTGTATAGGTGGGAGTTGAGTTCGCTGTATTCATTATAATTTTAGACTCTTATGCGACACGGCACGTTATTATAGTACAGGAAGTAATGTTTTACTTACTTTTACAATGCATATTTTACAACATATGTAACAGTAGTCGTATTATCCCAACTATACAATAGTCTACTTATTTCTCGTTAAAATTGATAACGGTCATATATTGATATTTCAAAGACGTAGGAAATACTATATTTTTTAACGGAATTGCGTATGCATTTTCTTAAAAAGTAGAATAAATTTTACGGAATCTAAAGATTACTATTTTAAATATTCTCATGGAAAGATGTACTTATTATTTTTTAAATAAGCTGTGTTTAATTTAATTTATTCATAATATATGAATTTCCTTTAGTTCATTAGTGTGCAAGGAGAGAGTAATCTTATAAAAATTACCCTAAAATTAGCGGTAAAAATTATTAATTGATTAGTAAACCTACGGAGCCAACATGCGATGATATTGTTTACTAACGGTCGGTGCAAGTTTTACTAATCTAGTTTGTAAATATTAATAAGAAACAAAATCAGATGCAAAACAAACACGAACAAATAACGATCGCCTGCTACCCAAGCGTGCTTTGGGTAATTTTAATAAACGGTTGGTAAAAATTGTCGTATTTCTGATTAATATTTAAATTTTCGTATGTGATAAGTAATATTATTTTTGTGTAATTTTTAATAATGTTTCTATAAATATTACTAAACAGTATAGTAAAATTTAAAATTCGCATTGTACTTATTCCATTTAAATTCGTAAAAATTACTTAAAATTTAATAATTTGTCTCAAGATTACCGTGAAAGTATGGGTAATTTTTACCCAACTATTTTCTCCGTGTGTCGTCGACATTAATATTAATATTTATGCCATAATTACATTTAAATATTCTAAAAGTATTTGCAATAATTTACAGAAGGTACAGTTGCTTGTAAATAAACGGCGCTATAAATAGCTAATCGACAGCGTGATTGATTGTCGACTATAAGCAGCAGCGAATTCCATAAATAACATTGTAAACGCCGGGTTTCTTGATCGCGATGTAAAAAACGCCAATACACCACCTCCTCAAATAAGTGTACGCAAACAAACAACCCCCCGAAACTCGGGGCGGCGTGTTGGAGCGATCGGCCCTGGGAAATGGCGAGGCGGCGGCAGATCGACCCTCCGCGAAGAAGTCGTGCACGCGATGTACGTAAGAGCCGCCGACGCCTCGGAGCCTCTCTCTCTCACCTTCGGCCGAGTCACGCGACGCCCCGCGGCTCTCCCCGTCCCTTTCCCTCTTGCTTTTCGCCATGTAAGAGTCCGTCCAGCTCGCCTCCTTCGATTCTCGCGGGCTCCTTTTTTTTTGCCCCCCTCTCCTTACCCGCGCTCGCTTTTCCCTCGGCCAATTAAAGACCGCGACGGGCGGTCGTCCCCGCGTGTGTTTTTCCCCGAGCGCACGAGCCTTTTTGCTCCTTCGACTCTATCTCCCAGCTTCTTTTTTCAACGGATTGACCCGCCGGCGATGTACCTGCGAGGCGCTGCAACGCTTTAACCTTTTACCCCTTTGTCGTGCTACGTCGACGAAGCTCGCCTCTTATATCGCGCCCCCGCCACCAGAGGTTCCTTTCCGCTGGCCTTCTTGTACGACTAGTGTTGGAGAAAGTGGCCGGCTGTGCTCTGCTTTTCTCGCTTTGCTCGACGCGAGGATGTGACTTTAATTGAAACTGGCGAGCTTTTTTTAAAGGAAACAAATAGACGAGTTTGTATCTCTTGAAAGAGATTTATTCGCATTACTCTCAGAGAGTTGTATTTATTTTTGCACTTCCCTGCTAGAAATTTAAAACATTTAATGGCAATTTAATAGCCGGAGAAATATAAATGGCCCAAAAGTAGAGACCATTTTTGACACCCCATGATGGAACGTTTTCTTAAATCATAATTTCACATTTAATGTGAATAATTAATAGTAAAAAATGACTTGCAAATGCGTGAAAAGAGACAATTATAAAAACCTTTGAAATTCGCAAATATTCGCACTGGAAAGTGAAAACGCAGAAAATCGTTCATTATGAGCTTATTAAATCTTTTTAAATAAATGTTGCTTCATAATTATCCGCTATGTGAAGCACAGTGTCAAGATCGAGTTCCATGTATAGATGCTACTTTTAGATTATATTCGTCCCCGTCTTTCTTTCCTTCAAAAATGGCTCTTTTTTAACAACGACTAATAAAATCCAACGCGCATCGCGCGCTCAATGCTTTTTTTCTAACCAGTTCTTCTAAATAATACATTCTGATTTTTTGGTTAAAATAATATTGTAGCGATATTTAATTTTTCAACAAATTTAATTAATAAAAACTACAGTTAAAAAGGTTTAATACAATACTTATTTCATTAAATTGTTTAACAGTTGGCGTCAAAAGAAAATGCATTCCTAAATTTTTTAATCAATTACATTCATGAATTACTTAAATACTGCAAAACAAAAACCATTACTTTTTTAAGATACGAACAAAACTGAGTACGCTCAAATTCCTTTCTTTACTATTTATTCCGGGCTCATTTCTGAGGTTAGAAATTTTGAATTTCAGCGCCATTCCGACATATACGTACGAACCAATCAAGTTCACGTTTTCGAGGCTTCACAACATCCGGTCATCACTTTTTTAAGAGAAGATTAGAAGCTAGTATTTATCCAACAGCTTTTCATTATAATAAATGCGCGAATATTGTGAAAAAAACAGCGTTTCATCTACGCCTAAAAACAAGCCATTTGGGCAAGACATTTCGTAGTTTAGTGTCCATTTCAACTAGACGAATTTCTAACAGAATTGCTATACTTTTAAATAATGTTGACCCTTGATAAATAAAAGATTTTAGCAAAGCAGCTTTTAACAAACAAAATATACAGATTTTGCACGGATTTCAAATTCTTTTAAAAGCAGAGATTCCGACAGAGGCGTTAAACTTTATTTTAATTAAAAATCTTTCCTGTCCAGAGGTATAAATCTCGTAAAAGGTAAAGACGAACGACATCGAACGTCGCCCCGTCGGCCAATAGCTGAAGATACGGTCGCCCTCCGAGTGTTATAAATTCAAATCCCATTTTCTCACGCTACGATAAAAAGATGGAAGGCTCCGAAAGAGAAAATTGCTCGTTCGTTAAAAAAAAGAAGAAGAAAGATGCAGTGGCGAAGAAGAGATTGGGGGGTGGGGGGTAATTTCGTTGCGTAACCTTTTCTTTCTCCCTCCAAGTATTCTTGTCCGGTTTACGGCCTTGATAAACAAAATTTTCCCCGTGTAATCGACTACCTGCAACGTATAAGCCTGGACAAGAGCGGACTACTCGCGTCGTAATAAAAACGCCATAAAATCGCGCTTTTATCAGAAAATAAGCGACGCATAACGCGCCTTTTTCCCGCGATTAACTCGCGAAAATCAGTGCGCGCGCGTTTGATGCCTCGGCGGAGCTTATATAGGGAGAAAAAGAATAAGCGTTTTATCTCCTCGCTGGCGAATAATGTCGTTAATGCGCTGAAAATTTCGCGCCGGCAGCGCGACTAGATGAGAATTTCTCCCGAGCGTAATACTGCATCCTTGAAAATTGGGTAATAATTATGCGTTAACGGCCGATCCCGGACCGGTACTATTCACATAACAATTTGTTACAATTAAATTGTCCTCCTTCGTTTTTAACGTCCACTTAGAGTGCGCGAAATTTTAACTATTAGCTTGAAAAAAAATTCACTCGCTTAATTACAAAATAAAAGTATAATCCTTAAAAAGACGTTTTCCGAGAAGCATCGCCACAGCAAGTGCGCCGCGTCCGTGGGAAGGGATTTCGTTTTGAAACCGCTCGCTCCCAGAAATCAGGTTTAAGCCGGGGCAGTGCAGCGTAAATCGCGTTGCGCTCGCTCACAAAAAAAAGGAGAGGAGTGCGCGCAGCAATGGAGCGCGAGAAAACAGTGCGCCGCGCGCTTTGAAGTCGCCCTCGGATAAATCGCAAATTCGATTGGAAGAAATGGCCTTTCGAGGGAAAGGACGGGAAGTACTACACGCGGAAGAGCGAAGAGAAGGGGCACACACCGCGAGAGAGAAAAATCGGGGCGCGCGCTCGCCCACCTCGTAACGATCGTTATTTACAAGCCGAGGGAGAGAAAAGAGAGCGGGAGGAGGGACTGCGCCTTTGAGGGTTGCCCCTAATGCGCTTTGCATGCAGTTAACCTCGTCAAGGAGGAGCGGAGAGACAGCCGTTCGCACAGCAACGTCGAGCGGCGGTAGACGCGCAGCCACTGCAATCTTAAATGCCTCGCTGTCCCCCCTTCACCTTCTCTCCCCGCGCTTGCCCCTCGTCCCTTTCGAGCGCATTATCTCGCGACCTTTAGCTCGCGCGAGGCGCTTCATGGATTTTTCCAAAAGTCTTTTGTCACATTTTTTGAGCGAGCTGCTTTATTTGCCGGATGGGTTGGAAAACGTTGTGCCGGTGGGCGGTAAAAAGATTCGCAGCGGATCCTATTATTTGCGAGGATGCCGCTTTAAAGGCGACGATATTGTAATTTGACGACGCGCGCGGTGAAATTGTTTTTCTCATTTTTTTTCCTCGCGCCCGTGGACTTGATGACACTGTTTCTAGTGTCATTTAATCGCCGACCCCGTTATTGTATTAGAAAGTGCATCAAAGTAATGGACATTTTCACCGAGAGCGCCTCCACTTTGATAGTAAAATTTAATATGTCGGTAAACCGGGGAACTTTCCCGTTTAACAGAGATTTTTGAGCTCGCCTCGTATCGTATTTAATCCTTTGAATCAGAATCCGTAAAATACAGCCTTTTCTCCTGGCGCGCTAGTGCTGAGAGTAACCTTGGCTTGGCTACTCGAATATATATCGTAACTCGATCTTTCAAAAAAAATGCGCTAATCCTCCAGTCAGTATTCCAGCGATCCCGCAAAGTGATCATAAATGCATCGCCCCTCGGATTACCTTTCATCCACTATTTCAATTGGAAACAGTTGCAATTAATTGTTGTTTGTTAGCCATTTAGGTGCGCTCTTTCTACCCGGACATTTTCCGTTCGTTTTTGCGCGCCAGAGTTGAAACTCTCTTTAGCCGAGGCGCTGCTCCTCTCTCTTTCTTTTTATCGTATTCCCTCCTTTACGAGTCCGAGTCCGCCTCGATTCCTCGAGAAGCGGATTTGTACTCGACTTGGACGAGCTTAAACTTCGGATGGGTAAACGTATTACGGACCCGAGTACAATTAGGTTTTTTCCTGCAGCTCTATTAAATACTCTCAACTCTCCTTTCTTTTCTCTCTCTCTCTCACTCGTTCTATCGTTCTTTCGCTTCCATCGCTTCTGAGCAGTCCGTTTTATTCGCCAGTGTAGCTGCTGCTCTCCGCTTGTTCGCCAGAAAATAGCGTCTAATCGGCCGATGCCGGGAATACGAACACGCCTCGATTATTTATATTTATCCAAACTGCACGCAAACAAATTGTACACACATTTCGTTTCCGCGTATTTGCACAAGACGTGTACAAACAAAAGCCTCTGCAGATGGAGCAGCGATCGCGCCTCTATCTCGTCGCAATACAAGCAAACAAACGATGAAGTCCGCCGGGAACGCACAAGAAAATTAACGAAATACAGGGGCGAGCGCCCGGTCTCGGCTATATTCACTTCGTCACAATGAAACCGATTAAAAACCCAATTCCCCGGAGCAGCCTGGCGGCACTCGCTCGCCCCCCGAGCGAGCGCCACGCAGGTACGATTAGTTCCAGCGCGCTCTCTTCGGAGCTCTTATATTAAAACAAGAGAGGTGTAGCTGCACGCGTTGCGAAAAAAAAGTGCGCATCCCCGGCCGAGGGGTCGGCGGAGAAGAATCGAGGGGCGGCCAAGTCAGCCGGAAAATAATAATCCGACGCTTAGGGCGATCTCCATCGATCCGTACCCACGAACCCTCCAGCCTTTCATCGCTCCTGGAAAGAGGATCCCATCCCCCCGAAAGGGTTTTGCACTGCTCTTTCAGCTGTAACCTCTGTCTCTCCCTTCCGCTTGCAAGCTTCCTCCTTTTTTTTCTCTGACCTGGCCCTCCGCTCAACGCACTTTATTTCCGTAGACTTTTGTGCGTCCCGGCGAATTATCCGGATGCATCGTTATGCCGCGCGTTCTAGGAATGTTTCGCTCTTTCGGCTGCGTAATGGATATGCGTCCTTTTTTTTCGGGGGAGGAGGCAAACGGACGGATTTTAGTGCGCAGCTTTTGAGAGCCGCGGTGCTGCTGGCTACCCGCTGAGTTATGCGGAAATCGTGCCCGAACTATGCGAATGCATGCCTCGCTAATTAATGATTTGCGCGTTTTTCTGCTTCTTATATGCGCGCGCGGGACTCTTAATTAACTTGTCTTTAATTTATCGTACTACATTAATAATTCATTAATTAGAAACTAATGGCTTTCTTATTTTTTCTCCGTTCCAGGTAAGTCAACTGTGCTTGCGCGGCATAATCGAGCGAAAATAACTAGTTGCGCGGGCGATTGGTAAGCCAGCTTCATTTTAAATCGGCGTGGGCGCCAAGGTGATAATTATCTCTTGTTTGGCCTGATACATAAAAGATCGCGCGTACACGTAACACGCCATTAAAAATGGATTTTCCTACTTTACCCGGTAATTCGTGGCGCCATATAAATGAATCGAAAGAAATACGGTCAGTCGCCACCGATAACCCACTGTACAGCTGCAATTCGTATCGATTAACGATCGTCCGCTAAATTCGTGGTACGCGTAATAAATTTTTCATCGACAATAATCTACAGTATCAATTACAGAACGAATGTAATGCGAGAAGCAGTCCGCGGATAAAATAAGATATATAAGCCTTCATATTTGCTATCAACTCAGAGTGATGTATATAAAATATATTCTATCTTCAATTACTATCGCACACGGGGAAATCCAACAAAGCCGAGGGCGCCCGGGCTCGCGTCCCCGGCAAATTAAAATAATTCAATCAAAAATTTCATCTCGCGCACAACAAGCCAGAACTAATTTCCCGTACGATTACCCCCGCGGCGTTGCGCCGGGGAGGGTCCGTGCATCGGGCGCGACGTCTAAATCACGGCGAATCTCGCGCGGATCTATTCGTCATCGGGAAACGCAATAACTCGGCGGTGGAAAAGCGGAGGGCAATATATACCGAGAGTCGGGGCGCTCCTAATTTTTCGCTCATAACTCGGCGCGATACATCAAAAAAGCCCGGGCATATTTCCGCGCGCTCTCTCTCTCTCTCTCTCTTTAGCCAGCCACCCTCGGAGCAGTAGGGGAGGGATCTTAATCCACGCGTGCACGGACGCATGTCCCGGGCGTCACGTGCGCCACCCGCCGATCTCTCGTTCGTGCGGCTGATGCTGCAGTATTAACGCGGAATATAACGGAGGGAGGGGGACGAGGGACGAGGGGGGAGCTCGACGGGGCGAAATTGCACAAGATGGAGCGGCTAAAGCCCGTGCGTGCGCGGGGGACACGTGTGGCGCGTGCAGGAGGTGACGAGAGCGACGTGGTTGCCCCGGCGCTCGCTGTAGTTTAGTTTAGAATTCGGAGTTTTCGAGCGCGGGTACGGCGTGTACGGAGATCGTGGGGGGGGGGGGGGCTTGTGGCGGCGGGGCTGTATTAAGGATGTAATGGCTGCGAAACTGTCGAGCGGTGACTTGGCAAGTTGCGCGGCGCCCGGGACAAACTGTTTCCGATCATTTTGATGCGCTGATCAAAGAGTTCGTTAGTTGCCCCTGAGTGCCACGTCAACGATCTCTTCCCATATACCTTTTTTCGAACAGTTTAGGGTTGATGTGACGGATGAACGTTTATTGATCCTTTTTTGGATTATAAAGGCGAATGAAATCAATGTTGAATTTGTTGATCGACAGTTGATCTGAATTACTTGAATTGCTATTTCTGCTTTCGCGCGTTCAAGTGATTTATTTAATCCCGTTTTAATGAATTTGCAATCAACTTATAGTACTCATATTGATTTTCGCATTTTCTATTCTCACTCACATAAATATAGTATTAATAAATTTTTCTTTGAAATTACAATTCAATTGCGTGTAAAATCTTTATTTATTTATTTATTTAACTAGAAATTAATTACAACGGTAATCCTACAAGAGGTAAACAAGTTACCTGTACATAGGTTAGCACATAAGTATATTCTCGAGGGTCTTCAAGTACGGTGCATAATTGAAAAAACTATAATTAAACTTAAAAGTAAAAAATAACTATTGATAATAATTGTTATTTATAATTGAAATAAAAAATTTGAAATTAATAACAAAATGAAAAAATACGTGAATTTTAGTAATAAAACAAATTAATTTTTTAACCTTTTATAAACATTTTATAAAGATTCATATAAAAAACAATGTAATAAACATTTAATAATAGTTAACAAAAACACACTTTCCGCAGTTATATTCGAAAATACACATCCAATATTAAAAAAAAAAAAAAACGTTAAACGCACTTTTCCCAAAAACACCGAATAAATAAAATCTAAAAGGGCCCTAATGCTTCGCTAGAAATGACACCCGATAAACATCGCGCCAATGCGATAACAAAAAATAGAAGAGAGAAACTAGTTCTCACCCCGATGAAGCAACCCAGGCGTCAGCGACCGGCTATCCACAGAAATCATTCGATCGGCTCGTTCGCTTTTTCCACCCATCGTCTCGTCTCACTCCTTCGCCCAGCGTCAGCTGCGCGCGGAAAGAAAAAAAATCACGACTCCACCTCCGATCCTCGGCTCCCGGGCGTCACCCTTTTTACCCCGGGCTCCCCGGGGGGTTCGGCCCGCGGACGTTTCTCCGGCTGCTTCGTGTCGAGGGCCCTTCGGATAAACGCGCGAATTCGAGAGGCACGCGCCGCGTGTTATCGCCTACACAAATACACCCACTTGGTGGCACGAGCGCGCTCCTTTTTTCGCTTTCCAGCTTTATTTACTCGCTTAATGTTTCTGCCGGGTGCGAGATTTATACTTGGAGATGCCGCGACGAAGGGTCGGAAGCTCCTGCTGGGCCTGTCAGCTCTTCCGAAACTCTTAGCGGCGAAATTGCTGAAATTCTTTGTGTTCGTACAACGATTAATTCGAGAAAATAAATTCGAAATAAAATCGCGAAACGTTAGGTTCGTTCAGAATAGAAACGTCGTTTTGCAGTCGAGGGCAACTGACGTGGGAAAGACTCGAATTTTTCGCGCGCAGATTGAGTTGCACGATCCCCAAGTGTATTAGCTAAAATGATTGGCAGAAATCAAGATTTCTTGAATATTAAGCAAGTATAACGCGAGCTCAGTCCCCCGTGAATGGATTTGTTGTTGTGAGTCTTTGTTCCTAATGTAAGGCAATCTCCTAAGCAGATAAGCACGAGACCGATCTTATCTACGCTTTTTCATGAATGGCACTATCTCGAATTAAAAAAATATGCAACGTGGCTTATTGTGCATAAGCTAATAAATATAAAGGCGGTGCTGATGGTATTTTTTTTGTTCGTGAATAATGCGCGCGAGATCTTGATGATTTTCTTTGATTTAAAAGTGCCAAAGTAGATCCAGGAGCAATTAATTCAAATATCATCTTACGACAAATGCATAATCTTTATTACGAAAGGTATTATTATTTATTATAGCCGAATATACTAATATTACCGTTTCATCAATTATTTAACATTAATACGTACTCCTCGTAATTAATTGCACTTAACATAATTGTACTCTGTAAATAATTCAAGTTCGATTAAAAGGATCGAATTGACTTGACACTTGCATGAAAAACAGGACGTTATTACACTGATTTCTGTAATTAATTCACAAAACAAGCAATCCTTGTAAATATATGCGCACTTAAAGTTTGAAACAAAAATAAAATGCCTTCTAAAAAGCAGCGTCGAAACTTCGAATGATTTGGCGCGCCCAAGTTCACCGAAGCGTGCCCCGCTCGGAAGTTCGACAATACCCTTAAATTCACGTCGGCCACAACGTTTTTACATCGAGACGCGCGGCACACTTATCCGACTACACAAAACGAACGAGCAGAGAATTTTGGCAGGGGTCGCGCATGCGTTTCTCATTGACCCATTATCGGATGGTTGGAAAGAGATGGAGGGAGAGGAAAAGAGGAGGAGAGCAAAGTGCGAGGCACGCGGCGCGTCTAGCTCATTATCGATCGCGACGCGCGACCTTTGGCCGTTTGGGTCCAGCGCGACCGTGCCAGCTGAATCTTTCATGCGGCGCAAGACCGCGTTTTTGGCACTGGTCTTCCAAAAAAAAAAGGGCCGACCGCACGCCTAAGCCACTTCGTTGTTTAATCCTGCAGGTGTTCAGCACATCTCTCCTTTTATACAAGAAATGTCCAACGGTTCCCTAATTCCCTGGTAAAAAGCTCAACTAATTCTAAGTTACGAATTAGTTAATTGTTGCGCAATTAGATATCGTAAGTTAACGAAAGTAGCTTACGCGTATAGTTACTGGCGCTACCGTTTTTAAACGCATGATAGCTCCACCTTCTAAAATTGAATTAGTGAAACTTTATTAAAATTAGTAGAAGATGCTACACTAATACCTAAATCGTGAAGCTCTTTCTACTAATTTTCAGTGAAAATTCACTAATTATAGTAGTTTTTCACTAATTCAACTTTAGATAGATAGCATGTATACGCTAATTCAGATGTCAAAATATTATTAAATTATTCAAATCAAAGCTATTTTCTATATGGATGCACAACAAAAATATTACAGTTTTATCAATTGCAATTTTACAGTAAATTAATGTAGATTTGTTTCAATTTTTATTCGATCAAAGTCGTAACCTCAAATACTGTTTTAACACTACTAACACACACACACATACACACACATATATACTACGATATAGTACCTCATAAACATATTAAGCTATGGTAATAATTTTCATGCTAGATTATAACGCAATTAATTTTTTTATATTCACTAGATCAGACGCGCAGAAATGCGGGTTAGCTTAATAAATAGTGTAATTAGCTCACGAGAAATATTAATAGTGATCACATCACGAGAAATACTAACTACACTGAAAGCTTCATGGATTTTTTACTTATTGATTATCAAGAAGTTAAATAAGATTTTATTATCAAATAATATTTAGTTTTAGATATATTATTATAAGAAGGGACAAAAACCCGTGTAGAAATTAGACAAACAAAATCTTCCAAGATTCAGACTAGGATTCCCTACTAACATTTCCCTAGTTTGTTCCATAAGAATCATATATAAAAAGCGGACGAAATCCGACCTGGATCCAGCTAGTTTTCTCTACTTTTTCCCTGATACTTGGCAAATCCCTGCCTTTTTTGTGCAAGGGAAGTTTTGTTTATACCGCGTTTAATGAAACCATTAACTAAACAGGCATACCGTACGCTTATTAGTAGCTTATGATCCGTTATTGCGAAGTAAATTTGTGCTACCGATATTAGTATTGTTATCTAGTAAACTAACTCGGTAGCTAACTTTTCTATCAGGGTTAGGTTATTTAATTTAGCGTTAGCCTTAGTGAAAGCGGTGATGCCCTTTAAATTCCCTTTTCTAATGTTGGTTAGTTAAAACCCAGGAGTGAAAAATCCTCGAGACAATTGTCATTATAAACGAGGATATTTTCCAGCGATTTACTCACAAATGAGCCCGCGCTTATCTGCTTCCGGTCACTTCACGCGCGTGCATGAAAATTCGCTCGGAGAAAAATTTGCCTATCTAAAGAAAAGCCTTGGCGCGCGAACGCAGCTTTATTTTCCTGCGCGCATAATGCAAACGCGCCAGTATTATCATATCAAAATACTCAGTATAAATAGATAATTCCAGTTCGTAGTTTAGAAAAGCATTGAGCCCCCGCTCAGTCGTCAGGACGACGACCGAAGCGAGCGACACTCGCGAAATACCGTTGTACGAGTGGCACAATAAAATTTCGCTTAAAAAACCCGCTTGATTCCCGCAGGGATGCTTCCCCTGGTCGACGCGTTGCATTACGCATTCCATTGTGCCGGTACGTGGAAAGGGGAGGGGCAGGAGAACTCGAAATACCTGATGTTTAAAACGCATTTGAAACATTCATTAAGTCGCGGCAAACGATACCCTGCTCGCCCGAATGGCTTTGAATATTTTCGCGTTCCCGGGATCACTCGAGGATAGTAGGGGCGTGAGCGTGCAGGGGGGTCGACCTGTTGTATAGTGGGTGACAGCAGATTTTCGAGGGTCGCGCGCTGCTCGCAGTCGAGAGACACAGTGTGATGTAAATTATGGATTCCGCACTGGGAATGCGTATAGAATTGAGGATTTCAAGTGAATATGGCGTTCCAATTTGCGGCGATTTCTCGCGAGCCCGACGTTGATTTTTCACATTCACACTGTGTATTAAAAAGAGACCGATCGATTCGTCTGCCACCTACTGCGTAGCTCGTGATACGCGAATAAATAAAAGTGCGTACATCCGTTTGTGTACCCACAGGGCAAAAATCTTAATCCCGAGAGGGGACGGACGAAGGATGGGAGTTCGGGCGAAAAATGTAAGACGCCGGCAGGGAGAGGGAAAGAGAGGGGTGGTGCGCGCGAGGTTTTCCAGTGAGGTTTGTAACGCGCAAGGTAAGGGACATTAACGCTGGTAAAAGTCTCCGAGGCGGCCCCCTTCTTTCCTACCCCGTGCTTCTCGTTCACTCGCCAGGCAGCCCTATTTTAGCCGCACATTTTCCCTCTTGTCAGCTACAGGGGTTCTAATCTCTCGCGTAAGACACACTCTTTCTCTCCCTCCTACTTTTCTGACTCCACCATCCCCTCCCTAAACCTGACGCTCTCTTATTAAAGGGCGCTTTCCATGCCGAGCGCAAGAACGGAGTCAATGCTTCTCTCGCTCGCTCCGTGAAAAACACCACCCTCATTGCTTCCCTTGTATATGGACTACGCCAGACTGCATCTCGTACACTACCCAGGAATTCACCTCCTCGCCGCTGAATTCTTTTGTTCAAGCTTTTCTACTGATCACGCTCTAATGTAAAAATGCTTTGCGCTTATATTTAATCGTTCTATTCGGCATTTTTAAATTATTTTTTTCAATTTATTTATTTATGTATTTGTTTTGTACCCATTACAAATAATCCTACAATCCTACAATAGTTATAGTAATCCTACTAATCCTACAATAGGCATCTAAAATACCCGTGTGTAGCTACAACTAATCTTACAAACTAGGTTAATTATTAAAGTTGCACAATTGTTTTTGTTTTTCTTAATAATTATTATTCTAAACTGAAATTCAGTATTATTGTAAATACTTCATCTATTAGTTGCTATTCATATTTTTAACTTTTTTTTATCGTTCTTTTGCTGCATTTGGCAAGAAATTGTAGGTTCTAACATCAGTTTGCACAGGCTAACTGTTTTAAATGCAGAATTTACCATAATATGAATATCAAATAATAAAACACACTATTTAGATAAAAATGAAACACGATCCTTTTATTAAAGACAACCATGTTCTTCAGTTACACAACTAGCTATATTAAAGTCTTTTGCGTAGCGTACAATTTAAATTAATTTAAACATTGTTGAAAGAGTTGAGGTGAAATTAGAGCTCCGTACTGACCGTCGGCTTCGGATAGAATATAACCGAAAAACGCGAAAGGGCAGCGTACATCGTCTACCGACGAAACGTTAGAACAAGGGGGTACTTTGTTTATGTACACGGAGAGAATTCTAGGCTGACTGCCGTAACAACAAGTCCGCTACCATGCGAAATCGGCTACGGCAACCACACTAGGGTTTAGGAGCTCTGCCGTACTAAATTCGGGTACGCGCGGTACGATACTAGCGCCATCTTAAGACTTCAGCAGCAGTTCTGTAAATTTTCGTACATTTTAGTACGGCAGTGGCCCGAAATTGGGTGAGCTTCCGTCCTACCGTGGTAGGATAGTTGCTGCACTAGCGCTGTTTTGGCAGACAGTCTAGAATTCTCTCCGTGTACAGCAAACCAAATCTCACACACATATACATAAGAATAAAAGCTACTTCGTCCCGAACACAGTCGCATAGCTGTTTTTGTTACTAATAGTTCTATTTTCTTAGGCATTTGAATTATTCTGTTCCTAGCGTTTGATGCACTATTAAGAAATACTCCTTTAACTTCATCATAATGGTAACAAAGAGTTTCGTATAAAAACATCTGTTGTAAATTTAATAGTCTTTCAGTGATGACAAAATTATTTTACTACGTTATATACTACTTTTATTAAACTATATTTCTTATAAAAGTTAAGAAAATGTATTCCTTTCATCTCCCTGCTTTTCCTATTCTCGATTCTATTTTGAATTTCGTTCGGAGATCTTGAGAAAGATTCAATTTGAAAGAAGGAAACGAGAAACAGATAATATTGACTCATCAGCCAAGCTTTTTTTGCAAATCTGATAAATTGACATTTTTCTTCCTAGAAATTGTTACAAAAGCGAAACAAATTCCAGGGCCCTCTTCAATTAATTTTCAAAGTAACAAATACTAGTACTGCACTCAGAATAATTAGCTCGCGACTATCACTGAATCGGACAAGTGGATAAATAAAAATTGTTCGTCTAAACACGAAGTTAAAAGGCCACGCGAGCGGCATATGGGTGTGTTTACGCCATTCAGTGGATCACTCGAAAGGCCTCCGTCAAAACGACTCATCCAGTCATTAACCGCAGCTCGTCTCTTGCACCCGCAAAAAAGTGCCTTTCCCCCCTGCACACACCCGCATGGCCAAAGACAGTTAGGCGCAAAAGAAAAAGAGCGTCGAGGCCAGCCCTTCCCCGGAAACGAACTTTCTGACGTGCGCGTTCGCGCAAAAAAAGACGCGAGCCGCGCGGAAAAGCCTTTTAAAGCGCACGCGCGCCTACGCGCATTTACATGCGCATCCCTGTAACGGTGCTGCGCGCGCGTACACCCGAGAACGCTCCTTAAACAGGAATAGCTCCTTCAGGCCCCCTCTCCCCGAAGGCGCTTTTTCACCGGCGAAAAAAAGGAAATAAAAAAAAAAAGAGCGCACGCAAGCGAGTCAAGCAGAAAGAGGAAAGTTACTTTGAGGTGACGCTCGAACGGATCGGGAGTTTCTCTCTGCATAATTAAAGTCTTGCCATCTTCTCCCCTCCCGCGGCTTGCGTCGCTGCATTCGATCGTTATCAGCCGCTGCGCGCGCTTATACCCCCAAATACACGGGAAAGCTTCTTGGGGCGTGCGCGCGATTGTCACCCGTGGGATATCGAGATTTCGAGGGGGAGGTAATACCGGGACTCTCCTTAGAATCGAATTCGAATCGATTTTCCTCTTTTTTTTTTCGTTCTCGTTGGGGAAAAGTTCCCGAGCGGAGGATTCCAACGACGGCTACTGGGCGAAAACTTTTGTTCTGCAGCGGAAATTTGATGAGGCCTCGTCAATGGCCAATCAGCCCTAACTCAGTTTGCACGAACTCTCCAAAGTACAGTAACAAATTGACTGTTCAAACTCGATCGAGCATTATTTAACCGAGCGAAATAAGCTCGCGAGATTTAAGCTTCATTGGGTTAGGCAGCGGGCCTAACTCGCCGCCTAAACGCGCGGAACCGTGTACAGTAGCGATAAGTCGCTGCTATCCAAAACGGGTCTCATGCAAAATGCAGCGAAGAAGGAAGGAGCGATGCATTTTAACGGCACTGGTAATTCGCGCGCTATATTTTCTTCATTAATCAAGCGAAACACACTTTCATCGCGGCAATTAGACCTTTTTATCCGTCGACTAGCCGCGGCGAACTTTCGACCGCAAACAATCCCGGCCGTAATTGAAATTAATCTAGTCCTGAATGCAGTCGGGGCAAAAAAGGAGCGAGACAAAAGATACCGCGGGGCGCGCCCCGTACTTTATTACCGTGTACTTTATAACTCCGAGGCGACGGAAAGGCCATCATCCCGACTTGCGAGAGACCCTCCCCCCTCTCTCTCTCTCTCTCTCGCGTAAATAATCTACGCCAGAAGGGGTTACCGGAGAGAATTAAAAAAGAAAGCGAGCACGCGCCTCGGCGACGGCGGCTACGCGTCGCATTGCCGCGCATGCGAAACAATTAAAGCCCGGGGAGCCGCGCTGCTACAATGACGGGGCTAACGGTACGCGTCTGTAAAGCAGACCGTGGAGTCGGCGGCGCGCGTCAGAGAGCACCGCGGAACCGGCTGCGACGTGGGGAACATTTTTCATCCGGAGTCGGCGTGCTCTTGTCAACCGAGAGGAGACGTCCGCGGACGGAAAAGCCAGCGAATCCCGCGCACCTCTCCATAGGGGTATTTACGGTTATTTCCCCGACCGGAAGCGAAACAGACAAACAGGTGTGAGGAGAGCAGCGCGGAAGGTTAGGCGAAAAAAAAAACGGAAATAAATGAAAGGACGCGGCAAAGCGCTGGGTACGTGCGCGCTTTTGAGGACGCGTCGTGAGAGTCGCGTTTTTTCGGGATCTGACGGCAATCTTATAAATGGCGTCGTTGAATCCGGCTGGGGCACAGCAGCATTTGAATGCGACTGGCTTTTATCGCGTCGACGGCGAAACTGTGTCGGGCAGGCGCGGAATGGTCGAAATTTCGATTGATCGCTCGTTGGGAATATTTTCCGGTCGGCATCGTTTCGCTGTAGCGGGGACGTAAATGTAGGGGTTGCACGCGCAGCGATTTGGAATGCAAAATTCATTGGCTTTCGGATGGGCTTGTAAAGCAATAGGTTGATGATTAGGATTAGATAATAATGACCGGGGTGCTAATGTTCGGGGTACTGATGCGCTGAGTTCGCTCGCCGGCAACTTCAGTTATGATAATCATATAATGCATCTAGAATAGATGGATCGACATTAGCATGTGGCAGTCCTTCGGCAGATGCGCGCGCTGTACCTCTCGGGTGTCAAAGGGCTAAAAGGATTAATGCAGAGCTAAAGCGAGAAAATTAACGGGATGCTTTATGCGTTTGTGCCTCATTACGTTGATGACTAGGAAGATCTAAAACTACATTGGCTGGTGTTATTGTTATTGGCCAGGCTTTTAAACGGCAGTTACAGCGGCAAATAAATCTGAGAATAAAATGAAATCGAAAATAAGCGAGAGCCGCGCTACCGGTAGTTATACGCGAAATAAAAAAAGAATCCAGTAAATAAAGAGTGAATTCGCTGAGCGAGCTTCGCCGGCTATGTATGTTGTAACTGACAAAACGAGATTCAGCCGACTGAATATGGTCAATTAATCGTCCGCCATTTGTGGTCCATTGTCGATTTGATAAGAACGGCTCGGTAACGGAAAATGACGCTGATCCAATAATCTGCCGGCAAGCTTGCCAATTCAATGTTAAGAGCTTATACTCTCTCCAGTATTCATCGAATAAATATTGTCCATGCCTAATCGATAACTTGGAAATGCAATTTTGGCTCCTTCCATTAAGTTTCGATTTATTGATATTTCAAGGCAGGCAGCTTTATTCAAATGTCGAATGATTATAACTTCTCTTAAATGTCTCTTAGATCGTTCAGACCAAATATAATAATTGTCGGTAGCATGTCATTATCATACTGATCTAAATGTTCACTTATCATCTATAACTAAGAAAAAGAATAAAAAAATTCTTCTCTTGATGGATAATTGTATATGGGTGGTTTTCGGAAAATATTAACTTTTACAACGCTAGGCAATAATTACAAAGTATTTTCAAATTACATATTGCAACGAATTAATAAATTTTAATCTCCCTGAATATCCCTTAGCAATTTATTATTATTTTATATGCCTGTATTTACATACTGTATTTTAATAACTCCTCTTTAATGCTAAAGTTTATTGAGTATGATATAAGAAATAGAAAAAAATGAGTACTCTGTTATTTATGTAAACTCTGTATGACCCGAGAAAACAATTAAGTAGCCATACATCGATAAAATGCTCTTATTTATATTTTTATTAATATTTATATGTTTTAGACACCGAAAAGTGCATATTTTAATTTTTACAAAACTTTTGCAAACACTTTTGATCTTCGCAGATTTCTGAATAAAAAAAATTTCGTTTTATCCAAAACTCACCCATATACTTATAATTTGATTTAGGCTTTAAATTTTTCGGAGCTTTTATGGGCTTTATTATTATGCATCATCATTTTTGCGGCGAGCAGAATGTTAAATTTAAGGCGCGATGCGAAGGTCGAATAAACAGGAGGGCAACTGACGCATTATCTGGCCATCCGGTAGACTGATATAAACCATAGAGTATCGACTCGAAAATGTTAGAGCACATAACAGGCTGTGGCGGTCGGGCAGGCTAGGAGCAGGGCCTCGCCGCTCGGAGGGGAAGCTCTGTCATTTGTATCGAGCCGGCAGCGTAGTGCGCACATTTCTTCGTACATGGGCATTTTCCCACCCTCAGGATCGTGTCGTGAACGTGCGCAATGGGGCTTAACTCTGAAACAACGAGCAATCTGTCCTCCTCTCCCACCACCTCTCCCTCCAACCCCCTCACCACCCCAATCCCCTCCGGCGCGCATCCCACGTCCGTTCATTCTTCTTCCTCTCTTGGCGTGCAGATATCCGGCGCGCTCTTTTCCTACCGGCGTTTGCGCGCTTGTTCCTGCGGTGCTCCTCGCCTAAGCCTGCTTCCTTTTTCTTTTTCATACTCCTTTTTCGAGCCTCTCCCTCTCCTCCTCGTAAACCCGCGCGAAATTATCTTTTATCTTCGAATTAACTGGAGGCTTGGGATTAGCCGAGAAAATTATATTTGACAAGCGTACTTCTCGGGTCCCGACACTCTTCCGTCTCTCCTTTTCTCCGCATGCTTTATTTACCGAGCGGCGGGGCCATTTTTCTTCGTAAAAGGCGAGGAAAACCACGGAGGGTGTGCGGGGAGACTTTTCGGCTGCACACGCGTCGCGACGTAATTGCAGAATGCGAGGCCCATTACGGATTGATTGGATCGTTCTGACCGTGCGCAGCTTGAATGAAGCCATAACGTAATAACGCAAAATTGGGTCCTAAAGCGAGCTCTTTTATCTCGCGAGCCCCTGAAAACTACTTTCATGCTAATATTATGTTTTAGCCGTACGTAAAATTCGCGTATTTACATAATGCCTTTACATAATTCCAGCGGAGAGCGAGCATTTACAAGTGGGATCGTGACCGCGCTACTGGCGCAAAGTGAAAACGAACCCCTTCCACCTCATTATTATTAAAAAAGAAGGAAAAGAAGAAGGAGGGGGAAAAATGAGCCGAAAGGAGAGTTGTTGCGAATCCACGTGCGCGTAAAAAAAAATTGAAATCTCGCAAGTGCAGGGGGCTGCAAGCCGGCTAGGGTGAAAAAATCGCGCACGTTTTGTGAGAGCGAGTGGGAGCGCACGAAAGAGAGAGAGAGAGAGGAGGTGGCGTCGTTGGCTGGTAGCTAAGGGGCGCCCGGATGGTGTCCGTGCCTGGGCAAGCGCCTCCCGAGGCTCGGGGGCGCGCGTTGCCTCTCCTCTCTCTCTCGCTCGCTCGCTCCGCGAATCAATAGTGCGTAGTCGCTCTCTGCGCTTTCGCGAGCGCAGCGCCAGGCGGGGAGCGGCCCCCGTGCGGCTCCGCCACTACTCCAGGAGTCGACGCGGACGCGCAACCCGCGACATACACTGCACGCGCCTACTTCCTGGATCAACGTCCGAAATGCTTCAAATTCATTTGGCACTCTCGTGGGACCCTCTTTGAACTCGCGAGGAAATCGACACATCGCCGCGAATTCAACGAATGGATTAATTTGACGAACGGAAATGGGTCCGGCTTTGAAAGAGTATCGCGTAGATTTAGGGCTGTTACAAAGGGGATGCAGTTTAATACGTCAAAACGATGTTACTAGGGGCTTATGAAAATCGATTAGAGCACGTTTATATGGCGACAGCAGCTTAAACGAGGCTGCAAATTCTTTTTTTAAGTTTCGACATTTTGCGACAGCGACTGTCGATGACTGCTAGGGACGCGGGCATATTTTTTCAAGACGCATACATTTTTCTGACGTCTTGTCGACCTGGTTTTGTCGATCGCGTCGCGGATATGTCACGCTAAAAATCATGTACTCTTAACGCACTGTGCGTTTTTCTTTTTTCTTTTAAGTAAACAATTGCTGCAAGAGCGAGAGTTGCGTGGTATTTTCACAATAGCCGTGTATACCGGCGGGTCGCGGTTGGTAATTTTCGCTTAAATAAAGCACATCTCATCAGCGGCTCGGACGAGCTTTATGTAAAGCAGGAACGAATTTTTTTTTCTTTTGCACCGGCAGATCGATATATTTTATATTCCAATTCTATCGCATTATACGTCGCGCGCAACGTGGCTGAAAAGGTTAGGCGCACGCGCGCACGCACAGAGCCCCCCGACATCCTCTTTGCATAGGATTATCCGATTACGCGTGTTTTACACGCTGGGACTCGCGAAAATCCGTAAACGCATTTTAACCGTATTATTTCATACGAAATTCCCTTTCGGCTCGCGTCAAAGCGACCGATGTTTACAGCTCGCTTCGATATTTTTTCCAAAGCCTCCCTTTTGTCCTCCGCGCCCATCGTCAAAAAGGAAAATCAATAGCAGGACGTGCACGTCGCTCATTTGTTTTTTGCGCGTCGCAAAAAAATATACTCTATTTTTTCTGCGTAGTCTACAACGACCGTAGCTGTAGGCTTGAGCGGGAGGCCGTGGGGGAGTGATGGAAGGGGAACGAGCTATCGGGGACTTTTCAGGTTTCGAATTGCGAAGGGGTTGCACGCAGAAAGAGCGAGCTCGGCAGATTAGGAAATTAGAGTTCGAGAGCCTCGGGCTTCCTTTATGCGCCCCTGGGGCTGATCGTGCGGATTTCCCTTCCCGCTCTACCTTCTCCGGTGGTTCTTTTTTTCCCCTTCTTTCGAGCACGGATTTTTTTTCACGCGCTCGACGATATCGGTTACATCGGCGACGCGGCGTGCTAAATTAAATCTCGCGTGTTTAAGCGCCAGAGCCGGTCGCGAGGGTCGTGTGGAGAGGAAATTCAAATGCGTTGCTTATGGTAATGGGCCTCGCGTTTTCTGTTACAAGTCATATTCGTTTACGCTACGTAATCGAAATGTATTTTTTTTATTTTAATCGGGGGAGTTTCTTTTAAAATGAAAGAGAATTGCGACGCGGTCTTTTACGGCAAAAAAAAATGATTTTCTTGATAATAAACTTACTTGAAATACAAAAGGTGAATTAAGGTAAAGTAAACAGAAAAGGTTCATCCATAAAGAATAAAACTGCAGTTGCTGAGAAGATGATGCGCGCCTCGAAGACGCTAATTAAAAAGGAAAATTGTCTTGCTAACTTTTCGCCTCGAAAGTTTCCTCGATTCGTGAATATTCTTGGAATTTCTAATGCAACCCTCCTCGTAATATAACCATTTATTAACACCAAATCAAATTGTAATTAATATTTAATCGGATTAAATAAATTCCACTAATTTAGTGAAATACTCTTTTCTTCTTTTTATAACTTAATTAGTAGGACACTGACTAAAAATTAGAGATTATTGATATTGAATTAACAAACATAAAGTGCCCCTATTCTGAAAATAATTTATTTGAATTTCATTTAAAGAAGAACAAAAATGGAGCTGCTAATTACTCGAGTCTCGCGAGAAAGCCAATGCACACATTGAATTCAGTTATAATTAGCCGTAGGAAGCTCCAACTTGCACTCGCGTCACTCTCGAGTGGAACTCAAAGGAGGCGGGAGTGCGCGCGCTTATGGAAACCTGTCAGCGAGCGCGCGCCAATCGAGATCTTTGTTGGGGCGTCGAGTGCGCGATTATTCGGCAATAAAAGAAAGCTCTCGCAACGATATCAAGAAGACTCCCACCCCACCCACCTCCACCCCCTCTGCGCCCTCAGTCGGCCCGTAAATCTTTGCCGTTCCTCGCGGAGCGGCGCGCACGCAGCGCGTTTTTCACTTTTACGATATCGAAATTTATGCCGGGGCACCTTAGCGCCGACGTTTATCGGGGCCACGGGCAAACGGCGAAAAGCCCAAAGCAGCCGTAAACGATTTTATACATTTATTTAATAACTCGCAGCGAGCGGGCCCGAGTCGTTATGTGCGCGCCGAGCAAGCGCCGCGCGAACGATAAGCGATACGCTCGCCACGTCGCGCTCGTTTGTCTGCGACACGCGGACAGCTGTTACTACTGCGCGAGAGGACCCTCTCTTTTTTGTTTTTAATGGTGTCTTCTTCTCTTTCGCTCACATCTTTACTTATTTTTTTATTTCTCCCAAACTGCCGTCGTGCCTTCTAGTCGACTCTCGGTGGCACGTTTTCATGCTATTGTATACGCGCGTTTATCGTAATGAATATAAATTTGGACATTAAGGAAGTATCGCGGGTCTTTCGAGGGTGTATTTTATGGAATACGAGGTTGCTTGAAAAGTTCTTGCGGCGTAAGGGTTTCCCGTTAGTGCGGCTTGACATGAAAAGTAATCCGTGGATAAAAAGGTAGGAATAAAATAAAAAACTTTTTGCTCTGCAAATGTGTGCTTTAAAAAAAAAAAAGAAGAAAACTTTGTGTACCCTCGCGTCCTCTGTCTCCTTTAAGCCTCGCACTAAATTTTTTTTTATCAAGTTTGTTTAGGAGTGTAGTACGGTTTTCATTCATTTTTTTTTATTTTAATTTGTTAGAATCTTAGAATGCGCAGAAAAATATAAATTTTACGAATTTTTTAAATGCATACGCTCTATGATTAAAGTTTAAAAATTTTCTTTGCAGAAAAGAAAATTATATTGCGAAAGTTAAAAACTGACAATCCCTCTTGATGTTTCAAGCTTAAATATTTTTTTTAATGAGTCGTAAAGTAAAACTGTAATTTGTTCTCATTCCTATGCATTGCTCGTAAAAAAAACGTATCCGTCTATCGCTGGAGGAAAAATCTTTCGATTTCTGTTCGACAAGAGAAAGAGAAGATTTTACGGTCACGAGCTTATCAAGATAACGAAAATTCCGATTTAATTCAGTTACCCCCGGAGAATTTCCAGGGCGAGGCAGAAAGCTCCCAGTCGATTCGACAAAGGTTCTCCTCTATACACTCGACAAAAAAAAGCGGACGTAAGACGCGTTAAGTCGACGCGGCCTCGTAAAATTCGGCGCCTCGGAGGCGAAAATTCGCGAGGGGGCCGAAAAGAGTAAATTTCAAGGTTAGTAGCGTAGTCGACGTTTCCGGCGCGCACCCGGACGAGGGAAAAGGGAGAGACGAGGAGATCGGAATCACGACGGGCCAAGTGACAAAGGAGGTAAATAATTACTTCCTACCGCGACTCTCCATAAATCCCACCCCCTCCCGGTACGCCTCTCCTTTGCACTCGTCGCCGGCAGCCGCGGAATTCTTTCTTCCCGGGGAAAAGGCACGAGGGAGCTCCCGTCGTGGCTCGATTGATGCGACGCGCTTCTGCCTGTTCCTCTTTTTTTTTTTATTCTCTACCAGGATTGAGTCCCCGTTAATGTGTCGCGCAAGTCAAGAGACGACGTTTTATTTAATATTTTGAGCCTCTTCCTCTGCAAGGTATTCCTTTTTTTGCACGGCACATTTGAAGTGACTATTCTGGCGGTTTCGAGAAGCTTTAAAATCTGCTCGGAATTAGTTTTAATGTATTTATACATTCCCTTCTTTCTCTGAATTATTTATCTGAAGAATGAAGTGTATTTCGTCGAATTGACGCTGATTTATTAAACCTGTCATACTGATATTGACACTTTTCAGCTGCATTGACGTTTATTCAAGAAATTATTAAATCACGATATTCATATATGTGTACCCATCTCAGTGTTTCAATTGCACCTGTCATAAAGCAAAACTTGAAACAGTGTAACGCAAATAAAGTGTAATTACACTGTTAGTGGAGCAGTTGTCAAGAATTTTAGTATTTGTTGTAGTTATAGAAATAGCAAGTGTGTGTGTATCTAGATATTAAGGATCTTATACGATCTCATAGTGACCGCCAATGTCGTCCTCCGTACATGGAGAGAAATGTTATAGTAAAAATTACTATGATCCGTAGGAACAGTGGGATATACTCAATTTATGAAAATTTTTACTATAAAAAATACTAAAAATTCCTATGTACATAGTAATTTCTACTATATAAACAGCAATTTTTGCTATGTAGATAGGAATTTTTAGTATGTTTTATAGTAAAAATCGTCATAGGTCGAGTGTGTCCCATTGTTCCTACAGAATATAGTAATTTTTCTATAACATTTCTCTCCGTGTAGTCAACCGGTTGTATGATGATACGTCAGTGAAGACGCCTAACTTAATTTCTCCTCGCTGCTGTTGTGCGGATCACACGGCACTCCACTCATGTACTATTAATTAATAAACTCTTATTCTTCACTAATTCGATGTAAGAGAAAATTTAATCACCTTTTTATTTTAACGCGTTCTTCCATTGTCGCAGTAAGAAATTTCTAAGGTAGTGCGGTAAATTTAAAAATTCTCGAAAATCAGGACCGAGCCAAGGTTGCGCGGAGCGATGAATTTCCTTTTAGCCTTAGATGAGAGTATAAATATGACGCCGCTATCGGCGCTGCGCGGAAAGACTCGCACATTATTTACGCCGTCGTCAAAATTCATCTCCGAAAGGAAAGGGCGAGAGCGCAACGCGCGCAACGCTCCCTCAATTCCGTGCGTAAATTAAACGTAAACTCGAACTCGCGTAACGGGCGCGCCGGGGCTAATCTTAACGCCCGTCGTGTCGCGCTCGGGCGCATCCATAAAACCCGCGGGAAAACAGACGGCCCTCTCGGAGGCCGCCGCCGCCGCTTATCGACCTCTCCTCGCGTGTACACAACCGCCGCAGCAGCTTCTTCTTCTCCGTGACTTCCGTTATCGGTCGCTTCGCCGTCTTTCCCCCCGGCCCTTCTTTCCTTCTCTCGCTCTCCCCACGCACTTTATTTCCCCCGGCTTCTCTCAATTTATTTGCGCGCTTCCCTCATTACCGAGGTCCCCTTTTATTGCATTCCTATATCCGACACCCCATCCCACCGCCCTCCCGTGCTCGGCGTCCTTTTTTAAGCCTATCTGCATCCGGGCGGAGGCTTCGGTTTAATCGATCCCCCTTGCTTTTATATTCAGCCGTGGAGGTTATCGCACTGTACTCGGCTTTCTTCGTTTTGTCTACGAACGCGCGACCTTTTAATTCGTCCACCCTCACCTTGCAACTTTCAGTTGGACGGTCACGCGATTTATTAAGTTATTTTTTTAGCTGACCGTAGTATGGAAACTAATTTTTCCTTCTCTTTTTTGTTACAGGTGAGTTGGAGATAAAATCTTATTTTTTATTTTGTTGGAAGAATGGGTAAGTTGTTCCTTCAATTTTGTGCTTTCTCGTAGAGAAAGCTTTACTTATCGAACGACGAGAAGCAGGTATATTAATAGGGTACTACAGCTAATATTGACATTGCCGCATATTTCATTACATTTTATTAAATTTTTCATCGTGTCGTTTCATATTTTAATTCTAAGGAAATATTTTTAATATTACTTTAGTTAACGTGAATAACAAACATCTAAGAGATTTAGCGACGAGAGAAAAATGCTAGAGCTTGGCTTGTATAGTAATATGTATATTTAAGTAAATCTGACACATTCTTAAGGGGGTGGATCTGTAGCCTTAAGGGTGTGCTCATACCTAATCTACTTTATAATTATATTTTGTAAATTACAATATTTAAAAATACGAGTTATAACGAAGAATACAAACACAATAAATAACACACGAAATTTGCAGTCCGTAGTATAAGGCATTAGACATTTAAACATAAAAATTGCATTTGGTAATGTCACAGACAAACTTTTAAAAGTTTAATAAAAGTTTAATCAGTACGTCGCAAATCTAAAGCGATATTGCAGGTTTATATTAATATGACTAGACGAAATGACTACATAAAATATGATAGTACAATAAATAAAACACTCTGGTACACGCCATTCACGCTTACACGCAGAGAAAAGTCTAGATAAATGTTACTATACATTTTAGTAAAAATTTTTATTTGTCAAGTCTGTCCCTGCGTTACAAAATGGTATAGTAATTTTTACTAGACTTTTCTCTCCGTGTATAAATTACATTCACTCTTATAGATAAAAATGTATATGAGACGACGCAGTAATAAATTAACAGATAAATAAATAAATAATAATTTGAATAGAATAATCTCAGAGATAAGACAATAAGAACGACGACATTAAAAATCATCACGGTGAACCCCTGCATATTTGATAAAGAAAAACTAAATCTTAGACGGTAAAGTAGACCACCAGCAGCAAGACCGCCGCCGCCGCCGACGTTAACCCCAAGCGCATGCGAGACACACCCTTGCGAAAAAAAGCGCATTGTGCTTCGAGAGTTCGGCTTTAGAGGCTCGGAGCGGTCGAGGGGAGGGGTAGGAGCGCGCGCACACAGTATGCCGGGAACGCAAAACACCCTTTGCCGAGCCTCGCCCCCTCAAGCTCGCCGTTGCAAGTGTTGTGTGTGTGCCCCCCGAGGTCCGGCGAATACTTCGGGGCCTCGCAGCCACGGAATTCTTTCTGGGCGGCAATTTCGGAGAGGCGCAGTCTCTCTCTCCCCGGGCACGTGTCCTCGTGCTCCTCCACCGCTCCTTGATTTTTCCATCAAGGAGCCGGGGTGTGGCCTTTTTTCCGCGATGTAGTGTCGCCGTCCGTGCAAATTAGTTTTTTGCGCCGGGGCAAACAAGCCGCGGCGGCGAGGAACTTCTTCAGTGGCTCCGGTGTATGAAAAGTTAATCCCACTTTAGCTCCGCTCGAACGCAGTACTTTTTCATAATCCATCAGCGGGGGAGTGACCAGATTGCCGGGTGTAATTGATCGATGCCCCCGGGCGAGTAGCGAAATGCGCTTTTAGGTGTATATACCACTGGCGACGGGACCCTTCTTCCTCTGTCTTTATTTTTTGCCCGTTAATTACGCGTAGAATCGAATGTTTTTGTCTTATCCATCAATATAAACAATTCAAACGCAACTCTCAGGAGGCAGGACATTTTGATCGATCGGCGTGATTAAAGCTCGTCGCAGGAGATTCACTTGGAGTTCGCGTATTTTCGATTCACACGGCATCTTCTCGCGAAGACGATTGTAATGTGATAAGTATTTCATCGACGTATCGCAAGATACCGAAATTAATTCGGCCGCGGAGTTTCAATTACTTTAATCGAGCGTATTTTCATGCGCGCGCGATCCCTCGATGCATTTCGGCCGCTTTATAACTTCAATTTCGCCTTTTGCGCCGCGTCATGGGAAAAAGATTGATAACATTCAATGCCTCAGCGGCGGCCTTTGCAATTTGCCGGCTTAATCAAACGCGATCGATAAATTCAGATTGGGCGTAATATCGCTCACTGCGCAGGCATGATTATTAAAAAAAAAGCAAGGCTAGTGTACAGCGGAGGCCGTGTGTAAAAGCAACCGGCGCCGGTTATAACGGCGTCGAACTTTTGCGCGAGGCCAAAGTTTTACGAGACCGCGAGAGACGGAGATCATCCCATTACTTTTATTGACCGATATTCTGCGACGCGCAGATGTCGACGCTCGTTACACGCGGCGAAGCCAATCGCGGACTTCGGCTTACGAGGGGTACCTCGGAGGAAAAAAAAGTAGGGGGAGTATGTAAATCAAATCCGGGGATTACGCGCCGCGACTCTGCTGCCGTTATTAGCGGAGTGGACGTCGTCGCCGCGCAACAGCTTCGATCGGGCGAAGTAATTTTTTTTTTTTTTAGACTTCCCATACCTCTGCCGCCAGTTCTCTTTTATCCACGACTTTTCTCTGCGAAGACTCGTTTCTATTTTTTTCTCTTTTCCGTTCCTTGCGGCGCCCCTTTTATTCTTGTTCAATCTCGTTACGCTCTTACCCGAGTATTATTTCCCCGGCCCGTTTCGCGCTCTATTTTGCCGCGTTCCGTTAATCTTTCTAGCTTTCTTAATAATCTCTTTTTCGTCTTTTTGCGCCCGGCGCGTGTACTACTAGCATTGCTGACTGTAATCTGCGGAGGCGGCGCGCGCGCGCCTCTCTTTTCTTTCTCTTTTTTTCTTTTTTTTTCTTGTTTTTCCACGTCTCTTTTCACGGAGCAGCTCTCACCTTTCTACGGCCGTCGCTATCCCTTATTTCGCAGCTAAGACTTTTATGTGGGAAATTCCGTCGACTGCGGCGAAACTGAAACGTCTATTTGGCGTTTATTGAAAAATTCGACTGTATATTTCTTTTGAATCGAATCTTCGTGCCGATAGATCATGCGCCTTTCAAATGCCTCCTTTTTTTTACGAGAAATGTTGATAGAAAAAAATCTTTGACGCTATTCATACTGTTTATTAAATTGAGCGAGAAGAGCGAGAAGCCTTTTTCCTCCTCGGCATCCCGGCGAAACGCGAGAACAATGAACTGGAAAGTTTGTTTACGTCTGCGCGAGGAAACAACCGTATTTTCGAATATCACCTTATTTCCCGTCACTCCGAGCGTTACGCCTCACGCTCCGAGGAAATTTCAGTAATTTTCTCCCGGGCAAGCGAATCACAACAGCGCGGAAGCGTTCGATACTTTTTACCGGGCAACTGCAGCATCGGTTAAAAAAAATCCGTCGCATCTTTCAAAAGCGCGCGTGGAAAAAAGTCGCCACAAATCGCGCAAATACGCTTGCAGGCCGCGTATCCGCACATCAGCCTCCCGACCGCAGCGGCCGCACGTCTCCAAACGTGCAAACAGCACGCGAGGGCACGGTGGAGGGAGATAGAGTGCAGCCAGATAGAATCGCTCGTAGGGGTTGAGAGAGGGGGGATTGGCCAGGCAGAGACAGACAGAGTCGTCGCCCTCGGCGGCCCATTGATAAGCGGCCGAGGGGGCGTGGGATGATCCTTCTGTTTTAATAACGTCTGGCACACTGCCCTGCTAATGTCCCGCGGACCTTATCGCCCCGCGCTCCGTCGCCTGTTTGTCTTTGTCTCGCCTCGAGAAGGCGAGGGGAAGAGGGGACGGCCGTCTTATTCAGTGGGATCTCGCGGCTCCTCGGGCTTTTCGCGCTCGCGCCCACTTCTCGACAATTAACTCGTTCCGTCTCCCGCCGATTTGTTTGTTCGAGGAGACACTGCCGGAATTAGCCCATTGAGTCCGACGACGACTGCCGGGCGCCAGATAATTCGTCGCCTCGCGCCACTCTCGCGAGAGGACTTCTTTTGTTGGCCAGCTGGGAATTGTTTATTTAGTTCGCCTACGGATTTTCCAGCGATCCGGCGATCTTTCGACTTAATTATTTTATTGTTTCACGCTTATCTTGGTCCTTTTTTAATTTTACTCTTTTTTACATTGAGAGAAAAATTTGTTAATTTTAAGCAAACGTTTATATCAAAAGTACTTGTTAAATATTTTATTGAGTCAAAAAATTAGTTTTTTGAAACTATTAAATTTATTTAGAAACAAATAAATTCATTTAGTTTTAATGAAACTATCGCTTGATTCAAAGAAATATTTAATAAGTACTATTGAAGTAAATCATTTCCATTAACAATTTTTTTTTCAGTATAGCTTAGAATTATTCCGACTAGAAAATGAAATTAGTATTCACTAATGTCTAAGAATGTATACGTATTTGTGCTGTTAAAGAGGAAACGTTAAAAGTGGAGTAATTAATTTCTATTTTTAAATTATACATGAATTTTTTATTTCCATATTTCCGATAATTAAATGTGTCCCCCTCGTTTCTATTTCGACTAAAATTAAACTGACCAGTCGAACTGGATCTATACTAATTCTTCTTTCAAATGATATATTTCGCTTGCCCGGTTTTTAATTAAATTCCTCTTCGTTAATTCATAAATTTAGTTTAACTCCTCCTTCTCCGAAATTTGACCGCGCAGTAAAAAATTACTCATAATATTGCTATATATTTAGTTTGATGTTGTTTTATACAACCTATATTTGTCAATTATCCATAACTTGTCAACTATGTAAATCTGAAAATGTGAAATTCCCTTGGAAAAAGTTAATAGTGACCCTTGATACGAGAAAAGCCGTTAACATGAGTAAACGATTTTTCACATAAAATTTGTTACTATTCACATTTTCCAAATGAATTCCATATTTCTAGATTTAGAGAGAACATCGTTTTGGTTATTTACGTGAATAAGCTTTCTTATTAATAGATTCATTTTCTTATTAATAGTGTTAAACTTTGTTACTATTCACATTTTCCAAATGAATTCCACATTTCCAGATAGAACATCCTTTTGGCTATTTACGTGAATAAACTTTCTTATTAATAGATTCATTTTTTCATTAATAGTGTATTATTTAATTATGCGTTATCGATACAATATAGAACACATAATTTAAAAAAGGTAATTTATATTTAATTGAATCTATTAAAATCGTTTAAATATGCGTGCAAAAATAAGCATTGTTTTAATCTGGGTAAAACAATATTGATGCTACTGAAATAAAATTTAAAAACACAAAAATACTAAGCATTTGCCATTTTTTAGCGTGCGAACCCTCGTTTTCATATTCCATAGAACTTAGCGTGCACAAAAATAAAAGGAAATACGTGCGAGTCCCAAGTCTGTCTTCCAATAGAAAGGGAACAAAAAAACACAAGCGGGACGAAACATCAGGCAGCAGAACAAAAGATCGGGGGCGAGGCTCGGTGAGAGCGATCGCTCAGCGGCAAAACACAGTTTTCGCCCCGCGCGAGAACACAAGACAGAACGCGCGCCTCCCCCATTGCGCACGCGGAGTAATGCCCGCCCTGTTGGCGCATTACGCGCGCCCACCGAGCTTCGGCCGACTGCGGCGTTGCGCGAAACAAAATCACGAGCGCACAATGAGACTTTCAACGGGTGCCCGCGGTCGCTCCTCCCTGGCGAGGGGTCGTCGGAAAAAAGGCCGCGGAACGCTTGCCTCCCGGGACAAGCGGGACTGCCGCTGTTACGCGAGGGAGAGAACATTTTCGATGGTTAATGAGGTCGGCCGAATCGATCGGTCTCCAAGAGAGGCGAACGAATTTAAACTCAGAAACACTGCCCGAACTTCTCGTCGCTCGCTTTTCGCGTAATTCCACAATTATCGAGTGGATTAATGTTTTAATCTTACGAGAATGTCGACGTTTTTTTATTGGATAAGCGAGTTCATCTGCGAAGTTCATGGCAAATTTTCCCGTCGCGCTTTGTTCCAGTGAACATAATTAATCCGGAAAATTGAAGCGCGTAATCGCATTGAGCCATTATCATCAAAATCAATAAAAATTTCGGCGATAAACGTGTGTCGCTGCGGACGGTAGCTATCGACCGGTGGTCGATAAACGAATGGAATATGAATGTTCGTAAGAAGTCGATGGAAGCGAGAGAAGCCCGTGCCCTCGGCGTCTTTCCGCGCGAAGAGAAAGGGTACCTAACGCGGGAATTACACATATCGGCGGTCGGCGGATTGGCTCGGAAACTCGATGGAAACCTTTCTCTTGTTCCTTTTCATCGATAAGCCATCAGCCTGAATCCTGACCTCCCATGCACACTCACGCCGTCTCTCCCTTTTCCCGCTGCTCCACATCTATCGCCTCGTCGGCTGGTCCGTCTCGTCGTTATATTCTAATAACGTCTGGCAGGCTGCCACGCCGACTTCTTAGTGAGCGGCCGCGCGTATCACCCCTTGCCTTTTCTTTTTCGCGGGGAATGGAGCGACGACGTGTGAGCGTCGCTTGGGGTCTTCCCAACACTTGTGAATGCTTCTCGTCTCCGCGCGCTTGCTTTATCAATTATTTGGAAAATAGTATTGGCTTTCACCGTCTTTCGAAACCAATCGATGTATACGCTTTCGGGCATTTGTGGGTAATCCAGTTTCGCGAAAGTGCGCTATTATTTTTAGCTAAACCTACTCTTTATTGTTCGCGGCGAAAGCGTCAAGTGGTTTTGATAAATTATCTGTTGCAATTTTTCATCTTGGTATAAAAATGGCAGTGTGATTTACGCTGCTTTCTTAGAGGAGCTTGTACTTATACCTTTGAAAAAAGTACTAGGAATTGTTCGTTTAAGTAAAAAACAATCCTTTACGTGAAAGAGATTCTATCGGTTTGAAAAGTTATAGTCAATCTACATTATGCTGACTTTATAAATTATTGAAACTGCTACGTTAAAAAATTGTTTTTATTGTAGCTATGCAAATTTCGCATTCTTCATCGCTGGTACTCGTTTGTTACTCATGTTGTTAAAACACAATTCATTCCACGCACTGTCGTGACTCAGAGGCCTATTTGCTACATATCTTCATGATTTCTTCTTTTTTACTTCGCATTTCCTATGTACCTTAAGTCTTAATATTAAATCCTACACAGAGAGAAATAGTACAACAGTCTTTCAAATAAAATTACGATTTTTTTTCTACCAAAGACGTTGCTCAACTCTACTAAGAATCCAAAATGTATAATCCAACTATTCTGCCAAAGTGCCGACAATCAATTTGTAAACCAAATGTTACACACGTACAATATTTAACTGCGTTTGTACATCCATATGCATTTTTTAAAATTTATCTGCAGCATGAAGGTAACGTTACATCGACTATTTTCATTTCACAAATGAAAAAAAAAACAAGACACGTACGAAATAAACAATCGTAAACAAAGTGCCCACTTGGGCGTAAAACGAACTAATTAAAAAGTTCACGGCATGCGTGTGGTTAAAGCGAAAAATTATTTACCGGTATACATACTAAGAGATTCGATCATTGTTACAGCTCTTGGCGCGCGTAGGCTATCGCATTATTGTCAGGCCAGGCGAGTTAGCTCACTTAATAATCGAGCGTGCAAGGCGCACTTTGCAGAGACACGCAATATTCCGGCAAGCGAACGCGTGGCAGCCGAAGGATAATCCCGCGATTTATATAATTTATGCCTCTGCCGGGCGCATTACCGCCCGCGCCGAGATTTAAATGCGCGCGACGCTGGCGAGGATGATTTGTGTGACTGCCGCGCGCTTTATATTCTCCACCCCCTCCCCTCGAGCTCGCGTAGCTCTACGTTGTAAAGACGTTAGCGTTGGCTCGCTCCTTTTTTTCTGTGACTCTCTCTCATTTTCTCTCTCGCGTACTCCCCGAGTTTAATGGACTTAATTGTTACACCTGTTCACGGTCGCCCGCGAGTAACAGGTTTTATAAAATGGACGCGCCGAAACCGCGCCGCTTGGGGGAAGCTCCTCTTTTTTAGTGGGATTCGCTCTCGCGCCGTGAGAAAGTTGGAAAAACGAGCCGCCGGCCGTATAATTGTCTCGGTCGTGTACCGAGAAGCCAGCGGCTCTTACGTGCGCCCAAGGCTGAGGAGTGAATTAAGATATTGCGCGCGAAAAGTCTGGTGTCATCGTAAATATTTTTGTTAAAGATCTCGTTTATTTTTTCTCTCGATTTTTTCGTAACTAAAACAGGCGTGTAATTCATGCGTCTGTTTTAAGTATCTTAAATTTTTATCTTTTGAGTAGAAAAAAAAGAAGAAACAAAGGGGAATTTTTGGGGGCAATGTCAAGGGGACTATGTGGTTCGGGGCGAGAGAAAAACCAATCCATCGGTGCGAGGATATTAAAAGTTACACAATCTTTTGTTAGGGGAGAGGATGCGAAGGAGGGGGGAAGAATCGGCCAAAAGTATTCCAATAAAGGAAAAGCAAAAAAAGTTCGTGTATCTCTCAAAGCGAGAAAGCGTAAGTAAGGCATTTCGCCCTTCCACAAATGTTGCCCGTCGACGTGAAGAAAGAAGCCCGGCGTCAGTCGCGCAGGAATCGAAAAATCAAATTTCTCCGAGTTTGCCACTGACGTCTCGCAAATTAAGATTTTTTTTACCCGCAGCCTATCCCATGGCGTTTGACACATTTTTTTGGTATCACGCAACTCCACCTGTCCCTTCTTCTTATCATCGTTTTCAAGAGAAATTTCGCCGAAAAAATTCTGGGGTGCGTCGCGTGTCAACGTCAGATAAACCAGAGATTTTCGAATTTACTTTTTTCACTTTCTATAAATATTTCTTCAATGCGGTTGATTTTTATAATGTTGTCGATAAAAATGTTATACCTCTTGCAAGATTTTCTCGTTCTTATCACTTTACAGCTACGTCACGTATGAAAGAAAATCTCGTTTAAATGCTCATTTTAAAACTTTCGCTCAGCTGAGAATAAAAGTGAATTGCGCAATTCCGAGTTTATTTTGAAGAAAAATCAATTTGGTGAAAAAAGAAAATATCGATATATCAATATAATCATCTTCAATTTCTCTCAGACTTCTGTCTCAGTGGGGCGAAAAATGGCTTTGAAAATGACTGCAGCGGTCAATTTTATTTTTACGCTTTCCCGAACTTTTCCTTGCTCCGCAATAAGAACTTCAAATTACGCTTAACTAAATTATCTTTAAACCGGGTAGCGAATGAGCGACATTCGCTATCTGCTAAAGAGAGAAGTAAGTCCATTAGTATTTTCATCGAGTTTCGTTTTAATAATTTTAATTTAATTACTCCCAATAGAAAAATCGCTTATGTAAATTCGCTGAGGTTAATCAAATTAAAAGGAATTCAGCATACTCGGCTCTAACTGCTTGCTTCTTTTTTTATGAAAATCTCGCGTCATCCAACCCACTCGAGAGCTCGCGGAGTCGCGTTTGAACCATTGAGCGTCGTACGAAATTAACGCACCGCACAAAGAGAGCTCCCCTCGACCGAGCGCGGTGCCCTTTTAAAAATAGAAACACTGCGAAAATTCCATCTTTTAACGTCGTCCCGCAAACCAGCACACGAAATCTCCACGCGGGTGTTCCTCCCGTGCGTCCCACGCCCGGGAGCACGTAATCCCGGCCAAAATGATGGCGTGTCGCGGTTCATCTCGGGGCGAAAAACTAATTTTCCCTTTTTCCGGGGCGCGTGCGCGCCATCCCGACCCTCCGTCCACCGCCGCCCTTCTGAAAAGAACACGGAAAATATCCCGAGGGACTCGTGAGCCGGCGAGTTTAGTGAATGATTCAGCGAGCCCAGCCGCAGCGCGCCTCCCCCGCCGAGGCCTGGAGAAGGGGGAGCCCTCTCTGGACCCGACGGCCTTGAAAAAAAAGGTGGGGACGAGACGCGAAAATTACTTCTGTCGAGACGTATGTTTACGGACGCTCGAAGTTGCGTCTCTGCACGTGACGTCGCCGCGCCCGTTTCTTTGATGATTCGCTTGGCCGCGAAGACGCTTTTGCGCCCGAATATCGCCCCGGCTCCCCCTTTTTACAGTCGAAGGTTCGACCACCGCCTTCGAGGGCTTTTCCCGGGCTATTCTGACGTCGCGGAAACGAGAAAACGACCAGCGCTTGGAAAACTTCCGCCGGACCGCGAAACTCGCCGCGCGGAACCACTCGATTGAGAATTTCAGAAAACTCCGGCTGAAGACTTTCAGCTCGAAATATATATTATCTGTTAAAAAACATTACGACAATAAAATTACACTTCAAAACTTATTTTACAATTTTAAACAATTCTTTGCTCGCTTAAGATGTACAGTTTTTAAAAAAAGCAAGTAAACACGTATATAAAAGATGTAAGGTTTTGTATCAATCACCTCGTGAAGTTCTTGTTGAACAGCAGGTAATGATTTTATGTTAACGGATAACTATGTTGGATGGGTAGTCAGGGAGTTGACCTGTCGAACGAGGCCATTTCAAGTTTTGGTACATTTGCCCGAATGGCGTTATTTGTCTTTCAATCAAAATTAACTGCCTCCTAATTCTGCGAGAGAGGCGAGCACTTTGACGCCGTCGATGAGCCGTGAAACGCCTGCTAGCCCAAAGCCAGTTCGAATTGGATGAGGGAGTAGAAGAGAAAACGAACAAAAAAGTCGAGGTGCGCGAATTAATGAGGTAAAGGAATGAACTTTAATGGGGACGAATTGAAGAGAGGATTTTTTTTAAATCCGCCAAGGGTCTTTTCCGATTGCTGATAACGAAGCGCCGTTGAAAAAGGACGAGCTTCTCTCACATTTTTTCATTGTAAATCGAATCGAGTGAAGAGGATGATTTTACAATTAATCGCTATAGATCAATTCACAATAAATAACAGCAGATATTCAACGCACACTGTGGAAAGCTCTCCAATATTACCAGGTCCTTGTCCATAAACCATATACCGACTGTATCAGACTTTCGAGTGTATAAACCAGTGCGCCAAGTGGAAAAAGAAGCGCGGCAGGCTCGAGAGGGGCGGAAAAATCGATGTGGGTCCATTGGCGGACAAATCGAGTCGAAAACGCGGGAGAGGAAGTATAAACAGTGCGGTGACGGTATGCGAGGCCGTCGCCATTAGCGAAATCGCGCGGCCCTCGTAAAAGCGAGCCGCGGCTGTTAGCAAATCAGAGTAAACAAGGGCGCGCCGCCGCCGTTTTTTTCCCATTAATGTGAATGGAAGCGCGAGTCCCGATTGCGCCGCTCTCGCGAAATCATGTCTCGCCGAATTTCAATCACCGAGGACCCCCCCGCGTGTGCCATCCGAAATATTGGAAGAGTTGCGCACGCCGAGCGGCCTCCAGATGTGCGCCTGGTCTACCAATAAATTCGAGAGAGACGAAATCGAATGAAACTTCAGATTCGATATAGCATGGGTCGACTCTCTCTTTTTTTTTTTTTTGCCCTCCAAAAAGAAAAAAATAGAGTGGCGTAGATGACGCGAGGATTGGAACGCGTATCCGTCGTTTTTTTTACGGAGAGGTGTGCGCCGGAGGCGCTCTTTTCTCTGGTCGTTCGACACTCGCGCGAAATTCGATTCGACATTTTTGTCTGGGATGGGATTATCTAACATTTACAAAATTTAGCAATTTATTACTGAAAATGATTTTTTGCCCCACTTTACTTTAAAATATCACTTTGTTTTAAAAACTGAAGAGATTTGCTAAAATATTCACAGGCCACGTACCCTCATAAGAAAAATAGTGAGAAAACAAGTGAAATTTCATTTTTCTAAAATTGTACTATGAAAATCTGAAAATGTGAAATTCACTTAGAAAATGTTAATAGTGATATTTAATAAGCGAAAAGCCGTTCACATGCTAAATTTGGGAACGATATTTCACATAAAATATGTCACTATTTACGTTTTCCAAGAGAATTTCTCATTTTCAGATTTAGAGAGTAACTGTTCGAACTTTACAGACTCATATAATGGTTAGATTTAAAAACAAATTTGCAAAAAAGGATCAATAAAAGGTACATTATACTCATTTAAAACGTACTGAAATATTTATTTTCATACTATATCGATCGGTTGCATAAAATGGCAGACTCTCGCCATCCCCGAATCTAATTTTATAAAAGAGCGATAAATTCAGAAGGCAAGGGGCAGGGACAGTTGAGCAACGAGAGGGGATAAAATCCGCGCTATTTCTCAAAAGCGTAGCTCGTTTTCTCGCATTGTTTCATAATGGGCAGACTGTGAACGCGCGACGGCGATAAATTTTGATAATCTCGCGGCAGACGCGTCGTCGAATTTTCTAGCACCCCAGACGCCGCCCCTCCGCTTTTTCGCCGCTGTTCTGCGGTCGAGTCTGCCACACGAGCGCGTGTCGGAGCGCTCCCTCTCTTTATCAATTGCAATTTTTACCGTCTCGGCAAACGAACATTTCCTCGGTAAATTTTTCAACGAACTGCACTACTGGCAGCCGCCCGACTAGAATATTTTTCGATCGTACCGTTCTTCTTTTTTTTTAACAAAAAAACAGAGAGTATGAGTGCAAATGGAGTCACAAAATAACCTTTGAGCCATAAAAATTCAAATTCGCGAAATGTCTGGCGATTTCGAATTTATTTTCTCTGCCAGTGGAACACAATGTTCGCCCTACAGAATGAAAGAGGCAGCGAGCAGAGCTGAAAATTAACCGCGGAACGCGACTGCTTCTTCTCTCCGGGCCCTTCTATATCGGTATAGTATATAGTTACGTCCGAGCCGCGGCAGGGTCTATTGCGTTCTTTCTTATGTGGACGCCGCGGCCGCGTATACGGAGCTCGTCATTCAATGGCCGGAAGCGTAATTAGTTAATTACATCCAAGTGCGCCGCCGCCGATATCGGATTGCGCTCCTTCTTTTTTATACCTCGCGCTCCCCTCCTGGCTATCGTCGAGTTCGCTTCCTCTCCGTGTGTAGTGGCGTGTCGACACGCGGTGAACTTTTACTGTCGTTTTGTAGAATATTTTCCAGGATTCAAGTGACATCGGCTTCAGCGAATCGAGGAGTAACGTGTCTGGAATATTAAAAAAGAAATGAGGACAATTGAAAGATAAATTCGCAAATTAAGATCGTTAGGAGATAAGTTTACTACCACTGAGAGAAATGTTTTGGAAAAATTACCGTTATTCTAATAAAAATTACTATCCAGTCTGGGAGCGGAGCCACGGACTGCATATAGTGAAAAAATTACTATTCTGTATAATAAATTTTACTAGAATTCTACTAATATTTACTAGAATTGTTCATATTATTATTAGAATTCTAGTACAATTTATAATATGAAATGGTAATTTTTTCTCTAGAGTCTTCGGCCCTGCTCCCCAGACTGGATAATAATTTTTGCAAAACATTTCTCTCAGTGTAATTACTAATCTGCATTTATTCCCAACACATTTGAAAGGCAACGATTGTATAAGCCTAATAAATAGATCTAAAACTGGATCTCAATCAGGCGCTCGGCCGTCACGCTTATATCGTCGCTTACGCGTGTAAGATTTATCGTGTTAACACTTCACTTTCTCGCGCATCGTAAAAAATCTCATTACAACCACGACTGCTCTCCCACTAGGCAAACAGAAAAGATTCGATTCTATAGTGCAAATAATAACCCAGATAAAAGTGCCCGACGACGTCGGGCCACCCGCACCCAGGAGCAATATAACAGCGTCTCATTCCTCGGCATTCCGACCTTTATCTCCCGCGCTCCTCTCACCCGCCGACACTGAAATCGATCGCGAGCGCGCACTTTTTTCCCCGAGACCGAGAATTCGCCCGCAGATATAGAGGCCCTAATTTCTCTTCGATTTGCCGGTCGAACGACACGCGCGCGTGAAAGTGCTTCGAGTGGGTACGCCGTGTTTTTTTTTCTTTACTCCCGCTCTTTCAAGGCATCGCCCGAGACTTAACGCACTGGAATTGCTCCGCCGCCCTTTCTTCGCGCTACGAAATGTGCTTTTCTGCGCCCAGAGGGCCGCCGCCGGGCGGACACTCGCGGGTATTCTATACCGACTTGACGGGTATGAGACGTGCAAGGGACGACCGTTGGTAGACGGGAGGTTTTCAAAGTGGAACGACGGAGAATTCGTTTTATCCTGACGGGGGGGCCCTCGGCGCTTGTTTCACCGACGATACTTCTTCACCGCCCTACGGGGGATTCTACATTTTTCGGGGTATTGTTTTTTGTGAATATGCGCCACTTTAGGATTTGTATGTCAACTTCTCGTTGCTCATATACGGTACGCTTACTTAAAGTCGGTTTTTACATGTCGTCAATTGTTTTACTTTTAAAAGAACACATTTTATACAGGTAGAATTAAGGTATAATGGCATACATTAATATTGACTGGTTCCGATGTTTCATTGAAGGTTCCATACACTCTAAATCTAAAGTAAAATTTCATTTATTGAAAAAGTGATGTCATTTTCACGAGTAAGTGAAAATTCATATTTTGCACGAATGATCGTAATTTTCACTAGTGAAAAAGTTTTTTTATCTCCATTTTTACGCACAGTAAACCATATTATTCTGCAATGTAAAACAATTTTGCATGAATTTTAATGCAAATACTGGAAGCAAATTTCATCAGCGTACATGAATTATGATTAATTTACATTTTTACATTAATTTTAATGTAAATTAAATTAATTTAATGTAAATTCGGTAAAGTTTATGTACGACGTTGAAATTTGCTTCCAATAGTTGCATTAAATTTAATGCTTTTTTTAACAGCGTACATATTGTAACAGTAATCAGTTATTCCATAAGTGGATAATTATTTATTTGATAAGTGCATGTTTACTTATTGGAATGCACAATATAACACTATTGAAAACATAAATATTCGTTTATTCTACATGGACGACTGTGCGCTTGACCAATATGTGCAAATGCACGTAGAGTTAGTGAAATTTCACTTACTTATAGATTTAGAGAGTGGGAATGATATGAAAATTTATAGCTAAGGTTTTTACTTAGTAACGACGTATGAATTACGAGAAAAACATAAATCGTTGAGTTATTATAAGATGCGTATCGTTCAAAGTGATCAAACGTAAAAACCTCCAGAAACAAGATAGCGCATTACCGGTACTTTTAAAAAGTGGAGGAACTGGTAGGTCAAAGAGCCGACGACCGCAGGAGATCGTTGAATAATAGAGACTCAGCCTCCCGCCGGCGAAGGCGCACCGCCAGATCGATTTCATTTTTGTTTAAAAATACGCCCGAATATTTGCCTCTACGCTCTAAAGTCGTGCATTTTCAAAAGTGACCCCGTTAAGAATGCAGGAGCGTGAGTCCGCGCTCGGGCTACTGAGCTAAAAGAGCGAGCGAGAGAGAAAGAAAGAGAGAGAGAGAGAAAGTAAAAACAGGGAGGCAAGGCAGCAAACCGGGCGAGTTTTTGATCGCCAGACGTGCATCTTTGAAGTCAGCCCCCGTGAAAAATTCACCTCTCGGCGACACGTCCTTTTTCTCCTACTCTTCTCTCTGTCTCTCTCTGACTCTCTCGTAACATCTCTCCTCTCTGACTGTCAACGCCGAGACCGTTCCTCATGTGTATATGTGCTACCGCTCCGCGCGATACTCGCGGCTTTCGGATTCCATCTCTGGCGCGCTCCAAATTTCTCGTGGCTGCAGCCGCGAAAATTCTCGGTCGCTATACACCGCCCAACCTGGGTCTTCTATTTTTTAACGAACCTCACTTTGTGCCATCCCCCCTAATCTTTATGGAAAACCGTAACAATTTAAATTTTTGCCTGCTTTTGTTTCTTTTCAAAGAATTTTTAATTTTGAATCTCAATATTTCAGTAACGCCGGCGTGCTTATTTAAATAAATCTATTCTAAATGTAATCCGAGATATGAACGTATTCAACTTTAAATGACGTTAGCCAGAGCCGTCACGGTTTGTATAGAAGTGCTTATCAACGTTAGTTCGCCTATTATAATTTTATAAATTTTTATAAAGTGTTTTAAATTATCTTATTTGCCTATTTTTGTCTTTAATTGCCATTAAGAATCTACTTTATTGTTCGTGAGTCCCGCAAGCATACAAACGCACATCAAAGTGAAAATTCCAATAATTCAATTCGTCTCGCCGTCATCCTTTATAAAAAGGCCGCACACATCCGACTCTGCCGAGTCGGTCTTATATACGGGGAGAAGATTATTAAGTACGTCCTCGACGCGCTCAATTTTACCACGCACAATGTGCATTGAAGTCACACACTTTTGACAGTTGAGCCCGTGAACACCACCTGCGTGTGCGAGCACCTTGAAAATTGTCCAAAGGAGAAAGAGAGAAAGATGCAGGGAGGCGGAGAAGGAAGAGAGAAGACTGCGGCGCTTGCGCGAGATAGCATCGCGACCCTTTTAAAATTTAACACCCTCCTAAAAAAGAAGGAGGGATGAAAATACTCCTGAGTGCATTCTCACCTTTTCACCGATGCGGACCTCCAAGGTGCCTTATCCCTCTTTAACGTCGAGCTCCCTTTTGAATCCCCTCCTCCCCTTATTTCTCCCCCCTCTCTCACTCTCTGTACCCCCCTCGCTCGCACCAAGCCATCTCTTCCGTAATATCTCACACATGACGAATGCTTCGGGACCTCAAAAGGTACTAACGACTTTCGCTACCTTCGCCCGACTCTCCACGCGGCAAGATGAAAAAAAGGCACGAAGTTAAGCGGCGCGCACGCGTGTCCTAGTATAAATACGCGCGCGCTCATTCCCTTAACGAACTGTGCTGCGCGTTGTGGCGCGCTTCGTCGAAACGCAGTCGCGGACCCTTCCGAATGAGATTCCCTTTGACGGTGCGGCCGTCCTTTGCCTCTCGTTAATTTTGCCATTTGAATACACCCGCGGGGTTTTCTTCTTTCGCCTCTACCCTCCCCCCTTTTGTGAATGAATATGAGGAAACTGGAGACTGGTGTGGTGGCATCGATTCGCGTCAGAGGACATCGGCTTTTTTAATAATTAATCGCAGCAAGTCGAGCGAAGTCGCCGTCTGGATTATATACGTTTGGTATTAGTCGTTTTTATTCGCGGCGCTGGCTTTCTCAGTTTTTTATCTGGCTAATCTCGCTGCGCGTCCTTTTACTGTCGAATTAACATTTTTATTCCCATAATGGATATTCGGCGCACTTATCTCGCGCTATTCTTACTTTTATGCGATTACACTGGGCCGTCGCAAAATCGAGAGGCCACTTTTACCCTCTATCGGGTGAGGTTTTATATAGTACTTTATTATTATTATTATTATTCTTCTTTTTGTTACGTCCATTCGGAACTTTTTGCGCTCCTCGTTGTATATCAGTTTAGTCACGACTTATTTAGCCAACTTCCTTCCTACCCTTGGCCAATACCGTCCATTCTTTTTATCACTCGAAACGGCACATTAGCTCCTTTCTGAAATTATAACCGGCTCATTTTTACGAAGCGTATACAGCGCCGCATAAAGTTAATGTCCGCGTTAAAACTTTCCCCATATAAAGTGTACGCGCCCACTACAAGTGTATCCTTTGTGTTTATTTCAACGACAAATTTGTTGTTCTTTCGTCCTTATTTTACCGAAATTTCGCGAGTTATGCCCTCTCCTTTGTTCAGTTTTGATGCGCCCGTCTCGTTGCGTTTACTCGTTATTGCGCCGGCTCTTGACTTCCGACGCGATGCCGAGGGACGCGTTTTCATTTTCTTGCTACTAAACCAGTTTCGCTGAAATAATTATCCGGTACACCGGGTACTTTTTTATCTCATTTTTCTTCGGCGAATTGCCGACTCTTGCTGCCGGTTTATCGCCTCTGCCTCTTGGCAGCCTCATCGAACTGCACGCGGGGCTCTGCTTCGACACGCTCCGTTTTCCATAACTTCATTTCTCCCCTGCACGTCACTCTTACTTTTTGAGCAACGGAACTTCCTTTCATTTATTTCCTTTCGCTCGACTGTCAACGTGCACCGTTTCAATTAAATACGCGAACACCATGTGCCCTTTTTTTCTTTGAGCAAACTTGGCAATTAGAATTTTTTCTATCAAAGCAATTCAATAAGTCGCATTTAATTAGGTACGCCGACAAAAAGAAAGACAATTTCAAACAGAAATACTCTGTTTTGCAGTTTTAACGTAATTACTTTTCCTGTCATCATCGCTGGAAGCATTGCAGTTTATTAATAAAATCCTGACCCAGAGTCTACCAACTAATTAACATTAATTAAGTTGATTTTCATTTTAAAAATGTATGCTGCTTTCAACGCGAGCAAACAATTAGTTATACAAACTATTCGATTTGCAAAAGCTCGTTACCTACGGATTAAACATTTTTGCATTTCGTTCCGGTGATATGCATACAAGTGCATTCATTGCCTCGCAGATCCCATCATGGCGCACACAAAGTCAGTCGCGCCGAAAGTACTCGATGATGATTTAACTCGTAGCCGGTCGTCTCGAATCATCCAACGCACTGCAACGACTCTCGCATTCAATATCAGCAAACCTTCATTATACCTCATTACTGTGGCGCATCGAAATTGTTCCTCGTCCCGCGACAAAACGCACCCATACTCGGGCAGACTGTATACCTCGACAAACGTATAATATGCATTTGGCCCGACATCACGACTCGTCGCCGACGCTCCTCTAATTACGAGATACAAAAAAACAGAGGAGAAAAGGAAGGTCGCGAGAAAGAAAGGCCGGAGATAGAAAGAGAGGCGAGCGGCGTGGGCGGAAAGGTCGCTTCTTGCGAGCGCGAATTTCCGGGACGAGGAGGCAGGAAGAAAATAATAATGAAAGAGAGACGAGGAGAGACGGTAGAGGAATAAAATAACGCGGGTGAGGAGGACACAGCGGCTCACAATTTAAACATTCCGTTTCGGCGCGCGTACAAGCGGCGCACGCGTAGATGCGCTGGCAAACGAGTTCGCCCTCTCAAGCGCTCGTTAAAATCGTCGCGCATCTCTCTCTCGGCTGCGGCCGTCGCTCGTAGCTTACTTTCCGTAAATACCGGGACGCTCGCTGTAATCATTCCGCTAATTAATTAGACGCGCCGCTGCTCCAGTTTCTTGCATCCACGGCTCGTCTTTTTTTTTTTCCACTACTCTTTTTTTTTTTTTTTTATTCTACTCTCACTCCCTTTTTCGCGCGCAGCAACGCAGCGTAAACCCCGGGCTCTCGGGGCGCGCCACCTTCGTCTCTTTTTGCGAGCCGTTACCCAGTTCGCTCGGCGGATTTCGCACCGTTTCCAGTCGACATTTAAATCGCGCGATATAAAAAGAGGTCGCGACGCCGCTAATTTGGCGAAGCACGGCGGTGTGTCTTGCTGCCTGGGCGGTCGACGATGCAAAAAGGGGCCAATTAGCCAATGGAAATTCGCGGACCGATCGCCGACGCGATCGAGATGAAGCTTTCGCGCTTTTTCCTTTGCCGGCGAGCCGTTGCCGTGGCGCGAATTCGTTTCGCAGATTTAAGGAGGTTTTTCCTATGAAGAAATATTATTTTAACTCTCCGACAGAGTAGAAATAGAATATGATGAATATAAATTCTACAAAAATCTTGTCTGAAAAAGCGTTTTACCTTCTCGATTGTACATTTAAAATTTCTGATAATAATGAATTAATTAACGAACGTATTTTTTTAATAATTTGTGTCATAAATACACGGACAGACCCAGCCGGATTGAATTTACGAAGTACGTTCTTAAAATTACCAACAAACTAAACATCGTAAAAAATATCAATCTCGTTCGTAAATAATTGAAAGGGTAAACTTAAGAATACATATATATTCTTTTAATAATTATTAAAGTAATTGTGTTTTTTACAACTTGCAATTTTTACCAACCAGCTTATAATAATTTTGACCAGTCTTTGTAACTTATATAAAAGGGTATATGCAAACGCATATTAATGTACCGTACATATAATATTTATTTCTCACAAGTTAGTTTTGATATTGGTTTGCGTACAAGACGACTAGAAAAATATAGAAGCGATACTAAAAGATGTAAATTATTCATTTTTAAAAATAGTTATTTATTTATAATTTAAAAACTTGCTTGTAGATGCATGAAATAATTAAAAGGTGGGTGAATAAATTTTTACCAACCTAGTTTGTAAAAATGACAACGTGGGAAGTCTGTGATGCGTTAACCCACGTAGGTTAAATTTATCTCAGGTGTGTTTCTCCGTGTAGGAACGGGCAGGAATCTTTTACATGCCTACTCCTGAGCAATGAAAATACTTAACGCTGCGTAAGCCGACGATAATTCTTAATTAGATAAAACATTCCCCAACTGGCATTTTATCGAAACATTTCCAAGCCGATTTTTTCCAAGCGACCCCCGCAGCGCCAGGCCGGCAGAAACACACTGACAAATATCCCATTTGATATCGCACTTCGTTAACCTACATCGGGGGGCGGCGCTCGCTTGTCTGAAAGCGGCCGCGCGAAATTCCGTTCCGGCTGATAGATTGAAAATCGAGCCAGAACCAATCGAGGCCGTTGTTCGAGAGGCGCGCGGAAAAAAGGAGCGCGGGAGGCAAGGCGACGCGATGAAATTTTCAGGGCGCGGCTATTTTCCGCGACGAGCCGCGCTGCACGGAGCCCCCGGGAGGTGATAATGCGGCTCACGCGCCGCCCATTCGTTTGATATCGAAATGCCCATCCCGCTCGCGCGATTCCCTCTTCTTTTTCCTCTTTCTTTCTTTTCGGCGACACGCCGAGCGGCTGAATGCCAAGCAGCCCGGGCGCTTGAGCGAACGACGCTCCGTGTGTCGGCTGCAGCGCGACTCCGCTTTTTTTTTTGGGTCGACATCTATACGTTTAGGGGAAATTTTGCATCTCGCGCACAAGTGAAATAGACGTATTGACTGGTTGTGCCGACTTGCGCGTTTTAGATATCGAGTTCGGTCGTTTGAACTTTCTCGCCAGCCTGCAATCGATCCTGAGTCGAATTCGATAATTGCACGATCAATCGAGTTTGACAATAAAACTATTTCAATAATGGAAGAATCGAGTTTCGAATCTTTTAAATCCCAATTGAATAATTTATCGAAAATTTTATTATCAATTTTATTACTTTTTTTATGTACAATATTTACCCGAGAAAGATAATAGATAACGACGCGCGTTATTTTCGTACCTGGGTATAATCGAACGGTGACGTAATCAATATGCGTATAGGTCATCGTCTACTCGATTATGAATACAATTCGTCCGTCTACACACTACTTAAGCACTCAACTTTCGAATGAATAATTTTTCTACCTATGAATTTTCAAGTTGCCAAGATTGTTTGCACGAATCATCGAGTTGAACGCGCGCCTCGTGAATGTTTACTCGGTGCCCTTCGGTTGTTCTAAAAGAAAATAAAAAAAAAAAAGAGAAAAAGAATAGCGGCATAGCCCGAGGGAGGGACTTCATTTCACGAGATACACGCGGCCAAAGGCGCGCGTCCCATTTTACAATTCAGTAGCCAGGCGCTTAATTGTATTCATGCAAGATATGCTTGCCCGGCTGTTATGAGCCGCGGCTCGTTTGCTCTCGGACGAATGTTCTTTTTTATTTTTCGCACGGCCAGAAATAATAAAGTGGACCTCGGTTCATTGTTCATCTCTGCGACTCTCGTCCCCGCGCACCCTTAGCATATGGAAATTCGATTGTTTTACATTTGTTAAAAATCCGTGAATATAAATACGACGAATCAAGCCCTCGAGGCCTTTAAACCTACGCCATCGCAACGGCGAGCCCTCACTTTGTCCCGAAAACACTGAAGACGTAAGTATCGAGGAGGAGCCGGGAGGAGTTGGCTGGGAAAAATCCCGGGAATTTTTCCACCGGCCGCATTAATACGCGCCGTGGCGCGACGGGAAAAAAAGGCCAGGGACATTCCTCCCATTGTTCACGGCGAAACAATGCGTCGCGGCATCGGCATTTTCGCGACATTTTCCCTCTTGCGCGCACGCCTCCTCCTTAGCGCGAAATCCGTCCTCATGGCCCCCCCTGCCCGCGGAATTCATTGCGCGCCGAAAGAGCGAATAATTATGCTGCGACACGGGAGCCGCATCATCGGCCGCGGCACCTCGATATTCAGCGAATTCAAATTTTCAGAACCGCCGCACCGGGAGAGAAGCCTTTAAAGTGGCCTCGGCGCCGAGAAGGAGGAAACGGATGGTGGGGGATGAAAGTCGCGCGGAACGCCTTAGCGCGCCGGGGAAATTTGCGCCGGGAGAGGCGGAACTCTCCGCGGAGCGGATGAAAAGTTTGAAATTAAGTCGGGGGAGAGAAAGAGAGGCCTCGCAGCCGCCTGTATGGAAAAGTGTACCTACGGACCGGCGACGCCCGTTACCCCCCTCGCGCTACCACCTTCCCGTTTCCAGCTTTCTTCCGAGTGATTTTAGATCCTTTTTAGATAAGGATACGAGATTTTCAATTACGATTGCGCTATCGCTACCGGCGAACGTTTTTCGCGCCTTTTCTCTTTTCCGCCCACCCTTTTTCTTCGGGCGACGACAACGACGCCGTCGGGAATAATATCGGTGGGAGAGGGGGGGTTCGAGTGGTCAACTTGGAAATTAGTTTGGATTTCCAAAGTCGTATAAACGCCGAGAAAAGAGAGAGAAGTATATTGGACTGAAAAATTTATTCCGTCGCGGCCGATAATCGATACTTATCCGTCGAATAATTTTGGATGAACAGTGCCGAGTCGGGAGCGCCGCTTTATACAGACGGTGCGCCAATGCAGTTTGAAAGCGAATCAATAGCTCGCGCCGAGCGAGAGTAGCACTAAGTGAAAGATGGCAAATTGAGTGTTTGACTCGTTCATTATCGGCAGTCGAGTGCCCGTTATATATAAACGATTTTAGTGCAAATTTCACGGAAAAGTCATTTTTTGCGCTGCCCTTAAATAATGATGACGATTGAAATCCTTAAATACTGAAAATTATTAAATCCCTGGGCCCCTTGGCACAATCCATTGTAAATTTCAGCAGCCCAAACCGCGGATAAGATAATCACAGTTTTTCTATCGAAATTCGATTTACGTCAGAGCACAATGGAGCGCTTTAAAAATTTGACAAACAGTACAACGTTTTGCAAATCAGCTTTCAATCCTTCTGTCCGGAAAAATCGGCCTACCTTCAGCGTCTATATACAACTAATTGCATTTTACGCTAAAACATCGGCGGCTCAGGCCAAACAGGAGCTTGGGCGCCGGTACGCGTAATCGCGAAGGCTTATATTGACAGCTCGCTCGCACGTGTCACGCGCGCGCGTTGGAGGATCCCACGGCCTGCGGAAGGTTAGTGGATTGGCATTCGATAATTAGTCGTGTTAGTTATGCTCCCGTTTCTATAGTCCGCGCGCCCCTCCCCTCTGCTCACGCCGTCGGGACCGCTCGAACTTACGGCCTTTGATCTGCGCGTATTAATCACATATTGACTGGTGTGGCAGAGCGGACCTGTCGTTTATATCGGCCGAACAATTCGCCCGGGCGAGTGCCAGACATGGCGGCCAGTTTACCAAAGGGAAAACTCAATAAGCGGGCAAATAAGAAACAACGTCAAGGGTCGCGAGTGAAAAAAGGGCCAAGCGCTCGGGCACGGTAAATAACTGGGGTCGTTACCAGCCGAATCGTTGCCGAATGGACCTCGCTGATTTCATCCCCCTAAGTAAAACTATTTACGCGAAATTGTTTGCTATTGTTTGTCGGCCAGTTGCGGAAAATCGCGAGCTTTATTATTGATTTTCCGTGCGCGGCGAGTATTACATTGGAGAGTGTGTATATTCTTGAGGATTGTTTACACGAAATTATGAAATATTTTTTCGACAAGGTTGAAAAAGTCCCCGCGTAAAAATAATTCAGACTAAAATAAGACGATAAAATGATTCATCTCTGTTCTGTCCGAATTTAAGAGATTTTAAGATTTAAAAAGATTCTCTTTTAGTAAATATCTAAATATTAATTTAAGATCTTCTCGAGATCATTGTTTTAATACAATATTAATATTAGTTTAATATATTCAATTTTTTAATTTTCTATACATAAGATCTTATGAAAATCGTTTTAATCTTAATAATAATATCTTATATTTATTTTTTTAAATTTATATGTATTAAACTAATATTAATATTGTATTAAAACAACGATCTCGAAGAGATTTTAAATTGATTTTTAGGTGCTTGTTAATAGAGAATCTTTTTGAATCTTAAAATAATCTTAAATTCGGACATAACAGAGATGAATCTTTTTATCGTCTTATTTGAGTCTGAATTATTTTTACGCGGGTCACGATTAAAATGCAACGTTCCATGCATCGCGAATGCTACAATAGCACAGGTATAGTACTAATCTGGGGAATGAACGAGGCGCGTCTGGGGTGAGCGAAGCAAGACTTTCTTAAAACGAGCTGATGTTTACGAGTAAACAGCTGGAGCGAGTACTCGCGCGACGCTGCGGTATTTTTCGCAGGTGTAGTCTGCTGGAAACTGCACGCCACCGTTATTTACAATTTGTTAACACAACGCCGTGCTTTTCAACAAACAAGTGATCCCGTTGTTCAAACACGTATCTCGGTGCCTTTTTATGTTCATCACTCTGGATAAACAATGGCGTTCCCAGCCTCTTTTTTTATTTCATGCCCGCGATATTGAATGCAGACGAGACGAGAGACACACTTTTTAGCAGTGTGTATACACTTACGTAAACTGGCGATGAAAGATAAATAAAATATTTTATTCCTGGCTGCAAGTTTTTAATTTGAAGTACAGTGCAATTAAGAGAGAGGTAGTCCATAAATAATTTATCTTTTATAATTATTCAGACTTCGAGGAAGAATCCTGCCGACACTGGAAAATTTTAAAAGTGAAATGCATTAAAACGGCCGGGGGAGAGCCCATTTAAGCAAGCCTAACTTAATCAGCTGAAATATTCATTATGCATTTTGATACTTTTAAACGTAGCTAATTTCTTGTAAGTACTCCGAAGGCAGCGCGGCGCGGCCGTCTGCGCCTCTCCCCTCGCGTAAACTCGCCCGCCGCCTAGGTAACCGCGTCCCTCGCGTGTCGTTTCCACCCCTCGCCAGCATCAGAGCGTCTCCAGCTACCGTCATGTTTTTTCGCGCCGACGCTTTTTTTCCGCAATAATTGAGCCCGGCGCGCATAATGCGTTGTGTATTAGGCGAGAGCGAGCCGGGGCCTGCCTCGCGCGCTGCGGAATGCAAATAATTGTTCGTCGGACGGAAAGGAATAGGGACAGGGAAGGCGACGGCTACACGGAGCGGTGAGCGTATATACGGAGGAATGTAAATAGAGTCCTGGAGTCGTGTGTCGCTTAGCCGCGCGCGCGCGCTCCCTCCGTGCATCTCATTCAGCCCGCTTCCTTCCTTCCTCCCTTATACCTTTTCTTTGCCGTCCGTGTTGCTGCTCTTTTCCGCAGCCGACGCATCGGACGGTACACACAATGGGTCTCGCGCAGCTCCCGACGAATACGCTCGCCAAATTGCGCCGTCGTTGTTTGCCCGCTAAAAAATGCACGCGCCTCCTTCTTCTTTCCCCGATTTTATATACACAACCGAGCGATATGTTCTCCGCTGTGTGGACCTTAACTTTGATTGGTCCTTCTTACATTATTTAAATGCATTTAAATTTATTTATTTAAATTTAAAGCACGCTTTTCCTTATTCAGTCGTCCAAATTGAAATTCGGAAAATTGAGATGTTGAGCTTTTTAGAAGTCTGTTCGTGCAGTTTCTGCGAGGTGAGGCAACAAAAACGGACATCTCGAGAAAGTGAGGAACAGCGCGGCTTATGTTGCCGCAGTGAGTGCCAACTTGTCAGTATAAAAAACACGTCAATCTTTAAGCGACTGCGGAGTTCCGCGGCGCTGCGGAGTTGTTTCACGCTTGTAAAATGAGTCGAGCGGGACCCACGATTTGCGACGTAGGAGCGGAGAATTTATCGTACTTTGAGACATCGAAAGGGCGTCTAATATGATTGCCGAGTGAAAAAAGATGTAGCGCAGGAAGGAAAGGAGGAGGAACGCTCATTGTGCTCCCCGGGCGTGAGGCCGGCCGATCTGAATGCGCCTCGAGCGTATATGACAGAGGACTTACGTCCGCGCGTGGGTGTGCCTCCTTGAATCTCGGATTACGCCTCTGCCGCCTTTCTTCGAGACACTCGCCCGAGAAAAGGGAACTGCCTCGACGTCCTCTTACGACGCGGGCGCACGGAGATTTTGCCTCCTCGAAAAAGTCTCGTCGCGAAAAGCCCTCGTCGATTCTCCTCCCTCCGTCCGTCCCACCACTTCGGATACAGACTTTGGAATTCAAATGCGCGGAGAAATGAATTTTCCACCGGTTAATACGTCCTCTTTGTGGGGATTTCGGGCGCCCCCTCCCCTTTCTTTTCAGCGGAGCTTCGAACGGCTCATCCGCCGCCTCTATTATTATACTTTCGTGCAAATAAATAACGTCCGGTCGACGACCCCATACACACGAAGCTCTACGAAGGGTCGTTAAGCCCTGCGAAAAATCGATAATAGATCGTTACCATTGAATTTATACCTCTCGCCACGAGGTTTACGCTCACAATTAGCTAATGCTGAAACACGAAAGGGCTCTCATAACAAGCCAATATTTTGCCGATCGTGCACATCCGCAATTGAGGATTGGCCTATCGGCACGACGCGCCGATGAGAGATCGAGCCGCTGTCGTTGTGCATCATACCGCAACTAATACTAGAAAAAAATGTTCCTTTTTACAGAAGCTGCAGACGATCGGCGAGGACTTCTGCGGGCTGGATGTGAACACGCCGCTGGGCGGCCGCGAGCCAATGACCGCGGTGCCGGTCCTCACCTTCGAGGACACGCTGCTGACGGCGGTCGCGGCCACCTCCACCAGCGACTACACCGTCGTCTTCCTGGGAACCAGCAAGGGACACCTCAAGAAGGTGAGTGCGTCGTTGCCCTTTTCTCGTTCCGTCTCTTTCGCTCTCGCCTCGCTCGCTCGCGGCGGCCCCCACCGTCGGCCGTATATACCGTCCCTTGACCTCCTATTATATTGCGCGAGCGCCGGGCTTTTCCCTCACTCGGAACTGGTTCTCGCCGCGAGGAGACACACGCCGAGGTCTAAGGACGAAAATTATATTGCCGCGGCCGACGAGCGCCGCGCGTTAAATGATATTTTCGCCGGGTCAAGCGCTCAACAGCGAATAATAAGCGATTTGTCCGCGGACGTACCTTCGCGGAATCGTCTTTCTTGGAACTTTTTTTACTTTCTTCTCTTCTTCTCCAAGCTCAGGGAAGATTGTTCGAGCAAGTACGCTTTGAGTAAACGTCGTTAAAATTTCTGCAGTATTGTCGGAGTTAACGAATGAATTTCAATTTGCCTGACAGATAGACAGATACAAAAGGAAAAGAAGCACAGTGCGATGTGCTTTTGAAGAATTCTGCTTGTACTCCAGTCGACAGATACTTTGCAATTTTGTTTTTATTCAATTCAGCTTTGATGTACACTAATAAGAGAGTCATAATTTCAGAGCGGAATTGCGGGATAATTTTCATAACAGTAGTCTGGATTATATAGCCCCGCGTCCTCGTCCAAAGATACACGCTTTGTTATATTTTTACTCAATTTCACTGTGATTTATACTAAGAGAGTAATAATTTCTCAAGTAAATTTTCAGGTAATTTAACAGTGACCTGGATATAATATCGCGGAAATTCAGTTCCCCTTATAGGCGTCCATATATATATACATAAATATCCGCTTCCCTTCTGCGTGGTCGAAGGAATGACAAAAAGTCGGGGGAAAAAAATGGACGCAGCAGCGATTTCCTAAACGTGCCGGCTCGCGCGTTTTGTAGGGAAAAATCTTGGCTCGCCCAGATCTTGATAAAGCGGCGAGCCTCCTTTTTTCCTCCTCTCCCTTTCCGAAATTTATTGCGACCTTAGCCCCCGCGTTCCCTCCACTTCCTGCTTTATTTTTTTTCGCTCAACATTTTGAGAATTTCTCGCAGCTTATGGAAATTGTTGGTCGCATGCGCCTCTTGAATTTTTACGCAAAATCCAACCTGCCGCACGCACATACGCTCCGCAGAAAACTCGCTCCAACAGGAGCGGGAAAACTCGAAGAGATCCGAAAGCTCGACCGGGCTGAGACGTAATAGCGTATAAACCAATCCGATTTTGTAAGTTCAATCGGACGTGGGTAAGTATAATCCCCCACGGGAGAAACTGGCCGAGTCGCAAAACCAATTTCTCGGCTTGATGAACTTTTCAAAAATATCTTGAGTAGAAAAGCCCGCGTCACTCTCCGATTAATCAAAACACACTCGAGTGCCTCGAGACCGCGTCAAAGACCCTCTCCCTCCTTCCTCTTGGTCGCTCACTCTCGAGCTTGTCGCGAAAGTTCGACAAACGAGGGCCACTGTTCTTTTTGCGCCGCATCCGCACGCGGAGTATTGTCGGAAGTTTTTCAATAAATTTTCGTTTATGTTCTTAATAGCGCGAAATTCGCGGTCTCGCGCGCCGACTGCTCGCCGCGGCCGCCCCGGGAGTCAAGTGGATGGAAGCCGAACGTCGGGCTCGAGTCGAGCCGAGTTTGCGAGTTGAAGAGGGGCGGTGGGTGCGGCGCTGGCGTAGACGGCCGCGGATCGATAAGAAAATGCCTGCTTAATTCTGGCCCGTCTCGGGATTATGCGCTTATTAATAATAATCGAACTTCGTTAAGCCAGGTTGATGTCTACACAGGAGGGTCGAGGGTAAAAAAAAAGTTCTCCAGCTGCCGAGAGAAAAATTATTAAGTATCCTCCTTTTTTACCCCGAGTTAAGTTTAAATATCGGAGGTTGCGGAGGGGAGGGGGTTAAATTATTGAGATTAACCTCTTACTCGAGACGGCGTTGCCCTGGGTTTATTAATTCGTCAACACGCGGCGAGGGTAACGTAAATCTGTGTTGGTGTGCTTTTCGGATTTAAATGTTTTAATGAAAATGTTTGATAAAGTTGTTTAATGAAGTTCAAGCTGTAAAATCTGCGAAATTTAGTACAACTTGTTTAACATTAGCTGTTACGTTAGCAGTCGTTTTTTCAACGTTAATTAATTTTGATGTAAAGTAACTTAACTTTTTAATTTTTACTCTGCGCATTAATTGCAGGAAATTGCTGTGGAATTTATAAATTTTCCATATTTCAAGTAATTTCACGGAGGAAAATGATTAGTATAAAATTTACTGAAATAGTAAATAAACTTTACTCAAGAAGTTAAGCAAACGTAGTCAGTTAAAATTTACTCACTGTGTGAGTAAATTATACTGAATTTTTTCAGCAATATTTACTTTCTTGATTGAGCAAAGCGGTTATATTATATTATAGATTAAAGCGTCAAGTAAATTTTGCTCAAATATTTAAGCAAGTTTTAAGTAAAAATCAGTATTTTTTACCGCAAGCTTTCAAGTAAATTTTACTATCAATTTTTCAGCGTATTGCAATCCTATAAATATTTTTGTAACAAACTACTAGTACTCTGAAAGCACTTAATAATTCACTAATAATAGTTCTCAGGGAATTCGATATGCTATGTTGAAGCATTTAAAATTTGAATGTTAAAGATAAGAAGGCTCAACGTTTAAATGGCGCGAGAAAGCAGTGCGCGCGAGGCCCTTTGCAATGGAGAGAAAAACAAAAGAAAAGTAAAATATCGCCTTAGAATTTTTCAGCGAGGAAAAGGCCGAGGGAAACGACGATAAATAATAATTATTAGAGGAGGGAAATGGGCCGTTATATACACGCAGCGAAGTTCTTCCTACCCCGGCGATCCTCGCGGGCAAATTAATTAGGGTCGTCGGAGGTCGAGGCGAAGCGGCTCCACGATCGCGAAACACTTGGTGCACGCGACCCGCTGCTTGCATCGACCAACTTCATAATCCACCCCTCGGGCGCGGCAGCCCCCGCGGCGACGTCCGCTTCGTTACTTTTTCTCCGGGACAGCCTCCGGTCCCTCGCTCTTTTCGTACTTAATCGAATTTCATCCCGGACGCCCCCCGATTGTTTCCAAACTTGAGCCTCTCTGAAAGCGCGCAACGGATTTTCCTTTTCGCTGAAAAATCAATTTACGCGCCGCTTAATAAGATAATCACGTCGCCTACGGGATCGATCTCTTAATGGCTGTGTATATTTTGTGCATTTTTTTCTTCTTTGAATGGATGAGGTAATTGGGAATGAATTTTTAAACACGCGGGATAAATACGTTAACCGTCATTTAGAGCGTGTAAGCGTTTAACTAATCAACATAGTTAACACTTAATACAGCCGGATTTGTCTATTTCAGTTAATTTTATGCGAAGATATTTTTTATTATTTCATTAAGTTATTTCCGCATTGTGAGCATCAACCTTTGTATCATTCGCTTGGGATATTAAATTTAACGTCAAAAGATAAAACATCGGCTTGACGTTTAATCTGTGGAGAAAAGCGACTATAAAAGCTTGAATTTTGCCAACGTTAAAAAAGAAATATGAAAAACTATTACTTTGAATCTTGCAATTAATGAATGAGTGTCGACTCAGCGCAAATCCTATTTATTGCTAACTACTAATTTAAATGCTGAAACACGTTTCTCAGAATTCCGTGAAATTAATTTTGCGAAGTTTTGTCCGCCTTAAAGAAATCAACTAAAAATCGGCAAAAAAAAGAGTAGATGGAAAACCCTAATTTCCTTACGAACAAACTTTTCGCAGCCTGAAAAATCCAAAATTTTCGTTTCGCAACGATCCATTCTCTTGGCGCGCATAATAGTCGCCGCCCTGCAGCCTCAATTTCTCAACGGCTCGAGACGGAGAGGCGAGATGCTTTTGTCTCGGGAAAATTTTCGCGGGGCCTCGCGTCTTCGTTCTGCTCGGCGATTTAAAATTTAAACAAGAGGGCGCGCGAAAAGATCCCCCGAAGAATAAAGAAGAAAATCCTCGCGGAGGAGGACGCGACGAGGGTAAAAAAAAAGAGGAAGCGGCGCTCTCGCGAAATCGCGCGACGGGCGAGATAAAAAAAAGTCGCGGCACTCGCAACTCTCTCTCCTTTTACGAAGTCGCGGGGTGTGCTGTACGAGGTCCGGATGGGACGCTCGCCGAGTTCTCGGATATCGGATCTCGTCGTGTTTGTTTGGGTATAACCGGACGGGCGAGAGCGAGGCGACGCGAGGGGAAAAATTCATCGGGCCGGGGATTGATCGAATTTCTCGAATTTCTCACCGCCTCTGAATCGGATCGCGAAGCTAGCGACGGCGACTTCGACGGGTACGTGTGTGTATGTATAAGCAGAGGAGGTGGAGGACGGGCTGGCTTTTCCTTCTTTCTTGAACCGGGACGCGTGTAGCCTACGTTTCGGAGTCGATCCTTCTTCGACCGGTGCTTTAAGGATCCTCTCTTGACGGGAGCACGTCTGATTTTTCATTTGTACGGTCTCTAAATACCCCTTCAACGGTAGGCTGGGAAGCATTCAGCAGATAAAGTCTCGGTGAAAAATGTACTGCTCTTATCTCAAATTTTATTTTTATTCGTCACGAATAAACAGATTTTAAATATCGTCAAGTAGAAAAGTTAAAATATATAACGAAATAGCACGTTGAGTAGTCTCGCCTTTTTGCTTATAGGGTTGTAACTAGAATGAAAATGTTTGTTCGAAGTAAAAGATTGACGACGATTAAAACAAACGTACAACGGCGAAATAAGAATAAAAATAAGAGTCTCATCTCTAAGAAATCCGGGGAGTTTCATTTAGAACGGCGAGGCTAATCGACGAGCTTGCTAGTTTAGCAAGGGGTTGAAATCCACGCTTTAATTGGCACGTAGCTCGACGGAATCAAACGAGCGAGACGTTACGGCCGGGGCGCGTCGGTATATACAAGCCTGGAGACGAACTATAAGGACACGGGTAGACGGCGTCGACCTCTCGCATTCCGAAATAGCCTGGCGGGGAGGAAAGATGGAACCTTTCCCCTTGGTAATCGCGTTTTCTCCTCGACGACGACCTTAATTTCGCATTATTTCGAACAAAGCCGACCCGACGAAGCGGTGGGTGTATATATACACACCGGTGGCAGTCGCGGCGCCGCTTCGCGAAGACTCCGAGCGATTCGCATGACAAGTCCGATTTCCCGCTCCCCTAATCCGGCGCTTAAGTAACGAGGATCGACGGCGACTGCCTTTTAATCTCTAATTCCGATCTTCCCCCTCGCCTCTTGGACGGATAAACATTTTTTGGTCGGCTCGGTCGAAAGTGGATTACGCGCCGTGGGCCTGATAATTAGTTGATGCCGCGCCGCTTTCGCTAGGCGTACATTCAGAAGTGCCTCTTTTTTTTCATACTTCCCCCTCGAGGTTTTCTTTCGCTAGAATTTCGGAGAGTTGAGTAGTAGCGCGCGGAGTAGAAGTAACTCGATATTGCGAAAGTGGCGTATAGTCGGATTAGAGACGAGGTCTCGTTTTTCTCCTCCGCTCTGATTGTGAGAAAAGGGAGAGAGAGCCGTGCACTGTCGCAAGCCCCGCTGGTTCGATATGAACGCACGCCGAACTGGATCCGACAAGTTTCCTTTCGGATTAGTGTATGAATGCGCGCGAATTTCCGTTTTCGAAATTAGCTAATTCTACGGCGTAACTCGCACGCGATCCCCCGGAGTTATTTCAACTCGTGTTGGATTGCTTTATTATGCGAAGGATGTTATTTATCGGTAAATTAATATATCCTCGCAAAGCGAATTAATGTGAAAATATCATCTTTGCAGTCCGATCCATTGAACAATCTAATGTGATTAAAAGTTCAAGAAAGAAATTAAATTTTATCTTTGCTTTAGATTATCTCGGATTGATAATTTACTTCGCGCGTATTATGTATTTAAGAAATATATTTATGCGCACGATTTCATCAAGAGTAAACATACTCTTCGGTTCACACGCGTGAAAAGAAAAATCTTGATCCAACAAAATTGTTAAATCAAAAGTGTATAGAATAATTTTTCAGAGGAAGAGAGCGACAGAGATTAATATCAAACTGTATAGACACTCGAATCGCCCACATCTCACCGTCTTACACCGGGCTCAGATTACGTCGCATAACTCGCGGAAAATTAGCAAACTCCCCTTACGAAATCGCCACGCGCGTGCGCACAATACATTCCCGTCCTGCTCTCGGGTCTTCGTGAAACGCACCCACGGGCTACTCCGCGAGGACCCTATATACAATCGATTCTACAAAAAAGTTCCTCCGCGCTCGCGAAAACGCACGAAAAGCGTCGCGCGTCGATATGAAAATAAAGGTCCGGGGAGATGGCGTCACTGATAACGAAACGGGCGCTTGAATAGATGATTTCCGCGCGAGATCCGGACCTTATCGAGATCCGCGGAGAATCTCTCCCCTCCTGGATGCCTCCACTCGCGGAGCTCCGCGCCTCGGAGAAAGCTCCCCTCTCCTGTCGGTCGGGCGCGATAAGATGCTCGAGATAAGATGACGCTGGAGATAGGGACCGATCGCACTCTCGCGCCTCGAGTGTATAGCCCTTTTTTCCTTCTGGGATGGGTTTCTTCCCTTTTTTCTGCTATCTGTATCTTTCTCCCTTTGCGCTGCGAGGCCCTTTTCTAGCGGCGATTGATTTAGATGGCCTATCCACCGTTATAGATCGCTCGTTACGCGTCCTCGCTGTGCTTTTGTTTCTTCGAGTCCTTAGAAATTTCAATTTTTAACGATGCGCTGCCGATTTTTTTTTCTTTTAACGATACTCTAATATCTTTAATTTTTTTTTTCAAATTTTGTTATGATTAAAAAAAAATTATCTTTCCTACAGCCGCTTATAATTTTGTTCTTAATTAATTTAAATGAAGGTTAAAAGTTATGAAATTGTTTGCGCTCCTTTTTATTACCCACATTTCATGCTAACAGCCTTTTCCAGCGGCGAATGAATGCTCGAAATAAGTTTCGCTTAACCACCCGAAAAAGAAGGTCCGCAAAAAAAGAAAAACGAGAGGGCCACGGTAGCATCTCTGCTCGGAAGTACATCCACGGCGGAGCAAAAAAAAAGGAGAGAAAAAAGCAAGCGCCGCGAAAATTAGCCCGGGCGCGTAAGTCTCAATTCCGCAGGAAACAAAAGGCAACCTGCGAACAATTGGCTTTTATACCTTGGTTGTAACCCCGGGGAGATCTCCTCCTCCCCCTTCCCGAGATCGCGACGTCAGTTTCATTCCGCCGCAGCTGCCGGTCGTTCGAGAAGCCGACTCCACGGCGAGGCTCGTGCAAAAAAAAAAAAAAAAACGAAGAGAAGAGTCGGAGAAGGAGAAAGCGCCTTAGCGTGGGGTCGAAAGGAAAAATAAGAGCGAGTGGGGTAGGGCGGCAAGAAGAAGCGTCGCCGCGCGCGAGAATGCGACGAGTCGCGCATTCGTGCGAGCGGAATCCAGCGGGGGACGCGGGAGGACAAGGGAGGCCCGGCGTGCGCTGCTGCACGTTTCGATGGGTATCGCGCGACTCGCGGAAAACGGAAATCGAGACAAAACGAGGAAACGTCGGTTTGTTACTTGGCGCTAGGCCGATGTGCCTCTCCTCGGGAGCTGCTCGCTTTGTTTGCTTATGCCTCCCTCTTTTCTCGAAGCCGTGCTTGTCTCGGCGCTTTTTATTTTGCCGGCACTGAAACTAGACGCTCGCTTACGAGCTTCGAAGACCTTTTTTATTTAGCGATAAACGATTGTTTCTCCGATAAGCACCCGATGATTCTACTGGTGCGTTCGATTTTTGCTTGTTGTGCAGGCATCGTGAGCTGCGCGAAATGGCCAGTGTTTAACGAATCGCGTGTCCGATTGAATTTATTTGCTCTTGGCGAGGTGAAATTTTGGCGCAATACGAATGCAGACCCGTTAATATTCGCTTCGTAATGGGCGTAATGAATGATAATTCCGATCGTAATTTTCACTTGAAACGTACAGGGAAAAACGTGTTTTGAAAGCCCACGGATGGCTGAGCGACAAACTGGCATAAAAAGAGACATATTAAACGTTCAAAATGCACATTCTACAGCCGTATTAAATAACCTGCCGCCCAATGCATTTCACGTTTCTTTCTTGTTTTTTAATTTTTAATGTGATCCCTCGCACGACCTTCTTTTCTTTTTGTTTCTTTTTTTAAGCTGTAATTTGATTAAAAAATACGTCGATCAATGGGAGTCGAACGTTACGACTTTCTTTTTTGCGCGACAGCACGTGCAATCTGCGTTAATGTTTCGTGGTAGGAAAAATAAACTAGAGGACATAAAAGTTTATGTCTTTTTTACTCTGGACACTCCCTTTCGAGTGGATCCATTTAAGGTTAAAAGCGTGTTTTTTTTACGAATAAGCAATTACTGATTAATGTAAACGAGAAATTTTTATGGAGGTACTTAATATAATTACCAGGAGTTTATCGCTTTGTAATTATCGTTTTATTGCGTTATTATAATTCTAGATTAATTAATTTTACTAAAAAGATTACTTCCCTGGCAAGCTTTTCGAATAGCAACAGAGTGAAAAAGCGTCGATAAAAATGACGGTGTTATTGTGAACTTTATTTTCATTCAGAAAGTATCCGGATATATACATACATGAATAAATACTATTACAAAGTAAAACATGCACTTTAATTACAATTGCATGTAAAATCTTCGCAATTCAACATCGACAGCAAAATAATTAATTAAGCTGTTATATCTTGAAAAGAAATGTAAAAGAAAAAAAATGAAATAAAATAAAACAATTTATTATCCACCGAACAATGGGAACAAATCATTAAAGAAACAAAACGAAATGATTTCTCCACCCAAGCCGGATAAATTCTCGGTAAGCTCGAAAAATCGCTTTTCATTAAAACGATAAATAGGAGGGCGAGCGATGATAAAGTCACGGTACAATTTTCGCGATAAATTCGCGGGGAATGGTTCGCTCGTTCGCTCGAAGGGGTAAAGGGACGAGTCGTAGAGACAAAGAGTGAGAGCGCGAGGACGAGGGAGATACCGAGAGAGAGGCGCACGTTTCGATGAGTATCGCGTAAGCGCAGCAGAACGGAAATTGAGACAAAACGAGGAAACATCGTTCGTCCGCCGCGGCAGCAGCTGCAAAAGGAGGAAGGAAGACCGCGTGACTGGGCTCGAGGGGGCCCCTTCGCTGGCGTATCGCCGGCGGCGCATCGCGGCTGCTTCGAGTTAATTATATTGTATAAAGAGCGCGCGAGCGGAGAAGAAAAGTATAAAAAAAATAGCGAAGGGAAAGGGAAGAAGCGGTCGGCTGAGTGATCGGAGAATCGTGAGGTGGCGCGATCAGCCCTTTGTACGGTTGTTTGTTAATCGCAGTGAGAGCGCGTTTGCTTTTTTTTTTCTTTTTTAATCGTCGAGGTAAAGTACCCAAAACCGGGACACTTTTTCAGACTAGTAAATAACAAACGGCGAGAACAGAATGAAGAAACGAATTGCTTGGAAAATTCTTACTTTAATCATTAATTTATCACTTATTTTGACGATTTATATAAAAAATAACTCTGTTATATTAAATAAGCAAATTTTTAAAAAATGTGTACACAGTTCCTAAAGTTATACTCTGTATGGTACCGGGACCGAAAGGTGGAATGTAACGGATCCCTAATCTCTATTTGCACTTGAAAACGTGTATGTCCTGTTTGTTTCGGTATCCTAAAGCTGGTAGTAAATTAATACTACTTTACTTAGGTATACCTAAATGGTAGTTTCATAAAATATCGATGTGACTGTATAGCTAATAGCATAAATAATGCTAATAAAGACATTTTTTACTGTTTTAACCTTTTATTATAGTTATTTTTTGTGTCCATCTTTCGATCCCATTCTAGAAGGTGTCCAGATTTGGGGTATTTTACTTCCTGTCGCAGAGGAAGCTAATGCATTTTTTAAATGCCGTGATTGGCAGTTTCGCGCGATGGATAATTTTGGTTCGGTATTATTGACCCTTCATGATGCTTTGGAAAAGCGACCAGGAGGTACTGCTTGGCTATACTTTAATTTTATTTTAGCCGCGGGTTTCGCGATCGTGTTTGAATAACAAAATGTACAGCGGGACAATGTTTCATACCGGGAGCGTATTCGTGGCTTCGTCACTAGAGGAGCAAGAAAAAAATTGAATGATATAAAAAAGCGCCGTAAAAACGTGTACAAGAATACCAATATTTACGTGTCGACAACAAAAAAAAATATGTGAACGCATATTTTTTATAGACAGTATAAAGTTACTTTTTTATAGAACAAAAAGTCATTGAAATGTTTGTTCAAATCGTTTTAGCAATTTGATAGAAAAGTCTTTCGAGTCAATCCGTACTCTGTTTTTGCACCCTGCACCTTTCCCGTCGCAGTCTTCCCTTTTTTTTTGTCCTCCCACCGCGAAAAAGCTGAATATTGCGCAATCCAAGTGGTCTTCGTAAATTCACCCAGCATTTGCATAGTTCAATACGCATGCGGATTACACGATGATCGCGCTCTGGTGCACGCGAGAGCAGAATAAGTCATTTTTATATTTTACATTTAGGCGCGCGCCAAAGCGAGTGAAAAAAAATCGAGACGTCATTTAAATATTGCGCGTATCAGAAGGGCAGGATAAAAATTCACGGCGCGCTCCAGCCGACGGGATATCCTCCCATACATAAACATTTTGAAAAAGTGGACCTACTTTTCTCTGCCTCCTCCATGATTTGCATGTTAAAAATAAATTCGCATATGTACATCATCAGTATGTATTGAAAAAAATCGTCGCGACTCTTGGTGTGCAGCGACGCAGACAAAAATTTCGTTCAAATTCGGTGGCATTCCGACAGGAATGAACGTACGTATGCCTTCATTCAGCTCTCAAATGAAAATACACACTTGAAAAAAACAAAAACGCGAGGCCAGCTCGACCAATTAAAACGGTAAAAAAAGGAGCACAGACAAAAATAATTCTAATAAAACGTCAATAGCAGATGAGATCCGAAACGGACAGTCCGATAGCCCCGGCGCAAGAATCTTTCTGGTCGCGATTCGCTCGTAAATTCCCGGTGCGCCGTGCGCTTGGGCTATTGACTCGCGCTCGGCCAGTAAACATATTTTCGTATCGCGCACTTATGCCGCGGGCTCCGTGCGCCCAGGTATACCCTACGCCCTCCCCTCCCTCTCTTTCCATTTCTCTCCTTCTCTAACCCGCGCGCGGCGGCGATATAGAGAGCGCGGAATATCGGCCTTATCCGGGCAAAAGTTTTATTGGAGCTCCGAAATGTTTAGCGATAAATTACGCCCGGAATTGTAACAATAAAAAGACGCTCGAAACGTAAAACGCGCGCGGAGAGAGAAGGAGATAGCCGTGGGGTTTTGTCCCCGCGCGAGAATCGCGTATATATATATATGTATACGCCGAGCGCATCAGGATGGAAGAGACACGACGGCCTCGCTTGCGACGTTAACTCGACCGGCTATACTCATCCTATCCCACTCGCTCGACTTATACGAGGCATTCCATCCTCGCTTGATCCGCCAAAGTATTTTCTCAATTCTTTTTTTTTTTTCAACCGTCGTTCTAACGAAAGCCTGTCTTTTTTCGCCGCGGGTATAAAACGAATGGAATTGAGGTTTTTTTTTCTATTCGCGAACGTTTCTCTCCGTTTCGATTAGGATCGTTCGATTCTGCTTAGAAGCATTGTTCGCGTCTCGATGACACGAGAGCCGGCAATTCATGCACTTGATAAATTAACGTTTAACTTTTCTTTCGATAAATAGGCATAAATAAGAATATTGCAGGGTTGAAGGAGTAGACAAAAGGCAGTGCTATATGCATTTGCGATCAGCTCGCATCGCAGAGATCAGCGGAGATAGCCGAGGCTCGCAACAATTGCCGTGATTAATTAATCCGACGACTGGGAGATCGTTATCCCGAAAAAAAGCAAACATCGTCGTACCGAAACGGAGAATCGACAAAAGCTCGCTGTCGGCTCAGAGCGCGAGTCCGCGTTGTGCTCTGCACTTTCTCATGGCACCTCGCCGTACACCGGCTCGTATAATACGTCAGGGTCAGGAGTGCGCGACCCCTATACACTGCGCAGCCTGAAAAAGGAAATAACAAAGGAAAAATGAAAGGACAAAAAAAAAGACGATTAGAATTATGATTGAATGTGATCCGCGCGGAGAAATGCTTGCGCTGCGGTGTTGGCTGGAAAGCCGCGGCCGCGAGGTTAGGCTGGTCATGACGGAAGTCCAGATCGCCGGGGCACGGAGTGGGCGCGGGGTAAAAGGGCACGGCGAGGAGGAACAAAGCGAGGATTCGAAGTCGTGGACAGATTGAGCGTGCGCGCGGATCTAATCGCCTCGCTCGCTCTTTCTCCCTCTCCCCGTCGAATTGGCAGCTTTTCTCGCGAGCTGCGCGCCTCGGTACACTCTCTGACCCGCTCTCGAAGCTTTTAAAATAACTCGGCGGATAACGGGTCCCCAAGATGCTCGCCCGACGTGTTATTCTAGCCAAGAGAGCGTGCATCCCACTCGAGACCTAACCTACCCTCTCTCCTGGCTCTTTGTGGTCGACTGGAAATGATGGGGTTATTAATGAGCGCCGGAGTTTACCCGTGATTGAATCTGTATAGGAGCTAGGCTCGAGCTCCTTGGAGTTTGAATTAAAGCTGTATCCATCTCTCTTTGCTTCTCTTCTCCCGGCGTACAAATAACTGAAACCGAGCGCACCTTTTTTTGTCGACGCGGTATAAAGGATTGAAACAATTACCTTTTGTGAGGGGCATATTTTTAACACGGACACGATATCGATTGTCTGGCATTAATAGAATTTAATTTTTCATTCTGGCAGAGACGAAAGAAGTTATAAATTTAATTAAAGCAAATGGTATTAAAGGATTTTATTTGAATTAAAATAATAAATTCAATTTGAAGAGGAGCATATGATAAATTAATTCATTCAATATCAATATTTACAAATTTCAACGACATTAATTTATTTTACGAACTCAATTCAGTTGACGACAAACGGATCAATAACTAATTATGCTCGCAGTCAATAGGTGTTTATATGGAATTCTTTCATCCCGATTGATCCAAATTACAAAGTAAATAAAAAATATTATGCCTAAAAGTAAAAAAGCGATATGAATATTAAATTGATTGAAAGTATAGTACGCGATGTATTACGATCTAAAATGTGAAATAAGCCAGCGTATTAAAAATTTTCGCAATTTCGTGAATTAAACCCTCTACATGATTTATTATCGACAAGCAGTGTATAGCGTCTACACTTTCCAGCAAAGAAAACTTTCCTTGCCAGTTTCATCATAGACGTATCGGCGAACAGCTAAACTCAGACCGCGGCGATTCCCAAAGTCTCCCGGGCGCGAATAACCGCAGGAACAATTTAATCTAACGATCGGGCCCCGTAGACGCGAGAAGAACGGAAAGCCCGATGGAAACTCGGGCTTGAAGGGAAGTCTGAGGCGCTCGTCGTCGAGTCGCTGCAGCTGGGCGCGCGAGGTGTCGAATGACCGCGAGGGTCCGATCGACAAGCGTCGGGACTCGCGCCGTTACTTATCCCCGCGGTTGTAAGCTAACGGCCGACACGTCCGAGTCTCGCAGCCTCCTCTCGCGAAATTCGCGCGAGACAAGGAGGCGCGTGGATATATATGTATAAGGGGCGTCACCTAGCGGCGCGATGATGTCCGCTGATAAGCCGCGTTCGAGGAATTCGCTTCCTTATATCGGCCGCCGCGCGCGATTTTCGCGAGGGCACACATCCCTCCCGATGAATATCGCTGGACGGATTCGTCGCGTCACCAAGATGGAAATCTGCGACGCGTGGGCGAGCGCGCATGCTATATATTCCAGTGGCGCGTCGTAGAACGTCGCTCCCGGCCGATAAGGGCGACCTTTTGATGGCCGTGGTTTTTCAGAAATTTCACCCGGCCGAGTGCTCTTGAATTTCAATGGGTTAAATGGGATGAATGCGCGCCCTGTAAATTATCCCGCGCGGCTTGCGTACTCGCTATTTACATATCGCGAGCGGCCAATGTTTGCGTTGAGGACCGTACAAACGGTTATGTGCTTTCATGCTTTGGAGGGACTTTAGACTGGATTCGCGAGCGAAATAACTTGCAAAAAAAGAACATTTCTAAGAGTATTACTGTCGGTAATAAAGAGAAGAGGGGGGATATAAAAAGAGAGATAAATTTTTTTAAGGCGTCATTCATTAAATTTTACGTATTAAACAGATTTTTATGAAGAATGCACTTGTGCGACTGTTTGTAAATTTACATAAAATTTTATTCGCTCTCGCGCGCTAATCTCCATTGAAGACTAAAAGGGTTGAGCTTGGGATCAAGCAATAAATGGACTTATATTCATGTTTAAGTATTAATTTGAGCAAGTGAATACACGCGGGTAAATTCCTCTCAGCAGTTCTTTATACAGCTATATTTAAAATTCCTAATGTCAATAGAGCCCCTGCCCTCCCAAAAAAATCATCTTGGGCCGTGCTCTTTTCACACCCAGAAGCTCCCGGCATCTGTGCTTGTGTTAAGACAGCTGCGATTCGCACTTGTTGACTTCGCAAAAAAAGGTATTCTCCGCAAGAGGAAGCGAGAATAGTCTTAAGAACGGAGCGCACAGCATGCCGTCATCGCTGGCGCGTGAATGCGAGGGGCTCGAGTATGTACGCGTTATACGCTTCCGCCGATCCAATTTGAGTATGAATAATTTCGAGAGCTCGCGCGCGCGGCTCACAATATTATAGCAGAATGATTGATGCGCGGCGAGTAATTGAGGAGCTGCATATGCCTGTCTGTCTGGTCGATCGGTACCTCGGAGTCATGCCTCATTACAACCTCGCGCTGTTTGGATTTCGAATTGGGCCCCCCTTTATTGATTTTGCATTCGTTTGCAAAAAAAATAATAATAATAAAAAAAGGAAAAACGAAGTTACGCGAATACACTGCACGAGAGAGGGACGCGGATGCAACAAAGGAGATCGGTTAATTCGCGAAGTTTGCAATGAAATTATTAGCGACTGAAAATTGAATCCGATGCGCTAATTTTCGAAAGTTTAAAATTTATGCTTCCAGTTAACGTCGCTGCGCTTGCGAATTACAAAAAGTTATTGAAAATTTTCCGCGCCGTTATATACAAACGAACTCCCCCAGGGGAGAAGTGCCTGCATATAACAGAAAAAAATACACTCTCCGCTCGGCTCGTTTAATTGAAAAAGCGAAAAATCCATATCCAGCGCAACAAATTGACCCAATTAAAAATTAGCAGAGAAAGGGGGAGAAGGGTGGTAGATGCGCGATATAAAAGGCGCGAAATCAAGCTAAAAAGTCGCGCTCGAGCGCGCGATCGATTATCAGAGCGCGCGCTCGAGCGCGATCCGTTTATTGTCACACGACTCCCGAGCGGTAAATAAATTTCAGCTCGACGCGCTCGGCTAATTACGCGAGTTCTCCGTCTCGCTCGTTCGCCGCATCCCGCATCGTCGTCGTCGCGGCAGCCCCGGCGTTGCCGTTTCGCGCGTTGCAGCCCCCGGCAAGCGCCCGTTGCCGTGTGCGGTTATTTAATTAGATGCGCGAGAGAAGGTCTCGGGTCGTTTGTTAGCGGGCGAATATAATCGCTCGTCGGGCTGCTCCGAGAGCCAACCTAACCCGAAGCTGCATCAATCAAAGGAGCGAGAGGCTCAAACCGCGACACCGTCAGCCACTCTCCGGATCTTCCCTCGCGCGGCTATTTTATATTCCTTTTTTTCTCTCGCCTCTCGGCCCCCTGTTGTTCTTTTTGCTTTGGCAGCGACCTCGGCGGAAGCAAGGAACATTCAAATGGGCTAATGAAATCTTTGAGGGGCTAACGAAGGAAAGGACCTAATGAATCGAGGGAATTGCTAAATAAACGGCGATCGCGGGAGGATTACCGGGGATCTTGTAGGAGGCGACTTCTTCCGCGCAATTTGCGTCGGCCCGGCGTAATTTTTAATTGCGCGGCTAATCGAGGCTAATTTTTTCTCTCTTCCGCCGTGGACGTTTGACAGACAGAAAGAAGAGAGAGAACTGCGAGAGCCTAACGTTGATTGACTGCGTGTAATACGGGATAATGATAAATGAATTTTCGATCGTTATCGTAATACCAATAGCCGGTGAGTGCAACGCACGTAAAAATCCCGTAATAAATGTTTCCGTCGTAAATATTCGCTTAAGTATCTAAACTCACCCTTGCATAATTTAATGTACAATAAATATTTATCATTATTTTTCCCATTTACGTTCAATTAGCCCGATGCTTGCGCGCTATCTCCTCTAACGTTTACGTAAAATAGCAGCTGTTATTAATGTTTCCCTATTGAAATGTTCTTTCTCGCTAGGTGTAAAATTATTTTTTTTTAATTATTTTTACCTGCGATGCTAAACAAAGAATATTATACAAAACTATTTTAATCGTTCGGCGTTTAAACAGAGACTCGAAATTCTCATGCGTATATAAAATAAACGACCGCAGGATAATTTTATAAAATAATTATTGCTTAGAAATGAATAAGAAGAAAAATGTCGAAAAATTCGCGGTGCACGTATTCAAAGTTAAAATAAAACACGGTAAATGTAAAACGGTTGCATAATCCCAACAACTCTTTTCTTAACCAATCGCATAATGAATCATAAAATTACCTCATTCAGCGCATACTTAACAGTCGCCACGATTCACAAAGCATTCGATTCTCCGATTCCCACAGCGAGAGGGGGCGCATATAAAGCGACCGTGACGGTGCATCCGTCGGTGTTAAAAATATCGAGAGGTCGGGTGATCCGAAAAAAAAAATAATAAATAGAAGGCAGATAGAGTAGGAACGAGAGAAAAGAAAGGAAGGAAGAAAGACGAGTGCACGCGGAAACGCTCGGCGGGGTCAAGGGAAGCGCAGAAGAAAGACGGATGACGGCCGTCATCGCTCGAGCGTGGGGCCCCCCACGGTTCGACTTAATTCGAACGTACGGCGCCTTATCGCGATCGTCGGGCACGATTAATCCGCCGAGATATCAATCCCTGCCGCGGGCACTTTCTCATTAGGGCCCCGGGGGCGATCTTTCAATTTTTCCCGGATTTTTCTCGCGGTCTCCGCAGCGACGTCGCCTCGGATTCGTATTATATTTGTGCAGAACTTGCGCGCGGATTTCTCACTCGGTGCGCCCGTGTGGATTAGATCGCCGATCGAGATTGGCGCGGCGGCCGCGGGATTGAAACGTATGCGCTCGCCGGGCTGTTTTGAAATTAGATTGTCGGGCGAAAAATGCCCCGTGAATCATGGGAGAATCCGCGGTCGTACCTAAGCTGCCTTCAAACAATAATGAATCGCGCCTCGAGTCACGTTTTTGATTTTTAATTTTGATAGGGGGCTGCTCGAAAGACTGACTGCGCTTGAAATTGAGTACTTACCACTGGTCGCTGCTTTTTGTTTAATTAAAATTTCATGAATATTATAGCGATGTATGGAGGTAAAGCGGTAATAATAGATTTTAGATAGTTCGAATTCTTTTTACAGGATATTAGTTTCATATTAATTTAGTGTGAAAACTTCGATATTGAAGTGCGGCCTTGGGAGCTTGGAAATTATTCGAAACTCCCTTGAACTTTCGTCCCTCTCGAGCTACCACGCGCCGCCAAGGTCGAAAAAAATGTTTTTTCATCCGGTCGAGCATGAATATTTGATTGATTCGATTATTCAAGAAATTGATTGGCGCGAACGCGCTCGTACTTTGTTTCGAGAGGTCACGGGGCGCGCCTTTGTCCCGATATTATTTACCGTTCACCGGACCGCGGCCGATCGCCCGTTGTCGTCGTCCCACCTCTTTCTCATTTTTTTGATTTCTCTCCCCTTTCGGAGATGATGAATCGATTTTGATTGACTTTCCGCGCAGGGGCGTCCTTCTTCGCCCTCAGGTGTCTCCGACGTGTGAATCCAGTCAACTTCTCCTTTTTTTCTTCTTTACTAACTTCGTATTCGAGCCCGCATGGCAATTAAATTTGAAGGATGGTGCACTCACAAAAATTTATTTTAACTGCTAGAAGAATCCACTAAATAGCACTGGAAAATCTACTTATTATAGAGTCAAACTTATTTATGCCGTGGATAAGCGGACCATCTTTTATGATTAATTTGCTAAAAAGTAAATGATTTCTTCTTCAAATAAGTAGATTATCGTCTTCCAATAAATAGGCTGCATGATAAATTCTAAATTGATTAATTAACTATTAGTTTCCACTCAATATAAAAAGTGAAATGAATTAAATAAATGAAAAAGTCCTTGTAATAAGCAGAAAAATTTTATCAATTAACATATTTATGATAAAATTCAGAGGATTCTATACTTCTAGTAAACTTATTTCGCATTATATTGCAGCAGATATATTCTTCAATTTAATAAATTCATTTTAAAATTAAGTAAATGCTTTAGTGGATTTTTCTACTAAAACTAAGAATCCATTTTTGTGAGTGTGCTGTGCGCGATTTCGCGACTCGCCACCGCAGCCCGGATTCAGAGCATATAGTCAAATCTCGCTTGAATTTCGCAGCGTTTATCGGCCGATCGGCTTTTTTGTTCCTCGCTCCGATACTCCCGCCTCCCCCGCGCTCGGTTAATAAAGCGCGTAGCTACTCCGGTATAATATGAAATTAAATCGGGGCGGCGTTATGCGCCGCGCTGAAAATATGAAAATCACTTAGCGATAGCGTTCTCACACCGATAAGACCCTTAAATTGTTCGCGGATAAAAGTATTTTAATTGAAATAATCGATCGGCGCGAGTGTTATCTCGATGGCGAAATAAATCTCGCCACACGATTATCGAAGTGCGAGCGAACAGCATAATTAAAACGCATTCCCACGGTGTAGCCCTCTAAAAAAATCGTCGACGACCGTCGCGAACATCACCTATATGGCGTATAAGAAAAAGCGACCGCGTAATGACGCGCGTTGCGGTCGGATTCGCGCGACGAGCCCACTTGCCGATGTCTCGAGGACATTTAATCTAATTATCATAACAGTTTGGTCGCGTGCAAACACAATTAAGCCACAAAGGAGGGGGAGGGGAGTGGGTCGCCTCATTAAATCGTCGCTCGAGCGAAACTATCTTTCGTGGATAACTTCGAGAGAGGAGTAGACTTCGAGGTTTCCTTCCTTCCGTCCTCTCTCCTCCCTTTCTCTTAATTTGTCTCCGTCGCGAGTGCGTTTCGTCTTTCCGCCCCCCCCCCCTCTCGGCAGTTCTGCTCTGCTCTCTCGCTCTGTTTCCGCGCTTTCTTTTTTCGTGCTCCGCTCTCGCCTTTATATCTCCCGGGCCCGAGAAACTGGAAGTAATCTCGAAGCGGCTGTTCAAAGGAAGGTGAACGCGCACTTCCTACTCTTCGCAATCTCTCTCTTTCCAGCTCCCCTCCTTCCAGCCACCCTCCTGGCCCCTTTATAACGCTGGTATTTTTCTACGACTCTCTCGCCGGCGTTTCGGCTTACTCGGTTTACGCGCGTCTCCGTTTCTCGCGGGCTTCTTTCTCGCGCGGTATATTGTTGCCACGGTGCTCGCCTTTCCTCCTTTTCTTTTCTACTTCTCCCGCGCGCGGAAATTGAAGTGACGCGCGTTACACCAGTTATTAATAATTAGACGAGATTTTCAGTTTCCTCACGGAACTTGAGCCGCGATGCTAACTACGCCGATAATCGTATTTTACTTTTTGCCTCGAAAAGTACATTTTCAAAATTAATTAAAATTTCTGCTAGGAAAAAAGCAAATTCATTAAAATATTCAAATTTTTATCGTTTATTCCCGCGCGCACCTCGCTGTCGGCGCAAAAGGATGTGTTCAGTAGATTAGGCCCGGGTACAACAAGACTAATAGTAGTTCGTATTAAATCTCGCGAAAAAGTTTTGATTTTGACGTAAAAATGTGTACATATAAATGAAAGTTATAATGATAAAAATGCACACACTTCTCCGGTTGCATAGCGGCCTGACAACGATACATTGCACCTTAAACATAGCAAAAGATGATGTATCGCTACTTAAAATGCTAATAAACTTTATCAATCAATCCCTCTTCCGTATATTCCCGGTAGTCAACCGAACATCCAAGCCATCACGAAAAATATTTTTCGGACCACTGGGGCTATTCTTTACCTGCGCAAATTTTTATCTGTGCTTTTTTTTCGTAAAAAAATCGTTCGCTCGCAACCCGATACTTACTTTTCCCAATACGCGCTCAAGCGGAATGATACCAGCCCGTCATTTCCGTCTTTCTCCGACGATTAAAAAAAAGTGATTTCTCACTCGGGAGAGCTCCCGTATCCCCCCTCTTGCTACATCGATTAAATTAATTTTCGGTCGGCTAACCCATCCAAGCGTCGAATTTTCACGACGCAGCGAAAGCTTAAACATCTACTCGGGTTAATTAATGGAAAGAAAATATTTATAAGAAAAAGTCAATTAACCGCGGTTGCGGCAGCGGTTCGTATCACGGGCACACCTTGGAGTTCGCGTCTTAATTAAAAAATTACCGCCTCGATGGGTGCGATGCACGGCGCTTAATAATTTAATTTTCGCCGCAATCATCGTACGACGCAGTCGCGAGCTCCGATCCACGATGTACCGCAGCTCGTTCATCCTTTTCCGTTATACATTTCGCGATTTTCTAGCAGATGTCCCGAGCGCCCCGCGTACTCGCCGAGTAAATATTGTAGTTAACGTGTAATTTATCCCTTTACGAGCGGATACCAGGCTCCGATCCATCAAGTTAAGGGACCTTATTCCTCGCGGATAATTAAAAGTCCCATCAACTTTCCTTTCAAGCGCGTGTACCCGAGCGTGGAAGCTGACATTACTTAATAAGCCTCAGACTCTTCCCTACAACCTTCTCCTCTTCTCCGGACCAAGTCTCTTCGCAGACATCGTCCGGAGGCTCGCAATGGAGACGCGCGCTCTTCTCGCTTCCTGCATCTCGGCTCGAGCGCGGGAGCATCTTTTACGGTTGCTTCTTTTTTCGCCCCGGAGCCGTAAAAGTCCGGATCCGCCGAATAGAGAAATAAAAGGAGACTCCTGCCACGGGCATTTATTAGCCGTTTTAGCCGAATTAACTCGCTTCCTTACTTAGGGATAAGGAATTTTTTACCTTTTTTCGGAACCTCCGGGATGGCTTTTCCTCGTTTTTCTCCTCATTTTTTACGCTTTTTATACTGCGCGTGTAGGCTTTACGAGAGTTCCCGAAGCTGTTGTTGCTTTTAGCGAGACGCTGAGTGAAAGACAGGCGTTCGTAGCTTCATTAGTATAATTTATTGAAATTATTTCATTTGAATGATTGGCACGCCGACTAATGTGATTTATTTGCTTTGGGTTGCAGGTAAGATGATCGCCCGATTCGATCCGCTGGAGATACATTATGTTAATACACCGTAAGTTTGAGCGATTTGATTTCATCCATATTTGTTTGAATTAGTATGCAATTACTTGGTACAGTCTGCATGATAGCCATTGCATATTAAATTCAAGCTATACGCGTAAACGCATTACATTTTCGCAAATTCAACTAGACAATTATCAATCTTGTGCACAATGAAATTATTGGCTCAAATTTTGTTTACAAAGAGAACACATGCATAATGAATCTCGATTCCATCGTAAAAGCATATAATACCACTTAATAAAAGCTTATCAACTTTGTGAATTTACTTTATTCATTTAACTCTATTTTAATGCTTAAACACTTTATTAATTAAACACTTTTACTAAAAGTTATTTCGATCCAGTAAATACATCGTGAAATAAAAATACAATAATTCAAGAAATATAAGAAACCGTGCTTTATAGTTTACTGTAAACTAAGAATTTTCTTTTCCATTTTTTTAGTAAAATTATAAATTCATTAAATAATATGTTCTACTTAAACTTTAAAAAAAAATTCAAAGTATTTTCATCACACTCAAAAGAAAATATTAACCCGAAAATTTCAAACAATATATACCCACCGATAGAAATATAAAAATTCTTTTCAAGCTTTAAAAAAAATATACGTCCATAACGCTCCACAGAAAGCTCCAAAAGAAAATATAGCAACTTCTGCTGAGCAATTTCTCTGCGTGGTCGCACGTGGCATTCCAGCATCAATTCTCGCGCGGGCTCTTCCTCGAAAATAAAAAAAAAGGCAAAAATAAGAAAATAAAAGCGAGGCGCCATTTTTCCACCTTTCCGCGCTCGGCGAGTGGCCTGAGCCGCTTATAGCGAGGCATATACAGCGAGCGCACGTCCACGCGGCGCAGATAAGGAGACTGCCGCCGTCGTCGTTCCGCGGAAACTCGACTGTGAAATCGACGCGCGGATCCGAAAGAGAGCGATACGCGGCCCCGATCTCGCCGTCCGCCCACGACCTCGGCTCGAAAGCGGCCGCGTGTTCGCCCGCTGCGTAATTTCCATCCTAGCGTCTCCCATTGTGATCGCGCGCCGTTAACAGAAAAAAGGGAGAGAAAAAAAAGAAATGCCCTAATAGGATTTTACAAGAACGCAATAAACGTAGGAAATATGCAGTGGAAAATGTTCCGCGGGAATGAAGCAGGAGGCGATTATTGCCCCGTCGTGTACGACATTGTCGCTGGACGTTAATTGTTTTCGCAAAATTTTCATCACGGCGGCGTCATAATTCAAAGTGTCCGCAGGACAAGGAAAAAACAATGAAAAAGCCATTAAGCGGCAGTTTTTAAGTTAGTATTTTCTTACAGTCCGTGTGATCGCTCTTTATTTTAATTTTTTTTTAATTCGCTTTAGCATAAATTTATCCATTGGCCGGCGGCTTTTATTGTTTTACAAACAAATGCGCGCGGCGATCGCGCTTTTATACATGCGGCGTTTCACAAGGGATGTGGAGCGAAAAAAAGGAGTCGAGACGATCATTAAAATTCGCTCGTTCGCGATACACATTCTATGACTGCTTGCCTAGAAAAAAAGGAGTGTTATATGGCCATCGCCCGACGCAGTGAAAGAGTAATTCGTTAATGTTCTCTGCGCGGTGAATTGAAACTATTCTCATTAAAAGTTTCCACGCTTTCTTTCAGTCGCCCGACAGACGCACCTAATAGGTTCTTTTTTAGCGAATTCGATAAATTTTTTTTTATGTCGCATCATTTTAAAGTTCACCTGGATACAGTTGTTGGTCGCCGGCGAAGGGATAAAGCCACGAGCTTAGGGAGCGCTGAAATCCCCAGGGGTCGTGGTCCAGTTTCTTTTTCTTCTTATTTTTTTTTGTGGCTGGCGCAAGAAAAACCGGTCGCGAATTGCAAGAAAGTCATAAATTTTAGCGGCTCGACCGTGAGTCATGCGATTTTCTCGTCCCTCAGCGCGGGGAGCGCTTGTCACTAAGGCCTTTGCGAAGTGTTAATGAAAACATGTTTTAGCATATTTTACAATAAACGATGCTGTAATCCCCGCATTACTCATTAAGAGTCGATTAACAAAATTACGCAAAATTCCAATCGATTCAGCGGCGCCTGAGAAAATCTCTACCGCTTGGTTCTTTTATCTCTCATAGTTAATTAAATTCGCATTATTTAAATTCTAAGTAACAAAAATTCTATACTCGTTACTCTTTAAAGAAATATTTTTAATTCAAAGAATTCTGCCGTGCAAATGACGCCATGAAAGCTTCGTGCATTCGTATTACTGCGAAATAAATTGCGTACAGAAAGAAAAAAAAGAAGGGAAAAGAATATCAAATTTTCCCGTTGTAACCAAAACTTCTAGAGATTTGCTCGTGCGCGTCAAAAGCCGCGGCACATTCGTTCGCTTGTGCCAGCAGCGTGACTTCTGGCGTTACACGCCGACGGGGGCGAGCGTAACACGTTCCGCGCGCGGCTTATACACGTATCCGTCGCGCGTACGCGCCCCGGCCATAATTCACGTCTTTTTTCCATTTTCCGCTTTTCCGCCTCCGGAGCTCGCTCGCGCGTCTTGTCCTCCCCCTCCCTTCCCCCTCTCCCAGACTACACCCGCTTTTCTCGGGCATTTCGTTTGTCTCGCGCTCGTCTCTCCGCGAGCGCGTTTCCGCTTCGACGTTCCGGAATTGCTCATCGGCCGTTATACGCGGACGATCCTTCGCAGCTGCATTTTCCGCGGATGTTTCTCCTTTGCAAATCGCGTCGTCTCGTTACGCGCGAGAAGAGAGCAGAGTTGTGCGCAGCTCTCTGGACGAAGATACATTTTTTCGCTCTTTCCTCTCGAAAAGATCCGAAAAATCACTGCGTTCGAGTGACAATGAAGAAACTGATTCTTTCCACCCTGTTTTTACGATTACAAGTTCTTCCCTTGCTTTTCTTAAAATCCTTTTACGAGGAATTCGGATGTAAAGCGGTAGATAATCATTGTGCTATTTGGTGAACGATCGGTTTTTTTCCTCGCTAGGCGTTACGTACTATTATAGACTGTTCTCAGATATTAGCGGTATATCGGGCCGGTAGTTATAGGCGGTCGCGGAAAAGGAATTTCCTTAATTGTAATGGAAACGCGAACTAGTTTTTTTCTTATAACAGAAAGTAGTCGAGCAATATGGTTTGGGAAATCGCTTTTCCGACTTGAAATTGTGTTAAGTAGTCTTAAGAAGGTTCTAATCGCTTGACTACCGTACGATAATTTGAAATGTACACTGTAACGTGATGTTGATACAGCCCGCTGCGGGTCATTAAAATTCTTCCTTTTTTTTATCGTAAAATGCAATAACGGGTAAAAAGATCACACAACGCTCGAATACTAAAGTAATTGTGCGCACGAATCCATTTCATAACAATTTCATTAAATTATCAAATTATGAGTTTATTATTCGGAATTCGGCGTTTATTCCACACTTTACATTGAAAGGGTCGAGCGAAACAAGCAACAAAATTAAAATGAAAGCGTCGAAAGTTTTAGCGGAGCTTAAAATTCCACTCGCGGGCTTCTCCGATCGCAATCAAAGCGCGTGGCTAACAAGAAAATCAGAATGCAGCGAATTCCGTCGCTCCCCGAGCAAGACGAGTCTGGAAAGCGAGGTGTATTCGCGGCTATCGTTATACCCCGTCGATTTTTCCCGCCCGTTACTTTTTCGTAGCTCCCTTATCTCCGTTCCTAGGAGGATGCCAGGGCAGCTCAGGTCAGGATTCTCTCCCGCAGCCAATTAAAAATAATGTGTCTCCTCCTCCCTCCTCGCTCGAAATCAGCGAGCACGAATCGAGGCGCAGCAGCCGGCATGGACATATAAGTACGAGCATCTCTCTTTCTCTCTTCCTCGTACCTCTCGCCGGAGTCACGTCACGACCTTACGAGCGGCGCTCTCGCGCATTTTCGCCAAACTTGGCGAGCGCGCACGGGTTAACTTTCACGTGAGGGTGGCCATATTCGCCGCCTAGAGGACGGTTACGGGTCCGACAATCAAAGGACTCTTTGCGCTACGCGCTGATACCGCCAACAGGACAAATTGGCGCGGGATGCTTTTGTGCGGAGGTGGCGTTGTTTGCCTCCTTCGAGATGTGTATATATCTATACGATTTTAACCGCGGGAGAAGCGGCGCAGGCCGACCGTAGTGCGAGCTCGCATGCGTTATTGGCGTTATGCTAGTACGAACGTCGAGGAATTCAAATATTTTCCGAGACTTTACGCCGGGAGATGCCGCGAATGCCGAGGCGGACCGCTGTAAAAGGATATTCAGTTATTTTTTCTTTCTTCAGAGGTAATGTTTTTCTTGGTGCTTCTTCTTACTCTTCTTTTTTTATTTTTTTTTACCAACTTCTTAGTCTCGTCGGCAGCTCTGATAAATGACCACGGTTTTTGCTAAGTAGAAATTTTTATTTGAATTTTGCATTGACGCACACTTCTGGTTTCTACGACGAGGAAAAATGTTGCATAAAAAGTGTTACGGACACTTAAAATATTTTATTATTTAAGTTTATCTTACTTGGTATAAGCACACGCTAGATCAGCTGGAATGTAGTAGAACTAAAAGTTACTCTATTGAAATCAAAATTTCACTCTAATTTTATAATGAAATTAACTCCCTTGACAAAGTGAAATGCAGTGATTTTTTTACTCTTAAGTAGGGCGAAACATGGATAATTAAATTGTAATTTGCTACTCTACCGTAGAGTGAATTTAAATCACTTCATACATATAGAGTCAATTTTGACTCCACAAGTGGTTTCACTATCTACTAAGAGTGAAATTTTACTCCAACCGTTTTAGTATGCAGAACACAAAAACTAAAAGTTTAATTCAGTTTAAAACAAAAAAAAAAGTATTTCAAGTCGATTATACTTTTTGTCGGCAATAATTAGCACATTTTAAAATATATTACACTGATATAGTAAAGAGCAAATCGTGCAGCAAAGGCTCGATACCACGAAATTTATGCGCGTGACTGATCGGTCATTTACACCGGGGCGACAAAAAAAGCAGAGGAGAAACCAAGAGCGATGATCAGTTTAATGAGTGGGAGCGCAGCACTCCTTCTTCCTTTTAAGAGCAGCCTTACGCGACGCGAAGATAAACGCGTTACACAAAAGCGCACTCGCGATTTCGAGTTCAAAACAGGACGCGCGCGCCTGCGGCCGATCTTACTTTCTTCCGGAGTGCATACCCGTAATCCGTAAAAGGCTTCGTAAATATTTACGCGGACTCAACGAAATATCAAAGGTTGCGGCAAGGAGCTCGCTCCTATTACTCTCTCAGGAAAATTTTTGCCGGGTGATAAAGTTAGAAGTTAGATTTTCAAGCGTGCGGCGCTCGCCGGGAAATTAACGAACGATGCGCAGAATGCCGGTGAGGAGCGAGCGGAGCCTTGCCGACGAATGCCGCGATCGAATGTTGAAAATATTTCCTCCATACTCTGCAAAAGGGGGAGAAAAAAAATTCGCCGCGCGGCATCCACGGATATTCGTTTCCCGTAAAATTAAAGACGAGGGTACTTTACCGGGCAAAACGCCGCGACGACGGGCAGAGGGCAGAAAACCGCCGTAAAACAGTCTAGGAGTGTATATATACAACAACGCCGGGCTTATCCGACTCGTCGATGGCTCTTTAAAAATAATTTGTTCAAACATAATGCACGTAATGCGCCCTTCGCGAAATAACTCCCATTTTCCACGTTATTTCAAGAATAGCGCGTGTAAGTGCGCGTACACGTGTGCACGTGTGTATTTTAATGCAGCGTAATGTCGAAAATTGCCCCCCCATTCACGAGACCCTGCCACCCCGCGCGCATTACGTTCCCATGATATATCCTGAAAAAGGCGAATTATCGATTACACTGGACTCGGCCGATAATTTCGCTGGGATGCTCGCGTGTGCTTCGCGGACACGACATCGGATTTTGCTTCTCACGCCGGTTGAGTTTAGGAAAAACGAGATTTTGAGCTAGGAGAGATCCGGATGGGGTCGTGGCCATGTTTTTTAAACGTTTTCAATAAAGACTTCATTTTACTATTTGAATGCGCACTATTAGAGGTAGTTTCGGCTTTATACCGATCAATCGACTTGTCTTCATTAACTTTATTTTGCGGAACGGCGCGAACTTAAGTATTCCGCAAATTACTCGAAGGTACGTTTTTTTACGCATTTGCAAAGTAAATGACGAGAGCAACTATAAAAACTGAACGTACATAAAGTGGCTTTAAATCTTTCGAAAGGCAAAACTTTTAAGTAATATACGTCGTACCTCTAAAAGTATCTTTATTTTTGATATACGAGTTAACGGTCAATGGTCCGCATTCGAGGTCATTCTCTGGCCTTGGCATTCACCGACTTCAATACCACATTAGAATATCGCAGTCTGCAATCAAAAATTGTGCACTGAGTTATTTCCTCGCTTAAACATGTTTATAATTATTAAACATGAAATTCAATTAATTTCCCTTATCCACGGGTTACGTTAACATCAACAAAACAATTTATATTATCCTTACATTTCCTGTCGGTCGACGGCTTGTCCCATGCGTCTCCTCCCAAATAGACGTAACCAATTTCTATCCCTCTGCAGAAGAAAATGGACTTCGCTGCAAAACCGCAAAGATCGAAGAAAAAGAAAGACGTTCGAAAATTCCCAGACGTGCCAATAGCAAGAGCTTGGAGCTGCCGCCACCGCGGCTTCCGGTGTGCGCGACTCTCAACAACGCGAGATTTCGTCGACACGGTTGCCCTTTTGCAGCCTTTTTTTTTTATTCCCTCTCAGGCGGCTTCCAAGGGACGCGCACACTGACACACTTGCCGAGATTCTAACAGGCCGGCAAGTTAGCGGACGTTCGTGCCTCGCTCCCCAGCACTAAAAATAAACGTAATAAACGCGCTCGGAATGCCTCTCTGCAGGCCTCGATCTCCCCCCTTTCCTCCTCCTCCTCCTTTTCCCTCTTTTTTACCGGCTTTTTGTTATCTCCAGCCCTCGCGCGAGCCGCGCACGTTTTATCTTCCCGTTTTTTACGGTTTCTTCCGCACCCCAGCGGCTACACCCTCCGCGGCTTCCTTAACCATCCCCGCGGAATTGTATTGCGTGCGCGAAATTCGCGTGTCGTATTGAAAAGTTGAGCGCCCCCGCAGCTTGGTTATTTCGCGGAAATTCTTTGGCTTTGTGTGTCGTACTTTGGAGAAATTTTATGTCACGTGCCAGCTGCGTTATCAGCTGAATTGAAATTAGCTTTTTTTTTTGCTCGAGTTTCGTGAGTAGAGAGAATGTTTTGTTCAAATTTATCGTGCCGTTGGTATAATCTGTTGAACCGAGAATGTTCTCTATTTATAGTTGTAGGTGCATCGATAAAAAGAGATGTGATTTATATTGAGATTATTGAATTGGTAGCCGAGTAGTTAATCAGATTAAAATAAGATAAATAATATGAAACTAATTGCCGTAGGGTAATATCATTTATCGCAAGACAAGTCGGTGTCGTTAATGAAATTATTTTCTTAAGCTAAACTAAGTCATATTTATCTTATGACAACGAATTTCATTTACAGACGGAAGTCATGCATCATAATATAAAATAAATCTATCATTGACAGGCAGGACTCGAATTTCAATTTCTATCCTGGAACTATATGGCACAAACGAATTCGTGACCAACATTTTTTCTCGGCTAATTGCGCTTCACAATAAATTGTGCTACGATAACTCGGAATTAAAGCGAGTCACAAAAAAAAAAGAGAGAAAACTGAAAATTTTCGAACACAAGGAAAACCTCAATTACACCGGCTATCCCTTTAATTCCCATCGCAAGCCGTAATTTTCCGCGATTGGTGCCCCGCGTACAAAATCGCGAAATTCCCGGTCATTACACCGGCCGTCCCTCATCTTCGCGATTCTCGCAAAAAGCAACGTAAAAAACCCACCCTCCACCCCTGCCGAAAGAAAAAAGTGAGAAAAAAGCGTACATTAGGCCACCCTGAAAAAGTGAGTGCACGAGCGAAAGCGATTCGCCACGTTGGTCGCCCGTCGTTTTTGTTCCTGCTCCGGAGTCCGCGAAAGCACGGAATTCCTGCGCGAGCCACATATATGCGCGTATCCACACTCACACGTACACAAGTCGAAGGCTTGCAGTCGAGAAACACTGAGTACAGCGCATACTCTGGCGGAAAAAACCGGTTCTCGCGCGCTACGGAGTCGAGACACGCGTCCACGCGACTGCCCCTATCCCCCTTGCTCGAACCGCCGCGATAAGTCATGTACAGGATGTGTAGGCGGTGGGGGCGAGCCGAGCGGCGCGATTTCTTTCTGGATCATTGCGAATCTCCTTCGCGCGATCCGTTATCGACGATACTCTCTCGACTTTCCGGTTTTCTCCCGCGCGGAAAATCTCTCCGGGTTGAAAGTACGGTAAAGTGTCTTTTGCTCGCGCAACGCGCTTTTTCTTCGTTCGTCTCCAACCAGGATAGGTGGAGCTGAGCATTGTGTTTTTCAAACGGACGACTTTTAAAGTATCGGCGTACTGCGTGCACTCGGCGTTTATTTCATTCGATAATTAGAGGAACTAAGCGATGTGGCTGATAAAATTGAGGGAATCCTGATAAGCCGCGCATAGATTGTGCGGAGGACGTGGAAGAGAATAGATCCGAATAAAAGTTTTACATGTATATGTAAAACCATTTTCTTCGTATCTATTGGATTCGCGTAATTAAATTCTGTTATTTTGTAGAGACCATTATTTCGTCGAAATAACGGCTTCACTCTTTTAAAAGTAGTTACTAGTAAAATCGAAAAAGAATATACAGTCTATCAGTGAAATCCGATCAAAAATTCTTTTTTTTTGTCAATTTCGATCAACTCGAAATACCGTTACAATCGAATCATCCTCGAAAAATGCAGTTTCTCCGAAGGCAGCACCTGAGATTCTTTCGCGCGCTTGAAATTCCATCTGAGAGAGAGAAAGGCAGAGAAGGTACAATACGCTATGGGATCATTAGAGCTTCGTATTGGACTTTCCGCATCGAAAAACCGCGAGAAAAAAGAGTCGTCGGAAGGAGCAGGAGCTTGGCTGGGGTGAAAGCTTTCCCCCGCGCATCCATCAATTTCCGCGAGCGCCGATTGTCGAGAGAGGAGGCTTTATGGTGCAACAGCGGCTCGGAGAATAAAAAAAGAGGGCACGCATGGATTTTCCGCGGAGCAGCGCACATTCAGAAAAGTAAAATATACACGCGCACGTGCACTTCCTTTTTTCTCGACACACCCTGTCTGCTGCGCGGGAATATAAATTTTTTTCCCCGATATATAACTATATATATATATAAATGAGCGCTTCAATTAGAAGCTCGCGTATGAATGATACGAACCCTAGTACTTTCCACTCCGTGCGCGCTCATCTCTCTCTTTTCCCATTATCGGCGAGAGGCTCACGGTCTCTTGTCTCTTTTTCTCGCTTCCTTTCCGGGGGGGTTCCTCCAAACTTTTTTTGAACATTGGGGAGGCGAGGTATAAAAAATTGACGAGAGGAAGTGGAGTGCCGTCGCCAAGTGGTCATTCACAAACCCGCGGGTAATTTTCGAACGCTTTTTTTTTTGTTCTCTGCCTCCGAAATTACGGATGGAACGAGTACCCGATCGTAGCCGGGTTTCAGTTTAATTAAACGAGGTTTTCAAAAAGTGCGCTTCGGCTGTGTATACATTTTTTTTAAATGAATTTTCATGCCTACCCCCCGCGAGTTGCTATCGACTAGTACCGTTATATACCGTATGAAACTTTTCAATTTTAATAAACACGCAACTTTATTTTAACGTAGCATTAAAAAACATGCAATTTCTCATTTTTTAATTAATTTTTTACGTCAGTCGTTACTTTAATTTATTAAATTTCAACACAATCTAAAATATCATGCGGAGAAAAATTGAATTACGGGCAACCCTTAAAATTCAGACTGCGATCTCGCGCGCTAATAGCCGCGGAAAATTGAAATTTAAATCAAAACACTCCCATCGTCGAAGGACAGACCGAATGAAAGCCTCACCCGGAGTCTCTCGTGATAAACGCAAGAAGCGCGCGACTTTGAGTATCACTTAAGAGCGAACGGCCTCGTCGGCTCATGCATATGAAACGCGAGATTTTTTTCAACAACCGTGCGCCCCGAGTGAGAGAGCAGACGAGCACCGCTGCGTCCTAACCATTTACGCGCAATGTCACTCATTATGCTAAGCACCGCGAGAAGCTTTCCTCATCTCCCTGCACCCTTGCATAAAAAAGCAAAAAAAAACATCCTCGAAAATACAATATCGCATTCCGCATGCCTCGATTCCCCCGTCTCGGGCACACGTCGCGATTTTTCGGTCGACGGGCCGCGCGCGCTTAGGCACTCGCGGGAATTTGAATTTCCAAGCCCGGAGGAGACTGCGCGAGCCATTATTCTCGTATATAATTTTGAGGCACACGTGCGCGCATTAAAATTGAAGGCAGTGCGCGCGCGCGGATTTCGTCCCGGCGGCAGCCGCGGGCTCTCGGCCCCGCATAATTCAGCGTCTCCCGTCGGGCCGTCGCCTTTCGATGACAATGCCCGCCCGCCCGGGTGTATGCGCCTACGGGATATAGGTTAGGCCGTTATGCGAAGGCCTTTTATAGGAAGGACCGCGAGGAAGCCGGAAAATCGCGCAAGAGAAGCTGCCAACCGCTTTCTTTCTGCCCGCTAAATTGTAAAGGGAAATGACGAGCCACGCAAAGAGCTCTCCGGTTTTTCGCCTCTTCTGGCCTTCTTTCTTTTATTTTCGAAGCTGACTGATTTTAAAACTTAATAGTTTTGGAAAATTATCAATGTACAATTAGCGCTTAATATTCAGAATGCACTTAAATTACTGAGTCATGAAAAGAGATGTAGTGTATATATATTTATTAATTTCAGCCTTAAAGGCCCAGAAATGGACTTGGTTTACATAAAATTCTCTTAACCTCACATACATCCACACTGAGAAAAAAGATTCCTTACTGTTAAGAATAATTCTTAACTGTTAAGAAATGGGACTTTAATTTTTTGTAATTGCATATTTCTTAATAATTAAGAAATAAGCAGTTGAAGTAGGTTAAAGCGAAGTCATGAACGATACGTAAAATAAACAAATGAAATCTAGTTTCCTAATAGTTAAGAAATATGCATTAAGATTTAATACTATGTATTAACTATAACTGAATTGATTACTTTATAATAAGGAAATTGATTACTTTACAATAAGGAATCTTTTTTCTCAGTGCACACTCGCTAATAATTACGTCTCCTCACCTCCTCCTACCATCTACCTTACCTACACCTACTATTCACCATCACAAAAAACTTGTTCGCTTATCACATATAGGTCTTGTCACAATTAGTAAAGCACTCCCGCCCCCTATCCCTCCATATGAACTTGTATAACCCCCCCCAACCCATACATCCATTCTTCACACTCATTCTCGAGGACAAACGACACCAGCACAGCATCCGCCAAGATAGAATTTATCTCGTTTTCCTTCCTCACATAAACATCAATTTACTAATATCGGGTTACAACGTTCCAACTACAAAATTTTCTTCTTTACTTCATCAGCGTCAATCCGTACACAACAAAGTGTACACTATCCAGCTACCTACGTCCACCAGATAATCAGTTTGTACACCAACCTTTATTTAATTTATCTGTCCTTTCCATTACATGTACTTTTAACAGATACATAACACAAAAATACATACGACATAATCATATATCTCTTGCCACTCACCATCCTCACACCTATTTCGTATTACAACAAATTGAAATCATATCATAACGAGATTACATCAATCTGCTTTCACACCTCTCAAATTATATGCCTGTTCCATTCTTAATTTTTACATAAAATACGAAAATCACAAATACAGTTTTGTACGCTATGTCCTACCTCCGTATTCAACACGCATCCATCGAAATGAGATGTAGTATAACAATCTAATAATATCATACGTAAAACAGAAATATTAAAATTGTTTGATAAGTGGAAAAATTAAAAAAATATACGTCTCAACTCTTTATCCGTTTTTCGCTTAAACACAAGCGGAAGGGAAGCGGGCAATCAAGCTTTGTCCTTCAAAATTTTAATTAAAGGGTTGTTAAAAGACGCGCAAAACGTAAAATTTAATTCCTCAAAGTGAATTCCAGTCGGTTCATCCCGGGCGCACTCTCAAAATATTCCGCGCGATTCTCCAAAGCTGAATTCGAGGCAGTTCCATCCCGACGAGTGCATTCTCAAAATAGCGCGCATATTAATTATAAAGCCGGCGCTGCACAATGGCTCTGATAAGAGCTCGCGCGCCGCTTCGAAACTCCATTCCCGGAGAAGCGGGCGACGGACTGCGTGTTCCGCGTGTGCACGCGCGCTTTACAAAACGTCCCCCGCGAGTTTACCGTATTAACGGTGAACTCGCGCCGAGGCGCAATGAAAATCTCCGGTGACTCTAGGCCGACAAAAAGGCGCGCACGCCTCCCGCCACTGCGTTTCTTTTCCACAGTCGTTACATATTTCAGCTTGGACGCGCTCGTAAAACCGGGCGCGCACTCCCGCATTGTACGTACCCTGCGCCTGTGTAAGTCGAGGTTACGTAAACGCGCGCTGCCGCGGCAGTAGGGAGGGCAAAAAAAAAATGAGCAACGATGAGGCGCGGATTCTCGCGGTAGATCGGATGACAGGCGCGCGCGCGTTTATTTCGAGTCACGCGTGCGCGCGGGCCGTACTTTATTAAAATACGCGGCGCGGCGTCGACGCTAACGACGCGCGGCGACGACGAGATCCGCGGATCGGCAGACGCTCGCGCCCAATTATCGGCCGAACTTTTTTGTCCTGAGCGGCGCGCTCGTTATAACGGCGAAGCCGTGGGAAGCGTCGCGCGGCGTCCGTCGACCCCGCGGCGTCGATATACACCGAAACAAGAGCGACGAGCTAGCCGCGCCGAACAAATGAGGTGCAAGTAGCGCCCGGGGTGGTGTATACGCGCGCGACCCACTTCGAGAAAGTCCCCGAGATGGGAGATATACATTATACGTCCGGAGACTGCACTATCCGCGCAAAACGTTGCGCGTCCCCAAATCGAGTCGAAAGCACAATTCGGCCGGACGCGCGCAATAACTTCTCTCGATACGACGCCCGGGACAAAGGGGGAAGCAGGAAGCGGCCCGGGCAACTGCCTCGGCTGGCAGTTCCCCTCTCCGCCCCGCACCGTCTCGGATAATCCGAGGAAATTCCGCGAGGCCGCGCGCGAGCGAGCGCACTTACGCCGGGCGCGCACGTGCGCAAGTACGGGCAGCGGCACTCCGAGGCCGCGCCGATAATATATTGTGGCGGAGTGAATAGGCGCTTTGCGCGCGGAGAGCGGGCCCTGCCGTCGCCGAGATATAGGAGGCTTGATTGCGAATTTATATTTATGCGGGACAGGGGGAGGGAAGGGACTACGACGAAATCATTTCGCCGCGGGCTCTGGAGAGTACAGCCGGAGATATATATCGCTTGCTTCGTCGCTTCTTTTATTTTCGCCGGAGAAAATGCGGCAAATAGTATAAAAAAATAATTTTTCTTTTTTGTGGAAAGGACAAATGGCCTCCCCGGAGGCGAGAGTTTTCGCTGAAATATTCAACGGTAATGATAAGCTTGTGATGATAATGTCGTGCGTATACGATGTGTTTGTTTTTTCCGTGGACACCTGGTGGACTCGGCGGGAATAATTGAAGTCGAAAGTTTAACAACTACGTGGAAGTAGGTTTAGATGGTGCATAATGGATGATGGCGTTCGCATTCAGAAGCGTTACTGCAGTTTTCGTGGCGGCCAATTTATCGCCTGTTAATTTGATTTTTAAGCGAAGCAAAGTAAAGCGCGCTCGGGCTTCGAATTTTCCACGAAGGCATATTTTTAAGTCGTTACGTAAGGATACTTAGGCCACCCTGACAAACTAGTTCCACAAGAGAAAATGGCCTTCTACGGTATTGCTCCTACTGCCGACGGCCCCGTTTATCATTTTAAGGCCTCGCATTATTATGCGATAAAATATTTACGCATTCGGCGCGATTTTTTCCAATTCGCGAGTCCCGCCGTCGCTCTTCCGCCTTCGTTATCCAACGAGACGAAATAAACAATGAGCCGCTGTAGTAAGAAAGAGGGAGACAGAGAAAGCGTGACTCGGCTAGAAGTAAGCGCAACCCGATATCTCCTCATTTCCCTAAGATAAACCCTTAAAACCCTCCTTTTTCCCAGAGCCATAATCTAGTGCAAATATGCACGGAAACTATGGCGCTCCAATAAACCTGTCCCGGAGGCAATCTCGCGCAGTAACGTACGAAAACAATCTCCCGTCCAGCGGGGCGTGCAGATAGATACCCGAAGCGCGCGCGTTTTAAAAAAAACGCCAGGCAAGAAAAGTAAAAACAAGGGCAGGGCCGCGGAGAAAAGCGGAGGGAGCAGTACCGCGAAGCCGAGAGTAAGATAGCGCGAAGGCCGAGGGGAAGAAGTTCATACGCACGCGAGGGGCCGCCGGGAGGTGCGAGCTGGCGCGAAGAGAAATGGCCGAATACATGAAAACTTATGGGGCCGCACGCGCGCGTCAAATTTATGTACGGCCGCTCGCGCTTTCCGGCCACCCCCGCGTCTCCCTTTTTTTGCGCTCGCTCGCGATTCGAATAATAACTCTTCGGAAGCGCGAATGTACACCCGGGGTGGGCGCGACTAGCGAAGTGGCGCCGGGCACGCAAAATTGCGTCAATTTATACGTTTACACGTTTTCGGGAGGGCGAGGCCGTATTAACGTGTGCTCGCCGCAGCGAATGTATTATCGGCACTTCATAATGCTCAAATATTTGCAAACATTTGGAGGGCGGTGCCTTGCACCCCTTTCGCGCAGCTTTACGTAATACTCGCGTTTTAACGAATTAATCCGCCGGCGGCCCGTGTGCACGCGCGTATACACTACTCCCGGATTCCGCAGCGGCTTTATTAGCTTATTTAAATTTTTGCTAAAATGCGGCAAAATTCAAATGTGCCACCGAGACAGTTTCTTTTCTCCTGCCAATTTACCTTCGCACGCGCGATCTTTCAAAGTACTCGCTTATGTTGTACATTTATCCCCGAGAGAAAGAGAAAAAAGAAATTTTCACTTTGTAGCCGGAGTCTTTTGACCCGAGCTAATTTAATGACGTCAGCTGTTGATTTTTAAGGTTGAGGGGGTGCAATTTTGACCGGCGTTCCTTCTCTCACGAATTACAGGGTTAATTATTTGTAACCTAATTTAACTCACGGCCGCAAGATATGAAAGGAACTCGTACAAAGAGAATGCGACCTTGCTTAAGCAGTAATAAGGCTAATATTGCCTTTTACCAGGATAGTTGAGGAAACTTTCGCGATGACTCGTGTAAAGTTATAACTACGCCGTTATTGCAGCTTAATTCCGCAAAATCGTGTATATTTTTATTCTGCACGCTCTTTAATTCGTCAAAAGATCTCACCGCCGGCCCGAAAGACCTCCTTCCTCTCCGCCGACTCCAATCTCTCGAAAAAGAAAAAGATAAAGAAATTTCACTCGCACATGTTAATACGAGCCAAAACCTTTCGCAACAAACGAACCCCGCTCGCGGCCCAATTATCACGAAAACACGCTCGCTCTCAAAGCGTTCGCAGAGCAACATTTTCCAAGGGAAAAAAAAGCGGCAACAAAAAGATGAAAGAATAACAAGAAGAAGCTAAAGCCTCTGCAAAAAAGCAGAGTATATACGAGAGGTTCGTCGAGCGCTTATTAAACCGCGAGCTCACCTGGCCATCCCGGCGCGCGAAAATTGCTCACGCGCGCGGCGTAAGTGGGCGCGCGCACGTGTGTACGCGCCGGGCATAGTTACCTGGTTAAATGCATCCGGAAACGGTAATAGATACCTACGCGACCTCAATGCGAAACTTAGCTCGCGCGAGTGTGCGCGGTAGCTGGCGGACAGGGGGAAAATCCAGCGCAGCGCAATGGGGCAAGCGAGGAGAGAAGAAAGTGAAAGGGACCGGCCGTTTCGTTTGGCTGATGCTCGTAACGGCTGATGAGCTCGAATCAGGGTAGTGAGGCGTTTTATGCGCACCGCCCCGCTTTCCCTCGCAAAGGGGGTAAATTGAAATTCGAACCTTTTCGCACCGAGCGTTACCGAGCGCGCCAAATCTTTCGATTCTTTTTATTTCCCTCTATTCCGTCATTATCTATTTTTAATTGCAATGCCGGCATGCTCTCTAAATTTGAAAATGTGAAATTCACTGTAAAAATGTGAATAGTGACATATTTCATGTGAAAAATCCTTCACATATTTAGCATGCGAACGGCTTATCACTTACACGGAGAAAAATGTTATACTAAAAATTAGTATATTTTTTAGCAATTGGGGACGTACTTGTAATGTGAGAAAAATTACTGTATATTATTCTAAAATTTAGTAGAATTTTAGTAAAAATGAATAAATATTTTTTTAATTTTTACTACGCATATTGTAAATTTTAAAATAAAATGTACTAATTTTTCTCACGTTGCAAATATGTCCTTCCATCGCTAAAAAATATAGTAATTTTTAGTGTAACATTTTTCTCCGTGTATTAAATGTTAGTATTCACATTTTCAGATTTACATGGTACCGAATATTCAAGTTTTAATAATTAGTTTGATTTTTTTATGTTAAAAATGTTATAGAATTTTAATCAAATAAAATCTTTTTGTTACAGGTAAGGCGATCCGCTACTAAGCATCGTAAAACATCTAGTAATACAATACTTAGACAGGTGGTAAGTCAATCCGGCTCTGATTATTCATCGGTACCGCGGAGTGAACAGTGGAGAAAAAACTGGCTGTCCAGAGGATTTTAATAATGAACGACACGCCCCGCGGAGTAATCCCCGCGGCTCCCGAACTGCCTGAAGCTGCGGGCACAACACGTAAAATCATGAATGTAAACGGCGCGAATGTCGCAATCGAAGTCGCAGAGCGGCCGTATCGCCGAGCAAATAAGATATTTTATTCAAAGGTGCGCATCGGAGCACCTGCGAACTCCTATCCATTCGGCGCTGCTCGGCCCTCGGCCCCGGCGACAATTACATCGATCGAAGAATCGTCGTAACTCCCCCGCCCCTTTCACCCCCGGGCGCACTGTACACGTATCCGGCGACTGCTTCCGCGCGCGGGCACATGCATAAACAATGTTCGACACAGTTTAGGAGGCGGTAGTTGTAAAGTGGGAGATAACGCGACATCGCCCAGGGGACGGGAGACGCGCCGGCGGCCAACTTCGGGAATAACTCGACGGCGAGCCACTCCCGCGGCGGCCCAAGACCGTAATGAGAATCACTGATCTCTGGCAATAAGCCGCCGGTGTACCGAGCGGCGGGGGTGAGTGGGGTGGGTGGAGCAGGGGAGGCGAGATTGTCGCATTGTCATCGGCCTTATCCGGCGGAGCCCATTGCGCGACCTCCGACACCTAATATCCTTCTGGTGAATTGTGCGCGAGAGCACCGCTTGCGAGCACAGCCCGAGAGAGACGTTATCGAGACGCCCGAACGTCGGATGCTTGAGCTTTTTATTGCTCCAACTCGGCCGATCGAATCCGCATTGACGTCGTTGATGCCCATTGTGGTGATGCCTCGCACGTCTGGCTCGCCTGCCAAATTGCCGGCGATTAGTGCGACGCGGACTCGCTGCTGACGTCAATTTATTTTTCACCCTGTCTTTTAAGATTTCATTTGCGAAAGTCTGCAGTTTTTCTTTTTCAAAAAGCACGATACACGTAGGGAAAAGTTCTTGTGCACGGAGAGAAGTATTGTAGTAAAAATTACTATGTTCCGTAGGAACAGTAGAATATACTTAACGTATGAAAATTGTTACTATAAAAAATACTAAAAATTCCTATTTATAAATACTAAAATGTTTACTATAAATAGCAATTTTTGCTATGTACATAGGTATTTTTATTATGATTTATAATAAAAATAGTCATAGGTCGAGTGGCAGTATGTCCTATTGCTCCTACGAAATATAGTAATTTGTATTATATATAATTTATTACTATATTGTTTTGTAAGAAACTTGACAAGTAAAAAATTTGACTACTTTTTAGCAAAACTTTTGATTTGTTGGGTCTGTCCCTGCGTTACAAAACGGTATAGTAATGTCTACTAGAACTTTTCTGTCTGTATAATAGTTCGATTGTTAATAAGAGGATTAATCAATAAAATCAATTATGAACAATGTGTTCAAAACTGGTAGAATACAATTTAGTTTTGTTAAATTTACATTCAATTGGTATAGAATTTAAGCTTATAAAACATTTTTCCATGAAACTCGGGTAAAACAAGAATAGAAAATTAACTTTTAATTAGTCCAACAATGTTCGCGTCGTTCAATACTTGTGAATTACCTAATCACTTCCGCGTATAAATTATCGATGTCAGCTACTGAAATGGTTAAATTCGATATCCCGAACGTCAAATATTTAACATCAAATTAAAATTCATTTTCCATTGTTATTGAGCCATCCGTAAATACAGACTTAAATAATCATTAATGAATAGCGTTTAATTAAAACACGAGTATCCGGGATCATTAGTCGTTCGACACATAAATCAAATAAACGTCGATATCGCGTAAACGTGACAACGTTCGCGAAAGAAAGTAGTGTACACGTGTGACAATCGAGTCGCGAACGGCTTTCTCTAATTCACGTATCGCTGGAAAACTGGTCGATCGGACAGTATAAGCTTCGATTCATCGGTGAAAAAAAAATTTCGCGAAACCGTGCACCGATATAGGAAAACTCCGCAGGAAGGAAGAAACCGTGCGCGGTTTGCTGGAATCCGGTTTTTTCTTCAGCCTTCGCCGATTAGGCCCGTCACCTTATTATTATAAAGAACTTATTTTTTAATATTCCTTAATTATGAGCGTCCTACTCGCTGGCAGAACAAAATGAAAAAAAAAAAAACAATGACCGGGAACGTGGAGGTCTTAAGGCGCATCCCGCAAACTCCGACCGACCGCGGAACAACGCGCGATAATAAGCCACCGATGAGTTATTATCTATACGTGTCCATTTTTTCGCGCCAAGGAGAAGTAATCATAGACATCGCTCAGCTAGCAATTGGAAGGGAGAGGCGCAAATTTACGCTCGATCCCAGGTATTTCTTCTCCTTTTTTTAGAGAGAATCGCGGGACTTTTTATGGCTGGTACACCAGTACTGATTTCTCGCGAAAATCTGTAATTTACCTTTTTCTATTTTCCTAATGGGAGCAATTTCGAGCCGTGTGATGAGCTAACAGGTGCGAGGGTTCAGTATTTCCTTGAAACGGGGAGTCTTTTCAAGCACATCGCATTTTGCATAATTTTCCAAGTCAAGTCCAAGTGAAATTGAAATTTACACGTAATATTACGCTTTTTTTTTATTTAGTCACGGCATTCACATTTTCGCTCATGCCGAGTACCAATTCTATTCAATAGTTATTACTATTTTAAATCTCATTTTTTCCATAACATAATTAATTCTACGCAAATTTTAATAAGGTTCATTATACCTCCGTAAATATACTCAACGCAGCTATTATTATTTTTAAAAATTCCATCAAACAAGGCATTCTATTCGAACCTCGAACACACCTCTCTTTCATCTCGACAAAGTAAATTACGTCGAATTGCTTTGCACATCCGCAGACTTGCGTTTCCCGTTTCCCACGGCTTTTCGGGAAAAATCACGCGAGGCTACGGGCGCTCGCTTGCATTTCCCTGGTCGGTCTGCAGTGTCCTCGGTTACGAAAGTGGCTTCGGCAAAATTGAAAATCCCCGAGCGGCGGCCTGTCGTCCAAAATCCTACCAGAATCTCGGCCTTCGGGGAATGCCCCCCCCCCCTCTCGTGGAGACACTTCGCAAAAAAGTGGGAGAGCATGCGAGACAGAAAAATTTCGTCACATCCGTGCGAATCTTTTTCTGACGCTCGCGCGAGCCTCGCGACTCTCCCGCGCGACGATTTTCTCGCTAGGGCAGTCAACCAACCAGGCCAACCGATTAAAACTCGATCGAGTCGAGCGATTTTCCGGGAATTCGTTTTTTCGCCATCAAGCGGTGAAAATAATGGAAACGCGCCAATGCAGGTGAAATCGCACTGCTTTGCTTGATTTGTGGAGTGGGATCATTTCTAACGCCTTTTGAATGGATATTGACAAATAATTGAAGTAGATTAACAGAGAGTAATAATGATTTAAATTTAGCGTCGAAATTAGAGCTTAGAGCTTCGCTGAGTTTATGATGGTTAATAACTTATTGATTTAAAATCGACTTCAATTCATTTAATACTTTTGATGTATAACGGGCACGCATACATTGGCAATATCTTATACCAATATGTGCATATTATACCTCAAAAGCATTAAATAAATTATTTCTGATCTACCATAATAGCCCCTGCGTATAAAAATTTCATAAGTATAAATTCGTGTCGCGTTAGAGACCGAACGATTTATTTATACGCACTCCATCTCCGATAGACAGTAGTCGAAAGCTCTACAGAACAAAAGTTAGCAGAGTTTTTCATACAGTGAATAACAAAAAAAAAAGCGACCTTCGCTGATTCTTGAAAGCTTTTCGACATAAAGAAAAAAACTCGAAAAAAGCCACTCATAGACCTCTTTGAAAATTTCCACCACTCTATATTTTTTTAATTTTCCGCCGTCGAAATAAAAAAAAAGGCTCCAGAGCTTTGACTGCACGGCTCTGTTCCCTTTCTTCTCCATTTTGGTCGAAAATCGTTCGACCGCAGTAATCACCGCTCTCTCCCGCATTTTTCCTCTTCTCCGCATTTCCCTCTCTCTCTCTGCGCGGTGTGGTGAAGCAAAAGCGCCGCTTCCTTTTTCACAAGCCGAAGTTTCGCTTTAATCTCGATGCACCTATGCGGCCTTTCGATGAATCCTTCTCCCCCCCCCCATTCTCTCTCTCTCTCTCTCTCAAGATATATGGTGTCGTGGCTCACTTTTTTCCTGCTACTCTCCGTTTTATTCCTCATTTACGGAAAGATTCAGAGAGAGAGATATAAGAGAGAAAAAAAGAAAAAAGCTCGCTTTGAATGCGAGAGTAATTCGTCGGCGCTTTCCAATTATACGAGCCAAGCGCGCGGACAATTCGTCTGCAAATTTCGGGCGTACGCGGGTGCGCTAATGCATTCTATTATATATATTTTAACGTGCATTAACATTTCAATGGCAGCCGGCGAAGTCAAATCGATTCGTTAATGAATTGCACTGACGCGATGTACAATTCGTTCTGCCGAGCCGGCGCGCGATCCGGGGGGGATATAATAACCGAGGCGTGCGTAAAGCCGTGTCATTAGGAATCGACAGAGTACGACATAAATAAATTCCGATCCAGCGCGCTTCTCTCTGCAATTCCCTCCGGTTTTGCTTCGCGTTTTTGCTGACTCAAGAAGAAACGTTCCTGAAGTAAATAAAAAAAAATATGAGTATACTGTCCGTGCGCTGAAGAGAGATTGAAAAAAAAAAGAAACAAGGAATAACGATGCATTGTTTCCCTCGGAATCGATATTAATATCGAGGTGTTCGTCGATCGGTGCATTCATAATGTTGTGTTTAAATTTTGACGTGGAAAATCCTGAAAGGGAAGCGTTAATCGCATTAGACTTCGAGAGCGAGCGACCGATCGAATTTTGAATTTTAATGTCCGCCGCCCGCATATATTATTAATCTTTACACTTTTAACTAAAATCGATACGATAATGAGGCACGCGCCTCTCTTTCCACTGCAAATCCTTTCAATCATACATCGTTGAAAAATAAAATCACTAAATCGCCAATAGCCCGGGGAAAGGTGCGCGCAGCGCCGTTTCAATTTTCGCGGCGCAATATAATGCGGCGCCTCCCTTCATCCCCGCACCCCCCCTTTACGGGGTGCCTCTAAAAAAGGAAGAGGCAATAAAGAGAGTGACGTTTAAAAAGGCCGCGTTTCTCAGGGGTTGGGCGTTAAAATTCCCGGGGAAGCTATGCGCTCGCTTCTTCTTCCGTCGGACTTTTGACATTTCCGCGGAGGCGGATGGAAAAAGGAGGATTCCGAGCTGTCGGCCGGCCTCGAACCGTCGCGCCCTCCCTCTTTTTCCTGCTCTACTGCACGCGCGCCTCCCATCGCTTCCTTTTTTTGCCCCCGTCAATTTCGATTATCTTGGGCAGCGAGCAACAGGCTTCGCGCACCCCCGACGTATCCTTCGTATACAGCGGTGCCCAGGCGTTCGTGCGTAAACGCGTACCGCGCGTGCTACGCGAATTATTTTTCCATTTATTTTATTTTCCAGGAACAAAAAGCAACTTACAGTTAAAGTACAATAGCAAAAAATCATATTGTATTTCTTTTTGAAGGGGGGCGTCTTGTATGTCTAATAAATTTATTTTTCAGCTTTTTATGCAATCCAATCGACACGCTAATAAAAATTGATATTGATTTATTATATATGTTTTACGCGAAAAGAACTGAGACCTTTGTGTAGTTTGATTAAGCAAATAGCTTTTATAAATCAATATTGACAAATAAGGTTTGTTAAGATATTCTAATAAAATAAAGAGATTTTCGAATGAAATAAATAATTTGATTACTCTCTAAATAAAAACATTTAAGTTAGGATAAAGTTTACCCACAGTTCATGTTTGGCGGTCGTTCATATGAACATGGGCAATGATCAGACTAAATAATAAATAATTTTGCAATACTTTATACAAACTTCAGATGAAGTTTTACTTAAATTTAAAAGACGTTCACATGACCAGCGTTAAAAACCAATAAACGTAAAAAGTTATTTTCTATAACTTCACCGGTAATTTATCCATTTATATCACGCATCTATACAAATTTCTATAAAATATAAGAAGCAAGTTCGGTAAAGTCTCATTGCCCATGTTCATATGAACGACCGCCAAACATGAACTTTGGATAAACTTTATCCTAACTTAAATTTTTTCTATATGAATATACGTTAATTCAAGTAAACGACTTAGATTTAGTGTATATTCACTTATTCGTTGTGAATTTCACTAATTTATTTTTAGAGAGTACACTTTTTCAAATTACCTTTTATTCTACCGAGGCGATATTTAAAGTGAAAGTCCAAAGTTGCTTCATTGATGAACAGTACACCGAAAAAGGGGAACGCAGTACACCGACGCAACCGATTTACGATCCGATAAATTGAAGGGGAAGGGGCAAGCGATGCATGCGCGCGGCAGCATCTGCCCCGGCGGCGCTCTTGTGGACGTACATGGTCGTGAAAGTGCGCGAAAAGTTGACGTCCGGGGCGCGAGGATTGGAGAGCTGGCCGATCGTACATCGAGGGGCGGGGGAGGGAACTCTTAACGCAATTAGGGGACCGAGAGAGGCCCCATGCCGAGCCTTATTCGAACTGACAAGCCTTTTAGGCGCTTTAATCGAGTGCTCGACATATCGAGATCCCACCCCCTTCCACCGACGACTCTTATATTTTGATGCGACGCGATCGTGCTCGCGGTCCGCTTTTTTTTCGTCACCCTTTGTCGATGTTTTTACAAGCGACTGCGTCCACATCAATCCATTGGAGATCTTTGACGCGAATTTTCCCGCCGATTTGCTGAAACTCGGGCTTCTTCTTGTTCTACGAAGAATGAGTCCGCAATGGTAGAAAAGATGCTTTGATTTAAAGACGCTAACTTTGGATTGCAGCATCTTTTCTATCATTGCACTTTCAAGTTAGTCTTCTTAGAGCATTTTCGCTTCATCGTATAGGTACGTTGGATGAGTTCGTTGGGCGGCTTATGAATCATAAGTCTCAAAAATATTCAGCTTGACATATTTATATGCATTTTTTTATATTTTATTTCTTCTAAACTAATCTTAGAAATGCTTAGAAAAAAATTACGATAATAAAGAATATAAATATCTTTGTTCCTCCAAAATTTTGAACATATTGATTACTATTTTTGAGAAGAAAATTAAATAAAAAATGAAAAAATGTGTTTTTTTACGTTCAAAGGTTCTCGAGGTAAAAATGGTTTAATTTAAAAATGCATACAATTTAAAACAAATAAAAGCATATATGTATATTCTTTAAATACTTAGGTCAACCAAATATTAATAAAATAGCGAGATATATAATAATTATTAATATAATGAAATAAAGAAGTTTAAAAACATGTTTGAAGAAGCGAAGTGCCAATCAATTTTTATAATTGTACGTCGCGAAGATCTGGATTTATTAGCGAGGTGCAACGAATAATTAGTAGCGCTGCGGTGTGACGAGGTGAATTTAGTATAAAAATCTGGCGATCCCTTTAAATCCGTTACTCGCGTTCCATTTCTTTTTTACTCTCTCCTCTCTGACCCAGAAAATGGGTTGCAGCATCTGCAGGCTTAACTTCGTTTAATTCCCGTCGCAGATAAACCTTCTTAGCTTCCTGCAAAAAAAAGAAAAAAATCGGTCTTTACGTGAAAGATAAATGAAAATCGCTGTACGGTACACGATTAAGTAGGGGATTTGACCAACCATTCGGATTATGTACAACGAATCGCGTGCAAATAAATAACCAAGACGCGTGTTTTTTTTTTAATGCAATTTACACTCCTTTCGCCATTGAAGATCCTCGACGACGTCGGACAATGGCACGCTGTTGTGCCCGATGGAGTACTCGGTCAAAAAACGAGGCGAAAATCAGTGGCTAAAAGGGGTTCGCCAGGCGCGCACGCGCGAAACTCCTAACGAGTGTTCCCCGAAGCGGGAAGTTGCCTCGAGCGCTCTTTAGCGCCTCTTTACCTCTAAAGAGATACATCCCGCGCCGGTAGCGTTCAGCGCGATCTGCGAACGCGCTAAGTGCCCTAACTTGCCAAGACGCGAATCCTTTATGCGACGCTGACTCGCGGGTCTCCCGTCGAACTCCCCTGGGAGACTGCCTCTAAAGACTCCGCTTGCGATTTTCTCACTCTCTTTTTCTCGACCAAGTACACGTTTCTATTTCTGAAAGGGTGCTTCATAAAGTAGTTTTGCTTTTTATTTTTTTTTTACAAAAATCGAAATGTTTCAATCGTAAAACTTTTCTTGGGGTTTGCAGTTGTAAGCTAACAAGGACATTTCACATTTACTTTTTTTAAAAGATAACGAAAGAGATATGTGTCGGTACCATTTTTCTATAATGACACTTTTTTGTGTTTTAAAATAATTAGAAGATTAATAAAATTGGTGATTATACTTAATTAATTTGGTATAAACTTCTATGATTATTCAAATTGAAGTATTAAATTCACAAAAGACCGGGGAAATAATTAATTGAATGCTGCATAAAATCCTGCTATCGTTTTTTTTAAGAGGAGAAATGCAACCACACTTTTAATAAATCATTTAATTCGTATTTATGAATATTGACGCAAATGCAATACGGCAGTGATCAAATTAAATGTAGAATAAATAATTTCTCGTTCGCTTTAATGTAGGATAATAATAGTTAACATATTTGTGTTCACTAGTCAATTAAAATCATTTCGTCGTATTTTGGATATATCACTACATCGATCATATAACTGAATTTTCATGAATTTCAGGATGCAAAAATGTGGCAGTCATAAACCAAAATTAATTTTATATATCTGTGCACTGAGAGAAAAAAACTTAATAAAAATTGCTATTGTAGTTAAGAAAAGAGTGACAGTCTTAACAAGCGAGAATTTTTCGTATGGAAAATAGTATATTTTACTACGGCAATTGTAAAAATTATTATTTTAATAATAAAAATGGCTATTTTGTGTATTACAAATTACTAGTTTTTATACTAAAATTTCTGGCTTGTCAAGACTGTCACTCCTTTCCTAATCACAATATCAATTTTTATTAAGTTTTTTCTCTCAGTGTGTATAGCTGCGACACAAATACATGCGAACATAACAGAATTAATTGGCGCTCGTCAACGTGAAATTTGATTCAGTCAGTTTAGAGGCCAAGAATAATCGTCCGGAATATTCCCCACATCCTCCGTATAAGAATCCCGGCGTGCACTTACCAAAAGTCAATTCGAATTCCCAGGCGAGCGTTCTCCCGTGGAAATCGATCGGGCCGGGTAGCCGTGCACGCGCGCGCTCGCAGCGGCGGAAAGCTAATCCAAATTAGTCCATCGGATAGGAGAAAAAAAGGAGGCGAGCGGCGATTTTTCTCCCTTTTCAGATATCCCTCAAACTCACCCGGATTTCGCTCGATCCTTCGACGAGACTTTTTCCCTCTTTCATTTGGCCGTCGCGCCATTTTTCTCTTCAAAGTAGTCTTTAAGAGGCTCGAAGCTGCAGCTACGCCCAAGACGAAATTAATTGGCCTTTATAGAAAAGTGCGCGCGTCTTATTTAATGCCCTTTCACCCCCGGCACTTTCTTCTTTTTTTGTCTTTCATTTGTTTTTTTTTTTTTCACTACATCGACTTTACCCGACCATCGTAACGATTATCCGATTCCTTTTAGTTAATTGCGACTACGTTGCCCTTTTCGAGCCGTAAAGTATTTTTAATTCAGTTTATATATTTTGATTACCGAAAGAGTTTCAAACGGTAAAATTTGTCAAGTAAATCGTATAAAACGATATGAAAGTTGCACATTTTTCCTTTAATCAGAAAATTTACATTCAACAATTATTAATTCACAAGCGAGCCATTCGCATTTAACTGAATGTTAAAAGGAAGGGCCGGAGTTTGTACGAGCCACGCCCGTAAAATAAGTCACTTCAGCCGCAATTTTTCGCAACCCCCACGGCGATTCTCCGCAAAAATTTCTACTCCCGTAAACCTACATCGCGCTCATTTATGCTCCCTCCGAACTCATTTCAGTTAATTAGGAGCGTTGCGACGGGATTTCCCTCCTCCCTCTCGATATTCTGCTTTTCCGCTCTCTTCCAAGCTTTTTTCCCTGCTCTCCTCTCTCCACCCGATTTAATTGCGCGCAACTCGAGGCTGGATATATTCCGCGACTCATCCGAGGCTCCCTTTCCCCAGCTCTTCCTCTTCACGGCATTACCTTTGACTCGCGCGCATCTCCAGATTTGTATAAATAATTTTTAATGAAATCAGGATCCCTCGGTTTTTTTTCGAACTCACCCTTGTCGACCGCGCCGCGAATTTCATTACTTCTTGTTTCGAAAGTCCGCAAGGTTCATCCCCGCGCTGTGTGTATTGCGTGGGTTGAATAAGAAAAACGCACTATGACATTTCCTATCGCGGGATCTTCAATGCAATTAAAAAGAAAGTAAACGTGAAGCATAATTTATATCTATCATGTACATCTTCATTATGTAGGAGCGTCGGAGAAAATTCCGCGTTGTAGGTTTTGTTTTTGTTGTCTGGAAATATGACATAGTACACCGAGCTTTTCATTTAAAGTCCCCCTCGGCTAAACTTTTAATTAGTAAACAAAATTTTTAACCCCGCTTTCATTATCTATCTCGGTAAGTGCAGCAGCCGCGCGCGAGCATTCCTTTTAATTAATTCTCGCGATGCAATTATACCCGGCGATTACACGTGTAACGTTTGCTACAATTTGGCCTGAGCCAGTTGGAATAGTTCTCCCGGAATCCAAGCTTTAAAAAAAATCCTTTTAATTACGCGGTCGCACAGTTGCGCAATCCCGCGTGCTCTGCCAAAAGTGTCGCTGCTCGTTCGATTAATTATCTCCCGCCCGCTGCTTAGTTTATAATTCCGTCGATAGCGATCGAGTCGAATTCGCCGTGTCCCTTGAAAATTCAAAGTGGAACAGAACAGCTAGCGGGTGGATACTTACGGTATTGTTCCGCTTCTTTTTTGCAGCGTTCGGCTACAAAAAGCCAGATCAGATATATATTAACGGAGAACGTTAATTTTTAGCACCGAGGATATAATGCTGAGTTTTTGCTTCCTTCTAACGGAATTCGTATGATAAAAATTGCACCGATAATCGTGAGACATTGTGAGTCATTTCGCACTTTTATCATTTATTTCGTGCGTTTAATTGAGTGCCTTTTTGCTATCATATTTGTCTTCTATTATTAATGAATATTTCATGATAATAAATTTGACTCGTAATTCATTTGCACGATCATTATTCATTATGAGTGATAACAGCTCATGAATTTACGCAGATAGTCGTATTTTAAGTAAATATTTAGTTATAATTTTGGCATTTTTTTTACTCGTAATAAATTAAAGATTATACAGATACTTGCGGGCAATATATAATACACACACCGAGAGAAGTATTTTGAAAAATTACTATCCAGTATGGGAGCGGAACTACAAACTGCATTTAGTGAAAAATTAGCTATTCTATATTATAAATTGTACTAGAATTCTAGTAATATATAGTACAATTGTAAAAATATTTACTAGAATTGTAGCTATATTTAGTAGAATTCTAGTAACATTTATAATAAAGAATTTATAATAACATTGATAATAAAGAATAGTAATTTTTCACTAAATGCAGTCTGTGGCACCACTCCGACACTGGATAGCAATTTTGCAACGTTCTCTCAGTGTAAAATATTCTTAATCTGGTAAATTGAACGTAGTTTATAACGGTCAAGGTATGGCATTTAAGGAAATCATCCCAATAGTGTTTGAGAAAATGAGAGAAAAAGGCAAAACTAGATCGCTCAACACTTATAAAGACATCACGGTGACGAACTATCGTAAAGTGGCGCACACCCGCGGCTTCTCCGAAAAATCTCCCACGTCCCGCGCCGCGAAGAAAAAGATCGCGCGCCGAAGGACTCGTGCTCTCTGGGGCGTCCCAGGAAACCCGCGGCGCACGTCGCGACAAAAAGCGTCAATCAGCGCGCACCGAAAAAGGCGATCGACCGCGCGCGCGGGCGCGACAATTAAAAGCGGAGCGAGCAGCGCGCGTTGCGCAAGCAGGTGAATCGACTCCGCTGAGCGACGTCGTGAGAATCGCCGTCCTGCGGTGCTCTCTCCGTCTCTTACTCTCTACCTGCGCGGATTACCCGTCGGCTCTCGATTTTCCGCTTTTTCCTCGGCGACCGCGCGAACGGGACACGCGCGCGCACTTCGCCTCGTCGATGATTAATCGGCCTCGCTCTCGTTAATTGAAACGTCTTACGCTCGGACCCTCCCCTCTCCTTTGCGCGGATCGCAATTTTTTTCTCCCCTTTATAAATCTCCCCTCCACCCAGTGCTGGCCTTTTGTCTCGAGTTTTTCCGATCGACTGATTGGGAGCTTTTCGACGCAGGCGGCGCGGCTATGAGAAAATCGTTGCGACAGTTCCCGCGGATCAAAGGAACGGCTTGATAAGTTGCTGTAGGACACGAATTCAATTAACGTTTTATGCGACGCGATAAAAAAAATCGGAGTATGAATTTCATGCGGTGCACGAGTGTTTACCTCGCATTATTTTTATTTTTTATTTTTATTTTTTTTTGTCGTTGCGTCCGCCGTTTATGGCGTAAATCCTTTCTTAATAATAGCGAGTAAAATTATCACAAGCGTTCTGTCTCTTTTTTTTTACCTGCGTCGACTATTTACGGCGCCTGTAAACGTTAATTGTAATGGAATTCTTATCGCGTCATCGAATATCAAGAACAAGTCAATTGTTTTTTTATCTAAAAAAGATCATGCTCTTATATAGTCAATGGACTATTTCATTAGAATCAGTAAATTAAGTGCATTGAAAAATGTTGTTTAAAGTTGCTGCTGCTTGTAATTAATAACAATATATGTTCGCGAAATCCACACCGAGCCTCGGCTATTAATGAAAAATTAATGATTTCATATGCACTGATTGCGCGGGCGGAAAAAGCGTACTGATTGAATTAAAATTAAAAAAAAATTGCACTTATCCGGTCGGTGATATTTTGATTTTAACTCACTTTCGCCGAAAGGTAATGCGATACCGACGATTGACGAAATTTCGTACGCGAGCGCATAATGCACAAAATTTCACGGACTAATCGAATTTCTGCGTACTCGACAGAATCATATTCGTTGGTGCGCATTCGCGGGATACGTTAAATGAATGAATTTTCGGACGGTAATCGACCAAATGCACCCGTCGAATATTATCGGAATCGCCTTTTTTTTCTTTTATTTTAAATTTGAATTTTCAATTATTACTTTTCTTTCGACTTTTTATCGGTGATTTTTAAAAGTACGATTCTTTTAAAAAGGAATGTTATTATTCGAGTTCGTTAAAACAAGTAAAACGAAATGGATGCATACACGTTTGATTTGAGAAAATTTATTGCGAAAACTGAAATATTCTTTAAAATACGATATTGAAATGCGCAAAATTTTTCACTGATGCTCGTAATTTTTACTACGTGGTTTTATTATTTAACAAAAAGTACACGTATTTCAAAGCTTTTTACTTATACGTGGAACACCGTATAATTCGTCCTCTATATTTTTCCAATTATACATTCTTTCGTTCGATTTCCTGATTTTTCTCGAATAATTGAAAAAAGAAAAATCTACAAACCTTTAAAGAATAAAAAATATAAAACATTTTCATCCGATAGAGTTTTCCCACGTAAGTGACAGCTGGACGAAAATATGAACCTCCATACATACTTATCATCATTTGATCATATTCTCGATCAATTCGAAAAGAGGCGCCGCTCATTTATTCGCTGTAGTCTCCTGCATAATTCATCAATCGCTTGGTTATTAATGCACGCGGCATAAATTTTCTGGCGAGCTAATTCCAATTTTGCCCTATCGAATAACTTCGAATTAATAGATAACGCTCGAATTCGCGCGTGCTTAGTGAGGATGATACCACACAAGCGATTATTCAAAAACTCTCGTCGAGTCAAAATCATAATCGTCACCCTTGCCGAACATGTGCATAATTTGCATAAACGAAATTTAAAATCGCATTCTGACATACCCTCCCAAAAAGAAATTCGCGAACGATTCCAGGAGCTATGCTCCAATTTCACCTGCAGCCTGAACAACGTCATAAAAAGGCAAGAAGCACGTCGCGGTAATAAACAGTCGAATTGGTAGTACAGGCGCGCGCGACTCGCCTTGTCGAGATCAGCGCGGCACAAAAGGGGAGCCGATTAACGAGCAGATAAATGCCGCGCGCACGAAATCGCGATTACCATCGCGCGGTTCACCTCGTCATCTTGGAACTATTTCTTTCGTTCGCCGGGTCATTCCCTCAATTTTTTTCTTCCTTTTCGTTTATTTTTTTTGCGCCGGGGGAATGACTCCGTAGGTATACCACGAGGAACAAGTTTGACGCCCGCGGAGGTCCCGGCGCGTCATTCCGCCCGGGCGATGTGTCACGGCCGTAAATAAATGGCTTTTACAGCGAGGGAGATTGTTGTTGCAGGTCGGGAGGGACAGATGAATTCGCAGGTTCGAGATGACCGGGACGATTGTGGGACGATCGCGCTGCCCCTTTTTTTCTTTGCTATTTGTTGGTCTCGACGCGACGCCGCGCAGATTTTGAAGACGTCGAGAATGAAAGATTACTTGCGGATAATAAATTGTTTACTTGAATGTCATTATTTTAAATGACGCATTTATTAATAAACTGATAGAAAAGATCCTTTGACCCAAAGTAAGTGTCTTTAATATAATAGGTATATTAGATAGATTATAATAGGCACACTGAGAAAAAAGATTCCTTATTGTAAGGTAATCAATTTCCTTGAATTTTGTATGTAACGCAACAGTTATAGTTAATACATAGTATTAAATCTTAATGCCCATTTCTTAACTGTTAAAAAAATAGATTTCATGTGTTGATTTTACGTATCGTTCATAATGAGTACATATTTCTGAATAGTTAAGGAATCGGTATTTATAACATTGGTGAGCGCGCGCGTGAGTGTTATTTTTCATATTACCTTCGATTCATAACTTCAATATGATTTATTTTAAATTAAATTTTTAATACAGCATATATGTCTTCATTTAATAGAACATGCAATTACTGTAACGAAACGAATACTTAATTATTAAGGACTGAATCATGACTTCGCTTTAACCTACTTCAAATGCTTATGTCTTAATTGTTAAGTAATATGCAATTACGAAAAATTAAAGACCCATTTCTTAACAGTTAAGAATTATTATTAACAGTAAGGAATCTTTTTTCTCAGTGCATATATTAGATGTAAAAAAGAAACGGCGCAAGAAATTATTAAGCCATCCACGTGATTTTCGTCGTTAAAGAAGATCGTATTAACTATTAAGAAATATTTCTTTAATGTTATTGCATATTTCTTTATTTCAAATACCATGAAAAAATTATGTTTCAAACGCGCCAAGATTTTGGGTCAAAGAATCTTTTCCATCAGTGTAGTTTGAGTATTAATTTTTCGATTGACTTACCTCGCATTGCAAAAACTTGAATACAACAGTTATTGAAAACAAGAAGAGAGCATAAATTAACATTGATTTTTTAATTCACAGTTGGTGGTTGAATCCGCGACGCTGGCACAAGAGTACGGCGATCTGGTGATCGATCCGGAGTCCTCGGTGAACCCGGACCTGCTATTTGACACACAGCACCAGATGCACCTGTACGTGATGACCGAGAAGAAGATCTCGAAGGTGAAGGTGCAAGAGTGCTCGGTGTACAAGACTTGCTGGGAGTGTCTGAACGCCAAGGACCCGTACTGCGGCTGGTGCTCGCTGGAGAACAAGTGCAGCCTGCGCAGCGACTGCCAGGATGCGGCCAAGGACCCCCTCTACTGGATCTCCTACAAGAGCGGCCGGTGCACCACCATCACCAGCGTCAATCCCGAGCAACTGCAGAGGACCACCGCGCGCACCCTCGAGCTTACCATCGAGAACCTGCCAAGCCTGCCTGGACAGTTTCTTTGTGCCTTCTCCGCCCTCGACAAGACGCTCATCACCAATGCCACGAGGTTCATATCTTTCGAATGCCCATCTAAACTAAACTATCGACATTTATTCTAAATTTTTTGTATTAACTTTTTTTTTTCTTTTTGAACAGAAAATCTTACGGAGTGAACTGCACTACGCCACGCACAGATTTACTGCCGCCGATTCCACCTGGTCAGCATCATTTCACAGCAAAGCTGTCGGTTAGAATGACCAACGGTCCGGATTTCGTCGCAACCAACTTCACATTTTTCGACTGCAGCACACACAGCTCATGTACACAGTGCGTGTCTTCCCCCTTCCCGTGTGACTGGTGCGTCGACGGCCACCGCTGCACACACGACACTGCCGAGAACTGCCGCAACGACATTCTCGTCACGGGTGTCAGCGTAAGTATTTTTTTTAATTTTAATTTATAATTTAAAAGAAGTAACAAGTTTTTATGAAAAGGTTAATATATATTAATTCGGTAAAAAAAAATGTTTATAGCATATGCAAATTATTGAAAGTAAGTTCAACTGCTGGTATTTAAAAATCTCAGTGAAATAATATGCAAGATTCCTTTTAAATGTAAGCGAAAAATGCCGGAAAATGAATACACAAGGAAAATAAAACTGGAGGACGAGATTTTACGGGTCTACAAATTTTTCAAGACGCCCCACACGAGTATTTTCATATCGGCGTTTAATTCGAGAGCAGACCGCCCGTAAAGTTTGCGCGCGGGCGAACCCGCTCATAAATCTCGCAATTTTACAGCACCTAAAAACGGCAGTTTCACTCATTCGGGGGAATTCGCGCGTGCGAAAAATCCTCCCCGCGGGCCCAAACGATTGATTCGTAAAATTCGAGATGCCTGCGTAAAGGCCGCTCCAGCGTGTACGCAAGGGTCGGTGGGCACCCAGTATAAAAGGCACATTTTCTCGCGTCCTCCTATCGCACGGTGCGTCACGAACTATAAAATAATGGTTTGGTTGCAGAGAATGGGACCGAGCTACCGAAGCGGACCGGCCTTCTGTCCGACGATCAATGCCACTGACTCTAAGGAGATTCTCGTCTCCTCCGGCATCAAGAAGCCCATTCGCGTCAAAGTTCACATTATAGGGGTGAGTATAATTTTTCTTTTTCCCCCCAATTTTTTTTAAACGTCTGATTACCGTGTAAATGTGAAAATGTGAAATTCACTTGGCAAACGAGAATAGCGACACTTAATACGTGAAAAGCCGTTCACGTGCTAAATATGTGAGCGATTTTTCACATAAAATTTGTCACTATTCACATTTTTCAAGTGAATTTCACATATTCAGATTTAGAGAATAAATTTAATAAAAAGTCCAAGTGTGTCAGCGGCGGCAATAGGGCGTTTATGCGAGGAAATTAATTTTAATCGATTTTTCTCTTTCAGCAATTCATCGTGCAGACTCGCTTCGTTTGCCAGTTCAACATCGAAGGCCGAGTGACCAGCGTGAACGCCCGCCTCCTCGCCGACACGATCTATTGCGACGAGACCGAGTTCTCGTACACATCGCGCGCCCCCAACATCACCGTACCCTTTGCCGTCATATGGGGTGGATCTAAGCCCCTCGATAACCCTGACAACATTCACGTCGTCATTTACAGGTAATTTATTTTACTGAAATACCTCCTTTCACATAGTACTTTTCTTTATTAAATTTATGCTAATGAATCTGTGCTGAAATATTTATGAAAAATTCAAATTTTCCCTTCACGTGAACTCAAACTGTAAGTAAGCATTATGGTTATAGATCAGTGTTATAGAAAAAAAAATTAATAGTAAATTTTTCTAAAGGGATTTGGAACGGATAGGAAATAAATAATTAATATCCGTAATTGCATTTCAGATGCCGTGACATGGCTGACAATTGCGGAATGTGTCTGGCGCTGGCGGAGAAATATGGCTGCGGCTGGTGTATGACGTCGGATCGTTGCGAAGTCAAAGACCAGTGCGACAAGGGGAGTGGCACATGGCTCGATCGCAACCAGACCTGCCCGAATCCCGAAATTCTTAAATTCGAACCGATGATGGGACCCTGGGAGGGCCACACAAACATTACCATCACTGGTATCAACCTCGGCAAAACGTTCAAAGACATTTACCAAGGCGTCACTGTAGTCGGCCTCACTTGCCAGCCCTACGAGGAGCTCTACATCCGCACAAAGCAAATAGTGTGCCGTGTCGACGGCCCCGGTGACAACAAGGTAATACATATTTTAAAAACACTTGCAGCCATAAAGCTTTAGTCTTCCGTACCTTAATTTCACATTCCCATTACTGCCCGGACAGATTCGTGAAGGACCGGTGATCGTTAAAATCGAGGACTTCCGTGGCCAGTCCAAACATACTTACAAATTTGTCGACCCGAACATCACATCGATTTCGCCGAAGCACGGCCCAATGAGTGGTGGCACTAGACTGCGTATCACTGGAGTCTACATGAACGCCGGCAGCCTAATTCAGGCCTTCATCGGTAATCTGTCCTGCGAAATCAAGAACACCGAGCACGATGAAGTGCTGTGCATCACTAGTGCTAGCGATAGGCCGCAAAATCTGACGCTCTACATGCACTTCGACAAATCTGTACGCGAGTACAATGGCTTTTACGAGTACGTCGAGGACCCGAAAATCGAGAGCGTCGAGAGCGGCGTCGCTGGTGGTCAGATCAAGGTGCCCAAGGGCATACCTGCCGGAGGAATTAAGATCAATGTTACTGGAAGGAATCTTGGCTACATTCAAAAACCGGAGATGTACGTCTACTATGAAGGCAAACAGTTCCTTTCGCAGGACTGTACAACCCACAGCAACACCTACATGATATGTAGATCACCGGCAATTGATGCACCATCCAGCAACCTAAATGCCGAAGAACCGCTATCTCTTGAGTACGGATTCAGGATGGACAATGTGGCGCGTGTGCAAAATCTTACACAGCAAAAGCTCAGTCCATTCTTGCTCTATCCGGATCCCTTCTATGAAGTGTTCGACGAGGAAGTAAAGTACTACAAGGTATGCAATGCGACCTTTTGATCTCTTTTTAATCAATCAAAATAATTATTGACAAATGTTTATTATTAATTTTTTTTAGAGCGACTACTTGACTATCAACGGACATAATTTGGACAAAGCCTGCCGAGAGTGGGATGTCATGGTAAAGATTGGTGACAGCTACTGCAACGTGACATCGCTTTCCCGTCAACAGCTGACTTGTCGGCCACCCTCGACTCAGCCTCCAGCTCTCGACTCCTCGGGCAACCCGAAGCCAGATCTTCCCGAGGTGGTGGTCATCGTTGGCGGCAACCTCCAATTTAAGATTGGCAAACTCAGCTACGCTTTGCCTTCCGGGATCAACGGCACTTTGTCCAAACCCGCACTGGTCGGCGTGATAGCGGCCATCGTCATTCTGGTCATCGTCTTCATCGCCTTCCTGATAGCCTACCGCCGCAAATCCACCGAGAGCAATCGTGTGCTTAAGAATATGCAGGAGCAGATGGACATTCTGGAGCTACGTGTAGCCGCTGAGTGCAAGGAGGCCTTCGCCGAGCTGCAAACCGAGATGACGGATCTCACGGGCGACCTTACCAGCGGTGGCATACCCTTCCTTGATTACAGAACTTATGCGATGAATATTCTCTTCCCCTCGGATGATAATCACGTGGTGCTACAATGGGACAGGCCGGAGCTTGTGCGCAAAGAAAAGGGATTGAGACTTTTCGGTCAGCTGATTATGAACAAAACATTCTTGCTATTGTTTGTGAGGACGTTGGAAAGCAACCGATACTTCTCGATGCGTGACAGAGTTAACGTGGCTAGTCTTATCATGGTCACTCTGCAGAGCAAGATGGAGTATTGCACGGATATTCTCAAAACTTTGCTCGCTGACTTGATCGAGAAATGCATGGAAGGAAAGAGCCACCCTAAACTGCTTTTGCGAAGGTTTGTTGCCGATCATTTTTAAATGGAAAAAACTGAATAAATACATGTTCTAAGATACATATTATTTTCAGAACTGAAAGTGTCGCTGAAAAAATGCTAACCGCGTGGTTCACTTTCTTGCTGTATAAGTTTATGCGAGAGTGTGCCGGAGAACCTTTGTATCTACTCTTCCGTGCCATGAAACAACAGGTAGACAAGGGACCAGTCGATGCCATTACTTCAGAGGCTAGATACTCACTGTCAGAAGAAAAACTCATCCGACAATCGATCGATTTTAAGGCGATGGTACGTTATTTAAAATTCTTTTAAACTCTATTATCGAAAACGAAAAATATAGTAATACTCTATTGTTTTATTATTTTCAGACTGTATATGTGTCGATTTCACAACAGACAGTCTTCGTCGGAGGTATGGATCCAAATACAGAAAATGTTCCAGTAAAAGTATTAGACTGTGATACTATTTCTCAAGTCAAGGAGAAAGCGCTCGATACCATTTACAGGTCCACTCCCTACAGTCAGAGACCACGTAAAGATGATCTTGATCTTGGTTAGTTTTTGTTCTTTTAATGTTAAACTATTCATTTTAAAATATTTTTGACTTAATTATTATGTTTTTGTAACAGAATGGCGAACAGGAGCCTCCGGTAGGCTGATTTTATATGATGAAGATTCGACTACCAAGACCGAAGGCGAATGGAAGAAGCGAAACACACTTAATCACTACCGTGTGCCGGATGGCGCTTCTCTTAATTTAGTCTCAAAGCAATCCTCAATTTACAATCTGTCGATTCTTTCAGAGAAAACTGACAAATCTCACAAATACGAAACTTTAAATCTCAGCAAATTCAGCTCGGCCAGCCCGCCGTTGTCTCGTGCCACTTCACCACTCAATCATGATCACGAGGGAGGTCTCAAAGTCTGGCATCTTGTTAAACATCACGATTCTGATGCTCAAAAGGAAGGAGAGCGCGGTAACAAGATGGTCTCCGAAATCTATTTGACTAGGCTCTTAGCTACCAAGGGTACCCTGCAGAAATTCGTTGACGATCTTTTTGAGACGATATTCAGCACTGCACATCGTGGATCTGCACTGCCACTAGCTATCAAGTACATGTTTGATTTCCTCGATGATCAAGCGCTTCATCATCAAATAACTGATCCTGAGGTCGTCCACACATGGAAGAGTAATTTGCTGCCCTTGAGGTTCTGGGTCAATCTGATCAAAAACCCGAACTTCATTTTTGATATTCATAAGTCAAACATTGTGGATGCTTGCTTCTCCGTTGTCGCACAAACCTTCATGGACAGTTGCTCTACTTCAGATCACAGATTAGGTAAATTAATTGACACTATATTTAAAGAAAACAATTATGTGATTAAATCAGTTTTGTAACTTTGTTAAAATTTTTTTAGGAAAAGACTCCCCAAGCTCAAAACTTTTATATGCCAAGGACATTCCAGTGTACAAAGAATGGGTAGAACGCTACTACTCTGACATCAAGCTCATGCAAGCCATATCAGACCAGGACATGAATGCTATGCTTGCAGAAGAATCAAGAGTAAGTAGATTAGCTATTACTACTATTTACAATATTGAAAGAAGAAATATTTGAATGAACGAAATTAAAATCTTTACAGCTGCACACAAATGAGTTCAATACGAACTGCGCTCTCTACGAGCTTTACACCTACGCAAGCAAATACAATGAGCAACTGACTGTGACCCTTGAGGAGGATGAATTCTCAACGAAGCAAAGACTCGCCTACAAACTTGAACAGGTGCACAACATTATGGCCGCCGACGGCAATCCCTGATGTCCCGTTTACACGAGCAAGCACTCAAATAAACCGGCGCGTAACGAGTTGCCCTGCTGAGGACCGAGGAGCTCGGCGGTAGGCAGCAGTGGCATCGATAATGCTGTCGCCGTCGATGACTACTGGCACGTCTCTGGCCTACTCGACGCCGAGCACCAGTACCTCCTCGCCTCTCCGCCGCCCGCCAAGCGTCCGGACCCCACGACACCGAGTGCGAGCCGTAGATAAACCCCAACCAAGAATTTTGAAGATCGCGTGCACACCGCTGGCACCCACGACGTTGCATTCTTCAAATCACGAAGTGCGCGCACGGTGCTTTTTTCCGATTTCCCCCGTCACTCAAAGGGGGAAGCTTTGTTTTTCAGAGACGCTATCATCATTAGCGCGAGTGAAAAGTTTGGCTATTGCGATTGTGCACCGCGACGAAGCATTGCGGGGGAGTGTAAATATATAGTGGAGAATCGGAGTGCGAATCTTTATCATTAATGTACTAAGAATCACTGCAAAGAAAACGTGTGCGTTCGATTTGAAGCGAGTGACGATGAGTTAGTTGCTCGCCGATGGCGAATGTTAATAATCCTGGCTTCGACTTTCTTTCAATGAACATCGTTGTACTAGCGCACATTGAGGCCAGGAATTTTGCTCGCTCCGCTCGACTAATGTTGTCGCAAAGCGCTGTTTACCTGGTCCAAATTTTTTATGGATCTACTAGTTTAGCAATACGAATATTACGAGGAATCGTACGGAATTTGTTTTGTCTTTTTATTCTTTTTTAGTTCACAAATATGTACTGTGAGAGAGCAGTTTCTTCTCTTGTATTATTTTATTGTATAAATTTTGTAAAGACTTTTTTACGAGGAAAATCGCGCAATGTTTTTAACGTCGTTTTACTTTGAAAGAAAAACCGCGTAAGAAACAAAGTTCATCTCCAAATAGAGATGGACATTTGTAAGAATTCAAGCAGACTGATCGGTTATATCTTGGTTGAATGAAAAATTTTGTATATTTATGCAGGCCACTGCCAAAGCGGCTCCGATAAGGCGAAAATATAAGAAGTGGCGAGAGTTTTCTTAAACGAATGTACATCTCCATCCACTGAAATGTTTGAACAAAATAAAAAATCAAGATTAAACAAAAGAATATGATCGTCGTGATAAGAGGAATAAATAGATATGTAAGTCATCGGTAATCTTTATTGTCTTAATCGACCGATCGATGCGGAAATATTACAATTATATTATAATTATTAATTATTATTATATACATGGATGGTATGTCATTATGTATATGTGTACATATATACACACTAATTACACCCGACTCGATGCGTGTGTATGTATATATATCTAGGCTAGAAAATATCGTCGACGTTTACAAAAAAAAAGGAGAAAAAGCCTCTCCCGCCCTTCTCCCATTTTTTACGACATAGCGAGAATTCGTTTTTTTTCTTTCATTTATTTTAAGGACAAGATTGGCTTTAAATGCCTCGGAGGGCCAAATTTTCTATATCGGATTATAAATGTGTAATTGGAGTAAATCGAAAATGCGATATTAGCTAATAAAAAAGAAAGTCTTGATCACACTCGTATTTCTACTCTAAATGCGAACCTCGCAATGAATCGACCATCATGAATGTAATTGACATTCAACGTCGATTCGCTAGCAAATAAGCGCTGTTTAAAGTGGAAAAGATTGAGCGTGCGAAGGATTTTTCCGTTAGTTAGTGTAATTGCCCTGCAGAGCCTGGGCTTCGTTTAAAGCCAATCGGTGTCTCTTGAGCATTCCGTGTAAAACGAAGGAGCAAAGGCGTATCACGAGTCGTGGGAGGCGGGAAGGGAAAAGCCATGATAAACGAGAGCCGACAAAAATGAAAAAAAAAATAAATAAAGGGAATCTCGCAGGAGGAAATGGAATATTAAGAATATAAGCGCGAATCAGACGCATTTATTCGAGAACAGACTGTGTATTAGATAGTAGGATTAACTTTACGATTAAACAGGAAAAAAATAAAGTAAAAATATCTGGACTATGGCCGATTGCGTGGCCGGCTCGATGTGACGGTTGTGTTGAGTGTTTTTCGCGTGCTTCCTCACCAAGCCCTTTCGGATTCTCCGCCTAATTAAAAAGCTACCTTGTCTTTTTTTGAGGGCTCAAACGAATCATTACCAACAATCGCACTAGATAAATTACCAACAGCTTACGTGTTGGAATTTGATGATTAATGCGCTTCACTCTATTATTTCAACGTTTTTATCGTGAAGTTTCAGTTTTAAAAAATATTTTGATTTTTCTATTAAAATCATTTGCTGTCGTAAGAAAAATAATGACATTTTAGAGTAAAATCATGTTTTAGTCGGCGCCCCTTGGTGAAGAGCCGTTTTTCGTCTTTTTTCCATTTAACCCCTCGGGAGTAAATGGATAATAATAATTTTTAGAAAAACAAAGTTTTAATTAATTGTACAAAAATAACTTACGTGTTTATTGCGTTAATTTAATTTTAGTAAATTGCTCGGATGAACGATTCGTTTGAGTAACTCGGAGCTTATTTCAATGGAAGTTTCGAATTGTGTGTGTGCGCGCATGCGAGTGCGTCCTCGAACCACCGTCAAGCATCATCATTGTTATTGTCATTAATCATCCTAAAAAACCATCCACACATCACCATCGTATCGTTGTCGTGTCATCATCGTCATTATTCGCTGTCATTGTGTCCACACACCGCCATAAGAGTTCTCGGACCGATGTAACAATGGGCCTTCGACTCTCGCAATCTTCAAGCTCCTATGAGACATTCTTTGTCCTTCCTTAATATCCCTTATCATTCCGATAGAACGCTAAAAAAGTATCGAGTCCAGAACCCTCTCTGTGAAATCCCCAGAACCCCGAACTCCTTTTATAGGTATTCAGCTTCAACGCCTCCGTCGTCATGTTGTTGTCACTCTTAATTATTAATAATTGTAATATATATATAACGAAAAAAAAAATAACGATCACTGTTGAGTATTGTCTGATTGTAATAACATTGATATTGAATCGATATGAATTGATAATCATTAATTAAACGTCGAACATTACTTCGTGGATGTATTCATAAGAAAAAAAATTGGTGTGGTATGTTTGGCTGTGCGATAAACTGCATTTATAAGTGTTCGGCTACGTCTGTACGATGAAGAGGCGAGCTTTCGAATTTCATAAATTACTCATCTCCATTAACTCTCACGTCTCATTAATGTTTGTTTTAATCATACTCGTTTTTTTTTGTCAGTCGACACTCTAACGATTGAGCCGTCGCTTCTCTCGTCAATCGTTCATTCAAAAAATAAACGTAATACTTTCTTTCTATTAAGATATAAAAAACTTGTTAATGATTTTACTATGTTTTATTTTACAAAATATTTAATCGTCTTGTCAAACTATCGTCAACGCGGAGATGAATAATTGTTAAAATTTTAAGGGCTCGTAAAATTCCTTTGATGGTATGCGTGTCCGTGCGCTGTTAAGAATTAATACTTGAATGTCCTGTGCGTCAATTCAATGTGCAAGTCGTGCAGCGAAGAAAGTATATATTGCTCAAATGATAACGAAAAAAATGAAATCGCTGATGAATAGACACGAATTTTTTTAAGTGTGTGCGTCGCCACGGAAGCGAGAACGAGAGATATGTGTGAGTGTGAGCGAAAATTATGTGTGTGCAAGAGTGAGAGGAAAAATCTGCTAGCAATAGCCAGAATGTGAAACTCGACGTTTTATATGAATTCTCCTTTTTTGTAAGACACTTTTCGTCCTGTTTCATATATAAAGATGAAAGAAAAAATGTTTCATTCTAACATTCATTACTTTTTTTCTCAATTGAGCCTCGTTACACTTCACGTTTATATTCAATGAATTTTTTTAATTATTCTAAAGAAACTCACATCTTTACATTGTGTTTTGTCATTTTTTTTTTCAAACTTCATTTGCTCTTCATTTCTATCATCACTTTTTTACAGTTCGCAGCAGATCACATAAGATGATAATATGGTACAGAAACCAGTTTCGTGGGAAATTTCACACAACGAGGGGACGATGATAAACCAAAAAACACCCGGGGTTACGGCAAAAAAATTAATATTATAATGAATAAGTGAAAAAAGGGGGAACAGGTAGTCAGGGTCGTCTGAAAAAAATTCGATTGACACTAAAATGAATTGCAAAACAAAAATAAAGCCCCGATGTTCTTCAACTAAAAGAAAAAAATGAAACTTAATGGTACTAATATACCCAAAGTGCCTCGGTAGATTTTTGGGCATAAGATTGAGTAACAAAATGCTAAACGATAAATAAAAAATTTTTACTAGCTGGATACTAAAGGTAAATTACGAGAACACGAAATTAGCAGTCCGCGAGGGGGCGAAAGCGAGTATATAAACGACAAAAGAAAGATCGGCGACGGTATGAGTATACTGAATTTCATCGACGTCGATGTCATCATTATCACATTGCCATTTTCTCACAATTTTTTGAGATTAACCGCGTACATGAGATAGCATCGTAACAATTGATTAGCGAGAAATTGTAGATATGATAATTTGCGCAAGAGAACGGTTCAGTATTATTAAGGCGACGGTAATGAAAAGTCATTAACATTTTCAACGCTGAGAAAATAATTATTGATGAATTTATCCAAATTGTTTAATAGGTTTAATGGGTAAATCTTCCCGTCGATTTTGAAGAAAAATAAACAAACTACTCTTCTGATAGTAATAATTCAATACAAAAAAACTTGGATTTTCGTAAGAAAAATTATACTTCATAATTATTTCTCAGTGAAAATAATAAACTTCTAAAAAAGTATGCATTTTGAAAATTTTCCACTTTAATCGATATAGAATTAATCACTTTGTGCGTACGGTATCGAAAAAATTAAACGAGATTATATAAACAATAATCGCGAATATGAAAGGGTCGTTTTGAAAAATTCATAAATTTAAATTTCTAAATTGTAATAGCTCTAAAAAAGTTAAGACTTTATAAAATGTCTCGAAGGTTAATGGAAATTAATAATTATCGATCTTCACTTTAAAACAAATGTCACCAAAAGATAAACAAAAATGAATAATAAAGGCACTATGACGTCTCAGAAGGTTTTTCTCCAAAGCTGACTTTCGTTCTCAGCAATTGCGGAGCTTCGTTGTAGATGTATGCATATCGTGTGTTGTATATATGAGTAACGGAATATAAATACGAAAAAGGTATATAAATATAAATATGGTTATAAATGTATGTCTACTAGATAGGTATACAAATCATTTTTTTCGCAACGCGCAAAATAGCCAAAAAAAAATAACGCAGAATTAATGAAATAAACAATGTGACAGTGCGAAGAAGACGCGATAGAATAATCAATAGCCTAGTCCACCTAATTTCCATAATATATCTGTGTCTATAACAGCTACGAATATTTCAAATGCAACAAGTGGCCGCATTTATGTTGTTTTTAAAAATAAACGTGTTCCAAACGCTGACTGCGAAACATTCCATTGTAAATAAAAGTTTATTTCGCTATTTTTCTGCAACCCACTGACAACATTCTTTCGATGCAAAAACCAAATGTACACTGTGATCGATTATATTGTAATTCTTTTGGAGAAAATAATTTGCAAAGCAATAATCGAAAAATAAGTTGAAGATAAATATTGAATTTTAAAGTAACTAAGTGTGATCTCGATTTAAACGGCATTTCTCCTGCACGACAAAAACATTGGACTTACTTTTTTTTGTAATTTACATTTTACTTCGTCAACCATTCCCTCAGTACTTAATCTGAAGCTTTTGTCAACAAAGTTGGATCCAATTAAAATGGCAAATTTAAATAAACGTATATTACAATAACGGGACTGAAAGCGCTCACTGCCTGAATTTTTAAAACAAAGGCGAAATGGAAATGGGGAGACCAATGTCTTTGGCACAATTCGTTACGTTAATGAACACTTCTCTTGGGGGACGTATATCATGCTTTTTTCATTTTTTTTTATTCGGCTAAAGCAAGCCCTTCGATGACACAACTTTTCCCCTCTGCAATACGAGTTTCTGTATACGCACGAGAAAGTGTTTGTACGATACCTTTTCATTGCGCACTTATTCGCAGAGCTAATAAAAAAAAGAGAACTCTTTTCGTACCTAAAAGTATAAATAATAAAAAGTCACTTCTAAAATGAGAAAACAAAAGGGGCTTCGTTGTTAATTGAAAAAGTTTTAGATCGACTCGAAACTTTCTGAATTAAAGTACGAACGCCGATATTTAAATGGAGAGGGTAAAAAGTTACGATCATTAACTCCTATCCTCTTTTAAGAGAGCGCAGCTATGTAAGCGATTCATTGAAAGGACAAGCGGATAATTCTTCTTTTTTTTACGGTACTTCCGTTTATGCATTTTTTCCTGGGCTCGGGGAAAAATAACGAGAAAAAAGGGGCGACGAAAGAAAAATGTAAAGTGAATGAAAGAGAAAAATAGGGAACGAATGTAAGGCTGCGAAATCGTCGGAAAGAGGAATTTTTTTCCCCGTCAACGGTGGCCCTCCTCATTTTTACGCCATTCATTTTTCGCGTGGCTATCGTGGCTAAGGAACGTTCGCTGCGGCATCCATAAGTCTTTTTATTTTTCCTTAAATTTTACTTGTGTAGTCGTACGATATGATCCCTAATTTTATCGATAGTCATGTTCCTTTATCCGCTTACGTGAGATTATGATATATTAAGTGGAGATATATATATAAATGAACGAACATTAAAGTATATGTATATCGCATAAAAAAGAAACAAACTCCTGGACGAAGCAATTATTTTGTACTTGTTTTGTAATCACAAATATAAATATAAATATATATATATACACAATTGTAAATGTACATGCAGATGGATCGTCGATGCTGTATATTAAGTTACGTCGAGGTTTTTCTTTCTCCGTTATTCCCATTGACTATATTCTATTCGATCGCCAGTTGACGACTGTCTTTCTTTAAGATTGATTTTTATTGAAAATAACAACAACTATTATTATTACTTTTGTATAAATGTGTGATTAATAGTATGAACAATAGTGTAATAATTTTGTATGTTTATTGAACCAAAAATAAATACTATTGATGATGAATCTCATTCTTTGTTTAGCGGCACAGCCGCAGCTTCTATTTCTTGTGTCACTTCTTTATTCCTAGTTTGCGCCTGAAAATTAATAATTTTATAATTATCAAATTCGAAATTGATCTTTAATAATAATTTAATAGTTATCACATATAAATTTTACTATTTAAAAATGTCTGAAATAAAGGCCTTACGTTACTGACTTCGGAGCGCAGACTAGGTGGTCCAATGGTGCTAAGTACGACAGGCAGCAAAAGAAGCCCGTGCCAGAGGCCGAACACAATGACAAGAAGAAAAATCTTAAAGAAGGCGTGAAATACGTATGCACGCGAAAAAGAGAGCAGGGACAAGGCAAGAAGAGTAGAACCGGCACCGAAGAGCACGGCCGCGCCAATATGCCGCATGGCCTTAAGAGCTCGTACTGACCTATCCGTGCGCCAATTTAACCCTGGGCTTGAACTTGCGTTTAGGAAGGCATGAGCCACGTGCGCCGCATAATCTACACTCAATCCTACCGCTAATTCTAAACCTGTTTCGAAAGAGATTCGCAGTTAAAGATCGATCAAGTTTTTAAATATTTTTAAAAATTTATATTGTTTTCATCTTACCTATACAAGATACAATGTCAATGGTGAGACCCCAGTAGAACATGAAGCCACAAACGTCAAGAAGAGTTAAAAGGACGCAGATCAAAATCCACAGGCAAGTTTGTAACTCTGCGATTAAAACTGCAGTCATGCCCATGACGCAGATCAGAGCAAGTATAAGATTTCTTAGGACCTCCTGAGAGATAACTTTATCGGTAACCCACGTGGCGAACATTTCGCTCCATACGGTAACGTAGCCATCGAGGCCAGCCTCACTGGCGGTACGTTTCGCCCCATCCATACCAGGGATCCATTCATAGGGAGAAGAAAACTTGCAGAAGGTAAAATCGATGCTAGCCATCAATATTGGTGGTGTCGACACACCACAAGTCAGGTTGCCGGCAAAACGAAAATTTCTCTGATATTTTCCGCCTATCCGACTGAAGAGAAATTTCGACAGGTATTTGCGAAAGTCCTCATCCAACAGGGTTTTGTTCTCTGCATCTAAATATTATTTTATTATTAACAAAACTTGAAAATTAACAGTTTATAATTTACAAGAAAAATTCATTTAGCAGCATAGAATTTCTGCTGACATTTACAACTTACCAATGTTAAAATTTGCATCGTTAAATTGAACAAAATCAAGGGGCCAATTTTTTATGCTTTCAGTGAACGACGAGTTTTGTAGAGTCTGACTAAGATTTAAAATTTTCGGAAAATCTTGTACGAAGTTTATTTTGCTCATGAATACTGTGGCTTCTTGTCCAACTTTTGGAAATTCTCTTTCCTTCACGGTCAAAAATTGACTTAAATATGATTCCTCCGGCAAGAACCAGACTGGATCAAACCATTGCTCTAATCTACTGGCGCCAATGCCGGCGAAACTCGCGAATATGACAGTTATGACAAAAATGCCCAATTTACCAGGTAGAGTGAAAACCACCTTCGTATAAAATTTATCTATAAGCTTCCAGGAAATTGTATTTTTAGCATCTATTACCACAGGTACGTAATTCTCGTGTTTTATACAGGGTAGCACGCCGTTACGCTTCTTCTCCACACGTTGGCAGTCCAAGGTGAAAAAGGCAACGAAGAAAGTTACTTGAAGGACAAACGTTACAAAAACGCCTACAGCCGCATATATACAAAATGAATGCAAGGACGGTAAAATCTGAAAATAATAAATACACATGCTATAAATATTTAATTTATTTAGCAACCTGATAAATTGTTAATAGAAATTGCATACCGTCGAAGCTCCTATTACGAACGCTACTACGTCAGTAAGCGAGGTGACCGAAATTGCCGCACCAGCATGACTTAAAGCTAAAGCTACCCTTTCGGGTAACGGTTTATTGCGATTTTTTTCTTGAGATGCTACTTCCTCCCAAGAAGCCATCATGACGAATGTATCATCAACCCCAAGACCCATTAACATGAATGGCAGTGATGTGTGAACAGGACCATAAGGTACTCCAAAAAGTGAGCATAGTCCTATGGCTACTGCAAAAGCTCCGCCAATACAAAAGAGAGCTACACTAGTCAACCAAAACTGTAAAATTTAGAATAACATAAGTATAACTTAATTTATAAGAAACTTTTATTAATATTTAATTACTTACTCGCCACTCGACCCAATTGAATTTGGAAAGGATTACTTGCACATATATTGACATTATTATAATGCCAGCAACTAGTTTTTCAACGTCATGGAAAATGCTGTCTTGAGTTATATCACCAAAACTGCGACCAGCTTCGTAATAAATAGAGTAAGTTTGATTTAACTTTTGTTGTGCTAAATCTTTTGATACCTGTTGAAGTTCTTGCAGGTAAGCAGCTTCCCAATCAAAAACTTCTTTTGTTGACTAGACAAAAATGAATATGTACTTTTACGTATTCAAACCATTTGGAAAATTTATAAAAAAGTGAAAAATTTCTTACCCAATCAGCTGTTCCTGCATCATTTCCCATTTCATCCATGTTTACTTCAGTAAAGTTTATATAAACCATCCAAAGAGTTTTAACAACTTTTGCACTAACAACTCTGCCTTTATCATCCTTCTTAACACCTCCTAGTAATTCACTAAAGTTCATAGGATGACCTAATGTAGGACTCAAATTTGCAGAATTGAATTTCTGTACAATTTGCTCTTTAGTTTGTGATTTTATCAATGTAGAATTAAATTCCCATATATCCATAATACTAAATAAAAGGCAGCCTTTTGGTAGGCTGTTAAGAATACTGCAGTACAACTCAGTAGAAAAGTGCATTCCTGGATCATACCCAGTTTTATTAGTCATTGTATACTCTTTGTCAAAAAAATCATCCGACTGCCTCTTCTTACGTACAGTGTCAGTAATGCCAGTAATAATGGGAACCCTGTAACATATTTTAAATGAAAGAAAAGATTAAATTTTGTACATAAAAAAATAGAAAACTTACTTGAAACAGACATCTGTCCAAGAAATCTTTGGTGTTTTACTTGTTTGAGCATTGAGTATTTTCTTTGTAATTTCATTTAACTGAACAAGAGCTGAAGGTTCCAAAATGTCATCTGCGACAAATATCATGCTTTCGATTCGCTGCCCTTCTTTGAAAGTAGACGTCAACCATTCTGTATCTCGAACGAAATCTGAATCTGGAGGTACCCATAATTTCAGTGGATTTTTTTCTTGTCTGAAACAAAGTAGACCTGCAAGGCACAATAGCACAAGTACAGAGCAGCCTACCATCCATTTTGTTGGCTGTCTGGCTATATGAAGTCCGAGACTAAAATCAAAATAATTTCATTAGCTGAACTGTGAGAATTCAACTTAAAAATATATGTACATGCACAGTACTCACTTATAAAAGAATCTTTCAACAAGTTGTGATATTACTTTCGGAATGAGGTACAGCGTCTCTCGCGGAGACCTCCTTTGTGGCTTATCTTCAAATTCCATGGAATTAAAAAGATACTAATGAAGTGGTTGCTTGTGAAATGTTGATAACGTTCCTGAAAATAGCAGTAATAAATAAGATTCAAGCAGAACGGTAAACACTTCTCAAAAATAAAAGAATATGCACCCAAGACAGGACTTAAAAAAGTTAACTATGTTAGAATAAACTGTACAATTATTGTTTATGACTCAACGGTAAATAAACAAAAAATTAACCTTTACAACGCTGAACGCGACCGGTCGTACTTTTATTAAGGCACTAAGCGGCATTGCCACGGCGTTTATGAGTAAGGCATAAATGACAAAAGGGTCAATCGACTTTTCAATCTTCTCTAGTTTATAAGATAATTGACGCGTGTGCAATGGGAACAACAACAGCAAAATATAATGAACCGGTCTCGTCACTCTCACTTTTACGCACCGTGCACTCACATTTCTCCGATCTCGCACTTTTACTTAATTCACGTCGAACCTGCACTCGTCAACTTGTTATTTCATTTTTTAACTCCAACATCTCGAGGCTCGTTTGAAATGCGAACAAGACAATCTGTAGGTCGAATGACACTCTGCGCGGCTGGGCGAAGTTTGCCCGCCGCCGGCAGGCTGCACGCAAGCGCCGCAAATCGTTCGGATGCACCTCATTGGCCGCTTATTTTGTATATTCGCGTTTCGTGTGTATGTGTGTATATATAGTGTATATATATACATTACTGCCGATTCTCGCGATATATGTAATATAGACACTACTTAATCGAGGGATCTTTAGGCGAAAAAAGTAAGCGCGACGGAGAAAAAGAGGCAAAAGTTTCAAGGACGCTACGTACGAACCGTCACCGTGTTCCACAGGTGCTTTCAAGTGCAATTGCACTCGGAAAGTTTTTTTAGGAACTCGTCAATTGCTTGCGTTTGCATATGAACTTTAGTTTCGTTTGACCAAAAACAAAACAGTGGAATAGCGAATGATATTTGATGTTTCTATATTTGATGTTTTCTATATTTAACAAATTAAATAAAATACTTGTTTAAAATTTTATGATAGAATGTATAAATTAAAGAATGACAAATTACGTGAGAATTGTAGATGTGACTTTTCGGTAGTCGTGATAGAAGGTGGAATTGCACTGCTATACATTATATTTGCGTTTTGCGTAAGTTCGCGACTGCATTGTTCTCGTGCGATGACACTGTCCGCTGATTAAACAGTTTATAGTGATAAGACCTGGTAGAGGCTCCAACAAGTGTACAATCACCCTTGAGGTCAAATAAAATTATAATAACAAAATTTCTAGAAATATACTTGCAATTATAATTAGTTAATTTAGTTTTTCTGATTTTATACAACAACAGCTATAAAGTACGCAGGCTATACTTATTATAATGTTTGGTCAATTGGCGCACTTCCAAAGTGAAAACTGGAAAATTTTCTTGAAAATCAGCAGATAATTGCGAATCATAAATGAACTATGCCATGGCCAATAACACATGACCGTATGACCAAATAAAACATGTATAAATGTAAAATGTAAAAACAAAACTGATATATATGTCCCTGTATACAGGGAAAACAATCTAAATCAACGTGCCTCTATGCACAGTGTGGTCTCGAGAGCTCGTCGTTCGAAAACTCAGACTTGTCAATTGACCATTTATTTAAAAATTATGAATAATCTTTTGTCCACTTTGTTTGCTTTAAACGATTAAATAAATGAAAATGTTACTATAATACACGTATTTGATGAATATTATAAATGAAATAAACATATCGTATTAATAAATATTATTGCTTTATTTATGCAATTACATCCAGACTTTATTTTTTGTTATTTCTTTAACTTGAAAAAATATTCACTTTGACTACAATTGAATTTTACATCTTTAAAATTAATCTTTTTTAGAAACAGTAAAGCAGAGTCATCTGTATAATTTTAATCAAGTTTTAGCTTCAACTTAATTTGATAAAATCTTTTTTCTCTTTGTCGATACATTTTCAATTGACTAGAAAAATAAATTGGCAAGGTTTTGTACTTCTTCTATGAATTTCCTTTTACATTGATATCTTATAAAACTTGTATATAAAAATATACTCATAAAGCTGATTAATGGCACATTAATATCTTATGTAGTCATTTCATTTATTATAAATATTTGGAAGGCCATCGTGGAAGCTTATAGACTCTTATAGTCCTTCACTACATTTTCAATCTTTGCAAAAGCTTCTAAAAAGTCATCTTCTTCTAAACCAAATTTTTTATATTGGTGCAAAAAAGCAGCATGAATATAAGCATTCCATGCTTTGTCAACAATAGTATCGAGGGTTTGATGAATTTGAGAATTATTTGTAACAAGCGCTAAAAATTTTTCTTGATTTAGAAGTCTTCTTTCTTGACTTAAAAAAGTAAATTGTTCAGAAGAAGAAACCCAGTCTACATACATATCTTTACTTCTTAAATCGTCACAAGTCATCGGATCACTTTCTGTAATTTTACCACGAGCTACCAGAACATTTGATACAGATTTGTAGTAGGAATGTGAATTTCTACTGCTAGATGGATATGATGGAGTTTTTGTTTCTGCATCTACTAATGTGGAATTTCGTAAAGTTTGCCTTAAATGCTGCAAGTACATTCTCCAACTATAACATGACTCATACTGCTTCAGCGCAGGCGATACATAAGGTGTTCCTTTAATGGTCGCTAATTTATAACTTGGATGACAAGCAATAGTTGAAGTGAAATAGTTGGCACTACACCATGCATCATTTATAGGTTGAAAGAGAGCACACAATTTTTTTGAAATCACATCATTGATATCCACTAATTTTGTTTCATTATTTTTTAAAACACTCGTACAAATAGTATGGATTTGTTCATTTTGAAATAAAAGATTTAAATCGGCTGATTCACAAAACCTTGATAATGTCAATATAGTGTTATAATTTTGAACTCCAACTTCTCCAGAAGAAAATGGCAGTACAATTGAACTTATTATACTTTTATTTGGGAACTCATTGCGGAGCAAATCAGCTGTAAAGCTTCCAACACCAGATCCTGTACCTCCAGCTGAGCTGAGTAGAAGCAGAATTCCATCGAAACTATCAGTTTTCTCTATTTCTCTTCTAGTAACCTCCAATATATCTTCTTTAAGCTGAGGTCCTTTGATCAATGCACCGTAAGCCCAATTGTTAGCAGAGCCACCGCTAGCATGGCAAATGGAATTCTGTGATCGGTATGTCCACTGATTCTGTGAATTATTGCTTATTTTATTAATAACTTTCTTTTCAGTATCAACTAATATGGCCCTGGCCAATCGCTTTCCATCTTTATTTATACTTCTGAACCATTTTTCGAAGCTTTGCTCTGTGTACACACTGCTGGCCTGCTTCGATATACCATTGTCTTTGGCATCTAGATCGGCAGATAATTGTTGAAACAACGAATGTCCTAGTTGATTTCCACATTGTCCAAACTGAATTGTGAGCATACCTTTAATGCTTATAACTGTCCTGTTACTTAACAAATGTTTTGCACCACATACAAATCTACAAATGAATAATAAATAATTTAGAAAGAAAACATAATTTTGTGTACATTAAAATGACCAATTATCAAATGAAAGATTTCCGATATTCAAAATTGAAACGTAGTTTACATGATAGGCTTCTTACACAAGATAAATTATTTTCAAAATCTTCAACCACTATATTATTTTCATCAGTTCACTTTGACATCACTTTCAATAGACCGTTAGGGTAGAGCGGATTTCGCTCGCTTGCACTTTTTTTATTTTAATTTTAAGTTATACACTTAAAAAGATTAGTCGTAGGTCGTTCTAACTTCTGTCTACTTAAAGATTTGACTTGCTCTCTCCAGCTTTTCAGAGATTCAAAGATCACAGACTGATGATTAACCTAAAAAAATTAAGGTAAAAAGTTTTATTTACTTTTCTAAAAAATCATTTATTTAATTTAAAAACAAACCTCAATCCGGGACTTGTTGTGTTGCTGCATTCTTCTATTTTTTCCTTTTTTTATTTATAAATTAAACTTTTTCACATTTATTTATTTAAACTAAACCTCTTGACATGACTTGGCATGTCAAAATCAAAACAAGATGCACAGTAGCGCTTCGCTGTCGTACAAAACAAGATGCGAAATAGCGCTTTGAAAGTAGTAATGGTAAATGAAAAAAATAACTAGCTAGTGGCGGGAAAAAAACCTAGATGTCTTGAATTTTTTTTTAAAAGAAAATGAGGCCACCAAAAACGACATATGAATATTTAATTAAATAATGTATCTTTTTGCATAAAACTTTTTGTGCATCAAAGATTAGGGATAGATATTACAATAAAAAGCGTCATATAACATATATGACCAAATAAAACATGTATAAATGTAAAAACAAATATGATGTACAGGGAAAAAGGCCAATATCAACGTAACGCGCGCCTCTTGATTGTGCAGCATAAAACTGCACTTTGAATCACTATGCGGCAGTAACATTGCGAACAATGAGCTATAAATTAGTTTAATGAACGTATTTTTCAATTTACCTATTTTAAATAATTTTTTTAATTACAAGTTTAACGCTTAACACTTGAACACAAATATGTCACTGCAATGCCTCATGTGCAAAAGCCGGTAACTATGAACGCGATAAAATTATTTCCATATCGGCTTTAGCTGTCCAAACGGATAATAAAATTTGCCGACCACTCGCGTGCCAAGTCAGTTGGCAACTGTACGTAAAATAAGAAGTAATGCCATGAAGGATTATCTAATCTTCTTGAATGTAGAATTTTCGCGTTCAATTACTATTTGCTTCTCTCTGCATTTTTGCCTTTGTCGTATTTTCTTTTTAAACACAACGAACAAATGTTTAAAAAAAGAAATAGAATGGGCTACCGGTTGGTTTCATTCTCAGCATGAATATTTCATTGTCACGTCGTAATTTATAAATAATACTAGAGCAAGTAAAAAGTTTAGCGATTTACTTGCTAATGCAACATTTATTATTACTTATACTTCATGAGCCGCAGTTATTCATTAATGACTTGCGGTAAACTACGCGTATAAGCAAATATTTTTCATTATTAACTGCTGTCAATGTCATTTTCAAGCTCGGTCGTCTACGATGACTGAGTAAATCGCAATCGACTTTTGCACGCATAAACCGGAAGATAAACTTAATAACAAAGTGGATAAAGATGAATCGCATTTTTTTTGTTCGAACTAAATAAACACATCTTATCCTTGTCTAAAAATGAAGCGCACTTAAGAGACGTTACTTTTAAAAATAGTATATTTTCCAATTTTATAATTACATAACAATCGAGTCGTTAACATATACGTATGCATTAAGAAAGTGATATAAGAAAAATACTGCAATTATTTCACATTTTCATCGTATAAAAATCTAAAATTCAATTCATGGAATGAAATACAAAATTTGCCTGAGTATTACTTCACAGTACATTTTTTCAAACATTACATTTCTGATCATCAAATGAATGACAATTTTATTTACACGGATAAAATAATAAGTATTTATTATTTACATCTCGTAGTTAATACTAAGGGAATAAATCACATACTTTTAGTCTCGGCTTTCTTTCATTAATATAGAAAAAAGATCTGTAAATAAATCTAAATAAATAAATCGATCAGATCTCCCTCGCGATCTAAAATAAGATCCTAATTTTTATTGGCTAAAAAACTTTCTCCCATAAATTCGGACGCAATGTAGCGTCTCCGGAAGACGGTGTCTTTGAGGTAGGCTCCGACGGCCGGCTCTTCGAGCATCTCTTCGACGATTTGACGAAAGCCAAGTTGACTGGCAAGCACGTATTTGCACTCGTTGTCGTTGAGTTTCGTTAAGAGAGTCTGCATGTTCTCCATCATGGATTTGCTGACGGTTTTTTCGAGGCGATAACGCCGCGCGCAATCGATCGCCACCGAGGACGTCAGTCGCTTCGATGTAACGAAGTCTCGCAGGTACTTGCTCTCGCCGTTGAGGAGAGAGTGCGTGTAAATTGCACTTGCCCAATCGACGTGATGGTCGTAGGCGCGAGCCAAAATCAACGCCTGGGAGAAGCTCAAATAGTGGCAGATCGATTTATTGATCTCCTCGCTGGTCAAGTTTAAAATGCTTGGGAACTGCTGACCCGGCGACGACGAATTCAGCAGTGAGATTTGTAATGCTACCAGCTGCGCTTGGTGCGAGCAACGATTTGCCAGGTTCAGTTTGTTGTCCTGCAAGATTATCGGTATTTCACTTAATTCAAGCAACTTTGCAGATTACTCTAAAAATGGATGAATAAAAATTTTACCTGTAGGAAGTATTGTGTAGCGTGAGTAAAATTTGCAATAACCAGTTGCAATCTTTTTTCCGTCGTTTCATTTCTGGTGAACTTTATTTCCGCCTGCGGATTGTACACCGTTCTGCCACACTCCTTTTTAGCTTCATTTACCAATTCATTTATAATGTCTTTCCCTTCGCTCTCCCACATCAATGCAATTTCATAATACAACCTGAAGTGTAACGCCACGAGATTAAACAAATCCTTGTTTTCAGGACAATGTCGTTTGAGAAAATCCAACAAAGCCATTCGTAACCCAGGTACCTTTGCACGAAAGAAATAAAATAGAATTTTACAAGTTTTGAAACGCTAAGTTATTTTCATATTGAAATTTTACCTTATCTAATCCTCTGCCAAGTAAAAATTCAAATTGATCATGTTCTTTGAGAATTTGGAATATATAATTCATTTCTGTAAAACGCCCGACTCCAGTTATCAATCGAACTAATAAACTCCAGTGTTTTAAAATCTGAAGAGAGTTGGCAAGTTGTTGGCACTTTCGAAGAACGGAAGCAATGCCCTCCATGTTGCACGAAGTAGTAAAACAATCGTGAGATCTAATTAAAAGTTCCACTATGATCTTTAGGGTTACAACTGTAAAATGATTAGGAATATTGTTAAGCATATAGCAATAAAATTATTAAATAAAGACAACATACGATTTCTTTTTTCTCCATATGAATGCCCAAGTAATTTATTTGCCATGTCTAAAAGTTTTAATCCTAATAGAGAAGAATCTTTAGACAAATCTATAACTGACTGCAAATTCATATTATAATTCCAGGCAGAAGTAGGTTCGTTCAAATCATCTGAAAATATATTATTGTTATCGAACAAGCATTTGTAATTTTATATTATATTATGTAGAATTAGAGTTACCTTCAATAACTTGAGTAATGTGAGCAACAATTTCCTCTGCTAAAAAGTGAGCTATCTGTTCATTATCAATTTGGTAAGCTGCGATTATATCTCGGGCTATTTCGAGTTTTCCATCGAGGCTGCTGCTAACAATCTCTTGAAGAAGCTGCATTGGATTATTTAGCATCAACAGTACTTGATAACTTCTTTTCAGCTGCACGGACAGTCGATAGCACGAAAGTATCCTTATTCCAATGTCTACTCCATGTTCGACAGTTTCTAACAAATTAGTCAAAAGTGAGAGGCAGTCTAGCTGCTCTTGTTGTTCTAATACAACCGTTGCACTTTTTATTTCGGGTGTGGAATTAGAATTAGCAATGGGAGATGAAATATTTACTGAAACAAAGCGAAATAAAATGTAAAGATCGTATAACGTAAAAGCAATAATTTATTGTTAACAAAAAAAAAATAATAAATTAAAATATACTAACAGGAAGATGACGACGGCAATCGCTGAATTCCACGACTTCTAAATGTATTATTTCTTTTCCTCGATCCCTTGTATTCAGACAGCAAGGCCCTTTGTTGGACTGTCAGCTGATAAGGCGAAACTTCACCCTCAGCGAGACTCAAACACAGCATCAATACTTGTAACTCCTAGAAACATAAACGTCAAACTAAATATTCTATATTAATTGTTATTTTTATCGAAATAAACCTACTCTATTTCTGTAATTAAAAATAGCTCCGATCCGGAGCGCAGTGTCCAGTCTACCAGCATCTAGTAAACGACCTATCAGAACCTCCACGGCGACTGTTTCTTCGAGTTCGGTCAGTGAACAACTCACGTGCAGACCGCTGACGCAAGATAATAATTCAGTCTTTAATTTCCTATAAACAGTATCTTGGAATTTTATCTCAATGTTTTCAGGACCGGCGAGAATGCACGACTTCCACATCGCCATTTCCACCGTATCACACGTTTGTCGATCACTAGAGTTTTCTTCTAATATTTCTAAAGCCAGCTTTAGAATTTCATACCTTAGAAATAAAAAAATTTAAAACTATTTTTAAAGCATTCTTTTTTTTTCGACGAATGAACAAAAGAAAAGAATGAAAACTACCTTTCTTTGTAAGATTTTACTCTTTCTGCGTGTTCAACGAAAAATTCTGCAGCCTTTTCATAACAAACTTCATACTTCTTGAAATCGGAAGCACAACGACTCCAAAAGCTCGATTCCACAGAGCCATCTTTGTCAGCGTTTTGTTTAAATTCACTACGGTACTAAAATGTGAGAAGATATTTTAGAAAAAATAAAAAAAAGTAAGTGAAAAAATCTGAAAAAATAGAAAATTTACTTGAGCAAGTATTATTTTCGAGGCTTTTAAATTTGCTGCCTTTGACAATCGTAGCGCATTATCGTAGTCTTCCAAAATAACGAGTTCATTAATGCACTTCTCGATTTCTGCTTCTGATTCATGTATTTTCACGGTTGTATCGAAACAGAAAAAATTCAAATTTACTGACGTCTCCGACAGTATTTTTGTGTACTCTAGTAATGATTTGAAATCTGGTGAATCTGTTCAACATAGATTAAACAGTTTAGCAATTATTTCCAGCTTGACTGAAATAAGTAGAAGACTTACCTATTAATTTTGTCTGAAATTCGCATTTTATTAAAATATTGAGTAATTCAATTTGAGCGCGGGTACTTCGCAGCGCATTTTCGAGAGTCTCAATAATGCATTTTACAACAACCGTTTGTATCCAGTAAACATTTTCTAAATACGTAGCATCGCTGCACTCCCAATTAATCAATTTCTAAAAAATAAAAATAGTTATTGTTAGGATGCAGCTGACTAAAAGATTAAAATGTCATTGGCACTGCTTACATTGCATTTGTAATTTGAGCAATGCGTTACGAAATCGTCCAAGTAATTTTGGCAGTGTTCAAAATTTCCATACTCAATGCATTGGACGAGAAACTCGAAAAATGACTTCAAAGGATTTTCCTACAACAGTTTAAATGCATAATTTCTTTCACAATTCCTTTTAAACAAATTCGATGGTTGTATAAAATGGCTTACAGGCAAAAATATTTGCAACCCTCTAGAAAGCGTAACAGCGAAGCCGTGCCCGACCATATTGTGGAAAAGATTCAACACTGTGCTGGCAGACCAAATCTGACTTTCTAAACAATCCTCGTACTTTTTCGCGAAATTCGCATTTTCGACGGATATGACTAGCCAAGAATAGCAGTAGGAAGAAATCGAGGAAGGCTGAAAAGCGAGAGGAAATTATTATAATGAAAATATTTCCTCGCCGAAATAAGTAATTCAAACAAGCAAAGGCTGCTTACTTCGTAACATGTAGCTAAAACTGTGAGGATCGGAGATTTAAATGTTCTTGATGCAATAAGCAAAGTTCCAGGTGGATCTTGGCTCTGGTGGCACTTTAAAATAATCATCCACAAATCGTCCATAGAAGTGGACGTGTTCACTATTGAATTTAGATTGGCTGGACTGTTTATTTGAAGGGAATCAATTTCGCTGTCTGGCCTTGGTGGACTCGACTGAGGTGAGCTCTAAAATTTGTAAATATATTTTAAAGTTAAATCTTGTCATTCGTAATCTAGTATTAAATAAATGAGAAAATTCTAGTACTAGTGTTTGACGCAAATCTCCCGCATTAATTTTCTCATTTTTAACTTGTTGATTTTCAGAATCCAAATTTTGTTTCAGAAGTTGGGGATTATTCAATGATAATAACAAGTGTTCCTTTAAACTCGCGTTCTCAAAATATTGAGTACACTCTAACATCTGTAATAAAAAATAAAAAATATTGTGAATAAAAATATTGTATTGGGTATAAACCCAAATTTTTGTAAATAAAATTAACTATACCTGATTTATAGGATATGCAAAAATATGTCCGACCAATACAAATTCAAACCAGGCATCATTTGAAGCTAAAAACTTAAGGAGGGACGTCGGTAAAGGAACGCTATGCGCTCTTGCGAATCTCACTATTAATTCCCATGTAATTAAAGCCTGTATAAATTCTTCATTATTTTCTAACATTTTAATGTTTAATCTAAAATGGAAACTCCGTTCTAAATAATTTAGTACTTGTTTTAGTTCTTGCTGATTATTAAAAATAATTGATTCAAGCTGAACCGCTGAGAATTAAAAAACTCCTTTAAACCAAGTGTTTAGACATTTAAATATTTTAAATAATTTACCACTACATACCAATAGAAATATTTAATTCTTTTTTAACCAGATTTGCAGCTGTAATGTGAAGCCTCAAATTTTCTGAATTTGTTCCAAGTATTTCCAGAAATGAAATGCAGCTACTAACAATTTCTATATCTTTTAAGTGACGTAGCGCAAAAATGTGCGCGCACAAGGCAGCTTGAGACCTCCTATAAAAGAAATATAATACACATGTAAATCTTTTTGTTTCACATACCGAAAATAATATTTTTAAACTTAACGTACGTTTTTGATGATAATCCACCGGCCACTTTTTCTTCATGGAGCCTCAAAATATTTGCAGCCATAGTTGGACGACCCTCTTTTAAATAATTGATATAAGTCAATTTTTCTTTATGACCAAACTGCCTAACTAAGTTTTCGTTTGAAAAGTTAGGCATTACTTCATTTTTTAACCTCCATTTGAAAAATATCTTGGCATTAAAATTTTTGTATCCATCAAGAAGCTGATACATGTTAATAGTATTTTTCGTCGCATTCGTGTCTATCACATTTTTTAAATACGGTAAATGGAATATCACAGAATCAAGGACCTCTTTTGGTAATGTCAGTGACTGTAATTCCAATCCAGTGTCCTGGTTAAAGACATCTTTAAAATTCATCTCATTGGAAGTTTGCTTGCACTTTGAATAATGCAAAAATATCAATGTAAAAGCTATAATGGGATTCTGTTTCAGAAAATGCACTGCATCATTTGAAAGATAATTTATTGTTTCGACGATTCCGTGCTCTAGAACAATTTTAAAGTCACTAGTTGAATCGCACATATTTTTCAGGCAATCGAAAATTTTTTTGTTTTTCATATCTTCTTCGTGGATTTCACTATTCTCGGAATAATTTCTCGACAAGCCGATAATATCAAGTTGAGTATAAAAATTATTTTTATCGACATTGCAATGTGGATTAGAGAGAATCTTGTAAAAATCTGAGAGAGTAATACATTCACCAAAAACTCTAGACAAAATTAATTTAACGTCATGACGCTCTTTGGTGTTGAATACACCATACCTATAGTAACATAAATTACATGTAAATAAAAAAGATTCATAGATTTTTATTTTTTTTTTCATTTTAGGGATAAAAATGTAGATAATTACCGGCTTAGATAATTAAGAATCAAATTATTGATAAGGGGCATTGCATTTGAGCTCTCTATAGAGTCTATCATTTCCTCAGTTATTTTTAAATTAGTGAATAGCAATTGAATGTCACTTCTGTGCTCATTGTTCAACAGTAAATTCTCAGAATTATTAAAGTTGATATCGATCCATAGTTTTATCATGTCAATTTTATTATTGGCCAATAAAAAGTTCCAAACTACATCACTTTTCAAGTGAGCAACAATATTTGGCTCATAATGATAAAAATAGATTTCAGTGTAAAGTGCATCTTTAATACTGCTTGGTAAGTTTATTATCTCTTCAAGGCACTTGTGTGAGATCAAATTGTTTTGGAGGCTGCAAACATCATTAGTTATATTCAGTATACCATTGATCAATTCAATAATTATATAAAGCTTAAATAAAGCACAAAAGCATACTTCAATTTTTCTTCATATTTGGCAATTAAATTGACCATATTCCATGCTTCTTGCTCTTCAGTGCTAAAGGATGATTCTACATGATTAGCTAAATAGTCTCTCAAAGACAGCTCCTTACATTTTAAACAAACGGCTCGGATATAATCTATTGGAACTTTTCCCTGTATTTGGAAAACAATTACAATATTTATTTATTATTATTGTCTTATATATTTTTTTTAATAATATAAAGTATATATCCAAGATGAAAAACTTACAATATTCTTTAAAATATGAGATGCTCGATGCACCTGCTTCTTTTTCAGCAAGCTGCTTACCCAGATTTCGACCTCGCTGTAAAAGTAAGCCTTGGCTTCCTGTGGTGTACAGTATCTTCTCTTCTCCAGGAATTTGTAAGCAAGTTCTATGTGAGTCCCCTTGGCGGAAGCCTCTCTGACGATCTCCCTGTCTCCAAGGCCCTTCCATCCTGACCAGACACCAGCCAACTCACCAGTTAGGAATTCAGCTGCTGTACCACCCGCCTTCACAGACTTTGCCATCCTTGTTGAGTCTCATCGAATTACCCAGCAACATCGACTCGTCGGCCTGCGGGTGCTGCAGTGTCTGCCCCTCAAAAACACTGCGTCTCACAATTAAAGCAGTCTCCCACTGATAAATGTCAGCGATGAGTCAATGCTCTCGTCACTGCATGGCTGACCCAGTTGTAGCCACTGTTTAGCGAAAAAGCATGGAGAGGAGAGACACCGAAACTGATAATTATAGTATCACGGTGTGAGTGCACTTGCGGCCAAGATGAGCGAGTAAAAGAGAGGACTGAGGCAGCTTGACAAAAAAGGCGTCGACCAGCTCGCGAATGTGATAAACGGATGTACGGTCGAGTGCTCCGATTTGTTTACGTCGTCCTGCGTTATGCTGCAGCGTCTAGCGTCACTCTCGTCTTTGTTGTTATTTCCGATTTTGATAAAGAACTCCGTCTGACACTTGACCCTCGCGCTGCCGAACAGCTGATCGTCATCTTATCTGGAATTAAAGAACGAACAGATGATCACTGCTTCCTATTAACTATCGAACGTGCTTGCGCACTTGCGCAGTTTACATCCCGCCAAATTCAAAATTCATTGATTGATTGATTGCTTTCATTGATTTATTAAGCAGGAAAAAATTACATAAATAATTTCTTACATAAATAATAATTAAACATATTGTTACCAGTAAGCTGGTATAACGAAATAGTTATTTTCGCTACAAGGACGTAATATTAGATTATGCACCTATAGGGAGTAAAAGTAAGGAATGTTCCTAAATTTAGAATCATTAGATGCGATTTGCTATACTATTTTTTTACACGCGGGGCGTAAATTGCGCATTCTGTTTTTCGCCCACAGGCGTACAGTACGTACTTACGCGCCGTATGTAAAAAAGATACTTTTCCGCACGAGTTGATTCATAGAGTGCGCAAAGTGTAACTTTATGCACGAGCTGCCGTTGAAAGAGTGGAAAGTTGTCATTTGCGCACGAGCGAGTTATTATTTGCAAATTTGTAAAAAGAGGGGGATTGAAAATTAACTTTACGCATGGCGGAGCAATGTATAAACACTTTTTCTTAAATGCTTTTCATCATAAAGTAAGGAAAGAATAAGAAATTAGAACAGTTTTAAAATATTCTAAGAATTATATTACAAGTAGGTCGTAACCGTACCTATAAGATAAACTTTATTATAGCTCGATGATCCAAAATGTGCATTCTAGAAATTAAAATTTATGTAACGTACTAATAACTATTATCTATCCTTTCAAGTTAGAGGTGCGACGCTTTGTATTTTATTATTATTATTTTCTTAATGTTTCTAGTAGTCTAATTTTAATTTTAACCCTCTATGATATCACTTTTACCCTAGTGACTTACTGTATTATCAGTATTAACAGTTTAAGCCTTGAAACATATTTAACTTGTTCAAATTCGTTTTCTTGCAATTTTCAGCTACTTTAGCGATGATATAATATAGTAATATAGTTTAATCGATGTAATTGTTTATAGTAAATGATCTATAAATAAACAAACATAGAAAAATCATGCGTTTTTCCGAAAAATTTATTTTTGAAGAATCTGTTGCAGACAGTAAGTTAAAATTTAGTGTGGATAGGTTTTTAGGGTCACTGATTATAAATCCGATGTCAGATTTGCGAAATTTAAAATGGCGGACACAAAAATTGAAATTATCAAGAATATTGATGAAAATTATAACTCAGGGGTTTTTTGACTTTGGAGTCCCTGAATTCGAATCCGCTGTAGTCAGAATTGCTAAATCTGGGTAATGCTAAGAATGAGAGGACTGTGAGAAAATCGTACTACTTTGCTGAAATCATATACTTGAAATTTTAAATTTATCATCTTGAATATAGAACTTGCAAAACTGGATGTCAGATTCATTATCATCGACCTCGAAAACCCTTGCTTATACCAAGTTTCATAAGCATACGGTGAAAATGTCAGAAATCAGTAGCCGTCATCTTGGATTTAGAAATCGAAATTCTAATGGCATATTCGTTATTAGCGATCCCAAAAACCTCCAAGTGAAAATTCTCAGGCTATAGAATAGAAAAATGTATATGCTTCAAAAGGTTTAGAAATAACTGCGATGTTTATTTTCTGTATTTACTTTCTCATCAAGATATTGTTATATATGAATATGAAACTTTATAAAATAATATATCATTAGATATCACAGATGCCAATCATCTTTTAATCGCGGGTTTTTCGATATTAAATTTACACCTTTTTTTATAAACGAATTAATTTTTTTTCGGCTTCTACAATATATTTAAATCTTTAATTGCCTCACGGACCTCTTTAAGAGTTTTTGTATGTGTATTTTAAACTGTCAATCTGTAAACTTTTGTAAACATCATAATTGACAATAAACGATTATTCTATTCTATCATACTCTATTCTCGGTTCTACTCTATCATACTCTATTCTCTATTCTATTTTATCATACTCCATTCTCTATTCAATTCTATATTTTGATCTGTTCTATTCTATTCTATTTTATATTTTGTTCTGTTTTATTCTCTTCTCTTCTCTTCTCTTCTATTCTAGAAATACCGTATAAGTTGCAAGCACAAGTAGCTATCCCCGTAGAAACTATCTTATAAAATACTATAAAAATGTAGAAATTTTATAAAATCCGATAAATTATTTATCAGGTTTTATGCGGTTTTTGCACCATTTTATGGTGTTTTATAAGACTCTTTCAATACAAATTCTTTCTCACTGTGATATTATTTTTAGTATCAATTAATTACTTATAAAATTGATAGTAAAATCACACAGAGACATTTGTCTGTAAATTTTAAATGGCTGTGATGTGCTCCGTAACTATACAATACGATTGAACTTGTGCTTAATTTAATAATAACTGTTATTTTGTAAGAAAATTGATTTTGTTATTACATTATGCGTATTGTGCAAATACTGTATTTTACAATGAACATCTATTCTATATAGTTAATACACGTTCTGTTGAGCGAATATTGTTGCTCCGGTGCGCTTGCGCGGGCCGTGGGAGCTCGCACCTCGATGGCTGGTTGCGAGAATGCGAGCGCGCCGACGTCAGTCCTCACCTCCCTTCGCGGGAGGCCGTTGGGTCGCGCGCGGCCTCGCAGTCCTCGGCCTACCCGAGCAGTGACGGGCGTGCGGAATCGGAGCAGCACGTAACGGGGTCTACGAGGTCCGCGAGGGGGGTCGCCCGATGCCCGCTGCCAGCCGCGGAGCAGCCGAGGAGGCGCGAGTGGGCGTCATGAGCGTGGCGGCCACGGCGACGACGAGCTTCACGCCGCCGCACCTGCGGAGCAGGACCCTCCGAGGCGCCCGCCTTTGACACAATTCGACATCGCGAGCATCTCCTCCCGCCGGCCGTGCGTCGCTGCACCATGACGGAACTCGCGCTCGACCGAGGCACTGCCTACCTTGTGAGAGTCTTTACTCGTCGCTTTTCTTTATTGCATCCGACTGCCTCTGCTTCACTTTTTTTATTTATACTTTTATTTACATTGCCGTGGCTCCCTTGTATTTATCAGGTGTCCTCGAGAGCGCGAGCTGTGGTCCGCCGCATTTTTAATCGATAGACTGCCGAGCCGATGTTGCCGCCTGGCCTTTCTCCCTCCTCGGGCTCGCGCGCGCCTAGCGGTTTTCGTTAATCAATAGCGAATTTTAATATCAATTGCGAGCCGGACCACAATCATTGCCAGTGAGCAGTGGTCGACGCGATTAAACTGATTGAGTCTGATGTGTTACTTTATTTGCCGTGTTCATTCGTTCAGATTGGTCATAATAAATTATATTTATTGTTTTTCTTATTGATTAATAATAGTATCTGTTAATATTTTTAGGACGGATACTCACTTTAATTATGTATTATTATTTTATTTTATTCTATTTATTTTAGATTTAATTTAGTTAGATAATAAATAAAATAGAATAGAAGTTTAGTTGTTTGCAAAATTAACGATTTGAATTGTTTGTCTGTATAATTATTTATTTCATTAAATTGTGATTTCTAGAATTCTGAATGCAAGAGCAACATTCCTGTAGTATCACAACCAACAACAAGAGGTGGACTCAGAGTTTACAAAATTGTTGTACTTGGTGAGGGTGGTGTTGGCAAGTCAGGTAAAGTTAAATTTTTTTCAATTATCCCCAATAAATATTAAAACTTTTTTAATTTCTATCATCGACAGCTGTAACCCTGCAATTTGTAAGCCACAGCTTCTTAAATGACCATGATCCAACAATTGGTACGATTTATCTTGTGTTTAAAATTGATACAATTTAAATTTCATTGAATTTAATAAAACATATTTGTTTTATAGAGGATTCATATCAACAGCAGGCAGTTATAGATGGTGAAGCTGCTTTGCTAGATATTTTAGATACAGCTGGACAGGTATTAAATTTGACATATTTATTTTGTTCTAGATTAAATATGTAATCCATTAAATTAAAAATATAATTCTTGTTGTTTACAATGCAGGTGGAGTTCACAGCCATGAGAGACCAATACATGCGCTGTGGTGAAGGTTTTTATGATTTGCTACTCAGTAACTGATAGGCACAGTTTTCAAGAAGTTCTTGAATATAGAAAGTTGATATCTCGAGTGAGAGCCAATGAAGACATTCCTTTAGTTCTTGTAGGAAACAAATTCGACTTGCAGCATCAAAGAGAAGTAAATAATTGAAATTTTTTATTTTTACTCTTTAGTCAAACTAAAGTCAACTAAGGCCAGAATTATAGAACTGGTTTTAGAATTGTCATAATTAAAATTTATTTTTAAAATTTACTTATTTTAGGTAACTACAGATGAAGGAAAAACTTTAGCAAACCAGTTGGGTTGTCCATTTTATGAGACATCTGCAGCGCTTCGCCAATTTATTGATGATGCATTTTATTCTTTAGTCAGACAAATACGGATGAAAGAAAGATCAAAAACTACACCTCGTAAGCACAGTCGTTGGTGGAGATTACGTTCAATTTTTGCATTTATTTTTCGAAGAAAACCAAGACCAAATCCACATTATTCTCCTTAAAGAGAAAATAATACAGAGTTTATCATAATTTACATACCTGGTGTAAACACAACGAAATTTGTGAGTCGAATGAGTCTTCCCAACAGATAAGAATTTATAGTTTTAAGTTTTTAGGTGCAGGCACCTTGCTCTATTTTGACGATAACAAAAAAAAGTTTTTATAAGTATAACTTTATTAACGTTGAGATAGTTTCAGATTTTATAAGTAAATTTATTAATTTATGAAGATTTTTTTATCAACAACAGATTAGGTATATTAGCTAATTATTTATTTGATATAGAAATTATTTAAACTAATTTGTTGCATAAAACATATATGTAGAAGAATATGTTATTGAATAATCAGAGATAGTGATGCTATTTAAAAATAATCTACTAATCATAGAATTCGTTGAACCAATTTTTTCTTCCACCAAAAGTTTTTGTCAAATAAGATTTACTTTATTACAAGTTTACAGAAGGGAAATCCAGAAAGTATTTTTTGCTAGAGAAATGTTTCTCTGCTTAGATATAGTATTTGTAACCTCGTCCAAAGATAAAAAAACGGCCTTTATTATGCATAAAAAACTAAATTTTCGATACCCTTTATATTTTGTAGATCCCCAAATAAATGAAGCGCAACAGTCAGTTATAAAATAAGCTCAAGTAATAATTGTATCTAGTCGCTACTTAACGTGTCCTAGTCAAGCGTTTCATTTTGTCAGCTGAAAAACGAAAATGGATGTTTCACTTAAAAATGCTGCTTTCATTTAAGATAGTCGAGAGTTTAATAACAAACCAAAAATAAATATACATGTATTATTTTTCCTAAAATGTTTATACTTTATAGGAAAAATAATGGATATTTATAAAAAGAACATTAATATATGAACAATTTTAAGCTTTAAACTGCTTTCAGTTGCAATGTTTTATGTTATTTAATATAAGCAAGCCATATGAAGAAATCTTTGAAGTAATTATTATTGAAATAATTAATGGCAGCTTTTATAAAAGCACTTTTACTAATTTAATAAACATATTTATTAAGGTCGTCTTAAAGTAATATCTTTAATCAGTCTATTATTTATTTTAAATTAAACACTTCAGTTATAAATTTTAATAACATTTAATTTTTACAATTTTTCTTCAGTAATAACCAATTGCAATACAAAATCGTGACAAAGATATTGTATTTGAAGAAACATTTAAAATTATATACATATATATATTACTTAAACATAAATACATTTTATTCATGAAACATATATCGTGGAATCATATGTGGTTTGTTACAGTATTCCATAGTATGAATCGTTCTATATAAAAATATTTAAATAAAATTGCATAAACTTATCTATAAAAATGTTACACTATATAGTATTGTGCATGTACAAAACGCAACATTATGTTAACATATGAAAAGAGTTTATTGTTTGCGAAAATTATTTAATTATATATAAAATTAGTAGGATGAATATTTTATATTTTAATAGAGCTCAAAGAAACTTGAATTTCCACTTTATGAAACTGATTATCAGGATATGTAACGAAAATTTAACTTTGATATACAAATAGTAGGTAAACATTATACATTGACAATATAAAATTGCTCCCAAGACGGTAGTATTGAGATAATTGAATCGAATTGTCTATACAATCATAATCAATCGAACTGTTTTTAAAAAACTAAATATTATTTTGAAATATTGTACAGTTTTTACCGATATAAAAGAAATCACTGTCAAATTTCATCATGATAAAGTTAAAACTTTCTTAATTCAACATGCAGAGATTCATTAATATGTGAGAATGTAAGCAATAATAATCATACTATTCACGGGAACAACCTTTAGATCTTAGGCCAAAGTGTGAACAAATTTGTAAGATTCATTTTGCATTATCGTTGCAGTGAATGAAACATACAGAAATACATGTGAAATTCTTGTAGACTATTTATTTTTACCGTACTATTATCATTATTCCTAATTTACACATATACACAAAGAGTAATTAAAGATTAATGAGTAATTATTTTTTTATGTAACATACATTGTAAAAAATTTTAGTAAAAATTCTCTTTCATCTTCTCCAAGTTTCATTACAATAATTTAAATTGTCTATGCATTTAAAACTATTCACAATGTTTTTTTGTCGAAATTATATTCCAATTGCACATTGTGCGATGTAAATAATTGACATTATATAACAAATTCTCAAATAGTTTGAAAAAAATTTTTTTTGCTTTTTTAAATACTAGAAATAATATGAGAATTTCTTTCAACAATCCATACACCGAGTTTTGGTTTTATGCACATTAGGCTCTTATTTCAGGTACTAAGTTGAAGTTAAGATCAGGATTAATTGCATTAACTCCTTCAACTTCAGCTGCATTGTCTTCTAGAATTAATAAACCGTAAGAAAAATTAATCAATCTAATTTAAATTTATTCAAAAACATTGAGCAAAGTACATACCTTTATTGCTATTGTCCTTTTCTTGTTCTTGTCCTTGAGTATCTGCATTTGGAGGAGGATTTACTTGTGGTTTTGGTGCCACATTGACTGACGTTTTGTTTTCTCCTTTTGCCAATGCATGAGCTAAAAATGTTCTTTTTTATTAATATAATTCATAATATAATTCTGTATAAAATAAAATTTTCAAGCATGAATGTTAGTAATTGCACGTTAATAATAATCCTTTTTCAAAATATCTAGTCCCAAAAATAAAATGTGAAAATTAATTAGGATAACCAAGGTTGGTTGGCAGTACTTATTTATTAAAATTAATAACCTCCTTATCTACCAACAAACCCTACTTTTCCCTAAAACCAGTAATGTGCTCAACCCAAAATTTATTTTTATAAGAATTAATTTATTTTTTGTATTGCTAACTCTTCAGCTTAGTAACGGAAAAACGTGGAGCCCGTCGAACTGCACCAGGTGGATCGCGTGGTAATATAGGACTGTTGTGGTATATTATGCCTCTTTCTCCTTTTTTAGAAATGTGTACTGCTGAGATTTGTACTGGTGCCAATTGTGCATTGCTTATGATTGTCGTGGTGGAAGCTAAATTATTAGAGTCCAAAAATGGTTTGAAGATCCAAATTTTCATACATGAGCTCAATTTAAATACCTAAATTATACTCACCTATGGGTATATTTGGTACTTGATTCACTGGTACTGGATTGTCAACAAGTTTAGCATCCTTCAATTCATTCTTTGTCTTAAACAAAACATATTATAATCATTTACAAATTTTAGTCAAAAGAAAAATGTAATGATTTATTGATAATTTACTTTATCTAACTCTTCTTCTATTTTTTTCTTTTCTTCTAATAGTTGTTTATTTTCTTCTTCCAGCTGTTTCTTTTCATCTTCTAGCTGCTTCTGTTTTTCTTCAAGTTTTTTATTTTCTGCTTGTTGTGAATTCAGTTGAATTTTGATTGCTTTTTGATCAACTCTCAGTGCATCTAAAGTAGCAGTTTTATGTAGATCTAACTGTTTATACGAATTCAATTCCTTTCTGTAAGTATTACTGTCTTCCTCAACTTGGGATAATTTCACGTGAGCCATTCTTGTATTAACTTTACAGACATTTAATTGTTTTTCAAAAGTACCACGTTGTGTCACACACTGATCTCTATCCTCCACACTAAAATAATGTAATAATATAAATGTAAGAATATCAAAATGCAATTATATATATATTTAAATTTTTTTTTTGTTATTGAAATATAAAAAAAAATTCTTATGCTATAATAACATGGATAAAATTTTTCTTCTATTACATCTTTATACCTTATTTTTATTTGCTCGTTCAGTTCATCAATTTGTCGGAGTAATTCAAGATTTGTCGAAGACAATGTCCACCAATTGCAAACCATCATAATACAAGCTATAACTAAACCTCCTACAATAAGGGGAGGACATCGTCCTCCACCAACTCTCATACTATCAATAGTCATTCCTCTAAAATTACCTAACACTCTTTGGTGTTGCCGATTCCTTAAATACTTCTCGCAACTGATCCTGTGACTGGCACTGTATCCTTACAGCATACTTCTATCACCAAAGGTTATCGAGCAGACTTATCTCTCTAACACGGAGCAGATGCATTAACTATCTAAAGCGTACTTTCAATAATCATGCTCACAATTTTAATCACGAACATGTGTTTTTTAAACTCCAACGTCAGGAGTGCACGACGGTTCGCATTTTTATTAAAACCTTCATCTGCACTGCAAGCGAACGCGGGCTTCTCGTGGTCCACTTATGTCATTGCTCATAAATTAATTTGCTGAATTCGTTTAATCGAAGGGAACAGCTGATTTACTACACTCAAAACTCAAATAGTCCACGCGGCACCTTGCAGCTAGGACAACAGAACTTTAACTTTTTGTATACGACTAGATCGACGAGGGCCCGGAGCGGCTGTATCATGTAATAGCTGGCAGCAGCCCGAGTCCCCACTCCCCAGTCCTCGCGGAAAAACAATCCTTTCAATTTCGTCGAGTTTGCAGCAGTGCGCGTCACAGATGCTGCCAACAACTATTCTTTTCCATATAATAAATTTGAATTTTCAGGTGCACGACAATTCGATAAATAACTACCATCTACTCGACGTTCAATTTTCAATAGCTATAATTCTTCCTTTTTTATAAGAATCATTGAATCTTGGAAAGATACGAAAAAGTCTTGATTATGCAGTTACTCGTAAATAAGGGAGTACATCCTTTTTAGCAAAGTATTTATTTTTCTTAGGGTATTTACCTATTTTTTTTAGCAATTTTATTAAAAAGAATAAAATAGTGAGTAAAAAAAGTTTTTGAGCAAGCAGCGTGTGCAACGGACGAAAAGGGGGGGATTGGATAGAAACCCCGCGACGACGGCCCCCCAAAGTGCGAGCGGAGAGGTCGGCTGTGCGCGAGTGGACTCGAGGAGCGCGAGTAGCCGCCGTTTTGCAAAAAACACATGTAGCCGAGAGATTATGGCGGGATCGCGATTATTGGCGACAGCACTGATTACTACGACGTTATGGGTGCTGTTTTTTGCGTCACCCTATGTGGCGGCTAATCGGCTCAATGTACCCCGAGTCCTGCTCCCGGTGTTTAACGACTTCCCCGTCAATTTCACCCTCGAAGTTACGGAGGGCGGTTGCTATCAATGGTAAGATTTTTCACGTTTTTTGAAAGAAATTCGGTATATTTTATGCGCTACTGATACGTGCTGCTTGCAAACTTCCGTATTTCATTGACTTAGACGTTTCCCGGTGGTAGATTTTTTTAAAAAGTCACGCTGAGTTTACCTAACCTAACTTTTTTTGCGAAAATGAATTTAAATTTTTCTACAAGGGGATGCTAAGGAATGATGCTATTTTTGGAATGTTTTAAATTGTAATTTCATGATTTTCAATAAATTCAATTTTTTATTTGGCCAGGTCCACCTCAAGACCAGATATTGTTCGCTTAATACCTATCGATGAAGATTACGATCGATCATGTTCTATAAAGGTGGTAGTTCAGACAGTTACCAGAGATGCCACAAGAAAAACTGCCATTGTTCTTGCCGAGGATGTATCTACCGGACATTTCTTAAGATGCGACGTTATTGTGGATGCCATATTTTCTTTGAACATGGTGACGACCACAAGAGAGTTGTTCATCGAAGAAGCTCCAGAAGCTTTTGAAGTACGTGCTTATGACGAGCAAGGAAATGAATTCACAACATTGGCTGGCATTGAATTTAACTGGGAAATTGGGAACATTGACAAAAAAGGCCTCCAAGTTAATAATTTACCAAACAACGTTTTGCGTTTCATGACTTTTCAAGAATCTCCTTATGAAACACCTCATTCTGTTGACATGCTTGATGTCATCGGTAAAACTGGCAACATAGTTTTACTTGAAGGTGTGAAAACTGGAACTGCTAAAGTGTCTGTCAAATTATTACACTCTGAATACAAACACGTACCTCCTGTAGAAGTAGAACTCATTGTAGTTGCCAATCTTATAATCATTCCATCAGATGTAACAATTATGCCTTTTGATAGTTTTACTTACAGGATAGTACAGGTAAACTATAAGTCAACAATATAGTTTGATTCTAAATTCAATTATATACTTGTATTGTATTTTTGTATAGGTTCATCAAGGACGTCTTGAAGAAATAAGTATCCCTTCAAGCCAATATTATTTGGAAGCTGAAAATTCTCAAATTTTAGAAATAAACAATGCTAGAGCTAGTGCCTATGCTCTCATGGGTGGCAAAACTAAAGTTCTTTTACACGATAAAAATGTTCACGAAGAATATGGCGTCATTTTACCAACAGCAACAGTTAATGTAAATGAAGTGGATCACATAACAATTGCTGCTTTGCCACACAGAACACGCTCACTTATATTGGGCTTCACTCATGAACTTATTGTTGAAATGTTTGATAGGTAAAATATTTGATTATCTAAATAATATCAGAAATAATATCAGTTAATAACATTTAATTTTATTTCTTATAGGAAAGACCATAAATTTTACATTGGTGAAGGGGTTGAAGTTAGTATGAAAATAAATGATAAATTCTTTGACAAAAAAATGACAACACAAAATGGAACTCATGTTGTGGCTGTACCAACAACAACTGGAACAACTGTGGTAGAAGCTACTTTGCATGGGGTGATTAATAAAAAAGGAAAGAAAATTCCTATATACCCAGAACTTACTGCCAAAGTTGAGTTTACAATTCACTCGGCTGTAACTGTTTACCCACGAATCCTAGCTTTGCCTTGGGATCCAAAAGTCAAAACCAGGTAATTATTTAAAATCTATACAATTCAATGAGTTACACTAAATTGTAAATTATTTTTAATTTCAGATATGACGTTGCTCTTAAAGCGAGTGGAGGTGATGGCTCTTATAGTTGGAGTAGTCGTCAACCATCAGTTGTCAGTGTCTCTCAAAGTGGAGCTTTAAAAATATTGCAAAAAGGAACAGCTGACATCACAGTAAGCCTGGTCCGAAACATTCACAACCGCGATACAGCGAAAGTTCACGTTTTGGTGCCCTCAAAATTAGAAATCGTTCAATACAACATGGAAGCTGCTGTAGGCGAAGTAATCCATTTACACATTGCTCTGTTTGGTGAGCTGCACGATGGTTCGGAAGTTCGATTGATACCATTCAATGACTGTCAAGATCTGTCATTCGAAGTAGACATTCCCGACGGAAATTTCGTCGAGACTGAGAGTGAAGGTGTTGAGCCAGTCAGCATTGCTTGCACTACTATTACAATCGTAAGCCAGAGCGTCGGTGCTTCGAAAGTCTCCGTCACCTATGGTCGAAACCTCAGCGACAACGTCACGGTGTCAGCTTACGAGCCTCTCGTAGTAGTTCACCCCTCCAAAGCTGAAACTCTCCTGGCCGTTGGCTCATCCAGAAACGTGATCTTCAAGGGTGGTCCGCGCGCCTGGTCCACAGTGACTCAAGGGTACCAGCGCGAAGCTCGAGTCACCGACCCCGAGATAATCGAGGTGTCCGAGCAAGATTCCATTTACAACGACGAGATTTCTGTTTACAAGATTCTTTGCAGGGCTCTTGGTGAAGCCTATCTTACTTTTAGCGTGTACAATGTACCCGTGTTACCTTCTTGCAAAGGTGGACAAGCCATCGCCAATGTGAAGGTCATTTGTGCGAAGCCACGTTACCTGTATCTTCAACCGGAATTCAAAGATGGAAAAAATTGTCCAGTCAGTCAAGATACTGAGAGGGTAGTCGCACACAGTGAAGAAACTTTGCGGTTACTTGTAATCGTTAAAGACGAGGATGGTCGGCGGTTCGACAATATTACAAGTTTGAGTATTGATTGGAATATCAAGCCTTCCGCCAGTGCTGCGATTGAAATACCAATAGGTACTTTAGAAGACACAATTGAAAATTACCAGATTACATTACCAAAAAATCACTACCAACAGATTGTTCCTAAAAAGTACACTGATTCTTTAACACTGAAAGCTAAGGTGACTGGTTATCAGAAGAATATTTTGGCGAGGTAAAGACAAAAACAATAATTTTTTAACATGAAATGGAAAAAGCATAATTATACCTTGATGGAATTCAATATATTTACTTATTGAGAACAATATAATTGTGATTTTTCCTATTTTCAAGAGTTTAATCTCACTATTTTAATAATAATTTTTTTATTTAAAGCTACAGACTTTCTCCGGAATATCCACCTTTTCCAATTGAAACTGAAAAAGGCGTAATTGCAACACCTTTAATCGAAGCAAGTATCAACATTTTCTTAGTCAATGACACAGTTATTACTCCGAATAGATTAAAGATCTTGAACGACCCGAACAGCAAGTATTACTTGCAAGTTAGTCAAGGTTCAGGCTACTACGATTTTATTTTAACCAACGAAGACGTTGCGGATGTACGTTACGTGGAGCCTACAAGAACCATCAGTCTCGTTCCGAAAAGGTCGGGAACGCTCGGAATAGCTCTAGTCGATTTGTGCCTGTCCTCGAAACCTGCCGAGGTAGAAATCGAGGTGCAGCAGTTAGCGAGTCTTGAAGTGGAGAGCGTAAATAAAGTCGAGAAGGGCAAGTATATCGTAGCCAAGCTAAAGCTGTACGATACCAATGGCTATTTGATAGTATTACCAAGCTTAGATGCTCTTGATATTCGCATCGAGACTGAGAATGGCTACATCGACATAAAACGCATGCCGGCGAAGGAACAAGGCAACGCGCCGTTCGAAACGATTTTGTACTTGATCCACGGTCTGGAGGAAGGCGAGGCACCGGTGGTGTTTAGCAGCGGTCAGGGTGTCAACGAAGTGCGCAGCGAAACAGTTATAATCCAAGTCTTCCCGCCGCTGCAAGTACTTCCGAAGAATCTTACCACTCTCGTTGGTACTATATATCAGATATCGACCGTGGGTGGTCCGAAAAACGCGGAAATTGAATTCTCCACGCAAGACGATGAGATCCTAGAGATAGACACCAGCGGAGTGATCGAGGGCAAGGCTACTGGCCAGACGATGATCTACGCCAAGGCAGTTGGTGAAGATTCCACGGGGAAAAGGGTAGTATTTTCGCAGGACCGAGCGGAGGTCCGAGTAATTCTACTCGAGGGAGTGAAGATCGTTGTGCCCACTTTGAGAATCAAAGTCGGAGCGGTGATTCCTTTGTGGGCCTTCGGCATCCCTGATCATTTGACACCCTTGATCATCGGTTCGATGAAATCGCCGCTGGTGTTCACTTGGACATCAAGCGACCCGAAAATCATGACTTTGCACAATATGTACGAAGGTACTGGGATAAATGTGAGGTACCAAAACGAGGTGACACTACGAGCCAAGGCTGTCAAGCCTGGAGTAGCTACGATTGTACTGAGTGCCACAACGCCATGCAATGTCCTCGGAGGTTGTCGCATGCAGCCGAGTTTTAGTTCAACCGTGAAAATCGAAGTCTTCGAAGAACTGCGTCTAACAAACGACGATGTGGCCTCGGAATCTTTGATTCTCCTGATGGCACCGAATTCATCCATGAAACTTTCAACGAATCGCGATAAATACGGATCGTTAGTCTACAAAGTTCTGACCAGTGGAATATCTAATGCAGATAGTGATGACTCACATGCTGTTTCTTCAATATCTAACATTATTAGCGTTGACAAAAACGGCGTTTTGAGATCCGGTGAAAATTACGGAAGTGGAATAGTTACTGTCACCAATGTAGAAGCATACAGTGCTAAGCAAACTCTTACTATTGCTGTTTATGTAAGCAACTTTGATTTATTTTTTCTTGTTTTAAAGATTAATATGCAAATTTATTTGAAAACGATTTTTCGTATTAATTTCAGGTGAAGCCAATTCACTATGTGATGCTCTCCTTAAAATCAAGCGTTCGCATAAGATCTGGAGAAGAATTGACAATGTTGCCGAAAGGTATGGATTTGAACTACGCTCTTGAGTATTACGATAATGTGGGCTCAAAATTCCACGCTGCTGAAGTTGATTTTAAAACACTCTCGAGCCGTACCGATTTAGTGACGTTCACTCAAAATGGCAAAAATACCGTTAATGCTAAATTCTTAGAGAATGGTGAACTGATAGTTAAGGCCTACAGTGAAAAGTATCCTAATGGAATGTTTGACTACGTTCACATGAGTATTGGGGACGTTCTTTTCCCCACAAAGGTATGCGTACAACAAACTAAGATTATTCATAATAATACATTTATAATTGACAAACATTTTTTTTCGCTTCAGACTGTTCTTACCGTTGGCGACGTGGTCTGTTTCTCAATGCCGCTTCTGTCATCTGACGGTGATTCCGGATTTTGGCAGTCATCTGCTCCAGAAATTCTTTATGTTGATCCTATTACGGGTATAGGCAGAGCCCGAAGTCCTGGTAGCGCCAAAGTAAAGCACAGCATTGCCACGCATTTACGGGATGAAGTCGAGGTCTCCGTCAATCCCATTACCAAAGTCACTTTAGTTCCACTTAAGGGCAAGAACGTCACCGGCACGGAAGTTTTCAGCGTACCCCTCATCCTCAAGGGAAAGCACGAGACAATCAAAGAGAACAACATCTTGTCGAGGGGTCTGGGCGGTTGCAGAACGCTCAACTCTTATTCTCTTAGCCATTATCCTTTCATTTGCACCATACAATTTTCACCACTACATTCCACTATTGGAATAAAGGATGTGTTCTACGCTAAGCCGCGATTTGATATTGAAACCGGTGAGTCATGAAGAAAAGAAAAATTATATTTAAATTTAAACAGAAAAAAAACCTAAATTTTATGCATTGTCGTAGGTTTTTATTATTGTGACGTAATTCCAATGGGATTACCCTCAGTTTTGTCGAGCACATTAGAGACAAGAATACGAATAAACGCCATTAGTCGGGATATTGAAGGATTGTCTGTTGAAGTGTCATATCTTCCACCTATGTATATCCCTACAAGGGAAATTATATTTTTAAGTTCATTAGGGCAAGAAGTTCCAACAGCCAGCCTGGATATTTACGGTCTTCCGCACGTTTTAGAGCACATTATTGTAAGTTGAATTATTTATTTTCCATATTTATTGATTGTATATCATGTAAATTTATGTTTAATATGAATTTATACGTAATACAAATTTTAATGTAATACAGATCGAAACTCCGGAGGAAGTTAGTGTTGGTGCTCGCATATTTCTTTCAAAAAATGTTGCGCAATACAAACTAAGTTTAACACAAAATCAAGAGGAAGTTCAAGGTCGTAAGATTCTCATAACTAATGAGCTTACAAAGCAAAACGTTTCGGTAAGATATAAAGTACTTAAAATAGGAGTTGTAGAAATGTTCGAATTGAAATAACGATTGCAATTTTTTCAGCTTCTAATTCGAGTGCCTAAATATGATCAATTCCCCCGCATTTCCGGTATTCATTGGGTTGACTACATGTACTTCCATCGATATACATTAGGAACTTTTGTTATTCTTACTATCTCTTTCTTCCACTGTAAGTGTTCATTTTTTAAATTTTCTTAGCAATGTTTCAATTTAAAATTTACAATGTTATTATTTCATAGTTTGGAAAAATAAAATGGCAAATGCCGAAGTATCAGTAAAGAACAAGAACGTATTTGGTAAGTAAAATTCTAAATAATAAGATTGAATCTTAAAATCTAAATATACTTATACATTTTTTTATTTTAGCTGAAAAATGCTCACCACCGCTGAAAAAGTCGGCGCCTTGTTCTCCAAATATGAACACATCAAACTCATCTAGTCCTGGAAGTCCTGGTTCACCAATAAGACCATTTTCCGCATTTGAATCCGTTTACGGAGACCCTAGAGCCTTTTTCACGCCGAATGCACGAAGAAATCGAACTTGCCTGTAATTTAATTACCAGTGAATCTGCTTATTCTAAGCTATAAAATGTCACCGGTTCAGGCCTTCGATCAATTTTTTTAAGACTAACGTTTTCTATACATTATTTTGACGGATAGTGCTTCGTTGATGCAGAAGGAACGAAGGATTCACCTTAAGTGACGAACTTTATATTTGTTAAAGGTTGATGAATGTGTATAAAGTGTAATTATAATAGGACTTTAAGATGATGCTAGAATGAAGTAGTCAATAATCCAATGAGTATGGCAACTGATGAACGATCATTTTCGAGCTAAAGCTCCACATATAATCGCGATTAAAGGAACGTAATCGATTAAAAAATAGAAAGGCTGACTTAGTTTCTAAAAAATTTCTAATCTATATGAAAATAATTCAAGAAAGTCTATATATTCGCTAAAAGAATAGAAGTTTTTATTACTTATTTAAATCTCAAATAGTAGTTATACTATATTTATATTTTTTTATATACTTTACTGTTACGTTCCTTTTAATAATTCGTTCACGCAACTTACATAATTTTAATTTAAACAAAGTTGATACTTATGTTTGATAGTGTAGCTTTATTTTGTTTAAAGTTTTGTAAGGTTCCTTTTATTTTCTATTATTATTTATTTCCTCAGTTAAATTACATTAAACGGTACAAAAGATAAGCATTTAATTTGAAATCAATAGTTAAATAGCATACATTAAATAGTGGAATAAACATGAATAAAAGACTTCAGCATGAAACTTTGTATGGACAGTAATTCTGTTACAAGTTGTCTGTGTAAATAAAAACTGTCAAATTAATGGATAAGCAAGGACTTTTTTTTAAATAAAGAGTTTTTAAAATAAAAGTTTTTAAATAATATTTATTACAACTATTAGCATTAAAAAATTGATTTAATAGTCAAAAAATTTAATTTAATTGTATATCTCTTTTACCTCCACATATGCGATAAAAGCATTACTAATATTGCCATGTATTTATATAAATTATATAAATACATTTATATGTGCAAATATTTATGATTCTGCTTTGAAGTAACTCACTGGAAATAAATTCTTATGAAACAGTTTTAAATTTTCAAAAAGAAGATCCGATTTTAACTTTACTTTATTGTTGTCATAAGGTTCAAAAAGAAAAAAAAAACAAAATCGAATCTCCTTTTTAAAAATTTATAAACGTTCCATAAGAATTTATTTCTGGTGAGTTTACAGAAAGCAGCACTTGTCGCGATTGCGATTTACCCCACCACCTACAGCCCGACTATTTTAGTTGCGAAGCAGACACGCGTAGGTATAGTTTAAGGTTATGAGAATCTGTCAAAGTATCGTCAATATTCTAAATTGTTATTGACGTTTAGCGTTGGTAGCAGACTATTTATTGCTCGAAAATGGAATTTTCCGATTTAATTTCCATTCCACAAGTCGACAATGTTGTGCTGACAGATAAAACAAAAGAAAGGTCGAAGAACAGCAGGATAAAAGGGACACTTTGCATCAGTGGTCATCATCTCATTTTATCAGATAGACAGAAAAATAATCAAGAACTATGGGTAATGTTTATCATTATTTTCATGTTAAATGAATGATATCGAAAAAATTATAGTACAAAATTTAAATTGCAATTTGCATGCATCAGTAATTGATATGTGTTACATTTCACTTTCTATGAATTTCATTAGTTTGTTTAAATATTTGTAACACTTGATCTACATAAAAATAATTTTATAGGCACTTATACATTTCAGTACTTTTTTTATTTAATTGTTTGACTTTGAAAGAAGTATGATTGTTATTTTACTTACACTCTGTATATTGGCTTGATAAGATTAAAGTAATAAACATTTACCAGGCTTAAAATTTTTTAATGAGTATTTTTTTTTCAGCTACTATATCGCAACATAGATGTTATGGAACGAAAAACAAACAATCAAATTCCTGGAGGTAGTATTATTTTAAAATGCAAGGATTTTCATGTTTATCAATTGGATTTTAGTTCAACAAGTGATTTAATAAAAGTAGCTCAAACTGTAGAAAATTTATCATGCCTAGGTATATTCATATTAATAGTATGAAGTATTCTATACTACTATTTAGTTTAATTTTATTTACTAATAATTACCTTTTCAGATCAAACTTGTCAATATCCATTTTTCTACCGACCTCAAGGACTAAGCAATTCCAAAGTACAAATAGAAAATGGATGGACTGCATTTCAACCACTTTCTGAGTGGTCTCGATTATTAGCGTCTCATGGAGATGAGTGGCGCATAAGTCATATAAATAAAGACTACAAAGTCTGCAATTCTTACTCTTCAGAAGTGATAGTACCTAAACATATAGAGGATGAAATAATAGTATCTTCAGCTAATTTTAGAGATAACGGAAGATTCCCTGTCTTATGTTACAGACATGAAGGAGGGGTAAATGTCATTATTTGAAAGTAAAATTTTTTTATCTTTTTTCACGTCATATTTATAAAATATAATTGGCAGGGTATATTAATTAGAAGTAGTCAACCAATGTGTGGTCCTACAGGAAAAAGATGTAAAGGTGATGAAATGCTATTAAATTCTTATTTAAGGCCAGGAAAAAGAGGGTAATTTTGTTTAATAACTTATTGCTTTTTATAGTTTTCATTTATGTAAAAAATTGTATAACTAATATACTTCTTTATTTTACATTTTGCAAATTTTTAGAGTTATTGTAGATACACGAAGTCTTGCACAAGCTCAAAATGCAAAAACCAAAGGAGGTGGTACAGAAATAGATGCTGCTTATCCTCAATGGCTTAAATCACATAAAGCAATTCCACGTGCTACAGATATGTCTGAAAGCTTGTGCAAATTGATTGAAGCCTGCAATGATTTAAATAGTTCTACCTCACAATGGTTATCTAGAATAGATAATAGTAAATGGTTATCAACTGTACAAGATGCAATGAATGCAGCTTGTGTCACTGCTCAGTGTCTTGAACAGGAACAAACTGCTGTTTTGGTGCACGGTACGTTTCTTCTGTTTGGTTATACGACAAAAAGATATCAATAAAAATTTGTATATAATTTATAGGTGGTACTGGACGAGACACTACACTTGTAGTAACTAGTTTGGTGCAAGCAATTCTAAATCCTGACTGCCGAACAGTAAGAGGCTTACAAGCACTAATTGAACGTGAATGGCTACAAGCTGGTCATCCATTTTATACTAGAACTCGTCATGGGGCCTACTATAGTTCTAATCAAAATTCATCAGATGCTCCCACATTTCTTCTCTTTTTAGACTGTCTATATCAACTGCATTTTCAATTTCAATTAAGCTTTGAATACACTACCGAATATTTAATCGAGATTTTCAGACACGCCTACTTTTCAAATTTTGGAACATTTTTAGGTAACCAATAACAATATATTTTCGATATTAAAATCTTAATTACATTTCAAGCTTTCACATAATTTCAGATAAAAAATTCAGATCTAATAATGCCACTACATGAACATTTTAAAAATCTATAAATCAATAAGCTGAATAACATTTTCTTCCTGACCAACAGGTGACTCAGAATCAGAGCGAACGCGTTTGAAGGTCGCCGAGCGCTCCAGCAGCCTTTGGAGTCATTTGAATCAGCCTGAGGTTCTGGAAAAGTTCATGAACCCACTGTACGAGCCAAATGCCGGTGTGATCTGGCCGAGTGTTGCTCCGGTGAGCATCGAAATCTGGCGTGAGCTCTACCTGGGCCACAACGCCGCTGCGCCTTGGGAAGGTTTACTCAGTTGCGTCGTCGAGCTAAAGGAACGTCATCAAGCGGCGAAGCGCGCCGCCTCCGAGCTTCACCAACAGATTCGTCAGGCCTTCGAAGAGGCTGGTCTCAGTCCAGAACCCAAATCCGCCTCGCCATCCTCATCCACGTCCCCAGCTCCGGGGTCTTTCGACACCGCTGGTCTTGGCGAGGCAATGCACCGAAAACTCGCTCAATTGAGCCTGGAACAGGCGCAGGATACCTGATACTCTGCGGCCCCCCGACGACTCATCGACGTCGCGCACTGATCCCCAGGAAACTGTACGACTGATCAGTAAAAGTGGACTGTTCATACGATCAGTGCGATACTGAATTCCAACAGTCTTTCAATTTTCAATGTAACAATGAACTATGTTCCACCGTTCGCGAAGCAGACGGTAGTGCTGCGTATAAGCAATTGTTTATTTCTTTATTAATTTATTTTTGTTACCGATTTGTGAAATCATCTATTTTAGAAAGATTAATTTGTACAGAAAAACTAAATTTTAATCGGTTAATCCGTTTCAGACCATATTTTTTGTAATTTTAAATTCAAAGTAATCCCACTTGCAAATGTAATAGATTTAAATACTTTGCAAGGAATTTTACCTTTTAATTATCTTAGGCTAGTTAGTATAATTTTAAAAGTACATCACAGTACGCCGTACAGTAAATTATTATTCTTGTCGCTTCCAGAAAAAGAAAAGTGTCTATGATATTAATGAAATACTTCACGCGATCGTTATTGTATTTACATCACACTCGATCAATTATTAAATGGGTAATGCAACAAATGAACTGTGTATTAAATAAGTTGTCAGATTAGTGTCGAGGAATTTAATGAAATATATGTGTATATTGCCCTGGTGCGAAAATATTTTTATCTATCACTGAAAACGAAAAATCAATTTTAATATGCAAAAACAATGTAGATTGTCCTCTTTACATAGATGTTGATGTAACTGTTATTTTAAACCTATGTAAAGATGTAGACAAAATATAGTTACTTAGTAATACACATAAACGTATGTTATTTATATTAGCACGTAAGTAATTGTCACAAGTAGAATATTAGAATTTTTTTATGAGAAAAAATAAGAATTAGTGCGTTTAATGAAAAATTGTGCTGTCTATGATGATTGAAAACAGATTTTAAAAAAAGAAGCATTTAAGCTCATTTTGTGATAATTGCGATATTTTTAGTTTTTTTTTTATTGTACATTAGTAAATTGTGAAATGAAATGGAACCCGACCGATTATAAACATAAAAAAAGCAATATTCACAATTAATATTGGATATTATTTTACTATTACAAGCAACTATGAAAGAGAAAGGAGAAAGCGTGAGATAGAATGAAATATCGCAAAATGTATGAAATTAGTATAAAATTTCGAAAGCCTAATAATTTCTTATCATCGTGATTTATTGATAAATTGTTAAAACATTACAGTCTGCTACAATGTTGCTTTGCGAACAAATGTAATCCAACTAAACCAAAGAAAATTTTCACGCTCTCTACAATGAACGAAATTCATCATAGCAAAGGCTAATGCGTTTTAGCCCTAAAACGGAAAAAGAAATTTATATCAAGCTTTCACGCGTCAAAGCTTCGATATGACACATAATGTAACATGATCTCGCGATCGCTGGCCTCCCAATAAAGTTATAAAAGGCTTTATACGCACTCCGTGTATTTTGTACAACGGAAGGTTTACCTGTAGTCTGAAAAGTTCACGTTCTATTCATTTACAATATATTTTTAAAGCTAATAAAATAGATCCTCCGAAAAAATTAAGATCAATAAAAAGAGCATTGATAAAAGTATAAGGAAAAAGCCTTTGAAATTGTATTTTATCCTCCTACTTATACTACTTGATCTCATTAGAGAAGTGATTTAGACAAATCATTCCGTTCCAGTCATACCATTAATTTTGCGAATAAATTCTTTAATTTAAGAGTTCAATATATAATAAAATTAGTTCTTTTTCGTGGAGAACAAATTTGCTCCGAAAATTTTCGGCGAAGCGCCTCAACACTGACATTCAGTAAATTTGTCTTGGTCCGTTCATCGTAAACATATTCAACCGTGATCCCAAGATCAACAAACTATTCTAAAAGCGATCAACCTGAACCGTCATCAACAAGAAAAAAATCGGTAAATATCGCGTACAAAACGAGCGAAAACGTGATACCCAAGATATCGCGAGCGAAAAAGTACCGTTGGACCGTTCGACAGACAAAAGGAAACGAAGCAAAAAAAAAAAAGAGAAGAGAAGCCCGAGAATTTCGCTCCCGAAAATATACAGGCGAAGAGTGAAGACGCGCCGACGTGAAGGGTCCGCGGCGCTAATTCTCGACCTTAAACGGGGCAATAAATAATTCGCAAATTCGCAGGAGCTCATGCCCCACGAGGCTTGAAACATTATAAAAGAGTCGACGCGCCGCGGCTTCCCTGCGCCGGAGGATGGATGTACAATATTTTTACCGTTACTCGGGGAACGTTGAAGAAAGGACGCTCCGCGGTCTCCTCGAAAGAAGCGGAGGAGGCGCAAGAAGGAGAGACGGGCGAAGGCAGAAGAAGAAGACTCGACGAGGAGAGGAGAGCGGAGCCCGAAGGGCGAGAGATGCGAGGCAGAGGAACGACAAAGCCCCATGGGAAAGGGAGAGAGAGACGGAGCGACGATTGGGGGGAGGAACGCGGCAGGTGTTCTGACACAAAGAAACCTAAAGGAATCTCGGAGCCATTAGCTCCGAACCGAACTTTCGTCGAGGCCTCCCCAAGCTCGTTACAAACTCCAATCGCCTCCGCTTCTCCTTCTTTTTTAATAATATAATTTTTCCTTTTTTTTTTAAATACATTTACAGAACTAGCATTTTTTTCTTGCGTACAATTTGTTTTTATTATTTCTGTTTATAGTGGAACGCGTACAATTTTATACAGAGTGGCGGTTCGACGAATAAGCGAGAGAATACACGGGAAGATTGGACGCGAGGAGCGCAGACTGCGGTCTCGATGCTACGGGTCCAACATCCTTGGATGAGTGTGGATCTAGTCACGAATAGCTGATAAGAAACGTGGACTGAATTCAAACCCATCCAGGGCTACCGGACAAAAAGATCGGATCCTCTTGGCTTGGGGGCCGCTGCTCCGCTGTGCTCTGCCGATTCGGCGCGATCGGCGCGCTATACACTCTCTCGTTTTTTGCCTCACTATCTCTCTCTCTCCGATATATCCCGGGCGTAGGTACAGTCAGCTCCGAGTCCTTCGAGTGCAGCAGGTAAACTGAGGAGGGGAGCCGCGCTGCCCGCGGGAGAGCCGAGTGGCGCGGGGTACACCGCCGTGTACCCCTACTCGATTGGAGCGCGCGCTCACCTTTCTTCGGAGAATTCGCCGGCGGTGGGGGGAGGACGGTTGAGGCATCGCTCGTTCAGGTGAGCTGGCCGCGTGCGTACGCCCAGGCATATAACCCGGGGCCGCTTCAAAAAACTTGCCGGGGCGCGAGGAGGGGAGCGCGCGGGGCCCGAAGGACTGACCCACTCGGCCCGTGTGTGTGCGTGAGCCGAGGGCAACACCGACACGCCGAGATCTTTTTTGGCGTGTCGATGTGCTCGTGCGCTCCCGTACCGGACGCTCGCCGGATTCAAAGCGCACCCGTTATGTACGATACACTTTTGAATGCTCGCCAACATTTTTTTATTGCCATGAGATTTAGCTGCGATTTTCCCTGTTTTTTTGTTTCGCATTTTGGTAGCGATTTTGAGAATGATTTTGAAAGCGCACTCGATTTTCTTATTCAATTTATTTCGTTTTGTGCGAACTTTATGGCCTTAAATGTTTGTAACAATTCTTTTGTACAGTAAGATAATTGATGAGTGATTGTCTCTTAATTTTTTAATTATGGCAAAACATTTTTATAAAATTTTGTAATTTAAAAACAATAAGACAGTGCAGTAATTACACGTTAAAATCTTAATTTCTCTTTTTATCTTAGATTTTACTGCTTCTTGAGAAATAAAATTCTTTTACATAAAATTAAAAACTATATAGTGTTTTTGTACATTGATTTTTGTAATTTTAATCTTTTTTTTTAATTTACATCTTTGGATAAATTAATGAATAATTAACATTTAATAAAACCTCCCGTTTTTTCCTATTTACAAATTTATTTACGTTGGAATGTTTATAGAAGAAAAATAATCACCAATGTTATTATAAGACACGTAACGATCATGCCTCCGACAAGAATAAATCCATCTGTACGTGCTCTGTTTTCAATCAGTCTCATGGTTGTATTAGATAATCCTAAAGTATTACCAATGTCAATTAAACGTTTATGAGCACCTTTAAGAGTATACCTCTGAGATCTTAAATTCTCAAGAATTCCGGCACCATGTTGCAGCATATCATCTACACCACTTACAGCATTGTGCATGCGGGTGTTGTGTTGCACAGTGTGGTCAATTAAAATATCCACATGGTCATTGGTTGTAAATTTTCTTGATAATAAAGCCTCTCTTTCTGCCTCTTCCCTTTGCTTTCTCAAAATCAGTTGTCTCCATGAATTCAATGCTGCAGTCAAGTGCCGACTGTCATATTTCAATTGGTCTACTCGCATTTTAGCATTTTGTCTTTGTGATATTGGACCCTTTGAGCATAAGATGTCTAACCTATCACAGTTGCTGTAAATTTAAATAGATTAAATTAATAATGTTTTTAATATTGAGCAATATTTTAGTAGATTTTTACAGAATTATGACATCATTCCGGTCAGTTACATCAGAATATCGACGTAAGTATTTTTTATACAATACACAAATACTTTTTTTGACACGATTTTTATTCCCACTTCTATAAATTTAAATAATTGTTCAGAGTACTTTGCATATTATTGTGCTTTATTTCTGAATATTGATTATAATAACAATAATAATATACGTAACTACTTGAAAATGAAAATATTTGCAATAATTACAAAGTTATAAATAGCAATTAATAAATTTAACGAAGAAATTAAAAAACTTATTTATTAATACTTACCTGTTAATACTCTGAATTTTAGATTCAATGTCTTTCTCGACCGCTTGAATGTCGAGGTTAGGTTGCTTTCTTTCCAGCTGGCTAAATAAGTGTTGCGTCTCCTGCACCAATTTATTGGTTTGGTGATAAAGCGCTTCCATTTTTATTTTTTAACAAATACTTTTTTGTTAATTTCTAAACAATCTCTGAGCTTTTAAATTAGCAACATACCGAAAATTGTGACGTGTACGTTTTTTGCGACACTGAGCGGTTTGTGGTGAAAACCTTATAAGATAGATAAGGACAGAGAATCAAAGATGTGATATATATAAATTAGACTACTTGTTGGGAAACCGATACATGATAAAATGTGTGCTGATTGCTGATTGGAGCCCGAAGAGTTTTTAATTATTTGTAAAAACAGAAAATAATGATACAAGTAAAATATTAAAAGGTTGCAGTATTTATACAGTAACAAATAAAAGAAGGAATTGTTTGTTTTTCTTTTGATTTTTAATTTATTTATCTTTGGAATTGTACAAAATAAGAAGTTGGAGGCTTCTAGACCACCCTGAAGATGGTCGCATATGAGTGACTTTCTGAATGTACTCTATTACTGTCCTATACATTGCATCTGTGCGTCCGGCATGTTTACCCAAATGTGTAACAATCTTTGATTATTAAAAAACTTTCAGTAATATTTAATAAAAACTACATACATTAGTCTGAAGAATATTGTTATTACTTTGATAAAATCATGGATATCGGAGAATTACTGTCATACAAGGTAAGCTAACCTAAAAATTTTTTATTCAAAATAACAAAAGGATTTACGATAAGTAAATTATTTAAATCTTAACGTAATAAAAATTATGTGTTTTCTCATTAAGCCTCCAAATACTCCAAAACGATCGGCACCTGGTGAAGATGACGACGAAGATGATTGGGATTCAAAGAAATCTAAAAGACTTGTCAAAACTCCATATCATGCTCGTCATAGAAGTTTAAAGGTAGATTCTACACCAAGTCGGACACCTATGAGAACTCCTATAAGAACTCCTGTCAGAACCCCTATCAGGACACCTGTAAAATCTAATGAGCCACCTACTCCAATTCGTGCCATGCTTCCAGCTCCAGAAAATGATGTGGTTGAACCACAGTTGACCGAGGAGGAGAAAAAAGATATATTTAAGTATGTAGAATCTGAAGCTGCTGAGGTTGAGCCTTTAGATGAAACCAATTTAAAGAGGTTGGTCTTACTTTTTGAAAAAAGGGCACTGAGAAATCAAGAAATGAGAGTAAAATTCCCAGATCAGCCTGATAAATTTATGGAGTCTGAAGTAGAATTACATGATGTTTTACAAGAATTACACGCTGTTGCAACAAATCCCGAATTGTATCCACAAATGGTAGAACTGGGTATAGTGCCATCATTGTTAGAATTATTGGCTCATGAAAATACAGATATAGCAGTAGGAATTGTAGATTTAATGCAAGAGCTTACAGAATCAGATGTGTACAATGAAGCACCCGATGAAGCTGATGCCTTGATAGATGCACTGCTCCTGCAGCAGGTATTTGCACTGCTTGTACAAAATATGGAGAGACTTGATGAATCTATAAGTGAAGAAAGCAATGGAGTTTTTAATACACTTGGTAAGACTACAAATATTTCTTATTTTTAATTGTTTTTATTCATTATACTTTAGCAATCTTAAAATCTATGTAACTATTTTTTCAGCAATTTTTGAAAATTTATTAGAAATTAGACCAGAATTATGTATAGAAGCTGGTAAACAAGGTTTAATTACATGGTTACTGAAAAGAATAAAATTGAAAGCTCCATTTGATTCAAATAAATTGTATGCTAGTGAAATTTTAAGCATCTTGCTACAGAACACTAAAGAAAATAGACTTTTATTAGGAGATCTCGATGGAATTGATGTTCTTCTTCAACAACTAGCTGTAAAGCAGAATTAATTTATTATTTTGTACACATATTATTAATTTTTTCTAATTTTTAATTAATATTTTAGTACTATAAAAGGCATGATCCTCAATCAGCAGAAGAACAAGAACTCATGGAAAATCTTTTTAATATTTTATGCTCCAGTTTAATGGAAACTGTAAACCGAGAAAGATTTCTTCGAGGAGAAGGTCTTCAACTTATGAATCTTATGTTAAGAGAAAAGAAAATGTCACGAAATGGTTCTCTTAAGGTAAAAAAGAGATTTTTAATATAATTACTTTCATATTATTTTCACTTATTTCGTATTTCTTTCTAAATTTCATTCTAAATAATAGGTTCTCAATTATGCAATGAATGGGCCAGATGGAAAAGATAATTGTAGTAAATTTGTAGATATTCTTGGTCTTAGAACTATATTCCCGTTATTTATGAAAACGCCAATCAAAAATCGCAAGAAAATAGTTAGTGCAGAGGAGCATGAAGGTAAATCCTATTTTAATTATCTATTTTAAAATGCAGCTCATTGAACTATATTTATTTTTTAGAGCACGTGGTGTCAATAATAGCAAGTATGTTAAGAAATTGTAAAGGTCAACAACGACAGAGGTTACTCAGTAAATTTACAGAAAACGATTATGAGAAAGTCGATAGGTTGATGGAGCTTCACTTTAAATATCTTGAAAAAGTTGAAGAAGTAGAAAAAACTGCAAAGGTATATCATTTTTTTAAAAAATAAATTCGTTTAAAAATTGATAATGGAAAATTAAACGATTTTTAGGAAGAGGACGACGAAGAAGAAACTTTACTAAAAAGATTAAATGGTGGTCTATTTACACTTCAATTGGTAGATTATATTTTACTAGAAGCTTGCATAGGTTGTCCACCGGCTGTCAAACAGAGAGTTACCAGAATTTTAACACAAAGGAGAGCGTCTCTAAAAACTATTCGAAATATAGTGAGAGGTATAATTTCTTAAATTGAAGATACATGAAAACAATACTTATTATTTTTCACAACAATATTTCCTTTTTTTAGAATACGCTGGAAATTTAGGTGATGATGGCGATGTCGAATGGAAAGAAGCGCAGCAGCAACATATACTGCAGTTGATTGATAAATTCTAAATTTAAAGTCTGTAAAAAATATAATACTTCCGATAATGGGTAGTATTAAAAAAGTAATTTATTTAGGATTTATCGGTAACAATATTTAGATAAAGTTAAAATACAGTTGTAAATAAGCGCAGTTTGTTTATATACTATCCCTATTGAAAGGGTCTTATAAAACTCCATAAAATGGTGCAAAAACCGTATAAAACTTGATAAATAATTTATCGGATTTTATAAAATTTGTACATTTTTATAGTATTTTATAAGATAGTTTCCACGGGGATTATACATTAATATCAATATTATGTGAGATTTTGTACATTTCTAACTACTCATCAGACTAAGAAATTTTTATTGATGAAAGAATGAAAAAAATGTTGTCGACAATTGATATTTACTTTTTATTTTACAGTGGACAGCAAAGTGAAGTTATAATGAATTTTCTAATAAAAGACAGTTTTGTTTCAATTATGCACATTCGAATAATGCACTGTGCGTAAATACGCGCGAGTCAGCCGACTCCCTAGAAACTCCAATAATAATTCATACACCGGCGGAGGCCCTCGAGGCTCGAAAAATTTCTCGCCCGATAATCGTAAATACGTCATAGACGCATTCTGCCGTTCGCGAAGGCGGGGGGAGGACGGCGACGAAGTCCAGCATCGGCAAAACGGCAAAAATCAACGTTCGGAGGCTCCCCGCGAGCAAGAAGGAGATGAGCCGAGCTACAGCGGCAGGAGAGAGAAGGAGAGACCAGAGTCGGCAGGCACTCGGCGCCTATAGGTAGTGTACATTACACGCACGTAGGAGGGTTCAACGGACAGCGCGCGCGCCGATCGATCGCTCGGCCAATCGTGGCGACGGCTCTTCCATCGCAAGCTCTCTCTCTCTATCCCTCGGAAAGCGGCGGAAAAGCCGCCGCTCGGCGCTGCAGCAGAGCAGCCCGCAGTCTCCGGCGCAAGCTCGCGCCTCGCGTCCGGAAATCTTCCTCCGCGGCCAAAGCGCACCGCTAAACTTAACCAGCCGCTGCTTTCCCGGAAGAGCTTGGCTCGCAGCAAGACGCCGCTTTCCAGCTCGCTGTAAGAAGACCCGCGCGCAAAATACGCGGCGCGGAGTGCACGGCAAGCGCTCCGGTGTCCTCTCATCCCAGGGGTTTGGCGAGGAGGTCCCGGGAGCCCCCGAAAGCTCCCGGCTCGGCCACCCCCTTCCGGGAATCGATGGATTCGCGCTGATCGAGGCATGGACGCGGAGGTCGCTCCTCGGCTCGCTTCACACGGTGAGTCGAGTATTTTCGTTGGGGCTGCTTGCGGAGAGGGATTCCCCGATGGTCTCGCTTCTTGTTTTCGTTGGCTCGATGCGCGCGAGCGGATTGGCGAGCTTTTTTTCTTTTTTTTTGTTCTTAGTTTAATGGAGCATCGCTGCGGATGCTGCGGTGGCGTCCGTGTGATTGATGATGGCCTGCGGCATTTTGCGTAATTTTTACCGCACGGTTAATTGGCGATCGAAGTCAATGCTCTCGGCGTGTAATTCGAGTGGGGTTTAAGTGGATATTTTATAGCGCGAATATAGCAGCACTTGTTCCTTTCTATATTTATTCGCTAATGCCAGCGTTAAGCTTCTTTTTGTGTAGTAGCTCATTCTTGGAAGGCGTAAATCGAAATGTAAATGAGTTTCGGGAGTCGATAATTGGTTTTGTGCTTTCGAATATTCAAGAGGAAACGAATGCGAAAAATTCGAAAAATTTTGTTTGTTTTTTCTTTAAATTGACAAATATAGATGCTTAGGTGCTTTTACTACTGTTTACGACGTGCAAAGAGCAATAATAGCGTCCGACTGTGTATTTAAGTTTTCTAAATATAAATCGAAAGTTTTTTAAGTTCGATACATTTAAAATAACATCGTCGAATTATTTAAGCAGAACACCGCTATTTACGCCTCCGCGCGAAAGAAATCTTTAGTAATAAAATAATCAAGGCTGGCCTTTAAGAACACTCTGAATTATTTATCCATTAAACGGGGAAAAAACGTTGAAAGGATGCTCGGTTCGCTCGACACGGCATTGACAGGGGAAAAAAAAGTGCCGGCGTATCCGCAGCCGAGCGATTATGCCTTGATTGCACCGGGCGGCGCTATTTACCCGCGGGCAAGAGAGCAATTACCGGGGTTTCCTTCGATGTCGCCAAAAAATTGTTCCGAGGGTCTTTTTCGACTCGACAATTTTCAAAGCGGTTTATTGTTTACCTAAAACGTTGTTTTTTTTTAATTCTTTAAAAATGTTTCTTATTTTTATGCAGGGGAAGGGGGAAAAAGAAAAATGCGTGCGACGACTTTGCTCTGGTTCGCGACATTAGCGTACCGTTCAATTATCCGGTTACATCATTTGCCCTTCCAGTAGAAAACTTACAAGAGAAAAAGTCGTTTGGCTGCCTTGAGCACATTAGCGGCTCGAGACGCTCCGCCGCGAAGTTAATGTAATACTTCGTGCTTTACGTTATTTTATTGGGTTTGTTTTATTTCTGTAAACAATTAGTACAGTTGTTTAAATAGACGTGACTTCGATTTGTTTTATGGGTCAATCTTGCTTTATTTTCATTTAACTCAAAATTAAATTTTTAATATTTTTATTTTACAAACATTTTAATAAAAATTTAAAAAATCTCTAAAATCTTTCTCTCTTAAAAAAGTGATGGCCTTTGCTGTGAAGCTTTTAAAGCGTGATTCCAATTGATTTGATATACAAACATTTTAAATTATATTATGATTATGACGATTATTGATATCATCCCTTTAAAAAATAACCGGCGCTAAAATTTAAAAAAATTAATCTAACTGAAAAAATCGTAGACGCTAAAATGGTTGCCGAATTTCACTTTTACTTTATAGTGAAATTACTCACGGAGTTTAATTTCACTCCAATAGAGTCAAGTTTGACTGTATACGAATAGAGTGATATAATATCACTCTAAGGCAGAGTGGTATATATTACACGCTAAGTCCCCTACCTTTTGCACTACTTAAGAGTAAAAAAAATTACTCGATTTCACTCCATCAAGGGAGTTATTTCACTATAAAATTACACGTGTACACAGAGAGAAATGTTTTAGTAAAAATTACTATGTTCCGTAGGAACAGTGAGATATACTAAACTTATGAAAAATTTTTACTGTAAAAAATACTAAAATTTTCTATGTAGATAGCAATTTCCATTATATTAATAGTAATTTTTGCTATGTATATAGGAATTTTTAGTATGTTTTATAGTAAAAATCGTCATAGGTTGAGTATGTCCCATTGTTCCTACGGAATATGGTAATTTTTACTATAGCATTTCTCTCCGTGTATACATAGGAATTTTTAGTATGTTCTATGTTGCATTGTTTCTAATATAGTAATTTTTACTATAACATTTCTCTCCGTGTAGAATAAAATTTTGACTCTAATAGAGTTAATTTTCTCTCCAGCTGATTTAGCGTGTAAAGAGCGATCGTAGATTTTGCTAACAAAAAACAGAAAAAAAAGAAATTGCCTAGGTAATTGCGCACTCGCAAATCGTCGAACGTAGATTCAATAATACCCCAGAGCTCCCTGATAAATCGCGACTTATCTGGCAATTTCACCCGTTCAATTGGAAAATTGCAAGGTGATTTTGTCTCTGCTTTTCCACGCGTGGGCACACGCAATAAAACATCACCGTATTGACAATGATGCGCCGGGGGAAGGACTATATATACGCAGGGCGATGTGTGCGAGCTCCGGTGACAGGGATTATTCGGGAGCTCGCGCTCTCAAAAGTTTCGACGTTCCGGCGCAGTCGGCCGGATGCGCGGGGCTCACCGGGGTCACAACGTCGACGCTTCGGGTTCACACTTACGCGGAGTCGCTTTTCTGGGGCGCACCCCCGGAAATTCGGGCGCCCACTCGGAAAGAAAAATCTAACTTTTATAGTAAGAATGGGGATACTGCTAGAGTTTATCACCAGCGTTACCTTATTAGTATGAAAATTCATGCAAATAATCATGGATTTTGAGCATTGCATTTAGCCGTCACAATAGGGATGCCGCTCGATCGAGTCATGTGCTCACCTCGAATGTACACTTCCCTTCACATGCTTTTGCCACCGTTTGGCAAAAATCTGGAAAGAAAGAAAGTTTTATATCATCGCGAAAAATTATTACATTTGAAAAAAAAATTAAATTTCCTCTTTTTATTAACAACTAATAAAAAAAGTAAAAAATGTTCACCCTCATAAAACTCCGTATAGTTTTTGAACCGATTATCGCATCTCAAAAGTTTATGCTTTCAGCTTGAAAATGCGGTGTCGTGCAAATTTATACAATCATTTTTAACGGAGCTATCATCATACTCGTAAGAAATTGATTGTTTTCTTCATTTCCAAATATCTCAAAAAATAGCAAAGGTAGTAAAAAATTCTAAAGAAGAAAAAGATGATGTCTTGAAAAATTGATGTCTTTTGAAGTGAAAAACATCAATTTAAAGTGAAATAAGGTTTCTGAAAAACAATTTTTTTTCTCAGTTTTTATGGATTTCAAAAAATTAAAACTCATTATTCTGGGGAACGAATATTTTAATTACATTGAATAATCATAATAGAAACTATTTATTAATAAGCAACAATAGAGCAAAAATATGTAAAATTATATAAAAATGTTATTCTTGACATTTTTGTTTAATTATTTATAAAAATAATTTTACGATGATTGATGTTGAAGGGTGGCAAAAGCATGTGAAGGGGAATGTACACGGTATAAAATAGTCAGGACGGCAAGGTAGAGATGGCTAAATTGATTTAGTGAAAGAGCTTGTATATTTGATCAAAAACTTCGCTGCAATTATTATATTTTGTTTTTCAGAAGCTTTTACGTTAAATCTAGCAATCCGATAATTGATGCATTAATACTATTGAATTTCTGCCGATGTGAAAGGTTATGGTTTCGCCCCGCTAGGCTGAAAATTTATTTAAAGTAGTACTGGGTTTGCTGTAGTAACGATTTCTGTGGTTAAATGTAGCAGTAATCATTACTCGACCAGAGATTTTATTTTGTTAATGTGACAGAATTAATTATTTGTTTATGACAGCAATTCAACCTTGCTGTCTCAGGGTAACAAAAAAATTGCTATCGCAAACAGTTTTTTAGTTGGAATAGCAACTTATTTTTTCCGTGTATATTTTTTTAATTTGATGCCAGAATAGTATATTACGAGACACGGCAGGTAAAACAAGAATGGTCCGAGATCGCACGTAAATTGGTACCCGAGTCGAAGGCGAGGGTGAAAAACGTCTGATCTGAGACATTCTTTTTTATAGTTTCCATGTTACTATTTTTCAGTTTAGCGAGGCCAAAATCGTAACCTTTTTGATTAACCGTCGGGAGGAAAGGCTAGGCTGAAAAATGTTTACTGTGAGGAATAATATATAATAGGATTTATATAATAGAAGTTGGATTACCAGGATTTGCACACAAAGGAGAGCGTCTTTATAAAATATTCGAAATACAGTGAGAGGGATTATAGATACCTGAAAATAATTCTTATTATTTTTCACAACATTATTTTCTTTCTTTTAGAATGCGCCGAATGTCGGGCGCTCGTTGCGTTTAGTCGTCATAATAGTGGTGCTACGCGATCGAGTGATGCGCTCACCTCGAATCTATATTGTTAATTTGACGTTAGAAATTTTTTTCTGTGTGGAATAATATAATAGGATTTATATAACACATTTTTAATTTACATTTTACATTAATAGGATTTATATAATACAAGTTGGGATTGTGTACGATTTTAAGCTTTTTTTTTATAAAGAGTACCAAAAGGTTCATACTTGAGACAGCTTTTTCCGATAGTTCGCACGTGGCACAAAAAAAAAGTTGGAGAAATTTACTTTTTTCTTTCTCTTTAAAACGACTGCATTCAAAATAATGTCGCCGAAACTTCCTCTTTTGCACATCACTGCTGATAATTTTAGAAAGTTTTTAATTACTTTTTAGCACAGTGAGTGACTTTTTCCAAGCATTTTAAATTATTTAGCTTGCTCGTTTTTATTCAGTGCAACGCAAGATTAGACAAAATGCTGATTAAATTTTTAATATTTTTTTCGCTCCAAACTCGTCAATTTAATTATCCGAAAGAGATTTTTCCTTTGTACATTGACAAAATTTAATAATTATTAATTGTACACGCGTTTCAGCCCAGTTTAATTAACTGTATACACGTCCTTCAGCGTTAAACTGAAGATCATCTACTTAATATCGGAAAACACTCGATTTATTTTATTTATCTTTATATTAAAAGAAAGTTTAAAAGTTCATTACAATTCGAGTATAAAAACAATTACTAAATTATTAGTTTAATACATATAAATATAAAAAACTGTAAACAAGCGCAAAGTAGTTTTAAACTTTTTCTCTATAATAGATCTCTAAACAATGAAGAAGCGAATCTATTATATCTTTTGTAGAGTACCACATCCAATAAAATAAATCGACGCAACTTTCATCTTATTCAACGAAATCTCGTTTCTTTCAAAATTTTGCAATTTTCGTCGTTTTCCAGCACTCGGCACGGATTCCGCTCAATTAATTGAATAAGTAGCTCCCGACGGTGGCGATCGCTCGCCCAACGCAACGGGACGTCGCGGGCGATGGGTGGCTTGCCCATTGCACAGCGTCGCGGTTGTCGACGCAATAACAACACAAAAATAGCGCCCGATGCTCGTGTTACGCGCGCGTGATTCGAGACCCAGGAGAAAAAAAAACGAAGCAAGCGAGAGAAAAAAAAGAAAGGAAGAATACGCGGGAAGACCCGGAAGAGTGTGGATTCTCGGCTTGGCCCATTGTCTCGGCGTGCCATAAGTGCCTCTTCCCGGTAATTCTTCTGGAAATCTTGGGTGGCTTTCTCCCTTTCTTTCGAGACAGTCTCGTTGGGCTTGTGTTAATTAAAAATTCTTGGCGCCGTAGAATGAAATTCTTATCGCGCTTCGTTCAGACGCTAATTTTTCTGCAAACTGTACATATAATTTTTTTATTTTACTCCCTAAAATAATTTGAATAAAATGTCATATCACGCTGACGCGTGGGACGATTTTTACAAGATCGCCGATTGATTGAATATTAATACATCCGTCATATCGGAAAACAAGACAGTCCAGCCCACGCCGTAAATTAGAATATAAATCGCGAATAGCTCAATTTCGTTTCTCACCCATTGTTGCCAGGTAGTCGTCTTTAAGAATTCGATCTTAAGAAATCCACCGCGTCACTTTTTTATGCAAGTAACGGGATAGATAGATAGATATAAGATGTTACTTTATTTGTGTTTAAACAGAACTGATACATATGATCAACAATAGTAATTTACAATTTATGGAGGTGTATTACTTGATAAGAAAAATAGATAAATAAATAAATAGATAAACATATCAAATGCACGTAAAAGAACATCCGTGGTATAACTTGCATCCTGATATCTGACAGTTATATATACAAATAAATTAAAGTAAATCAATAAATAATACATCATGTACAGTTCTTTTAATATGGGTACAGTAGTACTTGTTATCTATAATTGCTATCAATAAATTGGAATGCTTTGGATCTTCCTTGGAATGTTAATTGTAGTTTCAAAATCTTCTATCTAAAGTTGAACTAGTCAAAAACTTCTATAGTTAGTGAATTTTCACTGAAAATTAATGGAAAGTGCTTCACGATTTAGATATTAGTGAACCATCTTCCACTAATTTTAGTAAAGTTTTATACTAATTTAATTTTAAAAGATTGGTAAAGAAAGTTTTACTATACGTTAGATCAGTTGGAGTGAGATAGAGTGAAAATAAACTCTATGGGAGTCAAAATTTTACTCTAATTTATAGTGAATTTATGTTCCTTCGTTTTTATTCTATAAGTAGAGCGAAAGGTAAAGACACATTCTGCAATATTCTACTATACTGTAGAATAAATGTTACTCTATTTTAAAGTGAAATTAAACACTCTATTTGTGTAGAATCAAATTTGTTTCTAGTAGAGTCAAATAAGTGTCATTATTATAGTGAAATTTCACTCCAACATTGATAAAAAAAGGAGAATATCCTCCTTTTTTTATCAGTTAACCGTTTTAACGTGAGAAGTTTTATTAATTTCATTATATCTTAGAAAACCTTTGTGGTTAGTCTTTATGTTGTTATATATTATTATCACACCGAAAAAAGTAACTTCTACTTTTTACACAATAGATTTAACTGTGAAACTGGAAGTAAATTTTCAGTAGACTTTGCTTTACAGAAATGCCAAATGTACTTTTCTGTAGAATAAGATCTGCTTTATAAGAGATTTTAATTTTACTGTTCTTGCACATTATTGTACCACCGTGTACACAATTACATAATTATGCAATTGGATGCAATACCCGTAAATTACTAAAATGAAAAAAAAAATACTTTAAGGCGGGTATCTCACCCCAGATTATCACAGATGAATAGTTCGATAGATGCATAAGATAAGTAGTTTTTATTACTAAAAATTGCTGACCCGAAGGAACAACCTTTTTTTCAAATGGTTCCGACAGATGCATGTATATATAATAATATCGCGCAGGAATATTGCTGCAGCTCACAAAAGGTGGGATGTATACAACTGCATAAAGGTGGAGGAGGCTACAAAGCGGACAGTGGCGGCTTTAATCCGCTTTTTCTCAATCAAAGTGAAAACGCGCACTCATGCAAAAATACACACCGGGGAGTACGAGGCGCAGGTATAAGCGATGCATCGCGTCGCTGTCGCCGTGCCAAATTTTATTTGGCAAGTGCTCGGATCTTCCCGCGCGATCTTACGCTGAGCGCGTCCGCTTCCCCCGATGAGTGTTTATTTTCTTCTTTCGCTTTCTCGGCGATTTTGTCATTGGTCTCCTTGCCATTTAAGCTTTTTTGTGCACCTTCCTTTCGGATCGGAAAGGCTCGCGCTTTTTTCCTTTCGTTCCAACTGACTTGTCATTTTTGTCCTTGTTTTTTTTTTACCTTTGGTGCATACTTCGATGTTTCTTGGTAATCCTTTAAAGAAATATTATAAATAATTTTAAAGTTGAATTAACTGGGTGGTTTGTTATTAGTTGCATTATTATTCAATTATGCATAGTGTTTAAAAAAGGAGTTTTTTTTTTAATTCTGTTAAATTTACATAGTAAAAGTCTGCAACGCCAAGAAAAGAATGTTCGCACGCATAATAAACCTGATGCAAAAATAATGTCTTTTAAAAATTACCCTCAACCGCGGGAGCTATAAAAATATTCATAAACTCATTGTGTGCAAGGTGAAAGAATTTTATCTTGTCAATTATTATCAATAAAATAAAGTGCGTCATCAGAATTATTTTTGTTAACGTTACTAAACTGAATTTTATTGCATTGTGGTCGTGTGCTGCATAAGAATAATATTCTTTTGAATTAGGAGAATTTAAAACAGAGGAGCATAATGTGGAGTTACAAATGTTTAAAATTTTCAATTCAAGGTACGCTTTTATACTAAAAAGATAATTTTTGTATGTTAATGTGCCAAGTCTAAATGTGAGTTATTAAGATGATAAATAGAAGTGTTGTATCTATATAGGTCGATTGACTTTACAATGTTTAACATTTTTAAAAGCAACAACAACCGTAGAATCTGTTCTACTTTAAAGCATTTAAAAAAAAAAGTTCAATGCGATAAGGAAATTCAATTAGCGTGTAATTAAATTTCTAAGCATAACTTAATTACAGTTTTTAAAATTCTGCATAATAATATCTCTGCATTTGAAATTTTTCTATCCATTCTCTTGAGTCTTTTTGATAAAAATGTATGAAATAGTCTATTTTTCAACCACAATAGCATTATAGTTGCTTCCACTTAAACGATTCTATCTAAATGCTATACGGAGTCCATATAGATATAAATAATTCATTACGCTCTTCATAAAAAAAAAATGCCGCAGGCATTCAGTAAGTCACCAACAGAGAAACAAAAAAAGGGGAAAAAAGTTCTGGAAAAATACCTCCAAAGTGAAAAACAACGCCCGAATATTCCAGAGATTGGACCGGCACGCACTGCGCTCGGCGAGGTCAGCGATATATCGCCGTATGCTCGCGCGCCGCCGCGACGGGCTTCTAAATTTGCTCGGTTTGGCATTCGTTCCACGAAGACGACGCCGCGCGTCCCTCGCTCAACATTTTCCCTCCGCACTTTTTTTCCCTTTTTCCTTGCCGGCGCCGCTGTCCCCATTCCCTTCATCTCCCACCTCCGTCTTAATCTCTTTTCGCGTTATCTCACCTCGGCGATCGGGCCGCTGTTAACTCTCGTTAAATAATTGCTCGTCTCTCTCGTTTTTTTAGCCTTCGTGCGAAGGCAGGGATTGTCATTTGCGTCGGCGGGGCGCTTATCGCTTTTGCACGTGTCAGCGCGGGAGCCGCGTTACGTAATTCGAAATGCAAGCGAGCGATTCTTTAATATTCTTCCCTTTTTTGAGCTTCACGCTCAAGGGACTTCTGATTGATTCGTCGTTTTTAGTTCCATTTAGGATAATGCAGCGCTGTGCCTTTTTTTCGCGATTAACTTTATCTCGCGCCGGAGAAAGGGGGCCTTTGCTCGTGGGACGAATGGATAAAAATAGAGGAGAACAACAGAAGCCTAACAATTGGAGTTCATTGTGTAAACGGCATAAAGCGACGTTACGTACTTTTTTGAGAGTTTTAAATCCATCAATCAGCACTCACAAAAATAGATTCTTATAGTCTTAGACTGATCCACTTAAACATTATCTACTTAATTTGAAAATTAATTTAATAAATTGAAGAATATGTTTGTTTCAATATAATCCTCAATAAGTTTACTAGAAGAATAGAGCCCGTTGAATCTTATCATAGATATGTTGTATAATGATATATTAATTAGAAGTTTAGTTGTTATACATAATAAACTTGTATTTACAATTTAAAACTTATTATATTATCTTATATGAGTTTAAGTTTTTCATATTTATATTAATAAATGTAAATATTTTGTATGCTAAGGACTTTGGTCTGTTGAGTTTTGAATAAATAAATAAATATGTTAATTGTTAGTATTTTTCTGCTTATTAGGGTCTTTTTGATTTACTCGATTCTTTTCACTTTTTACGATATTAAATGGCAACTTATGGTTAATGAATCACTTTACAATTTATCATGCAGTCCATTTATTCGAAGACGACCATATTATTTGAAGATAAATTCGTTTACGTTTTAGCAAATTAATCGTAAATGATGGTGCGCTTGTCCGCGGTATACTTTCGTTTAATTTTATAATAAGTAAATATTCCAGTGCTTTTTAGTGGGTTCTCCTGTCACTTAGATTAAATTTTTCTGAGTGCGTTCGTCGAAGCTACAAGTGAATTTTGCGTGGCGCTGAATCGAGTCACGATGAAATTCCTGTAAAGAGAGGGACGTGGGATTGGAGCTTTGAATTTTGTATGGTATCGCGCCGCTGCTTTGGGTTTCGGCCTTGGAAATTCGGCGCTAATTCAATTTTAACTATTCTATTGAGGTTGCGAAACTATGGGCGCCTTTTGTAACGAAACGGATAAGGAATATAGCGGGACTTCATCAATACAGATTGAAATCCTAATTATATTAGACGGCACATACGTCTTTTTCATTTTAATGACATTTTCGTTAGTTTGAGATTGTATTGCGTTTTCAACATTTCATAACAAGATTTTTTAATTGAGGGGTAACACCACTGTAACCGACTTAAAAAAGAGTTTTTTTGTATTTATAGGTATTTTTTTTATTTAGAAAAGACGATATCAGAAAAAATAATTTAAGGAAGTTATTAACTATCTATTCAACTATAAAAATAAACATTTTTGTGCAAAAAATGCCGGCAGAAACGCTGTTATCTCCAAACGTTGTTAACTATAGGCGCTCTACGGCATGCATTGTAACGCGTGTAATTTACAACCTGGATAAAAGAAAAAAAATCCACTTAATCTACATGTCTATGGCTAATATAACACGTACGGGATTTTAAAAATATTGATTTTTGTATAATTGGTGAGTACTTGAAAAAAAAACTTGTTATTTTCGGTCAAAAAACGTCATGGATTTGTTTATCAATAATGTTTCAATTGTCTTATCAAAAATCCTATACGTATTGAATTGCAAAATTTAATATTAAAGATAAATTTAAAATTTGAACGAAAAATAATGTAATTTGTTCGAGTTCGAGAAAAATTGTGTTTGGAGAAAAACGCGTTTAAAATTTCATTTAGTCGGTTTCTTCTAAAATAGAATTAGTATGAAATTTTACTAACATTAGTGGAAGATAGTTCACTAATACCTAAATCGTCAAGCGTTTTTCACCAATTTTCAGCGAAAATTCCTTAATTATAGTAGTTTTTCACTGATTCAACATTAAATAGCTAGGAGTAGCGTAAACTTCTCGGCTAAGATTTGGAAATTCAAAATTGTTTTTTTCAAGTATTATGAAACTTTTTGCCTCATATTGTAGAGGGTTCAAAGCACCTTTTAAGCTAAAAATTTTTTATTTTTTAAAATATATTACAGTAGTGTTACCCCTTAAAACTTCGAATCGTTGATTATCATATCTACGTGATTAAAAAAAATGACGAATGGTGGTATAAATTATTTAGAAGTAAATAAATCAAATAAGTAATTACAACGATGGAGTGTGGACGAAAAGAAAATCAAGCGCTTCACGCGTCCATCGAAATGAAGCGCGCCCACCTCGTTAAGAGAATTACATCGCTCGCGTTCGGCCAATCCTGCCCCTCAAATTGTCGAACCCCCCAAATCGTAATAAACGATATATACCCCCCGACATGCGAACGCGTCACCCCCGCCCGACACGAGAAAACATACTGGCGATACTGGCTGAATGTATCGATCGGTCCGGCGCCTTATTCAGAGCCATGTGGCGCGTCGTCATCTTCGGCGTGCCTCTGGTGGAGGGTGCGGTATCGTCCCTCCTATAGGCATCGGCGACAAAGGTCAAATCGACCTTGAACGAGTTGCACTCGTCGGCGCCCCCTTCGAACTCGATTTCGGGGGGTTATACGTACATTCTGTCACGTGAACGTATATATATATGTGTATATATGTGTGTGTGGACATGCGGGACGTGCCCTCGTGAGTTTTTGGGCACGATCACCGTTGCCTGGCGGGTGAACTGTTTGCTGAAGCTTTGACGCTTAAATTTACTTCCTTCTGCAATCGGGGAATTTTATAATGATTTTGGCGTGCTAACATTTGTATCAACTAGAAAAATCTAGGCTTGCATTCTGTTTTTTACAGCTAGATTAATTTTTTATATTTTGGCGCCATTTTTTTAAAGAGATAATCGCCGTAATCATGATATAATTTTAAAGTTTTGTATGTATATAAAAAATATAATGTATTGACGACCAATCAGAATTACGCATGAAAAGCTTCGCAGTCAAGATCATTACTTTTTAAAAAAAAGACCTATACTTTGTATCAACTAGAAAAAACTAGTTTTGCATTCTGTTATGTATAACTAGATTATTTGTAAAAATTTTGACGACGTTCTTTTTTAAAGATACAATCGCTATAATCATGAAACAATTTTAAAATTTTGTATATAATATAAAATATGTAATACTTGACGATCAATCAGAATCACTCGTTAAAAGTTTCACAACAAAGGCCAACAGTTTTTCAAGAGAGGAATAACAATTTAACTCTTATGAATATACCTATAAATCAACTGCTCCGGTATATGTTTCACCTGAAATTAAAACAAAATTTAATTTTCAATTTCAGAAGTTAATCGACAAATTTCATAAAATAATCAACAATTTCATAAAATTTTACACAACCTTGTCAGTGTGAAAAATTGATTCTCTTGTTCACGCATAGATTCCCTATGTATATAATATTGGAATCCATAGGCGAATAGTTGAAAAAAGTTGTCATTCCAATTTTGGTTTTTATTCCACTTTTGACAAAGTGAAAAGGTTCTGGAATTCTTTATCTAATAATTTAATGTCCATTGACTCTATCGGTCAGTTTAAAACCTCGTTATGTTCTTTCACTTGCAGTTTTTAGTTTCGTTTACAGTAAATAGTATAAATATACTACAAATATGTTTATTATTTCAATTTTTTATTTAAGGAAATTTCAGTCCGTTGAATTATTAACAAATAAATAAAGCAAATAAATTTTATCGAAAATCTAATCAATAGCAGTTTGGAATTAGAGATTGTCGGGCTAACGGGAAGACGCACCCTTGGGCAAATATCGTAGCGCGGACGTCCCTGACAGATGAGCGTTACATACTGTATTCGGTGCGTCGCTTCCGTGACGCGATGAACCCCCACGCACATATGCGGCTGCACTTCCTCGGCTTTTTGTTTTTCCCTTTTTGCCGTTCGAAAATCACCGCAGCTGAGTCGTGACCAATTTAAAGCTAGCGCCCGCGATTTTGACGCTCTCGCAAATTAACGCGCGCCAAAGTACCAGAGCTGCCTGCGGAACGACTTGATTGATATATGATGGTCCTCGCCTTCTGCACGCCGTATACATTTGCGAGACCATAACGAAGCCCACGAGCTTTCCTGGTAATTCCTATTTGCGCCTTATTCACAACCCCCTTTTTCGGCAAGACCTCGTTTTTTTTCACTTATTTGTATACTATGAACTAATTATTAAGATTGTACACCTAATTTTAAGAAGATGATTAACTCGGGATTTTAGTTATTAAGTATAGGAATTACTTGTGTCATTTTTTCTATGGTTAACAAATCATAAAGAGAATAGACGATTTTTTTTGGGTAATTACTATTACGCTAGTGCAAATTACGTCGATTTTCATAAAAAAATCAATTTTTTTTTCAATTTTTTACTGTTTTACATTACGAAAGCCATTATTTTATCATAAAAGTTAATAATTACTTTCCAACGTGTTTGAAAATGTTGAAAACCTTGTCAATACAGATTACTTCGATTTTAATAAAAAATTAATCTTTTTTCAAGTAGATTGTCCTTATTTAATGTTTTACTGTTTTACATTACGAAAGCCACTATTATATCATAAAAATTAGAAATCATTTTCTAACGTTCATGAAGATATCGAAAACCGTGTCAAGTCGCTTTTATACTGCGGAAATATTTGATAATACGCAGTTTACTATACGATTTTAATAAAAATGAATATTTATTTTCAAATTTTTTTACTGCTTAACATTACAAAAGCTATTATTTTATATAAAAATTAATAATTACTTTCCAACGTGTTTCAAAATACCGAAAACCCTGTCAAGTTGCTTTTATACTGCGTAATATTTGATGCACAAAATACTTCGATTTTAATAAAAATTAATTTATTTTTCAATTTTTTACTGCTTTATATTGCGAAAGCAATTATATACTTTATAAAAATTACAAATTACTTCCCAACGTGTTTGAAGATTTCGACAAGCTTGTCAAGTTGCTTTTACATTACATAATATTTGATGTACAGATTACTTCGATTTTAATTAAAAAATTAATTTATTTTTCGAGTGATTGATTTGTTTTTCAATTCTTTACTGTTTTACATTGCGATGGCAATTATTTTATAAAAATTACTAATCACTTCCCAACGCGCTTGAAGATATCGAAAACCTTGTCAAGTCGCTTTTATACTGCGGAATATTTGATGTACACGTGTTCGGTGCACGAAGGAATACCGCAGTAGATCCGCACGATACACCGGCTTTTGTATGCAGCTACATAACAGTTCGAAAATGAAATATTCAAAACTTGGCTTTGCGCTTGCGGTTCGACCGGTCCGATAAGACTCTCCGACAGAGTCGACTGCACCTGCTTCTCTCTCTGTCTCTCTGCTAAAGCACAATATGCGCGGGCAGCCGATGCACGAGTTCGACTGTTTTAACTTTATCCTGCGCCTCGCGATAGGCAAGTGCACCTTGGCCGAGCGATTCGAGCCCCTGATCGAACTTTCATTCGAAACTTTTCACTGCTTCTGCGCCGATCTGAAACTATACGTTAAGCGACTTTTTTTTCTTAGTTTGACACTTTAACGGAAGGGAAGACATAACGCGACTCTATTTGGAGTAATCTCTGTTGAATTTCAGTTTGCATGATTTAAGGCATTATAAATCAGGAAGCTAAGTGCGCGAATCGAATAATGCTTCTAATGCCCCTTGAATCGTCGTTACGCAAGACTAATGTCGTTCAGTTTTTGCGTTTCGAACCTTTCGAAAGGAAACTTTAATGGGTCCTCTGGGATATTATACCGCGTTAGTATACTTTCGCATCATTCGAAATAATTCAATAACGCGCTTAAAATTTATTTTACTATTTTCATCCTGAATATACGGAGAGAAAAGTTAATTCTAGTAAAAAAATACTGTACTGTTTGTAATGCAAGGACGAACTTGATAAATATAAAATTTGTTTATAGAATACATGGTACAATTTATTAGTCTTACAGTAAATTTTGATGAATTTACAGTAAATGTTACTATACTTTTTAGTAAACTTTTTAATTTTTCGAATATGTCTTTGCATTACAAAAAAGTATAAGAATTTCTATTCGAACTTTTTTTCCGTGTATTGATTCGTACGAATGAAAAAAATTAAATTGAATTGTTCTTGAATAAAGGTCGCCTCTTTTTCCGAAATAATGCTTCAGTAATTGTAGTAAATTATTTATTTATTGACTCTTAATTTATTACTATGTCGTTCCATATATAAATTGTTATTTACAAAAGTGAATGTTATTATAAATGTGAATAGCGATTAAAAGTGAGTTTTATTTATTTATTGTATTTTACTACTATATTTTATCTAGTCATTTTAATATAACCAACCGTGATTTATCACTTTTAATTTGTAACTATTATTGATTCAGTATTACTCTTTTCAAAGTTTGACTGTGATATCATCATGTGCAATTTTTATGTTCAAATGACTATAATTCTTATTTATTTATTAAAAATTTACAAAGAGTAAATCCTAAAAAAGGTAAACTATCTTACCTCATGTACATAGGCTGGTATAAGACTTAAAAACTATAACTAAAACTAGTTTTCATTGGACTTAAACATTTGAATATGATATATAAATTTATGAATAAATAAATCCATTACATAAATGTATTATACGTCTGATCTTTTGAATTTTTTGTATCATTTACTGTATTTGGTATGGTACTTCGGAATCATTCAATTGTAAATATTGCAATTTACCACACGGAGAGAAATGTTATAGTAAAAATTACTATACTCCGTAGGCACAATGGGACATACTCGATCTATGACGATTTTTACTGTAAAACATACTAAAAATTTTCATAAGTTGAGTTTATCCCACTGTTCCTACAGAACATAGTAATTTTTACTATAACATTTCTCTCCGTGCATAAAACGTATTACTATTATTAATTTAAAACGAATTCACCTCTATCAACGTCAACTTTTATTGCAAGTAGAGCCTGTAAAAGCCTCGGTTGCTTGTCATAGGTCTAGTCAAATTTTTCCCCACAAGTACGCTCGCATAAAAGCCGTCGAAAATAAACATACATGTCGGCACCCACGAAAATATCGCCGGAGCACAGCATCCGCATGGCCGAGGAATATATCGATTGCAGCGTGTCCCAGAAGCGGCTTGGAGAGCAGCCGGCCTCTAGGCTTGCGCACCGCCGCCCGGAGTATAATTTTGCCCGGCGAGTGCGCGTAGAACCTGTTTTTGCGGTAATTCTAGAGTTCGATACGCGCGCTCGCGCCTTCCTTCCTCTCGCAGAAAACGACCGCCGGCCTTTTTCGAGGCGCGCGGGCGCGGGATTTTTCGCGCGGTTCTTTGTTCGCCGACGATTCTATGCAACTGATAATTTCAGATTTATTTAGCGCTGCCGGGCAATTATATGCACAATTTCGCGGAGTGCGATTCTTGCCTGTTCTTCCTTCCTTTTATTTTATTATTATTATTTTTTTGTAATCTCTTTATTCCTTTTCTGGAGTAGTATATAGCGAGCGGTGAATAAGGAAGAGACTTTTTTTCATCGACGCGCCACGGTGTATAAGAAGTCGGCGATAATTGTTGTTAATGTCGGGATAATTGAGCGCGTGTGATTTGAAAGCGAACAGGGGTGTATAATAAAAAAATATATGCAATTGAGGGGGAAAAAAAATTCACAGCGATAATTTCATTTTGAAGCACTGCGAGTACATATATATGCAAGTGCGATTAAAAGTTCATTTGACGAGGAAAGCAATTTTGAAGTGCGAACGAAATAAAAAAACAACTAAGCTTCAATTATAAATCTTTCCTCGCAATTTTTTCTCACTTTGTATCTCAATTAGCGATAACTGTCTTCCAAGAAGGTGCGCGCGGAAGGCGAGGAGGAAAATTGATCGTCTCGCCTTATTTTGTAAAAAAAAAAGTAAAGGTAGCGAAGGCACCTACAAAAGTCGATAAATCCATTCGGCATTCTTAAAATAGTCGATGATCGTCGGTCTAGTCTTTAAAAGTACAAAATATATTTCCACTTAATAGAGCGCTCGCGCGGAGGCTCTTGTGTGCTCGCGGCTATAATTAGATGAAAAAAACGCTCGGCGAATTACACGCGAGGAAATGAAGTCACATCGGGCGGACCTTACAAGCCGAACCATTAAAGCGGACTAATGCACGGATGAGAGAGTGACGTTACGCTCGTTGTTTTCGGATGCCGCGCGCACCCGTCTAATTATACGTAGCCGGGCAAGCGATACTATCTTCGAAAAAAAAAGGAAAAAATTTTAAAAGAATAATGCAAAAAAAAAAATGCCGCACCCCACCACCTCGACGATGATGCAGTCCATTGTATCCGATGCCTTTTATGTAGTGGAAATGTAATTGTACAATGCATCCGTTCAGTGTGAGTCCGCGGCTTTTGTATATAATCTCGACGACGGGGCAAACTGAAACAGAAGTCGCGCTTACGAAATGAATAGACGTGTGCAGTATGTTATAAAAGATGTCGCACATTCGAGTGATAATTATCAATTTTATTGCATGTCACGTCGCCTTGGAGTAAACAAATATTTGCTCGTTATAACTTGTTTATCGGATGCATCTTATTTACGCGTATCTCATATTTTATGCTAATGCATAATAGTAAAAAATAATTTATTATGAATCGTTGAAGGTTTGGAATGCCTTTAAAAAGAAAAAAAAAATTCGATGCCAGTGGATTGGCAGTTTTTCAAATAAAATTGTTTGAAGTATTTCTGAAGATTGAATAATCTATTCTCAGAATTGATTGTTGCAAAGAAAAAAATCATTTGTCAGCAGTGAACCTCGTGGACAATTTCATCCAATGAAATAAACTATATAACGTCTTCTCGGAATTGGGATATACAGCGAGTATTCAAAATTTATCAGTCGCTTTATCAGCGAGCAGCGAGCGTCGGAACGTCGGACGAAAATAAACCGCAATTTCTCAACTCCCGTCAATAAACTTTCGCTCTGCTGCACTTTTTTTCATTGTCACTGACTCCAGCGGCTCTTGCTCCCCATCCTTTCCCCGCGAAACCGAAAGAGTAAAAAAAAAAAAAAAATTGCCACTCGCCAGGTAGCGCACGTGCTGGATATATCGATTGCGTAACAGATGGTCAAGACAAAAATTTATCCTCCGGTGAACGAAGGAGCGGCAAAGTTGCGCCGCAAGCTCCTTCTCGCTCGGCACGTGCGCGGCGTTTTTTTCGCCGCCACGAGGTAGACGACGCCGTGCCGCGATTCTGGGGTCCGTTGGAAAGTGTCCAATACGCCGGAAGAGCCGCTATTGCGAGGTAAGCTAGACTTTCCTTAGCGCCAACTTTTTTTCGACCCTTTTTCGATACCTCTTGCTCTGCATTTGCGCGATTTCGCTCTGCCGCGTGTGTACGTACACTTTTTTCCATGTCGAAGTGAAGATGTAGCTTTATATCCGTAAAGCCTAAAGAATTAAAAAAAAAATTGGACACTGACGTATATAAGTTCTGTTCACTAAATAAACCTTCTATTAGGCAATTATACGAGTTTTCTTGATCGGTGTATTGTTTAGTTGAATCATCGTTATTTTGTATTACATTTTCATGTAAGATGCTTGTAAGATCGTAGTTACAAACTTTTTAACGGGAAATTATTTGCTGTTTGTTAAAGTCACGATACTGTGAAAAATATTCGGTTCTGATTGGTTTTGTGAAGCAGGTCGGTGAGTGGTGGAACTAATCGATTGCTTGGGTAGTCAAATTGTGCATGTCGGTACAAATTTGCCGAGTACCGGTCACGGCAGTATTAGATAAACTCTGCTATAAAGTACGGAAAATGACAGAATCGTTAGATTTAGTTATTAGTTTATCGATTTTAACATCAAGGTCTTGCAAGGAAATAATAAGCAGTAGCTCTTTACCGAGTCTAAATTGTATTTACCACTTGGAATAAAATAGTGAGTATAAAAATGTTAAGTTTCCATCCCAGTCATTCGGGATATTTCGTCATATTTCGTAATAAAAAGTAAATCTCTTTTAAAAAGAAAATGTATGGGCGATAAAAGCAGCCTTATAAAAATAATGTTGCACTAAAAAAATTAATAAAGTAAAATTTATAATAAATTGTGTAATATGGGGACTGACTTGGCAAGCCAAGAAAAAATTACTATCAATTTTCGAAAAATTACATTTTTATGCTAAAATTTATTTTATAACAAATTTTGTTATCGTCGTGGCAAAATTGACTATAAAAGATATAATTTTTTCTATTTTTCTTGGCTTGTCAAGTCTGTCCCCATATTACAAAATCTATTGCAAACTTTATCCTACTATTTTATTTGGGTGTAGCACTAAAACAATATAGACAATGTGTAAGAATTGCGGAGGGAAAAGGCAATAAGTAAATAGATAAATCACGGTGTACACGCGCCATCTTTCGATTCTCACAGCGCGTCCATCCAATTTATATCTGAAAATTTTTCGATCGAGCGAGAAAGCTGACTGCAACGGCTGAAATATATAGCCGGTACGTGCATAAACGTCGAGAGGGGTCCAGGCGTGCCAGACGCAGTTCTGAAGAGCATCGCGAGAGAGTAGTAGTCGGCTCGGGGATTCGCTTCTTTTTCCTCTTTTTCCTGAATAAGCACTAATTTTGGAATGGAGCGGCGTGTGTCGCGCTAGAAGCCTCCCAGTACTTACCGGCTGAATCTCGACTTATTTTTAGGTCAAGTCACCTACTTTGCGAGTCAAGTGTCATTTAGCCGGCGAATCTTTCGAGGCGCATGGCGAACGAAATCAGGCACAAGTGGAAAACTAGGGGGGTTAAAGGCTCGTATACGTGACCGCCCCACATTCTTTTCCACAATTTTTCTCGGCGAAAAAAAAAAAAAGAACCACCGGACCACAAGATTCGACAGACAACGAGCCCGTCGTTTATTTTCGTGCGCCGTTTACTTCGCCGACTGAAGTGCACTTTGTCGATGGGTTCAATGCCTCCAATTCTCCGAGAAAAAAAAAAAGGAAATCGATCGATTCGCCTGTACGCTCGCGATTTAAATTTAAACGGGTTCTCATAAACATAATTGAAAGGAGTAACAACCGACGGTAATAATTCGCGAAAGCTGCGCGGCGGCGGCCCCGGTCAAATTCTAATGAAAAGGCGCCGCATCGAGTTTAAAAATTCTGGGAAACTGTCACCACGCGACTGAAAGCTGCAGGAGCTTTCGGAGCGGCGAGCGTATACACCGCGCGGCGAGACGCCGGCATCGATCGCGCTCAAAGCTCCCCGCGGAAAGCGCGTCTTCCGCCTGCCGTCCCCGGCCCTCGCCGCCTCCGCAGTTTTCCGACAATCGTATATATAAGTCAGACGACGCGACGCGACCGGAGCTATCGCCCGTCGAAACTTTTTCGCAGCGGCGAGCTTTTCCAGCTGGACGGTTGTTTACCGGTTGGTGTTTCTTTATGTGGGACACGATGAGCTTTTTTTTTTTAATTCTCTCGATATTACGTCGAGCGAGTAGTATACGTTTTGGAAGCGCGAGGGACGGAATTAAAGTCGCTCGTTGCGCTCGTAAAATGGTTATTTTAATGCGCTGTCCGACTGGTTAAATTTCGTAACAGAAAACTTGGGAAACGTGCAGTATTTTTTATTGTAAGGTCGATACTTTAGAATAAATATACTGAAAAAAGCTTTCATAAAAGAAGATTTTTTTTGTAATTTACTGTGTAAATTAAACTAAGAGCTTCAGTTGAATAAATCTACTTAAATATTAAAATGAATGAAGTGCAATATGAAGCTCAATAAATTTGGTTCGGCACACAAGGAACATTTTATTTCAAAAGCTCCTTATTTTAAACTTCAACTTTACATTTAAATGAAAATTTATGACAAATTTAACTTTTTTCATCATCAATATAAAAGTTTGAAAAAAAATTATTTTTCTATTACTTTTCATGTCTTACAGACATTTATATCCCGATACTATTTTATCTCAACAAACGAGTCAAATAAGGCGCGACACTTGGTAAACACATTTTTTTTTCATTTCTCGCGTAAACGAAGAAAAAAGAAGAGAGACAAGTTCATCAAATCATTTTTTTGGTAAAATTCTCGAAACAGAATGTGTGCAACTGCATGAATTAGCTCGCCTCCGTAAATCATGGTTTAAGCCGGGGCCACGCTAGAGGCAAAAGCCCTCAATTTTCATTCGCTCCGACTCATCGCATTAATAAATGCAAATCCCATTAAACGCCTAGCCTACATCAGCGATATCGGACCTCGGATGCCTCGCTGGTATCAAAAGGAAGTGCACCTCCCACGCCTAAGTAATTTACGTCAAAAGAAAAAAAAAGGTTTTCTTTTTTTTTGTGCATGAGAGGGGATTCTACGGGTAGTTGAGGCTCTGCCGCTAATTAGAATATTAGGTGCAACGTTGTACTGGCTTTTTAGGCTAATTGATGTTTGTTATTTCAAGGAAATTGATCAACTTTGAAAGAGACTTGACGAATTTCGTAATCCAATACTACCTTTTTATAACTACACTGTAACTATTACAGGCTCATCGTCCAAATTCATTCTCAAATGTCAATGAAGTAAATTATTTATTTATTGAACTAGATAATTTACATAGTAAATTTTATACGAGGAAAGCAGTGTTACCTCTACATAAGCTGGTATAAAGGAAACTATTAAAACTAAAGACTTGAGTGATATAATAACAATTTATAAAATATATGTTTGTAAAATTGACAAAAACCCCAAAATAGTTTGTATAAAGTTAAAAATTTGGAATTATAAGTTTTAATTGTAACTGTATTATAGCTATTTTTGTCATTGATTGATTTTTTCTTTTTAGGATCGAAATATAATACTTTTATTTCTAGTCTTCGAGGTTTTCTTTATATAGGTAGACAATAATCTAAAATAGTGGCAATATTTTACACTGAGAGAAAAGTTTTAGTAAAAATTACTATACTGTTTTATAATGCATTTTATAGTGCAAATAAAAACAATTACTAGAAAATATAATACAATTTTTTATTTGTTGAGTCTATCCCTGCATCACAAAACAGTACAGTAATGTTTACACACTGCGAGAAAAAACTTAAGAAAAATTGATATTGTGATTAGGAAAGGAGTGACAGTCTCGACAAGCCAGAAATTTTAGTATAAAAACTAGTAATTTGTAATACACAAAATAGCAACTTTTATTAAGTTTTTTCTCTCAGTGCAATTAAGAACTTTTCTCTCCCTGTACTAAATAATAATAATGCGACGTATAGGAATTGAATCAGAAATACTTTTAGACCGAAATTAAACGTAAAAACAGCTCATCCAGCAGGCATAACTCAAAGCGAAGCAAAACACTAAACTAATCCTCCACATCGAGCTGCAACGACCACAGTTTCAAAAGTTAGCAACGATGAAAAATCGCTTCTGCGAGAATAAGCGCGAATAAATTTCCCCGGTCGCGTGCGCTTATTCTGAAAAGCTCCGAAATTCGTCGCCTGTCGCGGGGACCGAAGCGCGCAAAAGAGACGAGCGAGCCAGTGAGAGAGAGAGAAAGAGAGAATGAGAGGCTCGGGCGAGCGATCGGCCCGATTTGCGTCAGAGCGCGAGGACGTTTAATATACCTATACCATTGGAGCTACCGCGCGCCGTACCACACCCTCGCGCGGGCGCGCGCACCTCGACCTAGAAATCGGGACGTGGGTGCGCCGTCGCACGGCTGAACCTCGACGACTCCCGGCTCATCGCAATCGCGGTGTATCATGAGCGCGCGAAGGGCGTCTAGGTCGAGTTGCCATCGACATTAGGCGATGGTAGCCGATGCACGCCTATTTTTTTTTATTCACGTCTATAACACTCACAAAAATTTACTCTAACTGTTAGAAGAATCCACTAAATAGCACTGGAAAATTTACTTATTATAGAGTCAAACTTATTTATGCCGTGGATAAGCGGAATTTGCTAAAAAGTAAACGATTTCTTTTTCAAATAAGTAGATTATCGTCTTCTAATAAATAAGCTGCATGATAAATTTTAAATTGATTAATTAACTTACTAGTTTCCACTTAATATAAAAAGTGAAATGAATTGTATAAATGAAAAAGTCCTTGTAATAAGCAAAGAAATATTATTAATTAACATATATTTATGATAAAATTCAGAGGATTCTATACTTCTAGTAAATTTATTGAGCATTATATTGACGCAGATATATTCTTCAATTTAATAAATTGATTTTAAAATTAAGTAGATAATGTTTTAGTGGATTTGTCTACTAAAACTATAGAATCCATTTTTATGAGTGAAGTATACGGAGAAAAGTGTTATACTAAAAATTACTATATTTTTTAGCAATTGGACGACGTACTTGTAATGTGAGAAAAATTACTGTATATTATTCTAAAATTTAGTATAATTTTAGTAAAAATGAATAAATATTTTATTAATTTTTACTACACGTATTGTAAATTTAAAATAAATATACTAATTTTTCTCACGTTGCAAGTCTTCCCATTGTTAAAACATATACACTGAAAAAAAATTTGTTTAATTTTAAGGAAATGATTTGCTTCAATAGTACTTATTAAATATTTCTTTGAATCGTGTAATGATTTCATTAAAACTAAATGATTTTATTTGTTTCTAAATAAATTTAGTAGCTTCAAGAAATAATTTGTTGACTCAATAAAATATTTAATAAGTGCTATTGAAGTAAATCATTTAATTAAAATTAACAAAATTTTTTTCAATGTAGTAATTTTTAGTATAACATTTTTCTCCGTGTATACACTGAATCACTTAGAGTGAAAAGGAGTGAAAATTATGATTATTGGAGTCAAATTTTCGCTCCAATTTTATAGAGAATTTAACTTCCTTTACAGGGGGGGGGGGGAGAAGTCTAGTAAAAATTGCTACACTATTTTGTAACGCAAGGACAGACTCGACAAATAAAAAATTCAACTAAAACATATAATAAAATTTGCTAGACTTATAGTAAAATTTATTGTCTACAAATTTTTTATTTGTTGAGTCTGTCCTTGCGTTACAAAGTAGTATAGTAGTTTTTACTAGAATTTTCTCTCCGTGTATAGATGTCAATCGAGTGAAAATTAACTATATTGGAGTCAAACTTTCGCTCTAATTTTATATACAATTTAAATCCTATCATCGACTGAAATAGAGTAAAAATTAACTCACTGGAGTCAAATTGTTGCTCTAATTTTATAGATAATTTGACTCTCTTAGTGGAGTGAAGTAGAGTGATCTTTTGACTCTTAAGGTAGGGATAGTACTTCTAATGTAACACTCTACCTTATAGAGTAAAATTAAATCACTCTATTCGTATAGATTCAAATTTAGACTATATTGGACTTAAATGTGTGGTTTCACTATAAACTGTGAGAGAAATTTGATTCTAATCGTTTTAGCGTGCGCTTTTTGAATATATAGTTCCCCGTTATGTTTTTTTCACTTGCATTTTTTCATATACAGTTACAGTAAATAGTTTAAGTTTAAGTTTATTTTAAGTATATTTATAATTTTAAATGTTGTATTTAAGGGTTCTTTAATCTGTTGAATTATTAATAAATAAAGAAATGAATATGGGTACTTTTTATTTTGACAGCATAGGTGGAGATTTTGAATGAAATACGAAACTTTGATATTGAAACTCGAGAGGGTGTTAGAAGCTCGATTAATTTGAATAGTAATTGATGCGCAAATATTTGACAGTGTTCGCTTCGAGTGGTTCGTTCGATGAATCATTTCTACGAGAGGTGGAATGTAAATTAAGAGCATTCCTTTGAAAAATTTATTTCTTTACGCATCGTTTGTATTTTCTTTATTACTATATTTATTTGTCTGATTTTTTTGGCAAGTGAACTGCACAGACTTACCAGAGTGTATACTTAATTTTTTAATACGTATATACACACTTACAATAGGCATTCAATATAATAGGAACAGTATTTTTTAAAATGTATTGAAGGATATAAAAAAATGAGAGGTTTAAATGTTTTACGAGCTGGTTTTACGATGGGAAAGGAACCTACGCTCTCGAACAACCAACGTAAAGGCTTGAGCAACGTCAAGTCGCACCACAATGTAAATGCTTGAATAAATGTAGAATTCATTTTGTAATTAAAGAAACGTGCAATTACGTCACGGATTAAAGTTTTTTCTTCAGCCACCGTAATTATTACTCCGCGCGCATTAAAATTCAATCCAAAAAAGTTTCAAACTAGCACAAAGCGTCAACACCTGGAGTAGAAAAAGACACTCTCCGTAATCACAATAACCCAGAAAAACGCCTCCTAGACCTTTTACCGGCTACACTTGAAGAAAAAAGGTTCTTTGCGTCTGTATGAAGAGGTACGAAAAAATTTCGCCCCGAGCGACCTCGTGGATGTGGAACGCAAAAACGTCTCTGACAAAGTCGAAAAATTAAAACTGCGGAATGAGATAAACTTCATTGTATATTTTTGGACGCTCCAAAGTACTAAACTTCTTGAAATTCACCTCGCCGCGGTCCTACAAATGCCCGCGTGGCTCTCGCGCGTAAAAAGGCGACTCTTCAGAAGACAAAAAAAGTACAGAAGAAGGAATAAAACGAGTGTGTATACCCCTGGTAATAATGATCACATTAAAGATCACAAAAAATATAATTTCTCTGAACTTAATTTATATGACCAATACCATTTAAATAATATTGATGTTAGTTTTGCAGCAGAAGAAATAAGTGAATTAAATAAATAATAAAGATAGTATTTAATGTACTATATTTGAAAAATACCTAGATTGTAGCTACTTCAGGTGACTACAAACAGAGTACATTGCAAATTTCAGTAATTCTGTACTGTTTTTAGCGATTTTATATCCATTAAAAGTAGAATTAATAAATGATCTTTTCTTATATCCAGCTTTTCTAGCCATATAATGGCTTATAATTAGGATGCTTAAGTATTCTAGTTACTAGCTTGTAACAATGAGAAAAAACGTTTCATTTTTTTCTTTGTTACCTAGTTTTTAGAATACGCTTTATTAAAGTGGCTTGTTACTAGTCATAAAATGTGACACGTTTTTACCACGGACTTTTCAAAAAGAAAAAAAAAACGAATGATATGCCACTGTACACTTCTGCTTTCGTCGAAGCGACGGAAAGTGCCCTTATTTGAGGGGAGGGTTGAGAAAAGGAGGTCAGGACGCGCGAATTTTCCTGGGATCGAGAAGCGCGTCACTGAAGTGACCGACGGCGACGAAAATACGTCGTCCGGAGCCCTGGCGAATCTTCAAAGTGGATTTCTTGAGATCGCCATTGGCGCCGGACGCACTACCTCGCGGCGAAAGAAAATTCCCCAAGTTCTAGGTCGGCCGTTTACTAATGCCTCCGCGATGATATATCGACGGTTGCATTGCACGATTAATGGGCTGCTCATTTTTGCCGCTATATTCCGAACGTGCGCTTGGCGAGCGTTAATGCATGCAGATGCTTTTACTTTTACGCGCTGGATTGTCATGCCAGTTGCGCCGATACACGCTCGATAAGGCTGTGCTTCGAAGTAAAACGTGCGAGTGCAGATGTTATTTATTATGCTTTCGTCGATGTATCTTAATTTTTTTTATGTAGGTATAACGATGTTGCAAGTGCATTACATGAAACTTTGTAATGTTAACGTACAAAAGTTGGGATAATTAATTAACATACTTATATTTATCCAAAAAATCGTATCTATAATAAAATTGCGACTTTTATTTATTTCTTTATTTATTTATACTATGTCACATGAGTTAAAACACTGTAGAAATACAAACATGTAAAAGTAATATAAAATGGAAAAGCTGCAACTCATTAGCGTAAGAGCTCACATGCTTTTTGTTTATAGGATTATTTTTTGACGGTATTGCCATTTATGGAGAGTGAACAATTTTCATTTATTTTGTCGGGAGTACACATGAAATTATTAAATGAAATTAAACTAATATTATAATATGAGTAGATTATTACGAAAAAGCAGTGCAGGAAGACTGAGACATAAAAGAATAAAATATACACTCCTTCAGTAGTAACGCCCGGATCTGGTTAGACAACGGCGTTTAAATTTTCTCATTTTGCCAATCGATATTATCACTTAAAATTATTAATTCGAGAAAATAATATATTCTGATTAAAGAATTAAAAAAGAAGGAATACAAGAAACATTAGCTGCTACATCACGCGGCACTTTTCACGTCGTTCAGTAGTAACAGCCCGTTCAGGTTAGACGTCTCATTCCAATTTTATTCTCACGCTTTTTCCATTTCGACAGGCGATATTATCGCAGTAGCTTCTTAAAATCATTATTAACTACAGAAAATGATAAATTTATCTTGCTGAAGATGAAAAATGAGCAAATACATCCATCGCAAATTATATAATTGCGCAAGATTTATGCACCGCCGAAGCCGCCTTCATTGTTAAAGCATCTCGCGCATACATATACATACGGACATTAAAAATTAAAAAAAAAAAAGAATGAAAACAAACAGCCTCCTTATCGGAGATCATTAATTACACCGCGACCGCAATCGATAGTCCGCCGCCGCGGACGCGCTCGCGGCCGGAGCCTCTTATCTCCCGTCGTCCGCGCGCTTTCGCCATGTGCTCGGCGGTCCGTCACCGCTGTCGGCGTCAGCTGCGCTCCGGCGCGGGGCGAGGGGAGGGACGCACGCGGAACGCGGAAGAAAGCTGCGCGCGGGGCACACGGAGGCTCGCGGGCCCGTCGTCGCCGCGGCGCTCTTCCTCCGGTGAGCGCGGCGGACTGCTCGGACGCGCTCTCCGGCCGGCGCATTGCCAAATATGGCCGCCCGGATTATTATTAGACCCGGCCGAGTGCGAACGATGCCCGACGGAGTCGGCCCGGGAGCGAGAGGCGCCGCGCGCGGTGCCAACGAGACGCGCAGCCCGCACGGTTCCCCGTGGATCCTTTTTCTTCTGCTTCTTTTTTCCCCATTTGTTCATTTATTTATTATATTTAGTTATTTGTTTAGAAATAATTCAGTTAGAGTCCTTACGCACTCTAAAGTCTAAACTCTCTAAATCTGAAAATGTGAAATTCATTTGGAAAATGTAAATAGTGACATTTTCTATGTGAAAACTCGTTCACATTTTTAGTATGTGAACGATTTTTCACTTATTAAATGTCACTATTCACATTTTCACATTTACACAGAAGAGTAAAATTGAGTGAAAACTTGAGTAAAACGGTAATTATTTACTTTAGAAAAGAGTATTTATTATATTTATTTATTTAGTAATAACTTAATAGATTGAAGAGTTCATATGCCCTCTAAAGTCTGAAAAGTAAAATTGGGTGAAAACTTGAGTAAAACGGTAATTATTTACTTTAGAAAAGAGTATTTATTATATTTATTTATTTAGTAATAACTTAATAGATTGAAGAGTTCATATGCCCTCTAAAGTCTGAAAAGTAAAATTGGGTGAAAACTTGAGTAAAACGGTAATTATTTACTTTAGAAAAGAGTATTTATTATATTTATTTATTTAGTAATAACTTAATAGATTGAAGAGTCCATATGCACTCTAAAGTCTAAAAAGTAAAATCGGGTGAAAACTTGAGTAAAACGGTAATTATTTACTTTAGAAAAAAGTAAAACACAAGTTCTTTGAACCCGTACGTTTCAAAGAACTTGTGTTTTACGGTAAAATATAGTAATTTTATTCTTCATAAATATTGATTTTACTCTTTGGGTAAAGATTGAAACATACATTTTCTACTTTATTAAGTATATTTATGTGAAAAGCATACTTTAGAAACTGAAAACTCTATTTCACCTTCTTTAAATTAGAAAACGTAAGTCTTAATCTTCATTCAAAGAGTAAAAGCAATGAATCATTATTTATGAAGAGTACAATTCTTTTATTTTACCGCACAGCAGATAAAACATGTGTTTTACTCTTTTATACATTGTTTTTCTTAAATTTTCTCCGGATTTTACTCTTTATCTTTTAAAGAATAAGAACAAAATTTTAAATCATAAATATTCTTATAGAGTAAAGTATTTACTGTAAACTAAACTAAAAAAATACAATGTTTATATTTAATTTGAATTTATTTTAAATGATATGGATTTTGCTTAAGACTATAGATTTTTTTTATAATAAGGGGATGATCTTTTTAATAAATATTAATGTTGATATCTTGCGTGAAATTTTTAATGTTGCGCATTAATTCTTTCACGAAAAATTAATTAAAATGAATTTTGTTTATTATTATTAATAAGTAATTTGTTTGTTTATTTATTGAATCAGATAATTTACGTAGTTCATACGACAGGAGGTAAGCAATGTTACCTATACATAGACTGGCATAAAGGAAACTATTAAAACTAAAGACTTATCAAAAATAATTCGATATTTCAATTATAACATTTTATACCATATATATAATTTTTAAAGTTAATGAAAAACTCACAATAGTTTCTAAATAGTAGATACTACTTATTATCCAACAGTAATAAAGTAATAAAAAAATTCTTATTTTCTCTTTGAATAATTCACAGAATTGTAGAAGTAATTTATTTCTTGGTTTAATGAAAATGCAATTGTTTGACTTTTAGAACATATCAATTTCCCCTTGCTGATTAAATAAATAATTGGTGTCGCTACAATTCACGATGGCATAATAAAGCATTGGCGAGTACGTAGGATAAAGTGCCAATTAAAGCTGAATATTTATTCAGCTTCTTCTCGTTTGTGTGCGATATTCAATTAATAATAATATTTTAGAACGCTTCATGAATTGTCCACAGAAAATTATCTACTTGTGAATAAACACATCGTAGCATTTATTTTTTCTAAATATGTACATACGCAGTCCCTCTGAATGGAAATTCTGCACAGCATTATGTTAAATAGTTTATCAGTGATAAATTGCCTTCATTGCATTGATCCGATGACAATTCGTAGACTCCATCCGACTATCAATATTGTATGTAAGAGGGGGATATTGGTCTACTCTAACGAGAATATCGAACTTCGTATGCGTGCATACATGAGCTGTTGATTGTCAAATTGAAGTTGGATTGAGTTTCGGGAGCACGACGTGCTTCCCATCGGAGACTTTAGAGCAACGCATTTATTACCTCTCATTATTAATCGAAATTAAAGTATAAATGTATAATAAGTACAACATTTAGTACTACACGATGGATATAAATTACATGCTACTTATAATTTATTAAATTATTCAACCCGTCAAAAAATCTAATCGAGCATGACCAACGAACTGTAAAATGATCCGTTCGCGTAAATGATGAAAAATCCCGTAAAATTCGTCAACGCTGAAAATGAAAGAAGTATCGGACCAGCGTCAAATCATATTTGTCGCGGACGCAACGACGCGCGAAATGAACTCCAAAAATACGCGAGCAGATCGATCCACCGTGGGGGAACGGATCGAGGGTCCGCGTTCGCGCGCACACCCTGCGAGGCGCTAATCGCCAGCGAGAGGCGGGTTGGCGCGTTCTTTCGCGAGCCGCAGGCCGCGTTTTAACGCCAATTAGGCGGTAATTAATTGATCGCCCAGACAACTAACGAGGTTATTAGGGTCAGCACGAAACAAGAGTGAACGAGGGAAGGGGATTGGCAGATGGCTCTGGCCTCTGCGCGGACGTCAGGCCGAATTATCGCGCGAAAGGTCGTGACTGTACCGTTTGTCGGAGCTTTGCGAGTGCGAAGCGCGGCTGCAGTACTGCAAGCTCCAGCGACCACTTTTCACTTTTTGCCGTTAGAAATTGAAATATTTTAATTTTTTTGGCAACTTATTTGAAGCGCGACTACACTTACTAAAAATCTATGAGACTAAAGTCCGGATCGTGTTTTTTTTTTAATTTTAGGAATTATTTTCTTATACATCTATTATTTTCTATATTAAATATGAAGAACCTACTCTCTAAATTTACGTCTAGTTACGTGAACGACTTATCACATAGAATATGTATATTATTCACTTATTCCGTGTGAATTTCACGTATTCATTTTTAGAGGGTAGAGTATTATTCTAATACTAAAAATTTTCGAAACAGTAGGCCCCTAAACTTATTTTTTAGCAACAAGCAAAAAGCCGCTCCTAAAATTATTTTTTGCTAAAACTTTAAATTTCATTATTTATAATTACAACTCTGCACTTCTAAGATCTACAGAATCAACCAAAAAAAAAATAGAAGTATAGGTAAAGACCAACAATTTTATTGGTTCAAATGCCACACCAGTAGAAAATGTTCATGTAGAATTCATGTGAATCCATGTGTAATCCTTATGAATCCATGTGGAATCTATGTGGATTTATGTAGAATCTATTGAGGATCAATGTGGAATCCATGTCTATCCACGTGGTATTTACAATTGAGTCTCGCCCAATAATTATATTGAATATGAGTATTCAATATAACGTTATGTACAATAACTTACACTGAAAAAAAATTTGTTAATTTCAAGGAAATGATTTTCTTCAATAGTATTGATTAAATATTTCTTTGAATCAAGTAATAATTTCATTAAAACTAAATGAATTTATTTGTTTTTAAATAAATTTAGTAGCTTCAAAAAAATAATTTTTTGAGTCAATAAAATATTTAATAAGTACTATTGAAGTAAATCATTTCATTAAAAGTAACAAATTTTTTTTCAGTGTACTTATTCATATTCAATCGCATATAACTTTTGAACCAGTATAGTTTTTTTTTCCAATGAAACAAGTCTTAAACTGTTCACCTTACCTCTAATTTTATTTACTTTGTTGATGGATTCTGTAGACTTCAGGGGTGCAGATTTATAGTTAAATAATAAAGTTTGAAGTTTTGGCAAAAAATAACTTTAGGGACATGTACTGTCTCGAAAATTTTGCGCCTTAAACCTTAATACTCTAGGTCTCATCATATTTTAATATAAGAAAACAGTCCCCTAAAATTTCAAAAAAATCCGCAATCTGGAAGTTTGCATAATCACCAAATGAGACAATCGAAGAACGGCTCGAAAGCATTGGAAAATTTTAAAGGAAAATCCTTGTAATTTTGGCACAAATTCACTTGTAAAAAGTTACAAAGTTAATCTCGTCGCAGTTGCGTGCGGATCTAAAGAAAAATTGAGTTAGCGTAGAAAAAAAAAAATTATCTTCATAATTCGCGCGTGCATTTTGCAAGCGACGCGTCGGTCGCTCTGTCCCGTTCGGTGTGGGCGGACGCGCGTGCCCGTTTGCGCAAGCAGTCGCCGCTGCTTACCTCTCGGTAAAAAGGAGGCGCACCTGACCGTGGGACGTCGTCGGCGCGCGGGTCTCCAGTTCGCGTTGCGCGTGGCCTTCATAACGCGAAGAGCGAACCGATGCTCAACGGGTCGTTGATTCTATCGCGTTTTTCTTCACAAGTATACTGCAGTTTTTTTTCTCTTCGATTATTTTTTTCATTTCTCTCTGCTATTTGTCATTGACGATGATCTGCATCGCACGTTAGTGGTACTAGTAGTTCATCATGGATTGTTTATGTGAAACGATGAGAATTTTCTTAATTGGCAATTGGTAGATATTTGGATTTGAATATTTAAAATTTACGGAGGAAAAATTGAATTTTATTATTATACAGTCGGTTGAATTGAGCTTACGAAATAACTTCAATCTGCATAATTTCATTGTCTTTATGACGTTTATTATTCAAACGGTAAGACAACGTGGAAAAAATCCTGACTGATATTACTCAATTTGAATGTACAATGATTTTTTTTTTTAAGTAAAAAGAATTATTTTCAAAATGAACCTCCTACGCCTTAAAATTCTAATTTACCGTGTTTTTACAAGTTAAACCATAAAAAAAAGTCCGTGACATTTTTGACGGCTGAATTATGAAGCGCGTAAACAAATATAAATCATTCCTCCGCTCCGCTATTTTTTCCCGCTTCAGCGATCAATCATCGACTGGAAAAATATCAAAGTTCGGTCCTTCCTGCCTATTAGCCGAAAAAATGTCCGGGTTTTGTATATATTTTTTTCGATATTTATTTTGATACGCTGAACGACAACGCCACCGGTATCGCGGCTCCGAAACGTGGGTAGAATTAAGGAAGGAGAAGTTCGCATGAATTAACGTGCCCACGTTCTTATAGCGCGCGAGACTCGAGATGTCATTGGCTCGGAAAGCGCCGACTAAAAATGGCAACGTCATAAATTCTAACGCGTGGCCTATTACTTATGGATAAGAAAACGTATAGAAGATACTTCGGTTTCTGCGAGAGTCTGTTTTGATTTTTACAAAGCTCTTTTTTTTTTGAGCTCTTGTTAAGAAAAATCTCATACTCATTCTTATACACTCTTTGAGATTATTAACTGCTTTGATTGAGCCCAGGATCATCGAGGAATAATATTTTTGTTGATATTCTCATCAATAATATTTAATTTGATTTTCAGATCTTTACACCGAAAAAAAAGTAGATCTTACTGTTTCGCAATAGTATACTAGGAAAAAGTAAAATCTGATTTGCAAAATCAGTAAAATTAACATTTCTTACACTAAGAATAGCAGTTTATTAATTGAAAAGTTAAAATCACTTTAAAGAAAAGTAGAACCTCCTTTTTCTTAAAATATAGAATCTATTTTGAAAAAAAAGGAGAATTTCCTTTTTGAAACAAAAAAAAAAACAGATTCTCCTTATTATGACCGATATTATTATTTCTATAAATAAAAATAAAAAGTTTTAAAAATAAAAAAATTGCTTTCTGATAAAAATAAAAAATAATAGAATTATTTTAATTAAAATTAAATTTTAAAATACTTTAACTTATTAGCAGAAACATATTTTTCGAAAAATAGAATCTCCTTTCGTAAAAGAAAATGAAACTGTTTTCCAAAAAAGATACTGCCTATTTTTGTCAAACAATTTTAACTTTATCAATTGTGAAGTAAATCTTACTCTACAGAAAAATAGATGTGGTAGTTCTGCAAAGCAGATCCTACTGAAAATTCGAAAAGATAAATTAATTTCCAATTTAACAGTGAGATCTACTGAGTAAAAAGAAGAAGTTACTTACTAGTTTCCGGTGTTATTTTGACGTATTAACTTACATAAAACTACTTGTACCACTAAATATTCCTATGTAATCGAAAATTTTAATCAGTTGAAAAATTAAATCAGTTGGAACACGGGTTGGCATCGCTAATATAATTAACGAAAAAAAGAACATCCCATTAAAAGCACTTAACAAACATTTACAAATCAATAAGTATCGCAACTCCAGAAAATTTCTTAATTAAATAAATCAACCCTACAACAACCGCGCGCTCCTCAATACATAAAAAAGCAGGAATCAAAGCAAACTTTCGAAAGAAGCAAACTCTCGATCGTTAAAAAAAAAAAAAAAGAAGGAGGGCCCGGGTTACACGGCGCCTATTTAACATATATTAAAGAGCCGCACGGTCTTCGTCTTGGCGAAATGTTATTTTTAAACTTAATTGCTCGATCGGCCAATTGAACGCGAGATCGCTCAAGGCGGCTTCTCGTCGTGCAGCCTCATCGCGCGGCGCGCTCGCTTTTACGCCGGCGAGCGATCGCGAAATAATTGGACACCGCGAGGAATGTAGGTTAAAGCGCTCGCTCGCGCGACTTTCGATATCGTCTCCTTCGCGGCGGTGCATGGCTTTCGGCCTCTTGGCGGTTTCCCCGCGCCGATGATGTGCGCGACCGCCTCGACGGGAAATTTATGTGTGCAGGGGTATTAGCACGGTGGGGCTACTCCTCTAAATGGGTTGCTATAAGATCGGAGGCTGAATTTAATTAGGGAGATTCGTGCGTTTTAGCGGATTTCAGCGGGGATCCGTATTACGGCGAATTAAAACTTTGACCCGATGGAATGAGTGTATCCTTTTTAGTAATGAATCGCGGGATATTAAAATTTTATGTTAATTTCAAGTTTGTAGCTTTTACTGGATCATTAATTATTGGCGGTGATAAAACTGGATTTGAACTGGGGTAATAAAATAGTAAAACGATTACAAATTCTGACTTCTGTGGAGATTATGTTTATTTAGAATGTTATCTTTCCAAAATTCGTTTCATACATAATCGTAATTAAATGAATGTGTCAACGTTTTTTAGTTCGCGTTTCTAAGAATCAATTTGTAATTTCGTATAATCGTATTTTAGCAATCGAATTTTCGTATATATACACGAAAAATTAAGGGGGCCAACCTGGATTAAATTAAAAAAAATACACTTTCTAGTATAATCGCTATAAAAATTTTATTTTGGTTATCTGGAACTTTGTACACTTTAAGTACACACATAATTTAAGCTATTTAGATATTATTAGGACCCAAACAGTGTTTTTTATCTATATTATTATTTCATTAAAATTTTTATTTATTTGTCCACTTGCCATATAGCTTTTTTCCAGTACAATGACTTAAATGTCACCAGACCAGGCTTAAATGACTCTTCATAACTTGCACCTCAGATGTAACGGATAATTTTTCTGAAAAAATAAGAACAAAAATTATCGTAGACATTTACATATTAGGCAATTACTAATATTTTGCACATAAAAGATCTTTTACTGTACATGTATTCTTCAGAATCATTTATTTGTAAATATTGTAATCTGCAATAAAATATATTATTATTAATTTAAAACTACACAGAGAAAATGATTAGCTGAAATAGTAAATAAACTTTGTTTAAAAAGTTAAGTACAATCGTAGTTATATAAAATTTACTCACGCAGTAAGTTATATTGAATTAAGCAATATTTATTTAATTGATTAAGCAAAGAAGATATAAAGCGATAAATAATTTTTGCTTAAATATTTAAGCAAATTTTACTTAAGTAATTAATATTTTTTACTGCTAAACTTAAGTAAAATGTACACTAATTTTTTTCCGTCTAATAAAAATTCTGCGGGGGAAGATTTGCCTGTACAAATCCTTAAAAAAAAGTCTACAAATCATGGTAGATTCACTGGCGGGGACACAGCGCCGAGTCACTCCGTTAATTAACGTACTCCGGCGTCGCGGCGCGACAGGATAATGCCCAGCTGATGTTATCTTCGATCGCCGGCATACCTCGCCGGCTATTTTCACACGGGCGCCCGCTCGAAATCTTCTCCTGAGTGCGCCGCCACTCGAAAACCGTTCGAGCACTAAATTTCGCCAAGGAGGACAATGCGTTTGGTTTCGATTTGGATGCGGGCGAAGACGGGGCGCTATTCATTGTTCACGAGTGGGTTTCACTTCCTACGATAATTTAACATTGCGGAGAAAATTTATGCTATTCAAGAGGTCTTACACCTAAAAATTTCATAAAGATTATTAAAACTCATATCTGAGAATGTTACGCTGAAAACACGCTTCCTCCAGGCGGAAGCAAAAATTTGGTAATTATTTCAGTAAATATATTTACTTCAATATTATTTGTTAAAGATTTCTCCGAATCGGCTAAATATTTCTTTAAAACTAAATTAATACTTACAGTAGTTTCGAAAAAATAATTACTTCATTCGAAGAAATATTTGACAAGTATTAAGGAAGTAAATATTTATTTGAAATTACTAAATTGGAATGAGAATCTTGTGAAGTTTTTAATTTATTTCTGAGAAAACTCATTATTTATATGGACTCAACAAGGTGTTACTTATATAGGTGGTCTTAATTTTGCTTAAAGTTACAAAGAAATTCCAGAGCAAATAATTTCAATTTTTCTGACTAATAATATAAAAATAATTTTAAAACTGCTTTCTGAAAAACATGAAATTTTAATGAGTGGCGTAATATGCAGACTCAATGGGTACATCAATTGTCGTGGAATTTAGCTTATAAATTGTTGGTATTTTATTCGGTTTCCGTATGAAGAATTGTACGAATTAAAATTTCTTATCCATATTATAATGATTTTATTTTAAAAACTATAAAAGAGTTGACTAATGATTAATTCTGAAGATACAATTATAAGATCTGTACTAATACAATTATATGATAACATTTTTAACTTCTTTCAACACTTAACAGCTCTAAAGCCACATGAAATACCAACACTTTAAGCTAAACTCCATGACAATTGATGCACCAATTCAAGTCTGCAAGTTACTCCAGTCGAAAATTTTGAAAAGTAACATTATTCAAGATGAAATGAGTTTAAAGACTCTTACCTTTGCTCATTCTATCAAGTATTTCATAGATTTAAATAATGTTAAATACAACTTGTATGATCTGTTACGAACTTTCAGAATCAACTGATATTTTATAAAAAAAAAATTCCTAGGTGTATGACCCCCTTAACAACAGCTTGCCTCATTTATACGATTTAGTTTTCAAAACAAAGAGCAATGTATGCGCAATTGATAAACATATATCGATAAACCGTCTTATTCTGGTACATCATCATTCCGCATTCTAGACATCATCAATAAATAACCGCTGATAAGCCATCCGCGCTTCCGTCTTGCCTCTTGTCACTCAAAGGGTCGCGAGCCCGTCAATAAAGGATTATACTTTAACGTTTAATCGAGTCACCCTCGCCCGATACAAATCAACAGGTAAATAAATCGGGCGTCTTATATAAAATGCCAGTGCGAATATCGATCATTGAAAGTTTCGCCTTTGACCCATTAATAAGTCAGCGGGGTTCGCGCAACGCCGTAAAAATAGACTTCAAGAGCGCGCGCCGCGCAGCTCCTCTCCCCCGTCAAAGGCGAAAACTCGCGGGATTATTTACGCGACGCGAGGGCCGCAACGAAACGGACCGACGGCAGGTTTACCCGAGCAGCCTATATACACGAGAAGCTTGCAGCCCGCGAGGAGGTGACGCCGGCGCTGCGCTTCCGGCAGTTTGTGTCTTCTCTTCTCTTTCTTTTTTACTTTGCATCTATATTTAACGCGATCCACGCGCGTTGACTTTTCTCTTGCTCTTCTTCTTTTCTTTTTTCAAAACGTGAGATTGGATTTTATCTTTCTTTTGATCGTAATGCCGGGTGACAACAATAGAAGAATGGTTATTGTATGAATCCGACTGAGCGACAAATTACACGATGAATACAAAATTCTTTCACTTCTTTTTTTTTAACTGAATGTATGAACACTTTTTTCGGAAAACTGGTCCCATTCTTGCACGCTACATGAATAGTAAAATTAACATTACAAGTTAAATCCCTACCGTTTGTTCTACTTAAAAGTAAAATATCAGTCTAGTTCACTCCATAAAGGGAGTTAATTTCACTATAACGTTAGAGAGAAGATTTGACTCCAATAGAGTTAATTTTCACTCTATTTCACTTCAGCTGTTTTAACGCGCGAGGAGACACTTTAATCGTCAAGCTTACTGGATAAAAAGAAGCTCAACGTAGCATATTTACTAGGAGACTATATAAGACTTCAGGGTGTCGGATTTTGTTTTCATACACTTTAAAGAAAATTTCCTAAGGGAGAATTTCCTATTTCCTTTAGGAGTTTATCCTTTTTTCAGGGAGAAACTCCTAATTTATGCACGGAGAGAAAAGTTCTAGTAAAAATTACTATGCTATTTTATAATGCAGAGACAGATTCGACAAATAAAAATTTTTACGAGAAAGTATAGAAAAATTTGTTAGATTTATAGTAATTTTTGCTGAACTTATGATAAATTTTATTATACTGTTTAGTAAAATGTTTTATGTTTGAGTCTGTCCTTGCGTTACTCAATGGTATAGTAATTTTTACAAGAACTTTTCTTTCCGTATGAAAAAAGAGAATTTCCTGTAAGTATTTAGAAAAATCTCCTTTTTTAATCTATATTATCCTCCTTTTTCAGTGTATTAGTTAGTGATTACTGAAAGGATTTCCATCAATTATATAATGAACTTTAACTAATTTAATTCGATAATTAATTCTAGCTCTGCAAAATAAGGCAGTGGCTATGTAAATTTCTAATTCCGCTCGTAAAAATTTTCATAAATTTATCTCCAATCGCACAAAGAAATATGCAAGTTGGTATAGCATCGGTGAGCGTGTCGGCCTACTTTTTTCCGCGTTTTTTCCTCCTTTATATACGGAACGGCTTTCTCGCTCTAACGTTGGCCGGCGCGCATCGCGCGGCTGCGGGAAAAGTGTCGAGTGGCCCGCGATTATCCGCGTGAACCTCGCAACTTCATATAGGTGTACATCATAATGGGTTGCAGGCATCGACGCCCGGGGCTGCTCGTTGCGCTGCCTCCTCACATCCGCCGCCGCGTCCCGATCAAAGGGGCCTGCCGCAGTGGCGGTCACGCACCCGGGCGCAGCGATTTTCTTCCTGGGGATTTGTAAAACTCCGCCGGTGAAAGTTTCCTCGAGCGGCCGTAAATTTACGTAAGGGCGTAAAGTCCGCTTTGATACTACTCGCGTACGCGCGGCGTCGTTAAGCTAAAAAAAAAAACGTTTAAATTATAGCGCGCGAATCGCGTCACCTGCGCCGATAAATCAGCCGTTATGGAATATGGAAATTAATTTTTCCTCTTTTTCCTTAAGGTAGTAGCGTATAAGACTTTTTATTTTTATTTGTTTGCCGCGGAGCTGCACGATTAATCGCTGGCGATATTTTTCGCGTTACGGGTGGCTTTGGTGCTGAATTTATGCTCCCGATGACGAGAGATAGTCATGACGCCGAGTGAGTGCGCGCATCAGATTCGCTCGGCCGTTATCCTTTTGCACCGCGGCCTAAATATCAGCGAGTCGCTCGTATAATTTTAACGTCTTTCGGCGTCCGTGGGATTCATTAAAAGTCCAACGCGCCGCAGCCGCCTCTATTTTCGGCAGTTTTAACGCGGCGCTTAACACCGCGCATTGAAATATTCATGAGCACTCTCATTTGCCAGCGTATTTTCCGAAACATGGTTTCCCCTTTAAGCCCTCTCCAGTGTCCAAAAAGTAAAAAGAAAAAAAAAACTCGTTCTTTCGAACTCCAGCGTATAAATATGCGCATTGACACGTGCCTTCCTTTATTTTTACAGGTGACTCGCAGAAAACTTCCCGGGCAATAACATCCACGTAAGTCCGACTAGGCATGCATTGTTCTCTCCCGATTTGCAAATGAATCCGTTAAACACCCGCCGCTACCTACATAACCGAGTTTCGCAAATCCACTTGGAAGAACAAGACACTCGGGGAGGAATCCCGCCATTGGCGAAAACCGATACTCTCGTAACGGATTCGAGCGCACGCGCTCTCCCTCGTGCTCCGGCGACGCTCTTCTCTCATAATGCCTCCGCCTGTACTCTTATGGCGCAAAGTGGAGCGAAAAAGACACGAAGATGCGCGCCTGCGTGCAAGCGCCGCGATTTTTTTCTTTTGCCCCGAGTTACGAAGTAGTCTCCAGACGCTGTGGTGTAATCGCATTAGGGGATTACAGTATCGGCACGCGGAAGTTTCGCTGGCAGGAGGCGGTATTTTGCGGTCGTTAAGGAACGCGCGGAATGCTTATACCTGCGAGTACGGTGCATTTCTGAAGGGACGAGGTTTTAAGGGCGAATGACATCTGATTTAGATAAAATTGGGACAATTGCATTTTTGAGATCGTGGCACCGAAGATTAAGACTACAAGTTTTTACGGCTTCTGTTGTTGCAAAGAGAAGTCCATTAGCAGAGAAGATAAAGCCTTAAGGCGTTACCCGGATATAAACTTCGCTACAGCATAAATAAACAAGTGATTTATTTCGTTTCGCTGAATAAAATAATTAAAATGAAATTCTCGTGCAGGGCGTTGAAATGTATTGCCTGAACATTGATGAATTATCAATAATACTCGTAAAATGGTTTAACGCTTAAAAACAAGAAAAAGGTAACTAAGGCTCGTTAATTAAATTGAATTTGAGAAAAGTTTTCTAAAACACTTACGGCTTGATTAAGTAACGTCGTCATTGAAATCTTTCCGCGTGAATATATTATTCCGGTTAAGGGAAAGTTGGCTCAGTCTCTGAGCCTAATTTCCATTAATAATTAAGTGTAGCTACTCTCGTGATTGAGTCGAAAACATTATCGCAGAAGTGTTCCCAAGCCAAACAGATATTTGGAAAGCGAGGAACTTTATCTATAACGCAGTCGCTACATACCGACCATCGAGGAAATAAATATTCCGTAAAACGAACCGTTTTGATTTTCATTACGTAAGACGCATTCAAAGTCCCTCTAGAAAATAAAAAAATAAAAGAAGAAAAACGAGATAAGTATACGTGAATAAACATAAGAAACCGACGGATAAAAGTGAAGATCAGCGGCAATAAATATTATACTACCTGCTCCAATCAAAATAAGGTTAATAGTAAAACGAAACCAGTCCAGTTAGAACGTACCCTTGAACTCGTCCGGCAAACTCGAGCAGTCGAAGATGCACGTGTTAATCGCGCGCCGCCGAGCAGAAAAAAAAGGCCGGCACTTGTCGCGCAGATAAGTACGCGTATAATATATGCCTACAGCCGCGCGTGCGCGTCTCCCGTCGACAGAGGCACTATCCTTAATGAACCGACGACTCGTTCTGCTGGAAGGAAGTAGCAAGAAAAAAGGAAAAAAACGAAGAGACAAAAGCGGAAGTTGCGAGAAAATTGTCGTTGCTCTCCGCGCCGGTCGAAAAATGGGACACTCGCGGGCGGGCACGTACGCGGACGCCGGGTGTCTATTGTTAGCGGGCGTCGTCCGCAAGGAAGGGTGGACGACTGCCAAGGGATCTGCGAAACAATGCGCGCCTCGACTGATAAGACTCGGCGCGCGCTTCCGCCTCATCTTCGGCAACGCCTTCGTTTTTCGCTCAGCGCTCTTTGTCCGCCGGCGAGATGCTAAGGTGCCCCCCTTTTTTTTTTCGGGGACGCTTTTGTCTCTCGCCGCTGATTTTATCGGGGCTTTCCGTTTCTGCGCGGCGTAATTAATCGACGGTTTTGTTTGCAGAGTCGCAGCTTCGATGGGGGAATATTAATTACGGCGCGTTCGGGTGACGCGCGCGGCTGTATCGGTGCGCGTGTATATATAGGCGATGCGATCGATTACTTTTTCTATTATTTTTATAAATAGTTTCTTTTTTACGGAACTTTTTTTTTATAGGCTTTATCTTGTGAGTGTGCCTTTTTGTGTTTTATTAGGTCCGATAAAATAATACGTTTTAAAACAATTTAAAAAGTTACAATATTAATGGAGTATTATTATAATCTTTTCCGCATATTTCACTTATTATCTTGTGCATTTTCTTCTTGTAGTTGTTTATTATGAGTTCTAACGGATTTTTATTAGTAAAGAGAACTATACAAATTTCTAAATATTATATATAATTTTTATAGAAAATTATTATAACTGACAATAAAACAAATTACACCGATTTCTAGCTCTTCACTTCGATGCATGTTCATTATCATTCAATAATCGTTAGTAGGCTGCAAAAAAAAAAAACTCGTCCCTCCAAAACGAGGCTAAATATAGTCAAAACAGGATATCGTTACCGTGTATGAAAAAAAGTCCATTAACTAAAAGAGGCGTGCGGTCGACGGAAATTATCCAAAGTCGACTCGCTTTATTCAGAGCGCTGTTGAATTCTTGAACGATTCCCCACTTCTTTGTCACGACGCATTAAAAACGATAATGACTTTTCCTTCTACGTCCCTCTTAACTTCTCTCACTATTTTTTTTTTTAATTAAATTCTCTAAAATCGTGTTTTTTTATTTTTAAACTTATCGCATATTCATAAAGAGCGATTTCTTACTAACATCTTTTTTTTTAATTTTCTACGCTGAAAAATAATTTGTTAATTTTAAGGAAATGATTTACTTCAATAGTAATATGAAATATTTCTTTGAATCAAATAATGATTTCGTTAAAATTAAATGAATTTATTTGTTTCTAAATAGAATTAGTAATTTCAAAAAATTTTGTTTTACTCGATAAAATATTCAATAAGTACTATTGAAATAAATGTTCGCTTAAAATTAACAAATTTTTCGCTCAGTGTATGATCGAAATAAACAAAAATTTCAGAATCCTCATACACACGGAGAGAAAAGTTTAGTAAAAATTACTATACTATTTGCTAATGGAGGGACAGACTCGATTAATAAAAAAATTTACTAAAAAGTATCGTAAAATTTGCTAGACTTACCGTAAATTTTGCTACAAGTCTAGCATGTTTTACCATACTTTCTATTAAAATTTTTTATTTGTCGAGTCTGTCCCTCCATTAGCAAATAGTATAGTAATTTTTACTAAACTTTTCTCTCCGTGCACCTTCTTTATTTTTCTTCTTTTGCGCGGTTTATGCTGCAGGTCACGCGGTTTCTCCTGTGCACGTGGAACGTCGAAAATTGGCTCACACTCACGAGTATATATAAGTCGAGTACAATGGCCCGCGGTGTTGTGCATAGCGCATTATACGTATAGCACGCTCATTACTTACTTACGACGGAGCTCCTTTTTTCCCTCGCCTTTGCGGCGCGGGAAACGCTTTAATCGGGTCAATAGTGAGCATCAATCATTTCGCGCGACTGGTCTTCGATTATCGCGCCCGTAACGTTCGTTAGCGCTTCTACAATAGGCGTACAAGTCCTCCCGATTCATTTTCGCTTGATTCACCCGCTCACACGCAGTCCGCGCTGTATTCTCTCCTCTACTTTTTTCTTTCGTCTTTTCTATACTGACGTGTAGATAAGCACACGAGCCGATCGTTAGAGACTTATTACACCTGGAAGAAGGTACTTTTTCATGCCTTTTCAAACCTTTTCTGTTCTCACCTACTCCACGTGTATAATACGCATTCGAAGATGGATAACGATACGTCGGAAGCCCCGCAATCACGTCCCGGAATCCCCTTCGCAGAGGATAAATTAAATTTATACTTCGTCCGACGGTCATCTGTCTTTGCCGACGCGCGGAAAACTTGATGACCCCGTGTTGGCAACTTTACCCGGGACGTAGCCGTTCAAAGTTCCCGCGGAAGTTTCTGCTGCGTTATAAGGTCCGATCCCGGGATTAAATCGGCCGCCGCGTCAATCTCTTGGTCGGCGGTTAATGGCAAGTTATAAAGGCCGTGGCGCACGTGTTGCTCACTAATTCTCCTTAAAGCCCAGGCGTGGGCGTGGATACGAGTTTTCTTCGCCCACAGTTAATAATGATTAAGATAGGAGGGGGGGAGGCGCTTCCAAACGAGGACTCGGCATGGAAATTTCGGAATTGCATAGTTTTGTGGATTTTTTTTCATTTCGGGCGAGAGAAGTTATCGGTTTACTCGGGTGAGCGGGTGGGAGTAAATTATACGCCTATTGGGCGCTTGCGTAAAATACTCGTGGACGTGACGACTGCTTGGACTGTAATGGAGGGTGCGATGTGGCCTTTTTATACTCGAACGCCGCTTGTTTTCATCGAGCGTTAACTTCATCGTTGTAAAGCATAAGGTATTCGTACGGTTCGATGAGGTAAATTTTCATTTTATTCGAGGAAAAGCGTATAAGAGAGTTTGTCTGCCTTCTTTTTTTTACAGTTTTATTATTGTGAATGTATAAGAAATTAGTGGGATAAATAGAAATGAACGTTGGATTCTTTGCAGTCGGATTGTTATTTCGAAGATAAATTTTTTGTAAGTATAGCCTTATCTGGAAATGTTTATTGTACGTTGATGTTTATATCCATAATTTATCGGATAACGTTACGCGCACTTTCTATCGCATCGCGCGAAACTTTTTATCCCACTGCTTTTTTTTTCAGTTCCGTGAAATTTCTTCCGTTTGTAATTTACGCTGATAAAACGAGAAGAGAAGAGAAGCCTGCCGTGGTATTAAAAAATAAAAGATCTTAGAAATTCAACTCTACGATTTACTTAACGTCCTATCATTTCCCTCGACGTTTTCTCGCGCGGCCTAAATATATTCAACGCGTTCGATAGCAATTCGACCATTAAAATTCTACACTTTTATCGCAGGCAATATCTCCAGTAGCGGTGGGGCAGATTCTGGATAACGTATAAAATTGCACGCTTATTAGATTAAATTTTCCTATTAAAACGGCGAATAAGGCCGCGCGAGATCCCCTCGCGATATATATAGCACACTCCCGGGCCGAAGCGCACATGTTCCGCTATCTCCCGAGAAAATAATCGTTTCCAGTGTTTAACGATAAATTCCAATTTAATAAACCCACTCGCAGGCGGGACACGCTCAAATCCGCGAGATGGGGAGTGATCGCGAGAAATCAGATCCCAGCGCGAATTCTCAGAAGTCTGGAGCGTGCAGTTTACGAGGTGTTCGCGCGTCTGGCATCGGAAAAAAGGGATAGAAGGGAAAAAAAAACGCTCGGTGTCGATATAATACGTAACGTCGGAGTACGGAGACACTTCTTTCCCACGGCGATTTGCCCTCGAACGATCGGGTTAAAGTTCAAGCTCCTTTTCGCGCTACGACGCGCTCGCACCTTCGTATATGTACAGGCGCACGTAAGCATGTATGTAGATGCAGGTATATACCTGCTGCGGCGCGCGCTCGATTCGTAAATATGAATTCCCCGGCGCGCGAGAAGTCGTAAAGTTCGACGCCGGCGAGAGTCGTTTCGCGGGGCTCGGCGCGTACTTATCCGCTCGTATAATCCATTGACTGCGGGGAGAATTCGCTCGGCGCGAGGCTATTGATGTCTGTCTGTTTCTTTGACTCGAGGCGTGCGAGTGTGCTCAGTGCGTTTGGAAATTTTTCATTTTTCTCACGCGCCCCAATTCGCTTCATTTTGATAGGTGGTGCTTCGTTTTTTTTATTGACGGCACATTGTCCGCGGCGCACTGCGTGCGGTAGTAAATTTCTTGTTGCGACTATTTATTAAGATATTTTTCTCGAGAGCCATTGAGAAAATTGCAGACAGCTTATATTGATCTTTACGTTTTTTTTCTTTGTAATCGAATTGTATCTGCCAACTGCGTTTTTATGGTAATATTGAACATAAGTAATTGGAGTATATAATTGTACCGTATTGTTTGAGGTTTAAACATTTTTTGAGCTTGCTGAATATTAATGCGTATTTCGGAGTCGGCTGTGCACCAACACTTAGCCGACACACGTATGTGTATTATTTACATACACGGGATTCGACAAACCACGTTTAAGTATTTGTAATCGTTAGATTTAGTCAAGGAGAGTACGCGCTCCCCGATCGGCATCGGGAATATCTTGAAGAATTCTTAATGAATGTTTCTTTCCGCTCTCTATATCTGAAAACGTGAAATTCACTTGGAAAATGTGAATAGTGACAAATTTTATGTGAAAAAATCGTTCACATATGTTTAAGATTTTTTAGGCTTTTCACTTCTTAAATGTAACTTTTCACATTTTCCAAGTGAATTTCACATTTTCAGATTTACATGGTAGTAGTTGTTTTACAATAATTTATTTTTAATGATGGCTTTATGTGTCAACTTATATGTTCGCCTGTAAAACATTCGAAAGGAGCTTTTTATTTGAAATTTGAATTTTCGCTTGCGCGGAAATACATTTAGAAAGAAATCATAAAGAATTCTTAAGAGGGTACAGCATCTTTAAATTGCAAAATAAAGAAACAACTTTTTCAATAATTCTACATATATTCAAATAAGTAACATTTCTTCTAGTGGTTACAGACATGTCTACCTTTAATTTAAAAAATATAAAACCTCTCTACATGTCTATATAGTTGCTAGTTATTAATTGGAGTCTCGTCGAATACATAATTCACTGTCTGTAACATTTGAAGTTCACCGATGGAACAAATAATAAGCTCAACTTAAAGGATATTGTTTAAAAGTACGTTGTTTTTGCTATTAACGGAAGGATTTGATTTTGAATATGTAACAAATTACTAATTGATTAATTAATTTTTTATTAATTTCAACGTAATTAAGTTGTAACTTCTTTTTCTACATGTTCAAAATCAAATCCTTCAGTTCATAGCAGAATCAACATACTATAAAACAATATACTCCTAATTGAGATTTTTTTTTTCATTGGTGAACTTCAAATGTGACGGACGATAATTGTGATAAAATAATACTTCGCTTATGATTTATTCCACTTTATATTTCAGAATTCTGTTCGTATAGAATACTTAACGAATTCTTTTACCATAAGAAAAAAATGTTTAAAAAAATGAAATATTCCATTTGCATCATTGTGGATTATTTGTAAATCCTTTTATTTTCGAATTAAAATATCCGTTTTGCTAACGGATAATGCCATTATAGATTCATAAAAATTTGTTCATTAAAATTACTCTATGAATAGTTTTTAAAAATCAATAACGGTACTCAGGCCGAAGCCGGACTGCCGCACTGTTTCTCGTGATTTCTTCTTGTAATCCAGGGACTAATCGTCCGTTCAAATTCATTTTTGCTCCTTGTAAAAGATCTAAATCAAAAAAGATTATCATAGAACAATAAGTTATTTTATATTTTTAACAAAATTTCACCCCATTCCCATGAATCTAAATACCGAAAATTCCGTTATATACCTTCACGAGCATGCATATATAGCAGCTCCATAAAAAAAAAAAGAAATCACCGATCATTAAAAAAAAAAAAGCAACAACCCTTTTTCACTAAAGCACCTCTCATTTTCGCGTACACAAGTATCAACGAAACGAGCCTGCTCAACCTTATACAGTTACATCATTATATCCCTCAGCTTCCGCGGCGCATCCCACAAGGCGCCTCCTCTTCCCCCAGCCTCTCTCTCTCTCTCTCTTTCTCGAGCAGCGGCACACACAAAAAAAGTATGAGAAAAATCCGAAGAAAATCGCTTCGCCTGCGCTAAATCAGCGCCGATGCGACCTCGTCGCCCGCGTAAAAATGATTCCTATAGGAAATATGTTGGCAATATATTGGTATGTTCTAGTACCAATATATTGACCATGTATTGATCATACAATGGTCAATATGTTGGATTTATAGTATTAAAGGACCATATCCAATATATTGCCAACATTATTAGCGATATATCGCTAATATATGAACGATACGATGGAAAATTTAAAAAAAAAAAAATTGATAAAAGAAAAAATGTGTACTTCCACTTGCATTCGAACCGACGAACTTCTGCTTGCTATAGGCTACTGCTTAGACAACTGAACTATTTAATTGTTTTTGTCAAGTGACTAAATTTCAAATCTTCTCTTAAAATAGTGATGACCGGATGTTGTGAAACCTCGAAAACGTGAACTTGATTGGTTCGTACGTATATAAACAGTAAAGAAAGGAACTTGATAGAGCTCAATTTTGCTTGTATCTTAAAAAATTAATTGTACATTAAACAATTTAATGAAATAAGTAATGTTATTAACTAAATTTATTGAAAAATTAAATATCGCTGCGATATTATTTTAACTAAAAAATCAGAATGAATTATTTAGAATTGGTTAGGAAAAACAGTGTAAAGAGAACATATATACTAGTATAACAAAATTTGAAGGTTAGGTCTAATAATTCTAATGTTTTAACCTAAATCTAATTTTTTAACAAAAACAATTAAATATTTCAATTGTCTAAACGATAGTCTAGCAAGCAGAAGTCCGTGCGGTATAAAAGTACACATTTTTTCTTTTATGAATTTTTTTTTTAAATTTTCAATCCTATTGTTGATATATTAGCGATATATCGCTATAATCGTATCATTTAAAACATGTATGTTGGTAATAACGTTGGCAATGTATTGAATATGGCCCTTTAACACTACACGGAGAGAAATGTTATAGTAAAAATTAATATGTTCCGTAGGAACAGTGGGACATACTCGACCTATAAACATTTTTACTATAAAACATCCTAAAAATTCCTATGTGCATAGCAATTTCTACTATATAAATAGCAATTTTTTCTATGTACATAGGAATTTTTAGTATTTTTTATAGTAAAAATCGTCATAGGTCGAATATATCCCACTATTCCTACAGAACATATTAATTTTTACTATAACATTTCTCCCCGTCTATAAATCCAACATATTGACTATTGCATGATCAATACATTGTCAATATATTGGTACGAGAACATACCAATATATTGCCAACATATTTCCCATGGAAATCATTTTTACGCGAGTCGGCGGAGGCATCGATCCCCTGTCCGGCTGCAGACGCGGTATAGACGAGGTTACGCCAGCCTGCACATCGCGAGGTGGCGAGCATCAGTTTCGTGAACGGATAGGTTTAAGTGTATTATAGGTGCAGCATCGCGCGCGGGGGCCTAGTCGCTTGGCGCGCCTCGAAAGCCGGCGGCCGAGCTCTGCGCGCGCCGCTCGAGCCGAGCGACTCTCAGTCGGCTCCGCTCGCTCGCACCGTGCGCACCGCGGCTGAGCAGCGACCCTGTACTCCGCGCACCACCCACGTACACGCAGTGCAGTATACGACGCCAAGCCGCGCGGCGCTTCGTCTCCCCCCCGTTCCCCCTCGCTCGAGCGCGAAGTGAACCTGTGCTCGCTCGCGCGTGCCTCCTGCAGCGGCCCGGACGGATATCTAGGTAATACCTCGCTCCGGGTGCCGCTTCTTTATTCTCTTTCTTTTTTATTTCATTTTTTTTCACGCGTGAGTACCTGGTGTGAATTAAATCTGCGTTCACGCACCGGCGACTGGTGTACGTCTAACGCTTCTTGGTATTTTTGGACGGCGGATAAATCGGGGTTAGTGGGAGTGCTCCGAAATTCTTTTTTACTCGTTTCAGCGTGGACCGGACGTGCGAGACGGCTCGTCGACTCCGTGGATTTTTATTTTATTTTATTTTTTTTTAGTGGGTTGTTCGGTGACGTTCGAGCAGGCGAATTTGTTTGTACTAAATAGATTTGATGGTTGTGCGCGATGCGAACCATTTCGTGGCTTACAAATTTATACTGATTGGAGATAATTCGATTATCTTAGTTCAATGCAAGTGGCGGTGCGTCTTTCATCGCTCGGCGCTTATCATCTGGGAATTAATAATCTTTCTTTTTTACGAGCGTAACTGGATTGACGGCGGGGAGTTATGAATTAAATTCCCCGTTTTTTGCGCGCGTCGTCGATTGCGCTTTTTTTTTATCGAACTAACGCGCTCGATGAATTATTTTCAAAAGCATCGTAATGACGCTTCAGCGGAAAGTACGCGCGTGAAATTAAATATGCCACGAAAATCGTATTGGATTACACGCAGTCATCGCAGGGCTCTCCTCCGCTTCAAAAACTCTTCATGACTATAAGACTAAGTTTACTCGTACACGGAGAGAAAAGTCTATTAAAAATTACTGTACTATTTTGTAACGCAGGGACAGACTCGACAAATAAAAAATTTTACTAAAATGTCAAGTAAAATTTGCTGTAAGTCTGGTACATTTTATTATACCTACTTTAGTAAAAAATTTTGTCGTCGAGTCTGTCCCTGCGATACAAAGTAGTATAGTAATTTTTACCAGACTTTTCTCGCTGTATAGTCTCCGCAGAAAAAAAAATCAATGGAAAAAAGTTATAGCTAGAGAAACGAGAAGTAAAAAATAAATTTTCAATTACTCGCTTTATATCACGTCCGGATAATAAAAAAAAATAGGGACGCACTGTAGGTTAAGCAATAAACGCGGACGTCGCTCGGCGCAGCCGGCGAATCAAATTCAAAAGGCCTTATCTCCGAAATGTTAGCACTCCCTTAACAAAACAAGTAACGCGTGCGGCGCGGGCCTCGCGCGCTCCTACACACCCGCGTCTAAATTTAGAAGCTAATACCAGCGCAAGGCACTCTCTGGCTTTTGATTCATCGAGTCCGCGATCTGTCTCCCCTATATTCCCTCTATCCATCTCCTGCTCGCCCGTCGCCGTCCCTCCGCGCCCCGTGTTTCCGTCTCGCTCGCTCGCCCGGCAGCGGGCAATATTACATAAACGAAAATTCCCGTTTAAAGTTACCACTCCGATTCTGAATAATGTTCGTGTCATTTTCGTGTCGCCAGACGATAAAGTTTCTCGCGCCTTGGGATGCGGCGCTCTGCACTGTCGCAGGCCGACCTTTTTTGCCGGCGCCGTTTGTTTTTTCAATTTACATCTTTTTTTTTCTTGCGATGTGTGATTTGTTAACCTACTTCTTTTTTTTTGAGTCGCGAATCTTTTGTGAAAGTTCGTTGCGCGCTCAATTGAGATGATATATCGTGCTTGTGAATTTGATTGATTTATCAGTTTAGTGTTTTCGTCGTACGTTGTTTTTCATTCACGAAATTGGATGATGATATTTTGGACGAAGTCATTTGCATAAATTAAAATTATTCAATCTATTTATAGGAATATAACGAAATACTCCGGATTCGAGGCGTTTATGTTTATCGAGCTACTAGAAAATTTCAAAACTAGTCTAGAAGGTGTAAAAAATGTTTTCCAACTACAGCAAAAGGATGTTAAAAATATAATAGCGCGCCGATCAATAGGGCCTTGAGAAAGTTCATAAAAATGAATTTTTACAAATTTAGTCATAAGCGTCACGAAGAAAAATGATGAAATGGAAATAGAAAAATAGAATTTACTGCAATTGTAAATAAACTTTGCTTACAAAGTTAAGAAAACGAAATTACATAAAATTTAGTCATGCAGTAACTGAAATTTTTATATTTACTTACTTGATTAAGCAAAGCAGATATAGATTAAAGCATCCAGTAAATTTTGCTTAAATATTAAAGCAAATTTTACTTAAGTAAAAATCAATACTTTTTAGCCTTTAAGTGCAAGCCTTTAAGTAAATTTTATTAATCATTTTTTTTCGCGTGTCGTTCACACCCCTTTTTCTTTCTAAATTCACCCATGACTACGCCGTTTACCCTTTAAAAATGAAGCCCGTGCTTTTAAAAACCTATAAGAAAAGATCAGCTAAAATATCCCACTCGATTAAAAAAAATAAATTTTGCTTAAATATATTTAAGCAATTTTTATTTAAGTAAAACTCTGTGATTTCACTGTCAGCCTTATTTTAGGTAAATTTTACTAACAATCTTTTTCCATGCGTCGTTCACACCTCTCTCTTCTTTTTAAATTCATCTATAACTACACCGAAACGAAAGAAGTAACTTTTACTGTTTCTCAGCAGTAATATTTACTAAACTAGAAAACAGTAAAAATGTTTTGCAATATCATTTATTAGCAGACCTTAAGATTAAACATGTCTTGTAAAGCAAACTCTACTGAAAATATTCGGAAAGTTACCGTGTAAAAAGTAGAAGTTACTTAAGTTTTTTTTCGGTGTATAACGCCGATCACCCTCCAAAGGTGAAACCCGCGCTTTTAAAAATCCATAAGAGCAGATCACACTCACAAAAATGGATTCTTAGGTTTAGTAGACAAATCCACTAAAGCGTTATCTACTTAATTTTAATATTAATTTATTAAATTGAAGAATATATCTGCGTCAATATAATGCTCAATAAGTTTACTAGAAGTATAGAATCCTCTGAATTTTATCATAAATATATGTTAATTAATAATATTTCTTTGCTTATTACAAGGACTTTTTCATTTATTCAATTCATTTCACTTTTTATATTAAGTCGACACGTGGAAACTAATAGTTAATTAATCAATTTAGAATTTATCTTTGCAGTATATTTATTGGAAGACTTAGAATCTACTTATTTGAAGAAGAAATCGTTTACTTTTTAGCAAATTAATCGTAAACGATGGTCGGCTTATCCACGGCATAAATAAGTTTGACTCTATATAATAAGTAGATTTTCCAGTGCTATTTAGTGGATTCTTCTACCATTTAGAATAAATTTTTGAGAGTGCAGCCGAAATATCCCACACGATAAAAAAAAAAGAAATAACTTAACGGAAATGCCGTCGCTCGGCGAAGCAAACACTCGGACCAAAGCGAGGCATAGAAAAGGAGGATAAACGTTTGTCCGTGCGCGCGCCCGCTTACCTCGTCGAGGCATTGTGTCGCGGCTCCCGCGCGTAATACACGAGACGCGGCGACGAGGCTGGCCGCGAATCGAGAACTAGGAGGCTCGCTGGCCGCGGCCAGCTATAGCCTAGGCTCGCTCGCCATAAATGTAAATGGCCCGCTCACGCGCATAAGTGCGCGTACACGTACTCTCGCGTGAGCCACGTCGCGACGGACAAAGGAGGAGAGACAGAGCTGACCGACGAGTGCACGGGTATGTGTGTACACGCGACACGGTGGTAGAATTTCAATCTAAGAAGCCCGTATATGTGCTCGTCGTATCCACGAGGAGGAAGTAACAGAAAATTTTTGATCCCCTGAGTATTCTTATATTGAATGAAGCGCTAGTCTTACGGTCTAAAGTTGAATTAGTGAAATGCCACTACTTCGTAGTGACTATGCACTGATTTGAAAAGTGAAAATTGCTTCACTATATGAATTAGTGGAAATCTACTATTTGAAATAATGAATAAACTGTACTAATTGAAATAGTAAATATACACCGAGAGAAAAAGCTTAATAGAAATTGCTATTGTGGTTAGGAAAGGAGTGACAATCTTGACGAAGCGAGAAATTTTAGTATGGAAAATAACAAATATTGGTACTCCAAGTATCAATTTTTAGTATTAAAAAAGTAATTTCTTAAATTTAAGATACTAAATACTACTGTTTTTCATACAAAAAATTCTCAGTTGATAATACTGTCACTCTTTTTCTAATCACAATAGCAATTTTTATTAAGTTTTTTCTCTCAGTGCCTGTATAAAAAAATTTAGTCTGGCCAAAGTCTGGCTATGGAGATGAACCCAGACTTTATGCCAGATATAAAGTAAACAAATGAAGTCTTACAAATAATGCGAGACTTTTTGCCAGACACGTTTCCAGATAGATTAAATTTAATTTATATTACATCTGGCATAAAGTCTGGGATCGTCTCCATAGCCAGACTTTGGCCAGACTTTAAGGGCCAGACTATTGCCAGATTCTTACCAGACTAAATTTTTTTACATGGGTGTATGCACTATTAAAAATAGTGAAAACTATGAATTAGTGAGATTAAATTTTTTTTAATAGGGAAATTCACTATTTCAATTAGTGAAAATCACAAAATAAATATTTTTTTTATATTATATTTACTTTCCACTAATTTAAAAGTGTTTTTTACTAATTAAATAGTAGAACACTTTTTTGCTATTTCAATTAGTAAAATTGTACTAATTGATTAGTCCAAAATCTGATGACTAAAAAGACTAGTGGAATTTCCACTAATTCAACTTTAGAGAGTATATAAAACTCCAAAAGAAGGTGCGAAAACCCGACAATAATTAGTTCATCAGATATTACAAAATTTGCATAATTTTTCTAGTGCTTTATAAAATTGTTTCCACGGTGTACCTTGGCCGATGCACCTCGTCCGGCGCAAGATGCCATCGGTGTATTTTTGGCGATGGGAGCGCGCCACCTGTTGAAAATCGGAGTTCCGCCGCGACGGGGTTTAAATTAAGAGCCCTCTTTCTACTACCCGAGCTACAATTGGTCTGCACTTGCGTATACCGTTATCGAGGCGGCCGCGTCGAGTTATGGATCGATCGTCTTATTAAATTGTGCACCGAGTGCGTTGAACCTCGCGGTCGTACGTACATTTGAGGGAAATAAAGGTCACGGCGGGTCTTGTTAAGCATCCGTTGTGACATCACTTCATTCTGTATACGCGACTCCGAGCGAGTAATTTTTTTTAACTGGCCGCGAGCCGCCTTCAAAATTAAAGCCAGTTAGAATGCTCGAGGCGAAGAACGACCGACGATCCTGCTCTGATATTTGCAATGTCGTGTAATTTAATGAAGAGCGGAGTAGAGGACTGCGGTATATCTATGTTCTTCTATTTTTCTCGCGTGCCTGTGGGGCACCTGCACAGAGGTAAAATGAAGGGCTGCTCGCGCTCTATTATTCGAAGAGATTTTTCGCTCGTTCTTACCTCTCCGTTCACACGCGGCCCGATCGGTCAGGTAAGAGTGTATATACGCTCATAATACAGGCGCGCGGGTGCCGTGTGCTTTATTCTTCGGCGAGTTTTCAAAGGTTTCAGCTTGTGCTCCGTCTCTCTTTCTTTCTCTTCTCGTACCGTACACTCGTGTTTTTCTCACGCACGTTTAAACTATTCATTCTGATTATATTCTGAGCGCAAAATGAGTCTCACGTCAGTTTATTGTGCACGGCTCGTAATTGGGTTATTGCACAAAGGTTTTTATTTTTTTTTGTCGCGCGCCGCTGTTAGGCTTTGGTCAACGTACGTGTTAAACGTGTGCTCTACTCTTTTTTTTCGGGTTCCTCGAGTGAGCCTCGTCGGGAATTTTAAACTGGTCTATTTGAGGCCTCGATAAAATGGAAAATATACGCTCGATTTAAAAATGCTTTAAATTTTGTTTCTTTCTTTTAAGTAAAATTTATGGCGGCGTGAAAGTGCAATAAAGCAGGGTTGTATTGTGTTGTACATGAGGAAATCTACAAATAAAAACACCTGAGACGGTTCACCTGAAAAAAAATAAAAGTCGGGGCAAAGCTCTGGTCAAATTTTGTTCTCGTTTTATGAGTCATACAATACATGGAAAAACTTGCGAACACAATTCCGAGATAGGTATTTTTTTTTATTTGCAAATGAAGTTTTTAAATACAAAATTTGAAAGTAATTTTTTCGTTATCCAAAAATTATTTTATTACGCTGTAAGTACTTATATATGATGGCACTGACATTTCAAAGTATAATAATAGTAAACAGAAATAATAACAAATAATAAAATAATTGTTAGATACGCTATTTTCGACCAGCTTACTTATTCCATTATAGAGTTTTTGATGAATACTGAATGTATTTTCTCTTAGGATTCTTTTGTGGGGCAGTGATTGTGCATAAAATTTGTGTAGGGTACACGTTTTGAATGTCTTGTCTGTTATTCTTGGCCAAAAACAAATTTTGTCATTTCTGCTGAAAATCTTAATCATTAGGGAAATATTCATTTTTCTTAATTTTTTGTATTTCGCCGGGGTACTATTTGTCATATCTTACAACAACCCAATTACCAACTTTAAAATTATTTACAGATTTATATAGGATATGTACAATAGTTTAATTGCTTGAATTGTAAATTTCATTATTGTCTATTGTATAATACTCGCAATGAAAGGTCAAATAACAAGGCGCAAGATAAGTTTCGAAAAGACAAATTATCCTTAAAGAAATGATCCCATACTATTTGATACTTTTTTAGTTGAAGAAGAGAATTTTAAGTCAATCGATGATTTGACACTTAAAGTAAGAAACAATCCAGAGAACATTAATTAATCTTAACAGATACTGATTGTAATATATGAAAATTGGTATTCCAGAGAATACAAAAAACTGAGAAAGAAGAATAATTCCCTATAAGTACTTACATCTGAGTAAGAAATTAATTTTCGGATATCGCTAAAAATTAATTTTTTGAATGTTGTATTTAAAAACTTCATTTATGCAAATAAAAAGCTATACCTATTTCGCAATTGTGTGTTCGCGATTTTTTTCATTATTGTATGACCCATAGAACGAGAAAAAAATTGATGAGAGCTTTGTCCCGATTTTTATTTTTTTTCCAGGTGAACCGTTTTTATTTGTAGATGAAACAAAAAATATAGTATAAGAATTGATATTGCAGCGTGATTGACGTAAGCTGGCAACTTTCTAAAAGCGTGCTATACGAAAATCGTGTGTACACACCGCCGCGAGAGTCGCTTAATAAACGTCGAATTCCGAAAGCGTTTTGGCAAAGTTTTCAAAAAAAATGTTGGGATCGATGTAAGGTTTATTTTTGAGATCGCGCCGCACGCGAGCTAAAAATACGCCAAGTGTGCATATTCTTGAAACTCCTTGCATTTGTCGCAAACTTTACCCTTTTTTTTTCTTTTTTTTTAAGCGAACCACGCTACACGTATGGTTCTCACTCGAGACGTTCAAATTGATGATTTATTCGGAGCGAATACTCGGTGTGCCTGTTTATCTTCGTAATTGAAAAAAATTGTTATTGCGGTTCAATTAAATAGCGAATGTGTGCCGCGCATAATTCGCATTGCACTTCTGAGCGTTAATTGTAATTCAATTGAAAAGTTAATAACAGGCGGCGGCACATTTCACCTTCTTTCCATCGGGCAATAATCATGGTAACAACATAAATAAACACACTTGGCAGGATTCTAAGTAAATCCAATCTTACGCGGGGCGCGACACTGTGTATTGTAATTATAGCTTCTGCACGGAGGTTAATGATCCTACGCCTTTGTGAAAAAAAATTTTGATTCATTGCTCATTGTTGGAGCGCATTCAATGAGCCTAGACTAATCGTTATTAACATTATAAATTAAATTAGATTAGATAATTTATATCGCGGCTAACTCGCAGTAATGAATTAAATTAGATTTGATTGTTATCTCTATTCAAGCTAGAGATGCGGAATATTTCGTTCTATATAAAAGAAATACCATGAATTTATTGCGATCGTAATTTCATGCTTGTAATAACGACTTATTTGTATTTTTTCTTTAAATTCAAACGAAGATATTTTTTATAACATACTTAGAAACAAGGTTAATATGATAAAAATGACTACATAGAACAAGGCCGTAGAATTTTTTTTCTTACTAGCCACTAGGTTCAAAGATTAGATTACATTATATAAAGAGAATATAAAAATGAAAATATTAATAATTTATTATTCTCTTGTTTCAGATTCTGCAATAATAACACGAACCAGTACAGAAAGTATGCTCGTCGCTAGTGATAAACGGTGATAAAAAAGTTCTTAACTTGAAGTGCTCCTAAACCAGTGCTTTCGGGAAATCTCCTACAAAAGTGTTCTCTCTTACAGAAGTAATATCAAAAGTTCGAAGGAAGGAATAAAAAAAAAGATCGGCCTACTATCTACGCTACAATAAAATCACAAAGTGCATGATCCTATAATATATCACGAAATATATAATAAGAGCACAATGACATTCGCATACTCGTGCCACCGAGAAGTCGCCGGTGCCCCGCTCGCTCGTCATCCAGGCATTGAGAATCGATCGATCGCGGCTTGGAGCCAGGTCCTGGGGGCCTGAAAGCTATGCCCTGTGCCTCCGAATCGTCGGCGTCATCGTCGCTACAGTACGAGAGCAGCGTGAGCGAGGGCTTGGAGCTGCGACTGGCCAGTCGGCTTGAGCTCCTCGCGCCCGTCCACGTCGACCCACGACCCCGCGCACCTCCTCTCCGTCGCCTCGCCTCCCACAGCCGCCTCGAGGTGACCAGAACCCGGAGCCTCGAGTCCACGGCCGCGCTGAGTGCCCGGGCCGTCGAGTACCTGCTGAACTGCCACTCGGAACGGGAGCTGCAGCGGCAGGAGGAGGAGGAGGAGTGGGTGGCTCGCCAGAGGGCAAGCAGCATGGCTGCCACGGCGAAGCACGAGCTCAGACGTAAGTTCCCGTCCGACTCGACGTCGGGCGACGAGGACATCGCGGCCATCGCCAAGCAGATCAGCGACCACGCAGAGGCCATCTACCAGACGTGGAAGAGCAGAGGCCTCGCCCCCACGGAGATCCTCAACTGCCACAGCAACGCCACGGCCGCCGACAAGTTCGGCACGGTGCTCACCCCCACGACGGCCACCAGCAACGGCGCCGGCCCCGGCAAGAGCTTCGCCCCCGGCAAGAAGCTGGCCGCCAGCCCGGTGGACATCCTCGCGCAGGACAACAACAACCTGGAGAAGCTCGTCAACAACTTCGTGGTGGAGGACAAGGCGAGAATCGCCGCCTCGCGGCAGCGCTCGCCCTCCAAGAACCTGCCCTCGTCCATCCAGTTCGCGCTGCAGAAATTCGAGCAAAACTCCACGGCGACGACGCAGCCGCTGAGTCAGCCGAAGACGCCGCCGCAGCTGAAGCCGACGAGCTTCGCCAGCAGGCCCGCGCAGCTGGCCAAGTCGCCGGTGGTCAAGTCGCCGCCGGGATCCCACCACAATGAGATATTCCTCGAGACGATCGAGTCCTTCCCCTCGGAGGTGGTCACGCCGTCGAAGATCGTCGCCCAGCAGAAGGGTCGGCCGGCCAGCGGCCTTCTCAACTGCGCGCAGGTGACGTCGCCGACGCTGGGCAGCCCTTCCGAGGGGAACTCTCCGGGCTCGGGGTTGACCACGTGGCCGCTGAAGAATAAAATGGTCAACGACTCGAGGAAGCCAGCGGGCAGTCAGGGCTTGAAGAGCCCCACGTCGATGGACGCCAAGGAGCCCGCGAGGTCCGCGGAGAGCTCCAACGCCAACTATTTGGACGAAGTGGCAAGGGAAGAGGAGAGGCTGATCAACGCCCTGAAGACCGGCGCGGTGATCTCGGAGGACCCCGTGGAGAGGACGGCGACCACGCCGGTGCCGAAGCAGAAGCCGGCGATAGTGCGCGAGAAGCCGAAGGTCGAGCCGGTGAAGCCCATCCTGATTTCGCCCAGCCAGCTGGGCACCCTGAACTCCGCGGCGATGGTGAACAACGTCGTGGCGGCGCAGCTGATCAATTCGCCCAGCAACGAGGTGAAGTGCCTCAGCAAGGACGACTTGTCCTCCATGTCGGTGGTGGACTACGCGAAGGTTCGCTACCGAGCTGCGCAGCAGAACCCCGCGACCCAGCAGCGGCTGGACGAGCAGAAGAGCAGCGTGAACGCCGCGTTCAGCAGCAGCGAGCCCATCGTCTCGGCCACCAGGTCCAAGTTTGAGGCGGAGGCGAGCAAGGAAAAGGAGAAGCCCGCGGACAAGGACAAGGAGAAGGAGCCGAAGGACGAGAAGGACTTCATCGCGTCGAGGTGGGGCCTGAGGCTAAATTCGCCGAGGCCCAGGCCGCAGGAGCCGGTGCCCCATCCTGAGCTGACCACTCAGCAGAAGCAGCACATCCGGACGGCCGCGGCGACGAACACCAGCAGCAATCCCGTGAGGCCGTTCCTCACGAGGGGCTCCGTCGCAGAGCGCGTCTTGATATTCGAGAAGTGCCCCAGTGAATTGATGCTCGACAAGCGCGGGCCCAGGCAGCCGACGATTAACACGTGGAGGGCCGGCCAGGAGGTTCACAACAAAGCACAGGTGAGGCTTCAAACGCGCTTTCTTTTATCTCGCGGACTCCTTCCTCTACTTGCCTGTCTCTTTTGCTTTTCCGAAGAAGGGACGATGTCTTCCCATTCACGCCGAGTTTTTTTATCGTTATTCTCTCTTGTTTGCCTCTTGGGTATCTCGGCAGACGTCACCGGCCAGTAAAAATGAAGCTGCGAGTGTAAGGCGATGATAAAAAGTACTTTAATGACTTTTATTGTACTCGTGGAGAATAACTGCGTGTTAAAAGTAATTACGAAGAACGGCTGGCAGTGAATCGCTAAAGATATTTGATAGCAGCCGTAAATAATAATTACAAAATAAACAGTGTAAATAATGTCGCGTCAAAAATATACTGCCTGATAAAATTATAATAACAAAAAGTACGTGTCACTCAAGTACAATTTATTAGCGTCCTTCTTTCGGACGAACTACCGGCTCCGAATAAAATCGTAAATAACGCCGTATAGTTTATAATCCATATATAGCTTCCGCGTGCCTACATAAAGCCAAACGTAAAAGAAAAATCTTACGCAATGTAGGTTAGTGGGCGCAGACTGCAGACGCTCGGATTTTTAAAGGGACACGGTTTTTGCGCAAAATTATTCGTGAAACTGCTCGTTAAGAAGAATAAACGGCCTTGGGAATGTCGAAATTGTCCAATTGTCTCTTAATTGTTGTGATAATTTTAAATTCATTACTGCGAGCCATAAAACTCTGGATGCTTAAAGTAACTCGCTCTCGTAATTTCGCCGTTATAAACGTAAATTATTACGTTATAATTTTATGCAACTTTTCCCGTCGTAGTCGTAATGCGCAAATTTATTTTCTAAGCCGTGATTAACAATTCACAGCCCATATTTACCGTACCCATATATTAAAAGTGCAAAAAAAATCCAGATAAAGGCGAATCTAAATCCGCTGGTGAAAGTAGACCAAGCCATTTTCTAAACAATATTACGACTTTCCAAGTGGCTTCACCTCACAAACATCGCGGCGTTCGATAAGACGCCACCGCAAATCGCAATCAGCGCACTCGTAAATCCTCCTTATTTCGCGCAATTCCCTTTGCGTTAAAAAAAAAATTAAATGGAAACATAAAGGGACCCGCCGAAAATCCTCTCCCGGTCGGGGGGACTCGATCAGCTGGTTCGTTGTCACGATCGGCGACCTTGCGCTCGGCAGGACGCCCCGCGAGGAGTCAGTACTTTCTCTTTTAGCGCCGAACGTTGAACTCCCGCGTCTGCATCCAGTTAGCGGCGCGGGCCGTGGATGAGTCGATTCACTGTGGCGCAGTGTATATTACCTGGGAGTCCGGCGAGCGTCCCTTTCGCTCGGCCGCTTCGTCCTTAATTGAGCTCGCTTTGGCGGCGAGACTCTGGCGCTATTCGCCTTCTCCCTGCGGAGCCGCTCCGAGAATTCTGACGATTACGTGAAGGCGCTCTTGTCTTTTTATCCATATTTATATATTCCCTAAATTTTATTCTGTACGGAAAATAAAAAAAATAAGAAACTTCTATACTTTTTATACAGTAGTTTTAACTATGAAATTGGAAGTTAATTTCCATATTTAAAGAGTCTTAGAAAACTCCATATAATGCTGCAAAAACCTTATAAAACTCGATAAATAATTTATCAGATTTTATAAAATTTGCACATTTTTATAGTACTTTATATTGTTTGCATGGAGTTAACTTTCCGAATTTTCAATAGAATCTGCTTTACAGAACTGCCAAATGCACTTTTTTATAGAGTAAGATCAGTTTTGAGAAATGTCAATTTTACTTATTTTGCACATTATTTTTACTTCTTCCTATAAACTGATATATTGCGAAACAGTAAGAACTTATCTTTTTTTTTCGGTGTACACGCTAAATCAGTTAGAGCGAAATACAGTGAAAAATAACTTTATTGAGTCAAATTTTCGCTTCAATATTATAGTGAAATTAACTACCTTAATGGAGTGAAATAAAGTGATTTTTTTTTATTCTTAAGTAGAATGAAAGGTAGGGGTCATGATCTATAATATTCTACTCTGTTAGAGTGAATTTAATTTACTCTATTCAAGTAGATGAGTCAATGTTCACTCCAATAGAGCGACATTTAATTCGATATGTGGTTTCACTATAAACAAAGAGTGAAATTTCACTCCAATCGTTTTAGCGTGTACATTTGTTTTCTCATTATGACTGATGATCAATAGCTTTAATAGTTAATCATGGATTATTTAGTTCATCTCTTAAATATAAAACGCTTAAAGAAGAAATAGACAAAATAATTACAAAAATAAAGGAATAATCTTCCTAAAAATTATATAAAAAAACACATTAACGATTTATTGAGTAATGATGAAATATGGTCGACACTTCGCAGTGTGTACCTTAAAACTTAGTAAAGTTAACTGGAGCCACTGAGTCAACAAATTGTTCCGATCCCCATTGAGATTACTCGCAAAATTCTGCGGGAACGGGAGCAGAGAGACTCTATCATGCCAATATTTACGTTGGACACTTGACCGACCGTATAACTCGGCTCGCAGACCTTCTACGAGTACACCGGCGATTCCCCTCGTTGGACCCGCTTTTCCGGTTAATTGGCCACTTGGGTGGCCTCCAACCAGCCGAAAATATCGCGCGGCCACTATTTTCCCTCTCCCGCGCCCCTCCGGCCATCGCGCATTGTGTACCAGACGCGACTGTCCCCCCGATCGTTGCACAAGGCGTGCCGATCGCGGAACAATGCCGAACAAGGCTTGGTCCTCCGGTTATTGTCGCGGATAGCTGGGCCCGTCGCGCTCGCCTGGATTTAATGTTGCAATCGGCGTGCAGAGGCTAAGTAGCGGGACCCGCGCACTCGCCGGCGCTAAATCAAATCTGTAAGTGACGTGTCGTCGGCGCTCGATTCATTGCTGGTGTGATGTTCCATTGGCCCGTCTGCGGGTAATCGGTATTCGAGTGATCGATTTTATGGGAGGAATCGGCGGCGCTCAACGAGCTCCGCTGCCTTGACCTTTTTCCATTCAATCATTTTATTTGACAAGTTTTTTAATGATTCTGTGAGATATTGTAGAAGTTTCATTTAGTAGGTACTGTTTACTTATGAATCTTGAGAATTTAGAATAGAATAGAATTGATCTTTATTGTAAAATACAGTTTTTGCAAATAATGTAATAACAAAACAAATTTTAGTAGATATCAGTTCGTAAATTAAGCGCAATTAATTCAGTCGTTGTAATTACGCAGAATATCGCAGTCATTTAAAGTTTACAAAAAAATCACGGTCAATTTTACTAAATAATTAACACTAATATCACAGTGAGTAAATGAAGAATGACTACAGGGAGAAAAAATTTCTAGTAAAAATTACTGCACAGTTTTTTAATGCAGAGACAGTCTTGATAAAATAAAAAAGTTCATTAAAAAGTGTAGTAAACTTTTTACCTTTAGTAATCTTGTTTATTCTATCAAATCTGCCCCATGCATTACAAAACAATATAGTAATTTTTATTAGAACTTTTTTTTTCCGAGTAGATAAAACATACTCTTCTTGTCCAATAGAAAATAAATACAATAAATAAATCAAAACAATACATTCGTACTCCTTTCATGCTAATAGAAAAGAATTTTATGAATTTTTTTGCGGTATTATTTATAAAATATTTCCTTGTAACTCGCAATTGTGTTTTTCTCATGATCAGGATACCAACCTCGATTGAATGCCGAAGGATATATTTTTTTAAGGATTAAGGAAGACAATTTGTCACGTGTAATGAACTGGGCTAATTTCGGATAAACGCAATTTATTAAAGTAATGGTTCTTATACTTCTTCAAGGATGTTATTTCCGTAAAAATAAAAAATTACTTATCGTTAAAATCGAGTCTTAATTCTTACCTTAATTACCATGCTTTTTTACAAGATTATTAATAGCTTTTTTTTCTTATTTTTATGTAGAAACGTTGACGTTGGCGTTTGAATGTTGAATAATGCGTATAGGTTCAGAGAACAATTAATTTTATCTAATCATCTAATTCGGTTTATATTGCAACTTGGCAATTGTTCACAGACTGTTTTGTCGAGGAACAATTTAGCGGAAATAGATTTTATGACCAAGTTGAAAGTAAAATTAGCGATTGTACTCGCGATAAATGGTAATTAACGAACAATAACTCGTTACACGAATGATTGGCTCTCGTTTTGCGGCGTTTCAGTCTATTGTATCGGCTTCATCTCGCAATTAACTTTGGGAAACTGATTTCCTACGTGCGCTCACGTTCCTCCGCCATGTGGATTTTTCTTTATCCTCGCGTCATCTCTTTTCGTCCGCGCTTCCGCCATGTCGCTTTAATACCGACGGCATGTCATTTTTTTTTACGTATACGTTATAATGCCTAAAAAATTGTCCCTAAGTAGCTGTACTTTATCGGTGCTTTCGAGCAAATATTCAAAGTCGTGACTGAGATATAAGCGTAACGGCCTTCCACTGAGCCATATACGGCGACGCTAATGTCGTGCCGAGTGAAAAAAATATTGAATTAGAGGGAAAATAAATTTTGTAATCTACTTCGAATACTAAGTATGTGGCCTGCGAAATTCAAGCGAACGGTTTTTTTTTTTTTCAATTTTTTCAATTTTATGAGCGTGATGGAAAATTTTCAGCTCACGACGATTTAATAAATTTAACGTTCACTGGAGACGGAAAATTAAAAAAAGAAAATATTGGTTCTGGAGGTGAACTTTTACGATGGTCTAAAAGATTTTTTTCAAAGCTTTGCATTTATCTAAGAAGGTTCTTTTGAAAGAAACTCTCATGTTGCTACTAAAGAAAGAAAAATTACGGGCTATTGTACGAAAAAGAAACTTTATTTCTGGAATTTTTCTACTTTTCTCAATGCTAAAGTCAGATGCAAATCATTTCCTGACCTTGACATTTTATTAACCAGCTTCTTTGGTTCCTCCAAAGTTTTATTATTTTAGTCAACCGTATAAAGAGCTCGATGATTTCCATAATTTCCATCGCGTTGCATAATCTGCACCGAAAATGAATTTAATTTAAATCAATTTTAAAGACATAATATGACGTCACCTTCAAGTATGCGCAGCTTCATAATTATTTGAATTTCCTCTCCCAAAAAAAATAACGTAATATAGATATTTATTTTGAAGAATATTATGAAATATAGAAAATATTAAAAAATTGACATAAATTTTTTTTCTTCAAATCCATTGAGGATCACACTCGCATTTCATCTCGTTAATTAACTCCACCATCCCTCATCTTTTTACTTTGCCGCTGACTGACTTTGCATTTTCGTGCTACCAGCAGCACTGAAGATTGAACAATGGGTAGGTTAACGAGCCCGAAAACACGCAAAGGGCGGCTCCAGGCGCAAAAGCGCGCCGCGGCTCGCTCAGCTGGCAGCCGCGAAAAATGTGAAAGTCAAATGAACCTTGAGGACCGCCGGCGACTCAAGGCGTCTCGCATCGTGATGCGCTCGCGCATTGGCCTAATTCAGGCAAGAAAGGCGACTCGCCGCGAATAAAAGGGTCCATGGTCGCACCTTTTTCCTCGCGTTACGCGCCTCTGCTGTTTTTAATGCGCGCGCCTTTAAAAAAGCGCCGCCGGAAATGTGGGCGACCTTCGCTTTTTTTCCTCTCGGTCCCGGTGACCCCCAGCATCTCGCCGACTGCCATTGTTGCGCGGGACGAATCGACGAAAAGTGTACACTCCTTCGCCGCGAGATAAATTGAGGGCTGATTTATGTGGGTCGCGCCGTTTGTTTATGGACAAAACGAGTTTTCTTTGTCCTTACGTAAGTTGTGATTTCAAGTTTTTTTTAAGGAAATTGCAATTTTTTTTATCTGGCTTGGTAGAGTCGTTTCGTTCGACGTGGGAAATTGAAATTTATGTTTTGTACATTTTTGGAGTTGGTATATCGTCAGTCGTTAAAGATTATAAACTTTCTGAGCCAATTAACATTTGGCGAACATTTCTAATTTAATTTGTAAAGTTTCCGAAGGGATACACTCGCTTCGTGAGTCGTGAGCGTTTGTTCTGCAGCTATATAGAACCTCGGGACTACGTCATTCCCTTCGAAGTGAAATTGAAGAATTTAATTCACTTCGAAGTTCGTATCTCAAGTTATAAATAATTCTTAGAAAATCAAATAAAAATCTCTAGTTGCGTTAAAGGGGTTAGTACGAAGTCACTTTCTTGAGAATTTCCTAAAAAATTATACAAATGTTTATAACATTAACTATTAAAATTTCGAAGGACGTAGCTTCACCGTTCCAGAGATATATTGTGTTGAAAAAAAATTGCGTAGTACATTCTGATCCAAAATATCTGATATTATTATTTTCTGGACAGTTTAGCAATATCTTTCATTATTGTACTCTGAAAACAATCAAACTTGTGATATTAATAGCCTTATTTTATACTAAAAACAACTAAATGTGGGATACCTTCACATGTACTATAACATCAATTAAAAATAAAAGTAACTTTTGTTGTAGGCTGTAACGCACTAACCTCCCTTAAAACCAATTAGATGGCCTCATTGAACTAGATTCAGAGAAATAAAGCAACAATAAAGTTGCGTAATGATTTATGATACGATAAAATGAATATAAATTTAACGATATTCATATTAATGTACAAGGCACTTAAATCAAAAACAGTCCTCATAAAAACATTCGTAAATCAATACCTGTGTATAGTATCCTGGTAAAAATGATAAATTACAATTATTTTCGATAATCACTTATTGTATAATAGCGCGACGAAAGGATACAAAAACAGAAACTACATTAGTATTGAGAAAGATTTATTTGTTTAAATTGTGAGTCGTACAGATATGATGAACATTAAAGCGTTAATCATTCTCAAACTGAAACTTTTTATTCAAAGAGGGAGAAAAGAATACTTTCCGCAAACAATTTTTCTAATTTTACTTTTTATTTAAGTTACTATTAATGATAATTGTAAAAACAATTGCTTTTTTCCACGGCAAACCGTCCACACGTAATCTCACGAGTGTTATGTATGTCATCTATTTCATAGCGAGAAAAGTACTTGCGGTCCCGCACACACAGATATAAAAATCCTTTGACCCAAAGTCAGTATCTTTATTATCAATTAAATTTAATTAAATTCGCGCGGCTTTATATTAAAAACACTAACTTTGATCAATGTAAAAAGTGCATAGGAAACATTCTTTTTTTTCTACGACCCTTAACACTTATACGCAAAATTAATTATAGTTAATAAAGAAAACGCCAAACGTTAAAGTCACTCTCGCTAAAAAAAATGTATCCCAAGTTTCCTAAACAAAAGCAAACAATGAAGTATAGAAGAATAGAAAAGCCATGCAAATTTTTATCGGAAAAGTCTTAAATCGTCCCGACAAAGGAGGGTGCCCCACGCGGCGCCCGGGAGGTCCCGCGCTCCCGTTCGAGCACTCCTCTCGCGGGGGCCTTTCGCAAGATCGATTATCTCTCGACGTAACGAGCATTGAAATGGGTGGCTTATCTCCCTGGCATCCGATTCTCCCCCAATTAGAGCGGCCCGCGCTGGATTCGCGCTTTTCACTCTCGACGTGGGAAAAAAGTCGAGCGCGAATTCTCGAGGAAGTGAAACGCCCGCGATCGCACCTCCGCAATACCGCAATTTTCCTCCTCCCCCTCAAGTATATATACCTCCGTACCGAATTGCCGTACGGGATATACGCGCACCGACCGTACATCAGATGTGTATATATATACATACATAAGTACTATGTATACACTGAGAGAAAAAACTTAATAAAAATTGCTATTGTGATTAGGAAAAGAGTGACGGTCTTGATGAGCGAGCAATTTTAGTATGAAAAGTAGCAATTTGTAATACTCACAATAGCAATTTTTATTATTGAAATAGTAATTTTTATAATTTTCGTACTAAAAATTACTATTTTTCATACTAAAATTTCTCGCTTGTCAAGACTGTCACTCTTTCTTAACCACAATAGCAATTTTCATTAAGTTTTTTCTCTCAGTGTATATATCTATAGTAGGGGGTACCCCCCTACTCGCTCCGCTTGTCCACTCCCCATTTTGCGATACAGATGAATTTTAGAAAATAATTTATGCATTTTTCACCTTTTTTTACCTATATACGATACGAAACTTCATTTACCCAATTGATTTAGCGATATAATTGAATATATTTATTTTTTCAGTCAAATTTCAGAAAATAATTTTTTATAACCATTATTTTATTTTAAAACTATTATTTCAATTTAAAATTTTCAGCAACACGATAATTGTGCCATTTTTTAATTTTAATTTACAGTTGAAGTAATCCATTAGAAGCTAACGAGTTTAAAAATTCTGTTGGCATATTATATTTGCTAAATGTTCATTATTATCGTTTTCTGCTATGTCAGTGATTAAATATTTCGTAGACTGTATCGGTATACGATTAAGATGTAATTCGTTGTTAATTTCAATGTTATCCACATTTTTTGAAGCTAAAATTACACTTTCATGAAAATGTCGATTTTTCATGTCTTTAAGTACCCAAAAATTTCATCTATAATATTTTTGTTTGATATAATTGTTTTTCGGATTTTTATTACTTTATTTTCTCTATCATATTTTGGTAAAAAATTACCATTGTCTATATTTAAAAGCCAAAATTTAAATTCGGTATCATTTTCGGAATTTAAATTTTGGCTTTTAAATATAGGCAATGGTAATTTTTTATTATATATATATATAGCAGCTCATCTGTATGGAGATTCGACTTTCCGCGCATTGTTTTGCGCGGAGGCAGCGAGCGTTTGTTAACTCGGGGGGGCTTGTTATGCACGCGCCGGTTGCGTGTCTTTAGCGCGGAGAAAAATTAAGCGACGGGACTTCTTGCGGATAACGAATGTCGGGCTTTCGGGATTTTCTTTCGCGGGACTTAAATGGGCTTCGCTGGGATAATGCTTGTTTCGCATTATACTCTTTTTCGGATGTTTAGCGCGGCTTAGATGGCATAGCGGTTTTTGCCGCGGTGCGCGCAAATAATGAGCGAATTTTAAGGTGAATTAATGCGCGTTTCTTGTATGAAAATTTATCCGTCACTGAAGTCCGCGCGGGAAAAATTGCCGGAGCGTAATGAACGGCGCGTGTGTGTACAGGGGAAATTTCGAAAAATCGATGATGAATGGTGCGAACGTTCCCTTTGCGCAATATCGACTGCCAAAAGAGAAAGTGTACCGGCATATACTTTGATTGTCGGTAAAATGCGTGGAGCGTATAGCGCGAACTTCAAAGTCAGCTGCTTGGTGTATAAGTTTGAAAAAAAAATTAAGACTTTCGATGTGTACTTTTTTTAAATGACTTTCGAAATTTCGAAACGTCCGTGGCTTATAATACTATTCTCTTGGGTTTTATGATTCGCACCTCGTCGACTGATCCTCCTTCGACGGGAATCCCACATTTGCATATTTTCATATTCCATTGTAAACACAAAGTAGAAAATTTAACGGCGCAGTTAACTCCGCAACAGCCGACTGTGGTCTGCACACTCCGCATTGATAAAGTGCTGCAAACAATGTCCGTTTGATTTATATGCGAATGCATTATTATCGACCGCTCTCGACTCATTTATTTAGACCGCTCGATTCATTTACTTTCTCAGTTGATGTAAACGTCCGATAATTCGCTTAAAATTATCCTGCAGCAATTCAATTTACACACACTGAAAGAACAGATCCTTTAATCCAAGGTCTTCACACCTTTGAAAAATAATTTTTTCGTGGTGTTTCAAATCAAGAAATAATATGCATTAGCATTTATAAAGAAATATTTTTTAATAGTTAATACGCAATCATCTTTAACGATATATTAAAAACACTGACTTTGGTTTAAACGATCTTTTCTACGAGTATAGTCAGTTCTCGACTCCTAAAATCATCTCTTGAAATATTCGAAGGGCATCGTAAAAAAATACTCTTCTTGCTTCTCGCCCGAAGCACCTCGTTCAAATTGCAAATTCATTTTTACCGCTAGTCAAGCGCGCCGCGACTTTTCCCGCGTGGGTGTTACTTCGGCGACCTTCGGCGCTGTTCTGCGCGTACGCAGAGGCGCGTATGCCCGTGGTGCATCGGCGCGTAACGGCTGCGCCCACTCGAGCACGTGAGCGCGGCGCCCGCCGCTGATAATTGCATACGATGCACTTTGTCGCGGTGATGGGCGCCGCGACCTCGTCATTACGACCATCGGCGCCGCGCGAAAGTTGACAGATGGTCTAATGGGTCGTTTCGCGAGAAAGTCGCGGCGGGAGAAAATGAGGAACTTTGTCTGGAGCGCCAACGGGAAAGCCTTTAATGCGCCGTTAAGTAGGTGGACTGCGCGACCAAGTGACGCTTCAGGTACACTGATAGCATGCTTCGTGCGCTAAGTATATACTGAATGCCAATGCGTCCTAGAGTTTTTCACCGAGAGTCGATTAATCGAATATTTTTTTTTATTCCTTTTTTAAGAATGAAATTGGTGGTGCTTTGGCATTTTTTGTTTTTTCCGAGGGAAAGATTTTTAACGGAGGCGCGCATACCGGAGATTCTTAAGTATTTCGCGTTTCCAAACGTTTTCGACGGTGGAAAGGGGCAGTGCCTCCCTTTTTCTGACAGCGAACAAAAGACCGTTTGTCCGTTCCCGGCGGTAAGAGAGAGGGCAGGTATGCACAGGTACCTAGATCTTTTCGTTTTAGAAGGCATACCGTCTAGTTAAGAGCGGCTCTCGGCAGAAACGAAATACATTCTGGAAAAAAGTTTTTTCTTTTTATTCTTGTTCTAGTTGGACAAAAAAATTTGAAGCACTTAATTTTTCAGAAGTTTAAAATGTTAGCCTTTGAAAAACTGTGTTTAAATTTAACGATGCAAAAATATTTCGTATAGTGAATAATAAATGAAAAAAGCCCTCTCAAAGTTTAAATAAAACATTAACTAATTTAAACATAAGAAGAATAGAAAGAAAACTTTTACTTTCCATTTAGAGCGAAATTCGCGCAAAAAATAAAATGCACGGAGAGAAAAGTTTAGTAAAAATTACTAGACTATTTAGTAATGGAGGGACAGACTCGAGTAACAAAAAAAAATTGCTGAAAAGTATCGTCAAATCTGCTAGACTTACAGTAAATTTTGCTACAAGTCTAGCACATTTTACCATACTTTCTAGTAAAATTTTTTATTCGTGGAGTCTGTCCCTACACTACTAAATAGCATAGTAATTTTTCCTAGACTTTTCTCTCCGTGTGTATACGTAAATCGAAATTGTTCGCACAGTATATACGGAGCAGCATCCACAGTTTGCTTTTCCCAGCCTCCAGAAGATTCAATCGTAACCGCCGGTCCTCCGTGAAAAAAAATCTCCATCCCTCGCATTGAATACCCTGCCTCGATGCAGCGTCTCGGGCCGCACTTTTCCCAGCCGCGCTCCACCCCTCGCTGCGCCGGCTGCAGGGTACAACATTCCGGAATGAGGCAGAAAAATCGATATGCTCCCGCGTCACCGCAGCCTGCCTTCCGCCGTTTCTTCATCTCTCGAGGCGAAGGTTTTTTCGCCTTCCTCTGGTATACCCCGCTCGCTGTCCGATCTGCCGCGACTTTTCCGCGCGGCGGTGCAGCTCGCGCTTTGTCTTCCGGCCGCGCGCGGCTTTCTCCGATTATTTTAATGGGACTTTGAGAGGACGTGGAATTACACCCGCGCGAACTCATGTAAATGAAGGCCCCGCAATTTCTTTCGGCTTTGGGTATACGCTACTTGCCTCTTTCTCATTTCCGAGCGGCGCGCAGCTTTACTTTGGCCTGGGCTGTTGCGCGGCCTGTTCGTTTGTTTGCCCCGAGAGATCGGCTTGCCATTGTTCGCCGTGGCTTTATTCTTACGGCACCTTTGGATTTTTAATGCAAAAGTTTCCTGGGAAAAGGATCTTCCAACGGCTCATTTTATTGATCTTTTAAAATGAAACGTTAACCTGAAGAATGGAAGATTGTTCGAAATTATTGTAAAATAATCATATATCCATTATCTTGTATGTTATATATTTTTGATTATAAGGACTTTTAGTCCGTTTAATTTCTTTAAATAAATAAATATATTTCAAAGATTTGTTGCATCTATATGCACTAAAAAATTTAAGGAGATTCTATCGGTAATCGATTTAAAATTAAGAATTTGATGAATAATTACAGACTGTAAGATCTAGAAGCTTGATAAAGTTCAGTTAAATTTTTAAAATGTTATACTTTACTTGAATAAATATAGCTTATTTAACACGTTCGTTTGCATGTATACACTAAAAAAGATTGGTAATTATTTCAGTAAATATTTACTCCAATAGTAATTGTTAAACATTTCTATAAATCAACTAAATATTTCCTTAAAACTAAATTAATTTATTTGTTTCTAAATAAATTTAACAGTTTCGGAAAAGTAGTTATTTCATTCAAAGAAATATTTAACAAGTACTATTGAAATAAATATTTACTTGGAATTATTAAATTGGTCTCTCAGTGTATATTTAAAGAATTATTTTAAAAGATTATTTTTAAACTAAAAAGTTTAATATACCAAGTGGACCTTAATAAGCCTTTTTTACAGATAAAATACTTCTCGTAGATATTTATTATAAAAATAAAAAAAAGATCTCGAGTACTCTTCATCTTAAGTTACTATACTATACATAAGCGTTTTATTATTCTTGAAATTTCTTTAAAAAAAAAAAGCAGTCGGCTACGCCTCTTAAATAAAAAGATAAGAATCTCTCACTGAAAAATTCGTCCTTTCAAAGAAAAAGACGCGCATCTCGTCTGCATGCGTGCTGCAGCTTAACTTTACGTCTCTCCCATCGGAGGTCTCAATTAGGCGAGTCCCTGCACCGGGACTGCGGACACTTCGGGGGCAAAGGCATGCATATACACCCAGTGCTCATTTTTCCCGTTTGTTTATCCCGTCTCGTTTTCTTAATTCGCCAATTGCGGCGGGCTGTATGCGCCGTCGTCGCGCTCTGTATAAATCAATCGTGGCTCGGCGGCACTTAAACGGACCCCCTCGCCGCTCTCAAATTGTTTGTATTCGCCGATGAAGCCTGACTGAGTTCTCTCTTTCTCTCTCTCTCTCTCTCGGGTCGACGTGCCCCTTTTTTCTCCCCCGGTACCCTCGTTCTTTTTTCCCTTTGCCGATCCTTTGTCGCTCGGACTCGATTCTCTTGCTTTGGTATTTCCACTCTTGATAGGCTTCTGCCTTAGATTTGGAATCTTTTTTTTAGGCACACTAGTAAAATCCAGCGCTCAATGTTCTCTTTACGCTGTTTTCTTCTAACCAGTTTTTCTAAATAATACATTCTGTTTTTTAGTTAAGATTATATCGTAGCGATATTTAATTTTTCAACAAATTTAGTTAATAAAAAGTATAAAGTTAAAAAGGTTTAATACAATACTTATTTCATTAAATTGTTTAATGAAAAACTCAAATCTTTAAGAATTGAACTTTGGCGTCAAAAGAAAATGCGTTCCTAAATTTTGCTTCAAAATAAAAGCTATTACTTTTTTTAAAAACGAACAAAATTGAGCGCGCTCAAGTTCCTTTCTTTACTGTTTATTCCGCGTTCATTTTTGAGGTTAGAAATTTTGAATTTCAGCGCCATTCCGGATATATGTACGAACCAATCAAATTCACGTTTTCGTTAAGGGAGGATCGGTCTGGAAGAAAATTTAATTGTGCCATTAGCTATGGATATAGTAACAATTTTTTTTTAAATAAATAGCAATAAGTTTGATACGAACTATTTTTTGTTTGTTTAAATTAATTAATGAAAGATACTCTAATGTATTATTTAATTTAAAAACGTGATGCATCAAATTTTATTTAAAAATAAATTTACCTAAAGGTTTTCCAGCTAAACGGCGTATCAATTATTACAGATAAACAGCACTCACATGTCTCGAAATAACATTTAATAATAGTATACCGTCTGCAATTTCAACATAATTGTGAATCCAGTTATTGTAACTCCTTGCCTCCACGTTCGTGGATCGTAATGAATTTAATCGGCTCTTGAAAATCGCTCCTCCGAAAGTCGCAGCGCAACAAAAGAAAAACAAGTTCCTAAACAAATTTAAAAAATCGTAAAATCATCGTATAAGTTTTTAAAGCCAGATGCGGCGCGACAAAAAACAAAGATCATTGTATATAAGGTATTGAAAAATAATAAGCGCCGCGCGGCGCACGATGAAAAAAAAAAACATCCGAAAGAGGGGCAACAGAGTCGAGGTACGGTACTTTTAAACCAATAATTTTTTTTCCTCTCGGTAATTGTGTGCCCCTTTCCTGCCGGGTCCCTCCATCTCACTCCTGCGGCGTCGGGACTCTCCTAGTGGCTTTCGAGGCGATTAAAATCTACGCTGTGTCGCATGCCCGCGTCCGGAGGCTCGGATATAAGGGAAGGGATCGTCGTAACGGGTTTCTTTTTGAGGAAATCGTGAGGCGCGCCGCTCCTCTCGGGATCCCCTATCGCGTGCGACCGAGACGAGTGGGCCAAAAAAAAAAAAAAAAAAAATAAGGAGATATACAAGATCCACCCTGCGCTTCAACGAGAGGCGCCTCTCGACACTTTGCCGCCCATATCCGTGAAATTTCTTCTTCTTACGCTGCTACGAGTTCTGGCCGATCGGAGATAACGAGGAGATAAGATTTGGCTCGATGTGCGTTTGGAATACTAGTGGAACTGATTTTCGGGATTCTATACATAGCAGCACTTTTTTTTTTCAAGGCTGGAGAAAAAAGTTCGATTCGGTATGTTTACGACCGACGTGCGGATGGTTTAAATGTGTTTTTGTGGATAATATGAGTCACGAAAAATATATAGGGTCTTGATAGGAAAAAGACGTCTAAAAACGATTGAATGGTTATATTAAAAGTTAGAATAACAAGTAAAAATAGGGACATAAAACTAACTTTCAAATTTATCTGCAAGCTCAGTATGATAAAATGATATTATGTTTCATAATTTGTCTATAAGAGTTATGTGCTTTGCATCAAGATTATTTAAGTTTATTTAAAAAATTAATTAAAATGAATTAAAAATAATTAATTAGCCTTACTAAAGTTTTATTCATTTTATTCTAACTTAGGTAGCTCCTGCGGTTAGTTTTTAAGTTGTCAGTATTACCAAACATATATATAATTATGTAAATAAATATAAAATAAATAAATAAAAAAAAGCGGAAAATTCTACACCAGCGTGCCAATGAACTGTTTGAAAAAAGTGCCTTATTCTTTAATTAGTAGGATGCATCAGTCTTGAGCAGACATATTATTAATGCGATATCTTTGAATGAAAGCTCTAAAAATACACACTCTCCGTTAGATCGATAACAGAAGAGAAATATAAGCAAGAAATGCAATAGATCTTGACCTTCTCGAGTTATATCAATGTTAAGCATTGACATTCATTCTTCAAACACGCACGACACTTACACTCCTCTATAAATATGCCAAATCCAATTATATACTTTGATATGCATCTAAAGATGACACAAACGCAAATGCTACAATATATAGGCGATCTCGCGGGTATCTAATCAATCTTATATACATATATATGTGCACAGGTGATTTAAACTCTATCAGTCATCGGTCGACTATTCAATCGAGCAATGACATAGATGCAGGATATTCATAGATGATGTTGTTAAAATACGCTTCTTAGATGCAAAAAAAGAAATGCAAATATAAATAAATTCGACGTACAAATTTCTCAACGAGTCGTCAATGAAAAGAAATATATAAGTATAATAAATACTGTGGAATCGATGCATTCGCTTTTTTATTTGTCTACACGCACAGTAACATTTTAAATAATAAGGCTACTGGCTTACATAAGGACGTCCTACCGCTAATTTATGTAAAATTAAGAAGCTTGTTAAAATTACAGTTGAATTTTTTAAAGATTTCAGATGATCAGAAAAATATGTTTTTATTTTCGTACTTTTAGATATTATGAAATTAAAGAAACTAAATTAAGAACTTGATGGAAAATTACAGATTTGTGAGATTTAGAAGCTTGATAAAGCTAAAATTAAACTTTTGAAAGACTTCAGTAGCTCAGAGAGAAGAAATAAAGTTATTTTCTTACTTTTAGCATTGTGTTTTATGGAGTGTGATCACTATGTCACGAAATTAAAGAAACTAAAATTAAGAATTTGATGGAAAATTACAGATTTGTGAGATCTAGAAGCTTGATAAAGGTTACAATTAAACTTTGGAAGACTTCAGTAGTTCAGAGAGAAAAAAAGTTTTTATTGTTTTACTTTTAGCATTGTGTTACGTAATGTGATCACTATACAACAAAATTAAAGAAACTAAAATTAAGAATTTGATGGAAAATTACAGATTTGTATGAATCTAGACGCTTGATAAAGCTAAGTAGCTAAGAAAGGATAAAAAAAAAACTGAAGCTCAGGTTACTTTGTCCTCAGAGGTGTCAATGCATACGTGCATTCTGTATCGCTATGTTTTGACTAGTGACTTACCGATAGAACTTCCTTAACGCGAGCAAAATTTTGATAAAATTAATTTTTTTTTTCAAAGTTGTCAACTGCATTGCTGCACGTAATGCAATACCGATTAAATGAAAATCAGCGAAGATTTTTCAATTCCCACTTTTATTTTGATAAAATTTAATAGCGATGTTCTGAAAAAGCCTCTAACACGACCGCAATAATTTCGTAACGAGCATGCAGCCACCGCGTCCAGCGATTAAGCTTATATAAAAGTCCCGTGAAGGAGTGGTCGTTGTATTGAGTGTATTGAGTGTCAAAGAGCCGCCGCAGCGACAGACCGCGACAATCGTGGCTCTTCCTCGCCTCTTTCCTTTTTCACCGGCGCGCGCGCGCATACCGTCGTCACCGCTGGCTGCCACGACCGGAGAGTCGACTTTTTTTTTCTCGCCTCCCTCTCACCTCACCGCCCCGCGAGTGACGTAAGCCGAGTGAGTGCAAGTGGTCGGAGCGCGTGCATCGCGGACTTATAGGCGCGACACTGTTTACCTTTGAGCGATCATTTTGAAATTCGGCCTCGTTCTCGGCCTCCTGCGAGAGCATTTCGTTCTCTCGTGGCTTTTATTATTGTTTAAAAAAAAAAGATTTTTTGGTCCGGTGTGGGCGAACGCACAAACGCTCAGCGTGTATTTTTATGCGCGCGCTTAATTTATTGATAAAGGAAAATAAGAAGTTGATAAAAGTTTTTTTTATAATTGGCAGTGGTTAGCAGTTTATTTATCGTTTCTCATTATTTTTATTTAAATTAGCCGGACTGAAAATTATAAAACTCAGAGTGCGTAAATTAAATAGACCTTCTTGGCGTTTTAAATTGGAGTTTTAAAAAAATGTTAAAAAATCTTTATTTTTAAATCCAACGAACTTCAATTTTTGTAATGATCTTGTGAAATATTTTCGTGGTCGATTTAAATAAAGCGAGACAGCATGCGTAAGCTAAATAATACACGGACAAAGCGAGAATAGGCTTGAATAAACTAAACTCGATGATATTGTGCAATCATTAGAACAATTGATTATAGAGCGTTACAACCTTTAAAATCCATCGTGACATAAAAAAAAAAGAGACCTCGAGCTAATGCAACCAACTAAAGCAGCCAACAACCCGAGTGACGATACTGATACCGCACGTAATACAGTCACTGATAACAGAATTTATAGTCCACATCGTAAATTCGTTCCACGATAATAAAAAAAAAACGAAGCAACCCACGGATTGCGGCGCCTCCACGCGGAAGGCGAGCATTAGAAAGAAAAACTAAAGCGGCAATCTTTCCGAAAATTTTACACTTCGAATCCATTAAATATATCATTAAACCTTCCTTTATTATTTTATGACACTAGTACCTAAAAGGCCTACTTATGGCACGTAAGCGTCACACGGATAGAATATTTGTAGTAAAAATTACTAGACTGGTTTATAACGTAGTATATAATTGTTAATGGCGAAAGCTAAGTGTCCTTGAAGAGTACATCTGGGCATAGACCTAATAATAATAGTACAATTTATTAGACTTACAGGCTAAATCAGCTGGAGTGAAATAGACTCTACTAGACATTAATTGGATTAAACTCTATTGGAGTCAAATTTTTACTCTAATTTTATAACTTCGTTGGTGAAGTGAAATAGAGTGATCTTTTCACTCCTAAGTAGAGCAAAAGTTAAGATTTAACCTGGAATACACTACTTTACCTTCGAGTGAATTTTACTCTACTTTAGAGTGAATTTAAATCACTCTATTCATTTAGAGTCAAATTTGACTCTATTGGAGTCAGAATTTAACTCCATGAAATTTGACTCCAACCGATTCAGTACAGTAAATTTTACTAAACGTCTTTTCAGTAAACTTTTTATTTGTTGAGTCTATCCCTGCGTTACAAAACAGTATAGTAATTTTTACTAGAAATTCTCTCTCCATGCATAAAACGGCATTGTCCGCCCTCGTGTTATAAACTTCTGTCGGATATTACGATTCTCGGAAGAGTGTGATTATCGCCTTCGCTTCGATAGGCTGTTGGTGCTAAATTCACACTCTTCCGAGAATGAACTTTTACGCACTAGTATTGAAAATAATTATTTATCGCCGTCCGGCACTTTCCTCAAAACGAGCGTCTTGCGCGTAAAATAAAAAAAAAATCATACGACAGCTGCTCCGGTCCGCTGTAAACGGAAACTTGCAGGCTCTACGGTATACTCGATGTAATAGGATGCCGTGTCCTTGGCGATTTGCTCGCGACTCGTTACCCAATTTTGTTTTCGCTCGCGAATAACAGGCAAGGCTTATCCGCGGCCGAATTACCGTTGCGCGCTCTTATCGAGTTAAATCCTCGGTACGGTCGAATCGCGGGTTATATATGCGCGTACCGATGCGACGCAGGGGCATATAATGGGCCCAGTTGCTTCGCGAGAGATTTATGAATAAATTAGAGAGCGAGGCGGTAATTCGCGGTGCGATAGGCTCAGATGCGCCTGGCCACTGCATGCAGCGGGTAAATTATGTATTGTGATTGTGCTTCAAACGATTTTTTTTTTCAATTTCTAAGTAACTTCGCCGGAGTGATGTACAATAGTTTTCTTGTCGTTTTTTTCTTTATTTTGTCTCGTAATTATAGTGTTTCATTCGGGTAAGTGTATAACTCACTGCAGAAGTGAGACTCGGCTTTTCGTAATCATTATTTAATTATACATCGCTTATAGTTGAGATAACTGCGGTTTCATAAATAATTACAAAGTGTAGCGTGGAAATTGTTATGTTTTATTGCACTGTTTTTACAAGTGCCAATTTCGTTACACTTATGTAGTTTAGAGAATATTATTGCTTTTGTAACGGTTAAGAATAAATAAATAAATACGTTGTTTCTTGAATCGATCCATTAGTTATAAGCGTTATACATTCCTTGAAGAAATAGAAAAATGTAATTTTTAACAATAGAGAATGGTAAAGTAAACAAAGCAACTCGTTAAAGCATTCGTAAGAGCCATAGCAGTGGTAGAATAACGATAAAAAAAAAGAAACTCAACATTTCCCGGTATCTATATATATGGTTGCACTTAAAAGTATTGATGATTCCATTTTTTTTGCAGTCTTACGCGCGCGACAAAGTACAGCCAAAGAGTCTACCACCTCATACCACACTTCAAAGACACGTCAAAGCCAACAGAAATGTTCACATACCAAGGTAAAAAAAGAAATAAAATAAAACAATATGTATATACATGTATAATAATCCCTTTCCGTACAACACGATTATGCCATTTAACACGCATTAGCCGAGGCGCTGCGAAAGGCGCTAAACTACAAGGGAAAATAAAATCATAAACAATTAAGTTCTCAGCCTCGAAGTTGTCTAATCGATGGCCCGATTACTGTTTGTTCTCTCAAGGTTCTACTTTCCCGGAGGGAAGCCGGTGCCCCTATCACAGGTTGAGGCTACGATCTCCCGGATCACCGCTGCTTTCCACAGTCTTCCAGGTCATCGAGCTTCTCGCTCGCAATTTCATATCATTACGAAGGTATGTCGGCTATTCCAGCTGCCTTGGGTCTGTCGGGGATTAAGAGAAAAAAAATGGGCGCTCCGCGTTTTTTTTTTTCACTCCAAGACGTGCGTTCGCCTGTCGGCGCTTTGAGCGAAAGCTCGTTATTTGCGATGAATGTGTAATTGTACTGTCGGTTGTTTATTGTTCTGCAAACGGGGATTTATCGTGCTTCTATGCAAATTTTAATTAAGCGCCTTAGAGTGGTTCTGCTTACTTTTTTTTATCGAAAGAAAATGTAAATGATTTTTGGCGCGTAATTTAAAAGATGCGAGCGGACGTAACATATATCGGCAGGTGGGTTATTTTTTTCCTTCTATCGGCGCGCCGGTGAATCGTGAAGAATCGTTGGAATTTACATAATGCACTTAAATATAGAAGAGTTCGATTAGCCTTGCGCCTTTGAGCGGCGCGTCAATATATATAAACCTAACGACTCAATCGGGCACAGAAAGTTACAACTTCTCTTTTTTACGATCGCCGCTGTTTTTATTTTACGATGTGAAATTTAACGTTTTGCTTAAGGAAAACGCGTGTTATTTTTGTACTCAATGTCTCTTTCTTTACAGGCCTGCGATTTACCGTTGTACTGGAAGGTTCCACTTTTCCTAGCCTCGGGGGGCGATACAAACGGCACCGTCGAACTGAACGAGTTCCTTGACTTCTGGAAAGAGTGAGTATATTTAATATTGTTAATGAGCTGCGTTATTACTTTTATTTATTGAACATTTCAATTTTAAATTTAGTCACGTTTTTCTTTCAAGCGTGGAAACCGTGTTATTTGGTATATAGTAGTAATAAATTAATCCAATCGGTTTATAACTTAAATTAGACATCAAAAACCAACTACGGATATAATTTATAATACTATTAATTTAAGAGCAATTCTCTTAAAAAATTCAATACGAGTAGTCTATAAAAAAGTAGAATAGTTTTCTGAGAGACCAATTTAGTAATTTTCTCCACAATGTTAAATTATCGTAGGAAGTGAAATTACTTGTGAAAAATGAATAGTAGCCTGTCATTCTGTACATACTCTCTAAATTTGAATCAATAAGAATTTAACACATTTGCCGCGTGAATATATATTTTTCACTTATGAATATATTAATTTCACTTGATAATAAATAAACAAATATTTAAAAATATAGTTTTTTCTTTTTTGGTCACATCCGACCAGTACCGGGCCGACACTGGTTCGTTCGGTAATTTTTTTACAGGATTTTTATTGATTAGAACACCCGTTTAAAATAAGTGCATAATTCACTTATTTAACTAAGTTATTTTAATAAATAAACATTATTTCTTATACGTGAACGACTTATAACATAGCCAATAAGCGAATTTTCACTGATTAAAATCTAGAGAGCATCCAAATCCAAACTGTTTACTGAAATTGATACGCTAAAACGATTGGAGTCAAATTTCACTCTTATTTTATAGTGGAACCACTCATGGAGTTAAATCTGTCTCCAATAGAGTCAAATTTCACTTTACATGAATAGAGTGATTTAAATTAATTCTAAAGTAGAGTAAAATTCACTTTAAGGTAGAGTAACATATTACAAGTTAAGTCCCTACTGTTCCAAATTGATTTAAAGCAGCACAAAACTCAGTAAATTATAGTTTTTATTTATTTGTCGATGACAAAAAATCTTTTCTTTCTTTACATTTATTTTTCTGTGAACGCTTTTTAATTGACGCAAGCAAGCGAGCGAGCTAGAGAGTCACTTTTTTTTTGTTTTTTAAGAAGCGGAAAAGTAACAACAACAATAAACTTCGTTGCTTAGAGCAACGGCAAAATTTATTCCTATGGCTCACCCGCCTACAGAGGAAGCCTAGCTTCACCTGTTTCGGTGCCCGCCCAATTACAGAACAAAGGCACCCCCGGACAATCCATCGCGATTAAGCTTCCTTCTTCTGCCTCTCCTTTATCATTTCTTCTCAATCAAAGAAAAGTGACTATCTTTATATAGGTAAAACATAACTAACACCAACACCTACCTTTCGCTCTACTTAAAAGTAAAAAAAATCACTCTATTCACTCCACTGACGAAGATAATGTAGCTATAAAATTAGAGTAAAAATTTTACTCCAATATAGAGTTAATATTCACACTACTTCACTCCAGCTGATTTAGCGTGTACCAAATTAGTCTCTCACTGTACCTAAAAAATTTTCTCTTCGTGTTAAGTACAATACACACCCTTTATTAAACATCTAAAATGTAGTCGTGAAGTATTATAGTCATGTAGTAGTCATGTAGTGGTTGTGTTTTATCTTTTCTGTAGTCTCCGAGATTCTGAGAAAATTAATCAAGATGCGAGTGTAGGAAGTGCATTTTTAGACATATTAATCAATCTAACTTCTTGAAATTTCCATAATCAGCATCATTTTTATTTCCAAATAAATTCTGGGACACCTTTGAAAGTTTGCTATGCTGATTTTTCCTTATCATTCATAGTCAAGTAGTACAGTCATGTAGTCATGTAGTCTAAAATGTTTACATGTTTTTTTTGTTCACAGCATGTGCAACACGCACCACGACGCGGCGAGCAAGTTCGTAAGGATCGTGACGCGCGGCCAGCGCACGTGCATCCTTCCGGGCGACCTGATCCCGTTGGTGCAGGACGTCGTCGAGACGCATCCCGGCCTGACATTCCTGAAGGAGGCGACCGAGTTCCACTCGCGCTACGTTCACACGGTGGGTGCGCGCCGCGCGAGGGCCGGCCCTGTGCACACACCCCTCGTGCACCCGCGCGGCCTCGCCCGAGAGCGCCGGAGGACGACGCCTCTTTGGAAAATCAATAGCGCCAACTTTAAGGCGCACCGCGCATACCCGCGTGCACCGCCTTGTCCTCCGTCGCGACGGCCTTTCCAATTTTTTTTTATTTTTATTTTTTTTTTTTCGGCTAATGCTCTCCTGTAACTGATTCTATATTTGAGCTTGGCTGTTTGAACGAGGTGGGCGTTCGTTTGATTTGCTGGAAATGGTTTGTACGCGACTTGGAAACAGTCGATTTGTTTGACGAGACAGTGTTGGGAAGTCACGTATCCGCGGCGGTTTGACGCTCGTTTGGTTTTTATCTTTTCATTTGAAGCTTTTTATGGTCCAATTGTCGCTTGCGGGAAATTTTCTGACGTCAGAATTATTTAGAAGTTTTTAGGAAGTATTTTTTAGTTCTTAGAGATGTATCGAAAAGAATTTTTGGTATCGTATACTGAGAGATATATTTTGGAAAAATTACTATCCCTAATTCTGTGAGTAGAAACACAAACTGCTTATAGTGAAAAAAATTATCTTCTTGTATTATAAAATTTACAAGAATTTTAGTACATTTTATAATACAGAATGGTAATTTTTTCACTAGACACAGTCTGTGGCTCTGATTCTAGGTTGGATAGCAAATTTTATTAGAACGACAGTGATTTTTCCAAAATATTTCTCTAGTGTAAAGAAAGTTTAAATCGATTTTTGTTTTTATTATTTATTTTGCACTTAATCTAAGCAGAGTGTACTTACTATTTATTTTAAGATCGATCTACCTTTAAAAAAACTTCTAGCACAGGTTTATACGAAAGTAGGTAAAATGAATGTTGTACCAGGAATGTTAAAAACTCGGAAGAACAAAAAAAAATTTAAATCGAAACTGGTTTCCGAAAGACAGAAAATCAGACTTCCTTCGTGAAAATAGCAGTGTCGTAATATATAAAAGTGTACGGTTGCCTACATCAATGTTAATAATTAAATTATTCACTTATCTCATACTTTCCTAGCGGTATAGCCGCACATTTAAATTTCACTTTGAGTTAGAACCTACAATCTAATTCTCATCAAGCGTAAATATTTTATAGAGCGATAATTATAGTAGTAGCACAAAAAGTTGGTTGTATTCGTATTTAAGAAATTACGCGCATTAACGATGTTGAAAGCCTAGTCGGATTAGACATTAGATTACCACGATGTAAGAAAGTAATAGGAACTGCTATTTCTGAGAAAGTTTTAAAGATAAACCTAAAGATACTGAAATATTATTTCTGATTACTGCAAATTTATTACAATCGATATGTAAAATTAGCACACGGATTTCCACCGTAGATCATCGTAAAAAAGAAATCATCTGATATATCGCGTAAATTTTGCAAATCTTGAGCATCTATCCTTTGCAATGAGCATGTAGAATATAAGAAATCCCCATGGTCACAGACCCGTATAACCGAAAGATTTGGTCCACAGGTGATCGCTAGGATATTTTACTGCGTCAATCGCAGCTGGAGCGAGAAGATTTCCGTGGCGGAATTGAGGCGGAGTAATCTGCTCTCGGTGATCAGCATTTTGGAGCACGAGGAGGACATCAATCAGGTGACCGCTTATTTCAGCTACGAGCACTTCTATGTCATTTACTGCAAGTTCTGGGAGCTCGACCGCGACCACGACCTCTTCATCGACAAGATGGATCTCACCCGACACAACGATCACGGTAAGCACTCGAGTTCACTTACCATTTTTTTTTCAAGACGATTACGTTAGGAGGCAGGTCACTTTGAATTTTTTTTAGAGGATCATAGCAGCATGTCAACGAGAGTCCGATCGGCGTAAAATTTCGCGCATAACATATCGTTGCGCACTCAACGGGTCCGATTTAGTTGCGAAAGCGCTGGGTTTCTCTCGCGGACTGAATTTCTAATTCTTCGACGCGATCGCTCGATACGAGAACATGCAAATTATGAAAGCGCTGATATAGCAAACATTTTTTACGCTAAAAATAGAATTAACTTTGATGAATATTCCATTAAACTATATTTGCAGTAATAATCATATTTGTAAAGTGACGCTACTAAAAGTTGAATTTACCCTTTTCATTGAAATTCTTATGCGTGCTTTAAAGCTGAATTTGTGAAATGTACTTTTTTAGTAAAAGTTCACTAATATATTGTAAGGATTTAAGTTAATCAAAGTATCGAGTGAAACGCGATGGTTCGGTCAAAAAATATGTCAATTCAAATAATGCTTGAAAAGGGTGTTAATTCAAATTTTGGTACAGAAAAGTATCGATTCGGATGTTTGAAGAATGTGTCAATTCAGATTTTGCTTAAAAAAGGCGCCGAATACAATTTTACTTGAAGAAGGTGGTAACTCAGATTTTTGTTGGAACAAGTCTCAATTCAAAAGCATTATGATTTTCTATAAATTTTGTAATGATGGACACCTGTAATATGCTAACTTTTCATGAATCTTAACACCTCTCACGAATGATTTTATAAATTAGTGTTGATTAAATTATTGGAATTTACTGCAAGTGTTTTATCAATAAAGTATACTTTTGGTTCGTTTTTATATACTTAGCAAAAGAGCAAGAAATAAAATAATTTTCAACTCTCCTTTATTTCCGTAGGTATTTTTTAATATCTTGAAATTAAGTGATAATGCATTTTTTGCTTAACTAAATATACAATATCCAAGTTATACTTTCTTCTAAAAAATAGCCAAAAATGCAATAATAGCCAAAACAACAAAAACGTGACGTAGGCGCGCATTATGTAAATTAATGATTATAGTAACAGCACATGGTAAGGGTACCGTAATAAAATCCACAGAAAATAATAATACTTTTCAATTTTCAAAATCTGAATCGACATTTTTTTTGAAGCAAAATCTGAATCGACACTTTTTCGAAACAAAATCTGAATCGAGACCTTTTTGAAGCAAAATCTGAATCTACATTTTTTCGAAACAAAATCTGAATCGAGACCTTTTTGAAGCAAAAACCTGAATCGAGATTTTTTCGAAACAAAATCTGAATCGACACTTTTTCGAAACAAAATCTGAATCGAGACCTTTTTGAAGCAAAACCTGAATCTACATTTTTTCGAAACAAAATCTGAATCGAGACCTTTTTGAAGCAAAACCTGAATCGAGATTTTTTCGAAACAAAATCTGAATCGATATTTTTTTAAAGCAAAATCTGAATTGACAGCTTTTCGAAGTAAAATCTGAATTGATGCGTTGTTTTACCAAACCATCGAACAGGAGCAACGGGAGGTTCGCCAAGCAGGTGCAACCTTGGGAGGGAAAGGTAGAAAAGGAGGCGTCCGAGAATATGAGATCGTAACTAAAGAGGCGCTTTCTGCTTTCAGCTCTATCAACGCGCATGATTGAGCGGATCTTCAGCGGGCGGTGACGCGAGGCGTAAAGAGTGCCAACGGCGTGCAACAGCCCGAGGACAAGATGAGCTACACGGAATTCGTCTGGTTCTTGCTGAGCGAGGAGGACAAGAACCATCCCACGGCCATCGAATACTGGTTCAGGTACGCCCATAAATAATTCACCCGACGTCATGCGCCTTTTTTTTTCACTTGCTAAGCGCTTAAGTTCGCACGCGCCACTCCCGCACAATGGGGCCTCTGTATGTGCCGAATGTCGATTGAGAGATTTCACTTTGTCGCAATAGATGCATGGACTTGGACGGCGACGGGTACCTGTCCATGTACGAGCTGGAGTACTTTTACGAGGAGCAGCTGGATCGGATGGACGCGATCGGCATTGAGACGCCCCCCTTCGAGGACTGCCTTTGTCAGGTGAGCATCATTTTCCATTTCGTGCCGATAGTTTTAATTAAAAAGCATTGAAAACACTTTCAATTAAGAGAATTAAAAACAATTACAATTAAAAAGCTTTAAAAGTAATTTTTTTAATTACGTCCATTTTTTAAATTAATACCATACATGGGGAAGATGCCTGTTTTGAATGACTTGTAAAAAACCGTATAATTGTTCGAGAAGTGAATAAAATAAAGTAGTTTTGTTATATATTTTGTACGTAATCATAAGTAAGTTAAAACCGTATAGTAACATTTAAGTATCCTTATTTATATATATACTTTAAATTTTTCCATTCGTTGTGGCGACTTTTTCCGGTCTACTTTAATTAAAAAATTAACAACTTTCTTTTTTTACATTACGCCAACGTAAACTTTAGGTCACTCTATTATTTATTTTATTTATTTAAACCAAAATAAAAATATACAATCATTTTCTTGAAAGTAGAAATTGCACGCTAAGTATCACGTTACAGAAGTAACCCAGCAGAGGAAATTAATTTCCTGTTAGCTGGTCTGGCTCGATGTAACACAAAAAACTTAAAATAACTTACAGCTTGAATTATTGAAAAAGTGCAAATTAAACTAACATTACTTAAAAATATAAATATACGAAATTTTATGGACTGATAAAAAATAAACTGTGGAGTGACAATTAAATGCACAGAAAATTATAGAACAAATCAAATCACGATATTTCACGGGAGAAAAGTCTAGTAAAAATTATTAATCTATTTTATAATGCAGGGACAGACTCGACAAATAAAAAATTTTACCAGAAAGTACAGTAAAATGTGCAAGACTCGTAGTCAATTTTACTACAAGTATAGCAAATTTGATTGTATTTTTTAGTAAAATCTTTTATTTGTCGAGTTTGTCCCTGCGTTACAAAATTATATAGTAGTTTTTACTAGACTTTTCTCTCCGTGTAGTTAAAGGCTCTTAATACATATTCAAATTGACAAGTAGAGAAATATATATAAAAAATATATATAATACTTATATACTCTCTAAATCTGAAAATATGAATAGTGACATATTTTATATGAAAAATTGTTCACATATTTAGCATGTGAACGGCTTTTCACTTATTAAATGTCACTATTCACATTTTCCAAGTGAATGACACATTTTCAGATTTACATGGTAAATGAAATATAAATTTGTGGCATCTCCTCCTAGCGAGACTCTTGCCTTAAAAGCATTACCGATAGGTTAATTCAAAAGTTTTAAAAATGATAATTAGTCAGGAAATAATTAATTGCAATAATTTATTGATAAACAGCTTATCATGCAATTCTTCTTACAGATGCTGGATATGGTGCACCCAGCGATACCAGGCAAAATATCGCTGAACGATTTGAAAAAGTGTAAAATGACGTCGGTCTTCTTCGACACCTTCTTCAACCTCGAGAAGTACTTGGATCACGAACAAAGGGACCCGTTCGCCTCGGCCAGGGATCACGACGCGGACGGACACGAGGTGAGCTCACCCCCTTCCCCCTATTGTATTGTAATCCGCTCGTCGCGCGTGTAAATTTTTCACTTTGCATTCTTGCAACGAAAATAATCGAGAGAATAGGCTCTCCTTACGGTAGGTCGAAATGCAAATTATTTCGTCGAGCGAAAAAAAAAATAATATTGTCCTCCCGACTCGTCGGAGGATCTTCACTTTTATGCTTTCAATCTCGCTTGCGGCTCGTTTATCCTAAAGCTTGATCACAGTGAAATCAAAAATCGAGAATATTCGTGGCTAAAATCATGATCATTCGACACGAGAGGATGGGTCATAATGTCTTTCATTTCTCACAGCTTTCGGACTGGGATCGCTTTGCAGCGGAAGAGTACGAACTCTTGGTAGTTAAGGAGAGTGGCAATGAACAAAATGATCAATCGTGAGTATTCATATATTTATGCATTTATTTACAAACACATCACGTTTAGGCCCATTCAGACACACTCGATTTTTACTTTTTCTATTTTCTCTGTCTTTTTTTTACTGGCGTTCTATTTGTTTCGTGTGTTTCATTTCCTATTTTTTCAAGTTGTTTCAAATGCACTTTATGCATCGAATTATTTTTTTTTCCTTATTAAAATGGCGAATTTTTGTTGAGGTGGCTTTTCTTTCTTCAATATTATTTATGTACATTCTTATTCTTTGCACTTTTATGGTCAAACTTAAATTTTTTTATATTTTCTTTAATTTATTTGTTTTTGAGGCATGCTTTTATATATAGTACACCTTATCATACAGCACGTTTATTTTATTTACACTGTTTCTTTTTAGTTTGGTCAAATTGTGTTTTTCGATTTTTAGCTTCCGACGCTTCAAAAGTTTAATTTTTCGAGCTTCAGGCTGATTTTAATTATCACCAACTCTAAAATTAATTGTTTTAACAAAAAAAATCTTCTTAACATCAGCGAGTATTAGGAGTTAGCGTATGTATTATACAAAACGTTTTTTACGGTTTAAAAAAAAAACATTGACTCAGTCGTGTATTTTATTTTATCTGTATGTACTCGTTTAAAAAGTTTACATTTTAATTTTTTTTATGTCTCTTGTTAAATGTCTGGGTGAATTTTTACGAATGTGTTTAAAAAGTCACATGTATTTTAAAAAACTGAGATATTAAACATTTTTTAATTTAGTTTAAATGGCATCTCATGCTCGCAGAATTACCAACTAAAAAGAAAATGGCATTACTATTATTCGTGCATTCAGTTTCATTAATTTGTTTCATCATTCTGGTCACAATACCATAAGCATGGATAAAATTAAAACAAAAATATATATTTCTCTTCATCATCTATCATCTGACGCAATTTCATCATTCGGACAATTTCATATAACGATTTCATGATAATAAAATGCATTTGTTACAGGCTGTGTGATGATGAAATGTAACCATCATCTACAGCTCAGTAAGTAAAATCGAGTATTGCATGTGAGCATTTTGATACGTGTAAAAAAATAAAATTTGATGAATTCTTTTTAATGTCTGTTTACTTATATGTAAAATCATTCGACTGCATGTATTGGATTACAACTGTTATTGTTCAATTGAAATGTTTTCACGTAAATTTTTTCAATATTCAACTAATTCTTAATTTGTAAATATTAAAACAAGAATGTAATATGTTCAGCTTTTTTAATTTGATTTATCGCTAAAAAATAATTGCATGTTTTTTCGAGTCTAAACAATTTGGATATTTTTATAAAAATAAAAAAACATGTTTAATTTAATTAATCATTAACCAATTTATTAATTGAAATTTTTCTAAACTGTGATGTAAGCAATAATGTAACACACGTGCTAAAAGAATATTTTTATTCTTGCAGGTATTTTGAAATTTATCAAAGTCTTTGCAAATTATATGAATTACATTTATATGATTATCTTTAAAATTGAATTTCGCTTTCAAAAATTGAGTAAAAAATCGAATTCTTAATAAAAGTAGACAATAAAATATCGAATGGACACTTTGCTTTATTACACTATAATATTGTTGCGTCTCTTATTAAAGCTTCCTTTTTTAATTTTTGCAATGTTTCATTTACGAGGAAAGTGTCGAGGAGTTTGATAAAATCTAAAATGTTTTTTTTTCTTTAAATGTAGTAAAAATAGTAAGATTGCTAAAATTTGAAAAAAATCAAATTGATTTTCCTCATTTTGTTAAATTATCAAAAATATTTCAAAAGATTCAGAGTACCCGTTCTAACGACGTGTTTTTAAAGAAGAAAGCACTAATCATTAACATAAATGATAATTTTATTAGGATTCCTCATAGGAAATCTTTTATACCCGTCTAATAGAACATTGAAGAGCAATCAACTCGTTTTTTTAATTTGATGTAAGGTTACTAAAAATATCATCTAGAAATTTCACTGGTTGTCACGTTTTACACAATATAATCTACATCAAGTTAAAATAAAAAAAACGTACATTGATTGTTTTGCGACATTTCATTACACAAATTATATAGAAAAAATAGTTATTTATGCACTATGGGAGTAAAATAGGCGATTATTCCTGAAAGTGACGTTTAATAATTGCAATTTAGTAAATTAAATAATTGCCTCTTACTCCTGAGGTGAATATAAAAAATTTCACTCTAATCGTTTATAAATCCACTTTATTTGACAAAAAAAATCCAGTAAAATGTGACTACGAAAGGCAAAATATGTCTATGAAAGCTAAAATGTATTTATGAAAACTAAAATATTTTTACAAAAGCTGAAACGTGTCTTCGAAAGCTAAAATGAGTTTTCGAAGAATAGAATGGGTCTACGGAGAGTAACATATGCCTCCTAGAGAGTAAAATGTCTTTCCAGAGAGTCAATTTCCTCTCCAGGAAGTAAAGTAACTTCCCGAAGAGAAAAGTTTCTCTCCAAGCAGTAAAGTAACTCTCCGGAGAGCAAAATTTCTCTCTAAGGAGTAAGTAACTCTCCGGAGAGTAATTTTATCTCCAGGGAGTAAAGTGTTCCTCCGGAGAGTAAAATAAGTCTCGACAATAAAATACGATTTTAATCCCTCAGCAGAGCTCAATAAAGTGGACTTTATGAACGATTAATACGAAAATTGTTCTTATGCGGGATCCTAATTCTCCAACGTGAATGTCGTCACACACCGAAGGAACCGGCGCCTGTGACGCTCTCCTCGACATTCGACATTAAAAATCGGGCCTACTGCGCCATTTACGCTTATCCCACTCGCTCGTACCACGGCTAACTAAAATCTCACTTTCCAGGTTGTACGACTCCGGCGGCGACGACGCCTACTCGCCAAACCTCGACGTGCTGATCGGCGAGTCCGTGGACGCGTCCGGCCAGGCCGAACGTGCCGATTCCGCTGGCTACCTCGAGGACGCGAGCTCGCCGCTCTCGAAGCGCGCTGACAGCTCGCACTACGATAGCTGTGATAGCGACGATTACGCCGACAGTGACAACTAATTTGCCCCGCGCGTGGGGCGTCCTTCCGCGAGGCGCACTCGAGAGATATGTATAATTATAGATTACCCTCCCGAGACCGATGGGGGACGAGAAATTTTGTAAATAGATCTAGATGCGAATCCTCTTAGACACACTTTGTTTTTATTTTATTTTTTTGCGCGCGAGGAGTGTAGTAGGGCAACGCTAGAGTGAGAGTGTGAGAAGGATGGACGAGGCGCGAACGCTCGGACTACCGAAAACGTCTGTGAAAAGATTCTTTGTTTTTTTTTTTACGGAGGAAGACCCTTTCCCTTTTAATTTTCTCGCGGATGGTTAAGGAGGAGTAAAGCTCATTTTTTTCTATGTAATACGCGTTGAACGTTTATTATTTGCCGTAGTTACCGATTTGCGTTTTCTGTACAATGTCTTCCAAATGTGTACGAGAAAAATCGCCAAACTTGGGACAGTCAGCTGGGTGGACGTATTGTATTAGCTGCAAGGCTACGTCGGGTATGAGAAAACTTTCCTTTCATTTCGAGGGAATTTCAGAGACGTTTTCGATATTTTTCACGCCCAATGCAGCGGGAGGTATATAATTTTACGGCGAAACTCCGAAAGAGTACTTTGGAGTTGGCACTCAAGGATCATACGACTACTCTGTAATTAAAAAAAAAACTTATTTCCTTAGCGAGTTCTAAAAAGTATTTTTAATTAGGAGATAGCTTTAAATCTTAAAGCTTGAAATTTTCATCGTAAATTATATATATATATGTAAGAAATAGGCGAGGTTTAACCGCGAGGGCTGCCAGCCTTACGTAATTGGAAAAAAAAGTAAGAAATTTAAATTCTATTTAGACTTGCGCAAAGTACTGCGAGGTGTGCGCGGAAGTTTTGATTAGCAAGACGCATTGAAGACGAAAGTTCCAAGAAAAAAAAATAATAATAATAAAGTAAAGTAAAATATTAAACGAACAAGTATTTATATACCAGTACGTAGGAGAGTCAGAATATTTATAATAAATGAGAGAGACCTGTCCTTTTATAACGAATTGTGTAGTACTTCGATGTAATCAATGATTAGCGACGTACTTTATAGGGCGCTTTTTAGTATTTCGCGGAGGAAACATAAAGCGAGCGAGAACTCCAAGTCTTTCGTGCTTATCTTACGCGAGGCGAGCGTAAACGTTGAAATAACTCCCTATTTTCCATGACGCGAGTCATCTCTCTATTATGAATTTCTTTTTAAATTATTGCTGCCTTTACGACGTTTTATTTTTTTTATACACATAGGTTTTATTTTTAAATCGCGATGGAGTTGATGTATCATTAATGCATCGCGATGCGTCGAGATCTGATGTGATTTTGTTTTTCTTTCGTTAAGCAAACTGGCACAGAATTTTATGTTTTAGTTTGTCCGATCGAATGAATAAATAAAAAATGTCAACGAGGAGGAGTGCAGCGGAAATATCAAATAGTAAATTTTTATGGGATATCTAGAGGTAGCGAGTGCAAAGCTATTTTTCAGCATCTTTTCGGTAATTAAAAGAGAAAAAAACCAATACAAATTACAAAACACCAACAGTACGGCGCGAAGTATTCTGCCAGATGAGACAAAAAATAAAAAAAATAAATAAAAAAATAGTAGGTAATAAAATAATGTGAAAAGTAATAGGTAGAGTCTGCGACTCCTTGCCATAAGAGACTAACCCTTCTTAGATTAACTGTAGATTTTCTTTTGAGTTGCCAAGACTGCTGGATTTGTATATATTTTATTTTTATCCTCTTTTAAAGTGTAATATTATTTTTAATTGTATACGCAAGTGCATACACGTATGAATAAAATAAAAAAAAGTAATGATCTAGTCCAATGCGTGCTACTGCGTCTTCTGTTAAATGTTACTGCGATTAAAAAGTAAATGCGACTTTTTCCGATGGATCCTGAGTGTAACGTAAAAAAAACAAAAATGTTAACCGACAATATTGAGATACACTCGTGTCGACGCAAAAAATCATGCTGAGAGAAATAAAACAAATTTGAAGAAAATAAAATAAAATAAAATGTGAAATAAAACTTTATGACATCCATCAACGTTTCTTGCGTAGAGCAGTGTTTTATCGAGCGATTAAGCGGCGACCATAAAGTAATTTTGTGTGTTCAAATGAAAAAAAAACGTAAAATAAGCAAAATGTACGTATAATACTTCGATGAAGGAATTTCTGCAAAAGGCTTCGTTTTTTTTTACGTTTATCCTCGTTTCGTGCGGACGCCCCCTGTCGTAAAGGAAATAAAAAGATAAAAAAGGGAAAGGCAACGCCTATAAAATTACAGCGCAAAAAAAAAAAAAAGAACCGCACCACGACGTCACGGCGCGGGAGAAATTCTTTCATTGTTGGTGGCATACCCTTACTTTTTGTATTTCTTTGTTATGTCCCGGCGTGGTTCCTATCCCGGCTGTTTTCTCACACCGGCGTCTTGAGCGGACGAAGATCTTAGGCAAGCGGACACGAAGACACCCTTCGGGATTGATTTTGTTGATAATCCAAAGATGTATTATCTTATAAGACAAGGGATTAAACGGAGGGAGAGCTTGTTATGGTTTTTTACGATATTTATAAAAAAAAGGAGAAAAGAAAAGAAATGAGGAAATGCATTCGTTTGGTTGATAATTCTCCTCAAACGCGGAGAGATTGTATAGATTATTTGAGAGAAATTCTCGCGTAAACAATATTTACCAGTGCATTTGATATTTTCAATTGTTATATTTATTAATTATCTATATATGATAGGTTTATTGTTGTTTAAAGCAGCCGCGGGGCGTGCGAAAAAAATCATTTTTTCAATCTGATTGAAGAGGTATAAATGTTTGCTTTTGTTGCGTTATGCCTCCGTTGATTAATTAAAAAAAGAAAGAAAGAAAGAGGAAGGTGCAGAGAATGCATCTCAATAGAGGAACGATATTATTATTATTATAACTATTATTAATGACTTAAATAAATGAAAAAATAAATAAATAAAGGTATAAATCCTTTGCGAACCGCGCCAGTTTTTTAAAGAACGGTCGATGCGCTCGCGTTTCAGAATATTCAACGATAGATTTGTAAACACATTTTACGTACCTATTATTTATATACGTATATATGTATGTTTTAGTTATGAGATATATATATGTATATAATAAATATATACATACGTTTTGTTAGTTGTGCATAATTACGATAGGTAAACTGATGCGGAAATTTCTTAATTAAAGTGAAGAAGAGGTTGTTCCAGTCGAGGAGGGAAAAAGAATGTATCCGTCGCAAATTTTGCCTTTTTCCAAAGCTGGTTCATGTGCGCTTTCTTCTCCGTCTCTGATCATCATTTATCCGAAACTAATAGAAGTGTGTATTTTTCACCGAGGCGAACTGATTTCGAGGAAGTAAAGAAGAGGAAAAAAAGGAAATAAGCGATACGATTATAAAAAAAATAATGATAAAGCGATGAATATATCTTTTGGTCTGTGAAATCAATGTTACAGCAGCCTTAAATTTTCGAATATCACACTACGTCAATGTACAACGCATACCTCGACTACTTACCTTAATAAACGTTACGTAACCCACAAAGTATTTAATTGTTTATTTCTTATAGCCCATTATTATCTTCTGCACGCAAATAAATTACTAAGAAATATTCTTTTGTTTTTAATAATTTGGTATATGTACAGCACAGGAATCTTCGTATAAACATATTTTTTATCTAAATACATTTCAGTTATAATAATAACTATACGCTAATTTAAAGTAAACTGTATTATTAAATTTGCCTAATAAGTATAGTACAAAAAATTCAAATTATATTTCATTCAAAAATAATCGCGCGCAAAGCGGCGTTTTCTCTATCGGTAGAGTAGAACCATAACAGCAGCTGTTTTGTATTATCACTATATTATCATTATCAGTCAGCTGTCGCTTGACGCTGAAATATTTGCAAACTATTTTGGTAAAATTTACAGCTCAAAGCTAATATTTCTATTAAGAATGAAACCATCAGCTCTTTTTCGAATTTGAATAGTTACTTTATATTTGACATTTGTTTTAGTGAATTGTGCTCCGTTTTTATGAAAAATGGAGCCTCCTGTAAAAAGGTTATACACTGATAGTCCCAGTGAAAAACAAGATTGTATCGAGGAAGTAGAAAATGCACAAACTCTAGAAAATAAGTTAACCTACGATGAACTTCGAATAATCTTTCAGTATCTGGGAGCTAAAGATCTTTATACGGCATCAAGTGTATGCAGGAAAGTAATTCCAATACTTATTTATTTATTTATTTAAAATAGAATTCATTTTTGTTTTTCTCATTAGATCTTGGAGAGATGCTGCACAAAAGGAAGCTGCTTGTAGACATACTCCAGAGTATTTTGTTAAAAGTTATCAAATACATAATAAAGAGAAAACAAAAAGTGATTATAATCCAGTTATGATAGGCGAAGATCTAAGAATCAAATCATACGTTGGTTTGATATGTCAGAAAATGCAAGAGAGAGACGAATGGCTACCTGAAGGTCTTTAAATATTACCTTTTTATGGAATTTTGAAAAAAACAGTAATGATTAATAATATTTTTCAAAATTTTTACAGGGTGTTATTGTGAAAATTTACCATTTAATTGTGCTACAATCATTACTGGAGGATACGATATTATTGCAGATGATGCAAAAATTGACAAAGAATTTGGTATGGCAGTGTCTGCCTTTTTACCACAAATACCTAAATTAAAACGCAATGTCTTTGTTGAATTTAATTGTGATACTATACATCGATCTGATATGGAAACAAAAAAAAAGGTGAAAAATTACTCGAACAATTGTTGCCTTCAAAAGGTGAAAAGTCTAAATGCATTATAATGTTAACGACTCAAGAAGGCTATGAATTCACAAAAACTTTGATGGAACATCTTCAGAAAGGGTACTTGTAATATTAAATGATTAAAGAAACGTTGTATTTAATTATTACTTATGTTTAATTAATAATTTTTGTATTGTTCAAAGTTATAAACCAGGAACTATTTCTCTGTGGGGTGGTGTCTGCGTAGATTTAAAGACTTGTGCAGCAATGCAAGAATTCGGCAGTACTAAAGGAACAACTTGTTCAGAACCTACATGTTGGACCGCAATAACATTATCCAGTCCTTTGTTGCAAAGTTGGTCTATTGTCTTACCTCAAAAATGTCGCACAGAGGCACAAATGGAAGAAAAATTGCAGAACGTGAAAAAGAACATTAAACTGAAAAAACATTCTTTAGGCTTCATGTTTGCATGCTGCGAACGCATTCATAGAAAAGATCCGGAAATCATAGTCTTTAAAAAAGTCTTTCCAAACATTCCTTTGATTGGCCTTCATGGAGACGGTGAATACGGTCTCAATACTTTGAGTGAAAGTAAGTTAGAAAAAAGTAGAAAATTTATTTTCAACATTTATTTTAAATTAAAAAAGAAACTAAAAAGGTACCTTTTTAAACACACATTTTTTTTCAGAACGCGAAAGACATCTGCAACACGCATACTCAACGATATTTTTAATATTAACATATCAGTAAGCCGTGAATGCACTGCAATCGAGTTTGATACAGCTCTATCAAACATAATTGGGTGATACATTGTGATAGAAGCGCCAATTTGAGCTTCGTCGCTGCGCAAACGTGCACTGTCGGGGGTGACTTTTAAACGCCTTTTTGTTCGACCAAGAAAAACCAGACAACTGCCTATCAAGACCGGAACAATTTTTCCCTATCTAATTGTACAAGAAGGCCGTCGACATAAGGAATCGGCCGCTTAATTACGCGCACGGACCTCGCATTAAGCGAGTGCATATGTAATTAGCCCCTGAGCACGTTTGGAACGCTTGACAATGCTTTCGCGTTTCTCGAGATAGCAGGCAGCCTTTTTTCTTTTGATAAAGCACTGGACAAAGTGGGTCGCAAGGAGATTGCCGAGAAGCCTCCTTATAAGGAGCTCGATAAACTTTAACAATGCAGTTTATGCCGAGGGGTTGTTTCTGCGGTCGCGTAAGCAGTGGAGTGTCCTGCGCCGAAAATTTCGCTCGAGCCATAGATTTATTTTGATCTAGCTTGCTCATTCAATTGATATTAATACATTTAGAGTTTTATTGTATTCGTTTATTTGCAAGAAGTAAGACATTTTCATAGTCTTTTTTTATTGGGTTGCAGTTAGCTTTTAACTAATTTAAACAAATTTTGTTTTAATTACTGAAATGTAAATAATAATTGATATGTAGATTAAAAAATTTCTAATAAGATTGTAAATTATCGTTACATAAAACGGTGTACGGTTTAAGAAAATCCATTTATTGAATGCGATTAAAAGCGAATCGAGGATAATTATGTATTTGAGAATAATTGAGATATTTTGTATCGCAACTGATTCGAATAAATCATTTTACACAAACACTTTTTTATAGTGCAGTTCATTACTGTAAATCAAATGAATATATATATTTTTATTCAACGTTTCAATAACAAAAAAGTCTGTAAATGAAATTATTTAAAATATAATAAAGTAAATAACTTTTTAAAATAATTCTGTGTCCAGGATGTGGTTTGGATGTTGTGCGCGTTTGCTATATTTATGGTGGATAGTGAGCTCGGCGGTGGCCTGGGACAGTGGACTCAAGCAGAAGTACGACGGCTACGGTGAGGACTGGATTTTCATGCCTGACGGTCGCGGACAACCCCAAGTGGCCGTACTTAAGGGCGAGGAAATTGAAAGTCGTGGCGTTCTCGATGAATCCATAGGCTTCATCCTTTTTACACGGTATATCATTTTTTAGGATTTAAATATAAAGTTAAATAAATCAAAGTAAATTAAATCAACGCTTGACCTTGCACGTAGTTTTACGGACGTTAAATTTGCATAAAACAAGTGTACTATCATAATTAATCTATGTTTCACCTTTGTAAGATTAATGTCAATGACAAAACTAATTAGTTGAAAATCTGCATCAATAACTTACGAGACATCCATAATTTTGTAACAGCTCTAATTCAGAGGATGGTACGAAGTTGTACATCAATAACACAAAAGCATTATCTAACTCCAACTTTTCCCCTTCGAAATCGACAAAATTTATTACCCATGGATGGAAATCCAGCGCTTTCAGTGCGAGTGTAACAAACATGAAAAAAGGTAAATTTAAGCAAAACATAATTTATTTTAAAATGTATAATAGATTATTTATTTATTATTATTTAAAATTTATAATAGACTTTAAATTTATTTAATGGATTTGTTTTAATATTATTTGAAAATGAATCACACTGTATACGCAGTTCAAACTGAAAATGCACACTTAATTAAATGTACCATAAATTTAGTACTAAAATATCGATAATTTCTATTAAAAAATTCAACACTGCTACAGAGTATCTGGCACACGGTGATTACAATGTTTTCCTGGTGAACTGGGAACCCATGGCTGCGAGCACATTTTACCTTGGACCGATGCGTAATACCGGCAAAGTCGGAGCAAAGGCAGCCGAGTTTATAGATTTTCTCGTCCGCGAGACTGGCTTATCGACCGACAATGTACACTTTATCGGTCAGTATTTGCACGAGGATTAATGAAAGTTTTTCGTTCTAATTAACATTTACTAGCTTTATCAGTGCTGAAAAGCTACTTCATTGCCCTTTGAAACTATTTTTTAAAATCTTTACGCTCTATTTTTAAAATGACCCATTTTCTTGCGTTACGTAAAATTTTATTCTTCAAGCTGCAGCTTTTCTGAAAGGAATTAAAAAAAAATTATTCGACTGGCTAAAAAATAGCAAAATAAGCAGAGATTTGAATTGAAGACAAGTCACGTTTGATTTTTTTTTTAAGGACACTCGTTGGGCGCGCATGTGGCGGGCAATGCTGGGGAACAGGTGACCTCGGGGAAGCTCGGACGAGTGACCGGATTAGATCCGGCGCTGCCAGGATTCCATTTGCTCACGGTGGACAAGGGTCGGCTGGATCCCTCCGACGCAAACTTCGTCGACGTCATACACTCGTGCGGCGGTGTCCTTGGCTATCTGCAGCCACTCGGTCACGTCGACTTTTATCCTAACGCTGGAGTCGCCGTGCAGCCTGGATGCTGCTGCGTGCCCGAACTTATTGGTACAACGATTTTTATTGTCAAAGTTTTGCGATTTCGATAAAAGTTATACCCTAAAGAAACTCGAAATTAAAATATTTTTTATTGCTTCTTTTTAAAACACACTATTTGGAAATTTATATGACATTATTGTACGTTGACTTTTCAATGTTGCAGAAGTGAACGTGACTTTTGTGGAAGCGGAATTTCACGATTTTGAATAAATTTAATTTCTGAATATTGCAGAGGCTTGCAGCCATGGTCGATCGTATCAGTATTTCACGGAGAGTATAAACTCGGACGTCGGTCTAAGGTCGAGGCAGTGTCAGAATTGGGATAAATACCTTCAAGGTGACTGCGAAACTTCAGAAAGTGTTTTGCTAGGGGAGCACGTTGACAAGACGGCGAGAGGGTCGTATTTCCTGAGAACGAGATCGGAGTCCCCTTACGCTTTCGTCGACCCGAGCGAGAACGAGGTGTAAATGCAATAACTGTGAACGTGAGAGGTGCAAGAAAATCTCAATTTGTTCTACTATACAAATTCATCTTTTTATATTCTAGTCTCTAGTAAAAACAATTTTCTTTAAATTCGAAACTATCATACTTTAATAAATAATTACATATGTTACAATCCGAGGTATAATAAACAATCCACGTACCATAATTTGGAACCTCATTTTTTTCTCATCTCACGATGCTTCATTTTAAAGTACATCTAAAAAATCTTAGGGCAGATTTCTCTATTTCACTTTCTCCATTAGTTACTTTTCTGTTATCCCTCTAACATTATTCTCCAATAAGCTAAAGCAATATCTTATATTGGCTTATACAGCAATGTCGTCACGTATTTTTTGCGATATCGATGAGTCGCTGAGAGGACCATAACACTATCTTTAATACTTAATGCATACAGATGATTTAACATTACATGATTAGGTTCAGGTAGAAGCGTTGGTTCACACTGCAATAATAAAATATTCAAATTATAATCTAATGAGGTAATTTTTTTATATCTACACCGAAAAAATCTAACTTCTACTTTTTACTTTATAAATTAAAAAATAAATGACATTATAAATTAATTTAAACTTTCTGAATTTTTAGTAGAATCTGTTTACAAAACTGTCAAATTTAATCTGCTCTACAGAACTACAAGATTTAATTTTCTATAAAGTAAGATCTATTTTAATTTTACTGACTTTGTAAAGCATTTTTAGTTTTTCCTAATCTAGCAGATATTACTTTTGCGAAACAGTAAGAACTAGGTCTTTTGTTTTTCGGTGTATTAGTTATTTTCTTTAAAGAATTTTTAAATAATTTATATTCTATTTTACCGATAAAGGTGTGTCTTTATTCAGAATAACTTGAAGTAGATGTGGTGGCAAAATTGGAGGCCCAGGAACTTTTTCCCAAGGTTTGGGTGCCGGTATGTCTTGGCTGTATTCTGTTTGGGCACTGCTAATAATGCCTTCGCTGTCCTTCGCAAGTGCTTGGAAGACTTCAAAATCTGATTTTTTCACTGATACGCAGTTATTTTTAGATCCCATTCCATTATCAACAATTTTCTAAAATAAAGTACGTTTATTGAATAAATAGCTTGTAGAAAATTATTATTTTTTAAAGCTGGTTTACTTACAAGGCCAGGATCGTGCCTCCACTCTCCATCAACAAAAAATTTGTACTGGTGCTCGCCTTCTGGTAAATCTATAATTGTAACAAAATCTCCATGGCTTTTTACCATGGGTAATGTTTTCCAGTCACTAAAAGTTCCACTTATATACACTTGTTTGCCACCACCTTCCCATTTGAACACAGTTGGTAAGACCTTCCTGTCTGTAGATTTGGTTGTTCCTTCTGAGACCGTATTGGAACGTGGACGTGTACCGTGTGGGTATTTATTTTCCTCCTTATCATCATCTTTCTGTTTATTAGCATCAAATCACAAGAATACAAGAATACAAACTTTGAATTAGTTTTTCTAATATTTACATGTTAATACATTATTATAAGGAAGGCTAATATTAACTAAATTGTTAGCAAAGCAGTGTCTTTCATCTAAGTTTTATCCTTCAAAGATATAGCTCAAAAAATTTTTCCTCAAGATTCACTTGCAAATTCAGCATCGCAATGTTTCCCTCAAAGTCTCTACTCGCACTCTCAATAAAAAGTCTCATCTTTAATTCATGTTGACACAAGTAATTCCCGAGGCAATTATTCAAAACTATTCTTTACACAGCTATCCAAACAGCTATAAATACACCCGATAGGCTTGAAGAAAAATAAGAAAGCTCAAACGAAAGCCTGCAGACTAAATAAAGACATCAACGTCTGTACCCGCTGCACCCAAAAATGAAAAAGCTCGCCAGATCTCCTTACCTTGGAGAAGTAGGGCTCCTCTTCTTCCTGCGAGGACTGAAAGACAAGATTCTTGCTAGGCTTCTTATCGAACACAAAGGCCTGTCCATCCTTGCTGGGCGACGGCGGTGGCAGCTCCTTGGTGTGCCTGTGCTGGTGTCCCTCGCGGTGAGCATGAGCCCCGTGATGATGACCCGCCGGCTGGTTGCTGCCCGCGTTACCCATCCTCGGCCCTCGCGGTGAGCATGCGGGGCACCTCTCGGTGGGGTCGCGCCACAGCTAGCGCCTCGCCTTCACTCCCGAGTCCCGAGGCGGCGATCAAAGTGCGCGTTCGTCAGCACGCACGCGCCTCTGCAGCAGCAGCACACCTCACCTCGGTCCCGCTCCTCCGACCGTCTCCGCGGCGCCGTCGCTCTCCCCGTCGCCCCGCGGCCGCCGCGCGCCGTAGCAGACAAGAGAAAGAGAAAGGTGGAGAGGGACGGAGATCGGGAGAGGTTTACAGCGGAGGAGAGCTGCTGCGAGGCGCGGGGAGCCCGGGCGACCGCGAGTTTATCAGCTGATCAGTGTACCTGGCCGCGTTCACTTTCACTGTCGCATGAAAGATGGCTACTCTCCTTATGCGTTTTAAAGGTGAAGACATGCGCCCTCCCCCGCCGCCCGCGTCGCCGCCACGCGACTCCTTGTGTTTACCAACTGGCCGAGATCAGCTGAAGCTCCGGAGCAGGGGACTGAGAGAAAAGAGCCGAGGCGAGGGCTGCGCGCGCGAGCGCCCGGTGACAAGGACATTATAACTTCGCGATATTTATGCTGTTACGTTGAGGTTTTGTCGCGACTTTCAAAATTTTTTTTCATCGATAAAAGACAACTCAATAATATATATATATGTATATAAAGGTTGCGGCTGGATTTCTTTATCTGCCGTAGGTAAGTTCGTGAACGCGCGGATAACGCGCGATTTATCTGAGTTTTCGAACGACGAGCGCTCGAGGTCGCAACGCTACCTCTATATACGTTGATGATTTTGGTCTTTTTCCTTAAATATCACTTTTGTTTTTACATTTATACATGTTTTATTTGGTCATATATGTCATATGACGTTTTATATTGTAATATCTATCCATAATCTTAGATGCATAAAAAGTTTTATGCAAAAAGATACATTATTTAATGTAGTACTCATATGTCGTTTTTGTTGGTCTCCCTGCTGAAAATATCCAGGTGGAAATTCCAGGTGGATTGCTGGGGAACCTTGGTTGAATTTATCTAGTTGGATTTTTAGGGGATGCAGGTGTAATTTTTACCTCGATTTCTAATCAATCTAGGTGAATTTAATGGATATCCAGATGGATTTTCCACCTGGAAATCCAACTAGATATTTTAACAGGGCTCATTTATTCTTTTCAAAAAATTATTCAAGATCTAGTTTTTTCTCCCGGACCTAGCTAGTAATTTCAATATTTTTCATTTACTGCTATATTTATATATGCATACGGCCTCAAAGCGCTACTGCGCATCTTGTTTTTATTTTGATTAAATAAATACGAAGGAGAAGTATTTTATTAAAGACAAGGCTGTGATTATAGTATGTTTAAGTAAGGGATTCAACCTAAGACAATGCTAATAAGATGGGGGCATATTAAGTGGTTTTTTAATTGCCAATGAAAATAAGCTCCCAAATTTAGGGTTTGTAGGTTTAGTAATAAGAGCTTGACAACGTATATTTAAAATTGCGATATAATCAATAGTTTTTATACCTTCGATATATGTATGTTTAGAAGAATGTGAATTTTAAATTGCGTTACCTGTCGATAATATTGTTTCGGTATTATTTAATTTTCACATTGGTGAAAAACATTATATTCTTCAACGAATAAATAATAAAGAATTTGAAGAATAGTTAAATAGTTAATTTGTAAAATAGTTAACATCTCGTAAAAGGTGCGGCAAAAAGTCTAGCAAATAAATATAGCTGGACCTTAGCCATACTAAATCAAGAAAAAAAAGTACCGGAAAATGTCTAGCTAAAGGTCAAGCAATATATTCTAGACATTTAGCAAGATATTTTGCCGGACTTTAATGAAATTTTGTCAAGTCTGCTATCAGGTCTGGGATAGTCTCCATAGCCAGACTTTTCCCAGACTTTCAATACTATGGCCAGAATTTTTTTACACGGGATTACTTTAATTAATAAAAAAAATTGCTGATCAAGTTTTTAAATGTTAAGCAACTTTCTATTTTTGGATTTGAAATGTTAGTCGTAGTTGACTTTGTTAAAAATTGACACATTTTTATTTATTTAAGAGATACTTAAGTGGTATTACCCCATAAATGTTATTGATTTTACTTTGAAGTAAATTGCTCATCGATGCCTTATGTAACAAACAAGTTTTTAAAATTTTAATTCAGTCGTAGTAAAATTTTGTTAGAAAGTGACACGGCTTTGTAGGCGTCAGTTACAAGCTCAAAAATGGTATTACTTATTTTCTTTCTATATTTCATTTGTACATTGCAGTTAATTTCAACAGAAGGGGTAAATAACACTTTTAAAAAAGATTTTTTCGTTCTACGCCCCGAAAACGATAGCATTGTAATTATTGTACGTTTCGTATTTTTTATTATATATTCTTGATTATTTACCACCTATATAACAATATATTATTTTAGGAATCTATTCTTAAAAATTGCTTTCAAAGTGACAATATATTTTTAAAACACCCTAAAGCTGATATCAATGATATCTTGAAAATTGCGTCTTCTAATTCATTAAAAATATTTGATGCAAACAATAAAATCTTCAATCACCATAAGCGTATACGCAAGGTTTATGCCTTAGAAGAAGTGCACATGAATAAAAACTGTTTTCCTACGACAGGTGTTGTTATCGACATTATTCCAGATTTAAATTTAACCAATGCCTTGAATGATTTAAGAAATTCTATTTGGTGGAATAGTAAATCGAATTTTTTATTAATAAATAGAAATTCACATGATCAATGCAAAGCGTACAACTATTTAAAAATTCTGTGGGATTTTAAAATCTTATCAGCTGTGTACATCTGTGAACAGTCACGAAATCAAACTTTTCTCTATACGTTTAATCCATTTTCGAATGCAGCAACAATGCACTGGCAAAAAATTGCAGTTATCAATGAACGGTGGACTCTTTTTAATTATCGTTTTTTACTTCCATTAATCGATACAGACTTTTGCGGTATGTTATACTTCGACAAGGGAAAACATTTGAATGGCTATCGTTTAAAGGCATCAATCCAAGAAATAAAGAATATTGCCACATATACTGAAGGAAAAAATACCTACGACAGATGCCAAAGATCGCTGTCTGTACTGATATGTATATCTCTAGCCTATATGAATGTAACTATTGACGTAAAGAAGTCGTCGGCGGAAATGATAATTGATAAAAACGGCAGTCCTCAAGGGCTGATGAATGATATACATAATGAAGAAGTTGATTTCATAATGAATGTATACTTACTGCGTTCTTTTTGGAAGCTAATGACATATCCGATTGATAGCACTACCCTACATATAGTAACAAAAAAGAATCACATTACATTGAGAAAAAAATTTTTATTTCTTTTTAGATTGGATTTTTTTCTTATTTGTGGACTTATTTGCATATTAAGCGTTTCATTTTTCAAACTTTTGCTAAAGAAATCAACAACTTCAGCAGTTATTAAATTTTTACAATTAATTTTAAGCAACTGTAAAGTAAAAGAACCTTCCTATTTTGGTTCTCGAATGTTACTGTACTTTATAATTCTGATTACTTCGACAATGAATTGTTTTATACAAATCCATTTAAACTGGTGGAGTGCACTGCCGAAGTACGAACTAAATGTGAATACTATTGATGAGTTATTGGAATCAAATCTTATAATGTACGGTTTTAGCAGTTACAAGGAAATGTTGGATCCGAGAATGCAGAATCGATATATTGATACTAATAATAGCAGTAAATGTTTAGAAATGGTAGATAATGATCATTCAATGGGATGCGTCATATCTAATATTATTTTGAATGTTAACAAATGGAGGAAATATTCTTTACTTTATAAATTAAAAGAAAATTTAGATGAAAGAGGACTCAGTTATATTTTTGTAGAAGACTTTCCGCTGACTTATAGGTTAGATCTTCTTCTGCAGAAAATGGTAGAAGGAGGTATCATAAATTTCCTTCTTGATATGCTTAATCCAAATACGAATGTTAATAAAGAACTTATTGAGTATACAATTATAGATAAAAAAAAAATTCTTCCAATTATATATATTTTAGTTAGCGGATGGATTTTAGCAGCATTAATATTTATTGCAGAACTTCTTGTAATAAAAAGACATATAGTCAAATTAAAAATGGTTTCGATTAGACGTAAACTGGTAATATATTTCACTACACTTGATTAAATTAATAATTGAAGACCTGCTGATTGATTACCTCAAACAAAAAATATTTATGCAAATAGCAATGACAAGATCAATACAACTAAAGCACGAAAAATGTATCACCCGTAGGAATAATACGCCGCTGGATTTTGCAATGCGACACCAGGTCGAAATAGGTTCCGTTTTGTGGCTAATCGTACTAACGAATAATTAAAAAAAAATAATCTAGCATTAAGCAGATAGGACGTAGATTCATTAAGCTGATTTATAAGGAATCCTGTCGGGTTTATCCGCCAAAGGTTTATACTTACCACCGACACCAGGTATTCCTCGTTTCCGCGTTCTAGAAAACTTTCAACTTGCGCAACGAGAAGAGGTAAATTAGATGAGGAAAGAAGGCTACCACCACCACTAATGCAAGATCGCCTAGAAAAGGAGTAGTCTGTTTCTGCGTTGCAGAATAGTATAGTAATTTTTCTAGACAATTACAAAATCTTGCGTCTCTGCCCAGAATAAATATTTTCACTTACTTCCTCTTGTTGATTTTTATGTACAGTGCTTGAGACTGCTCCTTGCAAAGAACTAATTTTCCTCTGGCCCTAAATCCCGGATACTGCCACTCTCTTGCTGAGTGTCCGGCAGCCACAGATCAGCTGAACAGCGGCGTGACTGTGCGTGGTACACTCACACATCGAACACGCGAGTACTAAAAGCTAAAAAAAACTGAGAAAAAAGATTCCTTATTGTAAAGTAATCAATTCAGTAATAGTTAATACATAATATTAAATCTTAATGCATATTTCTTAACTATTAGGAAACTAGATTTCATTTGTTTATTTTACGTATCGTTCATGACTTCGCTTTAACCTACTTCAACTGCTTATTTCTTAATTATTAAGAAATATGCAATTACAAAAAATTAAAGTCCCATTTCTTAATAGTTAAGAATTATTCTTAACAGTAAGGAATCTTTTTTCTCAGTGCGAGAGTACAGATGAAACAATAAAATATATTAATTAATTGTAATAATGGTTGTTGATTCTTTCAGACCTGTGTATCTTGACCGATCATTTTTATTCCCAGACTTGCCTACATTATCTAGAAATATTTTAGTTAGTTTAGACCATCAGGTACGCATAACTATATCGATGGATATTACATGGTTTACCAGGGGTACAGGTAGATTATACAATAGCATTTCTGGTACAACAATTTTAATTGGATTGTTTTCAAATAAGGTGATATTATACTGTCGCAAACATAATCATACAATGAAAGGTAAAAAGAGATAATCGATTCATATAGAAATGAAAACACTACTATTTCTTTCCATCTGTTATAATATCAGCCATCTAGAGAATGGTTTCCCAGAAGATCACTTCTAGCAGTAAAGATCACTTGTGGCCGAATAACAAATATTCGAGTCCTTTAAATAGTTTGGATACTATTTAATATCTCCTTTTTCAAAAAACAGAGCGAATTTTAATTTTATGGCTATTTCATTTAAAAAGAAGATCGTGTCTTAGACACCTTCTGTACGCCAGCGTGTGCACAACGATTTATACAAACAAAAAGAATTTATCAACTTGTAAAAATATATATAAGTTAATACAAAAGTTGTAAAATCCTTATAGGTAGCACCGGCGAAAAGACGGCTAGTTTGCGCTGCCGGATAGGGTCATGATCGGGAGAGTATCCTCGTGTAGACTCGAAAATTACACACAAGTCATAGCGTCTATTTACTCGGTTCATTACTTTAAGAACAATATCGTGTTGCAGTAAATTTGGCTAAAAATACATAAAAGCGCGTTATTGCTAGACGAGATCGCTCGACGCGGATATGTCGAGACCGGAAATAAATCTCCTCAGTCACCTCCTCATTATTGAACTACTCAGCCCCTCCTCAATTTTGATGAAAGTGTAATTTTAGCGTAAAAAAATGTGGTTATCATTGAAATTAACAATGAATTTCTTAATAGTATACCGATACAGTCTATGGAATATTTAATCATTGACATAGCAGAAAACGATAATAATAAACATTTATCAAATATAATTCCAACAGAATTTTTAAACACGTTAACTCATAATGGATTACATCAACGTAAATTAAAATTAAAAAATGGTGCAATTATTGTGTTGCTGAAAAATTTAAATTAAAATAATAGTTTTAAAATAAAATAATGGTTGTAAAACATGATGTTCTGGAAATTGAATGAAAAAGTAAATACTATATTCAATTATATCGCTAAAGCAAATAGGTAAATGAAGTTTCATATCGTATACGGGTAAAAAATAATACGAAAAATTATTTTCTAGAATTCGTCTCAAAAAATAAATAGATTCAAAGATATTGGTGAAGAAAAAGGGTAGGCTAATTTAAAGCATCGTCTATGGGAAAACATTATAATTGAAAATGAGTTTCTAGTCATCGACTCAAAAAGTAAACAGATTTAATTGTATCGCAAATAAAAAATGGGGGTGGACGAGCGGAGCGAGTAGGGGGGTAACCCCTAGTATATATATACATATACATTATCTGTAAAAATATTTTTCGAAAAATTATCTACGTTGTAAAATTAAAGATTTTTGTTTGCTTAAGTTATTTTATAAAACAGTAACAATAAATTAAAAGTTATTATTCGAAAAATTTCTTTAATTTCTTCACTAGTTGTAGATAAGAGCAAAATTTTCGATAGGAGGTAAAGCGCGTTGTACCTTTATCGACTACCGCTGGAAACGGTAAGTTACCATTTGTTGAAAATTTAATGATATTCGTTGATAATTACTTTTATGTAAAAATCAATAAATTTAAATATAATATATAATAAAATAAATATATGTATATAAGCACTGCAATATTGTAATAAAAGTTCAAATGTTATAATTTAAATATTAATTTTTAAGTTATTTACACATAAGCAGGTTTTATTAAAGATATTTTTCAAGTAACGAATCGGTAAAAAGTAGATATTGCAATAGACAAATGAAAATTTTACAATCAGAAAGTATTAAAATTTATTTTCTATTTATTCAGATTTGTATCGCAGATTCGCGTAATCAAAAAGTTTACCTGAAAAAAGCGCATCTTTCAATTTTTATGTTATTGTCTAAAAAATATTTATTAAAAAATAATATATTTACGCTTTTTTAATGCACGCTAAAAAAAATAGTAATTTTCAGTAAATATTTACATCATTATATTTATGATTTTTTTTTTGAATGAACTAAATATGTTTCTTTAAAACTATATTAATATATTTATTTCTAAATAAATTAAACAATTTCAAAAAAATAATTACTTTGTTTAAATAAATTTTTAACAAGTACTATATTAAAGCAGGAATTTTTTCCTCTATTGGTTTATTTATTATAAAGAGATGACCATCAGGATTGCAGGTCCTGGACTTGGCCCAAACTTTGTAGACTAATTCCTTGGACCAAAAAATGAATACGTGTCACGAGATTTTATTGAACGGAGCCTAGTAACAAAATTAGAGGCCTTTTTTTTAAAAAAAATATGGGAAATGTAACTTTATGATAATATTAAATATTGGGAATCTAAAACTCGTATACACGTGTAAAAATTTAAAATAAAGTACAACGTCAAAGCTACAATTTGAGATTGAATAGATTAAAATATTTTTATAGGTTCAACAGTTATAAATAATTAGAAAATCATTAAACAATCACTTGACAAAACTGAAGTTTTGAAACAATAAAGATATTATAATTTATTACTGTTACCAAATTTGGACAAAATTCCGAAGCCGCAATCGTGCGTCATTTCCTTAGTAGTAAAGTAATAATATAATAATTAATTATTTATTGTAAATTACGATATTTTCAAAAGTTTCCAGATTCAAAGTTTGAATTACATTATATATAGAACTCTCAATGTAATACAGAATGTAATATAATTAGCGTGGCTATAAATAAATGACTAAATTGGCCTCTCAGTGCAAAAAGAGGAGGCGCTCGTTGTGCACATCCGCGAACTTGTTCTTCTCGTAGGAAAAAAGAAAAAAAAATGAAGAAGGAGATAGCGAGAATGAAAGAAAACTCGGCCACCCTTCGCGGCGGATCGTAAAGGGTCCGCGAGAGGCTGATCAATAACCGTCAATATGCAGTGCTCGTGCTCGGCTTTAATAAGAGTGTAAGCCCGTCCCGGGGATGTATATATACGCGCGCGCGCCGGTGGCCCCCGGGCTTTACGACTCTGCGACACAGGACGTCACTTCGGGCCTCCGCGCCGCCGCCTCTTTATTACCCCCGGCCATCTTCGCGTTTTCCCCGCGCCGCCGAGCCCGCCGAATTTATTATTTATAAAGTCCAACGAGCGACGCTCGCGACTCTATATCGGCTCCCACTGCGCTCTCTCTCTCTCCTTCTATAACTCGGCAGGTATTCGCCGGACTGCTCCTTCGCCCGCCCACACTTTGTTTTCCTGTGCTTTTTTTTTACTGCCGACCCGGCGTCTAACACACTCGCGATATTATCCGGAAAAGTCGGATTTTACTGCTTCTATCGATCGTTTTTCCCTCCTCTTTTTTTTCAGTGCTCCTCCAGCCGCGCGCTATCTCTAGACGCTATCTTTACTCGCTCTTGGAGTACATTTTTTTTTTAATGAAGCGTAAAAGGTGCACGAGTTATTGAAAAATCGAATGCGCTTTTACGAGTGCTGAGTTTTCGTTATTTATTAATGAAGTTTCTCTCCGATGGTGTATTAGATATATAGCATACCCTTCGAGTGGGAGTGTATATATATTGTATACTGAATTTTCTTTTTTTTTTTTTAATCGAAATATTGACAGAATCGATGTGTTATACAAATTGTTTTAAATTGAGTTGGGTCTATTTTTTAGCTTAATTGCGACATTATTAAATTCGCTTCGGTTTACAGTCGTGCAGAAAATTTTCAGCCGGTTATTTAAAACTACTTAATAGTCAGAGTTGTAAAAAAAAATTAATAATCAAAACGTTCCGCCGTTGTTTACTGCAACTTCGTCCTTCGCTTATACCTCTGCCATAAATTTGAAGGATACAATTATTATAAACTTTTAATTACGCACAATATATTATTAACTTATTCCTTCAACCTTTTACAGGTGTGCGTGAATATTCCAATAGTTCGTCCTCGAAAATATATAGAGCTACGTTAAATTCACTCGCGCGATGTAGGAAGAACTTTTTTTTTTGATCGCAGGGATTAGTTTCAATTAGTCGGTTATCGGTGTACACACACCTAATACGGCGAATGCCGGTTTTCACTGGACTTTTTTCGTAGTTTTATCTCAGACTCGCAGCGATAAGATACACTTGCTTATTCGCCGGGCATTTATATCGATTCCTAAATGTATTTCGCTATTTAATGATTTTGATTAGATAGCAGTAAAAGGTGTTGATTTATCTGGAGTATGGACATCTGCTGTTCGATTTCACGATTCTCAAAACCTTGTGTGCTTTGTTATTCACTCGCCTCTTTCACTTTCCCAGCGCGTAACATTTTTCTAAGCGAATATAAGGAACATGCTTTCACAATGTTTTTGATAAGTTTATTGGACAGGCCCGATCGCTTATTGGAATGCGCACTCAGGATTTCTTCTTTAGTTTTCTATTGTCTTATTTCAATTGAGTGCATGTTAACTTTTCCGATAAAATTCTTCTTATTATTATAATATTTTTCGATATTCACGTAACATTGCTTATACGGATTGATTATTGCAAAAAGTAATCATTGTTGTTGTTGAAATGTTTTAAAAATCAATTATTTAATTTACAAAAATAAATAGTTTGAATTAGCTAATAAAATACATTACATGCTTTATCTTACTTTGCTAAAATCCAAGTACCTGTACCAGTGCGTATAGAGTGGGATTACAAATTGTCCACCTAAATTATAATTTTTATTAATAATTGGGCTAAGCTCGTTTCTTAAATAAAATTAAAATAAAACAAAACTAATAAAAAATAAAATTAAAATAAAAACAGTAAAATATGATTATTATTGTTAAACATCTTGCTAACTGCAAGTATAAACTAAATTTCAACTCAAGCTTGTACGGCAGCTGACGTGATTCCGTCCAAATTAAGAAGCATCGTGCTTCCTTACTGGACGAATGCAGAGAGAAGATTCTACAGTAGGGATAAAGTGAGGGAAAATGAAACCTAAAGAGCAATAATAATATAAGCATAAAGCGATATTCTTGTGATAACAAACAATGAAAATACATATTTGAATATCAGAAATTAGTTATTTCAAAATCTGATTACATCGTAAGAATAAATTGAGAGATATGCATACAGTACGTCTAAAACAAGAATCCCATATATTATACTGCTAAATGTGAAGAAAGCAATCAGTGTGAAAATAAGCTATACATTACTGCAATAAAAAATGTTCAATTGTTTACCAAATGAAATTATATATCAACATTTAAGTAGAGGTATATAGTATTAAAAATAAGTTGCGGAAAAATTAATATAAACATTGTTTAATTTAAAGATATAAAAATTCTATACTCATTTATATATGATAGCTGATTCAAATGTTTAAGTCGATGTAAATTAGTTTTAATTAGTTGTTAAGTCTTATGCCAGCCTTTATGTACAGATAACATAGTTTTTCTTCTTTACACAAAAGACAATATAGTTTTTACGGTTTCACAACCATTAATATCTGCTAAACTAGAAAAAAGTAAAAACTGCTTTGCAAAATTAGTAAAATTTCTTTAAGTAGATCTTATTCTACAGAAAATAAAGCAGATTTTAAAAATTCAGAACTTCCAATTTCTCAGTTAAATCTACTATATATAAACAGTAGAAGATACGTATATGTTTTTTCGGTGTACTCTCTAAATCTGAAAATGTGAAATTCATTTGGAAAATGTGAATAGTGACAAATTTTATGTAAAAAATTGTTCACATTTAGCACGCGAACGGCTTTTCACATATTAATTAAATGTCGCTATTCGCGTTTTCCAAGTGAATAATTTACTCTTTGTAAATTTTTCTGGTATAATTAAATAATAAATGTGTTCCCGACAAATAATAAATAAATATATTGTAATGTGTCGCGGCGCAGAGTATATCTGCGTAGGCCTGCGTACACGGCAATTGTGTGAGGAAGTAATCGCCGGGGTCGCTCTTTTTCTACCAACGAATACACTAGTATTCGGTAAAAGGTAAAAGCGCGAAGCGAGAATGACGGTGTCATTCTCGTGTTCGACTGGCCTTAGCGACACACATAATAATTTCATAATCATGACATTTTTCACATGTTATTTTGTTTTTTGATAGAGAGTTGCTCATTTTTGCCTTTCCTCTGTTTGAGTTAAGACACTTTTCAATTTAAGTTTATTAAATAAAGGTTAAAAAAAAACTATTTTGTACTGTCGTTTAATTTAATTTGAGTATTAAGCTAGAGAAGCTACACGGAGAGAAATGTTATAGTAAACATTACTATATTTCGTAGGAATAATGGGACGTACTCAGCCTACGATGATTTTTACTATAAAACATACTAAAAATTACTATGTACATAGCAAAAATTGCTATTTATATAGTAAAAATTTTCATAAGTTGAGTATAGTCCCACTGTTCCTACGGAACATAGTAATTTTTACTATAATATTTCTCTTGCTCAAGTAAGCCTCCTTCAAAGAGACTAATTCGACGTGATGACTTTGTCGTTGGCTGCGTACAGGATTTTGTCACTGTGACATAAGCGTGTCCCGCATATGAAAAAACAGAGAGTGAAAATCCAGGGGACCCGCGGTTTCGTCGGCTAGTTAGGCGCTCTCATGCACCGAATCGATAATCGCGTCCAAGGGCCGCGACGCATCTGCGGACGGATCGGGCGCGCGCAGCCACTCGACAAAGGGCCGATCCATCATCGTCGTCGTCGGCGCCGCCGCCTCGGGATTCCAACTCGGCGATCACAATGCGAAACTTTTCCTCGCCTTGAGCCTACGACGCGACGCTCGGCCTCTGCGCCGCAAACCATCCTCCCTCCTCGTCTTTTTTCCTTTTTTATTATTATTTGCCCGTCGCATTACGATACAGATGCCTTCCTCCTGCCTTCTGTGTGTACATATTATATTTTTTTTGCAGAGTAGTGTGTGTGTTACGTCGCCGCAACGGCGAGCGGCTTCTTTTTTACGTGCACATAGGTGAGCAACGGCGGCGGCGGAGAAGCGAGGCGCGCGTTACTGTTACGCGCGCGTTTTTTGCATAAGGCCATAGAGCTAGAGCCGCGTATATAAGAGAGCGGCGCGCGCGAGTCGATAATTTTTTTAAATAAAAAGCCCGGCGCGCGGATGGCCGATCGCGGCAAAAGGAGGAATCGCGCGGGCATTCAATGATGTGGGCATTTTTTTCTGCGTTTTAAATGCCGGGGGAGGGGGTGGTTGAAGAGGAAAGAGCTAGCTCGGATAAGCAAGCGCGCGCGCGTTTAATTTATATTGAACGCGCTGCGCGGACGCTGTAATGTAATTTACTTTGCGCTTTTATAAAGGGAGGTAAAGGAAATAGAAGAAAATTAACGCCGCGCGCTATACGGCTGTGGAAAAATAAATGGTGATTAAAAATTGCGCAGACGGGAGATCGAGCGCTGTGTGTACGTGTTTCTTTTGAAATGAGAGGCGCTGGCATTTAACGAAGCGTAATCGAGCACTTTATAAATCTATGCATTTTATTTGTCTCGCCGATGCGTTACTTCTTATTTTTAATTCTTCCTTTTCTATATTTTCTTTTTATTTCTTACTTTTTTTAGTTTATGTTTCTCAAAGGGAAGGCCCTTAGTGCAAATGTAGCTGCAACTCTGAGCGCGGAACGGAGATTTTTTAAAAATAAAATTCATATTATAAAATTTATTAGTAGTGTGGTAGAAACGAGCTAAATTTAAATCAATACAAGAAAATAGGGCAAAATATAGATAAACTCTCGGAATTATTGTACACCGAAAAAAAGAAGTAGTTGTTACTGTTTCACAATAGTAAGATCTACTAGACTAGGAAAAAGTATAAAAACTCCTTTGCAAAATTAGTAAAATACATAATTTTTTATACATTAAGAATTTTATTTGAAAATTTTAAATTACTTCAAAGACAAGTAGAATCTCCTTTTTCTTAAAATGTATAGGATCTACTTAAAAAAGGAGAATCTCTTTTTTAAAAAATCAGATTCTCCTTATTATAACAGATATATTATAATAAAAATAAAAAAAATATACTTTCTGATAAAAATAAAAAATAAATTATTAAATAATTTAAATTATTGTAGCAGAAAGTTTTTTTTTTCGAAAAGTAAAATCTCCTTTTTTAAACGAAAGAAGAAACTGCTTTTCAAAATAGAATACAAATACTCCATATTTTTCCAAGCAATTGTGACTTTTCAACAGTAAAGCAGATCTTACTCTACAGACAAGTAGATTCGACAAAACAAATTCTCTTGAAAATCCGGAAAGTTAAATTGACTTCCGATTTTACAGTTAAATCTACTAAGCTACTTATTTTTTCGGTGCACTAACGCTTATTATCTCGATCTTTATCTTTTAAATTCTATAGGTATAGACGGTATAGTGTTTATTATTTCTCGCGTAAAAATATGAGATCAATTAAAGAATGAAAAGTGATTTATCAAAATTGTGGCACTGTTGATAGTGTAATTTAAAGTCTTTTACAAATATTAAAAAGTTTTGAGAACATTGTAGGATGTCAACAATTTAAAGTTTATTATATGCAGAAATTACAAAAATAAAAAGTAATAAAATATTTACTATTATAAATTTGTTTGATTATTGCATGCGTTGTTAAAAACTGATATCTTTATTTATAAGAAAATTTAAAATGTTGACATCTCAAAATCTTCTAATATTTGTAAAAGACTTTTCTCGTCTTAAATTATACTAAAAAGTGCCATAATTTTGATAAATCACTTTGCGATCTTTAATTGACCTCATATTTTTTAATTCTGTAATTTTACTATTTCAATCCAACATTGACACATTCTCAAGTAAACAATAAAATATGTATATATAATTATCGCGTTTGGATGACTGTTCCAATATTTCATTATTTTTGTATTATTTTCAATGCACCATTGACAATTTCTCAACTAAACAAAATATATATTTTATAAATATCGTTTGGGCATTAAAATGAGATACGGAAGATAGATCAACTAGCGGCGCGCGAAATGTATCCCCCCGAGCATGGTGAGCTAGTCCAAGGGTCCGCACAAAGGGGCTACTTAGTCGAAATCGCTGTTCGATAGCCCCGGGAGCGTCTTAAATTGGCGCGAGCACTGCGGGCGAAATGCGTCTTTAACGACGGGAGCGCGCGCGCGCATTCAAGCTCCAGCGCATTAGAAAGCTCATTTAAATGCGGCACAATGGCACGCGCGGACGAATTTTCCGCAAAGTACGCCCGGCGAATCTCTTGTCCCGATCTCCCAGCAGCCCAACGGTATCTGTCCAATCTCAACTCCCCCGCCCACGTCGGATTCATCGAGCTGTCGGTGCTGCTCGAATTTTCAGTGAGTTTGTGATGCTTCCGCGGACCGACGCAATTGGACCGAGGCGATGGAGACAGTGCCAGGCATCGCGGAGAGTCAATACTTTGCCGGCCGGTTAGTGCCGCAGCCGGCGGAAGACAATCACGTTGACACCGCGTGATGGATGGGCCGCGAGTCCTGAAAATCACCCCCGGTTTTCCCACCAATAAAGTCCATTGTAAATGCGAACTATTCGAAATATTATGGAGCGAGAGAGAAAGAGGGGGAGAGGAAGGGCCGGCGATTACCGGCCGTTCCGTCATCACCGTTGACGCACCCGTAATCCTTTCAGCTCTTCCTTTCTCGCTGGTGCTCGCTTTTTTTTCATTGATCGGTTCAACGAAACAGTCGGCGTCTCCCTTTTTTTTTCGCTCACGAAGATTTGCATAAAGAGTCAGATTGGTGTATTGCGACCCTGCGTTTGCTGTAGACTGTCGACATTTTTTTCTCTCTCTCTCTCTTTTTGGCTTCTTTATTCCTGCATAAGCGCGGAGAGGAGCATTAGGGATGAAAGGAGGCCGAGTCTGCTGGGGCGCGTAATCGACGATATGGATTTTCTAATCATGATGTATCCTTTGGCCGCTTTGTTCGACGGCGCGGGGCATTGGCAGCCGCAGCTCTGATTTGGCCGTGCATGCGATTACCAATGATGGAGCACGCTTCGTAATTTTAAAGAAATTAGATTACTTTTTTTCTGAAGTGGTGAATTAAGGCATTCATGAAGACTAGATTTAGATTTTCATGGGGGCTTTGCTTGTCTTTTAAGATCTTTTGCATATACAGGGTGGGCCATTTTAAGAGATTTACTCAAATGTCTTCCAAAAAATAATAGATGAGAAAAAAGTATTTCTTATTTCTGTTTAGATTTGATAAATTTCTTTTCTATTAGATTTGACCTTGAACTCAGTTTTCATGCTTACTTAAAGATCAAAGAGATTTTTTGAAATAGGATCAACTCATCGTTACTAATTATTTCACATTTGACTTTTACAAAATGTCTGTTTTAAGACAATCATCATCATATTCATTGTTTTCTAGATTTTTAACTTTTTTTAATAGCACTGTAACAATTTTATAAAATAGTTTTTAATTAGTTTTAAATTAGTTTTTAGGGAGACGTAATACCTATATAAATTACAAAATAAAAAAAAAACAAATTTTACAGTAATTCTACATATATACTTAAATAAAAAATTTTCTACTGTTTACAGACATGTTTACCTTTAATTAAAAAAAAAAGGGATCTCTCTAGATGCTTATTATAGTTCCATAGTTATTAATTGGAACCTCATCGAACACATAATTCACTGTCAGTAATATTTGAAGTTCGCCGATGGCCGAAATAAGCTCAATTTGGATTATATTGTTTAATATAGTATGTAGATTCTGCTATGAACAGCGGGATTTGATTTTGAGCCTAAAGAAAAATGGTTACAAGCTAATTATGTTAAAATTAATAAAAAAATTAATTAATTAGTAATTTATTATTTCAAAAAAATTTCTATACACATCCAAAATGAAATCCCTCTCTGTTCATAGCAGAATCAACATATTATTAAACTATATCCTTCAAGTTGAGTTTATTTGGTTCATCGGTGAACTTAAATTGTTACGAAAAATTATGTGTTCCATGAGACTCCAATTAATTAGGAACTGCATATATGTCTGTAACAAGTAGATGAAATGTTACTTATTTGAGTGTAGTATTGTCCTTCTGAAACAAGAAAGTGCCTTTTCCTCCAGATAGATAAGTGCCATTTCGGTCTCCTGTTGGGAAAGGTGCCATCTCGCTCTCTAAATTCCATGCAGTGAACGCTCATCGTTTTTTAGTGAATATTCACTATTTCCTTTAGTGAGGATCATCAGGTCACTGTTTTGAAGTGACCATTCACTGAATGAATAAGTGAAATATCAGTGAAATATCATAATTAATTCAGTGAAAAACAAAAATTCGACACTTAAATAAGTAAAAATTTGCTAACAGTATCTTGTAATCCGTGAACGTGATAATCACTGTTTAAATTAGTGAAGATTTAACTAAATGTAATTTAGAAAGCGGAGACCGAGTTAAGGTGCGGAAATCGAGGAAAGGATGCCATCTCTTCAGATGGAAAAAATGTAAGATGGCACCTTTTCAAACTGGAGTCCGGAATCGCACCTTTTCTATCTGGTTTCAACGATGTGTAGAATTCTTCAGAAAGTTATTTTTTTATTTTGCAATTTAAAAGTATTGTACCCCTAATTACATTTAAATTTATTTATGTCACAATAGTGTTGGAATGTTCATTTTTTCCTATTTACAGGTATAACTGTGTTTTTATACTTATGCAGTTTATATGCGTAAATAAATAAATAAATAAGAATTTCTTTGATTGTTCTAAAAAAACGTCTCCTATCGCAAAGAATTCTACAATGAAAATAAAAAAAGTAACATGCGGTCTTATCGGTCCTAGGCACAATCTACTTAAACAACCCTCGCACTGTCCGACTGCGCGAACGCATTCCTCGACCCTTCCCTCGAGCAAACCTCGACTGCATCGGTACCCGGCTAAAAATAGCCTCAGCGAGAAGCTAAGGATGCGCAAGGATAAGCGGAGCTCGCAGCTGCGGAAAGATAAAAACCCGCGCGTCAGCGCGTGCTCCAGCCTTTGACGACGTTAGCGCGCGCGGGAAAGGCCTCGTACGCCGCCGAGAGCCGATTCCACAGTGCGCATAAAAAGAAACGCGATCCCGACGGCAGAAGAGAAAGAGAGAGAGAGAGAGAGAGCCGAGCGGAGCGTCGACACTTTGAAATGTTCATAGGTGAGCGATCAAAGGCCGACGCGCGTGTACGCGCTCGCGTGCCCACCTACGCGTGTACAATGACGCCCCGCGACCAAGAGAGCTGAAAAGGTGCGCTCGCTCGGCTACGCGATGTATGCCTCGCGGGGCTACCGATGAACTCGCGGGCCGATCGTTTGAACCCCTCGCGGGTGGAGCTTGCGCTGATCGGTACCTAATCGACGGTGTCGCCAGCTGCTCCAGTTACTTCTGCGCGAAGCATTCGATCGCAGCATTACGCATCGGTATTTCCTTGAAAATTCTTACACCGAGAGAAATGTCTTGGAAAAATTATTGTTATTATAGTACAAATTACTGGGAGCGGAGCCACAGACTGCATTTACTGAAAAAATTACCATTCTGTATTATAAATGGTACTAGAACTGTCTGTCGGAAAATTAGCCATCATTTATGTTGTAAGTTACTTTTAGTTAGTCTTTTCCTTTTAATTTACTTTTAGATAGTTAAATTATGTTGAGCGCTTGACGTTATGAATTCAAAACAGAAGATCTAGATGCGTGCGCAGCTGTTTGCGACGGCGCGAGAATCAAAACAGGATAAAAAAAAGATTCGGTGGGCGCGCGTCCTCAATATCGCGATATAGAAAGAAACGTGACGGTAGTTATATAATCTCAGATTAAAAGTTTAAATTAATAGAATTTAGAGTATATATTTATGTCCATATAGTGTCATGTCAGAGTCTTCAAACATGTTGGAAATATGTTACACAATCCGCCCACTGATTCTGATCAGAAGATTTAACGTATTATGCCTAAAAGTTCCTTAATTTTTCGGCAGGGATTCTGTATTGTAATATTTACTAAAATTTTTAGCATACATTACTAAAATTCTAGTAAATTTTGTAATACAGAATAATTTTTTTCTCTGAATCCAGTCTTTGGCTCCGCTCCTAGACTGGATAGTAGTTTCTCAAAAATGTTTCTCTCAGCGTATGTGCATTTAACTTTTAGGAGGGTTTATATCTAAAAAAAGTTCGGTTTAGATAGAAGCATTGATTTACATTACAATAATAAAGTATTAAAATAAAATCAAATAAGGTATTTTTGTATATTTACACTAAAAAAAATTAACTTCTACTTTTTACATAGTAGATTTAACTGTGAAATTAGAATATAGTTTAATTTTCCGAATTTGAAGTAGAATCTGCTTTACAAAACTGTCAAATCTACTTTTTTTGTAGAGTAAGATATATCTACTTTAAGTAATGTTAATTTTACTGATTTTGCAAAGCAGTTGTTATTCTTTCTAGTCTAGCAAATATTAATATGGCGAAATAGTAGGAACTTCTTTTTCTTCTTTTTGTTCAATTATTCAATTTATCCCAAAATAAGCCAACATAAGTATCTAACGATATTTCATGTTACGCTATGCTTATTTCTATAAAATTCATCGGCCGCAATCTACAGGTCCCATCGGTGCATGGATTTTCATAAGTCTGCTTAAATTCTTAGTAATTTATCTGATTTTGGTCTGAAGAGTTGTAGGATTTGAAATTATTTTTGAAAATGATTTGAAAAAGTTCAAAAACTAAATAAATTTAAGAAATTTCATAAAAACGAGGAAAATTAAGTATTTAGATTATTAGTTTGTTTTATGAATGATTTTACCAATAAATTGTTAAATATAACCAACCAAGGAGGTTGCTCATGTGTAGAATTTACAAACAGAGTTTGCTAAAATTTGGTATATTTGTAGGATACACGCTAAATCAGTTGGAGGGTAACAGAGTGAAAATTAAATCTATTAGAGTAAACTTTTCACTCCGTAATTTTATAGTCATTTGAACATCCTCGATGGAGTGAAACAGAGTGATACGTAAGTACAACGAAAGATATGGACATATCCTCTAATATTTTACTCTATCGTATTAGGGTGAAATTAAATCATTTTATTCATGTAGAGTCAAATGTTGGTTCTATTGGAGTTAAATGAGTGAGTTCACTATAAACTAAGAGTGAAATTTTATTGTAACCATTTTAGCGTGTACGTGATTAAAAAACAGCACAGATAAAATTTTCAAGGGGTTTAGTTATATACCTAATAAGTAGTTAATGAACGTTTTACCATTAACACTTTTCACACAGGCTCTTATGGAAGATTGATATATTTCATTTACTTCTTACAAGTCAATTATAACAGACTTCGAGTTATAAGAGGATGAGTATATAAGCGCATAAAAATAAATAAAAAATTGTTGGTATATAAATGCGAGTGAGACAGAGAGAATGATCTCTCTATATTTATTGTAATGTGTCATTACACAGAACGGCGTATATGTTGGTGCACAGTATATGCTGTTTCGACTAGATATAGGTAAGCGAGTAACCTCCTTAACCAAATGGGTAAGTATGTTAAATATTCGATGGACGCTTTTTTTACTTAACACACTTAAAAACAAAAATCAGAGCAAAATGATTTTTGTTTGTAAAAAAAAAAGAAAAAATTATTCCAGATTTCAAGCCACGGCAGCACATCGTTTTTTATCACAGCTACACTTTGTAGTCTCGAAGCGATAATAAAAATAGAAGATCCATATTTTTTACAAGATGCATTTACCACGTTTCATCTAACTTCAGACAGGCATAGAAGAAAGCTATTCCCTTGATTGATAAACAATAAATTATCCCTCGCCTCTAATAATTGCGCTATTAAATTAAAAATAACCCGCGCGGCGCTTTCTCGCGTCGCCGAGTGCATAAAATAATCCCAACGTCCGCAGGTAAATACCCGAGGACCGTAGCCCAGCGGCACGTGCGGAGACGCAGGAGCCCGTATAACCCTGGCCACTGCGACGCGGAAGCTGCACTCCTCTCGTGCAACGCGCAACTGCGGCCCCGCGACAATAACAACAATAACCACGTCCCCGCACTCGCTCGCCTGCCCCGGAGGGGTGTCAACACGCGTAATCGAGTCCGCACCCCATACTGTCGGCTATCTGTTTTATTTATCCGATAACACGCCATTATGGACATGGCGAATGCGGCCGCCGCGCCCCGTATAACGATTGGCTATTTATAATAACACGTGGCGTATCGGTAATTAGGTGCGCGCGTAAAGCGTGCCCCGCGTCGATGAAAAACCGCGACGAGCAAAAATTTATACGCACCGAGCGATGCCTCCGCGCGAGTGCCTTTGTCGTGTGTGGGCGTATGCCTGCACGAGTTCGAGCCGTGGCGATTTTTTTTTTAACGCCGAAAATGACATCCGACGCGGCGCGCGCGCGATCGCTCTATTTTCGCGGCGCGCGCATCACGCGTGCGCTTGATGGACGGCCCGCGCGCTTCGAGCCACCGACTGCCAATTTTCGTGCTCGCTTCTTGTGGGCGGAACTCTATTTTTTTTGTAGTGGGATAGTTTGAAAAAATATAATGATTCTGGAAATATTTTTCTGTCCGTGATATATATTTTTTTAAAGTTAGTCTTTATTTAAAAACTCGTGTAAACTTTGTACTAAAATTTATTTTGCTTTTATATTTTATTTTGAAACAAAAATCTATTTTATTCTATCCTATTTTTTGCAGTAAATTGACTAATTTTTGTTTTAAGTCGGACTTAACATTGTCACGGTATTTACTATAATAATTATATCTTCGTTTACTGGTGTTGTAATATTTTAAATTTTTATAGAACAATTTTTAGCAAATAATATTAAAGCTGTATGTAAAGATAGATATTCGTTTTTATATTAAAAAGTAGTTATTAGTTTCAATTATACTAAGATAAAATTTGTAAAAAGTGTTTATATATACACGCTACTGCATGAATTCGTGCTTTATTGGTATAACTCGCTGAATACTCGCAAAAAATAATATCCGAACGAAATACGAAATAGAAAAAGTGTTGCACGTGATTGAACTTTCAAGTAAAAAAGTCTCATCGAGATTTTCACAGACAAGAAAATCGCTTCTATAGTGAAAAAGAACGTTTGAGCGATGGATTGACGGATGTATAAGCGTACGACGCGAGGCAAAAGTTCGATCGAAAAATTCACTTTCCACGTTTTTATGTGTAATGAAAAGCTTTCAATCTCTGATCGCTTCGCGCCTATTAATGCACTAACGCCCATCGCACTGTAGACCCATAAGTTATTTATCTTTATACCAATTAATATTGATGAATAAATACTACTTCCAACAACTAAAATAAATTCGCTAAATTATTTTATGTTTATCCTATAATCCTTGAGACTTCACTTCACTTTTGAAGATTGCACTTAAACCGTTACAAAAATTTACAAAATGTAAAATATAAATAGTATATAATCAGTAGATGAGTAAACAGTTTGACCATGAAAAATCGACAATGATGGCGCACGTGCGGAATATAATATTACGGGTATTGAACTAAAAATTGCGCCGGAAAGGCTTTCCCTCGACGCGCCGGCCGCTTTTTTTGCACCCTCCGCGTCGGCGAAAAAAAAAAGCGGCTCGCCTAAATTGCACGAGGTCAAGGGATCAGCTGGGCGACGCACACTTTGGCGCGCGGCACACGCACCAGCGCGAAAATATGGGTCAAGGGGCCGATGAGGGCACAGCCGAGGGGTTGACCAAAGTCGCCTCGTCGGGTATCCCTTTTTTCTATCTCGCTCGGGCTCCCGCGGTAATAGGCGACGACGTCCTCGCCCTCCTCCCCGCCTTCATCCACCGCCGCCACGGCGGGCCTCCGAACTTCCCCCTGCCGCTTGCTTCGCACGCACACTACTCGCTCCTTCGGCTATCTACGAAGCGTCTATGACAAGATAATCGTCCGAGGGACTGCCGATCCCGCGCGAAGAGCGGTTAACGTCCCAAGCGCCGCAGCAGCCAATCGCTTCTTTTTTTTCTTTCTTCTCGCTTCGATTTTTTTTGAGTGGACGGAACACGCGACTGTTTACACGCCGCGGCGGCGTTAAGTCGTGCAGGTAGGACGCTTTGCGTAATTTTTGCAATGCTCACGTTTTTGCGGTTTTTCGGTGGATTGAGAGAACAGATTTTAGACTGATAAATTATTTTGGATGAAAGAGTTATAAATAAACTAACCGTCGTCATAATACTCATAAATTATTAATTTTATAAGTAATATTTACTTACTCGATTAAGCAATCATATACAGCTTAAAGTACAGTTAAGTAAATTTCGCATGTAAGCAAATTTTATATACTTAAGTAAAAAAACCATAGTATTTGTTACTGCAAGTTTTTATAAGTAAATGTTACTAACAATTTTTCTCCGCGTGAATTATATGTTTGTAATTATTACATTACGTGCTGGCATAGATAATTGATTAGTTACATTTTATTAACAATATAACGAATATTTTGAATTTTACAAATTACACAATTATGTAGCGTAAGAATAAAGATTTAATTGAAGCTAAATTGTTCACGTAATTGTTAATTTACCCAAGCGATTTTTGGGCACTAATGCTGTATGCTGTTGAGAGGCAAGACAACTCATTTACCAGTGAAACAAGATGATTAAGCTTTAAAAAAGTTTTTGTGCGGGCGATTGGTTCCAGCTAGGATACAAAAAGAAATCCATCTTCCGCCTATTCTACTAAAATACCATATGGTTGTCCTATACAGATTCAATATACCCTTTAAATTTTTTTTGTGTACCTAACTGGGCTATTCATCTATGAAATTAATTTATTTTTATGCCACTATATAGGATAGAAATTTCTTCATACTTAAATGGTCTTTGGTACAATTATATCGTACATTTTGTTCGGACCGAGCCGTCGATTACTATAGTGACAGCAGTAGCTTTTTATACTCTTTTGTGTGTATAAATATATAAGCCACTAGTTTAGACTATAAAATAAAAGGTTGGGTAATGAAATCGACACTTGTATGGTGTATAGTAAAATACTGTAATATTAACAATATACACAGATTAATAAAAACCAAAAATATTACAGTAAAACAAGTAATCTTAAAACTAACCTGAATCAATATACAATTGCCGATAGCAAACCTTTATATTCGTCATTACAATTATATCGATCCTCACATTTCGGAGTCTTATTTAATACTGTCTCTCACTCCAATGTCACCAAGCCAAGCTTGATAATACACACAAGCTTACAAGCTTACATATATAAATTATTGTTTCAATTAAGAAAAATATATTATTTTTCATATAATACGAGATCGAGGGATTCATGCCAGGCAATTTTTGTTAGGCCTATATATTTTTAAGAGCAGAGTACACTTCATATTCAAACATTAATTCCCTAATTATATTTTAATCTACTCTGATTTGATAAATTTCAAAGGTAATCTGTAAACAAAGCATACAAACGTAATTTTCCCATCCAGATTTCGGATCAAGTCCAGCACGTTCGAATTAATTCTCTAATTACGTTTTATAATCTACTCTGATATAATAAATTTCAATGGCAACCTGCAACATATCCATGCAAACGTACGTCTCAATGATTTTTCCCTTCAGCTTGAAATCAAGACCAGTGCGTTCGCGTCCGCGTGTCGCTCGAGCCTCTCGCGCCGAGAAAATACCCCGAGAATATCGAGGGTCTCGGCAATAGTCCCTCTCGCCGCTTATATCGCGATAGCGCCTGGCAGAAGGCGGAGGCTTCTCACCGGCTCTTGAGGGTGTGCGGGCCCGGGAGTCGGCGCAAAGGTGCACGAAAGGCAGCCGTTTCGTAGTGTATGCGTAGAAATCCCCCAACCCTCCCCCGGAGAGGACTGCCGGAATGAAAATGAAATCGGGAGAGCAGCAGCCCTCCCGTGCCCGGAAGGAATAAGCGGCGGCGGCGGCGGAGGCTCAGCGCCGATGGCGAACGGCTACGCTGCTCGGCGCGCGCCAGCGAGCGACGTTTGTCCTCCTCCGGCGCCTCCCCCTGCGCGTGCAGCCGCGCGATCGATTCCAATGCCGGGGACACATTCTTCGCCGTCGGCGGAGAAAGACAAAGAGCCGCGGCCGCGGAGTGCGAGAAAGAGGCTCCCGCGGAGGAGGGCCCTGCGTCGCGCACTCGTCGAAAGCGAAGAGGACGCGAGCGCCGACACTCTCTGCCTCCTTCTCCTCTCCTTCGCCGCGCGCGCAAGGAGCGCGGAGTGCGTCTCCCTCCCTCCGCGCCGGGCCGCCGCGAAAAAGAAGCAGGGGCCGCCGGGGGTGGGGGTGGGGGCAGCCCCCCGCCGTCCCCACTCCGCGGGCCGCGGCGCGCGGCGGCTCGGGGGGGCCCCCCATTGGCCGGCGCCGCCGCGGCCGCGGCGTAGGCCGAGCGGTAGGCGGGGGCGGCGGCGGGCCGCCGACCAACCGCCGCGCGGCGCTCCCCCGGCGGGCCGCCAATGGCGCGGCCGACCCCGCCCCGCCGCTACCCCCACCCGCCGGCCGCGCGGGCGCGCTGCCGCGAGAGAGACGGCCGCGCAGACGGCGGCCGAGGCGAGAGACAGCGAGAGGCCGGCTCGTGTTTTTATTTATTACATCTGTGACTGGGTAGAGGGAAATACACAGGGACTCGGCTCTCTTCGCGGCACTCTCTGCGCACCGGGGGCCGAGAGCGTCGACGCGCGCTCCCCGCGATCTCTCCACACGGACACAGCGGCCACCAGCAACACCATCACCACCACCGCGAGCAGTGCATTCGGCGGCGGCTCAGCAGAGCGGGGCATCCTTCTGCACTCGCTACTCGCCTCGAAGCTTGTGCGGTGTGCCTTTCGCGGTGTGCCCGGTGTGCCTCGGCAGTGTGCCCGCGCGATGGACCAGTGATTTAAATTTGCATCGAAGTCGAAAAGCAAGTAAATACGTAGGAAGGGAGTGCGCCGTGACTCGAGTGAGACTGTGTTTTGCGCGCGTGGCCTTCCGCTTGGGAGCAGAGGCGCACTCGCCGGTGACTGTCAGTGCTCGGAATCGCCCCCCGAGGATGGTTTGATCGCCCGCCGGCGTTCGCGCGTGTTCTCGGGGTCTCAGGACACGGGGGTGGGAGGAGCGCTCGGGGGTAGCGGGGTTGAGGATGCTCGGTTTCGGGGCCCCGCGCTCCTAAGGCTACTCCGGACGGTCCCGCCGTGGCACGGCGGATCGTCGGCGTGCGCGCGGCAAGCGAGCTGGCATTCCAGGCGTCAACGATTCACCCCCTAACGAAGATCTACCCCTGGTTCAGGGCCCACCAGGAGCGTCAGCTTTGGGGCAGCCCTGCGTCCGAGCCGCAGCAGACGCAAGCGCAGGACCTGTCGGGCATGGACCACGGAGCGATGGACAGCTCCTCGGAGCACAGCAGCCGGGCCAGTCCGGCGAGCAACAGCCCCAAGCACCCCAACAGCCCGGGGGCGGGCCCGCAGCCGCAGGCCCTGCACGCCGACCGGCTCGCAGCAGCAGCACTCGGGCCTGCCGCCGGCCGGCGCGCACCAGCAGCAGGGCCACCCGCGCGAGCACCCGCCCGGCGGCCAGCAGATGCGCGGCGGGCCCACCCCGGGCTCCCCGACCCGCGGCTCGCCGCCGCAGGGTCTGCCGCTGTCGCCGCCGCCGCTGTCCGGGGGCGCGGGAGGCGGCGGCGCGCCGGGCGGCATGGTGCACCGGCTGCCGGGGCTGCCGCCCCCGGGGCTGGGGCTGCTGGGGCAGCTGGGGGGCATGCTGGGGGCGCACCACGGCTCGCCCTTGGAGCTGATGGCGGCGCACCACGCGGTCATGCCGCCGAGGAACTACAGCAGCCCGCCGCCCATCAGCTCGAGCGACCCCACGGCCAACGAGTGCAAGCTGGTGGACTACCGCGGCCAGAAGGTCGCGGCGTTCATCATCGCCGGGGACACGATGCTGTGCCTGCCGCAGGCGTTCGAGCTCTTCTTGAAGCACCTGGTGGGCGGCCTGCACACGGTGTACACGAAGCTCAAGAGGCTGGACATCGTGCCGCTCGTCTGCAACGTCGAGCAGGTCAGGATCCTGCGGGGGCTGGGGGCCATCCAGCCGGGTGTCAACCGATGCAAGCTGCTCAGCTGCAAGGACTTCGACGTTCTCTACAGGGACTGCACGACCGCCAGGTAAAGAGACTTTTATTTTTGCTTTGCGAGAGCGCGACGCTCGAGGTGAAACCGCGCGGCGAAATAATTGGGCGCGAGGGCAGGCCCCGGTGCGGAACGGCCCGCCGTGGCTTTTTCGACGGGGCATTAGCCAACGACGGCGCACAAGGAATGCAACATTTTCTTCCACACGCTTATCTATTTCAATCGCAGAAGAGAAGCGAAAATTCCAAATTAAAAATACGACTGCGCCTCTCGCTGAAAAAATTCTTAAATAATACGCTCGACTGCGATGAATATATAATCTTCTGCGTGATTTGTCGCTGACAGCCTCGCGCAAAGCATTCCCCGGACGCTAAAAATACACGCGCACAAGGCCGGAAAGCAACGGTGTGTATTAAAATATTCCGAGCAGCGCGAAACAATCATCAGCTCCGACGTTCGCGGGAAAAAATCCTCCGTGTGTTTACACGTGAATGCGCGCGGAGAGGTGCCATCCCCTCGCGCCGCGTCTCCTGCGCCTCCGTCGAAAGGAAAAAACATCGGAGCTGTCGATAGCGTGATGCCAGCCGCGGTGAAATCCGCGGCCAATTTCTCCACGGGCCTTGCGTGCGATTAATTAAAAAAAGAAACGGATTAAAAAAAAAGAAAGGAAGTCCCGCGGATGTATATTGCTCGCGCGGGAGGCGCTTATCGGCGGCTTTCACGTCGGGTATACGTGTGGGAGACGCGCGAATTTTCCATGGACATGGCTTTGGACGACGGCGGTTATCGTGACCGAGTCAGAATCGGCCGTACGTGGGCGCCGGAACGCTTGCCCCCTGGCTATCACGAGTCCGAAAGTTCACCAGGTTCTCTTGCTTTGCCGAGGGAGTTTCGAGCGCGACTTCATGCTGACGATCGTTTAACGGCTGTTTGCCATACCAGTTTTGCAAATTCTCTGGTTCTTTTTCTTTAAGAAGTCGACGGTCTAAAAGTCCTTAATTTAATTTGTCATAGACAGTACTCAAATATATTCTGCTCCATTCAGATTTTTGTACAGCACACCTAATGAAAATTTGTAGAGATAAACGTACGTGTCGCATCGTGTTTAAAAAAATATACAACAAAACTCATAAAATGAGATGCATGCGAGCGATAAAATAAAGGCTCGAGGTACGAAAAAAAAAGTGTTTGTCAGTGAAATTGCGCCAAAAAAAGTGTTAAAAATCGCGTGGGAACGATGAAATTGATAGGGAAGAAGTGCTGATTGAAATGATCAAAATCGCGCGTTTTAAATGATGTTTTATACCCCGGCGAAGAAACGGAAGCCCGAGTCCCCGCATACATTAATAACACAACGTGTCGCCTCTGGGCAACACTTCGTCTTCTCTCGGACTCGGGCCGCGGCTCCTATGCCCCTATCTCTTTCTTCCTCTCGCTTAGGTGCCAGCCGTACACCTCGCGGCCTTTTTTTCCTCTCCGTCCCATCCTCCGCGCGTCTATCTACTTTCTTCCTCGCCTCTTTTTCATCGCCGCAATCAATGATTGTCGAATAAGAGTTTAAATATCCTGTGGGAGGATCCCACGACCCTTTATCTCGAACCATCGCAAGATCTTGTGACAAGCACTGACGTCTGGATTGTTACAGTTTGACTCCTGACGCGTACGGATCGTGTTTTTTTTTTTTTCGTGAACCATTTTGCGTCCAAGTCACTTTGTTTTGATGGCTGCTGATGGAATTAACGTCAGCGAGCTGCTAAATCTTATGATTCACGTTTCGCTTCTTGGAAATGTAGCTTTAGCGCGACGAATGCGACTGCGACTCGATTGCTAATACCCGAAGAAATCGGAATACTTGTTAGAAGACGAGGAAAAATTGTAGAAACTCGGTGAATCGAATATGATTTATGAAATTGCCGTCGCTCGTCGTCGCTATCGCCGATCAGAAATCGAAATATTCGCGAGACGCGGAAAAATCGCAAGAAACGTTTTACATAATAAAATCGCGCGTTTGCATAACGGGCGAGCGAGGCATTCGCCTCGACTATTTTTGTGTCACCCGTAGAAGGACATCGTCACGCTCCCAGAAAAGGATCGATGTTACTTGCAACTATTTTCAACCTCTCGTCCTTTCACTCCTCGTAGCTTTCCACTCCTCATTTTTCGCCTCGCAGCGATCACCAATAAAAAACTTATACAATTACCCGCGATTTCACCTCTCGGTCTTCGCCTCCAATCGTCGCAATATTTGCCCCTCCCGAGGAAGCCTGAGTAGCGAGGAATCGAAGAGAGTTAAAAAAGAAAAGAAAAAAGCTCCGCGGAAGCCCCTCGAACGCGCGGGAGGGCAAAACAAACGTCGGCCTACATCGCGGCACGTGCTCGCCCGGTGTTTGCACACACACACACATATATATCTATATCCGTTTCTACGATTGTCGCGGGACCCCGCGTGCTGCGCGCGCGAGCCAACAGGTGTCCCTTTCACGGCTGTTTCTCTGAATGAATCGTCCCCACACCATCGGCCGCCGAGCCCGGAGAAAGCCCGAGAATTCCGGCTCTCCCCGCTGCTCGCGCGCGCCGCACCCCACCCACGCGCCAGACGAAACGGAATGGTAAACTGAGCGACGAGGGGATCTACCCGACGGCGGAACTATTGCGCCGGCCCGTACGCTCCTTTTCGCATTTGCGGGCTTTGTCTTTCTCGAAACGACGCGGAAGAGGAGGCTTTTTTTTCACTTGGACTCGACGAGTGTCGCGGTGCACCGTTTTTGCCGCGTTTTTAAAATATGGGGGTGAAGATTGAAGGAGGATTTCGGGGATCCGAGGGACAATTCTTAGCCGGCGGATCGGGAGGACTGCCACTCGGCGGCGGGGCTATTGAGCAAATCCACTCGGAGTTTCGCTCTGTTTACCCGTCTCCCGATCCACTCAGTCACAACACACTCAATTTCACCTCTTCACTCGACTTCCCCACATGTACTTTGAAAAATCGTGAAAAAAAAAGGAAAAAAGCATCGGGATGTAGGAGGAAATTGTCAGAAGCAACCGCCACCGCGGAAACGTATGTATAGGTTCGATTGTGAACAAAGACGTTCCGCCGCGTAATCCGGCGAGTAGAGCACGTAAGTCGCGGCGGCAGTCTGCCGACGGCCCGCGCTGCTGTACGTACCCCCGAAGGGAAATCCCTCGCTCTCTCTTTTTTTTTCGATGATCGCTATGTTTTCCTTTCTCCGTCTGACCGACAGTCCGATATTAGATCCCTCAACCCTCGTGCGCGTTTTTACGATTTAATTTTTTCCCCCCGCGGGAGGAAAAGGCCTGGATTAATCCGGGCTTTCATGTTCGGCGGTGCTGCGAGCGAAACACATTTGACAGCTGAGAAATTATCGTTTGCTTATGACGGACGAGATTTCTCTCTTTCTCTGTATCGGCTCTTTTTTTCTCGGTTTTGTTTAGATTCGGCGGCGTATTGTCCCGAGGAAACGGTCGATGGTTTCGCCGATATGCTTCTTCCTTCCACGAGATTTCTGTTTTTACTTTATTTTATTTTTTTGAGAAATTGATGAGTCGACGATGATGGTAATAACACCGAGAGGCCCGACTTTTTTTTTCGTTTTTCCCCGTATGTACTTTCGTTTTGCTACGCTTATAGTCTGGAAAAATTGGGCCTCGGTTGGTGCGAGCGCGACGTTTTTAACCGGATTCCGGGCAACGCGAGGCGTCGCTATTTTTTTGCCCGGGGCATCGGAGATTATCGCGGAGAAGCTCGTCGGCGGCGGCTCGCATGAGTAATTAAACGCTCGAAGCTCAGCGCGGCAATAAATCTCGGCGGGAAAAGAGGGAGCGCGATAAGCCTTTTAATTATTCATCAAAATTTCTCGGCGAACGTGTTCGACACGAATAATTAGTGTAGAATCGCCACTACTTTCCCCCAGATCCCCCGTACGTGCTTTCAGATCGCGCATAGACACCGGGGACCCCGCGTCGATAAGATATCGATGCACGCGCAAATCACTCGCATCGCGGCCGCATAAATTATCCGCATAACCCGCGCATCCCATAAATTTTAATTAAAAAGCCTTTCCCGCCTCCTTTATACTTTTCTACGAGTAACAACGGCGAGGCGCGAAAATAATAATAAAATGAAAAAAAAAATAGAAACGGCGAGGGGACAATATGCCGGTGTAGCGCCGCGCAAGGAGAGAGAGTTCATTCTTTCCCAGGCGCGCGGCATTCCCCGGCGCTGCTGCAGTCGTGTCGGCCGCGCTGCGTTTCCGTGTCGGGCGATAATTACCGGCGAGCGCCGGGCCAGCGGCGTATCGATCGGGGAAAAAGGCGCCGGGAGTAGGAGAGAGAGAGAGAGGAGGTCGGGATGATGAAGAGCCGAGCGGCTGCGGGCTGCATGCGCGACGTTTCAGCAGCGAGGAGTCGCGAAAATCCGGAGGTGCCGCTTGTTAGGCCTCGTGTTTCCAGGCGACCTACACGCGCTACCGAACGCTTGCGAATTTCCAACGGTTTAAAGCTTCAGAGGATCAGGATTGCACTGGACACGATTTTTTTTTGTATTTTTTTATTGGCTCGCGGCTGCGTGAACGCGAAAGTTTCGCTGGCGTTGTAAAATTACTGCGGTGAAAAAAGTATTATACTTTGAAGAAATAATTGCGAGTTTAGACGCAAAATTATAGGAATACTACGTGCTAAAAGAAACATTTTCTTCATGGAAGAAATTCACATGTATTTATATAATTTTGTGCTAATCACCTTTTACCAATACCCCGAATATCATTTTCTGTTACCGTTCGCTTCTATCAGTTTCTTACAATTTTTAATTTTTTAAATAAAATTAACGCATTTGTATTTGAAAACAGATAAAAGTCGATTAAAGTGACTATTCGACTAATAATGTGCAAAATTCTACAAATGTGAGATAATTAGGTATAATAAAAGGGACTAGAATTGCAAACGGTACCAGTATACAGAGTCATGTTTTTACTTAGGCTGTGTACAAAAAGACAAATAATGGCCAGAACAATATCAAGAAACAAAAAAAAACTTCTGACTAAAAGAAGGATAACAAAGAAAGAACGCCACATTCATTATAAGTAAAAAATATTTGAAGTATTTGTAGTATACTAGAGTATTTTAAATCAATATTCCTATTACACTTTTTGCTCTACAGCAAGTATAATTTAAATCTTATTTTTAATCTATTCAGTAATATTCTATCGTTATTATCAAAATAATTTTCATTTACTCTTCTATACGCGGAGAGAAAATTTTTAGTATAAAAATAACTATACGGTTTTGTAACGGAGGGACAGACTCGATAAATAAAAAATTTTACTAGAATGAATAGTAAAATTTAGTAGACTTACAGTAAATATTGCTGAACTTATATAAGTAAATTTTAATTTACTTTCCAATAAAATTTTTTATTTGTCGAGTCTATGATCCCTGCGTTACAAAAAAGTCTATAGTAATTTTTACTAGACCTTTTTTCTCCGTGCACATAACGCGAAACGACGCCGGTACGTAAAAAATCACTCGACTAGCGAAAACAGAGTAGAACAATTTTTTTTTATTTTTCACTTCAAGTAGAAAAAAATTATTTTTAAATCAAATACGAACTACTCCGAAACAATTCAACTCGAGCATTTTCTCCGCGGCATTGCACAATGCGGCATCGATTATATACCCCGCGCAGACTGGCGCAACCCACCGTCGGGCCGTTTAATTTTCAAATCCCCGCGCCGTACATTGTATCCGGCGAAATCGTAAAAATGATCGAGAACCGCCTCGCCGGTGCACCTCCAATGCCGCGGTGCCATTCGGCCGCACTGCGAGTCCCACGCGGCTGATAGCGCACCGGCGTCGGCGGCGGTCCGGAACCGCAGCGATAATTCAGACAAATTTTTCTTGCGGTTGCCGCCAGCCGACGCACGGCTTTTTGGAGCCTACCCCTTTCGCAGTACGCCTCCGCGCGACGCGATACTTGATCCGACGTTTTGCTTGGCGAAGCCGCAAAAAAGAAAAAGAAAAGCAGTTCTTTTAAACTTCTATATGCTTTTTATGTGAGAAATTATCGATTTTTGTTGGAAGAATCTCGCTTCCGCCCGCTGTTGTTTTCTCATTTTTGTAATGTTAAAATCGCGAAATTTCATTTTTTGTATCTCATTATTCTTCATGAATTTTCACTTAAAACTGACAAGTTGATTGTTACAACTTTTTGAGAATGCAGAGTTATTTTACGCTAAAAAATGGTTATGTATATATACAAGCTCATGTTTATTAAACTTCTATCCGAAAAAAAAATCATCTTGACTGGTCTATTGTAACATTTTTCTCGACATTTTAATACACTCAACTGCAGTCCCATTACAAGATAATAAATTAATCCGACATTTCGTTCCAAGATTAATCCATTATTAAAATCCAGGATACCAGTTTCGTAATACACCACTATTCATAAAAGTATCGCTTCATAAAAGTAAAACGAGAAACAAACACAGTAACCGAGAGCAGAGCTAATAGAAACGTACACACCGACGGGCAATAGAAAAGGTGGAAAAACCATTAGGAATTCCCCGTCGTCACGCTGCCGATTGCAAGAAAGAAAATCGATCGCGGCTATATCCTCGAAAAGAAAGACGCCGCTGCCACAAGTAGCTATATACATATACCCACACACAAACCACTCGAGGAGCGATTAACGTTCGACGCCCGTCTCACGGACTTTAAAAAAAGGGACGAAAGGAGAAAAGAAGTGTCGGCAGAGAAGGGGAGAAGGAGAGCAAGAAGCGGCAAGATTTACCATTCGCTTGGTTTTTTTTCTTATTTCGGCGCGATCAGGAGAGACGTTGGGTGACGAGCGACAAGCAGGCGGAAGCGGCAGGCGCGACTGTTTATAATATTATATACCGCGGCCATTATGGGGCTACTTAGGCCTTGCGTCATTGCGCGGAGCTGATCCCTGTCCCTCCCGGCGTTTTTGTCGCGCGCGCGTCGCTTCGTTTATTTTATTTTTTTGCGCGCTTCCAGCACTGTGGTTTCCGCGATTCGCGTGCTTTATACGCCGCCGGTCGACTGCCGGATGCTGTCCGTGCTATTAAACGGGTGGTCGATCTTCGCGTTCCTCGGTGCCATTACGCTTAATTGTAATTGAGAAGTCAGCGTCGCGACTCTGATTGATGTCGATTTTCAAAGGGGGCTCTTTTATAGTAAATAAAAAGATTTTTTAAAGCATGATTTGTTGGAAAATTTTAAATTTACGACTTTAAGTAAATTAAATGCGGAGAAGTTCATACTACGTTCAGGAAGAGAATCACAATTGTGGAAATTTGCATTATGAATCATACAAATGGTTTAATGTGCAAACGACAAAACAATAATTCATTTCATTTGTCATTTCTGCAAAAAGTCAGCTCTATAAAAAACTTTTTTTAATCCTCTTACGAAGAAGAATGATTAGAAAAATTTACTGAAATAGTAGTAAATAAACTTTGCTTAAAAATTTAAATAAACTTAGTCTTATAAAATGTACTCGTGTAATACTGAATTTTTTAAACAATATTTAAAGAAATTTTACTTAAGTAAAAAATCGGTATTTTTTATACTTCAAGCCTTTTAGTAAATGCTATTAACAATATTTCTCCGTGCTGGTGAAAAGATTAAAGATTAGAATATAATGTATGAAAAATAATTAAAGCAAAAAAGATTTAATTACACTTGCATGCCAAATAAACTAACGAATTAATCACGGTACTTAGTAAAACGAGTTACATTAAATATTTGATTTATTCGAAATTCGTGTAACGTTCAATCACCTGAAATGATTTTTCCTGACGACTTTACCTACTCCACCGTGTCGTCGGATGCGGTTGCGGTTCTCCGATACAGTTATATCTCGATTTCGCTGTTTTATCGCAGAAAATCTAGAGAAAAATTGTCTCTTCTCCGTTCCAAAGAAATAAATAAGCAAATAAATAGATGCTGAAAACGCAGAAAAATGTTGACTGTGCAGCGGAGTCTGGCATACCCGAGCAGTAGAATCTGTCGCACGCATTTTCGATTGCGTAACTCGAACGAGGGATCTAATGGGTGGGATTAGTTCAGCCTTCAGCGAATCACACAGGTTTTTCGAATCAATTTTTTTTCATTGGGATGAATTGCCGCGGCGATATAGGTAACGCAGTTGCATCAGCCGTAAGCGCTTGTGTCACGCGGCGAGTTCCTTTGTCATCGCTTCATTACTGAATTTTCTTTCCCCAACGCACCGCACGTGGCCGTTTAAATAGCCGTAAAAAGGAACATCCAATTAACGTTTTATTCGCGACGCTATATTTCACTTTCAAACGAGGCTCCTCTCCTTCTCTCTCTCCTTCTCGCTCTTTCTTTCTCGATAGTTTTATGCATTTAAATGATAATTAATTGCGTGCATATATAAATTCATGTCAATCGGTATAAGTGCGCTTTTTTCTCAACTCGAGTAAAGAAATTAATGATCCGCTTTGAGCAGCGAAGACAAGTCAATACCGTTGCGTGTTTTATTTTAATCGTTTGATTAAACTTTTTGTAAGTGAGTATATTCTTATTCGTGTAAAAAAGGAATGGCATAAATAGTCCGGACGAATTTGGAGCGCTTGAAACGTATATCTTACGTAACAATAAATTTTTTTTTCTTCAATGATTAGAAGATTTCTTTCTACCGGCTGCGTGTAAGTTTCAAGGCGCAGAGAGGGTTGAAGGAACTGATAAATTAAAGTCCGGCCTCGAAAAAGTGGACGTGTACGCGATACAAGTAACAAAAGTATAAAAGGGCGCCTCTCGCGAAAGGAATTAGCCGTTGGCGTGGAGATAAGAATAAGGTCCGGACGCTTTATCGCCCTTCCCGCGGACACACGGACGGACGAACGGAGAAAACTCGGGCGAGCGATCCTTATCACTTGGCGTAATTGCAACCAGGCCCCGGCTGTATTCCTTCGCGAACGCGTAAACACTAACGCCAGTCCATGATAAAGTGCCATTTTCAAATTTCCCTTTTTATCTTCTTTTAAATGCTGCTGAGAAAGAAAAGCATATACACGGAGAGAAAAGTTTTAGTAAAAAACTGCTTGACCTGTGGACAAAGAAAAAATTTAATACTTACTAGATTTGCCGTATATTGTGCTGAACTTAGACTATACTTTCAAGTAAACTTTTTTAAATTTTTCAAAAAATTGTAGTAATTTTTACTAGAACTTTTTTTTCTGTTTACTATAACTGAGTATTGTAGCTTAATTTCGTAGACTGATTCTTAATAATATAAATAAATATATTATTGAAAATACATTACCGTGAAATGGTACTTTTTACTAAATTGCATTTCTTAAGATTTATATAAAGTTTCTTAGAAAAATTTATTAGAAAATTCTAGGTGCAAGTTAATTGTGCACAAAGACATAAAGCCTTATACACGGAAAAGGTCAAAACCTACTTATTTCAAGGCGCAACCAAGCCAAAAGCTAAACCTTGTAGTTTCCCGCAGATTATTGCATGCGTCGGCGCAGCTAACGAGTCGGCTCAATTATATTAATTAATTCATCGGCAACGAGCGCCGGAGTCAAATGAACTCCAATCCGAAAGCAGCCTCCGGACTTTCTAATTGCTCCTCCCCCGGTCCATTCTTCCATTCTCATATCGACGAGGAGAAAAGAAAAAAAAAGAAGAAGAAAGATGAAGAAGAAACCGAAGAAGCAGTCGATCCTCAATTTCCTCTCCATGGTAATGATGCACCTATACGTACATATATACACGTGGGAGTCGCGCCGCAGCGTCTAATTGCGCTTGCATTAATTGGCGGCGAGCGCTTATTAGCCAGGGAAACGCCCGAATTAGTTTCGCGCCTCGCTCCCTGAGAATTGTTTGCGCGGATCGAGTCATTAGCCCCGACAAGTGTCCTAACGCACGGACGGGAACGCGGAAACTACACTCCTTCCCCTCGCTCCGGCGTAAATCACGCTCCGCGCCTTCATTTTCGAGGCGCCTCGGTCTCGTGGCCTTCCATCGGCAGCGGATATAAATTTTTACAGGATACAAGGCGCGTTAGACGCGTACCTGTATACCGGGTATTATGAGCGGACTCCTCGTAATTCCTTTAATAAACCGAGATAATTTAGCATCGCAAACAAAGCGAGCCGGAGTCCTTGCCGCGGCTCCGACGAAGCGCGCGGAATGAGGCGATGTTTGCTGCGGGTATAACGCGGGCCCTCCTCTCGACAATGCGACCGTCACAATGGGGCCGCGCGGCATTAGCATGGCCGGGGCTGCCGGCTGATTCGCGCGACATTAGAAAATCGCGCGTGCGGGCCAGCTGCCCCTCCCCCTCCGGATACGTCCGTGTAGAGTGTGTGTTATGAAGCGCAATTTTTTTTTTCGGCGGTCCTTTGATACCGGCTACCGGCGGCCATTTGCTATGCAGAAATGCGCAGGGACGCGCATTATTGGCAGGAGGGGAGGGCCGGCAATGGCGTACGGTTATGACTGTCATAATTCGCCAGTGTTTGCAGTTGTTTTATTATTTATAGCTGGGTGAATTCTTTTTTTTTAAGGACAGTTTGTGTGCAGTTTGGTTCTTTGCAGATCGCTGCTTTCAAGTGGGGCTTTTTTTCTTTTTTGTGTTTAGTTTAGGAACTATATATGTTTTCGAGGAGCGAGCCATATGTTTGCGTTCGTTTTTTATATTTAATATAAAATTACTTCACACGGATAAAAAAGTTTCAGTAAAAATTGGTAGACTGTTTTGTAACGACAAATACAAAACTACTACTCTCTAAAGTTGAATTAGTGGAAATCTACTATTTGAAATAGTGAATAAATTGTACTAATTGAAATAGTAAATATATGCACTATTAAAAATGTGTAAACTACTAATAAATTAATGAAATTAAAATTTTTTGTAATTGGGGAATTCACTATTTTAATAAGTTAAAAGGCTAAAATAGTTATTTTATTTAACAAAAAGTTTATTTTCCATTAATTTAAAGAGTTTTTTACTATTTTAATAGTAGAACACTGTTTTACTATTTCAATTAGTAAAATTGTACTAATTGATTAGTGGAAAATCTGATCACTAAAAAGATTAGTGGTATTTCCACTAATTCAACTTTAGAGAGTAGAAAGTATAGTAAAATTTAGTATAAGTTCAACGAAAGATACTGTAAGTTTATTTACCAAATTTGATTACACTTTTTACTAAAATTTTTAATTAGAAACTTACAAAACAGTATAGTAACTTTTACTAGAACTTTTCTCTGTGTCTACTATATGTAGTAAAATATACTATATTTTTGTAAAATATAATTTATTTGACAATTTTTCTTTGAACCTTAGAGAAAAAAAACTTTAGATACAGTTGCACATTTTGCGCAGAAAAAAAATTATTACTTTTACTTATAGCTTTTGTCGGTACTGCACTTAACAAGGCAATAGTAGGAAAATTTGATTGGAACGGAAGTACTTTGCTGGAGTCATAAAAAAAAATGATTAATTTGCACTCGCATTTCGTAAAATTCTCTCCGTTACACTTAACTGAAGTCGTGATGTAAAATGTGAATAAATTAGCGACCGTGAGTTTTACCATTGCGAAATTCCGCTAACTGGTGATAATAAACACTAAGAAGTATACCGGTAATTGCGCATGCAAATACCGCAATATCTCGGCGCACTCACTGGAGTATTATTAAGAAGATCCGTAAATGCGAAACCCAATTATCCACAATTATAAAAATCAAGGCATCCGTTTTTTCGTTACACAACGCGCCGAGCACAAAAGATATTGATGAGAATAAAAAATAATGTACATATGCGTATGTCTGCTAAAGCCAGTCAGATAAACAATCTCTCTCGATCCACTTTTCCAATCTTATGTAAAACGCGCGTGCACGAGCGAGCGATCGCTGCTCGAGAAAAATATCGCCTAGCGGTGGAAAGCAAATCGCGATATCCAGATGCTCGCCGCGTAAAAAGGATATATATACTCGCGTATAATCGGCATAACGCGGCCATTGCAGGACTGGATCGCGAAATGCGTTCGCTCGATGCAGAGAGATATGCATAGCACACCTGCGGGCAAATTTTGCGCGAAACAGCCGGTACGCCAGCGAAAATCCACTCGATTGATTTGCTCGCCTTTTATTTTTATATTCGGGGAAATTAATCGAGAGCTTGAATCCCTGGGGTGAGTTTTCTTTGGGGGCGAGAGAGACGCTGAATATAATTAGGTAATTATTAATCCGCTTCCAAGTAACATTGAAGTCCGCTTAATCTGCGACTGGCGGCAGGGAGAATTCTTGTAAATTATGGATAATTAATGCAAAGCGGGAGGGATCAGATCGATAAGCTGACTTTAAAAAACTTTTGCTTCCTTTTACGCGATTTATTAGAGAGTTCTGGATAGTTGTCTTATGTCTACTAAATATTTATTAAATTTTATTAAACGACACGTGAATGAGTGCTGTTGATGTATGAATCTTTCGAAAGATCAAAAAAATTATTATTCAAGCTGTTTTCTAGTCTGTCCATATGTAACGTTTTTTTTGCATAAATAATTATAGATTATGTACCAGTATAGTCATATTGTATCTAATTAACAAATTGGTTGCGACATTAACGCATTAATTATAGCAGTTTTAGCATTAATAACTAGATTATTTGTAAATGTTCAAGATGAAGATAGACGGTTTGATTTACAAGCTACATTATTAAAAGTTACTCTTCTTAAACAATTCCCAATTTTCTAACACTGATTTTAGCGTTTCGAGCGTAAAACGTTTGATGGTAACGAAAGCAGACTGATCGGATCTCTATATTCAAATTCATCGATCCTCTTATTAATGCTGAGCGCGTCGCATTCTAATTATCCAACATCTTGTAATAATAGTGTCGGAGAGAGGTAGCATACCGTGTCGTATAACAGAAAAGCGAAACAATTTGCAGAAGAAGAGAGCGCGAAAAAAGAGTGCAGAACCCCATAGAACGAGCTAAGCCTCGCATACAAAGTATCCCTTATCCAGACAAATCACGAGCTATAGTTAATCGTTAAGGGCAAGGAACTCGCTCGGATATCCCTATTTTCGGCCTACTAAAACAAAATAAAAAATATTCCTTCCTTTTAAAATTCGTTCATAGCCTCGTAATTATATATTCCTCAATACATCATTAAAAAAGTCTGTTCTATGTATATGAAAATCGATATTTAAACATAAAAATCATTCAAAATTGTTCCACGAGGTCTCTAAGATCAAAGTGACGAGAATCGAGCGTCCTACGAGGCTTTCATCAATTATTACGTTCGTTTCTATGGCTGAAGCCCTAATACATCACCAAAAAGTCTGTTCCTACACGAAAGTCGATATTTAAACAAAAAAAATCATTCAAAACTGTTCCACAAGATCTCTAAGATCAAAGTGACGAGAATCGATCGTTCTACGAGGCTTCCATCGATTTTTGCATTCGTTTCTGTAGCTGCAGCGAAACGAGATCGAAGCAAAGCCGGGCCGAAGGAGAAAATGAAGAAGGAAGATGGAAGGGCCCCGTCGGCTATAATCACGCATGGTCCGTCTTCTCTCTCTACTCGGCCTCTCGCGCGGCTGCGGAGCGCAAGTCATCGGGGGCCTTATGCTACATGGCATTGTGCTGCAATGGCGCCAGGCTCCCGTTCGGCAGCTTCTCCTTCGCGGCCTCCCTCTCCCTTATCTTCTCGCATTTTTCTCCCTCCCTCCTTCTCGTCTCTCGGAGGCTCTCTCTTGAATATAGCGCCAACGTGTTTCGCTTTCGTTCGCTCTCCTTCTTTTCTTCTCGTGCCGTTCTTAATTATATGGATTAATCTATTTTTGAGTCGGGCGCTTTTTCAAGCTTTGTTGCGCTTCTCATTCATGAGACCTTTTTTATAGCGGAATAATGAATAATATTGGGCGTTTTGATGTTCCAGTGTTTAAGTAGGGAATTTCGCGCGCTCACCTTTTTCTTGTACTTATTTATGCGTACACCGAAAAAAAATAAGTACTTTTTACTGTTTCCAAACAGTATTGTTTGATAGACTACACGGAGAGAAAAGTTTAGTAAACATTACTATACTATTTACTAATGTAGGGACAGACTCGATTAATAAAAAATTTTACTAAAAAGTATCGTAAAATTTGCTACAAGTCTTCTAGTAAAATTTTTTATTTGTCGAGCCTGTCCTTGCACTAGTAAATAGTATAGTAATTTTTACTAGACTTTTCTCTCCGTGTAGAAAAATGTATAATTTTTTTGCAAAGTCAGTATGTTACTGGAAAATTTATAGGAGTTATTGCCCAGAATATGTTCAATTCTATTTTAATTTAACATATTCTGAGCAATAACTTCTTAATTTTCCAGTAGGATAAAATTAACATTTTTAAGGTATAGATTTTACTCGAACTTAGATTTTACTGGAAAAGTAGATTTGGCAGTTCTGTAAACCAGATTTTACTAAATATTCGGAAAGTTACATTAACTTTCAATTTCACAGTTGAATTTACTGTATAAAAAATATAAGTTACGTTTTTTCTGGTGTAGGCTTCCTTTATTTGAATGTGCAATGGAATGAAGAAAGCTGCATTGAACAAGTTCAATTTTTTTAGCATATAGCACAGAATTGCGTGACGTTATGCATACAAAAAAAATATTCAAAATATAAACTATTATCGTTGCGCGATACTGTAATAGCACAAGTAAAATCACTTAACTGCGTAGAATGAAATATCGGTACCAATTGGCGAACGCATTCATCGACCAGCCGTCGAATTTATGAAATTCGCCAGGAAAGCTCGACATAAAGATTGAAACATTGATACGGCCGGTTATTAAATACGACTGATTATTGTTTAGTGCCGCACGCGTGGCCGGTATGCAATTTCGTATTATTGTAACGCGCGCAACATAGTCCGGCCAGTCCCGCATAATCGCGCTCATAAATATCGATAAGCCGCCTGTATATATACGTATATAAAATCGCGGCGCGAGTGCCTGGAGTAAATCGCCGCGCGTTTTTTTTTTCCCGCGAGTCTCCATGTATACATGCACGATCTACGCGGGGCTCACACACACACCGACGCGGAACCTCCCGCATGCAACTCGTACATATACATTACGCGTGTGACTTATACAATAAGGGAGATTTTTTTTAACAACCATAAAAAAGATGCTTTTTAGAAAATCAAGGAGGGAGTAGATCGGTAGTCGAATATTACGTTTACATTTGTTCCGCGGGATAAAATCTTTATACAGTACAGAATAAAGGGGGAGAGGCGGGGTGAAGAGCTGGCCAGAGTGAAACGAAGATTTTAATCGATCGATCGACTGTTGCAGGTATTGATGATTTGTACATCCTGATCGAAATAAGGAATCAGTTTACCTTTAATTTCGACAAAGATCTTCATCGTAAAATATATTACTTAAGTATTTTGATTTGGATCGAATATTTATTGATTAATACATCTGTTAGAATAATGGCAACCATAAATTAAAAAGGTCTTCGTATACCTATATTAATAACAAAAAATTTTGCATGTTCACTTATTCAAAATGATTTTCACTTATTCATCTTTACATCCTGAATAAATGATAAATAAATGATAAATAAATGTATAAATACATAGTTACATCTTTTATATTGGATTTTAAGCGTCAGCATATTCAGATTAAAATTCCAAACATGCAATTTGAACAGTGTGCGACAATTGATATTGCTTCTTAAATTTTTAACGGCGAGCCAAGGACCCTCGACTTCGTCATCTTTAAAGCGGAATTGGTGAGAGCGAGAGTCAGGGCGTGCATAGGGCCGGCAGAATCGATCATCCCTCAAACGTGCCAGTGACACACATTATAAAACAGCTGACTATCTTTCTCACTCGCGCTTTTGCTCTCTCGTTAGTTCGAAGTCGGGCGACCCCCGCGTTATCTTGGCCCCGGCGCGTCGTCTCGCCCCCAGGAGGACGGCGGACCGGCGTGTATAGCGCGGACCCTCCGTGGGAGCCCCCGGCGTACTCGGAGCTTGTTTTTAGGCCGGTGACGTACACCCGTCCCCTTTCGGGGGTTGCCGAGCTACGAACGCTTTTTTTTTCTCCTCGTGCCGCCTGTGCTAATTTTTCGCGGGGGAGCGCGCGTGTCTCTTTCGCCTGCCTCACGGATCATCCATTCATTTTTTTGTGTTCATTATAGATTTTCGTTGATTACTGATGTGGATAAGTGAAATCGACCGTTTCTTTTTTATTTTTATAATTTGCAATATTTTTTTTACACTGATTCAATGAATACTCAAATGTAGAAAAAAGCGAGACGATCGAGGTCAATCGTGGAAAAACAAAGAAAACTAAGAATTAATATTCTCGAGGGCAAGGTGCCTTATATAGCTCGGTAGGGGTGGTGGAGGGAAAAGGCCGCGGTGAAGGGCCTGGAGAAGGTGTGCACACGCCGCGGCGATTTGTGTGTACGTATATACAACTGGAGATTTCGTGCGTCGTTTAATTACCGTGTGTAACGAGTTGGAGTGCACACGGCGATGGCGTGCGCACGCGAGACCCTCACCGCCCCTGCTCGACTTGAAACTTTTGCAAATGCCCACTTCACGACTGCTGCTTTTTTTTTTCAGTCCAATTGCGAAGGGTGTGTTACAGCTTTTCCTTTGTCCTAGTCATTTTATTTCGATAAATTGCAAAAATCTTTCGATTTAAATTGTAAAAAGTAGAATACCTACCTAGAATACCTAAATTATGTATAGGAAGCTAACTATATAGAGAGAAAAGTTTTGTAATGCAGGAACAAATTCAAAAAATTAAAAAGTTTATTAGAAAGTATAGTAAAATTTACTAGTCTTAGGTAATTTTTTATGTTATCAAGTCTGTTCCAGCGTTACAAAATAGTATATTAATTTGTCTAGCCGCAATGTGTGTACTAAGAGACCAATTTGGTAATTTTTGGTAAGTATTTACTTCAATAGTACTTGTTAAATGTTTCTTTGAATTAATTAAATATTTCTTTAAATAAATTTAGCAGTTTCAATTACAAAATAATTAGTTGGTTCAAATATTTAACAAGTACTATTCAAGCAAATATTTATTGAAAATTACCAAATTGGTCTCTCATAGTGTATTTGTATTTGTAGGAAGAGGATATTCTTTTTATGAGATTTTAAGGACATCCTTTAGTTATGAAAATTAAGATAAAATTCTTCTTTCAGTGTACACGGAGAGAAAAGTTTAGTAAAAATTGCTATACTATTTACTAATGGAGGGACAGACTCTCTACTTTCCAGTAAAATTTTTTAGCTGTCGAGTCTGTCCCTGCACTACTAAATAGTATAGTCATTTTTACTAGACTTTTCTCTCCGTGTAGGTATAGAAAATTGTGATTCTTTTTTCAGTGTAGGTATAGAAAATTGTGAATTTCATTTACAAAGAACGGCGTACATCAAGTTCCGAAGGCATTAAAATTGATTATTATCGGAAGAAACTAATCGTTCAAACTCGTGGAGGGAGGCTCGATCTGGCGACGTGTAGCGATCCCCTCGCAAAATCGTCCGGAGAAGCGCCTCGGCGAAGGCGAGTCGGGCGCGAGTGCCCCGCAAGTGACTAACGCCGGGGCTTTGTGCGGGAGCGACGTAAAGAGGGCTAACGTGCAGCGCGTGCGCCTCACGCGAGGCTGCCGCTTGCCGGCCGCGCAAAGATGAGTGCGCGCGCCAATCGGTTTGCTCGCGCCCACCCCCGATACGCCGGGCCGATAATGGACGCGCGGGAATCCCCCGCCGACGTTTATGCGCGCTCGCGAGCCTTTTTGATTGACGCACCGCGCGAGCTGCAGCCGGCCGCGACCGACGCGGCACGCGAGCTTAAGTCAACCCTTTTCCTCCGCGCCATTTCCCGCGGGCGCGCGGCTGTTATGTGCGTATGTGTGTGTATAAGTGTGTGTGCACTTGCACGGCTGACGTCGCCCTCACCGGTGCTGCATCCTTAATCAGTGTTTTCATTTTCGTTCTGCGACTTTGCCTCGATTATCGCACGGATTATCTTCGTGTGTTCTAAGGATTTTCGCATATCCTTTCCCCATACGGGGAGAAAAGTTCTAGTAAAAATTACCATATAACACTGTTTTTTAACGCAGGGACAGACTTGACATATAACATATTTTACCAGAATGCACAGTAAAATTTACACTAAACTTGGGCAGTAAACTTAGTAAGTAAGAGTAAAATTCTCAGTAACTAATAAGAGTAAAATTTACTAAACTTGCTGAACTTAGACAGTCAATTTTACTATAATTTTTTCTCCGTGCATGGGAGAATTGCCAAAGTTAATTGTCAAGACATGTTCGCTGCCTAAATGTTACTAGCCAAAGTTAAACTAGCGATTATCCAGCACTGCAATGATAAGATTGGGCCTCTGTAGTGAACCAGCGTTTTTCCCCCCAGTCTCAATTCCCCAGTAATAGATGCCGTGGTCATATTCAAATATTTATAACCAAACTGTGCTTTTAGCACTATGAATTTTTATTTTGATTTAACAAATATGTGTAAAAGATTCAAAATAGTTTTTGTTGCAAATAACTCCACCGGAAAATTATTAACTTAATCCGATTTACTGCGTTTCGTTTTCGTAATCTAATTGCTTGCATCTTTCAACATTATGATTTTATAAAGGATTATCAATTTTATTTGCCCAAGAAATCAAGACGATAATTGAGTGGTTAAGAGTACAGACTTCAAAGATAAAGGGTGCAGGTTTAAATTATAAAGCAAGAATTTTGCTTATATAATTTCTGGACCTTGCGTTGACTATCTATTTTTAATTTACACTTATTTGTCAAGATTTAAGCAAAAATTTGTGAAAAATTTACTTTTTAATATTTACGAATGAATATATAGGAACCTTGTAAAAAATGATTCCCTTTCTTTAAACTACGAATTATATTTCAAGGACGCTACGATAATTTTTATAAAAAAAATGTCACTGAACTTTTAAAAGTGAGTTACGTTATATATATACGTTTGTTTAGTGGCGCAAAGAAAATTAATCGAAGCTTATTAAAAACACAACATCCGCGCGGGGTACGTTGAATCACGGATCGCCGTAAATTTACGGTAGGCACCGGCTAAAAAAAGACGCGCGGAACGCCGATGAACTCGTGAATCACCGGCACGTTTGCGCTCGTAAACGTGCCCCGCGGCAACGCCGACGACGTCGCGAAAACCCGTGCCCCAACGCTTTATGCGCGAATTTTCGACGGCGAGCTCTTCGAGGCGCTCCTGATTTATCGCTCGATGCGAAAATGCTCGCCGATCGATTTTCTCCCGACTTTGTGCCCAGGAAAAATGGGCGCGAGTTTTTACATCTTGATGCATGAAAAAAATTACAACAGTTCACGGCGAGAGGGACGTAGATTGAGAAAATTGGGAAACATCGACGAGACGCGCGTGTAGCTAAGTTTGTTGTGCAAATTTAACTGGGCCGAGATTGATCGGCCGATTTCCTCGATCGACCTTGTCTTCGTTAATGCCTTCCATTAAGGTTAAACGTGCGAGGTAACGCCCTGCTGGGCAAGAAACTTAAGTCATTATATCCTATAAAACCGTATTTTTCCCACCGCTCGGTATATAGCGAGTCATTAAAATCGCTCGCTCTTATTTGCATTAAAACTCTTTTTATTACCAAATCCAGTTTTAATTTGGCCCCCCGAATGAAATAAACATCTCTATAAAAATGTATTATATGCGCAAAATTTGTATCTTGTACATAAACCCGTTTCAATTAAGAAGTCGTATATATTTTTGCCAGAGGGGTATACTTTTGCATTTTGTCATTAATAATCCACGGCGCGTTACTGTACTATAACAGAGCAAATTGACCTCTTTCTGAAAAAAATATAGATATAAAATGGAAAGTCGACAAAGAGGCGGAAAGTCGAGGCGAGACAATTTGTTCGGGATAAAGGACATGCAAATAATACAAACTGATCGCTACCGGGCAAAAACGGCCAATCTCAAAGACACAAAGGCTAACAATGAAGGGGACGGCGGCCTATCGTTTTCGAGGAGGGTCCGTTAAAAAACGAAGAGAGAGAAGAAACACGGCATAGAAAATAAAGAAAAGCGTTGGCGGTCAGCTTAATAGAGCGTTAAGAAGCGAGTGTAATAATTTTTTTTCGGACTGTTAGCTCACTCCGAGATTAATGATCTTCGCGGCGGGTTTCTTTCATTCGCTGTCTTCTTTTCTCTCATCGTTTCTATAACTTTGGAGATGAACCAAGCGAAACGCGCGTTCATTAGATTGATTTTTTACTGGAATATCGATCAATGTTTTGGTCCATTTGGATACTTTTATTGAACAATAATGAAATTCGCGGATAGGCTGTAGCTATACTTTTCGAGTATATAAAATATTAAATCGCGCATTCATGATTTAAAGTCAATTGTTATATTTTAATTCTAATTGATTTTTTTTTCACATTCAAAAACACACGCCGGATAATACATTATGTAGGTAGTAACAGAATTAAGCAGTACGTCACTGCTTTAAGTAAACTATAAGAAGAAAAAAAAATTAGTCTTTGTTAAAGGAATGATTCATTACTCCTTTATCTTACAAAAACATGAATATTTACAATTAAGACGTTAGTCCATAATAAGATTAATTCAATGGAAAACTCGTGCACATCTCGTAAAGCGAAATTACATCTTCTTTAAATGTAAAATATGGAAGCATCGCTCTCCGTTGTAATTAAGATTGAACGTGCACGATGAACATTATTTTCCTACGCTGAAACTTCTAATCAAACTCTCAAATAAATCACCGTAATTTATGTATCACCGTAAACACATCGCATAAAAGCGCGCACGGTCGCCTGGGCGCGATATGCTCGACAAAACCTTTCATCGTCTTCATCTCGAGCTCGCGCAAAAATATATGGCTCGCGTTTAAAAAGGCGCCCTCGCGATTAAAAGACACTCGTGTAGGTGAGATGTGTTTCGCAAAAAAGGCAGTGGCACGTTTCCGCTCTCTTATAAAAATTTCTATGCACCTTTTTAAATAAGTGTTTTAATCTAACCGACAAAAAAGGTATCCTCAGTCGATCTAGTACACGTTGCTTCATACAAAAATTACATCCCTGTTCTACAAAAGGAAATTAAAACGGAATTTTAATGCTCGGTACACGGTGTATAATATATATATAGCTACACGCATTGGAAACAAAGCGACAAAAGCAGGGTACGACGCAATATAAGTGCACTCGGCAGTCGTACGAGAAGAGCCCGATCACTCGTGAGGAGCGCCCGAAGGACTCGCGATATCCGCTCAAGACGGTCGGGCTTATCTCGCGGAGGCTCGCGGGGCCCCTTGCCGCTCGCTTTATATAATTCGAGAGCAATCGAGATAATGGCGAGCGGGGCGCGCGCCCTCCGTGTAATTATATCATTGTTCGAAATTACCCGACGGCCCCCGGGCCCTCGCAAACATCTCGGGGGCCTCGTCGGGGGGGAGAGAACGGCGCGAGGAGAGCCGGGCCGAGGTGTTATTAGGGCCTGACATTGATACATCCGAGCGGCGGGCCGGCCGCGTCGCGAGGAGCCGCCTAAGTGCGGGTATTTAAGCGGCTTTGACAGTGCTTTGAAGTATTTATGAAGGGGATTTTCGCGAGAGATGCTCGCTCTCTTTCTCGACTCTTTACCGCTCGCTCCGTTTCTAATTCTTCTTTTTGCACGGCTTTCTGTACAGCTGCTCCATTCAGATTCGACTGTACTGTGCTCTTAAAGACTTCTTATTAAATATTAAGATGAAGAAGGAGGTACAGTATTTAAGGTGGTTCTAGTAATTGATCTAAGATGCAGAATTTGATGAAAAATTACAAATAGTAAATTGGTAAATAGCAGATAAAGCTAAAATTAAAAAATTACAATTAAAAATACATATTTGTAAATAGAAACTTGATAAAGCTACAAATTAAATTTTTGATAGGCTTCAGCAGCTGGGTAAGGAGAAAAACTGTTTTATTTTTTATTTTGCCTCATTTCTGTATCATGAAATTGAAGAAACTAAAATTAAGAATTTGATGAAAAATTACATATTTGCACTGAGCGAAATGTTATGGAAAAATTACTATTATTCTAATAAGAATTAATATCCAGTCTGGGAGCGGAACCACAGACTGCATTTAGTGAAAAAATTACCATTCTGTATTATATATTGTACTATAGAATTGTGTATAACAATTTCTAGAATTATTTTAGTAAAATTTATAATAAATAATAGTAATTTGTTTACTAAATGCAGTCCGTGGCTCTACTTCTAGATTGAATAGTATAATTTTTCCAAAACATTTCTTTCGGTGTGTAAATAGTAGTAGCTCGACGAAACTGCAGTTAAATTTTTGAAAGGATTTAGTAAGTCGAAAAGGCCACAAATTTTTTATATTTTTTTACTTTTAGCATTATGGCTCATAGAGTGCGATTTCTGTATCATGAAATTAAAGAAAATAAAATTAAGAATTTGATGAAAAATTACAGATTTGTAAATACAAGCTTGCAAGCTACAATTAAATTTTTTATAGACTTCAGTAGATGAGAAAGGAGAAAAAAATGTAAACATAAACTTAGGTTATTAGTCTGCAGTTGCTGTTTTGACTATATAGTGACGTACCGGAAGAACCTTCTTAAATAGAGCAAAAAAAATTGTAATTTTAAAAAAATGTTTCCTATAGGACCATTAAATTTGCACTACGTTTATAATTGTTTTTTTTCTCATACCAGTTAACTTATATTTAAAACTAAAAAGATTGAATAAAATTTAAATTGTACAAAAAAGTTTTGGAGCGATCGCGATTCAGCGCCGGTTAAATAACACATCACGTCGAGCGACGGATATAAAAGGAGCCACTCTCTGAGCGCGCGCTGATGAATTCGTACACACATCGGGCTCAGGGTATGAAATTAAATTTTGTCGTGCACGATGATTAAGTTTTCGTGCGCGATAATTCCGCGCGATGTGAGAGAAAGGTGAGTCCGCGCAATTACGGATTTTCGTGGTAGGCGCGACTTGGGCGGTCCGCGACCCGTTCGATAATTATCACGTGACGCGAGCCATAAAACCTCGTCGCGAGATTCGAATAGCCCGCGTTATATCCCACGTGTGGTACGCGCGCGCCGCAGATAAAGCTGCGTCGAGCTGCACTTTTGCCGCTCACGCGTGTACATGTATATATATGTAGCGTGCTGTAAATTTATTGTTTTCCGCCGACGCCATGCATTATTCATTGGCGACAAATAGTGTTAGATTACGGACGGCGAGTCGTCGCTCCGTATTTCGTTCTTTAAATAATGTCTCACTTGATTTTACACGTGTGCTTATACTGCGAGGGGCGATGGTGCGCTGACCGGAGAAGTTTTATTCTGAATTCAAGATAATACTCATTTTTATATTAAAAAGTGCATTCACACAGAGAAAAATGATTTTTGGAATCTACTGAAATAGTAAATAAACTTTGCTTAAGATGTTAAGTAAATTTAATCATATAAAATTTACTCATGCAGTAAGTATATTATACATCCTGAATTTTTTAACCAATATTTGCTTATTTGAGTAAGCGAAGCAGATATAAGTTAAAGCGTTAAATGCATTTTGATTAAATATTTAAGTAAAAATTAATATTTTTTACTGCAAGCCTCTAAGTAAATTTTATTCACAATATTTCTCCGCGTAATGATTTTTAAAATGACGCATCTCATGGATTTTTTTGAAAACCACGTAAATGTTTTGCATTTTGATAAATAAAACATATCTGGTTTAAAAAAAGATTTAATGAAAGCAATTTTCGATGCACTCGTCAGTTATTTTTTTAAATTATTAATAAGAAAATTGCACCGATATATGATATCACAGTTTAGAAGTTTAAAACTAGTAATACTGATGAGTAACACACACAATTATAATGAGTAATACTAAAAGATTATGCATTGCAAATAAACAGGATTCGTATGAAAAAAAAGTCGAAAGGAAAGATCAGTAAAGTCGCACAACTGCCGAATCTCGAATGAGCAATTAAACTTTTCATAAAGACCCATCCCGATGAAAAGGGATCGAGAGAAAGAGAGACGGAGGTACAGCGGCGAGCTCGACTATCTCTTCTCTTTTTTTTTCATAACCGACCGAAACGAAACAGAATGGAATTCGAAATTGGGCGAACCGACCGTTTCCGCCTGCCTGGAGTTACATATTTGCCGTCGGCCTTATCCGCGGGTTCGCCCCGGCCGTTCCTTTTGAAGCCCCGCGCGCGACTCGGCCTCGCGAGGAGGTCGGCCGCAAGACGGCCGGACTCGCGCCGGGGGCTCTCTTTCTCTTTCTCTCTCTTTCTCTCTCTCTCTTTCCAGCTCCTTTCATTCGTTCAACGATAACGGTGGTATATAATACTCGGACCGCGACTCGCCGCCTTTTTCTCTCCCCCCTCCCCCATAGACGGCGTATTGCGGGTCTCCCGAGTATTGCGACATCAAACGGCCCTGCGTTCGGCTGCACTTTCCTCCATTGTTCCTCGGCTATATTGGCCAGTTTTATGAAATGAATAAGCTGCCCTCGTATCGACCTCTTTGAAGACCCTATAGGCGCGAGCGCGCTACTTATACCACGTGCGCTTTGCTCCAAGCCGTCATTTTTTGTGTATATAGAAATAATTGACATAAAATTTACGTTTTATATTTTTTACGGATTATTTATAACACTTTTGTTCAATATATAATGTTTTTTAAAAGTTATTAAAGATTTGTTTTTTTTTTATATTTTATTTTATATCGTGAATCTTTAAGACTTTGTAAATACCTTAATTTACGATAAACCATTATTTTATTCTAGAGAATAGTAGTCATTTTAAATTTACTCGCTGTGATATTACTTTTAGTATTATGATTTTTACATTTAGTATTATAAAAATTTATAAAATTGACTGTGATATTGCATAAATACATTGTTTTTTCTAAATTTTTACTTATTTATTTATTTATTTTTGTATATTTCTACTAAAATTTATTTTGTTTTTATACTATTTGTAAATATTTTATTTTACTATAAACAATCTATTCTATTTTATGCTATTCTACTCTATAATATTCTAAATATATATAGGAATTTCTATATTTTATCGAATTTGTCCTTAAATTGTAGTAGATTACGACTGTGCGTAGAACAATTTTTAATGCAACATTTCTTTTTCTCCGCGTAATTTCCCCAGCAGCTGCGTAAAAACAGTTTTCTCAGCAGTTTACTCTGGCGAAGGAATCCTAGCGGTAGAAAAATTCAGCCGTCAATAAATCGTAGAAAGTGTACCGCGTCAGTGGCGTAAAATTAATTCGTCCACCTTTCGAGTGGACGGCGCAGTCGTAAATGCAACGAGCGTGACGCGCGCAAATGATTCGAATGAAACGCTCGATTTTTCCATTGCGAAATTGTCGCCGACCGGAGCCTACGAGCGTTTAAAAAAAATTTCTCGCGTCCGGAGCTGCGGGACCGACTAACGAGCCGTGATATTTCGCCTTTATTCTTTTTTTCGCGCGACTGACTCGGAACCGGTTGCCCTCCCAGGGAATTTCAAAAATACGCGAGATTTTCGACGACTAATTTGATTAATAGCCGCGGGGGTGCCCGAGTTCGTCTTTCATTTTTTTTATTGCGAGCTCTAGGGTACGAGCGGTCCGTTTCCGTGATAATTGATATTTAATTGATTCTGAACTTTTCTGACATCTGTTGGCCGTATAATTTATGGAGCGTGAGATCGGGGCTGATCGGAATGCTAGAATGGCGGGTCTATAAATATTGTGAAAAGAGATATAGATTTTCATAGCCTAGATTCTCTTATCTTACTGTTTATTTATACAAAAGTTATTTTCAGATGTTTTTTCTTAACTGGTTTATATTCATTCAAATTTTTAATAAAACAAAAAGGTAAACTTACAGTGTACCGTTTACGTGGAAAACGCAAACGGATGGAAATGATAAATTTGTATACACATTCGACGATCCGGAATTTTAATCTATTTAAATGTATTTAAATTCTTTGCACAAAGTAACCAACGTATAGAGACGTTAGCTTCATTCAATGTAAATAACTCGCATTGAAATGTTTAATTAATTGTTTTGCAAAAAAAGCGTCAGGTACCATATCTCAAATCCGATTCGCTTGCCATTAACGCTGCGATAAATTCAATAAATAAACGAGGTGCGCGCATAGGCATAATTAACGCGCGTATACGACAAACGCCTGGGTAATCCCCCTCCCGTAAAAAATAATTATAAAAGCCGAGGCGCGCCGATAGGCCGGCATACATCGATATCGAAAATCGTAAATGAAAGACAAACAAAACGGAGGCCCTTTAATAAGGTCCATCGCGTGATATAATTCACGAAATAAATGAAATCATTTGTCTTGCCGGACGGGGAATTGAAAGTGTGATTTATACGGCGATCGGGCGGCGATCATCGCTGCCGGTGTATTATGCCTCTCTTGAGCAAATAATGCGCGAGCCTTTTGATTTCGAGGCTGAACGAAATACTGTGATATTATGTGCCGCTCCCCCTTCGTCTCTCCCCCGCGCACTTACAAGTCGCGGTAATTAGTTTTCGCCGGTGAAATGAAATAAAGAGCCGGGGCTCGAAATCGAAAGATCATCCTCGACGTTTGCACGTGTTTTCTTCGATTTTTCGGTCTCTCGCTCCCTTTTCTTTCTTTTGTTCTTCCCTTTCCATTTTTTTTTATTTTTTTTCCACCAGGGACGAGAGGAGATGATTCAGATGTTAATGCGCGAGCTCTCGAGGTTGTTATGACTGTCTTCTATTTGGATAAATTCATTTTCATTAATTACGAATAATAACTTTGATTCCTCGCGAGGGGTAATTGATAGATTCGATTAAGCCGGCGATATACCAACTTCGAATCGGCTAATCGTTCGGATCATTTGCGCGCTGCAAAATTACTATTTTAATGCTCGCCGTCGGCTGGGAGGGGAGGAGAAAAAAGGAGGCTTCGTGTACGTGTAATCACACGAATAAATCGTTTCTATTGCTAAAGCCACGGCAATCAGCACCGAGCGATTAACCATTCTCCGTGCCTACAACCTCTGCACTCGTAGTTGCAACTGCGTCGACTAGATACTCACGAGGAGGCAAAAAAAAAAATAAAATATATGATTGTCATCGCGCAAAGTTTGTTCAAAGCCCGTCTATATTAATTTTCGGCGGCAACGCGCTGAGTATGTATATATATATATATACATACTCACCTCAGCGGCCCGGTAGGCTTCGACCTTTTCTCTCTCTCTCGGTTCTCTCACTCGATTTAAGCCCTCGCTGATGAATCAGGTGTGGCTGCGCGAGATTACTTTTGTGGGCGTATCCCGTCGGTGTCAGTGGGGCCCCAGGTAGAAGAGACGGAGCTGCGGGGCAGTCTCTCGCGCGCTGACGTCGCGTCTTCCTTTGATTTAAATTGGATTGCGAGCGATGTTCCTCTGCTCCTCTCTCTTTCTCTTTCTCTACGTGAGAGTACGAATCCTTTTCTTTAATTGCCCCGCGCGCGCTCCTCGATTTTTCGACTCGCGGCAAAATTGCATTCGAAGCGCCGATTTACCCCGCGCTCGCTTTGATGGACCGCGTGCCTATGTGTCTTTCTCCTTCTCGCATTGGGCCTGTGATCTGCCTTTTTTTCTTCTTCTCTCAGCTCTTTCGACTCTCTGATTACGCGCGGATGAAAGAGTCGTTACGAATGTATTAATTTGCGCGTGTGTCTCCGAGTTCGTTTTGTTTTCAGCGGAGCCGAGTGCAGCGGGGATTCTGCCGGCCGCCGACGCAAGCGGCGATGTTTATTCGCGAACGTTTATAATTATGCGCTCACCGTATATAATTTTTTCGTTTGCGAATTTCACTGGGTGGGGTGGGACGTTGCTGCCGCCCTTTTCTTTCTTTAGGCCGGGGTCTGAGTGACTTGCACAAGGATTCTCCAGTTGGAAATGTATGTTTCTTAGATCCTCAGTTTAATATGTTCGGTGAAGCAGTTCATTCTTCTTATATTTATTTATAGATTAAGAACATTTATCTGAATAATTTAATGTTTACGTAAATTCTGTATAGGGGAGACCGGGGTAAATTGGTGCACTTTTTATATAGACACTGATAACTTGCTTTCATCAAAGACGAATAAAAATATAATAATTACCAGCTGAAGTGTTTACTTTAAAGATTATTTTTATATAGATAAAAAGTGAAATATTAACAAAAACAAATATGTCACAAAAAAACTTTACATATTTTTTTCTAAAAAGAAAAAACACTAAATTTGAAAAAGCCAACTTGCCCACGAGAAATTCCGCTATCTTGCCCCAAAGACATGTTAAAGTTTGACATAATTTTTTTTTATTATTTACATGTATTAAAAAAAATTGATATGAATTATTATATACTATAGATCTTTATTTAAATTGTATCGTATTGCGATGATGACTGCTATTGCACTGATATAGTCATAGCATATCGACAACATATTGTTTACATGAATCTAATACACATAGCTTAGTTCCTTATAATGTAAATAGCGAGTTATAATCAGTGCGCCGACTTGTCCCTGCAGCCAACTTGCCCCGGTCTCCCTAATTTATTTACATAAAGAAATGAATTTTATATTTATAGGATTATAATTACCACTATTCCAGTGCAAAAGTGAAAAAGAAAAATAAAATGTTGCCTATTCGTTCTCTCTTCTTCCAATCCCTTCATCTCGTTTCTTTCGCTTCGATAAATGCCATCGTGTTCGCGTACACGGCCGACCAACCGCAAGAACCGCGTATCTCCGATGAGTCTACCCTGCGATCGCGTGCAGATCCGCGACCTCGGTTACACGACGGCGGAGCACCGGGATCACTGCTGCGGCAGCGGAGGGCTGGATTTCGCGCGGCTCGACCCACGAGGCGAGCCGACCGACTCACGCACCTCCAATCGAGTATGCGGCTTCCACCCCGAGCTTAATGAAAAAATTGCTGAATTTGCTCGCGTGTAAGGAAAAAAATAGGGGAGTTTCGCCGACTGCTTGGCTTAATGCGCTTTGATTCCATCGAGGGCGGCGGGTAATTGGTCGGTAAACAAACGGCTTTTAGTCTAATTTCTATACTTGATTCGGTAATTAATTTACTGACTCTGGTGAATTACCTAATTGGTCAAATTTAAAAATAAATAATTTATTTTTTCGAGAAATTTTGTATTAATCGGATCTAAAAGAGTAGATCAGGTAGTTATAACAATTTTTATTTAAGTTTAAATATTCTTTATTGAAATGATGCGGGGTTTGATCGACAATTTTCCGTATATTTGATTGTCACTCCGCAGTATACAGTTTTTCTTATCAATTCATAAAATTTCACATATTTATAATACCTAGTAAAGTCAAGTTACATTGGCGTAGTGCAAAAAAGGAAAGCTACTAAAATTTTTTAATTACATCTATTTTTGTATAAACCTAATACCATATGGGAAAATGCCAGTACATTAATCAGCATAAATTACCAGTGGCATCTTACCTCAAAAATCGTGAAAATAAATATAACATGCTCATTTTTTATTTGTCCAATGTGTAAAATGTAACGTTAATTATATGTAAAATAAAGAAGTAGTTTTGTTATCTATTTTGTACGTAATTACGCGCAAATTCAAAGCAGTCTAGTAAAATTTATTTATTCCAATAATTGCGTATTTTTTATTTTAATTTTTCCTTAGCTGTGGCGACTTCTCTCGGTTCTCGTATTCTTCTTAATTGAGACAAGCAATAATAGTAAAAAAATGCAGAAACAACAGTAAACATCAGCAGCTCCTTACACTCTGTGAAGAATGCGAGGAACGAGAGTAAAAAAAAGAAAGACATGAAATACGAGCAAAAGTATAACGAAGCACTCCCGGCTGGTAGTTGATTCGCTCGAAAAAGCTCGCGGTTGGGCAGCATCTGTTTTCGCGGCTTTTAAAATCACAATAAATATAAGTGCCGGGCGCTCGCGGCGTTGATGTTTTAACAGCTGTCGCGCGAGCGCGCGGCGCCGGCTTAACGACTTTTGCCTTTTGGATTTTACAATTGCCGATAAATAACGAGCCTGGCCTGTTTTCTCGGGCAACACGTGTACACAATATACCCCCGGCTGTACCCTCGGTGTGTGTCCCGGAGAGATCAGAGGCCTCGCGATGTTGTGATAACGTCGCGATGCTTTTGTGTGCCTTCGGTGCGGCGATACCGCGAGCAGGTCTTTTCTTCGGGCTGGCCGACCTCCGCTCTATAAGGCCGTAAAGACTTTTGAATGTACTTTGAGCGAGCGCAAACTTTTTTATTGCAAAGAGAAATTTTCACTTGTAATATTTATTTTATATTTTCTTTCTGTTTCAGGTAAGAGCGCAATTTTATACTCTTCGTGCTCTAAAAACCGTATAAGGGTTGATTGGGAGAAGCAAGAAGAAGCAAGGTTGGCACATTTCATTTTTTTTTATAACACTCATTTGCATTTTAATGTACATTGTGCATTGAAAAATTTTTCTTTATTAATTTTCATTCATGAACATCTAAAAGTCGCGTTTACGTGGGGCACTGCCGTCGGATGAGAATAAGTTGCGCCGATAATTATATAGTGATGAAAAAGCTAAACAATATAGGCAGAAAATCTTATTAAGAATAACGAAAATAGCATGTCGTTAAATCTCCTCGTGGGACGGACTGTGTCCAGTATTATAGTACAAGCCCAACTCACGCGTGGGACGCAAAATTTTCCCTTTGCGAGAAAAGCCATCTTCTAATTACCGCGAGTGTGTCGTTCAGCGTTTTATTTTTAAACTCTTAATTAGCCCTGCGCCGCGCAACTTGATACATCAAATTTTATATAATTCCAATAATTACACCGTTCAATAGACTCGCCGTGTATCAAAACGCTAAATAAATCTGCCGGAAAAACGCACGCTCCAAGTATGGATCGCACGAGAAAGAAGTTTCATACGATAATATCAATTGTTCCACATCAGCGTCCATTAATACCCCGACAAACTCATGTATACATATGAGTACACTCAAAAAAATAGATTCTTAGTATTAGTAGACCAATCTACTTAAACATTATCTACTTAATTTTAAAATGAATTTAACAAATTAGAGAATACGTCTGCTTCAATCTAATTTTCAATAAGTTTAATAGAAAAATAGAATCTGCTGAATTTTATTACAAAAACTATAATTGTTAGTATTTTTCTGTTTAGTAGAGACTTCTTCCGTGTATTTGATTTTTCGATTTTTACGATACTAAATGTCAACTAATAATCAATGAATCAATTTAGAATTTATCTTGGAATCCATTTATCCCAAGACGACAATCTGCTTATTTGAAAATGAATTCTTTTACACGTTAGCAAATTAATCGTAAATGATGGGCCGCTTATCCACCGCATAAATACGTTTAACTCTATAATAAGTAGATTTTCTAGTGCTATTTAGTGGATACTTCAACTACTTAGATTAAATTTTTGTGAGTGTAATCGCCGCCTCCTCGGTTTCCCGAGCTCCCGTAAAGCAGTTCTCGTCGGGGTTCAAGAAAAGGCAATAGCTCCGCGGGAAAAGAATTGAAGTAGCAGCTAAGTGGGGCCCCGAGAGAAAGCCCCGAATCATCGCCGCATCCCTGCAGCCTTTGAACGGTCCCGGCTGCAGGTATACATATGCGCGCGAGGGCCTCTCGGTTTCAAAATATTTTCCCGGGAGAGAAAAGGAGGCCCCGGGGAGGCGCTAACAGCGGCGCCCGCGATGATGTTCCCGAGAAGGAGCCGACGAAACAAAAGGCCGGCCGCGGCAGCGACGGGGCCCGATTTGTACGCGCTGCGGGGGAGCGACAAAAAAAAGCGCCAAGGCCGCGCACCGAAATCGCTAATGGCTTCGGGTTTCCACGCGGGTCCAGCACTGTAGCCGTGACGATTCGTTAATGATCCTCGCGCCAATATTGGGCTTTGTTCGGCTCGAGATTTGGGCCTTTCCTCAGGCTGCTTCGGCGAAATTCGTTTGCTGCGCACGCTATTAGTGTGTGATTCGCAAAGGACTACTCGAAATTTTGCTGGTAGATTTTTTAGTCGATATTGTTTTATCATTTTTAGCGATCAGCTATATAATTCCGAACAGAAAATAGAAAAGTATGTTAGGGGTACGTTTTTTATTTTTCAATCAAAAGACAAAATAAACGTTGAAATTCAAGTTTAAGTCAATGTATATTAGATTTAGTTACAGTTTTTAAGCTTTATACCAGCTTATCTGTATGATTTACTCCTTGCAAATATTTCTGGTTTAATAAATAAGTAAATTCGTAAATGCCTGTCATGAAAATTAATTTTTTGATTGCAAGATGAATCTGACGAATGAATAATTCTGTTGGAAAAGAGAAAATACAAACGAGTAATTTTGATAGACGCGTTCGCATGACGGATTAATATGGGAAAAGAAGAATTAATGAAAAGAAAAGTTTGCAAAGGATCGCTTCGCTATTAAAAGGCATTATCGGCAGAATCTCATAAAGCGAAACGCTATATAGCAAAGCGAAATCAATAAAGTTCGCCGGAGAAAATATTGCTTTCTGCAGTGACGCGTGGCGGACTCAAAGGGCAAATTGGAAGGTATCGAGTGTCGCGAGTCCTTCGCAGCTCGTCGAGGAGATATCGCTCCGATCGATCTTAGGCAAATCGAGAGCAAAGGGAGCGTGCGACTGATAAAAGCGGGGAGCCGGTAAAGAGACCCTTCTTCGTCGTATGTACGAATATACGCATGCTATCGGTCAGCTGGGCGCTTTGTTTAACCGCCTGACGCTGCAGCTCTGACCCTACAATGCGTCGGTTCGCATTTTCGATTTTTTTCGCTCTGCTTTTTTTTTTTTAAACGAATTTAATATTTATGTCGAGTGACTGATGACTGCAATAAGGAAGCGAGATGTGTCGTATTGTTGGGAAGTTTTGTGTCATTGATCGATCTGCCCGATGCGCTGGACGTTGGAGAACGTAACATTAGGAGCGCGGGGTGTGGAGGGTTTAAAGGGAAAAAATGAAAACGGACGGCGCGTGCGAGCGGCTCGGGATGCCTTTTTTTTCGATTTGAACACGACAGACGATGAGAAATTGAGAAGAATTTGCAGTCGTCATCGTGCGCAATGTGAAAAGTTCGTGCGCTCCTTTCGGGCTAATGATGCGACGCGGTACAATATGGCTAGGCCTCCCCTTACTTTTCATTGTGCTCGATTTTTTTCTACGCGTTTAATCTGTTTATTGTGTTTCACAGAAGTTACTATTTTACGCGTCAGATTTATATATACGTTGCATTGCAAATTTGCTTTATGGATTGGAGAATTCATCACTCATTTTTTATAGAAATTTTTTACTTTGATAATTTTCAGCAAATATTTTCTTAAATAGTAAGTACTTATATTAAATGTTTCGTTGAATCAACTAAAAATTTTGTGGATACTGCTAAATTTATTTAAGGACAAGTAAAATCATTTAGTTTCAAAGAAATATTTAACAAGTACTACTATTTAAGTAAATATTTAAACTGAAAATTACTAAATTTGTCTCTCAATGTACTCTCTTAAAAGTTCTCAGTGAAAATTTCCCTTTTTGGAATAAGTGAACGATTTTTCACTTTTGAAATAGTGAAAACCCGTTCGCTTACTTAAATAGTGAAATTTTCACTCAGAACTTTTAAGAGAGTAATACACCGTTATTACTATTCCTATCGAAATTTAAATATTATATTTTTATTAGAAAAATTGAGCACGAAAAAATATCAATATTTTTTTAATTATTAAGAAACGAATAATATAAAAATCGAAAAAATAATCGCGCCTATAGAATAATAGCGGCTGTTTATTTTCTGAAACGTAAAAAATGGGTGCGTTGTTCGACACTGAATTCATCGTTGGAAATGAAAACACACGCTAAACTAAATCCCACAGCCAATGAGACGCCGCATTACTCATGCGCAAAATCTGGCGCAATGACATCGTCAGAAAGTGCATAACAATTGGCCATCCCCTTCTCGCATTTAGGGTCGTCCCTAACAAGAATAAAAAAAGCAAATCCGCCATCCCTGCAGCCGCCACCGTCGCTCTCACAACGAAATAAAACGAAAGAAAGAAAGCGTGCAACGCATAGCCTCGTGCAGCAGAGAGAAAAAGGGGGCGGGATTTTGGAATCACCACCCCCTTTTCTCTTGCACTCGTAGGTCCCCGAGACCCCGCCTCTCAACCCCTTTTATTTTCGCGGCATGGAAAACTGAGGGAAGGGGGGATTCCTCTCCCCCCGAGCCGCTCGAGAGACACAGCGAGAATCGGAGGGAAGAACCGCCGTCGGTCGGATTCGTTTCCTTCCGTTTACGGTTGGTGCGACGTAATTACCCGAGAACTCGGCCACAATGATCGCTTTGTCCGAGCGTAAACGAAGGACTCTCATTCTTCGCGACGCCGGCCCGTCTCTGCGCTCTCGAGGACCCTCCAGGCGCACGTCTCTGCCCTCCTTTCGGCGCCTGCCCCTCCACTTTTTTTTAACCCTTCCTGCGTAGGCACTTTATTCCGAGGGCGCAGGATACTCGCATGAGTGTCGTTTGTTTATTAGGTTTTTTCATACGCAACGTCGTCCATCGAATATTATAGGATGGTCTATCCGTGGTGAATCGGTCTCCCGGTAATTGCAGCACAATCTACGGGGGCTATTGATATTTTAATGGAGATTCAATTTTAAGTGTCGTCCATTACAATAGCTAAAGAGCAATAAAACTTGCACAATGGCCGGCTGTATGTAATTACTGGAGCGTGCACTTTCTTTCGAATGTTCCTCGCGCATTTCGCAAATTCGCCCTCCGTCGTCTTACTGCACCCGACGCCTTGCGAAATAAAATTTCTCGCATTGTCTTCAGGCAGTCCTCTCGAGGAGAGACGCTCGATTGAAAGATCGAGGACCTTTTTCGCGCTTCTCCCCCCTTTCTCTTCGTTACGGGCGCGCCACGTCTTCCCTGCAGCTGTCTACTCCCTTTGATCTGCAATTAGCGCTGGTATGGTCGCCAAGCAAAACGAGAGAAAATAAAGCCTCTGCCTCGAAAGGCGCGCCCGAAGAAACGCTCCTTATCAAAGTAACAAAGTGTATTTCTCGCGAGCTTTTCTTTCACGCTGGTCTTTAAGTCCCCTCTAGAGAATCTCGAGACTCCGGGTTTCCAATGACGATTGTTTCAACGCTTGCGCAATTTCTCAAGAAGCTTTTTCTTAAGTCAAGCACGAAGCGAAGTGATTTACACATTGAGATCGGAATTCTCCTCGTTAAATTGTTTATTTAATGTACATTTTTCATTTTATTAATATGCATTAACTTAATGAGGTACGCACGGTATTCACCGCTCGTTTTTTAAGTTATTAATGTTCGCGCATTGTTTATAGCGCTCATTTTAATAATTTTTTTTCTGAGATCATCATTTATTTTGTTCCTCGAACGAGTGCAGCGTATTAAATTCAAATGTCGTAATTGCGACGAAACGTATTTAAATGTATATAAAAATGAGTTCCAGTCATCTTTTTTAAAAGTACGAGAAAAGTTTCCGCGCGTTATTTATAAAATTATACAATCTTGAGGCAGTTATTACGCGCGTCGTATGTGAATGATGGATCGAGTGAGAAAAAAAAGGATAACCGCGATATCATAATAAGTATTTGAAAGAAACGCAGAGTAATTAAATGCCGAGCCGCTTAACGTATTCATACACCCTCATTACAAGATAACATTGCTAACTGCATGGAAAAAAGTTGCGAAAAGAAAAGAAAAGAGAAAGAAAAGCGCGGTGTTTTATTTATTTAAAATTAAAATCGCCGGCGATATATAAATAATTATCGAAAGGCATTTTCATAAAAAATCCATCCTGTTACCATCGCGTACAGATAAGAGAGAAAACTACACGGCATGTGGTTTCGTTGAATTCGAAAAAATTATTCATGCAAAGTGCTGTAAGCGGAGCTACGGCAACCGAAAGCCGACGAGACCCGTAGTCCTTATGCGCAGAGGGTACAGCGAAGAGCGCCGCGATGCGTCGCGGAGAACACTGTAATTTCATTCAATCGAGAGGCAATAAAGTAAAAATGCAAATCACCTTTATTAATTAGAAAAGTGCCCTGCTGATATCGCGTGGCAGGGTCCCGCGAGGAGCCGTTTTAATGCTTGAACCGGCTCGTTTGGCGCGCAATTTGAAGTCGGAAGCGCGATTCTCCGGCTCGCCACAATGGGAAGTGCACATTATGTACGCGCTGCGCGCATTAATTAGCCGAAGAAATTAGCATTGCACCGGCAGCGCCCAGATTGCGTTTTAATGACGCCGAGTGCGTGCTCCACATTAAACTTTCATTTCACAGCGCATCTCGCGATTTCTTATTTTTTATCTCGGTTGTTTGTCCCCCGACTTGCAGCTTCGTATTTTTCTCTTTGTCGCAGCAGCAATCAAGCAAATTCGTAAAGAACAAAAACTGAAGTATACTGAGAGAAATGTTTTGTGAATTTAGTAAAAAAATTACCATACTTTATAATAAATTGTACTAGAATTCTAAGTAAAAATTTATAATACGGAATGGTAATTTTTTCAAATGCACTGAGAGAAAAAACGTAATAAAAATTACTATTGTGGTTAAGAAAGGAGTAACAGTCTTAACTGGCGAGAATTTATGTATGAAAAATAGTAATTTTTAGTATGAAAATTCTAAAAATTACTATTTTAATAATAAAAATTGCTATTTTGTAGTATCACAAATTGCTACTTTTCATACTAAAATTTCTCGCTCATCAAGACTGTCTAGCTCCACTTTCAGACTAGATTTCAGATTACCAACATTACAATATAATTTTTCCAAAACATTTCTCTCAGTACATATATTTTTGTATGATAATTGCATAAATAAATTGTAACGGTCATCATTAATAATTTTCCTTTAATTAAAAAAAAAAAAAAAAATTGAAACGATGGAAATGAAAAGAGTATATAACAGTGTACAAAAAGCGGACACGATTTAGTTCGTTTAATTATAAATTATTGCTGACTACATCAGGTGCAATGGCTGATCGTGACTCTACATCTCCATCAAACCGAATGCCCAAAAAATAAAACTACAAGACACTTACATTTTCATTTCCCCGGAACACTAAATTTTTGTTCTTATTTTAAATGCGCTAAAAATACGGCGTTACATCACAGATTTAATCTCAGCCGCGGACAGATAGCAAAGGCAGCTCCAACGTAGACAAGCGAGCCGAGCCCTCGCGCAGACATAGTCGAGAGGTGAATTATTCTCTCTCGCTCTCGCGGGCATTTAAATTGCCATCAAGAGCTCGGCTCGGCGCAATTCCATCGGTACGGTCACGGTTTGGCGCGCGCCTCTAACTCAGCTGCTACGCGGCAGTGCGCATCGCGCGCCTATATATACACGCGTGTACATACGTACGCACACGAGGTACGGCGGGCACCGCGGGACGTTTCAATCCGGCGGTCCGCACGCGCCGCGGACGGGGCCGATTATCGCGTCAAGCCGAGCGATCGCGCGTCAACCCGGGAGACTCGATTAAATCGCGCGACGTCCCAGCTGTCCGCGCCCGGACGCGATGAAAGCCTCGTTCGACTATCTATTAGTCCGAGTTTAAGCTTTAATTATACTCCTTCCCTCATCAACCTTTTCTGGAGTCTCGCGGTTTTTAGATTTCAAGGCGGTTTTTAGATTTCTTCGAGTCTGACGCTCCTGTGGGCCATCGTTTGCGCTGAAAATCGGACTTTCTAGCAGTGCAACGGATTTTCTTTCCTTTTTGCCGTTAAAACGTAAATGGCACGGCAGGCGAATGTTGCCGAGCTAAGGTAAACGATTATGTTTAATAGTCTTTTAAAAAAGTTTACGCGAAGCAGCGCGCGCGTGCAGCGCGAAGTGGGAAGGTTTTAACAATTTTCCATGCCCGCGGCCGCTCGTATCTCGAATAATAAACTATTGTCTGGCCTATTAGCCTCCGCTCGGACTCTTTGCACTTATATAAAAGGATTCGACAGCGGCGCTCGGCAAACGGTAGCGCCGCCATTTTTCCGCGGTAAATCGGAGCTGCGATTTGTAAACAAAATTCATACACGTGTAAGCCGCCCGTCAAAGTCAAGGGAACGGGGAGGATGAAAGCGGTGAGGGATAGATGATGAAAAAAGTGCAATACACGCACAATTACGGTTTCATACGGAGAGATTCGTGGCATAACAAATGCACTCGCGCACGCCGCGACGCAACCGTTAATTATCGTAGCAGTAAAACGGCCGCCGAGCGCCGCTTCCCTCGCTCTTCGCGCGCGGCGAAAACAGGTGCGAGCGAGCGACGAAAATTCCCTTTTTTTCTCTCTTTCTTACTACCTTTCTGTCTCTCTCTCTCGTTGCGTTTTTTTTTCTCCGCAGCACGCGGCGAAGGTGCGCGGCATGCAGCAGCGAGACGCGCCGCCGCGGCTCGTTAACGCCGGTGGGGAAGCGCTCGTTGCTCCTCATTGTACGCAAAGCGAACGCGCCAGCGGTCCTTGTACTTTTACCCTCGCGCGCGGCTTTTGCACGCTCTTGGCCTCTGCTCGACTGCTTTTACTTTTCGAGCCTCCAGTGCTTATCCTGCCGTTTTTATACTTCTTCGCTTTGTTTTCGCGTGGAGGTAAGGATCGAACGGGAAGTTCGATTCGACGCTCCGAGGTGGTTAATTATCATTTACGAAGTGATTGCTTTACGATTTCATTTTTTTGTTTTTATTTGGCGTTGAAAAATCATATTTTAGTGAATAGAACGATATGTCGATGGAGTGAACTTTAACTCTTAATCCAAGTGAAAACGATCACTTTATGAAACTGATATTCAAATTTACATAGAGTGATGATTTTTATAGCTATAGATTGAATTTATATATTCATTAATTAGGGAAATCATTACTCTAAAGTATTAACGAGTAATTTGCACAAATAAATGTATGGTCCGATGATATATGTATTTCATTCATTCAAATCATCATGCAGTGTTTAAAAAAAACATTGAATTTAATGCAAATACTGGAAACAAATTTTGTCGATGTACATGAATTTTACTGGATTTACATTAAATTTAATTTAATTTACATTACAATTAATCTAAAAATGTAAATTAAATGTAAATTCCATAAAGTTCATGTACGCCGAGAAAATGTGCTTCCAGCATTTGCATTAAAATTCATTTTTTACAGTGTAGAGTAATTTTTTCACTCTGTGAGTTTCTCTGTGACTAAAGTGAGAAATCTTTGTCAAGGTCTTACTTAGAGCGAAGGGCAGACTCTAAAAAAATTAGCGTGTATGTACTCAGGCAAAAAAAAATGAATAAAATTTTTACAAAGACAATTATGATATTTTTTAATAAAAGCGTTATAAAAAAATAGTTTTGAATTAATTTTAAATAAATTTTATAAAATAAACGAAAAAAAAAAAAATAATATTAAAGGATACAGATGTTCCAATAAAAAACGGGATGGCAGAATGTAGGTTACCCCAGTGTTAATTAACTTGGTAAAAAATGATTCGAAACATTAAGCACACAACGTTACAAGATTAAAATACCGCAAATTCCTTCAAATTATACTCGCATAACTGCATTTTTTTCTACTTCCCGTACAGCTCCCAGCGGCGCCATTAATGAACTTCCATGCAAATCGATTCCGCAGACACGAGCAAACCCATCCGATTCAGAACGAATCTCCACTCGGAGAAACACAAATCAGCCGGCATTGTTCCACCGCTCATTGCGCCTGCGAGTTTCCGCAGAGTGCCGTTTCCGATTCTCATGGTTGCGCCCGTCAAATGTATATGCGATTGCTCGCGTTTAATTAGCGTCTTTTTTTTTCTTTTTCTTACCTCCGCTCTGGGCGCGCATAATTATCCCGCTCGAGCTCCTTTTACCTCGTCGACCCGCGAGTGTCACTCGGCCCGAGCGATCAATTTTCTACGGTGGTATGCGCGAAACCAGTTTCGGACGTATAGCACGTTTGTTTGCATTTTCACGCTCGCAATTTTTTTTGTCGCCAGCTGCGCGCCTTTTCTCGACGATGGAGTGCGTATATCTTGCAATGACGCATTTTTCGGGCTCTAATTATAATAACCGATCGCTTAAAGTACGATGACGTCGATTGAACGTTCTTCGTTTAATTGAGCAGACCGATTTCGTATTTTAAAATGATCGTGCGAAGAATAAGTGGAATTAATGCTTGGCGATCTAGAAAGGAAATTTCCGTCTGAATCAAGCTCTTTTTTTTCTGTTAGAAGTTTATTGCATCAACCGCGCACGCGCCAATATATTTATATAAAAAATTCTAGTTAAATAAATTAAACGAATATATTTATTGACAGATAAAAAAAAAATCTAATTAAATAAATTGAAATTCAAATGCCGATTATAAATATCGCCGAAATGATATGAAAATGGTATCGCAGCCATAACTTAATTAACCAAGCCGACTTAATTGCAAAAGCAAAAAATTATTTTCATTCGTCGAATTTGTATAATTTATTAAGATGTAGCTTATTAAAATGCAATTATAAGTATAGATAATGATAAGAAATAATTAGTGTCAACACAAGTGGCGTCTACACGAGGTTGAATAACCAAAGTTGAGCAACATTTTTTTCGCGAAGATGGAGGAAAATACAAAGCGTTTACCGCTCCACGGATGTGTTTTATCGTTTGGCATACGGCGGTGCAGCCAAAGCGTACAATTCGTTCTGCCAATCAATTCTCTATTTCTGGCGGACGTACCGCGCAGATTCGCTTCGTGGGAAGTCCGGCCGCGAGAAAACCAACGCCGCGCCCGCGTTCCCGCTCGAAAATTCAAAAACGAGCTAAAAAAAGTAATGTTTATCTTTTTATAAGAGAGACATTTACTGCAAATAATTATAAATTCGTTTGTAAAAGGTTCATAACTGTTTAATTGTCGCTAGAAGATGTTTTAAAAAAATGCCTCTAATCAATTTTATAATTACAAAATTATAATAACCAACTCTCTAAAATCTCTATTAAATGATACTATTCACATTTTTGCAGTGAATTTCACATTTTCAGATTTACATGGATATTTTCTTAAACGACCGAGTTTCGTGATTTTTGAATAAAAAAATCATTGCCAATGAGTAATCTGTATCAGCTCCACGCAATAATCGGTAGCAATCAATGCGAGAACAAAAAGGTATAATTTGAAAGTTTCCTGGAAAAGCAGCAATTCTCAGCGATTACTCGGCAACTTCGTCGGAGCATCGGGTATGCAACAATTCAGGGTGGAAGGCTTGTCTAGGAAGCGAATACGAGAAAGTTTCTGGTTCAGGCGCGATTAGCCCGAGCGAATAAATCGCCCGGCGTGTACACATGTTTTGCCCCCATACGTATATATATCGGCGCGCTCGTGCCCCGGTGTAATAAGAAAGAGGGCGCGATCCGCGGCGAGTTGTTCGGAGCAATAGAGCGCGGGAGTTATGGTGACCGTAAATAAAATCCGATGGATAATGCCGCTCGCTCGGCGGACGAGCCACGGAATGTGTATGAATCAGAGAGACCTTAAAAAGACGTCGAGAGCGCGCGCCAGGAATCGGAGATGCTCCGCGAACGGGGGAGGCCGTGAGAGCGCCGTGGGGGGAGGAGGAGGAAAAAAAGGACAAGTGGGTGAGAGATCGTGATTACAGAAATGGCATTACGTGTAAGACGGCTCGAGCGAGCTTGAGTTTGAGAATCGTGGCGGGGGAGAGGAGAAAAAGTAATGGGCGAATCGTGAGATTACCGCGAGTGCTCATGACGACGGCCTCGCGAGCCATTCTTCGTCGTACGCTCTTTTTGCCGCGCGGTGTCGAGGTAATTGCCGGCGCGGATTTAATGCTTGCTCTGCTATTTGTCTAACATCGACGAGATAAAACTGCACACTTTCCTACTGGCTGTATGTTTCTTTTTGCTGTCTCAGAGAATCGTTAGTTCGTTCGTTTTATTTTTGTTCAAAGTTCTTGAAACGTTGATTCTTTCTTAAATCCCGCGTAAAAAAATTTAAGTTAGGATAAAGTTTACCCAAACTTCATGTTTGGCGGTCGTTCATATGAACATGGCCAACGAGACTTTACCGAACTTGCTTCTTATATATTTTATAGAAGTTTGTAGATCTGTAATATAAACGGATAAATTACCGCTGAAGTTATAGAAAATAATTCTTTACCTTTATTTCTTTTTAACATTCGTCATGTGAACGTCTTTTAAATTGAAGAAAAACTTTATCTGAAGCTAGTATAAAGTATTGCAAAATTATTTATTATTTAGTATCATAAATTTTTTTACGCGGGATCTCACAAAAAAATGTATAACAATTATTAACATATTTTACATTCTCATTGAATGAGTGAACACTTTTTTCGTATATTTATTTACCAAGGGGCAAAATTGGTTTGAACGCATACCACAGCTTGAGAATTCATACAGTACAAATACAGACAATTTTTAAACAAATAAATAAGTATAACAATATAAATAAAAAATAGAGAAAACTTAAAAAAATCAATCTAGTACTAGATCCACTAACTATAAATAGTGAATTATATACGCAAGCTTTAATATTATTTAAAAATTATTTTAAAATTTACAGATGTTATAGCTTGAATTAAAATTATAGAAAAACGGTAAAGAAAATGACAGAAACTGTCGAAAACATGATACCTAATAACCTGCGTACAAAGATCGATTTTTCATTGAATGGAAGCTCGGGTGCACGTGTCGATCGCCGAGGAATTGCGACGGGAGATTTGAGGGCGCCGCGGGTGTCGCCCGGCCGATTTCTCTCGCCCTCAATCGGCGCGACGGGTGGTACCTCGCCCCTTCGCCGGCCAGAAACACCGGTAGCCTCCTCTATGGGGTACACCATGCGTGCTAACGCGAGCTCCGATATTTCCATTGCTTCACTCTGTTTCGCGTTACAGTTTTCTTTCTTTTCTGTGTCGAGCTTTCAAAGCATGGATTTTCTGTATCTTTATAAAGCATTCGATCTTTCAGATAATATCCACACTCCACTTACATAAAAAACAATTTTTATCTAAATAATTAATACGATAATAGTATATCATGACACTGCACTCACAAAAATTTAATCTAACTGGTAGAAGAATCCGCTAAACATCACTGGAAAATCTACTTATTATAAAGTTAAACGTATATTTATGCCGTGGATAAGCGGACCATCGTTTACGATTAATGTGCTAAAACCTAAACGATTTCATCTTCGAATAAGTAGATTGTCGTCTTGAAATAAATGGGCTGCATGATAAATTCTAGATTCATTTATTGACCATAAGTTGCCATTTAATATCGTAAGAACTAAAAAGAATTGAATACATGAAAAAGTCTCTAATAAGCAGAAAATTACTAACAGTTAAAATATTTATGATAAAACTCAGCGGATTCTATTCTTCTAGTAAACTTACTGAGAATTATATTAAAGCAGAAATATTCTTCAATTTATGAAATTCATTTTAAAATTAAATAGATAATGTTTAAGTGGGTTGGTCTTCTAATACTAAGAATCTATTTTTGTGAGTGTGGCGCGGACGATGATTATTTAAGTCGTGTAATGTTTTGCGCTCGAGCGAAGCGAGCGTGAAAAGTCGCCCTAGTCTCATACGTTATTTATAGCACGAGTGCCGAAAATTGGCATTAAAGTTGCCGTTTTGAAGTTAAAGTGCTATCAATTTATTTTATTATCTACACATAGAAATAGAAAAAGAAAACTTTGTCTAGAAGTGTAATGTATGTTAAAATGAAGCTGTTGCAATTTTTTAAAAAATTCCTCATATGCAATTACTCGGTGCTAAGCTCCCATACTTTTCTCATGAATCAATCGTTCTCTCGTCATAATGAACCGTTCGAATATGACATATGGCGAAAAAGTGAATAGCGGACTGTGTACAACAAATATGAAATCTCTCCCTACATTTGCGCGCCTCTCCGCCGTACGATTCGCATTGTCTACCTCTTACTCTATATCTGTCTCATTCTCTGAGCGCTGCTTTGGCGGGCGCGCGTACACTTTCGAATCGTTTACGCCCCGATTATCGCGCTTAATGGCTCGGCGGATTTCACGCATCCCCGAATTATTTGTAATGCGCCACAAGCGCCCGGAGGAGAGGAGATCGTCGGGAGAGACGAACGCTGGCAACGAAGGAAAGAAGATAGGCACCGAGGGTCGTTGGTCCAGGGCGTTGAACGACGGGCCGCGCGCCGCGACTGAACCAATGGGCGAACGTTTTTTTTCTTTTACCGATATAGCGCCCGCGGCCGTTATATGCCGTGCGCGTGCCGATCTCACGGCGAGCTATCCCTCTTCAAACGTAAATTTTTCATATATTTTTTTACTATTGCTTTTGATTCTTCTTATGCGATTCCGGAGTGGAGTTTGTGTTTATAACAAACTTTATGTTTTGTGTTTCAGGTATGTTTTTGCCGATTCTGCTCAGATGCTTATACTTAAAAATTCAAGTAAGGAATTGTTACATTGATTTATGCGAACCGATGAAGGGATATACGTGTAAGATGATTGGATTTTTCCTATAAATAGTCCAGTTATATTTTAATTTATTTTAATTTCGCAAAAAATAAATTAAGTACTTATAAGTAACAAATTTGTAATTTAATTCTCAAGAAATAATGAACAATCAAGGGTGGTTTATACTTAAAAATTTAAAAAAAAAATCGAATTTTGTTTTATTGTATTTTTCGGATTGCATATCTTATTTTAAATAGATAAAAAAAATTGGAGCAAAGATATTAAAAATTTAAGAAGTTAAGTATTGTAGAATTTGAAACTATTTGATTAAGTAGTTCAAAAAGTTGAAAAACTAAATAAATTTAATAACAATTTTAGCCTAAACTCATGAAAATCCATGCACCGATGCGACCTGTAGGTTTCGGCAGATGATTTTTTTTAGAAATAAGCTTATAACATAAAATGAAATAAGTTTATAAAGAAACTTCTACGTAGGCTTATTTTGTGAGTAATTGAATATATTTATAATATTAATCAACATAACTTTGCTTTTATAAACGATTTAACAAACAAGAAAATTAGGTATAAACCCCCTTAACTAAAAAATATTACGTCCCTATTCTCGTTAAGTATGACGATAAAGAGTCCAGTTGATGAAGTTCATACTTGAAAAAAAAATTCAGCATTCGCTTGTAGTAACTTAGCAAAGCGAGGCCTTCAACCAAAGCACCACTCGCCCGAAGCACTCGAGGGCGTTTTATTTATCGCCGACGAGGAGACACAGCCGCTCGGCCGGGCTTCCGCGCACGCGAGGCGCCGCGGGCGATTTGGCGCGGAAGTCGCCGAGCGTTTATTTTATAAATAATAGATATCGCACGCGGGGTGCAATGCGCGTATCGCGCCGGGAGAAGGCGTAATTGTTTGTTTTCATTTATTTCAATTTGCGGCGCGCCGCGGGCACCTCCTTTGCTCCTCTCGCATGTCGCACGTGAGGCAGACGCGCAAAATAGCCGGGCACAGGTGCGGCTGCTTATTAATAGCCGAGCGGCGATTACCACCTTCGCAAAGGTCGTGCAATTGCATTTTGGGACTTTTTACCCCGCGTGCCATGGTTGCTCCGTTTTTTCCTCGGAGTGGATATATTTCAGAGTTATTCAATGCACGGGAAGCGTGTGTGTTTGCTGCGTTAGGGATATAACTGATTTTACGGTCTGGGGCGTTCAATGTTTATTCCAGTAAGCTACGGTTGTATTTGTTTTTCTCTCTCTCACAGTGTAATTGGAAAATAATTTGCTCGCCGGGCTCGAGAACGCGTACAATTATCAGTGCATGCGCCGCGAAGTGAATATAAAAAAATCGACGACGGGACGGAGGCGTCGCGGCTGCAAACCGGCATTAGACCGTGCAATTCCTTGGGAATCGAAACGAGAGCTACGATCGTGGGGGATTCGTTTCGCAATGGAAGAGTCGCTCGACCGGCGGAGCCGAGGAAAAGATAGAAATGATATTCTCGCGGCCGCGTTTCTTTCTCTCTCTCTCTCTTTCACTTCTCCTTTTTTTCGCATTCTGGTCTCTCACTCGCGCGCAAAATTTGCATTCTCCTCTTCCTTCGAATGCGCCGCCTCGACGGAAATGGCTGGCAAAACGGTTTTTTCCCCGAGGCGCCAAAGCCGCGCTGCGAGGAGAGAAGAATGAGAGAGATAATCGTGTTTACGACGCATTCGTTTCAATCTACCTCCTCCTCCTCCTTCCTCGGAGCGCCGTGCGATTTCGTCGCGCCTCTCACTCCCGACGGCGCGCGAAATGAAATGGAGATGTAATGAAAAAAGTTGCTTCATCGCAAACTCCCTTGTCGTCGCCGTGTCTCTTGTTTCGACTGTTAGCCTCGGCTTACACTTGCATTCGTTTGAGGTGCGAATGAATTTAAATAGCAAACATTTTTTCTTCTTTTATTGTTCTTATTTTACTCTACAATTCAGCTCTCTGAGAATTTTTTTAAAACAGAGTTTTTAACAAAGTTCGCATAGACGCAATAAGAACACAAACGTAACGAATATTTATAAAGCAATGCCGATTTGATAATTTTCTAATAAAACGTGCGTGAGCAAATTCCATTGATTTATTATGTTAATATTACCGGCGATCAAACGAAACGACAACTCCATAAAAAAAGCATCGGCCGCCCTCGTAAATTCAAATTTCTCGCATTTGCCTTCTCGCGCGTAATATTTCTCCGCGTGTTGCGTATCCGGGCACTAAAAAAAAGGAGAGAAGGGAAGCGAAGGGAAAAAAGAAAGGAGGCAGCAGAGCGGTTATAGGTATAGAGGGAGAGGAGAGAGATTGAGAAGTCCGAACCGCAGGCTAAAAGATTCCGAGTAGTAACTGCCGAGGGGAAAAAAGGCCGAAATACCGTTCAATTTGTCAGCCACGGGCGGGTGGAGCCGAATTCATATACGTCCCAGATGGGTGTAAGCGCGACGCGGCGCCGAGGGTCAAGGCATCAGGGATCCGAAGGCGCGCCTTTCCGCGACCGCGAATTGAAATATCCGTCGACATATAACACACTCACGACCGGCAATAAAATGCCGGGCATATTTGTCGCGCGTTCCAAATTGCCTCTTTTCACCGAGTTGATCGACCATCCGCTCGTTCGCTGAGCGACGAAAGGTGCGCTCTGCCTGGGTGTGCGATATTTTACGGCGGAATGACCGCAGGTGTTCTCATCGAGACTGTTATTAAAATTTTAAGTTATTCCGTATAATTACGCCTTAGCGATTACTCCTGTCCCGCTGATGTATTTCATTTTGAAAATTCATGCGACATTCTTTTTTTGCCGATGTCTTTCGAAAAATAAAAGTTTTTTTTTAAGTTTTTGTAGCGACATCACTGATAAAAAAAAAAGAAGGTTCTCCTAAAAACTTATAGGAAATTCTCTTTTTTCACGAATAAGTTTCTTGTTCTCTTTGAAAAACGAAGAAACTCCTTAATGAAAAAGAAGAATTTCCTTTTTAAAACAAGTATAAATTAATATAATAAATTGTTAGTAATAACTCCTAATAATAATAATTTCCTTTTTAAAATAAATATAAATTAATATAATACATTTTTTCTAGGAGTTTCTCCTCGAAAAAAGGAAATTTATGAAAAAGGAGAATGTCCTATAAATTTTTAGGAGAACCTCCTTTTTTCAGTGAAGAGTCATTTATCCGTTCACCCCACAATAAGATCAGGAAATTCAGTAAAGCTCGTAAAATGATTTAATTGAATGAAGAAACAATAACGCCGAAAACAAAGTGACTCAATTAACGGTAATCGGCCATCCGATTCGAATGAGCGCTCGCGAGGCAGAAACGCTGAAGTCGAATCAAAGCTCTCAATTAAGCATCGCGCGGGCAGCCTCAATAGCGCGTCCAGCCGACCGAATCAATTAATCGTAACGAGAGAGAGCCGAACGGGCCGTTCAAACGGAGAATATTCCAGAGACATTACTCACGCTCTCGCGCCGACCCCCTGGGATGAGCAGCTGGTGCCGGCTGTAATCGCCGCTGTCCCGCTCGCCCACTCCGCCGGTGACAAACGCGCGCCGCGGATTTTCCGCGTGCCCACCCCCGTTGCGCGAGCAACAGGTGCTCCGCGGGAACATTCGCAGAAACGGGCGCGCCGAGGCTTTTCCGCCCGGGCGGCCCTCCTTCCTCCTCCCGTTTACGAGCTTTTTATTCGACTTGTTGAGCCTCGAGGGGAGGGTGGGGCACGGGCCGCCGCGGAAACGCAGAAAAGGACCGGAGCTTTCGCTCCTTCCGGAGGGTTGTCGTCGAGCGTAAGCTCGGCTCTTGATATTGGCGTTGCCGTTTTTTCCCTCGAGCGAGTCGACACTCCTCCCACGGAATTATTCCGCTTGCGAGGGGAGTTACGACTTGTCCTTTTGTAATATCGTCTCTTTTAGTAGCTCGAAGATTATTTTAGAGATTTATAAGGCTGTGCTCTTTGGTATCATGAGTTCACAAATGTATAATTTTCTTTAAATAGCACTCGTTAATTAAGAAATTTTTATTTGCAATTGAAGAATTCAGACCTAAAATAAAATAATTTTCACTGGTAAGTTTCAGTAAATATTTACTTCCATAATATAACTTATTAAATGTGGCTTTGAAACTAAATGAATTTACTTGTTTTTAAATAAATTTAGCAGTTTCAACAAAAGAATTAGTTGATTCAAGGAAATATTTAACAAGTACAATTGAAGTAAATATTTACTGAAAAATATCAAATGGATTTCTTAGTGTTAAATTACTGATATAAATTACAAATTCTCTCTTAAAAAAGCGTTTACCTTTGTTGTGAAGCTTGCAACGCGTGACTCTGATTGGTCGCCAAGATAATCGTCGAGAAATAAACGCGTGATTGGTTGCTTCATTTTCAGATTAGCTGCGAATTTTTCAATTTTGAATTTACAACTTTAAAATTATATTATGATTATGGCGGTTATTGATTATATTATCTGTTTAAAAAAATGGCGCTAAAATTTAAAAAATTATTAAAACTTTAAATAGTAGAATGCAAAGCGTACTAGATTTTGCTAGTGATATATTAAAAAAGAAGTTTAGAATTATTCTCTTCAGTGTGATTTTTGTGATGTCACTTTTACTTCCACGTTATTGACACCGATTGAAAGTTATCGAATTGATTGCAAATCATTCAATGCACCAATATCAAATTTTCGGAGTCTATATATACCCTGTAACTTGCACGCAACACTCGATACGTTCACACCACTTGGAACGTAATTGCTGAAAAAATTCACCTGGGCGAACCTGTCAATGGGACATCTGTCGATGGTTTTCGCGACAAACGCGAGGCGCCAAGAGGCCCCGATAAGAATCTCGAAAGATGAACTCTCAAGATCTCTGTCGCCGATTGCGACGACCGCTTCTTTGAACCAGGGTGTCGGGAGTCTGCTGCAGGAATTCTCGCGTTAGGTGCGACCAGTCATCCGCGGGAGGGAAGGGAAGCGTGCAAAGATGCGACCTTACACCAAAGGAGATGAAAAGATCACGAGGATAACGGCGCGTAAGAAAGAACTCAGGGACAATGACGAGTGCCAGGCTGATGCTCCAGTTTAGCGTCTTGTTTGTACACCTCATGGTGTTCCTCGAGGAAAAAATCGACTGCGTCATTTTAAAACGCTCCGCGCGTACAATTCTTGATAGCGTTAAACTTTCGATGGAACGAGTTGGAGATAAAAATCGGTACTCATCGATATGCCATTAGGTTGAGTAAAATTGGTAAAACTCTATAATCAAGTGGCGTTCTCACCTCGACCGTGTAATTTGACCGATTCATTTGGTATGTTAATACCAACCTGCGACAATGAAACGAACGGCTTCACGTGCGTATGTGCATGCTGGCGAAGGAAAATAGGAGAAATCGACGCGAGGAGAGGGAGAGAAAAAAAAGCGAAGGAGCTCGGAGGCACGCGATGCTTTGTATGAATGTGCAGTAAAGCCATAAGAAGATACAGGCGTAATCCTAAGTCCCCGGCGCAGGCGGGTACTCCGGCCTCGCGGCAGCTACTCACCGTCGCTTTTATCTGTGATCTCCATTAAAGTTCAGTTAACGCCCTCCTGCCTCCCGGGCTCCTTTCGAGGGGCCCCCGGGACGCGCGCGCATCTTCCGCGCCTCTTCTCGCGCGCCGGCTCCTGCGGCCTCGAGCCGCGGAAAAAACTACTTGCGCATCCGTAACTCTTTTAAAAGGGAGAGGAGCCGCGTTCACACGCGCGTTTCTCTTTTTCTTTCCGGGCTCCTTGGTCCAAGGGGCGAAATCTCTTAAGTAGATCCGCGGCGCTTTGTCGGCTCGCGCCTCAGGGGCCGGATAGTCGTGGCTTTTGTGTCGACGTTTCGAGTGTCGGGGGTGGTCCCAGGGATTTTCGGGATTTTCCTCACGCGAACTTCGCGCTCGGATACTTCGGGGTCTTGTGTCTGATTTTTTTTCTTTCAGTGCTTCATGGGATCGGACTCTGATGGTTCTGCTTTGACGTTTGAATGCAAAACTTGCCTTGCTTTATGCTTTTAAGTCTCTTTTTTGTATTGCGGTTTTCTGCGGCGTGTACACTGAAATATAAAATTGTCATTCCCCTCACATTTAATGTAAATAATTAATGTGCATAATTTAATAGGAAAAAAATAGCTTACAAATGTGTGAAAAGAGAAAATTATATAAACATTGGAAATTCACTAATATTCGCACTGGAAAATGAAAACTCAGTAAATCGTTTACTATGAACTTATTAAATGTTTTTAATCAAATGTTGTTTCATAATAATCCGCTGTCTGAGCTCGGAGTCGAGATCACAGTTCCATATAAATCCATTAAAATGGCTAATTTTAATAACGATTAGAAGCTAGTATTTATCCAATATTTTTTCATTCTAATAAATGTGCGAATGCTGTGAAAAAAAGCGTCTCATCTTCCACTAAAAACAAGCCATTTCTTAGTTTCGTGGCTATTTCAACTAGACGAATTTCTAGCAGGGTCGATGCATTTACATTAAATCGTATATAAAATTGTATGTAATCGTAATAAAAAAAGATTGAAAAAAAAAAACAATGCAAAATGAAAGTAAGGTTTTGTTTGCCTACTTCTTCGCGCGGCTCGAAAAATCTTCAGCGAGAAAAAGACGCGAAGGAGAAGCGACACGCGCGCTCAACGTCTGTGCAAGATAGACGCTACGGAGGGGAAGTTGATCAGAGCTCTGAATAAGGTAAAAGCAATTTCGCGAGAATTTCGCTTCTCTTACTCACCGGCGGATGCGCGCGTACGAGAGACGCGGGAGCTGGCGAATATTCGCCGCCGTTTAATTTCACCCTGGAGCGCACTGAGCCTCCGGCGAAGCGCCTCCTTACGCGAGACTCGAGGAACAGTAACATTTCGCATATCGCCGTCGCCGCCCGTGGAGAGTGGAGGGGGTAAAGGGGGTGAAAGTTTTCACTGGGGCGCGGGACGAGTTTGAAAGATTGAGATACGCCGCCGAGCGAAGTTCGCGTGCTCCGTACACTATGTTACTTTTTGTACTTCCACTAAGAAAATAATTAGAACAATACAGGAGATGGACTACTTCGTTATTATAGAAAAGTGAAGAAGGCAAGCGCAACGTCGAACGGCGAATAATCGTATGAAATTTCGCGCATAAAGGCGGAGGGCGGCGGGGGTGGATGGAGCACGTCAGCGATGCGGGGAAAAGGCGCGAGTGACGTCGGCGTGTGTGCGCGAGGTTCGGGCGCAACCCTTCTTAGATGCGAGCCCTCTCGAGGCCGGCGCGTCGGCGTCTCTCCCTCGGGCGGGGCGGTTCCGGGGGCCCCGCCGCCGGGACGTATCGAATTACTGCGGAATAATTCTGTTAATTATGATTTCGGAATATGATTTTCTCTTGTTCGGGCTGGCGCTCTCCGCGGAAAACGCGCGAGCCGCCGCCCTTCGCACACTCGAGAACTCGATACGCTTGATTGTGAGAGCTCGCGTCTTGCACGCGACGAGGGCTGCTTACTGCGTCTTCTTTAGAAATTTGTTTATTCGGCTGACTTACGCAGATTTTGCCGGAGGGCCCACGCAAGTTATTCGATACTTTTACTGTAAAATTTCACGGATTTTGGCATTCATTAAAATAAAGTGTCGAGTCCCTGCTTTTTGATCCATTGATAAAACACTTTTTTAAATCTGAATCTCGCAGTTAATGTGAATATAATTAATAGGAAAAAGTGGCTTGCAAACATTTGACAAGCGAAAATTATAGAAACGTTTGAAATTTATTAATATTTACAATAAATCGTTCACTACTGCGCTTATTAAATGATTTGAAATAAATGATGTTTCATTAAGGGAACTTGGAGACGAGAATTCACTTCCGCGTAAAGAAGCTACTTTTACATTACGTTCGCCTCCATTTCTCTTTGTTTTAAAAATGGCTATTTTTTAATAACGATTAGAAGCTATAAGTATTTATCCAATTGCGCGTCATTCTAATTCTAAGGTGTTGAAAAAAGCGTTTCCATTTTTTAATATCGACACCATTTCAACTAGAAGAATTTCTAGTAAGGGTTAGTACTGAAGCAACATTTTTAGGATATACGTATAGTAAAGACCAAAAAGTTGCCATTGTGCATAAAATTTATTTAAAGATTTTTCAAAGATACAAAATTTATTAAATGGTTTACAGCGAATTAGTTTACTTTTTTTAAACAATTTTTTAATATTCATAAATTTAATGGGTACAGCAAATTTGATGAATATTTCAATAAAAAATATCAAAGAAGCCAAAGCGTAAAATGGGAGTAGGCCATAAAAAATTATTTGTAAATCGTACAATGAAATTAAATGATGGTTAGACTTATTAATTACGCGAAAAGCTTCCATTTCATAAATTTCTTTTATATAAAGTATTAAACCACTTTCAAAAATTTTTAAATAAAGTCTTTTAAATTTGTCAAATAAAACTGAATCCTCTTTAAAAACTGTGGCCTTATAATATTCAGCATTATATTCGTCTTTTGATATGTGGTACATATTATTTTCAGAGATACCTGCTGCCCTTATAAATTTACATCTGTCAATGCAAGCGACCTTTTTGTTGTTCTTAGTCCACATGATGCAGTTAACAAGTTTCTATTCTAATTGTATCTTCATATTAGATGATGGTTTTGAGTACAATGGAATTAAATAGTTTAAAGTGTAAGCTGTATAATTTTGTTCCGCTAAATCTTCTGCAGATTTTATATTGGCGTGTGATCCTTGTGGAAGATCGAAAATTGTAGTCAATAAATTGTTCTGTAAATAATTATTGAATCGCATTATAATGAGGATGGTGATAATGAAATAGGTTCTTTTAATGTGCCCACGAGGATGAATCCATGTAGTAGTTCCAATTAGCATTCTTAGAACTTTCATTGACGAATCAAAGTAATTCAATTTCAACGCGTTAATAAGTATAACTATAATGGTGTTAATGACTAATACAAATGCACCAAATGATTTTATATCTAATAATTTATATAATTTATATAAAATTTCAAAATAATCTTCAACTAGATATTCACACCTCACACATTGCATTAAGACTGTGAGAAACATACTACTTCTGTTTATTAAGTAAAGTCATAGTTTTCTAAAAAGCAATGAACTAAAGAACATAATTTGTTCTTACTTAAATATTTAACAGAATAATGAGTGAAAAGTGTGCATCGTACATTGTTTAAATTCAGCTTCAAGTTAAGAATGATCGATTAGTAAGAATCGATTTACAGCAGAAAAACTGGGTCAGTGGTTTCCAACGCAGCAGCAAAACAATGCAAAAAAAATTAAATTAAATACAAGATTCTTATAACCCTTACTACATATCAGTCGAGTTTATTCTCGACAGGCATCGAAATATGCAACATAATCGTTCACAAGTTAGAGCACGACGTGCCTCCGTAACAAGCGAAATCTCCCCATCTGCATTCAGACCGAAAATTCAGTAATAACGCCGGGGTCGTCCCGGTGGCGGGGCGATTTAAAGCTCATAAATGCAGAATCGTCTAATTCCCCGGAAAAGTTTGCCGCGGTGGCTTCGTCGTTGATCCACCAGCCTTCCCCGGGTTTCCTCGCACGCTGGCAATTTACGCTGATATTTATGCCGCGTCATAACTGGCGGCAGGGGGGCGGTGGCGCGGCCTCGTCGCGGATTCGTACTGCTAATCCCTTGCCGGGGGGCTGTTTTAATTGAAATCTTAGTCGTCGGACTAAGACGCCGCCGCTGCAGTAGTGGGCTCTTCTTTCCTTGACGGACTGCTCGCTTTAATGAAACCGAGCGAGTGCTTCTCAACTTCTCGCTCGTCTTTTATATTATTTCCGTCTTTGCTGCATTTTTAGAGCAGATTTTCCGGAGATTTTTTGCTTATCTTTGTTAGTATAGTAATACCTGATTGGAGTGTTTTCATGTATAAATACGCTTATACCTCTGCTTTCCTGTGCGTTCGATCAGGTGTGCTTCCTTTTTATCGATGCTTTCCGTGGGAAGGAAGCTGAACGCGCACGTATAAGCACTTCAGAATTTAAGAGAGCATTCGGTATTTTATTACACCCTTGGCACCTCTTGTAAATATTTCGTAACTGAAATTTTATCATCCTGATCAAAGGAATCATTGTGAAAAATTAACGAACGTGCACAATTATTTCAGATTAATTGAACAAAAACATATTTATTTGATCTACAGTGTAAATTAAAGATCCGCGATGAGTTGCAAACGAATATATTATTCTTTTTCATTCTAAAGTAAATAACAGGCTGTACTAAAACGGTACTACCCCAACAGAGTGGCTCTCGCTTTCTTCGCGTCGTCGCGTCCATAAGAGATTCAGAAGCCGCTCCGGGGCAACGACGAAACTTGCTCAATTTCGCGAGGCTCGCCGGCGTATTATGCGCGAGTCGAAATGTCAACCTCGAGACCACTAAAAGCATCGCCTCTCTTTTTCCTTCGCGCGGACCGCCGCGCGAGTTTGACGTCCCTCACGCGCGAAACGACGGAAACTTTTAATTCGTTCATTTCGTCTGGCTCAAAGGGTTGCGAGCGGGGCTTATTAAAATTTATACCCCGGCGTTGTAGCCTCTCCTCTCGCTCGCACTCGCTGTCTCTTCATCTCTGCGGATTTCGGCGCTCTTTTTACATCCGCACCGAAATTTTTCGGGACGAGGGGAGTAAATACTTTACGAACGAGCGCAGCTCCTTAAATCGCAGGGGATTTTTTTTATCACATCCGTACTTTTCTTTTTATCGATAAAAAAACTTACTTATATATGAGAAATGGAACTATCGCGTTCTTTCGGTTAACGGCGGGATTTTAGCCCGAGGTTGTAATTTGAAAAACCAATCGACCGTCTTAAAATCTCACGTCGAACCGTTTCCCGTTTAGGGATATAAATATAAACCTGCCGCGAGGATGGCTGAAAAATAAGCCAGTTGGCAATCGAGCGAGGAAGGTTATGACGTACTTTCTCTTTTCTTTTTCTCTCTCGCTCCTCCCCAGCTCGACTTTATTTCGTTGCCACGCGAGTTTCGAAGCCTCTGCACCCCTTGTTCCCCCGCAAAGAAATTACACTTCCGTATACTTTAATCCTTGAAACAATACGAGCCCGAAGGCGAGCACAGCAGAGAGAAAAAAAAAAGAAACGCCTCGAGCCAAAGGGGTGCGAGATTTTCTTCGTTCGGCGCTAATATTTCGTGAAGGGGGAGCCTAATTTTTTTTAAAGCCGCCCCATCCGTACCGATCCCTTAACCCCCCTCCACCCTCCTTCCTCTCGTCCACGCAGCCACGAGTACGAGCGATGGACGTAATAAAAACGCCATCTAAAATATGCATCCCTTAATAAAACCATCCAATTAGAGGCGAAAATGGAATTAAGTATTAAATGGGGAAGGCAGATGCAGGTGCGTCTTTCGCGAGTTTCCACGCGGGAGAGATATATATTTGTCGAACGAGAGCTTCAACCCCTTCCCGCAATCTCTCGTCGTTTTTTTTCGGTCGTCGCAGAAAAGATTATGGAGCGCCAAGCAACCCCCGACCGAAAGGAAGGAAAGGAGTCGTGTTTCGGCGTGTAGACGCGGCCTTACGGGACGGGCGCTGAATTATTTATGGCTTCGGGATTTTTCTGTCAGTTACGACGGATCCTGGCGCTGATTTATAGCGCCGAGTGTCTTATCGCGCTGTATTACCAGCAAATACAATTCGCTGTATTTTTTTTTCTTTTCATCCGCCTTAATGGTATTACAGCGCGCCCACAGCTTCATTTTTTTATCATTTCTTTCACACTCTCTGATTCTTTCGTATTTTCGTCCAATAAATTTCTGGGTGTCAAAGGTACTATAAAGGGAAAAGATGCTGTATCAATTTTATAATACACTAATAAAAATGTCGAATTTGTTTTGCACGTCGAATTAATGTATCAGATTATGTTAATTTTTATGCGAGGATTAACGTGAGTTAAAGAAAAGCGAACAGTCCTCGTCGAATCGTATTTGAGAATCGCACTAATAATTCGACTTATTCCCAGTGCTTCATGAATATCTCGTAAGGAAAGCAGAGAGGCGGAAGCGGAGAGTTCGTTAAAATTTCCCTTCGTCACACTTGTTGCCAGCGCGAGATTTACGAAAATTTCATTCAGCTGATTATACTAACGCAACATTTATACATACCCGGGTGATATTGCGATTTCGCTGATCCTTTTCTCCGTCTTGCCCGGGATTTTCCCCTCCGGGCTCCTTTTTCCCCCGGCCGGATTCCCGAAGCGCCCGATATTAAGACCCCCAGCCGGCGTATTAGTCATATAAATTTACCGCTTGCTACGTTAGTTTCGCGTTTCGCTCTTTCTCTTCGCCGCCCCACCCCGTAGACCCTGGCACCTATACATATATACTTCCCTGACTCTCCTGCCTTCTCTTTCTATCCCACGACCCTTCCTTTATATCTCTCCGCCTCTCCTTGGGCTCTCTTGTCTTCCTTTCATTTTCTCCCTCCACTCTTTCCAGCATTAATTGCGTTTAATCATTATTTACAACGATTTCATTATTCCGGCAGCGTTGTGTTCTCATTAAGGTCGCGCGCGACTACATTGAACTGGTTTAAATCAGATAATTAGTCCGCGCTGCGCAGAAGAGCGCCGAGTTTCAACTTTTCCCGGTTGATTGTATATTTTCTTGCGTTGTCTAACGAAGTGTAATTTTTTTCGTAATATTTTTTCCGTTTAATTAAATTTTTCTTCTTTTTTTTTAATTAAATTTAAACAGTGTGAATATTTTGTCCGGACACGATTTGGAATGTCCGCGATATTTTTTAATATTTCACATGCTTACGAAAATTTACATTCTGAAAATGAAAACTCGCACTCGCGAGAGGGAAATGAAAAATTCAGACCGCACGGGCGTCATTTTTTTTTTCAACGGCGAAAATATTTCATCCGAAAGCTCGCGCGCGTACCATCGGACTGCAGCGAGTTCGTCGGTTGAAAAAAAATTCCGATGTTTCTCTGTCTCTCGCTTTTAATTTTTTTTACACGCGTGCATTGTCGGATGATATTGCTCGGTGCGCGCGTTTTTAATCGACCACCCCTCGTTTCCGGGCCGACTACCCCTCTCTCTTTTCGATTCCCTGCCTGACATTCCGCCGGTTAATTACGCGGATTTCCAATGTGAATTCGGCTCCCGGAATTTCTACGATTGCTCTCTTTCCTCTCGTTTGTAAATCCCTGGCCTCTCTGATTGCCCAAGTATTCCAAGGATTTTATTTCGCTCGCGATGACCGCTTATCCAGCCATACCCCCGTCTTGAAATTTTCAAAATTCTCAAAATTTTTCTTCGCCTCGTTACACTCGTCGAGGTAATATTAACAAACATTTTTCGAACTTTGTTATTAAAATCCGACAGCGTTTAATTTTCATTATTTTTTTCAATAAATCGCGCGCGAGCTCATGTCCATTCCGACAGCGCGCTTGTCTAATAAAAAGTTCGCTCGTTGATCCGAATCGCCGCGATGATAAAATAACGAGCCGTCCAATCGGAAAATTAATCATTCCGATCATTGCAAATTTTTAATTAGAGCCTCGGCGCATGGAAACTCCCTTCGACCTTTGCGCGAAGTCAAGGCTTACCACGGCCTCGGTATAGCGATGAAAAATTCTCTCGAAGGTGTTCCGATAGTGAAATAGGAAAAAAAGAGGAGCGGGACGAGGAGACAGCGCTGAGTCTAGGCTTAATTATAAGCCTTTTTTTTTCTTTTGACATCGCGGCGGCGAGGAGAAATCCGCGTGCGCGAGGGCACGAATCGGCACGTACTCGCCTCGGCCGGAAGCCGTCGATTGATCGATCGAGTATCGCGGCCCCGCATCATCCTTTTATCTGCTCCATCTTCATCTCGCTCCCTGACGGCTTTGCATTGTTCCCCTCGTACCTTCCACTGTCTCACCTTCGCGCTCTTGTCTCCGTATCATCTACCCTTTTGTGTTTTGCACTCGCCACTGCTTTGTAGTACCTACGTCGGATCTTCTTTTTTTTTTCTCTCTCTCTCTCTCTCTCTCTCTTTTGCACGATACATCGATTTCCGTGAGTTATGGTGGCTAGGTATTGTGCAACAAATTTTAACTTATCTTTTACTGCATGAGTGCTTGCGCTTTTTATCCGTTTCAATGTATTGCTTCTTTATTGTTTACCTACGCCTGATATGCCTTTCATTTATATTAATATATTCTTGCAAAGGTTTTATCGATTTATATGAATAATTTTTCAATCAATTTGAAATTATTTTGAAATATCGTATTTCATAATTATTTTTTGTATTGAAATTTTTCTGTTAGTAGTTTCCATATGTATTCCACTCATAGAATGACTAACTGTGTATTATTTTAGTGCTAGTAAAATCTAGTGCTCAATGTTCTCTTTACGCTTTTTTTTCTAACCAGTTCTTCTAAATAATACATTCTGATTTTTAGTTAAAATAATATCGTATAGCGATATTTAATTTTTCAACCACTTTAGTTAATAAAACTACAGTTAAAAAGGTTTAATACAATTCTTATTTCATTAAATTGTTTAATGGAAAACTCAAATCTTTAAAAATTGAACTTTGGCGTCAAAAGAAAATGCCTACCTAAATTTTTCGACCAATTACATTCATGAATTACTTAAATGCTTCAAAACAGAAGCTATCACTTTTTTAAGATACGGGCAAAACTGACCGCGCTCAAGTTCCTTTCTTTACTGTTTATTTCGGGTTCAGTTTTGATGTTAGAAATTTTGAATTTCAGCGCCATTCCGGAATACTAATCAAGTTCACGTTTTCGAGGCTTCACTACATCCGGTCATCACTTTTTTAAGAGAAAATTATTAAAATTTAAAAAATAATGAAGATATCGGTTTAACTTGGATCGAAAAAGCAGAATTATTACAGTAAATTGAGAAAAATTGAAAAAATTTGCAAATCTTCCTTGAATTTCATTTACACAAGAACACCTTATTACCGCCCCTCTATTGCGTGTAAGATATCAAAATTCGCGCGCTGGTGCATGGAGAACCCAACGTACATAGCCACCCCGCATTTCGATCGAACAACTCGAGACTCCCTTTCTCTCTCTACGACCCCTCGGCGCTCATCTCCGTTCCGCTGGCCAAGTACATTAGGTACACATAGATCGCGTCGAGCGTGCTACTTTCGATGGATGCTCACTCGATACGCGGACGGTTATACATGTCTGCCCGGGGATCGAGATAAAAGAGGCTCTCTCCCGCGAGTGGGTAGCGAGAGAGAGGACGTGACGAGACAATGGATCAGCGCGAGCGCACACACTCCGCAAGGCCCGCAGCACACGGACACACACGCATAATACAATCGCATCAGCATCTCTTGGCCCGGCGCATTGTGTCTTGCTCTTTGATATCAGCCACCGACTCCCGAACTCCACGTATCTCTCTCTCTCTCTCCTCTCCACGTCTTTTCTTTCCTTTTCCGCTCTTTCTGTCTCTCTCTCTCTCTTGCACTCGGTTATCTACGTGTAGGCGAGCTCGCGAAATTCGATACTCACTCGCGGCGTCTCTCGTCGCTTTTTGTTGTCGGATCGAGGGTCTCAGTCGCGCGATTTGCACGTTTCGCGTGTGTCGATCTTTTTTTTTTTCTGCAGCGCGCGACGCTTTTATCGCCCAGATTGCATCTCGCGTCCGTGAGCTGTTTTATTATCCCCCGCGCAGTTAAACGTCGCGAAAACGTCATAGACCACTCGCCGCCGGCCGACAAATCCGATTACGGCTCGAGCCGAGCACATTTTTCCCGATTAATATCTCCTTTTTCCGCGCGGCTCGGTTTTCTTCGCTCTCTCTATCTGCCGGGCATTTAATGGCTTTCTTATTGGAGAATAAACGTGGCTGCTGCTCTGCTTCTTTTTTTGCTTATTTTGTTTTCTTTTGGTTAGTTCTATTGTGCCATTGCCAGGGCTTAAAAAATTTGGCTAGAATGCGATCAAGGTGAGATTTAATTTATGCGGTGGGGATTTTAATGCGGACAATGTGTGCCATACTTTGATTAATGGCGAGTTATAGATCAGTCTTATCAATATATTACGTTATAAATATATATTTTTGAAATTGCAGATTCAAGCTGATATTGTATAACCTGCTAATTTGAAACGTGATACTATTTCGACCACAAGATTCTATATACTTGAGTGTTAAACTAAAGATAAGAAAAATATGTATTTCGTAAGGAAATTCAGTCGATCCTTTAAATAACAATAATTTGCAGAAGCATCAAAGACCGATAGGTACGGATAATAAATGCGTCCACAGCCTCGTGCATGAGAACGGTGTGAGAAAAGTAACAGAACGTCGATGCTCGCAGGAACAATGAGAGATCGTCCCGGCCGAGGTCGAAACTCAATTTGCCGTTTAATTGAAAGCGCTCCTCGGTCCCGGGGCGCATTAGTCGCGATTCCGTCTCTCCGGCGTCGGGACGATTTTTGATAAATGAAACAATAAAATCGGCGCGAAGCGTCGAGAATAATTAAGGGAAGAAGAGATCAGGGGGGGAGGGGGCAGGGGGCGGCTGCGGCGTCGGCTCCTCTCGCGGTCGTCGATCGCGCGCAAACTTTCGCGCCCGGCCCGCGCGAAGATTAATGATTCGAGCGCGCACAAGCTCGCTCTCATTTCGCGCTCCTCCCGTCGATCGATCTTTGTCTTTCGGCCTCCGCGCGCAGATCCGTCTCTCTCTCTCTCGGCCGCCCCCTACGCTTCTTTCTCCCCCTCGCTCGTCGATGACCGGGTCCGACGAGAGCGCAACCCTTTTCTCACGCTGCGGTGCCGCGGCGATGACTTTTCTGCGCGCCGAGCGCGAGCTAATTACCGGATTATACGCTGCATTACGGACTGAAGTGCGCTGATTGAAAAGGAGCGAGCACTCCTGCTGCTCCGCGTCCTTTCGCTTTGATTGACTGTGCACACACCAACGCTCTTAAGGGTGCATAAGCACTTCCGACACTGTGCGTGAAATAAAAAAATTAATTATGCAGACGAAGGATTATTTTTTTACAATCGATGCTTTGGGAGGAATTTTAATTATCGAGTGACTTGCAGCAAGCGGGGGGCTACGTAAGTAGCGGGAAAAACGTAAATATCGGTTTCCTTATCTGTGAGCGACGGGCGCGCGAGCGTTTCTTGCGCGGTTCCCGCCCCTCGCGCGATCGGCGGGCTGTTCTCTCTCCGCCCGCCTTAAAGATCCCGACGAGTTGGAGGCGCGCGCCTTTCATCCTCGGGGAAAGGGTCCGGGAGAGACACACGCTTAAAGATTAAACGATACGGGATTCCGCGCGCCCTACGCCGGAGTACGAGAAAGCCCCGGCGCTGCTCCGGCCAAGACAAACAAATTAGTGCAATTAGAATCCCTTCAAAGAAAATTGATAAATTCCAGACAAGGAAACAATTTCGCGACTCATTTCACCCGCCAGTGCGGATCTTACGGCGGCGGCGGCTGCGATAATCGAGCGGGTATCGGGAGAGACTTTCCTTACCCTCCTTCTGTGCCTTTGACGCTCGCAAAGTCGCGTCGCACGCCGAGATATTTCGGCCGAATCTAGCGCGCTCATTTGTTATCGCGGCGTACCCGCGCCTCGCTCTTATAGCTGCACGTGTATACGATAATTGCTTTTTTCCTCTCGACTAATTTTCTTCCTCGTTTCGATGCTTGTTTTTTAATTTTTTCTATTTTTTTACTTTTTTTTAAAGCTTTTGCGGCAGCTGTGACTTTGACGAATGCGTCGCTTGGATTTTCTTTTGATCTGTTCTTTAGCGTACTCTTTTTGATTTTGAATCTCCAAATAATTAACAAAAACTGATGATCGTTTAATTATAAGTAAGCGATAAATCAAGATTTCTCGTATAAATATTACCAAAAAAAATTAAATTTCTAACAGACTTCCTTTCCACAATATTAGAATCCATAGGCCAATATTTAGTTGAGCAAAGTTGGCATTCAATTTTATTTCGCCGTTAACAGAGTCAAAGGATTCTGGAACTCTTTATTTGTTATTCATTTGTTTAACCAGAAAAAATTAAATGCAGTAATTCCTACCGAGGTAAACGCAGTTACCTGTACATAGAATGGTAAAAAAAACTTGCTAACTTAATAACTAAAAATAACCAATTAATTATGCATCTTTATCTAATAATGTAACAACCATTGACTCTAATGGTCAATTTAAGACCTCTTTAATCAGTTCTTTCACTTGTGTTTCGTAGTTTAGTTTAAATTAAACGTTTGTACTGAAGGACACTCTTTAGTCCGTTGAATTATTACTAAATAAATAAAAGTAAATAAATAACGGTAAAAGATTCCAAGCCCACACTCGAGACGACTGAAGCGCGCGCAAAGTGAGAAAGCTCGAAGCGACAAGTGTTTTGCGGGCGCGAAAGCGCGTACGTGCGGCCGCATACATATACGAGGAACGAAGAAGTAACAAAGTCCGCCTCGCTCGGTCGCGCGCGTATGTGTCGACACGCGCCCCGACGCCCCCTACCCAGGGTATATATCCGCGAAAACCGAGGGAGCGCGAGGCACCCATCCCTTGGCGGGGTAACAATGCGAGAAATGCTCGAGCGGAAGAATTGCGAGCGGTGATACATCCCCGGCACGCGTCGCCTCGAATGCGCGCGCGGTTCAGTTGGAATCGTTTCTTTTGTAAAAGGACATTCACTTGCCCCTCCGTCTGATCATTTCGCATTAACGCCGGCTGTTTGCTCAGTGACGATAGGCTCTCTGCGTGGGGTTATTTTTATTGCGTTTGGCATTCGTCGGAACAGCTGGTGCTTTTTGCTTTGATAAAGTTTTATTTCTTATTCAATTTTCTTAAATGATTAGGAAGGTTGATGTATTAAAAAAGACTCCTCTGTGTAAAGAAATTTAGTCTGGCGATAGTCTGTCCATGAAAATCTGTCAATAGTCTGGCTATCGAGACTATCCGGTACCTTATATCAGTAAAGTGTAGCAAAAAGTACTTATAGAATTTTCATTTACTAGACTTCTGGCCACATTTTAAAGCAGACATTTCTTAAAATTTTTTAAGCCTGGCTTAAAAACTCCAGCTCTAGACTTATTGCCGAATTTTTAAACAGACGTTTTATTAATTTTTTAAACGTTTTTAATATTTCGACATAAGAACTTTTTTAAATATTAAAGTTTATCAATCTCTAGATTAAAATATAAGCATAATACTCACGATGATCTATGCAGAAATTTATAAAAATATTTTTATTGAAAAAAAAAATGAATAATAAATTACTTGGTGAATAATAAATAAAGGGTATGAACGTGCAATGTCAAAATAAAAGCATAGAATTTAATTGAATAAACTTTGATACCACAAAAGCCTCCAAACGGTAACTACATTCCACCGGGGGTGGAGAGGGATGCGAAGAGGCGCTCGCGGGGTGGGCGCTCAGCCCCCCTATCCTATATTCGTGAGCGCGAGACCCGACGACGTCTTGGCGGGCTCCTTTGCGCGGGCATTAAGAGCTTCTGGATTTATTTATAACTACATTTACGCGCGTGTCCTGCTCCACTCCTCTCCCAACCCTTCTGCCAGTTATTGCGTTTACGGCTCCAAGGAGAGACGGGGGATAGAATTTTCCGCCGGCGTGAACTTAGCTCATCGCGCGCCCTCGTTGAGCTTTGAATTATTTCGGCTTTGTTGCTCATTGAAAATTGCCGGTGGAGTATAAATTCTGTACTTTTTCCGCCTTGACGCGAGATAAGCGCGTTATTAGTTTCTTGATCCTGTTTTCTTTTATACCCCCACCGAGGTCCTTGCAATTTCTTTTAAGCTAATTTTTTTTATTTCTCTTTTGTTTCAGGTGCGTACTTAATTCACTGAGTCTCAAAAAAAATTATCATTCTTTCGGCAAGTAAGTGATCTTTATTTTGGAATTTAGGTGAATTCGAAGAAATTGAGGGTAAATAACGTTTAATTTAATATTCATATTTCAAAAAGTGATTCTTAATCGGAAAATATTGCCGGTTCTTATATGAAAAAAGAAAAGTGTGATAAGCTTTTTAAAAAACGTGAAAGTAAATAATTTCCGGATAACGTTGGGCGCAAGAACGTGTGTCAGTAAAACAAATACATTTTTCACGGCGTTTTTCCGAATAAGATAGCGTTTTAATAGGGAATATTTTTTTCGCAACGTTATAATTTATGAGTTCGTTTTCACAAACACCGGCGACATAAATATCTTGATTTAAAATATACTACTGGTGTTCTTTTGATAGAAAACTATGATTTTACGTGTTTTGTTCTTATAAAAAAAAAAAAAACTCGATGTCACCTGTGCAGATGCAATAGTCGCTCGTGAAATTGGCAGAGGCGCCAGTAGTGCGCTCGGGATAATCGGTAAAGCTATCGTTGTTTAACGTGCAAAATTGGAGAGGAGAACTCGCGGGCTTGCGCGAGCGCGCCTGCGTCTTAGACAATGAAGTGCAATCCTTTGGAGAGTAGTCGAGGTAATCCTCGACCTCGGTGTAGCGTATCGACATTAATTCCCGTTGGCCCGGGCTCTTAACCGGAACAGACGCACCCTATAATAGGCAAGTTGGAATCCAATCTGCAAGTTTGCAAATTCAATTCGGCCGTCTTACGGCTTTATGAGAGAGCGGCGGACGATAGGGTGGGAAGGGGGTGGCGAGAGACCGCGGCGTTCGCCTTTACGTTACTCTTCGCTTCTTGCTAGTTTCGCAATCGTGCCTTCTGATACTTGTTTCATTTTGCTCTCTCCCGTGACTTTATTGCCGCTGACACTCGCGACCGGTCCATTTTCTCCTTTACTCAATGCAAAGTTCCTTCGCTTATTTATTTACTTCGTTCTAGGCTTCGGGAAACAGTTTACGTGATAATCTTAGAGGTGTGCTATAAAAAGAATAATGAAAAAAAGTGTGAAGCTTTAGTACACTCGCAACAATTTCGAATGAGCGCTGCTTGATCGGGCAATATAATAATAATTGACATAGCTGGGTAAAGCGAGGCGCGCCGTTTGCCGAGGAAGCCGCTACTCGACTTTAGCCCGAACTTTGTTGCCGGCGAACGTTTGTGATTACTTCCCTTTCGAATTTCCCGAAGTAAGGATGGGAGCGAGGGAGGAGGGCTGAGGCGAAATGCCGTCGCCGCAGTGGCAGCAGCCTCGGCTCTCCAAGTACGTGCACTTGCAAACTTGCCGCGCCAGACCGAGAATTCGCCCGATCCCCCGGGCTAAAGTTTCCCGCGATGCTAAATGCAAGTCTCGGCTTGTTTACTTTGCGTGCGCTAGAAAATTGATTTAGCTTTTGACAAAAAATATCGATTCGCAGGCTTAAAGGCTGATAGCCACCGCTATATATAAGAGCGAACTATTCCACAGAGCTTTTGTTTTGCAACAATTGAATCGTTTTATTTTTTACTACTTTTAATTAAAATATTAGTTTTTCTTTTCATACACGGAGAGAAAAGTTCTAGTCAAAATTACTATACTGTTTTGTGATGCAGGGACAGCCTTGGCAAATAAAGAATATTACTATAGTTTTCAGTAAAATGTTTATGAGTGTCTGTTTCTACGTTACAAAACAGTATAGTAATTTTTACAAGAAAGTTTCTCTCCATATACGTTCTTATAACATTCTTAATAGTTTCCTTTCTCAACTATCATTATTACAGTATTTAAAATACGAGTGATTGTGATTCTTCTTGTACCTTTCGATAACTTAAAAATCTTAAGATACTCATTTTTCGCGATCAATATATTTAAAAAAAGTTGTGCAGATTTCAATATAATTAAAAAAAGAAAATAAATTAATCACTGTTAAAAAAGCAAGTGCCCGGACATTGATTGTTCAACAAAACAGCGGAATAAAAGCAATGGGACGGCAAAGGAGGAGCTGTCGCACGGCTTATTAAAAGCGAAAAGTACATCGGTGTGCACATACGTAAACGCGACGGAGGTACGAATGAAAGGCAAACAAGAGCGCCCGGCCCCGAAGAAGTCCGAGCAAGACGAATGCCTTTTGAAGTGCAGCCGCGCGGTGTTGGCCCTTTTTTTCCGCGCGCCTTCTGCATCCCCCCGCGCGGCCTTTAAAGTCGTCATTCGTGCAGCCGCGGGACTGTGCGTGTAATGCATTTTATTTATTCACAAAGACAAATACTCATTTACCGTCTGGCGGCTTTTCCACTGCGGCCGCTTCTTTTTGCCTTTCAGTTGCGCGCGGCCCCGCTTTAAAGCGAGGAACGCGCGAAGAGGAAAAAAAAGGGAGCCGCCGCGAAATGAGCACGAGCCCAATGATGCGTCAAGGGACTAAACTCGCTTTCTACGGCTGACTAATTTCAGCAGCGGCTCTGTCTTTGTCATTTTCGTTTTACGAAATTCATACTTCAATCGAAACTTTTTCAAGCTCCTATAAGCGTCAGGCAAGTCAGAATTGCGCACATTCGTTTATTTAATTAATCCCTCGTGGGATTCTTCATTAGCTATCGCACAGCATTCGATTATTAATCCTTTACATAATATAAAAAATAAAAATTAACCTTTTCACGGGTCTAATTAAAAATGTCCAAAAATCCGCACATGTTGATACATCTGTATTATAATGTCTACATGCAGTAATCAATTGGATTACAACAGTGTATTAGTTATATTTTCTAAGTTCACATTTTCGACACCATTTTTGGCATACAATCGTTTTTCCAGATCCACCGTGAGAGGGTTAATTAGAAAAAAAAATAGAAAAAAATTTTCGGGAATGAAGCCTATCATCGTCTAAAAATCAAACCACTCTTCTCTCTGTCAAAGAAACACTCCGGCACTGTCCACGGCAGATGTAATGCAAGAAGCCGTGGTTCACGCGTCTGTAGAAAGGGGGAAGCTTTTCCCGGACGGTCCGGGGCGAGCGTCTTCCGGCTCCCAAACTCCGGGGCGTAATGCCGCAATCCCTTTGATGGGGTTTCTGAAAATGGAGCCGCGGAAATACGGCGATAGTAGCCGGCCGCTTTGTAAAGAGCCGACGCATTTTTAATTTTCCAGGATTAGCGGGGACGGCGCCGCGAAGGTTTATGCGCGACGTTTCTTCTTCAAAGTCTATTTGCTCTTTTACTCCTTTGCCCCTGTGCCCTCGGCGAGGCTTCTATATTAAGGTCTCAGTGGCGTTGACGACTGTTCTACGCACTTTTCTTGGCTTTTCAACGGATTTTTAGCAAATCTTGTTCATTGTGTATTCATGGAATTAATTCGATGGGGTGAAAGATTTTAAATGGAAAATTGTTGAGGTAATTATTGCGAGTACTTTATTGAACGAAGTTAAGGATTTTAGTGAGATAGAATTTCATGAGAGAACGTACTGTATCTTTATGGCTTGCGGTTCTACTCAATCAGAAGTCATAATTCATTTACGCGAATCTAATGAAGTCATGATGAAAGCTCCTGCCGTTGAGGGCCACCGAGTAGACGGAAGCTTTCGCGTTTAATCAGATATGTCACTTATTTGATCTTTAAAAAACCTGATTTAACATTTACACAGTACACAATTTTATTTTATTTTTTACAACAAAACTGCGATAAATATTTTTTTATTAAATTTTCTTTTAACTTCTAAATGGTTCGGGAAAGTATGAAGCCTTTCAGTTCAAAGAAGCTTTATTTAATTACCAAAGTCGCTATAAAAAAGATAAATTGAAGATAAGGTAAACCGGGACAAGATGCTCGTTTGTTTTTAAACATATTTCTCTGCTGTTCAGTCTAAATATGTATAACGAGCTTTTGATTATATTGAAATGATGGGGTTTGATCTATAATTTTCTATATCTTTAATTGTCAATCCACAGTACAATTATTGATCAATCCATGAAATTTTATAGCTAGTGACATCAAGTTTACATTGGTGTAGTGCAAAAAGGAAAGCTGCTAAATTTTTTTAATTATATCTTTTTTCTAAAATTCTTCATATCGGAAAGATACCAGTTTTGAATGTCCTGTAAAAAACATAATTTTCCAAGAAGTAAATCCAATAAAGAAGTAATGTTTATTGTGTATGTTGTACGTAATCGTACACAAATTAAAGAAGTCTAGTAAAACTTATCTATTCCATAATTAGTGTACTTTTTATTCTAATTTTTTCTTTAATCTGTGGCGACGTCGCCCGGTTTACCTTACGCTAAACGTTTATTTCTGCACTAATTTTTTTTCTGCGAACAGTCGAATCGCACAGGTGCACCAGGTAAAAAAAGCGTTGCAGGTACCGTAGAATCGATCGGGAATTTTTTGATTGCTCCGCTCCCATCTTGCGCGCCTCTCTTTGTGTCTCCGCCAGCCATCATTCCGCTCCTCTCGTCGATGGTGCTCGTAAAATTGGATATAGCCGTCGAATTACCGCGGCCGCTTGGCTCCGGATACGTATACATAAGCGCGCGTCCAGGCGGGAGGGAAAGGGAGAGAGGCGGGAGCTTTCGTTTACCCGCACTCGCGCGATATAATATAACCATAGGCGGCCAATGCGCCCGCGCACCGCATATATCGCGCTCGCGTATATAAATATGGACGTACATGTCCACTGCTCTCCGTCCCTCTCTCCGCTGATCGAGCGGCGGCGATCCGCACCTACACGCCGGCACAATGAGAGCGGGACACAGTTATGTACGAGTGGCGCTCGCGGGCCTCGGCTCGCTTTGTGAAGCGAAACTATAACTGAATTTCCCTTGTCATTTTATGCATCAGACTCGCCATAGAGTAACCGAATTCGATGGCTGATGCAATTATACATCTTTGCCTCGGTCGCCGAGTGCGCGCGACCCGCTCTGGTTCGCGTTCTCTCTCTCTCTCACTCTACGAGCGATATGGGAGTAATGTATAGGCGCGCGTTGGTTCGGTTCCGTTCCGCGCGTTCGTCTCTTCGCTGCTCAATTATTTTTGCCACTCTAGGCTCTATATCTAGGCTCTATCGGGCCGCCTGTTAATTCGATGCCCCGGGAGTGTATGGGATCCCGCGCCGCTCCGCAATTTCCATGGCGAACTATCGCTCGGTGTCTTTCTTCCTCTCGCTCGTTTTTTTTTTTGTTCACTACCCCGACTATGCGTAATTGCTCCCCTGGGTTCCATTTTAGCTATTGATCTCGCGCCTCGATTTGACGTGCCAGAGGTATTAACAAGCCGACTATTCCGATAAGACTTCGAATTTTTATACACCGAGAGAAATGTTTTTAAAAAATTACTGTTGTTCCAGTAAAAATTACGACCTAGTCTGGCAGCGGAGCCACAGGCTGCATTTAGTGAACAAAATATCATTGTGTATTATAAACTTTACTAGAGTTCTAGTAAATGTTATAGAATTCAAAATGATAATTTTTCAGCTAAATGCAGTCTGTGGCTCTGCTCCCAGACTAGATACACGGAGAGAAAAGTTCTAGTAAATATTGCTATACTGTTTTGTAACGTAGGGACAGACTCGCCAAATAAAAAATTTTACTAGAAATTATAGTAAAATTTGCTAGATTTATAGTAATTATAGTAATTTTGCTGAACTTATAATAAATTTTATTATACTTTTTAATAAAAATTTTTGATACGTTGAATCTGTCCCTGCATTACATAACAGTATAGTAATTTTTACTAAAACTTTCTCTCCGTGTAGTAAATTTTCCAAAACCTTTTTTCCAATAAACTAACGTATATATTCTTTTGTCTGAATAAACTTTTTTTAAAGGAGGTTTCAATTGTTTGTAAAATCGACAATGAAATGCATTTTTTTTTAATACATTTGCAACGAACATCAACATTTTCCGGTGTAATTGAAATTTAGAGGTAACCCAAAACAAGCAACCCTTCGTCCTCACAGCGAAAACGATTAATTTGATAGCAGCATCCTCTCATGCAGAGTAAACGAGCATCCCGCGTTCTGTAAAACAAAAACCAACAAAAGGAAAAATAAACAGCGTCGTTTTTTTTTTAACACAGCGAGTAGCGCCGTCGAATGAAATTACTCGTCTCGTCGCGCGACCCACCGAATCCCTTATAATCGCTCGCTTCTGTCTCTCTCGCACTCTACAGACCCTCACGCGTCTTCGCCCCGGCAAGGAGCTTTCGAACCTGGCGTCAACCCTTCCCCGGGGCTTTTTGCACTCATCGGAGCGCGCTTATTGTTTTAACGAGCAAAAACGGCTTTCGCCGTCCGCACGACACGTAAGGCGACCGACTGATATTAATACTCAGCCTCAGCGGAGTAAAGAGAGAAGCTCAGGTGCCCGAGCGTGAAGTGCCCGCGACGATTCTCCCGTGTATATTATACACACTGTTATTATGTGGGAGCGACCCTTTTCGAGAAGCCCGGAGGTGACGATTCCCTTTTTCTTCCGGCGTTGCGTCTATACACACCCTACCGCTTGCTTTGGAACTCGCGTTTAATCTGTTAATTCTGGGATCTTGTTATTACGTTTGTAAGTGAATACTGAAATTTCGTTCGGAAGTAATTGATACCTTGATGTTTGTTTGGCTGTTTTAATCACTTAAATAACGTCTAGGATAAAAGTAGAAAAAAAAATCGAGAAAATCATTTTGAACATGGCTACTTTTCGATACACTGAGAAAAAAGCGCTGAACAAATTGCTATTTGAGAAATGCGACCACAGACCGGACTCTTAGATAAAAATTACCATACTTTACAGTAAAATTTATTTACGATTCTTTTCACTGCTGTCTAGGAAAATTTACTGCATTTTTATTTTTAACGGAGTCCAATATGTGGTGGCGTTCTTCCCATGTAAATAGTATTTTTTATAATATTTTTCTCAGTGTACAATTATTAAATTCGATATTGAAAAAACAATTTAGCGATGGTTACGTATATACAGGCTGTCGTAAAAAAAAGTTGACCTTCCACAAACGGTTCACCCTTTCGGACGAGCCGAAACGACGATTTCCTCGCGAAATCGAGCTCGGCGTATAATGAATTTCATGATTAGGCGATTTCTTCCGTAGCGACTGCTCGACTTTTCGAATTGATAGTCTTTTTTGTGAGTCGGACTGCCGAAAGGGGTGCAGAGCCCGTGACTTTCGTTTGTTGGAGTTGAGTACATCTTTCATTTGGAAGGGTTGCATCGTCAACTTTTTTTGTTTACCCATGAATAAACGGATCAAGGAGTCGGAATCTTTTCGCTTTCTCTTGCAATGACAATTGAAAAATTTACAACGATCTATATGTATATAAATGTCGTTAAATTTTTTAAATAATTAAAATTTTTAAATAAAATTAACATACAGTTCGCATATTCATTTCAATTCTTAATTGATTTTAGAAAGGAATCTTATAAAAGCCAATATTCTCAGTCCTCGAAAAAGACGAAACGATCAACCTCGACGAATGCCGACGTCGACTCGCTCCCTTCTGGATCGGCGGCATCTTCTCGTCGAGATGCTCCGCGTGCTTGATAAAAAGTATTTCCCGACTAATATTTCCGCTTTTTTAACCGCCCTCCCATCTACCATCCTTCTTTTTTTTTTTTGCTTCAAACTATAAAGGGCGAATCGGCTTGTGGGGGTGAAAAGAAGGGACGACGCGGAAGGCGGGGAACGGCGGTACTGATTTCATTAAGCCTCGGTGTTATGCGATTAATTAAGTCGCGAGCAAGCAAGCGCCAACGCTGGAGCTGGAAAAATATAGAGTGGCTGCGGAGGGAAGGGAAAGAGAGAGAAAGAGGGAGAAAGAATCGCTCTCTTTCCTCGCCTCTTCGGCAGAGAGCGAAAAAAAATTAACTAGGGACATTCCGCGAGGCCTCTGGATTCTCGAAACGTAGTGGCTTACTTGGGGAAGAGAAAGAGAGAAAGCAACGACGCCCGTGAAAAATGCGCTGGAGGGCGCCCCGAGCTTTTAGCCAGTCCGACCAGGAGGGTCGTGTACGAGAGGTCCGCGCGATTTTTCGGATTCCGCTCTTAATTAACACCCACCGCGTGCGTTACGAGCAATTAGTATTTGACGCCTTCTCACTGCGATAAAGCTGAGGCGTGCCGTATTTTGTCACCATTCATTCAAGTATTATTCCTTCGTAATAATTTTCTGACCGTAAACTCAAAAATTCGTTAAATTTTTTTAAAAATCTAAAGTAGTCAGTAGAAACTTATTTCTAATCAAATGTAACTAGATAAGATAGGTGATAGGGAATCGATCGCAATAAGTACTCATGGGTAAAAAAAAGTTTTTACGGATTCCGCTGTTAATTAACGCCCGCCACGTGTGTTACGAGCAATTAATATTTGACGTCTTCTCGATACGATAAAAATGAGGCGTACCGTATTTTGTTACCATTACTTCACGTACTATTCCTTCGTGATTATTTTCTTATCACATACTTAAAAATTTTTTAAAAAATTTTAAAATACTATTAAAATCCAAATCCAAAGAAGTCCATATAGAAACACATTTCTAATCAAGTGTAACTATATAGATAAGATAGGTGCTAGAAAATCGATCGTAATAAGTGCTCGTGGGTAAAAAAAAAGTTTTCGATAAGGAAAGAAAAGGAAGAGAGAATGATGAAGCGATATTGCCGCGGGAGCTCGATTGATTTGACGTCGGGCAAAAGGGCCGCGCATATAGTTTGCAGCTGCGAGCTCGTCTCCTTTTTTATTTCCTCAATCGATGCCTACTCGAATTTTAGACGCGTGCCACAATCGACCCGTTGTCGCCTTTAAAAATCCAGCAACTACGGCCTGTCACTTACAACAACACTTATTTTGTTTTCCGTTCGAACTGCCCCGTGTTTTACCGCTTCCATCAACGTCGCTCTAATTGACGTCGAATCGCCAAACAAACTCCGCGACTTAAAAAAATCAACCTCCGTTTAGTCCGCATCAATTATTTGCGCAAATGTACGTGGCAGCCTGTCTACACCCTTCGAATTAAGAAAAGAAAGCCTAATATCTGGAAGCTCCGCGAGAAGGAGGTAAGCATGAATAATAAAAGCAGATTCTAAAAGCAGTCGCGACGACGCTCGTAATCGTCCGACAAAAACTCGGCACTTACCCGCGATGCTCTACGCAGGCTTGTATGTGCTGTACGCGCGCGGGGTGCGGGCCTCTCTTTCTCTACGGCAGGCATAAACACTTGAAATGAGCCGGGGTCGGGCGTGTCGTGGCTCGTGTCAATTGGCGGCTTCCATTTGCCGGAGCGACGCGGCATCTGCGACCCCGAAAAAGCCCCGGTACCCCGATAAAAATTACGCCGGCTGAGGAGACGCGCCCGGCAGCTGCTTCTCTCTCGCCAACATCTACTTATGTGCCCGAGGCGCCACGCCTCGCCGTGAACGACGTGCGCGTGGCTGGTGTGAGTCGTAGGGAAGGAGTTGCGCATCTACACGCTGCTACTTTGGGGTCTGCACGCGATAAGGGATGTATAAAGTCGAAGCCTAATCCCGGACGACTGTGAATTTCTGGGGAGGTCGGCTGTCTGCATTATGAATTCGATGAGTCTCGGAGATGTTATAGCGTTAAGCTCTATATGCCTTCTCTTCCAGCAGTGAAAAGCTCGAAGTGTATTCAATTCTGACAAAATAAGTTTCGTCGATTTTTTAGTTCTCGTTAAAATCGAAATAATAAACATATTTTTCTAATAAAATTTATTTCTGTAGAGTCCTCGGGAGATACGGATTTATTATTTACTGTATATCTGATGTTTTTTTTTAATTTTTTTAGATTTTAGATTCCACATTTCACTTATTGAAAAAGTAATTTTTTTAACTTATTCAGTGCTATATTTTAATAATTATTTTAATAATACTTTTGATATTTTAGTACTATTGTAACTTATATATAATAATTGACTATTCACTTGTTCTACGTGGAAGACTTTGATATAGACAATAAGTGAATTTTCACATATTTTACTTTAGAAAGTAACTATTTTATTCTTTCAATAGATTAAAGATAGTTATCAATAAAATAAATTGAAGATACAATAAACTAATAATTTATATCATTAAAATTTATAAAATAACGAAATATAAGAAAATATACGCTTAGCGGCGATTAAAAATAAGTACGGACTTATTTGGCCGAACTTATTAAAAAGGCACGGGCAGTGTATTAAGTTCGAAGCGATATAAAAGGCATGTATATAAGAATGAAATCGATAAGGTATTTGTACTTAAATCAACCTGCAGCGAAAGCTGAGGATTAAGAACTTAAAACGGATAGAGTGTTTCATTTCACGTGTTTAATCCTCGCGCACACGTCGAAAATTCTCCAGTACGCTAAGCCGTGGAAAAGTTGAAATCGATTGATTAGTTTAAATATTGTTATCATCTCGATAAGCCCAGGGTAAACTTTGTGCACCCCGCGAAACTCCGTATCGCAGGCCGGACTTCGGTAACGTTATTAATTTAGACTTTTATTACAGGCGCTTGCTTCTTTTTAATTACAAAATGAAATAGGGAAATTGAGCGCCTAATACGATAGTAATTATAAGCGACTCGAGAGGTTCAATTAGATTATATTTTTAGATTAACACTAGTAATTTTATGTGCTCGAGTAATACATCATATTAGTTGCGTAATTGACGTGCAGTTATTTAGGAGATGGCAACCAAATTTACTCGACCTTATGTAACAAATTTTAATAGTTTATGCATTTTTTTTCAACTAATTTTATAATACATGCTTTACGTATCGCGAAACGTATTTAACATTTTTTTTTCAGCAATTTTCACATTTTTATAAATATCCTTTTTAAAGTCGACTTGTACTATAGAAAATATAGTTCACTAATTATTCCAACGATGTTATTAAAAAAAAAACAGTGAATATTAGTTTGTAGTGACAGCATCGGAAAACATACGCAGGAAGTGTAACGGGCAGCGGCTAAACAGGATGTTCAGCCGCTTAACTTTCTGAGTCACTCTTATTGACACTGACTTAACTCAAAATCCATGAACTCCCACATAAAAGCTTTACGTCAAACCATTCCATTCATCTACTTTATCTTCGTCCATCCAATATCAAACCAATAAAATTTGGATAACGACTATATATTAAAGAGTAAATAACTTAAAAAAACCATTAAAATTAACTTAAAATAAAACAATCAGAGCCAATCAATTAACTTAACCAATGACTTACTCGAAATCCATGAACTCCCACATAAAAGCTTTACGCCAAACCATTCCATTCACCCACTTTATCTTCGTCCATCTAATATCAAATCAATAAAATTTGGATAACGACTATATATTAAAGAGTAAATAACTTAAAAAAAAACATTAAGATTAACTTAAAATAAAACATTCAGAGCCAATCAATTAAGTATTTGATTACGACTCGTGTACGGCGAAATGAGACTTAATAAATTTTCCGGAAATGTGAAAAAAAAGCAGTTGCGCTGTTTTGCCCGAAAGAAATCCACTTGGCATCTAAAAGAGTGCGTGTCGAGTGTCCGTAGAGCCGTGACTCCTCCGGCGCGTGTCTGCCGGCCTCTCAGCGGGAAGTGACACTTTGCATGCGCGCCCTCGCACCTGCTGCGTGCACGCTCACCTCCGCGGCGAGAAAAGGCGGCGCGCGATAAGCGCACGCGGCGAGCCGCACACTCGCACGACAAATTGGACTTTATTCTTTCCGTCGCGCTTTTTCCCGCTCGCTCGCGCACAAATTCGCTACGTTACGAGCGAAAGAAAAGGAAAAAAACCACTCGAATTTCCCGGTGAAACGTCGAATTTTCTACAACTACCTGCCCCCATCTTCCGCTTTTTCGAGACAAGTACATAGCGCGCGCGTCGGACGTTTTTTTTTATTTTTCCCTCGGCGTTTCTTCCGGCGAGAGCCTCATAATTTGCGCGCTCTTGAAAATATTGCCGAGGCTGCGAGAGCGCGGAATCGTATTTCAAATGTGAATCATGCAGCTTGTAATTTCAGCTGAATGGTAATTTTCGCCCGGGACGCTTAGGAAAGCGACTGCGTGCGCGCGCGCGGGTGAGTTCCCCCCTCAAGGGGGGTGGGGATTGATCGACGAGCGCAAATAAAAACGTCGCGCGTTGTTTTTTCTACGACGCTTTTGGAGCCGCAGTGCGCGATGGTCGAGTGGCGAAAGTAACGGTTAGCCGATACTCGGTAATTAGTGAATATTTAGGTTTTTTCCACTTTTAACGCTTGTAAAACGCTCGCGATGATAGTCTGCTGCTTATGCGGTTCAATATTTATTTTTTTTCCATTGACTTTTCAGTCTGTATATATTTTCTTCAAAATATACTTTAAATTTAAATTTTCATGTACAAACGAGAATTTAATGAATGAATAATTTTCCCGTAACTATTAATTTTGCATTACATGTTCTTTCTCAAGAGTGATGTATTATTAACTAATTAAACAATTTCTTCAATTAAAAATATTACCTTTTATAAATCACCTTATATCGAGGATAGTGCAACCCAGTTTATAAAAAGAAAAAAGGCAACGCAGAATGCGCTTAAAAAATTTCATTTGTCAGCAAAGAACGCGCTTAAGAAGGCTTTGCCCGATCGGAAATTCCGTCAGCCATGTCGAAGGAGCGCGTTTCTGAAATTATATATATATATGTATATACACGCCGTAATCCGCGCGCGCTGCAATCAGCCACATCGGGGGAGGCCGCTTCATTCCCATTATTATTTCCGATGGAATTACACATTGTGCGAATGCGATGCAATTTGTTGACGCGCGGCCGGGGCCTGTCGAGCTGTCAAGCCGCCGGAGAAATGACGCGCCCGGATCGGAGCGCCAGCCGGAAAATAATAATCGCGCGCTCCCCGCAGCACCGAGGAAGAATCGGCCGCGAGGACTGTAATTGCTCAAACCTCGCGTCCTTCGTTCGATCGCTCGCCTAAAAATCGCGCGAGGCTTTGTTTGCCTTTATCGAATTTCAATATGGCTCGCTGGATTTGTGTCCAGTACCCGTGCAATTTGTCGAGCAAATGCAATAGTAAGAGTGTTTTTATTTTTTTATCGCTCATTTTTAAAATATTCTTTAAACATTCTTATTTACAATGAGAATGCAGTATATAGTTACGTATATCTTAAGTTTGCTGGATCGAAATAGAATGAAAATTGACTATTGGAGTAAAATTTTCACTCTAATTTTATAATGAATTTATTAAGTTTTTTTGTATACCAGCCTTTGAACTGCGTTTACCTCCATAGGAATGACTAAATACGTCATTATTTTTCTGTTTAAATTAATAAATAAATTTAACTATTCATTGATAGAGCGAAATAGATTAGCTCTTTATATAGCGAAAAATAGGGACATAATTTCTAATATTCTACTCTATACCTTATAAAGAGAAATTAAATCACTCTAATTGATGCAGAGTCTATTAAGTCACATCTAAAAGTGAAAATAGATTCGAAGCATTTTTAGCGTCTAAGCTTTAAAGGAAAGTCGGCGCTAAAAAAAAAATTATTTAAATTTCTCTAAATAAAATAGAATTTCTCAAAGGGAACAAAAGCCTGCACTTATCCATGAGCGGAGCCAGAGCAACGCGTCCGCAGTGCCTAATTAACAGCGAAAACTCTCGGGCAAATCCAGTCCCGGTCTCCCGTGTCCACTCGCTTTGTGTCTTACGTGCGCAGCCAGGCGCGGCGCCACAATTTTCTTAGGTTTTAATTACAGCCCCACCGCAGCTTGGTGTGCGAGGCGCGAAAACAAGTCCGCGTGGCGATGAATCTCGGGTTTAACGAGCGCGCCCGTGGGGCCGATTAATTGAAAGGATCCGCGACGGATATGCTCCGCTAATCATAGGACCGCCCCTCTTGCCGGGCATCCGACTCCTTTCTCGGGCCGCGCGTAAGCCGATTCCTCGGTCTCGCTCTTGCGCGGCGCGCGTCCAAGGGGCAGCCTGCGCAATTACTCGCGAGCTCAAGTGCGACGATTACGAGCGGCTTCGCTGGCTACTGCTCGCCGGTGCGCGTGGCTGAAATTTCGGGGTCGCGACTCTAATTCCGGGCTCTCTTTCTTTCAGGAGCCGCAATTTTCTTCTACTATTGTAGTCGAGGGCCCGCTCTGACGTGTGATTTCGTGCGGCTCGCAGGCCGTTCGGTCACTCCGGGCTCCCTTTCAAAACGAACGACTCATTATTTGCCGGGTAATTTCTGTGACTGGCTCGTGGGCTGGATGCCTATTTCTTAGTGTGATTGAAAGGCCTTCCGAGGTATCTATTATGTCGTTTCGAACTTAAGTTATTTATTAAATCTAACTACTCGGAATTTAGAGGAATTTTTAGGAGAGGAATTGACTTTTAGCACGTAACTATTTTCCGTTTTTTCGCAATTTTACAAACATATATTTTATAAAGTCTTATTGAATCATTTTAGTTTGTTTTATTTTTAGTTTTAAGTTTACTTTATACCAGTCTTATGCGTATAGTAATACAGGTAACATCTATGGGATTTACTATGTAAATTATTCGGTTCAATAAATTTATTTATTTTATTTATTTGTTTAAATCAATAAATAAAATATACAATAAATTGCACATAAAAATACACCCAGCAGACGAAGTTTTACTCCTGTTCGCTGGACTGACTTGATATAAACTATAAAAAAACTTACTTACTAATTTAAACATAAAATTACTCTTCTTGAAATGTATGCGCATTCCGCCTTAATTCCTAGTAACTATAACTTAAGTCTAACTAGGTTAATTCATGTGTGTAAATTTGCATATTTTATCTGCATTTCTTCACTTCCAGTATCTAATCTAGATTTACTTATTATTATTACTATTTAAAAATATATTCTTGTTCTAAAAGAACAGGATGTAAGTTTTATTACTAAAGGTGTGCTCAAAAAAAAATTTCAAGTAATTTTTATGAGTACCCGCACAAGCAATCCCCAAACAAGGCAAATTGATTGAGCCATCCGGCGAGAGAACGGCAACCGCATTTCCCTCGTTCCTCTTTTTTGCGACCCAAGGTAAAACAATTCCGAGGGCAGAAGGATTCAAGCACACATCCGCAAGTTGCAGGGTCGCGCTTTAATCCGGATTTACGGCTTCGCGGACGGAATAACCGGGGATGCGCCGCCGCTTGTGCGAAGGAAATAATTTTTACAGGCAAATACCGCGCGCGACTCGCGGACCCGAGGCATTTAATACGCGTTCGATCGTCGGAAATTCGAGTGTCCCACACGACCCCCACGCGATCGCCATAAAAGAGCTTTTTATTTGCGTACGCGAAAAGATGCGGGGACCCTTCAAATTGACAGCGAGTAAGGTTTTAATGTCTTCGCTGCGCCCGACCGGAAAAATAGTAACGATCTTCGCTGTAAATCAAGCGTCTGCAGTTATTATTATTATTTTTTTTAAATTGTTCGAGATGTAGACGTTTAAATTTCGCGCTCTAAATCTCATTAAAGCCCGCGCATTTCATGCCGAGATATAAAAAAAAGAAAAAGAATCTATTTCACGAAAACTCGTGCCGGGACGAGATAACGCCGAGTTGCATGTCGCGCAAAATTCAACAAAACGAATAATTTTTTTTTTTACTTTCACCGAGTGCTTGCGGCGCACGCACTCGAAATAAAGTCGCGTCGTGTCGTAAACCAAAAATTCGCGGGAGGGGGTTATTAAACGAACAAAAGGGGGAAAGGGAATGGTGAATTCAAGGCGGCGGCGCGCGCGAGATGTTAGGAGTTTAAAGGCGGCCGCGTTTGTTGCGATCAGATTAAGGGTCCCGATGTGTGGCAGCCGCAGGTATTTGCATAAGTCAGTTTGTTGTCAGTCAGACTGCGTGGCAACTGCGCGTGACCCTTCCTCCCGGTGCTTTTCTACTTTTTGCACGCCCATGAACGGTGCCCCTCCATCTCCCTCTTTCGTCCGATTTCGCTATCTGCCCGACGCGATCAACATGAACTTTACCTTTATCTGCCGCTGATTCGTATACACGTATGCGCGCGTGAAATAAAACTACGTTAATCACGCGCTCATTGCGCCCGCATGCTCTTTACGACTTATTCGCCGCTCGCTCGTCTTTTATAATGCTTTTTATTCTTACTTGATTGGTTGATTACGCCGCCACGTAATTTCTATTTAAGGAAAGAATGTATAATTTTTAATTTTTTTTTCATATTTTGGATAACAATACTTTTTAAAAAAATAATACTTTTAAATATTCGCAGACCGAAAAAAAATTTAACTCCTACTTTTTACACAATAGATTTAACTCTGATCTTGGAAGTTAATTTAAGTGTCCAAATTTTCAGTAGAATCTGCTTTACAGATTTGTCAAATCTATTTTTCTCTATAGAGTATTATAAGATCTCCAAATCTATTTTTCTGTAAAATAAGATCTGCTTTAAAAAATGCTAATTTTATACTGATATTGTAAAGCATTTTTATTTGTTACTTATTACTATTACGAATCAGTAAGAACTACTTTTTTCGGTGCATAATTAATCAGCGCATTATTTTTAAGAAAACAACTTGTTAAAAATTCTCTTGAAAATAATTCACAAAACGATAAATAAAGCTTTATTTAACTAAACGCTGCACATCCTTTACAAGCCAGTAGATCGACCGGCGGGGAGTCCGGGTAATTTCTTCGCTATAGAGTCGAGAGCGCACGGGCCATCGAGTTTCCTCGAGCGGAGTAGTCGAGCTCTCGAGCAGATTAATCATAATTTGGGGAGAGAGAGAGACAAAGTGGGAAGGGGGAGAGATCGTGCCGGTCGCAAAGGGCCAACGGGAAGGAGCGTACACGCGAGCCCTATTACCCGAGGGTCTGGACGAGCGCATCGCGAATTACGTAACGTCGGCAGAGAGATACGTCGCAGTCGCTCTCGGCTTATGTCGCTCTTCAACGATCGATCCGTCGCCTATTTTGTATCGCCTCGCATTCATTCGCAGATGCGGGGGCCACGCTCCGATGGCTCAGATGCGCACTGCAAACGTATCATGAGGAGCACGGGTAGTTTATTTAAGGGTCTATAAGAGATTAATGCAACGAGTTGCTAAAATATTCAGTGCCCTTAAAGCTTTTCTACTTTACTAGCAATATATCTATATATACACGGAGAGAGATGTCATAGTAAAAATTACTATATTCCGTAGGAACAATGGGACATACTCGACCTATGACGATTTTTACTATAAAACATACTAAAAATTCCTATGTACATAGCAATTTCTACTATATAAATAGCAATTTTTGCTATGTACATAGCAATTTTTAGTTTGTTTTATAGTAAATATCGTCATAGGTCGAGTGTGTCCCATTGTTCCTACGCAATATAGTAATTTTTACTACAACATTTCTCGCCGTGTAACGGACTTCGCGCGATCTCTACAATTTTTTAGGATAGATTAATGTTTTTTTAAAGAGATAATATTAATAACCGTCATAATCATAATGTAAATTTTGTGTATATTTAGAATCGAAAAATTCGCGTTCGCGCATTCTACTTTATCTTATCAACCAATCAGAATGACGCATTAAATTGCGCTGTTTAAATATCAACCTGTTCTCAAAGTATGTAAATAATATGTTATTCTTATTGCGCAATGTAAGCTAAATAAACTGTATAAGTTTGAAAGCTCAATAAAAAAAGCCCACCATATTTTAAGAGAAGATACCATCTCGCTTTTGCTTAATCTAATTTTAGCAATCGTAAGTTCGACTCGCTTCAGGTAATGTAGTATTAAAAAGATCGACTATTTTTTCTAATTCAGTTTTTTTTACGAAAAAAAATTGATTTATCGAAAGGAGGAAGACAATAAAGAAACTTGGCTTCTCTCACAGTTTCTCGCAAACGTCTGCGGCCTTCCCAGATCGAAAGGAAGCCGCGGTTGACGAGGAACGAGGGAAATGTTTGAACGTCCAAATGGACAACATGTGTAATGGTTGTCGGCGCGGCTGACCGATTGCGACGCTATCCACTGGAGAGGAGGAGGAGGAGGAGGGAGACAGATGTATATTTACTGAGCCATTCGCACGATTGCCCGACTGACAGGACTGCGGATTGTGTTTCTACTCCTCAGCTCGATAGATCTTCTTGACTCGCCTTTCGATATTTTCCACGATCGAGATTCGGTCTCATTCCTTGATATTTTATTTTATTATCTTTATAAAAAAATTCTCCTCTGAATCGAAAAGTCGAATGCATAATTGTTGTAGAAAATTATTTGAGTAGTAAGTAAAAAAAAATTAAATATATTCGACAAAAAAAAAAAAAAACAGATGCTACTTAAAATACCCACTTAAAAAAATGATGTACCAGTAGCACAAGTGTTTTACACTGAACCTCATAAAGATAATTGCACTAAATGCACGAAAACAGTATACATTATCATACATAAAAAAACGAAGTAAAACAGAAGACACTTAAAATCGAGTTATATCTTTATATCGAGGAAGCAAAAGTGCCCCTCGATGTCTATCGTTCGCAACGAGTGTAGATACATCCATACGCACGTACGACGGAAGATTTGCCGGGGAAAAGTCGCGTGATGGTTAACGAGCGTCGCCCCCCCCCCCCTCCTTCATTGCCCGTGCGACTCTCAAGGCAGGCCGCACTCCACGGAGTTTTACGCGCTATCGCGCGCGTCGCCCCAGCCCCCCGTTAAAAGGGCGCAAAATGAAGACGTCGGCGTAAGACCCCGAGATACGAGGCCAATAAGAAAAATCATAAACAGCCGGCGAGCCTTGATTAAGTTCCCGTCGAGCGCGCGACTACCGCCCGGCGCAACTTCCTCTCCCGCTCTCTCTTACCTTGGGATTTTTTTTTTCGACGACTCCATTTCGCGTAATAACTTTCGAGGGCTTAACGCCTTTATCGGCGCAAGTAATCGAGAAACTCCCTTTAGCCCCGGTGATGGGCACTGCCGAATGTCTGCCGAGTTTTTATTTCCTGTCTGCGATTTTCTACCAAGAAGTCACTCCTTTAATTTTGTCTCTTTTATTTTATCTTATTTTTTTTTTTAATTTCTTGCAAATTGAATGTTGCGTTTGTTTTTCGATCGGGTTGGATGTAAGCCTTTTAGCGAGAAAGTTTCGCGGTTATCTTTCGCGGATAATTAATTTTAATAACGGATGATTAATTATCTTCTGTTCTATATAATTGATTCCGGATAAAATGTTCTTATGCACACGAGCATCTAATCCGTTACATAACAATTTAATAGAATAATTAATTTAAAATGAATTCAGCCGGGTGAGAAAGTAAAAGTCGCCGTATATTAATAAATCCTCCGCGCTCGCCGAGCAGATGCAAGGTCTGTTTATCAAATGAAAGATTTGTAACTTGGAGAAAAAAAGTTATATTCTCACGCTTGCCGTTTGAAGTGGCGTACTTGGAAGACGAGTCTAAGAGAGTCTAGTTTGTACATGAGAAACGTATACATTACGAGGATCCTCCTGGCGTTTGCTTCTTAGAAGCTTGTACCCTGGTAAAGTAATATTACCGATCGTTGCAGTACAAAATAGAAGAAAATGTAAAAAAAGTATCAAGTAGTCGATTAGAAAACTATTATAAAATAGATAAGATGAGATGGAAATAAATGATTATTAGTTCCTTTCTTTTATTTTATATTTTATTCTACTTTAAATAAACAAGCACGAAGTACTTAACAAATTGAAAATAAATTAAAACAGTGGATTAAATATTGAAGCTGAATGGCAAGTTCATTGTGCACTCGAAAAGCGGCGACTCGTCCGGGCGCAGCATTGACAGAGCGCAAGGCCGCGGTAACGCGGAAACGGGAACATTTGCCCGGGATACACAGATGAGGTCGGGGATGCTCGCGTTGGCAGGACCGATCATCGAGATCGTCAAACAAGGCTCCGAGTTTTCCGTGACACGCGCGTCCGAGTAGTTGGCAAGCAAAACACGATGCACCAGCGCGATCGCGACATCGCCGCTGAAGCTCTCTCCTTCCCACTGAGATGTTCTAACTCGAGGGTATCTTTGCTTACTTAGCTAGCAAAATTTTTTCGCGATTGTACTTACTCGTAAAAATTTTCATATTTTTTTAAGTATTTATACGACGAAAATAAATCAAGTATAGTGCTTCGTTTTATCTTTATATTTTACGTACTTTAATGTCCATTGACTCTATTGGTCAGTTTAAAACCTGGTGGCGTTCTTTCACTTGTATTCTTTAGTTTAGTTTTTACAGTAAATAGTTTAAGCTTACTTTAAGTAAGTTTATTATTTCAAATACAGCGTTTATCTTGCAAAACTCCCATCTATAGCATTTACTTTTCCTTATTTATTTCTTTTCTTTTTCTATTTTCTATCACTCTTGTTTCTATTTTAGATTTAAGTATTTAATTTTATATGGAGCCAGGCCAGCATACAGAAAAAAAATTTCCTCTGCTGGGTTACTTTGTAACTGTTTATCTATCACAATTATTTATAATTGAGTTTATGTAACTGCTGGTATTAATAAATAAATAAAAAAAAATTCGTACTCAAGGGCTCTTTAATCCTTTGAATTATTATATTAATGAGTAAATAAATAAATAGATAAATAAATACTTAAGTGAATAATATTTTTTATTATTTCTTGATTGTAAACTCGGGATACGTTTTACTGATTGCTAACAAAATTCGTCGTTACAATTAATATTTACAAATTTAAAATAAAAAAATGCATGAAAACTGAATTAAGCTGTTTATTTCCGTTCATTAAAACTAGTAGGTCGCGTTTTTAATGTTAACGAAGGTAATTAAATAAGGAGAAAATTCCCACTTAGTCGATTGAATAGGCGAGCCGGCCAGTAAGCGATTTCCATTGTTAAAAGCTTGTGCTAATAATGAGTGATTCTCTAGCATATAAGGGACGTCTTAGAAACGGTTTCTCGGCTCCGCATCTCAATTGGGCATTATTCGAGTTAATGAAACTGAGTGGAGTGCATTGTTGAGACTATCTGATTATTTTGATTTGTCATTGCCTACTTACACTTAATGGAAGTGCATTATTTAAAGCTTCGAGAGGCGCGGCCCTCGCCTTAACAAATCAATTATATGGAATTGTATTCCAACGCTTAACAGTAAAGTACGCATCTCGCATTAAACACTATTACGCTACATTTGCTCATTGTAAATTGATCCCGAGTGCCGCCGCGCTTCACATTAGAGAGAGAAAAGTGCACCGCGCTCTTCACGAAACTTCCGTCTATAAAAAAAAATTTTTATCTCGGTGGTTTAGAGTCAAGGGCACAGCAAAAGGACATAGTAAGTTTCGTTTAATCTCGAGGAGCGGGCCAATCCACTCGAAAGCTTAGAATCCGTTATCTCCGCGGTCTGCTCGCGCGCAGTGTATCCTGTCCTGCGGACTCGACAGCCTTGTTCCTTGTTGTCTGAAGTGCATGTGCCTTGATACACGTGCGTGCTTAGATTATCTTTATTTTTATTTTTTATTTTTTTTTATGTAATCTAATTCAACGGCGGGTGCAGCGGCTCCTTTCATCCATGCCGCGGCTCTTAATATACAGTAGCTAAATAAAAAAAAATTTTTACGTTTTCAAGGATTAAAAAATAAAAAATTAGAAAATATATTTTTTTTAAAGAGGCAAATTGTCTGCATAAGCTTTATAAAAGTCAGAAGCAAAGTTAGTCGCTTGCTAAAAGAACGAAGTAAATCCATATACGTAAATGTGGAAAGCGCACGACTCTGGGTAAAAGGAATATAGGTGGAGGATGAGAGAAAAAAAAAGAACGAGAGGAAAGGGACAAACCGAGGGGGGAAATGAAGAGCGGAAAAAGAGTAACGCCGAAAATCACACCCCTTAAATAAAGTGACCATCGTCCAGCGGCGATGGCCTCGACTGTCCGGCGCACATTATATATATGTGCGTTAGGGAGGGTGGCGAAAGCATCATCTCGTTCGACCCCTTAACTCCTCGCTCTTTCCCTCGCGCCACGGCAATAAAACTTTCCGCTCACTCTTTCTGTCTTTTATATTCTCAATTTTTCCCGTATTATCTCGTCTCCTTTTCCATTTATAACCTCATTTCGAGTTGAACATTCGCTAAAATTTTTTATTTCTCATCGTTGATGGTAAACTTCCTGTCGCTATTAATGACAATTTTTTAATTCGTATTCGGTTTTCAGTCATTTTGTAAAAAAAACATTCCCCATGGATACAATCTCATAAAATACTATAAAAATGTAAAAATTTTATAAAACCCGATAAATTTTATGAACCCGATTGAATCAGAAATTTAACAGTGAAAGAGATAATGAGAAGACTTTAAACAGTTTTTTACTTTTTATTTAAATTTTGGATAGTTTTTCCGCGATAATTCGTGGGGACTCTTTTTGTTTAAAAATACTATACGGCCAACTTCTAAATAATCCAAAAATCGTTCTATTGTAAATACTAGTAATCCTATCCGCATGTATTGGATTACACACTTTTTGCACCATTTTATCGAGTTTTATAAAACTCTTTCAACAGACTTCCTTATAATCTATACATTTTTATTTGTGCTGTCACTCCGATCGCGGATGCAACCTTTTTGGTTATTGACAACACCCTTTCAAACAGATTTCCGTAATAAATATCAGTTCTCAAGAAAATTCCATTTTAACCAGCTATTTTTTATGCTATAGCGACTGGGCTGAAAGTGAATGATACATGTAGGCTGATTCTGCGATCACGAAAAGTGTTTTTATAAAACACTTGTAAAAATAGCAAACAATAAGACCCTAATAATATCAGCGAGATATTAATCGATGAACTCCCACCTCATTCTCGCTCTCAGCAGTTCCTAAATCTCCGGTTCGCCTCTTATCTCCCGCGTCCGTATAGCTCGCATCGGCCTTCTCTCTCCCTCTTATAGGCCGTCTCGCCGGTCAAGAAGATACGGGCGTGCGCCAGGCGCGCGAGCGAGTTTCCGGCGCGCCATAAAACTTGGCCGAACAATTGTCTTTTATTGTTTTGTTGTTATTTAATTCCTCCGGTCGCTCGCCCCCACCCCCTCCCCACCCCTCGGCTCCTAAATAATTTACGAGCGCGGGCCGCGCGCGCCGGTCACGCGTGCGCCGTACACATTGTTATCTGGGAGCTTTTTCGCCGCTCGTTTTCCCGCTGGCCGAGCCCCGGGGGCGGGAAGTTATACGATTGCTCTTATACGACACGCCGAAAATGAACGGCCCCGTTTAATATATACGGCCGAATTGATGTATACGTATTTAATACCCGGCCAATGGGATTTCCTCCGGTGAGGCCACCACGTGCGCGCGTCCGCGCCTCATCGTGCCTGCTCTCTGCTTTCCCCCCCTCGGTTCTTTATTACGACTTCGGGAATATCTATGATGTCCGCAACAGTTGATATTGGAGCGTCTGCCTTTGCTTTTGTTTCTCCTCTCCGCGGATCGTGATGAAACTCGTCGGCTCCGTTCTTTCAACAGTATCGATGTATAAGTATCCTATAAATATACAATTGTAATTTATATAGTGATTAATGTAATGTTGCACGATATTTAACGAGAATTGTTTTCCTGAGCTGATGGTCGTAGCTTGGGCGATGGGAAACCGAGTCCGATTGCAGTGAATTAAAAGTGCAATATTTCAATCACAGGGTTAAAATATACATCACTCGAGAGATCGCGTACAGTCGGGATGCCCGACGGGACAGTCTCCAATTGAATCAACGAAACACTCGTCATAAGCCGGCGGGGGTGCGTCAATAAAAAGCAGCAGCGCAGACGCGGAACGAGATGATGATAAAAAAAAGGCACAGAAGCCTCCCGCAATCCGACGACCGGAGAGAGACAACGAAACAGAAGAGATTCGCTCTATTTTTATATCCGCCGGTGCAGGAAGTGCGCGGCCCCCGTGGGGGAGAGACAGAGACGGAGTGAGAGGGCGAAACGGAGATGGAGCGCGGTGAAAAGAGATAGAAAGAGAGAGACGGACTTAGCGTCGGTGGGGGACCTCAATGAAACTAATTATTAGCGTTAAGTGGAGGTCGTTGCTGCGTGCGGCCCGGGCATCGTCGTCGCCGGCGCAGTTCTCTGCCTCGCCGCGGAGGATGCGCCGATCCATTGGCTCTGATAAACTCGATCTCATTGCGTAATCGCTCCGCGCGTCCCGCGCGCGTTATTATGCACGATCTAGACGCTGCTGTACGACCGGCACGAGCCCTGGATCCAGTCGCGTGTGTATATGTGTATATGTGGGTGTGTGTGCGTCTATATCTTTGTGCTTGCGAGAAAGCTCAAATTGCTGTGCTTCGACGACAGTAGACTGATTTGAGGATTAATAATAGAAAAAATCGATGACAGAACATCGTGAAACTTTTTATGGCGATGGGAGTTTAATTAACATGTCAAATTAAAAATTATAAAATTTATTATCTATACCAGTGGATTAAAAAAAAATTATATATTGATTTTTCAACTACAAGAATTAGAATGTAATTATAATATATACAAGTGCCTACTAAATCACAAGTTGCGTATTTTGGTATGCTTGCATGGAGAAAAATGATTTACCGAAATAGTAAATAAACGTTGCTTAAAAACTTAAACAAACATAGTTACATAAAATTTACTCATGTAGTAAGTAAATTAAATTATATAGAATTTTTTAAGCAATATTACTTACTTGATTAAGCAGATACAAGTTAAGCATCGATTAAATTTGTCTTAAAAATTACTTAAGTAAATGTCAGTATTTTTTACTGTAAGTCAAGTAAATTTTACTAAAAAAATGTCCGCGTGCATTGAATTATTTACTGCGTATATTTATACCTATTTTCCTTTAGTTGAGTAAAAAATTACTTTACCTCTGACGAACTCAGATGAAATTTTGAAATTACGATCGTCGCCACAATTCCAATGATTACGGAATGATTGTAATTAGCCGGTAATTAAAAGATTAAGTAGCTGAAATCTCATTTACATACTGTCGTCTAATAATTACGCCCAGTATTTTCTTGCAAATTAACAGTCACGCGAATCGATGAAAATATTAAAGGAGACGAGATATTTCCTCAGCAGCGACTTGTAAGGATACGATTCGCATGCGAGTTCACGCGCAGAGAACGCTCGGAAGAGAAAAAAGAGAACAGCGTGGACAAAAAAGGTCCGTTAGAAATCCGATAGCGAGCAAATCGGCTTATTAATGCGCTCGGGAGTGACGCAAGCCCGCGATCGCCTCGTTTTGCCGATACATCGTCGCCTCGGCGAGATCAGAGTCCGAGGCGTCGCCGGCAATTAAAAGCATATCACTGCGTCTTGGAGGAAAAGGCTCGCCTAGGGTGTACGTTTATTACGGCGATAATCGGCCGCGTGCTCATAATGCTGAGGCGCTTTCCCACGTGCGCCTCGCGGGGATCTCCGTCTCCGGTCGCCCGGGCGTTTACGCGCGGACAATTGAAGCCCCCAAAGTAACGAGCCCGCACCGGGTATGAATCAGCTGGTAGAATCCGGTTTCCTCGACGCCCATTGCCGAGATAGCGAGACGCTCGCGAGAGAAGGATAGAGGCCGAGGGGAGGGGAGAGGCAGCAATAAATAAATGCCGTGGGGTGGTGGTGAGCGCGCGAACATTGTGTGTAGGACATATAAATAAACGCTTTATGTCCGGCCGGCCTCGCGGACGTCGACGCGCGCGACCCTTTCCTCCCGCTCGGCTGGCTCGCTTTCTCTCTGTCTTTCTCCCGGGACTCCCTCGCTCCGCTTGAGTTATGAATCGTAAAAGCTAGATCAGCAATCGCAATCGACTCCGCTCCTCCTTCGGATCTGCGAGTGCGAGAAGCTCGCTCTTCGCGTGTCTCTCCTACGCTGGCCTCTTCCTGCCTCTTTTTTTCTCTTCCTTTCGGCCAATAAGTGTCTCGCACGGCGGCGCTTTCGTTTGCCCGCTTACACGGACAGGAAGTGATGGGCGGATTTCCAGTTGGCTCATGCAAATTGTAAATAAAGTTTTGTGGCGGCTCGAAGGGGCGGGAGGGAAGATAAATAGCGGCTGGGAGGAACTGTTGACAGTGAAGACACTTAAAAAAGAAACTTTGCCCTCGGAATATGCACGTAATTTATGCGCGCCGTTATTTTCGTCTTATATTTAATTTAGCTTTTATTATTAATTTTATAGAAATTTACACGATTAAATATTTTATTATATTCATTGAAAATATTACACGGGTACTTCGGAGCTCTTTCATTATTATTGTGTCACGTTTACAAACTTTTTCTTTTAATGTCCGTGCAATTACATCCAACTTCGTATCTCCGGCGATCCCTTAGTTTATGGACTCAAAGCTGGTGTATATTTCGCACTCGTCGCTACGATCTGCTGACCTTATAGCCACTATTACGACCATAGTCATTTTCGAGATTGTGCCGAGGATTTATACGTGCCGGGAGAGTTTATAAATGACTTAGCACCTACGACAATTCTGCAGTATTCCAAGCAAATAAATAAATAAATAAATAAATAAAGAACTTCTACATATTAGTATCTTAATACTTTTTTTTCTAAAAACGAACATAAATACACTCGAAATAAAAAAGATAAAAAAATGAATAAAAAGTAGCATGCTTACATAAAGAGAAGTACAAGGCTAATTAAAATAAATATTACTGCAAGTCAGCAATTACAAACTGCAATCTCTTCAAAACATCGCAATTATAAATACACGCGAATGTGTAATAATTAGGTTAACTGAGATCGCGATCAAAATGTTTCGCGCCTCCTCGACCTGAGAAACATCAGAGCCGCAAGAAACATAAAGTGTAAAACTGAATAAGAAAGAAAAGAAGCGAGGCTGCTCTAACGTCGCGGAAGTGCAGGTCAGTTGACACCTGCTGCCGCACTGGCGCAGCCTCGACTATGAGAAAAGTCGGGCGCTATTTGAGCGGAAACGGCGAGCCCTCACAATGCTGGGAGAGCCGAGCGTCGGGCTTTGTGCGCGGAGTTGGGATAACAGCCGCACACACGCGCTGCTCTCCCGCGCGTTCTATTTGCCTGCTCGTTTCTCATTATTTATTGCGAGGCTATGCCGCGCTCGTACCGCTATGCAAACTAGACGCAAATATGCCAAATTATTAGTAACTTTTCGATTTCTGTGTTTTTTTGTACTTTGATTCGTCAGGAACCAGAAACAGGAATAGTTTTATTTGTACGAAGCGCAGAAATTCGACTGATAAACTTAAATTATTAATAAAAAATATTTAAGTTAGGATAAAGTTTACATAAAGTTCATGTTTGGCGGTCGTGGGTATGAACATGGGCAATGATACTAAATAATAAATAATTTTGCAATTACACAAACTTCAGATGAAGTTTTTCTTAGATTTAAAAGACGAACGTTGAAAACAAATAAATGTAAATAATTATTTTCTATAATTTCAGCGGTTAATTTATCCGTGTATATCACGCATCTACAAACTTCTATAAAATATAGGAAGCAAGTTCGGTAAAGTCTCATTGCCCATGTTCATATCGACGACCGCCAAAACATGAACTTTGGGTAAACTTTATCTTAATTTAAATTTTTTTACACGGGACGGTAAAGTTTAGAATAAATTTTGTAAGATGAGGATAAATTAGCTAGTCAAGAAAATTACTATAAATTTTCGAAAAATTGCAATTTTTATAGTTAAGGAAATACGGAAATTGCGCCGTAGCCTGCAAGAAAACGCACTAATCTTCTTTTTTACGGAAAATAGAGTTTAGACAGATTGAGCCGAAACTCCGAACATTATATTTTTGGCTACCCGAAGTTTAATTGTGAAAAATTGTGGAAAAATTGTAATTTTTCCAAAACTTCAACTAATTTCCTTGGCTTGCCAAGTCTATCCCCATCGTACAAATTTTTTTATAAATTTTATCCTATTAAATTTTGTTGTGTACGTAACTGCAGAACATAATAAAATTACATAAATGTCATACATTTAAGATTGAATATCTCAATGAGTGATCTTACATGCACATAATATTTTTTATCATTGTATAAAAGTGCGAATAATCTTTATAATACGACGGGTGAGTGCAATAAAACGCGTGTGTAAATTAGAAAAGTTATCGCAAAATGAATGCGCTCATTGTGCGAGAGAAGAAGAAATATTAGGAGTCGGAGCTGCTTAACGAATGCGTGAGCGAGAAAATGACGGAAGAAAGAAGGAGCGCGGAAGATAAGAGGATAAGGGGAAAAGGCTGCGAGGCAGTAGAGTTATAAAGTTGGCGCGAGCTCTCGCGGCATCCCGCGTGCTCTGTACACACCCACCGGAAAATCGTCGTGGAAATCGAGTTCGCCTGTTATTATTTCCTACCGCTGATACGAGATAATAATTGTTACCGCTCGCGTACTGTAGGCCTCTTAATTATTCGGAAGGCCTCTCTCTCTTCCCGAGCCTATACGAATTTGAATACACCCTCCCCATTCATTACCGGGAGCGGCTCCTTAGTCCCCCTCTCCTCTGGCTCTCTTTTTAATATCGGCGAGCGAGGATTTCGACGTTAATTAGCATGAGTCTAGTGTGGAAACTCAATTTGCTCGGCAGCCGCGGTGGGAGAGATAAACAGAGGAAAAAAGGAACGGGAATTCTCAAGAAAGTTTAAGGGCGCTCGCTGGCTAATGAATTCGTAATTTACGGAACTAATGATCGTCTTTTGGAAAATTTTCCGACGAGTATAATTATATTTCGTGACGATCTTGCGACTAACTTTGTTCAATTTTCTCTTTGCACTGGTGTAATCGAAATCGTTTTGAACGCGATGTTTATACGCAAGCAGATGTGTATAACTACCATCTACGTTTTTTTATCGTCGAGTACTTTTCCGACGGGTCCTAAGGCAATAAGACTAAGGACGATCAAATAAAATAAAAATACGTCATAACATTCATTTACTATCTCGCGACGGCACTCGGACAATAAACCGAAGACAATGGCACGAGGAGGTCAACAAAGGCATAAAATCACTCGGGGAAAGATAAATGAAAAAAGTCCCGAGGGCGGTAAATCGTTTTCGCGCGATTCTCCCTCTCCGAGAGAGAGAGAGAGAGAGAGACAGAGAGAGAGAGACGAGGAAAGCATGGCGGTGAGAGGCTTACGCGAAGGCGGCGTCCGGAGGGGAGAGGAGAGAAGCTCGGCGCCGTATATTGCGGTCACATTTTTATTTTGACACTAATAGCCGCGGTATCGGCTTCGGCCAGGACTTAAGTCCGCATACGATCGGGCGCTAATCCCCCGCCGATATTGCCCATATAAATCCCAAGAAGCGCGAGCCCGGAGCGAGCCTAATGCTTTCCAGATTTATCGATTCCTCCACGATAGAAAACTGAACGGGCACAATACTTTCGCTAAATTTCTTGGGCTGTCTTGAATTTTATCTCAGGTTCCGCGCGCCGCGCTCGTTTGTTCAAGCTACGCACGAACAGCCGCTAACTCGTGCTGATAAGCAAATTCGCTTATTTGTTAGCTTGAATTGTGCGTTTCCTTTAGGATTCAAAATTTAAAAGTTTGCAAAACAAAGATGTTTTATCGAATACTGTATGCCAAGTGGAAACATTTATTTAATTGTAAAGATTTATATTAAAAACTTTTTATCACCCGTAAAAAGAAATTTATACTGCTAAATACTACATCTACCTATTATTTTCATTTTTCTTTTAGTTTTACAGTATGAATGAATTTTAAGTACCTATATAAAAAGATTTATTACCATTTATTGATTTTATTGCTTGTACCTTGAGTTTTTACAAAATCGATATTATTCTTTGCAATTAAATATACTTGTTTTTAGGTATTAAGTCACTTTACCTCTATTTACTGCGAAATGCTAAATATCTCTTATTTCACATTTAAAGGAACGATTAAATTATTGCACAAGAAAAATTTCAACTAACAATTTATCGTCTTTTATGTTTGCAGGTATGTAACCGGTTCATTCGATCAAAAGCGTTTGAGCTCGCGTATCGGAATACGAGGGACTCCTCCGAGGCCGTATCCAGCCCACGACCCCAGGTACATGTATAACACATAGAATCCAACAGCTTTCCATTTCGCGCAGTCCGCCGCTAACCACCGGACGACCTCGCAAAACTCAACGACGACGTTTGGAAACAATGATGCGCGTGCGGGGGCGGAAGCTCGGCGGGGCGCGCAGTAAACGGCCCGGCGACCCCTCCAATCATCTAAATTATTCCATAAGACGGGCGCGAGTGCGCGGCGCGTTTTACTGCTTCATAACTCGGTCCGAGCGCGTCGGACAATCGGCGCCCCCCTGGCTCGTGATTTTCGGGCGGCCGCTTGGGTGGGCCGGTCCCCTCCCCCCCTTCCCTGTCCGACGGATTACAGAAACAGAAATATGCTACCTCGTAAACCCCCGAGTCCCTTGCCTGAGATCAGTTTCCGCGTCTCTTCCGCGCGGCGGCGCCTCCGCATTTCTGCCGTCGTTTAGTGCCGCTTACGCGCTCGGCCTCTGCTGTAGACGCAGCCGAGGGTGGGATGCGGCGGCGAGATGTTTGGACAGAGTGCACGCGACTGTTTTCGAATTCCAGACTCGCTTTTGAGATAAAGGCGCTCGGAGTTGATCTCGCCGCGGGTGTTAAAGATTATTTTCGTCGAGGAGAGAATTCGTATCTGCTGCCAATTCGCTTTTATTGCTTTTATTTTTATTGCTCAAGTTTTACTGAGACGTAATTTCTCATGTACGACGAGTACAAGTAATGCTGATTGCACCGTTTCGTCGTCAGAGGACGCCTAATCAATAGGAGAGAAAATTTATTCGGAGTTAAGTAGTAACGGACAGTGGGGGTAAGACCGATTTTCATCGTTTTCTTTTACCAATTTTTCTTCGTCACTTAAAAAAGTGATGGCCTTTATCGTGAAGCTTTTAATGCGTGATTCTGATTCAAACATTAAAATTGCATTATTATGATTACGGTGATTATTGATATTATCTCTTTAAAAAACTAGCGCCAAAATTTAAAAAATTACTCTCTAAATCTGAAAATGTGAATAGTGATATTTAATAAGTGAAAAGCCGTTCACATGCTAAATATGTGAACGATCTTTCACATAAAATATGTCGCTATTCCCATTTTCCATGTGAATTTCACATATTCAAATTTAGAGAGTAATTTAACCGTAAAATGTGGAATGCAAAAAGCGCTAGATTTTGTTATAACGCTGAATTTCAAATGTTGCGTTTCAAATATTATACAAGAATTACATTTGGAGTTGTTCGTGCGCTTAACTTCCTAATTTTACTTGATAAAATCTAAAAGAAACTTCAGAAAATAAAACTGGATCCCTCCATCTCTCTAAAACTGCTCCCAAATGAAAAGTGCATACAAAGTTTGCTCGGTCGATGTCGGCCCGCAAATTTCTTTTACTGCCAATCGCCGGTCCTCAAGCCGACAGCTACTCGTCGAGCTTGGAGGGTGGTAGGAGGGGTGGGGGGTCGGGGGTGGATGACGTCCGCGCGGCCTCGCTCTTCTCTCTTGTAGGCGAGCGGAGAGCGCGGAGTAGGTAGGCGCCTGTCAATTTCTCGCGGCGGAGGCCGCTAAACGGCCGCACCGAACGCCGGGCGAACGACAGCGATAAATCAGGCGCGCGAGGCTGATGCCGCATCGAGGCCCCGGTGACACGTCTCGCTCGTAAACGCCGAGATTTCCACCGGCTCCCGGTGGCTTCCGCGTCCGCGAACGTCGCCAGGACCTATCGACGCGATGGCTCGCCCACTTACTCTCTCTCTCTCTCTCTTTTTTTTATCGCGCGCCCAAGCCGATTTTTTCCTTCCGCCTCAGCGCGGTCGCGAAAAGTCGATTTTTATTGTCCCTTTTAATTCACCGATGGAGCGACATTTATGGGGTCTGCGTCGGCGGCGCAGTGGACGGCTTTTCCTGGTTTACGAGGAAAAACTTTGAGTATCGATTTTTGTCCGGGAGCGGCTGGATTTATCCTTGAGTGGGTGTAATAATTTAAGTACTGTATTATCGAAGGCTAAATTAATCAGAATATTCGTAAAAGTTTGCGCAGATAGACAATTTAAGATTCTTATACAGGATGTGGGTTTCGGACAAAAAATCATCTCGTTACAACGAATCGTAAAGTTTATTAAAAAAAAAAAGGAAGCGGCTTAATCGTTCCCAGTGGTACCCGCTGCTGCGCAAACTTCCGTTGCGAGGGAGGAAAATGTTTGGCTTAAAAATTTATCCGTCGAATGGTTCGTTCCGCCGTGCAGCCGGCCGAGAATAGCGGAGCGACCCGCGCGGATCAAGGAGCAAAGATAACAAAAGCGCAACAACAAGCGCGCCGGGATACGTTCGACTGAAAAGAATTCGGGGAATGCGATTTCATCAGCCGAATCATGGCGCACGTGATATTTCGGGAAGACGCCCGGGTACTGTGGGTATACGGTCCTCCCCCTCCGAGACATTTTCACGCCAACGTCGGTCAACAAGCACGGCCAGGAAATACGACTGCTTTCGTACACTCATCGTCCTATTGTGGTGCTGTTTTCATAAGAAACATAATCTCGTTATTATGAAGATACACTAATTTCTTGAATAATAGAACTGGAGTCGTTATTTCAGTCCTCAAGATAAAGGATAATTTTATTGATCTGTACAAGCATTCGAAATGGTAGTAGATACATATTTGCCGAATTAATCATTGCTTCCTCATTGTGAAAGCTTTACGATGCTAAAAAATAATAGACTTTCCCGCTAACTTAAAAAGTTTATTATTTATTTTAGTCGACGGTGTATAATCCAGCGCGTTATGGTACTTCCGCGCGTACTGCGTAATCGGCCGCCTGAGACTTTGATAATCTCGCGCTTAGGCGAACTTTCCTCGAAAGGGCCGAAACAAGGCGGATAAAAGAAAGTGGAAAACGATAAGAGCAGAAACAATCCTCGCACGCGCGTTTTATCTAAATGTTAATAAGGGCGCCGCGGGTTTTTATCGCAGAGTCGCTCGCCTCCACGACACTCGCGGAGAGTCGCGCAGACATCATAACCCCGGCGGGGTTCGTCGAGGCAGCAAAAAAAAAAAAAAAAAAACGAGGAGAGGAGGAGGGAAGAGGCGCCGCGGGCTCTCGAAAGCGAGCGCTTAAAAATGTATATAATGGCAGAGCTCGCGAGCGGGACGAGAGTCCGAAGCGCCTCGCGCTGCCTCTTTACTTTCCCATTATTCAAATATAAATGTAAATGTTGATACAAACGGATAGGTAAATGGAAAGAGAGAATTCAATTGTTCGGCGCGAGTGCGCCTCGAGAAGAGGAGGCACAGAGTGGTAGGAAATTAGTTTATAAGGAAGCGATGCGACGGGGAAGAAAAAAGTGCGGAGGGTGGATGCGCGGCGCTCTCGTTTTATTCTCCGTCTTTCTCCTTCTTTCTCGCGGGGAAAAATCCTTGCGGCGGTACGGCAGCGTGTAATCGGTCGTTGAGATGGAGAAATTAAGAAGTTTCGCTTTAACTTTTACTTTATCGACCTTCGACCCCGCTAGGCAGTTTTTACGATTCAGATGCATTTCATGACTTTTGATTATTTTTACGACCTCTTCCTAATGGGAATAATTAAGCCGCATTCATTTCTTCCCTTCGTCCAAATTTTTACGCAAATTTTTATGTCCTGCTTTCAGTATTTAAATCTAAATATTTTTTATACAAGTAACCCATCGGATTAAGTGCTTAAAAAATCCTAATGAATACAAATAAAGTCAAACGAAAGCCGTCAAGCCGCATCCATCGAAATGGAACTGTCATCGTCTCCCCCAGTCGTCATCGCTGGCGAACAAAAAAAAAAGGAAAGGAGGAAAGCGAGGGTCCACGAGGCAACATAATCGCAGATACACGCGGGTGTTCTCGTGTTTCCTGGGCGCCGAGCTCTCCTGCAGTCTCCCCTCCCTCATATAACTCTCGGACTTGGGCGCTATATGGGCATTGTTGCAGAGAGCCCACACGGCTCGCGGGGTGCATATGCGCTGATAGCCCCGTAATGCCGTCTCTAATTCCATGCTCCGCAGCTGATTTGATTTCGGCATTGAGATAAACGCGAGGCTCACCCTCCCGATTTCATCCCTTTAATTCCGACGAGTGGACAAGTTGCTCGCCCGATGCCGCCGATCTCGTCGCGCTATTATTCAGAAACGGATTGGCGCGGATTCCGGAAGGCATTTAGCTTCGCCACTCGAGATGCTAATGAGATTCGCTGGGTGGTTATTTAATCTTTTACGAATGCGGCTGTACGATTTGTATACACTGAGAATAAAATATTGTAAAATTGCTACACGGAGAGAAAAGTCTAGTAAAAATTACTAGTACTATTTAGTAGTGCAGGGACAGACTCGACAGATAAAAAATTTTACTAGAATGCATGGTAAAATGTGCTAGACTTGTAGCAAAATTTACTGTAAGTCTAGCAAATTTTACGATACTTTTTAGTAAAATTTTTTATTAATCGAGTCTGTCCCTCCATTAATAAATAGTATAGTAATTTTTACTAAACTTTTCTCTCCGTGTATCTGTGATAGAAACGTGACTACAGATTGTACGTAAATACAAATTACCATACTTTATAGTAAAGTCTTATTGTAATTATGGGATTATTTCCGCAACTGTTTAGTAAAATTTACTATAATTATAGCAAAATTTAGTGTTGAATATGGTAATTTTTAACGGAGAGTTTATGACTGCCTTCCGTAGTACAGTAATTTTTAAAATATTTTTTTCTTAGTATAGACTTTTTTTGCTAGAAGATGACGGGTCATCCTTATATTAATATTTTGAATCAAGATGTTTGATTAATCATCGTACTATAAGAATTAATGCGGCTAAAATTTTTCAAATTTTATAATTTATACACATATTTCATCAACGACGTTTCTTAAGAAAACATTAAGCAGAACTATTTATTCTGGATTTCAAGATCCGGAATTCCAATTCTCTCCCAGTTGGTCAAATAAACGAGCGTACCACATTGATTATCCCATTACACGACACACGAAAGTGTCCAATCAATCGCTGCGGCCGCTAAACGCGATCCGACACTTTGCCGTCCACGCGTTCGCAAGAAAAAACACGAAACGATGCTTATCTACACCGAGCGATAAAAGACAATGGACCAAGCGTGCAACGCGCGGGTGCCCCAAAGGATCGGCATAGGTGAAGTGCGCGGCGACAGCGGAATTGAGAGACAAAGGCGCGGGTGACGCTGAGACCGAGCGACAAGGTGTGAAGGAATCCCGTGTCGGGGAGGGGCGGCGAAAGAAAATTGAGATCGGAGGCGAGAGACTCGCCGGCGGCCGGCGTGACGAATCGGCCGCTTAATTCGCCGCGATCGGCCGCCTCCGGGGCGCGAAAACTCCCGGCGCGGCCTTGACGCGCGCCTGAACAATCGCGCCACGCCTCGCTTACCTCGAGGACTCGTGCGGTCGCGCGTATAGGTCAGCGGTGTTCGCCGTGCCTCGATATGACGTTAAAAACATTTCAATACGTGAGGCTAACAAAATAAAAAAAATAACTCATTAAATCGAGAGTTCGATACGACCCTTTTCGCCCTTTCGACTTCGAGTGCAAATGTTAATTCTATATTAAGTTTATTCGTTTAAATTTATGCACATAGGAATATAATGATCAAAAACAAGTGTCTCTGGGGTATTATTCACTAAGTAAATCCTCTGATATGAATGCGTTTATCGAGTTAGAAAAACCCGAAAATATTAACTATGTCCTACAGAAACTTATATATATATGTTCATATAATTATATATGTCCTGCTAGAAATCTGTCTAGTTGAAATAGCCACGAAACTAAGAAATGGCTTGTTTTTAATGGAAGATGAAACGCTTTTGTTCATAGCATTCGCACATTTATTAGAATGAAAAATTATTGGATAAATACTAGCTTCTAATCGTTATTAAAATTAGCCATTTTTGAGCGAAGAAAAATGTGGGCGATCATATCCTAAAAGTAGCTTCTTTATATGGAACTGCGATCTCGACTCCGAGCTCACAAAGAGGATTATTATGAAACAACATTTGACTAAAAACGTTTAATAAGCTCATAGTGAACGATTTACTGAGTTTTCACTTTCCAGTACGAATATTAGTGAATTTCAAACGTTAAATTATGCACATTAATTATGCATATTAAATGTGACATTCTGCTTTAAAAAAGCGTTTCATCATGGGCTTAAAAATGGCTGCTATTTTTCGCCCATTTCTATTTCCCCAGCTATGAAGTGGCCATTAAATGTTTTAAATTTCTACCAGGGTAGTGACCAAATTAGTGAATAATACCTCTGAGTATAGCAACTTGGTAGGGTGTATATTTAGGGTGTATAAAATACAACTGCACTTATTACTGAATTCTGAATGAATCTACGTATTTAACAAAAATATGAGGTTTTCAATAAAAAGGTCCGATCAACCCAGGAATCGCATAAAGGAGCATTAAAAAAGTGTGAACGTAATAAACGTGGAATAAGGGAGGGTCTTCTCATGTTACTGGACTCATCGTAATACGCGGACGGGACTTTGCTTTTGTGCGTATAATGCGGGCGTGTCGGCACGACTGCCGACCGCAGAGGTATCGGGCGCTCGCTCGGGGTCAACCGCAGACCGACAATACGTCCGTCACCAGGTCGCTTTGTCGTTGCGCTTCTATTCCTCACTTAACCGTCGTGCCTTAACGCCCCTAAATCCCCGGCGGAAAAGTGTCGGATTCACTTGTTCGTAATCTCTATCTTTTTGGACTTCGGTGCCGGTAATTTTTCGCTGGATCGCGGTTAGCGATTGGCCGTTTGATAAATCTATTTTCATACGCTTTAAGTGATAATCTAGCAAAGTTTAAAATGTTTCACGTATTATTATGTATATTCATTATAAAAACAAACAAAATTAGCAACAAGCATACGCCAATTATGCTCCTTTTACCAGAAATTATGAAATATGACTCGTGTCCTTTTTCAAAATCGCCGCAGATTTATAGGTGGTAAAGTTTTGGAAAAATCGATGTTTGAGAGAAAATTGACTGGAACGCAATTACTGATTGGTCGTTCAGTTTATTAACCTGAAAATGATTAAAAATTATTAAAAACTCCTACATTTTTTACATTTCTTTTGCATCGCGTAATAAATTGGCTTTATTTCTGTAAAACTTGAATAAAAGGGAAAAACTTTTATTTAATAATTATCAAGAATTAAATAACTGTTTTATACCAACATTATTACCCAATAAAATTGTACAATCAATCATCGATACAAACCATCCGCGACTGAATATATTCCGCCACCCCTTCCAGATGGGTTTGCATTTCATAAACCTGGAATATTTCCCCTTCGTCGCAGTCGTAAATCCGACAGTAAAATGCCGAAAGGGCACAATACGCGCGCGATATTTCTCCGGCGAAAAATTGAAAATTCCTCGATAATTAATACAATTAGTAAATTGATTTCTGCATTGGATGTATACACTATACCCGAGAGCGTTGAGCGCACTCGGGCGCAGCAAACGTATGAATGAAGCAGGTGTGCATAATGCGACGCAGCGCATTCGCTCAAAAATAACGCCCCTGTACAACCAATCATTTTTGCTTTCCGCGCTCAATACGAAGAATTCCAAAAGAATCCCTTGAAACGGAAAAAAATTATTTAACCGCTCAATCGCCAAGCTAAACATTTAATCTTTTTACATCCGAGAAAAGCACTCAATTTCATTATAATAACGCACCTCCCCGCCGGATAAAATCATGACGATACAAAATAAACGCGCCTCTCAATGCAAATAGTACAAGCACCGAGCGAGCCAAACTACACGTTTGCGGAGATTACACCGAGACGCGGGTTGTACATATATACGCAATGGGGCGTGCGCAGTCGCGTGAAGATCGATGAAAACGCGGCTCTGAGAAAGTCGGATAATGACCGTAGGTACTTGGAGTGCTCCGGGGAGGGGACGGCAATAATCATGAGAGAAAAGATGAGGTGGAGAGACAGAGCGGAGAGACGAGTCGCTGCGAGGCGTTTACGCGCGTGTAATCCCGGGCAATCAGGGCCGATCGGGCACATAGTATCTTTCTGTCGCGTAATCCCGCCAATTTGAACCGCCGCAGGAAGCGCCCACCAATTGCCATTTTCGTCTTCGATTTGAAAATTTCTAAATTGAAGATGCGAACGGCTCGCGCTTATACGCGGCCCGAACCGGGAGAGGGGTAGCATTATAGAAGGCCTCGCACGCAGAGTGTTGGCCTCTTATTTCACGCTCTTTGCCCGCTCGAATGAAACGCTTGGACGTTTTGCTTACTTTTGCCGCGCGGACTTGGCTCGGCGGATGCAAAATAAAATTTCTGAATTCATTTTTTTCTTCGGTACTTATACAGCGGCTGGAATTAGACTTCTAATTGGGAGTCAACGAAAAAGTTGTAAAATGAGGAATGTTGAGAAAACGAATGCAGTAATAAATTTAAAACAATGTAAACGTGTACATAATCCCTCAAATGAAAAATCTGTTTTTTAATTTGCGTATGGATAAAGAGAAACTTTCTAGTAAAAATGAATATTGTTTATATAACTTTTGCTCGTTTACAAACGGTCTATGCAAAATTCACTGAAAACCGCTAAATCAATATTGTTCTAAAAATCATTTTATGTCGGATGGACAATAAAAAAAAAGTAATAACCAAAATATCGGGCTAATTCAATCGAATCGGGCGACACTGCAAAGCGAAAAGGGGGAGGGGGTGGGGTGCAACTGGCGAGCCGCGCGTTGCGCGTTAATTTATGAACAATAAAAAAATTGCCGGCAATCAAGCGTTTTATTACACTCAACGCTGCTTCTCCCTACGTGCATCCGACAATCATATTCCGATCGGACAGTTGGACACATCCGACGGGTCGCGCTCCATCTCCCACTCCTTCGACCCCTCGAGTGTCCGTCTCTCCGCGCTCGTAAAAAGCGCAGTGCACGCGCGCGCCTCCTCGACCGCGTGTGCATTTATTTATTCTGGCCGTCGTAAAAAGCAGCGCGGATTTATCGCGGAAATATTGAAATGAGAACGAGAGAGAGAGAGAGAAAGCTCGCCTCCTTCCGCGGCCTTTTTTTACGAGCTTTGTAGCCGCGCGCCCGCTTCGATTTAACGATTATCGAAACGAAACGTTTCCGGCCCTGTGGCTCTGTGACACGAGCCTGCGCGCCACTGAATTTCAATGGGAGAACCATTTTTTTTCTCCATTCAAGTATTCTAATTTTTATTATTTTTCTTTTTAGATGGATTTAAATTGTTTGCTTCATTTAATAGTTACTGGAGAATGTTACAGGGTGTAGATACAGTGTACAGTGTTTAGGAAAATTGAATCGATTGAAAGCATCTACCGTAACTTGAGCATGCAATGTACAGTTGCGTTATATAAAATCTCGTGTAGAATTGCATGTCTGCATTAGCAATGAGATTCACGTGTGGAATGCCAAATTAAAAAATACGTTTCCAAGTATTATATGCAGAATAAAGGAGACCACGATACATTGTAAAATATTATATTATTAAAATTGAATAAGCATCTGTAAATCTGCTTTTTAACGTCTAACATAACAAAGCCTGCAACATCAAAGGGGTCCCGAACTATCCCAAGTAGTAAAAAATGTACATGCGGAGCACAATGAAAGGATATAGTTTTACTGTTCACAATCCAAGATATTGCGACTAACGAGCTTTTCAAAGCGAAGTAACATTTTTTTCCCCTTTCGCGAAATTTACGGAGCACGATGCATCGCAATAACAACGGAATGATAGACTCGCCGCGGCGCGCGCATCTATCATTACGCTTTACACTTTCTGGCCTCTGACAATAAACATCAAAGATCCTCGGAATGATACTAGAGTGAACAGACGGCGCACCTGTTAATTAAGAAAAAGCGGCTCTAATTGTGTGAAGCACCACATTCTCCTTACCTTTTTCTCTTCTTTTTTTTTCAGGAAACGATATAAAGTTTCAACTTCGTAAGAGTACAATACTCTGCTCTGAAGAATGTCAAAAATCAGACGCTTTGAAAATTATACAAAATTCCTTCGCGTATTATATCAGATGTTTAAAAATATAAATAGCACACAAATAAAACTTTTTTCATGACTTTTTTAATTTTTTTTAAACACTTTCTGTTTCCTACAATAATAAATACGTGCAATCGTGCGTATAGATCAGCGTATGACTTTCAAAACATTTTAATAAGCGAAACTAAAAAAATAACTCATTAAATCGAGAGCTTGATACGTCTTTTTTCGCCTCTTCAACTTCGAGTGGAAATGTTCTATTCTTTCAACAAATTTTGATAAAACATTTTGTTTTTCCTACACTGAGAGAAAAAACTTAATAAAAATTGCTATTTTGGTTAAGAAAAGAGTGACAGTCTTGACAAGCGAGAAATTTTAGTATGAAAAATAGTAATTTTTAGTACGAAAATTATAAAAATTGCTATTTTGAGTATTACAAATTGCTACTTTTCATACTAAAATTCCTCGCTCATCAAGACTGTCACTCTTTTCCTAATCACAATAGCAATTTTTATTAAGTTTTTTCTCTCAGTGTACAATAGTAAATAACAAAATTTGAAAACAGCACGAAAAAAGGTAAATAGATGCTTTCCCGCATCGGCATGTTTTCTCAGGCATGCAGAGATCACCAGAGGCGTATATAGCACAACGTTTACGCGAATCGCGAGGCAATCGTGGAAACTCGAGGGCACCGTACACTCTTCGTGACGGTAATGATCGCTTAATTAAGAAATCGGATCGGAGAGCTCGCTCCTTTTATTTCCGGGGGAAGCGCCCGCGGAGAGGCCCAATCGTTCGGCTGCGGGAGGAATAATTGGAGATTCGCGCGCACGTATGTATGGCTCAGCGGAGATCGCTTATCTGTCGTTGCCCAGCCGGTGGAGACAGCCGAAGCCCAGCGCGAAATTATAATTAAATGTCCGTATGAGCAGCTGCTCCGAGGCGCACGCACTATAGTAGTCCGAGTCGCGCTGACGGACGCACGTTTAACACTTGCCCAAATGATTTTCGCTTTGCCGTATTTTTGGAAGAACTTTCTCGTTTTTATAAAGTGAAGTATATCGTGTAAATCTGAAAATGTGAAATTCACTGGGAAAACGTGAATAGAGACATTTGAAACGTGAAAAGCCGTACGCATGTTAAATATGTGCACGATTTTTCACATAAAATTTGACACTATTCACATTTTTTAAGTGAGTTTTACATTTTCACATTTAGAGAGTAAGTCGCAATTATTTATAAATTTTTATTACTAGTTTTTCGTGGTGAGAATTATGTCATTTTTAAACGAACAATTTTAATTGTAGTAAAGTAGAATAAACAATGAACTTTTTATGGGTCGGTCGCTGCTCTATTTTTTTTAAATTGACCTTTAACTACTTTGAACAATGACATTTTGTCTCATATATCGACCAATTTTGCCAAGTACGCCTTATAATTAACAAACAATTGAATACACAAGTTTCTCCAATTATTGGCAGCGAAATAAAAAAAATCATGCGCCTGCTATACGGAAAAGCAGCAATTACAGGAGCTAGCAGCGTATCAAGACGCTTAATATTGAGAAGATATTCGAATTACTTTCATGCCGCCTGAGTTTTTTCATTTTTATTTTAGTTCCACGGCCAACAGTAATATCATCGCGTGCTCAGCCGTACTTTTTTACTTGTGAAAACGATTCTGGCCTTTAGATGATTGAGTTATCTTTTTTTTTTTAGAAACGAATTGTATGGGGAACTAACTCGGAAATTGGGGGAAATCAAAGAGCAATTCCCTATAATGGCTCTTCCTCTTCGCTATGGAAAATTTTCAGCTCATCGTATATACACATCACTTTGATTTACGTCAGCAAGACAAATTGTTATTTTTTTTATTCCGGAAAAAAAAATTTACGATAATTATTTTCACGGATTACTCTATAAATAAGCCGAGGAAGGTGTGCAATAAAATTTATCGCGTTCGAAATGCAACTTTCTCGGGTAAAAGTGCGAGCTTCATCAAAGCGCAACTGCAATTTTCTTCTGGCATCATATTTATTATTTTCTTTCCTTCTTTTTTAATTGGAGGTCCAATGAAAAACACAAGGGTGTCGCACGGGGCATAAATAAATAAAGAAATCGCGCGGCTCATTTATTCTCCTACTTCGGGCTCCTTAGACAGTCTCCCTCGACAAGAGAAGCGCTCGACGGAGGCGTAAAAATTAAAATTAGCCCGGCACCCCAGCGGAATATTATGCAAAGCCACAAGCAATAAAAATAACATATTGCGCGAGCGAGAAGAGGCATAAGTTTTAATCCAATATTACTAAGATAAGTCCCTCGTTTTCTCTCTTTCCTCTTTGCCGTTTCATGCCCCTCCCCCTCCCCCTTAGGTTTCGCGGCAAGAGAGATTTCTTTTGTACACGCCATCCTCTTCCCTTCCTCTTGGCCTTACATTGTGCTTATTAGAAAATATTCCTTCCGCGACTCCGCGCGTAAAAGGGGGAGCAGCGGCGGCGCTCGTTTCTCCACCTCGTGTATATATATACCTTTTTTTATAGTTGACGAGACGGTGGGAGAAGAATGAAGGATTCACGGGTAGGGGAAAGCGATGAAATCGCATCTTTCACGCTCGTTGCACTCTCTTCCTATTTTCCGTACACTTATCTCGGCGACCTCTTGTGCCGAGGGTGAGATTTTTTCCCCTCCACTCCTTTCTCGCTAGGCTGTTTCTTTTTTTTTGTTCTTTTCTTTATTTCCTTAAGTCGCACCGAATGAGTGCGGCTGGAGTGTGCTTACGAGTGCTTAGGTCGTTTAATTTTTTTTTAAGATGAATGAGTCGAGCGTGATGCACCTAATTCCGTCGAAATTTTCAAAGAACACTTCTTTTTTTACTCGGATTCTATTCTTCGTGTGGACTTCGATTCCATTTACCTCGGAACGATTAATCGAGTCTTGCGATATGACATAATCAAATTTTATCGCAACTACTGATCTGCTCTTCCCATTGATATAAGAGAACAAAAAGATCGACAATAAAAAAAAAATAGAAGATCCAGTGGGTATTTGTTATACTCGATAAACACCAGAAGCAATAACATCGATTTCAAGGATCCACGCCCAGCGCCCTAATAAAAATAAAAATAAAAAGAAGTCCGAAAAAAAGCAAGTCGCGAGCGTAGGGGGCTGCATCAGCTCCGCGGCAGGCGTTTCCGCGTGACGCGTGAAATCGGACAAATCCTATCTGACTGGTGCCGGGTACGATGGGGGTCAGTCCAGGCGAGAGCGAGAGCATAAAGATAGGCGCGTCGTAAAAATTTATAATTTGGAAAATATGCCGGCTGGAAAAGAGAGAGAAAGACGGAGCGCCGCGGCAATCGAGTTTATAAAGCGGGAAATCGAAATCCGAGCGCCTCGTTTTTTTTTTCTGCGAGTCGAGCGACCAGGGAGCTCAAGGAGAGAAGCGAGTCTGGAGTGACGATAACGGCGAGAGACTTTTGACGAAAATTGAAGTCGTTGTTATGACGGGAATTGCAGGCGACGAGGCTTTATGAGGGGGCAGATAACGCCAAAAGAGGGAGTACGCTGGGATAGGGGTAAAATATATTTATCTATAGGTATACGGCCGAAATGCTGAGGTCGAGTCTAAAAGGAACTTTTGAGTTGACGGACAGCCCTTTTCATTGTTTCCGATAATAATCTTGCCGAATTGATTTTTCCGCGATAAATAAAATCCAAATAACCGAACGGTATTTTACGAAATCTAGTAGTACGTTAAATGAACCGCACAAAAAAATGAAATTTTATGACATCCCATTGGACGATCCGAACGAAATCAGTTTTCCGCGGGGCTCGACGAAAATGCAGAAAGTCGAGGTCCTCGAGGGACAGTCGTCGGATTCCGGGATGTAAGGATCGAGCAGCACGCGGTTCGCTGAAACAGCAATCTTCGTTAAACGTCCGGTCTCCTTCGGTCCGTCCCTCTCCGCTCTCCTCGTCCTTTTTCCCTTCTCCCCGCTCCCTTCCGCTCGCCCGGGCGCGCGCTCCAGTCGGCCTCGCGCACGGTAACATAATAAACATGCGCTCTCCCTTCATTCGCCTCCGATCGATAAGTGCTCCACATTCCCCGAGGAATGTGCAATCGCCCCAAGGGGGTTAATAGTCGCGGCGCGCCAAGCGCGCATACACGGGAGGCGAAATTTTTCGGCTCCTTTCCGCCGGAGGCACAAAAGACGCGAGCGCAAAGTCGACGAGTCACCGGGGCCCGTTCCGCGATCGCCGACGCGTATACGGAGGAGGTCGGAAAAAAGCGGCATATCACTTTGGCAGATGTAAGGTGGCGCGGAAACTGACTCGGCAGATATCGCACCGAACGAAATAAAAACGAAAGAGCGAGACGCGCCAATCGAATGTTAAAACGGCGGGAAGGGAGAAAAAAGCGATTTCGAAGCGGACACCGTGGGGTGTTGGGTTACGCGAGCCGTGACCGAAGAGACCGGTCGAATTTATATAGTTTCCAACTTTTTTGCTGCCAGTTCGTATCGAAGAATTTAAAAGTTTAACTCGAAGTATTCCTGCAAGCTAATTATTTTATGCATTTATTGTTCGTTGTAACACGACTTGCGGGCATCTTATAGGAGGCCGGTTTTTAAAAAGCTTCTTCTTTGTCGTTCACCCTTTTTCTTCATTAATTTATTGCGTAATTCATATATGTTTTTAAGTTACTTTTAGTTTACTTAGGTTTTTATGTTTTAGTATTTTGTTGTTATGCGAGAGCTTGTATCAGCTCTCTCTCTCTCCCTCTTTGCGCATTTTTTACTTTGGGTATATTTTGGCGATTTTTTTAATCAGTCAAAATTTAACATATTCAACGTAAAAGTATTTTCTCTTGTGAATATGTTAATTTCACTTATTAATAAGTAAAAATATTTAAAAATGTATATATATATATTTATTTTATGGCCACATCGGGCCGGTACTGGACGCTTTTTTGTATCAGTGAAAATTTAATACATTTGTCACATAAATATTTTTTTTTTGTAAATATGTTAATTTCACTTATTAATAAGTAAAAATATTTTTAATATATATATATATATATTTTCTTTTATGGTCACATTGGGCTAGTACTGGGCCGACACTGGTTTGGCCGGCAATTTTTTCACAAGATTTTTGTTGATTAAAATACCCATTTTAAATAAGTGCATAATTCACTTATTTAAGTAAGTGTATAATTCATTTATTTCAATAAATATTCTCTTATTTATTATGTGAACTATTAAATAATTTTCACTGATAGATTTTTAGAGAGATGGGACCTTGAGTCATCGGACATTAAAAAATATACTAATTCTAATTCTAATGAAAGTAGATAAGACAGTATGGAATTTCTCGTTAACAAAAGCATCAGCAGCTAAAATCGTACAAGCATTTCTCCGCGCAGGTATTAAATCAAATTGAATTCGCGGGCGATTTCCTTGCCGGACAATCAAATCCGTATCAATCGCTAAGTCGTTAATATTGCCGGTTGCAGGCGGACGCAATGAAAGCGCCCTGCGGCCGGGAACTTTTGACAATCGCATCGCATAACGGAGAGGCGCGCATTCAGTGGACGATCGGGCCGGCCGGTGCAAGCTTATCGAGCCGGCGCCAAATGACGTTTGCGAGTGCACCGGAGAGAGCGGAGTAACGCGATTGCGTGTGCGAGTCTCCCCCGTCCGATGGATTTGGGCAGCAGCGAGAGTTAACGGGGTTGCCGGCGCGACCCCTCGAGTTGCGCCCCCGCCCCCTCTTACGCCGCGTGCGCTCGCACGCACCCCCGGCCCATTAATAATATACCCATATTGGACACAATTCACCTTGAAATTAACCGGCGGACGATTGGTAACCCCGAGCAAATTGACTTCGAAATTGACAATTTATGAGTCCTCGCGCGGGCGCCCCTCCCTCGGTTTTCTCGCGAGGCGCAAGGGTCAAGGCGCGCCACGCTGAGAAGGCTCACGGCTGGGTAAAAAACGCGAGTGAATCGTCACTGCGCTCGACGGGAAATCGATGGAGCGGAGTTCTTTATGGACAATCGATATGGAAATTTTCTGCTGCGCGAGTATATGCCTTTCTCTGTATCGTATATAGTCTCGACGCCGCTATCGCCTTTCCTCGAGTGTATACACAATGCAGTCAGCGACAGAAGCCCGGTACTTTTTTTTTCATTCCTCGGTAACGATACTATCGGAAAAAGTGCTTTCCCAGGAAATTGACTGTTGACTTGTTTTTTTGTACGCGCTGAATGATTAGCCTTGTATAATTTTCCACTCGCTGTAAGATTGATTCTTGTACGCTTCCGCGTACTAACTGGAAAATTTGTATATTTAGCTGCTTATAAATTAAATCGGCGAGCAGAAATTTTTCAGACAAAAATTTAGCGAATACATTTTTAAGAAATCGCGAAAAATCCGATCAATTATCGCCGGTTAAAATAATAATTAAAACAAATTGATTTAATTGGCTGCACGCTACAAGGAAAGAGCCTTATGAAATCTCGTTTACTGTCGCAACGCGATTGCAGTCATCAACGTCAGAAACGAAAAGAAAAAGAGAATAAGACTGCGCAATCTGGATGTCTTTATGTACTCGTCGTTTCGATGCGCCTCGCAGATACATCCAGTCGGCGTTAAACGGTGAAGCGGCCGAGAGGAAGAGGGAGCAAAAGAAAAAAAAATCGCACGCGGGAGTACAAGGGGAGAGTCGGCGGAGATGCGGAGACAGATAGAACCGAGTCGGAAAGAAAGAGGCGCTCGGCGTACGGGGGAGTGACCGACTCGGCTCTCAATTATGTTTTCGAAGTTGCAGCGGCCTTATCTCGATACCCCGACGACATTCTTATTATCCCCGCGGCCGATCCCCGATAAAGCCGTCTCAGGAAGACGGCAATCGGCCGGCGCGAAGCACCTCGAGGAAAAATCAAATTGGGTCAAGGCGGAGGCATGCAATTTCGACTTGGCGATCGGAGCGCGTGCGGCGTGTCATCGGGCTATCAATTATCGGGCGAAGCATCACCTCGGTGCGGAAAGGGAGGAGAACAAAAGGAGCGTCGGCGGATCGCGCGGCTCGGTGAGAGGCTCGCCGCGCAGATCGCCGATCGCGATAGCAGCGCCAGGCTCGCAGACAAGAGAGAAAGAGAGAGAGAGAGATAACGCCGCTGCTCCCGATGTGATTTATAGCAAGCGGCTTAATTGTCTTAATTACGGTAGACCGCTTCCGTGGAAAGCTAACTCCTCTCCCGCTGTATCCTGCGCCCGCAGGCAGCTCCTAACCGGCGCAATAGTATAATCGGGCCACTCGCATCTTGCCTCTCCCTCTCCCCTCCGTTTCTCTCTCTCTCGCTCACTCCCCCCGCGCACATCTGATTACACGTTGGCCGTGCGCGCATCGGACGCGCGAACCGCACGGAGTGACTGGCCGCTTCCAGAAGTCGTCGCATTAATGTATGGAAATTCGGGGGGCGGTAAGGGGAGCAGCTCCGCGCTTCTTATTTATGAGAGAATTTTTTCGCAGGCAATAACACTTATCTAAATGTACAAATGGTATCAACGGTTAATTTGCCGGCTTGACGAGCATTCTCATAAAACACCGCTGCAACAAAGTAGTGTTCGACAGAATGTTGCGCTTCGCGCGATGAAAGATATTAATTTTTTCCCCAACGAAGCGAGCACTTCGTGTGTATATCCCTCGCTGCTTCTATCTTCCTTCGTGCTTTTTTTTTCAAATTAAAATGAAACATTCATCGCAGGCCGAGGAAAAATTGCTACTCTCGCGCTTAAGTACGCGTGTTGCGCGGGGAATTGCGGGGCATGTGTGCGCGACCGAGGTTCGCGATTCCCCCTCCTCTCGGCGCTGTTTAATTTAATTATTTCTAGATAAATAAACTTTCACGTTGATTGATAATGGATAATTAGAGACGCGAAAAATGGGCGAAATTAACGGCGGATCGGAGTGCGCGGGAACGATCGGTTTGCATCGGAGGGCGAGAGCTTTCTCACCGAACCGCGTAGAAGGTACTGCACCATCGACGATTTTAATTAATTAATTAATCGAGCCGCGAGCGCCGCCAGAGTCTATACGCTGAGAGTTACCGATTCGCGCGCGAGCGGCTTTAATTATGGGGCGAAATTAATCCTCGCTGAGAAAAGGCGCATATATATATACGCGAGTTGCGCAAAGAGCGAGGCTCGATCGGCCGTTTCTGCGAATGCACCGATCGCGGCCGCCGAGGCATTAAAGGCACGGGACTGATGGGTACCTTGATATCGCAGTTTTCAGGGAGATCCGATCGATCGTTTAAGAACGCAATCATACGCACGTTCATTATGTCGAATCGCCGTGTAATATGTACATCGTGATGCTCGATCGATCGTCGACGCGTGCACATGCTGCTGACCGTTTCCTTTTGCTCTTTCTTCTTCAAATCGCCGGCACTTTTCGCGGAATTATAAACCGAAGATTTTATTGTTCCTATGCACGCACTGAACAACTCGAAGACTGGTTCAAATAAATAAATCGATCGATCCATCCGTCTAAAATTCAGCAAACGAAACCGTATATGTACAAAGTGAGAAAAAACGAAAATTCGTAGCTCGAGGAGTATTGAAAAACAATCAAACACGCCGTGTGTGCCAGACGCTGCAGAAAAAAAGGAGGGCCAAGAAACCGACTGGCAACGTAAAACGGCGCAATATAGCCCGGTTCTTGCAGCGCGCGTGCAGCTCGTCTGCTCTCTCGGAATTCCGCGTTTCCTGCGCTTGGCCTCCCGCTTACGTGCTTTCTCTCATTCCGGACTGACGCTCGGCCGGTGCGCCGCGCGGCCGCGCCAGTCATTAAGGCGGAGAGTACCGCCAGCTGTGTAGGTAGGCGCAGGTTATATGCGCGCGCGGCCACTGGCCGCCCGCGTCCCTCTTCGCTCTCGCGCACGCGATTTTTACGGCTAATCCGCGCTGTTATTGCGGGCCCCTTCCCCCCTCTTCCCTCCTCCCCTCCCGCCGGTTCGACAAAATCTGCATGCCGACGTGCGGCCTACCAGCCACTTGTTTCTCGGATTCCTCCGGCTCTGCTTCTTCTCCTTCCTCTTCTTCTTTTCCCTCCGACGAGTCTGCCGCTTTTGTGTCTCTCGCTTCGCGGATCCTTGAAAGGGAGAGAAACCAGTCGTTTGGCTTCGCGAAGCTTCTGATGAAGGTGGATCGCTCGTTTTCGCCCATCCCAGGCGTGTAATTACAGGACGATGATTTTTCTTTTTTTTTTTTTTTTTGGTGAAGATGTGTATTATACCGTTTGAATTCAATGTCTCCTAAATTCCGCGGATTTATCGCCACGGGTACGGCCCCCGGAGAAAATCGTCATTGTTGCATCGCCGGTGCACGCCTTTTGCATCAATCCTCCAGCATTAACAATGCAAATAGCGCGATGCACCAGCGCTTAGAAACAAACGACGCGACGCTTGGAATAATTTTCAATAAAGCTCAGCCCCCTGGGGCCATCGTGGCGATTGTTTCTCGCGTGCAAGAACCGCGTGGGTAGCCTTCTGCGGGAAAATCTCGGGGTCGTTACGTAGCGAGCTTTTCACACTCGATCTGATTCCGCGTGCGCCGATAAGCAACGCATCGGCGGCGAAACTGGTCCCGGCTAAAAATATCGCGTGCAAATGCACAATAATGCCGGCGATAATTGTCGATCGTGCGCGGCGAGTTACCGACGCGCTCGCCGCTGGATGAGACACTTTTAGGGCGAGGCGATCGGCCGGTCGCGCGCAATTTCAAAAATTGCCCGGTGCGCGCTCACGCGCGCCCGTAAAGCATCTCACGCGCGAGAGGCGACGCGTCATTATTATAATCTCCGGCAATGGATTTACGAGCAATAAATAACCGCATTGTCCGATTACCATTCCTGCGCGAATCACTCGTTATTTGTCTTCGATTGCCCAGGCTCGCTCGCACCTGCGGCGTTAACTCCGTCCGTGGGCTGCGGAGGGGGCGCAAAAAAGGAGGGAAAAAAGGGCGAGAGGAGAGAAAGAGAGGAGTCCGAGGCGCAATAAATATCGAAGGCAAACAAGTGCGTATTATACGCGAGCTAAGCGTCCGTTGTTTTCGGTGCAACCCGAAGCTAAGCGGTTTAAGGGATCAGAGAGCCGCAGCGTCGTAACCCGGCCGAATCGTCTTCGCGGCCGTGGGACGTGCGTGCGGGTTTAGCGGCCGCGAGGACTGGGCCGGGGGAGGGAGAGCTGCCGAGGCCGCGGCAAAAAGGAGGAGCGAAGAGACTGTATAAGTGGCCCGGTTCTGTAGCGCTTTTTTTTTAACATTTTTCCGAATTTTCTCTATGCTAATGAGGCTGCTGCCTCGAGGCGCGCGGTTTCACGTCGCGGAGAAATTCAATTTCTCGACAGCTCGAATGCTGAAAATGCATAGTTTCTATCGAAACTACAGCACGTAAGCTTCGAAAGAAAATTCGGAGGAATCTTAATCTTAGTTCGTGCTAATGGGTATTCAAGGATTAAATTACAAACATTAATCGTTTTTCATAATTAATTACACTGATAAAAAAGATTCTTTAGCCCAGAGTCTTCGCGGCTTTGAAAAATATTTTTCCCATGGTATTTGAAATAAAGAAACATGTATTAGCCATTCAAGAAATATTTCTTAATAGTTAATGGACCATTTCTTTACATCTAATATCTACGCCTTTGGATTATATTAAATGCACACGACTTTATAAAGACACTGGCTTTGGATCAAAGGATCTTTCCCGCGTAAAAAAATTTAATTTAGGATAAAGTTTACCCAAATTTCATGTTTGGCGATCGTTCATATGAACATGGGCAATGAGACTAAATAATAAATAATTTTGCAATACTTTATTCAAACTTCAGATGGAGTTTTTCTTAAATTTAATAGACGCATTTATACAAACTTCTATAAAATACAAAAAGCAAGTTCGGTAAAGTCTCATTGGCCATGTTCATATCAACGGCTGTCAAACATTAACTTTGGATAAACTTTATCATAACAGCGTATATAAAATGAATTCCTTTGGAAAAAAAGACACAACGATACTAAAATATATATAAGTACGCTAAAATAAAAGAAATGTATTAATATTAAGAAATTAATTCTTTTATTGATCGTTTATTTCTAAACGTTCTTTGAAGAAAAAATGAAAAGTTTTCATAAGCCATTGGAAAGGAAAAATCGAAGGGAGGAAGCCACGCTTGCGAATCGGCATCGTAAGAAGTTCCCCTCCTCGGTGAAAACGGCAGAGAGGCCCGCCAGCCGGGGTCGATGATTTCGGCCGCGGGGCCCCGCATTCTTTTGTTGTGTAATAATGGGCCCGGGGCCGAGCTTCTTCGGCGTTTTTGGCGCGCGGGCGCCCATGGCGCCATGAAAAATGGAATCTTTCTCCGCTCTCTCCCCCCGCGCGTATACCCCTTTGCAGCTCACCGGCGCGATGCACGCGTCTTAGGAGGCGTTAATTCGTTTATACTCGATATTAATCATCCACGAATTACCAGTTCCTCCGGCGCCCTCTGGCTTTGCTTATTTATTGGCCCCTTTCGTGCGCCCTGTTCCGACAAAAATTCGAACGAATAAGTTAAAGGCGCTTTTTCCTGTTGTCCAGAAGGTACCATCGGGTGGCACTTTTTTTGAACCGATATATTTAAGATTTTTAGTGATAATTAGGTTACAAAAATGGACGAAAAGTTTTTTAGTGTCTTTAGACGGATTTGAAAAGAAAAACGTAGATAATAAGCTAATAAATAGGTAAATGGAATTGAGCGGCAGATGCGTAAACGTTTTTTTCAGTCCCGAAAATAACATGCATTTTCGACGAGTCATTCGGGAGTCCCTCTGTTTTTTTTTTCGAATCGTTCGCACGATCGGATCGACGCGCGGCAATGCATGGTAGTTTTTAGAAATTATTCTTCTCACTTTAATGATCCGCCTGCCTGCTTTCTCGACTTTCGAGGGATAATTCATCATTTCTTGACACTTCGATCAGGCAATGTTTATCCTTGTTTATTTCTTCACATAAATTTGTGAAAACCAAAGCCTGACTACGGGTCACTTTGTTATTGTAATTTATGAAAGGAATGCCTAGTTATTACTTCAATTTGAATAATTGCTAGTGCTAATTCATACAATAGTTTTGCAGAAAAATTGTGAAAGTTTCAAAGTAGATCCTTGAAAGTCCAAGCGGGCCGGTTAAGAAAGAATACTTTTTCTGCGCTTGTCGATTAATTGATTCATTATGAATTTTCTCTCTAAAAATCTGAATAAATTGTAAACAACCATATAGACTTCATTCGACTTATTGCAAACTGTATTCTTTTTCTAAAAAAATACCAGCTTGTATAGACTCTTTAATCGAATTTCAAACGATCAATCGGGGTTGGAAAAGGCTGAAATTTTGATTACGTAGCTAGTAGCGTAAATTAAGGAATCGCGAAATCTTCGTATTTAGCGCGCAGTCAGCGTGCGTCATCGGGGCAAATGCCAGCCTCGGTGACAGCGGCCTTTAATCACAGTAACTCTCTACCACTGTTCAGTTCCAGGCCTGGGAGACCACCGAAGCGCGCCTCCGTCAGTCTGAGTCTCGCCGCTAGTCATTTGGCCGCGACGGCCGGCCACCACGCGCACCAGCTCAAGAAGCACCGCCTGGACAATGGCGACTATTACGAAAATGGACATCTTGGTGAGTACTTTTGTTTCAATCTATTTTTATCCTCCTCCTCGTTCGCTGCAGTCGGTTTTCCCTACTTTATGTGTATCATCATGTCTTCACTGAAGTTCGAGTAGCGCGTCTCGTTTGGTGAAGCGATTCCCTTGCGAGTGATGAGAGTTTCAGTGCCTCGAGTAATTCTAAAGTATTTTAACAAAAAGATATGAATTGAGTTCGATCCACGTTTACCTTCGGAATTACCTTCGGACCTCGCGGTTGTACTTATTTTTAGCGGCCGCGGCATTTCAGACGGCCTAACGTAAGAACCATCATTTAAAGAGAAAATCCACTCGGCCGTGTAATTTATATTTATTTAAATACTCTGATTACGTACATTTAAATTTACTTTATTGTTATCAATTACGTACACTTACACTTTAATACTCTATACTTTCTTAATTTAAAAGTTTACCACCTCGAGGATAATTCGCCGGTGCAATTTTCTCGAAACACCTCTCACCTCCCCGACGGCGTAAATATATATATATATATAAGAGCAAACCACGAGAGTTAACACGGCAAACTCACGCACGCAGTGCTAACAACTTGTATATATATGTACTCTCTCTGGTCTACCGATGGCCGGGCCTCATCGGCCGCCGGCCAAAACAGCGTGTCGCGAGTAGAGCGTCTCAAGTTGCAATCGCGGAACATTACACGGGCGGGTGTGCGCGCAACGGCTCGGCCCGCGTCGTGCGGGTGGGGTAACGCGACACACGCACGGCACCGCACGCACTTGATTACTGCCATCCGCGCGGCCTGACCCGGCAATCAATTAATTAGGGGAATCAAACGCACTTGGAGTGCGCAAATTAACTGCAACTGCACTCTCGCTGCGGCCTGCGGTGCCGCACTGCGGAAGCGCGATGCTATATTCCCCGCTGGCCGCTGTTTGCGTGTGTGTATGTGTATGGAGTGCCTTCTCCCTCGCACTGCCTCTCTTTCTCCCTCTCGCTCGGTGCGCCGTGTTTGCCCAAATTCCTGCGAGAATCCAGGGTCAACAAATGCGTCCCGGACCCTCGTAGCCGATTAATTGTCGAAAATACGCGCTCGGATGGAATCACGGAAAAATATTACATTGCGAACGCGCGGCGCTGTATATATGTGGCAACCGTGGAGGAGGCTCGAGTGGACTTTTATTTATTTGTCGGTTGGCCTCTGGTGTACCTTTTTTTCGTTACTTTTTTCGAAAAGTAAATTGAATGCGCTCGCGGTGACTGCGTTTTTCGGCTTTTAGCGGGGCTCGAGGGCCGCATGACGATTGCCGGCAGATTTCAATTTTGGACGGTTGTTGGCACGGTTCTGTCGTATAGCGACCGAGTGGAGTTTGATTGAATTTTTTTTTTTTAATATATAAACTTTTGAAATTTTTAATGAAATTATACAACAGCAGCGTCGATCGCCAAGTAACAGTATCCGCAATCGGAAATAAAAAGTACAGATATCGGTTGCAATGGAGGGAGCGGCAGAGCGTAAATCCGTCCCCGGGCGTGCAAAGACCCCCGGATACTCGAGCCCGCGGCAAAAAGGCGATTACGGCCGTTGGCGCCGATCGGGAAATTGTATAAGCAAATAATCGCGAAGCGGCGTGCGGGCCAATTTTACGGGCATATACACGCGGCGTCCGCGTGCGAATTAATGCGCGCGGAGGGCGCACGCACACACCGCTCAGGGCGGCGTCGATGGACCTAAACGTGGGGGTAAATGTCGAAACGGCCGGCCGATTAATTACGGCTTGCTGGTAATTGTATAATTGTTTTACGATTGCAGCGCGAGTGCGCCTCGAGCGGCTGCGCCGCGTTACACATCGCATCGACGAGCGCGCCGAATGTGCACCTGTCCCGTCCGCAGTACGACACGTGGCTGCGTTATTTTTTGAGGAAAAATTTATGAGCCGCTTTTTTTTTTATTAGATTGAGCTGTCGCCTTGAGTTATTTTTCCTTCACCTTTGAGAAAAAAGTACATCGTATTTCAGCTTTTTTGAATAATTACTTGATTTATTTACAATATTACAATAAAAATGAATTATTTTCTTATATAATTACCTTAATTTTTATAGCGATTTCTGATTACAATTAGAATATTTGCACACTGAATGAAAATTGGCGATTTTCAGTAAATATTTACTTCAATAGTACTTGTTAAATATTTTTTGAAAATTTAATTAATTTATTCTTGATTCAACGAAATATTTAACAAGTACAATTGAAGTAAATGTTTACTTGAAATTTCAAAATTGGTCTCTCAGTGCACGTTATTTATATTAAATCATGTAATTTCATCCAATCTATATTTAGTAGCAGAAGTATATTTCAACGTAAACATATTAATTTCGAAGTTACATAATTAGTTATATGGTTTACAACAATTACTGATAACTTTTATTGATTATAATAATTGTAGACAGCGCAGTTTTATCTACATACATCTATCAAAAAGCATTATTAAATGGTAATTGCCGATTAAAAAATAATAAATTGATTTTAATTTAATAGCACAATTATTTCAAAGTCACTCTTTAAAAGTGACTACATATACACGAAATGAATACCCCTCGAATTACGATAGCAATTACTCAAAATAATCATTCCGCGCGAATTGCTATCACGACAACGCGTAATCGATATTAATAAATAACAGTAATTTGACTATATTTTCTCCGTCTACACAGCCGTTAATAACGCCGAGGTGAAAAAAGGGCGAACCTAATTCGAAAACTTATCCGTGGAACGGCGCAATAAATAAGACCAAGCGGCAATCCGCGTACGGAAGAAATTGAAAGGCATACGTTACCCCCGGACTATCCACGAAAAACTACAACCGTCAAATGCCGAAAGGTCACGAGTGATTCTATCGGCGCACGCGAGCGAAAAAAAAACGTATAAGGGATGCGGTGCAGCCTGGCCAGGAACACAGAGAAAAAAAAACGGAAACGCCGCGGCGTGCTTTTAAGCAGATAAAGATGAAAAGCCGCTGATGAATCGACGCCGATTACGAGGCCATTACACGTATGCAGGGAGGGTCTCGAGGCAAAACACCGTAATCAGAGTCCGAGCTGTTATACATGGACACGGGGAAACGGGAATCCGCGCGCGGGGCTGCGGAAGGAAAAAAGGCGCGCTGGCGGCCAAGATGAATTGGGGCAAAGTTGTAAGCGATAACTCTGGGAAAGCGTTTACCTATCGGCGCTACACGATTGGGGTGCCCCGCGTCGAGTGGGTATACACCGTCGGAGGAGAGAAAAGAGCGCGGGGTCGCACGCGCTCGCCCCCAGTGTACACACCGGGGCCACGCGCACGAGCCTATTCCACACTCCACGACTCTGAGCACAGAAAAAGGGCCGCTTCAATTTTCTTCTTTCACTCCATTTTTCCGAATCCCTAAGCTTTTTACTCTCTGCTATTAATACTTTCCTTTCTGCTCGTGTCTATGTATACAGAAATCATTAAGCGTATATAAATATAATAGATGCGATCGGGAAGTTAAGTCTAATGGAGTGTCGGATCGATTTTTGCGGGAGCAAATATGTAGACGCACTTTGGCCCTCGAGCGTTCGTCAATGCCGCGCCTGTAATTTCTCCGCGCGTCGGAGCGATTGCCCGGTGGTTATTTATTTTTCTCATCACTTTTAATTTCCCAAAGACAAGTCAGATGCTTATCGGCCGGTGGGGCTTTGTTCGGCTGGACTTTGGAGAGCAGCGCCGGTGGTGCATTGTTGCCGCGGACGCGTCGCCGCGGCGTTATTGCTTTATTACGCTCGCCTCGCTTATCGAGATCGGATCTCGCGGGTACAACGGCGTATGTACGGAAAGGCCCGTTAATTGCATCGTGGGATATTGAATATAAGTGGAGGTCCGGACGAATCCTCGTGGCCTCGATGTCGCGTCCCTCCTTTTATTTTTGGCCGTGCGCTGTTTTTTTTTTTGTGCTGACGCGCTAGTAGAAGCGAATCGCTCGCGAGTTAATTAGAGACGTTATTTATGCGACGCGCACTCGGAAATCTCGGCTGGCATCATTTTTATTGCTGTCCTGGGACGGATAAATTTCATGACTGCGGCGACAAACGGAGGAACGAAGATCATTGCATCTACATTGTTCGGCAGGAACAATGCACCGGTGAAATATGAAATGCGTTTGCAAAATATAATCGAGCTGACGTGTATCTTCTTTGTTGGAAAATGTGGATAAATATATATATTTTTTTTTTGACGGCGGACTCTTTTTTATTTGTAAATCGAAAGGTCGCGCGATTGTTCTGTGTTTGTAGTATAAAACGTTGCTTTTTTTACCTTTTCTATACGTAAAGTGAATTCGTTGTTTGAACAGCGTTAAATTACCGGCGCGTGTTGGTGTTTTCATTGCGGGCGCAAAGCTTTCTTCTGCATTTCATTGGAAAGGCCAAACATTAGTTTTGTCAGTCAATCAAGAGATCGGATGGAAGGGTAGGCGCGGTTTTGACATTTTTGATGCGCCTTTTGTGACCCACAAGCACACGCATACCATTCACGGTCTCTCTATTATACACAGAAGAATTTTGCGGGTGTTCCGGAAATAAAGATTTTTTCGTGTAACAACCGTATTAGATAAACATTAGTTTCGCTGCTTTAAGCTACCGCTAAAAAAGTTTAATTCCTTTCACACAAATATCAATAAATATTGTATACCCCGCAGGTTTGCCCCCACGGAATTAAAAAATAGTCGAGATTAAAGAGGTGCGCACGCAGGTGTGCCCATCGCGAGATCGACCCGGGCGAGGATTTAATTACCGATCGAACTGCTCGCAGAAATCGGCTCGTATAAACAACATTAACGGAGTTAATAGACGCCCGGGGCCCGGGGCATAATCAGTCGGATGACAGACATAGCGATCGTTTAAAAAGCAACGGAGCCGTGCGCGCCGCCTTCGTTTCGCGCGTCTGGGCAATAAAGCCCGCGAATTTACAGCGCGCGTTAAATGCTCCCCCCGCGTAAAAATCGGGCGCATTTAACGCGCGCCCGAGCGCTGATTAAAAATGTACGCGCGGACCTAACGTTTTATGCGCGCCGGCCGCTGGATTTATAAGAAAGCGCGCTGTGGATAATTAATGCGCGTATACCGGGCTCCGATGTACCGCTTTGTTTACCCGATCGATTACATTGTTAATCCATAACCGAGGCTCACCGTAAAATCTCCTCGTTTCGAGTGCGTCCAAGTTAAAGGTGCGTGCTTCGCTCTTAATTAATTGCGCGATTTTTATATCGAGGGACATGCTTATCTTTCTATAATAATTTCTTATAGTTCCTTTTTTTCATTTTGATATTTAAAAACATGTTAGAAGTTAATTTTGTGAATCATTTTGTATTTTTTTAAATCTCTATACACTGAAAAATTTGTTAATTTTAAACAAACGTTTATTTGAATAGTACTTATTAAATATTTTATCTAGTCAAAAAATTATTTTTTTGAAACTATTGAATTTATTTAGAAACAAATAAATTCATGTAGTTTTAATGAAATTATTACTTGATTCAAAGAAATATTTAATAAATACTCTTGAAGTAAATCATTTCCTTAAAATTAACAAAATTGTTTTCAGTGTATAGATGTGTGACCATCTGTATCTCAGAATCTTATAGAGTTTAACTAATAAAGGTTCATTAGATTGCATTTTTAGGCATACCCGCCTCACAGAGTGCCTTATACTTTTATATCTCCAAAGTTTTTTAGTTATGTTCTTATTTTTATTATAGAACATTTTTTAATTTTATAAAAACAGTTTCTCGTGTTTTTCATTAAAGTAGGGTAAAGATAATGAAGTTTCTGTAATTGAAAGATCCTAAAATTTCAGGTGTTTTACTTCCAGAAAATTATTATTAATTATCGTCATTTCTTTGTTATACATGGAAAAGTATATTTTTTAAAAAAAGTCATGGTTATTAATATTATTTAGAAATATATCTCATAACATTTTTAAATTATTTTATGAACTAGTTCTTGTGAAATAAAAATATAAATGAAAAAAAGGGGGTGAAAATTTATTTAATAACTCTTTTATAATTGTAGTATAATTGAATGTAACTTCTTGAAGTTTTTTTATTTTGTTAATATTTTGTTACACTTCTAGTGAGTTCTTTGGCAGTTTGGAAGGCCCATTGATTGTATGAGTAAATTAAGATTTTTAGTTTTCTGAAATTTTAAAAAATTTAATATATCTAGAAAACGGTTACATTTTTTATATTCTACAATGGTTAATTCTCTTCGTTTCTCACCAATTAAAGATATTTATGGAGGAAGCTAACTGCCAATATATCGACAAGGTTTTTCTTTTTTTTTTCAATGAATACATGCTCTTGCAGTAAAAAATAAATTTATCTAATTTATTATTGCGCATTTTTTCACCTCATACGCACTTTTACCCTCAACCAATAGACAACGGCAAAACTTTAAACCTGTAGCTGAAAAAGACGCATGAATTGAAAGCCAACAATAAGATCGCGACGTAATAGCCATTGCGGCGCATCGCGGCAATTGATCGTCCTATCATCGGATCTCAATGACGCAACGGTACCGCGGCGCGCGCTGAATAAATAAAGCCGATTCTCACGGCGGCTCTGGTATACCCGGACCCGTTGAATTATACGCGGCCAGCTATCGCGAGGGGGGTGTTGCAGAGGGGCCGTCGTCGCGGCGCGCGTGGGCGGGTGGGTGGTGCGCTGCCGCTCGCCCTCATAAAGGCATTGATTAACTGTTAGCGGCCGCGGCGGCGCGTCGACGACGGGACGAGCCCGCGTCTCGGCCAATAAAACCGCCGGCTAATTGTGTCCCGACGTCCGGTGCACGAACGGCTCTTTAACTCGCCGAGAGAGCGAGAAGACGTCGACTGTCTTCGAAATACGATCTGGAGGAATTTTACTGATTTTTTCGTATAAACAAATTTCTCGAAATGTTCATCCTGAGTTTTTTTAATTGGCCGAAAAAAATATAATAAAATTTACAATCAATAAAGTTAATAATAATAATAATAAATTTTATTGATATAATTACAATATATACGTAAATTAAATTTAAAAAAGCGATAGCGTTTGTTTTCAAGCCTTTTTATGGCCTTTGTTTTGAAGCATATTTTCTGTGAATGTGATTGGTCTACAAAAATTTAAAAAGCATATATTAAATCAATGCGCTAAAATACAAAAAGTTTTGAATTTCAATTCTTATAAAGATTAAATTTTCGATTAAATGAACTAATGAAATCAGCATTGTATTAAATATGTTTTATAACTATAGTTTCTATTTTATAAATTTGTTGAAAAATTAAATACCGCTACGATATTTTTCTATAATGCACTTCTTTTGGATTAGAAAAACAGCGTAAAGAGCACATTAAGACATTAGTCATTTGAACATAAAAATGGCACTTGGTGATATCACAGTCAAACTTTAAAAAGATTAATACTAAAGCAGTGGTTCAGAAATAAATAAAAGGTATAAAATGACTAGATAAAATATAATAGTAAAATAGTAATAAGCGACAGAAGCTTTAATAAAATTCTAAGATTTTTTCAATCACATGGCGGTTCGTAAATAGAAAATTATACAAATGGATAATAAGACGCATAGAAACGAAGGGGCGCATGGAGAAAAAAAGGCTAGGAATAGCGATTTTGCATTATGCCTTTGAATGCATCTCTTTTTCTCTCTTCTATGCGTGGAGGGCGTGGAGGGAACGCGCCGTTTCACTTATCTCTTTGTCAATTAGTCAGGACGAGCTCGTCTCTCTCTTTCTCTCTCTCTACCTTCGGTGCTCGTCCTCGGGAAAGGGCCCACCTTCGCAATTGTTAGTCCGCGACTTTAACGACGCATCGCCGTTTAATTTGTTTCGTCGCTGCGTCTTTCTCCGTCCTCACCTCTCGGCGCGCGTAGGCTTTGTGCGACTCGCAGACGCGCTAACGAAGCTTTTCTTCGCAAGGCATTTTACAATGTTTCTGATGGCTGTGCGCAATTTTAGCGGTTACTTTTTTATTTATTTATTTATTGCAGAGTAATACATATTACATTACAAAGTAATCCAGCAGAGAAAAATCAATTTCCTGTTCGCCGGTCTGGATATGTAACTTATACTAATATGCATCATCTCAATGGATTTCCAATGGTACATGTGCATAGCTTAAAACTAACTTAAAAACTCATATACATTTCTCGTTGCGATTAAGAATATAATAACATTTCGAAAATTTTAACAATTCATATTTCATTAGAGTGTCAACGCAAAATATTATCTGAAGACTTAGATCTGTCTGTTATTTCTAACAGGATCAAGTCTAAATGTTTATGGTTAGTTATAACACTTTTTCTTATACCTATATTGCGACTACCCCACGTAGTATTTATTTTAGTGTACTATATTTATTTATTACTGTTTAGGTATAAATTTTCTGTAAATAGAAATAAGTGAGATTCTTGTACGAATAATTAAATTAACGGGACAGAATTTCTAAAAGTCGTTAGTCATATACAGCGTTAAAAACGATTGTAAATTAAAATAAAAGCGAAAAATAAAATAAATAAATTGATCCATGATAAAATGATGTATGCATGGTTGAAGAGGCCTCAAAATTAAGCGTCGAGCAGTCGAACTGCAAATTGCGTGCGAGGGCCCCGAGTAATTAGGTTGGGATGAATAACACGCGGGCGTAAACAGCGGATTTTGGGGATAAATATCGCACGCCCGGGCGAATTTGGCCTCGGCGAATCCGCTTGAAAATGCGAAAATCAACGCGTTGAATTATTCGTCCGACGCCGGACCCTCTCTCCCCGTGGCCCGACCCCGCGCTCACTTACGCCGGAATTTTCGCCCTGCGGTCGGTTTTCGCGCTTGCCGCCCGTCCCCGGGAATTCGCCGCGGAAACAATAACTAAACGACCGCCGGCCGAATCCGCTCGCTTTCATCGCATTGCCGGCGCGCTTCGGCAATTCTCGAGTGTTAAATCGGCGGCTGCTTAAGTGCCGCCTTAATTTTAATTCGCCCGTACCGCTATATATCTGTATGCGAAACGCTCGCACACACGCGGTATTAATTTCACGGTGAATCTTTAATGACTGCTAATTTTGAATTACTCAGCCGCTCTCGTTTCGACTGCGTAATGTAATTCTTCCAGTCCGACGATGTTTATTTTTGCATACTCCTCCGTATGTAATTTCATACTCTCTTAATTATTTTTAAAAACTACCGGCAAATACGCAGTTTATATTTCTTATCTTAAATTTGAGTGTGATTAAGAGAACATTATAAATTCAAAGTATTTATTTGAAAAATTATATTGAAACTGATAGCGAATTAATAATTCTTTATAAGTGGTTTTTATGACGATATGAAATAGGAGGAAAATAATGAAAAAAAAATGTGTATAAATTATACGTAAGCAAGTAAAAGTTTTTTAGAACGATAACTCTCACTTTTTTTAACTCGCACGACCACTACAACCCTAGCGACAAGAGACACAGTAGCAAAAAGTGCGCGCGTTTCAATCAGCGCCTCTCGCGTAAATCAGCGCACTCTCGGACAAAAGGAAACAGTAAGGAAAAAAAAAGGGGGAACACATAAACGGCCTCGATTAAAGCGAAGACGCAGGCACGCAGTTCTTTACGTAATTATATCAGCGAATAAGGCCAGCTGGCGTCGGCGATTGTGCTGGGAGGCTTTAAAACCTCGCGGACTCCACGAAATCGTGACTGGCTTCGCGCGCGACTCCCCCCGCTTGTTGCCTTCTTTTTTTTTCATTCATCTCCCGCGCGGGAATCCCCTCGCTTCTTCTCATCAGCTGCAATCAAGGTTTAGTGTGTCGGCCTGACGCGTCGCTTGATTGTTTTTACGAGAGAGAGAAAGAGAGAGCCGAGAGCTCGGGAATAAAAGGCCGAAATAAGAGCAAAGAGCGACGAGGTTCCTGCAGCCGCCGCTATCGCATTAAATCTCTTCATTTCGGTAACGCTGTTATGGCTTTACAGCGGCCCTGGCACCCGTAAATCAGGCACTTTTTGAATTTTTCGCGCTTTTTTAGCCTGCAGCCCGCTTCGGCTAAGCGCGCTGTTCTATTCTCGCTTTTCGCTCGGCGATGGCTATCCGCGGCGCGGTATTTACACACTGCCGATTGAATGCTAATTATAAAGATCGCTACTGGCCGGTAATTCAACTCGCGTCGCGTTATGTGCGTTTCGTTAGGCGAGGAGTGTAGCGCCGAGGTGCACTTAATTAAAAACTTTTTTTTTACGCTATTCACGTGCGGACGTAATTTACGGTGCAATAATTTACTTCTCAAAAGCCATAAAAGGCTTGATTACTCTATTATTAATCCTGAAACATTGTGACAACTCCATAAACTCCAGAAACCTCGGCGGGACTCTCACGTGCGTATGCGCAAATCCCAGGATTTTTTGTCGCGACTCGCGTATAGCCGTATATAAAACGCTCCGAGAGGCTCCTCCCTTTTCCCCTGCGGCTACCAAATGAAGACATCAAAGTGCCTATGCTGGCCGTTAAACGATCCTTAGACGCGTTCCTTCTTCCTTTGCGCGCAACGCTTTCCGCGCGAAGATATTCTTGGAAAACCCGATTGCGATTCATTCGAGGATCATCGCGATCTAGAATATCCGCGGCAAATTTCACGACCTGCCCAGCCGAGGGAATCAGAACTTGCGCAACTGAAATAATTGGTCCTGGATGAATGCTGACGATGCAGCAATTCGTTACACTCGACTTTTTGCCGATTTTGCAGCTTTAGTTTCGCGATTATATGGAGTCGCTTGTCATTCGATCGTCTTATTGATTTAGCCACATTTCTTTCGCTTAATCCTGATTATGTAACTGTAACATTACGAAGGATTGCCGCAGTGTCATCGAAGAAGGGGATCGACACAATCAGTAGATAAAAACGGTATTGATCAGACACGCAATCACGACATTTTTTCCTATTTCTCAAACGCAATTGCGCGAAAGTAGCAACAGTATCAAGCTCTCAAAGCCCCGGCAAAAATGCAAAAATCGCGATAAAAATAAGCCGAGCGGACTTGGCTTGGTCTCGTATCGATCGAATGCCGCTTGAAAAGTCTCGCGTGGGCGGGTAGTAACCTCTTTTCCCGTTGGCGGGCGCACCGAACTCGGCGCCAAAAAAAAAAGGAGGAGAAAGAAGTGAGCCGGGGAGTCGGATTTTCGTCCCTTCTCGGCGATTTACTCGTTAGCGGTGGAACCGCAAACCACTCAATTAACTTCCGCGAGTTGTAGAAGCCGAGCTCTCACGTACAGGCGACCGTGCCGCCGTGTGCGAGTGCCAAAGCGAATGGGGGTTGCGAGGTGTAATTCTTTTTTTTTTTCATCTCGCGTTCAAGTATACCCGAGATTTTTCATAGCCTTTTCCGCGTTCCGCGTGTATAAACTTCGAGTGAATGGCGGATTAAACGAGCGTGAAAATAATATGTACAGTTTTTTTTGCCTTCTCCTAGAGGAAGCTTTGTTAGGGTAAAAAAAAAGTTTTGGAGAAACACATGTAACTGAATTTCTCTTATTTAGTTTAACATTTCTACAAAACATTTTTTTATCGAATAATTAGGAAGAACATTTTATAGCGTTTGTAATTTTATCGAAATCAACAACGTTCAAACTTTTTCAAAATACTTTTATACAATTTTTAAATGGTTGAAGCCAATATAAAGTAACGTATGGTTCTAAAATGTGGTGACACCCTAAACCGCCGAAAGTACAGTTCCGTGCGATGCGTACAAATAAGACGACACCCGCGCGTCAAAACTAAACAGCCCGGCGAATAGCGAAAGCGAAAGGGAGATGTTACCGTGAGAGAAGCCACAAAGTCCGAGCGATGATAAAATGAAAAACACTGTATAAACTTGAGCGCTGGATAAACAGAGCGAAAGGGAAGATGCCGGAGGTGCGTGGAGAACTGCGAAGGGCGAAGGGAGGGGACGAGCCTCCCTTTATGCGGACGCGCGCTCTTTTACTTTAATTGCAGCATAAAACGATAAAACAATGGCCGCGAGCATATGCCCACCGCGGTATTAGGAGCAGCGTCTGAATCGCTCGGACACGGCAGTCGGACTCATATGGCGCTTACGCGAGATATAAAGCTGGACGAGCCGTAAAAAGCCGCTCCCTCCGACGAGCATCAAATCTCTCCCTTGACACCGGACTTTCGGCGCATTCCCAAATTGTTTAAATTTCAGCAGCCCTTTAATGATTCTTAATTGATTTCATCAACTTGTTTTGTCTTTTTAGCGAAAAATTTAGTTTTCCAAAATAACCCAATAAATAAAAATATAAGAAAACTCACAAGTAAAAATAATATTTCTGAAAAAAGTAAATGGAACGGACTGAAATAAATCCCAAATGATTTGAGCCGACCAAAGAAAAGAAAATTAGTAGAAAAAGAAGAAGAAAAAAAAACGCATCCTCACGCATCGGCAATCTGGCACGAATCCACGCGAGATGTAGTCGATCGATAAAGGCCTGTGTAAAAGGCGAGGATGCATCAATGAAAGAGCGAGAAACAGTCGGACGCGTCTCCCGTCGGTATCTCTCTATACCTTCGTTCAAGCCTCCACCCGAGTAAAAAAATCTCCCTCCTCCTCTCTCGGCCCACGGATAATAATAAGAAACCGGCAAAAGGAGAGCGCCACGAGAAAGATCCTTGGGCATTGTGCGATAAAGGAAACCGGTACGCGCGCGCGTATTTCGCCCGGCTTCGCCGACGTGAAATCCGTCTGTCAGCGCTTCCCTTCTCCTCGCTCGCTCTCGCCTCGACGCAGAGTCTCGGGGCAACAAAAGTCTGGGATATACCTGCTCCGCAGGACCAGCCAGTCGGAAGATATTAATATAACAAAATGCGCGCGAAGGGGGGAGGGGCGCCCAGACACAATGCCGATGTTTACGCTGAGGATTTAGATCGGTGGGAGCGGAAAAGTTGGATCGTTTGTGCAATGGAAAAATCGCGGCGTAACAGATGGCTCGCGATCGCCGGGTATTCTTTCCGGTTTTGTGCGCCGATGCCCGCCGGTGATCCCCGGCTCGCACTTTTGTGCGATCCCGATCGCGAGATCGGACAGATTGGAATTTTTCATGGACTCTCGATTTTACCGGTCTCTTTTTATCCGCTGCTCCACTTTGATTGAGCCACCGACTTCTTGCTTTTTTCCGTTTTATCAAAGGCTTTTACCGGTTTTTGTTCTGCAGCTTTGATTGCAGTAATTGATATGAAATGTGCTTTGATTCTTTGCGTTAGTTGAAAGATCGAGTTGATTGGGCCGCGTAAAAACGCATTAAACTCGTTTAGTAAAATAGGCTTGAGTAATTTTTGCCAAGGGCGTAGCCCCCCTTTTTTTTATTAACCGAGCGCAACTCGCTTACATTCACGATAATATGAAATTTTATATCTTTCATTCGGGTAACGCGAATTGCCGATCCGCGAGGTTTTATCGATCCTCGTAAGTGCAACGTCAATTTACCCCGTTAATATTTATGTGACTCGCGTATAAATTTCGCCGCGTCGCGCACTCGAGAGCAAAGCGTCGTAGCAATTATTTACAAAAGCGCAGCTGAAGAAAAACAAAGGAAGAAACGAAAGGCGAAAGAAACCTCGGCATCAGTCATAAATCTCGCGGCCAACGAGCCGGCAATCTGGTAATCGAATCTACGCTCGGACGTTTTTCGGGGCGCGTCAGCTACCAGCAGAGGTCTAAGGATCTTCTGCCTCATATATTTCTCCAAATACAAAAGTCGAAACTCCCAAGGCAAACACACGGCGCACAGCGTCTCGCGAGCGCGGCCCTCCGCCGAAGTCTAACCAGCTTGCGTTGTGTACGCTCGTCTCCTAAGAAGGTAGCTCAACACTCGTCTGGAGTATTTGCACACGAAGGGCAGTAACGAAGGAGGGCCCCTAGACCGCCGTCCTAAAAGTCGTGCGCGTGCACGCGAGACAAAAGGGAGAGAGGGAGAGAGCACGAGAGGAGGCGCGAGAAGAGGATGGAGAGAGAGGAGGGCGCGCTGGAAGAGGATAGAGCGCGAGAGAAAGAAGAGTGCACGAAGAGTGTAAATAATACTAAGGCTGATTGTGGGCGTGGCTGACAGAACTCTAAAAAGCTTCGACTATATATCAAAGGGTTTACTGCCCTGCGCGTGATGTGCCTTCGCTCTTCTCCCCTGCCCCTGCCCCCCCCCCCCCCCGCCTGCCCCCCGCGTCCGGCGCGAGCTGTGTGCAGGATGTGCGCGCCTCGGTCCGCGCGCAGAACAAATACTGTACGGAGGAGGAGGAGACCGTAGGCGCGAGAGCAATGAAGAAAGTGCGTTATTGTCGTCGTCCGCCTCGGCGCGGCAGCGAAGATTGGTTGCTCATTCCCGGCCCCGAGCCGGACCCTGACGGGCCCCCGGGTTTATCGGCCGCCGGGGCCACGTCTACGTCTCAATATTCGCGCTGCGTGTCCCTTCGAGGTTTTGTCCCGGGCGCCGGAGGTGGAGCCGGCCGTGAGCAATGACGGATATCCCCAAGTAAAAAGATCAAGCAAAAAGAAGTCAGTGAATGAGGAATTGCGCGTAAGCTGTGCATCAAAACACTGTGTGTATAAAAGACTCGATATTACATTTGAACAAAATTTGGTAATTTTAAGTAAATATTTACTTCAATATACTACCTATTAAAGATTTATTTTAATCGACTAAATATTTCTTCGATTCTAAACGAATTTATTAATTTACAAATAAATTTAGCAATTCTCATAAAATAATCGAAATGTTTAACAAGTATGCTATTGAAGTAAATGTGTACGTATAGTTACCAAGATAGTCTCTCAGTGTTATACTTACTTGTAATTTGTGTTTTTTATTTTTCTTTTTAAATATAAATAAGTAGCTACTTTCATTTGTACTTAAACGTTACAAAATGCATAAGATTTTTCACACCTGCGAGAGAGATTTTTAATTGTCCGTATATATCACCCGCATGGGACTCGCTTCTTCCGCGATTTAAAAGGCCCGATCGTAATAATCGTTGGAACTTCTTCGTGGGCTAAAACCAATTACTCGCGAAGTAAAACGCTTCAATTATTCCTAACTATACGCGGTTTAGTTATTGCGTATACTCTCGACGCGCGTAAGTGTAGATTCTCAATTAGCCGTTTTAATTGTAAATCCTTTCGCACCTCGCGGCAAAGTGTGCCCGAGGTACCGCGCGCGAATAAAATTCTGGAAGTTGCACACGAAGACCGGCAGAATTTATGGAATTCCATTTGGAAGGCTTTACACTTCGCCCCGTCGGAATATACTATGCGCGCTGGAATCCAAAAAAAAGGATGTAAGCGCGGCTACTTCCATGATAAATTCGACATTTATCACAAACCATTAACTTCGTCCGCGATTCGAAGACTTAACAAACTTCCCCGTGCTCCTTCTCGCTCGCTCACTCATGAGCTCGGGGGCTTCGCGGCTAAAAAAAGCCCGCGGCTCCGTTCGGTTTTTCGTCGAAAATCGGCGCAACTTCGCTGCGAACCGTGTAAATCTAAAAGACTATAAAATGTTTGTCGAGCGGAGAGCGAGCGGAGAGCGAGCGCGCGAGATAAAGGGAGAAGGAGAAAGCGAGAGGGAGAAGACGAGCCGGAGCGTAGGGAGGAAGAAGAAGAAGAAGTCTGGAGGGATTTCGAAGCGCATACCCAAGGCGGCGGCGCTTAGAGTTCGGTTCGCCGGCGAAGCGTAGCCGACTCTCTCGATTACATACTTGAAAAACCGGATTCCTTCTCCCGCGAAACCGCGTGTTTCCCGTATTTACGTAGATGGCGCGCGCCGACGGCCGGCACATTCATCATTTTTCGCGCGCATCCCGCAAAATTTTTGCTTGTCTCCGCGGCGATTATGCATCGACTAGAATCGCTTCGTTTATTTGCGCCAGCGACGCCGTAGGTACATTCCCGATTCTGCCGTCGAGCTTAATTAATCCGACGCGTGTTCTATTTTCGCAGAAGAAAATCCCGCGCTGCTTCTTCACCTTATAAAATAAGCAAATCAGTTTGTTAACTACTTCAAATGTTGATCGATGTACTCTCCAGTGGGATACATGTTATAATAATATTAGTGTTAGGCTGATCTACCGAGACATAAACGAAGGTGAAATGAAAAGCTTGTAGCTGTGCAGAGGAAGCGATAAGAAAATACCTGGTGAACATCGACTCTTGCTCGGTTCGTTAAGAACAATGGGATAAGGCAGGTACGCGGGACAAAGGGCAGATTTTCCAAATAATTTCACGTGACCACGGTCCCTTTGTTTAGTCCCCGCTCGCTCGCCCGGAAAAAAAATTGAAGTCCCTTCCCGCGCTCGAATATTTTTTTCCGTTTTTCTCCCGTCCCTCCCTCTCCTATCTCTGCGTTTTTTTTTTCGCCGCGTCCGATGACAGTGCATGCAGTGGCTGGCCACGAGCAAAGAGACAACTCCGACGGAAGTCACGAATCCGAGCAAAGTGCCCCGGGTAAACGATGAATTTCGGCAAAGGCACTACTGCGCGCTCCTCCGCTCGTTCGGTCTCCATCCTTCGCTTCGCGGTTCGATGAGCCAGATTTAATCCTTTTAAGCCCGTTTCGGCTACCTACTTCTCTGGCTCCGGACTCTTCTCTGTCTTTCTCGCTCCCCGCGCGCTTCGATGGCTTTGACACTTCGCGAACCGTCGGAGTTCGCTCGCCGTATTCATACGTTTAAATGCACAAGGGATTCCCCCGTCTGCGATCAATTTTTTACAACAACCATTAAGTTCGCCCGTCGAAACGGTCTTCCAAAATTTTCATGGATACTATCCAAAAAATACTCTTTAAATCGACACCTCGCAGAATGTTTAATGTATTATGCGCTGCACAGTACATTAAATCCTTACACGCGGAGAAAACCAGGCGACAGATAAATGAGGCTGAAGCAAGACTCATTTAGCCCAGCAATTCATTCTCACGTCTCCCGTAATTAACGTACTTGTCCGAGAAAGAAGCAGTAGTATCGCAGCGCGGGAGGATACCGGATTCCTGCAAACCCTCATCTTCTTCCTTCTGCAATTTACTCGCGTATATACGCGAAAGAGCATTATACTCGAACCTGCGGTTTTAGTTTCGAAAAAAAAAATATAATGTATATTATTAAAGGATTGTTGGAGATAATAATATTAATATTAATTAAAGTATGTGTGTGAACAAATTTATTAGATTATAGTCTTCCGGGTGTAGACGAAGCATCTACAAGAGCTTAATTTGTTGTGATAGCTGTGTAATTGACATTGAAAGGCAGGCATATCTGCATGCGATGGCGAGATATAAAGTAATACACGGCAAATAATGCTTCAAGGAGTCGTTCGCTGCGGATGAATATCCCGAGTGCTGAAGGCCGTGCGCAGAGTAACTCATAGAGGGCAGTAGCTACTGAAACGTACGGTCAGTCAGAGTAGAGGGGTCTTCGCTCGGTTTAAATAAATTTCATTTCCGCGAAATCTTAAAATACTATTTTAATGATAATTAAGTAAGACCAAGAATCTTCCGCTACGACTTTTTAAAAAAATAACAAGAGATTTTCAATTTTGTTTCAGAAAAGGACCTAAATCAGCTAGCTTATCGATTTGGTTTAGGTAATATGAATTTTTTTTTATAAAATCTGAAAGCTAATTAGTTAGTTCTCGGCTATTAATAACACTTCTCACTACATTCCCTCGATTTTTTCCATTAGCTTGTCAAAGACTTTTTAGAACAACTGATTTAAGTCCCTTTCTAAAATTCCTCCTACAATGTCTAAAAGAAAATAATTAATTGACCAAAGAAAAAAAATGAAAGCTCGCTTAATATCAAATGGGCTGAAAAGTCATTCACGCGACTTGACCGTCGGAGTATATATCCCCGAGTAATCATAGGCATCCGCGAGTTGGCAAACGAATCCAACGCTTTGCACCCCTCGCCTCATCCTTAAGGGCCACGAAAGAAGGAGAGAAATAATGAGAAGTGTATAGAAATCTCATCAGCGCGCGGGGCTCCATCGGGCCGTCCATGGGCCGCGGGGCATGCCACTGCAGTCACTCGGCGCAGATTTCTCGTCCGGGGCCCTTTATAATTGCGGGTTGTCACCTCATCAGCTGTGCGTACGCGGATAATGCGGAGCCGGAATTCGCCCTCTCGTAGGAGTGCAGCGCCTGGGCAGTCGCGCACTGCCGGCGCATCGCAATCAAAGGAACTCCTGGCAGATGAGGAGGGGGACGGGGTCGGCTCTCTTTAAGGATAAAATTGTGTTTTATCGCCGCGGACCGGCGCACTCGTCAAAATCAAAGTCGCCGGCCTCCTTTTGCCCCGGCGTCGCGCCTCCGCACACCTCGTCTTTTATTTACCGAATGCAAATGACCCCGGCAGTCGGCAGCGGCAATAAGAGCGGCTACTTCGTTTATATGCAGATACGCGGCCGATTAGGTTACATGGAAATGCTCTGCTCCTGTCAAACGGATCCACTTTTTACGTCCTCTTCTTTTACCTTCAAAGCGTCCTTCTTTGTATATTTTTTTCGCGGAATGAGTATTATTATTGTTCGTGATAACGAATTCGGCGATTTCATCTGAGAACAAATAAATAAAGTGTTTAACTTTTGCAACGATTACTTTAAAAAAAAAATTAAAGCAAAGTTTAGAAAAGATCGCTGTTATTCTCCCTTTGAGCTCGCACTCGTATGCAAATATCTTAAGAGCCGTAAGAATAGACTGCGGCCACAACAGGATTTTCGACAAATTCAAAATTCATGCATATTAACAGTCCACTCCGAAGGGTCTATAATTTCCAGCGAATCGAGAGTCCAGACACTCGCGCGCAAATAAGTCCTCCCCCTATGACTTAATGTATATATAAGACAATGCAGCCCGGCGATAATGTATAACAGGTCTAGAAATAAAATTTCGAAATCTCTGGCTGTTCGATCCTCTTTCCCTTCTTTCCGTCCGAGAAATAAAATCATCGATGCACGGAGAGCCGGCAGCTGCCCCGGGAGATCCGATCGCGCCTTTCGTATCGCGGCCCACAATGTGGAAGGCGTTGGGAGCCTGCGTATAAGGATATCCGAGAAAAAGGAAGCCTCGATTAAATGGTTATTTCCCATCAGTTTGTACGTGGTAGCCGCGATGGATGAGTCGATACGAGCTTCAATTATAAAAAGTTTTTACACCCGAGCATTTTTATACATATTTGCAACTTTACGTTCACTGCCGTGATTTAAACTCCCGCGTAGAGTAAACACATTTTTCATCGTGAATTTTAAACAATTTTGGCTAATAGTGAGTAACGCTAAAAAAACGCAGTATAACGAACAATTACGAGAAAACTGATGAATATACAAAAGCTGCTTTTATTTTACGGTGGAGCAATGAATTTTTAAGCGCAACAGCTTAGAACGGACTTTCGCTGTTGATCTTAAGTGAAATTTCAATAGGTTTGTGTACGAAGCACGGATAGTGGATTTCACTCAATCCACGGTTTCATTAAATTTTCAATTTCCTTTCATATTTTCTTATTTGGCCGATCGCGGACGCATACACTCGCATACACATAAAGAATCTTTATTACTTCCCTCGCGCATTACTCCATATAAAGCGAAGTCAATATAATTACTCTTTAGCCAGTGCACTTTAAGGAAATGGACTCAGCTTACGTCGGCATCACAATCGGATATTGCGTCCGTGTACCGTGGCATGAGGAACGAAAATGATTTCGATACAACCCCCTACCAATAACACACGATCTCGAGAAAATCGATCGCATTAACCGCGCGGCGTGCGCGTCGATCCGGCGGAATAAGGATGCGGCGGAGGGAGGAAGGGGGAGGGAAAGAAATAAAAGGGCCGGCGCACGCTCGAGTCCCAGGAGAGCGAGCGGGGACCGAAGGAAGGCTCGAGCTTAAGGCGCGCGAAAGAGCAAAGCCATAAGTGGAGAGTTTAGAGGGATTTCATTAAATCATATGGATTGGGGATAATGTATGTTATTCGGACGAAGCGTTCAAATCGCGCTCTATAAGTTGTAATAAGTCCAATTTTAGGGCCCGGTCACAGCCAATCCGACCGTCCAAAGAGAGAGGGACCCCTGCCAGTGGTTCTCCCGCGCGCTATATATATATATATATATATATATATATATATATACACTTGAGAAAGAGGGGGAGGGGGCGAGGGAGAGAAAGGAGAGCGAAACCCGCCACTTATTCGTCAAGAGGCTCGCGCGCGCCCGAAATCACTGCCATTTAGATAATTTGTAATGAATAGGCACCTCTCGACTCTTTCTCGGTGTGCACAGCGTCTGGAGGCTCGGGCCGTCGCCTCCATTCTTTATTAAGGCCGCGCGAAATTTTCGGCCGGCGCTCGTTTAGCGGCGCGAGCCCGAAATGACAATCGTCGCTGTCGCCCGTATATCACGGCGGATCCTCTCGTCCGTCGGTGATTCGCCGAAAAAAACCCTTGTGTATATCCTGGATCGAGTATCCTCGGTCGAGTTTGTAATTATGACGGGTGAGATTTCTTCCTTTCTTCTTTATTTATTTTTTTTTTCGTTCTCCGGTTTGCTCGCGGAGAGGCGCTGCTCGTTTTCTGGATTTTTTTAATATCCGTGCCTCGATTAACATTTTAGCGTTAAGCGTTTCTCGGTATCGCTCGGCGATTAAATCGTTGTCGATGCCTCGAGTATATAAACACTGCGCCGATTGAAAAGGATCAGTATGTATATGGGTTGGATCGTTCATAAAGCAGTATAATTACAGTATGATTCATGACTGAGTTATGCGGAAAAAGAATATTTTTTTTAAAGAGAGAAATCGATATGAACAATGGTACACGAAATTTGAATACGCCTGTTAAAATTAGCATTTCCTTTATCGTTTTATCAATCACCGAGACGATGATAAATCATCAACAATAGTTCTTTCTGTCTTATCGGAAACCTGCCGAGTTCACCTTATCAGAATACCCCACATTAATTTGCTCGATAATCGGTAAAAAATTCACCGGGGTGCGCAGAAGCGACAAGAGAATAAAAATAAAAAAGCATAAGAAAAATAAAAGAAGCCGTCGAAATTATAAGTAAACTGCGGCCGAAGCTTCGGGAGCGTCTTGACAAATCACGGGCTTTCAATTTCGCGCGCGCTCGCATCGATCAGAAATTCCTGACGTGAGCGCGCATACATTATTGCCTCCGCTGGCTGTTTGTACGTCGGGGCACCGATCCGCTCACTCTTTCCCCTCGGCGCTCCTTACGTCGGGAATCGAAGATTCGCGCCCCCGCACTCGGAAATTTCGAAATCGCGCCGCGCGCACTCGGATGTTTGTCCCCACGGAATGACAGATTTCCGAGTTTAATCTGGTGAATCCAAGAGCGAAGAGGTTCATCCCCCCTTTATTCCCCGGATCGATGGATTCCCGCGATTATAGCTGAGGCCCGGGCTCGATTTCACGCTGCAAATCGCGAAAACGAGCAAGTCGTTTATCCTATCGATCGAAATTATTTATTTAGCCTATAATGGAAAGAGGATAAATTTATTTTGAGCAAATATTTTTCCCGTCGTCGGAAGTATTCGTTATAATACTTTCTCCAATCGAATTATTCCACACGCTGCATGTATATATACCGAAAAAAAAATAAGTAACTTCTACTTCTTACACAGCAGGTTCAACTGTGAAATTGGAAGTTATAATTTAACGGAAATTATAGTTTATTATATTTATTCGGAGTGTTTTGTTCAATAATTTGACTTTCCGAATTTTCAGTAGAATTTGCTTTACAAAACAGCCAAATTTAATTTTCTAAAGTAAGATCTTTTACTTTGTCCTAGTCCAGCAAATATTACTGTTGCGAAACACTGAGAACTACTGTTTTTTTCGGTGTAGCATTTAGATTTCGAAGATCCTATATTCATAACAGAATCGTCAGATTAATTTATTATTATTATTTTTTTAATATTTTTAATATTCATTTAAAAAAAATAAATAAAAAAACACCTGGGATAACGAAATAATTTGAGACGATCGCACTGAAACTCGCATTACCTGGGAATATAGCGAATTAAAAGCGGCGTTCAAAGCCGCGCACCAGAGAAAAGCGAATCGCTTCCCCCTTCCAAAAAAGAAAGAAATTAAAAGCAAGAATGAGCTAAAGAAGCGAAAGAAAGGATAAATAGTGACGCATTCGCCGGAGAAAATGGACCTAATGGCTCTGGCCGTTGTTCCTTGTTGCAGAGGTGCCGAGACTGGAGAAATCGCCGCTGCTGGCTAACGGCTACAATCATCCGCCGACGCATCTGAGCCACATGCAGTTCATGCAGCTGAGCGGCCACCCAGGCGCCGGTCACACGGCCATCCTGTCCCCGGCGAGTCTGCCCCATCACCTGCAAGCACAGGCCCAGGCGAGGGCCGCCGAGCAGGGCCTCAAGGTCAACCACAACATGGCCAACATGGAGGCGCTCGCGAGGTTAGTACCTTTGCTGTACACTCCCCTGCCTCCTCCTCATCCTCTGTCCCGCGCTGATTATTGTTATTTTCGCGGTCTTTCGCGCTCTGCCCCCCCCCCCTCCCTCTCTTCACCTTCCCGTCTCGTTCCATCGGACGAGCGACTTTGCAAATTTATTGTGCGCGTATTACATACGCCTCGGCTGCGTCGATTGCTGTGTTTACCGGGCTGGAAAAAATGCTGAGGGACTCCGCGGAGCGCGAGAGATCGCCACGACTATATGCACGCCTTCGCCTTGCCACGGTAGCGTGGGCTTTTCAGTTAATGTCGGGAGAAAATTCAATGCTTTCGAGCGATAAGGGAAACTTTGCATGCTACTATTTGTTTGGCTTTTGTCGCGGGTGTAATAACTTTATAATTTTTAGTTATAAATAGTATGAAAATCGTCAACTTGCATGGGGCGCATACGTGTATATACTTTACTTCGCGCACTGTATGATGTAATATTAATGCCAAATAATTAAAACTAAAAGTGTTTTTTTTTTTTTAATAAAAGGGGAAGTCATTTATTTTTAGTAAAATGCTTTTTTTAAATGAAAAGAATTTATATGCAGAAGCAAATCGCAAGAATAGAAAAAAAGATACATTTTGTATTCTTCGGCTATTAACGAGGCTATAAGGATCTCCGGATGGAAATAAAAAGTTAGAAGTTATGCAGAAAATTTCGGAGAAGATCCTTCGGGCCCTTAAGGCTCCAAATTAATTTTACTATTCAAAACTAGCTGCGGCTGGTATATTCTATGATTTATGGTCACCGTTTTGTGCATCATTATGTGCAGGTACAGAATTACATGCATGATTTACCTTTAGTCCCTAATTTTACAAATAAGGGTAATCACGGAGCACACATTCGGATACTATAAAATAAAGTTGTTATTTATTTTTTTAATAAATGCACGCAGTGCAGTAAAAATAATTTGTATACAAAATTACTACGTTGATGCGTGCCAAAAAAAGTGAGTAGAATATTGTAAATTAATGAAAAAAAATTAAAAATTAAATTTTACCGTAGAGGACGTAACTCCGTGTATTAAAATAATTCTATTCACGCAGAAAAAAGTTGAGAATGAATAATAAATCGATGCTAAAATTTATTTTTAACAGTGAATCTAAATTGTTAGCGTAAATGCAGGGTATATGTTGCTTTTATTTCTTTACTATATTTTATTTTATAATTTTTATTTATTTATTGTATTTTATTTCATATCTTGACGAGGATAGTAAGTTTTACCTAGTTATTCTAAATTTACACAAAACGATATTACTTTAAGTATGTATTATGGCATACTTCTGAGTATTAACCACTTTTAAATTTTACTATGATATCACATAAATATATTTTTCTGAGAACTTTTAAATGGCTGTGATGTTCTCCATAATTGCAATGATTGAACTTGTACTTAATTTAAAAACTGTTTTCTACTAACAGTATATTATGACACTGGTGCAAACGATGATTATCTTCTCTTAAAAAAGTGATGACCGGACTTTGTGAAGTCTCGAAAAAGTGAACTTCATTGGCTCGTACGTATATTTCGGAATTGAACTGAAATTCAAAATTTCTAAACTCAAAAATGAACCTGGAATTAACGGTAAAGAAAGGAACTTGAGCGCGCTCAATTTTGCTCGTATCTTAAAAAAGTAATGGTTTTTGTTTTGAAACATTTAAGTAATTCATGAATGTAATTGGTCGAAAAATTTAGGAACGCATTTTCTTTTGACGTCAAAGTTCAATTCTTAAAGATTTGAGTTTTCCATTAAACATTTTAATGAAATAAGTATTGTATATCAAACCTTTTTAACTGTAGTTTTTATTAATTAAATTAGTTGAAAAATTAAATATCGCTACGATATCATTTTAACTAAAAAATCCGAATGTATTATTTAGAAGAACTGATTAGAAAAAACAGCGTAAAGAGAACATTGAGAACATTGGATTTTACTAATTGATACTTAAATAATCACTTCCGCACTAGTCTCATACGATATTTTATAGAACTAGAGGCGAAAATTGGCATCGAACATGCCGTTTTTACTGTATTTTTCAATAAAAATCTATTCTATTCTATAATCGGTAAGAAAAGTTGGGCACTCCAGGTCGGTCGTAAAATGAACTCATAAGCAAGGCTGTGACGCGGGGGTCACTCCGCCATTGGTTCTCTCATCGCGAGTGCATACTTACACATCCCCGGCGTTTATTCATTCGTCTGCGAGGTCGGCTCGGGGAGGCGTCGTCGCACGCCAACGCGTAATATAATAATGCGCGGCAGAAACGGAGGCGGCGACGGAAAATTGGATTTGTTGGATTTGTTTGTTTTAAGTTCTCCCGGCGATGTTCGCTCTCCGCGGGGTCGACTCCGCCAAGGTTGCGCGGGAGGGCCGCGAGGCCAGAAGAATACAACTTTAAGAGGATTTCGCCTGAAGACGAAGCCGTGGAAATCCGGAGGGGTCCCCTCTCTCTCTCTTTCTTTCTCCGTCTCGGGACTCGACGCGCTTCTCTCCGGCGGAGTCCGTTTCGTTTGCCTCGCCGCCGCCGGTCATTTGGCGCCGTTTAGGGCCTCTCGGGTTACCCCGTCTTCGGTCTTCGCCCTTCGATTTCAAAGTCGCGAGGGAGATTGGCCAGCGTTTACGCTTTTAATCCGACGACTTTGTTCGCTCCGAAGAATTTGCCTTATACTCCGCAGCTGACTTTCTCATCTTACTGGTGAAAAAAAAAGTATTGGCGAATACGTTCAATTTAAAATCCTTCTGGTCTGAATATCGTTTTTCAGAGTTCTACGATAGATTTTTAATGGTAAATTTTTCGTTTATGTATATTCAGGTATACCGATTAAATTAAATAATCTCGTTTAAAGATTTTTTTGAAAGTACTTCCGATTTTACATTATACGCCTCAAGACTAATCGTAAAGACACTTGGAGTGTTTTGTTTAGGCAAACTTTATTATTTGGGGGAGTAAAAGTTTGCTTAAAATCGCCTGCCACGGTTTTCTGCAAGAACTTGTAGCAATTACCCAACCCAGAGCTCGGCGAAGTCTCGGAGAGCTTAGCGAGCGCGTCTATTAGAAACGCGTTAACAAATGCCTGGATTAGCCGTCCTCGCCCTTTCCGCTCGGGGATCTTTGTCACTTTCCCTTCTCCTCCTTCTTCGATCCTTCAACTTAAGAGCGAGAGGAAGCTTTGCAAAGCTCCTAAGTCAATGCTGCCCTCCAAACAAAAAATGAATCGCTTCCACTTCATTTACAAAAAATCGTATCTCAGCTTTTCGCTGCTTCCTTCAAATTCTCACAATCTGACCTTTAAACGTTAAATTTATAACTAAAAAATTATCCAAACGTATATATACTAAAAAAGTTTAGTATACGCTTTGCTTTACTTTAGAAGTTGTCTATATATGCATGTAGTAAATTTTATTAACCAGTAGTGGAAATAATCCTAAACGTAGAACAACTTTTGTTGTAAAGTTTAGTAATTTTTATCCCAGAGTCCAGTCTGTAGTCGCTTTTCGATCACAGATGGGAATTTTTTCAATACTTCTTTCTCGGTGTATTGAATCGACTTTAGAGACACTTTTGCGGATGTAAAAATTGAAAAATGGAAACGTGGAGATCGGAAAAGCGTGTAGCCGAAGCAAATTGATAAACACTCGACGGGAACGTCTCGTTGTATTTTTCACGAAGCGAGGGGGTGGCAGGAGGAAGAGGGTGACCCGGAGTGATCGAGTTCCGCGCGTATACATAATGACGCGGAGAAGGCGGCACCGCACGTTCCGCATTATGATTTCAACGCTTTGCTTTTAATTAAAATGCAAATCTATCGCGCCGGAGGAGCGAGCGAGAGATCGGGAGGTAAGACGGATTACGTCTAGGGGCGCCACGACAAACACCGGAATATGATTAATTCAGCGCAACCCCATCTCCCCGGCGTCCGCGCGCGTCTCGTCTTGTCTCTCGCTCCTCGACGTCGACGTGTTCGCTCTACTCTCGGACGCAGCATTAGTAATCCACCCTGTTTCGTGGCGCGTTTTTCTGGCTATTCGTGCGCGGAGGGCGTCCTGAGGTGACCATCGTCAAAAACGAAGCTTATCTCGCAAATCGTGATTCCTTCTAGATTCAAATTACTAATACATACTTAAAATTAGCTCAACTCTAAACATTATATTTTTGTCTTTAGAATTGAACTAACTCAACTGAAACATAATTTTTGTGTATAAATTATGAAAATACACAATTTTTTACGGATAGGATTACTATTCTTTACGATAGAACGTTCTTTAAACTATGAATTAAATTGTATTTTATACATTAATTTTATGTTTCTACGTATTAGTTGTAGTATTTTGTGTGGTGTCTCAGTACAAATAAAAAAAGTGTAATTTAAACGCATTCTTTTTGTTAATGAAAACGCAAGCAAGAGTTACATTAAAAGCAAATATTATGCAATTATTTTTCAAATGATACAAAACACAAAATTTTTAACTTTGTAAATTTACACTGAGAAAAATATTTTGGAAAAATTACTATCCAGTCTGGGAGAGGAGCCACAGACTGCATTTAGTGAAAAAAATTACTATACTGTATTATACATTTTACGAAAATTCTATTAATATTTACTAGAATTCTAGTAAAATTTATAATACAGTATAGTAATTTTTTTCACTAAATGCAGTCTGTGGCTCCTCTCCCAGATTGGATAGTAATTTTTCCAAAACATTTTTCTCAGTGTATGCACATTTTTAATCATTTGTTTTATTTATCTTTCTATAAAATTACTCACCGCACCCTTAAAACGTTAAGACGAAAATTATTTATCGGATTAGATTTTAGTAAGCCAAGTGTAATTACATCAAAAGGATCACGATTGATAATCATCTCCCGTTCATTTCTCACACTTCCCGTTCAGTTTGCTTCCTGATTATTCCTCCAAATAAAAAATGGACTGCCTCGTCTCGCGACCGCTCACCTTTTTAATTTTCCTTCTTAATTCGTCGCTACAGAGCGCGTCTTTCTTAACGAGGCCCGCGAAGTCTGCATGAAAGGCGAAGAGTTTCCTTTGGCGCGGAGCTTGCAATTGAAAAAAATTCGGAGGACGGAATTTACGCGAGCGGCCTGTTTGCCCGCTTAAACAGTGGGGCCTTCTTTTTTAATCAGCGCACAGGAGACTTCAAAGCCAATCGAATCAAAGGACACCCTGGGAGGGGAGAGACGTGTAGCGACTGCTAAATGCCGAGAAAGGAGTCTTAATCAAAGTGGGTCTCTGCTCTCGATTTCTCGTCGCTTTCCTTTTTTTCGCGGAGTTCGCGACTGTCCCCTGCCAAGCTAATCACTCGTTTGCTAATCAAGCGCGGCAAACATATAACGCTGCACGCAGGACCTTGTTAGGCGGATTAATTTGATTTCTTATCTCGGTCGTGTAATGAAAAATTGACTGTTTATTTGAAAAATTTGTAGCGTTAATTCAAGGATGGATGAATGAGTTTTTAGAAATATTGCTTCGTATAAAAATTGCTTTGTTGAATTAAAAAAATTTCTTTTCCATTTGATTTTTTTAACTATAGCTTACAGTATGATAGTCGCCGCGAAATGTCTTGATTTCTCCGTTTTTTTAATTTTCTTTTATTATTTATTTTAGATCTGGCGCGGTCTGGGACAACTGCCGGACGGTTTACGAAGACATCGTCAAGCAACTTGAAAGGTACGCTATGCAATACATTACAAATTTTGAATTAGATCTTACTAAATCAAACGAACCAAATAAATAGGCATAAAAACCGTCGCGATAAAAAAAATTGCGGCATTCGACAAATCAACTCTATACCTCCAGTGCATAACCATATCCAAAAGCGTAATTGCTATCGTCAAACGGCGTCGGCGACAACGCCTCTCTGTCCGACAAATACACCGGCTTGGTAAAAAAAGGTGCGCCGGCCGACTTCACGCAAGACCGTGCAGCCAGCCGTGGAGGGGGTGTTCGGGCGAGGGAAGGGGTGTGGGTGGCCAGGGAAAGGAAGAAGAGGGGGTAGGGCGGACAAACAAAGGTTTACATCAGTGTCAGTCGCAACAAGTCCGATTCGGACCGTCAGGGCGGAAGGGGGAGGGGAGAGGGAGAGTCCGATCGCCTCCACCCCCTCCCACCCTCCTCTCGGCCGACGGCCGATCCGCATGAATATTCAGGGTGCTCGCTCGTCCGTACCCTTTCGCACCCGCACACCTCCTCTCTCCCCGTGGCGTCGCGCGACCAGTCAAAGGCCCGAAATCACAATACGCGTTTGTCCGGCTTGACGCGAGCGCGGGGGCGGAAAGGCCAGAAAGTCCGCCGGTCATTGCCGGTCCCTGAATTGGAAATAACCTTTTCGTCCATTCAAAGTGTCCGTTTTGCCGGCCGGGAGGTATACAGTCCGCCGCTCCATCGCCGATGAATTCGGACTCGCTCGTTCGCTTCCTTTTATTTTTTTTTATTTTTTTCACCAGCTCTCACTTTTCGGCCGCTTTCTCGCTCGGGAACGGCGGGAGGTGGGGGCACGCGCCCGGCTCGGGGAGTTTAATTCGTGATCGGACGCGTGCTCCTGTCGCGCGCTCTAATGAGTCCCCCCGAGCTGCGATTTTCGCCGGTCACCGCCTCTCGCCCGCCGAATTATATTGTTAGAGGGCCGAGCCATTGAAATTGCGGTAGATGCTCGCTGTAACGATGTTTCCCTATCAAAACTGTTTTGTAATGCTCCCGATGTTTAATTTAAATTCAAATGGAAGTCACTCGGCCTGCCTAACCGCTTGCCAAATTATTTTCGCTAATAGATTCTTTTTTATAAGTAGATATTTCGTATCGATCTAAAAAATACCGACCAAAAAAAAAAGTTCTTTTCCACTTTCAATATTACCTTTTGCGGTGTAAATGCCTCAAATAAAAAAATACACTTCTTTCCTTTCTTACATTTATGTACGAAATCTTAAGTCAAGCCATAGTTTATTCAAACAGTCCTCTTCCGAAAATGCAATAAAAAAAGTGTTCGCAGCCAAAAAATGCGGGAGAAAATGTATAAAGTTACGCACGTAGCACGGCGTAGGTATGTACACTCGGAATGATTTAATCCCAGAATGATGGACGGGCACGTCGCGACGATGATCTGCGTCGCGTAAAGTGACAAGTGGTTAGGATCAGAGGCCGATTTCGGCTCACACGTGCTCGAGCGAGAGAGACGCTGAGCCTAGTGACAAAGAGAGAGATAGAGAGAGAGAGAGAGAGAGAGAGAGAAAGCGAGAGTTTGGATGCGCGCGTCCCGCCAGAGTGTTAGTCGTGAGGCTCGCCCCCACCGCCACGGGGGTACAAATCATGCGGGCGTTACCCCGTCAGGTCGGGCGCGAGACTCGGTCGGCCGTCGGACTCCGAGCCACAACCGAGCGGAAACTTGACGCGCGCGCGCAACGACGCTTAATGCTGATTTATCGCCGGAGCGCGACGACACCGGCCGACGCCGTGTGATACCCTTCACGTCGGATTTCGCGTTGGCTAGGTGCTCGCGGGCCTACGAGCGGCCCGAGAACGATGCCTATCGAAAGGCTGTACTAGCACGAGGCGCCTGGTCCTCCAAATGGGGAACTCCTTGTTTGTGGATCAAGTTGAGAAAAAGAGTTTTTTTCTATAAAAAAAAAAATTATTCTTTAAAACTTTTTACTGAAATTATTATTATTTTTATCTTGTCTTCCGTCACTGCACATAACGCATCGCACTTCGAATGTATATAGCGCGATTGAATTAAGTAAATTTATTTAAATTAACAATATAAGAAAGTTTATAATTTAGATTAACTGCAGTAGAATAGACGGAAACGCATGAAATTATGCTTACGCAATTAGTAAGGCGGCAGTCTATGAATAGTGATAAGACGATGAGCCGGTAAAATAATAATGAAATCATTACGCAGCAACCGGCGGGGCTGCGCTGTATATACCTCCAGTCGCGGGTGTAGTTCCAGGCGAAGCGCGGCTTTGATTAATTTCGTGATTTTAGGATTATTAATCGTGCGTCGCCTTTGACACGACAGGACGACCTTTTCGTCGGTCGCTTGGTTTGCCTTTCTAAATCCTGATGATTTGTTTATGCTAATCCATCGGAGGCCTCCCTCCCTCCTCGCCGCAGCGAACCGCCAGATTACGCGCTCTCCCGGTTATTTATGACGTTTCGCTGTATCAACTCCGACTAATTAAATTTGGCTCAACGCCGAGCCCATGAAGACCTCATTCAGGCTGTCTCTTCAATATTGTTTGTTTATTTAAAAAAAAAAGTTAAATTGTCATTCACACTGCTATACTGATCTTCTAACTTTTTCTTAGAATCAAAATCTTGTATTTTTATCTCAAAAAAAAAAATATCCAGGAGAGAAAATTAGACGGCTGACAGCATCTAAGGTATCTCGTATTTCTTTATTTCTGCACTTTTATTACGAAAGTAAGTTACATAGGAGGCATGAAGTGCGCAACACCTGCCGAAACAGCATATCGCATTTTTCATACTCTCGAGTTTTAGCGCCTGAGTACGAGATGTCAAGAATCGTCCCGGTAAGGTCCTTACCTCCTGGCTTGCTGGCAGCATAAGTAATATTAATGACGACCTTTTCTCGCGCCGCCCGCCCGACCGGGACTCGCGATATTTTAGGACATCAATGCGGGGGCTAATGCCCGCTTCCGTACCTTCAAAATTACACAGTCATTCTCGCGTAATTCGCTCGCGCGTTGCCGCGCTGATAGAAATTTCGCTTGCAAGAATACGCGAGGGGAACTTTTACAAAATCTCAAAGACGTCGGCGAAGTTCTGTTTTCTTTATTTGAGAGCTACGCGAGCAATAATTATGTATCTTTTTTCTAGAATCCGAACAAAAATGTTGCGATCGTGTCGCTATAATTATTTACATATTTTGCACGTACAAGTATCAGTGCAACTGGTTGAATATCTATAATTTGAAGAGTACACGACGCTGCCGGTTTCTTGTTACTGGCGTAAATAAATTGCTTTATAATTTTACAGCGAATTAACAGCCGCGACGCACGCGGGAAGAATATAGAATAACATGGTGTAAAGTGAAGAGCAGGCACGCGGAAGAGCAAGGACGAGGGAAGATAAATAGGAGAGAGAAACCGATAGGGAAGTACATTGAAAGCAGCATTTAGAGAGATAGATAGAAAAGAGGAGCGAGCGAAGGAGTCCTGTCGTGACGCTTTTCCCAGCTTCTTATCTGATAAAAGTTACCCTTCGCGATCCTCACCCCCGCGTCCCTTTATTCCCGGCTGTTCCTCGGAGACGTCATTAATTACGTCGGCGGTAATGACGTTCTATCGCGAAAGACATCTGGCCGGCTGAGAAATAATATTCATAAAGCGCCGTCTTTTTTGCCACTCACGCCTCAGCGACTCGTCGCCTCCGGCTCTAATCGTCCGGGGAGCTTCACTTTTTTAAAGAAAGAAATGATCGCTGCTCGTGCGATTGCGTAATTACAATGTAAATTCCGGAGAAGGCTTTTTTCCTTCGTCCCTTGTTCCCGTCGAAGAATAATCACTGTAATTCAGGTCGATCGCCTGGATTCGATATCATTCCGAGCATGGAAATTGCCGCCGTTACCGACTGTAACGTTTTAACGGACGCATTAGTTCCGATTAAAAACTGATTTCGATATCGCGGCTGAAATTTGCCCCTCGGATCGATCGGACGCGCCGCTTAGAGAACTCTGGAATATTGCGCAAGGTAGCACTCGAGGCCGGGCTCTATTTACTCATAATTCAAAAGGAAAAATTTGTTTGCCCGGCAGGTCTCGGGTCCAATAAAATTCAAATTCTCATCGGGGGAAACAGAGGCGTGTCACAGGAGAAAAGAAAAACAGCCCTGCCCGAAAAGAAAACACGTCGGTGTATATTCAAATCCTCGAGGAAGCGCGGGGCGGTGTAAATCTAATGGAAACGGATAAGGAAAGTCGAAAGAAAAAAAAACGGAATCGGGAGGTGGGAGGCGATCGAGCGAGAAAGAAGCGGGAGCAGCCGTCGGGGAGGATGAGAGGCGCGAGTTGGTCCCCCTCGCGAGGTGTACGCAGCCACTCGACTCTGACTCCGGGAATCCTCGAGGAGCGATCGATTCGCGACTTCGAGTGGATCGCTCTCTTGAGGGAGTCGCGCTCCGACCCCCCTTTCAGCGGGATCTCCACACCCCGGGGCTCGCCTTTCAGGCCGCGCCTTTTTCCAGCCTCTCAATTGCTAATCCTTCAGATTTCCTTTATTGCTGGAGAACTCGCGACATCCATATACACGACATGCTTGTTTATTCTTTGCTCATCGGATAAAGTTGTTAGATTTCTTTTAATTTACTGTTTTAAATTTTACATTTTTTATTATTATTATTCGCTAAATTTTCTATTTAAAAATGTATTTATTATTTACATAAAACGACACCGTTGCATAAAAAGCTAATAATCACTTCATACAGATCGGCATATTTGCGCCTATGTACAATTCACTCGGAAAACTTACTGCAATATCCACTCTTAAAAAAGTGATGGCCTTTGTTGTCAAGCATTTAATACGCGATATTTATTGGTAACGAAACTGCTCCCAAAAATACGCGGACGTGATGGGTTGCCTGGTTTCTATATTAGGATTCGGATACAAGAAAGAAAAATTTTAAATTTTAAATTTTAAATTTTATGAATATATATATTTAAAAAATATATTCTGATTATAACTATTTACATTGTTTAAAAAAAATAATAAAAAATAAATATAACAGAAAAAAGCAGCAGAGTACACAGAACGAGTCTTGCTAGTTCATTCTTAAAAATGTGATGGCGTTTATTGCGTGATTGTAACTTGTCGTCTAAGGTGTTTGTCAAAATACAAGCACTTGATTGGTTGCTTAATTTTTACATTAGGTGTATAGAATGTGCAAACGCGAATTTTTCAGTTTTGAATATAAACAAGTTGATAATTATATTATGATTGTGGCGAATGTCGATATTATCTTTTTAAAAAAATGGCGCCAACTTAAAAAACATTATAAATCCGCTACATTTTGCTGGTTGCATAAAAAACTAATAAGCATAACCACTTCACACAAACTGGCAGATTTGCCTGTACATTTCGCTCGGAAAACTTAATGCGATAATCGTACAAATATTTGCCATCAAAAGAAATCGCGATCCCGGCGTAGTAAATACAACGCAGCGAGCCGGTCAAGCCAGCATTGCGCATTATCGAGCACAGCGGCATTTTCATCTCGCTCGTATCCAGATTTCGCGGCAATTATGGTTTAACCAACAGGCGCGGGCGAACGGATCGGCGGTAATCTCGCGTTTAAAGGCCAGGGCAAATCTTACGTCCGGGCCGGCTCGGCTAATTCCATTCGGCGCGATCGAGGCGACCGATAACGGCCCCGGTGCAGGCGCGCGCTATCGGCCGCGACGCTAATTGCGCCTGAACGGACTGTCGACGCCGACACGCTCCGCGGCGTTGAATCCCGCCTGACCCCGAGTCCCGCGAACGAAGCCGCATCCGTGATTGATGCGCACCCCGCCGGTCGAGCTGTTATTCCGCGCGCCCGCCATTCAACATCTTGGCTCGATTGTTTCAATTTCAGCCGATTCTCCAATTTAAAATTGTTTACCATTATAGAGCAGGTGCATACTTGATTTTTTTAATTTGTTTTCCTGCGAGGCAGTTAATGAGTGCGTTTTATTTAAATTCGAATAGTTTAGCTCGTTGCGTTAATTGTGTCGTTTGCATGGTTTCATTTTTTGCTTGGACGTCTTTTTTGTTTCCACTTCTTTAATTACATAAAAGGAGATTAGTGCTTAAACAGAGCTGAACGTATTTCCATAAAAAAAGATGGTGGCTTTTGCATATTACTAAAGATCGAAAGGGTAATTGAGCGTATTACTAAAAATGATGTATTCATCAGATATTCGCACCAAGGAACGAATTTTCATTTTCCAAATAATTATATTTTTGATGAATTTAAAAAAAAGTCGCGTGTAAAATAATATCACGGTTTATTAATTTATATAATAACCCCGTGTCGCATAGTAATTGCTATTCATAAATTCGCAAAAGTTAAAAATCTCCGGTTTTTCCGCGATTCCACGCGTCAAATGCCTCTCCATTTTGGTGTATTGTATTATACTCGCTCATCGGCGCGGAGGACACGGAGGACGCAGATTAGAGGGGAATCTCAAAAAACTAATACAATATATGATTTTTCAGCTGTCCCTAATTGCACGGCAATTTCAAATAATGTGCTAATGGCACACGCCCAAAATGCTTTTAAAGGACACAGAATATAGAGGCTGTTATTAAATTTTCTATATTATTCGCCGAAGGCTCGTCATTCACACGCTGCTGTCGTGCTTTTTTTTATTATACTCTTCTCCTCCACCTCTCTTTGTCTCTACCTCGTCTTCTTCTTTTACTGTTATACCTTAGGATTTATGTGGCAAGCCATTATAACCTGCCTATCCGCTATAACACAATTTTCGCGAGTAAATCACGGCGCAAACTCTTCTTCGACGCATTCAATATTTCTCAAAGAATTGCATTTTTATCCCGCTGCTTTGATTCCTAATTTATGCAATGTCACATTAACTTTAATAGTCTCCGAAAACTTTTTCCCCGGGACAAATATTCATATTTCACGCGTATAAATTATACACACGTTGAGTCGCGGTTCAGGGTCCCGCGGCAATATCTCCCCTCCCACCGCGTAATTATCATTGTCCCATCTGAAAATTTATAAATTCCCGCCGGCCGTATAATATCGAAAGGGAACGTCGCGGATTGCGGGTAAAAGGCAAGCACGAGGCGGAATCGGATTGGAGGGAAAAGATCAAGAAACAGAGGGAGAAAGGAAGCGCGGCTTTTACGACTTGAAGATTTATAAGCGCGTTAACGCGACACCGCGGGTTCCAGCCTTGGTCGCTGGCTACCGGGCGCGTTTTTACACCGTTTTTCATTAGCCATGAAGCTTAATCCGCGTGGTCTTGTTATACATACTTGCCTTCGATCGGAGGCCGCTTGTTCCGTCGGCGATTCACGCAGGATAAAGAGATATACTGCGTAATATGCCGGGAGGGCTTTTTTCCTTTTTACACGCCGGGCTACATCGAGTATATATCGACGAAACGAAAATTGCAAGTAATTAATTGCCGTCTTTGTCGCGGGGAGTCGGAGAAAAAAAAACTCGGATACCGTTTTTCTGATCAACTTTCTGTTTCTTCATCCAAAGTAAATTGCGTGCTTTTACATATTTTGCTTTAAAATTGCTTGCGTCAAGGAGATGAGAATAATTTGTACTAATGCATAATAATGAATTCGCTCGTCGATGGAGTAAATACTATTAGAATAATTTTCGAGGAAGATTTTTATCACGCGATTGTTAATCCGAGAATCAAGGAGTTAAGACTTAATGTGGGTCGAAACTACTTAAGGAGTTGCCGAAGAATTTTGATCGGATAATCGATTCTTGGAAGGTACTTTCCGAGCTCTTTGTTGATTTTTAAAGGTAGCTTTTTATTTTTTGCATTTTTGGAACACGCGACTGCGCTACCTTTATACATATGGAGCGAGATAAATGAAGGATTATACATCCAAACTGATTTTAAATATTGAAAAGGAACTTAATTTTTTGCTATTATCGGAAAGGTAAAAAAATTAAATTATACGAGGCACAGGTCATTTCTATTTGAGCAGTAAAAACTGCATTGGATTTCTCGGATAAAAGTTCTTTCGAGATGTAATTAAGCGACTTTTATGTGTTTCAATTAACTGACATAATTATAATTGTTTTTTACGATGATTCTTTGCAATATACTGCAACATTCGCAGATATAACACTGTCATTGCAAGTATGACATTTTAACTTTCTCGTCTTTCTTACGGAGGCTTAAAGTAAAATTACGTGACTATTGAGACATAAGTTATTGAAAGCCTTATACAAGAAAAGTACGGGAAAAATATTTTCGTTCCGAGAGAAAAAGGTAACGTTGATTCATTACGAATAATGATTGCTCACACTCTCCCTCTCTCTATTCATGCAAAAATGTCCTTTAACCCAACCAGGGATTTTTTCCCATCGCGAGACGAGCGAAGAAATTTATTCAAGGAATGCCCATATCCAAGTAATTTATACTCTTAAAAAAATGAATTATTTCACAAGAAAATATATTTTTAACGTTTAAATCACCACGCGTCTGAAAATTTTTTCTCGCTCGCGCGAGCGACAATTAAAATTCACTTCTCTCGAGGTCGCAGCTAAAAGAAAAGAAAAAGAAACGCATGAGACGTCGATGCAAACGACGCGCATCCCTCGCGTATCCCAATTTAAAAGCGTGAGCCGCGCGAGTGCGTTTCGTCGTTAAGAGTACCACCCGACGAAAAGACAAGCGATTGAAAATCTCCGCTGGTAGGGTATAAATAAATCAGGCGAGCCGCCACGAGAGACACATTATAAATTTCTAAAAATAATGCGCGAAATAATGAGCTAAGAGAGGGAGAGAGAGAAGAGAGCATCGACGTGTACGTGCGAGTGGGCGCAGCCCCGCGCGCAAATTATGCACGGTCCTTTTCCGACGCGCTGCGTGCTTTCATCGCGCATTATTATTATTACATTATTAGAGCACGTCAGGTTCGGTATAACGAGACGACAGCGAAAAGAGGGAGAGAGATGCGGAGTCGGCTACAGCCGCGCACTGTTTGCCGACGTCGTGACGCGCGGCCTGACGAAAGTGATTAATTAAAAACGTAATTAGTCGCCCGTTCGAACTTTCGATCTCTTTTGCTGTTCTTGGGCTATACTTGTCCAACGGTGTATTTCCCACCCCCGTCTGTCCTTCCTTTTTTTTCTCTTACCTCGACGTTCACTCGCCCCCTTACGTCTTATAAACGTACAAAGTTATTAGTGTTATCGGCATGTTTTCTTTTCGCCCCTTTTCGTCCTAATTGTTTTACCCTCGGATCGTGAATAAATTATCGCCGGCGACCCACGGACCGTCATTTTCCCGAGCAAAGTCCTCGCGAGCTCCCTTTTTACCAAGTCGAATTTCTCAGCCGGTGAGTTCGCCTCGAAAAAAAGGCCGCCGTCGGCCCTAACGAGTTTGAATAAATCAAAGCTCGCTCTTGCGCGATGCGCATAATTGTGAATCGAGGATACCGGAAAGCCCATACGGCCGGCCGCGTTAAATCAATCAATCAGTCCCGTGGGGCCTAATGCGCCGTGAAATTGTGTCGTCTCCGCTGCCGGACGTCTTCCGTCGTGGACGTTCGTTAAAGGCCGCGCCCACCGCGAGTCGGCCTTTCGAGGAATTGACGGCGGCGCTTAACGATCCGGTTCAAGGCGCCGGTCGAGCTCTCATTAAAATTTTAATGACCGATTTTTCGGCGAGCAATATTGTCTCTCTCCATTGGATTCTCGCGCCTCGGTATTCACTACGGGGTCGCGCGGACGTCGGATACTCTAAGCGGAGCTCCTTCGGCTTCGATAATCATTCGTTTTAGCATAATACGCCGGGCCAACGCAACACTGCACATCGATGAATATTGAGTGGATTAAGCGAAACTGTAAGAATTTCCGCGTGCGATGATGGAGCAATTAAGATTCTTCGCGAGGATGCCCCCGTACGGGTAAACAACTTATTTAGGCTTCGTACTTATTGGCTTGGCTTCAATTTTAGTATTCATTCAATTTCCCTTCTAATTTATGTTTGTTTTCTCCTTTTAATAAATCTTTGCTTCTTTCATTTTCCAAGCAAAAGAACTTTATTTTAATTTTATAAATTAATATGGAATGAAAACGATTAATTACTCATTCAAAGATGCGTAGTCATCGAAAAATAAATTTATATAAACGTGCATTAATTGAGCATCAACAAGTTAATTACGAGATAAACTGCACGACTTTTTTTCATGATTGCTCTGATAAATTATACATACATCCTACATAAAGAAACATCGAATCATAGGGAATAATTTGATCGTTTATCAATTCAGCACTTCGTAAGCAAATGAAGCGATGCAATTTAATCAAACTATTAAATATAAGACAGCGATGAGAGGCAAAAATATTACAAAAAAAATAGTAATTATAACGGAGCGATACGCGCTTGATATTTCCGAAATTCATGGAGGCGCGACCCCGGGGAAATTCGGAAGGGTCGTGGAAGGGCAGAAGCGCGTATTTGCGGAAGACCCACTGATAACACACGACTGATATTGTGTGCTAACCTACTGCGTACCCGTTGCTCTGCCACCTGACCGGCCGAGTGCGCAAAAGGGAGAACACACGCGCTGATATCCCGGCGGAAGGGGCAGAATTAAAAGTACACCCGGGGACATTTATCACGCGGTTATTCATCTTCCGGCTGGGACTTTAAATTTCCCACCGCGTGCTTGAACAGAGCAACACTTGCCACGGCGCTAGGAGTGCGATTTTTATTGGCGCGACCAGCGATTCTTTTTCTTTTCACGAATATTAAAGTTTTTTTTTTATTAAAAAAACATCGCGAATCAGATGTTTATTTTCCTAATGATTATTTATAAAAATGTGATAAAAGTTCGGTTACTTCATTGTTTTATAAAAAGAATTCTTTTTTCGTAATACATTATAATTATAAGGACTGTATAAAATTTAGATTTTCGATGGGAAAGTATCAAAAGATGGCCCGGGGAACCCCCGTGCGGGTATAATTGAATAAAGAAGCGCAAGCGATGGCATTAAATGGGAGAGCGCGGTCGTCATATCGCGAATGCGCACCGGCCTTCTATTCGTTTCACCGGCACTTTTGGTAATGAACTAATATTTGCCCCGTCAGTGTACACTCTTTGCCCTTTAACCGCCGGTCTCGCGCACTTTTGCCGCCCGCGCGTTTCGCCTATTTGGAAAGCACCCCTCACGGCCGCGCAAGCGTTGCACATTTAAAATCATCCTATCTGACCGCGTTGCTTTAATAATAATGCACGTAGAAAGTGTAATTTTTTTGTTGTGCCTTTCTTTATTTTTTATCACTCTCGAATAAAATCGTCTCATTAAAAATTCTCTAATAGTTGTTTACTTATACTACCAAAATCTTTAGATTCCGCTTTTTCAAATTCCATTAATTTTTTTTTTTAATTTGGTCGTCGTGTTTTATGAAGATAATATCAATCATCACCATAATCATAATATAATTTTTAAGTTTTGTATATACATTCGCGCAAAATTGGCAAATTCGCGTTCGTGCGAATTCTAGCTAATATCAAAATCAGACAACCAACCACGTGCTCGTACGGTTGACGACCACTCAAAATCACGCATTAAAAGCTTCACAACAAAGGTCTCCACTTTTTTAAAAAGAGGGGAATATTTACGTCTCTGTTCGAATGAAAAGTTTTCAGCCTAGCGGCTGAATTGTAATTTCGGCTTCTCTAGGCCGGAAAGTTGTGTACGCAACATGAAATGTAAAAAAGAATGTCTCGTATCGTACGTTTGCCACTCTCGCCTTCTGTTCGGTCAATTTATGTGCGATCTGGAACTATTCTTATTTTACCTCCCTTGTCACGCAATATACTATTTTTGTTTTCATAAAAAGGGTATTACAGCTATCGAAATTTGGTGTCGACGCTACTGGTGGTAATCTCGCGTGTCGCTGGGGCATAAATAAGAAGAGCCGACGCGCTGCTAATATACGGGCGCGGAAAGTGCGAGCGCCATTTAATAACAATACATCTTGGCGGCGGCGTCTCTCTCGGCGGAAAACTCACCGCGGACGAGGCAAGAGGGATAGGAGCAATTTCGCCCGACGAGAGTCGCATTCCAAGGGCCCACAGCCGCAGTTTGCCCTTTAATTTACAGACGCGCGAATCGGTAATTAACACAAGGATCGTGCGGCTGCTCAGGAACGCTTTGATTTCGATTTCTAATCAGTCGATGTAACTCTCAATTTATGAGATAGAATTGCTTGCGAGAGCTAACAACAAAAAATCTATTTATTGAAAAAATGCTAATATTTTACTTTAAAATTGATCTGATGTTATTTTACATTTAAGACGGTAAGAGTAGAGCACACATAGGTCGTGACATTATCATAATGAGTTCTATGAAAATTAATCTTTAATTACAAGGTTATAGTAATTTATCCTTAATATATAATCTTCACAAACAGATTTACAAAAAGTAGCATCTTTGCATACATTTCAAAATAATTTAATTTAAGATGCCAATTAGAAATTTGCATTGTATTAAAAAACTACTATGCAAGCTAATAGAAAAATGCAATCAATATACTTGGAAATACCTTTTAGTTCCTTAAAATATATTGTGATCATCTGTCACACGTACATACCTTACCACTAACAGTAACAATACAAATATAACAAGAAAAAAAGGTTCCCACTTTAAAAAAAGGAACGAAAGAAAACGAATCGGGCAATTATTGACAAACGATTGTGGAAAAGTCACCCTGATATTATACACATTTCGACGTGCGTTTCAAAACCAACAGTCGCTTGGGGTACGAAGCTTGAGTCACTCGTCTAAGAATAATCACTTTTCGATTGAAATCCCATGTGATCCATCATATCGACTCTAAAATGTTTTTGACACCCTCGACTCGAAAACTCGCCAACCATAGCCGAGAAAAAGAAAGTGGAGTCTCTCTCGGAGAAAAAAGCGCGGGAAACTTTAAAAATTTGAATATTTGAATAAAGCAAAATAACGAGTGTGGAGGAAACAGACGCGTCAGTCGCAAGACCGGGACCCCGTAAATCGCACGGCACGGCCGAGCCACTCGAGCCTCTCCCCGTCCAGTTTCCGAGGATTTTTTTTTTCATTTTTTTTTAAAGAAAGAGCACACGGGACTCGCGCGAATCTACAATTCTAAAGCCGCCTCCATAAAACACTCGAAGAAACGCTTCGGCTGCACTTTTCGAGTGGCGTGCCCGTCGCGCTCCCGTTGAAATATGTAAAACCGTGTAACCTCTTCAATTTACATAGGCGCGCATGTGTGCGCACTCGACGGCCGCGCGCGCGGTTAATGAAAAGTGGCGGCGGGGCCCGGGGGGCGATGGATGGAGAGAGAGAACGAACGACTCGAGAATTAATCGTCCGCCGCGTCCGATCGTTGTTGATGAAATAAGGGAATTAAACGTTCCACTCTTTACCCTCTCTTTTCTCTCTCTCTCCCTCTCGTATTTTTTGCGTCTATATGTGTATATATCTCTTGTACTTCTGCATCCTCCTAATTTACTTAATTAAGCCTCTCGGCGGATTTTTATTTGCCTTGTAGCGCGTGTGTACGTTACTTGATTTGTTGGCGCGCCCGGAGATTCTTTCCTCGTAATTATGAATCAATGTCTTCCTCGCCGAAAGTAACACGCGAAATCGTGCATTAATAACGCTGCCCGTAGTCAAACAAGGCGTAAATTTTTCCAATTTGAATTTCTTATTTCCGCTCGACTTTGCATGGGACAGAATTCGATGTCGCGCAATGAAAAAAAAAGGTTTTTTTCCTCTAGAAAAAAAGAGGCAGCGCGTACGAATTCTCCGGGCCGCAGGTACAATAACCTTAGTCAGGCGTCGTCCTCTATTTTTTTTTCTCGTGTTGGCGTGTCACGCGAGGGCGGCAAGGACCGACGCTGAACAAACAAGCGCCGATAAAAGTATCGCGCCTAGTACATACATCTAGAAGCGAGGACCATCAGTCATGGCACATCTGCAGACCTCACTCTTTTCATGCATCTTTCTCTCTCTCTCGCTCTCTCGTTCTTTTTGCCTTCGTCTTTTTATCCCTCCCCTCCCGCCCGGCCTTTCTCGCGACTTTTCATTTTTTTTCTCCCTACGCCTCGTAAAACTTATAAATTTACAATTTTCACTCTCACGCGGCGATTGACGCATCCACGATCCCCCAGTGCAAATAACTACCCCTCGCTTCTCAAACTTATATATACAATTTTCTAAAAAAAATCCAATCGATCGCCAAGTGCTCCTTGACCAGCAGCGGCCTGGCAGTTGGACAGAACGAGAAAACAAACGATGAGAAAAGGCAAATGCCAGCGGGTTGCTGCTGTCAGCGGCACTTTAAAGCGACCCCCGGGGTGGTGCTCCTTGCGCTGGAGTCGACCACCCCCGCCCCTCCTTCGCTCTGGGGGCGCGTGCGGCTGATGCTCTCTCCTCTCCTCGGCGAGCACCATTTGTCATCGGCCGCGTAAATTTGCTCCGGAGCGAGAGCGAGCCCGCGCATAATCTGACCCCCAGTGCAAACTGCGCCTCCGCCGACTTGACGCTACGGATTTCGGGGCGTGAATCCGCTTCGATCCGAGGCACACTCGGCTAATTACGCGCGATCGTATTTGATCTCTGCGATGACGTTTCATTGTTGGAGTGTTGGGTTTGCGAAAGGGTTTAGCAAACTATCGTAGCGTCGTATCATTTATTTGTCAACCGTATAAATTATAAAATCATATGTAATATTTTGCTTCCCACTTTTTATTTGTCGCTTAATTTTTTATTTTTCATTTCTTGTTTCAGGTGAGTTTCTAAGGATTCGTAATTTTATTCTTTGCTGATGAGTCTGAATGGTTACGTGAGTCTTTTTAAAAGGTTACTCTTATTTAGGAAAAAACTTTGATGGAATTTGTACGAGGTAATATAAAAAACGTAAAAAAACATTTCTAAAAATAAATTTAAAAATTAGAAATTGGCAAAAATCGTAAATGGTAGTTTGCGGATTACTCATATTCTAATCGGAAAGAAGAGCGCCAGAGCCCCTGGTATCCTCCTGTAGGATATGGGTATGCGAGGCCCACGTCCCAAGCAGGTGCTTTATTCCGCGGCGACTGTATAGTTTACGACAATTTTATTGGCGGCCCCCGGTGTTCAGCGGTCGTATTTAACGTTTTATTCCGACGCCCGCGTGCGCGCAAATTTTCAGTCTGACCACCCCCTCTCCCCTACCCGCGCGCTCACGACACAAAGAAAAGGACGAAAATTGAGCGGACGGAGGATCGAGAGACGGACGTTTAACGAGGCCGAAAGATTTAGCGAATTAGTGCGGCTCTCGTGAGAGAGTTGCCCGAAGGTGGGAGGTGGGAGGGGGATCTCGCTGAAGGATATCGTTACGTTCTAAATAATTTATGCGTCGTAATTAATTTGCGCATCTCTCGGAGAGCGCGCTTATCGAGAAAATAATATTGCGGATACGATGCATTTATTTGCATTCGTTACGCGAGTCGTTAATTCTAACAATAAAGAGTACTTTAACGATAACGAAAATAAATTTCTGTTTTATCAATGTCCGTTCGATGCTGCGCGCAGCTGAAATCTGCAGGAATTTACAAGGCCGAGATAGCGAAACAGAGCTCGAAAAATTGATCCATTCGTACAGAAAAAAAGGGAAAGGAAGAGGAACATTCGAGATAAAAGAAAAAGGCGCGGAAGGCCCTGAAACATCGTCGCAAATGAGTAAATAATCCAAATTAAGGTAGACTCTATAAACGTCGTAAAATCATAAAAGCCTCGGAAGCCTAAAAGAGCCCTAAAAAGCGAGTGAGCGAGAGACGGCGGAGGGGGTACGGATTTTATTTTAACAACGGCGGAAAGGGGTTTATACGACCGGGGGCGATTGCTTGTCCATCGTTTCCATAAAAGTCGTCTGGCACATTTGTTTAGCGATATTATTGGCGCGTCGCCCCTCTCGGATATTATTTTATTAGCGTGTCCGCGAGGAGCCGCCAAAAGAGATAATAGGCCTCCTTGGCCGTGGGCATAATGAAAGTCGAGATCGCCGGCAGAGGCGTCGCGCGGGTGCAGCATCCGAGACGTTTTGGTGAAAGTTATGAATATTTAAGTATTATTATTATTAACAAAAATTATTAGTATATGTAAATTAAATCATACACGCGAAATAATGATTCTGTAAAAATGTAAGCTAAAATTTATCTGCATATTTGAATTGCAGAAAATTTCACAATATAATAAGGACACAATTGACTTATATTTTTTTTCTAATCTTTTATTAATTTAAGATTAACTTTTTACAAATAAGAATGATTTCGATAAATATTAAATACAAAAACTTTAAACAGTCAGTCGTTATTAAACTTAAAAATTATACGTTCTAAATCTGAAGATATGAAAATACTCACAAATTTTTGTATGGAAAATCATTCACACATTTAGCGTGTGAACGGATTTGCACGCATTAAATGTCAGCATTCATATTTTCCAAGTGAATTTCACATTTTCAGATTTATTCGGTACGTGGAGGCATCACAGTCAAACTTTAAAAAAAAATAATCATATATACATACTAAAAAATGAAATTCTAAAAAATTGGGCTAGATAAAATCTCGCAAATAAATTTTTAAAGTAAAAATTTCAAATATTTCTCACGTTATTTTAAGGACGCGATCTTATTTCTTCGCAGCGCATCAGCCAACGCATTAAGTACAGTTCAATATACTGCCAATCTCGTAACGGCGCGGGGGTGTGTTGAATAAACTTTAAAATCAAGTTCGTTCGCGGAACAATAAGTGTACGTCAGCCGAGCCGAGTCGATCGTTGGAAATCAGTACTCAGAGAGTCCGGAGGGGGTGAGTCACCGTCGACGTGTCGCAGCTGCCGCGTCGTATCTCCGGGCTGGGGAATTATAATGCAGAGTTGCCGGCGGGGCAGTGAAGCGTTGACAAATGACGGAAGCAACTTTTATTATTTTAGATGTCGCTCGCGATGTCTTTTACATAATTCGTGCCGAGAGCGGGATGAGGTCGATGCGGGGGTGCGCGATGCCCTTTGACAAATGGATCGAGCTTTTATTAGACGAACTTTTTTTCTTTCCCGCCGAGGTACGCGCCCTTCCCGCAGCGGTCGCGCTAAATAAAGATAAGCCCGCGAAACAAATGCGCGGGGAGGGTGGCTTCGACGGAGTTTCCTCCGCCTCGATTTGCCATGGTTATATATGTGCACCGCGTGTGAACTGCTTTGCTCTCCCAGGTATCGTTGTGAGTTCGACTTGTACGTCGATTCTTAATGCGAACCTTGCGGCATGAAACTTTTGGCTCATTAATCATTTTCTTTATTTTATTACCTTCGAGATATCGTGACTTTTTTCGATACTTTTTTCATCTGAATTTAACCGAAATTTTATTTCATTAGGCAGTTTAAGTTGAAATAGTGAAAAATTAATATATTAGAGAATTATCACTTGAAAATTAGTGGAAAAAGCTTCACGATTTAGGTATTAGTGGAGAATCTCCACTAATTTTATTTAACTTTCAGTAATTCAATTTTAGGAGATAGTGACTGCTAAAATTGTGGAAGTATACTATTCACGAATGAAATAATTTTTTTATGTTCATAAAACATTGCTTTCCGCTCTTGTGTTATAAAATTGTGTTTGATACTTGTGCAAAAAATGGTTCTTGAAAGGTGTTGTTACGGATAGGATTGCTCTTATTTACGATGGAATGTTCTTTAAAGAATGAATTTGACAAAAAAGCCATATCAACTGTTCGCTAAAGACTGAAGTTAGCTGTGTAGTTGCTTTTGTAAGAACGTTCAGTTGTCGTTAAGCAATCGCCACGAATCGTCGCGAAGAAAAGTAACTAAAAATAAACAAAATGAAAATAAATTAAATAAGAAATGAAAAAGTAGATTGTGTTTTTTAATCGTCTCCTTCGCCGGCAAATTTCCTGATGCTGTCGGGTACAGGTGTGCTGATTATCACTCTCGCTTCGTAAAAGCTTTAGACTCATACTCTTCCGATAATCAACTTTTACGCACTAGTATCAAAAATAAATATTTCTCTTTACACTTGTATTTGAAAAATAGGGAATGATTAATAAGTATCAATTAAAGTCTCTTTCGATTGACTCAAATTTCATAACAAATTATTAATCGAGTAAATTAAAAGTATTTTTAAATTACTCTTAACTAAAGAGAAAACAAATTAAAGAAGGAAGCATCATTACTCCAGGCAGCGCATTAAAATATTTCCCCTCTCCCTGTACTTGCACCGCCGCGCGATTTTACTGCATCTTCGCTTCATCCTTTAAGTCAGGCAACAAATGAAGCCCCGCAGACCGAGGATAAATGAAAGCGGGGCCGGTATAAGCGCGCGATCCAGTTTCCCGGCGCGTAAATCTCATCGGCGTCGGCAAAAATACATCGAAGGCAAAGGCGGGCGCTATCAATCGTTCACGCGGCGGTACCCACGTCATCCCGGGCGCACGCTCGCTTGATCGAGCGTCGCGTCTTCGCGCGTAACCCCTTCGCGGTCGGCGCTAATGCGCCTCTCGCCCTTTCACGAAAGCCCCGCCAAAACGTGAGAGCCATTCACGCAGGTGCCTCGACGTTTCAATCGGCGCCTCGCGCTTTTCTAAGCGAGCCCGGGGCCGCGTGAAAAGAGGGGCAAAACGCGACGCCCGTCGATCCATCTAATCGCTGCTGCAAGCGCGATTGTGGATTATTCTTTTTTTTTTTAACAACATGCCGCGGCGCTTTCTCTGCGTATCGGAAACGAGGATTTTTCCTTTTTACTACTATTTTGAAGGATTTATGACTCTCTGAAATTTGAGCTTTTATGTTTAGTTAAAATTTAGCGTGCTTTTTAAATTCTGCTCTCTAAAGTTGAATTAGGGGAAATTCCACTAATCTTTTTAGTCATCAGATTTTCCACTAATCAATTCGTAAAAGCCACTATCAATTACTACAATTATACTAATTGAAATAGTAAAAAAGTGTTCTACTATTTAATTAGTAAAAAACACTTTTAAATTAGTGGAAAATAAATATAAAATAAAAAATATTTACTTTGTGATTTTGACTAATTGAAATTGTGAATTCCCCTATTAAAAAAAAATTTAATCTCAATAATTCATAGTTTTCACTATTTTTAATAGTGCATATATTCACTATTTCAAATAGTAGATTTCAATTTTGACTTTTCAAATTAGTGCAGTAGGCACTATGAATTAGTGGTTTTTCACTAATTCAACTTTAGAGAGTGCTTTTTGCGATTACATTGATTATTTTTTAAATTTTGGCGCTATTTTTTTAAGAAGTAATATCAACAATCGCCTTAATCATAATGTCATTTTAAAGTTTTGTATATTCAAAGTTAAAAAACTTGCGTTCGCGTATGGTACCTAATTGAAAAGCCAGGCAGCCGATCATGTGTTCGTACTTTTGCGATCAATCCGAATGACGCATTAGAAGCTTCACAAAAGAAACCATCACTTTTTTAATAGAGGAATGAAGAGAAGTTTTATTTATAAATAAGATGTACACATCAATTATTGTGTATTAATACATGATACGATTTAATATCAAGAAATTTTTATTTTCGAAGAACTTTTAAAAAGAAAAAAAAACAATCGATTGGGAGTTTACAAAACTGAATCGTGTGTGCTGAATCGGAAATTAGGTAAAACGTTCATATTACAGCAGTGACAGCGAGGAACTCTCTGCTTCCCATTCTCTCTTTCATCTGTCAACAAAGGGTCGAAGTCGCCGCTCCCGAAGCTCATTTCGGGATCGCTAAATATTTCATTTCGTCGACCCCTCCGTCCGTTTAATTTTGACTCAGGTGTGCATTACACACCGACCTGTCCGTACGTCGAATCGACCGAATCCTTTTTTTTTATTCCCTCGCTTCCCTTTACCTCGCATTTTATGAATCACTGAAACGACTCTGTGATTGCAGCAAAAATGTGCTAATTAAATATTTTAAATATTCAAGTCAACGGTGCAGCTGCGCGCCGCGCTATTTTAATGAACGAATTCTGCCACATCTATAAAATATGTATAGCAGCATTTTTTTCTTTCACAGCGAAAAGAGAGATCATTTCGCTTATAACTGTAAAACATTAATGAAAGCTCCGCAAAAAAAAACACCGATATCGGTAAAACGAATAGCAGCAAACGCATGGACAGAGCGAGTCAACCATAGAAAAATTTCGCGCAATTCGATTTCGCTGCTCGCATTCCGTGGCGCCTCAAACGCGGCGACCGCGAAACAATTTTTCATTAAAGTCACGCGCGCCTTCGATACGCACATAATCGTCGAGAGCGAAAAAATAAAAACTCGTGAGTCAAAGGAATACGTGATATATATGCACTCAGCCCTAGCGAGTCTGCACCCCCGACAGCTGCCTCCGCTTCTCGCGCGAGCAAATCTGATTACGGGGCGAGCGGAGCAGCCCCTTCGGCGGGAACCCCGAAGAAAAGAGCGAGCGCCATCAAAAGTCAATAGAGACGCGATGGTAAGGAGTTCGGCCCCTCAGGTGATTTTCGGAGGGGCCCCTCGGTTTGTGAGGCGCAGTAGGTGAATCGATATTCACCTCGCTGCGATGCTCTTTTTGTAATTGTTCTGCTTACGCTTGTTTTTATCTCCTAATATTTGACTACCGTGTAAATCTGAAAATATGAAATTCACTTGGAAAACGTGAATGCAATGTGAAAAAAATATTACAAAAATTACTATCAGTATGGGAACACACTATACATACTGGAGTCTTTGTTAAAAATTACCATACTCTACAGTAAATTTTGCCATAAATGTAGTAAATTTTTGTTAGATAGTAGTGGAAATAATCTTATACACTCAGCAAACTTTAGTGTAAAGTATGGTAATTTTTATCTAAAAGTCCAGTTTGTAGTCGCGGTTCTATCACAGATAGAAATTTTTACAATAATTTTTTCTCAGTGTAGTGCACATTTAATATGTGTTTTTCACATAAAATTTGTCACTATTCGCATTTTCCAAGTGAAGTTCACATTTTCAGACTTAGAGAGTACACGGGAAAAAAGATTATTTTTCAATATAATTAATTTACTTTGCTGATGATCATTATGATTAAACCCGACAATACGAGAATTACGTAGATTTTTTAGGAATAGAACTTCTTAGACAAAAAGGTTACATTGAGTGATAAAAAATGGCGCAAATACGAAGAAGGGATGGGCAGTCGTCCGAGGAAGTACGAGGAAAAGGAAACGCTCGTTTTTCTGCTCGTTCGCTCGACGTCGGCCTTATATATATCTCTCGTTTCATCGCGGGCGCGCCTAATCGTCCCTGAATGCCCGGCGCTTCGTGCCTGAAATATTAAATTCGTCCGAAAATCCGAAACTTTTCAACGGGGCCGTATTACGGCGTCGCTCGCCCCGGCTATCTGGGTGATGTACTACCTAAGTTCCAACGAGCACCCCCTCCCATCCCCCACCTTCTGATTCGTCTTGGGCTCCTATATATACACCGCGAGCGCGGGGTAGCAATCTTTTATTATTAACGCAGGCTTTGGCCCAGACAATGAAACGCGAGGAACGGAATATGATATTGTGGGAGAGAGAAAGAGAGAGAGGAGCGAGGCGCGCTCGGAAAAGCTATTGTCGGTCTCTTTGAATTTTAAAGTCAGCGATCGATACGCGGCCGCCGCGCACGTCTGATGGAGGGTAGCGGGGCGCGCGATGCGCCTTTGGCCATACATTTCTTCTCCTTATCCGTCTCTTAAAATACCCTCCCCCCTCTTGCCCCTTCCCCTCGCCGCCGCACGCCTTTCATTTGCCATTTTCCTTGGCTACTCGCTTTTCTCTCCTCCCCCTGGCTCTCCTCCTTTTCCTCCTTTTTCTTTCTCTACACTTTCATTCTTTTTTACTCGTCTTTGCTCTGCGCACTGCGAGGTACTCCCCCGGACTGGGTATATAATGGAACGACGGCTGCAGAGCGGATGGAAAATTTTTTTACACCGCTTTCTTTGCCAGTAAGTTTTCATATTCTTGCTCCTTACGGCGCCGGGCGATTTGCGTCCGTTCAAATTTTTCTCTCGGTTAACGAAAAATTTTTCCAACTGAATTTCTCTCGCTCTTACGCGCAACATCCTTTTGGAGTAAGTTGCTCCGCCGTGCATGCTCGAAAATTCGGCGGTAACTTTTCGAGCGCCGACGATTTATATTAATTTGTCTGTGCGCCAGCGGACTAAATCAAATTTCCGAGTGAACAATGCTTTTCGCGGCTCTCGAGGCGCCAGGGCCGGACGATTAATTGTTGCAGAAACAAAACCGGAAAAGTAATTGGCGGTAACGCCGAGGAAAGGCTCGGCTAAAAGCTCGGCTTTTAAAACTTTTATCGCGCGTCGTCGGCGAGTATTAATTCCTTTTGCTGCGCGGCGCAAGGCCGAGGAAGGGCTTTTTCGAGCATTAAAACAGGGCCGTTACGCTCACGGAAATGTCCGTTTGATTGGAGAATGGAGGAAGGGGGGAGAAAGATAACACGTGGACGAAGCGAGTTCCCCGTTCGACTTGACGCTAAACTTGCTGTACGTCACTTGTAAATTATGTCGCGAGTAGAGAGACACATACTAAACAATTTTATGAAATTCTATATAGCAGAAAATCAAACTTATATAAAAAAATGTTTATAATATATTAATGAATGTTCTATATCAATCAAGGGAAATTTAGAAAGTACATACAAGGTAATAACATTTTTTTAACAATAAAAAATATAGAATGGAATAGATGTTTATTGAAAAATGTAGTATTTACAAATAAGAAAATAACATAATCGAGTAAATTATGAATCGTATAGATCAGAAGGTCGCCTCGTATTCTTCGCGCAAGATAAAAATATAGAAAGGAGCAATATATAGCGGCGCCGGAGGGTGGTGTTGCCGGTGCGAATTCCGAGCAGCGGCGCGTCCCTCGTGGAGGCGAAGGCAAGAGAGCTTGTCGCCAAATTGTCGACTCTAATGATAAATCGCCGGCCTACCCCCGCGGGATGCCAGAGGCTGCTGCGGGGAATCAAATTGCAATTTGTTATTTGTAATTCCGAGTGTCGCTTAATATACTCGGATCGCGCGTTTTTCGGAGGGGTCGAGCACGCGCGAAAAGGGTTCGCCACCAGAATAAGAGAGTGCGAGAAAGAGAGCAGCGCTTAATGCTCGAAATATTAAGTTTCACCTCGGAGTGAAGTTCTTCTTTTTGGCTCGCACTTCCGACGGCTGTATCGTTTGTCAAAGTGCTGGGGATGATTTTGAAGGATCAAAGCGTACATTCTCTTTTTTTTTTAATTTTCTATTTAGGACCCTGGTTTTGCTCGCTTGACTCAGGCTGGACCATTTGACGTTGATATAGATTAATTAGTTTAATCAAGCTTGTATTTTCTCCACCTCTTATCTGTTAGAAAAAATTATATTGTACTATTAAGTACGCAGATTTTCAGACCTATGCTTTACATAAATATATATAATTATACCTAATTACACGTTATAGTAAAGAACAAATGTAGATTATAAAGATTGTAAGGATAAAAAGTTTATTCCATACTGCGCATATGACAGAATAACGACAGAATCGTTGAGTGTCAAGACGAAGACAAATAGCGAATTTAATCCGACTCTAGAACGTGATAAAAAAAAAGGAAGAGAGATAGAGAGTCCGAACTAGAGACGGAAAACTTTTCCGATCTTGTCAGAAAAATAGGGGAGCCCGCACACATACACGCCCTGCATATTCGATTTCGACTATTCAATTTTCCAGAAAAATGGCATTTCGACCTCGGCGCGCATCTCTCCTGTTCGGCGTACTTTTTTTTTGTCGCGGGTCTCTCCCTCGCGCTGCCGGGAGAAAAACATTTATCGGGCTCGCGCGCCTCGCGAGGCGAAAGAATAAGTTCGATCAGTCAGGGGGCTGGCAGTTACCGTTTCGGTTATGGCTCTCGGAAGCCCCGTCGAATCCTATTCTTGCGCAAAGCAGATAAGCGGCTTTTTACGCGTGTAACGCGGCAGGCGACGCGCCCACCTCCCCTCCACCCTTTGCGAGCGTCGCGACTTTTGCCAGCGACTAGGCGACCTTCTTTTATTACGACCGTTTTGCGATTTAGCTCGAGATGGAAATTTATTTATTTTAATAAAAAATAGAATACATTTAGATTTTTTATTTGCAAGACTTACAGACGATTCCACTGCTATATTAGCATAAAAATTTTATTTATTAAATATCGAATTTAATTGAATTGAAAAAGAATTTTTTGCAAATGTAATTATGGTGAAAGTTAGTGTTTATATTCCGACATTGAAAAGTGAACTTCCAGACTACGGATGTAGAAGGCGCCGACGGTGGGCTCGCTATTTCGCGGGCGAAACGAGCGGAAAATCGCGGTACGACTGGCTGAGCGTATTTTTCTTCGATCGACGATGAAAAGCAAGGGGGAGGCGGTTCTTTTCCCGGGGTCCTGAGACGAAGCGGGATGGTTTATTTGCGTTTTGCCTAGCGGCTGAGCAGTCAGCCGCGCTCGAGAGGCAGAGCCGCGTGATGATGATGCCGGCCGCATTTCTGCGAGATACACAGCCCGGGTGAAAATTCTGAAATGCTCAAAGCGTATAAGTTTAGTAGTAGGCTCCAGCACTACAGGGAATTTTCATCCTGACGAATAACCGCTTCATTTTATTCTTTTTTTTTTCAGCTAATTCGATCTATTTTTTTGTCAGTATCAATAACTATAGTTAAACTTATCTATACAACGTTTATTTTATTGATTGAATTAATCGAATAGAATTGGAACCGCCATATAAATGTATTAGCGAGTAAAAAATTTATTTATTGACCAGAAAAAATTTTACGAAAGTAAAATCCTACAAGAGGTAAACACAGTTACCTGTACATAGGCTGGCACATAAAAACTTAAACAACTAACTTAAAAAATAAAAAATTCCCAAAAATAATATATATATTTTTATACAACTTAACAAGGTTCACAGTATTCTTTGAAATTAACCATGTTTCGTATATAAATGCAATGCATTTATTTTTTTATATTCTTTTTTAAGTACGAAAATGAATTAAATTAAAATGTAAGTTGAAAAGAAATATCCATCAAATGCAAATAACAAGAGAAATTTAGTCCAACTGTACTCCAACTTTAAAAAAAAAGTGACGAAATACACAGACGCAGAAGGGGGTGAGATCCGGTGGGCATACAGTTACGCCGCGAACTTATCGAGACGAGACCCTTCGAGGGTTTTCGGGGACGCGAGGCCCTCGGGCGAGCGCAAAAGGGGTAAATCGCTATGGAATTATTTATACACGCGCGCATACCATCGCCACTCGCTTTCTCTCTCTCTCTCTCTCTCGCCTTGGCGAAACATCAGATCGATAGTGTTCTTGTTGTGGGGCGCCAGACTCTCGTACATAAGACAAGGCCTCGGAATGCGTTTATGTGTCTCGTCGTTTGATGATGTATTTATATTTGTGAGCTTTTCTGTTCAGAATGTATTTATGCAAAGTTAAATGAGTGAGCCTGACTCAACGCACAATTATTTAACGTCATATCTTATTCCACTTATTGCGATGCGAAAGGGAGATTTACAAGATATCTGAAACTTCACTTATTTTACTTTAAAAATTTTTTTTTATATTATTTTATTTAATAACTGGGAATAAATGCCATGGTACAAAATTGTGTATATAAAATCAACCGGATCACATCCAGTATAAAATTATCTATGAAAAATTATATCTTGACATGATTTTTAAAATTATATAAAATTGTATCGGATATATGATACTTAAGTCTATTCCATCATTATGTTTTAATAAATATATAGAGCTCTTGCACATTTTATTTTATTCTGAAAATAAAAAAATTAGAAAAAAAATGTTCTATTCCAATATATTCCATTTGACTTTTCCAGATTTTTCAGAAGAGCGAATTGTGCGTTAAAGCCAACCCCAATTCAGCCTCGCTGAAAACGTATCTACTTTTCAATAACCCAGTAAGAGGCATCATATACTCCCCAACGTTGAAAGCTTCCGACATCACGTGGGCAAGCGCGCGTCAAATAAATGACCGTAAATAAGAGTCGCACGGGGGATAGTCGGGGGTGTCACTTCTCCGGGGCGCATCGTCGACAGGCCCGCCGCGAAATCAAAGGAGATCGACCCCTGGCCGCCGAGCGGGGAACGGGAGCATCCCGCGCTCGCAGACGCGACTAAAAGCGGAAAGAACCGGGAGAGATCCATGGAATTCCCCGAACGGGTAGGAGGGGACGCATCCATACGCGGCCGAGGGGGGCCGATAAGCCGCCCGTGCGTCGTCTTCCGTAACGACCGCGCCTCGATATACGGGCCCCTTAATCGAATCATCGCCGCGCCACAATGCTGGAAAGTGATTTTTATTTTCGCCCGATTCTGATTTATCCGCGCCCCGGGACCCGCGTATTTCAGAGTTTGCCGGAGAATCGTGCCACTTTGAGCGGAGTCCACGTCGGGGGTGGATTAAGGCAGGAGTTTCGTGTAATAAGAGTACTGATGGAGCGGAGTTTTTCATTTTTTTTATGTAATGTCGCATCGACAACTATATCATTAGCGACAACAGTACATTATTCACACATATAATATTGTAATACATGTGTTGTTTGAAACTTTGTACATATACTTAATTACATGAATTACTATTACATTAATTATATTGATATTAATTACATGATATTTATTACCGTGTTGTGCTTCTTAAATTAAATTGCAGTTGCCAATTTCCTTCAAAAAATCTATTATATTCTTGTGATTATCCTTTTGTAGAATTTGTTTCAAATTTTTGGGTAATTTGAATTTATTCCTTAATTCTAGGTGTTTCTCACATTCAGCTAACATTTGGGTGATAGTCATTCCACAATTACAGTGAGGGCATTGTGGGGGTGATTTTTTTTCGAGAAGGAATTCGTGGGTGGTTCTAGATTGTTCAATTCTTAGTCTGTTTATGATAATTTGTTCATTTCTGGGTAGATTTAGCGAAACTGGATAGATTTGTATGACGTTACTCGAGATTTTTCAAATGGAAGAGTCGAAAGCTTGAATATAGTGTGACTGGATGAAGGTTTCTGATATGCAACCGAACGTCGATAATCCTAAGTAAGAAAGAGAATAGTGAAATCTAACACCTCCCTATTCGATAAAAATCCGTAGAACCGAGGTTTCGATCTACGATAAATCATCGGCGTATCTCAATGCGAGAGAGAGAAAATGACAGAAACCTAATCGTCGGCGGCCGCAAGTTTCGCGGCACGTGCCCACGCGAAAACGCAGATTTGGAGTTCGGCCTGTACGTGCGCGGGTGTGTACACACTGGGGGAGCCCGAGCGGTTATCTTTCCGTTACGGCCTGCCAGGCATATGCCCGGCTGTTTACGCGCTCGGGGGGTGGATTCTCCTCGTCTCCGTCTTCTTGCACCCTTGCCCGTGCTTTCCCTTTACATTTATGCGCGTGCAGTAAAAAAGAATTATGTACAATTACGTGGGAATCTCGCGTGCTTTTGTGCTATTGCTATTCCCCGCGCTTACTGCAGATCTATTGATTTTTTTCATTTTTTTTTATCAACATATGGCTTTTCAGCCGCTGCTTACTATTTGAAATCTGGAGACAGTAGATGGATAGATAATTCACTTACGTGTGACAAAATATCACGGAGAGCTCAGTGTGTACACTCTTAAAAAGATAGAAAAATTAATACAGCTGTGTATATGAATATAATTTGACAATTTAACAGTGAATAAATTAATACAAATACAAGAAATTTATTAGCGCATGTGCACCGTAATTTCGTACAGTCATTAGCGTGAAGTGTGAAGAAGTGAATCTATCACAATCAGTCATGAAGAAGTATATAGTGGTATTATCTGGATACAAATTTTATTCATTTAGCCTAAAACAATTTTTAATGATTTTCTTTAAATAATCAATTTTTCCAAGATAGTGATCGAAAATCTTGAAATTACAAGAACTTCTGTGTCTTATTTATGATTGCACGTCAAAATTCGCTATCCCTTGATGTCATGCATTTTTAACTTCCGAAAAATATGGCTTTAAAATCTCCCGATACGCGAGCAAAGACTTCTAGACTCTCATAAAATTTCCCGAATTGAAAAACTCTTTCTCCCTCGGAGTTTTACGACTCGCGGGAGAGAGAAAGAGAGAGAGCAGAAAAAAGGGCCGAGTGGCTTTCAAGCCGGCCTCGTGTCCCCGCGCCACATTATATCTTTCAGCGATCTTCGGCGGCCCCGCCGATGGTTTACACTATTTTAGGAGCTCGTAAGAGAATGCAGGGTATGCGCGCCAAGCCAAGAGGAGGGGGGAAGCTAAAGGGGGAGGTAAAACGAACGGCGCGGTGCCCTGCATATCGCGGCCGATATGCCATTTCGTACGCGTTTCATAATTCAAACCCTTTCTAGGCACCCTTCGCCCCCGCCGGCTTCCTAAGTGCGAGCGGCCTCGCGGCTTTACGACTATGAGGCCGCTTCGTCTTTCCTCCTGTTTTCACCGAGCGCGATAGGTACTGCACAATGGCCGCATGAATTATAATACTCTTTTTCAACCGACGCGTCCACCCCAGCCTCGATAAGCAGAGAACGCCAATTCTGTTTGCTATCTAAAGTTGAATTAGTGAAAAACTAAAATTAGTGGAAACAGCTTCACGATTTAAGCATTAGTGGAGCTTCATTAATTAAATTTTAGAAGGTGCTCTTTGCGTCCCGATGCGTGCTAGCGGCTTTTTAGAGGGGAAACTGCACTGAGAAAAAATTTAAGTTACTAAATTCTGCTTTTACAGAGTAGATTTAACTGTGAAATTCGATGTTGATTTAGTTTTTCGAATTTTCAGTAGAATCTGCTTTACAGAACTGCCAAATCTACTTTTCTGTTGAGTAAGATCTACTTCAATCTGTGACGCGAACCGAATTGCATATAACTAAAAGGAAAGAGAGAGAGAAAGTAAGTTCTAAGATAAATAATAGCAATTTCTTATCTTCAAGAATTAAGAGCATCCAACTAAGGAAATATTTTCCTGAGGTTATTAGATTCTAAATGTATAGAACCTCGCTTCTAGCAGTATGGATCACACGTGGGCGAATACCAAGTTATTCGAGTCCTTTGGGATCGTGACGGAGAGAAACATTTTAGAATAGTTTTAGAATATTTTAAATTATTTCGCGAGACTGTCGCCCAATCTCTTTTTTTTCTCTTGTTTATTGCACATATTTTTCAATGTGTTGTAAATATAAAAACGATTGTCGCCTTTTGTTTTTGTTAAAAAAAAGAGCGTGGTTTTCAGATTCTCTCAGTGTGTGAGCTTGAATACTTACTTTATTCCTGTCTCTTGAAAAATGAATTTATATAGTAAAATCTGTTTTATATATAGCAGATCTGTTATTTCTAACTTCTTCATCTTCATCATTAACAATGTTTTATAAAACTGCCAAATCTACTCTTCTGCAGAAGAGCAAGATCTGCTTTAAGAAATGTTAATTTTACTGATTTTGCACAGCATTTTTACTTTTCCTGGTCTAGCAGATATTACTGTTGCGAAACAGTAACAACTACTTTTTCACTATATAATAACATTTTCTTTCGCTATTTTCTTCTCTTTCAAAAGTTACTTGAATGCTGCAATTATTTATACTCGTAAAGCACGTAATTTACATTGTTATAGCCATTGTTTAAATCGAAGCCAAAGTACGTATTTTTAAATAACATTTTAAAATACAGACGATAGACGCAAAAGATAGTGCATTTAATGCTCATTGTATTATGGTTTAACAATAAAACGAAGCCCAGTGTCTCTCGCGACTGCAGCCAATCATTCGAATGCGTCTGCAATTGATATAGATATGAGGCTCGCCCGATGCCGCAATAAAACAATAGCGAGATAATCAACAATCGAAGCGCTCTCTCGAGTAAAAAAAAGTATCCGCGCTCACAATCGGCTCCGAAATGCTCCAGCGCAGCGCTAATAAACCGCCGACGAGGATAAAGAACGAGAGAGAAAAAGACAGAGCGATCGTCGCGGGATAATTAAGGCATAATAGCGCACGATCGGACCCCTCTCCCCCGTGGCACACGCGAAATTGAATGCTCAGAGGAGAGAAGAAGTTGCAAGTCGGCCCCGGCGGACTCTCTCCTCTCTCTCTCTCTCTCTCTCTCTTTTCTCCAGGAGAGTCATTTGGCTAAAGCGGAGCCTCGCCGGCCGTTATCTCGGGCCACGATCGGCATTGTCTCTCGCTCGGTTAACGCCCGCGCGTCGTGCATATATACCAGAAGGGGGGAATTCGGGGAGAGAGTCTTATTCCCGGGGCCCTGGAAAACAATTTAGTTCAATCAACATTTCTAGGCGGTGTCGCCGCCGCCGTCTTCGCCGTCTAATTAAAGCTCCGGGCCCTCTCCTTACTCTCTGGACATAAACTCAGGTTATCTCGGCGCGCGTATCTCCGCCGGACTGGATCGACTTAATCCGTCTGTGTGTGCAAGGGGGCTGTGTGCGCAGCCAGTTTAAGTGCGTATATAGAAGTCTATGGACCGGCCGCTTATGTATATACCCACCCGCTGGAGGAGACAATGTGAGAGTCGCAGAGAGGCTAAACGAGGCTGGAGGATGAAAAAAAGGGACTTTGTCCGGAACTCGGCTAATGTAGCGCACTTTGGTGTACACTGGTCGAGGAACTGAAATTTTCTTTTGCGCGCACAAGACGACAAATCTTTTATTGAAGGACTTTTTTTAACAGAACTTAATTTTAACAGACGCATAGGAGTGCATTCAAATTAAATCAATTACAGTCAATTTCGCCGGGAAACGACGACATTATTAATCAATTCCTGAGTCGCCTTGTAAAAGACCAATCAACAAAAGAGTCCGGGCAAATATTTGATTGAATTAAAACAAACAGCGAACCCGGAGAGCGAGAGTATAAAAAAAATAAAACAGAGCCTAATCACGGGAGAGAAATAGCGGGGAGAAGGAGGAATAGGAACTCGGGGAGTCTCATTTCCTGTCTGCGGGGGTCCCGCAGGGGATACATAATTAGCTAGTTTCGCTTGTTCACTGCAAGAGAAGGAGGCCAGCAGCCGAGGGGGAGGCTCCTCCGACTACGAATACGAGTATAGTACACCGTGGCATCGATTGCGCAAAATTTCAAATTATCGCGCGTCTCCTGTCAAGCCAAGCCCGATTCTAAATCAAATATCTTGAAGGCAAAAGAATTATATCGAACTCGTCGCCGAGGAATACAGCCACGCGCAGATCTCATAATTTATTGCTCAAAGCCTTTAAAAGCGCCTATTTGCAAAAGATCGAGTGTTATTGAATATAATTAAAGGACTCTCAAGGACCGCGCTCAATCACCTTTATCCAGCGAATCCATCTCCCGCAGGCCATCAATCTTTTGCTCAATTAACGCACTGGGACTTTGCATTCGGAGTTGCAATAATTACCCCGACGTCGATTCGCGAAATCATCGATAATTACTCAATCAGGGCCGTGAGATCGCTCGCGACGTCGGGATCATCAAGTAATGAAAGAGCAGTTTTTTCGCCCCCTCCTCGCCTCATTGTTAATAGAGCCGGCAGCGAGAGACAAGCCCCGATCGTCATCAGGCGCGCGCAAATCTCGCTGCGGAGGATCGAGCGCCAAATAATAAATGAGCCTCTCGCGGAGCGCGTTCCACCTCTTTCGCCGCCCTTGACTGATAGACATCCCCCGGCCGATACTCGCAATCGTATACGCCGACGCCGTATCAATCGGCCAAGAGAGAGAAGCTCGTCCACTCCGGCCCCTCTCGCCCTTACCCTACGCATTGGCCGCTCATAAACGAGCGGTGATAAATGACGCGCTGCCGAGGCTTCACTCTCTCGCTCTGTGCTCTTCTCCGACTCTTGCGAGATTAATTTACTTCCGCTTGTGCCGCGCGCGCAAGCTCCATACATCGCCCGGCTTCTTTCGAGTCGTGACTTCCATATTTCAAGCCCTTCGCCCTTTTGACACACGCCAAACGTCCGCATCTTTTCCCCGTCTACTATATGCCTATTTCTTTTTCTTCTCTGTTCGGCAATCTTCTGCGAAGGGATTTAGATTGGAAAATTGAAAATAATCATCATAAGATTTACAATTATAGTATATTTGTGCTGATTTTGCAAAAGGGCACAAATCACATTTTTTAATTTTTCTATTCAATTGTAACGGGCACGTAATTGGGGTGCTTTTTGCTAATTTGCTTTTCGTTGTAATAAATTTAGAATAACATGCGAAACGTTTTCAAATCTGATATGTAAAAACTACTATACTGTTTTGTAACGCAGGGACAGACTCAATTTGCTAGGCTTCTGGTAAAATTTACTGTAAATCTAACAAATTTTACTACATTTTCTAGTAAAAGTTTTTATTTGTCGAGTCTGTCCCTGCATTACAAAACAGTATAGTAATTTTTACATGAACTTTTCCCTCTGTGTATAAAGAGGATGAACTATGTAAATATGAAGAAATGAAAATCACTTCCACTAAGTGCATATTCACTTATTCATATTTAGAAGGAAAATAGTTTTACTTCGATTTTTTATAAATTGCGACTTAAGCCATTTTTCGAAACTGCCACAGATATACACTGACAGAATTTAATCGCAAAAGTTGAATATTGCTTTACACCTCTTACAATTTTAAAACCTAATTTCGTCGTTCTTAAAAAAAAAATAATGGCATTAATCAAAAACAATTACTTTTATCACTTGCAAAAAAATGTATGTACATTTAGAAACGAAATGTGATGGATGTAGATGGAAAGATGGGCAGGCAGATTGCCGCGAGTGAGGGAAACAAATCGAATCTTGAACTTCGGTCTCGCGCAAACGAAGGGGGTCGACTTGATGCGATTCCCGAATTAATTCTCGATCTCGGCGAACGTCTTATTCCCGCCTCTCCTCCTTATTGACGTCCGTGGAATTCGAGGAATCCGCTGATTGAATACCGTGGGGCTCCACCCGCTCCCTCGGCCCGGCCTTTTTCCTCCCCCGCGGGCCGTGAGGAGGGACCCTAGACACACTCACCGCTATACGGCGCGCGCCAGAAGCGAGTTTGATAAATGTTCGGGCCGCGCGCGATACGGTGATATTTGTAAGCGTCCCTGGAGATTTGTGTGCGTGTGCGCCAAGTCGATGAGAAATATCATTCCTATTGGGCCTAATTCGATATCGCCGTCAGTCTATCAAACGCGAAATGAGATTAAAGGGGGAGATGCTTCCGGGGAATCGAGCTGCTACGGAATTATGTGTTGCTGCTCTCCGATGTTTTTCATTAATCGTCCCGCTGCTTGCTCACTTGCTCTCTCTCCCTTTCATTTATATTTCATTGTCTCGGGGATATTGAAAAATGTTGAGCACACTCGCCCGGGCACGATGAGATTGCTTGTCGTTTTCACACTTTTCAACATAATAACTTTTGATTCCGCGAGAAAATCTATCGTTTATCGTCTGTTCGATTGCGTCGAATTTAAATCGAGAGCGTGTCATTTATTTTCTGCTTTACAACTCGCTTTATTCGCATCTCAAAAATAAAAAATCGTAGTAAATCACACGTGTTACATTCACAGATATTTAAAATAATCGTACATTTAGTAATATCACCGACATAAATAATACTAAAAGTAAGTCAGAAGCAATAAAAGTAACATGACAATAAGTTTATACTATTCTCTTTAAATTATCGAAAATATAATGCAGATGCACTTACAAACTGCGCCGTGTAAATCTGAAAATGTGAAATTCACTTGGTACATCTGAATAGTGGAATTAAATACGTGAAAAGCCGTTCATGTGTTAAATGTGTGAACGATTTTTCACATAAAATTTGTCTCTATTCTCATTTTCAGATTTAGAGAACATTCACGCTAATAAATGATTCAGCAATTAAAAGATAAAAAATATAGTAAATAAATATTGAATAAATTGCGACGCGAAAACTGAAAGCTTTTTAGAGTCTCAGAAGTCGGGATAGTTAGCCGACGATTAATTGACCGAAGCGAGAGTTTGAAGGAGCCTGAGAAAATTCTGAAACAATGAGATCTCTTTGTAGAAAGGTGTCGAGTGTACACCGTCGTACTTTACGACGACTCATTACATTTACGCAACTCGATGCGAGAAAAGCCTTCCCTTCTCGAGTAACGAGGCGCGCAGCTCTCGAAAGGGGTAGCCGGAGGAGTTTTCCTTGAAAAGTGTTGTTAAGTAGAGGCAGAAAATTGTAAATAAAGAAAACGAAGCTGATACCGAGGCGAGTCTCTCACACTCGTTAAAGTAATTCCGGTTCAAGTAACAACGGAGCTTTGAGCACCGAAGCTTCATTATCCTGCAAAAAGCTCACCTTTTTTATATGTAATCAAGCTGCTTTTTTATCTATTAACTAATTTACATATTAAACGAATTTTAAAACACTTCCACCTCAAATTTACATACATTCAATTATTATTGTGCATTATATTCGACATTATTTTTCAAATAACTATTCTGCCAATTTCTCGAACATTATACATAGGAATTAAAATTACATCATTAATTAAATAAAAGTATAAAGAATTAAATAAAAGAAGAAATAAGATTGATTATTATTGTGCATTATATTCGACATGATTTTTCAAATAACTATTCTGCCAATTTGTCGAATATTACGTATAAGTAATTAAAATTACGCTGTTAATTAAATAAAAGTATAAAAAAATAAAAAAAGAAGAAATAAGGTAAAAACGGAGATGAGCGCGAAATGCTGCCGCATAGAAAACATACCTGTCCCGCAGATACCCGCGTGATCCTCAGCATCAATCGGTGCTCGACGTGAGCCGGCGCTTGTTCGCGGCCGGCCGAGCGCGTTTGTGACGCTGCGGCGACATACCTCCGAGAGAACGCGAACGAGGGGAGGCGGGGGCGGACGAGCGGCGACAAAGGTGGCTCCCGGCCCGCCTTTGTTCCCCCGAAATTACAATTGTTGTCGTCATTATCGATACGCGCTATGCCGGCGATGCTTTTGACTTTCGCCGACGAGAGACAGTGATAGAGCTCAGCCGGCAGATAGAGGAGGAAGAAGTGGGTCCGCCCCCCGGCCGCTGCTGTCTCGCTTTGTCGCTGATTATTATACTGTATGATATTGAAACCGCATTTGCGCGGGACGACGGGCAAGACGCGTCAGCGCGCGCTTTATGCGTTTAATCGATTAGCGGATTTGCGGCGGCACTTTGCCCTCTTTATTTTCATTGCTTCTATATGAACGTTGTTTTATCTTTATTTTTTACCTTTTACTTTTCGTTCTAATATCATTTTAACGCGCCAGACGTTCACCCGCTTTCTTCTTTCGCGTTGAATCTTCATTTCAAGAAAATAAAAAAAATTAAAATAGCATAAAAATTTAAAATTTAATCGAATTGTCAAAGAATGTTTTGTTCAATAGTTTCAGAAAGCGGCAGTAAAGTTATACTCGCATATGACGTTTAATTCTGATACTTTGTTTTAACAAAACTACCAAATTGGTTTCTCAGTTTTAATTTTTGGCGCAATTTTTTTAAAGAGAAAATATCAATAATCTCTGTAATCATAATATTATTTTAGAGTTTTGTAAGTACATTCAAAACTAAAAAAATCGCTTACCCTACTTATTTAAAATAAAAATCTAGCAATTAATGGGTGATTTAACCATAACGGTTTTTATATTGTTAACTCCGGATTAGCGAGCAGGAAATTAATTTTCCTCTGCCGGATTACTTTGTAATACTTTATTGCATATCCTTTGTAATGTAATGTATTGTTACTCTGGATAAATAAATAAAATAAATAAGTCACATGCTCGTATTTTAGCGACCAATCACGCACTGAAAGCTTCATAACAAAGGCCATCAGCTTTCTTTACGAGAGAATAGTACTATACAGGATAAACAATGATAAATAGCAAAATCGTAGATGCACCTTGTTTCCAGGCTAATAACGAGCGAGTGATAAAGTGAAATTGTCCGGAGTGATCTGAAGTGCCGTTCGAAGTGGTAATGAAAGCCGTAAGACATGTTTAACGCATCTACGTGCAGATGTGCGAGGCGCAAGGCAGAAGTCCGTCGGCGCTCGGAGCGTAGGCGGGACGAACCTCGCGCGCCACGACGCTTCGACGTAATATTCGACTAATTACAAATTTAATAACCCACCTTCGCGCGTTCTCGGTTATTGCAGCGTCGCGACTAAGCGAGTCGCTCCCCTCGAGATACGCCTTCCGCCGACGTACCTGAACGTGTCACCTTAGCGCCGTGGCTTTCTGCACGAAAGCGGCGCCCTTTGTTCGACTAATTTCGCATTTTACGCGAAAAATCACGTAGCGAGTCGGGGCATACCACTTATGGCTGAGAGAAGGCTACTGACTCTAAGCGCATCTGATTAAAACACTATGATGATAAATTTAACTATGCACTCTTCGAAGAAAAGGGTAAAATTTAACACATCAATTATATTTCGTATAATTTCTGAACAATCGTTTCATTAGCGGTCAAAATGAATAAATAAAAAATCGGTTACATTCCTTCATCGTCTTTTTTAATTGATAATAAAGGAGATGTGCGGAGTGAACGGAGGGAAGGAGTGAGAGGCAGAAAATTAAAAAGTCCGAAGAAAAGCAAGGCAGAGAAGAATTTTATTCCTCCTAATTGTCTCGTATTACTAATTAAAATTTAATCACCGCCAAAATGAAGTTATCGCGAGTTCTTCAAGCGTCTTCTTGCCCAAATCAAACAGTTCGCTAATTGACGCGCTGAAACGAGCGGCCCGGTGCGATATCGCCGTGGTAAATGAAATTTATCTTGGCGAAACTCGCTGCGAGCTTGCCTAATCGACGACCAGATTGCAAACCCGCACTAATTTTGTTCCACTAAAATTAATTTCAATAAAATCATGCACATGAATCAACCAAACACAACTGTTCACAAAATACTCCAAAATAGAAAATAATCACCATCTCCAAGGAATAATACAGTAACAATACTGAATTGTAGAAAAAAATGAAAAATAAACGTCACCGATCTATCCATCGCACGAACTTCTTTCATAATTCACTAATTTAATCAGCACTGAAAAAATACTTAAAAAAACACAAAGATATAATCGGTAAAAAGTTGGGTCGTCCGGGTGAAGGTGCGAGCGCGAGAAAAGAGGGAGTCGGGGGTGGGCGCGTCGGCGGCTTCCATTCTCTTTAACGCTGGCGTAACTTATCGCTCGTAGACACAGTATTTCTCCCGGGCTCTTTGAAAGCATTTTCTCATTAAAAAATTAAAGGACGACGTCGCTGCGGCGACGGGGCGCTTCGGGGAGAGGGGAGGCTTGAGTTCGCGCGAGAAAGAACGCGCGGGGGTGGGAAAAGATGCGACGCTCTCTCTCCTCCGTGAGGGGACGGGAGGGACGGCCGAGAGGCGGTAAGTGCTCTGCGGCTCCCAGATGCGCCCAATATTATGTTTAATGATATTAACTTCTTACTTAATGGGCCGCGGTTCGATTCAAGGTGCGAGGAGAGCGCCGGCGCCCGCGAAACCGGAGAAAAGTATACCCCCGAGTGTAATTTTGCGGGGGTGAGCGAAGAAATGACGGGGGTTAGAGAATACGATTCTTTTTTCCTTTGTTTTCAAAAAGTTTTTTTTTATTGATTTCGATCTACTAATTTTCACGGGGAAAATGACATCTTCGTTTTAAAAAAAAGCTTTCGTGTAAAAGGAGATATATGTTTGATTAAAACGCGTTTTACAAAACAAACATTCAATTGACCCGATGTAATTCTAACGCCTTTTTTAATCAATTACGAAAACTTGTGAAGTAAGCATGATCGGACACAATCGTAAGTCGCCACCACCTCGTCTCTTGCTTCATTAGCGATTAGTTGAATAACGTACCTGCGCAACACGATAAATAAAATATACCCCTTTTTTCCCTTCCTGTCCCTCGAAAGCCATCGTTGCATCTTAAATAATTTATAATTGAAGCCGAATGAGTTAGCTAAATCGCGCGCAAAATTCCTCCCCCCTTTCCCGTCCTACTGAATAATTCATTAGAGTGCAGGCGCACTTCGCGCTTTTTTATCCAGCGCAGCAGCCGATGTACAAGCTCAGTGATATACCCCGATATACATGCTTGTAGTAAAAAAAAAATGACACGGATGCCTATAAATAATTGATCGGCCGTCGCGAAATTATCGTGTGGAAATTACATGGACAATTGACGGCCGAACGCGTCGCCCACGAGTTGTCCACACCACACGGACATGGATGTATGAAAGTTGTTAGATTTTGTATGCGTGCGCCTGTCTGACTTGTTGTGTGCGACTTTGGCGGTTTTACAATAGAGACTAATGTCTCGATCGTGTGCTCTTTTGTTACAGATTGAGGGACGAGCGAGGAGAAAACGAGAGGGCACTCGCGCTGGATCACAAGCAACGGGACCACAGCTCGCACAATGGTAAGATTTTTTTTATTCTTGTATTAATGCAGATTTAATTGCGGGGTCCGAGACTTGATGCATTATGCACCTAATTGTTTTTCTTCGGCGTGATAATTCATTTGGCGAATTCTTTGTTTTCTTTTGTTCTAAAGTTGACTTCAGTGACCTACGACAATTTTATTTAAAAACAGAGAGTTTAAATTTTTTTTTATTTTTGTTACCGTACGTTTGTTTTTACGATTACATTGAGATTCTGAATAAAAAAAATTAATTAGTCTGTGTATTAATGTATTAAAAGAAGTAATTAAAATAAAACGCATTAATGAGACAAAAGTACTTGGAAGAATCCCTCGACCTCTTATTTTTCACTAAGCACTAAGTCGGGGGTATTAAAGCCCCGGAAACTCGACATCGAATTAGAGCAGCCAACGTATTAATCCAGATCCCGCAACTCTTTCGAGTCGAGTCACACTTTTCGCTCCCCAGGCGTTTTCCGCGTCTCGCACATCGACCGGGCAAATAAATTCCGGGACACGGGAAAAAGGATCTACGAGTGCGAGAGACGGAGAAAAGGGGCGGTCGAGACTCACAATGAGCGAGAGCGGAAAAAGAGGGAGAGTGAGAAGTCCGGGGGAGGGAAAGCTGGAGCAATGCGTCACTGCAAACCACCGTGTCGGTCTGCCCAAACAGAATCCATCCACGTCAGGATTAAAATGCTCGGATATCAAATACTGGCCGGTCGCGCGGGAGTATACACCGCGGCAGAGCGCATTGTCCTGTAAGAGAGAAAGACAAATTAGGGAGAGTGAAAATCAACGTTGCTCGAATTGCGGATTGATGAATTGCTCCGCTTTTGTAGCGATGCGGAGTAAACATTTTATAGTCGTGTAGTCTGAAAATATCAGAATTTTATCCGGCATCTGTACTTAACTTGTAAAGATTCCTACGTATACGTTAAAATGCTTGAAGTCACATTTCACTCTTACTCTCTAAATCTGAAAATGTGAATAGTGACATTTAATAAGTGAAAAGTCGTTCACATGATAAATATGTGAACGATTTTTCACATAAAATATGTCACTATTCACATTTTCCATGTGAATTTCACTTTTTTAGATATAGAGAGTATTCTCGAATGTTGAATTAGTGAAAAACCACTAATTCATAGTGACTATGCACTAATTTGAAAAGTGAAAATTGCTCCACTATGAATTAGTAGAAATCTACTATTTGAAATAGTGAATAAATTATACTAATTGAAATAATAAATATATGCACTACTATTAATTATAGAGTTAACTACTAATAAATTAATGAAATTAAATTTTTTTGTAATTGGGGAATTCACTATTTTAATTAGTGAAAAAACCAAAATCGTTTTTTTTTTAACAAATAGATTATTTTCCACTAATTTAAAGTGTTTTTTACTAATTAAATAGTAGAACACTTTTTTACTATTTCAGTTAGTAAAATTGTACTAATTGATTGTGGGTTATACTAATTGATTAGTGGAAAATGTGATCACTAAAAAGATTAGTGGAATTTCCACTAATTCAACTTTCGAGAGTAGTTTATAGTGAAACACTCGTAGAATTAAATTTTACTCTACTGGAGTCTAAGAGTCTAATTTCACTCTACATGAATAGAGTGATTTAAATTAATTCTAAAGTAGAGTAAAATTCACTCTATAAGGTAGACTAGCATGTTACGGTTCAAGTCCCTATGTTTCGCTCTATTTAAGAGGAAAAAATCACTCTCTTTTAAAATAAAAGCGAAAATTTGACTCCAATAGAATTAATTTTCACTCTACTTCACTCCAGCTAATGTAGTTAATTATTTTTGCAAAATAAACTTTTTAAAAAGAATTAAATGGTTAGAGAATTCCACCCTCCTTTTTTATATATATATATATAATGAAGTCTTTCTTAATTAAAAATACAGGGTGAAAAGGGGCATTCGAGGAACTAAGAAGAAATGGAGTGAATACGTCGGAAGGGAGCGCAGTTGTAAAAAGAGTTAAACGGATGAGACTTAGGCCGGATCGAAAGGGAGACGTAAGCGGGGGTTGGCGCGTTCAATGGGGGATTGCGCGTCTCGTGGTCAAATAAGATCCATCATCTTGTCAACCGGAAAAGGCGAACTCTACCCGCGCCTGGGGACTATCTTTACCGACTTATCTTGCGTTTCAACGATTTTCAGCAGACTTGCGCGACTTTCCCTCACTCCGGTTTTCTATTATTTGCGTCTGCAAGATCGATGTGGTCGCGCGCCACGTCAGAAGAGTTTCCTTTTTTCGGGGGAAATCAAGCTTTTCCGTCGATATATTTTACATCGAAAAATACTGAGAGCATTAATCCTATTATCATAATTAATTAAGTTTAAGGTGGCTCGGGATTGACGGGCCATATAGTCAAGGGGCCCAGTAAGTGAACTATATAATTCATTCTTTCAAAATTCATGCATTCGTGTTAAGAACATTTAGTGTTGCCTATAACACGATTTTATACAAATAAATATAACAATATGCATTTAATAAAAAATGAATAACGCCCCCTCAATTTAGGGCCAATTAGTGAGTTGACCGATAACGTACGTCTCTGTAACGATTTTTAGGCTTCTCATTTTTTTCTATGGTATCAATCAAGATTTTTTTGTATTACATCGATTACGGTTCATTTACTAAATTCGTGTATACCTCAGATAATATCAGTGTTAGAGTGTCTCAATTGCGGTTTCTCCATAGAAGCTTACGAAATTTGGAATTTTTTTTAAGAAGCCTATGTAAAAGTTACCACTCTCTCCTTTTATATTTCATCGGTAACCATAATTTTTTAAAATATTAAAAAAAAATTAAATTTCGTAATTTTACTAGGTACTATTTATTTTCATTTCTTTTATAGTGTGGTCGATTATTCGCTCGATCCCCTAATCAATTAAATAAAGATTCAAGTATTTAAAAATGGCATTTCTTTGTTAATTTTTAAGGATCCTCAAACGGCCACAGTCCAGTGCTAAATCTTTCGAAAACAGCTGGAAGCGGCAGCGTCGGCGAGCACTCCGGAAGCGAGGCAGGCGCGTCGCATCGCTCTCAAGACGACGAGGAGGAAGAGGACAATCTCTCCGAGGATCTCGAGGATGAGAACGAGAAAGACGAAGGTCGGTGTCTCTTTTTTCTCACAATGTTTGGACTCTTGTCTCCTCCTGTCCTTATCTCCTGACAAAGACCGTCATTAGCCGCACTATAGAACTAATTTGAATCTCGCACCGTCCACGGCGAAAATACTTCAATTCTCGCATACTTCTCGTAAATTTAAAGTAAGTTTGCAGTTCGCCGCAAATTCCCTCGTAAATTATCCGCGCAGCCCAGCTGTCAGAAGCAGCCCTGGTCGCCGCGAATCATCCTCGGTACCCACCCAAAAAGCGACGCAATTAAATAATTCGTATAATTAGTTCGATAATTAGACGAAAGGAGAACAGAGGAGGAGAGGGCGGCGATTGGTAATCTCGCGCATCGGCGGGCACGCATGCATATTGAAAATAATTATATCGCCGGCGGAGCGGACACGCGCGCTCACGAGATGAGCTCGCCGGGGCCGGTGGGCCCCTGACCCTCTCATCGATCATCTCCACCCCGGACCGAACGACGTGCACCAATTCGTCCCTCGCCTTTCTTTTTATTTCTTTTTCCCTCCCTCCAACCTTCGTCCTTCCACAACGCTCACCTCCAACGTTCCTTTTTCCTTTTGCGCCGGTGTGTGGCGGCGGCTGTCGTGCGCCTCGCCCCGGACCTGTCCGCGCTATTCGCTCGGTCGGCGCGAAGTGTCACCCGTGTCCTCGGACGACTCACCAGATAAGGTTCCGATGATTTATCTTGTACGCGCGAATCGACGTAGCTTTTCCCTGCGAGCGCGGCCGATTAGAGGCGGTCCCTTTTCGACGATGGGCTGGGCAATTGATATTTTTCGCGTCCTTTTCGTAGGTCAGTGGTACAATTGGAGTATAGTGCTTTTAGCGAGTGTTTTAAAGGGCTTTGAGGCCGAGAAGCGTGAGAAAAGGCAACGAGGTGAAGAACCGCTGGCAGTCTGAGACGATCATTAGACTCGGCTCTACGGTATTTAGTTTCGTTTTAATAATGAAAGATGGACATCGATAATAATCTGTTCATAAAGGACTGTGTGAGTCCTGAGAGTGAAACGAGCGCCGCGCTCACCGAGGCATGAAAAATCGCATTGATTCCTAATCGATGACTTCATTTTACTTATTCCTCGCGTTGTTAATTAGAGTACAAATCTAATTTCAGGGCAAAAAATACTGATGAATTTGGTGTCAAAATAACAGCCTGTCATGACTTTGTGTTACAATCAAAGAAGTTTTCTAATAGCAATTAGAATTATAATAACAGGGTTTCTTTAATAGAAATTTGAAAAAAAAGTATCCTCTATAGACGATCAATCTATTGACTCTAAAGTTGATTTATGCTCGGAAAGAAAAATCTAAGTATTTTACTAGAATCCATATGATTGTAATTTAGGAAAAGTTCCTTATACTATTACAGTATAATTTCATACTTCTAAATTTTTTATGCATACTTTGAAAATGTTTAGTACAGTCTTCTAAGATATAAATTATATTATAGTATCATAGAAAGGAGTACATATAAATATAATTTATTCACATATAAATAAAGTAAGTGTATGGTCCTCCAGGAGCAGAAATGCTATAAAACTGTAGTATACACGATTTCCTCCTCCCGTCCTAAAGCTTCCACAGCTTTATACTACGATTCGCTTACTACAAAGCTCTGGCAGCTACGCCATATTCGAGTTGCGGCACTTGAAAAAACTTCAACCGTCAACTGTTCCACGGCGTTCACACTCTTTTCCGATGTTGCTTATAGAATCGTCTTATAGGCTGCTTACTTTTTTACTATGAAAAGACAGTCTACTTTGAAAGCTCAAAATCCATGATTATTTGCATGAATTTTCATACTAATAAAGTAACGCTGGTGATAAACTCTACTAGTACCCCCATTCTTACTATAAAAGTTAGATTTTCTTTCCGAGTGGTTAAAAAATGCTATAAAATCGAATTGAAGGAACTTGAGAGTTCCGAGGAAAGGAGAAGCTACTGGAGTCAGCCCAGCACTTCGTAGAAACTCGTGCGAACATCGCTCTGCAACTGAAAATAAATTCGGGCGATCGTGTTAGAAGGCTCCCGGGATCCCGGCAAAGTCGAAGTACAACGGGGCGCGAGTCCGTGTCGCGCAGCGTGTCGTTATATGCGCTCGGGCCTATGGCTGATCGGCTTCGGCAGGCCCCCGTCGAACGCCCGTGGGAGTCTACACGCTCGCGGAATGCCGTTCTGATTTAATGAGAGGAGCTGCGCTCTCCTCTTCTTGGCGCGGCGCTCCGGGGCCCGCGATTTGCCGATTCTATTGGCGCGCGGGAGTCCCGGTGTGCGCTACCGAGCGCGCGGAAAGCCACGGACAAAGAAACGGCGCGGGGGGCGGAGGCAGTGCGACCAAGGTATTATGCGGGTAAGAGCGCCGAGGCGGAAAGAGAACGAAGATAAGGCGGAGAGAGGCGCATAAAGTCCCCCGCATATAAGTGCTCTGGAGGTCGGAGGAGCTCCCCGGCAAGTTTCTACAATTCCGAGGGCACTCGCGATGACCGTCTCGTACATGTTTTTTTACGGTTCGGGTACCAGACGAACTTGCATTAGTAAAGAATTCACTATTTAATGATTCATGTAGCAACTTCTACTGATTTAGTATGTTTTACTAATTCAACTTCAGATGGGAAGATTGTCCTTTTAAGGGGGTCCATTACCTTTAAATCTTGCTACAGATAATTAAATTATTAAAAATGTATTTAAGTTATACAGTCATGGCAATAACTTCATAATAAAATTATATAACAAAAAATTCCAAACCCACTATAGATATGACCGTTTCTAAATTTAGCCTTTAGGACAAACTGCAGATCAAACAACCCGTGTAGAAATTGGATAAAAAGTCTTCCAGGATTCGGACTAGGATTCCCTACTTACCTAACATTTTCCTTTCCTGGTTTGTTCCATAAGGTATACATGTATATGAAGTGGAAGAAATTTGACCTGGATGCAGCTAGTTTTCTCTACCTTGATGGGACTGTTTATGTGCTTTGTGACTCTGAAGAGTTGTATGTCTCAATACATTTAAGAGAATATTTTCTACAGGCAAAAAACTATTGATAAATAAACAAAATTTTGTATTTGATATATTTTTTTATCTATAGCAAATATTCTCTTAAATATATTGAGACATACAAGTTTTCAATCACCAATCACACGAAATACCGACATTTTAAAACGAGTCCCATTCAAACCCATCAAATTGTTGGATCTGCAACTTACACCAACGGCTTAATTTAAAAATGGTCCTGTCTGTAGATACCATGGATTTGGAAGTATTTTTATATAATTGTCATTTGACTGTATTACTTTAATAAATTTTTAATAATACAATTATGTTCACTTTAGGTAATTATATGTAGCAAGATTTAATGTGATGGATCCTCTTAATGCATTAGAAATAATTCTCAGTGTCAAGAATCGAACGGATTCCTCAAACTGAGTTGGCGCTTTCCACTCTGCGGATGTATGGATAGCGCTGGAGGCTCGAGCCAAGTGTCTGCAGGTCCTCCTCGAGCGAATTATACCCCACGCGCGGTAATGCTTGTGTGGGTTCTCGACTCTCAGCCGTGAGTGGTCGGCGCGTTTATGCGCATAAAGCGGCCCGGTCCCGCGGTATCATCCGAGGCGATGGCGGCCCACACCGACGGCGACACACTCGCCGGCCGCTGCTTTACGGCTCTAGATAGCTGCTTTATTGTATCGACTTTTAATTATCAGCGGCGTGCGCGGACTCACCTACAACGGGGCATTCGGCTAACTTATTGCCTATACTCGCGCCTTCGGCCTCGCTGAAAGAGAAGGATGCAGAGAGAGCGCGATTCGAACGGCGCCTCCTCGATAAGACGCGCGGACGAAGGGAAACGGGCGTATCGCGCCTTCCATTACACAATTATCGCCGACAATAAAGTTGGACGGCGACGCGGGGTATATTATTTATCGGCGCGCCCCGTCCGAGCTTTCCGTGGCCGTTTCGCTAATTGACGCGGCGACGATTTTTCTTCGTCGACGAGGCAGCCACTCCTATATCGATGCCGGAATCTGGGACCTTTATACTCGCAATTGTCGCGAGCCGCTTTCAACTTACCGATGAGATTCATAATGGTCTTTTCTTTTTACTTTAACATCGAATTCTCGTTTATAGTCGCGAGCGAATGAAAAGTTGTAAAAATTTTTTCCTTCGCCACGGTAGTCCCTCATTATCTCGGGAGTATTAATTTCATGCCGAAAACAAAAACGCGGAGGGATATATAAGATACGAGCGAAATTGACGCCGAGGGCCGATCGACCGAGAACAAGGTCGACGGGAAAAATTACACGCGCACGAGAAAATCCGCGTTCGGGACGGGCAGTCTTTTTTTTTAATGGTCTCGGCGCGGCGGCCGGATTCGCGTGCGTTCGGCTTACAGGTAGTTTATATGAGAAACGAGCGCGAGTCCCGCGTGGAAACAAAATGAGAAAAGTTCGTATGGGTAATGAAAGAGAAAAAAGGAGGGCCCTGGTCGCGGGAGAACAACGACAGCGAGGAGCACAAATATATAATATAGGACGGTGTGTATACGCGGAGAGCAGCGCCGGAGACTTACGAGGCGTGCGTGTCTCGAGGCTGTAACCCCGGTTAAATTCTACTTGTTGCCCATCGTCAGTCCCTTGATTTAGCCCCGCCGCAATCGAATTAAATGGGCAGAAATTAAGCGCGGCGCACGCGAGTTAGGCGCAGCCGAATGCAAGCTCGACCCGACCGACGACAGTCTGCCGTTTTTTTCCCAGACGCTGGGGCGATATTTATTAATGACGTCCCGGTGTACACGCTTACATCGAGATTTATACTTTTAACGTTACTGCCGCGGCTGCTTGCTGCTCGCATAGTTCGTTTCTTCATGCTCGTTTCGTTTTACTTTGAAGAACAAGCATTGCTTAAGGAAATAAATAAGATATTGTGAAATTATAATTTAATGTGTTCTTTACGGAGCTCTACAGTCTGGACATAAGATTTTCTTCTTTATTTTAATTCACTGTCACTTTTCTAATCAGACATTAAAATCTATAAATTTAAAATGGATACAAGACTTCTTTGATATCGTTATCTTTAATTTGCCATTCATACGAATGATACTACAAGTTTATTGGATACACTTGAGTAGAAATTGAACTGACAATTTAACTTCAGAAATGCCTGGCAATAAGATTTTGTTGTTTATTTTAACTCCCTCTATTCATACATACTTTTCTAAGTAGACATTAAAATTTATAAAATTTTTAATTTCTGCAAGAATTCTTTGATATCGTCACCTCTAACCACATGTTTTAATTTGCTATTATACTTTTATTACTATTATATATGAATTACTTTGAAATTTCTGTAAATTTTAAATGGCTGTGATATTCTCCGTAAATGTAACTATTAAACTTGTACTCAGTTTAAAAGCTGCTTTTATACTAAAACTTATTATATTATTATTTTATTTTTAAATACAGTATTTTACAATAAAACATCTATTCTATTCTATTATTTTCGAACGAATGATTCTGCAAGTTTATTTAGACGGACTTGAGTAAAACTTGAACTTACGATTTGATTTCAGAAATGTCGGACGTGCCGGAGAACCTGCCGTTGGCGGCACCAGGCTCAGAGAGCCCGCAGGCCCTGAACTACTCACAGATAGCCTCGGCGGCGGTGGCGGTGTCCCAGGCCGGTGGCCAGGAGCCCGGCTCGGTGCCCAGCACGGAGACTCTCCTCAGGAATATTCAGGGCCTGCTGAAGGTCGCGGCGGACAATGCGCGCCAGCAGGAAAAACAAATCAACTACGAGAAAGGTCAGTGGCAGGGCTTTCTTAAGACACTTGAGGGCGCTCTCCACAATTTCATTATCTACCAGCTCTCGCAGAATCACATTAGGAGGCATTAAGTCGCCTTAGAGACGCGGCTCTTGGCCCCTCGGTATCATATGCGAAGGCCTCTCTGACTCCTCCCGAAACTGCGAAGAAATCGTTGCACCTTTGCGTGTTTCGCATCACCGGGGGTCCGGCTAGGTTGACCTATTGGCGATTTTTCATTTTTTTTTTAAGATCGAAGTCGTAATTAGTGAAAGCGAAAAAAGAATATCGCCATCTAGGCAGGACCTGGGGTTTGTCGTTGCACCAATCGACGGTGACGCGAGCTCTTGATACCTTTGCCGATGCTATGAATGATCTTAGACAATTTTCTTTTGCTAATAACCCTTTCACGTAATCAATAGAAATCTGTAACGAAACTTTTCGAGCCTGTAAATATCAGAATTAAGAACGTTTGATGATGCGTAATAAACAAGCGTTTGCGTATCATCAAAATTGCTCACGGGATTTTTAATCTATTTTGCGCTGGAGTCAAAGTAGGCTTAAAAATCTAAATATTGCTACATAGGGCACTCGGAAATTCATGAACCAAAATGGAAAGTATCAATTGGTTCTTTTATTTCTTTAATTTTATTCAAAATGTACACATATTTGTAATTTTAAACCTTTGTAAATAGTAGTGTTACAATTACGTACTTTTGTGATGGATTTTTCGCCTCGTAAGTGTAAAAATACCGAATTATCTCAAAGGTAGTACTTAAGTATGGAAAAAAGTGATAAAGTTCTCTGCAATGATTTCTTTTCAGTTTACATATTGACGTAATGTCGATCCTTCACATCACGACCACTAGCTTTTATCCTCAGATTTATTTGGTTGCGCTTGTTATTTTTTTTTATTATGCGGCGTTTTGTGATTTTTTTTTATATATACAACTATAATAATATTGTATCGGATATTTTTAATATTGAGCTTTAAACGAGTGACCTTTTCTTTGTTACACACAATATCTCATATAAATATATCGAATTCTAAAGTATATAAACTAATCTAATATCTTCAAATTTTCTTATTAAAAACAAGTATAAAGCTTTATCGTTATTGCATTACACAGGAGAATAAATAATACATCAGCGAAGGTATACTACTCTCCAAACGTAAATCGGTGAAATTTCACTAATTATCAGTGCAAATTCGAAATAATCATCTGAAAAGCCAGTAAACATTTGCTGAAATTCGGTGAATTTATCCCGAGTTGCACTCTTGTATCGTGGAATTTTACGTTTGATAAAGGGTACAATTATTTGTTTCTAAATATAAAAAACGAATAAAGCTGGTTGATCGAAGCTAAGAAAAAAATGTCGGATGCGACATGTAGAACTTTTGTAGATCAATAATTGATAGTATAAAACACATTGACTGCGTTAAAAATGGAATAAACTATACACACGCGTCGTACTTAATAAGACTCGAATCTAGATGTAAATCTCGTTCGACCGTTCGTTTTTCAAAATGAATTTCAAGGCTGCCCAATTATTTGGGCTGATATCCTTGATTTTTTGGAACTTTGATTAAGCTGATTAATGCAGCTAGTTTCATAATTTATACGTATGCACAACGGCTAAAACTATTTATGTATGAATAGAGAAAAAGAGAGCGAGTGTGAGAGATAGAGAAAGGTATTACGATTTTGCAAGCGACAAGGGATAAAAATGACATTTATTTATCACATAAGGTAGAGAATAAATTCGAAAAACAAGCGCCATTCGTAGTCATTAGTGATTTTTAATATAATTAATATTATATCACTATTATTATTATTTTTATTATTATTATCATTATTAGCGAAATTTGCGACTCTAGGCATGACGATGACATGTTCGAAGTTTGTATTAGATTCTTATATAGAAACTATAGTATTATATATTATATACGAGCGTAATTATACCTCAATGTCAAAAAAAAAAATATGATAAAAAAAGAGTTCTGAATAAAAATGACTTGTAAAACACAAAATGATTTGGTTTCATGATCGAGCAGTTGCAGAAGAAACGTGAAATTTTTCAATTCAAATGAGTTGGTTTATTTAATTTTTTCCTTTAACGTTGCTCTGCTATTGCTCGATGATGATAGTTTTTGATTTAAATTTTTTTTTCCAAATTTACTTTTTATTTACTCCAATTGGCTATTAGTGTTATTAGTATTCATTTGTAAGATTAGTCCTTAGATTTCAACACACGTTGAATCGATCCTTTTTTTTTTCAACACACTTCACGCATTTTTATTTCTATCACCCTAAACACTTTTCTCAGTTAAACATTAATACTTTAACATAGACTTGCACAGTAAAAATTGAGTTGATATAAAATTTGACTATTAAATTATTGTACAATGCGTTGATTTAAAAATTCTTCCACTTTTTATCTCATATCCTCGTGGATTTTCAATTAACTCATTTGAACCTCGGAAAGTTGCAAAAATCGGGAGAATTAACGTTTATGATAATCGCGCGCAAAATTTAAGGGCGATCCCTCGGTTGACCTTTTCGAGAGAGACGCTTTATCCGGTATTTTCATCAAACGCAAGAATCCTCACCTTCTCACGGGTGCACGTTCATTCGTTTCGTATAACGACGCTCGTTCGAAGCTTCCAACTATCCGAATTCCCTTTAAAGGAATTAATGCTGTTGTACTGCTGAATCTGCTGCCGTACAAGCTCACCCAGATTCATGTAAGATGCACTTTTGCGAATGCAACATTTTTTCAAGGTAAGACATACTGACATAAATAATTTTTTTTAAGTTTGTTTATTTACTTTACAACTTGAATTAAGATTTGAAGTTAAATAGTTTTTTTTTGTAGCAGTGAAAATGTACAGGGTGGGCTATTTTAAGTGATCCACCCAATATTTATCAAACTATTGAGCATTTCGGTAGATTTATATCTGAGAATTTATAAAAAATAAATATTTTCGCTGCTTCAATTTAATTTTATTTAGTTAATAATTTTTCGTATTTTTAGAAAATTTGAAATTGATTTGATTAATAAAATTGTATAGTTTATGTGTGAAATTCTTTTTTTTTTATCATTTTTGGTGTGTAGTATTTTGATAATGAATGATATCTAAAGTTTGAAAATTGAAAAAAATTATTTTTTATTCTAAACTTTACATTAAAATCATATATTTTTTTAAACAAAATTTCCACTTGTTTATACCAAAATGAAACAGTTGCATAAGTGAAATTTGTAATGGTTACTGGTGAGTACGGCAGCAGAATTATTTAATTACATTCATTATTCCTTAATACCCGTGATCCATAGAATTTCATTCGGATCATTTTAAGAAGTGAGCTAATAACCCGTTCAAACGTATTCGTACGTCAAAGATTTTTCAACGTAAAATAAATATTAAGTCGAGGAAAAGTCAATTTTACATAAGTTTCTGCATATCTTAAAAGCAACAGAATCATAACTCCGATTCATAAATTCTGAAGCGAAACGTAAACTTAGGACTTTAATTATCCCGTAGCCCCAACAGAGTGTCATTTTGGCCTCGTTAAACGATGTTCAGCCAATGTGCGCTGCTTTTTATGCGCTGCATCTGTATAATTATTTCAACAATTGATACCTTTGCGCTTTATGAGTTTCTTGTCCTCGCATTCTTCATTTCTCCGGCAATCGTGGAAATCTTACCCATTCGCATTAAGAATTACAACGATATTGTCTTCGAAACTCATACATTCCGATAACAAAAATCATGCCGAATTACAAAATGAAAAAAAAATGAAAAAGAAATTTTAAGATTAATCCGCGCCTCTTCAATCTCGGGCAAAGCGAGCCTAATCTCGATCAATAAGAGCCTTCTCCAAAGTCACTCTAAAAGAATACGCAAACATTCGTCTGATCGAATGCCGCCGGCAGAGGGACCGACGGGAGAAATAAGAAAAAGATGAATAAAAGCACCTTGGAATTGAAAAATAAAAGGATCGAATCGAGTCATAACGAAGAGGGAAAGATAGATAGAAAAGAGAGAGGGATAGGGGTTGGGAGGGCCCGATTTAATACTCGAACGAGCCCGCAGCTCGTTTTACACCAGATGGTTTTACATACTATATATGCCGCTAACTGGCGCGCACGCGCTATCGTGTTACACCGAGTCCCTTTTTCCCTCCGCGAGCGAGGCCCTTCGTCTTCTTATTCCCTCTTCACCTACTCCTGTCAGTGCCCATGGCATCGCCTCCATATACCTCGGGATTTTATCGATATTATTAGTCTTTGTCGGCCGGAGATTTTCCACCCAACTTCGCCCCACACTTTTCTCTCTTTTGAGCCCTCCTTCAGCCGCATTTCGCCTTATGCTAATCCAAGAGCGAAATGGTACTCGCCGATGCGTTAATGCTCTTTCGGTGTATTCTAATTTTTTTTTTCATCATCCGCTTCGTCAAATGTACGAAGCAACTCCTCGGGTAGCGCAGCGGTATAAAGACGCAGGAGCAGTTGCGCGAGCGCAATTAATTAGCGGCTGCTAAATACCTTTTTGTATGACCGCTGCGGCTGCAATAAAACCAGGCGATAAGTGAGGCAATGCACTGTACGCGAGCTGCCGTAAAGGCAGGCCGATTAAAGACTTTCGATTCCGTCGACATTACCAAAGACGATGGCCGTTTTTCTCCCCATTTTGCGCATTATGCGCGCGTGCATTTTGCGCTCGCTCCGGTAAGCGCAATTTCCGTTTCAATCTGCACTCTCGCCACCTCCCACTTTATCTCGCGCATCCGGCGTAATATTCATTCGATCAAAATCAATCGACACTTCAAAATTACGGTAATATTCGCGTCTGCGCGATGAATACATTCGCGGCAAGTCTTTCGTCGCTTTCGCCGGCCGGTCAGGTGCGCGCAAAAAGAAGGAGGAGCGCCGGCGGAAGGGGGGAACAGGCCGACGGGGGAGTTTATTTATCCGCACCGGCGTATCGGGTTTCGTAAATACGCTAATATCCAGCGCGGAGGATGACGGGCCGAGGGCCGCGCTGAATTATCCTCGAAGACACGGGGCGCAGATTACAAAGCGCTTGGAATTTCAACAAGTAATGCCCTCCACGCTGTACCTTGACCGCGCGAGTCTTGCGCGCCGTGCTCGTAAAAGCCCGTTCAAAGAGGCTTATTTAGAAGTCGCAACGGACCTTTTTTTATATGTATTTTTTTCTTACTTTAAGCAGAATCCAGTGCTTTTCGCCTTCTCAAGGACACGTTATTTTTTATTTAGTAATATTAATAATAATATATTTTATTGTAAATTACAATATATTTGCAAATGAATCATTCGAAAGAATAGAAATACAGTAAGTGATACAAAAAATTCAAAAGATAAGACAACACTCATTTGTACATAAAAATTGCACTTTCTGATATCACAGTCAAACTTTAAAAAGCATACAAATGATTATAATAAGTAGAGAAATCAAAAGCGACATCATAGAGAGTTATATTAAAATAGAGTTATATCAACAAAATTCAATAAAAAAAATTATTTAATTGCTTTATTTAGGTACAGATACAAATGTAATTGCTCGTTAATTAAATGTTTCGAAGTATCCTGTCGTTTACATTTTAAGGAGAGGATTTCCAAAGAATTTGTTGGAAACTCCATTTTTGCGGCTGCAGATTGTTGTTGGCCGTTTTTGTTTTAATTCAGCGTAGAGCATTTTTTCGCGCGGTTCGCTCGAAGAAAAAGCGACGGTTGTTGGAAAATTAGCGAGTTAAATTATTGAGTAGGCCGAGCGCAAAAAGCTAACGAGGAGTAAAGATTGGAGTAAAAAAAAGTCCGGCCTGGAACATAGACTTAATTAAGACAACGGCGCGGCCGTATGCACGACGGGCGCACTCGCGAATAATCGGGTAAAGGCCGTCGTCCATCCTCGGTAAAACCATACATTAATAATTTATTCCGCACTCCCCCTCCATACAGCCTTCATGCGCGCAAGGATGCAATTAAGGGGGGCATTAATTAAAATAAGAGGACAAAAGAGAGGGAACGTGGAAAAAGGATAGATAAACGGTGTATGCCTCGACAATGACTGCTCTTTCTCTCTTTTTGCAAATTATTTTTGCCTCTGCAGGCGAATAAAGGCTATCTATCTTTCTCTCTCGCGGACAACAAAACGTCTCGCAGAAAAGCGGAATTTTTATCCGCAAGAGGCGCACAAAAGGAAAAACGTATAGTTAAAATAGCGGCCTGGGAAGGGGCTCTCGCTTGCGAAAAGGAACGAGGAATGGTAGAAAAAAATTGCAAAGGAAAAAGGAGGATAGGGTTGCTACTCTCCTCTCTCTCTCTCTCGCTCTCTCTTAGCCGCGGTAAGTAAGTTAACTCGTATTAACAACGCACGGGAGCCGGGCAATCTGGCATCTCTCCCTGCGTCCCGGGACAATATGAGCCCGGCGGAGGAGGATAGAGAGGACGCTATCTGACGATCATTGAAGCCGATAAGCCCCCGCGACGCCGAGGCCGCCGCTTCGCGCATTGTGCATGCGCGCGGCCGCAAGCACGGCCGATTGAGTTGTAGGCTCCGCGCGAGTGGAGGATCTTATGTAGATTCCTTGTAGATCGTGCACCCGATTCGATCGCGATCGGGCCGGGGCTACCCGGTACCCCCGGGTTAATTAAAATCGTAAGGCCCTCGGGAGAGGCCCTCCGCCTTCGCCTCTCTCCTTTATAAGCGTCTCTTTTTCTCCGGTCATCTTTGTTTTTCGGGCGCGCGCGCGCGACCGAGAGACCTCCTTTTCTGCTTTATTTTTAAGTCTTTTAGTTTTTTTCTGCTTTCGTGGTGCCGGCGCTACCGCAGGGAGGAAAAAATTAACGGGGCAGTTTGCATAAAGCGCCGGGTGCGAGTTGCACGGCTATGCCGGTTTTTCGGCGCTGCGCACACCGAGATCTCATTATTCCAGGCGCACGACCCGATCACAATACTCGGCGTTTCCCTTTCTTTCTATTTGGGATGTGCGGAGGTCTGTATAATAAATTTCACCGGGGTCGGAGACGAGAAAATGTATTATTTAAAAAATAAAATTATCTATCTTGATAAGATGGAATTGAAAATTAATCGATAAAAAAATGGTAATATTTAAAAAATTAAACTTTTTATTTAACCAGTTGATACAACACACAATTACAAGGTTATAATTGGATGCATATAATCAAGTTGCAAAAGTAACCCAGCAGAGGAAACTAAAATTAAAAATAAAACTTAATACTAAGTAGACTGGGCTTTAAGCAGAATGTGACAAAAGTTCATATGTAGTTATAATTGAACGAAAACAAAATAGAATTTGAATTTTGTCATTTATTTCAAAAAATTAAAAAAAATAATGTAATTGTCAATGGTAATAATGTTTGTAAAATTGTTCATATTTGGAAATAGATTGCTTCATTCTTTTAAATGAATGAAGGTTTTTTTTGAGAGCAGGTGTATGTAATGGAGAACATTTCACTTAGTGGTACCATGGAGAGTAGCGTTGAAACATTTACATAGAAATTGTTCCGCAGTAAAAAGATACAGGTCCAATTATTGCGAAGTTACACATGTAGTTGCAGAAAGAAAAAGGTTAACTGGGACAGCTGTACTCGGTGGATCAATCGATATTACTCAATCGACGCGAGCTCAATTGAAGTGCGTAAAGAGGCACCGACTGAAGTAACATCTTTACGTAGGCTATTTCTTTAAATTCATTGCTAATTAGACTTGCACGTACAAGTCAACAGCGCTAATTAGAATTTACGTTACAACCACGTAAATAATTACGGCGCATGCCCCTTTACGAGGTCCATTTTATCGAGGGATCGCATTAATTGTAAGGAAATCGTACACATTTTAATTAAACTTTCCATTCGCGACTCCTTTAGAATTGCTTATTCCGCGTGTCTTATAAATATTTCAAGCACATAAGTTATATTTTTTTAATTATCAACTCGTCGCTCCTCTACGCCGCGCAACAGAGTGTCTAGTCACTTTCGAGATAAGCAACTACTTTATCTCGTTCGATTTTTTCTTTTCAACTGAGCGTACAAATTGATGTATGTTTTAGTCTGTTTCTATTGTGAGTAAGTAGTAAGTCATCTAAGTTAATTGTTTTCTGCAATAAAAAGGACATTAAATTATCTCCGAGAACATTTCACCTTTGCCATATAAATAAATTACAAAGTGATTGTATAATAATTGCGTCATTTTTTGTAATTACTTACTTCAATTTTACGACAACTTTTTTATTCTAATAACGTGAAATAACTGAAATATTTTGTTCGCAATAATAAACGAATTTTCCAATTTTTTGTTGAAATAATTAAATAACGGTTAGACTTCAAACGAAGGATACGTTAATCACGAGCTTCTGCCGTCAACGTAATATTCGATTTAAAAACCGTTGCAGTAATGAAAATAAAATTTACATTCAATAAGGAATTTGTAACGATTTTCTGAGAGAGACTCTGTCGCAGTATCCCCCCACATACATTTGGGCGTGTATAAGATATTTCGCTAATCATACATTCCGTTAAAAGTTTACTACCAATTGATTTACAGTCCGGCGATATCTGGCATTCGCCGAGCGAAGTTCTAAACCCGTTGGTATATAGGTGCATATACTTTTAGCTCCTTTTTCATCGGTTGCACTGTACTTTTTAACTTGGAGCGATCGTATTTTTCTTTGTCCCTGTTTTCTGCGGCTAACCATAGCTCGGCCTGAAACGGAGATAAATAATAGAAACGCGGAAAGAAGCACGAAACGAAGATGCATCGCTTCGTTTAAACTATCATTATCGCATAGCTCAAGCCGTAAGTGCGGCTTAACGTGCACCACTCGAGCAGCAAACCTTATACGGGAATACTAAATGCGTTTGCAGTACAGTCGAAATTGCATTACCGTATATATTAGAAAGTATAAAGCTGTTTTGGATTAAAAATGAAAATTATTCAATTGGTTTGAGAGATAAAAAAAAATTTATTGGAAGGAATTTTTTATTTTGTTTATTTATTACTTTTTTTTTTTAAGAGGAGACTCCAAATGTTGTCGTGCCGAAAGTATATCGTAAAAAGAAGGGTGGCGCGGTGAAATCTGTTTGAAGAACGTAACGTTCTTTTATCGGCCGATGACTGTACTCGTAGATAAAGCCTCACGAAACTACCTTTTTATAACCGCCTCGCGCGACTTTTCTTTCCTCCTCTTCCCTCGGCAAATCTTTGGGTATCTTTTTTCTCTAAAAAAAATTCTCCGATATCTGCATGCAAATCCGATACTTCTGCTGAAAGTATTATCCCTCTTCCAAATCAGTGTTAAATTTTAATAGCCAATTACTCCTAATCATATTCTTAAATGCAGCCGAAGGAGGGAGTAGATAAAGCAACTAGACGGAGGAAGTAAGGAGAGCTTGATTGTAGCAGCGCGAAAGTGTACTCCGCGACAGCGTTTTATTGCCGCGGATGTTTGCTTTAATTAGCGGCCGTATTGTCTTAGATTTAATTAAGAACGGAATTGGTTTATTGGCCTTGGGTTAGCGGCGCACGCACCGCGCCGTGTAAAAACTTCTTGCCCGACGTGTGTATGGGGCGCGAGCATGTGTATACGCTCGACGGATCCGACCTTCCTTGGGTATATATACCCCCTTGCCTTCTTCTTCCGTATCTTTCTGGGCTCAAGCAGCGGCGCTATACCTTATGTACTTACCTTTCTCCACTTTTTGTCCGTTCAATGCCTGCCTTTTACAAGCGGACGAGCTTTCTTTGTACTCCTGCGGTTGCGCGAGTAAACGTCTAGCGTCGTGTATGTTACTCTTATTAAAAGATGATTTTTTTCAAGGGCTACATTGTTGCAAGAGCAATTGGCAAAAACTAATTAAAAATCTGTTGCATTGTTTAGAAATTGAAGGGAACTTTATTTTTCTTTATTTCTATATGATGCTTTATAACTACGCTTAAAAAAGAATGAAATAAAAAGACAAAAAAATGATACGAATAGGAAAAAAACAGTAAAAAAAATTCTCCTAGCGCCATTGAAGAAAAATAGTGCTCATTAGTATCCTCTAAACGTCCATCAGACGCGCGAATTTACACACAGAGGAGAGATAGGCTTACAGGATAGAAGATCGAGCAGATGGAAGCCCGCGCGTGCTAAGTACTAACGCGGAGCGCCTTGGCGTCCGCCAATAAATACCTCGCACCTTTATTACCGCGGTTAACGAAGGGATTATACCGCGAGGCACGAAGTACTCGGAGACTCGCTCGACACGGGCTTTGTCCGCGTATCGATGGCACCGCAGCGATCGATCGATCGATCCCCCTCTCCGTTGTATACGCGAGCCTCAAGTAAGCGTTGCGGACGGGGCTCCCTTTTTAACCTCCCTCTCGAGTCCTTCCTTTTGTCAGAGGGAATATAAAGAGTCGCGGGAGAATCTCATTTGCAAGCTTATGGGGGTCGCGCTCTCGGTGTTTCCGGAAGCGCGATCGAGAGGCGCCCAGCCAACGGAGAGGGTCAGAGAGTGCACGAGGCATTTCAGGTATTTAAAATCGCGCACGACGCGATAGCTTGATATTATAATGTGCGCACGACGGCATTTTCCGCACTAAGGACATACGTAATTGGCTGCAGCTTATAATGAAGTTTACTTTGTCTGCTGATGAATTTTTTTTTTAATTTTAATTGCATAAGAGTCTACCGGGTATTTATTTTATAATGCATTCATTATTTTTTCATTTATTAAATCCGTAGCTACTCTCATTTGTTACAATAAAAAGTATTATGCGAACGAAGATTACATATACTTAATATCGCACCATTATAATATGTAACAAAAAGTTTCTTAAGATAGTACCGTCGATACATAGGTAATTATAAATAAGTATTTTTTCTCATTTGATTGCCATAGGATTTATATTTAACAATATTGCAAAACAAACTAATAGACTATAGTCATCAGCGCACGAAATTTCAAATGTGAATTCTATATATAGTACAAATATTTAAAAGATATAAAAAACTTTGAGGTGCTGCGAGATCTACTTGATTGTTATTATTTACTTGAGAAAAAATATTTTTGGATAAAGATTAAGCACATGTGTCAAACTAAAATGTTCTAAATTGCAAAGTTTTGCTTACATTTTTAGTTAACACGCTATTCAATTTTAGATTAAATTTAAAATTGAACTACTAATTAATTTTTTCCAAAATACCCTAGGCTCACAAAAATTTAACTGAGCTTTCTGTGACTTAATATCGACTAATACTTTTAATTTTATCTATAATTTAAGGGTTCAATAATTTTATAATTTTAACCTTAAACTATACTTAATACGAATAAGTGCAAATAATTTGTCGGCGAAATATTTCGCTACAACCCGTCATTATGAGCAATCTTTGAAAAAAAGTAAATAATAAAGAAAAATTCGCTTCTGCCTCTGACGTGATCGCGCGAGTCCTGGGCTTTGCCTTTTCCATCTCTCTCCTTCATCCTCGCATCTGAACGATCTCTATCTCATTCATTCGGGCTCCGCAGAACGACTTCCTTTGCATATACATCAATTACGTCTTGGCGCGCGCGCTCGCGTGGTTCCCATTATTAGCTGCCTATAATTTATTACTTTCCAGCTTAATAAACATAATAGTTCCCATGGCGCTCGCCCCTGTGCGCGACCGCGCTCACGGCTCGTTCCGAGCGATGACTTTGGCTCGGGCTGAGTAGTTGAATGAGAAAATGCGCTGGGACGGGCGGTTCTTCTTTCTATTCTCTTTTCTTTTTGCGAAAGAAATGTTTCGTTTGGCAGTACTGCTTGGCCAAATTGAGGTGGGATGTAACTATGCGTGTTGATTGTAGCTTTTGTCTATCAACATTAATCAGCACTGCGGAGATTCTAGCATTGAATTTTCTGCAGACATGATTACAGACATTGAATAAGTGACATCATAGATTAATATGATTAAGATTTTTTTTTAAATTTATTTTAAATATCTGTACGATTAGGATGACAGTACTCATTTTTCAATTATTATCAATTAACAGACGTTGAAATTTTTTTTACGTTGCTTGAATTGCTAATTATCATATTTTCTTGGCAGATGCATTGTCGAATAGAAATATAAAAATTATTATGCGAAAACAAGCGTACACCGTAATAAAATAAGTACTTATAATTTTTACACAGTAGACTTAACTGTGATAATTGGAAGTTAATTTATAACTTATCGATTTTTCAGTAGAATCTCCTTTGAATTGCAGAAAATTTCATGATATAAGTACACATTCGGCTTATATTTTTTCTCTAATCTTTTATTAATTTAAGATTGATTTTATTTTAATTATAATAATAATAATAATATTAATAATAATGTTCATCGTATAAATTATAATATTTACAAATAGGAATGATTTTGATAAATAATAAATTCAAAAAATTTAAACAGTCAGTCATTATTAAACTTAAAAATTATACTTTTTTAATCTGAAAATCTGAATAGTAACCATATTTTCTGTGAAAAATCGTTTCACAGATTTAGCATGTGAACGACTTTTAACGTTTAAATGTCATTATTCGCATTTTCCAAGTAAATTTCACATTACCAGATTTACAGGGTACAGAAATGCCAAAGCTACACTTCTGTAGAGTAACATCTGCTTTAAGAAATGTTAATTTTACTGATTTTGCAAATGGTTTTTACTTTGCTAGTCTAGTAGATATTACTGTTGCGAAACAGTAAGAACTACTTCTCTTTTCGGTTTAAAGTTTCTTGGTGCACTTGGCGGCCTTTGACCCAGAGACAATCGTTAAAGGTGGCGCGGATCTGGCGCCGTGTCCGAGCGAGCGAAAAAGAACGAAGGCGAGCGGGAAAGGAGAGAAGGTCAGAGGTATTTAATTACCTTATACCAGGGTCTCGAAGCCGAGGTGCGGGGGAAGCGCATTCGCTTGTTTCGATGTTTCTTATAGCTTCTTCTCGAGCTTCCCCTTCGGTTTCTCTCTGCCTTGCAAACTCCTTTTCTTCGGCCCCATCCTCCTCCTTTTTTTTCTCCGAGTCGCGGACAGAACGCAGTAGGAATGTACGCTTGTTAACAAAGAGAATTAAAATGGACATTGGCGCTGTCGCTGGGTTATTTTAATGACGAGAAATTTTGCGCGGACCTCGCGAGAAACCAACTACTCGGCCTTTTTTTACGATTGGGTCGCGTGTAATGGCATTTTCCCCCCTAGGACATTTGCGGATCTCGCGTGTTCGTAAAGTAGAATGCAAAAGTACCTGCATTCGCTTCAAAAATGCTAGAATTAATTGTGCAATGCAATTTGGACAATGAAATTTCAAAAGGAACTTCAATACTTAATGCTTACGTAAGATGCAACGTGAATTCAGGCAGTTTTTATTCAAAATCGCGAGAAATTATAGCCGCCAACGAAGAAAAGATAGCGACATACTTTAAAGTGAAATAATTTTATCGCGCCGTTTTTTTTTCTAGCATGTTCTCCTGATTTTGTCGAGAACAGCATCGATAAATATAAAGTTTAGCTACTCGTTGCAGAATAGCTCGAGACAAGCCTCCGCAGACTTTATTAATCGAGGACAAAGGTAAAAAAGGCGAGCAGAGCAGGGTGGGATGGGGTATAGGGGGAGCGCTCGGTGCGAGCGTAACTTATGGAACGAGAGCCGATATATGGCCGCGTCGGGCGCACGGCGGATTCTACAAAGAATCGTGTCTTGTATGCTTTTTGGAAGAAAAGAAAAGTGAAGTGAGCCCCCGCGATCGCGGACATGCGGCTTTACATCTGCGTTTATAAGTCACGGAAGCCCCCCGGCGCTGCGTCGCGCGCATTCGTATTGCTCGGCAAATTGCTACGGGTGGACTCCGAGAGCGAACCTCGGGCTTTGCGGTGGCCCGACACAAGTGAATCCTGATTAATCATTGCTAAACAGCCGTAAAGCTCGCGATGAAATTTTACGTTGAATGTACGATATTCTGTTTTTATTTTTCAAACAGCGATTTTATCTTTGTTCGCTGTACTAAGTTTCTGATTTATTCTTTATTTATACTATGTTGTATCACAGGGACAGATTCGACAAATAAAAGGTTTTACTAAAAAGTATATGTAGTAAAATATCTTATAGACTTGTAGTTAACTTTTACACTGTAAGTTGAGCACACTTTACTATTCTTTCTAGTAAAATTTTTTATTTATCGAGTCTGTTCCTGCGTTTCTAAATAGTATAGTCATTTTTACTAGACTTTTCTTTCTGTACAACGATGAATGAATGAGCTAAATTAAGGCGATTATATTAAAAATTAACAACAAAAATGATTAACGGCGAATTGGTCGTTGCAAAGGTATAGCGTTGATCTAATTAGAGGAGGCACCAGTTTAAATTCATGAAAAATATGAAAAAGCTAACTTGAGAAAGGCCGCACTCTACCCGATGGGGTAATTAGATGCGGAAGATGAATTTCATTTGGCTAATTTGATGGTGCGCCAATTCGGTTAATCGTTTATTCTAATTGAGTGCAAAATTAGTTCGTTCCATTCTATTTTTAAAGGAGCGCATTCCGTGGCCGTGCGGCCGATTATTTCGTTCCGACGCATACACGCTTTTTATATGAAAAACGCCCGGCGCGTATAAAACCATAATGCATGCTAATAACCTGCGTGTGCTCTCTCACGGACGCGCGCCTTCCCACCGACGCGCGCGAACACAAAAACTGCTTATTCCACGCTCATAAATTGCGCATTATTCCAAATAACAAAATAAAACTCGGCTGGCATTAATGATGCGTAGACAGCGCGTCTTTTCCGTTTTCGCGAGGTCAAGCGCACCCTCCGTGGATATTTTAATTCGAAGGTCTTCTTTAATCTTTCAAATCTTTGCAACAACCTACAATAGTTCGTTAAATTTTTCTGAAAATCATATCAGCCCTTAAATTCTCGTAATCGACCCTGCCGGAAAATTTAGGAGTTTTAGAATACGTTCAATTCTATTTTAATTTGACATATTCTAGGCAATACTTTCCGGCAGGGGAAATATCAAAATTATTATTAGTCTTTAATAATAAAATCTTAAGATAAAATAAAATAAGGAAAATCCCTCTACTTACTTCTGCAAAAGGATCTGCACGGCATTCAAGTTTGTGCACACCGTTAAACATTAAAAAAATCGCAGTAGCGCATGCGGGCTTACGCGAGGACCGCTCGACCACCTCGACGGCCGCGGCGTGCCTCTCCCCCATCGCAAGGAAAAAAAAAGACAAAAACCGCGGGAACAAGAATGCACCGATCTTAGGACGGGCAAAAAGGGTCGGGGATCCCTCTCACTTGGGCGTCGCGACACACGCGCACTGTGTCCCACTTTAATGGGACACGTTGGCGCCCCGCGCGTGCATTTCTCGTTAATCCGAGGCGGTATACTCCCTGTCCCCAAAAGCGCAGCGCCTCCGGTCCCCACAGAGTTCACGGAGGGTAGTCCGAATAGGGCGGGAGGCGAAAAATTGGAAACAATACCGATGTTGGCGCGCCGGGGCCGATGTCGGTTCCCACCTCCACCGACTCCATAAGCATTGTCAATTAAAGAAAGAAGGCTCCCGGAGACTCGTCCTTAGCATAAGAGCATGGCGCGCGAGAGTTTGCCGCCGCCGCGAGAGAGAGAGAAGATAAGGGCCGAAAATAAACAAGATGCCGAGAAAGAGATACGATTTTCGAGAGCGCGATCGAGGTAACCAAAAGGGCAAAGCGCGTGCGAGCCGCAGGGTAATAAATTACGGCCGACGCGCCGCCGGGAGAAGGGGCGAGCGAGGCAGAGACAAAATGAGAGAAGAGGGGGAGGCTAAACTTGATTATTTATTTAACAATAAAAGAAACGGGCGCGCGGACGGATGCGCGCCGAGGAGAGGGCGAGATATATGTGCGCGCCTCGGCGAGGATGAGAAATGTGCGCTGCCCAAAAGAGAGAGAGAGCTCCGACGTTTTCGGAAGGCGAAGGTGCAGCGGCGGTCCGCGAGACATTGTTTTTTTCAAAGCACGAGGGCGCGCATAAAAAAGGCCTACTAGCGCCCGGAATATATATTTTTCAATCAATGGGAATTTATCGGCGATGATTTCTGCATTTTACAGCCGACGCGAGCAAATTCGCTCGGCCTCGGCTTCTTTTTTCGTGAAATTTAGTTGAATTCGGTAGTGAGCCGCGTTAGGCTACTTGGCAGCCTCTTTCTTCCAGCATCTTCTCCATTCATAAATTCACTTTTGCGAATCTAGTTTTACGTTTTCAGGGCGGCGTACTTTTTTTAATGAACTATTTTAATATGCAATTTAAAATATACAATCATTTTTTATTTGTTATAAAAATCGTTATAATTTCTAGTTTAAATTCTGAATAGAATAGAACAGTCGTTTATTGTAAATTACCGCATTTGCAAATCGTTAATGATTCGCAATATAAAATAAACGTATAAAAGAATAAATGTAATATAATATCGCAGTCATTTTAAAGAACAAAATATATAATACTATACATTTAAATAAATAATACTAAAATAGTAAGTTTCAGTTTCAAAGTGATATAATCACTTAGGTGGTTGATTGAAATAAATGAATGTTTATTAAAATAAATATCTATCTACTTTTTTGCACATAATTCTTGATTATTTAGTGTACAGATAAAGAATCAATTAAAACTGTACATTGTATTTTGAGCCGAAGAAACATAGTAACTAAGAGCTGTCGAAATCCGATACAAAAGTCCGTTTTTACGACTAGGGACGAGGAATAAAAATTACCGGCACAATCCAATGAGTTATAGATTTTTAAAAACCGGTAGAAGAAGAAGAAGAGCCTCCGGCTTAATTTACGCGTGGGACCGTTAAAGGATCCGCGCCTTTTTGCAGGCCTCGCTCCGAGATAAGAATTAATAGTTAGCGGGGAAATAAAAGCGCCGCGGATTCGTATAAAACGCGAAAACGTATCTTTTTCCCGGCGGGGCCCGACGGGGAATGTGCGCGCGAGCGTCCGATTGTAAACCGAAAATTTACGATCATTGACTGACTCGACGGCGCCCCTTCCTCTTAAAAGAGGAGTAGTCGCCGGGAGATCGCGAAATGCGATTTCGCTCAATTCCGCGTTTTATCGCGTCGCGGGCTTTTAGGCGAGTATAATATTATACACCTGGAGGGATTAAATGATTCTCCGATAATCTCACAGTCCTCGATGGCTTTATGCCGATTTGCCCAATACACAGTCGCTCCTTTTTATAGATTTTTAATTGAACTTGTTTATTTATTTCGTCTCATTACGACTGAGATTATCACCGGGTTATGCGTTAAAAATGTTCGCTTTTATTGAATGGGTCGGGTCTTTTATTTTTTTTTTCATTGTTGCCGGAGGTACACGATAATGCGTCAACGAAGATAATGTATTCGAATGGTTGTATCGTTTGATAAGAATTATTTTAAAAATACATTTTATTACTTATATTAAAATGCCTTTCGTATTTGACTTTCGAATCCTTTATCGGATTCAGTTTAATATCTTCATTACGAAATTTATTGCTCAAATGTTTCAATTAGATAAGTATAAAAAGAGATTATGATATATAAATTTAAAAGAGTATATAATAAAGATAAATAAAGTTGATATTAAATTTGAAATGAATTACAATTAGTTCAAACGTAAAAATCCTTAATAAAATATACGACGCTTTAAACAGGTAAAAATAAATAAATATTGTTTTAATAAAAATCAAGTTCGCTTATAAAAATAAGCACAAAAAATATTATTTCTCTCGAAATTCCAAGTCGCCTCTTTACTTTATCCTCGCAAAAAGAAATGGAACGATCAAAGAGCGCAACAATAGACCCACCGCACGCACAATACACTTGCTAACGAATAACCCGTCTGACCCGAGCCTCTGTTTAGAGAGGCCCACATTTCGAGCGTCCAGGCGCGCGAGTGTCCGTATAAAGTGCGTAATTTACTGGCGTTATAAAAGGGCACGCGCGCAGTCCCGAGCAAACGAATGCAGGCGCGAAGGGTTTCGAATTCCCGGCGCGCGACGTGGCTTAGGAGCGAGTTAACGACGCCGTTAAACGACGTAAGAGCGAGCGATTCGGCACGTCCGCGACTCGCTCGCTGCTTTGACGACTGTCCCTTTTTTTCTCGCGTCTGCGAAAAGTTACTTTTCGCGCAATGTACATGGCGCGGAAACGAGCGCACTTAAACGATCTCGGTCCTCTGGGGACGGTGTGTAATATCGCAAGGAAAGTGGTATTAAGACGAGAATCGCCTGGTACTTAATTTCTGTGGTAATTTGTTTTGAAACTGTAAGAACCATTGATAAGGTGCATTGTTTTTTGCTTTTCGGAAATCGATTATCTACATTTAAACTGTAGTCTGTTATGCGATTCGATATGTTTATTATTCTTCATTTGTAAGAATAATTCTTTAATTAAAAAGTATTTAGTTTACTCGCGATATGTTTTTAAGCTTTTTATTAGATAGTAATAAAGATTAACTTGGATAGAAGTTAAAAATCGTTTACACGGTGGAAGTAAGTACTCGATGCTGCGGTAATGTAAGTTTCAGGATGTTGCGCACTGCCATTACTGCCTGAATAATCTCTGTGTAATAAAATTTTAAAGAAAAATTTTCTCTGAAAGCCAACAAATTTGTACATAATCAGCTCATTAAAGTGTATTTATTAGAAACGGAATAATAATAATAAATAAAATAAAAAAATCGCAATTGCGACGGAAACAAGAAATAAATAACTCTCTCGTTTAAAATTTTTGTTCACACTTCACCTTGTAATTTATAGCAAATTATTTCGCTAAAAGCAGCAGACAATTATCCCCCCTTCTCCGTTGAAAGGCATTCAAACGATTCCATATATACCGCACTGTTTGTGCAATTTTCGAAATCTCCCCTTTTTAGCGTAAGGAGAACGTGTTCCCTCGCCACAACCGGAGCTACTGCGAAATCCTCTAATAAGTCACTCTTTTTGCAATGTAGTCAGCTCCTTTTTCGGGTCTCGCTCTTAAATGCTCCGGCGCGTAATCGGCTATATCATTTTAACGCCGCGGGGTAGCCGATCGTTTTGCCGTATTCATAAAAGGCAGAGCGACAAAAACGGCATGAAAAAAAGCGAGGCGAAGAAAAACACGCTCATCGTACGATGGATCAAGCACGTCCGGTATCCGCGGCAAATTAACGCGCTCGAGTGTCGTAAAACCTGACGATGCGTCCACCGTTTGCCAGGAAAATCAATGATAATCCAGTCAGTGCCTGCTTACGCGGCGACGGCTAAATGAGACAGAAAACAGAGCTCCAAACTGACAAAATAAAAGAAATTAGAAATTTCTAAGTTTCTATAAAAAGTTTATACGAGGTAATTAAAAACGGTATTTTTCAGAAAAACTTAATATCGTTTTTAATTGCTTGAAGGTCATTTATTTGCTTTTTAATTGTGTCATTTACTTGCTTCTCAATAAAATTACTCTAAATAAATAAGTATAAAATAGTGGATGATAATTAACAATAAAGTTAGTAGTCTTTTTTATATTATTAAATCGAAGAAAAAGAAGTAGCTTTTACTGTTTCGCAACAGTAATATCTGCTAGACTACGAAAAAATAAAAATGATTTGCAAAACCAGTAAAATTGAGGTTTTTTTACATCAGATCTTACTCTGTAAAAATATGGAAAAGTAGATTTGGTACTTCTGTAAAGTAGATTCTACTGAATGTTCGGAAATTTAAGTTAACTTCCAATTTCACAGTTAAATCTACTGTACAAAAATTGAAGTTACTTATTTTATTTCAAAGTATTAATTGATTAAAGTAGGCATTTCTTGCAAAAATGAACTAGGCAAATTTATTGCAGATCTGACAATTAAATGGATAAATAAAAAGCTTTTATATTATTTTTAATTACACTCGAAAAGGGCATACGCATTCGTTAATGCAACAAATACAAAAGTGTAAATAATTAAATGAATTTTGATGGAAATAAGTTAACGTTCGAATCGATAATATTTCAAGCCCGTTATCAAGCGAGGCGTAGCAATTAACGCTGGGAAATGAGAGTGATTGATTATTTATTTTGAGACTGAAATATCGGGAACAGAAGAGAGAAGTAGCAAAGTGAAAATAATGAAATACGTAACGTTTCCGCTAAAGTTTCATCTGATTGATGAATAATCAAGATACTAAACACGTACCACCTATCCAATCCGCTGGCAGGTGCGTAAATTGAAGCGATAAAGCACATCGGCTTTAACGAGCTCCCCGTCGAGAGCGTGATTTTTTTGTTTTTCTTCGCCGGCTAATCGCCCGAATAGAATTTGCAGCTAAGCAACAAACGAATTATCGGCTTGCATTGGTAAATCGTAACTATATCCCTCACCAAACGATTTAACCCCGCGATATCCGCGCTGCGCTTTTCTCCCCTTTGTGCTTCCTTATTATTTTTTCGCTTTGCTTTACCAATAACACGGTGATTAATTAATGGCTGCCGATATTGTTTTAATTGAAATAATACAACCACAGCTAATGGTACTGCGGTTAATAAACCGAAGCCGCTGAGGCGCGTTTCTATTTGATACCAATATATGTATACACGGCTCGATAAATAATGAATCGAGTAATTATTTACTAATCCTGGAAACTAACCGAACTCCCGGGGCTGAAACATTAATTCGGCTGGATTCGGTACGAAGCAAACAAGAACCGCTACCGTATCATTACCACTGATTTCCCGCAGCAATGATTCACTCTCCCACCCTGGCGAGTCGTTTAACCATACATATATGTACTCACGAATGCGTTTCTCTTATTTATTCATCGAAAGGGAAGGTCGCGGGCTAATTCTTAACGAGCGGCCCCGGCGGCGGCCGAAGAAAAGGAATATACAACTTCCGACTGTCGTGCACCTCCATAAAGATGGTATCGGCGCGTAGGTGCGCGTAGCCATTCGTTGATGTCTTATTATACGCCTGGCTCTGGGGTTATTTACGATCGCGCGAGTTCGCGAGTCCGTCCCGGAGGAGGCGGGCGACTTTATTGCGGGGGCCCCGGTCCGGTATTGTACCGTGCCCGAGAGAGAAAGAGAAAAAGAGAGGAAAGGAGAGAGAGAGAGAGAGAGAGACAATGGCGTGGGGCCTCTGCTCATCCAATTACTCGTGTTTTTCCGGTACTTCCGCGAGGCGTACGCGTGTTACTGCGTCGAGAGTCACGATGATACTGCGGAATCGAAGGATTTATTGGTGTCTCGAAAATGCAGTTATTTTTTGAGCTGATGATTAAATCATTTTAATAAAAAGATCAGGACAGTTTTTTTTATTTTCGAATACTAAAAGTTGACTTTTGAAGTTTATTTCGGTGTTTTATAGATACTCTTTCAGTTGAATCAGATTATTATTTATTATTGAATTAATTTACGTAATTAAGCCGTGAATTTTTAAATATGTGCGTGGAAAAGAGTGACAATCGTTAATTAAAGAACAGTAAATTTAACATTTGTGTACAGTGGAGGGTGAATCTCTGAACATAATTAAAAACAAGCATGTAATGAATGCCCTGAAAATGTTTTATATAAAATTTAGAATATATTTTTTTTTAAGTAAAAGAAACTCGTGCTACTGTCACTTGCAAAAACAGATCGAGATTAAGTTAATAAAATAATTGTAAGAGCGTGACTCTTAATAAAAACCGGTCAGGATGAGAAAGGTGGCTGCGTCGTGTAAAGATAGAGATAAAGAGCTGAATTCGTTAAAGTGTTTCTTAATTATGAATGAATTTTTCGAGTGACACTAAAAATTGCAGCTGCGCGCCCCGCACCTTTGCAAGTTTATATCTTTTCCGACTTTATACAAGTCCCTATGTTTCCGGCACACACGCGTCCAATCCGTTGCAGGTATAATTGTTCTTGACTAATTATCATGGAATAACTTACAAATGCATTCTCAACCTTTTCATTTCCATTTTTTTTATTAAATAATAACATAATTACCTTTGCTTTTATACAGCAATGCTGTTTCATCATTTTTATTGTAAAAAAATTATCAACTCTCGTGCTTTTTTAAATAATCATTATCAAAAATTCCTTTCAAAAGCACACACGCTCTTAGATCACTCATTCACAATCCCACGAACAAAGAACAAAAATAGAAAAAAAATCATTCTCATGGATGAATCGCGATAAGCAGCCTCACGCAATCATAAATACGAGAGGGTCCCGGTCGGGAGAAATGCAGCGCGCGACCTCGGCATTGCACGCGGCCAGGTAATAAAAAGTCGCGCGCGCAGGGGTCAAGCGTCGGGCGACGGCTCACGCGAGCAATCGGCCCCGATAAATCGATCCAACTCATTGAAAATGAGAATTTCTCCGGCGAGGAGGCCTCGCATCGTTCGGTCAGGGGAGGGGGAGGCAAGAGGGTCGCGTCGCTATCGCGAAACGCGAAAACGCTCTTCGGCGCTATCTGACGAGGGACGAGAGAGCCCCGATGAGGAGAGCGTGTGACCCCGAGGAGGCGACGCCGATAGTCCCTTTCTCGCCGGCGCTCGTTCGTTTTCCGACGGCCGCTTTTTTCCGCGCCCGGGATGAAAGGAGCGGCCCCGCGGCGCCGCCCTATCGACGGGAAATGTCGATGATTCGAGTTGTCGACTCGCTGATCGATTTTTACGATTCCACGGCGTGTGTAGATGCTGCTTCCTTGGCTTTCTTATTTTTATGAGGTTTCTTCGTTGCTTTTTTCTCTACTTTAGTACGGGAGATATTGTAATGTGTTGATTAAATTTGTAATTAAATGCTACACGCTGTAATTACTCAAGCGCTGATGCTCACTTATATTTTTCATTGATCTTTAACACTTCCTGATTGTTTCTTAAGTAAACTCTTTAGATTAAATCTTATAAAAGAAAATAATATAAAAATAAAAGATGTAGGTAAAACTTGACTAACACGATATCTGTGCGCTCTCTAAATTCAAATAAATGAAATTCCACTTATTTTATGTGCATATCCACTTATTGTTCAGGTGCATAGTCGTCCACGTAGAATACGGGAATATTTATATTTTGAATAAGTGAAAGTGCACTTATTAAATGTAAGTGAATATGAATATTTTGCTTATCGTTTAAATGTCAAATTAATCGGCATAATTAAATAATCGAATAATAAATGATTTTGGTAATTTGGATTTTAAAGAATGTCGCTTAGCGCAAATAATTATCCGTTCTTACGTTATATAATTTATTTACGTAAATAAATTATAAATTTATTTTATATCGCGATAAGACGGAAAGAACGATGACAATTTCGACGAAAGATTTACTCGCGGATGAGTAGATTAAAAAGTTGGAGAAAAAGAAATTGCGAAGAAGATCTCAGTAGGAGATGCTCGAGGAGGTTGCAGTCGCGCGGCGCCTAATCCTATTTTCATTAGATCCGTTAATGGTTAATGGGAGGCAAAGTGGTCAGCGACCGGAACAAGGGCTAAGTCCCGTCTTAAATCCCGACGGAGCTGAACCCTTGTGTTCGGTCCTTAGAGTCGAAGCAAGAACTGCGGCACGTAATCCGCAAAGGATAACTATTGACTATTCGACGGGGTACTTTAGCTTCTCTGTCTCTCTCCGTCACTTTGTAGACTGCCGGTAGGAATCAAAATTTTCCTGGCTTCAATCTTTCGCTGATGGTTCTCAACTCTTTTATTTCTGACAAAGTAAGGTATACGAAATTTTATACAAAATTTTCTTATACGCACTTTAAAGTTCTTGGAATCTGATTACAGTTTTTGTTTAATTAGTATTAAATTTTACTTTTCTTATATGTACATTTACAAAATATAAATTTAAGACTCGTCAAAAGAAAAAAAGGAGTTCTTACTGTTTTGCATTAGTGACAATATCTGCTAGACTAAGAAAAGTAAAAACTGCTTTGCAAAATCAGTAAAATTAACACTTTTTAAAGCAGATCTTACTCTACAAAAATTTATATTTAGTAGTTTGGTAAATCAGATTAAATAAGATCTTGCGCTACAGAGAAATAGATTTGGCATTTCTGTAAAATTTGGAATGTTAAATTAATTTCGAATTTCACAGTTAAATCTACTGTATAAAACTTATTTTATTTAGTGTTGCAATTAATAATTATTACAAAGCGTATTGAGAAAAGTGAGGTTTACCCGTTAACTCCTGGATGCATATCGACTGGGTTTCAAATATATAAGTTGGACGATTCGATCCCAGCTGAGAATCACAGCCTCGAGGGCATGACAAACTTCCCAGTTCGGTTAATCGTTGCCTGAACTGAACTATAATGTGGAAGGGTGGAAACAATAATAATAAGCCTCTTCTCCTCGCCGCCAGCAAGCACCTAGACAAATAGGAGAACAACTGCCTAGATTAGTTAAGATTATGCATAAAGATTTATGAGATATATGGATTAAAATCTTTCGCTTACTCGATAAGGAAATCGTGCTTAATCGATCACTTTTTCTAATTTTTCTCTCAGATTTTCACTCCTGGAATGTCGATCAATTTTATCTTCACGTTTTTCATAAAAGAAGGCATTAATGTACCATAAGGAAAGGTAGAAGTCGATCAATAATCTACTTTACTCAATAAAATTCGATCTAATTAATTATTTAACGGAATGGTCCATTGTGTGCCCCGGTAGTTCGAAAGAACAGTGAAAAAATCCACTTCTTAAAATAACAGTTAGGGTACTGTTACGAGAATCGGTGCGGCCCAAGGCTAAGGAATCTTCCCCACGGCTTCTGCATGAAATAATTATTGCGCGGGGATTTGGCCTGTCCGTATTGTGGCAGGATGCAAATAAGAGAAGGACAAAACGGCGCCCGCGCTCCAGAGCCGGGGCAATTTCTCCTCGGCTGTAAATTATAAAATAATCCTCCGGTTAATTCCTATCTCTGCTTTACCGCTCTCCTCAGTCCAGATGTTTAATTGAAGTAATAAACATCGATTTATTACGATTGCATGGATCTAATGCCGCGCTGTTTTCAATATTAAAACTTTTCGAAGCTCGTAACTCATACGCGTTTTACGCGCCCAAGAACTCGATCGACAGTCGTGTAAATTATTTTTTTAACGTCCAACATTTTATCGACGTTCAAACGGTAAAACTAACATCCTTACAGTTGGTGAAATCCACTGTATTGGAGGTGCGCAATTTCTTTTCGATTCGTTCGACCTCAGGAGGTCCACCGAGTCTTTATTCATATCCAGTGGAAGATTGGGAGATTATGAGGTCGGTATTGACGAGAGGCGATTTCTCAAAGAGAGGAAAGAGGAAGGAGGGCGCGTCAAGTCGGAAGCGATCCGGCATTGAGGTCGCGGGTGAAAGAGGCACGAGAGTTCGCCCCTCTTCTTCCTTTTTTTATACTCGGACGACTGTGCGATTCGTCAATCTATTATCGGGAACACGAAAACTACATTATACTATTCAAACGATCGCGGGGAGTCGCGGTAAGTTGACATTGTTGTTTCCGAGGGTGCCCCGGACCCTACGAATGCCTTGGACGAATGAAATTCCTTTCGATTCGAATTATTGCCCGCGGGAAGTATTCGTACACTTTTTATGACTGTGGCAACGATTTTTCATTTATTTTTTATTATTTCGTTTCTCTAAATCATTTTACGTATAATTAAATTTCATAATATATCGCCAGATTTCTTAACAATTAATTTAGAGAGCCAGACCAGCAAACAGGAAGTTATATTCCTCTGCTGGGTTACTTTTATAAAGTAATACTAAACGTGCAATTATTATTTATATGTAAATTAATGTATATTTTTACTATAGTTATATAAATAAATAAATTTATGTATATTCAAGAAAAAAATCTTAACAAATCTATGTTTGAACGAATTTTTAACATCGAATTAGAAACGTGGCTAATATTTGAATAATATCGCTTTAGAGTATTGAATTCTTTTTTTTTTATTTTAATTTCGATTAAATTTTCAGCACGAGAGCCTCTTGAAGGAATAATTCCCATCTGATTCATGATGCGAAACGACATTATGGCAATCATGACTTTAAATCAGATTGGTTTTATGAGGCGAGACGCGATTAGGGTCTCGAGCTTAATTGAAATAAAGAAAGAACATGCGAAGCGAAAGAAAAAACTTTTTACTCTTAAAAAATTCGCATTCTACTATAGGCTTCGCACTCTACTAGACATCTCAACTAAAATCAACGAACAGAAGGCATTTAAGCATTTAAGAGGCTAGAATTTTATTTTAATTTTAATTTATCAACTCACCTTCTATCTACTCACAGCAACTTGTAAGCGTGAAATCTTAATATGATCTTGACTTGTAAATAAATAATTTGTTCGATCAATTAACCCGTCAACGATCTCCTAATCACTAAAAAAACATTACCGATATCAGAATCCACGATCTAATCAGCAAGGATAGAAAAACACGCGATACATAGAGTAATCACGCAGCCAAACTTTCTCCGAAGTAATAATAGAGGAGGGAAAACATCAATATCCAGGTGGTGCGATTTAATCCGCGCCATGGAAGAAAAAAAAAGTGTGCGGCCTCAGCCGCGGAATCGCGTTATTAATCCCTGCAAATTTAATGCCCTCGCGGCGTCGCTGGCTCCGGAGGAAGAGCACTCTAATTTCAATACCGTCGCGCGCGACGGCTTCCTGCAGTCCTTCCTTTTCCTCGCGACTCGCATAATTGATTCGCGCTTTTCCTTCGCCTCCGTGCATGCGGCGACAGACTCGTTCCCGGGGCGCCCCGGAATTTTCCCCGCGAGATAAATCTTAGCCCCGCGCGCCCCGAGAATTCTCTAATTAAATTATGCAAAATAAACGGGCCTTTTCGGGGAGTGCGGTTCTGTAAATCATTTTTAGCTTACGCTCTCTGTGGCGTTCGTTATATACGTCTTTTTCTTTAAGACCAAGTGCCTTCGAAGATTAGGGTAAAGAGGGGGAGACGCGAGATTATTCGATGAGAGAATAACGGCGCAGGATTCTCTTCTGTTCTTTGATATAGATTTTAAATTTTTTTTTAACGCGATAAATAATGTATTTTATAAATCTTCATTTTTTTTTCAATTTAATTCTAATCTAAAAGTGAAATAAAGCTAGAGCAAAGATAATTTAAAAAATAATAAATAAAATATTCATGAGTAATTCTCAAGATTGACAGCTCGTAAAAGTCGATAAAATTTGCATGTATAAATTAGCGACGACGAAGGGCGATAAAAAAATTCTCCCAAGAACCATCGGACGCTCAAATCGCGAAGTATCACGCGAAAGTCCGAGCAGCGTAAACACTTGCCTCGTCCTCGACGCGCCTCCCACTCGAGCAGCGTCCGATCCTCCAATAAAGTTCAATTATTCGCGGGAGCGCCGGCAGCCAGGCGGTTATAAAAGACGCAGTCGATGCTTATCTAAACGATCCCGGCGCGCGCCTCCCGCTCCGGTTGGCATTCAAATTGAATCTTCGCGGCGGACTGAAGTTAGCGGCGTTAATGGACCTCGCGAATGGGACGGAATTGCCGGCAGACGCGCGAATTTGCCTCTCGATACGATCGAGAAAGGGACAGCCTAAGCGCCGACTCCTTTTTCAAGCGAGACGCACGATGTGCTGTCTAATTCGAAGGGTGAGCTGCAGGGATGGTGTGCGCTGCCTGAATCTGGTGCTTTCGGCCGAAGCGAGCGAGATGGATATTCTGATAAGTTTGGGAGTTGCGAAATTACGAATTTTAACTGGCTAATTTCGACGGTAATGGATCTCTTGATGTTTCCCTTATCGATGGTTCAACTCTTCAACTCCAGTTATTCAATTATGCTGCAATCAATTTTATTAATTATTTATATGTCGATTCTTTACCAGTTCAATGGTGAATTTTTTATTGGTACAAAAATTGTCGATGTAAAATTTAGTAAAATTTTGTATGAATTTTTAATTAATTTTTTTTCCATACTAATCGCGTAGAATTTGATGTGGCGCGTTATTAATCAATTACGTTAATTACGAAGTACCATTTTCCAAAATTTAGGCTGAAAATCATTGATGCGCCTATTAAGTTCGTACCGTTAAAATAGCATTTTCGAAGTTTCATACTCAAAATTAATAATCAATAATCGTTGACGATGATATCAGTAAATATGAAAATAAAAAGGAATAAACAAATTATTTCAACCTGGTATAAAAAATTAAAAGAAAACCGTTTATAAAAGTGCGTATCTCGTCGTATCCCTAAAATCAGCAGTTATTTGTTCATATTTGCATTGGTACGCAATCCTCACGCACTTTGCATAAAATCTCTCGCTCAAGTCACCTCCCGGGCCACGATAAAAAAAAAGTCGCCAAGTCAAGGGGAAACGTCGGGATCACCCAAGTCGAGAGAGCTTTGGGCGGCTGTTTGCTCAGAATCCGGGGCGCTTACGCGCCTCGCGCGCGAACGGCAAGGAATTTCGTGAACGAGCAGCGACACGGCTCGTTTAGTCCGTGGGGTGGTAACCCGAGGAAGCGGGCGGACGAAAAAAAAAGGGGAGAACTCGGGGAACGGGAGCCAGAGAGCGAAAAAAAAAGAGTCGTGCGCGCACCCTCGGTGTCGTTTCCCGCCTTTTTCCTGCCACAAGGAACGAATTAGCCAGCCTGATTTGGGCTCGCGCTCTCTCGGGTTATATCGCCTTACCCTCTCCGCAAGAAAGGAGCCACTTCCATCGCGCTACCGCAGACCGGCAACGCGACACTTTCCTTCGACTCCGCGAGATTTCGGAGGACCGAAAGGCTGTCGGAGTCGCTGGGCCGGTGATTGATGGCTGGCCTGCCCTTTCGAAGGTCTTTTTTTAAAATCACCGGAGATGACTTTAATTGCGCTTGTCATTAAGTAGATTTCGGTGTAAGCAATGCACTTCTTTTTTAAGATTGATATGTGAGGATTGAAAGGAATTGTTTTCAATGAAAATTTATAGGGTAAATCGGGGGAAGTCGCTACAGGCTAAGGAACAAACTAAAATAAAAGTTACACAAATATGGAATACATAAATTTTACTAGACTGTTTTAATTTGCGTATGAATACAAAATAATTTTATTTACTTCTCAGAAAATACTGTTTTTTACAAGTTATACAAAACTAGCATTTACCCCATACCTGCAGGGAAGATAAAATTAAATAATCTTAAAAGATCAATCACAAAGAGTAGTACTATAATATTAAGCTTATTTATAATTAACGTTACACTTTTCACAATGGACAAAAAAAGGACCATGTTATATTTATTTTCATGATTTTTGACGTAAAATGCCACTGGCAAAATATATTGATTATTGTAACGGCATCTTTCCAACCTGGAATTAATTTTAAAAACTTATATAATTATATAATTAAACAAACTTAGTCGCTTTCCTTTTTTGCACTACACAAATGTAAACTTGAGATCATTAGCTATTATAAACATAAGTATGAATTTTTATGAAATGATAAAAAAACTGTACTGTGGAGTGACAATGCAAGGTATAGAAAAATGTAAATCAAACCCCATGATTTGAATAAAGGTCTGAAAAGGAACTAAATATTAAAGCTAAAAGTCGGTAATATTATAGCAAGATAATCAAAGCGTCGTAATACATATTCAGAGTAAGCAGCAGAGAAATATGTTTATAATAAACAAAAGAAATAGCTTTGTGTCATCTCTTCTCCCGATTTACCTTATCTCAAAGTAGAATGCAGTTTAGCGTTATATTTAAGTAAAAATTAAAAATTATTTCTCAACAACCTTAAATTTAACCAGATACACGGTTGGCTAATCAAACAAAGGTTCGCTGCCACCTCGTCATTAAATTCACAACAATTTGAATGTTCTGACCCTCGCGTCGAGATGTCCTGGTCGGCGTATATACCCTTGGACCTCCAGGGTGCCCGCACCGGGATTCGAAATGGCTAATTTGGCGGGCTCCTCGGCGGCTCCCTCGAGAGGAAAGTCACTCGCGAATCGAAGAAACGGCGCACGGGAGCGTCTTAATATAATTCTATTAGGGGGTCTCGGTGAGGGTCGAGCTCCTTGTGACGGCTCTCCTCTGGCCGTCATCGCCGTTGGATTTAATCACGGAGTCAGCGAGGCGTGCGATACCCCGACCCCGGCGTGGCGGGCAAATTAACCTGACCCCGGCGCAGTCGGAACGGCCGGTCTGGATTCATAATTTTGGAGCCGCGAGGACTCTCCGCTCGCCTAGCCGCTGGATGTCTGATAATTAACGGGCGATTTATTAATGGCCCCTTGACTTTATTGCCTTTATTATCGCTGCTTTACGTCAAAGACGCTCCTACCTATATTCTTGAGACGTTTGTCGATTGTGCAAATTAGGATTTGTTGAAACTTAGTGGAAACGTGTTTCATAGAATTCTGAACATGAAAAACATGTTATTAGAAAATGTTTGTATGGATGTGTGTGTGTATGTATGTAGCGATATCTTGGGAACTACACATCAGTGTTTAACCTACCATGATAGCTCATTATTTTTGTTTTTTAATTCCAAATTGGGGAATAGAATAATCTTTTTAATCCGGTAATTATTATTCTTTTTTAATTTTGAATTTTTTATTTTTATCAAATTTATTTTTGATTTTTTATAATTATAAGATTTAGACACATACATGTAATAAAAAGTAGTTAAAAGAGCATAAAATTACTAATCTTTTAAGAAATAAGTTATTTTAACTATTAAATTATATATATATATATTTATAAATTCAATCAATTTTGATCACTAGTTTCTGAGAAAATAATTAAGAAATGTAAAAAATGTGTTTTCTATGTAATTTTTTATAGTTTGAATTTCTTATTCCATAATTAGTTTGATGAGAAAAATACTAGATATATCTACATCGGCGCTTTATAATGATCATTAACTTGTTAGATGAGTAATAAATTTCATTTTTTTTCAGCTGAACTGCAAATGGATGTTTTGAGAGAACGACAAGTTAAAGACAATTTGGAGCGACAACTGCAAGATGAACAGAAAATTCGAGGTAAGTAATTTTCAGAACTTTCTATTAAAACTTTATATTAAATGCATACAGTCTTCAGTTCAATCTGAATTTTTACTGATCCTAATACTGAAACAAAAGTCAAAACCATTTAAGCGAGTGAAAAGCACTCGCGCAACGCGCCAAAACTGTTGGAGTTAAATTTCTCTCTTCGTTTATAGTGAATCACTCATTTGGCTCCAATAGAGTCAAATTTATTGGATCTGTAATTGAATATCTATTAGAGTCAAATGTGACTCTACATGAATAGAGTGATTTAATTTCACTCTAAGGTAGAGTCGAATATTAGAGAATATCTCCATACCTTTGGCTCTACTTGGGAGTAAAAAAATCACGCTATCACACTTCATCAAGGGAGTTAAATTGTCTTTAAAATCAGAATGAAAAATTGTCTCCAATAGAGTTAATTTTCACTCTATTTCACTCCAGTTAATTTAACCTGAACGATTTACTAGTCACTATGTCATCAGCCCGGTGAAACAATCTTATAAAATACTATAAAAAATGCGTAAATTTGATAAAATCCGATAAATTATTTATCAGATTTTATGTGGTTTTTGCATAATTTTATTGAGTTTTATAAGATCTTTTCAATAGGGATCATTGTGAAAATTTCGAAAGAAATGTCTTTTAGTAAAACGCGGTCTTCCAAAAACTTTGAGAAACCCCTCATCCGAAGGTAGTAAGTTGAAGCAGTGTATTGCGACTTCTCGCGTCCAAGAGAATCCGCTCACGTGGCACAGGGCGAAATGATTGGCGGGCGCCCCAAGGCTCGCCTCGGAGTACCCACAGGCGAGGCATCGGGAGTCGCTGTATCGAGCGGGTTTCGACGGGCGCGGGGAGTTAACTTGGTAATAAATCAAGAAGCCGTAGAGACATCGCGCTCTCGCGGCGCTATAAAGTTCCCGCGTGCCCAGGCACCGAAGGTATAACCCCCGCCGGCCCGCCGCGCGTCCTATTATTCTAGCTCGGAACCCTGCAACTTGGCACTCTATATCCTCGGAGGCCGCTGGTCTCAGCGCATATCGCGGGTATTAGCGCGCTCACCTCTCCGTTGTCTTTCGACGGGAGGTGAACGCGGCGCGGGCCTCCTTCGCTCCAGTAATGGCAGGGGAAGAAGAGCGACCGAGGCAAAGGCCGCGATCACTCAGGCAAGTTTGTATCGGATGTCAGTCCGTAATAGAATAGTCCTTCTCCGTCGCTCTCTCTGTGCTCGAGGAGCTCGGCTACGGCGAAATGCGCGCGCGAGCCCTTTGAGTCTCGGCTCTTACTGCTGGCTCCCGCTGCCCTCGCCGCGTGGGTCTACATATTCCTCCATAGCAGATGCTCAGCTCAGACTTCCTTCTTCGACGCAGGACTCGCATTTCCCGCGTGCCCCGCACGCTTGTTGCGGCGTCTTTTGCGCCATTTCACGGGTAGTCTGTGGTAGTGTGGTGCCCTTTGAGCCGCTATAGTTCTGTTGTTGCGCAGGATCCACATGGAGATTTTAGTATCTTATTTAACTAAACATTTGCTTTGTCTTATCCTATCCTCTTTTAAAAAAATTACCTTTGATCTGAAGCTTTTGAAGCTTGATACTGATTGATTGCCAAAATAGAAGCATGTGATTGGTTGCGTCCTTGTTATATTAGAATGCACGAATGTGAATTTTTCAATTTTAAATATACAAAACTTTAAAGTTATATTATAAAATTAGCCTAACCCTAAAAAAATTGATTTTGCTAGTTCATCTTAAAAAAGTGACGGCTATTTTGTGTAAAAATTTGGGAACGCATTTTCTTTGACACCAAATTATTCTTAAAGATTATAGAATTTTCCATTCAATAGTTTAATGAAATAAGCATTACATTAAACACTTTTAACTGTAGTTTTTATTAAATAAATTAGTTGAAAAATTGAATATCACAAATAAAAGAACTGGCTAGAAAAACAGCGTACAGAGAAAATTGAGCTTGAAAAAAAAAAAAGAGAAAAATGCGCTTGAAGTGCATTAGATTTGAATATTTTAAATAAAAATGACATTTCGGTTGCATAACGCTGCATCTGTTCTAGTTCAAAAGTACTAATTCTAAGAGCAATCTCGATTTAAGGAAGTTCTACAGATATTAGAAATAACAAACGGATTTTTATGAACGGGATATATAGATACATACATGATGACGTGATTAAATTTTTAAAACTCTAGGGTATCTAAGAAAACAGATATTAAAGTTTTTGAGAATTTAACATGCAGTCTCATGGGAAAACGCGATTTTGTCGTATTCAATTACAAAATTTTCATTACGTGGCAAACTAGATATAGTTAAAATGTTTTATTATTTTATATAAAATTGAGTAGCCGAGAGCATTAAAATAAATTATTTATTGCCAGATGTTATTATCATTCCTATAGTGAGTCAAATAAGAACCTCAATTAATAATTTTTTAATCAATTAAACTCCCTTAATAATTTTTTTACCTGATAAATATGTTACTGTAATTATTTAAGTATATTCAAACTGATCGACTTCTCGTCTTTTGAAAACGCTAGAAAAATAAGATTCCTATAAAATCTAAAATTTATTGCTAGAATAGTTTACGAACACTATTTTTCACAATAAGAGAGTAAAAAGAGAAAATTTCTGAAAACATGAACTATAAATTTTACGATTACAATTTTCGCGATATCCATTGGCATGTAAAAAGAGGATCAGTCTCATCCGTCTTATTTTGCCTGCCGTCGCATCCTCCGGTGGTAATCGAACGCCGCGCGTCTTATGATGCCCGGAGCTTGATGAGTCGGCTACACGAACCATTTCATTATATCGCGCATTGAGATCGATTCTCTCGCTCCTGCCTTCTTATCCTCCAGCCCCTTGCATCCTGCGCGCGACTCGCTGCATCTGGCTGCACTTCAGAGATAAAGCTGCACGCGCCTGGGAGTAAAATATGCAGCGGAGATCGAATTTTACTTAGGGGTCTCTTAATGAACGAATTCGGTATTCACGAGTAACATAAAATTCAATGGGAGCTGCATTCTGTCTTCGCGAAGTTTTATAACAATTCGTGCGAGTGCTTTTTTGGATGATTAAATTTCCTCCACCGTCGGTTGAGTAGCGGAATTGCATTTTTTGCAATAGAATTCATAAAATTTAATCGAAACGATGAATTTGCGAGGCAAATATTTATAATTTACGACGAAATAATTGCGCGGTCGAGTGTACTTTAAAATCAAATCAGCAGATAATATCAATGCGTAATTATTCGTCATCGTTGAACTTCATAAATCTTCACAAGAAACTACATGCTTATACTTTATTAAATTTTACCTTTTTTGGAATTTCGTACGCTAACAGAATCCAGATAAAAAGTACGTATTTTAATACAAAGTCAGATAAAATAGATAAAATCAGTAAGTAATTTTTCAGTATGATCAAGCTTGCAAAGAAAATTTATGTAAATTTACTGTATTATACGTAAGTTCGTTCCTGAATTTGGCGCTAAAAATCAGAAAAATTGCGTGAATTGGGCGAGAAAAACCATATATAATTATATTCTTCATCGTTGAACTTGGCAGCTCTTCACAAGAAACTACATGCATATATAACAGAACGTAAATAAATTAAAGTACATATTTTAACAAATAGTCAGATAAAATCAGTCAATAATTTTTCAATATGATCAAACACGTAAAGAAAACACATATAAATTCTCTGTATAACGCGCAAGTACGTTCGTGAATTTGACGCTAAAAATCAGAAAAAAACAGTGTCATCGTATTATTTAAGGTAGACTGGTAGTGAAAATTCCATGAGTGAACGATAAGCCTCGCCCTGTCGCCAAGGCGTCCCGCACAATGCCAGCGCGGATCTCGCGGAAGCGCGTGCAAAATTCACCGACAGGGAAAACCAAAGCGGAGGCGGCCGCCAGATTAGAGAGTGACTCGGCACTCGCGGATTTGCCCGCGGGCACAATGTTATATGTACAGGCCGCGAGCGAATGCCTCCGACAATGCGCGGTCCGGGGTGCCGAGGGGTCGGATCGATGACGCGCTACTTTTCTCTTTATTTTTTTTTCCCTGGCGCGAGATTCATTTTTCAGCGTAGGACTTGACGAAAAATCCATGTCGATTCTCCGCGAGCGGGGATTCAATATGAAGGTTTGCCGGGGCGCAGCACAACGACGACCTGTCGGGCGGACAAAGCGAGCCCGGAGATAAATATGTAAAGTCGCGCGAGGTGTACGGAGAGGCTTATTAAAAAAGAGACGGGATGACTTAAGGTGGGGGGAGGGGGGAGGCAGGCGGGAGGGAGAAAAGATAATCTCACGTCATTCTCGCGATTGCAAAGCTCCGCCGCGTGTCCTGGAGGACTTACATCGATTTACTGCATTATTTATGATGGTTTTTCTTCTTTTTTTTAATTTAGTGCTTTTTTGCGATGACGCTGGAGATTATTTCTTTTTGTCACAATATTTTATCCACGTCTAATTTAGGTAGGTAGTCATTTTTTTTCTTTAAATAAATTCTCAAAAAAATTCTCATATTATACTAAAATTATACATTGGAGAATTCAGTTTAACTTTAACACATACATGGACTACGTCAGCGTTTCCTCGCGAGGGATCAAATATCACAGATTCATCAATATAAATGTCAACTAAAAATCAACAGAAAGAGAACGTAGCGATAATCGTGAACTATGAAAAATACGAAGGACTGGAGACGCAAAGTACAAAAAAAAATGTTCCTGGGGGTGGGAAAAGGGAGGCGTTGGGTTCGAGGGAGGAAGGAAGGAGTCGCGGAGTCTCCCCCACGCAGTCCCGGTAACACGAGCCTGGAACAACAGCCGGTCCATTAGTCAAGCCGGTCCGTGTCAATACATGAATACGACAGCCGCGAGAACGACACCGATTCCATTTTTCCCGATGTCCCGAATCCCCGCGACCGTCACCGATATCTTCCGTCTTCTGCGCAAATATGGGTATGGAGGCGTGTGGCGCGTCGCTCCTTTCCAACCCTCCAGATATGCACGCCCGTCTCTTTTGTTTGTTTGCCGGGAGAAATATAAGTGCTTTTCTTAATAAGAAATTCCTTTTTTGCTTTCGTTTACGACCTTTTTTCTTTCGTCACTGATGTAATGGCTTTTTACGGGATTAAAATAATCTTCGATATTTTCCTTCGAGGTGTTTGCTTATATACACTGTACTAAAAAAATTAAAGTAAATTACGAATCGTATAGAAAAACAATCGATATAATTTATTTAAAGTGTTCGGGAGTAAAAAAATCTTGACGCATTAACGTATACTTCCTCACCCGCGCCTCAAAGATACGCGCGATTAGCCGTGAGCTAATAAGACATATGCATCTCGTTGTTGAAACGTCTCCTTCTAAAGCCACGCGTACACGTTCGACGTGTAATTTGTGCTTTTCGGGCGCAGAGCATCCAGCATGATTGATGAGCCGCGAACTCTTTTTCCGAGAGGCGATATGCCGCGGCCTGAATCGGCTCGTCTAACGAGCGTCACCTCGCCCCAAGAAAAGCCTCATCACGTTAACAAGGGCGTTTCCATGCAGTCGAGCCGCTGAGGAAGTCGCCGCGGCCCTTTCATCCCACGAGCTGCAGCTTCTTTCGGGAGCGACGGACGGACACGCCCCGCGACGCCGTCCGAAGGAATTCGTTGGTCATTACATCCAATGTTTGCCGGTTATTGGATTTTTTTGCTTCCAGCCTTGTACGTGTGAAGAAAAATTTTCGTTTCATTAAATTGAGCTGTTAGGTCGCAGATGAAATATCGATTGTTTGCTCCTACTCGACGATCTATTCCACGGTAATTATTTATTTATACTTAAACCCTGGCACACTGATAGAAAAAAAGGGAGATTCTCTTAAAAACTTATAAGAAAATCTCCTTTTTCATATAAAGGAGAATCTGCTAATTTTTGAAAACGGAGAATTTCCTGTAAGTTTTTGGGAGAAGCTACTTTTTTTCTATCAGTGTAGAGATTACACCAACTCAGATGCTCGGCTCGCTGGCGGAACGCCAATGATTTTCGCCAATCCTTATTACTATGATTCAGCAACAATTCACCATCGAATGCTCTATCGTTCATGTTTTAATTTAATGTCCAATGTGTATATTTACATATAAAGCATTGTAGATGAGCTGAGAGCGCTTATAGTGCGTGTTGCGCATGCTTTCCCCCAAAATTATTTTCGTTAAATTGTCAATTAAATATTGCTTGAATTATGCATGATACTTTTAGAAAACGATACGCACGTATTACTTTACCTTTTCCTTTTAACATCTCAAAATTGAGAATTTTGTCTATTATTAAATTTTCGCAATTCATTCGCCATTCACGCGTGGAAAAGCATAACGAAATAAATAGACATAATGAGGAATGGACGGTGATCTCATTCGTCAACGAGACCAAAATTGGCCGGTTGATTGCGAATGGCTACTGAATATTTTCCACAATCATTTATTTCCATTAAATTTTGTTGATTATTATACATGGGTGAGATGCATTGAATTTAAATTTAATAGAAAGTAGTAAAGCGCAACAAACTTAATTCAATGAAACAAAGTCTAAAAATTTAAGTGTTATACTCACAACGTGGTATAACTAATTACGAGACGAACGACCCCCGAGTAACACGACTTTGCATTTATGAAGCTCTAAAAGCGAAGTTTCATAAATTTTTACAAGAATCCCATTCGCAAAGCCACGGAGTGGTCGAAATAAATTAGCTTTTTTCCCCCCGTTTTACGATTTCGAGTTGCGCAAGGATTGCGCGCGTAAAATTCTCGCAGGGCACGGAGAAAATATATTAGCCTGCTTAGCGGACGACGGAGTAGAGGGTGCCGTCGAGGAAGGGATCGAGTCCTCGCGAACAATAAGGCGCCAGTAAGAAGATGACCTTTACGGCCTTTGTAATCGCGCAGTCGCAGCTTACCTTGGGAATTATTGCCCGCGACGTGGCTTATCTGGCGCGCTCCTCGGCTGCTTTACGATTATCGCGATTCTACCCGAGGGACGCTTCTCACTGTTTTAGCTAAAAATCATTTCGCCAGTCCGAAGGGATTCATTTAATTAGCGAGAAAAAAACTTAAAATGCTCTTTTTATTCGTGCATACATAGAAAAATACTTAGTAAAAACTTAATAATACTCACAACCTTAGAAATTAATAAATAATTTAATAAAAAGTTTACGTAGAAAAAGTATACACGGAGAGAAATGTTATAGGTAAAAATTACTATATTTTGTAGGAACAATGGGACATTGATGATCGACCTATGATGATTTTTACTATAAAACATACTAAAAATTTCTATGCATATAGCAAAAATTGCTGTTTATATAGTAGAAATCCTAGCTTTGTAGATAGGAATTTTTAGTATTTTTTATAGTAAAACTTTTAATAAGTTGAGTATATCCCACTGTTCCTACGGAACATAGTAATTTTTGCTATAACATTTCTCTCCGTGTACATAGAATAATACGCAAGGTGACTGTAAAAACTTAATAAAACTCACAACCTCAGAAATAAATAAATAATCTTCTTTTAAAAAAGTGATGACCGGATGTTGTGAAGCCTCGAAAACGAGAACTTGATTGGTTCGTACGTATATTCCGGAATGACGCTGAAATTCAAAATTTCTAACCTCAAAAATGAGCGCGGAATAATCAGGAAAGAAAGGAGCTTGAGCACGCTCAATTTTGCTCGGATCTTAAAAAAGTAATGGTTTTTGTTTGGAAGCATTTAAGTAATTCATGTATGTCATAGGTCGAAAAATTTGGGACCGCATTTTCTTTTGACGCCAAAGCTCAATTCTTAAAGATTTGAGTTTTCCATTAAACAATTTAATGAAATAAGTATTGTATTAAACCTTTTTAACTGTAGTTTTTATTAACTAAATTTGCTGAAGAATTAAATATCGCTACGATATTATTTTAAGTAAAAATCAGAATGTATTATTTAGAAGAACTGGTTAGAAAAAAACGGGGAAAGAGAACATTGAGTTTGATAAAAACTAGTTTAATAAAAAGTTTCTAGTGCCAAAACTAGAAAATGCGATCTTAAATAAATAAATGAAAAAAAATTAATAAAAGACAGTAGATAAATGAATAAATATGAAGCATTTACACTGTTACCTTGGCTAAGTAGCCGAATGCTACTAAAACACAAAAACTGCATATTCATTTTTGTCTTTCTTAGTTCCTAAGTATTATTTTATATGCATACCAGACTAGTGAACAGGGTGATTTCCCCTCTGCTACATTACGATGTAATGTAATATTTGGTACACTTACTCTGTTTGAAATAAAATAAATATGTAAAAAAATTAAGAGAAATCTTGTCGGACATTGAAAATTTAAACATCATAATTACCCCGCGTAAAAACTGATATAGTAGTATCCATCACACGTGGGATAGTACGTCGGGTCAGAAGGTTGAAAAAGCCGCCGCGTCGGGATTTGCTCGTGAGCGCGGCACGCCAATCACAGACAAGTAGCGCGAGCGCGGCTAAAAAAGCGCGGATAGGCGCGAGACTGGCCGCGGATATGTAATGCAGCAACGACCGGGACAAACGAACCGCGGAAGCTCGGGGAAGCCGACAGCTGCCTTTTACCGCTGCTTTACGTGGACCGCTGGCCTCTGTAATTAGCGAGAAGCGCCTCCGACACGGCGGTACGCGAGGTGGGGAATCCTCGAGCGAAATTTCCACGTGCGTCTTGCGAGATATTTTGAATGTGTACTCACGTGTGTCAGAATTTTTTTCCAGTGGACGCACGAAACCTACGCGATATATCTTTGCTGTTATAACTACTCCTGAAATTTCTACCTTTAACAATTTCTTTGTACACAGTTTTTAAAATAGTTGTGTTGTACTTGCACGCACAAAAATGTTTTAAAATTAAATACGACGACGAGCAAATTTTAGCACGAATTTAAACAAATGAATCTAATTGCTAGCGGTAGAGCGACGGACTTATGATTCGATGCTCCGAGTTTGATTCTAAGTCTCTCCCGATTGATACACTCATAAAAATAGATGCTTAGTTTTATAGTAGATAAGTATACTTAAACATTAACTCCTTAATTTTAAAATGAATTTATTAAACTGAACATTATGTCTGCATCAGTATAATTCTCAATTACTTTACTGATTTTTATCATAAATGTTTTGATCGTTAGTATAGTTTTCTACTTTATTACACGGAGAGAAAAATCCAGTAAAAAATACTATACTATTTTACAACTCAGGGACAGACTCGATAAATAAAAAATTTTATTAAAAAGTATAGCAAGATTTACTGTAAGTCTAGCACATTTTACTATACTTTTTAGTAAAATTTATTTGTCCTGTGTTACAAAATAGTATAGTAATTTTTATTAGATTTTTCTCGCCGTGTAGAGACTGTTCCATTTATTCAATTCTTTTTATTTTTTATGATATTAAATGGAAACTAATAGTTAATGAATCAATTTAGAATTTATCATACAGTCAGTTATTCGAAGACGACAATCTACTTATTCGAAGAAGAAATCGATTATACCTTTTTAGCAATTAATCGTAAATGTTGGTCTGCTTATTCACGGCATAAATTCGTTTGAATCTATAACAAGTAAATTTCCCAGTGCTATTTAGTGAATTTTTACCACACGGAGAGAAATATTGTAGTAAAAATTACTATGTTGTATAGGAACAGTGGGATATACTCAACTTATGAAAATTTTTACTAAAAAAATACTAAAAATTCCTATGTACACAGCAATTTCTACTATATAAATAGCAATTGGAATTTTTAGTATTTTTTATAGTAAACATTTTCATAAGTTCAGTATAACCCATTGTTCCTACGAAATATAGTAATTTTTACTATAATATTTATATGTCCACAGTCGCTAATTAGCAGCAAATGGGAGCATAAATAAAACGACGTTAAATATTGTTGAGCGATGATTCCAATTAAAGAAGCAGAGGTCAATAAGAGACTAATCAAATGAAGCCTCTTAATTGAAAGCCATCTGACAGTACCAAATGAAAAATAAACTCAGTTTACCAACGATAACCCTGGAAGACTCCAGGGCGAAGACGCAACTGATTTATACTCAGTCTAATAATCGGATAGCCAGCATCTATACAGACGCAAAGCGTGTGCATCGCATCGAGTGGCGCGGTCCGATGGACAGAGGGAAGGGGTGGGTGCGGCCGGCCGCGGAAACAATCGAAACACGAGCCCGATCGAGCGTACCGCAGCGGGAAGATTAATCGGCGCGGGCGGCGCGGCGACTCGTCGTCGGCAATCGTCGCGGAGCGACGGACGGACGCGTGGGTGCCGGCGGTCCCCCGGGTCCCAATTACAGCGACACCCGATCCCGGCATTACGAGGCGCCCCGCTCGATTCGAAGGGTGAGAGGTGCGCATAAATCTCAGCCGGGCGCCTGCAGTTTCGAGCTCTGCCCCGCCGCCCAGCCGAGAGCGTGTAAAACGAGACGCGACGCTGATTGCGCGAAAACGAACGAGCTGTACTGCTCTCTCTCTCTCTGTCTATCCATTTCCGCAGTAGTAGCGATCGGCAAATGTCAGACCAGCTTTTATGGCGTCATTTTTGTATAGGGGCGGTTTGGAATATTCACCAGAATTATTTTTTTTTTGAGAACAATTTCTTTTCGTAGAAATACTTTTGTAGAATAATATTTTTTTTACTGCTGTAACTTGTGTTACCGATCGTTTTTTCGCAAGAATCACGTAAAACATGCTTTACGCAAATTAAAAACAAGCTCTTCTTAGTTAAAGAAGATGGTGTGCTTTTTAATTTCTTTTTCGACATATTTTTATCTCTAAATATTAAAATTAAGATTTTAAAAATAGTGTCTTTTTTATTTGTATGCACATTTCTTAAAACTATAAAATGTTTATAAATTAAAATAAGTAAAATTTCTTGTCGGTACCCGATATTTACAAAATTTCCTTAGCCACTCGCAGCGATGCTCCGTAAATCCCAGCAACAGCGTAGTGTAGTTAAAAAAAAGTAGTAAAAAAGAGAACCTGGGTAAAAAAGCCAAGCCCGGCTATAAAGTTAGCGTCCGTCGCAACGTAAATTTAAAAAGGAAAAGCTGAAAAAATCGGCGATCCGGCAACGTGTGCTCCAAGGGTGGCTTCGGTGCGGCAGGCGCGAAAAAAGAGCCGCAGAGCTCCGTCCCTTCCGCAGCGCGCAATTGGCTAGCAAAGGCATTGGAAAATCGAGCCAACGTAAGAAGAAAACGAGCGGCGCGAGAGGCAAAGGGACATTCTTCAAAGAAAAGCTCGCGTGTATGTGACTCGCACGAAGAAGTCGCCGGACCAGCGGCGCTCAAGCTCGCTTTGACGTAAAACTCACCTCTCGTTTACACTCGCTCGCCGCTGGATTTTGAAATTCTTTAGCATCTCTCGTGTTTACGTCTGTACGCTACTTTTCACACTCGCTGGGTATTATTTTCTTCTTCTTCTTCTTTTTTTTTTACTTTTTTTTTATCAAAAATAGTCTTGGACGATGGTCCAGTTTCTTTGGTGGTTGTTTACCTTTGTTTATGCTTTTTTTTCCTTTTTTAAAATGTTTTTCGATGCTCAAGGACTATCGGACGGTTTATTTATTTTTAATTTACATGTTGCTGGTCAAACGATCTCTAAAATTAGACTTTTGAATATTGAGGTACACGCGAATGACGTAAATGAGGATTAAAATATCGAGCTCATGCTGCACGTTTTCCTAACTGGCTTGTAATCACCTATTTTAGAAGCACGGAAAAATCTATAATTTTTCTTCTAGCTATCCAGGGTTAATATTTTTACTATTTTTATTTATTATTTATTTTCATACTGATTAAATAAGTTACTTCCGATCCCTGTCGCAAAATTTAGGAGTTATTACCGAGAATATGTTCAACTTTACTTTAATTTAATATATTCTGGACAATAGCTCCTAAATTTTCTGTCAGGGATTGGAATTATTTTATAAAATTTCTTTTTACATAATACCTATGTCATGTAGTTTCAGATGTTATAAAATAGTTGTTTGTTTAGTTTTCAACGTCTTTCTTGTAATTCAAATTGGAATCTTCCGTCTTCTTTCTCGGGACGCAAAATCGGCCCTTGCGCGCCACTTCTTTTCGCCGCCAAAGCCTCGGGGCATTCCTCAATTTCCAATGAGTCGGAATAGGACGTTGAAACGGTAAAGTGCCACAAAGAGTGGAGGCTAGGCTTTGCCGTTCGCGCGGGCCTCTTTCGTTTTCAGAAAGTTTCGCTGCGCGCCTCTATGGTGGCGCCGAGCCCTCTTCCTTTTTCCGCGCCAAAGCCAAAGCTTTCTAATGTTTGTCCGGCCACTCGCTTTGTTCGCTTACTCTCGCTCCTCTCTTTTTGTCTCATTCGCCTCGTATTTTCTCAACGACCCCCGTCACCCTTGTGCAGCACCGAACGCTTCGAGTGTGAAACTCCGTAAAAAAAACGGAGGGTGTGAACGGAGGACTAAGCGCACTGAGAACTCAGTGGACGCGCATTTCCATGCATCTCGATTTGCGACGAGTGTCTTACGGAGAATCGCAAAAGCAATAAGCGGTAAGGGAAGAAAGGTTGTTTTTAAAAAAAGATTTAAATACAAGGCGTACTCATCGCGGCGTAAGAAAAATAATCAGCGCATCAGCGGGAACAAATATAGCGAGTATAAAAACCGCTGAAGAAGGAAGAAAAAGCCTGACGAGGTTGCGCGGGATATATTTGCGCGACATCGATAATGTGCGTTGCTGCATATACGACACGTGCTCAGAGAGATAGGCGATGCGTGCCACCAGTATCGCTCGGTCCATGAGGCTAATTCATTCTCCGTGCTTTACACCACCTGGTGTATTTTTTCGCTGCTCTCTATATGCACGTAATGTACCTTTTGCTACGCAGGTAAGAGCTTATTTTTCACACTGGAGGTGTATACGACAAAGCGTACCGCGTATCTCCCTCTAAAAGACAAGATATATCTATAGTTGTTCTCATGTTAATGCCTCTTTTTCTTACTTTGCCTCGTTATCACTAGCACCTGCTTCGCGTTGATAAATATAAAATCCGCGCTGTACATCCTTCGTATAAATTCAGAATCCGTCGCATTTCTGATTTCTTCTTTAAGTTAAATAACGAATACGGATTTTTGCCCATACTTAAGAAAACCGCTGCCAATATATTGACAGTTAACTTCCTATAATTTTTAAAATCATTTTTTCTATATTGCATTGTTATTGAATCGACCATTGCAGAACACGAACACAACCGTTCTATAGATACAGTAATTTAAAAAAAATTCACAAAAATAAAAATCTAAATTTGCGCTATAATTAATGGGCTGTCAATTACACTACTATATTGTAAAGAACATAAAATCACCTAAAATTTGTATCAAATGTATTTCTGCATAGTATTGATAACAATGAATGTTTCGAAATATTTAATATTAGAATTCTATTATTTATCAATATATGATTTTTTGAAAAATTACAACAATGAAATCTCGATAATTAATAGAAAAAGCTTCCTCTATGAGAAAGCAAAATTTCTGACGGTAAATAATATGAAATTTTATGCCATTTCAAATACATTTAAAGAAAATTTATTATATTGATCCTACCTCAATGAAAAACATGAAAAACTGTTTATTTAAAATGCAGAAAACGCTCTAAAAATAAACAATAAAGATAACAAAAAAAAAAGAAAAACAACTGAAGAAAAAAGAAATTGAATGAATTTGTTTTGGTTAAAATCTTATAATATAAGATTCTTGGATACATATAACCACACATATACACTCACAAACAGACATCCATACAGACATTAAAAAAAAACATTATAAAATAATTCAGAAATACTCAAAAGGAACTCTTGAAATTTTCTTCTTACAAAACTTCCTCTAAGAGGAAGCAAAAGCTTACTTTGATACGCAATGTATGCTATTTCTTCTGCTCATATTATTTCGAAGCACTTGGTATCAGAAAATCGAGTTTGAAAATTCCCCGGAGCGCCTTGCAGCCAATGCGTTATTAGCATCAGCAGCGTCTTGCTATCATTTGAAAATCCTCCAGTTGCTGTTTTAAGCGCCGCGACGGCTGCTCTTGATAACTTCCACGGCTAATCTCGGCCTCCGTCGCGAGTTACACACTTCAGGAAGCAGACGGACAAAGTGCAGCTTGCGCGGTCGTTATACACTTACGCGGAGGGAGCTGTCGGGCGAATCGAAAAATCAACAGAGGCGCTCGCCGCACGTTCGCGCGAGCACATATATAAGGGACACCCCCGGTGATTTGGCGCATTCCAGTTTCCAGTGGCCAACGGGCGTTGGGTTGCCATTATATACGCCGCGCGAGGGAAAAGAGGAGGCGGCGGCCCGCCTTTTCTCCCTACGGCCCCCGGAGGAGTTGTCCGGCGACTCTGTGCGACGCAGTTGTCGCGGTCGCTTTGTAAGCTCGCTGGAGTGCCTGGCCGTTTAATTAAGTCTCACCTGCGGGCCGCGACCAGCAGCGGGCCGAAGCCCTTTCATCCGGACCGGACTCTGCGTCCGCGCTAATTTCTGCGCGCGAGGAGTCATTTGCAGAGTCTCTCTTTCGCTCACGTTTTTGTCGCGGATACTCCATTTCTGAGGGAGAGAAAGGAAGTGCTTTATAGTTCGGGTTTGCGAGGGAACTTCTGATACTCGGCGGGAGTCGTTCAATGCATAGAATCAACTGGATGTAAAAATAATGCAAATATGCAGTTATAGTCAGATATGATATTTTAGTAAATCGTACACTGATAGAAAAGATTCTTTAACCCAAAGTCTTCGCGGCTTTAAAAAATAATTTTGTCATGGTATTTGAAATAAAGAAGTATCATCTTTACTGACAAAAATCCTGTGGATGGCTTAATAGTTAATGCACCGTTTCTTTACATCTAATACCTACGCCTTTGGACTATATTAAATGCGCACGGCTTTATATTAAAGACACTGGCTTTGGATCAAAGGATCTTTTCTATCAGTGTATACAAGATAGACGGCGTTATCTGTCTACATAGGCTGGCACATCTTATATAAACTAAAACTTAAAAACTAAATAATAAACATTAAAACATTTTATAGACTAATTTGGTTTTACAACAGTTCATCACAAAATTTATATTTCATTTATAAAATATTCGTCCACAAATAATGCAGCTTTTCATTTCATTTTTAATAGTATTTAAGTTTATGTTTAAGCACTTCGTTTCATTGGGCAAACTATTAAATAACTTAATTGCTACAATATAACTTTTTTTTATCCGTTTATATTACGCATCGACAAACTTGCATAAAATATAAAAGCAAGTTCGGTAAAGTCTCATTGCCCATGTTCGTATCAACTACTGCCAAACTTGAACTTTTGGTAAACTTCATCCTAACTTAAATTTTTTACGCGGGTTATCACTTTTTTTGATTTTGGTATAATATAATGTTCTTATTTCTAGTCTTTGATGTACTTTTTAAATCCATTTTCATTAATGTTTTATATAATAGTGCGTTATGGTGTACTCTAAAGTAAACTATTGCGTAATGTTCAGAGGTGCATTTCTTGCAGGAAAACCATTTTTATTTATTATCTTTAGTATTTCGGCTTAAATTTAGTTCTAAATTAAAAAAAATACAGGTTAATAATCAACTTAAAATGCACCGCGATAAAGTTTACAAATAAAAAGCTGATGTTATAAAAAATAGAATCGATTAAAACGTGCTATAGTCTCTTCAGCATCGTTCTCACCCGAATGGTCGAAACAAAACAAAGAATAAAAAAAAAATAGAAAAAATCGTCGTCGCTGCGCAGTGGCTTCTCACGCGGTGCCAAGGAGCGAAGGAAGACTCTGCTCTCCCGTATCATCCCGTTAAGTTTATTTTTCCAAGCGCCACCCCACGTCGCCGCGGGCGGCTGGAGCTCGGGCGCGCGTATGAACTCGCTCGCGCATAACACCGAGCTTCCGTAATATAATTGTTAATGCGCTAATGCGCCCCCGGCGTCGTTTATGCATTGTGTGCGCGCCCTCTCTCTTTCCTTCTCTCTTTATTTTACATGCGGTGTAACTTCATCCGTGCTCTCCTTGCTCTTGGGCTCTCCTCTCGTGGTTCGGTTTATTGTTCCGTTGTTCCCCTATTGCCTGCTTCTTACATCTTAATGCCTTGTTTCTCCCTTTTTTTCGGACAAGTTCAATTTAATTATCGCGTGAAATTGGTAAGATGTGTGTATTCTTGAAGCGTTTAGTATAGATTAGGTTTGAGCATTTGCGGTTATACATCACGGTAAAAAATACTACAGTCAGGACAGTATGGTAGAGATTGCTAAATTGATTTAGCGAAAGAGCTTGTATATTTGATCAAAAAATTCGCAGCAATTATTACATTTTGTTTTTCAGACGCATTTATGTTAAATCTAGCAATCCGATAATTGCTGCATTAATACTATTGAAAATTTATTTATAGTAGCTACCGAGTTTACATATAATACAGATTAATGTAGGTCGAGATGACGCGCTAGTGTAATAAACAATGATACAATTTGGAGAAAAAATGATCTAATACGTTTATCCGTAATTTAAATAAAAAGCGTAGAATCTCGTCAATTAGGGAACCAAAGTTCAGTTTAATTATCGTATAGTATTAGTGTGGGTGTATTTTTGAAGCGTTTTATATATGGAGAAAAAAGTTCTTGAAAAAATTATTAGACTTTTTTGTCATGCAGAAATATGCTTGAAAAATTAAAAAGTTTAACTACTAGTTAAAAGTTTAACTAAGATATAATAAAATTTGCTGTAAACAAAATTTACTATCAGTCTAGTAAATTTTACTTTACAATCTAGTAAAATTTTTATTTGTCAAGTCTACCCCTATGTTATAAAACAGTATAGTAATTTGTACTAGAATTTTTCTCTCCGTGTAGATTATATAGATTGAACATTTGCATTTATATATTAACAGATTAATGGCGTGATTAGCGCAAGATTAATTGTACAACCTATAACGACGCGAGAGTGTAATAAACAATTCAAGTTGGAGAAAAAATTATCCAATAGGTTCGCTCGTAATTTAAATAAAAAGCACAGTAGCCCAGCATATATGCTTTCTTCTCACAATAAAAGCACGTATTTTTTAATAAAAACAGTTTAATCGCACGCGTCGGTAAAATATAATCGAAGGAAACAAAAATTCAATTTAATTATCGTGTGATATTAGTATATAAGCTGCGTGTATTTCAGAAGCGTTTAGTACAAAATTATGCAGATCAAGCATTTGCATTTTTACAATAACAGATTAATTAATATCATAAGATGAGTGATGATAATAAACAGTTTAATTTGGAGAAAAAGTGATCCAATAACAAGGTAATGATTTTCTATTTGAAGCATTAATGTAATTCATGAATATAATTGGTTGAAAAATTTAGGAAAGCATTTTCTTTTGACGCCAAAGCTCAATTCTTAAAGATTTGAGTTTTCCATTAAACAATTTAATGAAATAAGTATGGTATCGAACCTTTTTAACTTTAGTTTTTATTAACTAAATTTGTTGAAAAATTAAATATCGTTACGATATTATTTGAAGTAAAAAATCAGAATGTATTATTTAGAACTGATTAGAAAAAAGCAGCGTAAAGAGAACATTGAGCGCTGTATTTTACTATAGTTTAAATAAAAAGCCCAGCAGCTCATCATATCCCTGCTTTCGTCTCACAATAAAATCGCGTATTATTTACGGAAAGCAGTTTAATCTTACCCGCTGGTAAGATATAATCGAAGGGGGTAAAAAAGGCGTAGAAACGCAGGCTCAAAGGAACGCGTGCGCACACTCGTTGGGAGGTCTTTAGTAACGCGCGGAGAGACCACGACGCGACTCTCGGGGCGTCGATGTCCGGTTGCGGTAGCCGTCATCTACTTAATCACGCCTCGCTCGCTCCTCGGCTACCAACCGCGCACACGCGACTCGCCGCGAAAGAAGGGAGCTTGCGGTCGCGGTCGCGATAAAAGCGAACCCACGCGAGGTGCAATTACGACTCGATCGATGCTGGAATCACGAAAAAAAAAACGTTGAAATCGCTATCCACCGGACAGATGTTTTTCTTTGGTCTCGAATCTTCGGTTCGAGGTGGTATATACGCGCATTATACGCGAGGAATAAACTTACGAGCGCGTCGATTGTGTTTTCTTTTCCGACGCGAACGGCGCAATTATAAGGGTGAATCGCGCGTGCACGAGGTAACGGACGCGGAGGCGGATGTGCGCTCTTAATTTTTCTTCTTCTTTTTTTACGAACCATTGTTTATTTGAATTTAATGACGTTAATTTGAGAGAAATTTCATCATAATTAAGAGCTGCTTTCAATAATTAATTGACGTAATGAGCGACGCCGAGTGGAAGAGAGCGACTGGCGAGGTAGAATCTAGTCTATCGTAGAGGATGATTTATTCATTGGCTTGACAGACGATTAATTTTAACGACATTAAAAATATCTTGCGTCGGGTTAACATAGTAAATACTAGCTTTGCTTAATTTATTTAACGTAAACTAAATTTTCATATTCAACCGACTGGTAAAAGAAAAACCAAAGCTTTTATTCTGAATAAGGTTTATAGCAATGTTTAATACAATGCGCAATTTTTTGTAAAATGTTTAATTCAGTTTTATTGCATTTTTCACTGCTCCGAGCGGGGTACCATTAAACGAGTCTCCCCTCGTATCCGCAAGCTGCAAAAATAGAAAAAAATTTCTCCGCGTATAAAGACCTACACGTGGCAATCAATCGCGGACCAGTGACAGCGTGAGGTTAAAATAAAAAAAGAAAAAGCAGAGCCGAGCGAAAGAGACACTTGGCTCGAAGGGACAGGGAGTGGACGTTGCAGCTTTCGCAGAGGCGAACCATACTAATAGACGCTCCTTCCCCGGGGCTTCTGAGGCGCACCAACTGCAAGAGCCACTGGGCAAATTGCCCGCTTACCTGCCGGCAGTCACTGCTTCTGCGCATGCATAATATTACATTTTCCTCCCCCCCCCCTCTAGGAAGAATATGTATTCCACGCGAAGCAACGGACAACTCGGTTATTCGTTATGCTACCAGTAGTACTTTTTACCATACGGCGAAGTGAGTTTCTCCTTGTAATGAATCCTTTCCCTTTAGAGAGATTGACGTTAGTTATCATCAGTAATGAACGTTTTGTTTGTTTTTATATCAGAATTCACTGTCGTTCTTTTCTTAGTGCGTATATAATAGAATACTTGTTTATTATAAAATACGGTATTTACAAATTATAAATAATAAATTATAAAAACAGTGAAAATCGTAGTAAATCACAGTGTGGTATATTCACAGTCCCTTAAAATAGCAGTATAGATTTAGTTTTACTGATATTACAGTCATAACTTCAATAAATATTACTGTAAAGTAAGTCAGAAACAATTAACCTAATATCACAATAAAGTTTAAAATTACTGGATGTAATAAGCTGGTTAAAACATAATATATTCTCATCAAATTAGAAAGAATACAAAAAATCCCATAGAAAAACTCACAGTTGAACTTATAAACTCCATTCACTCCTGTAAATAAAATCTTCTTATTCTCTGTACAGTCTCTGGATTTTCGTGCACTAGAGTCAAAATAATACTCAAAAAAAAAAATAGTAATTTCTACTTTTTACACAGTAGATCAGTGAAATTGGAAGTTAATGTAACTTTCTGAATTTGCAGTACAGTCTGCCAAATTAAAATTTTCTGTAAAGATCTGTTTTAAGAACTTTTAATTTTACTGATTTTGCATAGCATCGTTACTTTATGCTCCTCCAACAAATATTACTGTTGCGAAACAGTAAGAACTACTTTCTTTTCGGTGTAATCACACGTTTGCACGTGCTGCGAAATAATAGATAATTTCTGCTTATTATTACTATATGAAAATCGACAGCATCAGTCTGAACGAGCCTGCGAAAATTGACAGCAGGCTCGCGAGCAACGCGAGATGACAGCCCCACCCGCGGAAACCGGCAGAGCGCAAGAGGACGAGGACGTAGGAAAACGCCGGCGACGCTTTGTATGTGCGCGAACGAGCAGTGTACCGCCCCCGCGTGCGTCCCCCCGTGCAAAACACGCGCGCTCGCGCCTTTCAAAGAGTCGGCATGTTTAGCGTGCCGGGCGGCTTGCGCGCCTAATCGTATTTCACGGCAATAATGCACCCCTCCCCCTGCGTCCCCGTAATAAACAAAGAGCGCGAGCGGTGCACGTAAGAAATGCGGCATACCTCCGCCATAGGTACACACGTCGAGCTGCACTTCCTAAAAGCGTCGCGCGCGGGATTCTAAAGGGGGTGAGAGCAATGGGGTGAAGCGTAGGGGTGGGGGTTCGAATTTTCGCGTGGGTGTGCGCTCGTTCGGGCGTCCGGAATTTAGATGAAATTGCGCGAATTACTTGGACGCCGTTTCGCGTGCGCGTGTGTTTATCGAGGCGGGCCGTTACCGGCAACAATAGACCTTCGGCGGTTTTGATTCTGCGCCGCTCTCTTTGGCGCGAGCTCGGCTGTCTTTTCCAGGCGCCCTGCCCCGCGCGTATCTACACGCGAGCGCAAGCGCGCCACCGGCAGCGGCTGAATTTACGGGCCGATAATGCGACGCAGACACGGCGACAAGGTGCCTGCCACTTTCGACCTCTGCATACGCTAGCCTTTTTTTCAGCCGTTTTCAAAGCTGTAGGTGAAATCCAGTTACACGTTTAATTATTAATTATTAAATTTAAAAAAAAAACAGTGATTTATTTAGAATCGACGTTGAAGAATTTATTATGAAATGTGTAGTTTTTTTTTGCAATTTACAATTATACATATTTGCGTCAGCAGTTTTTTTTTCCTGAATTTTAATAAAAATATTTTGCAATTATTTCCCGTACTTCAGTTATTTCTTTGTACGCTAGATATTTTGATTCAAAATTATTGAATTATTAGCTGCAATAAATCAAACCTTCTGGGGTTTTCCTTTTTCCTGCCCAAATTTAGCTAAAGCTGCAAGACACATGCGTTTAATGATTTTACCGCTAGCGTCGCCGCCGCCGAACCTTTTTTCGCCGTCGTCAAACCTTTTATTTATTGCCCAGAAGGTTTGGTCGCAAAACTGCACGGACTGCTTAGTTAGTCGAGTAGAGATACTCCTAGGAGCAGGACGGATTTCACTAAAGCATACTTTGTAATTTCCTATGTGTATTTTTTCTAAAATAAACTTCATTTCTATCACTTATTGTGACTCTGTTGGAACCATTGAATTATTTAACCCTAGATAATTTCAATAAAAATTATTGTGAACATTTTAACGTACCCTTAAGAATAAAATTTACAACAATCATAAATAAAACTTACTACTAAATACAAAAAATGCAAATACAGTTACTGCTTGAAAAAAAAGAAGCGTAAAGTCTCTAAACCCTCGACACTTACATCGTAAATAAAGTGTATCGTTTTAAATCGTCGTCCAGCAGCGTGGGACGGTGTACGGTTCGCGCGAAGCGAAGAATTTTGCGCTCGTTGCGTCTGAAATTACAACGCGAGCTTTTTTCGCCCGCGCGATTATCCGCACCTTCTGGATTTAATTATCGGTGCTTACGCCAAACTCTCCCCCCTCGAAAATTTAATTATCTCCGGGAACGCGACGAAAAAAAGGCAAGGTGTCGAGTTAAAGAGTCGCTGCGCGTCCGACGTAACAGGCGAATTTACAGTACACCATATACACATCCTCGCGTACAGTTGAATAAATAAAGTCAACGACTGACCAGTAACCCGTTATTAAAGCAAGACCGCGGAGTTCGTCATCTGCCACTGTCGTCCCGACGTCGACGATAGCGCGGGGTTCCCCCTTTTTTCCTTCTCTAGCGGCCTTCCTCTAATTAGAGTTATATTGCGAAGGGCTTTTTTCCCTTTGCGATTGTTAACTCGCCATTACGTAGTAGCAGTTCGATAATTGCGAGTGATTAGCTCTGCTGAATACCTTTGGCGAAAAAAGACAGTCTCGATTTACACTGACAATTTATTTTTTTTTTGTTCCATTAAATTAATTGTGAAAAGCAATTGATAATCATTATCATTTCAAGTATCCTCTCATAAAAAATAGTGGCCTTTATCGTGAAGCTTTTAATACGCGATTCTGATTAGTTGCCAAAATGATTGTCAAAATACGACCGCGTGATTGGTTGCCTGATTGTTATATTGTATAGGGTGCGCGAACGCGATTTTTCAGTTTTGGATATACAACATTTTAAAATTATATTATGAATATGACGATCATTGATATTATCTCTTTCAAAAAAAAAGGACTGAATATTAAAAAAATTAATTTAACCGTATATAAAGAGCACGCGAAACGCACTAGATTTTGCTATAGAAAAATAAAAGCAGGGAGTTCATTTTGTTCACCAACTGTAATAAAAAATACGATGATCCGAAGCGACGCGTATCACCGCGTTCCTAATCCATTCCAACAAACAACGCCGGTGCGTATACAAGATTCGCGTGGATCCGGGGCGCGCAAATCCAATCGTCGGAGCTGCGGGGGCCGCAACAGCAATCGAAAGAGGGAACAGTGACTCGACCGTCATCGAGGACGCAAATTCGCGCGGACAGGCGCGGGGCTCGCCATTAAGCGACGAATTTATAGACCGACGATGACTGCGGTCTATCCACAGCGGGCGCTCTAACGGCCGCTCGCAATTTGGCGTCGCGCATGTGCCTTTAATGGGGGAGCCGCTTGCCAGGCCGAGAGAGAGAGAGAGAGAGAGGCGCTAACGATTATGTTTCGGTTGTAATCATCGCGACCGATTGCGCCCGATCGCCGGCGCTAATAAAGCCCGATGGCGAGCGAACCCGCCCAATGACGATGATGGCGCGCCCGGGTGCACTCGTCCTAATCGCGCTTGATCCCACGATGACGGCGCGGTCAGCGCGACTCCTCGGTACCCCGTGAATTTGCAAAGGATTTGCAAACTCCACTCTGATGGGTACCGTTATACTTCTTTCTCCTCCAACTAATTCCTATTGGCTTGCTTTTTTAACATATTTCATTGAAGATTCTTAATGCTATTAATTACTTTATTTTTAATAGAAAAAACGTTATTATACACAAAGAAAAATAACAGAGTAAAGTTTACAATAAATTTTGTTTTGTACATATAGTGTATTTTGTATGTATAGTGACTACGATACGTAGGAATAGTGAAACTTTTTACTATAAAATATATACTAATAATTGCTATGTATATACACAAAATAAACATAGAAATAAAATTATATCGAACTTATTGGTACGTTTTATAGTAAAAATCGTCATAGGTCGAGCATATCCCACTGTTTTTATAGGGAACATAATAATTTTTACTATATCGGATGAAATTTTTATAGATAATGTTGCTGTAAGCAAATTTTACTACAAAATAAGTTGTAATTTCTTTTCGAAATTTATATAGAAATTTTCTAGTCCTGTAAAGTGTGTCCCTATCGTACAAAATTTATTGTAAATTTGACCGTATTATTCTTTCAGTTTATACTATGAATTTTGTAAATAAAAAACATTAACATTTTATATATATTCATTCATTTATTCAAAATACTGACCTTAACACTCTTTTAGAGGAAATACAAGACAATAAAACCGGTATTGGCACGTTATTTAACGCATTTTAAGTAGAAGTGAACATGAAAAACGTTATTATATGACATTTATTTTTGATGTTTCATTCGTACATTAAAATTACAGATTTGATATTTAACAGCGCGTAAATCTTGACAAACTGATCGTACGACTAGCGAGTGTTCCCCAAATGATTCATGATCCGAGCGCGCGCACGCGCGCATAAATATTTATCCGTTTTAAAAGGCGAAAAGGGTACGCACGCGTACACCGACAAATCAAATCAACGTAAAACTGTTATTGTTCTGAATGCGCAGTAATACCGTCCAGGCGGCGGCGCATTGGTTGCCGTAAAAGCCCTGGTAATGGCGTGACTTCGATATTGCTGAATTAAAATGACAGTACTTAAAATCGGCGGTATAAACGCGCGAGTTAAAAGTCGACACGTTCCGCGGGCGTTAAAGCGCGTTACGACATCGCATTCGTCGCGCAAATCACGCGGCTCGCCAACACCTCTCGCCGGGCATAAAACCGGCGCCCAGTAAATCTCGCGCGGCTCTCCCGCAGCGACATTAAAAATGCACGGGCCCGTCGATCCGTCTCTTTTCTCGCGCGGAGCCCGTATCAAAGCGGCCGGAGCCGCGAGTATACATTTGGCCGGCTAGTGCTCGCGTAATTAACGCGAACGGCTGGAAAAGGAGCGACGATTGGAGCGAGCGCGACGGCGCGCGCTTAACGAAGCGTCGTAAAACAGCCGCCGGGAGAGTAGCCGTCGCGGCGGCGCTTCCCCGTAACGCGCCAGCTAAAAGGGCATAACGATAACTGTGCAGCTGTTAATGGACTCATTGCCCGGTTAACCGGACGCTGGATAATGCGAACCTGCCGCACTGACACGTCCGCTTCGCAGCAGCCACGGGGAAGGGTTGCTTTTCAATGCGCCGTTAAGTAGGCTTGCATTTTTCATTTTGTTTATTCATCGAAAAGGAGATAAACTACTTCGGAACATTCCTCTTAGAGATAAACTAGTTAGCTGTACCAAGAACCGTGCAAAAACAGAAAACTTAAAAATAATTGCATAAAGTGTAAAATATTATTTTTCTCCATGTGCATTGATATTAAAGTACGTCGTTTCATGAATAATTCATTCATAGTAGAAGCATTAGCTTTGTGAGAAATTATGAAATTTATCTCGGAAACATCAAGTTAAAAAATAATTCTCAAGTAATGTAGCACAGCGATTGAAAGTTCTCATACGAGTGTAGCTCATAAAAACGTGTCGTGCATCTTGGGTAAAGATTACGATTAAAGGGATTCTTCCATAAAATAATCTTATGAATTACCTTTCGCTGAAAAATAAAGATTACAGTTCATTATCGAATTAACGTTTGAAATGTAAAAAAATTAAAATCAAGTACCATTATAGCTAAAATCCTTGCGGTAGGTAACGCAACTTCAAATTAAACCTCAGAACAGCTGTTTACCATACAAAGTACATTCCTCGCAATAACATACAATTACCTTGTTCACCGAATACAACGTTTACAAGTCTTCCCCTCTGAAAGAAAACCTTTTAATAAACATAAATTCAGCGAAACAGCCGCATCGAGCATCTCGAATCGCGGCTAATTCCAGTTACAGTTTTAATTTCGCCGAACTCGCCTAGGCCCAAGATTCAATTAACGCTCTAAGACGATAATTACAACGCGCGAAGGAGCACTCGCCGAATCCTCGGCATACCTAAGACTCGTCGTTCGTCGGTATCCGGAAGATCCGCGAAATCCCGGAAGGCCCTGCCCCGCCGCGCGGCGAACATAACAAGAGACTCTCGGGGGCTAAGACGTTTCGCGGTTTCTCGCGAGGCGGCCGTAAGGAGGCCCTCTCCCCGTCGTAATTACGGGAACCGCAAGCGCCAAACACGCGCTCGCCGACGGGGCTTTTCCAAAGTGCCCGAGATTTCTCGGCCTCCCCCCCCGCCCCTCGGGGGGATTGCGAGGCAAGCAAGGCCGGGAATACTTATCCTGCCTGCGCATAGTCGCGACCCGGGCTCCCTTTACGTTTTCCTCGACGCGAGCTTTATGACGTAATCACACCCAATCCCTCAGTCTGTGTGCACGTGGGTGGATGGGTGTTGAACAGCAGGGCTGACGGCATCGCGCCGATGAATTTTGAATGCTGCGGGATTGGTATTGTGTAGAGGGGGATTGGGGGTAGCCTTGTCCTGGCTTCGCATCAAATTTTCAATTATCATTAATCCAGGAGCGAGAACTCGCGAGCCCACGTCGAGTTTGTACGAGTTTCCGGCTGCCGTCTTGGCCGAATCTCCACGCAACTATATTAGTAATGATTATTACGTGCGAGTGTCTTATACATTTCTTGAACTAGTGCAGATTTCACGTAATCTCCACGTCACATCTGTTTATTTATACTTAAATTCGTCGTTTTTAAAATCAAGGAAAAAATCTTAAGTAGTAATTACCCTAATTGGTCAGACGCGACTACGTGTAACTTATTTCGTGTCGGAAGAATAATTCCAATAGAATCATCATTAATTTCTTTTACATTAAAATATCATAGCAGATTCTAATGTGTCCTTAAAAATTTTAGATTTGAGATTAAAAGTACCTACTTCCGATATAAATTTAACGAATGATGAAATATTCACTCGACCCATTAAATTGTGTCTGTACGATCTTTATTAAATAGAAAACTATACATTGAATTATTTCGAAAACGATTTAAATTATCGATCGATATACAGCGTATACTCAAAGAGAAGTACACGCGCACACGAGTGCAGATTCGGGCGTAACGCAGTGCTCGTGACAAAATCGCTGGAGGCATAAATTGCGGTGCACTACCTGCGCGTAACACTCGTTCAGCGTTACACGAGGTAGTGCATTATCGCGCATAAGCTCGCATTTAAATAATGCAATTACGCGTCTGGTAACGATTACCCGGGCGGAGGAGTCTTCGACCGCGTCACTTTCGGCAATCGGCCGTGTCAGTCGGCCGTAATGGCGGCTATTAACGCCCGTAACGGTTCGACTCGGCACCTGAGCCACGAAATATCGCCGCGACTTCTCCCGCGGCAATTACACTTCCGAAGTCTCCCGCGAGCGTCCTGTACCCCCGGAACCCAGCCTACGGCGCATTACGTATTGATTCGCCAAATTTCACCTAAATCCCCTTCCCGCCCGAAGTCCTAAGCTTCTCGGTTTACAGCGCAATAATAATCATTCGCGATGACGATAAAGTTGATGACGGTTCTCACTATATACCTTTTCAAGATGCGTACACTAAAAGCGTATTGCATTATTGAAACAAAATGTAGCTACATTTTGTAACGATTTTAAGACTTTGAGGGGGTTAGAACCTATAATTTGTGTTTTAAAACACCTGAAAAATAAAAAGTATAATGAAAATGGATTGTGTTAATGGTATTACATAAATATAACAATACTCACAAAGTGAGCCAAGGAGGAAGTCTCTAAGGTCATTTTATGCTGCTCTATGCTGTTATTAAAAAGAAGCCTTTATTGAATCATGTATTTTAATGGGGCAGGACTTAAATTGTTGATATTTTATGTAATTCTGGTTTCAAGAGTTGTAGGTTTTGAAATTATTTGATTAAGTAGTTGAAAATTTTCAAAAACTAAATAAATTTAAAGAGTTTCATGAAAATTAAAGAAAATTAAGTAGTTTTTGAACTCTTTCAACTGCTAAAATCATACTACATTTATAATATTATTAACACAATTTATTTTACATTTCACCTTTTATTTTTCAGGTGATTTAAAACACAAATTATAGGTTCTAACTCCACGTATGAAAATGATTTTAACTTTATTTATGGAAAAAAAGCTCAATTTACTTTACCAGCAGAATTAGCAGATTTCGGATAAATTTAATAGCATTGTAAATTAAATTTATTAACAATTTTATTGAAAATAAAAATTCGATACGACTCTAAGAAATTTGCGTGCAGTTTACGCGTGTTCTCGGGTACACAGATGCGACGTTTGCGGAGGAAGGGTCCACGACCCCTCGCCGGTCTCCTTCTTACATCGGGCCGTTTCGGAAACCTTTTGCGGGGCAGATTAGTAGGGTGCGGATGCTGCTACTGTCCTACCGCATTCAATTTGCTGCTCGCGGATTCGCGTGGTGGCGAGCTCCAGCGGAACCGAAACTGCGGTGGCGGTCCATTGTTGCTGCGGCCAAGACTTCGCCTAATTGCGGGAATAATTGATTCTCTTGTGGGGTTCGTCTCTCTGCGCGTCCCCGTATTTGAATATCTCATATGTACGTAGTGCTGACACTGGGCAACTTTAAGGTTTGCTCGTAAGTCGCTGTGGAAGGGAATAGATTATAGATAGATACATAAAAACCGCAGTAACTTCTACTTTTACGCAGTAGATTTAACTGTGAAATATTGCAACTTAATTTATCTTTCCGAATTTTCAGTAAAATCTGCTTTACAGAACTGTCAAAGCTAATTTTTTTGTATAATTTTATTATGTTTATTTTATTTTTATCAAAAAGTAATTTTGTTTTATTTTTATTTAGAAAGAATAATATCGGCCATAAGAAGAAGAATATGCTTTTTCAAGGAGATTCTATACTTTTTTCAAAGTAGACTCTACATTTTAAGAAAAGGGAATTTCTTCTTTTCTTTAAAGTAATTTAAACGTGTTTACTTCTTCCTAATCTAGCAAATTTTACTATTGCGAAATAGTAAGAACTACTTCTTTTTCTTTCGGTGTAGATATATAACTTTCTTCGTCCATAGAAAAAAAAATTAATACAAAAATAAAAATTTAAATTAAATTTTACAATGTGTATTGCCAACATTGATACGAGTTTCTTATACCATAAAATGTAATTAAAATACAAATAATAAATAGATATAATGCCACAAGAGGCATTCTCGTGAATTCATAAAATTACATACATGTAGTCAGGGTTTGTGACTGGCATCTTCATAATATTATCACAGTCCAGTTTATGTTAAAAAACATGAGAAGTAGGGGAAGGGTATCACGTAGATGCCGAAATAAACGTTAGGCATTCGAATATTGAATTCTTTGAATTAATTCGATAGTTGTAAAATGATTGATCAAGACATTATTTACGTTCAAATTAATTAGTATATCACTGTGAAGGTAGGTGATATGGTAAAGGGACTTGTTATAAATAAAATGCCAAGTGTATATAAAGTTTATTAAATTTAATCATGAATATAATAAATGAATAATAATTCATTTCTCATTTACTTGCCATGAAAAATATCAATCCCTACTCACAAAACCTTGCAACCAAAAGCAAGTAATGCAGAAAATGCCAGACGCACCGAGACGAAAGAACCGAGGCGCAAGATATCAATAAAAAATCCATCAAAAGTGAACAAAAAAAAGGGTAAAAATAGAAACGAGATATCGGAAATTGGAGCTGCGGAGGGGGAAGGGGGGAGTCATCGAGGGAGAGAGAAAGTGCATTTGCGCGGCGTTGCGTTGCGTCCACGCGTCGACGAAATGCAACGGGCAACGCAATGCGGCACCGGCATCAGCTCGAGATAATTAGGTCTGAGTGCACCGCCCCACTCTCTCAGCGGCGGCGGCGCCGCAGTCGGTAACTCAGTTATCAGTGGACACCCCGCGCGCACAATGGCTATCACAACGGCATCAAACATAACGCATCAATTAACTTGAACAATAACCGAGCACCGCCGCCCGAGGGAGAGGCGCAAATGCTTTTCGAAGAGGGGTGGGTGGTGCATACAGGGGGTGGCGTCCGAGAATTCAACGCGCGATCTAAACAACCCGTGGCGCGGCGGCTCTCTCGCCTCGTGATGCGCATTATGCATCTGTCCGGGACGCACGAGGAAAAATCCACCGGACTTCGTCGGAACTCAAAGGGTTACTCTCTTCTCTTCGTGGAGTACAACGCGCGCGGTGGGTTATAAAAAGATAATGGAAAGGTGTTGGTGTTTTTAAGTTTTTATATGAATATTTCTCAAACTTTTTCATACTGAAATTATAAAAAAATATATTTCATTTAAAACGTAATTAGAGAATTTAACGAGACAAGAAGAAAAACAATAGGTCATTTGTATATAATAATCGATTCTAATACAATTTTTTCTTGTAAGACAGATAATGGACAATATAAGACAGAAACTGTCGAAGCGCAATAAAAAATTCTTTAATGTCAGGTCGTAGCTCTTCCTCTTAATTAGACTGCACAACAAAAGCAATTACCGTAGAAAATTTCCCCCCTCGGATAATTAAAGTTTCGCAGTGTCTCAGAAACACCCAGAGTATCAAGCATGAATAACGTAACTGTCGCAACGAATGCCTCGCGGTTTCGCGCGAACTTTAAATATTCAGCCTCTCGCCCGCGTGATTTACATCCGCGGCGCGAAAGGCGGCCTCCCGGAGACTCGCAAATCGAATTATTCACTCGCTCGATCGATAGGCGCCCGACGGCAGAAAGAAAGAAAGAAAGAAAGAAAAAAAAAATAACCGCGGACGTCGCCTCTCGCGGCATAAAATCGCCGGTCGAAAGAGAAAAGGCCTGGGCACGGAACCCTGAGGGAAAAGAAAGGGAGCCCGAAGAGGTCGGGGTAGCCGCGCGATTAGCCAGGCCTTTCCAATTAAGGAGCGAATTGCGTCTTTGGGTCTTTGCGCCCGGCGCGTCGTAAATCCGGCTTCTTTACGCATCGGCCGAACGGAAGCTCGCCACGATAAATTCCGGAATTCAATTCGCGCGGAGGGGCACCGCCGCCGAGGCGAATAAACTTGCGAGAAGGATCTGCTCTTTCTTTGCCTCTCGCTCTTTCTGCTCCTCAAAGGAGAGGGGGAGAATAGTTTTTGGCGCCGACGTCGCTGATCGACACGCGCTGCTCTTTATCTCCTCCGCTTTCTTCGGCCGCCGACGCCACCGCCGAGGTGTGCTGCAGCAGCCGCGTAAAATCGGCGCTTGATTTAGGGCGCGCGCGCGGCTCGTCGCTCGTACCTGCCGGCTTTTTGAGTTTTGGCAAGCCACCGGGGAATTTTTTACGATTTTTCTTACGAAATTATTGTTTATTATAAGGTCCGAGCAGCGGGACGCTTTATCGACGCGCGAAAGAGTGGGAGGGGCTCTTTCCATTATCCTTTTGTTTCGTCTCCCGAGGTTTTGTATAAATATGAAATATATTGCGCTCTGAGGCTACCGGATAGTTAACTTCTGTCGAAATTCTTATTAACTTTTTTCAGCGTAAATCTCCGGACTTGTGCGTTTACTGTGTGTTTAAGGTTCTTAAAAGTCTCTTAAAGCCGCTAATCTGTAAGTACAATAGGAAATAAAACTTTAATGAAATTCTAAATTATGAACTCGGAGATTTTTAAACGGAATGAGGGAATTTTGTAAGATTTAATTGCAAGTCTTTCATTTATACTTCCCGAAGCCGATAAAGTTTTTAGAGTACCTATTTTAAACAGTCAAAAATATACAATCTTTTTTTTTTTTAATAAACACTCCTCGAAGCTCCGAAATCGAGCGTTCGCGCGACAGCGGCAAAAACTTTCCCGTTTATAAAACGGTACACCCTGGTAATCTCGGTGCGTGCGCGCGTCCAGCACAAAGGAATGCTCGGGCTCGCGCGAAAAAAGTCGCGCAACAAAAGAAGCCTCGGCGCGCGCGAACTCGCGACGCGGCCGCCGCAAAGGGAAAGGGGCGGAAAAGGAAAAAAGGGACAAGGAGGAAGAAGAAGCGGCCAAAGAACGCCGGGCTCTCTCTCCTTCCGCGTCATTGCGCGTCCGATACTTCTCGGGCGATAAAAGCCACTGCGCTCCTCCCCCCACCCTCCTCTCTGCACACATATCGCGGAAAATTACATTTTGTCGGTTGTAAAGGGGGCGAGCCTCGTAAAAATCGCGCACGGGCAAAAGAGAGGACGTGACGAGGAGGGCCGGCTCGAGACGTCGCGTTTTCACATTTATACGCGGGCGTGTGTGCGATGAAATTGCAGCGGCGAGCGGAGCACCCATCCGCCGGCCATCAACATTGCTCCACGCTTGATAGACCCTTTGTAAAACGTCATCTCACGGCGCTTTTATGCCCTCCCGTCGCGCCCCCCTTTCGCCGCTATAGACGCGACGCGTCCCAACTACTGTGCGCCTGACGGTGCCAACCTCTGTGTAAGCGTACACATACACACACGGGCATTGCTGGCTAAATAAAAAAAGTTACAGCTTGATACATACGCGCGTAGTTTACGTCACATTCCCCTCAATTTCAGACTTGATACTGATTCATATTTATCCTCTACTTTTTTAATTGCACATTCGATGTATTTGACAAGTTACCAACACTGACGACTATCGCCAGGGCACAAGGGAGGCAACGATTTTCAAGCGGAATCGCAGTTTACGAGGTCGCGGTCTCGCTTTTTGTTTTAGCCGATGCGTAATCGGTGGATAGGTATAATCCGCTCATTCAACTTTTTCGCGGTTTCGCTCGGATCGCATGCCCTGGTGCTTTGCAAATTGCAGGCAATTTTTTAGGTCTTTAAGCACTACATGCATTCTTCACAAAAATAAATACGCAGCGTTATTATACGAGCTTTGTACCTTAAGTAGTCGTACAAACATAAAAAAATATGTAAGACTAGTGTTCTTGACAAAGTAAATTAACATATAGAATTTGTTATACCTTCCACTGATCGTAAGAGATCCGTGCATAAGATAAGTTCCAATCTCAAGAAATAAATTAAAAATCAGTTAAAATTAAATCAATTAAAATGATACATTAAGTTATTTATATTTATGTACAGCTAAATGTATTACAAATATAATACAAATTATTTAAATATGTTCTTTGATATAAATATTTTAATTGATTTTCTTGTACTTTGATTTGACTTTGAGTATGAAAGTACTTTTTATGGAAAGTACACGGATGTGAAAAGTTCTAGTAAAAATTACTATGCTGTTATGCAACGCAGGGACAGACTCAACAAATAAAAAATTTTATCTAAAAGTATAATAAAATTTATCATGAGTTCAGCAAAATTTACTACACTTTCTAGTGAAATTTTTTTATTTGTCGAGTCAGTCCCTACGTTACAAAACAATATAATAATATTTACTAAAACGTTTCTCTCCGTGTAGAGACAATTTACTGTAAAAATCCGAATTTATATCTGACTTGCTAATATATAAAAATCCTTATTTATATATGACCTGCTGCATCTTTTACAAAAATTTATTTAAAAATCTTTAAAAAATCAGGTGCACTTCTAATTATCTAAGCAAAAAAACATTTAAGAGGAAAATAAAATTTTGACCTGTCGATCTCACAGAGAACCACCGTTATAAATTTACCGCATCTTTTTATTAATTTATTCTTGTATATTTTAACAAATAAATGAATAAAAATCGGTGAGGACAGACTGGTATCTAAGTTTCAGCAAAAGTATCGATAATCGCCGGATTAATCGGCGAAACCCAATAGCGGGTACAATCTACGTCCCATAATGGTCGAGTTTTCGTGGCAGCCTGCCTCACTTCGTTGTGAGTGTGGCCGCAGGGCCCGAGGCACCGGACAGCCGACGCCTCCGCGCGTCTGTCTGCTCCGCTCCCGACCTCATCTGCGGTTCGAATAGCCGCTCCACCAGCGCGGGGTGGCCTCTCTCCGCTCACCCCTTTCCAAGTCCTGTAATTAAACTCTCCTCGGCGTATCCCGCAGCGTCTTACTGTAAAACGCATTTCGACGGATCGACCCCGAAACTGGACAAACCTTCATTCTAACGCAGGGTGTTATTACAAAGTACTCGTTCGCTTGGATTCTAACTCGATTAATAATTAAGGTAGTACTGTTGGTAATCGAATTACCGTTCAGATATTGATAAAATTAAAAGTATTGGTCGATATTAAGCCACAGAACGCTCAGTTAAATTTTTGTCGGCCTACGGTATATTATACAGAAAAAAGTAATTATTAGTTTCATTTCGATGCGGTTAACAGGTAGCATTATTGGAAGCCAAGTTCTTTTACGAATCCTGCAGTAGTTATAACATTCAGATTTCAATAAAATTGAATAGCGTGATAACTGAAAATTTAAGCAACATTTTGCAATTTAGAACATTTCAATTGGAATCTTTATTTAATCTTTATCGAAAAATATTTTTTCTCGATTAAACAATGACGGTCAAGTAGATGTGGCAATACTTCAAAGTAGATTAGAATTATTAGTTATCACGTCTCTTAGAATAATAATCATTGAGCAACGTTTCGGTCAAGATGACAGTATGTAATTATTATACATTCACTTTTTGAATTTCTATTATTTTAAAAAGTCTTTGATTTTTTTTGTGAAAGTCTTTTAAATATATTGAATATACATTTAAAGTTTCACGCACTGATGACAACATGGAATTATGTTATGAATTTGTTTTGCGATATTGCACTGAAAAAAAAGTTTTTAATTTTAAGGAAACGATTATTTACTTGAATAATTCATATTAAATATATCTTTGAATCAAGTAATGATTTCATTAAACCTAAATGAATTTATTTATTTCTAAATAAATTTAGAAGTTACAAGAAAATAAATTTTTTAAATAAATGATTGCTTAAAATTAACAAATTTTTCTCTCAGTGTGCCAAATGTAAATACTACCGGAATCAAATAAGACAAATTTCTCATATAACTACCTGCCTATATGCATCGACAGCACTACCTTTTGACAACAACAATTGATTTTAGTTTGTAAATATTTAAAAAATCAATTTCATTTTCTTTTCGACAATTTGACTAAATTATTAACCAATTCTTGAATTAAAGCTCAATAATAAATAGCGTAAATATTTTAGCCAAAACGTGTTTTTTTCAAGGAGTCAATAAAAACTAACTGGAAGGTGTCGTTTAACTCGAAGAGAATAGCGGTGCTCGTGCCCAGTCCATTAATTTGTGAGCTCGCCAGCGTGAATTTTCACTCGGCCAACTCGAGAGGGTATATACAGGCGGAGTCCGGCGCGCTTCACCTCAGAACCTCCGCTGGACGCGGGGTGTTGATGGTTCTCTTCTTCCCTCTCCGAATTGCAATCTCGGCCGGTTCACAGAGCCGCGCCCGGTAGGTTGGTCAGTCTCAAGTTGGAGGCCGCGGATCGAGTTTCGAGAACCTTCGTCTGGAAAGAGGAACCCCGCCGACGCCCGGAACAGCCGAGGGTGGGTGGAGTGCGCCTCAGCTCGGAAGAAGATCACCCTAGATACTGACGTTATCGGATTTCCGTATCAAACGTCTCCGTTAATTCGCGGAAATTAGAGAGGCGATTATTCCATCAATATTTCATTTCCATTCATTTTTTTAAATATTTTAATAGATTGTAAAAAATAAAGCCTATCAGTTGGACACAACCATTTAATTATTTATCGAAAATTTTATTACCAAAAGTTGAAAGTATAAAAAAAATTCAATCAAGAAACAAAAATGAATGAATCCTCCTTGAAGTTTCTGCCTACGAGCTTCTCAAAGGATTGTATCAAACGACGTGTAAATAATTTTTCGCTGAGGCGGTGGAATCGAAGCCTCGCCCTGGCGAAAACGTGTCCCGGTGTCGAAAGTGCGGAATTAAAGGGGTAACCGTCTCGGCGCGTACCCTCCGGTAATTGTCGGCAAATATTAATAACAGCCTCCTGAAAAGCAAGAGCAAATACACGGCAAGGCTGCGAAGTTCGCGGGAAAGGAAGGGCGTGATTGAAATTTCGCGACTCGCTTTGACACAATTACTCGGCAAAATTTCCCGGATGAATCGAAGACGAATTGCTGGAGGGGGCCGAGATGACAAAGGCGACGAGCACGAAAGAATTCGGCGCGAGTTACGCGATAGAAGCCTGACAAGCGGACGGGAGAGAAGCCCCGGACTCTCGGAGCACCGGACTTATTCATCGTCGACTTTTTCCCAGGATTCGCGAATTATTTGCGGCGAGTGCGAATCTTGCCGCTCTTTCGCAGTGCGCAGCCGCCAGTTCGCATTTTGTCGACGCCGATGGTCGATAGATAGATAATTTCTTACCTTCAAGGTTTTCAATTTCAATTTTTATACACATAAAAAATTCCCATATATAATGTTTGTTGAACTTAAAAAACTCTTTAAATTCGATTTTTGCCTGATCTTCTATAAATCAGTTGAAATCCAAGAAACACATATTCTTCGATTAAGTTTTTATTAAAATTAGAACAATTTTAAATAAAGCCGACTCTAAATTTATTGTACATTTGTGATAATGATCGGGTGATTGTGACAATTTACACTAATTGATTTGCACTGGTCGGCGCGGGTTTTATCGAGCACTCAGTCGTCAGTTTCGAATTAAATTAAAAGCCACCTTAGCACGTGAGTGGCTGACTTCTTAATATTCACACAAGAAAATATCGCGTATCTCAAGCGCAAACACAGCCTTTAATTAAATGGGGCCTTAGCTTTCTCCCACATTGATAAGTATAGCTTTGACAACAGCTTAATGAATGGTAAGAGAAAACGGAGTATACACGCGTGCTCTATTAATTTCTTTATGTCTTTCTTGATCGCGCATTGGGTGTCTACTTAGCAAAATGAAGAAATACATCATCCGGCCGCTGAATTGGTAGGCGGTCAACAGTCATATTTCAATATTTGCTCGATATCTACGATGGGGCTCTCTCTCCTTATTCAGAGACGTACATACTGGGGAATGTATTAGGGTTCACATATAGACAGAAAAAAATGTCACATGATCATTATTTTATCCTTCCCCATCCCACAGGGGCTCTTTCTTCGTAGAAACAATTAACAAAAGATGTTTCTAGGTCTTTTTCCTTTAACAAACGCTAGTAATTTACTTTAAAATATTAGGCACTCGATCAATGTGAAATATTTTTCAATCGTAACTAACGCTCTATCAAATCCTCTCTTAAAAAAGTGATGGTCTTTATAATTTCGAAGCTTCTAATGCGTGATTCTAATTGGTCGTCAAGATGATCGACAACATACGAGCGCGTAATTGGTTGCCTGATTTTTAGTTTAGGTACGATGCGCGAACGCGAATTTTTCAATTATATTATACGATGATGGCGATTATTGGTATTATCTCTTTAAAAACACGGTGCCAAAATTAAAAAAAAAATCTAACTTAAAAAAAAGCAAAATGTATAATAAGTATATACACGGAGAGAAACGTTATAGTAAAAATGACTATGTTCCGTAGGAACAGTGGGATATAGTCAACTTATGAAAATTTTTACTATAAAAAATACTAAAAATTCCTATGTACATAGCAATTTCTACTATATAAATAGCAATTTTTGCTATGAATGTAGGAATTTTTAGTATGTTTTATAGTAAAAATCATCATAGGTCGAGTATGTCCCATTGTTCCTACGGAATATAGTAATTTTTACCATAACATTTCTCTCCGTGTACATAAAACAAGATAATAATAATAAAAAAATGTAAGGAAGAATTCTAACGGTATCCTAGGCAATATGATGAGCGTGATGCGTAGTCATCATTAAGCGCGACGCCCCAAGCGTGGCGCGAGTCGCAATGTCGTCGGTCCACGCGCAGCTCAACCGTCCGATTGTCTCGTCACTCTAGACGTTACATGCGTCCGTACAGCGCGTCTCCCATTAGCGGACATTACAATCGATAATGCCGCTTCGTCGCCTACGCGATCCTCCTACTCCCCCCGGCGCCACCTTCCCCACCTTATCGCGTCTCATGGCCGGGAATAGCGACGAGTTTGTCATCGTATATAAGACGCGCGCCGGCAATAACAGCGATGAGCTCCGAGAGCCATTACTGCCATTTATGTCGCTCGGAACTCGCGCCCACGTCTTATCCTTTTTTACCGAGGGCATTCGATTTTCTATTTTATCTTGTTTGCTATTTCTTTCACGCTTGCTCCTACTATAAACTCGATTGCGTGGACAAATTAAAATTTTTAGTTTGCTCTTTAATTTATCATTTTGGGGGGATTTTTAACAATCAAATAATCGTAATACACCGAGAGAAACAACTTGATAAAAATTCCTATTGTGATCAGGAAAGCAGTGATAGTCCTGACAAGCGAGAAATTTTAGTATAAGAAATAAAAATTATTATTTGTTTTAATAAATAATAAATAATAATAATATAGAAAAATAATAATAATTGTTATTTCCTATACTAAAATTTCTAAGACTGTAACTGCTTTCCGAATCACAATAGCAATTTTTATTAAGTTTTTTCTTTCGGTCATATACACAGTCAAAATCCGTCGAAAAATAAATACAAAATGAGTATTTATAATTCGATAAATTTGTGTAAATTCTGCTCAAGTCTTGTGTAAAATAAAATTGTACACATTTTGTATTCCATTGAACATAATATAAAAAAATTGTAAATTAGTAGTTATTTAGTTAACATTCGTGTGTACATAAAAAAAATTACTAATCATGTGTACTTTCTACATTTGACTTGTGTCATTTATAACACACAATTTGTGTAATTTTTTTACACGTTATCTGTGTTTTTTTTCTTTACACAAACCTCTTACTGAAAATACACAATTTTTAATCGTGTTGAAACGTAAAATAAAAAGAAATGCTGGTTGTCACTCGTTTTCTGCAATCCCATAATGACAGCTATCATCGCGAATCATTCGTAGAAATTAGCCCTCGTCCGTTTGCAACACGAGACTTTAGGTTTGCATTGGTAACGGGGCCATGGTCCCAGGCCCCAACCCTCCAATTAACTCTGCGCCGTTGACATCGTAGTCATACGCGCGACATCCTCTGTCACCCTCCTCCTGCCCCCCCCCCCTCCTTCACTTTCGCGAGCGTCGATTTCGGACGGACGGAGGACCCGAAACGCGATACTCGGAGATGGCCAGCTCGATCGGGGAGGTCGCCCGTCTTCCACCTGCCATTTGCGTCCTCAGACTGCCTTTACCTATATACGCTCCAAGGTTCCTTTTCCAGCCCTTTTACCTCTTCCTACTTTAGTTTAATTCTTTTTTATTGTATCGGCAACTTTGCGCACTTCCTCTCGAGCTTTGATTTTTATTTGCTTGTTTCGTCCTTTCGAATGATGAGTGGAAATTTTTTGAAAAATGTTGTGGTTGTATATTACGATCAGTCACGAAATATTACATTTTTTTATAAAAATATTTCAATTTACCTTTCATTTGAAATTAAATTATTTGATGATCTTAATGATAACGTCGATTAAAAATATCCAATTTCAAACAGAAAGTAAAAGGGATGCGCGAAGATATTTATAGTCGTCGAAATAAGACAGTATAGATTATATTATATATATAGTCACATATTATATTATATATAACAAATTATATATTCACCTAATCTTGATTCTCCACTCGGCCGTTATCTTCGGTACATTTGAAAAATTCATTCGGCATGTTGCCGCGTAAGATTCTCTGCGGCCTTTTTTTACCTCTCGGTGTTGCGAGCGCGCAGGAGAAAACACGAGGCGACAGTTGTACACAGAAAAGATTCGGCGGCTTTTCGCTTCGCTAGAGAGAGGAGATGCCAGCGCGAGATCTGACGCGACGAGTCGCTCAATTAGAATGAGAGAAAACATTTTTTTATCTCTCTTTCCCGCCTTGTTTTTTGCCTCCTCGTCCACGTCTCGCTCGGCGATTTCGATGTTTGATAACTCGCTTGTTATAAATACGAGGCCGGACCTTTTATTTCGGTCCTCGATTCCAGAACGACGGAGTTGGCTGTCACAATTTTTGTACACCAATGATGATGGATTTTTATTTTTCGATCGAACCCTCACGGCAATGTCTACGTCGGCCTTAATCAAATTACCATTCCGGTTACTAATAATTATAATTTATCGCCTTGTGCGGATTGCTTTATAAGATAACAGTTATTTTTAATTTTTTACTTATAGTATGTGTACAATTTGAGACTGAGGCTCGAAACAGGAATTTACATTTAAACATTATTCAAGGTGTTCTAAAAACCATGTTCTTAAAGACTATACTTAAATGATTTATTTATTTTATTTATTTAAAACCAGTACAGTTACAATTTCCACCTTTGAGTCTATATGTTATAGATCAAAGTTTTTTTTTATTTATGTAGGCCAAAGTAGCAACTCCTATAGAGGTATACATAAATACTTGTACATAGCGTTAACATATGATCTTAAAACTAACTTAAAACGAAATATCCAAGATTTAACATTATATAAATTTTTATGTAGATATGTAACAATAAATAAAATTTCTTAAAACTATGTTATTATATTTTTTTTGTTTATGTAGAAGTTTTTATTTATTATTTTAATCTACTTTTCGAGCTTGGAATTTACCACTATTAATTGGGAATTAAATATAATAATTTTTTCTTATCACAAAACTCAGTCCAGTGTGGAGGGTAGCACTGTGACGGTCCCCATACTAGATGCGTAAACGTGAGTTCAATCTCGGGGCGTCATAAGGCACAGCGCAAACCACGCATGCACCGCGATCCATTACGTTGTATAAACAGAGGAGGGGGTCGAACGGAAGAAACGAGTGAAGTCGAAAAAGAAAAAAAAAGAAGCGATTCGCTAATTCACCCTCGGCGAGCGTCACGAGTGGCCCATTGTTCGGCCATTCAGCGGAATCGTCGAGTGTGTGCCAGCGCCCGGCGGCCCGCCGCAAATAGAATGCGAATGAGGCGAAAAACGCGTTCGCGTCTCTCGGTACGTTCTGCGGGACGCTTTCATAATCCGCGCGCAGTTCTTTGATGAATCTTTTACGAACGATTGAAATTTTCATTGTGTTCGCTTTGAGGTGACCACTGCACTTCTAAGCTTTCACGAATTATTTCCCTGTAGTCGTTTCAATGTATTTCTCCACTGGTTTATTGCATTGTTAATTGTTTAAGAGTTGTGCAATATCGAGATTACGCTGATTTAGCAAAAAAAAAGGAAGAAATTGCTGCTGCTACAGTAAAACGCACAGTAATTTCGCGAATCTTTTGCAATTGCTGAATGACTAAGCCTCTTAAATTTCCGAGGATTTATTGCGAAATAAGAAAGCATTTGTATTTACTACCGTATGATAGAAACGAGTTTCGCCTTCAATTGCAAGCCAAGCAAATAGAACGGCAATCATGCTTACTTCGCAAGGACCGATTAGAAAATTCCAAAAACATAAAGTCTCCATCGACGTATTATTATTATAATTACCGCTTGGTTTTACAGTCAGAAAACTTTTTGAGTGACTTAAAATAATTTCTTTCTTACTTTCACAAAAACGTCGTCAGCTTAATTGTTAGTTCGAACACTCACGTGTCATTTTTGTTTTTCCATAAATATAATCATATGTACGATTCGAAAGTGAATAATGAAAGGATAGTGATTTTTATCACATTCTCGCATTAAATACATTTAAAAAAATCAATGCAATTTGCATACGCCTTATTCAGGAATTTTAAAAGATTACTTTGATTTGATCAAGCTCATGAAGAACCCTAATTAATTTTGAAAGGATCATTTATTTAACGATCGATATACAAAACGTTTGTAAATACAATCAACTTCCCCTTCTTAACCATCGAAAGCAATTTACTTTCTTTCGTTCAAAAACTCGGGTATAACATCTAAGAAAAAAGGAGTTGCGGCCGTTAAATATTGCAGAAGCTGCGTATTGTAGTTCTCTGCTCGCTTCTACCGTTATCCACGGTTAGAAAGAGCCGAAGAATGACGTTCTTTGCATACTCAGATTAAAAGCCAAACAGCGCCAGTGGAAGTCTCTTTGGCCTGCGCGTAAGGAGGGGCGGAGGCGGGAGTGGAAAGATCCGCGCTCGCGTTTTGAAAGGAAATTTATGGGAATTAATATTGGATCCCTGGGGAGGACGGCGACGGGGAAACCGACTCGCGGAATGCGACTTTTCGGCATATATGAAGGGAACTTTAAGAATTTAATTCCTATCCGCGCTCTACGAGTTTGCAGCCGGAGACGATGGCTTTCTTTCGTTACCCGGCTGAGCGGGAGCCTTCCTTTTCTTTTTCACCGAGGTCCTCTATTATACCTTTTAAGATATTCATTTCCCAATCTGGGATGTTTCTGATTTTGAATTTAAGAAAAAAATTCAAGAAATGCTACATTTAAATCAGTATAAAAATTATCAAAATATTTTTAAAGCAAACAATTTTATAGCAACCGATCGAGAGTATTTTAATTGTATTAAGTTCGTGTAAAAATATTGAATATTTTGCATGGATTCAATCAGTAGAAGCATCAAAAAGTAATGCATCGGTTTCCAGTTGAAAATTTACTTTTTGAACTATAACTGCATATTCAGCATGAACCTTTCAACCGCATGACCATTCATTCATCTGTTCGCACAATCTGCCTTCCCATTCACTCGTGTCCACTTTATCTTTTTATATTCCATAAGTGATTTTCCGGCGTCCGCCGATTAAAATCACAACAAGACTCCCAAGTTTCGTAATCGCCCCCGACCGAAGCACCGATCGATCATCCGGCGGCTATTTCAGCGCCGGTGTGTAAAAGCCGAGGAAGCAGGAGAGAAGGAGGGGGAGAAAAAAAGAGGCAATTCGAACGTGCGATTCCGCAGCGACGGGAGAAGACGAATAGGACGCGCGTCGTGCCGAGGTGTCCAAGCCGACGACGTAAAAACGCTCGCGCACGACAAAAAAATCACCATTAAACGGCCGTATGTCTCCCCCGGGGGGAGAGGGGGGAGAAGGCGAGCACGGCACGCTGCGAGGGTTGGAGCGAGACGCGACATTTTGGCCATAAGCGCGCAAACGCGATAAGCTAAAACACTCGCAGAGTCTGCAGCCGTCCCCCGCCCCCTTTTTCCCCACTTTCCACGTGTCCTTTTTTTGTATTTACCCGAGAAAATATGGGGGAAAATGAAATATCATCGGCGAACGTTACATTTATTCTGTCTTGCTCGCTTTGTCTTTATCCCTCTCGTTCGCTTGTTGGTGCGACGTGTATACGTTGAATGTGGCAGTTGTCGTTTAGCACTGGTGAAAACATAGGGACGCCATGGTCTTGTAATCGACGTGGGGTCAGTGTCGTCTTTTATTATCCTCCATGCTTTTTCGGAAGTACTTCGTAATAGAAAACTCAGATTGGCAATTAGATAGCTATGGGTTCCGTTTATTTTAATAGATATTATGGCGCCTTTCCTCTAAGAAATAAATCTTTATTGATCTATGATACGTTTGATTGAGTATATTTATAATATTAAATAAACAGTGAAAATTTAAAAAAAAAATAGCATTCATCAAAACAAATTGTGCTAGTGGATCGCTGATATAATTCATTAATTAAAAGCGATAAAAACCGTTTCCACATAAATATGTGATGGATATTCGGTTCTATTAGAATAGAACAAGAAGCTGGATAAAAAAAGAAAAGGGAGGTATTACCGAATTAATAAACCGCAATATATCATAGCAATATCGGCATTAATAACGGCAAGATAAGAAGAATAAAAGTAAACAGTGAGAAAGACACGCACGCGCGAGGGTGTAATATAGAGAAGCGAGAGTACAGAAAGAATACTTCGGGAGCACGTCGATGGGCTACATAATCCCGATATCTGTCGGTTTTCGGGCAATAAAACACGCGCCTCGCGCGGGGTGAGATTCGCCAAAAATGGCTGCTGCCGCATGCTGATAAAGAAAAATGTCCCGAGATACGGAATCCCCCGCGAGCTCTTTCTTTCGTTTTCATCGCCCTCTTTTTTTTTTTTTTGCCAAATTTTTTCTTTCTCCCACGCACCTTTCTTTTTTCTACGACTACCGCGTCGCTCCCTCTCGCTCTCCACCGCAGGAGCGCTTATCTTCCTGCCACCGTAATAAAATAACGAACCCGCCGCGGTGAACGTCACTTACCAAGAAAACGTTTCTTTTACGAAAAAGCTTTCGTAGAATCTTCGTCGAGCAAGTGATTCTCTGCCCTTCCCTATAAGAACACCGAGAGCATTAATATCGATTTCGTTTTTCTCTAAAACGTTTCTTTAGTGAGTTATCCTACTATCACGGTGTTTTTTGAACGCCCGACATATAGATTTCGAAATTAAACTTACTGCAGCTTTATATCTGATTTGAGATTTTTAGGGTTAAATAGCTAATTAGCTAATCGCATTTAATTTTTTTCTTAAGCAAATCGTTGTACTTGAGAAGTACAAAACATTTCATCGGCGATTTTTAATTCGCTTGAAAAATCTAGTGCGTTTCGTACACTTTTTACATTCTTGTTTGCGGTTACATTTATTTTTTTAATTTTGGGCGCCATTTTTTTAAAAAGAGAATATCAATAATCGCCATAATCATAATACAATTTTAATGCTTTGTATATGCAAAATTGAAAAATTCGCGAAAAATCAGGCAACCAATCACTTGTTTATATCTTGACAACCAATCAGAATCACGCATTAAAAGCTGCAACAAAGACTATCACTTTCTTAAGAAAGGATTAAAGCAATCAGCGCATTTCTGGAAACCTTAAATTTGACGAAAAATGTTTAAGTTTCATTAGGTTTTTACAAGGTGACATATCGAGTATCAGAAAAACAGCATATTTAGTCAAAGCTCCTGAAACAAAATACTTTCGAGTACGCTGCACCGGGGCGCAACGAGAAAGAAAAAAAGAACAAGACCAGCAGGCAAGGGAGGAGTTACTCGGAGGCGCAAAGTAATTTTTCCCATTATACTCGAGCGCACCATTTCGCATCCCGCTCGAATAATTCGACGCGCGTATCACGCGTCGCTTGCCCTGGAAAAGGTGAAAAGGACCAGTAGTAGATGCGTATGTAACGAAATATACGACGTCGGAGGCACTAAGGTGGGCAGCAGCAGTAGTAGTACCCCCCGCCCCCAGGAGGCCGCGAGCGCTGGAAGGAGGTAACCAGATCGGCCCTCTCGAATGACCCGCGTGTACGCGCAACTCTGGTCCCGGAGTAAATATTTTCATATTACTTTACGCGCGTAATTCAAGCGCCGCAAATCTGCTGAGAGGCGCGCCCGGCCGTTTAGCGCCGCGACCCCTCCGTCGCCACATCCGCCGGACCACACGCGCGCTCCGACTTCATCCAATAACGAATGCATCGCCTTTTTCCAGCCGATTAAGCCGAGACCCCCTTCCTCTCCCTCGTCCTGCTTGTACCCGGCCGGTGAGGCTGTGTGTGTCGCTCCGATGCCCGAGGCGAGCCTTTCCGCCGCGGAAATATCTGGCTCGGCGAGTGCGCGCGCCATAGCGTCTTTCTCTGTCTCCTGCTCCGGTTTTTCACGAGTCGCCGACTCGGCCGATGAACGCCGAGTTGTGTATCCTTTGTGTCCGCTGCGACGCGGTGGGCTCGCCTATATGAAGTCGTAACGCCGATGGCCACCCTCGCTGCACTTGCCCCCTGTGTACGCTCCCGCGTCCGAATCAATATGCTTCGACTCGCTGATTCCACGAAAGTTTATATTCCTCTCTCTTCTTCTCGTCGCCAAGAACCGAAGCTTTGAAGCGGCCACCGTGGCGAGATATTTAAAGTGCCTCTATATCGATTTTATGGAGAGTTTTAGCGGCGCTTTTTTGCGGATTAGAAAAGCACTCAAACTCAGTCGTACGCGGCAAAAAATTAATGTAACGAACACAACGTTGGGTAAAAAAATGGGATCGGCGTAGGCGGGGGAGGGGACGAAAAAAAAAGAGAGAAATCGAAGCGAGGATAATCTCGAATGGAGAGACCGTTTGCGCCGCGAGAAAGCGGAGGGTTGCAGATAACTCGCGCGGCTGACCCTCCCGAGATGTTTCCACTGGCAAAGTGGATTTCGATTTTCATTTCCATACCGTTTTCACTTTGGCCGACCGCGGGGACGGGGGAGCGGCCCTAAAAAATTGTCGCCGCGAGAAATTGATATTTCGTGCTGTGGAGAGGAGCACATTTTTTCCATTTTCTCAAATCTGTTTTCTCCATCCGACGACGAACAGGGGAGGACAAACAATGAAAATCGTATTTTTCTTTTTTTACGCCTCTAAAGAATTTTTTATTTTTCATCTTATTTCGCATAAATTTGAATAGCGTTACAAACTACGCGAAGGAAACCTCCAGATCTGGTGAATTAGGATAATTGCAGCCAATGGGGTTCAATAAAAAATCAATTCCCATGCATGAAAGGCAGAGAGCGATCGATCCGCGCAAATCGCAGACGCAGCGGACCAAGGGAGTCGGATAAACATCGAAAAAACGCCCACTCGCTGAAACACGACGCTCCGAAAAGCATGCACACGAGAGCACGACGGGCAAATAAAGAAAGGCGAGGTAACAAAACGAAAGCTCGCTCACACGGATAGCTGATGAAACCACATATTCTGGGAGAGAGAAAAGGAGGGAGCTGCAGAGTCTCGGGGTAGAGGCAAATCCTCCAAATACTTTAATCCCTTAATCGGCTGAAAATAAAGGGATTAAAAAAGAAAAAGACGATATTCGCCAAAACGCTCTCGAGCGCTAACTCGTGCGAGCCCTTGGGCCCTCCTCCCTCTCGTTCTCTTTCCATGTGGCCATGCCAGGGCCGACGAGAGAGAGAGAGAGAAAGAGAGAGCGCCCCGAGGAATTAGCATTCGCACAGGATATACGCTCTAACTACTATCGACGTTCCTCCAACTATAATCATCGGAGTGGATGCGAGAGGCGCGCAAGAGGGAGAGGGAGCGAGTTAAGTGTAATATTATTCAGCAGTCGGCTTTGTATGGATATATACGTATCGCGCCGTACTGCGCACAGATGCTGTCCGTCCGTGCGAGCCAAGTGTGTGGGTACCTTTATTCCTTCCGACGAATATAACGTTTCGGATAATGTATACGCGCGCCTAGTTTTGATAGTTTCAAACGCTGCCGGACGCATGCGAAGTGGCTCGACCCGTTCGCTTAATTTCAAAATACAACGCTGAGATATTACGTGCGCTGTAAATATAAGGGTCGTCAAATTGTTATTCATCGTACCCCCGAGAAAATGCCGCGTTCAAAATGTAATACCGGTCGATGCCATTGCCTCAGAAATTCACATCGACAAATGCGCTGAAAATCGAATTACTCTGGTGATCTAGAAGAAAAAAAAATTACTCGATTAAAAGAAAAGCTCCAGGTATTTCTGAGACAGTATAATTTACCGGATTTTTCACTTTACACGTGACAACTATAAACGTGCAGCTATTATGAAAGTTGCAAATGGTTACCTGACTGCGCTAAGTTATTTATAAAAAGTCTGTAGCTTTTTGCACTCTCCCACTCGAAAACAATTATCCACCACTTCAGCATGCAGAAGACGCATAGGATGTTGGTATCGCAAGTGCCTATTTTCAAGAATGCTGACGTTTCGCATGACACTCACAATTGAGAGCCCGTGTAATTACACGCAGCGGATGATAGACGTGCGGAACTTTCCGCGGTTTGGGATCCGCGACCCCCTCCAGTCATTATCTCGTTCATCTGCGGATGCTGTAGTGGGTGGCCAACAACAAGTCGGCGCCCGTAACGTCTGCAAGGGCGGAGGTGGGGAGGGTGTTCGAGAGGGCGCAAACGGCCAGATTAGGGCTCCGTAGCCAAGCTACTACGACGATAGTTTCACCCGCAGACTATGAATCGTAATGACGCGCTTACGACGACGGGGGAAGGGGAGGGGGCAGATACGAGCCTCCTCGAGTTACCCGCCAGAGACTCAAGACAAGCACTCTCGCATGCTAACTGTGAGAGCTTGCGCGCACTTTCCGGAATACAGGATGTACGGTTTCGCACGAAACGGAGATGGCTCCTGCGTTGCGGGTTCGTCGTTTACTGGGAATTCGAGCGGTATTCTGCACTGCTGGTGTTTCGGATTTCAAGGAGACGATGATTGAACAGTTTTTTTTTCTTATTTACCGCTGTGGATTTGCGAATGATGTCTATAATCGCACTGAAAATAATTACGCATAATAATTTTATGTGGAGCTGCTGAAGAGACGCTTTGTTCAGAATTTAAAGGATCCGTTGCCTGAAAGGTTTTCGAGCGTTATCTCTTATGCATGCTGTCTTTTCAAAGTTACCCCTCAAGGTTGGAAATTTTCTGCAGCGAGCAACAATTCATTATTGTTTGAAACTATGCCGGGAGCCAATTTTGTTCAGAATCTGGAAGATTTAAATGTTGAGAAAAAAGACTGCCGCTGTCTTGAGCTTTCTTAACGTGTATCTCTGTGCACATTTTTTATGCAAATAGGATTTGCAAAGTTGCCACTCAAGGCTGGAAATTTAATGCAGCGAGGAACGATTCATGAATGAACATTGTGTTAGCTACTGGCAAGTGGGTATATAGATCAGGGATAGATTTTGCGAAAAGTGATGTACATGTACTTTGGCCCATTAAGTCATTTCCATAAAGCTTTACAAAGCAGCGCGCACTCAACAATCACCTTATTTCCTGCCCGAAGAGTCCACTCGGATAAAAATCGATCTCCGCGGCACTAAATTCTCCGAGCTATACTTACTGCCGCCCATTAAAAACATAATCATAACACTTGAAGCGTAATAAAATAAAACTTTCTTCTATTTAATACATCTCTCTCTTTCACTAAAGAGCGCCAAGGCAGTAACGAGAGCCGCGTAAAAAAAGGCGCTCGCTTATAGCGAGGGACCGTAAAACCAAACGCTAATTACTCTCATTGGCCTTAATGTTTTTGTTTTCCCCCAAAAATATGCGAGGATCTCTCTAGCGCGCGGGCCGCGCACTAAAACCGCCATACTTACTAGAGAGGAGGGTTTAAATTATATATCCCATCGGACCCCCAGACCGAGACCGCTCCTTTCAAAACATATATGCGTGGAGGTGCAAATATTATACTCAGCAGCGAATGCAAATTGCGCTCGAAAGTCGTGCGCTCTCGAGCGGAATGGCGTATCAGAATTGTGCCGAGTGCGCGAGCGTCTTGGCGGGAAGAGAGGTGTAGCCACACGCTGGACGGATACTGAACTTTACATGTATGGAGCGGCCAAAGAAAACGACAACAAGCCGAAGGCGCGCGCATCGGGTCCGCGGGGGTAAATAGGGAGATGTTATTAATTTCCGACGGGCATGGAGAGAGAGATGAACCCGGTCATCCTTAGCAACGAGCCCGGAGGCGTTGGAGTAGCTGCAGGTGCGGCGAATGGTCAATATAACCTCAAAATGTAAATCATATTGCCTGACGCCCTCCCCTTGGCTCAGCACCACTAGCTTTTGAGCTCGATCTCTCTCTCTCTCTCTCTCTCTCTGGTACTCGCTTTTGAGTTTCTATTAAACGAGAGCTTGCGAACTACGAGATTCCTCTTGAAATCCAACTTTGATTCTAGCACCCAATCTCATCCACTACCGTCGTAGCTTGGTAAAACTGGACCATCAAATTAGACGCCTGATACTGGTACAAACATATTTTGATCATTAGAATATTGATTCCTTTAACTGATTAAGCATTTAATTGAAGATTAAAAATCAACTTTCTGAAAAAGTACATTTTTTCTTCAATTGATTCTCCATCTGCTTTATTTATCTATATTCGTTTTCTATGATGAATCAATCAGTTAAAAAGATTCGACGATAGCCATTTATGATATTTATAAGAACAGGTATAAAGAGTAAAAGAGAAGCGAAATGGAAGGATTACTGACTATTTGCTTTTCATTTGATTGAGTAACTGACTTTCTGAGGGAGCACATATGTATTTTGACGTGACCAATGCAAGAGCGACGTTGGCTGCATTATTTAATGGTTCACTCCTCCCGTTGTCCTCTCTCCTCTCGTCTCTCTTACGCCTTGGTTCTTCTTTTTGAAAGCGCAGTCTTTTCAGTTTCTTCATCAACATCTTGTCACTCAACAGTTTACAGTGATATGAAGCTACATTCTAAGATGGGTGATTGACTAAGAGAAGTAGAACAGAATTTATTAGAAATGCTACATTCTCTAATAAAACATTTTGCAAACATGCTTAGGCCAAAGAAAGATGCAAGAGATGCATAATATTGCGGCTATGCAGGCAGCTTCGTTTTTTGTTAAAAGAATTAAGGTAGAAGACTCAAGCAGTGTCCTACAGAGTACAGTACTTATACACACCCAACGGTAAGAAAAGGCTGAGGGTTCAGAAGGCAGGAATCGATATGAGAACCACTGGCGTAATGACTCCTCTGTAGACCCAACAGCGAATGCCGATACTTAGTTGGCTGTTTTGCACGTGGAGAAGTTACACGCCAGTTACATTCAAGGCAAACTTGCGCAAAAAGCGCTCGGCTGACTGCCGCGTGCTGCGAACAGTAAATTGCGAGCACTAAAGAAAAGAAATCTTCGCTTCAATCTAACTGATTAAATTGCTTCTACTTTTACGTATTATTAAAGTAGCTTTTTGCATTTGGCTTTAAAACATGTTTTGCCCGTAAAACATTCTCTATAGATGAATAATGTTTTTATCCAGCAGAACGTGGAAATAATATACAACGATCGATTGAATCTACTGGAACTAGAAATACAAAAAAATCGTTAGCCTCTTCCCCGAACAGTTGGATTCTCCGCAATTGCTGTTTATCCATTTGAATTGTACGTTTTGGCGATAATCCGTCGAACAATGCAAAGCCCAGAAGTTATTTCGAGCACCTCGCCTTGGCAGTCGTTGAAGCAGAAGCGAAGCCAAGAAATGACGACAGAGAAAGCAAGAAGGAGAAGGCTGAAGAGGGAGACGGCGAGTGCAGAAGGCGAGGAGGAAAAGAGAAGGCAGTAAGGCAATGGGCAATTCTTGGCCGGCTGGCTCTTTCTCTCTCGCGTGTATCCTTTAGTATGCAACGTATGCAGTCGGTTGTTATAATACACCGCCGTGGCGAAGGAGTGGTTTGCCGGAGTAGTGGCGGCCAATGGCGAGTGCCCCGGCTAATTCTAGGGTGCCGCCACCGCGCCATCTTTGCATCATAATGTTGCGCTCGCGGGGTCCCTTTCGTGTCGCCTCTCCCCTCTTCTCCTCTTCTTCCCTCCTGCCGCCCCCACCTCCTCCTCCACCTCCTCCTCTTTCGTGCTCTTTCTCTCTTTCCTCGGCAAGAGTTCGCGATTGCTGCTTTGCCGCTGCAGCGCGCGCGCAACTTGTGTCCTTCTTGCGCTCCACCCCCTCCCTTTCACCTGCTGCCACTGTGCATTTCTCTCTGTCTCTGTTTTACTACCTCACTACTAAGTGTTCTGCTCGATGCACTGAGCACTTACGTTTCTTTTAAAGCTTTTTTTCTGGATATGAATTGCTTCTTTTTTTAAGATTATTCAGCTATCTAAATTAAGGCTATTATGCAATGTTAAATTTTCTTGCATAGAATGCAACTGCGTGCGACGTGTATCGCGGGGGAATAGGAGGGAATATGTACTTGCACCGTTAAATGAATGGTTTTAAAACCACGCGATAAATGTGCTAAAAAAAGAAAGCTAATAAAGATAAATTAAGAAAATTATGTTCTCTAACTAATTCTTTGATAAAACATGATGGAAATTAATTAAAAACTGCAGTCTCGGTTGGCAAGTTAAGAATATCTGCACATTGTTTTAAAATTCATCTTCCAGTAGTTGAGGCACAGTCGGGCCTTCGCCGAGGCCTTTTATGCCGCATCAATCGAACGATTATAATCATCCGCTCGATGCAGACAAATTAGTTGTTCGTCCTTTCAAAAGCGACCAAAGTAACACTCTCGATTCCACTTTAAGACCCTCTTCTTGTGCGGGGCTTGCGTGAGTCGTCAGAACATGTTTGGCTCGCGCATAAATGCCTTGACGCTGGAAACCAATCATTTGGAAGTTAAAAGATATTTTTTTATCGTCGCGAGGATCGAGCTTATCGAGGAATCCAGATTGATCTTTCGCAAATTAAATTGAAATTAGATTTTCAGAAACCGTGCAATTTGGTCAGACGGCTGCAATCTGCTGGGGTCTTCACTATTTGACCAGTTCATTAAGAACTTATACAAAGTGTCAGTATAGCATCACAGGGACAATTTAATGACACAGGATAAACCGACCGATGAAGATTTCACAAAGCGTGGAAAGCAAGGCGTTATATTTTAATTTAAAAAATTTTCTTTTAATATTAAACCAACACTTCCAGTCGGTACAAGACCTGCTTGTTATCAAGCATTGAACAGGCAATTAAAAGTCAAACAGAAAGCTGTTTGTTGGCCGCAAGTACTTGGCACATCCAATATTAGCCTGTGAACTGTCACGCTAGGCAAATGCGTTTCGAAACGAGAAGAGGTGCAGGAGGCGAGGAAGAGAGAGAGAGAGAGACGGCCTCCACTTCGCATCTTCGTCATCATAATCCTGAGCACTCGGTATACATACGTATGAGAGAGGTATACTTGCGCCTTCGGCGACGTGCAGCACCTACGCCATTTCGCTACCAACTCGCTACTCTCGTGTCAGGAAAGGTAATCTCGGAACGTACGTGAAATGCCGCTACTGCATCGCCATCTCCCCCTCCCCCCCCCTCTCACTCTTTCTCACGTCAAGCAATTTAAAATCATTTTTTACCCTTTCTTTCTCCCTCGCATGCTCTCCCCCGACTCTCTCCTCTTCCCGTATATATTATAAAGGACTGAAGAAAAATACAGAGGGCCGGGGAGGAGGGGGAGGGGGAGATAAGAACGACGGCAAAAACCGGCAGTGTGAGAACCGGCTGGTGCATAGACGTTGAGTTTTCGCTGCAGAAAACTTTGCTCGGGTACTGTACAAGTGCATTATCTTGGACGATGCGTCATTTTTCTCTTTCCCGACAAAAACAAATGATGCACACTTCATTGCGCTCAATGAAATATTCTACAAATAAAGCTGCAGTCCAAGGGTGTATTTTCTGCACTATAATTTCTGCGTTTTTGACCGGATGTTTTGAAGCCTCGAAAACGCGACTGATTGGTTCCAATGTTAATTCCGGAATGGCATTGAAATTTAAAATTTCTGACCTCAAAAATGAATCTGGAATAAACGGCAAAGAAAGAAAATTGAGCTCGCAAAGCGTGCTGGATTTTGCTAGTACAATAAAACGCTGAATTTTCTATATTCCAGCAAAATGGCATTCAACGTAGTCTTTTCTTTTCAAACTCTGCATATTACAAAAAATGAAATCACGAATTAATTGATGTAAATCAAAGGAAAAAAACTGATCGTGACAAGCTGCAGACGCAGACTCCGGCGACGCAAAACGAGAGATGCACAAAGGCGGCTCACAATGATGGAAAATAATTAAAACAGCAGAAGGTGAGTGGCCGTCAAAGGAGCCGCCGGGGGCAGCCAATCGAACCGATACTGATCGACGTGCATAAGAGAGCAAAGTAAAGAGGCCGGGACACGGAGGCGACTTGAAGGAGGTCAAAACCCGGCCCGTCCATCACAGCATGCGCGAAACTCGCATGCATTGCCTTCTGGAGTTAAGAGCTTGACACGAGGATTTTGTTTGTATTCTGCGGTGAGGATCGGCAGGATAACGCAATTTTCGTAATTACTTCTGATCGCGAACAATCAAGAAATTTTTTCCCGATTTGCCCGCAGGAGATGGCGCGGGAATATCGGCGTGCTTTGCATCTGCCTTTTTTTCACGGGGTGCACGGTTACGCCTCGTTTAGAAGACGAGTTCGCATGCGCTGCGCACACGTCGAAGCGTCAAGTAAAAAAGTTTCCGATTGCTTGCCGCTCCTTTCGACCGGAGCTCGACGGCTACCGGAGTTTCTGTGCATACCGTGGGGCTCGGTGTTTTTACGCAGACTCGGCGGGCATCGCAACCGCAGCGAGCGAATCGAATACCGAGCGGCTCGGGGAGCGAGGGAGATAAACAATAAGGCGGACTGACAAGAGGAGGCCGGGGCGAGGCGTAGAAGTGGCATGACTCCGGAGCGAGACTGACTGCTAAACAATGCGACGAGCGACGCGAGTTGCGCGCGGCTCGCCCCCGTATCGGACTGCATTGTTGCAGCATCGGAGCGGAATATCAGCACTGCAGCCGTGCGCGCGCTGACGCCCCCCGGGCCAGCGGGAGAAGGAGGTGGAGGAGGAGAAGATCCGCGGACATTCCACGGGGCGAGCCGTTTCTCGCCCAACGAGCCAGCGATCGATGCAGGGGCTTCCAAACGTCTGTCTCTCCTTCTCTCTCCATCTCTCGGTCCCTCTTGTTCGAGACAGCCTATCGATTCGCCGTGTCGTTTTCGGCCTCTTTCTTTCTGCGGTGGCCTTTTGTTGAGAGCCACCCGCGCCACTCCGACGGAGCCGCGGTTTTTAGCTGGTTAGCGATGCATCCCGCCGTTACGCCCTTTTCCTCGGGATCCACAGAATGCCGGTGTCAGTCTTTCAGCAATCCAGAACGCTTGTCTTTTTTTACATTTCGTTTCTTAGCCGTCAGGCTAACAATCTACTAAAGTAAATACTACGTTGGTAAAATATTTTATTTATTGAAAAATCAGCGGACCAAGATCGATAATGTACACGCTAAATCAGCTGGAGTGAAATAGAGTGAAAACTAACTCTATTGAAGTCAAATTTTCACTCTAATTTTATAGTGAAATTAACTCCCTTGATGGAGGGATCTTTTTACCGATAAGTAGAGCGAAAGCTAATGGTTTAACCTGTAATATGCTGCTCTACCTTATAGGGAAATTAAATTACTCTACTCATGACTTGATGTAGAGTCAAATTGAACTCTGCGAGTGTTTCACTATAAACTCAGAGTGAAATTTCACTCCAACCGTTTTAGCCTGTACGTATACTAAGGAGAATTCACGGAGCTTAAAATTTGTTGCAAATTCTTGAGATATAAAAAAATGAATGGTCATATCCCTATAAGCCCAATTCATTTATTAAAAGCCAAGTACGAGATGACTCGGAATTCCGCGGGGCATCGGCACCGCGATGTGAAATAAATGATCCGACTTCTCGGAATGACGCTCAATCACGTCGATAACTCAGTCTCGCTCTCCACCGGCGGGCCGATTGGCAAGTCAATCGATCAATCGCTCGCTTTGTCGGACTCTTTCTCTGTCTCTCTCTCGGCAGCCGCGAGAATGTGAACGGTAGCGAAAAGACCGAAAGAGCGAGAGAGAATCGTACTGTTGTTGGACGGCTCGTCGGGGGTCCGCCGGCAGCGGCGATTCAGCGCGAAGCCCCCTGCGGTAAAGGTGGCGGCGGACCGCGATTATTACTCGTCGGGGGTTTTGCCACCTACCGGGGCCTCGCAATTCAACGCGAGATCCCATTCTTTTGGTCTGGCGGCCGACTGTTGCGCCGCTACTGGTGAGGCGCGTATTACGCGGCACGCGCGCAGGTGTCAAAACTCATATTGTACACTCGAGTCGGGTGTGATGGAGGATTTTTCCAAGTGAATTTTGTTAGGCAAGTCACTTTATTTACTGTGGAATAGAGTGTGCTTTACTCGATCTTCGCGGTTTCTTTCTTTATAAGTTCGATTTTTATATCCCTTATTGTTGTCTTTGTAAGTAAAGAGATACTTCAAAGATTAGAAATAAGAGTATTATATTTTTTAAAATGAAAAAAGCCATCAGCAATAAGAATATAGCTATATACAGTTGCAATTAAAACTTATAATTCCATGCCATTGGAACTATAAAAATCTTAAACCTAAACAAACTGAATATTAAAATGAAAATAAAAATGTTATTACTGTTGGATAGTATCTAGTGTCTATTTTATTTTGAGGTTTTTGCTAACTTTATCTATATATTTATAAGACGTTATATTCGAATTATCGAATTATGTTAGTTTGTGAGTCTTTTTAGTTTTAAGTTTCCTTTACTCGAGCCCATGCGCAAATAACATTGATTATCTTCTATATAGATTTACTATATAAATTATCTGGTTCAATAAATGAAAACAGATGAAATAAATGACTAATTGATTCCATTTTATAATTTCAGCCGTCTATCAGAAGCGTTTGAAAAAAGAGCGGCGAGTAAGGAAGCAGATACAAGACCAACTGGACCTCGAAACCAAACGTCGCTCGCAATTGGAAGATGCTCTCAAAGCTACGGGAGCTACGCCCGAACAAATCAGAGCCATCACAGGTACAAAAAAAAATTACATTATACCTCAGTGTACTTTTGTTCAAGTTCCCCCTATTCACCTTACCTTCAATAAAGACTTACAATAAATTACATTTCATTCGTTCCAACTTCCGACAAATTGCGCCTTTCGCACTAAAGAGGCTGGAGTGAAATATCACTCTTAGTTTATAGTGATTCCATATGAATAGTTTCACTACAAACTAAGAATAAAATTTCAATTTTAACTCAACATGAATAGAGCGATTTCATTTAATTCTAAAGTAGAGCAAAGTTCACTCTAAGGTAGAGATAGAATATCTATACCTTTCGCTCTGCTTAAAAGTTAAAAAGTCACTCTACTTCACTCCATCAACGGAATTAAATTAAATTCATTATAAATTAGAGTGAATAGAGTTACTTTTCACTTTATTTCACTCCAGCTAATTTACCGTGCAATATACAGTTACATCAAAATGTAAAACGTTCCATAAGCCTTCGCGAAGCGTGCACTTCATCTCGAACTTCACGACTTTATATACATGCTAGTCATCGGGAATTCGCGCTCCCCGACGTCCTTATACACTCATCGAGTCTTCTAATTGCCGGCGCTCGTTGCCGATATTTCGGCAAAAGGAAGAGAGGGGCTGCTGTGCTCGTTTCTCTCTCCGCTCGCGCCTCATTTCGCCTGCCAGCGCCTTCGTCGCTCGTCTCCCTGCTCCCTCCTGTCACTAGCAAAACTCAAACACGAAACCCTTTAAGTGAAATCTCTTATTCCGATATGGCGTTCCGCGAGCTCGCGCTTTCGCCGCCGCGCGCTGATTAACCCTGTCAGCCCCAGAGAGTCGCGATATTAATTTTAAATCAAACGGAGAGCAGCCGCTCGTCCGGGAGTGAGAGCGAGAGAGACGGCAAGAGGGAGAAAGAGTGAGGGACGCCCGGCGGCCTGCCAAATGTACACCGGGCCCCGAAAACGCCTTAAACTTATCTGCTTATTAACTTTGTTCTTCGGCGGAGGCTTGAGAGGCCGGGCGAGGAGCCGCCGGAGGGGAGAGCGAGCGCGCGCCCCGGCCGTTGACATAATTCGGGGGCTTTTATACACTTTGCCTTCTTTAAATCTTCCGCCTGCCGGCTTATCGGTCCTATTAATTCATGGTGTTTAGCTTTTCATTGTTGTTAGTGTTAGAATGCCCAGCTTTAAGGACAGTCTTTTCATAGCTCGTAAATTTTTGAAAAAAAAAAAAAAAATTAGGGCTAATTTTAATTCCTCTCTTTTTTCGATGAAAGTATCAATTTTCAAGCAAAAAAATTCTCCCGCTCGAAGAATTTTTTTAATTAGAAGAGCAATAAAGAAGCGAAAGCACTGGAATCTATGCAGAACGTATTGTTTGCACAGAAAGCGTAAGCGTGGAATCGTCGCGAACGAGTGTGGAGCCGCCGGAGCACTCGCCGGCGCACTCGACGGGCGGACCGCAGCCGACCCCGTCCTCCCAGTCCTCGAACTCGGCGGCGTCGACGCACCAGCAGCAGCAGCAACAGCAACAAAAGCAACAGCAACAACAGCTGCAGGCGGCCGCGGCGATGACGGCTGCGGCGGCATCTGCGGCGGTCCACCAGTACCGGGAGGCTACGCAGGCGAGCGCGAGATCGTCGGCCCAGCAGCAGCAGCAACAGCAACCCCAGCAACAGCCACCGACGCCCGAGAAGCCCGGCTGGGGCTACAGCGGCCTTGACCTCATTGGCAGCCAGGCATCCGCCTTCTGGCAGAACTACCAAGGTACGTAAGCTATACATAAGCTAAACTCATTTTCCCAAAAACAAAATAGATGCAAGATTTTCTGGTCAAACCTCGGAAATCTCGATCTTCAAAGAACTAAATGATGAAGATAAAATCAAAATCGAGAATAAAGGAGGGGGCAGTCACCAGCGCTAAGGAAAAAATTAAATAAAAGTACACAAATATGAAATAGATAAATTTTACTAGACTGTTTTAATTCGCGTATGATTACGAATAAAATATATAACAAAACCACTTCTTTATTTTATTTGCTTAGTCGAAAAATTACGCTTTTTACAAGTTATTCAAAACTGGCATCTTACCATGTAAATCTGAAAATGTGAAATTCACGTGGTAAAGGTGAATAGTGACATTTAATAAGTGAAAAGCCTTTTCACATAAAATATGTCACTATTCACATTTTCCAAGTGAATTTCACATTTTCAGATTTACAGAGTATACCAGCGGGGAAGATGCCGCGAGAAAAAATGAAAAGATCTTTAAACATTAATGAGAAACTTTGAAAATTCACTTTACTTGGAAAATCATTTTCGGTTAACTTTCGAGAATTTTTCATGAATTTCCGTCAGTATATTTTGGAAATAAATAAATCACATTGGTTGTAAGCGCAATTCGCGCGCTCGCCTTTATGGAAAGCCTAGCGTGCAGCTCGGCCGACTAATTCATGTTCCGCATTCTGAGGCGTCGAAATTTATTCACTATTTCGTCGTGACTCCCGTCCATAATCGTGCATATTTTCTCTCGTGCGGCCCCTCATCCTCGGCGCTGCTTTCACCGGCGAAAATCGGAAAAACAGAGGCAGCGCCGCTCGCCCATGAATACGCGTAATGCGCCGCCGCCGCCGCCGCGGAATATAAGAAGGCGTCGTGGGGCCTCGTGATGCGGAATCCATTTGCAATAAACAACGGAGATTTAGGAGGGGGAGACCCGGGGAGTGGAAGGAAGATCATCGCCGGCGCTAGGTGGGCGCTTACGAGGTCGCGAGGGGACCTCGGCTCTTCTCTGCGGCTACTGTCTTCGGAGTCATGCATTCTAGAAGAGCAGCGGTTCTCCCCGCCCTTTTACTCTCGGGCCTTTATTGCCCCCCGCAGTTCCCGGCCTTTTTGCATTACGCTTTATAAGCGCGGCGAAATGCGGCCCTAGCGCTGAAAAATTTCATAATACCTGCAAGTGAACGCAGTGATAAAGTGTCAAGAGTAACTGTTTTCTGTCTCTCTCTCTCTCTCTCGCACTCTCTCTCTCTTTCTGCTTCACGGATTTAGTATTTAAAATAGTTTTCAGTAAATATTTAATTCAATATTTATTTCAGACCGGGGAAGGTTGGCCAACATAAGAAAATTTTACAACTTATCTAGTATAACATTGTCCAAAGCCTTTGGATTAAAAATGAAGAGAAACATTTCTCACTCCAGTCTAAGGCACTGATATGAATAATATTGATCTCTGTTATTTAGAAAGCGAGATAGAAAGTATTTAACGAACCTGCTCTGGTCTCGGCTAAATATTTATTTATTTCTCAATAAATAAAGTAGTTTTCGAAAAATAATTACTCGATCCAAAGAAATATTCAACAAGTATACTATTAACCTTTCAGAGCTAAAGTACAGAGCTAAAGTACAATATACAAAGATATATTTTTTAATTTTTTTTAAATTTTGCAAAACAAATTCATATGTGATAGGTAAAAATAGACGCATGAATCAAGAATTGAAAAATTTTAAAAATTGACTATAAAATGATCGCAGATTACAAAGAATTTTTTCAGAATTTTTTCATGCAAGGAAACAATTTAAGGTCTGAAAGGGTTCAAGTAAACATTTACTTGAAATTACTAAATTGGTCTCTCAGTGCGTTTGATAAGAATTCAAACTTTTCTGTCAAACAGCAAATGTTTAATCAATGAATTATTTTTAAATTCATTCAATTACCGATATCCGCTGTAAAAATATTTTTTTCTAAATCTCTTCCTAAATAAGGCGAGTTCCTGTGCTTGCGCGGGAGGATTCCGGTCGGAGAACCTCTGGTAGTAATGCAGTACTTTATGCATATCTCTCGGGCGAGCGGCACGGAGGCAGGAGCAGCCTTCGTAATTTTCTCGGCGACCGCTGCCGCTCTCGATGGCGTTACCTGTCGGTCTCGTCCACTCGGCTCTGCTCCTGCTCACCGGCCAATATCCTTTTGTGCACGTTTCGTAAACATTTTTGCGGTTTCGCTTCTTATACGCACCGCGGAATTCATTTCTCTTCTGTTCTTCTTTTTTTTTTTTTTAACGGCATTTAACATTCCACCGTAACGACTTTTCAATTAACCATGAGAATCGGACCTTTCTTTTGCAAATGCAGCGCGACTCTTTAGCAAAATCCTTTGTGCGCGATCCAAGAATAAATTTAACGAGATATTGTAAACTAATTTTTTTTGAAGTTATTTAATTAACTCGCGGCTGTTCCTATAAATGTTCAATTTAAGTGTCGGCGCGCCGCGAAGGCCGACCCATTGAAATATTATAATGGAGGCATTGGAAACTGCAGCACAGAACCGGTACAGAACAATTTCTCGGCAGCTCGCGCGCGCGGTTTATCGTTTGATTTTCAGGCCGGCTCATTTCCTTTTTTCTCAATTCATCGCTCATCTCGTTTCCTCTCTTAGCCTCCATCCTCCTGCCCCTTAATATTGCATTCACTCTTTCGTTCCCATCACGCCTGTCCCCCTCCCGCCCCTCTCCCCTCCTTATTTCGCGTCTTCGCCGTTCGCCTGATGGGTGGAAGCGACTTCTCGTTTACCCTCGCTACTGTACGTTCGACACAGCCACTCTCCGGCGTGCTTTAATATTCAGACTTATATGCAATAATTTCGCAGCGACCGTAACCTCTTCCTCTCTATCTCCGCGCCTCGCTTCCGCTACGCTCTTTCTCTCTCTCTCTCTCGCTCTATCTCACTTTTTCTCTTGCCTGGCGTTACACCCCTGCGATATCACTTTGTATGAACGATCTCGTTCTTATAACGCAGGCATCCTCCTGCTCCCGCTATTTTTATTGCAACGAGAAAAATAAATTAAGCTGCGAGCTCTGAAAAGTCGTATACTTCGCGGGAGGATTTTAATACTTATTGGCGTAGGTGTTTTTTTTTTATCTTTTTAATTGGCAATCAAATTTTATCGAAGGGCTGGTTTTGTGATCTCATAATCTTCGGGTCTGACGAATTTATTTACATTTTTTATGCGCATTGCTAATTTCACTGTAAAACGATCACGTATTGATTTTCGTTTATATAAGTATACATTTTGTATAAGAAAAACAATTCGTTGCGAAATTTTATTTTTTTAAATTGTTGAGATATTGAATGTTTAATACTGTCCGTAAGGTAGTGTATTATATTTGGTCGTTTAAATTGTACACCGAGCGGATCACGTGTTTGGGTGTACTTGCGACCTCAGTCAATATTAGAAGAGTATATTCCACTACCTGCGCTTTGATGACACAACGAAATGCTGACTAATTAAAAGCAATGGAATGAATTATTGTTGATTAGTATTTCGTTATTCAAATTAAATTTTCATTTACACCGGAAAAATCTTGTATGGTATTTCCTTGCAGTTCTGTATAAGAATATTATTATATCTTATTCTGTATAAGATTATTATTCTACATAAAATCTTTAAGACTGTTTAAACATTCTTTATAAATTTATTATTTGGAATTTTCGTTGCATTATACGCGTAAGAGAAAAAATTACATTCATTAAAATTATTTCGATACTTGAAAATGCCCCTTAAAAATTAGTTTCAAATTATTCTTGTAAAAAAAGTTGGAGGTCGCGCATGGCCAAAGAGCGTGTAAAATGAAGACACAGAAAGTTTTCCAAGCGAGAGCCCAACGGCATTAGCGGGAGGAGCGCACCGAAAGCCCAAAAGCGGAAAGAAAGCGAAATCGAGACATCCCATTTTCTCGACATGCAGAGAGGAAAAACGAGATCGGGGGTGGGAGAGCGAAATAAAGAAAGTTGAATACAGACAAAACGAGAGCATCGCCGCCTGCGGAAATTTGAAATTATAAGACGCGGGGATTCAAAAGCGAGTCGGCGGGGGCGATATTGCCCCAACCCCCTTCTCATTCCTCGCATTTACTCACTTACTTTCTTTTCTCAGTTTCTGCTGTTTGTTTTCATTACTGTATCTCCCTTATTTCGATAAATTTTTGTAAACGTATAACTTTAAAATAAACTTTCTGTATTTATTTATTTATTTATTTCCATACTGATTACATAAATAAACCCTATAGAGGTAACCTTAACTTAGTAAAGTTACCTGAGGTAAAGCTACCTGTACTTAAGATGGAATGAATACTCAAGTACTATATTGTGTTTTATGAAAACTTAAAAATTAATTTCCCAGATTGCAAACTTATTTTAATATATTGAACTAACACTTTATTTCTTTTTTCGATATTTTTATTATTTCGATATTTTGGCTCTATATGACGAGTGAGAAAATATACCGACCCTGGCTGAGAAATTCGAGCGAATGTAATGGAAATTGTAAAGAAGGCAACTTTTGTTAATAGATCCGCAATAATTTCAAATCACATTATGCGAAAGTTAATTTCTACTCGGCATTATTTTTGTCGAGCCCCCGCGTCCGTTGCACCGTGAATCTCCTCTCGGCTTCGAATCATACAATTTCATGCTTGGCTTGTCGCTCTCTCGAAAAAGAAAAGGCGCCTCTCGTCGCCCACCTTCGCTTTACATGAAGATCAGAGCATTAAAAATGCCTCCCCACACCGTTCCACGTCTCTTTCCCTCTCCGAGCATTTGACCAATTACTGCCGCGCGATATCATACTCGAATCGCTTCCTTCCTCGTTATTAGCGCGCGTAATCCGGAATTCGAGCGGGAGATGATCGTTCGAGGGCCCTAGAGGACGATTTCGCACGTCTTATTCCATTTTCGTCGCTTGAAATGCATGAAATTCAGTTAACGTATTACGCCATTCTTTTCCCTCCTTGATTGAATGCCGCGAGATAATGCATCTTCTTAGGGTGAGCAATATTAGCTTCCTTTGATATTTTATATTTAAGAGCCTCTCAAAAATAAGGAAAATAATACGACCCAACAGCTCTTACGGAACAATTTTGCATTTGCCACGAGGCACACTATTAATCATCAACTCTCTTACTTTCTTTTGATTTCAATTAGTTATGCAACTTTAAAGTGATAAATGGAATATCGCGTGCGATACATAACATCCAATACCTCGCTTCCTGAAAAAAAAAAAAAAATTACTACACATTTAGCATCGGTGAAGCGTCGAAAAGCAATTTCCATCGTTTGTTTCATTTTTTTTTTTAAACATTTGCACTATCATCGCGGATATCGCTCAGCAGGATCTAAAGGAATTCGGTACGTTCGGCCGCGGACGGAAATGAATTCACGCCCGCGAAATCAAGTCGACGTGCACTACTCCCCTCGAGTTCAGGCAGCACACCGAAGGCCAGGACTCCATTCTTTCTCTCCCTATTCTTTATTTTCTCGAATTTTTAATCCAAAGTAATTTAAATCGGTCGGCGACTCGCATCCACCCGACCTCCTCTCCGTCAATGGAGAAGGGGGGAAGGCCGGGGACTCGCGCCGCGTCAGCCGGCCTTCGGTCTCGGCCCATCTTTTGCGTATACGCACGGACGAGGAGAAGCAGGGGCCTCCGCGCGCCGCATTGTGTCGGAGTTAATTACGCGGCCGCGCCATAAACGCAGAGTCATAGCCGCCTCGGATGTGTATAAAGGGCCTGAGCGCGAGGCGCTACCGCGACGGTAGAAAGTAGAGAACGCGCCACCGCCGCGAATCTTTTATTTTCTTCTGCCCCCTCCTCTTCTTCGTTCTCCTGGAAAGACATGACAATGCCTCAGGGGGGCCCCGATGAAAAGCGAGCCGCGACGGGGCCCAAAATTGTTTCCATTGTCCAGTCGATTTGTCAGGGTGTGTAAGACGAGTAGCGAAACTATTAGTCGCCGATTTCGAGGAGTTGCACCAGATTCGTTTCTCGCCTCTTCCTTTTTGACTGTGTAAATTTTTTTCGCGCTTCGTTCGGGCGGGAATTCACGTCGGCTTTTTTCGCGCGCGCTTCGGTGCTCGGAGATGAGTCGCGAGCCAACGAGTACTCCGAACGAGAAGCAAACAATTGTTAAGTGGTTACGTTACGGTATCTTGCTTCTTGGAGATCGACGAGGGAAAAAAACGGAAATTCGAGTAAAAAATTTGATGCGTTAAATGGCCTTCGCTTAGAAATTCTTTCACCCTGCAATTATACGTTTCCTAAAGATGAAAAATGTATTTAAATAGCATATATTCGATCTTTTAATTTCAAGTTTCTACTTGAAGCATTTTATTTTAAAAAATCTGTAGAAATATCGGCCTGAAGAAAACGTTGTCTAACAAATATAAATATGAAGCCAGACTTGATTCTGTTAGAGCTACCAGATAATCTAAGTCAATAAAATTGAACAAAAATTACACCGACATTCTTAAAATATAAGTATTATTGTATTAAAAATTTTATTGACTATTATATTAACAAATATTGTATTTAGTTTAGTATTCAAATAATAGCATGATTGCTACACTGAGAGAAAAAACTTAATAAAAATTACTATTGTGATTAGGAAAAGGGCGAGAAATTTTAGTATGAAAAGTAGCAATTTGTAATACTCAAAATAGCAATTTTTATTATTGAAATAGTAATTTTTATAATTTTCGTACTACAAATTACTATTTTTCATACTAAAATTTTTCGCTTGACAAGACTGTCACTCTTTTCTTAACCACAACAGCAATTTTTATTAAGTTTTTTCTCTCAGTGTATTGATGCTTATTTTATTTTACTAGACTAGCGAACAGGAAATTCATTTTCCTCTACCGGATTACCTTGTAATGTTTTACTGTGTAATGTACTGTTACTCTGGAAATAAAGAAATAAATAAATACGTACATAAATAACTAAATAATTTTTTGTTGTTGTAAGCGAGTGGAGGTAAGGGTAAACGATCTCAGTTGAATGCTCAGCGTCGGCGATATATATTCACGGTCGGGCGGTCGCTACATCTCGGCGCAGTTAAATTGTCATTTGGATATCAAAGGGCCGGGCAACAGCCGGCGCGCCGGCGTGAGCGGATAAGGGCGCGCGAGGCAATTTGGGCACGGGCGCAAACGCAAACACGCGCTCGACGTAGGTCTTACGATTCACACCCCCGAGACAGGCAGAGTGGAGCAAGCCCCGCGAAACAGCCCCCGCGGCTATTGTTGGCTCCGAGCATAATGGAATCTCGGCGAGGGGGAGGTCCCGGTCGCTGGACCTCACGTCAGCTCCCTCCGCCACGGGCTCTCTTTGATTTGCCAAAATTTATATTGCAAGCGGCCCTTCGACTCTCCGCCGAAGGGCAGGTTAGACGCATTTGGTGATTAGAGAACGGAGGCGAGATTTCGCGGTGGAAAGTCTTTTTCTACCTTTAGTTTCAGTCGACTAACGTTTTATATACACCTTTGCGCGCTCTTTACGGTAGTCTCTTTTTTAAATTTTTTTAATATTGGCACCTTTTTTTTGTAGAGATAATTTTAATAATCGCGTTAATTATAGTACAATTTTAAAGTTTCATACCTACAATCAAAATTGAAAAATTCGAGTTCGCGCATTATACACCTAATACACGGAGAAAAAAAGTTCTGGTAAAAATTGCTATATTATTTTGTAATTCAGGGACATACACGAAAAATTAAAAAGTTTACTAGAAAGTATAGTAATTTTACTGTAAAACTAGTAAATTTTATTTTATTTTATTTTACTTACTAAACAGAAATAAATCCCGTGATACAAAAATATGTACATAAAATCAATAAATTTTACTAGCCTTTCTAGTAAAATTTTTTATTTATCACGTCTGTCTCTGCGTTACAAAGCAGTACAGTAATTTTTATTTGAACTTTTTTCTCCGTGTATAAAAATCAGGCAACTAATCACGCGCTTGTATCTTGACGACTATCTAAACGACCAATCAGAATTAAAGATTAAAAGCTTCACAACAAATTCCACCACTTTTTTAAAAGACGATATTTAAATACAGATATATAAAAATGAAAGAAAATTGTGTATCCCGATAGTACGATACATTCATGCATAGTAGTTTACAGATCTGTATAGATTTAATATTTGATATTCCAGGCGTTTCCGCCTAAACTACGAGTCTAAATTCACTCGCCACTCACCCTTCATGCGGGGAAACTCACTCGTGTCGTCTGTCTCTGTCGTTCTTTTTGATGCGTCGTCCGTTCGCGTTATTATACATTTCTCCCTGGCGCGTGTCGACGCGAAGTGCCTGCAGTTAACCGAGGACTTAATGGCCTTGGCAATTGGATTTTACCATTGCTCTTTGCCTAAGGAGGCGCCATTTCACGCTTCCCGATTCGATCTGTCCTCGCCTGGGGGCTCCTCTCTCTTTGTCTCGCGCGACACTAGACCTCCCCAGCACTAACCCTTCGCCAAATATACGAGTTTCAGCGATATTTTGCCTTTTGCCTTCTCGCATCGTTTAAACAAATGTTTTTCTCTCTGCAGTCTAAAATACGCGCTTTTTTAATTCAAATTATCCAGTAGGAAATATAAAACTGCTAGCTGACTGACTGCTCTTAAAATATTCATTCAAATCCGGAGTACGCAGCGAGTAAATGTTTCTACCTCATGAAGCAAAAGTCCACAATAAAAGTCAGCGGGCTAATGTAATTAGCGAATGAAAGAATGAAGCCAACGAGCCGTCGGTAAAAGGCAAAAAAGTAGGCGACAAAAAGAAACACCGAGACGAGGGGTCCCGTGGTGGAAAGCGAGAAAAAAAGAGCTGCGGAGGGACCGACCGGGGAAAGGAGGGGGCGACCCGTAAAATCGGATCCCGGCTGAGCGCGAGCCCGATTAGCCGGACGGGTTAACTCGGCGTCGTAATGCCATTAAAGAGACATTTTCCAGTTTTCGCCCCGCGCCTAATCCTTGCGGAATTCAGTGAGCAAACCGCTTTTCCCCGCCTTCCCCCGCCGCGCAAGCGTAAGCAGCCCCTCATTATCGCTCCTTCTCGCTCGCGCCGCTAATTACCGGGCTGCGTGTTTCATCCCGTGCGAGTATCGCGCCCGAAAACCCTCGCGCTTCGGCGGACCCTGGCTGGCCGCGCTCTGCCCTTTTCCGTGCCGACGCCTCCGAGGCAAGTAAGACGCGCGCGCGGGAGCGACGATGGTTTTGCCAGACTGACGGGGATAACGAGTGCGCGGGAATTTCGCTTTGTTAAACAGTAGCCGAGCCATTTGGATTGCTCAATGAACGGCGCTTTTTTGCTTTTTAAATTTCTCTCACTTGCTTTTCCGGCATTTCGAGCGGTTCGTTTTCCTTCTTATTTCAGTTATGTTTGTACACCGAGAGAAATGTTTTGGAAAACTTACGGTTATTCTAATAAAAATTATTATTCAGGCTGGGAGCAGAGCTACAAATTGCATTTAGTAAAAAAATTACCATTTTGTATATATTTCTACAATTCTAGTAATAAATTTATAATACAGAATACCAATTTTTTCACATTTCGATAGTAATTTAGTTAGTATTTTTTTTTTCAATATAAAAGTAATGCATATTTTCTTCATTTTTGTTGCAGAATCTCTAGCAGAGATTGAGCTGGAGAGAAAATCTCGTCAGCACCCTACGGCTGAGAGGGACCAGGTCAAGTCTCCACTTCAGGGTAAGTTAATATTTTCAAATTACTATCTGAATCAGCACTAACAAGTTTTAAGCACTGATGCTTTATTATTTATGAATTACTGTACTCAAATTTTCGTGATATTCAAAATTTATCAACCAGCTTAAAGGTAAAAAGGGAAATCAATACAATAAATAAATAAAATTATGTTTTTTATACTGAACGAATAGTTTTTAAATTGAAAAACTGACGCAGTAAAAAAGAGACCATTAAAAAGGCTCGAACAATAAATCAACGCCAATCGAAAAAGGGACGAGAAAAAGGAAATTTCTTAGGGCCGAAATTCCAAGTTCGATGTTCAATCAGAAACTCGATGGCTTCGGGCAACTTACCGTCTGGCGAGGTCGTTTCTTGTGCAGGGCCACTATCCTCGGCCCCTTGACGAACTTTCCGCTGAAGTTTTCACGGAAGCAAAAAGGAATGCCGCGATCATTGCCGCAAGTACACCTCCCCTCCTCTACAAGGCCTGTGAAACTTCGCGGCAGCCACCTTATATCTTGGAGCTTTCGCGCGAGCTTTTTTGCCGAGTATGATTTTCGCGCGATTTTCAATTAGAAGCTGCAAGAAATATTGCGGGCACCTATCCTAAAAAGTATCGAGGTTTTACAAGTTTTGGTAATTTTTTTCAAGTTCGAATAGTTTTACCTGACTCCGTAATAATTTCGGGTTAAAATATCAATCTTTTTGTTGCTTTTTTAGATTTGTTAGAATAATAAAAACATTATTTCGCAGTGATTAAACTGAAAAAAGAAACGATTTTGAAATGCCGTTTCTTTCAATTAATAATTACGAATTAAATAAAATTATTTTTTAAATCTGTAGTGTTACTTTCTAATGGATCTTCTCACAGAACAAGAGCATTGGTCAAAATCCGATGAAATGTAAAGACTACTTCTTCAATCATTCATCCATTCTACTCGTAAAGAAGTTTCTTAAACTCCAACTTGAGTCTAAAAGAAAAAAAAGGAAAGAAGTGAAAAGGCCTTTTTCTATTTACACATTGATGGACCTCAGCAGGGAAAGGTAGTCAATCCATTAACGCGCGTGTAATCGTAATTCGAGATCCTCGCGTGTGAATTGAGACGCGGCGCAAGAAGCCCGATACGCCCAATAATGATAACCCTTCGCGGCGGGGCGACCGTTTAAAGGCCGAGAGAAAAAAAACAACCGCGTTAATTGCTGCGTGCGCATGCGCGCGACCAAAAGTGCTGCTCCATCTTCATCGATTAGCTTTGATTTCCGAGTCACGAAACGATTATAGCGGCGCAGGGACTTTTCCAATCATAAACGACAGTTCGATGCACGAGAAATAAAAAAAAATACGGGAGAAACATCCCGAGATCCTGTAGGCGGAGACGGGCTCAAAGGATGGGCCGCCGCTGCGGGAATGACTCGCCGGCTGCTGCGCTTTCAAGAACTTACGATAGGCGCGACTAGTGCATCTTGCCAACTCTTCCGTCGACCTTTTTTAACCTGTAACTGTACCTTCTAGATTTTTTTCCTGAAGATTACTTCTGGACATTTTTTTAAACCTTATATTTTTTATCAAGTATAAAATTTATTTATTAAACAAAAAATTACAAAGAGTAAAGAAGGTAAACTACCTATACATAGGCTGATTAAAGATTTAAAAACTAAATTTAATTAAAACTAGTTTACATTGACTGAAACATTTGAATATAATATATAAATGTAAAGTTTTTAACAATTATAACATGTGTTACATCTTCAAATTAATTTAATTAAACAACGTTTATATCTTTCCGCAACATATTTTTAATACTATCGACTCTCAAAAGTTGAATTAGTGGAAATTCCACTAATCTTTTTAGTGATCAGATTTTCAATCAATCAATTAGTAAAATCCACTATCAATTAGTACAATTTTACTAATTGAAATAGTAAAAAGGTGTTCTACTATTTAATTAGTAAAAAACACTTTTAAATTAGTGGAAAATAAACATAAATTAAAAAAAATATTTATTTTCTGATTTTCACTAATTAAAATAATGAATTCCCCAATTAAAAAATTTGAATTTCACTAATTTATTAGTAATTTGCACTATTTTTAATAGTGCACATATTTACTATTCAATTAGTACATTTTATTTACAGAATAAATTACAGAAAGTATATTTATTTCAAATTACAATAATTCTTTTATAATGTCAAATCAAAAAATTCCTGATTGCACAGATCAAGCAATTAAAAGTTATGTACATATCTAGATGATTTTACATAGATTTTACATAAAAAAATCGATCGATATACCCTATGAATTAAGGAAAAATTGATGCTTGCTAAAATAAACGACTTTGTACATTAATTTTAGACAAGCTAAATGAGCAAAAGTATTACTAGAAAAAAAAAATAAATAAATAAATAAAGCAATATTTGTCCGGTGTGTTACAGAATCACGAGCGGGCTACTACAAGAACTCAGTGCTCTTCACAAGCGCGACCTAGAAGAGATCGCGCTCGCCGGACGCGCGATAAACGCCGACTCAACTGCCACCGCGTGACGATGAGCGCTAGGGGTTCGAAGATAAAAGGTGCGCGTCGTCCCCGCGCGGCGAGCGACGCGGGGGCACGCGGGGAAAGGCGCTCGGGTCAAGTAGCGAGCGGTGGCGAGACATATCAGTAGCGAGAGGCGCGATCTCGGCGTGATCGCCGGCCGCTCGCGAGCTACACCCGCGCGCGGCGAGACGCTCGACGCTTCTCTTCTGAACGAGGGACGCGCCAATCAAGTATATGCATATAAGTGAAAATATTATAAATACGTATAAATAAAAGGAAAACGAGAGAGAGCAGTGGAGAGAAAGTGAGAGGGAATGAGAGAGCGAGAAAGGGATATCTATATAGAGGTGTGGGATGCGAAGTGCGTCGATGTAGAGTGAAAATTATATGAGTGCAAAAATTCGAAGAGAGATATTTATAAAGACTGCTTCTAATCGAGAGAGTATGTGTATGTGCGTTTGCGAGATACTAGCGTCATTTTAAGATTAATTCAAGGTTATAGGATGATAGGGAGAGAGTGAGAGAGAGAGAGAGAAAGAAATGAGAGAAAGAGAAAAAAAAGGAAAGAAAGATAAAAAAAAATATATACAATTTTGAAGATACAAGAATCGACTATACGTTCTGTAAGCGATCGAACAAAATAGTTAGTCCATAATAGCTCGTAAGGGATTATAAATATAAAAATGAAATAAAAGATTGAACAAGACTCCAGCTCGTTCGCTCATCTGCGTGTTTCCGTCGTCGCGACATCGTCCCTGTCACACAGTTCATTCATCGACATTATTAATATTATTATCATCATTATTCATTATTATTATCACGAGGGCATAATCATTTAAAAAACAAGCAGTATCACTATTCTGTCGACCCAAGCGAGCGACTGTCCGATGAGCGAATGAGGCGCAAAATTTGTGAATTTTAGGGGCTGACGGATGAGGCGCGCGTGTCCTCGAATCGAGTTACAATTTTGCATAGGGAAAATAAAGAGCCACGGGGTACGCGAGGCGGGAGGGGCAACTCCTCTCGCAAAACTTCGCTCGGGGCGACCGACGGACAAGATGAAAAAAAAAAACTTTTATATAGATTAGCGTGTGATTTTTTAAAAGCCGCGACCATCGGATTATATATAAAGTATATTATAAATATATATATATATATAAATATATAAATAAAGATAAAAAAAGATAGAGGCACGAGTCAGCGGAGGACGAGCGACGGAGAGGAGGCTAAAGAAATTAGGAGGAAACAAAAGTGAGTCTTTCCAAGGGCAAATTCGACTTGCTCCGAAAATCGGTTCGAGGATCGAGGTGAAATCGTGTATCATATTACGAGGCAAAAGTCGATGGGGTATTATAGGTAGAAACGAGGGAAGGTTTTTTTCGGTAAATAAAAAACAAAAAAAATAATAGTACGAAGACGTGGATGGACATAGCGACGATTGAGGATACCTAGCGCATTTTCAAGCTAACAATTTATTTATATATAAATATGAAAAAAAAAAATGACAAAAAATAAGCGCAGGGCTATTCACCGCGAAGGAGTAAATCTAATCTTCGTCTAGATCGGTGAAGGCCCTTTTCTCTTCGACGCGTCAAGCGCGAATCCACTGAATCCCGACGCTGAGGCGCTCGATGCTCGCACCGCGGCGAACGCGAGATTCGAGATTTTTCTACAGAAAAAAAAAATTATAAATAACGGCATCGTGATTTCGATTTTATTTGTAGCGGCTACTTACTGCGTCAAAGTTATCCAACCCCCGCGGAATTCGTTGCGGAGCGCGGCCCTCGCGCGGAAATAAAGAAAAGACACGAAGAAGAAAAAGGGAAACGTAACGTCGATCGATGCGTGGCATTGAAGCTTAATCTCTAAGATCCGTGTACAAAGTCTTTTAGTCGTAAGGAAAAAAAGTAAGGCATACTTGTGTTGTAAAGTTCACATAATCATAGCGTATGTCTAGGTATCGGCTAAGCCCGGCTAGAGAAAAAAAAAGTTATATTAAGTAGAGGAAAAAAAAAACAAAAAATCGAGAATTTAATCACCGATAGCTGATCCATATTTGCCATCGCCATTTCTATACACACTCGTACACACATATACAGACACCCACCCACGCGTATACACACAGATACACATGGAAATGAGAACCAAGTGGAAGTAACCCGCGGCGTAATCCCCCCTTTCCCTCTCCCAAGCGAGCGAAACGCAGGGAAGGTTTTGCACGAAATAGAAAAAAAGACGCGAACATTTGAAAGAATACAAATAAAAAATAAAAGAATAAGGAGGGGGAGAAAAAACGCGCGAGGCGCTTTCACGCGGAGTCGCCGATATCGCCGGCAATCGAGTCGACGCCTTTCATGCCCACCTCTTTTTGCGCGAATTCCCGAGGCGTCGCCGCTCCTCCTCGCATCGACGGCCCCTTTGTACTCACCTTTCGTCGGCTGCGCGCGCACAGCGGCGCGGCGCGCCAGCGAGCGAGAGGACACCCCCAAGCCTGGGGGTCGATGCGGGCTCGAGCGTTTGCTTTTTGTAATTAGTGTGCGACGCGAGGCGAGGACGTTCCTTTTCTTGTCACTGTATAAAAAAAAGAAAGAGAAGTAAAAAAACGAAGGAAGCAAAGAGGAGAAACAAATGTGCGGATGTAGGCGATTGTCGGCGAGCAATAAAGGACCTTTTTTCTTTTTTCGCAATTTAATCGCGATTTAGCGTCAAAAGATCATCAAGTCTACTCATGTAATTCAGCATATTACTACCTATGAATAAATAATAGTTGTTATTGTAAGCGAGTTCTTTTCTTGTCACCTTGAGGCGTACGCTTCTCTTTTCATTTCCCCTATTCCTTATCCGATTGTTGTTTGGTTGCATGTTGTACACTCCCATGAAATAATTTTTGTTTATTTTATGTACGCAATTTTAATTAGAAATAATTAAGGTAAGTCATATTTACATTTCTCAAATTTTTTAAAATGCTTTTTTATCTCTATATAATAGAAAATAATTGCAGCTGGTCTAAGAAGCGTAATAAAAATATTGTCTATACTAAATTTTGACAGAATTTCTTACATGCAAATATCAGTAATTAATTTACAGCGTAATTTACACAGACTTTTTTTCCTAAAGAACAATTGATCGTGCAGATAGTACCTAAAAAAAATTACTTACTCATTCTACAACTTATCATTTATCTCGTTCATTTCTCCAATGAAATATGTACACCCATAAAGCAGAAAAAAGAAAGGGGCATACGACACATCGAGGAGGAAAAGAACCGCGGCCGAGGAATGAACAACGAAGCGAGATAACGACGAGGCAGAAGGGATGACCAAGGCGGCTTCGGGGAGGGGGAGGGTGGCTCGCCTGCGAGCGGCGCATTTAGAACGTCTTATCAATTTGCAGTAGCGTAACGACAAGCGGCACGCGACGCGAGCCCATTGGTCGTGAGGAAGCCCCGCCCAGGTCATATACCGCGCACCCCCCACCGCTCCGCCGATATTTTCATAAACAATGATTACGCGCGATAAGGGCCGCCGCGGGAAAGCTCCATGAGGGCTCAAAGAACGTCTTAATCACATTTGATAAGAGGAATTTGAGCCCGAAATGCGCTCGGGTGACGACGACGATGATATTATTCCCTCGAGGACGCGACTTTTAATCAGCGGTCGAGTGCACTCTTCCTGCGTTTTCTACTCCAATATGGAGTGCAATTACCTTAATGATAAAATATTATTTTTTCAATTACCCTTTATTTGTTTATCTACATATATTTGTTGATCATAATTAAAAACGAATACTTTGGAAATGATGCATACTACACATTTTAATGAGAATTAATTTATAAATAAAAGTGAATAGAATATATTGCTCTTCCTGCGTTTTCTACTCTAATATGCAGTGCAATTATTACGTTAGTGATAAAATATTATTTTTTCATTTACTTTCATTTATTTATGTTAATATACGTTGATTATAATTTAAGACGATTACTTCGGAAACTATGCATATTACAGACTTTAATGATTTTGCAAATAAAAGTGAATGTATACAATATGTAAAATACGCAATTTTTGGCGCACTAAGCTTGTAGAGAAAAATTGCGGCTTCGGCGGAAGATTTTATAGAGAACGCGACTGATTAGTAGGAAAACATGCGTAAAGCATCGCTTCGATCGCTCAAATTTTAAAGGCAAACGAACGAGAATATTAGGATCCGGCTGGCGCGCGGCCCTTTTACAGACACCCCCTCGAAGCCGCAAATTTCGTTTTCCAGTGCGAAAAAGCCATTCGTTCTGGGGGCTGGGGACCCTTCGCTCACGCGCGGCCACTTTGCTCGCGCGCTGCGCGGCGAAAATGTAAAACGCGATTCAAGCCACTCCGCGCTGTCAGCATATTTGTACGTAAGAAAAAAATGATCGTTTCTATGCAAATGAAGTGCTCGACTCCTCCGTCTCTGTCTCCTGCGCCCCGCCGTGCCCGTTAAAGTGTGGAGAATTCGAGACTCCCTTCTGCGTGTACTTGCCGCTGGCTTACGACGATGACAAACGCCACTGTGGCCGAACTCACGTGGATTTGAACTCCTTGCTCATTTTTTCTCATATTGATGCGGTAATTGAGGATTCAAACCGAGAAAATTATTCTGACAGGTTATTATTACTTTTTTCAGCGAATATTCACGGAATGGATAGGTGAAATCTTTCATTAATTTAATAAGGAGTAATCATTGAAAAATATGAGGCTATTCGCATGATAAAAATTTATGCATTCAATGAAAAAATTTATCAGTGAAAGAAACGTACTTTTCAAGTTAGTTGAATCCTGAATCTTGAACAGTAGAAAATAAAATTCTTTTTTGAATCAGTAAAATATTACTATTTAATCAGTGAAAATTACATTTATTAGTCAGTAAAAATTAAAATTTGCCATTTAAATCAGTAAAAATGTTGTTATTTAATCAGTGAACACAATAATCACTGTTTCAATTATTAAAAACTTCAATAAATAGAATTTAGAGAGAAGAAGTGGATTGTAGCAATATCGCTATATTATTATAAAATATTGCAAATTTAATGGAATTAATCTCGAATTTACAGTCCTATAAATTAATTAAAGGAAAAATTCTTGCTCATAAACTTTAAAAAATTGTGATATTTAAAACTTTTATGAGTTTCTTTTTAGTTCGACTTTTTTCCGCTCGAAATCACCGAGATAACCGAATTGAAAGCAGCTTCCCTTTTATATTCGAAGGACACATTGCCCGACAATCATCATTTTCGAATTTACATAATTATCAAATAAAACTCCCGCCGCGGGACGCTATTTGCAAGAGGAAACGATTAAGTGCCCCCGAGACCTTTTTTCAAGAGTCTCCGGGTAGTCAAACGATTTTTTTTTGTCATTTCATTGTCATGTTTTATTACCATTACTTTTTCGACATCTAAATCTAAATGAATTTTACTAACAAATCTAAAAAACAAAAACTACTCTCTAAAGTTGAATTAGTGGAAATTCCACTAATCTTTTTTGTGATCAGATTTTTCACTAATCAATTAGTAAAACCCACTATCAAGTAGTACAATTTTACTAATTTATTAGTAGTTTTCACTATTTTTAATAGTGAATATATTTACTATTTCAATTAGTATATTTTATTCATTATTTCAAATAGTAGATTTCCACTAATTCATAGTGCAGCAATTTTTACTTTTCAAATTAGTACATAGTCACTATGAATTAGTGGTTTTTCACTAATTCAACTTTAGAGCGTAAGTAACATAAAATTTGTTATACACAATTTAAAAATTATAAAATTGTTAATAATTTTGTGATAACTTATACGAATACTTATTATGCCTGTCGAAGTGAATTCTTACTTCTTATTGCAAATTTTAATTTATCGAAGCTTTCTCAATTTCAATAATAAATAGCAGCGAATTAACGTAAATTAGACACGGCAGATTAATTCCAATGTCATACCAAATTCCAAACAAAGACCTCGGCCCCCTAATAAAGCGTAAACACGAGGCCAGGGAGGTTCGCGCTAATTATAAGCCGTAATTTCCAATGTAGCCGTCTGTAATTCCAACGCCGTCAGGCGGCCCGTGTTTCTTTTAATTACGCGCACGGCGAGCGAAGGAGCGGCCGACGAAGTCGCGCAGGCCTCCTGGGAAGGCGCCGCGACGTTTGACATTTTCCGCGCGCGGGGCTAAATCATTTGTTTAGCGAGTCCTTAGCTTCACCGTCGCGCGCCTCCCAAGAGCCGTCGATGTATTTTTTTTTTCAGCCGCCCCCGCTTCTCTCCTTTTTTTCCGCGCGCCTTCAAGATGTCACCGCGGCTAATGAGGGGAGTTAAGCGAGTCGACGGGTAGGGGAACAGAAAAAGTCCCTGGCGCGCGCCCGTCTATTTCAGTAATTACGTTAAGCATTCGGTGGAGCGACGTTTATTAAGTAATAAAAATTTTCCCTCCGCGAGCGCTGCGCTACAACGTCGTCGACCTCTTCTTTCTTAAGCGATATTTTTCTTGTCTTTTATTTTGAAAATTTTACATATAAAACAAGAAAAATACTAGCGTATGATACATCGGTGTAATTTTTACATAAACATCCCACGTGGACTCTGATTTATTCATCGCTGATACCGAACACGAGTCAAAATTAAATTCGCATTACTCTAAGAATGTTAAATGAGCGTAATTACACGGCGTTGATAAAAAATAATTAAAATGCCAAATATTTCGCAGCCGCGCGGTCGGGGGACGAAGATTGCCTCGAGATTATCGGGCGATTAAATCATCTTCCTTAAAAGAACATTTGAAAAAAAAATTATGTATCTCTCTCTCCCGCGCGCTTACAAGAGCGAATTACTTAACGCAATATAATCTTCACGGAGAGGAGCGCGCCCGCATCGAACTCGTTTAACAAGAGAATGAAAAGCGCGCGGCATAGAAGAGAGCACATCGAGCTCCACGTGTACGTATATGTATATATGTGAAACGCAAGAAAAGTGGATGCGCCGATCCGCGTACGAGGGGCATAAAGGAGCAAAAGAGAGGAGCACTCGACAAATTGAGGCGAGATGGAGAAAGAAGAATGGAACGTCGCGAATCCCTCATGAATGCGAAACCGGTAATCAAAGTGTCCGATCGGACGAGATGAATCGCCTTATGCACCGCGCGCCTTTTTCATATCCTCTCCCCCTCCCACCCCCTTCTCTCTTTTCTATGTACCTTTTTCTCTCATTTTCTCCTTTATAACTTTCGTTACTCGCGATCCACCTATATCCTTTTCTTCTCTTTCCTCACTTTTCCCCTCCTTCTCTTTTCGCGTTTCTGCGGACTGGAGCTACCTGTGTAGCAGCGCTATCGTATTGGACCGGTAATTGGAGAGGTTTTAAAATCCAATCAAAAATCAAATTATTTTTTTTAGTATTTATCGAATGCTATCCGCTAGAACCGCCGCATAAAAATCTCCAGCGCAGGAAAAATAAGAATAAAAAAAAAGAAAGAAAGAAGGGAAGATATGTAAAAGACATTATGAATAATGATTGCGCACAATCAATTTTCATCGTCGATGCTCCTCGAAGGTACTATTGATCAAAGCCCACTGATACCATAATGATCTACTAAATACATCGATAGATCGCGTAATTGGAGGTAATCCAACTCGATTCGTCGCTTCTCTCGAGCAGCTCTTTCCCCGAACGAGGGGGAAGCTCGTCCTTTTTGATGGAAATCAATCCGGTTCCGAAGTGCGGATGCCACCGCGACGTTTCGCCGGGGCGAGTGGTGCCCCTCCGGCGACAAACTAATTCGCTCCCGCGCGCCGGCAATCCCGATCACGTAAAACGATTTCGCCGAGCGCACGTGCGTATACATACGTGGTACGCCAGCCGCTCGACGTCCGCGCGTGAGTCGTCGCAATAAGAAGCGGACGATGGACTTTGGTCTTTTTTTTCAGCCTGAATTACACCGGACTCTCCGAATCGATCCGGCGATTTTTATGGAACGCGCTCGGCATACCATTTCGCTTGGTTAATCGGTCTATTAAACAATTATTGAGGCGCCGCGAAGGCCGCATGGAAAAGCTCCACTTTTATATGTACTCGCACACCGGACGAACTCATTGCTACCGCTTCTTTTCTTTATTACTGTTGCGTACTTAAATTTTATAATATAGTTTTATAGTATAAATTTTGTTTTTATGTAGTGCTCGCGTAAAGGGGCCTGAAATAAAATAAATGCATCGCAAAAGGTTTCAGAAAAATCTTAAATATTTAACAGGTTCAACTCCATTATGTGCACTTACGTCATCTCCTTAAAATTATATTTACAAATTAATACTTTTGCCGTAAAGCCGAGAGAAAAATTACGCATTCTCCAACCTTCTCGAGTTTTAAAGATCTCTCCCTTCCCTCTCGAGCCCATGAGTTATTTTTTTGTTTCACCCGCAAGAACCGAACTGCGTCTCTTCGTTGAGAGAAAAAAATGGCCGAGAGGCCCGCGTAATCGATCTATCGAAGAAGCGGCGCGCAAATCGTCCATCCGCAAAAATTTTCTCGCACGGCGCGTAAAAAGTTTTTTTAAGGGCCCCGACAATTACGCGCTGCGGGCGCCCTTTTCCAAAAAATTAGCTCCACTTCCCGAGGCTGCGCGACTTTTTACCACCCCCTCCCTCTCTGCGCAGCGCGTAACGTAAATTACACGGCTCGCGCCGCGGCGACGCCGGCGTCTAGACCGCGAGGAGACCGGCCGATTTTCGGCCGTGGCCTCTTGATTTACGACGGCCCCGCGCGTCTGATATTGCCCGGGCCGCGCGCTCGTCTAATGGAGGCCGTTCATGAATTTGTATTAGAGCGGCTCCAGTCGCGCCGTTGCAGTGCCGGATTCGCGTGCGGAGAGGCCGAGGGCCGCGCGCGATCGTTTCTCGAAAAAAAGGGCGTAATGCGTGGGCCGCTCGTTACGTTGCCTGCCCTCCTTGGATCCCTCCCGTGCCTTTCGGCTTTCTTTAATCTCTCAACTTAACCTCGCTCGCTTCGTAAGCGCGGGCTCGGATGCTTTTTTGGCGCGCGCCCAGAGATGTGTAAATTTTTCTAAAATGCCATTTATTTTACGCGAGGAGGTGGAGCGCCTAATTTTTTCCTTCGTCCACGATTTTTTGTAGACAATTTATTTTTTTCTTTGCCATTGTTTTTCATGATCATTTTTATAGTGAAAAAAGTATTAACATTCGCATCAGTGTATACCTTCTTCAAATTGTTCACTGAATATTACACTGAGTAAACAGTCGTAGTAACATTTAATACATTTTTAGGAAAAATTACTACATAAAATAGTGACGGCATGATATACTTGCCGTGTGAAATTTGAATATGTTTATAACAAGTTTTAATATATGTAAGATTAAAATTACTATTCTTAATAGTAATTTATGTTATCTACTATTATGAATATAGTAAAAAGTATTATTTAAATCTATACATCTAGGTGATGTCGCTATATTGTAAGCTGACAAATGGACAAAATCATGGATGTTAAATATACAAATTTTACAATGCATTAATGCTACACTGTCTTAATTTTAAATGAGAATTCATAATTAAATCTTCGACGCTTACAAGAAACAAATTCAAGAACTACAGCTGAAACAACGAAAATGACTGAGAAACCTGTATAAATGGAAATTTTCCTTTTTTTATGATTCATAGCATTAAACTTACTGATTAAAAAAATTAAAATCTACTATTTAAAAAAAAAGTAAAAATTATAAAGTATGTATATAATTTTGAATATAATCGTCGTTACTATTTTATATAGTATTTTTTCCTAGATGTATGTGTATATGAAATTTTTATTGTAATTTTAACAAATCTGTTCCAATCCCATTGAATCTAAGAGAAACTTCAAAGTGGCAGAACTTACAGTAGAATCTAATCCATCGGTGCTCGCATCGATTCTCGTCGAGTTCTCACGGCTCGACGTCTGTTCCCTGGCAGTCATCGGGCTGAACCCTCAAGGGACGCTCCGTTGTTTAAACAGATTAACGGTGTACGTAAGGAGGCTCGCTCGAGTCCGAATAGGGGGGGATCGGCTTCGTTTCAGCCGCGCCTCGGAATTAATCTTAGTCGTGTCTCGCGCCCTTTCGCCGACTGTCTCGCGAGACCCGTCCCCGTACTACTTACCGCTCGTTACGCGTTGATCCCTTATCCCTTCTCGGGTAGGTATCTCGTTGTCGGGTTTCAAAACAACATTTTTTTTTAAATATCTTGTCTATTTCGTTACTTTAACGAATACATTTTAATACAAGTGAGTGTAGTTTGCACGAAATTTTCTTCTTTTCACGGAAGAATATTTCACCAATAAGTAGACTAAAATAGCTAATAATGTTTTAAGTTAATTTAAAATCTGGCGGTTAGATTAGAGCGGCGTAAACGCGAAAGCTTCGCGTCGCTAATAAGAGAAGAAATCGGGACAAGTTTATAAAAGTTGCTCTTCTAATTTGATCAGTGAAAATCCGCGAGGGTTTAATTGAATTTTAAGAGGAGCGCTTAAGAAAGTTACGAGATAATCGCCGAACATTTACGAAAACATTTATCTCGAAGGAAAACAGATTCATTAATTTGCATGGGCTCTCGGTGCCCGTCGTGCGCAGTAAAAAGCCCATCGAGGCGAAAAAAATTAAGGACGAGCACCGACCATAGAAACAAGTTACAAATTGCGAGTTCGGAGTAAAAAAAGCAGGTATATATATACGGCAATAAAGGGAGAAGCGGCGCATCGCAGCGGCTGCCGTATGTGCACGTGCAATTATGCGTCAAGCGGTTTCGATCGAATATAAGACTAAACAGACTTTCTCACGGGAGGTATAGCTCTACATCTAGTCGGATTGAACACCGACCACATCCGTCTCTCGTTGCACGTACTGGCCTATACAAGCGTCGACACGTAAAATTCTGCTATCCATATCTGTACATACATACGTAGTACGTATATTAACTTTGAACCACTTGCATCTTATGTATTCTGCACTGAAAAACCATTGGTAATTTTCAGTAAATATTTATTTCAATAGTACGTGTTAAATGTTTTTTGAATTGACTAAATATTTCTTTAAAACTAAATTAATTTATTCACTTGTAAATAAATTTAGTGGTTGATAAAAAAATATTTTACAAGTATTATTGTTGAGGAACGAGGTCGATGAATAAAGAAGGACAGTCCTTTTATTTTTATTTTATAAATACATATTCCATGATTACTCGGCGAGATTTAACACCGAAAATCGTCCGTCTCCGTGCTCTCGTTATTTCTTATTTTTTTTTTTTTTGCTTCGGCAAAAAGAAATATCTGATTTTCTATTCGTCATTCACCTCTTGAAATCGAATGACATGAATTTCAAATGTTTTTCTCAGCCGTCGCAACCTGAAGGACCCGAACAACTATAATATATTCGTCCACATTTGATCCCTATCGCTAGAAACACACTTCTATTGGATGGATCTAATGACCTCGGGAAAGTCTTTCATTAGCCAAGTTATCTGAATCCGGCAAACAGAAAAATCTTGTTACTAATAAATTTGACTTTAACTATTTCTTTTTTCCGTTATACATTAATTTATTAATGAGTTCGCAAGAACTATTAAAGTAAATGTTTACTTAAAATTATTAAATCGATCTCTCAGTGTATGTATTTTATTTTCGATATAAATAATAATAAAAAAAATTTGAAGGTATATATACAAGTGCGAGATAAATTCCATCAACTATATGTAACATAATTATATGTTTACATAAACGTTTATTAATAATTTTTACTATTTTATACTGCAGTTTAAAATACATACCGGGCACAAGCCTTGAACAGAAACATCGAAGCAATGTTCAAAGATTGCAGAGGAGCCTGAAATTACCGCACGCGGGCGCCACATAACAGACGGGACCGAATCCTCAAAGACGCCATTTACCCGCGACTCGAAGGATCCTCCGTGGGTCCCCGCATGATTGGCGAGGGATAGGTCAGGGGTCTAGAGTTCAATCGGTTCGGGAATAATGATTTCGCGCAAACTCCCTACAAGGAGTCCTATATATCGATGAGCGATCCCCTCGAATCGATGCGCCGGACACGATTTTCCGGCGTCCTCAGTTAATTCGCGAATCGCCGTGTGGTTAGACGATTGAATCGAGCCTCTTTCCGAGTTTCAGTCCGGAAGGTTCGATGGACAGGGATTCTGTCCGATATACATTTTTCTTTAAAATTATTTGTTAAAAATTAAATTAAGTTGTTTACTTATTGTAATGTGATTTGAAAACAAATTTCTTAAATATTTTAAATATTTAAAACACATGCTTATAGTATACTTCATTCCAAATTAAGGTTTCTATTCCATCTAACAGATTTAGAATTCTTTATTTCATAATTTAACATCTATTGACTCTATTGGCCAGTTTAATAGGGTTTTGCGCTATTTCACTTGTAATTTTTATTTAGTTATAGTAATTAGTTTAACTTACTTTACTATTCGTTATTTCAAATTTGTATTAAGAACTATTTAGTCCGTTGAATTATTAATATAAATAAATAGTTCTTAAATATATCAAAAAACTTTAAATATTTTACTTTGTAATACTGGTTTAAATAAATAAACAAAAAAATATTACTTTCGAGAACGCACATCTAAAAATATTTTACTTCAAATGGAGTAGAAAACAAAAAAGAATTCTATCGAGTTAACTGTTTTTCGACTAGCAAAATCCTTTTAAATTTCATCGTTTTCCTATCTACGGGGTTATAATAAAATTTCCTCGAATCAATTAAATCAATACTTCAAAAAAAAAAAAAAAAAAAGAAAATTAAAAGAAATTAATATTTTATAAAAGGTAATTGTTAAGCGTTCAAATGCAACGCTGAATGTAAACGTTTGCCATTGTCATATTTTGTTGGTGCACTTATAGTGCGGCTGATCCCGTGCATAACGAGAGAAAGGCTGGGGAAATCGCACACGACAAGAAAACAAATAAGAAATCACGGAATCCTAGGCGAATAGTACGAGGAATATATAGGATACGTTCGGGGCTCGCTCTGGAATTGCCCCACCTCAATTAATAACGCGACTATTTTACCCGGTCAATTCTTTACGCTACCGGGAGAAACCGCTACTTTCTATATACAAATACTCGCCGCGTCTATAACTGCTGGGTGATTTATATTGTCGTGAAATTTGATTTACAATATTCAGTCCTTTTTTAGCATGCAAAAATCTCTATAAAATTCAGCGCTGCTAGGATTTTTTTTTTGTTTTATTAAACGTGACTTTCATATTGCACAATTTTTTGTCTAACCTTTTACTCTCTGCGTTTTTACCAGCGAAGGGAATTAAATGAAAGGTCGATAGTAGATTTGAATCTGAACTATCCAATAGCTTCCTTAAATTTTATTTTGCACCTTTCATTATTAATTACGTTAGTGATTTCATTTTATTTAACAATTTTTATATTTTTCTACAATACAATACTTTAGGAAGAAAAAACACGTAGTATTTTTAAGTAAATATTTACTTGTTAAATATTTCTTTAAAACTTAATGAATTTATTTGATTCTAAATAATCGTAGTACTTAAAAAAATAATTACTTGATTCAGATAAATATAACAGATATTTAAGTAAAATTACCAAATTTTTCTTTCAGTGTAATACTGTTCAATAAAACTAAGGTAAATTTCCTTACTGAAAATGTCTCGTTTTACGATTGTTAAAGAAAATACTACAAAAATTATTTATTTACACTTTGACGGATTAAATAGTCCTTAAGTGCAAATTAAGTAAAATTAAATAAAATAATTCAAAACTATAATTGAATATAAAAAATAAGAAAAACTAAAAACTACTAGTAAATTAACGCAGGGAAGCTTTAAGCTGTCCAATAGAAGCAATAGATGTTATTGTACCAGGTAGCGAATTCCAGAGCATCTTTTACCCTATTGAGAATGGAGTGAAAACCAAAATTTATATTTGCAAATATTTCAGTACAAAATGGAATCTAAAATTGCAAGCCCCTTCTTTTCAATAAATTATAAACAGTGTAAAGTTTTTGTAACGCAGAATTAACCGATGCATGTGAATAAACGATCGTTCACTCATCCCTAACCCAATTATCCAAACATAACGTATACCTCGCGTTATAATACAGGCTCGCTCTAATCGACTAAAACCACTAGCGCGGTGTTTTTCCTCCCTTTTTCCGTCTATATACCCGACGTCGCAATACGGGCCCGTATCGCATCGCTACCCCCTTCCCCCACCTCCTATCCTCGAGATCTATCAGAGTCATGCACGCGTTGCTCGTCGCGGTCTCGACGTACGTGTAATCCGCCTAATTGAATTAATTGTACATGCAAATCCGTGTGCCCCCTCTCGTTGCGCGCACCCACCACGATCTCATCTGAGAAGACTCGCACGGGCGTATACGCGCCCGCGCGACGGCCAATTCCGTCATTAGCGGCGCTTCATTGTTACGGATTAAATCGCAGCGAACGCAAAATTTCTTTTAGCTCTGGGACGATACACGCCGCTATCATAGTGCTTATTGTTGGACGGTAATTGGTGCGCCCCCGCTCAATCCGGTGTGAAGCTTTTCTTCCTCCTTTCGTTAATATTGCGGAGAGAATATTTTGAGAGGAAGGAGGTGGAAGTACTTTAATTAGTTTCTTAATTTAGTTGCTAAATTTATTTTTCTTGCTTTTGGAGATAAATTTTCAGGAAGAAAATTGCCGAATCGTCGTCTTAATCTATAATTAAAATATTGGTAATTTCTGTTTTAAAAATCGTGAAAATGTATCTGAAATTTTCTATCGCAGAAAACGGAACGCAGCTAGAAAATGAATACAAAGGTATAAAGAGCATAAAAAGTATCTATTATTAAAATATCGTTAAATTTTTTTTACGAATTGCAAAAAAGAACCTATTATGAGATTTTCGATCGCAAAAAAGGAAACGCAGAGGGAAGATTAAGAAAAAAATATAAAGGGCATGAAAACGATTTGTTACTACATACTGCTAACATTTTTTAATAATTGTAAAAAAGAACCTAATGAATCGCAAAAAAAATCGAAACGTACTCTCTAAATCTGAAAATGTGAAATTCATTTAAAAAACGTGTATAGCGACACACATTTAGCATGTGAACGACTTTTCACGCATTAAATGTCACTATTCACATTTTCAGATTTATATGGCAGCAAGAGCATGAATACAAAAATATAAAGGACATAAAAACGAAACTTAACGGGCAGCCAAAAAAAAAAGAAAGATCAAATTCGAGCATCGACGGGCGAGAAAGAAGAGGACGGGAGAAGTAGGCGTCGGCGATGGTGGTTTCGCACGAGCCGCGGAGAGCCAAGCGTTGCCGGCGGCGTGCTCCGTGTTATTAGTTGATTCTTACAATTACACGCGTCCTCCCTGTGGTTATTCCATTACCGTGGAGGATGGGACCTCGTGTAAACGTCTCGGCCGGGCCGATGGATTTTGGGCGCGTGGGCCGGCAATGCGCACGCGAATGCCTCTTCGAAAAGCGCCGACCGCTCAATTGGCCCCGGGAGGCGGAGGAGGCGCGCAATCGTCCAATAAGCCTGTCTCCTAGAGCCAGGATAGGCCACTGTAATTTTAGGAGGGAACTCGGCACTTTTGCAAAATCGCTTGGCGCAGCTTGTCATTTCTTACTTTCGCTGCTCCTCCTTTTTTCTAAGTGAGAGAGAGGCGGTGGAGTGTTATTAGACTGAAGAGGTGATTTGCTTTGCTTTAGCGAACTGAAGAGCTGATTTCGTTTACTAACTTATATTTTGCGGAGATAAACAAAATTCCTGAATTTTAATAATTACCGTACTCTACTTGGTAAAATTAAGGGCCCTAGCTACATATCTATTTGTCATATCCGAAATATACAGCAAACGAGAAAAAACATCAAAAGAAATAACGGCTCAATCGAAAAAATTACTGTTATATTACATTTTACTAGCTACATTGTGATTTAAAGTGAGCTTATTCTCTACGTAATCTGTTTTTATCAGTAAAAATCTTGGAAAACTGTACGTCTTTTCGAGCTATCATTTTCAATACATATGTTGATAAACAATTACTAAGTACTATTTATAACATATGCGTATTGAAAATAACAGCCCGAAAAGATATCCATTTTCCAAGATTTTTTACTGATAAACGGATGTACATACGAGAGTAAGCTCGCTTTATTGCATAGTAAAATGTATAAGTAGTAGTTTTTTTGAAGCCTACACTGTGATAACGAACAACCTCAAAAAGAAATATCTTTTTAACAAATTATCTGCGAAAAGACGGTTCGATTTTTCTCGTTTACTATATATATCAGAAATCATATATAGATTTGTAGGGGGGAAGTTAATACAAATATTTTTAAGACCGTCTAAATTTGTAAAATGACTATTATGATTTGAAAAAAATAACAGTCGGGAACAAGCGTAATCCATTACGACTTCTTTTCGACGGCTCCGCAGTATGTCAAACGCAGATTAACCCTTTCCACGGCTAACTACGAAAATCCAGAAAAAGACAAAGCGCTTACGAAGTGGCAGGGAGGGAAAACGGAAGAAGGGCGTCGCGCCTGCGGGACCGTCGAAAAATTGGCGAAGCGAGCGTGGCAGGCGCCGGCAATTTACCCCCGACGTGTCATTCAATTTCCGCGATAACGCTTTTGTTTCCGATGGAAAGTTAAAAAAAAAGAGAGAGCGGCACTACTTCTCTCACCCTCGTGACTCTTTTTTTTACCCTTCGCGCGTCGAGAGCATTGTTCTCGCGCGCGGTCTGCGCTTATCGGCTAAATGCCGTTAAATTGTCATTCCACAGTCACAAAGAGATTTTTCCGCCGCTCCTCCGCTTTTCTCCCTTTCGCGAAAACAGCGACCACATAGTTACGGCATTTTTTCTATCTAGCTCGGGGATTTTTTTTTTGTCGTTCGTTTTCTGCTAGCGCGTACCATTTTCCGGCTCGTTTGTTATTTAGGCCAAATTGTTCTCGCGAATCTTTGAATAGGCAAATAAAGCTCAATTTTCTTCGATGTGCAGCTTAAAATTGCCGTATAAACACACTTTTTTGCATTTTTTCAGAAATTTCAGTTGACTTTTTAGTTTTATTTTATTTTTTTTTTCATAAGAAACTTTAATAATCACTTCTAAAGGAACAATTACCTTTTCCGTTAATAGCAATGACCTAGTCTTCTAACTTTTTAAGTAATATGTATAACAGACAATTAAGTGTCTCTAGAATACAAACACTGAGAGAAATGTTTTGTAAAAATTACTATCCAGACTGTGTGAGCGGAGCCAAATTTAGTGAAAAAATTTTACTATGATTCTGATAATTCTAGTAGTAAGTCTTACTAGAATGTTGGTACAATTTATAATACAGAACGGTCCAGACTGAATAGTAATTTTTACTAAAATACTAATAATTTTTCCAAAACATTTCTCTGAGTGTAATAAAAATACATCATACATCAGTAGGAAATAGTCGATCAATTAAGGCACCTCCTTGGCAAAATGAAATCCAATCCACCTGTAGCGAAAAATCGAGCGAGCAAATGGAGAAGGCGCGCCGAGGTACATAAGCCCGGTTGAGTTACACGCGGGGATCGATTAGGGAATCGCAGTTGAAAACTGGAGCGTTACTCCCGCGGGATCGCTTAGGCTTCCCCGAAAAATCGAGGGTCTTTCCTTCGATTCAACCTCCCCGCGATGCGCGCACTTGGTCGACGAGGGATCCGAGCGCGGCCTATGTATACCTTTTTTCCCGTTGAATATTGGAAAATAATGCACTTACGCGGCGGAACGCTCCCAAGCCCCCGAATCCAGTGCATTTGCCGCTCGTTTGATTCGTCTCTCCTGGGAGTCGCCTTACAGGGGTGAGATAGAAGAACCGGAGCGAGGAGACGAATGGACGAGCGATTTGATTACATCTCTTAGGTAAGCGGAGGCTCTTTTGTGTCTGAGCGATAGCCTTTCTGGATTTCCATTTTTTTGATGATGAAAATATTATGTGATTGCTAAACTATTGAGGTCAATTTGAAAACTAAAAGGAGAGTATGATTATTTTATTATATTAGCAAAATCTAATGCGTTTTGCGCACATTTTTACATGCTGCTTTTTGCGGTTAGATTAACATTTCAAATTTTGGCGCCATTTTTTAAAGAGATAATATCAATAATCGTAATAAGCAGAATATAATTTTAATGTTTTGTATATAAAAATTGTAAAATTAAAATTAAAAGCTTTACAAATAATTCTACCTTCTTATAACAATTATAAAGCGTATTAATCTTGCTTCGCAACAAAGTTTGTATTAAAATATAGTTTTTTTCCATTCGCGAACATTTCATTTACTTGAAAAAACATTATACATTCTGCGCTCAAGAAACAGTAATATTTAACAAAGTATGAAGAACTCAGCAGCAATTACAGCGTAGCTTTATAAGTAGTTGATTCGTTATCGCTTCCTCTGGATCTGCTTTAAAAACGTAGAATTCTTCGACTTAATAACAGACATTCTGTCAAGTGTGAATTAAGTAAATTGCTTATAGTGTGAAATGATAAGAATCGCTCGCAGCATTTCTGCGATAAACAATATTTTATAAAATTTTACTACACAACGAAAAATATTTGAAGATTTTTTTTTATTAAGAAGAATTGATATTCCATCTCGGCGAGGTGTCTTCGACATCATTGAGAGCAGATGTCGCCATAGACTACACGCGGCTAAGTTCCTAAAAAAAAGCTGGATTGAACCAGGAGAGCAGCTCGAGCCTTGGCAAGTATGAAAACTGTAGAAGTTTGCATAATGTAAGCGTGGCTGTCAACACTTTGGTCTGGTCAAGAGGTTCTCGGTAGCGACGTCTCAGTTCCGGTCGTAGATACCCAAGAGGCTTGGGCAAAAAGGTCTGTGCGATTTTTCCAACACTTGCGATGTAAATCCATCCACATACACACAGAATTTGCACATACACACAGAATTTGCACGTACACACAGAGTTTGCACGTACACACAGAGTTTGCACGTACACACAGAATTTGCATGTACACATAGAATTTGCACGTACACACAGAATTTGCACATGCCCACGTATACGACATATATACACGTAAATTATGTAAGACACATATAGCACCGAAGTGCCAGTCGAGCGAAAGGAGCGAGGGCCTGTGCAGCTGTTGGGAGATTAAGATAACCCCGAAGTCGAGTGCAGGGGTGTGTCCGAGAGCTGTGGATTTAAGGTGATTAAAGGCACCTGATATCGAAAATTATTATGCCGCGTGCTCGTTTTCATCCGCGGGCCTTCTGCCTAGTTTACTTGAGCGCGCGCGGAAAAGTGAACTATCAAATCACCTCGAAACGTCATCGCGATACAAGCTTATCTGTGCAGCGGCTCTATTGTTTGCCTTCGCGTGGCTCGGGCTTCATTATGTTTATTTAACGCCCCTCATCTCGATGTCCGAGGTACACTTGAAATTCTCCGCGGATCGTTCTTCAAATTGCTTTCTCACGCTGCTCCGGCAATTCGCGAGTGGCTCTCTGAAAAAGTTCACGGACAATGCGAATTCAATCGTTGAAAACAATGCGCTGCGTTTTAATGGGGTGGGAGGGAGGGTCTATTCCGGTGGGGTTCGCGCAGCGATCGGACGTTCGAGCGAAATCCCGAGCTTGACGTATTAATTTCGCATGAGCGAAAGGTGATTCGTCGGCGGATAAGGTATTTGAAAAATTACATCTGTTATCGAGATAATGTCATAATTTCGCGGCTTAATTTCAAGAAGGAAAATAAAAGTCGCGATCGGGGAATGTTGTGCAATTTCATTTTAAATGAGACATCTCATTCGCGCGCAAATTGTCGACTAATTTTTCAAAAGGCCCGCGCGATATGATCTTCAATAAAGACCTCTATCAACTTTTTTCGCTGAAATCTTGTAAATTTATTCGTAAAATTGGATTTCAGTCGTATTTCCAAGCAATTACAAATATAATAAATAAAAATTTCTCATTTGCTGAAATTTTGCGGATAAATCAGAAATTAAATTGAAGCTTATGCTCGAATTTATCAATAAAAGTACACTCTACACTCTGACTCTCAATAAGCTCGTGGGGAAACTCGTGTGATCCTCGAACCTGAGTAGATTTTAGAAAAGCAGTTACAACTTTAGAATGTACTGATAGAATAGAATAGAAATAGAATAGTCGTTTATTGTAGATTATACGATATCTAAAAAAAGTTAAAGATTCACAATATGAAATAAATGTAAAAGAATAAATATACAGTGCTCAAATATAATATAATTTCACAGTCATTTTAAAGAACAAAATAGCTAATAAACAAATATTTTAAAGAAAAAAATGACTAGAAAAGTGTGTAGAATATAATATTAATAAAAATATTAATGAAATTTATAGAAGAACACACTTGCACACACCATATTCACGTTAATAAATTACATTGACTATTATAAATAAAATGTACATGAAACGGCATGATAATAAATTAACAGCTAAATTCATAAAAAGCCGATGATTTATCTTGAGTCATCTCAGTTAAGTGATGCAAGATATTGGCTATTTATTTGTAATTATGTATTTATTTTAAAAAATGATGTATTTATTGATTCTTTTCAAGCAAGGCGCAAGCAATCTTAATGTACCATTTATTGTGCTTAATGTCCTTTTGTCCAAGCACAAATAAACGTATATCTATCTATCTAAAATCGTACTAGAACATGAAAAACCACGTGTGAAAAAGCGCTTCAATACCGAGGCCATCGTGATCGGAGCAGTGAAATACAAACGTCGCGGAAAAATGTCGGACAAACGGGGCGCCTAATTAGGCCTCGCCTCTCCTACCTAATTGAATCCCCGAAGTTTTGCCGTTCGCGGACAGCGTAAGCCGGCCAAGTGTGAGCCGCACGATCGGCGCGCTCGTGACGGACCGCCTCCCTTCCCGCGCTGCGGTCATACGCGCGATCCCTCCTCTGTGGAAACGTGAGTGCCGCGCGGCCCGTAAAAAGGCCAAAGCGAGGAGGGCAAATAAAAGGAGCTCACCGAGGCGTGTATATACGTGTGCGAGCCCGGGCTCTTCCGATCGGCGAAACGGGGGAGGGCAGTTCGTGACTTCGTATTTGCTCAGCGGTTTGCGCCGGGCCTCGCTATCCGAGCCGAGCATCGGCGCAGTCCCTTTCAGGATACATAATTATATTATAATAAACTGTAACGATACGAGGAGGCCCGAGCTCTTTGCTCTGCGAGCTTTCTCTCTCTCTCTTTCGAGGGAGAACCGACAGTTTCCGAGGTCGCCACCCGAGACTCTTTTCCGAGTCAGACGCCGATCTACCGCGGAAAGAGATCGGGGCTTCAAATTGCCCGGGGTTCCGTTTTTTTTTGTATGCTCCTGCTCGGTTAGGAGGAATTACGGCGAGGACAGTTTAGGGACTTAAATCGGGACTAATCAGAGTGAACAATTTTAATTAAATTAATTACAGTTAAGTATAGTACTTTAATGTATTTTTTGTATGATACATGATAAATAAACGGTGGAAAATCCTGGCACCTAATCGTGTAAATTAAAAGGAAAAAAAATTTTAATTTAACCCTCCAGACGAGGTGTATCTCATCACACTCTTGAATCAGCATCATTTTAATTACTCGGTCACGTAAGTTATTAACCGCACTGCTTCCAAAGTAATCAAGGAGGAATCATTTCGTTTCACCATGAGAAACTCTGAATCGGACGTCTAGAACTAAACTTCGGCACTCGGCCAATCTCGGCGTGCGATCTAAAAGACACTACGGGGTATACGGTGCTAGGGGCGCGACCCGAGGAACCTCGAGCGAAAATTTTCTAATTGCACTTGCGGCTTCGATCGTTATTGCGCGTTCCCGCTCATGAGGAAGGCGAATCGTGAGCTCGCTCTTATACGATCCCGTGTATATTATACCCGGTCAGTCGTACACGCGCGACGAATGCCTCTATCTCCTCTCTCGCTCTCGCCTTTTATTTGCAAGGCGGATCTCTCGGGACGAGGGGCCTAATAAGCGGTTGCGTCGCTCGGAAAGGCGTCGTGCCGCCGCTTTATCGCCTCGTGATGCCCGCGCAGGCCCTCGAGGGTTCCTTCGGTATTTTCGTCAGTCGATCTCGTTCGCGCGAAACTTTCTGCGCGGGATTTTTGGCGCTTCCAGTGGGATGGGGCAGGTAGTCTTACGTTCGATCGGGAAATTTAAGGACTCGAGGTGCTGGCGTAGTTTATTGCTCACAGGAAATCAATTTCTGAAAAAATTTTAATCTGATATGAGCGATGTGTGTTTTTCGAATAACGGGGCGATATTCGTAATCTTAAGAATGTAAATATAACGTTATAACACCTTGTAATGTATCGTTGCCTTGATTTTTTTTGTTCATTCAATCATCACATTTGAACTGTCCAAATTGTATTTAAAAAATGTTCTGATTGTCCTTTTATCAAAATATTGTAGTTAATTTGCAGCGCAACAATTATTATGAAATAAATTTCTTGAATTATTCTTTTAATAATCAGAATTATTTCATATTATTTATTTATTTACACCAGAAAAATTTACAAGTTGTAAATTCTAAAGAAGGTAAATTATGTTACCTGTACATAGGCTTGTCTAAGACTTAAAACTAATTTACATCGACATAGACATTTGAATATAATATTTAAATGTAAAGTTTCTAGCAATTGTAACATGTGTTATATTTTTAAATTAAAAAACGCTTATATTTTTCCGCAACTTATTTTCGATTTTAAACATTTAAGTTCATATTAGTAAACTATTGAAAATTTTGATTGTACCAATATAACTCCTTTTGTTACTGATTGCATTTTTCATATGTGATGGAATAATATTTCTTTTTCTTGTTTTAGATGTACTGTTAATATATATATTTCTCAGTTTATTGTAATGATATAGTAAACATTCTACAATAAATAATTATCTGATTGGATAATAATACAAATTACGAAATGAATGAAAATATATTAAAATATAAAAAATATTATCTTAAAATAATATTTTCATTAATTTAATATTTAATATATTTTTTACATTAATTTCGGAATTTTTATTATTTTTCATACTCAATGTAAACGAAAATATAAATTGTAAAATATAATTGTAATTTTATTATAAAGGAAACTATAAAAGTTGAGTAAAACAATGAAGATACTTGAGTTGTTCGTGAAATTATGGACTTTGCATGAACTAATCGTAATTCCGCTTATTTTAGCAACCATAAAGGTATCCGAAGGCGTCCACCTCCCGGCAGAATTACACTCCTCTGCAGCCTCTCAAAACAAACACATCATCCTTCCCATAGCGTGGCCGCGGCGGGCGTCGTGCATTCCCGAGCTCTCGCAACCGCAAAAATCCTGGAAATTAATTTTCAGCGGCGCGGGGCCGATTATCTGGGGTTTACCCGCCGCCGGAGAGTCGCGCGCGACGGCCCCTCGGGGGCCGGGAGACCGGCAGTCCCTCGCCTCTCCCGCGCCTCCTCCCGAACGCTCGCGTCGGCCTGCCGGCTTCCACGCCGCCCCGAGACACGTCGCCCGATAAATTGGCCGCGATCGCGCCGGGAAAAGCCTCGTCGCTTTTCTCGCACTCGCGGCGATGCGCCGCAGTATCTATACGTACAACGAATTATGCGTGTGTATGTATATACATGCGCCGTCGGCAGGGATGCGCCCGGTGAATGCAAATCCGGCCGGTTGCAAATGACGGCAGAGTGATTTATTCGCGTGGGACTTTTCGGTTAATTCGTGTTTTCTCATATTCAAATTAGACCGGGACACGCCGGCAATTTTCGCCTCTGCGAGGCTGACGCGCTCCACGACGCAGAGCGCCGGCTACCTCTCGTGTCGAGCCGAGTCTTATCTGACCATCTCGTTCGACTTTCGAAGCGCACTTTTACAACGTGTGTTTTTTCTTACGTACCATTTTTTACTTCGTTTTCAGAAAAAAAACTGTATGTTTTAACGTTCTTTTAAATTTAAATTATTGTATTAAATTAGCTAAACCGGGGCAAGATGCCAGCTTGGCGAGGATGCCACAGAGCATGTATCTCGATTGTTTATAAACGTATTGCCCTACTGTTCAGTCTGAATATGTACTACGAGTCTTTGATTAAATTGCCATAGTATTACCGAATTTTCACTTTAATATTTAATTCGTTTTCAGACCTTTATTGAGATCATGCGGTTTAATTTATAATTTTCTATATTTTTAATTGTCATTAGAGTACAGTTTATCTATCCTCAAAATTTCATACATTTATGTAGTAGCTAGTGATCTAATGTTTACACTAGGTGTGGTGCAAAAAAAGGAAAGTTGTTAAAATTGTTTAATTATATCTATTTTTCAAAAATTGATACCACACAGCGAAGATGCCAGCTAATTAATCAACATAGTTTGCCAGTGGTATCTTACCTGAAAAATGTTAAAAATAAATACAATAAGCTCATTTTTTTGTCTAATGTGTAATAAGTAACGTTAATTATATATAAACTCGATATTATAATACTAATGTTTATGATTGATGCTTGAAGATTATAGTTAATTTTTTCTTGTGCCATCTTCCCCCCAGGTATGGGGAAGATAAGAGTTTGGAATGACTTGTAAAAATCGTAATTTTCCGAGAAGTAAATAGAATAAAGAAGTAGTTGTACATTTTGTACGTAATATCACACTAATAAAACTAATAAAAATTGATGTATTTGATATTTGTGTACTTTTTACGAATGAAAATTATAATTTAACTAAAAATAAGAAATACCTAAGTCGAATGAAAAATGAGCTTCTCGAATCTCTACTAAATAGAATCCATCAAGCAGCGAGTGGAGACTAGCGTCTCGGGACGGTCCAAAGAATAATATGAAATAAACGTCGCGAAGATAAGCTGGAGCGCGAGGAGGTGACGAGGGGGTGGGAGGCAAGGGGTTAAAGAAGAGACAGGGTAGGGTAATGAGCCGCAGAGCGTCGCTGGCCGTTGACAAAACGGATTAAGGCGAAATACTCGGAGGAACGGGTCGCTGTCCAAACAACCCTTTTCCTTAATCATTTAAGTGATTCGACGAGCGCCGCCCAGGAACTCGAATCCCGAAGAGAAAGACCGACGAGGACCGAGCGAGCCCCCTTTTCTTTTCTTACGCGAGGCTCCTTGCTCTCTGCGGCCTCCCCCGTGAATTCCAACGGAGCGTGAGGCTTTTCGTGAATCGGATTTTCGCGCCGAGTGTACACTGCCAAGGGTGGACTCCGCAAAGACAAAGAACCGCCAGTTTAGTTAATGGTGGGACGATTAAGATGAATCTCAATTGGTGCATTGCGTGATGATTGTTATTTACTTCAACTTTCTAAATGTATATATACACTTATTTTTAATGCAAACGAATTTTAGTTTTGATACAACTACTAGTACTGTATATATGTAAGAAAGTACTCTCAGAAAAATTTAATCTAACTGGTAGAAGAGTCTACTAAATAGCACTGGAAAATCTACTTATTATAGAGTTAAATGTATTTATGCCGTGGATAAGCGGAGCATCGTTTACGATTAATTTACTAAAACCTAAACGAATTCATCTTCGAATAAGTAGATTATCGTCTTGAAATAATTCGGCTGGATGATAAATTCTAGATTGATTTGTTGAGTATTTTTTGACATTTAATATCGTAAGAACTAAAAAGAATTGAATAAATGAAAAAGTCTCTGATAAGCAGAAAATTACTAGCAGTTAACATATTTATGATAAAACTCAGTGGATTCTATTCCTCTAGTAAACTTACTGAGAATTATATTAAAACAGGCATATTCTTCAATTTATGAAATTTATTTTAAAATTAAGTAGATAATGTTTAAGTGGATTGGTCTACTAAGACTATAAGAATCTATCTAATCAGTTTTTACAGGCAGCTAGGACTTTAAATTTAAATAAATAAATAAATATTTTTCTTATACAAGACTTTTATATTTTTAAAGAAAATCGTAAATCATATGTGAAAGATGCTCAAAAATTTCTGCCAGAATAAAGAAGGAAATTGAGTCGAAAATTTCGCAAATAGCTGGATGAGCATAAATCGATTCGATGGAAGGTTTATTTTCCTCTTCCATTTCCCGGAGCGAAGGAACTCCAAAGTCTGGTTGACGATCTGGGAAAATTCGAGGCGACGGGCGAATAACGTCAAGTTCGATTAATTTTCCGGTCATTATTTTTTACGACTCCTTATCGTCGGATTTGCATGCTTCCCCGCTTCCGTTCTGCCTTTCTCCTTTATCTTTTTCATTTTTTCCCCCTTCCCTCAATTCGCTCCTCCGGCATTATGTAACTTATCTTTTATTTCCTCTGCCCGTCAAACAGCGTAACGCTCCGTTCCTCCGAAAAAAATAAAGACAAAAGCCAAGCGGCGCACTTTCTAGCCATCAAAAAAAAAAGAGGAAAAAAATTGCGAAAAACCATTGCGCAACGCACGCAACTGCGCTGTGTACGTATGGAAAAAATCCACTCGAAAATTATATAAAGTATAAAGAAATTTTCAGCGCGTTTAAACCTATCCCGAAAAGATTTATTATCAGGGCGAGCGGCGGCGCTCTACCCGGAACGATGCAAATTAATCTCCGGCATTCCAATTTTAACAATCTCCTGACCTATCCACATCTAAAAACTGATATAAAACGAGGCGGCGGACTTAATGCCTCGCGTATATATCCCGGCCGCGTAAAACAGGACCGCAAAGAACCCTGAGTGCAATTACAATAAATGATAGAAAGTGCCAGATCGCTGACGCGGAAGCGACGCCGGAGCGTAAAAACGCCCGTGGAAAAGTCAGCCGAGATTTCGCGACGTCACGAGGTATACGCCGTTCACCGTCTGCGCGAACTTAGGGTGCAAATTGCGGGGCGATCTACTCCTTAGGAATAATTAACAGATACTTCAATGCAAATAATCTTTATTTTATTAAATTTATATTTTTCCGATAAATTATCGCATAAATTGCGATCGTAACTCTCCAATTATAAATCACATTTAGTTAAACAAATTTTTAAATAGTAGTATGAAAATGAATGATACGTTATTTGTTGTTTAGAAAACAGAAAATTCAAATGTGATTTAATCAGAATATGTAAGATTTTTTAGGCTAAGAAACTTTAAAATCTAGTTAAATATATAAAGAACTATTAACAATCTATATGTAAATATAAATAAGTAAAACTTACTTCGAATAAATGCATACACACTTATTCAAATTTAAAATTCTTCTACATACTGAATAAGGAAGCCATTTTACTTTAAATAAGTGCATATTCATTTATTCGACGTGAATTTCTCATTTGGAGTGATGGACCTAATGTAACGTACTTTCAAATGGTAGAAATTATTCTGACCGAAAAGCATCGTCTTAACGTACGCTTCCGTTTCTACTTACGCATATTTCAGACAGCCAATGGGTTTCAATTTTGTATACGAAACTCTGCAATTAATTATGACACATCATTCTCCGTAAGATCTTTAAAATAGGCAATTCTGCTCTCGATCTTTATCTGAAAAAAATGTTGTACCTGCACAGCAAGCGTAAAGTAATTGATAAAAAAGGCCAAAGTAAAAGATCGAAGCCGCGCAGCCAGAGAAAGAAGCAAAGGCGTCGTGCATGTAAGTGGCCGAGCTACGCGTCGAGTTGCTTGCCGCACGTGCGCGGCTGGGACCCGGGGAACCAGGGTGGGGCCCGGACGTTCCGCTGGGCGGAGCTTAAGCGAAACTGCAGCGGCGTGCTCGCCTCCGGAGGCTCGCCTGCCTCTCTCTCTCTCCCCGTCTCTCTTCCTCACGGGCTACTATTAATTATTTATGCCGAGAGCATTGCTCGGGCGCGCGTCCGCGAGTCCGGCCGACCAATCGAATCGTATCGCGACCGCCGATCGAATCCCGCGCCGCAATAATTATGATTGGATTCTCCAAAACTCGAGGGGCCCCTGCGCATATATATATTCTTTTTGTTTAGTTTTTGGGATGGTTTGTAGGCGAACAGAGATTTCAAGAGCGAATGGCGGGAGTGGCCCAATGCGCTTTGCATCTGTTCGCCGATTTTCTACGCGATTTTTTCATTTTCGAGCATAAAAAGACTACATACGCTTATTTAATCGCAGCTTTTAAAATCGAGAAATTTCGTCGGATGCAGCCATTCTTTTAAGTTAGAGTTTTTGAGGATTTATTTTTCTGTAGTTAAAAAATTACTTGTTTCGAGGAACTCTACTTAACACATGCAGTTTTTTCGAATAAACGAGAAGAAAAAAAAAACGCTTGCCTTTTTCGAATTTAAATAATGTACTTGATGTAAAAGCTCAATATTCACTTGAACGTAATAAGATACCTGCAATTTCGCGAAATCGTTTCTTAACAGTCAATAATTTACATTACAGATTACTTATACCTTAATTGCCGTGCCCTTTAGCTTATAGAAAAATTATCGAGATAATTATCGGACAAAATGAATGAGCAAAAGATAATGCGATGAAATATCAGAAATGGACAAAAACAAGTGCTGCGACGCGAGAAAGGGATATGGTGACAGTAATAACCAAGTGCTCTTCCTCCGGTCTTCTACGAATTCTCGATTTAAATGTGAAGTACAGTTTTAATGAGTTCATTCAGCCTCAGTTGGCAATTTAATGGCTGCATCAAATGTATTCATTTTATAAATTCTTCTACTCGCCTTAATTGCAACGTCGCTCGAGTAAGTTATACGAGCAATACCCGGGCTTATCGGTATGCACGTCAAATACGCGGTGCGTCCGCTCGCTTGGGTAATTTTTTTAATGGAAATTTAATAGTTTTATTAGCGAAAAAAGCGCGCAGCGACAAAACACGTTTCAGTAAAAAAAGAAGGCACGTACGCGAAATTCGCAAAAGGTATACCGATGAAAAGAGAAAAAAGGGTGAGAGAGAGAGAGCAGCGGGCACTAAATCTTCCCCTCCGAAAACGAAAAACCGCCGAAGAGTATAAAACTCGGCGAATCTACCGAAAAAGAAAGCAAAGCCGCGCCGACGCATTCCAAAAGTTAATAAACCAAGCGGAGAAATGCGCGCGCACAATCGCCCGACAAAATTGAGCGAATAACTCGACGCAGAAGGGAGGACGATATATAAAAGCGCAAAGCGAATGCAAGGCGGGGCGGGGGAGGCCGAGGAACAGCGAGAAAAAGAGGAGAGGAGGAGAATCACACCGGCCGGCGATGGCGCTGCATATACATATTATAGAAAAGAGAAGAAAGGAGAGGAGAGGAGGGGGTGGGGGTGAGGGCATTTTTCTTTAGAAAGCAGTGTCGAAGAGCAGCCACCGTGTGATTACCCCCGGCGCGGGCAAGGCGCGAGAGGGGCATATATGAGTAATTTGTATTCAGCTCGACCATCCGTATCAAAATTCGAATCTACTTAGTTCTGAGAAGCCACGGTTATATTATATCGACGCCTCTCCCTCTCCCCGCTTTTTACGCGTCTCCCTCACGGATCCTCCCGGTTCGCTTCCTTTTTCAGCCGCGTTTCTCCGTCTCTCCTCCCGGCAGCTTTTTCGCCTCGTCCTGGTGCCCTCCCTTCCTTTTTTTCGCCGATGCGAGGGAGAGAGAGAAAGAGGGAGTCTCTCTTTTCGATCGGAGAGCTCCTCCACCTCCGGATCGTACAGCTTAATATAATATTATTCCCGGTTTAGTTTAATGGTCCTGGCCGATTATTACACGGCCGTTGGGCCTGCACCCAATGCGAGAAGCGAGAAACGAGTCCAATGGAGAATCAGTGAGATTGCTTGTTTGTGCCCTTTTCTTTCCCTCGTTCGCTCTTTCTCCTCGCCGTTTTATCTCGCTTTTTACTCGCTTCATTCTTTTTACGGTTCTGCGTAATGTAATAGGGAATGTTTTTCGGATATAAAATTTCGACGTATAAAAAATAATTTGTATTCGATTACGAAGCCTCTTGTAGATTTTCCATTGAAACTATACCTTTTTTCAAGGGGTAAAGAATCTAAGAGTTGAGATTAAATTTTTTCAGAATCTTGCATCAGGACTTGTAAATACAGTAATATTAGATGAAGCAAAATTAATTATTACGAATACTGCGATATTAAATACATTACCATAATTATATACACTAGTGTAAGAATGTTAAATCGAAACCTCTTTTGATGTTTAGCGGATTATTTAATTTTACAATATAAAGTTAACTTTTTTTAAATAATTCGTGATAAAACCGAATAAATAATTCCTTTGTAAAGTACCTCACACAAAGTAGTGTTAATTCCCTCCATAAAAAACCACTCAAGTACACACACACACCATGTATCCGCGCAGCTTTCGCTCAGCCATCGCTGTAGCTCTCGGTCGACCATACCGAACACTCGGCGGATTGCCGGAGAAAAAGAAAGGATGGGAGCTCAGATAAAAGGGCCGAAAACAAAATGCTATTATGATCAGTAGGTCGGATGATTGGGTGGTCCAAATTACCGCGCTTGCATTCCACCTGCGCGCCTCCGCCTCTCTCCCTCGTGCCTCCTTCGGGACGCGATGCGCCTCGGATTCGTTCGATCCGCAGGAAATTAATTTCGCCGATCGCAAGATTTCCGTCGGCTCGGCTGCCATGGAAATTCGAGCGCGTGAATTCCGCACCGGTAGCTGGTCCCTTTTTGCGGTTCTTTGCGTACAGCTACGACGGTCGCGCGCTTGCTGAATATTATACGCCGTGTACACAGTGCACGGGGCATAAAACTGTATCGAAGCGAATTAAAACCGCGACGTCAAAACAAAGTGCTCGAATTCAATCAATTTTTTCACGGTGAGTCAGCGACTCCTCTTATTCGGCCGGCGCGGAACGAAAATTATACAAAACGTTCCGTCCGCGGAATCCCGCCGACAGTCCGTGAAAAATGCGACCTTATTATTTTTAGCCCTCAAGGATGTAATAAACTCGTAGAATAAAAACTCTTTTCTATCGATCGTATACATACCTGCAAGAAAAAACGCAACGTAAAACATCAGTGCAATTTCCCGCAGAAAACAGAGGCCGCGCGGCCTCAGCCAACAATCTCGGATTTTTATTTCGTCTGTGCAAGCGTCCATTCAATTAAACGATATGTACCGAAGGGCCTGTTTTTTTCCGGGGCGCCGCGGAGAAAATGAGATGAATAAAGACGTCGCGCGCGGGGAAAGGATCTCCCGTGCAAAGGAGGGGAAGCTCTCGGATAAGCGATCATCGATCGACTAGCTACCGGACCCTCGGTAATAATAATCGGGAGAGGGAGAAAGAGAGACGCGACGAGACGCCGTCGCCGCTTTAATTTACGAACGAGATCGATTAAACGGTGGCAAGAAGGGAGGAGAGTCGGGTAATGCATGCGGTCTGCTGCGCGCGTTTACACGGACGCGACCCTAGAAAGAGAGAAACAAAAGGGGGAGGGGAAGGAGAAAAAAGCGACGGGGGAGAGGAGGAGTATGGAGTGGTAGGACAGAAGGAGCATAGGATATTAATGAAGATATTCAAATGAGAGAAAAATGAGAGGAGGGGTTTCTTTGTCGGGCTGAGGCCGCGGACGCTGACTCGGACTATATGTAGATTGACGCTGCCCTTCCGATCGGATTTTCCTCTCTCTCTTTCTGTTTCTTTCGCATCGCCGCCATTGACTTTTTTTAATTGCAGATGGGCGTCTTCGAAGCAAATGCTGTTACTAACTTGTCGTTTGATACAGTCTTGTCGCAATTTTAATTACACATAGAATATTTTTATGAGAGGACAATAGTTTTTATAGCAAATTTTCTTAGGAATAGGCTTGCGTAAAAGAATATTACTTATTGCAGAAAAACATTTGGATTTCTATCTTTTTATGAAAAAAAACTGGTTTTCTTCGGATTTTCAATTTGCATGCTGATTATATTGCAAGTTATACTATTTTCATCTTACTGAGATATTGCACATAAATTATTTTGAATTAAATTCACTTTGGAAAGTTCTAAATTAATATTTCTCATCTATACCGTCATCATCTGCTTACTAATTAATTTTCATGTTTGAACAACCATCGTGTGATGTATCTTTGGAATTTAATTTACGTAATATAACTGAAGACATTATTATATTAATACAATAACTATGATAATTTCTTTCGATCTAAAGTTTTGATGTTGATATTATATACGTACTTTTGTACCATGGGATTTATTCCCGTTTATTAAGTAAAAAATAAAATAAAATAAGTAACTTTATTAGTTTAACATTTTACCCGAAATTCGAATAAAAGAATTAATTTAAATCTAGAAGAAAAAAAAATTGCATGCTAATTAAGACATTCGTCAGCACTAGTCCTTATCCCCTAATTCGAATTATTTAAGACGCGGATCTGAGAGACGGAAAGATAACACCGCGTCCACGTAAAAGCAGTAAAGAACTCGATCTATCATTAGTCCGACGGAGCTCTAATTCACTTGTTTCTTCGGTTTTCGTCCCAGATGAAATTGGATCTTGCTCTAAGCTGAAGAAAAGCACACGAACAGCTCTTTCGACTCTCTTTTTCCACGGAATGTCATTAACGAGCCTTTTAAAATTCCCACCCAGGGTTCGCACTCCATTAGGATCTTCGCGCCAAAAGAGTTTGATAAACCTCTCCGTTCGCGTATTTTACATTGTTGCGGTCTTTTCTGCTTCTCGTGCAAATTTCTGTTTTTATTGGGGCTTTGTCAATTTATATTTAGTTTAATGACGGTAAAGAGCGATTGTCCTTTTGAATTATCGATTTAGATTAAGGTTATTTAATCGAGAATCTGCGAATGGCTGCTCGTTAAAAATTTGACGTTTCTGGCTTTTTATTTGTGCGGTCAGTTATTGACAGCGACTGATAATGTTTCAGGTTAATTATACGAGAGGCAAAAGCTTAATAGCGTAATTTCGACGAAACCGCGCTGACTGACGCCTATACTTATTGAATTAAATAATTATGAAAATTAAATATTTTATATAGCAGACAGTTAAAGATATGATTGAGTCTCTATTAAGAAGTTCTTTTTTGTTCGGTAGGATATTTTAAAAGTTAAAAGCGATAATGGAAAAGGGATTCCAATTTAAGGGCAGGTAAGCGCCACGGGTTCGTCCCAATTTAATTGAGTTTCCCCTCGGCGAGGTCGAGCCACTTTTACTGTTAATGTATACGAAAACACATCTGTCGTGTATACATTATAACATCTGAAGTCTCACTTTTGATATAATAAAATAAAGTTCTCTAGACTTCTTTATTAAAAAACAGAGCGTAATTTTTTATTTTTATTTATTTATTAAACCAGAGTAAGTATACAAATATTATATTACAAAGTAATCCAGCAGAGAGAATTATCGTTCTCTGTTCGCTGGTCTGGTATCTTACAGACTAATACTTAAAACTATGCAAAATAAAAATTCCTGAAAGAAGAAACTTCTTTAAAAAAATTATTTTAATTTTTATTTAGCAAAAACTATGATAGTTTTTCAATTATAAAATATATCCCGAGAAAACAATGTTAAAAAATACTACAAAAATGTTCAAATTTTATAAAATACGAAAAATTATTTATCGTGTTTTATACGGTTTTTGCACCACATTATGGAACTTTATGAAACCCTTTCAATAGGGTAAGAACAATATTAGAATTGTAACAAATTTATTGGTTATTTTTATGATTATACTTTTGATGCAATTTTTTGGAACAAGTTAGTATTAATTTTTTTAAAATGACTCGAGTTGAAGTAAACATATAGTTTTAATTTAATTCCAAAAAGAGCATAGAAGAGGTATCTATTAGTTTGACCAAAATCCATGTAAGTAAACCATGTTTAACAAGTTCTCTAATCGCATTCACAGCAGCGACATCGGTCGCTTTTAGGATTTTTGATATAAATTTTCAACGAACTTTTACGATCAGCTAAGCTCTTCCTTTTCCGCATTTACGTAACCTGCTACGAGAAAAAACATTAATGTCACAGCAATATAAATATTTAGTTGACTAATTTCTAAGAATGAAATTAGTTGCAAAAATCTTAAATCATTATTTTTCTTGTCAATTGTAATGACCAACAGTGCGAATAGAAAGTGAGCAATACAGAGTTTCATATTTCTGGTTGAATTATACAGCAAAAACTGATGATACCTGAAATTCAGGCGCGTTTTATAGGACTAAAAAACAAAGATATTGTTATTCGTCTACCAACTGTTTAAGCTTAGTAATCTTTATTATTACGCCATACTGCATATCTTCATTGTACAAAACATTGGCGGAACAATTGATCTTATAATTGTTATTTTATTGTATTGTATAATTCCATTATTACATAAGTTTAAATGGCTTTATTTTTTAAAATTCAAATAAATTTATTGGTTTATATAACAGTATTTGAAAATGTATTTACATTCTTAACTTAAATAATTATAAACAACAACTTTAAAAAATCGAACTAGATATCTTAATCAAGTGTTCAGTAAACAATATTTATCAAGTTAATTTATTAAATCAACAGTGCAAAAAAAAGGGAAGTCCAACAATGGAAGCGCGCATGCAAAAATAACGCAACGCTCGATGATCGTCACGCAAAGAAAAACGAATAAACAAACATTAACAATTTCGATCAACAAGCGGCCTCAAGATATATGTTTGCAATAAAGTTTAAAAACTTCCGAAGGACATAATAATAAACATTGCAAAATTCGCCGCAGTGCAGGAAGCCCCCTCGGAAACTCGTAAAAAAATACTAAAGGCACGAGAGAGAGAGAGAGAAAATGGGGAGAGCACACGACGAGAAGGGAAGCGGGGAGGGTTCCGCCGTAAGATAAGAGGCGCGGTGATTAGCTCGGGAGGTCGGCGAGTAAATACGCGATTCGGGTCGCCGGCGCGCGGACTCGTATAGGCGCACACGCAGAGGTCGGGAGCCGCTTGATAACCTATCCGGCCGCGCGTAAATCGCGCTCCCGACGAGTCGCCTATATACTTAAGAAAGGAGACGCCGCGAGGTGCTCTTAGCACTCCGTTAGGTAAATTATTTGTAACTCGGCCGCGGCACTTCGCTAATCGGCCCCCGCCGCCGCCTCGCGAGTAATTCCCGCTGTTAAAGGCGATATTGAGCGTTTTTTTTTCACCTCCATCTATATCCTCTCTTTCTCTCTGACGGGCATAAATTTTTATCTCCGTGCCTGCGGCGGTATTAGCCGCGTTCGCTCGGAGTCTTTCCCTCAACTTCATTTTGTGTACACTTATTGAGCGGTTAGTGTTTTCCAGGAAGGCGTTTCTTTTTTAGAGAGAGGGAGCGGAGTTGTGGTGGGAGCGTCGTTGTTGTTAAAATCGTTAAAGTCCAATGAATTTTATTTAAACACTAGACCATTAAGGGACTGACGTTCGTTCGATGTGCCAAGGCGACGATTTCTTTTTAACGAGGCTGCCGTTGCTGAAAAGCAGGTCGCCTGTTTTTTTTTGTTTGCTGAGAGAAGATAATGGAATCCTAAATTGTTACTTTTCTTATAAAAAAAATTTTATTATTGATTTGTATACAGTGCATCTTTTTTTATCCGAATTATATCAAATCACCATAAAAATCTACGGGAACATCGAAGCGGGTGTTGAAATAAAGAAAGAATGTTAACATTTATCCTATGATTTCATCATTCAAATCACAGGTGTCAAGAGTAAAAAAATTAATTGTTCGGACAACAAAAAAAAAGAAAGAAATAAATGAAGAGTGAAGAAGAAATGATCATCTTTGGCTTTTGTTCTTTGTATCGAGTCTTTAATGTGCCCTAGGCGCCGCCAGTTAGCTATTGTCGAGAAATAAGCGTTAAACTGGAACGATTCGAAAACCATTAGCGGCTGCGTTAGATCAAGGATTTCTTTAGTCAGGAGGCAGGTAACCGTTTCTCGATGCTTAATCCAAGCATTTTATTTTAAACTCATAAAACAATCAAATGTAATAAAATAATACGTAGAAAAAAAGTTACTGGTATCTAAGAATTTCTCATAAACTTTTATTGGCTGAATTTAAACATTATATGTATATCGGTTTTATCGCTCTGTACATATTACAAGACTCGATAACGTAAAGTACCTTAAGAGAATAAATGCATTGTTTTAGTATTGCAACAATAATTTAATATGTTTAATGAATTGTATGCAATAACAAACAAAAATATCGAAAAATATAAAAATAACAAGTAATATTGTTGCACTCCGGAACGAATCTTGGTAGTGCAAAAACTGAATCGGACGTGGGTATTTCGCGAGGCTGCAGTGCGGTTGGTGGCGAGATATAACGCGCAAAAGCGTCCCACACGCATTAGCAGCAGGCGATCACTTCTCGATGCTTAATTCAAGCATTTTTTTAAACACATAAAACAATCAAATATAATAAAGCAACAAGCAGAGAAAACAAAAAGGACATTGCTACACTGAGAAAGCAATTTAGTGATTTTCAGTAAATATTTACTTCAATAGTACTTGTTAAATATTTCTTTGAATCAACTAACGATTTTATTGAAACTGCTAAATTTATTTAAGAAGTAGTATTGAAGTAAATACTTAAATACAAAGAGCGGTCTCTTACTGTATCTAAATATTTATCACAAAATTTTATTGACTGAATTTAAATATTATACATCGGATTCATCGCTCTATACGTATTATAAGATTCAATCTTCTTCTCTTAAAAAAGTGATGACCGGATGTTGTGAAGCCTCGAAAACGTGAACTTGATTGGTTCGTACTTATATTTCGGAATGGCGCTGAAATTCAAAATTTCTAACCTCAAAAATGAACACGGAATAAACAGTAAAGAGTGGAACTTGAGCGCGCTCAATTTTGCTCGTATCTTAAAAAAGTAATGGTTTTTGTTTTGAAACATTTAAGTAATTGATCGAAAAATTTAGGAACCCATTTTCTTTTGACTCTAAAGTTCAATTCTTAAGGATTTGAGTTTTGCATTAAACCTTTTAATGAAATAAGTATTGTATTAAAACTTTTTAACTGTAGTTTTATTAACTAAATTTGTTGACAAATTAAATATCGCTACGATCGTATTTAAAGTGAAAAATGAGAATGTATTATTTAGAAGAACTGCTTAGAAAAAAACAGCGCAAAGAGAACATTGAGCGCTGGATTTTACTAGTAATGTAAACTGCCGATTTATTTTAAAGGAATAGATAGATTCTTTAATATTGTAACAATAATTTAATATATTTAATGAACTATGTGCAGTAAGAAAAAAAAAGTACAGCAGCGAGTAATATTGTTACGCCCGAAGCGAGTCTTGGTCGCGCGGAAACAAATCGGTCGCGGGTCTGAAAAAAAAGTAGATGGTGGTGAGGTACGGCGCGGAAAGCCGTCCGCGCGCATTAGCAGCAGGCGAGAGATGATATCTTCGCACGGGCGCGGACCGCGGAGCGAGAAAAGCCGAGTTTAATCGGTGCACTCTATATGCTAAGCGCGCGATATCGCACGGGCAAAACGAGTTATGACGCGGTCGCCGCCTCCGACATGCGAACCGTAAGCGCGTCCGTCCGTCGAGTCGCTTATCCTCTCCACTTGTCGCCAGTCCGGCCGCGTGCGTTTCTACGACTGGGGAGGTCCCGCTTGGGAGGGTCCCTGCAAGTATGCGTGGGCGAAGGCAATTTTTTTGCGTGGATCGTGTGTGTACTCTCTAAATATATGAACAAGTGAAATTTATGGGTTTTTTTATTTATTTATATATCCAACGGGACAAGCCCGACGTATAAAATAAAGTACATAAAGAAATGTAATTAGAACAAGGTTTCGCAAGGAAAATAATATATGACTAAAAATAAAATTAATTGAATATTAATAATGATCTAGAGTAGATTTACTTGCACAGTTTAATGTTGAATTAAATAAATTCAATAACTCAAAATTCACATCACAAATTAGTTTTAATTTGTAAACTGGTAAATGATTGTAGATTGTATTGTTGATAACGTTAAAAGAGCAATAAGTATACTTTTACAATGTAAAATTCTTCCTGGTGCGGAAAATTTAAAAAAAATAATGGTGATTTTAAAGAAAATAATTTTAATGCTATATATGAGACAATATGAATGAATTTCAGTGTTTCACATGGTGTTTATGTGAAAAATATGATATTCAATTGCAGCACTAATTCAATTAAGTTAAAAAAAGAAGTATTCCGCCAAAAAAAGTTTTAATAAACCCGTGATTCATGATTTCATGAAGTATCGTTAGTTTATTAATAAAATAGGTTGATTTAAAATGCATTCATTACTTCTAATTTAGTTCGACGTGTTATTAATTATGATTATAAAATGCGAGCTTCGACACTAATGGACTATAATTATGGTAATACGTTTCTACTTTGTGTGCAGAGGATCGTATTTTTGTGTCACTTCGTAACGAATTTCCGCAAAATGTACGGATGACCTCTTGTTTATTAAGCTAATATTTTGGTATCGTCAATATAACTTAATTTTACATACAAATATTGATCTGTACAATAATAAACCATTTAAATTTGACTCCATTGTACTTTAATTATTATAAATTTCCAAGACAGAACCTTTTCCATTACAAAGTTGCAGGTATTCCGGTACCCATGAATTCTGACGAAAATCTTTAACAAAAATCTGTGGTGCAATTTTATTTGCAATTTTGTGTTTAATTGTAATGGGTAAATAATAGGCGATCTTATTTCTATTTTTTTATAATAAATCTACAATAACGCGTAAAACGTTTTAAAATATGCTAAATTATCATTTGAAGAGTATAAAAATAATTTTATCTAGATTTCGAAACATTTGTGACTTATGCCCTTTTTCAAAATTACTGCAGAAATGTAATCAATCGAAAAGACTATAACCGGTACTAAAAGCGAAAGCCAATCTCATTAGCAGAGTTGCAGCCACGAAAGTATTCGATTTTGGGCTTCGTGTGCGGCCGATGGCAAAAGAACTGATGCGCCAGTTAGAAGAGAGAGATACACAGAGAGTTGTGTGTCGCATCGACGAAGAAACCGTATTCCGTCGAACGTCACACAATATTCCGTGGAATAAATGCGAGCGCGCGGGTGTCCCTTTGTCCAATCGCGGTGGCTCGTGCAAACGTGCATGCGGGCCTCGTTGCACAGGTGGCCCCGGAGTCGCCACGGCCGATTTTATACCATAAGGGTAGATCGAGTGTCGCTTATTGTTCCATCGGTGTACACGGATTTTTGCGTGTCCCAGAAAGACGCGCCTTCCTAGTTTCCTTCTCTCTCGAGCCTCTGACTATTTACTATTTTTTTTCAAATACAAAGGGAAAAATTGTGAATAAAATTTACTGAAATAGTGTAAACAAACTTTGCTTAAAAAGTTAAGTAAACGTAGATATATAAAATTTACTAATGCAGTAAGTAAATTATACTGAAGTTTTTAAGCAATATTTACTTAAATGTATGGCTGAGCAAAGCAGATAAGTAAATTGTGCTTAATTGGCCAAAATTTAAAAAATTGAAACTGATGATTCAATACTTTTAACATTAAGTTTATTAATAAAAGTTTTATCCATGTTCAACAAAATCTTTTATTATATACAATTATCCGTAAAAGCAAGTTATGAAAATGCAATATATTAATTTTCAAGGTAAATGTGCTTTTTAACCTACGCTTAAGATTACTAATATAGAATAGTACTTACCAAAAACGTTTTCATCAGAAAATACAAATTCAAGCTCTTTAAAATGCTTTTAACGAAACTATCTGCCAGTTCGTGACTTATAGTTATAGCAAGAGTTCAGGCACGTAAATTTGCTATTTTCAAAAGTGTAACTCATACCAATTGGAAGTCGCATAAAAAACTATGCGTTATTTTAAATATTAAAATTATTTAGTGGCTAGTAGAAATATTTAAATAAAAAAATTATAATACGGAATATTTTAATTATTAACTAAATTTTACTTAAAGCATAAAGTAAATTTTGCAACTATTTAAGCAGATTTTACGTAAGTGTAAAAATCACTATTTCTTACTGCAAGTGGTTAAATAAATTTTACTAATAATTTTTTTCCATGGTATAATAAATTTTTAAGTGTAATATCAAATATAAGTTTTATTACTTAATGGCTTGCATGCAGTTGTACTTTTAATTTAAGAAGATTTAACTATGTTCTCATATTCATTAAAAAAGAAAGATTCAAATTAAATAAGCGGTCCTAATCTTTTTACGAATCCAAAATTCCACTGTTTCATCGTGTGCTCGACTAAGGCCAGCTTCGAAAAAAAGGTGGCACGATACTCTATCATTACGCAATTTGACCTCGTTAATTCAGGTATAACAATCATTCTCCGTTGTTCGCGGTCTGCTTCCTTTTTTTTCGCCCGACGCGACGACTCCCACTCAAATTGTACTTCCATCTCGCTCGTCGCTTGGAATCGCGACGCCACGCGCGTAAACGTCGATTCCACAAACTGCGCGACCGCAGACCTTTTTGAGGCTTCGATCTTAATCGATGTGTATCCCGGTGGAGTGTGGATTTATAAAAGGCAGGAGACTGAAAGTGAGGCGAGTCGAGGCAAAAAACTCCACTGACCATCTGTCCGATCCTCAACTTAGTATTCTTTACTCCTCGATTCTCTTTTGCCTGCGCTTTTCTGCGGTTTAAAACTCATAATTCAATGTGATTATGGTAAATGTATGAATTTATTAGATTAGTGGAATTAATATTCGTTATTTAAGCGAGTGACCGTAAATTACATTTTTATACTGATTTACTTTGTTATTAGTATGAAAATAAATTTTAATATTTGTTATAGATATTTGTTATAGATATTTTTGTAATATTAACATCTTTTTATATTTCACTTGTATTTAAAATGTAATGGTGATACATTTATTTAATGGCGTTTCAATGCGACCATTTGCGAGGAAACAATTTATAATTACTAAATCTTACTAGTTAAATATAATCCTGTATAAATTTAAAATTTATTTACGTATTCATGTATTCATACTATCGATCGAAATTCTTAAAAAAAATTAGAAATGTCGGCTTTATCCGTCACAATATATTATTGAGATTAATATCGTACGAATTACAGTTTATTACGGTACGACTTTATATTCAGTAATAAGAAGAGAAAAAAGGAACGAATGAGGTAAGTAGAAACAAAGAAGTGGAATAATTAGTAATTCAAGGCGGCACCTCTGCTTGCTCGAATTAACTGCGGGCTCGGATCGATTTACATTCAATATTATGCAAAAACCGTCACATCGGCGCGATCTACAACTCCTTGGCCATCGTATGAAATCGCCAGAGTCAAATGTCGGACTTCCATGAAAATGCAAAAGAGTAAAAGAAGGAGATACATCACCTCATCGTTCCTTGCAACTTTGTAATATTATTCCCATAATGTAAAGCAGTGAAAAAATCACCATTGAAGCAACAAATTAACTCTTTTCCAAAAAGAAAATTATAAAACTGAGTCAGACTAGTCTCAACTGGTTTCAGTAGGTTTCTCTAAATTCTACTGGTTCTTTTCATAATTCGTGAGTATAGTGAATACATTATATTAGAATCTTCGGCATGCGTATGCTTATTTTGTAATTTATGCACTTTAATAAAAGGAACTAGATGAATCGCTTCGTCCTTTTTATTTTATTTCCATGGAAGATTCAAGTTTAATTTTCCTTGAATATCTCGAATCCCGCACACCGCGAGCGTTTTTCTTACATATGTGACAAATTATCTCTCCTCCAAAAAGAAAATTATAAAACTGAGTCAGTCTAAGCTCACTTGGCTTCAGATTTCTCTAAAATCGACTGATTCTTTTTACATTTCTTGAATATATAAATTATTTTACAATCTTCGGTATGTGTAGATTTATTTTGTAATAAATGCACTTTAATAAAGGGATTTAGCTGTCATACTAAGAGTCGCTTCGTCCTTTTTATTTTCATGGAAGATCCAGACTCAATTTTCCTTGAATGCCGCGAATCCCGCACACCGCGAGCGTTTTTCTTACCATACACGTTTTGATTACTTTTTTTCGTGCGCGTTTCTTGTGACCACTTAAGATCGCGTCGCGTGGGCGGCACTCGCTTGGCCGATCATCCGTGAACGCCACGTGCGGGGCTGAATTCGCCAAGTGAAGGATGCGCGCAAATACACGGCGACTGTCGATTTGAATTGCGACGATTGAAAGCGATGGGGCATTTGATGATGATTAATCGAATTATCGGAAGATTGCGATCTTCAGGGCGTGGTCGAAGGAAATTACGCGCTGGCGTTATTTTTCAAACTTAAGTGGCTCCATTGATTTTGCCTATCATCGCTGCAAATGGGTGGATTCTTTTTTCCGCGTACCATTTGTTGATGTCAGTTGCTAAAGTTAAACCACTGTTGTGCAGTTCATTTTTTTTCTCTTAAAAAAATATAATGGCAGGATGTTGCGGATTATTTAAAGAAACAATTTGATGAGTAAATATCCGGTTGAATGTATAGCTATACGTTCGAAACTTTTCAATGTAAATTTCATAATTTAGTTTGAATTCAAAGAAGTTATTGATCACTTAAGTGGATAATGAAGTATTCATGAAGTTTAAATGTTAAATATTTAATTATATGCAGCCCAGTATCCTTCAACGCTAGTTCAGTTCTTGATTTTATAGTTTGCATATATTATTTGTAATGCATTTAACAAACAACAAAAGAACTATTCTTTTATTACAATTTAAAAAAAAAACAGTTATGAATTTAATGTAAATGAATGACTCATCTCACGAGAAATTTATCGAAGCTCATTATTTTAAGTAGTAACAGTCAGTTCAATTCAAATTTCATAATTTAGTTTGAATGCAAAGAAATTGTTGATCATTTAAGTGGATAACGAAGTCATGGATTTTAAGCGTTAAGTGTTTAATTATATGCTGTCCAGTATCCTTCAAGTTTAGTTCAGTTCTCGATTTTATAAGTCGCAGGTACTATTTCTTTTGTCATTTAACAAACAAATAAAACTACTATTTTTTTATTCTGAAAAAACAATCATCAAATTTGCATGACATTAGTGACTCATCTCACGAGGAAATTATTACAGTGACTTATTCTTCGTCATCCTAAGTAGTAACAGTCAGTTCAATTTGTTTGTTAAAAAAAAAATAAAAAAAACTGTTTCGTAACGAGCCGAAAGCAGTATATAAAAGGACTCGAGCACACGACATTAGTCGCTCATCCAAGAGATATTACCTTTCCCACGGGCAATGTACAAAAATCATAGCATCAGCGAAAACACGGAGCCGAGCGCTCGAGATTAGGCTGCGGCAGTGCGGCGTCGGCGGGCGGCGGTGGAAGGAGAGAGAAACGCGTTTTCTCCATCTCCCTCCACTCATTCGAGCCGCGTGCACAACGCATAACGTCAACAACAATAGATTACGCCTGCAACACAGGAGGTCGCGCTGCAGCTTCCGCGCGCTCCTCTCGGCAAATCCAAGGGAAGGGGGAGGGGGAGGAGGAGGAGGGGAGAGGGATAGCGACGGCTCTGCAGCATTACAACGCGCGCAGCTCCTATGGCCTACCTGGCAGCTACTACTTTGTCCGGGCCAAACGTGTGGGTGAGCGGCCCCGCCTCCCCGCAACGTAACACCTCGGTGCGCGAGAGGGAGCGAGAGGGGGAGCGGGCGCGCCACCTCGACGATCGAGTTCAATGAGATTCCATTGTCTCGAGTAATTAATATTGATTACAATGGGTTATACCTCGCACATCCAACCCCCTGGCCCCCCTTCCACTCCTCGCACCTCGGCCACCTACATACAATTACCCAAGTGCCAGTACCTTCGATGTTTCGCTCGGGTAAAAGTATCGATCTTTTCGTCACTTTCTTGGTGGAAATTCTTGTTGTTGTAAATTTCAAAGTATTTTGGTTCGTTCAAGCGTACTGACACTTATTCCACGAGCTTATTTAAATAAAATTTCACTTAAAATTTAAACAAAATGCAAATTCATGCGCTAAAACGCTTGGAGTCAAATTTCACTCTTAATTTATAATGAAACCACTCATAGAATGAAATTTGACTCTAATAGTCATACTTGACTCTATACAAATAGGGCGATTTAATTTCACTCTAAAGTCTACTTCTATGTTAAAGTGAATTTTGCTCTAATAAAAATTTTACTTTAGTAAAATTCACTGTGGTAAAGTAGAATCATTCTACTAGAATATTACTGGTTATGTTCCTCCCTTTCGCTTTCTTTAAAAGTCAAAAAAATCACTCTATTTCACTCTTACGGTGGCTAACTTGACTTTAAAAGTCGAGTGAAAATTTGACTTTAATAGAGTTAATTTTCACTCTATTTCGCTCCAGCTGATTTAGCATGCAGATAGCAGCTGTACACATATCTGAACCTCATTCAATTAATTTGGAGATCACTTTGCATTTCAAACCTTTTTTTCTTTTGTTGATACATGTGCAAGAATTTTTATGAAGCCATAAGTAGATATAAAAAATGTAATCTTCGCTCTTATTGTCGGAAAACATGCAAGACTAAAAACCAAGTATAATTATACCTTCTATAAAAAGAAAAAAAACTCTACGCCAATATTATACAGATCTCCAAAAGGCCCGCTATAATATTCCGAAAAAATCGCTACCGATTTTTTTTCTCAAACATTTCCGGAGCACGACGAAATTCACAAAGAAATATTTTCATACAACACAGAGCCGAGGCGAAAGCGTTATCGGATGCCGCGAGTCGCAGCGAATCTAAACTCTCGCAGTGTAGGAGGCACGAACGAAAGAGCGAGATAGACAGATAGAGAGGAAGAGAGAGGGAGATGAAGCGAGGGCGCCTGCGGTGTCTCGGCCGATGATGCGGAGAGGATCGCGTGCATTCGATGGGGCGACGTGACGAAAAGCTCAGCCGGACCTTCATCAGCGCTTGTGCCCGCGTATCGGCGCTGTTTCACTTGCGGGCCCCGATACCGGGGATGTGTGTACACGCCGCGGTGGCGCGCTGTTGCGCTCGGCGGCCGTTTTAACGGCTTATGTACCCGCGGCCCGAAGAGCGAGGGAGACGGAGACGCGGAGAACGCCCGTCGGAATGGATGAGCCCCGCGCGCGCGCGGATATGAAGGGTGCCATTAATTGCATATTCCGCAGGAGCGATGCTATCGATTCCGGGCCCTCTCTGCCCCTCTCTTTCGCCCGCCCTCGCCGAGACTGCGCCTCTGTCTCCTTTGCAGCGAGCTAGAGCAACAGCTCTCCGCGAGCGAAGCACGATGAGTCGTGGCCCCGCGGGTATAAGTCCACTTTTTTTTCCTCCGTGTAGTGTAGTTGTAGTTGGATGGCCGCAACAGTTACCGACGGGTCTTATCGGTGACGAGTTTTAGGAATGCGTTTTAAGTGGGCAATGCATCTGCGGTATTGACACTCGAAGGTAAACTCGTTCTTTTTTCCCGGATAAGGCGCTGCAGCGACGGTTTTCCTCAGTATTAACTTCGAGGAGAGCGATCGCGAGATTATTTTTACGATTGTTCTGTTGTACCGAGATTAACACAGCGAAAATAAATTTTTAAAAAGAAAAAAAAAATCTTTTTTTTTATCGGTACGTTATTTTTATTCATATGTATGAATAAGCTCTTTTGAAGAGATTCTTAGTAAGAACTATAGACACAGTAGGATAACGATATACTTACGCGCTAGGTTGAACTTTTGAAGTAACAATAGTACAAACATCATTAAAGCCGGTCGTGATAAATAAAATATGTTTGACTCACGAACTGATAAAGGTATATAAAGCTTTGTAACTTATCGAATCTTCATTGCTCAGTTGACTGTACAACTATGGATAATTGGACAATCTTCAGCATTCTTAGCATTTTCTTCCTCATTGGTGAGTATATTTTATTACGAACGCAGAGAAATCTTTTCCTAATAAAATTGCAGGAAAAAAAGAATTGCGAATTAAGAACATTAATTTTTCCACGTTACTGATGCTGAACAATTTATGTAAATTTAAATTAAAGCTTAGTTTATCGAACCCTATTAATTTATCATATGCTGGATTTGTATACCAACAAGTTAGATTATAATTTTCAAATTTAAGGAAACATAATACAAGCTGTAGAATAACAAATTTTATTATTGCGATCTATGCGTAATACAAATTTGATGAGATCAATCAAACTTAATAATACAAACTTTTTGATTCATAAGCAATTTAATTGAGCAAATGGTTTTAAAATATTAAAATTGCACGTATTCAAATTTTACGCATTTTTATTAAATAAATAATTATTGTGTTCACTATCACTTTTTTTACGACCTACAGATATCATTTTTTTGTTTCTCTGCGCTCTACTCTTTTTTTTTTAATTATTCGATATTAAAATATTGCTCTTGTCAGTGTCGGAATATCTTATCTATGTATTGATTTAATGAAACGGAACAAAAGAATTTCATTAAAGAAAATGCCGTTAAAAAAGCAAGGAAAATTGATTCACATCTTCATAAACAATTGTTAAATAAGGTCTTCGTTGTCATAAAAGTTCAACAAAATTACTGATATTTTACGTTTACTGTGTGACCATAACTATTGTGTTCTTTTTTTCCAGTAGTAGTTATAAATTCTCGTTTATACTTTATGTTCCGAAATTTCAAAGATTGTTGCTCTTAACAAGGACGAAGAAAAAATTAAACAAAATCTTTTGATAAAATAACAAACATTGTAATTTTTACAGGAAGAACTTGCAATGCTGGACGTATTCGTCGAATGGTCGGAGGCGTAGATGCCGAGATTGAAGAATTTCCGCATCTCGTATCTCTCCGATACCTTGGATTGCACTTTTGCGGCGGTTCCATCATAAGTGAACGTCACATATTGACCGCTGCACACTGCATCGTCGATCTCGAACCCTTATATGAAATAACGGTTCACAGTGGAACTAGCAGGTCTGACAAGCCCGGAATAGTGCACGAATTAAAATCAGTTCAATCGCACCCTGACTGGCAACCAAGCGAAAATAATGGTTATCTCAACGACATTGCAATTATCACTGCAAGTAGAAAAACATAAGTTTTATCAAATTTCATAAACCCTTTTAAATAATTTAAAAATAATTTTATGGGCTGCAGCTAAACGATCCAATAGTTTTCGACAAATACCAGAACAAGATCAACCTGCCATCTTATAATGTCCATTACAACGAAGTAGTTAATCTACCCGGTTGGGGTAAAAAGTCAAGCTGGGTAGAGGGAAGAGCCAAAAAGCTGCAAAAAATTCAATTGAATTTAATAACGAATGAAGAATGCCAACCATTGATGGATCATAAGATTCTCCCAAATCATGTTTGTGGAGTCAGTAAAAATGGAACTGGAATGTGCTTCGTAAGTGACTTTTTTATGCATGAAGTAATTTCTCCATGGCTTACCCATAATCATTCACTTTATTCCCTGAAAAGCGGGACTAAAATGCCAGATTATTCCCTGAATTTACTTTCGTGACGCGTAGGCGAGACAAAAAGGAATTTAAAGAAAACTTATTTTCATCATAAACTTTTATTTTATATATCTATTTTTATTAGCCGCCTTTCAAGACAACAAAGTGCCTATATACAGACAAGCTGTGAATAAAGCACTATATATATAACACAGGACTAAAGCCGATCATTCCCTTGGGTGATTTACTGCCCTCTCTTCGCTCGGACATTAAACTTTACCCGCGGGTATAATCAACGACTTTAGTCCCTTGTTATATAAAAAGTCCCCGTTTCTTAAATAAAAAAATGAAAAACATTTGGAAATTTACTTCACTCGAATAGCTTAATCCTTTTTTAATATGGCTTTCAGGCATGAATATTATTCATGCTCGACGTGTAAAAAAGAGTGTATGCCTTTAACATTTATTTGTTATTTTAGGGTGACAGCGGCGGAGCATTGGCATTCAATGGTGAAATCATTGCGATTTCTGCTTTTCTAAATGACAAAAAGTGCGGTGACGGTAGGCCTTCTGGTTTCACTAACGTATACCAATACAAAGACTTTATCCAATCTGCCATGAACAACTGACACACCGCATGAGTCGACTCGAGATATCTCACACGATTACATAAATTATTTAAATTATTTACAATAAAAGACAGTTTTAATAAACGGCTATCTTGAGTTTTTTCATCACTTCTTTTAAACTTTCCCATTCCCGCAAAAATTATTAGAAAATAACGCCAATACCCAAGGCCATTTTCTCGAATAGCTTGCGGGGTGCCGAGAGCTGCCGGCGTCCGGGGTTAAATCAGCAAACGGCCGAGATAATTCGAAGAAAGAAGCGCAAGAAGTTGCGGCTAGGAGCGTCGCGTCCCACGATCCTCCATCGGCGTCCCTCGCCTCCCCCCTAACGAAGAAGCTCCGATAGGTGCATACTCGTGCACTCTCCCCCCCCCCCTCCCTCGGCCTCGTCTAACAGCGAGCGCTATCATCGTTAAGGCCCGCGCGCCGGCGCCTTATCGGCGGATAATTTCACCGGCGCGCCCGGCAAGTGCAAGAAGCCACTCGTCGTCGATCGCGGCGCGTACACCACCGCCGCGAGAGCGTCGTTACGCCAAACGCCTTTTTAACGTTTTAGCGAGGCGGCGGCGGGATACTGCGGGGGATAACGCCGGGGACTCGCGATGGAAAATTTCCCGCGGCCGTCTCGTTTCTTGCGAATTATCCGCGGCGACGAGTCCGCGCCGAGAGATAAAAAGAAGCGACGCTCCGATTTCTCGGCGCGCTTTTAATGTCCCGTGCTTTTTCTATGCGCGGGGGTAGGAGGAGGGAAGGGGGGAGTTTTTTGCGGGGAGGACTGGTGCAGCCGCGGAAAACGCGAGTTTGATTTATTCATGCCGAGCTTTTTCGGTGGCGGATAATTGGCTCGAGAGAGCGAGAGAGAAAGAGAGCGACGGGGTTCACGGGAATGCATGAATTATTATTTTGCACGCGCGTGACACAGCGGAGAGCGCGGGAAAGTACCGAAAGGTGGTGTTGGAAATTGGCTGAAAAACGGTAAACGAAATTTGCATTCATGGCTTTCAAAATATGTCCGCTGTATAGCATTATCTAGCGGTGTATTTTGTTTTAAGGATCCCACGCTGCGCGCCGGAGTGTCTTGTCAAAATCAATTTTCCAATTTTATTATTTGTCTTATAAATATTTGTACGCGTAAGAGATTAGCGAAGGTAATTTATCATTTTTTTTATGACTTCAATGAAACTTTCAAAGAATAATTCATTTTTAAATTAGATTACGTTACGTTCGCAACTTTATTTAGCATATATAATGTTGACAGTTGAATTAATTTTATTGAAAAGCTTACGCATATTCTTAACGCTAAAGTTATCATAAGTGTATACATTGAATTAGATTTCGGAATATAATATAAATTTTACTTCAAAAAATTTTCTTGGAAATATTTCATTCAAACAACTAGATTATAGTGTGTAATAAAAAACAAAATATACACTGACAAAAATTTGGTAATTTTAAGTAAATATTTACTTCAATAGTTCTTATTAAATATTTCTATAAAACTATGTGAATTTGTTTGTTTCCTAATATATGTGTAGTATTTACAAAATAATAGTATTGTTGAAATAAATGTTTACCTAAAATTGCCGGATTGTTTGTTGAAAATTTTTTGAAACGCCATACGTTTGCATATAAATCAATAAATAATAGGAATACATAAATATTCATCCGCGGCCCCATAATAAAAATAACGAGAATTAAGTCCCTTCGGAAGACATAATCGATCGTCCTGGATGTGTAGGAAGAAGAAAGTGGAAGCGAGGAAAGAGGAGGCCGCAGCCAGTAAAGACACACCCTTCGCACCCCGTCGACAGACCCAATCGCTGCTCTCGCACCTCGCGGCCGCGCGTGCACGCGAGTCGGGCCGCATAATTGGCCCCGGGGAGCCGATGCACGCCACCGGCTCGCTTCCGCAAACGGAAACGACGCCGGGGCCGGAAGGTGTCCGGCCGCGGGGAAAGCTCTTTTCTCCGTCGCTCAGATAAATGGCCCGAGATACTCGGAGGGGAAATTTTTGCGGCGCAACTGAGGTTTGTCCGTAAATTTCTATAATTTTCTAAGAAAAGAAGAATTTGCACAGTTGACTATTTGTTCAAGAGATCGCTGCCTTTATCTAAGAATTGCTCAAATCATATTTATCCAAATTATTCTAGGCAATCGCGTCCAAATTTGTTATTTGACTACCAGTTCCCTGGTAAAAATTTAAAACATTTAATGGCAATTTCATAGCTGAAGAAATAGAAATGGGCAAAAAATAGCAACCATTTTTAACCCCGTGATGAAACGCTTTTTTAAATCAGAATCTCACATTTAATGTGAATAATTAATGTGCATAATTTGATAGGGAAAAAATGGCTTGCAAATGTGTGAAAAGAGAAAATTATAAAAACGTTTGAAATTCACTAATACTCGCACTGGAAAGTGAAAACTGAGTAAATCGTTCACTATGAGTTTATTAAATGTTTTTAATCAAATGTTGTTTCATAATAATCCGCTGTGTGAGCTCGGAGTCGAGATCGCAGTTCCATATGAAGAAGCTACTTTTACGTTATGTTCGCTCAAAAATGGCTAATTTTAATAACGATTAGAAGCTAGTATTTATCCAATATTTGTTCAATCTAATAAATGTGCGAATGCTGTGAAAAAAAGCGTTTAATCTTCCCCTAAAAACAAGCCATTTCTTAGTTTCGTGGCTATTTCAACTAGATTGATTTCTAGCAGGGTTGTGATAAAATTATCGTATGAATTTTTCAATTATGAATCTAGATTTAGCCCGAAACTATGAATCATCTCTGCCATTAAAATGAATTTTTTCAACGCTTACGCGTGATTGTAAAAGAGGGAGGTATAATTTATTTCGAAGCTCTCGCGAGCATCACATTTTATCGCCGCTAATTATTCAACGTCTTCAACTGCGCAACGGGCACCTTCGATGCGCGCGCGCATTTTAATAATGTAATAGTTGCATCTAGACGAATTAACTTTTATTGGCGAATATTCATAAATGGGCCTTTTAATGTGCCATGTAAATACTTGCGCGTATATTTTAATTGCAGCTTAAACGCAGTAAAGATATAAAGCAACTCGCTCGAGGCATCGGCGAATCGCCTTAGCGAACGCCCTTGCACCAGAAAACGAGCGACTCGTAAATAAAAATTATATTATTCAATAAAACTTAATGAGTTAGAAAAATCGGCGCGTTTCATTAAAATGCGCGATTTTTACCCCCTCGAACGCAGTGACTCCGCTAATCGCTTCATACTAATTATTCATAAAAAAAAAAGATAAAGAGAAAATGGAAAAAAGTCAGCGCGCCCATTTAAAAAATAATATAAACTGTTAAAAGTCATGATTTTTCATAGAGAACACCTTGGAAGTGACGGTTAATGCGACAGAGAAAGAGAGAGAGGAAAAAAGGAGGAATAAGTTGAGGAAACGAGTAGTGGGCCCCAGATAGGTCAAGACACGCACCGACTGATGTGCAGTGGACACGCAAAACCGATTTCTTCCCGGAAACTCTTATTTTATCGCGCGCGGTTTCGCGCGGCTCGATCACTTTTTATTCCGCAGGCATGGTATCGAAGCGCAAGGTGACGACGCAAAATTTTTAATTTATAGGTGAATTTCCAGGTTTATAAGAATAAACGAAAGAATGCAGCCGGATGTTATCTGGTCAATTATCAGCAACTCGATTATTATAATTCATCGAGGGAATATAATTGTTACGAAATTATGGTTATTAAGACAGTGCTCTGTGTTTAGGACACAAATCGCATGAAATATGACGGGAAGGTGCAATCGTTGCGTGCTGCTGGTTAATTGGGGGTATGAATTTGTATGAATTATTTGATATTTCACTACGTCGTGGTATTAAAAACATTCTTTCTCTTATACTTTACGATCAAAATTACTTGTATAAATTCAGAAAAATCATATTTCTTACTACCTTTGTTCTTGAATTTTAAAACTTGTTGTAATTTTATTAACGTAGGTCTGTATAATAGATTTTTACTAAATATAATTGATCAACATTCTTATTCTTTATCTTTGGATCTAATTATTTTGCCTTTACCTTATATTTAATTTATATTAATAGACAATATAACAACAAAATAATTGCGAAGACATCTAATTATTCAGAAAAATAAAAAAAAAGAAATATGAAAAATTTTACAATAAACTGTAACGTCTGTCATAAATGTCATAACGTTAAAGGTGGTAGGAGTCTCGGCGTAAAAATATCTTTATTATCAGCCATTACATCTGCGCACTAAAAATATCATAATTGACGTGATTATGGTAGACCAATGCGAATCCGAGGAACGAATAACTGACGGCGTCGTTTGACTGACTTATATTGTTTTTTATCGCCTTGGCGGGGCCCTTCTTTCGGCTTATCTTAAGGTGCATAAATTCCCACCGACATTTCGGCACTTCCGGCCAGAAATGGCGGCAGATGCGAGGCGCTAAATAACTGGTTCGCCTTTCGAATCTGATTCGAGGGCGTCGAAAGCTTGAGAAATAGCAGTCGGCTTATTAAACTCGGGGCATTTTTTATCCTTTCGACGAGGAAACAATGTATGCTTACAGAGTAATTTCAAAATAAAAATTATGCCGATGCAATTTTTATGCTTATCTTATTAAAAATATAACCAACTACCTTAAAAGTATAGAAAAATACTTTTTCATTGTATTTCACCCCCTGATTATGTATAATTATCATTAAATAAAAAGAGTACAATTAACAGGGTAATGTCGATCAATAAATTCGGACAAACAAGAACGCTTTAGCTTGATTGGAAAGAAAATCCATTGAAATCCTTGTAAATAAGAAGCAGGCCTCTCCGGGACATTCATTATCCACAAAGCGATCGGCGGGATACGGGCAATATTTTTCTATCAAGGCGCGTTCGTGTGTGTCGCCCTTCGTACGACCCCCGGTTCTCTCGTCACTCCCAATTCTCTGCTGGCAATGTCTAAATTGATTGGCTAGCTGCTCGATCATTCGTGACGGCCGCCGATGCAAATTTCACGGCACCCGAAGAAATTAGCGGAGTTTCTGTACGCAGAAGGAGGAGGATCTGCGAGAGTGCGACATCGGGAATCACCTTTGGAAGGGTGTAGGATTGCAAGAAAGTTTAAAAAAAACTGGGAAAATAAAATCGTAATTTTTAGCGATATTTCTTATTTTTTAACAGTGGAAAAGGAGTCCTTCATCTTATATAGTATGAATAATAAAATTAAAAATACGTCAAAAAATAAACACAAAATGTGTCTTTATAATTCGAGAAAATTGTATAAATTCTTAAAGTAAGTAAATACAATTAAATTCCCAAGTCTAAAATAAGATTGTACACACGTTATGTATTACATTGAACAAAATTACACAATATTTGCATACAAATTTCTACACATATTTCGTAAATACACACGTAATATATGTTAAAACTGAGCGAGTAAATGTAATTAAATTTGAAATATTATTTTTTTAATATTACATTCATAAAATTATAATTAAATCGAATCTTAATTCGTTAATAAAATGTTTGTGTGTGTTTATGTGTGAGCATTAATTTATACAATTGTGTAGTTAACATTTCATACGCGTGTATGCGTAAAAAAATTATAAATCATTTTACACAAATCACGATAGTTTTTATACATTTGTCTTAACACGTAATTTGTGTAATTTTTCTACACACTACCTGTGTATTTTTTTCTTTACACAAATATTTTAGACAAAATGCAAGATTTTTAACCATGTAAATACGAACTAAATTATACAACAGCGCGATCTGATAATAATTGTATTGTAAAACGATAGATAATTAATTTCTGTTTATACAGATCACGTCACCAAAATTAATTACAACACTGTCGATGAAAAACGTCCCTCGCGCGAATGAATGCCAAAATGAGATAAAAAAGATCCCTGCGTGCATCTTACCGCAGCAAGTATCCCCGATGAATTTCCAAAATCCATCGCCTCGAAAATTCGTCTAAAATTTTCCCGTCGAAGCGCGTGCGAGTGGAGCGATGCTCGCGGAGTTCGCGTCGACGGCAGCATTATCGCCGGACAGAATCCTATCAGGCAGGCGATTAAGCGAAGAACAAACGGCGATTCTCCATGCACCGAGCGCCTCTACCGTCCACGCATTGTCCGCGTCAGGTGCGGGGCCGCTGTAACGGACAGACTCGCGCACGCGGCCTTTTCCCCCTGCACAAAAGGCCCGTCATTACATCGGCCGCGATATAAACGGCAGGCATCGACGCGGGCCTCCGATTTTCGATTCGACCGATCTCTCCCGGACGAAAGAGAGAGAGAGAGAGAGGAGAGAGAGAGAGAGCGCGCGAGCGAGGGAGACAGATAGAGAGTAGCGGAGCGCCAGGCCACGGCACTGACCTCCGGTAAATTGCTTCATTACGCGCCGGGACACACCTCGATGACGCTTGGCGGCGACCGCCGGTTATACGGATATAAGCCGGCTCGTTTCGGCAATCCGATGATGCTGTTACCCCGCAAACATAGCGCGGCCGCGCGCTTGCGCGAATGCCGTAGAGATTGGAGGGAGGTGGGCAAAACACAGGTGGGCCAAGCTCGGACCAAGCCCGGGCTTGGACAAACATAGCGGAGAGGAGAGAGAGAGAGAGAGACGGAGAAGTTCGGGATGGTGCGCCGGCACACACAGGGGTCGCGTGTACACCCGATGCACGGAGGCTGGCCTCGATGCACAAGGATGACACGTCAATCGCCATCAGAGTTTACATACTTGGATGACTTCGCCCCTCTACTGTAACCCCGGCGGCCCTAAAGCTTCTACACTGCCGGCCACCCTCCTCCGCGCGCGAGCTTCGAGAGCTTCCACGGGCGCGTCCGAGGACGATCAGAGGGGACGGATTTTCTTTTGACTTTGCGTATAGCCGCCGGGATGATAATGAATCTTTACAGGATTTCCTATTTTTTTTTTCGTTTTTTTTTTATTGTGCAGTGAAATGCGGAAAAATTATTGTTTTGAAGAATGTACTTTTGTGGATATTGCGTAAGTGAATTTTATATCTGGATGAAGAAAAAAGTTCTTGTAAAAATTACTACAGTATTTTGTAACGCTAGGACAGACTCGACAAATTAAAAAAATTACTAAAAAGTATAGAAAAATTTGCTAGACTTGTTGTAAAATTTACGATAAATCTAGAAATTTTACTATATTTTCGTGTAGTGTACACTGAAAAAGAAACGGTAGAGTATCTACGTTTTCTCATGTGAGCACAGAAATTTCCCCTGCCATTTTCGTGCGAAAAATTATTTCGAGAAACTGCTTCTCGGTCGAAAGATAGCTATTTTACCTTATAGTCGATATAGCGGACATACCATTCAGGTAAATTTTTCGCCAAATTATGCAAAAAAAACGTTGGTGCCAAGACATTGAATTTGTTTTTTGTACTATTCGGTATAAATCGCTTCCTTTCGAGTGTAAGCTTAATTTTGAGTGAGATACTCGCATTTGCTTACTCAAATCCCATTTATTCTCGGTTTATCATCCGCAGCCACTGCTCTCAAACCCCATCGGCGAGCAAGCGCGCGCGCATGTCGAAAATTAATAAATTTGCATCAATTCAGGCAGAAGGAAGCAAAAGTTTGCGCGCGGACGCGGGCCAGCATCAAGCGACGCTCGTGCACGGGTGCATCACGCGAGCTGCCCCGGAATAATACTGAGGGGGGTGAGGCAGGGGGAGGGGGATGCGCGCACAGGCTCGTTCACGTCGGTAAACGCCATTGCTTAACCACGGCTCGAGCATCGTAACATTTGCTGCGATTGGCTTCGATCGATGCTGTAATTAACGAAATTTTACAGAGCCGATCGATCGCGAATGCACTTCCCCGAACGCGCTGCTTGTGCGGTACTGCTGCGCGCGTGTTATGCGTGTGCGTAAATTTATGTACGCGCGGCGGTGTACGCGCGTATATGCAGCGAACTGGGAATCGCTGCGAGTGAATTGCTTTGACTCCAGATATGATTATGAGGGCTTAATTAATTTTACTGGGAAATTAAATTCGATAAGAATTCGAAATGAGTTTTAATGTTATTTTAAGTAGTGTTTAATTACGCGCGAGATTGAGGATCTTAAAAAATAGCGTATTAATTCCTTATTTAATTTCCAGCGCGCGCAAAAGAGAGAGAGAGAGAGAGAGAGGAAAGGATAGAGAGAGAGAGAGAGAGGGATAGGGAGTGCGAGCGCACGCTGCGCAGCTGCTTTGCTAAATTAATTTTCGACGCGCCACAATTTCGGTCTCTATATGTATAATAAGATTTTTCAACAATTAATTCATGGCCCCCGTAGTTATAAATCTTGTAATAACAAAATGTTACTAAATTAATGTACCTTTTTTTTAACTTTAATTAATTTTCGGCGCGGAACACGTGTTCCACAGATATTTGTTTTCGCTGGAAATACGAAGAAACGTTTACATACATAAATATTGAACACTGCGTATCTACCGTGCGTTTATAATTATATTTACCATAAGATCTCATTTTATTGAGAATTTTGTAAAGGAGAAAAAACTTACAATACAAACATTATTTAAATTGTTTTTTTTTAAGTGGAATTCATTATACACAACGACCAATATAAGACGGAGACTACTTAAAATGTTTGCAATTAAAAATATTCGAAAATATCGATAAGCGAATATTTTACAACATAAATCTATACGCTCCGAAGAGCAACGAGTTCAACGAACGTATCGCAAGTAAATTTCTCCCCGAAGCGAATTAACGAAGTTCGCCCGTGAGACTGCCGGTGCAATCAGAAATCCTAGACTAAGAACGAATCGCTCTCATCACGGAGCAATCGCGCGTCTCTCTTCCCGCTTCTCCACCTAATCGAATCCGTTAAAACGGCGGGAGAGCGAGCTCTAAGCCCCGGTCGCTCGAAATAACAATTTTCCCGTGGAATATATAGGAAAGCGCGGGCGTCGCACGCGTTAAAATCGAATGTTGGCGCGCGCACTGCGCACGTGTGCGCGAGACGCCGCCGAGGTTTAAAGTCCGGGTCGGCCTGCTAATGAGATTCGGTTTTGATTAGCACGGAGACTGTTTAACGGTTTGATACCTCTCGCCCCGGTAATCGAATCCGGACCTAATCTCTCAAGTTATAACCGAATTATCGCCTCCTCCATGCGCTAGGCACTCTCTCGCTCTGTCGGTGCCACTACGGAGTACTCTCACTACCTGCCACCCCCTCGAGTGCCGACGACGCCCCTCACGACATTTCATTTCGCGCCGGCTGTGCGGAGGAACGCGCGCGGCCAACTATTATAGCGCAACCCCTTCGGCTAGCCAACGCCGCCAGTCGGACGCTCCGATGCGTTGCGGCTATTAAGACTCGCTAAATAGAGGACGGTTTTGAAACGACGGTGTTTGGATTTTTGGGGATTTAAGGCTTTGTTCAAGCTTGACGGATTGGACCAACGTTTTCATAATTTCATCACTTCTTTTCATCAATACTTTTTTTTTATTATTTATTTGATTAATTTACGGGTATTCCACGTATTTACATAATTTTATATTTCTGGTAATAGAAACAACTTAAAAACTAAAACCGCTGGAGTTATCTACGTTAGAACAAAATTAACAAACTTTAGTAAGTCTTTCTTTACAAAGGTATTAATATTATACAATTAACACTCTGAGAAAGATTCACAGCACTCCAATTATTTCGTAATCGATAAAATATATTAGAATTCAAATAGGTAGTTGAGAGAACTATATGATTCTTTTAGTTTCTGAGGAAATAGATGACATTACTCTGTAGAAATAGGTGTTACCAAATATATATCCTGATTTCCCAACACATTGTAAATGATTTAATAGTCATCAATGCTTTAATACTGTTCATAAAAAATTGTTTAACAATATTGCTACAGTCATGACCAAAACGGTCCATAAATATATGCAACCTGCATGCCAAATGTCTTAGAAATTTATGAATCACCTTTTTGAGAATATTTATATCTGAGTTATAATGCGGAGTCCGTATTACCCAGACATATTTCAACTTTGATATGACAATGCTACTGAATAAATATACAGCAGATCTGTGCGAATTAAATAACGACAATTTCATTATGATAAAATCTTCTTTACGCAAAGTTTGACAATAGATGATTTCCAAGTGCTTTATAAATTTCAGTTGCTAATCAAATATTACATGCACTCTAAACTGTAAAGCGTCAAATAGGGACAATTTTTTTTAGTAAAACGGTCATTTTTTACTCTATAAGGATTAAAACAATCATTTTATCAGTTGTGCAGTAAAAAAAAGACTTTTATTCTTCTTAAATAATGCGATTTATTGATTTTATTCTTTGGGTATAGATTAAAACTTACATTTTCTACTTTTAAAAATGGACGTTTAGGTTATCTGTATTTTGCAGCTTCCTAATTTTTTTTTAAAGTAGAAAATGTAAGTTTTAAAATCAATATATCATTATTTTCGAAGAATAAAATTCTTTTTTTTTACCGTACAACTAATAAAACGATTGTTTTAATCCTTATAAAGTAAAAAATAACCGTTTTACTAAAAAAAAGACGATAACAAAACTATATACGGAGATTTTTTCCTTTCGTAAGCATTAAAATAATTAAACGTAAAAATGTATTAAAAGAGTTGAGCAATAAACCAATGATTTGGTAAATTAAATTTAATCGCGTGTCCCACCGTACTCGGCTGGTACTACTGAAGCTTAATCGTCGATTCTGAAACTCCTCGTTGCTGCGGCGGCCGTAAAAAACAATGACTGTCGGCCTATCAAACAGATTTCTTTCCTCCGTTTATATAAAAGACCGGCAGAACTCTTGCTTCCCGCATTCAATCGCTCGCATACTGTTTCCCGAAAAAAAATTGCGACATGCGCGATTGCGCCGCCACTAATAGGGAAAACCCGAGGAAATGTGAAGGCCTATATAAGAGACGGCATCGCCGCGTACAGTATCCATAAAATCGCGAGAGGAGGGATCATACGCGCTGTACATTATCTCCTTTACCCATTACACGCGAAAGAAACAAAATCCCATAAGGCCGCTCGAGAAGCGTCGCCTTTTTTCCGACGAGCCTTAACGGCGCCAATCAGCTGGGCATTACGCGCGACACGAGGAGTCGTGCGAGCTGCGCATCGCGAAAATTACGCCAACGAGTGGTAGCCGACGTTATATATTTTATGCACGGCTGTGCACGGTAGTGAGCCGCCCGAGTATATGGTAAATGGGCGCATCGCGCGCGTACGCGCTCCACGAGCCGATATGGCGGAGAGGTCGACGCGATGGGGGAGGAAAGAGTGCACGCGGGGCTTCTGGGATGCCCCGCTGATGGGGAAGCGTGAGAAGAGAATTTTAGAGGATGTTTTCTCGTTGGTTTAATGATGGATATGGCTGCTTCGAGGTAGCGGCTGCTTTTTGAAATTTCAAGTTTTGCGGAAACGGACTTGGATCGTGTGCTGCGCTCGCGTGAGGGGAAAAAGTTTAATCACTATATTGCGAGGAAAAGAAGATAGTCTTGTCGATCGTAGATGACTTTACTCCTAATGGCAGGCTACAATTTACATCGACGTCAAACTTCAAGAAATTTTAATCGAACGTTAAATAAATTTTATATAAAAACATTTATTACGGCTAGTTTAGCATCTCTATATTTGTACGTTGATCACCGCTTTTTTTTTTAAATAACGTGTACATAAATATTTAATGTAGAATTATTTAGTACCCACATTTTTCAAGCTGCATTAAATCTATATAACAGCCCAATGCAAGCAACACGTAAGATAAAAGCGCAAAATGTTAAATAGCTATAAAACAAGGAGCTCAAAGTTACCGATCTCGTCGAATAAAATGTACACGCAACAGTTGTTTTATCATTAGCAATTACGTCGATGAAAAAGAATGATTAACTTAAGGTAGTACTGTCGGTCATGGAATTACCGTTCAGATAAACTGATAAAATTGAAAGGGCTGATTGATATTATGCCATAGAAGGCTCAGCTAAATTTTGGCGGGCCTAGAGCATCCTCTCTTAAAAAAGTGATGACCGGATGTTGCGCAACTTCGGAAACGTGAACTTGATTAGTTCGCAGGTATATTCCAGAATAGCGCTGAAATTTAAATTTTCTACCCTCATAAATGAATCCGAAATAAACAGTAAAGAAGGGAAATTGAGTGCGCAAAGCGCGATCGGATTTTTCTCGTACTATACAAAAGTAATTAATTGTTCAATTTTTAAATTTTTGAATTATGGCGTATAATAGGTAACGCCTTACAGGAAGTCAAGTTCTTTTGCGAATTCTGTAATAACTACCGTTCAGATTCAATAAATTGAATAGTGTGATAACTGAAAATGTAAGCAACATTTTGCAACTTAGAACATTTCAATTGGAATCTTTATTTAATCATTTATCCAAACACAGTCAATTAGATGTGGCATCACCTCAAAATAAGTAACATAGAAAGAATAATGAACATTCAGTAACATTTCGGTCGAGATGGCACTATACAAATATTATACATTCACTTTTTGAATGTCTATTAAAAAGTCGTTGAGTTTTTTTTAAATCTGCTAAATGTTTATACTATCTTCTCTTAAAAAAGTGATGACCGGATGTTGTGAAGTATCGAAAACGTGAACTTCATTGATTCGTACGTATATGCCGGTATGGCGCTGAAATTCAATATTTCTAACATCAAAAATGAGCCCGGAATAAACAGTAAAGAAAGGAACTTAAGCGCGCTCAATTTTGCTCGTATCTTAAAAAGGTAATGGTTTTTGTTTTGCAGCATTTAAGTAATTCGTGAATGTAATTGGTCGAAAAATTGAGGAACGCATTTTCTTTTGACGCTAAAGTTCAATTCTTAAGGATTTGAGTTTTCCATTAAACAATTAATGAAATAAGTATTGTAAACCTTTTTAATTGTAGTTTTTATTAACTAAATTGGTTGAAAAATTAAATATCGCTACAATATTATTTTAACTAAAAAATCAGAATGTATTATTTACAGGAACTGGTTAGAAAAAAACAGCGTAAAGAGAACATTTCACTAGTAGAATAAACATTTAAAGTTTCGTGTGCTGATGCCTAGATGCAATTGTACTATTAATTTGTTTTGCAAGATTGACAAATGCAAATACTATACACGAAATATCAAATGTCAAATGTCAAATGACTATATGTATGTCTATATGTATTGACAGTGCTACCTTAATTCACGAACAAACGCCCTAAAGACAAACTCTTGCCGGCGATAAGAAAAGAGGCACGCAAACGTCAGAAAAGGCTGAAAAGGGGGAGAGAGAAAAAGCAGAGGGATATTGTAATTGCGCGCAGTCGGTGAGAGCGAGAGAAAGGAGTCCGCGGAGAAGGAGGAACGAGGACGAATGGGCCGGGCGCAGCGCTTCCTCTTATACGTGTGCGCGCAATATATCCTCTCTTTTGCCTCTATCCCCGTCTCTCTCGCGTCCAGGCTCGTAAAGCCGGGCGCGCACCGCCTCGGCTACCTCCGTACGCGCGGTAGCGCCACGCTGCACTCGCGCAACCGCCATCAAGTCCCTCCACTGCACTCCTCCCGCGCGGCGGTGCTGTACCCGCGCGGCGCGAGAAACGAGAGAGAGAGACGGACGGAGCCGCGGCGTATGCGCTCCGCGTGCGAATGCACGGAAGGAAGGAGCAAAAAGTGCACCAGTCGATTGGTCGAAATGAATTCAAAATGGCCGCGCGGGTCGCGGCTGCGGACGCGGAAAATGGCGCCGTCGGCTTTTAACGCCCCCCCTCCCTCCCCCTCCCGTAGTCCCGAGGTTATTACGGGTAATTTTTGACGTTTCCATTCCTCGCGCTCGCGCGCCGGTCGACACGCTCCGGCGCGCGGTCGCGTGCTCGGTATCGCCAGACGCGGACTAATGTATGCCGGCCAAGGGCTGGCCCGGCCCACCGACCTGCCCGGTTCGCTATTTTACTCTCTCTTTCTCGCTCCGCTCGAATTGAATTTTTACGAGCTACGCGATTTTTCGATAGCGGCGACAGCGGTAGACCTGCCACAGGGGGGTGTTGCGGGGCTTTGTGAAACGGTGGCTCTTGTCTTTGGGAGAAACAGTGCTTGCTTTTCGCTGTTATCGGCTCGAAATTTCGATTCGGAGAGCGGCCTTCGGGATTTTTTTTTTTTTTTTTTTGCATATCGGTGAATATTTTTTTATGTAATAGTGAGTTGTAGTTGCAGATCGAACGTATTTTTACGGCGAATGGAGGCTCGAGTAATAAGAAATAATGAAAATTCACACGATTGAAGGAACAATTTGGAATATTATATACTTTAAATCACATTGAACAGTAACGTTTTTTTATCTAGCTAAAAAGAAATATTTACATAGAATACAGAATACAGAGTAGTCCTTATTTATTGTAGATTATACATATAATACAATATAATACATAATAGACTAATTGTAAATATTAAAAATACTGTTAACACGCTAAATACATCGCAAAGAAAAAAAAAGTACTTACTATTTTTCACAGCACTAATATCTGCTAGATTAGAAAAAGTAAAAACTGCTTTGCAAAATCAGCAAAATTAAGATTTCTTAAAATAGCATCTACAAAATAGTCGATTTGACAGTTCTGTAAATCAGATTAAAGTATAGATCTTACTCTATAGAAAAAAAGATTTGGCTTTTCTGCAGATTCTACTGAAAATTCAGAGAGTTAAATTAACTTCCAATTTCACATTTAACTCTACCGTGTAAAAATTAAAAGTTACTTATTTTTTTTCCGTGTAATTTTCAAAAAAATTGTTGCGTAGAAAATATTCGACGCAGGATTCTTTTTATTAAAAAGAGGAAACGAGGCATTTCACGAAATTAGATCCGAGCGACTTAGAAAGTAAGAAGAAGGTAGAGGGAAAAAAAGTAGGAATCAGCGTGATCGCGCGCGGGAGATCACCCTCTCCTCGCCGCGGGCGCTACTTTTGACTCGGGCTCTTTCTTTTAAAAGCCGGTCCCTTAGCCCTTCCGGCCGTCGCCGCGGCCGCGCATATGCGCGCGTTTATATGCGGATTCTTAATCGGGCCCATTATCTCCCCCCTCGGTCCCTCCGACTCCTCCGCGATCATCCTATCCCCGAAACGCAAAACTAATTCGCACACACACTCGCCGCTTTACCAAAAGAGAGAGAGAACCGGAGGAAAAAAAGTAAGCGAAGCGAGACACCGGCGCTCGGTGGTCGTAAATCAAGCCCGGGCCCCGAAATGCGCCCACGAGACAATGCGAGGCGCGCGCGCGAGGATTCGAATGGGCGCGCAATTTTCTATGGAGACTCGGTAATTACGGGCAGTTTGCCCTCCATCCTCCCGCGTTGACCGTAAAAATTTTCGAATTTAATTATAAAATCGCTCGCTCCCTCCCGCGCCCCTTCCTTTTTCGGGCTCGCTCTTTAAAAACGAGAGGAAGGGAGGAGGGCATCGTAGCGCAGCTCTTTTTGACTTTCACGACTCTCCCGGAGCCCAGGGAGGAAATCGCTCGTAGCTTGTTATTATTGCCCCTCGGATGATTGTTATTAGCTTGAGAAATTTGCATGATAACTGCGAGCCGAGCTGCGTTGTCTTTTTTTACGTCGGGGTGCGCGACCGTTTTTCTCACGTGCGCGGCCGAGGAGAGCGCATGAAGTTTTCACTTAGTCGCGTCCCAAGCGGCGAACTTCCTCGGACAAAAGTTTCTATTGAGCGTACTTGCGCGCCCCGACCTCCCAGCGCCGGAGCTCCTTCAGAAGTTGCGCTATTTATAATTGACTTTAAATAGTGCTCGAGCTGAGATTGCCTTTTTTACGACAACGCGGCCATGGCCGCTATCCCTTTCCCTTGCCGATTCAATTTTCACGCGACGTCTACGACACTGCGAGTGCGCGATAACAGATGTATGGCTTTTATTCTGAAATGCGGAGGAAACGGGCTACCTTGATGCTCCTTGCTTCGAGAGGATAAATGTCTTTAACTTTCACCTAGAGAAATCTACTAGGTGTGGAATATTTTAAGTTGCTGAGTGAAGTTAGGCAAAAAAAGCATTGCGCTCGGAGAAATCGCGTCGATTACTTGGCCGTAAAACTTTTATTCTAATATACGTATAGAATATAGATCCTGGTTTTATCATATGCTCGGGTTAGATTTTTTGTGCTGCGGGAGAGAAAAAGCAGTTAACGTTAAAAACCTGAGTAATTTGTTGAAAATAACAAGAGCTATTCGTATTTGCACTAAAAGAGAAAATCGTTAGTGCGTTTAATAACTGCACGTTAATGAGACGAAAAAAATGTTAAATCCATCAATTATGCCTAAACACTTAATCACGTTAAAAGAAAATTCAATTACGTATATGAGATCATGCGCGATGATCAGAGTCAGTGGAAAAAAATTCCGTGTTTCTCACGGTATCCATCTTGTAATCAATTTACGTAGAAAGCGCTTTTCAATCATGCGATCAAACATTTTTTACAATTGCAACATCAATTAAAGATTTTATTCAATCTTAAATTATTTAATTACTCTTCAATATATACTTTTGGATTAACTCTGCCTTTCCAAATACGCAACTAACTTCCCTTTTCTGAAAATATTTTCATTTTATTATTAACCCATCGAGATATTTTAAGGAACATCGGTAAATTTTTTATAAAATTACGTTTATTAAAAATTATGCTCAATTTTAATGGAAAGATATCATAAAAATGCATCTGCACTACATCGTTTTTCATATCATCAATGTAATTTTCTAGTCATTTTCATTTTAACTCTCTGTTGTATTATTTTTAACTATTGGTCAATTACTGTATCAATATAATAACTGTTTAAGAAACGACTGTGTTATCAGCCACTCGCTAGTTTTAAAGAGCTATTAAAATGACTGTGATATTTATTTTCTGTAATACTTTAAGAGTCTTTATAATGTTTATTTCAAACTGTGAATCTGTAGACTTGTGTAAATATCGTAATTTACAATAAACGATTATTCTATAAATATATTCTTCCAATATGCTTTGATCCATGTACTGAAGACTCAAATCTCAATTACACTTTTTCCTTCTTCATATAGACATGGCACAGAGAAACGTTTAGCTCCAAGCGATATATCCTGAGCCTTCAGAAAGCACTGTGCAGTTTCATCGTTCGGCCTTGCGCACTTCCCTGGGAGATTTATAGCTTGTAATGAGAAATCATTAGCCGCTAGGTGTATTAGACGATTTTCGGTAATCGTCAGAAATTGGCCAAACCGAGCGAGCCGCTCGCCTCTTTCTCTCCTGCATTTCGTATTTCCTACCTCGCCCCCTCGGCCCAGAAGTAAACGGTTTCCGAACGTCTCGCGAATTTGCTTCGGCAGAGATAGCGCCGCGAGGAGACCGTAGGGGCTATAAATCACCAGACTGGGACCCGTCGACGTGCCGCCGCCGTAATTTTTTCAACCTTTTCGGTCCGAGGCTAAAAAGTACTCGAAAGAAGAGAGCCCTCTTACCGAGTGTATACATATGTATGCGCCCGGGGAATCGGTGCCTCTCGAACGGCGGATGGCAGAGGGAGGAGGGGGCGGAGAAAAAAAAGGAGAGGTATCGTCCGAGCTTTCGCTGGTAATTACTATTAACTTTTTCGTCCGGATCGAAATACGAGTTTTTATTCCGAGAAGCACGGGGGACGGAGCGCGTGTGCGCGCAGCTCGCGCACCGAGCAGACCTCGGCTTCAGAGAGTCGCTTTTTTTCACGAAAATTACTATAATAGAGAGAAAGAGCAGTGCTCAGGAGGGAGGCTTTGTTTCTTTATTTCGGCGCGTTGCCGTTACCGAAAACAAGAGTGATGGCTTTATTCATGAGCGACTTGCTAATTAAAGCTATTAATTGACCTGTTTATCGTGAATTAGAATCGACCGACTGAGATAATCACCCGGTCAAATGTTAATCTGCATTTATGATAATTTCTCAAGGATTCTGCAATATTTAACTGAGATTATACGTATAATTAACAAATCTTAGTTATAAGCATTATTTAATTAAAATTCGAAATTAATACTCTAATTACTCCTAACAATGTAACGATTGTCACAAAATTTTGTTTACAATTAATTCCGTTGGATAAACCAGTACAGAAATATTAAAAAAATAATAAAAAGAATTAATAATTTTTCTCGTTAAAAAATAAAATTGATGAATTTTAGTAATTAGAAAAAAGGAAAAATAAGACACATGTGTGGAATAATGCAAGTAAAAACATGCCGGCAATCTGAGGCTGTAGCATCACGTGCGTGGTAAAAAGAGAAAAATCAATCATGCTCCCTGACGAATATCTCGTAAGAAGTGACAGTAACACGCGTTACCGCCCGTACGTGTTTCCTTTACTATGAGTTTTCTTTTTCGATTCTTTTTTTAAAAGTTCGAAGCCAATTGGTTCCGACGTGTCTCACTCTTCGGTATAAGTCACTTTTCGCCCATTTGCAGGGTATTAGGTGGCAACATTTGGTAAATTTTATTTAAGCCCTACCATTTGTATCTTTCTTAGATTTGCGAACTTGTAAAGATTATAGAAAACGTATTCAATTATATTATTTTCTTTTCAGTTTTCTACGGAATGTTTCAGTAGTAACAGACAATCAACTAGTAATATAATTACAACAGTAGTAGTTAGTAATCAACATATATATAACTTTGTAAAATTACTATCTAAAGCTTAATTAGTGAAAAAATACTATATGTTACGGATAGGATTACTGTTATTTACCGTTGAATGTTTTTAAAGAACGAATTTGACGAAAACGCCAATCAATTGTTCGCTAAAGAATGAAGTTGGCCATGTAGCTATTTGTAAAAAGAAAGTTCAGTCGCGGAGAAAATTAACCAAAAATAAACAAAAGAAAATAAATTCAATAAGATATGAAAAAGTATTAAGTGTGTTTTAATCGTCTCTTTCGCCGGCAAATTTCCTGATGCTATCGGGAACACTATAATTAATAAATTTTCCCTGGAAATTATTGTTAGTGGAGCATCTTCCACTTATTTTAGTAAAATTAAACTAATTCAATTTTAGAAGGTACATTGATAAATTGATATTGTTTACTCTTTTTTATTTTTCAATATAATCTGGTACTTAAAAAATCAAAATAACTGATAGTGTAATAAGATCCACAATCATAAAGAAGCTCGAATTCATCCAAGACGGAGGAGTCGCAACGGGTTGTGGTTCGATGCGCTCGCTCTCGATTCATCCGCTAACGACGCTAATGAATTGATCAAGCGGCCGGGTCAAAGGGTCATCCGGAAATTGGCAGGACGCTCTCGGAAAAGGGTACGGCCAATGGTACCGGTCGCCCTCGCCGCGATTCGCCCCCCGCATTTGCAGCTCTCGGCGCGATCCGAGTGGCTTTGGCTGGCCCCGGGAGCCCCTCGCGGCGATGATTAATGACTGGCTCCTTCGTTTTTTGTTAATTAGTCGATTGGGAAACGCCCCGGTATGATATGCAGATTTCGCCGCGGCGATATGGTAAACGACGCGGCTTTTAATGTCGGGGAAATAATACCACTTCAAGCCGCCGACGCCAATTCGAATACGAAACGTACGCAGCCTGAGTGCCGGCTAAATTAACGGCCACTCTACTCGAGTGCTTCAGGGATAGTGATTGAAATTGCTCCGATTTTTTCGCGAGGATATTAGCGACTGGTGGAAAATTTGATTGGTTCTCTCTTTAAATATTTGTGGTAGCTAGGTTGGCAAAATCTGTGAGAATTTTTTTTCTGTAATGATTTCTTTATTTCTATTCCTGAAAATGCTATTATTTAAAATTTTACGAAGAATGTCTTTGTTCACAATAGTTACTTTCGCTACAAAGGGGTAAAATTACATTTCCGCACGAGTTGACGCACAGAGCCGGGACTCATTAGGTCCGAACTTTTAAAAAAATAATCGAAAAGGCTACTTCACGCACGAGTTGTAGTGGAGAGTACTTAAAAGTTATCATTTGTTCCCGATCGACGTCGAAAAGGGTGGAAACGTTATGCCCGTGTAGCAAACGTTATTTTTTTGCAAATTTGTGCGGAAAATTTGTCGATATGAGCATCGAAAAGAGGGGGGTCGATCATTTACTTTACGTAGTTATCAGGACGTAAAGTGACTTTTTTTCAAAGCTGCCAATTGTCAGTGTGTAAATTAAATAGTTAAAGCACTTTAAGCACTAAATGTACCTATCAAAAGTACTTTTCTTTATAATTTTACGCACAAAATTGCAAAAAATAATTCAATGAAAATTGAAATCTAGAAGTCATGGTGGATCCTAAGCAACCGCCTCTAAATTAAAAATTATTTGAAATTTGTATACATTGACTGATCCAAAATGAAATACTAAATGTTTACTCACAAAATAACAAGACAATTTCAAAAGAAAGAACACACGGGCAGTGAATAATTTGAAATGGTGATGCGCTCAAATTTTGAAAAATAATTGGATTGTCAGTGTTGCTGGCGGACTCATGACACAAATATTTTAATTATTGCCGACGTCGCTATGTCGCCGCCGTACGAAGTTGAGTCGCACAAAGCGCGGCGCATGATCGCGAATAAATCTGGTCGCGAGCGGTGGAGATGTCTGCCGCATGTTCGCGCATACGTTTGCCAAGCGGCGACGCGTTACCACCTTTCGCGCGAGTCGCACACCACTCGACATCCCCGCGTGCCTTCATTTAATCCTTTCCCTTTGTTCTACCTTTTCTCCTTTTATACCTTTGTTCGGCTCTTGATGAATTACTAAAAATTAAGTCTGATATACTTTTTTTTTATTCGAGATTTTATAATTATTTATGTTTTTATTAAATTAATTCTAATGAAATTCAGCGCAGAATAGAATAAAAAACGCGAAGAATAGTTACTAAATTATTGTAATACTCAAAATTATTAAAAAATATGACTACTCTTTAACATTCCATTTGAATCTTCTTTTTTAGGTAATACTGGATCAAAGAGCGCGCAACTGATAAGCAAATGAAAATTAATTTTCCTCGAGATAAACTTTAAAAGAGTTTTTAATGATTTATTAAATCGTATTTAACATCATAGAGATTCAAAGGTGGAGTCGCAGTACATTTCGCGATCGTGCAATTCTAGGTCGAGTTCAAAGCGGTTAATTATAAAAGGAGAGGGGTCGGTAATGTATTCACCCCTTTTTACTGGAACCAGGGAGATTTCGTATGTATTGCCAATCTTGCATTTACACTCTTGGCTCGCTTCATGAATAAATTCGTCTCGGTTTCGGATTCGTTTTGCCGCAATATTTCTCTTTTGTCCTCGCGTATTCCTTCTTCCATGCAAAATTTCAAAACCATTACATTTTCATAAAAAACGATTCCTTCGCCTTCCGCCATGATAGCTATTGAGACAATTTACCGTTCACTTCTTTTTTTATGAAGTAGCTAAATCGACATGAATACATTTCAAATTTTCAATTCCTTATTAAAGAACGACGTCATTTTATCAGCAAAAATGCACTGCTGCTCAATAGCCAATACAGAAATAACATTTTAATAACAGAACCATTGTGATTTAGCTTTGGGAAAAACACAGCCAGTAAAACGAAATTGATTAAGTATCGGAGAAAAAAGTAAACCGTCACCTTGAAAAGCCGAAAAGCCACTGTAACGAAAGCCACGCGTAAAAAAAAGCGAAGAGAGTATAGCCGGCGAAAAAAGTAGGTGGAAAAGACGAGGAATAAGAAACGCGAGGGGGGAAGGGTATATATCCTCTCCTCCAGGAACCGCAACGCGTATCAATCAGAGCAGTGTCTTCAGCATGCCACCCCAAAGTCCTTGTCAACCGCCCCCCCCCTCCCCCCGCGCCCACTTCTCTCCGCCGCGCGAATCGGACGCAGCGTATTATGGGGTGACACAGAGGTGCGGGCCATTTATCACGCGCGAGCGGGGAAAAAGTGCCCGTCATCATCGGAGGGGAAAGAGAGAGAGAGAAAGCGTCTATCCGTGCCAAAACTCAAATGACTTCGTGAAACGCCTGTCAACAATATCGCCTCGCTCGCTCGCGCACCCCTTGTGCCGGAGCCGACGTTTACAGCGCAACGAGAGTCTCGGGATTTTGGCGAGTATCCGCCGAGGCTGACGAGTGCGCGGGATTCAGGATTGTTTGGAAAAGCACAATCACCTTTTAGAAATATCATTTTTAACACTGCTTCTTTGCAGCTTATACAGTTGGGATTCGCCGCGTGAAATTTTATCCAGTAATTCTACTAAATGAATTTTTCTACTGGTAGGATTTCTTTAACGCGTGAATATTTCGTACGTTGATTCTTCCAGCACGTTACCAGCTTACTTTTTCATTTGATAAAATCTGCACTGTTCACCAAAAAAAATTACGTTAAAAAGTATGTAAAATTTTTTTGCTACCATTTGACCGAGAATAGCGGGATTTAATAATGCAATTTTGCTAGTATGATACTCATTTTTGTGGTTAACAAAAACAAGAAATTAAAGCTACTTGAACATAGCTCTAACTTGACTTTTAGGTAAACCGCAGGGCAAGATGACAGTTGCTCTCATTTTTTAGAAAAGTATTTCTCTACTGTTCAATCTGAATATGTGTTACGAGCCTTCGATTGCACTACTGTAGTATTACCGAATTTTCACTTTAATATTTAGTTCGTTTTCAGATTTTTATTGAAATCATGTAGTTTGATCTACAATTTTCTATATCTTTAATTTTCACTCCGAGATACAGTTTTTTAACAATCCATAAAATTTCACACATTTATAATAACTAGTGACTTCAAGTTTACATTGGTATACATTTTTTTAATTATATCTATAGTTTTCTAAAATTAATACCATATGGGGAAGATGTCAGTACATCAATCAACATATTTTTCCAGTGGCAGCTTACCTCAAAAATCATGAAAACAAATATAACATACATACTTTTTGTTGTCCAGTATGTAAAATGTAACATTCATTATAAATAAGCTACAGTTAATTAATTATAATGCTAATTTTTGTGATTGATGTTTGAAGAATACTTAATTTTATTTTTTTTGTGGCATCTTCACCGCAGGTGTGCGGAAGATACCAGTTTTGAATGTCTCGTAAAAAACATAATTTTCGGTAAAGTAAATAAAACCAAAATGAGTAGTTTTTTATGTATTTTGTACGTAATCATGCGCAAATTAAAACAGTATAGTAAAATTCATCTTTTTTATAATTAAAATTCATAGGGCCTTCTTCGGAGATGTATAATTTATTTATAAAATTTATTATAAAGATTTATTATATATTAGCAACGAACTTTATTTTCTTTTACGGACTTTAAATTTTATCAGATGTTAGTTTTTGGCAATACATTGACTCATCTAATTTTGTAGTCGAAGTGTTAACAAAATTAAAATTTTTTGCTATTTATATAGTATTTATGGATGGGAGGGGAGAGACCGCGCCGCTTCAAGATCAAAATTTATCTTTTCCATATTTTTGTACTTTGTATTTAATTTTTTCTATTCATTTCATTCTATTTATTTTAATTGTATGTTGCTGCGTTAACGTAGCTTTTTGTTATACAAATTAAATTTTATACAATAACAAAACATATTCAAGTAGAATTAAGAATAATGCTGCTCCAGCTAAAAATTTAGTTAAAATAAAGCAACTGAAAATTTAGATTTTATGCGTGATTCGTACAAGCAATTTCTTATTGCGTATTAAAAATATTGTAGAGCCTTAAATTCTCAACTATCAATACAGATTTTTTTCCGTATTTATTTACTCCGCTCGCGGTGCATTCCTCACGCACGCAGCACGCTATATGTCGCGATCATACAGCAATTGAACGAGAGAAAAAAGAAGGGTGTCGTTATTTCTCGAGAGAATAGAGCTTTTACGAGGCGCGCTCAAAGCGAAGCGGCGCAGAAAAAATTCCTTGACCCCGCGAGAAATCCCAGGCTTTCGAAGCGTTCGCACGAGCACAAGAGGCGACCAAGACGACACCGGGGGCTCCGGCGCCGCGGGGGACGAAGACAGAGACATAACTGCGCGCGAGACAAGACAAACTCTACAGATTCAAAGACATTCTCGGCCGGAGGTATACCGGGCTAAGTTGGGCCAAGGCGGTTGCGGCCCAAAGAAACCGGGGAATCCCCTGACCACACGATGCCCCCCGGGGCTGCTCGTCCGTAAGCCACGAGGCAGCCCCTCGTGTCGCCTCGGCGACTTTTGGGCGACGACTACGTAGCCCCGAGCGTGGCCCGCGCTCTCGCGGAATGTCGAGCGCGATTTTCCACAAAACGCACCCTCGCCCTTCCGAAATGCCGCCGAGTTTCTCTAAGAACACGTGCACTCGGTTGCGCAGGTAATACGGTGCCGGACCCGTTCGAGCGTGGCTTCTTGACGTCGCTGGAGGACACTGATAACCGATAAATAATTCCTTCCAAAGCCAATAAGTAGACACTTTTTTTTATTATTCTGACGATTACCTTAAAGGGGTCAAAAAAAGTGATTTTTTTATTTTATATTTTGGCAGTATTGCGAACAAGAAGAATGAGTGAAGAATTTATGAATTTATTTATTATCATTATTCCTTGGAGGCGAGTTCGTCACTACTCCACGTGGTGGATAATAGAGGAAGCCACCACGCAGGCAGATGTGTACGCTGATCAAATGGATCGTGCGTGACCCCAAGTATCGCTTAATTGTTTAAACGATTAGAAAAAAAGCGAAAAACGTGACACGATGCGCGTGTGGACGGGTTGCCGCGGAGAATGCGCGAGCTTGACTCCATGGCAACGTTTTCCTTCTTTTCAATGTTTAAAAAAAAAAGAGCATTCATTCTTCTCTTTAAAATGCTAGAAAAAGACTATTATTGTAAAAAGAAGTGTAATAAAATCTATAATATTTAAAAATAAAAGGAGATTTAGTAATTTATTCGTGTGTGCGAAACAGGCAAAATATGTCCTTCTGAACCTACAAAAAATGTTTGTGCAATCATTTTATAAAGCATTTTAAAAAATATAAATTCTACATAAATAGAATTAAACTCGTTAAACCTCATAATGAGAATGTTATTGATTAGATTTTAAGATGCAATATACACTTTGCGAAGTTTTTCATTTATGTCTGAGAAAATTCATCATTTACGTGGACTCAATAAGCTGTTTTAGTTACAGGTGCTCTTAATCTTGTTAAAATTGGAAAATGAAATTCCAGAGCAAATAATTCTTTTTTTCTGATTAATAATAAAAATAACTTTACAGTTATTTTTTAGAAAACATGACATTTTGATGATCGACAATTATGTACATCATAATGTATTTTGACAATCAACGATGATGACAATATGATTATGAATTGTCATAGAGTTTAGCTGAAATTATTGCACCCATTGAGTCTCCAGTGTTCGCCATGCACAAATTTGTAAAAATAACTACTCACGATAAAAAGAGTTTAGAAATTCCCTCACCTCGGCTCATTTTATCAAGAATTTAATAGATTATAATAATATTAAATTTAGGTTGCATGAACTATTATAATTGTTTAGAATCAATTGGTTTTATAAAACCAAATTTGACCCACTTAAAACAAAACCATTATTAATTCTTAATATTCTTGCGAATTGTACGCAACAACGTGAACGTCAAAAATAAGCATGTAATTACGTAAAGGCTGAAAATAATTACGTCTCGTAATCTTCCAAAAGGCGAATGAGTCCTTAAACTCGATATAAACCCCGAACAGCGCCGTGAAAATTAAAAAAAAAAGTGCCACGAAAGAAAAAGTTTCACTTCTTCGCTTTGCGTAACGTAAATTTCAAGAAAAACACCGCACGGTGATAAATCAAAGCGCGCGACAGTCTAGCGCGTATAAAAACGTAATAATAAAAGAACTCGGCGTTAAGTCGGCCCAACGCCATCGTATACGCCTTTAAACTCTCCAACTCGTAAAAAGTACTTACGCGCGCCGCGAAAAAGGCGCGAATCCAGAGGCGCGCGCGCCCGGTAGCTCCTGACTCGCGCGAATCGAATAACAATAATTAGAAGAAGCGGGAGGAGCTCGACAAAAGAGGGCCCCGGAGAAAGATATTACCGCGCAAAGTCGTAAAAGGAGCAAAGTTACGGGATTCCCCCGAAGATTCGCCTTAGCCGACTCTCTCTCCCCCTTCCACCCCTTCTTATATATACCTACGGGATAATAATGGATAAAACGATCATAAATTCGATGCTCGGGCTTTTCGGGCCCTCTCAGGAAATATTAATTAAAATGTAATTGTTCCGTGCGAACTGCGCTCGGAAAGGGTTGCTGGCACCTCCCCTACCAACGTCTTATACTTCCAGTGCAGGCGCGGGTCTTTTGAATCGCACAAGACGTCTTCCAGGAGGCGGCGCTCCTTTTGTTTTTCCAAGCTCCGATAAGTTGGCGTTACGGCTCGGGCAATCAATTTATCCCGGGCGGTTCGCGGAGACATTGGGGCCCGAATATTCTGAGGGATAAATGAAGTAACGAGGACGAAATGGACGGCCTGAGTGCCGAGCAAAAGCACAGGTCGCTTTTCGTCAATTGGGTTAAAAATTCTTCAACTCCCTCGGCGTTTAACTTCTTAATGTCAAGCATCGTGCGGCAATCAAAAGTCTTTTAAGTTTCTAATTGGCGCAACTCAATTTTCTCGTAACTATCCCTGCACACTTTAGAATATCGCGTAACTACATTATTAAAATGAAAAAAATTAGAAAAATTTTCGGATAAAAAAAAGGAGAATTATACTTAAAAAAAGAGAGTAGAGCACGCGGCTCCCGAATGTACAAAATGTTAATTTGTAATCCGGCGCGATGCGGCAATCTCGGTATCCGTGGCACATCAAAGAGCAGGCCGTGGCTCGGTCGCAACGGGCGAACGAGCGGAGCGCCGTGCAATTGGACGGTGCGTTGGGTGGCGCACACAAAGCGACGATGACCCGCCGCCGTAGTCATCGGCCCCGGGAGCTGCAGAAGTTAAAGCACACGCCGGCGCTCGGCCAACTCCGTAGACACGTCGTGTTACTCTATAGCCGACCTGCCGTTCCGAAGCAGATGTACACCGAGCTCCTAGTTAGAAGCGCATACTTAATTAATTCCTCTTCCGTCGAGCTTACTTTACTTCAACAGCATGCAGAAATCAATGCTTTTATTGTATTTCAAAAATCCTTGCAATAGTTTCTTATTATTCTAGAAATTTCCTAACCAATTATTCTCTCTTAAAACAATGGTGGTCTCTGTTGTAAAGCTTTTTTAATTTTAATACACTCAAGAAATGCTACGAAAAAAATACTATTATTCCATTAAAAATTACTATTCAGTCCAGGAGCGATACAACAGGCTGCATTTAGTGAAAAAATTACCATTCTGTATTATAAATTGTACTAAAATTCTAGTAATGTTTACTAGAATTCTAGTAAAATTTATAATAAAGAATAGTAATTTTTTCACTAAATACAATCTGTCGCTCCACTCCTAGACTGGATAGTAATTTTTCCAAAATATTTATCTCAGTGTACGCGATTTTGATGGGTCAAAAGATGATGATCGTCAAAATACGAGCACATAATTGGTTGCCCGATTATTGATATTATTTCTTATTTCTTAAAAAAAATGGCGCCAAAATAAAAAAAAATTAATTTATCATTATAAAGTCAAAATGCAAAGAGCGTGCAAAATGCGCTAGATTTTGAAAAATCTTAATGTTATTTTGATTGAATAGATCAAATTTAATTTCTTAAAAAATAGAATAGAATAGATGTTTATTGTAAAATGTAGTACAAAATAATTCTTAAATTAAGCACAAGTTCAATGGTTGTATAATAGTAGCTAAAAATAATATCACAGTGTGTAAATTTACAATGATAGTAGATAAAATATACTATTCTCGTCAAAGTATCAAATAAAATACAATAAATAAATAAAAACTATCTTGCTCCGCTCTAGTTGAGAGGGTTGCATATTGTAAATGAGATCATCAGAGTTTCTTAATTTATCTACGGACACTTATACATTAAGTTTGATAAATTCATTAACATTAGGTATATTGCGATTACTTGCATAAGTATCGTATGCATTAAAGTTTCTTTTTAAAAAATACTTTTTAAATAGTTTTTAAATTCTTCCTTTGAATTGATTATAAAACGAATGGGGAATTTCGCTTGGTTTTGATCGATTTTCTACTTGCTGAGAGATTTTTTCGTTAGCTATTTTTTAATGAACTAATACAATATAATAGAATAGAATATAGAGTAGATGTTTATTGTAAAATGTAGTATTTTAGTGTATAAAAACAGTTTTTAAATTAAATACAAGTTCAATCGTTGCAGTTATGGAGAACATCACAATCATTTAAAATGTACAAAAACATATATTTGCGTAATACCACAGTTAATTTTATAAATAATTAATACTAAAAAGTAAGACGTAATACTAAAAGTAATATCTATGTGAGTAAATTTAGAATATTACTAGATAAAGCATACTATTCTAATATTTATATTATTTTACCTTTCATTCAAGTAACATACTGCGTAAATAAAAAATCTACCGATGCGCATATAATACATTAGGCTAACAAAAGATCAATAAAAAGATGATAAAGCGCAAGATCATAAAAAAATCTCCTTTCTGAAATATAACATTTATCTCCTTATCTTTAAGATAAATACGCATTTTCCTTACAGCACTCCCGGATAATCCGCAGATCATCTTCCGCGAAGATCATCTCTCGGCTGCGTATATAAATGCCGCTGTTCCATACATTTATTTTGACGGACTTTCGCCGAGCCTCTCGGGAGATGCGGAAGTTCGCACGGCACACGTGAAGGATAGCCTGCGGGGTCAAGGCGGGACACAGAGCTATCGGCTACTGTTCTTCATCGTGCCGCTTTCTCTGCTGGCATCCCTCCAGAATAGATCGAGCCCTCGAGACCCGTGGCCCCGTCGTTCGTCATGGAACCGAACCTTACGATATTTTTATTGATTTCGATTACGGAAATACTTTACTTCTTCGCCCGTACCTTTTTATACTCTCTTTCATAATTTCTTTACGATGGATATCAGCCCTCCAGTTGTTCAAATACAGGGAGAGCTCTTTTAGGTAAGCGATACTGGAGGTCTGCTATCGGTTGACATTTTACGCCACGTTTTTTTAATTAAGCTTTATTCAGGCTATAATTAAGCCTACAAAACTATACAAATAAAGAGAAGAGGTTCGCATTTACATATTCATACACGGAGAATAAAAATTATTATGTTCCGTAGGAACAGTGGGACATACTCGTCCTGTGACGATTTTTACTAAAACATAATAAAAATTTTTACTCCATTTTATCGTAAAAGATGACATAAATCGTATATATCTCACTGTTCTTGCGGAACACCCAATAACATTTTTCTCCATGTAGAATTACAGAATATACTAAATAACGTGAGAAGGGGGCGGTGATTTATACATTTAATTTGCATTCCCTTAAAAATGAGTAGATAATTTTGCGCGCATCGATATTTCGTTCGCTTACAAGCATCTCGCTACAAAGCGGGTAAAAGACAGATTTTTGTTTGTTACGTTTAATTTGATTAATCTTATTAGGAGCTTCTTTATCAAGCTTTACTGGCCTCAGAGAATTTTCTTGGATAAATTACACCTCAAAGATGAAACTAAAATTTACATTTGTGCACTTTTTATTAATAATTTATAAGATACAAAAAAATGAGAGTGAAGAAATGAACAGGGCCGAATGGAACGAGTCGAAAACATTTATGAAGCGACCAATCATCCGCAACAGCAGAGAGCAAGCTCGATAATCGTAATCGTCCGTCGAAAGCGACCGATTAAACCGCGAATCCCGACACATTCTGCTCCCCCGCGGCAACCGCGCCATGTAAATACCAGCGGCGCGCGATGTCAATGTTATCGCTGATAAATCGACGAAATAATAATAGTGCCGCGCTCCGCCGTCACGTCGAGCACGCATCCGCACCTCACCCTCCGGCCACAATATATCTGCAAATTCCGCGGGACCGATAAGCGTCCGGGGCTTGCGCGTCGAGCGCGAAATAATGCATTAATAATCAGAAAGAGGGGAATGAGCGGTAGAGAGAGACGCACGTATATGCAGAGGCTGTCCCGCCTCGCGCACTACTTGCCGAAATGATCAATCGGGAATTGAATGTGTGGGGCTCGGCACGCGCGCTTCACCTGTCCCCGTAATATAAACCGGTCGACCGGGCGATTCCTGAAAAATGTCAAAATCAACATTCCGGCCGGGGTCTCCCGCGGAAAGGCAGGCCGCGCGCTTTGGTGCGCCAATATGCGGCTAATTTGCACAACAAATAAAGCTTATTCTGCGGATTTGCATGTGTTTGAACTGCAGTGTAATTGGCTGGTGGGCGAGAGAGGAGCGCGCCGATCGCTTGACCGTACAGTCGCGCTCGGCCCCTCTCTCGCTCTTATCCGCGAAAATGTATTCACCCCCGCAGCGGCCGGACGTATCGCCGCTGTCAGAGAGAGAGAAGGCCGCGTGTGTGCGGCCGGCCGGTTTGACGTGCTCGACGAATTTCGCAATATCGGCTTTCGAGCGCCACGCCGGCGAGCAGCCGGCTCCTCCTCCTCCGCGCCGCCACCTCCGCTTTTCCAGCTGGATCTATTTATCTCTCTCGCTCGTTCTGTGTGGAAGCGCGCGCGCGTGGCTCCACTTGCGGCCTTTTATATACGGCTATGACAAAAACTTCCGCAAGTTGCGGCGATATTCTTAGGAATAAAAAGAGTTCGGAAGTGGGCGGGAGGGAGGCGGAGGGGTGGGGAGGCTGAGCTTTGTTCGGAAAGAAAATTCGTGCCGCAGACTTTCTTTCTCGGCTCGGAAAATGGAATTTTCAAGCGCAATATCGGCTATCAGTCCCCCTCGGCTTCTCTCCTCCTTTTTTTACTCGCTTTTTCTTTATCGGTGGATTTTCGATTAATTAGAGATTCGAGGAATGCGGGAGGTGACGCTGCCGCGCGGTTCGCTTGTCGAATAGCGTCTTTTTGGCTGTTGCTTTCGGCGTGATTTATTTACTGGTATCGGCTTTGCTACTTACAAGTATATACGTCGATCGGTGAGATGATTGGAGTTTTTTTTTATAATTTTATTCTACTAGTGATCCGTGTAAAAATATTCAAAGTCAGGGCCAAACTTTGCCCACACATTTTACATAAAAGTATTGCCGAAATTTTACCCATGATGCACTGCAAAAACTAGACTAAGCATCCGCAATGATCAAAGTTTGATAAAAAGTTATTCTTAATTCATTATTTATGCAAGATGATTTTTTGCCAAACTTTGACCATTGCGAATGTTTAGCCTGAATTTCACAATTTGTCATGGGCACAATTTCGGCCAAACTTTTATGTAAAAAGTGTGGGCGACTTTCAATATTTTTACACGGAAGGTATTATACTTGAATAACCAAAAGTTCAGATGTAAATGAGTCAATTATTTCATTTATTTGACATATACTATGAATTTTTTCGCACAGACACATATTTTAACGGAAAATAACAAATGGGCGCCAGATTTAAAGATGAAGTGAAAAAAATCCTTAAATCAATCACCAGAATGAAACGGGGACATAAGTGCGGGGTTCCCAAAAAAAGAAAATCTCTCGCTCGCCCCTTAAAATCCATAAAACCTCCACGATATTCTGTCACAATACGCAATTCAGTGGCCCAAAAGCCCCTCGGAAAAGGAGCAGCAAGGCAATCAAAAAGTCCTGAATGGGAAAGGCAAACTTAAACAACGCGTATAGACGAAGGCGAGAGAGAAAGAGAGAAAGAAAGCAAAGATTATTGCAAGTCACACGATTATAACATCAAAGAATTTGGTCCTTTGTTGGGAGCTAGAGAGCGATGCGCACCGCGCGAAAGTTATTACCCATCTCTCCTTCTCTTTCTCCCAGTTAAAACTCTCCCTCCTTCAACGGGACCCCTCCCCCGCCCTCCTTCTGAATCTAAAACGAAAACGGCATTCCATTTCCATCCGTCCGTCCTCTTCGCTCACCCCCTTCGAACTATAAACGGGTAGTGTGCCCCAAGCTCCGGCGCTACCGTCGGACTAAAATCAAAACCGCTCGGCGCGTATCGTTTCGACATCTAGCGCGATTCATTCTCGACTCACCGCGGTCGTTTACACAGTGACTTGCACTCCATTGTTGTGCATCTCTCTTCACTCCCCCTCTTCTTCTTTCTCTCTCTCGCTTCTTCTTCTATTTTTTTCTTTTAAATCCACGGCGATTTCGCGTCCGTGTGCGCCGCTGAATTTGAATCGGCGCGCGCGTGCAAAACTGTGGAGTCACCAGTTGTTCATATGTTAGCCGCCGGCGAGCGTATACCCGCCCGCCTCCTCTCTATCTCCCGCCCCGCGAGCTCGGGGAGAAAGGGGCGGACGCGGCGTAGCACGCGCAGAGCGGTTGTTTCGCCTGCGTGCGGGGAACGGCGATCGCGATCGACGACGATCGCACGCTCTACGTACGGACGGTAGGGCTAGCGCTCGATTTTCCGAATTTTTTTTTAAGGGAAAACTGTTCTTGTTTGTGGGCTTACACTGTTTGAATGAAAAAAGAGAGGTGTGTAAGGATTGGATATATTGGCTGGACCAGATTCCTGGTGCGTAGCTTTACTATGGTAAATCGACTGGATTATGGTGAAAGATTGACAGTTATAGCTGCAGTTTTTCTAATTAAACAGAAATTTATTATTTAATAACGGCCTTATTATTACTTGTCACTAAATCAAAATGTGCACTTGAAACGTAAAATAAACTTATCTTTCTCCGTAGAATATTTTCTAAAAAAAAAACATTTTTCCAATAAAAAAATATTAAAAAATCGTTTAGTTCCAATTCGCAGAAAGTTTCTCCATTACGATGCCGATGATTCGCTTTAAAAGATAATTGCAAACACCACTACTTAAAAGGCGTACTTGAAGTATAATAGCGAGAAAACATTACAGTTTTTAAATAAACGTTTTGACTGTGAAAGGCACGACTGAAACTATAGGAGGCATAAAAAGCCAAGGAGTCAACGTCTGTACTTTAGACCAATTTTCAATCGAAATTTCGAAACGGTTCCGAGAAAATGAAATAAATCAAAGTGCAGTAGCTCGCAGGTAACGAAATTGCCGTACACATAACGCAATAAATAACCAGGCAAAAACCTCGCGGAGAACCAATGCAAGTTTATACGACGGTAATAAATGAAATTCCTCAACTATGAGTAGATCTGCTCGAGCGGTCGGGTGGGAAACGGAGGGGGGCATGTAAACGAGGTTTGGCTCGCGGGGCCGCGGAGAATCGAGGAGAAAAACGATCGAGCGATAAATCACACGTTTTCTCGCTGTCGTGGACGACGGGCCCAAAGGTAGAGACAAAGAAATAAAGATACGAGGAAGCCCCGTTCGTGTAATCGTAACGCGATAATTTTTTTTCTATTTTCATGGAATTTGCAAAACATTTTCAAGTAATGATGAAGAAATGATTAATGCTTTCTATAATTAATTAAGTGAATTACGAATTTTATGTATTAGTACTTTTGGTTTTTGATAACTTAATTGTTACTTACCGCCTTAATTCATCGATCATCTTTAAGAAGCTGTGGGTTAATACATTTGAATTTTCAAAGTTTCAAATAGTAAAAACTATTGCTTCTAATTATTTTTTCTTTTATACGATTATCCTTTTAAAAATGCATTACAATAATCGATTTTATTGACAAAGCTCCAAGAAAAAAGCTCTAATCATTAAAAAAAGGTTTAAAAAATTGCGAATACAGGACAGTGCATTTCAAAAGTCGATCTTTGTAGTAAAGCTTTAAGGAAAAATCTCGAATCAATAAAAAAATGGGTTGAAGAAATTGCGATCACGGGATAGCCAGACACTTTCTCACGGGACGCCAATAGAAGTTGGGGAACTAAGCAAACAGCAGAAGGTTGGTACGAGTTTGGAATCGTCGATCCGTCCGAGGGCGACGGGGGTTGGCGAAAAGAGGCCAGTGAGTCGAGTGGGGTGGAATCGTGGACGTTGCGCCGGGCGCTTGCCTCCGTCGATCAATATGCAAATGCGCCCAAGACTAATTATACGGAAGCTCGGCCGTCTTTGATCTCTAGAGCCAAGGATCCACGCGCGTGCCGCTGGCTTCGGATTCTGTGATATGCATTAGACACTGCGAGCCACGAGGCAAGCATCCAGATGCAGTTCTCGTTTATTCAGGCCAGCGGATGGACCCGGGTGCTGGCTTGTCCCCGGGTCGAAGAAATTTTCTTGCACCGAGAGACCGATTCGGTAATTTTCAATAAATATTTACTTCAAATAGTACTGGTTAAATTTTTTTAATCAACTTCGTCCAGATTAAATCGGGAATTTTCCAAGGAAAGAGATAATAAAAATATCTTAAGAGAATGTGAAAGTCAATTAAAAATTCAAATTTTAGGCCATAATGTAGCAGATGACACTCAATTGGCTTACAATAAAGAGTATAAATGTAATATCGAAAATATACTTGCCCTCCGTTAGGATTTATTTTTATAAAGTTCCGAGTTCCTATAATAATATCTGAACGAGAAAAGCTTGAATAATACGATGTTTTAGATTATTTAAGTTTTTCTCATCAGGGTATTGTTATAAGAATTTGGAACTTTATAAATTATAGATTGTTACTTAGGTAACAATAACTAACGGAAGGCGAGTATTTCATGGTTTTTCGATATTTCATTTATACTCTTTATATAAGTCACATATTAGACAATTACTAATATTTTGCACGTAAATGCCTACCATAATTTTGTTCTTATTTTTTTTTTCAGTAAAGTGATCCATTACATCTGAGGTGAAAGTTCTGAAGAGTAATTTAAGCCTGGTCTAGTGACATATAAGTCATCATACTGAAGAAAACCTAAGGCAAGTGGACGAATAAAAAAATTTAAGATATTTTTGATGGAACAATAAGAGAGCTAAAGAGCAGTATTTGGGTCCTAATAGTGTATAAATAGCTATTATGTCAGTACTCAAAGTGTAAAAAGTTCCAGTAATCAAAGTGATGAATAAAATAGTATATTACGTACCTAGCCCTGTATAATAAGAAATTGTCTGAGATCACATGTAATTGTCGACCGAGGCGAAGTCTCGGTACGTATACTATTTTCTGCTCGACGATCCCCGAAAGTTACAACCTCCTCTCGCGCAGCGGTCGGGAAGTTGCGCTTTCGGGGCCGGAGGGCAGAAAATAAAATTTTTATAGCTATTAAACTGGAAAGGGTACTTTTTTCAATTTAATCCAGGCTGTCCTCCTTAAACATCATTGTATTTTATATTATTTTATTTATTTTCACTTTGACTACTGACTCTTCTTTTTACAAAACTACACAGCCAACGTCATTCTTTCAGTACAATTGATTGGTGTTTTTGTCAAATTCGTATTTTAAAGAACGTTCTATCGTAAATAATAATAATCCTATCCGTCACAACTTATTATTTTGTCGAAACTGCGAAATTTATATAAATACAAAAAAAATTCATTTAGTTTTAAAGAAATATTTAGCAAGTAGTATTCAAGTTAATATTTACTGAAAATTACCAAATTGTTCTTTCAGTGTAGTGTAGAGAGAGAAGAAAAAGAAAGCGCCGGGATTAGTCGATTGGTTTTAAAAAACTTTAAAAGAATGAAGTGTATATGGAAACAGTAAATTTTCGAATAATTGTACGAGTTAAAAATTTAGAACTTTCTAAAAGTTTCAGCAGTTTCTGAAGGACTGCCTAAAATCAATTATCCGTTTTTTCATAATTTTTCCAAAGCCATTCAAGAAGTAATAAATTTAATTGGTAAGTACAGTTTCACGTAAAATTGCGTAATACTGGTTTTAATTTATAAATAAATCAACATTTTCTATAGCTTACAATAAATCATGTCGACAATTATAACAGTGGCTCACGCATGGAAAGAATTATTTTTTCTAAAAATTAGCTTCGTTATACTAGACATTAGTAATATATGTTTTTTGCAAGGGTTTTTTAAATAAAATTTCCTACGATAATGTACAACTGTTATGAAAATTGCAGCTGTTGTAAAAATTTAATAATAAATTATAAATTCAAAACATTTTATTGAATATAAATAGCACGTAATTGCAAATAGTTATTTATAAATATTAAATCACTGTAGGTATCTTCGAAAGACAGTAAGAAAAAAATGTAGATTTGCAAGACAAAAGTTCCATACCACAGTAACAATAAAAAGTGATAAAAGAAGAAAAAGTGCGTTCCATGGAGAGGACCGAGTGTAGGAGGAAAAGGAAGGCAGGAAGAAAGGCAAGAGGGGCCTCGTTAATACCGGTGTCAATTACCGCGAGGCCGTGGAAAAGCGCGGTAAAATTTGCATGAGAAAAGAAATGCGAGGTATTAAGTGAAGTCATTCCGTTTTATATGCATACGCGATTCGACGCGTAAAGCCATGATTTTTCCGAGGGACCCGCAAAACGCGCCTTCCTTCGACTCCGCTCTCCCGTGCCCCTCGCGCCCTCATATATCCCTAGAACGGCGCGCACCAGACGCGAGGGGTGAGCCCGAGAGAGAAAGAGCGTAGGTGGCAGATCGACTACTTTACGGTTATTACACCGCGAGAGCTCGAGGGGAGGGAGACGTTGAACTTGCCTTGGACTTTTTGCATACGCGAGCCTCTCTCTATAAAAAGAAATCCTCTCTTTTCTCGTAATAACGCCGCGGTGAAATAATGTATTCTCTTCCGTGCCCTCGCCCCTGCTTTCTTATTCGGCGGATGCTGCCGCGCGCGCCCCTAAAAAATCATCGCTCGCCAACTGATAATCGAACTTTTTCTCCGAGGAGGGGAATGGATGTGATGGAGAGGCTCACTTCAGCGTAAATCAAACGTTAAATTCTATTCGGGTCCGATCTTTAGCAGCTTATTGCCCGACGTCTATCCTCTGTATCCAACTTATGGGAAATTCTTCGGCTGAAAAATTCAACCGGCGTTTATCCGAGCGCTGTTTCTTACGTACAATAACGCGACTGCTTTATGCCCGGTAATAAAATTAATTCCGCGCGCGCACAGGGGGGAACCTATTTCATTTCTTAAAAGTTATTGAAAATATTATTTATGAAAAAAAATGTTTAAACGCACCCGGAGGAGGGGGGCTCGGCTTAAATATATTTTAAAATATACTCTCCGCTGAGTACTATGTTTAAGGCGACTTCTTTAATTATATATTATAACGGTTAAGAAAATACCAAGTTCAAAGATACTTTAACCGCCTCGGCGCGAGCGGCGAAGAAACCTTTTGCAAATGCAGCCGTATAACCCGAGCGAAGTATCCGGGCATATTCCGAATAAAAATCGCCAAAGTCCCTAAGTGGCACTTTATATAACGTGCATCGTATGCAGATCGTTTGCGGCCTTTTTACAAGCCGAAATCCCGCAGTTAGCCGAACTACCGCTAATCTCCTCCCTCTGAGAGCGTGCGCCGCGGCGCCCCGGAGGAGGAACGGAAAAAAAGGGGAAAGAGCACACGCTCGCGGACCCCGAGCAGAGCAAGAAAATTGCATTTTATTTATTCTTCGACTATAAATACGTCACGATTCCGCGGGAGAGCGAGCGCACCGCTGGACGGGGATAATTTGGCGGCTCCGTCGTAAAACTCGCAATTTGCCTCGTTGCGCCGTACGTATACCCTCGACTTAATACTCCGCGAGAAAACCATCAATAACGCGGCGAAAAGTCGCAGGGGCAACAAAAAAAAGGAAGAAATCTGGACGAGGCTGCGCTCGCTCGGACTCGCAAATATCAGCGAGGCGAGGCTTATCTGTGAAAGGAGGGGGGCTGTGTGCGAAGAGCAAAGGAGGGCGGCGCAACGGCGCGAGAACGAGTTTCCTTGGACAGTTTACCGGCGCTAATGAGCTGGCAGGATAATTAGCATTATGTTAATGCGCGAGCGGCGCCGGAGTCGCGGAGTAACATGACGTAACCCAAGCTCCTTGCTTTATAGTTAGCATCCCTTTGGAGTTGAAGGAAGAGGACGGAAAGCGTGCGAGGCCGGGCCAGCGGGGGAGAGGGTTAGAAAACTTGGCTTGTTGACGGCAAATTTACTGGAAGTATCCTAAGCTCGATCTGACAAGATAAATTCCATTATATAGTGAAATTATTTACGTTAGGAAGAATTTTAGAACGTATCACTTAAGCAGTGAAAATTAAATAATTAAACTAGCCCAGTGTGTATTTATGTGACTTGATAAATAAAAAGTATACAAAAAGAATAAAGTGTACTATTTATAATGGTATGTTACTGATTTCCTCATAGTTTTTTGTTTTACGTGTACTTCAAAAGAATTATAATTTTTGTTTTTTCATTTATTTAATTTCGTATCCCCCATGTTGGGTATTAACGATACATATCTTACGATATTATATACAATTTTACAATGAATGCGTTATAGTCTGATTTGACATTCATATCTTTTTAGTGTGCATGGTGTACTATATTGTGTGTCTTATATTTGAGTTGTTGAGTAGTTTGATAATTTTTTTGCATTGGTTTTTGTATGTCAAGATGTCCGAAAGGTTTCGTTTTAATTTTAATTTTTTTCTTTCGCTTTCGTAAAGTTTACAATCTAAAATTAGGTGTTCGATGCTTAGGTCTACTTTACAATGTTCACATTTTGTTCTGTTTTCTTTATTTATTAAGGGTTGGTGTGTGATTTTTGTGTGTCCTATTCTGAGGCGTGTTATTATGACTTGATCTCGTCATTTGTAGTTTGTAACTGGATTGCTGTCAAATACATTTTTTTTATCTTATGTAGTTTGCACTTGTTGTTTGGGCTATTCCATATTTTGTTCCATTCTGATTTATTATTTCTTTGCCACAATTTTTTTATGTCTACTTTGTCTAGATGTAGTTAAAAGAATTATTAATGCATTGAAAAAAAAATAAGTAACTTAATTCTATTTTCTACACAGTAGATGGATCTGTGAAATTGGAAGTTAATTTTCAGTAGAGTCTGCTTTACAGAAATATGTAATCTACGTTTCTATAGAGTAAGATCTATACATTTTTGATTATTATTAAGAATTTCCATCTAAAAATTTATTTATTTACATTTTTTACATTTACAGATTTAATTTACATACATTGCGAGACATAACAAAGTATTTGCACACTTGTTTATTAAATTTAGACAGTATCATGGACTTTTTCAGCGGTAAATTCATTCATATCTGGTGTAATCGTTTAATTAGTTTTTGTTGATGAGTTTGAAGATCTATATTTTAATCTGCTTTACAGAATCGTCAAATCTATTCTTCTGTAGAGTAAAATCTACTTTAAGAAATCTTTATTTTATTGATTTTGCAAAGCAGTGTTTACTTTTCCTATACTCATAGTCTAGCAGATATTACTGTTAAGAAACAGTAAGAACTACTTTTTTTATTTCGGGTCGATTACTAAACTACAAAAAGGAAATTTCAAATTCACGATCCTATATTATGCGTCCACGTAAAACTGATATTAAATTTTATACCTATAAATAAAATCATACTGAGAGAAGAAAATTTTAATTATAAATATGGTCAAACATTTCTGCGAACCCTCAAAGCAATAAAAAATAATCACGTAGCTAATATTTACTCGGATCTTTAAAAAGATGCAGATAAGTCTAATCTCCGCGACTACTTCATTCATCTGAACCCTCGAGAAAGTACAGCAACCCCAACAACGTAGCTGCAAGTGCCTCCTTAATCCAGAAAAAGGATTTCATTTCCATTCATTGCAGCAGTCGGTGGGCTCCGTCGGAATCGCGAAAAAAGAAACTGTCCAGACTCCGTAGGTCGCATTCAGCGCGGACTCACATTTGTTCCGGCCGATAGGATCTGCAGATAGAGGCTGGGCCTCGAGTAAAGACGAGACGGCGATAAGGATCAACGCCAGCGATGTTTGGTCGGGTTTTATAATTCATCAATGGCCGGCAGAACGCGCACTCGACTTCCGGGGAGCACCGACGAAGCTTTTAAAATTTCAACGAGCGCATCGACGGTCCGAGCGTCTGTTTGCTCGAAGGAGAGTCGCTAGATCTTGACGGGAGCTCAAGGATGATAAGAGAACGAGCGAAACGACCGCGGTGCATATAGGCGAGCGCGGCAGCCACTGTTTACCCGAGATTTTTTTTATCCGCGGACGATGCTCGGACGAGACGAGATAAAGGACAAAACCGTAATACAAACTCTTCTGTGCTTTATCTTTCCCTTTTTTATGTATAATTTTTATTGCGAATTCTTGTTTTTCAGTGCAAAAGGAGCACTCGACAGCTCGAGAGCAAGCGAAAGCTTTTCAAAAGTTTACGCGATAAGTTTGAAAAAATAACGTCATATACCCTCTTAAAAAAGTGATGGCCTTTGTTGTGAAGCTTTTAATGCATGATTCTGATTGGTTGCCGAGATGGTTGCCAAGATTCGAGCACGTAATTGGTTGTCTGATTTTTATATTAGATGCAATGCTTGAATGCGAATCTTCTAATTTTGCGTAAATACATAAAATTATAATTATGGCGAATATTGATATTATCTCTTTAAAAAAAACGGCGCTAAAATCCCCTCTTAAAAGTGATGGCCTTTATTGTGAAACACTTGTTGTGAAGTTTTTAATGGTGATTCCGATTGGCCATCAAGATGGTCGTCAAGAGACGAACACGTGATCGGTTGTCTGATTTTTACATTAGTTACACTGAGAGGCCAATTTGGTATTTTTAAATAAATATTTACTTAACCTTGGGAGATATGATCAGCAGCCATTTGACATCAGCGGGCCAATTATATACATTTTGGGTAAACGTTCCACGAGCCACTGTTCAACGAACCTGCTTTATCCGTTACGCTTTTTAGATTGTCAACGGCCAGTGAATGTTAAAAATTTGAAAATTTCAAAAAAATATTACGTCACTAAAAACTGGTTAAATAAACTGTTCAAGTTGTACCATTATGTTATATTATCAATAAAAAGTTAGAATAAATCAAACATGATTTATAATTTTTCTCGTAATTAAATCCGGTATTCTGATGAAATTTTCAGGTTAAGTTATAAGATGCATCGTGTACAAAATCTGTACATGTGTAGTTATACGCACATAAAATACTTGTTTGAAAAACATTTGTTTGCAGTCTGCGTTGTTATATCATAACCTCAAATTTTAAAGTCGAGCAGTCGATGGCGAGCGCTGCTGAACTGGTACTCAATTACAAATGCATCTGTTGCACAAAGTCATTTACCAACCATTGATGATTAGGCCATTTTGGTTGGTTTATTTTTTACCAGAGAAATACTACTTGTTAAATATTTATAATTGATCAACTAATTATTTTGTTGAAACTGCTAAATTTATTTAGAAACAAATAGTCACTTATTTAAAAAAAATATTTAACAACTACTATTGAAGTAAATATTTCCTCAAAATTATCAGATTTATTCCGCGTGTGATGCTCGAACGCGAATTGTCTAATTTGAATTATTAATAATAAGTAAAATAGGGATGAAAAATATAAATATTCTATTATACGAATTGAAGGAGCTTAGTTTAACACAAGTGGTAAAACATCTTAACAGAAAACAAGACCCCTAGAGGCAATCTTAAGGCACACACAGTTATAATAAGACACACAATCGGCGTCCTAGACACACAGAGCTTCTGGTATGCCCCAGGTCCGGCTGAGCGCGTACACGCGGATATCCTGTGTGCGGAAAATTTCGCAGCGGATCCTCGCAAGTTAGTCCGAAGAAAGGGCCGCGCTCACGATGTCTTACTTCGCGTCCGCCCGGCGAATTCTACGTGGGAGGGGGGCGTTTTCGGGATTATGTACGGCACTTGGTTGTATCATCGATCCGACGGACCGGTAACCAGCCCGGGCTAATTAATTAATCATGCCAGCGGCCGTTCAAGTTAGCCTGCTTATCCCGGAAGCAGCCAGCCCAAGTTCGCCGCCAAGTCGCGTATCTTGGCCGGGACGGGAGGGATGGTGGGGGTGGCGGGGTGGCCAAGGCTTTCTCCGGGGAACGAGGCCGCGCGCGCGCTCGTCCGAGGTGTCGGATGTCTCGTACAGGCGCCTCGCTCAGGCCAACTTTCCACTTCCTCTCCCATTCGCCGTCATCTTTATCCCCCGCGACCCTTTATGCAGCCCCCGCATAGTCGGCGCGCTCACGCGAACCGAGCCCCCGAACTCGCGGCCAACTTGGCTCTCATTATCTTGATTAATTGACCGATGGTCCACTCCTTTTCTCTCGCTTCGCTCGTCAAACTTACGCCAGGCGGGGCCGGGGGATCCCCTTGCGTTCGCAATAATTGCATATTTATCAATTAATTATGGATAGCGAGGCGCGATTTATCGAGCACGGCTATAACCAAGGCTTGGAGACCAGCTGATTCAGTTTGGAATTCTTCGAAATCTTTCGCCTGGATTATTCGAGAACCTTGCCAGACTTGATCCTGTGAAATATGGAAGAATTTGCAGCCATGAATAATTAACGGAGACCCGCTGTTTGTACGTCGATCGACTACAGTTTATGTTTTTCAAAACCCTGTCGGAAAATTAAGGAGCTTTTAGGCATAATATGTTAAATCTTCTGTTCAGTGGGCAGATTCTATAACACATTTCCAGCATGTTTGAAGACTCTGACGTGACGCTACACTCACAAAAATTTTATCTAATTGGTAAAAGAATCCACAAAATTTTACTGGAAAATCAACTTAGTATTGAGTCAAACTTATTTATGTCATGGATAAGCGGACTATCATGTATGATTAATTTGCTAAAACGTAAACGATTTTTTCTTCAAATAAATAGATTATCGTCTGCAATAAATAGACTGCATGATATTGATTCCTTAACTATTAGTTTCCATTTGATATCGTAAAAAGTGTAAAAAATTAATAAATGAGAGTTTCTAATAAGCAGAAAAATATCAACAATTACGATATTTATGATAAAATTCAGAAGATTCTATTCTTCTATAGTAAACTTATTAAGAATTATACTAAAGCTGACGTATTCTTCAATTTAATAAACTCATTTTAAAATTAAGAAGATAACGATTAAGTCGATTTGTCTACTAAAACTAGGAATCCATTTTTGTGAGTGTCCCGTTTTCATTCTCGCACGCATCTAGATCTTCTATTGTTTAATTCATAACATCGAGCCCTCAATATAATTTATAATGTGCCAAACCATCATAATAGATTATATTCCAAAAGTTTAGATAAAACTTTGTAACAACAATTTAACTGATGCTTAATTTTCCGACAGGGATTCTATAAGCACGATTAATAATTTATTAGATTTTATACTGGTTTCACTGTGAATCGAAAAGTTGATTCTATCCGCACCTAAATATGTATCCAGCACAAAAGTGGAATACATTTTCTCGAAGTGATAAGATGAATAAAAAATTGTTTATGAAGGTTTTATTATATCTTTTTTAAGACTAATAATTAATGAATAAAAAATGTATCTTAAAATTCTACACATATCCTATTTACTATTTATACTATCAACTAAATTGCCGAAAGTATATTATTAATTCGAATGCGTTACAAATTACCAGTTCTTCATAAATTTCTATAATCATCACGGTATCAGTTGAAAATTAATATAATTAAGTCTTAATTTTGGCAATCAACAATAGTAGACTAAATTGGACAATTAAAAATTATCACACGGTATCTGCATCATTTATCTCTAAAACGTACTCCAATTTGCCAAAATTACGAAGATAGAACTTATATTTAATTTCAAATCAAAGGAAGAATATTATTTTGAAAAGCAACTGATTAGTAACAATTTTTTTAAACACAAACTTTTATGCATACGTTACTTATCTAAGTAACCAAAACATATCCATCACGTTCATGAATTTATCAAAATTAATGCATGTGTTCAGTAAATAAATTAAGAAACTCCAATTTACAATATGAAACTAAATAGTTTTTATTTATTGTATATTATTTAACTCTTTGGTGAGGATAGTCTGTTTTGTCTAGTCATTCTAAACTTATAGACTGTGATATTACTTTTAGTATTATGACTTACCTTTTTGAATTAATAATTTTTAAATTTGATTGCAATGATATTACATAAATATATTTTTCTATAAATTTTAAAAAACTTCGATTTTCTCCGTAATGGCAACAATTTAATTTAATTAGACTAAAATTTATTATATTCTTATTTTATTTATTATAAACCTTATGTTTTATAATAAACGTCTACTTTATTCCATTCTAATCTATTCTATTAGTTCATTAAAAAAGAAAGTATATAATGCAAAATAGCAACCGAAAAAATCTCGTAACGAATAGAAAATCGACCAAAACCAAACGAAATGTCCCAGCTTACAAAATTCAATTATTTAATGGTCGTCGTCGATTGCACCAATTCTCGGAAATTCCACCAATATCTACTCGGAAGCAATTATAAAATACCGCGTAAGAAACGATCTGCAGAGGAAAGATAGGGGGAGGGGGGGGGGCGAATAAAAGCCGCGGCGTCTATTTGCACGCGAGATATCGAGCGTTCGTTTACAGTAGACAAAAGCTCCCACTCCCCCATTCCCGCTCGACGAGAAGAAAAGTTTATCTCCCGAGCAGAGGCGGCGCTCTTTCTTTCCGCGGCGCGCTGCAACAAAGAGCCACGGAGAGTTGCAGCTATCAGGCCAGTCTTAATTTAAAGTTGAAATTAATTTTATACTCGCGCACCCGCGCCGATGTGCTCGCGAACGGGGACGAGCTCAATTGCTCCTTACTTTCCTCGACCTTTTATCGGACGGAACTTCTACCCGTAATTTTTGGTGTAATTGTCTTGCAACACACATTTTCGAGTTAAATAAATTGTAGTATCGACCGCCCGCTCCAAGCTTTGCGAAATAAATAAATTATTCATTTTGTCCGCAGAACGATGTAATTTTGCAGTTCGTTCAACATCGCAACCTTACACTGAGAAAAAAATATTACAAAAATTACTATCCGTATGGAATCGCAACCACAGACTGGACTCTTCGTTACACTGAGAAAAAAGATTCCTTACTGTTAAGAATAATTCTTAACTGTTAAGAAATGGGACTTTAATTTTTTGTAATTGCATATTTCTTAATAATTAAATAATAAGCAGTTGAAGTAGGTTAAAGCGAAGTCATGAACGATACGTAAAATAAACAAATGAAATCTAGTTTCCTAATAGTTAAGAAATATGCATTAAGATTTAATACTATGTATTAACTATAACTGAATTGATTACTTTATAATAAGGAAATTCATTACTTTACAATAAGGAATCTTTTTTCTCAGTGTAAAATACAATAAATTTTGCCATAAATGTAGTAAATTTTACTAGATAATAATGAAAATAAACCTGTGATTTACGCACAGAAAATTTTACTATAAAATATGGTAATTTTATTTATGTAAAAGTTCGGTCTGTGGTCGTGTCTCCATCCCAGATGGTAATTTTAAAATATTTTTTTCTCAGTGAATACATTTTTAATTTGATATACTTTATTGATCTTTTTTCGTACTCGAGCCGCTTAAAAAATGCCTCATAAAAAATTCAAAATAAAACAGATTGTACACGTGTGTGCGCGTAAGCACTCAGCCTGAAGAGCCCGAAGCGAGATGGAAATATATGTCGCAAAAGTGCAAACAGCCGAACGGAAAAAAAGCACAGAAGGCATGGTTTGCGAGGTAAAGAAGGTGTAGACGCAAAGGAAGGCTGAGGACAAAGGTGGACTCCGAGCGAGTTGTAGGAAGACGTCGAACGAGGGGGTGCACGCTCGGCTTGGGACGCATCCAAGTGCAGGCTCGCAGCCTTGGGAAGTGCACTTGAGGCGGCTAAGGAGCATGGAGAACGAATTAAGGCGCGTCGATCGCCGCTTAAGGAGGGACTCGTTGAACCGATGAAAACGCTCCTCATCCAGCAGCCAGTCGCGTCTGCGTCTCGAGCGTTTAAAGGCACCGTCCGGAGGCCAGATACCATAGATATAAATAGCGCTTGACATTCGCCAAGTTTGAAAGATCCGGACTCCCTGCTTTCTTCCCTTCTCTTTTATATTTAAAGGTATTCCATTGGAAATTGCGGTGCGATCAGCTGGATCCGTGAACCAATCGTTAGTTAAAACGCTTGCATGTCTCCACTATCAACCAAATAATAAAATGGTGCTAAATTGAACATTTCCGCAATCCTAAATGTTTATTTACGTCTATAATGTAATTTAAAATTATTGTTACGGATAGGATTACGATTAGTTTACACTTACAAAAATTTAATCTGACTGGTATAAGAATCTCTTAAATAGTACTGGAAAATTTACTTATTATAGAGTCAAACGTATTTACGTCATGGATAAGTGGCACCATCATTTACAATTAATTTGCTAAAACCTAAACTTCTTATTTGAATAAGTTGATTGTCGTCTTCAAATAAATGAATCGCGTGATAAATTTTAAATTAATTTATTAACTATTAGTTTCCATTTCATATTAAAAAGTAAATAAATAAAGGAATGGAATAAATGAAAAAGTCTCTAATAAGCATAAAATGCTAACAATTAACAAATTTATGATAAAATTCAGCGGATTCTATTCTTCTAGTACACTTATTGAAAACTGTACGGAAGCAGACATATTCTTTATTTTAACAAAATCAATTTAAAATTAAGTAGATAATGTTTAAATGGATTTGTCTACTAAGATTAAGATTCCATTTTTGTAAGGGTGCGATAGAACCTTCTTTTCAATATGAATTTGATAAAAAACGCCAATCAATTATTCTTCTGAAAGAATAACGTTGGCCAGGTAGTTGTTTGTAAAAAATAAGTCATTTGTCAAAGAGCAGTCGCCAAGATCCGTCGTGTAAACTATTTACGGAGTAAATAAATAAAATAAAGAAAATGGTAGAGTAAAATGGCTTTGAAAGGTTTTTTTTATCTCTTTCGTCAATTAAAAAAATGTCGCAGAATAAAAAAGCCCGATCATTCGATAATGCACTCACAAAAATAGATTTTTCGTCTTAGTAGACCAATCCACTTAAACATTATCTACTTAATTTTAAAATAAATTTCATAAATTGAAGTATATGCCTGTTTTAATATAATTCTCAGTAAGTTTACTAGAAGAATAGAATCCGCTGAGTTTTATCATAAATATGTTAACTGCTAGTAATTTTCTGCTTAATAGAGATTTTTTCATTTATTCAATTCTTTTTAGTTCTTACGATATTAAATGGCAAAAAATACTCAACAAATCAATCTAGAATTTATCATGCAGCTCAATTATTTCAAGACGACAAACTACTTATTCGAAGATGAATGCGTTTAGGTTTTAGTAAATTAATCGTAAACGATGGCCCGCTTATCCACGGCATAAATACATTTAACTCTATAATAAGTAGATTTTCCAGTGCTATTTAGTAGATTCTTCTACCAGTTAGATTAAATTTTTCTGAGTGTGAAGAATCCAAACAAATGACAGTTCTTTCCACTCGGCATGCAGGCGCATCAGACTCGAACAACAGCCCCACACTTACGTCGAGCGGACGCGCAGCAGCGGAATGAAAAATTCAGCGTCGCGACAAAGTTGACGGGGCGAAAGAAGGAAGGTATATATGCAAACGGTGGGGGGGGGGGCGAGGGGAGTCACCGCCGGGGCAATTGCGGACGGGCGGTCGGGCGCATCAGCTGCGGGGCGCAGCTCGTCGCGGAATAAGCCCCGAAGAAGACAAACAGCCGAGTTACACGCGTCGGACGCGCGCGAGTGTTTATCGCGACGCGCCGTGCGCCGAGCACATGGATATATAGGAGCGCGGGAGGCGAGCAGTTGGCGCGCATGATTCATGAGAGAGCCGTAAGAGCGACGACGTCGTGGCTCCCGCGCACACCTACATCATGCAAATGCCTCCAATCATAAGCCTAGTCTATAATCGATCTATAAATCTGCTCGAGGGGGCTCGAGCGACGCGCGCTGGGCTTTAACTCCATTGAGCAGGGGTGGAGAGAAGGAGAGAGAGAGAAAAAGAGAGAGAGAGTACTCGGATGGGCTTTTTTTTTATTCCTTCTTTTTTCGATGTCGACGATGGGAATAGAACGATGTTTATTTGGTTGATTTGATCCAGACGTGATCGTGAGTGCCGCGACCACAAGCGCTGGTTCTGATACCGTTTTATCTGTCACGTGGTAAACAACATTTATATAGCCTGCTGCAGCGAGACTCGAGCGTTCAATAATTAAATGCTTTCAGAATTTTATGCACTTGCTGGGTGACGATAAAAAGTAAGTGTCGATATCCATTTATTTGGGTATGCTTCATTTCGTTGTAAATGCGATGTAGTCCTAAAGCCAAAATAAGTTTATTAATAAATACAACCAAAAAATACATTCTATATTTTTCGTTAATAGAAACCTCAAAATCTTCGTAAGAAATAAAAGATATTTTGAATATCACTCTAGACGAGGAAATGTTTTACCAATTATAAAATTACCGACAACTATGGATTGACAGAACAAGCTCTGTACAATTTAAAAAATAAGCTATAAAGAAGGCATTTAATAACAACGCCAAAACGTCAAGTCAATAAATAAATTAAATATTAAATTGGGCCCACGAGATCATTTTATATTTTTGATATTATTAGAACGAGAAAAATGTACAAAGTGAATCCTGTAGAAGGTAAACGGTATTACCTGCACATAGGCTGGCACATCTTAAAAGCTAAAACTTAAAAACTAAATAATTAAACATTAAAACATTTTTTAACTGTTCAGTATTACAAGATTCGTTCGAATAAACTCGTATCTGACAAAAAAGGAGATTTAATTGTTAGCTAGGTATAATAATTGTTTTTCTTAAATAAATATTACCTGGTATTGTAAATGAAATGTGCTCATTTAAATAGATTTAAATTTTTCGTACACTGAATTAGAGTTTCAAGAGCATATAGGCAAATGTTATAAAACTCTAGAGTTTGATGCGGCAGTTGGGAGAGAAGAGATATAAAAGGAAATAGATTGAACTGCAATAGACGAATGTATTTCTTGTTAGCATATCATTTGTATGCATAGGGTTCTCTACACGTACTGCCTCACCTACATGGACCGCGCGCTCTCTTCATATACAGAATGGAAAGATTAGCGTTTGGTCGAGCATTCGATTCGTCGATAAATCGAATGTAAATGGCGCTGCAATAAAGAATTTCATAATTTTATCGGCTCTCGTCAATATTGTTTATTACGCTTCTGACTACAAGCATTTTAGTTTGCTTTAACCTTTATTATTGAATAATTCATTGAAGATAGGTTATCTGCATTATGAGTCTCGGGCTCAGTAATGATTTAATGATACTGAAATTGGATCACTATCAATTTGTCGAGTCATTTTACTTCTAGCACGTATTTCTTTTATTTTACTTTTGTTTGCGGCAGAAATAATGAGCAAATTATGTTGCAAATACATAATTAATTAGCAGAGGTTAGATATAATTAATTTATTTTATATTTTTGCATAGATCGGAAAATTGATACATATAGGTTATCAGACAAACTGGACATCAGTTTTTCATCTGGAGAAATCTGGAAAGTCATCCTATTAGACGATAATGTTATCTTTAAGACCTAGTGATAAAAAATATTCTTATCGATCCGCACTGCTATCAATGTAAAATTTTGTTCTGCAGCATGATCTCTGAAAAAGCAGAGTACAACCGGAGATTTTGACTTGTGAGTTTCAGGTTGCTATTGAGAGTGAGTACACATGGTTTAAATAAATTGTGCATTCAATTTAAATTTTCTGTTTGCTTAATCATCGAACATTTACGAAAAATATTAAATATTTAAGCGAAAATTATAAATTTTTATATTTTTCCCTTTAATTGTATGTACTAGAAACATGGAACGTTGGGTTGGAAAAGTTGCCGTCGTTACCGGGGCATCCGCTGGTATTGGTTTGGCAGTGTCCAAAGCTCTAGTTCAACATGGACTAATTGTGGTAGGATTGGCGAGAAGGAAAACGAAAATGGAGGTACTATTTTTTTTTATTGCGTAATTAATCGATGTGGTAATTAATAATCTCATTGTAATTGTTTTAGGATGAGATGAAAGATGTAAATGGAAAAGGCAAATTCTTTGCAGTGCAGTGCGACATTACAAACGAGCAGGACATTGAAAGTGCCTTCAATTGGATAAAAGAAACTCTCTTAACGGTTCACATTCTTATAAATAATGCCGGGATTTATAAACCCGGTTCCATGATAGGTAAGTTAATATGTTTAATTTTTTTTAATTAAAATTGTCTTTTTTGGGCTAAGGAATTTTTTATAATAAATCGTTTTCTTAGATATGTCATTGGATGAAATAAAAAATGTAATCAATGTGAATCTATTGGGTCTAATAATGTGTACAAAAACTGCGATAAATATGATGAAGGATGGAAATCACCAATCCCACGTTGTGATGATCAACAGGTAAAAGCAAAGTTCTCACTAAAAACTGCTCACTCGGAATTACAATTTTTAACTTATCAACAGTGTCGTTGGTCGCCGCGTGAGTCCTGCTACTTCTTCAGGAAATTCTTCAAACGTTTACTCGGCATCTAAATTTGCTGTCACGGCTCTGGCACAAACCTTGGAGAAAGAAGTATTTGGTACTGAGATCAGAGTGACGGTAATTGTTTTACTTAAACTTGCAAATCTCTTACTAAAAAACATGAAGCACGTAGGACAAAAGTTTGCAGGATAATCTACAAAAATTTTTACAGAAGCCTCTGCATGCATTTCGCCTGCAGATTTTTCTGTAGATTATTCTACAAATATTTATGAACCATATCATTCTATCAAATATGCAAAAAATTCTTCAGAAGCGTCTATACGGCTTTCACCTGCAGAATTTTCTGTAGATCATTCTGAAAAATCTTTATGAACCACGTTCCTATAAAATATACAAAAAATTCTGTAGTACATTTAAGACCTAACCCCTATTGAATCTGCAGAATTTTTTGCAGATTTTTTTCCTGCAGGATTAGAATATTCGTAACTTGTGATTTTTTACAGAATATCAGTCCTGGTGCAGTAAAATCTGAAATGACGCTTCCTTTCATGAACAATCCACAAGTTAGCCAATACATCAACTTTTTGGAAGCCGAAGATATCGCAGATGCAGTGGTTTACGTTATCGGTACACCGCACAGAGTCCGCATAGAAGAATTAACAATTAAACCAAGTAAAGCACCATACTAATTTATCGAGATAAGCACTATTTTTTTTTGTTTCAACTAATTTTTCGAGTCGAATATTTTTTTTTTAATTGAATTTATAAATGTGAGCTTAATAAGAGTCGTAAATTTTCAGGAATTATAAATCGATACGCCTTGTCGGTATGATTAAACCTGCGTAACTCTCTTGTGATAAAGTTAAAAATCATACAAACGAATGAGCAAAATTACCACTTTTTGTCTAGATAAAAAGGAAATCTGTAAAACGATCCGCAAAAAAAATATTTAGTTAGTATTAGAGAATTTGTAAGTATGTATACACGTTAAACCGACGGAACGAGAAAAAAAGAGGGAAAAGGAACGAAAACGCCTGTGATTGATTAACTTCCTTTTTCTTCCCGACGATGAGGACGAAGACGTCGGGAAGCGCAATTATAATCTTTATTCATTACCCAAGCCGCTCGAGCTTGCGGTTTCAAGATACGATTCTTTCCATTCTCCCGCGTCTCTCGCGCCTCCGCGACCTCGTCCTTCGGACAATCAATATTAATTTAGACTTCAACGAGAAAAAAAAAGTAATAAGCCAAAAGCTCTCTCCTTTGTTTAATGCCAGGACATTTTAAAGGAGGATGAATGTTGAGTTCACCGCTGACACGATCGATCGCACAGCTAATCATCGAAAGAGACATTTTTTCCGATAGGTACTTATCGAAGCGTAGCATCGACTTTGTTATTGTTACTTACTGATAAGGCTTCATTAGTAAGTCTAACAAATATTATGTAAAATACGACAATAAAGTGTATTTGAGTAAATTATGTTTCTTAGATCCTTTTGTTCATCCACACATCCATATATAAAGGGACTGTAAAAATAACTTCAACTAAGTGTTTTCTTTCTGTACAGTTGGAGATTTTTTTAAAAGAAATTTTATGGAATCAAATTAATTGAAATTAAACGTATATCTTTATTATTTTTGTTATTTACTTGCATAACTGATTTCATCATTCTGCTGTACCTTGATGCACAGAAAGTCACGTATATAGGAAATATGTAGATACAAATATATAAAAAACACATTAGATAACAAGTTTTTTCACGCGTACTTTTTCCATTTACAAATTATTAACTTTAGATTAAAATACGATTTATTGGTGTGCTGCATTAAGCTTCACAATATCTATATCTTCCAGTGGATCTTTTTATAGCTATTACTCCAGTTTCAGTAATTAATTGCTTACAAACATGTAACTGTACTTATTGTTATTACAGATTATTATTCTGCTTAATAAACTTATAAATCCGCTTAATAAGTAAGGGAATTGCACACTTAAAAATGTTTTTCAAATTCAAAAATAGTTCTTACATTTGATTATAATTGTTCCCCACTCAATCGGGAATTTTCCATTGAAAGAAATAATAGAACACTTAAACACCATTTTGCTTTATCTTTTTTACTTTATCTACTTTCTGGCTCTGTTAAACGTTTACGCGGCGATTGTTCTTTGATAAGTGACTCTTCTTTTATACGAAACAACTACACGGCTAACTTCGTTCTTTACTGAAGAATTGAATAGCGTTGGAAATAATTATACTAATCCTATCCGTAAATACAAAAAAAAATTTTAGGTGTTTGATCTTGTTAAATAAACAAAAAATGTTACAATGAAATTCTTATTGAAGTACAAGCAGCACTCAGAGCGCACATAAATGCGCAAACAAGAAAACAGCAATGGCAGGTACTCTAAATCAGTGGAACGAACGAAATAACACAGTAACTTTACGCAAATAAAACCAATAAAACCAAGTCAATCGCTCATACGTCGATCTTGGAGGTTCCCCACCCTTATAGAAGTGGCAAAAATTACGGCAAAGTGCTAAACGATCGAGCTGGGGAAAACTGGGGGTGGACCGGGGGAGAGTCTGCGCAGCACCTTATGTCGGGTTATCGGGGGTCGCGTCTCCTCCCGCGGAGGGGTCGCGACTCCTGATTTTAGGTCGGCTATGCAAATAAGCCACTCAGGCCCGAATGTCTCGGGGGCACGATTGCGCCTCTTGCCTTCTTTCCTCCGTCTCTGTCTCACTCGCGGGGAGCGCTCCGAGTGTTTGACTTGTTGGACGCCCCGTTCGATATTCGACGAAAGTATTGAGACGCGCGTACGGCCGAACCGGGTACTACGGTTTACGCTGCTCCGTGCGCAGTTGGCTTCGCGGCTTGATAATCCAATTTTCTCCTTATGGATACGCCGTGACAAACTTACCGTTCCATCCGATTTTTAAGACGATCCTCAGCTGCGGAGAGAAATAAATGAGATGATGGTTCTTCTTCATTTAAAAGAAACTTTTATTTAATTATATACAGTTCCTTTGATTACTGTTTCTGTGTTATACATGAAATATTTTGTGAATTAATTAAATTATTTTCATTTTCATTGAATATAGTCGTTTTGATTTTTATAATACAAAATATTCTGTACAAAAATTGTATAAAAAAGAATAAATTTAACTCTTTAACACTTCGCTTTATTATCTTAAAACTAAAAAAAAATATAGATTATTATTAAAACAAAATAAATAGTTTTATTTCTTGTTTTTGTATTTTATAACATGCGCCACTCATACTTTCTATAAGACAGTATAAATTGGGTTCGTCCCATTGAATAAAATAATTAAATAAATTTATTTCCTTTACTTTCAGGATGAAATATATACTGTTAAAAATAAATGTTTCCAATGTGTCCGCGCACCTGGCCAACAAAATTGGGTAGATCGTAAAAGTACGTAGTGCGCGGCCACTTGGAAGCAGCTTCGGGATCGCGGCGAACTGGCAAAAACCGAGGGATCCTCGGCGCCAATGGGAGCGCTTCTCGGCCCGCAAAAGCCGACCCCTCGGCACTGCGGAGAAGATCGTCCTCCGGGGTCGGTGGACGGAGCTCGCGCGCACCTGGGCAGCGTGTGGAGTCGCGCGGATCCTTTTTATTGCGCGCTGAAGAGGCTCGCGCGCAGCGACGCCGAGTCCCGGCCTGGACGCTCTTTCCCTTCGGCCTCTCTTTTTTTCTTCCCTCTCTCGCTTTATGCACCGTCGAACCGCGCGTCGTGCAACGCTCTTTTTCCCTCGCGCCCCGGCGAATAAAAACGTTTACGACCTCAGTGCGGCGAATCCGCGTCGTTGGAAAGCGACGGCCGATCTTTTCTTTCGGCCTCGGACTTTCTTTCTGCGCGAGAAGCAATGGACGGCTCGGCTGAGCGTTTTACGGGCGACGGAAGTGTTTCCGGATTTTTAGAGAGCTTTTCTTCGCATATTTTGAGTTTGATGTGTCAACGTGTACGCTTGGGATTGCGGACGGGATGAAAGAAAAAAATGTAAATATTAAGCCTGGAAAGTTAGAACGGATTTTTTATTTTGATTTAAAATTGTTTCGTAATCTGAAGCTACGGAGATAAGATGAATTTAAAGGGATCGGTGATAAGATATTATATCGTTCACTTATATAAAAAATTGTAGTTAAATGCAATTAGAATTTTAGATTTAATCTTTTCGCATATTTCTGCGTTATTAAATTGGAAATTGCTTCCTCGAAGAGATATTGTTTGGTCTTCGATAAATTTGTATAAATTTTTGGTAAAAGTATTCAGGTTGAACGCATAAAACTTGGACGTGCTACTTAATATTACGTTCCACTAAAAAAAGTAGCAAATTGTAATTTGAAAAATTAAAGAAATGCATTTATAAATGAAAATTGTTAAAATTAAATAAAAGATGTACCAACAATTTTATTTCAAGAAGCTAAGTTGTCGTAGCATTACCTTTAATCTTTTTTTATGTTTTATTTAATAATAAGAATTTTTTTAATTCATGATATTTGTTTAATTATTTATTTTGTAATATACAGTATAAAAATATTTATATAAGCATACAACAATGCATTTTATTTGTTAAGTACAACATAGAACACGAATAATGTGGTGCCATCTTTGGAGTTCCTGGAAAGACATGCTACTTATCGACAGTGCTACGTAGTAAAAGAAAATCTATCCTTTTAATAAAGACTTCGCTACAATAATACATTAATTTTTTATTTCTATTTATATAATATTTTAAGGAACTAGAAATCTTATAAAAATATGTGTTTAACAGTCGGATTTTTATAAACTAAAACTAATAATATAATAATGTTAATTTTATTAAATAAAAAAATAAATGATTTAATTAAGATTAAAATATTTTGAATATGTGAAAAAAATAACTATCAGTAGTCTCAGAAAAAAGGAAATAGCGTAATTCAAAGTTATATCAGCTTCTGTTCATCCGAATATGATAAAGTACGATTATATTTAATTGCCTATTCTGTTAAAAAATGTTACTTATACATAGAACATGAATTCATTCGAATTATATTACGTACAGTAGCGCTCAAAAGTTCGATAACACTATAAAAAAAGGGGGAGTAAAAAAGAGCTATAACTTGAGAAAGAAACGTTGTACAAAAATTCTAAGAGAAGCATTTTAAATTATTCGTAAAAACCTTTTAAAATAGATGTCTTAGAAATTTTCGCTGTATTTTATCATTTTAAAAAATTAATTTCAAAAACAATTAAATAACGAATTTTTTAAATTATAGTTTCGTTCGAATAATTTTTAGAGTACAAAGAAAAAAAAATTCAAAATAATATATATTAAAGTACTCTAAAAGAGCTTTCATTTTCATTTTTTAACTTTTTTTTTGCATTGTTTTTCGCGAAGTTTCAAACACAGTGATCGCACTTATAGAGGCGTTCAAAATTTCGATAACGCTTGAAAAAAATTAAAAAAAAATGTTGAAAGGAAATGTTCAAAATTGCATTTAAAAATACTCGTTCTAACCTTTTAAAATCAATTATTATTAATATTTGGAGAGTTTTTGGTCATGTTTGAAAAATTATTTTATATCTAAACGTTATTAATAACGAAAAAATCAATATTTATTCAAACAAAACATAAGATAACTCTCAGCATACACAAATTCATTACTTTCTAAATATATTTTCTGAAAAAAAACGTGTGATTTAACACAAACACAACATACATTTTATAGATAAATACGCATTAATTCTTCAAACAATAAATAATACAAAATAATTTTAAGTTTTTCTTTTTAAACATTTTTTTCTTCAAAAGTCCGCCTTCGGATTAAAAAATGTTTTGTTTGAATAAATATTGATTTTTTCATTATTAATAACGTTTAGATATAAAATAATTTTTCAAACATGACCAAAAACTCTCCAAATATTAATAATAATTGATATTAAAAGGTTAGGACGAGTATTTTTAAATGCAATTTTTAACATTTCCTTTCAACATTTTTTTTTTTTTGAACGTCTCTATAAGTCCGATCACTATGTTTGAAACCTCATAACTTCGCGAAAAATCATGGAAAAAAGTTAAAAAATGAAAATGAAAGCTCTTTTAGAGTACTTTAATATATATTTTTTGAACATTTTTTTCTATGTATTCTAAAAATTATTCGAACGAAACTATAATTTAAAAAATTTGTTATTAAGTTTTTTAATATGATCAAATACTGCGAAAAATTTCTAAGACATCTATTTTGAAAGGTTTTTACGAATAATTTAAAATGCTTCTCTTAGAATTTTTGTACGACGATTCTTTCCCAAGATGTTGCTCTTTTTTTACTCCCCCTTTTTTCTGTATAGTGTTATCGAACTTTCGAGCGGTGCTGTATCTCAAAGAGATAATTTTAATTACGAAAATTCGTGACCGAAAAAATGCTTATAAAACGTTGCAATAATTGAGTCTTTATGACAAAGGCACTGTCAAAGATGACTTGCTTAACTCTTCTCATTTTCAGCTTAATTTCTCTTTTTGGTAAATACAATTTTTACGTAGAAATTAATTTTTTATAAATTTCTTAGTGACTATTATACTAATGAATATTATACTAATAATTATTTTCACAGGAACTATTAGTGCTACAAGGCATCGTAGAGTCGTAGGAGGTGAAAATGCTGCAATCGCAGATTTTCCCTATATCGTATCGCTTCGAGTTTTTGGACAAGACTTCTGCGGTGGTGCCATAATTAGCGATAGGCACATATTGACAGCTGCACATTGCATGGATAATTTTAGTAAAAAATTGTTAAGAGTTCACAGTGGAACCAGCAGATCTAATGCAAAGGGAACCGTGCACAAAATACAGACAATTCATATTCATCCCAAATGGGGTTCGGGAGACGAAGAAGAATATGTCAATGATATCGCAGTTCTTACTGTAAGTTTAATTTAAGAGACTTTAATTTTATTCTTATCGATTAATTTTTTTAAAAAATTCGTTCTTAGCTTGAGAATCCAATAGAGTTTAACGAACACCAACAAAAAATTAATCTCCCAAGACACGATGTTCAAAACTATCAGGCGGCTCATCTGCTCGGATGGGGTAGGACATCGACTTGGAGACGAAAGCATCCTGAACTATTACAAAAACTTCGAGTGTCTTTAATGCGGAGTGAAATGTGCAAAGCTTACATAAAATATGTAACGAATGAAAAACAACTTTGCGCATACAGTAACATTAATACTGGATTATGCTACGTGAGTAACTTTTTTATTTTCAAGAAAAAGATTGTACCACTATATTTAAACACAAATGAAAAATTATTAAAATATTTTATTTTATCTCTCAGGGTGACGGTGGTGGACCATTAATTTCTCATGGTGAAATCGTGGGGATTGCCGCCTTTACAGATAAAGAAGAATGCGCTTCTGGTGTCAATGACGTTTACACTAATGTTTTCGCTTACAAAAATTTTATTGAATCTATAATTTATGGATACGATAATTTGTAATATGCATCGAAAGTTTTTGTAACACAATTATTAAAGTATTCCTAATAATAATTTAAACTACTGAAATACTCATTTTAAATGCGTAAATAAATGAAGAAATTAATATTGTAAATTAAAATTTTTAATACCAAATTACATACAAAAATGAGTAATAAAAATTAAAGATAAAGTAAGGCAATGAAGCGTGATTATTTTAATTAAACCGAAACTTAAATTGATAATGATAAGCAGAATAATTAATTAGCGAAAAATTACTTATAAAAGCTTTGAAACTTATGAACGCATAATAGTTTAATTTGCGGTGAAAAACATGTCTGCAATTATTAGAATTTTTAGTCTTATTCTTCTTATTGGTGAGTTTAATCTTAGTTGTGAAACTAATGAATTTAAGTCATTACACTTGAAAGTAGAAAAACTGCAATATACTATTATTATTTTTACAGGAGGCATTTTTGCTGCCAAGAGTCCTAAAATTATAGGTGGCAAGGATGCCTCAATACAAAGTTTTCCGTATCTCGTATCGATTCGTGAAAATAGAGATCATAACTGCGGTGGTTCCATAATCAGCAACAGACACATACTGACAGCTGCACATTGCATGGATTATGTTCAAACCAAATCTTTGACGGTTCACAGCGGAACTAGCCATATTAAATTAAAAGGATCAGTTCACCATGTTGAAACAGCTCACATTCATCCCGAATATAAAATAGATAATGAAAAAGACGGATATCCCAATGACATTGCTGTTCTCACTGTAAGTCCAATATTAACTGTTTTTTTTTATTCCATTAGTTTGTTTTTATGTCAACTTAAATTTTTTTTTATATAGCTAAAAGAGCCAATAGAGTTTAACAACCGCCAACAAAAAATTGATCTACCGACTCATGAAGTTCAAAATTATCAAGTAGGGTATATTATTGGTTGGGGTAGGACATCAGGACAGAACGGAAAATCTGCTAAACAATTACAAAAACTTCGAGTAGTTTTGATACCGAGTGATACGTGTAAATCGCTGATAACTCATATATTGCATCCAGAACAAATTTGCGCATTCAGAAGTACTATAACTGGGGCATGTAACGTAAGTAATTATATAAAATCAGAAGAAAGATAAAATAATTCATAAATATCGTTGATTGAAAACTAAAATTAAATTTTCGTATACTTTAGGGTGACAGCGGCGGGCCATTAGTTTCTAATGGCAAACTTGTAGGTATTGTTTCCTTTGGAGATGCTAATGAATGCGCTGGTGGTAACCTCGACATTTATACTGCTGTTTTCGCGCACCGAGATTTCATTAATTCCGTCGTGAATGAAACACAATTTTTATAGGTTTTTAAAAATGTTGTAGTACTAAAATTTAATTGTTCTCAAAATAAATGCAGTACATATTCAGCAGAATAATTTTAATATTGTCAAATTCTAATGTGTCCTTTGAAAGGAAAAAAATTAGTAAAAATAGAAATAAATAATTATAGTACATTACTGAATCGTTTTACTAGAAAAAAGGAACTAGCGAAAACATTCTATCTACTCAACCACCGCTAATTCAACTCTCTCCCAACCGCATTCGTAAAAATTCATGCCTCCTCCCGCCTTCCTGTGACCAGACGAAAGGACGCCGACGGCGCATAAAACATCAAAAAAAAAAAAAAGAGATGAAGTCCGCAAACTCGGAAGCATGCCGGCAGAAAAGGAAGAAGACACTCGAAGGAAAAAGCAGCTCCGCGTAAAGGAAACCCAAGCAAGAAAGACTCACACGCTTAACAAAAAAAAAAGAGGGAAAGCTCACGTGCGCTCACTCCTTTCAGCTTGTCCCTATCCCACAGATGAAAAAAAAAGAAAGAAAGTCATAGCTTGCAAGCCAGAAAAAGCGAGAGAGAAAGAGGAGCTCGCGGGGTGACGTGCACACAGTTAAAAACGCGCGGACGCGTGTCGAGGATCGCGCCCTCCCGAGGGGTGGGTGGCGTGCGCTCGCACGCGGGGCTTGAAAGGGTTGCAAAGAGCGGACCGCTCGCGGCGTGTAAAGTTTACTTTACGCACGACGCACGGAAGACGAGCGTGTAAAGTTGCTAAAACGCCCGCATTTGCGAAGACGAGTGAGAGAAGAAACGCCCGTGTAGCTTACGCTATTTTTTGCAACTGCTGTGCGGAAAGTTAGCAGTAATTGTTACTACCCGCGTAAAAATAATTCAGACTAAAATAAAACGATAAAAAGATTCATCTCTATTATGTCCGAATTTAAGATTTTTTAAGATTCAAAAAGATTCTCTTTTAATAAATATCTAAATATTAATTTAAGATCTTTTCGAGATCGTTATTTTATTACAATATTAGTTAAAATTAATATTAGTTTAATTCATTTATTTTTTTCAATTTTCCATACATAAGATCTTATATTTAATTTTTTTTAATTCATATATATTAAACTAATATTAATATTGTATTAAAACAATGATCTCGAAAAGATGTTAAATTGATTTTTAGGCGCTTGTTAATAGAGAATCTTTTTAAATCTTAAGAAATCTTAAATCCGGACATAATAAAGACAAATCTTTTTATCGTCTTATTTTTAGTCTGAATTATTTTTACACGGGTAGTAACAAGAAATTGTATATAATAGTCGAACTATCCACAAGTAGAAGATTTATAATGTGGTTAGTTCTGGGCGGGGAGTGGGGACTATCCCTGATGGGGGTGCAGGGGGCGAAGCCCCCCCCCCCCAAAAAAAAAACAACTCACATAATAGTCTTTATAAAAAAATTGAAATAAGAAAAGCGACAGTAAAATAAAACTAATTTTTTTTATTAAACTTTTTAAATATTTGAAATAAATTAACATTATTTTTTACAAGATCTATCACAAGAATCTAGTCAATTCAAACGTATTGAACCCGAATTTCGGAAGCGGGAAAAGTGGCAGATTTAACTTTTACGCACGCTTAATGGTGTGTAAAGTAAACTTTACACACTGTTGGCTGTGTGTAAAATTATCCAGTGTGTAAAGTAAAATTTACACCCTAGCAAGAGGCATCAGAAGAACTTTACACACTCACATTACGCACAGAATTGCAAAAAATAATTTTAAAAATTCTTTCTTAGCTTGAGAATCTAATAGAGTTTAACGAACACCAACAAAAAATTAATCTCCCAAGACACGATGTTCAAAACTATCAGGCGGCTCATCTGCTCGGATGGGGTAGGACGTCGACTTGGAGACGAAAGCATCCTGAACTATTACAAAAACTTCGAGTGTCTTTAATGCGGAGTGAAGTGTGCAAAGCTTACATAAAATATGTAACGAATGAAAAACATCTTTGCGCATACAGCAACATTAATACTGGATTATGCTATACGTGAGTAACTTTTTTATTTTCAAGAAAAAGAAATAGCTATAAATTTTGTTTACGCGCGATCCCTTTCTAAAAACTTCTTCCCCTCAAAGCGGGGAATAAAGTGTGTCATTATTCCTTAGTCAATAAAGAAACCTTTATTTCCCTCAAGACAGAGAATAAAAACGTTATTCTTGAGAGAAAAAGGTTTCTTTATTCCCCGTATATTTTTTTTTGGAATTCTGTATATAGTTATATTCTGGTATTAAATTGAATAAAATTGGTCATAATATGGGGATCAGGAGTAAAGTACCGTATATCATACGGGAGCAAAATACATTATTCCCACGAAGAAATTCCAACTCTCGTTTCGTTCGGCGTATAATACCGGACTTTCTTTCCTTGTGATGTATTGTACCACTATATTTATACACAAATGAAAAATTATTAAAATATTTTATTTTATCTCTCAGGGTGACGGTGGTGGACCATTAATTTCTCATGATGAAATCGTGGGGATTGCCGTCTTTACAGATAAAGAAGAATGCGCTTCTGGTGTCAATGACGTTTACACTAATGTTTTCGATTACAAAGATTTTATTGAATCTATAATTTATGGATACGATAATTTGTAATATGCATCGAAAGTTTTTGTAACACATATATTAAAGTATTCCTAATAATAATTTAAACTACTGAAATACTCATTTTAAATGTGTAAATAAATAAAGAAATTAATATTGTAAATTAAAATTCTTAATACCAAATTACATACGAAAATGGGTAATAAAAATTAAAGATAAAGTAAGGCAATGAAGTGTGATTATTTTAATTGCCTATTAAACCGAAACTTTAATTGATAATGATAAGCAAACTAATTAATTAGCGAAAAAATACTTATAAAAGCTTTGAAACTTATGAACGCATAATAGTTTAATTTGCGGTGAAAATCATGTCTGCAATTATCATTAGAATTTTTAATCTTATTCTTCTTATTGGTAAGTTTAATCTTAGTTGTGAAACTAATGAATTTAAGTCATTACACTTTAAAGTAGAAAAACTGCAATATACTATTATTATTTTTACAGGAGGAATTTTTGCTGCCATGAGTCCTAAAATTATAGGTGGCAAGGATGCCTCAATACAAAGTTTTCCGTATCTCGTATCGATTCGTGAAAATAGAGATCATAACTGCGGTGGTTCCATAATCAGCAACAGACACATACTGACAGCTGCACATTGCATGGATTATGTTCAAATCAAATCTTTGACGGTTCACAGCGGAACTAGCTATATTACATTAAATGGATCAGTTCACCATGTTGAAACAGCTCACATTCATCCCGAATATAAAATAGATAACGGAAAAAGACGGATATCCCAATGATATTGCTGTTCTCACTGTGAGTCCAATATTAACTGTTTTTTTTTTATTCCGTTAGTTTATTTTTATGACAACTTATTTTTTTTATATAGCTAAAAGAGCCAATAGAGTTTAACAACCGCCAACAAAAAATTGATCTACCGACTCATGAAGTTCAAAATTATCAAGTAGGGTATATTATTGGTTGGGGTAGGACATCGAGACAGAACGGAAAATCTGCTAAACAATTACAAAAACTTCGAGTAGTTTTGATACCGAGTGATACGTGTAAATCGCTGGTAACTCATATATTGCATCCAGAACAAATTTGCGCATTCAGAAGTACTGTAACTGGGGCATGTAACGTAAGTAATGATATAAAATCAGAAGAAAGATAAAATAATTCATAAATATCGTTGATTGAAAACTAAAATTAAATTTTCGTATACTTTAGGGTGACAGCTGCGGGCCATTAGTTTCTAATGGCAAACTTGTAGGTATTAATTCCTTTCGAAATGCTAAAGAATGCGCTAGTGGTAGTCTCGACATTTTTACTGCTGTTTTCGCGCACCGAGATTTCATTAATTCCGTCGTGAATGAATCACAATTTTTATAGGTTTTTAAAAATGTTGTAGTACTAAAATTTAATTGTTCTCAAAATAAATGCAGTATATAGTCAGCAGAATAATTTTAATATTGTCAAATTATAAAGTGTCATTTGAAAGAAGAAAAATTAGTAAAAAAAGAAATAAATAATTATAGTACATTACTGAATCGTTTTACTAGAAAAAAGGAACCAGCGAAAACATTCTACCTACCAAACCACCTCTAATTCAACTCTCTCCCAACCGCATTCGTAAAAATTCATGCCTCCTCCCGCCTTCCTGTGACCGGACGAAAGGAAGCCCCGTCGCCGACGGCGCATAAAACATAAAATAAAGAGATGAAGTCCGCAAACTCGGAAGCACGCCGGCAGAAAAGGAAGAAGACACTCGAAGGAAAAAGCAGCTCCGCGTAAAGGAAACCCAAGCAAGAAAGACTCACACGCTTTAAAAAAAAAGAAGGAAAGCTCACGCGCGCTCACTCCTTTCAGCTCGTCCCTATCCCCCAGATGAAAAAAAAGAAAGAAAGTCATAGCTTGGCAAGCCAGAAAAAGCGAGAGAGAAAGAGGAGCTCGCGGGGCGACGTGTGCACACAGTTAAAAACGCGCGGCCGCGTGTCGAGGATCGCGCCCTCCCGAGGGGTGGGTGGGGTGCGCTCACACGCGGGGCTTGAAAGGGTTGCAAAGAGCGGACGACAGAAAAAAAGAGAGAGAGAGACAGAGAGACGGAGAGAGGAGTCGTCGACGCGGGCGGTGTGCAAAGGCGGACGCCTTCCCTCGCTCACCCCGTTCCCCTCTTTTTTTATCATTAAAGAGAGAAAACGAGGCGGCAACTCTCGCGCGCATTCAGCGGCCGGCTCTCGAGTGTGTGTGCGCCGCACCGGACGTGCGAATATAGATTGCGATGAGAATGAGACGTTTTTGTGTACTCTCGCGGTTCTCGCTCTCTCATCTTTGTCCGTCTCTCGGCGCGCGCCCCTTTTCAGAGGCCCGCGACGCTGGGTAAATATCCGAGGCGTCCGGGCGCGCGCGCCGAGTGGCGTAAAAGCGCACTCGAATTGGGAAGGAGAGAGAGAGAAAGGGAGGAGTGTTTGGAGATCGGCCGGCGAGATGCGCCGATCTAAGCGGATTCCGAGGAGCGACCGACGCTTAATCGGGGGAATCCCCGCGTTTGGAGTTCGGCGGAGATAAGAATCGCACGCGAGTCGAGTGGTCGCCGCAGGATTCGCACACTCGACGAGCAGAGATCAAAGACTGGCGATTGACAGTCGGCACGCTTTTTCAGTGCGTTTGATCAATTTTGCATGCCGCGGCGACTCTGCGGAGGCGCCTCGTTTAATGTCACTAAGAGGAGAATTTGCTGTACCACTTAACTCTTCGGGGTACAAAGTAGACTTCAACATACATTTTTCTACTATTCGTTAGATTCTCTAAATTAAATAGAATAGATGTTGTTTTTTACTGTTTATTAGCATGTAAAAAAATTAAATATAATTTTATATAACACTCTCATAAATCGTTGTCTTTAATTGCGATTCAAAAAATATATAGTCTATACAAGCTATATAAAGATTACATATAAATCGCATGTATACAGATTATATATATAAACTATGTATAAACTAGGAACTCCCATTTCTAGGTATGAATTATATACAGAAAACTACACGGAGAGAAATATTATAGCAAAAATTACTATATTCCGTAGACAACAATGGGACATACTCGACCTATGACGATTTTACTATAAAACATACTAAAAATTCCTATGTACATAGCAATTTGTAGTATATTTATAGTAACAATTTTCATAAGTTGAGTATATCCCACTGTTTCTACGGAACATAGGAATTTTTACTATAACATTTCTCTCCGTGTATATATATAATTTACATATAGGTTTCTTTTTAACTGATATTTCTTAAAACATATTTTTTTAAGCGAGTAATAATAAAATATGCAATAAAGCATTTTATAATAACATTGTAAAATCAATAATTATTTGTGAAGCAGCGACTGAAATCTTTTACAGACTCTTGATTAAAAAAAAAGAAAGGAAAGAAAAAAAATTAATCACTCAACTCACTGTATTTTTGTCGCGTTTGGTATAAAGATACCCACTTCGAAAAGGCCTTAGGGCCTCCGAAACGGAGGAATCTCGGGCAGAAAATCTCTGCGGCTGAGTTCGGTCTTTCAGCCATCGCCTTGGGCTGCTCAGAATTCGCTGAACCGGAAAACCCTCCAATCCAGAGTTCCTTGAAGCAACGATCACCCCCCGCCCCATCAACTAAAGAATACCATTAAAATAAAGAAACGCTAGCATCTTTATTTGAACAATTTTCCATTTGCTTTCGTCTGCAGGAACTTTTAAAAAAATGAAGGTTTGATCAGCGCGTAGTAAATGCTCCTTTGTTCGGGTAACTATCGGCTTTGGCCGTGATGGAGGCCGGCAGCAGCGGCAATCGGGTTCCGGCGCTTGTGTGTTACTGCAAACGCGCCGGAAGCAAAGCCTCAATATACAGTGCCGCGATCGAGGGGAAATGGCAGCCGGCGAATGGACTTATGTACCCACCTAGCCTCGCTCTATATACTACCTGATATCGGCCGATCGAGCGAAGTAGATTGCCGGGTCTGATTACTGCGCTGCAACGCTTTACGTTCTGGATATATTTTCGTATTACAGTTACCAAAAAGAAATCGCATTCGTCAAAATTGTTTTTCCAACCGCAGTGCTTACAGTCAATTATTCAATATTTTATAACTGTTTGCTTATTAAATAACGCTACATACAGTCGTTTTAACGACAAACAACTTTACTTGTCGAACTTAGCAAATTGGCTAAAATATATTTCTCCATATTAATTTAAAGAAGTCAACTGTAAACTAATGAAGAAAAAAACACAAGCGGGCAAAAAGGCACGGCAGGAAGGCCCTTGGAACAGCGACAGCGAGTAAAAGCCAGACAGGCGGCGGCGGGCGACGAGTAAATATCCAAGCAGCGTCGCAATAGAGGCGGCGGCGCGCTCGCGCGAAAGAAACGGCGCGGCAAGAAAGGTACACCGTGGCGCGCGCACGCGGAAAGAGAAAAGCCATCGGGGGCACGAGACGGAGCGCCTGGTCCGGAGAGAGAGAAAGAGAAAGCAAAAGCAAGAGCCTCCGGGGGAGAAGGGGTGGCGCGAAGGGGTGGAGGGCGCGAGCGAGGGGGGCACAAAGGAAGGAAGGAGGCAACGGCGGCGGCGGGGTGAGGTCGCGGCCCGGTCGATTCAGCCCCGGGCGCTCTCTCGCGCGCCGCGCTACCTACCTACCTACCTCCGTACCTCCGGCGCTGCAGCGCGCCCGCCGCCACCGACGCTATTCCCAAATCCTCCGCCTCCCTCGCTCCCGCTGTCTCCGTTTGCCCTGGCGTCTCGTTTCCGGACGGGAGCGCCGCGACTCCGCCACCCTCGCCGCGCGAAACTGCACGCGATTTCGCGGGATTGCCATCGATTTTTTAGAGGAGAGATTGCGATGGGAGAGGATCGTGGCCCTTTCCTTTTTGCCTTTTCAATTTTCGGATTTTCTTTTTTTATAATTTTTTTATAATTTTGTTTATTTTATTTTTATATATTGAATCGGATAATTTAAGTTGTAATTCCTATACAGGAGGCAAACAATGTTACCTGTACATAAGCTGGTATAAAGGAAACTAAAATAATTCAATATATTTCGATCGTAACACTTTGTAAAACGTATGTTTCTAAAGTTAACAAAATACTCAAAATAGTTTTTAAATGATTCACAGCTTTTAGTATCATACGGTTACAATTTTGTAATGTCTCTTTTTCTTCTATATACTTTAAAGGATTTATAGATAATTGAATTGCAAGCAAAGAAACTATATTTTACTTTTTATTTTTTATGACAAAATCGTGCTTGCTTAATTACGCAATGATTCAATTGTTATTTATTTAATTTTTATAACTATAATTAATAAGTACACAGTCAATAAAAAAATTAAACAAACAAATTGTCCTTATACAGTTAAGTGTAGGAGTTCTCAAACGACAGTAAAGCATTTGACTATTATAGCGCATAGGTACATTTTAAGGGGTGATCCAGCTTTACGAATTTATTTACCTTCGCGCGGATAAAAATTTGACGCCGAAAAGGCTGCAGGCTGAAATCCCTTTTACCCGGTGCACGATGGGCAAACATATTTATCGCCTACGCCCTACTGAAAAGGAAATTTACAACAAATATAAAGAAGGCCGCGAGTATGTCAATCCTCTGTTTTATTAAGAATTTACGATTTCAGAAATAGAATGATGGCGAACCGTTCAATATTTATTCCTTAAACCACCGGCAGGAATACACGACTTTGGTAACTAAAAGTTCTTGTTTACTATCTTCATAAAACGTCGAAGTTATCGTTACGACGAAACTCATCCGCGCGTTTCCAGCGCAGCAATAAATAGTAGATGAAGCTCTGCGAGAGAATAAATATATTTCCGTGCACAATGTTATTCGGGTTAATTATTAAAGGCTGCTTGTCAAGCCGTATCTTATGCACTTGGTGTTGGGACTACTTTTTGGAAAACATCGACGTAATGATTTTTTAATTAATTTTCAGAAAACTTGAATTATTCTTACTGTTTTAAATATTGCAAATGTTATTTCTTTAACATTCCAACTGACTTTTTACAGAGTAACTAATTTATATTATTTTATTTTAGCAAATCAAATTTTTATTAAAAAATTGGTTACGTTAGAATATTTTCATTATATTGTTTCGCCACATGTCTCTCTACAAGCAACTTGAACTACTGGAAACTCAATTGAACCCAAAGTAATTTTGAGAATTTTCGTCAACGGCAAAATTTCAGGTGAAGCATATAATCTGATCGTATTACAGTTCGAGTCGAGTATGAACTTGCATAAGGAAAGCATCGCAGGTAAATTGGTACTCGGTGTAAACTTCGTTACACCATATTGCAGGTGAAAATATATTCAATTTTTGCAGTTCCTTCGAATAAACGTTCCTCCACTCTCGATAAATTTACCATCCATTCCTCTGTTCAATTACGAGAGTGTCAGTTCTACCGTTATACTGGATTTTAGTTGCATTTATTTTATGTTAATGTATTTGGGAAACTGAAATTACTGCTGATAGTACTTTTAAAAAATTTATATATTTTCCTATTATTTCCGAATTTAATCTTTTTGTCTAAATACAAATAAATTCATATAATCTATCCATCTGCCCGCCCAAAAATGTCTTCAATTTTCGCTCAGATTTAATATTCTATTTTAATTCATCTAAAAAGTAAAAAATTTAAAAATTAAAAAGTAAAAAAGAGACATTGGCACTCTTTGGTACGGAAATCCCTCCCGAGCATAAAGCGGAAGCACCGCGGACAAATGTAAGCCCGAGGCTCGCGTAAACCAATCGCCAGTAGGATTCGTCACGGGGTAGAGCAGAGACAGAGCGAATCGCAGAACGAGAAAGGGAGGCGCTCCGGGAGGGCGGGAGGCGTTTTCTCCGTCCAAGCGGGGGGAGGCATCCGGGAAATCGCAGGAAAGCCTAGACCGAGAAACAAACGGAGAACGATAAAAAGGAGGGAGGGGAGGGGAGAGGCGCGCGCACCTGCGCTCTCCCCTTCAGCGGCCCAGCCGACTCCCTCGCATTGGTTTCTACATCTGTAGGTACGGCTGGTGACGCGCCAGGCAGGCTCCACCCCGGTGCACGCGGTCCCCCGGAAGTCGAAAGAGAGGAACCAAGATGGTGGCACTGGAGGGAGGGAACCCGGAGCCTGGGGAAAGAGAGAATCGCGACGCGGAAGACATTTTGCTCGGTAGCGTCGGTATTGACGCTACCGTCTGTGCTGCATTAAGCACGGCCCAATGGGTTTCAGATGAAAATTTATATAATGCTACATTTCACTTTTTATTTTCAATTCAAGTTTTACGCAATACTAAAAATGATTAAATATATACTTTCGTTTAGTCTGTTAGAGATTATAAACAATGGAAAATATGTAAAAAGTAGTTGTGAAGAGAATTTATGAAATCTGATCTAATAGTAGTGTTTTTATTGTCAATGGATTATTACGAATAAGTACTTGATGATGGCATTCAAGAATGCTAGATTTGTGAGGTTTTTTAAGGCTCGTGGCAAGAAATTATGGGAAAAGTGATAGCAAAGAATTATTATTGATAAAAAATAGTATAGTTTAAATTTGAATTAACAAAAATTGTTATTACTGTTAATTCTTGGTTTATAAAACTTCGATTTAAAAAAAGAAAGCAAACTTTAAGAATACCATTTTATGAAGAGTATTTTCACTGAGTCTCGCCACACGCTGACTGTTACTACTTAAGCATTTTATACAAACCTTCTGTTAACTTACACAGATGTGTAAAATTGTTAGTGCCACTCTCTAGCAAAAATTAAAGCATCTGTACTGTTAATATCAAAACTACTCCTTTACGACTTGCATTAAAACAAAATGCCAAAGAACCGTTATCCTTTAAACCTAAAAATTTCTTTAAAAAAGCTCTATAAAGTTAATTGTTACAACGAAATAAATACTGTACTCTAACAAATAAAATATTTAACTTCAACCCTAAAAACCTAACAGCGACTCAAACGTTCGAGAAAACGTTCAATCCGCAGAATGCCAAAAAATCAGTAGTAACAGACGCATTGGCCAGCCAAGACTCTTCGGGAACTAACGAGGCAGATACTCCGCGCCATTTTTATTGCATCCCTCACACTCCATTAAACAATTACAGCGACACGACTCCCCCTCCCGTTTATCTCTCTCCCGTAAAGAAAATTTCATGAAAAATTCCCCAGCCCGCATTCCTCTGCAGGATAGCTACGTCGCGCACCGCCGACATCGATCGAGCTTCGTGCGCGAGCTTACGTGCAGCAATTAAAAGTTAGACGAGCGGCGCGGCAATGCAATCTAGCTACTCGAATGCGACGCTCACGACTCGCGTCTTGCGCGCGCAAGCCACGTCCGCACACCTACAGGAGCGGCTAGAGAATGTGGGGGCAGGGCAGGGGGGAGGGGAGGGAGGTCGTAGCCGACAGAGGGAAGGAGAGGGCGCTTGCGCGCGAGGATCGTTTATTTGTATCTGTCATTGCCGGCGGAGGAGAGGACCACGCGGCGCACTGGTGGGAATTCCTCTTTCGCCGCGCGTCTCCGCTCACGGGGGAAGAGGGCGGAAGGAGGGAGAGAGAGGAGGCGCGCGACGTTATCCGGCATTTTCCTCGCCTCTATACGTCTGTTTTATATCCGCCGCTGTCTTCTGAATTTTTCCAATATAACGGAGCTTCGCTCGTCCCCTTCCCCTCCTCTTTTCTTTGTCTCTCTTTTTCTCTCTATATATGTATAGATATCTCGCTTCCTTTCTCTTTCTACCCTTCGCTTCGCTTTTCTCGCTCTTCCCTTCCTCGCCTCTTGACGTCCTTTTCGAGAAAACTTTTTTCCTGGCCAATTTTCTCACGGAACTATACATGCGGCACGCATAAATCTAATGTTGTTCGGTGGACGTTGCAGTTTTCCTTTTTTAATATCTTTCTTTGGGAAGTTGCGCGTTAGCCTTTTATGTAAGTTGTACTCGGCTGTGTGCTGTTCGATAAATTAGCGGAACGAGAAATGTAGAGAAATTTGCGAGTAATTCAATTTAAATTTATTCATACTGCATTTTATTACGTCGGTAAAGAAAATATAAGATTTTAATTTTATACATTTCATTCAGCAGCATGGAAGAGAAAATTAATTGAAGAATAACGGAAACGAAAGAAAAAAACTATTAAGCTGCAGAAATAAAAGTAAATTGAAGGAAAGAAAAAATAAAATAGCGAAGAACGCAGCCGAACTCGGGGTTTGTTATTTAAAAGAAAATTAATTTGAAGAGGCGCCTCGTAACCACACTAATCCCCGGCTGCGTGCACCGTTAAGAATCGAAGGCGAATACACCTCACTCTCGCGCCTCGCTCCTCCAAAGCTTCGAGCTTTCCACCCGCCCCAGCACCCCAACTCTATATACACACCGCAACAATTTTTTCCTCTCTCGCAAGCCCGGGCTTTTCTTCTACTCTCTTTGCGTCGTTCTCACTTTTCTCCTGCGGGCTTTTCTTTCATCCCCTTTATGCGTTCTCGCTCCCTCTCTCCAGCCACTCTCCTTCTTTTAATTTTATTTTCGGTCTTGGCTCGCCCGAGCGGTAGAGCGACCTCCTACCACCTCCGCCCGCCTCCTGCTCCTCGGGCTCTCGTCCGCGCGCGCTCCCGGCAGCCGGGCAAATTTATTCTCCCGTTAAAGTGCTGCGAAACAGAAAACTCTGACCAACGCCGGCTTGGCTCTTTCCGCCTCCGCTTTCAGGCTCTCCCCCTTCCCCTTCTATACCCGGGGCTTCCTCCGTTCCTGTGCTCTCTTTTGTCCTTCGCTCTTAGTTAGTTTTTCCTTTAGCCCCTTTGCGCACCACCAACTATTTTTTCTTTTACTTTTTTCCTTTCTTTCTTTCATTTTCTTTCTTCTTCTTTTTTTTAAGAGAAAGCATGCATTTGAAGATGACAGTATAATTGAGGCTGGCATAAAAATTCATTTTCTTTATCTTTTGTTTATTAAACAATTTTTTAAGGTATACATATACTGTATGTATACTTTTTAAGATATACATGTACTGTAGATTGCAATGAGTGAAGTGTACCGACAATAAGAAGAATTTTCCAAATATTTTCGATACATTCAAAAATGCACAGTGAACTTACGACAAAAATTTAATTACCGGATTGAAAAAAAGAAAAGAAAAGAAGAGGAGCGACAGAGCAAAGGCCGTTTTGGTTGTCGAATGTCCTCAGGACAGCCTAATAATATTGGCTAAAAAGGACAATATTTTTTGCCCAAACCGAAATTCCCATTTTTTACCGGCGGTGCAGGCAGCGCGAAAGGAGGAGGACGCGTGGTTAGAAGTTCGAAAATGGCGTGACCTCAAATCGCTTAGCTAATACTATTTCCGATAAAGCAATCAACCTATCTCCGGCCTTCCCTCCCTTCGTTTCTTACACATTTTCTTCCGGCCATCGCAACACATCGGGCGTCGCGATATTTTATTAAATTTCGATAAATACTTCTCGCACCTACACTCTGTGTGCACCTATAGAACAGAACGGAAAGGGGAGAGGGGAGTGGGGGGGGGGGAGGGGAAGGTCCCCCCTCGGGCTTTTTCCTTTTGCCAGGTCGCCGGCGGCCCTCGCAATATCTCGCCTCCTTCCTTTTAGCCCTGGGGCTTTATATTTCTCTCTGTCTCACCCGCTCGCGGTCTCCTCTCGCTTGTGGTCTAGACTAAAGGGTTTTACCCCGGGGCCGCGCGATGCAGCTACGCGTCACCGCAGCTCGCTCTCCCGCTCCCCCCCCCCCCCCCCCGTTCCTGGCGAACTCTCCATTTTTCAACCAAAAATCGCTACGGACGAGTAACAAAGAAGGAAGGTGCTACCAGCTACTTTGGGGCGTCTGCCTAAGTGTTTCGCGGCTGATACCTCTAATTTTTTTTTATTTTCTCACATCGGATTTGCTTGCATAAAACAACGGGAGGCGGTATGGATCGTCAGAGTTAATGTAATTACGGCTTTTTTATCGTTGGCGGAAATTAAAAATAATGGCGAAATGTCGCCGACGTCAAAGTAACCAGTAACGCGATTTCATCGTTCATCGACTTCCGCAGCGAAGTTCGTTATGAGCGGCGCGGCTACCTTCGTGTATGTAAACATTTATAAATAGATTTCTCAGAAAAGCATTTAGCGATCAAATTTTCCTCGAATTTTCAGAAATTATTGAAGCGGAAAACTATCGAGGCAGCGACCTGCCCGCTCCGTTGTGCAACGCTGTTCTTGGAAAATCTTTGTTGTCGCTTAAAATGGAATGTTTGTATTGAAGTTGCTTGGAAATTCACTTTGTTCATTAAAATCATGCCTTCGTTGTTTATTGATTTTTTTTCTCAAGGTTCAAAGAGTCAAAATAAAGCGAAATGTTTAATATTGTGTTTTGATAGATTTTTAATAATTGCTAAGAAATTAATTACATAAATTTTAAGTAATTCTTAAATCAATATTAAATATTACATTTCAAATAATAATGCGCCGCTTAAAAATAAGCTAATAAAAGAATAAATCAAATTTACAGCTTGTTCTATTGCCCATTTCTATTGATGAGCTTTAAATGAGTACAATCGTCTAGATGTAAAAAAACATTTTATTTACTTGTTACACATCAAAAGAGGATACTACTTTCTACATTCAATTTGTTATAAGTATTACTAAGTATCTTCTGTTTTAGCGCTGAACAATTCTTCCCTTTCACAATTTGCTTTTTCTTATGAAAAATTATTTTGGATTTCTTAATATCCGTTTAATAGAATAATAAAAATAATCGACACGTATTTAGCGCGATTCGAAAATCTGTGTGATGTCAGAATTGTGCACAATATAAATAAATTACGTCGTGGTGACAACTGTTGCTATAATTTTTAATCTGTTATGTGTGTGATAAAACGAACAAATAATTTATTTATTATTTTTTAACATTCTATCTGACGGACTAAATGGAATTTTTTACGAAAAAACAGAATTCTAGTATACCTAAAAAATCATTTAAAAATAAACGACTTTTTATTCACGCAAACGAAAAGTGAAAGCGAATCAAGCATTGGCAGCGTAGTTATTAAAGCATCCGCGCGTCTGACTACAGCGCGACTTTTTCCACTGTATCCCGAAGCGCACCTGCCTCCACAGGTGATTTCTCGCTCCAGTTGAGGCGGCGCAATCGATATCTCGTTCTGTTCGCCTACACAGCTCTCCCGCGGCTCATTCGTACTACGTACGTCCCCGCTCCCTACCTACCCTCTCCTTCTATATTTATACCCCCCGATTATACGATCATCAGCTGGCCCTTTTTCAACCACACCACCCGCTCGCACGTTTTCTCCCGGATTCGCGAAAGCCTCCGCTTTCTCCCTGCCCTTTTTTTCCTCGGCTTTTTCTTCACCGCCAACGAGCCAGCGGGGGGGTGTCGAGAACTTTGATATTGGCCGAGGAGGGAAGGGGGGTTCCGGCACAGGGACAACGTCGCGCGAAGGGAAAAAGGAGCGAGCGGCGCACAGGCCGGAGATAATTATAATTAGAGTGGCGAACGCGTTGGTAACTGCATAATGAGCGCTTACGCCGCGGAGCGTCCCCGTTTCGCGTGGCTCCACGTATATAGCCGCACCTCTCGCAGAGAGGGCTGCACCGTACCGTCCGGCGACGATGCGCTCTATCTCCGCGCTGCGTAGGGAGTCGAAGCGCCGGTGAGGTTTACGCTGCTCGATCGATGGATTATTGTTGTTCAGAGGGACGTCGGGGAATTCTTTTTTAGTTTGATTGGTAAGGGGATGATGGCGATCGCTGATATTCTCCTTGCTTGTTTTCTTGGTAGATACGTTTTTTTCTTTATTTATTTAAAAATAAAAGCTTAAGCAATTAAATGATACAAACAAAAAAACTTTAGTAGAATGGTATTGTAATCTTTCTACTGCCTAAAGTGTGTGCCTAAAGTAGATTCAATTCGGATGTGGTCAGACGTGCGCTTTTGAAAACTATTTATTTGTATTCTGCAAAAAAAAGTCTCTCGAACTTTATTGTTAAAAGCAGGCAGCAAATTATGAAAAAAAAACAAATTGAATTGAATGTAAAATATGATAAAGTCTGCTCGGCAGGTTCGCTCCCGTCATAAAAAAAGAGATCAAATGTAAATGAAAATAGCCTTTGTAAAAGTACTTTTTCATGAACAATTCAGCCCCGGCCCCGCTTCTTTTCTTTTCATTATTCAAGACCGACATCGAGAAACGAGGCACGAAGACAGCCTCCGCCCCCGTAGCCGCTCGAGCGCAAGAAACTCTCGAGGAAAAAGGAGCAGCAGACACGGAGCGAGCGAGAGAGCCAGAGGGCGTAAAGAAGGAAAGGGAAAAAGAGACGGCGGGAAGACGAAAAGAGTAAGTAGTCGCGAGAGCGAAAGAGGGAAAAAATGAGGCGAGAGCTTTCGTCTCTCCGGGCTGGCTGCGGAGACAGCCGCGGGGGTGGGGGTGCGCCGGAGGAAGATAGAGTCGGCAAGTGGATACAGGTCTCGTCGGTGCGCCGGAGCGGAGTGTGCGTCTCCGGTCCCTCTCTTTGTCTCGCCGTCTCTTTCTCGGATCGAAGCGAGGCAGCCCTCGCGCCCTCTTACCCTTTCGAGTGGCCTCCCCTCCGCGGCGGGCGCGCTTTTGTCCTCCTCCTCCTCCTCCTACGGCTGCCGCCGCCGCCTCCTCCGCCGGGCGTCCTCCCTCCTCCGCGCCGCAGACTCGTCACCGGCGTTTCCTCGGCTTCGCGCGCTCCCACCTTTCCGCCGGCGCGTATCGAGCCGCGTTGCAGGCTCGCCCTCCCCGGGCCCTCCCTGCCCGCCGCGGCCGCTCTTTCTCTCGGCGAGAGATGCGCGCGCTAAAATGTATCTTTAATGCCGGTGGCGCCCGCCCGCCCGCCACCGAGAAAATGCGGGAAATATCGCGGGAGATACGTTCTTGTACCCTTTCAACCAATGATGGAGAGGAGGCTGGTAAAATGAGAGAAAATTTTAATAAAGCTGCAATTAGTCATAGTTTTTCAAGGGAAACAGAATTTCGAGCTTTAAAACTTTTCTCTATTCCACACAAAGATTCTATGAAAAACTCGAAGAAATTGCAGTACCTTTATTTTCCAAATTAGAAATGACAAAAAATTTAGGATAAAAAAAGATTAATTTTCTTATCACTCCATTCATTAAATGCTGCATACATCTGCCTACTTGAAAGAGAAGTAAAGATTTGATCGTCGAGGAAGTACTAGACATTAAAACGTGGCTAAAAAAAGTGACTAAACTCTCGAAAGCAGCCTAAAAGCCAAGTCGTCAGAGTCGTTCTCCAGAGCGACATCCGCGTCCGCGTCGCGCCAGTAAAGGTATAGCTAAGACAGCGGAGGGTGCCAGTCGGGAGGGGGAGGGCCGCGTCGGGGTCGCGCGCGGGGGGGAAGGCTCGGCGTCGGGGTCGCGGGAGGAGGAAGCAGCGACGGGGGGAGGAGGGCGGGAGGGCGTAACCAGCCCCTCCGCAGTCGTAGACGGCATCGCGCGTGCCATTGGTCCCGGCGACACTCGCAGACCAATGGTAGGCGCGAGGCCGCGGCCGGGCACCGACTCGTTCAAACGAATTCGGGAAACACTCGCGGTGCGCGGGACGATTGGATTGAGCGCCCGGGCCGATTGGCCCGACAGTCGTAATGCGCGCCCCATTGGCCCCGACTTTCTCGCTTTCCCGCGGCGTTTCCAGCATTGAACTAAGCGAGCTCGGGAGTGGTTGCGCACCGGCCGCGCCTTTTCGACGTTTCGCCGACTGTAACTGGCTTCCCGATTACTGGAGATTTCGCCTGCACCCTGAGGCACTGCTTTTCATTTTGTCGGCTCCGGAAGAGAGAAAGAATGATACAAAAAAATGTTTTTCGCAGCAGTAATAATGCTTTGTAAAATCTATAAAATTAACATTTCTTAAAGCAGACGTTATTCTACTAAAAAATAGATTTGTCAGTTGTGTAAAGCAGATTCTACTAAAAATGACCGGAAAGTTAGATTAACTTCCAATGTCAAAGTTAAATTTACTGTGTAGAAATTACTTTCTTTCGCTGTATACACGTTTCATGAGCTTGCAGTGAAAATGAATATCAAGAAAAAGCTAATTTCGAAAAATTTCCGCGATGAAGCACATTTCAGTATTAAAAGAAGCTGTAAAACTCTCGAATTCCAAAAGCATTCATCTTCTTCAGGAAGTTGGCGAAATATGCTTTTGTTAGTGGGAACTTTGAATTATGCTATCTTTTGAAATGTGTTTATCTTTTCCTTTAAAAATATTACATTAGATGCGCACCCGCCGCACCTTTCCGACATTTTGCCAACTGTAAGAAACTACCCGATGACTGGAGAATTTTGCTTGCACCCTGAGTAACTTAAATTTACTGTGTAAAAAGTAGAAATTACTTTTTTTGTAGTTTGACGAGCTTGCACTAAAAAAGAATTTTAAAAATACCACGATAAATCTCATTTCGAAAAATTTCCGCGATGAAGCCATTTCAGTATTAAAAGAAGCTTTAAAGCTCTCAAATTGCAAAAGTATATTCATCTTCCTCGAGAAGCGGGAGAAATATGCTTTTCTTAGCAGGAACTTTAAATTATGCTAGCTTTCTGTTCACAATCCAAAATATGTTTTTTCTTCTTTTTAAAAGCGTAACATTGAAAAGCGAAGGGATGGATATTTTGAAGGAGCGAGCGAGAACGGAAGTGGAGGTGAACAGGTCCATAAAACCGAGGCCGAGTAAAATACGTGGAAGTATCCAACAAAAAAATAAAATATCGCAGTAATACGCAGGCCCGGCTTGCCGGCGAGCAGGCGGGTTGAAGAACGTGATTCCGTCAAGGCGTGGAAGCGTGAAAAACTATATCCGTTAATCCCGAGTTATATCGGGAATAAACCTCGAGTTACGAGCGCCTTTGGCATTTACGCAGAACCGAATAGACCATACGAGCCGCATTATAGTGCGAGAATTTCAGACTTTTCGCCCAAGACGTCGCCTTTCTTACAAGAAAGTTATACCAGTGAAAATCCGCGCTATTACTCCGCGATATTTAACGGCCACTCGAATTACGACGGCAGTCCTTTCACACTTTAATCTCTCTATGTGATTTACTTATTTATTTATTTTTTATTGACAAGAATAAGAAGAAGAATAAGAAAAGAAATTTTAGTGTTATACTAGTATTGTCAGTAAATTTAACTTCAAAATGAATGTAGGTGCTTAGTTATCGATTATCAATGCCGATGCCCTCTTTAAAGAGATAGAACAATATCTTCTTATTTTAATATTCAACTTTTCTCAAAACCTTCCCAGAAATTAGGATTATGATTTCAACTTTTAATGTAACTTTTATTTTAAAATAAAAATGATTGAAATCAATTATTATTCTGAACTATATGTTAACTCGGATTGAATATAATAGAAAAAACTTTCCAATCAATTAACAATTAACATTCACGTAAAACATAAATTTTAATAAAACTAATAAAAATCTTATTGAAGGAGGTTCTATCAATATAATATCGAAACAGCGAATACAGTCTAATACACATACATCATTGTATATTTTTATATTTATATTTTTTTCTCCCTTTTGGTGTAACTGGAGCCTTCCAAAAATTTAACTTTTTGAAGGCTCTAGTTCTTCTAGTTTCTCTTAAGTTCCTATTTATAAATCTGCAATTTTTCAACAACTTCACAATTTTATTTTCTTTATTCTCATGATATAGAGGTCATACTCGGTAGGACAATGACACAATGTTAAGACGCAATGTTAAAAACAAGAAGATGAAATTTTTGTACTCCTTTCTCAGGCAGTGAAGCTTTCCAAAAACTTGACTGTAGCTTTAAAAATAAAATTAACTGTAACTATATTCAGATTCTATTTCTATGTCTGTAATTTTTCATCAAATTCTGTATCTTAGATTAATTACCGGAAAACCGCCTTAGGCTCGAAATTAGTGTAATACAAGCCACTTTGCGAACGAATGTATACCAATCAAGCGAAAACGAGAAAAGATTCTGTCACCATTGTCGAGTACCGTTCGATTTTCCAGGGGCCTAACTCGCAGCGTAAGTCTCGCGACAGACTCCGAGGGAGAAAAGGAGAAAAGCGAGCTCCGGGAGCATCCGTTGGAAGTGTCTCTCCTACTCTCTTCCCAGCGGGCGAACCTCCGCCGCCGCCTCCTGCAGCCCCTCGCGACTTTTCCGACTCGGTTATACATCCTCCCTCCTACCCCCGGCGCGGCCCTCCCATGCCTGACTCTCTCTCTCTCTCTCTCTCTCTCTCTTTCTGGGAGGGCTCTCTCTTCCTCTCTTCCCTCCGTCTCTTTTGCTCCCGCCGGTTGCCTCGACCTCACGGTCGAGCCATCGCTACTCGGTTTCTTTCGCCGAGCTCCCTCCCGGCCGCCGCACTTTTATATCCACCTAAATCCATCCATTTTAAATGACGGATATTTTGCCTCTCGCTCGCGCCGCGAGCCGCGCCCGCGCTCGGGCCGTATGGATTTTATTCAGACGGAGAGAGGCGCGAGGAGAGCAACGGCCCAAGAAGGAGGGTGAAACAGGTCCCGCTGCGATCTTTTGTTTGCTCGTAATGCTTCTTTTTTCCTGCACCATCTTCGTACTGCACTAAAAGGAATTCTCGTGAAATTTATGGCGAGGCTCGCCGTAAAAATTACTTGAAAAAATGTAATCGTATATAGGATGGATTCTTGGAGTGAACACTTTTGAAGGAGAATCACTGTAATTTTGTTGAAATTTTTTTGCGAAATTCTAATCAAATTTCGATATCATTATCGTACTAGCAATTAATAAACAATTTGACTCGTCAAAGTTAATCTCGCAATTTCGAGATCGACAACAATTACGACATTCGAGACAATGCAAAAAATAATTTTTATTTTGAATCGCATCAGACGAAAAATTGCAAATAAAGTAACACTCAAAAAAGTTGGATCTTTATATTCGAAAAAGAAGGTAACCGAAGCATTGTAATGAAAATTTTCCCATTTAGCGGAAGAAAAGGGGAATATGCGGAAGAGAGGAAGGAAGAGAGATAGGGGAAGAGGAGAGCACAGAGAGGAGCTGCTGTCTGGTGCCAGCAGAATTGATGAACGAGCGATCGCTCGCAAGAGGAAAGGCGAAAAAATTATAGACGGGAGATTATCGAATCCACCGACGTCGCCGTCTCTCGGGATTTCCGTTTAGCTCGAAAAGCTCTCGAAGAAAAAGAAAGAGATAGATCGCTACAATAGAATTTTGTTATTCCTTTTTTTTATTTTATGTTTTTGCTCCTTCTTTTAATTTAATTCTTCCTTTTTTAAATACTTTTCCCAGTTTACTCTCAGTTGAATTTTATAAATGATCGCTGGACATGTTGAATTTAACTTCTAAGGAAACAAAGAAGCTTTAAGTAAGCTTTGGAAATATTTACGTTATTTTTACAAAAAAAAGACTAATTTATTGAGTTATAAGTGCAAAATAATTTTAGCTTTGCGTTGAAAATGCATCAGTACCCAAATTAACACATTACGTAAACGCATTTTGAAAATTTCTACATAAATGTCCTTCGATTGCGTAGTACTTCCAAAAATACATATGTTGTTCACTGAGCTACAATAGAGCCCCGTTGATAGTTTAGAGCCTTGAAGTCAAGCATTTCCGTCTTTTAAAATGACAATGCCTGCCAGCGACTTCGAGCAGATTGATCAGTAAATAATAGAGGTCAACCGCGTCAATGGTGCTCGCAGCGCTGTTCTTGAAAAAGTAAATGTCGCACGAGCTGAAGCCACATGTTTCATTTATGGGCAAATTCAAATTTTCGTTACCTACCTCAAAATAATTATTGTCCTCAAAAAGTGAGATCATCAACATACCCGCATGTTAATGATCATTTTCCTCTGACCTTAACAAACAAAATTTTCTTTTGAAGACATAAATAGACTCAAAACTTTATAATTAAAGAGGAAAATTGTTTTTTAAAACATTGATATATAACAATTTTATACTAGCAACTAATTTTAAATGAAAAAATTTGGATGAAAATAAACGTCATCATTGAAGTTAAAAGTTGTTTTCCTTTTCTCGACAATGCAACTCTCGATAAAGTAGAAGTTATTTTTTTTTCGGTGCATGAATAAAAAAATTCATACGAAAATACTAAAATATAATCGTTGAAGTTAAAAAGTTGGTGTTCTTTTCTGGAGGATGCACCCCACGCGTTGCTTCCTGAACGCTAACAAATTTTCACTCAGCTGACCTGTCGAGTCGTGGGCAATCGTCGCGCTCGGTCCGATTTCAATGTTCCATTTTTCAAAGGTCCTGGGAAAAATACCGGTAAAACCTGATTTCTCTCCGGGCGCGGGTACTCCGGAGCCGAGCAGGCGCAGAAATAAGACGAAGTAGGAAAAAGAAGGCTTTGATAAATGATCGCCGGGAAAAAATCCGCGTCGATACGTCTTCCTCGAGGAGGAGGCCGCAAGCTCGTCCCCCCCCCCCCCCAGGAGGAAGAAAAAAGCTCCCGGAACTCACTCGCGCTCCTCTCCTCGCCGAATTCGCCATGGCCGATAAGGACGAAATGATAAAGGAAGGTGCTTTCGCGGCGAGAAATGTTTTATGCTCCAGCACTTTCGATGTAATGAACTGTTCCTCTTTTTTCTTTTTCTTTTTTTTTGGTACTAAGACTTGAGATTGGCTGCGATGGACAGGTTATTACTGTATTTTTCTATCTTGTTCGGTATAAAACATCTAAATAATATACCAATTGCATTTCTAAATAATTGCATAAAAGGATAAGAACATTTGATTTTGTAAAATAAGTTATTTAACGAATGTAATGTAATTTATATCTATACTTATATTTTCAAAGGAAGCTAAAAAGATTTTCCTAGACGAAAATCGAGCTATTCTACGCTCCGTCAATTATGCTAATTGCGGTTATACGGAGATTAATGGAACTAGAAGAGTAGACGACTCCCTCGTTTGCATTCCCCTGGCAAGTCATTCTTCAATTTTTCTTCTATTTACACAAGATAAAACGCATTGTAATATTCATCGCATTTGACGTTTGAACACTAAGCATTATTAATATTACAATGAACACCCTAAAAATGTTCATACCAATCTGTAGACTCAGAGTGGTTTCATAATAATATTTTAATATTAGACCTTGAGACGAAGCGCCGAAAGGGAACTTACGATTAGTATTTGTTTAGGCTAAGGCTAAGGGAACTTTTCTATTAAACTGTGTGTAGAGTGTGCGGGCGCATACGCAAATAAACTGACGTCCGGGAGCGAACATTATGCGGCCGAAAGATAAGACTGACCTTTCGAGCGCTCTAATTACACTCAAACGGTACATGCAGAAATGGCAACTCGACTACCGTCACAATTATCTCTTGTATTAATTTTTACTACAAAAAAAAACGTGCCTTGAAAGGAAACTATTCCTTTGGATAGATATACATAGACATAGACTCATAAAGATGCTCATCCGCATAAGCGGTGAGCCTTAGAAAACGAAGGCAAAACCGATAGAACGAAAGAGATAGAGAGCGATGGCTGCGAAAGCAGTCGTCAGCGGGTCGTTCGTATATAAACACAAGTCGCTCCAGGTAAGAGGAATAGTACTGTCGCATCGGTATTCCCAAACGCGAGTGACGGCGCACCGCGAGATTTTGTATTCGGAGAATTTAGAAAGGATTAGGCGCGATGGACGCAGTGAACGATTATTTGGAGGCCAGCGAGTTTCAAACGCGCGACGCTGCCGAAGTAATCGACGAATTCGCCGACGAGATCTCCGAGATGCGCGGCAGGTGCATCGACATCGGATGTGGCCCCGGCACCGTCACCCGCGAGCTTTTTCTGCCGCGGCTGCCCTTCGATACTAATGTCGTTGGTATGCTCTAAATATTTCTTCAATTGACTCGCATTTGAAAAAAAAAAATTTCTTTATCGATGGCTAAGTGCAAAAACTCCGTGTCTCGGCCTCTGCTCGAACAAAACCGTATCTCGGCTAAATTTTCAAAAATATCATGTCATGGTTAAGCTTTGAAAAAAAAAATCGTATCTCGGCTAAGTCTTCCAAAATACCATATTTCAGCGAAGTCTTTAAAAAAATCGTATCTTAATCGTGACTGTATTTCTCGCAAATTCAGGTACGGTCTTTTTGAAGTCACAGCCGAGAGACGGTCTTTTTGCACTCAGTCGTCATTATAGACTTTTACAAATTATTTTTATTGACATATTTCTTGTGTACAACGATGAAATTATTTCAGGCATGGATGTATCGAAGAAAATGGTTGATTTTGCAACAAACGAACATGTGAATGAGAAAAGACTGTCCTTTGTCGACTTTGATATCGAATCCGAGGAACTCCCACCCAACCAAATTAAAGCTTACGACAATGCCGTTTCCTTCTACTGTTTACATTGGTGTAAAACGCTGGGGTAATTAAAAACACGCTATAACTATTCATTTCATTTCATCTCATTTTACTAACCATCACCAAAATTCCCCATCATGACGTAATCATTTTAATGATTCACTCGCTGTTGAGATTTAAAATTTTTGTACACAAATACGTTGGTATGATTTTACATTCATGTAAATACCTGCATGCATATACAAGCATAAAATATAAATATCATGAGTAATCGTCAGCTCGTCTTGAACAAAAATAACAACAATAAAGAACTAAGATGTGCTCAAAATCAATTTTAGGAAAGCGTGCGAAAATATATTTAACTTATTACGACCAGGAGGATGTGGACTGCTCATATTTTTAGCTCGGTTCGATGCCCTAGATAGCAACCTGAAAATGCACGAAAATCCTCAGTACAAACCTTATATGGAGGTAATAAATAAATATACGTCGATAAGCTTCTGATTAAAAAAATGGATTTATTATCACAAAATTAAAATTTTTAACAGGACGTAAAAAATTTTATACCATACCTTCAATCAAGTAATTGCCCAAGAGAAACGTTTAAAAAAATGCTGCAAGACACGGGATTCAAGGTGATTCACTGTAGTGTACGAGAGAAAAGCTTTACATTCAAAAACTTAAATGTATTGAAAAGTAAGTTTCTCTATTTATAATTTTTAATATTTGAAATTAATATTTAAATTTTGATTGCTTATCAAAGGTTATTTTTAAATAAATGTTTTCTTCTTAGAGCACGCCTGGGCTACCAACCCATTTGTGTATCGAATGCCTGAAAATATAAGGGAGCAATTTATTACGGAATTGGCGGAGGATTCGCTGAAGACAAGCTTGTTAGTCAATAATTCGAATAACGAATCTAAGGATGAGTTCAGTATTCTCAATAAGTACAGCCTAATAATCACATACTTTAAAAAGCCAATTTCTTAAATCGTTATGCTGGTCATGTCGGCCTAATTGTGTGTTGTTAAATTCGCGTCTGTGATAAAAAAAAACTGACTTCTGTAAAACATGTAATCTCTGCGAATTTGCACTCTTACGTATTTATTCCCTTTCACTCTACATTTTTAATCTATTTTTTATCTATGTGACTGTTAATCTACAACGTGCTGTCAAAATGTTAATTTTATTTATGTATGTAAAGGAGATGAAAAATGAAGTAAAAAGGGATGCCGAAAGAAATAATTTTTTTCGTAGTGGAATTGTAAATTATAGAAATTTCAACGAAAGGAAAAATTAATTAATAAGTTTAATCGAATTTAAGAGTAACACGTATTTTCACTTTATTAACTATTCTTCTTGATCTTACATAGCGGTACAGTCACTTACAGAGTGTCGTCGTATTATGAACTCGTCCCATTAATCGCGGACCTTACTTCACACTCAGCAGGTAACAATTGGTTCGCTATAATCTAAATCCTAAAAATACACACAAGATATTACAATGTCTTATAGTTCGTTTAGGGTCATTGAAGGGCCATTATTTTCCATTTCATTATCCAACCATCGCAAACTATTCTCGCTCTCGCGATAATCCAACAAAGTCGATCAAAAATATCGCACGAGTCACTCATAATTTCACAATGCAATTTTAACTAGTATTCCATCGCAGCATCCGTTTTCTTTAAAAAATACAAGTTAGTCAGACGAAAATAGCCCATCGCCTCCGCGACGTTGGGAGGATGGTCAAACTCAAATTCGCTTGACATTAAAACTTAGAAAAAAATTATCAGTATACCTTGTTCTCTTCATCTCTTCGCTTTCACAGTGAACGACCTTATCACATTTAAAAAATATTTTTCCAAACGATTCGAATTGAAACATTTTCTTTATTATTTTCCTTCCTACGTTGATACTTGGATCAACGCTATAAGATCATCGTTTGGTAAAAATAACATCACATTTAAATTTGCAATAATTTTTTTCTAAGTTCACGCAATTATGTCTTTGATATACACTCCCCAGTTTATAAGCATTTATAAGGCTCATATTCTCAACGCGTACATTTTTTAATAAAAATTGAGATATAACTTAATAAGTGTTAGTCCTTATCGTAGATGTGGATCTTATCAATCATAAGTTGGATAGTTATAAGTCGTTTACAAATAAATGCGCTTTTATTGCTTGCGATACCCCAAGTAAGTTAAATTTTATCTTGTCAATTTGCGATTCGCCTTGTCGTCCCATAAAAAACCTAAGTTTTTCCTTTTTCTCTCTCATATGCAAAAAAAAAAACAATTCATTAAAACGTAAGCTTTCTTTGCTGTTTCACGAAAACGTTATACTTATGTAAAAAGTCCTTATAGCAAAAGTGAGCGCATTTATTGAACGATTGTTATAAGTGTATCCCATAAAAATACGTAGCTTCACTAGTTAGATGGTTACACTTAATTTATCCATATCTCGAATTGTGATTAACCTTAAGTTTAACTTTTATATAAGCAACATCGAACATCAAGGATTATTTCTTACTATAAAAGAAGCCGGACCACATCTTTTTCTTTTTATTTGTTTTGTTTTACGCGCGAAATAGAATAACATTCAATGGATGATCATCGAGGGCAAGGCACAAGTGAGTCAGAAAGGGGATCGTTGAGTGATTTGAACATTTTATTTTTATTTTTGTATTCCATTTTTTCTTTTGCTATAATCTTAAATTTTTTTGTTCGTCGATGCCTTCGTTTCGAGACTTTCAAGACTATGCTCCCTGTGACCTTTGTGTATATTTTATTTCAAGTTTTCAGATCAACTTTTTCTATAATTGTAATTTATCTCTCGGTTTACCTTAAACGTGTAATATCGATTCGGAGCCCTTCGATTGCATAAAGTCTTGGACAATCGATTTTTATTGTAGCCTAAAAATCTGCCTTTTTTCTCTTTGTTATATATACTTTTTTTAACACGAAGCATTTCTTTCTGGTAAGTTTTTGGTACTTTAATTGTTATTAGAAGGTACAGCAAATTGTGATGCAAGCTTTGTTTTAAAGTGGTAGAGAAAATTTTATTTACATTTTATTTGTAATAGCTTAATTAAACTTTTAATGGACCTCATTAAATGGCTCAATTAAAACTGGCCAAACTAAATTGATATTCATTTTTCCTAATGATTTTTCTTTAGGAATTTCAAATTTGTTAAATTAAAGCCAGTACAAACTATAATTTGATACGTCATCACAGTAATTTTGCTATTTCACTTTGAAAAAGAAAAAGAAATTTACATTTAACAATGACAACTTTCCTGTTTTTTCAGTCCTTTAAATAACTAAATCAATTTGAACGTTATAATAAAACAATACTCAACAGTGCATTGAAATAGATTATCTTAATGAAGGCAGAAACTTTTAGAAACCTTATAGAATTAGTATCAGAACCCCTCTGTAATGTGTTACTACAGCATTTATCTCAGAAAAATAGATTGAGAGTGTGCACAATACTTTAAATTCGTTACATCTCAAGAAAGTGCAAATATTGTGCAGAAAAAGGATAACTTCGTATTTTTGTTTCCTCTTCATTAATAATTCGTTATATAGTTTAATTTATGTGTATACTACTTTCATAGTGAAATTACGAAACGGTGCACCAGAAAAAACGTGTTGATAATGCAATGATGCACAAAGATGCAATGTTATTATCACTTCCTTCGAACACAATCCGATACCAAAAGTTAATATCAAATAGTTACCTGAATAAAGTTAATTATTAAAATGAAAAAATTTTTGTCAAAAGGATAAAAAAATAACAGTGTAATAAACTACTAAATACATATCTTTATTTACTTTAAACGTTAAGTTTGGAACACATGTACAAAAAAAATTGTTATATCCCATGAACAACCTTCAAAGGAAGCATGTAATATCATCGCATCCCTATAGAAACCCTGAGGATTCTCCTGACTGCAGTGAGTAAATGCGCTAACTATGAACTACTGAAGCGATCACAAATAGGTGGATCGCTCTTTTTCATTTTTTCCTAAAGTCAACGTTTCACTGTTAAATATATATATGCATATAATATATAGTAATTATATAATAATGTACAGAATAGAATGAATTTCATAGAATATTTCTTAGTTCTTAATGTTCTTTAAGTACTTCTTTCACGAGTTTTGCTTTTAAAGGTGCTTCATCTTTTTCTCCCATAGATCAGCCGCAATAAGAAAAGCTGTTGATTCTGAATATTTTTTCATTGCATTCTTATACATTGCAAGTTTGTGTGTACACCTATTTGTAAAATTAAAGAAATTCGGATATAGTTATTAAAATACAGTGACTAATTGTATAAATGTGCAATCCATTGTTGATACTGTACAAATAATTATTCTTGTTTTTTAAATATACTTGAATTACTTTAATATGTTACAAAATGAAAATGTATTAGTCTCAGTGAATAAAAATATAGGAATTATTTTTGTTTTTATTAAACAAACAAACCGAATTATTGTCGGCGTGGAAGAAGAAAAGCATACAGCAATAAAAATGCTTTTTTGCGCTTTTTTATACATTATAAGGAAGCGGGATCACAATCATTTGTATATGAACACAATGATTTAGAACAGTTATTAATATATACAATCATTTTTTTTAAATAAGGTCGTCTTGGGGCCTTTATTGTAGGACTCTTTGTCGTTAAATAATTAATGAACATTTTTAAATAGTTAAAAAGTGACTTACTTATATCAAGATCAATTTTAAAATAGAACAAAACATAGCAGTATATTAATAAAACCATTTCAGTGAATATATACTTTCAACAATACATTTTTAGAAATTTTCACTACGCAATATAAAAATTCAGCTTTGCGAATCTACTCGTGTACATTACGAAAAAAACATAAATTTGTATCAAATGTACAATAACCCAGTAAAATTATGTTACATATAACGTAAATCTCAAGAAGACAATAAATCAGATCTTTTAACAAACAAATAGAAAAAATCTTAGAACGAAACAAGTTTGCTTGCCATTTCGCAGGTAGTATAACGTTACTATTAAAATAATAAAAACAATAATTTTAAGCTTTTCAATTACATCTTTTGAAAAAATTTGCAGACTAATTATTAAAAATAAACATAGTCTTTAATTGAACTTGAATCACTATGCTTTTAATTTTTATATTGTTTGTTACTTGAATAAAAAGTATCATAGACAATTTAAGAGGATACTTAAAATGAGAAACCATTTTGCACTCCAATACATTGCACATTGTATACTGTAAGATTCAAGTACAATATATGAAAGTGGTTTAAGCGAAATTTTCAACATTGAGATTTCTCTCCTTAAAAATACTGATATAAATTTTTAAGTTTCATTTGGTTGTTTCATACAAAAATCATTACAATATTTTCTTTGTTTTAGCGCAAATTACAAAGACTTTTTTTATTTAATTCATAGATAAGTTCTTTTGTTAAATTTAATATTATTCATGGCCACTGAATAAGTCCAACGAAATAAATAATTAAAGAAAAATAACAAGCATTTTTAATGAATGCATCGCTCATTAATTTTACAATCTGTTCACAAAAAAAATCAAAGTTAATAAATATCATACAAAATATTATTATAAAACTTATCTACAAATAAAGTAAAACTATAAGACTTAGATTTTTATGGATGGTATTCAATGGATTTTCCTCTTGTACAACTACTACAATAATCGAGATTCACAATACATCTATAGTATATCCTAATATGATGAAAAATATATTAAAAACAAAAAGTTTGAGTAACTGAGTTTAAAACTATAACATTTTTTGTTTGGATTTATCAAACTTTAGCTGACAAAGTTCACGAATCGAAGCTGCTTCTCGAAAAGTTTTTATGCAAGACAATAAAGTTACAGTAGTCTTACAACCGATAAGTGTTTAAGTAATAAATTATCTTTAAAAATAAAATTGATATAACATAGTAACTGACTCCGTTTTATCTTCGAAAGGACTAGTTTCTTGACTGTATTGCACTGCTTTTTAATAAACAGTCCAATGTACACAAAATCTAGGCAACAATTTCGAAAGTATACAACAAATACAGTAAATAATAGAGAAATACATAAAATTATTTATAAATGACAGCATAAATAATTATTGCTAAAAAAAAACAATAAACACTAAATTTCTCATTCAAGATTAGCTACTTCGAACCGTCTTTTATAAATATGAAAACGCTGCTCCTGATGAGTGCTTGAACGCATAGTTGCATACGAGAAATTTAATCTATACGAGATAAGCTCTATTATAATTAACCTTACACACGAGAAACTACAATAGACGCTCCTACGATTCTTATCTACTTACATGATAACAACATCAACAGCAACAACACATAATAGTTCAACGCGGAATATAATATTTGTATAATTTTACAATTTCTGCATTGTTTATGCGTTATATACATGAATTAAAAATACCAGGAAGAAAAAGGAACAGCATGTGAGGATGGTTGCGTATTTAACCCTTGAATTAGATATGGAAGTCCATCATCGATTGGAAGAACTGAAATATGGTTTAAATTTCTTCCTGGTATTTCATGCAAGATTTCGGTTTCTCCATTTTTTCATTTTTCCACGCTCTCTTGCCTCAAAAATCTTTAACTTTGAACAATATATCAACAAATGTATAAACGAACGGTAGTTGCGAGAAAATATCATTATGCTTATGCAACCATTAAAATTCACATATCAAAAATAAACAAAAGTCACATTAGTCACTTTTCTAAACATTAACTGAGCTCGAGAGCGTGACAGATTTTAATCTCCTTTTTACCGTGATCGGTTGATTTATACCTATTAAACTACCAAATATCGATTATAATCGCGCATGCCACATCGAATATGTAAATGGTATTATTTATATATAAAATCTCGTATTTATATTAATTACTTCGATCATTAACAGCATAACTAGAAATGACTTTCTCCATTAATTTAATGTTGATAGTTCAGGAAGCTCACGAGTTCAGCATACTTTTTTTCCTGCCATATACTTAAACAAATACAGCAATTTAACTTCGACAAAATTTAGTATGCAAATGTTTGCAAAAAATTATGACAATTGATAACAAAAATTGAACAGTTTTATAAAAGTTATCGGTAAAACTGTCATACTCGGTGGTAAATGTGTTATCACATTTCATTCAAAATCATTGTTAAAAAATACATCAATGGAAATATTATTTCCATTTTTTAAGAAAAAGAAACTAATTATAATCCATTCTTCAAAATATAATTGACATACAATAGGAGCAATTAATATGTTCGCATTATTAATATATCACAACGTATTGCTTTTACATGCAAAAAAATAAAGCATCAATCTTGTGTTGCTTCTGAGTATGACAGTTTAACTTATTCATTATCATTCAATAATATATTATCTTTGAAATATTTATATCGGAATACGTATTTGAACATAAAACTCATTTGGCGTAAAATATAACATTGTAAAAATAACGTTAATTGCAGTCGTGTGCGAATTGCAATAAACAAGCTGCCGCATATAATTTAATTATAATTCTAAATTTCTGTATTAATTTGAGCGGCAAAGTGTACGTTTAATTTTGCCCATTCCCATTGTACGTTTCTTCTCCCACTCGCTAACCGCCTAAGTTTAGACTTTTACATAGCGATCTTATGATTGCTTTGAGATCCATTAATATCACAACGCGTCGCGCTTACATAAACTGCACAACATTGGTTCTCGTTTTTATTTGGCGCGGCTATTAAACACTGAATGGCATTTTCGAGGTTCGCGTCAACACTGGGATGGCCTTAGCTCCACTTGCGTGTAACTTTTTTTTTAGTTTTTAATTCTTACTTCATTCACGCTTACATGCACTCATGCTCTTTCTCACTGTCTTTCTCACAAAACTGCTGTAGTCACGATAAAGAAACGCTTACTGTTCGCGTCGTGGTTATTATTTTATCATGATGACTATGGTGTAGTTTTTTTTTTATTAATTGTTATTGTTAATATTATGATTATTATTATCATCTTCATTATTCTTATTGTTTATATTTATAATTTATGCAGTTTCTTTTATAATTTATACGTGTGTTACTTTTTACATACGTATATCATATGAATTATTATAACAAAGAAAATGTTTCTGACGCGTAAACAATTACGCGCATAACATTTTTGATTGTCTTCTCGAAAAAAAAGTGGTCTGCGATGACCTATTTTTTTTTTTATACCACGTTCACTCTCTTTCTCTCGCAATTTCGTTTGAATTACTTACATTTTTTTAATAATTATCAAAAAAATTTCTATTTGGCATAGAAAAAAATTATATCATGAAGAATTACACTGCGGAAAGTTGAGGCGCACAAACTGCCTTGATTTCATTTTATCTTCAACCTCTTAATTAAAATGTAATTTACAAATCTACAAATATCCGATTGAATTCCTTGTCTTTTACTTCAATTTGCGAAAAGTACTTTCTTCAGGGTGTTTAACATTATTTTTAAAAATATGTATTAGAACAAAAATTGACATACGTCATAATACAACCTGACATTTTGCAGGTACCACAACCACCGTAATTTTAGATAAACCTCAATTCTCCGCTAGGCCATTCAGATTCAATATAGATTCAGACCTACTCAGTGATTTTTTGGTTTACGAATTTCATTTTTATCATTATCAAGAAAACTTTGCAAAGTTTACTGTAATGTTAGCTGAACGGAGCTTATGTATATAACAACAAGGTTAATAGTTACAGTTTAAAAAGATTACAATTATTTAGAATCACATGCCCATAGTGTGAATAAAATGAAAGTTTTTTACCTATTTTCTCGATCCACATATTATCGTATATATGTGTATATTTCACTTTCTTACGCTTACTTCCTATTCAAAAGAACTCAAAACTTGTTATCTCGAAGACTCCTGTACTCTACTTATGTACCATTATTTAATACTGTGACTGCAAGTCAGAATTTTAAAACGTGGTGTTGTTTGCGAACAAATGCTCTCTCATAACTATCGGCTCCGTAGTTCACTTCAACAATGCATACAGACAAAAACATGAAGACAGACATTTTTTTCTGACTCTTCCAAGACTTCAAGGGTCCCATCGTAAATTACGTCCAAGTGAAGAACGCTTTTACAATGGATTACGGAATGTTGCAAATATCCAAAATGCAGATAATTTCGTCCACTGCGATTCGTCAAGAATCACTTCTCTTGAGGATCATTCAAGCTCCTTTAATGAGGACGTACTTTTCACAGTAGCATTTATATAATTTCCTATGGCTTGCGCCATTCAGTTAATTTCCATCTTCATTGACGTCTATCACGTTGGAAACATTTTAACCAACGATAGCGTCCAGCCTCATGCTAGTAAGTCTTTCCACCAACCGTCTCAGGAACTTCCGTACCAGCACTCGTGGGGGATAAGTCCGAATCACCGCTCTCGAATTTGTTATACCGACTTCTGTACTCTGCCTGAAGAGCTGCTCTAACCTGTGTAATATTTATTTTTATGCATTAACATTCTCTACTTTATTATTAGTTGAAGTTTATTATTTACCTTCGATTTTTCATCTTCAAATTTCTGTCGAACATCCTCATGCTGCTTTTCTAATTCCATTCTTTTCTTCTCGTATATTTTAGTCAGCCTCGTACATTCGTTTACTCCTTTTTCAACGGTAGATTTAGCTACTTCTCTTTTCATTCGATCGAATTCAGCTTTATCTTTGTGAACCTTCGCTAACTGCTTTACCTTTAAATTAAAATGAAATATTTATTTCACATTACAAATAAATAATTTAGCGTTCTTAATAAATTTATGAAATTAATAATTGCAAATGTACCTCTTCGTGTCTCATTGCTTGTAATTTTCTTTTTACGTCGGCAGTTTCACGTTCATAAAGCGACTGAAGAGTTTTTAATTGATTAGCCTGCGACGCCTTCATTACTTTTTCTACCGTCGAAAACATGCTTTCATGATATTTTTCTTGCAATTCTTGCTCTTGTATAACATGTTCCTTACAAACTGCGAGCAATCGTTCGCTCTGACTTCTTGGGAGCCCTTTAGGAGGCGCGTCAATACCGTCACGATTGTCCACTTCAGTGGATTCTGTTGTTTCCGGTAGAGCCAGGCTACTGAGGCCTACTTCACTGGAAAAACTGTAATACAATTTTATAAATATTTGAAAGTTTGAGAATATTATAAAAAAGTTGATACTAACATATTTTTACTAGAAAGACGTTTCACTAATTTATTGCTCATGTAAAACTTCGATTTTTGCTTTTCTCCATCTGCAGTTTGAACACGAGCTTTCTCCTAAAGAAGTATTATGCAAATTTAAATATTATTATTACATAACGTTTAAAAAAGATATTTAAAAAATTAATAAAAAGTAATACCTTTTCTTGCTTCTTCCGTAAAGATTCCAATTTCTTCTCAAGTTCCCCCTTCTTTTCCTTGACCAACTTATTTTCCATCAATTTATCCAAAGATTCAGCAACGATTTCTTCGGTCACTATAGAGAACGAGCCTTTTTCAAAAAAAGTTAAAAACTGTTCTGAATAAGGTCACAAGCCAAAGACACTCACTTGTACTAGCATTGAGAGGACTCTTGTTCGAAGAAGCATCAGCGACATTCACACTAAGAGCTGCTACGCCGTCTTCGAGATCTTGAGAATCGGACGTATTTATCGGAACAATCGATGGCCTTCCATGTGGGCTTCCTACACTTGGAGCTAATCCTGGCAATTCTCCGATCGATTGCACTCTCTTAGATTTAGTTCCATTGTCCTAGTAAAATAAAAATAATTTATTTAAACGAAAACAATTATTCGCATCTCATGGCAAAGTATTTCATTAAAACCAAATATTTAAAAATAAAAATTTTTAAATTATTGTATAATTTATCTTTTTTCTTTTACAATAAAAAATTATTTTGAACATGAGAAAACAATATCAATAAAAGACTATAATTATTAATTTTCATTGAATATTTGAGCAATGTTAAAATAAAAATTAAACAAAACAAAAGTTTGCTAGTTTCAATGGAATTTGCCATTAGAGATTTCGAATTACTTAAGAACTCCAAACTGTCTTAGAGGAACTTGGTCCACTACCACTTTTTTCCTTAACCTTTTCTTTAATCTACAACAGTTAGTAAGTACGTCAGTATGTTATCAAAGGAGTAGATTATGCTTGAACATTGTATGTTTAGTAAAATTAATACATATTTTGCTTCATAAGAGCATTTTCTTTAAGCATCTGAAAGTAATTACATTCCAGATTAGGAAAAAAACATTCTCTTGGGTGAAGGAAATATGTATAACATATTTATTGTTTGAAATAACATCCATTTTAAATTGAGTTATAAAATGGTTTTACTAAACATACTCATATTCATATACTTGCGGAAATGGAATGTCAAGGTACATTAATACATTCGTCTTGCGACTGGACATAAGAAAAACAAACAGTACCTCAGCCTCGCCTTCTGACGGCTCTTCTAAATCATCAGTCAATACTGCTAGTTGTTTCTCCCTTTTCTCAAGCTCACTCTGATATTTTATCGGATTGGCAAGAGCCTCGGCGAAGTCGCTTAAACCGTCTGGCACGTAGTCCTTGACGATGACATGTAGAAAGAGACTGGCTAGCGGAAGGGGTTGCCCGCACTCTGTTCTCAGAGCCACGTGACGGTAGCCGGGGCACAAGCCTACGACCGGCAAAACGCGGTGGCCAATCATCTTACCAGATTCTTCATAAGCAGCTATCCGAATGGAGGCTAATTCTGGAAGAACGACCTATTAAAATAAGAGAACATCTCGTTAAATTATCTCACTTGATAAATTGATTAATATCTATATTTTTCTTTCGCCATCATTATCTTGCAGTTTAATTATTTTTAATTTTCAATTGCTAATGATAACATTATAAATGAATGTATAATTTGTTGAAATATTAAAAATTTGCATTTGACCTTTTAGCTACTTACTTTTTTAAAGACGAAAGGTTCTTCGTCATACACTGGATTAATGCCATTGTTGGGAACTATTTTCGTTCTAAACTTCTTTCTGACGGTATCTGCCGGAAGACCGTACATGTCCACTTCTACATAAGTGCCGACTCTTTTATCCGTTAAAAACTGAGCTGATATTACATGAATGTGAACCATTCCAGCAATAATACCATCAACGGTAGACTCAGCAAATGGATCTAATCGACGATCTTTTCTGCGCATGAATTCAGGCTTTAACAAGAAACCACAACGTTTATTATATTCGAAAATGCCTAGGTTTAGTTGCATTGCAAGATCTGTAATTATAAAAGGTTAATTTAAAAAAAATTATTTTAATTTTTTAAAAATTATTTTTCGAAAAATGTTAAATTATTTACCTAAAGTCTGATAGTTTAAAGCAACAAGTTGACAACCGGCGTTCCAAAAGACTTGGGGCATAAAATTACTTGAATCGAAACGCGTGCCAGATGGGTAAACTCGAGACAGTTGATGTTTATTGTAATTGACAAACTCCAGTGGTCGTTCTTTCAATAAAGTTGTAGCTTGTTTCTCGTCGAATGACGACATTTCATATGTGCGATTTTTTCCTGTTAATTAAATTTCAATTTAAAAATAATTTCGCAATTAATTTAACTTTAGTGATATTAATAAGTTTTATTTTACTTTCGGCAGATTCAAAACTACTAAAATGCACTGGTTGAACATAATTAACTAATGCAGAAATTTCCGCTCCAGCTTCAGTTTCTTTGGCAGCTGGTACTTTGTCAGAAGTATTATCTACATTGGAATCATCCTCTTCCGTACTTGATTCTTCAGCATCATCATCTAAAAGAACCATGAGTTGATTTTTACAAAATTAAACATATTTCTATATAAAAGTTACAAACCATCATCATCTTGTGCACTATCCTTGCTTCCCTGTCGTTGCTGTAGCATCGGAGCATGAACTTCTCCATTACCTATTTGTTCACTATTTCCATTTCCCACTACAACTCCATCTACCACTTCATTTTGTGGAATGATGTCAGGTGGAGGACCATTTTCTCTTTTGGTAGATTGACTTTCCGATCCATTTTCTTCACTAGGTTCAGTACCTTCTTCAATGCCTTCAGCTTGAAGCTGTGGCTTTTTTTGGTTTTTCTTATGATGATGATGGTGATGATGTTTTTTCTTATTTTTTATTATTATTTTTCTCTTTAGTAATGCTGGTGGTGGTAATTCTTGACCAGGTTCTAACTACAATTTTAGTAAAGAATTAAATGCATAATTGAATATAACGTTTTTTTAAATAACATATTAAACACAAATAATAAAAGTTGGGTTACCTTGTGAGATTCAAGAGGTGCATCGAGAAGCATTTCTCCAAAGTATTCTCTACAGTACTGAGCAATCTTGGCTTGTTGTCTCGGATTACAGTGGTTTTCAAAACTGAGTACCACAGGATACTCAGATGTCTTAAAGGCACTCTCAGCTATCGCTTCAATCACGTCTCGAGCTGAAATTTCAGCTACCAACGTATACCTGCAATGAAAATAAAATATTTATTTTTATGAATAGAAAAAAAATTATGAAAATAATTGGTTACCTTAATGAGATATAATTGTAGATATGATGTATGATGAATGAATATATGATTGTAAATATACAATTGTAAGTCATAAAAAAATGTATAATTACATCTTACTTTAAGTTACGAAAAAGATTATTACTTCCTTAAGTTTTTTTTGTGACTATGTTGTTTTTTCTTTGTTATTACTTACCCATGAACAATAAGAGGTTCATCAAACTTGCCATTCCAAAAATCAAGCTCAACACATCTGCAACCAGCAAGTAGACATTGTCGGTATATTTCCACAGAACTCTTACCAGTCAATTGATGGCCTAGAAAGTTGATACATTTTAGTTAGCATGTACTGAAAATCAATTAAAATAACAAATTTTATCTAAATATTACCTGTAAGGTATGTATTATGACTAGAGTTGATAAAGTAGTGAGCTAGAGGCTGATCCATATCATCTGATAATTCAAACTTGGACACAGCAACGATTGGATTATCTTCACTCATGAGATATCGAAGGAAACCATCAAAACTTAATTGTCCTTTTTGCGCATTGTGTTTATTTGGTTCATATTGATTTATAATTTCCATCGCTCTTGCAGCATTAGCATAAGGATATAATATCTCATTTAGCCGTGGATCACGTTGTGTTTGATTTAAAAATTCAACAAACTGTGGAACTGACATTAATTTTCGTTTAGGATTACCTACTATTTCCTCAAAAACTTTTTCTACGTCTGTACGTTGGGTTAATGACTTGTAAAAATTAAAAAATTCCTCAAATTGAAATTTTTGTAAAGGAATGGAATCATTCTTTCCTGAAGCATAACCAGATATATCTAAGGCCTTCTCTACTCTTTTTCGGTCTTCTTTGTTTTGTGTAAACATTTTTATAATACTAAAAGATAAACAATATAATTAATTGCCATTGTGTCACAAAATTTTCTAAATAATATTATTAGTTGAAGCTTTTCAATTTTCATAATGCAATTTTACATCTCGGTATTCTATGACAAATTTATTAATTTATTGTACAGGAAAAATGATATCAAATTTTATGTATGACATAATTATCAGATAATTGGTTTTCCAATATTGATTTAAAATTATATTATAATTTGTCAGATAATAATAAGAAAAAAAAGAAATTAAAATATTAATTAATTTTAAAAAAGCTAAAAATATCTGAAAATGTAGAATTTTAGTTTAACTATTTTATAGGCATTTAAAAAATATCATAAAACTTACTTTTTTACAGGTATATTTCCAAACTTATCTGCAGATAGTGTAAGTTTTGTGTGAGCCTTTTGCAAAAACATAATTGTGCTAGTATTAAGCTGTGTGAGATTATAAGCCAAGTGGAGAATTTGATCAGTCCAGTGTCGCGCGATTTCTGCTCGTGTTGTACAGAAATTAATAAAAGTCATGTTTACAAAATCCGAACCATGGCAGATTGTAACAGTCTTGTCTTCTAAAGAATCTTGAGAGCCCATTGTTACCAGATTTTTTAATTTTGGATCCTGTAAATATTTTCTGTTATTTTTTTGTTTAATGCTTTGGCGAGTGATTAACAGTGATTAAATAGGCATAAAAGCAAATGACTTGTCAAAATTAAAGAATACTAAATAAAATTAACATCTTTACAAGATTAGAATGAATAGACAAATGCAAATATGTATATTTCATTATAAGATAATAAGATTAAAAGCTGAAAACTAAATATTCTTTTATAAAAATAAGTCAGTCAGTTTATAAAATAAGACGAATATTGATTTTTTTAATGTATTTAAAAGTAAAAATATTTTCTAAATATAAATTAGCTTATATCTTTTATTGTAAGATCTTTTAAAATTACTTTTATTTTTATTTATACAATTATAATAATGTTAGATTTTTATAAAGAAATGACTGTTGTCTAATTGCTTTTGTACATTTTTTTGCTTTGTAAAACATTTAAACTATATTTAATATAACAATATTTTGTTACAACAAATTATTGACATTTAAAATTTATTTTTAAATTAAAAATTTGTTTATATGCACTATAGTATTTAATAATAAATATAACTAAAAATAAGAAATCTGTATATGTATAGTAGCAAGTGGATAGTCTTCTATTTATAATTTTATCAATAAATATTATGTTATGGAGTTCTACACTTGTGCAACACTAGTATTCATACAGAATGCAGTAAAACTACAAAAGAGACTCATATATAATAAAACACAATAAGAATTCTTTGCATGCACAGGCTTTTAAATATTTAAGGAGATAAGCAAATTTTATTAAAAACCCAAACTTAAAGCATTCATATTCACCTTGGGTATCTTAGCAAATTTTCCAGTTCTTGTGTCACGAATCATAGCAATATCGAGCATATCCATTTCGTTGTGCTGGTCTATCCAGTGCAGATAAAAACCATGTTTGTCCACTTTCAAAGTAACTGGTGTCGCTACTCCTGAATCCTATATTCAAGCAAAACAATGTAATTGTGCTTACCTCAATAACTCTTTGAAACTTTGTATTTCCATATCTGTGGATCTTTATACAAACTTAACTAATTGTATTTGGTATAGAATTTCTCTAGAAACTTTTTTTTGTTACTTGACGTCTATAGACTGTATTATAATGAACTAGTGTTTATAATACAATGTGAACTACAGATTATGTACAAAAATTTTTTTTTTCTAGTTTAAAAAAATTCAATAACTGTTAAAGTAACGAATAAAATTATGCTTAGCATAATAATTGAAAAGATTCGTAAATATTTGCACTACAATTTATTATTTGATAATGCAAAATAATTTTTATTATTACACTGCTTGTCTGATAAATTAAAAAAAAAAAAAAAATTAAAATTAAAATAATTAAATGCTTGAAATTTTGGTTCTGTTATTGTTATTCGGTTATATTAAATGTGTAATCTAATTTTTATTTATAGTGAAATTCAATTCCTTAGAAAATATGTGCTGCTCAAACAACCATTCTGAAATTAAAAAAGCTTGTACCTCGTCCCATTTGACAAATTTCTCGCCATCCTGCAGCATTTGTGACACCTCGACAGGCCTTGTCTGGACGGCATTTTCTGCTGATTTGGTACCTGCCATTGCTGCAGAGGGTTCCCTTAGCACAAGATGGAAAATCCAGAAGCATGAAGTTTACTAATTATCGCTGAAGGAAGACTTATCACTGAAAAGTTCTTCTGCTATAATCTTGAGATCTGGTTATCTACTGACAGCTTCTTAACTGCGTCACTTGGATACTTGTTTCTTGCATCCAGTACATCGACCAAACTCTAAAAATGGAACACAGAATCACTTTGTTTTCCAACTAAACAAATTACTTCACGTTCACAATCTTAGAACTAAAGAGTTTTTAATGCTAAACAAAAAAGGAACCTACTCGCATAAATTAAAAAGAACTTTACATCATCAAAAAAAAACGTTTGCATTCGGACATTCTTGAAAAACTTATCACATGCATCTGTTGCCAGGAAGAAATCATATAGATCCAATGGAAGCGAAAAATAGTTCTTCAGCCGCCTCGGAGTAAGGCTCCAAAAGCCATAAATCCCGAAAGTTTGGGCCGCGCTTCCGCATCACAAGGAACAAGCATCGTGAAAAACGAACTGGCCGTAGACTGCCCGCGGCAGGGCAAATTTATCGACGTAAATCAAGACTTTCCCGGGCAGGAGGGGGAGGCATCAGGTGTTGCTCCGTCAATTCACAGAAAATACCGCGCAGCGTAGCGGAAAAAGAGAAGCAACACCATCCGACGATCTCACTCGATATGTACCATATCAATCGCCGTGCCCTGAACGAGGGGCCCACGTCAGGTGCGCGCGCGTCTCCTCCCCAAATTCCCGTGCCCTGTCAAAATTCGACTGGGGCCGCTCTACGCGCGGAGGCTGCTCCCAGCCGTAGTCTCCGTCCCCGACGACGTGCACACGACGGGCGCACGTATACGGGTCTCGGCTGCGCGCAGAGACGTCACGAGCGAGAGAGACAGTCGCACGCAGACGTCGCCTCTGAAAAAAAAGAAGAGGCGGAGATGGAAAAGCGAGCAGGTCCCCGAGGCGGCTGGCCGTGCGCGCACGTACAAATATCACAAGACACTCACGGAAGGCGGAGAGGGGGTCAGAGGGGCAGCGGGGGCGGCGGTGGGAGAGAAGAAGCAGCGCCGCACACAAGAGACGAGGTCGTCGCCGGAGATGGTGTGTTATGGTATGAGCAGCCCGCCGGAGGCCGTTGTGCGCGCGGGGGGTATATCGAGTGTCGCCGCGCCTGGAGCGCTCCTCTTCCCGCTTCCGTGAACACCAGGAGGCGCTCTCTCGGGCGCGACGGCTCTGTGCGCGCGCGCGCGACTGCTGCTGGTGAGCTGAGCTGCTACTGCCCGGCAGCGCGGGGGCCTCCTCCGACACTGCTGTCCGCGTCCGCCGTCGCCTATCTATCCGCGGCGGCGCACACACGCTCGGGAGGCCAGCTCCGTCTCGCTCGCACTCGCGTGCCCGCCGTGCGCTGTGCCAGTGGCCCGTGCGGTCCGGCGACGCTCGTCTGCTACTACTGTGTGCGTCGTCGGGCAGAACGCGTGCGCGGACGGCGGATCGCGATAAGGAGACCGACGGAGCTTTATAGAGTTCGTTAGAGAGAGAGAGAGAGGGAGGAGGAGGATGTCGGAGGAGGGGGGTGTTCGAATAAGGCCGACGACGGCCCGGAGAGGGCACGTTATGAGCGGGGCGGCCGAGTGCTCGCGAAATTCCGTGGATATGCACTACTATGGGAGGATCAGTCAGGAATTTCGCGGGGATTCCCCGGAGAAGGGTGTCGGTGGGTGGGGGAAGTCCCTTAGATTGCGATCTAATAAAATTGGATTCGTTATACTTTTCCTCGTGTTAGACCGGCCGTAAAAGTTTTACGCCTCGAGCGTGGGAGGAGGGAAGAAAAGTTTGGGAAGTGATAGATACTGAAGCGATGAATAGCTGGAGCTGTTGACAGAAGCTTTATGTGCGCTGCCGTAAACAAATTTCTCGAGGAAAGGATGATCGGGCGATAATAGCGTTTGTTTGCTTCTTAGCAAATAAACAAGATTGAGAATATCAAAGGCCGTCAGTAGATGGAGGAGAACAGAAAATTCGTTTTCTTTTTTTTTATTACAATGAATCTCTGTAAAGGTGAACGCTTTAAAATTGATGTACTGAGTAATTCGCTAACGAACAATTAATGAGACATTTTATTTTATTGAAATAATTTACGAGAATTGTACCCATTTACAAAATATATAATTGTAGAAATAATAACAAATGGAAGAATAAATCACAGGAGTTTTCTAAAAGAATGAAATTAGTAAAAGTTTAGCAAAGCTTTTTTAATAATTTTTCATCAAAAGGTAAAACGCTGTATAAAAATATACAGTGCCAATGTAGCAGCACAAGTAGAAACAGACGTGTGCGGCAAGACTCATATAAATATAGAAAATCACTGCCTTCCCATTTATTTCATTCAGGCTTTTTAATCATTTGATTTATTATGAATCGATTACTTAATATTCATTTAAGAATCTACACGTGCGTTTGAAATTCATCGCAAACGACTAAATTGGTAAAATTTGAAATGTACCTAATAATACATATAATGAATTATGCATGCGTCAGATTTTTTCTGGTTTTCGAAAAAAAAATCATGTTTGCATAATTTGAAGCTCATATGTCTCGCAATATAAAAATAAATTCCATCAAAACTCAGCGATAAAAGTAATCAAAAGTAATAAAAAAACATATTTATCCTTGATACTGTAAGCTTTAATTCGGAAAAGAGAGGAAAGGTCCGGACAACGGAAAAATGAAAATGCAAACAGAAAAACATTTGCCCAGCACTTTACGAGAGGATTTAGCTTGAACTTACCGCTCTAAACATAACCGAGTACCTGTATACATTTCGCTTTAAATCTATATTTGTACATTCCGTTTGCATTCGAACATTCGGTTTCATTGGTCGATAGGCGATTTATTATTAAACTCGCTTTACCCTTGCAGTTAATAGATAATTACGTAAATATCGTTTGTTCGTTAATTCGCGCTTGAACTTCGGCGTATAATTCAAGACCAAAGGGGACGCGAATAAATTAACATGCATCCGTCAAATCAGAATCGCTATACCAAAATAACTCAACCGAGCTCGAAACAATATCGCGCTGTATAAAAAAAAGCGGCGATATGAAGGCGGGGATAGGGTGGGGTCGTGAGGAACAAAAGATTTATCCTTCTCTAATTAAATCCAGCGAACTTCCTTCATCGATCTACACTTGTATTTCCGCAACATTTTTAGCCTGCAAAAAAGTCCGCCTAAAACATATATAACGAAACACGATATAAGTTACGGCGCGCAGCAATAACAATCGCGTTAACTTTGCAGCGGACAAAGAAACCGCGAGAGAACCACTGGTACGCAATTTAAAAGCGCAATATATATTATACATTCAAGGAAGGAAGAAGGAAGACGAGAAAATGAGAAAAAAAAGTCGCGCGAGGAAACAATAACCGAGGTCAAAATAAATGTTGGAAAATTAAAAAAAAAAAAAGGAACGAGGAGAGCAAAGTCGGGACAAAAAGCTCCTGGTTTATAAGACTGTGCTTATATGAGAAAAGAGGAAAAAAAAATGCCGAGAGAGGACGACGACGGCAGTTTGCGGATCGGAGTGTGCGTGGATGTAGCACGAGTGTCGGCCGGATTGATTTTATAATATGGAGCGGAGGAAGAGAGCGCGGCGGGACGTTCGAAAACACGCCACGCGAGCCTGGCAGGTAATGAGCGCGAAGGAGGTTGGCGCGACCGCGACTCTCGCACACACATAAATATCCACTCGCACACATACTAACAGACATAAATACAGACGCTTTAGAACACACATACCCGTGTACTCGCCTTCGGCTGTTTCACGCGCCTACTTTTCATTCGCGTTTATTTATAAAGCCATCGAGTTATACACGGGACTTTCTCGATTTTAAGCTTTATCGGAGCTTTCCAAACTTTTCCATTTTCATCTATGCAGACGTATACTGTGCCGTAGGTAAATGTATATTTTATATCTTTTAACTTTTCTCTGGCGTCCGACTAGCACTAGAGTGCCATATTATAAAGCTATGAACTTATTTCTTCATTTTCAAGCTTTATGAAAGCCTTTTAAGCTTCTCCATTTTCACCTAATACAGACATATGTACTGTGTATTACGGCTACATGTATTTCATATCTCTTATCGTTTTTTCTTTCACGTTCGGATATCCCCCTGAATGCCAGCCTATAAAACCATCGAGTTATACACAGGACATTCTCGATTTTCAAGCTTTATTGAGGCTTTCCAAGCTTTTCCATTTTCACCCGTATACAGACGTATATTGTGCAGTATAGGTATATGTGCATTTTATATCTCTTGTCGTTTCTTTTCTAGAGTTCAACTAGACCCGTAATACCCGCCTATAAAGCTATCAAATTATTTCTCGATTTTGAAACTTCATGGAAGCTTTGCGAGCTTTTGCAGTTTCATCTATACATAGACATATTCTGTGTAGTGTAGATATACATATATTTCATACCTCTCGTTGTTTCTTCTCTGGTGACCGACTGTAGCCCCCGGAATGCCAGCCTCGAGTAATTGTATTTTGGTTTCATTAAGAGAGTTGACGACGGGCAGTGGAGTTTTATATGAATTTCTATACAATTCGAGGCACTCTTGACCCGCTGCTCTTATCGATTAGCCGCAGGCCACTTTTCCAAGCCGGCGAGTTTGATAATTAGCGAAGTTGCGGAATGGAATGCCCGGGCATATGCAATTCTATCAAATTTCGTGATGAAAGGAATTTCGACGAGAAATGTGCACCAATTTGGGCGAGAAAAACATTTACATTTTGGATAATTGTAATTGAGCACGTTTTACTCGCGTTGGAATTTGCCTGTTTGAAACAGAATACTCGACGAGGATGGATATATATATATATATACTTCAATAATACGAGGTACACGATATAAAAAATATTATTGTCAAAGTTTTTTTGATAATAAATAAATGGCATCGATAATTTTCGGAATGTTTCACAATTTTTAGAAGAACTTTTTTCCTTTAATATATAGGTTTCAAGTTTGTTTATAATAATGTCATAAAATTAGTTCTCGAAATCTTCTTAAATAATTTCACTTTTTACTATTTTTAAAGGATTTAAAATATTTGTCGAACTCGATAATTTTGCATTTAATATCCTTCACGTTTAATTAACGCTATAACGAATAATTGAAGAGAGAGTGGGTCGTAAGGAAAATCTTAGAAGATTTTCGTATACCAGAGTTATAATCTTTGCTTAGCAGAATAAGTTAACTGCGGGAAACTAGTTAATTTTTTTATCAGCTGCGAATCAATTCATGCTTGTTATAACAAAAGCTTCTGAAATCTTTCCTACAAGTAGACTGATTAAAGGGGCGATAAGATTTCGTTTGAAAAAATCGTCCAATAAACACCACGCAATCTTTATTGAAGTTGCTGATAAAATCAATTATTTCCCATGAGCTGTAGTTTTTAAAAATGTAGCCCTTATAACTCTTTTAAAAACAGTCCTTCTCTTTAATTTTGTGCCAAACTGTAATGACATCTTTATGTAAATCTACTGCTTTAATATTTAACGATATTTATCAATTCGGGGAATCCATACCCCGAAGTTTCGTATACCTCTTCCCCGGGCCCTTACCGCGCCTCAATCTTGATTTTCATTATTGCTTTAAATTAACCTCGTTATCAACCACCTTATCGACTGTTTTTAATAAAACTCGACTTCTCAACGTTAAGCGAATTCACTCTAAAACGAGTTTTTACATAAATCCGAGATATGATTGAAGTACGGAATAAAAATCCTAAAATAGGTCAAAGTTAAACAAAGGACAATAAATTCACGCAGATTACTTAACTCGGTGAAACACAAAGTTCGGCTATTAAAATTAGAATATAGGATAGTCGAAGCTATCGCGAAAATCAATTTTTAATTTGACATAAAAAGGGTTAAATCCCGCACGGAGAAAAATTGTTAACAAAATTTACTTAAAGAATTCCAATAAAAAATACTGATTTCTACTTAAGTAAATTTTACTTAAATATTTAAGTAAAATGTATACTTGACGTTTTATCTTATATCTGTTCTGCTTAATCAAATGCGTATAAATGTTGTTTAAAATAATCAGGATAATTTACTTACTGCATGGGTAAATTTTATATGACTACGTTCATTCAACTTTTTAAGCAAAGTATATTTACTATTTCAGTAAATGTTGCTAAGCATTTTTCTCCGTACAAGACAATAAATAATTCATTATCCGAAAGGTACCAAAAGTTGTTTTCCTAATGAAACGCATTAACGAGATCCGAATGGAAAAAAAACAAATTCGTAGAAGCTACTCTGCATCAATTGGAAAGACAATAGATTATAGGAAAGTGTTTAAGAGAAACGACGAAATAATGCAGATATATAAATGTACAAGCATAAATAGTTTTGCATGCCCCGCATTAGAAAACAGCATTGCATTCGCTCAGACGATATTAAAATATTATTTCCGTCGGCGGATGAATTTTTAACAGAATACGTTCGAGTTAGCTATTTTTGAAATACGACTGGTACGAATAACGAACATTTTCCTGGAAATCAGCAAAAATATTCATATATTTCTAGGATATCATTCATTGTGCCTCATAAAAGTAAGCAGTTGTTCTCAACTTGACAATTGACGTATCAATTTTACTATTATAGTTATTTTCATTTATTTTACAGTGTGCCCTTCATTCTTTTATCAAACGGTAAAAATCAATGCAAGGCATTTTTATGTAATCTCGCTTTTTACGAAGAAAATTCTTCAATTCACTTAATTAATTTCATCTATTTTTATGCCGCGTCGGTGTGCTGTACATTAACGACGGTAAAAAAAATTTAAACGCGTTTACGAAAAAAAAATGTGAAACTTAACACACGAATGCACTTTGTGCATTATCAGATAGAAAAACAAAAAGCTTACGCGAGCGAAGAAAACGCGGAGGCTTAAAAGGAAAAAGACGTTTCTGGCAAGCATCGCCTAGCTGAATAAGCAATGAAGTAGGAGGAAAGGGAAGAAAGAAGTATGAGAGATGGTACAAAAGAATCAAAATTACCTACAGCTGCGAGCACTTTTTTCTGTTTAATTTTTTCACAGTTAGATGAAGTGCGCGCGTTTTGCTTGACGCAGTTTCGCTTTGAATTCGAATGTTTACCCTTTTTTTTCTCGAGCGCAACACAATGACAGTGGATTTTAATTAAATTGAGACTTTACAGTGGGTTAGATATAGGCTCAACAAGGAAACTTTTTATTCGTTTACAAAAATATGAATTCATTTGCAAATAAATTCACTTGTTAAAAAGAAAATTGTTACGTGGCTGTAGTCTTAGTATTGTTGTAAATTATATAGCTATTAAGGAAAATTTAACGACTAGAAACCAAATAAATTGTGAGACTAATTTAAAGTTTCAGCCTTAAAAAACGATATCGAACTTTTTTTTTTTTTAAAAATGCAGTACGTTTTCAATAAATTAATTAGTGCAATGATCACACTTTACATACCAGCAATATACAGGCGCTTGTATAAATTCACTTTAAATAGCACATAGTTTTCTTATTAAATAAGATCTAAAATTCCACCATATCATCTTCGTGTCGATTTATTGGATCTCCTTTTAACAGCGAGACAATCAAACTTAAAAAAATATTATAGTTAACATATTAAATCAATTTCATAGCATAATAAGTAACTTAATATGATATTCTTACCAATACAGGTATATAAAGAAGAATGCTAAATAGTACCCAAGATGAATTGTACAATCTCTCATATGCTTTTTTAATTGCCCCTGATTATGGATTTCTGTTGGGTCATACACTCCCATGTTACCTCGTGGGGTAGTGAAAATTTCATAAAGTAGATGAGCTGCCATAGGTACATTAACAATAGTTAATATCCACTGGCCGTTGATAAGTAGAAAAAATAACAAAATTACATGTGCTACCATTTTGGAAACCACCCACTGTAAAAAGTAATAAAAAACATTTATAAATTAAATCCTTTATGTAATTTTGACAGATTACTTAAACTTACCGTATTTAATCTTGAACAGCATTGTTGCGCATTCAAATAATCACACTCTAAATCCGAGAGTGTTATCACCTTTTATTCAAGTCAGTAAAGGTCAATATAGATTGTTGTAATATTATTTTACAATTTTATAAACACTGAATTTCACGTTAAACAAATTTTTTTTAAATGAAGCATATTTTAAATGTCCCGCTCAAACGAATACAACTAACCTAAAATCGCTGACCAACCCAACCAATAGCAAGCTCTTAAACTTATTGATACAATTATCTTATTTATTGCACAAACAAAAGCGCACTTGCTTCTTTTAAATAAAAATCACCATTAAATCACCACCTTAATCTGTAAAATAAATAAAGTTGGTAAAAAAGGATACGAAATACACAAGGAGAAACAGGAGAGCGCCGGTGTCCAGCAGAGCGAAGGCGAAGAGTATCGGCTCCGCAATGATTGACATTTTGAATGATTCCTTTCTAGAAGCCGCATTCACACTCTTATTTATTTGTTTATCACAATGTTTACGTCATTTTCCTTCGCAAAAATCCACAGCTACAAAAATGTCTGGCAACCGATCGCCTCAACGAAATACTAAAACGCGAGGTGAACGATGAAAAAAATGCGATGAAATCACAACAATCGACGGGATGACGCGCACTTCACGTCACTGCCAACATTCGACACTCGCAAAGCGCCGATGCTGACCAATTCATTGAGCTCTCGGAAGTTTTCGAGCAACTGCTGCCAAACGAAGCAGACCTCCATAGCTTTCGCCGGAGTTTTTTCTTAATTCAGAGGCGTCACATTTTATCTAACCCTAAAAATGAAATCTTTTAGATAACATAAGATAAGCGACTCAGTCTACTCGTAATAATGATTTTGTTTTTTGTTATATAGTATTGCAAATGTTTACTTATAAACATATACACTAGTTATTTTTCACAGCTGCGCGTGTCACGTGGCCGGAGAATTCACTAGGTTTGTTGTTGTCACAGCAGCGGCGTGTAAAAACAGACGACGGCAATGAAGGGCTTGGAGCAGCGGCGCGAGGCAAACAAATTGATTTTGCCTTCTGTTAACATCGCCGGTGTGCCAGAGCGCACCCACGCAGGCCAGTGTACACCTTACGAAGCGGGTGATATATCGCACCGGTGGAATTCCGCGAGGTCGCACAGTTGAGAGTTAAATGTAAATTATTCCATCCCGGCGGGTAGATTGAATGCTGGAAGGTGGCATATTATCCTCGCCTTTTTTTTAATGCCGCGGCTCGGCGGCGTACGCGGCACAATAGACGCGCTGCGACTTATCGCTGCCCCAGTTGCGAAGAGCGCAGCGAGAGAAGCGAATAAACGCCGTAACCTTTTCATCTAATGTCGCGATTCACGTCGAACCGTAATAGCGGCTCTCGGCTCGCAGTCGTGGAACAATCGACCGCTCCACTCGGGATAATGGATTCGAGCCGGCGAAGGAGCTGACTGCCGAGCGCACATATATAGGTACTAAATTTAGTTTGCCTACGATAGTTATACCAATGTGGATTGTTTATCGATCCGGGTTCTTTTTACGCGCTATTTTTCTCTCGCAGAGCCTCGCCTCGGGGCTTTTGGAACAACTGCGCCTTAATTTTCCATTCAGTTTAACTCTTATAACGATTTACAAAGGAATAATTCATTCGATTTTTTAGACCTGTTTGCCGTACTTAGTTTTAATAGAGCTAGTTTTTGTTACTGTTAGCTTTTTTAATTAAAATTGAAGTTGTTTTCTTTTTAACAATGAAAGCTAATAATAAGTATTTTATTTCAGATTTTATACGCTGTAATTAACTAGAAATTCTACTGGAAAGATGTCCCGAGCAACGTTTAGAGATACCCCAAAGATTGTAATAGAAGATGAGTCAGCCCCATCTGCAGCTTTTGCTGCTAATATACGGATGGAGGATTTATTTGAAAAACTGAAACTCTTGAATTACGATATTGAGTTTGTTCAAGATTTGAAAATGAAATATATCAGCCGGTAATTTATCTTAAGAAATAAATTTTAAGAACGAGCAAATGATTTATGAGTATTTTTGTTTCAGGCACTATTTTATGATACCAACTAATTCAGGTGAACAATTTTATATGTTTACTACCATGGCTGCTTGGCTAATAAGAAAGGCTGGAAAAAGATTTGATTCACCTCAGGAATCGGATGATCCAAATTCAACCATTTCAATGATATTAGATTTCTTAAAAGAAATTGATGTTCCAGTTGATTTTCCACCAAACAAATTAAAGCAGGGCGTTGGTGAACATGCTGTCTATGTTCTTGATAACTTAGCAGATTATGCAATCAAAACTTTAAAGTTTAAGTGGGAAAAGTAAGCTTCATTCACTTTGAGTGATTGATAAAATATTTACTTTTAATTAATGAATATTTATTTTCTAGAGTACACATTCCACCAGATGAAACAGTACTTGAACCAGAAATTGAAGAAGACGATGCTGAAATTATTTTAGAAAAAGTTGAAGAGGAAATGTTAGCTGAATACGATGACGATGATGATGATATTATTCATGTAGATGATATTACAAAACTATACAAAGAATCTGCAGTAAGTAAATAGAAATAGTTATTTCAGTATTTACTAATTATTACTATGTAAACAAATATTAATAATTATTTTTAATTTTAGAGCAATAGTCACAAACCAGAAAAAATTTTGGAATCTACTGTTGATGCTGAAGAATGGAAATTAGAATTGGAACGAGTGTTACCTCAATTAAAGTTAAATGTTAATGCTGGTTAGTATTACAAATATAAAATTATAAATGTTTTATAAAATTTGTTTAATAATTAATTGATTAATTGTATGTTTTATTCAATTTTTCACAAAAGATTCGCGAGATTGGAGAGCGCATTTAGAACAAATGAAAACATTTCATGCAGTTATGTCACAAAATTTATTAGGTACTACAAATCAGTTAGATAGGCTATGTGTTGATGTCGGAAGAGCACTTGATAAAATAAATACCAGAGAAATACATTTAAATCGACAGTTAGAGCCTCAACTTCAAGAATTGAGAGGACTTCAGGTAATAAGAGTAAATTTTAATTTAAATAATTTAATATTATGAAATTCTGAAATTTAAAGTTGTAAACTTTATACAGGAAGAACTTTCAAAAATAAAAGAGCAATATAGGGATGTAAGTGGAGGAGTAACAGAAAGAACTAGAACTTTAAATAAGCTTGATGACGATTTAAATAAATTAAAAAAGGAAACAGACGAGAGAGGATCAAGTATGACTGATGGAAGTAAGTATTCAAAATGTTTTAACGTGACACACCTATTAAAATCATGTAACAAATGAAAAATTGACTAAAGTGATTTAACATAAATTTATCACTTATCTTTTTTTTTAATTTACAAAAAATCGTCATTTTTTTTAATATACCGATTGTGGTGTATATATATATTACTATAGTCTATATTTGCTTTTATTGAAAATTTGTTTTCAGCTCCATTAATCAACATAAAAAAAGTAATCACCAAAATAAAAGGCGAAATTTCCGAGATGAATATTCGAATTGGCGTACTGGAATACAGCTTAATGTGTTCCAAGGTTCGAGATAGTGCTCAGCTACAAGAAGACATGAATAGTACTATAAGCAGTGTCTCCATATAATTCGAAACTGTCACAGTCGTTTCAAAGTTCGTCAAATTTACATTTCATAATAGCATTTCTACTTGCGATTTTTATCTGTGCATATTTCTAACATTGATAAAAATAGTTCTTCTCGTCAACGATTCAATAACATTCCATGAATGCAGAATCTCTGTACCGAGTGAATCACACATCTTTGTTAGCGCATCGACGTGTGTATAATATTCCCTTACAAAAAAATTGTTAAAGGTCACAGTGGGTCGATAATAAAGCAAATGACGTCATCCGTGGGACAGCTTGCAGAAAAAAGCAGCATCTAATAGTAGCTGTCGAAAAGGTACTCGACTCTGCGTCCGTAAATTATGCAGTTCTAGTCCGGTTTCGCTTGGCTTCCCTGAATGTAGAGTCGCCGGCGGGCGCTCGCAAACTTGAACTTAAAAAAGCGAATAATTTGTATGTAAACATTGGTGAGTTGTGCAAGTTGTAATAGCGGAGCGCATCGTATAATTCACGAAACGCGTTTTATAAATGCGTCGTTCCGGGAGAGAAAGAACTTCGGGTTTCGAGTGACGCGTCCCCTTCCAAGCCGCAGTAATTCGCAGCAGGAGAGGAGAGGAGCAAGCAACAGAAAGCACCGGAATTGAAGCTCGCAAGAGGCAGTCTGCGCGCGGACCTCGGCTTTCGCCAGTGTAATTGTTCATCTGCGAGCGTATATTACTTTCTTCAAGGCGACTACCCTAGCACTAATTTGTATGTACGCTAAGTTTATATGACGTATTATTTATAATATTTATTCGTCCTTAGTTGCATATTATTTGCGATAAGGAAATTTTTTTTGCAATACTTTTATAAGTAAATAGCTAACTGAAAATTTAAAATTAATATGAAAACTTCTTAGTTTCTTCTTTTGTGTTCGAATTTTTGCGACAAGTGCGCGAGGAGTTCGGTAAGCAATGAATGCAATGAATGTGCAATATTTATTTTTATTTGTAAAAACGTGCACGAATTGTTAAATTTTGAATAACGTGACTGGCTTACCTTGCAAAATACATAGTTTGCGGGAACTTTTCAAGGATGCGAACGTTTACTATAGTAAACGTTATAACGCAGATATCTAAATTATTATAATTTTAGATAATTTCACATTGTAAACGTAATTTTAAAGTGCAATTATAAAATGGCTGTCATTTCCGTCACTTATCGCCATAAGTATAAATAATAACTGACAAAATATTAATGGTTCGCTTTTTTCTTTGAATATAGTTTCCTTTTATTCCCAAGATTTATTAATTTTTGTATTACCTTTTTAATGCAAGTAATTTTGTTTAATTTTAAAATCAATTTCAGTTTTTTTTTTAAATTATATTATGATAAATTAAAAAGATAATCGGAATCATATTTTGTTAATTGTTAAACGTAGCCAAAAATATAAAATAAAAAACTTCTACACTTTCAATCAACGAATGCATATACAATCTACAGTTAATATTTGTTACCTGAGTACCCTATTCGATATCAATAATTAAATATAACTTTAACGTAGAAAAAATTTCAAACAATTTATCGATAATATATATATTATCTCCAATCGTAATGCTATAGATAAACCTGTAAAAAAATTACCGAGAATATATAGCAGCATTGAAACATTCAGGATCCAGTATTGTAAACAATTAGCGCTTCACTTATCATATATCCCACCGATAATTAATAGCAGGTAATTTGCAATCAGTGCAAGATTACACTCTAATATCAACGACTTAAGTAGCCTCAACTTATTCTTTCCTTCAGCAGTAGCATGTGAATCATCGATCGAGCAAAAAGTGCAGACACCAATCGTCATCTTCAATCACTCGCCGACGTCCGGCGTTCAAACAACCTATACTCGGCCAGTCGAAGCGAAGCCACGAACCACATCGATCTTGCCGTCCTCTCCGCTCAGCTACTCCGAGGTAACCAAAGAAAGAATTAAATAAATAAAGGAAAATTACGCGAGTTATGCCCCAAATCCATCGACGCTTTCCCTCTATAATCTGGCGAGGAAAAGTACGGGATGAAAGCGCGCGATGCCTGCCCGCGGACAAGTGCCGTTTCGGACTTTCTCCGAGAGCGGCTGACCATATAGACGCGAACAGCAGCTGCACCGACGTATCATCGCCGATACAGTATCGTGCGCGCCGCTCGATGTAATGTGGGCATGCACGCGCTGCGAATTTCCTGCGCGATAATAGCCTCCGAGTTCTGCCTTATGCGGAAATTCGCGGCGCGTCCAAGCATACGAACAAAATTACCTGCGCTATTTTTTTAAGCTAATCGAGAAACGCAACAGCTGTGAGAAGAGAGTCTTCAAATTTGCTTCGTTTTTTTCTCTCTCAGGTATATAAGGTACGGTGAAGTGGCTTTTCTGTCATCTCATTTGCAATTTCATTGCGGAGTGTTTCTTTTTAATCGAACTGTTGAATTTCGCTTTATTTTACTCACTGCATATAGTTTACTTCTAATTGTTTTGCTCTTTTTCTTATTTTAGTTTATTTTCGTTTGGTAAAAATGACTGGGCATTTGTATAGTAGTGATCTTGCGAGATCGAGTGATCTGATTAATGAAATTTATCAAGAAAAGTTGTAAAAAAACATTATTCAGACGTAAAAAAGTCGTAATTTTTACCAATCTAAAAAACTGGGTCATTCGATTCCAACATTCTATATTTAGAATATATGTTTTTTTTTGCATGTAGTATATTAGAAAAAATATTCTAGGAGTTGCGTGCAACTTGTTATGATCTTATTTGCGTGCAATTTCATAATTTCTTTTTGTAAGAGCGGCAGTTTATTTTTTTGTTAAAACGTTTATTTAAAACAAAACTTTAGGCAGTTTAAACAGCTATCGAAATACAGAAACAAAACATTTTAATATTCGTTTATTCAGATGAAGAAATATTGATTTTATTTTTTCTTGGTAATAAAAAAAATATCTTTTAATGATGTCAAATAAAGATTAGTACAGCAATCAACTAGATGAGCTTTAAAAAAAAAAAACATTGTTGCATTTAAATATACCAGCCTGTTTATAATTCGGATACTATGCGAAACGTTTGAATACGTTACTATATCAAAATAAAGATTAATAATAATCTTAAACTCTTGAAAATCAATTACTTTGTTTCTTTAATTCACTTTAATTTATTATTGTACTACAAAAATTCATTCGATTATTGATTATCGCGATTTTGATAAGTGATTCTTATAATTACAATAAATATTTTATACTGGAGTGGAGTTAAAGTCGCCGTAGAAATGATGAAACAATAATAATTTTTCTGCATTTAGATATTAAATTTGAAATATATCTATCGATATTTACGTGCATAGCAATCTCTGATTGCTCGGATAAATCTATTCATTCTTCTTTGTTTAGCGAAGTCCAAATAAAGACACTGATAATAATACAGTACAAATTAAAATGTAATAAAAAATATATTTCTATAAAAATAGTAACAGTTAATTAATAATCAACAGTTTACATGTTTAAGGCTTTAGTATTCGTAATAATAATAAAAAATACTTTTACTTTTCTTTTGAAAATTTGCATAAACTATATTCATAAATTCCTAATCAGCATAACTTTAAAAGATGACAACACAAAGTGATTCATCAATGACCTAAGATGAGTAATTTGTACTAGCCAATAATTTATTTAAAGTTTTTGACTTTAAATGATTATTCATTATCGCTTATCTCATTAAACTCAGATTAATCCGAAATAAACAAATTTCGAATAAGTGACCTAATTTAATTTTAGGCGAGACCTAGAAACCCACGTTAAATTGTTTCTATAAGTATTGAAAGCACTGTATTATTAATTATCATAAAAAGTATAATAATAAGATAAACTATTTATCGTCCAAATTTCGAAAAGTTGCATTATTATTATTATTATATATAAATGTGTACCATAAAAGAATTAGATAAGATAAACCAAACCGTGGGAGGTGAATATTTTTCAATATAACGATAAGTATGTGTCCAGAAAAAAAAATCTTATGAAACACCCGAGAAGTACGGAATTGTTATATGGAAGTACCGTCAGACTAGTTTCTATTTCTTAGCAGATATATTTATGGCAATGAATACATTACGTGATGTGCTTTAAAAGTTTTTCTATTTATTATCGTCTTGATGCATTCTTCTAGTAATCAAAATTTTTTTTACGCGTATTTGGCTGAATTTTAAAGAATTTTAATATCATACAAACTACTATGCACTATTTTGCAATGATTTAAAATTCTTAGATAATTTGACGCAATTCGTTTGGAATATTTTTCTTTATACATTTACATATGAGAAATAGTGTTATTGTGTAAGTTCGGATTTGGTGATTTCCAGCTATCGGTTCAATTTTTATTGCTCATAATTTTTTTAAACAAAGTTATCAATTTAAAAAGAGTGATTTTTATTTTAGTTAAAAAATTATGAATGTTTTTTACCTTTTTCATTTATAAGATTCAATTTCGTCACTTATTTATACCTAAATTGATTGAGGATTCTTAAGAATCACAGCTTAGATAATTATCAGTCGCGAGATGGTATCAATTATCCAGTAAAATCCCAATTTGTTCAGTTCCTCGAATGTCTCCTACTTCAACGTTAAGAACAAATCGATAGTCAATGAACGCGAAAAATACGCTTCCACGTAAATTATACTATACTACTATACCTTTCTTACATTTCCCGCAACACCCATCGCATCAAATCAAACTACAACTTAAGTGTATTGACAAAATCCATATCCATCTCCTACTAAGAAAAAAAAATCGACCGAAACGACTTACTTATACCGAAAAATAAAGTAACTCCTACTTTTTACGCAGTAGATTTAACTGTGAAATTTGAAGTTAGTTTACCCTATTGAAAAGGTCTTATAAAACTCCATAAATTGGTGCAAAAACCGCATAATACCCTACAAATAACTTGTCGGGTTTATAAAATCTAACATAAGATTCTTTCCATTGGGTAACTTTCCAAATTTTCAGTAGAATTCACTTTGCAGCAATGTCAAATCTAATTTTACTGATTTTACCCTAGTGGAAATAATGTTCGAAATCCAACATAAAGTTACGATATCTTACAAATTTGTACTAATTTTTACTATTTCTTGCGTTGTTTGACATTTTCTTACTATTTATTATTTTTTCTTAATTTTATTGCGATTTTTTACATTAATAAAATTTTTGGATTTTTGAGCAGAATCTTAAAGTTTTTTTTACAGATTTTATATAATATTATTTTTGGAAAATCGATTAAATTTAAGAAATTATAATAAAATGCTAGAAAACGTAAATTATAGTAAGGATAAATAATAAAATGTAAAGATCTGTAAAAAAATAAAATGTAGAAATCTGGAAGATATCGTATCTTTATATTGGATTTCGAACATTATTTCCACTAGGGTACAAAGTACTTTATACTTTTCCTAGTCTTGCAGATATACATACAATTGCGAAACAGTAAGAATTACTTTTTTTATTTCAGTGTAGCCTCGGCCTTAAAATGTCTCAAATCGTCGTTTATTACCCCACACTGAGTGAAATATTTTGAAAAAATTACTATTATTCTATTATTGTATTTAGTGAAAAAATTACGATTTTGTATTTTAAAATTTACTACAATTGTAGATATACATGTTAATAGAATTCTGGTACAATTTATAATACAAGTATGGTAATTTTTTCCCTAAATGCAGTCTGTAGCACTGGATAGTAATTTTTCCAAATATTTCTCTCAGTGCATGGAACAAGCGAACAGGAGCCTTAATTCTCTTTGAGGTTTCTCAGCATTTTAAGCCTACCCTCGACAAATAAAAAGAAACTCGCATTCGCGCGAATCATTGTGTCGCTCCCTCTCGGCCGAAATTCCAGCATCGATCCGCGCGCACATCGTCGTATGGCCAGTGGCGTTCGCGGCAAGCGCGCCTCTCTATATCAGTTTCCCCTCGGATCGAGAGCCGCGCACCGCTGTGTCGACTTCTTCGCGCATTGTATCCGCGCGCCATGGAGCGTCGCGAGGAGACCATCGAACTGGACAGGATCGAGAGGACCACAAGCGGCGATGACGCGTCCCGCACCCCGTAAGCCATATAAGATCACACTCGCCCTTCGTTTACGCGGATGTAGGCTCGCGTCTCGATGGGGAACTGCTTTTAGCTTTAAAGAGTTACTCTACTTTCGGGATGAACGCGTGCGCGCGCGAGCGGGGGATTTTGAAATCGCGCCAGTCTTGCGTTTTGTAGCTGCACGTGCCGCGGTACGGTCCGGCCGATCGTCACGCTGGCGCGATGCATTCTTTCGGTAATCGGAACTTCTGTTGTCACGCGATTTTTAGAAAATTATTTGTCTTTATTGTAGAGAATTTTAGTGAGCCGACTACACTTTTCTTATATACACTTGCATTATTCTTGTCGTTTCATTGTTTTTAATTTAAGTAAATTGAATATGATAGCAAGTAAAATTAATTAAAAGTTTGCACTTTTCTTATACTGCGTACTTTCGTTTAATAAAATGAAAAATAACATTTGCGTAAATTTATTTTATAATACAGTTATTCATTCAGAATTCAAACTGTTCGTACCAATCGTGTTACTATACATATAGTTAAGCGCTATTTCGCAATTAATTACAATTAATGTTAAATAATCTGAAGCACTTCATCTGAAATATTTTTTTTATTTATTTATTCGAAATTATTCGTATTAGAATTGAATTTTTAAAAATATTAGGGATCACAAAAAATAGTAGATTTAAATTTCATAGTAAACTACATTTTCATTGTTTGCAATTCTCTAATATAAGACGTAACAGTAAACTATTATAAGAGTTTTTTATTAGCATTTTATTATTTTTAAGCGCTAAGCGTTTTGATTAACTGAGAGTATCATGATACTCATTACTTTAAAAAAAATCAAATTGTCATAACTGTTTACGTTAAAGAACTTTTTAAATTATCGGGTACTTGGGTTATTGGTCCTGTCATTGGAAAACTGAATTAATTTAAAAAATTACGAATATGCAAACCGTTGATGACTAAGAGCGCAATCGATTGTTACTGTAATTTACCATAACTGAAGAAAAATAGTTGTGTAGATATTAAATGTCGAATTACATAAGAACTCACGTAAATAATTACAGTACTTACAGAGATAACAAAAAATGCGATAAAATAATAATACTAATGATAATCCATACTGCGTGGACAAATTATTTAGTGGTATAAAATTTATCGGAAAATGTTAAAACAGTAATAATATTTTAAAATTTGAAAAGTTTTGCAAGTCATTTATAGTTTTATGTTACATAACACTTTATACGTACAACAATTGCAAGAGATTTGAGTTTAAGGTATTTCAATGTATTACCAAATTCAATTTCACTGATAAAATTTGATAGACTTGATAAACAATTTCAAGTGTTCGATATCAATGAATTCAACTGATTTCCCCTCGTAATTTCTTTTTATTAAATTATTTTATTCGTAGTATGAAATCTTGAATCAAGTTTAAAGAATTTATTAACAGTCGTTTTATTAATTAATTTTTTTAAAATAAATATCGATAATAATATATACATTTGTTAAAACGACGAGGTGCCGTGTATGAATCAATTAATACGTAGAATCTGCAGTGCATAACAATTTCTTTATTCAGCTTCTTAGAAATCACCTTATATTTATCGACCGTTTGCTGTTTAGTCACTTTATATTCTAATTAAGTTAATATTCAATAAGTGAATCCTTAAATGAAAGACTAATTAATTATAATCAAACACAATTACACTGAAAATGATTCGCTAAATTCATTTATTTTGTTCGTTAAATTTTAAACAGTGAGTATAAAATAATTACAATCTAATCAATGTCTTTCATCAACGATGCGTGATTCTGATTGATCACAAAATTCAAATACGTTTTTTATATTAAGTAAGGTACGCGAACGTGAAATTTTCAATTTTATATATAATAACTAAACTTTAAAATTGTATTATAATTATGCCGATTTTTTTTATACTAAAAAAATAGAAGTAAATTAATAAATAGATAAAATAGTTGTTCCCATCATTACGTAGTAATCAATAAACGAAAGCTGATCGTCTCCTTACATAAGACGCGCGATCATTAATCCAAAAATTCGATCGGTGCATTTATATTTAGAGCCAATCCATCAGGGGTACACGTAGCAATGCCTCAGGTTGCTCCAATCGAGAAATTTGCAGCCTCGGAAGCAAGTCTCGCCGCTAATGCACAAAAATTCGTCGAGGATGACGACGGCGACAAAGACGATGGGTAAGAAATGCAACGTCAAGCGCAATTTAAATTTTTCCGGCACTCTCACAATTAAAAAGCTACAAGAACTCTCGTGTTTTCCCGCCGCCAGAAATTTGCCATGTCTGGATCGTGCGAGAGCGCGAGAGTGCAACAGTTGCATATCGATATAGAGTAATGCAGCCGCAACGCTGCACACAATGCGCACAGCCGTGATAGACCGCATCTTCTCGATTCTCATCGTAAAAATACACGAACACGTTTTTATAGGTAAAGTGTGAATCATTTTGATTTTTGGTATATATACTTTTAAAAAAGACTACACTCTATAGCATCGGAGCATGTGTTTGCAGTCGCAATTTTGTTTCTGCTCCCTTTCCGTAAACTTTTTGAAATAATAATAATCGCACTTTTACATTTTGCATGTTACGATATCGTTAAAACAAATAGTAAGTACTTAGCAGTGTTTCTGTACCTACTATAGATTTATTCATATTTCGGAGCAAAACATGGCGGAGCCTTTGCGCCGATCATACCTAACCTATAAAATTTATAAGCTGCACGTTATATCTATATATATACACGTCTGCTTCAATAGCGTGTATTGTTCTTCAGTCAGTAATGCGAGTCAGCTGATTCTTTGCCTTGTCAATTAAAATTTTTATTAGTTAGGGCTTAAATGCCATCGCTGCTTATCAAATGCTACGAAAGAGGTTGGATGCGTTTCTCGATTAGTTTCTTGTAGAAAAAAGAAGTAATATCACTAGAGCAATATACTTAAAAGATGTTTTCAGTGTGTAAGTACAATTGGCCTGCTAATAACATCTTTATAATTTGATTGTGTGTATGTAATGCAGTTGTTTATGAGATAATGGTGAAATATCACGACATCCCTTATTCTTGCGTATTAGAGTCTAGAATGTTATTTGCTCGATTGCTCACATTTCATGCCGCAATGCATGATTTTTTATTACACTGCTTTTTGTATCTTGAACTACAGCTTTAAATTTTTTAATGTTTAAAAAGAAGAAGAATTTATTGCTTACACGAATGATTGAATCTCTAAAGCTGGTTATTTATTTTTTCTAAATCGTAAAATTTTTAATTTTTCATTTGCAGAAAGCCAAAAATTAGTAAAGAAGAACTCAAGATGAGAAGAAAAATTGGCATTATATTTATATCAAGCATGTTTTGCATTGTCCTCGGAGCCACTGCAGTTTACATGTGGCCTTCTTTGTTCCAAGATATAGTGAAGAAGGTACGTCGTATCTATAATAAATAAGAATTGAGTTCTTTATTATCATGCGTGTTGCAGGAATTAACATTAACCCCAAATTCAACCAGCTTTAAAATGTGGAAAGAGACACCTATTCCCATGTATTTAAAGATATATTTATACAATTGGACAAACAGCGAAGAAGTTTTAAAAAATCCAAATATAAAACCACACTTTGTTGAAACAGGGCCTTATGTTTTTAGGTAATTCTATTAAAAATATAGTAACAAATTTTTATTGATCTGATTTTTTAAATATAATATATTCTTTTTATTTTACAGAGAGATAGACACTAAAGTAAATAGAGTATGGAATGACAATGGAACAGTAACTTTTCAACAAAATAGAAAATGGCACTTTAATGCTTCAATGTCTAATGGTAATCTCTCCAATAAGGTTACACAGTTAAATCCAGTTGCTGCAGTAAGTTTACTTCCTTTTTCAATTATTTGTAAAAACAACTTTGTTAATTATATTTTTTCTTTTTAGACCATTGCTTATATGACAAGGCATTATGGTGCTCGTGTGAAATTTTTGATAACTGGAGTATTAAAAAGATTGGAAAAAATTGTTATAACGAAAACAGTACAGGAATTGTTATTTGATGGGTATGATGACTTATTATTAAAAGCTGCTTCAGAATTTATTAATCTTCCTTATGATAAGTTTGCCTACTTTTATAAAGTAAGATACTAATTGTTTAGATCACAATTTTGACACAATTTTGACACAATGATGGAATGATTGTTTAAGAATAAATTTTTATTTCTTTAAAGCGGAACAATTCTGATTCCTACGATGGTACTTTCAATATGATGACTGGAAAGGATAGTCTTTTAGACTTAGGAATTATTAAAGAATGGAAATTTCAAAGTACCTCATCTTATTATTCTCCAACTTGTGGAAAAATAAAAGGTACAAATGGAGATTTATGGCCACCTATTCTTAACAATGACACTGTTTCAGTATTTTCACCTGATGTTTGCTCGTAAGTTCATTTGAGATACTAATTAGCATGATAAATATTCAATAAAAAACAAAAAAATAATAACAAATAAAAAAATTAAAATAATTAATTTCTTTTTAGAACTTTAAGTTTAAAGTCAGATGGGCCTAGTGAGTGGTTAGAAGTAACTGGAAGAAAATATTCGTCTCATGCAGATATGCTTGAAAATGGAACACATGTAGAATCTAGAAAATGTTTCTGTGAAGGAATTGAATGTCAACCAAGTGGAGCACAGAATGTATCCTCATGTAAATTTGGAGCTCCTGCTTTTATCAGTTTACCACATTTTTATTTAGCTGATGAAAGTTATAGACAAAATATTACTGGAATGACCCCAGATAAAGAAAAACATGAATTTTTTCTAGTGGTAGAACCAGTAAGTACTAAAGTTAAAAAAAATGCTGTATGAAATGAAATGTGCTGTTAATGTAGCTTATGAAAATAATTTTTTAGACTTCTGGAATTCCACTCCAAGTTCGAGCAGCTTTGCAAATAAACTTTTTAGTGAACCCTGATCCAGATTTAACGTAAATATTAAATTACAGAGTTTTTAATTTTTTTTTTTTTTTTTTCATATAAATAATTCATAATTTTTTTTCAGATATTTTAAAGATTTACCTTTGATGTATGCACCAATGTTGTGGTTTGTTCAAGAAGCAAATTTAACGTCTGAATATGTTAATCAAGTAAAGCTTTTGACTGTATTGCCTCCTGTTGGTACTGGTGTGTCTTTTTCTATTGTAGGCATAGGTATAGTTTTATTAGCGTCTGCTGCATTCCTTTACGTTCGCCATAGACTTAAAGATGAGCAAAACGAAAATCTTGTACCAAAGGAGATTAGAGGCGAAGATGCAGAAGTAACGATTAATAATGAAGAATGATTTACCTTGCCATATTTGTTAAACTTTTGCTGCCAAATTTTTTAGCTTATTTTTTTTGCGAATTTACATCAATCATGATCGTAAACGAGGATTAAAACTTAAGTGCCTAGAGATTCAATTTGTATGTACTTATTAATGAATATTCCTGAAATCATAGGCAAGTTGCTTTAAAATGAAAATGTTATCACCCAAAGTAGCTTGTATACCTTATTAATGATCAGTTCTTTCTTATTTGTAATTTGTTTTTTAAGAATCTAGAAATTAAAAATGTTCCTTTTGGAACTACGCCATAGACATAATCACTGTTAGCTTAAAAAATGAACATTTTAGTTTTCTTAAAAACGTATTTTATTCTACATAGAAAACTACGACATTTTATGTTTTAGAGTAATTATATAAAAACTCGGAATGCCTTAAACAAATTTGTACTTTCAAAAATTGTATTCAATTATTGAATTTTAGAATTAGTTAGCTTGCGTTTAGCAAGTAAATTAGTCATAAATTAGTGACTAATATTATTTACATTTGCCAAATGTTCATATCATCAAGCATTAAATAAGAGAAAGACTGTGATAAAGCACAAGTGGCTTGTCAGCAATTGTATATTTTTTGTTAATCCATTTCAATTTTTCTGAAATGGTTTTCGTGATAAACTAAGAAAAATGTAAAGCAATCCAAACTTTTATTCTAGTTTTTCTAGCTTTTAAAATTTAATTCATAAAAATTTGTTATAAAAATATTACATGAGATATATCTTTTTAAGATGATCGACAAATTATTAGAAATTTTCGTACGTAACTTCTTTAAAATGTATAACATTCATTTATACGATTATTTACTTGAAACTACAGTTTAATAAAATAATGTATAAAAACTGTTATTTCGATAGATAAATCCTATCGAATATCTATAGTTTTAAGCAAAATTGTATATTACCAAAAGTATAAATTTAAGACGCTTCGTGTATTGTGGGAACTAAAAATGTTGTCAATGAAGTTCAGGAATTAGTGTAAAATAAATCCAATACTTTCTCAATTATAATGAACTATTAAAAAAGTGCTTCTTAAGATTTTTAGAAATGTATTTAACATGTGAAGGTGCATAATGATTTTTGGTGCAAATTCTACCTAAAATGAAGCTATATATTTTTTTAATTCCCAATTTTTTTAAATACTATTTTTTTATTGCGTTATGTTTGTCTTCTCGCACGTTTTATACTGTAATAAATTTTACTGTACGAGATAATGAAAAAATAAATTATCGTTTGAAAAAATTGTTCCGTAGATTGTAGGCTAAAGAGATACTGTCTAAAAGAATAATAAAACGTTAAAATAATTTTTATTTCTAGCGTATTTTTACTTACACCTCTTAAATTTATTATAGTTTTATGTTTTGTCCAAAGCCAGTACTACGTTATTTATGAAAGGAAAATGTTCTGTAAAGCCAGAATAAAATATAAAAACCGTCACTGTATTGGTTTATGCTTTTCGAAAAACATAAAAGTGTCAATATGCTTTTTTTGCAATATTTTATAGAGTGTAGGTATTTTTGTTAAAAAATAAACAAAAAGAACACGATATTATTAATGTTGAATACTAATAAATTTTATTTACAATGATCGCAACATTATATTGCTTTCATTTTGAAGGACAAAAACTTAAATTCATTTCGTTTTAGTAATTTATTTTTGGTTACTTCAGTATAAGTTTCATCTGATCAAAGCATCATTAAAATTTATGATAGTCTTTGTAATTTCAATTTCGAAAAAAAATAGACCTTGGTCGTTATTCAGAGAAGCCTCAGATTTCCCGCAGCGATACACTGCACGTACGTTCTAAAATTACAAACGCCTTTTACATGCAAAAATTAGCATAACGAAATTCCCACTGTAATTAATTCACCGGGCACGCGTCTCATTCACGAAATAGGAAGCGAACACTTTGTCTTGATACGTCAAGAATAGCTTTGCAAATTTACACGATTCTCTTGTAATCTTCTATCTGAATCCATGATGGATCACCGCAAATAGAAGATGCCCACGTACTCCCGACTCCTCGTCTTCTGTGTGTACCGAAGCCCCAAGTTAGATTAAGACTGAGGGAACTCGCCAGGTTACCCTTTGAATTGAGCCGCGCCGTCTGCGAAAATTAATTATCGCGAAATGGGAGCCTGATTTGTCGACTCCTTCGGGGAAGTACATTCAACTTTTTCTTTCTCAAATGAACGGACGCCCGCGCGTGGGCAGCTATCGACTTTTGAGCATCCGCACCTTGCGGAAGTTTAGCACAGCTGTCGGCGAAGCCACGTAAAAGCTAAACAGCTCGCTAAGATTTTTCTCTTCTGAAAAGTAATTTCAGTGGAAAATATTTTTCATTTTCTAACGTCGAGTATTGAGTTTATCACATTAACTTATTTATTAACAGAAATAATATTATTGTATAGAAAAAAATTTTGTTTAAGTGTTTCTTTTCTATAGATTAATTAATATTTATAAAATGATAATTTTTAATTCTCTCACGATTAAGATTATTAACAAGTTCAAAATATTTGCTATTTGTATTTTCTAAATTTTCGAGCTTTATGAAAACTGATGACTTATTAATCATTTACTATGCCCTATTTTACAGCTTATCAATGTATGGTACAATTGTATGGGGAGACACTTAAAAACAGTAAATTTCTATTGCAAAATCAACCTCTGATCTTACAGTAAACCTTTGCATATGAGTCCTTAGCATATAGCATTATTTAAACTTAAATAACATCTATATCAGAAATCTAAGTTAAAACATAAATTTAAAATAGAAATAAAAGTATTTCACTCTGAACATATGCAAAGGCTATTATAAAAAAATAGTCATTTAGAAGCTATAAAAATTTAGGATGAGCTACAATTGAATCTCAAATATCTACTCTCTAAATCTGAATATGTGAAATTTCACATTTTGAATGTGAATAGTGACATTTTAAAAATGTCAAATCTCGTCCACTGCGAAAATGTGACTATTCACATATCAAAAATGTGAAATGAAATTCTATTTATACAATATGTGAATATTTACATTTATCTTATGTGATATTCACATAAGAAAAATGTGGAAATTCTTAAGAAATTCTTCTTAGGAAATTCTTTTGGAAAAATCCACTGAAAAGGCAAATGAAATTCACTGCAGAATTAGTGAATTGACTCTCTAAATCTGAATATGTGAAATTTCACATTTTGTACAAAATTTAAAAAAAAAAATATCATAAAAGAAAAAATGTGTACTCTATCTGGATTCGAACCCACGAACTTATGCTTGCTAGACTACCGTTTAGATAACTGAGCTATTTATTTGTTGTTGTTAAGAGACTAAATTCCAAATGTAACAAAATTTGGAAGGTTAGGTCAAATAATTCTAATGTTTCAACCTGAATCTAATTATTTAACAAAAACAATGTTGGCAATATATTAGTACTAGAACGTATTAATATATTGCCAACATATTTCCCATAGGAATCATTTTTACGCGGGTTTTCACACAATATACGTAGTGAAATGTGTATTTACTATCAATGTGAAATATAATTTTCTTAGTGAAGTACGCTGTTAAGATTTAACAATAGTGGTTTTCACATTTATTTTAGAGAAATACACAATTGACATTCAACAACATTTTTTTTTCACATTTTTTTTCAGTGAAAACTGTTTCACTGAAAAAAAATAGTGAAAAATTAGCTGATGTTTCAGTGAAAACTGGTTTTACTGAAAAAATTAGTGAATAATAGCTGATGTTTCAGTGACAATTTTTACACTGGCAAAATCAGTGAAAATTTCACTGGAAGGAATTTAGAGTGTATTATAAATTATAGTAGAATTATAGTAAAAATTATAGTACAGAATGGTACTTTTTTCACTAAATGCAATTTGTTTCCGTTCCCAGTCTGGATAGTAATTTTTACCAAAATTATAGTAAATACTATACTTTCTAGTATAAAAAATTTTAATTATCACATCCGTTATTGCTTTACAAAGTGGCACAGTAATTGTTACTGATACTTTTTTGGTAATTGTATCTACTGGTTTAAATAAAATGAAATAAAGACATTAACTAAAAGTAAAAGCTTTATATGTACGCAATTTATTTTCACATGCCGTTACCCTTAATGAAGAAAAGCACATTTGGGGATTTTCCGCGCGGAAAGAACGCTCGGAAATTTAGTAAACACCGATTAAAAAGGTCGGCGTTGAGATAGATGGAGTAGTTAACGAAACGACATCACCTCGACGACGATCGACCGCAAAGTAAAGCAGCGACGCGCAAATTATCACCCCCGCGAAAAATGGAGGAGCGCAACGCGACAAGAGGATCGTTAGCATCTAGCGCGCCTCGTCGGGCGCGCGGCACGATTAATCGAGTTCCCATGTAAAGTGATTACGGGAGTTTAAGTGTACGATACTACGATCGAACGACGCCACGGACCGCGTGCGTTTAATGGGAGACACCGCGATCGACGAGGCAGCAGCTGAGATCCAAACGGTGTCAGCGATACTCCAGGAGAAAACATCACGCAGTTTTTTTTTTATCGTGCAAGAGACTATTTTTTTTATTTTATTTCCTTTATTTTCTTCCCTGAAAGAGGATAAAGCGATGGCGGATTAGAATATTGGAAATTTTATTTTTTTCAAGAGATCTAAAAAATTCTTTTTTTTCGTGTTTACTGGTAATAATAAAAACACCCTTGTATTTTCAAACGAACGACAGTGTAACTTGTTCGTGTATGAATTTATGTTAAATGTGGGTCGCTATGGATTACATAGTAGAGTCGTGCATGAAAATTAATAATTACACTTATATGTTTATGCATGTATTATGGAGTTACGATGCTTATATAAGCCACGTATATTCTGTTGGCACACTTATGTAAATCTTCGAGTGCAATAAGGTGGCCCAGACTACATCCCCACGTGACTAGAGAATATAAAGGAATGAAAATTAACTCAAGAGCGCAGAAGATTAACACTCAAAATTACAGAATAACGAAAATTTACAAAATAACGAGGCGAGATCCATGAAAAAGAGCTATGCAAATTAAATGCTGTCGACTATTTCAAATGCAACAACGCGAAATTCAGCTTGTGTAAACCAGCAGCCTTTGTACTTTCGCCGAGGGGGCTGAAAATCGGAGGAGTCAAGCATTGCAACCCGCAATTTATAACGTACAAACATCGTTTATTTGTTGTTTATCAAACTTTTCTAATTTCTGTAACGGTAGTTACGAAAGTGACGATTGTCTCATCGGAAAATGTTGTTAGTTAGCATCCCTGGTTAAAGTTCGTGAAGAGTCGCGGGAGAATGAAGAAAACAAGCTCGATCGATTTTTAAGATAGTCTAGAAAGGTCTAGAAAAGAACTATATAGTTGGGTTATATAATTGAACGATGTAGTTAATCTACATAATCGAATTATGTAGTTTAACTAGATAGTTCAATTATATATAAAAAAGTTAGTTAACTATATAAAAAAACCCGAAAACTTGATTACTTAGTTGACTAGTAAAATCCAGTGCTCTTCGCGCACTCAATGTTCTCATTACGCTGTTTTTTTCTAGTCAGTTCTTCTAAATAATATACATTCTCATTTTTTAGTTAAAATAATATCGTAGCGATATTTACTTTTTCAACAAATCTAGTTAATAAAAACTATAGTTAAAAAGTTTTAATACAATACTTATTTCATTAAATTGTTTAATGGAAAACTCAAATCTTTAAGAATTGAACTTTGGCGTCAAAAGAAAATGCGTTCCTAAATTTTTTGACCAATTACATTCATGAATTACTTAAAAACCATTACTTTTTTAAGATACGAGCAAAAACGTAGCGCTGAGGTGATCAGAATTTTGACTAACTTTTCAACGTGTTTATTTATTATGTTATCGGACCAAAAAAATAATGCAATACCTGTATTCCTACGTAAAATTTAATGTTCTTTCAAAATATAAGCTCAAATATTTGATTAGACACCGAGAAAAAAAATATAGCCGACTTAAACGTAAAAAACGTGAAAATTTTTGAAAATTTTTTTTTGCGTTTTTTTTTCACAGTGATACCGCAAAGGTATCAACTTTGTACTATGATCAGAGGTGATCATAGTACTCGAATATTAAGAGGAATTTTTTTCAGAAAAATTCATTGACGCGTTTTCTTCCCTGTTGAAAAGGCCTCATAAGATCTCATAAAATCGTATAAAATATCATGACGTTTTATGAGGTTAAAATTTTGGTCATAAATTATTTTATTTGTTTCTATGAGACAAAGAAATGCGTGATATTTATTATGAGATTTAATAAGAAAATACAATACAAAATTAGAATAAGTGGAATATATGAGGAAATTCGTATAATAATTATCATGTAATTAATGAGAATACTGTATTTGTTTAATTTTTCATTTTTCTATAATTTATCATTTTATAGTTTTTATCAGTTATTTCTCATAAATTCCAAATTCTATAATATATACAGTTTTATGAGATTATTACTGATAAAAGTTTATAATCTTTTATCGTATTTTTTACGTTTTCTGTTTTATTCGTTTCTAATGGTTTTTCGTTTTTGTGAATTAATATGCATATATTCGGATTTTCATTATTCATTACATACTGTAAAAATATTACTGAACAGTGTTTTATAGGATTTTTCGGGTGCAGATACACATATTAAATTTCTGATTCTAAAAGAATTTATAAGAGATTTAGCCGAATTAAATGTGGCTATTGAATAAGATTTAATAAGACAATTTGTTTTAAGTATTAACTAGTATTTACAAATAAATATTTAATCCTTTTTTATAAACATTTTTGTCATACAGCGTCCCATTGTTTCTATCAACCTTTGTATTATTTATCAATTTTTCTTATTAGAAATTACTTATAAAATCTTGAATATCTGAAATGCATTTGTTTATTTATAAAGCTTTATAAGGTTTTACTAATAGACCATTTGTTTATAAATCTTATACATATATTTTAAAAATATTTTAATTAAGTCGCTGCGCAGCCGGGTGTTTATGAACGCGCATCACTAGGGTCAGTCTGTGCAGCCGCGGGCGCATCTCTAGCGTCAGTGTCTTGACCGGAAGTGCTTAAACGATCTGATAAAGAAAGAAATAAAGGCTTAACTGATTTTGTGTTTTGTTCACCAATAGCCATATTGGTTCGCGTCTTCGACCTTCAGCAGTTAGTGTCCCTCGTGTTAAAACAAAAATTTGCGAGTAAGTATATTTTAATTTAAATAAAGTGCAGATAATGCCTTTTATTATACTTATTCATGATTATTATTTTATTTTTTAGTTTTGAAGTTTTGTCGGATAAGGAGTGGCAGTCAGTCTGGAGAAAGTCGCAGTCAGGATAAAGTCATTCAGAAAAAGGTTAGAATTATTTTTTTTAAGTTTTTTTGATTGTTAAAGTTAACGAAATTTTTAAAACAAGAAATTTATATCTATTATGCACTTCCGAAATTAATAATGTGGCATTTTCAAATTCTGTATAAAAAAGAAAATATTTTAATCAGTTATTTGAACGATACTTTAAAGAAACTGAGAACAATTGTTTATTATTATTTTATTATACAAATATGTATCATACAATGTAGTACATTGGCATTAACTATATTTCATTAATTAATTGAAAGGATCAACAAGAATTAGTAACGAGTACAAACTCTTTTCTATTTAAAGAAAAATAATATATCATTTACTAAATTTTATTTAATTAATATTAATCTAACCTTATGAATTATTTTAATTTAGTATCACAGCTAATTTTACAGAACCACATTTCTTATTTATTAGAACATTAGAAAATTAGAACATTTTTTATATATACATAAACATCAGGTAAAACTCTGGCTATGGAACGAAGTTCTCTTTCAGCTAATGTTAATTTTTCATAATGTAACATGCCTGGGTGTATTTGAAGTGGTGGTGCTGCTTTTCGACTAGTTGTATTTACAGTAATTTCATTAGAACAGGATGGAGTGATACTCCGCCAATTGAATTCTGTACTATTTATGTATTGCTTTTTTTCTTTTCCATACTCTTTTCGTAATTGTATAAGCTCTTCAAACACTGGAATACTATGAAAATAGTAAACATTCCATTATTGAATCAAATTCAATTCCACTAACAAGCTGTGTAAAAATTCTTAATCTTTATGTAAGTGGTCTAGTTATTGTTTCATCAAATTTTTGTAAACAAGACATTGTTTTTCTTAAAGATATCAATCCATGATCTCTTATAATTTTTCTGCGTCTCATTCGTTCTTTTAACCTAACATTATATGAACCAAATATTGCAACCCTCAATTCTTGTCCTAACTTATAACAATTATCTTTTGGACTAAACTCATTGATTTTCATTCTAGAAATAATCATTTCTGCATGATTGTCTAAGTTAATTTCAAAATCTGATCTAGCAGGATTATATCCAGCCATAAGTTTATAATTAAGAGTTTCTCGTGCAAATCTTGGAGGTTCCTCTATATTTTCTAATTTAAAATTATAAGGAATTAGTTCTGAATGAAAAAGACTAGTAGCTGTTGTTTCTGGAAACTTTGGTAAACCTTTTATAACGTTGTAAGTAATGCTTTTTACAATCTTCTGGATATTTTTCTGTCAGTCTAAGAGATATATCTAAAAAATAAATAAAATAAAAAAAATACAAAAAAATATAAAATTTAAAAAAAAAAAAACATGATTCTCTGAATATCAAAATTTCGATATTTTGACTTTTTGAAAAATCAAAAATCGTACCGGATCAATCTGAAAAAATTTGAGTGTATTCTTTGACTAAATCCAAGACATTTTTATTCTTAGGAAATTTTTATGAAAGTCTATAGATTTCGAGAAAAAATTTTCTGAAATTTAAAACAAAAATTTGGCGTTCAGATGCCATTTTGAATTGGATAACGCTATATATTTTTGAAGTACAAGTCTCGGGAACACCTTTTATCTGTATTAGAAGTTGCCTAGACATTCGGAACATTGTTTAAATTAGGTTTGAAAAAAAAATCCGAGTCAAAAAAGTGCATTTTTGTTATATTTGTTGAAAAAAAATAGATTAAACGTTATTTTTTGGAATTTTCGCCACCGCCAATCGAAAGAGCGACCTCAAAAACGTAAGTTTATGTGCCTTGGGTTCAAAGTCCCTCGTTTATTTTAAAATGGTACGCGGTCAAAGTCAACGTTAAAATTTTGTGCGTTTGGGACTTAATGGGTTAATTCGTATTAGCGTATTAATTTTATCTAAATTGCCAAGAACAGATTTGGAACAGGTGGTACTATCTGAAATGGTTCTGTTAGAAAGTGAGGGAGCAAGCATCGGTGGCAACATAGATTTTCAGTGGTTGTCAAGGGAAAGCCAGGTCATGCCATAAACCCTTGCTTGCTGACCGTGCGGTACGCTACCGAAGACATTTGCTAAATAAGTGCAATAAAATGTCTTCGTGTCCGTTCCTGTCCAAGGAAAAGTCAAACTTCCGACTGGCCGCAGATGCTTTGCGACTAGTTTAGTTCAGCCTTAGCCCTCGAAGCAGTAACAGCCCTTAATCTCGAGTAGCTCTACTTATATATTATGTTATTTGTACTTTATAAAACCTTTTCTTAATAAATACTGATTCTTTTACTTTGCCAAGCTCTGTAGATTTATTTAAACGAATAAAGTCAATAGGTTCACGCGTATTTTTCATAGTTTGACATAGTTTTTAAGTGAGACGTTTTACTTTTTGAGATCAACTTAGTCTCTCTACAAATTGGTATAAAAAATTTAATATAGAGATACATAATAAAACTCTAAAAATAAATTCTTATTGTATAACCTACTAGATTTTCAGCAATATAGCATAAACACTGGCAGGTTTTTTAATGTCACGAAGATCAACTAATACAGCTACCTTTCAAAAAAACGGCAGTAGATATTTATTTAATTAATTACTGGATCTTTTTGCGTGAAAAATTTCAACATTAAAGATTTTCTTGCCAACTTATAACTTATAAAATAAAACATAGATACGCATTAATTTTATAAATATTTAGTACAAAAAAAAGAACGTAGTTCGAAAAAAGAGTAAGGTTAAAATCCAATATTAACGTATATAGAGGCACGCATTGCGGCCTGGCAGGCAAGTTTTTTTCAACTTAGAATTGCCTCAAGATACTATTGCGCCTCTTGATATAATCTTAATATTATAATACTAATTTTTTGTGATTGAAATGTAAATTTATTTTCAATAGGATCAACACCAATAATAATACCACCGTCAAAACATTGCAGCGGTAAGAGAGGTCCTTCAGATCCGCGGATAAATGAGAGACCGCCGGAGACTGAAAGGCAGAGAAAAAAATTGTTTCTTAGACAGCGCAACATCAGGCCTTATCTTTGCGTTGAATAGAAACAAGGAGCTAGTTTTACCTCCTTGTGAGCTTTCTTATCCCACGGTTTACAATATATACTTTGAGCGTCGAGAGCTTCCCGGTGGATCTGGAAAATATAACGCTCGCACGCTTTTTTAGTAAGTTTTTTTTTTGTTTTTATCCGCTTATTCGTCGAATTGTATCGAGTTTGACTTTTGAAGAAACAGCAACACCTGCAGGCTGGTTTTCGTTCTCTTTTTGTACGGAAGTTTGATATTCGCTTTATTCGCCCCGAAATTATTTAGGAATAATATTAGGGTGATAGTGTATTTGAACTTTTTCTTTTTACGGGTCATAAGGTTAGAATATTTTGATTTTGCTTTAATTAAATATGACAAATAATCGCTATTTTTAACTATATACAATATAGGTGTATGATAAAATAATTGACACTCTTCTTTTTTATAACATTTTTTACGGGCCTTTAATTTTTCTCGATGTGAGCAATAGAATAGGTTCTTCAATCATTTATTTTTATAGAGCACGTTCCTAACGAGCACCGAGCGGTTTGCGTTAACCTTATGAGAGTAGCGCGACTATGAGTGTTAGAGGAGCAAGTAGGGTTTTTGGATGGAACCTCAGGAAGACCGTTAAGAAAAAGAAATGTGGAAAAGTATTGAAATGCGTCACGTATACACACTACATCACGTACATACACCCACATACAAAAGGGCCTTGTCTCCTAGTTATCTACGTAAGGGTGACTTCTGACCTGGGGTTGCCCAACAAACACCGCGGGCCGACACGTCTTGGCCCACCGTGCTGGCACGGTGTGGCGTTATTTTACCATCATCGTGTTATTTCGTAAGATAACCTTTTACCACCGCTACACCGTGTCGCCACTATAACGGTAACGTGCTGCATTGTGCAGCACATCGTGGCGTCATTTTACTGTCACTGTGCTGTCATAAAATCAAAACCTTTACAGGGCATGCCGTGTCGTCATTGTAACGGTAACGTGATGCTATGAAAATTTAAGCAAAAAAAGATAATGATAATTTTTTTTTTATTTTCTTATGTAATTTAAAGAGGGGTTTATTACGAAAAAAAAGAGCCCACTACGACCTCTTGAAGCAGCGTGGTTAACATTGAAAATGCATAGCAAAAATCGCGCAATTTTGTCGGCACGCGCGGCGCTCGACGGCAACTTCAAAGTGCCGTATCTAAAAAACCCCTTTGTTACGAACAAAAAAAAAAATTATTTTTGCAAAGAGAAAGATTATATATTTAACGAAGGAATATTCATTTTCTATCAATGAAAAAATTATTTATTTGCTTAAAGTAAAGAAAATTTATTTGTTTTGTTGTGCATTCCAGAGCATGTTTCACGCTCGCGCCCGGATCAGCGCTTCAACATAAAATTTGCGACAAAGTTTGCCTATCTGAGGCGGACAAATATTTTTCAATAATTTTTTTTTCATATAATATTTCTCTTTTTCTTTAAATAAAATAAATTTTCTTTTTTATCTAAAAACAGTATGTTCATTACGAACAAAATGAGCCCACTACGACCTTTTGAAGCGGCGTGGTTAACATTAGTAATGTAATGCAAAAATCGCGCAATTTTGTCGGCACGAGGCGGCCGAGCTTGCTCGCTGCCTTGCTGTCGGAGCGGCGGCGACGGTCGAGCCCGATTGGCCCCTGTTGGTCACGTGGCCCGACCGATCCAAAAGAGTAGGCCCGCGCCCCGCGCGCGGGCAGTTCCGTTTAGACTTCTGAACAGATCGGTCGAGTTAGTGCTCACACCACCTACCAATCGCGGATCTAGCGAGAACGCGTGAGTGTGAGAACAGTTCTGTCTTGTCCCCCGCATCGTAAAGTCGTGTCGAAAAGCCGAGAGCGCGTAGTACGCATAGTGAGAAGTGCATAGTGAGAAGTATAAGAGCAGTGCATCCGGACTCCGAGAGAAGCGAGAGAGACTTCCGCCTACCTCCTCGTCGTGAGCCGCCAGAAGGATCTTCGAGCCATCGCCGCTATCCAGAGCACCGTACAAACGGTCTGCCGGACAGCAGCGAGCTTTGGAAGACTTCCGAAAAACCTCCACGGAGCGTGGAGAGAGATCCCGCCGAAGGAGAAACTAAGGTAGGTGGAATCCCGCTTAGAATATTTTCTATTTTTTTATTCTGTTTGAAAGAGGGGTTTATTACGAACAACATGAGCCCACTAGAACCTCTTGAAGCGGCGTATTAAATATTTTATCGAGTCAAAGAATTTTTTTTTTAATCTACCGAATTACCGTAGATACTAAAAACAGCCACGAGTCAAAGACAAAAGACTCAGAAGTCAAAATTTCCCATAATTTCGGTCCCCTTTACAAAATTTTACATTTCGAAGCCGCTGAGGAATTTTTGCCACTCTTGAAATGAGCCTTGTTTCGATTTGCGCATTCCAGAGCAAATTCCACGCTTGCGCCCGGCTCAGCGCTTCAACATAAAATTTGCGACAAAGTTTGCCTGTCTGAGGCGGACAAATATTTTTCAATAATTTTCTTTTATATAATATTTCTCTTTTTCCTTGAATAAAATAAATTTTCTTTTTCGTATTATACGTGAATAAATACTTTTCCTTCTCCAAACAAAACAAATAAAGTTTCTTTTAAATAAACAAATTTTTCTTTAAATGAATAAGTAAACATTCTCTTCTTAAATTTAAGTAAACAAATAAATATTTTTCCTTTTAATAAATAAATGAATAATTTTTCTTTGCAAAATAAAGTTTTCTTTTCTGTTTGCAACAATGTTCATGTTGTATTCCTTCTAGGATTTAAATAAACTAGGGGGTAGGTGGTATATTTCCTTTTGCCTAAAGCATTATCGTATACCTTGACAACTAAAAAAAAGGAAAAAAAAATTGGTCTTCGTCTTGGTCCTCGGCCATTGGTCATCGTCTGCGAGAGGCGGACAAGTTCTTCCCGCAATAAATTTAACTACCATGCAATCAGTTCAACCGCCAAGCCGTTGTTTTGACAAAATTGTCGTCATTTGAATGGTGACTTAGTCAATTCAACAATAACCTTTTACCACCGTTACACCGTGTCGCCACTGTACCGGTAAAGTGCTGCTTTGAAAATATAACCTACGTGCTGCATTGTGCAGCACATCGTGGCGTCATTTTGCTGCCACTGTCAAGTAAAAGAGTAGATTAATAGGGAAAAAAGTGAAAATTGAAAAATTACTCAAAAAGTAAACAGATTTAATTGTATCGCTAAAGCAAAGGATGTATAAACAAATTTCACCAGAAATTGCATATCATAATGTGCTCATTTTTTACAATATCGCGGTACATTTTAAGTATTTTTTTAAATTAATGAAGCAATTTAAATCTATTCTATATTTCTATTTAAATCATTATAAAATAACACAGCATTGTAAATGCATTTTGGTAATATTTCATTTAATAGTTTATACTTTTGTTATTATAAAAATCAATACACTTTAATTATTAAAATCACATTAGCTATCTGCTTTTCTAATTGATTTTCTTTTTATTTCTCGACGCTTTCCAGAGACTCGCCGTTGATTGTCATTGTAACCTTTCTATTATCCAAAATAGTGGTGTGATTTCCGTCCACGTAATAAACGTTTATCTTCCGTAACTACTAGTTACTGAAAAATGATTATTGACTGTATTAAACGTTTAAATTATATGACTTTAAATTTTTATGTTTCGAAAAACGAGAGAAATATAATAATTAATTATAATAATTATTATACTAAAACTCTAACATTTTTTGGCATCTGAGATCGTGGAAAATTGCAACCAGCTAATCCATTATACAATAGTAGTCGTTTAAATCAGATTGACGCATTATTGGGGACTGTACACTTAGGTACCTTATAAGGAATTTATTTTTTCCAAAAATTCAGATCAGGAAAAAAATAGAATGTAAAATGCACGCAGAAAAAGTAGATTTTTAAATGATTTTATTATTAAGACTTGGTAAAGATTTAATTATACAATCTCATTAATTATATAACGAACGTATGAAAATATATATTTGGAATAGTTGAAATGAAAGTAAAGCAGGATGAATAGATGGTTATTTTAAATTTATTTATAACAAAATTAAATTTCTAACCCGTTAAATTCACTTCTACACATCTTCTGCGGATTCGCCATTGATAAACGTTGCAACCTTATCATTATCTAAAATTGTTATGTGGTCTCCTTCCAAGTAATATACCTCAACTTTTCCATTTGTTAGCTAAAAATAAATAATACTTTTATTTAAAAACCAAATTTCCTTCAAATATAAATTAAATTGCAATTGTTTACGCGATATACCAAAATCGATTAGACAAATTGAAAGATGAAAAGAAAAAATAAAGAAGAATATCAGTATTGCGATAATAGAAATAAATTTAAAGTAGTTAGAATTATTAAAATATACAATTATTATATCCAAGACAAAAATATTTTTAAGGTGGCCCTTATATTTTTTAACCAACCATCGGAAATCTATTATCTATTCACTTTGTTAGATTGCTTATTTGCTTAATTAAGTAGAAAAAATTGCTGTAGAAAATACCGTCGATAAGCCATAGTCTTCAGATGTATCGCTGATCGTTGGAGTTTTAGGTTTGAGGAGAATGATTGGCGTCTCAATTGGTTTCAAATTAGTCGTCTCGTAATTCTTCAAGTAAACCAACCGATAAAAGATCGCTGTTGCTAAACTCCTTTGGGATTTGATAGACAGTGAATTTGAATCCACGGGGACATACTTTATACATAAATTAAGTTTTTCCTCCCAGGTTAACAATTTTTCCAATTCTCCAAGAAGCTAAAAGTAAAAGGTAAAATTATTATTCTTTGCTATTTTTTACATAAACAAAAGTTTATATTTATATTCATATTATATCTATATGTAATATTAATTAATAAATTATATTAGATTTGAGCAATACGAACTTCTACATGCAAAACTTGCGTCATACTGTACAACACATACAAGAGAAGATTGTTTTGAAGCTTAGATTCGCTAGAAGAACCGAGCATTTGAGCAAAGCGCTTCATAATTTCAGGCGCGCCATCGATGAGAATCAACCTTCCTTTTAGGTCAAGTGCTTCCAAAAGTCTGGTAAGTTCTATTGCGACCACAGAACCGAACGAATAAGCGACTAACTCAAAACTCCGTCGACCGTTGTTTAACTCCAAAAAGTACTAAACAAAAAGGTTAATTTACTATTTAGAAGCCTGCATTACTAGTACAGGCTTTTCGATTATTCAAATTAATTCTTTAGTAATTTCATTTACAACTCTACAAAAAAAATCCTCACCGGCAACAAATTGTCGGCCAAGGATGCGATACTGCCATTCGCATTATTCTCGATATTAAGTTGAAGACAGTATGCAGGTGGCTTAATTTTTGATGCAATTTCTTTGAAAACGGACGCGACACCTTCAATTCCAGGTAACAAAAAAATACAGTTTTGGTCATTTTCATTTTGTGTATTTAGCTTGACAATAGCCTCAGTCACGTTATCTTCTTTACCAACTAGCCGCAACAGCATTTCTGCAATATTACTAGCTTCTCCATCAGATAATTTGTTAATATCTTCGCTTCTTTTATTTTTTTCGCTGACAGCAGCCATAAATGCGTGAAGCTTTGCAAAATTTAGTGTACGAATATCCTGCGCCGTAAGAAATATCTCAAATTCTCTTTCTAGGGTATGTTTGATTTCTGCGCCTATCATAGAGTCCATACCAATTTCAGTCAATGGAGTTTGCAGACTCACGGACTTAAGATCCTTCAGGCCTACGAATAAATAAAAATAATAAAGAATATTCGTAATCCCAATAGAAAACATTGCGATTTAAATTTGGATAAACAGAAGTAAATTTGACATGTATTCAGCAAAGATATTTGAACTTTTAATATGTATTATTTATATTAAAAAGAAAAAGGAGAAAAAAACAAAACTCGGGATAAAATTTTACCTACCCATAATCTCAAGTACTGCAGTGACAATGTTTCTTGAAGCTGCGCCTCGCACTTGCTTTTTGGCAACTACCATACTCGAAACGATTGGCTGGTCTTGGCACAGAAAACTGTCAAGTTCTTGCAAGCAAGAAGATATTTTCTGCTGCAGAGTACCGCCGATAATCAGTTCTTTATTATCTTCTTGCATGTCAGCGACCAAACCAACGTCACCAATTGCACCCCATTGCACTGCCAATCCAGGCAGGCCTTCAGCCACTCGCTTCTCACATATTCTTTCCATCACCTGAAAGGGATAACCTTTTTGATCAGCAAGTATTTTTAATAGTGTTTATAAATGAAAAGTAGTATTGAAAAAATACCCACAGAATTAGACATTCCATAGATGGTCTGTCCAGCATTACCCCTACCACACGATACTAAAGATACCACAAATTTACGAAGTTTTGGACACAATTTTCTAGTAAGCTCGTCAAAATGCTTGGTTGACCAGGCCTTGGATTGAAAAGATTCCTCGAACGTCTCAGGAGTCTGATTACTCAATATATCGTCTTTATGTACTACTGCTAAATTGAAAATGGCATCAACTGGAGCTAAGCGAGCAGCAGTTTCAATGAGTGTTTGACAGTCTTCATAATTCGATGCATTTTTGCTCGATACAATGACTACCTGCGTGCCGTAACTCTCCCACAACTTAAGTCGCATCGCTTGGTATCCGTTGCGAATACCTGCCCGTGAGGTCATCACCAGATTTTTTGCCCCTCGCAATATCAACCAGTCAGCTGTAAAACAGATAGGCATATTTTATAAGTAGTGTATAAAATGGAACAAGCATACAAAAAAACATCACGTTTCCATACTTCTCTGTACCTTATATAAGTGCTGCATTTATTGTAAATTTACAATAAAATATAAGATTAATCAATTGATTAATCTTATATTTTGACCTCTTACCTAATTCGAGACCAAAGCCACCAAGGCCACCGAGAATAATGTAGCTACGATCTTCAAGGCAATAGAAACGAGGAAAGGCTATCATTAGCTCGTTGGGTGATTGCTTTTCGTCCTGAACTTGAATGATTACCTTGCCAATGTGTTTACCCGCAGCCATATAACGAAAAGCTTCTTCCAGTTGATTCTTGGCAAACACCGTCCTTTAAATAAAACATAATTATAAGTGCGGTTGATGATTCGGATTAATAAATACACTAAAAACATTAAAGAAACGTCAAAGCAACCTTGTAAGCGGCTTTATAATTCCATTCTTTAATTTGATATTCATATTTTTTTTTAAATATTCTTTCCTTTGTCCAGTCTCATTGATTATGTTGTTCAACATGACACAATGAAAGCTAATCTCACGCTGGAAACATTCTATGGCTAGACGATTATTGGCGGCTAAATCGAATTTACCAATTTCAAGGAAACGTCCACCTCTGCCCAGACATCTGACTGACGCAAAAAGCTTCTCCTCGGCCAAGCTGTTTAGGACGATGTCTAAACCCATGCCCTTAGTTTGTTGTATTATCATCTGTTCAAAGCTCGTATTTCGTGAATTTCCTATGTGATCATCATCAATCTGCGGAAAGTTCTTGCGTATAAATGCACGCTTTTCTGGAGTTCCAACAGTTGTGAAGACCTCGCAGCCCTCAGACAATGCTAGTGTTATTGCGGCTTGACCTATGCCACCCGAACCAGAGTGAATCAATACCTTCATGCCTTTCTTCATTTTCCCTGAATAAATACTTCATATTAAACAAAATATCCAAAAAACTGTTTTTTCTTAATTTTTGAGATTTTATTCTAATCATATTTTAATATATCTTACCATATACATATAAAGCATACCAACAAGTGCAGTATACGATAGGTACAGTAGCTGCATCTTCAAGAGACCATTCTGCAGGTACTTCCCAGCACATAAGTTCATCGTAGAAGATGAAATTAGTCATTGCCCGTCTATCTACTATGCCCATGACGCGTTTACCGTTATTAGTGACACCTGAGTACTCAACACCGAGTACAGACTCTTGAAAGAGCCTATTCTTGCAAACAACCTCAACCGCAAATCTACCGGTTGCTATCATAACATCCTTCAAATTAATTGACGAATAGAAAACATTGACTAAGTTTTTCCTGTTGCTGTCAGCTTGAATTGGACCTTCGATCCAGTTTAAAGATGAAAGGTCACCGGGAATGCATTCGTTTACCCAAGCGTGGTAGACGGGTCTTGGCACCAGCGCCGGTAAAGGTAAATGTCTATAATTACCCCATTGCCCGTTCGGGTCAAGGACTGATAACGCCATATCTTTTTGCAGTTCATGCATATAAAATGGATTTTCGAGCGAGAATTTAGGTGCCTTAGGATCTTGGATCAGGATCCCTCGTGCGATTTCACCACCAGGTTCTCGCCGAAGGCAGTTGATAAATCCGACCAAACCTGTAATTAAAATAGAACTATTAAAAAAGATTTTAAAAAATCACTTGATAATATAACAATTGAACTTGCCACTTTCAAAATTTCCTTCACTAACGCAAATAACTCTGCCGGTATTTTTGTTGCTCTTATCAAACTCCTGCGACATGACTTTCTTTATATCCTCCACCCATTCAAATTGATCGTTGCTTATTTTAAGTACAATAGTATTTTTTACTATTTTTTCTCGTTTTCTGATAAAAATAAGCCGCTCTTTTCTGGATTTCTTCTCCATGATTATTGAAAGGTTTTTTCCTTTAATGAGTTCGTTGACGTCTTTTAAATCATCCGTTGACTCTCGAGTAAGCATAAAACCACCATCAACAATGCAGCTTAAAAGCAAATCCAAATCCTGTTGTCGCGAAAGTAGTTTGTGACCAATCGCAATCAAGGCAGAGCAATCCTTGCCGACTAACTTCATGTCGTCGACAACGATAGGCGCTGGTAGTTCAGCTTCTTTCAGAGTAGTATTATTCTTTGATATTATTTTAATATCTGGTTGAACAAGGGGTATTGCAGCAAGGGCTCCGGCTATATGCGGAGAAAGAAGATTCTCGAAATCTATTTTATCATCATCCTTCAAATACTCTATTGTCTTTACTTTAATGCTACCTTGGTTTTCAAGTGCTGTGTGACTGATAAGAATAGCAAACTCTTGGAGAGTTACTTCGGCACAGTCTAGGTATGGTATAAATTGGTAAGACTCCAACACTGGCTGAACAGCCGGTTTTCTGCGTGCGATTGCATTTGCATTCAACCCACGAATCTCCACACCTCCGGAGACAATTAGATTCAGCATCTTGTTTACAAACACCGGAAGTACTACAAAAAGTTATAAATACTGAATATTGTATTTAATTATCTTCAAAGCAAACAACAAAATATATAATTTGTAATACGAAAAATATAAAATTCTTTGTTTTTTTTATAAAACTTAAAAATTTTTTTGTATGTATATATAAATATCTTATTATCTTAACTTAATTGAAGACCTTACATTTCTCTTGACCAGGTATACTTTTAATCTGATTCATATGTTTGCCGACGTTGACAACAAGCTTTGTAATTGCTGTAGGCATAAAAAGCCCGCGTGAGTCCAATCCAATTATCTGCATTTGCAGCATATTGTCCATAAAAACAACCCAGTTGTTCCTCCACTCGATATGTCCTCGGCTGCCATTTATCGTGGCGCTCTTTATACCTCGGAATAAGCCAGTATAATTGTAGCCTCTCAACCGAAGTTCCTTGTAAATGTCGCGGGACGTCATAAATTCTTCTTCGTCGGATACCGGAATAACTAATGAACTCGTCAGGTTTCCCGTGGAGGTGTCAATAGCGCGTATGTAACCAGTCACTATTGAGGTTCCACTTTCAATTACTTCAAATTTTCCAGATGCTAAAATGCAAATAATTCAAAGGTAAAAAATGAGCTGTCGTAGTCTTTAATTTAATAACAAGTAATTTTGCCAACATGGATGTGATACGTTATTTTATCTCTAAATTATGTTTACTGTATTTTTCATAAATAACAATAAAAATTGTTACATTTTGTGTCGATATCTTTTACAATAAAATATTTTTTTACCTCGCTGGATCATGAGGATGAATTCAATACTATTTTTAGCGGGTATATTGGTAGCCCTAAGAAATTTAATGTCTTCAAAAACGACGGAAAGATCTGACATAAGTAGGTCGCCTTGTCCCATCATCAAACTTAATGTTTCCCAAACAAAAGCAAGATAACCAGTGGCCGGAAAAAGATTCCTTCCATCAATCACGTGACCGGCGAAGTACTCAAATTCTTCATCGGTCAGGGTCACATTTACGGAACGTTCGCCATAGCAAGATGTTTGCTCCATTTTGAAGGAAGTAACGAACCATTCATCTTTGTGGTCCCATTTTATGAGCGGAGATATCATAGGAGTCGAGCGACTTACAGGCCATGCCACATGAGGATAAAGTTTATCTATTCCGTTAAAATAGATTGAGAGTAAAATTAAAATTAATAAATGTTATTTAAATTTTCTTTGCTAACTAGTAATAATGTATACAAGTAAGAAGTCACAAACTATGTTTTAAGTTATTCCTTACGCAATTGAGGCTGCAGCCCAGCATTGTACAATTTTCCAATTCCTTCCAGAAAAACTTCAAGATTACTGAAATTAGCGGAGCTGCATTGATTAAAAGAAATATTAGGGAACAGTGGCTGGTAAAGATTCAAACAATTTCTGGACCAGTCCATTAGGCAATATCTCAATGATCACGGTATTTTTTGGTGCAGAGGCTATAGTTTCCTGAAAGAGCACCTGACTGATCATGTTTTTGACAAAATACTGTGCAGAAGACTCGCAAGCTGCTGTCATCAGCCAGTTTTCCTTTGGTACTGAGCTGCTTAACCATTTCGTGCTACGCAGCTTTGGCGATGGAATCACTTTTTCTAGGTAGGCCAGCCATTTTGAAGCTATCGGTGCCATGTAACGGCTGTGATATGGAATGTTGTTGCATGGCAATTCCATTGCAAAAATATTATATACCTATTCAAAAATATTTTTTGTATCATATTTTCTTATTAAGGTTTAAAATAGAAATCGATATTATCTAATAAAGGTAAAGCTTTTTCAATACTAACTTTTAACTCATTAATAAAATTTTTAATGGATTCTGTAGGTCCACTGATAGTCGCACTATGGACTGAGTTGTGACTGCTGATGTCGATGTTTCGTGGGCATAATTTTTTGAGTTTCACATAATCAAGTTCAACTTCCGCCATCGAGCCAGATATAATTTCGGTTTCAGCGCAGGCCACACCACAATAATACGCTGCTAAAATCACTTGCTCGGAAGTCAAACAGCCATCTGCATAAGCACAGCCCAGTTCGCCCATTGAGTAGCCGACTATGCTATCCGCCACAATACCCACCTGGTGAAGTAAGTCTACTATACCTATCTGTCAAAATAATATTTATTAGTTATTAAATAAGAAAGTATCGTTATTTTTGTTCAAAGAATTTATTAATATAAATTTACGCGTATGCAAAGAAATATGCATTAAAAATGTATATCGTAAACAAGGCAAACAAAACAAATCTTACTATTTCAAAAATTTGTAATTGTCCTTGAAAACAAATATTTTTTTACTAAATAATTCAACTTTCATATGTTATTGTTTAAAAAGTTTAACATTATTTAACTCACCTGAACTGCAGCAGATACCACGTATGAATTTACAATATTATCAGAAATATTTTTGTCTTTGTTAGTAATTATATTCATGATGTCAATGTGGTACGGTTTTAGAATAGCGGCGCACCTATTTATTGCTTGACTAAATGCTGGTAAACGCAATAAAGCCTCACCTAAAATGAAATGTAATATATAGCAGAATGAGATACAGTATACGGGAGTATAACATTTTATTTTCGTAAGTATTGAATTCAAGAAACATCAAAATACATTTTAATGTACTATAAAAATTTTTGAGCAGACTCACCCATGCTCGTCCAATGTGATCCCAAGCCTGAAAAAACAAAGCATATAGGTCTTTTTTCTCCCGTATATTTGTTCACTTCTCTAATGCGATTTTTCACCAGGCCGCTCGAAGGAAGAAGAGTGTAACCTCTATAAAGATGATATTTAATATCCTCTGAATGTATGTCGTGTAATAGCCTTACATATTCGACGTCACATAGACGACTTTCAATCTAATAAATGGTAACATTTATATCTTATGTGCATACAAATATTATTTATTTAAAAAATATATATTTGCTAACATCATTTAAAAGTGTATCAACTGCTTCCTTTGTACGACCAGACACGGCAACAAGACGCGGTAAAGCATCAGTGGGTTGTCCACCATTAATTTTCTCCTTAGAATTCGACTTGAGGAGCATATGCCCATTGGCACCGCCAAAACCGAACGAGTTAATGCCCACATAGCCTCCTTTCCACGATGTCGGTTCCGTCACTACCTTTAAACGACCCTTCTCCAAGGCTTCCACGCCGTCGCGAATTTTTTTCAAATGAAGATTCGGTGGTATCAAGCCGCTCTCCATACCGATCACAACCTGTAAACAAATAGATTTAATTAACGTAAAATTTTAATTGGTCGTTCTACTGATTGTGAATAATTAAATAAGTAAATTACCTTAGCAACGGAACACATCGCAGAAGCTGGCTCAGAATGGCCAAGACTAGACCTGATCGAGCCCGTCAACAAAGGTTCTTTTCTGCCTGTGCAGAGTACCTTATCAAGTGCATTTATTTCCTCAGGATCACCAACTAGAGTGCCAGTTGCGTGAGCCTCTATATAGTCAAGAATCGTTGGTGGTAGACCGATTTCCTTATAAAACTCCTCGATCAAGTTGCTCTGCATGTTGCTTGAGGGGAATGTAATACCCTGCTCTTTGAATCCATCACTGTTTGTTTTTGCGTGAACAAATGTTGCATACACACGCTTTGCATCCTTTGCTTTCTGTAAGAAGACTAGCGAAATTGCTTCGCTGCGACCGTAACCGTCTGCAGCGTTGTCAAACGACTTACAACGACCATCCTGTGATAACACACCTTGAAAATAATATAAATATATTAAAAAAACAATTTTTTTATGTTCGGATTCTAGTTTTTATAATAATATCTATAATTTATGTTAATTAATCTTGAGTTTTTATTAAGCTGCTGACTTCTGCAAAATTTATAGAATAAGTATAAACACACCCAGTCGAAAAGATTGGAACGTAATATAAGGATGAAGACAGAGATTGGCGCCACCGACAAAGGCAGCATCACAGTGTCCCTCTCGTATCGCTTTGTAGGCAACCTCCATGGCGGTGAGGCTAGAGCTACAAGCCGTATCGACTTGGTAATTTGGACCAGTTAAGCCTAACCAGTGAGAAATACGACTTGTCAACATTGCTTGATTGCATCCAGTGACACCTTTTCCATTCGTCTACAATTAACCGTTAAAAACATTGTCAATATAAATAAACAAAAATTATTTTTGTATAATGAAGTAATCTAAGTTTTACTTCTTTGCGAAACTAATTGTCTTTGTCCTAAAATATTCCTCTTTTGATCAAAATTTCAAAATGTAAAATGAAGTAAAGAATTCCGGAAGAAGCATTTTTAACTTCACTTTTTGTATTAATTATCATTAACTTTGTATCATTAACTTCACTTCTCTGTATAAACAAGCTACTTTTAATTAGAAACTCTTTTATTTATTAATATGATAAAGACAACTGTTTTACAGTTAATTGATGACTTTATTACTGATAATTTTTCATAAAACCATGTCCTTCCACTTTCTGAGAAACAAGAACCGATAAAGACGCCAGTCTTGCTGCCGCGCAATTGCTGCGGATTCACGCCAGCATCAACAGCAGCCTCGTAAGCCTGCTCCAATAGTATGCGTATCATAGGATCCATGGTGTGGGCTAGTTTATAATTTATATTGAAAAACGCTGCATCGAACTTATCCAAGTTGTTGATTTTGCCTGAACTCTGTGGAATCTCCGGGTGAACTGAATTAAACAGATATCAAATGGTTAAAGTAATAATAGCATATAAATATTTTTTTTAATAATGACAGTGACAATATAATTATTGATTTAAGCTTATGAAACAACGTAATTATCAATTTAATCATTCATATAGTTTTGGAATGTAAATGTAACGCGTGCCATTTCTTCAATAATATATACCTTGGTACTTCAAATTGTCACCTTGTCATAATCTCCACTTTTTAAAGTTAGGTATTCAGCAATAAATAAATAGATAAAAAGAAGTCAAATGTAGTTTCAGTATCACTAGAAATAAGTTCTGCATGACTTGCAAACTATAAGGAATAACTCTTAACTACTTTAAGCTCAACTGAACATCAAAAGAATTACAAAAAATGTACATGTAATCTTACTTCAAATATTAGCGTAGGACAATCACTTATTTAATAAAATAATTTTAATTTCTAAAATTCTTCCGCACAATTGCCTAAAATGCTATTAACAATTGAAGAAAAAATGCATTAACTCCATTAAATTTCATCGTTCGTTCTCGGCAATACCGATATTTAGAAATTCACGTTTCTTGATTTAGAAGCTCTCTAATTTTATATCTTTATTTATAAACAATAACCATATACAATCTATTATTCGTGATTCAATAACCATTAGTATTCAATTCAACCTGCTTTACTCACTTGATTTCCATCGTCTATCGTCATCCGAAATAAGATCTACTTTATTCATCAGATTTTCTTGAAACTTCTTCAAATTATCCGACTCTGGAAATCTTCCAGCGATTCCGCTCAGAACAATTTCACCATCATAAGGAGTTTTTATCATTGATGGTATGGGTGGCACTTCTTTTTGCTCGTTGGCTAACATCCTACTGCTATATTTAATAAAATTAGTAGAATCAATTTAACAACTTACGGACTTTTTGATCTATATGTAATAATGCAACAATTCTTAAGTAACCCAGATGGATTTATCAGCTACTCAATTTAATTACGCTTTTTATGAGAACATATTTCAGATAAAAAAACCTCTCCTTGATCCAATATTGATAAACGACTGATCGTCACAAGCTTTCTTTCAGACCTTTTATACTATCCGTCAAACATTCATTTTCATATATATTCAAACCGAACAATGCCAATTTTGCAGCGAACCGGAAAGCCCTCCTTTCAGCTTGTTGACTGCCTCTTTCTTTTATGATAAACTTTACAGAATTGATCTAATTATTCCGAATCTTTCAATTTTTTCTCCATGATAAAATATTTCTATTTAAATAATTCAAATTAAAAAATTAAATAAGATGTTCAGTAAGCATTTTTATTCGCATAAAAAGAAGTATTGAGACCCTGCTATCGACAAATAATTTATACATTATAATTTTTCAAATTTAAAAATAGTTTGAAAAAAAGAGTAATAAAGAGTGAAGAAAAAGTGTTTTTCAAATCCATAAGTAATCGCATCTTCTGTAAAACATATATGAGAAGTGAAATACAATGAAAATGAATAAACAGGTTAATTTTAAATTCAAAAAATGTTTTACAATATTTTGCAAACAATGGAAAACGTTTATCCAGTGTAGACTACAAAATTTATATCTTTAAATTGTAAATGTCTTTAAATTATATTTCAAGTAAAGTAGAAGAAATTTGAACGAAATAAAGTATGTTTACTAAATAGAATTTGGAATATACCAGGTTTTCGTAACTATTATTTCATTTATAAAAATTCTATTTACATAAATATGTACTTAAGTATATATATCCTGAGTGAAATAAAGAGTTGATTGACGTTGTTAAATCAACAATGGATAGCATCACTTGTAAATTCGATCTACAATGTAATTAATTAGCGCTTATGCTTAAACTAATCCAACGTTCTTAAATTAGTTTGTACCTAGTTTACAAGAGGGTAGGTATAAATAAATTAATTACTATTTGTACGCCCTTTATTAATTTAAATTTATTTTTAAAATTATCTTTAAAACTTAAAGAGCGACCCAAAAAAAGCTTAAATTAAGACGTGTCGGTCTACGGTGTTTGTTGGGATTAATCCTTAAAAAGTACAGATCATTTATATATTTGTTAGTAAAAGTTTGAATGAAAAACGGAAAAATAGTTATCTATTATTTTTTATCATTCTATGTAATAAAATTATACTGTTGATTTTTTCGATGCCCGCTTCCCCCAACAAGCGGCACGAGCGCAGCGAGCAAGTAGAAAAATGTTTAATTGATTTATCTGATATAATGAATTATTTGGAGCAAAAGACGTTCTTGCATTAAGAGATTTTTAACATATGGGTTACATCTGGGAATCGAGTTATTGAGAGTTAATGGGAATTATTAAAATTATTTTCTGGAATTTGACAGAAAAAATAATATATTCAATTGTATAGCTAAAGTAATTGGGTAAATAAAGTTTTATATCGTATGCAGGTAAAAAAAAGGAGATAAATGGAACAATTATATACTTGAATTCGCTTGTATCGCAAAATGAGGAGTGGACGAGCGAAGCGAGTAGAGGGGTACCACCCTAGTTTATTTAAACATATTAAATTAACAAAAGCTCTGAAATCAATCAATAATAAAAGAATAAAGTCTTATCTTTTCCAAGTTATAAATTACCAAATTTGGTAGTTTATTTTTAATATAATGGGTATTATGGTTTGTACATGGATATTACTAAATTAGCCACAAACCCAAAATTTTACTATTGTTTGAATATAAATTTAAGTAGATTAAACTAATGAAAGAACTGAAATCAGGTAACAATAAAGAGAAAAGATGATTCTTTTTCTAGTAATTTTTAAAAGAAAATTTTCAAAACTGATATTAAAATTGAAGTATTTTTTTAATACTTTCTTAAGTAAGTTTAAGCAGTGTTCACCAAATATTTTGAAATATTCATTTAAATCCCAGAAACTTACAACGCAGGGATCTTAAATATAATGACTTTATTGAATAGTTACTTGTATAATTGCTCACACACAAAATGAATATTGTAATATTTATGACGTGGCCGTCATTGAGCCCGCGTGTGCGAGAGAGAAGGGAGCGGCATGTGCATTACGCGCGTAAACGCGACAGAGAAGGGGAATAGAGTGGAGCGAAGAGAGGGTGATGGCGGCCGCGGCGACCGAGTCGGCCGAGTTTGCTCGCCGATCTCGCTGCCGCTACGGCGGCAACGGCGGGCCGGATTGGTCCTTGCCGGTCACGCGCGGGCAGTTCTGTTTAGTAAGCTGAGCCGAAAGGACGTGCGCTGACGAGAGCAACTTAGTGTGAGGATAGTGTGTGATCTGTGCGTAAGTGTCGAGAAAGCGAGAGAGTCCTCCGCCACCTCTTAAGGGGAGGTCGTACCATCCTACATTACCGACCGCGATACGAATCGCTGTTTCCAACTTTTCTCTGTCATTTATTAGTGGAATAATGCACAAATTAAATTTCACTCAAAAAATTCATTGAAGAAGAGGGCTCAACTAAGATAATTGTAATACGGAGTCAACAATCGTCGCTACCTTACTAGCAAATAAGTAATGGCGCTGCGATCGTTCAACTCAACATCGTTTTATGCCAAATTAAAAAATTTATTAATTTTATAATTTTTGACACCATATTACAATTATCTTAGTTGAGCACTCTTCTTCAATGAATTTTTTGAGTAGAATTTAATTTGTGCATTATTTCACTACTAAATGACTGAGAAAAGTTGGAAACAGCGATTCGTATTGCGGTCGGTAATGTAGGATGGTACGACCTCCCCTTAATGCCGCATTGCAGCCGAAGAACCAGCCTCGATCTAGCACGGACACCAGGTCTAGCCACAGCGAGCCGAGAGCCCATTGGTCATCGTCTGCGGGAGGCGGAGAACGTCATAGCGACGAGGAGAAGAAGGTGGGTGAATACTCTAATTTGTCGTGGAGAATAGGAAGAGCGTATCGAAGGGAGAGAGAAAGAGGTCGGCTCGGGCGAGCTCGCCGACAGGTTAAGCGTGGGGAACTGCGTTGTCGCGCGAATACGCGCCCGCGCACTGAATAGAAATCGCGAGTCGAGATCGCGGCGTCGAGAGACATCTCCGCCGCGTTTCCTCTGTATGTGCATGCGTGTGAAAGAAGTGTGAACGAGAGTGAGAGTCTGGCAAGTGTGTGGTTAGTCGTGATCTAGACGCCGAAAGGGGCCACGTTTCCAATTAAGAGCAGCTTAGCAGGTCTCGCAAGATGTCCGGACTTCGGCCCCGGGGGCCCTCGACCCGAGAGCAGTGCCAACCGAGAATAATCGCGGATTGCGAACGCGGAATAAATATTTTTGTAGCGCGGCTAACCGCTTATTGCGCCCACGGGGTAACGCGAGGGGAGGCCGTGTCACATATTGTACACTAAAACGCTAAAAATTAACTTCTAATTGTCGTACACCAACCTGCAAGTGTCCTACACATTCACTAAATCCAATAATAGAAAAAAGTTTGATTTTATGTAACTCTAATATAAAGTACTTTCTTGTTTATAATTTTTGAAAATTTTTTAAATTTTTAAAAGAGGAGATAATTTTTAGCGTTAATTTTTAGCGTTTTAGCGTTTACAATATTACAATATTCATTTTATTGTGTCGGCAATTATACGTGTGCAATATTGTAACATATTAAACTAACGAAAACACAGAAATCAATTAATAATAAAAGAATTAAGTCTTATTTTTCATAAGTAGTTTTTTTTTTAGAATCTCGTACAGCCACCTGGGCTTAGTACTACCTGCCGACTCTTGTTGTTATTGCCTACTACCGAGCGGGGGAAGGACAATGCTCTGACCCCCCCCCCTCCTCCGCTTAGGTGTGATGGGAGGACACGGCTCTACCCCACCCACCCTGTAGCCCAACGTTTTTCCCTCGACCTTCTCTGCCGACAGATCTCTCCTTCCGCCCTACGTCCCTAAGTCCCACTCCGCATTCGCCCAGGGTTATGCCTGTGGAACGGGGAAAACCTGTGACCAAACCTATAACCAGGGTAAATGCCAATTAGGAAAACCCATTCCGGAGTGGGTCGGTATATTGAGAATGCTCAAATTAGACCGAATTTGTCATTCTCATACCTCCCGCTCACTTTGTTGAGTGTGGAGAAAAACACCTAAGAGATCGAGGAAGCATCGCAACTTTCAGCGCGATTACCCATCCAAGCAGTGTCCACGTCGAAAGTTGCTTAACTCTTCCGAACGCCCGAGGTGCATCTCCACCTCTTCGCCAAAGCGTCGGTTTTTTCATAAGTAGTTATTTTTACAAAATTTGGCAGTTTATTTTTAACGTTATTTGTGATACTAAGTTACCCACAAATCCCAAATTTTAATTTTCTATTATAAATTAATATTTATTAAACAAATGAAAGTACTGTAATTAATAAATAATACAGAATCAAGACTATACTCTTTTTATTGATGATAACTGAAATCACAAACCCTAAATTTGGCAAATTATTTTGAACGAGCACAGCGGGCCTACACGCAGGGCTGACGTTCTGCTGTCACGTAATTGCCTTTTATTTTAAGCAAATTTAAGCAAAATATCATGAACGTAATTTTTGTTTTGTTTCATCCATCAATCGTGTGGGTACTGTTCGATGTATACACTTTTATATGCATAATTTGACTATTTCTTTTTAAGAAGATTCTATACAAAAATTGACCCATTTTTTTTCATTTAAATGTTTGAAACTCCTGAATCAGAAACACGAGAATGAATTACAGGGCTCGAGGTGTACTTTTTTTTATAATTGCTTATACAATGATGTTTAAACTACATCTGTTTGTCTTAAGTCGACGGTACATTTTTTTGTTACTTGTGCAAAATCTAACATTTCTTGTCACTTTCGTTTTGCTGATTCTCGCGTAGCGACTATTCAATGAAGAGGGGATGTAAAATTGCATGAAGCAAAAAAGGGGCTTGAAACATTGAAAATAAACACTTAAAAAACTTACGTGTTTCAAACGTTTAAATATGTATATATATATATATATATATATATAGCGGTTCCGTTGACGACAAATTTATTACATTTCATCTTCTTGATTTTTTTTATTTATTTATTATAAAAATACATTCTTGTAATAAATATCACAAGAAAAATCTAACAATGAAAATAAACTAAGAGGAATTCTAGTTTATAATATTTATTTGCCTTTGATGTTGGCTTAAGTCTTACACATGCACTCTCATTTATATTACGTATGCTTGGGTGGTCCTTGCGGGAACGGTGGAGTGGATTCTCTGGATCACGTTGGGAACTTAAGCGCAAGCACTTCGGGGCTTATACATTGTACGCGGGGTCCTATGTGCTGCAAAGCGCTGGGTACTCTGATATTTATATAAATCTTCACCTAACACTATTTGAGTCGGGCAGTGAAAATCATAAATTAATTAATTTAGTGCGCGGTTTTCAAAATTTGGGCAAGTGTCGCGCTGTTTACATAGGGCGTGTGATTTTAATTACGTAAATTTACTGAGATTACACATGGAAGTGGTAAAGGTTCATCGGCGTTATAAAAGAATATTAATCTTAAATTCCAGAAAACGAAGATGAAGAAAAATTTTACGGGTGTTACCCTTTCCAACGCTGAACTTCATAATCACGAAAACTTTACGAGGTTGAAAAGATTGCCCGCTTCCTTTAAAGCTTTGTGAACATATACCTTATCAATTTAATAAGATCACGCACATGTATGCACTGAGAAAACAGACGTAGTAAAATTTAATACATAAGTAGGAAAAATTAATATATAAAATAGTAATGGCGAGACATGCTGGCCAGATATTAAAAATTACTATTTTAGATATTAAATTATATACCTTTAAAAAGTACTATTCAAATAGTAATTTTGAATATTTTTAAACAGTACACTTTTTAATTTTTTAAATCACAATTCATTCACTGTTTTTAATCAATAAATTTTGTTTATAAGGTTTTCTGTTATTTTTGTCAATTGTTTCAGCAGCTGTAGTCCTTGAATTTGTGCTGCAAACATCTAACATTTAATTATGAATTCATATTTGCAATGAAGACAGTCTAGTATTTGCGCCATTCGATAACTGAATTATACATGTACGCTAACCTAATCTATTGATATACGTTCGTTCGCCTGTTTCACTGCTGACGTATTATAAAATTCGTCCTTATACATCTATCTTCCATGATTCTGTCTACTTGCGGGCGTTAGCAAATCTGCTATGGAAATGTACTTAACTCATTAACACCGATCCACCACTTTGTCTAACTTTTCAAGGTGTTTATTTATTATGATATAAGACGAAAAAAGTAATGCAATACCTGTACTCTGACGCGAAATTTAACGCTCTTTCAGACACTAAGCTCAAAATTTTAATTAGACACAAACAAAAAAAAATATGGTCGATATACACGTAAAAAACGTACAAATTAAAAAAAATTTTTTTTGTATTTTTTTTACAATGATACCGCAAAGGTAGCAACTTTTTACTATGATCACAGATGTTCATGGCACTTGAAAATTAAGAGGAATTTTTTTCAGAAAAATTCATCTATGCGTTTTCTCGAAATGGCTTTGAGAATGAAAAAATTTCATAAAAATCTTAATCTATTGTTTTCCTAAAAACTATAAACTTTAGAAACAATTTTCTAAGAGCAAAAATGTCTTAAAATTGGTCAAAAAATACTCTAAAAATAATTTTTTAGAATTTTTAGAGACAATTTTTGGTATTCGAAATTTTTAAAAATTCCAATTTTTCAAAAATACCTAAAAAATTTTTGAAAATTTTTTTTAGAAGGTTCCTTCACTACTTCCTTGCTGATTTTGTAAATATACATTGTTTTTTTTTTCTTTTATTAGCGTCTGTTCAGAATTCAATATATTGAAAAGTATTTCCAAAAAATTTTTAGGTATTATTGAAAAATTGGATTTTTTGAAATTTTCACAATCAAAAATTTTCTCAAAAAATTCTAAAATCTTCTTTGACTAAATTTAAGACATTTTTTAAAGTTTATAGTTTTTAAGAAAACAATAGATTAAGACTTTTATAAATTTTTTCATTATCGCCGCAATTTTAAAAAAACACGTCATTGAATTTTCCTGAAAAAAAATACTCTCAATTTTAGCGTGCCATGATCACTTCTGATTACAGTAAAAAGTTGATATCTCTTCGGTATCATTGTAAAAAAAATGCAAAAATAATTTTTCATAAATTTTCAAGTTTTTCAGGTCATTGCCGAACCCGCCTGTAATTTTCTACCCAACATTCGATGCACAGTCTCCGGACTCTCCTTTAGTGAGGAGTGTTGTCGTCCGGGTTGAAGATGCAGTTTCGACGTTTTCTACTTCGGACACTCCGGTGCTGCATATACCCATATACACGAGAGAGAAATGGAACTCATGCACGGACGTTTCATTTCTCCCCCTTGTAAGAAAATCTACTAAAATTGTATTTATAAATAATATTAATTGCAGAGGTTTGCTATCATTTTTATTATTGCATTACATAAAACGGCAGCTCTTTATGACGCTGCATGGGGTAAAATTTTTGAAATTACTTCATCTTTAAAAAACAACATACAACTAATAACTTCAGATTTCTAGAAAGCTCAAATTAAATCAGCCAAAGTAAATTCCTGGATTCAAGGGTAGCAGGCTGCGTTTTCTATTTTAAGCAGGTAAGAAAAAATTCAATATATAAAATTTAATTAATATTTTAAGGAATTCTTTTTTCTTCAGGCTTTGGCGATGAGGTGGCAGCGAGAGCAAATTCCTATAGCCTAAATAAATCTTGGAAAAGGCCTATGGCCTACTTACCTGATCGGAAAATGCAAGAGGGTATTAATTATATAACGGCCACTGCAGACAATTTAGCAGAAAGGATCGACCAGCCATTGTTTGCAAAGTTGCAGAGATTTTCCACTTATATGCGAAGGTTTTGGCTTCCCCTTGCAGGCATTTTATCGGCATATCAGAGGCCAATTAAAACTAATAATGTCCGCAAAAATTTTCATCTGCATACAAGAAGGTACATTGGAAAACGAGAACCATTGTTTAAAATGTTAGGTAAGAATTGTATTTACGGAATTCTTATTGTTCTGTATATATTTTTTAAGTTACCTATAATAGTAATTAGTTTGTTTATCAGGAAAATTATTTATATTAATTTTGGTTTTTAGTCGAAAGGATAATCGCATAAATATTCCTTCAAGTTTACTATTGTATGATTTGAATTTGCTGACAAATAAGTACATTTTGCAGAAGAATGATAGAAAGCATATTATGGAGGATCCCCAGACTTAGTCATAATCGTGTTTCTCATTTCAAGGACATAAAAGTAAATAATGATGAAGATATGATTTACTTTCCAGAAATGCAAGAGTAAGTATAGCAAAAAAAAATTATTTATATTTAACTTCAGAATTCATAACTTATCTAACTTCTTATTTCCTTATTTTTTTAATCATAGAAATGACTTTTTTAAACCTTCTTTCGAAACCCAACCTAAGAGAAGGTTAATTATACCACCAAACCCGACACAGAGAGTTATTGTCGAAATGAATCGGTTTTGCCAGCTACTACCGATGTTGACGAAAAAATGAGACGATGGTCGACTAATAGAGGTCCAGTAATGAACAAAGTTTTGGAAAATATAAGTGCAAGAGATATTGAAAATGAAGGAAACTCAGAGAATAAGGATGAAATTGACGCTGATGTTGTACCAACTAAATCAACAATAGGGTTAGTAAATAAAGGCAAATTTTTAAAAAAATAATTACAGCTTTGCCTGAGACCTGAAATTGTTAGAAAATAAATGTAATTTTTTCTTTCAGAGAAATAGAAGCACATAAAAAGAGCAATTACGCATACACTTACGACGAGGGCGAGCAGATAGAACAAGAGCAATTTAGATCTGAAAGGGAAGAATTTGAGGAACAACATGTTGAAGAAGACGAGGAAGAAGAAGAGGGACAAGATAGTGACAATAAACAACAAGAATAAGAGCAAGAACGGAACGAAGAAGTTGGAGAACAAGAAGATGGACATGAAGAAGAAGAGGAAAGATCTGAAGGACAAAGTTCGGATGTAAAAGAAGTAAAGAAAAGGAAGAGAAAAAGGACAAAATTCACCCAAAGGAAACGTAATAAGATGTTAGAACTAGTTAAGAACAAAGAATATACAGTAAACGACAAAGTTTTAGTTAAACTTCATGGCTATTCTTATTGGCCAGCTCTGTATTTGGGTAGGGATTTAACATTGAACGCACCAGTGCACGAAAATATTGTTTTTAATTTGTGCACAATGCGTTAACGGTTTGTGTAAAATAAAATCGTGCAGTAAATTAAATGCCATATTTTAATAAAAAATGTGTACAATATTTATCTTTTCTTTTTTGTGTGTAATAAAGTATGTGTACAGTTCTCACGTGCATAAATACAAGGGGGCCTCGAGTAGTTGCAGATCGCTGCTTCCGTCGGCGAGGCCAAAGTACCGACGCTCGTCGTTTTTTTCAGCGTCCCGCCGTGCCTATTGGTTACCATTGATCAAGCTATTTCGGAGGGTCAGTGGAAAGGTCCGCCTAAAAATTAGGGGAGTTAAGCGCTGCGTTGTTTGCTTTAAAATTTTACTATTTTTTAACGGTTAGCAGTGCCTTGCGGCTATAATAATGCAGGCTGTATTGAGGAAAATAAAATGGGAGGCAATACTCATCTTTTGATAGATTGGACCCTCCGTTGCCTGCGGCTTTTATCCCAGCAACGGCGTGCTCCAGGCGACAACTGCGATCGGTACCTGGCTCGCTTTGTTGCAAATCGGGTGTCTTCAACTGAAAAATACAGGCACTTCCGTGAAAAAAAAAATCCATTTCACAAACACAACGGAAGTAGTAGGTTGAGAGGCTTCCCATCTGGCTGTTCTGTCAATGAAACTGTCACGTGAGTGCAACATATTTTAAAAAATTGAAGTTTTAAAGCGCAGCGGATAGTTTTAACCGGAACGAAAAAAGCCATAATCGGGGAGCATTTTTAAAAATATAGAAGAATTAATTGAACACTTAAAAAAAAATATATACACCAGCTAAAACTGCACATCATTTATTGGAAGAACTAGGCTGCCTCTATCAGAAAGAAACAGAAAGTGTGATGTCTTTGCCACCCACGTAAAGAAAATAAGACAGCAAATACTGGAATAAAAAAAATTTAAACAGATGAAATCAGCGATGAGTACAAATAATTCATTACGTCGAGAGGCGAATGATAAAGGCTGAAAATTATTTATTTTAGAAGGGAAAAAGCAAATAGAAACCTCAGGAAAAATTTATCAAAATACAGAAAAAAGTATCTGCTGTCAATTATGTAACAGGAAAGGTCACCTAGCACCAGCTTGCTTTAAAGAAGAGCAGAAGAGCACTGGTCAGAAAAACATAATCCAAGTGCGCTTGTCGCCGCATTACGCGCGGCAATCGCCTATCCACGCGTAAACCACCGCGCAGAACCCGCGTGCATCTGTCGCCGGCGCAAGCGCGACGGCGCTCCCCCCACCACGCGTCTCGCCCGCGAGATAGCGGCTAAAAAGCCGTTTCAAAATTATTTGAAAAATTAAATTTGCCTTAGAGGCTAGCAAAGAATATAGACAATTTTCGGTATAGTAGAGCGCAGAAATTAAGTTAGGCATCCCCTTAAGGGTTAAGAAAAAATTAAATTATATAGGTTATAATGAATGTAGGTTATATAATTTAAATAATTTATAATTATAAATACTTTATATGTCATAGTGTTGGATATAACTAAGATATATGTATAAAAATCTATAAACGAAACGATCAATATTCACGACCCGGTCAAGTTCATGAAGACGATGGGAGAAGAGTTGCTACAGTTTTTCTAAAACAACGTTAGCATCTGCACCTCTGGCATTCCGCACCATCGTTCTGAATGTGGGCCACGAAGTAAGCAGCCAAGCAAACTACATCATCTGCGAATATAGGATAGTCGCAAGTGTGTGTGCGTTTGTAAAAATCTGAAACATCAGAAAGGTAAATAAAAATAATATTACTCGGTATTGCTTTTTGGAAGGAGCTATTAGAAAATAAGATAAAGAAAATAGATAATAAAAAAGTTAGCTCGAGAGTGAGCTTATAGGCCAAACCCCTCCAAAAATCGAGAAGCCTTTAGGCTGCTACTTCTGAGAAAAGGAAGGAAGGAAACAACAATATTAAGAAGTTTGAACATAAGGAGCCGTGAAGCTGCTATTTAAATTATAAAGAAAGCTGTTAGACTGCTACTCTTAAAGCAAAGAAGGAGCCGTAATGCTGCAATTTCTTATAAAAACGTGATATTTTTATGAGTGTAGAAAAGCGAGAAAGTAAAAAAAAAACATTGAGTAGTTTAATTAGTTATATTGACTTAAAGTGAAGGGCGGGGGCTCGTTGTGTAAACTTGCGCGTCGACAAGGACTGTTGTACCGAATCGGGGAGACGAATGTAATTGGAAGTATACATGTTACAGTAGATAATTTCTGTTAAATATAATGATTATATTAGTATATTAGATATTTATTAAATTATAGACATAAATGTAGGTATTATAACCCAGACTTTTAGAATAAGGTAAGGTAAGGAGATAAGGATCAAGAAACCAGATAACTAAGATAACTACTAACAATTACACGCAGTACAAAAGATGAGCATTTAATCATACGGAGATTATATTTATAATTTGGTTCTTGGTGGGTATAACACTTTTTTATTAAGATATTGCATTAGAAGTATTAGTGTTGCGATAATTTTAAAATTTTGATATTTCTTTTTTCTCGAGTTGTAAAAGAAATTATCGGTGCCTTTATTCTTCAATTTAATTCATATTCAATGCAAAACTTTTTAACAGTTTTTCCTCCGTGCTTAAAAATTTCTTGATCGTATTATAGATTTATTCATACTATCCAAACATATTCAAATAAAAAATTATTATATCGACAGAAGAAAAGAAAAGAAAAAAAGAGAAAAAAGGAATTTTACTAAACGTAAGCGTCCCGAAAAAAAAAAGAAAAAGTAAGTACTTGTTTATTACTAACATGCAAGCGGGTAAAGGTAGGAAGAGGGAATAAAAATACCACTGATCATATAAGTTACTATTGGCTTGGGAATAAATGAGAAAACAGAATATATCCTTCGATCGTTTATTTCGATGTGCTCGTTTCCGGCGAACGACGAGCGGCTTGCACTTACCTGGCGAGAGGAGCATGGTAATGGGTGCTAGAGAAGCAAGTAGGGTTTCTGGATCGAACCTCGGGAGGTCCGTTAGGAAATGGAAATATGAAAAAGAACAAACTAAAATAATTGTAATTTATTGAATTTATATACCTTGTTGCTGGTATACACACAACTGCTAATTATACGAATTCGCGGATGCGAAGCGAAAAATACATGAAGAATTCGTGGATACTGCAGGCTGTTTGGCTGGTCGTTGTGTGGCCAGGGGCGCGGACTCTCTGCCTCACGTCGGAAACTTAAGCGCAAGCACTTCGGGGCGTACACTTGGCACGCTGGATTGTCGGTGCGGTGCGGTAGAGATGCTGATGTTAACGCAGTTTTCGTAAAACTGTTGCAGCTCGTTCATGGAGAAGAGCTCGTCAGATAAATTCCCCCTTTCGTAAAAGCAGTGGTGGGTTGTATCGCTACCGAGGTCCATACAATTCGGCGTTTTTTTACGGGTAGATTATATTGCACCAGCGCGTTACCTCTGCTGTCAGTCGCGAAGTGTATGCAATTCATAAACTTATTAGTCAGTGCTCGGTTTTCAAAATTTTGCCAAGCGACGCGATGTTTAAAGAATGCACTTAATTTTAATTACGTAAATTTACTGAGAATACGCGTGGAAATGGTGGTCACGGTTCATCGGCCTGGTAAAAAAATATGAATCTTAAATTCCAAAAAATGAATTGAAGGAAAATTTTATAGGACGTTACACTTGTTTACTACTCGATTCAGAAAATTTCATTAAGTATTATTCATTAAATTTATTTACAATATAAATTTATCGCTTTAATATAGGTATATAAATTTCGGTTATATAGAATAATAAACAATTTATTGCGTTATTGTGATCTAATAAAATTGCTTTTTTTTAACAATTAAGTCACGGTCATAAAACTCAATATCTTGTAAATTTTTATAATATCAATAATATTACTACTCTCTAAATATGAAAATGTGAAATTTCACATATTAAATGTGAATAGTGACATTTGAAAGAGTGAAATCACGTCCATTAATTAAATGTGAATATTCACATATGTAATATGTGAAATCAAATTTCACTAATTCAATATGTTCATATTCATATATTAAAAATAGTACAGTGAATTTTCAGACTTAGAGAGTACTCTGAGAAACCAATTTGGTAATTTTCAGAAAATATTTACTTCAGTAGTACTTGCTAAATAAGTCTTTGTATCATCTAATTATTTTGTTGAAACTGCTAAATTTATTTTCAAAGAAATATTTAACAAGTACTAATGCAGTAAATATTAACTCATTATTATCAAATTAGTCTCTCATTGTAAATTTTTATATAAATTTGACTTGATACGTAGAATACGCACTTACTATTGATCGATCGATTTTTGATATTTTTAAACTGTTCATTTCTTTTTACACTGGAAAGAATATACAACGAGATACATTAATTAATTTTGTACGTTAATGAAAATGTAAAGTAAAATAAACAAAGCAAGGAAAACAGAACGAGAATAAAAGGGAACGACACTCCGTAATCCTCGTGCGAATTAGTCGAAAGAGGGACCGTCAAGTATTTTTCCAAAGCATCAGAGCTGCAATAATGTGATGCATGCAGTCACATACGAACGATGTCTATATTTTTTGCCGTCGCAGAGCGGGAAATGCCGTCGAAACGTAAACTGCGACGAGCTGAGGGTGAGTGTAAGTACAACATTCGGTGTCATATACACACACACACACACACACACATACTAGGGGGGTACCTCCCTACTCGCTCCGCTCGTCCACCCCATTTTTTATTTTGCCATACAGTTAAATCTGTTTACTTTTTGAACTGATGATTAGAAACTCATTTTTAAATTTTCATTTTTTTCTCATAGACGATGCTTAAATTAGTCTATACATTTTTGCTTTACCGATATCTTTGAATCTATTTATTTTTCAGACGAATTCTAGAATAGTATATTACGTACCTAGCCCTGTATAATAAGAAATTAACTCAGATCACATGTAATTGTCGATCAAGACGAAGCCGAGGTAGACAATATATATGTATATAGACATCGTTCGTATGTGACTGCATGTATCACATTATTGCCGCTCTGATGCTTTGGAAAAATACTTGACGGTCCCTTTTTCGACTAATTCGCACGAGGATTACGGAGTGTCGTTCCCTTTTATTCTCGTTCTGTTTTCCTCGCTTTCTTTATTTTAATTTACATTTTCATTAGCGTAAAAAATTAATTAATGTATCTCGTTGTATATTCTTTCCAGTGTAATAAGAAATGAATAGTTTAAAAATCTGCAAAACCGATCAATAGTAAGTGCCTATTCTACGTATCAAGTCAAATTTATATAAAAATTTTCGCTGAGAGACCAATTTGATAATTATGAGTTAATATTTTCTCGCTACGTCTACCATGTATATATATATAGAATTTTGACGAATCTATAGAAATCGTCAAATGGCCGTATAGACGTGTGTGTATATATATATATATACTAGGGAGTAGGGAGTACCCCCCTACTCGGTCCGCTCGTCCACTCCCCATTTTGCGATACAGACGAAATCTAGAAAATAATTGTTGCATTTTTCTCATTTTTTTGTACCTGTATACGATATGAAACTTTATTTACCCAATTGCTTTAGCGATATAATTGAATATATTTATTTTTACAGTCAAATTCCAGAAAATAATTTTTTATAACCATTATTTTATTTTAAAACTATTATTTCAATTTAAAATTTTCATGATTAAATTAAGCACTAAATGCTCATTATTATCGTTTTCTGCTATATGTCAATGATTAAATATTTCATACCCTGTATCGGTATACGATTGTATCGTTATACGATTTTGAATTTAAAATTACACTTTCATAAAAATGTCGATTTTTCATATTTTTAAGTATCCAAAAATTTCATCTATAATATTTTCGTTTGTATAATTGTTTTTGGGATTTTTGTTACTTTACTTTCTCGATCATATTTTGGTAAAAAAAACTTCCATTGCCTACATTTAAAAGCCAAAATTTAAATTCGATAAAATTTTCCGAAATTTTATTTTTCTTTAATGTAATACATTTAAAATTTTATCACAGTATACCTATTTTTTATAATTTCCATTAACTCTTAGTAACTCGATTCCCAGATGGAACAATTAGTAACATATGTCGAAAATCTCTTGATGCAAGAACTTTCTTTTGCTCCAAATATTTCATTATAATCAGATAAATTAATTATACATTTTTCTACAGCATTTTAAATTTCTTTATAATTTTTATTATTATGTTATTCAAACCTCCTATTTTTTATTTTTCCCCTCTTTGATTATACACCTTTGCTTTAGCGATACAATTAAATCTTTTTAAATTTGAGTCATTTTTCAATTTTCACTTTTCCCCATTAAATTACTCTTTTAGTTTACCAATATCATTGAATTTATTTATTTTTGAGTCGATTTCTAGAAAATAATTTTTTATCTTTTCTTTACCTGTATATACGATACAAAACTTCATTTAGCCATTTGCTTTAGCGATATAATTGATTTTATTTTCATTATTCTTTTTTTGCTATATCAATGATTCAATATACCGTAGACTGTATCGCTATACGATTAAGAAATTTATTGTAATTTTTTATCCACATTTTTTGGAGCTAAAATTATAATTTCATACAAATTGAGGAGGGGCTGAGGAGGGGTTCAATAATCAGGATGTTACTGAGGATGGGTTGAGGAATATCACTGAGGAGGGGGGAAGGAGGGGGGAGGAGGGGGTAGGAGGGGGGAGGAGAGGGGAGGATAGTTGAAGAGGAGCTAGAATATTTTTTAAATATATGAGAAGACATCATTAAAATGATAAATATAACATAAATTAATGAAAAAATGAGGAGAGGAAAAGAAGAATGAGGAGGGGTAGAGGAGAGGGGAGGGAGGGGAGAGGATGGAGATAATCTTAGGTTTTGACCTTATAACTATATAATATAGGGAAATAATATAGGGAGAGATATCTCCCTATAGAGAGAAAAATGTATAATTAATTTATCTGATTATAATGAAATATTTGGAGCAAAAGAAAAGTTCATTGCATCAAGAGATTTTCGACATATGTTACTAATTGTTCCATCTGGGAATCGAGTTACTAAGAGTTAATGGAAATTATAAAAAATAGGTATACTGTGATAAAATTTTAAATGTATGACATTAAAGAAAAATAAAATTTCGGAAAATTTTATCGAATTTAAATTTTGGCTTTTAAATGTAGGCAATGGAAGTTTTTTTTTACCAAAATATGATCGAGAAAGTAAAGTAACAAAAATCCCAAAAACAATTATACAAACGAAAATATTATAGATGAAATTTTTGGATACTTAAAAATATGAAAAATCGACATTTTTCTGAAAGTGTAATTTTAAATTCAAAATCGTATAACGATACAATCGTATACCGATACAGTGTATGAAATATTTAATCATTGACATAGCAGAAAACGATAATAATGAGCATTTAGTGCTTAATTTAATAATGAAAATTTTAAATTGAAATAATAGTTTTAAAATAAAATAATGGTTATAAAAAATTATTTTCTGGAATTTGACTGTAAAAATAAATATATTCAATTATATCGCTAAAGCAATTGGGTCAATAAAGTTTTATATCGTATACAGGTACAAAAAAATGAGAAAAATGCAATAATTATTTTCTAGATTTCGTCTGTATCGCAAAATGGGTGGTGGACGAGCGGAGCGAGTAGGGGGGTACCCCCTAGTATATATATCTATATATATATATATATATATATATATATATATATTCATGCGCAGATACACATAGATATAGACATACTTGTACACATCATCCTGGATGATTTATCACTTACTCTTACGGGAGTAACGTACCTACGATGAGCGATAGTAGTTTAAGTAGATTGTGATATCTGCATGCGCAAGGACTGATGTACGTACCTCGGAGTCTTCATGTTTCAATTAAATTTTGCGCGTTTCTCGCTTCATGGGGTCTTCGAGAATATTAAAATTCGAAACAAGGAAGCTATGAAAGTTCCGGCAGTAGACGCGAGGAGACGTCGAGCTTTTTTCATTCGGGTAGATTTATGAGTTGTTTGGGACGACACTTTCTTTTTTTTGGTACGGTGAAAATTGCTTGGGGAGAGAAACGACGTGTTCTCTCTTTACAATAGACGGGATTGAAGGCAAGGTTAATTTTTGTCGTTAGTCATTTTCTCGGGGATAGAGTTATAATTCTCGATTCACGATGACAGACTTATTGAACTTTTTTTTCTACGACAATGCATCAGAAGGTAATGACGATGGATCGTTAAAAATTATAGCTACCTTCATCGTTAGAGATATCAATTTTTTCGAATCTACGCGTCATAATTCCTGACATAAGCATCGTATTTTCGTAGCCGAAAATTTCGCCGATGATTGCATAATTTTGGTTTGGAACGATATGTTTATGACCGAGTGAGAAGATACGCACTCGACATGGTGCTATAAATCCATTCAAACCGAACAATGCCGAGTTTAATATTTTATTTGCAGGAAAAATAATTTTCACCTCAACCAATTACAAGTAAAGTTCTTCCTGTAGTTTCCCGTTAGTCGCCAAAATTTATGAGCTTGGCGATTGGGAGTGTTTTAACAGCTTTTGTTAATGATTTATGTGACTTCTATTTTAATTATGACTAAAAAAGGTTTACTCTAAAAGTCATAAAGTACATTTACTATAAGTATTTAAATTTATGCAGATCAGTATAAAATTTCTTATAAGTTAAGATTATACTTTACTTATACATTTATTTGTGCAAGGCAACTTTGTGCAGCCGACTTGGCATCCCAGATATTTTATTTCTAATTAGTTGTCACACTGATCGCAATCATTTTGCAACTTCGTAATTAAAATAGTTTAAAATTAATATTGCAAGAACTTTATAATTACAAACTTCAAGAAGCCACAATTTCATCAATTTACGATTTCTTCCTCTCATAAATTTCCACATTAAAGTGGTTACTTTGACGGTCCCGGTAAGCAAACTCCCTGTCGAACTGTTTATACACGCCAAATTTTTTTCCTATTGAAGAATCAATTAATTTAAACACTCCCCTTCACATGTTTTTGCCACCATTCTTTTCTGTGAAGCAAAAGCTTTAGAAAAGTATATTTACGTTTGAAAAAAAATTAAATTTCTTCTTTTTATTAACATTTAAAAACTAATAAAAAAATAAAAAATTTTAACCCTCATAAAACTCCGTATAGTTTTTGAAACGATTATCGCATCTCAAAAATCTCAATGGTATTTGAAAATTTATGCATTCAGCTTGAAAATGCGGTGATGTGCAAATTTATACAATCATTTTTAACGGAGTTATCATCATACTACTAAAAAATTGATTGTTTTCTTTATTTCCAATTATTCCACAAAATAGTAAAAATAGAAAAAAATTCTAAAGAAGAAAAAGATGTCTTTTGAAGTGAAAAACATAAATTTGAAGTAAAATAAGGTTTCTGAAAAAAAAATTCAGAAACCTTATTTTTCTCGGAGAGAAATGTCTAATAAAAATTACACTAATATAAAATACACCGTAGCTTGTTAATAATTTTTTACCTTAAACGTTAGTTCCAGTAAGGGCAGCCGTCGTTTGGGTCTCAAGCAAAAATGACTGAGAGTTCCCAAAAGTGGCGCAAATGGCTAATATAATTATTTTTTCATTGTAGACAGTTCTAAATGGCGGTTTTATTTTAAACAAAAGTATCTATGAAAATTTCGAAGTTAGAACGGCACCTACGTTTTTGTAGAAGTCAAAACAAATTTTACTTCCGTAATACTTAAACTGCCGCGTCAAAGAGGTCTGTGTTCACTTTATGTTACGGTAATTTTTATAAGATTTTTAACGTTAATTTTTATTTTTAAAGTTTTCTCCGTGAATTATATGTCCTCCATAGCAAAAAATTCTTAATTGCCATCTTTTAAAGATGCCCTATAAAGTTGACGAGGGCACTGCACGGGTGATAAGAGTCATCATTCTTAACAGCAATAGGAATGCAATTTCATCCCTACCATCGGAATTGCTAATGGCGCTTAAGGGTTTTATCCTCTTCTTTCATCTCGCATGAGAAAGTAGACGGGCGCGAAAAATGGTAGAAAAAGCGTCAGTGTAAGAGGCACAGGAAAGAGCCAAATGTTCCAACGGTTGGGCTGGCAAACTAGGAAATGATAACGATCGGGAGAAAACGCTTCGTTTAGCAGGCGAGCAAGTGGCCGCAGGCGGAAAAAGTGCCGGAGCTTTCGCGTCTCTCGTGCGAACGTCTGCTCGGAGTACGGGTTGCAAGGGGGCTTTTCTTTTTCTTCGACAGAGATGCAACTTAGGGCGCGATTTTTCTTGGCGCTCAGCTTTTAAAGGTGTACTTAACCGTGTTACATTTAGAAAAAGGCTGACGTTAGCACGACAGATTTTTCAAAGAGTCAGAGCTTCAAAAAGCTTTTCGAGTTGTAATTAAATTAGTAAAAAATCCGAAAAATTTGGCTTTGGTATTTTTCTCTGTAATGTGTATTTTTTAAATTATCCAGTCTTCCCGGGACTTTTGAGACTGTATATTAGATTTGTATATTAGATTGGCCTGTTTTGGATAATTTTAGGGTCATTAAATATTATAACAAATTTTTATTTCAGAAGGAGGAAATTAAATTAATAATGACCTTTTTCATTTTCACGATAAGAAATTCACGTGAATGAACCTACATTTCTATCCAATAACTTTCATAGCTCATAGAAAAGCTTCTATTCACGCGTTAAATCGTTCGAAATTAAAGTTTGCAAACGGTCCTCTGCATACCAGCCGTCACCTATTCATCAAGCCTAATCAGAATTACATCAGTGACTAATATCTATTAGTTCTCGAAACTCGATGTCGTTAGTTAATTTGCGCAGAAACTTTTAATGGAGTAACGTTAAATTCATGAACTGCAGTGTCACTGCATCCCAAGTACTGAAGATTCAATATTTCGTAAAAACTTTACAAGGAGTCTGATAGTGAAAGTTTTCAAGCGCGCAGTATCCCAACTTGCGAGCGCGTGGGTCGAGAGTTCGAAAAAAAGGAACGTGAAGAAAAAACAAGGAAAGAAAGATGACAATCTTTTAACGAAACTCGGCTCTACTTTGCAGGAACGAAGGGAAAATCTCGCAGACAGCTTATGAATACAATCGTGTCTTTTGTCGCATCTGGAAGAAGTTATAAATGACGAAGAAATAAACTGGCGTACACGACGCAACTTTGACCGCAAAACTTTAGGTTTAGTAAATTAAACCAGGCAACGAGCTATATTCAAAGAGTTAAAACTAATTTTAAGCGAATTGCTACGAGTATACTATATGTATGTGTTTAATGCGATAACGGCGCTGATACATTTTGACACTTAAGCATGACATTAACGATAATCCAGTAATTGCATATGTAATCTATAGGCATTACATATACCATGCATATTCCCTAGAAAGTATGAATAATATATTAGTTACTTAAAAATAGACTCACGCTACAATGTTACTGATCAATTACGAAGGAACGAATTAAGATTTTTCGTTGTATACAATTAGTAGATTTTAGATTGAATTAAAGAGAAAGTATATTGTAATGCAAAACAAAAAAAAAGACCTTGAAGACTATTCTCCAACAAATTCTAACGTGCATGCAAAATAATTAAACTTGATAAATGTAAAATTATTTAATAATAATATTTACACCTGAGAAAGTTCATGCATTCTATACAGTCGCTGTAAATTGCTTAGGTAAATCTTGCACTTTATGTGATCCGATACTCAGTGTTATCGAATTCCTAAACCACGTGCAATGTACTATCATATAAGCAGAGTCTCGCACGTGCGTACGCTGGCTAAAATTCTCATTACAAGATCAAATTGCGATAACACTCACCAGTTTCTAGTACATTCAAAGGACCTAAACGAACAACTTGCTAAACATCTTCTACATTTTATAATTTATTTTTTATCTTTTTATATTTGAAAATTTTAACAATGTTTAAACAATACAACGCAAAATCTTAATTATAACTCACTGCTTGATAACAAATATTTTATTCCTACAATAACAAAGCACTGTACTCTCCTTAATTAATTGATTAATGCCCCATCTAAAAAAAAAAGTAGATTCTTCTTTTTACACAATAGATTTAAAAGTAAAATGACAAGTTAATTTAACTTTGCGAATTTTTAGTAGAATTTGCTTTACAAAAGTGCTACATTCACTTTTCTGTACAGTAAGCTCTACTTTAACCTGTTTTACAAAACTGCAAAATCCACTTTTTTATAAAGTAATTTGTATTTTAATCTACTTTACAGAACGGTCAAATCAACTTTTCTGTAAAGTAAAATCTACCTTATTCTATTTTACAGAACTGCCAAATCCACTTTTCTATGCCAATTTTATTTATTTTGCAAAGTATTTTTACTTTTTCATAGTCTAGCAGATATTATGTTGCTAAACAGTAAGAACTACTTTTTTAGGTGCCATAGATAATTTAAAGTTGATAGTAAGTTATTTACTGTTAATATTAAATTGAACAAGGATGAGTTGGGAGTCGCCCTACGCACAGGCCGCAATTACTCCTTCAGTTCTGGGTATCTTCGATTCCGCCAAGCTCAAGTGCAGGCCTGTAATAAATCGTTTTTGGAGATCAATTAGATCCAGGAGGTTGCTAATTACGATCTGCAGTTTCCAAGAGCAGTGTTTCGCATGACGTGTAGATCAAAATTTAAGAATTTTGTAAACGTAAAAATTACTATATTCCGTAGGAACAATGAGACATACTCGACCTATAACGATTTTTACTACACAACATACTAAAAATTCCTATGTACATGGCAAAAGTTGCTATTTATAAAGTAGAAATTGCTATGTACATAGGAATTTTTAGTATTTTTTATAGTGAAAATTTTTTATAAGTTGAGTATATCCCACTGTTTCTACGGAACATAGTAATTTTTACTATAACATTTCTCTCCGAGTATGACATCTGCCGTAATTTATAAATCTTGACACTGGCACCCCCTTAGATGGACATCCAAATATATCTAATAATCGTTGGGTCATTTACTACGTTAGTTTCATATCGCTTTGATATATGAATTTTAGGGAGCCCGAAACTTTTTATATGCAGTTTCATCAATATTTATGATACTAGGTCAATCTTATAATCGACTTGCAGCAAGTAAATTTGTCATGACGGAGAATGTTACGATAAGTTTAATTAATGAAAAGGCACAAAATATTCAAAAATTTTTTTTTAATTTCTTCGAATGAATAACAAATATAAGATTTATTGATCATACTCATTATTGTCTACATTGTTTTTATCTAACGGAGAAATTTATTTCTATTCGATTTATGATCTACATGATTATTACAGTTCGAGCTTGCGGGGATAGCAAATGTTTTAACTTTATTTTATACATTGACAACAGTTTTTGACTATCTTTATCTAATATTTAAATTGAATTAAATGTCCACTGTATACTATATAAGTTCGTTTATTTACTGTCAACTAAAAAAAAAACAGAAACATATCATTTCTACAGAATATCTTATCTTTAAAAATAAGGTTCTCAATAATGCACCGAATCTGTTCGTTCTATTTTTATACAGGCCCCTAAATTGCAAAAGAGTAGCCCGAAGCAGTACAAAAAAATCCGCTATTTTTGTTTAACGGATAATAAAAAATTAATTCCTCGGAATTTACGAGGGGAGAAACGTTGACGGGCCGAGGTATGGCGTGCGTGCGTAGGAGGGTCAGATTGCGTGGACCCACGTCTAAATGGAGCATTTATTCAATCCGAAAGTCATATTTTATGTACAATCCGCAGCGCAGTGTTTATGGGAATATCGACAGGCAAAGTATTTCCTTGTTTATTACGCGTAAAAAATTTCTTGACTATTCCTCCAGCTGAGGCACGCCGTCCTCCAAAAGCTCTAATTGCTAGTCTTTTAAAGACCATTTTCCAGCAACACTTCGTGCCACTTGAAGTTTCAATGGTCGTGTGCTAATAGAGCGGCGAGCTTTTTTCCTTTTAAGGTTTGACAAGATTAAGTTTCTGAAGAAGCGTTTAAAATGCGAAAAAGAATTGAAAAGGTGAACGCGAAAGACCGCATAATTCGATTAATGCTTGTTTGCTTTTTTAAAAAGAATGAATAAAACTTTTTTCATGTTGCTTGTAAAGGATGAATTTCTATAGGTTTTTTGTGATTTATCAGCTTGATTTTTTTTTTAAAGTGAACAAATCCATGTTACCTCTTTGTTACGGAGATTTATGAGGTGCTTTTTTTTGTAGGGTTTCCCGCATAAACTTGCGCAATTTTTCCGCGCTTTTGAATATGGAAGTTTTTATTATGAATTTATAATTTGACTTAGATTTCTGCAAAGCTTTATTTTAAAAAATCATTGTAGACCCGAAAAAAATTTCCTGGACCTCACTATTTCGATAATTTTCGGTAAGGTTATAAAAATAATACAGTTTATTGATTAGAAGGTTGGGCAAATATTAACAAGCCGCATGTAAAACTGCCTTTGTAAACCAAGTAGTCTCCAAAGATTTCCTCCACTCAAGTTCTCATTTTTCAATCTGAAGAACTTTGACAGATGAGTGATGAGTATATTTTGGGCGCATCTCTGTTTTCTTTGACCACGTATTTTAAAAAGAAGAAATACAGACTTAATTTTAGTCGTAAATGTTACTTTGCTGTTTTCTCTGTTAAATGAAAAAAATTTTACATTATTAATTTGTAATATAAAATCCAACTAATTCTTAGCTACTAATGAGTAATTATTGCAGAATTAACTCGTAAGCTAACGAAAGTAGTTTACGAGTAGCTACTGGTGCTTCCGACATTAAACGTAGGATAGCTCAATATAAGCTAATTCAGATGTTAAAATATTATTAAACATTTTATTCAAAATTATTAAAATCCAAGTTATTTTCTATGTGAATGTATAGAAAAACGATATTACACTTTTATCGACCGCAATTTTAAATAAATTAATATAGATTTGTTTTTTTATTCGATCAAAACCATAACCTTAAATACTTTACTAATAACACTACACATGCATTTATCCCGTGATAGAGTGCCTAATCTAAACATAACCTATGGTAAAAATTATCATGCTAGATTATATTAACACAAATAGTTTTGTATTCATTATCAAGGAGTTACAGTTTTAGCCATATTATTAAAAAGAAGAGACAAAAAGTTTTGTTTACATTGTTTAATGGCTTAGGCGTACCGTAAATTTATTAGTAACTTACGATCCGTAACGCCAGGTATGTATTTGTAGCTACTGATATTAGCTTATTGTTATTAAGCAAGCTAATTCGGTATTATTAAGTAATAATATAATTATGTACTTAATTATGAACTTATATTGTATTTTATAAACTTTATGTCCACCTTGAATAACTAAACAGTTAAAATTTTTTTCTGATTTCATTAGATTTCAGCGTAAATGCGCCACAGGTGCATCAAACTTCGTAATGTCTTAAATTTCAAGGGCTTGAATGTATTTAAAAAAAGATCTTATTTCGGGAGATTGTCGATACGAATATCTAAAATTACTCTTTTCAAAATGTATTAAATTTACCTCCTGTTTCAAATTTTATAAGTCAATACATGTAATACGTACACTCCAACATTCAATACTTTTATATACATGATTTTTTCGTAAAATACTTTTCATACATATCAATGCATAATGCATAATATTAACGATACTGGTTAACTCATTTTATCTATTTTTTTTAAATTTGAAGATCTCTAAATAAAATTTCATTCCGTACGAAATTGAAGATTAATCTAATTTGTCTGCTTGACATCGTCCGTACTTATCTTCAATCAACCTCTCGGCTATAATTGATGCAACTTGTATATGGAGATTTTAATTTCAACTTGTCTGATTCAGTTAAGATATTGAATTCTCGCTTAGAAAATGAATCCGAACCTAGAAAAAAATGTTCAATATGTCACCATTTTTTTCACCATCGCAGTATGTAACAGATTTGGCGGCAGTTTCAAAAGTTAACTAAAAATCTCTTAACAATTCGACCAAGTAGATAAATTTATGGCATGAAACGAGAAATATGTGGAGCTTGGATAGTACATAAATTTTATAGTCTCCTTTTTATTCGTCGCATGATACTTCACTGCGTGCGATCGTATAAAGTGAAAATTGTTTTATTGAACTGTTCTTACGAAATTGAAACTATGTTCACGATAAAGTTTTTATCACTTAAATTCGCTATACACGTAGATCGCTGTGGGACCGTTGAGTATAAGGTATGCTCCGCAGAAACTGCATCTAATGTAAATTTTATTTTGTTTTAAATAAGCATTCATTTTTTGCGTTTGTTTTTTAAATCAACTTTTAGGTCACTTTTCCAATAAAACTCCAAATCTATTTTGGAGTACAGCGTAGGTGGACATGCACAACCAGCATATTCCGCAAAGTTTGTAAGTTTGTTCTTGGTCATTGTATTGGCCAATCTAGCAACCCGTCAACATCAATATTCAGTACACAATATGCACAAGAGGATGTACAATTGAAAAATATTTGAACTATACACTATGCATATCATCTCGTTAATATCTTTTGAATTCTTAATTATAAATTTTCTGAATAATATATACTGTTAGTGTAATTACCCAAACCACAATTCCCTTTATAAATTATGAAACAAATTAATTTTGCAAATTTAATTCTATTCGTAAATTAGCTTTACAGGGTACTTTAATATGCAAATGTACTAATTATTTAAAAAATATAGAAAACCATAGCAGCATTTGCCTCCCATTGTATTTACGTTATGTTCATAGGTTTGCATCAACGCAACAAGTTTTTTTAATCAAATAAACAATCGTTACATTTTCATTTGCCCGGGCAATTATAAAAGCAATGAAGATTACTTTTACTTTTTCAATTACTTACACAGCAAATCAAATAAAAGCACAGTGTTTATATTAAAACTTATCGCGAATTCAGATGTATAATACAAAAAATCGATTACCGAACAAAAAAATACGTATATATATAAAAGAAAACTAAAAATATCCCCAAGACGGTCAACGCTCCTCGAATACTTACTCATCCAACCGAGAAATAAACTTTTATTCACATTTTATTCCAAGGCACTCATATTAATGCCTATAAACAAAACCCCTCTTTTATGCAGCCCAGCACCCCACCGTACACGAGGGTCGCGATGACAGCACCCCTCGACCGCGCCACAACGTCCGAACCAAATCTCGAGAAAAAGGAAAAATCCTGCAGCCCAATAAAAAATACCCGTATACTATCAACGTCACATATCAAACGGTATATGGTCCGCTCGCGACGCAACATGCCAGCCGGTAATAAGTCGCGCGGCGGACGAAGGTGGGAGTCGGAGGAAGAAAGGAGAGAGAGAAGGTAACGTGACGCGATACAATGCGCGGCAGTTCCCGAAAAATGGTCGCGTGCGCGGTACGCACGCGATCTGGCGTTTCTCTCGGGCTGCCGCGGCGTGCGCGCGGCGCCGCCGGAGCGGCCGTCGCAACGTGTTGGCGCGCTTAGTTCCGCCGAGTCCGTCGACGCGATCGCACACCTTCCAACCACCACCGAGTCCAGCCGACTCGAGGAGTCTCCTGCTCTCGATTTTTTTTTCTTCTTTCAATTCACTGAATTTCGGAGGGGTGACTTTTACGAGGTTGGGGGTTTCGTTCGTTTTGCGCCGAGTGCTTTATTTTACGTCAGAGCAGTGCGTATTTTAAAGTACACAATCGCTATATGTCGAGACGTTCGATTTGTGGGTGGCAAAGATGAAAAATGATGAGTGATTAAATTTTAGTGGGGGGTGTTTTGGAGGTCCTGAGATTTTTATTCTTTTAAAATATATACAGAAAATACATGCAGTGCAAATTTGTAAAAAAGAGACGATAAAAAAAAGGCCGCGTGCACGCCGAGACGTGATGAAATGTAACAAAGAATTTTAAAGAAGAAATGATACTAAAATCGCGACGTTGCACGATTACGTTACCTCGCTCCTCTTCTAAGTCACCTTAACGCTGCAGTTTCGAGGTTGCGGGACGCGCACAAAAGTCCGAGAGTGAAAAAAAAATTCAAGCCGAAAGCGAAGCAAAGGAAGAGAAGAGGAAGGAGATTGGACGGATCGAGGCGATCGACGGACTTTGTTCTATGCGTCGGACTGGTTCCGGCGACAGGGGCTAGGGACCGATGCGAAGGAGCGCACTGGACTAAACCAAGGTGAGAAACTGTCGCACGTGTTTTTGGGCAGAGGGGGGAGGAAGATAAAGTGCAACACGTGTCGTTACGCTCATTCAAAAGAACTTTATTTCTCGCGATGAGCGCGGCACGAACTGCGCCACTTTTTTGTCGCAGGAGAGATTTTTCGGTGTTACGAGGGTACCGGGTTCCATTCTTTCGAGTTATTTCTTTCACGGACCACTGGAGGCTTGAAAGAGGATATTTGACTGGGATCGCGAGGCACTTTGGAGTTACGCTTTTTTCGGGGGTGATTTAGTTTCCTGCTTGGATTCGGATGATAAAGTTCTTGCCAATGCTACTTGAATTGGTTTTTGTTCGAATTTTGACCTAGAAAGACAATGATAAAAACATTTTATTAAAATAGTTATCATCTATTTATACAATACGAAATTCTCATAATGGTTCATTTAATTTGCCGTTTATCACTTGCTAAATAACTATGCTCTGCACCTGTAGGATAAATATTTAATAATAGCATATCTTGCAGATGTAAGGAATTTTTATCGAACAACAGTAATATATGAATTGAAACGCTTCGAATAGAAGGTAAACCATTTATTAATTTCACAGTCATCTATATGAAGAAAATTTATATTACTTTGTTAATCGCATTGTTATTTATTGTAACTTATAATTAAATTAGAAAATGTGAGTCAACTTTTCTTTTACTTTTCTTAAAACTTGTCTTTTTGACGCTGAAAACAAAAATAAAATTTGTAATCTTTCTTTTAAGATCGTTCCTGAAACATTAAACTTATGTCAACATTTAAATGTTTTAAAACGAAGGTAATTTCGATAGCTAGAGAAAAAATAAATAAAAACAATATTACATAAAAGGAAGAATACAAAGGCGACGACCTTAAAGAAATTAGTTAAATAATTATTTAAATAAATGTTTATGATTAACATTTAACATTTGTGCAAACTTTTAATTGGAGCTCTTATGAAAAATTTAATTGTATTTTAAATCCGTCTACCGACGAAACGAAGCATTTTTACCGCACGGGAAGAGGAATCGTGAGAATTGTGATAAAATTGATTTTGCGGTTTTTCTAATGTGGTATTGCGATATACGGCTATTACTCTTTCACATCATTCAAAATACATTTTTTTAGAATCTAAATGTCTCTTTCTTATATTCACATGCATGTTAACGGTTAGAATGAAATTGCACTCTTATAGTTTATGGTAAAACCAGTCATAATGTTAAATTGACTTTACATGAATAGAGTGATTTAATCTCACTCTAAGGTAAAGTAGAATATTAGAGTATATATACATATACATACCTTCTGCTCCACTTAAGAGTCAAAAAATCATTCTACTTCACTCTTAGTTACTTTCTCTAAACAATTAACTCTTTCAGAGTCAAAAGTTCCAATCAATTGTTAATAATGCAGTTTAACAGTGCTTGCTAATCGTTACTTTATTAATATTTTTTATTAAGATTAATGATTTCGAAATGATACCCACTACATGAAATAATTCATGTTTATTTTTTTTTCACATGATAAATTTTTCAGATCAAACTGATAAAATAATTCTTAAAGAAAGAAAATGATTCTTTTCTTAAATAGACGTTTTTCCGGTAACACGTTATATCCCTCGGCGCATATGATAAGGCGTTGAATATCGAAGAATTTTGTGGCCAAAAAAAAAGTGAATGACACGACGTTCGGCAGCCTCTTTATTTACCTGACACAGTCCCATTGTGGGATTTTTTTTTCTGCTTCTCATCTCTCTCGCTAAAAATAATGTTTCGCCGGCACGTATCCCAATGATATCAGTGCTGTCAAAAATATCGGCTCCGACTTCAAAAGCGATCTCCAGAAGATATATTTCGCTTGATAGTAAAGGTACAAGAATACCCACGCAACTCTTGTGCCACGTTGCGACACTTCTTTTCTTGAATAAGTCTACTGAAATTTTATTTATAAGCAATTTTTACAGTATTAAACTTGCTAACATACGTTGAATGTCAAAATTGGAGTATTTAATTTTTTTTTTAATTTGACAATAAACAACATTGCAGTTAGTATACAAGTGATGGACAGATCTCGTCGAACAAGAATTGTTCAATTAATTTATTTTTGTCGATGTATCGAAGGCGGTACTCTTATCAAAAAAGGATTAAAAGCAGCAAAAATAGATTGAGTCAAAATTACTGGATCAACCCCATCAGTTGAGCTCGCCAACCTCTATAATTTATTACAGTATTACTTTTTCATTAAATTGAAGCACACACAGGCCGAAAGATCCAGGAACTTCCGTAACATCTAAATTTACGTTAGCCCGATCAGTGAACCTCCGAGCGACCGCACGGGACTCAACAAAATCAGAAACCCCAATTTCCCCAACTATAGAATCATTCTTAATCAAATAGGTATGTTTGCTTTTAATAATGCGGTGCGCTCATTAAACTCCGTTGCTCTGCCATTTCTGCAGAGAGTCAAAAAGGAAATTTTTCTTAACGCCACAAAGCAGACCATTAGCTTGGTCTCCATTTCCTGTTTGCCAAATTCGTAGGTAGTGATGCGGAAAGGATTAACGTACCCTCTCGCATTCCCTTTCGCTCTTTTTTCCCCCGAGCCTTGCTTTTCGTGATTTTCCCTGCTCGGAGCTAATCTGGAGGAAAGAGGAAGCATCGGACATTGCTGAAATGTTACGTTTGGGAGATTCTGTTCGGGATATCAAGTTTCGTAGTTTTTATTGCTCCTCGGACATTGTTACTTCACTCTTATCCTCTTTCCCTCCTTTGCTCTTTCATTTTATCGCACCCCACGAACATTTAAGACGAGGAAATAGTCGAATTTAATGTGCGGCGTAGGTGTTAAAAAAAAGTCTTTTTCATACCGCTGCAGCTCGTATTTCGTATTTAATAATGCACCGGTAAAGAGGCGATAAAGAGCGAAAAGACGCGATCTTAAAAAGTCCTCCTAAATAATTAGCCGGGCGATTTTTATCTACCTAACATGGCGGTTTCGGCTTCATGGTGGCGATCCGCTCGCCGCTCGTAATTAATGGACGTGGCTTTTTAATGAGGTGACGAAGATTGGACTTTCAATTTCTCACGAGCTCGCCGCTGGCGTACGACGAAATGCGCCACCTGACAAGTTGTGGAAGGATCGAAAACTGCTGAAATGCGTTGATTTATGCAAGGCTGTTCGTATTATTTTTTTTATTTACGTAATGAGAAATATAATCTATGAATGAAAAAACGTTTGCGTTTTATTTTAAAGCCAATATTTTAGAGAAGCGTGTCTTATGCAAAAGATTACGCGACGAAAAGTGTTTTTTTCTCAAACGCGTGTAAAATCTGAAATTTCAATTTTTTTCAAGTGCTAAAAAAATATTTTTTGAATAGGTACCACTGTAGATTCTTAAGTCTCTGCCTATAAAAACAGGGAAATAGTCGCCCCAGAAGGACAGCTCGTTGCTCGTTTTCTAAAAACAGCTTCGATTGTTATTATTATAAAATTCGGAAATGTTCTCGCCGAAGCAGCAGTTTAGTGTCCGAAAATTCTTGCAGTACCCGTAAAACCAAATTTGATGGTCTCGTTCAATGTTGTTTTCATCACTCGATAATTCGATAATTGGCGGCGGGAATAAATGAATAAAATTAAAATTGAAAAGGCGTAAACAAGCTGTAATGTGAAAATGGATTAGATTCGTCGGAATTCGAAAAGAGTTTTGCATTCATCGTTTTAAATACTGATTAATGCTTCTGTGATAAAATCTGTCTCAAATTAATCATCTTGAAATAAGTGACCAGCGATAAAACAAATCACAGAATTCCTATAAGAGCCAAAATTATTGTTCATTCGAAAATTATTCCAGTACTAAACTCTACTTCATAAAATGATGCAAAAAACGCATAGAATCTGATAAATAATTTATCAGATTTTATAAAATTTGCCAAATTTACTCTTACTCCCACTGGTTACTTTACAAAATTACAATAATCCTTGCACGCTGAATTAATCGAAAGATTACCTAAAGAGTAATGACTTTTGAACCTTTATTTAATCCATTACAATATTAACTTTCTGTGACAGACCCTATTTATCCTTTTTAAAGAATTTACAAGTGTACATTTGCGATCAATACATTATTCTTTTTCACTTTGAGGCACCAAGACTTTTCTCTAAATTTAGCATATACCTTGAAATTATTCACAGCTCACTTGAAAATTTTAAATATTATTATGGATTAATTTAGATTTTATAACTATCTAAGATCTTATTGAATATTTTTTCCAATTGGCTTAGAAGTCAATGATATTTTATGATGTATTTCTATTCAGATTCCATGTGTTACATACATTTTTACGAAGTATTCAATGAGATGAATTATAGTATACATAAAATCCTTGAAGAAAAACATGACATTTCGATGACTAAAAATAAAACGTTAATCTCTATCTCGAGCATCTCTTACAAGCGATGAATTCCTAGCAGTAAAAAACTTGGCAGTGTATTTTGTTACAAAAAGAAAATTAATTTAATTTCCTAGTCAGTAAATCTGGATGCAGGGTCGATTCGCCCAAAAGGCAGTTCGCTTAAATCCGCGAAGCGCTATAAGAAAGTTGCGCAATATTCGCCAGTGAATGCCATAAATTCGGGGTTTTTTCCAGCCATAAAGCCGCGGGATTCGCGGGCCGAAAAGTCTGCAGCGAAAGCTCTACGAGCTTGCGAAGAGGTCCCAATTCGCCGCGCCCGCGCGAACTGCTCCGGCGCCATTCTTATTTAGAGGCGCGAATAATTCGAACCGCGGGCGCCACCCACACCCAATGTCTTCTTATAACATTCTCTAGCGGCTGTTAACTTTTACACGGTGCTTCGCCGGGAGGAAGCAGTTTATGCCGAGCTCAGCCGGTTTATCGCGCGATAAACCTGAGGTTTTCAATGGCGAAGATCATTTTTTCCTTACCAAATTCCTTAGAAGATTCAGCAAAGATCGTGTTTCAAGCAGATGAATCCGAAAGTGTCTGCAACAAGTCGCGAAACATCAGACGATACATCAATGGATATGTTTACTAAATTTCTTCCGGGAGAAATAGTACATTTTTATACGGGAGCGGATGTGGGTCTTTTGCGTCGGGAGAAATTTTTTGGCCGAGCGAAAAAGAATACTAATTTTCAACCAAACGGGACCAAACCATAACCTTTCATCCTCGCGGCTGATCGAAAAGGTTATATGATTTCGGTCTCGCTAGGCTGAAATAGTATATTGCGTAACAAGGAAGGTAAAATAGAAATGGTCCCAGATCACGCGGGTACGCGGTAACAATGCGTTCACAGTGACGTAAATATCGCGGCTGATGCTGCATTGTAAAAATAAACATGTTTTTTTCAAAAAACCAACCCGAGAATTGACCGTCACAAACGTGTGATCTGAGGCATTCTTTTTTACATCCCATGTTGCGTATACTAATTTTTCGGCCTAGCGAGGCCGAAATCGTAACCTTTTCGATGAGGCGCCGGGAGGAAAAGTTACGGTTTCGTCCCGCTAGGCTGAAAAATAGTATACGCAACATAGGAAATAAAAAAGAATGCCCCAGATCACACTTATTTTACCTTCCTTGTCACGTAATATACTATTTCAGGTTACGATTTCGGTGGAACGCCGGGAGGAAAAGTTATAGTTTCGTCCTGCTAGGCTGAAAAATACCCAGCCTGTATAATTCGAAATGCCGCAGGTCACATATAATTATTGGCCGAGACAAAACCGAGGTAGATGAGCATGAGATCGACATGTTTTATTATCTTGGTTAGAAACGTAATATACTATTTACCATGTAGAAATTAGACAAAATATCTTCCAGAATTCGGTTTAGAATTCTCTACTAAACTAACATTTCTCTGGTCTGTTCTATAAGGTACATGTATAAGAGGCGCACAAAATCTGACCTGAATCCAGCTAGTTTTCTCTGCATTGTTTCCTAATACCTGCCAGATCCCTGGCCTTTTTCTACACGGATTAACTAAAAACGCAAAATCCATTATTACGATTGTTGCCGATAAAATCAGGAATTTGCCAGCGAAAGAGATAATGAAAACTCTTAAAACGCCATTTTACTTTTTATTTTTATTTCATTCACTTTGCGGTTAACCGTTTACGTGACGATTTGTGGCGACAATTCATTGACAACCGAATTTACTTTTTTACAAAAATCTTCATTCTTTACCGAGCAGTTGATTAGCGTATTTGTCAAATTCATATACTTTAAAGAACGTTCTATCGTAAACGATAGTAATACTATCCACAACAATGGTTTTGCGATCAACCATAGAGAGCGTGGTACCGGTAACAAAAAAATTCAAAAATACTTACGAGGCGAAAATAGGCGCATTAATAACCATCTGGATCGTCAGTGCAAGGACTGCTTGTCGGCCATCGCCAAAATATTTACGATCTCGCTTCCCGATAAACTCGAGGCGCGCTGGGGCGATTTCCCTATCGGCCGAGTACAAAGTCACGTCGAAGGGGGTCAATTAAATTCGTTCCACGAGACAAGATCACGTCAAATGTGCGTTACAAAGTAGACGGCGCCTCGCTTCGTCTCTCATACTTTTTCTCCTCTTTGAGCCTCGATCTCTTCGTACACTCCTCTTTTTTTATTTTGCCGTCTTCTTTTATTATAAAGGACACCTTCAGCCTTAATTCTAAAGTACGGAAAGACGATAAAAATGACATTAAAATGAAGGAGGAGAGCGCTGAGCGCCTGATGACGGAAAGTAAAAAAAGCGCCAGGGCTTTTACGCTTGGATATACTCCGAGTATGGAACTTTTAAGTTCCTCCTTTTTTCCATCGTCGAGAGCAAAATTTCCTTTACAAACTCGTATCCGATAGTTTACGGCATTTCAATAATTATATTTGCCACACTTTTTCTTTTCGAAAAATTCGAAAAGATTTATCAGGAACAATTCATTACTTAAATCCAATTCCGCAGAAGAAAGAAATATAAAAATTAAAGCCTCAACTTAATAATCACAAATGAACTTCTCTTCTTAATTTGCAAATAAAATTAATCTCCTACAAATTAATTAGACCAGGCAGCACAGCGGAAAAGAAAAAACATAATAAATTTACAACGCGCCCGCTCGTCAAAGGCTAACCGCATTTCAAGTGAAATTGGCGGCGCCGTCTGAGTGACCTGACGAAATTCTCTACCCTTTAATTCTCATTGTGCCGCCCACCACAATTTCCCTTCCACCCCCTCCTTTCTTATATTAATAATTTCGGCCCGGATCGTGTTGAACAGGTGGCGAAGTTCTCGACTATAAATGCCAAGACGAGGACTTGGGACGTTGGCAAGCCGAGACTGATTAATTGCGAGGACTCGCGAGGTGGGGCGACCATGGGCTCGGCCGAGGAAATGTACGAAAATACAATGTTCACGGAATAAAGATGAGCGGAAGGAGGGCGGACACCTGTTTCCATTAATCATGCGACCAATGGAGATTGCGTCAAGCTATTTTGCTCAGCGGTACAGGCAGTTTCGTCATTTTTTCTCGTCACTTCCGCTAAATATGACGTCGTTTACACGAAGTATAAAATATGCAAAATGGTCACGTGGCTCCTGCTGTGACTAGATAACAAAGTACCAAACTAAGTAAGAGGCTATCAGACTTTCGGATCGCGGATTTTGTTGAAATGTTGGGAAATGTTTTCTTATATTAAAATATGAAAAAACCTAGAGTATTAAGGTCTAACGATCAAAATTTTCGATACAATAAGTCTCTAAAGTTATTTTTTGCAAAAACTTTAAATTTCATTATTTAACTATAATACTCCGCATCCCTAATATAGAATCCAATACATCAAAAGAAAAAAAAAGTTATTTTTGCGTAGTAACAGTAATATCTGCTGAAAAGTAAAAACTACTTTGCAAAATCGAAAAAATTAACATTTCTTGAAGTAGATCTTACTCTATATAAATTTGGTATTTCTGTAAAGCAAATTCTACTGAAAATTCGGAAAGTTAAATTATAACTTTCAATTTCACAATTAAATCTATTGTGTAAAAAGTAAAAGTTACTTATGTTTTCTTCGGTAGAAAAAAGCAATTAAAGTAGAGGAGAAGACTAATAATTTGAGAGTTGTTGCGTTAAAAACACTCTATTGGTCTGAAAAGCCGGAGGTGAAAAATATTTATTTTTACTAAGTTTATCAATTTTTTAATCTCTCTCTCTCTCTCTCTCACTCTCTTTTCCGGAATACGAAATGTAACACTTATTTAAAATTTTATGCACAACAATTCCCCCTCCCCCTTCTTGTATAAAATTTCCTAGTTTTGTATTAAAAATAACATGATAATGTTTTATAATCAAATTTTATACAATTCTCAATATTCTCATATTCTACTGAGCATAACTTTCGAAGCAACAGAGTTTTTTTAACGATACATTACTCGGATAGTTGATCTTTTCCTTTACTTTTATTTGCTTTCTTGGTGCATTTTATAGATCAAAGGGGTGCGGAATTATAGTTAATTAATGAAATTCAAAATTTTATCAAAAAATAACTTCAGGCACTTAATGAGACGAAAATTTTGAACATTAGATCCTTATATTCTGAAAATTTCTATAAAATCCTCGATCCGAGGGTCTGATGTTGTCTCCTAGTAAAAGAATCCTGCTGATGAAAATCCGAAATATTCCACATAAAATGCTGTAAGTAACAAATATTAGAAGAAATTCAAAAAAAATTACGTTTCTACGTCCATTGTTCCTATGGATAATTTTTATTTTACTGTAAAAGCTTCATCTTACTTTTTAAGGGATTAATTCTTTGAGTATTCCGCACGAATTGTCAGAGAATCGTTGATTCCTTCAACCAGCACCTCACCGAAGACGCTCAATTCATTTTTCTCCAACAACTTACCGGCCACTCTCGGCTAGGGTCATTTTTCCGCGTCCTCACAACAGCACCACTGCACTTTGTCAATTTTCTTACCTTCCTACGTCGCTTCCCGCGAGATGGATTCGAGTTATTATCCACTTAGTGGGCAAGGCGCGAGCCGCAGCGTTAACCTTATTTCGAGAGTGAACTCTCCGTCTCTTTTACTTTTGACTGCCCGCTTCTCTTTATGTCCCGCTTTATTGGATTCGCGCGAGGTATGACGAAAAGAGAGAGAGACCAGAAATTGAAAAAAAAGCCTCCGTCCAAAGGAAAAATCTCATTAAAGTTGCCTTAAACGATCTGTAAAAGCACCCATTAAAGGTTCTTTCCTTCGGTTCTTGTTTCGACTGTTAACTTTGTCGATTTTTTTAAATTGAGTGGCGGTATTACCTTCGAACGTGGCGTTAAACTTTGTTTTTTCAGTGGCGCGCAGGCTGTTGTTGAGCTTAAATTGCGAACATCCTTTCTTTACTCGCACAGGGCTTATCGCAGTTTTATGATTCCGGTTACACATTTTTCATTTCACCAGATTCAATACTGGGTAATGCTACAAACTTTTTTCTGCGTGACAAAAATATAGCTTTACCACTTTGAAATGTTTTAGTTGATTACCACATTTTGTTTAATTAATCTTTTACATCGTTAACTTCACTTTCGTGCTCAGAAGAGGAATATAATATTGATAGTTCATAAAATAATTATCATTTACTTTTAATATATATATATATTTTTTTAATAAAATGACGAGCAGGAATTGCCCGTTCTTCACTGTCAAAAGCTATTTTTAAAAGGCTCTTGATCATTTTTAGTAATAGCCACGGGAATATCGTTAATGCGGATACATGTAAACGCGCAAGCCCCACGTGTTTGCTTATGCTTTTGCCTTCCTCTTTGATTTCAACGTTCTATTGGTTTTCCTACGGGCATTAACTTCCCATCCCCGATATTTATTTTGTGCGAGTAAGAATTCTCCACTTCGATCTTGATTGCTTTAGTGGCTTCATTACGGTCTGTTTGCCATTTCAGGAAGTATCGATTACGGCGAAAAAGAGAGATATTGACAGATTCTTGCCTTTACATTTTTTTTTTATTTCAAATTTCGTGTAAGATACCTCGTTTTTACGTAGACTGTCACTAGTTTTTTCTTTAAAATTGTAATATTATAGTAGAAATCGAATCTTGTGTTTTGTGTAAAATGTTTGTAAAAAGAAAAAAAAGTATGGGTAATGTGTAAAACAATGACAGAAACTATGTGTTTGAAACTACACAAGTAAAATGTAAAAAATACACGCATAATTTGTGTAAAATGATTTGTAATTTCTTTATGTATACACAAACGTTAACTGCATAATTGTAATTAATACACCCACACATATCTTATTAAATTATTAAGATTCGATTTAGTTTATTTAATTTTAAAATCATTTTATAATTTTTTACTAATATTATTAAAAAAATACTATTTAAAATTTAATTATTATTCTCTCCTTTATAATTTACTCGTTTAGATTATATATATTTTGTGTGCATATGAATTGTTTATTACCGCATTCGAATTTCTAGAAATTTTGTGTAATTTTGTTCAATGGAATATTTTATACAAGACATAAGAATTTGTGTTTATTTTTCGACGGATTTTTTACTGTATAGTTATATACACACAGAGAGAAATGTCCTAGTAAAAATTACTATACTGTTTGACAAATAAAAAAATTTACTAGAATCTATACAGTATTTGTCGAACCCATCCTAGCATTAGAAAACAGTTTAACAATTTTTACAAAAATTTTCTCTATGCATGCACATATAAGTAAAGTTGCAAATAAACACGTCGTCCCTGATTTCTGTTAAAACGATGTAAATAAAAAAATGAAATTGACAAGTTTAATAACGTCTGTTTGTGACTTAATTTAAATTTTCTGCCGACCTTATAGCATATGAAATACGCGAGCAGTGGAATATGTACGTCACATCAATAAAAAAAAAAGGCTCCACTCTGCTTCCGCAGACCAAATTGATTTTTCTCCTTCCAATAAATTAATATCTCGTAACCCGTACTTCGATGCCAGTTAATACTAACAATAGAATTATTTATATCTCTCACAGAATTTGCGTGCAAACCTTAACTTATCATACCGGCTGAAATAACATTTTGATTTTCTCGAAGTCAGTAAATCGCTAATACACATCAAACCGCATTAACCTTGCGACGTTCTGCATGGAGAAACTGACGTCAGCAAATTTGGAAACGTTAATACGGTTCCTCACCTCGGCGTCTAATAAGCCCAGTATCTTGTTTACCCTTTGCTCGCACACGGAGCGCTTAAATCGAGGTCCAAGACAGCCACGAAGTAATAAAAGAAGATGAAGTACAATTTCGAGAGTCAGAGCAAAGCGGTACGGAGCAAAGAAGAACCGTTAAGCGTTAAGACTGCTACTTGCAACTGGTTTCTAATAAAGGACTTTCGCGTTTTGCTATAAAAGTTAATATTAGAAGTCTAGCGGCGCGTTGCCTCGATATCCTCGTTTGTTTTCACCGTCTCTTTTCCCTCTTAGCGTGGTATAACGAACCCGCGGGTCCGAATACCGCTGCAACCGGCGGGAATTCACTATGCGCTTAAACTCTTATCGGAACGTGTTATCACCGTGGGCACCCATGTACGACGCGGGCTTATGTGCAACAGCCGATCCGAGCGACGATGTTGGCATTCCTACGAAGCCTGGAGTTTGGCTAAATTCTTCGGAAGATTCGCTCCACCTGCTTCTTTTTATTCTTTTCTTTAATCCCTTTTTTTTTAATTTTCTCTAAATTGAAAAAGTGAGAAGAGAACATTTGTTTTTTATTTTGTTTCATATTGGAAAAATACCTTCGATATTCATTCTACCCTGTATCTCGAATTTGCTATTGCAGTTTTTTGTTTCATAAATTTTCTTTTGCGTATAACGCGGGCTGTTTGAAATTGTTGAAGGAAACTTATATCAAAAGAAAAGTTGTATCCTTTGACGTGGCTCGCGTGAAAATCGTTGGTAATTCGATTTTTCTTATGGTGAGCAATTCTGTTATTGATGGTTTAAATTTGTGAATAAAAAAGAAACAAATTTCAATAAAAAAGAGATTTAGATAATAAAATGGGAATATAATTGAGAGCGATTATCTCTTGATATTTTAGATATCCAGCGATGAGTAGATCAAAATTTAATTATCAAAGTTATGATACTCTGTAAAAAGTGTTTCTATTTATCTTTAGATTCTATTAGGTGTAACTTACTTTTGAACTTTTGGTACGGTCTTCGTGGTTGAAATGAAACAAATTTTTCTTAAGTACTTAAAGACCATAACCGATGATAATAGTGGACCAATAATGTATTTATTTATATATTTATTTATTTATTAATAACAACGGACTAAGAAGTCCTTAAATGCAAAATTGAAATAATAAACACACTTAAAAGTAAACTTAAACTAAACTAAAAAATACAAGTGAAAGAACGTCACGAGGTTTTGAACTGACCAATAAATAAATAGTTAAATAAAATAATAGTTAACAAAAACCAAAATTGTAATGACAACTTTGCTCAACTAAATATAGGCCTACGAATCTAATATTGTAGAAAAGGAGTATATGCGAAAATAAAAGAATCAATTCTTCACAATTGACAAGATTGTGTAATATAATATTGATTTAAAAAGTATAAACAAAAATGTAATTTTTTGTTTCAGTACATCTTGGACCACTTGTGCTACTTCAAAACATGTATCAGCGAAAGAAAAAATTAAGAAAACGCAAAAACTTCGAGTTAACCTCCGAAGAGTCGAGCTTGAACAAAGTTCAATCTAATAGTCATAAATACTTCTGGAAGTGATTGCTTGTTTAATAAGTTCTAATCAACTGACACAAAATGTACGTGCAAAGAAAGATGAAGAAGTTATTTACCGTGTTCATCCTTACGTTCCTCGCCGTTGCGGCGCAGAATAACGATGAGACATTTGATCCTAATGACAATTTATCGGACATTGAAAGAGCAAATATTTCAGAGACTATCGCGGGCATGTACAGAGACATATACCCAAAGCCTCATCAGTGGATTCTCATAGTGATGCACTTCGTTGTTTCGGAATGGGGCTTGTGGGCAACGCCATGGTGGTTCTTGCAGTTTATAGAAATCTCTCTATGCGCACTGTCACAAACTATTTCATTGTCAATCTGGCCGCAGCTGACTTACTCGTCATTATTTGCTGCTTACCTCCGAGCATCCTCTGGGACATCACGTTAACCTGGTTTTTGGGCAATATTCCTTGCAAAATTGTGCTGTATCTGCAGGTATGTGTTTTATATATAAAATTTATAAGCTGTCACGACGTGATATTATTTAAGAAGCTGATAGTTCGTAGCGAATTTCACGTACTATATATATGTATATATATTGCATCAAAATGACACATCACTGGAGAATATGAACTTTAATTTAATAGAGGATTTTATTAAAATTTTTATTTTTTACATAGACGCCCAATTGTATGTCTCTTTATATAGGCAGAACGCATTCAAATAAATCTCAAAGCGATTTATATATTATTTGTTTGAGGCAGGAAAATACAGAAAAATTTTATTTTAAATTTTTTTTCTACTGTAATATAAGTAGTCCTTTATTGTGGCACATCAATAATTAAAAAACCATAAATAAAAATTTATCATAATACTATTATAATTTATAAAATCTAAATACTTTTCCCTGCGCGTTTATTTATATTTTAATTTTCAGTATGAGCCTTTATTTACAGCACTAATTTATTAACATTGAAAGTCGTTAGCGAAGTTCATTTGTGTTTGATCTGCTGCGTCTCACAAGAGCCAAACGAACAGCTGAGTGTCCGAGCACGGAGTGGAAAAGTTAAACTGCAATAACCCAGCGGCGTGGAATGTCTACAAACTACGAGAAGCCCTTTTAATATTCAATCTCGGCTTATAACGTTATGGGGAAGAGACAGAGACGGAGAGAGTACTGCACAATATCTTCGCATCGAGCAAAGCTGCACCATTCGCTTTTGATCGTACGAGCTTATGAAATGCAAAAGTCCTAAGACTCTTGTCAAATGCAAATGCTCCCCCCTTCCCCCAATGTTTTGCAGTCTTTGCTTCGCTATTGAGGATTGCAAAACTTTACGTAGGTATATTAAATTCTTTTGAAGTGCGCGCCGCGCCAACGCTGTGCTTTTTCTTTATCTCTCTGTAGTGCAATCGATCATAATACAATTCTATTTGCTCGGAAGTTGATGCTAAAAAATAGTGCGCGAAGAAAAAAACAACAGATCCAGAAATTTAATTGACAAATACAAATATTTTATTCCGCAGATTTTCAAAAGAAAAGAAAATAATACTTTTTACCCTGATCATCCGTAAGGCCCACTTTATCGACCTGTGCAGATAGATAATAGAATCGTATTTCATTGTCTGTAGATTTATTTTATTCTCCAGAGAATTACTTTACTCTCCATATAGAGTTACTTTACTCCTCGGAGAGACGTTTTATTCGCCAGAGGCATATGTTACTCTCGGGAGAAACATTCTACTCTTCGAAAACACGTTTTAGCTTCCGGAGATACATTTTAACTTTTGTAAACATATTTTAATTTTCATAGATACATTTTAGCATTTATAAACATATCTTAGTGTTCATAGATACATTTTATCGTTCATAGACCTATTTTGTTTCTCGTAAACATATTTTATTTGATTTTTTTTTAAATAAAGTGGATTTATAAATAATTAGAGTGAAAAATTTGCCTAAAATTCATCTAAAAGAACAATTGCTTATTTTATTCCTTGCTGCATAAATAACAATTTTACGAATAAAGAATAAATTTGACAATTTTTTATACCGATATGAAAATTATTGATTAATTAATATGACTAAGAATAATCATAAATAAAGTAGTGCATATTCAATAAATTACATTTTGCAATTTTCAAAATTACTTTAGTGCCGGCAAATTGAAAATCTGAGTTGACTTTAAAATTATCCAATTTGCAATTTCAAATTCTCAATCTTTTCCCTCGCTTTCATGTTACTTCCTCTATTTGCCGCTACGTGTCGTCTTGTAAAGCAGATCTCCCGAAGAAAATATCACCGCCAAGACTACATAATGCCGGCGCTACCGTATCACCTTTAATAAAAGGGTACTCGCTACTTCAATAGCGCGTCGATTTGACTATGTCAGTTCGGCGGAGTATGGCCATCAAGACATACTCAGTACATAATTTTTGAAACTCCGAGGCTGTCAGCTGCCACTTGCACTGACGCCTCCCCTCAATTTTGTTAAAAAAAAAAAGAATCAAAAAGTGTGTATGCGATAATCGGAAATTTTATATTTTTTGTTAAACTTCAATTTAAGAAAAGACATTTTTCATTTTACGAGGTAACATACTGAGCTATATAACTTTTTTTTACGGTTTTTAAACAGTGATGTCTAAATTTTTAATCAGATTTGTATTAGTTTTATTAGTTTACATAAAAGAGTGCTAACCGCTTTTAATGTCCCTCAATCTTCTTATACGCTTTTTCTTCAATCTTATCGTTAAACCGTTCGCAGAAGCTGAGTCCGCTCATTCCATCTGTTTAATTTTCTTTATATCGGATGTCATGGAAAGATAAAGTTAATCGTTAAATTATTTTATTAGATTATTTTAACTCCTTTTTAAGTCCATTTTCTTTTCTTAAGTAATAATGATATTCAAATTTAAGTTACGAGTATAAAAAAAAATTCTTTAAATACACTTTTTATAGGACAATACACCCGAGCCTCTATTAAGTTAGCCTATCTTACAAAAACCAATAAAAGTCAAACGTTGTTTACTAAAAAATAAATGTTCCAAGCAAACAATTCAATTTCAATCTCTAATAAATGCACGAAAGATTACAAACAAAAAAATACGTTAACGTTTAAAAAATTAGAAATCTAAGTGATTCGGATCTCCCTATTCTATCGTAAATAGGTCAATCCAAATTACAAGTCACTCAATCCTCATATGTAAGGCCACGCGATATGCTCCTCGAAATTGGTGCATTTTCCCAATTTCTCGGGATAAAGAGAAAATAAATCGAGTCCGTTGTAGAAATCAGGAAATCTAAAAATGTCCGTCATTCCTCGAATAATCGTAGGAAAGAGGGAAGGGGAAGGAGAGGGGGTGCGCTCGGGAAATCGCCTATCGCCCGCCCCTGACCCGGCGCAACCCCTTTCCTCCCTTCGGCCGCGGAAAATGAAGTAACGCCGGTTTGGAGAGACAGAGAAAGTAAAAAAGTAATTCTATCAATTTCCTCGCTCGATAACAGCGCGGCATGAAAAAAAGTACGACCTTGACATCGGATCACGTGCACACCGCGCGACTTCATTTGCTCCGCGGAATTCCAGTATCTCCGGACGCTCCACCTCTGCCGTGTATTGCACCGGTACGCTGAGCGTAGTAAGACTGCGAAATCGAGCCTTGAAATGAGCTTACCCCATGATGCGTCTTCGTTGGCTCAATTTTTTTTTGCGCCGCTTGTGGATGCTGAACGCATGCCAACGAGATAAAATGAACGGCTGTACGTGCTGTAGCACTATATAAAATTTATTTAGGATTATTTATCGATTAAACTTGATTACAAGTACAAGAATTGAAATTAGACATGGAGTCAAAGGAACTTGAATTGAAATTATTTCAATTTAATTTTAAGCTTTTTCATTTCAATTTTATATTTTCCACTTTGGTAGGACATAAATGTACACGATCAATCAACTGGAGTGAAATAGAGTGAAAATTAACTTTTATAGGTCAAAATTCCAATCTAATTTATAGTAAATTTAACCTTTACCTTGATGGAGTGAAATTCTACCTTAGAGTGAATTTTAATCAACTTTAAAGCGAAATTAAATCGCTTTATTCTTTGGAGTGGTTTCACTACAAACTAAAAGTCAAATTTCACTCAAATCGTTTTAGCATGTACACCCGACTATATTTGTTATTAAAAGTTATTCATTTTTTAACAAATGCAATTGCAAAAAATTTTAATACATCGAATTACAAAAATAAATAATTAATAATGAATTTTAAATTAATTATTTATTAATAAATAAATAATATGAATAATTAGAATTCTGAACGTCAATCTGCTTATGAAATGTTAAAAAGTGCTGTAGGGATTTCATTCCGAATGAATTAAGCAGATTATATCAATGTATTCTTTTGAGAAATAAACTTTGGATAAATTATCCTCGATCGCGAGAAGAAATATTTCAAACAATGATTAAAAATTTTGTGATACGATGCGCGGTGCAGGGGTTACACCAGTCGATACTGAATGGCACGTGCCACACGAGTCATCGTTATTTTACAAGCTTCACTTTATTTATCTATTAACATTATTTATTATTGCATCGTTTCATATTTTATTTTAAAAACATATAAAACGCAATTCCTTAAACATTAGAATGCAAACTAATTTCCAATTCAAATTTTTCAGTTGAATAAAAAAAAATGTAAAAAGTTCAATAATGTGAAAAGAATCGGAATTCTAAATTTAGTCATTTGATATTTTAATCCCGACAGAAGTGTAATTTTTTTTATCTATCCAAGACTCGTTGTTTATTTACCCCTTAGCTCTGTGAATCAAAGGAGCTCGTACTGGACTCTGTATATGCTATCCGCTTTTTCTTCATTAATTTCAAAGCATTCGTTATCCTTTGTTGCCGAGTTTTTGTGTTGCACGCGAACAGTCTCGAGGCATTTTTTATCTCGTGCTCTCCCGAACACCTCCGAGCGCTAGCAAAAAGATATTTTTCCAAATCGCACATCGCCGCTGGAACGCGCCCGTGACGTCGACTACACACGATTTATTTTATATTTTATAAATAAATATAGAAGCTCACGTTTATGTATAATAAAAAATACATAAAGGTATAGAAAAGAAGCTTGATTCAATTTTTATAAAATATTCTACACGAAAAATAATGGTTAAGAAGGAACTTATTTTTATTGGGAATAATGGTCGAATGTTGCGTGTAGGTCAAAGGTGACGATACCGTCAATTAAAAGTAATTCGACGTTTGAGATGAAATTCTCATATTATAAAGCAATAGGTGCATGAGTTATTACTTTAAAAATATGCCTACCGGTACGAACGTGCCGCTGAACACGTATTCTGATTCATTTAACCGGTATTATGTACATTCTGCGCAGTTTCAGCGATAGCCGCTCTTTGAGGACGTTGACTTCAATCGAGTTTATTTATGTTATCGGAAAAAACTTGTGCAATCCAGAATTTACACCTCACGAAGAAGCCAATTGAATAATATTGTTGTGCATTTTCGAACAAAATTATTTAGAATAAAATCTTCAATTTTTTAATTGACGTTATGACGAACAATAATCTTTTTCATTTTGCTAAATTTAATTATACAAATAACGTAATCCTATATTACAGTCCTGAATTTGAGCTTTTAATTTCATATTTCCATATATGCATAATAAAAGTTTTATTCAAGTCCATTATAAAACGCTTTTTTATAAACAAAATTCGAGCTCCAACAAAGAGTTTATTAAAAACAAAAGAAAATTTACAAACAATTTTACCTGTGACAAGCATATGAAAATCAAACCAATTTAAATCACGACTTTTTTTTAATGTACTCTTAATTATCTGCCAATACTTGCAAATAGAAAAAAGAATTGTGTATATCAGCACTTCGTTCCAAGAGCCAGAAAAAGGATTCTCTTCGCAGATAAAGACAACAATCGAAAAAAAAAAGATTTAACAGAAAGGACGATAAAGCATTAAGAGCGGCAAACGGCCAAGAAGTAAATCCGTCGAATCAAAGATCGTGACGTGGCAAAGTACCTAATCGAGAGATCCAGAACTCAAGAGGAGGCTGCAATTGCCGACGGAATAGGCGACGTGTTGCTTCGTTGCTTATCGTCAATCTCAGCGCTTTAGGAAAAATCAACCGAGTAAAATCTTGTCGCTCTTTCAATTTTTTCCGGCCATTTTCTGGACAAACAAGAGAGTCTTAATATTATTTTTCTTTTTGTAAAAGTGTACACTGATAGAAAGAAATATTTGAGTCAAAGCTTCCGTGTCTTAACAGTTAAGTCACGAATTAAAATTATTAAAAATACGATGATGTTAGCTAATCAATTTCAATATGTAAATGTAATTTAGTTAAATATTAAAAGTTAGTGGAGTTTATTAAACTTTTTATATTTATCAGTACTTTTTTAACCGTTTAACTTACCTAACCTCACTTTATTATGTTTTTGTACATGAACAATTACAAACGTAAACAAAGTATTATAAACATCATTAATGTTTGCGTAACCATGAAAACTTCAAGAGTACTATTCATTTTTATTTATTTATTAGTAATATCCATGCATTTTTAATGATTTTAATTCGTGACTTACTGTTAAGACACGGAAGCTTTGACTCAAATATTCTTTTCTATCAGTGTAGCATCGCTTAATTATTTTAAATTAAATAAATATGCGCAGCGTTGCATAATGGTATAGTAAATTTACAAAATTAAAAAAAATGTAGAAAATCACATTTATTTCTTTTATCAGTATAGTTAAATAAATATTTTTTTAATTTTTAAATATATAATAAGTAGTTTTATATATGTATATATATGTATATATATATCAAAAGGTATCAATTTTAGTTTAGTGTATCACGGTTCATTGTTGATGATTGCAACACGAAATAAGGAGTGTGAAAAATATCGGAAACGGAGCGTGTCATGGTCTCTGTAAATCATCAGATTATCTGTTTTTAGTATAGGATAAGCCCCAAGAGCTTTGGCTGTAATTTGAAATTCGCAAACTAATTGTATTTTTGAAAAGTGTTTTTTAAATGCGAGTTTTTTGAGCGCAAAGCCGAGTCGAGTTGGAGAGATTACTCGGCAAAAGAATTATAAGATATACGAAAAGTTTTTCATCCTGAGTGAAAATTTCAAGACTCGAGAGTAATTTTAGGTCCGCGGGAGTGTCTTGCTAGATGCGGCTTGCATCTACTTAAATTCGCTTGATGCACTGCTAACATTACGCTCTTGCAGCTTCCACCTGTGAGCTTTTTCTTTCTTCATTTTTAAAAAAAAAAATTTTTTCAATTTATTATACCACTATACAACGCTGTGCGCATTTATTTACTTTAAAATAATTAAGCTGTACTATTATTTTTACAAGTAAATATTAATTTAATAATAATTTAATTATAAGTTTCCCCAGATGAATGCTTCTATTACCAAAAGATTCCAATAAATAATGTTATACTCTTTAAAAAATATCGCTTATCCATCACAACCCATTTAAAAAAATTCATCCACATCTTCTGTCTTTATTTATTCGCGAAAGCAAAAACTTTCTTTCCACGTGGCGTATATGAAAAACTTCAAGAATTCTCTCTTTTTGGCGTAGAATAATCGATAGTACCGCGACCACTTAAACGAACAATTAAGCTTTAATTAGGGTGATTCCATAATCGAGGATATGAACAATCTTCTCCTGGGCAACCCTCAGGGCCATATAGCTATTAATCTATATCTGCTTTTACGCAGGCAGCCTGCTTATTTCTTATGCTCCTCGTAAATTTACAATAATTTATTTACTGCATTATAGTTTAATGCAACAGTTCCGCGAGGCCGGCAACGTCAATAGTTTACGGCTCTTTTAAAGCTGCGCGTGCGGAGCTTGAACAAGATTGAAAGTCATTTTACGGCGGTAGCAAATGAATATTCATTGCAAGCCAATTGGATTTTGCAATTGTGTTGTGTTGGAATGTACATTTAAAATTTTGCCGTCGAGCGATTTGAGTTTCTTAGTTAAATCTTAGCCACTGTAGATAAAGCTTTATATCTTTTTTATAGGGTAATTGTATTTATATTTTTTTAATTAAATGCCGAATAAATCAATTTTATTTATATTTATATAATGAAGTTGATGCAAGCTGACTTATAATAAATAAGAACACTGAAAAAAGTAACCTAATTTAACTACTTTACAAAAATACCAAATCTACTTTTCTGTAGAGTAAGATCTACTTTAAGGAATATTAATTTTTCTGGTTTTACAAAGCATCTTCCTTGGTAGAAAAATTCAGCATTTTTTTAGCACTATATTCCCAGTTAAAAATGAGCTGCACAGTCAGTTTAGCAGTGGTTAGCCAGTGGACGCATGATTATCGTCACCGTTTTTAGAAACTACTGTCGAAAAAATAGTGATTTAAGAATAAATTGAAAAATAAATTTCTGTGTCACTGGATACATCTGCAGATTTACTGTATTTGTCATGAAATTTGATTTTTTAAATTTTTTTCTCGTTATTTTTTACTGTTTACAGCTTTTACTATAAGAATTTTTTAGTATAGGTTACATATAGTGCTCCATAGGTACAGCTGTTGCCTGTGGGTTGTCCGTTGTATAAAGAGTATCAACGATTTCAATAGGGTATGTCAATATGTGATAGAAGCATAGCGAACTACAAACATCCTTTATAATATTAGTCTATGTATGCAAGGTGAAATTTTCATAATTTGTCTTTTAAGTTTTTAAAAAACAACATAATTATTGCAATAAGCTGAATAGTTAATTAAATTTATATTTACAGCTAAGAATAATTTAAAAACTATTCTTTAAAAAAATATTACATTATTATGTAAGCAGTAATTTGCCAATAATCGGACAGTAAAAATATTACATCCTGAGATAAGCAATAAATGGATAGTAACCAACATTTTGAACTGGCCAGTTAATTTTGGGCAGAGCCTAATCAACACACCAGTTTCACTGCTTTATTTTCTACAAGGGTTTTACTTTTCCTATTCCAGCAGATATTACTGTTACGAAACAGTAAAAACGACCTTGCTCTTTCTTTTGGTGCACTTATTTACTATACTAACTCAAACTAACAATTAATAAATTGTTAATTATTAAATTAATAAATAGTAACAAAATAAATTGATAATAACATTTTGACTTATTTACTGTACTATTCCGAACTAACTAAATAATTAACGAATTTTTTTAATTTAATTTAATAATTCGACTACGAATCTAATAATTTATTAATTGTGTGAAAAATATTTATTTCTTAACTTATTCTAAATTCCTTTGCTCGGAGTGGTAATAAAGTTTTTATCACATTCAAATTGTAACTTCGCGGATTATTACATTTTATACGTCATATTTTATAATAAGAGACATTTGCCTTTCATAATAAATGCATAAAGTTAGTTATAAAGTTTTTTCTTGCCAGTGGCATAATATTTCTTTCTATCGTTGGATGCATCAAAGAGCTACTTTTTTTTTTCTTTAAAAAAACTCCATAAAACTGCGTCGGTTTTCTGCAAGCCCACCACTTTTATATGAAAAAAGGAAAAGAAAATTCACAAGCCACAAACGCTTTATTGCTTATATACTACTCGCCTTATTCATACTTCCCCCCAGAAGACTACCTATACATAAAAGACTCACTGTATTTAAAATCTAAAAAAGGAATCTGTTAAAAGGAAGGGCGCAAAATGCGTGAACAGAAAAAGCACACGCAAATCCTCGAATCGGTCGTGTTAAGTCCATCAAAGTATCGCCGAGCGGCAATCATGAATTACCTGACGAAACATTAAGTTACTTCGTGACGTCATGTAGCCAGTCGATCGAAATTTTTTTTCTTCCGACCTCTTTTTTTATTTTAAGGCGATGATGACGGCTGAGAAGGAGCTCTGGTGGATCCAATCGCAACAGATAAGTACAAGCGGGTTTCCAATTATCAAATAAGATAGCACAGATCTCTGGCTACAGTCCGTCGACGTTGACGACGTCGTGAAGTGACTGAAAATTAATTACAACTTTTTTCTTTTTTAACGAAAGAGAAACAAGTACATCGAGTTCGGTGACGCGATTTTCTAGTGAAAAATATGTTATTACGAGGTAGTCTGCATCACTAATCTTTACCATAAAAATGATGTTTTTTTATCTGCATTTTTGTTTTTAAATAATACTTTTTACTGGAATTGAGTGATTTATCGAATTTCTGACTTTCTAACACTGCGTAAGCTCCGCAACTTTTACTGGAAAATCTCCACAATTTTTACAGGGCTATTCATATATAAAAGTTTCAAATATAGCCAATAATAAGAAGCGGATAAAAGTTTTTAGTAACAAGCCGTAAATGCTGTCTCAATAGTTCGTGTATATTGAGCTTTATCCATTCATAAATTTATTGGAAGTTTTGCGTACTAAAATTAACAGCATGAAATGATGCTAATCGTATTAAAAGTAACAGTATAGTATAATGCTTTCGATATAAAAGAACTTTTACGCAGAGAAAAATGACAAATAAAATTTACTGAAATAGTCAATAAATGTTGCTTAAAAAGTTAAGTAAACATAGTCATATAAAATTTACTCATGCAGTAAGTAAATTATATACTGATTTTTTTTTAAATATTTACTTATTTCGTTATAAGTTAAGCAAATATAAGTTAAAGCGACAAGTAAATTTTGCTTAAATATTAAAGCAAATTTTTCGCGGGATTTATATCTAAAATCTTTTTTTTATAAAATCGTTCACAGACCCTAGATACAAATCGATCATTAATTACTTAATCAAATAATTTTTGATTCTATAACTCTTCAGATCAGATTGACATAAATTGTAGGTTACAGCGGATACTTTTTTTTTTAGAAATAAGCCTAACGTAACATGAAACTATAGTTTAGAGACTTCTATCTAGTCTCATATTGTGATCAATTAAATATATTTATACATGGAGAGAAAATAGATACTAAAACAGTATACAAAACGTGTATACGTTTTTAGCATATTCAGTGCATACTGTTTTAGCATAAATTATATACTTTAATAGTATAAAAATCATTTTACTAAATAAGAATACAATTTATACTAAAATGGTATATATTTTAAACTACAATAGAATAGATTTGATGTAATAATAGCATTGAGAGATGGAATACTATATTCGTATCGGTTTGATACCGTACTGGTATAACATTAATACAGAAGAATGAGAAAGCAATGCCTATGCGCATGCGCGGCATCTTTTGTAATCAGTTCTATACCGCTAAGGTATCAAGACGATACAAACTTAGTATGATAGATACTATACTCTTTTAACATATATTTGATACTGGATTAGAATATTGTCTATACTTTTCTAGTATTAACTTTATGCTTAATTGGTATCCGTTATTGCTATCCTATTAAAGTATAAATTAATACTTTATCTACATAAACTTCATACTAAGTTAGTATGTATTTGTCGCATTCTAATTTAGTATAAAAATTAATACTATATTACTATTAATTTTCTCTCCGTGTATGTTATATTAAAAAAATGTCATTTTAGATTATAACTTTTGTTTCATAAATAACTTTACCAAAAATTTTAGGTATAAATCCCACTAAGTAAAAATCAGTATTTTTTACCGCATGTCTTTTACAAACAATTTTTCTCCGCGTGTGTAAGGCTTTGATGTAGCTTACAAACATTCGTTAGCTAGTAACAGCAATTTCTTTCAGCTTTTCTCCAAGTATTTCACGATAACACTGCTGCTTTTATTAATTTCCATCGTCAAAGCTCCCATACAGTTTAAGGGAACGCACAATGTGCTAATGTGTCGAGGAGCTAGGGAGCCTGATTGCATAAGTGTGTTTGTGTAAATCATTGGTCTGTAAACTGTAGGTGTTTCACTTGAATGCCCGTTTCGAAGTTTCTGCTAAATTTTAGCTGACCAAACTAACGTTTAACAAACTACCCAGCTGTGCGGTCAGTTAAACTCATCAATTATCTGGAGCGAAATGACTTACAATACCTCGACATCATGTTGGGGGATGCTATTATCGCACTCGGAATACTAAATTGTTCGGATTAATTACCGACCTTTGCGAGAGTATTTCAAAATTATGTTAAATCCGCCTGCCTTTTGAATGATGATTTCTTTTATAAGAAAAAAAAAAAAATGCGTTTATCGAATCCAAAAGCTCATAGCTCATCGTCAAACCCTTTATTATGCGCTTCTTTATTCAATCACATTGAGCGAAAGGAGGAGGAAGCGATTCCAGAGCTTTTGATAGAAAAGAAAAGGATTTTAGTGCAATCCCATTGAATATCGGACCTTTTATACACTTATAAGCCAGAGCTTATCTCCGGATTAACAAGCCTTCTTCTGGTGGTAATTATCTTCGGAGGGTCGATTTATCAGCTATGACTGATCAATCTGCGCAGTTAATAGATTATTCTCTTTTTCGCAGTCTAAAGAGGATCATTTTCTAATTTTTCAGTAGAAATTGACATTTTATTTATTTTCTTTATTTAAATAGAATTATATACTGCGCTTCTGTACGTGAATAAAAAGGAGAAAGGATATATTGCTCTTGAAGAATCGAATAAAAATTGTTCTTTCGAACCTTCGAGAGTTTAAAAAATCAACAGTGTTGTATCGGTGAACGTAATGAACTTTTGTTTACTTTAGAAACTAGATAAAAAATAACATGTTAGAACATATAGAATATACATATATATACACACACTAAGGGGGTATCCCTCTACTCGCTCCGCTCATCAACCCCCCTCCCCCCATTTTTCAATTTTCCCCTTATTTTTCACCTATACGCTGTGGGACAATTATCTTCCAGCTTTGCTTTAGCAATATCTTTATAATCATTTACTTTTTAAATTATTTTCTGGAAATTTCCCATTTTCCCAATTCCCAATTTTCATTTTCCCTTTCTTTTAACTATAGACGCTACGAAAATTATTTTCCAGCTTTGCTTTAGCATTATTTTTTACCTAATACACGATGGGAAAATTAGTTTATCCCTTTATTTTAGCGATATAATTGAATTTATTTATTTTTTAATCAATTACCAGAAGTAAATTTTTCAATTTTTACACACATGCAATAAATCGCGCCGTTCAAATAAGCTTGAAATTAAAAAAAAACATAATAGGAAAGTCTCCTTATTAGCGAAATTCATACGTTTGTCATGACGTACGTGAGCCGAAGGAGAGTCAATTAAAATAAGACTACTAAAAAAATAATTAAATATACACCTTTTTATTAGCGACACTCGTAGGTTTGTCATGACGTACGTGAGCTACAGAAGGATAGATTTCATGTGAATATTAGCTTTCGAGTTTCCAAAAACTCTAATAAGGTAATTAAAATTAAAAAATAAATAAATTTCTTTTTGTACATTACAAAGTACTCCTGGTCAAGTAGAAATACTAGGAGGAGACTAATTCGGAAATGAATCGCTGATAAATAAACTTATTCATTAATCTTTCTTGTGGATATGTACCGTGAATTGGGTTGTCTCAATCCTCAAGATTATGACTAAATTAGCTAGAGTTCTGAAGTTACTGGACTTCCACTGCAAAAGTTGTTAAGTCATTATCAGGCAAGAATTTTAGATTAAAACAAAATTAAATTTACCTGGATTAATTCGTGGCTGACTAAAGCTGCTTCAACTGCAATGTGTGTAAATCTCGCGCAGCGAACGTCATATTATATTGCGAAACAGACTTTTGCACAAAGAGTCAAGCTTTTTTAATTTTTTCATTAAAAATTCTCTAACTAATTAACAGTACCCTTTTAATTCGCTTATGCTTTTCCAGACGTCAGTAAAAGCTATTTACTTATGCATCATACAAAACGAACAAACAAACAGAACCTTGCGCTTTCAAAAAAGCTCAAATAATGTTATCCAGGTTACAACAGTTACGGCGAATTTAACTAATGAAAATTCATACGTTTTCTCGTATGTTTAAAAAATTAAGTAAATTCTTCAAGAGAAAAGTTTGAAAAAAATGGACCAATTTGTAGGATTACGAAATGATGCTATTTTTATACGCTACATCTTTTAGAAAGCAAACCTGCAATTGAATACCGAAAAAAAAGCGAAACACTTAAATGATCGCTCTCTTGGCAAAACGAAAAATTCTGCAAGCTCGAGCTTGCAGTGGCAAACGCAGTCTTATCACGCGTGCTTGGTTTGCGCAGTATGGTACACACGCGAGAAGGGGGGAGAGGTGGTCGCGGATTCGGTTCTGCACGAGCTGTCCGACGCACGTGTTTCAATTATTGGTCGCTGACGTACAAAGCTTTGTGACAGTCCGTAGCCCCCCTCCGTCCCTATTTACCTAAGGACTTTGGCCTACCGAACTGTTTATACCGGCGGCGATGATGCCCAGGGGAGGGCCGCCGACACCAGAAGCCACTCCGCACCCGTCCGCGGGTTATTTTCGTCGCGGCGACTTGCTCCTTATACGGCCGCCCAACCACCGCGATCGCGCTAAATTGTACCCTAATTGAAGCCTGACTTTATTTTCATTTGCTTTCTTGCCGAGAATAGTAAGGTGCTCTCGTGGGTGGAAGCGAAGGATTTACTGATAGGAGCGATACTTTTTTTTTTTTTGCTGAAGCAACCTATGTAAAAAATGCCTGTAATTTATCTTATAGCTTCCTGTCAGAAAATTAAGGAGCTTTTAGGCAGAACATATTAAATTCTTCTGTTCAGTGGGCAGATTGTATAATATATTTCGAACATATTTAGAGTCTGTGACGTGACGCTATGTGGATAAAATTCTACTCTAAATTCTATTAAGGGAGTCTGAAAATCAATTAAAAATTCAAATTTCGCGCCATAATGTAGCAGATGAAAAAATTCTAGGCAAAAATTAGTTACAACAACGTAAATGATGGTTCATTTTCCGATAGGGTTTATGTATAATAGTTTCATCTAATTAATGATTAGTTTTGATAAAGAAATAGGCACGCTAAAATTGTACATAATTTTATAGTATTCTAACTCAAAATGACAACTTTAATGACAATTTTCGGTTCTCGTGTTATAAAATCTTGTATGAGATTAGTGCGGAGATGATTATTTAAGTAATGCGACATTTCACCCTCGCTTCGCTCGGGTGCAAAATATTACACGACTTAACTAATTATCGTCCTCATCAGCGTCATAATATACTATTTGTATTCCAAAAATAAGGTGCACTTTATGCTCTATCTATATGCATAAATTTTAAACCTATTAAGGATAGTACTATGGATATGGTAAAATTATTGGGATTAACAAATATAATTAAATATACTAATAATTTTTTTCAAAATTAAGCAACCGGTTTCAAGAAGTATAAGTGTTAAGCTTCAAGAGATGGAGCCAAGTATTTCAAGATAATTTTTTTATTGACTTTACTGTTCAAATAGTTTCAGTTATATCAAATTTAAAATTTAAAAAAAGATAATGTTTCAGTCAATTAATTGTTTATTTAAAGTTATTATATTTCATCACTAGAATAGTTCCTGTGATTGTTTAAAGCGTCGATTTTAACAAATAAAACCCTTTTTAATAGACTAAGCATAATAAGTATATACTTACTTTTTTTTAATACTATTAAAAATTTTAAATAAATGAGGCTATGCTTTAATTAGATCAATACATTATGCTTAAACTAAGCATAAACTGTACCTACGTTTTTACATGGGAAATTTTAATAGAAGAACGTTTTTGATGTTTATGGGCTCAAGAAGTGATTGGAGGCTACCGAGCAGTTAGGTCGATAGTTCGTTAGAATCGCTTAGGAAGTTCCGGTGCGTGTTACGGGATTATTGAACTTATATATAATCACTGTCTAGCTTTCATCGCAATTTTTTTATTAAGATAAAAAACAGTGTAATGAATTATTATAATTTGATAAAACTACCACATTTTGAATTCTTTCAAAGCTTTATATTCGAAACTTATAGCTCACGTAATCATGGAAGGAAAGAGCGCAATTAATGAGAATATTAAAAATAAGTGGTACTTTGAAAAAATTGCTTCACGCTATATTAAAAAATTTCCTTTTCCCATTCGTCTAAAAACATAAAAACAAAATTCAAAATTAATTTACAACTCCATTGAAAAAATATTTGATTTACTGAAGAAACACGATTCTGAGAATTAATAAATGAAATTGCACGGAATATCCTTCAGAATGGAATTCTATTCAAGAAAATCTGGATATTTTAAATATTTATACTGTAACGGACAACCGGCCGCGGCTGCGAGGAACGACGGATCGCTCGCACAAGGCGTACGCCAATAAACGCGCACATAAAAGTGGGAATTACAAAAAGAATCAAAGTGAAGCAAAAGAATTGAATCTAACATCCCGGTTTAAACAGGATGAGGCGTCAGGCATTTTAAAATTAAAAAATAGCGATAATCAAACAATTTCAAATAGCAATCTCACATAAATTTAATTCCACCAAGTAATTCGCGGAGACTCTAAGTTAATCTAAAATAAGGCGCATAGAGGCGCAGCAAAAAATTAAAAATGCCTAAAGAAAACGCGCGTAATCAAAGGGCGAGGCACAAACACACTTATCTTTCGCAATAATTGTCGGTAGCTGCCGGGTGTATCAGCGAACGACGGCATGGGAATCGCGAAAAGAATATAAAAACGGCGACTCGCCACGTGAATAATTTAAAAGTTAGTGAATAGTTTAAAACATTAACATTATTTAAAAATTTAAGTGAATATTTTAAAACAATGAAATACAAAATTATAAATTGGGCTCATAATAAAAATGCGTTAGATGCGATGCGGAAGATTCCGCGGAGGTATTCTTTCGCCAATTGGTCGCTGTTAATCTGGCGATTTCGGAGGGTCAGTGGAGAGATGAGAAACACCTCGTCTTGTGCCTCCTCATCCCTCGCCTGTCCTCCTGAAAATTGGAGGAGGTGCTGGCTCGAAGTAAACAATGAGAAATTCCGAGTTGCAGCAAGTTTTACTCGCTTGTGGCTAAATAGTACAGGTTCTTAAAGAGAAAATAAATTGAGAGGCAATACTCATATTTTAAAGAGCTTGACCCTCCGCTCCAGACGACGACGGCAGTCGGTACCTGGGTCGCTCTGGTGCACCTTTGCGTAGAAATTTAGCCATAGGATGCCTTCGGATGCTGAAAATAATAGCGCTTCAGCGGAAAAAACTATTTTGTAGGCACGAAGTAGATGCAAGGTGGAAGGACTTCCTGTTTGGCTGTTTTTTGCTGTTTTAACAGGCGGAAGAGCGTCACTTTACAATGCTTATAAATTAATTAAAAATAAAGTAAAATTAATTAAAAATAAAGTAAAAATTAATTAAAAATTAATTAAATCAGTTCAATTAAAACGTTAAAAGATATAACTTTTGAACACTCACTTAATGAAAATTTTTCTCCGAACTAGAATAAAATTGAGCGAATAATTAAACGCTTATTAATTAACGATAAGCTAACTTACCTCATTCTTCAAATTAATCCATCAGATATCTAGCATTCGCTCGCTTATCTAACAGCCCCAATAGCTCGGAACTGCTCGAATTAGGAAACATATATAAATCATACCAATATAGCGGGCGAAATACCAACGAAGCTAAGACAAGCTTCGAAAATTCACCGAGCAAATAGGCCGCAAACAACGCGATGAAATTCCAGCTAATGAGTAGAAGAAAAGAAGGTAAAAGACAAACGCGTCGGGGGGCGAAAACTCATGCGACCACAAAGTATCGCGTTAAAAGCCGCCGTCGGTCGCCGAGATAAATGAATAAAAGTTGGCCGAGATACAATTCTAGCGGATGCTCATCAAGCGTCCGGGGAAAAAGTTTTTCCTCTCTGCGAACCCTTATTCGAGGCTCAAATCGCACGGCACTCGGGGGCATTGCCGCGAAGACAGCACGACGCAACTTCGACCCAGTAAGTTTTACCCCTACTGAGAGAGAAGTTATACTCGATTATCGAGAGAGTCGTCGCCGCCGCGCTGGGAGTATAATTTTAGCGTCCAGGTTTCTCTTTTCTTTGTTTAATGCCGCCGGCCGTAATAAAGAAAGTCAGAGATTGCGCAATAATTTCGCGGGTTAACGCTTTAAGAACTTGATATTAAAATTTTTCTTACGTAATTTCATTTACATTTCGAGAAGTACATTTTTTATAAAACGCAAGTTTACTGCGGGGAATAAAGGGCGAATGGATTTTTTTTTAATTGGAATCTATTTCAAGTGTTATATAAAACCATTAATTAAGACTATCGAGCAATATAGACGGCGCTAAAATGTATTTCAATAATCGATCCTTAAGGAGCTTTTCCCGTAGCTAAGGTTGAACTTTTGCGTTTAGTATAGGATCAAAAGATTAGATTAAAGAAAAAATAACGGGGGTAAATTCAAGGATTGCTTTAAAAATCTAATTAAAATCGCAGTAACAAGAAAACATGAGCTAGGATAGTAAACTTTTATGGCTACATGTTTTGAACGTCTTTGTTAAAAAATAAACATAAGTTTCTCCCTACATACAGCTGCTATAGACCTACTTAAATAAAATTTAAATAATATTTTCATTTAAGAATCTACGTATATTTTAATAGGCTTCTGAACTCTTTTAAACATTCGTTTAATTCGAATATTTTTTAAACATTCGTTTAACTAGTCGCACTATTAGAATTTTTTTAAAATAAATATCTTACAGCATCAATTAAAGTGTATAACATAATGAATAATTCTAATAGATTTATTATTTGAAAATACATTTACCAAAATTTCCGTTTTCGCATACCGAAAAACTTCTTTATTCATTTTAGATTTATTATTCTTTTGTGAATCTATAAAAACATTGGATATTCACTTTGTCAATGTAATAATGTTATCACTAAAGCTTTTTGACTAGTAACACGGCGAAAGTTTTACTGGAAAAGGTTAACCAAGGTTAAAAACGTTAACCAACGACTCTGGGGTGCGGAACTTAAGAATCTTACTTTACACGCTTGGATGTACACTGCTAAAGCCAGTCAAACAAAAGTATTAGTCTTAATTAAATTTTCACTACAGAATCTGTATCAATAATAAAAGCCTGAATATTTAAATATTTATTTAAATTTAAATATCTTTATCATTGCATTAATAATAAAATGCTGAATTTTTTCATGTTTATTTAAATTAAATACTATTATCATTGTATCAATTATAAAATACTGAATTTTTTCATGTTTATTTAAATTTAACTATTATTATTATTGCTGTGAATATAAAAATTAAGTCTTCTATATATTCAACTGCAAGCTTAAATAAATACTTTTCGCGAATGTTTGCTTCTCTTATATTTATCATTTTTTTCGTATTTGCCAATAATATTCGAAATGATAAAAGGAGTATGTACATTCTACTTTGAGCAGCACCTTATTTACCACTCGTATTTCCCAGAAGACATTTGACTCTCTCGGCTACTTTTTTTTCATAACTCTTTGTGTTTCAGTTCAAAAATCTCGGCGAAAAGTGCACGGCTTAAATCGAAAACGTTGCGTTTGGATATTTCAATTACACCGCATAAATTTCAGTGGATAACTTTCTTATTCCGCGGAGCGTTCGCTTCGCCCGATGTCGAAAAACGAAGTACGCAACTTGGTACTGACCAGTCGAGAGCCGCTATTTCCGGCTGAATTTGTGATGGAAATCGAATGGAGAGCTAGAAACTTTGAGCTACTTTTTCCAATTGGAGGGAATAGAAAATTATAGTCTATGTATTATGTATGAGCGGGTGTCCTTGTTGTACATGTTTTAAGCGATGATCACTGATCTATGAAATTTTCAGTGCCGTACATAACGGCAATATCAATTTGTTTGTCCGTGATTTTCTAACATGTGCAAATTTATGTTTCGTGTTATATTCATTTGTTTTCAAATGTACTGAATTTAGTTGAGTGAATTATCCAATTTATTATGAAATTATAAAAATTAAGTTCGATGTCTTGCCACACTCGTCTTTTACTACTTCCTACGCAAGGACTTTTTTTCACCTAAACGTAACATTTATTATGAGCAAATCAAGCCCCTTAGAATTTCTAATTTCACCTTGCTATACTTTAAAGAGAATAAGCGTCAAAACCCTCTATTATTTCAAATGATTTATGATTTCTTCAGTAATATACGTGCAGCATTATTGAATAAATATGAAACTACTTCAGCGCAACATCGGTCTAACCGCCGTTAATAATTTCCGTTCGTTAATAAAAACGGCAATAAAAAATCTTCAAGCCAACAAGTTATGTAATCCCGTTGAAAAATGTACTTGTACTTGAAATAACGACCTCCAGTCACAGAAGTAAAGTAGCGCACTTCGTGATAAGAATCCCGTATAAATTTAACCTACTGCCACAATACAAAATAAAATTCGTCAAAATCAATATTCACCCACGCGTTCCACCGTTTTTACGACAGACAAGTATTTTTTTTTTTTGCTCCTCATAAATCAACCACCGAAGATAAGCGTCACGCCCAGCGACGCTGAAAAGAGGGATGAAGGATATTCCCGCAAGCACTAGAAAAAAATCTGAATAGCAAAATCTCCTGTCTTAGAATCTCTTCCCCGAGTAGAGGTCAAATCGTTGGAATCGCGTTCATGCCAGATCCATCGCGCGATACTCGTAATAAAATCCTTATTGGAAATCAGAGAAAGGATGGCGGAGGGGAGCTGCAGGAGGGACGAGGAATTGAGCGACGCTTGTGTGTACGCGTGTCGCATAATGCTTCGGGATCAGGGGCGTCCTGCCTCGTCAGGCTCTCGGCGGCTCATTTACATAGCCGAGCGCGAAGCTCAATAATCAATCGAAATTGTAAATCAAGAGCCCCGGCTTGCCGAATCAAGCCGCGGCTTAAATACCGCCTACCCTGATTATGCCCTCTTTCGCCAACTGCGCAATAAGCGCGGAAGATTAATCCGTGACGCCGTACGGCCCGCTAATTAATTCTGGGCACCCCGGCCGGCATTTTACCAGGAGTAAGTGGGAGGGGGGAAGAGGAGTCTCCGATTAATATAAATTGGGCGCGAGGACAAATCGTTTTGTGATTATTGGACGGGCTAAATTTCTGATAACAGCGATGGTACCCTGTGCCCATCCGCCCGGCAATTATCTCTCGTTAATTGTCGAGTGGTCCTTTGATTGTGCCTCATAAGGAGACAAATGATCGTGTTGTTTGGCCACGGGCGTCGATTATTACCGATCAATGTCCCTCGGATCAATTTATACGCGATATAAGTGATTCTCGAATTTACGTTTTTTTCTTCCACTATATCTTTCACAGATTGTGAATCACGCTTAAAATAAAAATGTTCATACTTTTCCCAACTTGCATTAAAAATGCTACAGAATTTATTCAGGCAATTAAACTCGAAAGTAATGATTTCTTTATCATTTTGTATATTATAAGCTCCTTCAGAATATTCTCCCTTATATAGTCTGCGTGCTGGTGGAAGCCGATTTTAAGGAATTTGCGGAAGGTATATAGCTTGAGATTCGAGCTATCTTGCTACTCTGAGCACAATTTAATTATTTACGTGAAACAAAGAAAGCAATTAACGAGAAATTCGAAAAAGATAAATATCAATATATCACGTAAAGCTCAATATTTTATCAACGAAAATCCACTGAAAAAATTGACATCCATCGATTTTATTTTTAGTTTAATCTCAAATACATTCGAGTGCAGAAAAATAAGAGTTTTGTTTTTGCACACTGTATAAATTTTGCAAACAAAAGACTGAAAACATTTCAAATAAAAAACTAAAAAATATCCATTTTAAAGCATTGGCGAGAGCTCAGTTTCCGCGAGCGGCAAATTACCCCCTAAGCTATTAGCGACTAAGAAAAATGGTGCCTTATTTTTTAGCCTTCACCCCCCCAATAAAGAGAAAGAACTCCGCGTCCAGTTACAAAGGGTGAGTTATCGAGGCTGCGATGCTGGCACTGAATGGCCCGGGGAGACCGCCGTTGTTTATTCCCCCGCGTAAAAAAAAGCTCTCCGTACCCGGAAATTCAGTCGCACGGAAACGTCGCGCTCAGGCATCGAAGCTCACGTCGCACTTTTGCAGGGGCCGGTCTACGTGCGTTACTCTTTGATGTTCCACTCCGCAGATCGCGTTTGAGCAAAGTAACCCTGCGACCGAACGCAGTCGCGTGCATCACGAACGTGGACAGAGGATAAGAAGGCGTTGTAAGTCCCACAGGATCTACGGCTGACTTTAAACAGCGCGAATCGGAAGGACGTAAAACCGTTTGATATAGTACTTTCTTGTCGAATGTATCCGTAAATTTGTAGTATAGAAGGTTATAGCGAAAGCGTGACTGATTTTTAATTTGGCCTTTTCTTGAGACTTGTGTGAGAATGTCGTTTTTTACGACATTGTGATTTTATCGTATGGTATAAAATTGTTGTAGATGGAAGTGCACGTTTGGAATGAAAGTACTTCAACTGAATGTATCTGCCTCTGAGGAAAGTAATACATCTCCGGATCACGTATTTTTTTTTAAGGTCGGGATCCGGAGTTGTGATATTTTCCTGGAAAGATCTTTTCCGAATCCAATAATTCAAGTTATCAAATAATAAAACTCATACAGAGAAAGATACTAGTAAAATTACTATACTGTTTAAGGAAATTTAGATTTTTATTTTATGGAACATTATTTGAAATTTGCTGCGTCTAGAGTATGATTGGATCTTTCACACTCTGCAATGGTTGATTCTCTTCGTTTTTCACCAATTTTCGACATAATATACACTTCGTAACAGATAAAATGATTTTAAAAATTATTCATAGAGGAAGTTAACTGTCAATATATTGGCAGCGGCTAACAGTTTTGCAATGCAGGAACAGATTCGACAAATAAAGAATTTTACTAGAATGTATACTATAAAATTTACTAGATGTACAGTAGATTTTGCTGAACTTGCAGTACATTTTACTGAACGTACAGAAAATTTTGCTAAACGCAGTAAATTTTACTTTACTTTACAGTAAAAATTTTTATTTGTCAAGTCTGTAATTTATTAATAATAAAATGAAAATTTAAATAAATTTAAAATAATAAAATTTATTTTCTCCATTAAATAAAAAAATGTTTGACGTTAGCGCAGGCGAATGCGACTAATCGCGATGATCCAGTTTTTATGATTAATCGAAAAGCAGACTTTCGTTAGCCTTTAAAGAAGCACGTTAAATCCTGTGCGTGTTATATATTATTCGCAAACGTGATTGGAATATCAAGAGCGGAAATATACGTACGCGCACTTCTGAATACGTTAACGCGTCTCACTGTAAAATATATCGTCGCAGGGGTCTCTCAGAAATTCACTGAGTTGTCTGTTTTACGAGCCGGTGAAACTTACGTGCAGGCTCGGAGGGTCGTTTCCTCGGTCATTCAGCGACCGGTCACTTCCGGGGTCAGATAAAGGTTCGCGACGTAACGAGGCAACGAAGAATAGACGCTGGGATATCGCGGCGACAGCGAAATGCATAAAAGCTCGCACTACGCTGCCTCGTAACATCGGTCGAAACTTTCGACGGTAATTACTGATTAACTTTTTGATTTATATAGGTAAAGTGCAGAAATTGCAGCCGGTGATTTATACAGGCAGTGCTGCGCTGCGTTTACATGGGATTATTGCGGCGAGTTATAAAGCCGCGATTAATCGGGCTAAATTGTTCCAATTTTTATGGAGTTCGCGTAGCAGATATATGATAATGCTAATACGCAGATAAAAACGAAAAATTAACGGGATATAAAAGACTAAAATAGTAATCAAAGATTATTTTTTGTAATTTGTTTAGTCCTGAAGAAGGCAATAAATTAAACAATTTCAAAAATTGCCGAAATCATCTTAGCATTTCACATCCTGACAAAAACATTAGATTAAACAAGTAATTTCCCTTTTCATTTTTTAATAATTCTCTTTTGATGTGCACAGCACAACAAATTATAGTATGATTTATGGAAATTTATGTAGGGATTTTTGATTGTCAAAAAGTCTTCAGCGTAAATTAAGTTCTTTCATTAAAAATAACAAATTTAAAGAAGGTATTATTAAAAGTGCATTATCGGTTATCAATATGTGGGTTTTTTTATAAAAAAAAGTTCCGGTAATTATTCTTAATTTAAAAATTAATTAAGACGTTCATTGCACGACGGTCACGCAATAAAAAGAAATTCGATCTAAATTTGATTTAGCACCGACTCGTACAGTATTTTACAATGAACGTCGTCTTCGTCGCTATAGGAAGCGTATATTTAATCGATACCTTATTGTTCCGTCTCTTCCAATTACACTACGCGAAAATTAACTAATAATTCTTTCAACGGATTTTATTGCACTTGTGCTTTCAAATTCCTTTTACTATTTATTCTTTTACTATTTTACTATTTATTTAAAGGAGTAAAATGTAAATTATTAGCGTGAATGTGAACGTGAAGTTTTTATTTATTGTAATTTATTTACTAGTTTAACGAAAATAGTATGTTTTATCTAGCCTTTCTAATTTTATTCACTGTGATATTACTTTTAGTAATTATTAATAAAATTGACTGTGATATTAGAGAAATACATTTTTATTATTTATTATAATAAAAAATATAATACAATTGAATTATTTGTGCTTAACTTAAGAACTGTTTTGTACTAAAATTTATTTTGTTATTATATTATTTGTAAATACTGTATTTTGCAATAACCATTTATTCTATTCAATTCCCAAAATGAATATTTTACATTATTTACCATATAAATTTGAAAATGTGAAATTCTCTTTAAAAACAGGTAGATAAATGAAGGACTTTTACTGTAATATGGGTCTATTCAAAGTGAATATCACAGTTTCAGATTTGTTAAATCCGCAATAAATTTATCATTCTTTCACTAGAATTTTATACTTATCGTACGAAAACGTCATAAAATGAACCAATTTTTAACATCGTCACACACCGAAACCGTCAGAAACTTTCGGTCAAACGGTAACCAAAATTATCGAATAAACCCTTAGCAAGCCGACAATTTACTCGCAGTTACCAGATGCCTGCAATTACCTAGAAGTTGGAAGCTCGTCTAGAGGAATCGAGCAGCATCCTGGGCCCTTAAACACAGAGCTCATCCGCTTATAATAAACCGGAAAGACGAGAATGCAGTCTTCGCACATACATACATACATGCATATATATGTATTATTCGAATGGCATGCAGTTAAACAATAATTAAATAACAAATATTCTTTTTATACTATTTGAATTTATTAAGCACGAGGAAGGAACGCCTGTCCACGAGGACTGCTGTCTAGAGACTGAGCCATACGCTGCGCTTTTTCATTGGTCACCATAAACTGCATTTCCTCGAACCTTTACTTATGAATAGGGTCCCAAGCGCTCTCGTATTCGAGACTCAAAGAAAAACAGAAAAACTAAGCTTTATCTGTTCTGTGAATGCGTGTTATTCTTTTGTATCCAGTATTATTAAACAAAATAAGTGTTAATAATCTAATCATGTATGTATATATACACATACACACACGCAGCTCGCGCAATACGACGCCAGGATTGCACCGAAGTCAAACACAGGCCGAGCGTCGAAACGCCGGCACACACAGAGGGTGAGGTGCTAATCCGAAGTCTCAGAATCGCGGTCGTCGCTGTGCAATCGAAGGCCGCCGCGCGATCGGGCAAACATCCTATACCACCACTCGGAGGAGGCCGAATATTGCCCTGGGGTTTGGCCAAACATCGCGGAGCGATTCCCCGGGCCTGGATTTAAGAGGTTTGTTTGCTTCGCGTTCTTGAGATGTTCGCCCTCCCTGGAAACATCCGGCTCGCGGCTATGAATAAAATTCTCCCGATTGTTGGGATTCTGTCGACGGACCGCGGGGAGATGCTTTCCCGCTGGACGATCGGGGGATTCTTCTGTAAGAAAATGCCGGGCATTATTGATCCTGATTCTTTCATTCATGAATTTCTCAGATTCGAGGGGATGGATGTAGCGTCTTATTTGGCCCAAGTGATGTTTATTTTGAAAAACAATCTGCGATTGGATTCTGTTTCATCATTTATTTGATCATTGCAGTAATAAAATTGTGTCTCGATAGAGATAGATTGCTCGAAATCGGGACACCTTGTTGAATGGGGTCGAAAGATGGACAAGAATAAATAAACATAATAAAATATTAAAACGGTTAAGGTCCCTCCCTACGAATCTATATGTCATATCCAATATATATAGTAAACGAGAAAAATCGGATCGACCTTTGCGCAGATGGTTTGCCAAAAAGAAATAACAGCAGGTCTCGAAAAAGTTACTGCTTATACATTTTACTATGCAGATTGCGATAAAGCGAGCTTACTCTCTATAAAATAAACAAAAACTATAATAGATCAGCTCTTCATGGCAATTTCTTTGGGATTATAAATAGTACTTAGCAATTGTTTATCAACATAATGCATTGAAAATGATAGCTCGAAAAAATATCGTTTTTCCACGATTTTTTTTTACTCATGAACGGATTCTCGTACGAGACTAAGCTCGCTTTATCGCAATCGCATATTTTATTAAATTACTTCGAATTATTTTTAAATAATTTTTCTATTTAAATAATTCTTTTTTTTTATTATGTATAGTTGAATTTATGTGTCCAGCATTAGGACACCTCTCAGATCGCTTTACCTGAAAGCGAAACAGACATACGCTTTGAAGTGCAAAAACACTGTCCAACTTTAAGAGTCTGTTACTACTTATGTCCATACCTTAAAGACACGAATATTTTGTTTAAACTTGTGTATTTAATATAAAAGATTATGAAAATCTTTTTTATACAAATCGGCAAATAGATGATAAATTAATGATAACGTTAAGAATTTTCAAAGCATTTTGTTTCTTGATTCTGCACTTGCTGTTTGTTATTAACTAGTCTAAAATAATGTCCCGGTATCGGGTACTTTATTGACTTTTTAATTATAATTGCTATGTTGCTGTACAATCTGGTGTTTGACAATGTTTAGTGCATAACGAAAGAAACTTATTTATTTAAAAATATTGATAATAACTTTGTATAAAAAGATATATAGATTGAAAGAGATCATGTAACTAGTTACAGATGGGCAGCACAGACATCCTTTTTTTCTTATTATTTCAACAAAAAAATGAATTTTTATACGAAGTGATGCGGATCTACTCTATAAGATTTGAATATTATTTCAACCGTAAAATTGGTTACCAGAATTCTAGATTTGCCGAGATATTTATTTTCTTTTGAAAAATTTGTATATTCTCTGATTCAATTTTTTCTAAATAAATAAAAAAAATTCTCAATAAAAAATAGAAAAACACGATTTGTAAAAACACCATTTTTTATGTCGTATCATAGGCAGTTTTCCCGAGGCGTCTGTTGTTACGACTTTGGGTCATTTTTGCAAACAATATTGGTAAATTAGAATAGGCTAAGTTTTACATTCTCATTTAAGAACACGTAGGTGGTAAACACAAACTAATAATCATAAATTTAGGACGTCTCAATAAAAAAGTTTTAGTACAATTTTCTCACATGAGCAAAATATTGAGAAGTATAAAAAAATATCAATATTTCTTGAGAAAAAATAATAAAATAAAATGCGTTCATTTAACATTCGCATATTGCATGTTCATACTTCAAGCCTGACCATATCGCGTGTGTTTCTACTTAATGATTCAAGGAAAGCATGTTAATTATTCCGGATTAATTTCTGCGCTGCTATATTTCAAATCTTATTCATCGTACATGATTTTTCCTTACTAATTTAGTTAAGAATACATTTTTGAATATTCCAAATTTTTGGAAATAGCTCTACCTATGCTTTTTTGTAAACCAGATTACGCTAAAAAACTGTAATTAAAATTTTAAATGATTCAAATAATACAACAAACTAAAATACATATTGGGAACCAGATTTGCAAATAACATAGTAAAGCCTTGAGGTAAAAAGTACTTTATTAAATGAAGATAGGTATGCTCCGTCTGGAGGTCCGAAGGACAGTACTAACTTGTCAGGGATGAGGCGCCCGCTTCGTGTAGCATAAGAATATCTAATATGAGAAAATAAAAATATATTTAATAATACGAATGTGTTATCCTCCCTTTCAAACATGAAAAATTTGAAACTCTTTCTGAGAAAAAATCAGAAAGGAAGGTGTACAAAAAAAAAATACGTTCATTTCGATTCCATCGGCCTTGAGCCTTACGACAATGTAGATCAATGCCCTCTCGTCTGCTGACTCGTTACGGAGACGGCTCAATTTGTCGGTCTCCCTTACTTCTGAAAAAGACGCACTAAAAGCTAAAAGCTCGGCTCCCTCTTATACAAGCCCTTTTGGCTGCTATAAGTGAGAAAAAATGGGAGATAGAAAGAGGGATAGAAGCTTTCAGTTGGGTACGCTAATTGTACTGACCTGCGAGTATTTTCGGCTTTTTCACGCCATGCTGGCCACATGGCGATACCCTAAACTAATAAGAGACTGCCGTCTTAATCACGCCCCCGGGGAGCGGTGTGCCCGGAAATGACCGGATAAAGGTGGAATCGCTGATTTCTCGAGGAAGGGAGGTAGTTATATACCGCGTCGATAAACTTAAACCCGCTCGGGCTCTTTTCAAATCCAGCCCCCGGCAAAACCATGTGACCAGAAGTACTCTGTTGCTCTTTGCTTATTTTTCCTTTGCCTATCTCCACATCGCGAAATAATTTTTTTGCAACTTTTTTTTGTCGGGAGACGGTGCTATTCAAAAGTTTGAAAATCCCACGTTTTTGTATATGATATCGCTGACTCGGCGGTTTTCATCGTTTTGAAATTCCCTGGAAATTCGTGATACGCATACTATGATTGACAAGTGTGGCACAGTGAGACGATTTTCTACTTTTGACTGCCTTACCGTAAATACGGAGCTGACGCGGCTTTTATGAGCCATTCGCTTTTTGACGAGCAGCGTTGATTTTTAAAGGCGAGTTTTTGTAATTAGATGGAGCTTTATCGACTGGGCCGTGTTGCCCGTCGGTTGTGTCAACGTCTAATAATAAATTGTGATCGGTGTAAGGCAAAGGCAATATACTGCGAGGGTCGACGTTTTGACAGGCCGTATTGGCATTATATTGACTAATAAACTATCAATAACTGCTCATCTAGAAAGTAATGGAGTGGCGAAATAATTGATCAATTTTCGGCGTTGATTAGCTGGCGACCGAGTTATTTCTAGCGCTTTCAGGATGTATCATTTCTTTTGGCAATAAAATTCATTGCTGTTTCCTCTAGCCATATATTTTAGTATGCGAAGATGACCTTTTCACACAATCATTACTAGGAATTTCATCTTCTATTCCATACATTGTTCAGGCCGCAGAAAAGTTTTTCTATTGTCTCCAAATCGTGAAAGTTTGCTTTTCGAAAGCTCAAATCGTCCATCTTGCAGCTCCTGGTGAATAATAAAATTTACTTATAACATTAGACAAACTGTATTTCATATAAGAACTTTATTCTGTAGTAAGGACTACCTTTAAAAAATGTCCCTGTCAATTGCGTATAAAATTTTAGCTATATTTCTAACTTCCCTCAGCCAGTGAAAAATTTAATTTCTTCATGGTTAAAAATCTTGTGTTTTGTGTAGAATATTTGTGAAAAAATAAAAACAAGTAATGTGTAAAAAATTACACAAACTATGTATTATAAATCACACGAGTTAAACGTAAAAAATGCACTTGATTTGTGTAAAATGATTTTCAACTTCTTTATGTTCACGCAAATATTAGCTAAACAATTGTAATTACCACACACGTATCTTATTAACTTATTAGTGCATTAAGGTTTGATTTAAGTTATGCTATTATTAAATAATTATACGATTTTGTTTTACTCATATGATTAAAAAAATAATACTTACAACTTAATTACTATTCATTTTTTGTATATTAATGTTTAATTCGCACAGTGTACACATATTTTGTTACAAACACACATTTTGTTATTTACTTTTGGATGGATATCAGTGCTACATTTTCGCGCAACCCGCGGATATTTAAAAATTCAGTTTAGAAAACTTTATTCAAGATTTCATCGGCGAAGTATATGCAAAACACTAATAAGTCGTAAAGTTAAAATAGATCGCCCATTTCGATATAAATCTCGCATAATGAAATATTGTGTTCACTGTTACGCGGCGTTAACATTTCAAACGAATAATGCATTCGCACTCTGTTAAAATGGTAAATTTGAGCTAGTCATCAAATATCCGCGATAGGCAAGGCGTGCGAATAGACGGATGAGATGAGAAAAGCAATCTGCGACAGGCAGTAAGCCAAATGGGGAGCGGAGGTCCTTTGTCCGGGTCGGAGATGTAAATGTACCGTGACACGCGAGTGTTAATTAAGGAACGCGGAATATCAATTTATTCACGCTCAAGACTGCATCGAAGCATTAACTGTAGTGCATTATAAAATATTCAGGGTGACGTGCGATATGAAATTATTTTTAATTGTCATATTAAACTAATAACTGTATTTGAAGAAATGTATCGTTAAAAATGTCTCGTTTACGCCAAAGGATCACCGTAAAATTTACCTGAAAATTTTATTAGAAATTCTAAACATAATGTACGGCTATAGTTCCGCCTCTTATCGAAATATCCTGCAGGACTCCTACAGGAAATCCAGTTGTTCTACTGGTAATTCGTGCTTTTTCGTACAAGAATGAATCCTGCAGGTTTATACTACAGAAAAATTTGCTGGATGTCAAAAAATAATTTCCTGCACGATGTTCCTGCATAAATATCTTACAAGAAATTGTTCCTGTAAAAGCATCCTACAGAAAAAATTGCCTGCAGAATGGCTGCATTTCATGCAGTAGATTTTGATAACGGGTCACGAAATAGAACGATAAAATTCTCCCAGTGTAACGCTGTCAAAAAACGAGTGGATCGACAGAAAAAACGCGAAACTTAATTAAACTTCAAATTTTGACGAGTACATTTTTTCAGAATCCCATCGGACAAATATAGTGTTCTATAAATAACTCGGTTCTCGAATGAGCTTAGAATACCGAATTCCCGTCATCGAATTTAACCAACGCTGCAAAATCAACATTCACTTTATAAAACGGCTATCCCCGCGCCAATAACTAACGTTTATCTCTGCTTATCTGTTCATCAAACGCACGAAAGCTCCCCTGGTCACACCCCCGTTGAATTTCGATCGACCCCCCTCCTTCCAATTGCTTACCGTCTGCACAAAAAGAGAAATCTCTTCGACCTCGAGAACGTTAAAAGTTAATAAGGCTATAGCTCCGATCCCCGGCGGAGATATAAATTCACCTGCACACAGCAGGTGGGAAGAAAAATGGCAAAGCAAACACGCGTCCCATTGTGTCCGTATTTTAAAGGGTGACACGACGATTACCGCACGAAGCGGCTCGATCGTCTTTGCCGCCAGGTCGACATGACATTTCCAGGCAGGCTGATGGAAAAACTCGGTTCACGAGCGTTTGATCCGCGGCGTGGCCTATGAATTTTTCAAGCTAACTGCATAAGGCGCGCGGCAGAGGGATCGAAAATTCAGATTCACGATGTCGCCATGCAAATTGCTTCCTGGGAAAAGTCAACGCAGCGATAACGGACGCGTGCGCTTATGTGCTAATTAATTACGCTGTTCCTTTTTTTTGTTGTTATTTTTCTATAAATTCTAATAAAAGGCTGCGATGTTCTTCGTATAATTACAATGATTGAACTTGTGCTTAATATGCAGGGGTTGAAAGTCAATTGAAGATTCAAATTTCGCGCCATACTCGGAAAGAAAAATCTAACTTTTATAGTAAGAATGGGGATACTACTAGAGTTTATCACCAGCGTTACTTTATTAGTATGAAAATTCATGCAAATAATCATGAATTTTGAGCTTTTAAAGTAGACGTCTTTTCACATTAAAAAAGTAAGCAGTCTATAAGACGATTCTATAAGCAACATCGGAAAATAGTGTGAACGCCGTGGAACAGTTGACGGTTAACGTTTTTTGAAGTGCTGCAACTCGAAAAATGGCGTAGCTGCATAGCTTTGCAGTAAGCGAATCATAGTATAAAACTATGGAAGCTTTAGAACGGGAGGAGGAAAGCGTGTATACTATAGTTCAGTGTTCTAAACACTTTGAAAGTATATATAAAAACTTTAGATGTATGAAATTATATACTATAATAGTATAAGGACTGTTCCTAAATTACAATCATATGGATTCTAGTAAAATACTTAGATTTTTCTTTCCGAGTAATAGAGTATACGAAAACACAATTTATTTGCTTTTAACGTAAAGAGATGGTACGGGTAGGATTACTATTATTTACGATAGAATATTTTTTAGAGTATGAATATAACGAAAACGTCAATCAGTAAAGAATGAATCTGGCCATATAGTTGTTTATAAAACGAAAGCTTAATTGTCGCGGAAGAACTAACCAATTCGTAAATACATATAAAACAAAATAAAATTTAATTGTCTCTTTCGTCGGCAAATTGCTGATTATATAGGGAACAAGAGTATAAATGAAATATCGAAAAACTATGAGATACTTGCCCTCCGTTAGATAGCAGCCTATCATTTTGTAAAGTTCCAAGTTCATATAATAATATCTTGATGAGAAAAGCTTGAATGATATGATTTTTTTTACATTATTCAAACTTTTCTCATCAAGGTATTATTATACGAAATTGGAATTTTATAAAATTATAGATCGTAACTTATAACGGAGGGCAAATATCTCGTAGTTTTTCGATATTTTATTTATTCTCTTTGTTATAAGAAAATTAATTGTTTTTTCTTCTGCTAATATATTGAACATTCCTGAATTCATGTCTTAATCAACATTGCTTTTTCGAGTAGTCACGAAAGTTTATTGCACCTTATTTTTTAAAATAGAACATATCGCATAATGTATGTAATAAAATATAAATCAAAATGTATAAAGTAAAATTTATTTTGTTATTATTTGCACATAGTATATCTCATAATGAACATTTGTTCCATTTAGCTTATTGCGCATTTCTGAATTCATATCTTAATAATAATTGTTCTTTTGAGGAGGTGCTAAAAGTTTCATACGCGTTATTTTTGCGATTATTAAAATAGAAAAAATCGCTTTACATACGTATTTTCCTGCTGTTATACCGACGCTGGATGTGTATAATTTACATATTAAACGATGGCAAACACGACTTCTATCAGGCAATCTCTGATGCTCGGGCGAAAATTATTACGTAGGCTTTGTGAACGTGTTTTTTCCTTTCCTCTCCTTTCGCAAACATAACATTTATTTTTAAATTAATTCCGCTATTTATTTACATTAAAACTTAAATACAAAAATTCGATCCTGATGTTTTAATTATCTAATATTACTTTTAACAGTTTTTATGAATAACATACAGGCATTTCATTGATTAATTATCGGAAGAGAGTTATAAAATATCAATAAAATATTTAAATGCGATGCGAGTTGATATAAATTGAGCAAACCGTATTTATTTACTGCCACTGCAGGCTACATTTACATTATTGTGCCCTCGAACAAAATGCGTTGGCTTATGCTTTATTAAACTGAACGAGTATACAAGCGCAAAATGAAGTAGGTAGTTCAATTTCGTTTCCATTTCGTCAACACCCAACTGTCACATCCAACTCTCTCGCATTCAAGCGCCGTCATTTTCGCATGTCATCGATGTGTCACAAGCTACCGATTGACTCCGGAAATTCTATTCCAACATTTTCTCTTACTTCCCAAGCTTTACATTCCGACTCCAGCGATTTTTATCTTTAAATCCCTTCAAAATAGAGATGAAAAGATTTTTCTCAAAAAGTTAGAATTTAACTCTTTTTCAACTCATCATTTCTTCATTACTGACGGCTATATAATAAATTTTCTGATTAAATCTATTATTTTGATAATGTGACAGGTAATAAATGACTTGCCACATAAAACAATAAAATAAATTTTTTTTGCTTTACCTCTCGAAAGGGACTTCAACGCTTTGTCGCACCTATTCCGTCTCCCTGGACAGCGTTGAGTAATTTATGGGCTATACCATTCCTTATTGCGCACTCAAGATTTGAATGGGACTTTCGAATCTAGATTGTAACTCCACGCTTTGTATGTATACATTAAAATTCTAGTTTTATTACTGGTGTGGGTCCTAATTAGCTTCACAAATAAAAATAAAAATTATATTTACAAGTTCAAATCACGCAATTTGCATTAAAACAATATTATACAGCGAAGAATAATAATTTTAATATAAACAACCTCACTATTTTTCTGACCAAAAAATGTAGCAGCATATATTTTAAGTAGCCTTACTTTTTTTACTTCACGTTTAACTTTATTTTTAACTGCATTCTCGGTAGGGAGTAAATACATTTTGTAACACATTCTGTGGTAATTTTGAAAAAGGGCATAATTCAGAAAATTTTCAAAATCAAGATAAAAGAATTTTCATACGCTTTAAACGAAAATCTAACAGATTTTAGAATGTTTTGTTTGTTATTATTAATTTATTATAAAAAATAGCAGAAAGCATTCCGATTACTTCCCTAGGTAACAATTAAAAAAAATCTCGTGCACTTTTTCAAAATCACGACTGAATTGCTCCACGAACCAGTGATTCTTTCAGTTTTACCACACTGTCGCGCCGTACATGTCTGTTTCTATTTACAAGTGAATGGAGCATGCAAACGAAATCAATCCAATCGACCACATTCTCATTAAATTATCGAACCTCAAGTGCCTCCAGGTCTAATTAAAATTACAAAGTACAATCCAATTACGTAGCAGGTCAGTGAATCCAATACCAACAAAATCAAGCGATCGACGAATTGCAACGTCGGTGCGGAACGGTTGATCCTCGAAATTCGAATTCCTTTGCCAGCGCCTATAGCGAAGAGCGACTCTCTCCGTTCGACGCACAATGAGGCATAAGTAACGCGCCTAATGCGAATTTTACCATCTCCCCTCGGTGGATGACATTCGTTGCGAAATCACTTGTCGCTCGCGCGCCGCACTAAACTCGACTTTTTCCACTTGCGCCGAGTGAACGAAATTCGCGCGGTCGTTCATGTCCCCCCTTTGTTGGCATCACCTCGGATCGATTTCGGAATGTAAATTCAACTGGAAAATACTCCAAGCTAATAGTAGACCCATTTAATCCATAGAGGTCTAATAAATCCAATTTTATTCTGAGCTGCTGAGTGTCAAGGGTCTATTTGTTAAAGCAGGAGGAGCTAAATTGCGCTTCGAGAATGGGCGTGGAAGTGATTGCCTAAATTGTATCTGTTTCAGCACCTTCTAAGGAAAGCTGCATTAGAATTTATTTGCTTATTTATTTATTTAAATGAACTTGGGGGTTTTTAATAAAAAGCAAAATCTAGCGCGATCCAGTCAAATTCACGTTTTCGAGGCTTCACATCCGGTCATCACTTTTTTAAGAGAGGATTAATTCTATCAAAAAAGATGCGTTAAAATAATTAACTGAATAGCAAGTCGTTTCAATTATTAAAATTATATACTATTATCATATATATGAATAATAGAGTATAAATTGACTTTTTAATCGATCCCCCTATAAATGACACTGAGTTGCAAAACAAAATATCTGTTACAAAGAGTTATCTTTCTAATATAATTTGATGGACTCTGAAACTGTGTTTTATTCCATCGTCATAAAAAATCCTTCGTGATTAAAAATATTGCGTACTTTTTTAACAATATCGTAGCATATTTTTTTTATAAATAATAAAAAAATTATTTTACACAACAAATAAAAAAGGATAGACACAAATTTATTTCCCTTCACTTTTCTTCTTTTAGCCTAAAATAAAATCACATTTTGTTTAAGAGGATCTGAAATTCAATTGAAAATTCAAAATTTGTACGATAATATAGTAGACGAAAAAACAATTAATTTGCTTATAACATAAAGAATATAAATGAAATATTGAAAAACCACATGATACTTGCCGTACTCCGTTAGGTAACGATCTATCATTTTCTAAAGTTCCAAGTTCGTATAACAATACCTTGATGAGAAAGGCTTGAATAATATGGTTTTTTGAGGTAATTAATTATTGGGTGGCAAGTATCTCGTGGCTTTTCTATACCTCATTGTTATATGCAAATTAATTGTTTTTGTCTGCTATGGCGCGCAATTTGAATTCTTAATTGATTTTCACATCACCTTAAACAAATTATCTTAATATGAAAGTTTAATGCTCATTATAATTTTGAATATGAGTATCTCAAAGCTCCGGCTCGGTGTTATACAGTCCTTTAGCAACCAGAAACCAAAACACTTATTACATCTCTGATGAACTGGGTAATGGGCGGTACGATACCGTCGGGGCGTGATTAATAACGAACCCTAGTAAGCACCGACTCGCATTATTTTGACCAATCCCTCAACTACTCGAACGGGAAACCGGAGACAAGGAAGAAGGATCTGCTGAGAAGAAATTTTTGTCAGGATATTTGACATTACAGTACCCTGCAGTTACTTTTGCTCATAGAGGCTTCGAAAATTGAATTTTTAAAGTTTTATAATTAAGGTGATAATGAAGCTAGGCGAATCCCTAAAGAGGCATTTTAACCAGCGAGCTTTTTTATGAAGAATATTAAGTTAAAGAAGATTCTTCAATATTTCAGAAACTAAAGGTTATATATAAAACTTTTCCTTTTTTCTTTGTCACTTATGGGTGGGCAAAAAGAAACGAACGATACTATATGACGGAATAATAATCTTTACAATACTTTACAAACTTAATGTTCACAATAAAAAATAGCGGATGAGTTTACTAGACGTTGATAACTTCTTTTTCACCTCCAAATTATATCTTTGCCGTTCAGGAATTTCGTTATTGCGATGACTCTCGAAGGTACCGTCGTTGACAGAAGTTTTTATTTAAATAGGCAGCTTCTTTTCTAGACATTGGCGATAACGCGAGCTTTTCATTTTGCGTGCGAGACAACAAAGGAAAATTTATCTCAATGACACAAAAAAAAATTTCCGCTTTAGAAATTCCTTCTCCATTATCGTTTCTCTATATAGACGCATATAGCGAATTCAATATGAAAGAATGTAAAGTTTATTTGCTTAGTGATTCACCGAATTGAACGTTATGCAGAGAAAATAAAATTTAAGCTCTCGATAAACAATAAAATTCTTGATAGTTACTGTTGAAATATTTCAATATATCCAATGATAAAGTTAAACGAAAAAGAAAGTTTTCTTCTGAAATAAAGATTACAAACTAAAAACGTAACTATAAGAATTTCAATTAGAACAAAATTTTAAGCTTTCGTTAATCAACAAACTTTTTAACATTTAGTTCGCTTTTTAACCCTTTAATACCGCGCGTATCAGATATGATACAATAACTTAAATTTAAATTTCCATGTTAATATATTTTCATTTTATATTTTTTTTTGTTTTAATGTCTTCTTGAAAGTATAAATAGTATTATTCGATTATTAATTGTCCGTTTATGTAGTACATGTAAAAGTTTATTAACAAAAATAATTGTTTTAGTATTTTTTCTTTATTTCTAGCACTACTAAGAAAATAACGAAATTACATTTAAGAACAAAGGGTCCGGCATTAAAGGGTTAAATATGAAAAAACAATGAAGTAAAGAAAAAAACAACCTTTTTTTTACTAAAAATGATAATATGAAACTTATACATAAGAACCTTGAATATTTTTTTAATACACCATTAATTCAGATAATGCTTTTAAACATCGTTTAAACGATGTTCGCTACTCTCAAGCAAAGAAAAATGGGGATATGGAAACTATCTGTTTAATCACGAATTCTACGTGAATTACCTATGAAACTTTTAAGGAGCGTGCATACGAGTGGTACGAATAAGCAGCTTAAAATGTCATCATTGAAAGCGAGCCTTGAACAGCTTATAACAAGCGCACCCACGACCTTTGCATTATAACCGAGAGAATGGAAAAAGACCGGTGGTTATCACCACTAACTGCAACCATTATTGCACCGCATTCGCGGTAAACTATTTTTACGGTGCTTACAAAAAAAGAAACTATTCGGTACTTCATTCTTTTTAATAATTCTATATAGTATTAAAAAAATTATACTTATATTTTATCAAAAATTTATTCTTTTGTAAACAGTAGAAGAAGAAACATTAACACAGAAAATTTTTAGAAAAAGAGAGAGACTTTTGATTAAAAAAAATAAATTTGAGAGATACCAAAGGCAAACGAAGCTATAACTAACTTTAATACTCAATTTATGTATTACTATACTTTTTAATGAAATTCATGAGTTTTGGGAAAAATATGCATAAAAGCGTTTTTTAAAGGATTATGTAAATAAAATTTTCTAACTTTGATGCGATAATCCAGCAAAGCTGTTCGACGAAAAGCACTTGAAAAGCGCTATAACGAGATGAGGCAACTCGATAAGCGTACATAAATTTTGATATTTACAAAAGAAAAATTTAAAAAAATAAAAATTTTTATTTACAAATTTAACCGTAAAGTGAACTAGCGTATTGACGTTGAGCTGTGAAGAGGATTAGTAGATGTCCGTATGCATAATGTATCCCTCGCTAAGGCTTACTTTATATTTGAAAAGATAATGCGGTGGACGGGGAAAAAAAGGTAGTATTTATATTCAAATGCACAGGGTAAGTGTTATGATAATGGTGATTTTTTCGCAGATTGCACTATTGTGTCATAGCCAATGTATTATTTTTAGAAAAAAAAAATAAATAATTTTAGAAAAAGTGTCGATAACGTATTTACCGTTTTTCAATTATTAAGCACTTATACATTGATGAATTTATTTCAGTGTACGAGTCAATTTTAAATTCTTGTTTTATCACCTGTCCGTGAATTTAAACTTGATAAATATTTATTAATAACGTTCAAAATGGAGTTTAAAAAACCGCACAAAAATAATAAAAATTTAAACTTATAATATAAAATTAAATACAATTTTGAGAGTATTTTTATTGAATCATAACTGTGAAAGTATATATAGAATATATTAAAGATATCTACCGGAAACCGCTTCTTCAACCATTTTGGCAGTTAAATGCTCTTGCAATGCAAAAGAAAATTCAAGATAAGTATCACCCAAGTTTTAACTTCCTGAAAAGATGGTCTGATGTCGACGGAACGAGAACTCCTCTTAATATCATCATCATTTTAAGTGAAGCGAATCAGAGAATTATTATTCCAGCATCGTACATTTAATAGCATGCATTTTTTATTAAATCATAAAAAATCTCGCTAAATAGATTGCGGGCAGGAATATATTTTAATTTAATAAAAAAATTCGCTAGCTTTTTACGATAAACTGTTACAAGTACAATTTCATTTTAAAGTAAATATTTAAATTGAATATATTTACAAGATTATTCAATTTAAAATTTATCGTGGCCCAGCTACAATATCTTTCAAAGAAAGCAAAAATTTTACCACTCGTCAAAGGAATCAGGACAGATTCCAATCGACCCAGCCACCCTCCCTCTGGTCGAATCATCAACGCGCAGAGCTGAAAAACGAGATTCAAACCGCACCGTGTTTTCCCTCGCCGAGTCTTCGAAGCAATCAAGCTTTATACCCTATCCTCAAAACTCGCCGGAAACAATACACCGCAGGCGCGTCGACAGCTCGTAACTCGCCGTCCGGAGATTACCCATCAATTAACGAATGGCCGCGAGTAAAGAGACAAAAAAGGAAGAAAAGTTCGCAGCACGCACCAGCACAGCGAATCCAATTCGCGCGAACGCACCGCTATGACCCCGACGTCACATAAAGCAGCGAAGCAATTTGCACCCGGCCGCCGTAACTCTCAACCCCGAGCGATAATTCGTTGATTTTCAACGGGCAAATTATTTATCGCTCTTGATTTTCCAGAGTGCACGCGCGAATTTCCGATGTATATGTATCGCGCTGCATTGCGAAATCTGCGGCCAAAATCCTACAATACGCAAGTCCTCTCTCAGAAAAAGTTATGGCCTTTGTCGTGAAGCTTTTAATGCATCATTTTAATTGGTCGTTAAGATACGAGCTTGTAATTAGTTGCCTGATTTTTATATTAGATATAGGAAGTGCGACCGTGAATTTTTCAATTTGGAATATATAAAACTTTAGTAGTTATTTATGTTATGCACCAAAGGAGTATAATAGGCGATTATTCCCGAGGGTGAAGTTTCACCTATTACTCCCGAATTGTATATAAAACTTTTACCTTAATTATTTATAAAAACCACTTTATTTAACAAGAAATAAAAAAATGTGATTACGAAAGGCAAAATAAGTCTATGAAAGTGAAAATGTATCTAAAAACTTTCTCCGGGGAGTAAAGTGTCTCTTTAAGAAGTAAAGTGCTTATTTCGGGAGTAATATAAATCTAGAAAATAAAATATGATTTTACTTCCTCTGAAAAGGCCAATAAAGAGAATTTTGTCGATGATTGGGTATGAAAAATTATGTTACTTATAGTGATTATTGATTACTATCTCTCTAAAAAAAACAGCACAAAAATGTACAAAATATAATGTGACCCGAAAAAGTAGAATATAAGGAGTGCGCGAGGCTCACTAGATTTTTCTAATATAGTGTGAGTGCCCAACTCAAATTAATAAATTTTTTTAACAATTTCAATTTTCTTTACACTTATAAATATAATAATAAAAATAAGTTAAATGTGAATTCGATCGCGGAAGCAAATCTGATTAAATACGAAATAGCGCGCGTCTTGGTTTTGATGTCTCGTCGATTGCGGCCCGAGTGAATGTCTCCAATACAGTAATATGTAACGAGGACTCGCGAAAATAAAAAGGGTTCGTTACAATAGAGAAAAAAGATGTTTGGAAAATTTAAACACATTTCATTCGTTATGGTGAAACCAATATGACGTGCTTAATTTTTTTTATCTAGATCAGTATACATTTCATAGAACGAGAAAAAATTCTAGACTGGACGAAAACGAAACCCGTTAATGAGATTTTTTTATATTTGGACTTTCTCAAACACGCAGACTGTGCATTTGTTTCCTGGTGACCCTGGGGGAAGCTAACCATTTACGGGGTTGAAAGTTTTTACGGGATGAACGAAGTTACGGCGCGTGTGCTTACTGCTTTTCGAGTTTTCGAGTTCTGATGCACGAGGGATTTCGAGTCGTGCTATATATAAGTGTGCAGAAATCCGTAGCGTTGAAGGGAATTCTTCTTTTTTTTTTTGCCTTGCGAGATTTTCATGCTTGATTTGAGTCGTTCGTCGTTTCGTGACTATCAAGCGTTGCAAAATTCTACGGTACACCGAAGACTCGTGTTTCTCAGTTTTTTACGTTTTTTACCTTTGTCCGTACTTTTATTCAGCAACTTTCTTTTTCGTCAATAAATATTTTTGGAAAGTGAGATCACGGAGGGTATCGTTTATCGATATCGTCATGAAATTTTAGGACTTTTCTTCATATGCTTTTCCTCGAGAGGTACAAAGTGGATTTATATCCTCGACGCGTACCTTTTTTTTATTATTCGAACGGTGTAAGTAAAAGTTGAGTTTGCTCAAAGCCGTCGTGAGCTTGCGCATGAACATTTTACTCACGTAGTTTCACTTCTGGCACCAATGCAGTTCGCGATAATTTATAGTCTTTCTAAGTTCAAAATATCAAAGTGAAATCAATGTTCAACATTTGTGATTTGATACGATTGTCGATGAATTTAAATTAAAATGTTATAAAAGCCATTTATTTTTAAATCATTTATAATATTTAATAAATTTACGTAAGTAATAAACTTCTTTTACTTTTTAAAATATTGTTAATTACACGAAGGTCGTTGAATCAGGACATTTAAATTTATGGTCACCTCTGTAAACCTCGACTGCTACATGGCGCTAAACGTATATATACGGAACTACGACCAGAGTGAAATTCGTGTATTAATTTTGCTACGTGTTCAAAACACGAATGCAAATTAGTTTATCCCTTCTGATAAATTTGCGGCTACCTTAATATAGCGTTTAAGTAAACACAATGATTTAACTTTCGTTAAGTTTAAATTAAATTTTATATCGATAAATGCTAATGATAGATCCGTATAATCAATAAATATTTTCGTAGCCAATTAACATATATAAATTTAATTTATCGCTTCTTTCTATTGGAAAACTTTTCTGCAGCGTTTCACATATGAGTTATTAACTTATGTGTACAGCAAAAAATATACTAAATCAATTTAAAATTCAAGGACCATGTAGCAGCAGTGTAACATTAGACTACTTTACAGCTTTGAATTTTTCATGAATTACGCCATCTATCTTAAGAGTTACGGTTGAATCCGCCTTCGAAAAATGGAGCGACTCTATACATATTTAATTTCTATAGGCAAAAAAATATTTAGACTTATAGGGCAGAAAAAATAAAGTAGATAAATGACTAATTTGCATATCTGCATTTATTTTGAGAAAAAAGTGTTTGCTGAAGTACGTAATAAAAAAGTTAAAAATTGAATTTGACTAACGCCTCTGTTCATAAATATAATTCGAAGCTTCAATAAGTTCGAGTGCTTGAGTGGTCGAATGCACGGCGCAGAAAAAATTATCAAATAAATGAGGCACGCTTCGATTTTCAAATCGTTTAAAACTTCTTTAATAGGTATAGATCAGAGATTCATGTTATTTTTTTACAGTTTATTATTTAAGAATTACCTAGTCTAGTTTCATTAATAGAGTGCAGAACTTTTTACTCAAAGTGCACAATATAAATGTAAAAATGAAATCGATAAATGTCTTCTCAAAGATTACTAAAATAGAAAACAATCTTTACGTTTTTCATACTTTCATTGTTAATCTCGCTTCTTCCACAATACAATGGGAAAACAGCAAAATATCACGTCGTGAGTCTCCACAATACGAAAATCGCGAAAAATCCTTAAAGTTTAATGGAATAATTTTTGGAAAATGTTTCAGACTGTCTCAGTGACGGTGAGCGTGCTGACTCTAACGTTCATCTCGATAGACAGATGGTACGCTATTGTTTTCCCTCTGAGATTCAAGTCGACCACCAGCCGTGCAAAAACAGCTATCATTATAATCTGGGTGATGGCGCTGATTTTTGGTAACTATACAATCCTTTGCATTTAAATTGATTCTCCTATTTGATTCACTTTTTAAAGGTGCTAGTAAAGGACCTCATTGATAAAAATTAGGAATCCACTATCAAACTTTCTACGCAAGCTATACAAGATTAAGTATTACGATGACTTACTTTTCATTTACGAACGTAATCACTGTTGTGCTTTTTATCAAGATTTTCTTTTTCACGTTAATTAAAGAAGATCGCGTAAATTTCACTCTTTTGAAATAATTTAGCTGTCTGAAATGAAGTTTGTTTGATTTAAAAAGTAGAAAACTGACTCTTTCACGTAGAAAGAGAAAAGTTTTTTTTTTGATAGGCAAGATACGGGATGTAGTTACAACCGAATGTGGCCAGACATTTCGATTTTTAATTTAGTATATTTTTCTTAAAAATAAGGTTACGATTTTTATTTATTATATTATTTGACGTTTATATGAGGTTTTTTAGGTAAGTAATTTTATTTAAAAATTATAAACAATTTAGTTATTACTAATAATTAAATACATTTAATATTATCAAAATGCCATAATTATAAGTTCTGCCTTAATAATTTCAAATTAATTAATATTAAAGCTATTTTGGATGTCATTAACACGCGAGTTACTATGAATAAATTCACGAAAACTACGAAATGTATAACAATTTATCTCGCAAATTAAATTTTAAGTTCACTCGAATTACTCATGTGCAATAGAAAGTTTATTCTGTTGAAATTATATATTTTGCATACAATGGTAAAAGGCTTTTAAACAATGATCTTATGTTTCTTTTTTTATTGCAGACATCCCGGAGTTGGTAGTGCTGCACACTTTCTCACTGATACCGAAAGGAAATACTTTATTTGCTAAAACCGTGCTATACACGCAATGCGGTATGTCGTGGACTCTAGAACAACAACGCATTTTCTACATCGTAAAATTAATATTCCTCTACTTCTGCCCTCTACTCTTCATGATCATTGCGTATTTTCAAATAATTCGAGTGCTGTGGAGAAACGACATTCCTGGTCATAACTGTAAGTTGAACTTCCTGCCAAATACGCAATTTTCCCTTTTCGTTTCAAATAAGATTTAGAAATATTCTTATTTATTTTGTCACTATATAGAATTGTATTTAAACAATTGTCAATGTAACTCTATTTATTTTACTACGATGTAAATATTTACGTCAACTATTCGGTTGGCAAATAACAAAAAACGCCTGATGGCATAAAAATAATAAATCGAATGAACCTTTATTTTTAAATAAAACATTAAAAATAAAAAACATTTTTCTCCACTCCAACCTCAAATACGCATGTTTGCATGCGATTTGCGGCTCTCGTGGAGAAAAATACGGTTTCACACTAGTGCGTAAGTGAATCTTTGCCTCGGGAGACTTTTCGGCCTCGCTTCGCTCGGCCTAAAAACGTCTCCCGACGCAAATAATTCACTTCCGCACCCGTATAAAAATGTACTATTTTACAATAAAAGAAGATTATTAAAAAAGAAAAATATTTTGGCATTGGTAGGAAACATTTTATATACGCATAAGACACAAAGGGCGTGAGCTCCGCAGAAATGGCAGGAGTGCTTAGCTTTAATGTGCTATTTTCATAAAAATTCGTAAAGTTTTTCTGACTTTATTTTATAATTGTACATATGTACCCATAATTATAAAACCCATAAATTAAAAAAAGTATAATATAAATATATCTATAAATATATATAAATATTATATACTATAAGTATATATAAATATTATATTATACTTTTTTTTTAATTTAATCTTATTTATTAGAAATTAATTTTACATATTTATACTATATAAAAGTAACTAATCAGGTCAGTAAAAAATTATTAAAAATGACAGTGATGAGAAAAAAAATATGAAAAGAAGAATAATTATCTAAAATTAATCGAGCAAAATTGAAAAAAAAATATTAACCCCAATTAAGGGATCAATGGATATTCAGATTCACTGTATAAATTTTTCTTATTATATGGGACTAGTAAAAGTCGTTTAGAAAATAAATTAGCATATGAGCGCCATTCGGGAGGAATAGTACATTTTTATACGGGTGCGGAAGTGAATTATTTGCGTCGGGAGACGTTTTTAGGCCGAGCGAAGCGAGGCCGAAAAGTCTCCCGAGGCAAAGATTCACTTACGCACTAGTGTGAAACCGTATTTTTCTCCACGAGAGCCGCAAATCGCATGCAAACATGCGTATTTGAGGTTGGAGTGGAGAAAAGAGTATTATTTCGAAAATTTCATCCCTCAGTTAAGGGATGAATGAATATGGTAATTCGCTTTACAATTTTTCTTACTCTTTGGGATCAGTAAAAGATACCTGTAAAAACAATTAGCATCTGAGCGCCATTCGGGCGGGAGGTGTATGCTCTTTAAAAACTCATCCCCCAATTGAGGGATGAATGAAGTTGAAGTTTGCAACGTTGCATGCAACAAAAATATGAAATTTGTTAGTTCGCAAATTTGCGACCTTAAATGCCTCAAAATAGATTATTTACGTAAACAAATAGTAAATAATCATATAATTAAACAATTTTTCAATCCCTAAATATGTTGAAATAGGGGTTCAAAAATTGCGGAATTTTTTTAAAGGTGAACTACAGACATTCACCATTTTTTTATTATTCCTATCATTTCAATATATAAAAAGCTATACACATGAATTTTTTAACAAAAATCGAAGTTGTGGAACACATAATCTCGAGCCGTTGATGCGCCGAACTCGCGCCGCAGCCGTGCATCAATAGGAGCTTCTACATCCTCACGCAATATCGTTTGCGTGCACGCCGCGGCGCCAAATCACCAGCATAGCCAACTTTGTTCGTATATTCTATTTCACAACTGGAAAAAACTCCGCTTATACTCTTACTTCATTACTTGAAATGTCTATTCTATACAAATTTAAGTTGGTTATGCTGGTGATTTTGCGCCGCGGCGTGCACGCAAGCGATATTGCGTGAGGATGTAGAAGCTCCTAATGCAGTGCGCACGCGGACGCTGCGTCCTCGGCGCTTCAGAGACCCGAGATTCAGTGTTCCACAGCTTTATTATTTTTTTTAAAAATTCATGTGTATACCTATTTAGATATTAAAACGATCGAGACAATAAAAAATTTGTGAATGTCTGTAGTTCACCTTTAAAAAAGATTCGCAATTTTTCAACTCCTATTTCACCATATTTAGGGGTTGAAAAATTGTTTAATCATGATTATTTACTATTTGTTTACGTAAATAATCTATTTTGAGGCATTTAAGGTCGCAAATTTGCGAACTAACAAATTTCATATTTTCGTTGCATGCAACATTACCAACTTCAACTTCATGATTATCCATGCAAAAAGTTCGTCATCCATACAAAAGAACATCGTAAAATGATTAGGAACACTCAAAACAAACTTCTAATGTGTTTTTAGAGAAACTTTTTTTACTATTACGAAGCTTCCTCTATGAGGAAGTAAAAAAAATTATTCTATAAGATGGATATAACGATATCGAAAAAAACTGTTATGATCGAATTAAAATTGAGAGAATAAGAAAGTTTCCATAGCATTGCAATCTACGTATTTTCCTCGCGCTTAAAATTGAATTGGTACTATTTCCAAATTTCATTTAAACACAAGTACGCACGGCGATAGAATTTAATCTAGTTGTAGCTTCCCGAGCACTTAATGAGTGAAGACCGTCTCTCATGGCGGTATTTTAAACTTTTATACTGCAGATTTTCCCTCGTGAGAATCTCTTCATTCTCTCGAAACTTTTGTTAATTTATCGGTGCATAAAATGTTGAAAACTGAACATTTTTAAAATGTTTATTTAAATGACGCTTGAAAGTAAGCACTGAGGGAAACTAAAATTTCAACTCGACTTTTAACTAACTGTCTACGTGATATTTAAAGCTTCACTTTAAAAGATCCTTTAAAAGTTAATTTTTCTTTAATAATAGTTAATAATTTTTAACATCAATAATTAATAAAAGAAATGTAATACATTTATTTATTCTGGAGTAACTAGCTATAGTAAAAATTGGCTGCAGTCTATTTAAAATTTGTCAAAGGCAGTTGATATTGGAAAAATTGCATTAGCTTCTCGTACGATTTTAAAATAACTGCGATCCAATCTCGCAGATTTGCTATAAGTTCTAAAAAGAAATTACGGCATAATTTTTCATATCGGTCATCTGCGAAGCCTTTGAAATAAATCGATGAATTTTTTAACGAAAAAAAATCGTTTCAGCTGCAAAATAAGCAAAATATAAATAATCTTCTGAAGTAGCTAAAAAAATCATCCAATTTCCAGTGTCAACCCGAATAATCAATACGAACGAGCCCAACTTGCAATCGAGCGTCGGCAACCCAGAGGGACAGCTAAAATCCCGCAGAAAAGCCGCCAAGATGTTAGTCGCCGTCGTCCTCATGTTCGCTATCTGCTGCCTTCCAGTCCACTTATGGTCCATTCTTAGGTAAGATAAGATCCCAAACTGAGATCGAACAAACAATTTTTTTAAGCTTGCTTTTAAGCGCCTTTTTCCTTCCATACGCCCACGCGTGCGTTTTATGAGCGCACTTATTCTGAAAAGGTTTGCGGGGCTCTCCTGGGGGTACGCGCCCACGCTACTATATCCGCGAAATATGGAAACAAGACGCGCTCCAGATAAAAGCGGATTTACGGCTGCGAGTACCGAGGTTCTGGGGAACATTTTAATTATAGTTTTTCCTTCAGTATTTTCAAATTTTTTGCTACCGACGCAAGACATGCTAGATAATGGAGTAGCTGCCTATTATCTTAACGGACTTTTCGCGGGAGCGAGTGATTTCTTTTATTTGACGTATACACTTAAGTGCAACGTCGACGGAGCTGCACGCGATAAAAGAATTTAATATAACTTCTGTTTACTTTTATTTTCATTCAAATGAACATTTTTTTACAGCAAAACATTAAAATTCGTGTTGATGGTAAATAAATTTTACTATATTTTTCAATCTGCGTTTGCGTCAAAATAAATTAGCATTGTAGCTTCATGAAATTTTAATTAAAAGTTTTCCACTTTTTGAATGAGTATTTTTGTAAGTGCAGCGCACACGTAATAAGAGCCAAGAAATCATAAGAGCTGAAGCTATTAAATTTTGCAGGAAAGAAGGAGTATGTTTTTATATTAGTAATAAATATGAAAGTATAAGGTACTATATAATTTACTTTGCAACGATCCAGATTAAATAAAGAGATCTATATTACTATAATAAATTTGACTCATCCGTAAATTTTTCGCAATGAACTTTTAAACCATTTAAATGTTTGAAAAGCAATATTTACATTTTTTCCATTACCTACTTTATATTCTTTAACATTGTGAAACAGCTTGAGTTTCCAGGTAAAATATTTTAAGCTTCAACAAATATTCCAGAATTTTTTATATGAAAAGACTAAATAAAATGCTGCTTCCATTAAAAACAATATTAAAAAATTTTAACTTTCTCTTAGGAATACGCATATATGTATTTACGATTCACGTTATTTAACAATTTATTTTAATAAAACAACTTTAAAATATAGTCCTTTTAATTCACGTTAGCATGATTCACACATACGTGCACATCACGCGCGAATAAATAAATTTTGCGGATAAATTAATTTTACGATAACACAATTTATCCATCTGTGATTAATAGAAATAAATGCATATTTTTACTTTTTAGAACGTCCGTAAAACTCAAATCAAATACACTGGTAAATGTGCTTAGCTGCCTGGTGCATTGGCTCTATTACGCCAACAGCGCAATAAATCCGCTAATTTACAATTTCATGAGTGGTAAGTAAAATAATCACATTTTACCTGCGAGCGAAGTATATATATATTTAAAATTAATCCCCTGCAATCGCACCGCATATTGTTGAATAAACACGAGTCGCCACTGCACGCCCAATTCACTTTCGCGATCTCAGCAATAAAACGTTATCATGCTTTTGTAAACCTGCGAAATTAGCGGCAAAAATAATTTACTTAGAAAAACAACTTTCGATCGATAATAAATTATCATCGCTCGCAAGTTGACGTATGAATCGGAAACTTGAACGCGTATACAGAACGAAATCCTTTAATGAATCGTTTTTTTTTTTCTTCCCCCCTCTCCCACCTCCTTTTTTCATTTTTTTAATTAAAAGCATCCCGGGAACAATAGAACGTGCTGAATTCGCGTTATGTCGGAACAAATAACGAGAGAAAGTTCGTTGTAAAAAGGGTAAAAAATCGAACACCACATCTATCTCCATTCTCATTTAAATTCTTTTTATATCCATCCGTTTGAATTACACACGGCTCGTTTGGCCTATCCGCGTGCACCTTTTCGCGTGTGCAAATTAGTTCACATATCATTTGAATTTTCTTAATAAAGAGCTTTTTATCGTTAAAAATTGATTGCTTTTTTCAGCAATTTATTCTTTCGATGTTATCGCAAATTTATCGCTTTCAAATAAAATTATTACAAATATAATGCGGCTTATATGAAATTGAAGAAAAAATCAAATTGATTTAAAGCATATATAGCCAACTGAAGACATTAATGAGATAAAGAGATAAAAATAAGCATAGAAATTCGACCAAAAGTATTCCTTATTAACGCGCAATTAACCTCGCTTCAATTGCCAATTGCTGATTGGCGAGGGTAAAAGTTCAAAGCCATTCAGTCGTGTCGTCGAAATCGTCTAATCTTATTAAAATGGAAAATTCGTCCTTTTCATGCTCGATTTCCTTTGTTTCATCGTCAAAAGAAAACTTTATTCCCCCTCTATATCCTATCCTATCCCCTGTTCCATCCTTTCCTCTGCCTTTTATCAATCTTCGCTAACGCCGCAGTAGAGCTTTCAGAGCTTTTAACTTGAGTAAACGATCATTTCCCTGTAAAAAGGTTCATTTTTCCAATAAGTGCGTAAAAGACACGACTCGGAGCTATGCACCCTCGCGTCGTAATAATTTTTTTACTATTACATTTATGACTGACTCGTCGAAGCTTAACCGATAAAGCTCCCTGAGCTGTATAGTTCGCATGCCCTTTAAAATTTTTAGAATTTTGTAAGTTAATTTAATTACTGCTAAAGTCGGAATACAATTATTTAAAACTTTTATAAATTTTTAAGGAGCTTACGAGTCATTATTTATTGAATTATGAGGAATTTTGTTTAAAGATTACTGCGAATTATTGTCGAACTTGTTAGAGCTTAAGGGCATGGAGAAATATCGAAATTTACGTTTTAACCGCAATTTATGAATTTGCGGTTTAATAATACAAAGTTTATTAAAAAAAAACTAACAAAAATCGTGTATTAAAGCTCTTATTTAAGTAGATTATATATAAACGAGTTATCGAATTGTTTTACATTGCAATAATCACAGATTAAAAAAAAACTTAAAAAAAAGTGTCTTTATTTTGATTTTTTCAAGCGAATGAAAACGTGCCAATACTAGAGATTTTTTTTATCTCAGCTGTACACTCAACTGCGCGAGCACCTCGAAATGCATTGAATTTTATTTTGTTAGTTTTTCGCATCCGGCATTTATTGAAGTTGAACTTTTCATGTTTACTCAGCTATTCCGATGCTTATATTCTGTGAGCGAAAAATATAACTATAATCTTTTTCTCTTACACTGTAATATAAAAAAAGAGCAAAACAAAGAGGCACGAGCGCAAAAATGTATCACTCGATATTAACCGTAGTTCATGTTTGCTTGTCCTATCCCAAGGTAAATTCCGGCGGGAGTTTAAGCGCACCTTCGGCTGTCCACGTACGGGAGGCTCGCATAATCGCGCCGTCTACCGTATGGCAGGTATGTCGAAGAATTATGCCCTGGCGGGCAGGTCAGTGCAGAGCACCTGTAACAACTTCCATACGAGGTCCATGCACACGACAATCAATAACAATAACAATCTTCAACACAGCACGGAAATCGTCCCACTCAGTGCCGTCTGCCCGAGCTCTCAGCAGTCGGATTATCATCATTCGAAGCACCGATAAAGCCGTTTAAGTGCGGGTTACCTAGCTGCTGGCCACAGGAGCACCATCTTGCCCCGACGTACGGGTGAACCATGACGAGTAATGCATGACCTCGTACAGGTATGATATTCTTTTACAGTTCATATAACTTTGTAGAAGATTAAATAGTAAAACAAAACGAAGTATGCATAAACTAATGTCTTGTGAATTAGATATTTATTTACAGATAACCAGTGTTACTGCAGTGCAGCAAGCAGAAAGGCCAGTCGATAATTCAAAGACCATAAGAAAGCAGAACACAAAAGTATATTCATAGAGAATTTAAATATCTGAATATGTATAAGAATCAATAATTTCGATTGATTTGAATTTATTTTGCCTAGATTTAAGTATTACATAAAGAGCGTAATTTTTTTAACGACGTTAAACATCTCAACATTTGAATTTTTTTTTAAATTCGCTCACAGAGGGCTGAAAAATGTATTTTGCTTATGTGAGAAAGACTGTCCTTTTTTAATTAATGACCATGCGATGTTCTTTGTTAAATGTCAGAAGGATCATCAGAACAACCTGTTATAATGTCTGTAACAATTTTTCACCGATTGTGTATATGTTTTAGAAAATAAAAGAAATTTGATTAATTTTACGATACTTGTAATATCGAGATGGAAAACGACTATTGAAAATAACAAGTGTGATAAGGTTATAAATTTGTTTAGATATATAATGTAGATACGTAATTTTTTAATATATAAGTATTAATAACAATGTACGAATTGTGTATACGAAGTATTTATAAATTAATGATTTAAGAAAAAATCGAGCTACTAATTCGCGAGGGTTGATGTGAATTTCTACTAAAACTATACGAGATTGTAAATATATATTAAATGTACGCATGATTAGATTTTTAATTCATTTTCTATATTTTGTTATTTACAATATACATTTTAAAGTATTATTATATTTTTTGTCATTTTCTTGATTTGAAAGACACGAATCGTATAATAGGTAAAGGAAACATTATCATTTTTTTGTTTTATCAAAAAAATCGAATAGAAATAAATAAGGAGAAATTGATCGATTTTTCTATCAGTATTAAAGACAGGCGGAATAATTTACCATACTTCAAGTTTACTAACTTAGTAGCACAATCGCATCCGAAACTCGGTAAATCTTATAAATGCCGTGATAAAACATAAACTACAAAATATAAAATAGTCTTACACGACATCGGCTTAATTTCGTTTAAATATTAGCGTATGATCGTTAGTAGAGCGCTCGCGCTTTTACATTTAATAATTCACATATGCATAGTTTGCATAAATGGTACATCTACGCACGCTACGGCGACGTATGCTATTATGTATCTTTCCTCTTTTCGTTTGCTGCAGTAGCAATTAAAGTAAGCAACAGATAAAAGAGTAGTAATGGAGAGACATTATAGATTACAATGATAATATCAAAATGAACTTTGTTCTTCGCTTACTGCTTCAGCAGTTCTCGTTTTTTCATCACTGTATATGCTTTATTCCGCAACATTAGTATACTTTAAGATTCGCCTAGCTTAGGAGCAACAAAAAATATTTAATATTGCGAATCCGAGTTTAACGCATTAAATCTTTCTAATATTACTCTTTTTCTCATTAAATTTTCTTTTATAATAAAATTTCCGAACTTTTCGCACGATAACAATTTTTTTGCTTCCGCTTTCATTTTCAAAAGCCCCTTTCTTACATTTTAAGATCATGTAAAAGTAAAAATTTGTCGAAAAGCATCTATGAAGCCTGGCTGTCACTCTCTTAAGATGTTATAAAACACTAAGTGCAGTAACAAAGCTCTTTGTTTTCTTAATGCGAATTAAGCTATCGATATACAAATGTTTTTTGTACACAAATAAAAAAAAAGTGTGAAAAAAATGTTATTACTATTAAGATCTGCCTGTCTCAAATTTTATTTACACGTTTCATCGGCTTTATCCAATGAAAAGGAAAATCAATTCTAATAACAAAATAAAGATTCTTTTTCCAACTAACGATATTCGTTAAAAAAAAATATACGTGTTATCCTTACTTCATTATTATTATGATAAAAAAATTTCTTGCTAATTATTTACTCTTCATCCTTCCACTTTTCAACTGGCAAAAGCGATAATTTTTACTTTGTGATCCGTTATTTTATAAGATGCGAAGTATTATGTCAATTGCCTTGGCGTAATATAAGTTCATTGGTAACAGTGTTACGATAAAAAGGAGTAATTTCCGAAAAACATGCAAAAACACTTTTTTTCCTCTCACTTAGGCAGCTGCTTCCTCAATCACAGCACTTTCTTTAATACTACAATCCGTCTCGGTCTTGCTGCTAACCAAGTCTGCAGTCTTCGTTGAAACTTCATCTATCTTTTCGCTGGTTATCGTAATGTTAGCATCGAGAATGACATTGGACACCGGTAGCTCTGTTTTTCCTTCCTCAGCTTTATTCGTTGTCTCAACCGGCGTTTCTGTCGACACGATGAGCGCAGTTACTTTTTCCGATTCCTTATTATCAGGCACATCAGTTTCAACCTTTACCAACATCTCCTTTTGTTCCACTTTCGTTTCCGTTACAACTGGTTCCACTATTTTTTCTGGGATAGTTATTGCTGATTTTTCTTGAGATGTTACACTTTCCAGTTTCTGCTCCAAATTGACTTTCACTTCCGTCGCCACATTTGCATCAGCTTTCACTACTAGTTCAACTTTACTGATATCTTCTGCAGCCGCTTTCTCGAGAGCATCGACTACAGGAATAGTTTTGTCATTCTGCTTATCTTCTGCTTGCAATAATTTTTCCGCGTTAGGTGGCTGCTGTTGAACCATTTTATCTTGAAACTGCTGTTGTTTCAATTGTTCTTCCTGCTGCTGCTCCTGATTTAATTTTTCCTGAAGTTGTTTATTTAATTTTTCTTGTTGTTCTTTATTCAATTTATCCTGTTTCTGCTGGTTTAATTTCTCCTGCTGCTGTTGCTGTAACAATTTTTCTTGTAGCTGCTGTTGCTCCTGCTTTTGTTCTTGGATCAGTTGCTGTTGATGCTGTTGAAGCTGTTGTTGAACTAACTGTTCCTGTTGCATTTGCTGTTGCTGTTGTTGCTCCAATTGTTGGTTGGTTCGATTTCTTCCCCGATTATTTTGATTTTGATGGTTGTCTGGTGGTGGGAGTATTGGGATGGCTGCTTTTGGCCGTCTAAGAGGCACCGGTTGTTGCTGCTGTTGTTGTTGTTGCTGAGCAGGACTATAATAAGTGCAACCTTGTGGCTGATAAAGTCCAACTTCTTGCGGAGGTGGCGGTCCCGGCTGTAAAAATATCATGGAAATTTATGCACAAGATGTTCAGAGTATTTAAGTTAAACACAGCAATGTCTTACGAGATATTTTAAAAACAAAATTAGGAGAATATTGGTCACTATTTGTAACTAATGGCTTTGATGGACAACTAAATCAGGAAGATGCTATGATGATGAGTTTGCCGCCAAGTCTTTTAATATCAACAGCATAAGCTAATGAGAACGGTACATGTAATTTTTTTTTACATCGTTTTAAACGGAGCTATTTTTTAAACTTAACCTTTAGTTGTAACGTTTAATACATTCCAGATAAACTGACGTATCATTTAAATATTTTCTTTAAATGTCTATTTGAATTACATAAATTACAAAAAAATGTGAAGAATAAGAAAAAGGAGATAAATAGTAGACACAACATAACTTTAAGATTTAACCACTTACAAAAGCTCAATAACGATTCTTGGTGATCATGTATTTAATTTTTACATAGATCTTGAGAAGGGCGGCCAACTCATTGCTGGAATATTAATGAAATATAAAATTGTATTTACTTCTTTTATCAACAAAATACTGAATAGTATACTACTATATAAAATACTAACAAACCAAGTACAAAAATTGACTTTGTGAAACGAATTGAAATGTGAGCATATTTTTACCATTGATATGTACTCTTAAAAAATATGTTTCACATAAATTCATAAATTTCTTGGAAGTCATATCCAAGGCCTTATAAAAAAGTGTATAAATGTTACAATTTTAAAAGAACCGTCCACGCCATATCTTTAAACTAATTTTTGTATTTACATATAAACATTTGTTTATTCCTTCTTTCAATAGACAGCGCATTCAAATATATATTCTCACAGCAAGAATATGAAGAATCTAAATTACCTGAACAGCAGCTGGATTGTATCCCTGATAATTAGGTTGAAAGATAGGCCCATTGGGTCCGGGCACATAGTTGATGATGCTGGGCGGTGCCGTCTGAGACGGTATAAATTGCGGTGGCGGCACTAGGAAAGGCGGCGGCGCATGTGCGGCATAACTGGCTGGCTGGGCGCCCGGCGGCATTGGGAGGACCGGCTGTCCAGCCATTGGTGCCGCTGGTGGAGGTGTTTGTTCATACGGTCCCGGTGGTGGGTATCCTGCAAAGGGAGAAAGCAACTATTAGAAATTTTGTCAATTCCAATTGTTAAATTGTAGACATTTATTTTTATCAAGAAACACATAAGAACAAACTTTACTTTTTATGTTATGCAAGGGATCACGCTTTGAACAAATCAGGATAAGAGATAAACATTTTTTTTCTTTATTCATTGGAACCAGTCCTGAACAAAGCAGGTCAATTCCTCTTGAATTTTAATTATTATGAAAAATGAAGATTTTCTCACACAGTTGAAAAAACATGCAATGAACACTGAACAACACAAACACAATTTTTTCCATCTCTTTCGTATTTCTTACCTGGTGTTTCTAAAACTGCTCTTGAACTTCCAGCTATTGGGAAATGGGTACATGTGGATATAGAATAAGTTGTATGTTAGTTTAAAAAAAAAATTATTTGTTTAAAATAAAATTTGTTTTGAGAAATTGCATTAGAACAATAATAACGTTTTTTCAAAGAAAACTGTTTTAAAATATAGAGCTGTCATTTTTTCACAAATAAAAAAATAATTTAATATAACTCCCATGTTAATTTGGTGTTATGAGTAAAGAGTACCTCGTTTCTTTTCTTCAAATAAAAAATAATAAAATTAAATAAAAGAAATAATATTTATATAATATTTAATATAATTTAGATTTTACCCTGAGGAGGTGGATAGTAAGTATGCTGTGGAGCAGGCTGATAATTTGGTTGCGCCGGATTTGGGGGCCCCTCAGCCATTGTTGGTCTTTGACGAAGACTGGAGTACCGTTTAGGTCTATTTGTAGCCATGTCTTGAGGTTGAGGCTGTGGTGGTTGCTGCTGCTGTGGAGGTGCAGGTTGTTGAGGATGACTCGATTGCATACGTGGAGGAACTACAGTCGAATGTTGTTGACTAGAAGGTTGCGAGTAGAAATGCTCTACAAAAAAATTAATGAATTATAAAAAAATTTTCATTAGGTATTCGTAAACTGTTAAATAATCTTACTGTTTTGTCTTGCAGAATGATGATAGGAAGGACCTTCTGATGATACATTCATATGTTTCATATCATTTACAATTTGTTCGTGTTCAACGTTACTTCTCCTATTGTCAACATTCATAGGCCCTGGCCCTCGTCCTTTCGGTTTCGATTCTATCGTTCTACTTCCAACTACATTATTATTTGTATTTGCTTTAAAGCCTCTTCCACGCCCTTTACTTGCGGCAAGACTAATGGATTCTTGTACTTGTGGTGGTCTTCTATTATCGCGAGGTGCTGTTTTTACAATTACAATTTTTTCAGTATCACCCACAGCTGCATTAGTTTCATTTGCATTTTGTACAAATGGTGGAGTCTTTTGATCTTTCTTCCAGGCTGTATTATTTCGTTCGTTCGGAGGTTTATTTTCGTTCCTGAAATTAATAAATGTCATAATTTAATTAATATTATTTATTTAATTTCATTTAAAAGTCTTGGTTATGTTAAAAACTTACGCTTGGCTATTTGTGAATTGTTTAGTTTTATTCAGTGTTTTCTGATTTTCATTCTGTTGCAGAGGAGGGAAATTTTGTGTTTTATTAGGATACACTTTGTTTTTATTGCTGTACCAGGCTGATGTGATAACAGGCTGTTCTTCCTTCTTTATGGTAGTGTCATTATCTTTTGAATTTAACGATGGGAACTCTTCACCAGTGCGATTTATTTTTCTAGTAATAGTCTTGTGAATAGGTATACTTCCTGCAACTTTTCCGTAAGCATCTTCATCCTCCCAATTGCGAGTATATTTATTTGGACCACGTCTGTATTAAAGCAAATATAATTAAATATTTAGATTAAGTAAAGGTTACATTAATAATTTTAGATTTTAAACGCACCCATATCTTCTTCTCCTTCTTGCTCTAGGAGGACCCTCTTCATTTCTGATGTCGTAACCATACACTGCAATTAACTCTGCATGACTTTTTGGTGCTTGTTCTTCATCATTATATCTATCATGATCCCATCTATCCTCTTTATCTTTCCATACTTTTTTGTCTTTTACTTCTCGTTCTGGTTGAGTTTCTGCAGTTTCATCATTGACTTCATCTGCTGTTCTGTCATCATGTTCGTAGAATGTACCTCTTTTGGGAATGTATTGTGGATTCCTACGATCCTCATCGTCATCCAGTACTTTCTGAGGTTTCTCCTCTTCTTGACCATCTCCACTCTCCCTATGATTACCTTGGGATTCAGTATCTGACTCGCTACCTGCAGTATCATATTCTGAGTCATGATGGTCTTCAGTTTGTTCGCTACTCTGTTTAAAAAGTAAATAAAATAATTTTATTTAGTGGTTTAAAATTAATATCACAAATTATATAACCAATCTTAATTGCAATGAATATACAAAGGTGTTATGAAAATTGTAATATTAATAAAATCCATTTATGCCTTTAATTACATATATTAATTAAACACATAAATACGCATCAATTAATATTCATTGATTAATAGTTTTTGCTCATAAACCCTCGTACAGTTACAAAGTATGTCACACTGTCCAATATCATACTTATGTGTATCTTTCATTAAATAGAAAGTAAAATAAAATGAAATAGAAATGAGAAAAAGAATGAAATAGGAAAATTTATATAAAGAGGTTGCTTAGATCAATATCATGAAACAGGATTCAAAGAGTAATAATAAACCATTACATTGGTTTAGATCAATTAATACCTACATAAATATCTAAAATTTTGTAGCAATCCTAATTTAGCAAAAAAAAATAGAAAATTAAATTGAAGCAAGAAATGCATGAAAAAATAAAAAGATAGTAACCGATGGTGAATGGCAAAGTAGCATTTAATTATCAATTTAAAGTAAAACAGGTCAGAGCTTTTTGGGTCACGTAAGATTTCACTTGGCGTTATGATTACTTTTATTTTGAATAAAAGTATCTCGAGGAGAAAACACAATCTCCACAATATCTCAAAAGTATTGCAACAAATGATGCCAGTTGAGCTCTCAATTGGTAGCACAACTACCCACAGACACAAGCAAACTCGGCTTCTAATCTCGCAAGGACAGTTTACCAATGTCAATATGTGCAGTCTATCCAATCGAAAAGGAACGCAAATAAACACCGATAAGCAACGGATTCAAGTTACTCCCGAGCCCACGCAAAATATTTCAAAGCAAAAGCCCCGGACCCAACGGAGGTTTACATTAACCTACCGTGCGACCTCGTCGCCTCGTTTCCCGCAGAAGGTCCGTTCCGGTATAAACACCGACGCCCCCGGCGTCTCGTACGACGGGCCGCGGGGGGAGGGAGGGGGCGGGCGGCCGCGCGACGAGAGGGTCACTCACCTGCGTCTCCTTTGCGACGTTCAACTCATCGTACGAGTCCGACAGGTCGTCCGAGCCGCCGGACTGCTGCGACTTTCTGCGTCGGCGATTGTCCGACATGTTGCACCCGGGCGCTGGGTCACTCGTCCAGGGGTCGAGTTGGGCGGTCAGAGCAGCGGGGCGGCGGTGCGAGGGGGTCTGCTGAGCCTACGGCGACGACGTGGACACTGCCCGAGTGCTGCTGCTGGCTTCGCAGTGCCGCTGTATCCGTATGACTGTAGTGCCGCCTCCTGCGAGTGCGGAGAATCGGAGATATCTCGCCACCGTGCACACACCAGTGCACCGCGCGCGCGCACGCGAAATAAAGGCCAGGCCAGTCCTCGCTTCTCTCTCGCTTCCCCCAGCTCCGGCTCGCTCCTCCTTGGCTATTGCCTTCCTTCTCCGCCGCCTGCAGTGCGCCTAGACGCGCTCTCCCGGTTCCGTGCGTTATGCGGCCGAGAATGGGAGATGCGCTCGTTCCTCGCCAAGTCACAATTCAGAATGTTGGATTAAACGAGCTAGAAGTATGTAGTAGTAGTCGTCCGCCGCAGAGAAAGGGCACGCGCCGAGTACGACTGGATTATAACGTGCCGTTAGGAGTCGTTCACATCGGCGCCTTGTCGCCCCTGTCGGTACGTGCAGGTTACATTTCCGTTCGTCCGGCAGCGGCTTTTGTAGAATATTTTAACTTGCTATTATTGCAGCTTTTAAGTATATTCACTTTTAAGATTAATATTAAAAAAATAGAATTTAATGGAAAATTGTGCATATGTGTACGTTTAGTCGTAGAACTCTTAGCATGTTACAGAAAGGCGGAACAAGGAATCTGGACACGAACGAATGCAATAAATTTCACTATACTAAATATTTACGATAATAAACATAAGGATTTATTGACAGAACTTAGCGGATCAATGAACGGTGAGAAAGGGAAAGGATAAAAAGGACTACGCTAATATAAGGAGTGACGAACTTGATCGTCGGCAACCGATCGAACTGACGCTCGCTCGAATTAAAGGTTGCGCGTCAGCGTAGAGGCAGTGCATCTTGTAAGAGCGCCTCTACCGGAGAGGACGTGGAACTGTATCGAATTCGGTTTTAATAATATTGAAAAGTAGAACAATTGCGTTGTTAAAGCAAAAGAAAATTATAAGCGTAAATTAGAATAGAATAGAATGGATGTTTATTGTATAATATAGTATTTACAAATAGTATAAAAACCACAGTAATCACAGCCACTTATAATTTGCAAAAAATGTATCACAGTCAATTTTATAAATAAAATTAATACTAACAAATAAATCGTAATACCAAAAGTAATAGCGCAATGAGTACTATTCTTTTCAAATGGAAGATAAAATACAGTAAATAAATAAAAACAACATAAGTATAAAAATATAAATAGAAGCAATAATTATTTAGTAATATTTATTATTCTATATCCAAGAATTTTTTAATTTTAAAATTGTAAATTTCCTTATACTTTTTTGTAAAAGATATGTAAATAAATAAGTAAAAGAGAGTAGGAAACGTAACCTTATCAGTGATATGATTTTGAGCGTAGATCATAGATCATCGTGTGATACTCAATAGTTTTCTAGGATTATATATAATTGTATAGTTATACAGAAGAATTGCAGCGTATGTCTATTGGTCGCAGAGTTCAATACTTGACGTACCGTGAGTGTTAATTGGCTCAACTGGGATTGTGACGTTCACATGAACGACAAAGCAGGCCACTGCTGTGAAAGCACGTGGATGGTACGTTCCCTGCTTCGAAATAAACGGCGAGCTCCGGATCTTTGAATTTTCTACTGTCTGCGCTTCAACTGGAGTACAACACGACTCACTCATCGACCTGTCAATGTTTTCGTTATCGCTAGTTCCACGAAGGCAGTTCGATTTACCATTCTGCAAAATTGTGCAAGTGCGTATGCAGCACAGTCGAAATTGAGACAATTGGGCAAAATGAAAACATGAAAATTCATCCAAGTATTGTCTACGATTTATAAAATCAAACAGCAAACTTGATGAAAATGTCCCGGCTGAATGTCTATCGGTTGTCCTTGCTTCTAGTCAATTTCTTTGCACTGGTCGCTGCTTTCGACTATAAGGCCTTCGATGACAGGATTCTCTTTAAAATCAATTGGCCGGATAAAACTGGAACTAATTTACTTGTACGTATTTATTGAGACTTTTTGTACAAAAGGTTTATTTGTATACTTTTAGGTTAATTCAACAGGGATTTTCTTTTTTTAATTTGCACATATGTTATCTGCAATTTATTTATGAATATAGATTATAGACCACAAATTATAGTAGTGACATTTTTAGGAATCCCCTAATACCGATCCTTATACGATAACAACAGCGGATAATGAGAAATATCAGTGCTTTATACCAGAATCTGTAGAAAAAAAAGTAGCAGAAGATGAAGAGTATAATGGACTAAATCCTATAGCACATCTTTTTAATCTATTTAGTCAAAACATATGTTCATACAGAGTAAGTTTTGAAATGACATCTATCTCTATTAAAAAAAGTTAATGCAAAATACTTGATAATTTGTTAACGATTTTGTACAGTTAGAGTCTTATTGGACATATGAGCTCTGCCATGGAAGACACGTTCAGCAATATCATGAAGAAAGAGATGGAAAAAGGCTGAAAGTTCAAAAGTATGAACTTGGAAAATTTGATGTAGCACAAGTTAAAAAATTATCTGATAGTTATGATGAGCAAGCAAAGAATAAAAATAGAAAGTCAGAAATTCCAGTAAAAAAAATAGATGGAGTAAATATGCCTTATGTTGAAATAGAAATGACAGATGGAACTCTTTGTGATTTAAATGATAAGCCAAGATCTATTAAAGTGTTGTATGTATGCTTCCAACATAGAAAGCAGAAATTTATTCCATCAAAGAAACAGCTACTTGCGAATATGAAGCTGTTGTTCTGACTCCTAATCTTTGTGATCATCCAGATTACAAACCTCAAGATACTGGAGAGAAGAAAATTAATTGCCAACCATTAGATGGTGCAAAGAAGAAACCTAAATCTTTAATGCAACTTGAATTAGAAAGTTTAAAATTAAGGTTTCAAAAAGTTACGGTAAATGACAAATATTTACTATTACATTAATATTTTATTTTTCATTTTCAAAACATTTTGTTTCAGTAGAGTTGTTAAGTAACATAGATATTATTTTACTTTTTTTTTATTGTAATCTTGCTTGCTAATGACTATTTTCTATGTTCCCTAACATTGATTCAAACAATAATTTGACTGCAATTTAATTAAATGCAATAGTTTGAAATCTATACTGTAAACAATTTCTAGAATTTATAAAAAGTTGTAAAAGAATTGTGTTGACTATTTCTTCTTCAGGACGAGAAGCTACAAAAAGTCTATGCGATCTTGCGTGTAGATAAGGATAGTCAGGTTAGAAGATTTTATGCACTATTGGATCAGGATAACTGCTTTCTATACCTTTTAAAAAAATATATGCTTCTACGCTAACACATTACTAACATTAATTGTATTTTAATTAAGGCTGGTTGTTTCATATTTCCAAAGACTTTTTATCAACTTATTTATTAAATACATGCTTTTAATGCGCAGTATGTAATAAAGTTACTTTATAAAGTTGCTTAATATCTCTATTTACATAACACTATATCTCTGTTAAATTTTACCTTTTTTTCTATTTTAATTACATATCTTAATTTCATTTTCTTTATAATTTTATACTTTTATACATTTATTTTTTTTTATAAACTGTCTTATAATTTGTTGAAAAAAATTGTAATAGATAGTGCTTCTGAAAGTATTAACATAATAATTTCTGATTGTTTTAGGATGGACCACCACAAGTGCGAGTGGAAATACACCCTGTAGATTCCAATGGAAAGCACTACAGCCTTGATAATTCCTTAAATCCAATAGTTGATCAAGGAAATCTTGGGAAAAGTAATTCTGTAGAAAGCTTCCTAACTGGACGTAATTGTTTAAATGGGGTATATATATTTTTTATAATTATTATTTATATTTTATAATTATTTATTTATATTTTTACAAAATTGTATATAACAAAAAATACCCTTGTATTATAGGGAAATGGTTGGTGGAAGTATGAATTTTGTTATGGTCTTTCTGTTACTCAATATCACATTGAAATTGGGGGCTCTAAAACAGTTATAAATCTTGGTGTATTCAACAAGGAAAAACACATGGAGTGGATTGCAGCAAATCCACATAAGAAGCCGAAGCCGGTTTGGTCAGAGAAAACAAATATCGCATTTTTATGGCCATGGCACTGTCTGTGATAAAACCGGAAAGCTACGACAAACTGAAGTAAAATTTATCAATATACGTTAACATATTAAATTCATAGTTCTATATAAATAAAACTAATATTCTTCATTTAATGTAATTTACAGGTAAAACTAAAATGTATACAAAAACCTGCATCAGGAAGTCCATCAAGTGTGTCTTTATACTTACTGGAACCTAAGACTTGTGAATATGTACTTGGAGTAGAATCGCAATTAATCTGCAATATTTTGGATCATGCAGATGATACTTACGGCATTATTAGTGAAAAAGTGTTAATGAATTTTGACGAACTGAAAACGAATTTACATGTGGAAGATGATGACGAAAGGATAGCGAATGGAGATGAATAGCTAATTTGATAAAACATACGAAAAACGAACATTTAATTTCTATTGAAAGTTTTGTATACAAAACGAGTTAAGGTGGAAAAATTTACTATAAAATACGTATCGTTTATAAAAGATGATTGTTGTAGGTAATACATCAGTTTGTTGTGCGTTGCAAATGCGTATGTTGCACTATTTAAGTCTAGCTTAATACATCTGAGAGTGTTCCAAAGAATGTGAGAAAAATATATTGTTGTATAAAAAAAGCAAAATTATAACACAAAGTTACATCAGTAAAAGTATCTCGTACCGTCAGTGCAATAATGTAAAAAAACTGAAATCAAACCTACGCTTATTAATAAAAAATCAATCTTTCCAATAACACTAATCTACTTAAATTTTGAATTGATTACACTGCTGCATCGGCGGTACCAAGTTTTTTATCTTTCGTGCGAAATTTCTAAAGCTTTTATTAAAATGCGAAACCTAAATTTTTGTTAAAAACAAAGCTCTATCCAACATTAAGTCCAATGCCGACGCTAACATTCTGCTTATTGTGATCCAGCACTGCGCTAAGCAATATAGTTCCCTCGGGAATGGGATAAAGTTTCTTCTGGAACGTAGCGCCGATTCTCCATTGATTGTCAACGAAACCACGGAACACCACGTCGGCCTTGGGCACGTTTAGCTGATAGAGGATCCTCGCGGTCGACTGGTGCAGCAACAGATTTGACTGCAACTCGACGCCCATCTGCAGCTCTCGGCTCTGTATGTGATGATAGCAGACGCGCACTGCTGCCTGGCCGATCGTCGCGCTGAGCGTGCGAAATCCAGTGCTGTACCTGCAGGCGAGAGCGAAATTCGTCTGATGACCGCCAGGATAGATCTCCCGTCTGTTGCAGGCGATTTCCGCGCCAACGGCTATTCTCGAGGTGATCGCCTGCAGGTACTGCAACAGCAGGACTCCTTCCTGCTTGAGGAGCTTAGCGTTGATCAGCGAGACGGTGAAAGTGCAGTCGTTCGATCGGTACTCCGAGCTCGTCTTCAAGTGCTTGTACCTTCCGTCCCTTATCTGCGCCTTCAGCTTCACTCGCCATCGGCAGCCAAGGGTGTGAATAAAGTCCGCGTTTAGGTCACCGTTGGACTTGATGTCGCCGTAGACTATCGGGTATCTCTCACCAGGCTCGACCTTCTTTGATCCGATGTAGTGTGCTTTAAATTTGTAGCCGTCTTCTGCCGTTACTCTCAAGGCGTTCGCGGCTTTGCTACTCAAGCCGATCGTGTGAGCAGCGTAAAAGTGCTCGCTGAGATTTTTTTTCACTATCAATCTAACGCCGTCAAAATTCTTTGGCTTGAGGTTGTCATACTTTTTGTGTAACTCTTCGAATGTGCCCGGATTTCCGACCGAGATTCCTCGGGGACAGGGTACACATCCCGGAGGATAGTCTCTGTACTGGGAGGGTTTGCTTTTGCCTTTCGAGAACCAAGATCCCATTGTTCAGAGTCATATCTTGTACATTTGCTTGAATTATTCTTTTCGAGTTTTTAAAGCACGGTATATGCGCGTTTTTACATTTTCCATTCAATTTTATCGGTCAACGTTTATACTTTTCTTTTCGAATTATCTATATTATTTCTTTTCTTTGGGTTATAAATGTCACACGTTTTACGAGTTGAAATTTGTCGCAAACAGTCATTGCAACGATCCATCATTCTAATTTAAATTCTTGAAGTTGAAAAATGTTCCAAAAGGCGAATAATGTGTTTTGATATTTTTAAGAATAATTTTAGAAACCTTTCATAAATATTGAATCTACTAAACATCATTAAAAAAAATTCCGAGCAAATTAACTTGATCCCATCCAACACCGAAAAAAAGTAGCTTTTACTTTTAAATTATTTTAAAATTTAATATTAATTACAATCATTTTATTTTATCAAAAAGTTTTTTTTAACTTATTTTTATTTAGAATGAATAATATCGGGCATAATAAGGAGAATCTGCTTGTTCATAAAGGAGATTCTAGTTGTCTTTAAAATAATTTTAACTTTTCAAATAAACTGTTAGTCTTACTATAAGAAATGTTAATATTGGCAGATATTGCAGTTGCGAAACAGTAAGAACTACTTCTTTTTTGTTTCGATATAGATTTGGCAGTTCTGTAAAGCAGATTCCACTCTCTAAATTTGAAAATGTGAATAGTGACATTTAACATAAGTGAAAAGCCGTTACCATGATAAATAGTGAACGATTTTTCAAATAAAATATGTGACTATTCACATTTTCAGATTTAGAGAGTACTGAAAATTCGGAAAGTTAGATTAACTTCCAATTTCACAGTTAAAAATCCTACCGGTTAAAAAGTAAAAGTTCTTCCTTCCCTTTTTATAAGCGGGAAGGAATAAAGAGAAAATGTATAAAGTAAAATTTCGTGTTTGCCGCGCTCTTGGAGCCGCGAGTTCGACTCATAGATGGCCGGGAGCAAGCGCGAGTCGCTCGCAAGCGGCTGGGAGAAGCGCGAGTTGATATATAAGAGCAGCGCTCCGAGAGAGTTGGTCGGAAGTGTGTGCTAGTGATGGCACAGCTGAACATTGATCGCTAAAAGTAGATATATGGCAGATCTGCTCAGTGGGTGTTGTCACGTGGTCGCTTCAAGTAGCTTGTGTTCGGCTCCCGATGCGCTGACAACCCGCGGCGTGTGTTGATCACCCTCACACACGACGCGGCCCCTGCGGCCTGCACGGTAGAGTCATTCACGTCGCTCCTCGAACTACCGCGATTTCCAAATTGGGGGGCAATCGAATAGGTCAGACGAGGTAATTTGTCGCTTCCATATACAAGGCACTGCGGTTTCAGCAGTTTGCCATTTTTTTCAATACCTTACTCTTTTTTAACGACTGGCTTGGAATGCTTCGATGTTTTATTTTCTTACGGATTAACAAGATTAAATTAATTTGGAGATTTACGGTCTGTAGATTGTCAATGTGGCTTAAACATTTCTCCAAAATAATTTTCTTTTTCAATTTTGTGTTTAAAAAAGCGTAGTCAAGATTGTAAACATAAGTAAGACAACTTTATAATCATCAATCAAAATAATCAATCAAAGAACTAAATAAAATGATTTATTTAAAGTGAAAAAAAAAATTTATTTCCACTTGTATAAATATTATTACAATTTCTATGTTACAAAAAAAAACATTAATGTACTTTCACAAGATACTTATTTTTACAAATAAAAATCTTTCCACTGTAAAATAACATGAACAAATTGCGTTTGAATGTCATGATCGGCTTTCGTCAGGTTTAACCTTCGATTCGCTGTTAATTTCCGACGCAACTTGGGTGAACAAAGTCTCCCAACTCCAAACTTCGTCGGGTTCCTGTACGAGATGTTCCGGATACAATTTCTCGGTGAGAAGGCTGAGATCAACGTCGTCCAGCATTGAGTATTGCTGATTTTTAACGAGATCGGTATCCAATTCTTTGTAAGCAGCTGCTGCTCGATTTCTTCCAACGCTGTAAAATTATAATACAATAAATTATACATCACTCTGTTTAGATCACTAATCCCCGCTTAAAAAAGTAATGGCCTTTGTTTTCCAGTATTTAATGTATACTATAGAATATATATTTGAATATATTAGAATATTTTAGACTATATTAGGATACATTAGAATCAGGATACAAGAGCGCAAATTTTTTAATTTTCAATATATGGGTGATTTCCGGTAAATATGAACTTTTACATCCCTATACGCAGTAATTACAAATTTTAAATAATTTTAAATTATATATATTGAAACCAATTATAGTGAAAAGTAACACAATTTTTTTAATTCATACACACTTAACTTACTGTAATATACTATTTAGTGATTATTCTTTTATATATCCGTATTTGCATACTATATTTAAATAATAAGCTTTAATGCTACAATTTATTGAGTATAATGTAAAAAAATAGAAAAAAAAATAAGTACTTTTTAAATTTAAGTAAACTCTTTGTTATTTATCTAAAAACTATAGCCTGAGAAAAAAATTAACTATAGCCATTTTTTATAGAATGCTCTTATTTTTTTATATTTCTTTATTTCTATTTATTTATTTATATATAACTTTTCAGAGAATCTGAAAGTTCGCGTTTTCCGAAAATTATCCATATAAAATTTTGAAGTATACATTTTTTTTATGTTATAATTTCGGATTGTTTATATTACCTCTTTAAAAAACGGTATGAAAAATTCAATAAGTCTTTTACGAATAGATTTTTTATTTAAAAAAAAACAAAAAACTTACGAAGGAGCATTTGAAATATCTAAAGTACTGGTGTCCTCGATTATTTCATCTAAATCTGGTATGATGGGAATGTCTAAAATAACAAAAAATGGTTATTACTGTGTCGCTTCACAATTATAAAAATAATATTTATTATAAGTAATTTTTACCATCTTCCTTCGAATTTTTATTGTTATTTAAGAATCGATCCCTATACAAAGAAGATAAATTATATTTGATTAATAATTATTATATAATTAAAATAGTTAACATTAAAAAAGCTTACTGATCGATTGAATTATTCCTTTGCCTGAAAAAAGAAACATATTTTAGTGTCAAATTTGAAAATCTTCCTTCCTAAATATAAAGGTACAAACGTACTTGGCACTTTTGAGCTCATCACCCCATCCAGTCTTTCGCGTTCGAGGTGGAACTGGAGGCGCCGCCTTCGCCGACGATTTTCCCGACGACAGGGACTCCGGACTATCGAGTAAATCGTCGTCGGGCCTTTCATCTTGAATATTCCCATGACCAGCACGTCGTCCCAATCTAGGAATTAACTGTAAAAATTTTGTTATTACTAAATAATAAAAGATTATATACATATATATTTTTGTTTAATTTTTAATCAGTTATTTAAATCTGCATTTTGTAATTTAGAAACAATATATAACCTTTATTCAAACTTCTCTTAATTAAAAAAGAAAGTAAAACGTAAAACAGTTAGCGTCGAGGACTCGATAGCAAAGCTCCAAACTTTCCTGGAGTATTTAATTACCAGTGCCATAGATAAAAGTTTAGTCTGACTTTTACAGTGATTTATATAAAATTGATTTTTCAAATAAATAAGATTTATTAACCCTACTAAAAATTCTTAGATGAGATTTCACATGAGACGTCATGCTAAAATCTCGCGATACTTTTAAAATTAAAATTATCATTCCCTTGAATATACATTTTTCTTACGTTTAAGTGTGCCTTTTGGCGTGGATGGTACATCGGAAAACACACGTTGTAAAAAGATTTAGAGCCATCCCTATGGAAACTATATTATATAAAATACTATAATAAAAATGTGCATATTTTATAAAATGCGATAAATTATTTATTGGATTTTTGCATCATTTTATAGCGTTTTATAAGATTCTTTCAATAGAGATTTTTGCTTCGGTAAATTTTTGGAAACATTTCTCAAGTGAGATCTCGCTTAAGTAACTCACCCGCCGAGATCTCATCTGAGATTTTTTAGTATCACGCATGCAACGAAAATCTTTTATATAGATTCTCCCTTTTTGCCGCAACAAGTCACATAACAGTAAACAGAAAACTCGACAAAGAAAGCTACAAGAAGACCAAAGCTGGATGCCGAAAGAAAGACTCAAAACCCGGCCGCATAACCCTATCTCCCGAAATGCTTAGAAGCCACGACGAGGACGACCGAAATCGCGCGTCTACCTTGAAAAGTGCACTGTTGCTCATCTTCGCGTCTCATGCTTGAGGGTATAGCCAGCGGTGCGTCAGGTGGTCCGCGCGGTGCGCATCGCGACGAGACTCATTGATGCGACTAAAGAGCACGATGCACGCCGCGCGCTACGAGTCGCGTTTATACGCACACCCACACACTCTTGGCACCTGCGCACACACACGGGCCACCGTCCCCCTGCGTATATATACGTGCAGGCGCGGAACCTGTTCACGGCGGATTCAAACGGTCGCCGCCGCTTATAACGGGCCTTTGGGTCGTGCGCGTACCGCAAGGGCCTCATCGTACCTTCTTGGACGAGACTTCGAGGTTGCCGTCCCAACTGGTCATTCTCGGGCTGGAGAACGTTGCATCGTGGGCACTGTGCGCGCACTCGACGGGGCCGTCCCCGCTGATGTTTGTCGGCCAATTGTTACCATGACGAGCGAGGGAGCGAACGCGCAGGTCGAGGCTTTTTCGTATACTTAGGTACGAGTATACGGGTTCTTAGTTATTATATCTTCCGTGCTTGTATACATCATATGTCTACGATGAGATTTTTTTTTTAAATTTACTTAAAGCTTTCCAGTTAAAAATAATAATTTTTACTTGAGCATAGTTAAGTATTATATAGTTGAGTTTGTTCAAGTATCTTAAGTGGATTTTTATCTTAAGTGTATGTACATATGTATTTACGTACAATTTGTTTAAATATTTAAGGAAAATACTTACTTTTGTAATATGATCATATATCAACTGGTTTTAAATAAAAAAAAAAAAAATTTACTTTACGCTTTAATTTACCTGCTTTGCTTGGGCTTCAGTGCCATATGTCACTTTCTTTATAGTTTTCTAAGATTTGTAAAAGTATTTATGATAGCAAAGTTATAGTCTATTAATTAAAATTTTGGAGGACCTAGCTTCACCAATATTGCATAAAATCGTGACTTAACACACGCTGCCTTATGAACGAACCATTTTACAGCTACATCTTCCCTTATTACATTTAAACTTTTCTTAGATTTTTTTAAAAAACTATCATATTTGTTGAATACTAAACTATATTGAAATCTGCAGATACCCAGCTTCACTGGTCCCGAGGTATATAGCGTTGAAAAAAATCAGCTCAGTATATATTTAGGGCGTAATACAGTCTGATCCAAAATATTAACTTTTATCATTTTTCGGATATTTTTTTTACAGTGTCTATCATTTATAATAAAAACAATCAAAGGAGACTCACTCAAAACAAGCACCCATAAGGAGACAAAATTCTACTACGTCCTCGTCGTTGTCTCTGGGTTATGCTAAAAGTAGAATATGTTTTTTTTCTTGAAACTGCTGAGTTTAGAGAAAAAGTTTGTAAAACAGAAATATCTTAGAATTGATCATAGAACCCCAACAAATTTTTCAAAATTTCTGGAGATGATTTAGGAAAATTGTATTTTCCAAGTTTTCCAAAACTCAAAAATTTTCCCCAATAATTCTGAAAAAATTTGAGGGTACTCTATGATAAATTTAATACGCAGTCAATCATAATGTTGAGTCCAGGTTCTGAAATGGCATTAAATTTCACGTCGAAACACACGTTTGCAAATTTTTTCTAAGAGCTATAACTAAATGATTCGTGTCGAAAATCAAGAAAACAATCAGACCTCTTAAAAGTTAAAGTAAAAAGCAATATTCTTCTTGTTAGATTCATGAATTAGTATAATTTTGGTTGTAATATCACGTCACTTTTAATTAAAAAATTTTTTTATTCGTATTCACATTTTGCGGGCCTTGTGTCACATGATCTTTTTGGTCCATAGAAAGAGAGTCAAAATAAAATTCATCAGTAAGTAAATGTAGCAGCATTTTATGATGTTTCTTATTTATAGAATTTATATATTTTTTATTTTACAGTAGTAATTGATGATTAAAATTTTATCGCTGCACTTTTGATGTGTTACACCATACCTGAAATATACCTACAAAGCATATCTTCACTTATTTAACTTTTCTGACAATGTAATGCAAACCTTCAAAGCCTCGAAAATTGAAAAAATAAATAGCCCCGTGATTTACTCGTTTCTTTATTGTCTCGCACAGACGAAAATTAATTAAAGTAAGGTCATGATGGGTACTGGTCTCACTTCTTACCTTCCCCTTTTTTCCTCAGCTTCTTGCCATGATGTGGCAGTTGATAACATTGCAAAGGGTTGGACATCGAGAATCAACGCGCCGCGGGTATTATTGTTTCAACTTTTGGTTTAATGCCAAACAATATGTAATAAAGTGTCCCACAAAAACACCATGATCGCATAAAAAAAGAAACTTTTCTTTACACACGCCCCGTAAAATGCTTACTGTGCGCCCCGCGTGTAAAAAACTAGCATATGCACCATGGGAGTAAGTAGAGAATCCCTCAAATCGCATATTTGTCTGCACCCTCGGTTTGGCCTCGGACGATAAGTTACATGCGATTTGGCCATTCCTTACTTTTACTCCCTAGGTGCATAATCTATTATTACCTTTCGGCCTGTCGAATTATTTATCACACAAATATAATACGTTATGAGTTGTCGCGTGCAATGTTTAAAATAAATATAGTGGAGTTCTTAAATTAAATAAACGTTAAATAACACTAATACTTAAAAGGAAATACTTAAAAGGATTAAAATGCGCTTGTTTATTTATTTATTGATACATTTTATTATTCATTTTGGAAATATTTTTCAGTACATAATAATATATTATATAGATTATCAACTTATCACATCAGACATCAAGAAACTTTATGTAAGGTTTAGACATTTTTTTTTAATGTTAGGTTAGTCAGCTTGGATGTGTTATATCATTTAATCTCGTTACCCGGAGTAAGTTATTATGTTATTTTGAAAGTGATATAATACTTATTATTTGAGGTGCGCGTGAAAACAAGCTTTTTCATGGACGTATTTTTTGTGTTTCCCGGGATATCGAGATTTCGTATTTTTATTGAGCACCGCAAACATTCATATAGTATTATCATTTATTTCCATGTATAGATTCAACAATCTTTTTACGCAGTGCCCCACAGCACAACAATCCCGTGCTTTTACGCCTCTTTCCTCTAACTACACCTTCGCCTCCCCCTTTCTCTCCTTCCATTTAAATACCCCACCTCTCTTTTATCTTTATTTACATGCTTATTTACATCCTTTGCCTCTACTTAATTCTACGCTTCCTATTATCGCTTATTTTTTATCTCGTTTTTAATACTGTGCTCGTCCCCTGCTACCCTCCCTTCCCCCCTCCCCCCTTCAGTCCTTGATTTAGCAATTTTTCAATATTCTTTCTATATAGACACAAATTTTCTACTGGATCACCTTCCATAATTTTAATTACTCCAAACACTTTTAAAATCTCCCTCCTACCCTGATAAACCCTTCTCCCCAACCTCCTAACCTTTCTTTATCCATCATTTTCCTAGCCTTCTTGCATAATAACCATATGTGCTTTAAATTTTCTTCTCCTTCCCCGGATACCATACATCTGGAATATTTAACCTTTCCTCTCTTCCCTTCCTAAACTTCCACACCTCAACCTTGCCCACTGCTTCTTTATACCTCCATCCCACCTTCCGCTGCCCTAATATTTCTGCCTTCCTACGTCTTCCTTTCACCCCTATACCCTTCACAATACTTCGACTTTTCAATCCTACTCCAGTTTCCTTGTATCTCTTGGTTTATTTTAGTTTTTATTCCTTCCTCCAAGTTTTTACGGACTCTGTCTCTACATTCATTTTCTAACAAAATTCTCCCTGTCTACCCATCCTCTACTTCTTCTAAAGCTTTCACCCACACCCACTCCCTTCCCGATTTACGTGAATAATTATTTCTTATGATATTGGCACTTTTAATAAATAGCTTCCCGCTCTTTTTATCGCTTCTATCCTAAAACTCGTCCTTCGTGCTTCTATCCTCCATATGTATACAGAAGTATTTCTGTTAATCATCATGGTCAACTTTGTATACCTACTCTGTACTCTTTCTAATACTTCCTATCTCCCCCATCGCCAAATTTCCGCCCATACATACATCCTGCCTTTACTATCGCGTCTATTAACAAAAATAACCTTTCCCTCAACCTACTAAACTTTGCCCTTTTCCACAAACCCCATATCACATTTATCGCTTTATTTGTTCTACTAGCCATTTTCCTCGTTTGTTTTCCATACGAGTTTCTTGTCGTATACCGGAATCCTAAGTATTTGTACTCCCTAACTACCTCTAGTTTCTTACCCTTATAAACCCAACTCCCTTTCCCAATTTTCCTCCTCCCATTCCTTTTTTGAAAGACCATAATTTTAGTTTTCTTCTCATTTACCTCCATATTATTTTCCTCGCTAAACTTCTCTAAATCCCTTCGCATACTTTGCAACCCTTCCGACGTGTCCGAAAAAGCAACTGCATCATCCGCAAACATTAACCCGAATATCTTTGTGCATTTATGTATTAAAATCTAACAAACTTATAATATAATAAATAGTTAATTTTAATATTTTGTTTTAAAATGAAAAAAAAGTACATTACACTTGATAAATACACAGTCTGTAAAATTGGTTTAATGAATAATGGATTAGCCATTTTAATTGATCCACTCAAATAACTTCCAAAAGAAAAGGTAAAACAAAAAATTGTTCTCACAAAAGCTGTTTGGTACAAAGGGGGTCATCTGTCCGTGCAATTAGTTTTGACCTTAAACTTTATTTTCAAGGTCGTTTGAAGGTCAAAGTGATTTGTTTAATTGGGAACCCCTATTTTTGACATCGGATTCGAAAAGAGCATAAAATTTTGAATCAAAAGTGCTTTTAATACTTTTTCGACTAAACGCATAATTTTCGAGAAAAAAATTGGCGAACATTTAAACATTTTTAACTCTTCATTTTTTTTTTTCATTTATTGATTTAAAGGTCTAAAAATATCTTGCTGCGTTTTCGATAAAAAAAACAAAGGCAGAAATGCAGTGCATAGCGATAATAAAAAATAAGGCATATTGCATTTGAGAAAGAGTAATTTTTTTTGTTTTAGCAGAATTATCCGGTTTCTTATAATAATATGATTTTTTAATGTCGAAGATATAGTGTACCATACCATTCTCGGCTAGCAAAGTACTCAATATTTGGAACCTTCGCTTAAATGGTGAATCATCCCGGAAAAGGTACGAGTGTATCTTTGCAACCAAATTATCTTGACTTATCTGTATTATTTTGTCATCTGATACATCGTATTTTTGCTGTAAACAACTGCCTAAGCAGGCAACGTTAGCATTCGTCGGCAGCAATGCAAAACAATCACGCATTGTAAGTTGAGGAATAACTTTTTCTAATAAGGGAGTTCTTCTATAATTTTGCACATACACAGGATGACTATAAACCGTATAATTATTACTATGGATATCGACCCAGGAATCTATTTTCCTTGGTTTAGTAGAGTGTGTACTAGAAATAACGATTGAACTTAATTGACTCTGCAAGAAGACGTTAATAAAAATTAATGAGTATACAATAAATATAAAAAATAATTTCTTTTTTAAGGTAGATGGTGAATTCTGTGTTGACGTTCCCACAACTACTCGCAAAACCTCCAAGATAACGTTAATAAAGTCAGTTTCTAAAACGTAGTTGAAAATAATTCCAACATTTAATAAAAAAAAAAATAACATTACGTCTACTCTAAATGATAACATTATCGCGAAATGTTCAGTGAATGTAGCAGAATTTTTTCTGGTAACAAAACACAATCCTTGGTCTAGTTGCACATAAGTTTGATACCGCCATGCTGAAGAATATTAAAGTATCATGAAATAAAACTTAAATTTAATTTTAATTATAAATTTAGAAGAAATATTGAAAATATAATACCATTTAGATAATTGATACTACTGTGAGTGACCAATGAACCGTCTAAAATCTGTTTTAATGTTCCAGTAAAACTTTTGTTGCTCTCATCAACACTTCCTAATTCATACCAAGAAATATTTTTTATTTGTAAATTCGATCCCATTTTTTTCCAAATAATTTCCGCAAATTCTCGGAATTCAATGCGTATATCAATTATCCGTTTAATCGAAAAGATTGTAGCATCTTGCATGTAATAATTTGCTGCCATTTTTATTGGGTAGTTGGAAAGGTTGTGTGTTTTGTCATACGTAAATTCATTGCATATTGACGCACTATCGACTTGCGAAAATTGTAGGAGGAAAGAGAAAGTGTCATTGATTAAACATAATTAATATTTTTAAATTTATATAGTATCTTTATCTTTTAAAATAATATAACTTACCTAAATGTTTACCTGACATTTGAAATACGGTGAAGGGATGCCCAGAACCTTGAAGAAAACTATCATATTTCTTCCATTTTTTAGATGCTATGTCGTTGAACGGATTAAATGTATATAAAGAAATTCCGATAGACGTATCGTAACACATGTAAATCACATTTAAAGCGGAAAAGTTCCAAAACACTTTTAAATACGTATAAGCAAGTTTGCAAGAGTCAAAAATAAGAGAATTTTTTACAAAGAAAGCTCCGTATTGGTTCCAGTATAAAGAGTCTTTCAACATTTTCATTGTTAATGTCAACGACTGGACGGTAGTAGTTTCGATAAAAAATTTAGTTGCAGGTAAAGTCAATATCTCATCTTCACTCGTTAATTTAAAATGTCTTTCTTCTTGTGACAAAAAGCATTTAAAATCTTCTTTTTTGTATTGGAGTAAGTATGCGGGCTGATTTATATTCCAACTTCCAATAACGACGGTTAGCCCATTAATATTCATAAAACATTGGTCATACATGGTCATCTACAAATAAATTAATACTTTTCTTTAATTATCCACTGGTATGATAGGATATACTATTTACCTCAAATTTACTGATAATTTCTTGGATGTTTTGTGAAAAATTGCGGATCAACGTCCTGTATCCTAAACTGCTTTTGGAAATAAAAAAAAAATATATCATAAATTTATAAATATAATTTTGAAACAAATACATTTTTTCGGAACAACGGAGCTCCGCGCGGATCACCACAACTCGCTAAAAAATAAAGCTGAATGTTCTGTAATAGCTAAAGAATAATGCTTGTATAGTATGAGTTACTATTAGTTAATGGAAAAAATATATTTCCAGAGCTTTTTTTAGTTATATGAAAAAATAGGATTTTTTTATAGCTTTTATTAGTTACTAGTCATTAGTCTGGATTGTAACTCCCGGAGGGACCTAAAGTCGAACAGTAATTTAAATATTTTTTCTATTTAGAAAGTGCAGATTCAATTACAAGATATAATAAAACTATAATTGCACGTAGTGCAAATAAAAAAAGTTCTGCTAATGCAAATTATAAATATTGCTTAAAAACTTCAGTATAATTAACATAATGCATGTGACAATTTCATTATATGACTACCTTTACTTAACTTTTTAAGCATATTTTTTACGGTTATTTCTATAAATTTTACTAATCATTTTTTTTTCGTTTACTTGCAGATGTCTGTACTATACGTATGAGTATAGTTACCAATATATAGTCAGTGCACTGCGATTCTCGGAGGGTAGATATAATGAGGTGCAGGCAGGTGTGTAGGTGCCGGTTGTAGTCCGTAGTTCCTTCCACTGGAGAGGAGACTCCCACGGCTTTCTTTCACACATACGCGGAAATCTTTAATTTTTATGCTGGGAACTAGACGTGATGCTTAATTTGTACGGTGGAAAGTAGATGTGTGTTCTGTGAATCTTCGGTGTCAGCCGTCGTGAGTTTATAAACTAAAATTTTCATTAATTTTGTCTTCCCTTTTTGTGTAGACGCATACACGCCCATAGAAGGTATACAGTTTGTATAATAAAGAAAAAGAATGAGTGAAAAGCTAAAATCTTCCTTTACATCGAAAATAACATCCATCAACGTATTTTTTGATAAAAGAAATCTACAGCTCATCAGTAAAAAAAGTATAAATAAACTACAAAACTGTGATTTTTTTATATCATAATCATACAGTCTACTATTATGTATCGTACAGAAAAAATAATTAATTTACAATTTGTGCGGTTGTATGCATTTAATAAAAAATGTTATTTTCTCTGTTCAGTATTTTAGGATTCAAGAAAGAGTACTCCACCTCGTATATTGCAGTGAATGACTCACGCCTCGCTTCCTCTTCTTTGCTCCGATTTCGTGCAACTTAAGTACTGCCATTTCTTTACCTCCACGACGTGTTCTCACAATCTTAGCATTTAATGATTTTCCAGATATTACGTTGCCGGGATTTACGAGCTTTTAAATACAAGATTAAAGTCTGCCAAAAAAAAAGCCAAAGCAGAACATAAACTTTTTCACAACAGAATGCAAACTACATTGCCCAGAAATATCAATAAAATGCCTCTCAGTTTGAGCAAAAGTAACATGTGAGTATTACTTCTTTTTAGTGTCAAAATATTTATTTTATTTGAAAATATTTATACCGTTTAAAAAGTGCTTACCATAACATTTATTAAAAAAATGGTTCTAGTATAGATCTACAAATTTCAAAAAAAAAAAAATAAATGTATTCACTTTATTCACTTAAAGAAAACAATGCACAAAGCGGAAAGGCATCTGGAGAATCCACTTGAATTTTACGACGATGATGCACGATTCTATGAATACCGAACTGGTGGGTATATCGATCTGAAATTCGCGCGGAATCCGGCACCCCGTTCTATTTTTCGATTGCTTTGCTTACCGCCGCGGATTATCCGACGATCTAAAATAACCGCGGATCCGAAGAATGCAGAGGTGTCGTGTCGTGACGGCGAGAGGTAAGACGCGGCAGCTGCTCTCCGCCAATTTGCCTCGCCCGAGGGGGGTTACACGTACGCACATGCAATGGCGACTCGCAATTTCCGCCGTCGTCAGGAAATTGCTGTTGTCTAGTCTAGAAATTCTACTCGCAGTAACGCGTGACGCGAAAAACCGATGTGTTTTTTTCACGTGGAAGACTGCCGGGGGTCGAATTTGTTATTCACGTGACATATTTTCGCCGCTGGTAATTGAGCGAATAAAATTGGACGTAAAAGAGGGGATGTACATTAGTAAATTAGGAAAAATTATCCAGGAAGATTAATGGGGATTGAATATCTTTTTTTAATACGAATAATCACGGGTAATTGTCAGGATTAAATTAGTATTTTTTTTCAATGAAAATTAGACCTCGTATTGTTTAACGTACCCTTTTATCAATTTTATTGTGTTATCTGTACATACATTATTTGCGGGATGGAGTCATATAAAAACTATACAATATTGCTAACGCGTCTTTCTTTTTAGGCAAAATATAAATTATTGTACAAATTCGTTGACTGTTGTAATTATTTTAATGCATTAATTTTTCTAATGTTTATTCACTTTGTGCAATTTAAAATGTTTAATAAAACGAAAACCTACATTTATATATAGCGGTAATGCGTAAAAAATATACAAGACTCCACAGTGTCTTAATATTTACAACGACGATAACTATATCTACTACTTTACATTAAGCAATTAAATAATCACGTTTTTTCCTTAGCATATCAATTAATTGAATCTACCCACGATCTATTCACGTTAATTGATAATGAATTCAATTTAATTTAGGAATGTTTTCTTTCACCGACGGCAACGAAACAGTCAGTACATTTTAACTATCGACGAACGGCATACGCATATACTTATATATTCTTCTGCGTGCAAGATGTAATTATCGAACCGCTTTTTCCTAAGATTACGCGCGTATCATTTTGAATCGTTCACCCTAGATAGATTAAATTTAGCGACATCCGCAGCTGTTCACGACCATATCCGTGTAGCTCTTCAGGACCACAGCACTGTCGTCATCTAAGTAGAGGATTGAAATGCTCGATAATTTCGCAGGCACACAGCAGGGCATATCAACCTCTTGGCTCGGAGTTAGCTTCATTTTGTTGATTATACCCTGAAATTGAGAAAAGAAATTCAATTTCATCGGCATTAGATTTGGTAATTGTATTCTTCACGATTAAATGAAGTAGACAATTATTTTATCAAAAAGATAATATGCACTGAGAGACCAATTTGTAGTCATTTTTCTTAGTAGAAGTACTTGTTAAATATTTCTGTGAATCACTAATTATTTTGTTGAAACTGCTAAATTTATTTAGAAACAAATACATTCATTTAGTTTAAAAAATATTTAGTTGATTCAACGAAACGTTTAACAAGTATTACTGAAGTTAATATTTACTGAAAATTACGAAATTGGTCTCTCAATGTATAACTTGTGTTAGTCTATCCAAAAGTTCACAACAGGATTTTTGAATTCCGACATTATTATCATCATAAATTCCAACATAATTAAATAAAACAATTTACAATCTCATGGAAAAGCCACTCTCATACTTAAAGGAGCTTGAAAGTTGATAAGAAATTCAAAAACAAATTAATACCCTCTGTTAGGTAACGATTTATTATTTTATAAAGTTCCAAGTTTATATAAAAATATTTCGTGATAAAAATAATCGAGAAAAGCTTGAATAATATGATTTTTTTACATTATTTAAGTTTCTCTATTCAAGGTATTGTTATATGAACTTGGACCTTTATAAAATAATAGATCTTTACCTAACAAAAGGCAAGTATCTTTTGGACTTTCGATATTTCATTTATACTCTTTGTTATAAGCAAATTAATCGTTTTTTCGTCTGCTATATTATGGCGCGAAATTTAAATTTCTAATCAACTTTCAGATCCCCTAGCGATTAAAAAATAGCTCCTACTTCTTTAAGAAAGAGTATCGGTCTCACCTGGATGGTCGCGTGATTCGTGGGCTTCTGGTCCTGACTGAGGGGTGATTTACAGTGCCCGCGGCACTGATAGGCCTGGTAGCCATCGGGTGCAATGATGCTCGTCATGCCGATCTCCTGGAAGTTGACGTAAAGCTCGCGTCTGGCGCAAGGTTCCGGGTCCGTCTTCCGGCAATCGGACTCCCGCTTTGTTCTGCTTACCGCAGAAACCGAACCCTCGCCTAATCGCGATTGTCGCGCAGTTGACTGCTTTGAGGTTTTGCGCGAACGCAGCTTCTCCCTGAGCACCGCTTGCTCGTAGATGTCCATTGAGGTCAGTACCTGTTCTAGACTCTTGCGACGGACGAATCCCCCAGATGCTAAACGTAAAAAGAACAAAATTGTTATGATGAAAAATGCAAGTCCTTTTTACCAACGACACGCAGAAAAATTGTTAGTAAAATTTACTTAAAGGCTTGCAGTAAATTTTTACTTATAAGTATAGTTAAATATTATAGTTGAGTTCACATAAGCACTTGAATAAATTTTTGTTGAAAATATATTTACTGTTTATAAGTATTCTTACATTTAGTAAAAATCTACTTAAGTACTGTAAATTGACTAAATACGTAACTAGAATTTACTGAACAGTTCATCTTAATTCGGCTTTGCTTAATCAAAGTAGATATTACTCGATCAACCTCGGGAAATTTAGTAAAGATTTTTATGAATTCTAAAGAAATCTTTTTTCCAATAGGTGTTTTAATAGAATTCTTAACGACAGCTAGATATTTTAACGAATGCCTGTCCTAAAAGCATTCATAGAGAATTCTTAATTAAAAAAAAAAAACAAAAAAAAAAATAATATTTGTGTTCATTTTTTCATTAATTATTTGCTCATAAACAATACTTTATACATTTTTTTTATTACAAATAGAAACTGCTTTATTTGAATTTGAATATATTTTAAGTTTGTAATTATTGCAGACATGCGAAAACTCATAATAAATTTTTTATTTTTTAAAGTGTGCTGTTCGAGCATCGTTTAAAAAAATCAATATGACTTACTTACTACATGAGTGAATTACATATGTTAACTTAACTTTTTAAGCAAAGTTTATTTACTATTGCAGTAAATTTTACTAATAATTTTTTTCTGCGTGATATATGGAAAAATTTGACTATTTTTTAAAAAACTAATAAATTTGAACTGGTCGTACCTCGCGAATTCTGCGGTCGGATGATGTCGTTTTCATCCCTCTTCTTCTCCCTCTCGAAGAGAGCCGGCCGACGTTGGTCGACGTAGTCGGGCATCTCCGGCTGGCCTTTTCTCGTCACGGTCCCTTGTCGCTTGTTCCTCGTTCTGTCGCTCTCCCTCCTCTCCACGTCCTCATTTACGATCACATCCTCGACTTCTTCCTTTCGAGCGCGATCTTTCTTCTCCCGAGACAAGATTGGCGGACGCGCACCGTCGACATAGTCCGGCAATTCGGATTGACCCTTCCTCGCAGAACCGAAGTCATCGGCTTGGCGTTCGAACCTCGACCGCTCGGTCTCGAAAAACTCATCCTCCATCATCGCATTGGCTTCCTCGTCCGCGCTACCCTCGAATTCGTTTTCCTCGAGTGGATAGTTGAGGATCGGTATGACGGGAAGGTGCGCGAGTTCGTCCAGGCTGCTGCCGTCGTCGTTGAAGAGCACAAGAATAGGTTGCTTGTCGCGAGGTTGGTCGCCGCGACGGGAGAATTCCGCCGTCACCTGGTCTCCGAAGATCGTCGTCGCGGTGACCATGAGGACCGAGATTGGGCGCGCCCGACAGCCAAGAAAGGACTGCTTGCTTCACGTTGAAAACCTGAATGGAAACATTCATGTATTTGATTAATTCATTGATGTTGAACATTTTAATTGAAAGAAAATAGTACATTTACGTACAAGAGCGTGAAAGTGATTTTTAATCTCGTGTGAAGTTAGCGCACGAGCGAAGTGAATGAAAAAGCGAAGTTTTAAAAAATGTTAATCATTGATTTTTTAATTGATTATTAAATCATTTAATTCTAAATTGTAAAGTTAATAAGTAATGATTTAATTATTAATTATATGGCCGAGACTTGACAATCAAATGATTTAATTATTAATTATACTACTAATAACGGATAATTAAACCATTTAATTATCGATAGTGGGACTTAGTTAACTAAAAGTTTAAGTCGACGCCCCGTACGAAGAAAATCCCCTCTAGCATTTTTGCGACGAAGAAAATCTCCTTAGCTGATTTTCCGACGAAAACTATCCTTTTTAGAACTTTTGCGGCGAAAACTATCCTTTCTAGTACTTTTGCAGGCGAAAACTATCCTTTCTAGTACTTTGGCGGCAAAAACTAGCCTGTATTGTCTCTGGCGTTTTTGCGCTTTATTGAAATAAAATAAACGAAGTAAAATCGCTTTAATGGTTTTAGTTAACGAATAAGCCAAAAATAAGCCATGAATAAACCAACGTTTAACCATTAAATTGTATAAAAAAAAGGATAACACAAAACGTAAAATAAAATAATTTGTTTAAATAAATGCACCCTCGATTAAAAAGTATGGGATAGTATTGGTAGAAAATTGTTTTATAAGATTGTAGGAGATCTTTTTCGTCGGAAAAATCAGCGAGGGGATTATATTCAGGCGCAAAACTGAAAAGAGATTTTCTTCGTAGGAGGCGTCGAAGTAATTAAGCGCAACCACGGCTAAAAGTGTGTCGTTTATGGGCCACACACATACACAGTAAGCTGTGGTGCGCTTAATTAATTACATTTTCAATTAAATAAACTCAATAATCCAAAAAATGATTCAATTATCAATTATTGAATTTATTTAATTGGAAATTTAATTAAGTAAGCGCAACTCTGCTCCTCGCTTGTGTATCGAATCTTATTTTTCGAAATAACGTGTGCAAGATCCGATTTTATGTCGCTGTTTTTAAGCGAGCGTGCTCAAAGTCGTATTTTTCCACACGGATTATCAAAAAAGTTATTGATGTTCAGCTATGATAATTATTGTGAATTTTGCTTTGGGTACCTGCCAACCGGAAGCATAAGCTCCTACGTAGTGAACGTTTAATAATCTGTGAAGGTCGGGTTCTTCCAAGTTCTTATCCGGTAACACTTGATAAACATTGATCTAAAAATAATTTGAATTATTACTAGAAGAAAAAATTATCGCACACAAAATTGTTCTTCATTTGGTCAAACTTATACCAAATAGTAAGGCGACGAAAGCACTGAAGGATGCATCGATTTAGGGGAGGATCGTTTCCTATGTAAATGCAATTCTGCCTCTAATACAGATTCGTTGGGCTCCAGCGAGGAAACATTAAAGATGTAAAAGTGTGACGAGGTACTATCTGAGAACAGAATGAAATTTTTTATACATCAGAACAAAATTCAGCCTTTTATCAAAGTTAAGAAAAAGCGAATAAAATTACCTCTTTCGAGAAAGCTGCGCACGATTTTAGAATCGTACGGATTTTTCCCCAGAATCTTGCCCTCCGAATCGGCAACGGTATTGTAAAGTTCCACCATGAATTGAGGGGTCACCGTCCTGGGGCTCTCCTCCCTCAAATCTCCTCGGATCCCCAATATCTTCGCAAAACAACATAATCGTAAAGAAAACGTTCAACTCCCCCTCCCTCTCCAAAAAAAATCTTTTGAAGCTCTCAAGTACCTCCTTCAGATTCTTCAAAGCCTCCAACTTCTGAAAATCGTCCATCTCCTCCCGCACCTCCTCCAGGTTCACCGGAACCTCCGGCGGTGTCCAATCCAGCCGCAGCTCGGCTACGTCGTCGCTCGTTCTCGCTGCGTTCACCAGAACCAGCAGCAAAATCGCTCTCAAAAACTTGGACATGTTCATCCCTTCGCTCCTGCCTTCTGAACAATGCAATACACAATCACGCGATAAGCCGAGACAAGGTCGAAACGATATTGATGCTGCAGTGTCCGTCCGCCGGCGCGGCGCGAGACGCGACCGGGCAAATGTTCAAACGGGACGTTCCGCGGCATGTGGTACGCGGCCGGCGCGCCTGGTCACCTTTATGCGACTCTGGACCTCCCCCGCTCGACGCGCAGCCCCTTCGCGCGTGGCCGAACCCCCCCTTGATACGCGGGCGACGCGTGCCGCAGCTTCTTTATCGCCGCCGCCGTTAAGTGTCTCTGAGGAGCTTTTCCTCCTGAGGAGGGGGGAGCAAAACCGGTGCGACTGCTTCGCCGCTAATCGTTTCTATCTCGTGTTCTGCGGATGCGGAATTTTTCGAAAAGTTTTATTAGCAAAATTTCCTACCAATTTGCTAATTTTCAATAAATATTTACTTCAAGGGTACTTGCTAAATATTTCCTTGAAACTACATGAATTTATTTGTTTCTAAATAAATTTAGCAGTTTTAACGAAATAATTGTTTGATTCAAACAAGTATTTAACAACTACTATTGGAGTCAATATTTTCTGACAATTGCTGAATTGCTCTTTCAGTGTACAATGGGAATACATTTAAAACTAGACAAAAAAGTATAAATTACAGATAGATTGTACTACAGAATGGCCACAGTGGACACTTGGTGCGTGATTATGAAGCAATGCAAATTTAAATTTTAATTTAATTTGATACAAATAATTGAGCAGAACTAGAAAAATAGAAGAACTAGCGCCGCTCCTATATCCCACCAAACGTGGAATTATACCAATGCTGCATGTATATATAAAATACGAGAAATTTGGCTTTTGGATGAAAAATTCTTTTGGATTCCCTTACATTCCTATAATGCACAAAGAAAAACAAATCAACGCGTATTTTTTCGTTTTTCAATTGAATGCTTACTAGCAAAGATAGTGCGCTTAGAAAATCTGTGTGACGTCACAGTTATGAACAATATAGATAAATTACGCCATGGTGACGTCATTATTGTTATAATTTTTAATCTGTTATACCTTTGTTAGCAAAGGTAAAAATAAAAAAAAGTCAAAGATACGTGTCTGTTATTTTTTAAAATTATCATTATCTATCTGATGGACTAAATGGAAGTTTTTCATGAAAAAACCGAATTGTGTGAATAATTTGATGTATAACAATTGCGAATTCTTGTCAAATTATATATTTATTTATGAATAATACAACGGACTAAAAAGCCTTTAAACAAAAAATTTAAAATATATAATTGAAACATAATTAAAAGTAAATTACACGCAATAATACATATCTTTATTTTCTTGCCACATGATAAGTTATATTCAAAATTATAATGATATAGATATAACACCATAAACTAGTATTGAATACTATCACTTTCTAATTTGTCATGCATGACTAATTGTGAAAAATTCACTTTTAAATCATCGCATTCACAATTTAGTCTTAAATCAACGGTTACAGCTTTTAACATCACGTAAATTAACAATATAAATAAAACCTTCAGACCGTTTAGCGTCACTTAAATTAGTAATAAATAAAAGCCTTTGATGTTTATTGCTCGCGTGTTTAGAAACAATTTTAACATAAAAGTCAATCGCAATTTATAGACCTCGACCTTTTAAATTACGATCGAAATATCTTTCATCGCCAACGGCGCAAAAAGCTCTCCCCCCACTATATCTTCAAAAATTCCTCCCAAAATTACACCTACGGAGTCCAGTCGCCACCTGAGATCACAACAAGCGCTTGTGGAGGAAAAAAAAAGTTGCAGTGCAAAAGAGAAACGGAAAAGCTCGAGCGAATCCAGATTAGGGTGGGCGGAGGTAAAGAAAGGCCGCGAGCTTTCCAAATAGGCCGGTGGTTAGTAAGCGATCAGAAATGCGGAGCTTTCGAGCCTCTTCATCTCCGAGATGTTTTGCTTCGGAAGCTTACGAAAATCGGCGCCATCGGCCCACGCGTTTACACGACCAGGAATTTGGACTTCTTGGCGTCCAATGCCGCGGCGGAATCCTTACCACGTGCCACTACCGGCGGCCGAACTTCACAAATCAGCACCGATTCTATATCTGGTTCATTCTCGTTTTGGCCGTATCTGCTAATTTACTTAATTTTTATTTGTTTTAATGGATGATGTGGAAATTTCTTTTTTTTATTAATTAAAGTAAAGTGCCTCTATAAGGTCATTTGACCTGACACGGATAGAAATTTTATAGTAAAAATTACTATATTCCATAGGAAGAATGGGACATACTCGATCTATGACGAATTTTACTATAAAACATACCAAAAATTGCTATTTATATAGAAGAAATTGCTATGTACATAGGAATTTTTAGTATTTTTTATAGTAAAAATTTTCATAAGTTGAGTATATCCCACTGTTCCTATAGTAATTTTTACTACAACATTTCTCTCCGTGTGTTAACGCTGGCCATATATTCCACCTTACGTGAACTAACAAATAATATATAAATATTGTTACTGACAGTAAAAACATAAAAAATATGGTTTCAATAAATCAATTATAATTGTTACATAATAAAATTGAAGTTTTATTTGGAATTAACATAAAACCTGTGTATCTACAATAAACAAACTCACTTCTGGTTACAATTTTTAAATTTTTCCTGTGACATACGAATTTGGTCGATAAATTTAAATTGTTTAAAATAAATCCTATTTTTAATTACCGAGTGGAAAATAATGATAAAAATATTTCAAGAAAACGAAATATGAGAAATATATTGATTCACAGAAGAAACGTTCACAACACTGGAAATTCCAATGTAAAATTGGAATATTTTGTTTTAGAATTGAATATTACACACGTTTTAAGGAATGGTATCTGTAGAAGGTTTGAAAAAGGATTACAAATTTTTTCGAAATTGATATAAAACTATTTTCATACTCTACAAATAATAATCTAGCTAAATTTATTATAAAAAAGTGAATTAGCGATAAGCAACCTATAATTGTAATTACAATTATATTGGAAGTATATTTCCGTGTTACAATTATAAAATACAAACTTACGAAATTATGAAAATGTGACTTGTGCCTTTTGTCGAAATCACTACAAATATTTTCCTATGCTACTCAGGCTCATCAATAAATTTCAATTGCATTTCATAGCCAATTTCAAATACTTCCATACTCTAATAAGTTATTTATTAATTTATTAAGTCTTGAAAAGATATAATACTTAAAATGTCATGAATAATTTATAATTGTTGATACAAAGCAACAGCATCTTCCGGTATCCCATACTTCTTTGTCGTTTCTCTTCGTGGATGCAGTACCCGTCAGTGTTTATTTTTATTTTCGTAAACATATGACCATTGCAGTGCCAAGGCGCCAGCCTTCTTACTCTTTCTTGTTTTCCCTCGGTGCCACCCCAAAATTCACTTGAGCCTTGCAACTACTTGTTGCAAGGTCGCCGAACCGAAAATCGCACGATGCCACGGGAATTCCTCTTTCCTAAAATTAGCGAGTCAATTAATAATTCGTGCAATTAGTCGAAGTCTTTACTAGCAATTATTTTTGTTAATACGAAATATTTTCTTTATGATTAATGGCCTCATCTCTCTACTTAGCGAGACATTTTGGCGAGGACCAGACGACATTCGTCTTAATCTCTCGCGATAAAAGAATTTAAGAGTACTTAACAGCAAATAGAAATGGAACAGAAATAATTTTTCAAATCGATCATTTTATAAAGTTTAATTTTAAAGTGATCTTACCGAAGAAAAATTGAGATAATTTATACATTTCATAATAATCCCATAAAATCGTTAACAGTTTTCAATTTTTTTTTTAAAATGGAATAAAAAAAGAACTAACAAGGAGATGACCAGGGTTGTGGGTCCTGGATTTGGCCCACACTTTGTAGAATGATTCTTTGATAAAGAAATGAATATGTGTCCTGGGATTTTATTAAGTGGAGCCTATTAACAAGATTAGGTGTCTTTTTTAATAAATATACACATGTGTAAAAATTGAAAATAAAGTACAATCTTAAAGCTTCAATTTGAGACTTAATATATTAAAATATTTTTATTAGTTCAAAAGATATAAATAATTAGAAATTCATTAAAAATCACTTATTTTAATAAAACATAAATTATGAAACAATGAAGTTATTTTAATATATTAAGTCTCAAATTGTAGCTTTGACATTCTATTTTTTTTTATTTTTTACTCATATATGTACGATTTTTAAATTCCCAATATTACCACTATATTTGTTAAAAAAGTCCCTAATTTTATTATTAAGCTCCATTCAATAAAATCCCGAGATATTCAAAGAATCATTCTTTAAAGTTTGGTCAAATCCAAACTCGCAGCTTCTGGTCATATTCTTGTAGGTGGAATTCAAATTAAAAAGTTAAAAAAAATCTGAGCCAACTTAAAGATGGGCTCCATCTAAGTGCTCTTGGAGCAAACGAGAAGCGAGCGCATACGATAACGCGCAGAAGCCCGTAAGTATATACATTAGATTCGCGTCAAGAGCAATTGGCCAGTTTACGGCTTCCTTCGAGCTAAACGAGTGACGCTCGGCGTGCGTGTCTCTCACTCAATTGACTGAAACGAGCCCGCTGCCCGGTCATCCCGCGCACGGCATCTCTGCCGACACCCTCAAGGCCGCGAAACTCGCGGCAAGACTCGCGATTCACTTCCGGGTCCAGCGATTCGATATGCCAATTATCATCAAATATTTTCCGGCTGTGGATGCTGTTTTTTCATACCTCACGTAAAAACAGTTAAGTTAGGATAAAGCTTGTGTATATACCCAAAGTTTATGATTGCCGGTGGTTGATATTAACGTGGGCAATGAAATTTTAGAGAACTTTTGCTTGTATATTTATAGAAGTTTGACAATAAGTGATATAAATGGAAAAAAATGTAAATATTAACTTACCTACCATTAATATTAAAATTAATAACTTAAGTTAGTGAAAACCATTCAGTACGTTTATTGTTTCAACATTCGTCATTTATATATTCACAAACATACTTCAGCATAATTTTATATTAACTTCACAATCTGTTTCCAGTGTACAGTGTTACTTAATAAACTATTCATATAATAAAAGCTTTTAGAAAAAGTTCTTTCCAAACTGTAGACTAAGTTGTATATTTACTATAAATATAATACTTATTATATTTTATAGAATACATAATTATACAAACTTTAGACGAAGTTTGTTTTAAAATAAAAAACCGCTCAGATGATGAATGTTGAAATAATAAGAGTAAAGATTTCCAATAAATTGAGCGGTAGTTATATTACATGTAATTAAAATAGTAAAATAATTTATTTGAAAAGTTAAGTAAACCTAATTATTTACTTATGCATCATCAATAAATTATAATGAATTTTTTAAATAAAATTTACTTGATTAAGCAAAGCAGATATCGGTTCAATAACTTTGAGTAAATGTTACTCAAATTTTTATAAAATATAAAAACAAATTCGATAAAATCTCATTGCCCGTGTTAGTATCAACAACCGCCAAACATGAATTTTCGGTAAACTTTATCCTATCTTAAATTTTTTTACGCGGGACTACGCAGCTTCTAACTATTTCGTTAAATTTATACTCCTTTGCTTTTTCATGATGATATTGCAAATAATTTATCAGCGAAGCAGTTCCTTCCTTAGCAGATTCAAGGTTATGAAATTGAAGCAAATGTAGGAACAAACAATTTATTGACGCAATTGCTTTGTGAAATAAGTAACTCAAAAATATAATTATGACAAATAAGGCCTCTTAAAATATTCATAAAAATAATTGTTTTTTAATTTGTCAACAACGGAAATATCTTGAAACACAAAAAGATATAGAGTTGCATCCTTCTGTCAGGAAATGAGAATTATTGTAAAATCTAAATGCAAGCGCATTGAATAATTTGAATGATTTCTCGTTTCATCCCTCGACGATTTCTGGAATAAAGTCGTTTATTATTATTTTTTTAACTCTTAAATTGTAGGTCTCGTTGATCTATATGTATCTACCTGTACTCGTGAACTTTGAACTTTGCGGGAGTACAAGTGTGAATTCCTGAATATAAACCAGCAAGGCACCTCAGAGGATTTTTTCTATCCCTCAGTAGACAAGTTTCCGTGGAGTTACCTGAACAGGTTCCGACACACTGACCGACATTTATTTGCTGAAAATCGTGAAATTTGTATATATTAACCATTTAGAAAAGCTTCATTAAAAAAAATAATTTTTTACAAAAATTGATTTGTTTAATCTGTATGAAAGTACACTTACTCTCACAATTGGTTTAACGTCTGCAATTCTCATATTCGCTTTAATCTCAATGCCACTAAAGTCTTTGATAGTTTCCATGTGGTCCATTCTGTGACAAGTTTTTGCACAGCTACATTTGTTTATTATTTGATAAACTTCGTCACCTGCAATGATTTTATCATCTTCATATCGAAAGCAATAGATCCAACAAGAAATATGTAGAAATAATGAGATTACCATTCGGTCCGCGTACGCTTATCGAAGAATTTCTCAATGGTCTACAGTTGAATTCTAAAAATTTCAAATAAAAAAAATTAAACAGCAGTAAAAAAAAATACAAGAATATATTTGCTTACTTTTGCACGTTCCAATGCAAGCACCGACGTCTATCTCGACTTGGTGTGGAGTTCCCATGTACAAAGTTTGCGCATACGAGACTCGCTGGCACGAGTGTCCAGTGGAGCAGTCGCAAGTGTCCACTGCTTCGATGGTTCGCACCCCTTCGATCGTCGAAACTCGCTCTAATCTTGCCGTTCTCGGCCGGCAGAGCATATTTGGCATACATTTCTATAAAATAAAACAGTGCACTCATAGGATTAATTTTTTAACTCGTTAGCTCTTTACATTCTGTTTTTTACGGTTAAATTATTTTTTTAAATTTTGGTGTCATTTTTTAAGAGATAATATCAATAACCGCCGTAATCATAATATAATATAATTTTAAAATGTTGTGAATTTAAAATTGAAAAAATTCACCTAATAAAAAAAACATTAAAATGTTTTCCTATCTAAATATGAATAAGTAAAAATCATTTCGGATAAGTACTTTAAATAAGTGCATATTCACTTATTCGACGTGAATTACGCTTATTCATCATATTTAGAGGGTTTACAATAAAGGCCATCGCTTTTTAAGAGAGGATCATTTCAATAATAATTAATAATTAATGCGTCGCACGTATTGTTAATCGAATTCCACTATTTTCATTCGATATGCACACATCGAGAAAAAAATGTCCAAGTTTCTCAAATTTTTGAAAATTTGATTATCGGTGCATCGAGTATCAGACATCGTTATTTTTACCGCGATATTTTCGCTATGAGACGCACCGATTATTAATAAACGAAATAGTGTTTATTAATAAACCGTCCAAAAAATGCTCACGATGATCCGCAATTTTTCACGTAAGAATTAATTTTAAAACCTTACAAAAATAGCTCTTCCTATAAAAAAGGAGGGGTCGTGAAAGGAATCACACGTTTAAAAATAGACGGCGCAAAGAGCGAAAGAGGAAGATCGCCAATGCGCCTCTTAAAGGTCAAAGTATCTTCGATGGATGCCCGAACAGTATTTAATTTAATGGACCGAAAAATAATAGAGATTACAATTGAGTGACGTATCTGTACGCGACATTAAATATTCAAAAAAAAACCAATTGTATATACACAAGTGGTAAATTTAAATTAAGGGACGACTGTAAATTCTGCTTCGGGATTTGGCAGGGCTTTAAAGCTTCTGAGCGAAAAATACGTACAAGTGATCAAATAAACAGAAATAATTTACGATTATCGATAGAATGTAGGAGTTTTATCCGATACAGGATTGTAGTTTACCTGCACCGCTGGACGACTAGCGTCCCCTGAATCGTCAACGAAGTGGCGAGGGCAGAAGCTCTTGCAGAAACCCACATCAATTTGAATCACTTCCCCGGAAATTCCTGAAATAATTTCTTCTAAGATTATCTTTTCACATGCCAATCTGTCAGTTATATAAGCCTTAAAAAATCTCTTGTTTTACACGATTAATTACATCGCATTTGTCACAGCATTGATTTTCCCAAAAACTTTATCAATGCCAAGAGAAGTATAAACTTTTAAAAATAAAATTTTATCCGTTTATTTATAAAACAAGGACTCTAGACTAATAATCGTTTTTAACGCCTAAACGCAAGTACAGTAATTAAAAATCAATCTATACTCAATAAGAAAGTCATTTAAAAATTCCAATTTCGCACCATAATTTAGTACATGAAAGAACAATTAATTTTCTTACAGCAAGGAATACAAATAAAAAACCAAGAGATACTTGCCCTCATGTTCATCTAACAGTACTTCGATAAAAAAAGCTTCAATTATAAGATTTTTCACATTATTTACGCTATTCTCATCAAAGTACTGTTATATGAACTTGGAACTTTATAAAATGTTAGATCGTTACCTAACTGAGGACAAGAATCTCTTGGTTTTTCGTTATTTCATTTATACTCTTTGTTATAAACAAATTAATTGTCTTTTTGTCGGCTACATTACGGCGCGAAATTTGAATTTTTAATTATCATTGGAAATTAAAACCTGCAGACATGCACTTTTTCGACAAATACTCAAAGAAACTGTAAACACATGAAATAGTTTCGCCCAAGGTGTATATATGTGTATATATCTTGATCAAATTCTCGTAAACACGCGGTTTGTTTTTTCAAGTCAGTAGTTCGTGTTATACACTCGTTTTCCAGTTCCGAGTTTATTTTGAACACGTATAAAAACAATACTGTTGGAATTTGTCGTTATTTAAATTGCTAATTTGATATTGCACTCTCTAAATCTAAATAAGCTAAATTTCACTTATTAAAAAAGTGATGCCATTTTGCACTACCAAGGGAAAATTCAAATTTTTTGTATAAGTGAACATAGTTTTAACTAGTATAAGTTTTCATATAAGTTTCACTAGTAAGAAAGTTTTTCTTCATTTTTATAGTAGTATAGTATTTTTATTCTACTTATTGTAACAGTAATCACTTATTCCATAAATACGAAGCGAACAATTCAATCTGTGGCTGCTTTATACAAAATATTATTAATTTTTACTGAAACTTTTTTCTCCGTATACATAACTATTTATTTGATGCACTTATTGAAAATGTAAATATTCGCTTACTCTATACGTGGATGACTATAGGGATATTGACCAATGCGTACAAATGTACGTATAGAATAAGTGAAATTTCACTTATTTAGATTTAGTGAGCGGTCACTCGTTAGTGATTATTTTAGATTGCATCGATTAAAGTATGAGGAAGTTTAGCATGCACTTGGTCGTAATCGGATTTGCCTTCCACCGGACGATGCACCGGAGATTACATTGTACAAAGCTTGACATTGCCAATTGACCGACTAAAAATCGTTAGCTGGCTAGTATCGCTGTTGAGCGGCAAGTGTCCGCAGAAAACATTTAATCTTCTTTCATTTCAGGGTAATTTTTTTTTTACAAAATTACAATTATTGGTATACAATTACTCGGGTGAAAGAAAGTCACTTACCGTGGCCAACGTTGATCATTTTTTGGTGCCTCGCGCAGCACACGTGTTTTCTGACATTTGGAGCCGTAGTCGACTCCGGTTTCTCCGTCTTTTGATTAGCTTGCACTGGCATACATGAATTATAATTAAAACAAAATTTATTTTCGATAAATTTTCTTTTTAATTTATGATTGTCTGAAAAGTAAAATTCTTTAGTTACCTGCGGAAAGATTCTGCAAAATAAAAATAACAGACAATCCAATAACCGTAAACAATTGCGCCATTTTCAATGTTTTTCTAAACAACACGATTGTATTAACAAAGCGAATAAATAGAGGCTTTAAAACAAATTTCACATTTTAATTTAAATAGAAACAACATTTTCCCATTCAATCATTGCAATATTTTGAGTCAGAATTTAAAATTTTATTTCGACAAATGAAACTAACGGCGATTCCAATAGAAAACAATTTACATAAGAATTATTACGGTAAACTGAAAGAACGCATCGCAGTTAAAGTAACATTGATGCGGCAAATAAAAGTTAAAGAAACAGCGAAACTTTCAAGTACAACGGCTTTATGAAAAATTCAACAGGTAGGTCTCGATTGCAACTGGCGCTCGGCGCGATCGGCAGTTCAAAGGCGTTCAAATGGACGTTTAGCAGGCACGTACATATACACCGCGACTCGCGAAAGGACTGGCCAGTGACGGTGTTTCGATGTCGCATAGGCAAATCAGAGCGGCATTCATTGACAAGCCGCGCTCTCACTCACCATTAATCTCCTTTTGCCTCTAACAAGGGACACGTGCGTTATACGTTCGCGCGGGGTACGCTGTGCGCTTATTCCTTTTTGGATCGATTTCGAGCGACTAAAACCTCGCACTTTTATTTTCAATGAAAATTTTTTAGAAAACGCTTCTTTTTCTTGCCGTGCTGACCAATTTAATGACATTCGTTTAAATCAGTGAGCAATTAATATAAATTAAAGTGATTATGTATTTCGTTATTAGCCTGAAAAAATATTTTATGCAAATTCGAGCATAAAACAGTGCGTGAAGTAGTTTTACGCACAGTTCCGCATTCTTATACTTCTTAAATCAGATCTTTATGCCCTCGTTGCATAAAATATTGTTCGACACTTGTCTCAGAAGCGATTGCTGGACTCGTGTGAATAATCACCCTCGTTTCGCTCGGGCACTAAGTTCCCACTCGTTCAAGAATCACTCCTGAGGCACTAGTATCGAAAACTACTATATTATAAAAATTTATTATACTTATTATGAGGGGACAACAACCTTGTTATATCATAAATAAAATCATGAATAAAATTAGTATTGACAATAGAAGGCAATAACAATTTTTAAGGTGAAAGTACTGAATAATATTAACTTTAACTTGCAACTTCGAAAATTACAGTTTGACCATTGTAATCGTAGTTACCCTACTGAAAGGGTTTTATAAAACGCCATAAAATTATGCGAAATCTGCGTAAAACCTGCAGTGATTTGAAGATGGATTCTTTTTGTTAATGCAGGATTCGAGACCAACAAATGGGTCTAAAAATCTGTGCAACAAAATGGAAAATGTTTGAAATCATTATCATCCTTGCGTGAATGTAGGGATTTTCGTTTTTTTTTTTTAAGAAAATTTAGGATAAGTAACCTCAATAAATTAAAAAAAATGAAATTTTGGGGTGTCAAAAATTTTCTAAGAATTCAAGTGAAAATCCCGCCATTCACGCAAGAATGATAATGATTTCAAACTTTTCTAAAATTTTCCATTTTGTCCCAGGTCTCTAGATCCTTTTGATGGTCCGAAATCCTACAGTAACTGAAATAATCCATGTTCAAGTCAATAGTGTTTAAAAAAATCAAAATCTAAATATAATTTCCGAAGTTGCAAATTAAAAGTAATATTGCATCTACTTTTAGAATAAAAGTCATCTTTTATTATTAATACTAATTTTATTCATGACTTAATTTTTTAGGCTGTAGGGATGTTTTGTCCCTTTAAGTACCTTCAGTTATGGTTTGTTGAAGTATTTTGTAGAATTTATTATATATCTGCATTTGTTTCGTACATTAATCTTTCCCGCGATTATTTTGAAAATTTATTTATTGGAAAGTGGCGCCACTACTTCTCCATGTGGCCGTCACTCACGTGCTCGCTTATTCAGCGGCGATCTGCGGTTTGCCGACTCCTTTGTTTATTTCCCCGGAAAACCTGCGATTTTACTTTCTTGAATCTTTTGGACTGATTTTTAATCTAATTGTTGATGAAATACAAAAATACTGTATTAAATTTGTTACGCGAATATGCAGGTAATTTAATATTTTTATTTTTAATATTGAGGTTATCTGAAGTACTGATAAATTTGTAAATTGTATCATTTTTGCTAATTTGCAAGAAATACTTTTAAAAGATTGTGTTTAAGTCTTTGAAGTAAATAAACAATGTGATTTTGCTGAGTTATTAATTTGTGACAATATGGTCTTATATGAGAAATAAGAATTAATTAAAATATAATATTTTTATAGGATGGCTTCAAAAGCAAGAAAAAGTTTATGTCCGTGGGTCACTTGTGATGCCTGTCAAGCCACTATAGCCCAGAAAGATACAGCGGCTCATGAAAAAAATTGTCCACCAACAGATGCATCCAATTATGGATTTATTAAAAACAATACATTTTATAGTACAGTTGAGGTTTATAAATCTACCGGTAAATATTTTTATATTAAATATTATATTATAAAAGTTCATTAATTGATTTATGTTTGTTATTGAAATCTAGAGTATCCAAGGTATATAAGTTTACAAGAGACAAACAATATGATATTCATGTCAGAGTCTGCATTGCAATTGTGCCAAATATCCATGGGTGATTCAATATTAGTTAAGAGTAAAGACAATTTGGTAGTTAAACGTGCATGGCCTATGAACGACAAAAGTTTAACAGCTGTATATTTAACAAAAGATGGTAATTTTTTTATGTTTATATATTTATCTTTATAATTGTGTGTACCTAAATGCAAAATATTAATTTTAGCAAAAGAATTGGATAAAATAGAAGGAACTGTAACTATAGAAAAACTTAAATCAAGTCCCTTCATTGCAACTGAAATAATATTAGAACCAGTTGGCAAAAGCTGTACAGAAAATGTAACAACAGAATTAAATGTATTGATAAAGAATTATAATCATGATAGAATATTTTCTGTAGGGAATAGAATAAGTATTCCATACTACGGAAAAAAACTTGTTTATAAAATTATTGAAGCAAAGACTAATGATTCTCTGACAGACAAATTTTCAAATATTTCAATAAAAGAAGATCAACCTACTGAGGTTTTGTATCGAACTCCTTATACAACCAAATGGAAAATTCTTGAAAACGTAGAACAGAAAGAAGAAACAAGAAAACAGAAACGCCATAGACTGGAATGTGTAGGTGGATATTTAAATTTAATTGAAGATTTGAAAGATGTTTTTAATATTGGTCTTGGAAAATATGGAAATATGGACAATTTTCACATTAGCAAAGGAATTTTGTTATATGGACCTTCTGGAGTAGGAAAATCAATGATTTCTGAGGCTCTGCTATCTGAAGTAAAAGCCCATGTTGTTAATATTAATTCTTCTGACATTTACAGCAAAAATTTTAAAGAAACAGAATTGGTTTTATACAGTTTATTTAAAGAAGCATTCGAAAACGCACCTTCCATTATTTTTATTGAAGATATAGATACACTGTGTCCAAAGAAAAGTAGTTCAATGACAGATCACGAGAAACGAGTCTTAGCTACATTAGTGACTCTTTTTGATAGTTTACAAGATAACAATAAAAATGTAATGGTATTAGCATTAACTTCAAAACCAGATGCAGTTGATCCCTCATTAAGGAGACCAGGAAGAATAGACAAAGAATTTGAAATGCCTGTACCAACAAGACAAATTAGAAAGGAAATTCTTCTGAAAACCATTGAAAAAATGCCACACACTTTAAAGGAAGAAGACGTTGATCAAATTGCTTTTGAAACTCATGGCTTTGTAGGTGCAGATTTACACGGTTTGTGTTCCCAAGCTGCAATGAACGCAATAAAAACTAAATCACATTCAGAATCCAACTGTGATTCTAATAAAGTTACGGTTACAAGGGAAGATTTTAATCATGCATTGAGCACAGTCAGTCCTTCGGCAATGAAAGAAGTACTGATAGATATTCCTAATGTTAAATGGTCAGACATTGGAGGTCAAAAAGACTTAAAACTAAAACTTGTTCAGTCAGTTGAGTGGCCTTTGAAACATCCTGAAGTTTTCACAAGACTGGGTATCATACCTCCCAGAGGAGTTCTGATGTTTGGACCACCTGGCTGCTCCAAAACAATGATAGCGAAGCACTGGCTACTGAAAGTAAATTGAACTTCCTTAATATTAAGGTAATTATTTTCTTATTTGTATTTCTTCAATTATTTTTCATTAGTTAATTATAAACATGTTTTTTAGGGTCCAGAATTATTTTCTAAATGGGTAGGAGAGTCAGAAAAGGCAGTGAGGGAATTATTCAGGAAAGCTAGGCAAGTAGCACCATCCATCATATTCATTGACGAAATTGATGCTTTAGGAGTAGAAAGAAGTAATTCTTCAAGCAGCGCAGGGAGTAGCGTTCAAGAAAGAGTACTGGCGCAATTATTAACAGAACTTGATGGCGTTACACCGTTGGGCAACGTAACACTAGTCGCTGCGACAAATCGACCAGATAAATTGGACAAGGTAAATTTGCTTTAAAAGTTACATATAACTTACAAATATATCTAAGACTGAATTAATAGTTTTTAATTATTTTAATAAAATTTGAATTCAATTAATCTATTTTTACAGGCTCTTCTACGACCAGGACGATTTGATAGATTGATCTATGTACCATTACCAGATTGTCAAACGAGACTGGAAATATTTAACATAAAACTGCGGAAAATGCCTATTTGCAAAGACGTCAATTTACAAGATCTAGTAGATTTGACCGAGGGGTACTCTGGCGCGGAAATACAAGCTATTTGTCATGAAGCTGGCATGAGAGCCTTAGAGGAAGACTTGAATGCAGCGCAAGTTACAAAAGAACACTTCAGAATAGCGTTATCAATCGTTATTCCCCGGACTCATCCAGACTTAATTAAAATTTACGATGAATATTTGCAAAAAGCCCAGTGATACCTATAATTATATTTAATATTTTTTAAAATTGTATATAGTTTATATATTTTTAAAAAATTTGTTATAAATTTTTTATTTAAAAAACAAAGCACGAAATGAGAAACAAAACAAAGTCTCTTGTGTGAATTACTTCACCAGAATAGTCATTAGTAATGGTTGCGCCCACTCTGACTTTTTGATTCGTGTGTCGGCGAGAGTATCATAAATTTTTGTGTATATAAATCGAAGTAAATTGTATAAGTGAAATGTCCGTTTTGGTAAAGGATCCCAACCGCAACGATGACATTGTTGGCGTCAAATGGCGAAATTTGTGGTGCGTAAAAATGAATCAACTGCGTTTATAAAAATATTCGCATTAAATTTTTTTATTTTTTATTTTGAACTTCAGTTTTCTTCCTTGGGTTCCTCCAATCGTTGATTGTCCAACTCTCTTTTTTAAATGTAACAATTGCTGCCGAACGTTTATACCAGGCCGTTTGCCGTTTAAGCCAGACAGAAAAGTCTGTCGTGCTCCAGCTAACACAAAACCTTGTTGTCTTATTTGTAACCCTTAACATTCTTCTTGTGCATTGTAATTTTTTCTGACCACCTAAATAAAGTAACATCAAACTTTAATAGTGCGTTGTAATTACATAGATTAAAAGTGTATATATAGTACTTATAAAAAAAAAAAAAAACGAATAAGCGAATGAAGTTGCATTTGCTGGAAATTAGATGTTTTGCTGTTTCTCAAGAGTCCAGTTTCTTCAGATCGATCAAAGTTGCTGAGGAGTCAACATCGCCTAAATTTTCAGTGAATCTTTTCAATTGAAATATTCAAAATTATCCGTGTTACTATTTAACAGATTAATAATTCATTGGATTACAAACATTTTATTTACTTCACAACAAACTAAATAAAATTTTCAATCCAATTTTTAGTAAAACTTCGCAACAAAAATATAAATAAAATCCGAAGATGTCCGTGGTCGTCAAGTGTCCAAAGCCCAAGTAATAGACATATTTTCGTATCGAATTTATTTATTTTTTATTATCGCTTAACATTAATTAATGAAAAATTAAAAAATGAAAAAATTGAAGATGCTGCCCTCCACCTGCCTGCTGCCCCCCGGCATGCCCACCCGTCTGCTGTCCACCGGCTTGTCCACCAGCCTGCGTACCCTGCGTTCCGACTGCGGTAGTACGATGCAGGATGATTCAGGGTGGCTTTTGCTATGACGGATTAATGACTGTGCCCTGCTGTACTCCTTGCTACACTCCGTGTTACTATCCGAATTGCTGTTAGCATGTAAGTTCAAATTTTTAACATAAGTAAAGTTCCATTATTTCTTTACTTATGTGTGGTCAAATTTTCTGACACATGCCTATTGAAAAGGACTGTATAGTTGGGTACGATGTAGCTTAATTACATATAGTTCACTCTGTAATAATATAACAAATTCGGAACACTTAATTCTGTAGTGTAGATCATCGATCTGGAGCAAAATGGGGTCATCACGGAACGCAGAAGAATTAATGGCCCTTTTTTCAACTGGACTCCGAGATGAACATTTTCTGCTCCAAACTGACGAGATTATGTAACTTGACTATACGTAATCCGACTGCATGGTCAAAGTATTATTTTCTCGAAAATTAATAAAAATCAATATGAATGGTAACACTCAAAGTGGTGGGTTGAGTTTTTAATTCAAGTTCAAGTTTTTGAATTCTAATTTATAATATTTAAACAATTTTTAAAAGTGATAATTTTTTAAATGGTCCTCCAGTTTGGGTGTTATCGTTCACATATAGCAGTCCATAAAATGGGTCCAATTTTCGGCTATGAATTGATTTGTATTAATTTTCAGGAAATTAGCACTTCGACTATGTAGTCAAATTGCGTATATAGTCACACTACATAATACCTATACTGCACAATTAAGTGTTAGAATTTATTTTATAATTAACTATGTACACGGAGAGAAAAGTTCGAGTAAAAATTACTACTTACACCGTTTTGTAACACAGGACAGACTCGACAAATGAAAAATTTTACTAAAAAGTATAGTAAAATTTGCTAGATTTGCAGTAATTTTTGCTGAACTTATGATAAATTTATTATACTTTTTAGTAAAATTTTTTATTTGTAGACTCTGTCCCTGCGTTATACAACAGTATAATAATTTTTACAAGAATTTCCTCTGCGTGTAGTTGAACTATATAATCCAATTATATAACCCATTTATACAGGCTCTTTTTAATAGGGGCAAATTTTATAAATTAAATAAAGGGCAATTACTTTACTTTTTTTTTTATTAAGCTTTATTTAAGCTACATGAGCCTATTTAGCTACAAATTACTTTACTTATATATAAATATTATATTTTTTGTAATATATAATATGCAGTACTTTAAATCTTTTATTTTTATTTATGTCTCAATTATACCGTAAAATATAAACGAATGTGGTTTGGTTAGTTTTTAAATGAAATCAGAGGGCCATTCAAAATTTGTATCTCAATGATACCACGTCGTCTTCCGTGACTATGATTGGTGTAGTAGAATCACCCCTACACATAATAACACGACAGAGTTCATACACATACTTATACATAAGAAGAAACCGGCGGGTATAGTGAATGATTGTTTCACGTTGTTTACACTGAGTTTTAAGAAAAAAATTGTAATTTATTGATGAAGTGCTTATAAAAAACTTTAAAAATGGAGGTACTGTGGAATAAAATCAATTTGGAACGTCCACCGCACAGATCGTGGGAGGTTTCTCCAAAAGAACTTGGTAATTAATTGTATCTAACCTATCCAAATTTTATTTTTTAAACAAAATCTTCTTAAGTCTTCCAAAAGTAAGATATGGAAAGTATCTTTATTTCATGACTTGATTACGTATTAAAATTTTTTATAAGAAAGATAATCATTAAATTAATATTTATTTAGAAAAGTCTAAACATAACCTAACTTCTAAGTGACCTTTCGTTTACAGTCATAGAACCTATTAATGATTTACTTTTTTGTTTCATTTCGTTTTAGATTCAAAAAAATTCTTTGAAACAATACAACATGTACTGACAGACTTCAAAATAGTTGACGTCTTACATTCTGAAGCTGCTCTTCTCAGTCGACTCATTTATCGTATGAAATGTAAGTTCAGAAGTGATAAGGGTTTAAAAAATATGGAAAAAGTAAATAGAGCATTATTAAATTATTTAAATATGTCAATGCAAAGAGAATATGAACTTTTAAATGAATATAGCAGCAGTAAAGATGGATCCATATGTTTACCATCAAAACAAACACTTCAATATGTACTGGTAAGGACTCAAGGTTTTGTGAAACTTATGAGCCGAATTGAGTCGACTGCTCACATAGCTGGCAATTTTTTAAGATCAAGGCTTCAGATTGGACAACTTTGGACAGTTGCTATGATTGCTTATGCAGTTATTAGCAGAATATGGTAATGTAAATTATGTCTTATACATCTAAATTTTGTCACATCAAATATTTTTTCCTTTCATTTTAGGATTATATCTCGATACATCATAAAAAGGACATGTGAATGGTATGATCAAATTTATAACCACATGAAAAATTTTAAAATAGTAGGTATCAAGTGGTTACCGGAAACATACACTTTACCTGAAAATTTAGCAAAATGGATCAATTTGTCATGGTTTAATGATAATTTAGAAAAGTATTTATTCTTTTATAATAAAGATTTATTTATGATTACTTCATAATTTTTATGACATTATTTGTTTTGCAGTATATCGATCAATGAAAATTGGGATAAATCAATATTCAGTTTAATTAATACAAAAGATAAAGTAGAAGATTTTGAGAACATTGATGATTTAATTGCGGAGAATACTAAATTAGACTCTAATTTGACCAAGATAAAACAATATGAACCATTCTCAAATAAAAATATTGACTTAGGAGGTAAAATAAATATTTTTTCTTCATTATATTACGTACAACAAATATATTTCTATAGCAAAATTTTTATTTTTAGAGCTAATAATCCGAGATAGTTTTGAAGCAGCAGATGCAAAACCTAGTAAAGGAGCCACAAAAAAGGTGAAAAAGAAAAAAGCAAAGTTATTGAATAACCAAGAAGAAAATAAAGAAAAACTTCAGGATCAAGCATCTACCACGGAGATTGATATCAATAAAAATAGTAAAACACATAAAAAAACAAGCAAAAAATTTAAATTATTGAACATCCAATCGGAAAAGGATTTAGTTAAATTACTAAAAGCAGATTCCTGTCCAGGGTACAATAAAGTACAATGGAAAAAATTACAAAAGCAAATAAAAAAGTTATTAATCAAGTTAACAAAAAATAATACAACCAAGATAAACAATGCAATTATAACAAAAGTTAAACACCGAATTAACCTGTTTACAAGCTCTTGCCACTCCGTTGTTAATAAATGATGTTTAAACATATTACTTACATGTTTATTTAATTTTCATTTTATAAAAGACAGAGAATGGGGTAACAAACTTTGGAAATAATATTGATAATTCATATTTGAAAAGAAATTAATTTTGAGAAAGGAACTGATTTATTTATCTTCTTATACTTTAATGTTCTGATAAAAATGCGTAAAAGCCATATCTTCGTAAAAAATTCATAAAGATTTGATTACTTTGTTAAATGACCACTTTGTGAAATGGAAATCTCAATTAAAGCAGCTACAAAGACCACAAAAAAGTATAAAGAGTCGCTCGTTAGTGGTTACGGTGGCTTACCAAAGAGTAGAATAAATTGCTTGTACATAAATGAAAACAAACAACTTTTTTTTGCTATTTATAATGTTAAGATTTTACACCTTCTTTCATAGTATATTACGTAACAAGGGAGGTAAAATAGAAATGGTCCCAGATCACATGGAAATTGGCACCCGAGCCGAAGGCGAGGGTGACAAACGTTTTAAATCATTTTTCACTATTTTAAATCATAAGTACAAATTTCTGACATTGCAAGGTTGAGTAATAATAAATGAACACAAATTTTAATAATTTTATATTATTTGATTTATATACATTTAACAAAACTAATTAAGTATAGATATAATCACAACGTTCCATAAAAAACATAAAAATTATCGCAATAATAAAACAATTAAAACAAATTGCGAGAGCGTCTTTTTTTTTCTCGATATTTACAGTATATCACTACGTAAACTAAACATGCACAACTGTATTGTAATTTACACTAAAAAAAGAATCAAACCTTACTGATCGTCAATTCCTACAAAATCATTAATGTAGTATAAATATATATTTTTTTTACTTGGTATATAAAATAGTTATTAATATGTCAGCAAAATTACATTTGGTTCTGGTTTATGAATCGATTGATCTGAGATCTGATAGATTCCCACAGAAAATTAAAAACTCCGGAGTTATTAATAACTATTTTATATACCAAGTAAAAAAATATATATTTATACAGCTTCTACAATAACAAATTACCAAATCTAATTATTTAATAGTGATGTATTTGAAGAAAACAATCGACATTTTTGACTATCATTCCTATGAAACATAACATTCTCCGTAAAAAAAGTAACAAAAAATTATTTCGGAAGCTTTTTAACTAAAATGATTTTTCACAAGTCGACCAATCAGGTGAAGCGCTCTAAACGTCTTGTTAGGCTTCAGTCGTTGCCTCAGCAGATAATAAGTTACTGCTCTGAATATCAGTAAAATGACTATAAGCGCCACGATATCGCGCCAAAACTCGACGTATTCCATACCTGAAAAATAAAGTAATTTTTAAATAAATCACACATATCATGAATTTCTACTAATTATTGTATGCAGATCTTTGAGATATCCGAGATTTAGGTGTTATAAATCTTACGAGGATCTAAAATCTAAATGTTTCGGTAAAAGATTAAAAGTTAAAAGATCCGAATTCACATATGTTTTCTCTGATTTCGAATAAAAAAATTAAGTTTACTTGGATTTAAATTAAACTAATTAAACAATTAATTAAATTTTAAGTTAATAAGTTTTTTATATTAGTTTCAGGATCCGGATCTTAGATCTGTACACAGTTAAAAACCCGTTCAATTCTAAACATTACTTTTGTATTTATAGAATTGAACTGGCACAACGTAAACATAATTTTTCTGTATAAATTATGAAATTGCACAAATATGATGTTTTATTCTGACTGCTCCAGTAAGCTGCACAAAAAAAAATATATAACAAAAAAAGTGTGATTTGAACACATTCTTTATGTAAACGAAAACACAAGGAAGCGCGTACATTAAACGCAATTTTTGTGAAATTATTTTTAAAAATACACAAAACACAAAATTTTTAACCGTATAGGATCCGAAGCATACGAATCTGAGATTCGCAAGTATACGTCTAAATATAATTTGCACACATCATAATAAATAAAACGATAATTTCTCGTTAAAAAGAGAGTGCAATTACCCATGACTCGCAGCAATTGCCGCGGTACCGCGTAGTGGCAGTAATACATCTCTTCCTCTGGACAAGGCAATTTGCCGCGGTCATATCCATAGGTGGCCACGATGAGGCCCTCCAAGCCGTACCTTAGGTAACTGAGGTACATAACGATCTTTCGGTAGATGGGCAACTCCGCCTCGTCCCCCATACCCTGCACCGCGAGCAACATAAACGGCACCGATATCGCTGGTCCTAAGAACATTCCATTCTGAAAGATCACGCATTATTCTTATTTAGCGCCGTTAAACTTGAATTTTTTTTTAATATTTTTATTTAATCAAAATGGATATTCCGTTGGGATTCAGACTAAACTGTCCCATTGAGAATATATGCGTAATTTCATTACGTAATCTTGATATGTAACAAAACTTCCAATTAGTATAGTATTTTTTACTTTATTTTTTTCATGATATTTAAAAAAAAATTAGTTTGTAGCCTGAAATCGTAGCAATTATTAGAACTATCGTGTCTATGATATTACCCAACGTTGGGGAATGAGTTTAAAAATGATTATTATTTTATATAACAAGAATGTGTAAGAAAATAAGCTAACAAAAATATGTCGTTTTTATACGTATTTTGTATCTTATTTTGTTAAGCAGGAGTAGTAAAATTATGTGCAAAAATAACAAAAATCAAATAAGTTTTTTTGTTAACTTATTTTATTAGGTAATTTCTAATATGGATGAAATAATCATTTTAAGCTCGTTTCTCCAGTTTGTGTGTTACCATAGGCGTGATAGTTTCCTGTAATTTGTGCGATTCTACAAACTAATTTTTCTTTTAATGGTATAAATAAAAAATAAAAAAATATCAGATATACTAAAATAATTCAAACACTTTGTTACGTACCAAATTACACACTGTTGATAGGTAATTGTGTTAATATTAAGATTACGTGTATTATACTTTATATTACGTTATGTCACTTTATATTTCAAAAAATTCTACAAAAATTATAACGATACCGGAGAATTAAAGTAGCATAATACTTCATCATTAAAATAAAAAATTAATTAAATTTCCAATTAAAAAAGCATACCACTATGTTCAATGTGCTACCAATAGCGAGTCCCAGGCTTTCGGATATCAGTGCGCACATCAGACAGATGCTGATAAACATCGCGCATCGGTACAGTTCCATCGGCTGACTAGTAATTGGATAAACCATAAATAGATACAGGATACACAGTATTACCTGAATTTAAACAGAAATAAAATTAATAATTGATAATTGATAAAAACATCCCATACTTTTTCATCGACCTGTTCATCGATGAAATCGACCGGAAACATCTATAGAAATTCGATTCAAATAATAAAAAAAGTTCAGCGATGAGAGAAAAACACTCGAGATATGAATATACTGTACCCACAGTATGTTCGGTTCACATCCTAAGCCTTACAAAAGAAGTAACTAAATTGAATAATAAGAAGTAGGAAGCCGCGCACTTTTTACTGCCGAATAGTAAAGTCGCGTTGACAGTAAGATAAACTGCATCTGAGAAATGCTGCGGTCTCTACCCTTTACAACTAAAAGGAATACTAACCTGCGCGGGTAAGTTGGCTATAGTCAAGGCGCTGAAGTAGGGACCAAGATCGTACCATCGATTGAAGTATTCCCGCTTGACCAGCTGCACCTCCTGGGGAACTGCAACGTTTCCCGTGTTTAATAAAAAAAGTAATAAAAAAAAACGACGGAGGATATGCGCATCGTTAAAGTCTTTATGTCGAGCTTACAGTGTAATAGGACCGGCAGCATGGGAATGTAGAGGAAGACGATGAGGCAGATGAAGCAGAAACCAAAGTTAAAGAGAGTCTTCGAGCCGTCGTTGCCAATATCGAAGAACATACCACCGACTATAATGCCCACGAATATCAATAGAAAGACCTTCAGATAAAAATTGTTCTGAAAGAAGTCAAAATTTATTAAAAATTTCATTAAATTTAGAACAAGTGATGATGCGGAAGTGTACCGAAAAAAAAAGTAATTCTTACTATTTTTCAATAGTAATATCTACTAGACTATGAAAAGTAACAACAACTTGGCAAATTTCTTAAAGTACATCTCACTCAATAAAAAAGTAGATTTGACATTTCTATAGATTCTATTGAAAATTATGAAAGTTAAATCAACTTACAATTTCACAGTTAAATCTAATGTGCAAAAAGTAGAAGTTACTTAATTTTTTTCGCTGTACACCATGCTAAATCAGCTGGACTGAAATAAAGTTAATAACTCTATTGAAATCAAATGCTGACTCTAATTTAAAATCAATTTAACTTTCTTGATGGTGTGAAATAGAGCGATTTATTTAATCTTAAGTAGAGCGAAAGATATGGAAATAACTTGTAATATTCTGCTCTACCTTAGAGTGAAAATAAATCACTCCATTCATGTAGAGTCAAAATTAATGCAGAGACAAATTTAACTCTATGAGTGATCTCATTGTAATAAGGAAGAGTAAAATTTAACTCCAATCGTTATAGCAGCGAATATTATATTTTTCTACAAGTACATACTAATCATTTTCCCGCACATGTATCGAAATGTACGATATTTTTAGAATTTATCTCATTCATTGAATATGCTAAAAATGAATATACAAGAATGAAAAGGTGGCGCTTACTCTGTCGCGGTAAAACTGAAGCATTTTTCTGCGGAACAACGTCGTAAACTGTGCCCACCACGAGATCCTCACCATCTCTTTGGAAATCTTGGTCTTCAGCTGGCCACTCGGCATACTAATAGGAACAAGAGGGAATTTTTTATCCACTTTAGAGACTATCTTCTCGACGAGCTCATGCCCATATTCTTCCGACGACACTTCTACAACTGTTAAAAGAGACACGTTTTAGCGTCAGTTGTAAACATTTTTCCAGAGAGACGCAATTGAACGAGCATTTCTCATTGTGAATTATATAAAATTATTCATTTTTACTATTTGCTCCATTGTCAAGTTGAACTTACTGAAATCCGCGGGATTGTAGTGCTTCGGGCAGTCGATGCCGACGTACCGCAGAAAGGGCACGACTTCGTTCACTGGTCCACGGTACGAGCACTGTCCAGCAGCAACTACGTAGATGTGGTGAAATTTCGAAAATATACTTGCACTGGGCGTGTGGATCGCGCATATAACCGTACGACCGGCAAGTGCCACCCTCTGTAGGAGATCTATACATTGGACCGATGAAATCTCATCCAAACCCCTGAAATTTATCAAATACAATTGATTAAGTATGTTATATCCGCGGTGATTTTAAAAGAGAGCAGAAGTCATATTTTCATCATTTCGAGATAATTGCAATACTGTGGTTAATTGCGTAACCGGAAAGTAATTGGAATGCTTTTTGCTATTTTTTTTTTAAATCTACCAGGTTATTATCATTTAAAAGAATATGAAAATAGTTTTATGTCAATTTCGAATAATTTGTGATTTATGCCCTTTTTTAAAATGACCACATATATACAATATACAATAAGATATGCAGGTAGGAAGGAAAGTTATTCCTACAAAAGATGCTCGTGACATTATTTATTTTTGTCTGCTCTCCAAATTCACACTTTGTCGAACTTTAGAAAATGCGTGAAAATCATCCCTCTTTGTAAGACAGGAAAGATCCGAAAGTTTCTTTTACTTCTCAAATAACATTGTATTACAATTTTTTTTTCTTTTTGCCAATTCTTATAAAGGCGATGTTGACTTAATAAAGTTTAGCATTTAGCATTTTATTTTTACTGAATGATGCAGGATTAAAAAAGTTTTACGAGAATTTTTCGTCGTGTTAATGTGTTATGCATTATTTCGGTCAAACGTGAGCAATACAACATTTAAGTGGATCCCAATTTTCACACTTAATATATTAAACGAAATGTTTAAAATAATTTGCTTACATGAGCTTAAACATTTAATAAAAAAATTATGTAAAAAATCTTACGTTGTAGGCTCATCCAGAAATATCACTGGCGGATTGTTTACTAATTCCAATGCTATGGAGAGCCTCTTTCTTTCGCCTCCGGAAAGCCTTTCCGTAATAGTATCCCTTGCACCGCTAAGTCTCAAGGTATCTAGAATTTCGCATATCTGTAAAGAAAATGTTTTCCGTTATAAATTTTAAACTGTCAATAAAAAGTCGCAATAAACAAGTATCGTGCGACCACTGCTATCAAAAATTTCGCAGATCTGCGAAGAAACTGAAAATTAACCGCGAAAAATCAGTTTAAACTGTCAATAAATCGCAAAAAAACAAGTATCGTGCGACCACTGCGGAATATTGAACTTGAATTCTTCGCAGACGCCTTGGCTTTGAAACGCGTGATTAATTGTATTCCCACTATACTTTTTCACTAAATTCAACCTATTATTGATACCGCGATCAAACGAATCGCAAACGATTAAATAAGTCACAGCCCGTCATCTAGAGTAATCAAAGAACAGCGACCTTCATATTATGTTTCTCAGGAAAACGGCTAATCAGTATCCGACTACTTGAAAAAAAAGCACTAATAGAATACTCAGTGTCTTCGATACTTTGTCTCGCCGGTAAACAACTAATAGGAACTCTGAACCCGAGAAAAAATGTAGTAATGGAATGTGCAGCTTTTTCGATGCTTTAGCCTCTCGGGTAAACGCCGCTGCGAGGAATTTTTAAACAAACGCCGAGGCGCACTCGTGGATTCGTGTCATTAAATCATCCACAAACGAGGCGTTTCCGTCGGCGCGAATGACGACTTTTGACTCGAGTGCAATCTCCCGCGACGTGCCGAGGCATTTTGCGGTCTCTGCGGCCTTTTCGCCGCTCCCTGCGCAACGGCGGAGTTGCATTCTGTCGCCATCGAGCCTCGAAATGTTCACGTGCACCATTTCGTTCGTTTGTTGATATTTCTTTTTTATTGCTCCTTGTCTTCGTCTTTTTTTCTCAATTTTGTCAGTCGGACAATTTTCAAAATCAATCTTCAGACATTTCTTTGCGCGCTTCTTTTCTTTGACAATTTTTAAGCGTTCTGTTTGTCGCTGATTAAAATGTATATTTTACCAGTGATGTATATGTTTATGTAATAATTTTACCGGTTTGAAAAATCGTTGATAAGGAAAATTAATTGAACGTTGACGATGCAGTTAGATAAAAAAGTAGACTTTTAGACAGGCCTTGAAGAGGCTAAAAAAAGGAAAAAAAGACTACAAGATTCTAATTGCGTGTGATCAGAAACTACGCAAATCATACATCTGTTAATTGCTAATGCAAGTTTCCTCTACAAAGAAATAAGTGATTAAAGTTGAAAATTTACAGTTTTCTGGTTCTATCTGCTAACAAAAAAAATCGAGATGTTCATCCCTCGTACCTTTTTTTCGACTTTGACTTGTGTCTTCAATCAGCGGACAAAAGGAATAATACTGCTGACGTGGATTCTATCTTACATAAGGGCACATTAATGTTATTATTGTTATCAATATGATTATTTTCCAAATCACGTGTATTTTCATCTTTCGACTATTCCTCAGACATGCATTCTGCAGCAAAATTTTGCAAACGTAACCCATAGTAGCGCTCCACTTTGACGCACGATTTTATTCTTAAAAGCGGAGTTCGGAGTTTTCCTCTCCTTGGGGCTTTAAATCGGTACACACCACGAGAAGATTTTATTTTAGTGCTTGGACGAAGTAAGTCCAATTATCCCCGTCGGCACGGCGAAGTTATTTGACATTAACGCTACTTTTTATTAAGCAGCGACTATGGCTTTTTTCAAAGACGATACTTGTCAATATTGTGCGCTAATGATTATTCAAAGGAGCGAAGAAAAATGTGCGCATATGACAGGTGTTTGGATTTTCAGTAATTTGAAGTATTGCAAGTACCGGGAGGTCATACATTTTTTTAAAATAATTCAGGATGTTTGAAATTTACGTACAAAATTGTTAGATACTAACGGTATCAGATATCAGATATCTATAAAATAATTTGAATTTCTTAGTATATTTTTTTATTATCATGACTCTTATACAATTAAAATTCTAAATCATCGCAGTACTCTGCGGATTAATCCGACTATCGATCGCTTTATATAAGTACCAGGATAAGGAAAATTTCTTTTCCGCAAGCACCCAAAAGAGTTACGCGAGAAAAAAATTGAAAAATTTTACTTTCAAAATAATTTCTTTTGATGTTTCTCAATTCTCCGAGGTCTAAAAAACCTTAATTATATATACGACTATATTATTTTATGCATATTAATTATGTTATAATTATAAACCCAATATTTTTCATTCCAGACTGAAAAGGCTTTCGTGGTACAAGACTGGACTGGTCCTATCTGTTACTACTGATGCGCGTCGACTTTCCGTCGATTAAGTACGTATCAGTTATATTTTGTTTAGAAAAAAATGTGAGAAATTTTATTCCGAGCTTTTTAAAAATCAGACGTGTAACTTTATTTACAGAGCCAGTATTGAAAAAAGTGCTATTATCCGCAGTCTGGATCGCCACATACCAAGTTCAAGTGACATTTGCTTTCTTATAAAAAAAATCATTATGTAATTTTCTTAATAAATTTTTCATAAATTTTGATTGATAAATGCACAAATAACTGAATACTGCACGTGGCATTTTTTACTGAAAATAAGGCTATAAGCTTTAATTTTCTAATACTGATAGTAGTTTATTCTTAGAAACATACACGAAGATAAATGATTAGTAAAAATTACTGTAATAGTAAACAAATTTTACTTAAAAAGTTAAGTCAACGTTATAGTCATAAAAAATTTACTCATTATGTAGTAAGTAAAAAAATAAATAAAAAATATAATAAAAAATAAAATAAATAAATAAATAATGCTGATTAAATGTAAGTTAAACCGTCAAATAAATTGTGCTGAAATATTTAAGTAAATTTTTCTTAAATAAAAATCAGTATTTTTAACTGCAAACATTTAAGTAAATTTTACTAACAATTTTTCTCCGTGTAGGATAGATAATTTATAGGATAGATAATTGTAGTTGCAGTTATCATTTTACTTAAGAGACTTGGTGCAATTAGTTACATCGAATATGATTATACTAAAAAAAATTCACCCGAGATCAAATTTGATGATCATCGCAGATGATGACACCGCGAAGCTGGGAATATGATTCAACCAGCACAAGAAGAATTTCTTGCCATTACTAAAAAATATTGCACTTGAACAACGAGAAAAAAATTGTAATGTAAAAAATTTGTTATCTCCTTCGAAAATAATATTCACGATCTATCTAATTAGAAGAACATATCATTTAGATTGGAAATTACACTAGAAAAATTCATTATGTTTAAGACTCCGTAAAATTTAATGAAGATACATTTTAACGAGATAAATTGATATGTAATCGCAGATACAAAACTGCAACCCGATGGCACTTCTGTTATTTACTCTAACCGGCGATTGCAAAATGTTTAGAAATTCTTCGAATTTCACGGACAGAAAGCGTTTAATGTAATAGTAACGTTTAGTATCAGAAGAAGAACCTTGAGTAGTATAATTCCACGCTGCATTTTTAAACGACGACTGATGTAATGGTCAATAATCAATTACATACTCCCTATCTCATGAAACAACATCAAAAGGCATTGTTTGTCAAAATTCTGAAAACTCCGCGGCTCTAAAGATGCGAAAACAGCTTTTCGACGAAAAAGTGCGTGAGGCAAGAGAAACTTACAATGGCAAACTTGGTGGCCTGACTGACACTGTTTCCGAGTTTAAGGTCGGCGGCGAAGCGCATCGCCTCGAGGACAGTAAGTTGCGGCTGCACGAGGTCCTCCTGCATGATGTAGCACGAGGATCGCTTGAAGTCCTTGAGGTCGCGCGGATATCCATTGACGTTGACGTGACCGCCGGCCCCTTCGCACCTGGAAAATTTCGTGGAAACGCTCGTGTAATTGCCCTGGACAACTGCGTCTGCTTACGCCTTATTCTGTATACGCTCGCGACTTTTTTCGCTTTAAAGTCGAAAGCGTAAAATCGGAACAAAATTGGTAAAACGGCAATTTTTTACTTTGTAAAAGAGTAAAACACGCATGTTCTATCAGTTGTACGACAAAAGAATTATATTTTCAAAAATAAGAACTTTTTAATTTTCATAAATAATGATTTATTGGTTTTTACTTTTTACTATTTAATGATATTTAATCTTTGAGCAAAGATTAAAACATACATTTTCTATTTTATAGAAGGTAAAATGTATTTTTCAGCTTCTATGAAAGATTCATACTCTATTCATAGAGATTACAACCGTAATTTAAACTTTATACTTGTCGCAATTATTGAAAAGAATTATTCAATGATTTTACGTTTTTGGAAAAGAGTAAAATCTGTACAATTCAACTTTTGATAAAGTTTAAACCGTATAATTTACTCTTTATAAACAGTTGAATTGTACAACTTTAATGTTTAAAAAGATTAAAAATATAATTTAATCTTTATAAAGTTGAAAATATTCGCTTTACTTTTTTCCAAAAAAGTAAAATGTATTATTGATAATTCCTTGGTGTATATAATAATGGTGTAATGATTCCTTTCAACAATTAATCAATAATGAAATCAATCAATTTATAAATCATTATTTATGGTGAATAAAATTCTTATATTTTATCATACTATGTATTTTACTCTTTTAAACAGAAGAAAATGCCGTTTCACTCAAATTTTGTTTCGATTTTAGTCTTTAAACTTTAAAGTGTTCTTTCTACGGTTAAGACCGTAATTCCAATTACACGAATCATCGGATTTTTTTAGCATTTTTGTTCCACTAAGACCGAGGATTTGGATCAATGATTAAGCCTTTTTAAAATTCGAAAGGACAACCTTTACAATATCCACTGGATTTTGCTTTAATCGATGCGTCTATTAATGAATTATGTTCATGCCTTAAGAGAATTTTTAAAAAATTGACTCTCTTCATAAATACTTCAAACGAGCAAAAAAATTTTCCGCTTGTGCTGTCTGATAAACACAACTGCTTTTCATCAGTAAAAACTGCGTTAAAAATAACATTTAAGCGTTGTAGCGCGATCGAAAATTCTATCGATCCTGATCATTTCCGGCTTTATTTTATTTATTGTTTTACTAAATGTTCATATGTTATCGGTTAATCTCTATTCAGGTCTGCGCGGCACGCCTCGTTTCCTGTGTCATAGGTCGAAGGGTCAGTGATCCCCTCAGACAGCGCAAAAACACTTTTAGCGATGGACGCTGTGATCTCCCCATCCCGTACGCGCGATTTATCCGATCTACAGATCCAGAACAACGCCGGCGTTATCCGCAGCGACTCATGACTGACCCTAACTGACTCTCTATCGGAGATCGCTGTTTACTTGTTTCTTTTTCGTTTGCTAACGGTTCGTGACACTTTTGCCGTGGAGCGAGTGAAAAATAAGTATTTGCCAAACCGAAGGTTTTTTTTTTGTATTGTAATTTATTTATTGTACTTTATTTCTTGTATTTGTCTTATATTTGATATTACTTTTAGTATCAGGACTTACTTTTTAATATTATTATAACTATTATATAAAATCATAAATACATTTTTGTAAATTATAATTAAAACTGAAAACTGTTTTCTATTCAAATTTATTTTCTTTTTATTCTATTTGTAGATTGTGTCTGTTTCAATCAGCATCTAATCTATTCTATTTTTCTCATTATTATCGTATTAATTAGTTCATTCATTAATTCTAGATAAGAATGATTTAAACTGCCAGCAAAGCCATAAACTTTTTTCTTGGACGGAGAAAAATTTTATAATAAAAATTACTATATTTCGTAAGAACAGAAGAATATATTCAACTTCTAACGACTTTTATTATAAAAAATACTAAAAATTATATCAATTATTAAAAATATAGTAATTTTATTTGTAACATTTTTTTCGTGCACAAAGAAATGAAGAGGCTGAATACTTAATTTTTACTAGGTTGGAAAGAAAAAGCAACCGATGGAAAGAAAAACATTGTTAAGAGGTAATGAGACTGAATGAGACTTGAAAACCAAATTATTTTTCTGTACGTTCGCAGAAGAGAAAATATTGGAAAGAATGGTAAAATATGCCAACTTCGATAAGCCGTTTTATTAATAGTTGCCCGTAAAAAAGTATAAAACAATGTTACGATCTAAAAACATGAACAGATATCATTTCGATTGAATCTCTCTCCTCGAGCCTCATGAGAAATATTATTATTATCTGATAATAAAAAATATGTTTACCGCGGGTATAAAATCTATAAGTATGTTTAATTCTTCGCTCTTAAGCTCCTTATGGTCTGTTTACGAATTTGTTATGGAGGCCAAGGGAACCGGTAATCTCACAGTCTTTTGCAATGTAATTCGTACCGAATGTGTAGTCCACCTGCCACTACTACCTAAATGTAATCTGTCGAATCTTAGTATTCCACATAGTCGTTCGATCAAGGAAAACGCACACGCAATGGCCAGCCAAGAAACGTCTCTTTAATACAGAAATATAGTGATTCATGCTGCCGAGTTAAACGTAATGTAGAACAAAACATTAAATTCTATGTCTATATTTTAATTCATTGAATTGATATTAACTGTATTACGGATAAAAGTTACTGAGATCGTTTTTAAAAATTGTTATAGCGGATGCGCTATGAAAACAAAATTAGATGTAATTTTGCTTTAAAGTTTTAATTCAACAAGTAATTAAGTGTAACGCAGTTAAAACATCGTGCTTCTGAGTTTAATTTTATAGTAGGAAGTTAATGGATGTTTAAAATACGATAATTACTTGTACAAAATATATTTTACTCAGTATAGTAAAAGTGGATGTGCAAAATTGTATTCCTTAGTCATTGATATATTAGTGTAAACTCGATGCGACACTGATACAAATAATAACGGAATAATTCAACATTTGAAGTTTGATTGCAATCGATAAATAAATTTGTTGAATAAATGAATTTGGAATCTTCTCAGTGTAAGTAGTCTGATGAGTGAACATTCAGTGTCATTATATACCGACTTGAGAAAATTAATAGCAGAAAATTAAACTTGCGATTAAATAATTACAAACATTTTCCTTCCCAATCATGACGCCAAAAAATCGTGCGAGCTTTGCTTGTCATCATCTTAAAAAAAGGAAGGAAAAATTAGCGGATGTATGACATTCATTAATGAGCAACGCGATAATATATTACGTAAATTGATAAACTATACTATAGTTGGGATATATAGAATTAATATTTTGAATCGTGTTTTTTTTTTAATTAAGCACTCCTTATAAATAGCTGCGCATAAAATGCTTTTCAAACTAAAGAATATTATGCGAATAATCTTCAAGTAATTTTCTCATGATTTTATATAAGTTATAAAAAATGTATCCACATCACACGTGATAAAGCTTATTGTTCAAGGATATACTTATTTTTCAATTTCAGCCATCTTAACGGCCCGAACAAAAAAGAGATAACGAGCTTATAAACATTTTCATTATTGGCACTTGTGAATTATAAATTCCTCGGCGTTCGTCAATGATAACAAAAATTTTTTGTAGACGTACTTGTAACCAGCCAATATATTGAGAAGTGTCGATTTTCCAGCTCCCGAGGGTCCGAGTATCCCCGTTAATTGGCCGGCTCTGAATTGACCGCTCACTCCTCTTAGAATCAGCTTCGAACCTGAAACCATAAAAAAATGTTAAAAAAACTAAATTACGAATAAAAGGATATATCATCGTCAAAAATCTTTAAATACAATTATAAAACTTTTTCCTGTCACTATTTCCTGAAAGTATAGCTATCGTAAAGTTGAGGCTTTTCAATTAGCCTCTTTTTTGATGATCACCTATTCCACTTTCTTATTTTCCGAAAATAAGCTTTAGAAATTAAAAGCATTTTCCATTACGGAGAAAATTTGTTAGTAAATTTACTTAAATTACTTGCAGTAAAAATTTCTGATTTTGACTTAGTAAAATTTTCTTAAATATTACATATTGCTTAAAAAATTCAATATCATTTACTTACTGATAGAGTAAATTTTTATGATTATACGTTTACTTAACTTTTTATAAGCAAAGTTTATTTACGATTTCAATAAATTTTACTAATCATTTTCTCTGTGCATTGATGTTTTTCCATCTTTGGCATGCGGTGCCCGGTAATGACCTGCTACTCGGATAGATAAGCGAATGGCAATTTAACGAAGGCAGAGGCAAAATTGTTTTGAAAAAATAATGGAATCAGTCGCAGTGCCCTAAGCTTACGTTGTTCATTCCTTTAGTCGGGCACCACCTGCGGTGAACAAATTGCCGCTTCGAGGTAAGTAATAATTTGGCAGAATTGCCAGTGGAATTTATCAAGAGGGCTAATCATGAGATTGAATCCTGACTGTCATTCTCTAAGAAACATTGTAGCACAAAATGCTAGAAAACACTTTTTTGGTCCGGTATACTTGAGTAGTGCATTATTAAAATTGCAATTTAAAAGTTTTTAAATTGAAATTTATATTTTAACAGTTTATTTTATTCGATCTCAATTGTTCTTTGAACCGTAGTTGAGGTGAATCTAGTGTTTACTAAAAATAATAATGATATTTGTTTTACAAAGTTCTTCAAATAAATAAATATTTAAAATAGTTGCATGTGCACTGAAAAAGAAATTGGTAATTTTTAGTAAATATTTACTTCAATAGTACTTATTAAATATATCTTTAAAACTAAATTAATTTACTTATATGTAAATAAATTTAGTGATTTCAAAAAAATAAATACTTGATTCAAAGCAATATTTAACAAGTAATATTGAAGGAAATATTTACTTGAAATTACATAGGGGATAATTAACTTTTCAAAGGAATTATCTCCTACAATAATTGCGTATTTATCAAAACACTGCTGAAAAAAATCATTCCTCTACAACAACATGCATACTCTCCCGCACCCAAATGTTCAAGAATGCATCCGCACGCCGCGGAAAAAAATTGCGGTAAATCTCAAAATAGCATACAGCTGGTACCCACTTTGAACGGTGCACTCAATTCTTCCTAACGGTTTTCCAACGCAACCTTTTCGCCACAATTTATATACCCGAGTGAGCGACAAAGTCACCTGCACGCAAGCATACTTGAAAAAAAAAATGTTTAATCTGAAAAGATGACGAAGAAAAGGGAAAAGTGAGAATGCCCTCGCCGCTCTCAGAGGAACTTGGCGGGCATTGTCTCGAGCATCATTCTTAAGCGGGACGCGTGCGAGGCTTTCGTGCTTGAATGTAAAGTACACGCGCCCGCCACCCACAATAGAGCACCTCGCACGCACGTGCTCCCGGTGCAACGACCATTTCGAAATAAACGCACAAATGTGAGCTTGAAATTCTGCGTGCGTTGGGTGGAGTCGTCTACTACCAGCAGCGTAGTGCCTAATATATTGACCACTACGTTGCTTTCCCGATTTCTGCGCTTACGTTGCTGTACACAGTAACATGAAGTTACACGCTAAAGCAGCTCGAGTGAAATAGAGTTAGCTCTACTCCAGTCGAATTTTCGCTCTAATGTTATAGTGGAATTAACTCCCGTGATGGAGTGATTTTTTTACTTTAATTTTTTTAAAAAATCAAAATTTTTTTTATCTTAAAAGATGCTTTGATCCCCCTCTCGAATATGAGGCAAAAAGTTTCATACCTGAAAAAAAAATCAGTTTTATTTGAATTTCGAAATTTTGGCCGAAAAGCTTGCTCCGCTCCTATAAGACTAAACGAAACACTGAATGCGTTTTTCTCGAAACACGATTTTTCAAATCGGCACGCAACAAAGCTCAAAAAATTATATTATTTTTCGTTAAAATTTTAAATTTGCCTTTAACATTACGTTATACCGATACTGTCAACATTATTTATGAACAAATATATGCCGTTTTTTTGGTCGAAAATTACACAACTTTTTCTTCAGGTACGCGCCCATTAGATAAAAATCAATATTTTTAAAATGCCGTACGTAAATTTAAAATTTCAACTGAAAATAATGTAATTTGTTCGACTTCTGCTGTATACCGCAGAGCGTTTATAGTTAAAGTCATTTGGAGAAGCGTGACTGCCGCCATTTTTTAATATTTTTACACAAAAAATTTTATTTTTATAGTTCAATATGCATTATTTTATTCTGCTGCCTTCCTTTCCAAAAAAAAAATTATCACAAAAACGCTTTTTTAAAGCGGTTACAATTGTGTGGCCCCTTCAATAGCACAAAAGGTAGAGACTTAACCGGTAATATGTTACTATACCTTAGAGTCAAATTTTTTATATTTTAGAATGAATTTAAACCACTTTATTCACATAGAGTCATTTGACTTTATTGGAGTCAAATTTATACTATATATTTATACTATATTCCACTATAAACTAAGAGTGGAATTTTGCTTTAACCGTTTTAGCATGTACTTTATATTTAAAGTACAATGAACCTTAGCGAACTTCTAGTGTGCATTTTGTAACTTTTCCCATGAGCTTTGAAAGCTCCTATATAAATTGATTGTCTTTCTAAATAAAAAATTAAAAACCAAAAAACTATTTTTTTAATTTTTTTATCCACTTTCATATGCGGTCTCTTTCTAAAGATTTTTTTAATTAAAAAAAAGGAATCAAAAGCCGATTATAAAACCTTTGAAATATTTTTTTTTAAATCCGTCAAGTTAAAGAAGATTCTCTAATATCTCGGAAACTGGTTATCAAGAAAAATAATAATAAGAAGTTTTTTTCTGATTTTTTGTAACATTTTTCATTTTGGCGTTAATATAAAACTTTTCCTATGACTTCTCTGGCACTCATGTATTATAGACAAAACAATATGAACAGTACTGCAACTGCTAAACACGCGATGTTGTACAAAATTTTGTTCAGTAGTTTTTTTTTTCATTTAATTTTTATTTGAGAGTACAAGTCCGACGGAAAGCACGATTTTAATGGAAATACTAATTGAAAATGGATTAAAGCGTAGGTCCGGTAGTGGATGCGACTTTCCCTTATACCGGAAAAGTAATTTCCAGAAACGCAGATTAATAGTTTCCCTTCTTTTTTCCTTCGTAAAAAGAGGCAATTTCGTTTAATTTACAAGTCCAATTGGCTATCGTATGGTTTGCATACGATAGAAAACAAAATCCAACGTTTACTTTAGTTCCCTGCTACGAGGAAGCAAACCGCTAGATCAAACATTTGCGGAACTCGAGTAGCGTCAATATTAATGAACAAACAATTGACGCACTATAGCCGCAGATAGAACCGAATAATAATGCCACGATTTTTTTTCACTTGAAACCTCTATTATTCAATATATAGGATGCGAAATTGAAGCTTGCCCCTGCTAAAGGCATACAGAGTAAAATTTTTAGTAAAATTTAAGCAAAATTTACTTATTGACGCTTTAATCTACATTTATTTACTGCATGAGCAAATTTTATATGACTGTGTTACTGAACTTTTTAAGCAAAGTTTATTTATTATTTCAGTAAATTTTACTAATCATTTTTTCCGTCATGGCACAATGGGCACAGAGAAAAATTGTTAGTAAAATTTACTTGCTTAAATATTTAAACAAAATTTACTTGATGTTTAACTTGACTTATATCTGCTTTGCTTAATCAAGTAAGTAAATATTGCTTAAAAATTAAAGTTCAGTACAATTTACTTAATGCATGACTAAATTTGATATGACTACGTCTACCTAACTTTTTAATCAAAGATTGTACTCTATGTACTTTGCATCTTGTGAATTTGCTTTTCCAGTCAAACTATATTGACAACTATTTTACATGTTTCTACATAAAAAACTAAGAATAATTTTAGCAGTAAAATCCTTATTGCTACACGGGAAAAAATTGTTTGTAAAATTTACTTAAAGGCTTTCAGTAAAAAAATATTAATTTTTATTTGAGAAAATATTTCAGCTAAATTTACTTGACACTTTAACTCACATCTACTTTGCTTAATAAGTAAATATTGTTTAAAAAATTCAGTATAATTTATTTACTGCATGAGTCTATTTACTATTTCTGTAAAATTGATCAATCATTTTTCCCCGTGCGGGATGACTCGATTGCGACAGACGAAAAACAGGAAGTCGCTGTCCGTGAAAAAAAAAATACAAAGCATTCCAAAGTGCAGCGTCTGGTGCATCGCGACGTTGAGCATGCGCAAATCGAATAAGTCGGCTCTCGTCGATCAAGGCCATTTGCACCGCACTTGAAATCGAATATTTACGTTTTTCTCTCGTTACTTTTCTATAGGCTTCTCGGTGCACTCAAAGTCGTGCGCCATTTTTTCCGCCTAGAATCGCCGTAAGGATTGTATCATTTCCGCGGAACTTGTGAAAGTGTCGCGCTTTGTGCCTCTATTGTTTTATATAATTGTTCCCTCATTATTCTTCTTTCTAATGCCTCCACGCGGCACGAGCATCTGCCAGAAGTGAATAATTCGCGAAGTTTTTGCCTGGAGAGGTGTTATTTTCATTTTTTGCTCAGTTAGTTGAAGCTTTTGCTATTTGCTTTTTGTCACGTGTATCTTCAGACGCCAATTAAATGGCAGTTTAAAAACTTTTTGCGAAGAAAAAATGTACTTTATTCTAATAAACACTTTTTTATTTATATTTACTATAAATTTGTCGTGAAGTTAAATTGAGCTGATCTGAAAACTTTTCTAAAATTACCCATTACAAAAAAAATCTTATTAACATTAAAAGGAAAATAAATCGAAGTAATTAATTGTATAACGTCAATTACTTTATTTAACCGTTACAATAATAAAAATATTAAAACCAACGATTTTTACGTTAAAGTGACAATAGACTCTTGTCAGGTGCAACTTTCTAGCAGTAATTGCAATCTACAATTTTCTTCATAACTTATCGTCTTTTTCTTCAAAAGGTGAAAAGCGCGAAAGTTCGCTACACGGCGTTATTGTTGCCGTTTCACGCCGCCCTGTCAGTCCGTTTCTTGCGCGCTCTCGATTTCGCGATCGATCGATCGCGCCGCGCGACCGCCGAAAGTCGATACAACTGAATAATGCCCCATTAACAATTTAAATGATTCGTTAGTTCGGACCACTCGATCGTTTAATTGTACAAACTTATGCGGAATGGTGAGGTAATACTTAACGTCAGGCTGAATGAATTTTTAAAAATAGACAAAGGAAATGAAACATACTGGATTTTTTATCGTTTAGGAAACCGTAAGCTTTGAAGTAAATTATGTTTTTTATGAGGCACTAAAGAACATTTACAAATAACGTTTTTATTAACGTACTTTGAGCTATTAATTTGAAGTTTCGTTACTTTTGATTTTTCGTCTTTTTTATACTGTACAGCGAGAAAAAATAAATGATCCCGTACTATTTGATGAACACTTGATGCTTTTTTAGTTAAAGAAGAGAATTTTAAGTCAATCGATGATCTAATACCTAAAAAATTAGAAGCAATCCAAAGAACATTAATTAATCTAAACAGATAGTGATTGCAGTATATGACAAATGATACTCAGACGAAATACAAAAAATTGAGAAAAAAAATAATTCCCTAGTGATTAAGTTTTTTAACAGAAATGACAAAAATTGGTTTTGGTCTAAGAGACAAGCCATACAAACCGTGGATTCTATACAAATTTACTGCAAAATCACTGCCCCTCAAAAGGATCCTAAGAGAAAAAATGCACTTAGTTGTTATTATTATTGTTTGCTATTATTATAGTTTGAAATGTCAGTGCACTCCATACGTAAGTACTTACAGCTAGGAAATAAATTAATTTTCAATTAATAAATAAAAAAAATATCTATCTCGAAATTGTGTGTTCGCGATCTTTTTCGTATTGTATGACCCATAACGGGAAAAAAATTGACACGAGCTTTGTCCCGACTTTTTTTTTTCTAGGTGATCCGTCTCAACTGCTTTTATTTGTAGGTTTTTGTCGAAATTTTCTTGTAAATCATCGAAGAGAATCCTGACTGATACAAGATGAAAAAACGACTGTGCACATCAAACATCTTCTCTCCTCTATCTGAGAAGTTTTTTTTTAAACCATCATTTAAAGCCGTTGTATTATTCAAATATAAAAATTCTACAATTCATTTGAATAATCTCATGATTTATTCCTTGAGCAGTCTATAGCGCGTGATCGAAAACACATTTATGATCTCTGCTGCGTTATATGCGAAAAAAAATCAGACTTTAATCCTAAAATCTTATTAACCTTTAGAGGGCCGGGATGATGCCTGTAGGCGTCATATGTTTTTTCATTAATCAAAACTAAACTAAACTCACTTTTTTATAGAAAAACGGGGCTTTTGAAATTTCTCAAATCGCAGCACTCTAAAAGGTTAAGGAAAAGGGACTTCATACGCTTTGTACTATCACGCAATTAATACACTTCCGGAGGTTGTTCAGTGGGACGCCAAGATAATTTTTTGTTTTGCAATTGAAATTTAAACCGACTTGACTGCACGAGAAAAAAACGCACAAAGGAAAATTGCTATAGAGCGCCTGTCAATTTTTCTCTGCGTTTCTACTTGAATTATTTTTAATCCTTGCGATTAACTTCCCAAAATGTCTACTGTAGATGTAGTCATAAAAACTGAATTTTTTCATTAAAGCACAAAGTGGATTAGTCTATCATTAAGGAAAGTAACGATATTAATAAATTTATTGCAGAAATAATTGTTTTGTCAATTCCAGTCTGCAGTTTTGATTTATTTATTTTTTTTTGATAGACCGGTATTTTGCGATAATTTATCCATGAGTCAGAAAATTCAAGCCAAAAAAATTTGCGGCGAACACTTCCTTATGTCGTAGCTGAATCTTAACAAATACTTACTTCGAGGCGCCACTTTTTTAGCATTGCAACAAGTAAACTAGGACTCCAAATAAAGCATCAGAACGGATCTTCCTTTCAGAAGTATACAGTTTTAGCGAAACTTTTTTTCAAAACCGTTGGATCGTAATTGTACGGAGAATGGAGTATAAATAAGTAGGCAAGTTTTCGAGGTGCACGTGGTAACTCTACCGTCGATTCAAATTGGCTACAAGAAAAAGGCTTTAAAATTCAAATGGGCGCCTTATGAAAAAGTATTTGGCCGAAGCATTTCTTCGAATAACGGTAAAAATGTTTTGATCGTTTTCGCTTAATTTTTGTGAAAACAGTCGCGATTAGAATATGAAATATTAATTTATTAATATTGCAAACTAACAAGTATAAAATATTACAGATGTATTTATAAATTTGTTGTTTAAATAATAGTAGTACGCAATATAAGCATATCTAGATACAATTATTAAAAATTATGAAATTTAATAAAGTTGAATAGATAATTCTTTTGTTAATCATGGATCCTTGAATTCAATAATAGCAAAAAGCTGGCTCATAAAAAATCGAGCTAATCTCTCTTTTAGGAAGTCTCCAGTTTCATTGCGACGCATAATTGTAGCACCAAGAGTCAATCGGAAAAGTTGCAACTAAGCACGAAGCCGATAATTTTCGAAGTTTTCCATTGAGCGTTTCAGACTTTATTGCCTGACGCAATTGAGGGCCTCCAAAGAGCAGCATAATTGAGCGCATCGCCAGAGGTCGGGGACAATTAATTTCATATCACTGACACGTGAGATATGCAAAAAAAACTGCCGATTGTTTGTCAATCGAATTATGTGTAATTATATAGTCACGATTAAATGCGAAGTACTGATTCAGGCAATTATCAATACGATCAAAGCTGACATAGAGAAATCTTTCGACAAACCAATGCTAAAATTACAATGTTTGTTTGTCGTTCTTCGGAAAGAGTTATAAACGTTTAAATTACTTTGGAGACGAGCAGATTAAATGTTTTTGAGTTAGACAAGATTCTTTTCCAAGGAATTTTTTTTCTTTTTTTTTTTTTTGAAGATTAGGTATTCTATTATGATTTCATTATGAGTTCAATGACTTTTTGTTTTGTAATAAAATAAGATAAAAGAACAAAACAGATCATGAATCAAAACACTTTAATTTCATTCGCTATAAAATGAACATTTTTTTTTCGTTTTTTTCCAATAATGATAAGGTTGTATATTTAATTATCTACGCAATATCATGTAAACTATGTTAATAGAATCGTCATATTTGTTATTAAAACGACTAGTCAGTTTGTTTAATTAAGAATTAAAGAAAACTGTACATTTCATGCACGCAAGACAACAACACTCCATTTTATATATGTTATAGTATAAGAAAAAATGTGCACTTGTCTATTTTCAATGCCATTTAAGATTGTCGTTAAAAAAGTTCACGATAATTTAAGTTTCTAAATAAAATTGTAGCTTTTGATTGGCATTCTCTTAAATAAAACGATAAGAGTGAAAGTTCATCGCAGAAGTCACACCGCGTAAATAACTAAACAATTAAGAAGAAAAGAGAAAAATATAAAAATTTCATGAGCCGCCTAAACAATAAATTAAACCTCCAATAAAGATGACGGCGGAATGCCCATTAAGACCATCAAACTGTAATCGTCTGCACTCGTAAAATGAAACGGCAAGAAAAACTTATGAACGTCTCCGGGCGTCAATGGCCGAAAAGGCCGTGAGTGACTTACCCTTGCGCCCGGTGGGCACTGTATAGGTGATATCGTTGAACTCGATGTTGACTGGCGACATTTTGACGACGTGGGTGAGTCCGACCGGCTCGTTGACCGGAACCTTCCGCGGTTCTTCGACGCCGGAGCAACGTTCGCTCGACGGCTGCTCCATGATGGGACGTCCGGCGGGGGCTGGTGGGGAGGGGCGAGTATTTTTTTCCCTCAATGGACTCACCGACGTCCGGGCATCGCGCGCTTCTCTGGAACAAAAAGCACGAGAACGATTTATATTAAAAATAACAGATACGACGATCAGCTGATGGCTGCGTATAGTCTTCGTTCTCCTCTTCGTTTTTCTACGCGGCGGGATATCGAGGTGCGATGACCGGCGAGCCGGTTTCGCGTAAGCATGCGAGGAAAGTGCAAGCTTCGGAGTTGCTTCGCGAAGATTGTTCGAGATTGGATGGTAGGCGATCGGTAGGGCTCTTCATGATGATGATGAGGGGCTTATCGGGCACCGGTTGCTATGCCGGGGTAAGCGCGAATTAATCGCCCTGGGGAGCTTTCTTTCTTATACTTCTGATTTTCTTTTTTAACTAGGCCCATCACCGACAAAAAAGTAGATCTTATTATCTTATTGTTTTGCAACAGTAATATCTGCTAGACTAGGAAAAATTAAAAATGCTTTGCAAACTTAGTATACTGAGAGAAAAATTTGTTAATTTTAAGCAAACATTTATTTCAATAGTACTTATTAAATATTTTATTGAGTCAAAAAATTATTTATTTAAAACTACTAAATTTATTTATAGAAACCAATAAATTCATTTAGTTTTAATGATATCATTGCTTGATACAAAGAAATATTTAATAAGTACACGGAGAGAAATGTTATAGAAAAAATTACTACGCTCGGAACAGTTGGATATACTCAACTTACGAAAATTTTTGCTATAAAAAATACTAAAAATTCCTATGTACATAGTAATTTCTACTATATAAATAGTAATCTTTGCTATGTACATAGTAATTTTAGTATGTTTTATAGTAAAAATCGTCATAGGTCGAGTATGTCCCATTGTTCCTACGGAATATAGTAATTTTTACTATAACATTTATCTCCGTGTACTATTCAAGTAAATCGTTTTCTTAAAATTAACAATTTTTTTTTCAGTGTAAAATAAATATTTCTTAAGGGGGTTAAATTACAAAAAATACACTTATACAATGACTATAAAAATTTTATTTGTCAGTTTTGATTACTGCAAATTTTTACACTTTAAGTATATTCATGTAATATAAGCTATTTATACAGTGCGCTTTTTATCTCTACTATTGTTCCATCAATACTTTAAATTTTTATTTATTTGTCTACTTGCCATAGTTCTTTTTTCCAGTACGGAAAACACTACTTTTTTCAAAGAGAAACTCCGAATTTACGAAAAAGAAGAATTTTCTATAAATTTTTAGGAAAATCTCCTGTTTTTAAGGAGACGCTCCTTTTTTCAATGTACGATTATTTCCACTATACTGTCTAGTAAAATTTACTACATTTGTGTCAAAATTGAGTAAAGAGTATGGTAATTTTTAACGGAGAATCCAATTTGTTGCTGCAATTCTATATCGATAGAAATTTTTGTAATATTTTTTTTTCTCAGTTTATTAACAAAATAATACTTAAAATTTAATTACCATTCATTCCTATATAAATTAACATTTATTCTCTTAATTTATACATATTTGTGTCTGTACTTACATGTATATGTGTATTACCACTTTCGAATTTGCAATTTATAAATTTGGTGTAATTTTTCTCAATGGAATACACAAGACTTAAGAATTTACCCAATTTTATGGAATTATAAATGCACATTTTGTGTTTATTTTTCAACGCTTATTATAAGCTTTATAATTATTTTTGTATACTTGATCGGGCAAGAAACTTTGTGCGCGTTATCTTCAACCTTCTTCCTGTTGTCTCTTTAAAATACAGAAGTATCGTTTTAAATCTCTACATTAAACTTACATTATTGTGTTCCATTAAAATTGTCGTGTAAAAATTCTAACGATTTTTAGATTAACAAGTGCAGTAGCATTTAGATCGGTGACTTAAGTCAGATGTAATAAAAATTACGTATATACTTAGCTCATAAGAGTAAGACGGAAAAGCATAATTAAAAATACATTTCTCTAAACCATTAATAAAAGTCAATTTTTTTTAATTCATGCAACAGATAAAAAATTCGTAAGAATTATATCAGTTCGGTTGCTTTAAGCATTGAGTTTATAGTAAGTATCAGATCTTCTCTTAAAAAAGTGATGACCGGATGTTGTGAAGCCTCGAAAAAGTGAACTTGATTGATTCGTACGTATATTCCGGAATGGCGCTAAAATTCAAAATTTCTGACCTCAAAAATGAACCCGGAATAAACAGTAAAGAAAGGAACTTGAGCGCACTTAATTTTGCTCGTATCTTAAAAAAGTAATGGTTTTTGTTTTGAATCATTTAAGTAATTCATGAATGTAATTGGTCGAAAAATTTAGGAACACATTTTCTATTGACGTCAAAGTTTAATTCTTAAAGATTTGAGTTCTCCATTAAATAATTTAATGAAATAAGTACATTGTATTAAACCTTTTTAACTGTAGTTTTTATTAGTTGAAAAATTAAATATCGCTACTCTCTAAATTGAATTAGTGAAAAACCACTAATTCATAGTGACTGTGCACCAATTTGTAAAGTGAAAATTGTTCCACTATGAATTAATGGAAATCTATTATTCGAAATAGTGAATAAAATGTACTAATAGTAATAGTAAATATATGCACTATTAAAAATAGTGAAAACTATTAATAAATTAGTGAAATTAATTTTTTTTTAATTGGGGAATTCACTATTTTAATTAGTGAAAATAACAAAATATTTATTTTATTTAACAAATAGTTTATTTTCTACTAATTTAAAAGTGTTTTTTACTAATGAAATAGTAGAACACTTTTTTACTATTTCAATTAGTAAAATTGTACTAATTGATAATGGGTTTTACTAATTGATTAGTGGAAAATCTGATCACTAAAGAGATTAGTGGAATTTGCACTAATTCAACTTTAGAGAGCACGATATCATTTTAACTAAAAAATCAGAATGTATTATTTAGAATAACTGATTAACAGTGTAAAATTTTTGCCAACAAAGATTCACGATCCAAGTCCAAGACTGGTTCCTCCTCTCCTGCAAACTCAAGCTATATACCAAGCGACGAGTCGCGTAACGTTAAAAAAGATAATAAAATCGTATCGAGGACCCCAGCTGCGGGAAGAGGGGTGGACGGTCGACGGAGCAAGTTGCAATTACCACGGCACCGGGCTCTCTCGGGTAAAAGAAGCGAGCGCCGCGTCGGCTGTCATTACGCGACTCCGCAGTTACAGAGGCACTTTATTTATATGCACCGGGTTGACTGCGGCGAATCGCGGGACCGATGCACTGGTCGAGGCGACCGACCGCGTGCGGACGCCTTGCCGCTATTGATCGCATTCGCCTGCACGGCATCTCACTGTTCGATATAACATACGCGTAATTGCAACGAGGAATTCAAAAAGGTCGGGCTACTTTTCGCGTAGTCTTCTATTCTCGTACTTCGAAATAGTTATAGCTCTGTAATAGTCTGGCCAAACAAGTTTAGAGGAGGTAGACCAATTTCTTTTCAGTAGATATTTCCTGCGGATGTGAGAAGAGTACATAAAATAGGTATTTATACATCAAGGGAGTAAAATAAGCCTGAACTTACGTGAGGACAGTACATCACCCAAGAGAATAATTTCCTACTATTTCCAAGATGCATATAAATGAAAAATTTCACCCTAATTATTTGTGAATGCATTTTATTTGACAAAAAATCAAATTAACTGTGACTACGAAAGACAAAATATGTCTATGGTAGCTAAAATGTATGTATGGAAATTAATATACTGTGTATACAAAAGCAAAATGTGTCTTCGTAGAAAAGGTGTCTCCAGAAAATAACATGTGCCTCCAGGGAGTAAAGTAATGTTATGAAGAGTAAAATAACTCTCCAGGGAGTAAAGTGCTTCTCCGGATGTAAAGTAAGTCTAGATAATAAAATATGATTTTACTCACTCTGCAGATGTCAGTAGAATGGACTTTATGGATGATTAAGTAAATTTTATTCCGATATTTCACATTTGCTTTGATAAACATTTAAATTAGTAGTGTAAAGTGTTTAAATATAATATAATGAAAAGTTTTTAATCTGTAGGCAACGCGCGGAATTTTGAGTCGTGTTACCGCTGTTTGGCTAAATTGCAGAGTTTATGCGATCTTTAGTAATCTGAAACAGCGCTTTAAACACCGGTGGAATTATGCTCACTTAAATGCGAAATTAGGACTTTAATTTGGGAAATTTACGATTAGGTAACTCTTGCCAACTTCATTTGAAAAAGCTCGACGTTTAATTTGACTAGTCTTCGTTACCAGTTATAAAGTGTACAACATTTTTATCGAAATTGAATGAAAGAAAATTGAAGATAGAAAAAAAAAATAAAGACACAAGCGCCTTATTATTGACAGGCATGTAACACTGCATACTTATAGTTTTATTATACCGCGAAGTGAAAATGAATGTAAATTGACATCAATGATAGCGGAAAAAACGTCGCCGCAGAAGAAAACTACTTATTTTTTCGTACGTGGAAAAAGTTACGTGACGCAATGAAGCTCAGTTAAAACGTAATATAGATCGCGGTATCGTTAATAAAACACTTCATTTTTCCTACCAAATATCGACCGCCACGGGCATATGCGTAAAGAAAATTTTTGAAAGTGCACGAGAATACAATTACATTTTTCAAAGAGCTTTTCCGAAAATAAATATTTTTTCTATTTTCAAGATTTCTTTAAAAATGAATAAAAAAATGTATACAATACACACTTAGTATATAAGTAATATATAGTAAGTCTATTAGCGTATATATAGCGGATAAACATAATAAATCTTGAAAAAAAATCACTTTGCTTATTGATAATAAATATAATCGACACATTATAGATTTAAAACTTTCTTATGAATCTTCCATCTCACGGAAAATTCGATAAATAGAATGCATCATCTTTTTCAACAAAAGTATCGAGTTATAGACAAAAGATGCAATGTAAAGAATCTTCGGCGAATTAATCGTTATCGCCACTATTTAACTTTCGCTTATCTTAAAACTCCACTCATAATCCCTCCTCTCAAAAAGAATCTGACCATCAGAATGTAGAAAAACACCAAAAGCTCTCAGCTCCAGCCACGTGCTTTTACCCTCGAAACAATACGACTCATCGCTTCAGTGCGCACTCGCACTTAATTATAAAAAAAAATGGAAAAACAAACAAAAGTTATAAAATTATAAGAAAAAATGAAAAACAATCAAAAGTTATAAAATTATAAGAAAAAATGGAAAAACAAACAAAAGTTATAAAATTATAAGAAAAAATGGAAAAACAATTGAAAGTTATGAAATTATAAGAAAAAATGGAAAAACAATCGAAAGTTATAAAATTATAAAAAAATAATTGAAAAACACCCAAAAGTTTTGGTCTCCGACCACGTGCTTTTACCCTCAAAACAATGCGGCTCATCGCTTCAATGCACGCTCATACATGCTTAATTATAAAAAAAATGGAAAGAGGACAGAGTCACGATAGAACGATCCGAGGAAGCCGGAAGTCGCGGAAGAAAAAGGGAACGCGCATTATTATACGCCTCTCCTCATTACGGGAGCGGCCGCTCGTCGCGCGGGTGGCTCTCGCTTTCGGTTTCAAGCGCGACGCTTTTTGCTTCGGCTGTCTTCAGCGACGCGTGCGTGACTTTTGCTTGGAGTTTTGGTTTTCTTGGCTTATCGGGTTAGTGGACGGGGTATTGCATCACGCGGACTGTATATAGCACTTGATTAGCGTCACCAGCGGAAAACAATGTGGACTATGAATAGCGGATATGAGACATTTTATATATCGTTTATCATTGTACGCAGCTTTCGCCGTTCCTTTCATTTGACAGTATTTATTTGAAGATGGATTTTAGGCGGGAGGATTTTAGAGTGGATTTTATCGCGATCTTACTATTGGCACAACTGGTGCATTATTTCAATGAATAAATAAGTAATATTTTTATTATTATACTATATTTTTATTGCACGGAGAGAAACGTTTTTGTAAAAATTCTTATACATTGTAATGCAGAGGTAGACTAGACAAATGAAAATTTTACTAAAACGTATTGTAGAATTTTTTAGATTTCTAGTAAAATTTACAGTTAGTCTAGTAAAGTATATTATACTTTCACGTAAAATCTTGCATTTGCCAAGTCTGTACTTGCGTTACAATACAATATAGTAATTTTTATTAGAAATTTCCTCTCCGTGTATAGTAATAACTGAAGATAAAAGATTTTTTCACAAAGTGATATAAAACACTCAACAACATATTTATAGCATCTCGCGAAGTTACGCATAGTTTACTACTTGAAATTGGTTGTCTTATCGTACCCAGCCTTTATCTACTTAAAACGATCATTTTCTAATAAAGAGATCGATTCTATTATTCAATTAATGTAAATTTTACGCATATCACAAAACAATTATAAACATTTGAATTTGAATGTCTTTATTTGTAAACAACGTTTCAAACTATATTCTACTATCACGAGAGTAAAAGAACTTTTTAAGTACTTACGGAAATTTTATTTACTTCAATATATTATTGCACTGACATTATAATTATATCATTGATATATTATTGTTAAATTCAGGTCAATAATGAGAACCGACCCCATAGATAAGATTACAACTGTCAAGTGACCAAAAAGCACATAAAATGTGTTTTAAATCAAACTCTGCGTAAATGCGTAAATGTGAATAATAGAAAATCGTCTGCATGATTTATACTCACAGTCAGACGGAACAAAACAATTACGTCGTGCAAAAATCCAACGTGGATCGCTATAAAAATGTCGACTAAAAACATGGATCTAAATAATTAAAAGTCAGTTGAAAAATAAACAGAAAATTTTGTAAATCCTCAAGTCTTGTGTAAAATAAAATTATACACATTGTGTATTCCATTGATCAAAATTACACAATTTTTTTAAAAAATCATAAGTTAAATTCATAGGTATAACCTAAGCAAGTAAATTTTCATTTTTAAGGAAATGAATAGTAATTAAATTATCTGAAAATTATACGAATCTTAATAAGATGTACGTGTGCACTAATTACAATTGCGTAGTTAACATTTGTGAGTTCATAAAGAAATTAGAAATGATCTAACACTGTGAAACACGTTTGACAGTGTATCAGCAGAAAAGAAGCAAAAGCACCTCCTGCAAGTAGGTAGCAGAAAAAGCGTCTTACCAGCCTCTGGATCCGCGTGGACGATGCGCAGTCGGAGTCGCGGATGGTGGGCGTGTATCAGGCGATATACGCGGACGATCCAGAACTCGCGCCAGAATTATATCATAATAGTGTGTGGATGTGCGTGCACGTAAGTGAGTGCGCGCGCGGCGACCGGTCTCGACGGACTGAAGCCGCAAGCGCGCTTCGCCGGACTTAGAATAGTGCCACCGCCTCTCTCCCTCGTCCGTTTGCTCGCTCGCTCGCTCTTATGCGCGGAACGGAGCAGGCGAGTCTGCCGAGCCCCCGCGAGCCCCGCGGCGCGATGAGCAATCGCTAACCCTATGCAGGCGCCCTATAGCAACAGCACGCGGCGGCCGATGCATGCGACCGGCACTTTTACTTTGTTCGGGGAATGGCTGAGTAATGCCGTGCCTCGCGTGCTTAGTTTCTTCGTAGGCTCTATCTTCACTACTGGGGAGCTTCAACCTTTTAAATCGCATCTTTTTTTTTAGCCGTTCTGGACGGAGCATAATCATTATTTATTTATTTATTTATTTAATAAAGTTCAACGGACTAGAGTCCTTAAAGTTATATTTGGAAATTACACTATTAACTTAAAATTAGGTGAAAAGAAACAAAAGTGTAATATATAAGTAGAAAATTGAATTACATACAAGAGTATACATAAATCCTAAATACACGGAGAAAATGTTACACTAAAAATTACTATATTTTTTTGCGATGGAAAGACATACTTGCAACGTGAGAAAAATTAGTATATTTAATTTTAAAATTTACAATACGCGTAGTAAAAATTAAAAAAATATTTATTTATTTTTACTAAAATTATACTAAATTTTAGAAGAATTTACAGTAATTTTTCTCACATTACAAGTACGTCCTCCAATTGCTAAAAAATATACTAATTTTTAGTATTACATTTTTCTCCGTGTATCTGAACAAGAGTTTAATTAGGACAGCACTTGTTCTACTCAAATACAAGTTATTAAAGAAGCACTACAAAAGATCAATTAAATTCCTTAGTTAAATCTCTGAGAGTCGATTTGAAAGTGCTAATATAGATTCTGATGATGTTAGGGCAAAAGGAAGTGAATTCCAGAGTCTCCTGACTCTATTCACGGTTGAAAAGAAACCAAAATTGTTGCTGCAGTACTTCTCAAGTTTGTCTTAATTCAAATGATCCCGCAAGTTTATGGCTGTTAAATAAATTATTCCTAACTTCAAAGCTGTGAGGCAATCATAATATAAGTAAAGCGACATGATTGATTGAAGAGTAACTTGCTCTGCAATTTGCTTATAATCATGGGAGAACTTAGTCAAATTTACACTCAAATAGTTTAAATAAACTTTGCTTACAAAGTTACACTTTAAAAAAAAAGCATTCAATTTAATAAAAATGTAAATTTAATGTAAATTCAGTAAAGTTCAGGTACGCCGATAAAATCTGCTTCCCTCATTTCCATTCAAATTCAAGCAACGTCTTTTTACAGTGTAGGTAATAAAATTTACTTTTAGGCTTGCAGTAAGAAATACTGCTTTTTACTTAGACCGAAAAAAAGAAGTAACTTCTTATACTTCTTACACTGTAGGTTTAACTGTGAAATTTGAAGTTAATTTAACATTCCAAATTTTTATTTATGAAAAGAAACTCGTAAAATTATTTAAAAATTAAATAAATTAATTGCAATTGTGTAGTTAACGCGTTTGTATCTATAGACAAATTAAATAAAACTTGTGCGATTTATAATACATAATTTGTATAATATTTTTGTACACATTACTTGCGTGTTTTTTTTTCTTTATATAAACATTTTACAGGAAAAATAAAATTTTTAACTATGCAGATAATTAATGAGGAGTTCGCCGAAAAAAGTAACTTCTACATTTTAAGCGTTAGTAAATTGAATTGTGAAATTAAACGTTATTTTAACTTTCTGAATTTTCAGTAAAATCTGTTTTACATAATTCCCAAATCTACTTTTCTGTAGATTATGATCTACTACTTTACATAATTATCAAATCTTTTCTGTAGAGCAAGATCTGCTTTTAGAAATGTTAATTTTATTACTGTTGATAAACAGTAAAAATTACTATTTATTTACGTAAATAAAATTTGCTTAAATAGCTTTTAAGCTATATTTACGTAGTTGATTAAGCCGATAGCATTAAAGTGTCCAGTAAATTTTGCTTAAATATAGTTAAACCATTTTTACTTTATTAAAAATCAGTATTTTTCACCGCAAGCCTTTCAGTCAATTTTACTAACAATTTTTCTCGGTGTTGTGGCGATTTTTCTTTACTTTACTTACACGATGCAACAGACTAAATAATAATAATTTAGTGTGTTACTTTAGTCACACAAAAATCTCAGAAACTTCTGGAGTCTGTAATGTCTGTAATGTAAATGCGACAGAGATCAACGAGTCAATTTATGGTATTTTGTTTCTAGAAAGAATGTGACTACCGTTGCTTGCATGTGGATAGATATGTATAAATTTCACTGTAAGTAGTTCCATTAATACGACTTTATAAAGTTTTTTATATTACAGTACCGACTATGTGTACGTCCAAAATTTAATCGATTGACAAATGAAATTTTAGAGGGTAATGTTGATAATTCAATAAAAATATGAGCAATTAACTACCTACTATCAATATGGATTAGCGAAGGATATATTTCATTCAAAAACAGTGTATCTCGTTTTAAAGAGTATTAAAAAGAAAAATAATACGGTGATTAAATAAATTGACAACCCGCGTAAAAAACATTAAGTTAGGATAAAGTTCATCCAAAGTTCACGTTTGGCGGTCGTTGATATGAACATGAGACTAAATGATAAATAATTTTGCTATACTTTATACAAACTTCAGATGAAGTTTTTTTTAAATTTAAAAGATGTTAACATGACGAACGTTAAAAAGAAATAAATGTAAAGAAATATTTTTTTAACAAATATTTTACAAATATTTGTTACAAACTTCTATAAAAATATATAAGAAGCAAATTTGGTAAAGTCTCATTGCCCATGTTCATATCAACGACCGTCAAACATGAAATTTGGGTAATCTTTATCCTAACTTATATTTTTTTACGCGAGAAGTTACATCCATATATTCATACTAAATAATACTTTGTATTTATTGAAAAGTTATTTATAATTTAATTTTTCTCTTTTATTTTATTTTAAATGCCTAGCTCTAATGACTATAATAATAATTAACGAACAACATAAATAGCAATTTACCTACACTACATCTGCAGTTTAGCAAGTAAAAATTAATGCAATTTTTTGTGTAATATTCTTGAATTCAATGTTAATGCACATTTTGATAATCATATTTGTTTCGCAGGTCGAGCAATTACAACAGTCGTCCTTAAGTTAATGCAAATAATCTGACATACATGATGTCATTACTTCATGATGAATTACGTCATTATGAAAATTATGCACTCTTCCTGTAAAAGATGTTCAAATAATAAGAATTACCGTGACCTCAAACTAATCTTGGAACAAACATTTAATTGTCAGGACTATATTATGAATATCCAGCTGACGATTTTTAATTATTGAGCCCTGAATATTTCGTTAAAAATAATTTAACAACAGTACTTACATCGAGAGATCAAACTTTAATAGTACTTGTTAAATATTTCTTTGAATCAATTAAAACAAATAAATTAATTTAGGCTTAACGAAATATTCAACAAGTACTATTTAAGTAAATATTTACTGAAAATTATAATATCAGTTTCTCATTGTAGTTTTAAGAAATTTGTGAATCAAGAAACGTCCCATAAATATGATATTATAGTATAATAGAATATCAATGTATAACAAAAAACGATAACAAGAAATAAATAAATTTCTCCTGCTATATACATCCCTTCCGAAAACAGCAATTTTATAATATACCGTCACTCATCAGCCGTCCAGTTGCTTGTATATACATGAATATGCTGCTACCGATTTTTAATTAAAAATAACTTAACAATAGTACCTAAATTTAATAAATTTGTGAATCAAGAAATGTCACATAAATATGAAATCAGTATAATGGAATAGCATCGCAATAAAGAATGATAAATACAAAAAAATAAATTTCTCGTGCTATATACATCCCAACCGAAAATAGCACTTATAATATATACCGTTCACTCATAAACCGTGCAGTCTCTCGTTTATATATCTCATGTACTACTTTTTGCATGTCTATCAGTCGGCGCGATAAAGTAAACATCTAATATATGCAGCTGTCGTCATCCGCTCGAATTTGACGTTATGTCAGCCTGTACGTAATAATAATGGGGTAATAACTTGTTCTTTACGTGTTTATGGAACTGCGGTACGATGGGAAAAAACTTTATGGACAATATCCTGAGACGAACTGCAGCTATCGTTTTTTTCATATCTCGTGCTCGCAGAGACATTTTCTTATTGCTTGTTTTGCCCTCGCTTAAAAAATTGGCATCGCGATTACGTCTTTCTCAATATATTATTACTGATTGTCTGAGTCGGTTCACTACTATTTGACCTTCAATATACTTTTCAAGTTTTTTCGCTCAATTTTATCGACAATAGATATACGCCACTTATTAAGCGACATTTTTTTCTCGAGAACGCCACCCGCTTTGTTTATATAAGCATTGTACTTTTCATCACTTGAAAACAAAATTTTACAAAAATAATAAGGTCAAGTCTGTCCCCATCTTACAAAATTTATTATAAACTTTAACGTATTATGTTAAGTGTATACTCTTAATGAGAAGATTAAATTTTAATTAGGTGTAATCATTTTTAAATAACGAATAGTTCATCTCATTTATCTTATATGCGCGATATGCGAAAATAAATTTATCAGCTTTTAAATTCCGATTTTCAATGATAAACATTGGACGACAATTAAAAATTATTTAAAAAAAAAAAGATAATTACATTCGGTAATTTTGGCTTTTATTTTTAATTAAGCAGCAACGTTGCTATGAGCTGTGAGATAGAAAAGACAGCGTCAATTTTTTGTACTCGTGTGTCATCAAAATATTGATGAATATCGTAAAATAAATTGTAGTTTATGAACTAATCTTTGGACGCAATAAGATTTACAAAGAAACAATGCTATTCATTTTGTTTGCAGACTAGACCATCGATTTATGAAGGATTTTCCTTATTATACAAATGATAAAAACTTTTAATAAATGGAATGAAATGTAGTTTGTAAATTTTTAAATGATAACTGAGGGAAATTGTAACAATAAATTAAAAAAGATTAAAAGAAATTTCAAAATTATTAATAAATCTCTACTATTGCGTTCAAAGTCTATAAATTGCGTTCAAATAATCATTTAGCAAAATGGGAGTAACCAAATGGGGGATTTGTATACTCTTATAAATAAGCTTTCGTTTGCTAATTGTTGTAAACATTAATTAAAAATTAATTTAAACAATACATTTAAAAACATTTTTATAAGAATATAATGAACTTTGCAAAAACTACGTCAATATTTAAATGGATATTCGTGCAGAGAATACTTTTTTATATCTGACCGACGTATATAGTATCTTAATAATAAAAACGTCTCATTTATAATAATTCTGCAATTATTCTCAATTGATTGATTTATAAAGTCAAGAAAATTTTACATAAATAAAATCGCTGCCAATTGATTGGGACTTTGCTTCGTTAAACTTGTTTTTAAACTTCATTATTTTATTATATTAATAATTATTATATATTTCGCCATTTTATTAATATTTGGTTTACGTAATTATTTAAAGAATTTATTTTATTTATTTATTTATTTATTGACCAGAGTAATAAGTACATTACATTACAAAGTATATGGGTTTCCCCATTTACAATGATAATCTTGCAGAGGGAAATATGATTCCCTGTTGGCAAGTCCGGTTTACTAAAACTAACTTACAAAACTAATATAGGATATAATTTTGTAACATAACAATATAAATTTATATAAATGTAACAGTGATTTGTAAAATTCTATAGCACAATAACGCAAATTTTGCACTTGTTTTCCTTTATTTATTTAAATACAGTATCAAGTAATATTAAAACAAAGATATTCCCCTTATTTTAAACTAGGTCACTTCTATATCTAGACAGCTGCCTTTAACAGTATCGCTTTCTAAATGTATTCCCTTCAATCCATTCTTTTAGCTTATAAGTAGAACTCCTTTTAGATATTTCTAAAATTTTTAGATCATTTGGTAATTGATTATAAAGTTGAATTGCCCTTATATAATTATTTTTCTTACTTACAGTTTTATGTATTTTTGGCAATATAATAGATTTGTTTCTTGTTTTGCTAATACAGTTCATGTAGATATATTTTAGATCTTTATAATGGTATTTCAGACTTGCATATTCAAATAATTGTTGTAAATTCATTGGTTTTTTTGTGTTCGAATCTGTTTTTGTAAACTAATTTTAATAACCTGTAGCTAATTATACTATGAAAAAGTGCATAGTATATAATTTTTAGTGTACTTGTTGTCATAAATTTTGATATTTTGTAGAAAATATAAATTAAGTATTTCGTTTTCTTTATAATATTCTCAATATGCACATGCCACCTTAAATTAGAAGTGTAATCCTAGATATTTATAATTTTCTACTCTTATTACCTTCTTATTATTTATCACAATTTCGAGATTTTCAGGAACACTATCTGTATAGTTTCCAAAAGTACTATACAGTTTTATTAATATTTAAAGTTCGATTAGTTTGTAGGCATTGACTCTAATTCCATACGCATATAATTTATCTGTTTTTGCTGAACGCACGCACTCGCGCACGTACCATACAAACATTTTCTAAAAACATTCTTTTCGTGTTCAGGATTCCATTAAACATGTTTCCACTAAGTTTTAACAAAATTTAAAATTTTACCATCACAATTCTTCCTCTACGAGGAAGCAAAAACAGATGAACTGTCTTCATTGGTCTTGCTTATTCAGAAAGTACATTAGTTTTTCAGATGTTATTTAAGTATTTGAAATTTTCAATAATTTTTTTCTTATGGGCGAGAATTACTTTATTAGCTATAGTAAAAAATGCACAAATAACTAATCTAAAGAAAAAACAACTGATTCCTCTTAGAGGTATAAATAAAAAATGAAAAAAACGTATTTTTTACGATCAATGATTGAGTCAAAATGGTTTAAATTAAAAAAATACATACAATTAAAACAAATAAAAACATATATGTAAATTCTTTAAATAATTACGTAAACCAAATATGAATAAAATAGCGAAATTTATAATAATTATTAATATAATAAAATAATGAAGTTTAAAAACGTGTTTGAGGAAGCAAAGTCCCAATCAATTGGCAGCGTTTTTTTTTTAATTGGGCAAGATAAAAATAATTAATATTTTAGAATCCGTTTACCTTTTTTACAAATTTGATGAGTAATAAAAATTATTTTTTTATAAGCATTAAAAAGTAAACACACTTTTGACAGGAAAAAGGAAACAAGAACATTATAAAATTTACGAAAATCTTTCTTTATTCGTATAACAAATGCTTTTATAAACCTATTACAAAATACGCCAGGATGTTTCTGCTAACGCAAACAATGTTCATGTACAAAATAGATTACAGAAAAACATTACAGGACTTCATATTCACCACCGGTCGTACTTAAGATTATACTTTACAATTTGTTCAATTTCGGTCTTTCAATCAAATACACCTAATCCTTTTTTGATTCTTATACTTATATTTTGCTTAAATTAAAAAACGCTATAAAAATTTTAACTTTTATTTTTAATGTTTATTACTATTTTTTATATATATATTTATTGTTATTTATAAACTGCTGCTTTTGCACAATAACGTCACCCGCCTGCTACTTTGATCGTACTAAAAGTAGTGTTAGTAAATATTTGGTTTTACCGATTTATCTACAATTAGTCCTGGCAAGAAAGTCTCGTGCTCTAGCGAAAGCCGTATGCTGTTCGAACCATCGTTCTTTTTAAAAACAATCATCCTCCAAATCCTAAAACTCATTCAATTCGTTTCGTTTCACGTGCTCACAGCCATTTGAGGACAGAGAATTATAACATCGTTCGATTTCGCTCTTAGCGAACGAAAGTGTACATCTAACATGTGTAAAAATGCTTTGTATAATAAAAATTTGCAATATATAGTAGATTTTTGTTAGCTTTCAAACAACCACAATATCCTCATTACAATAACAATTATCTCGATGTTTTTTTGTTTATATAAATATATATAGTAGCACTACTGTCGCGCGTTTAGTAAAATCCTTTACAAAATTATTTTCAGTGAACAAAACATTCTGTGCATTGTATTAAAAAATGAGCGACAAATGTACCCTGAATAAAAATTACTTACTAAAAAGAAGTTACATCTTAATACAAGTATATAAATAAATTACAATAACCGAGTTTTGCTGAATTTCCTCGCGAAAAAGCTCGAATACGTCAAAATAAAGACGTCGATGTTTTTTCTCAAAAGGAATAAAGTAGTACCCTAAATCACCATCGATCGCATGTAAAATCCAACAATGTCGTATACCGTTTTGCTTTCTGCTACACATAGTTTTGTCTTTGCTCTCTTTGTAATATAAATATGTTTGTGAAAGAAGTAAAAAAATTAAAGAGAGCTTTTGAACATTCCACTTTTTAGATTTTAAATTACCTATAATTTATATGCTGTGAGGAGCGCGAAAATTCCATGGTTCAAATTTCCTGTTTACTGAAGAAAAGATGCAAGAGATCGATAATTTATCGGGATGATTTGAGTTTCCAGCGGAGGAACAAGTAAGCAGCAATTCGGAGTACCACAAAGATCAGCAGGAGGGCAAGAACGTCTAGTAAGAAGTCAGCATTCTGCATATCAAGTTCTTCCAGAGTTTCAGTCGGTTTCTTGAAATGGCAGTAGGGCTGCATAAAATAATTTTCAGAATTAATTAAATGCATAACATTAACGTAGCATTTATGCTTTTAAAATAATATGTCAAAAAATTACCTCTGTGCATCTGAGCTTCTTACGTCCGAAAGAGTAAGTAGCCAAGGCAGTACCCTCGAATCCATAACGGATGTAGCTGAGGTAAGTAATCCATCGAAGATACACGGGTATAGCATCGAAACTGACGAAGAATCCCGAAAAGAGCAGGAAAGGCACTGACATGACAGGAGCCAAGAACACACCGTTTTGAACATTCATAGCTGCACCGACGACTAATCCCACGGACTGGGCCACGAAGGAAATCAGCAGACACGTTCCCAGGAACATGCTGAATCGGAACAGTTCCGGCGGTTGACTTGTCAAGAAGTAAACGATGATAACGTACAGGACACAGAAGATAGTCTAAAAATATAAAATCCAGTGTTAAATATTTGCCAATATTTTAATACAAACTTGTATAAATTTGAACATCCAAATTTTTACCTGGAATGGTATGTCCGAAACGGTTATGGCCAGATAGTACGATTTTAAAGAGTACCATCTATTAAAGTTCTCCTTTAACAAGACTGGCATCTCCAATGGGACTAAATGCATACAAACATTATGTTAGAAATAAATTTCAATAAACCTTTAAAAATTAATAGATTTAGGTAAATCAAATGAATCAGCTTACACGAAAGAATTGTAATTGTCATCGAAGTATACATGAGGAACAACATGTTGAAGAACAAAAATCCAAGATTACTGAGTACTTTCGCAGCTTCGTTACCAATGTCATAGTACAGCGCACCAATCAAAAATCCTACCAGAATGTGAGCGAATAATCGAAGATACATCAATGTCTGCAAAAAAAAAAGAGCAACTATTATTTTTAATTCATTGCTACTTTATAAGTTACGTAAAATAAATTTGCAACTGACCCAATCTCTTCTGCTGAAAAGTAGCGTTCGTTTCAGAACAATCCAAAACTGTACTAACTCTGAGGTAGGGTATCGTTCAACAGCAACGGCTTCTAAAGAGTCGACCAGTAGAGAAGTTGTAACATTATCCTTTTTCTCATTGTCCACCGAAATCGCTACTTCACCTACAAAAGTTCAAATAAAATTTAGTTTACATTGATCTAAAATATCACAAATAAAATTTTCTTGTGTCGAGAGAAAAAAGAGACTAATGACGAAGTGCGAAAAAAACTAACTTTGCTTGACGATGTCGTTCTTGCCGTAAGTGCTGATGATGCCTCCGTTGCTCTTCTCGTTGAGCTTGCCGTCGCTGAATTTTTCCTCGATATTATTTAAGTCATTCTTGTCTTTGGCATTGGTGCTTTCCAACGACGCGTCAACATCCTTCACGTTCGAATTGTTCAAAAGCTCCTTCTCCGGGAAGGAATAGCCCTCACGCACGTCGTGCTTGCCGTTTCTGATCGCATTTACCAGATTCTTTATGTTGTCACCGTACTCGCCGCACGACACCTCAATTACTGTACAGGAAAATTTATTACATTAATGAAATATCCATTTGAATATTAACTAAACGATCACTGAGAAAAGACAATTCTTCAAAACAAGATTACACAACATGACTGCAAAACGATAATACTCTTGATCATAAGAGAACTTTCATTTTGAATTGAGGGAAAATCTTTTTATCGTAAGATATCAAATCTTGAATGCAAAAGGGAAATCCTGTGGTTTCAAAAGGAAATCCTCTAGCGTCAAAAGGGATATTCTTGAAATATAAAAATTATCTCTTGACGTTAGATTCAAAGCTATTGCCAAGGAAATGGAACAATTTTCTTTTGTTACAACGAAAAATTCGCATTAACGCAAAATTATGTCCTCTTGCCACAATGTGTATTTGTAGCAGCAGGATATTCTTTTTTATTACTAAAAGACATTCTCTAGGTAAGAAAATTGAGATGAAATTTCTCTTACAGCAAACAGGATCCGTTTCTTTTTTCAGTAATCCTAGTGATTGCAAAGATAAAAACAATCGGTATACAAATATCTTGGAAAATTGTCTTACTAAATGAAGCAGGATTGTGATAACTGGGGCAGTTTAGACCGAGCGACGAAAGGAAAGGCACAAGTTGCGAAGTTGATCCTTGATAAACGCACTGGCCCTCCGCGAGAGTGTACAGGGCGTCAAACATCTCGAATAGTCGAGCACTTGGCTGATGAATTGTGCAGATGATTGTACGGCCGCCTCGTGCCAGTGTTTTCAACAATGAGATACACTGGAAGCAGGAAGACGAGTCCAAACCACTGAAAATAAAGTTAATAATTATTTGTGAACACTTCAAATTCAGTTTATAAATTTACTGAGAACTACCAATAATCTCGATCAATACTTGTCATGAGCAAACAGTTTTATTGAGAATCTTATTTTGTATTCATGCTATAAAATACTTTAATTTGTTATTTTAATTTGCAAATTAATTGCTTTATATTAAAAACTGGTCTTTTTAATTTACACAAAAAGTGAATTTAACGACAATTTCAAGAAAGCGTGAAAGTAGCGAAAAAAATTTGTGAGCGAATGGGACTCTCTCCTCGCGTTATTTATTACTTTTCGCTGTTCGCTGTGCGTTACGTGAACTTACTAACTTTTTCCTAAAAAAATTAACCAGAAGTTTAATACAAAATTTCACGCAAAAAACAATTTTAATCACTTGAAAAATTACATATCACTGCTACCATTTATCAGAGTTCTCTGCGCATGGAAACGTACAATTTCAGCCGCGTATAATTTAAATCTAATATAGCCGTGACAAATCCGTGCACGTCAAGAGCGACGTTGTTTCATTGAAAAGAACCGGCGATTATTCATCGTCGTCATTTTTTTTCGCGAAGACGATTCGCACGTGCTCGCCTGAACATATCTTATATCTGGAAAAAATTAATCGCTCGCTTGCGTCTCCAGACGCTACAATCTTGAGACCTAGACACAGTAACATTCAGTGGCGAATCGAGCGCAAAAGGCCGTCCGACCCAAATTCTACAAATCAGGCGAAAGAAATGCGAAAAGTCGCACCGACCTCTGCTTCGGCAGTAAAATCCACGGGCGCGTCCTTCACCGATAGTCTGCACCATTGACTCCGGTCGTACGTGGTGCTCATTAAAAATCGCGGCGGACATTGCGAATTCTTCGCGCTCGCGGTTGCCGCAAGTTTTTTGCCTTCTTCGCCTTCTGCTCCAATGCACGGCGAAAGAGGAGAAATCCAGACTGGCACTTTTGCGTATGCGTTGCGCGACCGGAATTCTTTTTTTTTTTTTTTTGTTCTATCCGCACAGGCTTTAAAGAAGGTTATCGCCGGGACTTACACAAGGTGATCGTTGTTCCTGATTCGATCGATGGTTTATCGGTGACTTCCCCCGATAAAGTCTCGTCGCGGTCTCGAGTCATAAAAATTTAAATTTTATTTAAATCAACGTATCTCTAAGCAGGCGGTGATACAATTTTGTTCATGTTAATTGGATATATAATGTTCTTTTTTAAAGAGTCTCTGGTACGAATAAATATTAACGTAACAAATTAAATATTTAGAACTTCGTCATTAGAATGCAACAAATTTTTTTTCTTTTGTTCCTCAGTTTTCATTTTTTAATTTATCAACCATTATCTATTAATCTATTATTTACAATATCGGTTGATCGTGAATACAAAAACTTTCACCTTCAATTAAAAATTAACTTGTTCTAAAATTAAAAAAAAAAACCGTAAGAAAGTTTAAAGTAATTTTTAAATAAAAAAAAGTAAAATTACCTCGTCGGCTCATCGAAAAACATGATGGGTGGGTTGTTGACGAGTTCGAGGGCGATGGAGAGTCGCTTCTTCTGACCGCCGCTAAGGTTCGAGGTCATGGTTTTCCGATGCTCGGCGAGGCCGAGTGTCTCGAGGATTTCTTGGATCTATGCGCATAAGAAATAATGGCACTTTAGTTGGCTCAGGATGAATGAAAGAACAGCCATAGATAAAAATCACAGGAGTTATCAATGAAATTGTCATTTGCATCGTATAACTTTACATCATTGCGACATTAATGCATTGTTGCAACATCAACACTAAATCTGTGAGAATTTTGAAAATGGGCATAAGTCAGAAATTTCTTGAAATCGAGATAAAACTATTTTCATACTCTTTAAATGGCAATCTACACTGGATTTTACTTAAGTAAAATTTGCTTAAATATTTAAGTAAACTCTATTTTACACTTTAACTCATATCTGCTTTGCTTAATCAAGTAAGAATAGAATATGCTAAAAAAATAATTTACTTACTGCATAAATAAATTTTATATGACTAAGTTTACTTAACTTTTTAAGTTTATTTACTATTTCAGTAAAGTTTACTAATTATTTTTCTCCGTTCATTAGATTTTAAAATGTTTCAAGTGTCATATATTTATTGTAAAAAAAAAATTAGCAAAAAGCATCCCAATTATTTCCCTGTTAAAATTAAATACAAAATTACAAATATTTCGAAATTGTGAAAATGTGACTTGTGCTCTTTTTTAAAATCTTCGCAGAAATAATTCAGATTTAAGGGACAGCAGTATATGACATATTCGTAGGGCTTTGGTCATGGACGTCATGGGTGTTCCCTTTAATCATTGGTCATTGGTTCCTCATCAACACTGATAAATGATAAATTAAGCGAGCCTTAGGTTCGGGTAGGCAGATGCATAACGAATTATCAGTTAAGGAGAGTTTATGCCTAAAATATAGAGCAACAGTTATGATCTATATTGACTATTCAATTGCTCATAATATTGCTATGCGTAAGGCGTAATTTAAAATATTGTCATGGTTTAAACTTGTATTTCTCTTTAAATAAGAAAAAGAAGCAGGAAATTGCTAAATCATTGTGTACATTCGAAGACTCATAAAAACACGTAAAATCGTTCGTAATTCTAAAAATAAATAATAAACTTTAATAATTGCATGTCTTTCTACCTTTTCGTGAAATAAATTTCTCAACAGAAAGTAAATTAAGCACTTACAAGAGTAAGCAATTAAAAGTTTCCTGGCAAAAAGCTACACAAAAGGATAAGTGAAAAAAGCTAATGTCTCTTTAGGCAAATAAAAAAAGAGAGAGATGTTCAAAGTTTAACTGTGCACACGAAGAAAAAGGCTCGTGACGTAGATGCGACCGACGTCAACGGGCAGGTTTGCCTTGCGATGGCGACTTCGTAAAAAATTGTCGCTGATCTTTGTTTTCGCCGGGGGACTTTAAAAAACAAAGCGAGAGAAACGAGCGCGGCGCCACTCACCACATCCTCTTTCTCGTGCTTCTTGACGTGACTGCCCAGCTTCAAGTTCGCCGCGACTTTCATTGCTTCCTGAACGGTCAAATTGCCGTGCAGCTGATTGTCCTGCATTATGTAGCAGGAGAGCTTTCTGAAGGCACTTAAATTCCTCTCGTGTCCGTTCATGGTGATGCTTCCCTCCATACCGGTTGTTCTAAAACAGAAACGGATTCGCTTTAAATTCGTAATTGAATTTCGCAACTTGTTTTGCATTTTCTCTCATCGCTCGCAATGGCAATATTTTACATGCAATAGCCGGCGCACCTCGTCTTTAGCAGGAATACGAGGAAACTTTACGGATTGTCAAATTGCAGCGCGACTGATCGGTTCGTTGATCTTTGGAGAAATTCATTTTCCGGAAGCTTTTACGAGACGCGACAATTTATTTTTTGTATTGCCTATATTTATGGTGAAATAATAAAGTTTTTATCATTCATCCAGAAAAAAGGAAATAAAGTAATAAGAATAAATGTTTAATAATAATAAGTATAAATAAATATTTCGAGGAATATGATAATGACTGTTTCAATATTATAATTGAATCTGAATAGTATCCTCCTGGGAAAAGCCTGAATTTAAAAGGATTTTATCCACTTCAGCATTTCAATGTCAAGAAGCCAAAGTATCGAGGATCCCCAGGCAGTTTGTCCTTAAGAAAAGTGACGATCCAATCCAATCCGTGGAGCCGGTTTGCATTTGCACCGCATTAAAAACAAAAAAAGGAAATGCAGTAGCATTCGTGAGGTTGCCTTTTTCCATCCAGCAGGAGCGGAAAATTACGAGGAGCGCGGACTGCTAAAGGGGAGAACTTTTCAAATGGCCGCGCTACGAGACATGAGTCTGAGAGAAAAAGAGAGAGAGAGAAACGAAGAGGAGGAGAGAACTGCTCGAGATGAGAAAAGGTGGGGAAGGCTCGAGATAGTCGCGATGCACGAACTGCCTTGACACCAAATTGACCCCGGCATAATGAATCGCAATACTTTATGCTAAAGCTTCTGACGAAATCTAGAGTATTGAGTTCAAATAGAACGTTCTGCTGACAACAAAATACTCCGTAACGATAGCATTTGGATAATTCGGTTATCATTTAATTTTCTCGAAAACAATTTAATGTTTGAACTGCTTTCAATTACTGATTTATGTTTCTTAAATTTTTTGCAAGAATAATTATACTAAGAGAATATCTGCCAACAGTATAGACACAAAAAAAGAGAACAGATATCATTTTTTGCTGCAAAAATAGATAAAGTTATGTTAAAAATTATTTACGGAGGAAGCTACCAATATATTGGCAGCGATTATTTTTTAATGTCAAATGGTTTTATCCTTAATTTTTAAGAAACACCAATTATTTCGGCCAACAAGGTACTGATCTTTTTGATAAGTGATGAAATAGAATAACACTTGTATAAATTGTCCAGTTAATTATAAGTCAAGTCCTCTGGAAAAGTTGCGGATACCTTGACCAAGTCATATATAGTAGAAAAAAAACTCAGTAATTTCGTGCGTCATTAAAGCAGTATTATTACCAGTAATGCTCATAGATTGATTAAAACTGAAAAGTAAAGTAATATTTTAAAAGCATTCAGAAATGACTTTAAACTCGACCAATCAAGTATATTTTTAAAGAAATTTTGGCTCGCAAAAAAATTGTGTTTCTCTTACAAAGTAAATAACCAATATACAAAAAAATATTGTCAGTCAATCCAGCTATAGTAAATACTTTCAAAAAACTTCGCTCTTTACAAAAAAAAATCAAACAGTTTTAAAAAGCTGGTGAATCAATTGAAAGTGAAATGGCCAGGAACAAAAGAGGCGCCGACATTGAAAAATGGGTCGACCCACGCGGAAGAAAGTGAAATTGCTTTTACTTTTTGGGGACGCAGCGTACTCTCGCCTGCAAGTTCGGCGTGGATTTCGCCTGAGCGCGCCGTCACTGAATCGACGCGTGAGCCTTCCGGAGGAAAGTGTATTTACGCGGATTACGCGATCGCGTCCCTCTTATGCTCGGCTCATCGGCCGGCTGTCTCGGCTCGCTTTGTTGCGACCTTTGGACGCTTTCTTTTTCCCCCCGGGCGTAACTTTCGAAAGCGCACGGGAGCGCCAATTGAAGTGCGTTTTACTCTTTAAATTTTGTCTTCTCTCAAATTGGAGTTTTAACTTGCTTCATGTGACTTTTCTCTAAATTTGGAGTTTTAAGTTTCTTGGTGCGACTTTTTTCTGAATTTGGAGTTTTAAGTTACTTCATGTGACTTTTCTTTAAATTTGGAGTTTTAAGTATCTTGGTGCGACTTTTTTCTGAATTTGGAATTTTAAGTTACTTCATGTGACTTTTCTTTAAATTTGGAGTTTTAAGTTTCGTGGTGCGACTTTTCTTTAAATGTGGAGATTTAAATGTCTCGATGCGACTTTATTTCACAGTTTAGACGGCTTATAGATGACCATTGTACTCATTGAATGTGAGTTTCATTGGAAAGATAAATAAAAAACCGAAGAGTTGAGTAAGACGATGGTATCACATTATTGATCTATTATATCATAGGTCAGACTAATTAAAATTAACTAGTATGATATTTCTCCGATGGAGACGTTTTTCCTTCAACGACAAGGTCATTAGCGACATGCATATTATGATGAAGGCTTGTCGTATTACATTTTTAGTTTTTATATAATTTTTAAACAATCATTTAGATTTAACGTAGAATAATAAAACTTGATAAAACTAATGAAATAAAAATTCTGAAAAAAATTAGTAAAAAAATGTATATAAAGTAAAATAAAAAATATTGTAATCTCAAGGATAGCTACGATGTCTCATTATCCCACACTGTTTGCAAGTAAACGTACATTTTCATCACAGGCACATCTTACGCAGTGGTACATATAAATGCCACCGAAGTAGGCCTTGCACCGAGTAATTCTAATGGAAACCGTCGTATCGTGACAGGCTAGAAGTAAATGGTTCACGAAGAACTGTGCCGTGAAATCGAACACACAGAATAAATCCTTGGATTTTACTACAAAAATATTGGTTTTTGTAAGGAACTACACTGATTTGTATTCGACAATTGGACTCTACTCGCATGCAGCACGTGAAAGCGAGTTCGTTAATTAATCAAGACGATAAACAATTCACGCGAGCGTAACCCGCAGTCGTTTTAAGTCTTGTTGTCCATTGTATACAGCGAATAAACGTCAATCCTATAAATTTATCGACGCGAATGGTTTACAGATAAAGCGAGAACGAAGCTAATAACATAAATGTTGCGCGTACATTGCAAGCGTGTCGGAAACGAGAGTTACTGGACAATTAGCCGCGAATGAACGTACATTCACGCCCTGGATGGATAATGCTATCAGGTATAATAGCAAAGAGCCGACCAAGAGTTTACTCACTTGTAGCCTGTGAGGATGTTCAGCAGCGTCGACTTTCCAGCACCGGAGGGGCCCATGATGGCCGTCAGTTCCCCGGACCTCAACCTGCCGCTGACGGATCTGAGAATCGTTTTGACATCTGCAATTGAACGAAAAGGAATGAGTAAACAAATTTAACAATTCACTGACATCGTAGAAATTATTTCATTCGTTTTTTATCACGTAAAATTATAGTCATGTCGAGTTACGTAGGAGTTAATATTATTAAAATTAGTATTATTAACGGAAGACAAGTGGTACCTTTTATACTAAAAGTAGACAAAATTAAATACCTTTAATTTGCATCCTCGGAAATTATATTTGGATCATTTTAATTGTAATTATATCGAACATAGATTTTTTCAGTTACCGTAGTATTCCAGACCAACAAATGGGTCTAGAGACCTAGCACAAAATAGAAAGTGTTTGAAATCATTGTCATTCTCGCGTGAATGTAGGGATTTTCATTTGAATGCTTAGAACATCTTTGTGGAAGAAAATATAAGAAAATTGACCCGAATAAATTAAAAAATTTAATTTATTTGCTGTCAAAAATTTTCTAAGTATTCAAATAAAAATCCTTACATTCGCGCGAGAATGGCAACGATTTCCATCATTTTCCATTTGTTCCATAGGTCTCTAGACTCATTTGTTAGTTTGGAATCCTACGGTAACTGAAAAAATCCATGTTCAAATCAATGGAGTCTTACACCAGTTAGAATGTTCGAAATTTCATTTCCGAAGGTGTAACTTAAAGTTCATATTATATAATAATAATTTTATTCATGAATTTATTTTTTAAATTACAGGGGTGTTTTGTTCCCTTAAACCAGTTTGCAAATAATTATAAAAATTGTTGGAATATCGTAAATTATATTAAAGATTTTTTATATTATTAAAATTGAGCAATACTTCTTGTCAGATATCCGTCTCAATCATCGCAAGCTGCTTAATTATTTATAAAATTTCCTAATCATGTTATTGCTTGATTAACTTGCAGAGGACCTAATGTCAAAAGACGTGTTTTCATTTGCAATGTTGATTAATCGAAAAACAAGATCGTATCTTGATGTAATAAATAATTTCGCTTTTAAAATTCTTTATGCAAGATGAATGATAAAAAGAGCTAGCAAGTTAAAAAAAATATTTGTTCAATTCCTTTGTAAATTATCACTATCAATAGAATAACACTCTAGTCACTAACGCAAAATCTATAGGACTCATTTTTAAAACAATCAGGACTCTCTCTCTCTCTTCCTTCTTTTCTCAGTGTCGTCGTCTCGAAAGGAAAACTGCAGAAAAAAGAGAATACGCGAGCGTATCAGTGAAAAAAAGAAGCGAAATGACAAAGAATCATAGCGGCAATGCATGCAATTGCGATCCGCGTATCGCACACAGAGACAAAGAGATCCGCTGAGTAACTCCGCGCGATATCGTACAAAGTTCAATTTCCAAGCGAAGGAAGAGGACGGACTTATGAATGTAAATGTGCAGAAATAAAAGAAAAAAATGCGCTTAGCTGTGTTGATCGATGAGCCCGCGGGTGATTCATGCGCGCGGCTCCTCCATATCTCGCCGCTCATATACGCGGAACCAATTGGGAACTTTGTACTTTCAATTAGTGGCACACTGATTGCCGATTCGATAATATAACTGCATTATCTTGGTCACGATTAGGAAAATATTTGGCGTTGAATAACGGCATCTGATACACAAAAGGTTTGATCCCGTCTTGGTCAATTGAATGAGATGCTCTTCGGTTTAAATGAAAAAAAAAGGAATGGACTGATTATGAGAGACGATAGTGAGAATGACTGATAAAATTGTAACTGCAGCTGCACTTTGAACAGTTTGTTTAAGCCGCGGATGTGACAGTACGTGTGCTCAAGATAACAGGAGGCGGAAGCATTTGGCATTGTTATTTAAAACCTTTTATTGAATTAACATTTTTTTATTTTTTTTTTCTCCAGGACTTCTCATTTCTTGAGAGGATTTTTATATAAATGAAAAAAACGTACGAGGAAAATGGCGAAGTAATTTTTTTTTTAATTTTTTTAACTAGTTATAGATACTCATTAACATACTTATATCATATGTCACTTTTTATAAGATTTTGGAATTGAAAAGTAATTGATTATGCAGCAGCGAGAAAAACGAATGGGGCATGTTCTACCCAGGGTATAAAACTTAATAACCTTGTAATTCCTTGAATCACGGATACTCAATCACTCGAATGTTACATATATCATCATGAGTGAATTTAAAATTTTCGGTAATCATACTAAGTTCGACATACATTAACGCTTATCAGGGCCTCAGCGAAGTATCGAAGAAAAAGTGGGCACTGCTCGAGAAGTCCATACTTATTCCTCGCTTAAGCTCTTGTTCCTCCCGATACCAAGTGATAAAATGTGTTCGGACAATGAAACAGAGCGCTTTATCGGGTCTTAACTCTGACTTTTAGAGATATTTCGCGTGGATAAAAGGGAATTATTAATTTTATTTGATTTTTTCTTTCAGGTCAACAAATGGATGATTATCGTATCAATGTTTGCTTCTATGAATAAATACAACAAGATAAGCAAAAAAATTTCAATAATTTAACACTTAATCAACTTAAATAGTTAGATAAGTTTGTTTCAATACATCGTATATCCATTAAAAAATGTTGAAGTTAAATTAAATTTAAGTTGTGATTCATTAAACAATTAATAAAAAGTATCGTCTTAAACTTCAATAACTTACAAGTTCGGATAAATCTTTGATTTATAATTTATGGATTTAAAAATAACAAAACACCACCATAAAAGAAGAATACATGTTATCAACACTGCACTCTAACAATAAAAATCGCCAAGAAACAAGTGGCCTTCATCAGAGCTTTCTAAAAAGTTCATTACTCAAAAAGATTAGTAAACAAACGAAACATTACTTTTCAATAATTCAAAAAGAAAACCTACCAGTTTTACTAATCCCCGCAGCAATTATTTTTTTGCAATTTTGAAAAAATGACTCACAATTTTCGTATTGTTGATTAAAATATAAGTTGAAGAAACGTAATTAGCGTGCAGAAATCGCCAACATTACGCGCAACTCATTAGTATGATACGCGCCACGTGACGATCACACGTGGTGACGCATGATCGGACATTTCATGCTCCTGTATTTTTATTGGAGTACGACGTATGGGTCGAGATCGGAATGGAGCATCAACAGGCTTATCGTGTCTGCAGTGACAAAAGCAAATTGTTATGGTCTCGTACGTTAAATGCGCTTGACAGCGGACTTGAACAGTGCACCCCTTCCTTAAAGTGACTTTATTTACAACCTAATTATGCACTATTTTTCTTAAATTATCGGCGAACGTTTCGCGATCTGTGCCGTTTGTTTGGTCTCTTAGATTGGTACTGCTACACTGAGAAAACAGTCGTAGTAGAATTTCTTATATACATCTAGGAAAATAGTAACGACGTGATATACTTGCCAGATGTTAAAAATGCCTAATTTATATATTAAAAATTATATATATTCAGAAGATTGTATCTAAAAAGTAATTATTTTAAATTTCTTTAAAATTTCTTATAGAGTTCTTATAAAGTTCTCACGCGGCAAGTATATTACGCAGTTACTACTACATATAGTAATTTTTCCTATATAGATACGAAGTTTAACCAATTATCTATGCACATGCAGCATAAGCTGTTACCGTGAATCAACCAATGTAGCTTTTAATTAATTAAGAAAACTGCGCTTTAAATTATCATTCGATTTTTTTGTTAACAAATTATCACAAAGCAGTTATTTTTCTTTCAGAAGTATTGATGGGAGCCTATAATGGCAAAAATGATTGCTGCTTGAAATGGCGGCGGCCGATTCGATAGGTGTCATAAAGCGTTCATTTATTCTAAAGAAGATTAATTGTAATTCAAATATAAAGCGTGCATTTCGAATATGTTACGGTATTTTTAGCTCAAACATTTTACTACCGCCCATTAACTTTGTAATTTTATCGGCTAATCGTTTTCAGATTGCACAACAAAACGAACTTGCCGTTGTAAACAAACGTTACATTTCGAACTCGTTATTAAAATTTGCAAAGGCTGTACTTAAAATTTCTGGAAATAAAAATTCAAGCGATTAAACATCCTTAAGTTTTTACCAAGAATTAATGATCAATCACGCGGAGCAAATAATTTACGAAGAAGTCGCGTCGCGATTGAGAGAACAGCCAGTGCAAAATGAAAAACGCCTCCGAGCGCACTGTATATACTTTTTGAAGACGGCACTTTTTTCTCTCTCCTTTGCGGAATCTTTGTGAAATCACGTAACGCAAATCACATCGTGCGCGCGCGCTGTACAATCAAATCCACGTACGTCCGTTGGATAGGCAAAGAAGAGGCCGGAAAAATAATGAAACATGAACGAAATTAAAGAAAAAAAAGCTGAAGAAGAAGGAGGAAGACATCGACACGAGCCGTCGGTGTCAAAGTGGATTACAAACGCAAAAAGACCAAAGCGACTTGTCATTTGCGAGGAAGGGAATTACAATTCGCGTGCGACACGCGCAAAATTTATTTTGCCGTGGAAAAAAAAAGGCGCAAGGAGTCAGAGACAATCATACCTCTCCGCACGGCCTTAATGACGATCCTACGTAAAATCGAGATGGATCGACCGAGGGTGTTTGCATAAACGTTGTCTCGTACGTATCAATTAGCCAAACCGCTTTGGCCAATTTTTTTTTCTTAGAATTTTTAGCTTAGCTTAGAATTTTCGAGGCGATATCATTCAGCAGAAAAAAGATCAGCGTAAAAATTTATTTTAAATAATCAAATTAAAAAAATTAATATAATACACGTCATCCAAAAAGTATAATAAGTATTTGTAGACGTGAAAGATTCGATTTCACAAAAAATCTGTTGTCACGAAACATAAAACATTTTGCTTGTTCTGATTATACTTTGAAGTATTTCATAAACGAAAAGTAATAAGCACAATTCAAAGACGCTTCTGGAATTAAATCGCATACAACCGGCGTACATGAATGGCATTGCGTAAAAAAGTTGCAAAAATCCCAGGTACTACCACCTCCCCTCTTGTCTCTAGCTAAATTCACTTTCTAGAGTCGGAGCGAGGCATCGCGTGCGCCCAAACAGCTGTACAGCACAAATGTGTAAATCGCGCTCGTGCACTTAAAAATTCAAAAATAAATCATTTTTGGCTAGAATAATATAAAATATGCAACTTATTTGATTAAATTAATTTAATTGCATAATTTTTATCGTTCAGGAGCTGCGTACTCATAATTAATTAAAAAGTGTTTGTAGTAAATTAAGAAAAAAATTCTTTTCAAATAATTAACATTCAATACGCTGTGTGCGTGCATAACATTTAGATTTAAAACTTCTTTAATTCCCTAGAGTGTATGTTATCATTACAGCGTTTCCGTTTCTAACGCATGATTTTGCATTTTGATTCCATGAAGCAATAAATTTCTATGTGCCGGAGGTTTAGAACGTTACCCGTACTTTATATGAAACATATTTCTTCCTTTTTTCGTAATGGAAAATTTCTTGCAAAAAAAAAAAGTTAATGCATAGATTTCTTTTTGAACATTTAAATTTAGTTGAATGTACAAAATATAAATTTCCAGTAATCGTTTAAAAATGTGCAGTTTAAAAAGAAGCATAATATTTTATGAGTTTAAAGTAATTTGATTTATTTGAAATTATTTAACGGATAGATGATATGTCCAAATGGTCAGAATGATTATTACACTCGACAAAATCAAACCTAACTAAAAATTTGGTATTATACCGCAAACAAACATGTCACGACAAAGAAACGTGACTTATCAAAAATTAAAATTCAACCTACATCAGTTGACTTACTGGTTGTACTATAGCCAACGAATGTAGAATAATAAATCTCGTTATTGACCTTTACTATTAAATATTCATGCAATAAAATAAAATATTTAATTTAATAAAATATTCGAGGTAAGTACTGAGCATTGTTTTATTGCATGATATAATATATTTTCTTCTATCAACAAATTAATAATAAAATGTATTCTGTCATTGAAAGTAAGAAAGAAATTTGTATTAATGCAGTACAAATTCTGTGGGTTTAAATAAGATAAAGATAATTCAGAAGAGCCATTTGAATACAACAATCAAAATAACACTTTTTACCGTTATAAAATACTGTCAGACTTATATTTACATAGTGTTAACTTTTGTAGTAGCTAAATTAATTACAGATATCATTTTTTTTTCAAAACTGGTCTCGGTCATACAAATTGCATTTTTCTTCATAGCGTATAAGTCAACATATTTCAAAAAACATAAAGAACCGCAAAATTAATGCTATAATTAATGTTGAAGTAACTTCCTTTTGAGCATAATTTTATTGACTTCTTTTATCCATGTGATATGTAAAAGGTTCGCAAATATAGTTTACGTATGTACATTTGCGCATAACAATTTCGAATTATTCGACTTTAAAGGTAACATAATCTTTTCTGATGTTTAGAAAATGAACTAAATATTATTATTGTAATGTTTAAAATATACAACGTTTTGTTAACAATTACATCATATTTTGTTGACTGTTATGTAATTGTTATATAAAAGAAACGTTTTACTTTATAAGTATTGCAATTTTAAATAGATTTCAGTATTTTAGGCACCAAGAGAGTAAAATAGGCAATTACTCCCGAGGTGCGTATAAAATTGGTCACCCTCATCATTTATAAATCAACTTCATTTGACGTAAAATCAAATAAAATATGACTACGAGTGGTAAAATAGGTTTATAAAATCTAAAATGCATCTGTGAAAACTAAAATATGTTTACAAAAGCTAAAATATGTCTTCGAAGAAGAGAATATGTCTGCTGAAGCTAGAATATGTCTTCAAAAAATAGAATTTGTCTCTAGAGAGTAACATGTGCCTCCGGGGAGTAAAAAGTCTCTCCAAGCAGTAAAGTAACTCTACCGGGCATAAAGTAAGTCTCCAGAGAGTAAAATGCCTCTTTAGTGATTGAAATAAGTTTAAATAATAAAACATGATTTTACTCCCTCTATAGAGGCCAATAAAGTGGATTTTATGGACAATTAAGGTGCAATATACTAATATATAATGTTTTACTTACTGCTTTTTCGTCCCTCTCGCACCTTGTAGGTTAGGTCGGTGAATGCAAGATCAACCGGCGGTCGTTTTGGCAAATGAGTGATGGTCTTTGGTTTCGCCGGGACAATTTGTAATCGTACCACCGAATTTTTCCTGGATTGCAACAATATTCCATTTCCATCATCATCATGCGAACTATTTCCTTCAAGCTTCATCTTGAATCTGTTGCAACTTTGCTTATCTCAAATAAGTACAAAGATTTTTCTTAGATAATCGACACTTGCAGCTCTTTTACTTTGGTTTCGCTATTCCTTGATCGATTTTATTCGTTTACGATTTTTGCTATTTTAATTACAGCTTTTTCCTGAAAAAATTATTAGTCGTTCGATTTGGTTCTTTAAACATTTTTTAATAACAGAAGATTTGATTAAGATTTCTTGTTCTAAAAAAAGATTTAACTAAATTTGTTGGAATACTATCAGAAATTAAAGTTTATTGATAATTTTATCAATCAATTTTTATCTAATTATATTATAAAAACGAAATTTAAAGTCAAACAACTGATAGTATAATGCTGAAAAAAACTGGCCAAATAAATGCTCTCCTCTTGCAAAACGATTTAGAAATATGATAAGTACACAGATTGCATCAGAATTTTGCCAATAATTTTTCCGGAATTTAAATTACCCATCTAAAGAAGAAAAGTAGTTTTTTATCAACCAAATCTTCAAATTAAATCAATAAAACGCTATTAGTAAAAAACGAACAATGTAACTTTCATGTATGTAATCATCAATAATTCGAAGTAATGAAAAAAATCACATTGACGCAATTATTTTAATACAATATAAATTATTTATGAAAAACTTAACCGCAATGCGTCACCCGAAAGCTCGATTTTAATGTTTTCAGATTAGTAAGAGGCTTCGCATTTACAACATTTCTCCGTTACATTGTTCTTTACGTAGAAGATAGGCGGGTTTATCGATAATGCAGTGGTCAAAGCCATCCTAGTATAATACTGTCAATACAAATGCGATAATTCTGTATGCTAAAAAAATAAGTTCCTTTTATCAAAATCGACTCCGAAATGTGTTCTACAAATTTTACAAAACAATTCTACAAGACATGTACACTAAAAAAAATAAATTCTACTTTTTATACAGTAGATTGAACCGCGAAATTGGAAGTTAATTTAACTTTCGGAATTTCAGTAGAAACTGCTTTACAGAACTGCCAAATCTATTTTTCTGTATAGTAAGATCTATTTTAAGAAATGTTAATTTTACAAAGCAGCTTTTACTTTAGCAGTTATTACTGTTGAAAAACAATAAGAACTAGTGTTTCGCGAAATTACTTTTTTTCTGCCAGTGTAGAAAAGCTTTATGCACTGAAAATTGAAGAGAAAAAAATCACTGCATTAACAAGAAAAAAAGAAGAAAAAACCCTTTCACATCGAAGATGTACCCTTTCAGTCCTGATCCCTCCCGGTTTGAAGTTGTGCGCCGTCAGTCCCGAGCACCATACACATCGCACGTCGGCCTCGCGAGAGTAGCCCCTCTGGCCAGGTCGTAGTCTCGCGAACTCGCGTGCGGAACGGCGAACCGAGCCCTGCGTGGAAAAGCGTCGGGGGCAGTCGGTACTCGCGGCTTCGCGACTCGAGTCGAACTGACCGACACGAGACACTCGGGGAAAAGTTCGTGCGGCGACGGAGACGACCGTCACCGTTGACCAACTCCTTCGCGCTCACCGTTCCCTCTCTGCGCCTCTCTTTCTTCCTCCCTCTCTCTGTACGCATGTATATCTCGCTCTATGTCGTTCTCTCTCACTCCTTCATGCGGAAGTGCCGATGCGCGCGCGCCTCCGCCTATTGTTTTAACGCAACTTGTCTCTTTGCCCTCTCTCTCCACGCGGTGGCTTTCTTTCTGTTTTTTTATTTTGTTCGCGTACTTGTACACGTGCTTTTACTGAAACGCCGTAGTGGATGCTTTTTTTAAAGGACGGAGAGGCTTGCACGCGCGTTAAGCGTGTGATCGGTCGTATTTTTTTTATTTTACAATTACATATGCGACCTTCTACATTATCAACGCCTTTTTTTACGATGACTGTGGAGTACTTCATCATTTGCACTTTTAAAGAATTGTCTAAATTTTTTCTTTAGTTTCATAAAATCGACTGTGGTTTCTACAACTTTTATTCCACTGTGATAATATAAAATTACGAGCTTTAAACTTGTAACAATATCGTATTTACGTCGATTGACCTATTTATTCAGTGGAAAATTTGGAACAACTCTGATTGTGGTTCGCAAGATTATACACATAGATATTCGTAAGAAGATATAAAAATAATAAATCACAATTCTAATAATTTTTTTTTTCGCAATCCTACGAATTTAATGAAAAAATTGTTACTAAAAAGAACAATAGTAGAAAAAAATTCTATTTGATGGATAAAACGAGTCTTCTAATACACGTAAAACACTTAAAGTTGGACATTCCTAATCCACTAATCAAATATATAATACAATCTAATCTTGAAAAGGTAGGTGTGTATCAATCAGTGATAAAACATCCTAAGATATTCGATAAAATATATTAGATATATTTGAGAATGAAATTTGATTGTTTCATAAATGACGGGCAACATTTTATCCCAATTTATCGATAAAAACGATTATTAAATTACTTAGATCTAATCGTAACCACTCCGTTCAATCTACGCACAGAAATTATGAAAAATTTTGCATACATTGGTTAATTATTATACGTAATATGAAGCCACTTTTATTGCTAAATATTATACCCATGATATACTGCACCAAGTAAATAAGTTCCACTTTCGAAGTACCCGTCTGTGCATGCGCGCGCAAGAAACGAGCGACAAAAAGGAAGATACGTATATTTGCATTACAAAATTATATTACAAACGACAAAAACATTGTTTAGTCTAAAGTACGTCAATTTATCGTCGAGAATTAGCAACCAAAACAAAGGCAATGCGCGTATCTCCGTCTGGTGCCTCGTCTGCCGCAGATAGGTGCACTGCGGGACAAAAAATAACGAGTCTTCACAAGGACAAAAAAGAGAACGAAGCGCGCGCAAAAAATGAAGCGAACTCTCTGAACGTCCGGAGTGTGGTATAAACGTAAAAGTCCGAACAGCGGCGAGTTTCAAAATTCCTGCGAATCCACGCTGCGCACTTTGGACTCTGCGTCACCGACGATCACGAGCAAATCTTCCCGACTCTCGATATGTCGCTGCGGAGTAAGGAACACCAATAAAGGGTATCGTACGGATGGAAGGCGAAAACAGTTTTCGATACAAAAAGTTCGATAAACTCTGTTACTGTGAGGTAAGAAAAACCAATAAAAAAGAAATGATGATTTTGCTGACGAGTAAAAATTGGCGATAGTTCATGAGCGACGAATTATCGTGATAAGCCAACTGCAGGCTGTTACGTAAATAATAAACATGAACACTGAGAGTTAAAAAAATAAAAACAATAAACATTCTTTTCGAGTAATGAGATGGCACACTGGGCATAAGTTTACAATAAATTTTGTGAGATGGAGAGAGACTTAGCAAGCCAAGAAAATTACTATATATTTTGGAGAAATTATAATTTTTGCACTCACAAAAAGTTAATCTAACTGGAAGAAGCGAAACAGCACTGAAAAACTAACGTATCTATGTCGTGAATAAGTGGACCATCATTTACGATTAATTTGTTAAGACGTAAACGATTTCTTTTTCGACTAAGTAGATCGTCGTCTTCCAATAAATGGGCTGCACGATCAATTCTAAATTGATAATTGATTAACTATTAGTTTCCATTTCCTATCATAAAAAATAAATAGAATTGAATAAATGTAAAAATAAACGTAGTAAATTTTACTAAACAGTATTGGAAATAATATTGCACACACAGCAAATTTTACTGTCAATTATGATAATGTTTATCTAAGAGTCCAGTTTCTGGTTTCTATCCCAGATAGTAATTTTTACAATACTTTTTTCTCAGTATAAATAATATTTAAGTGAATTTTTCTTTATTAAAACTAAGAATTCATTTTTGTGAGCGTATAGTAAAATTTGCTATAATTCTGGCTAAGTCAGTCCCCATCTCACTACATTTATTGTAAACTCTACCCTATTATTTTTTTCAGTATGTACGTCACGCAGAATAACGAAGCTATGCTTATAAACAATGGTATAAAAATGTCTATCAAAAACCTCACAATTGACATGAAAGGGATAAAATTTAAAATAATAACAAAAAGTAGTTCTTAAAAATTGAGGGCACGCGCTATAAAAAACGCCGCAAAAAAAGCTTATGTCCCTAAGTAAAAACTGTAGCATTTGTTTGACTCGCTGGACAGTGCATGCAATCGACTAAGAAGCGTGTCGAGTGCGTGAACGAGTGCGCAGAAAAAACAATCCGCTTGCGTGATTGCGTTCACCGCATTTTTTGTGAACTTTGGTACCGCAGTGAGCGCCGAACCGAGAGTATATAAATTGCCGTCGGCCCAGGGAAAAGACGCAGACTCTGTGCAGAAGTTCGGGGACGGATTTACGCGCGCCTCCCGAGGATCTTTGGATTTTTGCCGAGAAGGCAAGGAGGAGAATCTCTCTATCGAGGAGCTGGAAAGTAACGCGGTGGTGGGGCGTGCACTCGAATCGTACGTGATTTCACGAAGAATGTTTTCATAGCTGCATGCTTAGATGACTCTCATATTATTCGGATTTTTAATCCTTTCGGTTTCCGACGTCGAAGGCGCGAATATCGTTAAACCGTTTATTAAAAATATTTCTTTGGATTTTTCGTTTCGTTTATTTTTTAAAACTTGATTAAAATTCAAAATGCTCTCACTTGGTATGGATGACTTTTGATATTCACTATAGCAATAAATTAAAAATATTATAAGTATTTTAAAAAAAATAATATAATATTTACAATACCAGCTTAAGATGAATGCATTTTCGATTATTAATAATAACAAGAAATGTTTGAGTAAACAGATAACATTAAAATGCAGCAAAGAGTGTCGAGTTTTAAAAAATTTCAAACAACTGACTTTATCTCTTATGGCACATAGATATTCAGAAAAGCCAGATTAGCGAGTGTTTGATCGAACGCTGAATCGCGAACCCAGTGAAAGTATTTTTCCCAATGCTTCTGGAACGTTCTTCGCCTAAATGTACGCGATTACACGTTCCAATGAACCTAAGCGTAATATAGCTATTTGCACGTAAAATCCAAACAAGTATATGTTATGCCAATGTACTGGCTTGACATTTAATTTTTTGAACGGGGATGTTTTTCAAACCATGCATAATATAATTCTCAAAACTTGAATTTTAACAATATAGTCACTTCAGTATTCTATCTACAACAAAGACAAAAATCTTTGATGCATGAAATCGAAGGATCACAAATTTTAGCGCCATACAATCGGTATATCAATCGATCAAATAATTTCGTTAAAATGCTCCGACACCACCCAGCGAACATTTTCTTCAAAAGAGCAAATTAAAATTTCTGTTTGCTTTGAACCGATCTTAATAATAGAAGTGAAATGAACTCTTTAAAACAGTTATAAGATGTAGCTGATATTAATGAAGCCGTGAATCTGCATCGATCAGTCGTTCCCGCGGCGATAAATCACGGCGGACGCGAAGCAAGTGCGTGTTCGTCTGGAGCAGCCACGGGTCGGGTTAATTACCGACCACTAGTATTATTCGCGCGTTTCACGTAGAACAATGGGCCGTTATGATATTCGTAATAACGCGCTCCCGTTTGACGTGCAATGACGTCGGGAAGAATCCTGCCTCCATCGACTGCATCCTCGCTGTCACGTCCGCCACTCGATTCTGAGCCTACCCCTTACGTTGCAGAGTCGTACAAATTTTTCCAAAGCGCACCTGATCCGGAGTCGCTGGCCTTTCGTTCTAACGGGTGGCCGTTATAATTAGCTTCGCGCAATTTGAAAAAGCGAATGAAAAGTATTTTGACTAAGATAGTCGGAATTCATTCTAAAATACTTATAAATAAAGTAATTTTTCACACTAATCATCCATAAAGTCCATTTTATTAACCTCTGCTGAGGGAGTAAAATCATATTTTCGGCCTCGCGGGATGAAATCATAACCTTTCTTCTCGGCGTCTGACCAAAAAGGATACGATTTTAGCCTCGAAAAATAGTATGCGCAAATCGGCACCCGAGCCGAAGGCTTGTTTGATATCCCTTATCACGTAATATACTATTTACTGTGTAGACTTATTTTACTCCCGAAAAAGCATTATACTCCCTGGAAAGAAACTTTTCTTCCCAGAGGATTATTTTACTCTCCAGAGAGACCTGTTAGTCGCCGGAAACACATTCTATTTTTTGAAAACACATTTTACATTTTGTAAACATATTTTAATTTTCATAAGCGTATTTTGCCTTTCATAGTCACATTTTATTTGATTTTTTGTTAAATAAAGTGGATTTATAAATGATTAGGATGAAAAATTTTATATGCTCCTTGGGAGTAACAGGTGATTATTCCCTTTGGTAAAATCTCGCAGGGAGAAAAATGATTCATAAAATTTACTGAAATAATAAATAAAATTTGCTTATTAAGTTAAGTAAATGTACTCATATAAAACATACACATGCAGAAAGTAAACTATACTGAATGTCGTAGGTAATATTTACTTATTTGATTAAACAAAGCAAATACAAGTTAAAGCATCAAGTAATTCTACAATCAGTATTTTTACTGCAAGTATTTAAGTAAATTTTACTAACAATTTTTCTCCGTGTCTCATCGCTAAAGCTCGAGCATCAAACTTCACCCTCGAGAATTATAATCGCCTATTTTACTCCTTTCGTGCATAAATAACTATTTTGCCTTGCATTTATCGATAATAATCAATGTTAGAAGTAACTGCGCTTGATGCGCATGGAAAATTCGCTGCTACAAACTCTCTTTTTACACAGCTGGAAAACGGAAATATCATTTTAGACGATACCCACATATCCCACACGTGGATTTTCTTTTTTGAAGCTCGCGAACTCGTTCAAGAAATTTTCCACTACAAACGGTTTGCTCACATTGGCTGCGATTTTTCATTTCATGTTTGTGCAAGATACAAGTCGTCTTTCTTTTTTTCCATTCGCAACTGTGCAGTAGAACCGGTCGCGACGGTCATCTCGCTTGGAATCACGTAGCGCGATGCTATACAGCGGCAACTATATTCCGTGTCATAAGCACGAACGCAAAATGACTAGCTAATTCGACGCTCAGACTGAGGAAGAAGAGAGTTATTAACGTGAAATCCTTGTCCTTGTGGATTATAATATATTCGCAAGGAATCCTTTTTTTTTTTTAAAGAAAGTTTAGTGTCCGAATTAATTATTCTGTGCTGATACGGTTTTTTTTACATATTAGTGTGTCTTAAGCGTTTTAAATACGTAAATTATTATATGGTGACGTATGCAATTTGTTGAGTTAAGTGAGATTAACACAAAAACAATAATAGACAAAGCGTATAAGAAGCCAGTGTATCAATATTAATTAACAATCACGTAACGCAACTTTCTATACATTGGGACTGTTAATACAAGAACGATAAAAAGCACTCGTGCGTGCAAGTTAAATAAAAAATATTTACGTAGTGAAATTCAAATTGCTTTTCATTAATTAAAAAACCTGAAAGACGTCGTCGGTCCATACGAAAAAAGTTTACATAAATATCAGATTGAGTACGAAACTTAATTAAAAAAAATTCAAACTTGCGATAAAAAATTCAATGAATCGAGAGTAGTGATCAAATCATTAATTTTTCTTATATGCTCAGAAGCTATGTAGTTACATTTACTTTTGATTCACTAAATTCTTTACAAACATTTTGGCTTTTATAGGTAATCAAATCAGTCTTTAGTACATAAAACATTGTAAACATTTTGTAAACATTTTTATAGTGCAACTCAACTTGAATTAATAGCCAAATATACAAAGTTATTGAATACGAAATTATATGTACTTTTTCATTAAGTCAAAAAATAAATTGACATAATATTCTGAATTCATAAGCTAAAATATTATTTCTATAACTGTTCACTACTTATAGCCTTTCAGAAAAACTCTTCTCTAAAATGATTACAAAGAGATTTAACGTTTTTTAAACAAATTTTAAAAAGATTATCTTGACAATTTCTTGTAGGTTAACTGTCGTCACTATCAGATGCCAAAGGACAAATACTGCGAGTGAGGCGAAAGAAGGCGCAATTAATTGGAAGCTGAAAGTCGCTGTACGATTCTTTATTACGTATATCACATGATATTTTTCAGCTTATCTTCTTCAATCCGAATGTAGAGATAATCATCAATTGTAGTTACGACCAAAAATTATCAAATCTCTTCTCTGCGCGTATCACATAATTCTTTGGTCATTTCGTACTGATGGCAAAATCAAAGTAAAAGAGCGCAATGTTTTTTTTCAGATAAGAAAGTTGCGAATTGTCGATTAAATTGAATGAAGCTTGAATCTTCTTTTCCTTTAGATTTTTGTACATTGTTTTGTATGAAAAAGTGCATTATTTTGACGTAGTCGGATATTTTTAAGTGATCACCGATAGTCAACTAAGATATGATTGGGTGTTGAAAATTATAAGACATAAAATTTGCGCTATAATTGATGTGGAAATTTTCAGAAAGCAAATATATTGACATGTTGACTAGATTTTCATAAGATTCACTTAAAAATATCGACAAGTAAACAAATGCGTAACAAAATCAAAAAGATAGCAATGCAAAAAATTTGAAATTTATAATAAACTATACGTACCCATTTCCAAGTAGGGCGACTTGGCCATTCTGCAAATTGCTTTCCTGAACCATCGTCACAGAATGTATTCTCCAGCGGCCGTTTCAAGGAATCTGAAAAACAACAAAAAATCAAGTTTTGTATGCGTTAGAAAGTGATAAAAATGCATGTTCTTCAACAAATATTAAAAAACTGAATTTGTTTTTTGTTAATGAAATTAAAAAAGAACAACAGGAAAAAATGTAAGTAAATGTAAGTAACATGTAAGTAACATGTTATATTTGAATTTTATCTTTTTAAAATTAGTCGAAAACAACGGAGTATTCCAAATCGCTTTATTTGTGTAGTTCAGTGATTTAGAGTAATAACGCCTAGTAAGATGACAAGTTCATTATCGTCCTTGAACAGTATACTTGATGATAAATTGCTATTGATCGATAGACGACAATCGATAGAACATTTTTCTTGTAACTGCATATTTTTCACTCATTCGACTACTCCGCGCAGATTTTCCTTTAAGACTTTTAATATTTTTTTTTGTTCTAAATTTTACAAACAATTTTCTAACGCAATAATTATCGCTTTATTCTGAAACTAGAATTCATAAGATCAAGTAATTGATGCAACACAATGACCTAATCTTGTGACATTAAAAAAAGTTTATTAAATCACTCGTGAACTTTGAACGGGAATTATGGAATCGTTTATTAATAAACAGGTGGTATAGGTGGATACTCGCTAGTTACGCAATAAATTTCAATAGTGTTAAAAAATTCAGCTTACGTCTGTACTATAAAAAAAGTGCTCGTGGCTTTGAAAATATTATTTGTCGGGAATTAATAATATCGCTAAAAACTAATCAAGACCGAGCTAAACAAATTAAATATTACTTCGCTCTGATCGTTTAAATTTAATACCCATTGATATTTGTCGATAAAATATTTACACAATTAAACTAAAAAAAAACTCAATCAAATTTCCATAAACACTTTTATAGTCCTAATTTGTAAGTGCAAAATTACCCGCTATAAATCGCAAGTTGACGTAACGTGCAAAAACAAAAAAAATCGTAATCTTAGTTAGAATTTAATGCGTAAGAAATAAAAAAGCACGGTCATATAATATATATCCATTAATATATATATATATATATATAAATCTTTACACAATTATACTATAAAGAAAACTTAACCAAACTCCCATAGACACATTTACAGAGCGAATTTACAAATGCAAAATTACCTGCTTTAAATCGCCAGTCTACGTTCAGTGTAAAAACTAAAAAAAATCCTAATAAGAATTTAATATAAAATAATAAGGTAAAGTTTACAATAAATTTTGTAATATGGGGACAGACTTGACAAGCTAAATAAATTACTATAAATATTGCAAAAACTACAATTTGTATAGTAAGATTTTCCTCAAATATAAAATGTGCAATTTTTCCAAAATTTATAGTAATTTCTTCCAAGACTGTGCAAAATTTATTATAGACTTTACCCTTTATTTTTCAGGGTACTCAATGAATACGGATAGCGCGACCACGTAATTTATATCCATAGATATATGTGGATAACATTTTTACACAATTAAACTATAAAAAACTCAATCAAATTTCCATAAAAACTTTTGTAGTGTAATTTCGTAAATGCAAAATTACCCGCTATAAATCACAGATCTACATACCGAAAAAAATCACAATCTCAATCAGATTTTAATACGTAATGAAAATAAGGGTAGCAAGGCTCTTGATCCGTCCAAGATCTTGACTCCGAGGTTTACCGCCTCTGCAGCTTGCGCCTGGGAGAAAGAGAAAGACGACGGTTCGGCAAGTCGTTCAACTTGACCGTGCACTTCGATGAAAGTGCACAAATACACGGATAACGGATACACAATTGCTGTGCAACGTGAAAGTGGCCGGGAGAGCCATCCGGCTGAGGCAATAGTGATTGGGTCTTTGCCATTTTTTATTTAATACTTGTATTATAGCTCAGCAGTAAAGAGGCCTGATTTAAATGCTCGCTTCTGACTATTCTCGTGTGGTTTCCTTCATTTTTGTCTGTGCATCATTTTTAATCTGGCCTCTGCGATTCGCGTGAGAGCAACCACAATAACGAAGCGGCGTGAAAAAAATGCCCTTGACTCGAGACGTAATGTTTTCGAAGCTTTATAAACTGATCATCACTTTGTGGCGTGTCAGTTTAGGAATCAAAGATTAGCAATTTTGGTATGTAATGTTAAGATTATACGTTATAATATGTAAACACTGAAAAAAAATTAAGATTAAATTTTACTAATCACTATAAGAAATAATCCACTCGTTATATTCTTTTTGCGCAATGCTTACAAAAATTAACGCGGAACTTTCAGCATGTTCCTGTGTTTACATTTATTCCAGATACACTTTCGTAATCCAAAAATATATACACATTTCCAATTTAAATACACGCCGCTGTTACGAATAATTTCGCATCTATATAAACAACTAATTTTTATAAGAACTGCGCTTAACACTAGTAAGATTCTTTAAATATTGCACAACTATTAAAAAATAATGCTGCAGAAAGAAGCTCGACACAATTTCACAGGCAAACGTACATACGAACGCATTAACGGGAAACGTAAGTATGCAAGTAGAAATGAACCGGGAAGCGTTACTCCTTGTAGCGTGACAGCCAGCTGAAACAAGGTAAATATATATATGTACAAGTAGATACCTCGTAGCTTATTGTGAAGAGTAAACTGGCAGTGCGTCGTCGACGGACATGCGCTCGAAAGCCGCCTCGGTGTGAGCAGCCTCTGGCGCAACTGCGCGGAGTAACGCCGATGCGTGTGGGTAGTGCGATATCAAAGCGACGCAGATCCGGTCACGGCGAGTCCTTCTCGATAGCACTGAGCACCATGACGCGACGACCGTCGCTCCTCGGGAATCTCTTGGGTCGATCTGACGTCGGTGTCGTTGCCTCTCCGCATCAAAGGCACGCGGCGTACAGCGACGACGGACAGCCGAGCACTGGCAGAACCTTGCGTGCACGTCGCGGCGCGAGAGCGAGCGCCGCGCTCCGCGAACTCGTTTTTCCCCGTGCCGCGTCGAGGTCCCTTTCTCTCTCGCACTTCTGCCTCCGCCGATTGGCCGTCGATTCTCCGTAAACTCCGAGGAACCTTTTACGCTTCCTGACGCGGGTATTCGCGCTGCACCGTGAGAGCTGCTCCGGACCTTGGCGCGTGCACCTCAACAAAGAGGGGATGTGGTTAGCTCGCTTGGCGATGTGGCGGATTGCTTGGTGCGCCGTTTATTTTGCTGCGGCTGTCACTTCGCGAAGAGTCGCGGTCTGTGCGTCCGACTCTGACTACAGAGCGACTTACTTGTCTTTCTTCGGCAGTATTCAGCGATGAGTACTATGCTCCAAGGAAAAATAAAAAACAATCATGGCGGAGGGCTCAGTGACCAGCAGACGACGTTACTGTCAGAGCAGCTGCTCGACTATACACAATGTGTATGTAGCAAGTAGACTAAAGTCTATAGTCTGCAGCTGTGAGTAGTGCAGATTACCGAAGCATGCGAAGAAATATGTGTAGGATTTGATCCGTAAATGCTCCATTTTACGTAATAATTTTCCAATTGCTCTGAAAATTTAAATAATTGTAAATAAACTTGTTCGGTGGAACAATGCAGATTTTTCACGTACATTATTTTCGGAACAGCTGAGAGGAACTTCATAAAAAACATGATTATAGAGAGTAAAAAGAAAGAAATGAAATATTAAGACGAACTAGAAAGCTTTATCGCTCGAATAGAGGAGATGATACATATTTTTTTCAGTTTACTTGTTTATCTTTCTTGACTTTATCTTAACAGAATTATCGTTTATTCTAAGATTAATCCAATCTGAGTCGTTATACTTCTAGCCAAAAGAGGCGCTAGTAAAGCGCGTGTCTTGCACTTATATGCGTATACGTGTATGATTCAAGATGCGAGTGAACTAGTAAGTAGCGGGAGATTTATTTTGAACATGACGGTCCCACGTGGTAGGCTACTCTCGAGATGTTTATATCTCAGTTTCGTAATGGCATCGGATCAAGCTATACGTTCACCATTTTCTTGAAATAATCGAGTACCACGGATTGATATTGGTGTAAAGCACATTTTGAAAAAAGTCGCCGAGTAGCCACGTGAAAATACCTGAAAAACGTCCGTAAATTAAAGTAAAGACAAAAAATGGGAAGAAAATGCAGTGTATTAAACTGTACTAGAAGAAGGTCAAGGGGAGACGCTGTTACTCTTTTTAGCGTTCCTAAAACGGCGAAGGAAAGAGAAAAATGGCAAGAAGTTTTAGGATGTAGATTGTTAAAAAATTCTTTCGTTTGTGACAATCACTTTCTTCCACAAGATATTAAATCGAGCGAAATAATTTCCGATCAAAACGGTAAAGTTTTGTACGAAGTAAGATTTTTAAAATTTAAATGTTTTTTCTTTTAACTGAGTTATTATTAATTGTTGTACTGATATAAGTATCATTTTCGTTCTAGTACCACTTTATCAAAAAAACACTTGTGAAGGGAGCAGAGCCATGTAAAAATACTATGTATAGTATTGATAGTGAAATGGAAAGTTTACCCTTGCAGTTTGATAAATCAAATAATTCAGAGAAAAGTATAATAAGTGATTGTGATAATAATAACTTAGAAAGTCAGATTATTGAAAAGAAAAATAAAAATGTCAACTGCAGTGCTCCAATTAATGAAGAATCACAGTTAAACCTTCAAACACATTCTTCTACTATTTTTATGCCAAAGATAAATCCTATTTCTAATGAAATATTGAATACAATACCTTCAAATTCAGTTACGGCAAAAAATATTGTTATAAGGACTGGTCCATCCTTATTTCAACTCATTGTTGATAATAGACATGTGATAAAAACTCCGAAACCTTCATGGGGGTATCACTATTCACCAGAGAAAAAACAATTAATATTTTCGTATATGGAACTACTTTCATGTTCTGGAGAAAATGAGATTATGCCAACTTACACAAAACAGGTAAGATCATCCAGTCGTAAAGATTACCTGTAAAAAATAAAACTTATTTACAATTTTATCATTTGTAGATTCTCATCAATGAAAAATCAGAGTTTAAATTATTTTTTTATGGAAAGAGCATGGAGATGAAAAGTATTAAAATTCCAACAACTTTAAGAGAATTTGAAAATTTAATTGTTGAAGTTGATCGAATAAAAATTTGCATAGTCCGTCCAATATCTTAAGTATAAGTTTATATGATTAATCTTCGTTTGGCTGTGTAACAAGAACAGGGCCACACAAAAACTATTTTGATAAGCATAATTAAATACCTATTTTAAAATATCAATATAAATTAAAATTTTTTTATTTTCTGAAATAATTATAAATATCCTTAACGTTTGAATTTATAAATTCATAGTTATAAGAATAAATATCCACAGCCTATATAGATATAGTAGTAGGTAAATACATTCATAAGAGAAAATATAAGTACAAATAAAAATACCAAAACTAATAAATTTGTTTATACAATTATGCAATGTTTTATATAAATTAAGAGATACACTATATTGTACATGTAAAAAATAATTGTAAATATAAAGATTTTTATTAAAATCATCTTTCCTGCATTTTTATTACTACTATTATTTAAATTGTACTTAAAAGAAAAATAACTTTATAAAATAATGTCATTAAAGTTGGAGATTTGAGTATATACTAAACAACAATAGCAAATAATTTACTACGCTACTGTTGCTAAATAAAAATAATTACAATAATTATATTAATGGAATCTATTATAAAAAGTTAAATGAATTAAAACTTTTTAGTTCAAATAAAATGTACGGTATAAAATAACATTATTACACAATTTCATTGAAATATACTAACCTGCATTTTACTTTCACCATGATAATTTCGATTATTATCAAATAACAATATAAAGTTACTTTTCATATTTATTTATTAATAATTCAACGAACCAAAGAGACCTTAAGTGCAAATTAGAAATAATAACGTAATACTTGAAGTAACTTAAACTATTTACTCTAAACTAAACCAAAACATACAAGTGAAAGAACGTAAAGGTTTATGTAAAGAAAGAAAAGAAATCTGCTTACTGTGTAATTGCTATTGTCTGATCTAAGATTTGTCTCTTTACTCGAATACACCACGGAGGAGCTTGCCCGGCTTGCTGATTGCACATGCTTGAACTCAACGAGATGAAAAATGGCGGTCGCTGCAAGCATGGAATGTGGAGACTTCTTAGAATTCCAGGTTCGTCGTTCATTATCATAAAAATTACCGCTAAATATTTGAATATAGTTTTCTATTAAACTTTTGAATTCTTGCAAAAATTATTTTTTCATATTTCGTTAATTTTTAATTAAAATAATTAAGAAAATGTTTTAACATAACCTTGTACTATAACCGGTAATACCGTGTATTTAAAATATTAAGTATTTATTTTTATGTTTTCGTGCAAGTGTTTTTGTTAAATTTTAATTCCAATGATATCTATTTAAATTGTGATTTAAGTGTACACTGATTTTACGTTTTGCAGGATACGTTACAAAAAATGAGACAAATTGACGATAAAATCATTTACCTTCTTAACACTACAATTCCTACAGAATCATTTAAAGGACAAATTGATCCAAGTATCAAATGCAAGGATCTATTCCATCAAATACAATCTGGCCACGCTCAGCGAGAAATAACTATTAAAAAGTGTTTAAATACGGTTAGAGGCAGAGTTAAAGAACTGAAGGAACAACGAGATGCTGGAAAAGAAGATCCAATGTTGTTAAAAAATTTAAGGAAAGAGCAAAGTACAATGCGTCTACTACAATCAGAACTTAATGTTGAAGAAGTCATTAAAAAACGTACAACTGAAGTTTATTATGAAAGGTGCCGTGGATTTTATAAGCCAGAAAATAGCTCATAACATCAGTGACAAGCAGTTATTGAGATTGGTGCAGAGTACATTTTTGTCAAGATAATACATTATTAAAATTGAAAGGAAAAAATAATTAATTTAGTAATATCTACTTTGCAAAATTCTTTTTGAAATTTTTACATTTATTAAATGTTTAACATTTATTTAATTTAAAAAACAAATGTTACAATATGAACAGTAGGTATTGCTAACATAATTCCTATGCCTGTTATGTAATTGATTATCTTGTAAATATATAAATCTTTTTACAATGTTTAGGATCATTAAATTGATTAATTCAGTGCATCATGCTTCTATAAAGAAAAAGATTGATGCTCTATGTACATAGATTTGATTTATTAAAAAAAATAGAGAAATAAAAAGATAGTATAACAATTTACATTTTTTAATTTCATATCTACAGTATTCAGTAATATCATTATTGATTGCTTTGAAATTATCGGCAAAGTATTAACCAAATATACTTTCTTAAAATTATCACACAGACTGATGCATCGTGGTACACCACTAACAAAATATTCAGATTATTTGGCTGTATTTTCAGTTTTGTTTTTTAATTCAGCTTCATACTCTTCATTTATTTTTCTATGCCATTCCAAATTCCTTTTTTGTATCGAATCTCCACTTTTATGAGCTTGCTTTCCTGAATAAGCTGCTAATAAACAGAGTATAGCCGTAAAGAGTATCATATAATTTGCAACTTTAATACGTGCTCTACTTTTCATCTGATACACAACTTCCTCCCTAAATGAAGGAAATAGTAATTTTTTAATTAAATTAAATTTTGTTGAAAACCTTTTTATTCTTCTTATATTAATAAAGGAAGGTATACTTACGAGACTCTGTCTGGTACTTGTCCTTTCGGATACTTTTTTGTCCAGACCAAAATAAATTTATCAAAATCTGATGGTACTCTCATTCTTGGTCCTACATGTAAATAACAGTGATTTAAAAACAATTCTTATTTCAATGAATTCCATAAAAAAAAAACTGATAATTTTTACCCATAACAGATTCATTTACAGACGAAGAAGCCTTAGTGGTAGAATCAGGGCCTTTCGATTCTAAGCATTTGGAAGACTGGTTAAAAAATCTTCTGCCAGCCAATGATCTGCAGCTTCGGAGTATATTTTGGATTAACATTTTTCCTAAAAGATAAAATATTTAATCGATTACTTATTTTTAAGTAATTCTCTATCACACTAAAAGTAACTTGCTGAGATTGATAGAAAAAAATGTAACTCAAATTTATTGCGCGACAAATGTTAATAAAATAACCTGATTCTTTTATATGTTAAACCTTCAAATGATTATTCATATTAACACTAAAACTGCAACACTGCAAGCAACTTACATTCGACCTATCCACAAGATTCGATGGATTTCTCTCACTCAGTTATATCTTATATATATCGAGGACCATGTGATTCTAGACTCTAGAGACTTACCAGCTGCCAGTAATGGCAGTACCATGCGGTAGATTTATGTCTGTGTGCAGTGCATGCATTCGAATTAGATTAAGAAATTTTTTTCGAAAAATTTTCGAACTCTGCAAAGTAATTTTATGTGCATTGTAAAATTAACAATGAAATATTTCATTAATTACAAATTAATTGTCGTGTTGTATTTTAAGCGGTAGAAATTTTCTAGCCTATATAGAGGTTTTTTACGATCATGCGCCGATTTAAAAGTCTCGAGAATCGCAATCAGCTGTTGCACTCTCCCCGTCTCCGCAGTTTAGTGAACGTGGATATTTTGCACTCACGTACAGTTACTATTCGATGCGCGGAATAAACTTCGATTTTGACAGTCTTACTGGTTAAGTTTCTTAGACATGGGAAAGAACAAGGCACAACGTACGAAAAACAACGCCCGGGTAAGTATACCACATTAATTGAATGTTGTTAATTTAGCACTTAAGGTTAACCTGAAAATCTGTTACTAAATCTGTTAGCTTTCCTTTTGTGAAACTTTGTTATTTGTCATTTAGCCGTCAAACAGCAGCCGCAGTGCTGAACTTCTGGGAGCATCCACGCCAGGCTTTGTCGGGTTCACTGCTGCTAAGGACGGTGGATATGTTCCTCTGCTACCAGGTCTATCGATAACAAACAATGCAGAGATAAATAACATTGATCCAACTTTTCAATTGGTATTTAAAAAAATGAATAAGAAGGATGCTACGACTAAATATAAGGTAGGCTTAAAAATTTATTCTTAATAAAATCCAATATTTTAAAACAAATCAATATGATTTTGTGTACATAATTATTTTATAAAATTGCTTTTGTAACTATGAATGCTTGGATAAATAGATTTTGGTCCACTGTATTTTTTATTTTTAAAATCTGACATAAAATAAATTAAGTGTATATGTCAAGAAAGTCCTTCTTTTAGGCTTTACTAGAATTTGCAGAATTATGTACCAATTCAGAATTGACAACTGTAGAAACTATGCTACCATTTTGGCCTCGTTTATATTGCTCGCTATCTATTGATGTGGATCATAGAGTGAGAGAAGCAGCTCAGCTTGCACATGGCACTCTGGTGAAGCGAGTTGGTAAAGCAATAGCCACATATTTAAAACAACTGGCAGGTCCTTGGTTTGTATCCCAGTATGACATGTATCCACCTGCAGCTTCTGCTGCTACCAACTGTTTTAATGTAAGATATTTTAATTTATGGTTAGAGATGCATGTTTATTACCTAGGAAAATATTACTAATGTAATTTTTTAACAATTTTAGAATACATTTCCACTCCAAAAGTTTGTGAGTGCTATTGTGCACTGTCAGGATGAAATTCTTAATTATATTTGTGATAACATCATAGTTTTAACTCCTCAAGCACTTGTAACAAATAAGTACGCTAATCAAATTTATATTGATAACATGCTCAATTTACAACTTTCAATTCTTTAATACATGCAATATTTATTTTACAGATCTTATTCGCCTGAAGAAATAGAAGCTAAATATCAAAGAGTTGTAACATCCAGTCTGCAAGCTTATAATTTTTATCTGAAAACTGTCACAGCTGCTGACATTGAAAAAACTGCCGAATATCATAAGAAATTAATTAGTAATAATAAATTCTGGAAATTAGCCAAAAATGAAGTTCCTTTGATAAAAGCAGCGTTTTTTGGTGCATTAACTGCGTTAATTCATCATGCCAACAGCATTGTGTGTGAAGAAAAGAGAAAAGTTTTAACTACTATCATGAACAGTTTAGATGAAAATGAGCCAGCTCTTCTAACTGCAGTTTGGGAATCTCTTTTAGTAGCTATTAATAAGATAGAGGTTTATTATTTTGTTTTCTTAAATATACAAATTCAAAATAAAAAATACATAAAGATGTAAATCTTTTTAGGATTGGCATAAAGTTGTTAGTATAGAAAAATTAGTGTTGCCTAAATTATGGCGAGTTTTAAGAAATGGAGGACAGTATTGTGCAAGTGTCGTTTATCCAAATTTACTGCCGTTTCTTAGTCAGTTTACAAAGTTTGAAGTCAATAAAACGACATTGTTCACCAACTTTTTTGAAAATATGCGCCAAGGGTATGCTTGTAATGCATATTACTTAAAAAATAAAATTTCTTTCATATTTTAATATATTTTCATAATTATTTTTCTTTTTCCTGCAGGTTTTCTGTAAAAAGTGTTAAGTATAGTCGTTCCGAAGCATTTGCAGTCGTTACATCATTTGTTGAATGCTTTAGGTATGCAATTCTTGTTAATGTCGGCAGTGAAGATATTTGTAAGTCTCTGTTAAAAGACCAGGTAAGCTTAAAAATCACAAAATAAAATTCGATTATTGGAGAACATTAATAAATATTACTTATAAAAATTAAATTTCACTGCAGTTAATGCCTGTGATAGAATCATGCATCTACGACAACCAGACCATGAGGCCAACGTTCTTTTGTGAACTGGCGCATCTTGTCCGCTACTGGAGTAAAAATAGTGACAATCCAGACTATCCTGCCTATGGAAAGCTCATAAAAATCTTCTGGTTCGAACTCATCGCAATCTTTAACCGACTCGTGGACAACTCAAGCGATAACTACGGCATCACGACAAGCTCCATCGTCAGTTCAATGGCCGATCTGCTTATGTACCTAAAGAACGCTCCGGAACATAGCAGGCGTAATATGAAAGTAAAGTTCTCGGATGCATCTGGGGAAACTGAAGAATCGACACCTTCGCCCACATCCGAAACGGTCAGTGTCATCAGCAGTCCTGAAAACGCCACTTTCCTCAAAGAACTCCAGCAGCTCGTCACTAAACTCTGCGTGAGCTACTTTAAGAGAATCACCGATAAACCATTTAAGCATAAAGTTATCAATCTGGTAAAGATTATGACGGGACACGAGACGAAAGAGCTATTCATCGCCCTAGCAAAAACCTACGATGAGAACGCGAGTCTCCTGCAGTTTTATAATCAGAATCTAAAGATACTCATGACCACTGAGAGTGAGGAAACTGAAGCTTTGATCAATTTAATATTTAGTATTATGTCGCACATGTCAGATTCAGATAAAAACGAAGTTTTGAACTCGTTCACGGGGGTACAACCTTTTACTTTCCGAAAAATCTATTGAATTGCATAATGTTTTCGACTATTTGAAATTAAATAACGTTCTGCAAATATTTTTTAGGTCGAAGATGTAAAAATTTTGAAAACTGCTGTGCAGTGTGCACTGACTGCAAAGTACAGAGAAGATAGAGTTGTACGAAATTGGTGTAGGCAAGGTGTCATAACAAATACTTTAGTACTTACTGCTCAAGAAGTGCTGTCTTTCCTAGAATTCACTGACTCTGACGAAAAAATGTTCATACAAGCATTTGAACCAACTTCTGATAAAGGTTTATTTTTTGTTAAAAAATACAGTAAAATGTTTTTCAAAATTACCTTAATTTTTTACGTTTATGTGTCTTGTTTTATAGATCTAATTGTTGGCAATGAAGCTATTTGTGGAATTTCCTCTCTACTCTGCCTGACCGTCGACAGAATGCCGTTTATCAATGAAAAACGTGCTCAACGAATTGCTACCCTACTGTCGCGTTTATTGGCTTTAGCGTGGACTCACAGAGAAATTAACCAAGGAGCAATTAAGTTGCTTAAGGCATTATTCCGACTGCACATTCGCGATAGCTTGGAGCGTACCGAAGAAGATTCAGAATCTGCTATTGTTAACATAGCCCAGGAAGCGTGGACAAAGGGTCTTCACGAATTGAGCAAAAGGATTTCACAAGATGCTTTTACTCAACATGTGAAATACTTTGCTGCTATCATCTGGGAAAAAATATTTCAAACGTATGTTACATTACATTTTACAACTAAAATGATAAAAATGAAACATTTTAGAAATCAACTGATATTTGTCTTTTTTCTTTTTCAGTCAAGACATATTTAAAGATTCATTGATAAATTTGTCTACAAATTTTGTTGATGCAGTCATTAAGAGCAGCGAATGTTACTCAAAGAAATTCGTGATTACCTTCATGACTGAACTTGATATTAAACAGTGGATGAAACATGCAACTGGCATTATATTTTATGGAGAAGTTATTAACAGCAATCTTTATGCCAGCAAATTGGTACAGAACAGTCAAGTATACAATCAAATCTTCGAAGTTGATTTGTGCAATGACACTTTTGAAGATAATACTCACAAATGCTTGAAATGGGCAGTGGCCAGTACAAAGATTCTTAATAATTTATTAGTTAATACCGTTGATCTTCCAGAAATAGTAGAAATTCTTAGAAATCTATCGTATGTTGCTACACTAGGTGAAATTTATATTAATCATTATAACTCTGTAAGTAAAACATTCTTAATTAGCGTTTATCATAATATTTAAAAATTACATTAAATAAATCGCTACTTATTTCAGACTAAATATTCAAATGATGTTAATACATTACGTAAAGTTCTTCATGAAGAATTGAATACTTTAAAAACATTTATATCTGATGACATTCATAATGAAGTACTTTCTGATATTTCTAAGTAAGTTAAATTTTGGAAATCTAATATGTTCTTTGTTTTTGGATTATAATCTTTTTGTTTTACAGGTTACTCCTATCACTTGGAGGCATTTATCCGTACGTTTTAAAGTTTTATTATAATTTTTTTACTCCAAGTAACGATCTATCTCAATTGTTTGAAGAAAGTGCTTTGATGTCAGTGGTAAAATCATCTTACACAGAAGTATTATTGCAATCAGCTCAGGTGTGATAATTGTAACGAATTTGTACTTAATATTAAGACATGAATATTGTAAAGCAAACTTAACTGATTATTTCAGATGTTGAGTAACTGTGCTAATCTGGAAAAAATTTTGTTATCTCTGGATGATGGCAGTGATTTTTATAAAATCTTTTTAGCCAGAAATCAGTCAGATGAACATGAAATTATGACATCTTTAGAAGAGATATTTGAAAAAATTTCTGCTCGGCAGCAAGCGGATCCTCTCACGTTACTTTTAGACTGGTACGTAAAAATGCATTTTTAGAAATGTTATAAACTGTGTGATATTAACATTATGGATTTTGTAACAGTAATATCCATGAAGTAACTTGGAACGAATTTATATTGCCATTAGAAGTTATATCGTTTCTGACTAAATGTGTCACTGTAGTTCCCAAGAGGCTCACCATCTCTCAATGGGATATTATAGAAATTTGTCTTGCTTCTTGGAACCTTTCTGTTAAGAAGTCGCTGGAATACCATAAGGATTTTAAGGTCTTTTATTTAAATTTTGTTTTAATTCTTATTACTCAAAATGATTGTATTTTTTAAGATGTTTTGTAAATGAAATTTATTTTTTGATGTCTTAGGTCAAAGCATTGATCATCGGCGTAAACAAGCTTTATTGTGCCATTCAGCGAATTATGAATGAATATGCTAAAGAACCCATAGAAGAACTACCACCTTCATTGTTAGACGAATGGAAAAATGTTTTTGCATCAGATTTGCAAACCAGCATATTCGATACGTGGATGATGTTTTCCGGTAAATCATTATTTTGATGATTACGAAATCCTGGACTTAGTTTGTATAACACATGTATAATTTTATTCTTCAGATTTATACAATGACAGAGATATGCCTATTACTGCGACGATACCTTTGCATTGCCTAGGAAAATCATTAAAAGTTTTTGATAAATCATTAATTATTGGCAAGCCGTCTGAAAATATTAATGATAATTTGTCAGAAGAAACACTAGAAAAATTAATAATGAAGTTGGTTCATTCTCCGGTTTTGAGTGTACAATTGGGTACGTATATAGCTTTGAATAACATCATAGACATATTGGTTGAGCGTGATAAGGCTATCATTGACAAAGAAGAATTCGATATCAAGACATTGAATTTATATAAATTTAAGCAAGTTTTGAAGACTTCTCAGACTATTGTAAACGCTATATTAATGGATTTCAAGTATGTATTACTGAAAACAGTTGCTTGTATTTTGATTAATTATAGCTCGTTTTTTATATAATATTCCTTTGTTCTTGTAGACTTTGCGACACTGTAAGTTGTACGATTCAACCTTACACTGATTCTTACAACTATACAATCGGTTACTTATTCACCTGGGGAGTGGTGTTAAATATGTGTGCTAAAGCAAACGGAGATCTTCGTTACAATTACGCTGAAATATTAAAGTATGCCAATTAGTGTTTAAAAGAGAAGAGAAAATTAACAAAATTGTATATTAATTTTGTTTCAGGGACGATTTCTTCCCAAGTCTTCTAAACAATATTTTTCGGCTAATGCCAATTGAAGTGCTGCAAGATAATAAAAATAAAAACATCAAATTAATCGAAATCTTCAGCACGACACCTTCACTCGAATTTATTGGCAAGTTTCATAATACTTTAAATACGGCAATAATTTAAGTTTAGTTAAGTAACAAAGAAATTGTAATTTATCATCCACGATACAGCTAACTGGACTGAATGGAGACTCGATCATATGGTGTGTTGGTTGTATACGAATTGTCTTCGATACTTACCGGTGCTGGTAAGACAATGGTGGAGTACTGCAGAGAGTCGAGTAAGCGCTGCAGTTGACAAAATAACGACGCTTTACGTCAGTCCACATTTGTGTAATGTCGAGCTTCATGACAATAGGTTGACAAACGTTGAGAATATGCAGGTGAGAAGTTTTCCTTATTATTTTTCTTAAAGTATTTACTTTTTACTGTGAACATGCGGTGTCTAAAAATGTATTTTTATCTAGGTGAAAGTTCATCCATCTGCTCGGGAAGTTGTAGCTTTGTATCAAATGGACGATACGAAACTCGAGTTGAACATCGTTTTGCCACCGAATCATCCCCTCGGCACAGTATCAGTCGAACCCGGACAACATGCAGGCGGAACAGCAAATTGGAGAAACTGCCACATGCAGTTGTCGATATTCTTAACGCATCAGGTATATATATACCCATTCATTCAATATAAGATTAATAAAAAAAAATAAAAAAAATATATATATAAGATCAAATTTTATTTCATTTTATTTAAACCAGTATTACAAAGTTAATTTAGTATAATAAAAAACATCGCATTCTATTTGATTTTATATTTTTGTTTAGAATGGTTCAATTTGGGATGGTCTTATGTTATGGAAGGCAAACTTGGATAAGAGATTTGCAGGCGTCGAAGAGTGCTACATTTGCTTTAGCATATTCCATATTAGCACTTACCAAATACCGAAACTTTCCTGTCACACTTGTCGCAAAAAGTTCCATACTCCCTGTTTGGTAAGTGTCCACTCGTGATTTTTAAAAAATGCAATTTTTTTTTATTCATCTCTGTCTTCTCTGTTTTTCAGTACAAATGGTTTAATACAAGCCATAAGTCAACATGTCCTATATGTAGAAATGTATTTTAGGCGAATATTGAAAATCTATTTAATCGCTCTCAAAACTTACATGGTATCTTTACTTTTTATCAAGATTTTTAGATGAGAAAAGTATTATATGTACAAAATCTTAATTCTGAATCATTGTTTTTATAATCCTTTCATAATAACTGTAGAACATATTAATCGGAATATTGAGTTAGAATAGTACAGAATTAATTTTAAAATTTTGACATTATTATTAGTTCTTTACAAAGATATATATACGAGCATTCAAATCTGACATCGACAATTGGTCTTTTTATTCTTTAACTACTTAGTCATACGTTCCAAATTTTTCTTTTGTTTTTTATTGAAATCTAATTAACTTCACACGAATTTGTAAAATGGTTAACCTGAGTTTACATCTTAAAATTTATTTTTCATCCACAAATAAACATCAGTAGTAATAATAATGGATTGCCTCAAGCTCCTGGAAACTGTGGATCTTTTTGGACATGCCGGATTTTGCGTGGGGCTTGAACAATCGCAATTGTTGCAAAATTCTCTTCTCATATTACAAAAAGAGAATCATTTCCGAAGGTGTTATTATTGGGGTCGAATTAACGGTATACATAACGACTATCACATAGCATTCGGATATCAAAAAGAATGTTTAGAGGGGCAAATTTATTATTACAGGTACAAACGATTTCATTCATGTACTTTTTGTTCAATTGTAAAGCTTAATATTTATTTGGTAGTATCGATTGTCTAAACTGGCTGTTAATGCCCGAGCCTAGTAAATGCGCTACATTATTAACTCCACTATCAATCAGCGATTTTAAAGGAAATGCCGATGTAGTGTGCAACGTTTATGACGCTAATCTTCCCTACGCACCGGACGAAGATGCGCAACGTTTTCACGACGTAAACTAATGAATAAAATGGCTTGTGCGTATGAAAAATTAATTTAAAATTAATGTATCTCATTAACTGAAGGAACACATTGTAAAACATCTTAAAGAAGAAGATCGTTTGGCTGCAACTGTATTTCTAATCAACAATGAAGCGGCGGTTGTACCGCGAGGTGCGTGGTTAAAAACCGTCGAAGGGAAAGTGATAGAAAATTCTAATTTCGATGGCTTAGATGCAAATGATGCGTGCCTGTTGAAGTCTTATCAGCATGCGAGATTACCGCAGTGCAAATGGAACGCAAATTTATTAACAAGGCAAGACTACAATTATTCTTATGATTTTCTCGATACTTTGGAGGAAGATGTGCCGACAGGTATTAATTCATCTTTTATTTAAATAAGTAAAATGACGTATCTATTCAAATAATTTTTTTATTTTTTTTTTATTTGACGTCGCACTATTTATGCTCTCATTTGATAATAATCGGAGGTATATGATGTATTTGGGAACAATTATTTAAATAATGATGTAGAGGAAGCATTGTGATAGTAAAATTTTAAGTTTTGTTAAAACTTAGTGCGAAACATATTTAATGAAATTCTGAACATGAAAAACGTGTTTTTATAAAATGTTTGTATGGATATGCGCGCGCGCATGTGTATATTGTAGGGACATCTTGGGAACTATACACATCAGAATTTAACCTACCATAGTTTATTAGTTTTATTTTTTCATTCCGAATTGGTGAAAAGAATTTTAATCCGTTAATTAGTTTTTTTTAACTTTGAATATTCGATTTTCAATTATTTTTGATTTTTTTAATGATAGGATTTAGATACTTACATGTAATAAGAAGTAGTTAAAAGAGCATAAAATTACCTATGTAAAAAAAAATAATTTAACTAGTACTGTTCTCATGTTTTTCATAAAAATATATAATTTAAAAAAAATGTATTTCTTGAAAACTAATTTGTCAAATGACTCGAAAAAAAATCACATTGATGAGAATGCCAGTATTTAGATTGCGTGTAAAATACAATGAATTTTGATCACTAGTCTTTTTTGAGAAAAATAGCGAAATATATAATAAAATAAAGAAGTTTAAAAACATGTTTGAGGAAGCAAAGTGCTAATCAATTGACAACGGTTCTTTAATTACAATTATAACAACACTATTCGATTTCCAAAAATGTTCGTTGCATTACAAATCAGATTGCATTTAGGACATCTTTTTCAATTAATATTTTCTCTTAGGATGTTGGAGTCTTCAGTTTGACCAAGGTGGTCGTTTAGCTTTATTACACAGTTTATATTGGCCTGGAATGATGTTTTATCATAAAACAAAAACTCCACATTACGGCTTCCTTTATGTTGGGAACGGAAAAAAGAATTTGGATATTGCTTTTATGCTGTAAACGGTGATAACAATTTATGTACTTTATGTACAGTAAATTAGTCTTTATTAAAAAAAATTATTTAGATTAATGAATTCTTTAAAATTTTTATATTTTTTAAGTAACATTTATTTGTTATAAATAAAGAAGTCATCTAAGAATAGGAATGCAACCTTTATATTTCTATTTAAAGATTTTAATTTTTTAAATGAAATATTCAAATATCTAAAGTAGTCTTTATCGGCAGCCGCAAGATGGAGCAATGATGCACATTTAGAATGCAGTTTTGCAGAATGCAACCTCCATACTCGAGTCGGTCATAGTATAGACGCTGACAACTTACTAACCGGTTGTTTTATTTACTATAATACTAATTAAAATAAATAAATAAAGTGTTAGCGTAAGATTGAAGGTAAATACACATAAATTATTTCTAGATAAACAATAGGTTAACATTGCAAACATTTTTCTGAACGACTGCATTTGATAACAGATTGTCTTCCAGTAGTTAATCAGCAGTTCCGGAATCTCAGAATTCATTGTGTGAGTATGAAATAGTAATTTAACAATTTGCGAGAACTTGGTAATAAAAGATGTTCGTTTGTCTACGAAAAAATATTTTCATAAGTGTACTTTTTCTTCAAATTTAATTTTAAGCAGGTCCCTTAATTTTTATATTATTGCGTTGTTTATATTCTTTTTTTAATAAATATTGTTATAGTTTTTGTAAACGTTCGGTTTCATAAATATGTGTAATTCCATTTTTTCACTGTCAAAACACATACATACGTATACGTACAATAGACTGTTTTGGTCAAAACATAACCTCTAAACTATTCTACTTCTGAGAGGTGTGTTATCAGTCAATACATATACAAAACCAAACAAAATTACTTTTATCTTTATAGCGTTTCACACGTTTGGTTAACATTTTTCGCAATATAATGAAATTGTTCAACAAAAATTTTTTTTACGTTTAGCTACATATAGATGTATGCAAGAAAAAAGTATTTGGTAGAGTTTGTTACTAATAATTATTTTAATAATTATTAATAATTAAATTCAGATAAATTGAAGATAATCAGTGCCTGTCAAAATAAATAACTTGCCCTAAGATAATACATGTTATCATAAAGAAAGTAAGTAAATACTTTTATTAAGAGTTAAATTACAAATGAAGAAAATATTAGGTAACAAAAAATTCAAATTAACTAAGTATATTCCCAAAAAATCGCATACTCTGATTAAAATAAAATTACTGCGATAGAATATTATGAAACCTTTAAAAAAGCAATTTGATTGGTCGTTATAATAAGTCAGAATCCGCTGTAATGGCGCCAAAATTTAAATCGATTTTATATTTATTTATTTCTCAATAGTTCGACAGACTAAATAGTTCTTAATTACAGATTTGAAATGACGAACTTAAAATACTTTAAACTAATTATCATATAAAATAAATTTTTTATATGTATTTATCAAATAATTATTTGGTTGTTTCAATGAACCAAAGAAACATTTTAATGAACTTAATGAATACTCTCACTATTCCGAAATTTCATATTAAAAACTAAATATGTAAAGCACAATTAAATTAAATGGAATGGAATGAAATATTAAGAATTGTTTTGGAACAACTTGATGAATATCTGCCACAGAGAAAAGTTATGCACACAAGAGAGTAAGTTTGCTTTATCGCAATCTGCGTAGTAAAATGTATAAGCAGTAATTTTTTCGAAGCCTGCCGTTATTTCTTTTTGCCAAACCATCTGCGCAAAGGACGGTCCGATTTTTCTCGTTTACTATATTCATTAGTATGACATATAAATTTGTAGGGAGAGACCTTAAGGAATGTTAATTTCACTGACTTTGCAAAGCATTTTTACTTTTTCTTTATAGTCTAGCAAATATTACAATTGCGAAACAGTAAGAACTACTGTTTTTTTGTGTATTTATGATTTACGGTTTATTTAAAATTTGTTTGAATATTTTGCTTAATGAAGTGAGCAAATATCTTCTTCTCCTAAAAAAGTGATAACCGGATGTAGTGAAGCCTCGAAAACGTGAATTTGATTGGTTCGTACGTATATGGTGGAATGGCGCTGAAATTCAAAATTTCTAACCTCAAAAATGAGCCCGGAATAAACAATAAAGAAAGGAATTTGAGCGCACTCAATTTTGTATCTTAAAAAAGTAATAGTTTTTGTTTTGAAGCATTTAAGTAATTCATGAATGAAATTGGTCGAAAAATTTAGAAAGCATTTTCTTTTGACGCCAAAGTTCAATTCTTAAAGATTTGAGTTTTCCATTAAACAATTTAATGAAATAAGTATTGTATTAAACCCTTTTAACTGTAGGTTTTATTAATAAAATTTGTTGAAAAATTAAATATCGCTTTGATGTTATTTTAACTAAAAAGTCAGAATGTATTATTTAGAAGAAATGGTTAGAAAAAACAGCGTAAAGAGAACATTGAGCGCTGGATTTTGCTTGTTGCTTAAAAAATTCAGTATAATTTACTTATTGCATGAGTAAATTTCATGTGATTACTACGTTTACTTAACTTTTTAAACAAAGTTTATTTATTATTTCAGTAAATTTTATTGATCATTTTAAGTGTGAAAAGAAAAATCCAATGACAATTAAGAAGTATTTCTCCACGGACGTATTATTGCTTGTGAAGTGCGTTCTCTCACTTAAAATAGTTTCGTATGAGGTTCGGCGATGTATCTTACCCGCGGCGAACTCGACGGTGCACCATCTCGCGTTGCCTCTTGCCTGTTTCATATGCAGAGTCGCGTATGCGCACGTGTACATGGTCCTGGTCGCAGTCGATATTCCGCGCACGGACTCTTGGGTTCCGGTTCCTATTCCAGCGCCTGTACTTCGTCGTTGCTTCCCTCTTCTCTTTTTCCTTAAACTCTCATCTCTCTCTCTCTTTCGTCTTCCGAGTTGCAGGATACACCCCATCTTCTTTTTTCCTCCCCTCGTTTTACGGCTTATCTCCGGCTCGACTTCTTTTATGCTTCTTGTGTACTTCTTTGCGCACAGGTTTATCTTACTTTTCTAAGAAAGCTGAAAATTTCATTTATTTTTCGAAATGAACTGGGGCCTTGGCGATAAAAGCACATTTCTCTGTTTTAAGTGTGATTTATGCGAGTGCATTTTTTGATCATTGAATAAGAGGCGGATTTCAGAGTTAAATAATATAAGCATTAGCTATTTATCATAAATTTATTTTTTAAGCCTCAATTGCTTATACGCATAGAGAAAATTCCAATAAAAATTACCGTTACTTTCACGGCAATACTAGCCATTTCTGGACTTGTCTGTATTTTTTATTAAAGTCGAAGTGAATAGTTATTATTTTTTTATAAAATTTAATCTTGGGCAGAGAAAATTTTTACCATTGCGTACAGGTAATTTTACATTAAAATAATATTTATACATAATAGCCTTGAAGAAGTGTCTAGTAATGAATTTGCATTTTGTGCATTTAATGTATTCTTTTATCATTGCCTATATAAAATATATCGTAAATTCCTGTCTTAAAAACGTGATGGTCTTCGTTGTGAAGATTTTAATACGTAATTTTGATTGCTCGTCAAAATTCGAGCACGTGATTGGTTGACAGATTCTTACTCTCTAAAGTTGAATTAGTGAAAAACCACTAATTCATAGTGACTATGCACTATTAAAAATAATGTAAACTACTAATAAATTTATTACATTAAAATTTTTGCAATTGGGAAATTCACTATTTTAATTAGTGAAAAGCCTAAAATAGTTATTTTATTTAACAAATAGTTTATTTTCCACTAATTTAAAGTGTTTTTTACTAATTAAATAGTAGAGCACTTTTTTACTATTTCAATTAGTAAAATTGTACTAATTGATTGTGGGTTTTACTAATTGATTAGTGGAAAACCTGATCACTAAAAAGATTAGTGGAATTTCCACTAATTCAACTTTAGAGAGTATGTTAAGGTAGTTCACTAAAAAATCACTTTTTCATAGAAATTTTTGAAATCATCAGAAAATGTTCGTAAGATTGTTCTTTATAAGTGTGCGAAATTTCGATATAGCAAGCGAGATTGGAAAACTTACAATTGGACTCAAAAATTGAGACATTTAATATAGGAAGCATAGGACGAAGCTTCTTTTAAAGAACACTTTCTTTAAATATAAATGTAATTTTTCATATGATCTTTTAAAAAACGAAAGTAAACTTTTTGACACTAGAACGAGCAAGATTATTCTTGTTTTAATGTTTAACATTATTTGCTTAACATTTTTTAGAAAAAATCGTGTCTTAATATTGATATATACTCGAATTCATCAAGTTGAGCAGCACTGCACCGAGTGAATTATCTTAAGCAGGATGCGTGAACGCGAATTTTTCAATTTTGAATAAACAAAACTTCAAAATTATATTACTAATATAGCACTTTAAAAATGGCGCCAACATTAAAAAGTTAATTCAACCTTAAAAAAGAGAATGTAAAAATTGCGTGAAGTGCTAATGGCACTTCTCGCGTATTTTTTATACCGAGAGAAATGTTTTTGAAAAATTACTATAACTCTGGTCAAAATTGCTGTTCAGTCTAAGAGCGGAAGCGCAGACTGCATTTTGTGAAAAACTTACCATTCTGGACTCTCTAATGATGAATTAGTGAAAAATCATTAATTCATAATGACTATCTAATTTGAATAGTGCAAAGTGTTTTACTATGAATTAGTGGACATTTATTTCAAATAGTGAATATATGCACTATTAAACATAGTGAAAACTACTAATAAATTAATGAAGTCAAATTTTTTTTATTGGGGAATTCACTATTTTAATAAGTGAAAATCGCAAAAAAATAGTGAAATTACAAGAATGAAAACAAATTGTTTATTTTGAATAAATTTTTCTTACGAAAACGTAAATTTTGTTATTATCTTCTGCTACTACTTATACAATTTTCTTCTAATATTAAACTGATAACTTGTTATTGTAGGTTGAGTTGTCGTAATTAGAATAGTTAATTTATTGCACAGTTTTTCGTTCTTGAACATTTATTTATTTTTTAATAATAAATTACATTACATCTGCACAACATAAATTCATTACTATCATTAAAATATATTTGCAATACACACTGTTAGTACAACCGAACCATCTTTTTAGAAAAAAGTAATACGAATTGATCCCTTCAGGTCGGTCTTCTTTTCCACGTGTTGGCAGAATTTATAATAAATTAATGTAGTTTATATTAAATACAATATTTTTCAAAATATTACAGAAAATAAAAAATTGTCACTCATATTTCTATGGGCGTTAATGGATTAAGGCAATCAAATGACTGATTCTGACCTTTACTACCTGCAGAATTTTTTATAATAAACCATATCAACCTAATCAATTTCGAAGGGTATTTAAATACATTACTAGTTTATTTCTGAGCGAAACCATTTTTAGTTTGATTTTTCTTCTTTTCATTGCGATGAGTTCTATAATAAATGTTAATACTGCTAAAATCCACCCGATCACTAAAATATAAACAATTGGAAAAAATTTTTGTATACTAATAGTTGCATAATCAACAAATCTTTTATTATTTTTCATGTTTAGATAAGGAATTTTTAAAAGGAAATTCACAATGCCTGCTTCTTGCATTTTTTGCAGAAGAAGATCTAACCTATATGACAACGGAAAGTCTTCTACAAAAATATAACAGTTTCCTCTTTCAACTAAACTTTCTTTTAATTTATAAAGTAAAGGATATTTCCTCCAATTCATTCTATTTGAGACCACCTCGGATACAACACACCCTATTGGATGATCATTATCTGCCAATTCTAAACATGTACTGTAATTAGCAGAATCAACATACCGATTTAGTATTCTCTGATCCAATAGTTGCTTGTAAGTGCTATAACCGTACATAATAAGGTTTGATTTCAACAAGTCATCAATTGTATTTATATTTCTTTCGTACTTTGGCAGTGCACTCCACCAGCTTAAATGAATTTGTATAGCGCAATTCATTGTCGAAATAACCACAATTATAGCATACAGGATCATTCCAAAACCAAAATGCGAAGGTTGGTTTACCCGACAGTTGCTTAAAATTAATTGTAAAAATTTAGTAACTGTTGAAGTTGTTGATTTTTTTAGTATACGTTTTAAAAAAAAAATGCTTAATATACAAATAAATAAACAAATGAATAAAAGATCCAATCTAAAAAGAAATGAAAACGTTTTTGCCAAAGTAATATGATTTTTTTTGGCTATTACGTTGATGGGACAGTTACCAAGCGGATACGTCATTTGCTTCCAAAAAGAACGCATAAAATACATATTCAGTATGAAGTCAATTTTTTCATCGTGTATATCATTTGTCAGCCCTTGGGGTCTGCCGTTTCTATCAACTGTCATACTTTCCAACGACATTTTTACATCAATAGTTACATTCATATAGGCTAAAGATTCGCAAATCACTTCACTTAACGATCTTTGACATCTATCGTAACTATTTTTGCCTACAGCATAGTTGGTATAAGACTTTGCTACTTCAAAAGATGACTTTAAACGATAGCCATTCAAATGTTTTCCCTTGTCGAAGTATAACATATCGCAAAAGTCTGTATCGATTAATTGAAGTGAATAACTATGTTCAAAAAGCGTCCACCGTTCATTGACAACTGCAACTTCTCGCCAGTGCTTTGGTGCTACATTTGTAAATGGATTAAATGTGTAGATTAAAATCGGATTTTGTGACTGTTCACAGATGTACACAGCTGATAAGATTTTAAAATTCCACAGAATTTCTAAATAGTTGTACGCTTCGCATTGCACATCTGAGTTTCTATTAATTAATAAAAAATTCGATTTACTGTTCCACCAAATAGAATTTCTTAAATCATTCAATACATTAGTTAAATTCAAATCTGAACAAATTTCAATGATAACACCAGCCATAGGAAAGCATTTTTGGTTCAGGTGCACTTCTTTTAAGGTATAAACTTTCCGAAAACGCTTGTGGTGATTGAATATTTTGTTGTTTGCATCAAATATTTTTAATGGATTTGAAGACGCAATTTTTAAGATATCGTTGATATTAGCTTTGCGGTGTTTTACAAAGATATTTTCATTTTGAAAGCAATTTTTCAGAATCGATTCCTAAAAATATATATTCCTATACAGATGATAAATAATCACACCGAAAAAAACAGTAACTTCTACTTTTTACACAGTAGAATTGACTGTGAAAAAAAAGTTAATTTAACTTTCTAAATTTACAGTAGAATCGGTTTTAAAGATGCTAAATAACGTGAGATTTGTTTTAATTAAACAATACAAAATAAATATATTTTTCTTACTACCCTGGCCGAAAATTTGCCGTTCCTCCCTGCGCATGTAAACCGGAACTTAATGTGTTACTAAATTTTTCAAAAAGAGTGTAAAAGAAATTAATACTGTAACGTTATTCTTAAAAAATTAATAATCTGGGTATAATGAATTAATGTTAGTTAATTTTTGAAAAAGGGTGTTGGTTTTAGCTCAGGGCTTTTAAACATCTGCTAACCAACAACCCTCGCTTTGCTCGGGTTGTAAATGTTAGCGGATGTTGAATCCCCTCGATCATTATTACTTACTTAACTTATCAGACAGAGACGTTATACACACATTATAGGAGGGAGGAATTTTTTTTTATATGTATACCACAGTAGTTTTGTACAGAGATGGCGCTACATGTTAAGCATGGTCATCGATCTCGAAGCAGACTGATACCGCTCGTGTGCACATTTTCTGTTAAATATTGCTAATTAACCACAAATTTTCGGCCGGATAGTAAGAAAAATAGTATACTTCACACGGGACGAACGTCGATCATCATGCCCGGCAAACACTGCGCCGGGCAGAATGATCGTCGTTCGTCCCTTGTAAAGTAATGTATTATTGTTTATCAAAAAGTATTTTTTTTTTTTTTAATAACTTTTTATTTTCAGTTAGAAAGAATAATTCGGTCATAAAGAGAACCTACTTTTTCAGAAAGGAGATACTACTTTCTTTATACAAAGTATTCTACATTTCAAGAAAAAGGAGGATTTACTTTTATATAAAGTAATTATAACTTTTCAAATAAACGGTTATTCTCACTTTAAGAAAAATTAATTTTACTGATTTTGCAAAGCAGTTTTTACTTTTTCCTAGTTAAATAGGTCTTACTGTTGCGAAAAAGTAAGAACTACTCGTTTTTTTTCGGTGCAGGAATATTTCATAAAAATAAAACACTTACTATTAATACAATGCTACGGTTTTCGGAACGTGGAATTAAAAAATGATTTTCAAAAGTTTTATTTATACTTTCAATTGAAATTAACTGCAATGTACAAATAAAATATAAAAAGCGAATATTTTTTAATTTCATTTTTTTGAGTTTGTATCAGAAGCTTAAAAAAACGTGTTGCTTTAAACAAAATTCTAATCCGACTAACTTGTAAAATTCTAAATGTAAAAACAAGTTTGGTACTTAAAAAATCGATCAGCATTTTTTTTAATTTGTCTAATACAATAATTAACACCTTCAGACTTTGGAGTGGATCAGTTCAAACGTGGTTTTATCATAATTAAACTTTTGCATAAAATAAAAGCAATTGCACTTACAGAAAAAAACTTTTTTAATAATATTGGATCATCGATCGAAAAAAATTTAATTTTATAAGATTGAAATAAAATTTTGTATATTAAGCGCTACAGATTATACAAAATTTAAATTATTTTTATTCATTACTCTTGATAAAGTTACTTATGGTTGGTCATGATTAAACATTGATTTTAGAAATATACTCCTACTGTTTTAAAAAATTGTGGTTTACTAATTGTCATAACATGTGCAAGTTTTATTGGAAATTGCCTTCTGGTGATGTGAAATGGAATTGCTTCAGGAGTTGGTGATAAATTATATTATATGCTATATTATTATACATATGATTTACTTTATTTATCAGTTATAAATTTTGCTAAAATTGCCCACATTTAAAAGTTAAGATTTTACTTCGTTATCATTTTCCGAAATTCTCTTATTTTACTTTAATAACATACATATAAAATTTTGCCATAGTTTACTTTTTTTACACCATTTTCTATATTTAAACCTCTGTTTCCAAATCGAACAATTGGTAAAGTTGATTGAAAACCTGATACACCAACTACTTTTCTTCCAAATATGTCATTACAATCAGTTAAATCAGCTATAGTTATTTTCGCTACAAGGGCGTAAAGTTACTTACCCTGCCCACGGACTGTGCATAGTATCTTATTTACACACTCCGTAAGCAAGGCAAGAGATGCTTTGCACACTCCTGCTATGAGTGTTCAAAAGTCATGCTTTGCGCGAAGAATAGTAATATATAAAGTTAAGTTTATCACACTCAAGTGAAAAAAATAGGATTCGATACATGTGCGCAAAGCAGGTGTATGCCCACTGGTATAAGTTGTCGCCCGAGCGAAGCGAGTTTCCGCACGAGTTGACATCACCAGTGCGTAAGGTGGCACTTTACGCACGTGTCGTCGCTGAGAGTGCGTAAAGTTACGCCCGTGTAGCGAACGTAATTTTTTGTAATTTGTGTGCGGAAAGTTGTATTATAACAAATACAATAATAATGTTGGTACGGGGGGGGGGGGGGGCTTCGCCCCTAAAACAAACTTCAACCGGAAAAAATATTTTGTTAAATAAATTAAAATATAACACAAATGTATATTAACGTTTTATTAGAAAATAAACAAATTATTTTCAATACAAAAATAGTCCTAAAATTAGTCCAGGAAGTATGCACTTTCGGCTGTAGGATGAAGTAATAGTACGTTTTTATACGGGTGCGGAAGTGAATTATTTGCGTCGGGAGACGTGTTTAGGCCGAGCGAAGCGAGGCCGAAAAGTCTCCCGAGGCAAAGATTCACTTACGCACTAGTGTGAAACCGTATTTTTCTCCACGAGAGCCGCAAATCGCATGCAAACATGCGTATTTGAGGTTGGAGTGGAGAAAAATAATTTTTCTGCCCTCCGACCCCGAAAGCACAACTTCCCGGCCACTGCGCGAGAGAAAGTTGTAACTTTCGGGGATCGTCGAGCAGAAACATAGTATACGTACCTAGCCCTGTATAATAAGAAGGCCTCAGATCACACGTTTATCAACCTCGGTTTCACCTCGGTCGACAATTACATGTGATCTGAGACAATTTCTTATTATACAGGGCTAGGTACGTAATATACTAATTATTAATGTTATTTTCAGAAATATTGCGCATTTTACAATACGATGTGATTGACACAAATTTTAAAAGTATAATAATCACTAATAATTAAAAAATGAAAAGAAATAATACAATCTGATTCTTTTCCAATATTGTATCAGATAGTCGATAGTCGACGTCAGAAGAGAAACGCACCTGCAGCCCCTTTCGGAGACATGCTGCTAATGCACCTAAGCTTATTGGCCCTTTGTGCTCAGTGTCCTCACCATTCATCCCCTACAAACCTCCCTATGTAATTTACCACTTTGAGAAATATACTAAGCCCCATAGAGCAGACATCTACAGGTTCGAGCAGCCACTCCTCATACACCCTGCGCCTTTCGCCCATCAACCTAGGACAGTGGCACAAGAGGTGCATGGGAGTTTCCTCTTCCTCACCACAGAGTCTGCAGATATTATCAGTGCCTAAACCTATCCTATTCCTAAAGTATGGCAAGTCACAGTGATTAGTCAACCACTCCACTGACTTTCTAATGTCCTTCTTGGGAAGATTAATCATCTTACTCGCCCATCATACCAGGACAGACTCTGCGATAAAAGCTTTCGTATCTCTGCATTTGCGACACCTCTTCCATTTTCTACGCTGCTCCTCTCTGATCCAAGTCTAAATAGTAATCTTTGCTAAAATAATAGTAATCTTCTGAAAACATTTCTCTCAGTGTTAGACTTGTCCATCTAAATGCTATCTCGTCCAGTATCCAGTAGCACCTTGATAACAGATACCCGCCGGAGAGCCTCACGTACGGCATCCTTCCGTCGTCTAATCCTCTCGTCGCTACTCGCGCGCGAATCCGAGGATCCATTGCTAGCCTACGTGCCTCTAATCCCGCACGCCTCTCTCAAGGCTGTAATTCACGGCTCTGCACTCGCCTCTCCCCAAAGCCGCTTTGCCACCTTCCCTCGGCGCGAGCGTGCGCTGAGACGCGAGTAATGGTTCTTATTGTCTTTACGGCCGCGACGGTACACGGCCAGATGAAAATCGGCCGCTGAGTTATGCCGAGTCCTGGCAAAACATGGCCAGTGCATGCTTTTTCTTCTCTGTTTGCACGGGGGACGCGTGTCCCGTTTGCGCTGAGTCGGGAAATTATTGGAAATTGCATCACGCCTAGGCACTTTGTAGGGGTCTGCGGATGCTCCATACGCTGGGATGATAAGGTTCCTTGTGATGATTCTGAGCTGAGAGGCGGTGGTTTCACTGCTATTGCCAGCTCGTAAAGAGCCATAAAATTTCAGAACTTCAGGCGGATCGTTCCTTTTATTTTCTGTGTACCGTTACAACTTTAATGGTTCTTGTTTATTCGGAAACTCCTTCGAAACACTGAAAATCTCTTTGGATTGCGTTACGTTTTATTTATTGTAATGAGAATAGACAGATATGCAGTATTCTAAATTATATTTCGCAAGAGCAAAAGAAATGAATTATCCCAAAAGTTTTCCGACTAGAAATTAAGTGGGTCTGAAAGTTAGTGAAAAATTCAAATTTTTATCATTTTATAAAATTAACTTTCGGATCCCCTTACAGGAAATCTCTCAAGAAACTCGTCAACGTTCTTCAGCCAAGATAATTAAGTTTTAAAAAGAATTAAAACATTTTATATATTTTCTCCTTTTAAAATGATCTATCTTAGAATTTTGGTAGAGTAGTTAAGGTTCATTCACTTTTTTACAAGACAGGATAACGCACTATCTAAATGTGAATTTCACTCATTCATATTTAAAGACAAAATCACACTTGAATAAAAATACGATTTTGAAGTATAATATAAACACAGTTGAAGCGAATGATAAATGGCATTTCCGTACAAATCGACGAGGGAAGAACGAAAGCAAGTCCGACAGTTTTCTCGGGTGCAAATGGGTCAGAGGAAGCTCGTTCGTCAATTCGTTCGTGAAACTTGCAGGCGCCCGCGGGGCAAAAAAGTTAACGCGACTACGCGCAAAAGCTCAGGGAGGGACATCGCCACTGTCTCGAGGGGTCATCGACCGCAGCCGCGATTGCACGGCCTTTTGTCGACGCTGCCGCGCACTCGGAACAAACCGAGCCGCAACCTAACGGTATCTGGAGTAAAGCGCGCAAAAAGAGTCCGGACTCCTTTGTCCTTGCACTGCACTGCGCCCGAAACGCTGGAGGGGAGCAAGTACTAACACCATCGAGTTTGTCCGCTTCATTTTGTTACAGCGGCTTTGCGCGCGAAACTCCCGTTCGCTCCGCTTTGCACTCAAGAAATCGGTTCGTCGTGTAGTCTTTCACCATTACAATAGACAAATTGCCGTTTATTCTTTGCTTCTTTGAAATGAACATTTTTTTAATAAATAAAGCACTTTTTCAACAAATATAATGCAGATAAAGTATATTCCGTTATCCTGTAGTCAATTTTACAATTTCCCTGTGAAATTTTGCAGCCTAATAAATCTTACAAGCAACCCTACGAATTTTTACTACAGTAATTTTCTAATCTTTACTTTCTTTCTAAACTTTTTAAAAAGGGAATGTGTATTTTATGAATTGCATTTTGGGATATTATTGGGAAGAGCGCGCCATACTTTCGATAAGGGTACAGAACTAGGAAATTTAAATGATTTCGACAACTTATTCCATACACTTACATTAGGAAGCTATTTATGGATATTGTATGCAGAGAGAAAAGTTTTTGTAACAGTTACTATATTGTTTTGTAACACAGAGATAGACTCGACAACTAAAAAAATATATTAAATTTTACTGTATAAGTCTAACAAATTTTACTATAGTTTCTAGTAAACATTTTTATTTCTATAGTCTGTCCCTGAGTTACAAATCAGTTTAGTAATTTGTACTAGAACTTTTATCTATAAAACCCTATCTGACACTACATATGCATATATTTTGTTTAAGAAACTTGTACTTATATACTTAGGGTACTGAAAGTTAGCCAATTGCGGAAAAAAGAGACGAATGAAGAATTATTAAAATATACTATAGAATCTGTGCGTTTAAAGAACTATTGTTACAAAATAATGATGCATTTATATTTAGTAAATAAAAATATACGATTTTTGCAATAGAAATATCTTTGATGAGTAAAAGAGATATCTAAGCTGGATCGGACTATTATATTTATAGCAAAAATTACATAGTAAAAATGTAGAGGGTACCTTCTAACTTTTCATACGTCAGAAATTTTATTATGTACAACTACTGTAATTTTTACATAACCGCCGAATTTTCCTAAAAGAAAATTATATAAAAAAATGAGACGCCTCTGAAAATTTTCCAAACTTTTGTAAAAAGGCCAACTTGGGAAGTACGCAACAAATTACAACAGAACCTTGCAAAATTTCAGAGGGAAATTGTAAAATTTACTGTAGCATTGGAATCCCTGTATTAAAACGAAAAAAACCGGAAGGGCGCTTGTAACGAGGGCAAGTTCTTAGCTACGGGATAAGCTTTGAAATGAGCGATTATTTACAGCCACTGAACATTTTGAAAGAATTATTTATAACTGTACATTCGATATCTACAGAAAGCGGCGGTAAAGCGTATGTAGGAAGTAAGAACGAGGAGGCAGTCGATTCGTCGGAGTACACTTGTACAGCTGACGAATTTACTATCGGTTTTAGCAGTTGAGCCTCGGAGGCTCGCGCTGGCAGCTCAGGTGAGTTGCTCCTCGCAACGAGGCTGTTTTCTCTATCCGGAGGGCTATGGATTCCGCGTCTTCGTTACGTCGGAGGCTAGTCACCGACCGCGAGACGAGGGATCGAGTTGCCGGCCTCTCCGTCCGCCACTTTCTCCAGCCGGAGGACCTTTTTTCGGTCTCTTCGCTCTTTTTGCTCTCTTTCGAATCTGTCGGAGGGGCTTCCACGACAAGCGCGAGAATAACGCTGGAGATTCTAAAGCGCGCACTCGTACGACCACGAGGAATTTTTTTAATTTAGGCCGCCACCTCTCGGCTTCTTTTTTCATATTATTTGCCCGCTTATCGTCGAGGAGTCAATCGCCTTTTGTGTCGACGTACAAGACGGGTTAAGTAAATTTTTCGAATGCTCGAGATTTTATTAAGGCGACCAATCTTGAGGAGTTTTATTAAAGAAATTTAATAAGAGGAAAAGTAATGCGTTTACGCGCTACTCTCACACGGCGCAAATTTATTCATAAGCACGGCACGTCCTACGTGCATAACCAATTTTAGTGCAGCTCGCTAACGAAGATTCTCCTTGTTGGCATTGTAAAGTTCAAATTAGCTAAATTAAAGAGATTTAGGTAACAAGCACCCGAGGGGCCGGCCCCTCTCATGAGTACATTTGCGACGATCTTAGCGCCTAAGAACCGCTCATTTAACGCGAAAACTGGTTCTGTTCCGAGTCTCATCTCTTCGTCAAGGTTTTCGCGTGTCTCGCCATTATGTGAACTCCCTTGTATAGCATTTATGAATCTATACGGTTAAAAATCTTGTGTTTTATGCAAAGAAAAATAACACAGATAATTTCTAAAAAAATACACATATTATGTGTTATAAATCGCACAAATTAAATATAAAAATAATAATATGTGTAAAATGATTTGTAATTTCCTTATGTCCACACAAATATTTATTACACGATATACAGTTGTAATTAACACACGCACTTATTAAGATTAATTAAATACTTAAAATTTAGTTACTATTCATTCTTTTAAAAATTAACTAGTTTACGCATATTTTGTGTTTATATCTTTACCGAATTTGAATTAACAATTTACAAATCTTGTGCAATTTTCTTTAACGAAATACGAAACGTGTATATAATTCTATTTTATACAAAACTTGAGAATTTATACAATTTAAACAAACATTTTGTTCTTATGTTTCAGCGGATTTTTAAATGTGAACAGTGTGTAAAATTCTTTTTTAAATTCTCTCTTGAAGAAATTGAGGTTGCAGAATTGAAGCAAAAAAAATAAAATAAAATAAAGCTAATTTATTTGCTCTCCTTTCGTGAGCCGATAGCTCGTAGACAGTATAATTTGTTAAAATGCATGTTTTTCCATGGCAGTTTAATTTTATGCAAATTGTTACGACGGCAAAATACCCTCAAAATTCGTTAAATATACGAAGTCAAAGTTGATAATTAAAAGTTCCTGTTAACTGAAAAAGATGCGCTTATTTTATGTTTTCATTACTGCAATGCAAGAAGAGGTCAACTTCCAAGTAGCCTGTAATATAAAGATCGCTACACTTTGTCTTGTCGCGCATTATTAAATTCCTTTCCCTTCCTTATCTTTCATTATATTTATTTTGTTTTTTAAATAATAACTTCCACTGAACGTGCAATTATTTATGTTGAAATAATGAGACTTTAATTAGTCCCTTAAAATAAACGCGACAATAACGTTTAAAAAAGAAACGATCTGGAGAGAATTATTTTACAATAGATTTCGAATTCAGAGCACGACATAAAGTTTTTACGACTTCAATAACTTTCGAGCCAGTAAAAAAGTAATGTTAAAAAAGAAATAACGAAATGAAAAAGCCTACATGGTCTTAATTGCCAGAAACAGCAATCGCGTAATTATATCCAATAAAAAGTAAAGCCAACACATATATACGTCGAAAAAAAGTAACTTCTACCTTTTACGCAGTACACGTTACAGCAACTGAAGTGAAATATAGTGAAAATTAACTCTATTGGAGTCAAATTTTCACTCTAATGTTCCAGTGAAATTAACTCCCTCGATAAGTAAAGCGAATGATAGAGATTTAACCTGTAATATGCTGTACTGTAGCTTAGAATGAATTTTACTCTACTTTAAAGTGAATTTCAATGACTCTGTTCACGTAGAGTCAAATTTGTCTCCAATCGTTTTAGCGTGCAGATTTAACTCTGAAATTGCAAATTAATTTAACTTTCCGAATTTTCAGCAGAATCTGCTTCACAGAACGGCCAAATCTACTTTTCCGTAGAGTAAGATCTACTTTAAGAACCGTTAAAAGCATTTTTACTTTATCCTATAGTCTATCAGATATTACTGCGAAATGTTGCGAAACACTCGGAAAGAAAAATTTAACTTTTATAGTAAGAATGGGGGTACTAGTAGAGTTTATCACCAGTGTTACTTTATTAGTATGAAAATTCATGCTAATAATCATAGATTTTGAGCTTTTAAAGTAGACTCTCTTTTCGTAGTAAAAGAGTAAGCAGTCTAAAAGACGATTCTATAAGCAACATCGGAAAAGAGTGTGAACGCCGTGGAACAGTTGACGGTTGACGTTTTTTGAAATGCTGCAACTCGAACATGGCGAAGCTGCAGGGCTTTGTAATAAGCGAATCATAGTATAAAGCTATGGAAGCTTTAGAACGGAAGGAGGAAAGCGTGTATACTACAGTTTTATAGCATACACATACTTTATTTCTATGTGAATAAATTATATTTATATGTACTCCTTTCTATGATACTATAATATGATTCATATCTTAGAAGACTGTACTAAACACTTTGAAAGTATGTATAAAAAGTTTAGAAGTATGAAATCATACTATAATAGTATAAGGAACTTTTCCTAAATTACAATCATATGGATCCTAGTAAAATACTTAGATTTTTCTTTCCGAGCAGCAAGAACTACTTTTTTTCTGTGTATACGCATTGAAATAACACGACAATGAATTCGCGGAGCGAAAGCGAACAAAAGAGGCATCGGATAAAAATTGCGCGCGTCATCGGCCTCCTGAAATGAAGCTCGCCGATCCGCCGTCAAAATAACAAGTAGCCATCCGCGGCGGAGGGTAGCGGGACAGCATCGCCGCGGCACGCGCGGGGGGCTTCGGTATGTGGCGCGTCCTCCTCCTCCCGCCAAGCTCGGCCGTCAAGCGATGCAAACAATAACTTCTTGTGTTACGCGGCGAGCGATGCGCCCCGAGGAAAACAACGTGACTCGCTGTGCCTTCGACCGAAGGTGCTCGTGCCTCGGTTTTCCGCACGTCGCATTCCACGGCCACGCGCGAAAGTGAGCGTGATTTTTTCGCGGGGAAAGAAGACACGACTTCTTGGAGTACAAAACTTTTTATTCACGCGACTTTTAAAGATTTTCCGTGTATACTAACTTTCCTTCTCTGCGATTCTATACGTCCTAGTTTCCTCACGTCGGTCAAATGACGTTTTCGATATTTTTCGTTTAAGGGGCCCGAAATTCAATTAAAAATTTAAATTTCGCGCCAGAATGTAGCAGATGAAAAAAGCAATTAACTTGTTTATAAAAGGGAGGTACAAATGAAATATCGAAAAACCAAAAGACGCTTGGCCCTTCGTTAGGTAACGATCTATCATTTTCTAAAGTTCCAAGATCATCTAATAATACCTTGAGGAGAAAAACTTGAATACACGGAGAGAAATGTCATACTAAAAATTACTATGTTCCATAGGAACAGTGGGATATACTCGACCTACGACAATTTTTACTATAAAACATACTAAAAATTTCTATGCACATAGCAAAAATTGCTATTTATGTAGTAGAAATTGCTTTGTACATTGGAATTTTTAGTATGTTTTATAGTAAAAATCGTCATAGGTCGAGTATGTCCAATTGTTCCTACGGAATATAGTAATTTTTACTATGACATTTCTCTCCGTGTAATGTAAAAAAAATTATATTATTATGTCAAATAAAAATTCAAATTTCGTGCCACAATTTAGCAAACAAAAAAGCAATTAATTTGCTTATAAAAAGGAGGTACAAATGAAATATCAAAAAATCAAGAGATGCTTGCCCTCTGTTAACATTTCATAAAGTTTGTATCACAGTAGCGTGATGAGAAAAGTTTGAATAATGCAAAAAGTAATATTATGCAAGTTTTTCTCATCGAGATTTTGTGTATGATATTAGAACTTTATAAAATCATAAATATTTACTTAACGGAGGGTAAATATCCCTTAAATTTTAGATATTTTATTTGTGCTCCTTGTTATAAACAAATTAATAGTTTTTTCGTTTGCTAAATTGTAACGCAAATTTTGAATTTTTAATTGACCTTCAGACCTCCTTAATTAATTAATGCTAATTTCATAAACCGATTGTTAAACGAAGGAAAAAGTTTACATTAATAATATTAATATTTATAGCGATTCATAATAAAACTGATTATATGAGAGCGCAAAAATAATCTTTTAATATAATTTAATTACATTTAATGAATAATTATTGCATTTCTTGTGATTGAAAAAAAATAATGACGTTAACAAAATTCACATATGTCGGTGCTCAGACTTTTATTGAATAGAAAAAGTCAATTATGAATCTTTATTCAGTAAACTTATGGAAGAAGCCCACCCTCTATTCATCGAACCCGTATATATCGTGCGAACAACCGGCCGTAATCGCCGAAAAAATACAGTTTCCCCTGATTTCAGCGCCGCATTGATGTTGAATCTAAGAGTTTCTCGATATTTCTCTGACTCACCAAAAAGGGACCATTTATTCTAATTTCCGCCTTGGAAGTCGTTTATATGCACCCGTCATTAATTAATACATTAAATGAGATATAAGTATGATTAATAGTTCCATTCAATTTAAACGAACTTTCTCAACAATTAAAAACATCCCAGAAAAATGCATTTTAAATTCAGAAATATGCAAAACTGAACTCCGTAGAACCTTTAAACAGCAAAAGTTAGTTCAACATCTTCTTTTAAAGTTGCCGAACGATAGAAAGTAATTGGCCGCACTTATTCGGGTTCTGAGGAAGAATGGTCCCCCGTAATATAGCTCCGTCGACTTACGCGTCGCCCGGCGTCGTCATTTACGCTAAATTGACGACGTCGAATGGAGAACGAGAAGCGGAGGCACGAAATATAAGAGGGAGGCGAAAAAAAGGAAGTGCACGAGCAAAAGAGAAGGGACGATAGTCAGATGGGGGATGAGGAAGGAGGTGGGGAAAATGAAGGAAGAAGCGAAAGGAGACTTTGCAGCAATTTTCAGTGACATCGGAACGATGTAATAGCGAGTGATAAATGATATCGCCGATTCTTACGCGCTAATGGGCGCGTGGGTGGACCGGCGGAATGAGGAAGCGCGGAAAAATCGGGAGATAGGGACGCAAGCGATAAAAAAAAAGCACCGACGGTGGAAGAGGAAAAATTGTGGGGAGATTGGATTTGTTCTTGGAAAAATGTACAGGGAGGAATGCGAAAAATTGCACGACTGGGCAAATAGCGTCTCCTCTTATCAAACCAACGAATGCACTTCTATTCGAAATTCGTGCATTAATGTTTCACATTTATTTTTGTTATGCTTGTATAAAAATTAATATTACGATGAGGCGAATGAGAAAAATTATGAGTGAAATTTATAATGAGTTAGGCCATTCTAGAATTTTCGAAAAATTGATTTCTATTTCGTTTTCAATTGTCCCTAAAGTCCTTAAAAATGATATGCCAAAAGATTAAAGTCGGGAAAAAGTTGGTGTAGACATCGCTGATTAAAGATATTAAAAATTATTCATGAGTTTCTACTATAACTCGAAACTTCAAACGAGTTAGTCTGAAAACTTCAGTTTTTCAATTAGCCGGAAACATAACTCAGACAATTTTTAACTGATTTACTTGAAAAATATATTGTTTATTTTATATTATAATTATATAAAACCTTGCATAACTCATCAAGGATCTCGATAAAGAATACATATTTTAGAAAAATACATTTCTTATTAATGAATCTTTTTGAAAAATTCACTGGACTGAATTTTTTTTAAATTCAATCCACGTTAGTGAATTTATTTTTAAAAAATCATTCCTTATGAGTTATTCAGAGCTTTCCATACTTTTGTGACACGCTGTAAAATGGAAAACCATTAACTGATTAAAGAAAAGTTTAATTTTCCAGAAAAAAAAAATTGAAAAAATTCTATTTTTAACGTATATAGACAAGTATCTCGTTAACAACATCGACCTTGTCGCGTTTACTGTAAAAAAATTCGAGTTTGTCCTTCGCGAAATATATATATATATTATATACCTATGCACGATCCAGACAAAGAAGTTGAGTAAAAACGCGACGACAAGCGACGGCGAGGCCATTGGCAAAAAAGCGCATAAATGGGAAAAAAAAGGGCGCGGGAGAGTCGTAGTGAGGATCGTTTATGAAAATCGCCGGACGAGGCGTTTCCCTACGCGGCCGATCGAACCGGCGAAGGTCGCTGGCTCGCTACACGTCGCCTGTTTGACCAGGGGGCCGCCGGCTCTTTTTCCACGGGGGTTGTGCACGCGTGGCCGCCCCTCATCGCACCGCTACCGCACAGTCGCGGCAGCTGTTCCCGCGGCTGCACGCCCCCCTGCCCCCGAGGTCCCCCTTCCCCCCCCCCCTTTCACCCACCCTCGCGCGAGAAACGACGCCGAGACTCGAGAGGGCTATCCGGGCGCCTCGCGAACTTACGCGGGTGTAGGGGCTTTGCATATGAATCGGTGGGCTATGATTTGCAGCCTGCATTGAGATGCAGTGTGGCTTAGCCTCGGTGTTTGGAATTCATTGTTGGTGTTTGTGCAGTCTCTACGGTGACTTATGCGCTTAATATTTTTCCCCGGATTTTACCTTTTAAATTGTAAAATTTTATGCTGTTTTTTGTATGAATTTTAACAATATACTTTTTCGAAAACATTCGTTACGTAAACTTTTTCAAATAATTAGTTATTAAGGAAGTGGTTATTATATAGTCTGAATGGTTGAATTTATTTTATCCATACAAAACTAGTAAAATAGTACGAATAAAAGGGGAAAACGTGTCATTTGACCGTAGACGTTGTCCAAATAGTGAAACTAGCGTTTATTTAAACTTTTTTCCTCAGATTAAATTTTTTTACTTCTTACATTGTAGAATATTACGCTACTGTATGTATGAATTTTAAAAGTATACTGTTTCGAATGTATTATGTACTACGAGAACTCGTTCATGGAAAATAAATAATTAGTTATTTAAAAAGTGGGCAATATAGTGTCTGAATTTATTTTGACGACTGAAAACTCGTGAAATAGTACGAATACAAGGGGAAAATGTCATTTGACCTTAGTCATTGTCCAAATAGTCAGAGTAGAGTTTAATGACCGTGTGGAAGGAACAAAACCAGGCTGCGTCAGTTGGATTAGTTCCCATTATGCGGGCCGTAAAATAAAGCGAACTGAAAAACCGAACGCCTAGGTATCTTCAATTCAAATAAAGGATTCCTCGCTGCGGGTTCCTGTCCACACATTCGTTCCTGAAACAATCGAGCCTAAGCTACTTTAATACTTCATTGCAGACGAATCTCGATTTTATTTAGTTTTTCAACAATTATTAGTAAAAATATATTTTCAAAAAAAAAAAAACTAATTTTGGTACCATTAAATTATTTTTTTCTGACACTGAATATTTACAATTTATTTAATTGTCAGTATAGTACACTATTTTATTAAAATTAACAGTATTGATAGAAATTGTCAATTGTGAAGCATTGATTCTGATTATGTTTTCGTATAGACTTCTTACTCTCTAAATCTGAAAATGTGAATAGTGACATTTAATCAGTGAATAGCCGTTCACATGCTAAATATTTATTTCGGTCGAACGATTTTTCACATAAAAATATGTCACTATTTACATTTTCCAAGTGAATTTCACATTTTCAGATTTAAAGAGTATATGTAATATTATGGAATCCTTAGGTCAATAGTTAAGCAAAGTCGTCATTCTAATTTTGGGTTTTATTCCATATTTAACAGAGTAAAAGAATCTGGTACTCTTTATCCAATAATTTAACGACCATAAAGTCTATTGGTCAATTTAAATCTCTTTACTTTCTTCACTTGTATATTTTTTAGTTTAGTTTATGTTATTATTTCTAATTTGTACTTAAGGACTCTTTAGTCCGTAGAATTATTATTAAATAAATAAGTACATTGGTTTTGTGCTTCATTCGTACAGATCCAAAGATAAGGAAGTCAAAACTTTAAACTCAAGTTTCCAGAAGCTAGAAACTAAAAACATATACTAAAAGCATTTAATACTAAGCACGACGGAGAAGTTTATTCGAATCTTGTAAACCGGAAGCGCTGGAGGGACTTTGTTTGAACTACTCAAAACTAAAATATTAAAGCTCAAGCGTGGTTTGGGCTTTTACGTAAATGCCGATACAGAGAGGAAACGCAAACCAAGAAGAAGCTGGTGCAAACAAAATTTCTCTTTTCGCTATTTTAATTTTTGAGATATCTTTCTTTACATATTACTCGACCAAGGTCAAAGAATCCTCTTTTAAAGAATTGATAGTCTTTGTTTGAAGCTTTTAATGCATCATTCTGATTGGTCGTCAATATAACGAGCACATTATTGGTTGCCTGATTTTTATATTATAGGTATAGCCATATCCCTATGGATGCTCGAATGTGAATTTTTCAATTTTAAATATGCACAACTTTAAAATTATATTATGATTGTGGTGATTATTGATATATCTTATCTCTTAAAAAAACGGCGCCGAAATTAAAAAAATTAAAGTAACCTTAAAAAGCCGAATGTAAAGAGCACGCTAGATGTTGTTACTTAAAAATATTAGGAACACAATTTTAGATTTGATAGATCTGCGACTAAATGAATAAAGTTTACAATAAATTAGTTTATAGCCATTAGCGTTGTTGAAACCATAATGAATGTACTATTAACGTCAAAACTGTAATTCTCCACTTTTAAAGTGATGACCTATGTTGTGAAGCTGTTAACGCGTCATTCTGATTGGTCGTCAAGATAACGAGGACATTATTGGTTGCCTGATTTGTATATTATAGGTATAACCATATCCCTATGGATGTGCGAATGCGAATTTTTCAATTTTGAATATACACAACTTTAAAATTATATTAAGATTATGGTGACTATTGACGTTATTTCTTAAAAAAAAACTAATATAATCTTAAGAGATTTTGTTACTTAAAAGATTTGATAGATTTGAGTATAAATCAATATAGTTTAAAATAAATTAGTTTATTGCCATTAGCGTCGTCGGAATGATAATGAGTGTATTATCGACGTCAACCATAAATTAGCAGTATTAATGACAATTGTTATTTGGCATTTACCTCAATAGCGTCTGTTTCAATAGCCAATTCGGATGTTCGCAACATTTTATTCCCTCCGCTTACAAACGCGAAAGCGAGGGGTACGCTCACGGCAGCAGCGTCGAGCAGTTTAGCAGTCTGGCGGAATAGAAAGCGATCGGAGCGAAAAAAAGGAGCAGACGGGAGGAGCCATGGGGGCCGGCGATTAACGCTGTACGGCTGCGGCATGGCGGTGGCGTCGCAGCGGGATATAAATTGGGGTCGAGGGGGTCGACCCATTATCAATTCATCGAATTAGCGGAGGAGTAAATAGCGCGGGGCACAATGCCGCCGGCGCGTCAGTGACGAGGAATGCGCGATCCGCGCCGATTGCGCTCACTTGCGCCAATTAACATAATTAGTCGGCATTGATCGAGCCGAGCGCTCGCGCGACTCGTGCGAAAGTAATTAGACGCGAGCCGCGAGCCGCGCGCCGATCGTTTTCGCGCGACGACGACGCCCCGGCGTCTCCTCCTTTCCTTGTATTTTCTCGGCGATTGTTTCGAATCGAGCTTTTAACGGCCGTTTATCGCTGTGGGAACTGGGCTAGAGAAAACTCGTTTCTCGAAAATCATCCTTTTTCCCAGTAAGATGCCTATTCGTTAAAGATAAAAAAAATCATCAAAATGTATTTGGTGAGCAGATACTTAAGATATTTAATTATTTCTTTTAACCAGAATAAAATAGTGTACAATAATTTACATCGTAAAATTATAAGGCAAATTTTACTTACCTGATTTGACCTATACTAATTACGATGTTACTAGGATATAAGTCACGGAATGCACTTCTGCCTTTTTACTGTTACAGCAGTGATAGTGCTAAAATTAATAGTTAAATCTTTTAATTTTTATGTAATTAGTTTAAGGTCTTAGTTTGTATAGAGCCAGACCAGTAAATAGGAAGTTTTTGCTTCCGCTGCTGGGTTATTATTAAATAACGTTATATGTATATACATTTGTATATTCTATATACCCTGGTAATAAATGAATAAAAAAAGTAAATAATTGATGCACATATAAAGTTACTAAAGTAACCCAGCAGAAGAAAGTAATTTCTATTTGCTGGTCTAGCTCTATATAAATTAAAACTTAACAACTTTGCACTCCTCGACTTGAGTTCTAGTAACCGAGTTACTAGGTCAAATCAGATGTGCAAAATTACGTGTATTCTTTCATATTCATTTCTACTTTCACCAATATCTATAATTCTTCTTTCAAATTTTCATGTATTTTCAGTTTCTTCTTTTACCAATATCTAATTAGATTGAACTTGCTAATTTGTAAACATTTCGGTCTATACGTTCCTACTTTTTTTGTACATTTCTTTTTCCAAGTTATTTAATTTTGCTAGACAAGTTAAATCTACTACTCACGGCACTTAAAACTTCCACATCACGTGTGGAAATATTTCTTTATGTTGAAGTTATTGAATCTCATTTATAAGTAAAGTTGGTAAATGATTGACCTCTAATTCCTCTATTAAAATATAATATAGCTTTTTTATTGCCTAGATTCTAATATAATTGCCGGCTTGTTTAATTTTATGTCCTGGGGGAATAGGACATATTTTCTTGTTAGTAATTTCATAGCTTTATTATCTTTTTTTGCTCTGTATTGTCTTATAATTGAACCTCTTACTATTTTTGGTAATAATAATAATAAAATGAAAATATTTCTTGGAAATTAAATACTTACAAATAATTAATTCCGAAGAATAAAAATGGTATAGAGAACGAAAAATTAAAAAAAAAACAGTCGTATAAGTCATGGGTCATTTGAACACAAAAATTGCAGGCACTATCAGTAAGGACATAAATCAAAAGTAGTATCAAAGTAGTATAGGGTTATATTAAAAGGACAATAATATAATCGAACCTGTAATTCATGGCAACTTCATTTATCGTGCTACAAATTATTTTCCGAAAAATTCGGCTAAAAGTCTTTTCTTCTCTTTACTTGTATATTGCCATTTTTAATTAAATTACAATCTGACTGAGTGGAAGTCCTCAATGATAATTTAGCTTAGTGACGTGCAGGTGTTCAATAATACTTACTCGATAACACGATGATAAACGCAGGATCTATTTCGAGATACTCAAATCTGGAAGCAACTCGTAGGCGCCTCACGACGCGCGACGCGATAAATACAGCCTCATAAGCTGGCTCATGCACCCCAGCACGAAGGAATAACGTTTACACGAGTTCGTGATTTATTGCTCCGGTTCCTCTGCCCCTTCCATTTTTTCCTTTCCTACCCGAAGCTCCTCCCGCGTCGCGGGTAAATATTTAGGGCTCGGATAAGTCTTATTTCGCGTCTCCGCCGATCCGCATCCCGATTTCCCTCATTCCTCCTGCTTCCCCAAATTCGAAGGATCCACGATACGCTTACATCCATTCTATCGCATTTCGACACACGAGTAACGTAAAATATTTTGAAGCGGACAAGAGTGGACAACATTGTTTCACTCGGACGAATCTGAACGAGAGCTGAAAAGCGAGCGTCACTTCTCTAAGCCCATTGATAATTCAATTGAGTCCGCTTAAGCCGCGCGAGGAAGACGCTCGCCCGGGCTGTGAAGCTCTGGGCCTCATAACTCTCGTGAGACGAGCACCTCTCTCTCTCTCTCTCTCTCTTCTCACGCACAAAAAGTCCTTTCGCGAGTGTGAATGTCGAGCCATTAGCACCGCATGAATCGTTTTCATGATCGGGTATTGAGCGCGCGCTCGGACAATGGGCCGATTATGGGCAGCGTTCGCGCGCTTTGTGCGCGGCTTAACTCGATCAAGCGCTCCTCGCGCGGAACGTATAACATCCTTGCGCGGCGGAGACCAAGTGCGAGTGCACCCGCGGGATCCAGCGCCTCGCCAATCACTGCCGCCTGGACAACGCGTCAATCAACTTTTCTAAAGATCCTTTTAGCCGCTCAATTCCCCGGTGAAAATTCCTCTTGCTTCTTTTTTATTTTCACCTTCGGCTTCTGAGATGCGCCAACGAGCCGGTGCCTCTGATCCCAAGCGATGTTAAATACATCCTCTCTGTAGGATTCACATTGTTTAACAGCTTCGGTGTACTCCTTTGAACACTTTATTTATTTATGTATCTACTTATTATATTCATCTTTTAAGGACGGGGATTTTTACGTTGAAATTGGATTTTTCTTTTAAACGATATTTGTACATAAAATCGAAGAATCTGTCACGTCAAGTGCCCGACAATTGTGGTGGTTGAAATTTCGACCAGTCCCGTCCTTCAAATGTTAATTTACGAATATTGCCTGTAAAGTATGCCACATTGTAAATATAGTTATATATTTGTGGCAATACTAACAACTTAAGATAGTACTGCCTATAAACATAGTTAGTCAAATGAGAAAATTTTCTCATTTAATTCGCGTAGTATTTAAAATGTATAGTCATCAGAGCGTAAAACTTCAAATATGTATTCTATAGTATACACATTTAAAAGCTTTTTATGAAAAGAAAAATCATCGACTTTTTAATAGAAATTCAAAAAGTGAATGTACAAAATTTATATGGTGCTGTCTCGGACGAAATGATACTGAATGTTTATTATTCTGAAAGACGGAATTTTTAACCTAATTTATGCGGTGTGACCTCAAGTACTTGAATGTCATTGTTTACTTGAGAAAAAAATTTTTCTTTTTAGAAAAATTAAGCGGTCACGTGTATCTTATCGATATGATTCTCAAATCTGAACGGTACAGTTATTGCAAGATTCGCAAATGAACTTGGCTTCCCACAAGGCTACGTGTTAACCGCTTAAAAATTGAATTACACTATGAAAAAAATAATAGGGTTACGATAAATTTTCTAAAGTGGGGATAGTCAATCCAAAAAAATTACAGTAAATTTAGAAAAAAATACAATTGTAATTTTTATTTTTTTATTTGCTGTAATTATGAAAATTTTCCTACATAAAAATTATAATATTCTTGGCTTACCAATTTGTCCTCATTTTATAAAATTCGTTTTAAACTTTACCCTATTATTTTTTCAGTGTACTAATTACTTTTTTAGTATACCCTATAAGCCCACAAAAAATATTTGAGCTTTCTGTAGTTTAATACAGACTTGCCCCCTTACATAAACGTACTACCTTAAGTAAATCTACAACCAATGTGTGCAAATTAATTTTTTATTTACAAATCACGCCAGAAGCTTGCAATTAGTACAAGGTTGAAATAGAGTGTGCATTATTCTATGGACTCTCGAAGCGCGATATTTCCATGGGATACAGCGAAACCTCGATCTCGGCCACTCGACTGAGGGTCGACCGAAATAGAAGCAGCGGCGCGTCCATCCCCTCGAGCTTGCAGACACAAGCGCGGGGGAAGGTTAAGGCGACGATCGTTTATTATGCGACGGGAGGCGAGCGCGCGAGCGACGATAAACAGGCCACTGTCAATGTTGAATCGGCTCGGATCAAGAATGCTGCTATTGTTTTGCACTTTGCGCCGCTCGTTCGAATTCCCTTCGCGGAACTTAATTATAGCCGAGCGCAGCGCGGCGAACGTCATTATCCGCGTGGAATTTTAATTTGTTGCGCTATCGGCAATGTGTGGCTTTGTTCGATGGGATACGCTCGAGGTGTTATCATTTTAGTCCGATGATGCGAGTCGGCTCAAGTATCTTCGCGGACCGATGCATATTTTTACGTTCGCTCCGGTAATGTTTGCAAATCCCTTGAATTGTGCAATCTTCACGAAACGTTATTGTGAAATAACTAATTAAGGGGGTCCGAAAGTCAATTAAAATTTCAAATTTCGCGCCATAATTTAGCAGATGAAAAAACAATTAACTTGTTTATAAAAGGGAGGTACACATGAAATAGCGAAAAACCAAGAGATGCTTGGCCCTTCGTTAGGTAGTGATCTATCATTTTATAAAGTTCCAAGTTTGTATAATAATGCTTTGATGAGGAAAGCTTGAATAACGTAAAAAAACATATTATTATGTCAATTAAAAATTCAAATTTCCCGCCTTAATTTAACAAGTCAAAAAACAATTTATTTGCTTCTTACAAAGAGAATATATGAAATATCGAATAACCAAGTGATACTTCCCCTCCGTTAGGTAATGATCTATCATTTTACAAAGTGCCAAGTTCGTATAACAATTCCTTGATGAGAAAAGCTTGAAAAATGTAAAAAAATCGTATTATTTAAGCTTTTCTCATCAAGGTATTGTTATACGAACTTGGAACTTTATAAAATGATGATAGATCTTTATGTATTTAACGGAGGGCAAATATTTCTTGATTTTTAGATATTTAATTTATACTCTTTATGATAAACAAATTAATTATTTTGTCATTTGCTATATTTTGGCGCGAAATTTGAATTTTTCATTGACTTTTAGACCCCCTTAATCTATTTTAATCTTGTTTTTATTTGCTTACTGTATTTTTCCAAAAATAAAATTTTCTGGTGCAGATCACCAGATTCAATTTGCAGCGGTTTCTGCATGATTTATATGCAACATGCATCAGTAATTAAGCATCGCTGCCTTTGCAAGTGTACTTTATATGATTAAGATTTCAATTCATAAAAGATTGATGAAATGTCTTGAATGGACTGGCGTACATATGTATTAAAATTGTAACTTTTTAACCTGAATATCATTCATTATGCATATGCTAACACATCATTTATCTCTCATGAACGCTTTCGTTTTTGATAAACCTGTCGCCTCAAATGGGATGGAAACGCTACCCCGGTGACTTATTCACGAATCCCCCTCAGCAGTTACAAGAGCTGGTTTATGTCGGGATATCTTAAAATAGCTTTAGGACCATTTGCTCTCAACGTATACCGACCTTAGTGCTGTACGTACATTAACAGCCTCATTCATGCAATTTACTTTGTTTCGAACTTTTTTTTCATCCTTTAAATAAAAACGAAAAAAAAAACTATTTACAAGAGCCCAAAACAACTGAATGTTTTCTTCGTTGAAAAACTGCGGGAATGGAAATTACGTCCCCATTAATTTTCGTTTGTTAGCGCCTCTCCCTGTCGGAGGACTTTCTTTAAACAACATCCGAAAGCGGAACGCCGACTTCACTTGAAGCATCTCGACAAATTGAAATGTATTTCTAAATTTATCTTTTTTTTTAACCGTGCTCTCTTTAATGAAGTGACTCATCGTAGAGCGCCTCGCCGTCAAATAAAGCGCCGACAAATACATAAAGAACGCAATGACGTTTCCACGAATTTGCTAGAGCGCGAACAAAGTAAAAAATCTACGCCAATCTGTCTGCAAACTCCGGAGCGCGTGACCCATTTTTCGCTCGGCGGAAGAATCAGATCTCGCGCTTTTTACAGCGGAAGCATTCATTCATACTGAAAGCGCGACACGATATTCTCCACGGATCGAGTAAACATTTGCACTGGGAAATCGTAACTTTTTTTTGTTCAAAAAAAAAAAATCAAAAGAGAGGTCGTACATCTAAAAAGGATGAACCGAGATGAATGTCCGCGTTTCCTGCCGCGGAAACACCCAAGTCTCGGTAAAAAGAACATCGACGCGGAAGGCGCGTCGTTGACCCCGAAATAAAAATTAAAAGCGGCGCTTTACTCGACCTGCAGTGGCGCTTCTGGCTTTTCTTGTCGGAGGAAGTTTGAAAAAGGGTGCGATCGGTCGCGGCTTTTAATTTTCAAAACAAACCGAGTCCCTCGCCGCCACTCAAAGAAAGCACACTCCTTTCGGATGTTCTGCGAAGGGGCCCTTTTATTCGGTCGGCGGGTCGATCACCCCATCCGGGCTTCCGAAATAGAGCCCATGGGGTTGGCCCGACGAAATAGCGAGGTTCCTCTGGTGAGCGGCGATTTTTTTCCGAGGCGAGGCGACTTTTATTTTCTGTGAGACGGCGAGGCCACCGTAGGAGGAGAGCGAGGAGAAAGAGCAGGAGAGCGTAGGTAAATTGGGTTTACGAGCTTTTGTTCGCGAGGAGGAAGTCCTAACGGGCTCTCCCCCCAGAGGACACCGTACCGAGAGTTTATGAAGTTTTTGCGATCGATTCAGAAAACAATTACGCGTTCGTTATTTCGGGAACGGTATTAGCTTGTTTACCATTGCTTTATGTCGCTTTGTGTTGCCCGTTCCGGAAGAATGAAAATATTTTTCAATTAGCAGGAGAGCTACGCGAAAAGTGTCGTGAATCATTTATTTTACTGCTCTTAGCCAGTGCTCACCAACTAAATGGTAGATTATTCAATTTTGCTAAAATAAATTAAACTATACTCCTTAAAGTAGTATAGGTGAAAATTCACTTATTCGATCGAAGTGTAAAAGACAATAGTCGCTTACATATAAGTTAGTATAGTGAGTATTGTACTTACTTATATTACATATAACTAAGTATAGTACTTACTATACTAACTTATACGTAAGCGACTATTGTCTTTTACACTTCGATCGATTCAATAAGTGTACTATACTTACTTACATGTAATACAAGTAATATAAGTAAGTATAGTACACTTATTGAATTTGTGAATAATTTTACTTTTTTAATAGGTTGAAATGTGGGAGTTAAAATCTTAAAAAATTATAAGCTATAAGTTTAAGTTCCTTAAATATGTCAAATCCATTATTAGTAAGATTATTTCAAATCTTACTAATAAATAAATAAGTAAATAAAAAATGAATGATAAATCCGTAATTTTCGAAGACACTAGAAATATTAAATTTTATTAAAAAGAAATGTTTAATAGAATGAGATTTGAAGATCTCTCGTCCTTTGCACTCGAAACTCAGGAGTTCTAAACTACTACGCCACACTTGATATTTGTAAACAAAGTCCTGATTTTCCTTATATAGTATTATAGAATTCTAGTAATATTTACCGGAATTGTATATAGTAATATTTACGAAAATTTCTAATACATATGACTAGAATCCTCTCTTAAAAAAGTGATGACCGGATGTTGTGAAGTCTCGAAAACATGAACTTGATTGGTTCGTACGTATATTCCGGAATAGCGCTGAAATTCAAAATTTCTAACCTCAAAAATGAGCGCGGAATAATCAGGAAAGAAAGGAACTTGAGCGTACTCAATTTTGCTCATATCTTAAAAAAGTAATGGTTTTTGTTTTGAAGCATTTAAGTAATTCATGAATGTAATTGGTCGAAAAATTTAGGAATGCATTTTCTTTTAACGCCAAAGTTCAATTCTTAAAGATTTGAATTTTCCATTAAACAATTTAATGAAATAAGTATTGTGTTAAACTTTTTTAACTGTGGTTTTTATTAACTAAATTTATTGCAGAATTAAATATCGCTATGATATTATTTTAACTAAAAAATCAGAATGTATTATTTAGAAGAACTGGTTAGAAAAAACAGCGTAAAGAAGACATTGAGCGCGCGAAGTGCGCTGGATTTTATTCTAGTAAAATGGTAATTTTTTACTAAATGCAGTCTATTGCTCTGTTCCCAGACTGGGTAGTATAAATTTTTATCAGAATTATAGTATTTTTTTTAAAACATTTCTCTCAGTATCTACACTGCCGCTCAATGACTTTTGCCCACCTAGTACTGAGAACTCATGAAATTCATAGTTTTGTCAGTAAGGTAAAAAAATTGTACAATGATCTGCGACCGATCATTTTCAAGGTTTTCAGTCGTCTTTAATTTAACGTTCATTAGATATTTCGTAATTTGTTTTACTGAAAACTCATAGTATTTAAAGATCAATCATAATATTAAGAATATTTTATACACTTACTGTACATGCAAAATGGAACACTTTGAAACTCCGTATTTTATGATTTTTCAGTAGCAGGTGGACAAAAGTCATTAAACGAGAGTATAATTGAAAATTTTCACTAAAATCAATATATCAAAGGCTAAAAAACTCGTAGAAAAGTATTAAGAAAAGTAATTGGAAGGTCTTCAAATAAAGTTTCGAATGCTCTTTATAGATTTATTCCATATTACTTTTTTCGCAAAACGATGCACGAAAGACTATAACGAGTCAAAATTGATTTGTTTTAATGTCTTAATCTTCAATACAAAAATTGGAAAACAAATTATGAAATATTTAGTGAACGTAAAGTTAAAGTCAACTGAAAACCTTGAAAATGATCGATCGTAGACCACTGTACGATTTTTTTTACCTTACTGACAAAACTATGAATTTCTTGAGTTTTCAGTATTAGGTGGGCAAAAGTCATTCAGCGGCAGTGTATATAATTGATTTTTCGCTTATTGAAAAGTGAAAATTAGTTACTTGGAAGTCATTTATGAGTGACAAACGTATTCACTTCGAAAATAAGTGAAAATTTGACTTACTCTACTTTAAAGAGATCTTTAATTATATTTTTCAAAAGTATAATTAATATTTATGCATTTTTAAAGACCCAGTGACGTTAGATTCGAGCGTAATAGTTACGACGTCATTGTTCTTTGCATTTAACATTAACTTACCCGCGTTTATTACATTCTATTTCTCTCTAAAATTCGCCATAAAAGGTACGGGTCACGAACGTGGGTAGCTTGCAGAGTGCACCTATCCGCGGCGACGCATAAATTTTCAAAGACGCAGTGTCGTAAGCTCGAATATCGTTTTCGAGCAAATAGCCCTCGTAAAAGTATACATTGTCGCGCGACAGGCACGCGCCTGCCTTCGCACGAGCGGAGCCCCGGATCCACGCGTCTCACGGTGCCACCGGCCAGATGCAAATCTTGATTTAATTATTCCCTTATCCAGGCGAAAAAAAAACGCGACGGCGCGTGCAATCGGCATGCAGAAGTGGGGCCCGCGCGATTCTATCGCGGCACGACAAACTTCTCTCGCCGCGCGTGACGCACCCCCGCAGGGGCAGACTTGCTTTTTTTACTCCGACCCTCCTGGCCTTACCCCTCGTTTCGTTTTTTTTTTTTTTTTTTTATTTTTTCAAGGGAATGGATCGCGACAATTCGCTCGCTCGCTATACCGACGCGGTTAATGGGCCACTTTCGGCTCTTCGAGCGGCCGGCTGACCTTGACAGTTTCGAGATATCGCGCGAGTATAGTCCTTCTTACCGACCGCAGGGCGAAGGAGAAAGTACAAGTTCGCATGACTGCCAGTGGTTTGCTTTTAATTAATTAAATTAGCAGATATGAGGTTTTTTTAGGGAATGGACGAGTAAGTGCTTGATTTATGTGCTGCGATTATATCCATTGCGGTATTGATTGGTTTTTCTTTTGCGAATGAATTTGAATGTTCTGATTATAGAATTTATATGCTTTTTCACTCTAATCATTCATAAAGTCCACCTAATTAACCTGTGAAGAGGGAGTAAAATCATATTTTCGGCCTAGCGGGAGGAAACCATAACCTTTCCTCCCGGCGCCCGATCGAAAAGGTTAAGTTACAATTTCCGCCTCGCTAGGCCGAAATAGTATATTACGTAACAAGGGAGGTAAAATAGAAATGGTCCCAGATCACACGGAAATGGCAACCGCCTTCGCCTTCGGCTCGGGTGCCAATTTCCGTGTGATCTGGGACCATTTCTATTTTACCTCCCTTGTTACGTAATATACTATTTATTAATTAAATAGTAAAACACTTTTTTATTATTTCAATTAGTAAAATTGTACTAATTGATTAGTGGAAAATCTGATCACTAAAAAGATTAGTGAAATTTCCACTAATTCAACCTTAGAGAGTATATTATTCACACATTTTAACTTTTGTAATCATATTTTAGTTTCATAAACGTATTTCGCTTTTCGTAGTTACATTTCATTTGATTTTTTGTTAAATAAAGTGGATTTATAAATGATTAAGGTAAAAAATTTTATCTCCACCTTGGGAGTAATGGGTGGTCTATTCCCTTGGATGAATTACGCTCAAGCTCGAGCAGTAAACTTCACTCTCAGGAAGAAACGCCTACATTACTCCCTTGGTACATAAATAACTATTTTGCAACTTTATAAAATTTTTGTTCTTTGCAAAAATCATAAAATTACAATACTCTTACAATTTTTTCTCCATGAATTATACATTTTTTTAATTAAATTTTGTCTCCGCGGAAATTAAATTTCCTTAGGTTGCGGATACCGTCTCCATTGAAAAGCAATCATGAATGGCTTTTTCGCGTTAGTTCAAAGTCGAACCGGTCCGTCGTAACTCGGCGCCGTTGGCAGTGCCGCGGATCGATTATATTCCGCCGTCGCCGTTTTTCCACGCGAACCGGACGCCAGTGAGTTGTGCACGTCAGGATGAGTCACGTGGCGCGTGGTGCATCGATAATCTCGTTGCGCCGGTATAAATCCACCGGGAGCTCTGGAAGACTTGCGCACTGGAGCTGCTTCTTCCCCTTCATTGGGAAACCTCCTTTCCTTTGTCTCTCCGTCTTTTTTCGCAGACAGAGTAATAAGACTACCGGACGATGAAGCCTGCCTTTTTTCCCTTATTTTCTTTGCAGTTTCTTTTTCTATAATATTAAATTAAAAATAATGAATTGAAATTAGGGCATTCCGTATAAAATTATGCTTCTGGCTTTTAAGAACGGTTTATACCTAAAATTGTTTTTTTATCGGTCACAGAACAATATTTATAATCCGAATTAACTGTTCTTCAACATTAAATACATTTAATTACTCATAAAGTAAGCCGAGTTAGAAATCTCTAAAGTCATTTCATGTAACGCTATGCTTATTTCTAAAAAAATCATCTACCATAGCCTACAAGTCCCATCAGTGAATAGATTTTCATAGGACTGAGCTTAAATTATTTATAATTTACATCAATCTGGTCTGAAGAGCTGTAGAATTTGAAATTATTTTATTAAGTACTTGAAAAAGTTGATAACTACTTTATAAATTCTTCATTTTTTATACATTTATTGAGTTATTAAATTCGTTCAACTACTTAATAAAATAATTTCAAATTCTACAACTTTCCAGATCAGATGGACGTAAATTATGAACAATTTAAGTCCAGTTCCATGAAAATCCATTCACCGATGGAAAGACTTGTAGGTTACATGATTTTTTTTTAAAAATAAGTATAGCGTAGTAATGTGAAATTAATTTAGAGATTTCTTTCGATATATATAATATGAAAGAATATTTATTTTAGATTATAACTTTATAACTTAGATTATAATTTTACTAAGAAAAATTTTAGGTATAAACCCCCCTTAAACAATATAAATATTCACACTATATAATTTTCTAAAATTACTCTGAAATATTAGAGAAAGCTGAATCTATTTAGGAATTACGTTTATTATTTAAAATGACGTTTTCTCGTTAGTTTCCAAATTCACAATAGCACTTTCGTAATTGCACTTTACGTAATTAGCGCACAGTTGCGGATGTTCTCTCGACGATTCTCAAGCCCGCTTCAACCATCCAGGAATTTTCCATCCCCCTACTTCTGCTGAATTCGTTTGACCAACGGCACCACAAGAAACTCTGCTTTATGTCACCGCTTGAAATTGAAAAATCTGAGAAGTAGTAAATTCAATTTCCTCAGATGAAATTTCAATATTTTTATTACTTATCTTTTTATTTTCATATATAGTTGACTAAGTCATATTTATTTATCTATTTATTAATAATTCAACGGTCTAAAGAAACTTTAAGTACAAATTAGAAATAATAACATATTTAATGTAAAATAAACTATAATATGCAAATGAAATAACGTAAAGTTTTATGCAATTAAGATATAATAATTACGTGGTAAACTGCAATTTCGGCAATTTTAGCCAGAAGAATTACGATTGAAATTTTATTCTTTAAATATTTCTATTTATTCAAATTGTAATACCAATATAGTTACATTAAGTAAAATCAGTTTTTAATTTCGCTTTCTTACTTCTAATAATGTCTTGAGTCGCTTCAACTTCAAACCTGTTTGCACACGCGATCTATATGAAAACTCTTTCAGCTTAAAACTCATCTTGATAAAAAAAAACGATCAACACAACCGCAAAAGATATTACGTTATTAACTCTCTGTAGGAAGGAAAAAATAAAATTTTGTTCAACGTAATTACGAAAAATTAAAAATAATTAAATAATAGATTAGCTAAAATGTCTTTATTGATAATAGCATCAACTGAACTTAAAAATAAATAGATATAAATATTTTACAATAAAAAAATTGTACAGGATAGGTGGTCCGGTTATTGTAATTACATTTTATCTTATTTTAAAAATGTTACAAGGCGGTAATTATTCTGCATTCAAGGCAAGGATTGGACTTCGGGATTTTCTTTTTTATAACCACCTACCTTCATTTTGTAAACAGGTTTGAAGTAGCATCGACCGGACACCTGGCGCTTTACACTTGTGGGTATAAAAAGAGATTTGATGGTGAGAAGATCGTCACACGAAGTTAAATGCAAACTTTAGCACCGCTTCATTAAAATTCTATTAACATTTCATGATTATTTTCGTTAAAATTGATTTTATTTAATAAATTAAAGGATAAAATTATTAAGCAAGAAAAATGTACTCAACTTCTTATTAAAATTATTTTAAAAAATCGATTAAAAATAGTTTCTTTTATCCGTTATAGATAAATTACGATATTTATAAATTCAGTTATTCATATTACACCCATTACCACGGAGAATAATGACTAGCAAAATTTACACTTAAAAAATAGGGTAAAATTTACCATAAACTTTTTAATATGGGGACATACTTGGCAAATTACTATACATTTTGGGAAAGTTACAATTTCTATAATATAATTTGTTATAAAAGAATTCTAATTATTTTAAAATTTGTAATAATTTTCTTGATATGCCAAATCTCTCCCCATACTAAAAAAGTTATTGTAAACTTTATCGTTTTATTTTTTTAGTGTACTGAAATAGTAAATAAATTTTGCTTAAAAAGTTATGTAACTAAATGAATTTTTTTAAATAATATATTTATTTACTTGATTAAATAAAATAGATATAAATTAAAGCGACGAGTAAATCATGCTTGAATATTTAGGCAATTATTACTTAAGAAAATTCATTATTTTACTATAAGCCTTTGCGTAAATTAAAAATTTTATTTAAATAAAAAAATATTACAAAAATTACTAAGGGAAACTTAAATAAGGGAACTCAGACAGACTGTACTTTCTCTACAAAAATTACCATACTATACAGTAAACTTTGATATATAAATACAGTAAGTTTTACTGAATAGTATTGGGAATAATACTATAATTTTTTCTCAATGTTAAACTGCATCACCGAGAGAAAAGTTCTAGTGAAAATTACTATATTTTTTGTAACGTAGGACAGTCTTGACAAATAATAAATACTAGAATGCATAGTAAAATTTACTGGTTTTACAGTAACATAGATACAGTACATACAGTACGCACAGTGATATAGATACATAAATGACGTACAGTATTTTACAGTTACCTAGTAAAATTTACTGTAAAACCAGTAAATTTTACTATTATGTATTAAATTTTACTATGTACTAAACTTACAGCAAAATTGGACTATACCTTGTAATAAATTTTTAAAATTTTCGAGTGTGTCCTTAAGTTACAAAATAGTGTAGTAAAAATTACTACAACTTTTTTCCCCGTGTCCGTGCGAACTGGGATGAATTTAAAGGAGGCGATCACGTGCTCGACGCTCACGTTCTTTTCGACACGTGGCCCCATCACATACTTAACCGACTGCTGTTAAAAAGCATCGTCGACTGCCTCGGATGTACGGAGGTCGCTCTGGCGCGTTTGTTCGGCCGCAAGCCGCGGAGCACGAGGCGAGTGAAAGGGCAGAGGCCGCGAATGACGAAGCGAAACTTCGGTAGATAAAGGATAGGCGAAGTTTTGGTAATTAAGGCGTTCCGCCGAGGTGGGCAGATCTCCGGCGCGTACGCGCCGCTCAGGAACGTGGAAATAAAAAAAGGACGCGCACGCGAGTGGCGAGGGGGTAGCGGCCCGGGAGGGAAACCGGTTGAGGAGCGCGTAGTTGAACTGACCGGATTCCCCCTGGACCGACCGGCCCGAGCGGAGTCTCTAGTATAGGCGCAGCCCGGATTACTGGCCGAGCGATACGCCTCGGGTGTATACCTCCGCGCTTAGCTTCTTTTTTCTTTTTCTCCGCCGGGGCCGCTCAAGATTGCGAGCCTCGCGCGAGAAGACGGAGCTTCCTCGCTTTCCGACGGGGGGAAAAATTTCAGGCCTTTTCGTGCTCGCTTTTTTTATGATTGATTTTCTGCGTCCCGGTCGGGGGCGGATGCTTTTTCTCCTTATCGCCCGCGGCTGCGCTCGCTCAAATTGTCTATCGATATTTAATGACATTTTTTTTCCAATTTGCATACATATTGCATTAATTTTTATTTCCGAGCGTCCACGTGCTTTTTATTCGAATTATTGCAGCTTTACTTTTCGAGATAAATTATGAATGAGAATTAATTTTTTTTTTTAATTTACGGATTACGAGCATGAATATATATTCATTGGTTGTAAATGTTAAATTTTTTATACGACGATAATGAACCTGTTTTATGTTTTCAAGCACAAGAGTTGTATTTCATACGTTGGCGCTCAAAGGTAAGTAACTTTAATTTACCATGTACAGTGTTTACAAGTTTAGTTTACAATTGAACTAATATTTTCTTTTTCCATGAATTTATTACAGAAAATAATGTGTTTTCAATACTTTTCATCGATTTTCATTAAAAATTAAATGTCATCACTCGTGAGCATTGGAGTAAGTCCCGCAAGGCTTTAATAAAACTCCGCGGCGAGTGGGTTTGCAAGTTTAGTTTGCAATTGAACTGCTAGTTTCTTTTTCCATTAATTTATTACAGAAAAAAAGTATTTTCAATACTTTTCATCGGCTTTCACTAAATATTAAATTTCATCACTCGTGAGCATTGGAGTAAGTCCCGCGGTGCTTTGAAACTCCGCGGCGAGTGTTAATACAGCAAAGCAGAGTTTTGCAAGTGAAATTCACCCAAATTTCCTTCAGGCGTTCGAAAACAGTGCACGCCGCAGATTTACGGCATTAGACGTTTCAAGCGAGACGAGAGTAGAGCACAGAGAACGGCGACGCCTCCCATCTCTTTTGTGTAAAGCCCGGAAGAGCAAGGCGGCACGAAAATCCTTGTTCCATCGCGCTGTAAGCCCCGCAAATATACCTAATCCCCGAGTGAGAAAGAGCAGATACAGAAAAAGAAGCAAATCCCGAGCCTTTGCTTTATACGCGTCTTCTCCTTCGCAACTTGGCTCCCACGTGCACGCCGCGTCCCTGACCTCGCTATTTATTTATTTATAGTACTTTTTTTATTTACTTTTTTTAATTCAAAATACTGCAAAGATGCTTTATAATCTTGAGATTTCCTTTATTTTTTTTTTTTTGAGACATTGTAGAATAAATGGAGCGTTCTGCTAATATAATCGTTTACTTTCCGTTTAATATACGCTAAATCAGAGTGGAGTAAAGTGAAAATTAAATGTATTGGTGTCAATTTTTTTCATTTTAATTTATAATCATTTTAACTGCCTTGATGGAGTGAAATAGAGGGATTTTTTAACTCTAAAATAGAACGATTGTTAGGGATATACCTGTAATATTTTACTATACTTTAGAGTAAAATTAAATCACTCTTTTCTCATAGAGGCAAATTTTACTTTATGAGTGGTTTCATTTTATAAACTAAAAATCAAAATTCTCTCCAAACGTTTTAGCGTGTAGTATTTTAGTCGTACTATTTTTAAGTGAACAAAAAACTGTATATTCAATTAAAAACTACTCTACTGCGAATTTTGTTTTTAAATATTTAGCTAAAATGGAGGAGAAAATAATTTGAATGTTTCAACACAGTGAGTATAGTAGCCCAAGCGTGTTGGCGAGGCAAAGGCAAAGATGAAATCTTGCACCGCCAAGTAGGAAGTATCGAATTAACGCTTTATCCTGTTGTAAAGATGCTCAACGAGATGGTTTAAGTAATTAAACTGAGGTTTCTTTCACCTATTATACACATAAACGTCGCGTATGGAAATGAATCTAAATCAACTTTTATGAATATTTCTCGTGCCTGATATTATTATATCTCATTTAATTTAATCCTCAAATAGCAAAAAATCCTTAAAAAAGTACAAACTATCAAAAAGCGGACCACCTTTCGTAACATAATTTACATTGAAAAAAAATAGCGAAAAGGTTACAATAAATGTTATAAGAGATGGGGAAACACTTGACAATCCAAGAAAATTATTACACACTGTTGTGTTTTATAGTAATTAATTACTAGATTACTACCATTTTTGATGATTTTTTCGAAAATATATAGTAATTTTCTTGGCTTGTTAATTCTGTCCCCATGCTACAAAATTTATTCTAAACTTTACCCTATAATCTTTTTCGGTGTATCCAATAAGTCTGATTTCCCACACCGCATTATTTATCTCCGTGAATTGACCATCGAAATTACGCAACGTCCATCATCATCATTCAAAGGAAAGGAGGACTCCCTCACTGCTAAAAATCTTCATCTTCACGAGCATGTCCAGCTCAAAATGACGATTGATTCTCCAGTATCGTGCTCACATCGGTATATATAAAAAAGCGCCGACTCGCGTACCAGATTCGCAGCTCCAAAAAAAAAAGAAAAAAAATTCAAGGCATCAACTTTTTCACACAGTGTCACATCCCGCGGACCGCCCCCTCCTCGATCCTCGGCAATCCGTTTTTTAGGCAGAAACAATTCATCGGTGCCGGCGCGCGTACGCTTTCGGGGCGCCCGAGAAAAAGGAGAGTCGGAGATCGCAACTCATCGGCGGGCCCTCTTCTGCCGTCTCTCTCGCTCGTTCCAGGAATCCCCGAAGGTGAACGAGATTAGGCAAGCGAGAGCGGCCCCCAGGGGGAGAAATGAGGAGCGAGAGCAGCGGATCCTATAGCAATATCCGGGCGTGCGTGCGTGCGCGCGGGGATAGTGTCGCCTCCTCTCCCCGGTGTTCTGCATGCTTCGTCTCGCTCGCGCTTGCCGCTTGATTCCCTCTCGCTTGACAGCTCCGGAGAAGAAGGAACGGCTTGTATAATGTATAACGCGCCGGGCGGCACGAGGGCCTGCTGGACTCTTGCTTTTCGACGGCGGCATTTTCTCCCGCGTTTGTGTATACGCTCAAACAATTTTTTCGTTAAACTTGCGGAGCTTTCGCTGTGAGAATTACGCGCGATAATGTCATTTTTGTGGAAAAATCACTGATAAATACGATTTATTTAAGGAAAAAAAATTGTAGTTTTGGTAGTTCTTTCTTCGCAAGAGTTACGAAACATCACCGGCGGCATTTCTCCTCGCGATTGTGTACGCTGAAAGAATTTTTTCGTAATACTTGCAGAGCTTTTAAGTACTGCGAAAATTATGCCTAATATAATGTCATTTTTGTGGAAAAATTACTAGAACAACTGTAACTTTTTTTAGAAAAAAATTTGTAGTTTTTGCAGCTCTTTCTTCGCAAGAATTACAAAACATCACCAGCGGCATTCAATCTCACGGTTATGTACGCTGAAAAAATGTTTTTGTAAAACTTGCGGAGCTTTTGCTATGAGAAGTGCGCGCGACAATGTCATTTTTGTGGAAATATCACTAACTTTTATAAACTTTTCTTCGCAAGACTTACGAAACTTCACTGGCCCTTTAACCCTTTCAGATACAATATACATTGCAATGTACACAGTATGTTCTTAGTTTTCTTTCAATTTTGTAAAACAACTTCGTTATAGGTAAAAATAAACGCATGGATCAGATTAAGTGAATAATTTTTCATTTCGTAGTGGGCCTTTAAATTATTCTAGACTCAATACAGTTTGAGAATATTAATAGTAAAGAAAAAAAGAAGATTCAATTGAAAAAAGTTGAGTAATAAATGATCGTCCATAACATAGAATTTTTTTCAGAATTTTTTCAGGCAGAAAAAATTTAGGTCTAAAAGGATTAAAATTCAAACTCAATTTGGTCAATTTTTTGCCCTGAGAAAAAAAGTAAAATTTGTTTAAAACTCCGGCAACTGAAGCAATGTACGTAAAGCTATTTGTATTTGCGGTCCCATACTAAAATTACTTGGATCTACACTCACCAAGCTACGTAAATATTTACTAAAAATTCTATATCGCCAGAAAGTATACAAACATTTTGTTTATTTAAAATACTTTCTTTTATCAATTACACTTTATAAATTGCACGTTGTACTTCAATTTTGTGTCCCTATAAATACTAGAATTTTGTGTAGTGCCCAAGTACAAACAAAAAAAGTTTAGTTTAAACACATTCTTTGTATTAACTAAAACACAAAGAAGAGGGTACATTCAACAGAATCTTTGTGTAATTATTTTTCAAATAACTCGAAATAATACATTTTTAAATGTGTAATAACCTTTATCACTTCCGGATTCGCTTAAAGAGGGCGAAAGTTAATGAAAAATTCAAATTTCGCGCCGTAATATAATAGACGAAAAACAATTAATTTGCTTATAACAAAGAGTATGGATGAAATATCGAAAAACCAAGAAAAGCTTGAATAATGTAAAAAAATCATATTATTTGAACTTTTCTCATCAAGGTATTGTTATATGAACTTGGAACTTTATAAAATGATAGATCATTATATACTTAATAGAGGGAAAGCGTCTAATGATTTTTCAATATTTCATTTATACTATTTGTTATAAGCAAATTAATTTTTTTTGTCTATACTATATTATGGCGCGAAATTTGATTTTTAATTGACTTTCAAAGACCCTTATTATTATTTATTATTATTACTATTAGTTTTGCCCGGAGTGAAACTCAGGAACACCTAGCTATCGCCAGTGTATCCCTATCCCCCTAGCTATTCCTCAGTAGATCGATCGACCCCTACGGTTTTGCAGAAAACCTGTAAGTTTAAGACCCAAGTAAAAATTGTTTGGAAATCAAAATCAGAATTCTTGGACCGCTAAAAAAAATTATATTTGCTCTGCTAGTCTAAGCAGATTTTGCTTTTTTTCTCTCAGTATAAGGTAGTGCAACACCTCGACAGATCGATTAGTAGATCGGCTGCATCCCTCTCCTGATGCACCCATGTTCCAGCGCGTCATCCACCTTTTCGGTAACCCTAGACAAAAGAAGCCAAAAAGCTGGTTCGAGCACCGGAACCGCGGTCTCGAGCAAAACAAAGGCGCTCCTTTGGGATCGACGATCGAAGCCCCGCAATCCACCGCAGATGCGCGAACCCATGACACCCGTTCTATCCACGATCTCTTGTCGCCAGAATCTAGCCGCTCGTTTACGGGCAAAAGGCGAATTTTCCGAGCAGCTTGTCACTGGTGATTCCGCCCCAATTTTTTTTAATCACACACATTTTAATACCATTTTAACCGAAAATTGCACATTAAAACGCTTGGAGTAAAATTTAATAATTAAAATTTCAAATTTAATTAAAATTTCACTCTATATGAATATAACGCGATTTAAATTCACTTTCCGTACATTTTGCTCTATATTTAAGAGTAAAAAACACTATTTCATTTCATCAAGGGAGTTAATTTTACTATAAAATTAGAGCGAATATTTGACTCCAGTAAAGTTAATTTTCACTTTATCTCACTCATAAGTCGAAATGAAAAACGTTTTACATCAAATCGGTGTTGTGATAGAATATTGTTTTAATAAAAAATGTTTTGTCACATGTAAAAATCTAATTCGAGTTATGTCAAAACTACAGTAGTACTAATGCAGATTTGCCATTTGAGATTTAAATAAGTTTGTGCTTGCTTTAATACTTGGAACTACAACAGTACGCATGCTAAAATAGCATTAGAACGGGAGAAGCACAAACAGCAAAAATACTTATGTATACAAATAAAACATACACTTTAACGTCTACAGAGTAAAATCGGAACAAAATTTCAGTAAAGCGGAAATTTTTTACTTTATAAAATGCATGTTTTATCAGCTTTACGATTATAAGAATTGTATTCTTTTTCATATGTAACGATTTATTGATTTAGTGCTTTGTCGTAATTCTTAAAAAGAATTAGTCAATGCTACTTATCTTTTGGAAAAGAGTTAAGTAAGCCTTGTCAACTTTATAAAGATTAACATTTATTTTTAATCTTAAAAATCTTGATTACAATCTCTAATAAGAGAGTATTTCTGAAATGAAAAAATCTTTTAGAAGCTGAAAAAATCCATTGTACCTTCTATAAAGTAGAAAATGTACGTTTTCATCTTTACCCAAACAGTAAAATCAATAAATCATTATTTATGAAGAGTAAAATTCTTATATCTTACCGTACAACCAATAAAACATTTATTTTAATCTTTTATGTAGTAAAAAATTGCCGATTTTACTCTTTAGACTTTAGAGTAAAGTGAGTGTAAGTATACTGTTAAATCTGCAAATCGCTATAATGTTGAATCAACATATAGAACTTTTAGCTTGTTTGACATTAGTATTTTTCTCATTGCACATACACGCGAGGACTACTCGCCGCGAGAATTCGCTTGTTTTATGAGTCTGTTACTGCGATTTACCGCTCGTTTCGACTCACCTTCATCACGATAATTAGAGGTTCGCCTCTTGCGACCTTGGCTCCGTGTTTATTCGTCGCTTTACCTTGCCACCCGAATTATTTGTCCGTTTAATTAAAATGCTTTTGAAATTACTCAAGCGAATGTGCCATTAAACATATTCGGTAAAAATATTCAATAAAATCCGAAGGAATATTCTTTCCCTTCGCAATGAAAACGAATCAATCTCAGCGGCCTAAGGGCCGCGACTCCGATCCGAAATCCCGTAGCCTTCAACGGTACGTTTCACTCGGTGCTTGGACTCTTAGCCGCGCGATTCATAAATCATTCGGCGCGTATCCGAGGGGGCGAGCATCGACAGCTCCCGAAGTCGTCGGTGTCAACGAGTTCATCGGCTCGGACGCGGCTGCCCACGGCGGAACTGGATATCGCGCGCCGACCGGTTCCCCCTCGCGACCGATCTGCACGTGCGCGATTTTTCCGCGGTCGCTGCATGCCCCGGCCTCGAGATCGTCCCGTCGTGCTTTTTCCCGGCGCGTCAGGACTGCGTCGTTCTCTCGGCCTCGATGCTTTTTTATATCGTCTTCGTCACTCTCGCGGCTACTAATGAAGCTCGTAATGTTTTTAAGTGCGAGCTGCACCTTCCGTGAAAATTATGATTTTCCCTGCGCTTCGACGGCGTCGCTGTTTTCGTGGTATTGTCCGCTTGCAGGTTTATTATATAGGTGTTCCCGACAGCATCAGGAAATTTGCCGGCGAAAGAGACGATTAAAACAACACCATATATTTTTTCATATGATATTCAATTTATTTCCATTTTGTTTATTTTTTCGTTACTTTTCTTCGCGACGATTCGTGGCGATTGCTTAACGACAACTGAACTTTTTTACAAAAACAACTACACAGCCAATTTCAGTCTTTAGCGAACAATTGATTTGGCTTTTTTGCGAATTCATTCTTTAAAGAACATTCCATCGTAAATAAGAGCAATCCTATCCGTAACAATAGCCGTAAAATAAAGTTTTAGATTTATTATTAATTAATTTCCCTGTCGTAAGTTATTCCGTGATTTTTTAGTGTATCACTCACAAAAATTTAATCTAATTGGTAGAAGAATCCGCTAAATAGCACTACACCGAAAAAAAGTAGTACTTATTACTATTTCGCAATAGTACACTATAAGAAAAAGCTGAAATGCTTTACGAAAACAGTAAAATTAATGTTTTTTTTAAGCAGGTCTTAACTCTATGCAGAAAAATAAATTTATGTAAATTAGATTCCACTGAAAATTTGATTAACTTCTGATTTCACAGTTTAATTTATTGCGGAAAATGTAGAAGTTACTTTTTTCGGTATGGAAAATCTATTTTAAGCCGTGGATAAGCTGACCATCGTTAAAAGTTGTTTTGGTAAAACTTAAACGAATTCTTTTTCGAATAAATTAACTGCTTGATAACTTCTAAATTGATAATTAACCATTAGTTTCCATTTAGTATCATAACATGTAAAAAAAAATTGAACGAATGAAAAAGTCTCTATCAAGCAGATAAATACTAACCATTCACATATTTATGATAAAATTTAGCGTTTTCTAGACTTCTAATAAACTTATTGAGGATTGTACTAAATTAGACATATTCTTCAATGTAATAAATTCAATTTAAATTTGAGTAGATAATATTGAAGTGAATTTGTTTACTAAGACTAGGCATTCATTTTTTGTGACTGAAAAAGGAGATATTTTTAGATCGGGAAATTCAATAATCAAATGAATAGGCACTTCTGTCACGGCATACCGATTCATAAACTTTGTGCATCGTGTAATCCAGCACAAGATGATTAATAATGATTTATAAAACCGAAACAGTTATACACATCAGTCGGGTACTTCGAACGGGTCGCTTAGCTAAATTCGATTTTCCACGCTCGAAAGCAAATGAAGCGGACAAATATTCATCTCGTCATTCATTCGAACCTACTCGTGCACGGAGCAAATTTGTTAGTAAACTTCTTAGAGGATTGCATTAAAAAAATATTGATTTTTTCTTAAATAAAATTTGTTTAAATGTTTAAATTCTTTGCTTAATCAAGTAAATAAATATTACTCAAAAATTTCTAAAAGACCAATTTGGTAATCTTCAGTAAATAGTTACTACAATAAATATACAATAGTTACTAGTACTTGTTAAATATTCCTTTGAATCAATTAAATAAATTTATTTTGTATATACCGTGCGCAAAGTACGACTTTCCGATCAAGTTCGCCTGCGGAAATCAAATCTTACACACGTTGTGAAGAAAAAAAGGTTCGATACTTGTGGGAGGAAGTGATTTTAACATTACTCGAGGGTTAAAATCTTTCTCGCACACACATTGAAATGAACTATTGTTTCTAAATAAATATAGCTATTTCAACATAATAATTCGTTGATTTAAAGAAATATTTAATAAATACTATTGAAGTACACATTTACTGAAAATTACTAAACCGATCTCTCAGTGCTTGACTAAATTTTATATAATTACGTTTACGTAACTTTTTAAGCAAAGTTTATACACTATTTCAGTAAATTTTACTAATCACTTTTCTCTGTAAGATAACTCCAGTAATCAACGGCCCAACAAATAGAATCACAATCAAAGCTGCATCGAAAAAAAAGTAACTTCTTCTTTTTACGCAGTAGATTTCAGTAGAATCTACTTTACAGAATTGCCAAGTCTACTTTTCTGTAAAATACGATCTACTTTCAATGCTAATATTACTGATTTTGCAAAGCATTTTTATTTTTTCCTAGTTTAGCATATTATTACTGTTGGCAAATGGTAAGTACTCCTTTTTTTTTCTTTCGGTCTGGGCTCAGATGCTCGAAGCATCAACAAATGTCAAAGCCTCATAGGGTACCGGTCCTCTGTCCAGGACAAGGTGCCGAGTCGCGGACAAATAATAATCGTCACGGGCCGACGTCGCCGGGGACCCCGGCCTTGGACGCGCCGACGGGTTTGCTCGGCCTGCTCGAGGTTGATTGGCCGACCTTGGATGCGCCGGATCTCGCCAGATGCGAGAAGTCGCCGTTTTAAAGGGACTCGCATTCCTGGAATGCTCGAGCGTGCCCCAAGTTTATTATGCGCGCGCTCGTCTCTGCGTTACGCGGCTTTACCCCTTCGGATGGTTGGCAAATTGACCGATGCCCCGTCATCGACTTGGGGGATTGAGGATTTAAGACTCGAGTTCGTTTGAGAATTGACGATGCCTTTGACGACGTGTATCCAAAGGTTGTAATTAAATTTTAAGCTGCCCGTGTGTGTAAAATGTGATTAATGATATACGAGGCCTTTTCAATAAGTAATTAAATGGGGTAATAAATGTTGGTACGAGAATTCTTTTTTTTTTTTTTCAAGGTTTCATTTTTTCCATGCTGACGGTTTATAAATTCCGAATAATAATAATCCCTTCGCATAATAAATTTACCGCTTTGAGTTTTATCGCGCAAACATACGCTGTAAACGGACAAAGTGAAATACGAGATAGCGAAGTGAACAAAGCGCGCTCGGATTATTAAATAACGAAGATGCAAATTTTTTTTTAATCAAGAGATCGTAAAGGCGGTGCGGATTTTAATAAGCGAAACTGGCACGATCTAATTTAATGAAAGCAGCGAGGCACGCGTCGCGACGGAATGAGACGTTATTTACAAAACGCCGCAAAGATGCGCGCGCTGAATGACGGAGCTTGTGGAAGTTTAAAAGTCGCGCCTTCGCTGGAGAATTTCGGGATTCACGGTCGCCATCGTCATTCGCGCGTTCCGAAAATAAAAGCTCACTTTCTTTGTTGGGGGAGAGACGGCGCCGCGCGCGCTATTTTCGAATATGGAAATGAACGGGGACTGGGGAGTGCGGGAGGGTGAAAACGAGAGTGCACAAACATAAAAATAGCCTTTTATCCTGGTCTCTCCTCTCTTGCTTTTTTTTTTCGTTTGCCTTCTACGGGGCTCACGCGATGCAACTTTCGGCCTCTGCGACTGTATGTGTGCACTCGTTTCTGCGACCACGTAAAAGACCTCGCCGATTTTTATCTAGACACGGGAAATTCGTGTTGACTTGCTGTGCGCGCTCGCAATTATCTCCTTAGGGAGGAAAAAGTGGGATAAATTATATGTCTGCCGTTTTACGCGCTCTGGACATGCTTTCCCCTTCTTGGGCGTGTTCAGGGTGGAAGGTAATAATATAAAGTATTGACATAGGTAGAGCAAAGTCTAGTTCTTTTTTATGGAGCTCGCTTTTTTCGATGTAACTGCGTCGACTTTAGACCCTTGAAAAAGAAAACTAATTAATTTTAAAGAGTGTGTACTTGTAGTTATCTTTCTGCAGACTTTCTTTAATATGATGGGAACCGAGTCTAAAACCGTTGTTAATTAAATGTCTTCCCTCGACAATAAAATCTTATACATTCCATTATTTCCTGTTGCAGTATCTAAAACTTTTACTTCGTTAGAAATAATTTTTGTTTTTAGCCTTTATTTCTCAATATTTTCAGCAATGATGTAATTTTTTTTTTAATGTTAACATTTCTTCAGTTCGAGATTGTTTCAACTATTATAAAGAAACACTACTATAAAAAATGGAAGTATATTTCATACAATAAAACTTCAAAGAGAAAAAAGTATACCGATATACCTGCAAATGTTGAATTTCGTCAATAACGTTATCTTCACTACAAATCAATATAAAATGAATAATAAAGTAACGTAACTTAATAACTCAAAAAAAAAAGATATCAAACCTATTCTCATAATTTTTTAAATTATTTAGATTACCAATATATCTACTTATTTATTTCTCATGTCATCAATTGTTCTTGTTATTATTTTATGCACTGTGAACGATGACTTCTTTGAGAACAATGTTTGAAATTATAGACGGCTCAGTCTAATCATTATTTATTGAACTGGAAGAAGTACTCGATGAAGAAAAAATTTTAATTCTCTTAAGAAATCGCGTATTTTTTAGGTAATATATATATTTTTTTAAATATTTGTTTCATAGCTATCAGTACAAATAATCTTAATATTCGAATATATAATAATTTTACAAGGTTATGAACTTTATTTTTTGACACGTAGTGTTATATTTTTTTAACTTTGGTATTGGTAGCGTTGGGCCATTACATTTTTAAGTATACTTCGAATTTACCTAATTAAATGTAAGTTAGACAATAACTGGGCAATTATAAAAATTAAATATCGTCCTAGTCTAATCTAAAAATGAATATTTGCAGAATAATTTGCAAGATGTTTAATGGTAGATGCAAACAAAATATTATAAAAATACTCTTAAAGTAACTAAACAATTTTTATGTGGAAAAGGCATTTTATGCGCATGCAATCATGAATAATATCTTAAATGCAAAATCGAAGATTTTGGAACGTTGACAAATTGAGTGAAAAAGGAAAAAATATCCATCTATCTGCACGAAGAGAAAATTTCCAGTGAAAATTACTATTCTTTTTTATATCGCAGTAACAGACTCGACAAACAAAAAATTTTACTAGAAAGTGTAGTAATATTTTCTAGACTTGTAGTAGTAAATTTGACTATACCTTTCTAGTAAAAATTTTTATTTGTCGCGTCTGTCGCTTCTTTGCAAAATGGCATAACATATTTTACTAGAACTTTTTTCTCTGTGTATATGGTGTGGATAACTACGTAGCAAATCTTGGCAAATGGTATACCGTTTATCAGTAAACTAGAAGTATTGTCTCGAACTGACAATACCGCCAGTTCCTACATGAGAAGTACGAAGATTTTTGTATAACAAATAACGCACAAATAAATTTAATATATAATGAATCTCTGGAACATCCATAAAATATCTATCCGTGAAAAATTGCATCCTCGACTGCGGGCGTAGCTAAATGCCATTGCCGACGTGCAGTTCTTCCGAGGCTCTCTCCCTCTTGGCTTTTTTCGCGAAGGTTGCAGCTGCGCGTCCATAAGACGCTCTAAAAATAATGAGCCGGGCGACGCCGGCCGGGAGCAGGTGCCGCGGTGTGCGTGTGCGCCGCAGTAGGTAACACGAGAGGACGTCGCCGATGATGCGATCGATCGCCGCTTTCGCGGAACTCCACCCGCCACCCCCGCGCGCGCTCGAATTTTCGCGGAAGCGACCTCGCCCGAACCACCCCCGCAGCACCTCCTTCCGCTCGTCGGGAAGGAGTCGCGGGTTCTTAGCGAAGTTGGCAGATGCGAAACTTCGTTCGAGATCAAGGCGACTTTTGTACTCGTGGAAGAGATCTTCTATACTTGATGCGAGACGTTCGCGTTTAATGGATTCCTGCAGGCGGCGCTCGATTCGACCGAATCATAATGTACCGTAAACCGCGTACTCGTAAATTTTCATTTAATAAAGAGATAAAAAATTTAAATGGCATTCCGATACAGCGTCAATTTTTTTCGCTTATTGTGCGTTCTTCCGTGTACCGTAAAACTGCCGTTTGGTGCAGTCGTAAATTTGGATTAACCGACAGCTGTCGGATTAAAAAACTTTTTAAGCCAATAAGAAAAATATGCGTTATACGCGAGATTTCGTACGGGAACACTTCAGTCAGCCACAGAGGTGACGACGAAAAAAAGAATGCGACACGCGCTCAAACACCATACAAAGAGGCGAAAATTGCGCTTTTCCGCAAGCACGTCAGAAAAGCGTAAATTTCGACGAATTGGTAAAAAAGAGAGCAGAGAATCTCGACTGAGATTCGTTGTCCTCTCAACGCCAAAGTTCATTCTTTTAGGCTGGCCGACTCCACGGCTCTTCGTTTCCCTCTTCCTCTTGCCGCACGTGACTCACCTCTCCGACGCAATTACCGTCGTGGCGACGGCGGCCGGCTCTTATTTGTCACCGCGACTCCCTCGTATTTTCCTCTGCGTCATGTCGCTTGCGATTGGTTTGTTCTTTCATCGTCGTGTCGCATCCTTTTTTTCTGAGCCTTTTGCTGCATCTTAGTACTGCAACCACTCGGTTCGCGCGACTCCGTCGTGGGTGTTATCGCGACCCATGTAAAAAAAAGTACCAACAAAAAATAAGTAAATTTTACTTTTTACAGAGTAGATTAAGCTGTGAGATAAATGCCAAATCTATTTTAATGTGAGAAGGATCTGCTATAAGAATAGTAATTTTATTGATTTTGCAAAGCAGTTTTACTTTTTTCTAACTAGTTACAAAGTTTGTGTTATTTGAAAAATAATTACACAAAGTTTGTGTTTAATATACACTTTTCCTTATTTTTTCATTAACACAAAGAATACGTTTAAATTATACTCGGTCTCTGCCGGAAAGTTAAGAACCCGCAGAATATTTAAAATCTTCTATTCAGAGGACAGATTGTATAACATATTTCAAACATATTTAGAGGCTGTAACGCGATGCTGTGAGGACATAAATCTGCTCTAAATTCTATTAAACTTTTAATCTGAGATTATATATAACCGCCGCCGCGCGCACCGATTTTGTTTTAATTTAATTGTAATATGCCAAGCTATCATAATAGATAGTGTTCGAGAAATCTAGCTAAAAGTTAGTTATTTGTGTAGTTATTTGTATGATATTTGTGTAGTTTACTGAAAAAGCCAAAGTAAAGCATAATATTCGTATAGTTTTATAATTTATACACAAAAATTATGTTTATATTGTGTCAGTTCAATTCTAACACAAAAATAATGTAGTCTAGCAGATTATTGCTGTTGCAAAACACTACTTGTTTTTCGGTGTGGGTATAGTTGATGCTTAGTTTAGGCATAGTGCACAAATCTAGTTAAAGAACTTCGATACAGAAATGGACATGCTAACATTTTTGTATTAAGAAAAAAGTAAGTATACTTTATGTTTAGTCTATTGAATTTTTTTTTAGTAAAATAAACAATTTTAACAATAAGGAACAATTTTAGTGGTAAAGTATAAAAACTTTGAATTGTAAATTTAAACAATTACTTGACTGAAATATTACTTGTGATTATGAATATTTAAATTTGTTACAACTGCATATAATAAAAATGAAACTATTTGAATAATAAAATAAAAAGAAATTACTTTGAAGTAGGTGGGTTCATTTGGCTTCATGGTTTTATCATACCAATTAGTACTATCCTCAATAGATTCAAAGTGTATGCATAAGTAGAGCATAAACTGCATCTACTTTTTCAGAATGCAAAAATTATGTAGAAATTTAGAATGCCTATTTCTTTATAAAAAATATACATTAATTGGATCAAACTATTATACATAAAATAAACATAAATTATATCCATTTTTTACATGGGGAGAGCTTAATTTAACATGGCATGCGAATTATGTAAATTTGTCTCGAACTGATAAAAATAACGATGGAGAAGATTTTAAGTGGCTATTGATCGACTCTCGTCTTATCAGAGCTGCTTGTATTTTGTGGACTAGTAAAAAAAATTCACCGTCAGCGAAGAATGATCAAATACTATCATATTCATTGTAGGAAAATAAATTTTTTAAATCTTCCACTACAAGCAAATTTCGAACGAAAATTTGAACTTGTACGCGATATTACAAAAATAAATTCTTACAACTGACTATGTATAAAACTGCGATATTATAAAGGTACAGAAACATTTTAATAACAATCAAATTCAGGCCAGGAATAATTTACGTGCTCGCGCATAAAAGATTCGAGTATAATTTAGTACACTTTCTTTGCTAAGAATAAACTTTCTAACAGTGAATGGACATTGTATAGAAACTTGTAATTATTTACGCTAATTTCAAAAATTTTGGATTGTCTTAGAGAACTTGAAAAGCAAGTCTGTTAAAAAATGACTTGTTAAATCCTATTAAACCGATAATTACACATTGTTTACGTTGACATTGAAATATTATACGAATAATTGCAGTTTCTCTAAGCTCTTGATAAATAACACTCAGTCTAATATGCAAGTTCAGATCTCTCTCCTATTGAAACAATCGCCGCGTTAAAATTAAATATTTTGCGTCACGTGCGAATAATAAAGGGAAATAATTTCATAAATTACACTTTTTATCGAGTTACGGTTATAATCAGCCGGTTGTAGCAGTCGCGTCTCAAAAAGCCTCTCCGGTCCTTTTACGGTGAATCGATTTTTCATAGCCCTTGGGTGCGCTCAGTGAGCCAACAAAATTTTTCCATAAAACCACCGAGTAAAAGAAAAAGTAGGCGGGAGGGGAGAAAGGAAGTAAGTGCGAGCATTTCTGGGAAGCAGATCACGCGCAGACCGACAATCGCACATTCTCACATGCAATTGGTAATGCACTCATTTGGACTGTCGGGTGTACTTATTTTTTTATTCAATAATGCGCGGTAAAACTTTGTTAATAATGGGTATGCAGTTGAAAATGAGTAATTTAATAATTCAGTCAAGTAGCTTTCACGAAAAATTATGGAACGGTCGAGCAAAATTTTGTGAATTAATCACATGATTCGAAGAAAATATTATTTCAGTCGGTTAAATGAAATTCGCGAAACACCTTAGTAGCTGATTATGTTATAAATAATGCTTGTTTAAACGTATGGAATTCCTATATTTTCTTTGTCGCGGCTAAGAAAAATTTTACAATAAATCTGAGGGTTAATTTGAAAAGCGAAGTCGTCCGTAAGTTCAATAAGGAGATTCTACCGGTAGGTCATTACACGGAGAGAAAACTTTAGTTTCTAGTAAAAACTACTATACTGTTTGGTAACGCAGGGACAGACTCGACAAATAAAAAATTTTACCAGAATGTATAGTAAAATTTACTAGACTTACAGTCAATTTTGCTGAACTTATAGTAAATTTTACTACGTATCTAGCAAACTTTACTATACTATTTCGTAAATTTTTTTATTTGCTGAAGATGTCCTTGCGTTACAAAACAATATAGTAATTTTTGCAAGAACTTTTCTCTCCCTGTAATCAATACAGCGACTACAGACTAATACGCGTACATCACTGTATACAAATGAACAAAATATATAAAGCTATAGTCGCTCTGTCTCACTGACACCACTGGGCGCAACGTAAGCTAATAACGTAATAAGTTTCTATTTATAATATTTCTCTTTTACTAAATCGCGTTTATGCATGTTATGCGCTACTTTAATGCTATTTCTCAGATACTGTATCAAAAAATATTCTTCGATACATACACGTAAATTAATTTTCGATTGTGCGTGCTTATACCCGCATTTCATTCGGGTGTCAAACATTCTCATTTGCGAGAATTATACTTTTACGCACTTGCATTGAAAAATATAATTTTTTTACTTTCTGAGCTAGTCAAGTCTATCAAAAATTTAACTGTAGCTTCATCAAGTTTCTATTTATATACGTCTGTAATTTTTTAACAAATTCTCAATTTTAGTTTCTTTAATCTCATAATATAGAGGTCACACTCCATTAGATACGATAAAATTAAGAAAATAACATATTAATTTATGTACTAAGGGAGTAAAATAAGCCTTTATTTCTGACGGTGAAATATGCTGACCAACTTTATCAAGGATTCAACCAAGGGGATAATCACATATTACTGCCAAGGTACATATCAAATTAAATTGTGTATAATCGGTATGTGTATAAATCGTACCCTGCCCAAACTTTGACCCTTATAATTTATAAATCCACTTTATTCATCAAAAAATCAAATAAAATGATGAAATATGATTACGAAAAGCATAATAGGTCTATGAAAGCTAAAATGTATCTACGAAAACCAAAATATATAAAGCAACTCTACAGGGAGTAAGCTAACTCTCCAGAGAGTAAAATTCCTCTCCAGAGAGTGAAGTGCTTCTTCGGGGAGCAAAATAAGTCTAGACAATAAAATATGATTTTGCTCTCTCTAAAGACGTGAATAAAGTGGATTTTATGAATGATTAGGGTGAAACAACATTTTTTCTCCTTTCTCAGCTAATGAAGCCTTCCAAAATTTTAAATTGCAGCTTCATCGAGTTTCCAATTTATACGTTTGCAATTTTTCATGACATTCTCAATTTTAGATCGATTACCGGTAGAACCTCCTTAATATACCCATTAACACGTCGATGAAATTCGCCACGCATTGTCAAGTCCGAGCCTCGGCTGCAAGCCGGCACTCACCCCTTGGCGCGGCGTATACGCTCTGCAAGTCCGGGAGAACGTTCACTGCGCGCCCGGCGACTGGCTGTCGTCGACCGATATCTCGCCCCCTCGCGCCATGGATTCCCATCGGGGGCTATAGGTGGCCGCCGCCCCGCGCGATCGAAGGCGGGCTCCTTCCTCGAACTTTATTTGCGAATCGTTTAAAAACTTTTATGCTCCTTGCATTACCTTTTTTTGTCTCATGTTAAACAACAGACCAGTCGATTGTTCTAAGCTATGAGTCATCCACCTGTGAGTCATATTTTCTGTTCCGTTTTTTTTTTATATCAATATTGATTAGATCATTACGGTAGTAGTAAATTTTTATGTTCCCACAGGTGGACATTATTAGAAAAAACTAGTTATAGAAGAGTTATAGAAATATTTTGTAGTAGAATTTTTGAATAACGATACAAATTATTTCGAATAGTGTAATCAATTTTAATTTTTAAGACATAATTAGAATTTATGTACAAAGTGCCCTGATAATACTACTCACAGCGTTTGGTACGCCACATTAAGGTGAAAACCATTAGTGTGAAATATCGAAATACGTTCTGAAATTGAAGAGCACTCGCGATTAACTTTGCAGTAATTTTTAAAATGTGCATAAGTCAGAAATGTTTCAAAATCCAGATAAAATTGTTTTCATAATGTTTAAATGGTCTTTTAGCTAGACTTTTGGAGCATAATTTATTATGATAGCTTGGCATATTATAGTTCAATTATGTTGAGGGTTTAATTTTATACATTAAACAACAGAAGATCTAGATGCGTGCGCAGCTGTTTGCGAAAGCGCGAGAATCAAAACGGGATAAAAAAAGAAAATCGCTGGGCACGCGCCCTCAATCTCTCGATGCAGATCGACCCTAACGTGGCGCGGTAGTATAATCTCAGATTAAAAGTTTAATAAAATTTAGGGCAGATTTATGTCCACATAGCATCATATCACAGCCTCCGAATATGTTTGAAATATGTTATACAATCTGTTCCCTGAATAGAAGATTTTAAATATTCTGCCGCGAAGATTCTTAATTTTCCGGCAGGCATAATGTAGTAGATTTTAAAACGGTTCGCGTGTTATTACATATTTATTATAAAAAATAACCAAAAAGTTCCTCAAATACTTATAATTACATACAATTACAACATGTACCCTTTTTCAAAATCACCACCGATACAAGTCAGTAAAAATAATATTCTAATAATCATGCTTTATCAGTCAAAGGAAAAAAATTAATAATTCAATAATAAATATTTCTTTGAAACTAAATTATTTTATTTAATTCTAAACACATTTAGTAATTTTGACGATAATTACTTGATTCAAAGATATATTTAACAAGTACTATTGAAGCAAATATTTACTTGAAATTACGAAAACAATATCTCAATTTAAGCTGTAGTATACTATCTCAAAACTTTCTTCCTGCGATATTTTGTCTTAAAAAAAAGAATTAATTAATTAATCGACTTTGAGCACCTTTAAGTATATAAAAGTAGGCGGACCTTCGTCGAATTCCAACTCTCAAAAATCTTTAAAAAAAAATGGAAAATCGGCGCGTAAAGCTCCCGACCCGCGAAGGTCCGCCCGGCGAAGTCACCCCGACGGGGAGATGCAGAGAGAGAGAAACGCAGAGATAATGAGACGAGAGCGGCGCGGGGGCGGCTCGCTTAGAATATTGCGGGTGGGTGCGCGCGCGGGGGCGGCCGAGCCCATGAATCATCTGACGCGGAATCAATACGAAACCTGCACAACCCTCGCCGGTGCGGCGGGAGACTCGAGTGCCGCCCCACCCGCTCGCGCCGCTCTCTCGATTCTCCGGCGTCGGCCCGAGGAAGGAAGAGACTGTATAAGAGAGGCGAGCGCACTGCGATTCAACTTTGGAGACGCGGCTTTTTTTTTTCGGCGTGTACCCGCGCCCCCGGCGTTCGTCCTCTTTCGCTTTCGGCCCCCGTACGCCCAGGGGCGGACTCTGCTCCCTCCCCCCATTTTTTTTATCGGCGGAATGGAAGACTGTCGGCGCTTGTTTCGCAGGCACGATGAGTAATGGAATAGATGTTTATTTTATTTATAGTATTCTGTGCAATTGCAAGTTATTCTTAGCCAAAAATTGTTTAGCGTGACAAAAACATCGGTCAAGGTGGAAAATTTCTACAAAAATTAGTTACTTATACACTAAGGGAGTAAAGTAGACGATTATTCCCGAGGGTGAATTTTATATCTCCTATTGCTCCCGAAATGCGTATAAATTTTTTTACCAGAATCATATATAAATCTACTTTATTTATCAAAAAATCAAATAACGTGATAAAGTATGATTACGAGAGGTAAAAAAGTTCTAAGAAACTAAAATGTATCTATGAAAACTAAAGTATATTTACAGAAGCTAACATGTGTCTTCGAAGAATAAAATCTGTCTCCGGAGAGTAACATGTGTCTCTGGGGAGTAAAATTTCTTTCAGAGGAGTAAAGTATCTGTCCAGGGAGTACAGTGTTTCTCCGGAAAGTAAAATGAGTCTAGACAATAAAATGTAATTTTACTCCCTCTGAAGAGGTCAATAAAGTGGGTTTTATAGATGATTGGGGTGAAAAATTAATTTCGCATGGAGAAAAATTGTTAATAAAATTTATTGTTGATGATTATTTATAAAATTATGAAAGGGTAATCCTTTATCCAGGGATTGTTTCATTCTTTGCTTAAAGGGATATCGACTACAGCTTAAGAAACTGCAGACATGTAGTAGAAACTATATCCAATAGTAACTTTATGTATTACTCTCCTAAGCACAGGCTATAGAGAATCTCCATCAGTTAACAGCTTTAAGTTAAATATTAGACTCTGGTTATCAGAAAGTCATTTTAGTAATCTCCTGCATATTATATTATTTTTGTTATTTTTACTTAAATAAAATTTGCTTAAATATTTAACCAAAATTTACTGAAGCGTTAGCCTATATCTCCTTTGCTTAATCAAGTAACTAAAAGATTCATACAAGTATAGATTTACTTACTGCATGAGTACTTACATGCAAATTTTATGACTATACGTTAACTTAACATTTTAAACAAAGTTTAAATTTATTATTTCTGTAAATTTTACTAACATTTTTCTCCGTGTGTGAAATACCCTGCGAAAAAAAAGTAGTACAAATAAATTGTGTACTAGAAAATTCTAGTCGAGGATTTGATTTAACAGAATTGAAGATTTTACGCTGTACAGTGTATTGCGGTGCTGCAAATCCCTGTGCGATTTGCTCTACCAGTGTGCTGTCGCTCGAAATATTCAAGAAAACACCTTTTTTCGTCGCTGATCGTGCACTCGAGGTAACTCTTACCGACTTGGCGACAAGTCGCTCTGGGACGCGCAGACAAGCTGAAACTAGGAATACTGCCGTGGATTGATTTAGCGGAGTTAGCGAGTTCTCTATGGATTCTTGCGCAAATCTGTACTCTGTAGCAAATATTTTATCGGAAATGATTGTCATAAAAGTTTAACTTGATTTTTTTTTCATTCAAGTGTATTATGGTTTTCTTATAATACAACTACAGAAATGAAACTTATTAATTATTAAGGATTAGAATAAATAATGAATAAAATTGAGTATAAACCATCTCTTATAATGTTTAATTTTGTAATAAATATAATCCAGTTCATTATTAACTATTAAAATATCTTTTATCATTTTCTGTAAGGAAAAATCAAGAAAAGTTGTACCGACGTGTTGGAAGTTAGTCGAAAGTAGAGGCCGGCCAGCGGCTAGGATATCCTTTATCTGCGCTTTTCGAGGGCAGGGGTGGTACGGGATGAATAAAAGGGAAAATCCAATAAGAGGGTAGGATTCCGGTGCACGTGTCAGGTCATCGGCTCTGACAGTTTCAAGGGCAAACCGAAAATCGAGGTAAAAACCGCTGAATGCGTACAGTCGGTACGGTGATTTTCTCATTCGATTGCAGACTTCACGTGGCATTGCGACGGACGAGACTGTACCATTTTAGAAAATTTAGGCGATTTTCCACTCGTCGGCTTGTGCGGGGGCTTATTTTAATCCAAACCCCTGCTAGAAATTTAAAACATTTAATGGCAACGTAATAGCCGGAGAAATAGAAATGGGCGAAAAATATAGACCATTTTTAACCCCATGATGAAACGCTTTTTTAAATCAGAATCTCACATTTAATATCAATAATTATGAATAATTAATAGGTAAAAAATGACTTGCAAATGTGTGAAAAGAGAAAATTATAAAAACGTTTCAAATTCACTAATATTCGCACTGGAAAGTGTTTAACGCAATTAAATCGTTGACTATGAGCTTATTAAATGTTTTTAAATTAACGTTGTTTCATAATTATCCACTATGTGAGTTCGGAATCGGGATCGCAGTTCCGTATAAAGAAGCTACTTTTAGCTTATGTTCGCCCCCATTTTTCTTCGCTCAAAAATGGCTATTTTTAATACCGATTAGAAACTGGTATTTATCCAATATTTTTTCATTCTAATAAATGTAGGAATTCTATGACAAAAACGTTTCATTTACCACTAAAAACAAGTCATTTGGACAAGCCATTTCTTAGTTTCTTGTCCATTTCAACTAGGTGGATTTCTAGCAGGGACTGAGAGACCAATTTAGTAATTTCAAGTAAATATTTGCTTCAGTACTATCCCTGGAAGATATGATAGTACAGGAATTTGCTATATTTTGATCAATACTAAGCAATTATGGAACTCTTTTGTGCCCATTAGTAAGCAAGTTATAGAAATCATTGATATGCATTTTCTGTGCAAGAAATGCCCAATATAAGTGGATTTATTATAGAAATAGCCAATAAATTGATTACTTTGAGCTTCAAATGAAAAAGTACATGTAGTACTCTAACTTCAAAATGGCAACTTTAATGCAAATTTTTGGCTCTTGGGCTATAAGATATTATACGACTAGTGCGTAAGTGATTATTTAAGACGTGCGACTTTTCGAACTGAAAAAAAAAACGTAACCCGACTTAAATAATCATATCTCGTATAATAAAATAAGAGTAAGTACAAGTAGTACCTAAGAAAAAACTTTTACTAGAATGCACAGTAAAATTTACTAGTGTAAATTTTCTTAAACTTAATTTTTTCCAGTACATCCCTGCATTACAAAACAGTATAGTAAATATTACCACAACTTTTTTCTGCGTGTATTTATTGCACATAAAAAATACTATTTCTTGGGAATGTAAAATGTGACAGTTTTATCCATTTTAAACTTCCAGTATTTGAAATTTTTTTACCAGGCACTCATTAAATATTTCTTTGAATCGAGTAATTATTCTTTTCGAAATTATAGTAAATTTATTCATTTAGATTTAAAGAAATATTTAACAACTACCATTGAAGTAAATATTTACTGAAAAATAGCAATTTCTTTTTCAGTGTACTGTCGATATCTCATTTGGCACAATTGAAAAGAAATTATAATAGCAGCTAATGTATCGATTTATAAGAGGAAACTTGTTATCGGTAAACGTCAGTGCTGCTTTCGGGACTTATGAAAGATAAAGTCGTCAAAGAAGCTGGGCGAAAGACGGCCGGCACAGCCTACTGGAGGTAACGGCATTACGAGGCGAAGGGGCGGCCGAGGCGTATAGGAGAAAAATAAAAAGCATCGAAGTCGAAGTCCCGTAAGAAGCCCGGAGTCCTTGACTTTGTGCGGATTGCCAGTCGTTTGTAAACGTCGCTCCTCTGGTTTATTGCGCTCGGCTTCTCCTCTCTAAGACGCTGGCGTTTATTGCTTTTGGAACTCCCCGAAGTGCACTTGATAATTCGATAAGTGTTCCGACCGATGACAGAAACTTTCGGCCAACCGACGAAAATTCGTCTGGCGCAGTCTTGTTCTCCCCCGTCGCTGCCAAACTTCTCGAATTAAAAAACTGCTAAATTATTTTCCGAGAAAGAATTGACACGCGTGGCGGCTATAGTCGATCGCGCTCAGTCGGATAAAAGAATTATCAACGTTTCTTATTAGTATGCTCTTAATAAATATTTTCAAATTTACTGTTGAGTGATTAATAGTGGTTACGATTATTTATGTCAGACCTATTGTAGGATTTTAGGTTGTAATACTAGTTTGAATAAATTAATAAAAATTATGCATTTCGAAAACAAACCTACAAACAAGCATTATTATGCACTTTGATATACAGTCTAGTAAAAATTAACTTTTTTGTAAAATTTTGTATTTATTGAGTCTGTCCCTGCGTTACAAACAAAATAGTAAAGTAATTTTTACTAAACTTTTCTCTCTCCTTTACAAATGGAGAAAAGATGTGAAATAAAAAATGGTCACACAAGCTTTTTAAACGCTAAAACTGTTGGAGTGAGATTTCACTGTTAGTTCATAATCAAACCACTCATAGCATCAAAATTGACTCTGCTGAAGTGATGTAATTTCACTCTAAAATAAAGTAAAATGGATTCTAAGACAGAGTCAGATAACAGTCAAATAGTCATTCTATTTCGCTGCATCAAGGAAGGTGAATCCAGTATAAATTAGAGTGAAAATTTGACTCGAATAGAATTAATTTTCCCTCTATTTCATTCTAGCTCAATTAGCATGTAATATATTAGTTATTTATTGTGTTAGATAATAGTTCGATAAAAATAAAAAAAGTTTCGGTAATATTTTAAAATAATATGTCTTGGATAAGCCGCGTGTCTTCTTCGTTCTGGCCGGTTTATCGCAGGAAAGGGAGTCGAGCGGCACCACTGCAATTAACTCACGAGCCCCGGCTTTATTTTCTTCGCGAAAAAAGGAAGGCCGACTTGACGCTACGATCGCAGACATTTTAATTATTATTAAAGCGTTTTTAATGCGAGCAAACCACGGAATTTTAGCGCATAGCAAAGGAGAACCATTTCATGCGTAATTACAGTCGTATAATGTTGTAAGGCTTGATACTGCTGTTTTAACGCTCGTGCTTCTTGTTACACTTTATGCCTGGTTATTCTATTAAATTTGTACGCGCCAAAACTCATTACAAACTACGTTTCATCGAAAAAATTATTACGCTAGAATTTAATTAATTTTTTTATAGAATCATTTGATTAGAAAATTTATTGTTTTCACATTGTTTGTTATAATTTATACATTATGCATCAAATGATTTGCAAATCTCTAATTTAATTTAAAAATTCCTTTTTGTTTCAGATTCACTTTTGTCGCCGTCATACACCTATCAATAATATGCCTAAAGAAAATAATTCTTTGAGCACATTTGTTCAAAAGATGAAAATATACGACGCCTGAATTTTTCTAATTAAATACGTTGTAAACACGTTAAAAATAATATTTTGTACGTAATATTTTATGTGTAATTAAAAAGTAATAAAGTATATACATCTGGTATTATAATTATACTTTTATTATTAAAACATTATTGAAGTTAACATTACTTTTATTATTAAAACGATCTTAAAGTTGTTTTTACAAATAAATAACGCGAAAAAAAGTTCCCTAATCTGTTGGTATAAGATTCTGCAGTAAAAAAGAAGCAATATTCTGGAAATCGTTTTTAATATTGTATATGAAACTTCGATTATGTACAATAATTAAATTAGTGATGCCGACTATCCCAATATCCGAAAATTCGTATATTCGAGATCGGAATACATTTGAATCTCAGATTCATATGCCTCGGGGTACACTAAAGTATCCGGATCGTACAACTCTAAAATCCGAATCGGAAAGATCCGGATTCTGCAGAGTAGTTCTACTAATAATAATAATTTTATAATTTAAATTTAATTAAACTTATTTGAAATGAAAGAAAATACGTGGATTCGGATCTTTTATTTGTATGACCCGGTTCCTGGAAATTTAAGACCCGAATTCCGGATCTTAGATCCATAAAATTTAAAGCATCCGAATCTAACATTCAAATTTATCCGGATACAATAGACACCACTGAATTAAACATTAATCTAGAATAAAATAAGCACTTACATCATTTATACAATCCATCGAATCATAATTATTTTCTATTTCATAAAAAATTTTGTTTCAGATCTGATTCCTTGAGTAATGATTCTGCATGCATCAAAGACATGGCCGCTTATCAATTCCACTCCGAAAACGACGTCAACGTTGATAAGGAAAACGACTCTGGCTCGACAAGTTTGCACGTGACAGTGACGAAGGACGATTTAGAAAATGTTAAGTTCCTGCTAAATCTCGGTGCAGATGTAAATAAAAAAACTCGACCGCGCTTACCCGAAGAGGTAAAAATAGAATGTGACTGTAGAAACGTTAAATACTGCTTCCACAAAAGCGACGAGTTCGGAAACGAGATGAAACACGGCGATGTCGTGGCTCAAAACGCTCTACACCTCGCTGCAAAACACGCGTCCCCAGAATTGGTGGAGCTACTTTTGCCTCTCATAAAAAACATCAACGAACCATCCGAAGACAACTCCACCGCTCTGCATTACGCGACGCAAAATCGCATTGACGACGAGACGGATCTTCGCGTCGCCCAGGTGCTACTGCAGCACGGAGCGGACCTAGAGGCTCGCGACAACGACGGCAAGACCCCCCTGTATCTCGCAGTGAAACTCGAAAAATTGTCACTCGTTCGATTTTTATTGAACAAAGGCGCCAATCCCAATGCAGCGACGTTGAAATTCTCCACTCCTCTGTACTCCGCTGTGATGAACAGCAACGCCGAGCTCGCCTCGCTGTTGCTCGAACACGGCGCCCTGGCGACCGGAAACCGCAACCACCACGACGAGGAGCCGCTGTTTTTCGCACTCCGTGTACTGGCTCGGGGGAATGCCCGCATTCGCATAGTATCCCTCCTTTTGGACGCAGGCGCCGCCTTGGCTTCCAGCAACGACCAGGGCTCCACGGCGCTGCACGTGGCGGTGCAGGATAACGATCCCCTTTTGACCCAACTGCTGCTGACGCGGAATTGCCCGCTGACCGTTAAGGACAGATTCGACATGACTCCTCTCGCCGGAGCAGTGTGCACAAATCGCGTTGCGATCGCGCGTCTGCTGCTGGACTACGGCGCTCCGGCCGACGATTTCGTCTGGCGCTCGAGTGTCCTCCAGCACGCCATTATGCGCCGCGACGAGCCGATGGTGCGGCTACTCCTGGAGCACGGCGCCGATCCGAACTTCGGCAACGGCCGGAATAAGCCGATCACCGCGGCCTGCCTCCACAAAAATACGCGCATCATGGAGATGCTCGTCGCGGCGGGTGCGGACGTAAAATACAAGGACAAGAACGGCCGGACGCCCTTGATGATGGTGGTTCGGGAACGGAACGACACGATGATGAGGTACCTGCTGAAGCACGGCGCCGACCTGAACGACTCGGACCATCAGGGCAACACCTCCTTCCACGTCCTCTTTGAAAACAACTCGTACAACGAGTGCGACATCGAGTACTTCTTCGAGGTCGGTGCGGATTTGAACGCGGAGAATCGCAATGGGTTGACACCCTTCGCCTGCATGATGGCGTCGCATTTCACTAAAAACGAAGTGCTGGTTTTTTTGAAACACATCGCGTTGCTTCTGGCGTTGGGTAAATACGTCAATCCGAAAGTAACGAGTTACGTAGAAGAAAGGCAGATTTGGTCCCAGAATTTTAGGGTCTATCGCGAAGAGTTGGAGAGAATGAAGATGCTCAAGCTTTTCGGGGAGATTACGTATTTTCATGTCATATCCTTGAAGTACAATCAACTCAGCTTATTATTTCAAGAGGAGCATATATCGTGGATCTTCGAAAAGAACGTGAAAGAAAAAGAATTCTTCGCCTACGCTAAACTGCTGTTAAAACATTTTTACTGGAAACACGAGAGATTTAAGTTGACGATACTTGCGAGCGAAGTATTAAGTGCAATATTTCGATCAAAGTTGCCACCGGAAATCGTTGAAAAAGTTGTACAATACTTGCCGAATGATTCCTTAAAGAAGCTTCTATAACGATTTGAACTTTTTAATAAATGTTGTTTTTATTGTAAATACATTTTGAATTTTATGTAAGTATACACACGATTCTAGCTCGTAAGCGTATAAAATTTATTTTTTAAATAATTCTAAAGTTTTATGGAAATAAAACATATATATTGTATTAATATTTATCGAGATTGTTATGCCAATCGGATATGTAATATTATTGTTAGAATTTGCATTTATGTTAATTTTCAATATTTTTCATTGATAACAAATTTATAATATGTACATTGCAATAAATAAATGTCTAAAGATTTCTTGACAAGTTGATTGATTGAAAAAGAAAAACAATTATTTTTCCTGAATTCAAATGATTTATTATTATTTTCACCCTAACCATGCATAAAGTCCACTGCATTGACCTCTTCGAATGGAGAAACCATATTTTATTGCCTAGACTTATTTTACTCCCTGGACAGACATTTTACTGTCCAAAGGCACCTTCTATTCTTCAAAAACACATTTAGGTTTCGCAGACATTTTTAGCTTATGTAACATATTTTAGTTTTCGTAAATATATTTTAGGGCCTATAACTACTGACCTATTTTACCTTTCATAGTCAAATAAAGTGGATTTATAAATGATTAGGGTGAAAAATTTTATGCACTCCTTCGAAGTAAGAGATGATTACTCCCTTGGATGAAATACTGGCTAAAATTCGGGAGGAAATTTCACCCTCGGCAATAATCGCCTGTTTTACTCTCTTAGGGCATAAATAGTACATTTTTATACGGGTGCGGAAGTGAATTATTTGCGTCGGGAGACGTTTTTAGGCCGAGCGAAGCGAGGCCGAAAAGTCTCCCGAGGCAAAGATTCACTTACGCACTAGTGTGAAACCGTATTTTTCTCCACGAGAGCCGCAAATCGCATGCAAACATGCGTATTTGAGGTTGGAGTGGAGAAATAACTATTATATACGAAACTAAAAATTTTCAAATGTAACGAGATTTAATATAATGTGGAAATTCATGTTTGTTTCAGAAGTAAAGACTGAACAATATGGCTGATTCTCAAGATCGCATAAAATGTGGCGTAGACATGAACGAAGAAGACGATTCCGGACAGACAGCGTTACACGCTGCGGTTTCGCGCGACGACTTGCAAAGCGTAAAGTACCTTCTCGAGCGCGGCGCGAACGCGAATAAAAAAACTCGTCCACGTACAGCGGAAGTGGCGGAAATAAAATGCGACTGCCGGAATAACGATTACTGCGTGCACAAAAGTGACGAATTCGGAAACGAGATGAAACACGGCGACGTTCTGGCTCAAAATTCTCTACACCTCGCTGCGAAACACGCCTCCCCTGAATTGGTCGAGCTGCTGCTTTCTTCCATCGAAAATGTCAACGAACCTTCCGAAGACAACTCCACCGCTCTGCATTACGCGACGCAAAATCGCATCGACGACGACACCGACCTGCGCGTCGCCCAGGTGCTACTGCAGCACGGAGCGGACCTAGAGGCGCGCAACAGCGACGGCAAAACTCCCCTGTACCTCGCGGTAAAACTGGAGAAGCTCCGTCTGGTGGAGTTCCTACTCGCCGCCGGCGCAGATCCAAACGCGTCCACGTCCAAGCATTCCACCCCCCTGCACTCGGCTCTCATGAACGACAACGCCGAACTCGCCTCGCTGCTCCTGAAGCACGGCGCCGCGGTAAGCGGAAGCCCCGAGCGCCGTTACGACGAGCCGCTATTTTACGCGCTGCGCATCCTGGACCGGGGACACTCGCGCCTCCGCATCGTGTCCCTTCTGCTGGACGCCGGGGTCGACTCGGGGAGCTGCAACGGCCAGGGCTCCACGGCGCTGCACGAGGCCGTGACGGACGACGACGAGGCCTTGGTTCGCCTCCTGCTGGAGCGCGGCCACTCGCCCAGCGCCAAGAACGGCTGCAACCTCTCCCCCCTCGCCTTGGCCGTCAAGGACAAAAAGGCCACGGAGCTCGCCCGACTCCTGCTCCAACGAGGCGCCGCGGCCGACGACTTCTGCGACGACGTCAGCCTCCTCAAGCTCGCCGTGACAGACCGCGACGAGGAGATGGTGCGCCTGCTCCTGGAGCACGGCGCCGCGGCCAAAGGCACCTACAACTGCTACGACGGGGAGCTCCTCCTCTGCGCCCTCCCGCTGGTCCGCAACCAACGCGGCGTGCGCCTCCGCATCGTCTCCCTCCTCCTGGACGCCAGGATCAAGAGCCAAAGCTCGGCGGCCCTGCACGTGGCCGTGGCCGACGGCGACGCCGCCCTGGCGCGTCTGCTCCTCGAGCGGGGCGGCCTGCCCGGCACCAAGAACCAGTTCAACATACCCTCCCAGGCCGCGCCGCAGTACTCCAAGTTCGCCGACGTCATTCGCATCCTGCACCTCCGCGGCGTGCCCTTCGGCAAGTACTTCAAGTACGCCAGTATGCTGGAGTACGCGACGAAGCACTGCACCGAGGCGATGGTGCGCGTCCTCCTGGAGCACGGCGCCCCGGCGTTCGGCTCCACCTCCGAGCGGAAGTCGGTGTGCTACCCGCTGGGCATGGCGGTGCAGGCCGGCAACACGACCCTGGCGCGGATGATGCTGGAGCTGGGCTGCCCGTCGGCCGCCAGGAACCCCGCGGACATGTCGCCGCTGCTGGAGCACGCCGTCAGGCACGAGAACGTCGAGATGGCCCGGGTGCTGCTGGAGCACGGCGCCGACGTCAACGGCTGCCCGGGACTGCTCAACTACGCGGTGGACAGGTCCAACGGGCCGATAGTGCGCCTCCTGCTGGAGAGGGGCGTGGCCGTGCCCTGCGACATGCTCAAGCACGCCATCAGCAAGTGCGCCTGCGACGAGGCGACGGTGCGCCTGCTGCTGGACCACGGCGTCGACGTCAATTACGGGAGCGACGGCGACAGGCCCATCATGATGGCCAGCATGAAGGGTAACGAGCGCATCATGAAGATGATCATCGCCGCGGGGGCGGACATCGACTACAAGGACAGCAGCGGACGGACGGCGCTCATGGTAGCCACGCAGTACGCGAGCTTCGAGGTCATGAGGTACCTCATCGATCACGGCGCCAAGCTCAACGAACAGGACAACGAGGGAAATACGGCACTGCATATTCTTCTGCTGATGAAAGGTCAAATGAATTTTTCTCAATTAATTATTTACCATCTTTAAATCTCGCTGCATATAGTGACCTAAAAATCAGTGAAATTCAATTATTAAACATTTATGAAAGTAGCCCGTGTAAAAAAATTTTGTCTGGTAATAATCTGGCAATAGTCTGGCCAAAGTCTGGCTATGGAGACGATCCCAGACTTTATGCCAGATGTAATATAAATTAAATTTAATCTGTCTGGAAAAGTGTCTGGCAAAAAGTCTCGCATTATTTCTAAGGCTTTATTTGTTTACTTTACATCTGGCATAAAGTCTGGGATCGTCTCCATAGCCAGACTTTGGCCAGACTTTAAGGGCCAGACTATTGCCAGACTAATTTTTTTTACACGAGAGGACAGTTAAAGCACAATGAATGGCTTATTTTGTTGTGAAGCTTTTTTCCGTGAATGTGAGTAGTCTACAAAAATTTAGGAGGCGTGTCTTAAATTAATGGCACCAAAATTCCCAAAGTTTTCTATACAAATATATCTTTTTAATTACAATTCTTAAAGATTTGAGCTTTCCATTAGACAATTTAATGAAATAAGCATTGAGTTCAACATTTTTTAACTACAGTTTTTATTAAATAAATTTGTCGAAAACTCACAGTATATCCCTAAATATGTCTACAAATAGAACCAGATCCAACAAGTTTATGCATTTTAATGTGACTGGCCTTAAAATGTAGGTATTTTATGTGGTTTGCGATTAAAGAGCTACACGGTTCAATATATTTAAGAGAATATTTTCTGAAAGTAAAAAACACGTGAAACTCAAAAAATTGTTATTTATCAGTAGTTGGAATTCACCTTTTAATTAAAATTATTATAATTTCTTTTATCATTTGACTGTATTACTCGAATAAATTTTTAATAATTCGATTTTATTCATTTTTAGGTCATTACATACTAAAAATTACATAGATTTAAAGGTGATGGATCTTCTTAATAATCGTTTCACCCTAATCATTTATAAATCCACTTTATTTAACAAAAAATCAAATAAAATGTGATTTCAAGAAGCAAAGTAGGTCTATGAAAGCTAAAATATATCGACGAATAGCTAAAATGAGGCTGCGAAGGCTAAGATGTCTTCGAATTATAGAATCTGTCTCTGAAAAGTAACATGTGCTTCCGGGGAGTAAAATCTCTCACCAGGGAGTAAAGTAAAGTGCTTCTCTGAAAAGTAAAATAAGTCTAGACAATTAAAATATTATTTTACTCCCTCTGAAGAGGCCAATAAAGTGGTCTTTATAAACGAATAGGATAAAAATATTATTTGCATACTTTTGTCATTTATTTTCATAAAGAAAGTTTAAAAAGTCAATATTAATTAATGTATTTTTTATACAGTAACGGGCACGATTGGGAAAGAGATGAATCTTGAGCGAAACGAAAGTAAAAAACAAACGGAATTATCGTTGGCGCGGGTGTGCGCATTGGCAGATTGCACACGGAGTGTGAAAACATTTTTTCCCCAAAGTAACTTACCAATATAATAATTATTTTTTTTTTTGCAAGCAGTGAAATCTAAAAATATTTATTCGTTGCGTGTCTAGATGCCGGTGTCAAAGCGCAGGGACTCAAAAACGTCATAACGGATTTCATCGAGGCATTTTTAGACGCTGGTGCAGATATAAACATCGACAATGAAAAAGGACACACACCATTTCGGTACATGCTCTCGAACCGCTTCGAGAAGAACGAAAAAATGGTTTTCTTGAAACACATTGCGCTACTCCTGACTCTTGGTAAACACGTGAATCCGGTAAATCTCTCCTACATCAAAGAAAACAGCGCCTGGTCCGAGAACCTCAGACTGTATCTGCAAGAACTGGAGAGAATGAAAGTGGTGATGCTCCTCGAGGAGTACTCCTACCTCCACGTCATATCCGACGCAAATTATAATCAACTGATCTCGTTATTTAGAGAAAAGGATGCGCTTATGATCTTCAAGGAGTGCGTCAAGATAAATGACTTTAAAAATTATATTGATTTATTGCTTAAATATTTCAGCAGGAAATACGAGAGATTTACTTTGATGAAAAGAGCCGCTTACTTGCTGAGCGAAATTTTTCAATCCAAACTGCCGCCGGAACTCGCTGAAAAAATTGCGGTACACTTGTCAAATCGAGCTATGAAGGAGCTCATTCATGATTTCAAACTTTTGCAAGAATTTAGTGCGTAAATAGAAGACATGCTTCTTACTTGCAAGTGCAGTCATTTTTTAAATAACTAACTGTAAATATATGCAATCATTTACCATTCTGAAAATTTTAATATTTTTCGAAAATTATTCTATTTATAAATAATTTATCCAGGGTGTACTTTGCAACGTTATACAAAAGTAATTAAGAGCTGTTTCTTACTTGCAAGCGCCAGTACAGTAATTTTTAAATAACTAAGTGTATATATATGCAATTATTTACCATTCTGAAAACTTTTAAGATTTTTCGAAAATTATTCTACTTATACATAACTTCTTAATTTATCGAGAGTATATTTTATGATCTTATACAAAAGTAATTAATAGTTGTAAAATTAAATCTAGAAAAATGATGTTTACCATTGATTATGTAAACGATACGTTCGGATGCGTCCCGAAAAATATTTAACAAAAAATCTCGGAGCTAGGAGTAAACGTTTATTGTTGACTTTCATCAAGCCATCTCACGGTGTTGCGAGCACCAGCGTTTTGTTGCGCAATCCCCGGTGAGGCCAGTAGGACGAGAAGGAATATCGAAACAATGGTAATAATGCGTCCACGCCTCTTAGCCGAGGCCCGACGTTTATTTCGCGTCGCGATCGATGAGTGACGAAGAAAACTGCCTTTTCTTCTGGCGAATTATTTTTAGGCCGCAGTTTCTTTTTTTATTATTCTAAATTATATTAAATTTACTCTACGAACAATGTACCTTGCTTTTAAAAATGAAATATCTTAAAAGCAAGAGAATAAAATGAAATGTAAATGCGAAAATATTTGTATGAAATATGCAAGACATTTTCAATAAAAATATCAAGCACGTTGATAAATAGCTATGACTCGAAAAAATATCGCACTCTTGGTCCTTTTGTTTTAAATCGTTAGTTGAAGATAAATATGACGTATTTTATAAAAGCATGGAAAAGACTATTTTACTGGCGTTCTTTATAGTTTCCTAAGAGAATACTTGTAGCACAAGAGTATAGTACAGGTCGAGCAATATTTCGTGTTGCGAGAGGTTTTCTTTGTGTTGAAAAATAATAATTTAATGGACACGGCGCTGCTTTGAAAGCAGGTGTTTTTGCAGCTGGTTATTTGTATTTTTCGCTGATAAAACGAACATCCATGTAAAATACTTTTGCGATTAACTTTTTTACGATGAGTATGTGGCAATCAAACAATGAAAATTGTACAAAAGAAGCATAATTTTGAATAATTTATAATGTTTTACAATAAATAAAGTTGTAAACTGATAAAGAACTTTTTATAAAATTGTAGTAGATTATTCCGTTATAGGAATGTAACGTGAGGACGTAGCCACTTTTCGATTCTTCCTGAACCAGATCACTGGTTCTAAGCCACCTTACCTTGTCCAATCCTAATTACGTCACGTAACTGTTTTCATCGGAGCAACATTTCATTTTAATTCTAGAGCCATCTCATTCATCATTTTGACATGCTTGCAGCCGCGTTCACGTCGAAGGTATTAAATAAAAATTCGCGCTCATTTGAATTTATTATAGAATAAATTGATTGGCAATTGTAAACTCTAAAAAAGTAAAATTCGAAGAAAAATTTAGTAAAACGTCAATTTTTTTACTTTATTAAAGAGTAATACATAGATATTATCAATTAAAAAATGAAGCAGAAAATTTTACTCTTAATAAATATTAATTTACTAATTTTATTCTTTTGTTTACGGTTTGGTACGTTTTGTGTACGTTTTGGTAAAAAGTAATACATCTGCTTTTAACTTCACAAAGATTGAGAAGCATTTTTATTCTTTTAAAGATTAATTCAGAAGCATGCAGAATTAATCTTTAAAAGAAAAAAATGCTTCTCAATCTTTATAATGTTGAAAACATCTGTAGTACTCTTTACCAAAAGAAGAAACATCTCGATCAATTCTTTTTGATAATTACAGAAAATTGTTGAGCTTCTTGAATTTGGAAAACTCAAATCTTTAAGAATTGAACTTTGGCGTCAAAAGAAAATGCGTTTCTAAATTTTTCGACCAATTACATTCAAGAATTACTTAAATGCTTTAAAACAAAAACCATTACTTTTTTAAGATACGAGCAAAATTGAGCGCGCTCATGTTCCTTTCTTTACTGTTATTCCGGGTTCATTTTCGAGGTTAGAAATTTTGAATTTCAGCGCCATTCCAGAATATATGTACGGACCAATCAAGTTCACGTTTTCGAGGCTTCACAATATCCGGTCATCACTTTTTTAAGAGAAGATTTTGACCTAAACCAAACATTAAATTTATCTTGTTCTATCCCTACGTTGAAAAGGTCTTATAAAACTCCATGAAATGGTGCAAAAATCGCACAAAACTCGATAAATAATTTATCGGATTTTATAACATTTGCTCATTTTTTATAGTGTTTTATAAAATTGTTTCCACGGGGACTATTTTGCAAATAGTCGCTGCCCTCAGTTTTTACAGTAGTCCCGTAAAAAATATTAAATTAATTTTTTTCTCGTCATTCACAAATTAATTCTCAAGCAAGCGCGAGATGTTCAATCGCAAGGTGCAATTAAGGCAAAGCAGGATACCCAACGCCGACAATCCGGAGACGTTTTTGCCTGCATAGTCGCGCGATACGTATCTCCGGAGCCGCGGCAACCAATTAGCCACTGCGGTTCTTGGTCGCGCACGCGATTCTCTTTGTTAGCCGTACGAGTGTCACCACCTCCCTGCCCCACTATTCCCATTGACCGTCGCTGAGTTTTTGCGAAAAAAAAAGTTTTAGCTTTAGATACGCACCTGACGGACTTTTTTCATTTAATTTGAAAAGCACATCAGCAGAAATTACGTGCTTTTATTTTCTTAGAAATATATTAATGCAATTGACCGCCTTTAGCTAATGGAGCGTCGTTAAATTGAAAATTTAATATTCGTCCGCTTAATTTGCCGTTTCGCCGGAATGGCTGTACTTTCTAATCGCTAAGCGAGTAAGCCGCTGAGGATACGTAATTATTCGTTTTTATCGAAAAGAAAAATTAGTAAAACGAAAATTTATAAAACAAGCAATTACATTAATTAAGTGCGCGCACGAGGAAATATTATCTAATTAACATAATCGTTATTGAATTTTCATGAGTAAACTAATAACGAGACGTTTTAACGTTGAGAAAAAAAAGAAGATTTATAAGACGTCTGACGAGAACTTGTTCAATTTTTGCAAAATATTAAAATATAGCACGTGGGATTATTTTTCAATTATAATATTCGTATTTACCAAAAGTAAACTACCGTGTGGAGATCACGACTGCAGATATTCGTCCAACGACACAGCAAAACTCGCCACATGAAACCGCAATAATATTTCAGTCAAGTCTCGTTTCGTATGCCATTGAAACTTTAACGCCGAAAATGGCAAACAATGTATCGCCTTTGAAAGGATTCGCCCTGCCGTTGTTGCTTGGATTTGCATACGGAAATTTTTAAAAACCAATTTACAAATCCAAATAAAATTTACGCTCGACTCTCAATCATACCTCGCGAGCTCGAAAAGTTTTAATTACCTCGTGAACTTGTGTGCGACAATTTCAGTTGCCATTAAGAGTCAATAGTTTCGATTATGCAATGCGCTCTTCAGTTTTTTTAAAGTCACTTAAAAATGTCGTTAAGTGTAATTTCGAAAGTTAAAACCTGCTTAGAATATATTAAAATACTGCAAATTTAATAGCAAAGTAAGTAAATGGCATTATCCATCTATATATAAATATATGAAATTCACATTGAATAAACGCGGTTTTGAATTAAAAAAGTAAAAGTCTTTTACTTGTTCGATACGTGGAAGACTTTTTGTCTATTCACTTATTTGAAGTGATTTTCATTTATTCACATTTAAGTAGTAGAGCACCATTTTTAATGATAAAAAAGAGAAAAAATTTTAAAAAGTCCGCCCGGGTGCAAATGAACGAATATCACTCGTCCAGAATTCCGTCGGAAGCGACAGTTTTGTGAGTCCGGGCTCCGAGGCGCTCTCTTTTATTCAATAATGGAAATTTAGTTGCATTAAAATTACGGCCTGACCAGTCATAATTTATTGACCTTCTCGGGCGGGCAAAATCGGCATGGTACCTCGAGACAACGAGGAAATCCTCCGCAATTATCAAAGCGGTGCTCACTCTAACACTTTTTTAAATTCCCTTATTTATGAGCTTTGCAGTCAACAATTTCTGAAGCGGCTACGCGCGTCTTATAAATATTCATGAGCGCTACAAAGGCTCAAATTGCTCCGAATGCAGCGAACTGAATAGAGCTACTTGGACAAGAATTTAAATGACAGTTTTTGTGATGTAATAATTGAATTTTTGGTAGAATTCAATTGTAGTTATTAAGTAGTAGTGACTTATATACAAATGTTGGTAGTCTTATTGTTATATTTATTTATTTATTATACTCGAAACATTTCTAAAGAGTAAATCCTAAAGAAGGTAAACTACTTTCTAAAATTGAACAAGTGAAACTCTACTAAAATTAGTAAATGATGCTCCACTGATATCGAAATCTTGAATTTTCAGTAAGTAAAACTGTTTACATTGACTTAAACATTTGCATATAACATACAAATTTAAACTCTCTAAATCTAAATAAGTGAAATTTCACTCATTCTACATGCATTTGAGTATAATCATTAGTGGTCAAGTACATAACCATTCACATAGAATAAGTGAATTTTAACATCTTCAATGAGTGATTTATTAACGTTGATTATTAATAACATCTTTTTTCCTTACTTGAAAACTTAAAAACTCGTTAGCATCGTGCACAGATAAATGTCGATTTTCATTTATTCACAAACGAAAAATAACACGTCTTTTTCAATAAGTGAAATTTCGCTAGTGAAAACTATGTTCACTCGTTACATAATATGAATTTTCACTTATTTATTTATTTATTTAAATAAATTTAACGAGCTTAGGTGTCCTTAAATACAAAATTTGAATTATTACAAATTTATAATACAAAATATATATAACTAATGTGCATACAATTATAGAGTGAACTTATTTATTAATGAAAATAACATCACTTTTTCATTAAGTGAAATTGCACTTATTTAGATTTAGAGACGTTTTTAACAATTGCAACATGTGTTATATCTTTATAAATTTTTTCGCCACTTATTTTTAATATTATCCCTACTTAAATTTAGACATAAAAGTTTATTTGAAAAAATGAACTAAACTATTGAACATTTTGATTGCAGCACTTATTTTGTTGCTTTTTTCACTTTCATATAAATACATCGAAAATGTAATGTTCTTTCTTATTTTAGAGAAAACGCTAAAGCGACGAAAAAATGTAGTCGAGAACGATCATAAATTACGTAATAAAAAGGAAGGCCCGAGGGTACAAGAAAATCTTTTACTGTGCTATTGTTTTGACAGAATTTAAAAAGCGGAGGTAAACACAGCCTGGTGTTATAACTCAAAGAGAAAGTATAAAAGGAAATGTAGTAAAAATGTATTAATAAATTCTTAAGCGAAACCTAGGCGGTAAGATCGCTTCGGAAAATGCAGAAAATCCAGTACTCTCACGACGAGCGAGAAAAATAAAAAAAAAATGTCATTACAGGTCGTACACCTCCGTGCGTTTGTCTGCACGGCATCGATCGTAAGTTCGGTGTCCTCGCGCGCCTTGCGTGGGCACGTTCATTCACTTGCCTCGGCCGTGGGTATCTCACGAGCGGTCGGACCCTTGCTTGACCCGAGATACTGCCACTGTGACTGTGCCTTGCTTTTCCAAGCAGCAGCCACGGGACAATGGCTCTCCGCACGAGCGCGCTGACCTCGCAGGAAGTGCGATCCCCTAATGGGCTGATTCCAGCACTGTATTTCAGAATTTTTTCTAATCACGAGTAATTCAAGGGCGGGATCCATCAACTTTAAATCATGCTGCATATAAAGACCTACAAATTCATAAAATTATATAAAAAAAGAGCTTCCAAACTCGCAGGGAGAAAAATGATTAAATAAAATTTACTGACACTTTACTTAACCCATTAAGTCCCAAAATGACATTTTTTTATCACGGTTTTCAGCTGTTGTACTTGCAAAAATTTGCAATTTGGAAAAATCCAAAAGTTGTCGAAAATTTCTGAAAAATTTCCAACGTATTCTTTGATGAGTTCTAAAAACTTTTTATTGTATAAAATTTTTTCTTAAAGTCCATCGTTTTTGAGTAAAAAATTCCTGAAGATTTTAACATTTTTTCTATCTTCAGGCTACCATTTTGTTTATTGCCACATGAAATTTAATAATTGTCAATGACCTAACTTCAAGTTTAGGATCATTTGATGTGGTTATCTTAGTTACAACAAGAATGCCTATGAGATTTCAATACGAAAACGTTCGATAAAAAAAAAGAAGTCCGAAAATTCGCGTTATTTGTGCAAAAAAAACTTAAATAGATCATCACAGGTACATTTTTTGAAAAAATGAAAATCATATTCTGAAAGATCAGTCAATTTTACGCCGAAAACACTTTTTTGAAATTTCTGACAGCTTTTTTTATCAGAAAGTACAACCGTTGAAAACCGTGACAAAAAAATGTCATTTTGGGACTTAAAATTTCCAAACCCATAGTATCCATAGATGTGACCATTTGACGGATTCGAATGGGACCGGTCTTAAAATTTGGATATTTTATGCGATTTGTGATTGAAGAGTTGTTCCAATATATTTAAGAGAATATTCTCATAAAGTCAAAAGCTATTGATAAATAAAAAATTTTTGAATTTGGTGTATTTTTTACCTTTGGAAAATATTCTATTAAATATATTAAAATGTATAACTCTTCAGCCACATATCACGTAAAACACCAATATTTTAAGACCAGTCCCATTCAAATCCATCAAGTTCTTGAATCTGCAACTTGCACCAACGACTAAATTTAGAAATGGTCATATCTATAGATACCATGGATTTAAAGTTGTTTATTAGTATGTGTAATGTTGTTATACCTTTATTCTCATTTAACTGTATATTAATTTAATAAACGTTTAATAATTTATTTTTAGTCATTTTAGGTCGTAATATTCAGCGAGATTTAATGAAACGCCTTAGACGAGAAGATTTTTGTATTTACGCGTGGGATTGAGCGAAAGTCATTGTAAATTAGCAATATCTACTGATTTTTTTGAAAAAAGAAAAAATAACTGGGAAAATCATTTCCCACGGGATTTCAAACAATGGTTCGAAGAGGACGCTTGTCGCTCGTTAGAGCCTACTTTTAACAAGGGAGCCTCACGGAAAACGGGAGCGCAGCCGGTATTAGGCACCCGCGCCTCGCTCAACACTTCGGCGAAGAGTCGCGCGGGCTCCTTCATTCACACGAACGATTCCCATATATAATCGGCACCATCCACTCGCCGTATTATTACTCCCGCATTGCAAGACGCCACCGCTGAATACGACATGATTTTTCACGATATTCATATGACTATTGAAATTGATGCGTCTGCATATAGGGACGTGAGATATATCGCCTAGCATATTGCATGAGTCTTGAAGCATATAGTTTTAATTTCGTTTATATTCATTAATAGTATATTGTGCGGTATTATTTATTTAGTAGTAGGAAAAATTTCCATCAGGAACGAAGCGGGGGCTGGAATTTCCTCGTGGAAATAATGCATGTTTGCTCTCGTGTGAAATACGGTACTCCCGATCCCCCGATTCATTACTTCATAGACCAAAAACTAGGCTCCTAATTATTAATTTTAATTAATTAATAATTACTTATTAAACTTAATATAATACCAGTATAATAAGACAAAGTCGCTTTAAACATTTCTAATTCATCAAATACAAAAATTAATATTTAACGTTGGTGATACAATGACTGGAATGACAGTTTTGAATATTCAAGAAGTGAATTAATCATTAAATTCAAAGTTAAATTCTATTATTTAATGAATTGTAGAAGAATGTTATTTTTTTTCTTATTTAAATTAAATCTTGTAACTTTTATAGATACATTATTTATATAATTAAATATTGTAAGTATAGGTCAATTCATAAGTTTTTATTAATGGTGGTGATTCGTAACACCAGAAATTGCAAAAAGCAAAAAAAAATATATCTTACGGAGAATAAAGAAATCTTTATTCCCCGTTGACAAAAAAATTGAGTTTACTGAGGATGAACATTTTTTATTCCCACGGAAATAATAACTTGTTTTATTCTTTCTATCGAGGAAAAGAAAGTGATTTTTATAATAGGGGATCGGGAGTAAATGTTATTTATTTAACCGGTAAAATAGGTTTAGTATTCAGAATAACAAGTATTGGGATTGTGAAAATCATTGAGATATTGAGCAATGAATGCTTCAAAAAATGTACTTATCAATTTCATTTGTAAAATGATTTATACTTCGATTGCAATGTGGTTACTCAATACATTACCAAGTTTCATTCATTAGCATTAAAACGTAAAAACAAGAGATAATCAAGATTTATTTCTAGCCTTTGGAAAGATAACGATAAATGCAGTCACAATGGAAAATTGTAAACTGAAACTATAATTAGATTATTCAGGGATTTTTATTAAAAAAAAAAATATTTGTATGCACTAATTTATAGCTGTCAATGTTTAATAGCCACCGACAAAGATTCCGCTATGTTAAGTGCTTTACTATGTTTCGCAGCTCCCTTTCTACTGCACGCACGTATTAATATTGATTGAGAAAGAATCCACGCGTGTGAAGAGGAGATAATTTAATTCAATGCAATGTAACTTGAGATAAAACCTGCATTCAACCAATTGAATTTGATTTAGAAGAAGAAAAAAAGCTCCAATAGTCTTCTCGAGTAGCACTGCCTTCCGAGCATTAATCCCATCGGGCGATCTATTTATCATCGCTCTTAAATCCCTGCCCCCTCGTCGACGAAAAAAAAAAAATAAGGCGTAGCCCCCGACGAAAAGTCACCGCGAGCTAATCCGCCGTCATCGAAATTCCAACGTCCCCCAACTTCGGCTCAATCTTCATTTCAGCGCGCATCCTCCATTAGCTCGAATCCAGAAGAGCAAGTTGCATACGATTGTCATCGCGGATTACCTCCCGTGGGAGGTGGGAAAGGGACGCGGAAGACTCGGCCGGGAAGCCAGAAGGCGGGAAAGAGACACAGCCGGTGACACGTTGACGCGGGCGCACAGGGAGGAGCTTCCGTTTCCGGTAATGGACGTGCCGTGTTACGCAGATCGACTCTGTCCGCCCGATTCCCGCTTCCCCCTTCTCTCTCTCTCGCACCGCGTCATTCTCGCGGCTCGGACCGCCGGCCCGTTATTTTTCCTCGCTGCGGCTGAGTGAGAGCATGGATTTTGATGGAGTGCGATTAATGCGTGCAAGCTTGCTGCGACGGACACTTTTTTTTGCTTTTTAAATCGATGCTTTGACTTTTGGAATTGACGTTCGTTGCTAAAATACAGCTAATGCTGGATCGCTGGAGTGGCTAATAGAGTTATAAGGGAATATTTTTTCTACTAAAAATTGCTGTAGTTCAAATTGTTTCAAAAATTAGATTAGTTTCTTTATGATAAATTTTGTTGTACAAGATTGTGAGTACTGCATTAAAATTGAATGTTGTAAATTTTTAGTGAATTTTTTCTTCGTATAAAAATGCTGATAAATTATAATAATATTCTGTATAGTTCCATCGAATAGAAAAATTATTAGTAAAATTTACTTAAAGCTTTGTGATAAAAAATACTAATTGTTACTTCAAGAGGTCATACAATTACAATTAGTAGTTCATACAATTAGAGTCTATTAAATTTGTTATAAAATGAGAAGAGGCAACGGTTTCTAGACTCATTTTACTTTGAGTAATGTTATTTTTAAAAACTTAAAGACTCAAGCAATTTATTAGTTTTAATGGAGTTTTACATAAATTGTTGGTATTTAATGTAGCTTCGGTGCAAAAAGTTGTATGAATTAAATTTTTTTATTACATAATTTTGTGAGTTTAAAAACTACAGAAAATTGAAAAATTGATAATTCTGAAGATGTTTCGTACTAAAACACTTATACGATAAATTTTAATTCATATAGCTGTTCATTATTACTTAAAATAAAATGAGTTTAGGGACTATTACCTCTACTCATTTTATTAAAAATTTCATAGGCTCTAATAATATTAAACATAAATTGTAAAAATTGTTTCAATTTTTTAATTTCGGTTGATTTAATAAAAGAAAAATTTTATAATCTCCTTCAGTAAAATTTTCTTAAATATTTAAACAAAATTTACTTGACACTTGAATACTCTATATCTAATTTGCTCAATGAAGTAAGTAAATATTTCTTAAAAAAATTCAGTACAATTTACTAACTGCATGAGTAAATTTGATATGACTTAAAAATCTTAAGCTTAACTTCTGAGTTCATTTCTTACTAATAATTTTTCTTCGTGCATTAAACAGCTGGAAATTTGTCTGACCGCTTGAACTTTGGCGACTGCAATTTCCTCGGTCCACTTAGGCGCCTTTTCCCGACGGTCCCGTTTGCCCATCGTTATGCGCACGTCCTCCTCGCGGCTCGCCGCGTCCGCACCCTCGGTCAATCGCTCGGGCCCTTTAAGAGCGGGCAGGCCCGGACCGACGGCTCGTGGGACCTCGCCGCGGCTCTCGCGGCTCTCGTCGTTAACCACTTTATTAATTTACGAGGGATAATGGCCCGGGCCAAGCGGGCCGGGGTTAACGCACGCGCCGCTGTACTCATTTCTCTCTGGCGTCTCATCGTTTTTCATCGGCCGTGGCCCCGCGCGCCTCGCGCATTTTAACGAGCGCCGGCCACATTTATTTCCGAAATGCCACTCTCTCCGATCCTTTGTCTTCGGATTTGTCCGCGCTCGGCTCGCCTGAGCGACGACTTTCCGTCGAGATCGATCGGCCAGGGCTCCAGGTTAGCGCGGCTTGTTCAGATATCGGTTATTGATATTATTTCCGAGGAGCGCGGGAAAAAATGCAGACCGCGGACGAATGTCTCCGATAAAGTGGGGTCGTGCCGCGCCGATCTGATTTCGCTTTTCTACTCGGCTACGCGGCTTAAACTATGCGATCTGAATAATCGTGGGGTCGATCTAATGCTCGTGGAGCGTTTGAATGCCTCTTTTCCGTTACTACAAATGTGATATTAGCTATTCAATTGCTTATTTATTCGGCGTTATTTAATTATCCGTGGGCTTGTGAGTAACATTTTTTTTTAACTGAACTTTCTAACTGTGCTTTAAAGAGCAATTATTGAATTCTTGCGGGAGCAATATTTATTGACGTAATAACGGAGTATCGTCATAAACTGTTTCCAAGAAAAAATCTATTAATTTAAGTTCTGTTCAATAGTGAAATCTTGTATAATTAGCGGATATTAATTGAGTTGGCAGAAGCTATTATGTAATTGAAGTTTCACATTCTCATTATCTTGACTTACAATTATCATGACGACGTTATATAGATGCTGCGCCTAATTTTCAACGACTTATATAATTTAAGCTCCGCGTTAATAAAAGAAGCAGTGAACTAACCGATGGTTTAGTGTAAAAAGGTACCAATTCGGATTTTGCTTGAAAAAGGTGTCAATTCAGATTATGCTAGAAAAAGGTGTCAATTCAGATTTTGCATGAAAAAGGTGTCGATTCAGATTTTATTTTAAAAAGGTACACAGAGAGAAATGTTATAGTAAAAATTACTATATTCCGTAGGAACAATGGGACATACTCGACCTATGACGATTTTTACTATAAAACATACTAAAAATTCCTATTATTTTGTGTTAATTTAAAAGCATTATTATTGTCTGAATTTTGAAGTGGTACCTTTGCAGTGCTTCGTGAAACCTTACACTTCTTGTTAATGAATTTATACATTATTGTAATTTATTGCACACGGAGAGAAAAGTTTAGTAAAAATTACTATACTATTTACTAATGGAGGGACAGACTCGAATAATAAAAAAATTTAATAAAATGTATCGTAAAATTTGCTAGACTTACAGTAAATTTTGCTACAAGTCTATCACATTTTACCATTCTTTCTTGTAAAATTTTTTATTTGTCGAGTCTATCCCTGCACTACTAAATAGTATAGTAATTTTTACTATAGACTTTTCTCTCCGTGTAAGTATTTTGAAAATAAAGTATACTTTTTGGACCAATATAAAATCATTTTTAACTTTCCTTTCTTACTTCCTTCAATTAATTTAACGACTTAAAATAACTTCCACGTCGTACTTTCATCTAAAAGCACACGGAAAGAGTACCACGACAAAATCTACGGAAAATAATAATATTTTTGTATTGACACTTTTTTCAATCAAAATACGAATTGACAACATTTTTACCGAACCATCCCTATTGGCAAAGTTTTATAAAACTCCATAAAATGGTGCAAAAACGTATAAAACCTGATAAATAATTTATCGGATTTTTAAAGTTTGAAAATTTTTCTAGTATTTTGTAAGATAGTTTCTACGAGGATGAAACCCAATCCCGAATTTCATACACAAATATTTTTCAACAGTTTTTTCTACATTCCTTTCATTTCTTCAACAAATATCGACGAGCATACAATTTTCCTAGAAAGAATAACATTATTCATTGAAACATATGATTAAAAATGTTTATACATTTCTTGGCGCGCTTTCTTCAAGAGTTTCTCCGTGCAATACGACACGCTAAACGTTCGGAAATCGTTGCAAATGGCTTGTAATATAAGTAACGGCGCGGACGCGTAGAGTATTATATCTCGATGAAAATCAAAGGATCCGTTGGCCATATGCTCGCCAGCGCGCTCGGAGGTACAGTACCGTTGGGCTGGAGACGCGGGAGAAAATCTCGGCGCTCTTTGTCTCTCGACCCTCACCGCTCACCGCTCGCTCTTTTCCCCATTCCGCCGAGCAGAGAAATTGCGCGGCGTTTTTCCTCGCGGCCCGGCGATCAGCCTATCGGACCACGACTCTGAACTCTGCACTCCTCTTTCGACGAAAGAGGCCCCGGGCTTTAAAAGCCTTTGCCCTGTAGGCGACGCCGAGAGGAGAAAGAGTCGACAATTTCGGAGCTGTTTACCTCGTCGACAGCCACCGAGAAGTCGTGAGTCGCTTCGAGCTCGGTACTTCGTTTTTTTGCGGACTTTTCTTCATCAGCTGTAAATTTCGAAGTCTTTCGCCTTTCGGTCGTCTTTTTAATTTTGAATGGGACCAACGGTATAGATGCACGGAGAAAAAATGTTTAGTAATGTTTACTGAAATAGTAAAATAAGTTTTGCTTAAAATGTTAAGTAAACGTAGCTTTTTTTTTTTCGTGCATATAAAATTTACTTGTGCATTAAGAGAGCTGTACCGTTTTTTAAGCAACATCTATTTACTTGATTAAGCAAACCAAATATCGATTGAAGCGTCAAGTGATTTTTCCTTAAATATATTCAAGCAAATTTTTAAGTAAAAATCAATATATTTTACTGCAAACTTTTTAAGTAAATTTTACTAAAAAATTTTCTCCGTATATGTGTTGTAAATCACTTAAGTCAAACGTAAGAAGGACACATGGTGTGTTTACACTGGTTTGTAATTTCTTTATGTGCAAATATTAATTACACGATTGTAATTAACGGACATCTTTTTAACACAAGTAAATAAATTGTTGAGTGTCCATTTACAAAATCTTTCGACTAATAAATATATTAATCCAAATAAAGGGAGCATTATTTTAACTAACTACTTTTTTGTATGTTTAATGTTCAATAATAAACAAATCTTTATTATGCAAAAATATATTTCATAATGTGCGCAAAAAAAAATTTCTTTATATTAGCGCCTATTTGATTTAATTTATTTAAATTTTAAACAATTTTACGAATTTCTTTTAGTCATATTATTCAAAAAATAATATTTAAAATTGAAACCCAATTGGTTCCTTTTAAATTATTAACATTTACTCGCTTAGTTTACGCATGTTTTGAGGGTACTTGTGTACTTAAGTAAAATCAGTATTTTTTACTGCAAGTAAACTGTACTAATAATTATTCACCCTGTAAATATATTTATTTCTTTCTTCCGAATTACATTGTTTCACGCTGACTGTCAGAATTAAGCATGAATTTTACGGATCGTATATAAAATTTCCAGCTAGTCATGCCGAGAGCAAAACTTGAGCAGTACATTACAAGGGAAAAGATTTTAATTATGAAATTTTCTCGCGCGCTGAAAAAAAAAGACCATATATAAATTGTTCGCCCCGCTGGTGTATCAAAAGAGGAAAAGGTTTTAAATCACCGCGGAGAGCTCGCCAGTTGTAAGGCTGTACACGCGTTATCTACAATCGCCGGCTAAACCTCTCCCGACGACTTTTTGTATCACAATAAATGACTCTATAGAAAAGCATCGACGCTATATATCAACGACTCTTTGCGGTACTTTTCTACCGTGTAGCCTAGAGCGAAATTGGATTGCGCAGTTATAAATGAAAAAGAAAAAAAAAAGGAAAGACGAGCCACTGGTTGAAAGTACGCAATTGGAGATGACCATCCCTTAATTAGTCAATGTACAGAAGCTGCTCGGCTGAAATTCAAAATGTTATTATTCATTATTATTCGTGATTATTCAGGCTGATCAATAATGAATGCCGGGAAAAGGTGCCTCGGCAGAAGTATTTTCGGTATATTCGTATTATAATTAACTGCAGTCCAGTGAAGTAATTAATACTTGTTTAACAAATTTTTTTTTAAATTGACTTTATAAAAAACCGTCAGATATTTCAAAAAAGTAACCTTAATATTTGTATTATAATTAACTGCAGTCCAGTCGAAATGATTAATTCTTGTTTAAGAAAATCTTTTTTTAATTGATTTTATAAAAAAAAATAGTCAGATATTTCAAAAAAGTATCCTTAACACTAGCAATTTTGGGGTTTTCTTCTCAGAAAATGAATGGAGAATCGTGTCTACGTGTGGCTGACAAATCGTGTCTGTCAGACTTCACTCGTCGGTGAGTAGGGAGTCGCTTGAAATGTTGAACTACATTAGCATCCTCATTAAGATTCCAGATTTAGGAAGCAACTTTTCTTTTTGCTTGTTATTGTCCAAGTGAACTAAACATAACCTAACCCCTATAACCTAAAAAATAAAAACATACATAACATTAGTATTAATAGTAGAAGATAAGTTATCATTTTTAAGCTAAAAGTAGACAATATTATCATTCATTTGCAACCTCGGAAATTACGTGTGAATCATTCTAACCGTAGTTAAACCGCGTTGACTAGACCAATGATTTTTTTCAGTTCCCGTAGGATTCCAGACTAACAAATGGGTCTAGAGACTCCCCAAATGGAAAATGTTTGAACTCTATATGTCATTCTCGCTTATGAATGTAGGGATTTAAATTTGGATGCTTAGAACATTTTTTAAATTGAAATATAAGAAAATTGACCTGAAAAAATTAGAAAATTAAATTTTTTTACTCTAAATTCGTTTGTTGGTCTCGAATTCTACGGTAATAAAAAAAAAAGTCGTTCAAGTCAACTATTGTTGGAATGGTCCAAATGTAATTGTCAAGGTTGCAAATTAGCATAAAAGTTATCATTTACCTTCTATCAGTAATACTAATTTTATTCATGATTTTTTAGATTTGCGACTATATTTTTTTGATTTTTTAAACTTGTTCTTTGTTTCAATAAACTAGAGCATAGAAAGCAATACGAGCCAATCAGCTAATGATCTCGGAAAGCTCAAAATACAAGCCATGAATCGAGGCATGAAAAGCCGCCGAGCCTGTGAACCGTCGACGAGCGAGTCTGGTGAGCGCGACGTCGCGCTCGAGATTCCCAAAGCGTCGGACAAAGCGGACGTACAATTGGTGCCTTTGACGAAACACGGCCCGTGCCGCAGGAATGCCCGGCCTGACGGGCCGTTCTTTTCACGGCCGCTCGCTACGCGCCACTCGTTCGTAAGTCATTCCTCTTTCACTCGACCGCGTCATCGGTAATGAGCCGCTCGTCGACGATGAGATCGACGCTACCGCATGCTTTATAGCCACGATGCGTAACTATAATGGCAAATGTAGTTTTAACAACTTCACTGTCAAAATCTACAGAAACGCTCTTATCTCCGAACGTCTTTAATTATAGGCGCTCTGCGGCACGCAGTGTAGCACATGTAATTTACAACCTGGATAAAAGAAAAAATCCACTTAATCTTTATATCTATATCTAGTATAACGCGTACGGGAATTTAAAATATTAACTTTTCTGAAATTAGCGAGTACTTGAAGAAAAAGTTGTAATTTTCGATCAAAAAACGTCATATACAAATAATGTCTAAATTATCTTATCAAAAATCCCGTAGTGTACTTCGTAATGTAACTGTTAAAGATAAATTTTAAATCTCAAGGAAAAATAATTTAATTTGTTCGTGTTCTGCTGCGAGCAGTCACGAACAAATTCAAGTCACTTAGGAACAGCGTAAACTTGTCAACCAAGATTTCGAAATTCAAATAAAAATGTTTAGAGGGCTCAAAGTACCTTTTAAGCCAAAAAAATTATATTTAAAAAAAAATTACAGTGGTGTTACCTCTCAAAGAGAAAAATTTCATATATAACTCGGAAGTAATAGGTGATTATTCGGGAATAATCGTCAATTTTACTCCCTTGGTGCATAAATAACTATATTTAAAGTTTTGTGTATTGGAAAATTCACATGCTTGTATCTTGGTGACCAATCAGAATCGCGCATTAAAGTTTCACAACAAAATAGTCCATCACTTTTTTAAGAGAGAATACTTTCTAAAATTGAAACCGCAACAATTCATTTTTTATTGCCATCTTTGAAACCTTTTTATGTAATTATTCGAGGACGCTTGTATATAAATAAAAAAAGAGGTGATAAATGCTCGGACCATTTATATTTTCTATTCACCTTCGGAACTTTGCTGCAGCTTTATTTGGCGATGGAAATTCATTCGATTTTCCAGGGTTGCCACGAGCAAGATCGAGTAAACGCGCGCCGCTGCTCCGAATTCGTCACGGAGTCAAACGATGAAACATTTTTCAGCCGAGTGACTATGATTCATCGCGATGGTATCTCATTGCGTATATGCTTACAAGTTTTATTGCGCCTCGGAAGTCTCTTATGATATCTTTACGGAATTCACTACGCTCCAATCAACTTATAAATGTACAAAAACTCATCTCATGTATCTTGATAATTAATTGATTCCTAGAGCTTCGTGTTCATTTTACTTTTTATTTTATATTATTTATTTTATGCTAAATTTATGCTAAAAATTTTCCAAAGTTTCAGGTAATTTTTTTAGCTCGGCAAGTCTGTGCCCAACTTACAAAATTCATTTTAAGCTTTACCCTATTATTTTTTCAGTGTATACGAACTAATGATTTACATCTTAGTAAATATACAATCAGATGTTTATTTAAACTAGTGCAGTTGCAATGTGCATCTTTCAAAATCAAGCTATCCAAAGAAACCATATGAAAAAATATCTATGTTTGCGAAGATCCTCTTATCAGGCGTGCTGCAATATTGAGTACTCATCCTGTCATTAAGGAGTGTTATTTTAACGGTCGGTCTGCAAAAGGCGAGAAAGAAAGAGAAAAAAGGGAGCCCAGGAGAAGTAGAGCACATGCTGCCGATGGCTTAGGAGGGGGCCTAATCACCGACATCTTTTGGCCAAATGTTGCGCGGAGCGCCGGCTTTCGAAGAAAGGTCCGAAATGACCTCGATAACAGCAAATAAGAGAGCGATGATCAGCACGCGTCTTCGCTATTGCCGAATCGTACGGACGAACGCTTCGATTGAGCGAGCCAAGCACTTACTGCGACTTCTGCGAGACCTTTTTTTAACGATTGCGGCAAATGTTATCGCGCACAATTTAAGTGTTTGCTTGCCTTACATTTTCGGTTGTGTCGTGGTATTCGAACAGTTTTTTTTCCACAATTTAACTTTAATATATATACGTTTTTGTTTAACGAAATTCATCGCCTTTAAATCTTACTGAATATAATAACCTAAAAATGAATATTCGCACGAAGAAAAATGATTATAACTTTTTATTAGCATTAAATTATTACATATATTTATATTAAATATAGAATTTCGTCTAGTTGAAACGGACACGAAACTATGAAATGGCGTGTCCAAATGGCTTGTATTTTTAGTGGTAGATAAAACGCTTTTTTTCACAGCATTTGTACATTTAATAGAATGAAAAATTATTGGATAAATACTAACTTATAATCGTTATTAAAAAACAGTCATTTTTGAGCGCAGAAAAACGGGGGCGAACATAATCTAAAAGTAGCTTCTTTATATGGAACTGCGATCTCGACTGCGAACTCATATAGCGGATAATTGTGAAACAACATTTATTTAAAAACATTTAATAAGCTCATAATCTATGATTTACTGCGTTTCACTTTCTAGTGCGAATATTAGTGAATTTCAAACGTTTTTATAAATTTCACTTTTCACAGATTTGCAAGCCATTTTTTCCTATTAATCACAATAATTATTTACATTAAATATGAGATTCTGATTTAAAAAACGTGTATCACGGGGTTAAAAATATTTTAAATTTCTAGCCAAGAATAGTCGCTTATAAACTTTACTCACTTAGTAAATAAATTATACTTGATTTTTTAAAGCAATATTTATCTACTTGTAAAACTAAATATTTTTTACCGCAAGCCTTGTTGAATTAGTAGAAATTCCACTAATCTTTTTAGTGATCAGATTTTCCACTAATCAATTAGTAAAACCCACTATCAATTAGTACAATTTTACTAGTTGAAATAGCATTAAAGTGTTCTACTATTTAATTGTACTATTTAATAAATATTAAAAAACACTTTTGAATTAGTGGAAAATAAACTATTTGTTAAATAAAATAAATATTTTGTGATTTTTACTAATTACAATAGTGAATTCCCCAATTAAAAAAAAAATAATTTCACTAATTTATTAGTAGTTTTCACTATTTCTAATAGTGCATATATTTATTATTTCAATTAGTAGATTTTATTCACTATTTTAAATAGTATATTTCCACTAATTCATACCTACATTTTACGATCAGTCGCATTTATATCTATCAAGATGTTGAATCTGAAACTTGCAGCAACGACTAATTTTAGAGATGGTCATATCTATGGATACCATCTTGAAAAGTTAAGTAAACGTAGTTATATAAAATTTACTCATGCTCTAAGTAAATTATAAGGAAGTTTTAAGCAATATTTAAACAAAATTTACTTAAGTAAAATCAGTTTTCAAATAAATTTTATTAACAATTTGATGAATCCCCTTAATAACAGAAATTGCAAGAAAATAGACGTAAACCTCTTTTTTTGATTAAAACAAAAGAGAATATATGGGTAATCTTTTTCTTTGATACATTTACTTTCTAAATAAGTTTTTTTATTCAGTCATCTGAAAGAGTAAAGCCGATTGCAAAGCATCGACTCGATGAAGATTGAATTAATTTAAATACGTTTGATTGCCATTGAATAGGAGCAACAAGGAGCAAAAAAAAGCGTGAAAAAGCGAGTGTCACAAGTATCGGAGATTTTTTAGCCACTCAAAATTCACTCGTTGGCCAATGCTCGTCTCGCGGTCGGGGTTCAACCGCAGAGCCGCAGTCGGGGAAAAATCCAATGCAGCGTCTCTCGCGACCGACGCGTCTGCAGTCGCGACGGCCGATCGGAAAATGCGGCCGACGTCCGCGAAGGGTCGTTGTATCCGAGACGCTTAACGAATCCACTCCATCGCATTACGGAAGCAGTTTGAATTTTATTTTATTATTATCGTGAATCTCGTTGTCCCCATTTTTAATAACAATTTAACGACTATATTTACAATTCGATTGTTTTGAATTTTTTCCCGAGATATATTAAGTAGGTGAAACTGCCATTGAAATACCTCAAAATTAACTGCATTTTAAATATGGAGTGAAATACATTAAAAACTAATAACTTGGAAAAATGTTCCATCCAAAAATGAGTATGACGATTATCGCATAAGCTGTACCCGACGTAAATTGCCTAATCTGTTTAGGGAGATTGTCAATCTCCGAAAGGAAAAATGGCGCGTATAATCTCGATTGAAAAGGAAGCGCCGCACGCCCGTTTCTGGGTAAAATCCATTAACTTCGCGACAACCGGCAGTTGTTATCGTCCATCAGCGTTTGCACGTCATTACCGCGCGGCCGCTCACTGCTCTACCAGTTTCGCTGAATTATCGTGTGCTATCGTGGGCCCACTAATCACGATTTAGCTAATGAATGTAAGAGTGGGCACCGTTACGCGGCGTACTCGAGGCTACTGACGCGGCCCCGATGCACCGAAGGAGCCAAGACTCCCAGCCTGGAAATCGACATTACCTCGGATTAACTTTCCAGACGATTCTCTGAAAGAAGCTGCCGATATTGCGCAGAATTGCCTGGCCGAATCGCTTATGAAATCGAGGATTAAACGTACTAAATTAGCTCGAGTGATATAGACTGAACTCCAATAGAATTCATTTTCACTTTAATTTTATAGTGAAATTAAATTCTTTTCGTAGAGTTCAATAAAGAGATTTTCTTACTTTTAAGTAGAGCGAAAGGTAAATAATCACTCCCTTCATAGGTAGAGACAAATTTAACTCTATTGTGTCATTTCACTATAAACTATAAAAGTGAAATTTGTCGATCAAGACGTTTTAGCGCATATACAGCAAAAAATGGTTATAGAAAAATTTATTTAAAGGCTAAATTTACTGGACGCTTTAACTTATATCTGCTCTGCTTAATCAAGTAAGTAAGTATTACTTAAAAATTCAGTATAATTTATTTAGTACGCATGAGTAAATTTTATATGATTACGTTTGCTTATCTTTTTAAGCAAAGTTTTTTTACTATTTAAATAAATTTTACTAACCATTTTCCTTCATGCACTTATTGCATCCAAATGCGATTCTCTTACTCATCAAAAGCTCAAGTAGAAAAATCGTAACAAAAGTCTTCTTGTTAACTGCCTACTACTTTACCTAGTTTATCTTCTTTAAGTATACTATTGTAATTTTTAATCTACTGATACAATTTTTAGTAGAAAAATTTCCTCTGCACTGATAAGAGGAATATTGTTTGAGACAAAGCCATCATTCATTAGATAGAACAATTTTTGATTATCTTTATCGCAAATGAATAATCTTTTACAATATTTAGAATAATATTTATTAAAATTTAATATATGAGATTATTTTTTATGAAAATCTTGTAAATCTTTACTAGATAAAGTAATCACATCTTACCTATTTTGATATTAATTATTCTTACATTTTGTAAACCTAATCAAATGAATGTTTACTAATAATTTTTGTAAATAATAGTAATACGGAAATTCTACAAAAAATGTTTTGCACGAATTCTAGCAAATGAAGGAGAAAAATTATTTACTCTCAATAAATCATTACTTAATAAATGCTGTAGTACCAATCGAATTTTTGTAAAGATTTACAGCAAATGTATTTGTCTCAATATAAAATCAAATTTGTTAACTGTTAAAAGAGTGAGTTAAGATCAAATGAATCTTGTTATCAGTGGACAAATAAAAGCTGCAGAGACTGTTGCAAACGATATCTAACGAATTTATATCTCGATTTCATAAAATAAAATTGAAATCCTTTATAGTCGGGCATTCCAGAATTCACAAGCGCCTCTCGAAAAACTTTCTCGGCCGCTCGGTCGGCCAGTGGGCATGACCGGCCAGTTGGGTACCTGCTCGCCTATCTAGGATCTCGCGAGAAGCTCATTAGCATCGGCGAGCGCGCGAACTCTACGCCGTACCCGTGCACCTTGTCCCCGCTCTAACGCCACGTTCCACTTATAGCTCGAGTGCACGCGCACGCCGCCGATTTTCCCGACGGGAAGTGCGCCCGCATGGAGTGACGCTCATCCGCGAGGAGTTAGATTGACCGATTGCCCTCTCGGATTTCAAAGGCAACTTCACGCTTCTTTCTTCAAAAGCGAAGTGCTTCTGATGATTATTTAAACGCTCGTTATTTTATGTCGTTAAACTTTAGTGCAAAAAATTCAATAATAATAACGTCCATTCACTATATTGGTCAGTTTAAAACTTCTTTGCGTTCTTTTGATTCTTTAATTTTATTTTAGGCATATAATTAAATAAATAAAATAAATAAATAATCGTAGAAAACGTCGAAATTTTTTCAATATAAGCTTTTTCGGGAAGTTCGATAACCGTTAATAATTCAAGTTTCTTTTTTATTTGAGTTTAACGCTGGCTCGGTGTATTCTGCAGATTTATCGGTATTCATCTAAACGTGTATAATTAAGTTGCCCAAATTGATGCCTGCACTTCGTTTTACATTAATTGCACTAATTAATATTTATTCCCGCTCGGCATGTAACCAAGAAAAATAAAATTAAAAAATTTCATTACGAGAAAGTACAATGGCCTCCTTTAAAATGCGTGCGGTAAATTATACAATTATACTTGTTGTAGTGGTTTTTGCGATGATTAAGCGTTCATATGGGTTTTCCAGACATGCGACTGAATCATGAGTAGATAATTGAGAATTGAACTAAGAGCTCGGTCAAACATTGCTTCTTTCTAATCCGCCTAATTCGATTTTACCTCAGGTCGACGAAAGAAAAACACCAGCCAATTGTGATAATTAAAAAAACTTTACTCGGCAAACGTTGACTGAAATATTGTTTGTTTACCGCGCAATACAGTCGCGACGAATAAGGCGACGTTTTAGCGATCAATCATATTTCGCAAGCATTTCTTTTTATTTTTAGTCTCCAACTTTTTTCTCCCCTCGATAACACGAGAAGTTACTAAAACGTACTACGACTTTCGTGATAATTCTGAATATCTCCCTCGGCGTAGTCTAAACTAGGAAATATGGTGATACTGCAATCGAGCGATTAGATCATTCTAAAACTCTCAAATGTTTTAAGCGACTCTGTATACAAAGTTACGCTGAATATATTATTAAAATATTAAAAATAATAATTTATTATATTTTACTCGAGTATATACTATTTTGTAACACAGGGACAGAATTGACAGAATTAAAGTAACAGTAAATTTTACTAAGGTAAACCGCGGGAAGAAAAAACTAAAATAAAAAGTACGTAAATATGGAATACCCAAATTTTACTAGGCGGTCTTGATTTGCATATGATTACACTGAGAGAAATATTTTGAAAAAATAACTATCCAGTCTGGGAGTGGAGCCACAGACTGCATTTAGTGAAAAAATTACCATCCTGTATTGTAATTTTACAAGAATTCTAGTAATGTGTATCTACAATTCTAGTAAATATTACTAGAATTTTAGTAAAATTTACAATACAGCATAGTAAATTTTCCAAAACATTTCTCTCAGCGTACGTATAAAATACACAATAAAACTAATACTTTATTTTATTTACTTCTCGGAAAATTATATTTTGTACAAGTCATCCAAAACTAGCATCTTCCCCATAACTGAGGATAAGATAAAAAGAATAGTAACATTTTTTATGTATCGAGTCTGTCTCGGCATTGCAAAATAGTATAGTATTTTTTACTAGACTTTTCTTTGCGTGAGCTTTCTAGTGAAATTTTTTACTTGTCGAGTCAATCCCTACGCTGAAAAAACAGTTCAGTAAATTTTACTAGAATTTCTTTTTCCATATAAATAGAGTCAACAAAATAATAACAATTCATTTATAGCGAAGGAAAAATAATAAAAAAAAATTTCTACGCGAGTCTACGGTAAACAAAATCAAAAGCATTAATCGAGGCAGATGATAAACCGTTTGCCCGACAAAGCATTAAATCCGACAATAGAGAGCGGAATAAACCTCGGAGGCGCCCTTTCAGAATCCACAAAACCATCCGCACGCATCATCCGGTGATCTCTTCAGTCCGTTCGTCGATCGCGGTATCACCGCGTCCCGACATCCATAACGGTATTTACGACACGTACGCGCGTTTTCCTTTTGTCCAAGGCTCCTCTCCCGCCCCCACGTCTCTCCCCTGCCCGACATCGATAAATGCCGATTGGCCGTCGTATACTCCTCGCTCGGACAAAAAGACGGGTGGAGGAGAGCTCGGGAAAAAGCCGAGAGGGCCTCGTCTATTTTCTCGTCTCGGCTGAGGTGCCGCGTCATCGCGGTCCGCCACCCAGACTCTCTCTCTCTCTCTATCTCTCTCTCACTCTCTCTTTCTCTCCATGTATCGGAAAATGAAGCGATGCGGCCTCGGGCCGGGCCGATGCCTTTTTGTTGCTTCGCCTCGCTCTCCTTTACGGAGCAGACTTCATTTTTCACCGGTATGGACGTCGGCAACCTCCACATCGAGCCCCGTAATAGCTCTCGGAAAAAAGTCGAGCGTGCCCCGGTGCTCCGGCATCTCGTCTTGGATATGCTGCCTCCGGGAGGAAATCTCGAGGCCCTATATACTCTATTTTTTTTTTTAGGCTTGATACGCTTTTGATGAAACTCACTCCTGGAGTAAGACATTATTTTTTTTTATCCAACTGTATCAAATTCAGGATTTTATTTAAGGCGACAAAATACCCCCATAGTCTGCAAAATGAAATCATAAATAAAATTAGTATTAATTAATGATAGGAAGTAAGTGATAATTTTTATACTAAAAGACAATATTACCTTTAATTTGCAATATTGGAAACTATTTTTCTGTTATCATAAGATTTCAAAGCAACAAATGAGTTTAGTATAAAATATAAAATGTTTGAAATCTATGTGATTTTCACTTGAATGTAGGGATTTCCATTTAGATGCTTAGAACAGTTTTTTGAAAAGATAATCTAGGAAACTTGATCCGGATTCAACTATGGTTACAGAATGGTCCAAATGTAATTTCCGAGGCTGACCATTATCACAAAAACGATCACTTATCTTCTATTAATTTTATTCATGATTTTTTTTAAGTTATAGGGGCGTTTTGTCGCTACTGAAAAATGACAGGTGAAATCTCCGGTGATTTCTCAGGCCAAACTCTAAGGTGACTTTTCAGTTTTGCTATTGATACTTCATCTGAAAATATACGACCTGAATCTCAGATGAGATTTCAGGTGAAATCTCACTAAAAAATTAAAGTTACATATTTTCATCTGAGATATCAGCATGAACACTTAAAAATCACCTGAAATTTTGGAATGGAAGTGCGTGTGAAACACTTTACTTTAAAATGCTTTACCTGCAACATTTTTTGGTCGAATTGTATCAAAAATCAAAAATAAATGCTTCTTTTGTGAATAAGTCAAATGTTTCACAAACTTTACACGGGTACAATAAAAATACGGACGCATTTGAAACAGGTTAACGACTCCCTCCTCGAGTTCTATTCTCCTCTCGGATCCCATTGGCGTCGCTATCTTTTTTCCCTCAACGCGAAGAGCGTCGGAATTCCCCAGCGCTGTATATTTTTCTTAGGTAGAGTCTGTCTAATTGATGAATGCAGCTCGTCAGCAGAGTGGACCGAGTGGATGGGGGGAGGAGGGGGGGGGGGTTGATAAGAGAACCGGGACCGAGATCTCGCGCCTCGGGATCGCGTGGACAATTACTTTTTTGAAAAGATTGATGCCCCTACGATGGTTCTCACTTAGGCGTACAATAGCCGAACACTTGAGATAGCCCGATCAAATGATTTGAATTTATTACGAGATACCTTTTTTCTATCTTTGTCTTGTTCTGTTTTTCGTTTATCTTTATACGATCCAGCGAGTTTGATTTTTTTTTTAAGAAAATTAATGACCGGTTATCTCCTTGGATAAGTAATAACTTGTTTACGGTGGAATTGTAATTATTACGTCGACTGGCCGTGACGTTGTAATACGTTGGTGAACTTGTGAGTCATTTTCCTTTTTTACTATGGAGTAAATTATTCGCGAGTCTTGAAGAAATTAACTTTATGCGATAATATTATCTGAAACTGTAAAGTCGAGAGATTACGTTCAATAAAGATTTGTGGACTAGTTTAGAAATTTCAACAATCTATATTTACGTAACACTCGCTTCCTGTATTCTCAACTTTTCCTTTTTACTTTTACATACTTAAAAGTGTTAAGTGTCGATTAATCGATTGATTTTCTTTTTTTTTAAGACAGAAAATCGCTGGAAGAAAGTGTCAAGATAATACTATAGCTTTATTTACTTTGATTGATAACGCTAGAGTATTATTTTTACTGTCTTGTATCTGTGGTGATTTTAAAAAAGAGCACATCGAAAAAAAATAATAGCGTAAAATTTACAATAAATTTTTTAATCTGGGGACAGACTTTTTATAGTGCACTATAAAAAGTGTAATTTTTCCAAAATCTGTAGTAATTTAAGGCTTGCAGTAAAAATAAGTAAATTTTGCTGAAAGATATAGACTTGACATTAACTTATATCTGTTTTTTTTTAATCAAGTATATATTCCTTAAAGAATCCAGTATAATTTATTTAATGCAATGAGTAAATTCCATATGACTACTTAACCTTTTAAGCAAAGTTTATTTACTATTTCTGCAAATCTTACAAACGATTTTTCTCTATCTATATTCTAATTTCTCGAGCCAACACTCATGGTGGCATGATAAAAACTGTAAGTAAATTTATTACGAAGAAGCAATTTATTATTATTATGGAATAACGATAGAGAAGTGAGTCACTGCGGTATTTGGTAGAGTCTACGGGCAGTCGACTCGGTGCAGCGGACGAAAAGCATAATTACGTTTGAGCTGCGTATACTTATATAATAACAATGGAGCCGAAAGTTGGGTCGCGTGGAGGCGTTGCACAATCGCCGGGGAGGGGGAGGAGGAGAACAGTTCGATATTTTGCACGCGACAGCGACGAATCCGGCGAGTTTTAACTGCCTCTCTGTCTGCTCGGCGTTCATGACTCACCCGCTAAAACTATAGCTTTTCCCTTTAAACGCAAAGGCAGAAGGGCAATTTAAACTAACCTTCCACTTGGACGCGATAATAAGATCCTCTAGGCTCGCCGCGCATTATCTCCGCGAAACGATTTATATAGGAATTTTAGATTTCTCTTTATAGCTATTTCTATTACATGAACTTGTCGACCGTTATATCCTTGGTTTTTGCAGAAAAAGAATAAAGCGTTGAAAATTGAAATATCGTTAGCAATACGGAGAGAAATTTACTTAACGGCTTGCAATAAATATGCGGATTTTTAGTTAAGAAAAATTTGCTTAAAACCTTAAATATATCAATTTATTATGGAAGGACATTAATCTTACAAGGGATCGACATCAAATATCTATTAAAAGAATAAAACCAGTGTAAGCAAATGTTAAATCTAATTGAGAGATTAAATATCGGTATATATGCACCTTTTCATGTATAAATATGTAAATACTATGTACATTTGCATGTTATTTGTCTCTAATACCTAAGAGGGGATGTGACTTTAGGTAAAAAAATTAAGAAAATTTACTTAAAAATTTAAGTAAAATTTACTTGATTGTTTTGCTTAATCAAGTAAATATTGCTAAAAAAATCAGTATAATTTATTATGACTAAATTTTATATGATTACGTTTACTTAACTTTTCAAGCAAAGTTTATTTACTATTTCAATAAATTTTACTAATCATTTTTCTCTGCGAATACAATGAATGCAATTATCTCTGGAAGACGGAGCGCAAATATATTCACAAATAGTTACATTCTAGCTGTGAAAGACGTTAATAAAATTTTAGATTAATAAAATTTATAGAAACAGTAAATAAACTTTGCTTAAAAACTACTTTATTTTACTCGTGCAGAAAGTAAATTATATTCAATTTTTATGGCAATATTTACTTGATTAAGCAAAGCAGATATAAGTTAAAGCAGCAAGTAAATTTTGCTTAAAAATTTCACTTATTTTTATTGCAAGCCTTTAAATAAATTTTTCTAACAATTTTTCTCCCTGTGCGCGTAATTCAAGGCCGGTAATTTTTATGTACAAGTCCCGGTGTGTCAATCCGCCAACTGCTGTAGCCGCGACAATCGTCGACTATATATAGTTCGCTGTTTGTATGTATAATAGTAGTAGCTGCTGTTGTTCCAAGAATTTCACGCTACTTTTGTCACGTCTTTTCCTATTGCGCAAAGTCTATTGCGGATACTTTTGGACGTGAAGTGTTGTATGCATTAATGATAGGTCCGAGTGGCATTGCGCAACCCTCAATGCCTTTACATTTTCAATACGGTGGCATTTAAAAATTTTTTAACTTTCACGCGGCCAGTACTGAAAATCAGACCGAAACTATTCGCTTTGCAGCATAACGTAATTTATAACACGCTAAACCGATTGTAATCAAATTTCACTCGAAGTTTATAGTGCAACTATTCATAGACCCAATTTTGACTACAATAGAGTAAAATTTAACTCTACACGAGTAGAGTTATTTAATTTCACTTTAACGTTGAATAAAATTCACTTTAATTTAGAGTAGAGTATTAGGGGTTACATCCCTACCTTTCATTATACTTAAGAGTCAAATTCACTCCATCAAGTGAGTTAAATTCATTATAAATTAGAGTGAAAAATTGGCTCGGATAGAATTAATTTTCACTCCATTTCACTCCAGCTGATTTAGAGTGTACACCGAAAGAAAAAAAGACATGTTATTAGAGCTTACTGTTTCGCAATAGTATTTGCTACACTATAGGAAATGTATAAACTGCTTTGCAAAATTAACAAACATATAACGTTTCTTAAAGGAGATCTTACTCTACAGAAAAGTAGATTTGACAGTTCTGTATAGCGCATTATACTGAAAAGTCGGAAACATATATTAACTTCCAATTTCACGGTCAAATCTACTGTGTAAAAAGCAGAAGTTACTTATTTTTTTCGGTGTATGTAATGTAATAATAACGCTTACAAAATATCCGAACTTGATTCAGCGCGGGGCAATGACTTATCGATCAGTAGCTTTCCTCCCTCGATCAATATGGAAACTTCGGATAACTCGACACTTGTGCGTGCAGAATGGACTTCCGGCTCATCGTCAAAATTCGCCTGCAACGCGAGAGTCTGGAAGATAACGCGCACGGACTGCGGAGGTGTGTACATTGGATGTCGGCAACCGAGCGAGTTATTGCGCCGATGACGCTATTTATGTATAATGGGCGATACGAAGCCACCGGCAGGAGATAGTGTCGCGTTACTTTCCGAAGCTCTCGCTGTGGCGACGCTGCGATCCTTCCCAATATGACTTTCAGTTTCGCTTCTAATTATATATATATATAGTTGCACATGTAGTTTTATGTGTATATTTAGTGCTAGAGTATAGAAAAGTATTAAAAATGATTATTAACAACCAAAAGCCAAGCTAATGTATTAATGTTAGAATTAGAGTAGGATATAAATTTAAATATAGTGGTCGACAAATCATATATAAAATAAATTAGAATATAATTAAAAAAGGATTTTAAGCTCTATTCATAATGGATGAAACCTAAAATGAAAGAAATTTTTGTTTAAGTTTTATGATGGAGTGAAACACAATTATAGGCTACGACTGTGATCATATATGAAATAGGTTATATCTCATATAGTAAAAAGGTTTGGGAACTTTTTATGGGGATTAAAGCTCTTCAAAACTTGGCAATGAAATTTATGAAAAATTTAGTAAACGTTATTTTTTTTATATTTATTTTAAAAGGGAGGGTTGATGAGCGGTGCGAGTAAGAGGGACCACCCCTTGTATATATGTATATAGGCATTTATTGTTTTTGAGAATCAATTTCATTGTTAATATGTAAGGTCATTCTAAAACAATACTATTGTTAAATTATATTATCCTGTATTTATATTCGATTTTCTTTTTCTTAGACGCAACAGGAAATTGGTTGTGAGTAACGAGGAAATGAATAATGCATGTAGATACTTTTGTTTTACGACAAACTCGCAGAGCTGTATATAAAAAAGTGCTTAGCAGAAAAAAATCTCCCTCCATACAGCACGCTCAATGTGAGTAAGCCAGTGATTAATAAAATGTTGCATTTAATTTTTTGTCTTTTTTTATTTAAAAAGATTTTTACATTCATTTTGGATTTTTTTCGAGAAATTCATTGGTTTGCACATTTGAATTCTAAATGAGAATGCAATACAGCTGCAGTCATTAATACAATTTTAATCAAAACTGATATTCGTCGTATGAGTAAGCAGTTATAACTTGACAATCAATGATTCAGTTTATCAAATGACTAACGATCCGTTCTTGATTACATTAGGAATAAGCCCTTATTGATGAGCGGATTACAGACATTAATTTAGCTTATAAGTTTAATCCCCTTTCTATCAGATATCCACTTTATGGGAAGATGCATCATAAGCTTTATATTTTCAGAAAGATTCCAGATGCATATTATTATAAATATTTAAAATTCATGGCTTGAAATCTTGTTTAAATATAATTTTTTCAATAAAATGACTTCTACTCTTTAAATTTTGCTTTAGTTATCTTTAGGTGTCTTTAAAGCATCGATAGCAACTTCCGACCTTTTGTCGGTAAAAAGTGAATGGGGATAATTTTTCATATCGCGGTAAATGTACACCGAAAAAAATATAACTTCTACTTTTTACACAATAGGTTTAGCTGTGAAATTGCTACTTTTCTGTAGAACCCCTGCTAGAAATTTAAAATATTTAATGGCAATTGTTTAATATTCGGAGAAATAGAAATGGGTGAAAAATAGAAACCATTTTAACCCCATGATGAAACGCGTTTTTAATTCAGAATCTCACAATTATTGTTTAATAATGTACAATCACACTTGAATAATAATAATGTATACTTACATTTGAACAATTAATAGGAAAAAAAATGGTTTGCAAATGTGTGAAAAGAGAAAATCATAAAAACTTTTGAAATTCACTGATATTCGCATTGGAAAGTGAAAACGCAGTAAATCGCTCACTGTGAGCCTATTAAGTTGTTTTTAAACAAATGTTGTTTGATAATTATCCACTATGAGAGCTCAGAGTCGAGATCGTAGTTTGGTAAAAAGAAGCTACTTTTACCTTATGTTCGGCCCCATTTTTCTTCGCTCAAAAGTGGCTTTTTTTAATACTGATTAGACGCTAATATTTATCCAATAGTTTTTCATTCTATAATTGTGCGAATGTTATGGAAAAAGGCGTTTCATCTATACCACTACAAACAAGCCATTTGGGCAAGCTAATTGGGCAAGCGATTTCTTAGTTTCAAGTCCATTTCAACTAGACAGGTTTCTATGAGGGGTAAGATCTACTTTAATCCGCTTTAAGAACTGTCAAAAATCTACTTTTCTGTAAAATAAGATCTACTTTAAAAATTTTAGTGATTTTGCAAAGCTTTTTACTTCTTTCTAGTCTATCAGATATTACTGTCGCAAAACAGTTAATTTTTTTCGGTGTCGACATAACTATAATAGCAACAATGAGAGAGAGAGAGAGAGAAGGACAGTCGAGCCAGCTTGCGAGAGCTTTTATGTGCGGTTACACTGTAATGTCAGGAAGTTATTGCTATCGCGATGATACGATGCCACCGGCGTCATGAGCTATTACGGAGCAAAGTGCGTTTAGGCACTGAAGGAGCTGCTCGGCAGTGAAGTATTTTTATGGACAGTGGCCTTTAATAATGCCGAGGTGTAACTGAATCTTTTCAATTCACTACTTTAAGTACCTGCACTTCATAAAACGAAGATAAATTTAATGAACCTTGATTTTTAATGTGGAATGTGCGTTTATTACGCAACGCCATTGTTGAAAATTACACCTAGGAAAGGTTCAGAGATATTCACAGATGCAAAACGTAATAAATCAACAATTTCTTCGAGTATTTATTTATTTATAAACATAATTAAAATAAACTTAAACTACTTATTGTAAACTAAACTAAAAATTTTAAAATGCAAGTCAAAGAAGATTTTAAACTGCCAATAGAATCAACGAACGTTAAATAATCAGGTAAAGAATTCCAGAATAGTTTCATTCTGTTAGAGGTGGAATGAAAACAAAAATTGGAATGCCAACTTTGTTCAACTATTAGTGAACAAGAGCATCAATTCTTCACCATTGACAAGATTGTGTAAAATTTTATGAACTAATAATCCATCCTAGTATTTATACTATTTTTATTAAAATTCAAAAAATGTAGAAGATCTATTAAAATAACATTTAAAATACATTTTCAATTTAAACCACACGCTAGACGTAAATTCACATTCTGTGCAAAATTGCTCATTTAATTCCTAAGCTTCGAGTACTTTTTATGTCTATACATCAGCCGAGCATTAAATGACAAAGTTTATCCTTTCACCTTTATTGGAGCGCACATGGCTCGACTTTCATTTTTGTGCAAAGTCCTTTTGAAAGCGCTGACTTACCCCTTATCACGGAAGACCAACGAAGGAAGGCGCAAGCGTAGAGTTTCTGCACGTAGCCATTGGCACTTTTCTAAGTCATTAGAACGCCGACGGGTCAGCTTTCGAAAACCTGTTTGTACGCAAGACGCAACTCTGATGCGCTTGGATACGCGGTTGCCAAGAGCCTCGAGTTATTCATTGATTATAATTTGCTCAGAGCACAGATATAAAAATATTCAATCTTAAATTTTCATTTTAAATGTTATTTTAACGTTTTTATTTAATTCAAAATTACTCGAATTTTATAATAATTCAATTGGTAGCTCATCAACGTAATCATCAATCATTTTTGTATACTCATAATATTTTCAAATGAGAAATTATCCTGCACTTTGAATTTAGAATATCAGTTAATTGTTTTTATAACGGAAATTTATCCAGTATATTACCCAGGTAATATTAAATTCTCCTTTGTAATGTCAGGATCAAAAGGTACTTTGTTGCCGTTTCGATTAAAAGCTACCATAAGATCATATTTATTAATTAATGTTGAAACAGCTGGAAAAAAAAGTGTAAAAATAAAAAGCACCAATTTATGCATTCACATTCATAAAAAATGAACATCAGCATCGAGCCAGCATAATTAAATTCTTTCGAAAGTCACAAAAGCAAAATCGAAACAAAGTAAACGAAAAACGAGCAGCAGCGGCTAATGTAAACCAATTGAAGCTCGTTTCAGGAAATGACACATACAAGCGCGTATTCATCGTAAATTCCATTTGAATTATGCCGAAACGTCAATGGCTATAACTAAAACTTTGAACTCTTCAAGCATTCCTCGCGTCGTCTCGATAAAAGTTAACCGTTTCCGGTTTTCATATTCTCTTGTGATTCTCGAATGATTTTTATGAGAATCGCATAAAAAACCTGTGAATTTTTTCTGATTTCTTTTTCTGAATTCTTACACTGATAAGAAAAAAATATTGAAAAACTTACCAGAATTAATTCCCTGTAAAAATTGCCATGCTGCTTGGAAGCCTCAGACACTCATAAGTGACGTAATTACTCACAAATACAATAATTTTTATTATTTATGCTATAAAAATCGTAATAATATTTCTACAATGTAATATAGCAATATTTTATAAAAGTGAATTCGAATTTTATCATACCATTTATAAATTTTACCAGAAACTCTGGGAGATTTTATAAGAGATTGCTCAAGTTACGAACATCTGTAACTATAATAAGTAGTTGCAGTAACGAAATAAATTCTTATTTTAAAGCCACTATGGTCTAGAAATTTTTCAAATTAGAATGGTGAGGTTTTAAGATCTGAATTGTAAAAAATATAAAATTACCTGCTGACTTCCTAGTGCAGATTATATATACAGTCAAAAAAATGGATTCTTAGTCTTGGTAAATAAATCGACTTAAACATTATCTACTTAATTTTAAAATGGATTTATTAAATTGAAGAATATATCTGCTTCAGAATAATTTACAATAAATTTACTAGAAGTATAGAATCCGCTGAATTTTATCACAAATATGTTAATTGCAATGGTTTTCTGCTTATTAGAGACTTTTTCATTTATTCGATTCTTTTTACTTTTTATAATATGAAATCGAAACTAATAATAGTTAATGTCCGTTTATTCAAAGACAACAATCTGCTTATTCGAAGAAGAATTCATTTATATTTTAGCGTATTAGATAAAGTATAAATGCGTTTGACGCTATAATAAGTAGATTTTTCAGCGCTATTTAGTGCATTCTTCTGTCAGTTAGATTCAATTTTTGTAAGTGTAACAATTAGCTGCGCATACGAAATCAATTTTTATTTCAAAGCCACTGTAGTCTATAAAGTTGAATTAGTGAAAATTTCACTAATCTTTTTAATGATCAGATTTTCCACTAATCAATTAGTAACACCCACAATCAATAAGTACAATTTTATTAATTGAAATAGTAAAAATTGTTCTACTATTTAATTAGTAAAAACACTTTAAATAAGTGAAAAATAAACTATTTGTTAAATAAAATAACTATTTTGGTCTTTTCACCAATTAAAATAGTGAATTCCCTAATTACAGAAAAATTTAATTTCATTAATTTATTAGTAGTTTACACTATTTTTAATAGTGCATATATTTACTATTTCAAATAGTACATTTCCACTAATTCATAATAGAGCAATTTTGACTTTTCAAATTAGTGAACAGTCACTATGAATTAGTGGTTTTTCACTAATTCAACTTTAGAGAGTAGTCTATGGTAAGTTTTAAGGACTGCATCGTAAGAAACATAAAACGACCGTCTGGCTTGCTAATGCACGATAGCAATTCTTACTGAAAATTCTCATAATTTTTGCAATAATTTTTTGCCAGCGCATAGGGACGTTCGCGCGGCGATCGGCGCGGATATTCCGCGAGAGTATCCCAGCTACGCGCGCAACGCGTGCATATCTCGCGCCTTCGCCTGGGGGACGGTGAGGAATGGCCGTGTTATTTTCAATTGGCATAAACACGCGCGCAGCTATCGGCGCCCGATAAGACTCTCTCTCTCCCGGGCTTGCGGCTCGAAAAAAGCGAGCGACTTCGCGGCGCATTCTCCTCGCATCGTGCGCTTGTTTTTATTATCCCCGCTGTCCGTGGCGGAGCGAGCGAGACCGAGGAAGCCGACGATAGTGACTCAGAGGCAGAGAGCTTCTTTGCCTCCGCGCGCTGTGTCTCGGCGGCGAGGCTTCGTCGTCGACGTCGTCGCCCATCGAGGAGAGTCCCCCGAGGAGGAGGGCAGAGCAGGGAATAAGAGTGGACTAGCGGCCGGACGCTGGCGGAGGCGGAGGGAGAAATATGTCCAAGACAAATTGCCTTTTTTGCCGCTTTTAGCATCCGTCGAAAGGAGCACCGCTTTGAAAACTTCAAAAGTGAGTTTTTAACCTATTTTTCGCTACTCGCACTCCGGCCTCGTTAGGTTAGCCGAAATGCGCCTTCTTCTCTTTTTATTACGAGTCTGTCTAAATAGGATGCTCCCTTTTCTCTCAACTTCTTCCTTCAGTCTTGTTAGCTGGTCAATGCAAATCCCTAAAAAAAATTTAATAAAAGTCAATCGGATTAAGGAAGTGAAACTACGTTACCTGTAGGCTGGTATAAGACTTAAATCCTAACTAAAACTATAGTTTCCATTGACTTAAACATTTGAATATACTTAATATATAAATAAAGCGTTTAACAATTTTAACACATCTTACCTATATCTTCAAATTAAACAACTTCCGCAAATTAGTTTGATATTGCAATTACACTGCATAATTTTATTATCATTCTATTCAAATATGTACTTATTTTAAATTTCTGTGTGTGCGTTTTTTTTTTTTATTAAAAACGCATTGCTTTCAGTCGTCACGTTAATATTCGCCTTAATGAGATAAAAAATGGAAATTGCCTGAAATAACGCGAAGGAGTTTTCACTTAACAAGCAGAATTTTTTTCTTTATTCCATTACTTATTGTACCGTGGGTAAGTATACGGAATAGTATAAAATTTTACGATTGTCTGCGCGGTGCCGTCACCACACGTGTGCTCTTCCCTCTTTTACGATGTCGCAGGACACACCATCAAAGGAGGGAGGCCCGTACAGATGGCAATGCTTTAGCGGAGAGGCCACAGAAACGAGTAAATATCTTAAGAGAGCTCGAAGGAAAATTCATTAACTATTTCCCTTCGGTTTTAAGGGGGGATTATACGCTTCTATCGAGTCGTCCCATGCTTATTTACACAGACCGCACCGTGGAGTGGGGTTAAACCCTTGTAAAACTGCACGTTTTTCCTAGATTTCCTGGAAGGTAAACACGGGTACTAAATTGACAGGCTTTCAAATAGTTTGAATCCTTCGGTTCTGGGTATGTACACCCTTATGAACGAAAATTGTTAGGAGCGAATTCGTTTACAGCTGAAAATCCTTCATTCTGCTAAATGCAAGTATTCTTTACACGAGAAACATAAAAAAATAATAAATACATATTTTCTATTTTTTACGCATCAGACTTAACTGTGAAATTGGAAGATAATTTAACTTCAGAATTTTCAGTAGAATCTGCTTTGCAGAACTGCCGAATCTACTTTTCTATAGAGTACGATTCACTTTATGGTTGATAAAATTAAAATTGCTTGGGAAAATATGCAGTGTCTAGGTATCTGGAAAGCAGTTTCTATACTTTTAAAAAGGAGATTCTACTTTTCAAAAAGATGTTTCTATTAGTAGTTTAAATTATTTTAAAATTTAATTTTAATTATTTTAAATTTTAACTTTAATTGAAATAATTTTATTATTTTTTTATATTTGCCAAAAAGTCTGATTTTTTATTTTTAAAACTTTTATTTTTATTTAGAAAGAATAAAAATCGGTTATAACTGTGTGAGAATCGGCTTTTTCGAAAAGGAGATTCTACTTTTTAAGAAAAAGGAGGCTCTACTTTACTTTAAAGTAATTTTAACTTTTCAAACAATCTGTTTATTCCTACTATAAGAAATGCTAATTTTATTGATTTTGCAAAGTAGTTTTCACTTTTTCGTAGTCTAGCAAATCTTACTGTTGTAAAATAATAAGCACTTAGGTTGAAGCCCTTTTAGTACCGATAATTCAACAAGTGCAGCTCTTATTCCATACTTTACGATTTGATATCACGAATCCCGACCTGTAGTAAAAAATACCGAAATCCTTCCTAATTTTTGGAATATAAAAAGAAATATAAACCAGAGAATACGGTCAGAGCGCTGGGTATGAATATCTCACGGTAATAAAAAGAGCCGCACGCCCCCTCATGACTCCCTGCAGCCTATGAAACGACTAATTTTTCTGACCTTAAACAATAAGTTCCAACCTTGAATAAAGGAGGAAGAAGGGTAGGATGAACTAGAAGAGGGGAGAAAAATAGACCGTTTCTTTTCTGTCGCATCTAATAAGCCACTCGAAAGGGCGTCATCTTCTTTCATGATCACCGGGCAATGTGCGCGCGTACAAATACAAGCGCACGAGTGCGGCTAGCGCAGGGGAGCGATGGCCACGGATACGGTAGGTACGAGCGAGACACACTCGCTCTTCCATTTCATGAAAAACCTCCACGTACACACCTCCGAGGCGCTTTTTCCTGCTGGTCGAAAGGCGCCTCCGGTTCTCGATCTCTCGCTCCTCAGTATCCTGCATTCAGATGCGAGTTTCACGCGCGCAATACTTATAGAATATCTATCAAACGATTGCGGAACTAAAAAATTATTTAACAGTTTTACTTAGTGTGTGAAAGGATAAAATAGTTATTTAAGCTCTAAGGGAGTAAAATAGTGAATTATTACCGAGGGTGAAATATGCTGACCAAACTTTAGCGAGAACAGTAATTTACCCAAGGAAATTGTTAGCTATTATTCTCAAGGTGCATATAAAAATTTTCACCCTAATCATTTATGAATCCACTTTATTTATCAAAAATCAAATAAGATGTGAATACGCTCGGCTGATTTGTAATCATAAAAGAACTCGAAGCTTACGAATTACATGAGCAATTTTACGCAAAGAGCAAATATGAATTTACGTCTAGCGTGCGGTTTGAGTAGAAAATGTGTTTTAAATGTCATTTTAATAGCCCTTCTACATTCTTTGAATTTTGATAAAATAGTTATTTATATAGACCAACGGAGTAAAGTAGGCGATTATTCCCGAGGTCGATATAAAATTGTTCATTCTAATCATTCATAAATCCATTTATTTAGCAAAAAAATAAAATAACATGCGATTACGAGAAACAAAGTAGATTAGCTACGAAAGCTAAAAATATTTCTGCGGAAGCTAAAATGTGTTTTCGAACAATAGAATACGTCTCTGGAGTAAAGTATCTCTCCAGGGAGTAAAGTAATAATAAATTTTTTTTTTCTCCCTGTGTAGAGGCTAATAATGTATAGATGATTTGGATGAAAATAACTGTTGCAGAAACTAAAATGTGTCTTTTAGAATAGAATGTATTTTCAGAGTGTAGTATGTGCCTCTCGAGAGTAAAATGTCTTTCCACGAGGGAATAAAGTTTCTCTTAAAGGATCAAAGTGCTTCTCCGGGGAATAAAATAAGTCTAGACAATAATAAATGATTTTACTCCCTCTGCAGAATAAAGTGGACTTTATTTAGAGTGAAAATAATATGCATTTTGAAAAAAAAACTGAATGAATATTTTTACGTAACGTGCAAGAGGATAAAAAATAATATACATTTTGAAAAAAAAAAAAAGAATGAACATTTTTACGTAATGGGTAAAAGGATGAAAAATAATATATACTTTGACTAACTAATCGTGGGCGTGAAATATTAAGGTTGCAAGAAAAAAATGATTGTTTTCTAAAAAAAAGTCGAACGGCAGCCATATTTAGTTAGTCAGCCCAGGCAGCAGATAGTGGAGCCCGAGAAGAGAGGAAAGATATGGCTCCTCGCTGCAAGGATTTCTTGGCTGCGAGGATCGATCCTCCTTATATTTCTTTCCTCCTCTCTTTCTTCCTCTTCGCTGTCTTTTTTCGCCTCTCCCTTAATCTGCCTCGGTATACCTATATGTACAAAAGCCGAGGAGGCGAGCCGAGGAGGAGAAAGCAGAAGTGCGCCCGTAGTTTCCTCGGTGGTGGTGGCCGCGGCGTCGCGAGAGAAGGAGAGAAACGGTATATAGGTAGGTAGCCGCGAGTCCGAGGACCTCACCCTGGAAGCCCCAGCAGCACCTCTTAATCCTCGCTTTTCTCGCTCGCGCGTCATCCGCGCCGTGAATTATCCAGAGCCGGCTTCTTTCTCTCTGCGCTCGGCCCATTTTTCCCTCTTGCCTTTTTTCGCCTCTGATTTACTTTGACCCCTCGCGCGGACACTCCACCCGCGACTTCGCGGTTTTTACCGTCCCGCTTGACTTTTTTTTTATAAACTCGTTAAAATGTTTTTGTTATTATTTTTTTATATACGTGCTTTGCTTGCTACCAAGATGATTTCTCTCTTAGATTGTTATATTCTTAGGGAGCTTTGAGTCAGTCCCTCGGTGAGCGGTGAGAAGGTATAAATCGAATGAAACCTGTTTCGGCTAGGTGTTTGTATTTCTATTTTTCTTTTGAGGTATTTAAATTAAAGCGGTCGGAATAATTATCATTTTTGCGCGAGGATCATTGAACAATGCCTCTCTAGATATGCCAACTTTCAAATGAATAAGTACATAAATTTGGTATAAATGTGCAGTTTATTTCCGTTTCCCTCAATATATCTGAAAAGAAAAAAAAATTAGCATTAATCATATAGTTTTGTTAATCAATTGTCAAAATCAATTATTTTTACTCTGGTTAAATAAATAAATCAATAAAAAAATATTTATGATTATTATTGCTCGTTTAAATTCGTGAAGTAAAATCAGCCCAAGCGATGAGATGCTGATAACGGTAATAAATTATTAATGTTCTTAATATTTTTTTTAACATTGTGTTGAAAAAAGCACTAATAATTTTGTTCATTCTGCAAGAAATACTCTTGCATATCAGTCATAATTCATAAATAATATTCATGCTTTTAATTAATCAAGAATCGTAGAAGCTTGAAGTTTTCGATACAACGGCTCAGCTTAAAAACTCATCAGAGGATTAATTAAAAGCAGTAAAATATTCTTCTTGAATGCATTTAATTAATGGAAACAATTTGAAATTAAAAGAATCCCGCATTTAAAGAAAGTTAAAGCTAACACGGGCGGCATCAGGCGCACTCATAAATAAGCATTTTTATCAAACAATATAATACGAAGGAGTATTATATATAATAGGGAATGCGCACTCTAAATCTAAAGAGTAAAATCGGGAGAAAATTTGAGTAAAACGGCAACTTTACTTTATAAAAGAGCAAAACACATGTTTTATCAGTTGTGCGGTAAAATATAAGAATTTTACTTTTTTAAAACGATGATTTATTCATTTTATTCTTTGGTTAAAGATTAAAACATTTTACTTTACAGAAGGTAAAATGCATTTTGCAGCCCTACCGGAAAACTTACGAGCTATTGCCGAGAATGTGTGTTCAATTGTTCAATTCAAAGACTCCTTTCCTATTATAAGATCCAAAATTTCTAACTGTATATATAAAGAGAAATGGTTTGTCTAATTGTTGCAAAGAACTATTCAATGTGATTACCCTTTTGAAAAAGATTAAAGTGAAAGTTTTCAACTAGATAATAAATCGTTGTTAACGAAGAGGACAGTCGTTACATTTTACCGTGTTTTACAAAGTAAAAAATTGCCGTTTCACCAAAAGTTTGTTTCGATTTTACTCTTGAGACTTTAGCGTTTATGTATAATAGGAAATTCTTTAGGCTACAAAGAGAAAGAGAGCGCGCATTAATTTTCTCCCGCTTGCACGCTCAGCAGTCACTACTCACTATTCTCCTATTTCTCGCACTCTTGTCTTTCGCACTACATTATACATACCTCGCCTCTCGCTCCTACGCCTTGCGCTCCCTCATTTCTCCGTCCTCGTCTCTCCCCCAAGCGCGGAGAGCACAGTGTGGCATCCCTACGACTCGGCCCCCACCAGCACCCCTCCGAAGGATCCCGCGTCTCTCTCCCTCCCGTTGGTCCGTTGGACTCCAGATCCAGGCTCGGAAACGTGCGCACGCAGGTCTACGAACGCGCCGCCAGGCGCGCTGCGCGCGGCCAGGCAGCGAAAGCCCGGGAGCGGGGTGGGGGCGGGAGGGGAAAGGTGAGAGAGAGAGAGATAGCGCTTGGTCGCCGCGTCCGCCCCTGGCGGCCGGTCTCGACTCGGGCGCAGCCAGCCAGCGGCGTCCCGGGCCCTCATTCTTTCCTCGACCGTCGCGGAGAGTGCACAGCCGCTTCTCTCAGCCTCGTGCGTGCGTCTTCCCCGCCCGACCACTCGCCCGGAGCACAAGAGCAAGGAGAGAGAGAGAGAGAGCGCACCTCGCCACCACCCTCCCTTTCGCGCGGCCCAGAGTTTCGCCTCCCTCAGTGGTGTTCAGTGCTTCAGCGACGACGATTGTGCCGGGTGTATTACAGGCGGCAGCGGGTATAGTGTGCGGGACGCCGACATTCATTATTGCCAGTGCCTGAAAATTTCGCGGAGCGACCACGACGACACCTCTTCGCAGTGTGAACTTGTGCGTTTACGCGTTAGTGCATAGGCCCTTGTTACGTAGTGGCCGCGAGGTGTACGCGCTCAGTTCCGCCGGAGAGAGGAGACAGCGAGAGCGCGGAGAGCAGCGCGCCTTCGCCCGAGACGAGCGCCGACGACCAGCTCCCAGAGGTAGGTTCTCGTCAGCAGAAAAACGGACGCCGCCGGCAGAGCCACCGGCCGATGCCTTCACGAACGCAACCCTCTCGCGCGGCGAATGCACCGGGAGCCGCCGGTCTTTTCTTTGTTTCGGGCGTGCGCGCGGCTCTCGCGTCTGCGCCCAGAAAAACCGTTAGGAATCGGTGCCCGACGTGTTCGAACGAGGCTTTTCGCCGGAGGTGGAAGCGCACCCTGTCGAACGGAACGCCAGGCCCCTTCCGTCCCCTTCCCTCCTTTCCCAACGTCGTTTTTCATTTTCTCTTTCGCCGAGGCGACCGCGCGCAGCCTTTCCGCGTAGCCGGCATGCAAATCCTCGTACTCGTCTTCGTGTCCTTCGCCGGTCGCTCTCGCGTTCTTCCTCCCCCGACGTACGCGTGGCCATCCGCCCGTGAAATCTCTGTCCAGTCCGTGGGAGCGCTTGCTTTAGTACCGAGTGCGAATTCCTTTAAAAGCTTCGACGAGCAAATTTCTCGTATCGTAGAGAACAAAGTTAATACGTATTTTTTCTCGGGAGCTAGTGGAGTAATGCATTGGCCGGAAAGATAATCGGTGTGAAAAGAATTTAAAAAAAAAAGTGCACTGGCTTGCAGGGCGTTTCGTTCGAAATATAATGTTCTTTCGGGGCAAAGTAGCCGGGCTTTCGTTGCTGTTGCCATAGCGACTCACAAAAGGTGCCGGCGGCACGCCTACGTACATATGCCGGCACTTTTGGTGTACAACCAGCTCGCGTGCATGCAGCACGCGCCTTCGGCCGGTGCGCTCGCTCCTGCCCCTCGCCATTTTGAAAAAGGACTCGCGCAATTAGGCTATTCACGTGTGACGTCACTGGCCTCGACGGCGAGCTGCCTATGCTTTAAAATGTTTTGCAGAATTATTGGAAAACTGCTTCGTAGCCGTGACCACATTTTCCTTTGAGATCTTTATCGTTGGAGCTAACGAGAGTGACCGTTGGCCCAAACCGTTAATGTATTAATTGTTCTGAACATTTTTTTTTAATTCAACGTTTTATGCATGGGCAAAGAAAAATCTTGCGGTGAGTCACTGTTATTTCATCGATTTCCACGTTTATCACGAGTGAATAAGAATTCCACGAAAGTTAAGCGAAAAAATGTAATTTAAAATTATTCAATCTACGCGAAACACGTCATGCTTCTACAATCCGATACTCATTATCAGTCTCTCGGTTAGAAAAATCGCGAGGAGCGAATAATTGTGTACTGTTCAGCGATTCCGGGCGAAACTGCATTCGAATTGTCGTGCCCGGAGAGAACGCCATGTTGGCCCGTGACGTCACGGGCGAAATAGCCCACGCCTAATCGATAGCTGCGCGCAGCGCAGAGCCCGTGTGCGGCGCGCTCCGGTGCCCGGTGCTGCGGCGCTGCGGCGCTGCTGCCTCGGCGATTTTCGCTCCAGAGTGGATCCTCCGGGGAGAGATCGGAAAACGACTAATGTCCCACTGCCGCTTAGAAACGTTTTGTTCGTCTGTTTCTGCGACTGCAATTGATGATTGCACTTCCATTTCGTGGCGAACACTCTCGGTCGAAAATTATTCGACTAAACCACTTTACGAAATCTCATTACGTTAAAACAAGTTTTTTTTGTTTTTTAAGACTAAATGTGTGATTGAAATTGGGCAAAATTGATATAAATAATTACTGGATATTCGGAAATTTGTTTCAATTATTGTGATATTTCAATGTGACTATACCAAAAATTAAGTGTTTATAAATTTTTTGTTTTAAATAACGCGATTCTTCTATTTACTAATATTTCGTGGACACTATTGTTTACATTGTTTAGTCATCACGAGTTTTTTTCCAACTTTTATAATACTTTTAAATGTCTTATGTTTCTTTTAAAAACGTACTCAGTAAGTATCTTTTATATTTGTGAAAAATATTTAAAGTATTCGTTTCGTAGATTTTTTTTTTGCGAAATTGTAAAATAATACCTTGCTCAACAACAAAATAATAAATTCCTTTCGTGATAAGCGAAACAATGTTTATTATCAATTCATTTGTGTAAACATTACTCTGGCATTATATGTCAATTAAATATATCTTAATTATTTAACAATTTTCTACTTTGCCCCGTATCTAATAATCTAATCTAAATCTTGTATTCACTTGAACTAAGTTGATAGAATACCGAAAAAAACAGTTTCGTTTTAGTTCTCCCTACTCGATTTCCTCAAATTTTGTTTAACGGTTTTCTCAGAACCTGTCACTATTGAATTGAAGAGGCCCGCCCTAGGAATGCTAAGATCTACCCATTGATGTAAATCCATTATATTTTTCCATAAATTTTCGTGAATCAAAGGAATATTCGTGAAACTCATAGAAATGCGCAGGCACAATCGGCGCACGTGTTCGCTGCAGGTATCGCCGGTGGGGCGAGGGCAAGAAGCACGTTTTGCGAACATTCGTTAGTCCGAAACTGTGATATTGTAATTGCATCATGTCACTAAAATTTTCAACTTTTATTCAACTAAATTTACAAATTATTTGTTTAAATTATGAGATCTTTTAAAAAAAATTTCAGAGCAATTGAATTTCATTCGAACCGAGCCGCTGGAATGTCATTCTTATTTTACGCTGGAGCTCTGAATTTCAATTTAAAATCATATTTACACGCCTGCAAATTAAATTAAGAAAATATTACCGAAAGTAAAACTTGATTATTAAATGCAATATTTAATTCAAGTCTCGAAGGAATAGAGCGTAAAAAACGTAAAATAATCCAGTTCCCGAATACCGTAGCGTCGAGAAGATTCTGACTCGATTATTCGGGATCCGAGGGACGGAGAGGATATAAAAAAAAGGCGCGACTGACTGGTCTCGTGCGCCGACAGAGCGTATATAGTATACGCGGGGCACACGTAACGCTGTCGTGGAGTCGTCCCTTGGATCCGAAGAGCGGCCGGCGGCCTCTCGCCATCTTGATCTCGCCCCCTCTATGCGTTCACCGAGCGAAACAGGACGAAGAGTGTCGAATCGACCGAAACGGCTGCTACGTGCGTGCGTACGCAGCGCGCGCCTGTATAAGTGCGTGAGCCAGTGGTTCACTGGCTTGAAATTGAGAACCGCCGCCGAGTGAAGAGAGATTCTCTTATACCTACTCGCGGCACAACGATTTCGTCCTTGATTAACCTTTTTTTTCTCTCGCTCCTGCACCCGTTGACTTTTGCGTATGCGCGAACCTAAGTTATTCTTTTAGACGGCTGCCGCTTTATCGAAGGGGATGATTTACTCCCGGCGATGTAAAGCAAAATCTGTTAGCGATTTTTACGCTTAGATTCATTTGTTTAAATTTTGGCGCCATTTTTTTAAACGGGCCATATCGATAATAATTCAAGTTTTATATATTCAAAATTGAAAAATTCGCCTTCGCTCATCATTAAGTAGGAACCTAATATAAAAAATTACGCCATCTCTCTTTTTAAGAGAGGGAAGTTTTCAATACTGGAACATTTTCTTAGACTTGTATATAAAACAAACGGCGAGTGCAGAACTACGAAATGAAATGCTTTGAAAATTCTTAATGTAAAATAAAGTCGATGATATATATCGTTTTAATTTTCCGTATTTTATGAAAATTGCAAAATTATCCGTTTATTTCTGAGTCATGGAAGTGACTCATACATTCTCAATTACATTTTTTCTGATAGATAAAATTTGTATCCTTTGTTCTTTTCTGTTGACAGAACACGTGGGTACATCCAAAATGTATTGTGTTGAAAGTAACAACATAGGAATCGATCATATATATAGAAAATTTCAATAAATACGTATTTATTTTTTTACGTATGAATTTTTTAAATCAATATTAATACAAACATTTTGTGTTTAAAATAATAGTTTTACGAACTTAATCTCTTTAAATGGTACGATCGATTCTAAATATTCGAGAATAAAACCATAAAGTAAAGTTGTCGAGAATTAAACGCAAATCGAAATTCACCTTGAGTCTCGAGCAAACGAACTCTGCTATCAGCAGAGAAAGGAAAATGTGCGCGAGAGAAATACAAAGAAAAATAAAATAAAAAAGGGAGGGAGAGAGAGTAAGAAACAGACAAAAGAAATTAACGTGTGAAAAAGATCGTAAAACTTGTGCAATATTCTTCCTCAGCTTTTTAATACGCTATTCTTCTAGTGCCTTTTCCTTTTATCGCATCTATGAATTTCCAGAGGCTTCACTAGGCCAATTTTCTAATCACACGCATTTGATTTACACGCATTAAGAGTAATAACTAATAGAAAAATAAACGTTAAAAATGAGAACCTTTTTAAGTGATCAATTATTTTTAAAATAGCAACACTGAAGCAGTTAATTAAAATGGTTTACAATTTTATAAGAATTTATTTACAAAAAATAACTGATTGCAATTCTTGATAATTTTCGAATGTATGTTCGGTCATTGCTTTCCTAAAAAATAGTTAACAAAATCTAGTAAATTCTTATCTACTTCTATGCGGTATCTGGACATTTACACGTAAGATCGAGTGCGCAGAGCTTTAGTTATTTATCAAGATATTGCGGTTAGCAATTACTGCATTTGCATAACACCGATTGTAACTAACGGTTTTATTATCGATCTCAAATTAGAGGTTAAAAAATACAAGATTTAACTGTTGTGCATTTATTAATACGCAATAAGAGTTAATATTTTTTACGTTGATAAGTTTCAATGTTTCTATATCACAAATATTTTTTCTCAATTTGAAGCGATAAAAATTGTAAATTGTCAGCAAATTATACTAGCGAGAGGTATTCTTGAGCGATCAGAAAAAAATAATTCTTATTAAACTAAAAATAAACCACGAAAAATCTATTTAAGTAATCACATTTTCATGATTCGTGATTAACGTTGTATTTCCTGCTGCTCTTTTTAATGGAAGAGTAAATTCTTTCATCATAAATCACTTACGTATATTTTATATAAAACGGAATATCATACGCATATTGCATCATTTTCAATGTGTGCCGCCCTCACTGTGCTGCAATAGTCAATTTGCGTCTAGCGAAGCAAGAAGAAAAAGTTCGTTTAGAAACGGACTGAGAATGACAAATTAGTTTAACTCCAAAACACGTTATCTCAGATTCTTGTAGAGTCTTAATTTTGCTTCTGTAGAAAACGTATCTTCGTTTTATACGCTAAAAATGAAAGCAATATAGAATGACTGATGTAGTAACACTCATTTCCAAGAGTCGAAATGAATCACCGATAATAAAAAAAATAATCTCAACATTCTTTTTTCTTTTTTAAATACAGTTTTTCTGTTTTAAATGTAACGTATTTTAAACAGGCTACTTACTGTATAATCAAGCGAAAGTTTATTTTATATAAACAGAATATCCAAAGCTAAGGGAGCACCTTCACCGAGCAGGGGAAAAATTGGTGAATTTATTGCACAAGTGCCGATCTTTCTCTTCACAGTCGATTCGAAGCGATCCTAATCAAAGTCTCTTGTGAAAAGTCAGCTCGTCGCCGCCAAGTGCCTTTCTCCCGCGCATCAGCTTCATATAATGCTTGCGCAAAGTGTATTCGTGACTCGTCGACGTATTTCCATCTTTTCAGCACGAACCGCACAGCCCTTGGAAGGCTTAAAGGAGTCCGAAAATTAATTAAAAATTCAAATTTCACGCTATAATTCTTTAAATCTGAAAATGTGAAATTCGCTTGGAAAATATGAATAGGGACAAATTTTATGTGAAAAGTCGTTTACACATTTAGCATGTGAACGGCTTTTCGTTAGCAGACGAAAAAACCATTTGCTTGGAACAAAGAGTAAAAATGAAATATCGAAAAACCAAGAGATGTTTGCTATTTATAATGTTCCAACTTGGTATAAGAAGAATACCTTGATAAGAAAAGCTTGAATAATGTAAAAAAATAATATTATTTGAACTATTCTCGTCAAGTTATTGTTATATGAACTTGGAACTTTATAAAATGATAGATTGTTACCTATCGCCCTTTATAAGGGCAAGCATCTCTTGATTTTTCGATATGTCATTCATATTTTTTGTTATAAGTAAATTAATTGTTTTTTCGGCTGCTCTATTTCAATTGTTTATTGACTTTTAGACCCTCTTACCCTCGGTTCACGAATCTACGGAAACGATCGATTAACTACAAAGCAAAACGTTGTTAGCAAGAAGTCGAGGTAATGTCTTTTTTTTTTTTTTTTTGTTTCTTTTTTTTATACCGGAAGTTCTGGATGGGCAATAGGAACATTACGTTACGTAGATTTTTTTTTTATATCTTTTAAGTTATTTCCGTCTTCTCTTTTACATAATTTCGTATTGCTTGAATTTCGCATTGTTTGGTAGTTAATTTGTTGAATGTTTTGGAATATTGTGTGCATTGCCATAATTTGATTTTTTGACAAAGATTACATAGTCAAAAAAGCAAATACGCGTGGTTTGATATTCTAAATGCTTATTGATTAATTGTTTTCAATTAATTGTAAACTTCTGAAGGGCATGAGCTGTAATTAATTAGATTAAATCCAAACATGATACGATGAAATGATTATAGTACGTATACAGATGGAGTAATTTATTATTGTGATTGAATAATATACGTCGAATTTAATTTCTTGAACAATGTGTGCATTGATTTTTCATCTGCTGTCTGTAATAATATACCAAGAGGCTTCTTATTTTCGTAGTTGAAAAATCAATAATCAAATCCCTCGGTTCTCAAATCATTTGTGCTTGATCCACCGAGTTTCCGCAAGATTTATTTATTTTCATTGTACTTCTGTAAACGGTTTTCATCTCTACTTTTATGTACAGCTGTGCTACGTAAAATTTAATTTAATTTCTTTCGAAAATATATTTATTTATAATTTTTATATTGATTTTATATTTATTTGCGACAGTTTCGAAAGTTAAAGAAAGAATTAGTGCAAAAAATATATGAAATTAAAATGTATTAATTTTTCACATCGTAATTAAAGAACAAGTTATATTTAATTTAAAATATTTTAACTTCCTGTCATCGCATTTTTATACGAGGAAAATCATGAATGCATCGCTCGTGCATCTTTTGGCTACATGTATGCAACGAAATACATAAACATTAACTTTCCCTGCACCTCGCGTACACCCTTTCCTGGTCGTTCCTTTCTCTTATCTGACTTATGCACCGTCTGTTTTCGTTCTGAAATTTTTCGTGAAAACAGAAGACTATAAAATTTTATGTGAAATTTGAACTCAATAGGAATTTGAATTTGTATTTAAGAATGAGAAAACGTTTTTTTATACCCGTTTAAGCGCACTTTCTTACTACTTCGTTAAAATAATGTGAATGAAGAATTTATCTTTTTTTCTTCTTCAAACATAACTGGACTTGGTTAAATTGTTTCGTTAAGACAATGAAGCTAACTTTAAACCTGTAAGTTAATTTAATTTATCTCGTTACGTTCGTAAAACTGTCATAGCCGCTTCACAGAATAAACTTTTTATTGGTGAAGCGTGGAACAAATTGCAGTTGCGAACCATTCCATCCCTCGACGTCGTTGCTCGAAGCAGCAACCAATTCTCAATTAATCGGCGTGTCTAAATCTGCGCAAAGTCTTAACTATCGATCAAATTTCAGATCCCTTGCTTTTCAGCGTGTCTGCGCTCATTTATTTCTCATCGAACCTCAACTTGTTTGCAGATCCATCAACAAGAATTATATAACGTCTATTTGACCCATGGGAAGTTCTTGAAAAGATGAGGATGGAGACGCGCGCGTCTTGTTTCTTTGCACACGTGCTACATAGTTTGAAGCATATCGCTTCCTCGGATTCCCATAACTTTTACATTTATTTTAATCTTAAAGTTCTCAAATATCCTTTTAATAGTGTGCTTTTATTTTAATTGAGACTTTACTGCCCTTGTAAACAACATAATCTGCTCATTACCGGTTCGCCATCAATGTTGACCAATTCATGCTATGGATTATTAATCAACGGTTGACCAGTGTTCACCATCGACTCCTGTCGAGTTTCGGCGCATGTGCGCTATAAAATGAAGTCGAACGCTTATTATTTACACTTAATTAATAATTTAACGTTTGTTCGAATAATACTTGAGTTCTAAACAGAACCTCAAATTTCAATTGAAACCACATGATTTAACTATTGATTTACAAAGTTAACTACACCATTTTAGATATATTTTAATTTGTAATCAATTGTACAATATAACATTTTACACAATAGTTTTTTGCGATAAAAAATATTTTTAACCTTCTCTCCAGCCGCTAGTTAGCTACCAACTGCACCAACTGAAAAGTGTGACAAATTCAGCGAGTTCGTTGGCCAATTACTGGTGGAACAGTTGGCCAAACTTTGTAAAAATGTCCAACTACCAGGATGTTGACAAGATGTTAGCCGGTTGACTTGACGATGAAATTTTAGTAAAATCATTCCAGACTTTTGACAACAAACATAATCTAACGCTGATGGTGTAAAAGCTAGGCCACATACAATACTCTATCACTACCGAATGCCAGTGGGAACAGTCGACCACGGGTCTAAAGCCCGAAATAGGTTTTTGGAGCGGTCCGACTGTTCGGTAACACGGTCATAAAGTCCAGAAATACGTGCGCGGAAGATTCGCGTGGTCCAACCGTCATCCCGCGGCACGCATATTAGAGAACGAAAATCCCGATTTAACCGGGCCACTTCTAATTCGAGTGAGGCTGGTCCGTCGTGCGAGTTCACTGAGGAAGTGAAGTGCTTCGTCAAGCTTTTCCTGTAGCGCTTAGTCAGATTTTAGCCACACTTTGAATACGATTGCAATTTTTTCTTTTTGCTCAGAACCTGCGGGTAAGGGCTCAATGTGCTAGTTGAATTACTCGGTTGAAAAAAAAATTCAGATCTGCGTAGATAGACATTATAAAATAGCACGATAAGAGCTTTTAGTTGCGCGCTGAGATTATCACTTTAGAATAATTAGCGTCGAATTCTTGCTTTCTTCCATGCGCATCGCTTTTCCACCAATAGAAGTGTGAAATATGCAAAAGATTCCTCGAACATCCAGTCGTTTAAAGTTATCGTCAATGCATTTCCTTCGAGGAATATGTGTATCTCAGGCATTCCAGATATTTTCTCACTGCGGCGTTCGTTCGCTGTCTCGCTTAATAGGCGTATAAAAATGACGTTCTCTTAATTCGCCAGATGAAACTCGAACGCGTCTTTGTCGTGCTCTCCGCGCTTGTACTCGCAGGCGTTCCCCTTCTCCCTCGCGGGTGATAAATCGCACTTAAATGAAAATATCCAATGAGAGGAGAGAGAAAAAAAGAAATGCCAAGATAAAAGAGACCTTGAATACTGGATGTCGGGTTCGTCGCACTTTCTTGCGCCGGCAAATATAATATCTCCCTTTCCTTTTTACCCTCGCGGCGACGCGCTCACAGGCTCTCTCTCTCTCTCTCTCTTTCTCAGCCTCTTTCACGCTCTACCATCCCGCCTTGTCTCGCGAATATGTTCTCGTTTTCCTTTTGCACTTGCCGTTTATTGACGAAACAGTCAAGTTTTTCTCACATATTTTATTTCTCTTCTTCTACGACGTGCTTCCTTTGCGCGACGTTTTTTCTCAGGGTTTGCCCAAGGAACATCCCTCAATATTGAAAACCATTTTACACTATGATAGATATTTTATGAAAGCATAAAATCTTTTCGGTCTTTTTCGATTTACCACGCGCAGTAATTACTTTTAATAAGAAAATAAACCTTCAAGAATATAATATTGTGCATTCTCAGATGAGTTTCTTGTGAGAGGGTGTCATAAAAGGCAAACTTTAATTTCTAATTAATAGTTTCTAATTTTATTGTCACTAGATATATGTAGTTTGGAAGATTTAGCGAATACTACTTTCATTGCCTCTATTCTCTTATTGTTGCTGCTTTCATCGTCTCATCTACATTCTCCAATTCAGAAATGATAATAGAGAAGCAGCTGGGGGCTATTATTATTATAGAACTTTTTATTGGCTTTTTTTTAAATACTTGGACATAAAAGAACTGAGAACATTATTGACCTTTGAATACTCTTTAATTCATTAAATGCAGTGCGGAAAACTGTTTCAGTCACTGGCTTTGACCCATTACATTATCCCTTATGAACTACTACGCGTCGTAATCACCGAGTATATGTAATTACACGACTCACTGCAGTGGCATCGGAAAAAAGAGACAGTCCCTTGTCTTAGATAAGATCAGTCATCAATTTCTTCAAAATTTTTTTCATCACCACTTAAACCCTTATACAAGTGCAACATCACTGCCTACGACGTGTTTGCATTTGTATTTATTCCGCTGGGAAAGAAGTACGATACTTCTACGTTCAAATTTGAAATGATGGATTTGGAACAGGTTAGTTTTCTCTGTGCCATGCTTAAATAAATTATCTGATCGAGATGTACATTTAAACGTATTATAGTCATTCCAGGAAACTTTTTTTAAACTGATACTGTAAGAAGAATAAATTGATTCTTTATTACGCTTATCACGTGAGCAGTATAAAGCCATTGACTTGATGGAGATTTCAATTGACGACACTTCGGCTATGTGACACCCAATAATACTTTCATGCAAAACAATTGGGGCATTTACTTGCCGTATTGAAATTCAAATCCATTGTATGCAAAATATCAAGGAGAATCGGCTTATAGAAATTCATCTAAAATAAAAAGTACAGGTAGTGCAATAATTAAAGCGTAAATGGCTATCGATAACATTACCAATTTTTATTCATATTGCAAATTTGATTATCACTTATTATACATAAAATAGAAGTGCATGAAAAAAAATGTATAATTGATAATAAACCCAAAATTTAAATTTATTTAATGTAAAAGGGAATTCTTGAAATCCTTTTCACGGCCTACTTGCATTGAAATACGGTGTCTAGCGTTCCAACTAAATATAAGTACGCACACGTGCATCGCTCATGTACGCCCGTATTTCATGACCTTCCCGTTCGTGTCGGAAATGCGAAAGCACGGCAAAAACCCCTGGCGAGCACTTCCGGGGGAAATCGCGAAAAAGGGAACACACGCGGGCCGCCTAATGGAAGTCCAGTGTGCATCGCCCTCCTGTTGTACCCACCCCAGTTGCAAATTGACTTTTAATCGTAAACGGAACGTCGCTACCGGGAACGCCTTCGCTTTGTCCGGAACTCGTTTAATTCTTTAATTTATTCACGGGGCTTTTTTGCGGCTTGTTTACGCTCAGTCGGGGAAATTGCGAAAATCCCAGGTGCATGAAAGATCAACACCGAGGAGAAAAAAAGATGCACACGTGTTTTTGTCGCTGAACGATATTCGACTTTCTTCGTCGTGCAATTAACGAGTTAATTATTTTGTTATTTGCTAAAAGAGCTCAAGTGTGAACAGTCTCCTTTTCGAAGGAGGCAGCAAATAATTAATTCTCTTTATCTTTTCGCAATGTGCGTAATTAATTACACTTGAAAACGATCCGATTAAAGCCACTTCTTCAACCATCCGCGCGCATTATTTATCCGAGATGCCCGCGCACCACCAAAAAGTCAGCCCGTTAATCTTGCTCACAATGGCACATTACACAGTTAAAAATCTGGTGAAAAATAAACACAAAATGTGTATTTATAATTCGAGAAAATTCTGTAAATTTTCAAGACTCGTATAAAATAAAATTGTACAGACTTCATGTATCCCCTTGTAGGCAATAATTCAAATGCACTAATACTCATAATTACAATTATGGAGTTAACATCTGTGTGTACGTAAAGAAATTAGAAATCATGTGCACTTTTTAAATTTGACTTATGTGATTTTATGAAAAATGAGCTGACATTCTTTGTATAAACGAGTCCTTTTTTTATTAAAGAGAAACTCAGTTTTTAACAAAAAGATGCACCGAAAAATAAATCAGTAGTTCTTATTATTTCGCATCAGTAATATCTGCTAGACTAGGAAAAAGTAAAAATGCTTTGCAAAATCAGTAAAATTAACAGATTTCTCAAAACAGATCTTACTTTGCAGAAATGTAGATTTGGCAGTTTTGTAAAGCAGATTATACTGAAATTTGGATGTTAAATTAACTTTCAATTTCATAGTTAAATTTGTAAAAAGTAAAAGTTTATATTCTCTTTTTCGATGTCCAGTAAACATACGTGCTCGTTGCCATTTTTTCCCAAAAATTAAGTAAATGTTTCAAAACAATAAACGATTGGACGCCCTCTTTGCAAGGGCCGTAAAATGAGAGTTCACGCTGCGAACATGTGCAATCGTTTATTCCTACGTCGGCCAAATCCGTCTATTGAACTTAAAAGCTGCAGCATTGCGGAATGTTATGTTGTCTGAATGGCTACCGGCCAGCGACCCACTGACGAAAGCAGTGTAGCGGACTCTCAGACCAGAGAGCCGTAAAACCACATCTGCGCTCCATCGGAAGTACAACTAAGAAATGCGGAAAAGGGAAGAACGCGAATACATCGGAGAACCCGCTGGGTGCTGCGTAATCGCTGTATGCGAACACGAATTTAACCGCATCAATGATAAAACAATGAGTGCGTCGCTGACTCTAGCCAATGGTCGACTGTTACGGCGGAGAATTACTGGATCCGGAGCTCTCGTTTCTCCTCCTTCTCCTTTAAAAAGTCATTCATTTTAAGCGAGAAATTCTAGGAATTTGCAAAATACCGGAGAAGGCTGCCAATTTTCAAAAGAAAATCCATACCATCTTTTCATAAGTTAACAGCATTTTTCTTAGAAAACTTGTTAAAAAATGATGAGAGATTTCAAGATAAAAGAAAATATTGAATGTGACTAACGTATGTAATGTAAAGAGAATCAAATTTGATTTTTACTAATTTGCTTAAACTTTAAAACTTCTTATCATTATCCTAAATCTGGAGTGAGATGTTGTAAGATTGATCCCAGGTTGCGTAATCGCACCTATGTAGGAACGTATCATCTCCAATATCTATACAAAGAGCGTTTCCTTCGACAATCTCGATCTTCCGAACCAATTAATCACACGTGATCTACGCGCGAGTCGAGTCCCGTTTTCAATCCGGTTCAATCGGTGTATCTTAAAACTCGAAACCAGCCTAAGAAAAAAAAAGAAGAAAAAAGAGAAGACGAGAACATCGGCAAAAAGTGGCAGATCCGATGGGATCGGAGTAGTCCGAGGGCTAAGTGACGCTTTGACGCTCTGAGATAAAGAACGGAGCTAAGCGAGGCGCGGCTAATTCACGAGAAAGCGAAAACCTGATCGGGAGAGCGATTGCTTGCCGATCCAGTGTCCAAACGCTCGCGGGAGGTTATTCGCGCTCGCGCGTGTAAGCCTTCGAGTCCGTTGACTCGCGGACTTCACAATGGATTACCTAATGCTCCCTCTCGGTGAGCGAAGCCGGATACCTCGCGAGAGGGGAGCCGCGAGTAAGGAGCATTGACCCAGTCTTGGGCTGCCGCTTGGAAAAGGCGTGTCACGGCTGCTTGTACTGCTCTACTCCTTCTATACTCTTGGAAATTTAATCTAACAGGTAGAAGAATCCACTAAATAGCACTAGAAAATCTACTTATTGTAGATAGTCAAACGTATTTATGTCGGGATAAGCGGATATCATCTTCAATTAATTTTCTAAAACGTTAAAGATTCCTTTTTCGAAGTAAATTGTCGTCTTCGAATAAATGAACTGCATAATAAATTATAAATTGATTCATTAACTACTAGTTTTCATTTAATATCATAAAAAGTAAAAAGAATTGAATATGAAAAAGTCGTTAGGCAGAATAATAATAACAATAATTAACATATTTATAATAAAATTCAACGGATTCCATTTTAGTAAACTTGTTGATAATTATGGTAAATAAATCTATTTTAAAATTAAGTATGTTTAATTGGATTTGTCTACTAAACCTATGAAGTGTGTACAGACTTCTCAAGGAGGCGATTTTTGTTTGCCCATGTAATGGAAGTCGACAATCACTGAGTATGTTTGTCATTCTATTCTAATTTGTTTATTCAAGGGGATAGATCACAGCTTTTCGGGGCTTAGATCTCGCCTGCTCTTCACGTTCAAGTGATGCTTACACTGAGCAAAGAGAATGCGTTGCTGCCAAACGATAAAACTCTTGACCGTAAAATCTCACACGCAAAATCAGGAGGAGTGAAATAAAGTGAAAATTAACTCTATTAGTGTCAAATTTTCACTCTAATTTTATAATAAAATTCACTCCCTTGAAGAAGTGAAATAGAGTCATTTTTTGACTCTTAAGTTTAGTAAAAAGTAGGGATGTAAGTACGAATATTCTACTCTACCTTAATTAGAGTGAAATTAAATCACTCTGTTCACGCAAAGATCAAAATTTGACTCTATTAGAGTCAAATGAACGGTTTCACTGTAAACTAAGATGAAAATTTGATTTCAACCGTTTTGCTATATATACGGTAAAAGCATTATCATATTACATTGAAGAAAAATCTTTTGTTTCAAGATAGCAAATCTTGGATGCAAAAGGAAAATCCTCTTATGTTTCAAGAGGAAATTCTCTAGGCTCGAGAGGTAGTCCTTGAAACAAGAGGATTGCCTCTTAACGCTAGATTCAAATAGAACGATTTCTTTATGTGGCAAAGAAAAAAATCTCATTATCGCAAAATTATTTCCTCTTGCAGCAATGTGAATTTGTAGCAAGAGCATATTCTTTTTATTACTACAATACATCCTCTAAGTGCGAAAATTGGGATGAAATTCGTTTGCTGCAAAGAACATTCCTTTTTTCCGTGTATTTTTTCCTGCGCTATTTTAAATTGGAAAAGTTTCACTATAAAAATGTTTTAGAATTATTTCTTGAAATCTCCAGATTCAGTTGACCGAATCTTTAAACTTTACCTCTCGAGTTTCTCTATACACCTACAGAACGTGTTGCCCCGGCACGAGCAGAAACCGCTATTGTTTATTTCTATCGGGAGGGAATTCGTGAGCTCGTGAGGCTCTTGCGATAATCGGCAACTGGTGAGTCCCGGGAAAAAGACCGCGTCTCGGCAGAGATCCCGAAGACAGCGCACGTGGGTACCTAACCCGTAAAGAGCATTAGAAAGGTGCACTGGAGACAGGCGCGCACGCGAGGCGTACGTACATACACGAGGCCGGCCTCCCGTACGGAGTGTCGGTGCTTGCGTGCATAATTCACTCTCGTTAAATCGGGACTTTACACGATCGTTAGCTCGCCGGATTTGCAATTCCCCGGACCTAGCGAGACTTTCGCCTGGTTTTTAGGTTCTCAGAGCGCGCGTTGGTCGGCCCGCTTTTTTCCAATCATCGCGACTGTGATTGCGCCGAAAGGAAAGTTACGGAGCCGCACCGCCACCTCGTGGGCTGCGGAGCTTTTGACTGAAACTGTCTTGTAAATTGAATTTATGGCCGCTCTAGTGGAGCGCGAACGAGGGACTCTCGTTCGCCGCTGAATATATACCGCGTGCTGTGCTTATGACAGAAACGAAAATAATGAATTATGAAATTGCATTTGTACGCGCAGAAATGACACGATGTATGTTTAACTGTTTAGATAACGTTTTACCAGATAAGTCTCGGTTTGAATTTATGATTCCGCGGATTCGTGCAATCGATGATTAAGCATACTCGTGTTAACGCATTTCAGCTTGCGATTTATTTCTTCCTGTAAGCGTGCTGAATTAACTTGTTATCAATTTTAGCGTTATTCTCGAGGAGAAATTTAATTTCTATTTCTTATTTTCAAATATTATTCGAATAAATTATAATTGTTGATTTATTGAGATCGTTTAGCTGTACATATTTTAGAATAGAATAGATATTTAATGTAAAATACAACATTTACAAATAAAATAATAATGTAATAAATCTTAGGATAAAAACAGTTTTTAAATTAAGTACATGTTCAATCGTTGCATTTACAAACATTACAACTATTTAAAATCTAGAGAAAAATGCATTTACGCGATATCACATACAAATTTAACAGTAATTAATATTAAAAAGCAAGTCATAATGATAAAAGTAGTATCACAGTGTGTAGATTTAGAAATGACTAGATAAAATACAATAAATAAATGAAAACAATAAAATAGAATAAATAAATAAATACTATAAAATAAAATCCAATTAATAAATAAAAACTTAAATCAAATACAATAAATAATTAAAAACCACACACACATAAGTCTTGAAAACTCCTGCTGCAAAGCAAGATTTCTCGTTTCCTTGAAGTTCAAAAAGAATTCATTCGCGGTCATTGGAGGCTATTACACCGGTAGCCATCTGCTTGTGAATTTCGCAGTTTTTTTTAAATAAAGTCACGGCTCCGCTTTGTTTCCAAGCTAAACCAAAACAAAGAAATCTTCATCCTGTATCAGGCAAAATTCTATCGTACCCGCGCAATAAAAAGTTCCGGACGATTCTAATCTGGGACACGGTTCTAAGGTGCTGTTAGAGTTAGCCGTCGACGTGGCGGCTGCGCAATTATCCCGAGGGCTCGCGAGAAATCGCTGCTTGCACCCGCATTATCCCGAAACTGGAGCGCTTCATTCGTCTAGGTTTCGACCCACATTTTGAGGGGGCGCGTGGGTGATAGCCCCTAGCAGCTGGGGTGTGTAAAAGAAAAAAAAACGGGGTGCTCTTCCAACCCGGTGCTAGAAGTCGAGTTATTGCGGGTGCGAAACAATACCCGTTTCTCTTCGCGCCATTTTCTCGGCTTTTCCCGCATCGCGATATAATTAGCGTATCGGTTTGAAACGCGGGCAATTAGTCAGTGCGCGCCACCAATTATTCTTTTTCTCTACCTTTGTTCACCGCGGCCCCAGACTCCCTCTGCGGAAAGCTGCACTTTGAGCTCCGTTATATGCGCTTGTGCGATGAATTCCAGAAAGCTCGTTAGCCGTGGATTTGCCGACCGAACTGGAACGCGTGGTTTACCCTTGCAGCTGGATTCGCTCGTATAATGAGAGCTTGCGATGCTGACCTCGTTTTTTTCCTGCAAATTGCAGAGCTTTGGACGAGTTCACTAATTGGATCTTCGAAAACGATATCTTGACTACCTCACAAAAAAATTGCAGACAAGATGTCGGAAATAATGAGATAACTAAATGGAAACTCCAGTGCGATAGACGAATATTTTTTTACTCTAAGAAGGCTGCGGGAACTGCGCGCTCGAGAAAGATTCGTAATGCGCGGTCGGAATCAGAATGCGGGTTACGCGTTTTTCCGCTTCATCGTTCGCCTCCCGGCGACCTTGCGATTCGCGATTACGCACCCGATGGTTTCTTTGTGTCCTATAAAAAGGACTCCGAGGCCATCAGGCTTGACAGTTCCTGGCCGATAGCACGACTTGCCCTCTAATTCACTGACCCCGGGCTCCTAGATTCTCTGCACCGTTATCAGTGATTTTTTTTATCAGCCTCGCACCGGTACTACTATTTTATTTTATTTCTTTTTACAAAGACGCCTATATTTCTATAATAACAGATCTCATCGTGGTGATATTGGATTACACCTACTCTCTAAAGGCTAAAATTAAATTAGAAAAAGTCATTTATTATTTTTTTTTTTTTTAAGAAAGTAAAGTTAATGGGTTCACTTATTTTTTCATATTTATGCGGGTACTTTGCAGTATCAGTATGAATTTTCTTAAACAAGTAGAATAAAATATCAAGTTAGTTTAAATCCATCATAATTTTTTCAAACTATATTTTTATTAATTGTATTTGTACTATTTTTTTATTAATCGTATTTGTACTATTTTTTTTATTGCATTTACATTTACAGAGACATTTCTAGTTCTTTAATAACAGACCCTTTCGCGGTGATCTTAAGATAGACCTACTCTCTAAAGGCTAAAATTAAATTTTACTTGAGAAAAACTCATTCATTTTCTTTTTTTAAAAAAAGTAAAATTAATGAGTTTATTCATTTTTTTATATATTTATGCGGGTACTCTACAGTATCAGTATACATTTTCTTCAACAAGTAGAACGAAATATCAAATTCGTTTACATCCATAATTTTTTAAGACTATATATATTTATTAAAGAAAATTGAATTTTATTTGGTTTATCGTTAAAATATTTTACATTCAAATTTGCAATGTCGAAGTATAAAATAAATCACAGAGTGCGTTCACTAAACTTTTCTAGTTTTAAGACAAGAATAATTTACTACCGAAGCATTTTACGACCCTTTCAACTGATTCTTCATTTCTTTAGTTTAAAAATACCGTGCGTAATAAATGTTTTAACATTTTAAAGCTCAAACGTCTTTCAGAATATATTATTCAGCTCCTAAAATTTACGCGAAGACAATGAAATGTCCGTACATAAATTTGATGCGAATTTGAATTAAAACCATAACTTTTGTTTTACTACGTCGACCGTAATACCGTTAAGCGTTTGGTACATTCTGATCGGCTAACAAACAAATCCCTTTTTTGTTACAGATAAAAATAGCGTGAAAGCCGTGGAGTTTAGGGCGTAGACTAAGTGTCAGAGCTTAAAAAGAGAAAAAAAAGCACAGAAGCGAAATGGGAGCGCGACAAAGCAGAAGGTCCGTAGACATTACGACGACGCCGAAGAAGGAGGGCATCCCGGCGGAAGGCGGCGTCGTCGGCGAGGCCGGAGAGAAGATCGAGAAGCTTGGCATGATCGAGGAGGCGGACGCAAAGCCAACCTCGAACGGCGTGGCCCCACACACGGACTCGGCCGAAGATAAGGATAAAGACAAGGACGAGGCCAGCGAGAAGGACCAGGACAAGGAGGTGAGTCCCTTTTTCATTATTACTTTTTTTTCCTTTTCTCTCGCGCGTGGACGACGCTACGCGTATAAAAGATTCGCGCGGCGCTCGTACAGTAATTTATTGGAAGAGTTTTCTTAATGAGCGGGCACAATGTGGATTTACGGCCGGTGCAATGTTTTACAGCGAGTCATAAAAGTTACATAAATTCATTGTCCAAATTTTGTTGGTTCAATTGTTAACGTTCCAATTTTTTATGGGTTTGAACGTGTCGAGCATAATTTAAGACACACGTGAAATTGTAAAAGGCGCGCTATGTCACAGTTCGCATCTCGCATTTTCGAAACAGAAGTAAAAGGAAATAACTCACCTGCCTTTTATACCTGTGCATACTTCACGAGTAATTTCAAGTACGACGTAAACACATGCCGCTGTGCGTGCGATAAAAATAACATTTGTGTCACTGACTCACGTCGCCGTCGCTCTTATTACTTAATCTTGACGTTTGCGAATTTTATTTCGAACGTTTCCATTAAAACGGGCATATAAAAAAATTATTTCAATTTGTACTTGGGGAGAAAAGGTCTAGTAAAAAAATACTATACTGTTTTGTAACGCAGGGAGAGACTTGACAAATAAAAAATTTTTCTATACTTTTTAATAATATTTTTGATTTGTTGAGATTTTTAAAACAATTTAGTAATTTTTACACAATCTTTTCTTTCCTTGTAGAACTACAAATTAAGGAAATTAGCATGATTCATACTAAACAAAAAGGAATGTCTCCGTTTGCGAAAAAAGTGTTGAATTAGCCAGACTCGCCGCACTTTACGTTTTCGCGTCGGTACAAGTGAAGGTGGTCGCATCCCGTTCAATTCGCGCCGCTCGTCTGTGTCAATAATATGCGTCTCGCCGCCGGCGTGGGCGCACAAGTGGTTGTCCTACGTAGGCGATGAGCGGCTTCGCCTACAAGCATGACCTAGGCGTCTCTGAGGCAATTGGTACAATTTTCCGCGTCGGTTCGCCGGCGGTCAGTGCGCGAGCGTTGCCCCGGATTGCTCTAAATTTAGATGCTTAATCTGTTTATTTATCGGCACTCTCGAGAGTCGCAGACCGAGAGCGAGAATTGGATGTTTTACAAGAGTACACTTTTGCGGACCCTGCACAATGATTCGCCTCGTCATAAATTATACGATTCAACGAAAGCTCGTAAAAATTCAATGCAAATTCCAAACTCCAGGTAATCTGAAAAAGAAGAAAAGTGGAGTTTTGGCAAATCATGAATCTTTCTAAAGTAGAATAAGTCAAAATTCACTTATTCTAAGTCAGTGTGTACCTACTGACTATATCAAAAGTCTTCAACGTGAAATAAGTGAATAGTTATTTATTCTATAATTTAAAGTAGTACATTTATTGAATAGTGAATAATTTTACTTTTTGAAAGATAACAAAACTAAGTAAAATTTAAATTTGTAACTCTCGGAGACTCTAGAAATAAGTTTTATAAGTAAGAAACGTTGTAGCGGACGAGATTTGAACCAGCTCGTCCTTTGTATTTAAAGGTGGGTACTCTACCACTACGCCACGCTTACATTTTGTAAACAATATTCTAATTGTTCTTATATAGTTTATATAATTATTTTTTCACTTATACAAAAGTGAAAATATAGTCACTTCGATAAAAGGTAAAATTTTCAATTATTCTACTTTAGAGAGTAACAAACATTTCCGTTACAGCGGAAAATAGCCGGAGACTTCGGTGGTGTGGGTCGCGCATATAATCGGAGTAACGCAATTACGCCGGAGCGAGGCATTCGTCCGCGACTCGTGGGGTAGGCGTCGGCTTTCTCGCGAATCTAGAAACGCCGAGGGCCCGGGGATGAGAAGGGGGCACGGCGAAACTCGATATTTCCTCGATTGAGCAACCCCGGCAGCTGTCACGCACCAGATAGGTAGCGGCGGGCGTGACACGCGAGACTGCCTCCGAGACTAGCCTCACTCTCTCCTCCCTAACTCCTTCCCTTTTCATTTCCGCCCGCGGCTCTGGGCATACGTGTTGTACCTTCGCTTCCCTCTTCAACCTCCGCAAAATCGTTTCATTTCCCGTTCTACGCGTATACGCGCGATGTGGCGTGCGTACACCTTTTCCCTTACTTTTCTTTCCCGTTCTTCCGTACTACTACATTTTGCCAACTTCCGCCGTGACGCTAACGACTATTCAATTTAGTTCAACCTCTTTTTGTGCAACTATTGAAAAAAAAAAATAATTGTCAGGTCTGGCTACATTAAGAGAAATGGTTGCGTAAAAGTTAACAAGACTGAAGAAGAAGAAATTATTATAATGTGTATTGGGGTATATAACTTCAGAATACTAACTACATAAATACGAATAAGTGAAAATCGCTTTGAATAAGTCAATATCCATTTATTTGACGTGAATTTCACTTATTCATATTTAGAGAGAAAATTTGCCATTCACGTAGTAATTTTTATTACAAGTTGTATGCATAATAAACTTTACTATAGCTACAGCGTTATTTCGACATATTTTATTAAAAATGATTGTAGTGCATTTTTGTTCACCAATTGCTACAAATTATAGTAATTTTTATCGTATACGCCGAAAAAAAGTAACTTCTACTTTTACGCGGTAGATTCAACTGTGAAATTAAAAGTTAATTGAACTTCCGAATTTTTAGTAGAATTTGTTTTACAGAACACCCAGATTTATTGTTCTGTAGAGTAAGATTTATTTTAAGAAACGCTAATTTTTCTGATTCTGCAAAGCAGTTTCTACTTTCTCTTAGTTTAACAGATATTACTATTGCGAAACAGTAATACTATTTTTTTCGGTGTAATTTTATTAACTTATACTCGACCATTTTTCTCTGTGCAAAAGAAAGGCGGTGATTTGGTAAAACTCGAGAAACAAGGAGTAAAACGGCGCCTGCATGGATCCTCGGTATATGAACAATACAATCATCCATACCAGATTCGGCGAATTCATTAGGAATGCAAGTTGCCTGTCGCGCGGATCGTTGTAACTTGGGGAAAAAATCATTTTACTACGCCATTGAACATTTCCGATAAAACAAAAAGCGAAGCTACGCGCATCGTTACGTGTCCGCCCGCCTCGTCCCTCCCTCAGCGTCTCCGCTTCTCTCTTTGTCTTTCTTTAGACAGGTGTGCGTGAGCCGCCTGCTAAAGTGCGTCGCCCAGTGCTATCGAGTTTCGAGTTCACTGTGACTCGGTCTCACTCGGATAAAATAAAAAAAGCAGCAAGAGGAAGAGAGATGGAGTGACTCGCAAAACTCGCGATGGACAGAAAAGGAGGACGCGTTGTTGCGAGTGTACACCTGCCCCGGCGACTTGGCACCGCTTCGGTCGAGACGATCCGCTCGACCAAACGTATTTTTCATCCTAGAGATTTGACCTTGCATTGACGATTTTCTACGGTACGTCGTTCAAATCATTCCCGGTAATGCCTGATTCTCCACAGCTATACTGATAAAGTCGGTTGAGGAGATAAGCCGACGTCAATTTTCCTATTGTTCTTCGTTATTCTTTTTTTCTTTGTTTTTTAGAGACACGTTGAATCAGTTGGAGTAAAAATTAACTCTTTTGGAGTCGAATTATTATTCTAATTTATAGTGCATTTATTTTTACTTAGATAAAAATGATTACAACGAGCTTATGAACCCTTCAACGTATAACATTTGTAATAAAATGTAAAAATATAAATAAATACATAAAAATAAAAATAATTAAGTAGAGCGTAAAGTAGGGACATAGCCTATAAAGAGCGAATTTTATTCTACTTCAATGTGAAATTAAGTCAATCTATTCTTGCAAAGTAAAATTTGATTCTATAAGTACTTCCACAATTAACTAAGAGTGAAATTTTACTTCGACCGTTTTAGCGCGTTCAGAAAAAGTATGAATATTTCGAGGAACAACATTAGAAGGAAGGCAATTCATTAAAGGAAATTATTTAAAAATTAGAGAAACGATATGAGATCAGTTTTACGGCCGGCGAGAAGCGCTCGTGCTTCATCTTTATCTCTCGAAAATCGCTCGCGGTTGACCGTGAACAATAAAAACCTCAATAAACCGTTTAGTCAAGCTCCGTAAAAAGCAAGAAAAGGAGGAAACGGAGACGACCACCAAAAAAAAAGGACATTGAAAATCCCCGGCGCTGAGGAAGACAAGCTAAAGCTTTCAAATCTAATCACGCGTATAGTTAACTGCAACGTTTTTTTTTGTCCAGGTCACGCAGGGTCGACAACCTTGACCGCGTCGGGGGAAAGGAGGGGGTCAACGACGCAATGGGTTAGGTTAAAGTCGTAACTTCCGTGGGCAGGTTGCCTCCGACCTTGGGGTCGAACCCCGCGGGGGGATCCCCCCTCCCTTTTTCTCCTTTTTCCCAAGAAGCGCCGGAGAAATTTCAAAACGATCCGGCGTTGTAGTTTACAACCTTTGCCGTCCATTGTCCTCGAGCCGACGTTGTTTTCGTGCGCCTGCCACAAAATTACCGTCGCTCCGCGAGTGATTTAGGGCCGGGCAGGTGGATTAGGTCTCGGAGAGTCAAAATGAGTGTGCGGCCGACGTCGCCACTGCGCTTTTCTTTCGGTCGCGGCAAAGAAGCTCGGCGGCGCCCCTCCCTGTTGTGTGCACCAGGATATTGCCGCCATTAGTCTTTTCGGGAGTCCAGGGATTTTTTTTATGAGCCCGAGGTTCTTTATGATTGTGTCGGCAGTCACGGGGAATTGGGGTGGGGAGGTGGCGAATGCGCTCGGCTGTAAAGTGGAACGTTTTATTGGGTCGTAAACTGTGCTTATCGATGGATTTGTTTTGAAAATACGCGCCGAGGCGGCCCAGGGGTTGTTGAATGTTTGTACAAAAGCGCGCGAACAGCCGAGAGATGTATCGATTTATGAATCGTTTAGCTCAAATTTTGCGAGTTACGACTTCGTTTTTCAAATTAGCCTCTCGACTTATTCTAACGATATATAAATTATCTTTCGAATGTTTTTCTGCTCCTGATTGAGTCGCAAGAGTTTCGCGCCTTCATGAAAGCTGGAGCTGTAATTAACCTCCTTTTCAAGCTACATTTGCGTAATCTAAATAACGAGCGTTTCACGGAAATGATTTTTTCCTTGCCTACTCGAGTCATAATTTCGAATACCGAATTCGGCAAGTCAGCAGGCTGCGTTCGCAGAGCTAGGTGTAAAAAAATAGCCGAATCCGTCATTATCAGTCGCGGGGAACGGCTTTTTAATTTCACCGCGCGATGAACGTCTTACCTATCGCCCATACGTATCTGCCCCGTTCGCACCGTTATACAAAAGGCGGCAGTGCGCTACTTAAAAAACTGTAACAACGTAATTCAATATCGCTTGCGCGCACCCATCATCCTTTTTTCACGCGCCGCCGTCATTAGCCGCATAATCGCAAGCGACGAGAGGAAAATTACACCGCGCGACGACCGGAAGAACGTCGGCCGATATACGAGGCATCGCGTGCAGAGCTCACGGGAAAAGAGGCCGATAAGCCGAGTGCTATATGCGAGAACAAGAGAGACTCTCGACTATCCCGCCGCGGCTGCGACTCGATCAAGGACTTAGTCACGAGAACTTTCGTTCGGGCCTCGAGCGCTCGGTCGATGTCGCGATCCGCACTAAGATGACGACACTTTTTTTTGCCCTCGATCGTTGAACTGCGATGAACAATAGGTCGTCGCGTGAGGTACTTGTTTCCTACTTTTTTTCACGGAGAAAAATGATTAGTAAAATTAACTGAAATAGTAAATAAACTTTGCGTAAAATGTTAAGTAAAAGTAGTCATATAAAATTTGCTCATGTAATAATTAATCATACTGAATTTTTAAGCAATGTTTGCTTATTTGATTAAGCAAAGCAGACACAGGTTAGAGTGTCAAGTAAATTTTGCTTAAACATTTAAGCAACTTTTATTTAAAAATCAGGATTTTTTACTGAGTCCGTGCGTGGTAGGAAAATCTTACATCACCAATATTTACTATATATATAGCAAATTTTATTACAATAAAATGTATAAGGTGCTAACTATTAAAATTTCGGTAAACTTGTAATAATATTTCAAATTAATTATTTTTACTATATTGAGTAGTAATTCTTCTTATACGTAATTATACGTAAATAAATCTTCTAATACATTTTCACGCATATTTATAATAATAAATATTAAGAAGAATAACAATTATTAATGTAAATCAACTAAAATTAATAATAATTTCAGTATATATCTCAACGTTATTATGTGATATATAATAATTTTTATCATTAAAACAAAAAATTTTATTACGAATTTTTTGTCAGTACAGATTTTTCAATTAACCACTCAAATAGTATTCGCGTTTGAAATATTTTCAGAAAAGCGATGAAACATTGTCTTTGTATTTGCGCACTAAATGAATACACAGAATTTCTATCAGTTGATAAGCAGAGCACATTCATCAAAACAGATATTTATATAACAATTCAAGGCTTCGACGAAGGGCTTTTTATTATACATCGGAATATTTTTACAGTGCTTCGGTGCTTTTATAATTCGAATTGTCAATTATGCACCCCAATTCAATATAGAAATTTTGAAGCAAAAAGTTATTTCGCTGCTCTTGTAATTTCAATTCACTTTAATAATAGATCTAAAATTGGAAAGTTCCTTTTTTTCTTACAGTAGCATGCTGCACTTATGTAAATTACGAATTTTTTTCACGTAAAATCATGCCGAATGTAAAGTGTAACGATGTAAACACTCACAAAGTGGCTCGCGCGATTCCCTTGAATTCAGCAGACTTGGCGAAGGACTCGACGTAGGGAGTGAATCGAAGAGGCGAGTTTTCAAAGCCAAATCTTCCCTTCTCGCTAAGTCGCGCAATAATTGAGTCGAACGGCCAAAAATTGGATTTCTGCGAGCGATTACCCTCACGAAGTCTCGAGTGAAGAAAAGGGGCCGCACGGATTTTTTTCTCGATTCTCCGACGTTATGCGTGCATTTTCGGTTGCTCTCGCGTGACGTCGCTGTCGAGGTCGGCAAAGAGAGAGAGAGAGAGGGAGACAGAGCGAGAGAGAAACGGCGCGCTAAGTGCCGGATGCACAACGTGGATCCTCCCATTCGCTTTCTCACGATTATCTCCTGACCGATGCGTTCGCGAACCCGAACTCTCGAAGATGCTCTTTTTCTCCGTTCTGCCATTGTTGGTGCCTCGTCGAGTGCGCGTACGTGTAATTTCCTAAAATACGTATTATCAGAATAAGTAATAACAGTCATTGTTTTTTGGAGCAAAAGATAAAGATTCGAAAGAACTATTCAAACCGCGAATTGCCGGAGAAATTCTTTTTTTTTATGAGATTTCGAAACGTTTTTTTCCAAATGGTAATTGTTTATACACTTGATGGGGTACCATTGATAACGGCACTGACTTTTCTTGAATCTTCGATAAAGATTCGTGGTAGTTATTCGAACCACGAACTGCTGAAGAATTTATTTATTCATTTGATTTCGAAACGTTTTTTTTCCAAATGGTAATTGTTTATACACTGTATGGGGTACCATTGATAACGGCATTGACTTTTCTTGAATCATCGGTATGGAACGGTAAATTTTTTTTTCTTGAATAAACGCGAAACGTCCATTATGCATCCAAGTGTTTGCCTTAGAAATTCACGCAAGAAGCTCGCTGGAATGCAGTACTAATTGAACATCTAGGAAATTGCAAAATACAAGAAAGTCTCTTTGAATGAGATTTTAGTGAAGAAAAAACAAAAGAAAATTTTTCTCCGTTCGTTAATATTTTTACAAGCAAATAAGGAATTTTAATTAAAAACTAAAGACTTTAGAAACTCGATCTCTTTGTTTTCGGTAATGACACTGCGATAATTAGTGCACGTGTACTCGGGAGTCTACCTAAGCAGTGCGATTGACGGGAAACGTGTAAATAATTACGTGGAAAATTTAAAAAAGGAGATAACACCGCACATTGAGACCTTAAATTCCGATGACGCTTGCGCATACAAAAAAAAGCGACAGCTTCAAGAGTAAACAAATTACGAGCATTAAAATTCTTCAATCGAATGAAGAAAAAAAAAACGTTCACGCGCTTGGCCGCGCTTGGCCTGCGCAACTACACCTTCGCCATTTGTTAAAAAATCCGTGAGATTACGGAATATCCCAGTGAGTTCCATTCACCGCGCATGAAAGTGCGCAAGTTAGCTTTAGCGCACTATCGCTTCTGTTCAGCCGGCGATGGATATCATTTTTCCGAGCACCGAGACGGGATCGCTTGGGCGCGCGCACATATCCTTCGGCGATTCGAGAGTAGTAGGCTCATGATTCAGTTGAATGGAATTCAACGCGAAACTGCTTCCCGTTTGTAGCACCTGTCGCTCCGCTCCGCGGCCTTGGAACTGGCCGCTCACGCTCCTCGCACAAATGACCGTCGCTTTATGTTGCAAACCTTTTAGGGATTTTTGGTAAAAGCTGTGTCTTTTATTCAACGCTCGTCGTTGCTTGTAAACATTGATTTTTTATATTCTAGAAGATTTTATTTTTTTCCCCATGCTTTTATAGATTAACAGATCGTTTCGAAATATTTTTTATGCAACTCCGAACATAAGGCAGTACGTGAAGCACTTTTACGCACAGTTCTGTATTCTTATACTTCTTAAATCAGATCTTTACGCCCTCGTTGCATAAAATATTGTTCGACAGTTGTGTCAGAATCTCGCGTAAATAATCACCCTCGCTTCGCTCGGGTGCTAACTTCCCACTCATCCGAGAGTCACTCCTGACGCTTTAGTATCGAAAACTACTATTTTGTGATGCACGGAGAGAAAAGTTTTAGTAAAAATGACTATACTGTTTTTTAACGCAGGGACGGACTTGACAAATAAAAAATATTACATAGTAAAATTTACTAGTTTTGCGATAAATTTTACTATACTATCTAGTAAAATTTTTAATTTTTCGAGTTTGTCCCTACAATACAAAATAGTATAGTATTTTTTACTACACGGAGAAAAAAGTTTAGTAAAAATTACTATACTATTTAGTAATGGAGATACAGACTCGACTAATAAAAAAATTTACGAAAAAGTATCGTAAAATTTGTTAGATTTCTAGCACATTTTACCATAATTTCTAGTAAAATTTTTTATTTGTCGAGTCTGTCCCTGCACTACTAAATAGTATAGTAATTTTTACTAAACTATTCTCTCCGTGTAGAACTTTATTTTGTGTGTCATGAAATTATATTTAAAAAAAGTGTTCTATTTTTTAGCTTAAAAATATTTAAAATACTATTTTTAATTTACTGCTCGCAGAATGTCTTTAGTCAATAGTTCTTGAAAAAATTGAGAAAAAAACGTCGGAACCGCGGTCAGTTTGCGGATTCTCGTCCCATTCTACGTGCGGTTATCCTCTTCGTAGTTTCTTCAACGTCGAGATGCTCCATACAATTGTGTTTAAAACTTTATTGAACAAATGGCTTAAGTATTGAAAATATCGAATGTTAAAAAATTGCGCACTCATCACTTATCCACTTATCCTCTTTTTGAAATCTTTCTTTTTTGTAATGTCATCAGATTACATCTAAAAAAAGTGTTCTAGTTTTGCTCGTTGAACGTAATTTGTCAATATTTTAAAAAATTGAAAAAAAAAACCTATAGATAAAATTCTCCTTTGAAAGCGAGTAGCAGCATACACAGAACTCGAAAGTAAATAATCCTCGCGAATCTCTTAACGACGCGGAGCATCAGCGGACAAAGGCGAATCCGCGACTCCTGCATCGGACGTATCGCTCGGCGCAAATCGCACCGGGAGAGCTGGTGCGCTTGCGCGCGCGTAACGTCAGGAGCCATTGTATTCGGGAGCTGCCTCGCCTACACCGGTCGGCGCGCGCCGTCAACTATTGCCATTTATCTCTTTGCGCTCTGGCTATTTTTAGCCAGCATTTGCATACGCGTACGGCGGTCTTATCGCCTCTGTAATCTCAATGTCCCTCCTTCCATCAAAGGGGGAAAATCATCTTTTGCCTTGTTACTCTTGCTCGGCGAGACTTCCGAGATTTCAGCCTCTTCAGCGCGCTTAATGTCGTCCATAACGAGCACTCGCATGAGTCGGCCTAACGACCTTTTTAAACAAATTTATTTAAAATTTAAATTCATCTCGTATTGTCACATATTGGAAATTTGATGTAAGTGCTTCACTTACAGCGCAAATGGAGTCCTTTGATAAGCTTTCAGTTGCTTTCTTTCTTTATTTTTGTCGAACGGGAGTAAATCGAAGTTCGCAAACTGCTCGCTTAATGTAATCCAGGATTAATGAGTCAAGCTCAATCTGTTTTAGAAACTGAGCAACAACTCAGTTAGCGTCTAAACAATTTATAATTTTGTCGTTTAGATATAACAGTCGCGAAATTTATGACGCTCTGGTTTTAATCTTGTACGAGTGCACATCATGTATCTCATCCTACCTTTCCTGTTTTAGTACAGGTTTGTGCGCCCTCGAGAGCTCGTTTCCCCGCTTATAAACTAGTGCTTGTCCCGCAAGACTTGTAACTATCAGTCTTATTGAGTATTCGCATTTGGTCTCTTCGCCTTTTTTCCTTTCCTTTTTGGTCCACTTGGAACTGCGGTTGACGTCAGAGAGGCACGCGCTTGCCGGAACGAACATTAAAAATGCATTTCTCGAGTACCTAGACGCGCTCGAGTGATCGAGCTTGACTCTTTGAAGAATTCAATCTCGCTAATTGCGAATTACGATGGAATTCCTCGATAAGTTTGTTTGCGCGACACTCCACGCTTCAGCCGATTAATGAACCGCCAGAATAAAGAGTCGTGGGCTTCCGCACGATGATTCGTTAGGAAACGGCGAAGTTTATCGCCATTGACTTTCACTGTGGTTCCATTGTTCGTAAAATATTTTTCACGACTTTGCCACTATTCCATCCAATTATCCGCCGTTCCAGAGCACTTTCATCAGATTCACGGAATCTTACTTTCACGTTGTTTCCTCGTGTGCCTTATCTATTCCACGAGCTTGATATTTCCCGCGCGTTAGCATACAGAAAAAAATAACTTAACTTTCTCGCTTCTACCGAAGTCCTTTGTTGCTGTTCAGACTACTTTTTAGCGGTGCCATGCAACGTCCCTGTACGTAAGATTCAAGAATATAAGTATAAATTAATCTAAACCCTCGATATCTGAGAGACATAAAATCGTAGTGGTAACCAGAGTAGATCTTTCGTTAGGTTTTATATTTTCCGGGTAAGTGAACGTTTATTTGTGGTTAAAGGAATTAACTCGATACTTTTGTTGGATGTTTTTTCTATAATAGATCTAGAAAATAGATAGTACACTTTCGTTCATTTTATTACCGGCAATCATTGGCCTCTCCGTTCTTCCAAGTGCACTCGTCCAGTCGTAAAAAGCTCTTCCATGGACGAAGTCAAATCACCGATCGGGGAGAGAATTTGAGGAGAAAATTTCTTCGAACTCTTGGGACGTATAGAGGGATGGAAAATTTTACAGCCTAACGAGTCGGAGAAATCAATGGTTTGCATCCGCGCATGTAAAAGAGTCCGATGCGGCTGCTCTCCGGTGACTATAAAAATGATGAAAAGCTGCCGCAGCGGCGGCAGGCCTCTACCGCATCTTTCTCTTCTCTGAAATCGGATATTTTCTGGAGGCCAGTCGCCTCGCGGTTGCGAGACCGCCGGCAGGACATGTTGGGACCGCGGACAGTTTGCGGATTCCCGCTCCATTCTACTCGTCGGCCATCCTCGTCGTTTTTTCGACGCCAAGATGCTCCATACAGTTGCGTTTAAAATTTTGTTGAAAATAACTTATTAAGGAAAATAACATTAAGGAAACTAAACTTAAATACAAGTAAATCTGTGTATATCATTTTCGGAAACTATGCTGACAGCGTGCCAAAAATTACTGAAATTGTCATGAATGATGACATACTAATGCGTGTAGAAAATTGTAATAAAACAAAGTACTTAATGTATATTTTCTCTAAAATATCCAAATTTATGCCAACAAATGCACGGAAAATGATCTTTTACGGACTTTTGATAAGTTCCAAACGTGAACTATCCGAAATATATTTTGAAAATATGTAATGCTAACTGATAATGTATTGAATATACTTACTACTTTGGTAAATAAATAAATAAAATAATTTTTTGTAATAAAATTGGCATGGGAAATGCATAGACAGTCGCCAGTAACTTTTGACCAGAACTGTAGACAGCGAGAGTTAACACGTTGCGGTATCTCTCCAGCCAGTTGGACGCGCGCGAAAAATCGTCGCGCGGTATCGTATTCAAACGTCAGTTTACGGTTTATCGGATATTCACTCCGTCTCTCGTTCTTTCATTATTTATCTTGCGGCAACACGAAGCGCACGTGCGTAAAAAGGAAGCGACAAAATCGGAGGTTTGCACAAACGCGAGCGACGTGACGTCTAACCATTGAGAAAAGAGGGTTCGAAGGGCCTCGTTCAGCCGTCAGTCTTGCTTCACTTTTCTTTCTCTTGATTCATTTTTTTTTAATCGGTGATCGTCAGGGAATGATTATTATTTTAGCTTACTAGGAATCAAGTGCGCGGAATAAAGTTTATGTACTTTGAATAACATCAAATTTAATAAAAACATTATTTTCTTGTATTAATTTACATAAACAATATTCATTTACAAAAAACCATATGCATTTTGCTGCGTGTTTTGCTACAATATTAACAGGTCGTAATTCATTCAAATTTTAATGCTTTAAGTTTGTATATAAATAAGATATTCATTTTATTAAAAGATGTTTTTAAAAAATCATGTTAACATGTACTTAATTAACCTTTCGAACAAACAAAATTTCTTTATTGTTCAAATTAAAATATAAATCCTACAAAGAAAATCAATTGCAGTAATTTTAACACGCTTGTTCCTAAAATTTTTAATTGATCACGTTCTCGGGTAAGAGATTTTTAATGGTCTCGTATTTTCATTTGACACCCGATTGTTAAGAATGATAATCGGAAAATTTATCTTTTAATTGACTCCAGATTTACCAGAAGGCAATGTTAAAAATCCAAGCGATTAATGAAACACGCATATAAAAGGCCGAGAAAAGGCGAAGAAAAAACTCTGAACTTCTCTCTCTCTCCCCTCGAGCTATTTAATTCCAGCAATAGTGCGCAGCTCGTTAAAGAGCTCCCTTGTTTTTTTTTTCAAGCTCATCTCGCGGTCTTTGCTCGTTCCGCTGGCACAGGGAAAAAGTGGAACGGCCTAGGCCGCTGCGCTCTTGCGCTCTCCGCAAACTTGACACCTCCTCCTACCTCGCTCCCTTTTGTCTCCTTTCTCCGCCTCGCGAAAAGTGCTACTTTCTAGCGTTCCGGGGGTTCTCTTCTATTCCGCCCCTGTAGCCTCGTTCCCCGAACAGTCGTAAAACTCGAGCATCGACTTGCCGCTCGAATGCCTCCTCGCGCGCGCCGCTGAACTTCCTCGGGGAAGCGCATTACGAGCTCCTCTTTCTTAATTATGCAGCTCGAAAATTAAACACGCCCGCACCGAGTTTGCCTTGGGCGGGGCACTGAGTACAGTCGCGGATTCGGAAGGCTTCGGAACTTTTGTCCTTGCTACTTTACCCAACTCCCTCGGCAGCATCATCTTAAGCGAACTTGCAGCTTTTTCCATTACGCCGATTACTTATTCACATTTTACAAAGTCTACGAAACATCGGAGCGATAGATTCAATTTTAAGTCCTCGAGCAATTACTCCTCCTTCAAAATACCCAACTAATTACGAGCATAATGCAATTGTTGCGCGATGACTGAAAAAAGATTTGCTCTCGCAAAAACTGATCGTTCGAAGCATCTTTTGCTGCCTCCAGTTTGGCCGTCGGAAAAAATGAAAGGTGCGAGACAGAAAGAAAGAGAGAGAAAAAGGTAAGGTGTGCGCGCGCGCGCGAGCGTCGCGTGGCTGCGGCGTCGCGATCGTGCCCTCGGCTTATCCGCTAATTACATGCATTAGCGCACGAGCGCGGCTCGTGGCGATCCTGATGAAACGCGATACGAGCCGACCCTCTCGCGATTATAAAACGGCGTCGCGGAGCACACTGTAATTCGTTCTTTTGCTTTTTTTCAATGTTTTTTTTTAAGATGATAAGCCCAGTGTTAGATGCACTTATACGTTGACGCGATTCTTGTAAAGGTGGTATGCATTAAACGAAAGTGAAGCTGTTTTCTTGAATGGGATCTTTCTAAGGTATTTATTTTAGCTTTTAATGTCATAGGGTATAGTATTTACCTTAACTGACGGTTTTAAAGATAGCTACTAATTGGCTAATGTCAGTTATTAATTATGAAGGTACAGGTAACTATTCTACTTACTGCCTGCGTAAATATCTGGAAGCTTTAAAAAAAAAACTTAAAAATAATAGCAATAAAGTACATTCGCTAGAGAACAGTAATTAGTGACATATAATGCGTGGTCTGTGCAAAGATTACAAAAAAATAAGAGTACAAGATTACAAAAAAAAAAAATTGCGTCGTTTTGAAAAAGTAATCAACTGAAACGAGCCTCGCAATTATTTAAATAGATAACATCACAATGCTTTATCTTCAAAATTGCAAACGTAAAAGGTTTCAATTAAAATTTCCGGTTTCTCTGCAACTAATTGCATTTCGCAGTTTCCATCATACTTCTGTCGAGTCGCAAAAGAGTAGCTTCCACGTGCTTCTCTGGAGGTCTCTTAAGATTCTGTTAAACACGAGATGCTCGTTCCTGCATGTGACGATTCGCTTCTCGAGCTTTTTCACGGCCTTCCATCTGTCTGTCTCCACCACATCACATGTGCTGTTTTGATCAACGAGCAGGCTTTAGAAGACTTTACGACAAAAATTTTTTTTCGGAACACGCTAAATCAGTTGAAGTGAAATAGAGTGAAAATTAAATTTATTTGAGTCAAATATTCACTCTAATTTTAGAGTCCAATTAATTCCTTTGATGGACTGAAATAGAGTGATTTTTTGACTCGTAGGTCGAACCGACGGTAGGGACTTTACCTGTGATATTCTACTGGACCTTAGAATGAAATTATATTACTCTATTCATGTACAGCTAAATATGAGTGCTTCACTATAATCTAAGAGTAAAATTTTACTCCAACCGTTTTAGCGTGGGCATTCCAATAGTTTCCAATTTGATTTACTGGATTTCGTTACAACGCCGTCGCTTTGAACGAAATTCAAGGGGCTGGACAACTAAAAGCGGAAGCTGGCAGGAACAACGAGGTGAGAGAGAGACAACACTTGACGGCCGACTCGACGTCGTCGCCCGAGACGCAAGTTTAGTAAACTTGTGAAGAAGACTTTGAAGGACCATCAAGTTCCCCGCTCTAAGGAGCCAATCTCTTGCTTCTCTCTTCATCTTTTTTATTCTTCTTCCTTCTTGACTCTAATACTCTACAGTTTTTCCTGAAATTTCAAGACTTTATGGATCGACGTTCAAATTAATAAATGTTAAACACATAGAGCCGAATATACTTCAAAAATGTCTCTTTCTAAAGATAAAAAAGTGCCAACCTCACGTCAATGACCTAAACAATAATTTTACTGGTTCGCTCAATTTATCAAATTAAAGACAAATCTCGTTACAAAAGAACGAAGCATGTTTGGCTCGCGAATTTAGGCGACTCTCCGATAGCCGGAATCAATTGCCCGAAGAATTTTAATATGCGAATCAAAGAAAGAAAAAAAGCGGTAGGGACAATAAAGAACGGACCGATAAAAATACTTGACGTGTAATCGAGTCTGCAGTGGCGAGCGATTCGAGAGGGAATAAGAGCAACGGCTTTTATTAGAAAATGTTTTGAAGCCTTCATAAAAGGACACGCGCGCCTCATCCGTGCGGGGGAAAGCCATTTGAGCGATAACCGAGGCGCGTTGCAATCTATGACTCGAAATTGCTCCTCGGACCGAAAAATAGGTAGGGGTGAAAGACTTCAATGCTACAATCGATTAATCGATCGAGGTTATCGCACTCCCGCTTCCCTTGTCTACTATTTGTTTTTCTCTAATAGTACGACTGGGCTCATCGACCGAGTTCGTGAGAAGATCTGACTCTTTCTACCCCACTCGGCGCCAGTCACTTTTTTTTCGCTTCGCATTAAGACTTTCGCTCTTCCTCCGCCTTTTTTCGGGCCTTTGACCTCTGGGCCACTGTTTCTTTCTCTCTCTCTCTCTCTTACTTTTTTTTGTTCTTTCACTTCTTCTTTATGAGCACATCTGCCGGATCGCTCTCTCAATTTCCATCTTCGTCCATTGTTCTTTGTTGGATTTCAACTTAGTCGGCCTTTTTGCCTTTGACGGGACAAAGGAGGACCTTTTTACATCATGAAAATGCAAGAAAAGTTTATACACATTGTTTCGCCTGCTACACTTTCAAGCTCATAATTTTCGAATTATGTACGGCTTTAAAAATTAAAACGTTTTATTTCATATTTATAAATTGCAGTCTCATTTCGAATTCACCGCCTGTCATTATCGTTCACATAAATTATCTCTGTCAGACACGCATCTCTCTATTAAAAGTCCATTTCTGTATATACATATTGGGGAGGGAATTTATCTCCCTTTTAATCCAGTAAAAAGTCCTACCTACATCAAATGCACTCGGCTAAATGTCAACTCGGAAATTCGATTTCGTCCGGGGAGTCGTGGCGAAATTCTCCGGCGTCCTATCTCTATTTTCATCTATCCGGCTATTGGTTTCCTGCTATCTCAGGGCGTGCTATCGGCCGGGATATCGATCGGTGCGCACCGCTTCGCCGAAGACGCCGACGACTTCCTCGAGTCGAGGAAGCCGCGCCCTCGGGAGGTGAGCGCCAATTATCCCGAGCTCCTTTTGCCTTGCGGATCCGAGTCTTAAGCTTCTTAAAGGGTCTGCGTGGCCCGCGCGCGCCTGCCCAAGGAAACGAGCTTCCGGGAGGCGCCGCCAACTGGCGTATGCGGAAATAAGCGATGTTTTATGGACGAGCTCTGCTCCGTTCATTTGATTTTATCAACGAAGAAGATTATTTTGTTACGTTAGCAGAGTGTGAAATGTGCCAGGGAGAAGGCTTTTTCCGCTTGGCTGACAAATCACTCTTATTCATATAAATTTATGTTCGCTATATATCCTCGATTATGAGCATTTTTATAGACTCTTTTGGGATTCTTGGTTCCGACCTGCGCCACCAGTGGGATTATCTTTAAGCTTAATTGAATCCGTATTAATATTGATGAGAGTAAGCTGCTCTGTCAAAGACCTTCGATTGACGAGGCTTTAAAAAATTTATCAACTTATAAATCTACGATTTTCACGCCTTCCAGCTTATACGATGAATCTTAATTGATTTAAAGTGGCGAATATTATCCTTCTCTAAAGGTTAAATTTCATTTTTACTCTGTTAAGTTTTAAAATCGCGAAAAAACTGAAGAGCTTCTGGCAGATGCGCCGTTTTCGGTGACCACAATGGATTGCGAGTTTACGCATCGATCTGAAAATAAAAGGAATAAATTTTTTCCTAACACGTTGGGGAGTTAGGGAGGAGACTATACGGCTGGAAAAACAATATCGTCTGCCTGGCACAATGCCGCTGACGTATCGACAGCTGTGTTTCATGCTCCGATCCTTTTTTTTGCGCATGAATGTCTCTTTCTTTTTGTCAGTGCTGTTAGAGAATGTGTAATGGATGCAAAGCGATGATAGGGTTTTGCCCTTTGAACAAATGTAATTATTGATTCGGAGCAATATATTTAAATAAAAAAATTATTGCTCGCATTTGAAAAGTTCTTTATTTGTTATCGACAAAAAATATAAATAATCAAAAGCATACGGAGAAAAAATTTACCAGAAAATATCCAATATACAGGTAAAAGTTGCACGAAGAAAAAAAGTTGTAATAAAAAATAGTAGACTATTTTGAAAAACAGGGACATATTTAAAAAATTTTATTTTTACTGTAACTTCAGTAAAATTTACTGCGATTCTAGTAAATTTTACTATATAGTCTAGTAAAAAATTTATTTGCCAAATCTGTCCCTACGTTACAAAGCAGTATAATAGTTTTTACTAGAACTTTTCTTTCTGTGGACACGGAAAAAAATAATTAGTAAAATTTACCGAAATAGTAAATAAATTTTGTTTGAAAAGTTACGTGAACTTAGACATGTAAAATTTACTCATGCAATAAGTAAATTATACTGAAATTTTTAAGCAATATTTATTTAATTTATTTAAAAAATTTTACTTAATTAAAAATCAGTATTTTTTACTACGACTCTTTCAGTAAATTTTACCAACAATTTTCTCTGTCTATCTTTCTAAGGTCAACATTTTTGTTTTCTTTTCACTATACAATCAGTGAAGAAGAATAAGTAATCACAAGTTATTCTAAAAGATTCCGAAACTACAAGCCAAAATAGGAAGCGACGATTAAAATGATCCTTTGTCTTTCGATTCTCCCTCGCTTGACCTTAATAATCCATTCAAATCGCGCTCCTAGCGCATAAAAATTTAAGCGGCGAGACGTGAGTCAATGGTTTTTAAGCAACGTCTTTGTTAAAAGCGTGAAAACGTACGATTGACTCTCACTCGCGAGAGAGATGATCTCGACTGGCGAATTGTCTTGGGGACGTTCCTAAACTCTCGACTCTCTCGTTTTAGAAGCAGCCGGAGGAGGCGGCGAAAGAGGAAGCGAAGCCCGCGGAGCCCGCCGCGGGTGAGTCGACCGACGCCACCGCAGAAACGCCGGCGAGCGAGCAGCCCACTGCCGAGGCTACAACACCCACCACCGAGGCCACATCGCCCGCCAGCCCCAACGCCGCCACGTCACCCGACACTAAGGAAGCCAAAAAGAAGGACAAGGTACGTACCAAGAGTCGACCGTGTATGACGATCCGCAGAAGCGTGGGCGTCGATCGGTAAGCTGCAGCTTTATCGGGCCGATCTCGCACGATGCGCGTGTTAGCCGATTTCTTTCCCGGGCAGGCTTCGGGATTTGATGTTGGTCCTGGCCATACACGATCGGTTTATTTTATCGATTAAGATACACGAGTCGTTCGAGGCTACGCGGGATCTTGTTTTGAGAGATACGCTGATGATAAGCTTATAAATTGGTTTACGATAACCGTCGTAAACGACGACTGAAGGCTAATAAAGTAAATAATCGCCTGCGCGTATGTCATCGCCGCGATATTAAAATTGAAGAGAGCTCGCGAGCATCGAGAATCTCTCCATTTTACCACCGTCGGTTTTTTATTCAAGCCGTAAATAAGTGTGCCTGCGTTCCAGCACCAGCGCTTCGATAAATAGTTATTTATGCATCACGGAAGTAAAATAGGTGATTGTTCCTGAGGGCGAAGGCAATAATCACCTATTACTACCGAGGTGCATATATAGATGTTCACCCTAATCATTTATTATAAATCCACTTAATTTAACAAAAAATTAAATAAACTGTCATTGCGAGAGCCAAAATAAGTCTGTGAAAGCTAAAATGTATTTATGAAAATTAAACTTTATTTATAGAAATTAAAATGTATCTTCAAAGAATAGAATGTGTCTCCGGAGAGTAACACGTACTTCCGGGGAGTAAAATATCTGTGGGGAGTACATTGCGTCTCCGAGGAGTAAACCGAAGTATAGACAATAATATATGATTTTACTCCCTCTGAAGAGGTCACGAAAGTGGACTTTATGGATGATTAGGGTAAAAAAGTTTTTCACCCTAGTCGTGTATATATTTATTTTATCCACTTTATTTGACAAAAAATAAATAAAATGTGATTACGTGGGGCAAAGTAGGTCTTTGAACGTTAAAATGTATCTATAAAAATTAAAATAAGTTTGCAAAAGCTAAAATGGGTCTTAGAAGAACAGAATGTGTTTGCGGAAGCTAAAACGTGTCTTCAAAATATAATTCCAGAAAGTAAAGTATCTCTCCCTGGAGTAAAATAAGTCTAGAAAATAAAATGTGATTTTCTTCCCCCTGCAGAGGTCAATAAATTGGACATTATGCATGATTAGGGTGAAAATAAAATTTTTAAGCCAGCACGCTAAGGGGAATTGATTCGAAAACATAATACCGAGCTTACCAATTGCAGAGCAAGAAGAAGACTTGGTCCTTCAGGTCGTTCAGCTTCAGTAAGAAGGATAAGAGCAAACCGGTGCGCGAGTCTGCGCCGAAGAATGGAGACGTCGCCAAGGAGGAGCCTCTGACCGAGGTAAGTGTCTACTCTCTTCTCCACTTCGTTCGTTCGCCAAATTGATTCTTAACCCGGCGATCGTGATTTCGTGCACCAAGAGATCTGCTTACTTTTAGTTTCCTCTCATGTGCGATTGCGCGATATAAAGGGAACGATAAATTGAGGGATAGGCCTTTTGAATCACCTTGATAAATTACAGTATTTGTAATGGGTGTTGCGCGCGTGCCTTGCACGATTCTGCCTTGATTGGTTTGCTGTTCTTTTTATTCGATTATCGGATAACTGACGTGCAGCTTTTTCTTTTTAAATCGTATCTCATAAAACGATCATTCAGAAAGAACATTGTACAAGCTTTTATAATGAAGTTTTTACTTTTTGCCTGTGCATTACAAGGAATCGAGAATGAATTATTTATTTATTAGCGAATCCAAAGTGAATCGAAATTAACAATGTTCTATAGAAGATTAGAAAATTTATAAAAAAAGACAAATTGTTGAATGAGGCTTTATGTACTGCCTATTTGATGTAAAAACATATAAAACCACCGACTAATCGTCTGCGTACAAGCTTTTTTTTTCTTTACTCATTATGATATTGATATTTTTAGATTTGAATATATTTTTTTCATATAAATCATATAGCTACACGTAGAGAAAAGTTCTAGTAAAAATTATTATATATACTGTTTTGTAACATACGGACAAACTCGATAAATAAAAGATTTTAATTAAGTCTAACAAATTTTATTGGTTGAATTTGTCCATGCGTTGCAAAACCGTATAGTAATTTTTATTAGAACTTTTTTCTCTGTGTATATCGTAATTGTACCATTAAGTACACGGAGAAGAATGATTAGTAAAAGTTAAGTAAACACAGTCATATAAAATTTATTCACGCAGTAAGAAAATTACACCTGAATTTTTTAATAGGTTAAAAGCGTCAAGTAAATTTTGCTTAAAGAATTGAACAAATTTTAGCTAAAAATCAGTATTTTTTATTGCAAGCTTTGAAGTAAATTTTATTAATAATTTTTCTTCTGCAGTCAGTTGCTTTTAAGAATGATAAAATGAATTATACCGAAGTCTGAAATCAGCAAGAGTGATGAATTCGTCTACGCTTTTTACAGAGAAGACTAATGAATTAAAGAAAGTTTTTCCGAAAGACGTGGAATCGCCTCGCGAACAAAAACTTACAATAAATTAGCAAATCTACGAGCAATTAACCAATCTGCAAGAGAACGCAGGAGAAAATGAAAAGAAATTGACCTCTCCAGACGCGGAGCCAAGAGATACCGCCGGCGGTCGGTAAAAAAAGTGCGCTCGCCAGGGGAATTATCGCCCAGCCCGATCCTCTGCAATGTTTATGTTTATTACCCGGCATCGAAAGCGATATTATTCGCAGCGGTTATCGCGCCGGCAGATAGCACGCCTGCGCCGCGCTCTCGTCCCTTTCCTTTTTTCGTGCGCTGAAAGCCCGACGACGATGCTCTTCCCGACGGTCTTTTACGAGTCGGCCGTTCTTTTGTACGCGCCGCGCTCGCCTGACGCGAAATAAGGTGGATAGCACCGAGAGTGATATGATGACGACGGGAAATGGGTTTCACCTTTACGAGATTTTTCAAGGGAACGGCTTTAAGGTGCTTCTTATCGATCCGCTTAAACTTGCTTAGAAAGAATTCTGTCGCTCTTGTAACGACGTTGATAAAACAATTACAACTGAGGCGTTCGCGCGGATTGACGAATGAAGTCGCGGTAGAAAAAATTTAATTTCCCCTGTGAATTTTTCCGAAGATTGCGTTAACTTGCATTAAACTGACGCGAATTCTCAACGGGTTATAAATCCTTTGTTTGCTCGTGGCGGGCAAAAGAGAGCGAGACGGTGAATGTCGTAATTAATTTCATAGTCGGAGCTCGGCGCGTCGCCCTGGGAAGATGAATTCCACTGATTCCCGAGCCACAAAAGAAAATCTCGTCTGCTGGATAAATCGAATGATGATAATCGACACCTTGGTAATTCTTTTCTTTTCTCTGGTGAGCGATCGATGCAGATTCTCGGGCGCGATTCGAAACAAAAGGGGAAAGTTTGTTGATACTTGTAACTTACTTAGCCGGACGGCATGTTTTTAAGGGAATTCGCGCGAGCGAACAATTATCGGCACTTCCTTTCAATATGGAAAAGTTTGCTTCGACGCCAGCATTAAGCGGCTGGAAATATTCATGTCCCAGGCCGTTTTCCTTTTCAATATGTATGAAATGCACACGTAGCAGTGCAGAAATCTATGTTCGTTAAAGTGAAGGGAATCTTTTTTTGTACAGTATGCTGATTCGATATTTTCTCTTATGTAAAACATACAAAATAATTGACGTTCATATATTTGTAGCATGTCAGTTTATTAACGTCGCATCTGGATAGTTCGGCCGTCAATAATCTTAATTTTGTGATAAACGGCTATGTATTAAAAAAAAAACTTTCATCAACTTAAATAAAACGAAAAAGCCTCTTGAGTATACTCAACTCAACAAATCGTTCGTGTCATAATACTTGTCAGCGCCACGGTTATTATTTTATTGCGGTCATTACTTCATCGCCGCGCAGAAAATCAACTGGTCCAAGGACGCGATAGCCGGGCTGCTGAAAAATAGATCGTCGCTGCGTCCCTCCCGCAAATTCCAGCAAAGGTCCGAGCGCTAATTGGAAATTCCCCTTAGGCGCCTCGCTCGCTTTTTTACGTCTCTCCTTTCCCCTCGTTGTTCCTCTGCCTCTTCTCCGCACTCCTCTGGATTTGCGTGTGCGGTTCGTTTTTACAAACTCGCACGGGAGAAGGGAGTGCCCCGTCGGTTCGGACTGAATTATGCGACTGTCGCGTCATCGCTCTCTTCGCCTTTCCCCTACTGATATTTTCGCTTTCCTCTCCTCTTTCGGCTTCCTTCTCTTCTGCGCGCTTATTAATCGACCCGTTTTTCGGCCTTAATTCGTCTTATTTGACATCAATAAATGCACGATCGGCTTAAAGGAGTATTTACAAGAAACAACCGTTTAATTTTAATCAGCGCATAAATTCGTCGAGTCGAGTGCACATATTTAAATATCAGCATTTTAATTTATAATTCCGTGCTTAAAGTCTCGAAATTTAACGCCGTAGAAAGGTCAAATTTATATAACTGGACAACGTGTAGAACAGAAGTAAAGCTTTAGTGGCGTAACCCAATTTGTTCGGAACGACGATTTAATTTGACGTGCCGTGCGAGCAAGAGCCGAAAAAAAAGCCGGAACGAAGCCGTTCAAAAGCCGGGCAAACAAACGCGCGTCGCATAAAAGCGATGAAGCAAATTAATGGCCGAAAGCGGGGCGTGGGGGCGGGCCAATTTTTACATTATGCGCCGCGCGGCACAGAGGAAGCCATATAGCGCCGATCGGCTCGTTCGATCGCGAAAAACACGGAGCGAGCAACTTTGTTTCCCTCCCTCTTCCCTCTCACTCTCTCCCGAGCGCTGCCATTGTGCCGGCTTTATTCACGTGGTTCAACGGCCCAAACTTCCCGGATACGGTGTGTCCGCGTTCCGCTAAAATTTAATGCGTTGCACACGTACGGTGAGCGGCGGCCGCCCTTCAAACGTCACGCACTTATCGCCAGTAATTATCGCGCTTTTCACGTCGGGCTTTCCGCGTCTGTGGACGCGGGCCCCGAGGCTTACCGAAAGCCACGTGAGAATAATGTTACGCATCGCGCATTCGAAGCTGGCGCTCTATATGATTGTCCGCCGCTAAATTAACTTCATTGTTTAGGCGGCGATACGTTTACATCCACAGCGATGAGAATACGAAGGATATTACCCGTAGGATAATTAAATAAATTATTTAAGAATTTTCAGTGCTTGCAAATATTATCTCGTGATTACTTTTTGTCGCGTAATTTTTACAAAGTTTAGCCGTTTTTTTCTTACTTAAATGAAGTTTTTAAAATCTTTATGGCACAATCTACGTTTCATCGCAATCAAATTAAGCAAGCCTATGCGTTCCCAATTAAACCAGGAATTTGCTGGCGAAAGAGATAAATAACCACTTAAGCACCATTTCACTAAATATTTTTATTTTATTTACGTACACCGGAAATAGTTTAAGTTTGGTCACAATTATTTTAACGTTGCCTCTACTGTGGATTTGTAGACGATTATATTATTGCACAAATATTATAATGGATAATCAGTTTAAAATTTTACACAATTTTATCAATTGTAAAGACTTCGCATCTATAATATTAGAATCTATAGGCCAATAGTCGAGCAAAGCTGTCATCCCAATTTTGATTTTCATTCCACTATTAACAGAGTGAAAAGGTTCTAGAACTCTACACTGAAAAAATAATAGGGTAAAATTTACAATAAATTTTGTAATATGGAAACAGACTTGGCCAGCTTAAAAAACATGTAGCAATTTTCACTATTGATCAGTTTAAACCTCATTACGTTCGTTCACTTACATTTTTTACTTTAGTTTGCAGTAAATACCTTAAGTTCATAAAAATAATTTTTAAATTACGTATCGAAGATTTACAAAAAAATGTATTTATGCAATATCATTGTTAAATTTAAAAGTAATTCATACTTAAAAGTAAATCACAATATAAATAATAGTTAAATGAAATCGAATTATAGTAGTTACTTAAAAATGAATCAGTTGAAATGCTTTGTACGCACAGCCCAGCCCTTTCAGTTTTTTTTTGCCTCGTGCGGCAGATAAGGGGGCCACACACCTTCAAGCGTTGATATAGGTAGGGCGCGCGGTCGAAAACATAACCCTGGCTAATTTATTAAGCGGGCCGCGCATACATAATTCGGGCCGCCTGGGCAGCGCGCATAAATTTCGCCCAATCGCGCGCTATCATCCCTCGCGACTTCTTTGCGTGCTCACGAGCGCCTCCACCCTTGACACCGTGTCGGCGGCCAGGCCCTCTCACAAGCCTTCTCGCGCGTTTTACGAGATCGTAAATAAGTTGGCGCGTAATGTGAAAAAGAAAATAAAGGAGGGGGAGCCTCGCTCCGTCTCTCTCGCTTCCAGTGACACATCCCCGTTTTTCGCCTCTTCGGTCCGATGGATTCGCGCCGGCGCGATTGTGATTCACGTGTTTTTTCGGGGGTCGCTCTACGTTAACTCGCGACCGTAAACGCTGAGTCAAGTTTACGAGTAAGGTTATTTAGGAGGACGGCTATTTACGATTTTGTACCGGGGAAGATGAAGTTAGCACGGGGGCTTTTGCATTTATTTATTTTATTTTAAATACAGGGCCCTTCGCAGCTGTTAATAATGCTCACTCCTTTTCCTCAATTAATGTTGTATTTTTGTCTATGGGATTTTTTCGTCGAACATTTTTTAAGGCTATCTTGCAGTTTCCGCTCTTAAAGAAGTAATTGCCTTTGTCGAGATGCTATTAATTAATGCGTGCTTCTGAACGGTCGTCTAGATAGACATCAAGGTAGGAGCACGTGATTGGTGATTGCCTCATTTTTATATTAGATACTGGCTAAATCAGTTGGAGTGAAATAAAGTGATTTTTTGACTCTTAAGTATAGCGAACGCTAGGAACTTTATTGATGTAGAGTCAAATTTTGACTATTGGAGTCAAATGAGTGGTTTCACTGTAAACGAATAGTGAAATTCGACTCCATTTTCCAATGCGAGATTTAAATATACAAATTCAAAATATACAGAAATTTTAAATTATATTATGACTATGTCGATTATTATAATATTATCTCTGTAAGAAAACGTCGTCAAAATTAAAAAAAAAATTAATGTAACCGCCAAGTAATGTAAATCGTCGGGCAATTGGATGCAGGGCAGTTTCTTAACTGGTCCAGTTCTATCTAGATGGCCGATAAAACAGTGTCGGTGTACATGGTTGTCCCGGTGCAAAACTTCGAGCGAGTAAGCAGAGGCGACGATTTGTCGGTAATCTGGGCGAAACTATTCCGAAGACTGCAGCGAGTTACTTCCCGCGGTGTTTCCTCTTGATTATAGGCGGTACCCGATCGATAAGATCTCACTATTCCCGCTCCCTGCGACTTGCTCCACCCGCTATGCTTCCAACTTCACCGAATGAAGCGATGAAGCTATTGGGTAACACTGTTCTCAGAGGTTTAGAGGGAGATCCTGCAAATTATTGATGAGCTCTAAGGTGGTTGCTGGTTTCTTCATAATTTCGTATACCACACGGATGTAAAAAATAAAATCAACAAAACGGTACACTGAGAGACCAATTTAGTAATTTTCAGTAAATATTTACTTCAATGGTATTTGTTAAATATTTCTTTTAAATTAAATTGATTTGTTTGTTTCGAAATAAATTTAGCTGTTTCAACAAAATAATTAGTTGATATGTTTAAAGAAGTATTTAACAAATTGGAATTTCAGTGTAAATGTACCAAAAACTCGAGCACTAATAACTGAAGTGCTCAGGAAAAGAGATTTCAGTCGCATTTTCTTATATTACCGTTGGAGATCACAATAACTCAGAACCTCAAGTGGACACTACTTGACTGCTTAAGTAATGCGACTTCCTAGGAGACTTCATTTTATTTATATATTACAAAGTAATAAGCAAGTAATTAACTGTTAAATTTAAATAAAATTTGTATCTTTCAGGCGGGCAGTAATTAATCATTTATTGTTTACCATAAAAACATGAGCTCAGCTATAAGAAAAAAAAAATAAGTTGTTTGCTAGATTATGGCGCTCTCGCTCGTGGGAGTAAAACAGAGTAGGTTTCACTATGTATTTTCTGAAAACTTAAGTGGAGACTATTCTTCACTCACGAGTAAGGTTTACTTAAGTCGGCTCGGCCCTTCTAAGCAGTATACTAGTTAATTTTTTTTCACTGCATTGAATTGCGTTGATTGGATTAATAAACTTGTCATTTTAATCTTAATATTTGAAATCTTGACGCCTGCGTGGCGCTGTTTTGCTTATGGAATTAAAAAGATAAACCGTCTTTTAGTGAAATTAAGTTCTTAACAATAATAACTTGGTATAGGCAACGCGCATGCAGCCTTTTTGTATCATTTAAATTGTGCTTATCGCTCATCTGGCATCCATTAGAGAGCGAAGCATCCGTAAAATTATTCCGCGTCACGCAGAGAAAAGCCAATTCGTACGTTTAAATCGTAGCGCCGCGAAGTGTGGTGCATTTTTCAAAATTTATTCTTGCAACAGTTTAATATCCCCGTAAAGGGATACTGAGGCATCCCAGAGCCGGGCTTAACGAGGCGCGCAGCAACGCCACTGGTCGCCGGTCTCTCATTATTCTCCGACGTATGCGCGGAAAATTCCTAAGTATCTTAATAAAATGCAGCCCGGCGTTTAACGACGAGCATAAAAAGGGCCGTGTTAAAAATGTGTTTGCACGCTGCGCGTTTGCTTTTCATCTTTTTTATTTTTTCTCTCCGCCAGACAGAATGGAAATATTTACATTTACGACAAAAGTGCGAAATTTAAACTGCATTATTTCGATTTTGTGAACGTTGTTCGTATTGTGCATTTTCGGCCGAAAATTTGGTATGAGCAAGCTCATTATGCCGATGTAGCGTTTTCACCCTGTATATATCGTTCGAGGAGGGTATTAATTGTTCGGTCCGTTGAAAGCCCCAGGATTAAGAAAAGACGATGCTCCGTAACGCTGCAAATTTCCTTGTAAAGTCCCAGTGTGCGGCGTGTGATAAAAGGTTTTGGTAGAAACGAGCCACAGGGTGCGCTTCTATTTAATTAGAATGCTTATCATACGACGTCCTCTTAGTTATCTTATTTCTCTCTAATTCTCAAAGCTGATTAAACCAACTGAGATTGTAGTTTACTTAATAAGGTTTTCTAATTCTCAATTTATTTTCCATTTATTGACAATTTAAAAAAAAATAGTACATTTCGATTTTAAACCGCGTGTGAGATTTGCGCACGAGCGAAGCGACTTTGAAAAGGTCACACGAGATTAAAATCATTTCCTCGTACAAGTATCGAACAGTTTTTTTCGACACAACGTGTGCCAGATACGATTTTCCGTAGGCGAATTTGAGCGAGCGTGTGGTAAGCCGTAACTTCGCGGATGGCGTGTAGAAATAGAACATTTCACGCGAGGTTTATTCGGGGAACAGGTATTGAACCGTTTCTTTTCAACGCGACTAGTGCAAGATACGATTTTACGTAAGCGAATTTGTGCGAACGTGTGCAAGGTCGCATCTTTGCGCCCGGCATGTAGAAATTACAAAATTATCGACCACAGCAGAAAATGCACTTCCCAAAGCAGGAAGCTGCCAACTCTTCCCCATCACCACTCACGTGTCGCGCAAAGATCATCGAAGCTCCGTCTGTCTTTCTCCCTCGGTAACTCGATTTTCGTGGCGCTGCAGCCTCTTGCCTGGGTGTCAAAGCAATTTTCAGCGGCGGTAGCAAGCGGGATTACCGGAGAGACTATGGGGACCCGCGCAACGCCGCACGATAGCGGTGCGTTCATCTCGTTGTCGCGGAGGTGGTGTTCGTGTCACCTTTCTACGTGCCACAGGCCTTGCGACGTGCCTCGTTCTTTCTTAATGCTCCTCGGAATTACCTTTTTTCTATCAGTTTTTCATTTCACCATCGCGAATAGCTTACGGTATATCAAATTCCTCAAGTGTAAAAACGATAATTTTATTGCTCAGCTCACTTAATTTTTTACTTAGTGGTAAGTTAAATTATCTCGAGTTAGCTACTTTTTCATGTAATTTTACTGGAGGTCTTATCCTCTATTAAAAGAGTGATGGTCTTTGTGTGAAGCTTTTAACGCGTAATTCTGATTGGTTGCATGCTGTTTCTATTAGGTAGGATGCGCAAACGCGAATTTTTCAATTTTTAATACACAAAATTTTAAAATTATATTACGGTAATGATAATAACCATAACAATAATAATAATACTTATTGTAAAACCATATTTACAAATAATTAAATATGAAGAATATAAATGGAGGAGAAATTAAAAAAATCAGTCGCGTAAGACATTAGTCACTTGAACATAAAAATTGCACTTGTTGATATCGCAGTTAAATTTCAAAAAGATTAATACTGAATTAGTAAGTAGAAATCAAAACTGATATCGCAAACCGTTATATTAAAATGAATAGATGAATTATAACAATAAGATACAATGATTATGACAATTATTAAAATAAAATCTTGAAAAAATTGATCCCAAAATTTGAACAAATTAATCTAACAGTAGAAAGACGAATGTCAAGACTCTCGCGTGCTAGATTTTGCTAGTAGTTATAAGTTTGACAATTTTCCCATTCAGCGCGCGCGATTTTGGGTAGAAGTCGGTGTCATTCCTTAGAATGGTATTAAGCCGTGCACGCTGCACTTAAAATTCCAAAAGTCATTCCGGCGTACTCAGGGCAATCCGAGACGGGCGGGAGCGCAGCTCTAAAAACGGGGCAATTACCGGTGCGATCGTAAAAGGGGCCAGGTCGAAGCGGCCTCTCGGCGTCGCACGCGAAATTGCTCACCCGCGCGAAAATCCCCGACGGCCCTCGAATTTTTCGAGCGCTACCGTTAATTACGCGCACGAAGCGCGCAACTCTCGCGGCCGCCAATTCTTATGCAAAGCGGCGGCGCGTCGGTTTAACGATCGCCGCGCGGGAGGCACACGCACACCACGCGCTCCTTTTTTTGCGCGCAGTGCGCGCTACTCCTTCGCGGAATCGCGTTCGCAAAATTTGCATCGCACGAGCGGAGCCGAGCGCGCGCGCATAAATTGAGGGAATTGAAAGGCGCGCCGAGGTCTCTTCTTCTTCGTCACTTTCCTGAGAGAACGAGAGGGAGAGACATGGGAAAACGCAGCGTCACGAGATTCACCTTCCTTTTTCGTCAGCTTCGTGCTGCCTTTTTTTCGATTGTCAATACTCCATTATTGTCGAAGTCTGGCGAGACCATTGGCTTGATTTATACACGCTAAAACCAAAATCACTCTATTTCACCCCATCAAGGGAGTTCAATTTATTATACAATTAGAGTGAAAATTGGACTTTAATGGCGTGTAAATTTGAAAATGTGAAATTCACTTAAAAATGCGAATAGTGACATTTAATAAGTGGAAAACCCTTCACGTGCTAAATGTGTTAACGATTTTTCACATAAAATTTCTCACTATTCACATTTTCTAATTTAGACAGTTAATTTTCACTCTATTTCACTCCGGTTGATTTTAGTGCGCAAAATATTTTTTCAAAGGACTGAGTGTGGGGGATGAATATGTTTACATCGTATTTGAAGAGAGTGACAGTCTCCTGGGCTGATGTAATATATATGGCTTTGCCACGAAATTTTCTGAGCGCGGGGGTTTTATAGCGACTGTAAAAAGTTTTTATCAGGCCTATGGAATGAACTGTTTTCGTAATGGTGGCGCAAGAAAATAGTTATTAGAAAGTGAACTTGAATAATGGTGCAACTGCAGGTCGATCAAACAAAACCATTCGAGTGCCAAGTGTTTTGTAAAAAAAAAAATCCGTGTCAAAAAAGCTATGCAATCTTTGTTACAATTCGCAATCGCACTGTTTATTACTTTCTTTCTCCCTTTTTTATGATAAATCTCTGTAACAGTTTAAGAAATATTCCAATTAATGTTTTTTTTCTCTTTTCTGTTGCAGGTAAGTTACTGATCATTCTGTTCCAGCTAAAAATCGATACTCTTCACGAAGGTTTGATCTTCCAATTGATAAAAATAACCAAAGTATTAGATTGACGCTCGTAATAGATAATCGAAATTCCTGTGATTGAAAATCGAATGTGGTCGCGCGTCTAAAACCGGTACTGCTTGGGATAAAATAGCTGAGCAACTCCCGCAGTTCACGTAGGTGTCCAAACCCGTGTTCACTGCAAAAAGTTCAAGCTCGTGGGCAGGCTCGTACGCGTGATTGAACGCGTGGATTGTCGACGCTTGGGCGTCGAAAAGAAAACGGGTGGGAGCTTCCGCCAGCCGACGCCTTACTTGGTTCTTCTACTCTAAGTCACATTTGACGGGTAAATAACCTGATACCCTGTCGGAGTTGCGTATTTTATACTTGCCTTTGAACTAAGATTTATTTTTAACGTCGCTGAGTGAAAATTGCCGTTTATCTTCGTTGCAAACCAATAGCTATTACATCGGAAGTAATCTCACTAATTTTATTAATAATTCAGTAAAACTTATTCAATTAGACAGGTAAAGTTTCTTTCAACAATGAATTTTGTCGTTGAAATTGAAAAGCTACAGGTAGTGCTTATTAAATCTCAATGCTTCATCGAAATTTTCAATGCTTAATAGGTCATTGGCATTATAAAGTGATTGTTCTATTCAAAGTTGTACCCTACCGCTATCAAATTGATTAATCGATTGTGTGATAGTAACCAATGAAATTCGCACGTCCCGATCACGTATAATATATTTAATGCATCTTTTAATACTCTATCATTTTATGAATTCATTTTCTCCCCATTCTTCATACTTTACATCACTTGGAGATAAATATTCGCGTATTCCTGTAACTTCTACAAAAATCTTCCTATAAATTTCTAAAAAAATTACTATAATATTTATAGACAGACGGGAATTCTAAGTATTCTTGTATTTTTATCAGTAATTGTACTATGTTCATAACAGTTTTTTATCTATAAACAAGTATTTTTCTCTACGTACTATACGTATACATTATAATTAATTGGAAAAAATGTTAAGTATAAAAATTTAAAATAAAATAAAAATATTCTTTCAAAAAAGTCGCTCCCTCTTCAGCTTTCTGTATTTTTAAAAACGTTTAAATTTTGAAAAACGAGTAGTTAAGAAAAAATCGAGTCCTCCATATTTCAGTATGCTTTACCTTAAGACCTTCAGTTTCTTTCGAGCGATTTACTCAGCACGCCCCTTCTGCCTTTTCTCCGGTGCAGTCGTTTGTGCGTCGATCGAAGGAAAAAGACTCCGACCTGCCCGAGATAAAATCGAGCGCTTCGCCAGTTCGCCGTTTCGCGTGCTCGCGGAAAATCCTGGGGTGTTGACCGCAGGTGCTCGCAAAAAAAATCCAACTTCTTGCAGCGCTCTTTTAGCGGGCGGGTGCGGCCGCCTCCGCCCAAGTCCGCGAGAAGCTCTAATTCCGCCAGAATGAATTCGCGCTTGAATTTCCAGAAGCCGTCTTTTCACCGCCTCCTTGGCAAATAATAGGCTTACGTCGATACAACCCGTGCGTCAAAGCTCGCCACTCGAGGTCGGTTTATATATTACACTTTTTCTGCGCCGCGGTGTTTGCTTTTCATCTTTGCGTGGAGCTTTTTGATATTATGAAGTTTGCCAAGGCAAAGGTCTGACTTCTCCCGATCGAAAATGAAAATTTAAAAGGATCAAGGCCCATTCACTGTATTTTATTCTATGCGGAAAAGAATTTACTTTAAAAGCTTAAAAATGATATATATTTTACTTTAAAAATTATGATTTTTACTAGTAAAAATTGTTTAACTATTTGAGCAAAATTCACTTGATGATTTTATTTATATCTGCGTTGCTCAATTAAGTAAATATTACTTAAAGAATTTAGTGTAATAAATCTCATATGACTACGTTTACTTAGCTTTTTAAGAAAAATTTATTTATATCGAAAAAAAGTAGTTAGTTTTGCTAGACTGGCAAAAAGTAAAGACTTCTTTGCAAAATCAGTAAAATTAACATTTCTTATAGTAAGAAGGATAGTTAATTTGACAAGTAATTTCAATTTTATTTGACAAGTTAAAATTACTTTAAAGAAAAGTAGAACCTTCTTTTCCTTAAAATGTAGAACCTATTATGAAAAAAAGTAGAATCTCCATTTTGAAAAAGCAGCTTTTCCTTCTTGTGGTCGACATTACTCATTTTTTAAATAAACATAAAAAGTTTTAAAAACTTTGGAAACTTCTTTTTCGAAAAGTAGAATCTCCTTTTTTAAAGGAGACACTGGAAAACAAGAAAAGCAGATACTGCATATTTTCCCAAACAATTTAAACTTTTTTCAACCGTAAAGTAGATCTTATTCTACAGAAAAGTAGACTTGGCAGTTCTGCAAAGCAGATACTACTGAAATTTCGGCAAGTTATATTAACTTTCAATTTCATCTACTGTTTAAAAAGTAGAAGTAACTATTTTTTCGGTGTATTATATCAATAAATTGTATTTTCTGCCCTCCGGCCTCGAAAGCGCAACTTCCCGGCCGCCGCATGAGAGGAAGTTGTAACTTTCGGGGATCGTCGAGCAGAAAAATAGTAACGTACCTAGCCCTGTATAATAAGAAAGCCTCGCTCGACAATGACATGAGATCTGAGACAATTTCTTATTATACGTAATATACTATATATCAATAATAATTTTTTTTTAATTTATTTAAACGATCGAATCTGGCAGTAGTCCATAAAATATTCGGAGTTCCTCGGATCAAAGGGAAACGTAAAATTCGCAAGCAGCAATTAGCTGTTATCCGGCCGCAAAGACGGCTCAATTAAAAGAACCTTATAGCCCGGCTATAAAATTAAGGCTCTCGGCGAGTTGGAGCGCGCGGGGCGAGGCTCCATTGAACCTCCCGGTGTTCGTGACCGGCGGCGGCGGCGTCGGTTCGATGACTCACGCGGCGTCGGCGCTCGTGGGGTCACGGAAGGAGGAAAGGGCGGCGGCAGACAGATGGCTCAGGTGTGGCGCGCGGCGACGCCGAACACGTCACGGTCACGGCCGTCGCGCATCCACCTCACGCGCGACGCTCGCTCTGCCTCTGATGACACGTTGAGACTCACTTTTTGACGCGTAGGTTGGCAGGGATGTGCGCCTGCTCTTTTTTTCAAATTAATGCCGCTCCAAGCAACGACGTTTCCATTATAACAATCGGAACTCCAGTGCATGACATTTTATTGTTTCCTCGTCTCGATGTATATCATTAGAGATATTATACCTTAGTATATATATCGGTTCAATTTTAGAATTACTGATTTCCACTTTAAATAAGCTCCTGCGATAATGAACTCGGCCTAAGTTGCTTAAAGGAAAAACTCGTTACTCAAAACATGCCTCTATTCGGAAGTGTATTCTCTAAATTTCATTCACTGAATTTTTCACTAATTTAAACAGTGATTAAAAAGCAAAATTTTGCTGATTTAAGCGACGAAGTTTGTTGGTCACTGCAAGAAAACTGAAAATTTCTTTTATTGAAACAGTGATTGTCGTATGCACTGATTAAATAGTGATAGATCATTTATTCATGTATTCACTTTAAAACAGTGACCTAATCCTGACTAACAGAAATAGTGAATATTCACTGAAATACGGTGAGCGTGCACTGAGTGGAATTTAGAGAGATGCAAAGATTCTTTTGAAGCCCTTCAGTTAAGTGTAAAAAAGGAGGCTGAAGGTAAAGGCAAACCACCGAGAGTAAGTAGATAGTTACAGAGTAGTATCGAGCAATAAGTTTAGCGGGCAGCGGAACGTGACGACGTCGATTCGGATTTGCCTGAACTTGCACGGAAGCATCGGTAGAAAGGTGGAAGGAGGAAAGGGACGGCTCCTTCGCAGAGAGAATATCTGGTTTCGTGCTTGCGCGCACCCGATTCCGAGGTTGTTTGCAAGAACTCGAGCCGCAGGCACGCGCGGACCCGGCACACAGTACATTTTCCGGTAAACCGAGATTGCCAATGCGCCAGGTCGGTATCGTATATTTCACGACACGTTTACTGTCCTCTCTCATTAATTTTTTGCCCGGCCGAACTGCCCGCAATTTTCTCGCCGCGTGGCGGCTAATCCGTTGTAACTGCCTCCGTAATTGTGTCTGACGCTGCCGCGAATGATTCAATTATTGCGATGCAATAATTAAAGACGTCGAGAGAGGCGCGTCTTCTCGGGGGTCGCCGCGGCGTCGGAGGGGCTGCCGAGCGAGGGGAACAATACGCAATTACAAACTAATCAGACTCGAAGGAAAAGCCTTGGCACTTGGCCAAAACTGTTGAGCATCGTCGAAACCATTTCCACCATGCGCCTCCCCCCTTACTCCCTCTTTCGCTCTATCTCTCTCATTATCTGCGGCGGGCGCACCATCGGTTCGCCCCGAAAGTCATTGGGATTATCGGCGGATTAAGTGAATTGCCTAACAAGCGGCCGAAAGTTTGTCGAGGACTATGGCGATGATTAATTTCGCGGAAGAACCGATTAAATTCCCCCGTCTTTGTAAATTAATCAAGGCGACGATGCCGCCGCTGGCGGAAATTGAACGCATTGATTTGATGAACGGCCTCAGGTACTCTTTTCACCTGGCACTACTTTAAAAGTTTCCGATGAGCGCGTGCTCTTTAAATTGGCCAACAATAATTTTAATTGACGGACTGTTTGAACGATGTTAATGCGATGTTTTCCGAGGAAATTAGACTCGCCGGGATGCGGAATGCTTCACTAAATGTTTGTGGATTCAAGCTCGAATGAACAATGCAAGCTTTACTCTGTTCAAATCAGCCTCAATTAGCAAACAAGCCTATTTCCAATTGCGCTTTAATTAATAATGGCAAATTTTGTGGCGTTATCAATCTCCATTAGTGTTACGCTTCTTTGCACTTTTAATTACGATTCCAACTAGGAGACTATCAGATCTTTGGATCGCCGATTTTATTGAAATATTCGAGATATTTTCTTACATTAAAATAAGAAAAAAGCTAGAATATTACACTGAGAGACTAATTTAGAAATTTCAAGTAAATATTTACTTCAATAGCAGTTGTTATACATTTTTTTGAATCAAACAATTATTTTTTCGAAACTACTACGTTTGTTTCGAAATAAGTTAATTTCGTTTTTAAAAAATACTTACTTGATTCACAGACATATTTAATAAGTACTATAGAAGTAAATATTTACTGAAAATTACGAATTTTCTTTCAGTGAAGTATACAAACTTGCTCTATTCAAAGGATCATTAATCCTGCAAAAAGAATTACTTTCGCTTGTATTTTTAATAGCATTAATGCATTGGTTTTGTAAAGTGTCGGCATTATGCATCCGTCAAATAGGAGATTGGGCAAAGTCAACTGTCACGTACGAGACGCATACCTATTTGAGCAGTGGTGCCGCGTTACTTTATTCATTTCCCGAGACGGTTCGGGTCCCTTCCCAAATAATTAGCTTACTCTCGAACTTTCCACTTAGCTACGCTGTACGCACAGAAGCGCCAAGCCCAGCATGACGCGCGCCTTGCGTCTCGGATTCCCCGCGCAGTTTCGTGTTTCGCGCCTCGATTAAGTCGAGAGCCCGAGAGGCAACGCAACCCCAGTCCAAATTAGAGGACGGTATGTTTTTTTTACACGACACCGCCTCCTGGATGTTGCAACGGATTAAAAAATGTTTTTTGCAGCGGGCAATAAACTGTAAATTAATGAATATTTTATTTACTCTCCTCTAAATCCGTCCTCTAATTAGAAAACTTTGGGAGAACGTTGAAAATTGCATACTCGCGTATAATGATCCAGTCAGGCATTCAGAGGGGAGAAAAGTGATTTTCCACCGAGCGACAGTTCTCGCATATTCTCGGCTAACGTCGATTGAATGTGAAAGGTAGCGGCCAGAAGGGAAATAAACGACAGGCGCACCCGTCCAAGGCGGCCGCGTGTTATTTCAACGTTTCCCATCCGGTGAGCTGTCGGAAAGTTGGAGGGTGTCTCCGACGCCTCAAATATTGGCTCGCTCGACGATTTTCCGCGTTTTATCCCGGACGGAACGGCGGCACCGATTAAAATATTGCACGCAGCCGTTCGAGCGTCCAATCCGAAACGGCAGGCATCAATTTTTAGCGCTGCGCTTTTGCTTTTGTACCGCTGCAACGTGTTTGTACAACTGTACTTTTGAGCTTAAAAATGGACGCGTGGAAAATGTGCATGCCTTTTTTTGTTAACTTTCTTTGCCAACCGAGCGAACATTCGTGAAATTTTTTGTAAAACTTTTTAATGAATTTGAAGAAATAAAAATAAAACGTAATAAAATTATGAAATTATGAAACAAAGATATATGAAATTAAAGTAAACAGTCATGAAGCATTGCGACGTTAAAAAGAAAGTATACATTGAACCTATGCATTGTAGCCGACATTGCATTATCGTTTGCACGTGAAAAGGGGAACTCCTCATATCCTTCCGTCGTGCGTCGCTTCGCTGACGAGTAGCGTTTCCCTCTTGATTCCTCCTTTCTTTCTCGCCACTTTTTTCCCTTTCAAAGGGACGGAAACGAGGGGTAAGTGGTTGCCCAACCGCGGCCGGGGGAAAACAATTTTCTTGATGCAACAAAGCTTCCGCCGGCCGAACGGGCGGCGGCGATATTGAACTCGTAGGCTAAAGGAACGAGACAGGAATGGAAGAAAAGACTTTCAAATTATTCTTTCATCTTGTACTTTATTGGTAACTTTCCAAATTTATCTGAGCAATCGCAAAATCTCGGTAGTCGTTGAGCTACTCATTGTATTTTAATTGCAACTATAAAATGCAAAATCATTTTTCAGTATTAAAAAATTTGTTTATTTATATCCTCTCTTGAGAAAGTCATGACCTTTATTAAAATATATACGAACGCGAAAGGGAATTTCTATTTTGAATATAGAGAACTTTTATACATCTAAAGAGTAAAATCGAGAGAAAATGCAATTTTTTACTTTATATAAGAGTAAAACACAAGTTTTATCATTTGTACGGTGAAATATAAAACTATTACTCTTTATAAATAATGATTTTTCTATTTTACTTTTTGATTTATTGATTTTATTTCGAATCTTTATAAAGTCGAATACGTTCATTTTTTTTCCAAAAGAGTAAACAGATTGAACAATTCTTTTCAACAATTACGACCTCTTTACAGAGTTAAAAATCTTTATAGAGAGAGTATTTACATAAAAAAGCTTTTAGAAGGTGAAATATACATTTTACCTTCTGTAAATCAGAAAGTGTATGTTTCAATCTGTACGCAAAGAGTAAAATCAATAAATAATTATTTATAAAGAGTAAAATTCTTACATTTTACCGTGCAAGTATAAAGTACAAAAATTGCCTTTTTACTCAAATTATCTCCCGATTATACTCTTTAAACTTTAGAGTGTACGATTATGAGGGTTATTAATATTATGGAAGCTTAAAAAGAAGAATGTAAAGAGTGTGTGAAGCGTGCCAGATTTTGTTAGTAGAAAAAAAATCAAATGTCCTCAGTAAAATTCGCGTTCGCTGTTAAGAATTGTGCGCGAATCAGAAGAGAATACATCGCCCGTGTAGACTTCGCAATCTCTGAAGATTACTCGTTCGTGAAGTCGCGGTGGTGGCTGCAAAAGACAAGGGGAGCGATAACAGAGGGGAATTGCGCCGTTATAATTTCGCGGCGCGCTCGAGACAATCGCGAGTCGTTTGCGGCCCTTGAATCGCCCCTGCAAAGGAGTGTCGTCGGCCACAGCTCCGAGCAACGAGGAGTCGTCAATACGGCCCCGGGGGATCGCGAGAGATTGGTGGAAGAAACGCGTATCGAGATTGAACAGAAAAGGTCGGATGACAAAATTGATGGATAAGCGGGAGATTTTCATATACACGATGCATGCTACATCGTGAACACTTCTGTGCATTGTAATAGATTTCAGATGCGATGGGTTTGAATTAAAGATCGAAAAATGTTGATAGAATCGTGAATAATTTAAATTGTCAAATTCTCAAATCTCGATAGCCTGCACAGCACTTTCTTTTTTAAATTTATGAAAATAAGTTTTTGCACGTTAAGGCGTGGGCGGATGTATATAGTAGAAACAGCTCAAGACGGGTCGATATTATCCTCTCGCACCACTGGAAAACGCCTTTCGAGGGTGAACCACACCGCAAATGTTTCGTGGGGAGATTCCAATTAAAGTTGATGCTATTTTACGCATTAGACGACTATTGCTTATAAAGGCTTTACTGTTCTAAAATTACTCATGATAAATCCGCGTTGTTTAGGGTTCGTTTGTGTCATCAACCACTTTGTTGAAATTACAATTGTAAATACTCTATTTGATTGTATTCCTATTAATCAACTCTCAATAATTATAAAAAAAAGTAATAATTTAGTTTAGCAGTAACGTACTACCCTGCCGGAAAATTTAGGAGCTATATAAATATTAATAAGTGAAAAGTCTTCAAAATATCGAATAAGTGCATATTCACTTATTCGAAGTAATTTTCACTTATTCCCACTTAGAGGGAGCTATTGCCTAGAATATATTAAAATTCATTTTAATTTAACATATGTTCGGGCAATAGCTTCTAAATTTTTCGTCAGGATATCTTCAAGAATAAATTAAATTAACTACACCTCACTTTTTTCAAGACAAGACTCGAGAATTCGTATTTAAAGGATGACCCTGCCAGTTACAATCTCGACATTGAAAGGAAATCCATTCCCCCAATAAGGCACTCCCACCCCTTGGAAAGCTCTCGTAGTCGAGGAAAAAAGGAAGAGAGCATGAACGACGAGGGTTAAATGAGAATTATCTCGCGGACGGGAGTGGATGCCGCTGGGTGGCAGTTTTTCTTCTTCTTTTTTTTCTAGAAAGAAAAAGAAGGCATACAGCGGGTGAAAAGGATAGTCCTCGACGGTGCTTGGTCGCGAGCGCTGCGCATAACGCAGCCCCGGCGGATTTGGGCGGCGTCTAGTATCGAGCGCCGCGGTACGATGCCGGGACGCGCCGGAGCTGTTGCCATGCCAACCGACGGACTCGTGCTCTATAGTCGCCTTTCCCTGATGGTCCGACTCCGCGCTGCTGCTGCTGCGGCCTCAGGAAAGACCACCTCTCCTCGTCCTCGGCAAAATTAAAGAGCGAACTACCGCGATCCTCGTGTCTCACCGTAAAGCAGAACCAACGAGGCTTTGGCTTTAGGGTTCGTCCTCCGTATTTTCAGACACGTGCTTAGCGGCAGTTGCGCTTTAGTATTGATCGTTTTGCAAACGCACCCGACAAATAACTTTTTTTCCTACTGGCTAAATCTGGCGCGCTCTTTATATTCCGCTTTTTCAGGTTACATTATTTTCTTTATTTTGGTGCCGTTTTTTAAGAGATAATGTCAATAATTGCCATAATCATGATATAATTTCGAAGTTTTGTATATTCGCGCAAAATAGGAAAATTCGCGTTCGCTTATCTTACCTAATATAAAAGTCATACATTAAAAACTTCGTAATAAAAGCCGAGACTTTTTCAAAGGACTAACAAAATTCTGTTTTTCTAAACTAAAAAATTATGCGTTCTCATTTTTAGTGCAAAAAAATATCGTAGTGTTATTTAATTTTGCTCAACAAATTTATTTCATAAAAAACTACGGTTAAAAAATGTTTTATACAATGCTTATTTCATTAAATTATTTAATCGAATATTTAATAATTGAAATTAAATTTTATTCGAAAAAGTGCGTTCCTAAATTTTTCGACCAATCACATTCATATAGTAAATACTTCACAACAAAAGCCATCACTTTTTTAAGATAGGATAACTCCGCGATATTTATTCAGTAATTAGGATTTTAATTCAAACCCCTTTGAAACAGCAGTTAACTAACCATTGTTTGGTTACAATGAAGGCGCATTCAGCAACAAACACATTTGCGTGCAAAGCATCCTTTTTTCCGCGCACTCCAACGGAATCTAATGATCGAGCTGCAGGGCGAAAAGTTTTCGTTTAAAACAACTCTCGACACCGGGAACAATGAGAAAAGTGGAAAAAGGGCCTCGGGAGTAAGCGCAGACGGGCGCCGTGTGAAAAATGCAGGAAATTCGAAAGGGCGGAAAAGACGGCGGCGAAAGTTACATAATGTAACAAGCGGCACTTCGCGAGTAGTGTTCTCGAGCCGCGGCGAAGGAGTGCACCGAGAGAGGAGGAAAAGCAAGCCGCGCCGGAAAAGAGCGAGAGAGAGAGCGCGCATGTAGCTCGCTCCGGCCAAATAAGAGGAAGCCGCGACGAGAGTTCGTCGCCGACGCGGGCCCTTCCCCCGGAAACTGCTCCGCGCAGCCGCGCGTCTATCCGACTTTCATTAAAAGTTCAGGCCTTAATTACGATCGGACGCGGGCGCGCGTTTTCATGCGGCCCCAACGACCGATTTACCGAGTGCGCTCTCATCTTTTTCCAGCGCCAAAGTACAATCAGGGAAAACGGGACCACTGCTCGTTTTTTTTTCCTTTCCGGCCTCTTTTATGCTTGAATCGGGATAGTGGCAGGAAAAAAAAGGCCGGACACGCCGGAAAAGTACCGGCGGAGGACTTGCAGAAGTTTTGCGAGGGTGGATTAAGCAACTGTTGGATTTCCGCTTGAACTTTCAAAGCTCAAAAGCAAATGTTGCTATTGATTAATGCTAAAATATGGACTTTTCTTATTTCCCCTCTTCAACAAATGTTGATGAGAGATCAGCTTCTAGCGAGTGCAGAATATTTTTCATGATTACGAAGACCTGAATTTTTAAATCCCTGTCTAAATTAACTTCAAGCAAGAGGATACATTGATGTTTCCCCTCCTAGGAAAAAAGAGGAAATTAAAGTATATATATTTTACTTGTGAACGCGGTGGAATACAATTTTTCTTTTGCCTGCTTTTCCGAGGGGGAGCTGCCTACCAGATGAAATTTCGTTAAAGTGTAAAAGAGAAGATTATGCTTAACGTTTATTTTTCCCGGCACGATGAATACTTTTTGCGGCTAACCGTAGACTATGGAACGCCGAGCTTTGAAGCGTTTTTCCCAGCACACGGAACTTTTTCCATAGCTTCGAAAATAAAAAATTCGCTCCAAGACTACAATTTAGATGTATCAACAACATTTTCCGCGAATGCAGCGTTAACCAGAGATAAACAAATTATATTTCCACATGAGAAAAATGGTTCGTAAAATTTACTTAAAGGTTTGCAGTAAAAAATTTAAGTAAAATTACTGAACGCTTTAGTAGTATTTCTGTGAACAAAAATTGCTTAAAAAATCAGTATAACCTACTGCATGAGTAAGTTTTCTAATATGACTACGTTTACTTAACTTTTGATCAAAGTTTATTTGCTATCTGAATAAATTTTACCAATCATTTTTCTCCGTGCAGCTTGCGTTTCCACTTTTTCGTGTGCAGGATCAAGCTGACTTCAATCACTGTCAGCATGCAGTCGAGATACACGACGGATTGTATAACCTACGGATGATAAGCTCGGCGAATCCCTCAAGTTGAATTACTCCTGTCGCATTACTTTGAAAAATTGACGTGTCCCACCCCAGGGAAAGAGGCACGCGCCTCGGCAATAAAAACCGGCGAAGAGAGTCCAGAGACACACAACGTGATAAACTGCCTAATTTGTCGTACGCGTTGCGCTTATCGGTGCGAGGAAAATTGACATAGATAAGCGAGAGGGTGGCAAGCCCGCAACTGTGGAGATTCCGGAGGTACGCTTCGATTTGCGAGCACACACATTTTCACATTCGGGTCAAGAGGATTCGACTCTCGATCGAGGTCACAGCGGAGAACTACCCTTTTCCGGAGGGTCGTGCCAATGTTTGTCCAGCCCTCGAATGCGAGTACCGCATCCTCGTTGTCGCCGTAACTCTCGAACCAACAACTTAAACGGACCTACGCGAGGATCTGCGCTCAGCATAAATCCAAGATTTTGTGGAACATTATACGAGTGGGATGCTTACACCAATTAGGTCGAGTTGCTGATAATCAGTATGTCGTATTCTGAGTGTCGTCACATATTCTCGTTCGCATAAAAAATGGTTCACTCACTTTTATCATATGCAATTAACTATATAGGTTCTGTTTGATGCGAGCAAAGATTGAATTGAGATGATACTGACTCATCAGCTTGCACGATTTTTCGAATCTGAAACCTGCAGCAATTTTTCCCAAATGAATAGCCAAAATTAAGAATGAGTCTAAAAAATAAGCATCGGAGTAACTTTAGAGCGACTAAAAAAAATTGTTGAAGCGACTGTAAGAAAGGCAGAGTATCAAACATCAATAAAACTCCCGCTTAAAAAAGAAAGAAAAGCTACTAACTGATAGAAGAATTTCGAGAGCTTTTCAATAAATATTTCATTGAAACTGATACAAGAATAAACAAAATTTAAAAGTAATTATGAAAGTAAACGAAATTTTCGACTTGAGAGAAAAATCTATCAGCTACTTCAATTTTAATGCTTTAGCCTATGAAAGCGAGTCACCCCGTACCCACAGCAGGATACTCGGGGTTGTGATTTCAATCTTGTACACCGAGATTCCTCGCGAAGCCATGGTGCCCAGGCCACTCAGTGTAATCAGATGGTCCAGTGCGCCGGATGGTACTCGAGGTGAGCTCGAGAGAATCGTGAGAGCCTTTTCTACGGCAACGAAGGAGACCGCCTCCATCTTATTAAATAAAGATGTACATAGTTATATTCAGGAAATGGGAGGTGTAAAGGGAAGAAAAGGAGAAGCAGCGATACAACGACAAAGGATTTATAAAAGGGTTATATATAAACACAAGTTGATTCAAAATTATGCGAGGAAATTGTAAGAAGTAAAATAATTTACTTTTTTTTAATAAGTTTTTTCATCTTAATTATCCATCTGCCTCGCTAGAAACTGTAGAAATTATTCTATTTGAATTTAACATATTCTGGACAATAACTTCTAAATTTTCCAGCAGGGTTCGCCATTTAATTAATGAAGTGTTGGGTCGTTTTATCACTAGTTAATGCAAATCTTGGATATTACGTTCCCTTAGATGTTGGATAAAATATAATCTACTATATCCAAGCACGTCCAGGAGCCAAAATTAATTAACGGGCGCCTGAGATCGATTATTTTTAATTTACTAAACATCTTATCTTTCACGAGAGTTTTTTTTATTTATTAATTCTGACTAACGGAGTATTTAGAGATCTTTATATACATTAATTATTATAAGTCAACTTTCAAGTGTGTTTCTACAGTTAATTAACGTTTTCATTTTTTTTGTTGCAGGTAAGCTGAAGTTACTTTTCCGTTACAAGTAAAATATTGGCGTTTCGTAATGCCACACACGCAGGTTTGGTTATTCAATTTTTTCCCACCACACCTATTTAATTATAACGAGATAAATAATAGACGCTTTGTGTCGAGTGCAAACAAGTCAATACTACCATTTGTGAAATAAATTATATTTAAACAATTTTCTTTCGCGTGAAATGACGATATTGAAAGAAGAACAAATATTTAACTACAATCAAGCAGGATTTATAACTTCGGAAAGAGCCGTCATGCGAGAACGTCTAGCCACCCCTCATAAATAATAACAATAAAATAGAGCAGTAAAGCGTGCGCGAAATTTCAATCTCCCGGCGTCTCTCACATGCATTTTACACGGACGCCCTCGTGAAATTTCTTATTTTCGTCACGCGGACCGAAGGAGCGAGGAAGTGGGAAGCGAGGAACAGTAAAAGATAAGGGAGGGAATGCAATCACACTCGGGGCTCGCGCTCGTCGCCTAGGCATGAAAAATTCAGGGGTCTTGTGCAGCAGCCGATAAAATCGATAGCGCCAGTCGCTCTCCCGACTCTCTTCCTTCGTTTTTTTCCTTCCGCGTTGCACGCGCTTTCTTCTCTCTTCGCGGCTACTGGTAGGAGGGCGGATGTAAATGACGCGCGGCTCATGCTGAAAGGGATCGACGAGCACGTCGAGACGAGCTCTACTTCAATTTGTTTCGATGGACTCGTTTATAAATCGAAGAATTACGTGTTTCGCCGAGACTCGAATTACTTCCAACTTAGAAACCATTAAGGGGACGAAACACCCTCAAAAAATAAAATCGTCAATAAAATTAGTATATTAGTAATGGAAGACAAATTATAATATTTATGCTAAAAATAGACAATATTAACAACATTTGCAGTGAGACTTCAATAATACAAGTTGAAATTGTTCACTGTACGGTCGAAAGTATAAATTTTATTCAACTTAGTTTTGAAAGTTGAACAGGAGTTCGAGTCATTTACTGGCGTGACTTCCTGTTGCGCTACAAAAACTGAGAGAATCCCCTATGACGGCTGATTCTCTCCCACGAGGACGGAACCCTCATTCGATTGCTTGGCACGCGCGTGACGAGCTCCCATAAATTCCAGGACATTTTTTATTCATTTCGCCACACGTTCCTTCTTTGTTTTTTGCGAGAAAGTCTGGCATTGTTTTTAAATATTTTATACTCAGTTAAAGCATCAGTCGGAATTAATTAAAAAATTACATACATAAAGTTGAGAATAAAAACATTGAGTATACACTTCGAAAATAAAGTATTAGTTCTGCTCTTGATCCTACCCGACAATTTGATTTCATTAGCGAAGATTAGTTAAGCCGATGTTGCACCAATAAAACGCAATAAACTCCCTCTACTTTCGTCTCGCAGTTACAAGCAGTAGATCCGATTGTCACGAGCTTGGTCGAATTCAAATATCGCTCGTACTGTACCCACCGTAAAAATTCATCTTCCAACTGATTCATCCCAGGGACGCACGTGCCAGATATTCCCCCAAGGACGGAAAAATAGGCCAATCGATTGCACCCCTCGCCCCTTGGATTCCGAAAAATCTCGAGTGAATTACCGAGAAAACCGCCGTAATTCACCATAACGGTGTGCCCTGCTTCCCTGCGAAGAAACCCCGCGTACACACGCCTCTTTAATTCCACCACACGTACGTGCGATTTACGAACTGATAACGAACGCGCGGCATATTTGTCGTCGCGTGCCCCCGTTCTCGCTCCCCGCAAGATTTATGGGACCAGCGCAACGAGAGCACCCTTCGTAAGCTTCTGCCGAATATCTGATTTTTCGAGAGACTACTCTCTACATTCGACGATTCGAAAATTCATCCGACTACTCGATACATCGCCAGGCTTTTGAGTCCCGCTAATTGATTGTAGCAGCATTGACGGGCTCTTTTACAGGAAGGAACACGCGACTACTGTTTTCCGAAATTAATGAATAACTTGTTTAATCTGAATGACGATTGTTTGTTCCGTCGCAGCGCATTAAATTAATTAATTTGTACATTCTCCTGCGCTCCCAATAAGAATGGCTAAGTACCTTCTCAAATGATAGCACAATCGGTAATAATGATTTATCCTGTACTTTGGAGAGCAAAGTATTTAATGAACAATGACTTCTTCGAACTTCCTCCTCCGGATCGTTACGCGTAAGTCCAAGGGCGCAGCCCTGCGGAGCATCGGTACTGCAAGTGACGTCCGCGGAAAATCATAAATTCTCGGCGTGCATCGCCTAATCTGCAGCTGGACGTCGTAAAACCGCCGATGCGACCAGTGGAGCCGGCTCATTAAGCGGCTGCACGCGATGCGTGCGCAACTAATCGCCGAATCAAAGGACATTCATCCGCCAATAAAGGTGTCAATTAGAAGAGTACCACGCGGGCGAACTTGAACTCCCCCGCGCGAATGGGAGTGCTAATGAGCAATGAGAGCGCGGAAGTCGTATGGGCGCGCCGGTTAGGTACGCCACGATAATCAAAGCTAACGAAGGCCACAGTCGTTTGCACCTCTCTCTCTCACTCCCACCCTCGCTCTTTTTTTTTTTTGGCCGACGTCGAGACGCTGCGAGTGGGCGAGCGAGATGCCGCTTTTGCTTAACCGACCGATGGCTGGATGTGGGTTTATTGAGTGATGTAAAGGGGATTGTTTAAAAATTCGAGCGGATAGGAGGATCCTAATTTGCACCGGGAGAAAAACATTATGATTTCATAGGCGCATTGTATATACGATCTTTTTGTTTCTAAGTTTCTATGGAAGATTAAGAGGAATTTTGCATCAGATGCATTTATGTAGCCGGTCTCTGCTTCCTGAACCCACTTTGCTCATTATACTGTGACTACTTCGGAACAGAGTGGTTTGCCCCACAGTTATACCTCATTAGTTTTAGTGAAGGGTGCGACAAATGAAACATTTTAATGGCTCGTGCAGAGCTGGGAGTGCGGCATTGATGGTACTTGTTAGCTTTTCATTTAATTGAAACTAAAGCATTCCCATATGTGCTGCAGCAATTCTATTATGGTTTTGTCCTAAATTTTCTTTAATTTTTTGCTATCTCATTGACAGAGACTTGCAATTTTGTTTTTTGTTTAAATGCACAGTACCATTCGTATCTTTTTGTCCACCCATGAGTGCTAGAGAAAGAAAAGAAAAGTTTTAAATCAACACCAAAAAGAAAATTATCGCAAAAAATCTGAATAGTCTATGCATCAAGATGAACGTTTTTTGTGATTATTATTTTTCTTGATAATCTTTAGTTTCCGAGATAAGTCTCTAGGTGGGCAAAAGTCACTGCACGGTATTGTATGTCTTATAGTATTATTATTATTATTAATTTGAATTGTAATTATATATCTGCATAATATTTATTGCGTATGCAGCGACGGTAAAGGAGATTGCGTTGAGGCCGATGTGTTATAAATAAAATCTAAGCTTCTCGTTCGATGCTGCCCTCGCCGGAAATCCGCCGAAGCTTCTTCTCATTTTTCGACATGCGCGTGTGTTCAATTGAATTACGGGTCTTGTTCAATTGTGTCCTGCTTTGAATTTTGTCGCGCTCCCATCTTTGATCTCGTTCAATATTATTGCGTTGCTCACGGGAAGCAAACGTTTATACGCCGTTTGGTTTCAATCCCTTTTTATCTCACGAGCCGAATAGGATCAATTCAAATTTCGTCGACAAATTACGTCATCAAATAAAATATTTCATTGCGTCATTTAATATTCAATACGAATCAAGCGTAAATTTGTTCATCAGGATGCCTTCATAATTCGTACTGAACAATTTTTTCACTTGTTGGGTTTTGCCGCGTGCCTCTCCAAGAGTATTCACTCGAGAGAATCGTTCCAAGAAAATAATTGCATTGACTCTGTTCGATCAAACGGTCGTAACCGCGAAATTTGCAACAACCTGCTGTTCGAGCTGCAAGTTCCTTTCTGCAGGACTTTTATTTACCACAGTTCTTTCATTGTTTATGCGCTTCGAATGCACTTCCTAGTAATATTAAATCCATGCATTTCAAACCTGTGTTCAAGAAATTGTTGCGGTAGTATTTTAGTATTAATTTGCTTAGCCTAATAGCTGCAGTTTAAACAATAATGCTAATTTTAATTTTAAGTTTTTATTATCAATGGATCCACTATTATGTCTCTATAAAGTAGAACAAGTAAAAATTCACTCATTCAAAGTGAAAATGCACTTATTGGCATATGTCAAGAGTTTTCTACGCGGAAGAAGGGAGTAGTCACTTGTTCTATAAGTTAAAATAGTACATTTATTGAATCGTGAAGATTTTTATTTTTTAAAAGAGAAAAAACAAATTTAATGTAAATTACTTATTCTCGAAGACTCTAGAAATAATTTTTATTAGTGAGAAACGTTGCAGTTGATGAGATTTGATGCAGCTCATCCTTTGGATTCGACTGTAGGCAGTAGCTTTTCAATTACACTTGAATTTTGTAAACAATGTTCTTATTGTCCTTATATGTTTTTTCACTTATACAGAAGTGAAAATATAGTCAATTCGATAATAAGTGAAAATTTCACTTATTCTACTTTAGAGAGATGAGAGGAGTAATTATTGCAATTTTTACATTTCTTTTGTAACTTTATTTTGCGCTAACCCGTAGGACTTGAATCCTTGGTTACAATAAATTTGGTTCTATCCTATTCTATTTTATCCCTAGAAGAAACGGCCGGCCCGAATCCTCGGCATGAAAACGTCGCCGCGTGCTCGATCCGTGGAAAAAAAAATCACGCACGTGCGCCTCGTAAGAAAAGAAGCAGTCGAGAGGTCACTCAAATGAACGAAGGAGGGGCAGACTTGCGCACCCACCGGCGATTTACGTTCGAGTACACGCGCGCCTATTTTTTCTCTTCCGCGCGCGTAAACGGCGGCGCAATAAGGCACCGGAGCCGATATCAGCGCTCGCGTTCGGGGTGTATCATGTCGCGTCTCGGCTGTCGATGCGTAGAGACGCCTTTGCGCGGAGGCGCAAAAGTCTCGTGTTCTATCTCTCTCTCTCTTTCTCTCTCGCTCTGTCCGCGACGAAAATAGCAAGAAGCCGCGCAGTTTGCGGTTGCAGGGATTTTTTGCGTGGCTCTCGTACATATCGATCCAGTCGGACCCTGCGAAACTCCTCTGCCTCGCAGCTTGCGTTGTTCCCGTCGACGTATGACTCGCAACTACTTTCCGATGATTTCTATCTTGCGATTGTTAGTCACTTTTTTGCGAATGAAACGGTGAAAATTTTCTTGGCGCTGCTTCGTTATCTTTGTTTGCTTCCGGTCAAACTAGAATTGACTGGATAAATTGATATTTAATGAAGTTCCGACTCGAATTTCATGGCACTTGTAAATGAAATACTCTTTGTAAACTTACCCTTTGTTATAAGGTTATAGGACGTGGTAGTCTTTGAATTACATATTTATGTCCTTGTTAAACATATCCACCGTAGGATTAATTTGAAAAAAGTTGATGTACGAATATATCCACTAGGGGTTCGGACAATTTCATATTTCTTTAATAGAATATAGTAGACGTTTATTGTAAATTACGGTATTTACAAAGTTAATATATTTTAATAAAATTGAGAGGAAACGCACTGTTCCTCTGCCCACAAGCAGAATTTGCTCTTGGACAATTTGAGCAGGCTTGATTTATGCAATCTGTCAAATCCTCGAGTCAAACGTGTGCTTAAAAAAAAGTAAGAAATAAACTCCGACCACGGCGACAACTTCTCGAGCCATCAATAACAAAATCCACGCAGTCCCCCCTCCGCCGTCGGCACTTCCTGCATCCCTCTCCCTTCAATCGTAGCTCACCTACTCGTGCATTCCCAATATGCAGTGCGCGCTTACACGCCTATGCTCTATCTCTTGCTCGCTCTCGCCTTTTTTCTCCCTTCCACTCGCCCTCTCTCTCTCCCTCGCTCGCGCCTTTTTCCATCGGTGCACACGACCAAGACGACGTGTGGGACGCGCCAGGCTCTATATAAAGACGCCGGCGGCGGAGCCCGGCTCCGAGTACTCCGCGAAACGCGCGCGTCGACCGAAAACCGTGCAGCTCCGCAACGAACACCACGAGAGACAAACGACCAAGTGCCTGGTACGCGTCAACTCGCCACGAAAGCACCGGCGCCGAGATCTCCGTTCGCCACGCTTCTATCGAGCCTTTATTTTATCCAGTACTTGAACAAGTTTTTGTACCGGCCAAATACTTTAAGTACTATTTGTATTCCTTTCTTGGTTATTTTGTTTCAATTATTTTCAAGAATTTTTCTTTAGATTTGCTTGCAAAAGCTCTTGACAGTACTGGACATTTTTTTACAAAGATTCATAAGGATTGCAATAAAATATGAAAACTCGTGTGTTATTTTATTAATATAGAATACTAATTTTAAATATTTATTAAATTAACTTTATATAATTTATTGGTCGATAATTTTATAACAATTCCGTGCAATAGACATTTAATAATGAAAGTACCGAATTCATTGTAATGTAGCTAAGAAAAGGTGGTAGCAGAATTAGATTACGAAGATAGAATTCTAATTCTAAGCTTTTGAGCGTGCTTGCACTAAAAATAGAACCTCGTGACTCAAAATTTCCTCGAAAAACGAGGATAGTATATATCCATGAGTCTTATATACATTGCTAACGACTTAGTGAAGTTTTCCACGAGTTATTTCGTTCATTTCAAGTTCAACGTTTAGATAAGAGAATTTTAATTAAAATAATGTCTTTAAAAATGCTAAAAATAATTTTATCCTCAAATTACTCAAAAAATTGTTATATTTTCAACCGAAAAAATTATTGTTTCAATCGAACTTTTATCAGAGTTTACAACAGATTCCACTTCTCGTATTGAAAAAAAATCTACTACCTTCAGAAAAATAGTTAGTAAAATTTACTTAAAAGATTCCAGTAAAAATACTAATTTTTACTTAAATAAAATTTGCCTAGACTATTTAAATATTTAATTAATCAAGTAAGTAAATATTGCTTAAAAAATTCAGTGTAATGTAAGTACTGGATGGATAAATATTATATGACTGTAATTACTTAAAATTTTAAGAGTCTATTTACACTAAGAGACCGATTTTATAATTTTTAATAAATAGTGATTTCAATAATACTTGTTAAATATTTCTTTAAAACAATTAATTATTTTATTGAAACTGCTAATTTTTTTCGAAACAAATAGAATAATTTAGTTGCAAAGAAATACTTATTTAACAAGTATTATTGCAGTAAATATTTACTGAAAATGACTAAACTTGTTTCTCAGCGTACTATTTCAGTAAATTTTAATAATCCTTTGTCTCTGTGTACTCGAAATTCATACCACAGTAAATATAAAATGCAATCCTTATGAATCGTATGATAAATGCTCGATAGACCGCGTCGTAAGGAGAGATCGGTTTTTCGAAGTAGATCGAGCACCGAGACAGCAAGCAGCGTAGGAGGAGGCCCGAGCTTGCAGCCGCTCCCGAGGCAGGCAACGAAGTAGTGAGGGAGGAAAAGAGAGAGAGAAACAGCGCGAGGGGACATGGAGTCCGTGCTGAAGGTAGGCCGGACGATGGGCGGCGGCATGTGCAGGGCCGTCGGGCTCCTGACGCGCGGAGCCCGCAGGGTCCTGGCAGCCGTTCCCTTCCTCGGCATCGCCAGCGGGGATGGCGATGACGATACTGCGATTGAACCCGAGATCACGGTACGCCGCACGGAAGCACGCGTTTGGCACTCACTTTTTTTTAACTCAGCTACAATCTCCCTAAGGCTCTTAGCCAGTTTCCCATCCGCACCTTCGTCACAATTGCCGTTGTTTTCGCGAAAAAATTCTTTCCCTCTCTTCCGTGTTTAGCGCGACCGAAGGTTGCTAATTACCGATCGTCATTCTAACGTCACGAGCATTTTTCGGAAGTCCAGAAATTACGGTTTCAAAATACATCATAAAAAATATGTTATTGCCCATTTGACAAAAGATAATACTTCTAGCTGTGAAATTTAATTTATTTAGACTAAATTTAGGGAATTCTCAGGATGTAGAAGGCTAAGAAAGGGACTTCTACAAGACTAAACAAATTACAAATTATTTAAAGAATATTTTTGGCAATTTCTTTACTCTGTAAATCTGAAAATGTGAAATTCACTTGGAAAATGTGAATAGTGTCCTTTAATACGTGAAAAGCCGTTCACGTACTAATTATGTGAATGAGTTTTCACATAAAATTGGACACTATTCACATTTCGCAAGTGAATTTCATATCTTCAGATTTAGAGAGTAGTCCTAAAGACTTTTTCCAATACTGAAATGTCAACAACAAATTAAATAATTTAAAAATTTGGTTCGTCGAGATCATCTTAGTCTTGTAAGTTTCACCATTGCGAACATCCGAGAATCTCCTCATCTTGTTAAACTTAAGAAAAAATTCTTTGCTGATGTTCTATTTTTGAAAGGATCTTTTGTTGAAAATAACAGTAAAGTATAGGGCCAAGCTAACGGAACATTATCTTGGGACTAGCCAATTATAGGCGTAATAAGTGCCGCCGGAGTAATACTGTTAGGGCGTATAATGCAAGATCGAAAGCGCTTCATTCAGTAGTATCACGCGCCTCGTCTAACTTTAATCCGCTAATTAGCTGGCAGTTAGGCGCGAGAAGTTTAGGGACGTTGTGGCGCGGTATCGATAACCGGTGATCATTAGCGATAAGCGATCTTGGAGGAGACGCGCCGACAGGCGCCAACTCAGTCTACTTTGCCAACGAGTTTCCAGTCGTGCCGATCGACTGATAACGTCGCTGCGCTTGAAAATCCTTCTTCAAAGCTCCTTTCATGTCGAAGAATGCAATCTTAAAGACGAGATTTTTCACGTCCTTTTTCGATGGATATCGAAGGAAATTTTTTTTATAAAAAGACGGATTGAATTTCTTAAGAAAGTATGAGTAAAAAATACGTCCTTTATTCCAGAATTAATTGAGTTTTTTTATACAATGGAAGAATTTTCTTGTAAAAATAGGCTGAAAGTTTTTGTATTTTTTACTTGAAAATATCTAATACTCAAGTAAAAGTTACACGGAGAAAACAGTTCTAATAAAAATTAGTAAACGGTTTTGTAATGCAGGGACGTACTCGAAATATTAAAAATAAGCTTATTAAAAATTATAATAAAATTTACTGTAAAATTTTATTATAAATTCTAGTAAAATTTTGTATTTGTCGAGTTTGACCCTACGCAGTACAGTAATTTTTACTAGAACTCCTCTCTGTACTTATACATGGAAAAAAATGATTAGTAAAATTTAATGAAATAGTAAATAAACTTTGCTTAAAAAATTAAGTACACGTATAGTCATATAAAATTTACTCATACTGTAAATAAATTATACCAAATTTTTAAGCAATATTTACTTACTTGACTAAGCAACGCAGATATAGATTAAAATATCAAGTAATTTTTGCTTAAATATTTAAGTAACTTGTACTTAATTAAAATCTGTATTTTTACTGCAAGTTTTTAAGTAAATTTTATTCATAATTTTTCTTCGTGTATACAGTGACACTTTCAGTGCTTGAACAAAATTTTTAATTTCCCGTGTTATAATCAATCCGGTTATATAGTCGTTTAATTAGCCTTAAAATTTACAAAGCACAACGGGAACAATGAGCGAAAGCTGAAATTGTCGAAAAAACTATAGGGCCTAACGAGGCCACAGTAGTAGGGTTTCTGGACTTCCGATCCCTGAACTTGGAAGGTGCGCGCACCCACTCGATTCGTCGCGGTACTAATGGTCTTTTTTCCCTGCTAAATTACATAGCCTGGCGTGTGTGTTTTGCAAGTGGCCCTAATCCATTTATTTTGACCTGACGCGCTAACATCTTGCGGAAACCGGCAAGTCGCTGTTTCATCTAGAGACGATGACGTTTTTATGGGAACCGTCCGTCATTTTGCGTTAAAATTTATGATGACTTACGAGTTCACTTTAAGTTCACTTTATATTTCCGATTATTGAAATGCGTGTTTCGTCAAGTTTTAATGGAATTGAACGTAATTTCCTATCTATTGTTTTTTTTTCTTTTCTAATGTTATGTTTCTTTCTGTGAAAAGCTTGATTTTTCGTATTTTATTAACATACGTTTTATTTTATTTTTTCTTGATTTTTTCTTAATCACAGTTTTGGTTGATTTTTTTGTACTAACACAAGCTAACTTATTTTGGGATAAAAATATATTTTATTTTCTACAAACAAATGAAACGATGTTTCTCTTTCTTACAATAGACTGACAAAAGTGATTAGTAAAATTTACTAAATAATAAATAAACTTTGCTTAAAAAGTTAAGTAAATGCAATCATTTAAAATTGACTCATGCAGTAATAAATTATATTGAACTTTTTTAGCAATATTTACTTAGTTAAAGTTTTGCTTAAATCTTTCAATTTTTAAGCAAATTTTACTTAAGTAAATATCGGTATTTTTATTGCAAGTCTTTAAGTGAATTGCACTAAATATTTCCCTGTGTAGAGCAGTCTCTTCGCCGTTGTTTTTTTTTTTTTTTTTTGTTTTTTTTTTTGTGGGGTCGTAGTTGCAAGACGAGCTTGCGTTTAGGCTCGTAAGATGCAAGGGAGTAAGTCGACACTCGGCGCAAAAATAGTCAGTGTTGAATCTCGATACACGTTTTGGGCTAGACGTCTCGATCGGATTCTAAAATAGTAGGCACGTGAGGCGTGCTCGACAAAGTCACTGCACCGGAAGCGGACGCTACGCATTCGTTCGTTCGCACATTGTTCAGGACGTGAATCGCCAGCGAATCAAAGACTCAATCTGCTGATTGCACATTCGATTTGAAAGGCAAGTGCAAGCTCCGCGTTGGGCAATATTTATATAAGTTAAGGTGGTTACCACTTAAATGAACATTATCAGAGATCTTCACGAATTTTTCAGCAAAAAGCAGTTTTGCTGTTGATAGATACTTGTGCAAAATTTCATTTGAGTTTACCATATCGTTTCAATTATATTATACCTAATCAAAGTTGACCCGAGAAACTCCTGAAATTTTGAACAGAACTTCTTTATGTATAAATACGTAATGTGTGAAAATCTGGAACGGATTTACCGTCTAGAATGAAACATATTTATTGCCAAAAAATTCAGTTTCTTTTGCGATTAACGGAACATCGCGCGTCGAGATTCAGCTATAACGTTTGAAACAAAAACGTCAACAATGCCTCTCTGTCTCTGTCGCACTTACCTATGCTTCATGTGACGTTGCCAGCTTTCCTTACTGTACAAGTGAAATTTGAGATTTACTCGAAAATTCTCTGCTTGGACTCGGCAGTTGGAAAATAACCACCTTAATTAAATTGAGTGACGTTCAATTTTTTTCTTTTTAATTTCATGTTTCATCATTTTAGTTATCAAAGTGTAATGTCGCGCAACGACAAAGACGAATTGTCATATAATGCGCCTATCCAAATCCAGCAAATTAAGCTCGACGAATCAATCGAGCAGCTATAATTACCGAAGATCTTGCAATGTACGCAAATCCTCTCCTCGAATTTACAATTCAAATATCTCTCCGATGAATCACTGTTATGGTCGGATTGCGCCAAAACTCATCTCCATTATCACGCGGAGATTTTTTGCGAATAAGATAAAAACTACACCTCCAAGCGACTTATGCAAACATATGGATTGCGATTAAGTGGGTTAGTGCGGTACAACGAGTATTAAAAGATAATTTTATTTTTAATTGACGTTATATTGCATGTAAAGGTGATTAGCATAACACTTTTGGTTGTTTTTAGTATAAAATAACGATAGGTATCCGCTAGATTCAAATTTAGTGTTGTAAATTTAGTATTTAATATACATAAGATAGTTTTTTTAAAGAATCTTAAGAAAAGTAAGAAATAAGTTACCACGTTAAAAATCACGGCTTTTAAACATTAAGATCTCGATTTTGGTGAAGTTTGGCCCTCCGCAATTTTAACAGGTTACCATGTAAATCTGAAAATGCGAAATTCACTTGGAAAATGTGAATAGTGACATTTAATACGTGAAAAGTCATTCCCGTGCTAAATGTGTGGACGATTTTTCACATAAAGTTTCTCACTATTCACATTTTCCAAGTGAATTTCACATTTTTAGATTTAGAGAGTATAAGTAGTGGTATTATAAACAATTGTACAAATCTTTAGGAAAATGAAAAAAGTAACATTTCACACTTACTCTCTCCCTTAAGCGCGACCGGATGGGCAATAGCCATTAGCCGGCCTTATTTGGCGAGTATTTTTCAGCCGGGGTACTATTTATCATGCACTCAAGTTTGGAAAGACGTGTTTTCCGTCGGCGATTATTCAGCGTACGCTAATTCCGCGCACCGGTCGACCGATTACTGTACAAATCGCGGCGCTTAGCGCGCAATTGCGCCTCGCGCAGGCGAGGCCCGTGCCAATGAGTTATCGCCGCACACGCGATGCCCACCGCCGTAAAACAGCCGTCGGACGTGTGCTGTTCTTTTGTTTGCATTTGCCGTAATTGCAGCTTTGCATACGTTGATCGATCGGAGTTTAAACTTGATGAGCTTCAAAACATCATTACACCTGCAGTTTTAATCAGTTAATTAATTCAGTCTGTTTACATTTTTTTAAAGCGCCTTTTACATTCGCAAGATTCTTATATAAACTGCAGGCTGCATTTTTTTGGAGCTTTTTTTCTTAAATAAATGTAGGTACCTGATGAAGTAACGCAATAGCGCGTGGGCAATGTTCCAAGGAATTTCCTTCGGCGTGCTGAATTTTAATAGTCTTTGCAAATACTTTATATCTTATATTTTATGTGAAGAAGCGCATACAAAGAATTAAATTGAATAGATTAAACCAAATTTACATTCGAGTATACTGAAGATGCGCTAGTTTATTTGGTATGATTAAATTAAAATTTGCATTTGCAATAATCAAGTGGCATATGAGATATTTATGTGGAGCCATGTTCAAAATGGCATTTACTTTTTTAATTATCTATTTAAATTTTTATTAGTGAATTAAATTTGTTTGTAAATCGAATATTTTTACCTTCTATCTGTATAAAAATCAGATAACCGGAGTGACTAGTCAGTATTATTTTCAAAGATTAATTTAAATTGACTCTTGGAAATACATAATCCATGTCAATAAAGACCACCTTCGAAATACTGCCACATTACATTTTGATCCCACAGATGAAACTATTTCTTGAAAAAAATTTTCTTGCATTCTTCGAAGGATCATAAGAAAAAGATTTGAAAAGTCATCTCTAAAATCGTGTAAACCCCGCGCGAGGATGACTGCAACCTTTCCTGGATACATTCAATCCACAAAAGCGTTTGGGCTATCACGGAACGATCAATCATCGGCAGCGACGTTACTCTTGGGCGCCTCGTCAGTCGAAAGTGAAGGTGCGATCGATAATATATGGGCGGACCGTCGCCTGTCGTACCGATTCACGGTATACTGAAAAATTTATTAGATCAAAGTTTACGATAAATTTTGTAATATTTATTTATTAACCAAAGTAAGATATACAAGTTTAGAATAGTTGCATATGCATTTTACGTTACAAAATGTATTAACCTATTAGAGGAAAAAATAGCTTTTCACTGGTCTGGCACGATATAAACTAAAAATTAAAAAATTTAATAACTAAATCATAGCACTAAAGTTAGATGATACAAAGTGTACCTCATGACTTGTTTCGTGGTTAACTTTGTTGCTAGGTCAAATCAAATCTGTAAATTTGCATGTGATACAAATTTATTCTCATTCCTTTATCAATAAAAATGAATATGGGGACAAACTGAACAAGTCAAGACAATGACTATAAATTTTGGAAAAATTACAAAATTTTACAGTTTTTGTAAATAATTTTGACTGTAATCAGTATCGCTTGTGTTTTTTAAAGTATGAATTTGACGAAATCAATCAATTGTTCGGTAAAGAATTGGCCGTGTATTTGTTTGAAAATAAAAAAGTTCAAAATGTAATCAAAATGTAAATATAAATAAAAAAAAATGCTGTTCAAGTTATTTAATTGTCTCTTTCTTCGACAAATTCCTGATTCTGTCAAGAAGAGATTGTTTATTCGATTTTTTTGCATTCACAACGATTTTTTTTTAATGGTTGTGTTGACGGAAGGACATATTTGTAACGTGAGAAAAATTAGTATGTTTTATTTTAAAATCTACAATATGTGTAGCAAAAATTAAAAAAATATCTAATCATTTTTACTAAAATTATGTTAAATTTTAGAATAATATACAGTAATTTTTCTCACATTACAAGTACGTCCTGCCAATTGCTAAAAAATATAATAATTTTTAGTGTAATTTTTTTCTGCCGAAATATTCCGTGGGAATACCCAATAAGATCTACGAAGAATTCACACTAAATATTTATACACCTGACGTATGAGCGATTTAAGCAGCTTTCGCCGAAGCCGGCTTATAAAGATCCGGCGGAAACTTCCGCTCGCGGTACAGAAAATTCAATTCTCCCCCTCGAGAGCTCGCGCTCCAAAATCGCGCCGACCCAAATCCTCGCTCGCGAGGCGCGGCTTATCCCTCAAGTCGGACCGATGCACCGCAATCATGCCGCCCGATCTACTCCTGAATATTCACTAGACGCGGATGTTTATTAAGCTGTTCCTCCGGTAACCACCCCCGCAGCTGACTCGTCGGCCTAATGCACTTTGCGCGCGCGCATTTTTTTCCACATCGACGATAACGGCCAGCTTATTAAGTCCCCGCTCCGTTGGATCTCAGCCAGCGCGACGTGTCGCGCTTTTTGGTGCGCGGCCAGTGTAGCGAATGGCTTTTCCGAATTTACCCGCTCTGGATATTTCGGCCTTCACCGGGGAAATCAACCGAACAGAGGATCCTTTGATTTCCCATGATTTTCCGGAGTTTGAGGCGTTTGTCTGCGCAGGCTATACGCACTGAATAGGAAGCGGTATAGTACACGGAGAGAAAAGTTCTAGTAAAAATTAAACTATTGTTTTGTAATACAGGGACACGTCGACAAATAAAAAATTTTACTAAATAGTATATAGTAAAATTTGCTAGACTTGTAATAAAATTTACTGTAAGTTCATCAAAAGTCTAGCTAATTTTACTACACTTTCTATAAATTTTTCTATTTGTCGAGTTTGTCCCTACGTTATAAAACAGTATAGTAATTTTTACTAGATCTTTTCTCTTCGTGTATTTGTATTTCTGAGAACGAACTATTCGGGATAATTTTTCGCCTGACAGGGTAGACAAACCGCAATACCGCAAAATACAACATTAATGTCACAGCGTTTAATATTTTTTGTACCACTCGGTATAACTCTTTTCCTTTGGCCTTTTCAGTGTAGCTGCGCAGTTGGACGCTCAGGCTGATGCAACGCCTGCGGCTCTTTCGCGCTGTTGTGACAGATTTTGACGAGAAGTCAGCTACACTTTTTTTTACTGCTGTTACTTCACTCTGGTTTATATAATTTACTGATTTAACCACTGCTTGTGGACGACTGCGTGCGGATTTTTAAAAAAAGAGAAAAAACAGTAAAGTAGTTCTGTTGCCTGCAATAAATCAAAATATATTTGCATTTTACGTAAGCCCGCGTTAAAAAGACTCGACCCAATGAGTCGGCGTCACCTTCTTACTCCCCAGTGCAGCGGCGTCGCGCTAATTGTCCCGAGCCCTTTACCTCGGCGTCGCCCCGCGGCGATCGATATTCGCACCGTGGTGCAAAAAAAAGCAAGCCCTTCGAGCCAAGTTTAATTCACCGAATTGAAAGCCATGAGCGCGCCGCGCCTCTTTGTTCAGATGTTCGCTTGCGCGCAGCGATCGATACGCCGGAGGGGTTGCGTGTGCGCGCGAGGCATCCCCCGCCTCGCGCGTCTCCGGGGCCCCGCGAGCGGACTTGCGAACGCCGACCGAGCGTGCGAAAGTGACAATCCGCCTTTGTCCCCGACGCGTGCGCACCCGGACCCACGCGATTCTCACCGCACGACTAAAGTAAAATTGCGGGCTGCCAGGCTAAACGCCAATTTTTTTACTGTCAATGTTTTTTGGACGCGTTTACGCAAGTTTTGGAACTTTAATGATCCGCTGCTGGATATTTTATCGAATTCTCGTGAAGTCACTAATAGTTATTTATGCATCAGAAAGGGTGAACTTTGCTGCTCAAAGAATAATCACCCATTACTCGCGAAGTGGATATAAAATATTTCAACCTAATTATTTTAATTCACTTTAATTTTTATAAATTTTTAATTATTTACAAATTCACTTTATGTGACAAAAAACAAATAAAATGTAACTATGAATAACAAAATATGTTTATGAAGCTAAAATATATCTATGAAATCTAAAACAGGTTTATAAAAGCTAAAACGTGTCTTCAAAGAATATAATGTGCCTCTGAAGACATTAATCTGTAACATTAACCTCTAGGGAGTAAAGTGCTTCTCTGGGGAGTAAAATAAATGTAGACCGTAAAAAATAGTATACGCAACATGGGAAGTAAAAAAGAATGCCTCAGATCACACGTTTGTCAGGTGCCAATTTACGTGTGATCTGGGACCATTTCTATTTTACCTCCTTGTCACGTAATATACTAATATGCAACATGGGAAGTAAAAAAGAATGCCTCAGATCACACATTTGCCAGGTGCCAATTTACGTGTGATCTGGGACCATTTCTATTTTACCTCCCTTGTTACATAATATACTATTTCTCCCTTTGTACAAGTGGACTTTATGGATCATTATGGTAAAAATTTTATTTATTCATTGCGAGAGCATTAAATTATACTTTAAGTGTACTTTTAGTATAATTAAATATTTATTACGAGATTGTTGATAAATTAAATTCTAGATTTATCATGCGCATTTGTGTAATACTGATAATTAATGTCAGTATTTTAATTGAAATAAAACGAAATTTGGACAGAGCTTTGTCAGGTAGAATTTCCTTTTTTTTTCTGCGAAAAAAGTGCAACAAAACTGAGCGTATCGCGCCGTATAAAAAACGCTGACTCCCGCCCTAATTCATCATCTCACCTCGTGAGGAAAAAAGGGGGAGAAGGAGGGGCCTGGTGGTGACACACTGACACGCTTGGTCACCCCTGGGCTGCTACTGCGTTTCCCCCGTCATCGCGAGGGTTAACTCCCCCCGTTTCTCTCTTGCTCCAATGCGCATTTTTTTGCGCGAATCTCGAGACTCCGTCTCGTCCTATCGATTTCGCGGGCTCGCTCTCGCATTTCCACCACTTTATTCCCGTCATCTTGCGTTTTGCCGTTCTTTTCCGTGAGATTCGCGTTATTTGTCTCTTCGCTCGATAGCAGCATTGTGTTCGCTTCTTTCGCTACCCCCTCATCGCCTCGTTGCTGTTATATCGCGCCTGTCATCGGATTCATTTGTTCTCGTGAAGCCAATTAACGAAGATTAACTGTCTGCAGTTTGTTGCAACAATTTGTGGTCCATTCTTTTTTAAATCACTCAGAAATGCCGGTGTAGATAATTTAAAATAATTTAGGGCCGTGTTAGATCGTGTAAAAAGCCATTAAATTTATTATTATATTAATTATTTTTCGTCTTAAATATGTAAGCAACAATTCAAAGTCAATACGAACTCGCTTTATTTACTTATCGTTGAGTATTTGATACAGGTATGGGCTTGCAAGGAGCTCCAAGCAGAAAGAAAATTGTAATTGTAGAACAGGCATTGTATTATATGACCCGACTGGCATTTTGCGCAGTTACAAACGACATGGGTACGGACAATACATCCATACCCAATACATTAAAAATGCATTACTTAATGTGCTCGGTAACTTATTCGCAGAACGAAATTCTATACCCACGTCTGCTGCTCTAATAATATCACTGAACTTGAACTACGTTTTTCATCGATTACATAATTCGTTTTACGTCGCTTCTTTTCATGCGAATTGAATTTATTCGCTTGCCTTTATGAAACATTTAACTTTATTTAATATTTTAATTCTATAATTAAAATTTGTCTTTACTGGGTGTGGCATTTTTACCGAATCACAAATGTTATTGTTACCCGTTAAAAATTATTATTTGCCCGATTTACAGAACAATAAATTGAATATTTCTAAATGCATGATAATCCGTGAATTAAAGGCAACGTGAAAGCTAAAATATTTGTTGATTTTGTAGGGCGGTGAGGAAGCCGAGGCCGCGGCAGCAGCGACGGCTGCTACCCCTGAGGACAAGTCCGCCGTGAGCAGCCCGACGGAGGAGTCGAAGGACGCCCAGGGTGAGAAGAAGTCCGAGGAGGCAAAGGCAAGCGAGGAGGCCTCCGCAGCCGCCGCCGCCCCCGCAGTCGAGGAGCCAGCCAAGAAGGAGGAGGCCACCCCGGCCGCCGAGGCCCAGGTCGCTGAGAAAAAAGTCGAGGTCAGTCACGGGGCGACGAGCCTGCCGATCGCGGCGCCCGATAGCTCTACCTCCTCGTCTATCACTGAGAGCAAAACCACTGAGGAAATAAGCCTCCTCCGTCCCTCTGTAACCACGTCCGCGGCCACGAACGCCGCCGTCAGCGCCTCCTCCTCAGCCCTGCCCTCCAGTCCCCCGCCGACGCCCATAGACCCTTCGCCCCTGCAGCAGGCCCACCAAGTCGCCCCGACCGCGAGCGCCCTCGCCGAGGCTCTCAAGCTGCCGCACGAAACGCAGCAGCAACAGGAAATCGAAGACGCGAAGACGCAGCCGCCGGCGCCGCTCGACCTTTCGGCCGAAGAGGAGTCCTGCCCTGCGCCGGTCAGCCTCCAAGAGGACCTCGTCCAAGTAGTAGAGCCCGTCAGCGACCCCGAGACGTGCGCGCTCGAGGCCAGCTTACAGAAATCGCTTACTTCGCAGCTCGCGGAGGCGCCGGAGCCCGAAGCGGAAGTCCTGCCCGAACCCGCGAGCGAACCCAAGACCGAAGTCGTAGTCGAGCCGGTAAGGGAGCCTGAGGTGGCGCCCGAGCCGACAAACGAGCCCGAGGTGGCGCCCGAGCCGATAAACGAGCCTGAGGTGACGCCCGAACCGGTAAACGAGCCTGAGGTCACACCCGAACCGGTAAACGAGCCTGAAGTGGCGTCCAAGTCGGCAAGCGAGCCTGAGGCGGCGTCCGAGCCGACAAACGAGCCTGAGGTGCCGTCTGAGCCGGTCGCACCCGCAGTTGAGCCCGAACTCGAAGACGTGCCGCCACCGCTGCCCGAGTCGCCAGCGCCACAGGAGACCGCCTCGAGGATCGCCAGCTTCGCAGCGACGACGATGGAAGATTCCGTGGAGCCCGACAGGCAGCTGGACTCGCTGGACCTGCTGCCGCCGCCGTCGCCTCAGCAACCGGAGGCCAGCGCCGAGGACGGCGACGAGTGCGAGTCCGCCGAGTACCCGCTGCCGCCACCCGAGAGCACGGCCAGCGACTCGGAAGCGCCCGCGCCGCTCCAGAACGGCCTGCACGATGAAGAGGACGAGGAGGAGGAGCTGTCGGCGGCTGAGCACGTGCAGGTGACTAATGACAACACAAACAAAACGAAAACACCACCTCGACACCCTCCTGGCATGTGAACGACGTAGTGCGAGGCCACTTTTTCGTTTGTACTTTTATGCTCGAACGAGGACGGACGACCGAGAGTGTGTACCGAGAGAAGTGTGTGGCCTGATAGAGGGACCAGCGACGCGTCGACTTTTTTCTACATTGTGCCTCTTCTTTTACTGACTTCGCCTCTCCACGACTGTTGCGAAATTTTTTCTCCCTCTTTTCGCAGTGCGACATTTTTTTTATTGCAAAATTAATGCTCGCAGGGAAAGATGGTTATCGATTCTGCGTAGTGCTCTGCGAATCCGATGGTCGCTGAGCTTCTCAAGAGAAACGAAACTATTGTATACTGTTTGCATGCGAACGTCTTTTTATAAATTTAAAAAAAAAAAGAAAAAGATAAATATAGAGTGTAGCTTTTGTAGATTCGATTCTGTTGTATACTGTCACTTTGTAAAACTCTTTCGATTAATTATGTAAAACTTTTTTTAAATATTCTCTTTCTCAATGCTTCCTTCGGTCGATAACCATAGGGCTTTCCGAAATCTCCAGTAAATATTTTTTTCTTTCTTTATTAATCGTTCTGTTAGAAGATTTCTACACAGATTTCACGACTAACGCCACGGACTCGCCCGAACCTAACGATCAATGAATACGACAAACGAATGAAGTCGTAGCGATTGAAGGCTGATAAATTTGGGGCTTCGATGGAGACCGAGTTAATAAAAGTTTCGCAATAAAACGAACACCATGAGAGAGGGACGCACGACTGCTTTATTAGTGTCTAAGGAACATTTGCACTCTGGAGCCGATAAGAGCGTGACAGAAAAAGGGGAAGAAAAAAAGAGAGAAATGTATACATTTGCGGCACCGGTGGGCAAAATAATAAGACGTTGATGGACTGCTGGAACAATAGTGCGAAGAAAACTTCGCAGCTCTTTTGGCTCTGTCCTTAATTCCTCCTTTTTCGACTCTGTTTCGGAAATAACCGTTATTAACACACACAATATTTTTAACGCACTCGGTTTACTCTCCTGCGATTCCTTACCCTCATTACCAAACTTACCTGTGTTTTGTTACCTCTTGGTTTTCTTAAGAATATTAACACTGGATATACCGATACTATTCAATATTTTATATACTTTTTGTCGATCAAATTGGACACTTGTTCAAATTTATCTTTTTTTGACAGTTGATAAAAATAATTCATAATAATTGTCCAATTTTGTGAATGCTACTTCAAGCTATTCTTTATTTATGTCACTAATATTTATAAATGGCGCGAATTAGTTGTTTTAATATAAGCAAGTCTCACTGATAGACGAAATTATCGTACTGTGTCTGTAATTGCATTTTTACACACGGTACTTTAAGCATTTTGATAAATACTGCATGCTGGTTGTTTTGTTTCATTGTTAACGATATCACTGGGGTTTTTCATTACTATACTGGACTGTCTTGCAATCTGCGAGAGAGTGGAGTCATAATTCATTATTCAACGTGCACCAATCACTTGGATTTCACTTTGCATGACTAAAAATTGCCGAGAGCAACGTTAAATTGGGAATCATCAGAAACATTTTTTTCTAAGAACGAAAGGTGTTCGCGAAACTCGCCATACATTCCATATAATTTGATTCTTTCTTAAAAAGTAATGACTCCACTCTGTAATCGTTTCAGATCAAAGGTAAGCCTAAGGAATTAATGAAGATAACAGTGTAATCGATGTGTACATTAACAGCAATTATGTTGATCGAAAACTAATTCGATTACCTATTCGAATTACACGCGAGAGTAGGTTTTGCATGCACTTCATGAGCGGGAATCGTGGCAATAACTGAGCGTAAAATTAAATTGTTTGCAGAGCGCTGAGCCCGAGGCACCGGTTGAGAACAACGTAGCCAAGACCGAGGTTGTCCCAACGGAAAATGGAGTTGCGGACGAAGCCCCCAAGAGCCCACCACCCGCCGTCCCTGTTGAGGCACCGCAGCCTGCGCCTGCCATCACCGAAGATGTTGCTTCTGTCACCAAGGTATGACTCTTCAAAACAGTTTTTTTATTGATTTCATTTAATATTGAAAAGTTAATCTACATCGATATCGTTCAATCAGAGTAAACCAAGTGTTTTCGATATTTATGGAGCACTTTGTAGATTTAACTTGTCATTAAAAGATTAATAATTATTTGCTTTTAATTGACCCTTTTTGCTCGGTTGCTAACAAGCCTCGGAGGTCCAATAACTGTTCCCAAGTCTATTTAAAATTATTTGTCGTTTTAATAAAAATTTTGAATGATGATCGCCATCAGATTGCGATAGTTCGATGAACAATCGTAATCCTGAAGATCCCCAAATTTTGACGATCTATGAAGAATAGTGAGCGAGGGGCCATCTGACAAAACATTACTAATGAATAATAAATTTAAATTTTAAGGATTTGATAATTACACCTTTACTCATTGAAATTTTTTAATTTCAGGCTATTGAGGAAATCGACATCAGTGAGAAAGCTGTTGCCGCTGCCGTTAATGAAACTATTGAGAGTGCTGGAGTGAATGTGAGTATACTTTAATTAAATACAATCTATCGCTAGAAGTCCACTCACTAGTAATAAATTAATTTAATAAATAGTACTTGAAATTTGGCACTTTATTACAATTAATGTCAATTAAGAAAGCATTCAATTAAACTTGACTGGATGGACTTTTTAAAGTGATTTATTTATGAGCTTGAACAATGAAAAAATATTAAACGTAATTATTCTTTTCAGGAAATTGTCGCTGACTCGGTTCACCAAAACAACTTGAATGAATAAGCGCCGCTAACCCAATTGTATTTTGGGAAGAAGAAAGTTTTTTCTCTCGTTAAAACCAAAAAAGTATATTATATAGATATGTATATTTGGACCATTCCTGCAACAAAACCGAAAATGACGTTCTTTCGTTACGAGCAGCAGCAAAAAAAGTAATAAAATACGGAGCGAAGATGATGTCTACTAAAATGCAAAGCGCGACATCGCGAATGCATACAGACTTTTTATAGTAGGCCTATATTAATTAATTATATTACGGCACTTGACAGCAAGCGAATAGACGGGACAGAAGAGTGTACTTTTTCAGGGCTACGGTCGATTTATTTAATATGAAACAATTAAAACTACGAGCGCCAGATGAAAAAAAATGATTTAAAAGACATAAATTAAAAGAAATCGTAAAAAATGAAAGGCAGAGAGATTAAAAAAATGAAAGAAAGAAAAAATATGACTCGAGTGACCGTCGGCGACCTTTTTCCGGTTTTGCAAATCGAGAGTCATTGCCGATTTATAATCTATTTCGTGAAACGAGCATACGAGCAAGAAAGTTTTTTAATACTGGGCCGTGCCCAGCCGCAGGTTACGATGATATTGCCCTGCAGTGTAGAAATTTTAAAGTGTCATTAATTGTTATTAAGATTAATATTAATAATGAAATGAGAGCAGCATCGCATGCAGCGTTTAGCTGGCGATGGTGAGGACGAGCGCTTTGACATTTTTTCCTTCGATCGCGAGTGTGTCGCTTATCGTTGTATACTCTGCGGGAAATACTCAGAAAGAATAATGATAAAATGAATAAAAAAGATAGTGAATGAAAGAAGACAAAAGGAAAAGGGCAACAGCCTCCCGTAACTACATACTACTATTGTAAAAGAAGGGTGGAAGGAAAGCAAGAAAGAAAATGTGGCGAGATTGAATTGGCAAAGCTTTTTTTTTTAAGGAAGAAAATAAGCGATGGACGCGAGATAGTTTGTGCGCGATTGTTTGTTCAACAGTAAATGTGAGTGAATGTTAGAAAGAGAAAGAAAGAGAGAGAAAGAGAGAGAGAAAGAGAGTGAGAGAGAAAGAGAAAGAAAGAGAGAGAGAGAGAGAGAGAGCAAGAGAAAAAGCCAGAGAGGTTTGAAATTGAGAAAGGATTTAATGCGATGATGACCAACTGATATGCGAAAGTATGCTCGAACGAACGAAAATGAACGGTGAAAAAAATTGATTGCAAGTGCGATGGAACAAAAACTGACTTTGAATTTGAAGTACATCAATGGTATATTGTTATACTCGTTGAGCACGCGTTTTCGGTAATCGAATAAAAAAATTTTCATATGCACATGAGAGAACAAAATATTATACCGCTTTTGTGAATTTTTTCTTTTCGCTACTTTTGTAAATGTACAATCAACGATAAACAAGACTGCAGGTGCAAACTCTTCCATGCGATACAAAATAACAAAAAAAATACGATAAGCCTAAATGCTGCGAGTACACAAAAATTAATACATCACGAGATTCACGAAACACAATTAAAAAAAAAAATAAGATATACATACGGTAAACTCGAGCAGTGTAAGTGATATATAATCTAGACGTAGGGAATGCGTTTGTGTAAATTCAGCGTTTGTTCAAAAAGTCGAAAAGAACAAAAAAATATGCCACTTTTTACAATGTCCATCGTATCTCTTTTTGATAATCGATATTGCCCAATTTACAATATGATAAGGATCCCGCACAAATGAGAAAAAAGACGAATCTTTACAAGACACAATTTTACAATTGTCAACCGGTTGTAACCTTTTTCAAGTTTTCATACCACGTTTCTACGTTTATACGGATCTCCCAAAGTGAAGCGACAACTAAACATAAAAATAATCTTTAACAAAGAACTTTTTCATTAAGACCGTAGCGTAGAGACCAATATTAATTAATAAAAAAATTTACACTACTAGAAAAAAATAAATGAATAAAAATATTAAAGCCGTGAAATTGCATATATGCTCTATACGTATATGCTCCCTACTCAGATTGGAATAAAAATATGAAATTTTTAAGTGTTAGCGAGCGAGAGAAGAAAAGTAGAAAAAAGGGAGAGTCTGCGGTCGTAACCGTCCGCATGAGCGGCATTGATTTTAAAATCGATATATTATTAAATAGTAAAGCGAGCCAGCGAGGAGCGAGAGAATGTGTGAGAGAGCAAGAGAGCGAACGTGAGAGAGAACGAGATAAAATAAGAGTAAAAGGAGTTAAAATTAAAAATTGTATAGTAAACCTTATTCGTAATGGGAATTTAAACATTGTCTGTAATAATATTTACAACGAAATTCACCGTTTCCTCTCGAGACGATTTCAAAGCTCAGCGACGAGAGCGAATTATTTTCATTTGCGCACCCTTATCGCCGTGTCGGACTCCTCATTGCCTTTGAAAATTCTTCGACAAACGGGGCTCACCAGTACACTTGCGCGTTAATTTAGCGTCGACAGCAAAAATTGCGTGAATAACGCCTCGTCGGGTACGGAAATTTTCAGATGCGAGAGCTTTGGTCCGCAGTATCTTTGATCAGCAGTTATAATAGTAACTAAACTATTCTACATTTATCTATAACCTATAATAAACTGTGAAACAAGTGTATTGCGGTTGTTTCTTTCTTCAGCACCTCTCTACCAAAATCCTTTATCACGTATTCTTTTTACTTACCTTCAACTTAAGGTAAAAATATTAATTTTATATGTGATTGAAATTTTTTTACAAATTTATGAAAAAACAAAAAATGCAATAATTTGACAACACTTTGTTTTATTAATGAGATACATATTTCATAATTAGAAATAAAAAAATCTTTGTAAAAATTTAATTATAAATATATCATGTATGTACAAACTATAACTACAATTTAAATATATCACATTCATTATGTTACAATATGCACAAGTTTTAAAAAATTACTTATAACAAAATAATACAATAACTTTAGTAATTGGTGATTTTAAATTTTTAAATTCAATGTCTGACCTTTATAATTTGTTTTGAGATTCTGATATTACGATAGAATACCTTCTATAGTATTTATAAATAATTCTAATTCATCTTTGTTAAATTCTAAACTTAAAATGTCTTCTTTACTTTTGTCTTTCAAAATAAAATCTAACTGTAGAAGAGGTTCTCTTATTGAAGCCATTTTACTGGATCCCATTATGTACTGAAAATAGTTTATTTAATTTATACATTTTAAATCTTTACCATAATAATAATTTTGAAAAGTATGTTAAACAAATTTTTAATATTAACTTACTTTTAATCTCCAATCAAAATCTGTCATTGTTGGAAGATATTTAGATGAATATTTTAGCAATAATGCATCGGTTAAATGATTTCGACGAACTTTTAAACAAATTAGAATAGTTGATTGGACATGGTCTGGAAGTTCTTGAAATTCTAAAGGCATCTAAAATAATAAACTTGTTTAATGATTCAAATAAATCATTTAGAAGTAAGATAAATTGGTCTTTTTTTTAACTTACATTATCTTTGTTGATGTACAGGCAAGTTGGATTGTATAATAAATTAAGAATATAATTGTGAACACTATGGAATTCTTCTTTTGTCCAATCTACATTTGTAAAATGATTAAATACAGGTCCATTGGCATTGCATATTTCATCTATGCAGGCATGGAAAAACTAAAAATAAAGTTATTAATCATTAGATATTGATATTTTCAAGTAAAAAAGAAGGAAGAGAACCTTAAATAATTCTTCTTGTTTATCCTTATTAAACAGATTGGAATGTGCAATTTGATCTAATTCCATATTTTAATAAAACTAATGTTTTATTTTGTAAAATAGTTCGATATTTTAATAATTTTATTTTGTAATCATATAACCTATAGATTCGATCTAAAAATAAATAAAATTATTTCACTATTAAAATCATTATTATAATGTAAATTTTTTATAATGTAAAGTTTTATATGTTTAAAATAGTTACCTATTTTTAATATCACTATTATTGATAAGTTACTTATTTAAAACAGCAAGTTAATAAATCACAACAAAAGCAGCAATTTTGCTACTGTTGATGGTTAGTTCTATTCACGATCCTCCAATTTTATGGATAAGAAACAGGAACGTTTCCTTTGCCATCTCTTGGAAGATAAAGGAATTTCTTTTCAAGGTTGCAAATATGCAGAATTTTGAATATTTGATTTGTTTAAAAAGGGAAAACGTTCTGGTACTGAAATATTAACGAATAAAATATTGTAAAAATATTTATTTATGTCTATAATTTAAAATGCAACATTAATTTAGTGCAAGATCCTTATTGCGATATTAAAATATCAGTTATTTAAAATAAAATGTGATTTAAACTATTCATTAATTCAGTAAAATGTATCTCTAAATTTAGACGTGCGTTTCACAACCTACTGTCTTCATAGTTTGATACTAATTTCAGCAAGTTTTATTCCTACACTGGTTAGCCCATCTGAAACAAAGTTCATTTTATTTAAAATTTCATAAAATATAGGGGGTGGAAGAAATTGTGATATAAATTTGTTTTTACTAATATCACTGTGGTTGACTTGAATTTAACGATAATGTCTGGACTTTAGATTCTAAGAACTTCATGTTGGATACTAATTGTTTACATCTACTGGTCCATCGAACTATTTCTTTCTCAAGGGTTTGATTCTTGAGTATTAATTGCTTGTAATTTTCTAGAAGATAATCAGGTTCTGTTTGAGTTGATCGATCTACGAGGGTTGTATAATGAATTAGTTGAGGTATAGAACTTGCTTCATTAGTTTCTGGTTCCTCCTGATTGTTCCCTCTTTTTATCACTTTATCAAAATAAAACATCTTTTTCTCAACATTTTCTTCACATTCTGTTACATATATTACACTACTTTCATTAGAATCTTCATTTGGACAAATTTCGAAGATAGAAAAATCATCCGATTCAGTATGATCACTACAGTCTTCTACTTTTAAATATATAGTATTATCATCATTCAAATATTCAGATGTATCATCGTCCACCATTAATTTTTTTCTTTTTCTCTTCATTACAGACTTAATTTCAAGAGGTGGAGGTTCATTTAAAAATAGTGACGGCACAGCTAAAATATTAATATTTTATCTATTCAGTAAATAAATAGGGAAATATTTAAAATAATTATAAATAATAAAGAAAAATACCCGTTGCCTTAAGTCTGAGTCTTCCTGGTATGTTCAACAGTTCAGATGTTGCATCTTTTCTGTAATCGTCTTCTTTAAAGTGTATCGAACACACATGACAAGAATTGGGATTCCAATCTCCTGCTCTCCTGCATCTTTCAATCCAAATATCTCTGTATGGCTGAACTTTAGGGAATTGATGATACATTATTTTCATGCCAGCTTTTTTAGTTTTCTCAAAACTGTTGTTGCAAACTGCTACTGTGCACCTTGTTCCAGGCATTTTGTAAACTGCACAATATAATTTTGTAAAAAACGGCCAATAATGTAGAAAAGCAGAAAATATTTTAACAACAATGAAATATTCATTTCAGTTGTAAGTGATAGTTTTAAACTCTTCGATTGCTACTTACCATAAATATATATATATACAAAACAAGTTTCAAGTACTGTAAAAAAAGTTTTTACTCATTTGTAAAATAAGTTTTTAATTTAAAAAATAATATTTCCAGTTGTATTTTGCTTCTAAAAAAACATCTTGTTTGTAAAGTGCAAGGTTATGACAAGTAGATAAGAAACGAGGAACTAAAAACGGACTGAGAGTGTTTACAATGGACTTGTCTATCACGTTATTCACGTTCCTAAAAAGTTTGCCTTATTCCGACTTTCCGACGCGTTCTATAATAGTGAAGCGTTACACATGAAATTTTATTACTTTGCGTAAATTTTTAAAATAATTGTATATTTATTATGATTGGATTTATGGTTGGAATGCTTTGTGGGCAGGAAAGGTTGAAAATTTAAAAAAAAAGCGGGTGGTGTAAACTGAAATGAAGTAGGTATTAAAAAGATGTATGCACAACGACGAGAAATATATTTTTGCAGTAGCTAATTTTTAAATTACAAGATCTATAATAAAATTAATTTACACATTTACGTATAGCAACCTAAATAATTTAATAATATTATAACTTCAATTACGGGGATCTAAAAGTGAATAAAAAATTCAAATTTCGCGCCATAATATAGCAGACGAAAAAACAATTAATTTGCTTATAATAAAAAGTATAAATGAAATATCGAAAAAACAAAAGATTCTTGCCCTCCGCTAGTTAACGATTTATCATTTTGTAAAGATCCAAGTTCATATAACAATACCCGATAAGCACACTTTAGGAAAAAAATAATTCATAAAGAATTAACAAATGTCCGCAATCAATAAATGCTTATAGTATTCAGAAAGTATTTATTAAGTATTCTTTGTGAACAAGTAAATCATTTACCTATAGTATTCATAAAGTAAATAAAATTAAAAAATGTATAACTTAAATGAAATAAAATGAAAAAAGAAAATTTTCTACAGATACATGTTTTTCAATTTTATTTATTTTATAACATTAATAATAAAGTTGGCATTAAGAATTCTAATTTTAAAAGTTTCCTGAATAAAAAGTATTCATTTATTAAGAATTTATTAAATTTTCTCGATGTTGATCGGGTACTTTGATAAAAAAATTTTGAATTATATAAAAAATCATATTGTTCAAGCTTTTCTTATCAAAGTATTATTATAGGAACTTGTAACTTATAAAATGATAGATGTTACCTAACGGAGAGTTTGTGCACTCACCGGATATAAATTCTTGTGCAACGTTTTTAAATTTTCAAAAAAGAGATTCAATTTTTTTGGATTCAAAACGATAAAGTAAAGATAAAATCGAATTTTCTTTTTGAAAATTTAAAACTGTTCCATAAGAATTTATTTCCGGCGAGCAAATTTATTGTTTCTTCATCTATTATATTCTGGCGCGAAATTAGAATTTTTAATTAATTTTCAAATCTCCGTAAGACTGATGTGTGTAAAATAATAAAAGTAATAAGTTTTTATCTCCGTTGAATAGATAGTATATTTATAACTGAATTAATGATTACAAGGTTGCAAAGATCACGTCTTACTCTCTTGGTAATAATTATTACAATCAAAGGTATGTATAAAAAAATGGGTTAGATTTGTTTTCTTAAGACTAAATATTAAATTAATGAACGTGTCTTACAAATGCTTCGTATATTTATAACCTACACGCAATTGCGTTTTTTTTTTTCAGTTACAGTAAAAACATCTAGTTAAAGAAGTGCAGTAGCTTCAGTAAATCAAGTAGATTAAAAAGTTTCGTAAAAAAAGTGTGTTAAGCGGCAAGGAAATTACATTTTTTGCGAGAAATTTTTTTTAATGCTTTAGATTAACAGATTGCCATTGGCGAATTGTGCGATTAATAGATCATTTTTAAGTTAGCGCGTACGATAGCGTATTATCAAGTATTGCTTTCTGTATATGACATCTAAGATATATTGTAATATATTATTGTAAATGGATATATTAAGGACCTTTTTCGATCCTGCGCTGATTAAATCTCCAATGCGCTTTTAGTTAGGTCAGTGAAAATGCTATGAAAAACGATCACGTTTCCTTGTGGAAACGAGTAATTTCATAATGTATTTATTTTATACCATTCAAACCTACAAAGTATACGGTTTTATGCCATTTTTTGCAGTCTTGGTCGTAAATTTAAATTTAAAAGAAAAGTTTATCACTATACTTGTTAAATATTTTTTGAATCAACTAAATATTTCTTTGAAGTTAAATTAATTCATTTATTTCTAACTAAATTTAGTAGTTTCAAAATAATAATTACGGTCCGATAAGTTGATATAAAATTCACTTTTAAATACTTAAATTTACTCCAGATCTCTTTTAGAAAAAAATACAAGTGTTCCACCGACAGTTAAAGAAAAAATTGCTGAATAAAAGTTTGAATGATAAAATGAAATTTCTCTCGAACGGTTCGTGTCTGAGACTTGAGTGTGGTGATGAAATGACTTCTGCCATGAAGGTGACAGCGCCGAACAATTTCAAGAAAAAAAGTCAACAGGCATGAGGAGACTTGTTCGCAGGATCGAGATAGGGCCTCAGACTAGGCTCGCGTCCGAGGACTTCTCATTAACATTATCTGCTTACGAGCGTTCCGTATATGCTGCTTAAGTTACCTCGATGCATAAAGTCAGTCGAAGAGCCGCGTTCCTTCAGATCTACTTCATATTTTTTCTTTTTTTTATTTTCATGTTTTTGCTTTTCATTCTTCCTCGTCTTACTCCCTTTCAGCTGTACAATTGCGTAATTCGTACTTACATAAATAGTACATTTAAAGGAGAATTAAGTGTTTTAAATTTATATATTAATTTATGCGTTCGTAATACTTTTTTTCAGGAACATTGAATTGCTGTCGTTTATTTCGATTCATTCAATGCCAGCGCGAAATTTTACTCGCACATCGGGAAATTCGAACAAATTAATCATCGTAGAGTAACGCATTCGCAGATTACAATTTAGAAATCTTTAATGCCTCTTGCAATTTATAATTTTACAAAAAAAAAAACCTTTTCTTATTATTTACATAATCTTTGTTTCGAGAGTTTACAAACTTTGGGACACTCACGAATTACAATTACAAGTATTATAGCTATGAATTAATAGTAATTAATTATAATTAAGCATAAAAGTTATTTTTTGAATCGTAATTTAAGAAACAATAATAGTGCGTAAAAAAATGTTTTTGTGAAATTCTAAGTTAACGTCAGTCCAATAGCGTATTGCTTTGAATTTGGTTAATGGCTTCAAATGATTTGAACCGCAAAGCACCGAACGTCCTTTAACAATTGCCGATTAAATTTTGACGATTAAGAGCTAAAAGACGTTAGCGAGACAAATTGTTTACTCATATAGGATAAAATGGTACATAATATATTATAGTCGTATACGAATCAATTCGCAAACAGTTCGACTGGCTTAATGATGCAAAGTGGAATGTAAAAAGCGAAAATGGCTTCGCTGGAATTTGAAAGTAGAATTAATAAACATGACGTTGCCGAGATGGAAGTTCATTTAACTGAATCGTCAGGTAATAAAAATACAATAAATTAGACGAAATAGATTTCCATGATGTCCGTTTCGCGATGCTTTCCACATTCCACTTAGTCGATACTATAAACGCAAGTGCACATGATAAAAAAATTGTACGATACGATATGGTGCAGTATGGTGTTGCGCGTCAAATGAGTCATAATTCGGTATAATTTAAGCAATAAAAAAAAATGAAAAAGCGCTACACGTGACGATCGTCGCTCGCCGATCTCGTCCGTGAACGCTCGTGAAGGGGGAGTCTGTCTCTCTGTTTTTTCCGTCCGCGCGCTAGGACGAGAATGCGAGAGAGCGCAAAATAATGGCACCATCCGTTTCGCGGTGAGGGATAAAGCTCGACCCACGCCGAGTAATCGTATAAGTAGCACGAAAAACGAGCGGAGTTGATTTTTCTTCAGGTCATCCTCAGGCGTCTAACTCCATCGGCGGAAGCTGGAGGGCCGCTTCGTAAACATATGCTTCTTTTTCGGGCAGGCGCCGCGTCTCACGTCGTACTCGCCGTAGGTACATTTGGGTGCCGTGCACGGAGGATGCCCCTTTTCTATGCAACTGCAACCAATTGAACAATAATGTTAATTTCAATTTTTTCCATTGCTTCCTCCTTTGGAAGGAAGCTTTGTAATAGTAAAAAGAAAAGTTTCTCTAAAAACGTATTAGAAGTTCCTTTTCAGTTTCTAAATCATTTTATGCTTTTTTTTTAATCTGTCTGTATGATCGTGTGTGTGTGTGACAATTGGCATCTCAGAATCTTAATATCGGATTTAAGGAAAATAGGTTCATTCGATTTTTTTTATGTCTCTAGCCGTTTTTGTTTGTTATCTTCATTTGTTATTTTTTAGAGCGTTTTATTAATTTTAGAACACCATTTCTGTTTTTCATTAAAATATAATAAACGTTCTTTAAATGTGTTTGAAAGTGCATAAAATTTCTTATTTTATTTACCGTTATTTCAATTGAATGAATCTACTTGAAAGTTGTTATTTTGTTTTAATTTTAGCAAGTTCTTTGGCAGTGTGAAAGGCCCATGAATTATTAAAAAATTGAGATTTTTATTGTTTTGAAAAGAGAATGTGTTGTTGCAAAACGATAAATTTTAAGGTATTTATGGAGGATAACGAATTTTAAAAATTATTTATGAAGGAAGCTAACTGCCAATATATTGGCAGCGGTGTTTTTTTAACGAATTTAAACTTATTGGACTCTGTAAGGTCGCTCTGATATATAACTACCTTGAAAAAAATGGTTTACTTCAATAGTATTTATTAAATTAATTTACTTATTTCTAAATAAATTTATTTTACTTACTTTCTATCATTCATTGCTAGGATCACTTTGCCTTGCAAAGTATCTTTGCAATATTGAGATTGATCACTGCAAGTGCATTCGCAAACACCATCCTCCTGCGATGCAATAAAAAGCGAAGGGCAGCGACATCTAAAAATAATTTGTTAAAAAATTTAATAAATAATAAATAATAAATAATTTTTTTTATTATAAAAAGAAAATTGTTAGTATTATTTCAAACAAAATTAAATGGAAATCCACGCGAGGCAAAGTAATTTTTTTTACTTCATTTTTTCTTTTAATTTTAAATTCTGAAGTGAGGATGAAGTGAAGTGCGCTAGTCACAGATTTTATTTATTTAAATATTCGCGATTAGCCTATGTGATAACCGCAGGAATCCGTGTGCGATAGTCACCGGGCCCATCGATTGTTCAAATTTCAAATTATTATTCGCTGGAGTATATCGTCGGTCTGGAGCAAGAACGTGCTATCTCGGAATTCAGTTAGAAAAGAGGCCTTGTCGGACTCCAGTTGGAAAAGGTGCTGGACCCCGAGATGGCACTTTTTCCAACTAGAGTCCAAGAAGGCACCATCTCCATCTGGACTCCGAGATCACACTTTTCCATCTGGAGTCCGGAATGACACCTTTCCTAACTGGATTCCGAGATGGCGCCTTCTTGCTCCAGACCGACGAATAAGTCTCCCGGCTCGTAACACCACTGAACCTCCTCTTCGTTGCATACCATCCCCAAGGAGAAAATAAAAAGGTAACTTGTTTCATTATTAGTTTATTTTCTGTTTAAATAAATAAATAAATATATATATATATATATATGTATGTTTTACACTATTGCACACGCTAAATTAGCTGGAGTGAAGTGGAGTGAAAATTAACTCCCTTGATGGAGTGACAGGAGTGATTTTTTACTCTTTATAGAGCGAAAGGTAAGATTTAAAATATAATACGCTACTCTATAGCTTAGAGTGAATTTAAATCACTCTATTCACGTAGAATCAAATTTAACTACACGAGTGGTTTCACTAGAGTAAAATTTCACTCCAACCGTTGTAGCGTGCATGAGACGCAATTTTACTCTCTGTAATTGAGGAAATGGCAGTGCGCGTTACGCCTTTCGTTATAGAAATAATTTCCCCGTTATACATAATAATTCTTTTAATTTGTAAATACTCCGCGAAATTCAAGTCATTAATTTATTTTCTATTATTATAATTAAATCCTTGGTACTTATAAGAGACCGCGTTTTTTAATTAATATATAGGATTTTGTGATTTCTTCCTTACAGATAAAATTGAATTTTGGCGATTCTATTGCGGAGAAGTGTTAACCTCTCTACAAGTGATTAGCTAAAATGATTAGTGATAAATTTGTTTGCAATGGTCAATCTCAAACAACTTTTCGGAGCTGGTTATGAGTTTATGACATACGGATAAAAATGAATCCTGAGTATACTAAAGAACAAAACTTTGTAAATTGTGAGCTGGGCGATGAAAATGTGACACGTAAAATTCAATATTTTTATTGTATAAAAAGCAAACAACTTGAAAAACAATATACTATGCGGTGAACGTGATTAAATAAAAATGTGTAAAAAATCTTTCAAGTTTTTGGAGCTCACGCGCACAAAACAAAAATAACAGTATAACAGTCTAACATAATTACGAAAATTCACTTACATGTTTTTTCTCGAACCGTGCGAGTGCCTTGCAGTACGCAGTTCCATTGGCCTCTCAGTCACGGCGCCGTTATCCTTTCTTTCGACACACTCACACTCTGTGTGATTCACAAAAGTCAGTTTTTCAATTTCAGTTTTATCGCTAATCGTATGCAAAACCTGAAACAAAAAATGAACATTTGTTTATTTTATCATATGTAAATGTAAAAAAAAAAACATGAAAACGTTGTTATCAAAAATAAAACGCATATACACACATCCATAGACATTTTTAAAAAACATGATAAAATGATTCGGAAACACTCAAAACTGAATTATTAACATGTTTTTAGAGAAACCTTTCTTTTACTGTTAAAAACCTTTAGTTTAGTTTATATTAAATAGTTTAAATTTATGTTTTTTAAACGTGATTAATTACATCACAGTTTGTACTTAAGAACTGATCTTCAGTTCGTTGAATTATTGTTAAATATAAACGGACAAAAGTTGTTCGTTAAATTTACTTAAAGATTTGCAGTAAAAAATACTGATTTTTACTTAAGTAAAGTTTGCTTAGAGGGGTTCGAAATTCAATTAAAAATTCAAATTTCGCACCGTAATATACAAGACAAACAATTAATTCGTTTGTAACAAAGATAATAATAAATAAAATATTGAAAAACCAAGAGATACTTGCACTCTGTTAGATAACGATCTATCATTATATAAAGTTCCAAATTTGTAATAATATCTTGATGAGAAAAGCTTGAATAATGTAAAAAATTCATATTATTCAAGCTTTTCTCGTCAAGGTATCGTTATACAAACTTGCACCTTTATGTAATGATAGATCGTTACCTAACAGAGGGCATGTATCTTTTAATTTTTCGATATTTCATTTATACCACAAATTAATTTTTTTGTCGTCTCCTATATTGCGGTGCGAAATTTGAATTTTTAAATGTCTTTCAGGACCCCCTTAAATATTTAAGCCAAATTTACATGATGCTTAACTTATATCTGCTTTGTTCAATGAACTAAGTAAGTACAGCTTAAAAAAATCAGTCACTCACTGCATGAGTAAATTTTATATGTTAACTTAACTTATTTTAAGCAGATTTTATTTATTATTTCAGTAAATTTTATTAATAATTTTTCTCCGTCTATAAATAAATATAAAAAATTGCTTTTTACACGTTATTGTGTTCGATCCTACTTGAACACAGTGCAGCAACGATTCTTTCCGCGCGTTTGTCAGATATCAATCATTGCCTCGTGCATTATCTCGATTCGCGAACAGGCACGCAGCAGCGCTCGTAACATTTACATAGCGTTCTTCGTGTACTTCGCGCCGCGGAAACGCGGCGGGCATTTTAAAAGGCCCAGGGTTTATTAGAAATGGTAATGTCCGGCGATTTTTACCCCGCCGTGGAACGAGAGCCCATTTGTCTCGTCGAGTCGGCCAATGTCAGGGAGGAATTCCGCAGAGCGGCGAGCCCGGCAAAAATAAAAGGAATACGAAGCGGCCGCGCAGCTTTCGATTATTGAGAAGCACGTGCCAACTTTCCCGAGAGGGACATCCTTAAATATTTATGCATCGCTCGGAGGTAGATAAAATACGCAGGATACTATACCGGCGAGGCAGCGAAAGTAAAAGGCTCTTTTACCCATAGTCTTTTCCATAGCTTCTATTTTAAAATCGAGCTTTTATATATATATTTTTAAAGAATTACAAATCACTGATTTGTAGTGCTGTTGGATGTCTGTTTTATTGACATGCAAATTACGAAATAATTAATAATTTTATCTCGATGCTCGTAAAACAAAATAATGCTGAAACCATTCCAATTAATAAAGGATAAAAAACATCATTTACGAGACTGCGTTATCGGAGAAATGTAATTTGTATATCAGGTTTGAATGGAAAAATATATATTCAGCTTTCGCGGTTGTCACGAATATAATTGCTGGTCTATAGGTATTTTACGATTGAACGTATAAAATATCGAAAAAAAAAATTTATCGATCGTAAATTAATTTGCTGCTTTCGGATAATAAAGAATTCAGAGTTTTAAAAAATGATTAACGCGGCTTCGTGAGAGGAGCATTGCAAACTGCCAAAATTGATTTTGCGCACCTACGCCGTTAACGACCTCGCGGCTGAAAAGATTAATGGACCGGTGTGATTTATACTGGCGCACGATCGCGCAGTATGTTTCGAGCAGCCGCTCGTGTATCGCGCAGCCGTCAACTGTTCAAAGGCTGGGCCGAAAGCCACCAAATCCCGGCAGACGCTAGAAAATCGCCAGTTCAACGTTCACTCAGTGTTGACTCCAAATTATGCGACGGTTAACTTCACTTTATATATTCGCCGCCTAAAAAAAGTAAGTTGGGATAGAGTTTAGCCAACGGGCATGTTTTGCGGTCGTTAATACTGCAACATGGGGCATGAAACTTTACCGAACTTGTTTCTATATTTTATAGAAGCTTGGTAGTACGTGATATGAACGGATAAAAAACTACCGCTTAAGTTATTGAAAATCGCTCTTTAACTTTATTATTTGAACATTCGTTATTTGAACGTTTTTTAAACATACTCTATCTAAAGTTTGTTAAATCATTAGGAAGTATAATAAGTATTTTACTTATTTATAATATATTAAGTTTTAATGCTTAAAATTTTCGGCACATTGGGTCCTTAAAGTTATTTTTGTTAAAACTATATATTTATTTAAGCATAATATGACCCCACACCCCTAAGATCTACAGAATTCATCAAGAAAGTAAATAGAAGTGGAATAAAAGAGCAACAATTTGAGAATTGTTGCGTTAAAAAACTTTATTGACTAAAAAGTTAAGAACTGCATAAAATTTGATTAAAACATTATGACGGTATTTTTAACATTCAATTGGATATAACTTTTTAATAAATTGAGTTTTTTAACAATTCTCAAATTATTGTTGCAGATCTCAGGGGCTCAGAGTTATGTAGTTAAATTATGAAATTTAACGTTTTAGCAACAAAATAAGCCCTAATATTCTATATTTAAATATAAGAAAACAGTCCCCGAAATTTCAACCAAACCCGCGATCTGGAAGTCTGATAGATTCCTCCCAGTAAGCTTTACTTACTCTTTCTTTCATACTCGTTTTGAAAAAATGGTTTATAAAGCTTTTATTAAGAATAGTTTAAATAATATATGAAGTTAATATAAAATGATGCTGTAGTGTATATTATGTATATATTTACATAGTCAGTTGACGAATGTTGAAATAATTAACGTAAAGAATGATTTATGTAGAAGCAAGTTCGGTAAAGTTTCGTTGCCTGTATTAGCGACCGCTAAACATGAAGTTTGGGTAAACTTGATCCTAGCTTAAATTTTTTTACGCGCGAAAGTTTAGCGCGTAGTAAACTAAATTAAGATGCGTGTCTGTTTGGATTTACACTGCTTCATATATCCATATACGACAAAAGTGATACTCAGAACGCAGGTCGTATAAAACTTACAGAATTGTGATTCAGAACGAAGTTTCATAGATTTCGGGAATTCGCTTTGCGCGCTGGACTACACCGGTAGCCGCGATTGTGGGTGTATCTGTAAGCTCGTCGCGTACTAGTCATTTTAATGGTTACAAGAATAGATTTCACATATTCCAGGCCGCACGGTTTCTTCAATTCACATCATACTTGGACTTCTGACGTGTGTTTCATTCTAAGCAAGTGTAACATCATTATCTCATTGACGGGGTAATGAGTTAATGACTTGACTGAGTAATTGTTCGATTCTTGTGCGATACGCGGAGAAAATTTTTTAGTAAAGTTTATTTAAAGGCTTGACGTAAAAATAGCTAAAGTTTACTGGAGTAGAATCTGCTCGAATCTAAGCACATTTTACTTAACCCTTTAATTTAAATCTGCTTTGCTTAATAAAGTTAGAAAATATTGCTTAAAAATTCAGTGTACACGGAGAGATATGTTGTATAGTAAAAATTACTACGTTCCGTAGGAACAATAGAACATACTCGACTTATGACGATTTTTACTATAAAACATACTAAAAATCGTCATAGATCTAGTATACCCAACTGTTCCTAGGGAACAGTAACTTTTACTATAACATGTCTCTATGTGTAAGATATACTGTAGATCCGACAACTCGATGGATTTGAATGGGTCTTAAAATGTGGCAAAAAACTACTATAAAAAAGTTTTTTTTGAGTTACATCTATTTTTTTACCTTCAGAAAATATTTTAAGACGATTCCTATTTAATTCCATCAAGTGCTTGGATTTGTAGCTTGTACCAATGGCTTTAGAAATGGTCGTATTTATGGATATATCTGTGTTATATACCATAGATTTGGAAGTTTAAAAACAAATTGTAGATTTATTGTCAGTTTACTGTCTTATTTTAATAAATTTTTAACAATTCAATTTTATTAATTTTTAAGAGCAAATATTCGGTTCTCGCGCTTTTTATCGCATAATTTTTCTTTACTTACAATTAGCATAAGACATCAAATCAAATTATTCGCAGGAATAATCTTTGCACAAGATAAAGCGGCGAATCACATTTTATTTCTACCGCAAACGGACCTTGTCGATCGAAAGTTTCGATTTCTTTCGATGACATCAATGAATGTTCGGTTTAAAAAGATAATCTGAAACGTACAATAAATCTTTTGACTTGCAATCTGTCTTATTTGACAGTATCGACATCTCCAGACGGTTTAGTAACTTTGCGTATGGAGCTTGACGAGGAAGTAGGGAGTGCCCGGCATCACATTAAAATATTAAAATTAAACAAGTATTTCCGTTATTTACTTATTCAGAAGGACAATTGGAAAATTCCACCTTAAGGGGGGCCAGCCTGGGCTAAATTGAAAAAATACACTTTTCAGTATAATAAATATGAAAATTTTATGCATCACTTTTGATTACTGCAACTTTTTGCACTTTAAGTCATATAATATAAGCTATTTATACACTACAAGTGGACAAATAAATAAAAATTTTAAATATTTTTCGTGGAACAATAGTAGGGATAAAGAGCACTTTGTAAAAAGTTTATATTATGTACGATTACTTAAAGTGTAAGAAGTTGCAGTAATCAAAAGTGATGAATAAAATTTGTATAGCTATTATACTAGTGTATTTTTTCAATTAAACCCAGGCTGGTCCCTTAATTAACAGTTAAAATAACAGGAGCGAGTATCGCAGGATTTCCCTGAATTTTCGCTCTGGCAGAAAGTAAAAGAAGGCGTCTTTTGCGAAAGCCCGATGACCTTTGAAAAAAAAAGTCGTCGGCAATGCGATACCCCTTGGAAGAATTTAATTTGACGCAAGCACGTCGCTGGTGTACGCGCTCACAATGGCCAATAAGCGATCGAGTCCTCGTCCAAAGGCAGCCGCGGAGTTGCGTACATAAGTATCGCCGCTCGCGGGATAAAAAGCGGAGATGAAGAATGAAGAACGGCCGAGGCGAAGGAGAGAAAGTCGAGTATATATAAGCCGGGCGCGGAGGCCTTATTAGCGCTGTCTCTCTCTTTCTCTTTCGCTCGAGGCTGCCATTCATGAATGAAACTCGCGGCGCACACGTAGATCCACGTGAGAGGGAAGCGATATTCGCGGAAGAGCTCGACGTCGCGGGTGGGACCGCATCGCCGCGCGTAATTTGAAGGTACTCCGCTCGCGCAAGCGCAGGCGTGTAAGCACGATCGTACGAGGCAATTTGTGCTCGCTCGCACGCCGCGGCGAGTCTTCTCTTTTTTCTCTCTTTGATTATTCAGCGAACGAACTTATCGGATCTCTCCCGCTCGTGGCTTTTGCTTTGTACCTCAGATAGCGGGAAGCTGTAATTCAGTTATAGGATTTGCGCGCCGAGAGAATTTTTTCGTAAAAAGCGTAAAAAAAACATTTGCAAGCATTGCAACTTTATTAAGAGGATCTGAAAGTTAATTCAAGATTCAAATTTCGCGCCATAATTTAGGAGACGAAAAAAATAAATCGCTAATAACAAAGAATATACAAATGAAATATGAAAAAACCACGAAATACTTATCAAAGTATTGTCTCTCTGTATCACTCGCACTTACGAGTGTGACTAAAGTTTTAAGAATTTTTTTATTTATTTTCGTGAATTTATACTTATCTTCTTAATCTTTTAATTATCAATAAATGATTCACAAACATTATCTTTCTATCAATAAAACTTTCATCCAAATGAGTTTATTGTTTTATATGAAGTAAATGAAATCAATCTCTCATAAGAGACTGTGTTAAAAGTGTTAATAATAAAACGTTGATTAATTGCTTATTAGGTACTTCAACCTCTTGAAAACTTATAAGTGCTCTTTTTAATCACGCATCTTACAATATATCGAATTTCATCAAAATCAGTTTTAAAATTCTAATCTTGAACAACCTCTGTATAGTCCAACTTTCATGTGCGTGGAAATGAAGAGCGCTACTCGTATATTTGCGATTGAATTTTACAAAAACTATCACTGAAATAAATAATAGGTTAAAATTTACAATACATTTTGTAAAATGTGGACAGACTTGACAAGCCAAAAAAATTACTATAAATTTTGGAAAATTATAATTTTTTTTAAATTTATCGTAATTTTCTTGGCTTGACAAATCTGTTCCCATCTTACAAAATTTTATCGTAAACTTTTTATATTTTTTTTAGTGTAATAAAAACCATGAAAATTGGTATATTATGCGATGTTACATTGCTATTATTAGTAATATATTAGAGAATTTCTTCTTAACGGAAAATATGTGAGCATCTTTTAAATGAGTCACGCAAGTTTATATAATATTTTGAAGCCCAAAGACAATTTGAATAGCCGAGAAAAATCGCATTCTTAATGTGTAAAAAGTTCTTAAATTACGATATTCTTATGCAACTTTCGGCAAATGCGTTACCTACTTTTATACCGGTTCAAATAAATTTTCCCCTTAAAATGCAGCGACGCTCGCAACGTATTCTACGCTAAATTTGAATACAAACGAATTTCGACAGTACGAATTCGCCTGCAGTAAACGCACAATGCTAATACTCAAAGAAGCAACGCGAATCCATCATCGCACTCACGCATAATTAGCAGCACTGTATCCCTTCAATACACAGTTCGCCGTAATAATATGCCGTCAAAGTGGAGGTTGATCTTAATCGATCCTCTCGCACGTAATTCTCTCTGTCTCTCTTTTTTTTTTTAAGAAAAACGAAAGAGAAGACCGGGAGGGCCCGTCGGAGTGAGCTGAGAATTTCCGGATACCTCCGCGCGTTCGTCGACGACGTGCGATAATAATTTGCGGGCGCGCGGCTCGACTTAACGGTGCCGCGTCTCGCGCGTTCCCTTTTGGCCGCGCTGGCGATGAGGAGGCGAGGCGCATTATCATAATGCAACGATTATCGTATTTCATGCGAAATGAGGGAGGAGGGGACGCGCCAGGAAAATCGAGCGCGCGAGCTTTATGGGCCGGCTGACGCTCGAGGACGTGATGGCGCGCTTTTACCAGTCAGCCCTTTCACAGGAATTTTCTGTTTAAGCGCTAATGGAGTGTCCACTTGTTGCACCCTCCTTCGGGATGTTACGCGGAGAAAAATCATTAAAAAAGTTAACTGAAATAGTAAGTCAACTTTGCTCAAAAAGTTAAGTAAAAAAATTTCATATGTACACTGATAGAAAAGATCCTTTGACGCAAGGTCAGTGTCTTAAAGGCATAGGTATTAGATGTAAAGAAATGGTGCATTATTAACTATTCAGCCATGAAAATAATCGATCGAAAGACATGTTTCATTGGAGGCAAATGAACGTAATTTAGTATTTACTTTTATTATTACAAAATATTTATTCAAACATTCTTCATTTTGGACTTTATGAGCTATCAAAGGAAAGTAATATGAAAGGATATGAAAGAACAAGAAGGGTACAGAAGATCAGAAAAAAGTAGAAAAACATAACTTCATCGCTTTTCTAAACTCTGTAACCTTCAGCTTATGCCTAACGTCATTTTAACTTCATTTATGTTCACTACGTAAAACTTCATTTTAAGTAGTGAACATAAAATATATATTAAGTACACTACAAGTATACGGTCGTGTATCGAACCATCGATTTTCTAGCAAAAACATTACGTCAATCATATACTACTTACATTCAAATAATAATTATTTATTTGTAAATATATGTTTATTAAATGACGCACTTTACGAAATAGAATTGTTTATAAGTCACGGGATTTTTGTTGGTAAAGATGATCGCACATTAACTATACTAAGAAATATTTCTTCAATGCTAATGTATATTTCTTTATTTCAAATACCACGAAAAAATTATTTTTCAAAGCCGCCAAATCTTTGGGTAAAAGAATCTTTTCTCTTAGTTTATAGTAAAATTACTCATTTCATTCCCACAGAGTCAAAATTTGACTCTACATCAATAGAGTGATTTAATTTTACTCTAAGATAGAGTAGAATATTAGAGGATATACATACCTTTTGCTCCACTTAGGAGTCAAAAAATCACTTTATTTGATTTCATCAAGGGGATTAAATTCACTATAAAATTAGAGTAAAATTTTAACTCCAATATAGAGTCAGTTTTCACTGTATTTCACTATTTAGTGTGTCTAAAATTGATTCATGCAGTAAGTAAATTATACTGAATTTTTTCAGCAATATTTACTTACTTGATTAAGCAAAATAGATGTACAGGTTAAAGCGTCAAGTAAATTTTACTTGAGTAAAATCAGTAGGAACAATTTTTCTCCGTGTACAGTGGAACATGTTTTTAAATTCATGAAATATTTTCTTAAATTTATAACATAAAATTATTGCCATAGATTACAATGTGGATAAATATTTGCAGATTTTTTTTGCATTACGTGCTGATCGATCGAGGTATAATATAGATAATTGAATAATTGATGCTTGCCATGTAAGAAGACGCCATAAATGCTTCCTTTAAAAGTCTGCAGGATGGTAGGCGTTTAATATGCACCATGATGCACAAAAATGGAATGCTGTATACATACAGATTTTACATTTCATTTTCTAAGGAAATGAATTTTTCGTAACATTTTTAGAAATGCGATTTTGTTAAATATTGAAAACTTATCTTTCTAAAGAAGAATAAATGCAAAATTCACTTATTCGAAATGAATACGCACATATTTGCTGCGTTAAAAGTCTTTCAGATATAAAATGACTGAATGTTATTAATAATTTAAAATAGTACATTTATTGAATAAGTGAATAATTTTATTTTTTCAATAAATGAAATATGAAACTTAAATTTTAAAAGATAAGAAAAATGAATAAATAAATCAAAAATAAAAGAAATAATAAATTAAAAAATGTTTCAATAAAGTATTCTTAGTATATACTACACATAATTGATTTTTCACCCTAATCATCCTTAAAAACAACTTTATCGACATTTTCAAAGGGAGTAAAATCATATTTTATTATTTAGACCTATTTTACTCCTCGGAGTCACATGGTACTCTCTGGAGACAATTCTATTCTTCGAAGACACATTTTAGATTCCGCGGACAGATTTTAGCTACTGTGAATATATTTCAGTTTTCATAGATACATTTTACTTTTTATAGATCTATTTATTGCTTTTCTTAATCACATTTTGTTTGATTTTTTTGTCAAATACAGTGGATTTATAAATGAATATGATAATAAATGATTCTTCCCTTGGATGAATTGCTGTAAACTTTACCCTCGGGTATAATCGCCTATTTTACTCCGTTGGGGCATAAATAACTATTTCACTTTATAAAAAATGAAAAAAGTCATTTTGAAAATAAGTGAAAATTTAACCTTAGAGAGTAAATCAAATGCTCGAATGCTATACTTCATTTAATCGAACAACGTCGTGATTCTTTCACTTAAAGACAATATAATCGTATGTGTCTTTTGTAATGTCGAATAGCGATACACGAGATCTTGTAACAACAACCGACCGCGATGTTTAACAAAGGTTCCCATCGGCATCGTCTCTCGGGAAAATCAGTTGAAGGACAAACGTCGACAAAGGGCTAAAAATGATGATCGCCGCTGATATATATCCGCGTTATCGTTAACAATCGCGCGGGATACGCGGAGAGAGGTGCAGCAAGCGACATGCTAAATGCCGTTGAACCGCAAGAGTTAACGATCGTCCCGCTGCACGATTGCCGATTGATCGCGATCGGCTTCGTATACTTCATATGCGCAAGAGACTCGGCGGCTATGCTCCGCGTGTCTTCTTATTAATTAAGGAGCTGCACTTTTTTAATGGTGTCGTTAATTTCTCCACCGTGAATTTTATGAGTCACTTTTATTTGTAGTCTAGTGACTTGTGTTTATTTAGCGAGACTTTATATGGATATTCCGCTATTCTCGATGCTTATCTCCTCGTTTAGAGCTGTTATTTCTGCTTTTTATTTATTCCCTCTAAGCTGAGAGATTTTGCTCGATGATACAATGCGTGTACCACTGACGTTTGAATAATTGAGTTCTCGTATTTGCACTTGCGTATCAAGTTGCGCCGACTCTACGAGTATAATAGAACGAATTTAAAGTATTACAGTGTTTAAGATTTATCTAAAGATACTTATACTTCCGCTCTTTTGGTTGTCCAGAATTGTTAGTAAAATTTATGTAAAGGCTTGCAGTAAAAAAATTCTAATTTTTACTTAGGTAAAGTTTGCTTAAGTATTTAAACAAAATTCATTTGAACTTATATCTGCTTTGCTAAATCGAGTAGGTAAATATTGAGTAAAAAAATCAGTATAATTTTTTCACTTCATGAGTAAATTTTATATGAGTACGTTTACTTAACTTTTTAAGCAAAATTTATTTATTATTTCAGTTAACTTTAAAAATTTACTAATAATTTTTAACCTATTTCTACTAGAAATCCGTCTAGTTGAAATGGACACGACACTAAGGAATGACTTACCTAAATGGCTTGTTTTAGTGGTACATGAAAGCGGTTTATCATGGCGTTAAAAATGGAACTATTTTTTGCCTATTTCTATTTCTACGGCTATGAAATTACCATTAAATGCTTTAAATTTCTACCCGGGTTAGGTTGTCGGGATTTTATAAAAATTATTCTCTCAAGTATTGTATTTTCTCTCTCATTATGTTTCATCCTCCTTCATTATGATACAGTACAGTTGCAAAAAAGCAGATACTGTCAAGTCAAAGTTTAGTTTTTGATAAATCGCCGAGAAATCGCAAAATTGCATCTTTCGCGTATAAAATTATATATTCGAAAAAGTTCACAATATAAACGCCTTGATAAATCATTGACGTCTCGGCATACGATGGGTGCGTTAATTATGCGGTAATGCTCATATTCCTTTCTCCAGAAATGCTAAATTTCTAGCGTCACGGATATTATCGCTTAAAATCTCTCTCCGAACGAAACAGATGTAATTCTCGAATCATTGATTTTTTACTACGTAGGGTCATACATCAGTTTGAGCCGCCACGCAGTGAAAGTTTTAGATAACTATAAAAGTGTTTGATACGTCTGTAGCTCCACTTGACTTCCGGCAATTATAGTTTCTGCAAAGGACGGATAATTATTGCGACTGTAAAATCAGTATTCATTGTAAATAAATGAACATTTCTCGACTTGAATGGATTTTTGTAATCAGAAAAGGAGTAAGTACTCTGATTTAGTGTAGGTAGAATACGATACAATAGTCGTTTATTATAAATTACGGTATTTACAAAGGTTACATATTCACAGTTTAAAATACGTACGTATTTTAAATTTTATAAAAATTAAAACATAGAATGTTCTTATTTGTTTTTGTTAATATGTATTTCTATGTTTCAGACACCGAAAAGTTCATGTTTTAATTTAACGTTACTATACGAGTGTATGGATTGAAAAAAATTGTATTACTTTTCACTAAAATTGGCTTCAATATTTAATTTGAAAATCTTTTGTAATTACTGCCTAGAAATGTAAAAGTTCATATTTTTGAAAATCACCCATATATAAAAACTTTTAATGTAGTACAGAAAATAAATATCACAGTCATTTTTTAAACAATTAATACTGATATAGTAAACAAATGATTAACAGTCATATTACTGAGTGTTAAAATTAAAATGACTAGAAAACATTAATAAAATATAATAAAAAGGAGAAAAAATCCTTGCACACATCATTAATGCTAATAATAGGTCTTATAAATAATGTACTACCATTTTGACAATAAATGATTAAGTAATCGCGTACCTTTAAACTTGACCTACTATGATAGTCGTGATTAAGCGCTTTTCCATTTTGTTATCAACGACTATAGATTGTGAAAGCAAAGAAAAGCAGCTTTGTAATCTCCGCGTTTCTATCGTTAAAAAAGATACAATAGTAATTCGCGAGACACGAATTCAGCGTACAAAATTCACGGTATGATTAAGACAAACCCCAGTTCGATCTGATTTATATACGACGGAATAATGTGTAATAAGCAGGCGCAAAGCCTCGCGCAGTACTGAATACAATACGACTTTTATAAAAATTCATCCAAGGACTCGTGTAACAATGTAACTTCAGTCGCCCATAATGACACCTCGAGCGGTTGTTTGACTTTTCTTTCTTTTGTCTCAAAAAATCCCTCGCACTGATGGATCAAGATTATCCTTTGGAAAAAAGTAGTTTATTTTAATCGGGCAGAGTCCCGTAAGATAAGCGGTATTGGGTTCAGGTGGATTTTTCCGCGGACCGGTCAGAGTGCCTCGCAATATTGTAATAACGTGGGAGGATACGAGCTGCGGATACGAGTACCGATAAACGGCTATGCTTGGGTCGTAAAACGTGCTTAGGACAAGCGGAGGTAAGCACTGAGATATGGTAATATGCGAGTGATGCGCATCATCGCAGCGAAATGCCTGAGCTTTATTGGTAGCCGGAATTGGCCTGATTCCACGCATCGTTAATGTGAATTCCTGATGTTATCACGTGTGAGTGTGACGAAAGGCCGTAAATTTCCAGTAATTTTTACTGCAAATAAATGTGCTTTTATTAACAGCTTTTAGACTCTTATTTTTATATTTTCACATTTTGGTACCTTCCATTTTACGTTCTTATTATAACATTCGAATTTATAAATATTTTGTTGGATTATATAAAGCTTAGTTTTTTTTCTATTCTTTCTTTTATTACGTCGCAACAGATTTTTTTATTAATTGAAAGTTCAGGTGTATCTCCACAACACGCGGTTAGTTGTTTGTTTTTTAACAAAAAAAATGTAAATGTATAAAAAAAGGAGTCAGTCTTAACGCATGCGCAGCTCCATCGACTTACAAGTCTGAATCTGGCTAGTGCGAAAAATAGCAATCGCTCGCGTTTCAGGCAATTTCTCCAATTCCTTCTGAAATTATATCGATATTGTGAATTTCGCAGTTGTATTCTGTAGTATTGTGTGCCTTTGTGTGCATTTAAATCTGAGATCTTGAAGTTTGTCATTCCGTTTTAGTTACTTCTACAATAAATGCGCTTTTTATGTCATGGCTTTTTCTCGTATACGTGTTTTCAATTTATTTATTTAATAATTTAGGTTGTTGAGCCACCAGAGCAAAACAGTCGAAATCGTTCAACCCTGTCGTAAAAAAATGATTCGAGGAAATGCAATTTACGGTGGCGACTTAGAAACAACGCAGCGTATATTGTTCAACTGAAGAACTTGAAGATGAGACTTCTAGACAGAAAATAAATTTCAAATAAATTTCATCCACAAATATTTTTTTTTTAAATATTTATCAACCTGCCTCTAATATTCCAATATATTTATAACGTGCAACTCTAAAGAAGTTTCTTACGTTTGATCCACAAAGTATCATTTATTTTATTGACTCACGGTGTAAATGGGGTGCGCTAGTTTCCTTCAAATAGATATTTTATTTAGTCATTAACGTAGGAGATAATGTTTAAAAGTTTGAATAAATCAAGAGTAAATGACGGGACTATCTTGATTGTCACTTAAAGTGCTTTGTTGCAGACTAAACAATTATGCATCATCGTATCGCGAGCGTAACTTCGTTCTGCATATCTATCTCTTAGTATTATTTTACCACAGTGCATTAAAGTGCCAATTGATAATATTTCGTCTCACGCAATATTCGTTACCTCGCACCGGTAAAGGAGTTTAAAATATTCATCATTAGAGTTCACGCGGAGAATGTATGCAAGAGTAAAAAAAATATTCAGGCGAATGAAAGTAATATTTTTTAAAAGTGTTTCTATCTTTGATTACTACGTTTCATGAATATTAAATTTCATTTCTTCAGGCTAATTCCTTGGTTCTCACACGTAGATGGATGTTAAACGTGAAGCGAGATATTTGTGAAACGTCAACGTTGAAACAACGGAATGAGATTAGAGCTTTGAAAAATTATTCGTGATCGCAATCAAAATTGTATATTATTGCGAAATTCTTGCCTCAATTATCCAAGCAAATTATTATTTTTTTTTACAAATTAAAATCTAACAGATAAAATTGATCACGCGTTTATTTGAGATACGCGTACTCTGTAGGCGACAGAGTATTAACCATCGTGAAGTGAATAAAGCGACGTTTTAATAATTCTCGCAGGGCGGTCCGTTGATGATGTCCCGGATGGGCAAGATAATTATTTTCTTGCTGATAATTTAAGGACAAAACCTGCCTCGTCATCGAAATGTCTACCTCACGCCCACACGAGGAGCTAATGAAATTTTACCTATAAATACACGGAGGAAAATTCTTGGCAAAATTTACTTAAAGGCTTGCAGTAAAAAGCACTGATCCTTATAAAGTATACTTAAGCAAAATTTACTTGACGCTTTAAGTACAATTTACAGAAGGTTGTACAAAGTAAAAATTTAGTTATATGGATTTTAATTATTTAATATTCTGCATTATACATATTTTTAAATGTCTTATTTAATGGTTGATACTTGCCAACAAAAAAAATGTTTCAAATAATCTACAATTTGTACACGAGTAAATTTTATATATAAATACGTTAAATTAACTTTTTAAGCAAAGTTTATTTACTGTTTTGAGCGCTACCGTTGTGCTCGTCGAAGTCGAAAACTAATCCAACTTAGGTATTTGCAGATTCAAATAATTGAAAAACAAATTATTCGTTATTCATGGTAAAACGCATGAAATAATCGAAAATCTTGTGAAATATAAAATGTTAATTTATTATAAATCCTTCTACTTTGAAAAGAACAGAAGCGATACAAACAAACTTTAGATTTACATAAAGTATCGAAAATTACAGATTTAAAACTCTCTTCACGCCGTCGAAGTGAACTAGTCGAGAGTCTCGCACAGAATGAAATAGTCCTTTTGAGAAAAATACACAGATATACATACGCATTTGCAATGTGTTTTGCCCCTTTCAGTCCTAAGAAACGGTACATTTTATTGCGGGTCAAAAAGGGACGCGTAACCGCTCAGCTGTAAAGAAATATTTTGCCGTACATGCGTTGACCAGAGTTGAGTATCGGAGGGTCGTTAAGGACTTGGAAAAATCCAACATTTAGTTTTATTATAGGGTCAAGGAACAATGATTCTAAACACATCACAAAGAATATAGATAAATGGATGAAATGGACACGAAACACTTTTTTTCACAGCATTCACACATATATTAAAATAAAAAATTATTGGATAGATAAAAGTAGCTTCTTTGTATGGAACTGCGATTTTGACTCCGAGCTCACACATAGCGGATTACTATGAAACAATATTTATTTAAAAATATTTAATAAGCTCATAGTGAAGGATTTATTGCGTTTTCACTTTCCAGTGCGAATATTAATTAGTGAATTTCAAACGTTTTTGTAATTTTCTCTTTTCACATATTTGCAAGCCATTTTTTCCTATTAATTATACACATTAATTATTGACATTAAATGTGAGATTCTGATTTAAAAAAGCGTTTCATCGTGGGGTTAAAATGGTTTCTAATTTTCGCCCATTTCTATATCTCCGGCTATTAAATTTACATGTTTTAAATTTCTAACAGGATACAAATAATTAATAACTATTTCAACGTGGGTCATTCTAGACTCAAACATTTACTATTTAAGTAAATTTTATTCATCATTTTTGTCCGTGCAGTTTAAAAAATAATTAAAAAAGAAAGCACAATAGATGAATAGTGAAACTTTTGCCGTAATGCTGGTATACACTGCGCTTTACTTATTCAAAACGATAGAATAGCGCTTCTATCTCGACGTCGCAAGCTCCAGCGGCAGTTACTCGAAGAAATGCGTATAACAGCAGGCCGTTAAAGGATATCCCCTGAAATACGGGCGAAAGCTCGTCAACCTAGCGGGAATTGCCTCCTCGTAAAGCGCGCGACTTTATCAGCCATCGTATCCGGAATTCAATAACGCGTCGACAGTGCGAGCCAAGACTACCGGGAGCGCGCTAAAGCGCTTTAAACTGCGGCAGGCATCGCATATCGCGCGCCTCTAAAAGAAGTGCCGCAGCTGCCTCGCAACGCCCGCGGGTCAAAGAGGAAAGCTTCTGCTCCCTTGGCTGCTGGTATGCGGATTTATCTTGGCGGCCGGTGAGGCGCCGGGCAGGCGCGGTATCGCCGGATCGCCAGGATGCGCGGGCCAATAGCGTGCTCCTCGCGCCGATATAACGATTAGCGATGCGCATTGTAATAATCTAGGATAACATTCAAGATTTATTAAGTTTCCTGTCCAATCAAATAGGGACTTCATAACGGGACGCGTTATAGAGCGAGTCATTCTGAAAATTCATGGCGATTTATTGATGGAATCGGGATGCACTCCTTTTTTTAGATTATACCAAATTAATTGGCATCACACGATTTTTTGTAACTATTTTCAAGAAGAAATACCAAATGATTTTATAGGGATATCTGCCAATCTACTGGCAGAGCTTTTTTTCTTTTTCTTCTGAAAGTTAGGCGGAGAAAAATGATTAATAAAATTTGTTAAAATAGTAAATTAATTTTGCTCAAGAAGCGAAGGGGATAAAACACCTCTACAATCTAAAAAACCGCTGCCAAGTTGATTGGCACTTTGCTTCCACAAACATGTTTGTAAACTTTTTTATTTTGTTATATTAATAATTATTGTATATTTTACTATTTTATTAGTATTTGCTTTACGTAATTATTTAAAGAATTTACGTATATGCTTTTATTTTTTTTAAATTGTATGTATTTTTTTAATTTAAACCGTTTTTAAGCACATAATTATTGATCGTGAAAAAACAAATTTTTCCATTTTTTGTTTAACTTTTTTCTCAAAAATAGTAATCAAATATAATTAATATTTTCATGGAACAAAGATATTTATATTCTTTATTATAATGCATTTTTCTAAGCATTTCAAGGATTAGTTTAGAAGAAATAAAATATAAAAAATGCAATTTCAAGTCAATTAAAGCATTTTTGCTACGTAATAGAAGATAAGTTACAATTTTTATGCTAAAAGTAGACAGACAATATTACCTTTAATTTGCAATGTCGGAAATTGCATTTGGATCATTCTAACGGTAGACTACGTTGACTTGAATATGGATTTTTTCAGTTACCGTAAGAATCCAAACGAATAGACAAGTCTAGAAACCTGGGACAAAATGGAGAATATTTCAAATCATTGTTATTCTCGCGTGAATGTAGACATTTCCATTTGAATGCATAGAAAATTTTTTACAATAAAAAACTGAATTTTTTAATTTATATAGGTCAATTTTCTTACATTTTCTTTTTAAAATTTAAAAACCGTTCTACTAAAAAATATTGTCTGTACTATTACAATAAACGTTAGTACTTATCATCTATTACTTAATTGTATTCATGATTTTATTTTTTAAGTTACAGGGATGTTTTCCCACTTAAGTAAACATAGTAATATAAAAATTACTCCGGCAGCAAATAAATCATACTGATTTCTTTCAGCAGACTGTTACTAATAAGTAAAAATTAGCATTTTTTACTATAAACCTTTAAGTAAATTGTTATTAAAATTTACTTAAAGGCTTGTAATAAATGCTGATTTTTACAAACAAAATTTGCTTAAATGTTTAAGCACACTTTACTTCACTTTTCAACCTATATCTGCTTTGCTTAATCAAGTAAGTAAACATTGGTTAAAAAAGTCATTATAATTTACTTACAATTACTACTAAGAGTAATTTTTATATGACTACGTTTACTTAGCTTTTTAATCAAATTATATTTACTATTCGAGTAAATTTTACTAATCATTTTTCTGCGTGTACCCTTAAAAATGTATTTGCGGATTAAACTCGTTGATTCTAGTATATGCTTGTAAACGAACAAAAAAGTGCTTTATAAATATCAACGAGTGCTTAATCCACTGGTAATCGCATTAAGGCATGAATAGTCAAGCAATATATAGACGGGGATATCGCAAGGTGCGTAATCGCCTTTGGGCAGGACGAGTTCCGGTAGGTAACACCCTGCCGCCTCGGTACCGGCTGAAGACTTGCATTCCCGGTGCGGCGGGTATCTCGCCACGACGACGTTTTGACACTTCGCGCCAGCGCGCGCGACTAATCTTCGTTAATCGCCGATATCATCAAGTGTATCGGTGGATACACTCGCAGGAAACATCTTTCAGCTTTAATTTGGTGTTATATATAACACGTATGTGTATATATTTTATATATAATGTATATGTAATATGTATTATGCATTAAATATTATATGTATATTATTATACGTTACTGCAACGTCTGAAAGTCGTTGATTTTTTTGCTTTCGTATAGCCGTAGTGATAAAAACGAACACTTAATTAAGTAAGCATGTTGTTTTGATTTAGTCGTTTTATGTGGTTCAAGTATACCTGTATTTATCTAACGTACGTCATGTTTCAGATAAAAATAGAAGCGTGATTTATTTATCGCTTTAATAAAAAAATAAAAATTGAAATATAAATATACAATTTACATATTGTTTACGTGCGAGATTACTGCGTCACTTGGTTAATTGCACAAAAGCCCATTGTATTGTTGACTCGAAACGATAAAGCCGATAAAGGAGTAATTAAAAAGCATTGCTGCGCTATTTTACAAAACTCATTGTGGGACTATTGAGAGCAGCGAGTGAATCTATTTGTAAGGATCATGAAATTTTTTTTTAACCAACTCCGTGAGATCGGGCTGCTCGTAAACTTCGCCGTATGAATGACGCTCATTCATGCAACAACGAAGCGCTCGAGAAGACAAATGCATTTGTGTGAGCGGCGCGGTAAATGCCCTCGCTAAGGATTAATATCTCGCGCCCGGGTATTTTTATCTAAACAAACGCGGCGAATTGCATCTGCGATCAATTATCTACTTTCATTTTTTCGAGGATTGCGCAAACCCGACGATTTCACAGCCGAAAGTGCGATTGTAGAATATGCAAAATATCAATTTACATTTTAATTAATTTAAACAATTGCGAGCGTAAATCAAGTTGCTCGCTTAGTCGCGAGAATTGCTATAATTACACGCTTAATTTAACTAAACGGAATGCAAAGTATTTTTTTTCTTATCCCCCGTAATGAGCAATAAATAAAAACTCGCGCTCCAATTGAATTTAGCGTTTGCCTCTCCGTATAAGAGCGCGAGCAAAAAATTCATTTAATTTGCAGCGCTCGGCACTTGTTTAAATTGATGAATGCACTCGGGTGACACAAAAGACATTAATTTAACCGAGCGCAACTTTTTTTTCGCTCCCGCCGCGAGGAGATCGTTCCATGCAGCGCGAGCTCGAAGAAAGACGCCGATAGCGCTAAAACTCAGCGATTACCATCGCCATCGCCTCCAGTCTTATTACTTCACGTTCGAGCTGTCATTAGTCACGCCGCTGATAAATGCAAATGTGCGTGGGCGCGGATGGCTTTTGCGTGTCTTGGCAGAGGGTGCACGCGCAGACTCTCGTTGCTAGACCGAGAAAATTTGCTCTAATTGAATATCATTGCACCGAGCCGTATTACAATGTCGGGCATCGATCACAGACGCTGTCTGGATGTTACAGTATATCAATCTTTCGGTGCGTCATTGTGAATGTATTTGCAATCGTGCGAGTTAAAATTTATTTTTTAAAAAAGAAAAAATGTTTGCTGGTGGCATAGTAGAACTTCATTATACAGTAATTACGATTTATTTATATTTGCACCGATAAAAACAATCCTATTAATCTTATGTCACTGTCTTAATAGTTAACGAATGTGACTTTAAATTGAGCTAAATACATATTTATTAATAGTTAAAAAGTAATTCAATTGCTGTGAATTACTTAAAAAAATTCGCTTGTGAAATATCTCCTCTTAACTATTAAGTAATTATTCATTAAGGAGGTCCGAAAGTTAAGTAAAAATTCAAATTTCGCGCCTATAATATAGCAGACGAATTAGTATTTTTCAATAAAAGTGTGCAAAATTTCATTCTCACGATTGGGGAAGTTTGTCATCCGAATGAAGCGAGGGTGATAATCACACACAAGCGAGAATTAATTTAGGTACATGTACCGAACAACGTTTTTTGATACAGTGTCTGAGAAATAACATTAAAGTGGTGCGTAAAATGCATAAAAGACATTTTATGTACAATATATAAAAAATCACTTAAATTGCTTATTAAAAAGAGTACTATTGAAATATATATGTTACTTGGTCTCCGTTAAGTATCATTTCATTAAGTTCCAAGATCGAATATCAATACTTTGATGAGGAAAGCTTAAATAATATGATTTTTTTTATATTCTTCAAGCTTTTTTCATCAAGGTATTGTTATACGAACTTGGAACTTTATAAAATGATAGATCGTTAACTAACGCTTTTTTGATATTTCATTTATACTTTTTCTTATAAACAAATTAATCGCTTTGTAATCTGCTATATTATGGCGCGAAATTAAAATGTTTAATTCACTTTCAGATCCCTTTAAGAGTATTTTTTTATTACGAGTGTTTATTTATTAAATAAATTACAAAAGTCAGATTTTGTAGTTCGAAACAGATTTCGGCAGTTTATTACATATTTTCGTTATTGTCACTATTTCAGCATTTGCGGATGGACGTTTTGGCGAGCTCACGATACGCCTTTTCTACACTATCCGCGCGGACAATCCATAAATAGAATTTCTTCTTCATATACAAGAAGTACAAAACATTTTTTGCAGAATTCCCGTATTACTATTATTTATAAAAATTATTAGTAAATGTTTATTTAATTGGATTTACAAAATGTAAGAATAATTAATATCACAGATTCATAAATCATTAATAGTTCAGATGTGATTACTTTATGATAAAGATTTACAAGGTTTATGAAAAATATTCATGCATTAATGAATATTTTTTAACTCTAAACGATTATTCATTTATGATAAAGATCACAAAAAAAACTTTCTATCTAATAAATAATGGCCTTATCTCAAACGATTCTTTTCGTCAGTATAAGAGGTGTTTAATAATCTGTGATTCTAATAAATCATGTCTTTATTTGAGCGTTGACATTAAATCGAAAGAATTGAAAAAGATTCATTCGAAGCCCGAGCTTAACGTTGGCAAGGAAAAGTGAAACAATGCACATTGCACGTATATAAGTGAAATATATACGTCCAGCCACGTTGAAAGTACCGGAGAAAAGAGAGAAAGAGAAATGTATGAAATATATCGCAGGAGAAAGAAAAAGGAAGCCGGAAAGTGAAAGAGAAAAGCCCTGAAAGCAACATAGCCGCTGGAAACAATGGCGGGGGAACGGATAGAAAAAGGAAGAAAGGGATGAGGAAAGTAAGATGTAGTGGTTGAGAGTGAAAGAGACAAAGAAAGATGCGAGTAAAGGAGAGCAGCCGAGTGGGATGGATGGTACGAATAGCGGGTGAGAAGAACGGTCAGAGGGATCGGTGGATTTACGATCGACATCTATATCCATCGAGGGCGAAAGCCTCAGAGCGTAACCAACAATAAGGCTGACACATTCCGCGGCTGACTAATCAAGGATGCCGATAAAGCGATTTTCGTCTCTGGCGATCCAATTAGAGCTGCTTTCATGCGTCTCTGCATTTTTGCTCCATCTGTTTAATCTTTACCGACGGCCTGCACTAACTCTCGGCTCGTCAATCAATTTGATTTTCTTCAAAGGGATTCGCTACCGTATATAACGATCGCTTTTCTTCCTTTTAATATTGTGCTTTACGACAACTAACGAGTCCAATGATTTTCAATATTTTTTTATCAAATTTTCGTGTCATCGGGAAAAGTTTGTAATTATGCGGCAATTGACCTATATGCACTGCAAATGAACACGAGTTGCACGCAGACTTTATCTGGTAAAATAAAAAAATTATTTAACGAACTAACGGTAGCTATAAAAAAAACATCGCTTTCACGTCGCTGAATCGTTTGCGATTGTTTGATTTATTCATAAGAAAATGTTGTGTTTTTAACGATAGAATGTTCAATGAAAATTTATGATTCTGGCGCGCGTATAATGAAAATATATCCACGCTGCGTTGAACTGCTGCCTGAAATACATTTTTTTAAATCTCGCACTGAGAAAGAATTATTGGAAAAATCATGAGAATTTCCAGTAAAAAATACCTTGCTGATATATGTATAAATAGTACGATAAAATTTCTGATCAAAATGAATAAAATTTATAAGTAATAAATTTTACCAAATTACCTTTAAAAATAATTTTACGATCTTTGTGTAGTTTTATTGTACGATCAATAATAAAATAATACAATAAAAAATATTGTATTTTTGCGTAAATACGTCACTTATATCAGGTTGTGGCTGGCTTCCCAGTACAATTTTTTCAATAAGTGCTTTTTCAAGTATGTCATTGTTTCAAATCGGTATAAAAACCCCTATGATACAATTCATTTTTTCGATTTTCAGGTAAGAAAATCCAATGCATTCGGCAGATTGAAAGTAAAGTAAATGTTACGAAGTAGAAATTCAAATGATTGGCTACTTAAAACTAAAGAAATATCGCATCGTTCAATTGTTTTCCAACATCGTGGACCGAGGCTCAATCGAAACTAAATAAAATCGCGCAAGATCGCTCGCATTCCAGCTGCGCATGCATCGATTTGCTACTTTCTCACGAGTGTCCGAGCTAATTGTCTTACGCAATTGGCCGCAGCCACACGGTACCGGTATCCGCGAATTCGCGCACGTAAGCCACTAAATAACGGAAAGGTAAAATCGCGCGGCAAGGACTGAGCCATTAAACTGGTCGAGGCTCGCTCGGAGATAGATCGGCGATTGGTCGATGCACCGTGATCTACGGCGCAGGGGTCGGACTTCGCCGCAGCAAAGAAAACGTGCTGCTCGTGGAAATGACAATGCTGGACTGGACGCTGCTGATGGGAGAGGAAAAGAGAGATATCTTCGTGCGATTTTCTATGCTTATATGTATATGTATATACGGAGAGAAAAAATTTTGAAAATTACCAAAGGAGTGGTAATTTTCAGCGGTGAGGATTTTTTATATTAAGATAGTTCACTCACAAAAATTTAATCTAACTGCTAGAAGAATCACTATATAGCACTGAAAATCTACTTATTAAAGAATCAAACGTATTTATACTATGGATAAGCAGATGATTAATTTGCTAAAACCTCAACGATTTCTTCATAGAATAAGTAGATTAAAAGGTCTCTAATAAGCAGAAACATACTAACAATTAACGTATTTATGATCAAATTATGGAAAGATTGTCAGTGGTATTTATTTCGCAGCTTTTTCGGCGACATTAATTAACACTCTTTAACACATATTTTGCTAAATAGAGAGGAGTTTTAATGGAAACTCTTAATTCGTCCCTTTTTATGACAGTCGTAAAGTAGATCAAAAAGATTTATCAAGTTTACGAGCTGCATAAAATTTCAACAAATTTTAAAAATAATTCATTTATTCATATTTCGCCTTGCGAATTATGAATCTTTAACTAATAAAATTATTAGTAAAGTTCATCGAATAATTTTACTGTATCCAATTATATATCCTAATTTACTTTAGAACCCTAAAATAATTATAAAGTAACTAAATAGTAGTTGAAAACAAATTTGCAAAGAGTATCTTCTACATTGAAGGAATCATTAAAATAAATATAATTGGTTAAGTTGGTAGAAATAAGCAACCTTAGATATCTTTTATCGGTAAAATTATTTCAATTAACGTTTAGTCGTGTCCGAGAGTAAGTTTCCTGTTCGACATTTGAAGATTTTCAGTAAAAAATTGGCAGAAATGTTCTCGCAAAGAAACAAAGAAATAGATTTCAATAAACGTGTTTTTCCTAAATGTAATTTACCATTGCAAACATAATAATTACAAATTGTTTAAGAGTAATACAAAAATTTTATTTTCTAAATAGCAGGCAGTATTTTATTAAAAGCAGTAAACTGTTATTTTTATAACTGTTGTTTTATTTAAAAGATTCAAGTTTAAAAATAAATTTTATTAACTTATAAAATGGAAACTTATTAAAATACTTATTTTAATGTATTTAATTTTGAATTAAAATCAAAATAGATAAGAAAGTGAAATAAATAACAAATTGATTTTTTCCTTATTTCGTGTTTTCACAAAAGGCACAGTCAAATGTCTTTGGAAAAGTATTTCCTTTAAAACTCTATTTACCAAAACATGTGTTAAGGAAACTTTTCGAAGGTGTCGATCTCTAGCTAATGTCACCGAAAAAGTTGTGAAAAATCGCCACTGGCTATCTCTCTATATCTCTGCTTCTAGTATAGAGTATAGTAAATTTGCTATTTTTGATGGTAAAAATTGGCATATCAAATTTTATAAAGAGAAGTAGTACGTATTGGTATAAAACATTTTTAAAATTTGATCAAATTTGTTATTAGCGATCGAAAGCGTGTTTAGGTGTTTGAATATATAAACATGTATAATCAAGTCTCTCCAAGTTAAGATATGAAAATATTCTAGTGATTAAGACAAAAATATCATTTCTTCTACTACTTAATTCACAAAATTTTATATTATTCTTTTCAAAATTTGCAAATTTCACATCCTAAAAACAGCTTTCTCAGATTTTAAAAATCACTATTTTACATATAAAATACTATTAATTATTATTATTTTCATAGTAATTTTTATTACATTATGTGATCACATTTTTCTTCTAAAAGGCAATTTTTCCTATAAATATTTACTAAGTTTTTTCTGACCAAGTATACCTATTGGAGGGATTTTCGTGAAGTAATGCTGCTTCCGCCTTTTTCGCAAACTCCTACTATTTAGAACTGCTCGATGATGGCATGAGAGGGACTTCACCGGGTAGTGGAATTCGATTTAGCAGACCTGGTTTGAATATACAAATGCATTGAGTACATGCTAAGATTATTTTCCGTAGAGTTTCAGATTTCTTATATTAGGTACTAAACAAGTTAGGTCGTTGATTAAGAAAATTGAAAAAAAAAGAAATGAAACTTAGACTTTTTCTGATCATTTAAGCAATAGTGCGTTTGATAAAGATTCAAATTAGATATCCATTGAAAAGATACAGGCATATCGGTTAAATTCCCGGTATCTCGATGACATGAACTAAATAGACAAACCGTGTTCGAAGTGCAGGCAAACCAGCATCATTAAAAAAAAATACATTGAATTCCATTAAACGTGTGGACACACGGGCAACTTATCTGCCTTCGTTGAGTGTAATTACAAGACACTTACGAGTCGGTATTTGAAAGTAATTACAAGCGCATTGAAATTTCAAATGTACGGTAGTACACTTAACGCTATTTTTATGTTTTCTCCGTTTCATTAACGTTTATATGGATGTGAGTCATTGAGCGTGTGCAAATTATTTAAATATTTTGAGAAAATAAAATAACATTTATTGAAAAAATTAAGATAATAATATTTTTAACTTAATGAGTGTTCGGAATACTTATATGAAATCTTGTCTTGTCCGAATTTTCACTGCTGTGTTTTATTTTATTAAGTACTTACTCGAAACTCGTAAAACTATTTCATTATTTCTTTCTGCCTGGATTATATGAAAATTTGCGACTTGATAATGATATCAAGCACATGACTTACTTTGCGCATATAGAGAAAAAAAATCTAAATTAGATTCTTGCGATCATGGGAAAAATAAAATCTCCGGTATAATGACAATAAATTGTGAGCAATCAAGTGCACTATCTACATCTCCAAGAATTCATCTCCTTAATGGAGGGAGATTTCCAAACAATACCTGCTTATTGGAATAATCGTCGTAGTAATTCTTTTGTCAATATCAGTTAGAAGCAAGCGAAAAGGTGTACGATAAATTTAACCAATCGGTTTTTTTTTAATAATAGCACGTTTTGTTATTAAAAACCGTTCAATCAACGCTTCTTATGGATTTATATTGCGACGTAGGAAAAACTGACTATATTTAAAACTCTCAAACACACGAAAAAACATTAAAATTTTAAATTTTTTCAAAGTGGATATTACAATTCAAGTGTTCTTTTATAGTGGAATTTTTTCCTGGCGTAAAATGATTTTTGTAAATGGGACATATTTTACAATTAAGAAAAAATTGTTTTCGGTCCTTATATGATGAATCTTCCCAAATATTTGTTTGCACATTCCTATCGTTGTAAATTAATTCTCAGATTATAAAGTTCATTCATGCATTATTTTTCCAGATATTTATTTAATAAAAAAATGACATTTTTTAACTTTGGCGGTCATTTGTAAATTAATTATTACACTTACAAAGTTTATTCGCACGTACTTTGTCAGGTTAATAAAACTATTATTTAATACTATATTTAATATGATATTAAAAGATATAATTAAGTATGTAATTATTTAATAATAAATAAAAAAGTACCGTGAACACATTTGCTCTAAAGGACATTTAAAACCGTTAAAAAACGAGAAACTGAAAAAAGTACTCAAATTCTTTACAAATTGTTAAATAAAAAATTTTGCACAGTTTTTAGAAAGTGCACATAATCAGAATGTTAATTGTAGGAGGCTTAAAGAAAGCGAAATAAAAAATAAAAATGCCTATAAGACGTTTTGGCCACTCCAAACGTCTACGGACTGGACTAATAGTTTGTTCCGTCGATTATCGCAGCGGCTTAAGAATCTTGTTAGAGTCATGCTTAATTATCCGTTGTCTGCAGTCCGCTTCCGGACGGTGATTCCATCGGCGGGTCGCACTTAAATTACGATCTCGTATCGTTTGCTATTTCCTCGCGCCGATATAAGTACCTTGCCAAGGGGAGGACAGCTCACGCCGAGTATAAATCAACGCCGTGGCTAAATACCGGGTCACGACGGTGTGCCTTGATCGACTTGGTGTCGCGGATAAAAAGAGCGAGGGATCAGTGAAGAAAAGCTGAAATAGTTCGCGTGCACACCTGGCGATTTGCAAGAGGCGCGTCGCTTTTTACTACCTTGTCCTGTTTGCAACATAATACACGAGGAGAATAAAAAGATCAAGAATCAATTGTAATTTCGTTGCTGGCTGACGTTATTGAAAAAATGTACAATACTAATAATTATTTAAAAATTATTTATAATTTTTACTTTTTAAAATATTTAATTTAACCTTCGTTAAAGATCCGGCATTAAATTTCACCCTCGGAAATAATCGCCTATATTACTCCTGACGTTGATATAAAATTGTTCACCCTAATCATTTATAAACCCACTGTATTTGACAAAAAATAAGATAAAATGATATTACGAGGGGAGATATGTCTATGAAAGTTAAAATGTATTTATATATTTGCAAAAGCTAAAATATGTCTTTGAAGAATAGAATGTGTCTGCGAAAGCTAAAATATATTTTCGAAGAATGTTTCTCTGGAGAATAATATGCGCCTCCGAGGAGTAAAATCTCTCTTCGGGGAGTAAAGTGCTTCGCCAGAGAGACTAGATAATAAAATATGATTTTCTGCCCTTCGGCTGGAAAGTGCAAACTTCCCGGCACTGCGCGAATCGAAGTTGCCATTTTCAGTAAATATTTACTGCAATAGTATTTATTAAATGTTTCTTTATTTATTTCTAAATAAATGTAGCAGTTTCAACAAAATAATTAGTTGATTAAAAAAAATATTTAACAATTATAATTAAAGTAAATATATAGTGAGAATGACCAAATTGGTCTTTCAGTGTAGAAATTTTTTCTCCGAGTAGATCTGCGAGAAGCACTTATTTTCGATACGTGTGAATGAATTTTAGTTACTCGAAAGAGTAGAATATCTGCTAAATTTACGAGCAATTTACGTTCAATTACGTTTAACGCGCGCGCTTTAGGTGATTTAAATGCTGCGTGTTAGACACCTGAAAAAATTGCAGCCGAAGTATATGGACACGACAATTACAACGTCACCGAATAAGAACGAGGAAGTGCGGCCGCACTGAAATTCGTTGGTGTTATTTATTACTCGCCCGGGGTGCACGCGCCGTTTCCTGGAAGGGCGATTAGCAAGTCGTATAGAGTTCGGCATTGGTAGCCGGACTGGCGATACCGATCGGTCCCGGGCGTTAATTAACGCGCTGCCGGGGCTGCCCACGCGTCAGTTTTAGTTTCGATAGTTCCATTGCCGTTTTACGAGCGACACCCTAACTTACCGTAAATTCTTCTGTGTATGAGGTGCATAAAGCTTCTTGTGAGCCATCGCTAAACCTCAAGTGTTTTCGCTGAATTCCATTACTATTTTAATGTAATTACTTTTAGGTACTGGTAAGGAAGCTAGTGTAAGCACTCGAAAGGAGGAAAATTATTATTGGAAAAGGCTATTTTTACACTTTTTACCTAGATTTATTATTTTATTGTATATAGATTGATTTATATAAAACAATACGTCAGTTATATAATTGAAATAAGTTTGTATTTTAAAACGGGTCGTAAATCATTTAGTTTTTAGACTAAATGGAAGGAACGTTTCTCGTATCTTCTAAAAGTTCACCTAATCCAAAAAAAGAAAGTCTAAAATAATTCCATTTAATTGATTAATTTATGTCAAAATGTACCTTTCAACGGACTAAATAGCTTGTCGTCTAAAATAAAGTTTTAGTAAAATTTGCTTAAAGTTAAAGTAAAATTTAGTAAAATTCACTCGATGCCTTAATTACATTTGTTTTGCTTAATCAAATAAGTAAAATATTGCTGAAAAATTCAGTATAATTTACTTACTGCAATAGAAAATTTATAATTTATAAATTTTCATATATATATGACTAAGTTCGGTTAACTTTTTAAGCAAAGTTTGTTTAATACTTCAGTAAATTTTACTAATCATCTTTTTCCGTGTAAAAAAAAGAAAAGATTCCATCAAAATAATTATTAATTTCATACTTATATAGAAAGTATATCGACCCATTGATTCGTTAGCTACGAAGTATTTCCGTTAATGAGAAAGTGCGAGAAACATTACTTCTTTGTGAACACACTCATTGCAGCGGAGCAGATGTCGTGAAGGGTATAGATTCGCGCGAAGTGACATCACCGATGACTCATTTCGCAATGTTAACGACTCCTTCAATTATTTTTTTTTTATTTCTAAATTACATCGACTGCGCCGAAGCAGCGACCCGCATCGCGACTTGACGCAATTTCATTCCGTAATGAAGAAAAGTAAACGTGGATAGGCCTCCTTCTTTTATTTCATTTTAATATGCGCAAGTCATTTGTGTATACTCCCCCTGAGCGATGGAACGCCGATGCACTTATCAGCTTTGAATTCAATCAAAAGCAAGATGCATTGTTCGGAAAAATTATTTTACTCATCATTCGTAATTCATTAAATATGATATTGGATATATAGAACATTTTTATTTTTCATTAACACCAATATAGTAAAGGGTATCTTGTAATAAAATTTAACGAGCAGTTAATAAAAAAATTGTTTTCATAAAATTATAGGTTAATTAAAATATCAACCAGCAAAAATTTTTAAGTAACTCCGTGAGTCAAAGTTGCTTTAGTCCATCGCTTCATTTGGGCGCTAAACACACTCCTCGAAGAATCAACTTTTTCGCACTTGTATCGAAACTACAATCTTTTTTCTTTGGTTAAATAAATAATATAAAAATGCGTAGCAAAGAATAAATAGTTGTGACTACACTTCCTAACACCTTAACATAATTATATAAATAATAGTAATTTTAGGAAGGGTTTATTTTATTTTACTAGTAAAATCCAGCGCGCTTCGCTCGTTCAATTTCCTTTCTTTACTGTTTATTCCGGATTCATTCTTGCGGTTAAAAATTTTGAATTTCAGCGCCATTCCGGAATATAGCTACGAACCAATCGAGTTCACGTTTTCGAGGCTTCATAATATCCGGCCATCACTTTTTTAAGAGAGGGTTGAGGTAAAATAAATTTGAAAATCCACCGCTGGTTTGATATTCGCACGATGTACATTCCGTTTTCGATTCGGTCGGCTTCTCTCATATCGCATTCCTCGTGTTTTGACATTAGCCACTTTTCTATCGCGCGCAGCTCGTGTTAATCCATCATCGACTCTCCTTGAGGACCGCACGAAAAATAAATCGGATTATACGCTCAGGCGATACGGTCGAGAACTTGTCAATAACGCGGGGAATGAAACATAACAAAGCCGAGTAAAAGTGGCAGCCCAATCGGGGAAAGCCGTCGGCTTTTATCGTGGCCACGTCCGTCGCAATAATCCGCGTGCGCGCAGCTCCGGACTCGTAACCTTTATTCCCCGTCGTTTCCTTTTTTTTTTCAGAGTCCCGCCGAGATAAAGTGGCCGCGGGGCTTATCCTCCGCGACGTCGCCTCTCGAGGGAGGTTGCCGCACAAGAGCTTGTCGCCGATTCGAAAAATCGTCGAAACCAGTTCCGAGAGCAGAAAGAGGCGCGCGATCGCAGCTCCAAGACACCGGCACGTAATCGCTCGGGAGAGACGCGCGACACCGGTGATTAGGGCTTTCCCGGGCTTCGCTCGCCCGGCGCAGCTTTCTAAGCGCCAGCATAATGGAGCGATCTTTTTGTTAAGCCGACCGGACTTCAATTCGTTTTCTTCCTATCGCTCACAATGTCACTGTAATTGATTAGATTTTTATTGTGGAGACTATATAGGGTTTATTTAAATATTTTGCAGATATTATTTTCAGTTTGTAACGTATTACCTTATAAAGATATAAAGATTTTTATTGCCGAGGCTATAGGAATATTTAAGTATTCTGCGGGTATTTACAGTTTGTAAAGCATTACCATATAAAGATGTATAAAGATTTTGATTGTGGGGACTATAATAGGAATATTTAAGCATTTCGCGAGTATTTGCCGTTTGTAATATATTGCCTTGTAAACATATAAATTATATAAAGATATACAAAGATTTACAAATAAAGATATAAAGATTGTGATTGCGGAGACTAAAGGAATATATTTAAGTGTTTTGCAAGTATTTGCAATTTGCAATATATTGTCTTCTTGGTGGAGAAAGAATTTCAATGAGATTCTGAATTTCAAATTTCGCGTGCTCTAGTTTGGCAACATAAACGATTTCGACATCGAGATGTAGAATTACTATTTGATTAATTTGTATAATGGAATTAGAATAACTTTGTGAATTTATATGTACGCATCTAATAACTAAATCGCCTCTTGAATACGTTTTTTTATGAGAAAATTCTCTCACTAGAAAACTATAAAATTTTGGAGACGGTTTTCTTATGTTAGAATATGTATGGAAATCTAGAATATTAGAGTCTAACGCTCAAAGTTATTGTTTGCTAAAACTTTATATTTCATTCTTTAACTATGATTCCGAAACTCTGAGAATCACTGAAACCTATAACAAAGAATATAAATTTAGACAAACAGACCTACAATTCGAGAGATGTTGCATTAAAAAAATCTATTAATTTAAAAGTTATGACCAATTAAATATGAATGTTGAACATTTTTAATTATCACGTTATTAATATTTTATTTGCTTTGATAGTGGATTCTGTAGATCTCATGCGTGCGAAGTTACAGTTAAACAATGAAATTTAGAAAAACTCAATTCAATATTTCGTTACGTTCTTTCACTTGTATTTTTTAGTTTAGTTTACAGTAAATCGTTGAAGTTTACTTTTAAATATGTTTATTATTTCAATTTTATATCGACGGACTGCTCTATGTGTTGAATTATTAATAAATAAATAATTATAAAGTTTTAGCAAAAAATTATTTTAAGGGCCTACTGTATGGAAACATTTAAGCGTTAGATTTTACTCTAGGTTTCTCATATTTTAATAAAAAAACCAATCCCCAAAATTTCAGCAAAATCTGCAGTCCGGAAGTCTGATAGTCTCCTAGTCAGCGTTATAGTATCCTTAATGATTGTCATTTGCGTTTAAAAAGGAATTTACGCATATACTTTTAAAAAGCTTCATAGTTTTCACAATAACGAGAGTTACGAAACGCAATTTCAAAGTTAGTTCCCGAATAATTTAAAGTGCGGTGCTTCGTGAGCAGAGAAAATAGTGGGGTTGAGCAACGGCGCTTGGTAAAAGCATTCGCGAGAGCACGTAGGACAAGCGTCACGAACTTTGGTAAATTAAGCGATTTCACGCATGATAGCCTTTTTATTTTACGGCCGCGCAAGCACCGCTGAGTTTATCTTACAGTGTAGCCGTGTGTTTTTGTCGGCCAGATGCCGTGCGAGACATAAATTGGATTACCATTAGGCTTTATTAGCGCACTGCGACAGCTTACACACCGGACCCCGAGTCGCCAAGTGAAAGGATGGAGTGACAAAAAGCCGCATTATTTCACCTCACCCGGTGACACTCGCGAGTAACGCATTTTTCGGGGGATTTATATCACTCTTCTTGTGCAGCTTAATTATTGTTTTCTCATACTGAGTTGTAGGTGTGCATTAAGAGGGTCTAAAAGACAATTAAAAATTCAAATCTCGCGCCATAGTATAGCAGACAAAAAACAATTAATCTGCTTGTAACAAAGAGATAATAGATTCAATAATATGATTTTTTTTAAGTAAGTAATAATCTATCATTTTATAAAGTACCAAATTCATATAGCAATTACTTGATGAGAAAAGCTTCAATAATATGATTTTTTTACATTGTTCAAGCTTTTCTCATCATAATTATTATACGAATTTGGAACTTTATAAAATTATAGATCGTTACCTAATGGAGGTCAGGTATCTCTTGGTTCTTCGATATTTAAATAAAATTCATTTATACTCGTTATTATAAGCAGATTATTCGTTTTTTCATCTGCTATACTATGGCGCGAAATTTGAATTTTTAATTAACTTTCAACCCACAGATGGAAATCAAATAGCGCATATTTGCCTTAGTGTTATTACTTCGGATCTATGTATTTCCGGAAGTAGCGAAAATAATTTTTGTTAAAAAAAAATACTTTCGTACGAGCGTAAACCTACATACTTGGTTAAATCTTAAAAATCAAAGCCTTCCTGGAGTTCTTCCCGGAGGCTTTAAAAGCTCTTTTCACTTTTACGACGTGGAATTCGCAAGTTAACTACCTGCACGATATTTCACCGGTATCAGCTAGAAATAAAAAAGTTGCCAAGTGTCTTATATCTTTATTGGCCCTCTCAAATAATCAATAACGGAAGTTTCGAAAGTCGGAAAAATTTAGCGTTGAAAACAGTTAATCCAATCGAGTCTGCATTATAAGCCAGCCATAAAAACTCATTAAGTTTAAGGACATACGGTGGCGAATAGAATTCGCGATGAAAATATTATGAAACTTGGTATATCATTAGAAAAACTTGGTTAAAATTCCAAGATTTGGGGTTACATTTGACATTGCCACAATTATATAGCAAATTTTACTAAAAAAATATAATTTTTCGAAAAATTATAGTAATTTTCTTGGCTTGCCACGTCTGTCCCCATTTAACAAAATTTTTTGTAAAGCTTATTATTATTTTTGTTCAGTGTACCTTCCTAAAAGTTTGAGATTCGCTCGCAAGCCAAGATAAGTAATAATAAGTTTATTTGTTTACGGTACAGCTATAAATTAATTAAGAACATCGGGGAACTTAATAAACGGCAATTAATCTGGGGCTTTTAAAGGCTAATTGTTCCACGCGCTCATGTTTGCTCGAGCATAAAAAAGGTGGCGTGCATCAATACCGGAGAGAACGACAACGGCAAGCATTTATTCTGGTTTCTTTATGGAACGACATCTTGTAAGGACAAGTTTCACCGACGCAATCACCGGTCTGTCATTCGATAAAAATTACAATCCCGCAGCGGCAAAAAGAGGAAACTCGGAAATAAAGACGCGATCGGAGGAGAAAGGTTCAGCGAGCGGCCAGAGAGCTTTCGGATCTCGCGCTCGGTGCAATTATCGCTTGGGAATTTTACGGGCGCGCTGGGATGGTATATAATCGCACGGGGACCGCTCCCGAAGTGCGAACCGCTACGATCATCGTCTAATTGCCGGCTGCGAGCTTCCTCCGGCGATTAATCGCTGCGGCTTCTGATAATTTATACACCGGTGACTTTTTAGTGCTTATTATTTCTCTGCGGGATTTTAAGGTGCACGTGTTTATTAGGGAGTAATTAACGAGTGTAAACTTCTGCTTATCAGAAAACTCATTTATATCTTGTACGTCGGAAATATAGTAAATTAAACATCATTGCTTCTCATTTAATTAAGCTAAATCGAGGCAAGAAGCCACATAAAGCTTTATCTATTTAATAATTATTTCCTTTTTACACTTTTATTGAAATGACGTAGTTTGATCGCACTACACAGTACTTTATTTATCAATATATTGAAAAATTTTGGAAAAATTACTACAATTACAATTCTAGTCAAATTTACCATTCAGTCTGGGAGCGGAATCTCAGATTGCATTTATTGAAAAGACTACCATTCTGTATTATGAATTTTACTAGAATTCTAGTACAATTTATAATACAGAATGGTCATTTTTTCGCTACCAGAATGTATAGTAATTTTTACTAGAGTAATAGTATTTTTCCAAAACATTGCTCTTAGTGAAAAGTTTCATATATTTATAATAACTAGTGGTGTCAAATTTACATTAGTGCATTGCAAAAAAGATAAGTTGTAAAATTAATGTCATATGGAGAAGATGACAGCACATTAACCATATTTTGAGGTAAGATGCCACTGGCCTGCAAGGCTTATTTTTTTTTGTCCAGTGTGTAAAATATAACGTTAATTATACATAAGCTTAATAATACAATTTTAACTTTTGTGATTGATGTTTGAAGATTATTTAATTTTTTCTTGTGGCATCTTCCCCGCAGGTATTACGAGGAAGATGCTAATTTTGGATGACTCTTATTAAACGTAATTTTCCTACAGGCCAATAAATTGAAGAAATAAGTTTTGTTATATATTTTGTTCGTAATAATTCGCACATTAAAAAATTTACTAAAATTTATGTACTCCTTTGCGTATTTTTTATTTTAATTTTTCCCTTATCTCGGTTCAATTTCTGACTGTACGAATTACTATGTTTCCCTTATGTATATAAAAAAACGTTAGAATTACTTTGCATAAATCCCTCGTGAAGCTTGAGATCGGAAAAGGACTGTACTCGCTCAACTGCTGTTCTCCTCCCATTGCACTCGCAAATCGCGGAGGATCCCCCAGGAGAATCATTGGAGCAGTGAGCCGCGGTATAAGCTGCGATTTTTGCTGCTTCGCGGGCGACCTCGCGATATATAGGAGAGACAATGAGGGTATTGTCGGCGCGCACGAAGCAGATGCGTTGGCTCGTTGTCACTGTTCCACCGACGCTTCTCCTCTCGGTGCTGGTCTGCGGGTCGCGGCCTCGGGAACGCGAGTGCGACTGAGCTACCGGGAAATGCCAGGTGGACACTAATTTCGAGATGAGCGAGTAATTAAATTAGTGAACTTCCACCAGGGCGGCCGAAAGCGCGGCATTAGCCTCGTAAAGTGAGATTAATCACTGGAGGCGGAAAATTATGCGAGAATTCTGCAATATAGAAAAGGAATTTTTCCTTTACATGAGTTAACGATATGTAGTGTATACTAATTAGCGCTGATTAAGCAGGATAAAGTACTGTGAGGATATTTTTTAATGTTAAGTTATTCTGTCAAGGAAGAATCTAATGTTAATAATAACAAGGTTGATTGTTTATCAAACAAGTTGATGACATTTTGACTTATGCTTAGGTGGAGCACAAACGATATTCGATGCAGAAACGATAAAATGATCCGTTAGGAGAGTTAAGAGCAGCTGGGATTTTTATGCCTTTTGTCACGCTTGAAAACAATAGCGCCCAAGTCACTGATGAATGATTGTACAAATATAAAATTTAAATGATCCGTATTTTATCTTGTCGCTTGTATGAAATATTTGTTTAATCAAATCTCATTTGACAGGTGAATACTTTATAAAATAAAAGTTAAAGCAACACTGAGAAAAAATTGGTAATTTTCAGTAAATATTAACTTGTTAAATATTTCTTTGAATCAACTGAACTGAAATTTGTACTAACTACACTTTAAAACTAAATGAATTTACTTAGTTCTAAATAAATTTAATAGTTTTGAAACAATAATTAATTTATTTAAAGAAGTATTTAACAAGTGAGATTACTAAATCGACTTCTCAATGCATGGTGCTAAAGCAATATGTTTCTATAAAGTTCTTAAAAAAGAAACAATCGCAAAGATAACTGTTGCTAAAACGAAGAGGAAGATGAGAGGAAAAAATGCAAATGTTTCCGGTGGATCGCTGGTGGAAGCATCCTTAAAGGTGTGTTTCTCCTCTTACGTCCTACTGCGATTATCGCCCACGTGGTGCCCCATCACGCGGATGTAATTGAACGCCCGTTGAGAAATGAACGTCTCTTGGAAAGAATCCTTTGAGAATTTCCATGTTACAAGTAGTTGACTTAGAGGTTGACAAATTTTATAAGAATTTGCTTTTCGGTTGTCACAGTCTCTCTTAAAACAAGATTGCGAGGCAATGATACAATGCTACAGTAGCTATTAATCTTTCTCTCGCGCGTCTCGCGCAAAATTTATGCGTCCCTTTAAAATTTGTCGTATCTGCAGGATTTTCCCACGGTAACTCACATCAATGCATGGTTAAAAATCCGGCGTAAACTAAACACAAAATCTGTATTTATAATTCGATAAAATTACGAAGACTCTGAAGTCTTGTGTAAAATAAAATTGGACGCTCGTTGGGTATTCCATTGAAGAAAATTACACAAAATTTGAGTAAATTCGAATGCGGAAACTGTATACATAAAGAAATTACTAATCGTGTGCACTTTTTATACATTTAGCTTGTGATTTATATAACATATATAATGTGTAATTTTTTTTACACATTACACGCTAAATGAGCTGAAGTTATCACTCTAATTTTATAGTAAAATTAACTCCCTTGATGGAGTAATGTAGAGTGATTTTTTACTCATAAGTAGAGCGAAAGGTAGGGTACTTAAACTATAATACGCTATTATGCCTTCGAGTGAAGTTTACTCTACTTTAGGATAAATTTACCTTGTAAATCTGAAAATGTGAAATTCGCTTAGAAAATGTAAATAGTAACATTTAATATATAAAAAACCGTTCAGATGCTACATATGTGAAAGAGTTCACATAAAATTTGTCATGATTCACATTTTCACATTTTCAGATTTAGAGAGTAAAACGCTCTATTCTCGTAGAGTCAAATTTGATTACAATAGAGTCAAATTTAACTCGATGAGTGGTTTTACTATAAGCTAAAAGTGAAACTTCACTCCATAAACATTTCTCTATATTCTCTACATAAACATTTTACACAAAGTATAAGATTTTCACACAAGTTTCTTGCATAATGCATCACAAAAAATTTCTTTTTCACAAAAAAAAGCATATAAAAATCTATATCTACATTTGAGTTTGATAAGAAATTTCTGCGAAAATCTCCGAAGTGGAACGGCGTGCACGCGCTTCGCTATTCGGTGACGTAAAAGAGCAGATAAAAGCGCGCAGACCCTTTAGCTCGCGTCACGCATTCTTCAGACGTACTCGCTGTATCGGGCGAGCTCCGTATAACTTGTGGAGTGACCCGACAGCGCCCGGCGGGTCGGCCGCCCACGCGGACTCGAGATTCGCTTCGGTTCCACCAGATCCGTCATCGGACAATGGGAGTAGGATCGGCTTCTTTTCACCTGCATCGCCGCCCGCAATCGCTATATGCGCCACATCGGCTCGCAGATTTCTGATTAATTGGGCTGGCGGAGGTGCCGAGCCGCAGACTTCATATTTACGACTGCTCGAGTTTAACGAGGCTGAATTAATTGCGTCCCGACTGCCGCGCTGTTGGATTTGTTTTGATGGAAAGGACGCGTTGTCATTTTTCTTCTCCGCCAAAGACTGAGATTAATTTTCAGATTCCTTATTTTTATATGCCAGATATATTTGCGATTAAGAAACATAATAATTGTCAGTCATTTTCGAAAAATTGTTGTTTTAATAAAATCGCCGAATACTTATAGAAATAAAATCGCAGGTCTCCTGGAAACAAAGACATACTTATGTCTCTGTTTCTTAGTCCATTAGATTAATAAAAATGTTCCGAATTCAATCAACAGAAAATTGCGTGTAAAATAACAAAAATGTGTTAGGAATCGTATAGGTGATACTAATATGCATGCGTAAGTCTGGCAACTCGTGTGGAGTTATGTTAGCAGACGAAAAAACAAAATTAATTTGCTTATAACAAAGAGAATAAATAAAGTATCGAAAAATTAATATTCTGGCAGAATTTTAGCGTGCACAATTATTGAAAAAATTAATAATAGTACATGATTTATAATAGCTTAAGTTTATTTTAAGTTATGATGTACTTCATATTTTGTATACTTAAGATTTTTTAGTCCGTTGAATTTTAGTCAATAAATAAATAAACAGTCATTCAAAATGCGTCCCCATGGTACCCTTCACTAGATACGGCACCAAACGCCGAAGATTCTTTTTAAATCAATGTACTCCTCGTACTTCATTTTGTAGGTGAAGTAAGAGATTATTATTATAATGAATTCATTAACTTGAGTAACATTAGAAATAACGCTAATTAATTCGAATTTCGACGCTTCTCACGCTACCTTATTGAATTTATTGCACAATTACAAAATGTAACCAACGACGCGAACTGTTAGGGGTACACGCTGGGTGCGGAGAGTGTCGTAGGCGTGTGCCAGTCATTGTGCCGCTAACAGTATAAGACGTTCGCGAAATAAACATCCAGTGTCTGGCGCGAAGATTATTTTTAAGTTGGCGCATTTGCATCATTGTTACATCTGTTAAAAGAAGTTTTTCTTTGCGCGTAACGCGCTTTTTGTACCGCTCGTCGTTATATCAAATAAAAAAAGTGGGTAGAACTTGTTTACGTCTCCTTTTTTGTTCGTCGCTTATTAAAATAAATTTAATGGAAGAGTGTTTAACGATTCTTACGTAAATAAGCAACAAGAAAAGGAGGAAAATAATTGTTTAAATTAAATTACGACGAGTCAAACGTTTACGTTAGGCAAACTTTCCCTAATAAAATGACGCTTTTGACGGAACTTATACGGCACTCCATCAAAAAAGGGCAGCCCGAAAAATGTTTGAATAGCTTCCACGTAAATGAGAAACACTACGCACACCTTCCTGCGCGAAAAGCCATTTAATTCTAGCCGTGACTTCCGAATGCGCTTTCATCTCCGCAAAAAGAGCGCTTTGCGTACATAAATATGCATGTCCACGGAAACGAAGCGGCTTCCGTGACTGATCATTGGACAATATGAGTCTGAAGTTTGGATTGCTTCTAACAGAACGAAAGGAGAACGAAAAAAGTTTTTTCAAAAAATTATATTATTAGGTTCCCAATATTGTGCTGAAACTTAGAGGAAACGTGTTTAATGCAATTTTGAACACGAAAAACGTGTTTTTAGAAAATGTTTGTATGGATGGGAGCGTGCGCGCACGCATATGTGCATGTGCGTGCGTGCATTTGAATATAAGGGGTAACACCACTCTAGCCGGTGTAAAGAAAAGCCTACTTTTGACAACTGATTGTGGGAGTATGGGGAAAGGAAAAGTATTTTTTTTTTTTGTGTTTATTTAGTACATATTGAAGTATGAAATTTTTTTTATTTTTTATGTGAAATGGCTCATTATTTTTGTTTTTTAATTCGAAATTGGGGAAAAAATAAACTTTTTAATCAGCCAATTATTTTTTTTTAGTTTTAAATTTTGAATTATTAAAAATTTTATTTTTTATTTTTTGTAATGATAGTATTTAGATACATACATGCAATAAAAAGTATTAAAAGGAGCACAAATTACGTATTTTATTAAAGAAAAAAAATATTTTAACTATTAGCGTTCTCAGGTTTTTCATAAAAATAATTTTTATGAAAAACTAGTTTCTGAGAAAATAATTAAAAAATGAAAAAAATGTGTTTTCTGTGTCCAACGATAGCTTACGCAAAAATGCTTTAATTAACTTGAAATTTACAGAAAATGTAGATTTTGTATGTACATTGGATGAGTTCCTTAGGTGGCGTATGAATTATAATAATTTCAAAAATGTTCATCTTTACATTTTTTTATATTTTATTTCTTCTAAACTAATCTTTGAAATGAAAAAAAAATCATGGTAATAAAGAATATAAATATCTCTGTTCCATGAAAATACTGATCATATTTGATTACTACTTTTTGAGAAAAAATTAAATAAAAAATGAAAAAAATGTTTTTTTTTTACGTTCAATGATTGTCTGGCTAAAAAAAGTTTAAAGTCAAAAAATACGTACACTTTAAAAAAAAAAGAGTATAGATTTAAATTCTTTAAAGAATTACGTAAATCAAATATTAATAAAATAGCGAAATATATAATAATATAAAGAAGTTTAAAAACATGTTCGAGGAAGCAAAGTGCCAATCAATCGGCAGCGGTTTTTTATACGATAAGAGTTATAATAAAATAATTTAAAAAATAAAACTAGATGCGCAAGCTCTAAACAAATAACAGAGCGGGCTTTTTCAATGGCGATTTTTTTTAATGATTGCCTGAATATTTTTTCGATTTTCTTTATTTAATTTATTTTTATTTAATAAAAAGACCTACAATAAATAATCAGCCCCGCTCTTAGCTCTCGGAAAAATTTGCTTCCCATAGAAAATCGAACGGAAAGGTCGTCCCGTGCACAAAGTGTGCTTGCGCGTTTTCCATTAAAGCGTTTTCCATTGAGCCTCTCGTTAATATAAAAAAAGAAACTCGACAAAATATTCAGGCATTTCTAATGACTGATTATGTTTTCGATTGTCTTATTTGAGAAAGGGACTTTAATAAATAAACATACCCGCTCTTTACTTTCGGAACGACCTACTTCCTGTATAAAACCTAACAGAAAAAAAATAAATTTGAACTAATCGTAAAAAAGTTTGCATGTGCCAATTATTGTATTAAATAAATTAGACAATATCGCTGATCGATTCTTTTACGCGGCATGCATGTTTTTATTTTTAGAATGATGAAAGTCAGTCGTAGTATAATTTTGTTAAAAGTGACACGTTTTTATGAGCTTCTGTTATAAGCTGAAAAAATGAAATTCAAAAATATTTGCTTTTTGCATTTTATTTGTACATTGCAGTTTATTGCAATTGAAAGTGTATTAATTGTAAGTTTCTTATCTTTATTAAATAATCCTCATTATTCATCATCTTCATAGGAATATATTTTTTAGGAATCAATTCTTAAAAATTGCTTTCACAATGACATCATCCTTTTAAAACACCATGAAGCTGATATCAGTGATATCTTGCAAATTGCATATTCCAAATCATTAAAAATATTTGATGCAAATAATGAATTATTCAGTTATCACAATCGTTTTCGGAAAGTTTATACCTTAAAAGAAGTGCACCTGAAGAAAAAAAGCTTTCCTACGGCAGGTGTCGTTATAGAAATATTTTCAGATTTGAATTTAACTAATGTATTGAATGATTTAAGAAATTCTATTTGGTGGAACAGTAAATCGAATTTCTTATTAATTAATAGAAACTCAGATGTGCAATGCGAAGCGTACAACTATTTAAAAATTCTGTGGAATTTTAAAATCTTATCAGCTGTGTATATCTGTAAGCAGCCACAAAATCCGATTTTAATCTACACATTTAATCCATTTACAAATGTAGCACCAAAGCACTGGCGAAAAGTTGCAGTTGTCAATGAACGGTGGACGCTTTTTGAACATAGTTATTCACTTCAATTAATCGATACAGACTTTTGTGGTATGTTATACTTCGACAAGGGAAAACAATTGAATGGTTACCGTTTAAAGGCAACAATTATTGCAGAAAAATTCAATGATACCGGATATACTGTGGATAAAAATGGCAACGGCAGATGTCAAGGATCATTACATGAAGCATTTTGCGCATCTCTAGCCTATATAAATGTAACTATTGACTTAAAAACGTCACCGCGGAGCGCCCTAGTTGATAAAAATGGCAAAGCGCAAGGGATGTTAATTGATATACTTGATGAGAATGTTGACGTTTTATTAAATATGTATGTTTTACGTTCTTATTGGAAGCTAATGACATATCCGATTTATGGTTCTAGCCTCAATGTAGTTGCAAAAAAAAATCATATAACTTTGAGAAAAAAATTTTCGTTTCTTTTTAGATTCGATTTTTTTCTTATCTGTGGATTTATTTGCATATTAAGCATTTTATTTTTAAAACGTATGCTAAAGACATCAACAAGTTTAGCATTTATTAAATTTTTACAATTAATTTTAAACTGCTGTCGGGTAAACGAACCTTGGCATTTTGGTTCTCGAATGCTCTTGTTCTTTATAATTTTGGTTACTTCGACAATGAATTGCTTTATTCAAATCCATTTAAACTGGTGGAGTGCTCTCCCGAAGTACGAAGTAAATATAAATACTATTGATGAGTTGTTGGAATCAAATCTTATTTGGTACGGTTATAGTTCTTACAAGGAAATGTTGGATCAAAAAATGCTGAATCGGTATATTGATATTACTAACATCAGTAAATGTTTGGAATTGGCAGATAATGTTCATCCTCCAGTGGGGTGCGTTGTAACCAATATAATCTTAAATCAAAATGCCTGGAGGAAATTTCCCTTGCTTTATATAATAAAAGAAGGTTTATTTGATCGCGGATGCGGTTTTATTTTCGTAGAAGATTTTCCGTTATCTAGTAGGTTAGATCTTACTCTACAGAGAATGAGAGAAGGAGGCATCTTGAATTTCCATTACGAAATGGTTAATCCAAACACGAAGGTTGATAAAAAAATTATTGAATATACAACTATTGGTACAAACAATTTTTTTCCAATTGTGTATATTTTAATGAGCGGATGTATTTTAGCAGCAGTAATATTTATTGTAGAACTTGTCGCAGTAAAAAGACAAATAGTCAAATTAAAAATGGTTATAATTAAAAATAAAATAATAATGAAAGAAAATTCATTTATAAATTTCATTTATAAAAAGTGCAAGTACTAATGTTCAGAATCAACCGTTTGATTATATTAACCCATTAGCGCCCAAAGAATCATCGATGACAATTTTTTATTTTTTGAAATATTCGAGAAATTCAATTTGTTGAATTGTAGTTTTGACTGCGGGGGTTTGAGAAATAATCTTAAGAAATAAATAAGAAATAATTACGTTGAATACTCACCGAAAATTTGAGTCGATTGGGCGTTAATGGGTCAAAAAAAAAAAAAAAAAAAAAACACACATTTACACAGGTAGCGATAACATAATCAAAACAACTAAATCACAAAAATTCATTTTTCGGTAGTTTGCACAAAGATTATTTCCATTATTTATTGAGTCATAGCTATAACTCTCACTCCATGGTATCTTAAAGGGGGTTTGAACCTATAGATTTTTTTTGTAAGTACCAAAAAAATAAAAAGCATAATGTTAAAGAAATTATGTAAATAGTATTATTGAAATATTATTAATTATTTACACAATGAGCCTGGGAGGAAGTCTTTAAGATCATTGTATACTCTGTTATTTCTTGTCTAACCACTACGATCTGTTACAATATGTAATAAAAAATACAAGAAAAAATTTATTTTTTGAAGATTTTTAGGTCGAAACCTCCCATAAGGGGGTTCAAAAGTCAATTAAAATTTCAAATTCCGCGCCGTAATATATAACAAAGATTCTTTTAATATTTTACTGGTTTATTTTTTTTTTATAAAAAAAATTCAAAATGAAATTTCGAAAACTAATAGATTTTACTTGCCCTCCGTTAGGTAAGAAGTTTGATGCGAATATCTTGAATATATAAAAAATTCAAATTATTCAACCTTTCTTTTCGAGGTATTATTATGTTTTTCGATATTTCATTTACACTTTTTTTATAAGCAAATTAATTGTTTTTTGTTATAATATGGCGAGAAATTTGAGTTTTTTTACTTTAAGACCACCTTAATGTCAGTGGTGTTGCTATACGACATCAAATTTTTACGTATGTATTTACTGATCTTTTTGAGCGAGGCAGCAACATTCTCATTGTATTTCTAATACAGTTGTAATGTATTTCATAAATTTTTTTTGATCGTAAATAAATTTCTATCTATCTATAATGTTAAAAATCCGTGCAATTCTAAACATTATTTTTCTCCATCCCTCGGACGTAAGTACGAGGTTTCGCCTTTTGTTACGCCAGAAGAAGGAGCATTTTTAAGCCACTGCATGCGCGTCATTTGTTGTAAACTCGAAAGCTCTGTCAGGAAGATTTTGAAGTCTAACCCCTTTAAGGGGATGCCTAAGCTTAATTTCCGTCGCTCTACGTATACGACAATCTCTATATTCGCTGCTATAGCATCTAATGTAAATTTTGATTTTTCAAATAATTTTGAAACGGCTTGCTTAATGGCAGTTCTGTTTGCATCAAAATATTATTATAATTCGTAAGAATGTGCGTAAACTTCTTTTGTTGGCTGATTTCAATTCCCATTGAAAACTAAGTCGGTATTTCAGCAATAGGAAATGAAATCAGCCAAAAAAGAAGTCTACGCACATTCTACAAATTATAAATAATATTTTGATGCAAACAGAACTGCCATTAAGCAAGCCGTTTCAAAATTATTTGAAAAATCAAATTTACATTAGATGCTATAGCAGCGAATATAGAGAATTGTCGGTACAGTAGAGCGCGGAAATTATGTTCGGCATCCCCTTAAGTAAGGTTATATTCTAATAGCTAATAGATATACATCAAAGAAAGTCTATGTAGATAATTAGCGTCCTTTAAATAATTTATATACCTCAAAGGTGCAGGTTGTGTTTGTAGTCGTATGATTTTCGATTTATCCCGCTTATAACGCAAATAAAATTCGATCCACCTGCTAGCTTTTTTAATTATCAAAAAATGCTAATCAACCGTACACTTAAATTAGAACATTATTGAACGTTATTGAAAATGTAGAAATAAATACGAATACAGTAAATTGGTTAAAAAAAATTTGCATTAAATATGAAAATTCTACATTTAAAAGCAATATTGTTAACAATTTTTTGTTGTGAAAATTATAAAAAATAATTGTAAGAAAATTAAAATAAAATTTCTGTTTTAAAAACATTCAATTACGTATTTATTAAATGTATAATTTACAAATATTATGTTTATTCTGCTTTTTTTTCGATGCCCGCCCCCAACCAGCAGCACGAGCGTAGCGAGTGCTGCAAATGTTGGGCGGGCATCGATCATATATAAACGCGCGATAGGTAAAATAAAAAAATATATGTAGATTACACTAAAGGAACCCGTGGCGAAAGTGAAAACATGACTGCGCAGAACAACTGTTAGTTGAGGTCGGTTTAAAGGTTAGAAATTGATTATTTTACTATTTTCTAATCAATAGTATAGCCGTACACGGGAGAGAAGTGGAACTCATGCACGGACGTTCCATTTCTCCCCCTTGTAAGAAAATCTACTATTTGTGTTTAGAATTGAACTGCGGCACAACTTCAATAAATAAAAAATCCATGGAGATGTCATTGTCGTCAGTATTTCTTGCGATATGATTGGTCGAGCTGTAGATGTTATTTTGTTTTTCAAATTGTTTGTTGTGACACTATTTATAAAGATAACATATTTTCGCGCGTGTAGCGCGCGCCTGATCTAGTAATCAAATGTTTTGTGTATAAATTATGAAATTACACAATATTATATTTTATTTTGACTGTTCCAGTAAACTACACAAATATTTAACATAAAAAATGTAATTTAAACACATTATTTGTTTTAAAGAAAATTCAATAGAGAGTGTACGTGATACATAATCTTTGTGTAATTATTTTGTGTAAAAATTTTTAATTGTGTGGAAGTCTATCCGTGGAAGTCAGATTTTGTAGTGGTTACAGCCCATCGAGAAACGCAGAATCACATTGATCTTTTAATAAAGGCTACGTGTATGCAGGGAATACAATGTAGAACGACTCTTATGTAATGTATACGTTGGCAGTGGGGACATTTTCATCATATATACAACAATTTATTTTATTTCTTTATCCTTTTCTAAAAAGCATCAATTTGTATAATGAATGTGAGTATTTACAGAAAAATGAACGTGCTCGCTGACACGAAAAGTATAGTATCAAATAAGCAGTTGCAGATGCAAATTCGTTACTTATTCTTGCCGTACGTGCAGGATAATCTTAGAAATTATATCTCGATTTGCGATTATTCTGTTTGCAAGCCAGTCAGTAATCAACGGAAACACTGCTACGTAATGATTTGAATCTTTGATTGTTCTACCATGGATCGATTTATGCATTGCAGATAGAAAAAAAGTCTCCCGTTGGTACTTGTACTAAGTTTGATTAATTGAAAAGGAGTATTTATAACAATTTGTTGTAATTTGTATAATGTGCCAATGCAGTAATTCTTCAGAAGCAATAATTACTAGTTTCTCAATTGTTTTCTCATTGAGTAGATGAACGTTTTGATTACTAATAGAATTTAGTCATTTATCATAGTATTCCTTATCTCCTTTTTTCTCAGCGGATCGATAAATAACACGTTAATTAATAAAAGCTGAAATGGAAAAATATTAAAGTAAAATTGCTCAATACATAATTCGAATCTAAAACAATTAGCTTCCAGTATTAATTATCTCCATTCTCAAGTATAGAAGTTAATGAAACCTCTTTGTCGAAGAAAATCAATGGTCTGCGGCGGGTAAATATACAGCGATCGAAATTCAGATTTAATCATGAAAATCAGCAAGCATCACCAAAGAGAGAGTCATAAATAAGTTGAAAGCGCCTGTTAATCGAGTGTAACGGTAGTTGTGTCAAAGTGCTAGGCTCGTCTCCAGGAGCCTCAGGAGCGTCTCCGGCGACGCTTTCACCCAACGGAATATATGGGGCGGAAAGATCGGGAGCGTCAGGATTTTTTCTTCGGGAGCTCCGCGCGCGGAGAAGCAAATTGAAGGGTCGCGCGTCGCGTGATCGATGGCTCGGAATCTTCGGAAGCTGCCAACTGTCATGACCAACTTACCGGCGGAAGAGCGAAACCCGGTTTTCCACAACTAGCATTTTTTCCGTGTCTGTCCGACAAGCACGAGTCCCGATGTCGATGGGAGCGCGAAACCGGATCAGTCGGTAACTTAAAGTGCAGGCCTATCGAGTATTGTTTTGTAAGTCACATGCGTATAGTACACGGGGAGAGATTTTCTGTGGACTTTTTTTAAAGCACATTATCGTCGTTGTATACAATTTGACGCCTTCTATGTGAATATGGATAAGTGAAAATCACTTCGAATAAGTGTATATTGAGTTATTCGACGTGAATTTCACTTATTCATATTTAGAGGGTTATAATTGTAGGCCAGTTTAATGATTTAATTTACTAAATTTCAATTACTAAAAATTAACTTATTGGCTGTTATAAGTTCTTCAAGTAAAAAATGTGAATAGTCACATAATCAATAAGGGAACATTCAATTATTAAAATAAGCGAATTATACACTTATTTAAAATGATTATTTTTATTAACAAAAATTGGCTTGGTATTAGTCCAATGTGATAAAAAAATTGCGATTAATTATTATTTTATATATTTCATATTTTCGTTAATTAATCTTTATGATTAATTACTATTTTACATATTATTTATATTTTCTCTAGTTTAAGCTATATAGTTTATAATTAAGGACTTCTAGTCCGTAGAATTTATATTAAATAAATAAAATAAATAAATTATTGAGAGATCATAGGAGTGTCGGTATATGTGTTTCTTAACTCTCGAAGACTTTACAAGTAAATTTTATTAGAAAAAAATTGTTTCACCGGTTGAGATTTGAGAACCCTATCATATTTCACGCTAAATGAGCTGAAGTGAAATTAACTCTATTGGAGTCAAAAGTTCACTCTAATTTTATACTGAATTAACTCCTTTATAATCGAGTAAAATAGAGAGATTTTTTGTTTTTAAATAGATCGGAAGCTAGAGACATAAGTTGTAATATTCAACTCTAAATTTCACTCTATTGGAGTCAAATTTAGTTCTACGATTGGTTTCACTATAAACTATGAGTTCATATTGTCCTCATATAGTAACGAAATCTGCCAGTACTGGTTGTTACTTGGCATGGTGTTGGTCAAGCAGTACAATGGTGCATTATTAAATTTATTAAAGTAAATGAAATTTTAACAAAGTAAAATTTCAGTTACTAATAAGTGAAATTAGCATAATCACAAATGAAAAATGTTTCCTCGTGGTAAATATGTTAAATTTTCGCCGATTCAAACGTTAGGAGATAACATCTTAAGTTAGACAAAATTACAGATTTGATTGCGGTTAATTAAACGGATCAATATTTTATCAAACAGGTACTTTCACGAAAGAAAGTAAAAAATTTGAAAAGTTCCGTGAGCAGTATACACGAAAGCAATTGCACATCGCGTTAAAAAAATTAGCCACTCGGTCGTAAAAGCTGAAGATTTTAAAAAGTCCGATGGATATAAAGATTCGAGTTCGCCGGGTGTAATGACTAAAATTCCATAAAATTACGACGATTACACGCTCGTTTAAATCCGCAAATTCTCGTGCCGGCGGATCGGCGCTCGCTGCTTTAAAATCTCTCTCCCGTGCATAATTCAAGGTTGCGCGTTGCATGTCTCGTTACGACTGCGAGCGTAATTCGAGCTCGCGCCTCGGCGCCGCGCATCAAGATTCTCGAGCAGCGCGGAAAAGGACGAAGAGCCGAGAGTGTGTATACAGTATACCTTGAGCCCACTCACGTTTGCATGTACACCTCGGGACCCACGACGGACGCTGCTTCAAGGGCTGGACTACTTTGTGTGAGATGTCGTGACCGGACTCCGACTACTGTTCGGCCGCTCTTTTTCTCTTCTTTTCCACTTTTTTTTTGACAGTCGACTGGACGGCCACCGTATCGATTCAGCAACAAGCAATCAACAGCAACATCATTTTTCACCCTAATTATCCATAAGCTCCACTTTATTGGCCTCTTCAGAGGGAGTAAACTCATATTTTATTCTTTAGACTTATTTTACTTCCCGGAGAAGCACTTTACCCCCTAGAACGATACTTTACTCCCAAGAGAGACATTTTACTCTCCTGAGACACACGCTACCCGCGTAAAAAAATTTAAGTTAGGATAAAGATTAGCCAAAGTTCATGTTTGGCGGTCGTTGATATGAACATGGACAATGAGACTTTACCGAACTTGCTTCTTATAGATATTTTATAGAAATTTGTAGATGTGTGATATAAACGGACAAATTACCGCTAAATTGTAGAAAATAATTCTTAGCATTTATTTATTGTTAATGTTCGTCATGTGAACGTATTTTAAATTTAAGAAAAACTTTATTTGAAGTTTGTATAAAGTATTGCAAAATTATTTATTAATTGAACTTTGGGTAAACTTTATCCTAATTTAATTTTTTTTATTCGGGTACTCTTCGGAGACTCATTCACTTTAATTTTTTAAGTTTTAACAAACATTTTTTTAGTTTTCATAGATATATTTTAGCTTGGATAGCCCTTTTTTGCCTCTCTTAATCATATATTACTTGATTTTGTGGCAAATAAAGTGAATTTATAAATCATTAAGGTGGAAAATTTTATATGCACTTAGGAAGTAACAGGTGATTATTCCCTTGGGGACAATTCACCTTCAGCAGTAATCGCCTATATTACTCCCTTGATGCATAAATAAACAAGCGCCTTTATATCTAGAACGGTGAAAATTGATTTATTTAAGTACTGTAGCCAAATATTTATTTATGCAGGTATATAAATTTGCAGCAGTGAATATAAAATTACTAGCGGAGTGGGGTATGTGTATGTTGTTTTTATACCCTATATTTATTGCAGTTTATTTTATTCTTTGACGATGATAATATGTTTTATCCAGTCGTATATTCTACATTGACGTACTGTACTATTTACTTTTAGTTTAGTATTATGACTTACTTTTAGTATTAATTGCTTTGAAATTTGACTGTGATTACATATTTTGTAACCTTTACTTAATTAAAAATCTGCTTATATACTAAAATTAGTTATTTACATCTATGTTATTCTATTCCAGTGTAAATAAGCCGTCGATCGAAGAATTCGCGGGAAAAGCTACTTTGTACCATATTAGTGAAATTTTATTATTTAGGCCTCTCTCTTAAGAAACAACATCTTTTTCGCGGTACAAAAAGGATTTAAGTCGGCCATTCGGCGCGCATTTCAAGCACGAAGTTTCTTTTTAAGTGACACGCGCGAAAGAGAGTCTGCCGCGCGGTCAGCGGTACACAATGCGGCGCGACTCTTTAAAATGACAAAGTGCGGCTGCGCAAGTAGCCGGGGCAAAGGGAAAATCTCCCGGTGAGGCGAAAGGCACGTCCCGGACGACGTGCATCCCTCGGTGGGTGCGCGACTGTAATTTGAATCCTCGCGATGCATAATGCATCCGAGAGCCGCGCGCTCTTGAGCTCACAGTCCGGCGCGCGGCGACTCCATGCGGACGTCTACATACGTACGTCACGTTTCGCCGTAAAATGCAGAAAAGAGGCGAGGGGATGTCTCCCGGCGGAACCGCCCCGCTATGCGCACCGCGGAGGAATGCCTCCTGCGTGCGTGTATACGCGCCTACTCCTCGTCCGAGCGGAAATTATCAAACGAGTTTCATTATTTTTTCAGTCCAAGGGGACTCGATGCATTTCCAAAACATTTCGAGGCTAGGCCAACTTACTGACCGGAGAATCGATCTGCTGCGCGACCCTTCGGTTTTTCCATAGTGGGGGTGGACATTTCTGCGAAGACGGTGCAGGTACTTAAATGTGAGGAAGTTTACGGAAGTATGGACGGGCGACATCTTGGTAGTTAAGAAATCCGGATGTTTAGGCCTAATGAGTTTCGGGGCGGGCCAGGCCGGTCAGTTAATAGGGTATATTCAAAGGATTTTCTCTTCGAAATTACGACGAAGCTCCTAGTAAAATAAAAATTACCCATAAGGACTTCAAATACTGATTACTTACAGTAGTTTTTGCGGAATTTTTTGAATTTTCACTAAAATGTTACAACTAGGGTTTTCGTACTAAGAGACTATTAGACTTCCGGATTGCAGATTTTATTGAAATTTTGAAAACTGTGTTTTTATATCATGGAGCATTCCAATCTAACGCTCAAAATTTTCGACACATTAGGTCCCTGAATTTATTTTTTACTATAACTTTATATTTAATAAATATAAAAGTAGATGAGAAGATCACCAATTTAAGAGTTGATGTGTTAAAAAAAATTCTCTTAATTCAACAATTTTATACGATTGAATACGAGTATTGAGAATTATATAAAATTTAATTACAAAACATTATCACGTTATTTTTAACACTCGGATTCAATAGGGCATAACTTTTGAATCAATAAAGTTTTCTTAACACAACTGTCAAATTATTGGTTTTTTCCTCTTCTTTTACTTGCTTTGTTACCGGATTCTGTAGATCTCAGATCTGCATAATTGTATAGTTAAATATTGAAATAAAAAGTTATAACAAAAATAAATAAATGAATAAAACTTTAGATATCCACTGTGATGAAAATTTTGAGCATCAGGCCCTAATACTCTATAGGTTTCTTCATCTTTTAATATTATTCCGCAAAAGAAGTCTATTTCAGACTGAATGTAATTACGACGTAAATATGAATGAGTAAAATGTACTTAAAACAAGTATAACTGTTTTAAATTTTTTACACATCGAGTACTTATGTATTATTTACAACACCAACGATTTAATTAATTTCTTGTATACTACAGTTTGTAAAAAAGAGAAATGCATTTTATTAGAGTCCGCGGCAGTGCAAATGATTTGAATTTTTACGAGCGCGTAATTGCTTAGAAAAAAAAACGAGACCATCGAACTCCGGAATCGTTGAAGCTCGTACCGTAAGAAGTGACGTTCTAATCTCCGTGATGTACGAGGCGAAAAAGCGTGCAGCGTGGCTGGCAAGCACGAATAATCGAGGCTCGGCATTCCCACTTCGTGTTGCTGGATGCGTGAGCGAGAGCCTATGACCCGAGGTTATGCCAGTTCCCTTGCGCTCCGTTAACCCTTCTTGCAGCTGTGATATATATAGTGAATTTTCTTTGTAGAACTCAATTCCCGCAGCTACATCGAAATAGATGCTCGAGTTTGCTTCGTACGTTAAGGGGATTTGAAAGTCAATTAAATATTCAAACTTCACGCTATAATGTAACAGACGAAAAAGCAATTCATTTTTTTATAACAAATGATATAAATGAAATACCGAAAATTCAAGAGTTACTTGTCCTGCGTTAGGACTGTGGTAATTTTGAAAAAAGGCATAAGTCACTAATTTTTCTCAAACTATTTTTGTACTCTTTATATGATAATCGCAAACAGATTTTAAAACGTTTCGCGTTATTATATATTTATTATGAATTTATTATGAAAATTTATTATATATTTATTATGAAAAACATTAGCAAAAAGCACCCCAATTATTTTCATGTTGCAAATAAAGTTAAAATTAAGAATATCACAAAATTATGAAAATGTACTTTATGCCTATTTTCAAAATCATTTCAGACATAACCATCATTTTATAAATTTCCAAGTATTTATAACCATAACTTGACGAGAAAAGCTTAAAGTAGGTAAAAAAATCATATTATTAAAGTTTTTCTCATCAAAATGTAGTTATATGAATTCGGAAATTTATAAGGGAAGTTTCTTTTGGTTTTTTGATATTTCAATTATACTCTTTCTATTCACAAATTAATTGTTTTTTCATTTGCTATATTATTGCGCGAAATTTGAATTTTTCAAACCGTGTATTATAGAAGTAGTCTTGCATTTTATGTGTTTTTAAATAATAATATTTTTAAAATTGATTGAAATAAAGTGTACGGGTGGAGTCGAAAATCGCACGGAAGCAGCGATGGCCTGCGGATTCATTGAGACTTGCGGTGAAAGCAAGCGTTGCGTGCTATGTTTACTCCTCTCGTAAATCGTCTGGAGCACGCCAAGGATAGAAGCATTTTAACGGGGTCCTTTTCGCCGGCGGACATACCGCGCCGGACTTGGTATATATCGCGGAGGCCAGATTAAAGTCCGATTGGGAGAAGCTGTAGTGTGAAATTTCAACAAACTATAGCATCATGCGTTCAGATCCACGGCTACTTTGATACACCACATTAACGATTATTTTTAGAACCCCATTAATTTATTTTAAAAAGCATGAAGCTACTTACTAGTTACCACTTCTGTATATTACGATACTCTCTAAAGTAGAATAAGCGGCAAGTTACTTATTCGAAATGAATATGCATTTATTGGCTGCATCAAAACTCTTCCACATAAAATAAATAAATTGTCACATATATATAAGTTAAAATAGTACAATTTTTGTATACTTTTTCAATAATTGAAATTTGGAAACTAAAATTTTAAAACATAAAAAAATATACAAATACAAAATAAAATAAATCATGCGTAACTCTCGAAATAATTTTTTTTTAGAAAGAAATATTTTACCGGATGAGATTTTAACCCATGACCTTTGCTCTACCACTACGCATCGATTGAGCTTTATAAATAGAGTTCTTATTATCCTTTTATATATAGACTATAGTAGACATAATTGATTTTTCATTTATTGAAAAGTAAAAAGAAGTCACTTCGAAAATAAGTGAAAATTTTACTTATTCTACTTTAAAGAGATAGCTATTATATAAGATGATGCACTTGCATCAATATTTTATTGGCAATAAAAGAAGCGTTTACATTATTATTTTTATTATTGACAGATTTGTCGATTTTATAAGCAAATTTCGTTAAAAGTGAAAAATTTAGTCCCTTCGAAAATTAGTTAAAAAAATCACTACTTTACAGAGGTTGTAGATTGACTTGCATTTTCCAATACCACGTTGAAATATTATAATCGTCAAAATTCGTATTTAAATTTATATATTTAAAATACAGAAGATTATAGCAGTCGGAATTAATTAAAAGTTCATTTTATATTTATTTAATAAAACACGCGAATCCACTTTAAATTGGCGGTCGATCTTCAGAATCGCAATAAAAGATGAGTAAGCGCCGACGAAAATCCCGAGAGCGCGATGAATCCATCTTGCGCGCGTTCACTGATAGAGACGATCGTTCCTATCGCAATCACGATCCGGACACACGACTTTTACGGCGAACTTCAATCTCGCCGGCACTTTATAACGCCCGGCGCGCAATTATAAAATATGCAGTGTGCGCAGAGTCTACCGGCTGATTGCGTTGCACCCCCCGTCATATAATTCCCTTAATTGATTATGGCGCAATCTCGAAAAATGCCTTTTTTATGGTTACTTCTTTTTCGAAGGTCCGCATTTTTCTGAATATTTATTAGAATTTCAGCTCTCCTCAAATGATTTATTGTCACTTCGAGGAGTGTCTACTTGGAGAATCTTCGCTAGTGTGAAAATTGAATTTTTTTTTTATGCGAGACAATTAGTTGGGTTCTAAAAAAATGCTTTAAAGTAGAAATTTAATTTAAACTTGATTAAAACCAATATTAGAAGACGTACTTCAATTACGCGGCTTCCTTGCAGAATAGCTTAATCGTAGTTTTTGTGTTTTCAAACAAATTTGAGATTTCCATTTTGTCGCTTTAGAATAAAATGATAATGTATTTTTCCAATAAAATTTGATTATACGCTGCTCGAAAGCTTTAAGCTTCAAACTAACGATAAAATTATACATGAAATTTTGAAGAAAAATGAATGATCGATTGCACGCTTTAACTTTATGAGTTTATTAATATAAGATTCCAAAAAGATGAGAATACTTTTCTAAGAAAAGCAGACTACAAAATTCGTTGTTTATTCACCCTCACAGCATGCACGTGTAAAAATAACTTGGAAATAAAAAATTTGAAATTTCTGAATGGAACAACTATGACCCTCATAAATCTGCATTTCCTCTCTCATCAAAAATACCTCATATTCGCAAGAAAAGGAGAAGGGAAATTTTTCCCAGAGAAGCGGTCGATTAATCCCCACTTGTACAGATGGACCCCAACCGCGCAAGTCTTAATTTACCCGCGGGGAGTTCAAGCTCAAAGTCAAAGCCCTGGCTGCGCTCCGCGGGTGGGGGAGTCTCGTCCGCGGTGGCCTTTGAGTCCGGCCGATCGAGCGGCCCGTTATTTTTCACGAAAGCCGACGCACCGTTTGTACAGGCGCAGCGCTTCCATTCGAAGATTTATCGAGTGCCGAGCTTGCAAGCTGCGCCGGTTGCGCGACGTGCCTCATTGTATGCAGATGCGCGCTTCAACCTCTCGCGCAGCTGAATGACTATCGCGCGATTTACAAGAGGTCCCGACTTGTTTTACAAGAGGAGGCTGGAATTCCGCGCTTCTTTTTCTTTGTGCATGGAAGACTTGCGTACCGCGCGGAGGCGCAGTGTGTGCCGAGCGCTAATTGTCCGTTGCTTTATGAATGCAGGTGTCTTGTTCGCGCGTTGGGGTAGGGTCATAGTAAAACGGGGACGAGGGTCTTTTTCAGCCTGCTGCACGAACAAAAATTGTTAGTGAAATTTACTTAAAGAATTGCAGTCAAAAATACTGTTTTTTACTTAAGTTAAATTTGCTTAAATATTTACGTACAATTCACTTGACGCTTTAATTTATATCTGTTTTGCTTAATCCAATAAGTAAGTATTGTTTAAAAAATTCAGAATAATTTACCTACTGCATAAGTAAATTTTATATGACTACGTTTACTTAACGTTGTAGCAAAGTTCATTTACTATTTCAGTAAATGTTACTAATCATTTTTCTTCGTGTGAGTAAAACTTATCTTTTTAAAATTTGCCCACTCATACAACAATTAGTGCAAAGAATTCATTTTACATAAGTCAAATAGCAATTCAAATTGAGACATTTGAAATTAAACGAGGCATCAAAGAGCTTAGCGTGCCAGTTACAGAAAGAACAATTGTTAGTAAAATTTATTTAGAGGCTTGAAGTAATAATATTGATTTTGACAAGTAAAATTTTTAAGCAAATCTTACTTAACGTTTTAACTTATCTGCTTTGCTTAATCAATTAAGTAATGAGTAAATTTAATTCGATTACGTTTACGTAACTCTTTAAGCAAAGTTTATTTACTATTTCAATAAATTTTTTACTAATCGTTTTTCTCCGTGTGATAATATATTAACACATATTTTATAAAAAATTTACTATGTTTCGCAGGAATAGTGAGATATTTTCAACATATGACGGTTTTTACTATAAAAAATACTAAAAATTCCTATGTAGCATACTGCATATACAGCAATTTATATTCTGTACGTAGCAATTTGTAGCATGCTTTATAGTACAAATGTATATACAATGGAATATACAATTTCTTTTCGTGTATTTATTGTAAAATGAATTATATTTCATTAAGCTGCACGTCTATGACACTTATTTATAAAAAATTATAGGACATCATACAATACTCGTTCAATATATGAATTTTCAGAATTTCATGAATTTAAAAAAGAAACATTAGCATAAAACATTAAATAACAGGTAAAAGCAATGATAAAGTGCAAAGTAGAAATGTTGTTGGTGTAAAGTCACAGATTCTTTTGTCATTGGCGTCATCCATTGATAAATCTCGAAGGTTGAAGGTGAAATTCCAATAAAATCTCTTATACATCGCAATGCCGAGTGCCATAAATTTTCGTGATCAGAGTAAATTGTAAAGTGGATTTTTCTATTTATTAAGACAAATATACGCGGGACACGCCTCGCCGCAACTCGACTACGAGCTTGACGCGCGTGGGGCCGTTAATCCAGCCGAGAAAAATCAAGTGCGTTGACAGTCGTGACTCTAATCGCAGCGGGGAATCGCGTGGAGATCAATTACTCAGGCGCAGTTGTTCGCGAAAGCGCACGAGCGATCCTCTTCCTTTTGCCGCGCGGCCGTTGAACGCCCGGGACTTATGCAAATAACGGGGCAGGTATAAAAGTGCGTACACGCGCTTAGCGAGCTCGCGCGACTTTAATCCGTAGTTATTAGGAAAGTTGGAGGGTGACGAGATCGTTCGGATCGAGCGCCTGTTTCGTCGATAATGATGCGACGCTCGGGGCTATTCTTAACTCGTTCGATATTTTTTCGCATCCATCATGTTTAGTGCATCGCTTGCAACGGATGCAAATTCAGAGCGCACACCATGCTTCTTTCATTTCGCTTTATTAAAATGTGCACGCGCATGAAATTATAATTTACGTTTTGTTTATTATCAAATTATAATTTTTATTTATTTTATTATTTATTTGTGTAACTAATGCAACGTCGTACAGTTTAGCAGTTTCAACAAAATAATTAGCTGAACAAAAAATAAATATGTTTAAATAATTGATGTATTTAAAGATGAAGAATGAAGAAAAAGGCAAAATACAGGGCATACTGTAATTTAGTTTTATTAAAATGTATATGCATGAAATTATAATTTTTATTTATTTTATTTATTTGTGTAACCAATACAGTATGCTCTGTAAGCCTTGACTTTTTAGATTATAATTCAGTCGTAAATGTTAAATTTTTAATTTACATTTAATATTGTTTATTTATGCGGAATGAATTTCGAATTGTGAACCCCTGCTTTTGAATTATTTCTCTTTTATATTACCGAAGGATCAATAAATTTTCTATATTTTACAATAATACGAACCACGTATAATTTTCAGTATACATTTATTATAAATTCTTATTCACTTCTGCGTTTGTTTAATTAACCGAATAAAATAAACGTTTATACACTGAGAGAGCAATTTGGTAATTTTAAGTAAGTTGCTTAAATAGAATTTTTTAAATATTTCTCTGACATATATTCATTTATTTATTTTTAAATAAATGTTTCAACAAAATAATTATTCGATTTGCAGAAATATTTATTGTAAAATTATTTAATTGATCTTTCGGTGTAGTTTAAAAAATATAAATATATTTAAATGAATGTTTTTAAAGATGAAAAATGAAAAAATAAGAGGCAAAAAACAGGGCATACTGCTGAAACTGCAGTGCCTTGTATGTGGAAGCGGTTATGAAACGTTTACTTGTGATTTCGATTGCCCCCCTTACCCAAAAATCGCGTTAAAGATCGAGGAGCAAGTTGTGAATGACTCAATCCGAGCAGGCCTTCAACGCGCAGATGGGTTGTGAAGGCGCATCGGAGAGTCGGACAAGAAGCTATTACTGAACTTACTGAGCAGATCAGCCATAGTTACTTCTATACCGAGTAAACCGACAGCGATCAATGTTCAGCTACGCCGAGACATAGCATGAGCTTCCGAGAGCGAGGGGAAATCTCCGTCCTTATATACTAACTGAGACCTATGCCAGTCACTTGCGAGCCGGATTTTCCTACCTGCAGCCGCGTAGCGTGTCGACTCGGTACTACCAGCGCGCCAAATTTGAATATCCTATTCGAATTTCCAGCTATTCACAGCATTTTTTTTCATTAAAAAATATTATTTTATAAGTAAACATTTATAAATTATTAAAATTTTTTTTACTTCTATAATTTTTAGATTTTAGGATTTGTTGTATTTAATATTGCAATTAAAAAAATTATTAATTTAATTTAACAATTCAAAGTTTATATACATTTTAGAGGAATCGCAACGCTTTACATTCAGGGGTACCGTAAAATTTCTTTTTTTCTTAAACTTTGTGCAATTACTTTCTAATTTGGCAGTTGTTATTATTTTAGAACCAGATAAAAAAATTTATTACAATCCTTTACAATTTATTATTTGTAATTCTTTGTTTTAATATTTTGCTCGTAAAATCTAGGGCTTGTAATACAAATATAAAAAATACGTATTAATAAAAAATTGGAAATAAAGAAATATGTTTGAAATAAGCTTTTAGTGCTTCACTTTTGTTTGAGGTCGTAAAGACAAAAATATAATTCGACCTCGAAGTGGAGCATCGATTGGTAAGCCCCTTTAGCGTTTCTCTAATAAAGAGAAAATTTATTTATATCTGAAAAACAGTCGCAGTATTGGTGGCGCGTCCCACTGTACTTTCAACTCTATCACCGCAACGGCGTTTCAATTATCGAACTTCGCGACTCGAGATTACGGCGTCGCGACGCACGCCGCTAACATGGCAATTATTGTCAATTAATCCTTAAGTGGTATGCTTTCTAATAAAGTTTCTCTATTGATTAGATGCACGCGCGACTACGTCCTCGAGCTACTAATCGACTCGGAAAATTCTAATTCGAATAAGCTGTCGCTTGTTCGCCTCAAGGCAATTGCAGAGAGGCGATTGATTTTTTTCCTCTCAGCTGATCGGACATCACCTTTTTGTTGCGAATCACACATTTCACTTTTATTTTTGCTTACGATTTCTTTTATTTATATACGGTAAAAAGTCTTGCGTTTTCTGTAAAAAGAAAAAAATCGCACGCGTAATGTGTAAAAAATTACACAAATTATATATTATATAAATCACCCGCAAATTTTAACGCAACGTTGTAATTAAAACACACGCACACATCTTATTAACTATCTGGATTAGCTTTAATTTATTTCTTTTTGAAATAATCACTTTTTAAGAGAGGATTTTATGAATTTCTTTTACTCGTAGTACTCATTTTTACTGAGAATCTCGTGCAGCCTCATGGGCTCAGCACTACCTGCCGACGCTTGTTGCCGACTACCGAGCGAGGGGAGGACACAGCTCTGACCCCCCCGCTTAGGTGTGATGGGAGGACACGGCACTAACCCCACCCACCCTGTAGCCCAGCGTTTCCCTAGACCTCCGTTTTCGACGGCAGATCTCACTTCCGCTTACTCGTAGTACTCATAAAACTTAAAATTTAATTACTATTGATTTTTTTATAAATTAACATTTCTCGCTTAGTTTATACACAAATTTTTGGTATACTTACAAAATATATGTATACATTCGTGTGTACCTGTAATTGCAATTTTATTTTACCCGATTCGAGCATTTAAATTTTTTCTCGAATTATAAACACACATTTTGTTTATTTTTAACGCGACTTATTCGATAGCAGTTAATAAATTTCAGTTAGTTTAAACAATACTTTCACCTTTCAATTATCAATCCCAGAATTCTCTTATTTTTTCCATTGACGTAGACATAAAGATGATTTTTAAATGAGATAATGAGCAGTCATTATATCTTAATAGATAATTTAAATGCACATAATTATTGTAGAAATTGAAAATTTTGCATGATGTATTTCTCGAATGTGTTCTTTACATCTACCTAACGATACATGCAATATATCTTCAAACTTATAATGAAAAGCAATAGCACGCCTTGTTTTTTCCCAAGCTCCGTTGACGAATTCTGCATAATTGAGTGTTGTGGCTCGCATTTTCCCAGACTCGCGTCTCGAAAAGTCATTAAGGCCATCATTGCCCACGCATGCGTCAACGTCGAAGCCTCGAACTCCGCGCTGACGATTCCGACTCCATGGGAGGCGAAGAATAAACATCAAAAGGAAGATCTATTATCTGTGATTTCATCCGTCATTTCAGCTTTGTTTCTCTCAAAATCATACATTCTCTTTTAAAAAAGTGATGATTTTTGTTGCGAAGCTTTTAATCCGTCATTCTGATTGGTTGCCAAGATAATCGCCAAAATACGAGCATGTGATTGCTTGCCTAATTTGTATATTAAGTAGGACGTGCGAACACGAATTTGTCAGTTTTGAACGTATAAAACTTTAAAATTGTGATTATTGATATTGTATAATTAAAAAACTGGCGCTAAAAATAAAAGAAATAATTATTAATGTTATTTCATTCAAGAAATGGCGCCAAAATTAATCTAACCGTAACAAGCAGTATGTGAAGAGTGCCAGATTTTGCTAGTTATATTAAAAAATTTGTGGGCCGTATACAGTGTGACCATTTTTAATTTCATATCTGTTCTTCATCCGCAGATCAGGTTTGTAGACCAATAGCAGAAGATAAAGTAAAAATGGAGGTGCAATTGCAACTGTAACTGCATTCGAGTGCATCCAAGTGCATTTTGTTCCCAAGTGTATAAAAATGCGTTTTTGTGTATTTTTCTCAAGTGCATAATTTTTAAATTTCAAAATAATTATTAACAACATGTTAATAGTAAATCTTGAAAATTCTTTTAACCGACCGAGGGTGAGTTCATAATCCTACGAAAAAAACGTTCACGTTGATAATATTATTAAATATTCCATTTTTTCTTTTTGATCAAATACACAATGATTTGATATCTTAGTGTTTAAATATTGAATTGCACTTTCATCTTTATTAATTTTTGTCTTTTATTTTATCTGATTTATTTAATTTGAACTATCATTGTAGTCAAAGTAGTTTCGTTATTTTTATTTAAAACTTTTTTTTTTCACTTCCTTTAGTAAAATGTACATGTTGTTCATTTTGAGTCTTATGTTAAAAAATCTCTGATCAAAAGATTTCAAATGTTCTTTAAAAGCGTTGAATCAATCGACCGAGCGTTAGCGAGGGAAGAAAACCTGCTGGTTCAAATTAATTTGACTTGGGCATTATTATTATACGACGTCTGGAACGATTGTGGTTCTTTTTGATGTAATTCTTAGTTACGGTTCGCATCTCTAAGCGATGCGTGCAGGATTAATGGTTTAATAATGCGCATAAAAGCTATTCGTTGGTTGCGCAAAATAATTTCATATGCTCGTCTTGTTCGTGATTATTGAACATTATACGCGTGATTTAAGTATTTTTACCTGATTCTTAATATTACAATGGTGTGATATTTATCTCGTGTGGATGGAGTGCATCGTTACCTAAAACTAATTTAACTCGAAGGCATAATAAAGAGCCATGGGATAATTTTGAGATTTAATTGTTTATTAAAATTTGTAAATTTTAAAAGAAACACTTTGCTACTGCACTGTAATTTCAGTTAAATATAGAAGAAAATTAATTTGTAACTTCTTTTTTGTTTACGAAATTTGACAAATGATTCCAAAAAATATATAAATATTCAGTTTACATCAAGACATTTAAAGGTGATTCAATATTCAAAGTTAGCACTATAACACTTGCCAAGTATTACAAAACAATATAAATGAGTTGACATTCGAGTAACCAAATGACGGAAGACTTGCAAATAAGATTTTTAAAGAGCGTATTATAATTTTGAAGATTTATTTTTCAAGGATTTCAAAGATATAAACAATGATTTAATTCTGCTTGTAAATTTTGTTTATCATTTATTTACATCTAATATATATCATTGAAAATATTATTATTGGTTAATTATATTTTTTAATACAAAAAATCGTTTTTAAAAATAAAAGAAATGTATATACTGAAAGAAAAGTTTGGTAATTTTAAGTAAATATTTGAAACTACTAAATTTATTTAGAATCAAATAAATTCATTTAGGTTTTAAGAAATATTTAGTTGATTCAAAGGAATATTTAAGAAGGGCTATTGAAGTAAATATTTGCTTAAAATTACCAAATTTTTCTTTCGGTATAACATAAGAGCGAAGCCACATTTTAGCAATTCCTCCGAAATCCAGAGGAGGAAAAGCGAAGGAAAGCCGAAAATAAGCTACGCACAAGTAGCCGCCCTGGTATTCTGCGACGAATAGCGATCTGCCCGACACAGGCACTTATCGTTTTTAATGGCTGTCTTCCCGCGTACCGAAAGCCTGGGACCCCACGCGCGCCAAATACAAATGGGTATAGCGGCGAGGTCGGCGTGTGCACGATTTAATGGACCAAAGGCTTTTTTTTCACTATAATACCTGCACCCGCCGCTTTTTTCTGCGAAAACTGCAGAAAGGGCGCTGATTGCGATGATGACGCAGTGGAGCGATTGTTTTGGCGCACCCGCAATTTCGAAGTCATTAAACTACGATTTTTTCAACAAATTTGGATTTAGGTAGACATTATTATTTAGCTGACGTTTTAAACATTTTTTAAAAATAAATGTTGTTATTTTTTTTAAATTAAAAGGCAAAAATAAAAAATAAAGTGTGAGTATTAATTTTTGTTAAGCAAAGTTCAAAAACCCTGAGAGTTATGTTTTCAAATGAACTTAATTATTTATCTCGATGCAAGCAGTACGATGATAATTGTGAGGTAAAATTCACGATGCACTAAGATATCGTATTTTATTATCATTTAAACATTTAATAGGATTACTGGTGATACTTATTGCAATGCAGGATATTATACTTTCTAAAGTAGAATAAGTGAAAAATCATTTATTCCATAAGTTAATAGTCACTTATATATAAGTTAAAATAGTACAGTTATAGAATAAGTGAAATTGATACCAAAAATTCAAAAAAAAAATCAATAATTAAATGAATCATAAATCTGTAACTTTCGAAGACTCTAGAAATAAATTTTATAAAAAAAAAAATTCATCGGATGAGACTTGAACCCTCGTCCTTGAAGTTAAAGGGGAGTTCTACCACTACTACACTGCTTGAACTTCGTAAACAAAGTGCTTATCGTCGTTATATAGTATATACCGTATACATAATTAATTGTTCACTTATTGAAAAATGAAAAAAGTTACTTCGAGAATAAGTGAAAATTTAACTTATTCCACTTTAGAGAGTATAGATATTACATAAGATAACACACTTGCACTGATTTCTATCGTGCTTCACTGCCAATAAAAGAAACGTTTACATTTTTTTTCTTGATTGATTCGTCAATTTCATACGCACATTTCTTTCGAACCCGATTTTTTTTTAATAATGACATTATAATCCTTTCGATTAACAAACAAGTCGACATGAACTTTATCAAGGGCGCATCGCTTTATCTGGCTTACTCTCGATCCTGCCGAAAAGAAGATGAGCCACGACAAGTCTATTAAAATCCCGGTGTATTTTCTCGGCGTGCCGAGAATAGCGGCAGGAAAAGCCCGAGGCCGCGAAATTTTCAGCGTCATCCATGGCGCCGCTTATAGCCGCGAAACAAAGGCGCAAGAAGCCGTCTTCTCCAGCCCAAACATTCGCGGAAGCGACGAGCATCGCAGCCATAGGAGAGCGAAAAATTCCAAGTGGTTGTGCACGGGCTCATCACCCAGATGACTTTTATATCGCCATGAAGTGGATGACGACGGCGGCACTTCGAAGCAACGGAGGTGAAATCCTTTGATACCCAAAGTCGTTCGCGTGAGTTAGGAGCGGGCTCGGGCTCAAGTCTTGGATTCTGCTGCTATACCGAGGGCGTGCATCTCACCCGTGACGTTCGAATATTTATAGTCGGGATTAGGAAAAAATACTGACCCGCTGTTTATTACGTCGAGTTAGGTAATGTCGCGGCAGAATGGAAATTGTGCATCTGAATAGACGGAATGGCACTTGATGTACAGCGTGCGGCGTGAATAAATTATGCTCACTTTTTATTGGTATAACTTTAACTGCTGCTAAAGTATACTTTCTCGAAATTTTTTTCTAAAATTTTTTTAAAATGTTGACGATGAGGATGAATACTAACAAACAGTTGCTTATGAATGTGTTTTGGGAAAAGAGAAGAGATAAACGAACGTTCTTGCTGATTTGATATAAATCGAACGATTCAAATTTTAATTCGATCCGCATCGCTACAAGTCAGCTTGTACTAAAGGATCTAGAGACCTCGCAAAGACATTCTCCTTAGCCAAAATGTCTGAAAACTTGGACGTGAAAAATACTCATCATTATACTCAATTTGTTAATAAATTCGATTCTCTTTCTCTCTATCCGAAATACAAAAACCGCTGCTAATATATTGACAGTTAGTTACCTCCACAAATAATTTTTAAAATCATTTTATCTATTGCATTGCTATTGAATAAATCATTGCAGAACGTAAAAGATTCAATCATTCTCTAATTATAATAAATTTCAAAAAAATTTAAAAAAAATAAAAATCTTAATTTTGTCTAAAATTAATAGACCTTCCAAACTGCTAAAGAACTTGCTAAAACTATAACAAAATATTAACAAAATGAAAAATTTTCAAGTAGATTTATTTAATTATACTACTGTTGTAAAACAATTATTATTAAAAAAAATATAAAAAATATATAAATATACATTTAAAGAAAATTTATTAAATTGACCCTCTCTTAATAAGAAATACAAAAAATTGCTTTTCTAAAATTAAAAAAGGTTTGAAAACGAACAAATGAAGATAACGAAAAAAGGCTAGAGATATAAAAAAAAAAAGAAATCGAGTGAACCTACTTTGTTAAAATTCGATAATAAGAGTTTGAGATACAGATGGCCACGTAGTCATGCACACACATCCATACAGCCATTTTCAAAAAACCTCAGAAAATGATTAAGAAGCACTCAAAAAGAATTTCCAACGTGTTTTTGGAAATCTTTTTTTTTAACTATTATAAAGTTTCCTCCAGGAGGAAACAAAATGAAATTTTCATTTAAATTCCATTTGCAACATAAAGAGCGTCGGGATAATCTTAAAAGCGCAGTGTAATGAAGCCAGTCGATTTTCTTATATGGATTTTAGAATTTAAACACTTTGTAGCCTGTAAATTAAAGTGAGCTCTCATCAATTATCTCACTTAGCCCGGTTGCTAATTTAATTAGCTGTCTAAGCAATGCTTCCTTTGTGCCGTTATATTTCGGCTTTGGGTTAAATTTAATAAAACTCTAATTTTACTTCCAAAGCTTGTTAATTTCACGCGCAACTTCATTGAACGCTTGAATTTACCGTTAAAAATAGCCTTTCGTGGGCCCGCGGCGAAGTGAAGCTCCAAAGTAACGATACGTGAAATAAAAGGAGCTCGCGAGGGATGAAATTTTCAAGTATAAACGTGGAAACTACAGTAAAAAAGGGGGGCATTTTATTTTCCACGGCAGCAGCGAGAGATGCGAGTGCGCTCCCGAAGATTTTAACGACCACTTACGAGGCGGAGGCGACATGGCGGAGAGTAGTAGCGCTTGAATTGGAGCGGCACTTTAAAGGCACTTTTGCGATAACTAATGGCGCTAGGGCATAAACCCGCCTCGGCGCGACTATAACAGATTGTTGCTCGCGCGTACGGGGCAAGAAACAAAAGGACGCCTTTTTACTCGATCGCCTCCGCACGAATTTATCGGGAGGCCTTTTAGGACAGCACGTGAAGCTCGCGCGCTTCTCGTTGAAAGAAACGGTTATTGAGATTAGCGCCGCGAGTTTTAGACGGAGCCAGGCCGCATTAGAACCGCCGCCGCGATGAGGTAATAAATTTCTTAAAGCCTGATAGATAGCTTTTGTGCTTTATGTACTAATTGCCAACTGCATCAAATGCTCTGCGCCGCTGCTGTTAACAGTTCCTATAAAATGGAACTTTTTCTTTATTACCAGGCGGACGTCTTAATTTTATATGAAGACCGAGTGTATGGTACTACCCGAGGAAGCTGTTGTGTTAATAAAAATTAACTCGCTTAAAGCAATAAATTATTCTTTCATTTCGCGTTTGTAATTATGTTTGTTTATTAAGTTAGTTGGGTGATAAAAATTACTGCAGCAGGTTCGGAAATTCTCATTCTGCTGTCCACAATATAAAGGTTTAACAGATGCCACCTGACTTTGCATAAGTTCTCTATAGTTATTAACAAAGACAGGTGCATTATTGTAGAATCTAATATGTATCGTAAAATTTTTACTCAGTAAAATTTCCCATTGTCATCTGTTTTATGTCATCACACGCTAACGTTTCTACAGTGAAAATCACTTTAGTATAGAGCTAATTTTCACTCTAGGGAATGGGCGATTCTTAATTTCTCTAAATTGAGTTAATCGATTCTTGATCCTGGAGTGAACTTTAACTCTTTCCAAATGAAAGCGGTCACTCTATTTAAATAGAGTAATAATTTCTATAATTAAAGTGAAAGTATAATCTTTAATCAGAACAATCATCACTCTAAAACATATATAAATTTTTAATAAATTGATTGTTAAAAAATCGTAATATTCATAAGACTGGTCAGTAGAATAGAATGTTGTAGCCCACTCATGTATATTTCCGTAGAGTAATATTTCACTCTAATAACGAGTAATTTACACAAATCAATATGGTAAGATGATATTTGTATATCACTCAAATCGTAGAGTAAATTTTTCACTCCGAAAAGGAATAACTCATTTAGTAAGGGTTAACTTCAATCTCACCTTCAGAGTACTATAGCTACTCCAAATTTCCGAGTGAAAAATTTTGACTCTAAAATATCACTCGCACTCTATAAACAAGTTTTACAGAGTTAAAGTGAGAAACTTTTGCAAGCGCTCTCATTTAAAGTGAAGGGCGCACTCTAAAAATTTTATAGGACAATCAACATCAGTACATTGATAGAAAAATCCTTTGACCTAAAGTCAGTGTCTTTGATAAAAAACCATGCGACACTGACTTAGGGTCAAACGATTTTTTCTATCAATGTAGGTAATTTTATACTAATCTATGTATATTAAAATATTATTTATTATTAAAAATCTGTATCAAAAGATTCCAATGATTCTTTAGAGGTGCCGAATGAACCGACCGAGCGTTATGGAAGAGAAAAAAAGCTACGAATCCCTAATTACTAAAGTTGATCGAGCTTTTTAGGCGACAAGTAAAATCTCCTCGGAAATCAGGCTGAACGTAACACGTCTGGTCCGTGTCTCTGACGACATTACTAACCCACTTTAGGTCTAAAGGGAAAGTCACTGCCCAGACGTATTCTCTGTCGCTCTCTTTCGTTAGCAGTCTCCGCACCCCTCGTAAATCAGCGTATTTTCGTACCGCGGAAGTGCTGGGCGCGTATTTATACCGTCGCCGTGGACACAATGAGGGACGCTATCTCCGGTGAATTTGCGGGACGCACCGACGACGACAGCCGCGCCGCCCCGTAAATCATGAGGACGCTGACTTTCGAGCAAGAGGCCCTATACTGTGCGTAGTGCGAGGACACTGCTATCGTGGCTGCCTTTTTTGCCTGCGAATCTTCAAGTGGACTGATCTGAAGGTGCTCTCGAGTAAACACTCCAAGTCAGCAGTCGCGAATTTTTTTTCACTCTTTTATTCGTTTCATCTTTCTCTCTAAAGTAGAATTAGTAAAATTTTCATTTATTTTCCAAGTGAATATATATTTTCACTTTTTAATAAGTGAAAAAACCATATACTAAGTATTGTAGGGCAATAAGAACTTCGTTTACAACATTTAAGCGTGGTATACTTTGGTAACGCTTCAGCATTCAAATTTCATCTGGTGAAACATTGGTTTCGAATAAAATTTAATATTTCTAAAGTCTTCGGGAGATATGGATTTATTATTTATTTTTTGTTATCTTTTAAGACGTTAGTTTAATTTTTCACTTATTGAAAAAGTAAAATTATTCACTATTCCATAAGTGTATTGTTTTAGCTTGTATTATAAGAAGTGCCGACTATTCACTTATTTCACGTAGAAGACTTTTGACGTAGCCAATAAGTGCACATATTCGAATACGTGAATTTTTACTTATTTTACTTTAGAGAGTTTGATTTTCGAGATGGATTTCACTTTTACTTTTTCATTTACGAAATTTCACTTGGGTAACGAGGGGGCGGAATATTAAGATATTTATTGGCCGCTCAAAACTTCGTCAGCATGGCAAGTTAATTGTTTTACCTAGTTCCAAAATAGTCCCTGCCAGATCGTCTAATCTCAGTTGTACTTGGAACGCCTGCTCGTAGTTATGCTCAAAGTTGCTCTAATTTTGAAAGGGTCGATTTATTTTTGTGAAAGTTACGTGACTAGTTTTGAGTGACGAGCATTAACAACGCATTTGATTCTCGTAATGTTTGTAATGTTCCTGTCGAATCATAAAGCGGAATATAAGCTTCATTTAAAGTATCGTTCCGCGACTCGATAATGCCTTGAAAATCATTTTCAAAACACCGAGATTATCTTTTACTAATCATCGACTGACACTTGTATACATAAATTTAAAAGGCGTAGTCCTATACGGGATGTACTCGGAAAATAGCGAAGTCATCGTAGAAAGTTCGGACTGTCAGCATGAGTAAAAATTCCGATGATCTTCCTTTTTATCATTTTTACGTGAAATTTCATATAAACTGGATGTTTTGTGCATGTCGAGATGATTTAAATTTTGAATCTAAGGAACGAATTCTATGAATGGCTGTTAACCGCACTTTTTTTTCATACTTGAAATTCTCTGAGAGGAAGTGCTTTTGCGCACTCAATCGGCGCGACGTGCGTCGCGTGATAAATTATCGTCGCGTGCGGTATACCGTTAATTTTTTGCACTCTGTCTGGTCACTCGAATCTCGGCTCGCAGATGTTGAGCGATGCACCGCCGTAAAGACTGGCGGCTGCTGCAGTTGCGTCAGTCCCGTTTTCGAGAAAGACATTTATTTCTCTTATTAATATAAATGAATGGGAGTTTCTTATACTCTAAATACGCGATTATATCACTTAATTTAATAATTAATCAAAACTAACGAATTAAAATAATCCTGCTGTAGTTAAGGAAGTTCCTAATAAAAATTGCTATTCCGTTTTTTAACGCAGGAACAGACTCGAAGAATAAAAATTTTTACTAGAAAGTATAGTAATATTTGCTGGTAAATTTTCTCGTAAAAATGTTTGTTTATTAAAATTTTGTCACTCCTTTAATGGTATAGAAATAAAAATTCACATTTCGCGTCGTAATATAGCAGACGAAAAAAAAACAATGAATTTGCTTATAACAACGAGAATAAGTTAAATATTGAGAAACGAAGAGATACTTACCCTCCGTTAGGTAATGATCTATCAGTTTATAAAATTTCAAATTCGTATAACAATACTTTCATAAGAGAAGCTTTATAAATAATATGATTTTTTTACATTAATCAAGCTTTTTTATCAAGGTATTATTATACGAACTTGGAACTTAATCAAATGATAGATCCTTATACCTCTGTGGTGATTTTAAAAAGGTTAAGTCTAACTGCGAAGTAATATGATTTATATATGTTTTCGTAATAAATATGTAATAACACTTTTAAAGAGTATAAAAATAGTCTCATCTCTATTTTGAAAACTACGCAACTTATACCCTTCGTCAAAATTACCACAGACCTAACGAACGGCAAGTAGCTCGTGGGTTTTCAATATTTTATTTAACTTTATATTATGAGCTCTGCTGAATTATGGCGCGAAATTTGAATTTTTAACTATCTTTCAGACCCCTTAATCTTTAAATTTACATATTTTTCAGACGCGCAACGACATTACAGAATTCAATATTGATTCAATGAATACGACCTTTAATAATGACTCAGTGATAAATTTTTTCAGCGGCCACGTAACACCTCTATAAATTTTTCAATTATCAGAAAGTCCGGAGCGAGTGAAAATTTAATATCCCCGTTGCGAGATGAACTATCGACACGGGAGGCCGGTTAAATTTGTCCTAAACCAGCCGAAGCCCATAAAACTCTTTACGAGCTGACGGCTGATATTCCGCTGGATCGTGGCGCGGCCTTTGATGTCGCGTCGCCTCGACACCGCGCATTTCGTATGCGTCCGAAAGAATAACTCGATATACGGGGCGGAATCGCGATGACCCATTTTGAGAGGACAGCGGCACGCGCCGGAATTAGCGTAGTGGAGCGGGCTAATGGAGGGCTCGCTGCGCACGGTGGGGTGGCCGATAACGACCAACGGCGGAAGGAGCAATTAGCGCGAGCCGCGCCCGGGTTAATGTCGCACTGAGCTCCCGGCCGGGCTCGATTAATTTTATCGGGTCGATCGCGCAATTGGAGAAAGAGTTGTGGCGCTCGTGAAAAAGGCACTTGGGGACAATTGAGCGACGATTGGAGCCGGTCGTAAATTTTACGAGCTGGCCCATTGTGCATAAAATTAACGCGCGAAACGAATATTTATTACAGAAATATGCTGGCTGCGGCGTTTTACATGCGTCGCCGGCTAATGAACATCGGGGCTGCGGATAAATCCTCAGTGAACTCTGCTACTCACAATCGTATTGTTTGAATTTCTATTATACTTTCTCTCGGGCGTTAAGTGCATATAGTCATTCTTTTCGGATTGAATAATTTACTCGCGCGACGGAATTGTATATTTAGTCTTATTTCAAATGTAACTCGTACTTTCTCTCGAGATAAGTGTGTGTAAGTATACAAAAAACCTGGGAACCAGTTTAGAAATTGATATACAAAAAAGTAGCAAATGATTTGATAAGAAATTGAGGCAGCATTGATCACTTGTTAAACTTTATTGATCTCAGATTACGCATTAATAAATGTTTATTTTTCGCGCGAATGAAGTAGCTGCAACGAAGTTCTCGGAACGCCGGCTGGCGATTCCGGCCGATAAGCATCGGACTTATCGCCGCAGTCAAAAGGGAAATTTCGAGCGCACGTGTTTTGCCTGCTTATCAACGGCCACCCCCGCCAGCAGCCAGAATTTTCGGAGGATCGGGAGAAGTACTTGTGATGCGGAAGGTCGGATCGGCACTTAGAGCGCGCCTCGCGATTCCAGACTGCACTCGAGCGTTGAATTCTGGGAGGTCCCTCTTCTCGATCTTGGAACGGCTGTTCGATTTCGAGTCGAGACGCTCGAGGATGAAAGCTCGCTTCCTTCATCGGGCGGAGGAATCGCCACTCTTAAATTTACTTAATTCCAGACTTCGGCACTCTCCGGCATGCTCTTGTCGATCAAAAGTCTTCTTTTGTGAAGTTGTTAATTTTAGCTCAAGAGAGAAAGAGGGATAATTTTTTTAAAATATATTTTAGTATTTCAATGTTCGTATACAAATACTATGATGGATTAATAGTTTATAAAATTTTATATATCTTGTCAATTGTAACGAATTCATTCTATTGCTTAAATTCATTTCAATTTTGGGTTTTATTTCAGCTACAGAGTGAAAAGATTCTGCAACTCTTTTATGCCTAATAATTTAACGACCATTCACTCGAATTGGTCACTTTAAAATCTGATTTCCTATGTATGTTTTAGTTTAATTTATATTAAATAGTTTATGTTACTTTAAGTGCGTACTTAAGGACTCTTTAATCCACTAATTATTATTAAATAAATCAAATAAATAAATTTTATTTTTTAATAAGTTCATCTGGAGTGCAAAATTTTAGTTGTAACTAAAAATAAATGGACTCGTGGTGTGTGACACAATTGGTTCGTAAGTCGCGGTCTACCGAACGTTGAATGATGAATCTGCCTCTTTGAAGTCCGATCCCCGAAAAGATAGTTACGCAGGCCTAATTTTACAAGAATTAAATCTGCCATCGTAAAGAATTTTCGGACCATTAATTATAGATGTTAATCAAGTGCTAATTATAACTGAATTTATTTATAAATTCGCGTCGCTATTTAAACTTATAGATTTCGATCTGTCGCAAATAAGTCATTGCCTTTTCAAACTAATGGAGTGACAAATGTTTGCAATAAAATTATTTATTGCCGAGCTTTCACTTTCGACAAGTCAATGATAACTGCTTGTCCCGTCCGGAACAGTTAGGGAGCCTGTAATTTCATGGTTCATACGTGTACCAGTGTATCTTTATTTTTTAAATTTCTTATTTAATAGCTTCGATGCCTCCCAAGATGAAATTAGGACAGGCACGATTTTACTTTCACTTAAACATTTTCTGTAATTGTAGTAATTTTCACCAATAGCCGATGTAGTCAATATTTTGTGAGTTCTGCTTACAAAATGAATTATTTTTCAATTCGTTTTTTCGTGAACAATTATTCTCGATTTCATTACATCCGTCTAATAGAATAAAAAAAAACAATCAACACGTACTTTTGTTTTTTAATTAAAATAATTACTAGCAAAGATAGCGCGATTCGAAAATTTACGTGACGTCACAATTGTGCACAATATAGATATATTACGCCATAAAGACGTCACCGTTGCTATAGTTTTTAATCTGTTATATCTTTGTTAATAAACGTTAACACGAAAAAATTCGTGTATTTATTGTTAAATATTCTATGTAACGGTCTAAACGGGATTGTTCATGATGAAAAAACTAGTGATGTCAGCTGTATCCGCCTCTTTGAGATTTTAAATACCTGGATATCCGCGATCCGAATATATTCGAATGATCTGGATGCTCTAAATCCAAGATCCGAATCTCTGGATAAAACGTATTTCAAATAAAAAGAAATAATTAAATTTAAACAAGTTATTATTCATACTAATTTCGGGATCCGGATCTTGGATCCATACAAATCGGATCTTTTATGTGTAGCATGCAGATCTTAGATCTGTAGGATACGGATATTTCAGAGTACGAATATGAGATTTTAATGCATTCGGATCTGAGATATCGGAATTTTCAAAAAATTTGAGAAAAAAGCGAAATGTCTTAGTTCTTTAAACGTTTCAAAGTAAGTTGTGCTTACTTGGCGCACTCGATGAAATTTAAAGTTTGCCAGGAGACTTGTGAAACATTCAGTTTTCAGACTATCGAGTAGCAACGAAACATTCAAATGCGGGATCACGCGCGGAGAAAAAGTAATTGTATCGACGGGAATAAAAAGCTGGATACTCACGTAAAAATAAAGCTCGACTTGCTGAGTGCGTTTGGCCTCGCACGTGAGCGCCTCGGACGAGCAGCATCCGGTGTCATCGGAGCACCTGTGCAGAATTACGCAGCGCGGCGTGTACGTGCCCGTCAGGTTCGGATAGACGTCTCGAACCTGCATGACTTTAGAGCGGGGCCACTGGCAACTGCCCTCCCGGGAGACGTGCAAAACGTTCTTGTGCGCCGCGTCCCGCTCGGCCGCCGGATCTAGAAAAATAAATCGGTGCACACGCCTGAGAAAAATCCAATTTCTCTTTTTTACCACTTTTTAAGACCACATGGAGAGAAATCGTGTAATAAATTTTACAACCTCTTTATGAAATTTTGCAAGGTACTAATGTAATTTTGTCACAACATCCCATGTCTGGCTTTTTACAAAAATTTTATCAAATTTTCAGAGGTACCTCCTTATGTTCATAATTTTCTGTCAGAAAAATTCGTAGATTCCATAAAAAATTACAATAGTACACAATAATATTTCTCATGCGCGAAACATTCGACAGTGCCCTGTACATTCTTACTAGGTACTATAATAATTTCTGAGAATGATCTGTAAAACACATTTTGCTATAAAATTAAAAGTTATTATTAAGAATCTTAACACGGTAATAAAATCTTATAAAATAAATTATGTGATTTTTTGTTTACTTTTGATATTTATCTATTTTCATTAAACAAATACTTTAATTTAAAAAAAATGAATGCACAGATCACCCTAAACTTTTCAGGGAACATTGATTGATTCATGTTTTTTATGGCTCTCCATGGTTTTTTATGAAGAGTTACCATTGATCAATGTCGTAGCAAGCTAAAAAATAGAAAGCTGAATTTGAATTTTTTCTAAAAAACGAAAACCTCGGCCACTTTGAAATTTTCATAAAACATTCAAAATACAAGTTTCTTTTTAAAAAGTTTGCAAAACAAAAATTAAAGATTACAAAGCTAGTATAGTAAAAATTCGCAGGGTTGATTGTAAAATTTATAAGATTACTAGTCTGTGACAAAATTATAATAGTTGCTTGCAAAATTTTATAGGGAAATTGTAAAATTTATTACAGAATTTCTCTTCAAGCAGCAAGTGACATACAATAGTAACTCATACTTGTACGTGAAAACAGATTGCGTTTTTTTTTAATCTCGTAGTAGATCCTTGATAAAAATTTATTACCCGAACAAAAAGCGTTGAAGTGAAAAAGTGGAAATGGTATAAATAACTTACGCGGAACAAATGTATAACTTGTTGATCATTCCGCTGATGTATTATCGAATGCAAAAATAAAATGTTCAATTTTAAATGATTTGTAAAAGTAATGCAAATATAAGCAACTGAAGAAATAGCGTAAACGTGAAGTAACGATAGGGAGAATTGAATATTATCTTATTTTTTGAAAACTTTACACTATTAAAGGAAGGGTGTCATTATACTCGGTTATTTTAAAACTTCAAAAGAAGCGACTTTAGCGAAGGGAGAAAGAAGTCAGACACAATAAGTATAATTGAAGCTCGGTAACATAAAAGTATAAGTAATTATCCATCGCTTCTTCGCCGACTATTGCAATGTTTAAAAAGATCTCCTCGAAAAGAAAAAAGAGCTTTTTGAAATAAAAATCGAGCAAAAGCAGGTTTCCTACTTGTAACTATATACAACTCTGTGTATCCGTCCCTATTGTATATCCGCCGGGGATTTTACAACTGCGATATTCAAATTCGAAGTAATCTCGAGGTGTATTCATAGCCTCGCAAAGTGCAGCGTTCCCATGTACACTTTACATTGTCCCTCGAGGTAAAACGGAACGGAGCGCTAAATAGAGATGTTTCAAGGAAAGCCGGTTCGTTGCATTGATAAGACGATCCGGGAGGATGCGCGCGGTTTAACATCGTCAGTACAGGTAGTCGCTCACGATCGACTGAAATTCTCTTTAGTGCGCGGATCACGGAATGAGAGGCGGCGCTGCTCACGCCTCTTGTAGCTAATTGAGCCCGATTCCATTTCATTGGACCACCCTCATGGATTCGAAAAAAATTATATCCACTCGTCGTGTTTTTCATTTCTATAATAATTCATTTAGTTTCGTTCGCATATTCGCTAAGAAAAATGCTGTTTCAGTTATTTTTTAGAAATTGCAAGTTAATTTAACTTTCCGAATTTTCAGTAGATTTGCTTTACAGAACTGTCAAATCTACACTGCAAGGGAAAAAGTAGTTCTTATTATTTCGCAATAGTAATATCTGACAAACTAGTAAAATTAACATTTTTGAAAGCAGATCTTACTCTGCAGAAAATCGTAAATTTGACAGTTCTGTAAAGCAGATTCTGTTGAAAATTCGGAAAGTTATAGTTACTTATTTTATAAAGTGGAAGTTACTTATTTTTTTTTAGTGTACTTTTCTGTAGAGTAAAATCTGCGATTACAAAAATGTTAATTTTACAAAAGATTTTTACTTATTCTAACCGAGATTAATTTTGCGAAAAAGTATGAGAACCACTTTTTTCCGGTGTAGTGAGTAAAAGTTGATTCTCAGAAAAGTGTGAGTTTAGCGCCGAAGCGAAGCATTGGTGATAATCATACTTATCCAAGAATCATTTTTATTTACACAAGTATCGGAGAAAAATTTTTAATACGATGGTGGAAAACCCCATTTTATGGCACACTTGCGTGCCATAAGTATGCGTTTTGCACACTAGTCCTCTTAAAAAAATAATGGCCTTTGCCATGAAGTTTTTATCCGTGAATTTGATTGGTTTACAAAAATTAAGTAGGAGTGTTTTAAATTAATGGCGCCAAAATTCAAAAAGTATTGCAGAAGAGTATATATATTTTTTTACTTTCAATCTTTGAGGGACGTAAATTTTTCAATTACGTAAGTTAACGATATAAACATTGAATGAAACAGTTTTTATTAAATAAATTTGTTAAAAAATTAAATACCGCCATAATTGTTGTAAAATAAAAAATGAAAATCCAACAACAGCGCAAAAAGCAGATATTGAGCGCACAAAGCGAGCTGGTGTTATAAATTATTTATTTTTCGATAAAATTAAAAACAGATGTAACTTTTTGATGGAAAGCAGAGTAATACTCACATTTATTGGAGCGAAATTGTGAGCTGATGCGGGCTTTTTTCACGCCCTCGGCCGTCCCAAGGTACTGCCACTTGAGTGCACTGTGCTGTGACATGGGAGGATAGTTGTTTTTTGACTGGTAACCATTATACTCAGAACCAGTGGTAATTGCTTCGTAGCTTCTTTGTTGTTTGGAATTAAATCGATTGTTTACGACGACTGGTCGTTGGGTCGTTGTCGTCGTCGTCGTCGTGGTTGTTGCAGCTGCAGTTCGCTCGTCATTTTCATCATCCACATAGTCCTGCAAAATATATAATTTTAGCTTAAAATACAATTTAGAAAAGAATTGGCAGAATTGTAGTTCTGCTAAAATATATCGGAGAGATTCTGCAAAGCCCAGTACCCACAATTGTTAGAAAAATATATTTGAAGGCTTGCAGTCAAAAATACTGATTTTTACTTATATTTAAGCAAAATTACGTGACGCTTTAACTTATGTATGCTTTGCTTAATCTGCTCTGCATATCTGTTTTGCACAATTTACTTAAATTGAAGTAAGTAAATATCGCCTAAAAAATTTAGTATAATTTACTCACTGCATGAGTAAATTTTATATGACCACGTTTTTGAGCAGAGTTTACTTACTATTTCAGTAAATTTTATTAATTATTTTTCTCCGTGCAGTCAGAAATGTAGTTCTATTAAAATATAACAGAGAGATTCTGCATAAGCTTGTCACAACAGAAGTTTATTTTTCCTTTGAAACTTTGGACAATAGAACAATGTTTTTGCTACTCTCTCTCTCTAAAAAGAATTCTTTTTATTTAAATCTCTAATCATAAAAAATTCAAGCCAGTATCCCCAAATATTGCAAACAAGATAAATCAGCCTCAACATCACAGATACTCGTGAAAAAAACAGTTACAATGCAGCCCCCGAAAAATCTTAGTCTTCAAAAGCACAAGAAAAAGGGGCGCGCCGCGCATAGAATACCCGAAAACCAGTGAGACTCGTCAAGATAAACCCATAAACAATGGATTCACCCTGACATTGTTTTGATTTGTTTCGGGTAAGAAAGCGAGTTATTCCAGGACAAAGTAAGCCCTCCGCCTAACTCCCACACATCCGGCCCTTGGATAGATTCGGGTGCGCGTGAACTCGCATGCGAAGCTGCGCATAAGAGGCAGCTGCCCCTCGTAGCGGCGGTGATTTACGCTCTGTACTCGCCGGTGGTTATTGCCACTTTCGAGACGGAGAGCCGCGGGATAAATCGCCCCGGTCGCCGTTACTCTCGGCTTTTCTTTTGGCTGCTCGCGCGAGCGAGTGCGGTAGGTCGCGGAAAAGTAAGTGCGCGTCTAGGGACCTCTAAAGAGTCAAAAATTTATCGACTTGCCGCGTGTGGCAATTTCATCGAATTAAGAGCAATTAGCAACCGGCGAAATTCTCCCGAGCGAGGAGAAAGTTCCTTGCGAATTGCTCTCCTCGCGGGTCAATTGTTCAAATTTATATCTCTATTTTTCAGAGGCGATTTTAAATTTTGCACAACTTAGTATGGAATGAGAGAATTACTGTGGTTAAATGTACTTTAGTCGGCGACACTCGCTCTTGACGGTTATTGTTCACGGCAACTTTTGATCTCTATAGTTTATGAAACTCTATTTTAACAGCGAAAACTTCATTTCTCATTGATCTTTAAACGCGCTATATACCATCCGATTACTCAGATCTTATTTTTTTAACTCTTCCTTGCACGTAAAACATAAAGTGTTCACTAAACTTAAACGTTCAATAACTCAATCAATAAACTTGCGATTCTCCAAGTCTTACTGGCACTACGGTACAGAAATAAAAATGATGGTAAATTAATTAACGCTAAAAATACACTTAAAAATCCGTCGAAAAATTTATCAAAAATAGATTCTAATAATTTTCTCCATATACAAGTTTCCCATATAAGTTTTAAACGTTATAATAAATTCACATTTCAATTATTCTCTACAATAAAATCAAAATAATTTGCTTCCAAAAATTAATTACACAGAAAATTTTCAAGTATTAGGAGGTGTGTGCGTTTGTGTTAATTAGTATTGTATAGTTAACTTTTGTCTGTATATAAAGAAATTACAAATCATTTTACTCAAATCATGTGTTGTTTTTACATTTAACTTGTGCGATTTATAACATATAATCGTGTAATTGTTTCACACATTACCTGCGATTTTCATTATTTACACAAACATTTTACACAAAAACAAGCTTTTTAACCTTTTAAATGTTACTTATATTAAAATTAAATTTCTAAAAAATCTTAAATGCTATTATAAATGATAGATTTTGAATTTTTTTTAAATGCTCTTTTTGAGGCAAAAGAAAAGTTTGAGGATATATACTCCCTTTAAGGAAGGAGCGGAGTAAGAGAACTGTTCGTTGACGTGAATGAGTTAAGCGATCGGCGGGAGAAGTTTGCTGCGAAAATACGCGCGTTTAACGTGGGTAATTACTCCCGTTGAAACATGATGAATCGAGCTAGGTAGAAGCTTGTTTAAGCGCGATCTAAACGTATCGCTATCGCGATAAATCGCACGTCTGTAAATGGAGACGTCGCTTCGCTCGAGATTACATTCCCTGATTTATACACGTTTAATTATCAATTACACCTTTTTCCTACGATTGCGCGAGGATCTATTATACGGATGAGATTTCATTTATTTTCATTGGCTTTTTATTTATCATTTATGCTTGAAATACGAGCTTTTAATTTATAAATCGTGCTATTTTGATGAAAAGTCGATAAGTGTGAATTAGTATGAGATTGTTTTTCACTTTGAAATTTGCGTATAAGTACATTTTGCATAATTTAACATCGATTCAAGGAGAAATGAAGCGAGCAGTGTTTTTTTTATAGCCTCAGTGTAATTGCTTAACAGCTATTATTACTGTAAATTACTCGTTATTTTTAAAAGATATATCTGTCTGTATGTCTTTTTTCCTATGCGCTAATCAAACAAAAAATAAATTGCATTTTACGTAAATGTTTTAATTATTTACACGAAACAAAAAATTAGTTTTTACTGTATTGCAACAGCAATTTACTAGATTAGGAAAAAGTAAAAATTGCTTTGCAACAAATCAGTAAAATTAACATTTCTTAAAGCAGATCTTATTCTACAGAAAAGTAAATTTGGTAGTTCTGTAAAGCAGATTCTACCGAAAATACGGAAAGTTAAATTAACTTTTATCTTCACAGTTAAATCCACTGTATTGAGAGAAATGTTTGGAAAAAATTACTATATTTCTGGTAAAGTAACTATCCAATTTGGGAGCGGAACCATAGGCTGCGTTTAGTGAAAAATTTTTATCATAAATTTTAATAGAATTCTAGTAAATAATTCTACAATTCTAGTACAATTTATTATGCAGAATAGTAATTTTTTCTCTAAAAGCAGTCTGTGGTTCCGCTTCCAGATTGAATAGTAATTTGTGCTAGAATAATATTTATTTTTCCAAACGAATTCTCTCAATGTGTATAAAAAGTACAAGTTACTTGTTTTTTCGGTCTATACAGGCACAATCCTCGGCACTTGCGCTTTTCTTTGTAATGAAATAAACTTAAAAAGAAGGTAAATTCCCCGATTGTCACAATAACAAGCCAATTTTATTATTTTTGCCGTATAGTGAGAAGAGTTTTTTTTTTTTAAAGGTCGCTCGCTCGAGCTATGGCTTAAAAATACGTTCACCGTTCTCTTGTTATAACGAGGATGAGTCCCGCGTGCGGTTAGTCCGACGAGGGGCAAACCTGCAATCGTAAGCTACCGATGATTTACATGAAGAGCTGCGGGGAGGGTAAAGAATTGCGACGCGTTGTTAGCTTTATTCCGAGCCACACAATGTTTTCGCTGTCATCGCGCTCGGTATACAGGCATGTGAAAGTACATCAATTGTTTTTCTATATACAGTTATACGTGTGAATTATGTACACCACCAATGCATTTCTGTAAGGCAAAGCGCGATTCGTTTATTCATAAAGCTGATCAATGGGAGCTCATGTGTTCTGTTAAATTTTGGGCTGCAATTTTTTCTTTGGGCCGAATTTCATACACCAGATAAGAATCTTATACAAATTTTCAGTCGAATTGTTTTATTTAATAATGTACACAATTATGCATAAGCATCCGGACTGCCTCGGGGGTTTCTTCTATAGATGAGTACTTCGATCTGTCACTGACTCTGCTGAAAAATGTCGAGTGAGATCGCCGGTTATTTATCAGGACAAAATTTCAGGTGACTTTTAAATTGTACTATTGATATTTCAGCTGAAAATATACGACTTGAATCTCAGATGAGATTTCAGATGAAATTTCACCTGAGAATAAAAATGACATATTATCAGCTGCAATGTCAGCATCAAAATTTAAAAGTCATCTGGGATTTTGTCCTGAGAATCTACATGAGATTTTTCAATAGGGACAGGCGAAATTAAAGAATTATATCAATATTTCTGACGTGTATACCGAGTACCGAAACTAGTAGAAAATCTCTTCAAGTCAAAGGCGCACAGTTTTAGATCTTTTTATCAGTAGATGTACCAAATATTAGTACACTCATCAGGTTTGAGAAAGCATCTCCTTGATCTCGACTGATTCACTGCTGAATGGTATTGTGTCATCCCGTATATACATTTATTTATAGGAGTGAATGTAAATTATTATCGCGAATGAAGCGTGAGTGTGTTGTTTTTATTAATTGTATTTTATTTTCTATTTGTCGACAATAATACGATTTATCTGTAGTTCTTCTAAATTTACTCACTGCGATATTAATGTTAACATTATGATTTACTTTTTAGTATTAATTATTTATAAAATTGACTGTGATATCACGCAAATACATTTTGCTGTAAAATTAATTTTGATCTTTTGAGTTGGAAAAAAGCATCGCGGACCATTTGACGTGGCTCGATCGGTCCGAAGCGGCGCGTGTCTCGATAAATTGACGAGCGTAGTCAATTTCAATCGGCGAATATCGCGAAGCACTCGAGCGGCAAATGCAAAACGATTTGAACCTCGCGTCACGGGTGCGCGAGATTTATTTTTGGGTGGTCCAGCCACGGCCATCGGTGCACCGTCGCTTCGTAATAACAGGAGGCAGTGCGGTCCGGGCCCTTCAGTGCGCCGCTGTGCTGCGGTAGACCACATACTTAGGTTCGCTCGCGCTAAAAAAAACCTCGCGTTCAACGCCTGCGGCTCTTTTCGCGCTCGTTTCGAGCTATCAATTTGGGCGACCGCGTTTTCTTCCGACTTTTCTTTTTTGGCCGTTCAACTTCAATAGTTTCGGGAAACCATTAAAACCCGCATAATCATATAGGCGATGATCCTTTTGATTTATAGGCGGCCCTGGAAATTTTATTAGGCTAATAAACCTTTTCTTCTTTTATTTTAATTTCAAGTTTTCGTTGATATAAAAAAAATGGAAAATAACTCTTCACAGTATTTCCATTTTAGATTTATGTTTCGTACATTTTTACTTTAATCATAAACACCTTTTATCGTAGTAGACCTAACAGAAAATAGGTTAAAGGTATATAAAAAAAAATAAGAAAAATAACTACAGATAAATAAAAAATTGTTGAGTTTCATGTACTTTTTTACCTTCAGAAAATAATCTCTTAAAATATATTGAAACATACAATTCTTCATCCACAAATTTTAAGATCAGTCCCATTCAAATCCATCAAGTGGGATCTGCAGCTTGCACCAACGGCTATACATGTAGAAATGGTCATATTTATGGACGCCATAAGTTTTTTTATATAATTTTGTCATATAAATTTATTGTTATTGAACTGTATTACTTTAATAAATTTTTAATACTTCAATTTTATTCATGTTTAGGTGAGTATATAGCAATATTTGAAGGTGATTGATCCCCTTAGTTGTGATAAAACAAGTTGCGCTCGTGGTTAATTTTGCCCCGGCGAAATGTTTCTGCTCTTAGGTTACGACGTCGACGTGCCCTGCGATTTTCTTTTCACGCATAATCGGCCATTCTCCTCTTGACGTGAAGTTGCGATAAACGAACAATGCACGCGAAATTTCTCGGGGCGGGGCCGATCGAGCCTGGATATAGTTGTAAAACGTGGAGCCCACCCACCGAGCCTCGATTATTTTTCATCGGACGATGCGTCTGGAGCTACCGCCGTCATTCTTGCAGCTACGCACGCCGGAGTGTTCGCAGCTAATGAGCCGCGCGATGAAAGCATCAAAGCGCCGGGAGACGCGAGCTTAGACGTCGACGTTTTTAATTAATGAAGACGAAAATAAATCTGATGGCGAGTAATGGAAGTAATCTTTCAAAAGACAGAGCTCATAAATGTTTTAATTTTTATAATTTTCATATTAAATAGTGCTAATTTTTTTATAGCTACTATATTCTCCTTTTTTCCTACTAAAAAATCTCACCTGAGATCTCATGGTATTTTTAAAATTATTTTGCACTGTAACTACAATTTTTTATACTTACGTTTAAGTATGCCTTTTGGTGGTATCATGCTGATGATTCGTCGGAAAACATAAGTTATAAAATCTTTTACCGCAATTTTAGCAATTTTTAAATCCTTTAAAAAGTTTCGAAAAAGATTGGAGATTTCACCTCAGATTTTTTATTAGGATCGTTAAAGTTAGATTAATTTGTTGAATATTGACGCAATTTTATTAATAGATAATATCAATTGTCACCATAATAATTTAATTTTAAACTTTTGTATACACATTCACGAAAAATTGGAAAATTCGCTTCTGCGCATTTTATATACTTAATCGAAAAATCAGGTGAGCAATCACGAGCTCGTATTTTGGCGATCATCTTGGCAACCAAATAGAATCACGCATTAAAAGCTTCACAACAAAGGCTATCGCTTTAAGAGAGGAATAGGTAAACATAGAAAGTTCAGAATAACTGGATGATCTTTAGAAGTATTAGAAACTGCTTAAAACAATATTTTTTTAGCTTGTCATTCATCATGTCGTTTATACACACATTGTAAATATTGTTCTAGTGACTCATGAAGTTTGTCTGCAGTTACTTCGTCGAAATTCAGAGGTGACAAAAATACTGAGACACGAGCTTGCACCGCTCTCGAAGGGTCGATCCCTGCGATTGCACAAAAATAGTATCGCGTGTCACTAGAGAATCTCGTTTTGATCTACTTTTAAACTGGGTCATTGAGTTATTTTATTTTCACCCACGACCGTCATTTAATCCCTCAGTTTGATTATAATCATTGGCTAAATAAAAGAGTAATTAGTGATTTACGAGTATACTCGATGTAATTTAGATATGTTCAATTTTTGTATTGCAATTTTTGGATGAATCTTCAAATTAAAATGAGAAATTAAAGAAGTATCCTGTAAAAATATTCAAAGACTGGGCCAAACTTCGCCCACACTTTTTACGTAAAAGTTTGGTCGAAATTCTGCCCATGACACATTAGGAAAGCTAGGCCAAACATTCGTAATGGTTAAAGTTTGGCACAAATTATCTTTAATTAACAATTAGTTATCCCTGTGCTGAACTTTGACCATTACAAATGTTTGGCTTATTCGCAATGTGTCATGGGCAAAATATCGGTCAAGCTTTTATGCAAAAAGTGTGGCCCAAATTTTGAACATTTTTTATACGGGTACTTTCTTAGAATTCCTGATAACTTAATTGGAGGAAGACGTTATTTGAAAGTATCATTTCGAAAGTGGAATTCTCACTCCTCTACATTGATACTACCATCAAGATGTTTAATTACTTACACCAGTGAGAGGATAAATGCCCCAGTCGCTCAATGTCCATTAACAGCCAAGATAAAGCATAAAAAGAATTAGTCGACTCGGTTCATTAAGACGCAAATGTCGCTCGCGTCCTCTAAACGGGTCCCGATATTACGGACGGCACGTGCGTCGAGGTCCGCGAACTGCCTCCGTGGAAGCCATTGCCGCTGCCAAGCTGTCTGCCCCTCGACGAGAATCGTCTATCGACATCGCATGGGTTTTATGACGCGCTACGTTCGGAGAAGAGTCACGGTAGTCTCTACGGCACGCGTATGACTTGGCTGCTTTGTGTACAGCCTGCACAAGCTTAGAGCGTACAAAAAGCATTTTGCGGCGCAGCTGGACGCGCCGATAAACGCCAGACGCACGTGCAATAGCGTTTATGGAATTTTATATATAATTGCTATTGGAAATGCGCGAAGCGGTGAATAAAATTAAAATCATTCTCATCGGAAGGTCGAGAAGACTTTTTTGATTTTTAAATCTTTTGAAATGTCAACATTGTTTTCGAATTTTCTGATTAAAATTCGTTTCTTTTTAAAATATTTATAAGTATACATAGTTTCAAAAGTGGATAAAAATAGCATTTTATGCACCTACACCGAGAGAAATTTTGTAGAACAATTACTATTACTTTAGTAAAATTTACTGTCCAGTCTGGAAGGAAAACCACAGAGTGCACTTAGTGAAAAAAAATATCATTATATGTACTATAAATTCTACTAAAATTCTATTAAAATTTATGTTACAGAATGGTAACTTTTTCACTAAATGCAGTCTGTGGCTCCATTACCAGATAGGATACTAATTTTTACGTGAATTATTTTAATTTTTCCAAAACATTTCTTTTAATGTAGGGAGATGATAAAAGAATGGTCTCAGATCACACGTAAATTATCATAACAAACATGCTATCTGAGATATTTTTTTTATCTTCTGAGGCACATACACGTTAGGCAAAGGTATGTATAAAAAGAAATTTTTTATTAAAGCATAATATTCTACAGAAAATTCATTACATTGTATAAAACTTATAGCAGCGTACAACTGTGAGTTTATTGAATCATAAAGTAAAGCGAATGAGCATAAAAATGTTTGTCCAGCTTGCCAATAGCCGGGAGCGTCGATGGCTGTAGCGAGTAGAACAATAAAGCTCGAACTGTGAGTACAAGAAAGCAAATTGAACTTGCACTTCGTCACGAGTTACTGGTTAAGGTTAAGGTGGTCCGCGGCTGCGAATCAGTGTATTTTAGGAGGTTTCACTTACACAAGGCCACAATGAGAGGGCCATGTGGTGGATTTTCAAGCTCGAAGAACTCTTCTAAGTTGTTAACCTTTTAACACGTCGCAGTCTATTTCAAGGGGTTGCAACCACTCGTATTCTCACTTTTCCTCTCACTCGCTCCGTCGAGCGTTCGCTCGCATATGGGCATGGCAAATTTCGAAGTGCCCAACAGATGCGACTTGAAATTCGAACGAGCAGATTTATGGCGCTTAGGACATTGTTATGCTCATGAGGGTTGAGAGGGCCGAGAGGCACCGACTTTATGGGATTATTGCTTCCATGTTCGGCGTGCTGTATTTCACTCGATCCGAAATTGCTCTTCTTGCGGGCGTCAATTATTCGCAAGGGCTGTCAATCTTTGCTGATTTTTTTAGAATTAAGGGAGTCGGAAAGTCAATTAAAAATTTAAAATTTGCGCAAAAATTAATATTTTATAACATACACTGAGAGAAAAAAGTTAATAAAAATTGTTATTGCGATTGGAAATGGAGTGACAGTCATGACAAGCGAGAAATTTTACACAAAATCGCAATTTTCATTATTAAAATAATAATTTTTACTTTTAATTTTTTAAAAATCACTATTTATCATACAAAAAATTCTCGCTTGTTAAGACTGTCCTCCTTTCTTAACTACAATAACAATTTTTAATAAGTTTCTTCTCTCAGTGTAGCAGATGAAAAACCAATTAATTCGTTTATCCAGATGTTCCAAGCTTGCGTACTAATTCTTCAAAAAATCACAACTCAAATAATCGACATAGTTATGTAAAATTGATTAAAAAAACCGAAACATTTGTTACATATCAAATTTTGTTATTCTAAAATAAACTGTGAATAAAGTTAACATTTTCAAATATACAAGTTCAATCGATTGCTCAATCTTTTATTACTTGAAAGAAGTCAATGCATCGTAACAATGTGTACACTAAAAGATAATAAAGGCACAAGAAACATATTCTGCAAAACGTTAGTAAAGGTTGCTCTAACTTCGTAGCGTTAATTCGATTAAGAGGGTCGGAATCCTCTAAATGTGAATAAGTGAAAATCACTTAGAATAAGTGAATATGCACTTTTTTAAGTAAACAGTTTTCACTCTTCATATATACATAGAAAGTCAATTAAAAATTCAAATTTTGCGCCATAATATCGAAAAATCAAAAGATACCTTGATGAGAAAAGCTTGAACAATATTATTTTTTATATCATTCAAGCTTTTTTCATCAAGCTATTCTTATACAAATTTGGAACTTTATAAACTGATAGATCGTTACATCTACGGTGATTTTGAAAAAGGGCCCGAGTCACATTTTCATAATTTCGAGATAATTTGCAGTTTTGCGTTTAATTGCTACAGGGAAATAGTTGGGGTATCTTTTGCTAATTTGTTTTTTTCCATAATAAATATGTAAAAGAAATACGACTTATCGCATTCCTTTTAGCTCATGTAAACATAAACGAAGTTCGCGCATGCCCGGGTAGAACGAGAACCGACCAAAAGCGGATGTACGCCACGAGAGAGAGAAAACCACGTGGAGAATAAGTACAGAGTTCCAATTGAAATTATTAAAAGAAATAATTGTAAATAATAGCTTTGAATGTCGTTTCTCGTCTTACAGGTGAGCATTTAAAATAAGTAAATTTTGTGTAAATATGTAAATATAAGTAAATAATAAAGATCTCGTTTTACAGCGAAACACAGTCAAGCTATTGTTTTTATCAGCGATCTTAGATAAATAATAACAAAAAATAATAACAATATTATAAATATATAATAACCAGTGACCTATTTTTAAATCTGTTAGATTACCATTTAAAGAGTACAAAAATAGTTTGATTTCGATTCGTAACGGACGGCAACTATCTCGATATTTCATTTATTCGATGTATTTATCCGATTTATTTATGCTACATGTAGAGTATTTTACGAGAAAATCTTTAGGCATGATTCACGCAATGATTTTGCAATCAACAGATTAAGAGCAATGAAAAATCAAGTGTGCATGAAATTTTGAGTACGTTTAAGCGATGTGTCACTATTATCAGAGAGTTAGAGTATTTACAAGATAAAATATTTTTATTTCGTAATCGTAAAAAATGGCACGTAATATTTTTCTTCCCTCTTATCATATAGGGTCTCGCTATCATCTACGTAATTCTTGAAAAGTTGAAGTTCGTCAAATGCTAGTATATTGACACATTGAAGTTTAAATTTGATTGATTTGTAAAAGTGCACTGGTAACGATTTTTTGAATATCTATATAAAAATTAGATGTAAATATTTCTCACATTGAAAACACATTACAAAATAAAAGCATTGCAAAATTAAACATAAATATGGTAGATTTTACGTGTACAAATAATTAAATGAAATTTATTTATAAAATGTGATTAAAAAGATACTAAATCTAGGTTTGGCACATTGTCAAGCAAGAAAATCGTCGAAACTAATTTCCGGCGTTAACAGACTGCACGCGTAATCTTTTCTTTCAGGTCTCGCTCCAATTACTGACAGATAAACAAGTCAAGATAAGGATGAATGTCAAAAAAATAGTTGCCATCTTTTTAGATAATCTTTCAGGGTGATTGATTCACCCGACGAGAATATACAAATGACTACCACAGTGATTAGAAAGAGCACGCAAAAAAAATTTCGGCGAGAGATAGTATGGCATTAAATCGCGATGACAGCACTTTTATCTTTCTAGCATCGAGCACTTTTTTCAGGCTCAATTAATTTTTTCAATTTCGACGCCGCTATTTTAAGATAATATCAATACTCGCCTTAATCATCATATAATTTGAAAGTTTCGTATACATATTCGCGCAAATATGAAAAATTTGCGTTTGTACATCCTACTTAATATAAAAACCAGGATACCAATCACGTGCTCGTATCTTGGCGACCAATCAGAATCTCGAAAAACTTCACAACAAAGGCCATCCCTTTTTTAAGAGAGGAATAGGGAAACATAGGAAATTCAGAGTAACTGTATGATGGATAAAAGTATCAGAAGTTGCTTAAAAAATTATTTTTATAATACTCTGATCTCAAAATGGCAACTTTAATGCCTATTTTTGGCTCTCGTGCTGTAAAATAGCATATAAGACTATATGTATAAGTGATTATTTAATCGAAAAACATCACACAACTTAAATAATCACCATCCGCACCAGTGTCATAATATACTATTTTTAGCTAGTCAAGAGAGGATTTTTTATAAACATAACTTTACTACTAAACACGAATAATTATATGAAAGACCGACTTATAGACTATTTGGCTATGGGTACTTGTTTTTGAAATCGCACGAGTCACAGTTTAAATGTCAAATACTCAAGAATTATCATTCAGCTAAAGCCTATTAGCTGAAGAATGTATTAATATTAATGTTGTAAAGTCAGAAGCACAATCTTGTCGATCTAAACAGTACGAGAAATGTTTTGGAAAAATTACTATTATTTTAGTAAAGATTACTGTCCTAGTCTGGGAGTGGACAGTAAGTTTATAGTCAATAAATGACTATTCTGTATTTATAAATTTTACTAGAATTCTTGTAATATGTAGAAATATTTACTATAGAATTTCTAGAGTACATATTGCTAGACTTCTAGTGAAATTTATAATACGGAATGGTAGTTTTTTCACTAATTTTTACCAGAATTGTAGTAATTTTTGCAAAACATTTCTCTCAGCGGAGCGATCGAGTCGATGCATTTGACTGGGCCGATCGACGAACTCGACGCACTTCCGTCTAAGCCAGTAACTAAGATATGGCCGCTCATCAATCAAAGGCGGAGGTAACGGGAGCCGCGCTGAACAGGTGCCTACTTGCGGATGCGTCTTTTATCAATTGACTATGTCGCAGCGGTCGTTCGTCATGTCGCGACCGACAGGCGACGCGAGTCTAGGCGCCTCTCCAAAGGATCGTACGCAAGAAGGCAGCCCCTTGCTCTAGTTTCGAGCCAAAGCCGCAGACGAAGCCACCGCGCGACGAGCTTTGACGCGCTACCCGCCATGCCGAATCCAAGACGCGACTTCCTGGCGCTTCAAAGTTCCTGCTAATTTTAAATGGTGTGCGGTATTTTGTTTACACCGAAGCAGACTGTTTCTTTAATTTGTCTTAAGCTGCGTAGTCCCACAAAAGAGTTTTAAAATAAAAACTCGTCTCGGTGAAAATTTAAATGCACTTTAGCGAGGTCAAGTGTTATGACACTGTGGTAGCGATATGTCGTGAATTTTTTTTGTCGGATTATGAATATCGTAAAGTTGAAAACGAATCATTAAAAGTTTGAAAGAAGAAGAGGGAAGATATTAAAAGATTTACGAGCAAAGTTGCCGATCCTCCCTAGAAAATAGCCATTCGAACGTAAATCACATTATAAAAAAATTTTAAGGACGCGCTTTGGCGGCGTTAGAAAAAAACTCATAGGAGACAAAAAAAGACAGCCAACACACAATACCACTGTGTAATAATCGCGTCGCAAGCGGCTATTCTCTCGGTGATAAATTAGCAGCCCGCACGCTAAAACAAATCAGTCGCTGACAAATAAAAAAAAAGTATAGAAGCGCCGTCCCAAAAGCGCAAATCGAGAGTCGCGAGGCGCGCGAACGAAATAGACGACTAGTCGTTAACGTCCGCGCTGACATCACATTCTGACTAAACGCTTAAGCGCTTTTCGGAAAAGCCCGATCGCGGGTGCATTATGCATGCGGTCGACCGTAACTCAGGCCAGACGCGCGCAATTATACGCGCCCGCCGCAGGAACAATGCGCTTCGTTGGCACCGAGGCGCTGCTTCCTGTTCCTCGGTCCTTCTGGCGTAGGCGGTTTTGTATGCCTTTAATTAGCGAGTTCGATCGATCTTGTAAATGCGACGACCGCTCAGTCTGGCGATGGCGATAGGTCGACGAGGTGAGGCCCGTTGTGCCGGAGATGCCGACAAGTACGTGCTTCAGAGTTGCCTTTTTCACGATCGCGTCTGCTTAAAAGGGCTTTAATCATCACAAATGTCACTTTATTTAGAGCTTCTTAAAAATTTATACAAAAGTTTATAATACGAATACTTACCAAAATTTCAGAGAACCTAACTTCATTAAAATCGAAATATTAATGTGTAACAGTCGTAACTTTTAACACCGTGTTTGATCGGTAAGTCATTTTATAACTACGTATTTCCCTTAATGCGTTTAAACTGTTCTTAAAATTTTTTAAAAAACTTATTTGTTAGATACTAAATTTAAAAGCCTATTTTTGCAGTATCTATCATCATTATTTTATTTTATCATCAATATCTCGAAATTCTGAAAATGTAGCTTGTATAAAGTTACAAGTTCGTATAACAATACCCGAGAAAAGCTTGAATAATGTAAAAAATCATATTATTCAATCTTTTTTCATCAAGGTATTGTTATAGGAACTTGGAAATTTACTCTTTGTTATAAGCAGATTCATGGTTTCTTCATTTGCTGTATTATAACGCGAAATTTGAATTTTTAATTGACTTTCGGACCCCCTTAATATAAACTCAATGATTTCTCTCTAAATATGAAAGACTTTATTAGAAAGGTTATGGTACTTATCGAAAACAAACGTAAAGAACGACGAACACAGAAGCGACGAGTGGTCCTGGATCGTTCGCGTCAACGCACGATAAAAAAAAGCTCACCGTCGTCCACTAAAAATTCTTGAGATATCGCGCAACGGCCCTTTGTCAGGTAAGATGGCTGACTCTCCTCCGATTCTTGGAATACCTCCGTAGAGTGTCGCATGCGTGTCTCGTGCGTTCGACGCGAGCGCGATCGATGAATCAGCCTCTCGATATGCGGGCTCGATCGACGCCCTGCTGTCTCCCGGTGCACCGGCTGCGAGATAGCGATTCGCCAATTTCCACGCGTTCGAGGCGAGAGTGAATCATCGCACTTAGGCCGGAATTGCAGCTGAATAGCCGCTGCACTGGGCGAATTAATTGAGCGAGTAAAAGTCGCGGCTGCCTTGCGCAATCTTTGCGTGATCTAATCAATTTTTTTTATCAAGAGGCTTGCAGCTAAAGTAATGGACGTTGAAGCAAAGTGGGGTGAAATAATCTAAGGAGAGGTAAATGTAAAGCTCAATTGGAATTCCTTGAGGAAGAGAAAAAGCATTATTGCACTGCTCATTAGAATTATTGAACAATTACTTAATCGAGTATGGAAAATTGTACAAGCATCGTACCTAATATACTGCTAATAATAGATTGAAGTATGGAGAAGTAGCACACTACAATTTGCCCGTCAATTTTTCTGCTTAATTTCATGATTGTATGTAAATTATCGAAAAGATAATTTTATCGTACTTAAAAAGCAATTAACTCTTTTATAGCCTGTCTTGTGACTTTACTAGGAGTGATAATTAATTTGTTGTTTAAGCAAATTTTATCAGCTATCAAAGGATATATTTATAGTTTTTAATGATTAAGTGGCTGCGTTAATTGACACAAGATAATTTAATAGTGGGGCGTGGTATAAATAATTATCAAGAAAAATGTTGCTATATTTGTAAGTAAACAGAATAGTACAAATTGAAAGTAGAATTTTCGAAATATTCCTGATAAATTGCTGCACATTTCACTATCTAAATCTAATTAATTAATAACGTAGCTTATATAAAAGAAAACTTTCTACTCTGTTGTTAAGACAAATAGTTAACAACTTATCCCGACCAAAGCAAACATTAAATAATAGACCCGCAATAATTCTGTATATAGTCTCGGTATGCAATAGCAAAAGTGATTCTTGCTCGAAAATTTCACAACCGCATCCAAAAGCCACGCAACGAAAAAGGGTCAAGCGAAGGCCTCAAACGAAACGAGACTCTGAATTCCGGATCGCCAGATTAGAAATTCCCCCCGTTTCGTGAGGTCGACGTCTTCTTCTTCTCACGCAGTGTATTTTTTCTCGCTCCAGCGTCTCGAGAAGAAAAGGGCAAAAAAAAGTAGGAGCGCGGCACGCGAGTAGTGCAGACGTGCGCGAGATTAAGTGGCTGCTGCAGTGCGGACTGCGTTCCACGAGAGCAAGAGTGGCGGCGTAATATTTTCTCGAGCGCACTTTCGGCAGAAATGGATTGTCTGCGAAATTACCGAAATGCTTAGTCATGTTAACAAGGTTTTCCTCGTTTTACCGAAGGAAAGTCGCCGCTTAAATAGCTGCAATTCAAATTTTCGTTTCGGGGAATGAAAGTTTTTGGGATGCGCATGCATAGAATGCAATTTACTCGCGCAGAATACCGAGAAATTTTATTTTCGTTCCCGGAGAAAATCGCTTTGCTAACAAGACGCGTCTTTTGAAAATCCGTTACAAAATTACTATATATTCAAGCTAAAGTTTTTAGAGTGCGCTCTTCACTCTAAATGATAGGGCTTGTATAGTGCCAAAATTTCTCCCTTTAACGCTGTAAGAGTGGTTCCTAGAGTGCCAGTGACATTGTAGAGTGAAAATTTTAACTTGGAAATTTAGAGTTGTTCTAGTAGTCTGAACGTGAGAGTGAAGCCTCGGCAACTCGTAACTATAAAGCTCGAGTAAACTAAAAAAAATGATCTATAGATATCTGTAGATAAACGAGTTACTCATTCTTGGAGTGAAAATTTATTCTATGATTTGAGTGTTCTAACCATATTTATTTGTGTAAATTATTTGTTATTAAAGTGAAATATTACTCTCTCTCTCTCGCTCGCTTTCTCTATATTATATACACTCCAGTCTACAATAAAATTTTACTGATCAATTTGATGAACATTATTTTTTTTAAGAATTCATTAAAATAAATCTATATACATAATATACACACACTTTATTCCCTCCAACTATGTATTCCGGTGTAAGAGCAAAAGAAGAAAATATAATTTCACTCTAAGTATAGAAATCATCACTGTATTAGTTAAATAGAGTGAGCATTTTTACTTGGATTAAGAGTTAAAGTTCACTCAAGCATTAAGAAACGATTAACTTTATTGAGAAATGTTGAGAATTAGCTGTACTAGAGTGATTTTCACTCTAAAAAATTTGTCGTTTAAATTAAAAGCAAATAATAAAATTATAATGAACGTACATCGAAGAGATTTGCTTGTGATTTACTGTTACGTAGAACAAACAGGAAAGTTACGACACTTGTCAAATGGTGCGCTAATAAAAACGGCCGTTTTGTTATGAAGACACAACGACCAACAAGTCTAAATATAAATGCAGTATTTATAGTCTTATGCATTAATATTAGCCGGCAGAGAGTGTACGAGGCTCGACGTATAAAATCATTTACGAGCGGGTATAGAGGATGCAACTCTCGCTCGTGACATCACCTCTTATTCACGCTTCTTCACATCTGCAAACACTCCCTGGAGATTGTCTACCTCAGAGGCCGAGCAAAATGAAAATCTATTTATCCACGCGACTCGTTCTTCTGACCGATACGACGACACGCGATAAATATAGCGCCTTAAGTGAATCTTCGGCGGTGGGAAAGAAATCATTTTTCCGCGACGCGCACCTATTTTTTCGGAGTGCTGGGATCGTGGGAGTCGAAGATTTATGGCCCGATCATCTTTGGAAAATGGCTGCGATTTTTGCTCCACGTGTTTGCTTGCACTTCGCTTATTTATGCGGGGATTCCGCGTGCTCGCCGCGATGTGCTTTTATTCAACGATGCATTACTACAATTCTGCTATATCCTGGCTTAAGATTTTATTTAAACAGTAGCTTAACGACTTTCATATTTTACCAGAGAATAATGAAATAGCTTACTTATTAGTATGAGTGAAACAATTAATTAAAAAGTTTTTATTATACAGAAAATAATGGAAATAAATTACTTTACAAGTACGTACGTGCGTAATACTGACTCATGATCAAATAATAGAAAATTCTGCATTAATATACTAAATAAATGTATTTTGATATTACAAATTTGTGTGATAAATATGGCGAGTGTCAAATTTGGTTTTTTCCTGAAAAGTTCCTTTTACTCCGTCACATAGAATGTTAAAAAAGAATAGACACGTATTTTGCTTTTTCCATTTTAACGTTTATTAACAAAGATATAATAGATTGAAAATTATAGCAATGTTACTTGTGATGTCACACAGATTTTTGAAGCCAAAAAAACCCAAATTGAACTGTTTAATAATATGTCATTGTGACGGAGGGCAAAAAATAGATAAGGAAGTGTAATTAAAAATTCAAATTTCGCACCAGTAGAAGAAAAAACATTATAAAAAAGAGTATAAATGAAAAATCGAAAAATCAAGAAATACTGCCATTTCTTAGGTAATGATCATTTTATAAAGTTCGTAAAACAATACCTTGACAAGAAAAGCTCGAGTAATATGATCTTTTTACATTATTCAAGCTTTTCTCGTGCAGATATTGCATATATACGAACTAGGAACTAATTATTTATAAAATTATAGATCATTATCTAACGAAGGGCAAGGATCGAGACGTTTTTCGATATGTCATTTATACTGTTTTTTTCGTCTGTTATATTATGGCGCAAAATTTAAATTTTCAACTTTCAGACTATCAGGTGTCCAAAAAGTCGTCGATCGTCTTACATAAAGAATTGCATCAACGTATCATCTTGGTATACGAAATCAGAAAAAAGGATCGCACCGCCAGTGGTCGGTCAGCTTTTCAGTCGCAGCACAGTATGCTCGGCACGCAATTTTCGAATTCCATCGGTACACAATGCAGCTTTATCAATTAGCGTCAAAGGGGCGAGCGCACCGGAGGCGAAAGGCGTCAAGCGCTAGACATCGCGGACTCTGGAGTGAAAATGAATAGCCGAGTCCGCGATACCCGTTTATCACCCGATAAGCGTCCCGGCCTCACGCGGGATCAACCTGCGACGGATACCTAAGCTGACCAGCACGCGTCACTTTCTTTTAGCTTCACGGGCTATTAATAGCTGCTGTAATTTTTTTATTTATTATTACCCACTAAAACGGTTGGAGTTAAATTCGACTCTTATAGTGAAACAATCGTAGAGATAAATTCAACTCTACATGAATAGAGTGATTTAATTTCCCTCTAACATAGAATACCATATTACAAGTTGAGTCCCTACCTTTTGCTTTAGTTAAGAATAAAAAAATCACTCTATTGGCTCCATCAAGGGAATTAAATGGATTTTGAAGTCTGAGTAAAAATTTGACTCCAATAGAATCAATTTTCACTCTATTTCACTCCAGTCGATTTAGCGCAAATTAACTGTTTTAGTGAGATATTAAAATGACTGTGATATTTATTTTCTGTACTACTTTAAGAGTTTTTATATACGTGTTTGAGTTTAAACTATGTAAACCTGTAAATCTTTGTAAATACCGTAATTTACAATAAACGATATTCTACTTACTTCTGGAATTTACGAGGTATTTATCGTATTCGAGCGTAAAGAAAGTAAAAATTTTATATTACATTATGGGAAAATTTTTAGGAGGTCAATTTATTTTTTTACAACCGAAACGAAAATTCAAGCGGAATGAGTCATTTGCATAATTACATATGAAATTGCCTCCTTAAAATAATTACCGTGAAGAAAAGTTATCGAGATCGAGCGAAGTGAAAGTTCAGTGTATTTTTCTTTTATCCAAAATTAAAAATCACTTCTCGGTGATGCAACGCAAATCGCATCTCACAAGGAGTATCATCCCGGGAGGTCGTCAAACGCTGCTGAGATAAATCGGGGATTGCAGCGGCGCCGAGAGAGGTGTCGAGTAACTGAATAGAGAAATGTACATAAACCTGAGCTTTCTTTTTTTCTCTCTTGCTCTAGACTTTTTTGACACTCGCCTGTCGGCGACTCACCGTCTTCTGTTGACCCATTGTATTTACAAGAGGATTATCCGCACGCTTCAAAGCGATTATGACTGCCGGGACACGTATGATGAGTGCTTTCGGATTTGTTTTAATCGAAACTAGTGGATTTGAGAAATTAATTTATCATTGTTTTCGTTTTGTTACTGTAAGATATACTATTCCAATTTTTTTATTACACAATTTTTCTGAAAGAACAAGATTTAATGTTTTATTTGAGTATTGATGGTATAGATAATATAAATTAAGTCTAAAATGCAATTTGCGACCCCAGACTTAATTGGAAAACAAATTAATGAATGACATAACGTACGTCTGGTCTCAAATGGTAAAATCTGTATCTAATCATGCGTGTTATTCGGACAATTTGTGAGCAAGCTAACTATTTGAATAATTTAGATTGACCAGGTGTACACAATTTATTATCATTTTAAGAAGCGTTTATCGTATGCGCAAGATATGACTAATTCTAAAAAAATATTGATGTCTTAAAACACTTCCGCGATGTTTAAAACTAAAAACAGCCTTCGAAATCTTTAAATTATTAAAATGTTGAGCCCTTCGGCCGAAAATTGGCGAAAAAATTGTCTTCCACGCTCGATCACGCCCGCGTAAATATATCATCAAAGCGAGTCCAATTAAAGAGGTAGGAGCGCACGAGTCGGCGAACAAAGAAGCAGACGGAAATTAAAGGGACTGTCCCGAGGGAAGGAACGCGCGAGCCCTCTCATGAAGTCATGACGCGCTCGTTAAGGCATAAAACTTGTCGCCTGAGGGTATGTAAGCGCGCCGTCCGGAAAAGGGCCGCCGAGCTCGCGGTCCATCCACGATTGACGGGATCAATGTACGGGCGCGACTCAATTGGGCCTCGTTAATACGCGTACCGTTCGGCGCCCCCGTTTTTTTGGATATGACTACGGAAATAAACATTCACATGTGTGTCAGAGAATTTTCCTTTAGTTTCATCAGTTTATCTAGTAATATTTGTAGCAGATAACAGGCGAAATAAATTTTCATTGGTGATTTATAATAAAGATTTTAAGAGGATACATTCAGCATTTTTTTTATAAAATTGATTGATATTCGAAAATTATAATAATTCATATAGTTTATGATTAATATTATTAGATTAAGCTATAAGCCGAGGTAAGCTCTAAGTCTCTAGACTCAATTTAGTTTGAGTAAAGTTTGGGAGTGGCATAATCTGGAGGGCTCAATTCATGTATCAATTTTGATGCAGTTTGTCTTAAATTGTTGGAATTTAATGTAGCTTTGGTGCGAAGAGTTGGATAAATTAGAATGTTTTATCATGTAATTGTATTAGTAGAAACAGTCTTCAGAATTTGCAATTTTTGCAGTTTTTGCTAGTTTTTAAACTAAAATAATTACATGATAAATTCTAATTTTGTCGACTCTTCATGCTAAAGCTACATTAAATTCCAACAATTTAAGACAAACTGCATCAAAATTGATACATGAATTGAGCCCTCCAGATTATGCCACTCCCAAACTTTACTCAAACTAAATTGAGTCTAGAGACTACCTCTGCTCATTTTATAAAAAATTTAATACAATCTAATAATATTAAATATCAACTATATACCACGGATAGAAATGTTCAAATTAAAATTACTATAGTTTTGAGGAATTGAGAGACAAACTTGGCTTTAGGAGTAAATTTAGAACACTTATATGAATATTTAATACTTGCTATAAATAATACTCTACCGTACAGCAAAAATTCAACATTGTACTTTTTAGTACAGTACCGCTCAAAAATTTAGGAACGCTAATGTAATTTTTTAGTTTTCAAAAATATTTCTCCGATCAATATTTGCTGAGATATTCTACTTTCTGTGAAACTAAAAAATTACATTAGCGTTCCTAAATTTTTGAGCGGTACTATATGTGGTATCGTAAAATTTTGATATTCAGTATAGTAAAATTTAGGCTACTTTGTGTCAAATCTATGTATTTAAATTAGCAAATTGATGAAGGAGCCATCGATACCGCTAGAAGGCGTCTCGTAAAATCTGCTCGTGAGTGGATAGATTACTCAACGGTTACTATATAAGAGAATTTTAGATCTTCACAAAAAGAATTGCGATAAGTGTAGGTAATAACGATGCGTGTGTAAATAATTTGCGATATACGGTGAACACCTGCAATGCATATGTAAACAGAACGAAAACTCTTCAATGTCTCATAATAATTTAGTGACCAGTGTTAAGTGATGATCATTAGATAAAAACAAATTTCTTCGAAAGTTAAAGATCGTAACAATGCAATGAGTAAAGCTCGGTATGTAAAGGCGGAAATCCTAAAAATATTATTTTGTAACTAAAGTAAGAATATGAATAAAATTTGCTACACGCTATCGTAAAATATAGATATACCAGTATAACAAAATTTGCTATACGGTATAGTAAAATTGAATATAAAGTATAATAAAATTTGATATACAGTATATTAAAGTTTAATAATCCAAATTTTTACTATACCGTATACTAAAATTTAGTGAAATACAAGTTTGTCTCTGTTTTACTCAGAAATATATAATTTTTACATAAAAGTTTTTCTCCGTGTGAACTGTATTATAATTTTTGAATTTCATCTAATTTTATAAAAAAAAGATCTCCTTAAGCGGGATCACATTCGTTAGAAATTTTATGTAATTCTTTACAACGTACCGTTTTAGTTTATCTGATTTTTTATTTAATCATACGTATTGACAATTTCAATATTGCACCTTTCAATAAAAATTTTTAATCTACTTTCTATGCATAATGTTCATGTCACTTTGTAATCACTTGATCATTTTTAGAATAAAACATCTTGCAGTTATCTAATCGATAACCAACAAATAAAACCGCAATAATCTTATCTAAATATTTATTTTTCACTAGTAATGTTTATTCATTAAGGCAGGCGATTTTAATTTACTAACTGTACACACTTATCTCTCAAGAAGCTTTCTATAAGTGCGCTTACATGCCAAAACCGCCGAATTAGAGCAAACAAATAAATTGAATGTATCCGCATTGGAAGGCGTCCGTAGAAAATTTAATTAAATTGACAATGAATGAGCTTTGAATAGTGAATCTACGATCAGGAAATTTTCACGCCGAGGAATGGAATCGCGCGAAACTCTATTACTGCCGTGGAGTAATCCGCATAAATAAAAGGCGCGCGAGCAGAAAATAGAAATAAGGGATCCTCGGCGTGTAGAAGGCTAGTCGATGGTCGACTTGCGGTACCTTCCTTGCGGCTTTGCATAATGAAAAAGGACGGTATATGTTCACTTGTGCGTAAGTCGGGTGCTAATTCGAATCGACCATTTCTTTATATTCTGGATAGATGCGCTTCTTAGATTACATAAATCCCTTCCACGTATGATATTAATAATATGATTATATCGACGATAAATGTTTTGATAAAATAAATGTCCATTGCTTCCTCCTAGAGGAAACTGTGTAATATTAAAACAAATTCGAAAAACATGTTAGATGTTTTTTGAAAAGGTCTATATGAATGTGTAAATGCGTGTACTTAGGGCTAACTGTATCTCGGAAACTTATTATCGGCTTTTAACGAAAATAGGTTCATTATTTTTTTACATTATTGGTATTTAGCAATAGTTTCAGAAAGTTCTTTGGCAGATTGGAAGACCCATTAAATTTTGCGAAAATCAAGATTTTTATTTTTTTTTAAATTTTTTTATATATTTATTAATTTATAAATTTACTATATATAGAGAACGCTTGGGTCTTTCGCGTTTTGAAATGGTTTATTCAAAAGCAATGCAATAAATAAAATGTTTTAAAAATTATTTATAGAGGAATCCATCTGCCAACATATTGGCAGTGCCTTTTTATCTTTAGCAAGATCGCTGTGTAAAAGTAATAATAAATATGAAAAATATTTTGCAATATATTAATGAAAAAAAAAAACAAGATTCTAGATGAAACCTATATATGAAATAGAGTTGTATGCAAATGCGAATGTAATAAATGAAACTGTCGGAGAACGAGTTAAAAAATCTTGACACAATTTGATCACCTTGACAGTTTGAGATCCAATTGATCAAACCGAGCAATATTTCGTTCTCGCGAAGGCGCACATTGTCTTCCGTGGGCGTTCCGGGCATTTCGCAGCTCTCGGCAAGAGGCAGGCGTCGTGAAAAAAAGGGGCTCGGCAATGCGTTTCGCCCGGCTCTGGCCGTAGCCGTACACGTGTCGCGGGCGCGGCGGTTACAGATGAAACGCGCGAGGAGTGTCCCTGCCGGGGACAATGCGCGCAGCCCCACGTGCGACCCTGGTCATAAATCTCGAACCGGCTCCGCGACGTTTCCCCTGATCGACGTGGTTGGCAAGATATCGACGCGATTAATTGAATCTTTTTGCGCAACGCGCTATTTGCTATTGTAATGGGCGACACCTGCGATTCTGGTCGATGGCCTTTTCACCGCGGTTATTTATAGCGCGCTTCGCCGGTTTCCGTGACACTGATTTAGCCAGGTGAAAATTCGCATTTTTTCCTCTCCGTTAATTGATTTGTTGCGTCGAGTCGGCGACGATGGCACGCGACTTCTTAATGGCTCTGCGCAAGTAGAAAAGCTTTTTCGGATAACTCGGGTGTGGAGGTTATTTTTGCAATTTCATTACTTATACATACTCAAACAGCAAATAATCTTGCTTAAATATTCAAGCAAATTTTACTAAAGTAAAAATCAGTTTACTGCAAGCCTTTCAGTAAATTTTATTTGTTTATTTAGAATTAACGGCATGTGTTACAATAAAATTTTTATAAGGTAGAGTGACAATTTTTCTCCGTGTGTGGAATACTGCTAATTAAACCACTTTAATAGAATTCATTTTTAACGAGATTTTGTAATTGTTATATTATTTATCTATCTATCCCGTTGATTTTTAATCATAATTATTTTATGCGGAACGGTTATCTCATATTTCATATTAGTTTAATGAGGGCATCAAATTTTGCAAAGTATTCAGTTGGAATTGTAAATTAAGAGGCCCGTGCATTTTAGAATGTCATAGAAGACGATGAAAGTAAAACGCGATTCGGGCTCGCGCCTACAAAATTTTAGGAGTATAATCTGACGATAAAATAGGTTTCATTTTAAGCTGACGGATGCGTTTCCATTACGAGTCTATTACATTATGTAAAATGCTTTGATCGAGATTTGGATGACGTCGGTGACTGGTTTCAAAAGTCCCGCCGTTAACGTTTTGCATTCGATTCTTTCAGTCGTCGTTCATAATGCTTTTACTGCCTCCGAATCGTTTGGCAGGGCTGGAATTCACGTTCATTTTGGATTCCGTCCCCGTGTTTCGAGCTATCCGTTGGTTCGGAATCGTCATAAAGCAGCGATCGTTGTGAGTTTCGACGTGCTTTTTCAGTCTGTCATCGTATCCGAGGAATGAACTTTCATAAGACTGTTCTAACGTTTCCCGCGATTTTGTAATGCATACTTTTACCTGGACACAATGCGAACAATTCGACAGCCCACATATTCCTCGCGCTGAACGTACACATGAGTAATGACACTCGAAGATTCGTTATTTTTCAGTTAGATAAAGAAATATGATATATTAATTTATGTGTACAAGATATTGACTGCTTTTGAAAAAATCTATGAAGAAAAAGTTCTTTAAGAAATGCTGTGAAAGCAAATAATTCCCATATAACGCTGTGAATAATAAAATTCGTTAGTAAAACGCTACACTGAGCGAAATATTTTGGAAAAATTACTATATCCAGTCTAGGAGCAGAGCCACGAACTGCATTTAATTAAAAAATTACCATTCTGTATTATAAATTTTACTAAAATTCTAGTAAATATTATTAGAATTTCTAGTAAAATTTCTAATACAGAATAGTAATTTTTTCACTAAATGCAGTCTGTGGCTCCCCTCCCAGACTGTATAGTAACTTCTATTAGGATAACAGTAATTTTTCCCAAACATTTCCCTCAGTATATAAAAAAAAATACATTTTAGTCAACGCTGAGTAAAAAGAAAATTATTTGTGAAAATACCATGCAAAAAACCTTATTAGATTATATTATAGAACATATTTTGTATTCTTCATACTGACATTATAAGAAACGTCATTCTTATAATTTTATATTATTATAATTCAATTTTTTCATCACAATTTTATCAGGTTAAACTGATTTGAAGTAGGAATTTGTATAATGAGATTCTTATTCACAGTGTTTTCAACATTAAGATTTTTTCACAGTGCTCATTTTAAATAAATTTTTTTTACGCTGTTTTCCCGAATAAAAATTTTGATAGCGTTTTGGTTAATGCAAGTGTTTTTTCACAGCGTTATAATTTATGGGTCCGTTTTCACAAGCACCGACGATTTACGTCAGGAAATGATGAATATATATTTTTTCCTTTTATAATGTACAATGTTAAAGAGAAAAAGAAAATACAAATATGACTAATAGTAATCGAAGCCCGTGCCGATATATCAGCGAGTGTGCATCTCGATCGGACAACCCCGAAAAGTGTATCTCTGAATCATGGTAGTATCGGGCGCGCATAAATTGGTCTAATCGCATCCGCGGCGAAGCGCACAGGCATCCGCTCGGCTGAAAACAGTCTCGCCCGGCCGCTCTCGGTCGGGCCTTGATTGACGATCGCGCGTGCTCGGCATCACGTCTCCTCTTCTCCCCCTGAGAGCCGCTGCCTGCGAACTTCCCGTCGCGGCAGCGGCCGATATCGGGAAGCTCGATCGACAATTTGTACGAATTAGTCACGGCGATTTCGAGTGGACGTGTACCTCGCGGCTGCCGCGCATCCCAATGAAATGCCGGTGGGCTGTGCTTTTTGATCTGCCTGCCGAGATTGCGAGCTTTGATGCTCGCTTGGAAGCGAATGGCCACTTTGGCGATGTTTTTTTCTGCGCTCGCAAGTTTCTCCTTCTGCACTTTATGAGTGATATTCGCTACTTTTTAGACTGAAATCGAGAAAAATTAGCTATTTGGCGCACTGCCAAGTGGCGTAGACCTTGCAGTGGCAGTTGGAGGCGATGATAACATTTCTTTTTTGTTTAACGAGTTAGAATTATCTGGGCGTCGCGATAGTTTGAACGAGAAATATTGGACATACGGGAAAATCTTGTATGCGAAGCAACTCAATATATAATTAAAATGTTTGATTCATTAAGTATGTATTTTGATTTACGTTTGAATTGGTTGCCTAGATCAGTCAGTACTTTCTAGAAATAAATCATGATCGAGTTATTGACTTAATATCACGACCGTGACTCCGAATTCCAATTCAACATTTGCCATGGTCTGTAAATTTATTAAGGTTTTCATTTAACCTTCCGTTTGGGAATTAAAAATGACCTAAACCTTCACGGAAAAAATTATATCGTAGAAGCAAAAAAAATTGTTATCATAACAATTTTTTTGCTACCATTTGACAGTAATTATCGATAGCTGCGGAATTAAGAATTAAATTTTGCTGTCCTATTAACGCAAGAAACAAATATATTATTTACAAAAAAAGAGAAATTATATAAATTGCTATTCATTATTTATTTACAGTGACATTAAATAATATTAATTTTAAGATTAGAAAGTAACATTTATTTTATTAATTTTATATTGCATTCCTCAACTTCTTAATAAATTCGACGCTCTCTGACTGCATTTGATACTCATTTTTGTGGTTAGCCAGAATGAGAAGTTCAAACTATACTTGAACGTAGCGCTAATTTAACAGTACGTATTACTGCATTACTTTTTGTTTTACTAATTAAATTGAAGCAATAATATAGTTACATAAAAAATAGGGAACTTTTACTGTTTAGGCAGAAGATTTAACCGTGAAATTGGAAGTTAATTTAACTTTCCGAACTTAACTTTACTTTAATTTGCTTTACAAAAACGTTCAATCTACTTGTCTGTAGAGTAAGATCTGCTTTAGAAATTTTAATTTTAATGATTTTGCAAAGCATTTTGATTTTTTTCTAATCTAGTAGATATTACTTTTGCGAAACAGTAAGAACTACTTTTTTCAATGTATATTCAAAAGAATAAAAAATGACGCTACTCCGGTTAAAAATTTAAAAAGACTCCTGAAAGTTTAGATTTTGTGCGCGTTTCTTATAAACAATTTCTTATTGCTAATTAAAGTGCTGATTATTTATCTAAAATGTTGTGATTATCCTAACATATTTTTAGTTAAAAATATTGTTAATTGCTAATTGTTAATTCTTAAGTCTCCGCTATATCGTATTTGCTGTCAACACTTGATATTTTTCATCAACATTCGAAAGAACGATTTTGTTCATTTCGGCCAGATACCAATCGAGATCGTTGACCTCGGTGTATTTTATCCGTACTATTCGCCAGTTACTCGGCGAACATCAGTTGTCGTCGTTTTCAAGCTGCAGCTATTTTGGCGAAGATCTCGAAAGCTTAGCTGTAGATAATTTCGTAACTCTCGCGTGTAACACGAAACGTGATTAAGCTTTTGCTCTCTTTTCTCGCTTTCCATCCACGTAATTTGTCTGCGTATTATGTGTTTCCGGAATGCCTAAATTCGAAGATTGCGAAGAATGTCCTACGGCAAAATTTAAACGAAAGGGAAATCTGCAAAACCACTCGACGAGTAACAAGTAGTAAACGCAAAGAAAACGACTTATTTTTCTAGAAAAATATTGCCTTTCATATAAATAAATAAAAAGACGCCGGTTTATTTTTAACACTGCAACCGCAAGAATCTGCCTGCAAAACAAACGATCGTAGCCGCCTATTACTTATCCGTGTGAACAAAAACCGTGTGGAATAGAGCTCCGGTGTAGCTTTTTTTTTTGTCCAAGGCGCATCAATTCTGATACATAAAATAGCCGACGAGACATTTTAAGTGTTGGCGAGATTAACGTCACCACGGTAAAACAGCGCGAAGCGACTCACCGCATGGATCGTTGAAGGTTAAGATGTTCACAACTGAAACCGCATACGCGCGCTGCTTAGTATGCGAAAACTTCTATTGCCCGTAACACTTGGACGTTGGACGCAGTCACATCTCGTACGAGTTGTAAAAAAATACCAACGGCCCCGTATGAAAGCAAAAAAATACACTGTGCTATTTTATCGGTTCCATCCGGCGTTCTTGAGTGATACTATAGTCTTTTCATCATCATATATAAAACATGTGTATTTTATCACTATCGCCCTTCACTAAGAAATTGTATTTCAGATTGTTGGGACAAATAGTAAATACACATTTCACTACGTATTGTGTGAAAACCAGCGTAAAAATGATTCCTATATGGGAAATATGTTGGCATATATTGATACGTTCTAGTACTAATATATTGCCAACATTTTTTTTTGTTAAATAATTAGATTCAGGTTGAAACATTAGAATTATTAAACCTAACCTTCAAAATTTTGTCATATTGGAATTTAGTCACTTAACAACAACAAATAAATAGCTCAGTTGTCTAAACGGTATAGTCTAGCAAGCAGAAGTTCGTGGGTTCGAGTCCAGATAGAAGTACACATTTTTTCTTTTATGAATTTTTTTTTTAATTTTGTAAAAAATGTGAAATTTTGAAATGTGAAATTAATATATTCAGATTTAGAGAGTCAACTCACTAATTCTGAGTGAATTTCATCTGCCTTTTCAGTGGATTTTTTCACTGAATTTCCAGTGATTTTTTTCACTGAATTTCTAGTGAATTTAGTTTCACTAAGATGTACAGTGACTATTCACTGATTTCCAGTGACCGAGTTATAGCTTGACGAATTAATGAATATGCACTGGAAATCAGTGGTTTTTCACTGAAGGAATTTAGAGAGCAATCAAAAATTTTACTAAAAAGTATAGTAAAATGTGCTGCACTGTTAAAAGAGCATTAAATTTAATGCAAATACTGAAAGCAAATATATTATCGACGTACATGAACTTTACTGAATTTCCATTAAATTTATTTAATTTACATGAAAAGTAATGCCAAAATGTAAGTTTATTGTAAATTCGGTAAAATTCATGTACGTCGTTAAAAGTTGTTTCCAGCATTTGCATTAAAATTTATATAGTGTAGACTTACAGTAAATTTTACTATACTTGTTAGTAAAATTTTTGAATGTCGAGTCTGTTCCTGCATTGCAAAATAGTGTAATCATTTTTTTATTAGGCTTTTCTCTCAATGTAGATTCGATTTTTTCTTTAAATGTTATGGGCATATTATAGGTATGTATACTTAACATTATATATGGAAATGATTAAAAATAAATATTTTATATGTTAAGTTTATTTAAAAAGATGAAGTTTCAAGCGTTATGAATAATGTTAGCGTGTATTTTCCGCGCTTGCTTCGTGCGATCGTAGCCAGCTTCGGTTTCTATAAATTTAATTTTTTTCAAAATAAAATTTATTTGCTCGGGCCTGGGAGGACTCGAACATCCTCGTGGCGCTTAGAGTCAGATTCCAGGCTGTAGCTCGAGGCTTGTAAATCAGCCAAGAGAATGCGCGCCTTTTACGTACAAGAACTATAAGGGAATCGCCGGGTAAGGGACACTTAAACTCTGAACGCACTCTACTCGACTGTATCGCGTGGTGCGCGCACATTAAAAATTCTCCCAAGCTTGCCGCGCGCTCGAGCATCTCAGGAAGCGAGTGGAGCAAAAACCGCAGGTCAGATGCGAGAGTAAAATTGACAAAATAAAGACTTTCAACGAAAGAAGCTACTATTTATTTAAATTTATCGTTAAGCATTTTATATATTACAAAAGATAATCTCACTTGGATTTGCCACTCGCGTAAACCAATTTAAGTTTAGATAAAGTTTACCCAAAGTTCATGTTCGTCTGTCGTTGATATTAACATGGGCAATGAAACTTCACCGAACATGCTTCTATAGTTTATAGAAGTTTGGCAATACTACTTGATATACTATAAACGGATAATAAAACTCTACCACGTAACTTCTTGAAAATCATTTTTACGTTTATTATTACAACATTCAACATTTAAAAGCCTTCTAAAATTAGAACAAACTTGATCTAACGTTTGTATAAAATATTGCGAAGTATATAAGTATAATAAGTATTATACTTACTAATTTATAATAAATATAGCTTATTCTAAACTAAGCTTTATTTATTTTTTAATTCATATTCATTTTGAAAGACCTGTTTATAAAGATTTTTAAGAATAATTTAAGTAACTGTATACTGAGAAAAAATGTGAATTTACATAAAGTTAATATAAAATTATGCTGAAATATTTAATTTTTTACGCTAATTTAATTTTTTTTTACGCGGACAATTTTATTTTCTCGACAGTGAAGTCAAATTATTCAAGTTTCGTTTAACAGAAGAAGAAGCTTACATTGTGTTAGGATTATGTAAGGTGGCGCCTGTACCAAGTCGCTTACTTTCTACGGTATTTAGTATGTCAAGCACGTTAAATTTGAGAAAACAGGCTTTTTCCCTCAGGTACTTGACGCATCAGCTTAGCGAAGAAAGTACGGATAATTTCTTTCTACAAACAATATTATGATAATTGCGAAACTATTATTTCAATAAATAATTAATTTAATTTATTTTATTTAATGAATATGTATACAATTTCCTATAAAATTTAATCTCGAATGTGTATTCGGCAGGTGTAATGTTATACTAGTGCAAAGTGCTTAATTTGCAAAATTGATGACACGTTGAAACTTCGGAGTTCTGACTTTTAAAAATATCTCTTACAAAGCAGTTGAAAGCAAGCAGTAGAGCACTTGTCTTACAGAACACAATTGAGGAAAGACAAATAAGAGTTCCAAAATTAGTTTGACCAATTAACGCGTATATAAAAATAAAAGGGAAAAGACGAAGCGAAACGTCGCATCTGTTTGCAATTTTGAATGTCTCGTTGAGTCCGCGTACGAGTATAGCGGAGTAGGGTTTTTACAGCTGGTTAACTTGAACGTTTGATTTCATGACCGATACGCGTGACTTGCCTTTCATCTGCCGTAATTAAGTCGGTTCAAAAACTTGACTGTGTGCGAATGAAAAACCTTAATTGCTAGGATTATTTCGATTATATGACTCTCCGCGCGTCAATTATAAACGATACATTCATTTAATTTTTTAATTAATTGGGTTGTTACTATGAACCGTTTTTTTTTATTCGAGGGCCGACGAGTACAAACTTCCTCATTGATTTCTGAATCGCCGGTCACTAAAGTGCATTCTATTGCTGGCCTTGTGAATCACGTGAAATCGAACACTCTGTGAACCTACCGAGGAATGGTTGCCATTTTTAGATAGGAAAATCATGCAAATTTCATTTCGAGTGTAACATTTCGAAGAACACTTACAGCTTGGGCGTTATAGCTTCTCGAAAATTCGCTTTGATTATTCAAACTGCTGTTATTAAAGAATGCGCGTTAATTTTAGCATTACTCCGGAAAAGAAATAACTCCAAATAATGAATGAGTTATTGGCTTACAGTTTGACTAATACCATTTCTATTTTAAATTTCTATTAAAATTTTGCAAAATAATGCCTACCGTATTTGAGATTGATTTGAGGTCAAGCTATATTCCAGCTAGCATATGCAGTGAGATTCTCCAAAGTCCGAATAATATTTAGCTGAGGAATTTATTTAGCCGAAACCGTAGCTTCCACAGAAAGCAAAGTCAACCGAGCTGAGCAAGCTAAGATTACTCGAGTAACATTTTGACGCTCAGCAGAGACGTTTATCCAGATTTTCGCTTGGCATTTATTGCACGGAGACGCGCGCACACAATCTCGAACTAACGGATGGCGTTCCCATGATGCGCGAATTAACCCACATAATCTGAAACTTCCTCGATCGCCGTCTAAATCCGATTTCACTTTCGTCGTACGAGCTGTCGTCCAATCTAGACGCAAACAACACTATCAAAATTATCGATAGTTTGGATATAAACTAGTACGAGCGGCTTGAAATTCGTTCTATTGATTATTGAGCAATAACTAGCAGCGAAGAGTGAATTATGGTACATATTTATAGTATCATTTTGTAGATTAAACAAATATAATGTTGAATATTTATAATTTATTTGAATAGTTGTTTAAGTGGTTCTTAAGGGTTAACTCCAAAAGTTTTCTGCTTGCGTAATTTTATGTGCTTATAGACAGCTATGTTTGCTGAAGTGAAAATTAAGAGGCTTGCCCGAGTGGGTCGGCGCCACAATTTGCGTAAGAAACTATTAAAGAATTTTAGCACACTTTATAAGCTTTGAAGAGCTTTACACAGCCAAGGCATGAAGTGATTTTATGGTAGTCCTGCTTATCGAATAGCGCGTATAATAGACTAGCCGATAGCATCTTTAAAAACTCAATAATTAATTTAAATTTTAGTTTAATTAATTTTGCATGCATTAATAGCACTGCTCGTTAACTCGTCAATTTATCCGCCATAAAAAAGTTGTAAAATGGGAAGTTTGCGTCTATTGGTTCAGGCTGAAAAAGCAAAGTACCAGTGGAATCGGTTGCAGTAAGTACTCGCGCGGCGTTAAGAGAGCTGTAGAGAACGGTACCTATGGTTAGTACGGACTTTTTTGTCGATTTTCTTACGTGTATCTGCGTGTCGCGGCAGGAAGTTGAAAGTCGAATGGAAATTGCACGGCTAATCGATGGACTCGCCAGTTATTTACATAATTTATCGATTACCGATAAGAGTTTGTGGATTTAGCTTGATATATGCACTTAAATAGTTTTGCTCTTTTTCAAGGCTAAGAAGTTACAAGAGAAAGTAACATCGGATTAATTGAGAGGAATGTAAAGAATTAAGTTCTCTGTACAATGTTCATGATTCATCGCCTCTTGCTAATTTTCAGAATTTTTCAGAATTTATTTTAGTTGTATAGCCCAAATTCGATAATGCTTAATTGCTTAAGGGTGTATACCTAAATTTTTTTTGGTAAAATTATTCATAAAACCAAGGTATAATCTAAAATGACAAAATTGATTAATCTTTAAATAGTTCCTTACTGTTCATGCCCATGATAGGCACTTTACCTATATTAGTTTTGAGATGTCAGATATAAAATCAAGAACTCAGTAAACGGATAAAAGTGAAGATTCAAAGAAGTTTTTTAATTTTTTCATCTACACTCGTACAAAAATAGATTAAACAAATCTACTTAACTTAAAATTGAATTTATTAAATTGAAGAATATCTGCTTCAGTATAATTCTCAATAAGTTTACTGGAAGAACAAGCCGCTGAATTTATATCATAAATATCTTAATTGTTAGTATTTTTCTGCTTATTAGAATCTACGATAAGCTACATGGGGGTAGAGAGGTCTTCATTTCCGGCACGTGGTTTTATCTTTATGGATATATTTATTCCGTTTCAAAAATTCCGCGAAATTTTCATAAAATCCCTAGAGGAAATATATCGAAAAATGTAATTATATCATAATACGAGTGCGAGTGAGCGCTGACGAGCAGACGAGCGAACGAAATCTCGATAGTGAAATAGATATAGAAATTGGTTTACCTGTCATAGGGGATTTAAACACTTGGCTAGTTTCACCTCCCGTCAGTCTTTTAATTAAAAATAAAAAACTTTGAAACTTATTTTAATAAATTATTTATGAAAAAAGACCACGTGCTTTCTTTGGGGAGGGGGCCAGGAAAAGGCTATACAAGACTACATGGGGGGGGGTGTAATAATGATCAAGATCCAGCTACATACGATTTATAAACGAACCCTTATGAAAAATTTAAGCCCAGTTCCATGAACATCCATACACCGATGGTAAGACTTGTTGGTTACGGCAGATAAATGTCTTAGAAATGTCTTAAAAATGCATATAGCGTAAGATGAAATGAGTTTAGAGATGTCTATCTAGGCTCATTTTGTGAACAATTGAATATATTTACATATAATAAACAACAGTCAATTTAGATTACAACTTTTGCTCTGTGAATGATTTTATATAAGAACAAATTTACGTATAAATCTCCTTGAAAATTGAATATTATTGATCCAAATAAATCGATCAATAAGCTGTAAGTTAAAAAAAAGAGACGGACACCTCGAATTCAATCTGATCATTTGTCCCTCAATTAAGAAGGCAACTTAGAAAATGAAAAAAAAAAGAAGAAATTATTCCAGTCGGTCTGGGGAGTCTGGTCGATCTCGTTACCGTGGCGCCAGGCAAACACCCAAAGCGTTTTTAGCCTTCCGACACACTTTTTCCCAAGCTCCGTCCTGCGCCGGCAAAAAAAAGAAGGAATTTACGCGCGGGACTCTGAGGGCAAAGTTTTTGCTCCCGCTTGGTTGTATCAATGGGCATATCGACTCGAACGCGAACACGCGCCAAGCCGAGTTCATGAATCATGCATGGCGTCGCGGGGCCTGTTAGTCCGCGCGATCTCGCTTCCCTCCACCTACCGTGCGTGATTACAGGAACACGGATATTTTTTTTTTCGAGTTGGAACGCCGCCGAGCCGAGAGCGTCCGCGGTGTTACTTTTTGTTGGCGCAAGCGCTCGACTCGAGTGGAGTCGCGCGTGCTAACAGTTACCCGTCGTTTCCGTTACGCTCCGAGCGCTAAACGGGGGTGAGATATCCTTTGATGGCTTAGGACACTTTCCACTGGAAATCGAGCTCACTGGATGCTGGGTACTGCGAGTGAGAGCAGTTTAAACTCACGTGAAAATGATAAGGCCGAGCGAAGAGTTAAGTTGTTAGCTTACCTGGAACATAAAGATAAAATTTGCTATTCATTTAATGTTGCCAGCAGGAATAAAGTCTTTTTAAACAATGATAATAAAGTTTCATCGTTTGGCTAATGCTACCTCTTAAGAGCTTTTTATTATCTATTATTAATACTTTTAATAAACAAACTAATGTAATTAATGCGTCTGTAGGAAAATACTTTGCTTGTTTATATTACATCTAACGAGTTAATGGCTTTTCTCGGTGATATTTTTTCCAATCGCTAAAAGCTACTGAGAAATTATAATAAAATTTCAGTGCGAGAAAAATTCTGATAAGTACTTTGACACGCAATTATAATTAGCATAATTGAAAAGGAAAGGGGAGTTGTAACATATAGTAAATTTCGTACACACCCACACAATTACAAATCCATTCGATTCTAAACATTATTTCTATATTTAGAATTGAACTTATACAACATAAACATCATTTTTTTGTATAAATTATGAAATTACATAAATATTATATTTTATTTTGACTGCTTCAGTAAACTACACAAATGTTTAATAAAAAAAAAGTGTAATTTAAACCTATGCTTTGTGTTAATGAAAAAAGAGGAATAGAGTACATTATCACACAAAATGTTTAACTGTGCATAAGTAAGTTTAAGAGTTAAATAAAGTAAGGTAATTCTTATTACCTTGATATATCAAGATTACGTCCTTCTATAAATAGAAATTTGCTTTGACAAAGGAATCCACATAAATATACAATTTTTTAAGCACTCTAAAAGAAAAATGTACGCAGACAAATTAGTTTTACAGTTGAGAAACACTTCTGCAGTTGTTTGCCATGGATTAATGGGTTTGATAAATTATTATCACAGTTTCTACTTGAGGCTTTTAAAAACGTAATATTAATTAGAAAATTATAACATAATTACAATTCACGTATTCCGCACAAAGAGAATCGAGAATCAGCGCCTACATTAATAACAATAATCAATATCCTTTTCATTTTATTCATTTTATTCATTTTATAGGGCTCTGGAAAATAGAGGCGTCTGTCGATTAAAAAATAAAACAGTCCCATATGAAAAGCGTGTCAAACTCGCTTTATGAATAAATCAGTGTAAAATACCCTCGTATTTTTGAAAATTCACAAAGGGATGACGCCTTCAGTTTGGTGAAACGGGCGCAACTATAGCGCGTCGACATCTCATAGGCGCGGTGCGCTCTTCGCTCGCGCCATGAGATTAATTTTAATGAGCGAGCTTCATTTCAACGTCTCGCTGGTTGATGGTTATTTATGGCTTTTATATTCGCCGGAACGAGTGGGCGCAGGACCAAAAGCCAAGGCGAGGTCGCTCCGGGCTGCGCTCACCCCGGGGAATGCGATATCACTTGCTTAGATTGCGTGTACGATCGTTTGCCATTCTCATTTGAAATGACTCGCTAAAAAGGAAGAATCGCATTTTTAGAAGAATTTAGCTCTTTCTCGTTAGGGAATCTTGTGAAAGCGAAATCTCATTTGCATTCCGCTGTTCTTACACGAAGAATTGAGTTCACTAGTGAATCGTCGCGGACTGTTGACCCATAACTTGCAACATTTCATCAATTTTATCTATTTATTAATCTATTTATTTTAACTAGAGTAAAGTATACACAATAATTTACACTACTCGAACTGTTAACCCAACTTGCAACATTTCATCTACTTTACTTATTTATTTTACAAATAATTGATATAAATATAACGTTACTAAAGTAATTTAGCAGAAGAAATAAATTCGTGTTCGCCGGTCTGTCTTTACAGTATCATGCAGTTACTTTGGCCCACCTTAAGCTGACTTTAAAAATTGAATTTTTAATGATTTATATTTAAGGTACTAATAAATCTACGCGAACCCCAAGGGTGCATTTTATAGCCTTTTCCATGACCTATGAAAGCTTCTATATAAGTATATAAGTTTTATGTTTTTCTAAATAAAAAATAGAAAAACAAAACGTATTTTTTCTAATCTTTTTATCAATTTTCATATGTGGCTTGTTTTCAAAAAAATGTTTTTAGAAAAAATAAAAAAAAATAATAAAAAGCCAGTTATGAGACTTTCGAAATCTTCTTTCTAAAGTCCGCCAAAGATTTTTATGACCGATTATAAGCGAGCTTTTTTATGGAAAATATTTTGTTAGAGAAGATTCTTCAATATCTCGGAAACTAAAGGTTATCCAGAAAAATAATAACGGCATAAAACGCTCGTCTCTATACGTAGAATACATAGGAATTTTTTCAGATTTTATTTGCAATAACATTTCTTTTGATGTTGATATAAAACTTCCTATCTTTGTCTGGCACTTATGGCTACTGTTTATAAGTCGTGTAAATAAACTAAAATTTGCCTACTAAAAGTTAACAATTATAATGAATCATGGAACTTTGCACTTCTCGAATTGAATCCTATAGTAACTCAGTTACTATGTTAAATCAGATGTGTAAAATTGCATTTAATGTTCTTTTATATTCATTTCTACTTCATCAAAATCTAATTCTTCTTTAAAAATTTTAGATATTTTAAGTTTCTTCTTTTACCAAGGAACGAAAAATATATATACGAATAATTTACTGCATACTGAAGGAAGCTGCACTGATAAATTTCCTTTAAATGCTAAAAGAATTCTTTAAATCTTGTACTATTCTTGTAATATTCTTACACTTAAAGAATTTCATTTTGAATGGGATGGAAAAATTTGAAACGATTCATTCTCTTGCGTTGAAATTACATTATTGTGAGTGTACTGCTGTGTGAACAAAAATGTCTGTTGAGTAGAAATAAAAGTTTCGATTTCGACTAGTCACAAAACACAATTAAGGTAAAGCATTATGAAAATCTTGTGTGTACAGATGCTCAGTGCATAAGCGTTATAAGTGTAGCAAGGTATCGTTCCCACAAAACGTATAAGCTATCATAAAGTAGAAAAGGGAATTCTGTCGAGTAAGCCGACGATGATATATAAACGGGCGCCAGAACAACTAAGCAAACATGTCACGTGTCTCCGTTCCCGTCGCCAGCTCGCAGACGGCGATCACAGTTTTTTCGGAAGTCGCAGAGCCACGCTCTTCTGCTTCTACCGCATCCACTTACATTCAATTGATTTAACGACAGAAGTGTACACGAGTATTTGAAGAGGGGAAAACCAAATTTCTTTTTTGTTTTTTCGCAAACGACTTTGAGGCTGACGGATCGTATTTATTTATTTATTTTTCTCACAGTTTCTTTAAATGTTACTAACCCCCTTTTTTAATTCGCTTTTCTCTTTTACTATGCCAGAACAGCCGGATTAGAAGAATTATGAACATCTCGGGGAAATACTTTATGTGATGTGTTCTTTTTAGCTTTGCAGGAAGCGTTGCGGACACTTAAATCAATTAGAGATTTCAAGAAAAAGAAACTTGCCTGCCTGATAAATCCTTGAAAATTTATTACAATAACGAACCTCATTTTTTATGTAAGCGCTAGATTCATGAGTGAAAGTTGGAGGGTCCAGAGGAACTTTTTTTCAGTCAACTCAACATTATTTTAATAATTGTCATTATAATTTTATAATTAAATTTCAATTTCACAAGCAAATTAGTTGATTATTTGCTATGAGGACATCAATAAAATAGAGATGCCGGTTTCACTTGATGCAACACTTTGTTCTATAAACTCGATTTTACACGCAGGTTATGCAAAGTCCGATTTTAATTTTAATAACTTGTCTAAATGTTTCTTAATGCTTATTTATTACGTTATGCATACTTTTTGTAGAAATGCAATATGCATAATTACATTTATAGACCTTTACAGATTTATTGAAAAGGAAATCATCGATTTCAATTAAGAGTCCCATTGAATTTTCACTATGAAGCTAAGAGTTTTTGTTTATATGCGTCGCATTAAACGTAATTTGTTGATTAAAGCATTCCTCACTTTGCTAACTATGACGCGAAGGCTACTTTAGCTGAAAACAGGCAGACTGTGCCGTCCAGTGGTTAGGAAACTCGCATTAAATGATTTATGTTTCAATTCTTATTTTTACATTGATATTCCACGATATGTATATATACCTATAAGAAGCATTTATCAAAAGCAATTATTCTTCGTTCATTTCACAACAGTATGCTTTTAATAGAATACATTAACACACAATTAGCATGGTATGGATGCTTCATTCAATTATTAATACGTAAATAATAGAACACAAAAGAAACTGTTTTTAACCTTCTTTTTTTATTCATTAATTTTATTCAAGAGCATTACCTTCTCATAAATGATTTAATTTCACGAATTTAACGGAGTTCTACCGATATTAGGAATAACAAACAGATTTTAATGAAATATAATATACTGATACATAATAAATATAAGATGACGGGATTAAATTTTTAGAAGGTTATAGCGGATACCTGGAAAAAGATATTAAAGTTTTTTTGAGAATTTAACATGCAGTCTTACGGAAAATCGAGATTTTGTTGCATTCAATTACAAAAATCTCATTACATGACAAATATATATTGTTAAAACTTTTTATATAGTAAAAGAAACATTTCAGAAAATTGTAGATTTTTAAAACATAAACATTCAGTACCTGAGAGGGTTAAAATAAATTATTTTGTAAAGGTGTTTTGCGTATTTTGTTACATTTTGGTCATGACCTATAGGTTATGTTATAACATATGGAAACTCTGTAAAACTGAGATTAAATTACAATAGGTGTGCTCTTTAAATTAAGGTGATGCAGTGTTGCCACATGTTATGATGTTATACTCATACTCATGGGGAAATTGTAACCTTTTCGATCGGGCGCCGGGACGAAAGGTTATGGTTTCCTCCCGCTAGGCTGAAATAGTATATTACGTAATAAGGGAGGTAAAATAGAAATGGTCCTAGATCGCACGTAAATTGGCACCCGAGCCGAAGGCGAAGGTGACAAACGTGTGATCTGAGGCATTCTTTTTTACTTCCCATGTTGCGTATACTATTTCAGCCTAGCGGGACGAAACCATAACCTTTCCTCCCTGCGCCCGATCGAAAAGGTTACGATTTCCGCCTCGCTAGGCTGAAAAATAGTATACATGGCTAGGTACGTAATATAGTGTGATGTTCCATCCGCAGCATAAAAATCCAGACGGGTACTCAAGCATTCGCGCTTCTGCAGGCCAATAAATAAGACGAGTAACTTCATCGAGCCAATAAATTGAGCGAGCGCGGTGTTCGTGTGCGGTCGCCGATTAGCCGTACAAGGCGCGATACGCACCCGTCAATTATCACTCGGTGACGCTCGAATCCTCGCGAAACCGGGAAAGGGAGCTCACGGGAAGATTTTGCATTTCTTTGGATAAGCCGGCCATTAGTGGCTTGCGCGAGCGACGCGTCCCAGCGGGTAATTACGACCAAGCGTATAAATCACACTTTATTACGGCGCGACTTCTCGTTCAGCTTATTTTCGCGATGCTCTCGCGACAAGCCTGCAAATAGATGTTCCCCTTCGGCGCGCTCAAGCCCAAGTTCCATCGGCCGAGCGGACAATTGACACGTGACTACACACGAGGCGGGTCATTTTGTAAAATTTATCATTATTATCAAAATCTAGCGCGCTCTTTACATTCTCTACCTTTTTAATTAACCCCGTGGAAACTATCTTATAAAGTATTATACAAATTTGCAAATTTTATAAAATTCAATAAATTATTTATCAGGTTTTATGCGGTATTTGCACCATTTTATGGAATTTAATAAGACCCCTTCAATAGTAATGTTTGGATTAATTTTTTTAATTTTGGCATCATTTTTTTAAGAGATAGTATCAATAATATATAATTTTAAAGTTTTGTTTCTCACCCAAAATTGAAAAATTCCCGTTTGCGCATCCTACCTAACGTAAAAATCAGGCAACCACTCGCGTGTACCTATTTCGACGACCCATCAAAATCACGCATTAAAAGTTTCACAACAAATGCTTTACAATAAAGGCCATATCACTTTTTTAAGAGAAGACAATTTGGCTCCGTTTTTTTAAAGAGATAATATCAATAATCACCTTAATCACAATATAATTTTAAAGTTTTTTATTTCCCGCAAAATTGAAATATTCGTGTTCGTATATTCTACCTAACAAAAAAATCAGGCAACCAATCAAGTACTCGTATGTTGACGATCAATCGGAATTACGCATTAAAAGTTTCACAATAAAGGCTCTTTTTTAAGAGAGAAAATGGCCCGGAGGTACCTTTTTCATCAAACTCATACACTCTATAATTTTTTACAATTATTTAAAAAGAAGTAAAAATATTATCTTCCCAGCGATATTTCATGTATCAAAATATCATCATATTTCATAAGGCAGCGTATATTATTCATCCGGGGTGACCTTTGCAAATTAAACAAATTTATTTAAAACACTGGAATATTCATTTTTTCATAAATACGTTTGTACAACGTTTGTCCTGTCTGCGCTCTTCGTGTCCTTTCGTTCTCACAGTTTCCTCCCCCAAACTGATTAGCATGTGAGCTACCCGTAGGTGCAGAAAAAAGCGCAGGTCTTTAGAAAAATTATTCGTGAGAACTGCGCGCTTGGCAAGTCAAATTCAAAATATACATTACTCTACAATGCAACTGCGATCCAATGACTACCAGATTTTGTTTATTCGAAACGAATCTGTAGTAATACTATTTATACAGATTTAATAAGACATTTAAATTTCTTTTTCATTAATTCAGTTTCTGCAGATTTAATCGTCCAAATATTAGTGGCATATCAGTGAAAGTGGAGCGTCATAAAAAAGTGTGTTTTGAAACGTAGCTGAAAATGTTTCTGGCAGTAGTATATTGATAAACTGTATAATTCCATTAAGGTGTTCTGAAAATCAATTAAAAGTTCAAATTTTGCGCCGTAATTACGTAGCAGACGAAAAAACAATTAATTTGCTAATAACAAAGAATATAAATGAACTATGGAAAAACAAGAGATACTTGCCGTCTGTTCCGTTTGCTTAAATTATGGCGCGAAATTTAAACTTTTATTTATCTTTCAGACCCCCTTAAATTTACGGTATTGTAACAGCATTATATGAAATAATCTAAGAATTAATGAAGGACACAGCCGAATATAAAGCAAACATTGAACGATAAGGGTTGAGTTTAAAAAAATGAAGCTCCAAGCGTCTTCTCCAACTCGGCGAAGATCAAGATGAAGCGCGAAGTTGTTACATAAGCAGTCGGCATATGCGCGCCTCGTAAAAATAAAAGTCGTGCGAAGTTTGTTTATGCGCGAGGATCGCTGCGGAGGTGAGCTCGGGTCGCGTGGGAGAAAACGCTGGCACACGATTATCATGCGGGTAACTTTTAACGAGCGCTTCCTACTTTTGCTGCGTTTTGTTGAGTTAATCGGACTCTTGCGAACTTGCGGCGCCCCTAATGGCACGCCGAGGCTAGCGGTACCGTAATTAGCCTCTGCTTGTGATTTTGATAAATTTTATTCCTGCAGCAATTTATCCTTTTCGCGTGATAATAAAAAGCGGGGTATTTGGACGCAGCTTGTGAGAAAACGTAGAATTGCATAATAAATGAAACTGTCTCTCTAAAGTAGAATAAGTGAAAATTCATTTATTCAAAGTGAATGTGCACTTATTGACGATATCTTCCACGTATAATAAGTAAATAGTCGCTTGTATATAATTTAAAATAGTACACTTATTGAATCAGTGAATAATTTTACTTTTTTATAAAATTCGAAAAAATAAATAAAAAATCTAGGAATAAATTTTATTAGAAAGAAATGTTCGAAAAAGTTTTGATCTCTTACTTTAAACTCGAAGGCTGAAGCTTAGTGGCTATAAAAATCAAGTACCGTATATACAATTGATTTTTTACTCATTGAAAAGTGAAAATTAGCCCCTTCGAAAACAAATGAAAATTTCATTTATTCTACTTTGGAGAGATTAATTATTAAATAATTAAACATTTAATAATATTTAGATTAATAACGTAAGAAGTATTATTATCCATTGACCGAATATATGGTCTCTTAAAAAAGAAGTTTATAAAGTATAGAAAGTAACGAGTTTTGACGTACAACGAAATAATGAATATACAATTACATTTTTTCGAGACTGTCCATCATTTCTTTAATCACGCGTAAACGATCCAACGGCTTTCAGAAGCTGACGCTGCTCGAATGTCATATTTGTAATTTCATTCAGGCATTCCCGAGGTGGAAAAAAATTAATCGAACCGGCAGGCGAAATGGTTTCTTGAAATATATTAATGTTGTAAATATTAACCGACTCAAAAAAAATTCCACTTTTTTATTATTCTTAAGAAATTCTCTACGTTAATTAAAATATTAATTCTTATTATGAAATGATTATCGCTATATTATTTATTAATTCAAGTTTACGAAATTAATTATTAGGATACTTCGTGCTTATTTTCCATTTTCGAGAAGATATAAATAATTTGAGCTGAACCGAATTCCGAAAATCAAAGTTGTCAAGGCGAAATATTACCCGGTCATTAAGGAGCATTTACCAGCGCAAATGGTAGCCCCGCCCGCTACAGCACGAATAGGACAGCTGGTCATTTTTCTGCTAACAATGATTTGACTCACAATGGTATTATTGTTCGAAACCTCGGCCTTCGCTAAAGGACCCTAGTTGTCACCCTCCTCATTTTTACTAAATTTACTACTCTACGACAATCGACTGTCAGGTATTGTGGATAGAAAGCATTTCGATTCGATTTTTCGTACGTTTTCCATACGTGGGGTAATGTATCTATAATGAGCGTAAAACTCGTTTCGCTTTGTAGGGCATTAAATGTTAACATTGAACTTAAAATTTTTTATTTTAATTTTGGATCTGCAATTACTGACCAGGTCCTTGGAAAATTGGTGGATTCCGAACCCGCGGCGTTGTTCTAAAGATAGTATTATCGGTAATGGAATTACCGTTCAGCTATTGATATTGGTCGATATTAAGCCACAGAAGGATAAGATACATTTTTGTACCTAGGGTATACTAGAAAAATTAATTAGTAATTCAATTTTAACGCGGTTAACACGTAGCCTTATGGAAAATGAAAATCTTTTGCGAATCTTGCAATAACTACCCTTTAGGTTTGAATAAAATTGAATAGTCTGATAACTGAAAATGTAAATAACATTTGCAATTTAGAATATGTCGATTGAATATACCTATGTGACCGCTTAATCTTTATCCAAAAACACTTTTTCACAAGTAAACCATGACGATCAAGTAAATGTGGCAACACCGCAAAGTAAATTAGAAATTGCGTCTTTTGCAGTATAATAAACATTCAGTAACATTTGAGTGGAGTTGGCACTGCTTGAGTTTCTATTAAAAAGTCGTTGATTTTTGGGTATAAAAATCTTTTAAATATCTATATTTACTACAGAAATACAAATTTGTTTCGCGCGCTGATGACTACATGCAATTATACTATTAGTTTGTTTTGCGACATTGCCAAATGTAAATACTACGCGAATCAAATGAGAAAAATTTCTCGTTTGACTACCTATCGTAGCGTATCGACAGTAGTACCTTCAAATTCCTCCTCTGAGCGACAAAGCAAGATAAACTAATTCACGGTCCCTTTTAGCTCGATCTTTTATTAGCTAATGCATTCGTCAGCTACCTAGCATAGCCATCCACGTACCTCGCCTCTTTCGATCCTCTCACCTTCGACAGTTTTATTGCGCAACACTCGCGTCGCCGTGCTCTGGCTTTTTATGAATGAACCTGACGCGTCCTCGCCACGACTGGCATATATGCATGCAGCTGAAACTAATTAGCACAACATCGCTAATTGTGCAAATCACTTTCGTTCGCGGCGAAAGCTGCGCCGATACAAATTACTTAGTGGCCTCTGCCGAATGAATTCCTCTTGCCTGGTTTCATCTCGAGACGAGATAAAGTAAATAGGCGGATGTTGCGAATTTTAAGATCTTTCTTTTTTTAGGATCAAGCCTTGCTTTTGTTGAAAAAAAAACTGACATTACTTAGAAAACAGGATGGAAAATACTGGAGATCTATAAAGTAGTTACGTAATTGAATTACGATAAAATAAAAGTGTCATCAACGCTATAAGCTTAACTTTATTTTATGAGGGACTATTGAAAAGCTTTTAAAATGTCGTTAATATATAAAAAAGATAGAATTTTTTTTTTACACTTAAGCTTTTAAATATAATTAATTACACTTTTAACATTCGTTGTAGTTTAAAATAGAATTATTAAAATTTTGAAACTATTACATATGGTCGGCTACAGGAATGTTAGAAAATATAAGAAAAATTTGTTGTATAAAATATTTTTGGTGAATGTAGCTACTGTATAGAGTCTCCGATTCCGCATGTTCCCGTACCTTTTAGTATGTTTGCATACATTTGCGTATGTTTGCGTACGTTTGCGTATGTTTGCGTACGTTTATGTAAATGTTCGCACGCTTGCTTATACATTCAGGTATGAACATTTTTATTAATTTTTATTTGGTCTATTTCTGTAAGTTTTTTGTGCTGCCGTACGTTTCCGTATATTTCCGTACGTTTTTGTACGATTCCGTACGTTTCCTTACATTTATCCTCGATATAGTAAAATTTATCTACAATATAAAGGACTCATATCATCATATCGCACCACTCAGAAATCATAACAATTAACGTACTATTTTTATTTTCATTCGCGTTCCGATGATGAAGCTCTATGCTATCTTATAAGTATAGCAAGACACGAATAGTTTTTTACTAGCGAATGATTGTAATTACAGGTTCACTTAAAATTCATGCTACGTGGAGGCTGAGTTTATTGATCGCGTTTGTCATGGTCCATTTGAGGTTTTCAGCGAGCCCGACCGGTCTTTTGACAGATTGTCATTATATGATAATGAGCGCGTAATTCTCTTTCATGCCGTTTTTTTGGACTCGATTGTAAGAAATTTCAACCAGGAAGTGCATTGAAAAAAACTTTCGATGCCCGCGGAGCTTCCTGTCCCCGAAACCATTCTTTATTCCGTTAAATTGTTGATCGTCGTTAAAAAAAATGAATATTAAAATTCCGGCTCGTGCAGCGTATTCACCAATTGACAAATGGAATAAAAATTCAGCATTTTGCATGAACAAAAAAATAAAAATTTTAAGAGACTGTTTGAATAATTAAAGGCAACGGTTTATTTCAACAGCAGTTTTTTTGGATTCTACTCGAAATATTCTTATCCATATGAAAAAGGCACTGCGTCCAATAAATTTGCGCTGCCGATGAATCAAGATATATCCTGAAACGTGATCTCCATATTAATGATAATGTTCGTTCAATTCGCAGAAATTTGTCAATACTTAAATTATGTCAGTTCTTTCAGGGACAATGGTGGGGATTTGGCACGCACTAAGCCGCATGGCAAATGATTCTGCACGTAGAAAAAAAAACGTGCCTCGTAAAATACTACATGTTGCACTTTTTATAGTCCTTTTTAGGAAATCAAAATTCAAGAAGTTTCAATCTTCCCATATAAAGAAAAGTAGGCTTATACTTAGTTGAGGCATAATGCAGTGATCTAATTAAAGTATAGATTTGCTGCTATAATTACACGTAATTTTTATATTAAGAAAAAAGTAAGTATACTTTATGCTTAGTCTATTTAAAAGATTATTGTTAAATCGACGATTTAAACAATTACAGGAACTCTTGCAGTGATAAAATATAATAACTCTGAATAGTAAATTTAAACAATTAATTGACTATATAACATTACTTTCTTTTATTAATCTTTAAATTTTATATAGAATCGTACATAATTAAAATGAAACTATTTGAACAATAAGCTAAACGAAAAATTTACTTTGAAGTACTTGGCTTCATCTCTTGAAGCTTAGCCCTGGTATTGCTTCAAACCGTCTGTTTATCCTTAAAATAATTATTGTGTATATTTCATTATCTCATTATTTTATCACATTCATAGTATGATCCTTAATAGATTAAAAAATTATGTACAATTTTAGCATGCAACCCTTCTCTTTATCAGGACTATGTATTAACTAAGGCTAAATTATGCCCATTTTTGACATAAAATAATTAATGATTTATATAGTTATATAAAAATATATATTTTATATTTTTTTTCTAAATTTCTTTTAATAATTATTTTAAATAAAACAAAAAGTTTCCTGGTTTTATGATTTCTTCGTTAAATATGCGGCCACGAACTATAAAATGCTGCAATTTCAATTGAATGACACAATTTGCCTGACTTCAAAAACGAGAAAGCAGTTCAATAATGATGTATCGCAACGAGTGTCGATTGTGCGTCGCGAGGAGAATGGCGAGTCAGGTTAAGGGTTAATGGACTTGCGAATGATAGTGCGCCGTCGCCGGCAAACTCCAACGAGCCGAGGCAAAGATTATCGCGCTTAATGCCAAAGTAAACAGAACAACGTGCTCGCTTTTCGAGGCGAGGTGGAGCTTTCCTTGACTCGCGTGCAACTGCCCTTGGATTTATTTATAATGACTTCATTAACGACGCTCGCTAAAAGATTAAGGGACCCACGTGTTATTCGGAAGGTATGCGCGCGCGATATCCAAATTGCATTTCGATTTAAATTTTCTTTTTGCGTGCTTATCGGGATAGTTTCGAGGCTGCCCGAGAGCGAACGAACTCGGCGATGGGCTTAATTAAAGCGGGCGGACTCTGACCCTTATCTTTGGTCGGGATGCTAAGTTTTTTTTGTAAGCTGAAGTGAATTTTTTTAATCTCGTGCCGCTGATTACCAACGAACTAAATAATTGCGTGTTTTACAAAAGGAAGTGTAAAAAATTCATGAATGAATATTCGTGCCTTCTTCGATATCGACGCTCTAATTTGAAAAGCATATCGTAATGTTATGCGTGTTAGGCTTTTTGTTAAAATGCGAAAAAAAAGAGTTGAGTTTAATTTCTACCTGCGTTATTAAGGCAGCGACGATTGGAGAACTTCCAAATGAAATCACTTCTGACCTTATTTCAGTCGAAAATAGCCCAGAATTTCGACTAAGGCTACAATGTGATCAATGCGTTCGAAAAAAGATACTTGGAATACCAATCGGATGATCAAATGCTTACATCTCAAGAAATGTGTAGCATCGCTTGTGCTTGTACAGTTATGATAATAACTCTACAAAATTGTATAATTGCATACAAAAAAACGCGTTCCAACGCATAACACAATTAAAATATAACTGTTTCGTACTTGAAATTTAAATTTACAATTACAGTTTATATATATTTGAATGATGCATTCTTGAAAGTAGAATAAGTGAAAATTCATTTATTTGAAATATTATTTCACTTATTCGAATACGGAGTGAATATACACTTATTGGTATGTCAAAAGTCTTCCACGCAGAATAAGTATCAATAGTCACATGTTATTTAGTTTTTCAACGAGTGAAATGTGGTACTTAAAATTTTAAAAGATAAAAGCAAAAATAAAAAATAAATAAATAATAAATCCGTAACTCTTGAATACAGTAGAAACAAGTTTGATTAGAAAGAAATGTTATCTTTAGCCACGCTTAAATTTTGTAAACAAAGTTCTCATTATCCTCATAAACTATACTGTACATATAATTGTTTTTTTTCAGTTATTGAAAAATAAAAATATCGTCACTTCGAAAATAAATAAAAATTCACTTATTTAAGAATGATAAACGTAGTTACTTTGAAAAAAGTGAAAACTTGACTATTCTACTTTACAAATACAAGCTTAAACGAAAGTTTTCGGCCGAAAATTTGAAAGAAACGCGGAGATTAAATAGAAGAGCGAGTGGGATCTATCTAATCGTTTAGCGGGTAGCTCGTAGGTCCTATCGGCTTTGCATGCAGCTGCGCTGGTGGATAGCCACTGACATGCAAATCGCGAAGAGGCAAGAGAAGAAGCGCAGGTCAGTCAAGCGCCTGGGCTTTGCATAATTCAGAGGTGATCGATCACTCTCGAGCCCATGTCGTCGCCGAGTCGGCAGTTTGACAATTTGGCGCATGTCGCAACAACGCACAGGCCTAACTCGATTTGCCTTCTTTTCACTTTTCACACAGTACATTTAACCTACTGATATGTTTTAACTGCTTTCATTTCCGCGAATTTTCTTTGGGCTCACTGAAATAGAAGCTGCGCGAAATAATGAAATTAAATTTTAATATGGGAACCCTCATTAAGTTTTATAGCTTTCCGTAGTAAATATTCTTAAATGCAGTTTAATTGTCATTTCAATTAAGCTCGTTTTGACGTAATGCACTCTTAATAAACCGTATGTGAAAGTAGGCTAATTAGATTTATACGCTATTCCTAAGCTTTTCCTGAGCATATTTTTCAAATTTAAACGTGTATAGGAACCGTCAAAGTTAGTGCCAGAAAACCTGCGAGATTCGCCTGCAACATCAAGTTTGATTTAATCTTCGTTCGAATAGTTATTCTTAGTTTGTTACTATTACATTTAACAACTGTATTAATCATTCACTATCTCTACATTGAAAAAAAAAAGATTTGAGTAACATGCTTTTAACGACCTACGATAATTTATACGCGGAAAGGCTATGAATTTTCATTAAGACCATTTTGAAGATCTTGATGTACGCTTTAAAAAATTACAACAGGATTGTAAATCAATAGAGGCTATCGCAGCAACAGTTACAAAAAAAATTACCAAGTCTCACTAGAAGACTATCAGACTTCCGGACAGCGGATTTTGTAGAAATTTTGGAAACTGCTTTCTTGTATAAAAATATGAAAAAATCTAGAGTATTAGAGGCCAACATTCAAAAATTTCGATACAATAGGTTTCTAAAGATATGTTTGCTAAAACTTTCAATTTCAAAATAAATAAAAATAGATGAGAAGAGCAACAATTTGGAAGTCGTTGCGTTAAAAAATTTTATTGGTTCAAAAGTTATGCCCAATTGAATATGAGTGTTGAAAATAACGTGATAATGATTTATAGTCTAATTTTAATTGTATAAAACTTTTAAACCAATATAGAATTTTTTAACGCAACGACTTTAAAATTGTTGGTATTTTCTTTTAGACTGAAAAAAGATAATTTTAAGTAAATATTTACTTCAAAAGTACGAGTAAAATATTTATTTCATTCAATAACTTATTACTTCTTTAAAACAAGATGAATTTAGTATTTTATTTCTAAATAAATTTATTAGTCTCGAAAAAATAATAACTTGATTCAAATAAATATTTAACAATTACTATTGAAGTAAATATTTACTCGAAATTACTAAATTGGCCTCTTAATAGATTCTTTATATCTCAGGGATGCGGATTTATAGTTAAACAGTAAACAAAGTTCTAGTAAAAAATAAATTTGAGGACCCAATGCACCGAAAATTTGACGTATTATAATATAAGAAAACAGTCGATCCTCATAAAATTTCAATAAAATCTGCGATCCGGAGGTCTGAAAGTCTCCTTAGTGAAAAGAGCTCGAACGAGAAAATTTGCCTATTCTCGGTAAAAGAAATTTCTTGCAGGACCTTTCGGTGGCCTTATCGGTAGGTGGCCGCAGCCTCCGCGTCAGCCATCTCATTTGAATAATAACAGCGTAGGAAGAAGACGCCGGCAGCCGAGTTCTGCCGGCGATTTACGGGCGCCCCGCACGATTGCGCAATTACTGCGGCGTGGCTGCCGCGGGGGCTGCGCGAGAGTTGCGCGCCGAACTTTTTGCATGCGGGGGAATTTTCCGCGCGCGCAGCTTTTCGCGCTGATTGAGAGTCGGGCGGATACGCCGGGGCCCCTTGATTTACGCCGGATAAGCGACGCGAGACTCGGGAGCTGAAGCAGGTAGCCGGGGATGCGCCGGTAGCCCCGGTAATAGATGTGATCTCGCCTGCTGATCGGAGATTAATTTTCCTAATGAAATTTCTAGCCGAGCACATGGATCCCATAGCGAAATTCGTTATCGCTGCGGGAGAAAATTGTTTTGTAGCGATTCTTCATTCTTAGCGTTCGTCATAGAAAATTCATCTAAATTTTTTAATTCAAGATTTTAATGATATATCAGCTATATTGCACCTTTAAAAAGCTATTGTTGAACCAACTTTAACTTATTGCTCGCCTAATTGTTCTTTACATAATTCTTTGCTGCCGTGTAATAAGATTGAATCTGTTCACCACAGGTTTCTTCGTTTATTTCTTCGTTTCATACACGAAGAAATTTTTTTTAGTAAAGTTTACTTAAAGTTTACTTAAAAATACTGATTTTCACTTAAATAAAATTTGTTTAAATATTTACTTGACGCTTTGACTTATATTTGCTTTAATAACTACATGAATACATTTTGTATGACTAAGTTCACTTAATTTTTTAAGCAAAGTATATTTACTATTTCAGTAAATTTACTAATCACTTTTCTCCATGTAATGTTCAAATTAAGGAAGTTTGATCACAATTATTCTAAAGTTGCATAATGCGGATTTGCAAACTATTACGTCTTTGCACAAACACTATGATGGATTATCAGTTCATAAAATCTTGAAAATTATGAAAAATTGATTCTCTTGTCTTGGCATAGATTCATTCGATCTAATTTTGGTTTTTATTTCACCTTTAACAGAGTGAAAAGTTTCTGGACCTCTTTACCTAATAATTTAATGTCCTTAAAACCTTTTTACGTTCTTTTATTTGTATTTTTTAGTTTAGTTTACAGTAAAAAGTTTAAGTTTACTTTAAGTATGTTTTTAGTATTTCAATTTTATATTTAAAAACTCTTTAATCGGTTAAATTTTTACTAAACAAATAAATAAATTTCACATTAATTTGGTCCGAGCTTTTTTAAAACATTTGAAGCAACGTCGTGATTCTAAGATTTTATTCGAAAAATTCTCTTGGATATATAAGTTGAATTTCCTATCGTTTGAATTGGAGATTTATTCGAGAAGGGAAGCTCACAAGGTCAAGCTTACTTGTAGCGGAGTATTATTCACACTTGTGATCATCTAAAAGATGCAACAAAACGCAATTTCGTTACACAAATAAAATTGAAATTTATAGCAAACTCTAAATGCATGTGTGTATTTATACCAGTGCGCGGAAAACGAGATCGCCTTTCCTCTATAACCAGTTCTCGCTCAAAGTTTTCATATTGCGATTCCCGTGAACAATATCGTTTGTATATAAAAATGTTTGACTTTTATTATTAGAATGACATTCCAGAGTCCGGAATATTTTAGTCGCTTTATATTTTTTTCTCTGGGAAATATTCTTACGTAAACGATGGGAAACGGCAATGAAACATTAAGTGTTTTTTTTTATAGAAAACACCTTATCGATTTGGCACATAATTTTGTTAGCTACTGCGGTACTGTCTGTTGACTCAATTATGGCGTAAGCATGGGTACAAGTAGTCTCAACGCCTTGATAAAGTTCAATCGCGATACATGAAATATTTGACTAATCGTGTGATAATTAAATCTTGTTTTAAGGCAATTTTTTAGGTATTGGGTCTCTAAGTGTATTTTATTTTTGATTTATCTATTTAAACTTTGTTTGTGAGAATTTAGAAGCAGTTGTATTTCAATCGACTTTAATAAATATTTTTGTCAGCGAATAACAAAGAAGGTATATTATTTTCATTTGAGGAAAAGATTATTTGTAATTCAATGAGTCAAAGCTCTCAATCATGCACATATGTTGTCTACTTCATTATCTCTACTAAAAGCAGTATAAGCTCCGAGTATTAAAATGCAGGCGCAGCTACTGGTCTTTTATCAAAAAAGTTTATTATTTCATTAAATAAACGGTACTCTGCGGAGCTTCGATAAGTGGCCTTCGAGCCGATGAGGAAATTCTCACTTTTCTCGCCTCGTTTCTCTGAGAAAAAGAAACAGCAGCCTGGCGCCACCACCCGTTTGCTTTTTTCAAAATGTACTCGCGTTCGTAAGACTTTTACGACCTCCGATGCATTTTGGCGAGGACGAACGATTTCTAACTGGAGAAATTTTCCTTGAGCCTACTGTCGATAGTCTTTTTTATGTAATAAGCTAAAATGGCTTTGAAAATCGTCGAGTGTTTTGGCTGCTTCGTCAAGTGCGTATTGCTTTAAGCTGGCTTTAAGAAATTGACGCGGAAAATGTTTACAATGAAATAAAAATGATAGTTTTCAGTAAATATTTACTTCAATATAGTACTTGTTAAATATTTCTTTCAATCAAATATAAGTATTTCTTTTAAACTAAATTAATTAATTTATTTCTAGATACACGGAGAGAAAAGTTTTGAAACGCAACGACAGACTCGATAAATAAAAATTTTACTAGTAAGTAGCATAATTTTTTTTATTTGTTGAGTCTGTCCCTTTGTTACAAAACAATACAATAATTTTTACTAGAACTTTCTCTCCGTGTAAATTTAGTAATTTCGAAAAAATAATGACTTGATTTAAAGAAATATTTAACAAGTACTATGGTAGCAAATATTTATTTAAATTACTAAATTGGTTTCTCAGTTATGTCTAACTAAGATAAAGCATATTAATTTCGAATTGTACTAAGCAGCAACAATCGAGCCCACTAACATCTCGCACGGAACACCCTATACATAAAATTTCAAGAGCAATAAACTGTAACAGCAAATAACTTAATCTCCATTTACAAACGAACCCTCGAGTCGTCTCATTATTATCTCGGTCAACATTAAAATCTCCGCGGGCAAAACATTTCTCGCAAACCCACTTCGCCGCAAGCGGCAAGATTGCACAAAGTTCCGAGGTACCGAAAGAGCCTGCCCCTCGGCAAAGTGTATTCACACAATTCGTGCAAACATTGACATCCGCTAACTGTCGCATCCAACAAAAAACAGTGTCACCAGAAGCCAACATGTACGGTCGGACTGGGGCTTTGTGAGTCGAGATGCTCCTCGGTATCGCGGTAATGCCAACGCTGTCCCACCGGAGAGTCGAGTAGGGCTTTCCCGGCGCGCCGATAAGGAGCCGACCTCGCATTTTTCGCCGACGACCGAGAAGAACCTCGGCGCCGGATGCGTGGGTACCTCTATATATACCTGAAAAAAAAACGCTCCGACGCTTTCTCAATGGGCTCCCGCCAGTTATCGCGCTTCTAGAGTCATTTGAGCCACGGCGCGTAGTCTTGTTTGAACAACATTCGAACGACGAGACGTTGAGCTTCTACAGTGCTTTCTTTTTCTTTATGATGATGCTTAGGATGCGGAAATGGCGATCAGGTCCGCCTATACTTTTACTTTTATACTGCAACTGGGTATAGAGCAATGAGTTCTTCTTTTATTATTTGTCAATCATTTATTGTGAATTTACTGTAACGATTTCATCTTCATCCTTACATTTTCTGTGGAGAAGAATTGTTAGTAAAATTTACTGAAATAGTAACTAAACTTGGCTTAAAAACTTAAGTAAACGTAGTTATATAAAATTTACTCATGCAGTATATAAATTATACTGATTTTTAAGCAATTTTGCTTAAATAAAGCTCAATATTTTTACGGCAAGTCTTTAAGTAAATTTTACTAAAAGTTTTTCTCTATATGCTCCGCATGGACAAAAATAAATAGTAAAATTAAGTAAAATAGTAAATAAACTTTTCTTACAAAGTTAAGTAAACGTAGATACAAAATTTACTGCAGTAATTAAATTAATTAAATTATACTGAATATTACAGAATATAAATAAGTCACTACGATGATGATGCGTAAAATTATGCTGTCTGTTACATTTGATTTTAGGCAACAGACAAACTTTTATCTTTTTTTGATTATTATAATACTCACAACGCAATGTATGGGTAAGATCGCTGTTAAATAGTCGTTCTGTCGTAAAAATATTATTTTTAAACAACAAGTCATTTGTATTGATCAAAAAGAATAATATAAATTTGACATTATCAATAAAAATTCTGTTATTTTTTATCAGCAACGAGGAAGTTTACACTTAACGACAACTATGTACGAGAATATGAGAATGCGCTGCTCCTCAATTAAAGCAAATGTCAAACACGGTGATAAATTTTATGTGTCTGCCCTGTTTACGAGCGTCGAAGGCAATAACGTCGCGGACGCGCCGAAAAAAAAGCAGCGGTAAGAAAGGGAGCGCGACACAAAGTCACGCAGAGAGCTCCCTCCTGGAAGCGCCTAAAAAGAAGCCAAGAGGATTTTTTTCGAGGGAGGGTTCGGTCTTATCGCTGCCGTGGACCGGCTAATGAAATTAAGCGCTGGTTAGGCCCGCACAATCGGGGGCTTGTGGACCGACGGTGCGCGAGAGCTTCCTGAATGTGCGGTTCACGGGGCGGCCAGTGACGCGCTTACATAATCATGAACAGTTACGTTTTCGTGGTTTTTCCGGCTCGCGGGCTAAAAGCCCCTCTCGGGCATTTGCGAGCGGCTAATGCCGTCGACGCCCATGGAGACGCGCTCTTTTTTTAATTACCATTGTTGCATTAGCGAGATTACTCGTCGCGAGATATTTAATGGTGTTTGTCCATCAAGCGAACGTTAGGCAGATGAGGTGATACTTTTATTTTTAATTCCTGCTAAAATATGCACTTTATGACGGTGATAATGGCCAGCCGATTTATGGAGGGGACCGGATAGACGCACGGTATTTTAATTTTATGCTTTCTACGTCCATTTCGATTGAAAATTGATAATGAGAACGACTTTTAAGATTTTTATGAATATTTTAATGAAAATTTAAAAGGATGGTTTTAGTGGATTCAAAAAATTTAGCAGAGAGTTGCAATTAATTATGCACAAAAAATATGGTGTACATTTTACATTTTTTTTCCTTTCGATTTTGCATAATAAAAGTATTTTACGCACGCGTATTTAGTATTTACAGGCTATAAAAAATTTTTTCGAAGAAAAAATAAAAATTCGTATGCACGCATCTTTGAGACACTTTCTTTCGTCATTGCATTTACGTCACATACTTTCTGCACAAAATACGAATTACGTCGTTACAAAATTAACTTTAGTCTTGTAAAAATATTTAAATGCAACACTGGCACCATTTCTATTCTTTACGTCTTGATGATTTATTAATCAAAACCATGCTAATGTATTTATCGAAATGAAAACCTGATATTTTCACTAATGTACGAAAAAACAGTACTTATTACAAATGAAGTTACAAATGAAGCTCATTGGATCGAGGAAAATGAAAACTCCACTAAATTGAATCACAAGAGCAGGATTCGCTCAAGAGTTCAAGGAATCTCGCCCCGAACTATACGTCGCGCTCAATTACCGGCAATTCCAGCTCCCCCGTAAATAATGCCGTGCAGCTTGCGCACGAAGGGATCGCGTCGAAAGCCAAATGACCGGTAGTGCCTGGCCGCAAAAAGAAAACGCGCGCGAAAAGGCCGAGTGCAGACGGACAATGACAACTCCGCACTCTGGTGCACCTTCGCCCGACGCAATTCGACGAAAGCGAAATTTCGACGGGTCTGGAACTTTTAAATTGCCAAGTTTGCAGGTTTCATGCTTTTGTTGGAGTTCAACCTGACGCGTTATTCTGCGGTCATATGGAAAAAGGGCATAAGTCACTTGAACGATTTTTTGAGAAATTATGGTTGAAATGGTAGATCACGATTAAGATAATACATCGTCTCCCTTTATGTAACATTATACGAATATTTAATAGCTGTTGAAGATCTTAGAAGGATCTATTTATTAATTTTATGTGTGCTTTAAAAAAAGAAAAATTCCTATATCTAAATCTGCTTCATTATTACAAACTTCTTACAGATTGATATTATATATTTATATTTGTTGTATATTTCCATTATATTAATTTATGTTTGTTACATACGTATATTATATTTGTTTGTGTTTTTTATACATTTACATTATATCTGTTTATGTTATTTAGAAGTTATTTAATATTAGACTTTATTATTGATTTAATAATAATGTTTCATATTATTCATTACTTAATATTTTGTATAATTATGTTCAATTCAGTCAAAAAAACTATGCAAATAACTATATTTATAAAAATAAATCATTTTCTATACAAATTGTACAATTCATTTATGGAAACTGGACTTAATCTCCATTTCAAAATCCTTTTATTCTCTAGATAATGTGCCTACAGGTTATGATATTGGAGTTTAGATAATTAAAAAAATTAATCAATTTTCGAAAAAATTACACTTAAGTCCTTTTTCCATATTACTACAGAATTATTATCGTTGTTGTTGGTGGCTTATTATACGATGTGTCTTAAAGATAGTCGAGGGACTAATTAATTGAAATCAAAGTTTTATTTCCTTATAATTAATCAAGCGTATTTTACATTACTATCTCCAATTTACCAGTATAAGTTGATTTTCATTTTTGCTAGCTTAAACATTCTTTATTCAAGACAGAACTAGGGTAAGGCTTACGAAGTCGTTGCGATAAGGATGATACAATAGGTTCAAGGTATCGACCAATTGAAGTTTTCAAACTTTTACAAGTCGACTAATGCGTTAGATTTGTTTATACTTGTAATTTATTTTATTACTTTATTTTTTTGCAAACAAAATAAGCATGTTTATTTCGCTTGCACGTTCGCAGGTGCACTACTTTTAAAATTTATTTTTAAATTCAAAGGAAAGTTAAAAAAAAGTTGCACGGGAGGAAGAAAAGCCATTGTCATGAGTGAAGAGTCACTGAAAACAAATTTAAAGCTGCCAAAAACAGTATTTTCTCAACGTCAAGAGGAAAAAAAGTATGCAAACAGCCGAACTATCCGCGCGCGTGTCAAAGACATTGTTCAGGGATCGAGTCCCTCCTCTTGGTGACGAAAATAATCTGCGGATTTTGCGCTCGTTAATCAAAAGCCTTTCCGCGAGGTCTGCATTTGGGCATTTCGTGGAAACCGCGGCTCATCTTCGAACGCATTCCAGTCGGCTCTAAGCTTCCTCTCGGGGCGTGCGCATATTGTACCCTTTTTCTTCCGCGTTCCAAGGGCGCTCATCCCGGGGATTCTCGAAAAACCTCCGGGGGATTCGTACGAGGTGCGAGTGGCTGTTTTGACTCTCGTGGAAAGGCCGGACCGCCGAGAGGCTGATTCAGATGCGGGGACGCGTTCGCTATTGTTGAGCGACAGACAAATTGCCGGGCGAATGCGAATTTTCATTTTCCTAGTAACCTGTTTACAAGGCTTTTGTTGCTTTGCGATTCTGCAATAGGGCGTGTGCCATTGTGGAGGGACAATATTCTCGAAATTCAATGGCGACTATAGTAGACAAGCACGTTTTATAAATTTAATTAACAATTTCAGAAGTTCGATCGGAATCACGTGGGAACCTCAAGTTTATTTTTTACCATCCAAAAAGATATGATAAATATATATATGACTGAGGAGTAGTTAAAGCCGAGTTAGATTTTTTTAATATATTATCACACTGATAGTAAAAAAAGGAGAATCTCCTTTTTTAGCCCTCAATGCGTTATGTGATTGCATAAATATTATGATGGATTATTAGTTTATAAAATTTTGCATAATCTTTTAAATTATGTACAATTGGTTTTGTAGTTCAAACAAAGGCTTCCATACTACAATATCAGAATCTATACGCTAACAGTTTGAGTAAAATCCAGAGACACGTATTATTCTTTGAAAACATATTTTAACTTCCGCAGACACACTTTCGTTTTCATAGATACATTTTAGCTTGGGTAGACCTATTTTGCCTCTCCGAATAACATTTTATTTGATTTTTTATTAAATAAAGTGGATTTATAAATGATTAGGTTGAAAATTTTTATATACACCATCGGATCGTAATAGGTGATTATTCCCGTGGGTGAATTGCTGCAAACTTCACCTTTGGAAATAATCGGCTATTTTACTCCTTTGATGCATAAATAACTATTAACCACAAAAAGCAAGTATTGAAATGTAATTGAAGTGTATTGAATTGCCGATAGTCTACATAAAAGTTTAACTGTTTTTCGAATCAAAGGTTCAACGGCAGCTGACTAAGTCATCTGGTGGAAAGGGGAGCCGCATGCCTCGAAAAATTTACTTTGAAAAATGAACTCGAGAGTTCGTCCTCGCTATCGCTCGATTGCACGCGAAGTGCAATCTCCTCCGGCCACCGTCTGGATCGCGTATGCGTCGACTCAGCGATTTCACGGAGCTTCTTTTTCTCGCACGTTCAAGGGTTCCCCCGCATTTTATTCACCGGATCGGCTAGTGCTATCCGAGATTCGGTTCAAACTATCTGACGCCGGCTGTCGGCCGAGGTAACCGGCTCCAGACTCCCTGTCTCTCTACTTGATAATCTCATTTGCCGAACGGCTCGGTGTGCGAAATTGATCTCTTCAGAACAAAAGATAGAAATATCATAAATCTCCAGTATATGAATTCGCAATTTATTCTCTGAACTATTTCAGGACTAATAATTGAAAAATTCATTTTTCTATGGTAGCCGTCAAATTTACCGTTTGGAGCGCTTTGTATAGGCAACGTGTAATCTTTCATTTTTTTTTAAATCAAATTTTCCGTTAATTGAAATTTTGCGGATTTATCGATAAAAACAGATTTATCGATCTTGTGTTAAGTAAAATTTGAAATCATGAGACTTAAATATTTGCATCTTCCTTGATGAAAGGCGTTGCTGCTGCTATTAACGAAGTTTCTTTAGAAATTTCAATAAAATTTAATTGATTTAACTTGCTGTTAAAACAGTTATTGTATATAAGTTACAAGCTTAGATATTACGATCTTAATTTAATAGGTTCCAAACTCCCACAATAAAGTTTGGTAAAATTTAATAGCGTTTTACGTAATACGTTTTCATAAATTAATAATATTAAAAAAGGCTAGTTGCTTAAAACTTAAAGTAGCAGTAAAACTTTTTAATAATCGATTTAAAAATGTTAGTGCAAGTTTCATGTAAATAATAGCTCTGCATGATTAGAGTATTTTAAAAACTCAATCAATAAGGTTCAGTAACATTTAATAGTATTTTCTGTCTAACACATTTTCTTAGTCATCAATACAGTTATCAGAATGCACGTTGCAAATCGAATGAATAATATTAACAAAAGTCTAGTTGGTTAAAACTCAAAGCAGAAATAGTAAAACTTGTTAAAAAATGATGAAAAAAATGTTAGTAGAAATTTTATGTAAATAATGGTCTTGCATGATTAGGACACCTTAACCGCAGGCAATATTTCCAGAGCAATAAAGCTATTATTACGCGGCTCGAGCGAAGCACCGCAAGCTTCTTCGGTATTCCCTCCTAAAACCAACACCGACAATAGCCCCCTAATCTCACGCGCATCCCGGTAGCCGTCGAATTTCCAATTAAAGTCCTCCTATTACGTCGGCAGGTGAATTCCTAAAAAAAGGAAGAAAGTGCGAACGGCCTCGGAGCAGTAGTCTCATCTTTCGAGCAGTAGGGTCGCCGGACTCGTTTCCATCCTCCCTCGGTGGGTCCGCACAAAGAGAGAGAGAGCGAGAGAGAGAGAAAAGACTCACCGTATTAGCATCCTTGGTGTCGACCTCGTCCTCCTCTCCTTCTCCCGCGTTATCCTCGCGCTCCTCGAGGCTCTTTCTCTTGGCGTCGTCTCGCCAGCTCCCGTCGACGCCGAGGCTGCGCTGCGCCGGCCAGCTGTCCCTCCGCGTTTCGGCAGACTGCGCGTCCTCGTAAGCGGCGAAGGAATTCGAACGGCTCCCGGCCTTCGTGTTGCGCTTGACCGCGGGTCGGCTCGTCGTCGACGTAGTGCGATCCTCCGTCAGCTTCCGGATTATGTCGTCGAACGTCAGGGGCGCGTCGCTCTTATAAAAGTCGTTGTCCAGCTCCTTGTCCTCCTCGTCGTCCTCGTCCCTCCAGAGGCTGGACTCCTCCTCCTCGTCCTCCACCTCCTCGTCCTCCTCTTTCTCCGGACGGCCGCTCCGTCGCCTGTGCGAGTCCTGCTGCGTGATCTTGAGCCACTCGTTGAGCTTCCTGCTGCTCGAGCGCCTCGGGGCCGCCGGCTGGTCCTCCTCCTCGCTCTGCTCGTAGCGGCTCTTGCGGCTCGAGTGCTTCCTGGAGCGGTTCCCGCGGTCCCTGTCCTCGTAGTCCTCCTCGTAGTCCTCGTCGTCCGCGTCGTAGGCGTAATCCTCCTCCTCGTCCTCGGCCCTGTACCTGCGCGGCTCGTACCGCGATCTTCGAGCTCCGGACTCGGGCGAGTCGGAGTGGCCGGTCGGTCGCTTTCGCGGCTTGTACTTGGGGTAGTGGTAGCCGCTGGGCTCGCTCTCCGGCTGCTCGGCGTCCAGCTCGTCGTAGGCCTCGTCCTCGTAGCGCTTGCGGTGCGCGTTGGGCCGCGAGCGGTGGTGCGAGTGCGCCTCGTGCGGGCGACCGGTTCGCGCGCCGCGGTGACGGTATCTCGCCGTCTGGTATCGCGGCTCGGATCGCCGGTGCTGGCCGGCTCGCCGCGAGCCGTGCGCCCGACGCTCCCCGTACTCCGCCTCGTCGTCGTCGGGGTACTCGCTGTCGTAGGAGTACTCGTCGTAGTCGGCCGCGCGGCTCTCGTCCGCGTACTCCTCGGAGTCGTCGCGCTTGGACCAGCGCGGCGCCGAGACCTCGTGCCTGTGTCGGTGCCGGTGGGGCCTCAGCTCCCCGGTCGAGTCCTCGTGCCTGCGCGCCTCGCCGTTCGCCAGCACCGCCAGCAGCGCGAGCGCCAGCAGGCACTCCTTCGCTGACACGAACATCCTCCTCGTCAGACGCGCGCTCTCGGCGGCATCCGATTTCTTGCCGATTTCTCGCCCGCTGCCCTTCCCTCGCGCTTTTATCGCTTCGCCAAGTCGACGAGAAGATTCCTTCGGAGGTGGCGAACCGTCGAGTGCAGCGCTCGGGGCAAACTCTTTACATCGCGATCACTGACTCCTCCCACTTTGCGCCTTTGCCGATTGTTCGATCGGGCATCAGCAGTCCCTGCATTTGCCGCAGCCGCGGTGATGGAAGCTTCGCGCGCGGCCGAGCCGGTGACCTTGGGGCATCGTTTTTTCTAGACGGCTTTCGTTCATCTATCGCCGATGATCGGAGCATTTATCGCCCAATGCCACGGCTTTTGCGCGACCCCCGCGGCCCCAAGTGCGAACCGATCGACACTCACTCTATCCGCTTCGCCGGCACTTTGGACGTCTCCGCGTGACCGATGCCACTGAGGACCGACGAGGCCGGTTTGAACGGCGAATAGAAAAATGCTTATCCGCGCGGAAACGGATAGAGCGCCGGCTTTTTTGCGGCGGCACTCCGCGAGCCTCTCCGAGTTGCTATCGCGCGCGCGCCGAAGGTGTCGCGGACGACTGATCGGAGCTCGCTCGAGCCGGCTCACCACGGACTCACTCGCGGGCTCAGACAGCGAGCGCATGCGTGCAGCTGCTCCGCGTGCGCTGCTCGCTACCTTCCCCCGCCTCGGCCTCTTCTCTCTCTCTCGATCTCTTCTCGTTCTCGCCGAGGCCTCCCTGCTCCCCCGCGCGCACTCTGCTCGCTCGCCTCTCGGGGGATCCTCGCGCAACGCCCGAGGAATCGCACTCGGGGTGGATGCGTCGGAAGGGTGCGCGGGATTATCATGATCAATTGCTTCTTTTTATTGCGCTCGCGTCCCGGCTTTTCACTGAGAAATTAGCCTGGATACCTACCGCCAAGCTGCGATTTATTTTTTGCTTCAACAGTTTATTTTATAATTAAATAACAAAGGCTCGTACGCGATTATTCACGGAGAAAAAACTTCGTAAAAATTGTTATACTGTTTTGGAAGGCAGCGATAAAGTCGATGAATAAATATTTTTCTAGAATGTATAGTGAAATTTACTAGAGATAGAAAAATTTTGGTTGAACTTGCAATAGCTTTTACTATATTTCTAGTAAACTTTATAATTTTCCGAATATGTTCCTGAGTTACAAAACGGAATAGTAATTTATTTTTATTTTTATTTTATTTTATTAAACCAGATAAAATTTACAAATGTAAACCCTATAAGAGATAAACAAGTTACCTGTACATAGGCTGGTACAAAGAACTTAAAACTAAAAACAACTATATAAAAACATTTGTATATAAAATTTGAATTTTTACTGGAAATTTTCTCTCTGTGTATAAGTATTACAAATTGTATTTTTATAAAGATATACGAGGTCGTTCAGAGCTCCCGTCGCGGTGAGGACAGTAGCTCCCTAAAAAGTAATAGTATTAATGTTTTAGCTATTAATAAAAAATTTCAATTTTATTTCTATTTCTTATTAAATTACACTTTATAGTTAAATACTATAGCTTTAATAATAAAGCTATTACTTTTTATAGAATGCCGTCCTCACTGCGGTGAGAACTCTGAATCACTCTATGTATAATAAAGATGAAAATTAGATGAACACACTTCTTCATAGTTTTCTAAACTTCAATTTATACTTGATCCATTTTTTTGTTCCATCGATAATGGTTCTTTTACGAATTATTTAAAACTTCGTTACTTCCAAAGAATAAGATGGTTTTTAATGAAAACTTACAGCGACGTTACAAGTGACCAATTTTTTTAACAAATTAATTCATTTTTCGTTTTTTTTTTGTGTTTACCAGCTTACATTTCGTAATACTGAAATATTGAATTTGTATCTCGCATTTATTCTGCTTTAGCTTCCTCCTCGTTCGCTAAATCGGAGAAGAATGCGGCGGGTCTCGGCTCAAATCTCATCTTTTCGTTTTGGGATTTTCAACGGTATAAAGGTGAATTAGACTCTGTATCGCAGGTGTGAATCAGTGATACACCACGATAAACTGGATTTCTGCGAAATCGTTCGCTTCTTTTTTCATGAGATCTGCCGGTGTGATTTTTAACGGCAATTTACATGACGAAATATTATGATGCTAAAAATTGTTCGCAACAATATTTTGAGTAAATAATAATTAAATAACATAAATCATCACTATTGATTAATTTTTTAAAAAAATATCACTTTGCACATTTACTAGATTTACTCGTCATTCACCTCATAATTTATACATACCTGCAATATGTAGATGCCATTACCATACATCTAAAAATATTCTCATTTACGTTTAAAACTATAAATCAGTATTAAAATATATTAAACTAGTCGGTAAGAAATTTTTTTAAATGTTTCACGTAGATAAACTGATTCCGTAAACGGTTCTTATAATAAATGTTAGACTCGAGTGTAATCATCGACAGCTCCACACTATTCCTCGAGATAAAATTCTTATCATCCAAAAGAGGCAAGTACTCACGGATGTAATCCACGTTCAAACGGTATAAAATAAAAATAAAACTCGACAAAGAAAAGGAGAGGAACCTCTGAATAAGTAGGTGACGAAAAAGAGCCGCCGATCGCCGGGTCGATTCCCCCTGTTTTCTCTGTCCCACCTCGCATCCGATTGCATTTCGTATTTCACAGTCGTTTTATTTCCTCCTCGCGACGAGGGTCTCCGCGCGGCAAATTGTTCCGCGCGCCTTTTTTTCCACTCCTCTCGCGCCCATTCACTTTCTGGCTCTCGCCATTCAAGGCACTGAGGACATTCGCTTCGCGCGTCGCGCGCATCCGAAATAAATCGGAGGATGCGCTCGCTACGGGCGTAAAAAAACTGGTTACCTCCGAGCTGCGCGGCCTTTCTGATTTCCGATTATACTGCGAATGATTGAACACACCTTCATGCGTTTCTGCAAAAATTCCGCCTTTTCTCCTTGACCGATCTTTAAGCTCTACTGGTAGTTCATTTAAAATTGACAATTTATTAATGAAAAATTACAGGCGTTTATAAATAGAAACTTGATGAAGCTACAGTTAAATTTATCTTATAGAGTGATATTTATACAGTGAAATTAAAAAAATTCAAATTCAAATTTTTATGAAAAATTAGAGATTTGTAAATAGAAGTTTAATGGCCATTATCTCAGAATTGAGAAAAATATTTAAACAGAAGCTTCCGGATTTGGATAGCGATAAAATTTAGAAAAAATAAGATATTTTTGGTTAAACTATTGCAAAAATAGATTCTCTTTAAAATCTAATTTTCACTTTTTAATTATTCAATGAAACGATGTTTTTCAGCTTTTGTATAGCATCTTTAATGATTTGCACCAGGAGATTGGAAAATCTATCAATATCGACATCTTTTTTACGCAAGCCAATTAAAACGCGTCTAACTTAGACATGGAGCATAAATCTTCGTCGAGTTTTCGAAAGTTAAGTAATGGAAATCATATGTAAATAGTTGTAAATTTTACAACTTAATTATCCAGCAGCCAAATAAACTGCTAATTAATTTTAAATATCAAATTAATGAATGATGATCCATTTCTTGAAGATTTGATGCGCCCATATAAAAAAAATTATAATAGTTACGTCTAATTAATGCACAGTTTTGATAATTTTGTTGTAAACAATAGAATTAAATATAAACAATAATTTTTTTTCACGAATAAACAGAGATTTCAAGAAGTACGAGTGCTGAGCTTGATCAAGAGATGAAGCCAAGTACTTTAAAATAAATTTTTCGTTATGACTTTATATTAAATACTTTCATTTTCATTACGTATAGTTGTATCAATTTTAAAGATGAACAAAAAAGTAATTTTTCAGTTAATTAATTGTTTAAATTTACTATTTAATGTTATTATATGTATTTTATTACTAGAATAGTTCCTGTGATTGTTTAAATCATTGCTTTTAAGAAAAATTCTTTTTAATAGACTCAACATAATGTTTACTACGTTTTTTCTTAATAAAAAAAATTAAGTATAATCTTAGCATGCCTATTGCTTTATCAAAGTTATACTTTAATTAGATCACTACATTATGCCTAAACTAAGCATAAACTAAGTATACTCACTTTTTTACAGGGAACAGGGAACTCTTTTGATATAGGTAAACGCATTTGTCTTCGGAAGAAAAAGCAGCATCCGCCTTTGCATCTCAACTAGTTGAGCCGCGGGACTGCAGGAACTTACGATCGAGCAACGGAATGTTTCGATTCAACGGATATTGCTGCGAATTTTCCTTGCTTTTGCATTTTTTTTCATTGTTGGAAAAATCGTGGCGCTGTGACGGAGTGACGCACAACAGACATCCAAGAAGAATAGAGAGACTGTTAAAGTGCATTCAGGTGCGATAAAAATGTGTTTCGCAATTTTATTTTGGGCGAATGTTTGCCGATATTTAAACCTGAAAATACAAGCTGCATATTTGTTTATGAGAAATTACAAATAATCGACCATGTAGATAATAAATCATTGTAATTATTAATATTTTAAATTTTTATAAAAATATTCATTTCTTCTTTTTTGCTACAACGTAAATGTACATGTTTGCTTGAGTTTTCGGTTCTCTGTCTTATAGATTTCATTCTGATTTCTATGGAGTAATTAAAATAAGGCGGGGTCAAAGCTAAGGTGTGAGTGAAACTGATGAAAGTTGGAGGGCTGGAGCAAAGATAAATAATGATGTCCGAATATATTAGGGCCGTAAAAAGGTCGAGCGGCCTCAGGGTGGGCCATCGTTTCCTGTGCATCAGATGCGATAATAAATTGAAAAAAAATATGAACACTCGTGCAAAAAGTTAATTAGATTCCATGCCCTGTAATTTAATGACTTTTATACATGACTTGGTGTGAACTCACTTGAATGGAAACAATAATAAGTTTCATAAAGAGAACTGAACGAAGAACAATGATTAGTAAAATTTACTGAAATAGTAAATAAACTTTTCTCAAAATGTTAAGTAAACGTAGTTATATAAAATTTACTAATAGAGTAAGTAAATTTTACTGAATTTTTTAGGTAATAATTACTTACGTGATTAAGCAAAGCAGATGTAAGTTAACGTAACAAGTAATTTTTTCTTAAATATTTAAATTTTTATTGCAAGCCTTTAAGGAAATTTTACTCACAATTTTTCTGCGTGTGTTTTTAATCAGCATTTCCAAAATAATCAATACATTTTTTAATTCATTAAAAGGTAGATTGATTTATTGATTTTAAAAAAGTATACTGAATTTGAAAATCAACGCGCAATGGAATCAATAAATAAACTCTAATCCAATTACAGGCTAATAAGCGTGAAAGTGCATGAATATATGAATTTTATCATTAGCAACTGCGTTATGATTTATTGATCGGGTCAGTACAACATAATATAAGTAAAAGTATAGTTACCCGCTTGGGTTAACAACTTGCAATTATTTCAATTTCACATTCTACAGTCATGGTTCAATAAGTCATAGAAAATATTGTTATAGTTTATACTTATCAAGAAATAGAAACGTTGCAGTCATCACTTTGCGAAATAGTTGGCCAAGTTAAGATCTGTTAGAATTGGTTTTGCTCAAGCGAACATTAATTAATACCGTACAATGCTAGTGTTAATTAGGGATAAGGTAAAGCAATGTGCATGATCCAATAAATTGGCAAACTACTGACAGGGCAGATTGTTTATTATGAAAAACGATATTTCTCTAAAATAAAGTTGACTGTGCAATAAGTCAAAAGATAAGTGTTAATACTCTGTTAAAGTAATGGCCTTTGTTATGATGGTACAAGCACGTAATTAGTTCCCTGATTTTTATACTAAGTAGTATGCGCGGACGCGAATTTTTTACTTTTGAATATACAAAACTTTAGAATTATTGATATTATTGATTATTGATATTGCCTCTTTTAAAAAATGGCGCCAAATTTTAAACTCTACCTTTAAACCAAATCTAACCGTAAAAAGTCGAATATAATAAGCGCCAAATTTTTCTAGGGAAATAAAAGTAAATATTGCATTGAACATTTTTTTAATTTCATATATATCATCTTTGAGTATAGTATTGCTGTTTTTGTAAATCCTAATCTTGGTTCATAGAAAAGGGCAGGTCAGAAATTCACTTAAGAAGTTTTTTTGATAAAGATCTGACGTTAAATTTTTACAAATTGACTTGTCAGATCGTTCTTGTATGATTAGAAAAAGGGACGACACAAGGAATGTATGCCAGGATAAGAAAAAGTAAATAAGTAGATGATCCTAAAATTTCTGAGTACAATAACCGTATATTAAAATGCATTATTAAATGAATAGAAAATTTTCAAATTTCCTAACATTTGCACTGCTTTATTTTCTTAGGAATTTTAAAACGTACGAAATATTTGTATACATTTATTCAAAGTCACGCCTCAAAATTCACATGAGCGTCCATTTCCTTGTGAGATTACCGAAAAGCCACCCTCATCGTTCGTATCCTGATTTGTACGTGTCTCACCTTTCACAGATAAACGACAGGTAAAATTTCAAATGTATACAGAAAGTTTTTCAGATATTTTACTAAAAAAAAGAATAATAAAACAAATAATAAATTAATTTTTAAACCGTTTAGAAATTAATTTTTTAATATTAAAATAACACGAAGTAAAGTATTGCTGTAATTTCAATATAAATTTTCCTTTTATTCAAAATAAATTGTTTTCCTTAATGTAATAACAATTTTTTTAATAGATTACCAAAACTTGTATCATATTTATATTTATTTATTTTTGCATACCTTAAAAGAAATTCTTTTTTTCAACATTACAGTCACAAAAATTTAATTTAACTGGTAGAAGAATTTACTAAATTATACTGGAAAATCTATCGTATAGTCGAAGATAAGCAAGCCGACCATAATTTACGACCAATTTGCTGAAACGTAAATGAATTCTTATTTAATAAATGAACTGTATGATACATTCTAAATTGATTAACTAATTATTAATTTCGATTTAATATCATAAAAAGTAAAAAGAAATGAATAAATGAAAAAGTGAATTAACATATTTCTAATACAATTCAACGAATTCTATATTTCTAGTAGACTTATTTAGAATTATACTAAAGCAGATATAGTCTTTAATTTAATAATGTGTTTTAAAATTCAATAGCTAATATTAAGTGGATTTCTCTATTAAGATTAAAAATTAATTTTTGTGAGTGTATAAACGAATAAATATTTAGTATTCATTAAATAGGGATAAATAAAAATTATTGTTCGAATTGAAAATAAAATAACTTATTTTGAACTTTCTTTATTTCTGAAAAATTTAATTACTTTACATAAAAAATAAATGACGATGACAAATTGTTACGTGTATGAGATGGTTTTATTTGTTTGTCATTATCAAAGGTTTGGACAGTATATTCTCAACAGTGTGGCCTATCGAGCCGGGCGCATTTAACAGATTTACTTTACTTATACGAATAACGCATTTATTTACCTACAAAATGTTTAACACTATTTATCAAACGAATACTATTGGTTGGTCTAAAGGTTAAAAAGTAATGCGAACATTTGCTTGAAGATGTTCTAGGAGTAACGAAATTGTTTTTTACTTTCATGTTACGTTTTTTTCGCTGTTGAACATACTAAACATTAATAATATCTTGTAACATCTTTATTTATTATTGATACGTCTTTATTTATTCATTATTCAATATTCATTATTTCTTGCAAGTAATTCGTTATATTTTTTTTATTTATAACAGATGTAACATATATTTTTAATGATGCATTACAACTATATTAAAATTCGTCGATTCTAGTTTAACGCAATAAGACAGGTATGACCTTCGCATGGCAAACAATTTTATCAAAGCATAAATTATCCATTAAATTACGGATCTTTTATACGAATTGAAGCTAAATATTATTTCATATTTAACATCGATCGTTTGACATATTAGAAGCACACATTTTATTCTGAATAAGTTTAATCGTTAAATTGATAATACCTAAAGGCTGTGAAAATTTACGACGAATTCGAGGAACCTGAGAGCTAGAGCTTGTCGAAATATAAACTTAAGTATATGTAATGTTTACCATCTTTCCACTCATCTTTTACAATTAATCCTGTTGAAAAAATTATGTTGCATATTGATTTCGCACCGTAACTAATTTAAAAAAGAAACCGATGATTTAATAAACGGAACAATGCAGTAACGTTTGAACACTCTAAGTGAATATATTTATTTTCTGATGCATCGAAACGGTCGAATTCACAAAAAAGCACTGATAGCGGCGAGGGTACAATGAAACTATCCTTCCCCTTGTGCGAAGCTCTTCATCGCCGACAAAATGTAAAGAGTCGAATACAAAAAGAAGATGCGGAATTTTGTGAATTCGACCGACATTTTGAAATGCACTCTTCCGTTGTTACAGGGAATGAAATCGCAGTTAAAAGATCTTTTTTCATTCACTCGCAAGGGGATCATCGACGCCGGGTGAAAAATTGCCTTGAGGAAAGACGCTCGGAGGGTTTTCCTGCGACAATTCTAGTCGCGGAATCCTTCATCGTCGAACTCCTTCATCGCCTCAATCTGTTTCGGCGGCTTAAAGCTCGAACCGCTCGATTCACAGGAGCTTGATGGCGACGAGGCTGGCGCAGAGCGTGGCAAGGACGATGGAGAGCGAGCTCTGGGCGTTGTAGGCCGAGTTGGAGAGCTTCAGCTTTTGCCACAGGGACTGGGGCACATCGACGTAGACTTTGTCGAGACCGACGGAGTTGATCACGTCGGAGAGCTTGGCAGCGTCCACGACGTCGGTTTCGGCGGACCAGATGGTGAGGGTAGCGTTCTGGGCCTTGCTGTCGGTCAAGAGGGTCTTCAGCACCGCGGCATCGTTCGCGGCGTAGCAGGCTCGTACTGGATAAGTTACCGACTGGTTGCTCTTGCTCTCCTGTAGGTATTTCACGATCTCCTTAGCCTGCTCGTTCGTGTACTTCTCGGTAGTTGCGTTCTGGTTGTTCACCGGGTCGCTGTAACATTTCAATGGACCGGGTTATTGATTCACTTTCCATGTAATTAATTCCTTCATTATTAATAGTATGTGCATTTCAATTAGATTAAATTATCCTCGAGAAATCAACGTTGATAACTAATGTCCTATTCTATTGAAAAGAACTATAGTTTGGGCTACCCCATATGGCTAGTCCATATGGATTCCACATGGATCCACTAGGATTCACACGTTTCCTACTGCATATATATTTGGATTATGTAGTTGAAACACGCTTTGACTGTATAACAAATTCCAACACTTAATTATATATTTTAATATATAATTTAACTATGCAATCCGACTAAATATAGTCGAAGTGTGATTTTCCTAAATATTATAATAAAAATCAATTTATAGTTCGTAATCAGATCCTTTTTAAGAACTACTATGCGAACAACATCTAATAAATTGGAGGATTGAGTTAAAAAATGATCATTTTCAAGTTTTTTAATTTCTATTCATAACATTTAAAATAAATAAATTTTTATAAAATGATTCTTTTCAAGCTTTTAAATTCTATTCGTAATATTTAAAAGTAATAATTTTTCATCTACACAGTAGTCTATAAAATGGGTTAGATACCGGCCTGCGAATTGATTTTTATTAATTTTCAGAAAAATTACATTTCGTATATGTTTTATTATTACATAGTCAAATTACATAATCTATACTACATAATTAAATGTTCGAATTTGTTGCATAGTCAACTATGTAGTTCAATTACATCAATATAGTCCTAACTATATAGTCCTTGTCAATCATTGCAACAATGTCGAAAAATAACTCGTATTCTGTAAAGACATTTTATAATGATGTGTGCCTTTATGACATATATATTTTAAATTATTTTGGGAATGAGGATTAGAAATGAGACGGTCAGTCAGGAAATCCCAATCGATACATGTCTTGCCTTGAAATTACTCTGCGGTTAGAAATGCGTTGAATCATATGCGCGTGCAACAAATATTTTATCATTCTTTTTCAAATGTTATTTTTACTTTTTATACGAACCGCACGAATCTGTAAATATTATACTTAGTTTAGTTGCGACTAAAATACTTGCGACTATATAAACTTTCGATAGCGCGTAGTAATTTTACATTACAAGCGAGAAGATTTTCACGGTTAAATAAACAACGCTATTTTTCGGTTCATTGGAGCAAGTTAAGCTGCTGTTTTGGACTCCCCGCGAACATAATGGTGTTATACATTGATGTAATTATGATGAAACCAATGTCGCTTCGAGTTGGAATCTAAATTATAATGTTATCAAAAGGCGAAGCTTTTTGATCCAATTTATAAGTTACTCCTTGCAACTCAATTTTTTCCTTTTTGCAAGGACCGGAGAAAACGAGTTCCGTATAAATGATACCAGTTACGGTAATCCAACCTCTCCGCAATAGTTAATTTTAGAGAAACTTTGAAGAATTCGCGTAACAACTCATGAATAACGCTTGCAAAGTCGTACAACTGAATAATACTTCCTTTTTTGTATTCATAGACTTTTATAAATGTAGGAATATTTCTGAGCTTTAAATTCGCGTAAGTCAAGTAAAACTTGTTATTTTAAAAGAGTTTCCCAAGAACATAATAATGATAAAATATTTTATTGTTGGATTTTTTCACGGAGAAAAATTTGCAATAATAATAACGGTTATTTTCATGGTAACATCGACCATTCTTTAATTTTTTTGTATCTTTTATTAAACTCGCAGTAAATAAGTATACTATTTTTTTTTACAAAATTTACCTTAGGCAGAGAAAAATTTTACCGTTGCGTACAGATAATTTTACATTAAAATAATCTTTACACATAAGAGCGTTTTTAAGTATGTCTTTTAAAATATACCGTAGATTTTTCAGAAATTTTACAATAAGGGCAGCCGTCGTTTGGGAGCCAGACAAACATGGCTTTAAGCCCAATTTACGTGATGATATATCTGCTTTGCTTAATCACGTAAGTAAATATTACGAAAAAAAATCAGTATAATTTACTTAGTATATGAGTAAATTTTATACAGCTACGTTCAGTTAAATTTTTAAACATTTTAATAATCATTTTTCTCTGTACCGTGACGCAAACAATTATGTTTTGTTGTAAGCAATCCCAAATGAAAAGCGAACCGGTAGTTTCATTTTAAACATATAAAGTGTCTATGAGAATTTGTCGTTTTGAAGGGCACCTTCGTTTTTACAGAATTCAAAACAAATTTTACTGTATTTTATATTTTACTAACACTAGAAAAAGTAAAATTTATGGGAGTTTCTGTAATACTTGTGGCGCTATCTGTAATAATTATAACATAATCTATAGATACCACAGCCGTTTCAAAAAGAGGCATGTTTACTTTGTGCCACGACAATTTTTACACGAATTTTAACGTTAATTTTTATTTTAAATTTTTCAGCTTGCATAAATTAACTGATGCGCGTCACAAAAAGGTATTTCATGAGCGACCCATGCATGCGTATTTTTAATGGAAAATTAACAAAAGGATATTTGCATGTACTGCCGACCATAATGAGAATACTCGATATTCTGTTTGAGATTTAATTAACGTGCCTCTTGAGGTAATGATATAGTGCACCGGCGCGACCTCCAGGCGGGCAAGGAAGTTGCCCGTGTCGCGTGATTTCCGAAAGCTCGTGAGCAATGTCCGATCGGCATCGAAAATTCGCAACCGCCGGGAATTGGCCGGAAATGCTTACCTGGTGGTCCAGCCGATCGATAGTAGAGTCTGCGGGAGCTTAGCGGCGCCCTCCAGGAACTGTTTGGCGTCGACGGGCGTCGAGGTGCTTGTGCCGTTCACCGGTCCCTTGAGGATATCAGCGTTTAACCAGACTGGCACCGTAAACTGTAACACAAAGGATTTGTCTTTACAGGGCTCAGATTTTCCTGACGCTTACGCGACTTTATAGTTAGCTCAGCTTATAGTTTGACACTTTCTTTTTTAGGCACGACCGTTACACGGAGTGCCTTATATGTTGCAAATTAAATTTAATCGAATTTAAGGCTGCGAAGTTATAGCAAAGATTATTAAAGTTTCTTTTTCATTTGCCATTGCACTCTTTTAGTTTGCAGATGTTTGCGGTTCATTGACTTTTAAATACTAAAAAATTGCGCAATCGACTGAACGTGTACGATTGAAAATTTTAACTTTTTGCACAGTTTATTTTAGGATAACAAAATTTGGGAAAGTGGATATAACAAAATGTACGCTTCAGTTTTTAAATTATTTTTATATGTACCCTATTTCTCAATGTTGCGACATACATCTTGAGGAGCCTGCAAGAATGTTCTAAATCTTTTACAGACAAGATTATTGAAAATAGCCAGAAAAAATAGTTTCATTAAGGACGACCCATCAAGAGGCGCGGTAGCGCCTCGAGGCAAGTCCGAGGTTTCGAACGACGAGCGCTCGAGGTCGCAACGCGTACCTCTATATACGTTGATTTGGGCTCTTTTTCCTGTATATCATTTTTGTTTTTACATGTATTCATGTTTTATTTGATCATATATATATTATATGACGTTTTTTATTGTAATATCTATCCAAAATATTAGATGCATAAAAAGTTTTATGCAAAAAGATACATTATTTAATGTAATATTCATATATCGTTTTTATTGATCTCATTTTTCTCTTCAAGAAATTATTCAAGATCTAGTTTTTTTCTCTCGCCCCTAGCTAGTAATTTTCATATTTTTTCATTTACTACTATATCTATGTATATGACCCCAAAGCGCTACTGCGCATCTTGTTTCGTAAGAAAGTAGTTACAATACTTTCATGAATATTTTTCGTTAAAAGTTATAGTTACAAATACAATAAATAAATTGATTTAATGTTTTGAGTTGAAATTAGTCAATGGGGAAGATCATCCGCTTGAAGCACAGAAATTGTCAAAGAATAAACAATTAATTTGGTATACAAAAAGTTATTCATATTTAATGTTATTCAAATTACTTAAATAATATATTAACTCATGTGTTTATTTATTATGATTAATACAGGTGTGCTAAGATAATCTTTTAATTTTGGGAGTTCCCCTTTAGCAGTTACTAAATTTTTACAATTAACTTTAAGCAGTTGTCAGATAAAAGAACCTGTGCATTTTCGATCTCGAATGCTCCTGTACTTTATAATTGTGGTTACCTCGTTAATGAATTGCTTTATACAAATACATGTAAACTGGTGGAGTGCACTGCCAAAGTACGAAGTAAATATAAATGCAATTGACGAGTTGTTGGAATCAAATCTTATCATGTATGGTTATAGCAGTTACAAGGAAATGTTGGGCAAGAAACTTCTGAATCGGTATAATGAAATTTATAATATCAGTGAATGTTTAGAATTGGTAGATGATGATCATCCAATTGGGTGCGTTACATCATATATTCTCTTCAATATATACAGCTGGAAAAAATATCCCTTACTTTAAAAATTAAACGAACATTTGCTTGAACGGTTTTATTTTCGTAGAAGACTTTCCGTTGTCTTATAGGTTAGATATTTCTCTACAGAAAATGCAAGAGGGTGGCATCGTGAATTTATTTTTCAAAATGATTTATCCAAATACAAAAATTAGTGAAGAAATTATTGAATATACAATTATAGGTACAAACAAATTTCTTCCAATTATGTATATTTTAGTGAGCGGATGGATTTCAGCAGCATTAATATTTATTAAAAGAACTTTTGCAGCTGATTGATTACCTTAAAAAATTATTTACGCAGGTAGCGAGAGCCGACAAGATCAAAACAATACAGATAACAAGATCAAACAACTAAAACACGAAAAATTTATCACCTGTAGGATTAGTACGCCGCTGGATTTTGCAATGCGAGACCTGTGGTACAAACGAAAGTGAAGTCTAAAAAATAGGCTCTGTTTTGCGACAAATCGTACTAACGAAAAATTAAAAAAATGATCTAGCATGAAGCAAAAAAAACGTCGATTCGTTGAGCTGATTTATAAGGAATTCAGTAAGGTTCGTCCGTCAAAAGCTATACTTACCACCGACATGCTACTGTCAGAGTGATGCAAAGGTACCCCTCCGTCCAGGGTTCGAGAAAACTTTCAACTTGCGTAACGGGAAGAGGTAAAGTAAGTGGGAAACGAAGGCCGGTTTTGTATGCCGCGCGTTGATATTTTGGCACAATGTAAGTTCATTTTTATCACAACATGCGCACTACGGTCACAGTGAGTACACTCGCGGTTTAATGCATAAAATGAAGTTTTCCAGGGCTTCTGGCTCAAATTTTCTTGTTTGTTTGGGGGTGTCGGGTTTGAATTTTAAATGCTTTTGTATAAACATCAAATTTCTTTCTACATTCTTAAGAGTAATTGTATCTAATGTAAATTACAGACCTTTGTTATAAATTTTGCAAAAACTTTGAAAAGAAATAAAGACGGGATCGGTTCGTATTATTTTTTTCATGAAAAATATGATACTCTTGTACTATCAGTGTGCGTTACAAATATATTTTAGTACTCATAATTGGCAATAATATTAATATATAAAAGAATTAATGTATTTATTAAATTATCGCCTTAAGATTGAGTGAATATTTGGAGTTGGATATTATTATTAGTAGAACAATTGATATCTGTCTTTGCTAAATTTTTTAATTGTCAAGTAATTAACTTGTGTGGTGCAGATGTATTGCAATTTATTTTTAAGGAATAAATAAATGTTTAGAAAGGTATATCAGTATTAAAGCTATAGAATACCTTTTGATCCATAAAAATAAAAACCAATTACACTGATATGTACATAACCGTTAAACTCCCGTTTTGTTATAACTGCCTTTAACAATAATCCAGATGGAGAGAAAAGTAGTTTAAATTACTTTGCTATTTTATAGCAGAGAGACAGACTCGTAAAATAGCTCGCGGAGCCTTTTAAAAAAGTAGGAAACACGAGGTGAGATGGAAATATACGCGGCCAAATTTTCGCCGAAGCCCAAAATCACGTTTTAACTATAGTTTCGCGTATGCCGCTTAGCAATACGGCAAATCCTGTATACTCTAAACTCACAGGATCTGCACCAACCTCCTCGCGCACTTTCTTGCGCACACGCCCGATGAATAAAAGTGAGCAAGAGCCCTTTTACCATACATTTTTTACCTTTTACCTTTTACCATACCCTTTTATCATAAATTGTTACATTTTAAATTAGTTTATTCTATCTAACACTTCACCGTTACTAAATTAATTACTTAATGTAAACCAAAATGTTTAGTAGTATTGTTATTGTTTAAATTTTAAGCTTATGTAGAGGTAATTTATTTTACTTCTAGAGGAATTCTACTGGGATCTATCAACGTAGGTTTTCCTTTATTGAAATTGGATTTTATAACCGTAGTGTGTAAAACGCCTATTTATACCACGCAAGCGTGCCATAAAACGGCATTTTCCACCCTCGAATTATAAAATTTTGTTTCATACTTGTTCAATATGAAAAATGATTTTCAGAAGAGTGTAAAAAGGAAGAGCTAAACTCGCACTCCTCCAAGAACCAACTTTTAGGTACTCATATTGAAAATAAATATGGTACACTAGTCCAATAAATAAATAAAATAATAGATCAATTATTTACGTTTGTGATTTTTTGTAGAATCGGCACGGACGCTTGGAATGCCTCGATACCTTTGAAGTCAAGCTTAATGCCCTTCTTTTTGTTGTCGAGCACCTGCTTAACGAAGTCTTCGAGACTCAGATCGCTGGTCGTTTCGGGAGGATGAGCCATGATTGGTACAGTCGAATTCCCGCCGTTGGTCAAGGATCCCATGAGCACATCAGCCTCGATCATCATTGTTACATCTTGGAAAAAAGGAAAAATGCGCAGTTTATTATCGATCCTCGGTGGCGGAGCAGATGCTCGCGTTTCCTCCCTCTTGTTTCGGCGCGAAGAGGACGTGACATTAACCCTGAATCCCTGAATCGCGTGTTTAAGGTCACTCGTCGAAAGCTGGTTTTCACTTTGAATAGTCTTTTGACCTATTTCGTTAAGCCAAATAGCACACGAAGAGAAAAAAGATATTTTCTTCGCAATATATGTTACAAGTATTTAAGCATTATAATTACTTTAAAGTGAGTTTAAATTATTACATTTTTAAAGTACCATTAATCTTTGTTACGAAACAAAAAAATATAATTTGAGTCCTAAGTAATACTACCACGTTCCGTAATGTTATTTCTTTCACTTTAATTTATTAAGCTTAAGGATATCCATCACCTTTAAATCTTGCTGTGTGTAATGATCTAAAAATGAATAAAATAGAATTATTAAAACTGTATTAAAGTAATTCAGTAAAACGACAATAAAAATGTAATAAAATTATTTTTTAAAAATTTTCAAACCCATGGTATCCATAGATATGACCATTTCTAAATTTAGCCGTTGATGCAAGCTGCAGATCCAAAAACGTGATGTATTTGTTTGGAACTGATCTTAAAATGTGACAAAAAACTATTGATAAATACAAAATTTTGAGTTTCATGTATTTTTTACTTTTATAAAACATACTCTTAAATATATTAAATAATGAAACTCTTCAGTCACAAATCACATAAAATACCTTCATTTTAAGATTAAACCCATTCAAATCCATCACGTCGTTGGATCTGTCGCTTGATACCATGGATTTGGAAGTTTTTTTTTAAAATAATTTTATTATAAATTTATTCTGATATTTATTACTTTAATACATTTTTAATAATTCAATATTATTGATTTTCCGATCATTATATATGCAGTAAGATTTAAAGGTGATGGATCCCCTTAATTGATCCACGCTATTACCTACGTTCTGCAAAAAATAAACTTAAATATAATCCATAAAGATATGCGGACAAATGTACTAATAAATCTAACAAGACGGTCTTCGTCCAAAAACTCGTTATGCGAGCTTCTGTAGATAAAAAATAGTTAATTAAAAAAATCGCAGTATAAACTCTATTCACGAGTAATTCCCTTCTGGAGATGTTCCCGAATTTCGCTTGAGTAAATAAGTCCTTTGTGAATTCTCAATGGGCTTCTTTATTTTTGGCGGCGCGTTTAACAAAAATTCCGCTCGCGTCTCGAAACTCGTGGATATTTCGAGATAACACGTACAAAAGTTTTAGTTTTACGATTATCTTTTTAAGCACAGCAAGGGTTTTGTCTGCTGTGCCAATTCCTGGTATTTGAGAAATAAATATCCCACTATATTTGGTAAATATAATTTAATTTTCCACCAAGAAAATAATTGTATTATTCAAATCAATTTACAAAAAAATATATGGTAATCGTAAATAACGAATTGACTAAAATATTTGAAGTGGCGTAGAGGGTGCCGTATTTCCGATCATGTAATATTATTAAACGATTCTAATTGGAACGACTTATGTTTTTTCGTAATTGCTCAAAACTTGATTTAATTGAAGATTGTGATTCTTAATTAAGACAATTAAAGTAACTTACTGGATTCAAGGGCTTCCTTCAGTTTGACTTGGTTGTTCGTTTTGTGAGCCCACTTGATCGTCGTCAAGTTGTTCTTCACCTGTGGGAAGAATTCTTGAACAGTCACCGACATCGCGACGTCTGGAAAGAGAGAATAGAATAATTTTACAGTTTCACAAAAAAAAAAATCATTTATAAATCTCAATTCAAAAGGACTGCTCTCTAATGTTGAATTAGTGGAAATTCCACTAATCTTTTTTGTGATCAGATTTTTCACTAATCAATTAGTAAAACCCACTATCAAGTAGTACAATTTTACTAATTTATTAGTAGTTTTCACTATTTTTAATAGTGAATATATTTACTATTTCAATTAGTATATTTTATTCGTTATTTCAAATAGTAGATTTCTACTAATTCATAGTGGAGCAATTTTCACTTTTCAAATTAGTGCATAGTCACTATGAATTAGTGGTTTTTCACTAATTCAACTTTAGAGAGTGAATAATCAATTATTTAAATATTCAATGAGCTTTTTGGATCAACTGAGCATTAACTCTTTTATCTTTGTGAACTAATTTAGATGCAAAGATTTAAGCAGGATATGAAGCGAAATCAATTAATACGACAAGAGTCTCGCATTTTCCGCTTATTTTCGCTAAAAGTTCATCGTTGGCCGACTGCTTCATTAACCAGGCCAAAAATAAAAAAGAAGCGAGTTCCGGTATGCATTCGCCTGCATTGGTTATCTTAATTGGTCATTCCATCGTCATTCGATGCGGAAACATCGGTTCCGCGCCAACGCACCCTCATCCATTCTCAATTAACGTCTCAGCCGGTGGAAAAAGAAAGATGAAGCTCGCGCGCGCGCACACGTGTCTTCACAGTGACGTTCTCCAATAATCCAAAGCGACGCGCGCGCGCGCGCCTAGCCGACCTCCTGGCCTTGGGGGTAAAAATACAGCAAGCGCGATGGAATCTCCCTGAACTTTGATCCAATATTTCGACGCCATGGGCCGCGTATGTGTGTCAGGTCGAGCCTACGAGGAGCTCCTTTACGTATAGAGTGCGATATACAGCGGCGATAAAATTGGCCGCACCGCGACTGGAGCGGTAAACTTTCGTAATGGCTCGTACTTGGGGGCGTATCTGCCGGTTTCGCGTATTTATAGATTCAAATATAAACGAAAAAGATCCTCGAAAAAAATTAGAGCGCGCAATTATTCTTTCTAACGTGCTCGATTTATTCCTCTAAAAATAATTCGACGGGTAGTTTGCTGCTAGTTAGCACTACATATAGTTTGTCGTTCAAAGGCCAGCAGCAAATTTTTAATGAACCTTTAATTTTTATTTTATTTCGACGGTATGCACATCATAAAAGTCAATTGTTTTTGTAGAGAATAAAATATTTCTATTTTTATTCAATTTTTTTTATCGACTTTCAAACTCAGCTATTCAATCTTTTCAGCTCTACATTCGATTAATCAATTTATCTAAAAAAACAATTAATTTGTTTATAACAAAGAATGTAAAAACGGAGAAAAAAGTTCTAGTAAAAATTACTAAACTGTTTTGTAAACTAAACGTACAGTATAAACTTTACACTATAATTTCTAGTAAACTTTTTTGTCGGGTGTGTCTCTACGTTACAAAACAGTATAATAATTTTTACTAGAACTTTTCTCTCCGCGAACGAAATATTGAAAAACCAAGAGATGCTTGCCGTCCGTTAGGTAACGATCTATCATTTTATAATGTTCGAAGTTCATATAATAATACCTTGATAAGAAAAACTTGAATAATATGATTTTTTTACATTATTCAAGCTTTTCGTGTCAAGTTATTGTTATACGAATTTGGAATTTTATAAAATGATAAATTGTTACCTACAGAGGGCCAACATTACTTGGTAAAAACCAAATCAATATTTCATCATTTCATTTATACTCTTTGTTATAAGCAAATTGCTTTTTGGTCTGATATATTGTGACGCAAAATTTGAACTTTTCAATTCCTTTCAGATTCCCTTAAACAAAACTTCAAGTTTTCATGGGCGTAATTGATAAAATCATTTAAGCGGACTGAGAAAAAATATGTATCCCAGGCAATGCTTATTTAATATACTCAAGTATTAAGGGGGTGAGCGCTATTCGTCTAGGCTGAAATCGACTTATCAGACAAAGTAATTACTTGCACGAGAAATGACAGATATTAAGGTGGTGCGAGGTCGAATTTTCGAGGATTCACGATTCTCGCGTGACTGGAAGAAGCATTAACTTTGCGTGGATAATGGCTTTTATGACTTCACCACGAATTTATTATAATGGACGGACCATCGGGCGACACTGATTTAATAAACCCTTTATAAGTAGGGGGCCGAGGCGTGGCGCCTGTATTACAACAAAACATTCTTCATGCGTGCGTGTGAAAATCGATTAAAGTATGTATGCCGCCCGAGAGGCACTGGAGAACTTGCGTTACGCATGGCTAATTGAAGTGAATAAGTTCCACTTTATGAAGTGGCGATGGAGGCAAGATTGTTTGCCTTTACGCGAGACCCTGAGAAAAGATCAATGCAAATGAACATAAATAATGATCAATAAAAAGAAAAATTCCAACGCAGCCTTTCTCAGTTGTATAACAGTTAAAAATCTTGTGTTTTGTGTAAAATGATTTGTAATTTCTGGTAATTAACACATCTTATTAACTTATTAAGATTTAATTTAATGTATTTAATTTTTAAATAATTTTACGAATATTATTAAAAAATTAACACTTAATATTTAAAATTTAATATTTTCATAAAATTTTAAATGGTTTTGATTATTAAAAAAAAATTATTTGACGAAAAGAATTGATGTGATCCATTTAATCTACTCAGCCACGCCCCGCTACATCCTACTTTAATTTAATTACCTGCTGGAACTAATTTCTTCGAGATTCACTTGATATATTTCCGGTGATTAAAAGAAAAAGTTATTGAAGCATATTTTGAAGAAAAATAATCTTGACCTCGTATTTTGATAATTTTATCTTAATCCGGTTGGGATATGTCCTAACGCAGTCAAATTATTTAAAACAGACGTTTACTTTTTACATGAAATATTTGAATGAAAAGTAGAACATCATTGATAAAAGGAAAATAAATAAAATTTTCAATAATACAACGACGACGCGATAAACCTTTGAATTTAAAAAGTCAGCGAACGCTTAAATTGATGTTGCGAATAATGGACTAATGCAGGCGTGTAATTATGTAAACGATCGATCAAAGATTAGGGACCCTATTTTATAAGGTCAGGCGCGAAGTACTTAAGTGTGGCGAGGCGATTAGTACCCTTCGGAAATCTGCAGATAAGTAATTTCCTATCGTGATTTGGCTCGTCAGTCTAGCGATAAACTTGCAGACATGTGTGGGTCATGCCGCGCTGCATTCCCCAATATATCCTTGTTCGGTTTCTTGAAGATAACGACGGCGGGGCATGCCGTTGGCTTTCGTAAAACTAAAACCGAACAGATGTCTGACATCGCAGTACCGAAGGCATTTTTCACGCTGAAGGGGATGCTTGTTCGAGGATGTAAACTTTTTCTTTCAATCTTTCCGAAATTCAATTTAAAATTGTCTTTACTTCTTTGAATTGCAAGGAAGAATTATTAATGCATATATTTTTGTACAAAAATTCGACTGATCCCGTTAGAATGCTACGAGAAAAAAAATTCAATATTGCTATTTAGTAGCACTAAGAATTTTCAACGATCTAAAATTATTAGTAGGGTAGTAATTAGGAGAAAAAAAGTAAACATAAAATTTGAGCAAGGCAAATATACATAGTAGAGAATGTTGTGTTTTGTGTTATTTGAAAAATTGCGTGTAATGTACACCCTTTCTTGTGTTTTCATTAATACAAAGAATATGTTTAAATTACACTTTTTTGTTTGTACTAAGGCACTACACAAAATTCTAGTACTTACATGTATAGTCACAAAATTAATGTAGAAAACACAATTAATACAAGAAAGTATTTTATATTAACAAAATATCTGTTTACTTTCTGGCGAAGTTGTACACAATTTAGTGTAAGTATTCTGTTATAATGAATTATTACTGAATATTTGTATAGCTTACTAGAGCAGTCAAAATAAAATATAATATTTGTGTAATATCATAATTTATACACAAAAAGTATATTTATGTTGTATCAGTTCAAATCAAAACACAAAAATAATGTTTAAAATTTAACGGATTTTTAACAGTATATAAACTGTTCTTTAGTAAATAGATTATTTAAAGTTTTTTTATTAATCTACGTTAAATGTTATTTTGTTATCACTACAGAACACACACTGTTCCTTATTGAAATTTTATAATTAATCAAATAAATACAACAAATGTATTTATTACTCATAAGTTATTAAGTTTTAGTTTGAATTTTTTTTAGTTTTAGTTTAGTCAGTCCTCTCTATAGGTAAACCTTGTTTCACCTCTATAGTAACGTTGCTACTGGTTACTATTTCAATACAGTTTTTTTCGCAGTTGTAATTTTTACTGGTTTAATAAAAACAAAAATAACAACAGTTATCGAGAATTAGAGAGTCGGTTAATTTGAGGTTAATTCAAATGTTCTATCGTGAACAAGCGCTATTCCTTGAATAAATTAAAAAGCAGCGTTACTTTATTTGTGCCCCCATTAGTATTTATTCTAAGTTTTGCATTAGATAAATTAAATACACTTACAGAGATGTTTGAAAAGCTTTACGACAATTGAAAACTGTCATCAAGTACTTTATACAAGCATATGCACTGATGACTGACTAACTCAGCTGTTGCATAAATAAAACGATCGCTGCGCCATCCAATGTTCATTCGATTTATTCTGATCGTATTATAAGAGCGTTCCATCTATTGCAATCCGCGAGTCGGAAACGAGCAATGTAATCAATCAGCTCGAATTTTTCTCTACGATTCAAAATTTTCGATAAACATTTTTCAAGAGTCATCCAACAATATAAAGAAAGTTTAGAATGGCTTGGCATCTTGAAAATTCAATCAAGATGTTATATTTCATATAATAGTGAAAAATGTAAAAATTGTCTTTTATTAAAGAGAAAGGAAATAATAGTGAGTAGAATATATTGCAGTTTTGAAATATTTTATCTCGCTAGTTTATTTCACATTGAAATAACACAAGACTTCATCATTTCATCTATTTATTTATAAGAGTGAATGTAATTTATAAGCGTGACTGACGAATACGAGTGTATTTTATGCACCGAGAAAATAGTAAAATTTACTGAAATAAACTTTGCTTAAAAATTTAAATAAACGTAGTCTTATCAATTTTACTCATGCCGTAAGTAAATTATGCTTAATTTTTTGGTAATATTTACTTATTTTATTAAGCAGTGCAGATATAGATCAGAGTGTCAAGTAAATTTTGCTTAATTTTTAAGCAAATTTACTAACAATTATTCTGCGTGTATTTATTGTATTTTATCTTCAATTGATTAATAGCTTACACGACGGATCTCTTGAATATTTTTATCATTTACTGTATTTATATTTTTTGGAATCATTCATTATTACCCAAATAAATCTTAGGGAAATAAAAATAATTCTATCGCCTTTTTTTATATTGCATTAGGCACAAGTACCAATGAAGTTACCAAATAGATTCTCGGTAAGCAGCGATAGAGACGTAAAGCACTACTTAGTCGCAGTCAATTTTTCACCCCATTACTAAATGAGAGCAAATGGGATGTGTACATTGGGTGAGTGAATTTCCAATTGCAGGCTGTTAGGCTTGAAAAATGTGTTTTCGCGCAAGAAAAAAGAATTTAAAGGCGAGAAAGTAGCGCGCTCCCATCGAGACGCGCATTTGACATTTACATTTATATACCGCTTGCAGAGAGGCGCTGAATAGAGCGCTCGTCTAAAACTAAATAAAGGCAAATCCTTTCCGGGCCATCGAGGCGCAAATGTAAAAGTCAAAGGATGCGCTCGACTCGGGCTATTAGATTCGGCGCGCCTCGGTGGCACCTGAGCTCCAGCGTCAAAGGAGGAAGGACGGCGATGGAATCGAGACGACGAATTATCTTCCAGTACACGTCTTCCCTCTGTAGAAAAAAATTGCCGAGTGCACGTTCAGAGGCGGGGGCGGCTGCGTCACGAAAAGAGGGGAGGAGAGGGCTTGACGTTCCATCTCTCCATCTCCTGCGCATAGGCTCGTCCTCGCGGTCGCTCGTTCGTGCACAATGGCTCTGACCGAGAGCTATTTCCGGTCTGCTGGTCAGGGACAACGTGCTCCGGGGGCCTCGCACACCTAACCTCCCGCAGCCCCCGGCTTTCCGCTCTCTCGCGCGCTCTCCACGCCACCGAGTGCACGTGTCTACGTAAATTGTCCTCCACTATCTCCACTTAATTTCTTTAATTATCCGCAGGATCCACGCCTTTTCAAAGACTTCTTGGCCCTGGACAGGCATCCGATTTTATGCTTCATTAGGTTGCGAGACTTTATATACAATTTTATCAGCTCAAGTTTATGTTTTTTTCTCGAATTAAGATTATTTTATTTTCCCTCATAGCATGAAATAATCCCAAGAAATATTTAAGGTAATATTTACGAAATATTCAAGTAATATTTCACGAACCTGTTACAAATATTTATTTACAAAATTTCAACAATATTGATGCAATGAAATATAACTAGAAATATTGATCAAATTTTTTTAAACATATCAGAAATTTTTTTTCAAATGATTCTGAAATACTACTGGTGGATTGAAAATTCAAGTTTGTAATGTTACAGAATTATTTCAGAAAATTTCAGGACCATTCCCAGTCAGTGTCATATTAAAGTATTATTTTAGAAATATTATTTGAAATATTTGATGAAACTTTTCTGAAATATTTCGTGAAATATTGCTGGTTCCTACAAAATATATGTGTGTAATATTATCAAAACATTTCTAAAATATGTCATAAAATATCTCTGAAACATTTTTATAATAATTCATGAAAACTCAACTGTAATAATAATATGAAATATTTTGGAAATATGCAAACTATTGTATGTAATATTTCTAAATATTACAATAATATTTCACAAATATTTCATGTAACAGTTCAAATTCATATTCTAGGCGGACATAACAATATTTCAGAAATATTTCCGTAATATTCCCAAATCTTAAGCTGAAATGTTACAAAAATATTTCTCGCTATGCGGGATAACGATTTCATCTAACAAATGGATAAAAGAATGATACTTTTTTCTCAGGTACAATCGTGTAATTTGTGCGAAGTAAAACAACGAAAAAAACGTATATGCATCGTAAATTATGGCATCCCTTCCTACTCTGATGTGCAGATGCAAGCCACATAGTGAGAGACCGATCAATTAATCGATTCTGGAGTTTCTCGGATTGTTGGCCCGCTTCGTCATTCCCAGCCGCTGCAATGGGGCACGATTTAATCTGCTAGTGGTGTATGTGCCAATGCATCGGTGAGGTCTACGAGAGGGAACTGCGCGCATGCTGAGAGAGTGTCACTGAACGTTCAAGTGACTTTTCTTCGTGCGACGCTGAAACGTTGCTCGTTCCGGTGTGCTCATTTTTGCCCACTTATTAAACGAGAGAATGGCGCTGTCGAGTGTCACTCGTTCAAGTATTGGATTTAGTAACTTTAGTAAACGATTTTTTTACACTTATTTTTTGCGGAGATGGATGAGACCGCTTTTTATTGCAGCTGCATAGTAATTTTCTTTCAACCTTATGATTCAAACCTTCACTATTTTACGAGATTGTTAAATGCTGCATGAATTTGCGACTTATTCGAGGTCCTATTGTTATATTTATCGCTCAAGGGACTTATATCCTCGAATTGCTCTTTAAAGTAATTTTTTTTTCCTACAAGCAGGACTGCAACGCTGTAAGCATTTTCACAACGGCGTCTTGCACGACTGAGCAGTAAGAATGCGACGCGTATTTTATCGCTTTTATTGAGTATTTTTGAGCCCTTAATATCTGAATGCATGTAGGTGGTGTAGAGTTCAATATTTTTATTTCTTTTTTTCAAGCTCTGCAGGTGCCATCCTTATTTCCACTTCACAGTTGGCAGCTTTTCTTATACAACAAACAGCTTTTACCCAATAGCAGTTTATTGAACTGCAAGAACACTAACCAGATTTACGTTCACAAGACTTTTTATTCACTAGCTGTTTCTGATTATTAATTGTTCATATTATTCTTTTTACGGTTACATTAATTCATTTAAATTTTAATGCGATTTTTTTTAAAAACATAATATCAATCATCTCCATAATCATACTCTCTAAATTTCGTTATTGCGTTCAGCGATTGAATATAGTAAAATTTTACTGATTTAAGTGGCGAATTTTGTTTTTCACTGAATAAAAAATGAAATCTTCACTTATTCAAACAGTTATTGTCGTTTTTATCGCTTATTCAGTGAATATTCAAATTAAAACAGTGACTTGATCCTCACTAACGGAAGTAATGAAATTTACTGGAAAAAGGTGAACGTTCAGTAAATGGAATTTAGAGAGGAATACAATTTTATAATTTTGTATATACAAAATTGGAAAATTCGCGTTCACGCATCCTACCTAATATAAAAATCAGGCAACCAATCACGTTCTCGTATCTGGACGACCAATTAGAATCACGAATTGAAAGTTTCACAACAAAGGCTATCATTTTTTAAGAAAAGGATAACTTATCCCCTCAAATGAATTTAAAAAATAAATGTTTGCAAATCATGTTTGAACCGATCGTCACTTAGAAAGAACGGGTTTGACAAGTCCTGCTCGAAACGTTAGAATTGAAATATCAGTTCGTTATAATTACTCGCAGTCTTTTCCGACCGGCCACCCCAACTGGAATTGCCCGTAGAGTTGCAGAATAAAAGAGGCTCGTTCGATGCCGATCGGCGACACTCACCGACGCGTGGCGCAAAAAACACACTCAGCTGCTAAAATTAGTGCGACGGCGTTCAACGATATACAGGTCGAAAGAGTCGTGGCTCGACGAGTCAACGACTCTCGGCGGCGCGGGGGAGGCAGAAGCCGGTCGCGCCGGCCGTCGCTACCCACACACGCCGAGCCTGCGCCGAGCGCACATCTGCGGAGGGAAGCCTTAATTGACGAGCACAATCGATCGGCAGTGTGCCGCTCGGACGCAGACTTTACGGGCTCGCCTGCTTTTCGGCGTCTTGCTCCGCTGGACTTTTTCTCTTTTCCGGAGCGACCAGGCGCGCCTGGGAAATCGCGAACGAGTATTCGATTTCACTGCTCGCACCTCATTTTTTTTTGCGGGCCTCGGGTTCGATCGGCGCCGAACCGAGACTGCTGGCCGCTCTGAGCTATTGCGCGAGCGGTGATTATCGCAAAACACGAGCACCGCGTATTTATTCGATGCGATTCTCCGGTGCAGCAAGCTTTTTCTTATCGATTGCAAGAACTTGAAACGCTCGAGGAAAGTTTGATTGCTTGTCATTTTGCGAAATTTGTTTATACGAGTGGCATCAAGGCTGGATTATTGCGGATAAAATGTTTTATTGGAGGATCAACTTTTTCCGCTTTAGCAAGCAATTAAAAGTTATCCTGCATCGAGATCCGCGAGTAAATTGAAATATCGTTAGAAATTTTAATTCTTTTCCTACAATCAATTAAACGATTAGTGCTATTTGTTCAAAGAATATTGTAATTGTCTTCTTTCGTAAATTTTTTTATTAAAAACAGAGTTTTACACAATATAGGTATATACGTATATATACGTAGATTGCGTCTATTTAAATATACATGTAGCAAGCAAATAATATTGAATTAATTAACGAATAAGAAAGAGCACAATAAATAATTAATGTAGTCATTAAAAACATATTTGCATACTCGTGCCTGCAAGCAGAATCAATTAACGATGTAATTTCGAGGCAGGATTTTCAAGCGCACCGGCGAATCCTGCTAAACGCTCTCCGCCTCGTTAATGTGATTTTTCTCAGCGAGCCGGAAAAACGTTTTTTCATATTTATCACCGACTCAAGTTTTTGCAACTATATCTCACTGACAGTACATAAAATGAATCGATTTTTTTTAAATCGGTAGCACCGACAAGTTTAATTGATCGAACTTCAGGTGCATAAAGGTGCGCATTCATCGAACTGAAAATGAAGTCTCTTCATCCTAATCCAAATACACGGAAAACTTCAAAGTGAACAGCTTTACAACCGAAATATACACTGTTAGTTTATACATGCGGCCGCCAAAGGAAGGTTTTAGTTGGATTGGACCCAGCGTACTTTTACGAACATTTCAATCTTTTAATCCACCATTATTCATTCGTGATATTTTTATTTGTTTTTATAATATTCTTTATCGTTTTCTTTTTTCTAGCATTTATTTATTCTATAAACGCGATTAAAATTAGAATACGCGTAAAGAATTCAATTAAAAATAATTCATATTCATTTTGTGTCTATCGCTTAAAAGCTTTTTGCTTGCAGTACGATTATTCACTCGATTAATATTGATTTTTGTTATCAAGACAGATAATAACTCGGAACCATCATTATTCAGCTTGACGAATAGATACTACTTTATCGGCGATAACGATATTTCAAAAAGATGCAGTGCCTTATAAAACTGCCGAATGACATCCCCGTGGAAACTATCTTATAAAATACTATAAAAATGTACAAATTTTATAAAATCCGATAAATTGTTTATCAGGTTTTATGCGGTTTTTGCACCATTTTATGGAGTTTTATAAGATCCTTTCAATAGGGATGAGAATCTAAATTGTCAAATTTGATAATGCGTCAGTATTCAGCAATTTACAATTGCACAGAGAAAAAATTTTAAAGCAGTAAAAATTATTTAAAGGCTTGCAGTAAAAAATATTGATTTTTACTCAAGTAAAATTTGTTGTAATATTTAATTAGGTATACGAGTTGAATCGAATGATCTCGTGGAACTAATTTAATATTCAACTTATTTATTAAGCTGACGTTTCGATATTGTTATTTAGTGCCAGTTGTTAAATTATTATTCCTGACCTTATTTGTTAAATTGTTTATAGCTTATGGTTTTGTTAATCCATGGTTGTCGGTAATTCTGAAGAAGGCGTTAAATAAAAACGCCGAAACGTCAGTTTAATAAATAAATTAAATAGTAAATTGGTTCCACGAGATCATTCGATTCAACTCCTACCTAATTATATGTAAAACCTCTGGAACGTTCGAGTCATCTTGAAAATACTTAAATGCTTAAGCAAAATTTATTTAATACTTTAACTTATATCTAGGCAGGTTAATAATAATTAAATAACAAATATTCTTCATATACTATTTGATTATATTAAACACGAGGAAGGATCAACGTCTGTCCACGAGGACTGCTGTCTAAAGACTGAGCCATACACTGCGCTTTTTCATATTGGTCACCATAAACTGCATTTTCTTGAACCTCTATTTATGATAGGGTCCCAAGCGCTCTTGTATTAGAGACTCAAAACAATAACAGAAAAACTAAGCTTTATCTTTTCTATGAATGCGTGTAATGTTCTTTATCTGAGTGATTTTTGCATCCAGTATTATTAAACAAAAACAAGTGTTAATAATCTAACAATCTGTTTTGATTAATCAAATACGAAAATATTGCTTAAAAATTTCAGTATATAATTTACTTACTGCATAATTATCACGCTAAATCAGCTGGAGTGAAATAGAGTGAAAATTAATTCTATTGGAGTGAAATTTTCATTCTAATTTTATACTGAAACTAACTCGCTTGATGAAGTGAAATAGAGTTATTTATTGACTCTGAAGAGCGAAAGCTGGGGACATAACTTGTAATATTCTAGTCTACCTTAGAGTAAATTGTACTCTACTTTAAATCGCCCTATTCATGCATAATCAAATTTGACTCTGAGGAGTCAAATTTAACTCCGTGTGGTTTCACTATAAACTAAAAGTGAAATTTCACTCGAACCGTTTTAACGTGATAAACTGTAACATGACTAAGCAAAGCTTATTTACTATCTCATTAAATTTTACTAATCATTTTGTCCGTGATGCAGATTGATGAATTAGTGAAATATCGAATGGGTGGAGCAGTGTACGAAAATGAGGAGGTCACCGATGAGCGGAATCGGAGTCGCGCTCCTCGCGCAGGCCTATGCAGAGCCGCAAGGCTGCAGCGGCGCGGCGCGTGCCTGTGCATTTGGCGACGCTTGCGTGCACACGTGCATCGATATTCCAGCGCCGCCGCGAGAAAGCCGCTGAGCGCGCCGCCCCTGCGCCGCTCGGCGCGACGACACGCCGTTTCGCTCTCTTCCGCCGCTTCTATTTATATTGACGGGTTAGAAGGTGGCTCGAGCGCAGCATCGCGCGTTACACGGCCGCAGCTAGAGCGAGAGCGCCTTTTCAGGGTTACCCGTCTAGCGTGTGCGCCGATCGATCCGCGCCTCATCGATTGTCCCGAGGTTCGCCTCGCCTCGTCCCTCTCTCGGAGGCTGCCCTTTTTTCTATCTCTCGCTCCTCTCTTTTTTTTCATTGGCCGTCACGTGTTTTTTCTCTTGTCAGTTTTTTTCGATGCTGCTCGCTGGAGAGAGACGCAACGTACTTTTTCCGCTGGGCTGCTTTCGTTTTTTACCGCGGAATAGGAGAAAAATTTTGAATGCCGAGGACAAGAGCGACCGCGCGCGGATCCGGAGTTATAGTCGCCGAGCCGGGCGCATTGATCGCGCGCTTTTGCGACTTTTAAAGAAGCTTGTCCTCCGCGGCTCGATCGAACGAAACTTTGCCGTTCTTTATTTATTTTTTTTTTTATTTTAACTTAGTTTATAATGACTTCTCAGTCCGTTGAGTTTTTTTAAATAAGTAAATAAATAAAGCTGTGGATTTTTTAGTCATTATAGACATTTCAATGCTGGTTGAAGAGTAAAATAACGATCATTTAAAGTTTTACTGAAAAGATAAAATTTATATCTTGTGCATTATTTTTGTTGGATTCCCACGGGGTATGGTGGTGACGAATTCAGTTACGTCGCTAGATGAACTTAGTTGTTCTTAGATCCTGATTCTCGGTGAATGAATCATTTAATTAAGCGATAAAGTTTTCAGCTCTAACTTCTTGAGAATGTTAAGTGCTCTAATTATGCGACGGACTTATTAATTTTGTATTAACATTTAAGTGAAAAAAGGACACGACGCAATTTTTTTTATTTGTTTCTTTTAAATTTTAATCGCAAGTGGAATAAGAAGATTCATAAATGTACGTGCTATCGCAAACGAATTTGAAATAATAAATTCATCACTCGTATCAATAATCACGTGAAATTGAGCAAGAAATTTATTCTTGGAAATGAACTCTGTAAATCTGAAAATGTGAATAGAGACATTTAATAAGTGAAAAGCTTAAAAATTAAAGATCCTCACATTCATCATGCAAAATATTGAAAAAATGTGTATGATGGTACATGACGATTCTCGGTAACAGTAATTACGTAAAATTGAGCAAGAAATCCATTGTTAAATATGAAAAATTGAAAATCCTCACATTCATCGTGCAAAATATTGAAAACTTTACATGATGGTACATGACGACTCTCGGTAACAACAATTATATAAAATTGAGCAAGAAATCTATTGTTAAAAATGAAAAATTGAAGATCCTCTCATACATCGTGCAAAATTTTCAAAAAATGTGTATGTCTATTGTTGTACATATATTTTTAGCATAGAAAATTCATGACGACTCCCGGTAACAGAATAATTGCATACATATTCAAATATCTATTTTGGGCTAGAATAATTTTCTGAATTTACGGGCATGCAGGCATACAAATTCATGCACGTGGCTGGCTTCGACGAAAACTGCGGTCGAAAAAGAAAGAGAACGAAAGCCGATAATTGAAAGCGCGGTTAGGCGTAAATTTTTGTTGCGCGCGCGTATTATTAACCCAGTTTTTCGTCTACAACCGAGCCAGATAAAATTTCAGCTAGGGTGCCGTCGCGGCAAACTACGTGCGTATATATGCGGTAATTATCTGCCCGCTGTTCGTTACGAGCCGTAAACGTCGCCGATAAAAAAAAGAGCCGCCTGCATGCGTGTGACTTCCTCACACTCCTTCGCGACCTGTGAAACTTTTATCAGCGTGATTCACTTGTCGTAATCTACGTGAGTCAGGCAAACAACGCATCGGCATGTAATTAGCCTGCATGGAAAGAAACAAGAGCCTCTTGAAAAGAGCCCAGAAATTCCGTGGTGACAATGCCCGCGCGAGGCGTCCCGACGACCACGCAGGTAATTTCGCCTCTAAAGCTTTTGTAAACGAAATACCTTCGCTCGTAAGGCTTGGAGTAATATTTTGAAGCGTTAAACGCTTTAAGTACACTAAGGTGTATTTTTAAAGTATTTCGCTCGTTTTGTATCCACGAGTCTTCATATTTTATAGCCCAACACTATAAATTTTTTTATTATTATAACTTGATAAATCACAACATTTTTCTGACGCAATTACTAAAGTAGGTCGTAATGAATTGATAATAGGACGAAAAGTGAAATCAACTGGAAACCGGGTCTTACACAAAGGCAACTTTGCTCTTATGGAATTTTTCCTCGCTTTGAGAGTTTAATATTACGTATACCTTTATTATTTATTCGAGGTGGTATTCAAATTCTAATATGTGATACCGGCTTATCTATAAACTCACAAAAATTTAAGCTAACTGGTAGAAGAATCCACACCGAAAAAAAGTAGTTCTTACCTTTTTTCAACAGTAAAATCTGCTAGATTTGGCAGTTCTTTAAAGCAGATTCTATTGAAGAATCGTAAAATTAAATCAACTTGGAACTTCATAGTTAAATCTACTGTCTAAAAAATAGAAGCTACTTATTTTTTTGGTGTACTAAATAGCACTGGAGAATCTACTTATTAATGAGCCAAATGTATCTATGCCGTTTATATAAGCGGACCATTATTTACGATTAATTTGCTAAAACGTAAACTATTTCGCATATATACACTGTATGAAAAGAAAATTCAAAAATTAATTCCTTAACTGTTAGTTTCCATTTCATATCGTAAAAAGTAAAAGGAATTGAATAAATGAAAAAATCTTTAATACATAGAAAAATACTAATGATTAACATATTTATGGATTCAGCGGATTCTAAACTTGCAGTAAATTCTTCTAGCATTCTTCAATCGAATAAATTCATTTTAAAATTATGTAGGTAGTATTTAAGTGGATTTGTCTATTAACACTAAGAATCCACCTTCGTGAATGTATTCCTTCGACAATCGATGATTTCCAAAAGTACGAAAATAACGATGACTTTGTAACCGAGACTAATTGAAATTAGATTTCATTCAAAACGAATTCCACCGGATTCCAGAATACATACGACACGCAAGCAAGTGTAAATAATTAAAAGCCGAGTATTAACTGGGTTCAGTCTGGGTAGATTTAGCGTCGCTGAATAATCGAACGACCAATAAAAAGCAAACAGACGTCGCAGCTTCTCGCGGCATCTGTTTAAATAATAGACAAGGGGCGAATGATCGTCGCGTCTCGTACCCTCGGTATTTTTTTTAATATCCATAGAGGCGCGGACGGTGGTGTCGCGGATCGGTTCGGAAAAGCGCACGCGAGCGCCTCCCCCACTGCGGCGGCCCCTCGAAATTGCGCGGCCGGGGAGGGCCGATCGTAAAGGGGCTTTTATGATCGCGTTAGGTTTTTTCATTGTTGCCGGCGACGCGTTGCCGCTGCTAAATGTTTCCTTCCTCGCTCGCACTTCTCTCCCTCGCCTCCCACCTGACTCCCTCATCCTTGCGGCGGACGTTCGGTTTCTTGCCGATCGGCTTTGAGCGCCTCATTGTTATTATGATTTACCGCGGGGCGGCTGGGAAATTTCGCCGGGGCCATTTCGAGAGCTCCTCTTGGATTTTCCTCGAAGTCATGTTTGCATTGACGGGTCTTAAAAAGAAGTTTCTCGAGGGATATATAATGCGAACGACGCCGTCAAGGCTGCTTTATACTACGGCCCGTATAATCTTGTAAAATGCCGCATAAAATTTTATTATTCGTTTTGACAGACGATAGCGATTCCCGACGAGCATAAGGCTGCTCTCTCTCTCCTTCTCTTTTTTTACTCGCGACGTAGAATTTCGAGGTTTCAACAAATTTTACGAGTCGATTAAACATTCAAATTTGCTTCGAGAAACAGTATACAGGAGGTACGGAAAGCGAGAAAAATAACATTAAAAAATAACTATTAAGATAATGCTTTACCGGCGCATAGATAAACTTAGTGCAGTCGATACGAATGAAGTGCGTCGAAAATTTCCGATAAACAAACGGTAGTGGTAGTGATAGTTACTTCGTGTTTACGAACTGGTATGCGGAAAAATATTTGAAAATATTTTCAATAATTTGTCCTACACTGAAAAAACGAAAGATCTAATAGGGTAAGGTTGAAATAAATTTTTTAAGTCGAGGGCTGACTGAAAAAGTCAAGAAAATGTTATAAATTTTCAAAGAATTACAATTTTTATAGAAGAATTTGCGACGCTGTAGCAAATTTTACTATAAAAATTTAACTTACAGAATTTATTGTAATCCTTAACCTATTATTTTTTCAGTATTTATTCGTTATGTTATTCATCATGAATTTGCACATAAAGTCAATTTTTATCTACATCATCTGTGCTAATGTTTGGTATATAAGAACAGCACAGGCACGAAAAGATGTATTTATTCGGATAAATCGTGGATTTTTCCAGCTCCTAGCATTGGACCCGGAAGCGTTGAAAATAACTTTACTTTGACGGAGATCAATACGATCTTGACGGGAGCGAGAAAAAAGACTGCACTTTGAAATGCTTTGTAAGTGTAACACAGGGGCGTTTGGCGAACGAAGCACTTTAAAATTCCCGGATTGAAGAATATCGACGTGACAGTCTGATGGGTCTTTCGCTGAAAGTGATCTCTCGATTCTGTGTATATACACTGATAGAAAAGATCCTTTGAGCCCGAAGTCTTCGCGCCTTTGAAAAATAACTTTTTCGTGGTATTTCAAATAAACATATATGCATTAGCTTTAAAGAAATATTTCTTAATATAGTTAATGCGCGATCAACTTGAAGGACGAAAATCCTATGGATGGCTTAACAGTTATGCACCGTTTATTTATATCTAGTACCTGCGCTTCTGAACTGCATTAAATGCGCACGGCTTTGTATTAAAGATCATTTGCAAGTGGAGGATTTTGTTTTGAAATATTGGAAAACTTTGTAAATATGTGAGCCATAAAAGGAACTTTTGTCACGATTACGTAAGTGAAACACCACGAGCAGGTTTGTCCCGGACGTTTTGATCCCGAACCCGCGAGCAAACTTTTCTTTCCCTTCGAATTTCCAGTAAATGAAAATTTTAATAGTGGAACGAACACTGGCGAACAGTTTTTATAAATTCATTTTAAACAAACTTCTTTTTACCTGACAGAATAAACCCAATAGAAAAGATCTTATAAAATACTATAAAAATGCACAAATTTGATAAATTCTAATAAATTATTTATTGGATTTTATGCGGTTTTTGCACCACTTTATGAACTTTTATAAGATCCTTTCAATAAGGAAGTTAACCCCCAAAAAAATGCTATTCATAAAATTCAATTCAAACGAACTTTTAATATATAAATTCATTTGGATAATTATATTACTTGTTATGTTATTTATATTAAGGTTTTATAATTCACTTTTTATAACATGTCAAAACGATAACTGAATTATATAAACAGAATAATAATAATAAAATTAACCTCTGAAGAAAACATTTCTGAAATTACGAAAAAAGAGTATATGACCAAAATCTGATGCAGCCGTTGAAATTTGAAGAAACCAGACAAGAGAATAGAATCTTTTCTTTCAATCGGTGATTGAGAAAAGTCACACTTACAGCAGTGTCGGTAACCAGCTAATAAAAAAAGTCAACACTTACGAAAAACTGCAAGCAGTAAAACGGCTGTAGCGGTTGTGAAGCGCGCCATTCCTTCGGTCTTCGGTACAACTGACGTATGTGCTTTGCAGCACAAAAAATATATGTATATATATATATATTAGCAAACTGGAGACGAGGAAGGCTCGATCGCACGAAAGCGCTCCGTTTAACTCGGGAGACTGGAAGCGACTGACTTCTCTGCCGGCCGGCGGGCCGGCGAAAATCCATCCGTCCTCGAGAGCCTCTGTCTCTTTCTCCCCCTCTCCCGGCTTATCATCTCCCCCTGGCAGCGCTGTCTCCCTCTCGCTCCTCCAGCACCCTCTCCCCTTCCTCCTCTATAACCCGCTGCATCGTTATCGCTCCCTCTCTCTCAGGCGCGCGCACCCACCGCGGGGATCTAGGTCTGCAGCTTTCTCTTTCCGTCGACCTGCCCTCCGCACGCGGACACGTGTCCGACACCCTATTCTCCAGAAAATGCCGTTCAGACGGACAATTTTCCGACACTCCTCATTTTATGCGGCAATACGGGGAAAACGGGCGGAAGTCCCAGCTTCGCCGAGAGGAGAGGCGCGAGCAAACGAGAGCACCGGGACGAAAAATTGGGCGTGCTGCTCCGCACTCGGGATCACCCGGCTTTTGGGCAAGAGCTTGCAACCTTACAGACGCCTTTTCAAAGGATAAAATGGATAGTTTGCGCGAACGTTTTTTCCCCCGCTGCGCTCCGATTTTTCTTTGAGGAGGCGCGTTTTACGCGCACGGTGAAATATTGATTTTTTTCCTCCTTTATAAAGGCATATATTTAGCGATAGCTCTTATGTCTCACTTGTATATCTATAGATCTGTAGCTTTTTTCTCTCGGATGAATCTCATTTGCGTTCTTGTACTCAGCCGTTCGCATTATTGCGTCGATTTGCCTTCGAGAAAATTGATAAATTCCTGTACGAGCTGAAGTGACTACCTAGTCTTTTAAATAATACCGATGAGACATTATGTTTTTGTGCGAAGAAAGTTAATATTTTATATCGCAGCACGATTTGCTTTTGCGAGAATAAATTTAGCCCTTCTTAGTAATTGTGCAATTAAATTAGTACATCGTTACTGATATTACCCATTTTCTTTTTTTTTAAATATTTCTAGTATACGCTTCTTAAATGCAGCAGCACAAATCGGACAAATCAGATTATTGCGGTCAGCGTTCAAGTATGTGGCTACCGCTTAATATTGCGTCCGTAATGTTCACTGGAGTGCTTTCAAGGTGTTTTCCGTCGTAATGGATATGTACAAACGGATTCATAAGTTTAAACTGCCTTTTACTTGATAATTGCAATAACATTTTTCAGACCATTAATATTATTAATTCGGCTGATTTAATTAAAATTGAGGAGCTATTGAATTTGCTTTCAATCCAGCAATATATCTGAATTTAATTATAACTATATTAATCACGAAAAGTCGTTCGGTAGCTCGTTAAACGAGGAAACTTTGTCCTGCGCGCACATAACATTTGTGTATGCATCAGCGATCCTCTATAAGGCAAATCTGGGCGGCTGCAGTAAGCGTGAACTTTGCATTAGCCAAGGGTCAATTGAATTAATAAGTCAACCTTACATTGTTTGCGTCTTGATAGACTTTTTTCCGAATCAAGCAACTTCGAGATCTCAATAAGCTCCAACTTTAAAAATAAACTTCCAGGTCAAGGATATGGAAGAATAATCTAAGACATGTTTTATTATTGTTTTCAATATGAAAATCTATTAAGTGTTCAATATCCACTCACAAATTATAATGAAATCTTTTTCTTTTTTTTCTTCGAATGAATTTTGTTCTTTATTAAATAAGTGAAATAATAATTCTTAAAAAACTTTATATTCTTTTGAGAATTAGTTTATAACAATAGGAATGTGTAAAAACGATTTTTGAAAGATTCACTAATTATTGTTGATGTAATCAAAGGTGAATCCTTATGGTTTTCTTAATTACAAAAGTTGCCACGTCTACAAAATTCCATAAAAGAATCCTTGAATTTTAATATCCACTAAGTACAGTGAACATTTTATTCTTATAAATAACGAGTTTTACTGAAAGTACGATTTGAGTAAAATGTTGAATTTACGTTTGTAAATACATTGTGAACTATAAGGATATTTTTCTTGGCATCAAATGCTTACCAAGTAAAGTGAAGAGTAAACGTACGCCAAATATTGCGCAAGTTTTACGAGAGGTTTTTTTCAATTATTAACTCAATTGCTATTACTTAAATACAGATTAATTTGATCAGTTTTAATTTTATCGTCTCGTTATCGCAAAAAAAAAACATATAAAATACGCTATAAAAAAGAACATTTGTCCTACGAAATACGTACAGAAATGTTTGAATTATAAGTCATAAAATCAATAGTATTTTACCGTTCGGATTTCGAAAACTTTTATATTGATAGTTTTTATCAATAAAATGAGTATTTTACCCAGTTCATTTAAACAATTTGCATTTTTTTTTGAAAATCATACATATTAGTAAAAACGAAGGAAAGAAGGACGCATCCGATTTAGAATTAATATGAAGACCTTTTATACATTTGATTTATTTATTCCTTATACTTATTAAATACAACTGGATTTTATTTACAAGCCTTTTTTGCCTCAAAAAATCGTTTACTTGGCAATGCATTACTGACATTGTAAAGTTTTTATGTAACTGGATGGAACGAGAAAAATTTTTAAACTTATTTTCCTTTTCACCTTCTTAATTCCAAGAAACTTACTTCTTCATGAGTGCAAAATGTCATAAATAAAGAATGGGTTGCTTGCGTCATAAAAATGTTAAAATTAATTAAATTCGCTCGATCGCTCGAATACTATGCGCATTTGAAAGGAAAACGTATAGCAAATGATGAAGTTTTTTTAGTTTTGCAATGTGCACTTCTGTCGCACATAATACTGAAGACCGGCTCACCTAGTTCCCGATTTTATTCGCACTCCCGGAAAAATATGAAAAGAGAGAAGATAAATAATATTAAACGAATCATTTGAAAAACGATCAGCGATAGGCGGTATGCATTTTTAAGTCTACTGAAAATTTCCTTGACCTTTAAAATGTTCAAAGGTTCCAGTTTATTCACACAAGTAAATTAAATTCCATTCACCCGACAATCCGCGCGCGGAAAAAGAGACTTGAAAAGCATTCGACACGACGGTGTCTTCCAGGCTCTCGATGTCGAGTCTCTTCCTCCCGAAGACGCTGAAAGGCAATTTCATCTCGCTCGTCGGCTCAATACATATTCTGAAAAGTCACTTTAGGTCGCCATTATGCCGAGCCTGAGAGAAGCACCGAGTTCTCGAGGTGCAGTGCTGACTTATTTCTGCCGATCCGTGACGATCCCGTGGAATGAGTGCGAATTTTTTTAGAAAATTTCCATTGGACCTGAATACTGTGCATCGCGCGTCAGTTTTCTCAAACAGTTCAAACTTACGTACGTTAATCTTGGCCATAATTTCGGCTGCCCTGATAATTTTCTCGGACGTTTCTATTTTATTTGAAATACCGGACAGTAGTGTACAACAGAAACAACTTCGGAGTAATTTGCGATGTCTTTAAAAATTGTCCTTTGGTTTTATTTAGCTAAAGTGCAGTTTTTACCTATTTTACACATTTTAAATTTATAAGAATAAATCTTTTATTTTTCCAAGAATTGACGAAGATATAAGATTTTTTTTACTACTATTTATTACTGGAAAATTAAATTGTACTAATTGTCTAGAATAAGTAAATGATATTAATTTACTCTATAGGTGATTAAAGATATTAAATTGTTATGTAGACTCACCGGAAATAAATTCTTGTGGAATAGTTTTAAATTTTCAAAAAGAATATTCGATTGTATCTTTACTTCGTTTTCTTAACATTTTCAAGATTATACATATGTAAATGATAAATTAAAAAAAAAAAAAAAAAAAAAAAACAAAATTGAATCTCCTTTTTCAAAATTTAAAAACGTTTCAAAAGAATTTATATCCGGTAAATCTGTACGGGGTTCAGACTGAGTTAAATTGAAAAAAATACACTTTCCAGTATAATATGTATAAAAATTTTATTCATCACTTTTGATTACTGTAACGTTTTTACACTTTAAGTACTCACATAATTTAAGCTACTTATATACTATTAGGACCCATGCAATTACTAATATTTTGCACGTAAATACCTACAATAATTTTTTTTCTTATTTTTTTTTTCAGAAAAGTGATCCGTTACATTTGAGGTGCAAGCTATGAAGAGTAATTTAAGCATGATGTGGTGACATATAAGTCATCGTACTGGAAAAAAGCTATGGCAAATGGACAAATAAATGAAAAGTTAAGATATTTTTGATGGAACAGTATTAGAGATAAAGAATACTGTTTGGATCCTAATAGTGTATAAATAGTTTATATTATGTCAGTACTTAAAGTGTAAAAAATTCCAGTAATCAAAAGTAATGAATAAAATTTGTATAGCTATTATACTGGGAAGTATATCTTTTTCAATTTAACCCAGGCTGGTCCTCTTAAGTCACGATCACGTATTCGCCGGGATATGTTCCATGTAATAAATTTTTTGTAAGATACGTATATGAAAAATCTTTGACTATATCTTTCGTTAATTTAAAAACAATAGATTGATTATTTCTTATACCTATTTCATTTATTATATTTACGTTAGATGCGATAGTCTACTTCAAGGAATACGTGCTTTGATTTATAAAATTAAATTGCAAATCGAAGAATAAGCGAGTAATTGACTAAGAATTCTATAAAATATTTGTTTAAATGTATATTTAGCTGCCAAGAAAAAGAAGGTAGTTGAATTTTAAATCATTTCAAAAGTTTCCTTACCGCAGAAATTTACTTTTGTCGCGTTCATTCACGAGAATGTGTTATCAAATGGTTCGTACGATAAAGTGTATTAATAATGTGTTTCTTTCATTTGGCACGTACGCTAAATAGAAAGCGACATTATATGCTTGAGTCATGGTAAAGCAAAAGGCAATTGTAAATGTATATACAACTCGATCAACGACTCTTTTTATGCAACATGAATAGACCCTTCTGAGGAGAGCTCTTGTTCTAGTATTTTGTTTACACAGTAAAAAGAAACGTCTATAAACATTTTAAAGGCACAGTTAAAGAAAGATAATATATTATAATTTTTCAATGTTTGTTTTGTTTTAAATATTATTATTGTGTATAATTGTTACGTATAATTATTGTAAGAAATTTTAACTCGATAAATGACACAAGCGTGACGAAATAAAAATGCTCGAAAATAATCAACTGTGTTCTCTACTATCGAAAGAAAGAACATGAACTGAAAATTCTCGATTTTTTTTTTTCAAATCAAATTTGTTTTATGAATTTGAATGAAATTTCATCAACCGACAGAATTTCATTAATTTGATTTTGCAAAGATAATAAATTTAATAGAAAATAAATAGAATAACCACAGTCGAGGCAAACGAGTTTTTGACAGAGAAAAATGATTTTTCGAAAGAGGAAAAACAGTATGGCAAAAGTTCGTAAAGAAATTTCAGAACAGAAATAAAAGGATCAAACTGAAGATCGATTGAATTTTGAGGAAGTTCTTATGCAAAGTTTCCTAGTATCAAAGCAAGTTCCCGATGCCTGGAAAATAATAGTAATTCTTTGCCAAGCTTTGGAGGAGGTACTCAGTTTTAAAGCGAGCTCTAAATTTTCTTCAAATGCAACTGCAAATCGATCTCAGCTCAGCCTACGAGTCCTCCGCTAGCAGGCACATTTTCGCTGAATTACCAGCGGTCCTTCCTCCCCCCATCGGACGCTGCCGCGGCGGGGGTCTACACACCGCAGCACTCGAATATATATATATATATTTATAACTGTACTGGAGGGACGCCTCAGGTAAAAGCCGGAAAATATGGAAATGGGTAAGGAGGCCCCGAGATTTTCACGCTCGATGTGTACGCCTCCCTCTCCCTCTCCTGTACATCTATCCCTTGCGGGCGCTCGGTCAGGGTCGGGGCTCCGCTCTCCTCTCGGCGGCCGACGGCGCGCCAGCCAGTGTGCATGCGCGGCACGTACTTACACCGGCGTTGCACCGGCCGCACAATGCGAACCGGGAGCACACGCCGAACTTTTCGTCGGACAATGGGCACGGAGAATCCAGCGCCCTTTTGTGTAGGTCTACGCACTCACACGTGCCTCCTGCACTGGGTCGGGTGGAGGTACCTCGCGACGTCGCCGTCGACACTTGCACATGCAGAAGTGCGCGCACGATGCGGCGATGCAGCGGCGTGCCGCTCGATGCGCCGGCGGCGCGCGCACACTGACCTGGGAACCCAACGGCCTACCAAAGCTTTCGATGTCAAATCTTCGCTGACATTTTTTTCTAGTCGATTTTATCTTACGGCAAGGTTTTTTATACCCTTCATTTTTTTCAGTTGAAATGTGTTTTCCAGAAAATTGAAATTCTGCGTTTGTCTCGGCGCAGCGAAGTTTCTTTCTTCACTTTCAATGAGAGAAACAAAGAGGAGTTCTTACACTGAGAGAGCAATTTGTAATTTTCAGTAAATATTTACTTCAATAGTACTTGATGAATATATTTAGTTGATTCAAAGAAATTTATTTGTTTCTAAGTAAATTCATTTAGTTTTCAAGAAATATTTGTTGATTCCAATAAATATTTACTGAAAATTACTAAATTTATCTTCTAGAGTACGTATACTGCATATAACCAATTTTTTTTCGAACCCAACAGCCTGCCAAAGCTTTTGATGAGAAATGTTATCTTAAGTGGAATGTTTTTTCATCCCTTTTAATTTTACAGTTGAAACGTATTTTTCAACAAAATTAGAATTCTGCGTTTGTCTCGGCAGCAGAAAAGTTTCTTTCTTTATATTCAATGAGAGAAACAAAGAGAAGTTCTTAAGTACACTGTACCTATATAATAATTTTTGTTTTGTTTTGTTAGGTAAAGTTTTCCAGGTCGAAATTCGAGCGAAAGCGGGGTAAATAATGTAATTGATTAAATTAATGATATGTTTTCATATTTCTATTTGTAATAAAAAAGGTTCTTTAATTTGTTTTTTTTTTTAATTCAAAATTCAATTCTAATGCCCTGCAATACAAATAAAAGTTCTTTATACAATGATAAAGTAACTATTTTTAAAATTGACTGAATCTTTGAGTATAGACAACATTTGTTACTGAAATTCCAAATTTTCTTTACAAGGCACATATACGAGAATCACTTAACCATAATTTTTTCATTTCTGGAAAGTAAGGGTAAAAGTCAGCATACCATTCACTTTAAAACTCCCCAGTCGGGCTATTGGTCCATCTTCAGGAAGCTTTATTAGTATATTAAATCAATAGTCTCGCAAATAAAGAGAAAACAATTTAATTGCTGTCGGCCACTCTATTCGCTTTGCTTGCTCTTCAGATTTAGTCCAGTCGGTCGATGAATAAAAATACCAAAATCCAGCAAAATCGGTTTAATTTGATAAAATGTTATTTCGCTTCGATTCAGCCATCTACTTAAGGTTGTGATTATCCACACTCTCCAAAAGGTGTGTAAATTTTTTATTTAACAATTTGGCCAGTCAATCATGAATGGCTGCTGAACATTTATACTAGGGTTTCGGCACTTTTTTAATTTTTTTAAACGATTTCAAATATACTTTAGAGCAAAAGAGTCCATGACACTTTTGTTCATTTTTTGTACGTACAATAGTTAATTTACTAATGATTGCCAAATGTGAAAATTTTCATATTTTTTTTGATTGAGTAAAAAATTATTTATGAATGTACTTTACATTCTTCTGAGATTTTATATCTCTTTGCGAATAAGTTTACAACAATAGGAATATGTAAAAAAATTAGTAAGATTCATGAATTATTGTTGATGACGAATTTTTATTTTTTCTTAATTGCAAAAAGTGCCACATATACAAACAATATTTTACACCAAGAAAAAATCCACATACTTCTAAAACAATGTTAATGTTCATTTTGAAAATTTTCAATTTTTTTTATTAATTTTAAAGGAATTTACTCTTCCGCGTATAAAAAAATATAAAAGCTTGTTATGACAAAAGTTTGGAAAATGATGCGATCAACATTTTAAGAAATCTATACCAACTGGTTTGGTGCAAGGAACTTCCAGGGCGCGTCAACCTGGAATTGTCGAAAAAAGCTCGGGCAACGTGCAGCTGGGAATAATAAAGCCACATCGACTTCGAGTTCCGGTTTCCGGACAGAATGCGAAATGCTCGGCTAGTCAAATGGAGCAGACAACAATTAGAGAGGTGACATTTGAGCGTTCTCATTTGTTTCCCAGAGAGTTTTCGAGTGGCCCCGCTAAAAGTATAAGCGTATTCATCCTTCGTGTTTCTTTACAAACGATTTTTTTCTCGCTCGAAAGAGTGGGACACAGCAGAGCTTCTTTTATTTCCTCTGCTGCTTTTTCAACGTATCCGCTATGCGCCTTCGCGCTAGATTTAAATGCTCGCGAGCTCTTTCTGACTTAATTTTTTTTCACGAGTGTTTTTTGCTAAGCTGGATCTCGGTAGAATATATTTTCAAAGTATCTTTCGGTTCTTTAAAATAATTGCCTGTTTATTTTCTTAAGGGGATATAACACCTTCAAATCTAGTTGCATATAATAACCTAAAAGTGAATAAAAATGAAATATTAAAAATTTTTAAAGTTTTACAGTAAAATGACAATAAAATTTTCAAGCGGCAAAATTCAATAACTTAAGGGATTTGAATGAGGGTGGTCTTACATACAATACAAGTGTTTTATGTGATTTGTGTCTGAAAAGTTATATGCTCTAATATATTTAAGAAAGTATTTTCTAAAATTAAAAAAATACATGAAACTCAAATTTTTTTAATTTTTCAGTAGTTTTTTGCTTTCAGAAAATATTCTCTTAAGTATATTGAAACATGCAATCCTAAGCCAAAAATCACGTAAAATACCTATATTTTAAGTCCAGTCCTATTCAAATTCATCGAGTTATTAGATCTGTAGTTTACACCAACAGCTTAGAAATGGTCTTATCTATTGATACCATGGGTTTGGAAGCTTCTTGTATAATTTTATTATAAATTGATTCTTATTTGACTCTATTACTTTAAGGGGGTTGTAGACTGCAGATTTTTTTTATTTTTACCTAAAAAATAAAAAGCATAATGTTACATGAGTTATGTTACTAATATCATTTAAATATTACCAATGATTTACAAAGTAAGTCTTTATGTTCCTCTCTGCCTCTTTAAAAAAAAGCCTTTGCCGTAACCTACCGGTCCCATTAGTGCATGAATTTTAATGGGGTAGGGCTTAAGGGGCACAACTAGTGTGACTGCTCCAAAAAAGGGTAATTTTCGGGAATTAATTGAAAAAAGTATTACTTCGTGAGCTCTGTAATTTTGTTAGTATATTGTTGTACAATTAAAGTATACAAATTAATTTTTTGTGTAAAAATATTAAATTTATTGCGATTTATGCGCGATATCTCGGGGTTCCAAAAAAAATTGCTTCACTGCTGCAGTAATTGCGGCTCTTAGAGTGTCTGAAATAAAAAAAAATTCTCGTTAAACTAGAATATATTTCAGGTACAATGACCCTCCATAATAGAAAAAAATTGAAATTTAACTAAATGGCGGAGTTGTGCACAAAGTTCGAAATTTCACTTAAAAATCAGACAATGTTTTACAGGACAAATTTACATTTTTTATCGAATTTAAAAACTGGAGGGTCATTTGAAAAATGTTGTTTTGAGAAAAACGCGTTTAAAGATAAAAAAACACTGATTCTAGCCTTCGAGTAGTTGCTCTTTAAAGGGGCGTAGTTCAAAAACTATTCAAGATCCGCCCTTGAAATTTTAGTACGTTATTCTTGAAGGTATTAAACTTCGAAAAATACAAAAAACAAAAATCGATTTTTTGAAAATATCACACTAGTTGTGCCCCTTAAATTGTTGGCAATTTATGCGATTCTCTACTAAAGAATTGTAGAATTTAAAATTATTTGATAAAGTAGTTGAAAAATTTTAAAAACTACTTCAATTTCTTCATTTTTATGAAATATCTTAAATTTATTTAGTTAACTATCAATAATTTAAGCCCTTTCCCATTAAAATTTATGCACCGATGGAACCTGTAGGTTACGCCAAAATGTCTATTTTTATGTTTTCCATAAAATATCTTTATAGTTAACTTTACTATATGGTAGTTACAAGTCAGAAAACATTAATTAATCTGCTCTAAAATTTCGTTTTAATATTCCATTTCATAACAAAGTCCATTTAAATGATGAGTTTTCTTGAAAATAAATTGAAAACTTAACAAAATTCTTATATTATAAATATTCTTAGTATGAGATTTAATAAGTTTAACTCTATTTTAATATAATATAACATAACAACAGCCAACATAGAAAATGAGGTTATAAAGTGTCTCAATAATAAATAGTGTATAGTGTATACTGCGCCATCACCACTATATTTTTATTGGAAAGTATTATTACAAACAATTTCAATGTTATTCTATAATTTAGAGATACACTATTAGTGACTATGTTCTAATCAGAAAAATAAAAAATTGAATTTATTGGTTTTTTTTTTACATTTCGAGATTGAATTTCTTAAATTTTTAGTATTTTTGGCCCAATTTATTTTTGTAAGTTCAAAATGATATGTCCAATAAAAAATACAATAAAAAATTGACTTTTTGAAAATTGTTAGGTCTAAAACCCCCTTAATACATTTTTAATGATTCAATTTTATTCATTTTTAGATCATTGTATGCAACAATTGAATTGATAACTTGTTTTCGAGTAGACCTAAAGAAAAATTCAGTAAATTAAAAGAGAATAATCGGTCACTAATTTGATTAAAGTATATAATATAGTTAAGATTGCCTATAGTGTATTCAAACCACATTAAGTCAAGAAAACAGAATAAACAAGTCTTTACCTTTGTGGCAAAGCAGAAAAAAGCCAATGACAAAATGAGGTTCAAATGCAAAAACAAAACTTGTAGAAGAAAAAAAAACGGAGGAAATCACAGTCGTTTGTAAGATAGCCTTTTTAGCGTGCTAAAGCTTCCTCGTGCTAATCATAACTATTGTTCAATGAATCTCTGTTGCTATTAAATATGCGTCGCTATAAAATAAATCAGGGTACATTACTCATCTAGTGACGCCGAGCTACGTGCTACTTTCACTACATGCACGCCGTACTTCCAGTGCATGTAACAGAGATGAAGTTAAACAGAGCCTTGCGTAACTTTTCAGTGACCGTAAATGTTATTTTCAATATTAAAGCTCTACACAAATAATAGAATTTCATTATTTCATTGGAGCCACTTATGTAAACAGAATATTTTAATTTCTAAGTATTATACTTGGAGATTGCAACATCAATATTTACTTTTATATTAATGTACAGTAGACTTTTAATTGAAATAATTAACTTTTTGACTATTAAATTTCTTAAATTTTAATGCAATATCAGAGGACTATCAATTTAATTTGTACAAAACATCGAATATTTACAATACATTGGCACATACCTTAGATTCCATTTTTACGAAGGTTATACATAAGGCCATATATAAGGTCAGGTGTTAAGAATTTGGTGAGTGCATTTGTAATATAAGCGTTCAGTCGTGGTTACTAATTGCTGAAGCCAACAAAACCAATGACAAAAAGGTCGACTTGATAATGTACTGTATTCTATTCAAGAAATGTTATCGGTTCTCAAGTTAAAACTATTAAAATATATAATAGCAATTGCAGTAAGTTTATATTTATAATTATTAAAAAAAAATATATGTGGAACAATTTTTCATCTAGGTTTTATTTCTCAATCGCTATCTTTTTTCTTTTGTATTTGTTCCCTTAATTATGAAAAATATCACAAATTCAGAGACCGTTCGTTCGTATTTATTTTACTAGTTAACTGAATAGTCGAACTTTTCCACTTTCGCAATTACTAATTGAAACTGCTAAACTTTAGATAAGTTGTTTCACTGCAAATTGAAAATAATTAACTATTCTAATTGTCTGTATAAATAGTTCATCAAATAATGATGACTCTAAATACATTTTTAAGTTAATAATGAAATATTTATTTATAAAGGAACTCAATTTATAATTGATATACGTAATTTTAACCCCATTTCATGTTACTAAACTGTAAAAAAATGACTAACACTTTCATGTAAGCAAAGATGTCAAAGTCCTAATCTTCATCTTCATTAAACGAAAATGCTGCCATCAAGGCTCGTAAAAATGTATTTTAGTTGACTGATGACTGCTACTTGAACGTAAGAATTAATTGGCACACGGCCTTTGAAGTCCTTGTGATCGATCGATTGAGCACGATTCCTTGAACACTTTACCTCCCACAATGTCTTTGATATAATGTCTACATAAGATTTGCCCTTTTGTACGACTGTTGTGAAACTAATCATGGACAAGTCAGATTTTCCGAGGAAATTTTCTTAAAATGCAAACATTGGAAATATTTTGTGAGATATTTTAAATAACAATAAAAATAACTACATATCAATTTTTTTATTACAAGCAATATAAAATTTTATGCATGATTATGTTCATTTCTTTTAATTTTATAACAAATACTTAAACATTACTTATTGATCTTGGAATTATATTTCATAATTATATTTCATTGTAACTAATAATTCACATTATATTATAGTTTAACAAAGACACCTAAAAAATAACCAAGTAGGAAGAATAATCAAATTTTTATTTTTTACTATTTCAAATCTAGTTTAAAATTAGAATTTTTTAAAAGATTTCTTTTTTTTTTTAATTTATTTACATTAGATTCTCACTGTGTATAACAGTAAAATATTTTATTTTTTATCTCACTGAAACATCATTGATATATATTTTATCAAAAAACGTAATTAAATGATTCATCACAATATCTTCAATAAATAAATATTGAAAATTAAACAATTTTGTGAAACACTTGTCGATCATCTTCCTACGTAAACAATCGGCGCTTTGATTCTAAATTTAAAGTAATAAGTGTTTGGTATCTGGCAACGAAGATTTAATGAACGGTATATATTGTTATAAACTATATGTATAGTCAATATATGATAAAGACATGCTATCTTAGCAACGTCATCGTATTAATTTTTTTTACTAATCTGTAAACGTTTAAAATGTACATAGTATTTTAAATGTATACAACACATTTTCTGGATATTTTCATATTAGAAATTTAAAAAAATAATTTCTTATAGTTTACTTGATAAAGCCGCAATTCTCATCATCAACACTAGATTATTCATTTATCGCAAGCAAACAGCATAGCTTACAAAATTTCGTTAATGAAACTATACTTAACATTATAAATGGTATGGCACGTCGTTTAGAATGAACAAGTCATCCTTATTAAATTAATATACGGCACTGACCTCATGTTTATAAAAATGCAAGACACATTTCGGTTCCTCGAAATTACGTTAAACCGGAAATGGATATATACTGAGAAAGATTTCTATAACATTTATAAACATTGTTTTTCATAAATACAGTTTAATTGTTAATTGTTTGAAAATATTCTATTGTAATGTACCATTATTTCTATTTTTTTATATGCAGTACTGCATCAAATTCTTATTATATACATTATGTATAATCGATCTTTAAACAAAAATATTTCTATTTGTTATTGTATATTTTGCACTTGAGTGTTGTAAATTCGGTTTCAAAAATATGGAAAATTCTGAAAATCTTTCTTTTTGTAGCAATTTTTTCTACAAAATTATAATTGAATTGTCATTATAAACACTCAATACAAAAATATTTAGGAGATGATTTAGATTATTCTACAAAATTTATAAAAAAAATTGTTAAACATTGACTTCTAATATCTTATTTTCAATACCATACTTAAGTATTATAAATTTGATCTCATGAAATTCATTATATACTTTAAAAAAATGTTAGATTGAGGTTTGATTGACATTTTGCCTTCAAAAGTTGTGAAAGTGATATGCAATATTTTGTAACAATTATTTATTTTCGCACAATAATAAATTTTCAACGACTGTCATGCCTTTTGCATATTACTCTCTATTATTACAGTCTAATATAGTAGATTTCATTCACAATTTGAATGAATCACGTAAATGAATAATTTCAGTCAGTTATGAAAATAATTTTGAATTTCTTACAGCTTTCTAATATTTGTATTCGTATTAGCAAAAAGATATTTGCAATACAATTGGTCCGCGGTCTTTAAAGTTTTCTCACTATTATCCTTATTCTATTTTATCACTTTCTTGTTGTCGTACACATGTCAATCAGTGATTGACCACTGATTATTTTCTACTTCTTAATTCCTACGTCAAATCGATTATATTATGGCAAAAAAATTACATTGACATAGTTAACTAGACTGTGATACTGCAATACCCTACAATAGCATACGAAATGGCGATGGTCATGTTTGTTAAGATTATCAACGAGGCATTGTTCTTTTCAGAAACAAGCTCAATTATTTAATTCAAGACGTTGGACGGTTGTCTTAAAATAAAACTGAATATGAATGCTGTCTGCATTTCTAAATCTACTTTTGATATAAAATGAAACGTTTTTTAGAAAAGTGAGTAAAAAGAGAGTTTCATTTTTATAATTCAACTGGTATTTTGTTCTTGTAACAAAATTAGTTAATCACTAGAGTCTTGGATATAATCGGCAATCATTTCTTAGTTGAGGATCTTCATTGGTATCGGTTTTCTTCATATATAACATTTCCGTCTTCTTCTGCGACAATTCCGCTTTAGCTGACTTAGACTGAAAATAATTTACATTTACAATAAAGAATATAATTGAAATTAACTTATACTTTAAATTAACTTAAGAGGGTCTGAAAGTCAATTATAAATTAAAATTTCGCGCCGTAATAAAGCAAACGAAAACAATTCATTTCCGCATAACAAGGAGTTTACATGAAATATCGAAAAATCAAGAGATACTTTAATTACTTAGCGAATTCTTAGTTTCGGACTTCTCTAAAAGTAAATTTTCAACTGCTTAAAGTGCATTTTTCATTAACTCTGTATTACCGACTGTAGCTTGGCTTCAGAGTAAAAAAAAAACGAAAAATAATAAGTATTACAAAATTTATTAATTAATACTTCCGCGCATTAAATATTATTGAAAGAGAGAATCAGTGGAGAAAATGGCAAAAATATTAACCGAAAAAGGTAACACAAAACTTAAAAAATTGCATGGCAAACTGTACCTGCGTTAGTCGACGACGATTATTTACGTAACACATTATAGCGACAGCAAATAAGACGAGCGATCCGATGAACATCATTCCTAATCCAGTGTACATCAATATATTCGGTAGATTTAATAGCAATTTTAAATCGCCAACCATATTATCTGGGATTCCAACTCTCATGTTAAACCAAAACATTGGAAAGTATATGGTAGGAACATTTTTAAATAATCTGAAAATCCAAAATGCATTTTGTAAGAATAAAACAATTACAAATAAAATTATTCTTTTTCATTATATGAAATATTTATATTTTTTATAACAGCATATAATTTTATGTTTAGAAATCAATTGAAGCATAACTTCCCGGAATTCGAATTTAATTTACGAGTTTTATTTTTAATATTAGACATTTCCTTACGAATTGTAGGTCTGAAATATATTTACGTAATGTGTATTGTGTATAAAATACCACGAAGTATTGTACCGTTCTGCAAAGGCATTATTAGAAAAGCAGACGATTGTAAACGTGATAAATATCCCCGATGCCATGTTCGTGCAGACATTACCGAAGATTGCTTTAGTAAAGATAACTATAAAAGCAGGAAGCTCATATTTTCGCGTGCACGCTCTAAGTGTGTATCTAACTCTCTCGGTTAGAGTAAAGTAATGTCAATCTTTACTCAAAAGTAGAAAGAGAGATAGAATAAATTAAAAAAAACGCTATAACCACTTTAAAGTCTAAACAATAAAATCGGGACAAAATATGAGTAAAATGGCAAATTTTTACTTTATCAAAGAGTAAAACACATGTTTTCCGGTAAAATATAAGAATTTTTCTCATCATAATTCATGAATTATTCAATGCGTTTACTCTTCTGGAAAAGACTAAAGCAAACGTTTTCTACTTTATAAAGATTAAAATTTAGTTTTAATCTTAAAAATCTTCGTTATAATCTTTATGAAAAAAGTAAGAGAAAAAAATGTTTTAGAAGATGAAAAATACATTTTATCTTCTGTAAAGTAGAAAACGTATATTTTAATCTTTACCCAAAAAGTAAAATCAATAAATCATTGTTTATGAAGAGTAAAGATCTTACATTATTCCGAGAAACATGTGTTTTGCTCTTTTATAAAGTAAAAAATTGTCGGTTTACTCATATTTTGTCCCGAATTTATTTTTTAAACTTTAGAGTGCACGAGTGCTCTCTGTCGGTAATTTACTCTACTGATAAAACCGTTATCAGTGAATTTCTAATGTATAAATTGATAAATAATTTTCGTCTGAACGTCATAAACTAGACTTAATATTTGTAAACGTACTTACGACACTGTTTTTGATGAATGCAGTAAAATGTTAACTTGGAGTCTAGCTGCCACGTCTATTGGAATTCCGGTCGTCTAAAATAAAAAAGAAAAGTTATTTATAGTCAAAAAAGTGATTAATTGTCACTTTAAGTACATTCAAGTCGTTATTTTTTGTGCTGGAAAAATATACAAACATTTATTACTTCCATCTATTTTTTGGTAATTTTTTGTACTCATTTTTATTAGTAAGAACATGAAATCATTTTTTTCAAGGAATTTCAAATAGTTAACGATACTCAGTTATGAAAATAATCGTGACTTGTTCTAAATGTAAATAAACAAGGATTTCTCACCGGTTCCAAAGTAATCGAGAAAGTGTGGTCTTCATCTTTAGGGTTCAGACCAGTGAATTGATCCCTTAGAACAGGATCGGCTTTGTGGAAGTGAGGTAAACTGATAAAACCCGGTGCACCGTAACGACAGGCTGTAATATTTATGAGACCCATGGGTGTACAGTCGCCATTGCAGAAGCATTGGCCTTCATTCACTACGTCCGGATCTTCGCCGTCGTTCTCCGGGCTGATGGTCGTTGGATCGACAACGAAGAAATCTTCCGTGGTGGTCGTCGACTCGAAGTACTTCGCCTGGAAGTGTGGATAACGCCGCCTGGTACTATTGCTAAGAGTTTTCTTACCTAACGAAAACTTGTATCCTTCGACACCTTTGTAGTCCACTTCTTTTTCGAATTCGTAGGTCACTGGTCTATTCAAAATAAAGTAATTATTAGTACAAATGAAATATCGAAAACCAAGGGATACTTGCCTTCCGGTAACGATCTATCATTTTATAAAGTTCCAAAATGATAGATTGTTATCTAATCGAAGGTAATTAAGGTAATTATCTGGTGGTTTTTCGATATTTTATTCTTATGAGCAAATTAATTGTTTTTTTGTCTGCAAAATTTGAATTTTTAATTGACTTTCAGATCTTCTTAATATTTGGTTCGAAAAATAGATTTTCACAAAAATAATGTACATTAATCAAAGTGCAGATTAATCAAAAAAGATTTTATTATTAGAGAATTTTTAAATTTATTAAGAGTGTGGTTACCTGCAGATATCTGGTGTGAAGAGCCTGATGTCCTCTTTAGTTCTATAGGGAGGCCAAAATTCTCCGGCGCTTCCCTCGACCGAATTGCACGGACTTTTGTAAAATGCCGTTGTATCTTTATAATTCCATAACATTAGTTTTCCAAGGTTGGCGATGTCATCTTCACCTGTGGCTACGTTACTGTATCCATCGAAATCTGTCGATCCATTTCTCTGTAATTTTAACGAATAAATAAATACGAGATATTCAAATTTGTACGTTTAGTTTGAAATGTTATATTTAAACGTGCTTAAATTGACTAGGTTAATAAAATTATCCTATTTAGAGAAACAAATTTAAAGAAAACCAAAGAAATTATTGAAGCGGAAGAGAAAACAATTAATTAAAAAATCAATTTAATTAAGATCAATTAACCAGCAATTATATACAAGTACTATTAGCAGGTGTCATATTCAATCATTAATTCACACATAGACATAAATTAGCACACATTATCTGTTCTTAGCTATTTATTCTTCAATCAGTGACCTACATCCGACCTAAGCTATTCAGTGCCAATTTAAAGCGACCGTCTACGAATGATTCTCGACCATACAACGACTGATCGAAACCGTTTAACAACATAAGATTCCGGCAGCCTTATATCGGCTTTGATAAAACCTCCAATAATTAAGTGTCTTCTTTCTCCGAAATTAATGCTTTAGCTGATTTCATTCAGAGCTTTTCTGTGTTCGTGGAATTGAATGGGTATTAGGTTAAGCTTTTTCTGAGAAGTAATTATTGAATTTGATAATGGACTGCGAATTATGGACACTACTCGATTAACGAAAACGACTCTTCTTAACAAATAATTAGTATAATAAAAATGAACATATTTATAAATAATTACGAACCATGTAAAACCAACCAAATCGATCAAATGGAGGAGCATCTTCGTCCATTCCAGACATTTTTCCCATAGTGATAATTTTGTCTTCAAAGCCGGTAAACAATAGCTCGTCCACTGTTTTGACAATATACACTTTATTTTCAAACTGATTGAGTAAATAGGATAAACTTTGTTGTATCATGAACGGCCAATAACGAATTTTATGTGCAGCTGACTAAATATTTTTGAACAAAAAATCATTTGTCATTAAAAGTGAAATGAATCCAAAACATTTTTTAATGCATCACTTACCACTGCTACAACGTTTAGTTGCAATATTTTGTCTTGTAAACTACCATTGCTCTTTGAGGGGTCAAAGAACCATGTTCGTTTTTGCATATAACTAACCGTACTATTTTCTGGATTAAAAGTTATATTAACCTTTTGTCTCCTTTCCCTGAAAAATTTTTTCAAATCAATGCCTATTTTGAACTATTAAAACTTAATTATTAAACTTAAAAAAAATGAGACTATAAATATCCTTGGTATAGAAACTATTAAATCATTTTATCCTTTTACAGACAATTACGATAAACAGCATCGCAATAACGAGGCCCTTATTCTGCAATTTGCGATTGACATTACAATCATTTGTCAAACGTTTGAAGTGTCAGGAATGCCACCTTAGATCGTCATAATATTGCACTTGAAACAACGGGGCGGTTAGATTTATAAACGCTTATAATGTGCAACTTATTGATGCAGACCAATGGATTTATATTATAACCTTCGTACTATCTTAAGGGGGTATTTAATGTGGCTTTAGTGTGAAAAATTGTACTATTAAATTTTGATATCATATAATTGTATTAGTACAAAGCGTTTTCAAAATTATCAAGTTTTTAATCTTTCCAAGTTTTTAAACAAAGCACTATTATATGATAAAAATTTTAATTCATATAACTCTTCACACAGAAATCACATGAAATACCAATATTATAAGCTAAACCCTATCACAATTGATGCATTGGTTAAGCCTTCAGGTTATGTCTCTTACAAATTTTTAAAACTAACTTTACTCAAAATAAAATGAGTCTAGAGACTCTCCTTAATTTATAAAAAAAAATTTTGAGGTGTATGACCCGGCTTAATTGAAGTTAACTGTAAAACTGGTCTATGTCTTCGATAAAATTCAGTTAAGTTAATTAAGTAATTTAATTATATTTATAAAAGTTTGAATATACCAATCTCCAGTTTCAATGAAATACTACAATAAGTCTCATAAAGGCTTAAGGAATTGTTGTCCTCATTTTATCAAGTTGAAAAGTAGAGTAAAAGTAGTGGAGATGCATTTAGCATCGGTTCAAAGTCTGGCAGAAAACTAATAATCCAGCAATTATTTCATGGAGCGCCAGCGATTAGCCGACTACAAGTAATTGTAGGCGGCTAGACGACTCCTCAGTGAATAAGCAATCCACGATATTGCTCGTCAAGATCTCAATACAGAAAAGGTCAATTACTTATTTCCTTATTACCTATTATTAATTAAGGTACGATTTATTAATAGATCTTTAAAACTTTATTTGCTCGTCTTTTCAATGATTGCATCGAGAAGTAAGGAATCATTAAAAATATTTTTCTTAAAAAAAGGCTACTAATAGGTAATATGCTAGACAAGGATTTTGCAAAGCAAAGATAGTATAGTAGAGCTTCTTTCTAATGCATCATTAACTGGTTGATATAAGTGTTTTTAAAAATATTTTCGAGAGAATAAAGAATACTTCCAATGCATTCCATTGAATTTATTAAATTGAAAGATAGGGAAAAAGATAGAACTACATAAATGATTATTTAATTATAATAAACTAGAAACATTATTGATTTATTATTCAGTTTTACAAAAAATTGATGAAAAATGATTAAGTCAGCATATAATGAAAAAGTATCATTCACGGTCGAGTGTATACGTGTATTGTGGTTTGGTTTTAGTTTCCTATTATTGAATGCATGCACACGTTGCTCAAGTTCCGCATATGACGTGACCTTCGGGTATAGCATTTAATTATGGCGTAATAGGTGTAGCATCATTTCTAATGCACTATAATAATGAACGTAATAGATAAAAACCCTTATAAACTGCGTTTTTGTTATAATTTGTTTATTATATTGTATGTACAATAGACAGGACTTTAACATGCAATTGTCAGTACTAGTCAGACATGACAGTTGGTAGTTGACCTATATGAGCTTCAATTGTTGAACGAAATTTTCGAATGTACATAATCGTGCAGCAATAAGCAAAGTGTGACACTGCTTTTATTTCAAAACACAATTATGTCAATTAACGAGAATACTTGGACAATTCGCGGAAATAACTTTACGATACCATTTACAAAATAACGAAATGAAAATTGATCATTCAAATAAATGGCGACAGTGCAAGTTAATTTTCAAGATAAGCATCTTCAATGTTTCTTTTGCTAGTGAAAAAAAAAATAAATTCTTTACACTCTTTTCAGATAAAAGAATAAATTATTATTTTAATAAAAAGTACTTACAGAAAACTATAAGGTCCTAATTGTACTAAATTTGGTTTTTTCGTTGGATCCATGAGATCTTCTGGATTTGTCCAATTAAAAAAATATATGTCCAAATTCGTTTGAATACCACTTGTATCGCTCCATAGATCATAACTTCTGGAATGCGGTGATAGGGACAGTGCCTACAGTAATACAAGCCATGAATTAAAATTAAATTACTAAATTAGGAAAAGTCCATTTTATTCCACAACAAATATCAAAGCTCGTTTCTTATCTCAGACATAAATTATAAATAAATTCTTTTTTAATATTGACAAAGTAAATAATGAAAAGTAACTATTGTTATCGTAGTTGTGTCGATAAAATCAGATTGAAAGATAAAAAATAAAGTACTCCATCAATTTAATATGCTTAGTTAAAGCAATAAGTTTAGTACATTTTTATTGCTCAGAAAAAATATATTTTAAATTATATTTATAAGTTATTAGTATTGAAGTTCGTAGGTTGAATAAAAGAGAAAAAGTACTCACGGTGCGAATGATACTGTGAAAGATGACGTTCTGCATTAAGTAGACCGCCGCGCCGGTTAAAATGAGGATGAGGCCGATGCTGCCGAGCACGACTGTCCTGCTCGTCCAGGGCCTCATGGCTACGGCGGTTTTGTTGGTGACTCCGTACTGCTGCTACTGCTGTCGCTCCCCGTCTTCTCAGCATGTGCGATTCGCTGCCCGTGTAGCACCGCTCGAGAGCTTTTCCTGCGCCGCCCCACCTCCTTTGCTTTTTCTTCCTCCTCTCGATCGCCCCAGCTCCCGCCCCCGGGACCCGTGCGGCTTAAACAGATAATACGTATCTAATCTCAGTGTCGGTCAGATTCTTCGACCGACTGTGCTATAGGTATGAGTCTGGTCTATTCCGGCTCCCTCTCTCTCTCTCTCTCTTTCTTTCTCTCTCTTTCTTTATTCTATATATTGTCCAGTTGTTTACTATTAAAATTTGACCGCGCTTAAGATTTTCACTAAATTAACTAAGCAAGTGCTTCTTATTTTCCTGTATAAGCATTATAAAGGGCAATAAATTATCCTAGTATATGTGTTTTTTTTTCTATGAATGTTATAGTTAATATTATTAATATTTTTTTTAGATTGAGAAAAATGATATTTTCAGCATAATCATCCATAAAGTTCACTTTATTCACCTCTTCAGAAGGAATAAAATCATATTTTATTTTCAAGCCTTATTTTACTTCTCGGAGAAGCACTTTACTTCCTGGAAAGAAACTTTACTTGCTAGAAAGATATTTTGCTTCCCGGACACATTCTTTTCTTCCAAGACACACTTTAGCTTCTGTAAACATCTTTTAGTTTTCATAGATACATTTGCCTCTTATAATCACATATTATTTGATTCTTTGTTAAATAAAGTGATAGATTTATAAATGATTAGGGTGAAAAAATTTATATGCACCTCGGGAGTAATAGGTAATTATTTCCTTGGGTTAATTGCTAACGAAACTTCACCCACGAGAATAATAATTTTACTCCCTTAAAATAGGTGATTATTCACCCCAAGATATTGTTACGAAAAGTAAAAAGGTCCACGAAAGCTAAAATGTATCTATATAAACACTAAAATATGTTTATTTGAATGTATCTTCGGGAGTAACATGTGCCTCTGGGAAATAAAGTAATTATACGGGAAGTAAAGTATCTCTCCAGAGAGTGAAGTGCTGATCCACAGAGTAAAATAAGTTTAGGGAATAAAATATGATTTTACTGCCTCTGCACGGGTCAATAAATTGCACTTTATGGACGACTAGGGTGAAAACAAATGAAACCGATTTTAAATTTAATTCAAATCGTATTTTACAAATGATGAAAACATCTGCGCAAATTAAAAAAGGCTTCCTGTGGGAAGAAGATAAAAATATTCTCTATCTATGCTATTACGACCTTTGATCTAAGCTTATTTTTAAGTTGCATCAGAGATATACCATTTGAGCGAAAAAAATTATGTTTTTATAAAGATTAAATCTTAATGTTTGTTTCTTTATTTTTTTATCGCCATTCCATTGATTAGAAATAGGAAAATGTAGATATATCTACTATATAGATTTTGCATTACTTTAATAACATTCTCAGTTCAATTTAAATACAAACAGTGCTGTGCCAGTCAATACCCTGCTTCAAGATTTTATGGATGTGCAAGTAATAAGTACTAGTGCTAAAGAGTTTCCTCATCATTAATTCTCATGGCGCAAGTTCACAGACTTAACTTCTGTTCCATGCGTAGTTCGGCATGCATTTATTTATAATGCCACGTGTCAACTCGTGAGTGAATCATAAACTTCACAAAGGATCACATGCAATTAATGTTATCTTCCAGCACCTGCAATGCAGATTTATCTCGTGCGAAAAGTAAAAAAATCACCTGTATTTTTTATTAATTTTTGCAGTCAGTCGAATATATTTTTTACTTATAAATTCAATATGTACAAGTCAATAAGTTTTTGCTACTTTGTAGATGTAAAGTTAGTCAGGCAGAAGAAGATATGGCAGATTTCTAACGCGAATTCCTTGTCATTCAAAGTAGAAATATTCTGTGACGTTCAGAAGTTTCTACTTTATGCATAATACGGTGGATAAATTGCTTGATTCAAGCAGTATTATTTAATTTGCAATAAATATTTAAAAGCATTATTTTATCAACCTGGCACATTTAAAAAAACATTTGTAAACACGCTCACTGACCGGGTTTTGTTGGTGAACAAGTTTGCCAGACCGAAAATAAAACTTAGTTAATTTTAGAAGTACGAAGTATGACAATGAAAGTTTGTTCTGGTGAATTATTTTTTTATTAACAGTGCAAATTTTAATATTAAAAAATAATAATAAATATTCTATTACATTATTTTTAAGTCGGTCTCGGTGTTTGGGAAGATACATTAATTGACGTATCATTGTGTTTAAAAATTCTAATGCGTATTAACAATACTAGTTGGATGGAGTCCGAAAACTCCTGTAAGATTATATGCGAAAATACATCCATGACGCAATGGATGTGCATAGTAAAAAAGAACGCAGTATATTGTTTCGAATATTACTTCCATAGGCTTTTAAGGTTACCTTGCAAATTATTCACAGCATTAGGAGATAAATTATATATATATATATATATATATATTGTATAGCCTTGAATAAACCTGAAAATATTTTTATAGCTTCTCGAAGCATGCGATCCAAAAGATTCTATCTTTTGATCCGAGGCTCATTATGTAATATTAACATATGTCCCCCAGCAAGTGCACATAGTTTTGATAATTGTTTGATTTGACGCAAAAAATTAACAATCTTTTAAATTAACATTTTAGTAAGCATTTTTATTTCATGTCAAACACCGGATGGAAATTATTTCACATTCTACTTAAAATTTCAAAATAAATGACTTTACATTTTTTTCCACGGAAAATCTTTCATCTCTGTGACAGTTTGAATTGTTACATAAAATTGTTTGCAAGTGCAATACTTAATATGAATACTTATGTTTATACAAAATAAGGAACAAATTATAATTCCAAGAAAGTATGCAATATGTGAAAGAGATTATCATTTTGGGATATTATTCATTTGTTAGATTTTTCATTACAAAATTATACTCAACTCTTCCACTTTTATTCAGATGTTGCTAGATATATTTTCTCACAATTACATAAAAATCCGCAATATTAAAGTCAGAGAATTTCCTATAGTTTAAAACATGTTGATTCTAAAAAGCACTCAATACAAATTTTATTGTAATGAGTACTTCTATTAATATTAAATTATACTTTTTAACGACATATTTTTCAGTTTCTATTTTTATATAATGCTGCAGTAAGTTATATTGTTTTAAATTTGTAAATTAGATCAAATTTAATATTTAATTAATATATGATATGTTGTACATCTTCACCTTATCAGTATAAATATTTACTAAAATGTTTAATTAAACTTAATTGTTAAATAGACCAAGTGATTTCCCTGTGTTTTTTCAATCGTAATTAATAAAGATGAAACCTAGTGATTTAGTGCACTTTATAATCTAAGTGTACAGTCATTGAAGAGAAAAAAAGAAGTAATTACATAAAACTACAAAATTTTATCTCAATTTTAAACAAATTATAGAATTATACTTTTTATTCTTTGGTAATAAATAAATAAAAAAAGGCGAATTATTATTTTTTCTCAACGCAATTTATTCATTGACAGTTATTTAATAAGAGTGCACATTTCTTTAAGCATCACAGTGAGCTTGCATTTATCAATCGGCATTGATGTATTTTACTTTTTATATAACTAGTTGATTAATTTGATTATTCTAAATACTATTGATTCATTCCTCTTTGATTAAAAAAAAAATAATTACTATCAGTTTTCTGTAATTCTATTAAATTGTAGCTGTGGTACTAGGCTGATGATAGTTGCATTGAATTTAGTTACATAATATACGTAAACAAATCACCTATATTACTGATGGTTTTTTTTCAAGAGTCTGAAATATGCTCTATCACTCACGTAACAGAATTAAATTATATTATCTTTTAATTAAATTACTAAACTGTTAGTATTAAAAATAAATAAATAAATAATGGACCTTATTTCTAATTTGTATCCTAGTCTTGTCCCTGTAAAATTCGTTAAAGCTTGATAAAAAAAATTAAAAGGTGCGTAAATAAAACATGGAGTTTTACCAATGATTTTTCGAACTATCTTATACAGTACGTAAGTTTTGTGTTAATCGCACTATAAGTATTTATGAATAGCGGAGGATCGTAGGTCGGCGACCTGACATTCTGTGGACGATGCTCGTTTCCACTTTAATGAAGGCCACTGAACGAAGTGGATGAATAAAAAAGAATTCGCTGATTATTAATTGCTGTTGATTAATATTTTTATCAGACGATTGTATGCGGCACTGTTATACTTCCACTAAACGCTTTTTTTCATGAAAAGTAACGAGACTTAAGGAAATATGGAATCTAAATATAGAAATATTTATAATAATTGTGAATTGTAGCGTATGTTATTTTTTTATCTCAAATAAACTTGATAATATAATATTCGAATTTTACGTGGAACGACAAAAGTAAAATTATACTATTTATAATTGTTATTGTTAATTTTTAAACTTCGAATGATAACATTGATTATGAATGCATAGTTATATATGCTTCAAATTTAGTTCTTTTTTATTAAAGTTATAGTCACTCCATAAATTTACTCGAAGAATTCACTAGAAAAATAATTGATTTTAAAAGTAAGTTTTAATAAAGAAGTACTGCATTTTAAAATCATTGTTTTATTTCTCTCGACGGCGAACATAATATTTCTTTTTAATTTTGGTACGATTTTTTTTCTAAAATCTTTTAGATTGATTCTGTTCAATGTTTACTGAAGCCTATTTCTCATCGGTAGAAACGTTTGGCTTTTCACTGTAACTCTTCGTAATCGCTTTTTGTATCGTAGAAAGTCTCTAGTCTAAATAATACAGCAAAATCATAAACCAAATGCACTGTATACTAAAAAAATTGTTACCCTAGACTAGCGAAAAATTTTACACTGAGAAACTGATTTGATAATTTTCAGTTAATATTTAGTTCAATAGTACTTGTTTTGAAACTAAATGAATTTATTTGTTTCTAAATAAATAAATTGGTCTTTCAGTGCAGTATTGAAAAGAAAAACGGAATAATTCAAAGGGCCTTATCAGCGGGCAAAGACGAAACTCGCACCCCTTTGTTCGATTCTTTTCTCCCCTCTCTAGCAGAGACCTTCCCCTGCTTCAACCTTGTCTCGATTTTCCTTCTTTCCGCCTTCCAGACCCTACCGCTCGTCTCCTCTCCCCTTTGTCGTAAACCATACAAAGATCTCCCCGTGAAGCCTCAGGCCCTCGACGCACCTTATCCTCTTGAGCCTGTTTTCCTTTAACGTTTTACCTTCTGTGCGTCCCTGAATTCCAAGTTCCTATACTAACTTTCTTATTTTGCGCCGCTGTTTAAAAATGGTTTCACGGTCACGACTTTATTATGCGGCAGTTTTTCCTCAGGCATTGACTTTAAATTTTTTAATAATTATTCTTACGCATAATTTAATTTTTACTGGATTAAAAATTTCATTATTTCAAGAAAAAAAATTAAGCAATTAATATTATAATCCGTCTTTATTGTTAGAATTTTATTTTAAACCTGCATACTGAGATGGCCCATTTGAACAGCACACACAAGTGTATTTACCATTTCAAAGGGCAATCCATACCAGAGAATAACCGGTTTCAGAGGTTAAAACGATTTCATTCTACTATTAAGTGAACCGGTGCTGACTAAGAAAAACAATTTAAAAAGTATCCATGTATTGCTTTTCCCTTAGAGGTTATACATCGGCGTCAAGCAATACTCAATCCCTGAATTTAAATATTTTCATGTTTTTAATGTTTAGAATTTTTTCAAGAAAATTAAATTAACTTACCGGATGCCGTTATAAATAAAAATAGTTACAATTAGGAAGGCTCATTTCACAGATGTTTGAATTTAACTCTTCGCTAGGATTCGCTATTATCCTCCCTTTTTTACCACTTACGAACGAATTGCTTGTTTAGTTCTCTCCCTCTTTGTGGTTCTCTTACTCCTGTAATAGTCGTATCATAGAAATTTTTCAATGGCAGTACTCTAACTGATTTCAAGATTATTCAACTTGATTCCCAGGTCGTGAACCATGAATGAGTTTGATAAATTGGGGTATGAGACGCAATGGTCGCAGTAACAGGTCTTTGTTCTCGAAGACGGTAGTTATTGCTATCAATTAGGGCGTGAGCCGAGTCGTTGCTGTCTTTCTCGTTGCCGTTTTTTTTTCAAGTGATAATATGATTCACTGTTTTTTTTTTGTTCTTTCACAATTAATAGAATGCCACAGCTTTGTCATTAGATAATTACATTATCTACGGTGATGAAGGTTAGCGCAAATTTTGCTGAGATTATGGACTTTTACATTAGCAGATCAATTTGGTAATTTTCCGTAAATATTTATTCAATTGTACTTGCTAAATCTTTCTTTGAATCAACTAATGATTTTACTAAAACTGCTAAATTTATTTAGAACCTTAAATAAATTAATTTCGTTTCAATGAAATATTTAACAAGTATACTGATACTGAAAATATTTACTCAAGATTACCAAATTGCTCTCGTGGTGTATCAAATAATTTTCTGCTCTGAATTATTAATTATTCTCTTAAAAATTATGTTAGATTAAATAAGAATCATTTAGTATTTTGTCTTACTGTCTTGAGAGAAAGAAAAATTAACCTTATTTTTTATTTATATGTCAATTGTTCTATCGACCAGGCTTTCGATATCGTTTTATCATGACATTTTTGTTGGACTGTAGAACTTAATGAAATATTTGTGGAAGCCAGGAAATTAAAGAAAATACAGTTATTTTTCTTTTTTATTGTTTTTATTGAGTCTATTAGATTTGGTTTAAATGTCAGATATTTTAATAATTTTTGGGAAGATGAAAGTAGTTTACTTTAAAAAGGCTTGTAGGATATTTTCTTAACAAATGTCAATGCTAGACCGAGAACTGGATATCGGGAATATTTGTCAATAAGTCTAGCAGATTAATTTCATGATATATTAATCAGTACTTACGTGACTGTACAGATATGTATTTTAATGATTAATAAAATTGACTTTATCCTGTATTTATCTTAAATGAATCATGATTTTTATTTGAAAGTAATAGTTCCTCATTTGATTAGGTAAAAATAAATGAATTGTTAATTAGAAATTGAAAAACCAAAGACATTTTCGTTTGCGAGTAACGTACAAGGTAAATCGACGTCTCGTCGAAAGTTTTCTAATCTAGACGCACCGGAGCGATTGGAAGTCTGAAGAATGGTCGGTAGGAAATTGTTCAGCTTATATCCGTATTAAAACTTACAATTTGGAGGACTGTGGCACACGAGGGTCGGGCCGAGGTTGAGTCGCAGCCTCGAAGAACACTAAATTGTTCTAATGTAACACCGGGATGAGCAGCCGGTCACGCACACTCTTAACGAACTATTACTCGCGTCAATTCAGCAAAACGGAGTGAAAAATGCAAGCCGGGCGTAATCACGCGAGGAGCGCGTGCGGGAGTGGTTGCGGCGTCTGTCGCGCACTCGAGGCAGCTCGGACCCGTGCGCGGGGGATACTGAACGTGTGCAGCGTGGCCGGTGGCGCGATGTGCCCAGCGGCTTGGCAGCGCCTCGTCGCGCATATGGGGACAAAGCGGAGCGCGCGTGCGGGGCTCGGAGAAGAGCGGCGGAGCGGAGCAAGGACGGGGTCGTCGCTGTCGCCAGCGTTCATCGTTTCGGAAAGCCTCAAAATCCGACGTTTCGATACGCCTTCTCTGCAATTCTTCATATTGTGCACTCTCGTACTCTTGGCAGTCGGCGTCGTCGCTGTTCCAAAATTTTAAATCTAATCCGACACGATTCTAACTAGAACACTGGCAGACCTCCGGATTGCGGATTTTATTCAAATTTTCGCCAATTTTTTCTTACGTTCAAATCTGAAGAAATTTGCAGCATTAGCATCCAACGTGCTCTAGGTCCCTAAAGTCATTTCTTTGCTAAAACTTTATATTTCATTATTTAACTGTAAGGCAAATAAAAATAGAGAGATTAAGATTTGTTACTTTAAAAAGTCTCTATCGCTTCAAAATGTATGCCTAATGGAATCCGAGTGTTGAAAATAACATGACAATATTTTATAATCAAATTTTGTACAGCTGTCAATACTTATGTTCAATCGTATACAAGTTTTATTTTCTTTATTTAAAGTTATTTTTTGCAAAAACATTAATTTTCATTATGTAACTAGAACTTCGCATCCTGAGATCTACAGAATAATTTGAGAGTTGTTGCGAAAAGTTCTTTTGGTTCAAAAGCTATGCCCAAATGAAGGTGATTGTTGATAATAACTAGACAATGTTTTATAATCAAATTTTACGCAGTTCTTAATACTCACATCCAATCGTATATAACTTTTGAACCAACAGAGTTTTTTTTTTTAACGCAGCAACTCTCAAATTTTTAGTTTGCAACTGTATAATTAAATAATGAAATATAAAGTTTTAGTAAAAATAATTTTAGAGACCTAATGTGTCTATCGTGAGACTTAGCTCTTAATACTCTAGGTTTCTTTATAATTTGATGCGAGTAAATAGTTCCCATAATTTTAATCAAATCCACGATAAGGAAGCCTGATAATCTCCTAGTAAGTATATTCAGGTGTCCCTTCTGTCCCTTCTGAGAATAAAAGAAAATTAATTTTTGTTAAGCTTTTTAGAGAATAGAAAAAGTATTAGCCTTTGCGAATAATCTCTTTTGAATATGATTCATTCTAAACCAAAGTTGCAAATATTGTAATAGTGACTTGAAAAAGTAGTTTGTGTGAGCAGTTAATCACTTTTGTATAACGTAGCTGCTAAATTATTGTTTCTCTTCCATTTTTTATTATATTATTTATAATATAATTGGAATGAAGAATTTATTGTTAATTCTACCTTTAGATTGAAAGATTACAGCGTCGTATATTTAGTACAATCTCTTCATCAAATATTGAATGTATTTATTTCAATAAATTTTTCGGATTAATCCTACTGCAGTGACGAAGATCAATTTTATTTTTTGATTAATAGAGAACCATGAGCATTTAATTAAGCATTTAAAACACTCAACGACAAGATATGATGTATGACATATCAATTGATAAGATAGCGAAGAAAAAAATATAAATAAACACTTCGTTATGTGATTGCAATATTAAAATATAAACTGTTATGCAGATTTCATAGGTTTAAAAGTAATGTTGTAAAATTTTATAATATAATGCTAAATTTTCTATTTTTTAATGTCTTTGAAGAAAAATAAAATTCATCAGATTGAATTATACGAAATTTTCAATTTGTTTAAAATAATATATTCGGAAATTCTATTAGACTCTTACACAGACGAAAAACGTTCAAGTAAAAATTACTTTACTATTTTGCAATGCAGTCGACAGATAAAAAAAATTACGAGAAAGTATAGTAAAATTTGCTAGATTTACAGTAAATTTTATTTGTCCAGTCTGCCCCAGCATTACAAAAGTGTATAGTAATTTCTGCAAGAACTTTTCTCTCCGTGTAGCTCTTGAAGCCAATAAATTTCGCCATCTATTGCTAACACATTTAACGCTAACAGTGCTTCGTAGACTCGTCTGGTTGAACGATGCTTTTGTCATTCTTGACTCTGCACACGCCAGTTTGATCAACTCGACAATTTCGTGCGTGACACACTGCCAACGCGGTCGTTAACTTCGACTTGGTAGAATATCATTCTGCAGATCTGGTTGAATGTGATCCAGGAGTCATTTCGACAGTGCCATTTTGACTCTCAAATTTCAAATTTATATTATCTGATTTTGCGATTTATATTCACGCAAACGCTTTTTACAAACCATTATATTAATTAACAATGAAAACACTTATCATTCACTTTATTTCCTTGATTATTCAACATTTTATAGAAATTCAGTGTTAAGCAAAAGTTATTACAATGGGATACAGATTTCATAAGTATTTTTTCAGAGTATATTTATATATATATATTTATTTATTTGAAAAGTATAGGAAATATATTGTAAAATGTACATTTACGTAAAAATTTGTCAAATTATTTTTATGAAAAATTAGAAAAATATTCAATATCACCTGGGAAAATGTTATGTTACTAGTTATCGAACGGTACACGTGTACGCAGCTTACTTTTTCTAAAACAATGCTGATTCACTTGAAGACTTGCTGTATAGTGATTAGGAAGCCCTTTGAAAATAGGTTCACTTGTTCCCGCAAGAAAAAGCATTATTTCGTCATTCAATCTTGAAGAAGTTTACAGTGATTCTAAGTCGATTACACGATATGAGGTGATTTGATTTGTTCCAAAACAATGCACAAAGCACAGCTTGACGATTGCGAGAGTCATGAAAAATGTATTTGAATTTTTATTATTTAATTTCTTAAACAACGTTATAATTAAAGCTTTGGTATTAGGGTAATATTTTGTTTGCTGCTGCAGAAAATCGTCTGAAAAAAATTCAATAGATAAACAACTTAGCAGTATATTCTCAGGTATACCATTACTCGATCTAATGATACTGATGTAATTCCTTTAGGTAAATAAAAAACTAAAATTATCGAAACTTTTTTATTAAACGTATTATAAGATAAATGTTTTGACATCTTAACATATTAAACGAGACGTGAATATTAAAACATTGTAAATTGTCTTTTTATCGATGCATTCAACACATGTACCACGAATATCCATTCAAAAAAATATGCATATATGTATGAACAGCATAATACTTACGTTGTAATAAAATTATAATTTGATTTAGTGATGAGTAGCTCAATCGTTGAAGGTAATGATAAAACTTAACAGTCTAATAGATCTAGAAAGCTAATGTAAAAATTATTTATCCCCTTGGGGATTTTGACAAAAACGCTTCTTCGCCCACCAAATAGCTCCTAATGCTGCTGCTAAGAATCCAATACCAGCCACGATCCCCATAGAAATTGCTCGATTCCTTCTATACGCTGGCACTTCCAATGTGAAGCGCTCACTGACAGTAATATCTTCGCTAGTGGATGTTGCAACAACCTCGAAACTGTAGAAATTTTCTTCTTCTAAACTTTTCACTTTAAATAAAAGAACGTGTATTAAATTAATCATAAAGTGCAATCTATGCATAGAAAAATGATTAGTAAAATTCACTGAGATGCTAAACATGCTAAACATGTGAACGATTTTTCACATAGAATATGTCACTATTCACATTTTCAGATTTAGAGAATAATTTCGTTACCTAAAAAAAAAGTATCAGTTGTTTCTGCTCTGCCATATTGATATTCTGAAGCTCCTCTAAACCACCTTACAGTATAATATTTTACTTGGTCTTTTCCATTTATTGGAGGATCCCAAGTAACAAGATATCCTTCTACTGTTGCTTGAACTCGAACATTAGTTGGGGGTCCCATTTCTTCATCGTCTAAATATGAAGAGGTAGAACTTGATAAAAAGCATTTTTTTTTTTGGCTTTAACCTTGTAATTTTACTTGCTACTTTACCTTTTGCACTTCGAAATTCCGAGGCGATATTCCGTAAGTTGGAATCTGCAATGTGAAATTGGGCTTTAAGGTAGATTTATTAAGTATATTATAAAACGCACTGCCCGAAATACTAACTTGGTTGCGTAAATACACGTAGAGTCTTGCTGAACATTCCATCGCCATGTTTGTCCTGGCTAAGTACCATAAATTCGTATTCTTTCCCAGGTGATAGATTAGCAACAGTAGCTTCCGTAATTTTTCTCGATACCACTCTCATGGTTCGCCATTCCGATGTGTCTGTCGGTCTATACCTAAAAAATGATTTAAAGCAGTGGTAAAGGAAATTATTTTGTGCACTTACAGTCTAAAAATTATACTACCATATAGAGTAGTCCATTTTTGGGCGAACATATCCAGGTACCCAGGTTAATGTAACTGCATTTCTTGTAGTGTTAGCACTTAAATTATACGGAGCTCGAGGTGGTAGATTTAAAACCATTAACTCAGCATCGGCTAGTATTGTGGCGGCTTCATTACTGGCAGCACATTGGTATATTCCTCGATCCTGCTCTTGAATTCTTTCTATTGTTAAATTTCCTCCTCTTATAACCGTTCGCTCTTGTGCTACAGGCATACCATCCTAAAATAGTCGTGATTATGCATAATTTTTAAATTTTAATTTAAGTACGTTTAACACAGGAAAGGATTTAGGTTTGTAATAGAAAAATGCCTTGATTTCAACTTCTTTTATTTTAAATATAATTTAAAGATTTTCTTTTAAAATAGTTAACGCGAATAAACAACAGCCAGAGGAATATTTAAAATTTAAAGTTTACTTCGGACGTACTTTGAACCACGCTATAGTTGGTCGATGGTTGAGATCACCATCTCTGGCATCACACGGAATTTCTAAAGTATCGCCAAGTTTACGCATGTAAAGATGTTGAGGTGTAACCGTGAATACCGGAGGTCGTTGGACTATCTGAAACACAATACGCAACGCTTTCATTTCAGCATCATAAAAATTCGATAATCATTTATTGTTTACTCTTAATTGTTGTATACAAAAAAAAATTACTTGACAATGTTTATTAATTTAACATGATTACAATACACATCAGCGCATTTTAAATCGCAAATTATATTTTTAATTTATTTTCATTTTATTTATTTAAATGTCACTATAAAAATCAGTGGCTTGAATTACGCAATTAACTTATTACTGTAAAAAGGATATTGCACTCTTTGTGTAAGATCGCACTGGTTTTATGATCCCTGCCATTTCTTACAATGCACTTAATTGAAGAATAAAGAGATCAAATGAATGTCGTCAAATACTTTGTTGCCGAGGTGTTAGTGAACGAATGAAAATTATTAATACGATTTGTAAAAACATTTTTATTATTTAATATTATTTAAAAGAAAATTAAAATTTTTTATAAAAATTTGTTTACAAATGGATTCTGCATTACCGATCAGACTACCGAAGTAGTAGTAATCCTACTAAATGGCTCAACAAGTATCACGGAATAGACAACAGAGGTCGCTGTGGATATTTTATCAAATGAAACTTAAAAGGGCGGTCGGTGGTCGAGTGGTCTAATTGCTTAGGCTAATCGAACAACACTGCCCAAAGTGGGCTCAAGTTCGAATCCCGGCTGGTGCGTTTTTTCGCAGGAATGTGAGAACCGTTTATACGGTCAGATTTCTTATCTGAGTCTGTGTTTACTGTGCTGTTGTTTAATAATTATAACCCTTCCCGATTTGGGTCAAAATTGTTTGATTTGTGTTAAAAAATGTGTGTTTGATTATCGAAAAATTATTCTCTAAATATGACTAAAAATATGATGATGACTATTAAAAAATGCGATAACGATGCAATGATAATCAGAATGATGATAGCGCCTTTCGCTGTATAAATCTGTAATTAAAGCCAATAAAAATTAGTTAAATTAATGAAACCTTACTAGCTTATAGCAGTTTGTTTAGGTCTAATATTATTAACAGTGACTTGGACCAGTGTAACAAAACATCCGATACTGTTGATCATATCTCAGTGCGAATTGTACGAGAATAAAAGGAAAGACTTTTTAAGGGAGTCCGAAAGTCAATTACAAATTCAAATTTCGTGTTAAAATATAACAGACGAAAAAACATTTAATTTTCTTATAACAAAGGGTATAAATGAATTATGGAAACACCAAGAGATACTTGCCTATCGTTAGGTAACGATCTATCATTTTTTAAAGTTTCCAGTTCGTATAACAATATCTTCATGAGCAAAGCTTGAATAATGTAAAACTCATATTATTAAAATTTTTACTGTTATACGAACTTGGAACTTTATAAAATCATAGATCGTTACCTAACAGAGAACAACAATTTTTTCATTTTTCGATCGTTATTTATACTCTTTGTTGTAAGCAAATTTTTCTTTCGTTTGCTATATTATGGCGTGAAATTTCAAATTTTAATTCACTCTTGAACCCATTGCACGGTGAAAAATGATTAGTAAAGTTTTCTGAAGTAATCGTATAAAATTTACTCAGACAGTAAGTAAATTATACTGAATTTTTTAAGTAATACTTACTTAAGCAAACCAAATATAAGTTGATAAACGTCAAATTAAATGTTTAAGTAAATTTTACTTAAGTAAAAGCCATTATTTTTTATTGTAAGCTTTTAAGTAAATTTTACTCCACGGAGAGAAATGATGTATTACTATGTTCCTTAGAAAGGTTGGGATGTCAACCTATAACGATTTTTACTACAAAATACAGACAAAATTGCTATGTACAATTTTATAGTAAAAATCGTCATAAATTGAGTATATCCCACGGTTTCGACGTAACATAGTAATTTTGAATATATCATTTCTCTCGGTGCAACAATTTTTCTCTGTATAATGAAATAATTACGTAAAATAAAAATGTATATCTAAGGCCCTTACTCGATTATATCTTTAATATATGCAAGATAAACATGTGGTAGATGTTATTGCGGATTTTATTGCTAAAATGAATTGAATATTATATTTAGCGCTTTAGAGCTCTCACATTCGTGGTACGGCTATATTAAAAAAAAAAAAAACAATAAAAATCACTGTAATAATAAAAGTTACTGAATTGAAATTTGATAAAAGAATTTTTATAGATTATGAAAGAAAACGTATTTGCTTATGTAAGTTAAGAAATGCACTTACGACTGTAATTGGTGGGCTTGATCCTTCTGTACCTAGTGCATTGTACGGTGTGCAGGTGTAGCTGCCAGCATGGCTTTCATCAACTTTATTGAAGTAAAGTGAACCATTTTTTCGGTAAAATACACCTTGTACATTGTAAGGATCAAATAGAAATCCATCCTTCTCCCACCTTAAGTTAGTCAGAGGTGGATTGGCACGGAAGTGACAATCCAAAAGGGCATGCTTTCCATATGGCAAATATTCTTCTTTTGGTGCATATATAACTTTTGCCTTATCTAGAATGATTATTTAGAAAATTTATTGTGATTAAAAAACAACTAGATTAATTGGCGATTGTTTTAAAAATGTAAAAATTCTATGAAACTTACACTGCACGTTCAAATATGCCGATGCACTTTGCGTGTCACCGTACTCGTCAGTAACAGTACAGCTATATTCTCCCAGATCACCCATTAGTGTTGGATTTATGGTTAAAGTTCCTTCAGCGCTAATAAAAATTCGTTCTTGAAGATCCTAAAATGAATCGTCGTACAGATTTTAATTTAATCGAGTATGCATTTCAGCTCGCTAAAACGCTTGGAGTCAAATTTGACTGCACTTGAATAGAGTGACTTAAATTCTCTCTCAAGTAGAGTAAAAGTCACTCTAAGGTAGAGTAGCCCTACCTTTTGTTCTACTTAAGAGTTAAAAAGTCACTTTATTTCACTCCATCAAGAGAGTTACATTCACTGTAAAATTGGAGCGAAAATTTGACTCCAATAGAGTTGATTTTCATTCTATTTTACTCCAGCTGATTCAGCGTGGATGTGTTGATGATTAAAGTACCTGCTGCGTCATAATGTCAAGTCCCTCGCGGAACCAAGCAATGGTGGACTTATTGTGCTTGGCGACGCAGTCGAAGGACACGGAGTCGCCCTCCATGACGGTCTTGTTGATGGGTGGCACCGCCATAAGTGTCTCGCCTGGAACATTGGTCGACGGCGGCAACACACCTGGGTTGAACGGTTTAACCAATCTGACCGGTTAGCGGTTAGTAAAGCGGCGCACTTGCGTATTATTATTTATAAGTTCCTCCTTTACGAGCGCATGTTACCTCTGCGAGCATACGCGCGCTTCTTTCTTGACCCGCGCTCCGTCCAGTCGAATCGTCAAATCCCCGTTAATAAATTAGTCGTTAAATGGCATAGAGAACGGCACATTTGCAAAAAAATCTGCTCGAAGCCAGAAATACGAGCCATACGGCAAAATCAAGCTGGACCTTACATATCATCGTGCTTGGTTAATTTAATGGCTCTTTTTTTACTTTATCTCATTTACATCAGCACACGTGCGAGTAGAGCAAAGCGACCCCACAGGAAGACTCGTTTCATTTTTTTTTCAAATCAAAATATTATGAATTACTGATTATTTTTATACTATTTTAATTTACTCTTGGTTTAAAAAACGTAAAATTTACGCAATCTAATTTTTAACTTATATAGACAAGTAAATTGATATGCGAAGTACATAAAAAGTAATACTTATGAATGAAAATTTAGAAGTTAATTTAAAATTTACTATAAAAAATAAGTATTGATATGGAGTATCTGCAAATTTTAGCTAGTTAGTGGTTATAAGCAGCATTAAAAGAATCTTTATCCCTCCTGTTAATGCAGCTGCAGGATATGGATAAACAATCAGCTAAATTGAGAAGTTGATAGATCTGAAAATTGACTGCGCGAACAGCGTCATTGTCATGAACTCAAGGTTGAGCTATGAAATAATCTATATTCAACTCGAAATTTACGCCCTTCCGATAAATGCAAAGGCACCTATTATATTATCATATATCGTTTAGAAATGCAATCAGAAATTTACAAATTCCTTCTATTTTGTAAATGGGATATTTCATTAAAAAATGTTCTTTATTTTGTATTTAATAAAACGATTTAATGCCTTTGAATGCCATCACTCCCAATTTGTGTTTTAAGATTCCAAAAAATTCATGATATTCTTTGAATAAATTCCAACAATAAATACTTGTTGTGCAATCCCTAGGAAAAAAATCTGCAGAAAAATATACAGAAAATTCTGCAGAATAATCTGGAGGGTTTTCGCCTGCAGATCTGTCTGTCGAATTTTTTACAGATTGGTCTACAGAATTTTCTGCAAATTAGACTACAAAAAATTCTGTTGAAATTTCGAAAAAAATGCCCATTCAAATCCTTCAGAAATTTCTACAGAATTTTCCAAAAAAAAAGACCAGTACATATCCTGCAGAGAAATATGCAGAAATTACTACAGAATTTTTAAGAATTATTTTGTGAAATATCTGCGTATATTGTTGCAGGAAATTCTGCAATTATTTCTCCAGAAATATATTTCAACCGGTATATTTTCGAAAATTTCTGCATATTTTTCTGCGAATTTTTTTCCTACGGAAACTTTTAGATTTCAAACCAAAAATGCATTATTCTTGAATTTTATTTTTCTGTTTTTAAATAATCATTTTGGCGTTGTTACAATTGGAGACAGCTCTTTCAGCTAATCTTATTTTTAAGTTATAGAAAAGGAGAAAAGAATGGCCCCTAGAAAATCAAGATCGATTATGGCGTACGTTTTAAAAATGAATTCTGAATTATTTTGCACGTTTTGTTATAAATCTGCAAACTGAGACGTGCTAAAATGCTGTAGTACTCCACCAACTAGTTTTGAATAAAAAAAAAAAAAAACAAAAAAAACAAAGATGACAATGTTGCAAAAAATCGTAAGAAACTAAAAATTTTAAAGTAAGATATCTTTCGACCGTTTAGGTGTAGGGCTCTGAAAAATTGTATCTGTATTTTGAAAACAATTTTGAGCAATTATTCAAAGTTTTGATCGGCCCACTTGGCGTGAAATATCCCAAACGCTTCTGACCCGATAATGTAGATCAAAATTTGCGGAACTATCAAACTATTTGCAGATTAATAAAATGGACGAAATTTTAGTACTTATAGTAATTGCTTTTGTTAAAATAACGCATCTCAAAGTCAACGCCGTTATAAATGTTAGAAGGAGAAGAATGGATAGCCGCACTTACCGTCGATGGCCAAGTGAAACCAGGTGCCATTGTTCCTGGAGCTTGGCGTCCTGTTGGGAAAGATGACCCTGCACTCGTACCAGCCCTGGTCGCTCTCCCTGATGTTGGTCAGGTTGATGCTGCCTTGGCCGAGGCTCTTGCTCTGGGCGTCATCGATCAAGTGTATACGCCCAGCGTAACCATCGCCAGCGTTGACGGTGCCGTCGTACCACGAGAAGACCGTCCGGCCCTGAAACGTTAGACGCGGACGCGGCCCGCGGTGTAAGAGAGCATAATTATCGCGAGTTAAAGAGGTTGACCGCCTCCGCCGGTGGAACGCATCCGGGAACGCGAGCGCTAGCCGGGCCAAGACAGGAGGCGGACGCGACGCTAAGGCCACGATTGCCAATTGACGCGCTCTCGCCGGAGGAATTAAATGCAACCGCTTCACTTGCTCTCTCGTCCGCAGGAAGCATCGCCAACACGTATGAGTCAATAATAATCTTTTTTTTTCTCCACTGTCTTTCACTTATTTACATTTGTAGACAGTTCACGATTCGCTTTATGCACGTTTTGCTTCCGCCTAGAGGAAGCTTTTAAACAGTAAACGAAGCTTTCTCTAAAAACATGTTAGACGTTCGTTTTGAATGGTTCTAAATCGTTTTATCGTGTTCTTTCTTAATGGCTCTTTCAGTGTGTGTGGCTACCTGTAGCTCCACAGTCTTATTATCGGATTGTAATGAAAATAGGCTCATTTTTTTCTTATCTTCGTTTATTCATAATTTCGAACGTTTTTTTAATTTTAGAAAAACGATAGGCTCAATATAATGTGTTTTTTAGCGTATAAAATTTTATATCATTTACTCGTGGATATTAATACTATGGAGAAGTATAATTCAAAAAATGTTTAAATGATTTTATGAATTAGTTCTTGAGAAAAAAAATAAAAAAGAAAAACCGTCCCGGGTGAAAATTTATTTAATAATTGCTGTACAAATAGTATTATAATTGAATGTATTTACTTGAAATGGTTTTACTTTGTTAGTATTTTATTATAGTTCTAGCAAGTTCGGTGTCAGTTTGGAAGGTCCATTAACCCTTAAACGTTTCATTGCATTTCGTTCAACTGCATTTTGGAATAATAAATAATTTTTCTTTACTCCAAACTCAAATACGCATGTTTGCATGCGATTTGCGGCTCTCGTGGAGAAAAATAAGGTTTCACACTGGTGCGCAAGTGAATCTTTGACGTTTTTAGAAAAAGTCTCCCGAGGCAAATAATCCACTTCCGCACCCGTATAAAAATGTACTAATTTTTGGAGAATTTCATTGGCATCATCGGAAAGAAGAGATCTTAAGCAATAAAAATGTATGCGCCTCAATTGTTTCTAATGTCGAATGTTATTAATTATTGGATTATTGATTTAAGGATTCATTTTTGAGAAAATTAAGATTTTTTTTAAATTTGTTCGAAATTTTCTTTACCTAGAGAACATTTAGACCTTCCGAATTCTGCAAACGTTTATTCAATAGCAATGAAAATGATTTTAAAAATTATTTATGGAGGATGTTAATTGTCAATGTATTTAGCGGTTTTTTACTTATCGTTGAACAATTTACTGCTGGTGGCTTTTGTATCTACGTGGAAGGAGAAAAGCCTATGAAATTGGAGAGGGCTATTGTCACAAAGTTTACGTAATCCAATTCTTTGAAAATACATCCGTTGATTTAAAATAAAAATTCCAAAACAATAAAATCACATGATTTTTTTTACTAAAAAAATTCCTAAACAGTTGAACATGATTTATGCTTAACTTTTGGTTGTCATTTTTTTCTATTTTTGTATTTTGCAATGAAATGTTTGATTGAAAAAGTATGGAAAAATAATGATTAAAATTCAATAGTTCAATTCAGTTTGAATTTAGATGGTTTTTTGTGTTAAGGAGGTCAGCAGCGCACGCAGCAGCAATTATCCAGGAAACGGAAACAAAGGGATTCGTAACAAATGAGTATTGGACTGCTCCGTGAAAAGATGTGGTAAAAAGGGATAAAAAAGAAAGCTCGAGCGCTAAACGATTGAGTGAAATGTTGGTTATTGACGGCGGAAGTGGACTGCACCCTCCAGTGGGACATTGATCCTCCCGCGCGCGCACCGAGCCCACCTCAGTTGACGGGCCAATTCGGCGGGCCAGCAATTTCATTGAGCCGTCAAAACAAGGCGACGCCAAAGCACGCGGCAGAGTCGCCTCCGGCTGATAGAGCCCAATCGGCCGACAATTCGTTAGCAGTGACCCAGTGCGCGCGAGGGGGAAGCCAGGCGCACTCGCTCGCTCGCGTCGGCACTAAATATAATGCAGCCTTGCGTCCCGTACTCCAATTACTACTGCGGAGAGCGAGCACCTGCTTTGCATGCGCATCAGGCACTAATCAACTCGACTTCCACGCGATTGCCTTCGGTTTCCGCTCTTCGCTTCTGTCGGCTCCGACCGCGATCAAGGACGTTCGTAAAGCCCGAGGGAGATTTTTCGCTTTTAATCAGAAGTAAGACGGAGCAGCGTTTTGCCCGCTAGTTTCTTGCTTGCCTTGGTCATTGACAATATTTCCTCAATGCCAAGATGATGATAAGGTACTGCGCCGACTTTAAACTGCTATTGTTTCGTTAACGTAATAATCCTCGAAAAACACGGATGGGCTTGAGAATTTCGGGTGGTTTACGTCTGTAAACTGCTTTCGGTATTATTCAATGTCTTGATCACTGAGTTGCGGAAGAACAAAAAAAATGTAATCTTCATGTGAACGTAGCAGACGTAATCGAATCTGCGTAATAAATCCCTATCAAGCGTCACGCTTCTAGTAAGAGTATTATGTCTTGCGTGAGAATATGATCTACGAAACCGTAGCTTCTTTAATCTGTAGATTAGAATAAAACAGTTTTATACCTATATTACTTGTTTTATTTATTGTGGCTGGCAAACAGTGGCATTTTTTAAAGTTGAAAAATTTCTCAATTAATTAGAGAAGGTCAACAATATCAGCAATGGAAAACTATCTAATCTATCTAAAAAGAAAAATTTGTTTAAAATGCGAGGGCATTGCTCATGATTTACCAACATTCATAAATCTGAATAATGAATTTCAATGTATCGTTGAATGCGAATTCTGTTTTCAGTGGACAGAAGAATAAATTGAATGTTCTAACAGAAAGTGACGGTGATCAGTTTTCTGACAATTGAGAATTTAATGAATTTAATGAAAACTTAGCTGTTAATGTATTATTATGTCGTTCCATATACATTTTATTTGTAAGAGTAATGTAATTTATTAATGTGCAAGTATGTGTTTTCCTTATTTTTATTTTATTTTATTATATTTTATTAATGGTTCTAGTCATTTTAATATTATTTTACTATATTGACTTACTGTATCACTATTATTAACTGTTTAAGAAATGACTGTGATATTTACTATACCTTAAGCGGGTTTGAAAGTCAATTAAAAATTTTAATTTCTTGCCATAATATAGCAGGCGAAATAATACTTAAGATACTTGCCCTCCGTTAGGTAAAGATCTATCGTTTCATAAAGTTCCAATTTCACATAACAATATCATGATGAGCAAAGAACTTGAAAATTTGTAAAATGATAGGTCTTTACTTAACGGTAGGCCTTTACACTCTTTCTTAATAAGCAAATTTATTGTTTTTTCGTGCGTTGTATTATAGCGCGAAATTTAAATTTGTAATTGAGTTTTGGGCTTGCTTAAGAGCTTTCATACATATATTTTAAACCGTGAATCTGTAACTGTTTTTAAACTCTTTTATATGTTCTTTTCTCTACCTCTATAATGTACGAAAAATGAAGTTATATATCGACGAGTGCAATAATAGTCTCCTGGCAGTAGATTCGCGAGGCGCGCATTCGTATGGCCCACTAAGCCGCGTTCAGAGATTTGCAAGTCAGACCAGCCGCGGACGCGCGCGAAGTAGCGCGGAGGCAATCTAACAATGAGTGAGAGCTCTAAAAGCGAACTGGGAGAGGTCGGAACGAGCATCGCTTAGGGCGTGTAATGCACCTTAATCACCCATTAACTACTGACAGACGCACGAATTGCATCTGCTGCAACGATTCCGGGACCAAGAGATCGAACGGTGCATCCTCGTCGCGTGACGCTCGACTAAAATTTCAAAGACTATTTCATGGAATATACATTCTTTTAATTTTCCAATTTCAAATTTTTGTTTCCTTCAATCTTATGCTACAATTTTCATCGTGCGCGTACATTCTACTTGCATCATTTATTAGATTATTTGGTCACTTCAGTAATCAAACGACTTTTTAGATTAAATAATAGGCTAAATTAAGGATCTGAATTTCTTTAAAAAGTTAAACTTCTAATTTGTGTGCTTTAAAAATAAAATTCGCTACTGCGAAATCAAGAGCTAAGAGGTATCAAATGTTATTTTGTATTTATTGTCCATAATCGATACGTTTAGTACTCGTATTTTATGTTGGTTGAAAAGTATCTGACTTACATCACGATTCCAGTGAAGTATATAAGGTATCGGTATCTCGTGCGGAAAGTCAAGATCGCAATTGAAGACGACGTGTTCGCCAACTGCTGCCACCAGGTAACTTGGCTCTTTTTCCTCCTCCAGAAGGAGACCTTGGCCCACAACTGTAAACGTATATATTTTTGTAGTTCATTTGATCCGTCGTAATTTCATTTCTAACAAACTTGACATTTATAAAGTTAACGCAAGAATAATTTATCTTTCACTAGTAAAAAATGACTTTTTTATAGAAGCTGTTTGACAGATTTTCTGAGTTCCTTAGCTAATCGCTTTAAATTAGCAAAAGCTCTTAACAATTAAGTGAATTGTAGACGTTTTTTATTCGAGCCGGCTGATCATTAAAGAGCTCGTAAAACGCTTTTATAAAACGAGATACAAGAATTTAAAAACTTTTTCTCGTCTGATTCATTCTCGCAATTCCCAGAATAAAGTCATTAAGACAAATTTCAATTAAAAATTCTCTGCAAAAATTATTTAAGAATTTAACCGTGGAAGAGCAGCCACCAGTGACTCCGAACTAAAAAGAATGATCGCAAAACGAAGAAAAATGAGCATCTCACCTCTGTAAAACAGTAGAACCAAAAGGAACAATTGTCCCCTTCTCACGTCGCTGGTAAACATGATTTGGGCGAGGGTCGTTTACTGAACATATAATCCAACTATCACAGAAGCACAGAACGGGCGAGCTTAAATGCGCAATTCCCACGTCGTTGGAGCGATTTGAAAAAAGGGCTCGCAGTCACTCTGAGGTGTTACGCTGACGTAACCGGCGAGAGTCGATCGCGAGTGTCATTTTCGTGAAGCTTCCATCCGGAGGCACGAAGCGGGCGCGCATGTACGCTCGGAGCTCGGAGTACGATAAATCGCTCAAGGTCACCGGGCGCTCGTCCACTTCCGTCCCTCCTCAGAGCTTCCTCGTTAACATCCTCCCCGCTGTTCCTGCCGGAGCCCGATGTCGCCGCAACACCGCGTCGAGACTGACGGCGAATGTAAATACGCGGAGGCTGCGGATCCTAAAGAAGGCACTCGAAGAAGGGAGAAAGAGCCGGAGCTGCGGCGGTGGAGCTCGCGCGTCGCCCGCGATGATGAAGCATTTGCGCTCGTTTCACTCGCGGCGAGCGAGCGAGAGGACGGCCGGGCCGGGCATGCGGTCGCAAGGGACGCACTCGTTGCCGTCGGAGAGGGGGCATTCTAATTCCGCGTTTACCAAGCCCGCTTGTCACATTGTCACGGAATCACTGCGCCTTCCCGCCCCCTCCTCGTGCACGCGCGTTCAATCGCTCGCTGCCGAGGATAGAAAGCTCCGTAGGTGCGTCGAGCTTTTCGCCTTCTTCTTCTTTTCTTTTTTTTTTACTCCTTCTTTTAGAGATCGTCAAGGTTGCGCGGATCTTGCACAGCGGAGGAGCAGCTGCTGCACTTCACCGTCATAACTCGATTATTATGTACGGATAAAATTCCTCAATTTCGTTTGACTTTCTTCTTGCTTTCTGCTAATCGCACCGAATGCGACAAAAATGTGCGGGTTTTATTGCCACGCGAAGAAAAAATGTTGGTAAAATTTACTCAAAGCCTTGCAGTCAAAAATACTGAATTATTAATTATAACAGGTAATTAACTTTACTTCTGTAGGAATTACTTGCTCTCTATAAATAAAATAAAGAAATTTACTAAGCTCTTTAACATACTATATCCATTTTGCTTAATCAAGTAAGTAAATATTGCTTAAAAATTTCAGTACAATTTACTTACTGAATCAGTGAATTTTATACACATATCATTACGTTTACTATTTCAGTAAATTTTAATAATCAGTTTTCTGCCGCAGTTTCTTTTCTAAGGAGCATAAATATTTTGCGAAAGTTCACTTACAACTTTATATCTTCTGAATTTGCTTTTTCAGTATCTGTATTCACAACTATTTTTCATGTGTCAACAAAATCCTTATTGCTACACGAAGAAAAATTAAAAAATTGCTTGCAATAAAGTAATACTAATTTTTACTTAAGTAAAATTTTTAAATAAAATATTTAAGTAAAATTTACTTGACGCTTTAACCTACTTATATCTGCTTTGCTTAATTAAGTAAATAATAATTACTGCATAAGTAAATTTTACATATGACTACGTTTACTTAATTTTTCAAGTAAAGTGTATTATTTATACTATCTCAGTAAATTTTACTAATCATTTTTCTCCTTCATATTTCATGAGAACTATTAATAAATGGTATTATTTCTTTCTGTTCCTCCGGATATTTACATCAAGCATGTTCATTTATAACTTAATTTTTATGATTGGATCCATGAGATACATTTAGTCAACAAACCCACATCCGTATAAAATATAAATAGACTAGTGTACACTAAATTAATTCAATTACTTAACGAGTAGAAAATAATAACTTTTAATAAGATTCATTAATCTGCATTTGCAAATATTTATATTAACAGTACTTGTTAAATATTTTTTTAAACTAAATGAATGGTTTTATTTCTTAATAAACTTAGTAGTTTCGAAACAATAATTACTTGATTCAAAGAAATACTATTGAAATAAATATTTACTTCAAATTACTATAAATTGGTTTCTCAGTGCAAAAAAATTAAAAATACATGCACTTTTGGAAATTCCAAAGCAGTTTCATTTAAATACTTTTCACAAGAAATTAAAAGTAAAAATTTGCAAATATACATCTGAAAAAATGCTACCGTTTTCTCGGTTTTACTTGAAATTACTAAATTGGTCTCTCAATACATTCAATTTAAAAATACATCCACTGTTTGAAATCCCGAAACGCACGTTCACTTGGATATTTTTTAAAATAAATTAAAAGTAAAAATTGGCAATTATAGAGCTGAAAGAAAGTTGCCACTTTCTCAAAAATTCGTTAGATTATGAGATAAGCCCATGTGACGGCAGTGACGAGAGGGAGCTTACGTCACATCCGTCGCCTGACGCATCGCAGTTTGAACTGACCAGGCAGCCTTGCCGCGCTGTTGAGAGATAATGGCGGACTACACGGTGATCGACGATCCGCCGGGCGGCTGCGGCTCTTCGGGAATCGTAATCCGAGCGCGACAAGGGAGAGTCGCTCGTCATGTGGATACGGCCGTGCAGGCATTTGGCGCGATCGGCATTCGACACCTCTGCCACCGCAGGAAAGGGAGCGTCTCCGCACGCTGACCCACTAAAATTACCATTGGCCGCGGATGTTTTTTTGGGATTCCGTAAGCGGTCACCAGGATAGTGCTAGTTGACGGACGGCGTGTAGGTGCGCGTGGCTATTTGTTTACACCGGCGTTTCAATGGCGCACTGACCAATTTAGACTAGGTGCAGTTCGGGAATGTAGGTTTCAGTTACGCATCGTTTGATCGTCCAATCGAGTCGACAGTGCAATTATTCCACACTTTTACCATTTTTTCTGTGCCGCGATGGTCTCTCTCTATCCTTTTAATAAAAAGAACTCATGCAGACCGATTCGCTTAAAAAAAATATTGAAAAATACAAATAAAAAGAAAATTAAAAGATTATGCTTTGCTTGAATGATGGAAGTTACTCGAATTTCAAGCACTATTGCGGCTCTTCTCTGGTTTTATCTAACTAACGCTTGTTTTAGACGAGCAAAATCAGGGAAATTGTGGTAATTTGCATTAATCGACATTTCAGACGCCTTGCGCAAAGTGACACAGTACATTTTTCATTAAAAGTTTTCTCGCGGAAATTCTCAATTGAGTGTACGATCTTTAGAAAGTATAAAATAAAAAACTCACAAAACAACAAATAATTAAAGAAATGCAATTTTTTAATCCTATCTTAAAAAATTGATAGCCTTTGTTGTTAAGCATTTAAAAAGTAATCATGATTGGCTTGAAAATCGATTTGCAAGATAAATTTTAATTTGAAGAATAAAGAAATTTATTAATTAAGATAGAAATTTAGTCGTGCGCTTGATTTCTCGTTTAAGTAAATAATTTAGTTAATAAAATAAAAGTTAACAAATAAATAAACTTACAGGCTAATAAGGGATGCAAGGTTAAAAGAAAAAACAAACATCATTTCAAATGACCGTTCTCTTTTTTATTTTATTTAATAATAAATCGTCTACAATTCGTCCTAAGTTAGTACGTCTTGGAGTTCTCGGAGTAGCGAGAAAGCATAGTCGATAATAACGGGGCAACGATTTTTCATTTATCTCTATCCCGGGGAAAAGTTTTACGATAGTTTAAATAAAAAATAAAAAAGGTGTAGATAGAGCGCATTTCGATCTTTACATATTATTCGTGAAACAAAAAATGAAGTGATAATTACAAACATATGCGACGGTGCAAAAAGGCGTTTATTTTTTGCTTAAATCGCTTAGGTGATGCATGACGGACTCGAATGTGAATGCGTATGTGTGTGTACGTGAATGCCGTAAAAAATAAAACGATATATAGCATACAAAAAAGACTTGTGTCTCCTGCGAGGAAAATTAATTAGATTCGCATTTTTTACTCGATTACAAAGACGCGCAACGTCTTTACGTATAAATAAATATGCGTATGTACCGGGGAATGCGACGCACTTCAGACTCAGGAATTGCGCCGTTCGAGTAAACGCTACAGTTAAAATGTAAAAAAAACTAAAATTAAACTTGTACTCAATGGGCAAGTAGTCCAGCGGGCTTCGTAACGACGGTATACTTCGCTTCTCGTCCTTTTTTGTTACAAAGGGCGTGCTCGGAAAGAATCGCATTCGGTTCTTCGAATTTCTATTCGTAAGTTATTTTCTTCTTTTTTTTTATAAAAAAAAAACGTCCGTTCCTCGGTACCGCGACACATCGTCGCATCGGGCGTTTTGGTCGGTGGTCGTCCTCCGTCGGGTGGGGCGCAGCTGGTTCGCTTCCGCGCGCAGTCTCTCGTTTCCACGGAAGGCTTCATCTTATGTATATACTTTTTTTTTTGTTTAAATCTCTTAAAAGTTTTATTTAACTATTTAATGCTTTACTTTTTGCTCGTCCCTTGCGCGCATTGGAACGCGTCCTCTACGAACAGCGGTCGCGTAGAAAAATTCAGCTGTTTCGTTTTTCATTATTATTTTTATCAAAGGGCGACTATTTGTTTCTTTTTTTTATCACATGGACTAAAACACGATTTAAAAAAGCGGAAGCGCGACGCAGCTCGCCTCGCGACTAAACCGATGCGACGCGGCACCCTCCTTTGCTAATCTCAACGTCGATAAAAGTCATCCGTCGCGCTGCTCTTCGTCATTTTGTGTGATTAGTGAATATAACTTATGTGTGTGCAGTTGTGTGCGCATAAGACGATCGTTCGAAGATTTATAGCTGCGGATTCGAAAATTCATGAATCGTTTGTGTAAGAAATTCGTACAACCTCGTACAAAAATTCGTTTCAACCAAGTTGAAGTTATACGTTGAGTGTTTTTATTTTTTTTTTTATTAATGCTAAGGGCGTTTTTTAAACTCTTTCGGTAGAAAACAAGGCAGCAAACCTCTTTTAGCACTCGCAAGCTTTCTAGTCGACTGATAAAATTTATAAATCATAATTACATTCGTTACGCATAAAATTACTATTACTGGATTTGCTTAATTATTTTTTTGTTTTTATTATAGCAAAACTGTTTTTTTCTTAATCAACAGTAGCTATTGCAAAGCATGCAATAAGTAAATAAATCATAACTTTATTCGGAATAACTTTTTTTTTTAAAGTTTAAATGTTGTAAAATTTATAACATTTTTCTTCATGCAGGTAACATAGCGATAAAACTTTTATTTTAATAACTTTTTTAAACTTTAGTTCGAACAAACAAATGTGTTTATTATTGTTGTTAAAGATTTATTAGATCTGTTCAGATGTTGATGTTTAAAAATTTGCTCAAGTTAAAAAAAATCTTTCGAAAATGACATTACGGCAAAATACAAAAAATGAATTTGATACTTTCCTTTTTTCATAGAGTATTAATAGTGTGTATTAACTTTTACTTTTACTTCCTTAAGACATCTCGCATTTTTATGAAACATTTTATACAGGATGTCTAAATAGGGGTTTCCATTTAATAAAAAAAATTGTTAAATGATCTTAAAGGTGAAGTTTAAAGTTCAAGCTTATTACTAGATTCCTCGTTAAAAGTTACTCCAAGAATGACTTTTTTCTTTTTGAAAAATATTTTGCCTGAAAAATTGATGAGGTGTTTGGATATTTTTTAAACACCCTGTATAAATTTTACATAAATTTCTTACACAATCGACCTCACACTATAATCACAAAACGTTTCTTACATGGACAGAATAAAATGTGCGCACGAAATAAAACAATTATAGAAAATATTTAAAACATATTTTCGTGAAGAATGCAATAAACAAATGTAAATGGGCAAATAAGTGTGCGTCGTTAACGAGGATCGTCACAAAATATTCACGATTCAACCATATAATCGCTCTCATCATTAATTCTCGATAATAATGCGGTTCTTTACGTGCTGTCGGTGTAAATATGTATAATACGCTTAATAAGGTGACCAATAAGGTTTTCTTTCATTTTTTTATATTTATATTTTTTCACTTACTTTTTCATAAACTTTTGTAGCGAAACACCTGCGTCGTCTTTGAGATCGTTGTATCTAACTATGATATATCTACATCTTCTTATTTAATGTACGCTTATCGCTTAGCTAATATAAGGAAAGCAACGAGAAACTATCGTGCAACGTGACTTTCCGTTACTTTTCACGGTACTCAATTCGTGATCCGCATAGATTGGGAAAAGTCGCGTCGCGATGGTTTTACTTGCTCGAAGACGATAGGACCAGCGGAACAAGGATCGTCGATCAGAGTTACGCTCGTCCACCCCTTCTAGCGGCTTTCCTGGCTGCGTTTCTCAAGTTTCTCCGACGCGATTTTCTCAACTCGATCTCCTTATTTTTCAGAAGGAAGGGCGGAGCCTGCGGATTAAAGAACTGCCTCTTTTTTTTCGAACGAAATTCTAAAAAAATAAGGAAATTCAAAGCGACCGAGCGGCTCGTTCGACAATCGCTCGCAGACTTCGTCCTTCCGTTGTCGCGATTCCTAATTAAGCTCCGTTACGCTATCCGAAACAAACGACACCGATTTTTTTTCAACATTTCCTTTTAACCGTACTTTTAATAATTAATATGATACAACAGCAACCGGCAACTTTGCATTCGCGGCTTTATTAATTTTCGTAAAAACACAAGTTCGTTTCGTAGATTTCCGCTTTTCTTCTGCTCTTTGTTTATTTTTTTTTAAATCCATGAGTCCATATTCATTAATGTCGATTAATAATAATACTACACGCTACATCGTTATGATTTACAATTATCAATTAATTATCAAATTCTTTTAATTCAATTATTAGAATTACTTTAGAATATTGGTACTCTTTGCGTCACCTCAATTTTTAATAATTTTTGTTATTTCTCATTTATTTACTATAATTGCTCTTTGTCATTCTACATCTTGTTCTCTCACTCATTCAGTCGTCGTCTCACTCTCGCTCGGTCGCAGTTTAATCGTTCACTCTTCGTCTGCTTGTTTTACGTAACTCAAGCGTTATCGTATCAATACACAGTCAGCAGAACTCGCGTTTGTCTCCTCCTCCGCGTGATTTCTGCCTTCTTTTAATATGCTTTATTCGCCCAAGTGTATAGTTGAATCGTGAGTAGAGCCTTCGCTAATTACACTTGTACTAACGATCTATCAAAGGTATTTAGCTTAAATATAAATAATACATTTGTACTATAAAAAGAAAAGTAAAAGTATATCCCCGAGTGGCTCGAGTGTAGGCTCACGCTGGCGGATCCTTGTCGCGTGACACTTTGTAAGAGCTCCGTAACGCATTTAATATATGTTTTTTTAATCTCACTCTTCGCTCTTTCATCGGCTCTCGCAAATCGTCTTCATCTTTTTCCAAGACCTCGCTTATAACTTTTATTTAGTAGGGAAATTGACCTCGCGCGCGTCTCCTCACACTCTTCGCACTACCTCTCGCGTCTTTCCCCGATAAAATGAGTTTCGCTCCCTCCCCCTAACCCCAATCCCCTCGTCTCCCGACTCGTCGTTTCGTCGTTTTATAGCCGCTTAATACTTAAATGTTCTCCTTTTGTCTTACATTGCTTAAGAAAAATTATTGTGCCGATAATATGTTGGGTCACTAGCGAAACCCTAAACAGGCAGTGCAGTACGAGTGTGTTCTTAAGCAATCTCGAGGCAAGCTTCGGCCTAATATCACGTTTCGAGTCCATTGCTCATCATTTATTTTATTTATTATATTTTTTTTTAATTTTTTTCTTAATACTTTTTCATTTTAATTTAATTACTTGATTGTGATGTATTGTATGTTTAAGGTGTGTGTCTGTTTTTCTCGGTGTGTCTTTATTTTTTTTTCATCGGATAGTTTTTCTTATATACTTATTTAATAATCCCGCCAAGTGTGCATGGCCGTCGTTTTCCTCGTCTTTTATTACTCTTGTTCATTAATAGTTACTTACAATTTACGATTAGGGTTAAACGTGGTTTACTTTTCGTTTTCTTTTATAAGGTATAGAGCACGTACGTGGTACAGTATCTTTGGAGTATTTTCTCTTAATCAGCCTCGGCCCGGCGGCCGCAATACATTTTTCTGTTCTTAGTGTCACTGTGAGAGAGAGAGAGAGAGAGAGAGAGAGAGAGAGAGAGAGAGAGAGAGAGAGAGAGAGAGAGTCAGAGAGAGAAGGGGAGAAAGGGAGAGCGCAGGAGAAGGTAGGTAAGTGTGCGTGGCGGTGCAGCCGCGAACTCGCGGACGGACAAATTGTCTGGTTCACTTTTTGCACAGGTAAGAGGGAGTCTCTGGCTCCGGGGCTCAGCAGGCGCTCTCGAGGTGCGCGCTCTGCCGGCGGCGCGCCTGCCGCTGCCTGAACTGGTGGAACTCGGCCTTCATGGCCTGCACCCTGGCCTCGATGTTCTCGCGCGAGTAGCGCTGCGAGGCCGGCTGCTGCTGGCTCTGCTGGGCCGTGTGCACCTGGTGGATCTGCGGCAGCTGGTGGTGCATCTGGTGCACCGGCGGCCGCTCCTCGCGCGTCGGCGTGGAGGCCGAGGTCGGCGTGGGCGTGCAGGACACCGGGTCGAACTCGTAGTGGCCGTCGACGCTGCCCGCGTCCACGTTGGCCAGGCTGTGCGGCACCGGCGCCACCGGCGGCGCGTGCGGGGGCTTGTGCAGCTCGAGCCAGCGGCCGATGGAGAGGGGCGGCGGCGGCGGCCGGTACGGCGGCGGCCGCCACTCGGCCACCGTGCTGCCGCTGCGGGAGCTCTGGTTCTGCTGCGAGGTGTTCTTGCTGCCGAAGCCGGAGCTGCTGGAGCGGCTCTCGGGCGAGGTCTCCAGGTCGGGCGAGGCGGCGAGCTCGGGGGCGGAGCGCGCGTGGCGCGCGTGCCGCGGGGGCAGGCGGGCGCGGGGCCGGCCGGCCGGCTGGGGCGGCGAGGAGGTGGCCAGCGGCTGGACGGGCATGAATCGCTGGGACTCGGCGTGGATGGCCTTGAGAGAGGGCAGCTCCTGGCTGTAGCGCTGGTGGACGGTGCGCAGCTGCAGGTAGCTGGGGGGCGTGGGGAAGCCCGAGGAGTTGCCGGGGCGCACGGAGCTCAGGTCGCTGAGGTAGACGGCCGAGGTCCAGGGCGGAGCGGGGCCGCCGAGCTGGCTGGGCGAGCTGGCGAGGAAGCGCGGCGAGCCGATGGCGCAGACGCCGGCGAGCGGCGGGGCGGCGGGGGCGGCGGGGGCGGCGGGGGCCTGGGGCCCGAGGGAGAGGCCGCTGCCCTCGGAGCGCAGGCTCAGCTGGCTGGTGCCGACGAGGGGCCGCCGCCAGGAGGACTTGAGGCGCTGCTGCTGCTGCTTGGGCAGGAAGCCGCCGTCGTCGCTGCTGGAGGCGTCGAGGATGCTGTTGTTGGCCGAGGACAGGACCGAGTCGGCGATGACGAAGCGCCCGTCGGCGGCGCGGGAGATCTTGCCCAGGGGTCGGCAGCGCCGCGCGAGGTCCGGACTCGCCGGACTCACGAGCTCGCGGAGAATCCTCAGACCTGGTACTCGGCTTTTTCTAGATCTGACCCAGCGAAAAAGCCTGTTAGTTTTTCCTTTTTTTTTCCATTGCAATACATTCTGCAGAAGGTTTACGGAACGTTGCGCTGCCTTTCTGCAGTCATTTTCCTAGCAGGCTAAAAAACTCGACGTTTGTCGTCTTTATTTGCTTCGTTCGAACGATATTGCACATCGTTTCCGTAAACCCCCTGTTCGTGTAAGTACAACGATAACGTGCAACAGAATTCATCGATAAAAAAATGAAAGAAATTTCTTTAATGTTCTACTAATGAACAAATGATTAACTTAAATGTTAAGCTAAAAATAAGACATGCACATGCGCATTCCGGTGCGAGACACAGATAAATAATTAAGTGTGAGTGGGTTTCTTGCCGGGTGCGTGAAGTGGAAGTGAACGTGGATTTTCATTTGTCAGAAAACTTTTTCCACTTAATATTCAATTCCAATCTTTTGTTCGTTATTTTTAAATAAAATTTCATAGCAAATTAAATTTTTCATCATTACTCATCATTCCATATTTTCATAAAATATATTTAATATCAAATAGCAATCGTGAATTTTAGGTGCTCCAAATGTCGTCACCTTTTTTCCTCCTTCGAGTCCGGCAGCAAGGAAAGGGGTAGAGAGAAGTATGTAACACAACGATTACATTCACAGAAACAATAGTAGTGATAATAATAAATGTAATTCTAATTAATCGAACTTTACTTCTAGGGACGGTGTACTTAGGGAGCAAATAGATTGGATTTTGCCAGTTCAGTCATTTATACTCGAAAACAATAATTTATTTCAAAATTATTTATCAAATAATTATTAAGCCTTTTTTTAATACTTAAACGGAAAAAATTAATTACTTCCGCGTAAAAAAGAATATTTACAAAAACTACTGTAAAAATAAATACTCATAATGAGTTTTTAGTTTCCATTAAAAGATTATTAAATTATTCACTTGTAGATGTGAGAATAAACTAATTTGTGATAGTTTAAAAAAAGCATGCCTGTAGGTGAAGGGTGCAATTTAGGATACTAAAAACTCATTCTCCAAAAATTTATTTAATTCTTTGTTTAATATAATGGTGACATTGTACTAAAAGTGAAAAAAGTGAAATAAGTGAATTATTGCATATTTTGAAACGGCTATTTATTTGCAAATACTTAACGCGATATACTGTTTACACCTACTTCGTATTTGTCTGTGTTTATGTGTTATATGAATCTTCGAGTACTAAGAAACTGAAAATAACCGAAAGGAAAATTGAATTTAAAGTACCAAATTAAAAGAAAGTTTTTAAATCATTAAACAAGCTGAAACGTCTTAACGACAAGTTTAGAACATTTTCTATCAAAACGTATTCTAAACAGTTTTACGATAAAATAATATCGTCTACGAATGAAGCACCAGCATCGATCTCAAATTTATTACGAACATAAACTAAGGCTAAATTATTTAAACAAATCGTCTTAATGTTCACGTGACTTATTAAATCAGAGGTCGTGTCTACGTAAAGTGGCAAGATATCGTTAGACATTAAACATTTTTCAATTTTATTTACGATTAAAACATTTGAGAATAGTCAAAAAGCAAAGATTGTATTAAGGTAGTACTGTCGATATGTAGGTAGTAAAATGAGAAAATGTTATCGTTTGATTCGCGATAGAATTTACATTTGGAAATGTCACAAAGCAACGTAATAGTATAATTGTGTACTCTATAGTAAATGCATTTAAGAGATTTTTATAAAAGAAATCAACGACTATTTAAACGCTATTTCTAACCTATTTTTAAAATATTTTTGGATAAAAATTAAGCAGTCTCCTGTATCCAATCGAAATGTTCTTAACATTTTTAGTTGTCACACTATTTAATTTTATTGAAATCTGAAGAGTAGTTAAAAATTGAACTGAGCGTTTTGTGGTTTAATATTGACCAATAGTTTCAATGTTATGAATATCTGAACGGTCATTCCATTACCGATGGTACTACCTTAAGAAGAAAGAGGATTTTATAAAGCATTTGTTTATGCATGCATTACTCCTTCGGAGAGTTTAAGATCATTTTTCGAAATGTGGAACTGTATATTATTTACAAAGTATGCATCATGCTAAGAAGTGTTAGTCGACCTCTGAATAAAAAGCATTTCTATTGGTTAAATGCAGAGGGCAGTCGATAAAGGTAAGTAGCGCAGTTAAAACGTAAGTCAGTAAGAAAGAGAATGAAATGGAAAAAATGAAGAAATGAAGATTGAAAAATAAAAGAAGTTATCTACTATTTGGCTGTGAATGATGATGTTGAATGGCATGTATCTATGTACTCCCTAATCCGCCTTGGTTAGTAAGGTACTAACTGGATGAACTAGTGATAGTCCTATTGCTGTTTTGCCTGAATAGCACATCTCATCTATAGTTTATTCATGACAATCATCCTAAATAGCAGCAGATAGTAGGTAGGTGGTACGTGATGACGATAGAGCAGTAGCAGTTATTTCGTTTCGGATCATTATTATTTCGTTATTGTTTATTTTTCATTGGATTGCGTTTCTTTTGTCATAATGAAAGTAGATTAATAGTCCTAGCAGGTAACGTTGCTGTACGGAGAGGCGGCAGACTCGCATTTGTACCAATCACTTATTCTCTCATTCGTTCTCTCGTATATAGTAATAGGCGCTCACAGTGGTAATAAAATTTGTTAATTAAGTAGTAGCAGTAATATACAGTAACAATTTGTCGTGGGCCTGCTTCAGTCTCCCTCGGTTAACAAACGTCGCCTTTTTCCCAAGTGCGTGTGTGTATTTTCTTAATTATTTTCTTTTTATCTAGATCCGAAATGCGACATCCGACTCGGCCGGTCGACGGTGCATTAGTTTCGTTTATTTGCGATCTGGGACTGGTTTTAGCGTTACTGACTGGCTCTTATTCGTTTAAATACATTTCGTACATAATCTGGTCTGGTAATTAGCGGCTCTTTAGCGGATGTTGGGCTTACTGTTCCGCCTCTCTATGATAAACACGCTCTCGAATTCCCGATTTTCGAGATGGAGTGAGTGATGATCACGATCACGATTCGGGGGTACCGGCTGATCGTGGACCGGCTCCGAGGTGGCAGTGGTGGCGGGGGTTACTTGCGTAGGAAGTGGTTGATGAAGAGGTTGTGGTGGTTGCGGATTCAACGGGCTGCAACGGGTCAGCGTCGACACTGACTCGCCGCAAGCGTTTAAGTTTGTCGACCTACGGAACACACAAGGGCAAAAATGACACCACGTAGTGTCATCCAACACTTTTTTTCTAACATTTTTTTTATTCGAGTCAAAACTTTTCGATATTTTTATTAAGACAATGCAAACTCAAATATCATTTGACCATTCATCGTCAAGTTTTAACTCTTATTAATCTCGTTTTTTTCTTTTTTTTTTCAAAAAAACTAATCTGAGCCTGACATCCTAATCAGATGATATGTTAAAATCTTATGAAATAGTTTGATTGTATAATTTGAGTTAAGATTGAAGAATGAAAAACGAGTGTCATGTAAAATACATTACTGATTTCGAACATGTATTTTGTAACAATAAAAGTCAAGCGGTTGGGTGTTTTTCTTTTAACAAATGACTCGTATTATACAACCAAATGTAAAAAATTGTTCAACTGAACCGTACAGCCCGTTCTGGATATTTCACGTGCGATAAAAAACATGACGAATAATGTATCTTGCGCGTGACGATCGTGTAGTTTCAGTAATTCTCACGAATGTTCGCGGCTGCTCGACATTTAAAGTCCTATACGTGCCTGCCGTGAGGACGAAGGAGGGTAAAAGTAAAGTATGAAGGAAGGTGACAGGAAATCCTTCGACCTCGGCTGCACGACCGATATATTCTAATCGCATAAAACTTCTTAAGATCCAGATGTAGAAGAACTAACAAATCATTTTTGGAAAAATCTCAATGAAAATAAAAAGAAACTTATTTACAAAACAATGGGGACGAATGTAACGTGATTGAAATAAAAATAATCAAATGAAATTTTCTAAGAATGAACGAAAAACAGTGTTGAATATCTTTACTGGCTCTTAAGAAGATAAAAAACCAAACGAAAACTAACTAAAGACTTTTTCCGGTCTGTAAGGAAAGTCACGCCATCAAATTGTAAAAATAAAAAGAATTAAGAAAAAAAATGTCGTAATCCAGAATAGGCATCACTGCAGTCGTATTGTGGACTTTTGGATGCCGTACGAAAATTATAATTGTAATTTGACCATTCCAATGAGTTTCTTTAATGGTGCCACTTTCTTGCCGACGATTCCGTATGTTCCATTAAAATTGTGAGCAATGACACTTTGGGTGATGTATGACAGTACAGTCGTTTGTCGGTAAAATGTTATGTAGAAATGTTCACTGAGAAATATTACTATTGAAAAACAAATTTAAGATAATTGAAAGAATTGGACAGGTCCAATTAAATCAAATATTAGGTTAGTAAAGCAAATATTTTTAATTCAATTGTTTGCACAATTTTTGTCATTTTAAATATTTATTGTTATTCTTAAGCATATCATTTCATTTAAATCAATATCAGTACATCACAAGTCTATTTACAGGGACTTTTCAATATGACGTTCGATATGACCGTTATGTTAACAGATTCTTGAATTTGTTTTAATAGTACATCTATCACTACTTCAAGATTTTTGTGTGAAAAATTTGTCTTCGTCCAAAATACCTCTGCGGTTTCAGTTAGTTGTTCTCCTCACTTAAAGTTAATAGTAAGACTAATCTATTACTTTTGGATATTTAGCTAAGAAGATTAAAGAACTATAAAAATCTTTCTAAAGTTAATTAAATGCGTGTCGTTCTTTTACCTTCTTTAATCTAGATATGATAGACCCTTTATTTTCAATGTTAATTCTATGAAAATTTGTGAAAGATAAAACAAATGCTTTGGTGCTTTCTTTTCCTATCTGTTAGTATTTAAACCCTAAACCTTTAAGCTATACCCTATTACTCTTACAAATTTGAAGACCGTAATCGCATTAGTAAATAAATGCAGTTTTTTTAATTATTTTAATCAGCAGAAATTGAGTAAAGTTAGCCCTACTGAAAAATGTCAAGTGAGATCTCCAGTTATATCTCAGGCCTAAATCTCAGGTGGCTTTTAAGTTTTGCTATTGATATTTCCGCCGAAAATATATGACGTGAATCTCAGATGAGATTGCAGTTGAGATTTCAGCTGTGAATTAGAGTGACATATTTTCAGCTGGAATATCAGCATTAAAACTTAAAAGTAACATCGAAAAAAATAAGTTACTTCTACTTTTTAAACAGTAGATTTAATTTTTTTGTAAAACTGTCAAATCTACTTCTTTATAGAGGCAGATCTACTTTAAAAAATGTTAATTGTAGTGATTTTGCAAGGTATTTTTAATTTTTCCTAATAATAGTAAAAAAAAACTACACTTTATTCGATGTACCTGAAATTTAGGTCTAAAAACTTATCTGAGATTTTTCGGTAGGGAGTAAACAAAGAGAAGAAGAAGAGAATGCAAGTACGATCTTAGCGAACTAATAACTTATCGTACAGTACTCTCAGAGTTGAAGTGCGCGAAGTCTTAAAGATCTTTCGTCCTTATAGTTACATTCCTTAGCTTAGTAAGATTAAGATGAGAAGGTGAGAGACTCACTTTTTCAAAGGCACTGTTCCCTGGGGCCCCTGCCCTGCGCCATTTCGGGCGTCTGTTACCCGGCAGGCCACCATGTTGTACGCTGAAAGCAGTTCTAAAATATTAAAAGAAATTAGTACAACGGGGTCTCAGATATTCCAGGTGTGGGTTGACGTACAGTCGATCGTCTTTTCGCATCTAAGGATAAGCTAGGACCAACAGTTAGGTAGCTTTACGACTCGTTGCAGAGAGGATCGACTGGCGAGCTTACCTTTCTCCTGTTTTCGTCGTTTTCTCTTATTGCAGATCTTGACCGCGCAGATGCTAAGGATAATTGCAACGATGAAAAAGAGGATTCCTCCGACCACACCAGCGGTTATGGCCTTGTGCTTGACGCGCGCCGGCACCGAGTATTTTATCTGGTCACTCACGCCTGCACTATCCGTCGAATTAGCGAATACTACAAAGTAATACGTCCTACCGCCGACCAGATTTTTCACTGAAATTCGTAAGATTTTTTTAATTTATTTGTTTATTTAAACCAGAAAATATGTAAGTATTTTATTGTATATAAGATTACCTGAGCTTAGCGTTCTGTATATAGAAAAAAACTTACAAGCTAATTTTACATACTAAATAGTTTAACCTTGCTATAGTTTGCAGACGGAGAAAAATGATTAGTAAAATTTACTGAAATAGTAAATAAACTTTGCTTAAAAATATAAGTAAACATATAGTCATATACATTTTTTTACTGCAGTCTTAAGTAAATTTTATTAACAATTTTACTCGGTGCATAATATTTCTAATATATGCTTAAGAACTTTGCAAACCATTTTTTTAAATTACTTTTCACTCTATTAAAATTCAAATTCTCTAATTTATTAGGTATATGATTATATGTTCTTATAGGTACAATATAATTAATTTTATTACTAACAAATTTAATTGATCTTATTTCTTGTGTTTTATACTCGATTTATCATAGTGATAGTAAATAGATTAGAAAATAAATAATTGTTCGGTATTCATAGGACGCCCTTCAATGATAAATTTATCGCTGTATATAATCTTTAATATTCTATTTTGCGGATTTTGTAAAGGCCTTCAACTATTCTTACATACTCCCCCCATGATATTGAAAAAATCATATTATAACATCAGAAGTGTTTTAGTTAAATTAATTTTATTTATATTATATTAATCATTAATGAAATAGAACTTACTTAAATAACTCGTATCTTCTGGTCGGATCTGTCCTTTGTTGAGAGTCTTCCAAGGACCATCAGTTTTGACGTTAATCGTGTAAAATTTAACAAGATGACTCTTTTCGAGTGGTGGCATCCACGTTATGAGGAAACCATTACTTAATTCTGTTACTGATATATTTCTCGGAGGTCCCGGTCGCGGCACTGCAATTAAACACGCCAGCGTTTAGATCGTTAATAGTATTGGATCCTTTTCAAAATTGGAATACCTACTGTCATCAGAATTAACTTTCTCCTTTAAGGGTAACTCTAGCCCACCTGTAAAAATATAGTTCTTCATGTTATACTTGCTTAACGAAAAAAAATTTGAGTAATTACAAAATAATCATTGCATTTATTGTTTCATTAAGCAATTATAACGTAAACAAGCACATTTTTACGTTTGAGCTAAGGTTACTCATAAGTTGAAGCTATAGCGATATTTTAAGTTTATATTGCTCGAATTTTTCAGAATTCAGATTCTATTCATCAAAGTAAGAGAGTTTAAGAAACAGTTTACAAATCTTATTTCAATAGAAATTATTTACTTTATAATCATACACTGATAATCAATTTAATTCTTTTCTATTAGTGATTAGTATTTAAAATAACTAACGTTATTTAATTTTTTTTTTCAAAATTATCTTACAAATATTCAAGATATAATAAAAACAATCATTTTTGGAATATAATAAAGTGAAAAAAAAACATTTAAATTGAATACAATATCTTTATCTGAATTACTGCTTTTTTGTAACAATTATTATCTTTTAAGGATTTTAAATTTTTAATTCGTTATTTATTGTAATTTTTTTATCTGAATTTGAAAATTGAGCAATTATAAACATTAAATAAACATACTATAACTCATCTTATCAAGCCAAAATATACTCTACTTCTACTTTTAATGAAAATGTTTTTAAGCAGTCAATAAATGATGATGGTATGTGATAACGTTTCATAAAGCCATGAACTAATGATAAAAATATATGAACATTTAAGTTAAGATGGTATACAAATACTGAGTTATTATTTACTTTTTAAATGGAAGTTGCAATGAAATGAATTTAACTTTATATCTGCATGATTAATCTAGACAAGTATTGATGAAAATATAAAAAAAAATACACTAACTGACATGATGAAAATGGATTTTTTTATGAAAGTATAAAAATGTAAAAGAAAAAATTAGCGTTATAAAATTCATGCTATTACAAAGCGAAGCTTAGATATAAAAAAGCAAATTAAAAAAGTCATTCGCTTTTATTTACTGCAAATGTGTAAAAGCTTGATTAATTACTGAGCTTTTATTATTTTCAGGTAAACTTAAAATATTTTCTTTAAATTTAGTTGTTATCCGAAAATTTTTAATTAAAATAAGTTGTTTTTTAATTCATTTTATTCGGATCGCGATGAATATTTATCGAAATTAATTAAATTAGAGAAATTTCTCGCGAAGGTATTTAAAATGAACGATCGCTTAAGAAGAAATTTATCGATCGAATAAATACTTTGATTGTATTGGCCGCGTAATTTAAATTATCGTTCCATTACACAATTGAAATTTATGAGCAATCAACATTTTTCGATTAACATTTTAATCCTCTGAAAATGACGTGGAGTGCATTGTACGTCGGCGCTCGGTATATTCGTTAATTAATGTGAAAAATTGACGTATTCAGCAAAATGGAAAGGCAGAAATGCAAAAGTCGCGCGATGAAAAGAGACGCGCCTCTGGAATTTCGGGTAAAACGCAATTGATTTTCCCCGTTCTTGATACCGCCGGGAATTTGTCGATGACGGTGGCGAACGCGGCCGTACGGGTGGTACATTCGGCGAACCAGAAAGCGCTGACCACCTTCAGTTTCGGTCGAACGATTTTAACAAATATTGTTTGCGACTAACGAAGTCGATATTGCGCGAAAATAACTAATGTTTTTGTTTTCGAAAAAAAATTATAGATGCGCGTCAAAATGTAATGAGGACTAGAATGAAAGGCACCGAGAAGGAAAGTGACGAGATAACGAGGTTCCGGCTGTCGAGGTAAACTGATTTTTGCTGACTGTCGCGGATTCAACGGCATCAAAATTAGCGTCGGCATTGTTTTCGTCATTTTGGCTCGTTTAAAATGTATGAGCCCTCTATTCACTTTTCTCACTCTTTCCGGACTCTCTCTCTTCCTTTTTACCCGATTTCCTATTCCGCTCCCCGTTTTAGATTGGTCGCGAAGGTTTAAGTAGATTAAGTTCATTGCTCTCTTCCTCTCCCTCTCTCTCCGCATTTTTTCACGCTTTTTTCAACTTTTTCCTACACGGAATATCGTTTTCGCCTCTCTTTTTTTGCCAGCTTCTTTTGCCCTTTGTGTCTTTCCAATGTGCCCGCAGCTTTTTGTTTGCTTATTTGCATTTTCAGAGTTTTATCTTTTTCTTCCGCAGTACGGTCGTTCATGGATTTTCCTATATGCTCGCGGTAATGACTACTACAATAAAGAGCTCTTTAATGCCGTTACATAGAACGTTTAGTTCGAATGGTATGGCTTTCAGAAGGGAAAATTCGATTTAATTACTTTTGTCGTATTCCAATGGAACGTTTGTAATTCGCAATAAAAATTAAAATCTCACTTGTAATAAATCGAGAAAATGTTTGAGAATCTTTCTCTAGAAACTGTATATTGAGAAAATAAGATAATGAATGAGGTTTTGGAAGTTTTCCTCGTATCTTGTTTTAGTAAAGAATTAGATGAAACTAAGCGACAAAATATCGTCAAAAGCAGCAAAGAATAATAGCGGAATAAAGAGAGTTAAAAAAAAAGAGAAAAAAACGATGGCGGCGTAAAAGGATACAGGGAATGTCATTGCGTACAAATGTAGTGCAATGAAGCGTCGAATTTGGAAAGAGGAAATAAAAGCGGAAGTGGAGCGAATAGTTCGATGGGTTTGTCGATACGATACATCGCGACGGAATAGAAGAAATTCCGTCGACGGAGCTCCGACAGCTGAGGCGAGGTTTTTCGAACTTACGAAGTTTCGGCTTCCGGCGGCGTGCTTTTAAAAGCGAGCCCGTGAATTTTACAAACTAAATTCTCGCGCGCGCGAGCGTAAGACACGCTTCACGTTTTATGCTATTCGCTATGCGAAGTGTATTTTAGTTTAGTGTTAAGTTTCTTTTTTACTCGGACAGCCTCGGCTCTAACGTTTCGATTTGACATTTTCGCTCGACTTTTTATTCCTTTTATTCAGCGATCGTTTACTTTTTTACAATAGCTTAGCAAGTACTTTGTGTAAAGTTTTATAAACTGTCATTAGATTTATTTCTTGCATTTTACATTTTTAAATATTTCAAATGCTTTGCGGCACTGCAAAAATTGGAAATTATTCTAAACAAGACTGCTGCAATAAACATTAGTTTGAAAAGGGTAAGAAACTAATTTAAAAGTTGCCTTAACTCACCATCTTTTTGGTCTGCGGCTGAAGCTGCTGGTTGATTACCCGAAGTGGATGATGATGTTGGCGCCCTTTCCAACCCAACGTCTGTATTTAAATTAGCATAGAATTAGTAACAACATTAATAATAGCTTTAAAATGCCAAGTATTATATTTATAATATTTTACCTAAAGTTTTAACAACGATAGGATCACTGGACATTCCCTCGCCGAGAGCATTTTTGCCAACGACTTGGAATTCGTGATTTGTTCCAGCCTTTAGCCTGCCTATCGTGACAGTTGTACTACCGGAAGGTGTTACAGGGATAGTTTTCCAATCTTGAGCTCCTTCCTCTCGGTACCTGCAATTTTTAGTTTTAGCCTTAAATTTTTATCAATTTAATTTACTAGCAAAATCTCTTTATAATTCTGCTTTTTAAAGTTAAATTAATCTTTTTAATTGTGGTGTCGATTTCTTAAATCTTATTGAAAAGAATTATATAGTTGGGTTATATAATTGCGTTGTGAACTTGAACGTGTAGTTTCACAGTTGACTATATAAATTCAAACACTTTATTACGTGGTAGATTATGTAATTTGATTACGTAATCAAGCTACATAGTAGAAGTGTGATTTTCCTGAAAATTAATGGAAATTAATATGTAGCCCGAAATCGGACCCATCTTATGAACTACTTATATGTGGATGATAACACTCAAACTGAGGGATTGAGTTAAAAAATTATTATTTTCATGTTTTTGAATTTTATCCTTCATATTTAAGAGAAATAATTGTTTAACACATTCCTCCCGTTTGGATAGTATTATACATAGTAGTGCATAAAATGAGTCCAATTTCGGATTAATTTTTATTAATTGTCAGAAAAATCAGACTTCGACTGTGCAGTCGGATTACGTAGTCAAATTACATAATGAACTACGTAATAACTCGCTACATCAGCCGGAGTGAAACAGAGTTAAAATCAACTCTCTTGAAGTAAAAATTTCACTTTAATTTATAGTGAATTTAACTCTTTTGATGGAGTGAAATAGAGCGATTTTTGGACTCTCAAGCAGAGCGAAAGGTAGGGCCCGTAATATTCTACTCTACCTTAGAGTTAATTTTACTCTACTTTAGAGTGAGATTCATTTGCTCTATTCATGTAGCGTCAAAATTTACTCCAATATAGTTAATAAGTGGTTTCACTATAAACTAAGAGTGAAATTTTACTCTAACCGTTTCAGCATGCGTAACTTTGTTATACGATTGGACTATGTAGTTCAACCAGAAAAGATAATATATCCATAATAAATAATCGTCATAATGATAATGTAATTTAAAAATTTTGCATTGGCATTCACGCATTCTACCTAATATAAAAATCAGGCAACCAATAATATGTTCGCATCTTGGCGACCATCTCGACTACCAATCAGAATCGCAGCATTAAAAGCTTCGCAAGAAAAGCTGTTACCTTTTAAGAGAGAATTATCTAAAAAAAGAGGCATCGACTTACCATATAGTGTAGTCCTGCTTGTAATCAGGTCCACCGGAGTAACCAGGTAACCAGGAGAGTGTGACGCGGAATTCGCCGGGGATGCCGGTTACGTTGTGAGGTGCATGAGGCTGAGTTCCCTCGATGATCAACTGCGTCGACTTGACGATGGTCGCTACCTCGTTCGCCGCGACGCACTGGTACGCTCCAAAATCCGAGCGCTGCAGGTTCTCGATCGTCAGGTTACCTCCTACGATCTTCGCCCGGCCCCGCGGCAGCTTCGCTCCGTCCTTCTGCAAATTTCCAACGGAAAGAGCTTCAGAACACGGCTCCGGAAATATTTCCGATGTTGACACTAAATGGAGCGAGGTTAAAGGGGAGAAGCACGATACCGGCATTTGTGCTGAATGCGCTTTGTTTTGTGAATTCGAGGCCGATGTCCGCAAATAAAACCGAATTCTATGGATCGATCTCTAGCATCGCCACAAATATTTACGAGCTTTCTACCCTGCTTGGATTAAATATTTGATCGCAAATTGCAGCTTCGGGATTTTCGCTTCGTTTACTTCAATTTCGCAATGAAATCGAGCGCATCTACAAATTAATTGAAATATTATGCAAGAACGCGTTTCGAAATAGATTCAATTCATCCAGCTATTTCGAAGGGTAATTCTTATTTTTTTTGTTTTAAATACGAGCGATGGTACATTCAGCACTTAAAAGTTTATTTGAGCAATGAATCCTTTGTATCGAGCAAATGAAAGGATTTAACGGTAGCAATGATTTTTTTTAATAGTCAGTGAAACCTACCCTCTGCCAGGAAATGACCGGTTTCTGAGTACCGTCAGCCTCCTGTGCGTCGCAGTGCATCTCGACAGTCTCGCCGACCTTACGCTGATACATGGGTTGAGGGTCGATGGTGAAGAGTGGAGGGTTGCGCACAATGACGTCCATAGTCGCCGAGCTTCCCTGGGTCCCGTGGGCGTTGTAAGGCGTGCAGGTGTACTTGCCCTGGTGCTTCTCGTTTACGCGCGTGAACAGCAGTGAGCCGTTAGTCATGACCACGATGTCGTTCGCCTGGTAGGGCTCCAGCAGGCGCTGGTCCTTCGTCCAGGTAACGTACTGCAGCGGTGGATTCGCACTTATGTAGCAGTGGACGACGCCGGCCATGCGGAAAGGAAGGAACTGGGTGGGCGGACTGATTGCCACCTTGGCTGGGTCTGTCGTTGGAGGAAATTTTATTAGAATTCAGCTCGTTTTAGTTAAGGAATGCCGCGGTACGGCCAAATGTACTTACACTCGACGTTCAAGTAGGCGCTGGCAGTCTGGGGCTCTCCGATACCGTTGGTCACTTCGCAGAGGTACATACCGGAGTTGTTGGAGCTCACGGGATCGATAACGAGGCTGCCGTCCATTTTGACAGTAGCGCGGCTGCTGAGTTCGGAGACCTCCGAGATCGGGGCGCCCTCGCGGTACCAGCGCACCGTCACGTTACCTGGCAGTGCCTTCGCCTCGCAAGGAAATACGACAGTCTCACCCTCCTGCTTCGTCGTGTTCGATGGCGCGTTCATTATTACCGCTCCACCTGCAATTATAGCACATTTTATTATTTTCATCCATTTTTCAATTTAATTATGAACAAAGAAAAGTATTACGTACACGGAGAAAAGTTGTTAGTCAAATTCCTTAAAGGCTTATAATCAAAAATAATAATTTTTACTTCAGTCAAATTTGCATAAATATTTAAGCAAAATTTACTTCATACTATATCTGCTTTGCATAATTTTTTTCTTCTAAAATCATTCGTAGAGTAAAATTTATAATCTAAATTGACTGTTCTTTAATATTATATGTAAATATATTCAATTGCTTACAAACTGAGCCTACATAGATTTTTCTAAAATTATTCATGGGACTGGGTTTTAATTGATCTTAATTTATGTCACTCTAGTCTGAAGAGTTGTAGAATTTGAATATATTTATGTATAATATTGAAAAATAGTCCTTTTAAAATTTACCAACAGAAGTTCAGTATAATTTATTTACTGTATGAGTAAATTTTATATAATTATGCTTACTTAAATTTTTAAGCAAAGATTATTTACGATTTCAGTAAATTTTACTAATCACTTTTCTCCGTGTATGACTAAAGTCTGCCATTTCAACTGGCACTGTTCACAATTATTTGTATCGGTATTTTGCGAGAATAATTTATCCTTTTTGCATGATTTATGTGAAGCCTTCGCCATTATTAATAATTCGACCAAAAGCCGTCGGTGGGTTAATATTAAAATGAAAATTTGATGTTGGGAGTTCGTTACACTGTAAGAAGCTCGATGAACCTTTTTGCATTAGATGTGAAATGCTAATGAAAATTTGCCTCTGGCGTGCCTTTAAACTCGCAGCGGGAATCACGGTATTATTAAAGCTGGGGGTTTTCTTTTTTTCAAAGGACATCGATTTCTCTAAAATAGTTTTCAATTTAACTTTTCTGTTTTTTAAACGGATTAAAAACAAAAATATAAATTGCAAGCTTAAATGTAGTAGCGCACAAAAATATTGAAAACGCTGTGTGTTACACAATAAATATTCTCCAAAAGTCGTATTTGTCGTATGACCTGAATACGAAATTTATGTCGCGATTTAAATTTCGAGATTTAAAAATATTTATTGGTAAATTTATGAATAAACTATTTTGAATTTGAGAATAAAAACGTCGCGATTGAAAGAATGTATAAGCACGGAAAAGTATTAAAATTGTATAAATCTGTGGAAACATATAAGTTCAATCAACGTAATAAATTTGCCAAACTAAAAAATACGTTTGTGGAAACCCAAGTGGAATTTCAGAAACTTCTCTCGTTCTATTTACGTGCTGACAATAAAAATGTCAACAAAAATAAAAGCTTATTGACATCGCGGAAGGTGGGCACAATGCGAGAGGAAAGTTGTCCCGGAGTGGGGATGGTTTCTCGAACAAATTCTCCGAGCGCAAACATTACTCTCTGGATTTGATAAGAAACGTCGAGGAGTTGTTCTTTTATCGGTTGATTTCCGTGAAGATTATTTTGAACTTATTCAAAGTGCTGATAATAAGATTATCCGGCGAATAGAAGAACACAGTTTACAGAGAAGAGAAATGATCTACAAGCTGGATTGGCCTAACGCGCAGTCGTTATACCTAGAGACGATCCCAGAGGTAAATGATCCGAAATGAAAGAGATAAAAGCAGATCTCGTAATTAATGGAGGGCAAAACTAATTTCCTCGCAAGCGCACTTTGCCCGTGACAACGCGAGAGAGAGAGAGAGAGAAATAAAGCTTTCGGTCGGAGGGTGGTAAACAACCCAGTTAGAATTCGACGTTCTCCTCCGGCAGTACTACTGAACTTCTCCTCAGTCTCCGCTCGCCTTCCGACACTTGCGCTCCCGCTTTCGGGGCTGTCTATCTAGCCAGCGCTCGATTCTCCCCTGTTACGCGCGGTAGACGCAGACAGGGCGGGCAGAGAGTCGTTTCTCGAGTGCACTCGAGCCTAAAGACGGACGGGGGGTAAGGGGTGCGCGAGCGCAAAGTGCAGACGTCCTTTCTAGCGGTACGACGGAAATGGAGACTTACCCCTCGAAAGAAAGGAAAGATCTCGGCGGCGAAGAACAGAGCTAATGATATTCAAGAGATACTGCGAAAATATGAATTTTAAATGCTGGCCCGGAGGCGAGTGGACAACTCCACGGGGAGGAAAATGGCGGAGAAAAAGGGGAACAACCCACGACATTCTCAAGGCTACCTTGCTTCCAACGTTAATTCACTCACGCGGCCATTCAAAGGGATCCCTTTTGGCGTCCAACTCATGAGTGTCATTTTTTCAGGATGCTCTACCGGTAATTGACCTAAAATTGAGAATTTGATGAAAACTACAGATTTCTAAATGGAACCTCGATAAAACTAGAGTTAAATTAGTGGAAAGTTTCAGAAGCTCAGAAAGAAGAAAAAATGTTTTTATGTTCTTACTTTTAGCATTGTATTTTATAGAGCGTGACCTGTATCTCATGAAACTAAAGTTACTAAAATTAAGCATCTGATGAAAAGTTACAGATTTGAAAATAAAATCTTGATAAAGTTACGGTTAAATTTGTGGAAGGCTTCGTTAACTCTAATTTAAGATGCGCTAAGTATACATTGCGAGAAATAAAAAGTTACGATAGCCGAAGAAGATTCTTATGTGGTCTCTAAATGGCATCTATTCTGTAGTTTTTACTGGTAGTTTTTACGGAAGTATTTATTTAGGTTACTGGCGCCCTCTCGCTTAAGAAGGCTTCCGATAGGTTTAAAAAGCCTCCCAGGCTGAAACTGCCCGAGAGGTTTTTTAAAGCAGCTCGAGCGGCTCACGCTAATTTAACTGAAACCTATTTGCCATTATTATCGAAGTTTTCAGTTGAAATAGCTTTTTATTTCTTTCAATGTATTCTGTTTTTGTTATTACACGGCAATGATGCGTATTAGTGGGTAGTCGCTGTTTTGACTAGTAACGTATCTATATAACCTTTTAATAATAAATAGAGTTAGGGATTATTTGGAGCTGAAATTACCGGAAGAGAATTGATTCTTAAAACAACAATGTAAAGATTTAAAGAGAAATTAATTTCAAATGGGAATAAAGTTGGATACTCGAAGGAGCATCGCTAGAATCTATGATGTCAGAAATTAATTATACATACTAATGAGTGAAAATGGCTGATAGTGTGAAATAAATTCACATTCAAGAAAAAATGAAGAAAAGCGATAATTTAGCAGATTAGCAGTTCACTGTAGGCCGTATTGAATGTAGACGCACATGCATAAATGAACTATTTCAAGAGGAAGTGCATGCCTTTAAAAGAGAATCCCCGCTGCTCATCAATATCTTATCCACGCGACAAGCGTCACTCTTGAAAGCTTTCAGTATCCCCACTTTTTATTCAAACTCGAAGCCGAAATCGTGCTCTGGTTATCAAGCAAATACCAGAGAACGAGAAAGGCGCCCGCGAAAAGAGGGAAGAGGCAACGGCTCGAGACAAATCGTCCCGTAACGTCTTTGACTCGGCCTTAATTGGCTGCAGGGAGGCGAAACGGAACCGTAACTACTTCGCCTAATGCGAATTTTATCGCGGGAAGCAGAAAAAGGTGGAGGAGAGAGTGGAGGAGCGGGTTGGCTAAAGGCGGAAGGGATGGAAAAAGGCGAGGGCCGGAAGTTACGCGGGTTGCGGATGAGAGCGGTAGTCGGCCGAATGCATCGACCTATAAATTTTACGAGCGCACTGGAAAAAAGATGCTCCGACCTCGAGATGTCCATAAAATTTATGGATTTAAGGGGTTAAGAGTCCAATACCGGCTGATGCGCTTCTTTTCTGCGCCGCCAACTACACCAGGATACGAACTTTTGCCTGGATTCTCCACCTTTACTCGTTTTTCCAAATAAAATTTATAAACAACTTTGGGTGGGTTCTCTGTCATTAGTTTCGTTACTGTAGCATTAAATTCTTTCTTCATATACACGGAGAAAAATGATTAGTAAAATTTACTGAAATAGTAAATAAACTTTGTTTAAAAAGTTAAGAAAACGTAGTCATATAAAATGTACTCGTACAGTATAAGAAAATTATACTGAATGTTTTGGGCAACATTTACTTATTTAATCAAGCAAAGCAGATGGAAGTTAAGCGTCAACTAAGTTTTGCTTAAATATTTAAGAAAAAATCAGTATTTTTACGGCAAGTTTTGAAGTAAATTTTACTAACAATTTTCGTCCGTATAAATCAATTTTTATCAGAACAAAATTGTCTATCAACATTCATTAATGTACATTTCTATTTAATTATCTGCCATTCAATTTTACCTTTTATACATTCAACATGAAGTTTTGAATATATCAAAATATAATACATGTTTACAAAAAGAAAGCTTTAAATGTTCACATATATATGTATTACAGAAAAACTAGGGAAATCTCTTTTTACGGCATCCCATTTCCTACTGAGCAGTCCGAATTTTATGGCATGTGCGATTGTCCTTTGGACTTTTAGGCCATATACTGATTTACGTAAAAGTTTTTATAGCCTTTTTAGTATTACGAAAAGAGCAATAGGTCTTTTGTATTAAATATAACTGATTGACGGTTTTCTTTCTGTTGAAAAAAAATAACATTTACCGTCATCATAGCCTCTTAATAATTTGAGAGCAAAAGTAGCTCATATTTCTTGTTAAATAAGTGTAAGTAGAAGTAATTAAACTATTAAAATAATCAATTAAACACTTTAACCTGATTAACGTTCCTCGTACACTAGCACTTGAGGTAAAATTCACTTGAAGCCTAGTTTAGCACTCAAGAAACTTAAGCGAAACCTTGCATTGCTATATTACTAGTTTAAGTTTTGCATGCGCATATCATAATTAGTCTTAGGGACACACGAACTCAAACTGCTCAGGATTAATCCGACCGTTTTTATCCCTACCTAACTGATAAAATCATCGCCGTTGATACGGAAAAACTCTTTTTAAAAAAAGGTCAATTCTAATTTTTTATTTTCAAGGCATTAAACCTAAAAAGAATAGTAAACGTTAAGGTTTAAGTGGATCTTATACTTAAAAATTATAAAAAAATTCATTTTTTTATTGCTTATGTCTTTTTGAACCTATAAAAAAATGTTTAATTTATTTCTAATAAAATTCAGCATTTACATGGACTCAATAGGCTGTTAATTACAAGTGCTGTAGCCTTGCTAAAAGTTAAAAAAATTTCAGACCAAATAATTCATCTGTTTCTGACTAATAATTAATAGAAATAATTTTTACTGAAAAATTAAAATTTGAAGTTTGTGGTAACCTGTAGTTTCAGAAACTCAATGGATTCCAATGGAACTGGTTTTAAAATATAGGTATTTTATATTTTCTAAAATTGTAGATATTAAATTTATTTGAGTAAATAATCTTTTAATACATTTAATTTAATAAATTCTAGCATTTTTTTGACTTTAAACATTCATTTATAAAATTGATTTAAATATCTATAATTCTTTAGTCGAAAATCACATCCAATAACTACATTTAAAATCGGTCCCATTGAAATCCATTGAGTTTCTGAAACTCCAGGTTACAACAAAGGAATTTTTTTTTAAAGATCATATCTACCCATACGCTGAATCAGGAAATCATTCGTTTTGTAGGATTTAATAGTAAATGAAGTATATTTTTATTTGATTTATATCGTATAAATTTAATAATTCAAATATATATTTTTTAAATAATTAAAAATGGTGGTGTGCCACCTCAATACGAAGTGCATTCACCGAAAAAAAAATAAAAGTAGTTCTTATCGTTTCACAATAGTAATTTCTGTTATACTAGGGAAAAGTAAAAATGCTTTACAAAATCAATAAAAATAATATTTCTTAAAGTGGACCTTACTTTACAGAAAAACTAGATGTGGCATTTCTGTAAAGCAGATTCTACTGAAAATTCGGAAAGTTAAATTAACTTCCAATATCGTAGTTAAATATCCTATGTAAAAAGTAAAAGTTACTTATTTTTTTTTTTCGGTGTTAAAATGATTAAATAAATAAGGACGTAAAGCAAACCTGCGATGATAACTCGAGCAGTGTGGCTGATCTGTCCTTCCCCGTTACGCGCTATACAAGTGTAGTCGCCGATGTCCTCGGTCTTGATCGTCGAGATCCTGAGCTCCGTACCATCGTTCATAATTTTAATGGTTTCCGAAGGCTCGACCGGACTTGCGTCCTTATACCAAAGTATCTCCGGCGTCGGCGTGCCTTCCGCTTGGCAGTTGAGGATGATCGCATCGCCGAGGTTCACATAGATTATTTCCTCCGGGGTTATCGTAAATCTAGGTGGCGCTGTACATTCGAGTGACAACAAATACATTATTTACTTGTTTAACTGGCTCTAAAGATCCGAAATGTCAGTCAAGAGTAATAAACTTTGCTTATTGTGAAAATTGTATAAAAATAACTATTTATAGATGTTTCGGTACCGTGCGGAAAAAAGTTTGAGTTAGGACAAGTTCACGTTTGGCGGTCATTGATGTTACGTGGGTAATGGGACTTTATCTAACTTGCATCTATACTTTATAGAATTTTGGCAATACGTGATGTATATGAAAAAAAAACTACTGCTTACCATATTGAAAATCATTCTTTACATTTGTTACATTAAGAGAAATGTGTGAAAAAATTACTATTATTCCAGTATCAATTACTATCCAGTCTGGGAGCGGAATCAATTACTGCATTTAGTGAAAAAATTACCATTGCGTATTATAAATTGTACTAGAATTGCAGAAATATTTACTAGAATTCTAGTAAAATTTTTAATAAACAATAGTCATTTTTTCACTATATTCAGTTTGGATAGTAATTTTTCCAAACCATTTCTCTCAGTATATTTCAACAATCGTCATTTGAACGGTTTTTTAATTTAAAACAAACTTCATCTAAAATTTGTATAAAGTATTGCTAAATTATTTAACATAAAATTTACTCATTCTTTGTTTCATATTCATTTTGAAAGAACTGTTTATAAATTTTTTTTTAAGAATAGTTTAAGTAACTGTATACTGGAGAAAAAGTTATGAATTTATATGAAGTTAAATTACCCACGGCCAAACTTCTATAAAATATAGAACTAACTTTGGTAAAATCTCATTGTCCGTGTTAGTATCAACGACCACCAATCATGAACTTGGGTAAATTTTATCCTAACTTAAATTTTTTTAACGCGCACCGATTTCTTGCTTTCTTTTTAAGAAAACCCTTGAACTCACCGTGAACGTCCAGATGAAACCAGGTACCGTTTTTGTCGTTGCTGGGCGAGCGGTTGAGGAAGACGACTTTGCACTCATACCAACCCTGATCGCTCTCTTGTATGTCAGTCAGATTGAGACTCGCCACACCGAAGGGTGAGTTCGGGCTGACCTTGGAGACGCGACCCTCATAGCCTTCTCCGCTGTGGGTTGGATATGACTCGTACCATATGTATATAGGTATCTCCTGCCCCTTGCATGAACGCAAACAAGCAACATAAACGAGGGATCGTTAAATATTATCGTGCTTTCTGACTTGACATAATTTTCCCACTGATTCGGAGATGATTAATTGCTAATTAATGATTGACCCGAAATTTATTTGTCCTTTCTTTTAGAAAAAAGTTTTTATTAAATCAAGTCAGAAGCTTTTATACTTATAGTTACGTCACAATGTGAATGCAATAATGACAAAAATGCAATTATTGAAATGCTTAAAAAGATGATTAGACCCAGTTAATGTATTTCGTTTTTTTGTAAAATACTTTTACATTAACTCGGTCTTTGCTCATCAATGATTCAAGGCTTCGTGCATATTATGGCAGAAATGAATAAGTGCAATTTGCAAGTGTAATGTATAATCACAACAAAAAAAAAATGTGACAAGTGAAAAAAATGAAGTTAATGCTTAATATGCTATTCATGTAGAGTGACATCGCACTAAAGGTATGAACAAAAACAATAAATACTTGCATTCTAAGGCACAATTAATGAATGAATTTTTAAAAATAAAAAAAAAGTATGAATAATTTAGCATTTTGTTATAAGGTTTAAGATACTCGTATCAATTGCTATAACATATACAGTAATTACTTCAATATGATTGTTATAATAATTTTATTTAAGCAGACCATGCTTAAAAAAGCTTTAAAAGTAATTGTCGTGTAGCGCATGAAAGCCGATTTAACAGCTATATACCCTTTCATCGTCACGCGTATGCTGCGCTGATTTACGTGAAGAAAAAATTGAATTGAAGTGAGGTTGATATCTTGATTTAATTGCGAAGCATGCTCTTTACGATAAAACGAGAGAACGGAAGAGGAAACTCGACTTTTTCCAAAGTGGAAAAAATTATAATAATAAGGAAGTAAAGAAAAAAGGAGCGGATTCCTCGTTTAAAAGCGCAGAGGGGCAATCCAACGAATCAAAGCGTCTCTCGACGAGCAAGTTTGAAAGGCAGAGGGTCGCCGGTAGAACGAAATGGAAAAAGTCCAGATTTCAACGGGACTTGGATTAACAAATGTGCTCGACTCGTTCGACGACGTCGAGTGAGGAGCAAGAGTGGGGTTGGGGATGAAAATGGAAATAAAGCTGAAGAGTTGAGGCAAGCAGATTATCAAGAGGTAGACAAATATTTTTATAAATTGCGTTTGAATTTTTTAAAACGTCCTGGAAAGGTGCCTGCAATAAATTGCCAATAATTTAAATGAAAATAAAATCGCTTTTTACGCCGTACTTTTCTTATTTTTGCTACGATTTAGACATTTTCAATGGAAACGTTTATGAGCAAGAAGGAGTATTGGCAGTCGACAGAGCGGAATAAATGATTCAAAAGCAACGAAAAGAGAGTAAGTAATATGAACAATAGTGGAATAAAATACGCAAATTATTAGGAAAAAACTGATAAAAGGCGAACGAACAATGGAAATGTTACTTCTTGTTCTCCCTGAGCTTATACTTTTATTTCTCCTTTACAGTATATTATAAAGCCTTAACTCATTAATTAGAGCACCTGAATGATAGCTACGTTATAAACACTGGCGGGCAGTAGATGGTATTGCAGATGTAAAATTCTATATATTCGATATGCAATCAGTTTTAAGAGGCTTTGAGGGAGCAGTGCTTTCAAGAAGGTTTGCTTTATTGTCCACTTGGCAATTTGTACCAGCATAATCTGTATTAATTAATGTTGAAGCTTAGGATTGCTCTTTTACAAATGCATAAAACTTTAAAAAAAATACAATTACTTTAAATAAAGAATGAGGGTTTCATCATGTAACACAAAAAGGAAATTAATAGCAAAGGAATTTACAAATAAGCTAAGGAAACAAATTTAATCGTAAGATACACTGCAAACTTACGAATATATATATAAATCTAATATTATATCTCGGAAGTTTTCTACATATCAAAGATGGAAGGGAACTTCTTAGAAACCAAAATAGGTCAGGATTTTGGCTCCCTGCAGTAAAGAGAGAGGAAAGCAAAAAGCAAAAATAAGTAAAGAAGGAAGAGTTGACCTGTAGGTTTTGATAATTCAACCCTGAAAGAAGAAGGTAAAAATAGTCTTAGATGCTGAAGTTACATTGTACGCTGGAATAACGAAGGAAATAAAGTTAAGAAACTATGCAAACGCACCGCTTAGCTTTACTCTTTCACCTTTCTCGCTTAAATCTTAAATGTTCTATATGGAAGCTCATTTTAATTCTTCTTTTAAAGGGATTCTTTCAATAATATATTTTATTGTGTGAATTTCTTTGCTTTTCTTCTACGTTAAATCATATATGATCAGAAAAATTATTTTTTTTTTAATTTAATCTTCTGCAGAATTCTTACTATTGAATATGATAAATTATTTACAAAAACGATTTGCGCTAATTTAAAATTTTGCACACGATACTTTCCAGAGACACATTTTATTCTTGGAAGACCCTTTTAGTTTTTATAAACATATTTCAGTTTTTATAGTTTTAGTTTTAGATACAAATCAAATGTGATGACGAGAGACAAAATAGGTCTATGAAAGTTAAATTGTATTTATGAAAACTAAAATATATTTACAAATGCTAAAATGTATAGTATCTCTCCAGACGTAAAGTTTCTCTCCAGGGAGTAAAGTACTTCACCGGAGAGTAAAATTAGTCTAGACAATAAAATATGAGTTTACTCCCTCTGAAGAGGCGAGTAAAGTGGACTTTATGGATAATGAGGGTGAAAAAAACGTTTTTTTTTTAATTTTCGGTTCTCGGAATCCATCAATAAATGATAATACGCTGTTGAATACTCACTAGCTACAATTACGTATCCTTTATCAGGAAATCACGGATAATTAGGACTGCGGGGTAGCGGCGGCGAGCCATGGATGGGGGAGGGACTATGCCGTAACCACCGACGAATCTCTGGTCGCGCGAAATGTTTAACGCGGGCAACGTCCACTTTATTTCCACGCCCCGCACACGGGAAATTCGAGTGGCACCGGACTGTTCGATCCTGCCGCACGCGCTCCGATGAAAAATTAATCGAGCCGACTCGCCCTACCTGCGCACATCCTATAGCTGCCGTATAATATCGAGCGGGAAGATCCGACCGCTCAAGTGAAAAACGCGCGCGCGCTCCCCAAACGGCTATCACTCATTTTTCCGCTTTCAGATCCTTTTACTTCAGCCGTTCGGAGCTCAATTTTTTTCTTTTATTTACCACGAATTTTCATGGCTCATGTGCTTTCGGTGCAATTGATTCATCGTTGCGCTACGTACTCAACTGATAATGATTTCCGTTTATGTCTGCGAGTTGATTATTTTCAAATAGTCGGATAGTAAAGTTTTTTCCCGAAGAAATGCGAGCTATAAAACGGATTGTTTGAAAACGATTTTATTGCACTTTACTGAACTTGACAATTGAATATTGGTAAATTAAACCTTTAGCTGGGAGGTCTTTGTTAATAACAATATTCCTTTGTCCGTCCTCCCACCAAATCGGTAATAGTGATATTTAAAACCAGCATATTATTGAATGATAGACAGTTCTAAAAATTTCTTTGTCCGCCGCAAGCTTTCATCTATTTCACCTGCGAACTCATCAATATTTCAATATCGAGATGTGATTCGCTCGAGTATAAATTCTAAACTAGAATTTTCAGGAGATGCTTGAAAAAACGTCGGAAAGAGAAAACAGTTAACCGGTCGTTCAAATATACGCTAGCCGAACGGGAGAATAGATTAAAAAAAAAAAAACGAAAAAATGAAAAGAAAGGGAACGAAAAGAAACGCCGCGACGCAGTGAGTCGGAGCTGCGTTTGAGGGGTTGATAACCCTGACACGGTTGAGTAGTTACAGCTCGAGCGCCGCTACCGGCTGCATTATGTATCACGACCTCCTAACCACTCTATCTCTCTTTTTCGCTTGCCTGCTTGTTCTTTCCTCGGCACACGCGATGGAATCAATGCCGTTAGACCGCAGCTTTTTTCCTCTAATTTATTTTACCTTTTAACCCCCCACCCAAGCCCTTCCAGCATACCAGGCCGACTGGCAGTTTTTTCTTTTTATTCTGCGGCTCGGTTTCTTTCATCTCAAGAGGCCACGTTGAATAATTACTTCCCGCTCTCCTTTCGGCTTTTTAACTCCACGAGTAAAATTATATCGATTAGGCTGATTGGCTTATATTAAGGAGGGTCGGTAGATCTCTTGCAGGTGGTACGGGGGACACATCTATGCTTATTCGTGGGATTCTCACCATAGTAACAACCTTAGATAAAGTAATTTGAGTGAATTAAATAACATTTACGCACCCATTTTTACAACAAATATTATTTCATATCTTTTTTGTGTTTCGTGTACAGTCATTCAATTTTTATTTAAATAAAAATATTCATTAATTAAAAGCATTTGAAACTAGAGAAATATTACAAGAGGATTAATGAGATTTCAAATACCACGCTAGTTGAGACTGAATGCAGAGTACAACGTTGCCATATTTATCTTCATTAAATCAGATGTTTGTTAAAATTCGTCAAAAAGTTGTATATTTCTCCCATTACTTCAACAATTAGCTTGTAAATGCTAAATTTTCCTATTTTAAAATGAACAAGGATATTTATTTCTTTAGTTACACTTTATTTGTCGGACTCCAACTATTTTTTAACAATAATACCCGGGCTTCATTAAAAGTTTTTGTACATATCCCATTAGAACCTGTGTATAAGAACGCAATGTTTAATATTTTTTATAAAAAAACTATATTAACAATCGTTACGAAATTTTTACTCGAAATATTTCATATTTTTATAATTACTTTAAAAATTTTCAAGAACTTTGAATCCATTTTCATTTCGGTTCCTGAACCTCCTTAAGGAGGTACCGTACCTACTATGCAAATCAACAAAGTTCTCTTCTGTTGACTCAGCGTAGTTAGTGAGTAATGACAATGTCGCTACGTCGCGCGATTGCACTACGCAACCTACCGCTTTGTGGTTATATGCACGATATATCTATATATGCGATGCGACGTTGTCAAGCGTGTAGAATTTTACCGGAGACTGTAACTGTTTTTAATGTTTGTATTTATTAATCAATTAACAGTTGACTAATGCATACTATTAAAAACAAAAAAAGAACTTTAGATATTTTTCTTCATATTATAAAAATTTCAATGTGATCTAATCGCCGTCTTCTAATGAGTCAAAAATTTTCAATCTCCATCAGAGACTGTTAAAAGTGAAATAATACAGCCTTTAATATCTCGTTTCAAAAGTAACAACTAATCTTTAATTTTTTTTATGTAATGATATATTAAGATTCATAATTTTTCCATCGTGAATTCTATTGGCTGGCATATCTTCTTAAATGACCTCAGAAGCAAGTCTCGGACAGGTGTGGCAAATAGATCAGAATTTTGCTAGCGATATCAAAAGTCGATGGGTTGAGAAATGATTTGATCATGAGGAAGAGGATGCGACAGGGTCTTTGTTCCATAAAGTATTTTGCCTAGTGCACTTGGGGCGCGCCGTTCTTTTACGGATCATCGACTCGGCGCTTGTTGGGGCCACAGCGGCCTCTCGCTTCGAGAGCACGTCCTCGCCGCCCCCGGCAGCCGACATCTCCATCGTCTCGCGGTCATATCCCTCCTGTCTCTCTCTCTCTCTCCTAAGCGTCCTATTTTTAAGCCGCGACTACACAATACAGCTTAGCCAGCTAACGCTCAATCGATATCTGCAGCTCGTCTGTGTCTGGGCATCGACTTTCAACTCGCGGCGCGCGCCGGCCCTCTCGAACTCGCTTCCCTCGAGCTTTTCTCTCTCCCGGTTTCGGACTTTCAAAAACTTCTCGTTAAATTAAATTCGCCATCTCGAGCTACTACCGGCTACTGTGGATGTTCCAAGACCACTTCTTTGCCTCTCAAACTCCTGCGCGCTTCGACCGTCTCTCTATCTCTCTCTCCTCTCTCGCATTATACTCTCTCCTCCCCTTCACGACTTCATCCTCTTTAACTTTTCTCAGTCACTGATTTCTATTTGATCACATATTTTTTTTTTTGCCTTTCTCCGTACACTGCCAGCTCGATTGGAGCTTCGATTGCCCGCGTTTATTTGTAGCAGACGCTTATGAGAAGTGAGTATTTTATTTGACTTGAATAATGCGGTACTTCTGAATCTACTTTATGTTTTCTTTTTTTATTTTACCTTTACAGTCATCGAATATCGAATCACGTTTAAGTATCTTATCAACTCTTTCCCATCTCTCGCTTTACATTTGAATTTCATCTATTTTAATATTTAAGAGAATCTTGCCCTTTTATTGGATATTCCAGGAACGTGGGCATCTGCTAAATTGTACATTGGAAATATACATTTTAAAAATAGAAAAAGATACGAAAGGTTTCTTGGGTTTTCCGAGCCACATCTGGATGCTGATTCAGTCCCTAACCCTTTAGCCGGAGGGCGACCTCACGTTCCTTGCGTATCGATATTTACTTGATTAAGCGCCCTTCTTTTTCCTCAATCCTTTGGCGAGCGTTTCGCATGCGTCGCACGTCCCTGCGAACTCGTAAACATCCTTGCGCGCGCAGTACCGAATCCCAGCGGCAACCGCGAAAAGATTATCGATTAATCCGGTCCTCCGGGCTCTGTCTGGGGCGATCATCCACCGCCGCCGAATCAAGCCTGCGTCCGGGGATATAAGAGACTATTTGCCCAGCTTATTTTCCCAAATTTTACGTGTATTCATTACATGTTTCTCACTATCTTCAAAGCTTCGGAGTGACTATACAGTGACTGCGAGAACAGTTGCATGGTCTTTATTTGAAAAATAGTACAGTATTGTGCAGTTTCTTTTGCCCACACAGGATTCGAAATTTCCATTTTTTAAGTTTTATATTTAAGGTGATAATGAACCTAAGCGAACCTCCAGGGGTGCATTTTGTAGCTCTTCCTATGGCCTGTGAAAGCTCCTATGATGTGAGTATATAACTTTTGTATTCTTTTAAATAACAGTTGAAAAAACAAAAAGTGTTTTATTAATTTTGAATCCATTTTCATACGCAGCCGACTTCAAATCAAATTTTTTGTAGAAAAATTAAAAAATAGGAATAAAAGGACGGTTATGAGACCTTCGAAATGCTTTTTTTAAAATCCGTCAAAAATTTTTTTGATTGATCAGCAAGTTTTTTTATGAAAAATATTATGTTAGATAAAATTCTTCAATATCTTTGAAACTAGAGGTTATCAAGAAAAATAATATCCGTCTGGATGAGTCGAATACGAAGGAATTTTTTTAGATTTTTTTACAACTACTTTCTTTTTGGTGTTGATATAAAAACTTTTTCTTTTCTTCTCTGGCACTGGTGGATGGGCAAAAAGAACGGTATTGTACATTATTTTAAAAATTTCATTAAAATTTGTTTCGACATAACGTGCGCAAGATTCGATTTTATGCAGGCGAATTTGAATGAGCGGATGCAAAGTCGTATCTTTGTGCACGGTGTGTAGAAAAATTTTAAAACGGTTTAGCTACAATATTTACGCGACGCCTGCGCTCTTTCTATTTTTTGTGTAAAGCGAACCGGCAATGCAACGCCGGCCATACTTTTTAATTGCTTTCTCCGACTTTTAATTGCTCGATCCCATAAACAAAACGTTAAACTCCAATTTAAACGTTTCTCGCAGCGAGCAAGAAAAGACTAATAAAAGCGAGCCGAAGAGCGGGTGGCGCGCGACTGGAGAGGGAGAGAAGTGCGCTGATAAAACTACGCGTCTAGAGAAGAAATCAAAGTGGCGCGCAAAGCACACAATCGTGGTTTTCCCGGAGTCTGCGTTTTTTTTTTTTTGCAAACTTTCCATTTAATTAAAGCATTTCAGCGCGGCTGCGCGCGCCTCCCCTCCGCGTTTCGCCTTTCCCAGCTCCACCGCGGTCTTTCCTCCTCCTCCTACTCCTCCTCTGGACAATTAATCTGTTAAGTGCCGGGTCCTCGTGAAGCTCCGCTGGATTTCACCGCTCGTTAAACTTGCGCATTTCTTTCCGCAGAGAAATTTGCATTTCTGAGGGAAATTGCACGGCCCTTCATAAGCATATCAATATGATAGTCGAGCAAAGTTGCTGCGAGCAATGTAAATTGAATTTGCTATCGTCCGAGATTCTCACTTCGCGATTTCAAGATTCAACCTTACCGTGCGAGGTCGAAAGCCAACTGCCAGGTTTTTAAGTTACTACTCGAATTTCGTACATCCTTTAGTTGTGCTCTTATATAATTATTGATTTTCTTGTTTTTATTTAAGAAGACTGTTTTTAGTGATTATTTAATAAATTCTCTGAGTGAATTTAACTTATAGTTTCACTTTAGATTTTTTTACTTATGAAGTTTCTATGGCGTGTTAGCGTGGGTCACGATTGCGTTTAATTATTAGTTAAACAGTTCTTCTCAATCAATGTGTAACAGTAAACTGTGCAGTTTTGGTCGGGAGTGGTTTAATTAAAATTAGTGATTCATGAAAATGTCTCGCAAGGGAAATTTATTCCGCATTCGTAATGGGATCGAGACGCGCCGAGATAATACAAAGGAAAAAGGAAAACGAGTAAAAATAGTCTAAAAAGAAAGGGGAAATGTAGTGAGAAAAAATATTTGCCCGAGAATATAGTAGTTAACTTTTAAATGGGTAATTCGTTTTTTTTTTTTTGCAATAAAGAATTCTCTACTTGTCAAAAATTGTTTCTTTACTTTAGAATATCTATCGCAAGCTTGATATTTTTATGCGTTAAATTGCTGAATTAAAAATTTATTTTGTATTTATTGACAACTAATTGACCTATCTAATTATTTTATGAACTGTAGAAGTATAAATATTTGATTGGCATATTTGTGAAAATGCCTTGAAACTTTTGAGTTATTATAAAACTATAGTACTCTAAGTAAACTAAAGTTAAATCTTTCTATAAGTAGCCTAAATGCTTGCATGTTTTAGATTCATTTCTATAAATTTTTGCTTTTTTTATATTGAAAAATAAGTTTATTTACGCGACATAAGTATAAATGAAAAAAGCTTTATTCAAATAGAAAAAATGAGCAAAGAAGTTGAATAGTAAAAAATGTTATATTTAAAATGTCTGAGGGTACTGGAAGGGAGCACTTAATCTTTAATTAAACAATTGAAAGCCGGCGACTATAGTTAGTTGGATAAGAGATGAGAAAGGTCAGAGGAAAGGGAAGGGGCGCAAATTCAAGAACATCTCGATCAAGGAGTTTTTAAGGCTGACCTAGCTCGAAATAAATTAATATTTCTGCCTCTCGGCTTTCGGATCCCCGTCGCAAAAACTCTTTTACACCCTTCTCGTCGAGTCGATCGGCCAAGATCGCCTCTCTTCCGAGATTTGCAGTTTCCCGGGAAATTCCACGCGGGGAATATAATTAGCTTGGGTGCGCGCTCGCCTTGTCGAGACGAGTGGCTTTTCCTCGAGCGGTTGCAGATGGAAAACTGGAACGGCGCTCGGGCACTCGGATGATGCGCCGGAGTAAAAACGAGAAAGAGAAAAGTAGAGAAAAGCGTCGTTAGGCATTATTGCTCTACTGAAAAAGGGTCCAGAGATAGAAAGAGGAAACTCCTTGGGAACGCTTCTGTGTTTACCAGGCTGACTGATGGACGGACGTTACGCTATTTTTTTTCACCAAGCTCTTACTCGCGACCTATTGCTTTCTTTGAGGGTCCCTTAATTTCTAAGCTTGTAAACGATTACTCCAGTCTTTCTTACTATATATTTTTTATTTCATTTCTGAACTTTATACATTCCAAATATCAATATATTTAAACAAATAGAAAGCACCTTTCTTCACTTTTTATTTCCTTTTCAAGTAAAAGAAACTTTAAGATTAAGATAAAAAAATTGAGTAAACTTAGCACGCGCATATACTGTTTAAATAGAATTCATTTGCAGGTATTCTCCTTTGAGTGCGTGAGCCCTGGGAAATCAAATCGCATTACAAAGAGACTTTGTCGCTCTGGCAGAGTTTACTCGCGTCTCCATTTGTTTCATCGAATTATACGCGCATAGGGTTTCCATCCAGTCTCTTTAGTCTCCTGCGGATTCAGGAGATTTACTTTCCTTAAAAGGTTGCTAATTAAAGTACGCGATTGCCTATTTTCAAGTGTTTCTAATTAATATGCCATTTATTCCGCATGATACTCCCTCCTAGATTGATAAATTGTAATAGAAAATGAATTTTTCTCTAATACAATCAAACTTTAATCAATGTAGTAGACACGTATATCATTAAAATTCACTAGTACAGTCCCAGATGTATAGTCAGGCATTATCTTGAATAATCGAAAAAAAGTATTTTTTTCATTTTTTCATTAAATGAGTCTATCTGCGATAAATGCTGTAGGGGTTTTATTGAAATTCAGTAGTACAATCCTAGATGTAGTCAGACATGCTCAGTATGTCGAGAAAAATTTGTACAATTTCTTTAATTTCATGAATCTTTAATAACTGCAGTAAGCATGTGTTTTATTGGAATCCAGTAGTACAACCCTAGATATAGTCAGACATTGTGTTCAATTATGGAGAAAAAAGTATATAAAATGACTTTCTTCTTTAAGATAAATGCGATAAGTAGAAAGTCTTTGACACGGAAGATATTTATCCCCCTAGATTAATTAGAAGAAAGGCCAAATTCAGACATCAGCAGCGGTTTAAAAATGTGTCCGGCCGACGAGGTCTCTAAATCATTTGAAGCTGGAAAATTGAATAATATTTTTGCCGAGTGCAATCCTCTTATCGGCGCGCTCTATCTTAGCGAAAAATCCATTAATCCAGCGACCTGTCCCGGGGCCCCTTCGAGGCGGCAAAAACAGCGGGCGCTCGTATAGGGCGTTCAGAGCTCGAAAACACGCTAGCCCGTCCCGCGAGCACGTCGCGTTATTTATGAATAAAGCTTCGAGCTTGAAACAATGCTCCTCGCGCAGCCCGATCCTAATTCATAACTTACACGTATCGCCGAAGCCGGAACAATGGGCGCCGGCAGACTGCGCGCCTCGCCCCTTCGCCTCTCGAAGGTAGGAGGAAGCGCTGTTTCGCATTAATTTACATTTCACCGAGGGTGCGAGGGTAAGAGTGGCTGGCGAAAGGAGCCTCGATGTAATCACGCTTGGAAACGCACCGAATTTCCAAGTCCAAGGACTTTTCGAGAGCCGACGCTTCTGCAATTTGGATGGCGCTCGGCATATGCACCGCTTCGCTTTTTCAATATCGATCGGAGGATTTAATAGAACAAATTCAGAGTTTTTCGGCTGTCTCGGTAGACTATTATATGTGATCTGAGGCTTTTTTGTTGTACAGGACTAGGTATGTACACTGAGAAAAATTCGTTATTATTTCTTTCAATCAACTAAATTAATTGTTTACGAAATAAATTTAGGAGTTTCGAAAAGAATTACTTGATTCAGTCTATTACTTTTCTATTCGACGGTACCGGAAAGCGGTAACTTCGTTTTGCGCAGCGCCGGGAAGTTGGCGTTTTCCAATCGGAGGGCAAAAAAATCTTTAAATGCAAGTAACAATTTAAAGATTTTGTTTTTAAATAATTAACCGTATTAAAAAAAGAATAAAATAAACAGAAAAATAGTAGATGCGTGCAAAGAAAAAGAGGAAAGAGCTATAGGAATTAGTTGTCAGGGACAGTGGAAAAAGTCTGCGGCGTACGTACCACTCTCTCCTCTGCTCGTGATTTATGCAATTCTCTCCTTCACGGTGCTTCTCTGTTACTGAATTACGAGAGTGAGATGGATTCTTTTATATCAATTTATATATACGAGGAGCCGTGCCAGCAAAAAGTCAATTCGTCGAGCCTTTTTGCCGCAATGGCACCAAAAACAGCTCGCCAGTTAACAGCTCTAGAGATCCCGTAACTCTTTGCTGGTGCTCGCTACTCAGCGAGTTCAACTTTTTTCTTTAATTTTTCACTCTTTTAAGGACAAAAAGTGAAAGCGAAGAAGCAAATACCACAGCTCGTAATTTCTACTTTTATTCTATATACGCAGCTAAGCGGGGCTTGATTTTACACGGATTTCAAAGATTAACTAATTAATATTTCATGTCCTTAAGAGCTAACTGCGGCCCTTCCTGTTTAATGTAGGGGCGGGTGCTTTGTTTTAATTGTTCTATTTGCCTCGTAAGCAGCTTTAAGGGGTACGCATAATGAATGCGAAGCTAAGGTAAACACCTCTTGTTTCCAGTATCGATCCAAAACAAACACTCGATTTATTATATATAATGACTGAAATCAGGATCAGCCGTGTAATTGTGGGCTACGCAAGCTCTCATATCTTGCCCCAAATAGTCTTCCATTAATGCCACTCTTCAAATTGGAAATTTATCGGGGTACCTCTGAATTCGCATTCCCTTAAAACAGATATATCTTTTTTTACTGCTGATAATGCAATAGTTATTTATGCACTAACGGAGTAACATAGCGGATTATTACCCGAGTGCGAAGGTTGCTGCCCGAGCTTTAAAAAGGGAAAAACACCTATTATTCCCAAGGTGCATGTAAAATATTTTATCCTAATCATTTATAAATTTATTTTATTTGACAAAAAATCAAATAAAATTATTATTAAAATGATTGTGTGAAAACTAAAATGTGTTTACAGAAGCTAAAATGTGTCTGCGGAAGCTAAAATATGTCTTCGAAAATTATATGTCTGCGCGCTAAACCAGCTGGAATAAAATTTTCACTCTAATTTTATAATAAATTTAACTCTCTTGGTGGAGAGAAATAGACTGATTTTTTGACTCTTAAGTATAGCGAAAGGTAGGGACGTAACCTCTAATACTTTACTCGACCTTAGAATGAAATTAAATCAGTCTAGTCACGTAGAGTCAAATTTGACTCTATTGGAGAAAGCTAAAATGTGTTTTGGAAGCATAGAATGTGTCCTCGGCGAGTAGTATGTGCCTCCGGGGGATAAAATATTTCTTCAGGGATTAAAGTGCGTCTCTGGAGAGTAAAATAAGTGTAGAAAATAAAATATGATTTTAATGATTCTTACAGAGGTCAATAAAGTAGACTTTATGGATGATTGCAGGGTGAAAAGCACATTTTTACTCGGCAAAGTAAACTTTAAAGTAATCGAATGACGCCCGATAGTGGCATTACGACATTATCCGGCTGACATTGTTTGAGGTCCTTGATACCGTGGAACTTCGATGTACAGTAATTGTCAGAACGAACTAAGGGAGAGGGAAAGGAGAGAAGCAACGGGACGACTCTCGCGTCGTTCAAGGAGAATTTCCTGGCAGTGTTTCAAGCTTCAGATGTCTAAGTACGTCGATAATGAGGCGATCGAGGCAATGGTAGTCAGAATCGATCAATTAAATACAGATCTACGCGGATGCGTGCAGCTGGTTTGCGGTGTCAATATTGAATTCATGGATAATGCATTTCGCCGCGTTCGTTGTTCAATAATTTATCAAATCCGCAGCCAATTGTTTTGCAATGGATACTCGAGATTTATTATTCACAGTTACAAGGCCTTTTAATGAAATAATGCGTGATCATTTTTATCATGTATAAATTATCAGTTGAATAATATATTACTGTATTGAAAATTAATGCTGAAATTGTTAGTTTCGGGATTTATTATGCGCGAAAAATCTTTAGCTCGAATTTTCCAGGCAGCTCTATTGCATAATCAAGTTAATGAACCTTATTAATTTGATTGACATACAGTATACAAATTGCATTAAGATGTAAAAATTAATAAAATAAAAAGGATTTCAGTGAAGGATTTAAAAGTGCTTTGACTGTGCCTAAGCATAAATTTAGCATGCTAACTATCTAAAAAAATATGCAGCTACGTACAATACCATTATAACTACTGCTCATTGCTAAACATTGCAATCAGAAAACGGAAACATTGCAAATGTACACATGCAGTCTAAAATTTTATTGAAATAAATAAAAAGCGCATAATATCCAAATGGTGCATGGATGTTCGTTGGTATGTGTTTGTGTATTTGGTAAGAAGGGAAAGAAATAATTGATATGATGTACTTCTTGCTTGAATAGCATGCGTGACAGCGGATTTTGAAGAGAGACAGAGACGCAATGTTAATACGATTGAAAAGTATTTTTAAGTAAGGGCGATGTAGTTTTGAGAGCTCATACTACGGCGAATGGTTTGAGAAATGTTTCACTTTACATTGAGAAAATAATGTGCGCATAAGCGAAAAGAAGAAAAAGAAATGACAATAAATCTGCACTGCACAATAAAATGTTCGCCTTAGTGTAATGAGCTCAATGTTACATGTGCGAAAGAGGAATGTACGAAATGAGAGTTTAATCGAAAAATATAGTAATCTAATGAAAATGATTCGCACATCAATGAATAGGATCGCTATTGTGATTGATGCTGAGTCATTGTTTTTGCTATCGAACTGTATGTTGACGTACTCTGCCCTCCCAATTCCGATCAGAAACGTACAAGATAAAACTATATGTGATCGACGTTTTTCTGTGAATCAAAACAGCATTGTTGTCGAGATCACCAGTACCGCGTTGTGCGACTTTGTTCAGTGTAATTATATGCATTAAAAATCGAGTTGTTCAGTTGACAAAAAACAAAAAATTAGTAAACGCCAAAAGCAGCCTTGACAAAAAAAACTTAAAAAAAGTAAGAAAAAAACACCAGACAATCAACTCGACAAAAAGACGTATACATTGACAAAAAATTTCCTCGATGCTTGACACAACGTTACTTTACGTATTCACGAGGGCTCACCCTTCTCGCTGCCCACTGATACCAGACATAACTCACGTAATCGTCACTTATCAGTAAGCAACTTACATGATCCAAAATATATTTACCTCTTTCACTTTTCTGCCATTGCTCGCAAATTTTAATTTTACATCTAAATTTTTAGTCCAATAAAATATAGTGTGAACCCAGTGTTTTTAGTTTGGAGAAAGAATCGTCCTTTTCAAAGAATTATTGTTCTTTCTCCGGAAACCCCTTAAGACTGTCATATTGTTGAATAAACATTTTTATCAATTTAATATAAAAGTTAATTGATACTGTAATGGAATTCATTATTATCGTTTTAATTTACCTGATTTATTATAAGATATAGATGAAATTTAATAAAATAACTACGATCATATTTATAATTTGCCTAATTCTAAAAGATAATTTTAAGGCTAATAATTTAAACTAATAAGCCACCAATGAAATACCACTAAACCAATTTACTGTAGAAAAGCGATGATCCAACATAAAGATAATTCTCATGTAAAGATTATTTAAGTATGTCATTATTTCAAATGTGAAATTAAGGACTATTAATAAATAAATAAATACGATGAAAAGATCTGATTATCGCCAGGCTGGTCATCATAGCTTTTCTCAAATTTCGTCCAAAGCTCACAGAGTTTTATATTTTTGTTACAAGAATACAAAAGCTCCAATTCCCGGTGCAGTGGAGAGGATCTAATGGATATTCGTTTCGGAACGGAGCGGGGCCCCAGAGCCAGTAGACACCCGAGACAAGAGTCGCACAGAGGTTTCCGGAGAGGTGCGTGAGAATAAAAAAGGTAATTGCAAGAGGCAATTCGGTCTCGGACGAAACTCCCTTACCAAGAATCCTACGTCGATCGATTGGTTCTCGGTCGACTCGTCGGGCCTTCGGCGGCGCTTGGCGTACTTGCCGCGTGCGTGCTCGGGCAGTAGTAGCGCGGCGGGTGAGTTGCCTGGTACCAGGAGCGCGCCCTTGGCGAAGGGGGCCCTCGCCTTCAACTCACGGACAGAGAGCAGAGAAGGGGCAACGGTTTGCTGAGTCGCAGCCCGATATCGTACCGTTTCGCCTACCTTCTTCTCCCACTGGAGGACGTACGGCACCGGATGCTGATCCGGGAACTCCACGTGGCAGTTGAACACCACGCTCTCTCCTAGAATTGCCGTTATGTGCACCGCATCCTGATGATTGCAGACTCCTGCAACAAAAAATTCACCGTCAACTGTATGCTGCGCCTCCTCGGCCATTTTCACCAATTTCAACCTGAGTCTCATTTTATCGGGAGGAACCTGGGAGAGCTTGCAAATCAAGCGTGCCAAGGGCTCATGCAATTCAGATCAAATTTTGAATAATTATCTTGACACTATTGCAGCTCTTACATTTTCCCCTCCGCTTTTTTGCATGTCCAGATGCAATTTAGCGTATCAACATTTTTCGCCCTTGACATGTTCATTCGAATACGGTAAAATTTTCCATTAATCAATTTCTCTAATGCAGCGAAAAGAAAACTCTACTTTTCACTCTACCAAATCCTCTCATTTTCTTCTTCTACTTGTTGAAGACTTTTTCATTTAATCAATTCTTTCTACTTTTTGTCATATTAAATGCAAACTAACAGTTAATGAATCAATTTAGAATCTATCGCGCAGTCCATTTTTTCAAAGATGACAATCTACTCATTCAAAGAAGAAATCGTTTATGTTTTAGCAAGTAAATCGTAAATGATGGTCCGCTTATCCGAAAATACCAAAAAAAATCGTTCAAATTGCATTATCAATTATTTTTCGTCAAAAACAACAGTAACAGTGAAATTAGGAAAATCCATTTTTTCACATTTCCCAACATACAGTCATTTTTTCAAGGTCATAAGTTCAAGCTAGTGTCTTCCTAATAATTTTCTAGTATTCGACGTGTATTCATCTTTCTTTTTTAATCTGCGGACAAATTTAATTCTATAATAAGTAGCTTTTGCAGTGCTATTTAGTGGATTCTTCTGGCAATTATAGGATTAAATTTTGGAGAGTACGGTTTGAGCAGCGGGCAGAAGGCGACTGAGCTCGAAAAAAGTTTTATGATTAAAGCGCGGGCCAGCGGCCACATCCGGAGTGCGCGTGGAACTTTTGAAACACTGCTTCTACATCTGGGAAAGATGGAAGCCGGTGGTAAGAGCCGCACGGCTGGAGCACCGTCGGGTCGGCGCGCTCGTCAAAGGGGAGTCGAGGAGTATCGGGGATGTTAAAGGTAATCAATGCTCGTTCCCGGCGGCAACGGTCCTTTACGAGCGGCCGGCGTGTCACTGGCAGACCGACGCGCCGCGCGGCGCATTCAGCCTCTGCCAGCGCCGCCGTTGGCCTCTTAATGTCGCGCCGCAATATTGCATTATTAGTTCTCTGATTCCCGGAGTTCCCTCCTCCATTCCGTTCATCCGAGGGAACAGTAGCCTGGTATCTCGCGGCTTCAAACTTCCAGGAAATCTCTAGCGCCGGTGTCCTTGCCTGCGAGACCGTTCACACCAATTACGCGAATCCGTTGTTCGAGCACTTCGGTGCTTATTATTTCGCAATGAAGGGAGAAATTAGAAAATTATGCGGCGCGTATATGCAACAGTAATAGGAAGAAAAATGTGATTGAATAAAATAGATAATAAATCGATGCATATTAAGTAGAAGCGACCGGGTACGGTAAGCCGTAAATCCCGTCATCCTGCCGATATACATCACGCTAAAACGGTTCGAGTCAAATTTCACTCTTAGTTTATAGTACAGCCACTCATTTAACTGCAATAAAGTTAAATTGGATTTCATTAGAATAAAAATTCGCTTTATTCCCGAGAGTCAAAAGTTGACTCTGTATGAATAGAGTAATTTAATTTCGCTATACTTAAGAGTCGAAAAATCACTCTATTTCGCTCCATCAAGCAAGTTAAATTCATTATAAAATTAGAGTGAAGATTTTACTCGAACATAAAATTAATTTTCACGCTACTTTACTCCAGCTGATTTAGCGCCTAGGGGATATCGACAAGATTTTCATGTTTATTATGACAAACGATTTCTCCTGTCAATGAAGCCTACTCCATTTCATTGTGCAGCTGGCCGTGGCACATACCTTGCCCATGGCCCTCGTTTATCTCTTCCTCTCCCGTTACAAAGAAAAATGATGCGAAGCCGGCCGGAAACAAATTTGGCGCTTTTTGCGATACAGCCAGTGATAAGTAAATGATGGGGCGCAGTGAGCGAGAAGCGGCGAGCGGGTTCGCCAAAAAAGAAGAAAGAAGAACTCTCAGCTCGGCCTGATGTATTTACGATCGGCCGTGTAGGAGCGGTGCACTTTACTTTGGCACCGTTCCTCGGCTGTCGGTATATAGCCTACATGACGATGCCGATGTGGCAGCGATCACGAGACTCCGAGGGTAGTACAAGAAGGATCCGGCAACGATTACTAATCGTTTTGGGCTCGCGACGCTCTCTAAGATCGATTGAAAAAGCTTCATAAACACTTTACAATTTTACACTTATCAAATTTTCTCGTAAAATTTAAAGCGTCACCGTACTATTTTTTAACGGTCTCGAGGTTCGCAAACATGCGTCAGATAATGTAGCACGCAAATTGCTAGTCGATTGCTGTGAAACTTTAAGCTTCCGTTATGTACAGTATTACGCGTACATAAAGTTTCTTCTTAATTACCACCAATAGTGTAATAACATACTCCGCTTTAATAGTTCCCGTAAATAATAGAGAAATCGTAAAGTCTATCAAAATTGGAATTTAGTGTTTTCTTCGGAATAAATGAATAAATCTGCTGCCTTTAAGCAAGGGCACTCGGGAAAGTCTGCACTGTTAAAAAGAATTGTTTCCGACAAAGTCAGCATTCACTGGATAGAAAGTTTTTCGATGATCCCTCTCACAAATGAACAATCTTTTAGAGTTGAAAAATATCCATTAACAGTTTGTATGATTATTTTTTATGAAAATCTTGCAAATCTTTACTATAACGTAATCACATCTTAACTATTAATGATTAAATATTAATTATTCTGACATTTTGCAAAACTAATTAAATGTACATTTCGTATGATTTTTATAAAACTACTTTAAATTCTTCTTTTTTAGAAATAAGCATAACGTAACATGAAATAATTTTAGAAACTTCTATGTAGGCTCAATTTGTGATCAAATGAATATATTTATATATAATATCAAGCAACTGTCATTTTAGGTTATAAATTTTCTTTTGTGAATAATTTTACCAAACAAATTTTAAAAAGTCTCGATTTTGGAATTGCCTTAAAGAACGGCGTAATCGCTTCCGAGCTATTGCCGCCGCGTTCGATACTTTGCGCATCCGGCCCCTCTCCGTCTACTCGTGGCTCGCAAAGCGCATTAGCCTAAGCTCGGCGCCGCGGTGCCGATAACATGCTGTAAAGTTAATCGCGTATGCTGATCGACTCGGGCAGTTCTTCGTCGCGAAAGACTCGGTTTCGCGCAAGCGCCAAAAGGGAAGGTCATGCGTCTCCTTTCCCCTCTCCTCTCTACATCTTTGCAAGTCCTTAAGACGCTACCGAGGCTCGTATAAAGGGAAATCCGTTATGGATATGCGGAGAGTATGGTCGAAGCAAGTGCTTTTTAAAGAAGCCGAGCGGAAGGTTTTAGAGGCAGTTAATTTTCCCCTATTGTCATGCGATATTTGTGGGCTAGACTCATTCTTTTTTTTGCTTCGAGCATATGATATACATTTTGAAGAACTTTATTCTTATATCAAAAGGTTAAAAGCGTTTGGTTATTGAAATTTAATTTTTTGGATAATGGGAACTTTTTAAAGCAGCCTTCCATTTAGTAATAGTTTGATTGGTCCTTTGTATTCGACTGGTCAATCTCAGCCTGAATGCAGATAATAAACGGTATCGCTTTACAGGTTGAATGAACGACAGTCAATGAATAGAAATTCACGCATGAGCTATCCATTGAAGTTCAGCCAATCAAAGTCGTTCTTTCGCATTATCCCCGTGGAACGCACTTAGGCTGGCAAATTTCCCTGGAGTGAGTATTCGATTAGCATTCACATATCGGCCGAGCCTATACACGAACGCGCGGAGGAATAGTACCTGGCTGACACTTAGCCGAGTGGCGACGCTGCCCGTGCAGCAGGAATCTCGACGCAAATCCGGCTTGTCGGCGTAATCGATGCCAGCGACTGCTGCTACGGCCGATCTCGGTATGGCCTCTATTCAACATTAATAATCCCTCCAAACCTACAGGGATATTAGCGGAAGTAGCCGCATTCCTTCATTTGAGCCGATCCGCCTATTCTCTGGTAGGACGCACTCAGGCTCACCTACAATATCTGCGCGTTTGCATGTGTCGGCGTGGATACAACCGGGTGCTCATGCATCCATAACGCTACGTTCACGCGCCGACCTACCCTCCCCCAGCCTGACCCCACGCACAAGCCTATCAAAGCACAATTATGCGGAGGTGTAGTTATGCGGATAGTTATACAGGTTTCATCTTACAATCCTGAACCGATCATTAGATCCATCAATCGTTACGAGCTCAACTAGCTTTGATTGGATTTTGAAAATTACCCGTACAAGTCATGCAGTGACAAATAAGAAAAAACAGAATATCTCTGGTGCCGGTGTCCTTGCCCGTGAGATCATTCACACCAATAACTCGAATCCGTTGATCGACCACTTCGGTCGTTCTTATGTCACAAAGAAGGGAGAAATTAAAAAGTAATGCAGCGTGTATATCGAAAATTAATGGGGGGAAGATGTGGTTGAACAAAATAGATAATGAATATATACATATTAAGTAGAATCGACCAGGCATCGCAAGCCTTAACTCCCGCCATCATGTCGATATCCACACTAAAACGGTTGGAGTCAAATATCATAGTTTATAGTAAAACCACTCATTTGAAATCTGTCAGGCTTGGGTGTCCTGTTCGACCATATTAGTGGTTATTATTTCACAAAGAAGGGAGAAATTCAACAATTATGTTACACGTGTATACAAGTTAAAGCTTTTAGAGTGAAAATTTCTCTAGTGGAGATAATTTTTACTTTGGAAAAAGTCGATTCTCAACATCTTAGAATAGATAGCCTATAGATATAGTTAATCGCTTCTTGGTGGTGGAGTGAACTTTAACTCTCAATCCAAGTGAAGGGTATCACTCTATTTAACTGATATTCAACTTTAACTACAGTTAGTGAAATTATTTTCTCTAATTAGAGAAATCGTAACTATAAAGTTGAATATCTGTAAAAATATATGAAGTAATAATTTCGCATTTTCATTATTTGCATCCACTCGTTCGCTGATAGAAGAATTATTAATTTCGGATTGAGTTCACAACATTTAAAATGTGTGTTATATTGGCTGCTGTTATTTTGTATGTAATTTTAAATTTACTACAAATTCACTTATTATTGAATGAATATTAATTTGTTCTTCTGTTTTATTATTAGCGTTTTCTAAACTCTCAATGCCAGAATTATTTCTAAATTAATCAACAAAATCATTATCCATATCGACTGAAATGGCATGAAACTTTAGTGTGTATGCAGATTGAGGAAAAATGTGATTGAATAAAATATATATAATAAATCGATGCATATTAAGTAGAAGCGGTCGGGCACAAATTTCACTATTAATTTATAGTGAAATCACTCATTTGAGTCCATCAGAGTGATCCAAATTCATATCTCTTCTAAAGTTAAAATTCACTCTATTCATGCAGAGCCGATCATTAGAACCTATAATTATTAGCAATAATTACAATCGTTACAAGCTTAACTCGCTTATCGGATTTTCTATGATTTTGAAAATTATCTGTACAAGTTATGCAATGCAAAACAAGAAGAAACAATATGTTTCGCGCGTATTTTTTTCGGAAGGGGCTTAGCATTAGTCGAAAATAATAGAAAGTTGTTGAACTCGTTAGCCAACTGACATGACGTACATCGTCAACAACATTATTAGTCTACAAGCTAAGCCTTCATAATTCCAGTGTATCCGCTTTGTCATCAACGTCACCGTTACTTCATTATCTCATTTTCCTCTGTCTTCGTAAAGCTAGCAAAATCCTTTTTCAATTTTAAACATTTTAAGAGCCGAAAAAATATTAAATTAGCTTTTATTAAAACGCACGAGAAATTCTTAATGAGATAAACCATAATATTCTTTGCAATTGAGTTCTGCGCGTTATATTCTCTGGGCTTGGCGTGTGATTGACGCGTTGCTTCTTTATTAACGTTATCGGTAACAATATCAACGTCACCACAAAGTGACTTATTGCAAGAATCTTTAGATTGAAAGAGTTCATAAAGCGCGTTTTATATACACCCTTCATGGTTCCCTAGATTTATTGTTTTATAGATTATTTTAATCTGTATATCTTTGACACGTCTACCAGAGATAAAATTAGTACCATCTGCATTTTAATTAATGACGCTTTCTTGTATTTCATTTCATGCTCTATTTATTAATATTGATTGTTAATAATTCAACGGACTAAAGAGTCTTTAAGTACAAATTAGAAAAAATAACATATTTAAATTAACTTAAACTACTTAATATAAACTAAATTATAAATTACAAGTGAAAGAACGTAGAGACGTTGTAAACTGACCAATAGAGTCAATGATCGTTAAATTATTCGGTAAAGAGTTCCATAATCTTTGTACTCTGCTAAAGGTGGAGTAAAACCCAAAATTGGAATGACAACTTTGCTCAACTATTGGCTTACGGACTAATATTTCAGATAGGAAGTTTATGCGTAAACAACAGAATCAATTTTTGGCAATTGACATAATTATGCAAAATTTTATAAACTAATAATCCATAGTAGATGCAATGTCAGAATAATTGTGATCAAACTTGTACGAAGGCTCCCTTTTTCATTCAATCATTTTACATAGCACAGAGTTATACGGAGGCCAATAGAGGATCAATAAGTTAAAGTTGATACACCAATAGTTTTTTTAGTTTTATACAGGTGCAATATAATAGTAGAAACATCTATTCTGAAAAAAAAATCGTGATTACGTCTATTATCATTAAAACTTTTATCGAAATAACCGCGCCATGAGTTTAATAAGAGATTAATTATTTGCTCTATTTTCCACATAAAGACGCCATTAGCGAAAGTGTCGCGTGAAATTTTCCGGTTCTTAAAAAGAAAAAAAAATACACCGACGCGAAAAGTGATTTGCTCTGCAGACAAAAGATTTGGATTTTGTCGGAGTACGGCGCGGTGACCTTGCATCTGCCGGATTGCAGGGCGCAGCGGCGGCATCGGGTTCCCTCGACTCCCCCCGAAACGCTTGGGGGATTAATTCATTCGGGGCTACAAAGTACCCCCTCGAAGCTCTTTATCACTCGGCATTGTCTCCCTCACTCGCGACGAGCGGGAAGGCATCGGATTGTTACCGCGAAATCGACTATTCTCCTTTCTCGTTCTCTCGCAGCTCTAAAATATAGAACGACCAGCAAGCTTTCGGCCCCGTTATAGATGGCAACAGTTCTGTTTATCGATTTTCAGCGCATAAGTGTAAGCGAGTGGATGCCCGAGCTCTGCCGAATTAAAGACTAATTGATTTTCAGCGGGTGTTACGGATACTGATCGAGTCGGATAGATTACACGATGCTTTTAGCGAAGGGTGCACTATCCAGGAAAGCAATGACGACTGCTTAATTCGATTCAAATTTCCAACTTTTCCCAAATTCAAATTTGATGTTGAAAGGGTTCGCGGATCGTAATGTTGAAAATACTTAATACAACCCATAGTCAGCAATCAAAGCTTGCACGTTAATAGAACGAGATAACCTACATGGAGAGAAATATTATAATAAAAATGACTGTTAAAATTGCTTGTGCACACTATGTAGTAAAAATTGCTATATTATTTACTATATGTTTGTACTAAAGTTTGTCATAAGTTGCTATAAAACATGTAAATATTGCTATGTACATAGTAGTACATAGTAAAATTGCTATAAAACATAGTAAAACCGTTATAGGTCGGATATGTCTCACTGTTTCCGCGAAATATAATATTAATTCAAGTAGACGATTAATTGCGTTTCATCGGTGATGCATTCCTGCATATTTCTCGGCTGTAAAGAGCGAAGAATAAATAATTAAAATGAGTAAAAAAAAGAAAAAACGACGGAAAGGCCAACAGAAAGCGGGTAAAAAAGTGTTTGAGCCTGCACTCGATGACGCGAGAAAGAAGAAACGGAAGAAGAGGCAATGACAGAGGCAGCCGACGAGGGGGTTAAATTGCGGCGCAGGCGAGAGACTGGAAATTAGTTTTCAGGAAATGAGAAGTGAGTCTCGCGTCGGCTTGCCTTTGTCGGCTGGTTTGCGCACAAGCGGACGCTCCGTTGATGGATCTAAATCATCCATCGACTTGCTCGATCGTTCGGCAGAAAAAGAGAGAAGGGGACAGGAAAACGACTGGCTGCTTATACTTCGTTTCTTTGATGTCGTTATTTACTACTCGTTCATCTACAGCTTCTCCGTTTATCCCATAACCGCGCTTTTTCATTTGATAAGCGGTTTACTTTACTTAAAAGTAACTGCGATGCTGCAGGGATAAGTGCACTTTATTATTAACTTTAAATCATTTTCACATTGAATTTAATGTAATTTAAAGGAAAAAAAGTAAAGCGCGCATAGATTTATTTCACGTAAAATCATGAATTATTAGTTACATTAATTAAAGTAGATACTTTTCCAAGAATTAATTAATTATATCAATTAATTTTTTGAAAGAAATCAATGAGAAGAAAAAACCCAGTTCTTGCAAAAGTGCCCCAGAACTCTCCTAGCTCGCCTACTACGTAATGACATTATAAGTATTTACCTTTTACTAAAAATCTTGATAGTTAATTAGGTTATTATTAAAAACTGGATAATTTAGAATAAAAAAATGTGCTCGAAGATCGAAAAATTAGTAATTGTTTGGAACTCGTATCGAGGAACTTGACGAGGTTTTTAATGAAAAGAGTGAGAAGGAGGTGTGAAGAAACAAGCTGGCGAAGAGAGAATAATGGGCCAGGTCTGAAAATAATTGAGAAATAAATAAATTACGGGCATTAACCTCCGCGAAAAGTTTCGCATCGCGATCGCACAATGGCGCAGGTTCCGCTGCTCTCGTTACACGTTCGTGTATATAGACCGACTTAGAAAGAACTTTCTATATTAAACAACTTTCGCCGCTAATTTCGCGCTCCACCCTCTTTTGGTCTCTTGCTTTCCTCGTCTTTGCGCCCCGCCCCGCGCTCTCGCCGTCTTTGTTTTTTTTTCTTTTCTTTTCTCCTCTCTGGCTGCCTTCTCCAGCTATTTTATTCACCGATCTAACTTACCTGCCTGTCTTTCGTCTAGCCTCTCCTCTCTTATCTCATTCATAAAAAAATCTTTTGCTGCTGAAAGAATTCCGCTTTCTTTCTCGGCTCTGGTTTTAATTAAGGAAATTATCGCCTTTTATAAATTGCACGCTCAATTATTAAGGATATTTATTAGCGCTTAATAAAGGAACTGAATTTAATTACGGTATGACGTAATTAGTTTACGACATAACAGATTTTGAAGTATAGCACAAAATTGTTATTACCTTGCTACGCCACGGTGGTCGGAAGAAATTAAATCTATCATCATTCGGGTGCTTGAAGTTTTAAAGAATGCTTTTACGAGGACGTAAAAAGGAAACTTTTGCACTAATAATTCTGAAAAACTTTTTTTTGCTCCGCGCGAATTTTGAAACAATAACGCTTAATTCTTTTTAATTTACACTTGACGTGCCAGCGTGAAGAAGATTAACGAAAAAGCGAAACCGTACGATTTAATTAATTTACGGTGCAAAGTTCATTTCAATACCAGACTTAAAAAGCTATAAAAGAATATTATGAGAATACACCTCCGTGATTTTGAAATGAAAAAGCAAATTGCGCAATTACCGTTGCACGTCGAATTTTAAGTTTTGCGCACATGTGCAAAAGAATGACTGGGATTTTTATACGTACACCGAACAAAAATTTGATAATTTTAAATAAATATTTATTTCAATAGTACTTGTTTAATATTTCTCTGAATCAAGTAATTATTTTTTTAATTACTCAATTTATTTAAAATTAAACAAATTCATTTAGTGTTAAAGAAATATTTAGTTGATTGAAAGAAGTATTTAACAATTACTATTGAAGTAAATATTTATTACTTAAAATTACCAAGTTTTTTTTCAGTATAGTAATTTGTAAGAATGGAGACCAAACGGGTATTTGAAGCCATGATATTATCATCTAGAAATATGCAAAAAAGAAGACTTGGTCGCAGCTGCGCTGATTGTAGCTGCTGTACTCAAATTCGGCTCGTAAAAGAGTAGAAAGGACAAATGTGCAGAAAATGATGGAGCACACGTGGAGAGAGAATCTTTAAAGAAATGACGAGTGAATGAGATAAAGTAAAAAAGGAATAAAAATGTTAGAATTCTTTTTAAAAACTTATTCTACTTAGAATACGATAAAGTACTAAGTATTAATTGAATAATATTTCCCCTTTAGAAAGTTCCTCCTATAAAGGTATTTTTGAAAAAATTTTGTGAAATCAAGTATGTAAGGAAAGTCAACTTAACCATCCATTACTAAAGCTAAGCAATATCAAGAAATTTAATATTAGAAAAATTTACAATCTGTAAATTTGAAAAAGTTAAATATTTGAGTAGCGTTGTAGAAGCTTTAAAGCTCATAATTTATGCTATGAGGTTAAGTGGGTAAGATTAGTTAGAGCTGCAGCTAAGCATATCTCGCTTGCGCACTTTGGCCTAATTACCACATATGACCATTTACCTCTAGTCGGGGCTTACATTTTATTTTGTAGTACGTAATAATTTTTATTGCGTCCAAAATTCACTTTAATAAAAACCTAATAACATTAATCAGCAAGCCCCTACCTCATTTCATCCATCCATTAACTGTTATTTCGAGTTCAAAAATAAAAAAGAAAAAATTGTCTGTAAATAAATAACGCGAGGTTGCAAAAACATCTTGAGGCTAAGCGAGTGAAAATTTAGGAAGAAAATAAATAAAATGTGGTTTTTCTGATCACATGTGAAGTTATATAAGCAACGTAAGTTTGAGGAGGTAAAATATTGTTTTAATTTATTTCAATGCTATTGGATTTTGGCATTTTTACTCAAATTACGAAAAGAATTTTCAAATGTAGTAAAATGTTGGTGAAAACTGGTTTTCGTGAAGTTTTAATTGGAAATTATGAAAAAAAGTCTCACCAGGCGTGACGAGTAGTATGAAGCCGAGGAGGAAAGTGCCTGTGGCCATTTCCAGGGCACGCCGGAAGTCCCTGGGGCCGGGGCTCCAGCGTAGTCGATGCCGCCTCCACTCGAGGTGCCTGCTTTCTGTGATTTCACCCGACGGCCCCGTGGCCACGGCTCGACCCGGCCTCAGTCCCGGTCGGAAATCGCCATTGTGACACCTCGCTCCATCAGCCATATCGCTGATTGCCGACTGATCGCACGGCCACCGACAGGAGCATGTCGGCCGGCCAGTCTGCACTGACGACTCTTCTTGCACGGATCTGGTCATCGCAGAAATGCGCTTCATTACTTTCACAACATTTCCCAATAAATAGCAACATTTCTAATTCATTACTTATTTTCTCCGTAAAATTGCTACTTCTTTATTTGATAATTACTACACAGTTAAAAATGTGTGTTTAACATGCGATAAAACTGTGTAAATTCGAATGTGCTAATACACAAGTACATGTACACGCAAATGTGCGGACATATTTTGTAAGTACACATAAAGTGTTGTAAACTGAATGAGTAAATGTTAATTTATAAAGGAATCAATAGTAATTCAATTTTAAGTATCATTTTTTTAATAATATGAATAAATAAAATTCGTAAAATTATATAAAAATTAAAAAATTACATCGAACGAACGCTAATTTTGTTCATGAAAAACGGTATGAATATAAAAAATATATTTACATAATAAAGACTTGTTTATTATTTAACATTTTACGTTTATTTACATTAATATATTCGTTGAAATATTTTGTAAATGGACACTCAATAATTTACTTGCGTTAATTACTATTGTGTTGTTAACATTTGTGCGAACATAAATCACGTGTACTTTTTACATATATAAATTTTTAATGATAACCAGGTATTAACTTGCTTGCGTATATACACGATTAAAAATCTTGTTTTTTGTAAAATCTATAATATGTAAAAAGTACATATGATATGAAATGAACATCTTATTAATCTATTGCGGTTCGATTTAATTTATTTATTTTTTAAATAATTTTAACAATTTCGATTGCTCGAATTATTAAAAAATAATACTTACAATTTAATATCTAATCATTTCTTTTATAAATTAACATTTACTCTAGATATTCTATGTTTTCTTACAAAATATGTGTGCAAATTTGTGTGTTCGTGTAATTGTGTACTATCATTCGTGGCTTTCACATTCGTATTATTTGTGGCTCTCGTGAAGAAAAGCACGGCTTCATACTAAAAAATTACTACTTATACAAGACTTCATTTACACAATTTTACCGAAATATAAATACACAGTTTGTATTTATTTTTCGGCGGATTTCTAACTATGTAGTACTTGTTAAATGTGAATTTGACTGAAAAAAAAAATAGATGGCATACCCAACGTCATCGAAACATAGCTCGATGGACGGGCCGTGTTGAGGGCCATCCTGACTCAACGCGTAGAGACAGCGGCGACTTCTCGAACGAGGACTCGTCTGCCGTCGCCGGAGGTGGTCCGTGGCGTGTAGCCCTCCTCCGCCCTCCATGCCCCCGCTCCCATAGTACCTGCAATCGAAAATTTGCCAATCATTGAAATTGTCTCGACAAATTCTTTTAATCCAAAATACCGAGCCACTGGAGATAATTCCGCAGAAGTTGTATAGCGACTTGTGAGTACAACGCGTGCAAAGGATGCAACTCGCGAAGATCAAGTATGTTCCCGTTATTTATTTATGTAGCGAAAGGGAGGAAATTTCCTAAACATTAAAGTGCCAAGGGAGTGGATCATTTCCACCTACACCCAGCACGTTAAAACTGTACGTGTTTCGCCGCGTGCACGGCGATCAAAGAGGATCGTCCGGGGCCGCATTTCCTCTTCCCCAATTATTGAAATCGGTAATTGTAGAGGCACGGTAAAGGAGAAACGAAGCTTCTTGAGTCCGTTTAGCGATGGGTGAATGGAATGCGAGAAATATTGTTTTTTTTTTTATAAAATAATAGAAAGAAGAGCCTAGCAACGAATGTTATTTTATCCGTTCTCGGACACTCTTGTTCTGACGTTTTGATTGTCAACATCTCATTGAAGAAAAATATAAATTATCACTCTATAAAAGTTGTTTAAAAGTTGTATTTCTTTTCCCTCGACTACAACCCTGGGTGTAGCTACCAGTGTAGCACATACAAAGTAAATAAAATGAACACTGAAAAAAAAATTGGTAATTTTAATAGTATTAGTTTTTTATCTTTATCTTTAAATTTATTTCTAACTAATTATTTTGCCGAAACTGCTAAATTTACTTAGAATAAATTTAAAGATAAAAATAAGGAAGAAATAAATTTATTTAGTTTTAAAGAAATATTTAGCATGTCCTATAGAAGTAAATATTTAGTGCAGTTGGAACATTTTTTCCACTTTCCTTAATTTAACTTTTTTACCCTATCCAGTTGCGATGTTATTAAACATAGTTTTACTGTTTTTTGCCTTTTCTTTCTAGAGGTAAAACTACTTGGCCGATAAGAACGAAAGTTGGAGGTTTAACCCTTCGATCGGAGCAACGATTTCTTTTGTCCGAGGCCCTTTACCACGGACTTAGATTGCCCTGTCAAAGATCGCACCGAGGTTAAGAAGCGAATCAGCTCGTGTAAGTGACGAGAGAATCCAAGTATACGACTTTAATCGACGATTCGTATCACAAGTCTATTACCCCACGGTTGATCGCTCAGAATGATAGCAGTTCCGATTAAGGCACAACGGTGCTGCCGGTAGCGCCGCTGCGAATTACCGGGAGATCTCGTCGCCTTTCTCTACTTTTAGAGCACATATCCGATAGCTTTTACATATTCTAATTTTTAAAACCTCGAGTTTGACGCGCCTATCTTGTTGCATAATTATCTGCTCATTTATAGTTTCTCGATAACGGCCTCATACCTGCATTTACATAATAGTGCATTTTACATTGGAAGAATTTTCGTTACCGCAGTAGAGTGAAATTTTATTAAAAAAAAAAAAAAAAACTAAACTGAACGCGCTGCGAATAGTTTGCAAATAGTTCAAGATCATATCCTCCCACAGTTTTATGAAGGGATATCCTTTTTTATTCATTTTCAATTTCACGTTTTAGTCCAGCCATATTTTATCGTAAAATTTTATAATAAATTTTTCACCAGTTGATAGATACTTTGTAAAGTTAAAAATGAAAATACTCCGATAAAGTTGTGCCGCGGGAATCTAAAAAATAAAGGTCGGCCTTGGAAAAAAGTATCTCCTTCGCATTTGTTTGCGATATAATTACTAGAAAAAAGCACGAGTGAGGAAATAGAGGAAGCGAGTTATAAGAATGACTAGAGTATAAAAATGGAGGAAGGAAAGGGAAGGCGAGAGAGAAAGATATGGACGAGGAGAGAAATTAAAAAAAAAAGATGGAAAAAGAGTAACTCACCTTCGCCGCTGCGCCACTACTACCGCTGGCTGGCTTGTCGGCCTGCGGCGACGATTTTCGCGCGCGTCGCCACTTCCGCCGTCGGCCAGAAGAGAGATGCCACCGAGCTAGCCCCCTCAGTGTGCCGGGTGCATCACCTACAACAGCAAAGCGGATATTGCGTTTTTAACGATCTGATGCTCGCTACAGCTCCCTGCTCCTCTCTCACTCTTTCTAGTTTCCCGCCGGGCGACCTACCACCCGTCAAGCTCCCCTTACAATCGACCAAGCGCACAAAACACGTCAATATGTGTGAGCGTGGTATTCGGTTCCCGCGGATATATATATTGCTTTACTTTTAATCAAATGTCAATTCCCTGCATTGAAGGTGCTCCTCCAAAAGAACGAATGAACTCTCGAGCGACTGTGCGCCTCGAATAGTAAAAGTTCTTTCTACGCGGCTAGCGAGCTGTAAAATGCAAATTATTCAATTTTATTTGCCAAGGTTGTAAGATCAAGCGGAACTCAAAAACTCACATTCGTTTGTTTGTAAAAACTTATATTTACAGGGGGGTTATTGTGAAAGGAGCTTAACTGTCAGTCCCGTGCTTTCTTGCTGTGACGTTAAGCGACAAGCGTGTAAACGCGAAACACGCGCTGCGGGATTTTATGAAATCACTAAAACTTCCAAGACTCTTCGAGTTTTCAGCGAATTTTATTCGGAGCGTTGTCCCAACTTTTTTAATCAAATCTTTTTATAGCCTTTTACGACTCAATAATGATTTTTTTATAATTTTACTGTTACAGTTTTATCCACTAGAGTAAATGAAAAAAATTTAGCGATACTAAAGTTAATTAAAATTACTTTACGAGAGTCTTTTTCTAGACCAATTTCCGACCAGCATAGTTAGTTACAAGCCTTAAATAGCTTCTTTGCTAAGCAGATTTAGTTCGTTTAAATTTCTAATACCCATCAGACTAAGAACTCTGCGATCGTCTGATCGTACGTTGACTTATACTACTTACTCTACACTTCGGAAGTAGTAAGTCCATTTTAAAAATACACGAATGCCGCGTGTATTACGCAACAAGGGAGGTAAAATAGAAATGGTCCCAGATCACACTAAATTGGCAAACGTGTGATCTGAGGCATTCTTTTTTACTTCCCATGTTGCGTATACTATAGGAAAGGTTGTGGTTTCCGCCCGCAGGCTGAAAAATTGATTTTTTAGCTGTTAAGTCAAATCATTTTATAAATTTTAGATGCACTTTTAGAAACTATGACAAGTTAACGCCTGTCAGCAATGCCCGCCTGTCAATGCGTATTCAGTGGATTTTGGAGATTCATCGAAAAAAATATTCGCTTAATAGGAACAAGGGCAACGATTATTCTTGACTTATACTACTTATTCTATCAGTCAGAAATAGTGTTAGTATTTGAAAATTTTCTAAAATCGTTCGTTCGTATCTCTTGCCACAGGCGACCTCTCTCACCCGCACGCATACACTCATCCAAATTCATCGGGTAGGGGGTCGGCAATTAGCGTCTTGACTAAGAGGCGAGAACGGCTCGACTCAATCGGTGCGGCGGCGTCGTCTGGACGGACAGTGTTTGCGCAGTGTCATCAAGCGTGTCTTGGCCGATGGTCGCGGAGCGTAGAGGGAGGATCGAGCCGAGCCGAGCGTCGTTGATCTACAGCCCCATTCCTCCCACGGAGGACGCAAAGCTAACAGTGGAAGACGATCCCCCCGCTCACCGCTGTTTGAACAATGGCACACGCGGTTACGTCGGCTCCTCGATGCAATTGCACAGGCTTCCTTCTCCCACCCCCTCACGCAATCTCGTTCGCGCTCTTGCTTATTCCTTTACGTTTTTTCATCCGTTAAGCCATTTTTATGTATATTCGATTTCAATAAATTCCCGTAAGCTTTTTTATAAAGAGACAATTTTATTTATTTAAAAAAGTCAATATAAGTAATATGCTTTTGATACACGGAGAGAAATTTTCATATAAATATTGCAACATTTTCTTTACAAAAATTATTATATTTTTTAATAACGTGCAGATAAACTCTTATTATATTAAATTTTACTATATCGTATAGTAAAAATTGAAATTATTAAATTTTCAGTGTACTGTATACCAAGCCATTTTTATTAAAATTTATATTAAATATTTACTATACTATAATAGCGAATTTTGTTATACCACCATAGCAATTTTTATTCATATTTTTATTTTAATTTCAAAATAATAATTTTAGTGGTTGTGTCTTTTGCAGGCCTGGGACTTACTTTATGTTATTATCGAGTATCGAAGAAACTTATTTTTACTGCCGATCGTCGCTTGTATACACGTTGAATTTTTATTACACTTTACAGCATTATTTAGAGCATCGAATACCATAGATTGATGGGTATGTACTAAATAATCGTATGATTATATTAAATACGCTTCATGGAAATAACAGTGGGATGTAGTATAAAACATAACAATTTCTACTACATACATAGCAATTTTTAGTATATTTTATAGCAAAAATTGTCATGAGTCATGTGCGTCGAATTACTCCTACGAAACGTAGTAATTTTTACTATAACATTTCTCCCCATGTATAGAAACGAAGTTTGTCTTGCGATAAATAAAAAGTATAGTATTTTTAACGTAAAGATTAATTTAGCTATTAATGACAACTAAGTTTTTTCGGTTTTTAAATGCCTCATTTATCTCGACATCAATTTAAGATGAGCCATTATGAAAAATGTCCTTAATTTGTGCGTGTCTTTGTCTAGTCCCTCCTTTGTAATAAATGCAACCCTGCAGCGCGTCCGACATCATCCGTCATAACTCGGCTTCGTGTTCGGCCGGTTATTAGCGATGCCGCGACCCCGGAGGGATTGACCGAGCCCGAGCTTGTCAATCGTCCCGTGTCTATTTGCACCCACGAGGGACCACGCCTGTACACGCGAAAATGTTTTCCAGTTATGATGCGGCCGTTGCCGGAGAGGACGCGTTTTTTCTCGTCAACGGAAGCGCACTATTATTTTCCATCTATAGTGCGACACAATTCTACCACAGCTACGTGTACTCCTTTACTTTATTAGTGTGTCTAAATACATGAAAAATCTTTACGGCTCTTGTACAAGGAACAATAGTTAAGTGATCAAATTAATGATTATTTATTTTTAGTTAAGTACGAAATTAACTAATTTTCCATTAATTTATATTTTTCAATTTTTAAATCTAAAGATATGCGTTAATAAGCGAGTCAATTTTTTCGTAAGTTTGACTTCAGTTGTACACGCAAAAGTCTCTTTAATTGTAAAAAAAAAGTCGGGAAATGAATCTACCCTGGGCAACGGAATCGGCGATAATGAAATTTGGAGTTTTAACGATTTACTAATCTCATTATACAATTAAAATACATTTATATTCCACGTTTAAATTCCTCTCGTATTCAAACTCGATTCCGCGACAATCCATTATCCCCCAAATTGCTCAGAACTTTATTCATTAGTTTACACGAGCTTACACGCGCATGCTCTCAAATTAACGAGACACCACTGCGAGAACTTTATCACACTAAAATTATTATTTCGAAAACCTTCACACACACCTGCTATCCATTCTCACGCATTTCTCTCTTTATCTCTCTGCTCAAATCGCCAAATAAAATCGTACAGGCACAATCGCGCACTTCGATGGCAGTTATTGCTTCATAGACCACTCGCGCGGAGGAAGGGCTGGGCGACAATTGTTTTTTTTTTTATATATTCCCGCATGCTGCGAAATTCAATTTCTTTTTGCACAATGGATGCAGACCAAATGACAGGGGTTTTTTTCGTATATGAATATATATAAATATGTATGCATATGTATATATATATATACATATATGCAACTATACATATATTTATGTATATAACACTAGAGCGTTTGGTGTATATACAACCGGGCTAATTGGCTTTCATGTCGCGGCAACTCCCGCACAAGACATACAAATGCTCTGTCCGTTATTAATCGACGCGACGGTCGTACGTGTGCAAGTGACCAAACGATGCTCATACAGATAACGCGTGACAGGCGAAATTTGACGCTCCTACTTTTTTCGTTCGCTCCCATCCGAACCGTTGTTGGTCTCGTTGGGGTCATTCCCCCGGGTCTCGCCGCCTCTATTTTTTCACGAGCAGCCAAAATTTTTGCAAAATAAACCAAGGGCTCAATCGAAAAAGGCTCATTGAATGACGGCGAGTTTACGCGCGTGCGCGTGTGGCCGTTAGCTTTTTCTTTTTTGGACGCTTGCGGAAGGGCCAATGGAATAAATGCGGCAATTGATGGCCTTGCTAGTGAATGGCAACTTTTCGAATACAAAAAGGTCAGCCGAGGGTAGATTAGGCTAGGCTTTCAAGCGGATGACGTTGTCATTTTCTGTGAGCGGGGTGTATTTACGTTCGACATGAAATATTCCATCCCCTTCGGATGCTTCCACAAGACTTTATAATGTAGTATTTTACGTAAAAAACTGAACTTGCCAATCGATTTGGAATAATCTTGATGTTTCTTTATTCTCTTATTATAGTGATGATTAATTACGCAGACATGAAAAGAAATGAGAAAAAGTTTGACAATCTTGATAGCAGTTCTTACTTTATTCGACTACGAAAGTTTTGTACATGATTACATCGTAGCGGAATAGTAGACTCCCGGTGAGTATAGAGAAAAACAGGAAAACAAACGAACAAGCCTGGATAGTAGTAGGTGCGGAAGAAGGATCGCACGACTCGTGGGATGTCCGGCGAAAGAGAGTCGGTGGCACGTCGATATCGGGCTTTCAGCCTATAGCTGGACTGGCGCGCTGATCAGGCGTGACGTTAGGGTGGGGGTGAGTTTATTACTTGTACGGGCCGGCCAAATTACCGAAAGTTCGCAGCCAATTTCATCCCCGGCAAGCCACATTTCCTCCCTCTCTTCGGCCCTCTCTTTCTTTCACGCTGCCGTTGATGAGCAAATTCTCCTTTACTTTTTATCTCTTTCTCTGCTTTACTGCTCCTTTTACGCCATTGCATCGATGGGACCTACACAGAAATCCGCCCAAGTAAAAATAGATGGGCGCTGCTGTGCTTGCCATTTTGAAGGGATGATAAATGATCCGCAAAAGGTGATGTGTTTGATGTCTGAAGAGTCTCAAGTATAAAAAATAGTACTATCACCATGCTTCCTCTACGAGGAAGTAATTCATTTATAATACAGTGTTTTACTTATAAAACTGTAGACATGCTAATCGATTTAGAATAATCCTAATGTTTCTTAGATTTTTAACGAAACCACCTTAGGGAATAAAGATGGTTTTCTCTTCCGAGGGAATAAAGCATTTTTTATTCTCTGTATTACAGGCAATAAAGGTTTCATCATTCCTCAGGGAATAATAAATAACACACTTTATTCCTTACTTTAAGGGAAAGAAAGAAGTATTTTACAAAGGGGACGGGAGTAAAAAAATTTGATTTCACACGTTAAACAATCTGAATAATTAATAAAGTTTTTAGATTATTATTATACTTTTTTCACTTTGAAATTGAACATTTTTCAGGTGCACGAAAAAGAAAATTAATTCGGTTAAAGGTTAATTTTAAAAACCTTCTGTCCTCTTACAATTTCAGATTCATTTCAATGCATAAAAGCTGAACTACGGGAGCTAATAAAGGCAAGAGAGTTAATGCAATAAAAGTGGAAGGGAATAAAATAGAAGCCCAAAGTGTAAGAAGTCAAGACTAAAAGAAAGCGAAAAACAGTGCCACGAACGAGAACGATAGAAAATTATGCGCGAGTCGAAGACGCCATGAATGAAAAGTCAGCGAACGTGGCGAGGTAAGAAATAAAACGAGAAGAAAAAGGAGAGAAAGAGAGAGAGGAAAAAAGGAAAAGCAGAGTTTAAAGCAGAGAAGTCCGAGGGACAGAGAAAAATAAGAGGTAAGGTAGCTTGAGGAATAAAAAAACCACGGAAATCACTATGCAAAGTAAGAATATTTTTTTCCGTGTCACAGAGCTATTGGTATGCAAGCTACTGAAACCCTCGCAACTTATAGATCGTGCTCAAGCAAAAGAACTTTAAATTGTTACAGCTTCTCCATCGGAAACTTAGTAAATAAATTTAAGTAATATAAAAAATTTAATTATTCAGCTCAGATTGTAAATTTTCTCAAAGCTCAAGGAGATTTCAAGTTACTAGTTTATTCAGACATTGAAAATTAAAGTTTTTTTTCACGTGGAAGGAAAAATTCTACTTGCGACATATATTTTTTTCTTTTTAATAAACAATGAACCAGAATGTTTTTCGATGAAAAGGTTTATTTTAGGAATTCGAAAAAAGCTGAAAAGCGGAAAATAAAGACTAATTCTAAAAGCTTTTATAGAACTTTCTTTCCTGAAGTTTCAAATGCCCGGAGGTCAGAGTCGTCGAGAAAAGCTAATCTTAAAAAGAATCACCTTCGGAAAGGTCAGTAGCAACCATGGCAGACACATCACTTAATTTCTAATTCAAGACGTACAATGACTACAAAATAAAAAGCAGTCCAAACGTCAATTTCTATGCTCTAAATATCTCCTAGCAGTCAACGTATACACGTGCTGCATTCATTTCTAAAATCACCTTTGGAATTTGCGAGAATGCAGCTTTTTTAGGATCTTTTGATTTTTCCTTATCCCTCGGTTCCTCTGGTTTAAAAGAAATACTGCCGTGCAAGGTAGTTTAGGAAAATATTAATCTAAGTGGCTTGGTGATTCTACTTGGTCGCTGAAAAGAGGAAAACAATGTTTGACTTGCGGCAGTTTAAGTGTCTCCAGCGGAGATTGAAAAATATGCTAAAATCTACTTGACTCTATTCAATATTTTGAAATTTTCTTATTGAAAGATTTTACAAGAGAAACACGTAATAGGAGAAAATCGATCGAGAATAATGTTTCATCTATCAATTCTCACTGTACCTAGAATAATTCATCAATCAAGAAAACGACATCGAGATTTTTCATTAACGAGGATCCCGTCATTCTCGGCCGAGTTTCACAATAGAAAAATAGGATGAAAAAGCGCTCGCTTCGTATTGTACTTGCGAGCACCATAGCAGTGGCTCATCAATAAAAGGGAAAATACAGCGAAGTTAGCTGAAAAAAAGCTTACCGAACGCGCTCAGTGGATTGAACAAAATAAAGAGTTTGCGCACAGACGAAGCTCGTCGAGTATCCAATAACGAATTCCGCGGTCGAAGAGAGGTGCCGAGGGGGTTAGCGAAGGGTATAGAAAATACCGTTTCTGTTTCGAAGTTCCCCTCTTTCTCTCTCGCTTACGCGAATAGCTTTAATCCGGCGTAACGACATCGTTATCTTTGCCAATCGTCGAACTCTCGTGGTCGTGGCTTAACTCGAGGGGCAACGCAGCCAAGAGAAATTCTCCGGTACAGCCGGGCTACCTACCGTCGCGCTCTTCTTCGTAAAACTTAATTATTCAGCCACAATTCAATCCGAGGAATTTTAATTAGAGTAATCGTCGTTGCAGCAGCTTTCTCTCTTCTCTTTCGAATTAAGTGATCGTTCGCTGAAAACTCGTTCTTTCAGCTTTTCTAAAGGAATCACCTTCGTGCGTCTAAATTCTAATTAAATTTCTATTTTATTCTTTTTTAGGCGACTCACTTTACTCTTTAATTAATTATCTATAGATTTACCATGCCAAAATCACGAAATAATTAATATGCAAAAAGTAAACTTCAATTGTATATAAAATACGCATATTTAGGTACGGACAATTCAACTATATATAATAAAACGTAACATAGGTCTATTTCTTAGAATGAGTACCTTAAATTAAAAAAATTATTTAGCTAGAAAAATGGAGATTTCTCCGATCTATCATAAAAGATCTACTTTCTTCTTTACAATGTAGCATCGACAAAGGATTGATAAGTTTGATTTTCTTTGTTTGATCAAGCCGGATGATGATCACAAAGTCTCACTTTACAATACAATCTCATTTATTCACCCCCCTCTCTTCTTCTTTGTACGCATCCGCACCGTGCACTCATACACTCTACTGTGTAGAGTTTTGCTTTGAATCGAAAGATAGAGGCATTAGAGAAAGGGAGAAAATCCAGTAGGGTGCGATCGATCGATATCGGGCTTTTGATGAAGCTCCGTGAGAAAAGGACTTTCCGGAGCTTCCTTCCTCGCAGCGGAGTCCGCAAGTCCAACGGCTGGAGCTTTATTCCGTTTGTGGTTTACTGCACCGTTCGGCTCTATCCGACTTGCGTCGCGCGGATCCCATGTACATGAATGCCCCGTATATACAGACGCAATAACGAATGCATGCTCGAATAATGCAGGCAGCGAAGATTTGCGAACAGACGGGCATTTCGGTCGCCTGGCTGCGCATACATTTTATGCGTTTGAAAGGAAGAAGCTCTGCGATAAAAATATGAAAAGATTAGTAAGTAAGCAGAAGCGAGTGATAGAGCACCCCGGGCAACTAAAATCCTTGATGCTACTGCTTAAAAGCCAATAGCATTCGAGTGATTTCTGTAAAGAGAAAAGAAGAGGAAGCGTATATGTAGATTACACGGAGATGTATGCATATGTACTCTATGCAAATGTTATTCAACAGAATGTAGTTTAGTTTCTACCTTGGGCGTATGTATATTTCTCCTCGCTTGGGAATACACCCGATGAAAGAAAATGCGCAAGTCTATATTTCCCCAGTGCCGTGCGAGTATATTTTGATCGTGTACGCTCGTTTTGAAGGTAAAAAATCAGTATGAACTAAATAAAATCTATTTGATCAGTCGCGGACTCTAAGCGTACAGAAGCGTGATCGATAAAGTTGAGTATAGCGGAGGGAGTGCGCGGTGCGCTCAAGTTGCACGCGAAGTGCCACTTGCCTCCCGTCGGTGTACGCTTACAGCGTGACGCGCTGCGAAAATGCACCTGAGCTCGAGGGACGTCCTCGCTCACCGGCCGGGTATCGCGAGTCGGGGGAAAAAGCCCCTGGATATTGCCGAAGGAAACTTTGGCAGCTTCTGCTAAAGCGATTTTATGCGCGCGCGATAAGTGAAGAAATGAATGGAATCCCGAAGAGACGGGCTAACTTTTTCAAGCGAGCTTATAGACAGCTTTTTTTATCGTTCAGATTTCCGTTATAAATTGTTCATTGTCGAAAGGTGTCCGAGAGCTGCTGATGTGAAAAAATGAACTTTCCGTTTTTCTATTTCTTAATAATGTCAAAGCGAATTAAAAAAAATTCGTTGACAACTGCTAAAATATTCTTTCACTTACTGGCAGACTATCAGACCTCGGGATCATTAGAATATTAAAATATAAAGAAATCTAGAGAATTAAGGAGGTTGTACCCTTACGTCACTATAATAGTCAAAATAACGACTACACCTACATCGTCGTAATATAAAACTGTACTCGCTCTATACCACATTCACACCTCCGAGAGAAACACAACCTAAACTTATGTTTATATTTTTTTATATTTCTTTATGTATTTTCTCCTTTCGGAGCTAACGGAGCCTTCCATTTACAAATTCCATTTACAAATCTATAATGTTTCATCAAACTCTCAATTTTACTTTCTTTTATTTTATGATATAGAAATCACACTCTACAAGACATAATGCTATGTAAAAGTAAGAAAATAAAAACATTTTTTTCTCCTTTCTGAGTTAATGAAGCGTTCCAAAAGTTTAACCCTAGTTTTCATCAAGTGTTTATTCCTATGTCTGTAATTTATCATCAAATTCTCAATGAATTACTGGTAGAACCTTTTTAAGGTCTAAAGCTCAAAATTTTCGACACAGTAGGTCCCTAAAGTTATTTTTTGCTTTGTAAATTTTATTATATCACTATAACTCTGCACTCCGATAAGATCTACATAATCCACCAAGGAAGCAAAACAAAGTAGCGGAAAAGACCAACAATTTGAGAAGTTGTTGCGTTAAAAAAAATCCATAGGTTCAAAAGTTATAAACGATTGAATATGAGTATAATTGGGAACTGCTTAAAATTTGATTATAAACATTTATCAATTATTTTCAACACTCATATTCAATTGGGCATAAGTTTTTTTTTAACACAACGACTCAAATGGTTGGTCCTTTCCTCTTCTGTTATTTACTTTTTTGCTAGATTGTGTAGATCTCATAGGAGTGCGAAATTATAGTTGCATAATGAAATTTAAAAAGCAAAAAATAACTTTAGGGACCCATTGTATCAACAATTTTGAGCATCAGACCTTAATACTCTAGATCTTTTGATATTTTAATATAAGAAAAGAATCCCCATAATTTTACGCGATCCGTAAGTGTGATAAGAAATATGTAAAAATTATGCAGATCTCTAATGATATTTCAAGCGCCGGGCCTGAAATTCCAATTAAATCAAAGTATCTGTCAGTGGAAAAAGCCGGCGACAAGTGTTTCTTCGTATGCTCCGGGCGAATGAGGCCGAGCCGATGCGAATATTTGGGATGCTCGGGCAAGTTTCATCGTCGACGAAATTGTTCGCAGTTGGTTATATGGGGACGAAACAGCGCGGTCGCTTATGCGAGAACTAGAGGAGACGGAGGAGGAGGGGCCGATTGTCCTCGGCCTATATAACGGCGTTTCATTCATTGTGCCGACCGTTGTTAAACGATTAAATTGACTCGCACCGACGCCGCCTTCCGCCGCTCGAAAGTTGCTCGGTCAGGGGAAACGCTGGCGACGCCATCGGAAATGGGCCGCGCGTACACTCGATGCTCTATGAATTGGGGGCATTCGCCGGTCGCGCTTGATGGCCAATTTCGAGATCTCATTGTGCAGGCGAACTTGCGCCGAGGGCTCGGCCCCTTCGCTGCCGGTACAACTCGTTCACGTTCTTGTCTTACTTTCAATTTATTAAGCCATCTTCGCGTTTTCACGCAAATGTTACCGTTTTATTCGGTAGGCCCCCGCGAAATAGCGATCAAATAAAAACCTTCCTGCTTTTTTGAAAGATTTAATTGCTAAAATGAGAAGGGGTAGAATACGGTTTTTGCGTTATCGCAATTTTACACTCGTCTAATCCAATTAAATTAATAGAGTTTGCGCTTCAAATTCGTTTAATCTTCTAAGATTTTAATTATTTTAAAACGTCCCCTTAACATATTGAAACAAAGGAGAAATCGTAGATTCTTCGTAAGTAAAGAAACCGCAATATTCTGACGAACTAATTAATCTGGGACAAACATTTCCGCGAATCCGTCTTCCTTGCCCCTTTTCATTTTTCTCTGACTGCCGGCGCGATCTCTTAATTTTCTCAATTTATAACATACCGCGCGGCCTCATTTCTCCGAAGGAAGGTATTCCGGGGGCGTGCTCTCGGTCATCGATAAAAAAGTTTTGCGGCCGACCTGGTCCCTGCCGCCGGCGTAAATGCGTTTTCGAAATCTACTAGGATGTCGCTCTCGAGTGCGAAACTTCGACCCTTCGAAATGATTGCAGCTGCGTCACCTCCGGGAATACATCCCGACGTCATTTCTCGCTCGCGTTCACTACTAATGTGCCACACGCGCTGTCGATTCCCCGAGAGAGCTGCAGAAGAAGCACCGCCATTCCCAGTGACAACGCTTCGCGATGCACCTAAATAAAGAGCCGATTTTTTTTTACTGCAGATGACCTCGGTAATTTAAATTTCCGCGAAAGTAGGACGTTGCTATTTACTTTACGCGAGTTCGCGATAACTCATCTCCGGGAATATTACATACGAAATTATTTTGAAGTTTCGGAAAAATACGTACAATCAGTCTGTATTTTTGAAGCGCTGCGTGGATTTGAGTTTTGATAATTAAAAAAAGCCATGCTGATGTTGTCGTGTACTTTTTTCATCGCTAAGTGCTTGAGAACTCGGAAAACTGGCGCAAGCCCTGCCGCAGCGGTAGTTTGGGTAATAACTTTGACGCGGTAGCCACGGCAGTACGTCAAGTCAGGGACGTAAAAAGAAGCTGCGGGGTGCTCGCGACAGGACAGCTATGCTTTGCATATCCAGAGCCATTCCGGCAATCTTTCGCATTTTCACATAGAGGCGCTGGAGTGCTGCGCTCGATATACGCATCGAAGCAGGAGCATTTTCAGAGGACATAAAATGAGCGATAAAATTGAAAATCATAAAATTTTTTTCAACAGATATTTTTATAAGCCTGGACGGATTTTTATTTATAGCCATGAAACTTGGCGGAAAACGGCTGGATTTTTAAAATAATCTTCAATCGCGCAGAATGTCAATAAAGTTTTTAACGCGTAATAATAATGGGTCAATAGTTAACATTTGAAAAAGCAATTACAAGTTTCGTTACAGCGACTATAACATTGAAATTCCCGGAGGGCATAGCTACGAATGCAAGTGATCGATTTGCTCTTCAGCGGGATTTAGCGCAAAGCAGATCAAAATTAAGTTAAACTCGCTGCATACTTGGCGCACTGCGAACTATCCCGGCGGTAGGTAGCGAAACTGCGACACAATAGCAAGTTGGCGCAACTTGCGACAGTTCGCCCTGACAAAGGAACGAAGGATTTTCTGCGGTTTTGTCAGTGCGAAGAAAGAGACAGAGAGGGAAGCAGAGTTAACAGAGTAGGCAGAGTCGACTCAGCGGAAATTCTACTGATTCTAAGTACATTGGCTTTGCGCGAAACTAAGCCGAAAATATGAGAAGACGAAGTTAAAATTTCAGCTAATGCACTATGATTTCCAGTCGATTGCGCTTCGTGATGAAAAGAAAGTTGCTTTAAAAGCCAGGTGTTTCATTTTCGCTTGATAAATCGATCATCTCCACTATTTCGATAGAAAAGTACTCCAAGTTGTAATATTAAATGAAGAACAGCGTGGTCGGAAAAAATCAGTAAAATGTTTCGCATAAAAGCGTAGCAACATCTCGTCAAGGTTTATTGGGCCGGAAAAAGCCGCGTCCTACGCTGCGCGTACATTTCAAAAATTCAACAAAATAAATTCAGCAGGTGCGGCGGTCGTAGCGCTCACGAGCAACGAGATAAAAATAAAACTTTTCCGATGTGCCGTATAAAAAACGCGCTTAACCTTTCGCGCTCAAAAATGAATGAAAAAAAGAGCGACCGCGCGAAAGAGGAAAGAGTGATGTACGAAAAAAAATGCACCCTCGAGCGACGAGTCAATAAGAATCGCCAATAAAGTTAAGAGGAGCGGGGGTAGGCGCGCGGGCAGAAAAAAACGAACGCGTAAAAGCCGTCGCAACCGCGCGAGCGCATAGTAAAAAAGGGCTAGATGAGAGAGAGAGAGAAAGAGAGAGTGAGATAGAAAAACGCGCGACGGCTGCAGATCGAAGCAAATATACGTGAGAATCGCCGCTGAGCGGCGACACATGTCGTGACAATGCCTCTGTTTTATCGCGCTTGTTTACACGAGCGACTCGCTCTTTTGCTATTTTCCTCGATGTTGCCTTAAGCGCCGGATGACCCGGTTCGAGAAAAAAAGTATGGGACGTCGACACCCCGCTCCCTTCCCCCTTTTCACTCTTGTCACATAGAAAAAAGGTTGGCGTCTCGCGAGATTGCGTCACGTTTTACCGAGAATTGATCACGGAAAATTGTGCCCTGCGGTGAGAATAAGAGGTGCGTTTTAGGTTCGCGCGTGACGCAATTGTTTCGCGGGAAATTGAATCGTTTAGTTTCCGGATGAGAACAAAAATATTGGAATGGCTTCCAAATGAGTTTGCGTTAAGAGCGTTAATATTTTTTCAATTCTTGACCTCGGGCGATACACATGCTAAAATGAACAAACGGATCAATAGTATGAATACTCCGCCAACTGCTGCAGTAAAAAAAACTTACCCCTGGTAGGAAACCAAGTGATACTTAGGTACTAATTAGCTAATTCCTGCAGAAGTAGCTATGAAAGTAGCTTACGCTAATAAAGCTAATAGAGATTCATGTTGAAATATTGTTAAAGATTTTATTCAAATTTATTAAAATGAAAGTTATTTTCTATGCGAATACACATAAAAAATATTACACTTTTATGAGCGGCATATTTACAATAAATTAACATAGATATTTAATTTTAACTTCAAATATTACTTCCTGAAATACTGCATTAACACTACCATGTCCTATGTATGTATATCCTACTAGAAAGTACCTTTACCTCACAAAAATAACTTAAGACAACAATTCTTATGCTAGATTATCATAAACAGTTTTACATTTCTTGTTGAGGAATTAAATAAACTTCCTATTATTAAATAATATTTTATTACACAATATAGTTTTACGCGTATTGTTACAAAAAAAAGTCAAAAGGTTTTGTTTATGTTGCTCTTATTTACACATTAAACTTTTTCACTCAGAAATTTAAATAGATATTGAGAATCGCCCTTTTTCCTAGATGAAAATTAGCTTTACTGGAGTGATTTTCACTCTAAAAATCATAAGCTTACGATCTGCTAAGGTAAAGTTTATTTGTAATTACCAAAATATTGGTAATAAGCCTACTGTTTTTAAGAAAACTAACTCGGTAGCTAATTTTTCTTGCAGCGATAATTGCACTAATTTTGTAAGTGCGATAGAACGGATTAGACAGAGACGATCGAAAAGATTTTATTTCAGACAAAGCGCGAGGTAAACAAGGCGACAGGAAGAACGGTCGATCCGCCAGGAAATCAAGAAAAGCCGTTCGAGAAAGGAAACTCTCTCTGTGCCCGGTCGAAGGGAGCTCCTCCCCCCCCCCCCTCTCTCTGTTTCTCCTCTCGCCCCCTTGTCACCGGTGTATCGCCAATCGAATAGAACGTGTCGCGGCGGAAAGTGCACTTAGCCATTTCACTTGTCCGCAGGGCCTCGCTTTTGCTGAAAAATCGAGTGTCCCTGCACGCGACTAAGTTGGTATACACTGAAGTTTCCGTATGTGGCAACGATATTCCTTTCATGTTTCAGCGCCCTGCAAATACTGCATCTCGACAGCTTCAAGGCTAAGATGATTTTTACATGTATAAATCAATTTTCGTAAATTATAGTTTCTTTTTTTAAAGTCATCGATGCTAACACACATTGAATTGTTCATAAACGGAGAGATGATTTTGTGTACACCAATTACATTCGGAGTGCACTCATGAAAAACGATGCTGAAGGTAAAACGATAAATTACATTTATATCGGAAGAAGCCGTAATCGTCGAGCGAATTAAAAATGCATCACAAGGCCGAGTTGTTTGCTGAAATCTCGCATATTTGCTATAGATTCGCGTTCGCAGCATCGATTTTCTCTTCGCAAAGTAAATATTTTTCCTTTCGTCTCGAACGCGCATCCTCCACTCGCAAAAGTGCTCCATTATGCATATCTACTGCGCGGGCATGATAGCTTCCTTTAGCCGTACCCCGTCTGCCTGGCTGCGTTCAAGGGATCGCGATTTATTAAAAAGTTCCACTTCGCCGAAGCGCGGAGCCTCTTCTGCGATGCATTTCTGTAATTTCCCACGTGTCAATGCGGGACGTGCGAGTAATATCAGCACGTAGAATGTTGCCATCGCCCCTCCTGCTTCCACAACCGCCGATTCAAATCGAATGCATCAATGCCCTGTCAAAAAAGGATGAATTTAATTAAGGGGATGGATTATTTGTGCCCGGTATACAGCCGTTTTTTTATCAGTAAAAATCATCTTTGATTTTCGCGAAAATTGTCAGATTTCGATTGTCGAAATCGCTGTAGATCCATTTTATACGCAATTATAATTATCCATGTGAAATGATGTAAATGATAAAATTATCTTGCAAATTGAACATGGTGAATTCTTCAAAAATTGGCCGATTTTATTTTTTAATTATATTTAATATGATATAAACCACGATAGGAAATTATTAAACGTGAAAAAGTTGTACTCCGTTAATTTTTTCCCTCCACATTGTTTGTTTTATTTAGATAGAAAAGGACAAGCGATTGTAAATATTAATTTTTATAATATTGAGCAAATATTGAGTTTTAAATTAAATCTATATAATTTTATTAGAGCTGAGACAAAAAGTATTACGTAATATGAGGAGTTTGGTCATAATACAGAGTTTGAAAATGATTTACTAATAATCTAGTTGCCTCACTTGATACGAATAATTAAAATATTTAAATAAATGCAATCAAAGCGAGAGTCTCGCACCAGACTTATCACAGTCAAATATTGTATTTATTACATGTTGAACTATCACACATCGAAAAAAATTAGTTCTTACTGTTTCGCAACAGTCATAACTGTTAAACTAGGAAAAAGTAATAATGCTTTGCAAAAACAGATCTTACTCTACAGAATAGTAGACTTGGCTGTTCTGTAAAGTAGATTCTATTGAAAATTCGGAAAGTTAAATTAAACTTCCGTTTCCCCAGTTCAATCTATTGTGGATAAAGTACAGACTAAAACGGTTGAAGTGAAATTTCACACGTAGTTTATAGTGAACCTCTCATAGAGTCAAATTTGACTCGTGATTGTCTCTATTGGAATGAAATACGACTCTAAATGAATAGTTAACTAGTTAGGCATTTATTTCGGTGCAGTCAATTTGTTAAGCAGTAGATTGAGAATGTAAAGTATTTGATTGATATGAAAGTGTAAAAGAGGAGAGGCTCCTCTCCACACGATGGCGAACTTTAAGACAGACTTTGCGTGCGCTTATTTACGCGCAGCCTCCTCCTCCTTGAACGTTTTAATAGCGCGAGACTCGAATTTGGAGGCGGACAGGAGGGAGGCGGAAGTCGCCAAGGCGCTCTCGCATCCTCTCGTAAGTTTGCAACGCGGCGGCCGAGGATCGTGTAGAGAAACACACGACTGCGCTCGCACGCGACGTCACACCGAAAGTTTCTATTTGCGTCCGCGCAACTCGCGATTTCGACGGCGATATAGCTGCCCGGAGCAGGCGGCGGGTAAGCGTAAACTTACTTAACCTCACAGGCCGACGGCATAATAACTTCCTCGCTGGGATAGGGAGAGCCGGACGAATGAGCGCCCGCGTGGCGCAGCCTGTGAAATTCCAGTTTTCAGGGCACACGCGTCCTCGCCGTCCTTTAAATTTCATTTAAGCGATTATTAAGCTCGAATTTGGAAGCCGATGGAGAGGCGGCGCAGTGCGGGAGAAACCGGGGGAGGAACAGAGAGGCGAGGAGCTGCAATTTCGCACTTGGGGTCACTGGCAAATTTCTTCCCGGACGTGCTGCTGTGTATACGCCAGACTCGGCGAAATTCGAATTTTCGCCGAATAGTATAATCGTCCTCGGGGGCTATGCTAATTTTTATTTTAGAACTAGCAACTCTTTTATAATTTACATGCGCCTGCGTAAATAAAAGTGAATAAGGCCTTTATGTATTTATATTTTCTTTTGATGCAGTCTATTTTTTAAAATAACTTTTGAATGCGGCTAAAAAGCGGCGAGCGTGCATTATGCGTCATAATTGAATGAATGCACGGTCAAAAGAAGCGGCTTTTATTGTTTCTTTTACCTTTTGCAATATTTTAATGTTTTAATGTGCTTTACCCTTCACCCGCAGTTATATGTTTTCTATTTTGATTTCTGAATTTTTCCGAACATCAAGTCGTTTTATAATATTTTTTAATATTCAATGTCAAAGTAATGCATTCGTCGAATGTCACAACAAAATATTATTAACTAAAATACTTGATTGAAAAAGTAAACTTAACTAGTGATGCCAATTGTAACCGGATCTTTGAGAGTTTAAGTACTCGGAAATCCGAGATCCGGATAAATTCGAATGTTAGATTCGAATGATCCAGGATCCGGATCCTACAAATAAAGATCCAAATCCTCGTATATTATTCCCCATTTTAAATAAAAAAATTAATTAATTAAATTTTAAATCAGCAAGTTATTATTATTATTACTTCCAGGATCCGTACGATTCGAATCTTCTATGTGTAAGATCCACATCTTAGATCTGTAGGATCCGCATACTCTAAAACCTTGGATGTCTTCGAATAGTCGGTGTCACTATTAAAAATCTAAATCAATGAAATATAAAAGCATTTTCAGTTTCATGAAGCTGAAGTTGAAGCGGAAGGACAATTGTATAATGTTTAAATGTATCCTAAATAATTAATGCGCAACCTAATAAGACTAAAAGATTATTCTATTTTAAGACGAATGCAAAAGTTACATTTTCCATTATAAATCCCTTTGATTTATCGATACATCCAGTGCACCAGCTAAGTTGGAAGAAGAGCGAGAAAAAGTAGCTCGTGACACTATAGAGAGGAGGCAAGTCTCTAGACGCTCGGCGACGAGAGATGAGAAAGAAAGGGGTCGAGAGAGGGAGACTTGCGAGAGCGAATATCGCGGGAGGTTATTATTCGGCGAGTCCGTGGGGAGAGTTCCTTCAGTTTTAAGTGCACTTGAGTGCTGCTCCGTCGGATGCGACAAGATAAGCCCGGCTAGATTCAAAATTGATACGATCGCGTCCGCGGCTCCAGCGCACCGTCGATGCTCAACTTAAACGCGAATCGCTTTTCCAAATTATTCACAAGCAAGTGCAATGAAGTAAAATATCTCCAAATGAATCGAGACGAATAGTCGGCTTATTTCCTCCTTTTGGGGCGCCGACTCATTAGTACATCAGCGAGCTTATAAATTTAACAAAACGAAACTTTCACCTTTCGAGACTGATATTTTGTTAGTGCTTCATTAATGTAAGTCAATACTTTATTTTTACTTCATTGCAATTAAGTTTTTCCCTGGTAGAAAATAATCCAACCAAAACGGCTTATTCACCAATGGTCAGCAAACGACTTTGACCAATAAATACCAACGCAATTGGGCAGCGATTCGTCAACGTTCGCCATCGACTGCTTTCTATTATAAATTTGAGATTGCGATGTACGCATATCGTACACAAACTATCTTACAACTTAACCTCAATATTTAATAAAAATACCAGATTTAGTTGTTTACTTATGATAAAAATTATATATCAATCGGAATGTATTGTAATAATATAGCATAATGGTGCAAGTTAAACAGTTTATTTAACTAGTTTTTAGTGACCCAATATCTTTTTAAGATTTTCAAGGTTTCTATATATCCACTTAACCAACGATGATTTGAAAAGCTTGACGAATTAAGAGAATCGTCGATCAGTGGCTTGTGAAACGGTTGCCTAAATTTAGTATAATTGGTCCGCTGATGTTCAATGGCTGATGAACGTTCCTACCAGAGTTCTGGCTACACGGTAAATCAGCTAGAGTGAAATAGAATGAAAATTATCTTTATTAGAGTCAAATTTTCACTCAAATTTTATAGTAAAATTAACTTCCTTGATGGAGAGAAGTAGAGTGATTTTTTGACGTATAGCGAAACGTTGGGGCGTTACCTCTAATATTTTACTCTACCTTAGAGTGAAATTAAATCACTCTATTCATATGAACTCAAATTTTGACTCGAACCATTTTAACGTGTAATAAACAGATTTTTAAGCGCCCCGAGCAATGATTGAAAATTTTGCCCGTCGAACAAGAAAACTGCAAAGTGTGCGCGAATCGTGACTTGGAATGTCAAGCGGAATCTGCAGCACCATTTGAACGTCTTGAGTTGACGCTCCACCTGTTTGCCAGTATAGGAGCACGAGCTAATCGTAGCGCGAGTCGCTGCTGTCCGCTCGTCCACTGCCGAGGAATGACAAATCTGTTTACCCTTGTGCAATATTTGCCCCTAAGGTGACCAGCCCCGACTGCTGCTTGAGTGCCCACTATTTGTCAGTGTCACTCGCTCGAGAAATCCATGCAACGCCGCAGGCCCATACTTGAGAGCCTCGGCTCTGTCAGAGCGTCTCAAGAAGTCAGACCGGCAAACCAAACTAACCCCGAGAACCTGCGACGCATAAACGCCGAGAAGTCCCATAGGGGTCATTTTTGAAACTGTCACAATTGATAAATTGATAATTTGACTTGTCTCGTCCAAGTGAAAAAACGTAAGTTTGCTCCGACATGTAAGTGAAGAATACGGTTTCGATTTAATTCGACAGGATAGCAATTTTATTTAAACATACATCTTTAGTTTATAGTTAAACCACTCATAGTGTTAAATTTGACTCTAATAGAGTTAATTTTCACTCCATTTCACTCCAGCTGATTTAGCGTGTACCTTCCGGAGATAGATAAAATTCTAAAGTCTGGCAATTTCCGAAAGCAGTTGAACACCTCGTTCTTTAAAATCCAGCCTCAATCTAATCGCTGTAGTATATTACGTGACAAGGGAGGGAAAATAAAAATGGTTCCAGATTGCACGTAAACTGTGACAATCGTGCGATCCAAGGTATTCGTGTTTACCTCCCATGTTGTGTATACTACTTTTCGGCTTAGCGAGGCTGAAATTATATTCTATTCGATCGAGCGTCGAGAGAAAAGTTTTTTATTTGGGCCCGCCAGGCTGAAATAGTGTATCTAGCCCTGCATAATAACAAATCTCTCAGATCACACGTAATTGTTTACTGAAGCAAAAGTGAAGGCTGGGAAGTTGACGCTTTCCGGCCGGAGGGCAGAAAACTCATCTTTTTCCGGCGGTATCTATTAAATAAGCGCAGAAGCCGTCGCTAGCGTATTATCCATTAGCAGCCGCAGAAGCATTATCGTGCGATGCATCGATAAATCATTTATCGATAAAGCGCGGTCCGCCGCGCCGACCCTTATTGAGCTCGACGCGGGGCGCGTCGCGTGACAAATTCACCGGGCGATTGTGATTTTTGGCGCGGCTCGAAGAAAGGACCTCCCAGTGGGCGGTGAGAATCCGCGCGCCATTAACGTCCGCGCGTCACGAGATCCTGCCGTGGGGCGTATATCCGTTTCACGATCGCGACCCGCGTGAGCCGAGAAATTTTTAATCGACCCCCCTGAATGTTTTAACGGCGTCTGTTTGAATAATGGACGCGGAAGCTTCCCCGCTAATTCAGCGTGTCCGATATGACGCAGTGGCCATGTTTCGCGTCGATTGGGCGAGATTGTGCTCTTAGAGAATATTTTGCTGCTGAATGGAGACCTTTTTTTTCATTTTAAGATGCATATAGTTTTAAAAATATAGTCTACTGATTCTAAAAAGTGTAAGAATTTTCGAGTAGCCAGTACTCCTGTTACGGATAGGATTGCTATTAGCTATGATAGAACGTTATTTTGAATATAAATTTGATAAAAATGCCAATCAATTGTTTGATAAACAATCAAGTTGGCCTTGTAATCGCCACGAATCGTCAAGCAAAAGATTAAAAGGAAAGTAAGTAAAATAAAAATAGAAAGTAAAATTATTGGATGTAAAAATTAAATAAAATTCATTTATTTTATAAAAATGTATAGTAGTTAAAAATATTGCACTTTTTAAAAGATTCGTTCAAATAAAAAGCAATTTTTTTGGTAAAGATTTTGTGCCCGACGGGGCGAAGGTGTCGCTGGGATTACCTTTGAAAGTTTGAAAGGGGTCGCGCGTGACCTTCGAGTAATGCAGTCGTCGGCAGTAGCCGCAAGTCAGTGGGACACGGAAAGAGCCGGATTGGCACGGCTTTTTACTTTTCTAACGAGGCGAGCGTCTGAGCAAGGACGGGCTCTTTCTACTTGCGTCTACGTAAGACGCGGTGGATTTCGTCCAAGTCCTGATCTTTTTATCTTTACCGCTCTATTTCGGGCTTCACTAGAGTTTTTGTAGGCCAATCGTGGACGTCCTACCGGTGTCCTCTTCCAAAAGAGCAATGTTAAGTAAGAGTCGATTGAGAGGAATCTAATTCTCCAGTTTATCTGCATTCTAAATATTTCCGCGTAAAATTCATGATTCAACTCTTTCTCGCTACTGATACATAAATCTAAATAAGAAAAAAGCAGTTTTTTCAGAATAGAATAGAATAGTCGTTTATTATAAACGACGGTATTTACAAATGTTTACAAATTCAAAGCTTAAAATTCAAAGATACGTATATACAAAAACGCTTAATGTAGCACAGAAAATAACTATCACTGTCAGTTTAATGAGTTACTAAAAGCACCTGAGTGATATCAAAATCATTTCTTAGCCAGCTAATACTGATACAGTACACCGAAAAAAGATTAGTAAGTTTTTACAAAGTACTTTTTTCGCTGTAAGTCAATAGTTAAAAGTGATATCACGGTGAGTTAATGAAACATAATAATAAAATATAATAAAAACACTTGCAGACACCATTCGCGTTAATAAATTACATTCACTCTTATAAATAAAATGTATATGGGACGACACAATAATAAATTAACATCTAAATAAGTAAATAATAAATAAATAAGAAGATTAAGAATGAATTAGTCGAGATCAAGTAGATGCTTTCTCAATGGGTAAAGAGTTCCAAAACTGCGCACCTTCAACTGGCTTTAGTTTAACTGGCCAACATTGACAAAATCTGAAAGTCCATTTATATCAACAAGCATCGACTTTCCTCGTAAATACGCGACACGGCAAAAGAGTCAGGTAATAAAGTCACAAGTGCACCTGCATCCTCGTCCGGTCCGATGAAGTTTAAAAACGCATGTAAAATAGGAGATATCATCGTAAAGAACGGCAGTTACGTTTACGGCGAGGCGTTCAGTGACTTACACACTTCCGCGCCGGCCGAAACAATATCGCTACCCCCAATTATTTTTTGCGATTACTAACCCTCACCAACCCCTCTGACCGTTACTTCTTCATCGAATATTGTCCGTAGGATTTACGAGAATGGCAATATGCAGTAATAGCAATAAAGTTCCCAGTAACCCTTTATCCGAGGAACTTGGAAATGAATTGCTTCGATTTAAAAAAAGTTATAAATTTTAATAATTCGAAAAACATGCAGATTAAACGGATATTTATTACTTATTTAATTTGCGATTTAAACATTTGAATGATTACATTACTAATGTAGGATTGTGTTATAGAAATTTATTCAATGAAATAATCCTTCTGATTTATTCTTTTAAAGTCAATAAGAGTGATTGAAACGGTAAACTGAAATATTGAAATGGATATTCTATTATTTGTTAGTATCCCCGTATTTGTGTAACGGACTGTTTTGTACAATTAATATTAATGTTCATTTAAAAGTAGAATAATCCTACACCTGGCTTAATTTTTACTGTTAATACATTATTTATAATTTAATTTAAAATGCACGTAAATATTGCAGTTATTGACAACGCTTCAGCGTGAAAACTGTTTGCTAAAAAGCGAACAAAAATATACGAATTATAAGCGCATCGCGAGGAATTTTGTAGAAGTTATGCTGTGCAGATCGGTTAAAAAAGCAAGAGCTAATAACAGCCATAAAATGATCGAGATTTAGTTTGCGCGCCCCAGTGGAGAGAAAAGGTGAGAGACTTAGAAAGGGGTCAAACTGTTATTGCTCGAGGGCTAATCTTGTTTGATGCTATCATGACTTCATTTCGATTCTGCGAATTGTTAGAAGCTATATCGATAATTCATTACGTTTCGCTTCCGGCTCTATTCTAATTTCAATCGATTCTTTTCATATTTCCACTTTTATTATTTAATTGAGAATGCAGTTTTTATTTTTATACAGTATACATATCGTGGCTATCTTTATGAATTAAAAAAAAGTATTAATCTAAAAAATATAAAATTGAAAAGTGTACGTATATCACTCGATACTAAAAATGTAGATTGAAATTGGAATAAAATAAAAAAAATATCCAAGAAAACAATTCAATTCTTACTATGAAAACAATAAATAGTACTGTTCCGTATATATCTTAATTATACCTAAGTGTTTGAGCCCATTAGAGATGTCGACAAGAAAAGGAGTAGATAAGCTGCACGTACACCGCCCTAAAATCGACAAATCATTTTCCCCCGTCCAATAGCTTAATTCGATATGAAGCATAAAACAATGTCCAGAAATTCTTTCTGTTGTACGGCGGTATTCGTAATGTAATACGAATTAAACGCTCAATTTTAAAGTTTCGATTAATACTCCTATCATTGGTGAAATTTAATTTTTTAGAGGCATCTCATTAATGAAAATAAAACGCGTACATGTGCAGCTTTAATGAAGCACTTAATTTACACGTAAAAGCGTCACTCATCGTCTCGCCATTCAGCTGCAATCTGCGACGGCATTCACCCGACGCAGCAGCGCGTGAGCATCTTCTATATGTTCTCCCTTCCGACATTTTTTTTACCGCGAGGTTTTTTTCCTCCCATTTCTCGAGCTCACGAGCCAGCCTCTCTCTTCACGATTCCGAAGAAAGACAGAAAAGGAGAAGCGAGTCGAGTGTAAGAAGAAGAAAATCCATTATGAACTACCGAAAAGTTTTTAATAACTTCTGGCACTTCTTGGAAAACAGGGCACTGCTAAAATTTCACGTTGAAATAAGAGTAACTGTTTCAACTCTTGAATGCATGTTGATATAAAATATTTTTCAACAAAACTTTAATTGCTGCGAATAATTGGCTTTGTTACCGTTTTAATTTACCCGAGAAAAATAAGTGGAAAATACAACTATCGAATCGGACCGAAGTTACAGTTATATAAACTTATTCGAACTAATTTATTTGAATTTGAAATGGTACTTTTCGAAAAAAAATATTCCGGCAATTCGATATCGCGATTACCATTTCACTCTTTTGTTCATTCGCCGTTTTAATATGCATGAGCGGAGCTGATCTAGCATTGCTTTCCCCATTTCCACTCTTCTGAATTTTTGATAATTACGAGTTCACCTTATTTGTGTAACAGGTGCTAATCAACAAATTGAACCGGATACAGGCTAACAAATTTTCATTATATATACATTTTTTTACATTCGAATTTTCCTCGCGTGTATAGCAGTTTTTTACGATATCTATTGGAATGCACGGTCTCGGGCTCGTTTGCAAGTGTGCCAAAGAAAAGGAGCAAAAGGCGAGTCTTTTTAAAAATCTTTGCCTTCCTCGGCATGAAACTGGAAAAGCCTTGCCCTCCTTGGGTAGCCTCCTGCAGGCATATGGAGGACGAAGCCCAGAATTTTATTATTCATAGATGCCGGGCCACGGGTATAAGCGAGGAATCGGAGCACACAGTCGATTTCGTAGATCAAGTTAAATAACGTGCTCGCTGAAAAGCAGCAGAATCTTTTCCCCTCTCGTTTTACGCTACTCCTGCGGCAATAAGAAAGATCTTCCGAGTCTACGGAAGGCCAAGAATAAAATAAAGAGAGGCATTGGTTGGTCGCAAGAGGCTCGCTAAAACTTAGTCTAATAAATAATGAAATGCTCGGCGCGCGTTAAATAAAAAAGGAGCACGCGACGAGGTCAGCATCGCTATTTTCCAGTGAAAAAAAGAAAGAGGAAGGGGAATTGAATTCATTCACGAAAGCTCGCGCCTGCGCGCACTATGATCCTCAAGCTTTATCCGCGACGCGCGCGATCGGACCTTTAAAGATCTTCGGGCGCGCATGCGGATGCGTGCACGTATATTCTGGGCGCATTGTAAATCCCTCGCATCGCGACTGTAAATCGTATTCCGGGTCAGCGCTCGCGAGCTCCGCTGCTCGCGGGATTGGCCGCTGCGGCGCGCAACGAACCGTAAAAGCCTTTCACGAGTTGAGGTATTTCCCGAACCCACGTCAAAGGAGTAATAAAACAGTTCGTCCCGGTCACCGTCGTTTATACTTGCGTGCACGTGTATAACGCGCCTTGGCGTGCGCGCGTGCGCGTGCAAAGGAGATGGGGCGGGATATGGATCCGATCGTGATCGGGCCAACTCTCGCAAGAGTTTTCCGAGAAGATGCCTCAAAGGCCTTATACTCGTCCAAATTATATATCCGAGAATGCAGACTCTTCTCTCCTTTATTAGCAATATATATGTACGTCAACGTTTTCGTCCACCACACGCTAAAACGGAGGTTCAAATTTCACTCTTAGTATATAGTAAAACTGCTGCTGATAATACACGTGAAATCCAACAGTCATATTTCATCCAATAGACTCTACGTGAAAAGAGTGATTGAATTTCACTGTAAGGTAGAGTAGAATAGTAGAGGTGAGATAGAGTGACGATTGGTTTTTTTCACCCTTAAGTAGAACGAAAGGTAGAAGCTTAACCAACATAGTATAGTAAATATTTACTTCAATTATACTCGTTAAATTGAAGTATTTCCTTGTAAATAATTACTAAGTAAATATTTCTTTCAACCAATAAAATATTTCTTTAAAGCTAAATTAATTTATTTATTTCTGAATAAGTGTAGTTCAAAGAAAAGTTTAACAAGTACCATTGATGTAAATATTTACTTGCAATGAACTACAGTGAAAATTTGACTCCAATAGAGTTAATTATTTTCGCTCCATCTGATTTAGTGTGCTGTGAAATTTAGAAATTCTATACGCTAGCAAAGTTTAATTAGCTGGTAAATATTTAGTTTTGCCCAAGAAGATTTACAATTTTTATTGTTAAGCATCCAATGGGAACATAGTCCGCTCGTATATGCGTAACTCGGGTGGCGTGTGGACGTCTCGCCCGTGCTGTTCCAATAACGCGCGCGGCCTTTCTTGTCTTTGTGACGCACGCCGTGCTCGCCCTCGAGTGCGCGCTGCGCCGTGAAATTTCTGGGATGCCAGAATTCTGTACCCGTGCCCTCGAGCGCCTCATTCATCCCTCTTCCATTTTCATGCCCGTCCCCCCATTTTACGCGCTCCTGGCCGATCGACGCTGCCTCCACCGTACGCGCGATCTAGGGGAATTGTTTAAGTAAAGCTTACAGTAACGTTGGTATGCCGACTCGTTTCAGTGTACTCACTCGTCGCTAAAAGGACCTTGCGATCCAGACCTGTCGATCGAGCTCTCTAAACTAGATTGATTAAAATTTTACCTAGCACAGTTCACAAGTTCTTTTACGAGTTAATTGAGTAGCAGTCGACTGCCGAGCGAATAAAAGAGCGAGTAAAAGTAGAATTGACAAAGGGCATTCATTATTAGAAAAAATGACAAGTAGAATGCAGAATCTAGCAGAAGAAACGATAAAGCAGATGCTTACACGAGAGAAAAAGAGCGCGATCGCATTGACTGTTGAGTAATATCGAAGCTGTAGTATCATATATGATTAAGCGTCTTATAGACCCATCGGTAGCTACTCGGTAAGGTCGGAAGGCGCTACTCGTGACATTCACACCTAACCTCGACTATCCCCTGACACTGAAAAGCCATGGACGGGGCAAGCCGACCGGCAGCCTCGAAAGCCGCGGCCCTCGGAACTCGTTAATGACAGGCTCCGAAGAAGGCTGAGCCTTATAGCATCGGGGTGTGGTTCGCAAGAGAAATGCTCTGAGGCGGCGGCGGCAGCGAAGGAGGCAGGCCGCGCGCACACACGCGCTCGGGTGGGGCCAGGATACCAAGCCCCGCGGGATTAAGGACTTTGGAGTTGGAGAGGCGGGGGCCGGGGAAGGGAAAGAACGCGCGCACGTGTGTGCGAGGGCAAGAATCCCGGCCGCGGGGACAACAAGTGACGGCAGCCCCCCTTATTTATGAGGATATTCCGAAGATCCCCGCAGCTTCCGGGAGCTGCAGTCGGGCCACGCCGCCACCTGATCTCCTCGGCAGCTCTCGCCTAGCCTTACCTCCCGCCCCTGCTGTACCGGCAGCCACCCCCTGCGCCCCTTAATCGATGAGGGAACCACGCGAGCTCTCGGCCAGAGTCGGCGCCGCGGCTCCAGTACTCCGAACTTGCCTTATACGTAGGTCCTCCCGTCCCTCCGGCGAGCGCAGCGTCGGCGGCAGGCGATCGCCGCGTCGTCCGGACAGTCGGCGAGAACTCCGCCCCCGCGTGCCAGCGACGCGCGCCTAACCTCTCCTCCTCGCTCGGGGGCACCTTTCTCACTCCGAGCACTCCGGCACTGAAGGCACTTGGCCGACGGGCGGCACCCTGCACTGGCACTCTCTCTCCCCGTGAGGCGGCCGCGCGGCGAGGGCAGTTCCGCCGCCCACGCGCGGCTCCGGTCGCGCGCAGTCACGTCGGCAGAGAGCGGCTCGGCTGCGGGACGCGCGCGCGAGCTGCTCGTCCCTCGTCAACTAGCGCTGCGCTCCAGCCTTGCGCGGCGAGGCGTCAACGTCAGAGCGGCTCTCTCCGGCGCCGTTGCTGCGCGACGCCATGACAGTAGAGGGGCTGCCGCGCGCACCACCGACCCCCACGCCGGGCGCCCCGACCTCGCGACAGCCACCCCCGCCGCACACCCCCACCGCCGGCAGCGTGTCGGCGCGTCTGTGCGAACTCCCACCCCGCCGACGCGACGTCGACTGCCAACCCCTACCCGCGGCGGCAGCGACCCCACCAGTGTGTAATATTGATCGGGCGGAAGGGCGACAGCCAGGCCCGTAGCCAAGGCGAGCCGGCGCCTGCCCGGAGCGACGCCCCCCCGGACGCCGGCACTGAGAGCGAGGTCCGCGCGGACGAGCACGCGCTAAACGTTTTTTCGGCCCCGAGCCTGCCCGGCGATCCGTCAAGCGCGCTGCCACAGAGGATCGCGTCGCCCGAGCTTTCTCTGCGGCTCCGAGGAGCCTCGGCGACCCGTTTAACGGGATTATACCGCGGGACTGGGCTTTGTTTTTTTAACCAATTGTTTCGCGAGATTCGGGGCCACTGGAGAGCTTGCGGCGGAGTAACGAGCGACTGCCAAATTGCGCCGCTTTGATTTTCATTTTGGATTGTCCGCAATAAAGCACATTCTACGCAACGGGCTTTTAATTGTTTTTGCCTGATAAGCGCGGGGCGTGTATGTGGCACCTGCAACGAACCTTATTCGCTTCAATTTCTTTTCAACGTGAATATCCCTTGTTTTCGACGTGTTCATTTAAAATTTCACGACGTAAGGTAGTGCAGCGGAGCTCGCGTTTGTTACCGCGGAAAAGAAAGGCGACGTTCGACGGAGGAAAGAAAAAATGTGCGGCGGTGCGGTTGCCGCAGATTTTTTCTAGCCCTATTAGCGTTGGATATTTTGAGTCTCGTCTCAATTGGTTGGGAAAGGAGCATCTGGTCGTTGCAGTGTTTATCAGATTTATCGATGCTGCACCGCTCAATAGGGTCTTGAACAACAGAGGCTCGATGAAACCAAGTCACAATGTACTAGTCTCAAATGAGTCGTTCATTCTTCTCCTCTCTCTCTCCCACTTTTCCGTCTTACCGCGTGCTCCCTCTTTATCTAACTTTCTTTTCCTCTCGCTTGCTTACTGAGTGAGAAAAATCAATGAGCGAGGCAACGACGCGAATCCCGAACAGAAAATATAACAAATACATGAAGAGATTGCCGAAAAGCAATTTGGGTCTTAAACAAGTAGGTTGGAGCACCAATTCATCTCAAATTCTTTTAAATTTTCGATGGCTGTATTTGTTTTTTACCTACTCCCACTGCAGGTCCCAAGAGATATGAAAACTTAAAATGATACTTACCGATAGGGACAAATTACTTTGAAACAAGTACACTAAATGTTCCTTCCTCGTAATAAAATCCAACTGCTTTATTCTTTTTTTTATTTGCGCAGTATATTGCAAAAACACCGCATGCCGTAATTTAAGTTAGACAAATGACACTATTTAGATACAAACTTTTGCCAGAAATAAGAAAAGTCATTTCTTTGTCGATATAACACTTATAAATTTCAAAAGCTTATAAAATAATGATAAAAGAAAGAAAGGATTAACGTAGATCATGAAGATAAATAGATTCGCCAATTAATTTAATTAAAGGCCGCGTCGATAAATTGGCCGGTACTTTCCTCTGAAAATCCGAATCACGTACCTAGGCGTTAGTTGCGCCGGCCGCCGATCCATTTACCAAGGACGATAAATACGAACCTTGAAGAAATGTTGTTTTTTTGAAAGAAATCAAAGCTCTACCGGAGAAAGATACAAACGACACACGATACGTATATATATAAGTTAGTGTTGCCTTTTTTCAGCTAACGCTTCGGCATCCCTCCGACGGTAAGCGCAAGTCAAGTTGGCTTGGTCATTACCGCCGCGGAGGGGTGGACTTGTCGAGTTGAGAAAGTTTTGTTTAGTTGCGGATCCGCGAATGCTCGAACTCGGCGTAGGGACTTTATTCGCTCTCCTTTTTTCGCTGAAACGAAGTCGAGAATTGAGTTTGATGCGCCTGATGAAAAACATTATAAAATGTTTGCCTTCGTGCTGTAAAGAGAGCCCATCTAGTTTCTCGGGGATTCACTCCCATTTTATTAATTTTTTAAAGTGAGAGTTTACTCGAAGACGTGTTTATTACACCCACTGCGTTATATATTTTGAAAAAGACGATCGGTTACATTTATTATTGAAAGAATTACACGGATTCAATATATTCAATGCGATGAAAAATAAAAGGAGTTCGTTAGGAAGAAAGTTAGATAAAAATGTTTTCAGCGAAAGAAAGTTAAAGAATGTTGAAGAAAAGTCTTGCGTATAAAACTATGTTTATATAAAAAAAGGTTATTTATTCTTAGAATTCTTCGGCAAAGAAATTTAATTGACAAAAGGATCGTGGAACAATTTTAATTAAAAATCCTCTATTGGAAAAGAAGATACCAAGAAGCTTTGTCGTAGAACTAACAAGTGCGAATTTTAAACAAGAAACTGCAGAGTTAACTTACCGCTACCGAATCTCCTTCGAAAGTTGCCTGAAAGTCCTTCAAGATCTGAAACAGAGAAAGAAATCGACTTGTTAAAGGAGCAACGTAAGATGTAAAGAATCACACTGAACTTTTTTAATTTATAGCCTGGAAAATCCTAGAAGGAATTATTACCCGTGCAAAGAGTTCAAAGGTCAAAAAAGTATAGTTAACAGTCTTTTATGGTAGGAAACTAAAGAAGTGAAGCGAGACAAATGCTAATGAATAGGAAAGAAGGTATTTATATGTAAAGAAAAAAAAGTTGCTAGGTGTGATGAAAAAGAGATTGTTTGGAATCGTTAGGCGCTCTCGGATTAAAGTTAGAACAGGGCGATATTTTGAGTAGCGGTACGTAGAGCGCATTTGATCCACTGTTACAGTAGCCGCAAACAGGATTATATAGTCATAAGTTTCGAACGCATCGAACGGTAGGCAGCGGGGCAAAACTTGGGATAAACTTTGCGGGCGTGATGTTTAGCGTTCGGTTCAGGTGCGCATGCCACGGCAACCGGGGGTAAAGACGCAAACGTGATTTGCTTGTATTTACCCGTCAGTTGCCGCTGTGTATCACCCGACTTCATCTAGTTTCTTCATTAAACACGGAAATTTCATTGGCAGATGAAAATTCCATTTCTTTCATGCAAATGTTGACGTTACGAGGTGAAAAATTGCCTTTTTAATGGCTCATTAGCATTAAGCCACTTTGACGACTAGACCTCCGCTTGTATCAATTAAATGTGTGTACTTACATTAAATGAATTTCTAAATTAAATGATTTAAATGAATTAACTGAATTAAATGATATGAAAATCGTGTTGTATATGATAAGTACATATTACTAAAGTAAGTATACCACTGCTAATTCAGAATGACTATAAGATCAAGTGAATTGAAAAAACATAGCTTAAAAGAGATAGTCAGAATTTCTTCAGGGTCTTTTAATTTACTTGAACAACAGAAGCTTATACCTCGCAGAGGCACGTGAATAAATCCCACAAAGAGCTTCCCGCAGACCAGTTGCAAGCACGAAACGAATTTGAATACGATAGTCTAGATTATTATAGATCTACTTCATAATAAAAGACAAGGACATACAGTAAAGTTGAATGTAAGGACTTTTTACTTTCTTCCAACAACGCTTAACTTACTTTGAATAAATTATATGTACTTATGTATTTAAAATGTATGAGTTCTTTTTTTATGATAAAAGAAGTTTTACCAATAAACTTTTTTGTTAGATTTCGCAAAATAATTTATTAAAATAGTAATTTAGTCTTTGAGGCGCAGGTAGTGCAATCATAAAGTCTTTTTTTGGTAACCCAAATATTTGAGAGGTAAGCAGCCTTGACACTTGGCTTTCTAAGCGCTAGGGAACATCTTTCTCTTTAATTCTAACAAACTCTTTCAATTGCGAATGATAACTTTTTCTACGTCAATCAAGCTTTACGCAATTTTAAAACGTCATATTTCATTGAATAAATGTATGCAAAATTACGTAATCCAATATTTAGGTATATTTTAAAATTTAACAAATAAACTTCATTCTCATTGATTGAATTTAAATTGAAAGAAAACAAGTATTTTTTAAAAGTATTTTTCAAGTTTATTTAAAAGTTTTTATTGAAATCTATATTTAAAGTTCAAAAGTAAGAAACAGCTAATTGATAATTGCAATTGTAAGTAATGGAAATTTTCGAATGAAAAACTTAGACTCGTATGAAGCCGAATAAGTATGCGAGGATCGCGCGGCAAGTAGTACGAGTCAACGCGTCGTCGGGCCGGCGCGCCAGTAGCCAGCTCTAATTTTAGTCTTCTCGACGTGCATACATTTTATTATTGCCGAGCGTGCAGCAGCTTCCGCTCGGAGCGTTCTAATTTTAGATTAACCCAGTCGCTCCGGTGGCGTTCAACACTGCGCCGCGTATGTTTCGTCATCGTCGTCATCGCCGTCAACCGCCTGTTCGCATCTCATGCATTTTTCCCCAGCTGACTTCGTCATCCCCTGCTATTTCGAGATTTCACCAGTGCTTTCGCTTAGAGTTTTGCATAAATTAGCTGCGTGCATTGACACCTACTTTTATTTTTTTCAACTGACCAACTCCAAAAGATTGTACAATATTTTACAGTAGGTATTTCAAATCCAAAAATTGAGGATAATTTTAATTTTTAATAATCTTATTTCCTTTTAATATTTAACTTTAATTAGTATAATTCCACTCGCAAAAATGGATCTTAGTCTTTGTAGACAAATACACTTAAACATTATCCATTTAATTTTAAAATGAATTTATTAAATTGGAAAATATGTCTGCTTCAGTATAATTCTCAATAATTTTATTAGAAGTACAGAATCCGTTCAATTTTATCATAATTTTCTGCTTGTTGGAGACTTTCATTTATTCAATACTTTCTACTGCAATCCGTTTATTCAAAGACGATAATCTATATATATTCGTTTACGTTTTAACCATTAATTGTAAATGATCCTCCGCTTATACACGGCATATATGTATTTGACTTTATAATAAGTAGATTTTCCAGTGGTATTTAGTGATTTTTTATACCAGTTAGATTAGGTTTTTGCGAATATCCAGTAATTTTTACTTACGATCGATCATGCAGTGTGGCATAATCTTGCACGAATTACGAAGCCTGCATAATATTTTATTGTTACTTAACCATTAATTGCCGAAGAGAGTGACGTTATAATGGTAGTTTCACATTTAAATAATGTTTTCTTCGGATTTTATTTAGAAACATAAGATGCAAATGTTCTGTAAAATTTGTAATGCGATATGCAGAGGAACTTAAATGAAATGCAATTCCGGACTAGTTTTATATTTTTCATGCAAAATAAGTGCATGAAAACGCCGCCGTTGTTTGAATATTAAAATTAGTTACGTAGCCCGCCGTCTTAAAAGGAACTATTCTTATTAGAAGTACACATGATGCAATATTAATGAAGTCTCGAGGAAAAATGAAATTCCTTCCGTGTAGCTTGGATATAAATTGGGGAAAATATTCAATGAAATTTTGAATGAGGCAACTCGCAAATATATATCCGGATGAGAAATCGCACTCCATTCACCTTGAATAACTCGAGAAGAGGCGTTTTAATGTCGACTCAATACCTTATTTGCCCTCGTCAGTGGGATAGAGAAGCTCGTTCTCGCTCTCCTACGTATATGTATCAAAAGTATGCGTGCGGGAGCTCAAGGGGTAGGTAAATAAAATTACAAGGGAGAGCAGTCCCTCGACACGTAGTCGTGCGTTCGCGCGCGAAAAGAACGAAATTGGATCTTTTTTCCCCGACTTCCTTTTCCCCCACTCATTCCCCTTTCGCCCCGGCTGACTAGAGCGAGCTAACGTGGACCCGCGAGTTCGGCATTTCTCTTACGGATTTTTCGCCTTCTCTCTTTTCGTCCCCTTCCAATGGCAATACGTTAGGCGCGCAGTCGCGCCTAAAACCCTTTTGCCGGGGATCGGGACTTGTTTATTTTCTGGGGATTTGCCTTATGCATCGGCTGCCATGCAAATCTTGCTTTTACTGCACGATATTTTTACCCCGTCCTTTTTTTATATTTCGCCTCAGCCAGCGAAGAGGACTTTACGTTGCGGTGCTAAAAGAAATAAGGAGTCGGCGAATCTTTGCGCAATGATGCTTTTCCGGAAGAAAAGTCAACTAAAGTAGGAATACAATTTTTTTTAGAGGTAGAACTGTCGATAATGGAATTACCGTGCAGTCAAATTTTTGTGGGCCTAGGATACACTAAATAAAGTAATTGTATTCGTAAACCAATTTTGACGCAGTTTACATGCATGCTTATAAAAAACCAAATCCTTTAGCGAATCCTGTAATAACTACTCTATTCAGATTTCAATACAACTGAATAGTGCACTAACAAAAAATGTAAGTAATATTTTACAATTTAGAACATTTCGATTGGATACGTGTAACCGCTTAATCTTTGTTTAGAAACATTTTGTCTCGAGTAAACAATGGCAGTCAAGCAGATGTGGTAACATCGCAAAGTAGGTTAAAAATTGTGTTTTTAATAATAATAGACATTCATTAACATCTTGGTCGAAATGACACTATAAAAATATTAAACATTCACTTTTTGAATTACTATTAAAAAACCGTTAATTTTTTTATAATTTTTTTTAAATGTGTATACTACAGAATACAAAATTGTAATTATTAGTTCGTTTTGCGACAATACCAAATGTAAATTCTACATGAAATAAATGAGAAGTATTTCTTGTTCGACTACCTTAAGAAAATCTTCATGGGAGTCGTAAAACCGAGGTCCTTTTCAATTACCCACCCCTATAATCTTTTTGTGTATTGTAAAAAGGATGGCTGCAATAAGAGGATTCCGTTAAAATATTTCTATAAGAATTATATTTACAAAGCATTCGCCAGAAAGGTCACTAGGAAAGAGTCTCTGTTGGCCAGCACTTTGTCTTTGTTCGGTGACTGACCCGCGAGTCACTCGGGTGCCATTTGCATCTCAATGCTTTCATTAGCCCTGCACGCGTCGTTGTGTTTCTTTGAAGTTTAATTTTTCTCCGATCGAAATTCGTCGTTCCAGTCGCGCTTCACTGACGCCCGTCGAATTTTTTACGATTTTTTTTGCGGGATTGTTTACAGAATGCGCGTCGCGCTGGAAATATCACTTTTAACGTTTTGTGTACATCTTCTGTTTGATTAATTCCCGTCGCCGTGTCGTTGATGTACTTGATGATCGAAAAGCTCCGAAGCGCGAGGCAGCCCGACTTTTTCGAAAGCGGCTCCATCATTCGCTGCGTCGCAGGTCCTTCGGATCCATTCTGTTAAATTAGCCAAGAGCGTTCGGCGATATTTCGTTAACGGATATTTACTTTTAGCGAGGTCAGAGCTCGCGTGCAGGAAGCTCCTACGTCTCGTCGATTTAAGCACGCCGCGGCGAATCTGCAGAAATGCAGCTTCGCCGCCTGAGGCGTGGCTCGATTTCCCGAGTTTCATGCAAAGTACACGCGAACCAAGCGACGCACAACGAACGGCATCGGGTTAAATGAAGCCGGTACCGCCGACAGCCTCAACCCCCAGTTCGCGCGCGCGGCCGAGGAGGCGGAAGAAAAGGGTGGGGAGGGCCCGGGCGAGGAGAAACAAAAGGTTAGCGTCGAGCGAGCGAAAGAGAGAGAAAGGAAAAGAGTCATCGGCGTGGGCGGAAAGTGTCTGCTTGTCCGGTCGATAAAGCTCGCGCGCTCTCCTGCTCGACTTTCGACGGTTTCTCCCGACGACGAAACGCGAGACACCGCCTGGGCCGAGGGGACGGGATGAAAAAAAAAGTTCAAAGAAAAAAGGACGCCCCTCTGACCCATTAACCCTTTTGAGGCTTCGCATTCGTTGGCGGGATTGCAGCGCTGTTACTCGCTTCTTTTCTTTCGCTAATTAATTTAATTTTTCACCCAAATCATCTATACAGTCCACTTTATTCACCTCTGCAGAGACTGTTTAGACTTATTTTACTGCACAGAAAGACATTCGCTTTTTCCAAGACATATTTTATCTTCATAGGTAAAACTCTGTTTAATTCTGAACATTATTTTTGGCTATAAATTATGATATTAGACAACGATTAATGTTTTATTTTGAATGTTTCAATAAACTACGTTAATATTTAGTAAAAATGCATTTTAACACAATAATTACACTAAATTGTGTATTATAAATCGCCAGAAAACACACTTTGTGCAATTACTTTTCAATTTAAACGAAAGATAATAGTATCAGATTTTATAAATATATTTTAAATTTCATAGATATACTTTAGCTTTCATAGACCTATTTTGCTTCTCTTAATCACATTTTACTACAAACAAAGTGCATTTATAAATGACTGGGTTAAAAATTTTATATGCATCTCGGGAGTAATAGGGTATTATTCCTTTGGATAAAACTTTACCCTCGACAATAATCGCCTATTTTATTCCCTTAGTGCATAAATAACTATTTTTCATGTTGTCTCTTTGGGCACACTGTTAAGTGCAACAATTGTACGAGAGTCAATTGCGCGCAATAGGTGCAGATCTCTTTTTACGAGTAAATTCATTTGTGTCAGAAATGAATCGTTTTGGAGCTTAATCGGCAATTCATCGGCGCATATCGTCACCGTTGAGTAACGCTACAGTCCCCAAAAAAAGCGAGATGCAACAATGATGAATTTGGTTGCCAGAGGCGCGCGATACGCGACGCGCATTTTTGTATTTCCCGATGCCGCGACAACGTGTTTCACACATACGTACACGCACACGTAGATGTGCATGCTCCATACCTGCCCATGCACATCGTTCGTCGCGCGACCTAAAAGTAATTACCCCGAGTGGCCCTGTCGCGTATTCCACACGTTTGTCGCATTTGTGGTGCATTGATCGAGCGAATGTTTTTACTTTTTCCGCGACTGCGGCGCGGCTGGCCGAGCTTTTCGAAAAATCATTATTACAAACATTGTGAGCGCGAAATTCGTTCATTTTTAACCATCGATTGCGAAAAACCTTTGATATATATGTACGCATTTGTTAATTAATTTCCATTTATTTTTACTTCGATTTAAGCATTTGAAAGAGAAATTCGATAAGGTACCGCAAAGAGATAAATAAATCGATGTGAATTTTTAATTAATTAAATGGTCTTGACAAAAGTTGCTTTGCATTTTTACACATTACATTACTTTTTTTGTAAAAAGAATGAATGGATAAAAAAAAGGAAATTTTTCATTTAATCTTATGATGTGTTGCTACACTGGGAAAGGCCATTCATTTTCTTCCCACAGGTGCCACGCCCCGTGCAACAAACATACACCCTCTTTTTTCACCTCAGCATCTGTGAAAATTGCAAAGGTAGGAAGAGGATTCTCGTAAGATTTATGGTAATTTAACCAATGAATAGGAAAATTAATTTTTCCCGGAATAAAGAAGTGCAATAATTCTTTAAATTGTGTTAGCAACATATTACTAAAAGCCGAAATTTAAGCATAAATCATAGAATAATCAATTAAACCTGAAATTCTATAACCGTAAACAATATTTCAATGATGAAAAAGTAAAATCTAAAAACTCTTAACAAATTTTAGTTATTCGGACGCTTCGATTTATTTAATACGTAAAATTCACGCAAAAGATCGATAAAATAAAAAAAGACAAGTTTCTACAAATTAACTTGAAACAGCAAAAATTTTAAAATTCACGCTAATCCAAGATCTCTAAGTGCCAGAGCTTGTACCACTTTGTGTATCAGTAAGTCGATACGTAGGCTCGTATATACCTGAAACACTAAATTTTTTCTCACGCAGTCGGCAGCGCTCTAAACGTCTCTCGTAAAGTTTCGATCGACGGAGCCCGTGTCCGCTTGCTTCTGGTAATAAAGCACCAAAGTACACGAACAGTTGGAAGCGTGGCTCTTTTTTTTCACTGTTCTTTGCTACTCGCCCGCTTGGAAAAGTCTTCGAGTGGTTCGCTCTCTGCTCGTTTATCTCTCGCACGAGTCAAGCCGATAATGAAGAAAATCGCGCGCGTCCGAGAGGGCGAGAGAGAGGCAGAAATCTTTGCCCTTATTCGACACGGCACCTGTGAGACGATTTACGGTGAGTCGCGCCGCACCGGGTTTCACCGAGCTCGACAAGCGTCGACGTCATATTGACTCAGCGACGATTTGCTAGGTGTCGCCGACTTCGACCTATGTGTAAGTGACGTTGAGGGATGTTTATTTTACGGCGCGAACAGGGTGGCGATGAAATTTTCACCCAAAAATGAAAATTCTAAGAGTCTGAAGTAGCGAATATGATTTGAACAAATAGTTTATTAAACTAATTCTTCCTAAACAGTCATTTACTTCTTTTATGAATTGAAAAGTAGTATATTCTGTACAGAACCGAATAACAAGATGGGGCATATTAATAAGAATGTTACTTCCTGAGTCGTATGACATTATCTAAATACACTAGGTAAGTGATGGAAAGAGAGAATAAAAAAAATGTTCAACTTCTTTCAAATTGCTTATTTGATACATTATCATCTCGAAAAAAAGCAAACGAAAAGAAAGAGTGTGAATAAAAAAGCAGTCAGAAAATGAGATTTACATATTATCTGCGGGCGGACAGGTAGATTAAAACGTTGGGAGCATGCAAAAGGACCAGGCGAATAATAAAGAGAGAAAATATAAATTACAAAGATAAAAGCGCCCGGAGAAACACAACATTAAGTAAGTGTTTCACTTATTTGAAATCGTGCGTTTCCTTTATCGTTAATTGAATTATACCTTCATATTTCCATTGTCTTTTCTCAAATGTAAAATAAGTTTTAATCGAAATATAAGTGCGATAGTAGATCTAGTGCGAAGAAAAAACGCGTAGAATATATGTGCGATCGGTTAAGCAAAAAACATATTCTGGTCAAGGTGGTGGCGCACAGCGGTACGGTCGGTCGGCTCGTGCATCGAAACTGCGGACTGCCGCACTCTGGTCACGTTGTCGCTCGTAAGCGAAACGAGGCGAACGTATAAGTTTAGCTCGACTGGGGATCGAACAGTGGCAAAATGGCGAAATAATATTAATATATATATATATTTTTTGCGACTCCGCAGGCGCATTACGCCGTAACTAACACGAGTCCAAGACGCCTATTGAGCTTTTGACGAGGGTAAGCTTCAATCAACTTTTAGTTTTTTCTCCCCTCTTCCCTCGCCGAAGTGTTTTATGAAAAGTCGTATTTTATATTTATTTTCGTTTCATTGTCATAAAGTTGAAGTTTGTGAAACTGTGCCCTTCGCCCTTAAAAACATTCGTAATTTTTCAACCTCTATTTGAAGATATTTAGGCCTTGAAATATTGTTTAATTAAGCTTATGCGTATTATTTATTTATTGTAAATAACCTATTTTAAGATATTTAGAGTCTCAAATTTACGTACATACAAATTTATATGTTGGTTGCATGCAACGTTGCAAACTTCAACTTCATTCGTTGTCTCAGCCGCAAAAGTAACGACCTCGGCTGCGCTTCAATTTTACTTTGTCGATATTTTTTTCTGTACTCGGCTGAAAATTTGAATTTGCCGGACGAATTATTTTGTAATTGAAGTATACCCGAATGGTGCGGGATTAATTAAATTCGCTTTGTCGTTGGCTCTGTAGATAAACTCATTGTTTTAAATAAACGAACGAATGAAATTTTGCACGCGTTAATTTTACCTCTGCATAAATTTCGCGATGCTTTTATATTTAAACACGCACTTGGAATTGTTAAAGTAACAATAATAGCGCAAAATAAAAATGTAGTAATTTGGAAAAACGCCCATGTAAATTACTACTTTATCGATATTGTTATCGACAAGTACCGCGTATAAATGCTCGCGTCAATACAGGACATACCAATGAAGCCCTTTTCCATTGATTGCCGCAATCGGGTGACTGTCCAGTAAGCTCATAAATTGGCGTTCAGAGAGTCACCTTAAATTCTATGGCCGCGGCACAATTTACAGGACAATAATAAAAAATGGAGCGCTAGCTCGCGGAACTTTGACCGAATGAACGATCCCCGCGATGTAATGAAAAGGCATTTCAGCCGGCAACTAATTGGCCCTATTTACTCGGCAAACTAGAGTTGGGCGAGAGGGCACCGGCGGAACGAGAGATGCGCCGTTTTGATAAACATTCGCGTCCTGGGAGCGACGTGCCGCCAACTAATTATAGCTTATGAAAATGTAATATTTAATTAAAAGCCCCCGACTTGCCCGCCTCGACCATGCCGCGCTCTAATAATAACGCGACGCGCGTTTCGCAGTCGCCGTGAAGTCGTACAACCCGGGGAAGGCCATAAATAACCGAACGGGCCGCTGGACCGCTGCAATGATTTCACCAATTTATTGCGGGCGCACGTTTACGGAAATTCCCGCGCTTAGGATATGCGGCCCGTGCGGTGCTGGCCGAGCGAATATATATTCGCTCCAAGCGTGAGGGCACGTCTCCCGATTGTGCGACCATTGTCCTATCCGCGTGTTCGCTGCGTACTCGCATGACGGGAGACTAATGAGCGATGACGCGGCGACGTTCCGACCCACTCGAGGGTGTCGCGTTCATTCACTCCGGATATTCCGTTTTCGTTTCATCATTAGAAGAGTATTAAACGCCACTAACGGTGCAAATGAAACTTTTCTTATGTAACCCGACGTGTAAAAAACTCGGCATAATTTATGCTTAGTTTAGGCACAATGCACTCATCTAATTAAAGCTTTCATATAGAACTGAGCAAAAAGTTAGTACACTTTCTGTTTAATCTATAAGTAAAAGATTTTTTTCTTAAAATCAACGATTTCAAAAATCACAGCAACTATTCTAGTGATAACTTTTTTATACTTTACATATATTAGTACAACTGTATGCACAATACGTATACAATTAATTAATTGCTTTTCTTCTTAAAGCCATCTGTTTATTCTTCAAAACAAATAAATTTCTTTTCCCCCAATAATTTTACCATACCCATAGTACTATCCTTAATATATTCAAAATTTATGCATAGATGGAGCATAAACTGCACCTAAATTTTTAGAACATAAAAATTTTGAACAATTTTAGTATGCCACTTTCTTTATCAAAACTATGCATTAACTGGACTAAACTATTATAAATAAACTAAGCAGAAATTATACCCATTTTTTTACATGGGGCAATTTAAAAAGACTTCAACTGAATAATATTTATTATTCCATTTGGAAAAGAATCGTTTTAAGATATTAAAATCGATAATACGAATGCACAAGAAAGTAAGAAATGAAATCATTCGAAGAGGAAATTTTAGTTCTCCTTCCTTAACGGCATTGTTGGATTAAAAAGAATGGCTCGTCCGTAGAGAATTTTTCAGGAGTTACCGGCAACTCCGTGATTTTCCACTCGCTAAAGTCTTTTGAGTTTCGAGGCATTAGCAAGAGAAGAAATAGAATGAGCAGTAAAAAGTGAGAGTTGGGGCTTCTGATATGAAAAAGGAGAATGAATCTGCATGCGATAGAGACTAATCGGATAAAATCATTTGATAGAAACATCTTTGAGGCTAAACGCGTGCCTGTAGCAGTACTGCAATTTTCATAAAAATTTTTGTTATCGATATTCCTTCATTTTATTTTACATAGCAAAATTGAAACTCTTCTATTTATGGTTAGATTAATTTTTTAAATGTTTGCTCTTCTTTTTAAAGAGATAAAATCAATAATCACCTTACTCATAATAATGATGTATCTTGACAACCAATAAAATTGACGCATTAAAAGCTTCACAACAAAGACCATAACTTTTTGAAAAAAGGAAGACGAGGTTGCAGGTTATGATTTTTAGTCCTAAAATAATAGTTAGACATGGGTCGCCTGGTCACGCCGACAAGTAGCGCATTTCGCGAAGACCGTGTCCTCTCTCCCAAGCCTTCTTCATCCATGTCAGCATCTCCGTCTCCTGCCTTCCTTCCTTGGTCTCTTTGAATGCATCCGCAATCAGGTCGTTCGGGGCGATCGGTATACGACGAATTATCGGCGCTTAAAGGGCGGCGAGGCATGCCGTCGATCCCTCGCGCTCCTCTAGTGATTAACCGTAACGGATCGCGACTACATGCATTTCCCGTAATTCCCAGGGAATTTCGGAAACTCGCGCGCCACATCGACGGCGAGTGTCGCTTATAAAGCGATCGCTGACCCCACGTTAACGTATTTACCTGCGCTCCTCTATCGCAGCCGAATTACCGCCACCAAATTGCCTTTTCTCACTCTTTTCGAAGTGAATAATCCTCCCTTAAATAAGTGATGGGCTTTGTGGTGAAGCATTTAATGCGTGATTCTGATTGGTCGCCAACATTCATTCCATTTTGAATATACAAAACTTTAAAACCTGAAAAAAGAATCCGGAGTAAACAGGAAAGAAAGAAAATTGAGGAATTGAGGAATTTTGCTTGTTTATTGTATTGTAATTTAAGCGATTATTCATGTTATCTCTTTAAAAATTAGCGCAAAAATTTAAATAATTAATCTAAACCCGTAAAAAGCACGCAAAACGCACAAGATTTTGCTATAGTTCTTTAAAATTATTGTGAAGATGAGTTTTATCGAGAGCGAAATTACCGAGCATAATCAATTGATCGACATCATTCCAGGAGTGCACCATCCAAACGCACAATACCTTCTTCCCCGGACGATTCATTAATTTTCCGCTCGCTTCTTACTGAAATCCTTTCTCACGTCAATTGCACCAGTTATATTGCTCAATTACGCCCGGACGCGAGGTTGTTCTGCGCTCAATTGTTTTTCCGACGCTAAATCTGAATACATTGGAAAATTTAATTAAATTCTAGCAGCCGTTAATTCGGTTATTTGGTAATTAATCAATTAATCATTCTCCTGCAAGGCGTTCGTTATGTAAATTCAACTCAATGTATAAGTAACAAAGCGATTCAACGTAATGGAACTTCAGTATACTCGAAAATTCAATCGAGAAGCGAAATTTTCCATTAAAGTAAAGAAAATATAACTTCTTCAAAGAACAGTTGAGAAACAAAATAGAGCCACTAGACGATTTGCTTTCATTTTGTGTTAAAAGAGATCCTCTCCTCTCTATCCTTCATTTAGCTCTTACTGAATTCCTCCTATATGCTTGCTCTTCTATTATTGTGTTTTTTCTTTGGCCGCGCTTCGGTACCGTGTGCTCGATTTATTGCAGTCCATCAAGCCCTTAAACAAATCTACCGAAAATGAAAAATAGAGAGAGAAGAAAGATGGAAAAAATCTGCCACAGAAATTTGGAAAAGGACTGTAATGGAAGCCGTGGTCCATTCTAGACATCGGGGAAAACCGCGGTATTGTCTACCAGGCGGGCAGCTAGAATTCCTTAAAAATCCATCAAAGGAGCGGTGGCGCTCGTCATCCGTCAGTCCGACGTTGGCGCGCGTCATCCGATATCGATTTGAGGTGCGAATTCCGATGGCTATACAGAGGCCGCGAATAACTCGCGTTCAATTTTACACCGCGCTCGACTTATCCGTACACCCGAGAGGTCTTTGCTAAATTTGCCTGTAATGGCACTGATGCGAGCTTGACGTGTGAGCTACTCGAGTCAAATTTTTGACAAATTATCAAATTTTATAGTGAAATTAACTCCCTTCATGGAGTGAAATAGAGTGATTTTTTTAGTCTTAAGTAGAGCGTAAGGTAGGGACTTAGCCTGTAATATGCTATTCTACCTAAGTTACAATAGAGTCAAATTTTATCTCGATGAGTGGTTTCACTATAAACTAAGAGTGAAATTTGACTCCAACAGTTTTAGCACGTTGTAAAGCTAATGTTCACTCTGAAAAAAGGGAGATTCTCAACATCTCTGAATAGAATTAATCGCTTCTTATACGGGTAAATCTTGTATATTCATTTTATAAATTTTTACTCAAAATTTAACACAGTTTCAGAAATTCGTATAAATTAATTGTACTAGATATTTTCAGAATACTAATACTACTCTATATTTTCGAGTGAAAAATTTTGACTCTAAAATATCACTCGCACTCTAAAAACTCTTACAGAATTAAAGTGGAACAAATTATGGCAAGCGCTCTCACTTAGAGTGACGGGTGCACTCTAAAAATTTTAGCGTGTATCTCATTTCTGCCACTATGCTTCTATATAAGTTTCATATTCAACCTGAAAACTTTATCCTTCATAATTGGCCATATGTATATTAATTGACAATTGCAAGATGAGGATAGTTATTGAAATTTTATTAATAAATAAGCGAGGGAATATTTTGCATTTATTAAAATATAACCGAAAATAATTGTATTATGATTCTATATACGTATACAGATCGAAATAACAAATATATAATCCCGAGCAAGTATTAGCACAGAAATATAAATTCTCATCAGTAAGCTTTATACAAGCATTTTACGGTTAATTGCAAGCCAATCAATTTAGAGCACAAATATGGAAGTGCAAATTTGTTAGACAAGCAATACCATACGATCTCGTAAAAATAAAATTCCATTCTCTAATAATTTCAAATTGCACTTGTGCTTCATAAAAATCAATTTATACTTCCAACGCTGCGTCAGTTCTCGACCGCCCCGGTGGAGTGTGCTAAAACTCCCCAGAACGAAGTGGTAAAAAAAGAACGGGGGGGGGGGGGCCACAGTGCGTGATCGGTACAAATTTAATGAGACAGTTAAGGCCCCAATAAACATTAAGTGTAGCACGGCGGTGGGTAGACGAGTGACAAAGCGCACCGGCGATTATACGGCGCTAAATTTCCACGGGATTCCCCTTTCGTTAGAGTCCACGCGGCCGCAGCGAAACCGCAAGTAATGGCGCGCGCACGCCCCGCCGCTCCGGCGCTCGTTTCCATAATCGATGGAAGTGCGGCGGAGAGAGGGGGCATGTTGATCCGACTTTATTTTTATGCGCGGTTCTCGCTGTGGCTGTCGCCTAAAAAATATCGATTCCTCATCAAAAATTCATTCGTGGCTCGTAAGATTACGGTCATTTGAAGTTTATTAGGCGTAAGTCTTTGGTAATGATACATCGTCGAACGTCAGAGGTGAATGTGGTTATACCGCTGCGAGCAATTTGCTAAAACAATTTCCGTTTTCCGCAGTTTGGAGGGAAGAGGAGGCGGTTGCTAAAGGGATGACCTTTTTCGCAGACCAGCCTTTTGACCTTCAGGGATCTCTCTATTTTTACGACATTTTCCGTGCGATCGGAGAGTCAAGTCATCCCTCCTTTCCGTTCTATTTGAGAAATCGGAAGAAATCGATACCTTTGAATCTGACTCCTCTGCCTTTTTCTCTCTGGGTTACGAGGACAGACGTCCCTGCATGGGTATACTCTTGAAAATGCACGAATCAACGCTGACTCCACTGTGAAATGCAGTCATTCCGGTTTTTATTACTCGAGGGTGGTCCTCCCGTTCGGGGTCCCACCATTACTTCTACCTATGTATGACGGACTGTATTATATAACTCTCGATCACGACGTTTTATTTATACGCTCTTAAACGACTTCAGCTTATTCTTCTCCGCTTTGTTCCCTCCCGCTCTCGGTTTCATTGGGATTACCGGAGAGGTCGTCATTCAATTGGAGCTTTTTTAAGGCGGAAATTCACGGTACAGCGGGCAACAAGGATAAATGACTTTGAATAATGCACATACCCCGCCTCGGCGCGGAGAGAAACCGAGATTTCGCCATTGGAAAGTTTCGATCATGCGAAATGACGATCGCCGGGTATTCGTTATAACTTGCATTTCGAAAGCTAACGCGCACTGATTTTCATATGAAAGCAATGATAACGAATGTTACACCTGCTGGCATATATTTCCGGTTTGCGTCTTTTTATGATTTATGTACTCGTACCGAAAACGTTCATTTTTCGCCGCATTTTTTAACATCAATTAATCATGATCTTTTTTTGTATTTAAAGGACATTCTTTATGAATTTGATTTATACGTCCGCCCAGCGGAAATCGCACATACTGTACTATCCAGTTATATTCGTAAATGAAAATGAGCCGCGGGTACGAAATTCCTTTAAAGAATAACGTAATTCCGGTATGCGAGTATACAGCGAGGTATTCCGGCGTTAAATTTTACACGCAACTAAAGAACCTTATTTTGAAACTACAAAAGTTAGCGTCGAGTTTTGCAAAGCTCTTGCGTTTGCTTCCTTGGCCAAAAAGTGTAAAGGGAGCGCGCAGAATCTGAAAATGTTCGTGCCGCATCAGCATAATGCCCCGCCAGACTCTCTCACCCCTTCTCCTTCTCTCTTTTGACGTCATCGCGTGCCGCGGCAAATCGAATATCTCGCGAGCCCCGCTGAATTTGCCCCTTCCGTGCTCGCTTGCATTTACACACACATGCTCGAACGCCCGCGCATCCGGAGCTTTCCCTTGTACTTTTCGCGTCACCTTTTCCACCTCCCGATCGTCTACATCTTCCCGCCCTTTTTCCAAATCAATAAAAGTACGAGAGGCCGCTGACTTATCGGACGGTCATTCGGTTCGCCTTTTATCCACTTGTTTTTTATAAATTATTAATTATTTGAATTTTCCGTACCTACACTGAGAGATCAATTTGGTAATTTTCAGCAAATATTTACTTTAATAGTACTTGTGAAAAAATTCTCTTAATTAATTCATTTAATTTTACAATACTTATTTATGCACCAAGGAAGTAAAATAGGTGATTATTTCCGAAGGTGGGATTTGTTGTTCGAGCTTGAGCGAGGTCAGCAACTTTACTCCCGAGGTGCATATAAAATTCTTCACTCAAATCACTTATAAGTCCACTTTATTATTTACTTCATATTACAAATAATCAAATAAAATGTGATTATAAGAGGCAAGATAGGTCTATGAAGGCTAAAATGTGTCTTCGATAAATAGAATCCAGGGAGTAAAGTAACTCTTCGGAGATTAGGGTGAAAAAATATTTTAAAAATACTGTTGAAGTAAATATTTCCTGAAAATGACCAAATCGGTCTCTCAGTACATCAACATATTTTTACAAAATTTTTTAGAATTAAAGATAACTGATAACTGCTCGGCAAGCATTATTGATTTGGTAAATTTATTATACTGACATTAAGCCACTATGCAGCATTAATGAATCATAATTTCGTTTAATATTCGAACAGATGCTTTCACCGCTAGCGCATCATAGTTCTGACCATTCGCTAAAATTATATAATTTAGTATGCGTAGCTGATTACATTTAATTGCAGTAGGGTGCAAGCATCAATATTAATTGATATTACTCTGGGTAGGTTCAATCCTATCTATAGATTTGCAAAGCCTTAATAAATTGTTACGACCATACGAAATTGTTGAAATAATTATAATTGACAAAGTTGATATTCCACTTCCCTTGAAATAACTTTTTTTTTCATACAATTTAATGACAATATTCAATGTGTTATGCAATAGTTATTAACATCAATCAAGACCTCTTCCCATCCAATCTCTGGATAGATTAAATATAGGCATAAATATGACCAAAGCTTCACCTACATACGTTTAAAAAAATACGATAGTCTAAGATATTTCACTTTTGACTTGGCCTAAATTTTTAAGCTCCCCCAAATTCAAAATTATTCGGTAAACGAAATTCAATTGGAGTGAAAGAAAAAACGCGATCAGTGAACTGGCTATTACACAAATCACGACGTTGGCGCGTTTCGATAACGAGGACGGTATCCACGGAGGTAACAAGTGCTGGTCGGCATCGGGGTGCTGTGCGTGACCAGTGACGTGCAACCGCAATGGTCAGGCGGCGGTCGCGATTTTCGAGCGCCAGTGATTACCGGATCCATTTGAATCTTCTCGAAAATGTGCAAATAATTTCATCGGTAAAACTGACTGTCTAATAACCAATTTGGAAACTGGAATTTTTGGTTCTTATTCGAAGTGATTTAAAAAGGTCTGTTTTCTAGCTAAAACAATAGTTAGAGGGAGTTTATCCCTAAAATTTTTGTTTTATAAAATTATTCGCAGAGCAAAACTGAGATCTAAATTCACTGTTCTTCCATATTATATGTAAATATATTCAATAGTTCACAAAATTTTCCTAAATAGAAGACTCTAAACTCATTTCATCTTACGCTATGCTTATTTCGAATAAAAAAAATCATATGCCGTAATCCACATGTCTCATGGGTACACATGGGTATTCATGATACTGCTAAACTGTGTTTTAATCGCTTAAATTGTTCATAATTTATGCCATTCTAGTCTGAAGAATTGTAGAATTTGAAATTATTTCATTAAGTAGTTGAAAAAAATTATAATAACTCAGTAAATGTATAAAAATGAAGAATTTGAAGTAGTTTTTGAACTTTTTCATCTACTATATATGTATATATCTCATGAATATTCATGTGGGACCTATAGGTTACAGTAGATGTTTTTTTAGAAATAAGCATAGCGTAACACGAAATAAGTTTAGAAACTTCTATGTAGGCTCAATTTGTGATCGAATGAATATATTTATATATAATATTAAGCAACAGTCATTTTAGATTATTACGTTTGTTTTATGAATAATTTTACCAAAAAAAGTTTTAGGTATAAACCCTTCTTAATTCTTATTATGCTGTTTAAATTGATGAGAGTATGATTCACTAAACTAGTTAATTAAATCAGAAACTGTTCATAAACTTGTAGACCTTAGATATTACAAGATGATTCAGTTCAAGAGTCAGTCAAGTACAACGCAAGTCCATATATTGATGGCACAGTATACCCTAAAGGCACGAACGATCGGCTTCTGGCCTTTGACCCATACCAACTGCTGTATAGAAATGCAATGTGCAATGAAAAGCATATTCTAAGATTACAATAGTGCAACCATTTGGTAATCGAAAAAATATTCTTTCTTATTATTCTTTTCAGATAAAGAAAGAAAGACCCATCTTTTAGCGTTGAACACTCATAAGTTTCATATTCTCATAAAAAATGTCACGCCCATACAAGGTCGAATCAGCAAAAGTCGACGAGCTCGGTAAAGTCGATTCTACTGTCCGAAGTTGGCCCTTCCATCATTAATAAATTGCCAAACGGATTGGGCACTCCTTTCATAAATAGGGTCATCGGCAAGAAAAGGAAGCGGAGAAAGGGACCGCGACGGAGAGAGAGAGAGAGAGAGAGAGAGAGAAGGGTGAGTACATAAAGAGCCGGAGGACGAAAATATCACACATACTTTAGAAACAAGGCCGACTGCAGTCGAGGAGATGATGACCTGTGACCCGAGCAGCCGGGCCACGCCTCGCCCATTACATCAGCTGCCCCGTGACGTCATAAGTGCTCCCGCGTGACGTCATAGCGTAGCCAAGGGTGGCAACGGCGACGGCTGCTGCACAATATTAAAGCGCTGCTGAAAATCACTGCGTTTAAGTGCCATCCTTTCTGCGTGTATGTGCGCGCTCCGATATAGGTGCTTTACCGCGATTTATATTTTCCATCTCTTCCAGTAATAATTTTCCTTCATAGAACTGGGCTCTGCATTTTTTAATAAACAATTGCGTCAGCGCCGCAAGTTTTAAACGAGCAAATATTTCCGATAAAATAAAGTTGGAAAATAGCCGTAATGCTGTTATCAGAAAAAGCGTGTCTTGTGATAAGAATTTACGAGGTGTTTCGCGGCGTAGCGGTGACACTTTTATTTTAAATTCTGTAAAGAAATGTTTCCAAGCTAAGGCGATGTATTTTCCCCGCTGTATCAGTTTAATTTATTAGCGATTTCTTTATTTCAGAGGGAAAAATTATTAAAATAATGTAACTTATTAAAATAAAATGATTATTATTTATATCGATATTTTAAATTTGCACTTGTTATTTACATATTTACTTTTCTCGGTAGCTATTTCTTTCGCTCAATTTTCACTGAACGCATCCCACACATCGGTTCTATCTCTCATTTCCTTCCTGCTGCTTTTTCTGTCATATTCTCTTTTCCTTTTCTCTCACAACGGCATTCACTGCGCTGAGTGCGTCGTGTCGATTTTTGCTTCTTTTTAGCGCCGTATGCAAACTTAACGACATATTACTCGAATGGCTCTTGAAGGCCCTTTTTTCATCCATCTACTACTCTTCTCGATTCAGTCCCAAGGGCATTTCGCGAGTCTCTTATTGAATTCTCGGGGAGGGAGTCGCTTCTGGGTATCATAAATAAACAGCAGATTTTAATTAAAAGTTCTCACTTGCCAGAATGTACATAGCATACTTTGTAATGATATTAAAAGATTCTCGCACTCGAGTTGCTTTCTTCGTGGTGAAAATTTTGTCCTTCGTTCTAAGCTACCTGGGCTTAATTGAAAAGAATACTAGTTTTAACACCAATGCCGACTTTTTTTTATTTACGTATTGTTACAGAGAAATTCAAGCTAGAGAATGTGAGAATGAACTTTCAAATAATTACAATGTTATACGATTATTTTACCACTTACTTAAATTAAATATATTTTGATTAATTAAAACAAAAAATTAGGTCGCTGTACATTTTTGTAAAATAACTATACATAATTAAAAAATATAAATTCTTATTACAATAACAGTGGAAGAATAAAAAGCAAAAAGCACAATATTATAATAATATAGATGACTTCAGAGAAATACGAAGAATGTACAGACGTTATGAACATATATTTTGCCCACGTATGGCCTACAATGGGCAAATTATTCACAGAAGAACTACCTCATGTACCTTTGTGCACTTGAAATTATTCCAAACTTCTTTCTTTTCCTACCTCCTTATGCTTCGTGACTATTTTAATATACGTGCTATTGTGTTTCTCAATTCAATCATATCCTAATGCATTATTATTTTTCTTTTTTAAATGATTGTAATTGACAAGTTTGTATCGTAAAAGATAGTCCATATAAATTTCCACCGCAATTTTCACAAATTGTAGAGAAATTTCAAATAAAAGTTAATGCTAAAATTCCTATATTATTGCTTAAAATTTCTATGTGTCTTTTATTTGGTACCCAATACGCTCCCCGTACGTATGACATCTATGGTACTCTTCATTTATATGTTGCACGACCAAGTTCCCGTAAATGATATTATATTTTTTACTACCCTTTTTAAATAACGTCACTTTCTCTCTGCCGAAGTAAAGTTGTAAAAAATGGTCTTATTTATTTTGTCTGTATTTATCAGTCCCGCTCACAATACGAATTGTAAAAATTCCGCTGCGATGACACTATCTAACGCGGCACCGATTTCCCTCGCAGTACCTTAATGTCAAGATCATCATCCGAGCCGCTCCGAGTGCCTGAACTGCCTTTTAGATTTTTGTCACCCCGAGCTTAGCGATATCGCCCCGTGCACTCGATCCTTCACGATTTCGATTTCAATCGACCTCTTTATTGCCTTTATATATACTTGTATCATTCCGCTCTCTATCTTCTCTTTTTTAATAAATTAAGGAACAATCACACATATTAATTGACATAGATAGTATATAAATAAAAATTCTACTTTTGGTTCCATTTCTTAGTCAGAAGCCAGCTTGCGTTACACATTGGAAAAATATCGGGAAAATCAATTAACGCATCCAGTGGATGAAAAAAAAAACTCGATGGATGGGTATTGTGTATTTTTAAAGTGGAACTTAAATTAGAAAAAGGCGTTCATACACGGCAAACTAAAGTGTTGTTTGTGCAACGTAGCGTGACGCTTGCCATTCCTAGCATACTCGCCGTAAATTACGTTTGGGAGATATTTCAACAAAAATAAAGGGGACGAGTTGAAATATAATGTGAAATCTGCGGGCGAACTCGTATTGTTGGATTAGTTGGAACGTTAAAAATGCCGACATAAGAAAACACAGATTTCGCTGACCCGGCCAAATATGTATTTCAGTCGCTGCTTCGAGAAATTCACTTCCCTAGAGTTTTTCAATTTATTTATCTTTGTCAATACGCAATTTTAATGCGAACGTTAATTACATCTGATTCTTTAAAATACGTCGCAGTGCTTTAATTTTTGTTTTCAAGAAAGTCTGCTGCCGTAATTACCGTCGATACATTTATTTGAAGGTGCATCCTGAAATTGGACTTGCTCCCAGTGGTCCCTTGGCCAGTCATTACTGTCTGACCTACGAGCACCTTCGAGGGCAATTAATGCAATCGACCATTGATGCTCGTGGTGCGCACATATTCGCTAGTGTGCGAGATCGCCAATAAAACCGCCGGCGCTGCGCACTTCACGAGGCTTCGCTTTTTCCCAACCACCGCCGGCGCAGCCAAAGTGAATTAAGGTAGTGGAGTTCTACGTGACTGGCCTTCGCTATGAGATTTCCCGTGCGTCCTTTTTATTTCCTTTTATTCTATTTTAGATATTTATTTTTAAAAAAATACTTTCAGATATGAAAAATGAGTGACCAAAATAAATCCCTCGAGTCTGCGTCATGTAGTTCATTCACAGTGTTCATCTTTGTAAAGTAAGGCATAGAATATTTTGGGTTTAAAAACGAAAAACTGTAATACATATTTTATTTAACATTTTTGTCTGTTTAGGAGTGAAGGCTTTGAATAATTGGAAGTATGTTGGTTACAGAATTACTAGAGATAGTGGAGTTTTCATTCAACAAGTAAAACAATAAACATATAGAAAGATGCTCCTTTGCATTAAAATGAATATAATTTTGAGATTGAAGAATAAATTGTTACATTGTTAGCTGTTATTCCACTTAAATGTCGATCAGTTAAATAACACAGTACACTCAGTAAATTTTCCGTAGGTAAACTATCTTGTTGAATCTCTGATATAGCTTGATATTGAGCCGCTTCCTCTTCTAGCTTGAAAGCTAATTAACATACTTTTCAGTGGAGCTATGCCTACAAAAGTTAGTCTCGGAGTAATCCTCGATCCGACTTTCAAAGTTTACTTTAATAAAAAAATGCATTGTTCTGATATTAGTAAAAGAAGCACGCAATGCAAACATTAGAATAGAATTTCACTTATCTTTTACTCGTAAATGGAAATGTTTTTCATATGCAGCTCTTCCTTCCATGAAAAATGTTTATCGTTCGCCATAAAAAGAGGCGATTCCCGTTTTATCAGCAATCCTCTTGCTGCAAGCGCGATTGACCGATCTTGCGGAAAACTCGTTGTTACACGCGGAGTAACATGCAGTCGCGATCGATTGGTTGCAGCACTTTGGCATGTAATTCGTTCGGGCGAAACGCGCGAGTCGCGTGACGCACCCCACGCCGCTGCAGACGACTGGGCCACTCGCGACGAAGGGGCCGCACTCTCCGGGCGTGCGCATTCATTGCCGTCATTAATCGTGCAATCGTCATTAACGTCAGCGTCATCGCGTCCGCGCCGCCCTGCGGATTACAATTGGCGTGCACGCAGCGTCGAACCAGATGAATAATGAATACACGCGGAGGATGCGCGGCCCCCCGCGTAATGCGACTCTGGAGGCCGAATTAATTTGCCGCGAAGTTCGCGAAAATTGTAGCACTAATCGCGAAACTTTATAAACAATCGCTCGGACCTTTTCGCTCGGTTGTTCGGCCTTCTTCAGCTGTCGATACTTCATTCCTATATTTCGAGCTCTTATTTAGTTCGGAGGCTTGCATAAATTGCATTAAAGGAAAACTTGCTATTCTTTAAATTTAAAGCAATGAAAATATCACTATTTTTTACAGTACGTTTCTCAATAACTAATGAATTAATACTATTTTATCAGTGATTCTAATTTAACTGACAAATGCAGTTGGTGAATCACTATAACCTCGCAGTGAAAACTGTTTACCTGCAAAATCAGTGAATGTTTCACTGCGATTATTAGCGAGGTTTTAATTCTTTATTAAAAAAATAAGTGAATAGTCACTATAAAAACAATAAAATTGCTGGTCCTCGATAATAATAATTCGCTGCATTTAGTTGTAAAAATTCACTATTTCAACAATCAATATTATTTGCTTTTAACAGTAATAATTCAATGTTAATTAAGACGACAACTTATTGCTGCTTATAGCGAATGATTACTGTTTTTTGTGGTGCCTCTGCTTTTTACAATTAGCTGTTTACTTCTTAACAGTGATTCGTTTCACTATTTATTCCATATTCACTATAAAATAGTGACATAGTTTAGAATTTTTGAAAATAGTGTATATGCATTGTTTTTTAGTTATATTTCGCTGCTTTAAATTTAGAGAATAGAAATTACACCTACCAAGATGGCCTACTGGTTATCGGTTCGCCAGCAACATTGTCCAATTCATACTATGGATTATTAACCAATGGGTAACCAGCGTTTACTATCGACCGCTATAGAGTTGCGGCGCATGCGCGCTACAAAACGGAGTCGAATATAACCATACCGGAACTGCAAATGTAACCTCAAATTTCACTACTGATTTAAAAAATTAAGTATTTACAATTTTGCATAACGACTAAATGAAAAGTGTGACGAATAAAACGGGTTCGTTGGCTAACGACTGGTGGAGCAATTGGCCAAACTTCATAAAAATGGCCATCTGTTGGTGAACGTTTCTACCAGGGGAGAAATCGTTCGCATATATTTTCTCGTTGATATGGTCGAGCTGGAATATGGATGACGCTCGAAATAGCAAAGTCGTTCCTCTGACTCTCTCGTTTCGTTCTTGCCGGCGCGACCATTACTTCCGACGATACGCTCGCGTACGCGCTCACCTCTATTGCGTACCGCTGCTCTTGAAAAGCAGGGGTCGCATGATTTATCTTCCCCTCCCGCCGTGTAAAACCTTTGCTGCCGATGTATTCAAAGACGAACGCGTCGCTGAGAAAGTAACGATCACTCGGTGATCGTTACCCTTCGCCTGATTTACCCTCAGCTGAGCGTTCAAAATATTTTGTCATTTTTTTTAACAAGTATACTTTCCGAGTATTTTTTAAATTCAAAAGAGAAATTTCACTTGGACATTTTTTGCAGCATAGGTCGCGAGTGAAATACTGTCAACCGTTTCTTTTTCATGATGCAGCGTTAATTTACACGAGAAGAAAACTTTGGTCAGGCACCTGCGGTAATGGTCGAACTAGTGTGACAGCTGCACGGTTATTATAGGCTACTAAATTATAGGAGATGCCAATAATCAACGAAATGCGATTTCACCGCGCTCTCAAATGAATAAACTGCCTTCCCACCAGCATTATTGTTCATTACGATCATTACCCTTGTGTTCCAGCTGTAATACTAAAAGGGCTAATTCGCCGAACCTTTAATCATCTTCGAGCGTTATGGCTTGAGATAAAAGCGATATGGAAAAAAATTCTATTTGCGCAATTTGCAGCCTCAATAAGATGAATTAAAAAATGTCATATCGAGCGTTTTCCATGGAAGACAACGACAAAAGAGAAAGGGAGAGGGAGGGTTAGCCGATATATGTTTAGCGATCGGTCTCAATTTTTCCAAACTTTCTGAGTGCCCGTCTCCCAAGTATCCGGAGGGACGACGTATCCGCTGGTCGTTGGCTCTATACGGCCTCTATTAGACCGCAAGTTTCACGTTGCTTAAGCTTCTGCATAAATTAAACTATCACCGAGCCCTCTCTTCCTGTATACAGTGGTTTTTGCAATTAATTTTTCAATTTAGGTATGTACAGGTAATTGCGTTTACCTCGGTAGGAATTAAGATATGTAGCTTTTTTCTGGTTAAGTAATTTAAAAAGAGTAACTTTTAAAGTCTTAGTTAATAATTATAGAGGGGTTAAACTGTTCGTTTATTTAAAGGATCCTTTATATATATATATACATATACATTGCACTTTTTAAAATGAAAGTATCATAAAACTTTGTAAAGAGAAGCAAAGGAAACGGGTAAAAAATGGTTGAAAAAGTAGAGGCTGGGAAAAAATTTGCACGAAAAAGACGAGACGTCAATAGGCACAGCTTCGTCTGGTGCACGCGGCAACGGTGGATACCTATCACCGGGTGAAATATTTTCATACTACACGGGCCAGCTGCAAAAAGTAGCTGACAAAGTTTTCCGGCCGGTTTGACGAATGGTCCAGCGGGCGTGCGCACAGGAGCTATCTTCTCGGCGAGCTGTCGCTGGGCTGCCCGCACGAAGAATGATATTTTTCGCAAAACAGGCGAGGAGCCGAAACACGCTTCATTTATAATTCCGTTGAAAGGTCGCGCGCCGAAGGCTTGACGAATCATCAAAGAAAAATAATTACTTCAATGAGTGCAGCCACTGCTGACTTATCACCGCCTCGGAACGGTTTCATACACGGAGAGAAATGTTATGGTAAAAATTACTATTTTCCATATGAACAGTGGGATATACTTAACTTGTGACGACTTTTACTATAAAACACAGTAAAATTTACTATGTACAATATACGAACAAAATAAAAGTCGTCATAAGTAGGGTATATCCCAGTGTTCTGCTGGAACATAGTAATTTTTATTATTACATTTCTCTTCGTGTACAAATTTTAATAAATACGATTTAATCACGGTTATCTTAGTCGTTTTATCGACTATTCGAGGCAACGGAGATGTAAGTCCTGACGATTCAACATAAAGCGTCAACCGGAGTTCCTCTCCATTATTTGCTACCTTCATTTTCATCAAATCGGCGGTTTGGACGAGGATGAGCTATCGAGACGCCCTTTGCTATTATTGTAAGTTAAGTAATTTATCGATTATTAGTATTTAATGTATATTCTCTGGACTATTGCGAAGATAGTGCAAATTGAGAAAGTAACTTCGAATTAATGACATTTTTTAATTATTTTCGCTCTATTTATGCTCCCATTTGGAGCTAATCAGCGACAGAGTTCAACGATGTGTTTGTGAATCAATGAAAATATGGAAATTATCCGTAGATTAAACTTAATCTGAATGTTTCGTATTCTAATTATAAGAAAAAGTGAAATTGATATTTATATAATTTTCAACAAAGTGTGAAAATAAATTGTAGTCTTCTCCAAATGCACTTGTGATAAGTAGATTTGCAACCCACGCTTCTTACAAAATATATTGTCGATTTTATTTTTAGCTATAACCTTAATTTATTCTTAAATATAATTTTAATATATTTTTTGAATTTATAAACAATAATCATTCGGTTAAATCTGAATGAAAAATAAATGTGGATAACGTCGTAAATCTCAAGTTGTTTGGCCAAAACAGCTGACAATATACTTAGAAAGAAAAAAGATTGGCGCTCATATAACAATGTTCGGCTGCAACTTGTTTCCCCTGGCGTGTCTTTCTTCGTCGTCCCGTGCCCGAAGTAAGACAAATGGCCGAGAGCAGAGGAGCCCAAAGTTGGCCGGACCTTCGTCTTTGGTGTTTCTGCATCGTAGCTCGTTTGCGCGCGCGGTACCGACGCGGGGTCGCGACACTTCGGCTAACTTTCTGGTCAGGTCTGGGCTACCGCCGAGAGGAATGGTTCGAACCACTTTAGGCAAATGAAAATCGTGAAGGTGAAAAATTGACGAGGCGTGACTGCAAAGAGCGCTGATTCGACGGACTCGATAGATCAAAGAGTTGCGAGTCATAAAACGAGGGTTCGTCTAATTACTTTTTAACGGAGCGAATTCCAGCCTTTTAATTTAATAATAATTGTTTATAGCAAATTACAGTATTTACAAAAGTTTAAATATTTACAGTTTAAAATAGTCGTTTTGACACCTCACTAAAAACTACTTAGTTTTCTTCATTTTTATGAAATTTTTTAAATTTATTTAGTTTTTCAATTTTTTCAACCACTTGATCAAATAATTTTAAATCCTACAACTTTTCAAACCAGAATGACATAAATTGTCAACAATTTAAGCTCTGTTCCATTAAAATCCATTGTCCAATGGCAGTTGTAGATTATGCCAAAGGCATTCTTTTAACAGGTATAGCACAGTATAAAGTGACGTTAGAGACCACCTCCTAATATTGTTAACACAATTCATTTTACGTTATACTTCTTACTGTTTACAAAAAATATACAAAAAAAATACAGGTCTTAACTCCCTTGAAACATTTAATACTGATACAGTAAATCAATAATTGAAAGTGATATCACACATACATTCACTCTTATAAATAAAATATATACGGGACGACACAGTAATAAATAAATAAATAGCTGACATTTACCACTGTCATCCCGATTAAGAGTGAACTAGTCGAAACGAAGTAGGTGCTTTCTTAAAGCAAGTTTATACCTGCTGAGTGAAGATTTACGTGTGTCGGTTATTCGGTTGTGCATCTTCCAATAAAAATTCTCGATTTTGAAACCCCCCAAGACCATGACTCGGTGTCGCTGCAATTTCACACGTAGAATCGATATACACAAAAACAAAGGCGTTGATGTTTCTCGCCACCTCCGCCCCTGCTGAAACGAGACACGGCTCCGATCAGTAGAGGAAATTGAATCTCGACTGAAAGGTGATCGAACGTTGATCGAACAGATCTGAATATACCCTTTTAACGTAGAAGCTGGCTCGATACGCAATACACGGCAAGCAGCTATTTAGACGGATGGTCCTTTAATAGCAGCAATTTCTTATTCCTCATTATTGGTGTAGGACACTTCAATATTTAGTAGTCAAATAATTCAATAATGACTCGTTTGATATTTCTAAAGTAATAATTTATCTCCAACTTTTCAAACGTAATTTACTATACAATTAAAAGTTTACGAAAATTCTCTTAGTTTCTCACATGGTTAATTATAATATTTAATATAGTTTAGAAAAGGTAACTGTGTGGAATACATAATACTGTGTAAAATGTTGTAAAGTTCTACAATACAATTATTATTTACTATTTCACTTTCCAAGTTAAATTATAATTTTACATTTATCGAAATTTTAAATAATAAATGAAAATACATTAGCAGGAAGATTGCATAATGCTTTGGGTTTATTTCAATCATTTTGAAAATACTGTAGCTTGTGTAAATATCATTTTAATAATTATTTTCATACATTTCCAAGTTAGTTTATTTTCAGAAAAAATAAATACTTCTACCACGGAGAAAAATAATTAACAAATTTATTGAAAAGTAAATAAATAAACTTTGCTTAAAAAGTTAAATAAACGTAGTCATATAAAATGTACTCATACAGTAAGTAAATTATACTAATTTTTTAAGCAATATTTATTTACTTGAGTAAGCAAAGCAGATACAAGTTAAAGCGTCAAGTAAATTTTACTTAAGTAAATATCATTCAAATTTTCCAAAAATTGCTCCATTGAATATTAGACAATTATTTATTTTAGAACTGGTATTTTATTAATAAAATAAACTGAGATATGTGTACTTTAACTGTACATTTAAAATGAGAAACAGAAGTATTATACTGCTAAAAATGAGAAAAGGAATCAGTAACGAAATGAGCTACAATGCTGCAATCAAAATGTTCAATAGTTTAGTAAATAATCTTAAATGACAAACTTTAAGTAGCGATTAAAAATATGTGGCGGGAAAATATAAATCTGTTATAATTCTTAGAAGGTTACAAGTCTTATACACAAGTAACATCTTTTACCTTCTTTGCGATTTACTCTTTTAATTATTTTTGTATGGTTTAATAAATAAACAAACGTATCTCCGTGTAATAGAATCTAGAGAAAAAGATTAAAGACGTAGAAAGAATAGCATGGTCGAAAGAGAAATTCTCACGAGATGGTACACTTGTTCTGACTATTTATCGGAGCAATCAAGGAGACACGGATAGCGGATCACGGCAAGCGCGCACCAGTCAAAGGCTTTGTAAATCTATGAATTAGAGGTGCGGCAAGTGATTGGCTTTCATGCGCGATTCAACTAGCGATCGATTTTCCGTCTTTCTCTGCTGGGCGCGCGTCGTTTTCCGTATTCAAGTGAAACTATTATGCGCTCAAGTGCGGCGGATTTCGATTTTTCAGCGGAACGAGAGTCACACACGGTACGCAGAAATTCATCGATATACAGCCATACCGACGGGAAATTATTTTGGCTCCATCGAATGCTCTGCAAAGTTCCGGTGAAGCTACAAAATAACAAGCCGATTAGCGCACGCGCGTGCACTCCCGTTGGCGTGGCAAGTGTTCTTCAAAAAGTACTTTAAACTTGGAAAACGTGCAGCTTCGCTACGTCAGATAGATTTGTGCTTTTCAGCGCGAACCGTACACTCGAGCGACACTTTTATTCTCCGATTTTTTTCGCTTACACAATCATCGGTTTCATACATTTTCTTTCAAATTAGCGAAATAAATAGGTGCTATAGGTCGCGATCGTCGAACCGGAGAAGTCTCGATAAAATTATTTTGCCAAGAGAAAGAAATAAAAATACGCAGCTGGAATATTCCGTTGAATGCTCTTGCGACTCGACATAATTTTTTCCGGAAGCTCGGGAAAGACGTGGATCCCCCCTATATAATCGGCTTATACGCAAAATCAATAACCGTATCTCGTGGCGAAAATGCGGACGCTTCGCATAGGCGGACGCGTCGCTCGGCTTCGAATTTTCAAACAGTTTCGGCATGCTTGATTTGCGTTGGAAGGAAATTCGGCGGAGCGGAGTCGCGAGGAGTCGCTTTGTGCGCACATGTGTGCCTCGGCGAGATTCCGGCTTGGCGCGCGCGTCCGGGTTAGATATTAATTCTCCGCGAACCCCCGTCCCGAGGCGTGCAAGCGCGCCTAGCTTCAACTTAATTGTAATTAGCATTATATTGTGAATATGCGCGCGCCACGAGTAACAGCAAGTCCATTAAAATGCTCGCGCGTCGCATTCGGTTTAAGAGACTAGAAACTAATTAAAGTGCTCGTTGTTTTGGTGGATTCGGGCTTAATCAACATTTTACACCATTCGAGTTTACGTATCTAGCATTTAAATTAATTTGCTCATGATTAATCGCACACGTGTGCCGTTTCCAAGAGTAGTTTATGATTGTAATGCGCATAATTTCAACATTGAGAAAAATACTCGAGTAAAATTTAACAACATTACGGTAAAAATTACTGTACTTTATAAAAAATATGTGGGCCTCTCTTAAACAAGTGATGGCCTTTGTTGTGAATCCTTTGTATAGTTAAAAACCGCTGCCAATTTATTGGTACTTTGCTTCCTCAAAATGGATTTTAAACTTCTTTTTTTATTATATTACTAATTATTATATATTTTGCTATTTTATTAATATTTCGTTTACGTAATTATTTAAAGAATTTACATATATGCTTTAATTTATTTTTTGTACAAACTAATACGAGATATATAAAGAAATCTACTTTTTCTAAAAGTATCAAGTAATTTAAACTATTTTTTTCCAGACAATCATTGAACGTAAAAAACACATTTTTTTATTTTTTATTTCATTTTTTTCTCGGAAAAATTCAATTCAACATATTTCCATTAAATTTAAAGAAAACTTAAAATTTTGCTATCACAAAGCTTTCTCTATGAGGAAACAATAAATATTTAGTTCCGTGATACTTGTTAAATATTTTTTTGAATCAACTAATTATTTTGTTAAACCTTCTAAATTTATTTAGAAACAAATAAAATCAGTTAGTTTTAAAAAAATATTTAATAAGTACTGTTGAAGTAAATATTTGTGAAAATTACCAAATTGATCTCTCAAGTGCACAAGATGTCGCAATCCAGCACAACAATTGCAAAATCGTGTGTACGGACGTACAATAAATTATTTGTAAGCATTAATTAATTCTACGCAATATTGAAAATTGCACAGTTTCTTCACCTATATCTATTACAGGTTCTATACATCTACATAATCCAGCTAGAAGTGCAAATAATCTGAATTGCTTTTTTTTTGTTGCATAAAAACTTATAACAAACATTACGTGAATAAGAATTTTTACTAAGGATAAATTTGTATTAACTATATTAAAATAATTTTTTTTTATATTTTGCTATAAATTATAGTATTTTTTAGTTTGATTCTGTTAACATTCACACGACGATATTTTTCAGCCAAACAATGCGAGAGAACAATTTTTTCACATTTTTACTCAATATTTTTACATAAATTCGAGTCGCTTTACTTTATTCTATAAGCGAACGAAAAAGAGATTATGGATTGTGTTTGTTGAAGAAGTTTGAAAAAAAAAAACGAGAAGGGCGAATACAAAAGAAACGCGAGCCGCGCGCCGAAAAAAGGAGGAAAGATTAAACATGGGAAAATGAGCTCGGAGAAAGTTAAACTCCTAACGCGGGAAGATGGTCGCGAGTACGCGGCAAGTTAAAGTCGCGACAGCATCGGCCCTTTTTTTTATTTTCCCGTCTGGCTCATCTTCATCCGCACGGTGGGCGGTCGCTATGTCTTAACCTTCCGACCCCCAACCGCACGCGCGTTTCGCGCGCCTGCACAGCTCTCGGGCAAGTAACGAAGCTCGTCTCGTTAGATATGCGCACGGACTGCTTTATGCGAAAGCCGGACTGGTTAATGTTCCCCCTGTAGACTGTCTGTTTTCCGACGATGCCTTGTAACAAGAGAAAGTCAAACATTATAACGCTGCTCGAGGATTCACTGGGTAAGACTACTTACTCCGTATGTACTTTGAGAAGAAAAAGAGAAAAAAATGTTACTACTACGGAGGCGAGTCGCTAATTTATAAATTTTGCACCATTAAGGGTGTTCATTGCGAGCAAATACGGAAGTAGGAATACTGTAAAATAAATATTCTGCTACTTCATTACTCTCTAAATCTGAAAATGTGAATAGTGACATATTTTATATGAAAAATCGTTCGCTTATTTATCATGTGAACGGCTTTTTCACTTATTAAATGTCACTATTCACATGTTCACATTTAGAGAGTACTCTTTCTGCTCATCAGCGCTGGAGTACTGTCAAAATAAATAATGATTTCTTTGTATCCCATCATCAAATTAAAGTATTAATTTACTAGATTTAAAAATTTTTCGCGGGTTATTACATATTCATTATAAAAAAAAAAAAAAAAAAATTAGCAAACAACACCCCATTACTTCCCTCTTATCAAACACAAAATTATGGAAATGTGGTTAATTATGCCCCTTTTGTAAATCACCACAGAATTATTTAACACAGTCAGTTATTTCATTCATTGATAATGAATAACTTATTCTAAAGATTAATGTACACAGATTATTTCTTAGAAATGTAAAGTAATTCAAAAATAATATTTTTGGTGCGTACAATATTTAAAAGAACAGTCAAGATTTTGTCATGACAGCGTAATTTTGCTGGTACTTGGAAAAATATATTCAATCATTTCCTCATTTAAAAAGCTAATTCACGTCTCGAGCGTTTTACGGTGTGGTCGTTCGCGTAAGTCAGCTCTCCCGGGCAAAAACAAGTGCATTTTTCACTTTTCCGTGAATCCCACCTCATCTCGCGGGACTGCGGGGGTAGCCTACCGCACGATCTTAGCGCATAAGAGCGCGCCGAGCAGCGCGAAATCAGGAAAATTCGAGGGATGGAATGGATTCAGCTGAATCTAAAATAGAAAATTTCTCGACTAATGCGACGGCGGTCGCTTTAGCTTCTTCTCCCAGGAGCGCTATTTCTTTGCCGCTGGAGGAACGAGAAAAAGGGATGAATCGAGCGAGTCAGGGCCATGGAAAAAGCGGAGCCGGGGTTGCCTCAACGTAAGCGCGGATGCCGGGATAATCGCATGTAGAAGGTAAAAAGAAGAAATGAAAATCGCACAAAGTTGAAGTAAATGGTGATTCAGATGTTCGGAGGAGCGAGAGCGGGATATATAATGAAGTTTTCAGTGATATAAGTCAATATATGGTCAGACGCTAATTCTATAGAACACTTTTTTGAACACAGACATAAGAAGGCAATTGAATATTTTATAAAAACTTTAATACCATCACCTAATGAAGTTTAACTGAAATATGACGAGATCAGAACTTTACTGCAAGGTAAATTTTGAAAATTCATTGAGAGGGTAAATTTAAAATTCTTCAGTGAAAAAACTTCGCATATACCTGCGTCACGTCCCTTTTTGTGCTCTAGGATTTTTTTAGAGTATAACTCGCAATGTAGTTACCGTTTATATTCCCTCGTTCCGTTTTGCAAGCATTAGCGAGTGACAATGGCACAGACTGCCTCCTCTCATTGGTCGACATAGAGAATTCAAAACACCGAGAGCGAGAGGTGAAGCGAATGGAGGTGACTAAGAGTAGAAGGACGGCGTTGGGGGTTAAGGAGGAAAGAGAAGGGTTGAGATAGATAGATTCCCCACTTGAATGGTCTGGTCTGTTGAAATAAAATCCTAAAAGGGTCGTTTCCCTTTGACGCTCGGCGACGCGATGGCTTTAAAATAACAAGGAGCGACTTAATGGAACCCGCACGCCTTGAACATTGGCCGTCGTGTGGAGGCAGATAAAAGGAAAATAAAGAGTTTAGCTATATATATACCGGCCTACAATCGCGAGCGCTTTGTTTGCTCCTAAAATATACAAGGTTCCAAAGCTTCTCTGCTTAGTGTGGATAATAGCGGCCAAAGGCATATTATCGAGATATCAGTTACCCGATAAATAAAGCACCTATTGCATTTATGAACAATTGTTTCCGTATTCCGTTTTCAAATTTACTTTATATTTTCCTTTTCTTTCCCGTGGTTCTTGTATATTCCGATATAAACTTGATAAATGTATTAACTTTTTCCTCAGTCTTGTAAAGTAACAAAAAAATGAGAAAGAACAATTTAAGACATTGCGAAGTAAGAAACGAAAAAAGTTATTTATAATACACTACGGAAACTATTTAAATATGAAGATGAGGGTGTTTGTGTGAAAAATTTTCATTCGTCAGTTAATGTTATATACATTGTTACTGCGTTTGAGGTGGGCCCGATTATGAGCCGCGCAGCGTGAAAGTTTAGGGGCGAGTTTTATATGCACTTAAACTGAGGCTTCTCCTCAAAGAATCCTATTTTCATTTTTTTTCTCTGCTCTGTGTTTCTCAATTTGTGTTCGGTTTCCCCCACCTCGGAGCGTCGACCTAAATTTACCACCCTCTCCCATCAGCAAATGCGATCCACCTTTTTATCTTTTTAGTTTTTAACAAATCTAACTTATTCCACTCTCCCGCCTAGTGTTCAAGACGACCCTTAGTAATTCCCCCTAACCACCCTTATCTTGTTTCTCCTTTTTCTCTCTGTTTCTTTCTAGCTCCCCCTCCATTATCTTGTTTTCATTCTATCGAAAGGTCGTTTCCTCTCTTCCGCCGTGTGTACACCGAACTCGAAGGGAGGACGAGTGCAAACCTCTATTTCCCAGGCAACTTCTAACTCGAGCTAATCGGATTTTTCCACGTTCCGTGTATGTAATACGCGAACCAGATAGATGGATAGATGGATAGATAGAGAGAGGAAATCGCATTTCCCGGTTGCCGACCCTACGCGCGAATTCACGAGGTGAGGAGCGAGGCGAAAAGAGGGAAGGCGAAAAACCCCCTCGACCGCAAGCTCGCTCCTTAGCCTGACGAATTAGCCGTCGAGTGTTTGCAATTGCGGTCGGAAACCCGCGGTAAACTCGTCGACGTCGCTAACGTCGCTTCGTCTCCCGTTGAATAATTCACTTGTAAAAAGCTCCAAGATTCTACTTTTAAAACATCAGATTTTCAATGAGTTGCGGGGGCCTGGGCCGCTTTTCAGCTTTACCACTTTATTTCATACATAGATTTCAGAAATTGCCATGTTGTAATATGATTTCTATTTAATCAGCACGGGGAAAGCAAAGTGCACTGACAAGGTTTAACCAGCGAGAAAATACTTAATTGGAAATTATCCAGAAACGCTGGTGTTTTACCTCGCGAAGAACAATTTTTCAAAATCACGTTTCCACAGCGCCGGGCTTACAAAGAGCCATCCGCACCAGCGAGGAAAAAATCGGACAAAAAGCCGCGTAACTAATATCGCTAGTAAAAGTTCCTTTTCTTTTCTCATTCACCTTGTATTATTAAACTTCAGTTTCTACTTGTATTCCTTCGCTGATTCTTTTCTCCCGCCAACCTTTTCATTTCATCCTTACTCTACACAACCGCCACTCTTTTTCCTCCTTCTTTTCCACTATCTAAGCGTTTCTATATATATGTATATATACCTGCATTGAAGCCATGCAGCCGCTGGTTGTGGTTCTCACTCTAGAAACCGTTAACGTGCTAGCCGTCGATCTCTCTAATTTAATCGCGCCAATTAAAGCCAGGCTGTAGTAGCTCCTCTCCCCTCCCTTTCGTTCAGACGGCTCCTTATGAAAAGGAGAGCTTCGCCCAGGAAATCGGAAAATTAATACTTCACCTTTCTGGTCTGGACTTTCGTCCTCTGAAATCGTGATGTTCACACATAGGTGAAGTTCGATCAATAGTTACAGTTGGCAGTGGCTAACGAGTGCCATTGTTAGCATTAAACTAAATCACCTATTGATTTTTCATGGAGTCGAGTTTTAGTTTACTTTATTATCCAACTTTCATCCAAAAAGCTATTGTATTTTTATTGTGATTAATTGATGAAACCCAATTTAGCAGTGCTTCGTCGTATAATGGCATAATTGCATTTTGGCTTGTCTTAAATTGTCTTGGTGCCAAATGAATATCTATATAATTAAGTAACCATAATCAAATTTGAAATAGTACTGTATAACTATTTGGAAGAGCGCACAATTTGGAAGCCACAATTCAGCAGCAATCCACAACGTGACCACGAAATCGAATGATCGAAGCGATGTTCGGAAGAACGAATTTAAGCCCTTCATGTAAAAGTTAAGCGTCGGTAAATGGAGCGTTGAACCGGTCACGTTTCTCGACCGTTGTTAGCTCGCGCTTCCGCCGCTTTTTCCCCTCGGTCTTGTTCCACACTCCCCGCACACCGCCATAATTAGCGAGTGAGCGCGCGGCTTTGACGTAGCGACTCCATGTCTCTTTGCGTTTCGCGCTAAAGTGAAGAGGATCAAGTGGCAGACGACGAATTTATTAGCACTAAAGCGCCGCTCGTATTTCGCGATTGTACCAGCGCAGCCAATACTTTTCAAAGTGCGCGTCACTCGTTTTACTCGTTTGGCTCTCGCGAACCATCGGCTCATTTGTTCCTACTCTGGTAGAAACTTTACCAACTCAGATGTCCGACTCGCTGACGGGACGCCAATGACGTTCGCTAATGCTGATTACTGTGATCGAGCAGCGATTCAATATCGACTACTCTATCGTTCATTTTTCAATTTAGTGTTTTAATTTAATTGTTGAGCACGCACACTGCGAATAGGAACAAACTGAATCTGTGGCATAACTGATTAATTTCAGCAGACTGCTTTCTTCCTACGTTATTTTCATAAAATTGTCAATGAAATATTATTTGAATTATCTGAGGTACCTCCTAGAAACAGTCTAAGAGTGATGTAGAAAAATTGTAAGTGATATATGATAAAATAATTTTTATTTTTCGTTCTCATATTTTTATACCATTTTTACAAAAGCACAACGTCCGTCCTCCATAATAAATTGAATTTTACAAGTGAAGCATAAAAAGAATTCTTCTTATTCGCTAATGTCATTAACTATAATCCATGTAAAATTTTTTTACGTGGGTATTCTCGTTTAACGCGTCCAAAATTGGCCAGCCGATCGCGAATGATTTCTGAACGTTTCTACCGTGTTTTTTTTTTTTTTTTTCACGAAAAGACAAAACCAGTAAAGGAGAAAGCGCTCAGCACAGCAATGAAATTACCGATCACAGAGTAGATAAAGCTCGGCACAATGGGTAGGCCTTTCCCACAATTTCGCGGCGGCGGTTCGCGTTCCTACGCCGCTGGTATAGCAGGCCGACCGAGACGCGAATGAATTTCGCAGGGGCGCGCGTTATCTGGCCGAGCGAGGCCGCGTTTCTCCGACTTCCTCGCTCGCGCCCTTCCGCGACACCTATGGAATTCCCGTCCTATCTCAAATCTCGGCTCGTTCCCGCGCGCGTATGCCGGATATCCGCGAGAGCGGCCCGAAGGCGCCCGACCGCGGCGGATATGGCTTTTATAATAAAGCTGTAAGCCGCTCGCGGCGGAACGACCGGGCGCGGTCCGACTGAGATATGGAGGCGCGAAGACAGCGCTGATGGCCCTCTTCGTGTAATACAATTGCGCTACCCCTGCGAAAATTTTGAAGCGCACTTTTCGCTATTTTTAAAAGAATCACTTGCAAAGAGTGGACAAATCAGTCTCGGCGATAAGGAGAAATTGCAATTGAAATATTACCCACACTGAAAAAATAGTAGTTTACAGTAAATTTTTTGACATGAGGGCAGAAACTACTAAATTTATTAAGAAATAAACAAACTCGTTTAGATTTAAAGAAATATTTAACAAGTACTATCGAAGTAAATATTTACTAAAATTTACGCGCTAAGGGCAAAATTCAATAGGTATACTTAATATAATTTATATTCGAATTTCAAAAAGAATATAAACAATGATCGGTCAGTGAGAAATTTCTTTTTATTGACTATATTTACATCTCTTTATTCACTTTTTTTATTTAAAGCTGACGTGTTGGTCGCCGTTACACTTTCTTTTATATTATAGAATTTCAATTACTTTATTATTATAGTAAAATTTTGTTGTAATTGTGGCAAATTTTACTATAAAAATTGGAATTTTTCCAAAATTAATATAGTAATTTCCTTGGATTACCAAGTCTTGTCCCATCTTCTCTTAAAAAATTGATGGCCTTTGTTGTGAGTCCTTTTTCCATTAATGTAATAGGTCTACAAAATTTTAAGAGGCGTGTCTTAAATTAGTGGCTCCGAAATTATAAAAGTTTTGCCTAAGAAAATATCTTTTTAGTTTCAATTATTAAAGATTAAAAACTTTGACTAAATAAGTTAATAAAATAAACTAAGTTAATAAGATAATGAAATAAGCATTGTATTAAACATGTTTTAACTGCAGTTTTTGTTAAATAACTTTGTTGAAAAATTAAATACCGCTACGATATTTTTCTAAACTAAAAAATGAGTATGCATCATCATATAGATTAGAAAAACAGCATAAAGAGAATATTGAGCGCGCAAAACGCGCTGGTCTTACAAAATTTATTGTAAACTTCACCCTATTATTTTTTATCAGTGTACTAGTTGGCAATACTTTACTTTCTCTCTGAATTTTTCTGCGCAAGTGAGAAGTATCTTTTGAAGGCAAGCTGCTGCTCTCCGAGTGCCATTAATTGGCTAGCCAGCGGAGTCGGGGGAGGAAGGTCTCGACCGGGCGCGAGAGATTCCGGATTACGTGTCCGGTGCAGATGCATAAATTAGCCGTGAGAGTCCTGGCTCATTATCGATGTGGGCGCGGGCAGCGCGTGTCGCCCTCGTGCCCCGCAAATTGATAATCGCCCCCTTGCGCTCGCTACCGTGAAGGGGCGGTACCCCTTGCCGGGGCCTAGGAGACGCGCCGCGGCGCTGGACCGGACGTCAGGTGCGAGTCCCGCCGTTAAGCGGCTTAGGTAAACGTCCTACCCATAATGGAATCGACTGGCTAGCTACAGAGAACTCCACTGACATAAAAGGCAAATCTCAAGAGGCACATCTACTTCGCTGTGCTCTCATTCTATATCTCTCTCTGCCTCCCCTTCGACCTCTCTGTAACCTGTCCCTAGCTGATTCGGGGATAATGCTAGATAATAATGAGAGACCAGAGATTATTTTGGGAAATCAATGCGATGCTGGAGGATTAAATTGCTCGGGCGCTCTCTCCGCCAATAAATTCAAGAAGTAAATTGCCGAACCTCTAAATGAGTTTATGTAGATTGTTATCAATTTGTTACTCACTGTATCATATTTAATTACGGTAATCCGCGGATAATTCATCCGCCAGATAAATTCTTACTGCTTTTTAATATTGACAATGCATTTTCAATTGAAAGTATATTTGTAACCGAATAGTTTCAATTAATTATAATTATGCAAGTAATGATAAATTACTTACTTGAATTCGTATACAGTATCGAAAGAAAGTTTTTAAACCCTTCTTGTAATTTTTGTTTTACGAACTAAATTATTCATTTACTCTATACATGATACGAAAACTTTATAATGCTAGACATCCCTGACTTCAAAAGCTTACCATTTTATTTAAAAAAATCGTAGAGCAATTTAAAATTAAAAAAGGAAATGGAAGCGCTATACGATCATTATAAAATATTTCCTAACGATATTTTAAAAAAAGTTAAGAGGTAAATAAAAGCTATTAAATTTATAGAATGTTCAGTTTAGAAAAGGAATTAAAAAATATATAATTTTTAATTTAGAATGTCATAGAAAGATTGGACCATGTTGCGGTAAAGGCTATTTGCAGGAAAAAATCTGTTTTTCATAAAAGAAAAATTGTAGGAAGTGTTCGAAAGCTTTCTGTCGGTTCTGAATGATATAGTCGACATTAATTATACAAAATGACGTCAGTATAAGTATTTAAAATGAGTATTTTCTAGAGCGCAATATCTTTCTCTACAAGTCGGGAAGCCGACATAATCCGATTCGTCGCCATGCGGAGTTGAATTAACGCGAACATCGTAAAGAAGCTGAATTTCGGCTCTCAGGTATATACATTCACATATATATATATACATAGTTCGAACTCTGTGTCGAAGTTCGTCGGAGGGGACGGACTAAGCCGATACGAGCCATCTTAAGCTCGGAAGACGTTGGCGTCGCTTCGCATTACCCGACTATTGCTAATCATTCTAATAATCCCTGAGATTTCACCCTCCTGCCTACACGACGCGAGACCTGCCCGTGCAGTAGCGCAACGTTTTGAAGATAATGAATGTCGGGCACTCGGATGCCGTGATTACGCGAAAAGGAGGGTGAGGAGGGACAAAACGAGAACCGCGAAAAATCGCCTCGCTTTAAAACTCTTTTGTTCTGCGCGCCTTCTTTCTTTTCCCGACCTTCGCTTTAAGCGAGAGAGACGCTTCCGCTTTTATTTGGCGCGTGTGGATCCGATTAGTTAGCGCGGAATCCCCCATCTCCGGAGCTGTGGCGGTGCTTCCTGTAAAACAATTAAGGCACTCCTTAATAAATTGGCCGCGACTACTTTTTACACCTTTCAGCAGTTCATTTTTTTATGCAGCGGTCGGTGAAAAAATCGAGGCAACTATTTTGCGTCACTTTTGTTATCATCGCTTGGGGATCAATTGACTTAAAATTCTCTTGTTCAACTAAAAAAGAATCAAGTATTTTCTCTCTCCCGTAATTCGGACGAAGAACCGTGACGAAAGAGATAAGAGTGATCGAGCGAATTTTTATTAATGCATATTGAAGAGTGGCGCGAGATTAGCCTAAAAACCTATATCGTTATAACTTCAAATTAACCCTGGTAGAAAACTTAACCAATTTTTAGCTAATAATTAGCTAATTGTTGCAGAATTAGCTTACTTAAGCTAACAAAAATAGCTTACGCGTAGCTACTGGCGCTACCGTTTTTAAGCCTATACGGTAGCTCCGCATAAGCTTTAGATTGATGTTAAGATATTATTTGAGGTTATTATTACTATTTATTATGAGAATATGCATAAAAAAATATTATTACAAATAAATAATGTAGATTTTTATAAAGTGCAATTTCATAATAAGTTAATATATATTTTTTTATTTTTACACGGGGCCAACCTTAACCTAAAAATGCATTAGATTATATAAACAAATTGAAGTCTTGGAGACACGTGCAGGCTGACCAGACGCTTTTACTAACACTACCATGCTCTACACCTATACATGTACATTCGACTGTATAGTGCATTAGTACCTAACCTCATAAACACAACCTCTCAAAAAATTCTCATGTTAAGCAACATAATTCAATTTTAGACATATTATAAAGACAAAGGTTGTTATTTATATTGCTTAATAGCCTAGCCGTACCGTAAGTTTATTAGTAGCTTAAAATTTGTTAATGCGAAGCTTATTTTTAGTTACTGATTTTAGCTTACTGTTATTAAGCAAGCTAACTCGGAAGCTAACTTTTCTACCAGGGAAAGTAAATAGAATTTAGAGCATATTTTAACCAGCTAGTGTCACGTCACAGTCTCCGAATATGTTCGAAATATGTTATATAATGTGCCCACTGAGTATAAGATTTAATATATTATGCGTAAAAACTCCTTAATTTTCAGGCAGGGATAATGAAATTTACATGCTTCAGATAATGAAACTATTATACATACCGGAAGAAATTTATTAAATTAACCTTGTTTTTTAAGAGATAGTGCATTCTAATATGATTGCTATATTATTACTTTCCGTACAAACAATTATGATGTATTTTAAATTTTAAGAATCCACTTTGTCACTCATCCGTGCAAAATTATTAAATAAATTTTTCCATAAAATTTATTTACACAAAAGCATCCGAAGTAAAGTAGACTTTCACCACAGTTAAAAAAAAATATATTTGTAACAGTATTATTGTTTCACACTGAGTAATTAGGGTTTTAACGATTCTCGATATAGAGTAATGTACAATGGTAATTTGTCAAACTGGTAAAGAGGACGGGAAATATATTTCCGCTTCGTTAGGCGAAGCAACAAAAGAGACGCGCACCTTTACGTAAACGTAGACGATATAACTAGGGATAGACTGTCGAGTGTGCCACGATGAATAGGGCGGAGAAGAAGCTAAGAAAGATAGCGAAGACCCCGCGCTGACGTAGTCACAAAACGAGCAATTCAATTAAACGCCAAATGACCTGCAAAGGCGAAAAGTGTGTTAAGGGAGTAGTTTGGTGGGGTGGTCAGGGCGCCCCGGACGAAAAATCATTAACGGTATCAGAGGCGCCGGTGGCGCGGTTCAATAATTAGTCTTCCGCCTCCCCCGTTGTCTTGGCTAAACGAGGCCGGCCGAAGGGGCGGACTCGCGAGACGTTTATTGAATGTCGGCCAAGGATCGTCCGCGGAATTTCTGGCAAGCAGCTCGCCTCGGGAGAAGCAAGACTATCCGTCCTCGAGTAGTATCGGGAGCATTTTTTCTTTCTCCCTCGCAACCTGCTCTCCTCCCGGGCGTTTTCGTCTCCTCTCGCCGAGAGGGCGGAAGGTCGATGCTCCCTTTCACTTCCTCGCCTTCTTTACACGCTTGTATTCCTTTATTGCTTTCGCCGAGCGTTTTTCTCGGCTCTTTGGCGGACTGCTGCCGCCGCTATTGCTTGTAGTCGGATAGTCGCTCGAAAGGGAAATGCACGTCTAGCGGAAGATCAGATTATTCCGGAATGCTTATTAGATGATAAGAACTCTTGGTCCAATATGTTTCTTGTGCACTTCAATTTTCCTCCCGCATCTCATGACTCGATGCTGTTGCTTAATTTCAGTCGCAATGAATCATCAGCAAACTAGTTAGGAAACTGGCAGCATCATACGAAGCGTAGGTAAGTGCGACAGAGACGGAAAAAGATTATCGATGTGTTACAGATGAATCTTCTCGCGGGAGAGTTTTGCTTATTGTGCGACGTTGCCATATTTTCTATACTATTAAGCTAAATGGGCTTTTCATAATTCGGACGCCGCGACTAAGAATATTTGGTAATGTCGCACATATCCGGCTATGTGTACAACGGCGCGAAATTGAAAACTGTAAGATTACTCGAAGGGAAAAAGTGCATATAGCGAGAGCGCCTCTGCAACATACATTAGGAACTAGTATCGTCACCATATACATACAATGAGCTATGTTGACAAATTTATTTTATGACTATGCTAGGCAAGCACAAATTACACTGTCAGTAGATAGAACTTCCTTAGAGCGTAGTCTGTAAGCGAGAGTGAGTACACGGAGAAAATAGTTGGATAAAAATTCCCCACACTTTTACGCTAATCTTGGGACGCCATGATTTTTTGGCGATTTTTAATAAAAATTACACGAAAATGATTACTCATTATCTACGAAAATTTTAATTTTAATCAGAAATTTGACCATTTTTACGAACCGTCTAGAAAAAATTACCCAAAGCGCTCTTCGATAACAGATGATCGTCATTTGTTCGTGTTTGTTTTGCATCTAGTTTTGTTTCTTATTTATATCTACAAAATAAGTTTTGCGGTAGTAAACAATATCACCGTATGGTGGCGCTGTAAATTTACTAATCAGTTAGTAATTTTTACCGCTACTTTTAGGGTAATTTTTATAGGACCATTTTCTCCGAGTAGAGAGAGCCGAGTGACCTGAATTCCTTGCACGAGAAATCATCTTTAAGTATCATTCGATCCAAGGCGGCGAAACTTGCGGCTCTCTTGTATTGCCCCGGGTGAGCTTCACGTGCCAAGGAGTCCCTGGCGCGATTTTTCCGCGGCGCCAAAGGCTGATGCCCGATAAAGTGAAAGCGTCGAAGTTGCTCGATGAATGGCCGCGCCCGGCGAAAATACGCTCGGGCTCCGGGAGGAACTTTTGACCGGCGGCGCAGCAAGTAGTTTACCGGACGCTCGGGATCGCGAAAGCTCGTCCCGCGACACCGCCACCCCCACCGCCCCTGCAGCAGCAGCCGGGGGCCGATGTGTTTTCGACTCGACGACTGGTCGACAGCCCTCGAATCGAACTCGCTATTTCAGACTCGAGGAACTTCGCTGAATTGCAACTCGCCAAATGGATGAGATTCTCTCTAGCCAATTTATCTCGGCAGATCCGGAAATTATCTAAGAAAAGTTGCAAATTTCATCGTTCTTTCAATTTTTATTTTATTTTTCGGCAAAATATTTATTACGACGTGAAAGCAGTTTTACAGCAAGAAAAAATTACGTAGCTGTGAAACTTTGTAATTCCTTTCAGAACGAAAAAAACTCTGTACGAGAGGCGGAAAATTCTTTTTATTGATTCACAGTGAAGCGCGCGTTCATCCTATATATGCGTTATTGAGTATCGCTGAAACTTGTTGAAAAACCAACAAAGTTAAAAATAAACTATTTTTACGAAGTTTGTCAGAGTAAACAATTTATTTATGAATGTACGTAGGCTTTTTTTGTCACGCGTGCGTGCAATATGCGTTGGACGTCGAATTATCTTGCAAAGATCGTATAGCACGAGTTATAATTCCAACAACAAGAAAACTCTAATATTCCAACAACCATATAGCTGATCTCTACTTTTCTCCTTTAATTTTACACTTTACATTTTCGTCGACAAATTCCATTGCACTTTCTTTTCTTGTCAGGACGACTCGCATTACTCAAAAACTCGGCACAAGAGCAGTCCTCTCAATGAGAATATTTTCGCAAACTCAATTATACTCGCGAGTCCGGCTTTCTTCCACGAATGGATTCCACCCCTTTTTTACGCATTCTCCGCGTATTCATTATTTCGTCGTGCGCGTATTTTTTTGCTGCTCATAAAAAGGGCAGATAAGCAACGAAGGAAATGCTTCGATATTTTCTTTCCTAGCGAAGCGCGCACGCCGTAAAACTCGCGCGTCCTCGCCAAGCACCGGGGAACGATGAGAAATTCACGACAGCGGCGATCGTATCGGTCGAGTGACTTCAATTCAATGCCCTTACCCGTCAGCCTCCCTCTATATATCTCGAATCCTTTTTAACGAGCAGCACGTATTTAAAGCACCTCATTTTTTAAAAAGGAACTTTTCCAAAACGCTAGGAACCACAAAGATATAAAAAAACTGCCAATATATTGGCAGTTTTACTCCATAAATAATTTTTAAAATCATTTTATCTACTATGAAGAGTATTATGTCGAAAATTGGTGAAAAAACAAGGAGAATCAGCCATTGCAGAACGTGAAAATCCCAACTCTTCTTTAAATATAGTAAATTTCAAAAAACTAAAAATCTTAATTATCTCAAACATTAATGGGACTTCCCAACTGGCCAAGAACTTGCTAAAACTATAACAAAATACTAAAAAAATAAAAAAAATAGATTCATTCAATTATACTACTGTTATAATGCAATTAAATAAAATTTCACCCTGTTTATTTTTTTCTCAAAAACTAATCCTTAAAATCATTTAAAAATTTGATGAAAAACACCGCTCGTCCAAGTTTACCGGGTTAATTTTTCGTCCGAAACGATGGAACAGCTATATCGATAGTGGAGTGGGAAGACCAAAAAAGACTAATGAAAAACTTTTTTCTCCACTCTAACGTCAAATATGCATGTTTCCATGCGTTTTGAGGCTCTCCTGAAGAGAAATACGGTTTCATACTGGTGCGTAAGTGAATCTTTGCCTCGGCCAAAAAACGTCTCCCAACGCAAAAAATCCATAATAATGAAAGTAAAATGAAGCATAATCGCTGAAAAAAATTATTGAAAGATTCAAAACGATCAATACATTTCTGAAATAATCGTAAGAATGGAATCCCGAGCTCATCGAAATTCCGATGTTGTCCTCGAGTTGTAGGAGCGCGCGTATACGCACGCTTCAGGGACTGGGCCGAGGTGCAGCAAGTTACGTAAGTTCGAAAGTTCCGCACTTGCTAATGAGCGATGCACCGCCGGAAGCGCGTGGGGTACGACGACCCTCTGCCAAGTCCAAGTTTCTTCGCCGCCGCGGACACGTGCGCTTGGTCTTTGTTTTGATCACCGTATATATACCTCAACAATTCGAGTCCCTTTCCGGGGAGCCCCGGGTGCTTGTATAAGGTACGAGCCGAAAGTTCGTCACTGTCGTGTAAATCAATGAAATGAGGAAAGGAAGATGAATTTGAAAGGAAGCTCGGGCGACACCTCTACTTATCGTTGTCGGATTCTCTTTAGTACTTTCCATAATTTATACACTCCATATTCGCTAACCATTCAAATAATTATTTTAGTCTTATTTTGCAATGGCAAAACAACTTGCATTAAGGTAAACATACCTGCGGAGAAAATGCTGCAAGAAAAAATTAATTTAAATAATCTTCAAACTTTGCATTGTAATATTAAGCTTATATATAGTTAATTAACATTACATTTTACCAAATGGACAAAACAAAAATAAAAAATGAGCATGTTATATTTATTTTCACGATTTTCTAGGTAAAATGTTACTAGTAAAATATACTCATTAATGTAAACTTGAGGTCACTAACTATTATAAATATATGAAATTTTATGGATAGATAAATACTGTACTGTGTACTGTCTATTCCTCCAAGATGGCATCTTGCCCAGTATACTTTAATTTTTTAGAACCTTCTTGTCATTAAAATTTGTTCCCTCCTATTCGACTTTTTGAACGACTCCTCTTCTTTATTTATTAAAAAAAAGAATGAAGTATTGCAAGAGAAAGGAATTTTTTATCTATTTTCCAAGGTTAAAAAACTGATACATATGCAATGCGGAATTGGAAAAATGTATCCCATCATAGACACGCATCGATGAAATTCAATCGACGACAAGTCGATTCTCCCTACAGTAAATTTACTAGGTCAGCGCACCGCCCCTCCGCCTTCTCTCATCGGTATTTCGCAGATGCAAATTAAAACACTCCAAGGGTAAAGGCCAAACGCACATACCGCTGCGAAAAAGCCGACACTCCTCCGGGATACGTAGCTTACGTGGTTGCCGGAAATTGGCAGGAAGAGGAGAGAAGCGGTGGGTTGGATCCGAGGTCGCACGGACCGACTCCTCGATTAAGGATTTCCAATCGAATTAGATCCACGTGACCAAGCTCCCTTCTTCTTCTTCCTTGCGGCCGGCCGTCCCCGCTGTCTTCTCCCCGCAGACGATTAAAAAAATGGTCGGGAGTTTCGCCTTTTTTCCTCGATTTTGCTGACGCGCGCCACCGTAGCCCCGCATCGTTTTTCTCCAGTTTCCCGCGTCACCTCCTTCCAGTTCGTCTTTGCGGTATTTTATTTTGTCAGTGGATAGCGCCGACGCTGCTTGAGCTTTCGAGCGGACGACGGCCGGCGGACAGAGAAATAAGACGCTTTGATCTTTCTGCTCGCTGCTGCACGGATGAGAAAAGCGTTTTGCCTCGTTCGCCCGAGTACCCCAGATACCCGGTCGACTCATTACGAAATTTTTACTTTATTAAATTCTTTACTGCTTTAGAATTTAATAAATGTGGGTGGATTCAATAAATTATAAATAGAATGATAAAAATACTCTTAAACTTATCACTCAAAAATTCATGCAAACTGGAGTACTGAAAAGAGAATAGGATAAACACCGATTTTTTAATGTCGCGTGAAACGCTGATTTTACTACTTATTTCCGCAAAAAAAAAACATCGTGATGCATTTAAATGAACTACAAAAAATAAGATTGTATATTTTCTGTTATTAACAAAATCTAGTGGGCTTCGCGCGCTCTTCACTTTATGCTTTTTAAGACTAGATTAATTTTTTTAATGTTGGCGTGATTTTATTAATTTCAATTTTTGTATATTCAAAACTGAAAAATACGCGTTCACGCATTTTATACTTAATGTAAACTCAAGCAATCCATCTCGTGCTTGTATTTTGGCAACCATTTTGTCAACCAATCAGAATTGTCAAAGCGTTAAAAGCTTTGCAACAAACTTTTTAAAGAGAGGATTCAATAAATTATAAACAGAATGATAAAAAATTCTCTTACACTTATCCCTCAAAAATTCATGCAAACTAAAATACTGAAAAGAGGATAGAATAAACAGTTATTTTTTAATGTCGCGTCAAACACTGACTTTACTACTTATTTTAGCAAAAACATCGTGATTCATTTAGACGAACTACAAAAAATAAGATGGCATATTTTCTTTTACGATAAGTGTGTGCGTACATTTGCTTTAAAAATCTGTAACATTGATAGAAAAAACTTAGAAATTTAATTAACACAATAAAGCATTGCAGCTAGTGATTTAACCTACACCAATAGAACTCCAGAGTCAGCTGAAATTCATTTTTACTCGCATAAACGATTCTCTGTTGGTCGGAAAGACGAAGAGAAGGGAAAGGCAAACAAATTTCTCAGCTTTCTCAGGGGACTCCGTGGCTCCGTAATTCATAACTCGCGAGAAAAGATCGGTTTCAGAGAATTAACTTGGCACAAAGGATCGTCAGGAAAACGCTGTCGGATCTTTTTAAAGCTAAAGGGAGAAAAGCTGCCCGTACAGGCCACTCTATGCGGGCGTAGTAATAAAGGAGCTTTAATAACTGCGCGAATTATGAAATTGCGAAGGTGGTCTTTTTTTTGTTCTGCTATTCCTCGTTCTCGTAAAGCAGTTTTCTTTGTGCATGTCCCTGGCCAAGATAAAAACGAATACATCCATCGACGAGTCATTAGTAGAAAAACTGGCGTGTGACAGCTTCAAATCGCCGACGTTTTTGATGGTTTGTCACTGCAGTCGCGAGTAGGCGAATTCAAGAGATTTCAGGTTGAGAGAGAGAAAAGGAGCTCGCTCAAATGCTTTTTCGTCATAAAGGGATTATGCGAATGTCTCAAGTCGCAGCTTAGTAGAGGATAAGCTTCAACCAGCGATGGACTCGGTATTTTTCTGAACTTACGCATTGTAATATTTTCGTCTTTCTCTTTTACCGTCTGTCTTATTGACAGCTCTTTATTTTCTAGATCTTTCAATGATTTCAGTGAAACATATCATTCTCGTTCTTAATTTAGGTGGAGAGACCTAAAAATTTCAGTAGCGGGTGTGCAATCTCTGCGAAATTAGCGATTACGCGAGCTGCAACAATCGCAAAAGAAGTAGTCGCATCAAAAAGTTTGGGCAATAAACGTTTGGGAGGGAAGCACTAGCCGGAAACGAAGACGCGGGGACATAAAAGACGGGAAATATGCGCGAACTTTGTGCCATTATCCACGCTTTTATAGGATAGTCATCGATGCAGTCGAATGAACTGTCCGTGGGGGATCAAACATTATCCATACGGCGTTCGAGGCAAAGAAGGCGCTGGATGAAGCCAGAAGAGGAGATCCAGAGTGATCAAGCAAATGATTTAGCAGGAGCGAATAATGTTTATCAGCATGAAAAAAAAGCAGGTCTAAATATTCTAACTCTCTGTTTTCATTTAATCTTAACTCACTGTCTGACTGTTAACAAAAGTGGCTTTAAATTCAGTCAAATACGTAGGAATATTTTAATGCGACTGCCTCAAACGATTGTTTTTATAAGTGTAGAAAATAATAAAATAATAAAATTGCATAAAAAGTTTAATCCAATTTCTAATTTGCTTGACTTCGTATTTACGAGGCAATCTCATTTGCCTCTCGCGCAGACGCGTGTAGGGACCAGCTCTCTTCACAGCCTGGAGAACGAGGCTCTGATTTTAGCGACTCGTTACGGCCGCGATACAGTGAGGCCAGGTAGCAAGGAGCACAACGAGAAGTGCGGGAGATCAAAGTACGGCTTTGAAGTCAAACCTGCTTTCCTGATTATGGCGGTAGAAATCCGACGGCTGTTAAGCAGCTCGCGGCTGGGCGCCTTGACGAGCCGCGTGAAGGAAAACCCCGATGAAATTGCAGATGAGCAAACATGCACAAAAAATTTTATATTTGCTCGGCGATCGAGCTCTGGCTTTCTGAAAGCTTCGAGCACTTTGAGCGGCAGCCTGATTTTTTCAAGTCCTCGCTCTAACAGTGTGCTTGATTTTAAATCAGTTTAAATTTTGATTTTTCACTTAAACTGAAAAACATGGATCCTCTCTTGAAAAAGTGATGGCCCTTTTTGCGAGTTGCGGTTAATGCATGATTTTGATTGGTCGAGAAGACGGTTGCCTGATTTTTATATTAAGTACGATGCTCGAACACGAATTTTTCAATTTTGAATGCACAAAATTTAAAATCACGTTTTGATTGTTGGCGATTATTGATTTTATCTCCTAAAAAACGGCGCTAAAGTTGCAAAAGTTTATCTAACCTGAAAAAAGAGATTTTACTAATTAAAAATAATTTCGAATGGAAATTCAAGGCTTCGTTTCGTACACTTATTTACTTACAGTCCTAGCAGAAATGCAAATATAAATCACACGGCTTTAAAAAAGTGGGATTAGATAAGTGTCAGTATTTAGCCGATAAATGATAATATCGCCGTGACGCAAGGTAAAATTGTAAATTTAAAAAAAAAGGAAGCAGCATAAGGGAAAAAGAAGGAAGATCGGGTGAAATTTATATGCCATTAGGAGGAGCATGTACTCTCATACATTACGTCGCTGATGTGAGCTTCCCGGGCATCATGCGTGTCGCTTAATCGACGGTGCTATAATGCACCCTCGATATTCTCGGCTCGTGGGCTTGAGATCTCTCTCCTCGCCTCTTTGCCCTACACACGAACGTGCTCCCTTCTGTGATAGGGAGTGGAGATGTGAGACGCTCCCGAGACCTTCCTAGAGAGAGAAGGGAGCAAAGGATGCGCGCACATTCATAGAAAAGATACAATCGATAGTTGGACAATCTCGGAGTAGATGCGCATGTGAAACAAACGCCTGAATAATTATTATCTAATTATTTTATTTTCTTTATTTGATGAAAATGATATTTATTAAAGTTTCTTCCTCAAGGGGTTATTCACGCTTAAAATTATTCTCGCGCCATGGATTGAAGTATATTTCATAAAACGTGGATATATCGTTATATTTAACACGTAATTGACTCTTCTACAAAACAAAGTAAAATATTAATAATTTAAGTTTGTTAAAGAGTTGACTTGATTTTAATTATTGAAATAACTTGAAATTGATTTGAATGGATTTTTTACGCGTACAGCCTTTTGTTCGTCCTTAAAGTTTGAAGCTTGAAAAATAATTTGCCGCTTCATTATTCAAAGCAAGTGAAAAAAGTTGAAATGAATTTGAAGCCTGGCCGCGCTGCACAATATATAATTAGAGACAGCAAAAGTCGGCGAATAGTCGGAAGTGGAGGGGTTCAAGGTTTCCAGGCGAGGTTGCTTAAAACGTCGAGAGACAGAAATAAGCCACGATTACGCGTACACCCTCTCACTCTTCTCCTCGTAGAATTTTAATCTTCGATCCGACGGCAGCCTCGGCCGTGGGCTCCGCGTCGCACCCAAATGCTTACCACTGGATTCAACTCAGACGGCGGCTTAATATCCTTCCTAAACTGCCTCCACGCGTCCTTGCTTCATATAGCGCGGAGGGTAAAGCTGTCGCTACTGTCCCGCGCTAAATTGCATCGAATATTAATAACCACAGGCCAGATTCGCGTTGAGTTATTAATTAAATTTAAAGCACAGTCGTAGGATGAAATCGCGACTAGTAGAGGCTTGCGCTTCTCGAACCTTTCCCCACCTTCTTTCATCTTCGATTCATTACCAAACGAATTCTTGTTCATTCTTTAATGTTAATTAGCTCACTGCGGAAAATTTCTTTTTCATATAAAAAAATAAAAGAACAGAAATAAAAAGAAGATAATTGGCACTTGAAAGGAAAATGATTCCGTAAGAACTATATGCGATAATTGAGCAGAATGACGGTTCGTCGCGTTGAAAGCTAATGTGCGAGCGCCGCGTAATATTAAGTGGCCGGAAAATCGTCGAATTATCCAAAATCCCGCGTAGCTAGGCGCGCGCAGTCGACAGCGCAGTCGGTCTCGCTAATGAAATAATCGACCAGCGAATTTCGAGCCCCTCCCGACAATGAGATAATGGTTAGCTTTGTCTCATAACGTTGCGGGGCACAAAGGAGGAGGTGGCACGACGCCCAGGCAAAGTATGCGCGCACCCCGTCTCACCTAGCGCGTACATCTCATTCCGACCGCCGACTCATAAGTGAGAAGTTAACTTGAGACCGAACTTTATTGTTCTTGGGTAGGGAGTTTAGCTAAAAGGCAGCGGAGCGTCGGAGTGCAAGTGTCGGGGGAAGCGCGAGCTCGAAACCAGCGCAACGCGGAAAAACTTTTACGACTGGAGGAACGCGTATTTTCAATTCGTACGTGTTCTGACTCGTATAGAGCTCGATAATGGTGGAATTCCGTTTCCCATTTTTTTGACACTCGCAAAATTTGGTTCTCAATTTTAAAATGAATTATTAAATTGAAGAGTGTGTCTACTTGGGTACAATTCTCAGTAAATTTACTAAAAGTATAGATCCGCATATAAATATGTTAATTATCAGTTTTTTTTTTTCATTTATTGAATTCTTTTCACTTTTTATCAATTTTTATACCTTTTTTCAGTCCATTTTACGGTTTAGCAAATTAATTGTAAACGATGGTTCGCTTATCCACGGTATAAATACGTTTAACTCTATATAATAAGTAGATTTTTCAGTGCTTTTAGTGGATTCTTCTATCAGTTAGATTAAATTTTTCGTCAGCCTTTGATTATTAAAATTTTTGTCAAAAAATACATCATTACTTCTAAAACGGTAATTCATTGTGAGCGTAAAGAAAATGACGCGGACGAATATTTAATAATAGATCAAGATTTTATCACGATACTCAGAGCGAAGCTAAAAAATGTCTTTTCACTAGACGTCCGGATTAAAAATAAATGATGACGGGCCTCCCGATGTTTAAAGAAGCATTTAATCTAATTGAGAAATGACAGTCGCAATGAGGAAAAGAGGACTACAGCACGTCCAAGTTGTTCTTAGGAAATTTTCCGGCTGGTAGTGTCATCGCGAGCCGTCTATAATTCATCATGAGTGGATCCGCAGTGCCCTCTTTCCGTACAGAGGGAGGGCTGGCGCGTGCATTGCACTGCGTAGACGCGACCGCAAGTTTTGGCCGCGGTGAGCGCGCTCCTTCAGGGATCGCCATACCGGTGTAACGAGCCTGTAATAATTATGATATTCCGGAGGCTGGGCAAGGAGGACGACGGACGAGAGGGCAGAGAGAGAGAGAGAAAGGGGGAGGCAACGCTGCTGGCTACATCTCTCGCGCTACGCGGAGGAGCGAGGGACCCTGGGGGGTTGGGGCGCGGTCGTGTTTGCTCTATCGACCGCCGAGAATCCACGAGGCTTACCGAACGAGGCCGAGCGCGCGAAAGAGCGCGAGCGAGCGGCGCCTTTTCCCTCTCGCCCCCGCTCGCATTGACTTATTCCCGCGCGAAAAGATCCTGCCTCCCACGGTCCTTCTTTTCCTCTCGCCGCTCGCGGCTTCTCCCACTTTTCCTTTAAATTTAATTGTTTGGCCGGATTAAACCGACTCTCGCGGGCTTCGACTGCGTAAGTCTCAACAGGGCTACTTGCCTAGCTTGAATCACTCAGACTGTTAATTATATAAACCTTATCATTTAACATTTTATGTTGTTTAAAGCTGATGTAATCAATGATGGAAAATAGTTGTCCCTTTAGAAGGGTAGCAAAACAAATATTTTGTTTAAGTAAGTTTAAAACTTCTTTTACTTGTATTTTTTAGTTGAAGCTTACTCTAATTATGTTGATTATTTCAATTTTTTATTCAAGAACTCTTTAATCCGCTGCATTATTAATAAATAAGTAGATAACGTTTTAAGTAGTTTTACTCAATTTTAATCATCCAGTGCTGATTTAATACAAATTTTTCAGATGTAGGCAATTTATTATCTTAATTTTTTGCAGGTGTAATTCTTAAAATAAATAATGATACTAGTTTTTATTCTTTTTAATTAGTATTTTAAATTATTAAGAAAAAGAATTTAAAAGCAGAAATTATCTAAAGAAATAAAACATAAAACCAAACTCGTAAAGCTTGTAAGAAAATGTGCCTCTAGTGTACGTAGATCATTAACGCAAAAAGTTTTAACTCATAAGATTTACACCAACCGTAAAAGAACTTTGGAGAAACAAAGCTTGAAGAAGCGAAAAGGCTTTATAAGAAAAAAATCTTATTGACCAAATTGGAAATTTTCTGTATTACATATTTTTACCTCAATAATTTATGCAGCGTGGCTGCATACGGTGATTAGTCTATATTCCAGAGTTTTGACAGAAAAATCTGTAAATCACGTCTCCAATGCACTTTTCAACGTTATACTGAAGACAATCTTTTTACACACCGCGATTCCATTACGAAGACAAACACTATGACGTTCTGCCTTTATTTCAGTCTTTCACGCACTATTATTCTTCCTTTATTTTTCTCACGCGTCGTATATTCTCCTTTTGCCATATTTCTTTTTCACCTATCTATTTCTTTCCTCGTTATTCCTTTTACGTATACTATATAATACTTTTTTTTACCACTGCAACCATCTTCTTTGCACTCGGCACCTTTTCTTTTATTTTCTCGCCACGAATGTGCCAAAATAAAGAGTTTAATATTTTGTTCTCCTTGCTGATTCTCTGTGGTTGAAAATTTGTCCCAATCGATCAGCTCAAGACAAAAACGTTGAAAGGACGGCGGACGGCCAAATTGGATGTACAAAGAACCTAACGAGGAGTAAAAAAACTTAGGGAGTTCGCTTCGTACACACGAAAGAAAAGCTCCGGGTTTCCAACAACGATCTTTTCAGAGGCCACAAAATCTCTTTCTGTACATTTCGTATACGAAATTTTATGCAATACTACACAGTTAAAGTTCGTCAAAAAACAAACGCAAAATGTGTTTTTATAATTCGATAAAATTATGTGCCAGGATTCCTAAGATTTGTGTAAAATAAAATTGTGCCCATGTTGTGTATTCTATTGAATAAAATTACACGAAAATTTGTGTAAATTCAAATGCGGAAATACAACAATAACGTGGACACAAAAACATGTACATATATTTTGTAAGAACACACAAAACTAAGCGAATAAATGTTAATTTATAAAGGAAAATTATTTAAAAATTATATAAATTAAATTGAATGAACGCTAACATAAATAAAATTTTGTTAGTGAAAAAAATACAAAAAATATATTTGCGTAATAAAGATTTGCTGATTATTTAATACTTTATGGCATAAAAAAGTAATTATTAAAATAATGCTACATTTATTTGCATTAAGATATTCAATAAAGATGTATGTGTGTTTTGCGTGTAACATTTGCGTGTACATAAAGAAATTACAAATAATTTTCCACTAATCCTGCACACTTTTTATATTGGACTTTTATGATTTACAGCACATACTTTTCGTATTTTTTTACACATTACCTGCGATTTCTTCTTTGTACAAACATTTTACACAAAAAAAAGTTTAACTGTGAATTCGCAAACATTTCTTATTTAAACACGGAGAGAAAAGCCTAGTAAAAACTACTATACTATTTAGTAGTGAAGGGACAGACTCGACAAATAAAAATTTTTACTAGAAAGTATGGTAAAATGTGCTAGACTTGTAGCAAAATTTACTGTAAATCTAGCAAATTTTTCGATACTTTTTAGTAAATTTTTTTATTAGTAGAGTCTGTCCCTCCATTACTAAATAGTATAGTAATTTTTACTAAACTGTTCTCTCCGTGAACAGCGTTACTTTATACATTTGTATTGCTACTCTCCATCCAAATGTCTCTGAAATATTGATATACGCAGTATTAGGCGGTATGAGTTATACCGAAGGCGAAGGCACTGTACTTAAATTGGGACTGGAGATCCCAACTTTGTTTGTTTTCCATAAACGCTGATACTTTCGTAATTTGTACTGCGCATTCAAATGAAATAAATAAGTGGTCGTTGATCCGGAAGAAAAAAAAAGTGCATAAAAAGTAGGTACTTGATATTTCTCATATTTACGTAGGTTTATCATTGAAAGTTGAAATACTTACTCGCGGAAAATGGGTCGAGAAGCGTCAGAAGTGCCTCAAGATAAGCGCAGTCGTACATACGCTGGATCCATGCAAATTAAGTTTACAAGATCTGACCCTGCGCGCACACCGCTAGAAACGCGAATCCTCTCTCACTTAGCTCAACTCGCGTCGCGTAATTAAATGCGACACAACAACACAACATAATTTTGCACTTATCGCAACTTTACGGCCTGCTCTAATTACACTTTTCTGCACCCTCCGACTCTAGGCTGTCCCGGCTAAAAGGCGAGTAAAGAAGCACAAGCGCTCCTTTCAAGCAAGAGTCAAGTCATGCGGATAAATATGTAAATGCAGCAACACTTACTTTGCTCTTTTTTATCTCTCGAACGATCGCAAAGCGTGCCCTTTAAAACAATTACACATTATGCAAATATGAAGAAAGACTAATTTATTAAGGTCCAGTACTGTCGATACGTAGATATAGTCAAATGAAAACTTTTTTCTCCATCCCTCGGGCGAAAGTATGAGGTTTCTCCTTTTGTTTACGCTAGAAGAAGGAGCATTTTTAGCCACTGCATGCGCGTCATTTGTTTTAGACTCGAAAGCTCTGTCCGAAAGATTTTTAAAATCTAACCCCTTTAAGTTCGGTTATATTCTAATAGCTAATAGACATTCATCAAAGAAAGTCTATGTAGATAATTAGCGTCCTTTAAAATAATTTATATACCTCTAAGGTGCAGGTTGTGTTTGTAGTCGTATGATTTTCGATTTGTCCCGCTTATAACGTAAATAAAATTCAATTCACCTGCTAGCTTTTTTAATTATCAAAAAGAATACTAATAACCCGTACACTTAAATTAGAACTTTATTGAACGTTATTGAAAATATAGAAATAAATACGAATACAGTAAATTGGTTAAAAAAAAATTGCATTAAATATGAAAATTTTACGTTTAAAGGCAATATTGTTAACAATTTTTGTTGTGAAATTTGTAAAAAATAATTGTAAGTAAATTAAAATAAAATTTCAGTTTTAAAAACATTCAATTACGTTTTTATTAAATGTTTAAGTTACAAATATTATGTTTATTCTGCTTTTTTTTTCGATGCCCGCCCCCAACCAGCAGCACTCGCTACGCTCGTGCTGCAAATGTTGGGCGGGCATCGCACATATATAAACGCGCGATAGGTAAAATAAAAAAATATACGCAGATTACACTAAAGGAACCCGTGGCGAAAGTAAAAACATGGGTGCGCAGAACAACTGCCAGTTGAGGTCGGTTTAAAGGTTAGAAATTGATTATTTTACTATTTTCTAATTAATAGTATAGCCATACTTTCGCCCGGGGATAGAGAAAAATACTATTTCTTACACGGGAGAGAAGTGGAACTCATGCACGGACGTGTATGCCGGCCTCGGCTTCGCCTCGGCCGTCCTACCACGTCCGTGCGAAAGTTCCATTTCTCCCCCTTGTAAGAAAATCTACTATTCTCATTTGATTCGCGTAGTATTTGGCAATCTCGCAAAACAAACGGATAGTATCATTGTATGTAGTTATCAGCTCGCTAAACTTCAAATGTATATTTTATAATTTATATGCATTTGAAAGATTTTTATAAAAAAGAAACAATGGTTTTTTAATAGAGATTCAAAATGAATGTATAATATTTATATATATAGTGTCATTTTGACCGAAATGCTACTGAATGTTTATTATTCTAAAAGACGCAATCTCTAACCTACTTTGCAGCATTGTCACATCTACATTCACAAAAATCGATTCTTAGTCTAAGTAGACAAATCCATTTAAACATTATTTACTTAATTTTAAAATAAATTATATGTCTGCTTCAGTATAATTCTCAATAACTTTACTAGAAGTATAGAATCCGCTGAATTTTGTCACAAATTGTTAAGTCTTAGTATTTTTCTGCTTATTAAAGACTTTTTCATTTATTCCATTCTTTTTACTTTTTATGATATTAAATGGGAATTAATAGTTAATGAATCAATTTAGAATTTATTAAGCAATTCATTTATTTAAAAACGACAATCTGCTTATTTGACAAAGAAATCGTTTACGTTTTAAACTAATCTTATCGTACGCTTATCCATGGCATAAATATATATTTGACTCTATAATAAGTAGATTTTCCGGTGCTATTTAGTGAATTCTTTCTTCTTTTTGTGAGCGTATGTGTTAATTGCGTCAAAATTAAATTCCTAATTACTTTTTTCTAGCATATCCTAGGCCCACAAAAATTTAACTTTTCTGTGGTTTCTATCAACCAATTCTTTCAATTTTATCAATATCTGAATGGTAAGTCCATTACCGACAGTACTATCTTAAAGAAAATAAATTTGTAGAAAGGCTACTGTCGCGCTGCAGGTACACCTGATAATTTCATTGAGATTATAGATCCCGTATCCGTGTTGCTTTCATTAATTTAAGTGTTTAAATATTTGTTTCCAAATTCCAAAGACAAATATACCAAGCACAAGTTTGATTCACTCCGAACAATGTGGAAGATTCTAAATACATAAGATTGAGAGCGTACGTTCAGATAACTTCGGATAAAAGCAGGATTAGATATTTAGATAAAGACTAAGGGAAATTCTCAAGGAAGTTATCGGAGCAAGCTACACGATGTTTATATTAACAAGCAGCTTGTTTACCACACAGCATCTTGGGAACTTGAAGCAAAGCTATCCAATTACTTTCCGAGCCAATTAAAGAATGAAATCACTATATATTTTTATTCTTAGTTAGTTTAAAAGTTGCGCTAAATTTAATTCTTCCACATCAACTCATTAGCTCTTTTAGATTAAATTTAAAATTTTTCCGAGTAAAAGCTTAAAGTAAAGAATTCTTTGAAAACATACCAGTCGAAAGGCAATTCTATAAGTAAGAAAGCTTCTAATGAAAAATAAAAAGCATAGATTAGTAAGAACGTATATTTATTTTAGGTAATAAAATAAAATAATCATCTTATAGACATTAGGTAATAAAGTGGATCTTTTACAATAAATATAAGAAGTCCAAACTTGATCCTGTTAGAACTAACAAATAACCTAAATTAAAAGAAGTAAGCAAAAATTATCCCGTTGTTCCTAAAATATAAGTACTATCGTATTCAAATTTTCTTTTAGATATTTAGTCTTAAGTTTTAGCTTTTAACATAAACAAGCATGGTCTTGTCTATCTATGCTTGTTGTATTTCACCAGACCGGCGAACAGGAAACTCGATTTCCTCTGCCGGATTACCTTGTAATATTTTTCTCGGTAATGTAATATACTGTTACTTTGAAACAAATAAATAAAAATAAATTCTGCGGCAATTATTTTGTCAGTTTGCTGTGCCCTCTTGTAATTTAATTTATATTAAGTGCATTAAAAAGCGTTAAAATCGATTCAACTAAAAAATCACTATTAAAATCCAGCGTGATTAACGGGACTCTAATAAAATGATATTGGACCGCCGCATTATAATTACCGTGTGGTGAAAAAAGCGGAGAAATAATGTCGCAGGCCAAAGTGACGCGTGTCACCGAGACATAAAAGTCGACAAAAAAACGAGCGAGTAGTGTGGGGGTGGGAAAGGGGGTTTCGAGGCGCGAGTATCCGCTTTAGAAAAGAGCGCACCGTGGCTTTCTTTTTTCATCACCTTCTCCTTCTCGAGCGCCATTTTCCCCGGGAGCGAGGTTGCGCTCGCTTTGTAGCAGTGCGCGTGCGGCTCGCAGCCGACAGGAAAAAGATAAAAGAGGAACGATCGTCGCGCGAAAATCTTACCCTGAATGGAAGACAGATCGAACCTCGTCCAAAGGATCCACACGCGATGCCCGGATTCGCCGGCAGAAGTGGAGAAGGTAACAGCCGAGCGCTCGGATATTCCTCGGCGGCGAGAATTTTCTCTTTGCCGCTAAAATCGATGTTCTGCACTTCAAAGAATGCTACATTGTGTGCGTGTTGAATGCCATTCTTTCGTGATATTAAAAATTGTTTCGCCTTATTGCAAATACAAATATCGCTCAACCTTCGGTAAAAAGCAAAATGTTCATTGACAGAATGCAAGAATTTAGAAGACACTTACCTTGATGATTTATGAGTGAAAAGGACGTTAATAATTCAAATAAGATACAATTTATTTGATCTGATAAAGACTTTATCAAACACATGCATGGACGTACCTGAAAAAAAATTACAAATTGGTAATTAAATTAAGTATCCACTTACGTGAAAAATATTGATTTGATATTTACATAGAAAATGAGCAATTATATTAAAAAACTTAATAATATTCTGCAAGCGGTTATGATATATTTTTATTTAAAACTAAAGCCGCATAATGTAATAAGTTGTATGAGTTTTGTTCTAGTGCCATAATATGAGATACTATTATTAAACTTTCGAAATTCAGAATGACATCACCATTGCTGTATACAGTAATTCCAAAAGTACTTGCGTTTAGATTAGGACAAAATGGTTTACTATTTCGTACTTTTTTTTCAAGTATAGAAAACTTGGCAAAAATATTTTTACGATAATTTTGAAAATTAAAAATAACTATTTAGTTAGTTTTTAGTTTCTTAGTATAAAGTAAGAAACATATTCAGTCCTGGATTAGTCGTTCTAATAATTGTTATTGTACGAAATTTAGTCAACCATTAGAAAGGGAAATATGATTAAGTAGCAGAATAACGAGTGAATGAAGAAAAAGTAAAAAGGGCGAGTCGAAGAAAATGAGCATTTATCTGGGCGTGAAATTGAAATCGACTATCTTGGGAGGTAGATATAGGTAGGTATAGATATAGGTACCGATAGAACGAAAGTGAAAAAGAGAAAAAGAGTTGAATAGTTTCAGTTCGTGGCGGACTTATCCGCGTCTCGGGAGTTAGAATAGCGCACCGAACAATTGCTTGATTTGCGCACTTTTTCGAAATAAGAATCTACTGAATTTCGATTTTTCGTGGCCCTTGTACGCTACTGTCTCACCATGAGTTAGTACCTCGAGTAAATATGATTCTCGAAGAATCTTATTTTACAGAATGGCAACGAAAAAAAGCACATTCTATTAAATTTCCGGAAAATAAAGCACATTTCGCGACATTGTCGCGGAAAAAGGAGCAAACATCCCACTTACTTTTCTTTCTGGGTAAATTCGAAAGAGATTTTCCTTCTAACAAAACTACCAAAAATAATAATACTTCTACATAAAATACAGAAAAACATTTTGAACTGATAATGCGCTTGTCCTCATTATAGGAAAAATGAGTGCGAAAAATATAAAGTACAAAAACCAAATAAAATGTTAAATAATGAAATATTATATTCCTTCTATTCTAATAGAGATACTAAAATGTAGTAAGGGTACATTTTATCGTGCTTGAAAATTTAATAATACCCCGTATTTAAATTAAACTTAATGACCAAGAAAGTAATGACCGAGTATAACATTCATAATTACAAAACTTATTTTAAAAAATCACATCGAATCGGGAAGAAACTAATTGAAAAAACCCTGGTAGAAAATAAACCAACCAAGATGTACTGCTGTTTAACACTTCGCCAACGATCTTGACCAATCTATGATATGCTCTTAAGTTGAATAGTGGAAATTCACAAGTGAACAGATTCAATAGAAAATCCCTATCAATTTGAAATCCACTACAATATAAAACACTATGATAGTACAATTTCACAATTATAGTAGAATTTCTACATTTAAGTAAAACATTAATAGTGAAAAATACGATAGTGGCGTGTGGGGCAGTAATTATTTTCTGAAAACTTCATCATCACACAACAAAAGGTATGTATAAAATTATATTGTTATTATTATTTTTAAAAACAATGTATGCTGACATATGTAGACATACGTAGACATATATATGTCTATATATGTACAAACATATATATGAATAAGAAAATTCTAACCTATATTAATGTTGTTACTTTTTTTCAGATTTTCTCCATTAGTATTTTATTATTTCATTGGATCGAAAACAGGAATTATGCCAATAAAAGGATTGAACTCCGAAGGATTAAAAAATTATCTGAAGGAAAGCTTCTCCATTGATGAGTTATACGCTAATATAAATAATGTAAACTTAGGAGAACATAGCAGCAACAGTAGCAGTAGCGCGACAGAATAACACGATTAAAAAATTTTCCTGTTTATAAAAGAAAGTTTTAATAAACTATTTTGTAATACATATAATATGAGTATTTTTTTCTGTTTTTCACTAATTGAATTAGTGGATTCCCCAATTTAAAAAAAATTCATTTCACTAATTTATTAGTAGTTTTCACTATTTTAATAGTGCAGATATTTACTATTTCAATTAGTAGATTTTATTCACTATTTCAAATAGTAGTTTTCCACTAATTCATAGTGGAGCAATTTTCACAATTCAAATTAGTGCATAGTCACAATAAATTTGTGGTTTTCCACTAATTCAACTTTAGAGAGTGGGGTATTAACCAACGATTAACCAGAGTTCGCCATTGACCGCTCTCGAGTTACCGCGCATGCGCGCTACAAAACGGAGTTGAATATAACCATACCGGAGTTTTAAACCTAAGCTTAAATTTCAATTGAAACATTTTGATTTAACACAATTAAAAATTTTGTATTTTCTTGCGGTTAAGTTAATAAAGAGAATGTGTTGGAATTACACTTTTTTATTTGTATTTGGGTAGTACCCAAAATTCTAGTACTCATATGTAAGGACCCAAAATTAATGATTAAAGTGCAATTTATAAATGAAAGTATTTTAAATTAAAATATTTGTGTACTTATTGGCGACGTAGTACACAATTTAATGTAAGCATTGGGCAGAAATGTATTTTTACTAAATATTTGTGTAGTTTACTGGAGCAATCCAAATAAAACATAGTATTTGTGTAATTTCGGATTTTTAACCCTGTACAATTTTCGATGCGTTTTAATTTCTAATTAACTGTGTCATAATATAACACTTTACGCACAAGCAAAACCTTGCAAATTTTTCTCCAACCGCTGAGACGAATTTTAAGCGAGATCGGTGATTTTTCTTTTTATGAAGTTTGATCGGGCGAGATCAAACTTCATAAAAATGCCAACTGTTGGCGAACATTTGTACCAGTGGAGAAATCCTCGTAACCCAGCTAGTTCATGTAAAACACGCGAATTCTGATTTCTCGCTGCTGGTGCAGAAGCTCGCATGAAAATGAAAATTCTTTTCGGACAGCGAGTAGGAGTACGGGAGCTGATGCTGCTGAGCGCGAGAAGCGAACGAGTGTTACATCTCATCAACCATTAAACAAAGCAGAAGGCGAACACAAAGAGGAGAGCATCCGCATTGTCGACGCGCCTGGGCCGCGACACTGTCGGGAGCAGTGTTTCTGATTAATCTCTGTAGTCTTGCAGAGCCGCTCGTTTTATCTCTCGTCTCGTTCATTCTTCTTCGAGCCGCTTTTTGTTTTACACGCGCTACTATAGCAGGTGAAAGGAGGGAGGGCCCTTTTTGCCTGCAATTCGTATAGGCGAGCTTTTCGCAAGCGCGCGTCTAAATAATTTGCCACCAGGGAATACAAAATTTCCAATATAATTAAACAGGCTTAAAAAATAGCAAGGCTTTGTGTATAGTGCATGAACTACATATCGTTACGTGATTTTCGTTAAAGTGTTTTATGAAATTTTTTTGCTTTTGTAACTTCACACGTACTTTCGCGCAATAACTTGTGTGCATTGAAAAAAGTTTTGCAATTAAAAATTTAATAGAAAATCGTAACGGCTTGTCCTGCGTCCCCGCTCATCTGGCGGGGCAGCGGTGCGACAAAATAGCAGAAAACTCATTTTCGCACCAGTTGAAATGTTGAAAAAGGATGGGAGGCATTTCGGGCAGTCTGTTAAACGCAGCTGGAGGCGTGTTTCTGTTCGCTTTGCGATCAAAATACTGGGGAAAAGAGGTACGCGACTTTCGAACTCGGCAAATCGTCCCATATCCATTAAAACTTTCCTTTACCTGATTAACATTTTCAATTAATTCTTTTTAAAAAAATTCTCTGTTGCAGGTGCATATATTTTCTGTTTTTTTTTTCTACTTCTTTTTTTCTCGGACAAAGAGTCAAATGAGTGGATTCACTTTAAACTAAGAGTGAAATTTGACGCCAGCCGTTTTAATGCGCAGAACTTAAAAGATGACTTTTTCAAAATTAAAATAAAAAAGTATTTCTACGTGACACCTTTTAATCTAATTGTGCATTTATGAAATTAAATTTAATTCGCAAACTAAAGTAAAAAAGGAGATAATTTTCATTAATTGCGAAAGCACAATTAAGGCACCCCAGTGAAAACGCAATTACACCAAATTAAAAAAGTTTCTCTATCGTCTAATTTTAAAGAGATCTCGAAAGCAGCTTCAAATGGTTTTAAAAAAAAAGTGGGCGAGCCAAAAAGCAGGCATTGCCGTTGCACTTTCCGGGTCATAATGAAAAGAAATTTCCAGTCTCCTGATCTCCAGCCGGGTTAACAATTGAACACACGGAAAGCGCCGCGCGCTGTTTATCACTTCCAAACTGGGGGGAATAGGCGCGCTCTCGGCTTTTAATGACTCGAGCGCATTCCGCGTTGTGGATTATCGTCGACGCCGGTTTCACGATCATGTTCAAAATTTAACGCCGCGCGCCACGTCCGGCGTGCTCGGGGCTTTACGGCGCGCCCCGTGGCCGATTTTACGAGCGCCAGTGTATACAAGCGCCGCCGCCTCAGCTCGCAATTCCGAGGAATTGAATGTCGCACGCGCGGCCTCTCATTTCTCTCTCTCTCTCTCCCTCTCTCCCCCTCCCCCTCTCTCTCTCTCCCGCTCTCTCTCTCCGCTGGTGCACCGATGATAAAAGAAAGCGCGCGGATGTGAGGCGACTCGTCGATTCGGACCTCACCGCGGGATTAGGCCGAGCGGACCCTTTTTTTACTGCACCCGCGACGCCGCGCGGCCTTCCCTTTTTTATTGTCGGTGGGAAAATTAAATTATTATGCGGCCCGCTCCCGTTTTACTGAAATAGTTCATCGCTTATGAGAAATCGATTTTAGCTCATTCGTACTATTAAATCAACTTGCCGGGGCTCGAAAGTTAGGTATTTACTTTATCTTTAGTTTTTCCGCAGAATTGAAAAATTAGTGATGAGCTTTTGATGGAACTATAAATTTGTTATTTTACTGCAAAACTTGTTTTACGAGAACGGCGAAGAAAATGAAAAAAGCTTGTCGTCTGATCGATTTCGCTTGTACGAAAATCCTTTGATGTTAATTTAAAGAGAGTACTTGCTCTCATCTCTAGTGCTAATATATTATTCATCGAAAGTCCATGAAAAGGACATTTACAGTGCAGAATAGCATGCACATTAACCGAATGGTGACCCTCGCGTGTCCGAGTCGTCTTACATGCAAATTAAGCCGTATGAACCTTCAATGCATATTCCTTCTGCGAAGTGAATAACTAAGTGTTCTGTTAGACGAATAACAGATGTTGCAGAATTTGCATCGTTAAACCAGTTATGAAAAGAAATTTAATCTCCGATAAAAACATACATAATAGCTAATTTCGTTTCTAGTGCATAAAAGTTGATTTTTGGTAGAGCGTAAGTTACTGAAATCACACTTTTTCGAGTGAAGCGAGGATGATAATCGCTCTCTTCCGAGTATCATTTTTCGCACAAGCATCAAATAAAAATTTAAAAACACCGTTTTATAGCCCGCTTGGGTGGCATAAGTAGGCGTTTTACGCACTCGTGTTAAAAATACAATAATTAAAAAAATAATGAGATTATGTCTTGATTATACAGTGTAAGACGGAAAATTGTGGAATTTTGGGGGACTCGACGTAATCCGGACTAATCTGTAGTAAGTGTTGAACAGAACTAAAAAGGGCTCGAAGCTCTTGTCGCTGATGGTGGAGCAGGGCAATTGTACATCCTCGGCACTCCGACAGCACGGTCGAGTGTCTCTGTGAGCGCGTATTGGCGACAGCAAACGCACCTTGGAAAGAGGAGCCATCGAACCTCCCAAAACCCGTTCAGTCGACGATAAAGCGACCAGCAGTGCGTCTCACTACTATGGCGGTCAACAACTTCTCCTCTCCTTGCGAATCCCTTAGGCGTCCCACTTCTTCCTCTTTACTTGTTTTAATGGGATTCGCGAGCAAACTACACCCCGCGTCGACGTATATTTCTCGGACAAGCACATCTCAATTTACACTACGACCCCTGCTTCGATTCCGCCCAAACTCTCGTAGTTTCCACTGCTATACGCAGATAGTTTCGGCTACTTACTTATTTCGATAAAATTCTGTGCAAAATCTTCAATAATCCTCTCTTAAAAAAGTGATGAATGTGGTGGGTCTATAAAAATTTAGGAGGCTCTTAAATTAATGACGCTAAAATTCAAATAGTTTTGCACATAAATATATCTTTTTAATTTCAATTTTGAAAGATTAAAATTTTCCATTAAATAAGTTAATGGTGTAAGTATTGAGTGAAATGTTGTTTTATAACTGCAGTTTTTATTAAATAAATTTGTTGAAAAATTAAATACCGACATGATTTTTCAAAGCTAAAATAAACCACTCTGTGTAACGATCGTGCCTAAAAGTATGAACATATATTATATTAAAAATCTTGTGCGCCGTATCTCCATTTCTAATTTCACACCTTTTTCCATCTCTAGATTGGATTTGTAGACTAATAGTTGAAGATAAAGTGCAAGTGCATAAAAATGCATTTTTGTACATTTTTTCCAAGTGCGTAATTTTTAAATTTCACAATATTTATTAATAACAACAATTTTGTGAAAAAACACTCACGTTTTTGAATATTAACAAGATACATTCTTACTAAAACTGATTTTCTGAATTTTTGTCTAATATTCCATTTTATTCTATTTTATCAGATATACATATAATGACTTGGAATCTCAGTGTACAAATATTGTTCGCACTTTAATCTGCTTTATTAAATGTGAGTCATGCAGTCAAAATAGTTTCATTATTTTTATTTAAAACGTCTTTCTCACTTCCTTCATTAAAAAGTACCTACTGTTCATTTTGTGTCTTATATGAAAGAATCACTAATCAAGAGTTTCTAAACGTTCTTGAAAAACATTGAATGTACCGACCGCACGTTTGCGGGGGATGACAACCTGCTAGTCAACAACAAGATTAAATATTAAAGATATAGCAGCAAATTTAAAGAAAAAAGATCACTTGTTTTGTAAGTGCAAATCTACGGAGTGAGGAGAGAATTTCGCGCCACCTTTGGCTCGCACAAAAGGTGGAAAATTTCTCAGGCGGCGCATGCATAAACTTAGACTTTTGCATAGAGAAGCGAGGTTGAGAATCGCGCGTTTGCATCCCATCTCGGAAGTGGAAAAAAGTCCCATCAAAGTATTTACTTTCCTAGGCGCGCACCGCACTTTTCCCGCACCTTTCCCGCACCTTTCCCCGCTTCCTTCACGCACCACGGGGCTGGTACCTCAGCCGTGGCGTTATTGCAACTCGCGAGCCTGCCGTCGCGCCGTTAAAAGTCCTGACAGTCATGCTCGTTCCCTTTTTTTTACAATTTCCATGTGGCGAGAGGTCGCGCGACCGAACCGCGCGGCCCTGTTACGTATATATATTTCGGCGGAGTTCGCGGTGGTTGCGTGTACATCAGCCACCGTCTGCGTTTGTCGGAGTGGCGAGCTCGGTGACCGTGACGCATTTTACGCTTTGTAGCCGCTCTCGGCGCTAAAATACGCGCGGCCCAAAGTAAACGGCTGGAGCGGTGAGAGACTGGCTGGGAGGGGAGAAAAGCGAGATACTCCGCCGGCCCCTCCCGAAAAAATCAATAGCCCACTGTCCTCCACAAGAGTTATCCTTTTTTACCCCTTATTCACAATTACCTGCTTTATGCGTCCAATTTTTTTCTTGGTGATTACCTCTGCGATTACCAGCTAGAAAAACTAGTTTAATCCAACTACGAATAACCGGTTACTATACTTGTAAAAATATACTATATATGTATGTAAAAAATAATGTATAGAAAGAAAAAAAGGACATTTAATAATTTACCGTAACCTTCATTTAACTATTTATTAACTTGGATGTATTTATTTTGCAAAAACAGATCGAGCAGTGGCCGCATATAAATAATGGGCGTGGTCTAGCGGGATGCATTATAAGTGAGTTATTTGAGGCGGCGGGAGGACTGTATTTTTACGAGCTGAAAGTATAATGAACTTAGAAATTAAATGTATGAAGTAAGAAAAGTCTGGCCGTATTTTACTGGTTGGAAAATAAAAGATTTAAAAGCCGATAAATAGATAGATATATGTTTATTTGTGCTTGTACGAAAAATTAATATACAATAAGTAGTAATGCATTCTAAAAGTGTTCAGTAACATTTTAGTTTCTTGTGTCGTGCTCAGAAAAGGTCGACAAACACATAAATTTAAAATTATATTTGACGTAACGACACGGCAACATTTGGGTCCAAAATATAAAACTAAAAATAAATAAATAATTTAATAAATATACATACACAATAAGTGAGTATCTCGCATCTCAAAGAGCTTATCACAGTCAAAGTACTTGGGTATACATATTGTGTATCACAGTAAACTTTAAAATTTTAATTTTATTAAGCTGCATGCTGCTGCTTTTGTGAGAGCAACTCAGGTATTAAAATCATTCGAGTTTTCCCACAAAGACCATGAGAAACCTGGGATCTAGATCAAAAAGATGTTTTAGCAATGCAGTCTTGAATGACAAAGAAAAATACTCGAAAGCGAGGCACTTTTTCAGTCTTGTAAATAACAAACGACCAGTACAGATCCAAGAAACAAAATGCTTTGAAAATTCTTAATGTATAGTTATTATAATTTATCATCTATTTTGCCGATTTATATATAAAAAATAACTTATTTTCGTACTATTTAAATAAGCTTGAAAAAGATGTACTTAGTTCCTAAAGTTAGACACTCAATGTCGAGCTGGAACGAAAAGATGGATAATAACAGACCTCTAAAGATGGACAGTCTCTTAGCATTTGAAAAAGTATGTCCTGCCTTCGGATATAGTGATCTGAGAGGTGTGTTAATATATAAATTCAACACTACATAACGTAAACAACATTTTAAATCACTTAAAATTAATTTAAAGAGTAACTTCCTAAAATATATCGATATGACTGTATAGCTAATATAGCACAATCAATACTAACGAAGAAATCCTTTATTTTTTTAATCTTTTATCGTATATTATTTTATCTTAGTACGTTGCGCAGGGTGAGTGACAGTGAGTTCCAATGCCGTAGCCCCTAAACTTGAAAGGATCTTAAATCTATTTCTATATGAGCTGATATGAAATGTCTAGTTCAGGTAACACACCCCTACGGAGGATAAATATACGTATATGAAGAATCAGTGTAGGCCTGGAAACATCGATATTGCCGAGAATTTTTTATGTACTTTACGAGCACTCATTTGACTATGCAAATGCAAAGGCGACGCTCGCGTCTAATGCGCGTATAATAATGGCCGTGTCATTAAGTTAATTACAAGGCTTGTCAACCGCAAACGAGGGAAAAGCGTAAACTGCGAAAAGCCCTTGGCCCAGGGATCGCTAGCTCGCGCGCCCGTTTCGTGCACTGCGCCGGATAATTTTACTTTATCAGAAGCTCGTTATGCGACTCGTCTTAGGTGTAATCACATACAACGCCGACGGTAGCGAAGCCCACCCTTCCTCGCTCACGTTAATCCACTTAGCTTGCACCGCTTCCTTTGCAATTAAGTGCGCGATAATTTAGTTTTCAATGATTTCGCCCAAACTCCCTCTTATATATGGCGACGACCTTATAAATTGTTTATAGAAAAAAGCCTTAAAAAGTAATCTATTTATAGATTTGCTCATTTGCTAGAAAACTGAGACTAATTTTTAGAGGTAGATAGGCAGCCCATTTGATTCGACAATAGAGGTAAAATAGTACATTTCGATACAAGTGCGATAAAGTGATTTTTAATCCCGTGCGATGTTTGAAAAGGTCACACGAGACTAAAATCACCTCCTTCTTCATGCATCCAACCATATTTTTAATACCGCGTATGAGAAGCAAGATTTTGCATAAATGAATGTAGGACTGTGTGCGCGAAGTCGAACTTTGCACATGTATCGAAAAACAATTTACAAAAGGTAGTATACAATAAATAATACACAAACAATATAGGCGTAACAAATTGTTTAGAAAATTATTGCCGCATTAATATGTTTACTATTTGTATGCAATATACTAGATATAAATATATCTAGGCCAAAAAAAATATCAGTACGTGAAAATCGCTGTCATGTTATTTAATAAGAGAGATAGTCACATGTAACCGTAAGATCTTGATAAAAAAACCCTGCTAGAAATTTAAAATATTTAATGGTCATTTAATAGCCGGAGAAATAGTGTTACAGATCGGATTCATCTTATTTACCGCGGAATGTTTTTCAAAGAATGAATTTGACGAAAACGCCCATTTATTGTTTGGTTATGTATAGTTGTTGAAAAGCAATTGCCACGAATCTTCGCGGAGAAAACTAACCAAAACGAAAATAAGTAAAATAAGAAATGAAAATGTATTAAAGCATTTTAATTGTCTCTTTCGCCCGCAAATTCCTGATGCTCTCAAGAACAAATAGAAATGGACGAAAAATAGAGATTATTTTTAACCCCATGATAAAACGCTTTTTTAAATCAAAATCTCACGTTTAATGTGAATAATTAATAGGAAAAAATGGCTTGCAAATGTCTACAACGAGAAAATTATAAAAACGTTCGAAATTCACTAATATTCGCACTGGAAAGTGAAAACGCAGGAAATCCTTCACTATATGAGCTTATTAAATGTTTTTAAATAAATGTTTCATAATTATCTGCTATGTGAACTCGGAGTCGAGATCACAGTTCTGTATAAAGAAGCTAATTTTAGCTTATGTTCGCCTCCACCTTTCTTCGCTCAAAAATGGCTATTTTGTAATAACGATTAGAAGCTAGAATTTCTCCAATAGCTTTTCATTCTAATGAATGTGCGAATGCTGTGAAAAAAAGCGTTTCATCTAGCACTAAAAAGAAGCCATTTGGGCAAGCTATTTGTTATAGCTTCGTGTCCATTTGAACTAGACAGATTTGTGGCAGGGAATGATTAAGTATAATACTGTATTGTAAGGCCCACATAGGTATGAGGTTAGGGGCAAGAGGTAGGCCAGTCTTCGAATCGGCGGAAACTGTCGCCACAGAAAAATTTTCGGAGCACGGTAAAGCAGAAGTGGAAAATTGCCGGGAAAAAGAAGAGCAAGCAGTGACGGCGTCGGAAAAAGAAGTGCATGAAAAGCCAAAGCGAAGCGTAGCGACTGAAAAAAGCAAACTCAAACGAACTCGCTGTTAAAAAGCAGGAGCGAAATGCGCGAGGGAATGGCAGCCCGACTGCGCGTCCGCAGTACGCAGTTGGTTTCATTAGCAGCACGGATCGAGAGAGGCGCGGAGAGGAGCTCCTTCGGGCGTCGCCGCCGAGACGCCGGGAGTTTATCCTGAAAAATCGCGGGGCGCCTGGCCTCTCAGCGCCCGCTCTGAATAATGGAAGTCGCGCGAAAGAGAAAGAGGGGAAGGCTAGTTGTGAATAACGACACTCGAGGGACGACGACACGGCCCGCGGCTACTGCCTTCACCTACCCCTCCCCCCTGGCCCCCTCGCGTACGTGAGTCGGGGATGATGCATACCGTTGACCACTACTCCACCGCTGCGCTGTTTGCCCAATGCGATGCCCGATGTTCTCAGGCGTGTTTGCTCATTTTTTGCAGCAACTTCCCACCCCAGTCCTGCCGCTGCGCGCGCTTTCTTCTCTTAAATGGACGGACCTGCTTTCTCACTTTTTGGCGGCACAATTTTTTGCGTCTTTTTTTTGCTCCTGGTACTGTTGTTGCGCAAAAGTGGAAAATTCCGCCGGCAGTGTCCACGCTGCTCGTATAACGAGAGAAATTTTCTGATGCTGCGAGATACTGGCCGAGCACGTGAAATTAACCTACTATAACGAATAAAACTTTTTTTCTACTTCGCGTTGGGACTCTAACAAACTTTCGTATATCACCGAATTTTAAATTATGTTTCTCATTAATCTATCTGGTAAGTATGCATGTTTAATTTATAAAATAAAGCCTCGCGATAGATTTCTTAAATTGATGCATTTCGCTATTTCTACACTATTAAAAAATCTGCTTGCAAATTAATGTAAATGTACTGGAAGCAAATTTCATAGCTGTACTTTAATTATTCTTTCAGTACTTACATTAATTTTAATGCACATTGCATTAAATTTCAAGCACAAATACATGAAATTTAATGCACATGAATCGAATTTCGAATTCATGCACATTGCATTAAATTTCAAGTACAAATATAGGAAATTTAATGCACATGAATCGTATTTGGTATCTTATCATGCAGTTAAGCAAATTCAAATGCTTTGATTGAATTTAAAAAAAAATTATCTAATTTGAAATTGAACCTTCCGTGTGCAGGTCTAAATCCTAGAGGCCATATATATTCAATGAACAATTTTTATACTATAAATTTGATTTTATATAGATTTATGTTATTATTTTGATTATACTATAATTTATTTTAAATTGATAATACAAATATATAAATATTATATGTTAAGATCGGCATCCCCTTAAATGAAAAAATTTTCGAATCTGCGACCTTCCGATTCAGAATCCAACACCTAGTCCACTTGACCACGAGTCCTTGTTTGTATATTACATTTATTTCGCACTTAAGAGAAATTCGCAAAATTGAGTTTGAGCATTATATGAGAAAAAAGCTATTATTATTAAACAATAATTATTGTACAACATTTATTATTTTATTCATTTTGGCCTTAGATTTTCAGGATTTATCCTTTAAATTTAATGCGACTACATTAAAATTGTTTGAATGTTTTCATGTTAATTAAATTAAATAAACTAAACTTATTAAATGGTCAACATTCACATATAAAATAAATAAAACTTAATTTATTAACAAAAAAAAAAGATATAAAAAAAAGCTCCATAAGGGATTTGAACCCGATCCAAAAAGTTACAATTCCAGCATGTTATCCACTTAGCTATCACAACATTTAGTAACACATGGCAGGACGTCGCATATGTTCATTTGCAATAAATTTTTACATGAATTTTAATATGGAAGTACACTAAATTCGAGTACATTCACAACAATTTCAATGTAGTCGCATTAAAATGAACATTCAAATTGTTGTATATTTAAAATGAATTTAATGTACTTTCATATTAAAATTAATGTAAATTTACATTGAATTTAATGTACTTTCACAGTAAAATTTATGTAAATGTGCATTAATTTTAGTTAATGCATGTCGTTGAATTTTAATGTATGCCTACTTGAATATCTACATTAATTTTCATGCAAATGTACATTAATTTCCTTTCCAGTACCAAGTACATTAAATTTACAGTACACTTGTCGTTGAAAAGTGCTGTAAAATTCAAGTTTTTTTTAACAGTGTACAGCATATAAATTCGAAAGAAATATTTTTCTGAAATATCGAATACAAATCGGGCTACCAGGGAGTATACGCACTTGGTCGCAGCCGGAACCATTCACTCTCTTTTCTCTCCTTTTTTTTAATATTTATCATTTTTTTCATTCGAGCTTAAAATCTACGTGTTGGATTCTCTGGCAGTGTACGTATGACGACGTAAGAATGAAAAATTGCGCGCTCGTCTCGTTGACGGGTACCGTAAATTTTATAGTCAGACGAAGAGGGAGACGGCTTTTTTACAGCACCGGATGAATCGAGGAATTTTTTTCAATTTTTTTTCTATTGCATTCTATCCATTTCTTCAAAAGAATTCCACCTGCATGTGCGTCTACCTAAATATACACACACAAAAATTGCGTTAAAAAAACAGTTGAATTTAAAATTTCAATGTTGCATTTACGTGCCTTGTATCGTTTGCACAATTTTGATTCCGCTCAGTGAAATCGAGAGGTTCATTTCAATGGTTGGCAGAAAATTCAGTAGTGGAAATTAGTATTTACAGAAGTACGATGAAGGTTTGGTGATTGCAAAATACATTTATTGGTAGAAATTTGCGACTGAATGCTTTCAATTATAACTGGATTTTAAACAGTAGCCTGCTGTGTATTGGGAATTAACTTGACACTATATGTATTTTATTTATTTAATAGGAGAAATATCCAACAAGTGTATTTATTTATTTAATATTAGAAATGTCAAACAAATGTACGTTTATGAACTTATTAATTTTTATTAATAAAATTTAAATATTGTATTAATGCCGATGATTCCCTTTTGCAAACATTGCAGAGGCCAGTTCGCGCGCATAATTATTTTCAATTAATTAATTTAATATTATGTATTTACAATAATTCTTTTAGATCCGTCAACAAAATCGCTCATAGCAACAGTACTAATTGAGCGCATAAATTGCAAACTCATTATCAAAATTAACTACCGTCCGTAATTACGCGTCATTCCCATCCTATTAAGCTTGTCGCGTATGCCACCAACTCTCCCTTGTTTGCGCTCAACGAAATCATCGCGATGAAAAAAAGCAGCTTTAAGAAAGAAAGTCAAGTAAATTATCTTGTTTAAATATTAAGGGGGTCCGAAAATCAATTAAAAATTCAAATTTCGCGCTACAATATAGCACACGAAAAAACAATTAATTTGCTTTTAACAAAGATAGTAAATGAGATATCGAAAAAGCGTGAGATACTTGCCAAGTTCCAAATTTATATAACAATTCCTTGATGAGAAACACACGAATAATGTAAAAAATAGTATTCAAGGGTTTATCATGAAGGTATCGTTGTAGGAACTTGAAACTTTCTAAAATGATAGATATTACCTAGCAGAGAGCAAGTATCTCGTGGTTCTTCGATATTTCATTTACACGGTTCGTTAAAAGCAAATTCATTGTTTTTTCGTTTGCTATATTGCAGCGCGAAATTTGAATTTTTAATTGACTTTCAGATTCCCTTAAATAAAAAGGCGGAAATAAATAGGTCGCAATATTAGTTTTGCAGGTTGGAAAAGCCGAAAGTGAGTATATAGGTATAGAAGCGGTGCTGGAATAGGGTAGCGGCGCTGCAGCGCCACTGGCCGAATGCCATTGATTTCGAGTGTCAGGCACATCCCGTCCGGCAACGATAGATGGGCCACTATCTCTCAGGAGATTAATACGAGCGTGCATCGTCACCCCTGCTGGGCTTCTGCGAGCGCTGCTCCCCTATACGTGAAAAAGTGCCAAAAAGCCAGCGGCGCATGCGTCGCCTGCGCCGCCTCTCAGTTCGCGATAAATTCGCATTATCGACGATACATTAATGCTGCGTAATTTATGCTCCGGCTCTGCCCGCCCGTAGGAGACAAAGGGAAGGTGGGCGGCTCCTCTTAACTGTTGCACGCTTGAGGGACAGTAATTTTGCATCGACGGCCGCTGAATCGCTTTTCTCTCTGCCGTTAATGACTTTTTACCATAAACGTCAGTGAGCGCATTTACAGTCTCATAAATTATTAATTTTTGCGCGACAATGAATCCGTTACTTTCAGCCTTTCGTGGCTTCGCTAACAAGAAATTTTGCAAGAGATTTTCAAATACTCGTGTATAACTCACAAAAATTTAATCCAAATGGTAGAAGAAACAACTAAGTAACACTGGAAAAAGTATACTGTTTCATAATAGCAATATTTGCTAGATTAGGAAAAAGTAAACATGTTTTGCAAAATCAATATCAGATAAAAGACATTTCTTGCTCTACGTAAAAGTAGATTTGACACTTCGGTAAAGCAGATTCTACTGCAAAGTCGGAAAGTTAAATTAACTTCCAATTTCTCAGTTAAATTTATTGTATAAGAAGTATTTTTCCTGTCGCTGTACTTATAGAGTCAAATGTATTTATGCCGTGGATAAGTGGACCATATCCAAAATAGGTATAGATTGTCGTTTCCGAGTAAATCGACTGCATGATAGAAATTAAAAAGTTCATTCATTAAGCAATAAACAGAACAATACTAATAATTAACAAATCTGTGATAAAATTTAGCGAATTATATTCAATTTTTGTGAATGTACAAATTTTATTGATTCAAAACTTTGATAACACGATTTTGTTATTAAATAGCTTTTGAAATTTTGACAACAAATATATTTTTACTACAGCGTTCCATTTATACGAAAAACTGAACCTATACCCTTTCATCCCCGGCCCATTATATTCTAGCCTCCCTTACAAGAATAATTTGTACAGTCGCTAAGAATACATTAGCAAAACAATGGCTTTGTCTTGGTTTTATCTGCGCATGTTCATCTTGCAACTACCAGCAAACGCAATCACTGTTTGTTTTTCTCTGTCCTGTCATTCATCCGTATCTATTCGGGCATTTACACGGATGTTAATGCATGACTGAGCCACGGATCATTTGTAAACGAATAAACATTGTATATTTGCAAAATACACGGTCCAATGACCTTACGTTGCCGAGGTGCGAGGCACTAAGTTAACAAAGTGGAACGACGCGACACGCACCGGGATGATTACTAAATTCTTTAAACTTTTTAAATTGGACACTAGAGTTTCCAAATTTCTGACATTAGTAAACGATAAATTTAACGTATTTCTTATTTTGAGAATATAACCGATTAAGTGGATCATACACATAAAAAATTTGTTTCGTTAAATACAACTGTTTCTCAAAATTTATAATAATTTGTACAAACTCTTATAATAAAATCAGCAACGATAGGTATCTCTAAATTCATTTCATCGTGAGTAATTAATGTTAGTTTTAAATATTTATGAGTGACTAGAGACTCAATGGGTTTAAATGTATGTTTTCAACTTAAATTGTTGGTATTTCAAGTGGTTTTCGATCGTGTGAAAAGTTATATGGATTAAAACTTTTAAACACATAATTGTATTAGTATAAAACATCTTGAGAATTATAAATTATATCAAAACGAATGTTTTTTAAATTTTTCAGTCTATAAGATCCCCTTAAATTAATAAAACGAGATATAAGCAAATCAATTATCGTTCTGACGTCGAAGCGAATTTAAGCTATCCATGAAAATAAAGAAAAGCGTGTTACCGAAAGTATCAAGGGACTGAAATTTGGCCATCTTATAGTCAGTTGAAATACTGGAGCAGCCACGAAAGCTCCACGCCGATTTCGTTCAATCAAGGACGGCGCTGGTTCAATCAAGCCGTGCGCGCCGGCGCTCATCTAATGAGCGAGGCCCCAGAAATGGCGCGAGGCTAGACCCTCGATAAAGTAGGCACATCATCACACGGAATCCAATAACCCAGATCGTTATCGAGCAGCCCCTGCTCTTCCTCCCCGCGCGCTACGGATCACTATCAATCCACGACTCGATAGGCCCGAGACGCGGTCGCCGATAAGATCGAGGGAACGAGGCGGCGGCAGGTAAGTGATCGAGCGCCGAGTCAAAGGCGGAAAGCTGATACGATGCGCTAACGACCGAGGAGCAGGTCCGACGACAAAAAGGGAGCCAGGAGCCGCGCGGAAAATTGGGAACGAGCCCCGCGCGTATTTAGACGCCGGGAGACAAAAGGATCGAGACTTTCGCTCTTTGAAGCGGAGGCGGGGGCTTAACAATGCACGAAGCTAGTCTGCATTCTGGGATCGAAAGAAAGGAAAGCGAGAATTGTAAAGGAAAAAGCCGATGAATGCGAAAAATGCCTTCGTTTATGAAAAAAGTGCGAACAATTTCGAAAATTCCAGATTCCCAGAGTTCCTCCGAGAAGGATACTTTTCTATTTGTCATGTTATAGCACTGCAGCTACAATAATTTATGATAGATAGCTTTCTCTACAAATAATTTTTAAAATCATTTTATTTATTATGAAGTGTATGTCGAAAATTGGTGAAAAACAAAGAAAATCAACCATTGCGGAACATGAAACCCCCAACTGTTCTCTATAAATATAGTAAATTTAAAAAAACTAAACTGTTTGTGTTTTTTTTACAGTTTGCTAACACACACACGCACATGCACCATCCGTACAGACACTTTAAAAAAATTGAGAATCATTCAAAATGAACTTCTAACATATGTTTTTAGAGTACCTTTTTTTAATATTACAAAGCTTCCTGTAGGAGGAAGTAAAATATACAAAGTTTAAATTTACAATAAACAAAATATTGGACCGCAGCAATTGTACATCATTCGTTTATGCACTAACATATACATATAAATAATTACAAATGTGTAGTGTAGGTGTAGGATATAAAAATATCACCATCAGAAAATAATGACATGAAAAATATCAAGATTGAAATACCAAAAATTTATGAACAAAGCGCTGGATATATATATAAATAGATGTTGACCCATATCTAGTTTAGTTTGAATGATATTAAAAAATCAGTAGTACGAACGTAGATTACGTCAGCCGTAGCGTCTCATTTCCGCGCATTACTGCGTTAAAATTATGATAAACTATTCAGCAATTTATTTCATTCATCTTTGTAGGAAAATTCATAATTACGAAGGGCTTATGAATTGAGGAACGTGAGGGAAAGACGAGCTCGCTTAACATTAAAATCAGCCGCTATGAATTTTTCGCGGCGTGATTATATTCAGCTCAACGACTTTTTCAATTTTGCATCCTGCGAAAGCGCTCCGGTTAAGCTGCGTAAGCGCGGAGACGCCAAGTTTCCGCAGAAACTTCAAACTTTATAAATGCGACGCTTGAAATAAAATGATTTGCGCATGCACTGTTACTGTATGCCGGAGCGGGGAGCAACAAATTCAATTAAAACTTCCCTTTTCTATGCTAATAACGTGAAGATATTTTAAAGACTGAAGCGACTGTCAGTTATAGAGCCCCTAAGTAGGTTATTTTAATAATTTAAATGCCCGTTCAACCACGCGACTCAACTTATTTAATAATCGACTGTACAGAGTAATGACATTAATGCATTCACTGTCCATCGCATAATATGACAGACAATCGCGCATATTCCAAATTTGTGGAAAGGGATTTTTCAAGATTTATCGTATTCATAGTAATACGATGACATCGCATAAACAATGCAATAAATAATTTGCAATTCTAGCATGTCGACTAATCCAATATTTTTGTAAAAACTGAAAATTGTAGATTTATACGTTACTCCATTGATTACAGTGACGCAGCGAAAGGAATGGAGGGAGGGGTGGTAGAGCGGCAGGCTACATGAAAAAAGCGGGAAAAATAAACAAACTCGCGAGCGGCGCACTGCAGTTCGTACGCTGCGGCTGTGGCAATAGCTGAGCTGCATAATGTATAAACATTGCATAATGCATGCGTAGCACCGCGGCATCCATCCAGACTCCCTCTCGTGCGCTCGAAATTCCGGCCTAGACTTCGTCGAAGCCCATTCGGCCATCCCGTATATCCGCACGTCATGGCGTTTCCTCAATCAGTCCACGAGCCTGAGTAATCAGCCGCACGCTATCCGCTGGGAGCTGGATTTTTCATTTTTAATAAACTCTCAAATCAATGCTATGTAAAATAATTTTTTTTTTAATTCAATGCTTTAGTTACACTTTAGTAAGGTTTATACCATTTTTAACATTGCCTTCTATCGAATGAAAATCAAATGACGTATGCACCGTTGATTGAATAAAATTTTTGATTTAGCATAATTGCAGTATAGTAGAGTTAATTATTCAAATACCAATACATCGTGAAATGAATTATTGCGGTATGATCGATAATTAAAATTCAGATAAATGGAAAATGACAAGTTACGAGTGAAAGAGGCAATGAAATTTACAATATTCATGAACAATAGCATTTCCAATTACCATGACAGAATTACCAGTTATGGGGGTTCATACCTAAAGTTTGTATTTGGTAAAATTATTCATAAAACAAAATTAGAACCTAAAATGGCTATAGTTTAATATTATATATACTACTTTATAATTCTTCATTTTTATATATTTATTGAGTTCTTAATTTGTTTAACTACTTAATTAAATAATTTCAAATTCTACGATTCTTCAGCTCAGAATCATATAAATTATCATCAATTTAAGCTCTGTCCCATTAAAATTCATGCACCAACGTGCTCTGCAAGTTACGGCACATGCACTTTTTAGAAATAACCATAGTGTAACACGAAAAAAGTTTAGAAACTTCTATCTAGGCTATATCTGAGCTATTGAGTATATTTATATATAATATTAAGCGATAGTCATTTCATATTATAACTTTTGTTTTATAAATAATTTCACTAAAAAAAAGTAAAAAGTAACTAATACATCGTTCATATATATAAATGCTGCAAGACCTATCGATAATTTCGTGCTAAATTAACGATAAACTTCGTAAGAAACTACATTATCTCTGAAAAATGCAGAAGCATTAGCATTGTGCTAATGAAGCGAAGAAAATAAGGCCGAGTGATATACGTAGTATTAGAAAAATGAGGCTCCATCAGCGCAAACTTATTACACGACGGTGATGTACTAGGACGAAATTCATTAACGTTAAAAATTGTCACGTATTCCCGCTCGATTTGTAAACTCGACCGCTACAGCGGAATTGCTCCTCCGCTTAATTCCGAGTTTGCTCGAGGAGCATTAAGGCGCCCCGGGGCTCGAATATCTCCTCTGCGAAAGAAAAAAGGGAGCTAAAAAATCGCGAAGGAAATCCTGCCCGCGTGGGGGAGATGGCAGACGCGCCGGAGCTTTTTCCCAGCTCCCGCAGCAAGCTGTACCTAAAAATGCGACGGCACTTGGCGCCACGGACGTCTTTAGGTTTACGGTAATGGCGAGTGGGAGCGAAATGCTTCTAACGACGTCGGCGTCACAGTTACCTCGCTGTAATTTGTATGGGAAATCCAAGGCGCAACTTACACCTGGCAGTCTGAATGTCCAATCGCGCAGTCGCCAGATGAGCACGCGAACCTCCATCTTTCGTCGACACACTTGAGCGAGAAAAAAAATCAAGACGCTAGTGTTGTGGAACAAAATGTAAGTTCGGCTTGATTAAACTTCTCTAATGTTTTCTGTTTCTTGAAAAAAAAATTGCCAAAGATTTTACTAAAATTATAACAAAATACTAACAAAATAAAGAAGTTTCAAGAAAATTTATTCAATGATATACTAATTATATTATAAAGTAATTACATACATTTTTACCCTGTAATACACAGACTAGTCCATAAAAACATTGAAAATTATATGTTCTGTGTAGTATTGATAACCATAAATTTTTTTAAATATTTTTCATAATTATTTTCTAATATATGGATTTTTTTTTAAATATACTTTTCCATGTATAACAAAGAAATGACGATAATTAATAAAAAATTTCTGACGGTAAATAACATGAACTTTTATGCCCTTTAAAATACGTTTAAAGAAAAATCATTATATTTACCCGATCTTAATGAAAAACACGAAAAACTGTTTTTCTAAAAGTAAAAAAAAAATCGCTCTAAAATGGACAAATGAATATAAAAAAAAAAACAAAATAGTCTGGAGATATGAAAAAAGAAAACGAATGAACTTATTTTCGTTAAAATCCGCTGATGAAATCACTCAAAATGAACTTCTAAGATGAGTTTAGATTAACCTTTTCACTTTTACAAAGCTTCCTCTAGAAAGAAACAAAAAGTTACGTTTGGCCAGAAACTTTTTTTCAAGAAGATCGAAGTATTCCTTCAAGTCAACAAAACTCCTTTTTTATTGAACTTTAGAGCGTCGCTTGTGAAAAATTGTGAAAGCTCTTGAAAGCAGAAAAATCGATTGAAAAATAGCTTACAACAGTATGCGCCGATATTAGTTCATGCATTTTTCTCGATTTCTGGTGTATGGTCACGCTGTGGTGGGCGAACTCATAAGAATAAAAGCAGAAAGGATAGTAAAGAGGAGTCGAGAAGATACAGATTACTTTACGCTTTTGATGGATTTGAATAAATGTGCACAGACCGTGAAGTAACAGATATTTGCATGAATTAACGATCGAAATGCTGGAGATTTTTTCTTCCTCTATAAATGAATGCTTTCGATAATTAAACTTTTATTTGAACTTACGTTTATGAAGTGTACAGTTTTAATTTATGCTAATTCTAAATTGAAAATGTACCTTATAGTTATGCAATCATACATCATTTGTAAAAAAATATAAAGCAACGATAATACATTCTTTCGGAAAAATATCGAAAACATTTCAATTCAACGGGGTAGCTTAGCATATTAAAAAACGAAGCAGTTGAAAGAAAAAGTAAGAATAAGAAAAAAAGAGTAAACCCTTGGAGGGAAGGCTGGGCTATATAACACTTAAGTAGTATTTGAATGGTGCGCGACATTACGGGCAAGAAGTTAGAGTCCAGGCGAACGCAGGAGAAAAGGGAGGAGATAGTCTCGATTCTCGTCTGCATTTGCAAGGCTCCCGGATGGCGTAGTCGGCCGACTTATTCAAATGAACCGATGGCTCGAGCCACGGAGGTGCCGTTTGTTTCGTTCTGCCTTCCTCCGTCTTTTTCGTCGCCGGGGCTTCCCGGGGAGATCCCGCGCATTATTTTCCCTTGCGCGCGGGCTTCACGAAATGAATTCAAACAACTCGCTGCCAGAAAGAGTCTGCGAGAGCTGGCCCGAAAAGCAACCTGTGGCTGTCGAGCGCCGCAAGGCTTACAATTTTTACAATTTAAAAAGAACATTTTACTGCTCTTATTGCGATGGCTACAAACCATCAATTGCATGCAAAGCTCGGAAAACTTTAAGTGGGATATTCAAATCGCTTACTGATAATATCTACCGGTAATCCACGAAAACCGTTTTTTTTCCAGATAACTTGTACATTTCTGCTTCCTCCTAGAGACAGATTTGTAAAAGTAAAAACTAGTTACTCTAAAAACATGTCAGAAATTCGTTTTGAGTCTTTGGTCATCTGATCTCACAATCTTATTGCATTTTAACGAAAATGAGTTCATTCGCTTTCTTTTTTTTTATATCTCCAGATTTTTTTTTTGTTAATGTAATTTGTTCATCTTTTAGAACGTTTTTGTAATTTGAGAAAATCAGTTTTTCATTAAGATAGAGTAAATATAATGATTTTTCTTTAAATGTATTTAAAAGGGCATAAAATTTCATATTATTTGCCGTCAGAATTTTTTGATTAATTATCGTTATTTCTTTGTTAAACATGGAAAAGTATGTTTTTTAAAAAAACTCATATATTGGAAAATAATAATTAAAAATATTTAAAAAAAATTATGGTTATCAATACTACACTGAAGTATAAATATTTAAATGATTTTATGAATAAATTTGCAAGAAAAAAAAAATGAAAAAATTTACGTAATTGCTTTATAATAGTAGTATGATTGAATGAATCTTCTTGAAACTTTTTTATTTTGTTAGTATTTTGTTGTAGTTTTAGCAAGTTCCTTGGCAGTTTTTTTAAAGTAACTGTCTATAAAATGAATTTCTAAAAATAACTGTTGCCAAAATTATAATGTGCACATTTCGAGTCTTGATCGAGGTATAGCGTCACTATTAACATAAAAAATTAAGACAAAATCGCGCTGAACCACAGTGGAATTTTCTCTGTCGAAGAAGCAATTTCTCTTCATTGATTCGTCGATTCTGCGCTCGGTATTTTCTCCTTCTTGGCATTCGGGCTTCGAGGCACGGAAAGCGCAATATTTTTTCCTCCGCTCTAGAATTCCTGATGACGGCGCCGCGGCCATTCTTTATCGGTGGTATTGTTTCTCGGGCGTCCAGACGCAACGACCGTGAGAAAATGAAATTGGAAGTCGAGCACGCGCGACGTACGCCTCTTCGCAATAGACGGACAATCAAAAGTTTGCTCGTCGAAATTTTTAATCCTTCATTTTGAGCTTGCATCATAAAGTTAATGGCGACTTATTTGATGTAATTAAAATGTTATTTCAGCTGTACTTTCTAAATGTGTAGATCTTCTTTTTAACATATACCGCAAGAGGATAGTACCGTTCCCAAGAAACGTTCGCGTAAAAAAAGAGACCGAGTGTACGCACCGGTACGTCCGCGGTGACGTCGGCGGCACAGTTCCCGCGAAGGTTTGGACATCGCCGTTGAGTCGCCCAGAAGCACCTGAGTAAATCGAGAAGAGGTAATTCGAGACTCTTGCGGTGCGCGCGAGTGCGCCCGCATTGCATGGAACCAGGAGAAATTTTCGCCCTTTCCGACGCGAGCCTCCGTAAATACGTGTGCACTTGAATTAGCGACCGCCGAAAACTCATATGAATTTTTATTAACTAAGAGAAAGCATTTAAAAATATTTTATAGCAACTTTAATGACAATTTTTGGCTCTTGTGCTATAAAATATTGTATGAAACTAATGCGAAAGCTCGCTTCGCTCGGACGCAAAACATCACACGCCTTGAATAATCATCGTCTGCCAGTGTTTTAATATACTATAAATGTACTGCATCTCTTGGTATCTTATTTTACTCGCTTAACGTGCAAATTTACGAAATTAGAATTTAAAGTTTTTTATATATATAGCGTCTTATGGGAATCCGGCAACAAACGAGTAAAATTGTATTCTTGTAAAACGTATATGATTTTTTAAAAAAGCTTTCTCTTCTTAGACCATACGTTATAAATTATTCATTACCCTGGAAAATATTGAGATGTTACCAGTTAAAGTAACCAAGACATTCATCATGTCCGGATGCTTCAAAAGCAGCCATGTTTGTTACAGAGCCAGAAGGCACGCACAATTCGAATATTTAATTGCACTCTTCAGTCTCTTCTAAGTCTCCATAACTTTTTCATACAAAATTTGTTAAAAAAAGGACGGAAAGCAAATAGTTGCGTTTCGCTTAGCTTTAGCCTACAACTGCAGATCGGAACTACTTACTACTGTGTGTGTATATAGATATTGTAACGGGGTCGCCCCTGGTCCGCACCTACGTCCCTCGATGCGGCTGTGTGCAGCAGCGTGCTGCACACGTGCGATGCCGTCCGCTACAAACGCCGGGAGATTCGAACTCCCGGCTTTCTCGAGCTCAGCTGAGCCCGAGTGTGTGCTGAAAATGATCGCCAAAATCACCCGCGCCGACTAGCTCTCGGTCGCGGTTCACGGGAAGGTTCGACGTGACCGGAAAAATATCAGAAAGTTCGAAATAAATATTAGAGAGATTTATTTCTCTTTTGTCAAATCAAATCAACAAGACAGCACAAATCACGCGTCGATGTCGCGCAGGTCGAGGTCGATCGCGAACGCTGTTTGGGCCGTTGCCCTCACAAATATACGCGAGGAATGCTCCTGGACGCGACTGCCCAGGACACGCGCCCTCCTCCTACCTTGGTCGGCCGACCCACACTTGCTCTCTCACGCTCTCCTTCCCAGGAACCTCCGTGGCTTGGAGCAGCTTGATGGCACTGCTCTGCTCCTGGAGTCGTCCTTCGCGCCACCCTGGTCGGTTGTCGGCTCGACACCTTGTAGACGAACCGAAACGGCACTTCTTGTACGGAGATCGACCGACACGGTCGATCACCTGAATTAGTCTGACCTTTGTCTAATATTTTGCAATAAGCGCCTCTAAGTTCTCCCCCCGCCTGCATCATGTGTCGCTCCTATCCTATTTTTTAACTATATATGATACGAAACTTCATTTATCCATTTGCTTTAGCGATATAATTGAATATATTTACTTTTTCAATCAATTTCCAGAAAACAATTTTTTACCATTATTTTATTTCAAACCTTTATTTAAATTTAAATTTTTCAACAACATGATAATTTCATCTTTTCTTAATTTTAATATATGTCGAAGTAATCCATTAGGAGTTAACGAGTTTATTATTATCGTTTTCTCCTATGTCAATGATTAAATGTTCCGCAGATGGTACGGGTATACGATAAAGAAATTCATTGTTAAATTCAATGATATTGACATTTATTGGAGCTAAACTTACACTTTTATCAAAATCGAGGAGGGATTCAATAATGAGGAGGTGAGGGAGAGGAAGGGGGAGGAGGGGAGAAGAAGGGGGAGGAGGGGTTTGGGCCTCCATTTTGGCCTTATAACTATATAATATAGAAAGATATATAGTATAAATACGTAATTTGACAGGTCGGCATTTGCACTAAAGTGCCCAAAGACCATTTACTTTATTTAAAATATGTAATGAACAATATTTGCATTAGTTTTACTAAATTTTTGTATTAAAATTTATTTTTCGATTCTCAAATCTAAAAATGTACGATAGTATGCGAGACAATTGTTTTCATAAGTTTAAAATTACTTTTAAAAGTAAATTTATAAAGAACTTTCTAATGTCCATAATATATATAAATCTTATAGTATTCCAAAAAGTACTCATAAAGTATTTAAGAATACATAAAGCTAATATGAATAAAAGGATTATTCTAATCGGATTAATCTAAAAGGATTAATCTAATTGGAATAAAAGGATTTTTGAAGTGTTCTTTGTGGACAAACAATCAAAGAAAAAATGAAAAAAAATATGAATATAATGAATAAGACTATAAAAACCTTTTTCTCAGTTTTTTTTTTTAAATTAAGAATTCTTTATGAATGTTTCTGGGGCGAAGATTCCTTAAAATATCAAGCTATTATTAAGAACTCTATTGAAACATCTATTAACTAGAAATTCTTTAAGAATTCATAAAAATCTTTACTAAATTCCCGATGTAGATCGAGTGCTGTTTTAGAGCTTACAGTAATTATCAATGAACTTTACTCGTTTTCTAGAAAAATTAAAATATCCTATAAAAGTCACAATAAAGCTACAGAGTAGTACTACTGCAGCTGATTTCTGGGCTCTCGTCCGGACGTATTTCCGGTCTCGAAAAGCACAAATACTCGCGAAAGAAAAACCGGATATGAAACTTTACCGTTAGACACTATTGATTTTCTCTCCGAGTATTTTACTTGACCGCGGTGACGAGGGCGTAGAAAGCTGATCCTGGCTCTCGATTAATTTTATTACGGTTTCCTCTCCTACAAGAGTAGCTCTGAATTCCATTTCCTTCTACTCGTGAGCATACCTACATGTACACCAAGCCTCGGATTCTCGTAGTTTGAAGCGATGACGTCGGCGGCGGAAAATTTGCGCCCAGCAGGCGCGGTCGCGTTTAATGAAAATCGAAATGGTTCCAGGTGTCAGACGCAAAGTTTCTCCCTTTTTCGTGAATCAAATCGAAGATTACTTCTGAGGGAGCCACGAGTCGTGTCGTAAAAGTGAACGCGCAAATGAGAGTCGGATTTTACTCAAGCAGCCGGTGGTATACAGCAAATCGATATAAATGTGCATGGCTCGAATTGGATTCCTATACACGACGTCTTAAAATTCCTTTTCACATTATTTTTATTCCGTACATATACGTAAGTGACAACCTTTAAAACAGTCGTTTAAATGCTCCATTTGACACGTAGACTCTTTCTTTTCACTCTTCTCAGAGCGCAGAATATCAGCCAGGTGCACGTAACTATACCAACTAAACTAAAATCATTTCGCGTGGACAAGGCGAATTTCCAGTCGAAATGGTTCAAATGCCTAGTATAGCCGGCGTGAAAATACTTGCGGAAAACGCGATTGAACACTATACGCATCACCAATGCGGGACGAACAAGTGTCAATCTCACACAGCCTACACAAGGTGTGAGATTTTGCATTCATCAAAATCATAGATTTATTTCCGTTCATTAATTACAAACTTTAGCGATGAATCAACGTAAAATGTCAATCAATGAAGTCTATAAATGCATCGCATCCGGATCATTATCGACCTTTTCTTTTCCTATTTTTTCGTAAATTTTAAGTCGCTTTCAAGTAATGGTAAAAACTATTATCCATTTAAATTATTCAGTACATCATACGCGTTAACACAAGTCACATACGGATTAAAATAGCTGCTTAAGGTGTCTTCGGCGTTTGGTGCCGCATCACGTGAAGGCTTTTCAATAACTGCTTATTATAACAATTATTTTTTTCAATAATTGTACATATTATGATCGTATCGGAATGTTAAAATAAGAAACCGCTGAGAATTTGCAAAAAAATTAGAGAAAGCGAAAAATTTGTAAAATTTACTGGCATGCCTGCAACTTTAAAAGAAACAACACCGCGAGGAATACTTTTTCTAATTTAGCAACATGCGCATTTACATCAACTATACGATACTTCATTCATGTTTAGTACTTTATTCGGCCATTTTCTTCAGGTTAATTCTTAAGGTGTTTGAAAAGATGCTGCATAGCGCGGAAAGGCAGTCGCAGTCGAGAACGGAATGTGAACGAGCGGAATAGAAAAGGCTGAAAAGTGGGAATATCGAGAAAAAATCTCGGGCTAAAGCTCGGCCGTGTACGTGGAGAGGTTATGAGTGGCGCAGAGATTGTTACTGGAGCCATTGGAAAAGTAGCGGCGCGCACTTAGTCCCTGAAAGTGCCTTCCATCGTCATCCCCGTCACCGCGTTGGCGACGCGCCTCCCCCCGCAGAAATGCAATATGCGCATCTCCCGCGAGAGATATGTGCCGGGAATACTCGCTTCGAGCCACGTGTGCGCTACGTGAGCTTGCGTTGGACGCTCGAATCGTCCGTGAAAATCCCATACAAATACAAGCAGAGCATGGAAAGAAAGAGAGAGAACGATGCTTCGAATTATTAACGTCCCGCCGCGTCCTGCAGCAGCAAAAAAGGGAGTGTAAATGGAAAAAAGGCCGAGGTGCCCGGCGGAAGCGCACGTACTGCTGGACCTCGCGTTTCGACTATAAGCGCCGCATAAAATGCCAATAACGAATTTTATGAAACTATGCCTTCGGAAAAATGTCCGCTGGTGCCCTGCAGCTGTATTAACTTAAGGAGGTTCTATCGGTAATTATTTAATTTAAAAAAAAAATTATGACTTTTGTTGTGAAGTTTTTAATACGTCATCCTGTTGGTCACTAAGATTTTTATTTTTCAGTATTATATATTAGACAAAACTTTAACATTGTCTCTTTAAAAAAAAATTAAAATTAATCTAACTATAAAAAGCAGAATGTAAAGTGCTAGTATGAGCAGAAACTTGATGAAGTTACAGTTAAATTTTTGAAAGGCTTCACTAGCTCAAAGAGAAGAAAAAAATATATACCAAAACTTTGGCTACGTTGGGCCTAGATGTGTGAGTGAGGAAAAATGAGCATAGCTTTATGTTTTTTATCCTACGTGTACGGCGATATACAGTGCACTGAAAAACAACAATTTGGTAATTTTAAGTAAATATTTACTTCAATGGTACTTATAAAAAATTCATCTAGTTTTAAAGACATATATAGTTGGTTCAAAGAAATATTTAACAAATATTATTGAACTAAATATTTACTTAAAATTATGGATAAAACCTCCTTAATGTTCGTTTGGAAAATCCAGAATTCTTTTCATTTCTTACTGGATGCTGCAAAGTCAAACCTTTTTTTTGTGAAAACGGTGCTATGTTACTGTGGCTGCTGCCACGAATAAAGCCGTCACTTGAGAAAATTCATTTAACTTTTTGTGAATACAAATAAAAATAGTTATTAAAATTTAACGAGAAATTTCTGCTCGTGGGGCAACTATACTTCCAGAATTTCAATTGCTATGTGGCATTTCCGAATTGGGTGTGTGTTCTTGAATACTCTCAAAACTTAATTTAACATTGTTTCGTTACTCTTGACGTTCTGTGCTCACAGCTATATTGCCTTTTCTCTATGACACTTTCCGGTCTGACATTTCTATCAAATTTTTCTTTACCGATAACTATTGTATTGTATACATCCCGATTTCAGGTTTTTATACATTTTTTTTTCAAAGGGCTTAAAGTTTCATAGAACTATTTTAACAAATTTGATACATCAACAAAAATGGAATTATATCTTTTTTATAAATTTTTATTGTAAACGGCTAAATATTTTAAAACCCATCAGTTCTAGCATAGATAAAAAGTGTAGTGCATTTAAAAAACGGAAGAATTTTAAGTAATTGAATGACAAATTAAATTTGTAATTAATAGTTTTACAATGTCGGAAATTTTTGTCTATAGCTCAGCCACTTTATTTGCAACGTACGTTGAGTGCTTTCATATATTGAACGACAATCGATTGAGCCTACTAGAATATTGCATTTCATTCTCACAAAGTTATCTACGCGCCTGCAATGCCTATACCTACACCGATCAATACTCCGGCCATTCTTCGTCAGCAATGTTATATATTATTATTAAAATTAATCGGCAATACCTATCAATCGTGCAATCTGATCGCACAGGCTTATCCATGAGCGATAATGTAGTATCGAGGATGAGAAACAAGCAGCTGCGTGCCTCGCGGCGAAAAAAATGCCTTTTAATAAGCCATTGTTATAAATGCGGCAAAAAGCCGGCATCGGTCAAAAAAATTTCATTTGGTAGCTTCATTAATCCGCGCATATATCTCCCACGCATAAACCTGTGCTCTATGCGCCATCGCACGATGTGGCCATCAGGCGATGAACTTTCGTTCTTTCAAAAGGATGGAAATAAAATTGTCCCCCTCTTTTAACGGAGCCAAGTGATTTCGTTAATTAAAAGGAAATGATTAAAGGTATAGTTTTTTTAAAGCGCGGAAAGATGCATTTTCACATGATCCAGTTTATTCACCTCAGGAAAACTATAGGCAACCAGCTTTTTACTGTTTACTGCAAAAACTTTCGGGAGCTGTGTAAGTGCACCGAAAAAAAGTATTTTTACTACATCGATACAGTAATCTGTACAGTCAGTATCTGCTACAATCAGTATCTGCTACACGCTAAAACGGTTACAGTAAAAATCCACTCTTAGTTTATAGCGAAACGATATGCATGCTTCAGTAAAATAATCAGTCTATTTAGCGTGTAGAAAAAAGTAAAAATGCTTTGCAAAATCAATAAAATTAACATTTCTTAAAGCAGATTTTATTCTACAGAAAAGTAGATATTTGGCAGTTCTTTAAAGCACATTCTACTAAAAGTTAAATTAACTTGCAATTTCACAGTTAGATCTACTGCGTAAAAAGTAGAATTTACTTTTTTTCGGTGCAAACTCGGGCAGCTGAAAAGAATTTCGCAAGCAGACGGGTCAGTACCGACAATTGCAATAAGCGAGAGAAAAGTTCACCGGCGCGGAGTTTCATGAAAAGGCTAATGTTTGATATTAAACGCTCGAAATCGGCAAGACCGATTTTTGTTAAAAGCGCCGAGGAACCAAGCTTATCCCACGGCTGTTTACATAAAATGCAAATAATGTGGAAGTTTTTCCACGCAAATGCCTCGGCACCTCCTCCGCCAGCGCTATTCAGCTTATTTTCTGTAAAGTGTGTATATGTACCGAGCGGCTCGCACGCTCCCTCCCTCCTTTCCTTTGAGAATCTTTCTGGCGCGGCCAGCCGCTTTCCACCTCTTGCGGCACGTTAAAAGCGTCCCGACGATGCGCCAGACTTTATTACAATTAGGAGAGGCCTACAAGCGTCGCGAATTCTCACAAGCGAAAAAAGAGCACACGAGGCCATTGAGAGAAAATTATTCAGCCGACGCGTTGGAGTCTGTGGGCTAATTCTTCACTGATCAACGGAACGCGCTGAAATCCTGTATTCGGGTGGTAGAACGCGAAGGGGTTTTAGTTTCGCTCTGAAGCGCGGCGAGCGTTATGCGTGAAAAGCATTTGAATACTTAAAGTATTAGCGAAAAACGCTGCGTCGAATGACCCGTTTCACGCTACTTCGCATTACGTGCTTTAAAAGCTTTTTTTTATTATTAGTGGTTTTTATTACGTATGCAGCGAATACTCTATTCAAGTTTTTTTTATAGTTGCTGTGAAAGACTTTTACTACGGTGATTTATCTCAAAAATTGTTTTAATCGCCTCGTTATGCGGGTGCAATCAAAATCTTCATATAATAAAAAGAGCATTTACTTAAACAGAATTTAAATTTTTTTAATAAGAACAAGATTTTTTTCTATGCCGGGCACTTTACGCGTTTTTTTACAAAGCTCATCTCTCTCCCGGATACTTTTTCTTACATCGACCAGGTCATGGTTTATCTCCGAATGCCGCACGATGAATTTTAGTAGCCGCTATGAGAGCATAAAAACTTCCCCAACCAGCGAGACATCTACGGCTACAAATTTTATAGCTACGATACAGAAATATAAGCTGCGCAAAGGAGCGAAATTCTGACGGACAACGACGGCAATTCCCTTGGCTAAAGCTATCGACTTTTTTTTTAATTTCAAATTTTAATTTACTTCTGTTTATTTAATAGCAAATGGCCTATAAATTATACATCGTTTGGAATTTTTTATTATCTTGTTTGCAAAACAGGTGGTATATCTTTATGTTTAATGTATTTTTAAATTACAATAAAAATCTGCCGAAATGAAAATGTTTCTGTTTTAAAATACTCTTTTAATATAGGAGAAAAAAGTATTTAAATTTACAGCGTATATAGAATTATTTATGAATATATAAATGTCAAGTATATTCAGAAGCTACTCTATTCGTAAAAAGCGAAAGTTTCTTTGGCAAATGCCTTATTTTGTATGCAACTTTATCTACGGCTGTAATTCAGCTCGAGTGCACTTGTTTACATCTTTCTTGAATTTTCCTGTTTTCTATTGACCTTAGTAGCATCATTCACGCTGTCAGCCCTCATGTATCTCCGTCTACCTATTTTGTAACTTTTCCTTCTTACTCATCTCTCATACTTTGACGATTGACTAGTGGAAGAATTTCAATGCTACGACAGGCTACTCTAAGAACGAAAAACTCTCCAAGTTGAACAGTGGCTTTTCTTCTACCTTTTTTTATTCTCACAGTCTTCAATACTCGTTTCAGTTCAACTTCTATATAAATTTATTAAAACTTACCTATAACATTCTGCTGATATATCCTGCTGTCTACAGCCCACCGTCAATATGTTGATGGTTCCCTGAAACAAAATAAAAAAAATTAGGTTCCAAAATTTAAATAAATTATTTTTCACTCTAATCATTTATAAAGTCTATTTTATGGGTGATTAGATGTGAATATTGACCTCTTCAGAGTAAAATCATATTTTATTCCCTTATTTTATTCCCTGGAGAAGCACTTTACTTCCTGGAGGGAAACTTTATTGCCCAGAGAGAGATTTTACTCCCCGGAAGCACACGGTACACTCCGGAAACAATTCTATTTTTCGAAGATACATTTTAGTTTCTGCCAACACATCTCAGCTTTTATAGACCTATTTTGCCTCTCGTAAGCACATTTTATTTGACTTTTTATTAAACAAAGTGAATTTATAAAGGATTAGGGTAAAACAATTTATAACAATTTATAATGAATTGCTACAAACTGCACCCTCAGGAATAATCTGTTATTTTACTCCCTTAGTGCACAATAAATTCACAGCAAAATAAAACGGAGTAATAGAATTTCGTAATGGTTAAAAATGTTAATCTTCTTGAACGATAATACGGCTAAGATCGAGTGCAGAAAGAGAAATAAAGATTACGGCATTTGAAGCAGTTTTTTTATGAAACACAACAAACATCCGTGGAATTTTTCCATCGAGTCAGCGTAACCGGGCGCGCAGCGACAAAATCGAAAAAAAGGCACTGAAAATGTATGGTAAGCGGGGATGAAGAGGGCACAATTTCAATAAAACATGAGTGCGCTATAGCAAAAACAATATTACACGTAGGCATGGCCGCTAAAATTCTGTATGTAAAATAGCCGGCGCAGTATTTGCATTCAATAATAAACTCGCTGGGGCTGAAATGTGTAATAAAAGTTGCAAGCGCACGCAAGGCTTAATTCAGCGGCTCCCAATGTGACGGCAGGAACTCTCGTGCTGGGGCGAGAGACAAAAATTATTCTTGCTGCCGAAGGGATTCTCGTTAGCTCTTTTTGTCCGGCGTGTTAACGCGACGATGCGAGCACAAGGGATACATACGGGCGACTACAGTGCGCCGAACAATCTACTAGTGCCGACGGACTTTAGTTTTTATTTTCTTTAATATGCAAACATTTTTCTTTCTGACTATGTTTGTTTTTCAACAAAATTATTTAAAAAATAGTGCTTTAACAATACACGCAAACTCATGTCCTTCTGACTAAGCGTTGCCCAGATCTTTTGAATTTATTATAATAGTTGGCAATAATATATTTAAATTCTATTGAGGGTTTGTAAACGAGGAAATGCCAGATGTGCCTACAGCTATTTGCAAGCTTTCTCTCTCTCTCTCTCTCTCTCTCTCTCACGTCTGCTTACAGTCCCAAAGCCGTAACATAACTATATTCAACGATAGGTTTTATTTGCAATATAGGCTATATTACACCTTTATAAAACTATTATGGTACCAAATTTAACGCACTGCTTATCTGTTTGGTCTCCACATCACTCTGTGCTGTGTAATAATATTAAATCTGTCGAACGCAGCTTTCTGCGTTTCATAGCATTCAAATTAAGGAAACCTGTGCATAAGTTTGATTACAATTATTCTAATATTGCATCTACTACTGATTGACAGACGATAATTCCGTGGACAAATACTACGATGCATTATTAGTTCATAAAATTTTGCATAATATTATCAATTGTGAAGAATCTATTCTCTCGTTCTCGCATAAACTACCTATCTAAAATATTAGAAACTATAAGTCATTCTAATTTTGGTTTTTATTCCACCTTTAACAGAGTCAAAAGTTTCTGGAACTCTTTACCGAATAATTTCTGTTTACGTTCTTTCATTGTATTTTTATAAGTTTAATTTTAAATATGTTTACTATTTCAATTTTGTATTAAAGGGCTCTTTAGTCCATTGAATTAGTAATAAATGAATAAATATTTCTACATATGGTGTATTCTTTAATAAAGTTGAATTAAAACCTATTACTTTTCCTTTATATAAACATACTTATTTAAGTGACTAGAAACGTACAAGAATTCAACAGATTCTTTAGATGCACCAGTTAATAGTGTTAATGAATCGAATTGAATGGATTTATAAATACTGAAACAATAGTAATCACAGAAGTGACAGCAGTAGTGCGTGTAAAATATATTTTATTTTTCTCTCTCTCGTTCTCTCATTATAATTATTTTTTCCATTGTTTTTATTTGGTTACAACCTCAAACTAAAAGTTCAACAGAATTCAGAGCAGATTTTGTCTAGCCTTTTCCAATAAGTTTTGAAGGTGAGTTTTCGCAAACACAGATTAAAAAGTGAAATATCATCAGCGGACTGCTGAAGCCTGGACCTCCAGTGGAAAAGGAGGAATAAGGAGCGTTTGCTCCTCGCGACCCCGAAAGCTCGATTGGTCTACTTGACCTCAAGGTCTCGTTGACGTTTTGCGCTCAAAACACAATGCTTGTGGAAATGGAACTGGAAAGCAGAGGAAAGAAAGGAGAGTAGAAGAGATGAATTGGTGGGGTCTTCGTTAAATTTGCATGCTACGCTGCTTCGCCGAAATTGCCAGATGACTTTTTAAAGCCACTGCGCTCCTAAGGCTAAGGGTAAGATCGCTGGAAGAAAATAAAGGAGTAGGAATTGTGCCTTATTGCTTTGACATATATGCGAAGAAAATTTTTTCGATAATTTTTACCTAGATATTCTTGTCATTAAAGTGCATCTAGAATTGATGAAATAAAAACACATGTCGACCTTGACTTTACGAAATTGTATTTGAACTGCATTGTACCACTTTTTTTTTCAACCTTTTAAGTGAAGAAAAAGAAGAAAATCGACTACAAAAAGATTTTGAAGGAAAATGCAGACTCACGCACAAGCGACTGCATCTCAGGAAGCTAGTAAACGACTTAGCCTTGGGGCGTACGCCAGCCGGCGACGGCGAATTTCGACGGCAAGGAAGTTGGCGCATCGCTCGGTCGCGTAAGCGTAATGCCACGTGCTCACGTACTGTAACGTTCTCACACTACCCCGACTATCCCACGAGCGGGAGCGACTGCGTACCTTAATTGCACTCGTCATGCAGTTCACGCGCCTCGCTAATTAGTCGCTCCACGAGAATCGAGATCGAAGGGAATTCTCGCAGCGGACCACGAGCACTCGTAATGCTAAAATCAAGGGGGAAAAATTTTAAAGATTTTCTAAAAATAACTGGGCGTGTACCTCTTATTTTACGGTGAAACCACTCATTTGACTTGAATAGAGTTAAATTTTATTTTAATAGAATCCAAAATTTAATTTCACTCTAAGGTAGGGTAGGTTATAAGGATATTAGAGGTTACAAGAGTAAAAAATAAAATTTTCACCTTATTGGTGTAGTGAAGTAGAATAACTTTTTGACCTCAGTAGAGCGAAAGGTAGGGATATATAATCTGTAATATTTTACTCTATTCACGTAGAGTGAATTTATATTACTCTATTCATGTAGACAAGTTTCATTATAAACTAAGAGTGAAATTGGACTCCAACGGTCTTAGCGTGGATTAATAAATTGAAAATAGTAAAAAATGATGAAAGATTTTGTTTTACAGATTTTTCCGTAGATACGTATGTATGTGCCGGCTCTCTCATTTCACGGCAATGAGGAGCATGAACTCGACCCCCTGTGCCTCGTTATCTCGAAAAACATTTCCCTACCTTAATATGGGAAGAAAAAGAAAACAGCCGACTCAGCTTTTTGCGCGTAAACTATAAGGTAGAGCCTCTTACAATGGCGCATATAAACTTTTAATTAGACCTGGTTAATTATTATACTGAAAACTATTCCACCGGGCTTTAACCGAAGAAAATTTTTTTAAGTCGTTGCATTTATATGCTAATGCGATGCAACAAATATAAAGCGTAAAGTTAGTTTAATAGAATTTCTGTAAAACTAAAACTGTTGACCTAACGCTTCTATGTATACGAGAATATGTTTGAGTAAATTCTAATAATAGACAAGAGGTTAACTCCTCCGAATTTATCCGAAAAGTTTCGCAGCGATCGAATGTTTCACCTTCACTTTTCACGAATATCTCAGCTTTGTAAGATTGATTTTTATAGTGCAAAATTTCCACGGCAACTATTGACTCTCAAGCTCGAGTGAACTAAAAATTGTGACCTACACTTCTGTAAATAAAGGAGTCTCTCATTCTCGGAGTCAAATTGTTGGATTTGACGAAATTAATATTGAAGATAACATATATTTTAATTGTTGTAGACACTTTGATACGTAAAATGATACGTTTTAGTCAATCCGAAATTAACCCATTAAAAAGCAGGCAAAACCTGGCAGAGATATGGAGAAATAAACTGTGCCATCCTTTGCATAACTAAAAAAAAGAATACCCGTGTTTTTTCTTTTGTCGATTACAATTGTTTATATCAAATTATTTAAACAAATAACTGAAAATGTCGTAATTTTGCAAAACCGAATGCGGATATCGAATCTACGGGAAAAAATTTGTTAGGTGTAAAATAAGGATAAACAATCGTGCGCAAAGTAGTAAAAATTTGAAGGATGAGAAGGATGATTTACATGTGAAAAGTTTGTTCCTGTTTTAGACTAATAAATTGAACTCTGACAAAAAAACGTTACAGAAGTTTTTGTCGTGTTTTTGCCCATAGAATGGATATCCGCATTCAGTTTTGCCAAATTACGACATTTTCAGTTATTTGTTTAAATAATTTGTTATAAACAATTGTAATCGACAAAAGAAAAAACACGGGTATTCTTTTTTTTGGTTATGCAAAGGATGGCACAGTTCGTTTCTCGATATCTCTGCCAGGTTTTGCCTGGTTTTTAATGGGTTAATAAATTTATAAAAAAAGTACGCTCCAGCATGAAGAATCGATTAACTGTATTGAGAGATGTTGAAAATCGCCATTTTAGATTGAAAATTAGTTTCACAAGAGTGATTTTTACTGAAAGAACTTTGTAGCGCGTACATATTGGATTAGCGAAAGCTACGAAAATCGTAAAGCTCACAGTTTTGACGCAACGTTGGGATGAAATCACAGTAGCAGGCATAGAGCGCCACTAAACAAAATCCATTACAGGAAACAAAAGCCGCGCTTTCACAGTGGCAAACTAAGTAGCAAACATTACGGTAACTCAGGGACACTTTGCGGCTTCTGCGGTACTCGAGCGCGCCATTATACATGCCTCAGTAAAAGATACGCTCTCTTCCGCGAAAGTTCGCATATACGCGTCGCGGGGCTTTTATATTACAGGAGCGCCTCCGTCTTGTAATTTTAGCGAGCCTTCGCCTCAAGCAAAACTTTGCTTCACGCTGGAAAAATGTGACGCATTCGCGCACGAATGGCGTTGCATGAAAAGATCGATGTGACTCGTTAAATTCACCTTTCAACGGGCTTCTCACGTTCAGTCATCCAAAGTATATAGGTTCTCCATTCCTCTTCACTTACAAGGACGAAAGCCCGACCATTTGACTTTGACGGTCAATTCGGGGCACTTTTTCACGAGGAGACATCTCGCAGCCCCTCAGAATAAAATTGCTCTTGATTCCAATCTTTTTTTCTCTCTCGTTTATTTCATTCACCGCACTTGGCTTTTTTATTTTCTCCGAGCTTTTCACTCTGGAACTATGAATATTTAATTTAATCTCCACCTCTCCACAAGATTAATAAATTATATATTACTCTGAAATTTGCACTCGAATATTAGGACATTTATGTATAGCTTTAATTAATGAGTATCCTAGACTTTAACCACCATAAGTATTGAAAGCGAGAGGCGAGAAAATTTAGCGAGAGAAGAGCAAAAAGGTTTGCAAGCCTCAAAAGCAAGACAGTTTGAGCGCACGCAATAACCGAATAGGCAGACGCCGGGGAAAGGTGGATCCTGGCCCTTTAGCGTGTCGTGCGCGGGACCCGCAACCAAACGTCCTTTTGACGCACACATAATTACTGGAGCGCCGAGCGGTGTAGCATGCCATTATGCCGCTCAAAGACACATTCCTCGAGTTATTTACATTACGCGCGGTGCGGGCGTGCTCGAGTTATTTTCAACGTTCGTTTTATCAAGTTGCCGGAGCGGAATTTGCCGCTGGTATATAAGGGCACTTTGCGCGAGTCGCCTGGCGAGAAGTGCGCGCGTGTCAAAACCTGTAATGTTATGATGCAATTTAATGGGATAACGGAAACACGGGAAACGTTGTTTGTTTGGAAATGCCATTTTCGAGATGTGCCCGCTCGCGACGTCGCGAGGTCTCGCGTAATGGCCGCATTGAAAGCTTTCGCTCCGAGTAACGCCGCATTATTATTGCGACGCTACTTTTTAATAACATATATCAACTCGTTGGCTTGTTTTAGCCATAACCATTATTTCTCGTATAATTCATTTACAAGTTCTTCAGCGATTAGCGCCGACGAGGAGGAAAAAGGTTTAATGGAGGAGGAAAAAAGTAATGGAGCATCACACTCGAGACAGGAGCTTTTTTTTTACACCTCGTTGAATTAATTTAAGAAGCCGCGCGCTAATCCGCTGGTGGCTTGTTCGCCGACGATTCATTATGCGCGTGCCGAAAGGGAACAGCTTGTCAGCGCGGGGAGCGATTGTATCACGAAAGCGTCGGCCGCAAGGCTAAAGCTCGTGGCTCAGCGCAACGAAGGAGGCGGAGAAGATGACTGGCGCCAGTCCCGAGGATTCGTTTTCTATTTATAAGCGCGCCTCTCGAGCCCCGGCGCATGTTACCTGCCGCACGCGCAGCTGCTTATCAGACACACCGACTTGCGGCTTTTGCCCTCTTTTCAACGCTTAAGCCTCGCAACGCAGCTTATAGAGACGCGGTGCTTAAAGAAAAGGATAGATAGATAGAAGTGTCTTTATTCGCCCAAAGACAAAAATTACATAAAAATAATATAGTACAAGATTATAGTTATGTATGTACCAAGGGAATAAAATAGGCAAATGTTCCCAAGGATGGATTTTGCTGCCCGAGCTTTAGTAAGGATGAGATTTTCACACTGAGAAAAATAAGTATTGTAAAAATTGCTATCTGCATGGGAATGCAGCTAGACTGGACTCTCCGTTAAAAATGATCATACTCTACAGTAAATTTTACTAAACATTAGTGGAAATAATCTTATATATGCAGTAAATTCTTCTATTGCACATGCCTCGATGCAGGATATTCAGTTTAGATGGCACACCTTTAACAAAACTTGGATACATGACCAGAGAAAATATCAGCGACATAACCCGGTTCACGCATTCTGATTATCCTGTACATTAATAGACATTTATTCCGTATGCAATTATTCCGGATTTTTCCTGAATGAGGCGATGCTTTTTGGGAGGATTTTTCGAGCGTTATTTTTTTTTTTTATTATGAAATGAATGTTGTATGAACAACATTAGACACTCATCATGAGGAAAAAAGCTAAAACAAGAATTTTTCCATATACATCCTTCGATTGAACCACGAACTATTTATTTGTCAAAACTATATTTCGAATACCTGATGAGTTGTCTACTGACACGAAAACATATAAATATAAATTGAAAAATATAAATTGGAGTCCACGTTTATAAAATTTCATTTGCAAACATTTTTTTATTACTTCATCATGTGTGATTTCATTCTGCATTTTGAATACCGGTTTAAACATTCAATCCTAAATATTCTGAATATCTATTTTTCCATGCGTAACCAAGCTTCACTAATTATGGTTCACGAAAAAGTCAGAACTTTTCTTTTAAAGTTCAAGCTGATGAACAAGAATGTAAAATATTGAGAGCGAAAAAGAACAGTAAAAAGGATCAAATTATGAAGCGAAGATAAAAGGTGCAGATGGAAGAGTACGAGCAAACGAGCCCGTAATAATGTTTGAAAGTTTATTTCATTTATCGATCTTGTTCATAACTAACCAATTATTGGAAAGTATTTATTAATGCACATGTACCTACTAGAATGTAAGTAGAGAAAAGAAAAAGTAAAAGCATCGATGACTCATTAAAAAATGTTATGCTTCAATCAGTACCGGCGGTCAGATCATTGCGCCACGTGGACAATTGTTGAATAAGTTAGTTTTAAGTCTTGATTCACATAAATGGAAGCAGCGCGATCTATATTACCTTGTCTAATATATTATATATTTAAAATTTATATTCATTTCATAAAATTATTGTTTGCGATATCTTTTATGAATATTTGAGTTGTATATATTTTTTTAATAATTATAATTAGTTTCATTTATTTGAATAAATAAATGTGCCTTTGTTCTGGCTTTTCCTCTATCTCCGACGAGGTTTTATTTCAAAATAAAAATAATACTCTTCCCATCACAAACTCTCCCCTTTTTTTGCTATTTTAACTTGATGCAATAGTATTGGAATCGTCAAGAAAAAAGTTACTATTGTTCTAAAAAATTGTTAAAACCACGAAGAACGTGAGAAAAAGAAATATTGTAGAATTATATGAACAGATGCAATATAATTGCCATCTCGCGTTCGAGCGTGAACTCTCGACTGAAATTACGCACATTTGCAATTTTCAGGATGAAGTCTTTCCTCGCGACTCCCCGGCGGTGCGGCACTTGTTCTCCAGCTTGGCTCGCCGCGCTCGACAAAAAAGCGGGGGAATTTCTTCCAGTCTCGTAAACATCGTGCCTGCGATTGCTGCGACGCTCGCGCGTCTAGCGTATAATTGCGCGGGGTGCGCAAATCACTACTGCCGAGTGAGAGGAGGGCGAAAAAAAAGAGAGAGGACGAGGAGAAAACTTCCGGATATCTTCCGGATGAAGCGCTTGCACAATGCTTTGTCGTCGTTATCGCAATTACCCACGTTCTGCATCTGCTGAGTGCGTTGCCCTCCATCGCCTCGTCTGGATGAATAGTACCACTCTACTTTTCACACCAAAATATATACTCTCCCGCCTATGTACATAATATTTTTCCAATCTTTTTATTTGCTCGCACTCCTTTGTAACTTGTATCGCGCATTTTTTGCTTGACATCGCATTTATCCGATTCGCTTCTCGTTTTCACTTTTCTTTAATGTTTCTCTTATTCTATACTGTTTTATTCAACTCGTTATCTCTACAAGATATCAAAAAATGTTCCCGGAAAATTATTTCACTGGATAAAGGGGCGAATGTTACGAACATTTATCTTATATTATTTTGCGATGATGGATAATTATCGAGATACTGTGTATTGAAAGTTACTGTCAGCCAAGGTCCGCTGGGTGGGGTCAACCAAAGGGATAGTTATCAAAAGTTTCAATTGATAATATCTTGATAATTACCCCGTGGAAACTACCTTATAAAATACTATAAGAATTTGCAAAATTTATAAAATCCGATAAATTATTTATCAGACTTTATGCGGTTTTTGCAACATTTTATGGAGTTTTATAAGATCCTATCAATAGGATATCTATTATATCACAAGATGCCAAAAAGCAAAAAGCAGTCAAATGTATCCGTCTATCCGGTAATTTATTGATTTTTTGAACCCCTGTATATATTTATCTTTCGTTTGAATGATCTGGAATATTGAAGAGTAGTGTTTTGCCAATCACCGCAGCGGGCTAATCGTAAATCAGTTGCCTTGCAGGCAATTAACTTTGACCTCGGCGTAAACGCAGGCGGGCAAAGAAGAGTGACGTTCTGAAATTGAATTAAAAACAATATCGCGGCTAACCTCGGTCTAGCCACGCTCTTCGCAGCCTCCGGTAGACCGCGATATCGAGTGCGAGCAATTGGGTTTTCGTTCGAGCAAGAAAAATGCCAGGTATATGAAGCAGATAAAGGGTACGCGGGGACTCCTCGTCGCGTGACGCATCGCCCGTGGAATATGTAAGTATAAATTGCGCGAGCGAGGCGCGAAAATTGTGCAAGGCGGTTTCTGGGTCGGAAATTACATCTTCAGCGAATCAGCGCGTTCAATTGTGCTGCGCAGACAATGTGATTCCAGCGCGTCGCTCCCGGCATAAAGAAGCCGCTGCCAATTACGCGGATCTGGAGCCTCGATACAATTTAGCCGAGACACAAGACGAAGGTCACGCACAGTGAATTCAAATGAATACAACGATTATTTACGTGACATCAGATCTAGAGATTTTCGACAATGAAGTAACGATTTTAGTACGATATCACGGGCACGCCCATGGATGATTTGCCAGAGTTATCAAGACGGTCCAATGTAGGTTAAGGGAGTCTGAAAGACTCAATGAAGAATTTAAATGGTCCATAAAAACCTCATAAAACCCGATAAACAATTTATCGGACATTATAAAATTTACACATTTTATAGTATCTATAATGTTTGTTTTCACGAGGATGGCAATGATATATACTAGTTAAATTTTGATCTGCATTTTGCCGGGGGAAAAAATAAGCAACCTCTATTTTGTACACATTATAAAATTTAATTGTGAAATTGGAAGTTAATTTAACATTCTTAATTGAATAAATGAATAAGATTCTAACAAGCAGAAAAGTAGGATAGTAAACTTCTACCGAAGCAGATATATTTTTCAAATTAATAAATTAATTTTAAAGTTAAGTAGATAATATGTCGATTTGTATACTATAAGATGAAGAATCCATTTTTGCGAGTGCTGATATTACTATTGCGAAATAATAAAAACTGTTTGATTTTTCCGGTATTGTCTTTCTTCCATAGGTGGTTCGAGCGTCGGATATTTTAAAGGGTAATTGTACGGCTCTAATGTGGCAAGATTGCAGCGTGATGCACGGCTCTCGACGGCGGAACTCTCGGACCGTGCGGCGCAATCGCGTTCGATTCCCCAATGCGCGCGATACGCGCTGCCGTCATACCGGCGTGGAGGGGCACGGGCGGCCAAGCTGCGGCAACGGCCAATGCATTAACTACAGCTGTCGCGAGGACGCGTTGTCGGAGGCTGCGCGAGACAGGGCCGTCGACCGGCGAACATTATGCACCATGTGCTCCGCATAAATACGTCGATCTTCGGCGTCATGCTGATAATGATCGAGAGCGCGCCCTCAGAGCTGGCAGTGTGTCCCCCGAGCGGTGGCCGAACCTCCGCATTCTGCTTTTCCGGCTTTATCGGCCAAATTAGCCTCGGCGAACTTTGTTGCTGCGAAAATGGATTTTCTTGCGGTGCCAGGAGCACGAGGCGCACCAGAAATTAATAGGACCGAGGAAGAAAAAATATTAATTAACTTAGCGAAGTATGGATTTTACGTGGGTAAGAGAAAAAATTAGCCTACGACGGCTTTATCGCTTCTAGCGGTGTAAATCCATTGGAAAAAAAGCTCGAAAGAAAAGTAAAGGATACGCCTGACACAAAAGGGTTTGACAGAGCGAGTCGGCGGGGAATCGTATTATCAAAGTTAAATTTGATTTTGACGCCACGTATGCAGCCGGGAGACCTCCTCCCCGACTCGACTTGCTTCATGGAGTGAAAACTAGTGGGACTCCCGGCGCGCGTACGCGGCCGTATGAGCGCGCGCAATTGAAGATACAGGGGTCGAAGGAGACCAGCAGAAGTTTGCCAGGCAAACGACTTCCACGCCGCTAACAATGACGAAACCACTGAGGCGAAATGCTGCCGATGGTGCTGGCACTTTTAGACGCTAACAGCGTACAAAACTTGGCCCACCGCGTCGCGGCGAGTAATCGTGCACGCCGAACTCGAACTTAAGTGCAGCTTTTACTCCCGACTCTTTTGACTCGCATGCCCGGGATACGAAAAGAAACTCGCGGCGTCGCTGCCGGAAAAGTCACGAACACGAATTTTCCTCGTCGACCTCGCGGACTCTCTGGAACGCACGCGGACGTCTAGATATCAGAAACTTTTCCATTTAATAATGACAATAATAGTTGTAGTTTGCTCTTTTACGGGAATGCCTCGAGGTAACTCAATAAGAATTACTTATTCTAAAACGAATTTTTCAGTAATATTTCTCATAAGTAATGTTTGTCACCCTCGCCTTCGGCTCGGGTGCCAATTTACGTGTGCTCTGCGACAATTTCTATTTTACCTCCCTTGTTACGTAATATACTATTTCTGCGTTTCAGCCGCCATTTTGTTTGTTTTAATAGTATATTACGTAACAAGGGAGGTAAAATAGAAATGGTCCCAGATCGCACGTAAATTGGCACCCTTTTTTACTTCCCATGTTGCGTATACTATTTTTCAGCCTATCGAAGACGAAATCGTAACTTTTTCGATTGGGCGCTGGGAGGAAAGGTTATGGTTTCGTCCCGCTAGGCTGAAAAATTTATTTTTTTTAAACGTTGTTTCTTTGGAAAAAATCCTGTACAGTGTTCGACAGTTAAATTTTTTGAAAAATCTAACAAAAGATTCTGAAAGTTCGTCAAACTTTACATCGAATACGCTTATTCATATACTTTTTGTCAATTCAGGGCTTAATGGGTTAAGTATAAATTTTACTTTTATCCGTGAACGAATCTGATGAAATAAAGCTTTTGCTAGACTTTTTCGATCTATTGCCATGCATGCCAAAAAGAGACATTCAGAATTACTCCACGCGATAAACAATGGGCAACACTTGTGGGGCTGCGACACTCCTAAGCCTAACTTGCCATTCACTGTCGGTGCAGCAATTTTTTTCTCGTTCCTTGTCAGAGTTCCGACAAATGTCGGCCGCTTCTCGCCGTCGTCCCTTTGGGACTAATCAAAATACTATTAGATTTTTACACGATAAATTCGTTCGGATTAAGTTGCATGCGTCTAATAAAATAACAAAAAATAATCACGCATTTTTCTTTTTTCAATTTAATGATTACTAGCAAAAGATTATGTCCTTCGAAAATCTGTGTGACGTTACAATTGTGCGCAATGTAGATATATTATACCGTCCATTGTTACAAATTTCTTCATATTATGTTTTATTTTGTCTACTTCAGTAAACTAGACAAATATTTTGTTAATTTAAAATATTACACATAAGTATTAGAATTTTGTGTAGTGTCCAAATGCAAGCAAAAAAATGTAATTGAAACACATCTTTCTGTACACGGTAACGTTACTTTTCTATAATAAATGGAATTTTTCATGAAAAAAAAAAACAAATTATGACATCATCATCTGCCACTCGACGCGACGAACTTGCTAAACTTGGCTACCCATTAAAGCGTTCGCCTGTTTTAGCTAAAAGCTTTGCGTGCATTTTCGTATCGACCTCAATTGATTAGTTTCATTTTTCATTAGACGCGCCAGCAGCTTTTTTAGTCTACATAACGAAGCAGCTGCGTTTTTCTATGAATTAAATATTCGACTTGCATAAATATTTAAATTGTTGAAAAGAAGAAGAACATCAAAGGAATATATTCTAACGGATGCACCGCTGACGTTTCGCGTGCACTCGTTCGGTAGGCGCGCCATTGTTTATCGATTAGAAGCCTCGACAAGAGGCAAAACCGAACGGGAGGCGCGCGCCTTCGCGTCCGACTGACTAAACAGAGAAACAAATGTGAAAAATAGCGGGGAAAATGAAAAAAGCGCTAGAGATGAAGATAGCGGATGGCCAAATGGGAGGAAAGGCCTGCCGCAATAGAAGCAGTCGAATAGATGTGGGAGAAAATGAGAGAGAATTTCACTCGGAAATAAAGCAAACGAACGCGCCGGCTAAATTAGAAGCCACGTACTGCATACACTGGCCAACAATCCACCATGAAATAATAATCAGCGGTGACCCCCGCGATGCGCACTGAAACCACGAAAAACGCTATTCATTTTATCCGAGCCAAATGGTACGTAGAAAAAAGGCCTAAGAGTAAACAGGCTATGAGGGGTAAATTGGCGATGAAGAAAGAATGGGAAAGAGGAGAGAAAATTGAAGAGAAGGAAAAAGTCTCGGGGAAAAATAGTTTGGAAACGCCAGCGCAGCATTGGTAACTAACGAGTTGACGATTGTTTAGAGGCGGACGCGAACTGGAGGTACGGCGTGCTTCATAAGCGCCACAGCACGCGAGCCTTATCGCGCCGCCCTCCGGTATATTGATCAGCTCTCCGGGGCTCTTTCTCCCCGTACTCTTTTTTCGCCCGCGAATGCGCACTGCGCGAAAAAAACCGGCTGCGTTTCCTCTTCTCCCCTTCCTTTTGGCCTTTTTTCACCTCCGCGTTCCTCGTACGCTGATTACTCTCCACGGAATTTTGCGATTTTCCAAGTCAGCCTGAAAGGGAGTATTATGCTCCACCTGACGATGCTGCTGCGTTCTTCCATTTACCTCGGTCGTTCGGAGATGAAGACCTTGTCACCCTTCTTTTCGAGGAGACGCCAAGATCGGTACTGGAGTGCGCGCTTCAACAGTGTTTAATCTCGTGTATTATTACCCGGAAAAGAGCTCATGCGATTTTGGAGATAATCCAGCTGGACTATAACCATTGCAACTTCCATTCCAGCTGCTGAGAATTACCAGCTATTCATTCTCGATAAGTTCGTTCAATGTTCAGTATTGGACGCACTATCCCCTCCAAACTTACATCCAATTTCTGAAATAAAAAGTATCTCACAGAAAATACACAATGGGGTAATATTTATTTATTTATTTCAAATCTTACGGGCATAAGCCCTTTTATAATGTGAATACAGAGTTACGTATAGGAGATGGGGAAATTAACCGAGTAAATAAATAAATATTAAAATAAAAAGTACACTGTTAAAAAAAGCATTAAATTTAATGCACTTTTCAAGCATATGTGCACTTGAAATTTAATGTAGTTGGTACATGAATGTCAAATTAAGGTGCATGTGCCAAAAATACAATGCATTTTCTTCAAAAAATTACAACTTTAACATTATAATTTTGTTAATAGTACATTAAAAATTAGAAACACACACATGACTATCACTTTAATGCATGTATTCCTCATATTTAATGTATGCGTACATTAAATTAAAAATACATTCACAAACATTTCAATGTAAATTTTAATGCAGTCACATTAAATTTCAAGTATAAATGCAAAAAATTTAATGTTGAAATTAATAAAATACATTTTCTGCATTTATACTTGAAATTTAATGTGACTACATTGAAATTGTTGTGAATGTACTCAAATTTAATGTACTTCCATATTAAAATTCATGCAAACATTTATTATTTGTAGTCAATGCCTGAATTTTAATGTATGCGTACATGAATAGGATAGGTAGATGAACATATGCGACGTCCTGCCATGTAACATTATATGTTGTGATAGCTCAGAGGATAACATGCCAAAATTGTAATTTTTTGGATCGGGTTCAAATCCCTTATAGAACTTTTTTTTACATTTTTTTTTGTTAATAAATTAAGTCTTATTTATTTTATATGTGAATATTGACTATTTAATAATTTTAGTTTACTTAATTTAATTAACAAGAATACATTCACAACAATTTCAATGTATTTTAATGTAATCGCATTAAATTTCAAGGATAAATCCTGAAAATCTAACGCCAACATGAATAAAATAATAAATGTTGTACAATAATTATTGTTTAATAATAATAGCTTTTTTCTCATATAATGCTCAAACTCAATTTTGCGAATTTCTCTTAAGTGCGAAATAAATGTAATATACAAACAAGGACTCGTGGTCAAGTGGACTAGGTGTTGGACTCTGAATCGGAAGGTCGCAGGTTCGAATCTCATCGAAAGAAAAGTTTTTTCATTTAAGGGGATGCCGATCTTAATATATAATATTGTACATTGTATCATCAATTTAAAATATATTATAATATAATTAAGATATAATTAAACTATAATTAAAATATAATTTAAATCTATATAAAATAAAATTTGAAGTATAAAAATTGTTCATTGAATGTATATGGTCTTTAGGAGTTAAACTTGTACACGGAAAGATTCAAATTCAAATCCGATAATTTTTATTTTTTAAATTCAACCAAAGCATTTGAATTTTAATGTTATAAGTGCATTAAATTCAATGTACATTTACATTAATTTCCAAGCATATCTATTTAACAGTGTAACTTGAAAATTAATGTACAAGTAAATGAAATTTAATATTCCGAAAAGAAATTTGCTTCCAGTAATTTTACATTAAATTTCAAGTAGATATTTTTAACAGTGTACGCAACTACGGAATACATAAATTTTACTAGACTATTTTAATTTGTTTACCTCTCATAAAAAGTACTATACCTGCGGAGAAAATGTACTGATTAATGTGCTGGCATCTTACCCATTTGGTACTAATTTTTACACTACACCACCAAAAACTCGAGATCACTAGCTATTATAAATAAAAAAAACTGTACTGTGGATCGAGTAGCAATTAAAGATAAAAAGTACTAATCGACGGAAAAAGTAATAAATATTAAAGTCAAAATGCATATTCAGATTAAACAACAGAAAAATAGGCCTCCTTCATCCATACATCTTGCCCCAGTTTACCTTAAATAATTTTTCCAATTGCACTTTTAATTTTGAAAAATTTTTATGGAAATCAACTCTCCAAAATAGTAAATAACAAATCTGCCGAATACAGGAGAAAAAAATGGCAGTTAAAATTTGGAGTAACATTTTAAATAAATTTCCATTGCATTTTAAATTTTGTAAAATTTCCATCGAAATTATCTCGACTCAAAAAAGTAAATAACAAATACGCCGAATGCAGGATCTAAAAAAAACGACAGTAAAAATTTTCAGTAACATTTTAGCAACAGTTTACTTGGCAAGAAAATCAGCAGGCATTGAAGTAACATCAGAGAAGTTTACTGCACCTCGTAAAGTCAAAAAGAAAAATAACTCGCACGGGCAAAGATCGTACTTGGGCGGAAAAGTGGAAATCGAGACAGCTTTATCACGGCCATATTTCAGCATCCGAAAATTTTCAGAGATAAAAATCCCTCCCCCGGCCCCGTCCGGACTGTATCTCTTGGGTGCCGGCAGCGGTGGCACTAATCTCCGGCCAAATCTTTTCCGGGACAAGGACATCTCCCGCGGTCGGGGGATCCCCGTAAATACGCAGAAAAGCGCGCCGCGCTCCCCGGGAAAAAAGCGATCGTATTTCTTCGTTACGACGCAGGCATCGCGACCGGTCGTTAAAACAGCGTTAGAACCCGCCGAATCTCCAAAGATTCTGCACTCCGCTAGCGGAAAGTACTGCGGCGGATTGACGCTTGCACCTGCCAGTGACCCGGAGCCGATAAAAGTAAGAACTCTCGCGACTAATCGAACGCTGTTTAAAAGATATTTTCTTATTTCCGCGGCCCGGGGATCGATTCTTCTCTCACCGATGGATAAAAGGAAGCGATTGCGAGCTGCCACTGACACCTGAGCGATCGCCTTGAATGATCGACGCCAGTCACGCGATCGGATCACTTCTCCTCGGGGGTATCAAATCTCCTTTCTACTTGCCCTAACAAAAAGTTAGCCATTACTTTATTACTATTTCAACTTTTCCATAAAGAAATAAAAAGCGGCTAAGCTGCACGCGGCGCTCGAGCGAAGTATTGATAAACATCTTTCATGCCAGACATAAAGCGGGGAGTAAAGGAAAAAAAATAAAGCCGAAAATAACAAAGCTCAAAATCACGTAAGTCGGCGTGAAATCAATATCCCCGAGTAGTCGCACGTATATAATCCTGATGGGAGAAGCGAGAAAATCAGACCGAGTGAGCAGACTTATTTTTCCAACAAAACTCGCTCACCGCTCTCGCGTATACTCACGCCGCGTGGGGCTAATGAAAAACCAATGGGAGCGAGAAAAAGCCGGAGAGGAGTTCGCGAAAAAAAATTCCAGGGAGACAAACTGTTTTGGAGTGACAACAGGGCCCTCTTTCCGGCTTCGATGCGATCAAATGCGACCGCATTGCAGGAACTGTCGGAGCAGGTGCTCCCCTTGCGGCTACTGCGCAACCTCGGCGAGCCAACCCTGACGGCGCAGGTTTTTTCTTCCCCCTGTTACCGCAAGTCGCGAGTCATTAAAATTTAAATTCAACCGCGGACGAATAGCCGCTTTGAGTGACACTTTAGGTAGCAGTCATTTCCGGAAAGAATTCCATCGGTATCGTTGCTGCTTCCTGCGATTTCATTTGAAAACAAACTCTTTAAAAACACAGTCATAAGTGTCTATATAGTAAGTCGAATATAATAATAAGCCAAGTGTACACTGAGAAAACTTATTGTGTAAAACTTAATTAACAGAATCAAACTAAAAATTATTATAACTGATAGTAATTGGGGAATATAACTGTAGAAGAATACTAAAATTTGTTATCTTAACATAATTAAACAAATTTATCCTTAGTAAAAATTGTTATCCACATAGTAATGTTTATTGTAAGTTCTTATGTAATGAAAAACATCGATTCAGATTATATTTGCATTGAATGCACCTGGATGATGTAGCAACACTTAAAGAAATTGAAAATTTCAATATGGCTTAAAATTAATTCATGCTCTTACAAATAACTTATAATAATGCATTCCTGTTCTAAGCATATCGCATCGTTCACACATAATTATACAATTGACGTACTGAATTACGATATTGTCTTTATATTTGCATTTGCTATAAATTATAGTAATTTTTGTATCGTAATCTTGTTGGTTATTACTTGACCATTTTTCTCGGTGTGTTAAGTTAGCAATTTTTATACGTTCAATTGAAACTATTTAGTTTCTATCCTGATAAAAAGTAACTTCTACTTTTTACATAGTAGATTTAACTATGAAATTGGGAGTAGATTTTTTCGAATATGCTATTCTATAGTGTAAGATTTACTTTAATCTGCTTCACAGAACTGCAAGAATTACTTTTCTGTAGAGTAAGATCTGTTTTTATGAAATTTTACTTTTACTTTTTCTGTAGTCTAGCAAGTATGCATTATTGTTGCGAAACAGTAAGAACTACATTTTTTTCGGTGTATTATCAAATGAATAAAGGCGCATCAGTTACAATCTGTTAATTAATAAAGCTGTCTGTTAACGGATCGTATTACTATTACTAACGATAGAACGTTCTTTGAAATATAAATTTGACAAAAATGCCAATCAATTGTTCAGTCAAGATTAAAGTTATTTTTTATTTTTTTTTTTTTTTTTTGTAAAAAAGGAGAATCGCTTGTCAAAGAGCAATCACTACGAATCGTCGCGTAAATAGTTAATAAAATGTAAATAAAATGAATATAGAAAGTAAAATAATATCTAAGTGTTTTCATTATCTCTTTCGCTGGTAAATTTCTGATTTAGTCGGGAACACTATCAATAGTAGTAATATAATTAACACGAAAAAATGTACTAGCACCGAACTTCGTAGATGAAGGCATGTAGATCGCGACCGGCACCTTTAGCTGCCCACTTGTCAACATCCTCCACAAGGTTCGTGCCACGAAAAAGGACGATCGAATTACTCAAGCAGATTTTAAAACGAGATCAGCTTGCCTTGATTTACACGACACGTTGTTCTCGTCTTTCCAAATTCCACGGCGCACCGAGTACGTGCGCGCGCTGAGGGACGGCCGAACTAAACGAGCTCTGCAGTCCCTTTCTTATCTGCTCCTTTCTTTTTCTTCACGTTCGCAACCTGCGTCTCGTTACAGCAGCAGGTAATTTTAGCAAGACAGATTTTATTTATTTTATTTATTACTTTAACGAAGCGTAATAATCACTTTTTTGCTACTTTTCTCAACCATATATTGAGAAAAAATTATTGGAAAAATTATGAGAATTTCTAGTAAAAATACTATCTTGAATTAAAAATTTTATATTTCTTCAGTCCTTAAAATTTACCACCTTACATAATGAATTTTTCTAGACTTTTAGTAACTTTAAAATAAAAATTATTTCGGATCCGCAGCTACTTATTATGGTTAGTCTATATTCGCAGAATTATTGCTACTTCATTTACCTACATAACATTAACTCTCGCAGCTACTTAAAGATGAACAAAACTCTATCATATATATATATATATGAACCAGAGTCGGATCTATCCACTTGCGAATAAAATATTTCATCGCCATCTATCGGAAAACGCACGATACCAGCTCTTTCGGTGTGCACATAGTACGCGATCCCATTGTTGAGGTTATGTAAACAATTTCAGAATCCGACACGATTTATATACGCAGTACTTCATGATCTAATAAAAAAATTACCATCCAGCCTCATAAAATTTGCTAAATTTTTATAAAATTTGTGATTTGTTTTATAAAATCTCCCGGATTCTGATAATTGTTTCAATAACTAAGGGACTGCGTGGAAGAAGGGCCAAACTCAAAAATACCAATTTTGAGAAAAATGGAAAAGAAAATAAATAGTGATTATTCGTGATAATAATACGGGGGAAAATTTACCTAAACATTGAATATTTATATAAATTAACTTAAAAACTGTTGCGTAAACATTTTTTATTACCTATTTATCTCATTTAACTAATTTACCTAATTTATCATTCGAAGCTATTATTTTTAAATAAAAAGCAAAATGCGCTCAATGTTTTTTAACCAGTTCTTCTAAATAATACATTCTGATTTTTTAGTTAAAATAATATCATAGCGATATTTAATTTTTCAACAAATTTAATTAATAAAAACTACAGTTAAAAAGCTTTAATACAATTCTTATTTCATTAAATTGTTTAATGGAAAACTCAAATCTTTAAGAATTGAACTTTGGTGTCAAAAGAAAATGCGCTCCTAAATTTTTCGACCTATTTCATTCATGAATTACTGCTTCAAAACAAAAACTATTACTTTTTTAAAGTTCTTTTCTTTACTGTTTATTCCGGGCTCATTTTTGTGGTTAGAAATTTCGAATTTCAGCGCCATTCCGCCATATACGTACGAACCAATCAAGTTCACGTTTTTGAGGCTTCACAACATCTGGTCATCACTGTTTTAGAGAAGATATAGCTTACGACTTGCTACTTTATTTTCACTATTTTCAGCAAAATGGACGTAAGTCAAGTTAGACCTTTCTTCCATGCAGCCCCTCAATTTTGCTCAGTGTATAAAATTATCTAATTGTCAGTTACGTAAGAAAGAGCGCTTATCGTACATTCGATCCGACATAATGGATTACACGATGAATTGAATGGATTAGCCCACTGATCGTAATTTTTTGTCATAAGAAAAACATTTGAGCGACTCTCGTCCGATCCAATCATTCTATAACAAGCATCTCCACATGCACGTAGTTATTTCAGAAAAGTAATGAGAAGAAGCGAGTGTGCAACTTCGGACCTTCGAATTTTGATAAAAAAGAGATAAGACTTCTCTCCGACTTTCTGCGTCTTACCTTTCCTTTCCTCACGAAGCAGACGCGCGACTCGCGCTTCGCAGCGGCGAAATGGCAAGCACACCGGTTCACCTTGGAGAGGTCCCGCAGTGCCTCTCCGCTCCTTTTCGAGCGTCGCGCAGACAACTTGCGGCCCATCGGTGCTCGCACGGCAAGGGCACACGAAAATGGCCGGCCGCATTAATCGTATTATTGGTCGCTCGTTTCCGGCCGCTTGTAATCAGGATATATTGTTACAGGAAGTGCACGATTGCCAGCTTTAAAAATACCGCTTATATCCGCGTGTTTGCTCCGGCAGTTATGAATTAATTAATGAAGCCCACAGTTTTGGACTGCGATTTCAATTTGTCTCGTTAATATTAATGTGACAAATGTACCGTAAATAATGTGAGCTGCCTGTTTATTATTGTACGATCAACTGTAAAGCATGTACCTTCCCTATAACGAGAACCCATAAATCATGTTATTTCACTAGGAAATTTATCATTTTCAGTTATTTTATTAATTGGTTGAGGTCTAAAGATCTTATCTAGGGGGATGCGCCAACCCCTATTATGTATGTATATTTAATATTATTCTTATTTATTTCTTGAATGTACTATCAATAACCTTTGAGCAGACAATTTTTTAATTCAGTATACTGTACTTAAATCCACGATTCCACCATTCAAGAAACATCGAATTTTAAACTTGCATAAGTATATGCATGCCATTTGTACGTTATGCCTATATTAAATACGTACAAATTATTGCGGCTTTAAAATAATCTATTCATATTAATAATTCACAATCTATGTAAAATGTAATTTAAGGTTTGATATTTATACACCGTGCATAGATTATACGTAGATTATATATTCCCGTTCGTAGGTATAACGTGCCGTATACATAATATACATATGATACATATGATGCACTTAAGATCGCATGTACTTTAACACGTATGCAGTCAAGTTAAAAATTCTTACGATCTTAAGTACAACTTAGGTACATATGGAGGGGTGAGGGGGATGGAGACATTTTTCATCTTGAAATCACGGCAGAGGCGGAATAACTTTTTTTTAATATATTTCTAAGTTACTAATCTAAGTAAACTCTAAGCAAATGAAGGCGATATAATGAGCTGCGAATGTCGACTTCAGTTGCACATGGCCGGATGACTCCCTATCGAGCAATTGTTTTGGAACAATTCGTCTTTCTCGAATTGGCCAGGCCCTAGTCGGCGTTCCGAAGATCTGCCGCTCGGTTTATCAGATAAAGAGCCCCGAAGTGGTGTATACGACGCGACTTATCGGCCGAAAGTGATGGGGATTCCGGCGGAATTCGCGAAGATAACCCCGGCAGCGCGACTCGACTCGCCTCGTAATCTCGAAGTCGGTCAGCCATCGTGCGCGATTGGAAACAATGGAATCGCTTGCTTCCTCCGGTCGCCCGCGGCTAAAGGCCGGCGCGCACGTGAGGACGATAAAACTGTCCGATCCTAGAACGCGCCTTCGACTCCCTCGATCCCCGCAATTGCAGGGAAGAGGGAAAAACGGGAGTATACATTACACTTGCCGACCAACTTCTTTTCTTTGATTACTCGCGGAGTTGAATTTATACACTAATTCAAGTGTCTTTGTCATTAGATGTTCTAGGCTAATCGAATTTGATAGATTAAGGGAGACCAACACCTTTAAATTGCAGAATAAAAAAACAACTTTTTCAAACATATACTCGAATAAGTAACATTTTTTCCAATGATTACAGGCACGTTTTCCTTTAAATTGAAATATATAGGACCTCTCTACATGTCCATAGTTCCTAGTCGTTAACTGGAGTCTCTGTCTAGAACACATAATTCACTGTCCGCATCACTTGAAGTTCAACGATGGACCAAGTAAGTTCAATTTGGAGCATATTGTTTAAAAGTATGTTGGTTCTGTTATAAATAGAGGGATTTTATTTTGAATACGTATAGAAAAAAGATACAATCTAATTACATTAAAATTAAATTAATAAAAATTTAAATAATAATAATTAGTAATTTTTTCTAAAATTTGTTCTACATATTTAAAATGAAATCCCTCTGTTCATAACAGAAACAACGTGAGCTCATTTGACAACTAGGACTACTAGACTTCAATTAACAACTATAGGAACTAGAGGCATGTAGGGAGGTCCTATATTTTTTAAATTAAAGGTAAACATGTCTATAATCGTTGGAAGAAATTTTACTTATTTGAGTATATTTAGAGTGATTGAAAAAGTTGTTTTTTTATTTTGCGATTTAAAATTATTGTAAATGAAAGACGAATTCCAGACAGGGTCTTTTTGTCTTATTATACCACGGCCCATTTATTGCTATAAGAGTGCGCTTGATGATGTTCGGAGCTTTATTTGTACCTTATATTTAATTGTTCATAAAAACCAATTCTTCTACTTTCTTTTGGCATTGTATTATCATTTGACAATTCATTGAAATTTCATCAAATGAAGAAATATTGGGGATCATTTCTTCCAGCGTAAGAATAAGAGTGCAGGGCGCATGTTATATCAGACTTTTAAATTTAAACACCTCCCAGAGCAACAAAGAGGAAAATTCTCGAGAAAAGAATGGTTCGATTCTCGCTGAGGCAATTACTTATACTCCCAGGTGCAAAACCTCCCATCTACCGTACCGTACCGAACCTCCTTACTCCACTCTTACAAATCGAATAACTCTGCGATCCCTGCACCTTTCGGTCATTTCCTCGCAACGTTTTGCCTCTTTTGGAGATGACTTATGCAAGAGAGATTAATCAACCTGGATCAGCAAAAAGTTCATTTCGTCGATTTTGGAAAGATATAAACTTAGTCAGAATCTCTCTATTACAAAGTAGAATTCACTCATGCGAAATGAATATGCTCTTATTGGTTGTGTCGAAAGCCTTCTACGTAGAATAGTCACATACATATAAGTTAAAATAGTACACTTATAAGCACACTTACATTAAAATAGTACAAGATAAGCGAATAATTTTACTTTTACATTAAGTACAAAATGTGGAACCCATAATCTTAAAAGATGTAAAAAAAAAAATAATCTCTAGACACTAGAAAGAAATGTTTCACTGGATGAAATTTAAACCCCCATTCTTTGGACTCAAAAGCTCTACCACTACATCATGGTTGAACTTTGTAAAGAAACTTCTTATTGTCCTTATATAGTATATATATATAATATACATAATTAATATTTCACTTATTGTAAAAGTGAAAAAAGTCACTTCGAAAATAAGAAAAATTTCACTTATTCTACTTTAGAGAGAAATTTATTACAATCGTCTACATTTAGTTTATACCTTTGTAAAAGTGTATTGCATTTAAAAAATAATACATTTCCGAAACCATCAAAATTATGAAATTAACGTAAAATTAATTTGTTCTTCGAACCTGTTATTGAACCAACGAAACCTGCAGTGTATCTTTTATTTAATTCTTGCGTTTCTCTTGAGTATACGCGCGAAAAGAATTACTAGCGCACTACGGACAAAATCGATCGAGCTTCCGAGCTTCCGTGCTGCGAGTTTAATGCACGTGTATGTATGCGGAATACGGTACTGGACATGAGTCCTTGACTTTTAATAGCCGCTCCGTGAAACTATAATCGTACGAATTGCCAAGGACTCGAGAGAATTCATCGCTCCTCCCTTTATGTACGCCGAGTATATCGCATTAAAGGGCATAGTTAAAATTCTGTTCTTGTTAAAACTTTCCTGATTTTAACGATTCAATGTACAGCATAATGAAAAGCTTCGTGAAAGCAAAATTCGTTAATCAGGAGGGCTTGAGCAGGGCACGTGACATCTTTCGAACACAATATAAATTGAATAGACTTGTTTGTAAAAGGAATTGCTAAGTTATTATTTGCATTGTTCGTTGCAAGATTAAAGCACACGATAAAAAGTGGCAAATAATACGATCGGAATGGAAATAGCTGCGAAAGCACACACAGTAAAAGTGAAAAAAAAAAGAGCGACGAAGCAAACTCGTCGCGAGCGCGCGCGGAATGCTCTGCGTACAAACACGCGAGGCCCATGCACGCGAGAATGCGGACCGCCGCCGCAACTTCGGACTTTAACTGCAACAGCTGAGAGATTTTCGGTCGCCTCGAGGCGCAGGAATGCAAGCCAAGAGGCTGGCCTGGACCGACGCCTTCGCTCGCGTACCTTAGCTCTGGATCGATAGGATTCACGGGAGGCCTCGTCCATCTGTATTTTCAACTCCGAGTATATATATGGCTTTTAGAATTACCAACGACCATATTTTTCTAGATTAGATAGATAGACAATGCATTTATTTGTGTTAAAACAATTAAAACAATTATAAAGAGCTTATTATAGTATCCTTAGTTAAGACCTTAGTACAGCTACGTATGAACAATTTGACAATTTAACAGTGAATAAATGAATATATGAGAGAAGTCGTAATTCATGGCACCGTAGTTTCATATCAGTGAATATCGTCAAAATTCAATGAGACTATTAGATGTTCGGATCGCGGATTTTGTTGAAAATTTGGTAACTATTGTCTTATTAAAATATAAAGAAACCTATACGGAGCGACCCACCTGGGTTAAATTTAAGAAGTGTGTTGTAAAAATTACCAATCTAGTTTGTAAAAATTACAATGTGGGCAGTCTGTGATCAGTTAATAATTTCAGAGTTGTTACGATGAAAAATCTCTATTGCTTCAAAAGTGATACACGATTGAAAATGAGTATTGAGAACTGCATAAAATTTTATTATAAAACATTATCAGGTTATTTTCAGCACTCATATTCAATTGGACATAACTTTTGAACCAATAGAGTTTTTTTTAACGCAACAAGTGAAATTGTTGGTCCTTTCTTCTACTTTTATTTGCTTTGTTGGTGGATTCTGCAGATTTCATCAGGGCTATGAAGATATAGTTAAATAATGAAATATAAAATTTCAGTATTAAGCATCTAATAACTTCAGAAAACAAATTAATATGTCGAAAATTTTAATAGTTCTTTACATTTTAATATAAGCAAACATTCCCAAAATTTTTAATAAAATCCGCGATTCGGAAGTCTGATAAACTCTTAGTTATTGCAGTACCGAAAAGAAGCACCGCATCGAGCGTAAGTATACATAATCTCCACTGCTGATTTATTGCTGGAGTAAGATATTTTTAAGGACTAAAATGATTTATCAATCGAATTTGCTTTCAGAGGTCGTCTGTAATGGACAATCGCGATAGAGTTATAACAAAAATATGCATGGTTAGAGGCCACATAAATTTCTTACTCTTGACCCTATCGGTTTTAAAAAATTGCCTTATGCGAAATATATCGTTAAATATGAGGCTTGAACTTCATGACGTTAAAAGAAATTTATCGAATTGAACTCGTAATTTTTGCTTTGCGTTGCAACTACTGATTTCAGAAAAGTTTTTTTAAGATAATAATACGTGACTATTGAAAAATGAGAAAATTTTTTAAATTAAAAGTATCAGCAAAATGCGGCCCCTACCTCATAATTCATTCCAAACTAGCCGACGAAATTGACATATAATTGAAGCCAGGTATATATATATATAGCCTTAGATCATAGAAGTAAAGAAAACCAAGTATAACTTGTATATTGTATATGTATATGCCGCAGATGTGCCAATTTCTCATTAAGTCGATGTTTTATCACTTGAATGGAGAAAAAAGAGTTCTCGCACGTCGAATTTGCGCGCCTGAAGTTAGAAGCGCGGTTTTGGTCGCGCGACACAAAAAGCCAGTGCCGCTACCTCGCCGCGGCGAGCAAAAACTTCGATACCACCGAAACTTTATGTAGATTTTGTCTGTCTGCATATGCATATTCCACGAGCAAACCGCGGGGAAACAACCGCGACGCTGTGTATTTTGGATCGCGCGGGTGCACCTCCGCAAACTTTGCCAACTTAAGCTTCCAGAGTGTCCGTCTCCTCTCTTTCCATTGGCTCTTTTCATCTCTTTTTATTATAGACAATTTTAGTAGGAAAGCACTTAAATTATTGATAATTTGTGTCATTCTAGTCTTAAGACTTGTGGGGTTGAAGTTATTTGATTAAGTGGTTAAAAAATCAAAAACTAATTCATTTTCTTCATTTTGTGAAACTTCTTAAATTTATTTAGTTTTGGATTCTAACTTCTGAAATTTTTAATATTTTTGTCCCAATTTTTGTATACATTCGAAACAACATATACGCAATAAGAAAGTACTGATTTTTTGAAAATTTTTAGGTACAAACTACCCTTAAATAAACGTTTCGCTTTGCATGAAGACTAGAATGGAAGTTGAAAAAACTTGTTTAATTTGAAAGCAAATTGTGTGCACTTGATAATAAATGCTGTTTTTTAACCAAGTGAAGTGTAGAATTTGTTGTTTAACCATCGAATGGAGAAAAAGCTGATAAAAATAATATTATTGCAGAATTGCTTGTCAGCTGCTTTTATCTCGGAATAAAAGGAAGGTCAGAATAGGAAGTTCTTTTTGCACTGGGTGCAAAGACGTAAAAGAAAGGAGGAAAAATAAAGCGAGGCCAGGGGTGTGCTCGCAAGCGGCCATATGCACGCGCACACATACAGCGAGCAGAAGAAGCGGGCTTACGGGCACTGCAGGCGCGTAAGTACACACGGATGAGTTTGTGGCGCGAACCGCATGCACCTTCGGATACCTCGACGTAAGACAATAAAAGCCGAGGCAGTCGCGGCAAGAAAAGAGCCTCATAACCGCACGGCTCAGCGTGAGAGGCATGCAGTGCGCGCATCTAAGGTTTCGCGTGAGCGCGACATAAAGTCAGGTATACGTCGTGTCCTTCTCTCCACGGTGTCAGGTGGAAAGTAAAACCTATACCTCTTGCTTGCGTTCGTTCTCCGCTCCTCTCCTCCTCCGAGACAGTGATGTCCACTCGAGCGAAATTAAAGGACCCGGAGGCCGCCGACAAGCCTCCCCACCAAGTATTATACGATCGACTGCCCCTCGAGATAAAGACGCCTTCCCATGACCCTTTTACACTTTCTCTCCTGACACCTCGTGTCTCGCGCCGTACGACCAATTTTATATCATACGTAAATTATTTCTAATTTATCTTTTTATTTTTTTAATATTCGCAAAGCATCCAAGCCCTCTGATCAGCAAATTTTATTTAATCTTTGCTGTTACTACTACTAGCAAAGGCTAGCTCTTTACATTCTGCTTTTTACGAGTAGATTATTTTTTTAAATTTTGCTATCACTTTTTGGAGGTAATACCAATAACCGCAATAACCATAATATAATTTTAAAGTTTTGTATATTCAAAATTGAAAGATCGCATTCTCGCATCCTATACAGTTAAAAGTCCGTTCGACTCTAAATAGTGTGGGTTTAGAATTGAACTGACACAACATAAACATACTTTTTGTGTATAATTTATGAAATTAGACAAATGTTATGTTTTATTTTGACTGCTCCAGTAAATTACGCAAATATTTAACAAAAAAGTGTAATTGAAAGACATTCTTTGAGTTAACGAAAACACAAGATGTACATCAAACACAATCTTTGTGTAATTATTTTTCAAATAACACAAAACATCAAAGGCGATCACTTTTTTAAGAGAGAATTATTCAATGTAGCGCAGCATCTTCTAGAAAAATATATAAGTAACTCCACTAGCAACTATAAAAATTGAAATGCAAACCTTCTTGAAAAAAAGAGGAGGATTGAATTACAGACTGTTCCTAAAAGGTCGAAGTAAAGTTTTAATTATTAAAAGTATCTATCGAGCTTTTTCCAGTATCAAATATAAATCCTTAGCAATCTTAATTAACCTAATTTAGTAAGTACTGTTCAAAAGTAAAACATTTTCCAGCTTCTCGATGTGCAGGTATTTCCATTAAGTGCAAGCGTCTTAGTTCTAAGGAACACTCAAACCGAACTTTTAACCGCTTCCTCGAGCTTCCTCGATAACTGAACTGCCGTATAAACGAAGCCAAAGTTTCCCGTTTCAAAGCTCGCAGTTTTGTCTAGGATAAAAGAAAAAGCAGGATGTGTATGCACTGGCTTAAATTATCCTTTCAAAAGTAAACACATCTGCGGGAGCGATATTAGACCAGATAAAATATTGGAAACGATACTTGCTGCCTTCGCGGTAGTTTTCCATTGTAATACGCAGCGCTAAGTTGAGGAAAGTGTCACAAACTTCGTTTCGTTACGTGCCGATTATCACTACGCGTATCTCATTTTCACCCAGGGTAATTAAAGGGGACACGCTGAAAAGTTTCAAATTCATACTGTTATAGACCTTTCAAAAGTGTCCACGTTCTTTCTTTTCTGGCCCTTGTAGACTAGTTGCACATCAGAGGACGGGTATCAGAATGGAAATGAGAATTTTATCACGCCTGATGGGAGATAGAAGCAGTTTGAACATCATCACAGGCAGCTAACATAGTTCAAGAGTTTAATTTCCTTAAGTTACGTAAGCGAATATCTTACAATCGAGACTTGACTCGTGGTTCAGCCAATTCTCGCACTTTCTCCTCACCGTTGATCAAAGATGTCCACTTTTCTTGTTCAGTGGGAAAGGTAAGTGTGCTTTTCCATTAAACTTTATTCATTTTTATTTTCGCAGCAATGGGGGTATTGTTTTACATGCTTCTCAAGAGATTTGAAAGAAGAAGATCCGCGATGACAAGTATATACCGGTTCCCAATTCAGTTGTTGAATTCACGGTTACATAATAATACTCCTTGTTACTTTTATATGCGGGGCATCAATCGCTTTTATTACGGAGCATTAGATGGGAAAAAGCTAGAGATAAGTTAAGCTAGAGATTAAAGAGGCTCGATTGAGAAACGCTCGCGAGCGATTATTGAGAGATGATTTGTTTCCCAGTCGAGTATTGTTTCTCTCCATGGTGATGGGCCATCTTTGCCCATTGTCCATCTGTTTAGGCGTCCTCCGCTGGCGCTCTCGTCTTCCTCGAAGTTCAAACTGGTGTGCCGGTGCGCGCGAGGTCACGACCGCACCCTAAGAAGCCACACCGAGGCTCTCCGGGAAAGTAAACCAACCACGTTCCATCCCCTCCAGCGGCCGTAACACGAGAAGCGAGAGCCGGAGAACGAGATTTGTCTCTACCCTCGGCTTATGTATATACAGTTCGACGGAGATCTGGCTGGAGCAGCATCTACAGTAGGTGCAATACACCGCGTGCTGTTCTCTTACCTTCCTCCACCTTTGCCCCACTCTCTTCGCTCTTTCTCCTCTTGCTTCTCTGGCGTCCTTCCTCGGCCAGGCGCTGCTCAGAATCTCGCGCAGGCTACGGTCCAGCGGTCGGCTCGACTTGGCAACGTGTTTTACCGGCCTCTTCCCTTTCTCCTCTTCTTCTTCTTCCTCGTTTTAGTTTCGGTTGCGAAGTCCTGCGTGGGCTCTTCGAGAGCGTATAAAAGTCGCGTCACTTTGCGCCATAACTGTAACAGTCTCTCCTGATTGGAGCTTGACTTTTATAGTTTGTACATTCTGATAAACGTCCTGTTCCTTTCAGACAAGTTTTAATGCCCTATTTTACGAATGGCTACTGCGTAAATGGAATACTATGTTTTTATATTTAAGTAGCAAAATCTAGTTCCTTAAATTCGGCTTTTTTAGGTTACATTATTTTTTTTTTAATTTTGACGCCATTTTTTTTAAGAGATAATGTCGATAATATATATTTTAAAAAATTTTGTATATTTGCGAAAAATTATATAATTCGCGTATGCGCATCCTACCTTATATAAAAATCAGGCAACCAATCACGTGCTCGTATCTTGACAACCAATCAGAATCACTTAAGGTAGTACTTTCGATACTTAGGTAGTCAAATGAGAAAATTTTCTCATATGATTCGCATAGTATTTACAGTTTGCAAAACATACTAATAGTATAGTTGAAACATCAAATGTGTTTTCTACAGTATACATATTTATAAGATTTATATAAACAATTAACAACTATTTAATAGAAATTCAAAAAGTGAAGGTATAATATTTATATAATGCTATGTGAGCCAAAATGTTGCTGAATGTTTATTATTCCCAAAGACGCAATTTCTTACTTCGCGATGTTGCCACATCTACTTGACTGTCATATTGTTTACTTGTGAAAAAATATTTGTGGATAAAGGTTAAGGGGGCACATGTATCTAATCGAAATGTTCTAAATTGCAAATTGTTGCTGATATATTTGTTTTTATCACATTATTATTGAATTTCATTGAAATCTAAAGGATTGTTATTACAGGATTCGCAAAAGAACTTTGTAAGGCTGCGTGTTACCCATCCCCATGGAAACAATGTTATAAAATACTAGAAAAATGTACAAATATCCGATAAATCATTTATCGGGTTTTATGCGGGTTTTGCACCATTTTATGGAGTTTTATAAGACCCTTTCAATAGGGGCATCAAAATTGAATTACTTTTTTCTCTAGTATACCCTGCGCCAGAAAAATTTAACTGAGCCTTCTGCGACTTAATATCGATCAATACTTTAAATTTTATCAATATATGAACGGTAATTTCATTATTGACAGTGCTATATGAAGAGAGAATTTAAAATGTCTTAATGTGAAGACGGTGAAAAGAGTGTCCACGCAATAGTAGTAATTGATGGAAAAAGTTCGAGCCCCTTGTGAAAAAATATTATTACACGTACAAGGTGCAATGTTTTCTCAGCGACTAGACAAAGGAACCCGTCCCATGACGCTGCTTCTCCCTGCTTCTCACCTCCCTCCTTCACGTCTGCGTGCAACGAGAGTATAGCTGCACCTATGCAAGCAAACTATACATGCTGCACGGCTCGGACTATCCGACAACCGGTATCTGGCGTAAGCACGCGCCTACTCCTCTCGCTCCGCTGCGACGGTAGTATGAGTAATCCCAAAGGCCAGCTCTTATGTTTACAAACATACGAACGAGTGAAAGAAATGCTGAATGAACGGCGAGCTCGCACCCTCCGTCACCACTTCGCTCCACTTTCATTTTCATCCAAGCTAATTAAATGCAATCTTCGCAGATTCTCTAAAGTTGCCTAATCGTTAAGCTTTGGCTCCAGAGATTCAATGGCAGAGTGCAAGTCTCCCTGCAAATAGTCAAAGCTAGACGAGCATCCATTTCTGCTCGTGCAAACGGCCACGACTATGTGCACGCGCTTATGAATGTTAGAATGGCCTCCTCTGCCGATATCGCAGAAAGCTTCAGGCTTTGATGCACCAGACGACGAGCGATGCAGCACAAAGAACCTCATTGTTGAGCTGCAAATCCTTATAATGGCTTTTCGTCGCAAAAAGCCGACTTCTTCCTCAATATAAGCTGCATTATTTTATAACAGCTTTCGCTATCGATGCCACTTGAATATTCATAAAGCAATAAGTTTAAAAAAAACTAATTAATCGTTTTCAGTTGACGTAGGTCAATAGCAGCATTTTTCAAATTCTAAGAAATACAAATGGTTTTTTTTAATGCGTTTCCACGCTGAGACGACAGCATAAAAGAGCAAATTTCTATACAACGTGGACCGTATTTTACGAGCGTGGGGCTCACAAACGGCTCGTAACTTCTTCGTAGCGTGAGAATTGAAGCATCGTGCAATCTCAAATATAAACAAACTAAAGAAATTAAAAGTTTGAAAGAGCCAATGCAAAAGTTGCAAAAAATTCAATTGCTTCTTCCATCTATTTTTCATAGCTTTTTTTACGGCGCGCTTCAAATACAATGCACATTTCTAATTAACTTTCATTCTAAACACTAGGGGGCTGCGACAACCCCTATACTTAATATAATTTACATTCGAATTTCAAAAAGAATGTAAACAATAAGCGGTCTGTGTAAAATCGACTTGAATTGACTATATTTACGTCTCTTTATTCATTGTCTTCAATTTTTTTATTTCACTGTGGCGTGTTGGTCGTCAGAAAACTTTCTTTTATATTATAAAATTTAAATTGTTTTTTTTATCGAAAATTAGGAAAATGAGGTTTTACAACTTAATAGAATAACTTTTTATGGAAAATTCAAAATTGACACCTTGATTGATTGCCTTCAAGCACACTCGCATGAAAACGTTAAATGAGAATTGAACGGCACTCTAGATTTTTCGCGTTAAATAACGTTCGACTAGCAGAAAGCATTAAAGTCCTGCGCGGCATTCCCATTGAATTGTCGCGGTCCATCGTTCGTGAAAGCGCTCAAACGGAATGAGCCAATTGACGCGGGCGGCACCGACTACGTCCAGTTGCACAAGTGTACGGGCGGCTTCTCTTGCTCGGTCAAGACGAAAGATACGACCAGCTTGGAGGGGAAAGAAGCCGCCAGAGAGAGAGAGAGAGAGAGAGAGAGAGAGAGTGGGGGGGGGAGGGGGAAAGAGAGAAACCGCGACGGCAGCATCGACTCAGGTGATTTTCGAGGGATCGATTCAGGTAAAACCACACCCCTTCGGCCGGAAACTGCGCTCGCCCCCGCACAAAGCCGGCTCAGAGGCTTTTCGAGGGAATATCGCTCCGTCCTGGTTGTTTCCGCGCACTGGCGGCTACGGTGGAGGAGGGGGGGGGCTTCCCTTCGGACCTTCTTGGATGTCAGGTATACGCGGGCTCACGGATGTTGAACATTGCTCTCGCTTCCCTTGACGTTACTCTGAGTATGCACTGTATTTGCGCTGCTGATCGCAAATCAGGTGTATAGTTGATAGATGGCTTTTATGCAACTGCTGTATCTAAAAGTTTATTCTTTTATTCGTCGTTCAGATAATCAATTTTTCTACTTCTTAGATTAATTTTTTTAATTTTTCCATGTTTTTTTATAAAGATAGTATGAATAATCAGCATCTTCTTTATATAATTTAACATTTTCGCATGAAAAGCTTAACAACAAAGGCCACCATTTCTTTAAAGAGGGGAGATGATCATGTTATTAGGAAATAATCAGATCTCCGGATCACGGATTTTGTTGAATTTTCGCAAATATTTTCTTATATTAAAATAAGAAGCCTAGAATCTTAGGATTTAACGCTCAAAATTTTCGACACAGTAGCTTCCTAAAGTTATTTTTTGCTAAAACTTTATATTTTATTCTTTTATTATAATTCCGCATCCCTGAGATTTAGCAATACAACAAATAAAGCTAGAGGTAAAGACCAATTGTTGCGTTAAAAAAACTCTATTTTTAGGTTTAAAGTTTTTAATAAAATATAACTTTAAGGACCTTCTGTTTCTAAAATTTTGAGCGTTAGACCTTAATTTACGGAGAAAAATGATTAGTAAAATTTACCGAAATAGTAAATAAATTTTGCTTAAAAAGTTAGCTACGTTATTATATCAATTTTACTGATGCAGTAAGTAAATTATACTAAACTTTTAAGCAATATTTACTTACTTAACTAAGCAAAGCTGATATATCTTAAGGCGTTAAGTAAATTTTGCTTACAAAGTACTGAAGAAAAATTTTCGATAAAATCCGCAATACGGAGGTCTGATGGACTCGTTAGTTTAAAATTATTATTGCTCATTTAAATAATTAAAAGTACTTAATTTTAAATGAATGATAGTGGAATGGTATTGAATACGAATAATGCCTATACTGACATCCAGAATTACGGAAGCGACGCATACCTATATTAAACGCTAAGAGGAAAAGTCACGCGGTATACTAATGTCTCCATTGGAAAAAAAAGAAACTAAAAAGTTCCACATATTGCATTGCCGGGAGAATTCGTGTGATTCTGTCACCTCCCGGGTTCGTGAGCTTTATATGAATGAAGGCACGAGAGCTGGAGCTCGAGCGAGTTGTCACCGTAATTTATGACTTCTCATAGATAGCAAAGAAATGCGTGACACACTTGTAGGCTAAAGAGCTCTAAAGGCATGGTCTCTGATACCACCGAAAGACGCTCTGATTCTTTAAGTGTGGTCATTAATTCTCCCTGATTTCCAAACGTTTTATCTCCGTCGAAAACTAACAAGATTTCCACCTCTTCAATTACTTGTCTTTACGACTTCTAATTTAATAATACAACGGATTAAGCATTGATATCATTTTAAGATAAGTTTTTCGAAAGGTAAAGAAAAATAAAACAATTAGGAAGAATGAGAACAAATTAATTTTAATTAAATCTACGCTATTTTATTATTATGCTAAACCTTCCATTTTAATGTGAGTTTACGCGAAGCTCAGCAAAATAAATTAATTTTCTCATTTCAAAGTTTCATATTCATAATAAAATCTATGCTTTTACGTATAATTAGATTTTGAATGCGGGTAAACTCGACTGGCTTATAAAAAATAAGAACATTAGCTACAAATTCTCCTTCGACGGCGACTTCGACATTAGCAAACGAATGTCGTCACCCTCTACATGAATTGAAATATAAAGGATAAGAACGCGGGGCGGGCGGTCGCAAGGGGACTAAAGCCGAGGAAAGCTCCTAAAATCCCGAGGTTTCCGCGCGCCCTTATGGCTTGTCGGCTCTCCGCGTGTATAAGAACGTGTACATTTCGAACGAATTCCAGGCCTCGATAATTACTCCCAGCTTCGTGTGCGTGACAAGAAGAGACGCGATTACTTAGATTTCCCTTGCGATTATTGCGACTATAGAAGCGACTTGTAAGTGTTTGCCTAACCCCGGATTTCATAGACATAAATTGCATCGCATTTATTCAGTGCGGGATCTGCTGAGCCCTTAAGGGGATCCGAAAGTCAATTATAAATTCAAATATCGCGCTTTCATATTGCAGATGAAAAAACATTTAATTTACTTATAACACTCAAGACACTTTAATCTAACTAGTAAAAGAAGTCCACCAAACAGTCCTGGAAAATATACTTATTCTATATTTATACCGTGAATAAGCAAACCATCATTTTCAATTAATTTAATAAAACGTAAACGGATTCTTCTTCGAATAAGAAGATTGTCACTTTCTGCAGACTGCATAATGCATTCTAAATTAAGAAAAACGTCTCTAATAAGCGAAGAAATACTAACATCTGACATATATTTATGATAAAATGCATTGGATTCTATTTTTCTAGTAAAGTTATTGAGAATTATACCGAAGCAGACGTATTTTTTAATTTAATAAATTCGTTTTAAAATGAAATAGATAATTTTTAATTGGATTTGTCTACTAAGATTAAGAATACATGAATGAAAAAAAGAGTCTAAATGAAATATCGAAAAACCAAGCGATACTATCTCTCCGTTAGATAAGGATCTATCATTTTATACACTTCCAAATTACCTTGATGAGAAAAACTTGATGAATAACGCAAAAAAGTCATACTATTCAAGCTTTCCTCATCAAAGTATTATTATAGGAACTTGAAATTTAAATAATATAGATCCTTACCTAACGGAGGGCTAGTATCTCTTGGTTTTTCGATATTTCATTTATACTCTTTGTTAAAAGCAAATTAATTGTTTTTCGGCTGCTATATATTACGGTGTGAAAAATGAGTTATTAATTGACTTTTAAACATGATGAAGTAAGGTTTAAGATAGAGTGAATTTTATATGCGACGTAATAATAATGAAGTATACGAAACTAGAAAATTCTTTTTGATTCAGCAAAAGTCACACAGAAAAATTCTCCGTATTCATTCTGCACTCCAAGGTGGGACAAGTTATCAAGCTCTCGAGGGACTGCCCCGAAAAATCCACATTCCTCTCAGTGAGAGTAACAGAAGGCGCGAGCTCGCAATTCGATAAGAGCGTTGGCGCGAAATAAGTTGCGAGGCAGGGCACGCGCCCACGACCCATAGAAAAGGGGGCTCCTCTCTTCGCGGCGAAAAAGTTTTGCGTCGGTGAGAAGGCACCCATCTCCTCAAATTGCGTTCCATTCAGGATTATTTGAAATTCGAAGTGCTCGGTGTCGCGAGTTCAATCAAATCAGCTTTTTCTTATTCCTGGCCGGGGTTATGGCGCTCTCTATAGCGCTCCCATTTATATACCCCCGGCTCTCTTCTTTCTGCTTTTGCCTGGACACCTTGGATCTAATCTCAGAATTCGGCATCTTCCAAATATTTTTCAACATCAATTTTACTTTACTCTATTTTATCACTGTCAAAATTAACATTTAATTCGAATGATTTACATTTTACTTTACAAAAAAAATTATAAACAATCTACTAATCATAAACTCGTTGAGAAACTTTCAAGTGAATAATAAAAAAAGTAAGATAAATTCATAAAATCATTATATCAATAAAGTAAGGTATATATCTCCCATCGTCTCCCGCTCTTCTCTGCCCTTCCGTTTTCCGGCCTTACAGGAAAAACGTCGTCAACGACTGACGCGGAAAATTGATCAGTTTACCGGCGCAATAATGTCGCGCGATATACAGAATCGCGCGGCCAAGACGCGAGGTCTTTATTATCGAATTACATTGATCGAAAGCGTATCACTCGGCGTTTTCGCTCCTCTTGTTAGTTGGGGCTCTCTGCACGATTGCCTCGTCGCCCGCCTATAATTTTCGTTTTATGGATTTTTTTTATCACCCAGCTTCAGCGCAGCGCACGGAATTCCGAGATGAGAACGAAGCGATGTCGTTCGGCGCTTTAATGTGATTTATACGATGCAGGGGAGTCGCTATTTTTAAGTAAAGGCAAGACCTAAGTGTAAGAGCGCAATCGCTGATTTTTCAGTGGACAAAATCTACTCTTATTTTTAATTCATTCACCACCCTGCCGGAAAATTATAGGGATCTTTTAGGCAGAATATGTTACATTTTTTGGCACGACGGTAGTTGGAGAGAACCTGCTCTAAATGCTTTGAGGTTTTAACCAAATAAAAACAATGAAATAGACAATCATAATGACATAGACTTGAATTGAACTGAATTTGTTTAGATATCCAAGGACTCAAAGTTCTATGTACAAAAAATAATTAATAATTAAAAACTAAGTAAACTAATAGACTGATATTAAAAAGGAACATTGAATAGGACGAGCATCAAAGGATACACAATGACAAGTTAAATGAAAGAGAGAGAGAGGGGGGAGCAATATATATTTTCCATGCAGTACTGCGGTTATTGCTGTGATTACTGTTGTTTCGGAAAAGGTAAATCAATTCAATTAAATACATTAACACTGAAAACTAATGCATTTGATGAATCTGTTGAATTCTTGTGTCTGCATTATTGTCCAAGTCACTCTATGGTCTAAAACGCTTTTTCTATAGTGGACTTTATTCTATATCACTTAAATAAGTATTGTTCATGATTGAATCAAGAATTTGTCGGTAAAAGAGACAATTAAAACACTTCAAAAAAATGTTTATTTCTTATTTATATTTTTTCCGTCTGGTTAACCTTTACGCGACGATTCATTCTTTATCGAACAATTGATTGGCTTTTAAATATATTAGTATTCCTATCGGTAACAAGTATACTTATATAAAAAATAAGTAAATAATCGGTTTTAATTCAGCTTTATTAAACAATAATCCTAATGTCAAAATAATCTATCATTTAATATAATCATGTAATGGTTTTAGGACTGTAAGCAGACAGAAGAGAGATGAAAGAGAATCTGCAAATAGTTGCCCACGCATGTGGCTCTTCTGCGTTTACAAGCCCTCAACAGAATTATGCCAATTAAACTATCATAACAGATTATGGTTGAAAATTCTAGGCATCAGTTTATAGTCACAATGACATAAGTGATGGTGAATTATCCGGTAGGGCAACTCTAATATTTTCTATCGAAGGATTTAATACTTTGAACCGCAAAAGAAGCGGTTAGCTTGAGTTAAATACATAAATACGTCTGGTTAGCTTGCAATACAATTCGGGAAGAACGATCGCGGGGAAAAAAGACAGGGAGAAACGTAATTTGTCGGTGCGTTGCCATTAGGGAGGAGCACGAAGCGCCGTACGTCCCGAAGCCCGCGAAACCTCGGACGGCCTTTAACGCCGCTTAAGTGGCGCTTAACGGCGCCTTTTTACAGCAGAGCCGCGCTAACGTCGTTTTCTTGCGAGCCCCGCGAATGCGCGCGCGGATATCGCGCTAAGCCCACGCGCACTCGCACGCGATGCACTAACTCAGGCGCGCTTAGCCGGGCCACGTAAAAAATTTATACGCGTGCCTCGCTAGATGTATGTGAATGCGCTCGTGGGCGAGTGGTGCACGCATGTGAGCTCAAAAGTACCCCGTAAATGATTGCAGAATACTGTCAAACGTTTCTAAGAATGCCTCGGACACGCGTGTCTATGCCTTTCTTGGTCGATTGCTCCTATTCACATGTGTATTATCACGGTAATGTATGTAATGTATTTTTACTGTTTGGTTAATGTTCCTTTATTTTAACTTCGTAATTGTTATACACCGAGAAAAAAGAATCGTAAAAATTACTATCTATATTAGAACGTGAACACAGACTGAACTCTCAGATAAAAATTATACCATAATATGCAGTAAAATTTGCTGCATGTACAAAATTATTTCCAATACTGTTCGGTAAAATTTACAATATTTATGGCAAAATTCACTGTAAAGTATAGTTATTTTTACAATTTTTATAATATTTCTTCTCAGTGTAACTTTAAGAGGTCTTTACTTTAATTACGCTAACCAAAATGTTGCAGTAAATGGAGATTATAATTATTGGAGAAACTTAATAATTGGGTAACATACATGCAAGATATTCGTGTATATTGAAGAAAATTCATTGTTGGATACCACTAACTGGAATAAGTCACTGCACTCAATTCAGTATAGAGTTGAGAATCTTATTTCGCAGATGCTACATGTAATTTCAATCAAATAAGTCGGAACTTCAATTTAGAGAACTTTATTATTTACATATTTCTAAAATACCTTCAACTTACAACAAAATGGTATTAATGTAACTTACAAAGTCCCAGGAAATCGCTAAGTTGATTAATAAACGTCAGCTCACCTGAAAATAAAAGAAAATCATATATCAATTGCTATAAAACAAGAAGAATAATTTTATACAGATATTTAAAATCATTGATAACAAACTTGATAAAATGCATCTAAAACCTTATCATCTCTTAAAAAAGTGATGGCCTTTGTTGTGACCATATAATGTGTGATTCTGATTGATCGCCAAGATACGAGCGCGTGATTGGCTGCCTGATTTTTATATTGTAGGTAGGATGAGCGAATGCGAATTTTTCAATTTTGAATATACAAAACATCAACATTGTGTTACGATTGTGGTGATCATTAATATTTTCTCTTTAAAAGAATGGTGCGAAATTTTAAAAAATCAATCTGACCGTAAAAAGCAGAATGTAAAGAGCCAATTTGTTAGTATCGAATAAAGTAAAAATAAAAGTGTTGGAGCGAGCATGAGAAAGGCGCGAATAACACACTGAATGATTTCATTCATTTCTTAAGAGTTCCTATTAAGAGCCGAATGAACAGACGGGAAACTTGCTTCCTGCGTGAGTTCCTTCCTGGACGGCGCTTTGAGAAGCAGCAGAAGCCTGGCTTCCTTTCGCTCTCATTCTGACACACATATTATGCAAAGACGCGAGCTTCGGGAAATACTGTTGTCCAGACCGCGTGAGAGTTGCGAGTGCGCTTAAGAAAGAAAAAAAAAGAAACGCCGTGAATGCTTTTTCATAATGACGGTGCACACGCAACGCTACTTGGAAAATTACAGGATGAAACCGCGTTAAAGTTTAATCTCCTCGTGTAAGTATATAAGAGCATGTGCGAAGTTTTTCAGTATTATTATATTCCATCACGTACAATGGAGGCGTATGTATTTGAAGAGATAATTTGAAGTCTCTCGTGGAAAAGCAACTTTCTCATAAATCCTTTTAATTCAGAGAAAAGGAGTTGTGCGAGCGATGCCTATACAGCCCGCACTGGCGTTACGTACTGGCGATAAGCTTTGTTTAATCAACCTTCAGAGAATCGGAATACGCCATTTGGCGTAAGGCCATTGACCTCCAAACATTTGACATCAGTTCAGACATTTATCGTATGCTTCAGATCACTTTTCTATAGCAACAACCATTTTTTTAAATTTCTCAAGTGTCGGCCTTCTAAAGGTTAATAGATCTTAACACTGTATTGTTTCGAAATAACTTAAAATACGGTAATGCCGTAGACATTGGCATATAAAGAACAAAGTTTCGGAGCGCGCCGATACATCTCGAAGAAGTTTGAAAAGGAAAAGCGAGGAAAATCCCTTTTGTAGCTCACCACTTCGCAAACTGTCAGTTTTGCGGGGAGAGGAAAGAAAAGGCGGAGAATCTGAAATAGCAGTGTCGCCGGCAGCTTTCCGCACGAAGGTGGGAGTTAGTTTGACCGCGTGGCCGAGGCGAAAGAGAAGAGAGACTGGGGGAAAAAAGAGTCGACGCATCGCCCAAGGAATCTGAAATTAGGTGAAGCTGTGATCGCGTCAACTCGACGTGACTGCAATATGCAAACTCCAGACGTCGTCGACGTCGGGGAGCATCCACGATCTGTCCCTCGCTGAACTTTGGCAGGCGAGAAAGATAGGGAAGGGGACGTACTTACTTGCCGCAAACCGCCTGGTAAAGAGCGACAGCCTAACCGTAAGTTTTCACCAAATCGATCGGATCGCGCAGCTTCGGAATCTGTGAGAAGACGAGGAATTTTAAGGACTTTGTGCTTCGATTAAGGTTGTACTCTCGGTAAAGGAATAACCGTTCAAATATTGATAAAATTGAAAGTATTGGTCGATATTAAGACACAAAAGGTAGTACTACACTCACAAAAATTTAATCCAACGGGTAGAAGAATCCACTAAATAACACTGGAAAGTCCCCTTATATTTATATCATAATTTACGATTAATTTGCTAAAATGAAAACGAATTCTTCTTCGAATAAGTATATTGTCGTCTTCGAATAAATTGATAACATATGATAAATTCTATATTCATTAATTAACTGTTAGTTTCCATTTAATATCATAAAAAGTAAAAAGAAGTAAGTAAACAGAAAAATACTAACAATTTATATATTTATGATAAAATTCAATGGCTTCTATCTTTCGAATAAACTTATTGAATATTATACTGAGGCACACATATTTTTTAATTTAATAAATTCAATTTAAAATTAAGTAATTAATTTTTAAGTGTTTTTGTCTACTAACATTAAAAATCCATTTTTGTAAGAGTAGAAAAAAATAATAACTCAATGTTTATGCTGTTAACACGAAACGTTATGGGAAGTTCTTTTGCGAATCCTGCAATAACGGCCCTTCAGATTTCAATAAAATTGACGAATATGACATTTCGATTGGATATGTGTGACTACTTAATCTTTAATCAAGCCTTGATGTAATTAAGCTAATTTGACTTAACTAAAAACATTTTTTCTCGAACAAACAATGACAGTTAAGTGTATGTGACCACACCGCAAAGTAGGTTAGAAATTGCGACTTAATTTAGAATAACAAATATTGAGTAACATTTTGGTCGAGATAGCACCAGTTAATATTGTACATTCACTTTTTGAATTTCTATTAAAAATTCGTTGATTTTATTTTACAAACATATTTTAAATATATATATATATATACTATAGTATACGCAATTGTACTATTAGTTAACCAACTAATAGTACAATTGCGACATTGTCAAAAGTAAATTCTATACGCAAACGAAATGAGAAGATTTTTTCATTTGACTACCTACGTATCGACGGTACTATCTTAACGGTTTATCCTTTCAGCTTTTTCAGAAAGTCTCTATTAGCTTTGATTGCCTTAATAAAAGCAGAAATGCAATTTCGTTTAAATGACTTTGAAGTGCTTTCTAATTGACACGGATAAAAGGGCAAAAAGCCGTGAAAGCAGCAAAACATCCTGCATAACTTAGCGTGTTTTGGACACGTATCGTAGCCAAGTGGCCGAGCTTTTACTCGCGATGCATCAAAATGAGCCATCAATAAACATTTACCATTGGTATGCAAATCTCTGTGAGAGCCAAGTGACGGCCTTCCCTCGTCCTCCTAAAATTCGCGCCATCCAGAAGCCGACCGGCAGAGAATGATGTATAGCTATATAGAAGGAGGACCTGTCTAAAGCTGTCGGCTGGCCAAAATCGCGAATTCAGAGTGTTCAGAGGAGTGTCCGCTTTTAATAACTAATTATAATCAACTTCCTTCTTCTTTTTTGCAAAGCGTATTTATATTTTAATGAAATATTCATAAAATCCAATATTAATATTTTAATTCAAATCGTCCTTCATTGTTTAATATTTTTAAATATGCGTATCGTACTATTCAACGATGCTTACATATAGATATACTTACATTTTCCAGAAATAAAATTATACGTTAATATACTCATCCGTAATTGGATGATAGTTTAAATTTGCGTGACTGTTCTGAAATAAAATTCTTGATACAAGATATTCATTCTTCCCTTGGCAGGAAAAATAATTAAACGGTTATGGTATGACAATAAAAGTAAAAAATTCAAAGAGACTGTACAATCGCATGATCAGTAAATTGAGACCGGCCATAAGCAGCAACAGCTCAAGGGAGGTAGTTTTGTAATTCACCCAAGTGCCGGCGCAAGATTTCCGAGAGTCGTTCCGAATGTCCCTCGCACAGTACTTTCAAGAACTATCGCAAGACATTTCCTTAATGACGTCCTCACGATTTGTCGAACCGAAGGATTTATATTCTAATTATTTTCGCCAACGACTTAATGAAACGAATTTATGACTGCGGCGATGATTTCGTTGGATTTTCGAATGCTTTATTTTCTATATCATTCTGAGAGAAGTTGCACTTCATAATTTTCTTGGTCAGTAATTTATGCTCGAGTATTGTTTAAGAGTTGCCTGGAACTCTCAGGAGTTATTTTAAATTAAAATTCTTTTCATTTGAATTTTAAACTATAAAGGTATAACAATTACATTTTACGAGATACGCTAAACTACGGTATAACTGGCGCACTTTCATATCGTCCATTTAGAATATTTTACATTTTTTAAGCTAACAAATAAAAGAGGGTAATTGTCATTAGGCTTTTATGACTAGCGTAAAAGCAGCCTAGAATACCTACGTGAAAATTTCTTTTACAATAATAATAGTGAAACGTATGCGTGTCGCGGAAGAATTTTACGATCCCAACGAATGAAGGAAGGGATGCGAAAGTAGAAAGAAAATGTCAGTAACCGAGAGATTCCGGCTATTTCATTTCGTATAACCTCGAAGAGAAATTTTAACATTTTTCTTCCTCGACAAGATCAGCTCATCTTCATAACTTTTTTCAGTTAAAGCTTGATCGCTACACGATAATAAATTGTAGCAAATAGCATCAGTAAAATCTATTAAATGGGTCTGAAAGCCAATTAACAATTCAAATTTCGCGCCATAATATATAGCAGATGAAAAATCAATTAATTTGCTTATAGTCGAGTGTAAATGAAATATTGAAAAATCTAGAGATTCTTGTTTTTGAATTTGAATATTTAATTGTTTTTCAGACCCCCTTATAAGGAGCGAGATAATATATGCACGTTAATCGTTCGTCTTCGTATATTTTCAGTACTTTGATTGAATTTTCCTCTATCTGCTACTCCAGCACTCTCCTCATCCCCGCAGTTTGTTAATGAACCATAGGGTAAGGGGGTGGGGTGGTGAACTCGATCTGCCCTATGGGCTTTCCTTCTCTCTCCCATCGCCCACTAGCACCCACACCAGCCGCCGAAGCGCCAGCGATCGTAAATGCTCTTATAGCGCGCGCTACCGCCAACTTATCCTCCTTTCGATGTCCTAGAGGCTCGTTGTGAAGGAAATAGCGACGAGGGAAGGGAAAGTTTGCGTAAAAATTCAATCTGGGGATTTTCAATTTTACATTCACTCTGCTCGCTGCCCATTTTGCGCTCGTTAAATGGCCCTTCGAATTTTGTATTCCGCTGCTTGCAAACGTCTACCCGTGATGCGGGGAGCTCTATGAGTATTTACGGAAAAAAAAGAACGTGACCGAGACAAGAGTCGAGATTGATCGTTATACAGACGATGAAATTGTTATAAGAGATTTATCGCGCACAGCGACGTAAGCCGCTTGATTAGAGTTGGAGGATTGAAGCGCCAGGCGACTTCGTAAAGTAAAGAGTTTTAAAAGAGTTTTTTTTAAAGCACCTAATACTTTTAATTTTCCATTCGGGATTAAAGAATTACGGGCAATCTCTTCATGCGAGCTCTCATTCCTTTTTAATTCTTATTTTTTAAAAAAATCTTTTAATTATTTTTCTTTCCAATTAACAAGGCTGTAATTGGATCAGAAGGTCCGATCGATAACATGGAAGACATTCTCAAAATATTTCTCTACATGCTACACACTCGGAGGTTTATTAGTTCAATAACTCTCGTACTCAATAGTCATCATCAGAGCCGAAAAAAAATATCGAACGGACTGCTCAGTTTAAAATTAATGACTTAAGCGCGAGTAAGAAAAAAATGAAAGTATCACATTGGAATACCGTGGGTGCTTAGAATCGAGATAGCGCACTTTTTCTCGTCGCCTCTTTATGCACCTGCCCACAATAGGGGATCCTTCATCGGAGCAGCGACAGCGGAGTTATTTGGGGGGCCCTCGCAACGTCACGCACCGAAAACTGCCTCTTCGGATACTTTTGATGCGGCGTGACTGCGCGAAACGGCACGCCTCCGTATCGATTATGCCCGCATTAGCGCTGAGCACGCGCACCTCTCGACTCTTTTCTCATGCGGCCCGGTGAGTCCGAAGGCGAAAAAGAGAGCGCGACTGTACCGTTGCCTTACCGATGATCGTGAGGCCAAAAAAGCCGACTCGTGTCACTCCCGCTCGGGCAGCGAGCCTTTTGCGGCTCTTTATTTTTACGAGTTTTTCCCGTCGCACCGTCGGCTTATGTGACAGGTGCAGGAAAACTTTTGCAGAGACCCCCTATTACTTGACGCGAGCGAAATTTAAATACTGCCCAAGGCGTCTGTTAAAAAATCGAGGAAAAGACGAGGGCAACTGGCTCGGAACGGCGGGGTCGCCTCCGCTGGCTTTCACACAGCGCCTCGCTTAAAGGGCCGCGTGTAAATTACGGTCCGGCGCGAAGCGGACGTTTACGAGACCACACGCCCTTCGCACTGCTGCGCTCGCCCCTCCGAAATCCACAGAGAGAGGCACGCGCGCGCGTAAATTCGTTTGGGAGACATCGACGCGCGAAGCCCGCTCATCGCGGATTGGCGCCGAGTCGCTCAAGCATAACTACTTCCCGAAGGTTCCTTCAACAACTATTTCAATAAATCTTCCCCTTGATGGAAGCGTTCACTAACAATTCACCAACAATTGGCCATTTGTACGAGGTCTGACCAATTGTTCCACCAGTTGTTGGCCAAAGAAAACCGATAAATTGGTCATACTTTTCAGCTGGTCGTTAGCTAACGTTTGGAGAAAATTTGACAAGGTTAAAAATACGTTTTATCGCATCAAACTGCTACGTAAATGTTATATTGTACAATTGATTGGAAGTCAAAAAATATAAAAAAATTGTATATACCCCGGTAGAAAATTAGCTACTGAATTAGCTTGCTTAAAAACAGTAATTTAATATCGGTAGCTACAAACAAGCTTCGTGTATACTATATTATGCCTAAAACTATATTAGGTATAACAAAATATTATTTGATAATCGAAAGTTTATTTATAGTAAATATCAAACCAATTAAGTCATCTAGCATGAGAATTGTTGAAGAATATATATGTATGCATATATCTAATCGATTCAAATGGATTTAAATCGATTAGAATAATCTATATGTTAACTTATTGTAAAATTTCACTTCATAAAAGTATAATATTTTTTTACGTGTATGCGCATAGAAAATAACTGTCACTTTAACAGATTGGAATAAAATCTTTAATAATATTTCCAGAAGGATTTGAATTAGCTTTGTTATCGTAAGCTACTTTCATTAGTTTAATTCTGCAACGATTAACTAATTGGGTTTTCTACCAGGACATTTAATTTTGTTAATCAATGGTTAAATGATATATGATGTTTGAATGAAAATGAGTTGAATGTTTACAACTCTGGTTTGGTTATTTTCGACTTTGTTTTGTAGTGCGCCTGCGTCGCAACTCGACAGCGGTCGATGGCAAACGTTGGTAAACAGGCAATCTTGCTTAGTTTATTTTCTACCAGGGTCCTGCAGAAATGAATGCAGAGTACAGCGATCGATGTCGCGCGGAAGTTGAACGTGCTCGGTCATAGGCCGATTAATGATATTCCTGTACCCCCAATCGGAGGCATGCATATACATCCGACGGAGCGTAAATAACGAAGCCGATGAAGCGGCGCCAAGAGGCGAACTTCCTCTCCGCCTGCTAGCCGTCGGGGGGGAGCGAAACTTCCGGCCCCATGATCCGCGAGATCCAAAGAGCGGGCATATTCATGTCCGCGGACGATTTCCTCGCGCGCGCTAACTCATTGTACTCGTAGCGGCTGCCTCCCAGCCGCGCGGTCCCAAATGCGCTGAATATGCATGAGGGCGCGTACATGCCAATGCATCCTGGAATTAGGTTCTCCCCGGGGCTCTTCTCTCGCTCCCTTCGCCGCGAGTCTTGCGGCGCCGGCCACTTCAGGTAAAGTCGACCTGTGTGCCGATGCTCGCGAGAGCCGCGCACCGTCCTTCGCCAGGACGAATTCACTCTTCTCCTCCTCTGACTTTACCTGCTTTGTGGCTTAATTACTTTCTCCGTCGGCCGCGCTCTCTCGCTCGATGGCTGTTTCACCCGTTCGACTGTATCCTCTCGACCGCGACCAACCTAACCGAACCTTCTGCTACGTGCTCTTTGAACTCGCTGTATTTCGGATTAAGTAAGCAAAGCTTCAGGTGACTGGTTACATCGTGTTAATTAACAAATTTCTCCCTCGTTATCAATTGATACTTGATAATTAATTATATATCTAATAGGAGGAAGGATTGAAATTCAAAGACGAAACCTACTTTTTCTAACAGGCAACTCGTATTAAGGAAATCCTATACCGATATTAGAAATAACGAACAGATTTTAATGAAATGGAACAGAATGATACTCATGTATCTTATAACAGTATAATATGTAACGTGATTAAATTTTTAGAAGACTAGGTGCCTAAGAAAAATGATGATAAAATTTTTTTTAGAATTTAACACGCAGTTAATTCGTGTTGTTACAAACAGATATTGTTAAAATATTTTATGCATAAAAAGAAAGATTTGAGAAAATTGTCGATATTTAAAAAATAAGCATTGAGTACCTGAATACTTTAAAATAAATCATTTTGTATTTTGTGTATTACTGTAAGACTGAGGTTAGATGTTGAAGCCTTCGAAAAATTGAAATGTATAGCTTTATCAAGCTTCTATTAAAAGATCTCTAATTTTTCATCAAATTCACTATTGAGATTCTTGCATTTTATGGCACGAAGCATAATAAAGTCTTTTAGAAATTGAACTGTAGCTTCATCAAGTTTCTATTTATGCGTCTATAGTTTTTTATCAAATCGTCAAATTGAAATCCATTACCGGTAGAATCTCCTTAATACAATCAACAGAGCGTCTCGTTCTAAATGGCGTTATGGAATTCTGCGTGCGCACATCGAGATACGAAAGCGTTAATCTCTTTCACTCTTTAGACGCTATTTCATCCCCCATTTCGTACCCTCTCAATCTCAATTCCAACCTCCCCGCGCAGTTGGACGACCAGTTGCAGTTGGGCGTTAAACTTTGTGCGCCCCGGCCCGACATCGCGATACAGCTGCGCGGCCTAATTGAGCTCGCAACTGAGTCTCCTCTCTCTCTCTTTTTTAAAGCGAGAGCCGCGAGTGCGAGTTTGCGTTTTGCAAATATCTGCTGCAGCGCCCAGGAGTTTGCGCAGAGCCTCTCGTTTGCGTTCCTATAGTCGGCTAAATTCGCCCGGAAACTTGTTCACTTTTCGAAATGGACCAGATGGATGCTGTCAGACGCAACTAGTTCTTCAGGCTCTCATTATTAATGTTCTACAAATAATTAGCTTAATGCAGCGCAACTGCTTTAGTGGCACTCGTACCAAAGCATGTAATAATAATTCACTAAGTCGCTTAACATTATTATACATTATAAATTTCATTATTTATTCATTTGCGTAAAACGCAACATCAACTTTTTACATTGACTATTTTAGTAATATCTAATTCTATTCATATAGAGGAAGCTTTGTAATAGTATACAATTTTTTATAAAATCATGTTAGAAGTTCATTTTCAGTGCTTCGGAATCATCTTATGTTTTTTTAAAATGTCTATATGTGTATGTACGTGTCTGTGTGTGTGTGGCCATCATATCGCAGAATCTTATATTATTGGATTTTAACGAATAAAGATTTGTTCATTTTCAGAGCGTTTTTTCGAGTTTTTCATTCAGATAGAATCAATATTATTAATTCTCTTTAAATGTATTTGGAAGAAGTTAACTGTCAATATATTGGCAGCGGTTTTTATTTATATACACGGAAAGTATCCTCACTCTTATTGAAATCAACGTGCAATTAACTCGGCAAGTTAAATCCCTTAATTAACATACTTAGCGACAATTGAAATCACACGTAGTCAGCTTATCAGTATGACGAAGCAAGTCGGGCTGAATATACGATGGGTATAAAATATTTTACAAGCTGTAAAATTGTTTCTTTTTTATTTACAGGTAGAAATGGTCATTAAATTGTATTTTGTATATAAAGTAATAAAAACTTTATTATTTACAGAGAAAACAATTGATGTTTTATTCCTGATAAAAAAAATAAAAATTAAAAGAAAGAACAATCTTATTACATTTATTTAATAAAGACAAAGTGCACGCTTGGAACAAGTAAATTTTCTTTTTAACGTTTCTGCTGTAAATCAATACTTATTAGACCGAACAAACTGAGAACGCGTATTTTTTTAGTCCGCTTCTTAACTGTGCGAGTCAACAATTCCCCGCGGCGTCACGAAAAGCAATAAAGTTCGCAATTAAACACTACTTTAGCGACAAACTGTACGACGAAGCGGCGAAGCTCGTGGACCCACATCGAAATTCGATCACGCGATTCGGTTGTAAAAGCCAACTGCGAAATCTCCCCTCCGAGCGTAGGAGTCTTTTTTTTACAGTCGCATAAACGACAGCAATGGCAGCTACCTTCCTAAAGCAATTTCCATTTCGACCGCGCCAGCGTTGGGCCTGGCTGGCGGCCCCTTTCGTCGCCGCGCCACAGGCACGGGGAGAGAGAGAGAAAGAGAGAGGGAAGGAGAGGCGAGTGGGTTTCTGCCGGAGAAAAAGGCATTCGCGAAGATTACCTGTTATGAAGAGTTGAGGGGAGAAAACTGTGAGAAGCGAGAGCCGATGCCCCGGGCGAGATATCGACCGTAAGGTCGTTAGAGCTAACTATGACTTTGGCGGAGAATCGAAGCAGAAACGAAGTTTACCGCGGCACGAACTGCTGCGCACGAAAACCCACGAGCGCTCGGAAAGACAATGGAAGTCGGTCGCTTTTTTCCTTCCGTCCTCGGTCCGCTCGCGTTTAACTTACACTTGTAATTAACGAAGAAATCCAATGAAATTACTTGACGGTTCTACCGTAGAGAAGTGCTTTCTAGTAACAACAGCCAATTACGCGTAGCTGCTAATTACAATTACGACGGATGGTATGCGTCTTATAGGTAGAAACGATTCCTTTCAAAATATTCTATCGCTCCGCAAATTCCAATATTATCTGCTTAATAAAGATCCTTATGAAGCAATTTTCAGCGATATGCTTAAAGCGTGCACTATCTCAAGATCTTTTCTATTATCCGGACGATTTCTTTCCTTTTTTTTTTGTTTTTCGAGTCGACATTTAGCGATCAGTATCGACCGCACCAGCAGCATAATAAGATCGTAAAAACGATGATATATGTAGGAAGGAAGAGAGAACTACTTTGTACCTATGGACTCATGTTTCGTCTAAAAAAGCGGTAACGATAGAGTGTATCACTCGTAACTTTCGGTCTGCATCTACTATGCCGTTGTTATGCCAGTCGAATTTCCCTGCTATACCTTTCCCTCGATCGTATTGCATTCCTTTTATCCTCTGTTGCTTTTCTAAGGATATATTTCTCATCCATTTCTCATTTCTTAAAAAGAATTTTTTATGCAAACTCGTAGAAAATTACACTTTAGCTTCTTTCATATTAATGATAATTGCACACTACGGCAAATACAAATTATAAACGTATGTATATCGAGAGAAAAAAAGTACTAGAACCGAATTCCTGAATATAGATAGAAAAATTATTAGCTAAATTTACTGAAATAATCAATAATCTTTGCTTAAGAAGTTAAGTAAACATACGCTGAAAAATCATAGGGTAAAGTTTACAATAAATTTGTAATATGTTAAATTATACAAAAAATAACAATTTTTATAGTAAAATTTGTCACAATTAATGCAGATGTTTTGCTTTTGTAAACTTTAGCCTATTGTTTTTCCAGTTTGATCACATAACATTTACTCATGCACTAAGTAAATTCTACTGAATTTTTAAACAATATTTACTTATTTGATTACGCAAAGTAGATGTAGGTTAAAGCGTCAAGTGAGTTTTACTTAAATATTTAAGCAAATTTTACTGAGGGGGGTTAGTGCGATACTAAAAATTAATTTTATTTTTAATTGATGTTATAGTATATGTGTGAAGGTGATTAACACCACATATTTGGTTGCTTTTAATGTAAAATATGAAAGATTGCTAAATTATCGAGAAAATGATATCAAATATTTTGGATCAGAATATACTACGTTATAGATATACTTATATAACATTGAGCTGATTTTTTTCAATATATCGGAAACGGTGAAGCTAGGATCCGCAGTTTTCAATATAGTCTTATAGTATTTAACAAATAAGATTAGTTTTTAAAAAAAATATTAAGAAAAGTTTAAATGCATTAAGGGAAAACATAACTTAACGTACTGTCTAAAGCCATGACTTTTTTACACATTAATATCTCGATTTTGGTGAAGCTTGGTCCTCCGAAATTTTAATAAGTATTAAGTATTAGTATTTTAACCATAATTTGTAGAAATTTTTAGGAAACACGCAAGAAAGTGACATTTCACACTAACCTCCTTAAAGTAGTAAATGAGCATTTTTTACTGCAAGCCTTCAAGTAAATTTTACTAACAATTTTTCTCCGTGTAATTACTGGCCATAAAAGTCGTTACTTGCGGCTTACATAACGAAACAAATTAATACATTTTCTTTCATCGCTATTCCAATTATTCATTTCTTCCCCAAGCTCTTCTCTGTACATTGGCACACCCTCCCACGTATATACGAGTACTCCTCTCCCTTTTCCCAGGAATATATTTATCCATTCATTTGGCCGTCTTCCGAGCCGCGCATAATAGCCGCGCCCCTCCATTCATTTTGCTCTTTCGCCGACTGTATCGGACGGACCGGCGTGCACATCCATCTCTATCCTCCGTCCATTCAGCGCGGGCGCTCCTCGCGCGTCCCACTTTTTCGCGCGAACCTCGCGTCGCCTCCGCGTGAGAAAAATTCCGCGCGCGCGGTCATGCCGGCCGAGTGAGCACGCGAAAATACATTTGCGCTTGGCTGCCGATATCCGCGCGGATGAGTTTCGCCTCGAATTTTCTCTTCTGTCGGCCCAACGGGCGCCGATGATAACGGCCCGTTTTCTCCCTCGAGCGATAGCAAGACTCCATTCCGATGCGAGAACGACGTTTCTATCAGCGAAAGCGATAAAACCTGAAGACTTTTTGGAGTGATTAAAAAATCCATTCTTTTTCGGCAAAGGACACTCAAAAGGGAAGCAACTTTACAAAGCACAGAAGAAACATCGGGCGGACTGGATGTAACAAATCGTTTGCTCTCTCGCGTGGAGTCCCAACGTCAGTAATCGATAAACCGGAGGAGATGAGCGGTATGCGAAAAAGAAAAGCGCCCGGGAGAATAAGAAGTAAGTAAGGTAGAAAGAAATTACGGAAAGAGCATTGAAGAATGTGCTGACTGCGATTGGGAGGAGTGCAGTCGAAAAAGAACGATTTCGGTCGCTCGGCTTCATTTTCGCGCGGTGCGCCGTCGCAAACTTCGGGTATAAGCCTCTTTTTAAAAGATTTCTCGCTCTTTCTCGTCAGCCCTCACTTCCCGATGAAAAAAACGAGCAATGAGAAAGTCGAAGGCCGCGCGGGGATTCAAATGGAAATTCAAAAGAGCTCAGGCCCGCCGCGCTGGGCTTAATTGCCGCGCCGCAACTTTCGATCGGATTTGCGTTTTCGAGCGTCCTGGGAGCTGGACATGCGCCTGCCTCCCCGCGATCCTCGAATGAGATGACCACTAATGAAGGAAAAGAGAGAGCCAAAAGAGAATTTCGCGAGAAAGTCAATTCCTTCCTGCCGTTTGAGCAATTTAACCGGGGAATGCGCAAAGGGCGGATTTTCGTTAGCGTTAAGACTTTTATTCTTTTTTAACCTTTTTTTTCATAAAAGACTCTCGCAATAAATTAGTTTAAACTATTTTTCGAACTGTTTTCGGTATTCGAATTATCGACGCTGATTCGTTCACCGACAAACCTCGCAAATATTCTCAGACCAAGATATTGAATTCGAAGCGGCGAAGTATTGAACTTTGTCAATTGTCGAATATATCAGAAAAATTTGCCCAATACCGTATATTCGCGCGAAAGGCAGAAAAACTTTTTACTATTTTATGTCACTGAAACGAAATGAAATTGAAACGCTGATAGCACGCCCATTGAATATCAAGACAGCAAAGAGCACAGTGTAGAAAAGTCCAGCCATAAAAATTCAAAATTCATGACATAATATAGCAGACGAAAAAACAATTAAAATTATAATGAAATATTGAAAAACCAAGAGATACTTGTCCTCAAGTTTAAAGTTCATACAACAACAAAGTTTAATAATATGGTTTTTTTCAGACTAATGTGCGTACAATAATAAAAGTAATAAGTTTATATCTCTGTTGAATAGTTTTTTTTTTTTCAAAATCACCACAATGGTAACGACCTATAATTTTAAAGTTCCAATGAATAATACAATTTTTTTACATTATTCAAGCTTTTCTCATGAAGGTAATTTGGAACGTTAATGAAGAACAAGTAACTCTTGATTTTTTTTCTATATTTCATTTATAATCTTTGTTATAAGAAAATTAATCGTTTTTCATCCGCTACATTATGACGAGAAGTTGGAACTTTTAATTGATGTAATGTATGAAAGTTAATCGTTCGCCTTCGTATTTTTAGCGCTTCCATTGAATTTTCCTCTATCTGCTGCTCCGGCAGCTTGTTGGTGCGCCACAGGGTAGGGGGCGCGAAATTTGAATTTTTAATTGACTTTCGGAGCCGCTTAGTATGAAGCAGAGAGAGCAAAATTCTCTATTAAGGATCGCAATAGTCAATTTGAATGCCGTCGCAGATTGACATTGCCGGAGAAATTAATTGAAGCGGCAGACGAAAAGTTCGCGCAGCGTTTTAATCCAATTTAAATGCAGCAGGTATGTATAAGAGGAGCGGCGAGCGAGAAGCGAGAGAAGCCGGCGCGCAGGAAGCGGGGAATCGGTCAAGCCGCGACGCGGTCCCTCGCGGTCCCGGGTTCAACGAACGAGCGCTCGCGGGGCACGCTGGTTACTATACTCTCTGCCGAGTGCGCGTCTACACTCGCGGTACACGCCGGCGTCTCCCTCTCTCTCTCTCTCTCTCGCTTCCTCATTGACCTCCATCCCGGGCGCACGCTCTGCTCGCGCGGCGACGATAGTGAAGGTGAGGCGCTCTCTGCTCGACTTTATTGTAATGTGCACTTTCGCGAGCCCTCATTTATAATGGCGTAATCCGCGCTGCCGGGCTTGCGTGCGCGAGTGCGTGAGGTAACGCGCCTCAGAAAAAGTGCCGGTGACGCGTAGCAGCAGCGTCCGCTGTGAAGAATAACCCAATAACCCCTTAGTTCACCTCATCAATAGCAATCACCGCTCTATTATTATACCGTGAATGCTCAGCGTTGCGAATAAAACGATTAAATACATTTGCTCCTAAATGGCGTTAAAACTACGCTCTTCATAATAAACGCTCGTCTAAATGAAGAAGTGCTATTTCATTTTTTAAAGAATTTCCCTAATACTTAATACAGTAATTCCACAGACACTAAGATACACGGAGACAAATGTTATAGTAAAAATTACTATATTCCGTAGGAAGAATGGGACATACTCGACCTATGACAATTTTTACGATAAAACATGCTAAAAATTTCTATATACATATAGCAATTTCTATTATATAAATAACAATTATTGCTATGAACATAGGAATTTTTAGTATTTTTTATAGTAAAATTTGTCATAGGTCGAGTATAGGTCCCATTGTTCCTACGGAATATGGTAATTTTTACTATAACATTTCTCTCCCTGTAGAAAAAAGCAAAATCTACTTACAATAGAAAAGCACCTTTGAGTGGTCCATGCATTCCCATACAAGTTTTACTTGAGTCTTTACTGTGATTTATTATACGATTTACGAAGTGTTTTTTATAATTTTGTTACGGTAGATCGTTCTTTAGAAGATGAATTTGACAAGAACGTCAATCAATCGTTTGTAAAAAATAAAGTGGGTCGGCAAGTTTTTTTTTGTAAAAAAGAAGAGATAGTTATCAAAAGTAATTGCCACGAATTGTCGCTTAAACGGTTAACCAGAAAGTAAATGAAATAATATAAAGTAAAATAATCTTTACAGGTGTTTTATTGTCTCTTCCGCTGGCAAATTATCGTTTTATTCGGGAAGAAAGTTGTTATTTATTATTTATTGATACTCCATTTTACAATAAACAACTATTCCATTTTATAACCCCGAAGCGAAAAAGTACGAATATCTTTACATTTGTTGACTGAGTTTGTGAAGCAATAGCTGCCGGAGTTTTAAACATATTTTGTTTTTTCTTCTCTCTCAGTGTATACGGCAAATTGAGTAATCTCTCTATAGTCGGAGCTTAAAAAGCCGATAACCAGATAGCTCAATTGGAAAAAAGAGGGGTGCGCGAAGCGAAAAACCGCAAAAATGGGTCGGCTCGATCCTGCGTGAAGCGCACACGCGAGAGCGGCCAGGAGGATGCAGGACGAAAAGAAGGTCCGCGAGTGAAAATCTGGGTATAGAGCCGCGGACATAATGGCGCCGTTCAAGATAAAGGCAGACGAGAGAAGAGCGCGAGTTAATTGCGCTCGGTGTCTCTCTTGTTGCTCCGCGGAGGTATGCTGTTACGGGCAAGCCGGAATTGCAAAAAGTGCCAGTTCCGCGAGGACGTCGCGACGTTTCTGCGCTTCCGCGCCCCGCGGATTCAACCTACGAACGCCGAGTGCCCGAAGGCTGATGCCCCGTTCGAGTGACGCTCAAGATGCCTGCCGCTTTTTTCAGGCCGTCTAATGACTTTTAAAGAGGACGTTCTTCTTTCAACGCGCAGATGAGTTGAGGAAGAACCCTTTTACCAGACGCATATAATAATTCGACAAAAATGTTTTTCTCTACTCTTGACGCTCTTATTTTGTGTTTCGACATAATTGATTAAAGTGACCGATTAAATTCTTAAGTATAGTTTTCGCAATTTCGACGTTTATTTCCACTGAACAAAATAATAAGGTAAAATTTACAATAAATTTTAATATGGGGAATTGACAAGCCAAGAATATTATTATAAATTTGGTAAATTTTTATACAAAAATATGCCACAATTATAGCTATTTTAACTATAGAAATTGTATTTTTTCCAAAATTTATAGTAATTTTCTTGACTTACCAAGTCTGTCCCCATGTTAACAAAATTATATGCACTTTACCCTATTATTTTTTCCGGTATATATTTAAATTTATTTGGCAAATCGAATATACATGATATAATAAAGATTGACTTTTCTTTTCGAATGCATTTCGAATAAATATTCAATCAAATCTCAATAATTCCAATAGTTCAAAGCGATATTCGACTGGTGCTTGATTCAGTAAAAATCAATATGAAATATTAATTAAACTGAGGATTGACTTCACTGCTTAGTTTTGCATTTAATTGAACGGATCACGTTGATTGTCATTTTTATTCACCTTGCTTTAGTCATAGTTTAATTAAAGAAGAGAGATAGCTAGTTTAATTAAATTTATTTAATATTACGATTCTCCTAATAAACTGATTGATAAAAAAATTAAGGGGGTAAAATGAAATGGATGAATATTTTTTTTTATATCAACTGACATTCAAAATGTATAATAGTTCATACTATTTATGTTTAATATTATTATGAATAATAATAATAAAATGAGCAGTCTCTTTTTAAATTTCACGTGTGTGTATAAAAACAAATTTAGATGTATGACCCCCTTCAAATGACATGATTTTTTTACTATAAATCAGTAGATGCAAAGGTGGCCTCAACGCATCATCCCCAGCCCGTGAGCAACACTTATCCCCCGGGAGTGCGGTGCTCAACCCGAAAAGCCGTGAACGTTCCAGAGTTTATTTACCCTGACGCCTGACGTCCAATGGCTTTTGTCGAAATCGATCAAGGTGCACGTCCTTCAGACCGTAGCACCGACTGCTCCAGGCTACTATTGCAGCTGTCACCTGCAGCGCATAATATGGCTCGACTCACAGATGACGGTGACTAGTTTATTTTCGCCTGCAGGACCCGACCCTTTAAATGTATCGCAGGGTTTGTCGCCCTCAAGTGACAAGTGCTTTGCACACGCTCGCTCAAATTCGCCTGCGTGAAATCGTATCTTGCACATGTAATGTTGAAAAAACGGTTCAATACTCGCTTCGCTCGTGTGCAAACCTTACAGGAGATTTAATATCAATTTCGCTCCTTTAAAATGTCCTCTATTGCTAATGCCGCAGTTTCACCAATGCAAAAACAATTTAAGGAGGTACAACACCTTTAAATGGGAAGATGCATAACGAGTTTTTCAATAACTCTACAATACTCAAGTAAGTAACATTTCTTTCAAGGACTACAAACATATTTACCTCTAATTTAGAAAATATAGGACCTCTCTACATGTCTATGGTTCCTAGTTGTTAATCGGAATCTCTTGAGACACATACTTCACTGTCCGTAACATTAAAGTTCACTGATAGACCGAAGAAGCTCAATTTGGAGTATATTGTTTAGAAGTATATGACGGTTCTGTTATGAGCAGAGGGATTTCATTTTGAATATGTAAAAAACTTTAGAAAAAACTACAAATTTATTGATTCAAAATGAACATATTATACTCGAAATTGAGCTTACTTGATCCATCGGTGAACTTTAATGTTACGGATAGTGAAGTATGTGTCTGAAGAGACTCCAATTGACAAGCAGGAACTAAAGATATACATATTTTTTGAATTAAAAGTAAACGTGTCTGTAATCATTTGAAAAAGTTTTCCTTATTTAGGTATATGTAGAGTTATTAAAAAAGTATTTTTTTCATTTTGCCATTTAAAGGTACCGTATCCCATTAATTAGAATGAATTTAAGAATGAAAGAGAATCGCACGATTAGAATAAGGCAAGAAGAACAGTTAACTACTCTGGACAGGAAAAAAATCGGTAGCGTAGCTCACCTTTCCACCGCTATCCGGACCCGAGCGAGCGGCGCTGCGGAGCAGGTTCGAAGGCAGATCCTCGGAAAATGATTTTTCACGAGGAATAAATAAAAATAAAAAACAACACAGCCGCCCTTGGATCGACGGCACAAACTGCAAAAGCACCGGTCACACTCACAAGTCAAGTAACACAGAAAGCTGAACTGGTGCGAGTGCAAGTGTTTGGGGGAAAGGGACGCAAGAAGCGACCCCACGCGATCGATCCCTTTACCGATCGAGATCTCCCGTGCGGAGGCGCGCGCCTAGGCGGGCAGAGCAGTCCCGAAGTGTGCGAAGCCTTGCCGGATACTGAGAGAGGCGAGCGCGTCCCGGCGGCTCGTCCTAGGCGCGCGAGCGAGAGGCACCGAGGAGCAGAGGAAGAGGGCGCGCGGCGGCGGCGACGCCGCTATCGAGCGCACCTCCGAGTGCCGGCCAATCGCCGGGACTAGTGCGCCGGGGCCGCGGCCAATGGCACGCCGCCCTTGTGCGCGCGCCAGTCGACAATGGCGCAGCCACCGGAGGTCCGAGTCGAGAGCCCGTTCGAGCCAGCAGCACCTGGGCTAGCGGCAACCTCGGCCGCCGAGCACAATTATTCTTTGTCAAACCTATTGTTTACAAATCAAATACATTTATTTACCCGAGGGCAAAATCAATTTCATATAGAAAATATCTTCTAAATAGATATTAAAATATCAATAATCAATAAATATTAACATGTAAATGACTAGAAAAATAGCTAAGAAACATTTCTTAAGTACAAATTAGAAAATACTTAACAGATCACTTGAACTATTTAATGTAATCTAAGCTAAAAAATACAAGTAAAAGAATGAGGTTTTAATTTAATAGAGTCAATGGTCGTTAAATTATTAGCTAAAGAGTTCCAGAACCTTTTCACTCTGTGAAAGGTGGAATGACACTCTGTTAAAGGAGTATCATAAATTTTTTATTTTTTGCAGCTATTTTTATCTGCTTAACTACTTCTAGCCCTCGTTGAAAAAAGTCGTACAGTCGTCTCGATGATCACCCTTCTTCTCCACGATTCTCCGTGTTATCCAACTTCCATGTTCAATGGTTGCAGTTAAATTGCTCTCATAGTTTATAATCAAACCACTCATTGTGTGAAATTTAACTCTACGTCAATTGAGGCATTTAATTTCACTCTAAAATAGAGTAACATTTGTTTGGTAATGCAGGGGCATAATTGAAAAATTAAAACGTTTACTGTAAGATTTGTAAACTGTACTAGTAAGATTTTTTATTTGTCAAATGTATCCCTGCCTTACAAAACAGTATATAGTAATTTTTACTTAAAGATTAGATATTTTTACTTAAGAGTCAAAAAGTCTCTCTATTTCACTCTATTAACGGAGTTAAATTGACTTTAAAATATATAGAGTTAATTTTCACTCTATTTCACTCCAGCTCATTTGACATGTATATATATCTGTCTCACTCATGGATATCATGTTAGCTCACTTATATTTTTATGTCGACAGTAATGTCACGTGACGAATTCCACGCTTTGCGTACTAATGATCAAGTGTTAACAATTTAATTTTTATTTTAATTCTACTCCAGTATCTGTATATTTTTATTTTCAAATAATGTTTTCAAAATAAAATTACGCAACACAATTAGGGAAATGCATTTTAATCTCTTTAATTGACAAACTTTTTTTAACTAATAACATTTCTTTTTTTTTTTTAAATTAACATCTTCAAATGCAGAAATGCAGAAATTTCCAAACAATGAAAACGTAATAATTAAGCAATATTTATGATTGCTCATGTATCAAATTACTAGGCCAGCAACGCATCAAACTAATGGACTCAGAATCCCTGCTACGTCCAGCTTTGAGAATGGAGTAGCATGTTGCGATAACCAAACTGATTAAGTGCCTATTGCAAACAGATGATTTCTGAGCCTTCAATAAACCCTTATTCTGAGGATATAAATTTATCGTTTTGTGAGAAAATTTTCAATGAAATTGCCATTATACACATTTGTTAAAGTAAGCTTCATTACACGAAAAAAATTATTAAAAAAATTTACTTAAAAACTTAACTTTATCAGTAGCAATAATGAATTGCTTTTTTTATATTATTATTCAAATATAAACAAAAACTCAGAAAATAAGCCTAGGAGGAAGTCTCTAAGGTCATTTTTTGCTGTTAATAAAAAAACCTTTAACATATCCCACAGCTACATGGACTTTAATGGGACAGGACTTAAATTAATGATATTTATATATGTCATTCTGGTTTGAAGTGTTTAGTCCTTTGAAAATATTTGATTAAGTAGTTGAAAAAGATCATAATTTACTTTATTTTCTTCATATTTATGAAATTTCTTATATTGCTTTAGTTTTTGAACTTTTTCAGCAACTCACTGAATGGGTAAATTTTATAGGACTACGTTTACTTAACTTTTTAAGCATAGTTTATTTATTATAACAGTAAATTTTACTAATGATTTTCCCCGTGCGGGAAGTATGGTATTATGTATCTTCTTAAGTAACATTAAACAGGTATCCCATTGATGAAATCACTCGAGTCTGCAGATACAGGCTCGCATTGTTTTCCGTCTTCCGGTGGCAACGTTCAAAAGCACCTCATCCCTCCGAGTCGGACAATTTAATTACGCAACAACTGCGGCTGGCCTCAGTTCAATAGTGGGCGTGTACATCTTTTTAAACAGCCGCTATAAAGCAAAATAAATAAAAACAGGAGATTTTTTACAGCTGTCGCTGTACAAAGCTTCCAATGCAATAGATTCGACATTTTAAAGGACTTTGAAGGCAACTTCCGTAGGTATGCAAGCGAAAACTAAGCGCGAAATCGATTGGTCAAAGCAGGACTGCACACGCGAGAGAGAGAAGAGGGGCTGGAAAACAGAACGGCGGTCGGATGTACGACGACAGGGGCTGCGCGTCCCGCGACTCAGAGAGAAACGGCGAGCGACCAGCCGCGAGAATCGCCATCCAAGCGGAATTAACTGTTCCCGTCTAGTTTGGCCGCGTTTCAAATTGAATTGACTATCGTTATGCGTCGGGATTGCGGCTCGCGATTCATTCGTGTTCCGGTTCAGCGCGGACGAAAGGTGCAGTCGAAAAGTGCCCCGTGCACGGTAATAACGATCGAGCCAATTACTATGCGCGCTACACGCGAATGCGCGATCGCAGGAATAATATAAGCACGCTTCATTGTTTCTGCCCGTTGCTTGTGATACACACACTCGACCGAGCTCGATGCTCTCCAAATCACTAGAATGCAAATCGATAAAAAGCTCGTAGGTATAAAGGCGAGCTTTTCTACATTTTTTCTTTTTCAATTGCTTTGCTCTCTTTAAGGTGTTTACACACTAAAAGAGTAGGATAGACTGTCGAAGGGACGTAGGGATGCATCAGTTGAATCCCAGTTATCCGAGATGCTATTACTACAACGAGAACAGTTATTAGTATAAAAATTTACCGAAATAGTAAATAAACACTGCTTAAAAAATCAAGGAAACGTATAGTCATATTTATTCGTTCAAAAAGCTATGACAAGTGGACAAATCAATAAAAATTTAATACAAGTTTGATGGAACGATAGTAGAGATAAAGAGCACGGTTTGGGTACTAATAGTGTATATAAATAAGTAATAAAAAGTGATGAATAAATTTTTTATAGCTGTAGTGTACTTTTTCAATTTAACCCAGGCTGACCCCTTAACTAGGCTGGAACCTTTGTCACGGATAGGATTGCTACAATTTACAATAGAACATTCGCTAGAATATGAGTTTGACAAAAACGCCAATCAATCGTTTGTAAAGGAAAGTTCAGTTGCCTAAGAGTAATCACCACGAAGCGTCGTGGAAAAATTAACCCGAAAATAAATGAAATAAAAATAAAAGTAAAATGGTGTTTAATGTGATTATTAATTATCTCTTTCGCTGGTAAATTCCTGATTTAGTCGGGAACAAGTACAATTTACTGCAAGCCTTCAAATACATTTTACTAACAATTTTTCGCCTTGCTTTGCTTAAAAATTCAAGTATTCATATAAAACTTACTCATGCAGAATTTGAATTATACTGATTTTTTTAAAAGTTATATTTACTTAACTAAGCAAAGTAGCAGAAGGGATATCTCTCTATATTATAAAAATATATCGCCGTCGCCGCCACCGTCTCAGGGAGAAGGGGAAGGGTGGACAAGGAAGATAAAAATACGCGCCTTATTAAGAGGTACCTGATTAAGGGGTATACCTTTTCAAAGGTTGTACCGTAACAGGGGTAGATGCCACAGCAACCTCTAGATGCCGTTGGTGTCAATTCTTGACACAGCGACGATAGCGAAATGTATTTGAAATAGATTTCCCCAGCGCGTAAGCTCGAGATATTAATGTGTAAAGTTAAAAATATTTTATTGAATTCTGAAAAATAATGTTTTATCCCATTTTAAATTAAAATTAAAATTAAAACTGGGGTTGAAATCAAATTTTATTTAAAGCGGTCCGAAAGTCGATTACAAATTCAAATTTCGCGCCTTAATATATAGCAGACGAAATAACAATTAATTTGCTTATGACAAAGAGTATAGATGAAATATCGATCTTAATATAAAGTTCCAAATTCATATAACAATACCTTGATGAGAAAAGTGTAAATAATGTGACGCAAAGTCATATTATTCTAGCTTTTCTCATCAAGGTATATATTATTATATATGAACTTGAAATTTTATGAAATCGTAGATCGTTACTTAACGGAGGGCAAGCAGCTCTTCATTTTTGGATATTTTATTTCTGGTCTTTATTATAAGCAAATTGTTTTTTCATGTGCTATATTATTGGCGCGAAATTTGAAATTTTAATTGACTTTCGGAGCCCTTTAAGTGAAAACCAGCATTTTTTACTGCAAACTGTTAAGAAAATTTTACTAAGAATTTTTCTGCGCGTAAAGGTCGACATAACGTACGTTTGCCTGGGCACGAATCGCTCGGTGGCTGGCTCTGAGGTGACATTCTCATCTGCGGTGGCAAATCTTCGAGAAACCAGATGGAGAATCGGCCCGCAACTCTCTACTCTCGCTGCAGGGTGGTATAGCGGAGAGCGCAAACTGAATTACTGATTTAGCGCGCAGTTCCTTTGACTAATAGACTTCATCCACAGAATTAGTATCGATCGGTGATCATAAACGCTCAAGGCTTAGCAAAGTCTTTTCTATAAGTATTTTACATTAAACATTGAAATGGTCTTTCTGACAAAACGACGGATCTCTGATGTATCACGTTATAAAAGCGTATTTCAGTCTGAGTATAAAGCAGCTTACGGGAGGCTCTCTGGTACTACTTCCTGTTCGATTCTGAAACTTTTGCAATGGTCGTCTTCGTTGTAGGAGTCTGAAATGCTTTGTACGTTACTACTGCAAGCAACATTGTTGCTGGAAAAGTTTCGTAGTTACTCTACAATTATACCGGCGGGTTAAGCTGCGTAACGTAATTTTGTCTTTCCAAAGTGAAGGAATCTCGAGACACATATAACAAATGAAAGAGATTCTCCTTTTTACTTCGTTTAAAGTGACTCGAAATTAAGCAATCTAAAGAGGAGAGATAAGTTTATAACTTAGCAAGCCGCAAAGTTTCGACGCGACACAAAAAAATATATAGGAAAAAGGGAAAGTTTGCGGTTGGAAGCACCACGGGTAAAATCGATCGGAATAACGTCCTCGCCCAGGTCGAGCAGTACGTGGCTCCTCGAGTCTTCCCCAAACTCAATTTTACTTAATTAGTTCACTTACCCGGTCCGCACGTGAATTGTAAAAGTGGCGCGGACCAACTCGGCAAGCCGCGCGAATTTCATTCAGACTTAATTTTCATTTGTCATGGGTGTTAATTGGATCTTATTGGATGTTATACATATAAGCATCATCCAATGAAAATGCGAACGAGCGACGTGCCAGAGCGCACGTGCCAACCTGGAAATTTTCATTTAGTTAACACGCCAGTGCTACGTGAGTAAAGTTTGCTTTGAAGAACTTGGCAAGGGGTCTTTTAATTGCTGCTGGTTTGCCAATATAAAAATCCTCCAATTTTCACAATTCAAGCTATATTGTTATTTCGCATTTTTCCAATAATCCTCTCTTAAAATGATGGTCTTTGTTATGAGCATTTAATGCGTGGTTCACGCTAAAGCGGTTTAAAATTTCACTCTACAGCAATAGAGTGATTTAAATTCACTTTAAAGTGAAGCAAAGTTCACTCCAAGGAAGAATAATATATTATAGCTTCAGTCCCTAACTTTCGTTTTAATTAAGAGAAATAAATCGCTCTATTTCACCCCATCAAGGGAGTTCTTTTCACTATAACATTAGAGTAAAAATTTGACTCCAGTAGTTAATTTTCACTCTATTTCACTCCAGCTGATTTAGCGTGTTTTTATTGGTCGCCAAGATTCGAGCGCGCGATTGGATGTCTGATTTTTATAATCGGTAAGATGAGCGACTACGAATTTTTCAATGTTGAATATACAAAACATTAAAATTATATTATACATGTGAATTTTAAAAAGTAGCATAAAAAAGCATGGCGCTAGATCACGTATAGTTGGACTACTTATGAATTTTTTTAATGAAGATTTTAAATGGTAAAAGATAGTGAATTTTCAATTCTTTCAGATGCATTTACTTACGTTTTATTGACTAAAAACGTCATAAAATGATTGAAAAACTCTAACAAACTTCAGACATGGTTTTAAAGAATCTTTTTTTTACCATATCAATGCTTCCTCTGTGAGGAAACAAAACGGAAATAATTTAAATAAATTAATTCAACATCAATTAATACGTTTTATATTAAAAATTTTTAGCTGTTACAATTGTTATCAATAAATTTGTTGAAAAATGAAATACCGCCTAGATATTTTTCTAAACTAAAAAAAGGGAATGCGTGCTTTTTAGATTAGAACTGTATTAGAAACATACATAGCTATAAACAGCACTTCCCCACTTGTAAGAATTTGAAGGTTCATTTTTATTTGAAATTATTCTTTGCAACTGTGGCGGACAAAGGTTTTACAGGGAATATGAAGGTGATTGAAGTGAGAGATAAGCCAGCAAGCGAAGCAGCGGATTGTGGAGGAGCGGCATCGGTATAGTGGTGTCGCGGTTAAAGCATCCCCTCGAACTTCCCTTACAATTTTCAAACAGTTTGCAGTGAGAGGACTCTCTATTTCGATAGTTAATGGTGGCTCGACGAGGCCGCGCGAGTCACGAGGAAGCTCTGCGGAAGCACGCCGAAGCATCGATCGAAAGTATGTATCCGCGTGGCGCACTTGAGCACTCGTGACAGTTGTAACGACCCCGCGTCCGGGGCCTGGCTGGATATAGGCGAGGGCAATTGCCGCGTTTACGCAAACTCCTCCTCGTCGGGAGGGAGTCATCCGTTCGTCGTCGCCCCCTGTACACTCGCCTCTTCCCTCGCTCCGAGCCAAGGCTCGTTGTACGACCTGCTCCTCGTGTGAGCGCTTCGCGAATCCTCCATTCGCATGTATTTGCCCTACAAATCCCTTGGCTGTGCTGTGGAGATATACAGGAGCGACGTAATCACCAGGCTTTCGCGGTGCTTATTGCAAAACGCCCAATTGCCCTTCCATCTTACTTTACCCAAGTATTGTCGGATGGACCTTTCCCAAACGGCAACTTTCACGGAAACCTTTTTTCATAGTTTTTTTAGAGTTTTAACAGTATTCTCTTATTTTTTGGTCTTTGCTCATTTTTAAATGAATTCCAATAATTTTTTTAATGTGAAAGATGAAGAAAGATGAAGAAACCTAGAATATAACTAAAGATATTTTTTGTTAAAAATTTCAATCTTTAACTAACTATAACACCGAACCTCTGAAATCTACATAGATCTACATATTATAATTTGAGAATTGTTGCGTTAAGAATGTCATGCCTAACGAACCTGATTAATACCTTACACTTCAGATTCGACGATGGTCAGTGAATATTGAAAAATTAAAAGTTTCAAAAAGATATTAAGGTACTAAAATCTGGTAACTTAAGGTGTGCTGTTATATTACATTATTATAAAAAGTTAGAATAGGTCAAAAAGAATTTATAATTTTTCTAGTAATACAATACACTTGTTTGAAAAGCATGAGTGCAGTTTGTGTTGTTGTATCATAACCTCAAATTTCTAAACTGAGCAGTCGATGGCGAGCGCTGTTGAACCATTGCTCAACTACATCTGTTGCCCAAAGTCGTTTACAAATCATTAATGAATAGGCCATTTCAGTTGGTTTGTTTTCTACCTGGCTTGCAAAAACATTCCGTTATGTTTAACTAAGATCTTCGAATTGCTGATATTGTTGAAATTTTCGGCACGGTTTTCTTATATTAAAATATGAAAAAACGTAGAATATTAAGGTCTAACGCTAAAAATCTTCCATATAGTTAGTCCCTACAGTTCTTTTTTGCTATAACTTTATATTTTATAATTGAACTATAACTCCGCACCCCTGAGATCTACAAAAGCCACCAACAAATCAAATAAAAGTAAAGAAAAGTCTATTGGTTCAAAAGTTATAAACGATTGAAAATAACGTGATAATGTTGTATAATTAAATTTTATGCAGTTCTTAATACTTGATTTAATTAGTTTATTGTATTAATTGCTAATTAAATAATGAAATTGTAGCGGTCCGCAAGGCGACAAAGGAATGCGAGCACGGATGTACATACGTTATGTAATATAAATGTTTATAAATGTCGTTGGCGTCGTGCGAGAGCGTCATGTCGCACTCGGCCCATTTGCCGACGATGACGTCATGGGGGAGCAGCTCCTTCGTCCCGTTCCTCGCAGGTCGAACTCTCCAGAATTCCTAAAAAGGGGTGAGCGTGGTGGTCATATTTGTTACGGGTAATATTTGTTAATTAGATGTCGTAATCAATTAAAAATATGCGTAGTGTCTCAAAGAACGATAAAAGCACCACGGAGTGCATCCCCGCAAGTCGGTACAGTGTTTCGACGAGAGCAGCCACATGGTGAGCCGCATTTCGAAAAACGCAAAATTGACCACTATTTGTAATATTTTTTTATAATCATCCATGTGACCTGGTCCATCAAAAGGAGCCTTACGTGCGAAAACAAGTTTTCGAGAAAACAACGATTTAAACAAATACTTTTGACGTAGAATTTTATGTTCGTTTGGCGTAAAATATGTTTTTTTTAGCATATAATATTGTTTTTTTATCTTGTAAATCGATGTATTTTCCTTATTCCAGATTTTTAATAAATAACAGTATTTTTCGTATTAGTATTCTTTTTTTCTTCACTTTTACTAAACTTTTAAACAAATTGCGATTTTTCACATTTCACCACGTGAAAAAGCGTCCCAAACTCTATCCGAATCGACAAGAAAGTGAAAAATGGTTTTTTGACACGTAAGGTCCCTTTTCATAGACCAGGTCACCTATATTGACAGCTCCAATCTCCTTTGACCGGACATTAATTAATTTATATAGCCAATCATACAAAATTTAAAGTTTCAATAAAAAATAACTTTATAGACCTACTGTGTCGAAAATGTTGAGCGGTAGACCTTCATACTCTAGGTTTCTTTATATTTTAATGTAAGAAAACTGTCCCGAAATTTTTAAGAAAAGCCGCGATCCGGAACTTTGACAGTCTTCTAATACGTTGAACTTTCTTTTGATGATCAATAGATTGTATTTTATTGTCGAAGAACACAAATCCATATACATTTTCGTACATAGATACAAGGCAAGCGCGAAGAATCCTGTGACCGGTTAGGCTGAGATCGGAACGCCGAGGTCAACGTTTTCCGTTCAAGGCTAAAGTACGAAGAGCTGAGGTACGTACTTACTAACTGAAATCGACTGAATGTAAAAGATATTTTTGTTCGCAAAAGAGAAGAGGAAGAAATAAAGAAGAAAATCAAAGAATTATTCAGACACCTAAAAGTAAGTATCAAACAAATTTAATCAATTTTTTTATCTTTTTAAAATATGGTGATTTTTTAAATGGTATGTGAATATCAATTCACATAATAAAAAAAACATTATTTTTATATAAATTTTTGTTAATACTAATTTATCAAGTAATTGACTTCGATTTCACCCAACGCTGTACCAGCTTTGCGATATAAGTTTTTATAAAACAATATATACAACTTTTTTAGCCGTCTATTTTAGGTAAGCGATATCAATTCTAATTCATGCTGATGATAAGTAAGTTAAACAATAGAACATTGACTAACTTTCATTGTTCAAAAAAATATTTATTAAAGGAAATGAATTTTGAACGTGTTTTATATTTTCCAACAGTATGTTTAAATAACAATGAAATAGAATTTCTATTGATTTCCAAATAATTATACATTGTCGTAATATGAAATTGGAGTTTAAATAAAAAAATTCCATTATATGAATGCCATCTATTGAAATAAGTTCGAATATCACCAGCACTCCGCAGATAAATAAAATGTCAATTTTCCTTATGTCGGTATGGATGTCAGTGTACAGTCGGTATCATTGTATAAGTATTCATATATATATATATATATATATTTATTTATATATGTAGGTACATTGAATTCCTATAGTACCAACAATTGAAATATTTAATTATATACAGGGTGGGCCAAAGGTATTGATTTAGAATTATATGAAAAATATGGTCGTATTTTTCATTTTTCTAATTTTTAATTCTGTGGAATTGCCTAAAAAACAGTATTCTAAAAAATTATAAATTGGAAAAATAACAAATACCACCATATTCTTCATGCAATTCTAAATCAATAATATCTTTAGTAATTTTACGATTAGATGCATCCTTTTCGAGAAAAAAAATGAAAAGTTTAAAAATGTTTAAATATTAGCGAATTTTTTTCTCAATAACTATGCGTTTAGTAAAAAAAGGATTAAAAGCACTTTCGATCCAAAATTTTGTGCTCTTTCCGAATCCGGTGTCAAAAATAGGGTTTCCTATTTGAAAAAACAAAGTTGACATTGAAATGACATTCAAGGTTGTGGTCAAGGTCATGGTCATTATCACCGTCGAATAGCCAAGAAAACATCCTATATCTTTTGTTTTAAGCTTTTTCTCCTAAAATACAATCCCGCCGAGTTATTTTGCCGTTCCGGTACTTTTGGCCCACCCTGTATACCGTCTTTTCCTCGAAAGAATTAAAAATAAAATTCGGCATTATTCGAATTAAAATAAAGAGATCTTTGTTTTGCGTTAACTCAATTCTTTCTTGTTAACGTGGAATAAATATTTCTTTATTCACCGTAAGATATTTTTATTTCCCTCACAATTGTTTTTTTTATTTTTTCATTTTCTGATGTTTTGAATAACCTATAATTAGTAAAAAAATGAATTAATAATATTTATAACAAATAATTATATAAATGTATCTATAAAAGTTGCAACATCTGATTTAAATAAAAAAAACATTTTTGTAGAATTCGTAAATAATAGAATTTAATAATTAGTTAACTTCTTAATTATCCAAAACTTTCCCTCAGTCATTGTATCACTTATAATAAGTATTAATGTTTATACTTGGTGAATCAGAAATGTTCAAAGCGACTCTGTCTTATCAATGATATTAGACTAGCTTTATTAAAGTATATTATTCCCTCTAGGAAATTCCAGCACCAGCGAAACGTGAGCGAAACTTTTCGCTCGGGGAATAATTTTTCACTTTTCTTCCTTATGACCTAATACACTATTACATCTAAGAGAGAAAATAAAATAATTGTAATTAAATTTACGTACATTTTTTAAAAATTATTTTCTGAATATTTATTTTTGAAATAACAATATTTTACAGTATTTAATCAATAGAAACACCGTTCTTTTTTTTTGATGTAAAAAAATCTTTTCTTCCTATTTGATTTATAAAATAAGCTAGTTTTAGATTTAAATACGTAGGCACTAAGTGTATTCCCAACACTTGTAATTCATGTGCCCAGTATCCTGTAGTTGAGTTAATCCTTCCTAAAGTTAATATAGCTTTTTGTACGTATGTACTACTTGAAGGAAACATGAATTGGTTACCCTGAAAATTATTTAAATTCACTATAAATGAATAATATAGTATTAAAAATTGAAGTGAAAATTGTACTGCACCTGAGAAATTTTTTCTGAATATGCAACCATCTTTGTTTTTACAAAAGATGGTGTTATACATTGTACTGTGATTCCGTATTGAGAAAATTCTTCCCGCAACGTATCAGAAAAATATCTGAGATAAATTTTTGTTGCACCATAAATTTGAAATAATGGTACAGGTGTATACATAGATAACGAAGAAACGTTGACAATAGCTCCTTTGCATCTTAATTTCATTTGCTTGATGACCATGTGAGTCATTATTGTTGCAGCCCCAATATTTACATTGATCATGTTCCATATTTCTTCGACTGAATTTTCATCAAAATACTTTGGATATTCGGATAATACACCTACGTTGTTAACTGTATAAATTAATACAATTTATAAATGTTAATTGTATAAATATTAAATTTCTGTAAAAAAGTGGTTTTAAATAATATTATATATATTAATTTAAAAAATGAACAGATTAATCAGCAGGGACCTACCTAAAATACCTACAGGAATTTCTTTCAGCTGTGGTTCAATTTTTTTTAATTCCTCTTGACCTTTACCAAAATCAATCTGAATAACTTTAATCTCTATTGAAGGGTTAATTTGAAGAATTTCGACTTTTGTTTCATTTAATTTTTTTAATGATCTGCTGATAAGAACCAGGTTTAAATTATTTCGAGCTAACTCTTTTGCATATTCTTTTCCGATACCATCGGTGCAACCAGTTACAACTAAAATAAATATAACACACTTATTAAAAATATTTTTATTTTTTTTTAAATTCTACCTCTTCACAAATTTATGTTTTATGACAAACATAGTGATATTAGTGATTAAAGACAATCAGAACACTAAAAACAAAAAATGGTTACATTATAAATTAACGTCTCATTAAAATGATACGGACATTTATAATAACAATGAATTAAATTAAAATTAAAAATTGCTTACGTATCATATTTAAGTATATCACTTATGTAAATATTACTTGTAAGTGTGAAGAGGTTGAAATAGCAACTCTTATTTACCTGCCCAATCGCCGAATTTTTTTTTCAAATTGATTGGTTCCGACACACATAGCATTAATAAGAAGTCTCTCACGCCAGAGACAGCTTCAAATACAGGCTTTAATACCAGTAGAATAATCAAGATCATAAAAAATGCATTTAAAATATCCATTTTCGAAGCAAGGAAACCGTTTTCTAAACAAAAATTACTTTTTGTGTTAAATTAATATAAATAGTACATTTCGATATATGTGCGGGAAAGTGAGTTTAACCCTCATGTGAGGTTTGTGCACGAGCGACAAGAGTGTGAAAAAGTCACACAATGTTAAAAATCACTAATATCGGACTTTTTTGAACGTGTCTGTATTTTTTATTAAATTAGATCAGGCGTAGCATCACCACAAACAAGAGAAAAACAAGTACATTTTCATACGAATGTGGAAGAGGATTTTTTGCGTCGGGAGACGTTTTTTGCTTGAGGCAAAGATACTTACACACCAGTACAAAAACATTTTTTTTCACGAGAGCCGTAAATCGCATGCAAACAAGCATATTTGATTTGAAAAATGGGAACAATGAGTGCACGACGCGAATTAATTGAATACTCATTTTTATAATTTATTGTGAATTTTTATTGTTTTAGTAAAAACATACAAAAATAGCTTTGTAAGTGCCCAGCAGTTTAATTTAATATTTAATTATTTATTTTAACTATAAACAGTCCCAAATGTAAAAAGCGTTTTTATAGAGATAAAGCAAATTTTAGCGTTGTACTACAGTATAGTTTCGTTGTAATAGTTGTGGGTTTATCCCATGATTTGGAACAAGAAAGCGTCATCTCGGAATCCACTTAGAAAAACTGTCATTCCAGAGCCCTGTTATAAAAGGTGCCACCTCGGAGTCCATCTTACTTTATCACCGTTCCCAACCGAACTCTGAGATAGCACCTTTTCTAAATAGATTCCGAGATGGCGTCTTCTTGCTCCAGACTGACGATTTGCAAAAAATATAATATACCCTATAAATAGCGCTGCTGTCTCATAGAATTTTAACGTTAGTTTTTATTTGAAAGTTCTTTCTGTGCACTAATAGAATTACTTAGATTTTGCAATATTTCAATAAGTTTATTACTGATTAATATGCATTTGGTACATTAGTTCGTTTCTCGTCATGTTTTTTAGTCTTTTTTTTCAAACTTACGTCAAATAGCAACTTAAATTTTTTACTGCATTTTTTTAAGTCACTGAATATTCATACGCTTATAAGTAAAAAAGTGAAAAAAAGCTTTTCTTTATATCGGCTATAAAAAAAGCAAAAAAAATCAAATTATCATTATCATTATTTAAAGTCATTTTTTCTGCATAAAAAAGTTTAACAATTCATTTTCAGAAATTTTTCATAAATACCAAACATATGGTAGAATATTTAATGACAACGATGTCGTTTATATTCTTTTTTTACATTTTGAGAAAATTGAATAAATCTTTTATTAATCCTATTATACAGGGTGGCCCATTTTAACTTACACAGCTGAAAAACTCATTTGGGAAGGCCGAAATAAAAAAAATTGATCTATACAAAATTGTAGGATTTCAAGGGGGAAGTCAAATGGTGACCTTGAGTTTTACCTTGACCATGACCTTGAAGGTATTTTCGAGGTCAATTTAATATTTTCAAATGGGAACCCCAATTTTTGACTCCGGAAATGAAAAGATCGGAAAATTTTCCAATCGAACATGACCTTGAGTACAAAAAAGTTTGACCTTGGATGTAATATGAAGGTTCAAGTAAGGAAGGTGAGGAAATGAGAAAAAAAAACATTTTTGTCTGTACAAATTCTTTTAATAAAGTAATACTAATTTTAATATGGATGCAGTTTTTTGTTTGTAAATTAACCAGTCATCGTAAATAATTTAATAGCAGTTTTGTCCTAATATAAACTTGGATTGGCTTTATTAAAACATAAATATCGACTACTATCGGATTGGTTTCTGGGAACAAAATATATTTCATTACGTATACCTAAAATTTTCTTTAACAAGAATCCTACGTAAAAAAATGAACTTTTGTAAGTTCCATGATGCTAGATTTTTTATACGATCGAAACCTGATTTGAATTGATATAGTACAATATTCCCATTTTGTAATTCGTTTGTAATACGTATAACTCAGCTTTAACCAACTTCATAAAATTCTTGTTATTAGAATGGCACATTATGTGCCTAATGAAGTAGTTGACATTCTTATAACCTTACGTGAATGTGGTAGGAATTACAGACTTACTTCGTATACTCATTCGGAGGGATTTCCAAATCGCCACCACTCACATGATCGACAAGTGATAAACGTTAAGAGAAGATATCGCAATAACCCACTGCATTGTTTAAGACAAAGACTTGAGAATAATCATAAACCTAGATTACTTGCAGTTTTGGGCATGATTCACTTAAATCCCTATATTAGTACACGTCAAATAGCATGGCAGGTTGGGAGTATCTCGATCTACGGCTCACAGATTGTTACCTTCAGGCAATTACCACCCTTATCACAATACTCTGGTATAGGAATTAAGCGGAGCAGATCATGTATTCAGAATACAGTTTTGTAGGTGAGCTCTTGAGATGTTAGATCGGAATCCTGATTTCTTTCGGAATGTTTGCTTTAGAGATAATGCTACATTCGTTAGCAATGGTAGCATTAATAATAGGTATAATTGCCATTATTCGTCTCCAGAAAATCCGCATTGGTAGCGTGAGGTGCTTAATTAACATTGTTGAGGCTTGCACGTATGGCTTGGTATTTGTAATGGTCAAATAATTGGACCACATTTTTTTGAACGTACAATTAATGGTCAAATGTACTTACAATTTCTCGAAAACGATTTGCCAAGATATTTGGAGAATATTACAATCGCAGTCCATCTACGTTTATGGTATCAACAAGATGGTGCATCCGTTCATTATGTTCGTAAAGTACGGAACTTTTTGAATCAATGATTCCAAAATCAGTGGATAGGATGAGGGGGCCATTCTTATGGCCTCCTTGATCACGGGATTTGAATCCATTACTTGATTTCTTTTTATGGGGATACATAAAAAAGTCTGTGTATAGCCAAGGTTCAACAACAAGATTAAATATGTTGGTAAGAATTTGAATAGCCTGCGAAGCAATAAATCGCGAAATACTTAGTAGTATTCAACATAATTTTCGTCATCGATTGCTTTTGCGCGGAGAGAGTTAATGAGAGGTGAATTGATACTCTTTGAATTAACTGGAATGAACAATCTTGTATTGAATTATTGTCTTGCCTTCATTCGCTGGAACATTACTTGAACCGTATGATCTTCCGTACATGAACTTTGAAAATTTTTGAAACTTTTTCATTTAAGGCCATGGTCAAATTCAAATCCTTCATCATAGGATAGCTAGGGAAAATCATAAGACCTTTATGTTATGAAATAGTTTTAAACATTGAACTTTTCAAGTTATCTTACAATTTGAAATTTCAAGCTTAATATGACTTCCAAAGTCAAATTTTGTTGTACTGAGACCACTGTTTTATTTTGACCTTCCCGCAGATAAGTTATTCAACTGTGTAAGCGAAAATGAGATACCCTGAATACTCATTATCAGTAATTTAGCCGTTTTTATTTCAACTGTAAATACTATGATAAATAATAAAACTAAATTTCTATAACGTTTTTTTTTTTAAATATATTTTGTCTTTTCGCTGTCAGAAAGTTGCCTGTACTCAGAAAAGAAAAATTAATTGATATCATGTTAGCAAAACTCGTTTTTAAGATCCACAAACAGAAAATCAATTGAGAAAAATAATACAATTACTGATAAAACTATAATAAGTAAACCAATTTTTTACTCACTTTTATTATAAATGGAATTTAAAGTACGATGTCTTCAAATTAAATTGTCTTCTTAAAAAGTCGTACTCAAGAATAAAAACAAGTGAGCACTCATTAGTGAATAAAGGATAGCAACGTATTTTAGATGCTATAAAACTGCGACTGCAGCTTTATTATGCATATCCAACATTATATACGTTCATGCTAAGGGGCATAGAGTGCGCTGCTTCTTTTTTTCATCAGTTCTGCCTCACTCTGTCTTTTTGCTATACCCTTACTCCCAGTGCTTTTATCAACTATATATACTTACTGTTATTGATTCTTTTTTACCAAGTAAGTTATTGCTTTATAAATGTTCTCTGTTGATAAACGATCACTTCACAGTGCGGAATTTATTCTATATCATTCCTTTTACTAACAAAAATTAGGTTAAATTAATGAAATGCAATTTTCATTAAAATATATAAATTAATTAGCAATTTACTCGTGCATATAAATACAAACAACTTCTGTATTCAGTTATTATATTATTTTAAAATGATTATACTACGTAGATCATATTGCGTGAATGGACCTCTTACTAATAAACGTACTTAAAATTTTCAAAACTTCAACACTGATACTGATTGATTTGAAGATACTGATTAATATACTTCTTGATGATTAATTCGTTTCTTGTCACGTTTTTTAGTCTTCTTTTTTATAAATTTGAATGTCCTTCTACGTAAAAAAGTGGAAAAATTATAGCTATATAAAAAAAGCCAAGAATTTTACAAGTCACAAATTTATAATTAAATTGATGTTTAATAAGATAATAAAGAAAAATATAATTTTTTATAATTATTCTTCGCAGTTTTTACTCATTGATATATTCCTCTAATTCTGCCTCGAGTGACAAAAAACTAAAGCAAATGATTGGCGATGTATGCTTATTCGATAATGCAAATCTCTACTTTAAGATTGGTGAATAATAAAGAATAATTAACACATACCTAATCATAAAAACCTACATATATTAATAAATGAAAATTAAAAAAACTTGAATAATATATACAGTACCGGCCATTAATTCTAGACAGGTAACCCATTTTTCGCTCTGACTTCCAACAAGCATATCTTTTTAAATTACTAGGCCTTTAGACAGTTTTAAAAAATGTTTAATTTTATTTTTGTTCAATCACTTACAGTTTTTTAATAATGATGTTAGACAAAATTGGAAAGCAGATTTTGAAAGGGCTTGAAAAATGCTACTTGCAACTACTCTCAAAAAAAATTTACGTCACTATATGGCAAAGTTTTCAGGATATCAATCCAATCATTTCATATTTTTATCATGAAGTATAACATAAAAAAGCAATTATTTTACAAAAATATATATATTCAAATTATAAATTTGTCATTCTAATACCTTAGATTTGCTGTACGCAAATAAGGTAGTATACGCAATATTTTTGCAATTTTATGAAAAGAACAACCTAGTTTACGTAACTTTTGAATTTTTGATCGCTCCTTACTCACTGTCCTTACCCGCTGGAAACCCAATTATAGCACTCTAACCTCAAAATGGCTACTTTAATACCAAATTTCGGCTCTCGTGCTATAAAATATCGTATGACACTAGTGCGGAAGTGATTATTTAAGTCGTGCGATGTTTTGCGCCCGAGCGAAGCGAGGGTGAAAAGTATTAGATAATTAAAATTAGATAATCATCGTCTGCATCAGTGTCATAATATACTATTTCAACTGATGTGAAATCTATACAGGGTGTTCAAAAATGAACTGGCACGACCAGTATACCCGTGTTCAGAATAAAATTCTAAGCACTTTTTCCCTTTCGGCATATTTCGTAATTGTGGCTAATTATCGAGTTATGGTCAATCAAAAACTTCGATAATTAGCCAATCAGCGCTCTAGCTGACGCTGGTAGGCGGGGTTTACTCGAGCACCATGGGCCGCGCGGGAAGAGTCATGCGGGGTTCATTGTCAAATCGAGCGCTGATTGGATAATTATTGCAGATTTTAATTAACAATAACTCCATAATTATCCCAAATTCTGAAAAATGCCTAAAGTAAAAAAGTGCTTAGAATGTTATTCTGAACACGGATATACTGGTCGTGCCAGTTCATTTTTTAACACCGTGTATATATGGAGCATTCTAGGCTCTAGTAACTGAAAATCAAATGCAGAAGTCGAAAATGTAAACAAACATTATTTTAACTCAATAATAGGAGTATCGCCCGTTTGATTGTAAAATTGGAAAAACAAACCTGTGATTTTATCTAATTATAACTTCACGACAAAGTGACGTAAGCCCTTTCGAAATCTGCTTTCCGTTTTTTTTTTAACTTCATTATTGAAAAAACTAAATAAAAAAATACCAGTTTTTAAAATTGTCTAAAGGCCTAGTAATTTTTAAAACGACTTGAAAAAATATATAGCCAATCAAAAACAGAGCTTTTAATAAGTACTTTCGAATATGTTGTTCAAAAAATGCCAACGACAAATATTTAAAAAGATATCCTTGTTGGAAGTCAGAGCGAAAACTGGGTCTAGAATTAATGGCCGGTACTGTACTTACAATAACTTTGAATTTATTTAACATTGTAATAAATTTTAGAGAAAGGTTTTCAAAGGGTTTTCAAAATACGGTATAAAAATGTTTACATTATTTTACAATAATCCTTATTGTATAAAAAAAGATAGTTCTTAGGATATATAAAAAATATTTTGTACAATATAATTTAAGAACTAAATTTTTTACAGTTATATCCTTTACTGTTGCTTACAAGTTTTTTGTTTAAAGTAATCTTCTCGGAACACTTGATTCATAATTTGACCAATTTTCATCCTTATCCAAACTGGTGGAATCAATGTAACAATATTTTGAATACCATGAGCCCAGTAACCTGTACTGGAATTAACTTTTCCCAAGGTGGCGATGGCATTTTTTGAATATGTGACAGCATCTGGGACGAATAAGCTTGATACCTTAAAGAAAACATTTGGGTAATTAATCAGATATTTTGGACTGAGAGTTCAATTTATAGTAATTTCAAGTAAATTATTTACTTTAATAGTATTGCTTCTTTGAATTAAATAATTATTTTTTCGAAACAAGTAAATTTCTACTGCATTTGTATTAAAGAGGGTAAAATGTATTTTTCAACTTTTAAAAGATTTTTTTCACGTTAATACTCATTAATTTTCATAAAAATTAAAACAAAAATTTCAATCTTATAAAGATTAGAAGTAAAATCAATAAATCATTATTTTCGAAGATTAAAATTCTTATATATTATCGTAAAATGTATGTTTTAATCTTTTATAAATAAAAAATTTCATTAAATTTTTTTTCCTGATGTTAGACTTTAAAGTGTAGAAGCAAATAAAATAGTTCTGTTGAAATTCTTATAAAGACGCAAAAACTGCATAAAACGCGATAAATAATCTACCGGAATTTTTAAAACTTTTGCTTATTTTTCTTATAGTATTTTATAAGACTGTTTTCACGGGGAATTTAGTTTTAAAGAAATATTTAACAAGTACTATTGAAGTAAATATTTATTGAAAATTGACAATTTATTTTTCAGTGCAATTTTAGCGAAAAATAAATTATTTGCATGTATGCGTTTTGCTTACTTGAAGTCGTTGACTGAAAGCGTTCATTTTGGTATTGACAAAAAGTGGGGCGAGATGCTGTACCGTTACTCCGAAACTGGAGTACTCAGCGCGCAATGCTTCGGAGAAACTGCGGACGTACACTTTCGTCGCTGCATAAACAGTCATCAATGGTAAGGGCTGCAATTCAGAGCCCGAAGAAATATTCACTATAGCGCCTTTACCGCGTTTCTTCATGTCATCGATCACCAGACGGGTCATTAATGTCGTCGCTCCAACATTCACATTGATGATATCCCAAAGCTCGGCTTCTGGGACTTCGCCCAGATACATGGGATATTCATATTGCTTACCGACGTTATTTACTGAAACCATATCATTCAATTATTTGTAAATCTTACTTAACGTGAGATTATTTTCTTACCCAATATACCAACGGGAACATCTTTTAATTCAGTTTGAATCTTTTCGAAGACTTCTTTTCCCTTTGAAAAATCGGCAGAAATAATTTTAACTTCCACTTTTGGATTAACTTCCAAAATTTCATTTCTTGCTTTTTCTAATTTTTCCAAAGTTCTGCTTATGAGAACTAAATTTATATTTCTCGCAGCCAATTCTATAGCGTAAGCTTTACCTATTCCATCCGTAGAACCGGTTACCACTAAAACATTAATTTTCTTATTAAACACATTCAGAAAAAAATTAAAGTATAAACTATAAAATTGTTTTGTTACTGCATGGAGAAAAAGTAAATATTCATATTTACCTGCCCATTCTCCATACGAGCTCTTCAAATCTATAGGTTTTGAACTGAATATAGGCAGTAACATTTCCCATGTTGCACTGGCAACCCGACTGACAGGGTCCAAAAGAGCCCATATCACAATTAGGGCAATTAATAGCCATAATTCACTTTCCAGAAACATTTTGAATAGCTAGTCGTCGACTATTCCACTTCGTATTAATTTTAAAGCAAGAAGAAGTCTAATATTTCATTTCATTCAAAAATAATGTCTGCTACTAAAAGTGAAAGGAAGAACTACGTAAAATCCTGCGATGTAACACAAACACAACAGGTATTTCAAAATCACAGCTTGATGAACTAGTCGTACGTTTAAATTTTAACCTTATCAATAACAATTCAAAATCAAGCACAATAACATGAAGGACAACGGACGATTATGCCGATTCGTTTAACAAAATCACTAAAATCCGCACGAACTATTATAATTTGCAGAAACTGCACATCGCTGTTTAATTGCAGATACTTGCTTTATCAAAGGCTGCTCATGCTTCAGCACAGTGCTGCACACTGACGCAGCGCCGGTGAGAATTGAATTTTTCCTCGTTCTTTCGGCGAGGTTGGTCAACAGCGGACTCGACGCCCGCACGACTACAGTGACGCGAAGGTGGTGACCGTATGAAACCTCGCGAAGGCTAGTCACTTTCTCCGAACGAGCCGCCTGGTCCCCCCATCCACCGATCCACTAACTGCGCCGTATAGTAATTCTTGGCGCACTCGAAATATACTAAAATTACTGCAATGTCCTTGTCTGAAAAATTCATTGTTATTTCAAAAACAAGAGCAGAGATTGTTAGTTTTAGCGAACAGAACTTTATTTTTTAAGCAGACTTTATTTACTATTTCAGTAAATTTTACTAATAATTTTAGAAAGGGTAAATTTAAGAATATTTTCTTTTATAATTATTAAACTAAGTGTATGATTTACAATTTTCCTTGTATTTTTTTATCAACCAGCTTATAATTTTTACCAGTCCAGTTTGTAATTTATGAGAGGGTTATATGGGTCACGACTACCGTATATAACTGTGTAAATATAATATTTATTTCTCGCAACTAAGTTTTGGCATCAGTTTGTATAGAAGACGACTGGAAAAACTCAATGAATATGTTTAGTAAGCGGCCAACGACAAAAGTTAGTTGATGTTTCTACTGCGATAAAATTTTAAATCACGTATTCAACGGATGGCCCTTCAAATGACAAGAAAAAGACAAATCGTGTGATATCTAAAAAAATTTAATTATTTTTAAAAATAGATATTTATTAGTAACATTTACAAACTTGTTTAAATTTATGAAATAATTAAATATTAGGTGAATAAATTTTTACCAACCTAGTTTGTAAAAATTACAAATTAGATTAGTCAAATTTGCTAATGAGGATTTTTACCAACCTAGTTTGTAAAAATTACAATGTGGGCAGTCTGTGATGAGTTTACCCACGTAGGTTGTCAGTATTTACAAACCACTTTTTAAATTTAAGTGTTGGAGTTAAATTTCACTCTTAATTTATAGTGAAACACTCATAGAGTTAAATTTGACTTTATTGAAATGTATTAGAGTCATAGACTCTACATGAATTCATTTAAATTCATTCTAAAGTAGAGTAAAATTCACTCTAACGTATAGAGCTGCATATTACAAGTTAAATCTGTAACTTTACTTTACTTAGAAGTAAAAAAATCACTATTTCGCCCAACCAGGACAGCTAATTTCACTATAACATTAGAGTGAAAATTTGACTCCAGTAAAATTAATTTACATTCTACTTCACTCAGCTGATTTAGCGTGTATATTAATTATTTATGTAATATTTTTATAATTTCTCTGTTTAAATAAATGAGTAAATAAATTTAAAAAATGCTTGTTAAGGAGAATAGAAGTATGGTATTTGATGAATTTCTCATAAAATGAGAGACGGCATTTATTTGTGACTTTTGATACTGGCAAACTTTCCAGTTTTACGCAAGCATTACTTAAATTTATAATGTTTCCTAGCAGTTTCTTCGTTAAACGATTTTATTTTATGGATATAAAAATCATATACTAAAATAGCGAACTCGTGGTCGCTATTTTTAACCCTTGATTAAAATCTGATATTAGAAAAAATAAAGTAATATGCAGATTTGTTTTATATTAATTCTTTTATAATTTAAATCCCGTAACTGCATCCTTCTTCTGGCTGAAACTGGTAATATAATTTTTAACACACTTTAGTGTCGTAATAATAAGAAAGCGTTTCACTTCGCATACTTGACCTAAATAATGGAAAAAATATACGTATATTTATATTTTTTTACAAAAATAATATTTTGTGCGTCACCAATATTTTAATATTTTTTAATTTTATTCTTTATATTTAAGGTCTATTATAATAATATTCGATGTACTTAAAAAAAAGTATGGCAAGCGGATAAATAAATAAAAATTTAAGATATTTTTGATGGAACAATAATCGTGGTAAAGAACACTGTTTAGGTCCTAATAGTGTATAAATAAGTAATAAAAGTTTCAATAATCGACAGTGATGAAACATTTTTTTTAATTTATATAACTGTTATATTGGAAAGTTAAGTTTTTCAATTTAACCCAGGCTGGCCCCTTAACAAAATTTAAAACTCAAAAATAGCATTTTGTGAAAAATACTAAAACTTATTATATTGTTGGAATTGAAATGAAGCAGTAATTTTTATCGTACGTCAATCGTACTAGCGTGTAATGTAAGTCTTACTAAAAAAATGTCCATTAAAGTGTTAATAATCCTGTAAGAGATTCTAGAATATTACATAACGAAAAGAAACTAAATGGGCGATAAAATATTAAATTTCCATATCGTGCAATAATATACGATTTGCATTTTAATCTGCTGGTCCAGATGCGTATTACATTTAAATGTAATTTACTGTATATACTAAAATATAAATAATATCTGGATATAGACTGCGGTGTGCACCATTGTAACATATATAGCAACGCGATAAACATTATCTAAGAGTCGATAAAGCAGAGCCTTGCATAGTTAATGTTTACAAAACGATAAAACTGTGTTTATTCTTAAATCACATTGATTAAATTAAGCGAGTAAACATTAGTTTATAACTGAATGAATAGTAATTATGTTAATTATAATTTTTTTTAAATAATATGAGTAAAAGAAATTGGTAAAATTATTTAAAACTTAAGTCGAATCTTAATAATTTAATAAAATGTAGTTAACGTTTGAGTAGTGTACATAATGAAATTACAAATAATTTTTCCCAAATTATGTGTTTTTTTTACATTTGAATTTTGCGATTTATAACACATAATTGGTTTTAGTTTAGAATTGCATATAGTACAAAAAGAGAGAAAAAGATGTGATATAAAATTTACTCGTGCAGTAAGTAAATTATACGGATTTATTCAAGCAATACTTGATTAATAGTAAAAATGATTATTTTTACTGCAAGCCTTTAAGTAAATATGAAAGAAATGCTTTGAAATTTATTTTTGAAAAATCTGGGGAAAAGCACGACCTTGTGGCCTGCCGATGAAATAAGAAGGAAGCGCAGTCCAGCGTAAACGGGGCCCGAGTCCGAGTAAAGTGGAAGGTAAAGAGTGGCGCAAGGAAAAGAGAAAGAAATGGTAAGGAGGCTCTCTCAACGAGAGAAACAAGACAGCGGTACCTCGCAAGCAGCCTGGTCAGAGCGCAGAGTGGAGCGGGTTGCGCCTCTTCCTACGTGCGCGCGCATGAGAGGACTGAACGGGCCACGCGGTGGAATTTCCCGGCAAGACGTCCGTCGGCTGCCCCGCTGGCCGCCTTGATCTTGTATCCGAACCTCGACGCGATCAGCCACTTCGATTATCGATCTCTTCCGCGACCTCGATAAGTGTATTTTTGGCGACAGCGCCACTACGCTGGAACTCGCTGGTAGCTTTTTATACCGTTTTTCGAACGAACCATCGAAACTATCTCCTCGCTTCTTTTTATTTTACGTCGCGAGATTCCCAACTATCGTGCGCGAATAAAAATAGTTCCGAGACGACTACAGTACTCCCAGCTGCCGGCGATACACGAAGAATCGCACGGGCAGTATGCCAAGGCGCCGCGATAAATTTCAAAATCTCTTGCTCATCTGAGTGTCTCACTTTTGTCTCCTGCTTCTGAAGATTTCAAGGATTTCGTGGCCACTGTGGTCAAAGTTCAAGGTAAGCTATAGATGAAAAAAATATTTAACTTACGCGCTAAATCAGCTCAAGTGAAATAGAGTAAAAATGAATTCTATTGGAGTCAAATTTTTACTCTCATCTATAGTGAATTTAACTCCCTTGATGAAGTGATATAGAGTGTCTTTTTGACTCTTAAGTAGAGCGCAATATTTGACTCTATCTTAGAGTGAATTTTACTCTATTGCAATTGAAATTTCACTCCAACCGTTTTAGTATGTAGATTACAGTACTTCTTCAAACAGTGATCTCTTTGAAACTGAAGCTTGGTTGCGTGCATCGAGAGTGCTTCGGACACTACACACGTTACTGCTCTTTTTATGCTTCATTTTTTGCGAGCGCTTCAACGAGCTGATTACTATTAAAAAATACCACATTATTGCAATTTTTTTAAAGGAATGCACTTTTATGTTTTTAAGAAGTATGTTGTAACTGACTTTGAAATGCTGATGCGAATGTTTTAAAATTGCTGAAATAAGTACTCACATGTTGATGAAAAACTTAATGTGGATATAGGTATTTGCGAATGCAATTCACGAGGACATTGAGATTCGCCTCATGTGCAAACTACGTGAAGTCATGTCAAATCGTAGCTGTTAATTAATGTTCCCTCTTCTAGAATGTAATTTCCAAGATAATTCTAGGATAGCCAGGTTCAATGCTGCTTTTTGTGAGACGATGATTAAGTTATTTTGCAAACAGACATCTTTATGAAAATTTAAATACGTATTAATAATGTCAATGATTGGCTTATAAAAATAATACAAAATTTACGCTCTTTGCCGATAAACTTCCTCGTTAAGTTTTTTTATTGAAATGCATTATTTCTAAAAGAACTCAGTGTTTATAATACAAAATTTAGTGCATTAAAAATAATAATGGGGTAAGCTTTCCAATGATTTTTGTGAGATTGGACAGACTTGACAAGTCAAGAAAATAGCTCTAAATTTTTGAAAAATTTATAGTAAAATTTGCAACAATTGTGGCAAATTTTACTATAAAAGTTTTGTAATAATTTTTCCAAAATTTATTTCATTTTCTTGACTTGCCAAGTCTGTCACCATCTTACAAAATTCATTGTAAGCGTTGCGATATTATTCTTTTCAATGTATAGCGAACACATTCAAATACTTCTTGACAGGCACATATTAACAAATTTATTATATTTTTAATTAGCTGAAATAATTCTTATTATCTAGATTTAAAAACCGGAATATTTATACAACTGTTTTACTTCCTTTTGTTTTTGTTCTGTGACAATATAACTGTCGTGCTACAAACACAGATCAACATCAACCTGATTTTAAAATAGCGACACTTCCTTATTACCCTTTCTTCCTTTCTACAGTATTTCCTTTGAAATACTTTATTGATTCTGATTAAAGAGAAGTTATAGATTGAAAATACAGATATTAAGCTTAAGATTATACACGGAATATTACATGTCAAGAATGAAAACGCAGGCAACTAAAGTTTCCAATCATTAAGGGGGCTAGTGCGGAATAACTGGTATAAACTTATTTAAGTATCGTGATTAACATAACAGATTTACTTGTTTTTAATATAAAGTAATGATAGATACTGTAAAACTTGCCGGAAAATGATAAAATCAGATATTTTGGATCAGATTGTATTACGCCATATTTATACCAATAACGTTAAGGGGATGCCTAACTTAACTTTCGCGCTCTACTATACCGACGATTCTCTATGTTCTTTGCTAACCTCTAAGGCAAATTTGATTTTTCAAATGATTTTGAAACGGCTTGCTTAATGGCAGTTCTGTTTGCATTAAAATATTATTTATAATTCGTAGAATGTGCGTAAACTTCTTTTTGGCTGATTTCAATTCCAATTGAAAAATAAGTCAGTATTTTCAGCAATAGGAAATGAAATCAGCCAAAAAAGAAGTTTACGCACATTCTACGAATTATAAATAATATTTTGATGCAAACAGAACTGCCATTAAGCAAGCCGTTTCAAAATCATTTGAAAAATCAAATTTGCCTTAGAGGTTAGCAAAGAACATAGAGAATCGTCGGTATAGTAGAGCGCGAAAGTTAAGTTAGGCATCCCCTTAAGCTGATTTTTTTCAACGCTATACTTCGGAAACAGTAAAGCTGGGTACCCGCAGTTTTAAATATAGTCTTTTAAATTTAATATTTAACAAAGAATAGTTTTTTTTTTAAATCTTAAGAAAAGTTTAAACTCATTAAGGGAAAAAATGACTGTAAAAACGACACATTCATAAAACATCCTGATAGATGTCATGAGTTTACACATTAATATCTCGATTCTAAAGAAATTTTAACAGTACTCCAAAATTTTAATAAGTAAACTGTAAAAAAAGTGACATTTCGCATTAACCTCCTTAAGGGGACAAAACAACCCTATAACCTAAAAAATAAAATCATAAATAAAATTAGTGTTAATAATAGAACGTAGATGATAATTTTTATGCTAAAAGTAGGCAACATTATCTTTAATTTGCAACCGAGAAAATTACATTTGGATAATTCTAACCGTAATTGACTTGAACATGGATTTTTTCAGTTCAAGTTCATTGTAGGATTCCAGACCTACAAATGAGTCTAGAGACCTCGGAAAAATGGAAAATGCTTGAAAGCATTGACGTTCTCGTGTGAATGTAGGGATTTTCATTTGAATTCTTAGAACATTTTTTTGAAAAGAAATGTAAGCAAATTTCATATAAGAAAAAGAAAATGTTTGTTTGTTTTCAATTCATCCGGGTCAATTTTCTGACATTTTCTTTAAAAAAATGTTCTAAGTATTTAAAGAAAAATCCCTACATTCACACGAGAATGACAATGATTTCAAGCATTTTCCATTTTTCCGAGGTCTCGAGACTCATTTATTGGTCTGGAATCCTACAGTAATTGAAAAAAATCCATGTTCAAATCCATTACGGTTAGAATGGTCCAAGTGTAATTTCCGCGGCTGCAAATTCAAGCTAACGTTGTCTACTTTTAATATTGAAATTATCACTTATCTTCTATTACTAATACTAATTTTATTTATGATTTTATTTTTTATCTTACAGGCCGATGTTTTGTCCCCTTAATTAAACTGCTGCTGTCAGCTGTTGCATTAAAGGATGATTCATGATTTCAGATTAAAACAAAAAAGCGAGCCCGATGAATCCCTAGAATGAAAGGATGGACGTTCAAGGTGATTTGTATCGGTATACTCTTATGGCTCGTGGGTGTCTGTGCGCAGCAAGTTTGGAGCGTCATTGGAAATGGCGTTGATACGGATTACAATGATGATCCCGCATGGGACGGGTCGGTCTATTCATGGACGGGACCCAATGCCCTGGCTCGATCGTCTCTGCTCGATCGTCAAGAGCGGCTTCAATACAAATGTGATAAGATAACCAGGGATGGATCTTTGGAAGCGATCCAAAATCCTGAAGCATTCCGTAATCTTCTAGTCGACGAGAAACACAATTTGCTTTACTGTTATGTGCCTAAGGTAATTCCGTGTTTGCAGTAACAGTTTCCGTTTTTGTATGAACGTGTAAAATTATTTTTCAAATGCTCCTCACTGAAGAACAGCAATATACAAACCGAGATTACATTTTTTCAAGGTCGCTAAATTTTAAATTTCCACAAGAATTAGTTGTAAAAAAATAGAAGAATTTTGATGGCTACTTAAAGAAATGCAGATTTCAAACTTGGCTTATACTAGCGGTTCATTTTAGACGGATAAAAAGAATCTATTATTGAAATAAAGCCACCATTCATTAGATCGAAAGTTTTTACTAATGATTTAATATTAATTATTCTTACATTTTGCAAACCTAATTAAATAAATATTTACACTGCGAAACCAATTTCGTAATTTTCAGTAAATCTTTACTTCATTGCTACTTGTTAAATATTTCTTTAAATCAATTAATTATTTTGTTGAAATTGCTAAATTTATTTAGAAATAAATAAATTCGTTTAGTTTAAAAGAAATATTTAACAAACTATTTATTAAAAATTACCAAATTAGTTTTTTTTATAAATAATAGTAATACGGGAATTTTTCAAAGTATATTTTGCATGAATTCTTTTATATGAAGAAGAAAATATATTGTTTTCTCTTAATGGATTCTCATAATCTATGTAATCTACCCAATCTGTGCAAATAAATTGTGCATAATTTGTAAAAAATGCTTTTTTTCGCAGGTGGCTTGTACAAACTGGAAGCGTGTACTGATGATTGCCACTGGAAAGTGGAAGGGGGATTCTCCGCTAGATATTCCGGCGGATTTAGCTCACGCCTCGAATACTTTTCAGCGCCTCAGTAACTTTACAATGCCCGAGATCCAGGAAAAACTGGCAACCTATAATAAACTGATAGTTGTTAGACACCCGTTTGAGCGATTACTCTCTGCTTACAGAAATAAATTTGAGACGAAGAATGAGAAGAGTTCCGTATACTTTCAGTCTCGCTTTGGCAGAAAAATAATCAAGGTTTCCGTTCTATTCTTTTTTCTCTCAGAATTCCCCGTTTTACTTTCGCTGTATCGAGGGCAACTTAAGTTTTTAAAATCCTTTTTTCTTTAAATCTTCATGTTTACTATTTTTTTCAGAAATATAGATATAATGCAACTGAAGAGTCGCTACTCAAGGGGAACGATGTAACGTTTTCCGAATTCGTTGACTTTATCACTGAAGACAACGAGAGCGGAACGCGGAACGAACATTGGGAATCGATTTCAGAACTGTGCCATCCTTGTTTAGTCAATTACAACCTCGTTAGTAAATACGAAACCTTAGCGGAAGATGCCACTGAAATTTTAGAAAGAATCTATTCATCTTCAGTACCGTAAGATATTCTTTTATATATAATATTTATTGTAAAATGTAATCTTATATTTAAAAAATTCCCCTTTTTTCAGGTTTCCAATGAGACCTCGAAATAACGAACCCACTGCAAAAATATTAGACAGATATTACTCGAATTTAAGTTTTACTCAAATACGTGATTTAGCGAATCTTTACCGATTAGATTTGCATTTATTTGACTACTCGATCGAGCAAGTTCTTGGCTTTTCGATAGCATAAAATTTCTAATGTCACAAAAAATAATTTAAAGAATGTTCTTTATTATTTAATTACGAAAGAGTAAACAAAACAAATAATTTTACAGGTATAGATTGTTTAAATTTTAATGTAAGTGAAAAATTTAATTATTCACTTGTGTCAGTTCATTGTACATTAATTAATTAGTTTTAAGCTAAGCTAGAAATTTAATTAAATAAAAATAATAAATTTTACACAAATAAAAATAAACAACTTAACATTTGTATAAGTAATATCTCTTATATTTGTAAATAATTAATTACGAAAATGTACATATTATTGTATAATATACTTTAGTCATCATGATTTATTTAAAACGTTCAATTTTTTGTTCTTTTCCTATGAATATATATATATATATATACAATTAATTCTGTGCGATGGTTGAATGCATTTCAAACTTGGCTGCACATCTCCTGTAAGTGGAATGCTCGTTTATGATGTACGTAGTTTAGCAAACTCTTATCGAGAAAGTAATCAGTTTTGCGCAAAAAGAGTTTTGTAACTTGAGCCAAGAAAACTGCCCAATAAAATAAGTGCATAGCTCAGGATTACGCGTTAACCGCTCGAATACTTTCGTATCGTATTAGGAAAACACGAAATCGTGTATGTAATGCAAAAGCATTAAAAATGTAAACCAAGAAGTATTTTCGCTTTTATAACGAATAGCAAATAATATTCGCAGCCAAAAATCCTCACACCTTTTGACTCTGTTTAAAATGATATTAATAGCATATCTGCTTGATCTTAAACAAACACAATGTTGGAGTAAATGAAAATACCTAAGGAGTTTCTACCCTTACGTCACTAGTCAAAACAGTAACTGCAAACTAATTATACATGCACTTCGCCGTGTACGAAGGAACAAAAACTTAAAGCTATGCTCGTTCTACCGAGAGAAATGTTTTGGAAAAATTACTATGGAAGACATTCTGAGCCACAGACTGCATTTAGTGAAAAAATTACTATTCTATAATATAAATTTTACTAGAATTCTAGTATTATTTACTAGAATTGCAGATACATATTACTAGAATTTTAGTAAAATTTATAATACAGAATGGTAATTTCGTCACTAAATGCAATCTGTGGTTCTGTTCTGGATAGGACTGGATAGAAATTTTTCCAAACCATAATGAAGCCATCCAAAAACTTAACTGCTACTGTGTCAAGCTTCTATTTACAAATCTGTAATTTTTCAAGAAATTCTCAGTTTTAGATACACTACCGGTAGAACTTCCTTAAGAAACACGTGTGTAAAATGTAAAACTAAAAATCTGAATGAATCGGCCCTTATCTATTTCAGCGAAGTAAGGTGGAGGCGTTGGTTCACGGCTAACGATTTCATCCGACCAGCCATCCTCGCGTGTAAAATTAAACATTAGGAGCCTCGGAGCAGTCAAGCATGATGGACGGCAATGGCGCAAAGGTGAGGGAGACGCGATAGGGTCCAACCTAAATCTTCGAGCGAGAGAAAGATAGAGACTTCGCTGCTACTGAAATAAACGCGTATCCGCTCGCGGCTCGCTACGCCAACCGTCAAAATCGAGACGGAAAAGTTCGGACTTCCAGATGAGCGGCGATCGAACTTTATTTATTGACCGCTTGGGGATATCGTCTTTCGTAGGCTCTGGAGAATTCTCGAGTAGAGGTGGATCCACCGAGGGCTATGACTAAAATTCAAGACGAATTAGGATAAACAAACTGCAAGGCCAAACTCACTCCCTTCAAATTTCATGCTCTTTCCATGGCTACAGCAGTTTGCTCGACAGAATTAATCGAGCGGCTAACTGAGATGATTGGAATGACAATTTGCTCAATGCTAATCCAAATCAATCTGTTTTTCGTCCTCTCGGCTATTATTCATTATCGTACACGTGTATTGATTAAATGAGAAGAGTGCTTCTTTAGAATTTCGTGCACCTAAATAACTATTTACCGTACGAAAAGATAACGCTTTCATTTGTCCAGACTTTTATACAAGCAGAGTATAAATTCTTTTAGTTGTACAACAGTTTTAATATCTGTAACATTTATTTCAAAATGAAATTATTCTTCTGCATATTTTGCACTCTCATAAGTGGTAAGACGTTTTTTAAAAAAATATGTTATATTTTTTTTATATTAATTTTCATAAACTAATATTTATTAAAAATTTCTAGTTTCTTTGGCCCTGCCAGTAAGCTCGGAAAAAAATGTTTACGAAGAACTAGAACCAGGTATTTAATTCTTTTTTTATTCGTCTAGATTTCTGATTTAAAATTATTCTACGTTTATAACCAATGGTTCAAATTTTTAGTTACAGAACCTGTAATAATACCTGAGCATCAAATCCCAAATGGAATTAATCCGTGCACTTATGGACCAGCATATTTTTGCCAATCTGTGGAGTAAGTTTTTATATTCCTCTGACATAATAAATAAATGTGGATAAGCGCTCATAATAATAATTAACTTTACAGACGTATGCAAGAATGCAAAATGGAAGACCGTTGCAAAAATTTATTACTATGAGGACCATAGTGATGAAAGAGTTAACATTTATATTTGTAATAAATATGGCTAATAAGTTTTTGTTAATTAAAATAAACTGTATAAAATATTTATTTATCTAATTTATTTGAAAAACTATTAACTGATCTTAGTTATGGTTATCGAAAAGTTAAAAGAACTAAATATTTTTTAAGGAGCTTACTACCATCTGATACCCATATTTGATTTGAATGTACATTTTTATCATTGGTTCTCATTCGGATCAAATATAGACACTACTTAAAAAAAAGTACTATATGAATTATAAAAATCTATAATTATTAAAAGAAATAAATTATCCAATGTTCATTATCAAATAATCTGTTGAATTTCAATTTTATATTTAGTTATCTTATTTTATTGAATAACATAATAATATTAAAAAAAATATTAACATTTTTTTATAATTGAAATCTGGAATTAAAAAAAGTACGTGAGCAAATTGGTGATTAATTACCCTTATCCGGTGTTACGGTTTAAAGCTGAAGTGCAAATCGATTAACCTTTAAAGCGCGTTGAAAAAGGTATTGAAGGTCAAACTAGAAGTTTTTCACGGAAGAAGTGGCAATTACGACGCAACATGACGTCGGTTACAGAACTGCTAAAGCTTTTCACAATTTTCTTATTGGTTTTATTTCTTTTTCTTTTTTATTGATTGACAAATTTCTGAAAAGCAAGTAGTTAATTTTATGTATTTACGTCATACTTAGCTTGTTTCACGCGAATTGTCTTATAAAAATATTTTCCTATTTTATTTTTGCACATACTATTTTATACAAATAGTTCTGACATTGATTGTCCCAAAAAATGTAGAGTAGGTAAGATATGATTTTAAGCTTATTTTAATATAATTAAAACTATTATCATAAATGTTTAAATTAGTTCATCATCCGTTCACTTTATTGACCTCTGCAGATCATATTTTATTTTATAGATTTATTTTACTCCCCGGAAAAGTACTTTACTCCTTGGAGACTTACTTTACTGCCTGTAGTTACCTTATTCGCCGTAGAGACATTTTACTCTTCACAGGCACATGTTATTTCCTGGGGACACATTTTATTCTTCGAAGACATATTTTAGTATCCACAGACACATTTTAGTGATGTAAACATATTTTAGTTTCCATAGATACATTTTGCTTTCATGAATACATTTTAGCTTTCGTAGACCTATATTGCCCCTCGTAATCAAATTTTATTCCATTTTTTATCGAATAAAGTGATTTTAAATTTAACATATATCTAAAGAGTAATAGGTGATTATTCCCTGGGGTGAATTTCTGTCCGACCTTTAACGAGGTAAGCTTAAACTTCACCCATGGGAATAATTGCCTATTTTACTCACTTGGTCCATAAATAACTATTTACAGAAATTGATAGAGTCAATTACATACATAAAGCGTGGCTGCAAATGATATATGACATAGTAAAATATTGACATGTGCAAAAAGTCATAAATAAGCTCTTCTCCACCTGCAGAAAAATAGGCAGCTATTTTAAGCGTGAACGGAGAAAGAATCTCCACCGAAATCAGCTTGCAGAACGCGAAATTTCAAAAGCAAAAGCGCTTTTGGATCGTGCACGTGGAGGGGGAGAAGTTCCGCTCCTGGAAGAGGAAGCTGCTTCTCGGCGTGAGCATCACGGTACCTCGACTCCTGGCGACACGCGCGCCTGACGGCCCGCTGCCGAGTCAGTGACGCTCCAGTCTCCGTCGAGCCGCAACGTCGAGTGATCAGCTTTTTTTTTCACCCGTTAAGTTGCTGTGAAACGACACCGCGGCTTGCTTATTGGCCATTTCCTTCAAAATTTATTTTATAGAAAAAGCAATTTTTCATTTCTCCAATAGGTTAATAATATACTTTATTATAATCGAACGCGTGTGCGGTAATATTAAAACAAATTCAATAATGATATTTTTCACTTTTTTATGAAGCTATGTCGGGCACAGCATCGCAGAAGCGAAGAAGTTCGCTGAAACTTCCTACGCCTAACCATGAGACGAAAAATATCCTGACGACTTACTTCATACTGCTTCTACTACTTATCTCTTTGTACCTCTTGTACTCGGGTCTCTTTTAAACACACAGAGCTTCTCGCAATGGTGAGTAAAGATTTACCAGTTCAAACTTATATAAAAAAATTTTAAACATCTGCGTTTGTGTCCTTAATTAAAATTTTCGAAATTAAGTCAGTTATCTGAATGAAATGATTTCAGGGTTGACGCACGAAGCGCGAGGAACGTACCATGCATGCCAAAGAAACGAGCTTCCGTGCTGACACTCACCCGCCCTACCGGCATTCGAAAACCCTCCAAGGAGGGACAAACCAAATCCATCGCTTCAAGCATACCTGTTCCCACGACAACTCGCATCATGCTTATACGGCTCAAAAAATAGTGTAAAATCCTGCGAAATACCGAAGTTACAGCTTGTGAATTTCATATAAAGAAGTCGCCCGAGGCACTGGAAAAATCATAACGACATTCATTCCTGTCCAATGTATTTTCATCGAATCTGCTTGTGGTTCGCGCGATCGTTCCGAATCGAACTATATTTATACGCAGGCAAGCTCGGAAATTTTCACTGGCGTTCGACTTATGTCCTGACCTTGTGACAATTTTGTTCCAGATTCCCGCGCTTGCTCAACCCAAGCTTTTGCCCATTTTTTTATTATATCATCTCGTGCGGTTAATTTTATTTTAGAAACTGAAGCTTGCGATGCTCTGCCTTTCGCGATAAATTACCGATACAGAGAATCAAGTACCCGTGGCGTCGAAAAATATACGAAAAAAAATGCGAATCCCGAGATTATTTTTAAATGTCAAAAAAAAAAAAAAAAAAGAAGGATCGAAGATCTTGGCATACAGCGTGGAGAAAAAAAATGAAGAACAGCGGCAGTAGTCGAAAATCGTTATTCCTCAGCGTGCACAACGTCTCATTCGCGCGTCAAAAACAATCCACTTCCCTCTCGATATTCGAGTCAAAAGAACGAGATCGTAAAAAGTCCCCCGGGAGAGTAGGCGAGAATTAAAAAAGCACAGGAAAAAAATACACGAATGAGAGTAGGGTGGTGGTAAGTGAACCTTAAGCGTGGGCGATCGACCGAAAATAGCCAATACTTCCAGATACCCGCGCATCGCCGTGGTCGGCGGACAGAGATGAGATCCCGATCTATATTTTCGGAAGCTCTTCCAGAAATAGATATCCCGCGAGCGTCGAGGGTCGCGGGTTAAAAGCACCTGGAGAGGTAGAAGCAAAGCGCGCGAATTGCTGTGCATCTTATGTGTGTATGAGGGAGAGAAAGAGAATTTGAATGCGCCAAGTACACGGAGAAAAACGATTAGTAAAATTTACTGAAATAGTAAATAAACTTTGCTTAAAAAGTTAAGTAAACCTATAGTCATATAACATTTACTCGTGCAATAAGTAAAATAAACTGAATTTTTCAAACCATATTTACTTACTTGATTAAGCAAAGCAGATATAAATTATTTCTTAAATATTTAAGCAAATTTTACTTAGGTAAAAATCAGTATTTTTTACTGCAAGTCTTTAAGTACATTTTCCTAACAATTTTTCTCCGTGTATGTAAAAGCTTTTTAAATTATTGGTTTATTATAAGTTATATTCGCTATAACCGTTATACTCATTTGAATCTGGACAATGTCTAATTTATTTATTGTTTTTAACAACTTGATTTATTTTTCATAGTAACGTTGCATATATAATAAGCGTAGGAAACGTTGTAAGTTAGAAGAATAAAATCAGCTAAAAACATGGCATGCCCGTAACCCTATAAAAATACTTCGATAATTTTATTAATTTACTTGAATTAATTAGATTTTGTGATTTATGCAAACAAATCTCCCCGATTAAACAAATAATTTTTTACGACACTAATGAGAGTTGAATCTTTTTACGAAATTTGTAACCGTAAAAGAAAAAAAACCCTTACTTTCATATTGCCACGAGTTTGATATAAGCTCAATGAAAAGTATGATGAAGCATAAAGTGCATACGCTGTCTTGACGGTTGAAATATACTCGATGGATATTTATAGAGTAAAACAGAGGTGATTTGCGTGCTACTGATAAATTTTTTATATAAAAATTTATTGCTAGCCATAATAAATTATCGGAAAATTATACATACGACAGATTTTCTTTTATTTTATATAAAAAAAACAATCTATTTTATTCTATTACATAATTATATTCAATGTTATTTTAAGAAATATCATTGATGTAGAAATACCAATTGTATGTAATTAATGAAATCAGGGTAATTTCGTTAAATGAATGAACGCATTTGGAAGCATACTGTAATATTATAATCGCTCAACATAAATTATTTTTATAAAAGCGGATCTGCACTGATATAAAAAATACTACCGTTTTTGTTAACAAATAACGTAAAAATGTTCATCGGTTTATTCATAATTATACAAATTATTAGTTTTAACATAAAATAAAAGGAAAAAAATAATTTTAAATACAATTGCTCCCCTTCTATAACCTTTTCATTCTCCTGCGATGCTGTTCAATGTTTATTGCAAATGCGTACGAGTTAGCTCCATCGTAGTTGATCGTAAGAAAACGAAAAAAATAAAAACATTTCAACAACTTTATTTCGCCGCTAAAGTCAAACGAGTTCAATTAGTCTCGTTTAAGTTTTCAACCAGTCATTAATGGCACGTTTGTCAGTGACGACGCCGCATTCCATTTAAACTTTACAAAAGAATTTTTACACATATATATCAATATGCTGACCAAAATTTTCAAGTTTTTTTTTAAACAAATTGAATCTGTTAGTAATACTAAAATCAATGATTTTCAGATTCTGGATTAAAATAAAGAGAACTACGCACCGCTGTACAGTATACAGTCAAGTAATACGTAATAACCATTAGTGCCATTGCGACGGTAATGACTGGATCGTTACTGCGTCGTTAACAAATGGACAAACTGATGAGTTCAAAGGCGGTAACTCGGCCAGATCGGATGTAAATATTTTGACGAATTCGTATACTGGTGGGTGTGTTTTTGCAACTGCCGTTTAATCGAGGCACCGCTCGAAATAGAAAAATCAAATGTCATTGAGCGATCAGTCAAATGATTAACGGCCAAACATTCAAAATAGCTTATATATGTCAGTCTACACTTTTGCAGAATTCTCACGTTTTGTAAGTTTATAAAAAACAATGCAAACTGTGTTGCCAGTACAGTTATACAAATTTAACTCGATATCAATATATCAACATACTACAGTTTTTAGAGTTGCTTTATATTCACTAACATAATAAGTATTTAAGTTGATTTGCATATAAATAATATTTACATGAGATCGACAATTCACTTAACGTAATTAGAAACTCTAAAATTGCTTAAAGACAATTTCATGGAAAATATATAAATTATAATACAATAGTTTAGCTTATACTTAAATTTATTATCACTTCTATTAATAAGTTTCAAAAAACTTACAGGTTTGAGTAACTTATAAAAGAGCGCGATCACTTTTCTTAAACTTTCTAAGTAATAGGTATAACAAAGCATAAAATATAGCAAATAATAAAAATATATTTACAAATCACATTAATCTAATAAGAAAATAATATTAGAATATTTCTGTCACCATAATTAAGCTAGAGTTTTCAGAAAAATAAGTTTTATTTAAATTCGAAATAAAATCATTTACTTCGGATCGTTGTATTTGCGTCTTATATAAAACAGAATTTACGGTTAAATCTGTTTTTGAACATCACAAACGTCAAATTGACTAGAGTCTCTTCAAGGAGAGTCCGTTACTTCAAAAAGTACAAAAATAATCTCCCTTGAATTTTATGTATCGTATGCGTTTTTTAATAACTTGGCGCAATTTTTGTACTGCAATTTACTATTATTTGACAGTTAAAATTTTTAACGCAATGTCAAAGATCTTGAAAGAGAGCTAATTGATCCGGTGGTAGCGGTGGTTGCGCCCTCCAGTCAATTTCTGGGTAATCGTCAAAGCAACTTGGATCTCCAGGAGCTTTTAGTCTTGGACTTATGGGAGGAACCAGTGCTCTCTGTGGTACCTGAAAAATATTTAAAATTGAATTTTTGTTAATAAATCGGAAATATATAAAAAATAAATTTCTTGCGTGTATCGATACCTGAGTCCAATCGACGAGTTTGAACCATCGATGCCTCTTAACATCTTCGGCACCTTGTCGCATATTTCCAAGTCGTTTGGTCCGATCAGCCACCAGAAGTTTTTTCACCAAATCTTTAGCAATAGGATCCATGTGTTTAGGCCACTCTATTCTGCCGCCCAGAATTTTCTCGTAAATTCCAAAGGGATTGTCATCGAAAAATGGCGGAAAGCCTGCGAGCATTTCGTAGATTAGAATACCAAGAGCCCACCAGTCAACTGCTTTGTTGTGTCCTTTACTCTGGATTATTTCTGGCGCCAAGTACTCGGGCGTACCGCAGAGTGTCCACGTCCTACTTTAATAAGATGTAATTTAGTACAGATATAGTAACTATGTACATGGAGAAAAATCATTAATAATTAAATTTACTCAAATAGTACACGGAGAGAAAAGTTCAAGTAAAAATTACTATACTGTTTTATAATGCACTACTAGAAAGTATATTCAAATTTTTTATTTGTCGAGTCTATCCCAGCATTACAAAACAGTATAGTAATTTTTACGTGAACTTTTCCCCTTGCTTAAAAATGTTAGTAAACGTAGTCATATAAAATTTACTCGTGTAGGAATTAAATTATACTGAATTTTTTAAACAATATTTACTTATCTAATTAAGTCAAGCAGATATAAGCTAAGGCGTCAAGTAATTTTTGCTTAAATATTTTAAGTAAATTTTGCTTAAGTAAAAATCAGTTTTTTTACTGAATGCCTGTAAAGTACATTTACGTAACAATTTTGCGCCGTGTATGCACATCTATTTTTGAATAATATAAATTAAGAAGCGCAAATCGTGTGTAATAGAGTGATAACACCTATTTAATTAGCAGTTGGCATTAAGCCGAAAAAGTAATTAATGATTCGATTGTCACCAAAGGGGATATTTATTAATCGAATGAATCTGCAGAATATAATTTACTTACTAAATATCTAAAGTGAACTTTTGCTAAACGCAAGAAAAATGAAAAATACCGCAGTCAAAAAAATATATGCAAAAAATATATTTTTTTCGTGTTACAAGTAACTTCCATTATATCTGGCTATTGTCCAAAGATTTAATTATCAATAAGAAAATAAAGACGATGATAAATCTTTCAAATTTCTTAAGTGAATAAGATATCAAGTGCATGTTGATCTGATTTGAACCATTAACACTGTGATTCAAAATTTGATTTAAAATAATTTTAATGCACTTTCATTGTAAGAGTAAAATAAATTATCGTTCAAATTATAATAATCGCACCTGTCACTCAGTTTCTTGGAAAAACCAAAATCAGTAATTTTTAGATGGCCTTGGCTATCTAAAAGCAAATTTTCGGGCTTCAAATCCCTGTAGACGATATGTTTACTGTGAAGATATTCGAGGGCGCAGACAATTTCAGCGGCGTAAAAGCAGCTCGTCCTCCCGGAAAATCGTCCAGCGGCGCGTAAATATGAAAAGAGTTCACCTCCCGCTACAAACTCCAGCAGCATATAAATTCTCGCTTCGTCTCTGCCACTCCAGAGCCTGAAAGAAACATCAAGTTAATCCAATCTATACATACTTCTCCTTTTTTTTAATCTTGCATCACAAGTTTGATAAACTGCCTTAGAAAGGTAGCAAACCGATCATCAATCACGTACATAACAAAGACAACAAACTAATTGATTATCCTTATTTGATAACAGCACTATTGGAAATATATACGTAACTTTGATGTGTAAAAAAATCACCCAATAAAAATAAAAGTATGTAATTTCGTACGTCTTCTTTTGTTTTCAAGCAATTTAAACAAAACAAGTCGAAAATCTGACCAATTCTTATTAGTATTGTTATCGGATCCTATTGGATCATGTTACCATTGTACCAAAATTACGTAACAAAATAAAGTAATAAAAATACGTAATTTTTTTTGTACACATTTTAGTTACTTCTGCGTAACACAATAAGGTAACAAAAAACGTATAAAAACTACTTTTTTTTATTACCGTATTTTGTTACGCAGTTTTATTACATAATTTTAGCAAGTGATCCTACTTCTAACTTGGATAAAATATAATCATTTTTAAGCTCATTCTCCCAGTTTATGGCAGCCCCTATAATTCGTATTTCAGTTTGTAAAATAATTTTTTTGTTTATATTGCCGGAAATTAAATTAAGACACTACACAAATTCGAACATTTTATTATACATACCAAATTACATGCTTTTATTAGGTAATTTTATTGAATACGGAAATTATGCAACAAAATTATACGCATATATTTTCAGAACGGAATTATTCATCTTTAAAATAGATTATAAAGTATTCTTAATAAAAAAATGAAAAATAAAAATGAAGAACATTAAAACAAACTGAAAAGAAAAATCGGTTAACTTTAAAAGTCTATAGTTTGAAAAGGTCATCGACTTTTCGGTGAACGTTTTTGGTTTTCGTTTGCCAGGAACTCGAGCGCAACTTTTTCGTATGGCGCGCCTTGAATCTAAAGTGTGCGCACGTGTCCAGCTCGACTTTTCGATTGTACTCACATGTTGACAATGAAAGGATGTTTGACTTCTTTGAGCACCGTGATTTCATTGCGCACGTGATCCACCTGCTTGAGCCGGATGACGTCAACCATGGACAGAATTTTCAAAGCCAGCGGTTTCCCGCGATGTCGACATAATATCACGCGGCCAAACGTTCCGGTCCCTTTGTGCAAATAAAAATTTTAATGTATTCTAGTTATTATTTCGTTAACATTAAAGTATAATTTAAGAAGTCGTTTCTTACGACTTTATTTCATAAGATACGTTTTAGAACAACAAAATAATCGATTCTCTCGATTCCCTCGATTCCCAGAATATTAATTTCGTCAGCCTTAAGGAAAGCAAGTAGCATTGCACACCTGGACGAAAAAATCTAAATTTGTTGCAATAACAACTTACTGCAGCACTTTTACCTGTACAGGTAAGTCTTAAAATAGCCGTAAGAATACAAAAAGATAGCCAATTCCGCCGACGCAATTGACTCTCAGCATCCGGAGAAACTTGTTTCTCCGAAGGCAATTTTTTCCGATCTAGTTAGCCAACTTTCAAAACAAATGAATGAAGCAACAATAGCCGGGGACTTGAATAGCGAGGGACGCGCGAAACGCAACGCATTACCGTTTGTCGCTGACGCTCGACGGGTACCGCCGGCATAAATTTGACGCGACGTCGCCAAAAATAATCGCCGGACGCGTCAGACCCCCACCTCGGAACGCCATTAATAAGCGTACTTTCCCACGACTCGCGGCAAAAATAGCAGCACGCGAACCATCAAACGCACCGCGTCCAATTAGCGACTCGTCAATGAGCCACGGCTGCCCCTGGCGCGACGCTTTACGAGTGCGATCGCGTCCAAACTACAACCCGCGCGCAGGCGTTCCCTCTGCTTCTCTATAAATACGCTAATCTGCCGAGCGTCACTGCAACGATCTGCGGCAGGTGTCATCACGACGAAGGGTAAGCCACCGCTTCTTTACCATCTTTTCCCTCTTTTATAAGCTTTCTTTCTTCTTTCCGCTGAATTTCCGCGTGCACCGCTTGCACTGTTCAAACTTTTGCGTCTTGTGTTATTTGAAACAAACGTCGCCTTTATTATATACTCTCTTTTTCTTAAATATATATGACTTTGCTGGAACAGTCAAAATAAAACGTAATATTTGTGTAATTCATTTGCATTTTATTTAATTTAATCGTGATACCTTCCTTCCACTTAAATCTACTTAATTTTAAATTCAATTCGTTCAATTGAAGAATATGTCTGCTTCAAGGTCATTCTCAAGAACTTTACTAGAAGTATAGAATCCGCTAAAATTCATCACAAATATATTAATTGTTAGCATTTTTCTGCTTATTAGCCACTTTTTCATTTATCCAATTTTTTTACTTTGTATCTTATTAAATGGAAACTAACAGTTAATGAATCTATTTAGAATTTATCACGCAGTACATTTATTCGAAGAAGAATTCATTTAAGATTTTCCAGTGCTATTTAGTGGATTCTTCTAACAGTTAGATTAAATTTTTATAAATGTTACAGAATGGGACCGAAAGATGGACAAGAAAAAATAACCATAATAAAAGATTGAAACGATAAAAAGATTTCTTTGTTAATGCTGCTAGCTATAAAGTCACTTCGATATTTTATGAAAATACTCTTTGAATAAATTTTAAATGATTTTAAAACTTTTCGATCCTCCGTATACAGTTGAATATGTGTGTCCCGCTTTAGGATGCCGCTCAGATCCTTATATCCGAAAGCGGAACACTTATGATCAAGCACAATGACTCTTTTTCTGTTCGTGAAAGGGATAGGCACTTGAGGGCTTATTATCATTTTTTATTTATTTATTTTTTAATGAAACATGTGCTCAGCGCAAAAAAGTATTATCCAGGTATAGGGTCTAGGTACTCTCCACCTTTAGGTCCCAGCTCCGCATAGTGTCTAACATTTTTTCAAACATTTATTTAATATAAAAGAGCATGACAATAAGTTATTTTGAAAAAGTGTCTCGATCTCGGGTAGTTTACTTTAGTTATGTTTAGGAATTAAAAATTTTAATTTTCAAATATAAAAATGGAGGCTGTCATCCCGTGAGTTGAGCTTGTCTCCTGCGATCTACCGTCACGAATTCTCGGACGGAAAAAGGAGAGCAAGTCGCGGCGAAATCGACTGGGCCGTTGCCTCTTTCTTTGTCTCGCGCCGACACGGAATTTCGGTGCCGAGACTGGAGAAGAAACACCATCGGCGCCATCGACGGTGCAGCAACTCGACTTTCACTCGGGCGCAAGTCCACGCGCAAAAACTAAGTGAAAACGAACAGCTAAGCGCGAAAATTGTAGTTACCCGTTCTCAGAAACTGGATGCTGCAAACTTCCGGAGAGATCAACCAGATCAGTTTTTCGGACTTCAGAGCAGTAAGCTAGTACGATTCAGGCGAATTTACATTTTCTAGCTACTTTCGAAAGCAATGCTGACTTCTTAGGCCGAACTTAATTTTTTCAATAAAATGTGCAATTCTGAGATAGAGAGAGAGAAATCTGCTTAAAACTCCGACAGTGACTGCTTGTGAAACTCAGAAAACATACGGAGAATTATATGTGTTTGAGGTCCCAGGTAAAAATTACTTGGGAATCCAAATAATAATGCTTGGACCCCTTAAAATTGTATTTGCTTTGCTACTCTAAGCAGATTTTTTTTTCTCTCAGTGTGAGTCAGTACCTTATACAATTGGAACCGATTAAAAAAGGGAAAAAATGGTCAACAACGTTGTTCTGTACTGCTACCTGAGAAGACTTGAATCTTCAACGGATTGAATTTGTCATGCTTCCTGAGGATTTAAAAAGGTTCAGTGCCACGATTACTCCAGAGTCATCATCTTTTAACCAGTGCAAGCGAGCATTCGTCGTCAAAGGGCTAACGGTTTTTTAATGCTGATGAAATAAAGACTAATACGCGTCGAAAGAAACGCGGATAACGTAATTGTTTATTCAATTTGAATTAAAAAACAAACTCAATTCGTAATGATATAAAAAAATACAATAAAAACCACTATCATTATCTTATAGAATAAATAAAAAAAAAGAATGAAGTTTAATCCGTGTCGCACACACTTTGCAATAAGCACCAACATCAACGGCGTGAATAAATCTTACGAAGCATCTCGGCGATAACTCGAGACGTAAGCTCGAGTTTCGCTGCGCAGAAAGCTAGAAAGGCCGAAAGTTGGCAAGTAATTTAGAGTCCTGTTGGAGCAGCAATAAAGCAGTAAAGGGAAAAACGAGGGTCCAAACTCACCAATGGTCTTGATCATCTCCAAATCGTCGATCTCGTACTTCTGCGAGTCCTCCTGGGAGGACTCGTCGTCCGATGTCGTCTCGCTGGACATCCTGCGCGTATGTCAGTCGCGCGAAAAAGCAGGAGAGTGGCTCAAGAAAAAAACTATGGGCGTTATTGCACGCCTTCCGGGACTATTCCCATACGGCAGAACCCACGTGGACGCGCTCCGGTTCAACGCTCCCCTCGCTGGTGGGTATTCTTAGAGGAACTCGCTCCGGTGAACTCGCAGCAGTGCCGCCGACCGATCCCTGTAAAACTGAAATTCGTTTCTGCCGTTTCAATGGCTCGCCGCTCGTTTCGAAGCTGGGAGAACGGAGGGAGTGTTTGGAGCGACACTTTCACCACTTCGTACGTTAACGTACATAAACTCGCGTGATGGGATCGTCGAGCATGACACGCCGCCTTGTGCTCCTGCATAGTCACGAACCCATGCTGGATGGAAAAATCGTTTGGAAGATTAAAGCGGTAGAATGCAGCTGGATGGATTCACGTGGAGAGAAATCATTAGCAGGCGGGATAATTGATGCTTTGAAAAAATTTATCCAATTGCAGAGCCATGAGTCGATGCTCTTGCATTTATATGTATATTGGCTTATACGATTTGAACATTCACTTGAACTGATTCTTTTTTATTAACTCGCTTGAATTATTTAACATTTATAAGAAAGTGGTCGATATTTTTAATTTTGGGAAATTTTTTTGTTCACGCTTTTCTGTATTTAAAAAAAATACTTTTTTTCAAAAGGGAAAGCAGTATCTAATTTAGAGTATCGTGTCACCAAAATGTTGTGCTTCTTAAAAAGTGAAGATCGTGAGTATGCTACATAAAAATAAATTTCACAGAAACAGCCGTGTTCTATTATCGTCTGGCAATCATTCTTTTATATTATTAGTTATGATTTGTGGATTCATTCGTATTGAGGTAAATTAAATTTCTCAAACGCATTTGCGATTTAATTCGAGGAAATCTGCGCTCAACTAATTTATTACATTTGTTTTAATTATCAGCAGTTAATAATAATGCAAGACAAGTCAGCTTTATTCTCTTTTGACGTATATTTAAATAAAACAAAGGCAAAGTGCAGTGAGTTATATTTTTTTCATTAATTTTTGTTAATAATGTTAAGGATTCCGCGCTGTGCAAGCAAAGAAAGGAACTCGAGTTCAGATGGTCTTCAAATGTCGTAGAAACTTGACAAGAAGCAAGAAGTGACCTACTAATGACAGCTGAGTCAAACCGATCAATTTCTCTCGGCGAGAAGTCAAGAGATCGGTTCAGAGTGAAGAGAAAGCCATTTTTTAAAAGATACAATCGATTGTCCTACTGGCCTGTTCCAATAAAAAATCATGCACCTTTGCTTCAACTTAAAATACAAACTGATCGGATACATTAATGAGAAGCGAAGTGATGTAAGAGATTACTGCTCGTTTGTTCATTACATAAAGGGCGTACTTGGTTTTTAAAAATGACACTTACCTGTGCCCAAAGTCCCTGCGCTCAGGTACAGCGCGGTTAGAAAAGAAAGAACAGGAGCACAGGTATCGAGCGGCCGTGGCACCTGCTCGCAGCTGGTCACTTGGGGGCGCTCGGGGGTGGTCCGGGCTAAGGCGCTGTAACGGAACAGGCCGCAGAAAATCGTCCGGGGCTTCCGCGGTTCACGCGGCGAGCATCACGGAACTGAGCGACCGGCCGTCGCGGTGATCTCGCAGGCCTCTCTCCGTCCTTCTCCGGGCTCACTCCCCTCCCCAGGTCGGCTGTCCCTCTCTTTCACTCTCGAGCGCGGGTCCGCGACTTTTCTCCTTCTGCACCGGCGCGCCTCTACGGACGGGTATACCTGCGCCGCGAGCGCACCGGCTGCCTCATTTGCTGCGTCGCTCAGCCACGGGAGCAAGTACTTTCGTTTTTTTCATAAATAATTTTTAAAATCATTTCATCTATTGTGAAGCATACAAATTTTTAATTATTTTTTTATTTCTTATTTTTTTTACAAGGCGATAACTGAAGAGGAATAAAATGTTAAAAAATAATAGACGCTTATATTTTCTTTTTTCATTTTAACGTTTATTAACAAACGCATAACGGATTAAAAGTTATGGCGGTGACATCCCCACGGCGTAATGTACCTATATTGCACAATACCTTTCGATTATTTTGTTGTTATTGTATTAGAACCGATGTAATGAAATCGTAAAGATTTTTTCACGAAAAACAACAAATTTCGCTTTCGCTTATTTTAAGTTTTTACGATGATTTTACAATGTTAGAAACAAAAAGTATTTTACATAACAATATTATAATATTATGTAATTATAATTAAATTCATTACCATATGTTTTATAACGCTGCAATGTTATATCCATTGAAAAAGCAACTCCTTGATCTCGACTGATTAACTCCTGCATGGGAATACCGATGGTATTTTGTCAGCTACTTATTTATTTATATATACTAGATCAGGTGCGCGCTACGAGCGCGGAAATGCGGGTTAGCTTTATTTATAAATAATATCACAGCAAATAATTTGAAAAACAAAATAACATCTACAGTTCGACTAATTACGTCGTGAGAAATACTGACTAGAATGAAATTTCCATGGATTTTTTATAGAGGCATATATATTTATCTAGCTGTTAATTTATTATTGTGCCGTCCCATATAAATTTATTTATAGGAGTGAATATAAATTATTAGTATGAATGGAGTGTGAAAGTATTGTTTTTTATTTATTTATTCTATTTTATTTTCGATTTGACGAGAATAGTGTGTTTCCTCTTGTCATTCTAAATTTACTCACTATAATATTATAAATTTTAGTATTAATTATTTATAATATTGATTGTGATATCACAAAAAAACATTTTCTGTAAATTTTAAATGGCCTTGATGTTCTCTATAAGTACAACGATTAAACTGTGAATTTAGAAATTAATTTAATTTTCCAAATGGTCTAAAACCTGCTATACAGAACTGCCAAATTTACTTTTCTGTAGAATACGATCTGCTTTAAGAAATGTTAATTTTACTGATTTTATAAGAATTTTTACTGTTTCCTAGTCTAGCAGATAATAGTAATAATAATATCATTGTTGCGAAACAGTAAAAACTACTTCGTTTTTTTTCGGTGTGTATTTTACAATAAACTTCTATTTTATTCTACACTATATTAAACCATATTTATTTACTTCTTTTCTATTCTGCATTATAGAATAGCTCAAGAATCTCTTTAGAAAGTTCCGTTTGCATTTTCTGTAACGCCAATCATCGTGCATAAGTCGCTTCGTCAAGAAACACTCGATCCAGCAGTCTTTTTATGTAACGCATCCGCGACGTCTCGCCCAAGATCACCGACGAATGGAATTGGAGTAGGCTCAAATCTTTGACTAACTGGACTTACCATCTTAAAAAGGATTTGGCCGTAACAGACTAAATTACAAAACTAAACAAGTTTCCTGAATGAAAAAGACAATGGACCTAAAACGACTGTTTTTAACATTTTAATTAAACAAATAAATTCATCGTGAATCGCCCCTTGAATTTTATCATCGATGTATATTATTGGACGTTAAAATAAATCAAGATATTCGAAGTGAACAACTTGGCAATTAATTTAATTCAACAATGAATAATTTTCTTACGTAACTAAAAAGTATACTTTACAATTTGTTTAATGTAGCCAAGACTGTTCTAGGATACTGTCTTCTCGATGATCGACAAGAAAAAGCACTCGAAAGCTCCCATTTGTTTTAAGGGGCAAGTTTCTCTAGGCGTATAAAAATTTTCTATTCACGGTCAAGCGCAAAAAGGTACGCCTAATCTTGGATTGGACATTCAGACGCTGCACACGTGTGTGCGCGCCTTCGCGGCTTTAGTCAGAGCTTAAAATTGTTATAAAGGACGTCGCTGCTGGTCGGCAGAAAATCGGGAGAGGGACACGACGTCTAAATTGTTTATCGACGTCGCAACAAGCGTAAGTTTTATATAAAGTGAGCGCGGCACGAGGGGTATATATACTTGGACGAGCCACTGTTTCCGTGAGCTTTAGCTTATTTTCGCCGCGCTGGCCCGACTCCAAGTGCATGTGCGCGAACGTCAGTCCCGGCGGGCGGGGGAGGAGAAGAGATTTTCGCTATCGGGAACCCCGCGAGAAGCGCAGCACGAATTATTGGCCGCTTATTTGTGTCGACAAATCAAATGCATTTTTCGGATGGCGCCCTGCAGAGGTCAGTAGATCAGCCTCCCGAAAACCGCCTTCTACAATTAAATAAGATTTTCAACTGAACTCGTTTGGATGTCACTTTTTTCACGCTTATAATATTTGAAGCGAACGTAAAGTTCTGACCGATGTACTTTCGTAGTATCTTTTTAAACTTCCATTTCTTTTTTCACTTCTTTCATTTCGAAACAGGTCATTACTCTCACAATATCCCGTTACAGCTTTTTTCGGTAAGCCATCGTGCCATTACACAGCTTTCTTTTCTTTGTAAGTTTAGCTCTGGTTTGGGCACGTATGCTTTTATAAAATTACCTTGAAAGGATTATTTATGATTTAAGTTTGAGAAAGACATTTTTTTACATACAAGAACGCTGCTGCACACGTTTGCTTCAAATCGGCAAGGCTCTGGTGTTCATTACGTCATATTAGCGCGGACACGATTTGCCCACGAGGAGGCCACTTAGCGTCGGGATTCGCTAGGTCAGTATCGAGGTGCGATCAGTCGATCCGTGATTGTCCCTCGCACGCGAGTCGACTCGTTAGAGGTTGTGCCTTGCGCACGGGAAACCGTGTGAACGTTGCCTGGCCTGCATAAGGCCTGAAAACCACGAAAAGTGCTTGCTGCACTGGAACAATTTATGTATTTACAGTAAATGCAGACAATTTCATTCTTGACCATTTTCATTTTACTTTATTTTGCAAGCACAAAATTGATCGAGACATTCATGCAAAATCTTTGAATCAGTCTGCGCTGCAGCTACTTGGACAACTTCCGGTAATATACGAATTCAATTTAAAGATTTATCCCACTGATAAGTAATCTCAGGTTACGTCATCATAATGAATCTTTGCAAGTTCAACATGTGAACGTGAAAATTTATTTTTATGCAAGCGGTGCACTGTTGAGACCTTGCAGGTATAGAAAAATGCTTGTAAAATAGTAACAACCGTTGATTAACCATTAATTTCGACTAAAAAAACCTTAGCCTTTAAGACTCAGTGATATTAAAAATGCTTAAGGTCGAATAAAATATTTTTCAAAATATAGTGGTTACGAAAAAAGAAGTCAAATTCAAAGTGGTTTTAATATGTAATACCCCTTATGTAACCCGTAATTTTTCATGGAGAAGATGCGAATTTTTCTCCACTGACTGTCAAAGTCTTAGAAATGACGATACACGTGACACATCGCTATAAGGCATGCGAAGACTACTTGATTTAATCTCCTTGACAACGTGTCGTTCCATTTTTTAGTGCTCTGCAAAATATGAAAACAGAAAAGTTTTCTGCTTATCTCTTAGGCTGTCAGACGAGCACCGCGTCTTTTTATTAAAATAAAATGTCAATTGAAGAAAATAAAGTTACATATTTAAAATTTTTGAGTTTTGCGTTATTTGAAAAATATTTTTTGTTTGTACTTAAGCATTACATAAAATTCTAGCACTTATATACATTAGGGATCACATAAACGTATAAAGTACAATTTCTAAAGCATAACATATAAAAGAAAGTATTTTAAATTAACAGAATACTTGTGCACTTGCTGGCCGTGCAGTACACAATTTAATGTAAGTATTGTGTTAAAGTGCATTTTTATTAAATATTTGTGTAGTTTACTGGATCAATCAAAATAAAACATAATATTTGTCTAATTTCATAATTTAAAATAACGTTTACGTGTCTGTTCAACTCTAAACACAAAAATTATGATTAGAATAGAAGGAATTTCTAACAGTGTAGTCATTATAGATAATTGTTAAAAAAAGTTACAGCAGTAAGAGAACATTAAACAAATATATATTACTTTTTCCATTGCATAGGTATGCTTCGGATGAAGTATATAATTTTCTTTTTGAATGAAATATAAAGAAAATGTATATTTTTTACGGAAATCCTTCAGAAAGTTGAAGTCTCGTCACGATAATGATATTTTAAGTATCTCAACTTTCTTATACGTATGTAGTATATATACTGCGTCATGAAAACGTTCTCATTGAGCACAGAGCAGCCAATGTAAACAGGAAAATTTAATCCTAGAATTAATCATTCGCTATTTCAGATGTATATAACCTCCGCAAAAATGTAAGGTCATTATTAAACTAACTTTACCGTGCGCAATCGAATATTTTATACGATCGCGTGCTTTTGAATAACAAGCGAAATTATGTCCCACGAATTTGTCGCACTAAATCTCCGGAATAATACGACAGCTAAATCCACTCATAAAAATTGATTCTTATTCTTAGTAGACAAATCCACTTAAAGATTATTTATACATAATTTTACGAGTGGTATAGAATCCGCTAAATTTTATTACAAATATATTAATTGTTAGCATTTTTCTGCTTATTAGACACTTTTTCATTTATTCAATTGTTTTGACTTGTTATGATATTAAATGGAAGCTAAAGAATTAATTTAGAATTTATAATATTGAAAACCGACTATCTACTTGTTCGAAGAAGAAATCGTTTGCGTTTTAGCAAATTAATCGTAAATGATGGTCCGCTTATGAATTAAAGTGTATAATAAGTAAATTTTCGATTGTTTGGCCAGTTAGATTAAATTTTTGCCAGAGTGGTATTGATGTTTTGAAAAGGGCTTAGAAAAGTTGAGGAATGGTTGGGGACAAAGAGTCGGAGCTGGTCGAAGCCGTTAATCGAGCGAGCCACCGTCACATTTATGTGCGCCTCCGGCAATAGCTCGCAATTAACGCGGATTACAAGCAGCGCTCCTCTCCGGGTGCTCGTCCCGAGCAGTGAGCCCTCCTCGCGGAACGACAAGGGAACATACGAGCGCGGCCAAGCAACGCGCGCCGAGCCGTGGGACCCCGCGAGCCCCTGTCTCGCGTAAAGTAATTACCCCCTCGACACTTTTTCCCCTGGAATCCTCACGGGCGATCTACTTTGGCTCGGCCACTTGCCGCCTCGGGAATGACTTTTCAGGAGAGTGACCCTCCCGATGACGTTGAAGCTCCGCTGTCTGCATCAGGCTTTCTTCCCAAATATAACTTTTAGCAGGTAAGGTAAAGAACTGGAAAAAAAACTGAGACACTGTTTCATAGATTAGTAAAAAACAAACGGCGACTAGAGAAGTAAATGCTTTCAAAATTCTTGATATATAATAATTAATTTATCATCTATTTTACCGATACTCTTTTAAAAAGCTGATGACCTTTGTTGCGAAGCTTTTAATGCGTGATTCTAAGATAAAGTACCCAAAAAAACCGAGACACTTTTTCATGCTAGTAAAAAACAAATAGCGAGTAGAGAAGTAAATGCTTTGAAAATTCTTAATGTAATAATTATTTTATCATCAACTTTCAAAAATTCAACTGTATAGATAATCTGAAAAAGTTTTTAAATCTGTTAATTCAAAGAGTAAGTTTATAAAAACTAATGCTACCATTTTTTTTAAATCTTTTATTATGCTTATTTTTTGTTGTCCTTCTTTCGGTCCCATTCTACAAGGTGTCCAAATTTTGGGTACTGTATGTCAAGGAACGATGTAAAATTGTACACTTTATTTCAGTAGGTTTATCATCTTTCGCGAGTTAATTTCGCCTAACAAGCACTTTTTATGTATACCTACTTGTGCTCGTTGGTTCGCAGCATGTCACTTTCACACGCGATCTGTATAATCGTATATCTTTTGTCAACTTACGTGACCTGTGGCTACGATGATTTCTTCGAAAAAAAATGTTAAAACAAAAATTTATCTTGAAACGCGAATGTTTCACGTAATTCTGTACACTAAAAGTTAAATCAAAACAATAATAAAATGAAAGAAGTTTCATTAATTGAATAAATAAAATGCATTTTAGATTACGACAAAGGAGCTGAAAAAACATTGAATTTTAACTTCACTAAATACATTTGCGAATAAATAAAGCGTAAAAATAATTCTGCCCAATCTTTAGTTACGTAAAAGTAATTACGAAAAAGGTTCCTCGTAATTCGTTTTCACATCATTGAAGTCCCCATACGTCCGTAACTATAACGTTTGGAATAAAGTGTGAAATATGTAGAATATAGTTGCGCAATTCTATGATCATGATTGCGTTTGCGATAGAGATGCGCCCTGCCAACTATTGCCAGCGAGTAATTGTTAAAAGAAGCTCGTAAAATTTTTGCCACACGTACGCCGCCCACGTGTTTTCGGCTCGATAGTTAGCAGGTGATTAAAAGCGACCCGCAGCCTACCTCGCCAACCTTATCAGCTTTCGATAGCGCGCGCCGGTCTACGGCCTATGCAAATAAGTTTGGTCGAACGTTTGTACCGCATTTACTTACTAGGAGACTATCACTTATTTTCTTATATTAAAATATAAAGAAAGATAAAATATTAGGGTCTATAGCGCTAAAAATTTTTGACACAGTAGGTCCCTAAAGTTATTTTTTGCTAAAACTTTATCTACAGAATCTCTATTGGTCCAAAAGTTATGTCCAATATGAGTTTTGAAAATAACGCAATAATGTTTTATAATAAAATTTTATGCACTTGTCAATACTAATATTATGTTGGACGTAACTTTAGAACCAATAGAGTTTTTCTAACGCCACGATTCGCAAGTTGTTAGCCGTTTCCTTTGCTTTTATTTGCTTCGTTGGTGAATTATGTAGCTCTGGATATGGAATTATAGTTATAAATAATGAAATATAAAGTTTCAGAAGAAAATAACGTTAGAAACCTAGTGTGTCGAAAATGTTGAAGGTTAGATCTTAATATTATAGGTTTCTTTATATTTTAATATAAGAAAAAATTCTCCAAAATTTCAATAAAATCCACAACCCGGAGTTTTGAGATATTCTCCTATATTTAGACGTGCAATAAAATAAAAGAAATGAATGATTGCGAAGCCAAGTTGAATCTGCAAGCATCAATGCTACAAAATAAGAACAAATAGTCGTAAATAAACTCCTGCTTGTTTTTACGTAACCGATCGCTTTCTGAAGTGAATGTTACGAGGCGTGCACGGCTAGGTAGAGGGGATGGCGCTAGGGAAAAAAGGCAAAAAAAAATGCGGGTAAGGCCGTGTCGCGGCCGATAGGTACATGTACGATACGCGTAACTTATTGTCGTGCGGCCCAGCGGATACTTTCCGCTCGTATAACCCGCTTGTTACATCTGATAAAATTCAATATTCAAATCAATTTAACGGGACGGTGAGGGGGAGGCTCACGAGCATTTTACGCTCGAGCGCGTTGTGGAAACGTACATGACAAATGGCAAAATAATGTCCGCGGACGTGATATACCGTGGCGCTGAAGGTCGATATTAGCACCGCGAGATCTCCTTCTTAGTGCGGCACCGCGTCGAAATTAACTACCCTTACGCTAGAGTAGAAATAATGTTCTTTCAATTTCAAGTGAGCTGAAACTTAAAAAAAACACTGCAATGTATTGCGGTTAGCTTCCTCCATAAGCAATTTTTAAAATCATTTTATATCTATTGCACTGCTGTTGAATGGACCATTGCATAACATGAATGACCTAACCGTTCTCTTGATATAGTAAATTTCAAAAAATTTTCAAAAAAATAAAAAACTTAATTTTCTTAAAATTTAATCGGTCTTCCAAACTGTCAAAAAAACTTGCTAAACCTGTATCAAAACACTATCAAAATAAAAAAATCAAGTAGATCAATTCAATTATACTACTATTATAAAGCAATTATTAAATAATTTGTTTTACACACGGCGAGTAAAATGCGTATTATATGCCCTCCGGGCGAAAAACAGGATACGCAATTTACGCTTCTCGTGTAAAAAATAGTATATGCACCACGGGAGTAAGTAAAGAATCCCTCAAATCGCAGGTTTTTCATCTTCGACTTCGCCTCGGGAGACAATTTACATGCTATTTGCGACATTCTTTACTTTAACTCCCTAAGTGTATAATCTACTATTCTCCCTGAATATTTTTTCATTTTTATTTTTTTTTCTCAAAAACTATTATCTAAAATAATTTAAACATTTTATGACATGTACTTTTACATATTATTATTGATAAACATGAATTCTTTTTAGGATTTTTGATAATTATTTTTCAATTTATAATATTTTTATAAATTATACATTTCCATGTATAATAAAGAAATGACGATAATTAATAAAAAAAGACTGATGGTAGATAATATGATATTTCATACCCGTTCACATACATTTAAAGAAAATTCATTATATTTTTCTATGTAAATGAAAAAAAAAACGAAAAACTGTTTTTCTAAAATTAAGAAACGATGTAAAGATGACCAAGTCAAAAAGAAAAAAATCTGGAGATATAAATAAAGAGATCGAATGAACCTATTTTCACATTTTCAAAAAACATGATAAAATGATTGAGAAACACTCGAAGTGAAGTTGTAAAGTGTTTTTAGAGATTTTTTTACTATTACAAAGCTGCCTTTAGGAGGAAGGAGAAAAGAATAAATAAAGATTGTAGAAATAGTGGAGAAACACCCTCGCGTGAAGGAATCGCAGGTTCTGCACCTTCTACGTGCTTTATAAATGGCGTGCGCTCGCGTTCCCAGGACGTCCTGCTCGACTCTTTCCCTCGCGGCTTTTCGCGGCTCCCACGGATCGCTGCTTCCGGTTTCCCCGAGGCTCACACCTCTATCTCCTCGTCACTTCCGCTCGAGTTTTCCGAAAAAGTCGGGGGCATCGGCATCTGTCGCCCGTTTATGCATTTTCCAACTGCACAGTTCTGCAGGCTCGTTCGAGCTTCCGTTACACCGATTAGGATAATGTAATCCTTTTTATATACGGGGGTGAATATCATGTTTTTACTCTCATGAATTATTTATGCAAATGCGATAATGGTCTTAATTGATTTTTTCCTTATCCACTTCCTCTGGGATCTCAATTATTTGAATATGTAATTTTTCGTTTATTTAATTACTTATATGGTTTTGTGAATATTTGTTTCGCACTTTCTTTGTGCAAAATAAAATTCTACAACATTGTGTATTCCAGCGAACAAAATTACAAAATTTGTATAAATTCGAATGCGGAAATATACAATTAGATATATGTATACTCATACTTTGTAAGTACGCACAAGTAAATGTTAGTTTATAAAGGAAATTTATTTAAAAATTCTATAAATTAAATCGAATGAACTCTGATAAAAATGAAAAATACTGTTAGTGAAAGAAAGTATAAAAAATATAATTGCATAATAAAGATTTATTTGTCATTTAACACTGTATATGGTAAAAAAAAGTAATTAGTCAAAATAATGCTACATTTATTTGTATTATTTACTTGTCTTTACAAGTGTGTAGTTAAAATTTGTGTATACATAAAGTTTTTAGATTTGTTTACTCATTAGCTACGTTCTTTTCCTTTACACAAACATTTTAGACAAAATACAAGATTTTTAAGCGTGTGATGCAATCGTGAGAAAAAAAGGATAATTTTGCGCAAAAGAAAATGAGCAAATCCACATTGAGAGATCGATCCATCCTTCCAAGCTTGCGAATGCGCGTTGGTTCGTTTAAACAGGAATAGCGAGGAGCAACGAACACATCCGCGGAGTCGCGGTGTGTACGTGCACGGCGTGGCGCGGCAGGGACCCAGGGGGAGGGAAGCCGGAAGTGCCGCTTTCTGCCCTGCTGCTCGCGAACAATGAGGAGATCGCGTCGGCGCGCGAGCAAACTGCGAGCGAGACAGAAACACTGTACTTAGCCGTGTACCTCGAGTCGTAGAGTCGTGCTTTTTTTCTCCGACCGCCTCCCCTCCTCGTTCTTCTTTTTTCAATCGACATTAACCTTGGAGGTTGAGCGTCGATTCCGTGCCTCGCAGGTGTTTTCTCTTTCCCTCTCGCTTCCTCCCTCTTTCCCCGGCCTGCAGAGGATGCAGGCGCAATTTATTGCGTCGGAAAATTATAGAATGATATTTTTCAGCGAGAGAGTTCCCGCGAATCTAGATAAGCGCGAGCGGCCTGGCGTGTGCGCCTTGTAACCCGATGTTTTATTATAGAAATAATCTTAGAGACCCTGTGTGCGGCTACTTTTTTTCCTCGGAGCAGAAGCATCCGCGAGACCGATTGTCTTGTCGTTCGGTTTGGACAATAACAATTTCTTAAATTCTTTTCGACTAAAAATAATGCACATTCTCGGTAAAAAAAGTATTTAACAGTTCTATATTTATAAAAATATATCCTTTAAATACAGCAACATTTTGATCACGTAGGCTCATAAAAGAGCTTAAATTTCAAACGGTGAATCATTGGCTCAAAACTTTCGACCTTACGTCAGGCGTCCTGGCAAATTTCGCGGGCAATGTTCGCGTACTTTCTATTTTCGAATTTTTGAACAAGACCAGCGCTACGCTGGCAGAGCGCATTTGCCGGCAACAGGTGTGATGCAACAAGTGCTCAATCGAGGTGGTACAGAGTTCCGACGAATCCACTATCGATCGAGAGCTTGTGCGGTTTTGTTTGTGCACTTCATTCTTGGCGCGCAGTTCGATCGACGTCCAGGAACGTCGCACGGACAAAAATTGTTAGCACTTGAAGACTTGGTATAAAAAATAATACTGACTTTTACTTAAGTAAAATTTACTTGGTGCTTAGTGAACTCTTGCGGTTATTCTTTAATTTTTTATTATTGCTTAAATTAGATTATACTTTCAAATGGGTAAAGCACGTATAAATTAATAAAAACATTACTTACCGCGTGAGTAAAGTTTATATGACTATGCTCATTTAAGTTTTTAAGCAAAGTTTATTTACTGTCTCGGTAAATTTAACTGATCGTTTTTATCCATGAAGAATTAAATCGGCAGGCTCATAGCCAAAAACCATTGTACTTTAAAATGACGGAAATTTGATGTAGTTGCAAGCCAAATTGTCATGTGCTAGTTTGATGAATATATTTAGTTATATTATATCAGTTGCAAAAAATAGGTATAAAAGGTACATTAGCGAAATTGCATTTCTTCGGCTCGCGAGGCATTTGAAGTCGTGCACATTAGCGTACATTGGAAAAAAGCGCCTCCACGGGAACGCCGAGTCAGCCTACCCCGGCGAATCGTTATTAATCTTCGCCAGCTCGGGAGTCAGTCTTTTTAAAAGTGACGTGCAGAAAAAAAAAGCGACAGAGGATGACAGAAGCGGAATGACCGCGCGGACTTGCTTCCGCGACAGGTGCACGGCGTCGCCGGCGGCGCTTTTAATAAACGCGAGCTCCGATCTCCGAATCGTTTAGACGCGCTTAAACGCGCATAGGGTGCAGCTCGACCGTTACGACTTTCCCGAAGGGCCGCAATTACGCGCTGCCCTTTCCCGGGTCGAACTGCTGCACGCGGCTTCAAAAGGCCAGTTGCCACATTCGACTTGAAAACTTTTCTGCGGAATATACGAATGAGAAAATACTCGTTAGCAATTGATAAAAATATATTGCGCAACGTCAAATTTAATTGGTGAGATTCCAAGGTGCATGCCTTTTACGCGCGCTTGTAACTTAAATCGTATAGATTGCGCATTTGAATGTCCGCTTATTCCTCGAACAAATTGAGTTTCACCTAATAGTTTATACTATACGTAACTATAATGCTGCATTCACTGAATAAGAATATTAAAATAACAGAAGCGCTTCTTATAAATTTACACTGACAGAATGCCAGTATCTGACCACTTTTATACACTAACAAATAAAAAGGTAAAGTTTACAATAAATTTTGTATTACGGAGATAGACTTGGCAAGCCAAGACAATTACTAAAAGTACTATTTTTATAGTAAAATTTGCCACAATTATAGTAAAGCATAATTTTTCTAAAACTTGAAGTAATTTATTTGGCTTGCAAAGTCAAAATTTATTGAGAATAATACGGACAGCTCGAAAATCTTTTACAGAACAATCTCTCTTCACTAAGTATTTACCCAGATCTGTCACTAGAGGCGAAATTAATAATTTATCTGATGCTCACCAAAGCTGGAAGAAAACCCAAAATTTGCTTTGAGAAAGCACCTATTTAATCTCAACTAATTCACTCTAAACCGGGATGACAAGTGATCAAAATCTCAGCTATTTACCGATTCATTTTTTATTTATTTATGTAGCTGTTAAATCACTATTGTGTCGTTCCACATACATTTTGTTTATAAAAGTGAATGAATTTATTAGCGTAAATGGTGTATTGCTCTTATTTTTATTGTATTTTATTATTATATTTCAGTAATGTGATATCACTTTTAACTATTGCCTAATTACTGTATCAGTGTTAACAGTTTAGTAAACGACTATAATATTATCCACTTGCTAGTTCTAGTTACTTATGAAAATGACTGTGATATTTAGTGGACTTAAAAAATTGCAAAAAAGAGGAGAAAAAGCGGTAGATTTTGAAAAAGCGAGATGGCTGTCGAAGCCTCTCTCTCTCCCGACTGGCCTTATCATTGCCCCCTTCCATTGCCGACGCACGAAGTGCACGTGCGCTCATACACCTGCGATTACGCTCTTGCGCACGCGCACGGCGCTTTCTGGGAAAAGAGCGCGCCCGCTCGCCGACGGACACCGGTGTACCGCGCTCGGCGAACATTGAACCTCGCGCGAGTTCAGAGCGATTCGGTCATCGGCGCTTACCGTCATAAACCCAGACTCGCCGACTGCCGTGTTTCTCTCTCTCTCCTTCTTTCCATCTCGCGTCGGTTTACTCCTTTTTATAGGTGTACGTACGTGCGCCATCGCGAGATCATCCTTTCTCTCGGAAACGCCGTTCTTCCGCCTTGCACTTCGCGGGATTAGAAGATGCTTTTAATTTAGTGTATACAGAAATAAATTTAACTTTTAGCTGAGTTATTTAAGGGAGTTAGTGCGGTACAGCCTGCTTGAAAAGTTAATTTTATTTTTAATTCATGTTATATAGTATACACGCAAAGGTCATTAACATAACAAATTTCGTTGTTTTTAGTACAAAGTAATAGATGCTGCACAATTAGACGGTAAATAATAACATCACGTATATCAAACTGTAGTACGCTATAGATATAATAATAAAATTAAGTTGATTTTTTTCATCTAGGTATCCAGCTAGGTATCCACAGTTTTCAATATAGCGTTGTAAATACAGTATTTAACAAAGAAGATAGTTTTTTAAAAAAATCTTTAAAAAATTTAAACGCAAAAAATGACTCATCTGTATAAGACACTGTGACTTAAAAGTCTCGAATTTATACATTAATATCACGATTTTGAAGAAGTTAGCTTATAAATGTTAATATTATAAAGGTTTGTAGAAATTTTTAGGAAATCCTAAAGAGAGTGACATTGTGCACTAACCCCATTAAAGTATAGGTTATTAAGAAAAAACAATTTTGCTGTACACGCAAATAAAAATGCGTCGAAAAATAAATACAATCTGTGTAATTGTGCAAATTCAAAAGTTTTGTGTAAAATAAAATTGTACACACATTATGTATTCCATTTGCGAAAACAATACCAAATTTTTATAAATTCGAATGCGGTAATACACCATTCCATGTACACACAAATGTGAACACAAAAAGTAATTTATAAAGGTATCAATAGTAATTAATTTTTAAACATTATTATTTTAATAACATATAAAAAATCGTAAAATTATTTAACAATCAAAAATGCTAATAAATTAATAAGATGTGTTTACTACAATTATGTGTAAATAAAGGAATTATAACTCATTTTACACAAATCATTTGTACTTTTTACATTTCACTCGTGCGATTTATAACATACAAGTTGTGTAATTTTAGATGTTACAACTTTATTGATAAAAATTTTATTTTATTAATTTGTAATGGCGGTAAATCGATTCATTTGAAAATAATATCTTTTGAAAGAACTCAGGTTTTTTTCATTCCCACACTTTTTACAGATATTCTTCCGCAATTCTCAGAAGAACTGGAATTGTCTCTCCGATCTCGTTATATCTCTCCATTACTTTTTTCTCGCTCCCGTTTTGCGGTCCTTTTTTCCTCGCGGTAGTTTTTATTTATTCCTCATTGCTGGGCCGCGTCGGATTACTCGAAACTCGACGCCCGAAGTGCAATGACCAGTTGTTGCAAACGACAATAAATTACTATAAAATTTACTATAAAACATTATTTAATATCGAATTGTTTCGAAGAGTGCTCTGCTAAAACTGTATACGTTTATAATGCGAATGAAAGGAGAGAAGAGTATTTTGATCGCTCGAACAAAGCAACTCCGAGAGCAATAAAACTTGTAAACCGTATGACTGCTCCATTTCTCCTGGCAGTCCGCATCAATTTAAACATCAGCCGGCGAGCTATAAAACATCGAAGCGCTCACGCGATGACGGAAAGTCGACCACCAACTCGAGAATCAAAGCACAGTGATTAGAGGGAAAAAAGAGTAAAAAAGAGGGGAAGAATTGTTTGACTCACCTTTCGTTCGCACTGCCACGGCAAGGCTCGTTTGACAATGCGACTTTATGCACTGGCCGTCTTAGTGGCGATCATTCGCCCGCGGTGTTCTCGAGGATTTATGGATGCCAGCTTCGCAACTCTGGGAGTCCTAGTTTCTTGGTCGCAGAAAAAGTTAGCCCGTGCGGCTCGGTGCTCGTAAAATCCGAGAGGAAAGCGGGATATTTATGAATTCGGAAAAGCCGCGGAACGATCCGCGGTAATAGACGGTGTCGTTCGGTGCCGTCTGGTGCCGTGCCACACGGCTGCTTCGTTAATTCCTGCTTTACGGGCTAATTCCTCCGCCTCGTCAATTGTCCCGAATGAGAGCGTCCGCGGTCAAATGACCCGCATTTTCTTCTATATGGCTTATACCGGCCAACGAATTGCTTCCAATGAATTTTAGGCGCTTTCGACTTTTCCTCGAACCTCGCAAATTTTTATTGTCCGGCCATTTTTATATAAGAACATGCTTTATCTAGAACTACCAGTCATTTTAGAGTTTCACTATTTTCTGTGCGGATACTCATGATGAGTAGCCGGACGCTGTGTATGACACGGGAGTTCCACGGGCCTGTTACAAATTCCCCCGTGAATTCTTCCAGTGCCATTGACAGAATCCAAGCTATATCTTCGTTTTTTTCATATTTTTTCTTCTTTTTCTTCTTCTGCTCCTACTGCTTCTTCCAATTTTATACAGCGATGTCACTTACAAGCAGCTACTATTTTTCAATTTTTATTCATTTTCTATTTTACATAACTCAATTTTATAATTAAATTTACATTAAACTACAGTCATAAATGGCTACACACATTTCAAAATGTAAATGTATACCTCAGTTTTATGCTTGTTAATTATCCTAATTAGTTCGTCAAGCAAAAAGCGTTAATAAGAACTGACAATTTGCTCACGACCAAGAACGAATTCTTTTTCAAAGGAAACAATTAAAGCGATCTCCTCTAGTGTTACAACATCCATCGTAAATATAACAGGACACTCACAAAAATGAATTCCTAGTCTTAGTAGACAAATTCACTTAAACATTATCTACTTAATTTTAAAATGAATTTATTAAATTGAAGAATATGTTAGCTTCGGTATAATTCCCAATAACTTTAGTAAAAGTATGTTAGATGTTATTATTTTTCATGCTTATTATAGAGACTTTTTCATACATTCAATTCTTTTTACTTTTTATGATATTAAATGGAACAGTTAATGAATCAAATTAGAATTTGATCATGCAGTTCATTTATTCGCAGACGATAATCTATATATTCGAAGAAAAAATCGTTTATGTTTTAGCAAATTAATTAATTTCTAGTAAATGGTGGTCCGCTTATTCACGAGAAAAATAATCAGTTAACAATTTTGTGTTATTTGAAAAAGAATTAAACAAAGATTGTGTTTGAAATACACATTTTTTCTTTACCTGGACACTACACAAAATTCTAGTACTTATACGTAGGAACACAAAATTAATATACAAATTAGTAAATTTATAAAAGAAAGTATTTGAAATTAACAAAATGTTTTTGTACTTTTTGGCGATGTGGTACACAATTTAGTGTAAGCATTGTGTAAAAATGCATTTTAGTAGACATTCGTACAGTTTACTGGACCCGTCAAAATAAAACACAATATTTGTCTAATTTGATAATTTATACACAAAATTTATGTTTATGTTATGTCAGTTATGGATTCTAAACATAATGATTATCTTTAGAATTGAACGAATTTTTAACTTTGCACGTTTGAATCTACAATTAGTAGATCTTCTAGTGCTATTTAGTGAATTCTTCTAGCAGTTGGATTGAATTTTTGTGAGTGCAAGTAAATGCTAATCGTTTACAAGAGTTTTCACGTTTTCACCTTCATTAACGCTGTGAGGCAACTCGCGAATAAAGCGCTCTCCCTCCATCTCCCTTGCCTTCTTTAACCTTATCAAGACATCAGAGATAGGCGGATAAGGAGGTTCCTCTCATCCGAACTCTCCCTTCAAAAGGAGCAGGAGGCCCAGATTGTTGAAGATAGCGTAGAACCGAGCCCGCTCTCACACTGAGCCATCAAGCTAGAGAATCTAGAAAAATTATAGCTCCGCACGAAATGAAGAAGTTAACTCGGCTCGTGCGTGTGTAGAAAAAAAACGAGGAAGGGAGGAGGAAGAAGTAACCCAGCGGTGATGGACGAAGTAGAAATTTCTCATGGGCAGCCGCCAGTCACTGAGGAATGCGTACCTCTCGTTTTTTTCTTTGCCTGCCTCTCTTCTTTTCTTCCTTGTCGCGAGTGATTGGGAAATTTAAGGGAGCGTGCGGCCAGAAGATATAAAGAAAAAGGAAAAACAATGGACAACGCTCGTGTAATAAATGGTGCGTTTGAAGGATTTCTGGTTATAACTCTTCTAGTGTTACGCGCTCTATGCGAAGAGCTTTTCAGTTCCTCTTCGCCACACCTCGCGTCTATACATCGTGCAATGGAACACGAAGACAAATTATTATTAATGCAAGCTTCTCCATCATTTTTTTGTCTAGAAATGTTGCTGAAAAAAGTTCTGTCTCCAAAGAAAGATTAGCAAGTAATAAAAGCGATGAAGCTAAACGCCTGGCAACAGATTGAAGAAACTCCCTGGAAGAATGAACCAGCGGCGATTGTTTCAGGCGGAAGGAAAAGGGGGTCGAAAAAGCGCGACTTCCAAGAAGAGATCCTCCCGGTGGGCTTTCCTTTCCGCTCGTTTCCCCGCAGCTTCACTTCGCAACGGTTCCAGATCGGCGATTCTTCCCGGAAGCCCACTGGCCCCTCGACGTTCCCGCAATTCGTTCGCCACGGCCCTCCTCTCATTGGCAACATCCTGCCGCCTCCACCGTCGCTTTTTCCACTCTATCGATTTCCTTTTTTTTCCCGAGCCGCGCTTTTTGCCGGCCTCCTTTTTGCATAGACCGGATCCTCTTCGCGACGATTTCAACGAATCACTTGTCACAGAGGTGGGGGTCGTGCGGAAGCACGTGCTGCTTGGAGGTGCGTCAGTGCAACGGCTGCGACTGGATTCAAAAATAGACCGAACGTGGTGGCGTCGATCTAAAAATAAGATGAAGATCGCAGGAAAGGGGATGCAGAAGGAGCAGGAGGGAGGATGACGAGATCGCTGGAACCTGTTTAAAGAGTTACGAGGTCGGCGCGCCGCCTGTGGACTTTAAAAAGCGCTTCCCCACTTTTCGGCCTTCGCATTCTCAAGACCCACGCGACTGTTTTACGTACACATGCGCAGCCAATCGCGCACCGACATTAGAATCAATTCAAAAGCTCATCTTACCTTATTCTCTAATACGGCCGACCTCCAAGTCACCATAGCCAATTTAACTACACTGTAAAACTTTTTTTCTGGACTGACATGTTCCAAAGATTGTCTCGAAATTGAGGAAGAAGAAAGATTTTTACGAGTCGCTCCCAGGCGAATGATTGATATACCTTGAATAAATTGAATTTAAAAGATAATGTAAGGATAATCCACACGCGTCATTAATTTTGAGAAAGCTAAATGTTCTATTAATAACCAGTTGAATGCACGCCCAGAAAAGGCCGGTCAAAAACCCTTGTGCACCGCAGAATTTTCCACATTATTAATGAGCCGAAAGTTATTTTTCGTTTGCCGTCCTAATAGCGACAGAAAAAACGTCTATGTATTTATGAGGATATACGAAAATACGAGGAAGGAGCGGAGCGATTAAAGCCTGTTACTTTTTACTTGTCCATCCTCTCCGCATTACATCTCGAGTGAAAGAGCGCGAGAGGGTAAAAAAGGAGGATCACTCGGTCTTCATCGAACAATGGAAAATAAAAACGCAACTTCGCTATTTGACGCGGTCTCATTGAACCGTGAGGGTACTGACGCGGCGATCGACTCTGCTCTCCTCCGTTTAAAGCGGGGCTCGATTAAGAGGCTCTCGCCAGTCGAGAAAATCGGTACTTCGCCACGGCCTCGCTCCTTGTAATCGATTATTCCGGAATCGAGGGAGCGGGAGATCGCAAGCACTTAAGCGTGGGAAGCGGAAAAAAAGGCCGCGATTTTTCGAATGCGATCGCGGGGAGGCAAGTGGTAAGAAACGGGCCTGGCGCGAAGGAGCCGGAGCCCGCGGGAGACACGCTCGCAGAGAAAACAAAGGAGTCTCTGCGGTCGCGGCCGAGCGCTTGGCTTTTTCGACAGCGAGACATAAAGGCACTCGAGATTGATTTTCAATGAGGCGTAAATTTTCCGATCCTTGGCTTCTTCTCCGTTCTCGGCAAAATATACACAGCGCTCCGAGGAAAATGCCGCCATTGTCTAGGATCGATACTTTGGAAATGCGTACGCGTAATAATAGTTGCAAGTGCAAAAATTCCCTCTTGGAAATTCCATACAAATTAAGCCTATTATAATGTTTTCTAACAGCCCGACCGTAATTACAAGCGATTTTATTTTTTAAATTAATTTATATTTTAAACAAAGAATTGCATTGAAAAGAGTCATAAGCGAATTGGAAAAAGATTTGTGTCTTCTGCCGATCCCATTGAAATCGTTTATTCAGGGCGTGAATAAACTCGTGATTTGTCCGATAAATAAAGGAAAAGGAGGGTGATTTGGCCATGCATGCCAGCGTCATTCCTCGATTTCTCGAGTGTAATCGTCGCCTGATTGAACCACGCCGGTTCAGAAAAATGACCGGCATATCGATCAAGCGGCACAGAGTGACAGCACCGGTAGAAAAAAGACCGGGAGGCGCGTAGCAAGGAGAGAGCATGACTGAGGCGCGATTTCACGCACTGACGGAACGATCGACGTTTTCTCAAGGTGCCCGGGAGGATTGCAGAGATAAAGGGAGGCTTCGTACCTTCACGCGGTTTACGTCGGAGGCACCGCGCCGAGAACTGCGTAATGATGATGAAATTCGTGGGCTCTGAGAAACCTTGAGGGAAAATTAAACGAGTTTTTTTTTTAAGAACCGAGGGTTATTTCATTTAAATGAGCTGCGGTCAACGATGAGGTTCATTATACGTTTGAATAAGATATTTTATAAGCTGCTCAATTTGAAAGAGCCACGTTGTCAAAGCCTCTAAATAGGAATAAATAAAATTGACGTCCAACAAGTGAATATGCACTCTATTTGAGGCGAGAAGTCTTTGTTCGCGCTTACGTAGAAGTGAAGGCACCAAAAGGAGAAAAATTAGAATGAAATAATAGCAGCAAGTACAAGAGAGGAAGAGGAGGAAAGGCGCGCGGACTGCAAAATCGCAGATAGGAGCAAAACAATAAACTCGGAAAGCGCGCGAGCTCCCGGCTCCCAGGTCTTCTCTTTTCGCGGAAGATATCCGATAGCACGGCGAGCTTGCCGCGTGACTTTCGAAATCTTCCTGGGACACGACGTGAAATTATTGCCGGTGGAGTCGTGAGAATCGAAGCTGCGGCCGCGGGAGCAGACTCGAGCGGGGAATTGAGGCGCGGACCGTGAGGGTCGACCCCGGCTAAAAAATGCCCCCCAGTGACAAAGCACTGAATCGCCGGAGTCGATGCCCCCCTTTTTACGGGCCGGTCAAGCTCTCATTTCGTCGCGGACGCTGACATTGATGCATTGCCGCCTCAGCTCTTTCCTTTTTCCGCATTTTATTCCAGATTGAGGCTTTATCAAATGATGGAATATTCTATGAAAAGAGGCTTACTCTTGACTTTTGTGGAATAAGCTCTCCATTCTGCGATCGATACAAAGTTGGAATCTTACGCGCAGGTAGCTGTAATCAGTAGCGTTATTAATGCAGAAAGAATGCAGTGCAAATGTTACTGTGTTTATTTCAGAAACGTAGAAAAGTCATAGTTCTTAACATTTCTCAGCAAGTGACCGAACGAGAACCAATGTACTTACGCAATAAACATGAGTCATCTTTTACCTTACTACAGAACTCATTCAAATTGCTCGTAATAATGCGAACGAATACCTTTAACGTTCAATTATTTTGATTTAAAATTTATTTTACCTTGAAAGATATTTTATTTATATCTTCGCTCTTTTGTTATTTGCATTATCTCAATGTTCAAATAGTAAATAATAATAATTATTCAAATTTCTATCAACAATGTAAACGTAACAAACTGGATGCTGAATATTCAATTGTTAAATTATAATTAGTTTCTTAAAATAGATATAGTCGACACGCGAATAAACATTTGGAGAGTAAAATTTATTAAAAGAAACTTACAGAAGAAAAATAAATTTTAACTCTGACAAGCCATTGTTTACGGCAAAAAATTTCGTGCCGCTTTTAGATAATTGCCATGCGAGAGGAAAATTTAGTAAAGCCAGGAATAAAGTCAAAGTATTGTAATAATGTATTCCTTGGAAACTGTCTTTCAATAATTATTTCCTTTCTACGGCGTATTCAACTCAATGGCGACTTTACTCGTTTTATTTGTGTTCTAAGTAACCAGGGTACAATGTATTATGTAATAAAAAATCATTTTCAAACAAAAGCATTAATCTCACTGAAAAAAACTATAAAACGCAAGCGAAGTACTAATAATAAGTTTAGCTATAGCCTGAAGATATTAGCCTACTTGAAAAGTTTATGAGTACGACTATGACAAATTCCCTTGTTCCGAAGAAATTAATTTTCTTATTGAACTAGTGTAAAATGGTGTGCGAGTAAAAAATAAATATTGCGCACATTTGCAGGACGTCGTGAGAAAGGAAGCAAAGAAGTATGCATGCACGAAGAAGGAATTCCACAAGAATGCAGCAGACATTCATGCAGGCAACATTAATCGGAGCAAAAACGATCACGACGGTACATAGCTTAAGAATGTTTACTTAAAATCGGTGTTAAAATAATTCGTTCGAACGCCTTGAGATTTCGCCACTGTGGCGATGCAACGTGGCACTGTGACTTATATATATTCTCATGTACTTGTAGAACGGGCGATCGGGAGATCGTACATCGATTCTGTAACAAATCGACGTACATGCCGTACACCAAAGTTTTATTTGTGGATCTAAATCCGCTGAATTCAAATTTGCAACTTCAGACAAAACAGATTGATTTTATGTGCACCGTGTCCACTAACAATCCTTAAAAAGTAATCTTTTTGTTTAAAGTTTAGTGGTTCTAAGAAGTATTTTTTAATTCTGTAAGATCATACATGATTGTATATAAAAATGCTATAATTTTATTCGCAGGAAATTTAATTATCATTAATTGTTTCAGGCCGCACACCCTTGAAATTCGCATTGATAAAAGATTGGTGTACATCGATTTGGTACGGAATCAGTCTGGCCCTAGACTATCGCTTACGTCTGGCAATCGTTTCCTCCTGCGCGCGCAGACCACAATTGCATTTCCATGGGACTCGTGCGTGCCTCGACCGGCGCGCAAAAACCGCTCTCTCGTAACGAGTCGTTAAACTTTCTGGCGCGGAACGATTCTCGTGGGATCGCGCATGCGCTCCTCCTCTGGCAATAGGAGCCAACCCCCGCGCGCTCGCCTCTTCTCGCGATACCTCCTCCTTTTCCCAGGTATTCCGAGCAACCCCGACTCCCGGCAGGATAACTCGCTGCGATCGACTAGCCGACGATCTTTTACAGTCGGATTTGAAAAGCATTTCTTTTTATCCTCTTCAATTAAATCTAATTTTATTTCCACCCAACGAGCTATTCATTTAAGCTTTATTTAGATATCAGCCGCGGTTAGGCGAACATTTCATAACGTGGGAATGTTTAACATCCCGGCGATATATCGGCGTGATTCGGAGCATCATTTTTAACTGGAATCAAAGTGCGCTCTTTCCATTTCCTTTCTTATTCCATGCCTCATTTAACAAAGCCGTTAATAATCAATTATAAGATTAATTAGGAAAGCCGAGAGTTCAATTAACAGTTATGAAGTAAAAAGCTCGTTCTACATTTAGAAACAGCTAGTAATTATTTTACTGCTTTACATCGGATTGTGAATGTAAAATTGCTTTAGATGATCTGCAAATTCCGTTGGAAGAAATTAAAATCGTACTCCTCGACCGAACGAAAAAGATGTACAACTATAAAAAATTAAATAAAGAAAATGGTCGATGCCACGTTAAATGCGATAATAATGAGTACCGCTTGATTTTAGGGTCTATAATGGAACAATGACGTTTTCTTTCGGCCGCAATCGCGTTTAGCCTTCGGCAAAGCGTGAAACCGATATATAACTATGCGCGCTGAATGTTAACCGCAGCAGCGGCGCACGGAAACGCGAAAAAAGCGCCGCTGAACTCAAGTAAAAAATTCATTCCCGTACGAAAGGAGAGCAGAGAATTCCTACGTCCCAAAGCCGCAGACTTCGATATTTTTTTTTTGTACGTCGGATTTTCACACAGCTTCCCGCTCATTTTATCGCTTCCGACACTAAATCGCTATTGTATTTTGTTTATTTTCAGATATTTTTAAACAAGCGCAATTATAAAGTAATTAGCTGAATCGGCACTGTAACATCGAGGCGTTACGCATGACAAATAAAAAAACATTATTAACCTAAGTGTCAGTCTAAAAAAGCCTTTCCACGAATACATTAAACGTCCGATAAAAGAATTACCTTATGAAAATTTTGCGTGCGCCGGCATAAGCTAAAAGATAAATATTAGTAATATACATGCAAAACAGTAAAAGCGCGTTGCTACTTCAGAACACAATGATTCGAGCGAGCATTGAGACGCGAAAAAAAAAAATATTCAACATCTCTCGAATGTGGCCCTGGTCGGCTCGCAGCCCATCGGTCAGCGCAGTGTAAAATTCCCGCAGCGGCAGAGAACGAGTAAAAAAAAACGCTCTCATAATTACAGAGAGGAAAACGTCACGAAAACCTGCTCTAGCCTCTCTTCTCTATACTTAAGCGGCTTCGCTCGAGAATTCCTCGGGAGCACACACATACACGCTGCCTTCGGAAGCTTACGTTTATAATACAACGTGCTGCGGAAGAATCGTACCTTCGATATAAGCACCTAGCCGAGTTTCTCCTTCGCCTCGACCTCCTCGACATGATGCTCCGCGTCCTCCTTATCGGCCGACCCCGGCTCAATGGAAAACGACGAGGGGGGAGCCAGTCAATGGCGGTGTCGGTGTTATCTACGTTGGTGCGGCTGCTGCTCGACGTGACAAAAAATCGGCCGAAGAAGATAAAGGAATAGGACGGCGGAGGAGGTAGAAAAAGGCTGCCGCCGTAACGGACCCGCTGGCAGGCGCGCCGGCCAAACAAAAGGAGAAGCGCGATCGAGTTATGCAACCGGTGCGCCCGCCGATACCGGAGATCCGCGACTCGAGCGCGGAGCACGTGCCCCGGACCCCCGTCGCGGAAAAATAGCATCGGCAAGCCGGTACCGCAGCAGTTAATTGCCCGCGCGCGCTTATAAAAATGATGTAACGAAAGGCTCGCGCGGCCCGGGCTAATTAATGTTTACCGGACGCTGCTAACGATCGTACGCTCCGCGACAAGAAAAAAAAATCGTTTTAGACGAAAAATCGACGGACTTGGCCCCCAGGATCCCCACTGGAGCGGGGACGATGTCGAAAGCCGGAGCTCGCCGAGATAAAGCGCGGGCGCGTGTTTTGAAATGCAAATCCCGGGCGATTTGAAAGAATCGGCGCTCGCGTGACGTAAGGTCGGCGCGTTTCCTTCCCGTTTGGGCCGATCGGCCGCTTCCCGTCCGAGGGCCTTGCACAAAGGAGCGAGCGGAGCTGGATAAAGGGAGCAGGCAGCCGAGGTGGGAAAACAATCGGAGCTCCGCGAGGACCGGTCCGCACGACGATAAAAGTCCGAATGAGGGTGAGGAAGGTCGGAGAAAGGATATATACTGGCAGGAAGAGGAAGGTACCGGTGTGAGTGTATGCGTGGTGGCGGAGGGAGGCGAGAGGAGCGGAGGAGTGAGGCGACCGCTTGCTCCAAGTGACGTGAGCGAACTAAAGCTGCGGGCCGGCAGGTAACGCCAGGTAAACTCGACTCGCCGCCGCCGCCGCCGCAGTCGCGCCGCCGAGCAACCTGTGCCGTGCAGGAGAGAGGAAGAGAGGAAGGTGGCCGCCAGCGCCAGTCGGCCGTGGGCTCGGAGAGAGACGGTGAACGCGGCCCGCCGGGGAGGGAGGAGCGACCAAGAGAGAGAGAAGGGCCCGAGGGACGGCTGTTAGACGGAGGGAGCGATAGACCGAGAATTAGAAAAGAATGCGAGAGACAGAGGCTCCGGAGTGGGAATAATAAGGATGATAAAGACGAGAGGAGAGGCCGCGGCGGCGGCGGCCAGGATACGCTGAAAAAATACGGAACGCGTGCGAGAGAGAGAGAGAGGAAGATGTGTACGCTGTAGGTGGGAGGACGGAAAAGCCTGCTCTGGTCGGAGTGAGAAAGACAATAAGTGAGAGAGAGAAAGGGGCTATCTCTCTCTCGCTCCCGCGGGGCCCGCGTGTGACTCAGCTCTCGGAGCGGCCGAATAGGCCACAGCGGAGCGGCAACGGCACATAGCAATAGCAAAAGTTACGTTGCCGGGCTGCTTTCTGAAAAGCCCTCGATCTGCCGCATTTTCTCGCCTCCCATTGTCGGCCCTTTTGCGGATTCAATTTTTCCGCTTCCTGAGGCGGGAGCGTGAAAATTTTCATCGACGCGATTTTACCGGCTCCCGGGGATCGGAGTGGAATCGCCGGTAAATTTTCCCCGGTCTCAAAGGGCCGCGTAACAGAGGCAGCGAGCGCCCGTATTTCACGCTAAGGTCGAGTTTCCGCCGGCCGTGGCTTACAGCGAAAAAAATGAAGTACGTGACTTGGCAAACGATTATGCGAGCTGAGATACTGACGTCATCCTGTTATTATATACTGTTATTTTACATGTTACACAAAACGATAGCAGCCGAATGTTCAGCGCATTTATTCCATACAAATTATTATTCTTGTTATTACGTCAATTATATACGCTTTAGTCTTTATTTGGCTTTTTCCAAGAATTTCTACATATTAGAAACTGTATAAATATTTTATTTATTTAATATGTTACGAGTAGACATTTCCTTTTGAGAAAAAAGTGAAAAATTGTCGAAAGGTAGGAAAAGAGAAGAATTTGAGCACTAAAAGTGTATCAATTAAGTGTATTTATAACAATTGACATCGGACTTTATTTTTCGATCTCGCTGCGTGGTGGAACCATCCTGCGAATGCCCCCGTCGACAGGCGAGGGTGCGATCGGCAACAGGTTGCCAGAGGGTCTTCACGTCCGCGAGAGCATCAGGTGCGCTAAAGGAGAACGCGCGCGCTTTTAGGACAATTAGTACAGGTGAATATTCGACTTTGGGCACCTGTCGCCGAGAAAGCCTTCCCTTGCTCAAATGCGCGCACAAGCTGCACGTGGAAAATGCAGCTGGTGAAAAATGCATTTTTCCTTTGACAGGTGGAAATTATTTTTTTCATGATCGAGGCATCGACGTTCTTTCAAATGCACTCGGAGAAAAATGATTAGTATAATTTGCAGAAATAATAGTAAACAAACTATATACTTAAAAATTTAAGTAAAAGTACACGTTAAAACGGTTGGAGTGAAACTTCACTCTTAGTTTATAGTGAAACCACACATAGAGACAAACTTCTTAGACTCTAATAGAGTAAAATATGAATTCAGTAGAGAAAAGTTTGACTCCGATAGAGTAAAACTTGACTCTACATCAATAGTGATTTAATTTCACTGCAAGGTAAAGTAAAATTCACTCTGAGGTAGAGTAGAATATTGCAGATTAGAGTCCTATCTTTCGGCCTAATTAAGACTCATAAAATCACTCTACTTTACTACAAAATTAGAATAAAAATTTGACTACCGAGTTAATTTTCACTTACTTCGTCCCCAGTAAGTAAATTGTACTGAATTTTTTAAACAATATTTAAACAAAGCAGTTATAAGTTAAAGCGTGAGAAGTAAATTTTTTAAATCAGTATTTTTTACAACAAACCTTTATGTAAATTTTACTATAACCTTTTTTCTCCGTGCAATAAATTATTTAAATATCACTTAAATTTGTCGAAAGTTATTATCGCTTATAAATGCAGATAAATGCAATAATTTGATCGCTGACTTTGGATAATGGTGTCGACGAGACGGAGAAAATAGGCGAAAAAATGGAGCACATCGGCTAGAGGAGAGAAAATCCGGCAATCGCTCGGGGGCCACCCGTTAGAGTCAGTCCACGTATAGGCTCTTGCGCCTTGTCCGAGCGTGTACCCGCACAGCCAGCCAAGCGTGACTTTTCACGTGGAGTTCGGTAGCACCGCGACGCTATACACACGTAAATCCGCGTCGGTAGTGGGGCGCAAACTCGCGAGCGTCGCAAGATAAACCGACGGAAATTACGGGGCGCGCAAGCGCGGGACCTTGACTCGAGGTGCAACGTCGCGCGCAGGAAATCGGATTTGTCCATCCTCGCGCTGGGCTCCTTTTTCTCTTTTTTACTCCACGCCCGGCATTGATATCCACTATCCTGTTGCAACGAGCGTCGATCGACTTCCTCTGGCGCTGGGCGAGGCTGACCTTTTTTCCCTCGCTTTTGCGGAAATGAACGCGTCGTTTTTTTGCGCCAAGTGGCGAGCTGGGAATCGGGGATGACCTTTTTTGCGCGCCTCCTCGGCGAACTATTACTTTGCTCGTAAATCGTTCGGTCCGTGACGAGGCTCCTTCAAATTTTAACATTGATTCGAAGAGTTTATTTTAGAGATTTCATCTGATTATTAAATAATAGTCCCGCATACATTGAGTACTCGCACATCGAGTGCGCTGACTTGGTACAAATACATCAGATGGGCATATTCTCTTAATTACTTCCTTCGTTCCTCGACGGCTTAGGATTCTATTTAAAATTCAAATGATGCACTAATTATCTCGCGCGTAAACGAAGCCAAACGAAGCTCGCGCCGTTTTATCTTTTTAGAAAAAAGAGGAAAACATCGGATGCAGCGATCATTCATCGATTTCCAACTCGATTTAGCTCGGGAACAAAACGGCCCGTCGCGAAAGTCGCGGTAGGTAATGACACTCAAGGAAATCTCCATGGGCCGCGCCTATTAATAGGCAACTCCATTCTCATGAGCGTTCGAGGCGAGCATCGGGCACTGCGGACTTTAATGCGAACATTGTTGCAAAATTGGCTCGGTATTCCAAGGCTGCTCATTAGAAACGTTTTCCTCGAAGCCGCGGCGCATGGCGAGCTCGCGGGTTCACGTTTTGTTTGCGCCGCGGAAAAATAGCAGATTGAATGGGAGCCGGTTGCAATTCGAATAAAGATTTATTGGATTGTCGATTGTATAAATCGATCGAATTCGTAAAGAATCTTTTTTTTCAAACGAGACGCATTACTTTAATCTATCGCGGTACGCCCTAATCATTAATCATCGGGGTTCAGTGCAGGATCGCTCATTTGTAAAAAAAAGTTCATCGCCCCGCGAAGCATTAAATCCAAACGAATTCTGGAAAAAAGGCATAAAAGTCATTGACTTTTAAGCTTACCGAGAAGAAAAAGGCATCTATTTGTCTTGGTTCAGGTGCGGGCCCGTGGTGCGCGTGCGCATTAGCGGTGCAAGCACACCGCGATCTCCTCCGTATATACGTAGAAGGATTTTCTAATTTCTGTGCACTCGAGCTGCGCCTCTCCTGCGGTCTCGAAGGAAAAAAGGGAGGAAACCTCGCGCTCCGGGGTCAATTACTCCGGCCACGAATAAAGAAGGGGGCAGAGGGAGGGTTAAAAAAGTGCGGGGAGAATAAAGCGTTGGGGAGAGCGCGCAGTGGCATAACGCTTGCCGGGGCCCGGCAGAATGAATAAACATTGAATCGCTCGGTAAATCTCCTTATCTTCGCGTGCCGCGAGTCTCCGCGGCATCTCCGTTTCTTCCTTCCTCTCTCTCTCCCGCTCTCCTCTCCTGGCGGCGGACTCGGTCGGTGGCGCGCGCGCTCCTTTTGCGGGGATTACCATGAGCGTGCCGGCATAACGCTCGCGCGCAGAAAGTACACGGAGGAGCGAGCGCGGGCCCCGAGCTCGGATGCACACGGCTGACTCCTGAGGTCAGCGACTCCTAGACTCGCGTCGAGTTAGTGGAGCGCGCGCTTCTGCCCTCTCCCTCTCTCTAGCCTCTCCGCGGCCTCTCTCTGCCTCTCTTTCTCCCGCTCGCCTCTATGAATTGGTGCACCGAGAGTGGAGGCAAGCGTTCAAATGTACGCCGAGGGGGAGGTGAAAAAGGACTTTTTGATTGACTTGCGAGAGCTAGGGAGCTGCAGGCGTGCGGCTAAAAAAGCTACACGTCGCCGGAGGTTGTTGACTGCCGCGCTGCTCCTGCCGCCGCGCTCCTGTTACCCGAGAGCTCCCGAGGCTCTGGCAATTTCTGCGCGTTCTTTCATTGGAAAAAATGCCCGAGCTACTGGAGGAATCAGGGATTATGCGAGAAATAACGGAGAATAAAAAGGACTGCCTGCCCTAGCTCACGATACTTTAACTTTGTCTTACCATACCGACTTGTTCTACTGAATATTAGTTATCAGCCCGATAAGCGTACCAATTAATACTTATAGTATTCGAAAAATATTCAGTAAGAATTATTTACGAACAAGTAAGTCATTTACTTATAGCATTCATAAATCATTCCGTAAAGTAGAGTATATTAGAATAGATGTTTATTGTAAAATATAGTATTTACAAATAGTATACAAACAAAATAAATTTCAATAGAAAACAGTTTTTAAATTAAGCCATTTATAATTTATAAAAAAGTGTATACGATATCACCGTCAATTTTATAAATAATTAAGTAGTAACGATAATAAGAAAATATTCGATAAAGTATAGAAAAATAAATAAAATTTTAAAAAATGTATAAATTAAATGAAGTAATGTAAAAAGAGAAATTTTTGTAAAGTTACTTTTTTCAGTTTTTTTTTAATTTGGAATACTTACGAATACTTTATGAATATTTTACGAAAGGAAAACTGGACATTTAAAATAACATAAAGTTATCATTAACAATTTTTTTATAAACCTTCTAGAAAAAGTATTTATTAAGAATTCATTAAGAATTCATTAAAATTTATCGATCCTGATCGAGCGGCTGTTGGGAGTTTAAAATAAGATTGGTGCGCATAATCGAAAACAAATATGACGATCAACCTACGCGTAATATGAGATTCATCTGGACTTTATTGTAAAAATGTAAAAATATAAATGTTTACCTTAAACAAAAATACTTAAATGTTTAAGTCACTTGATTTTTAGTCTTATAGATCGGTATCTGTGATAGTTCACTGCTTTATCTTTATTACATTAGAAATAAATACGAAATACCATCATGTATAAAGTATACGTTATGTAGGTTGATCGACGCCATGTTTTCTAGATTTCTTTCCGATAGATAAAGCCTAGCGAAATGTTAGCTTTGTCTTACCATACCGACTTGTTCTACTGAATTATTAGTTATACCGCCCTTCACCCTAAATGAGAGCGAGAGATTTTTAGAGTCAAGATTTTTCACTCGGAAATTTAGAGTGGTCACAGTACTAAAGGTGCACTAAAAAGAAAAGTAATTTGTACTTTTTGCACAGTAGATTTAACCGTGAAATTGAAAGTTAATTTAACTTTCGGAATTTTCAGTAGAATCTACTTTATAGAAATGCCAAATTTATACTTTTCTGTAGAGTAAAATCCATTTTAAGAAATGCTAATTTCACTGATTTTGTAAGGCAGTTTTTACTACTGTTGCAAAACAATAAGCACTACTTTTTTCTCTTTCAGTGTGAGAACGAAGCCACGGAAACTGATAACTGAAAAACTCGAGTAAACTAAAAATGTGATCTAGAGATCTGTAGATAAAGGAGTTACTCATTCTCAGAGTGAAATTTGTACTAATTTTCTCTACGATATAAGTAAAATACAAATATCATGCAGTCATACTGATTTGTGTAAATTAGTCGTTATTAGAGTGAAATATTGCTCTATACACTAGAGCGATTTTCACTGTAAAAAGTTAAAAACTTTAGCGCGTATGGGCAAGAAGAAAAAAGGAGCTACAATCGGAGCATTAAAATCGCCTAATGAGAAAAAGAAATAGGTGATAGCGGACGGTAGTCGGGAGTACATCTTCCACAAAGACCCCCTTCCCCCGCAAAAAGTGAGCGCACGTTTTCTCGCGCTCGCGCGACTTCTGTTTTCATCTATCCATCACTCGAGCGATTCAGAAGGAACGACGAGGGAGAGGGAGCGAGACGGACCGGGTCGAGGATAATTATTTTCTCTCATTCTTTCCGCACTAGAAGTCGGCGCGCGCGCAGAGCACGAAGCGTGCAGATGCAGGTGCATTAACCGGACATCTAAACCAGGAGCGTGACGAGGACGGGCCGCGGTCTAGGAAACGGCCGGCCAGGCATATAGGCGCTGCCGAGGCGACCGGGAGGAAGTATCCCGACTTTTTTCGCCCGTCCGCGCCCCCCTCTTTATATATCTCGCCATTTTCATTAGCCTTAATTATTGACAAAGGAATACTGCTCGCAAGTGCGCCCGTGGAACAAGGATTTAATGCTCGACCGTGACAGCGCTGCTATTTTTTTATCGCCAAACATTTATCTTAGGTCAAATAATTCCTCGCCAACTTTATGGGACGAATTTATCATAAAACATATTTATAGCGCGATGCGATATAAAGAAAGCATCATAGGTGCTTTGAGTTACTGATTATAACTTTCGAAATATATATATACCTTTTAAGCTGTCATTACGAAATGCAGGAGGTTTTCTTCGTGGTTGTTAAACATAATGTTTTTTACTCGATATTAACGTTGGAATGATAAACACTAAAGTAAAAAATAAAATTTTTTAAGCATCGGTACATAAAGCGACTGTTGGCACGACAAGAATAATTCTGGAACGTAGCAACCTCGAGTATTCTTAGAGTAATAACGTGCTACGCAATAATACAATTAATCGTTCGTAAAAAAAAAGCCATAAACAACTAATTTACTAAAACAACATTTATATTTAAAATTTTTTCAAATAAAAATATTTAATTAACTACGATGTGAATTGCTGAGTTAATAATTGTTTAATCTCGCGCACAATGATTATATCTAAAGATGTGAAGATTCCAAGAAATATGGCAGAGTAGCGTAGCGATCCATGAAGAATTAAACAGGCCTTTTAAATGATTCCACGAGAGAAAGAATATGTTATGCCATAAATTCTCCGAATAAATGCTCCACTGAAAATCCCAGTCCAACACTCTACCGCCAAATTACACGTGTTACTTTGGCATGGATCCAAGGCTCAAGTTTACACTAAATCTTAATAAAATTGATATGCAGCTAGTCTTGCCAATGGCGAGTAATAGTTTATTCATAGAATCAACGTAGTCGACGTCTAAAATACGTCTGAGAGTGAGTGTCAAAAAGAAGATTTTCTAGAAAGTAGAAGATTTTCATATATTATTATTGGTTGGTTCAAAACCTCGTTACTTTCTTTTGCTTGTATTTTTTAGTTTAGTTTACAGTCAATAGTTTGAATTTTTAAATATATTTATCATTTCAATTTTGTATAAGGACACTTTTATCCGTTAAATTATTAATAAATATAGAAATAAATAAATTATTTAAACTTTTTTCAATACTTGATATTAAATTCATAAATACAGAAATACTTAAATGCGCTTCGCGTTCTTTCGAAACGTCATGATTTACTAATCGGCCCAGCAATCGTAAAAAGTGGAAAGGTCCGTGGTATCGATCGCGAGAAGCGATCACGGATAACACAAGGCCTGGTGCGTCGCCAGCGGACAATTCAAACTTCACAGACGCAGAAAGTTGTTCTGTTTATAATGACAATCTATTAAGAGGTCATACACCTAAACATTTTTTTATACAATTAACTGAAATTATAAAAATATAATAGTTCATATACAATTTATGCTTAATATTGTTAGAGTCTATTGAATTTTTCATAAAATGAACAGGGGTAATAAAAGAGTCTATTTTTGTGTTTAGAATTGAACGGACACAAAGAGAACACAATTTTTGTGTTTAGATTCGAACGGTGGTAACGATAACATAATTTTTGTGTATAAATCATTAAATTACACAAAAATTGTGTTTAATTTTGACTGCTCCAGTAAACTACACAAATAATTAATAAACATTTATTTTAACACAATAAATACACTAAATTGTGTACTATATCGCCAGAAAATACACAAATATTTTGTTAACTTACTATGCTTTCTTGTATGAATTACAAAATGTGTAAAATATTCAAACGTACGCTCCCCTTCACATGCTTTTGCCACCCTTCGGCAAAAACCTGGGAAGAAAGAAAGTTTTATATTATTGCGAAAAATGATCGCAGCTTCAAAATTCCGACGGCATTCTTTTCTGTGAAGCAAAAGCTTTAGAAAAATACATTTACATTTGAAAAAAAATTAAATTTCCTCTTTTTATTAACATTTAAAAGCTAATAAAAAAGTCAAAAATTTTAACCCTCATAAAACTCCGTATAGTTTTTGAACCGATTATCGCATCTCAAAAATCTCAACGGTATTTGAAAGCTTATGCTTTCAGCTTGAAAATGTGGTGTCGTACAAATTTATACAATCATTGTTAACGGAGTTATTATCATACTAGTAAAAAATTGATCGTTTTCTTCTGTTCCAGTTACCTCAAAAGATAGTAAAGATAGAAACAAATTCTAAAAAAGAAAAAAATGTCTTTTGAAGTAAAAAACATAAATTTAAAGTGAAATAAGGTTTCTGAAAAAAAAATATTTGAATTACATTGAATAATCATAATAGAAACTATTTATTAATAAGCAACAATAGAGCAAAAATATGTAAAATTATATAAAAATGCTATTCTTGATATTTTTGTTTAATTATTTACAAAAATAATTTTACATATTTTTGCTCTATTGTTGCTTATAAATAGAAAACTTTCTTTCTTCCCAGATTTTTGCTGAAGGGTGGCAAAAGCATGTGAAGGGGAGTGTATAATATAATGAAAATGACAAATTATTTTTTCTCAGGTACTTATTTATTTTTATTTTGAAAAAAATATGTATATACATGAACAATTTATTCTATTAAAAAATACTCAGTTACTATTACCAAAGTATCGCTGCTACTAATAAAAACATCATATGTTTTTAAATTATTTGGGAGTTCTGATAATTTCATTATTACATAATCTTCCGTATTTTGTATAATATAACCAATCGTTTTACACTGAAACATCTAAATCACTATTTACGCTTTGTAAGTTTTTAAAATTAGATTTTAAAAGATTGTACTTATTGAATGCAAAATTACGTAGTATATTGCGTTCGTAAATTGCATTTTATACATTAATTTTGTGTCCTTACATGAAAGTACTAAAATTTTGTGTAGTTCTTAACTTTACATAAAAATAGTGTAATTTAAACACATTCCTTGTGTTAACGGAAACACAAGAAAAAGTGTACATTAAACACAATTTTTGTGTAGTTTTTTATTGAACAACACAAAACACGAAATTTTTAACTGTGTAGAGACATTTTATTTTTATCAAAGATCTTCAAAGTTATCAATTTTTCAAGTTTTTACAGTTTTAAACTAACAAAATACAATAGCTCTTCATATCAAAGTCACATCTCCATCAAAAATTGATACAGCGGTTGAGTCTTCCAGTTATACCACTTTCGAAATTTTAAAAGTATAATTAATCAAAATAAAAATAAATTTAGAGTCTCTTACCGCTGCTCATTTTATCAAAAATTGAATAGATTCTAAAAATGTTAAACATATATTGTGAACTATTATACTTTTTAAATTCAGATTTATTTATATTTATATTTCATATCATTTTTAATTGTTTATTTCGGTTATTTTACTAATGAATTCTTGCTTGTATCTCCAGCTTAGTCTCAGTGAATTGGCGTAGTTCTTGATGATAAAAGTCATTTTAATAAAGTTTATTGCAAGCAAAGACTTTTAATCTCTTAGAGGTGGATTTAAACAGTAGCTTATGCGTGTCAAGACGGTTGCTGCAGCCCAAAAGTCAATTTCCAGGAAGAACAGGCTGCAGGAAGAAAAAAAAATTTGCTGGAGCGATGGCAAACGGCAGGCAAGAAAAGACAGACAGAGTATCAGTTTGTCACAGCGAATAGTCGTGGAGGTGCGCCGATTGCAAAATCAGCAGCGCAATAATCATAAAAAAGAAGGTACATCGAAGGAGAGCTCGCGCGCAAGCCCCTTCGTAAAAACCATTACGTCAATTTTAATTAGTACTAGGAAAAGCTCCGGTAGCCAGGAGGCAGAGCGGCTCGCTTAAAGGGTTCTTCCTGCGCTCCCTCCTCCGGCCGTTGGCCGGCGCGAACGGGAGAGAAACGTCGCGGCCGTTGTCTATGAGCCGGGGCGTCGTGATCGCGCAGCGCGGCTCGTCCGCTATCAGATGCGAGATACTCGTTAGATACGCGGCAACGGGAACGGCCGTCTTTTTCTGGATGACGATTATGCGGAGCGACCCAGGGCCGCCTTGGAATACGGTCCTGGTCTCTCGTCGCTCGTCTCGAGTTTCAGTTTTATTAATACTTGGTATACTTGCTTGTGACGGACGCCTCGCGAACTTCAGCAAAGAAGACACTTAACGCCTGCTTTTTTTCCAAATACAGGCGCGCTGCGTTTTCGAGTGTAGGGGAAGCTTCATAACTGCCTGCTCTCTAAATATGAATTAGTGAAAATCACTTCGCATCAGCCAATATGCACGTATTTAAGTCAAAAGTATTCCACCTCTAATAGTTCGACTAATTCAAAAAATAAATAATTGTATACGCACGGAGAAAAATCATTAGTAAAAATTACTCAAATAGTAAATAAACTTTGCTTAAAAAGTTAAAATTATAAAAATTGCGCGGGCAGTACATAAATTACAATGAATTTTTTAATATTTACTCGATTGAGTAAAATAAATAGAGCTTAAACTGTTCTGTAAATTTATTTATTTTATTTATTTATTAAATAGAGAAAGCAATTCCCACAGAAGTAAAATTAATTACTTGTTGGGAAAGGGCTGGATTACAAAATAACTTTAAACTAACATTTATAATAAAAAGTTAGAGCTAAATACTTAAACAAATTTGATTTAAGTTCAAAGCAGTATTTTTTACTGCAAGACTTTGAATAAATTTTACCAACAATTTTTCTCTGTGTGCACTTATTCGAAGTGATTTTCAAGAGCGTAATAGCGGGAAGATCGCCGACGAACCTAATATTTAAATAAGAATAAATAAGTTAATAAACGTTTCAACATACTTTTTTCTAATTCATCCAACAAATTACTGATTAAATATTAATCTTTTTAAAGTTTGATTGTGATATCACCATGTTCAAATAACAATGCCTTATACGTCTAATTTTTAAAATTCTTCATATCATTTGCATGTATATTTGTATTCTTTGAAATCATTAATTTTTAAATATTGTAATTGACAATAAAATATATTATTATTATTATTATTATTATTACTATAACTCACTTGGCCAGAGACGTCTTTTTTTTAGATAATGCGCGGACGCATTTAAATTTTTTCTAAAAGTGTGTTATTGACTCACTGAACTATAAAAAAACTTTGAAGTAAACAAAACACTGTGATGTGCATACATCGAAGAAATAGCCAATGTGCCAATTAAAATATTATCTTTAGATGCGAGAATCCATAAGAAATGAATTTTCCTTTTCGAAAAATTGAAATAGCTCGACGTCGTTTGATTTTCAGACGATATCAGGCTTAGCCGAAAAAGCCGACGACGCGAAATTCCATGGAAATTACGTAATGCTCGCGCAGCCTCCCGCAGGTATTCGCTGTAGAAAATCCAAGCCTCTCAGCGTTTCCCTTATCGAAACTCGAGATCGTCACGCACCGTGGAAGATCGCCGGGAGTCGAAGAAAAGGATCGAACGAACGAGGCGCGCGCAACAGGTGTCGGATGTGTACGGACGCGAAGAAAACGGTGCGCCGTTTCGCAGGTGATGAGAGGCGCGTGACGCAGGTGCGATCGCTTGAGCGAGACTGCGGCGCGGGCCGATGACGCGCGGAAAAACGCCGCCGCCGGAAACCGCAGAGACCCTAAGTCCGCGCTTTTTCGCTATCGCTCGCCGGTACTTTCGAGGAAGCGCGGCTTCATTCGATCTTATTAATCGACGCGGTTCAAAATGCGGCTTCACACAGGCTGTAATGCCTTATCTGCTGCTTCTCTAGGTACAAGCAATTAATTGTTGCTATGCCCTCGTTTCTTTTTTCGCGATCGTCGGCGAGCCACAAAAATTCGAGCAATTTTTCATTTTTTCGCCATCGGTAGCTGGAATATTCATAAGTGCAGGTAGTGGCAGATATCGGAAGCATCTTTTTCTTTAGCGTATTTTCTAGTGAGAATGCAATTTATTGCATTGCCCATAAAAAATAGTCGTTTCGTGAGAGTTTCTACGAGCAGCAAAGAAAAAACTTGATAAAAGCGCACTGCGCTAGCGCGTTATTCAATCTCACGTAAGTTGTTTTCAACATTGTTTACAATAATTAACATAGCCAACGCTACTGGAAAAACCGATGAAATTGTAATGCAACTATGAGAATATTTCCCATAGTGCTATGCGTATAATGTTGCAAAATCATAACCCTTTCTCAATTTTTAAAAACTTAATTGAATATTATAAATGAACTAAAAGAACTTTTGGTGCCGTATAAAGCCAAGCTCGTTGAGAAGCGAAGCGTAAAATAATATGTGCGTTATAAATTTCCATGTGAGTGGATACAGTGTATTATTAAAAAGTGAGCCGAGCAATTGTATAGATTCAAGGTATTCGTTATCTATAAGATATGGAGCTTTTAGAAAAAACATCTTAATTCCCCTAAGTAACATTTAATTATGTGAGTAATCGTATACGTTGAAAAGATTTTATTTATAAAGATAAAAAATATTTTTTTTACAGAAACTCATTAGCTATTTAGAGATTTAGCATGCCAAAATTATGTAATAATTCATTTATAAGAATCTGATTGAACTGTGTGTACCTAAAGATCCGTATTTCTTGCGAGAAACTACAAACGCAATTGGAGTCTATTATTATAGTTTTTTGTGAATTAATTATTTCATCATTTTGTCATGGCAAAGGAGTAAAATGAATCCTTGCACACTGAACGGAAAAATGAAAAAAATGCCCTTTTGGTGTACTACATCTTTATTTAAATAATTAAAATGTTTAATTTTGAAATTTTAGGGATCACTCTGGACAACACCTCGTAAATTTTGCGACAGGGTAATTACTTACATAATGAAATATTACCCACGTATATTGAGATATGTTTTTGTAAAAGGTCTATATGTTAGGTAAGGAATACCTTAAAAGAAGCCTCCCTGCTGAAATACAAGTTAATCGTCGCAGAATTGACAGAAAGGGCTGCGATAGGAAGAGAGGCGCAATAAGACAGATAGGCTGCGAGGGTCTGGTAAAAAAGCGCGGATGGAGAAAACAAAGGGTGGGCTAAAAAAGACAAAAGGAGAGAGACATGAGTGACTGGAGGTATAGCGGCAACCGACGGGCAGCGAGAAAGAGAGCGAAGGCGAAGGGGCATAAATACACATGAAAATGGAAATGCCTGCATCGGCAGGCCGTGCCGTCGGGCTCACAGGAGACACGGCTGGCCGCCTGTCTCTCCGCTCTGCCGCTTTTCTCCCACCTCCACGCTCCCCCTTTCTTTTTCTCTCTCGCTCTCTCACTCTCTGCAGGCGCGCTTGCTCTTCTCACCTGGAACCCTTCTTATACCTGCGCCTTGAAACTTCGCGCTGGCGACTTCCTCGCGCAACAAGGATGCACAGGGTGTGCAGCAAGTACGACCCGACGGGAGCTCAGGTGGAGGCTCATTCAGAGAAAGATGCTCACTTACTCAACCAACAGAAAATTTCTTTTCCATTTCTTTCTATTGATTTTCATAGAAAAAAAATACATTTCCAGCTACATTTAAAACAGCTGAAATGAAATAAAGTGAAAATTAAATCTAGTGGAGTCAAATTTTCACTCTAATTTTAAAGTCAATTTAACTCCGATAGTCCAGTGAAATAGGTAGAACCAACGGTACTTTACCCGTAATATTCTACTTTACTCTAATTTTACTCTACTTTAGGGTGAAATAGAAATCCCTGCACTCTCGCCAGAATAACACGATAAGTGAAAAAATCTATGTTCAAGTCAAGCGAAAAATCTCAGGTAAGTTCTCAGGAAATATATCGAATGCTATTGAGCAAAACTTAAAAGTCATCCGAGATTTCTTAGACATTTTTCTTTAAATCGGTTAGAATCATGCAAATGTAATTTCCGAGTTTACAGGTAATATTATCTACTTTTAGCATAAAAAGTATCACCTACCTACAGATTATATTCATGACTTTATTTTTTAAGTTACAGGGGTGTTTTGTCCTCTTAAGTACATTTTTTCGATTAAAAGCTTTTCTTGTTGTTATAAACAGATAAAGTATTAATAAAATTTGTAAGGCTATAGAAAGAAGAACTACGGAAGAGACGACGTCTAAATCGGCAAACTAACAATGGCTCCCAGCAGTTTCTCAAGCGTCGCGGCGCACTAAAACACTTGTTTGAGCTCTCGCCCTTAGAAAAAAGGAATCTCGGGCGTTAGTCCTATAGACGCTGGCGTTTAACGAGAGCAACAATTACGCAACGTCGTCAGAGAGGCTCTCCTCTGAGAGCGAGAGAAAAAAAGGGAAGAGCGTCGAGCAGGAAGTAAGAAAAGTTCCCACAGCTCGAACGTCTTGGACAATGCCAGCGGCGACGAAATGAGAAAGAGAAGAGGGGGAGGGAGTGACGCTGACTCGGAGTGATTTTCAGCAACACCCGTTACATGAACCCCCGCGCTCCGCTTTGATTCGGGCCGCGCGACAGGTAGAGGCGTACGCGCAGGTGCGGACGAAGCGACGCGGTCTCGCGCGTCGGGCGCACTCGCGCAGAGTGCCGCTGTTAGCGCATCGCACTATGACTAATTGCGAGCGCAACGCCGCCGAGGCCCCCTCGAGAGCAGCCTATATTATAGCACCGAGCCACTGCCCGGCTTTCTTCCGTCTCCGCTGTCTCTCTTTCTCTATTATATCTCTTCTCCCTCGACCGCTGCTAATTTTTCCGCCCTACCGCCGGAGTCATTGTTCTTCTTCCCGTCTTGCTTACTCAGCTTCTTTCGAGCCTTTGGGGAACTGCCCATCGCCTAGACCCTCAAAAGTCCTTATCTAAGCAAACTTTCATGCAACTTCATACAATAGCATAGCAACATTTTTACTCCTTTTTTATTTATGCACCGAGGGAGTAAAATAAGCTACATCTCTGGCAGTAAACTTCATCCCCGATAATAATCATCTATTATTTCCGAGTTGCATATTTATTAATAGTTCAGCGGACTAAATATTAATAACAGATTTGAAATGAATTTTTCACCCTAATCATTTATAAATCCACTTTATATACGTCTATGAAAGATTTAATTTAAAAAATTTAATTTAATTTACCTCTGAAAACTAAAATATGTATCTTCGAAAAATAGAATGTGTCTCCGGGGAGTGAAACAAGTCTAGACAATAAAATATGACTTTACTCCCTCTGAAGAGGTTAATAAAGTGGTAAAAAGAGACAATATAATAATCGCCACAATCATGATGCAATTTTCAAAACTGAACAATTCGCGTTCGGACATGTTACTTAATATAAAAATCAAGTAACCAATTACGTACTCGCATTTTGTCAACTAATCAGAATCACACATTAATAGCTTCACAATAAAGGCCACAATTCCAGATTCATTTTTGAGTTTAAACATTTTGAATTTAGCGCCATTCCGGAATATACCTGCACAACAACTTCACATTATCAAGGCTTCACAACTTCCGGTCATCACTTTTTTAACAGAGGATTGCCTTTTTAGATTGAATATGGATGTATGCAATATAAAGTTTCGTTTGCAATATTTATTTGCTATTTTTCTTTTCTATAATTAACTTCTTTATTATTCAACAATAATTTGTTTTTTTTATTAAAAACAAGCTTTTCGACGAATTTCCATTAGAAAATGATAACGTTGAAATGCCTCCAGGCTTGTTTCTTTTTCTTTTACCGCCTCCGCCTCTTCCTCTGACTTTTTCTGTTCCCATTGTAATGGGGCGGTAAAAGGGAAATACGGCCGCGGCGTTGTGGAACGGTGACGCGACAAATCCTGGGCCGCGCGGTCGCCACCTTTGATTTAGAAGGAACTAATTCGCGCCTTCCGGGCAGAAGGTGGAATCGGTATAATCCTCTGTAAGGAAGACTGCCTCAGGGAAATTGAGATTTTCCCCGTATTTTACGCTAGAACGCTGATCTTGAACTTCTTCCAACGAATGCGCGAGATCAAAGCGCAAATCGAGTGAGAGCCCGCCATTTATTCAGTCGTATAAATAAACATTTTAAGTCAGAAGTAATTATTTTGAAATTGCGTCTTTATTTTACAACTACTTTCGTACGAGATAACGAGATGATATGTGATTTTATTTAAACATACGCGCGGCTGTCTCCATAAAACTCCAATTTTATTGCCTCGATTAAAGTATAAAAAAAAAGACAAAAAGATGCATTTCTAATTTATCGAATTCGCTAATAATAGCACTACCAGAAGCTTTAAATTTTATGAAACTGTTAGTCCAAAATTAAAATTACGAGTGAAAAAATGACAGAAAAAATACAGTTAATGGGTAGTAATTGTGAACGTGCCTACTAGAAATCAGACAATTGTGAACTACATAGTCAATTACATGTATATATACGGGGCATTTTTCTCTTCTGATTACTACGGCATCATTGCGGCACAGCTATCAGCTTCACATCGACGTGTCCACATTCTATGGTTTTTTCTGTCCCCCTAGTTAACGGGATGTGTACTTGTTAAAATGAAATCCCAAAAATGCGTTAAATTTTAGTAAGACCATGAAAAAGTAAAATGAATAGGGGAAGAGTAGAGGTTGAAAAAACTATTCAAGTTTAAAGAAAAAAAATTGTTTCGCTAATTTGGGAAGTTACGGTATTAATTAAAACGAAATAAAAAAAGTCAGCCAAAAACAAGTTATTATCGTTGAAATAGTCTCTAAAGTCTAAAGAGTAAGATCAGAACAAAATTTGAGTAAATGGCAATTTTTTACTTTGTAAAACAATAAAATATATGTATTACGGTAATATATAATAATTTTTTAATTTAACTCTCTGGACAAAGATTGAAGTACATATTTTCTACTTCATAGAAGGTAAAATGTATTTTTCAGCTTCTAAAAGAGGTTTTCACATAAATACTATTTTCATAAAGATTATAACGGAGATTTTCAATTTTATAAATATGAAAGGCTTGTCGTAATGGTTGAAAAGAATTATTTAAATCGTTATTTACTCTGTTCCATCAGAGTAAATTTTAAAATTAAAATTTATTTTTCATCTTTATAAAGGTAAAAACATTCACTTTACTTTTTTCGAAAAGAGTAAACGCCTTGAATAATTCTTTTCAACAATAACAACAACTCAATAAATCAATAAATCATTATTTATGAAGAGTAACATTGTTATATTTTACCGCAAAACAATGTTTTAGTTTTTTATAAAGTAATAGATTGCCTTTTCACTCAACTTTTATTTTGATCTTACTCTTTAGACTTTAAATTGTATGGGAGACTGCTTTAATTTATTACTTATAAAACAATTCATAACGAGATTTCGTCGAAACTTTTTTTAATAGGAAAATAATGTTTGTGAAGCATTAAAAGTATGAGTATAAATAGAAGAAAATAAATAAAAAGTTACTGAAATTTTGTCGAAGTTTTACTCTAGAGTATTGACTCCAGCGACAAAAATGAGCAACGATGGCGGAGGCGGAAAAGAGTAGAGGAAGAGAGGGAAAGACGGCAAAGGTAGGAACATCCTGCGTCGTGGACGAAACGACCCCCCGTTCACGCTCTGCTGATTTTACACCGTAACGCTGATTTCATAAGCATTCCTTCTTTCCGGAGTGCTGCTCGCCGCGGTCCGGTAATGTATGAAAAATTCAAACGGCCGGCGCGCGATAATCTTCGTTTTTAACGTATAGCGACCGAGGGGCACGTCGCCGATTCAAATGATCAAGAGAGCGAAGGGGACCGAAGCGCATCGCGTGCCTTATTTGTCCAGGGGAGGAATTATATAGATTCCCGAGCGTGGGCACGAGGGCACAGGATTTTCGTGCGGATGACGCCGCGGCGCGATTCCACCGGGAGATTGAAGCTCGGTAAAAAAAAATTACGTCCGTCCGTTATGATACGCGAGCAAGTACATCGAGTGCAGCTATTGAAAACAGATTTTTATCTTGATTACTTACCTTAAACAGGACTCAAATGCGCCCCTCCAGACATGAATAACGTATGTGCAATTCTTGCCCGCCAGATTTTTTTATGATTTACTTATCCTTGTTCATTAGCCTACCGTTGAGATTCAACGAATTACGACTCTTGAGTACAGTAGAAAATCAAATTAATTTAAGGAACATTTTACTAGATGCACTTGTTCTTTTTAAAAGGTATCGGCACTTCGCCTCGTCCTCAACACATTAGTATCTATCTATCGAATCTTAAATGAAAATTATTGCTTTTGCAATAAAATCTTTAAATACAGAGAATACATCTGATTTAAAAGTTATTAAGTATGTAACTGAGTAATGCGTAAACTCATCAATGAACATTACAAAATAGATTTTATTATCTATTGTAGAAGGAGTGATTTGTCCACAAACATCGGAATGTATAATAAAAAGTGGTCTTTTTATATAATCCTTTTCTTTATTCTTTTGAAAAGGTAGCCTTGCTTGTTTCCCGAAAATACAAGCTTCACAAATACTATTATTTGGTGAGACATTATTAAATAATTTTAAATCTTCCATCGTTTGTTTATTCTTTAATTCTAAAATTTTTGATTTGCCCATATGACCTAATCTTTGATGCCATAAATCATAATTAATATTTACTGTATTATAAATTCTTTTATTACTTAAACTATTTATTTTAACAGTAAAGTCTATAGAAAATAAATTGTTTATGGCCTTACCGGTAATTACTATTTTACCGTTTTTAGTAATTTCAACCCCGTTTGGGTTGAAATGAATACTCATCTCAGCTTTCTGCATCTTCCGGACAGACAGCAAATTTTGTGGCACCTCCGGGCAGTACAGGACATCCTCAAGTACTCCTTGAACTCCCAAGTTGCTGGTAATGTTTATTATTCCTTTCTTTGTAGCCGTGATAAAAGTTCTATTCTTTGCCACAGAGATTTTTACTGGGCAATCCAGGATCACTGAACTTGAGTATAATGAATCATCGTTAATAAGATGATCCAAAGCACCTGAATCCAATAGAAAAACGATTTTCTTATCGTCACTTTTAAGGTTAAAATCTCCAGGCATAAAAGCAAAACTATTTGAGTAAGATGTTGAAGCCTCAGAATCTTGTTTTTCATTTGCTATGTGAACTATTTTATTGTCTCCTGAATCTTGTTGACTCTTTTTATAAAAAATGCAGTCTTTAATAAAATGATTATTTCTGCCACAGTGATAACATTTTTTATTTTGAATTTTCTTATTTGACTATAAAGGTTGAAATCTGTTATTTTTCTTTTTAAAATTGTTCTTCGATTTAAAAATTTTGAAGTTATTTTGATTTGTATGTCCATGTTGAAATGCATGAAGAACTTTCGCACTTGTATCACTGCTATCATTTTTTAATTTGACTTCTTGATCTAGTAATCTAGTTTTTACAAAAGAAAGAGTTAAGTTATCCTCGGATGGAGTTTTTATGGCTGTTATAACTCCATCAAAAACTGCAGGAAGAGTCACTAATAAATGAGACACTTTATCTGTCTCCTCCAATCGTGCACCAGCTGCTACTAATTCATTTATTAGTTTGTCAAAAATTGTAAAGTGACAAATTAATGAAACATCCTTGTAACTTTAGATTAAGCAATTTTTTACGAATAGCTAACTGTGTAGCTAAACTTTTTCGTTCGTAAATAGCATCTAAACTTCGCACAACTTTTTTCGCAGTACTGTCTTTCTTCACGAAGCCTAAAAATGTATCACTTAAGTATTCTACTAAAATGCTTTTAGCAAGTCTTTCTGCCTTTGTCCACTCATCTGTTACTTTTTCTGGAATGTTTTCATCAATCACTTTTATTACGTCCAGTTTACTTAAAAGAGATCGAATTCTAAACTTCCACACACTATACTTTTCACCGTTAAAGGGGTTAATGTTTCTTTTAAGTTCTGAATTTTCCATTGTCTTAAAACTTAAAAAGAACGTCACAGTTTTATTATAATACAGATTACACTTTCACGGAATGTTCACTCGCTAATCGCGTAACTTGGGCCCATAACCTATTGGAATGGGAGGCAGGTTAATAATAATAAAGTAACAAATATTCTTGTTATACTATTTGACTTTATTAAACACGAGGAAGGAACGTCTGTCCACAATGGCTGTCTAGAGACTAAACCATACGCTGCGTTTTTCCACACATTTTTATTTAATCAAATAAAGTCCTATTTATTAGTGATATTTTTCAAGTCACACCAATTACTGTAAATACTTCTTATATACAGATTAAGAATTTCTGTTTTACTTCATTCAAATCTAAACCTAAAACAAAATATTTACATTTATTATATACTCGTCCGGATCATAACTCATTTCTTGCCTATTTTTGTTTACTTCAAACGTTTTATTTTTGATGCTGTTGTAATCAAAATAATCAATATCGTTATTCATGAATTTTCGCAAGTAGGATTGTTATTGGCTAGCTCTTCCATTAGAAATTATTTAACTTTATCAGAGTAACTTTTATTAGATCCAAACCAACTCTTGTTGATTCAGCTTGAATAATTTTTTCGTTGTGCTTAGCAAATAAAACCCTTCTCTTGTTAATCATAGAACTATAAATAAAAGTTTCCTCTAGAGCTAATAAAGATTTATTTAATTTTAAATACTTCTCCTATTTTCATAGGATGCAAATTTTCTAAATTGTGTTCCACCTTTTTATATCTATTGTTAGAACACTTCTCTGCGTAATTTAAAAACTTTCGTTTCTTCAGATTTATATTATCGTCCTCAAGTGATGGACATCGAGCACGTCTGCTATTCTCATTCATTAAATTACACCAAGAAAGTTTTTCGATCAAAATATAGCAGTAATGTTCAACAGGAATAAAAAGCAATAAACCAATAGAATTTTCTAGTAGAATTAGTCAAACATATTATGAAAAGAGAAAAAAATAACACAAAAAAAAGAAAGAAAAAAATTGGTATTAGTTAAATAAATAAGTAAAATAAAATAAGATAAAGAAATAAAACTATAAATTTAGAATATTGAAAAGCAAATTAATACTTGGGTAGTAGCAGTAGATCTCCTTTTTTCCTTCTTTTATTCTTCTTTATTTAAATATCGGTGAATTAGGCTTGAGGCTGGAAGTCGATCAGTCAGCCAATCGAAGTAGAACCCTGCAGTCTTAAAGTTATTATAACTTTACTTTTGTTATTTACTTTTGAACATGAATTTGCGATTTTCTTCAATAGGACGACGTAAATTCAATTTTTTCATTAAAGCTAGAATAGCTTGTACAGGCACAATTTTTAATTTGTAGTGAATATTCTGCGCTCTGAAGAGTTCCAAGTGTTGAATATAATGACTATTCTCTTGCTATAAAATTTAGAAGTACTTAAAACACATCTAACGTTAACTATTTTCAGATTTTCACTCTCCCAAGTTTCATCAGTGAATCGTAGTTGCTCACTGGTTATTAGTATATCTAACTTGTGAAAATAGGAAATACGCACTAACACATATCTAACTCTGTGTACTGAATACATACAATATAGAGAGTCATATTCTCTCTGTCTCACTCGCACTTGCAAGTGTGAGATATCCCTTTAGATAAATGAATAAGTCAAATTCATGTCGAATGAGTAAATGTGCACTTATTTGAAATGAAAAGTCTTTCACTTATTCGATATGTGGAAGACTTTTTCACTTCGAATACGTGTATATTCACTTATTTGAAGTAATTTACACCTATTAATTATTAATTTAATTGTCAATAAATGATTCACAGACATTATCTTCCTATTAAAAAAGTTTCGTCGAAATCTGTTTGTTAATTGTTTTACGAGAAACTACTTCGTATAAGAGTAAAATACGCATGTTTTATCAGATGTACGCTAAAAAAGAATTTTATTCTTCATAAATAATGATTTATTGGTTTACTCGTTTGTCGTAATGGTTGAAAAGAATTATTCAATGCATTATATTTACTCTTTTGGAAAAGATAAAATGAATGTTTTCAACTTTATAATATAATTTATATTTAAAGATTAAAAATATACGATTCAACTCTTGATAAAGAGTAAACTATATACAATTTCAATTTTACGTAAATAGTTGAATTGTATGGTTTAAATCTTTATAAAATTGAAATCGTTCACATTAATCTTTTCCAAGAGTAAATATAATACAATGAATAATTCTTTTCAACAATTACGACAAGGCTTTTCTCTTTATGAAGTTAAAAATCTTTGTTACAATCTTCATTATTGATTGATTATAACCAAGATTTTTAACTGTTCATTTTCATTTTAATATATGAAAAGAGTATTGTGTAAACATTTTTTTATAGATGCTGAAAGATCAATTTTACCTCCTGTAATGTAAAAACGTGTATTTTAATCTTTACCCAAAGAATAAAATCAATTACTTATTCAAATAAATCAATTATTAACTGATAGAAGCCGTGTTTTACTTTTTTATAAAGTAAAAAAAATCGCCGGTTTACTCAGATTTTGTCTCAATTTGCCGTTTAGACTTTAAAGTTAGATACCTAATTAAACCTTTTGAAAATTTATCTTAGCGCTGTTTAATCACGATTCTAATTACAGCATAAAATCTGTTTGCAAATTCTGTTTGTACTGTAAAAAATTAAAGAACATATTTTTGTATAAAAAAAAACATCCGTTTAAAATTAAAAGTGTATTGTTATTCTCGACACGAGTGTTTTTAAAAGATTATAAAATGCAGTTGTAATAATGTGATAAATAAATAAAATAAATAAAAATGTATCTTAGTAAAAGTAATTTTTTATACTCATGCAATAGTAGCGTGCTCCGTTGAAATAAAATTGAGAGATACAAAGGCAATAAAAGGTGCTGGTAAAATGGAAGATCGTGTTGTTGCATAAATGAGAATTTTGAAAGGGCTTGATTTGCCGCCATGGCTCATTGCCGTCAGGGAACGTCTGTTAGTTTTCAATACGACGCGCTGCCGATATAACGACACTTCTCTTCTGCAGCGTGTGTTTAAATTTAATTTCTCAATAAAATATTTCGCTTTAACATCTAGGTAATGACTTTTGTAATAGATTAAATTAAATTTATTCGCAAGCTTGAGTGCCTTAGATTAAAATAATAGACAATAAGAATGTTAGATTCGCGTTGTGGCTAGAGTAAGTCCATTACCGTCACACTGGATGAAGTTGAAGACTCGCTGACTTAAGAAGAGAGAAGATTTACGCAAATGAGCAACATACCCGAAAGGCTTTAGTCAACTGCCAGCTGTGTGAGGAATTTGGCATTAGCGTGGCGCCATAAGATTTTTCTAGTCAGCGTCGGGCAATGACGCTCAGCTCAAATAAAGATCAATAAAGATCAATAAAGATCAGAAAGATAAGGTCCAAATGGAGTGACTGCTTATTAAGTTGTCCACTCAAATCACTCTTTATTCCAAAAATTACGACAAAAGCAACTGTAAGTGTCACATGGTTGAGGTTAGGAGCTTCGTTTTATTTTGTAAAGTGCGTCAACTCTGTCAGTGCGTTTGCCCTGCAAACAAAATTTTCTAGCTGAAAACGTGCCATATTCGGCGAGATACAGAGGGATGATGCGTTTATCCATCATATTTTATTTCAATCATATAGTAGCCTTGTGTTGCTTTATCTGCATTTTGGAGATCCCGGCGAAATCGCAGGCCGCATCCGCCCACATACACACGCAGAACAAAGGCAAGGATCGCTCCTGGGAACGCACCGAAGATGGTGCCTACAGTCCTCGCGGAGGCAATCATTACACAGAAGGGGGTGAACATCGTCAAGAGTTCGATCATGAAGCCATTCTGGGTAAGCTAACTTACGCTTAGCAATTTTATTAAATTTAACTATTTTCTAAAAATAGAGGGTAATACAAATTATATAAATGTTTTAATAATAGGTAGCATTAAAGAAGCTGAAGAATTTGATAAACTTCCGATGGAAGAATCAAAACGACGATTGAGAATTTTGCTATCTAAAATGGATTTGAATGGAGATCAATTTATTGAAAGAAATGAATTAAAGGCATGGATTTTAAGATCATTCAAGTAAGAATTGCAGTAATTTATACTGAAATTATTTATTTATATACTATGTATTGCTTATTAAAATATATTTGTGAATATTATAGAATGTTGTCTGACGAAGAGTCAAAAGATCGATTAGAAGATGCAGATGCAGATGAAGATGGTAAAATTACGTGGGAGGAAATAGTACAAGATACTTATGGTTCTGATCCTGAAGACTTAGCTTTAGAAGATAAGTTGCTAGAAAATGATAAGGCTACTTTTACTTTGGCTGACTTGAATAACGATGGACTTTTAGATGCAGAGGAATTTAAAGCTTATACACATCCAGAGGAGACACCAAGAATGTTGAATCTTATTTTGAAACAAGCTTTTGTTGAGTATGATAAAAATGAAGACTCTTTTATAAGTTTTCAAGAATTCTTAGGGGACAGAGCTGAAGGACAAGATAAAGAATGGCTCATTGTTGAAAAAGACAAATTTGATAATGTTTATGATAAAAATGGAGATGGCAAATTGGATATAAGCGAGGTCCATGGATGGCTTATTCCAAGTAATGAGTAAGTACTAATATTTATCACAAAGAAAGCTGTTATTATTTTTTAAATTGATTATTTCTTACTTTACATTAATTTTTAGTGATATAGCTACTGACGAAGTAGATCATTTATTTGCTGCATCAGATGATGATCACGATGATAGATTATCTTTCGATGAAATTCTAGAACATCATGATGTCTTTGTGGGTAGTGAAGCTACTGACTATGGTGATCATTTGCAAGACATTGATCGCTTCCAAGATGAACTCTAAGATCTGACAATGGAATCTTCATTTTTAAGATGGTCTTATTGTGTCATAATTCCCCACGAGAGAGAAAATTTATAAGATGCTCTTGACGTTTTTGAATACCTTGTCTTTAGTTCTTCATTTATTATGGAGTTTGGTTCATCTATTCAGATTGTATGGAAGTCAAAGACTGACTTTTCTTCTTACTTGCTTTATTTTGCAAAAATCATTATTTGATTTTTATTAGAAGCAGTAGAACAAATATTTCTAAAATTAAGAGAACGAACAAAAAATAACCTTTGTCTTCCAAGGTTTAATCTATTTTAAGTGCCATATTTTCCCCTTGTCAATGTAGTAGTATTTTGAATGTTTCAACAATAGTATAAAATTATTAGATACATAGTATTTAAAATTTGTATTTATTTTTAATTGATAAAAGTTGACATAATATTTGTACATAAAGTTTGAAAGAGTTATTTACATGATTCAATGGTAATAATTTATTACTCAAGTTAAGCCTTATAGTCATTTTTATACAATAAATGTTTTTATTTTACTTGACAAAGACAAATAAAATTTTAAAAGTTAAACATTTACTGCATTACTCACAGTACAATGCATAGAGCAACAAACTTTGTACGGAAAAGTTATATTTTTTAAATAAAACCAACTTATTTAATTAATAAACTATAAATAACGTAATTCTAAATTCAAAAAAATATATGCGCCGTTTATTTATAGTTATTCATTTACAACACACAGAATTATTTAAGTAATGTGATGTGAAATAAATTTTTTTAAAAAAAATCCACATTTTAATTTATTCTCCTTTTCTGAGTGCTATTTGAACTTTGCTTTCAAAATACGGCGGGAAAAAGTAGGAAGTGTGAGACAGGAAATAAACATCGTGCAGCCGCGCAGTTCAGCTTCAGCACCGAAAGCGCAATGGCCGATGTCAATATAATGAGTCAATGACTAAATTCTAAAATATAATTTTCAACTTTATTTACCATTGCGATTGCACAAATTTTATTTGATTAAAGAAATAATAATAAAATATCAACTATGTCCACAAAATCATCGGTGGATTTGAGGGGGGAGCTGGCTGAACTCGTAAAAAGGAAAGCAGAAATAGCTGTAAGTACTCTAAAGAACGTAAACATTGAATATATCGTTACCTTGTTTGAAAATTTTATTGTAAAAATTAAACGGCTTACATTTAGAAATGCAAAAAATCATTATTCTTCTCTTTATATTCTTGAATCTTAGATTTTCGCAGCATAAGACAAACTGTTTTGAGGTTATACACATAACCTCTGTGATAAAACTGTATTGCAAGCAAGTAAAAGAGTATTAAACTTAATTGTTCAACATGTTCATGAAATTAATAGTTTCATTTTAAGGAATTTGGTTTTTCTATTAGTACATCATTTTATTTCCGTAAATTCTGGTCTAAAAAGCTTTTAAACAACTATTAAACATTCCAGGAAACGTTGGCAAATCTTGAGAGGCAAATTTATGCCTTTGAAGGAAGTTATTTAGAAGATACACAACTTTATGGAAACATTATTCGAGGATGGGATAGATATTTGGCAAGTAATAAAAATACAAATAGTAAAGCTGATAAACGAAACAGAAAATTTAAAGAAGCTGAAAGGTTATTTTCGAAATCATCTATTACATCAATGGCGGTAAGTAAAAATCTTATGATAAATTTAAAATATTGTTCCATTATTGTATTAATATAATACACTTTTATTGTAGGCTGTAAGTGGGTTAGCTGAAAATTCACAAGAAAAAAGTAAGGACTTAAATGGATATTCGTAGCTTTCAAACTTCACAGTTATAGTTGCAAAGTTCTTTTGTATTCTTCTTTTCCTAGTATGAATTATTCTGCACCTGCATTCTAGTGTATTTCAATTTATTTACACTTTATATTTAGTTTATTATGTTTAATTTAATTTACATATTGTTATTTATGTTATGAACAAGTGATGTAATATATTTAAATTTAAATTATATTAAAAAAACATTTATTTTAGTATCATTATAGTTTTAGAATAGAATAGAAAATTATTTATAAGTTAGATACCAAATACGTTGAATGCTGGTGCTTACATTTTTCTTCTTTGTATCTTATATTTTTATAGTTTTTCATGGTTGTTTCACTAAGCAGTAGAAAATATCAACATTTTTGTATACCTGGTGGAAGATTGTCTTAAAGTAGTTTTCTTGTACTTAGTAATATCAGATTATATATGAAATACCTTACTATTAATATATTTTATATTAGGATATTTACCTTATGTAGAATTACACTTTTGAGCTCATTCAAAACTTGATTTGTCAATGTTACAATTTTCTTTTTTAGAGATAAAAAGTAATCAAATATCTCTTTAAAATTAAAAATAAGACTGTGGCATTCAATGTTTGAATGAATTTCTGTACTCTAAACAGCTATAAATAGCAGTTTTTATTGCACGACTTACTGTTCCTATCTATGGTTTTGTTGTTCACTTTTTGCTTGTTGTCTGCATTTGGCTATTAACAAGAGGTACCTGATTCTAGTTGACCGATACAGCGAGTCAGAATCGCAGATTGGAAACAGTGGCAGCGAGGACAATTGCAACTTCAGTAATTCAAATGCAATCTCATCTAGCAATAGCAAAGAAACCAGTGGCAAAAATCATACATCTGTTCAAACTGGATATGCTCAAAACAATGGTTCCCTTGGTAGTACAGATAGCAATGTTTCATTCCCAACACAAACCAATGGTCCTATATCCAATGGTAATTTAGACCATGTAACAGCAACCGTAAAAGATGGACACAGTAGTAGTAAAGATGCCAACAAAAGCAGGCCTTCTAATAGTGCTAAAAAAAGTAGCAGTAAACGATCTAGAAATAGGTAGGGTATGCAGTTTTAAGTTTAATTTTCTATGGGAAAATTTTCCATTAGTCTACCATTCATTGACAAGACTTACATTAAAAAAAATTCCGCGATTATTTTCTATTTATATAAAATTGTAAAGGTTCAAAAATAATTTTATTTATTAAACATGAATTTTAAAAATATTAGTTTACTTAACATTTATCAAATTAATTTATATAAAATTTTTATTCACAATAAAAATGGAATTACTGTAAAGTAAAAAAATTCATACCATTCAATTACTTTGACTTACGTTCTAAATTTGAACCTTTACATGAACTTGAAAATTTGTAATCACAAGAGGTTCATTATAATGAAATCTATTAGATGACTAGATGATCGTATTATAGCAAGAAAATAATTTAATTAATGCAACGCAGCCGACGTTTCATTCAGTATTTCTCATTTTTTTTCTCGAAAAGAAATAATCTATAAACCGTTGTATTATATATTTAATCTTAAGCAATTTTTAGATAGTGAATAATTGTAATACTTAAACTTTTATCTTTTTTTTACATAATTATTGTAACACTTTTTTACGATTACCTGTACATTATTGATGATTAATGATAAGTGAAACACTCATTGTTATTTTAGATTCAATGTGACGTTCATTATAAAATTTAATTCTTCAATTGACACATGAGAACTGAGGTTTTAATTATAGAACTAGCCTACTATTCCATTTTTTTCATCATTGTAGAAAAAGAAAAGGGATTAAGGAAGTTAAATGCGTATAAGTTCGTCCATTTTTTATTATCTACATTGACAATTTTATGCAAATTAAAAGATAAAGATTCACAGACATTGCAAAAACTTTTACTTGTGTGTATGCGTAGTAATTTAATCTTATAAGTTTTGTGAAAAACTTCATTAAGTAGTTAAATGGAATTTCATCATTGTAGACATTATAAGTTATAAACATTTTTTAAAAAACAACTACTTGCGTGTTAATACTTATTTAATGACACAATATGAATGAATAATGCATTCTCAGGTATTGTAAAGTTCTCTTAAAATATTAAAGTAAAAAAATAGCACCAAGATGATTATAAATCTGCACAATTACAAATGAAACGATTAAATTTATAAAGGTTTGCAAGAACTACTGCGCCGAAGTTAAAGAAAAGATGAATAATAAAAATGAAAATGTACCCATTGTAGTCCACTTGGAAGTTAAAAGATGAATGCTGCAGAAGGAAGAATCAGAATTAATCTAATAATAAATTCGGCGGCGTTTTAGGTGATTTTGTTTGGAGTAGGGCACAAAAGTTCTGACGATTGCGGACTCGGCAGCGTGCCTGGAAGTCGGCTTGGGCGGCTTCGTCTTGGTGACAACGGCGTTGAAGCCGCGCTTATCATCGGCCGTGTAGCTGACTGTCCGAATGGAGCCGTCAGCTTCCACCACTGAATATTCGCCCCTCACGGTGTCCCCGTCTCTCTCTTCCCAGGCCGCCTTGGAATCCCCTGTATTACCGTCCACTACGCCATAATTGTAAGAGTACTTCGGATAATACTGCACCGACAGAGAAAGAAAGGATTTCCGTGAGATATCGTCAGTACATCAGCGAAAGCAGGGGAAAGTTGAATAGGTCATAATTCACTGTTCGTTGCGCGGAGATACTTAATTGTTCTTTATGACTCGTTGCGATAACAGCTCCTACCTATTTTTAAGCCTTACCTTAACGAGAGTAGCTTCTATTTTTTTTATCGGGACAAACATACGAGAAATTAGATTTATACTCTCAGTTTGTTAATTTGACCATAAAATGATTAATGATGATTGTTTCAAAATAAGGTAAAAAATAGAAGACTTCAGGATGAACAGGCAATAAATATGTGGAAAATAATAAAATTCGTACCGTAAATTCTGCTTGTCTGTCGAGCATCTCGTGTTTAGTGGCGGCGAAAGAGCTTGGCGGCTCCATTGGTTCCGAAGATTCGTAACTTTCGGACGATATTTCCGATTTAGATTTGTAGGACGATTTTTTATAAATCGGCTTGGTCGTTCTGCGGCTATTTCGTTGAATGCTCGGTAGGCAAAGGACAATAGTGTCACGATAATTTTCTGGCAATTTCCTCCCATTAGCGCATGGATCGATATCCAGAATGTTTGACGTTTCCGGGCCGTACCTTAAAATTTAACAAAATTCTTATAACGGCAATAATTATTTTTTCACTCTTATCAAACATAAAGTCCATATTTTGACCTCTGCAGAGGGAGTACAATCCTATCTTATTGTCTAGACTTATTTTACTCCCCGGAGAGATACTTTACTCACTGGAGAGTTACTTTACTTCTCGTAAAATTAATCTACTCTCCGGAGACATTATGCTTAGAAGCACATCTTAATTTTTGGAGACATATTCTATATTCTTCAAACATATTTTATTATTTATATTTTAGTTTTCATAGATAAATTTTAACTTTCGCAGATCTATTTTGTCTCTCATAATCACATTTTTTGTCAAATAAAGTGGATTTATAAATGCTTAGGTTGAAAAGTTTTGTATGAATTATTATTTTATACTATTTGCTACATAAATAACTAATAAAAAAATATTCTGATATTACGTTTATTATATGAATAATCGGTAATGTTTTTATTCATTGTGGTTGAATTATACTTACTGCGAAGCCGCTTTTTGTTGACAGGTAGTCATTACAATTATGAATAGAATAACCTAAACAAAACATGTTTCCATGAAAAATTATTAATAATATTCAAAATGCCAAAATTTCAATTCTTCTTGTACATAAGCCACGTGTAGTATAAAGCCCCATTAGTCCGAAAGAAACGTACAATTATAGCTGTTACGAGACAGTCATGAAAATTACTAATTAATTTCTCGTAATTTCACGTTACAAAAGAATTTAAGCGAAGAGAATGCACAATTCCCATGAGAGGGAATGCGGAAACAGATTTTAATGTTTACGCGATGATTTGCCATATATTTACCGACACATGCAGCGGTAAAAGACTATCAATTGCCAAAAAATACATAATAATAAATGAGTGCAATACCCGTAAAAAGATAAAATAAAATAAAATAAAATAATATAATGTATCACATTTTTTAACTGAATTTTACATTAATGACATTTAAAAATACGTTTAGGTAATATTTTAATTTTATCGCTTAAAAAAAAACTAAAAGTCTATTTGAGAAACAAAGAAAAACCAAATCCATTCTTTAAGGAAAATAATTGATAAGAAAATCTGAGTTCGTAGAAAATAATTAAATTACAGAAATCGCCGATAAAAACTTTCTAATTATACAATTTCACTTTTTTTTTAACACTCGTAAAATTTACAATTAATCACGTCCTTACCTTATGTCTCAGCATCATGCTGGAAAACGGAACGTCACTAAACTTTTCACGATTTCTCCAGCTCCGAAGATCTCACACGCCGAGTTCAATATGCGACATTTGTACGCGCGCCGCTTCTTTATATACCACGGACATTCACTTGCCTTTTTCCTCTCCGATGCCGGCCGACTTAATGAAATTCATGATAGCACTGCGCTACGCGTCATAGAAGAACAACAGTAGAACGTTTATTTATTTTTATGAGCTATTTTATTAACACCGTAAATTATATTCACTCTCTTTTTAATTCAGTAGAATATAAAACTCGTCTAAAAATATTAAAAGAAAAAAGCTGTACACTCGCATTTGCTATGACGTACAATGCTACTTGTTTTAGAAGAGCATAGGCTGCAGAAGAAAAAGATATCACCTGTTTGACAGGAACTTCGCCAGCTCTTTCTAATGTTTCCATAAACGATTTAAAAACCCGTTACGTACGTCTATAAGAAACTATTTATTGGAGTTTATACTTTAACAAAAAAATTGAAAACAGTTTCTAATTGTTTTTATAAGTAAGATATATTAATAAAATTTTACTACACAAATGAGGCAGACTTCTGCTTAGCCATGTCAATATCAGCTTCAGTGACAGTTGTAGTTACACCGCAAGCTATTTCTTCATTTCTAATAAAAACAAGTTTTTCTGCTTTTTCTTCATAAAAGACTTTTTGCTGTGCTTCCAATTCTTTTTTGTATTCCTCTAACTTCTTTTTCTTCAGTTCATCGCAGTGTTTATTTAGTAACTGTTTTGTGCATATTTTCCGCGTTAGACGTGGATTTTCCCTAAACATTTGTACATTATAAAAATTCTTATATTAAATATCTTTTCCATTACAATTTTTTACTGACTTACTCTGGAAATGGATGGTACACAAGATTCAGACGCTCGAGCAAAAATTCAAATCGAGCGTAATCTTGCAGTCTTAGTTTTTTTAACCACTTTTTCCTCTTTTCTATTAATTCTTTTAAGAAAACTTTGGTTTTTTTATTGCTGGGAAATTTTTCCTGATGTTCTTGCAGTTGTAAAATTTCAATAGTGGTTGAAGCAACTATATTACAAAAAATAAATTATTTAAAAAGCATCCTGCAAATTAAAAAATATTTAATTTAAAAATTAAAAAGAGTCAGTATACTTTTCGACTCCATGGATCCACGATCATGATTATGCCTGTGTACTAACTGAATAGCCCTTTCTCTTTGAAGTTTGACTAGATCTCTTCGTCTATTAAACTCAACAGTAAATATTTTCTTGACAATGTCATCGGCACTGAAAAGAAAATTATATGTATTATTATAAGAATTTAATACACATATATCAGTCCAATATACATTAGTTGGAATTTAATTATTATAAAGTAATGCAAAGTAAATCTTATAATTTTATGTTTACCTCTCGATTTCTGTTGACTGTTCAAATTTGTTAATGTAATCGTATGATTTAATATTTAAATTAAGTCCTCCGTCGCCACTTTTCTCTGGTTTTATACAAGATATCTTTTCTGGTCTTACCCATGTTACTGGTATTTTCTTAATATGAGCATAACCTCTTGAAATTTGTAACAAACTTCCGAAAACGTTGTTTAAACATTTCATTTGATTTGGTAAGACATTCATTTTTTCGGTACAGTTAATTCATGTATAAAATTTATATATCGTCGAAGAACTAATTCTATGTAATTTTTAAAGTTTGTATATCAATTTTCGCTAAACTACGAATTTACGAGCAGACTTGTCGTGATTTTAATTTGAGGTTATATAGCATCACGTGATTATCGCGGGCACTACCGTAAAATTTTAAATGGCCATGTTTATGAATATAAGAAATATTACATCAGTATTTTATTATACGTATGTAAATAACAATACCTTAAAAATTTTATAATTAAAAATCTGCAATGAAGTGTAGAAAAAATATTTATTTACATTGACAAGATTCACTTATTTACATTGAAATACAAACAACTAAATCAAACAATCAGTTCATTATTTTTATTACATTTGTTATTAAGAATCAATTTTGCCTACAACTTCAAACCACTGTCTTAAAGCATCACTTAATACACCAGGTAATGCATTGATGTCTCTCAATATCATGTAAAATGGAAAAGGAAAACTATCCATATATGAATTGATGCCAACTAATTTACCGCCTTGAAAAACAGTTGTGCGAATGTCTAATATAGAATCCTAGAAAGAAAATTAATTATTATTATTGTTACAAGCATTTATACAATGAATTTGTATTCATTAAAATTTCACAACGAACCTTATTCAAAGGATTATCTACAATTATAAAAACTAAGAAAATATCTGCTAGTCGAGCTCTACGAACAGCACGATTGACTTTCTCAGTGCCTTCTGAAAATATACCTCTACCATCCGACAGAACAACCAGTAATTTTGCATTGTCCGAGGAATTACATTGATTTTGGAACATATCTACTGTAAAATCAACTAGTTGTCCAATTCTAGTTTTCTTCTGCTCGAATCTCATCTCCTGCATTAGTCTGAAAATTTAAAAACTAATAATGAAGTGCTCTTAAACTTAAAGGGATCCGAAAGTCAATTAAAAATTCAAATTTTGCACCTTAGTGTAGCAGACGAAAAAACAATTAATTTGCTTGTAACTAATAGTGCACCGTTAAAAATGTTGTATTTTGTGTTATTTGAAAATACTTACACAAAGATTGTGTTTAATCTACACTCTTCCTAGTGTTTTCATTAATAAAAGAATGTCTTTATTACATTTTTTTGTTAAATATTTAGGTAGTTTACTGAAGTAGTCAACATAAAACACAATTTATACACAAAAATTATGCTGTGTCAATTTAATTTTAACCGCAAAAATAATGTTTTGAATTAAACGGATTTTTTTGTATTAATGAAGTATTGAAAATACAAGATGTACTTGCCCTCCGTTAGATAACGATCTATTATTTTATAAAGTTCCAAGTTTATATAATATTAGTTTGATAAAACAAACATGGAACTTTATTGAATGGTTAACTAACGGCAAGTATCTTTTGGTTTTTCGTTATTTCATTAAAACTCTTTGTTATAAGCAAATTAATCGCTTTTTCGTCTGCTGCATTATGGCGCGAAATTTGAAAGCTTCACTGACATTTAGAATTTAATGATCTTTTTAAAATAAAATGTTTTCGCATAGCGTTACACACCTCGATCCACTTATTTCGCTAAACGTTTCTCCGAGAGGATGCAGAATATTAGCTTCTTCTCCAAAACTGAGAACAGAAAGTTGACCAACCTCAAGATATGTCATAGCCTTACTAATAAGAGACAAAGATTCGAAAGCCAACTCCTTGGAATGATTATCGGCCATACTACTCGAATCGTCGATCGCTAATACAATTTGGTAGTCTCTCTTTGACGGTTTCGTACGTCTCATCCAAATTTTATCTTTTCTAAATTGACTAGCGATGTATGGAATGATCTTTCTCATATTGATTCTTCTACCAGTGCGGTAATCTCCTTTCAGTCTCGAGGCTTGAGTTGGTTCGAGGACGAGTCTGAGTTTCTCAGCCAAATCTCGAGCGGGTGCGTCTGTCACAGCACTCAAGGTGTTCCAAGCGACAACCGCTTCTTCCGTCGTAGGAACTTGCGTCCACTGACTTAACATTTTCTCCACCTCTAACCTTCGATTCTCTATCAAAGGAGTAGAAAATAATTCGTTTTCAACTTTGGTTAGATCCGTATAGAAAGCCGTATCGGCGCCTCGCAACACTCTCGACGTTTCTGCGTTCTCGCCTTCGATGTCAATTGTAGTTTCGAGCTGACCATCTTCTACTCTACCCTTTTCCTTCGAATCTTTTTTATCTTTGGCTTTTTCTTCAGTAGACACTTTTTCGGCATTTTCTTTTACAGTAGATTCGTCTTCCAAAACTTTAATCTCTTCGTCTTCGTGCATATCGACGTCCATTGCCTCATCTTTGTCCACGGGAGTTTCTTTCTCTTGTTCAACGTTCGAAGCTTGCTCCTTCGATTGTTCTTCGGTAGCAGCATCCATTGCGTAATAATCAAACTTTTCTTTTTCTTTAACGTGCTGACAAATGTCAGGCTCGCCCTGATCATCTTGTTGAGCTCCTTCTTCATCCTTTTCTTCGTCCGCTAATTTTGTTTCGGAATGTATCATCGTTTTCAGCTTTTTCTTGTCTGGTTCTATCTTTTCAGCCAATGTGTGGTCTTCGTCACTCTGACCAGGCTTCTTTCTCTTTTCCGTCTGTAAAAAAATTATCTTAGTAGCGTCCCTTTTAGCATTAAAAATATCCTTAAAAATAAAAGGCTTCGAAAATTTAAGTTTTGTATTTAAGGTGCACTCGCAAAAATCAATTTTAATTTTAGTAGATAAAATAATATATATTATCTAAATCCACTTAAACATTATCTATTTAATTTTAAAATGGATTTATTAAATTGAAAAATATGTCTGCTTCAGATTAGATTCAATTTTGTGAGTGTATATAAGTTTTAAATGAAAATTTGTCTAAATAAAAAATAGTTTTTTTAATAAATTATCATACGTAGCCTGCGTTTATAAAAAATTGTTTTGAAAAATTAAAAAAAAAAAAAGCCATTTTCGAGACCTTCGAAATTTTCTTTTTAAAATTCGTCAACGACTTTTTTTACGGAAAGTATTAAAAACGTTCGTCTCAATGCGTAAAATTTGCAGGGTTTTTAGATTTTTTTATGACTTTCTTTATGGTATTAATACAAAACTTTTCCTTTTCTTCTCTGGCACTCATGGGTAGGCGAAAAAATACGCATGGTACTGTACGTCAAAAAATTATTTACCTGTTTAGATTCCTTGTCGCGATTTGGCATAGGTGTACTCTTTTCCATCGACGAACCAGAGTGTCCGGCATTGTGTTGCTCGGCTTGCGACTGTCCAGTACCCTTATCTTGCTTTTCGTCCTGCCAGTTTTCAGCGGTCGATTCCTCTTTGCTCTCTTGCTCGGTTTCCGCACTGGCAACTTGATCACGAGATCCTCCTTCTCTCTCATCCATCTGTTCAGCTGCGTCAGTTTCTTTACTTGCTTCGTCGACACTTGGCGTGGCCATATCTTCAGCCTCCTTTTCAGGTTCTTCGAGCTCATCTTTCTCTGGATTTTCTTTGCCCGATTCTTTTGCTTGGGTGTTAGTCTCCTCTTCATTTTCTGCTTCTTCACATTCTTCCTTCTCTAGTTTGTCTCCGGGTTTCTCCTTGTCAATGTCATCGTCTTCGTCACTTGAATCTTCTTTTTTGGCGGCATCGTCTTCTTTGACTTCATCCGTCTCTGCTGTTTCCGGTTCTTTAGTTTCTGGAATATCCATCGATTCTTTCATTTTGTCTATGTCAAAGGGATTTTCTTCGGCGTTCGGCTCATCGTCTTTCGTATCGTCTTGTTCTTCTTCCACGTTCATGTCTTCTGGCAAATCCAAAGGCTCTGGTTCTGGTTCCGGCTGATGTTTGCCATGATAAGGATTCACTTGGTCTTCGTCATATTCAGGCTCTTCCATTTCATTGATTTCTTTTTGTTCTTCTTTTTTTTCAGTCTCCTCATCATTATTACCTTTTTGTTCTGAATCTTCTGTTGTGCGCTCATCTTTGGCATCAAGTTGTTGTTCGCCTATAAAGTTTTTGTTTTAGATGCAATAAAGATAGGAAAAAAAGAATAATAAATGATAATTATTACCTGTTCTTTCGCCATCACCAAGCTCTTCCTCGTTTTTATTTGTTTCTTCAGCTTCTGGTTCATCTTCATCGTCTCCCCATATTTGTTCATCTAACTTATCAGCGCCTTTTCCCGTTTCGTCCATTTGCTTGTCCAAATCCTCCTCGTCACCGTCGTTCTCCCCTTCATCATCTTCTTTCTTTTCCATGTCTTGAAGTTCTCCTTCAAAGTCTTCAGACATTTCAATACCCTTTTCTTCTTCTGGACATTCCTTTTCTTCAGGCTTTTCCTGCTCTTGGCCTGCTGGTTTAGCATCCTCTAATTGATCTTCTGTTTCAATTTTATCTGACACATCTTTCTGCCCTTCACCATCGCCCAATCCCATTCCGCCTTCCTGGCCACTCTTTTCCTCTCCTTCATCTCCTTCCTCAAGATCAAGATCCTTTGGCATACAGAAACCATTGCTGGCTAAGTCCAGGAATACATTAAGTTGAATGTGTAAAATTTTACAAACAAGCCGGAATGAAGCCACTTGCTCGCCCACGTAAAATTGAGCAAAAAGTAAATATTGCTGGAGTAATGGTAAACATTTTTTCAGAAGCCTAAAAAGTAAGAACCAAATGAAATAACAGTTAAATAAAAATTAAAATAATATTAAAATTTACATACCGAGAGTAAATTGGTGCAACCACTGGGGTAGAATTTAATATGGTTTTTAATAAACCATTCAATGTTTTATACATATCTTTTAGGTTGAGTGCTTTTATATCTGCGTCTATTGATTCAACCAACTTTTCACGTAATTTATTATTTTCAAATTCAAGATCTTGAATATCTTCAGTTTCTTTATAATCATTGTCTTGGTCTTTCAAATTTTCATCATTTTCCAGTGTTAAAGTGTCTTTATACTTATTTTGAATGACAATCAAAATTACATTCAATAATTTATGGAGGTCATTTTCAAACTTTTCTAATTCACTCTCATCTGTAGCTACTTCTACCTCCATGTGTTCTTCGGATGCAACATTGATTTGATTAAATTCACTGATTACTTTTGTAATTTTTTCTTCTAAGAACAGAATATTTTTAAGCAATGGGTGTTTTCCAGCCTCACTACCATTAAACATGTTTGCAAACTGATGAGTATTCTCTTTAACGTTTTTCATATAATTGAAACAATCTGTTAAGCACTTTAAGTTTTTCGAAGTTATCATAGACACTGGAACGTCATTTTCGCCATTGTCATTAGCGAAAAGATTAATAATTGAGAATGTAGCATCAAGATCCTTTGAAATTTTTCGTACTATATTCAAAGAATTTTGAATTAAATCATTTGCTTTTACCCAAAGTGTATCGTGTCTCTTACAATTAATAATCGGTAAATTATTTGTGGCCAAACTGTACGAGTTATCTTCAGCATCATTTGTTACTTCAGTAGGGCAAGCTTGTAGGTAAATGAGATATTGCTCAAAACAAGTTTGTGCGGCAACCAGTAACTCTTTAAAGTTGGCAGTGACAATTTGCAAATTTTTTTGCTTATTTACAGCAAAATCATTGATATTCATATTTGATAAATCTGATATTTGAGAACGTAAGCTTGCAAAGTACTTTAGAATTGAGGCAAGTGTTTTTCTTTGTTTGTTTGCTAAAAGCATGAGGTGAACGGAGAAACCCTTACACCACTCTATATTTTGCATTCCAAGATCAGTTTTACTAGTTAAGAGTGTTCGGTTTAATGCAGCCAACTTTATTAAGGATCCATAGTAATATCTGAAAATGTATTGGAATGATTCATCGTAAATTTTTAAATAATTACTTTTGTACACTCTAAAGTCTCTAAAGTAAAAGTTGCCACAAAATTTTAGTAAAACGACAATTTTTTACTTTAGAAAAGAGTAAAATACATGATCAGTTGTATGATAAAACAAAATAATTGAACTTTGCATAAATAATGATTTATTAGTTTGCCGTAACTGTTGAAAAGAATTATGTTAAAGAAGTGTTTATTATTTTGAAAAAGAGTAAATGTTTAAAGTAAACGTTTCTATTTTTATAAAGTTAAAAATCTTGGTTACAGAAATATTTATGAAAAGAGTATTTATATGAGAGAAAAATCTTCTAAATACTGCATTTTACCTTCTGTAAATCATTATTTAAAAAGAGTAAAAATCTTATATTGTACTGTATGTTAATAAACCATTTGCTTTACTCTTTTATCAAATAACAAATTGCCGTACTGCTCAAATTTTGTCCCAATTTGACTGCTTAGATTTAGAATGTATTATACGACAAATGTGAAACAATACCTTTCACAGCCATCCCATTGATCCAATGTCTTCTTCTCCAGAGGTCCAACACAAGCCGAGTTTTCAAACGCAGCTTTCAATTCTAAGGGCGGGATTGTAAAGTCTAATACCTCATCAATTCTATTTTTCCATGCCAGCACTCCTGCTCTGTGCGATAATCCGTAGCGCGTAAGCGACTTAAAGTAATCTGACAGAGCTAAACGTTTCTGCTGCAATATGCCTTTTGCCTGACTCTTCTGCTTTGGTCGAGGTAAAGTGCGGTCTATGTCCATGGCTCGCAGTCGTCCGGTGTGTTCCACGTGCGAGTCGATAAACTCTTCGAGACTGCTTCTGATTCCTGGGTACAACGATGACAAAATTGTCTCCTTGCAAAGTTTTTTCGCACGGATCACATAGTGATCCGCTCGTGCAATCAAATCACTTTTTACAGTAGGAATTTCTACAGTTACATTTGGCATTGATATAATATAATCACAAGGATCCACAGCCAGGTCGCGAGAGCTTGTTGGACGATCCCAAATACCGGTATTCTATATAGTACAAAGTATATTAAAATATTGTATTTGCATGTTAAATTTGCATAATTATTAATATTCGGTTAAAACTCACATCATTCTTGTATGAAGGTTTAATAATTAAGTACGGAGTCACGTTTTCTTTCAAGCCATTCTCAAATTCTTTTATGAATTTATGCAACGTTCGATGGGTCTTTTCCACAGTCTCCTTTACTGCCCAATAATTTATGTCATTCCATCGAGCTATTTTTACAAAATCTTTCAATTTTTTCTCAATAGGTGTTTTAATCGTACTTATTCGGTTATTAATGTCGGACAAGAATTGACTATAATAGTTGTACACATTCCATGAAATAGCCAGAAGTTCTTCTTTCTCCTCGCTTGAATCTAGATAATAAATGTGACAATGGAATGTTAAAATTAATTCGAGTCGTGCTTCGTATTCAACGAAAGATGACTCAGTCATAAAGGTTTCCAGGGATTCAATCAACTTTCTAGCCGTTATGGGTTCGATATTCGAACTTTCTGCATCTAAAATTACAATTTTATTAATAATATAGTTCTTGCATTTTTTATTGAGGAGGTCCGAAAGTTAACACAAAAATTCCAATTTTGCGCCATATTAAACGAGAAAACAATTTGCTTATAACAAAGAGTATACGAAAAATATCGAAAAACTACGAGATATTTGCCATTAGCGAATGATTTTATAAAATTCCAAGTTCGTATAACAATACCTTAATGAGAAAAGCTTGGATAATTTGATTTTTTACATTATTCAAGATTTTCTTATCAAACTATTGTTACGAGAACTTGGAACTTTATAAAAAAATAAATCTTTACCTAAGGGAGGGCAAAAATCTATTAATTTTTCTATATTTAATTTAAACTTTTTGTTATAAGTAAATTAATTGCTTTTTCCTCTACTATATTATGGCGCGAAATTTGAATTTTTTATTGACTTTCAGATCTCCTTAACACGATTCATCATACCTGCGTGATGTTTCATAATGTAACTCTCAAATAATGCGTACAGATGGAACCACCATTTGGAGGCTTCGGATCTCAGTCTAATTTGCGCGGTGGACAAACAATCTTTCCAGCAGTCGAGCTCTAATTTTCGCCATGAGATAATTTGTTGGGTGAGCGCTAGAGTATATTCCTGCAGACTGACTCCACTGTGAGCGTTTTCCTCCCACTCGTGCATCTTGACGAGGAGCAATTCGAGACCCGTGAGAAAACGTGAAACGGCGGAGGTAACAGGGAACGAGTAGATTCTAAGCAGAATAATTTTTATAGACATCAACGTCGGATGCTCAGGCCACTCGTCCAATAGTTGCAATGCCTTCTTTAAAATGCTTTCGAGCAGTGGTACGCATTGCTTCACTTCCTCGACGTTGCTGTCTTTATAATAATTGTAGAGTTTCTTTTTCTTGTCAGAACTCACGCCATCATAACAAGTCAAAGATTCTCCATGACCGAGTCTGGTCACTACTTGCGTGAAGACGTTAAAGCTCGTATATAACTTTCCAGTTAGATCGTTGCTCAAAACTGGCAAAACATTCTGCATCATCGAGCCGAATGTACTGTAGCGCTGAAGAAGGGGTTCGATGAAGTCTGGTTGCATTTCTTTTGAACTCCTGCGTAGCCACTCTGAGCTTGTGAAACTTTTCACGATACTCGAGTGAATATTTTGAACCTGCAAATATGAATGTGTTCAAAAGAATTATTTCATCAGTACATGCACATGTAAACTTTAAAATTTAAAATGTTTACCTCTTTTATGTCATCGTCTGTAATTAAAGCGCCAAAGTCCTCCTCTTGATCGGCCATCTCGAGTTTCTTTTCTAGACTGGGCGCAAAATTCTCATCAACGTCAGCAAAGTCTTTGTCGCGATGAGTCGGAAATAGACTCTTCAGCTCCATAACAATTTGCTCCTCGTCAGTGGGAATGTCAGCCTGCATCTTGCTTTTATTCTTGTACATATTATCCTTCTCAATTTCGCGCCTCTCGAGCTCCTGCTGTTGCTGCTGCCAAACTAGCACTACCTGATGTAGCAACTCATTAAGTTTTGACCATATATTCTTACTTAGGCGATGGTTTAGTACTACGTAGTTGTGAAGCTCGCAAAGTCCAACCATCGTAAGCCGGAACTGTTCTCGCAATGACACGAGTCTATCTTCGGTAGCTTTTATGCTCGAACTAATGAGTTCTCGACTGCTGCGTGAGGTGCAAAATTTCACAAGGCTCAGTGAATCCTCCTCTTTCGGATCAATAGTGGGAAAGCGTACCAAACCGTATAAAAATTCTTCTATTTCGAGAGAGCCAATTTCTGCAGCAGCCACGTATCGACTAATTTCCTCCGCTAAAATCAGTACACCATGTCGCATCTCCGTAAGACCTGCGAGTACAGGTAGTACAATGTCGGGATATCCAGAAGCGAATCGTGAGTTTATTTGTTCTATGAATCTACGGATTGATTCCATCCATATCTCAGCTTCCCGAGTTGTTGCTTTCGCTGCTTGAATATTTTTCATATTCACCTGCATTCAAAATTTTAATGTGAAAAAAAGTTTTATTTTGATAATTATAATAATTTAATAAAATTAAGTCTTGTACTAACTTGATTTTTCAGGTTTTCAGAAGCTTTGATAAGTTGACGAATATGTTTATCCACGTTAGTATAGGAACCCAAGGAATTACGGAAATTGATAAATTCCTTACACAACGCTATAAATTCGGTATTGGCTGGCCTCACAGCATTCAAATTTTGTAGGGAATCTTTTTCACTCTTTAAATTCTGTAAACTGCTCTTTATTTCTAAGAGCCTAGGGTGAAGCATGTGTTCGTCCGTCAATCCCAAAATCCTCGAGTACAATACAGCCACGTAAATAGTATTTTCGCAATCAATAATATCCTCTTCCATATAACGAAGTTTCAAATTGATTTTGTGCACAGGATCAATGTAGCCCATATTGCCGAGCACGAAAGCCTGCAAATAACCAAGTAGAGCCCAGGTTTTTCCTCTGGTGAAGCAGTCATTCTCTGTTGACAACATTTTTTCGATAGCACGTAATTCTTCTAGGGGATTGGAATACTCTACAAGAATGGTGGTTTTCATACTTTCGGTTAACGAGTCAGTTTCTAGGAATGCTCTAAGATTCGAATCTAATTCGACTTTATCACATACTGAAAGGAAATTTCGTGTCAAAGCCTGCAATGTTTTTAAATCGTTCTCTACTTGATCGAATTCACTAGAATTGAGAGAAATACTGTTTTTCCATAAAATATCGTTAACTGTTTTCAATTGCTTCAGACGAGCATTGTAGCTTCCCAGCGTGGCGTCTGCATTGACGGTAGACTTTTCAGATGCGCTTTGCCATTTGTTCAGAAGAAGTTCTGATACTAATGTTAAGAGTATTGGACCATTTTGCTGATTCTCTGGATTCTCAATCTCAAGAGGATAAGCAAACTTATTTTTGTTTTCTGCAATCTCATTTCTCCAATGGGATATCTGAAAAGTAAGAAAAAGCAATTTTATTTATTTATTAATGGTTCAACAGACTAAATAGTTCGTAAGTACAGATTTGAAATAATGACATACTTAAAGTAACTTAAACTAATTACTGTAACCAAACTAGAAATTACAAGTGAAAGAACGCAAAGAAGTTTTATATCGCTAAAAGTGTTAAATGTAAAAATGTGTTTAAAAGTTAAAGTTCAAATTTTGAAATTTTGTTGATTAATGCAACTAAATTTACCTGTCTAAAATTTTTAACAGCATACGAATTCTCGCTGAATTTCATGAAACAAGTAATAAGTGCCCATATCATTCGATTTCTCTCATCTGGGTTATTTTGTTTTGTGCAAATAGTATTTAAAATTGCAAATAATTCAACTGGAATATTTGGAATATTTGAATGATGATCAGAAAGATAAATCGACGGTAGAGATACAGCTTCCTCGTCCATTAATTTCTCGCAGAGTTTTCTTTGGAACATCCTGACAAATACTGTAAACATGTATTCATGAATTGGCCACAATTGAATGTTAGATGATATATTGACTATTTGTTTTGTTGCCAATTTTTTCAGTTCAACAGCGGCATCCGATCCTTCCGTTAGTTCAGTAATATTCAGATGTGTCTCACAGAATTTATTCATGCTTTGCAAAACTTCGAAAATGTCCTGTTCTAGTGAATGATTCGAGTATATTGTGTGCCACAAGGAAATAAGCTCCGACCTGATTTTTAGAGCTTCTTCCGTTTGCAATGTAATGAATTTCAGTTCGTTTGATAAGTCAGCCGACATGTACCTATTTCTGCAAGGGGAAAATGAGTCTGTCAAGTTTTGGAGCTCGAAGCATGCGTTTAAAGCAATATCAGATGAGCACGGCATTGGTGTGTCCATATGTTTTTTATATATTTTGCACATTTTCCTAAAAGGATCATAAACTGACTCGAAACTATTATCAACTTCATTAATAATTGAATTCAAATTTTCGATGTCATGCTTGTATTCGCTATCTAATCCGTGTCCTTCGTCTATTTCAATGAGAGACTTCAAGAATTTTTTCAGCCATTTGTAATGAACTTTTAGAAGTAATACAATTTCATCCAGGTCCTCAAAAGAATCTTTCCTTGCTTTATTTAGTAGTATTGTTTTACCCAAATTGCAAAATCTTCTGAACCAATTGAGATTTTGACGAAATGCTGCATACTTAGAAGAGTTAATCGCAGACTTACTTTTTCTCAGTATGCTGTAGATGCATTTTCTCACTTGCAGTAAGAAAGTTACGTACTTTGTTATAAGAGGTTGGTCCTTCAACGCAATCGTCATTTTACCTGTAAGAAAGTGTAACGTAAAATAATTGACAATAAATTTTTAAGCGTTTATCGTACCTTCTCGATGTCCTTGCGAAAATTGAGCGACGCTAATGAATTTATCTTTATTATCCACTTTCCATCCGTTTTCCAGTTTATCATTGACTGCAAAAAGTTCAAAGTACAAAAGTAACGCCAAGTTATTTGCATTCTTTACTTTTCTCGAGTCCCAGGGGATGCTCTCGTTACCGCCTTGAAAGTCAAAGGCCGCAATCTCCTTGGCCAGAGCCGTGCTCTTGTGCTTCAAATCCTGCAAGTTCGGCAGCTCCTCGAATACTTTAGCCAACCAGATCTTTCTGAGCTGGCTGTCCTCGGGAGTCGAGTGCTCGTAAAAATCGAGCATCGCGTACGGCAGGATTTTCAAAACTTCAACGCTCGGCAATTGGGCGTCAAAGAACTCGTTAATAAAGTTAGTCTTGAGCAGTTGCTCCTCCTCCTCCTCGTCCTCGGCGTGACTGACAGGTGCATTGCGCGCCACCCAGAGCTGACCACGAGCACACCAGTCCAGTAGCAGGGCCTGTTGACGAATGAGCGGAAAACTGAAGCCGCCGTTGAGATCGCGCAGAGCGCAGGTGGCCGCGCTCAGGTCCAGCGCGTAGTCGTCGCCTTCCTCGACGGCGAACTCGTGCACCGTGCTTTCGATTATGTGTGCGAGTCGCAGCCGAGTGTCGCGCTGCGAGATCGGCCGACTGCGCAGGTAAACGTCCGTGCAGGCCGTCTCGAAGGCTCGGAGCACCGGGAAGCCGCGCGACAGCTGCTGCACGATTAGGAAGGCGCCGTGCAGCAGGTGCACCACGCTCACACCGTCGACGTTCGACGGGTCCTCCGACAGGCGCTTGTGCACGCTCAACAGGGCCTCCTGATGATTGCGCTTACGCAGCCCGCTGTGGTGCAGCAGCGAGCGGTAGTCCAATTTGCCCGTCTCGGCGTCCTCGGAATTCTTTATCATGAAAATCTCGACTCCACGGTTACGCATAGCCCTGAGAACAATAAGAATGTAATGCTAATGTTGAAATTAAATTCATAACTTTTTCAGCCTAGCGGGACGACATCGTAAACTTTCCTTCCGGCGCTTCATCGGAAAGCTTACAATTTCGGCCTCACTACGCTGAAAAAGTAGTATACATACCCAGCCCTGTATAATAAAAAAGCTTCAGATTATATGTTTATCTACCTCAACTTCGCTTCGATCGATAATTGTTAGATGTGATCGGTATGTGATTAGGTACGTAATATATTAAGCCCACTTTATTGATTTCTTCAAAAGGAATAAAATCATTTTTTATTGTCCAGTCTTGTTTTACTCCCGCATGAAGCACTTTATTCTCCGGAGAGTTACTTTATTCGCCAAAGAGAGATTTTACTTCCTCAAAGTACATTTTACTACTCGGAGAGACATTTCTCTCGTTGGAGGCGCATGCAACTCTTTGGAGACACATTCTATTTTTTGAAAACATATTTCAGCTTTCATGGGCCTAATGAAAAATTTTATATGCACCTCGGGAATAATAAGTGATTATTCTCTTGGGTGCACTGAAACTTCACCCTTGGGGATAATTTTTACTCCTTAGGTGCATAAATAATTATTTTTTTTCCTCAAACCAGGGAATAAAGTGCATCATTATTCCCTAGATCTGTAAGACAGAGAATAAAGAAATATTTATTTTTTGGGAGAGAAAGCAATCATTATTCCTCGTATGACTATTTTGTGGAATTCTGTTATTATATTTTGGTATTTAATGGAAAAAATTGGTCTTTATATGGGCATCGGTGTAAAGTACGGTATATCACATGGGAACAAAAGCATATTAAGTGACAAGGGGGGTAAACTAAGAATAGTCCGAGATCGCACGTAAATTGGCACCCGAAGGCAAGACACTTTTTGCCTCCCATGTTGCGTATACTATTTTTTTGGCTAGCATGGCCGAAATGACAAGCTTTGTAGTACGAAGGAAGCAAAGGTTGGGATTTTCTCGAAGGACTAATGCACTTTGCTCTCTTGTGACATAATATTCGTTATATCCTTTACCTTGAAATCTCTCCGTATCTTGGGTCCATTGTCAAAAAGAGCCTGAAATTCTTGTGCGGTTTGACGGTTACGACATTTCCCTCGGTATCGACCCCGCGCTCACCGATACTAAGCACTCCGTTGGGTTCTAATAGTCCATTGAGTCGATCCAATACCGCAGGACTACAGAGATTTACTTGATCTATGAGCAGCCAGGTTCCTTCTCGCAAACACTGGAATAGAAACATTTTCATTGAATGGCTGCCTTTTAAGATTTCCTGCAACTAAAAAAATATGGTTACCTTCACGAGGATACTATCGACCCACTCAAATTTACCCCCAGCATTTAGGCACTGATCCTGTTCGACGTATCCTTTAAGTTTGCCCAAAGCGACCTCTATTTCTTGCAAATTTTCAGAAAATGAGTCTTCGGAAGCTTTCATCTCTACTAATAAATCTGTCAACAAGCTAATTTTTTTCAAGAAAAGATCCGTAGCTTCAGCCATGGTTATGAACTCGCTTTCGTCTTAAAAAAAGGAAAGAAATTTACTTATAATTTGAAAACGATGAATTTGTGCGAATGAACCGCCAACTAATATGAAAGAAATTTACCGTGCGAGAGTTCGCGAACTCTTTCAATTAAGGCTTGGTATCTCTCCATCTGGCAAATATTTTCTTTGCTCACTCTCGTCTTCAAACTGTGGATCAGCAAGTTTTCTGTTTTCTCGACTAGTTGTTCGAGGTGCCTGTTATAGTCGGTCTGAAATGAAATAATTAATTATTGATTCGATTGTCAATGCTGCTATTATTATAACTTCTCGCGTATCTCCATACAGTAACAGTTAAATTTAGCCCTAATTTCGCTCTCGGCAATTAGGGAATGTGCTAAAATATTGACGGTTATTAAATAATCGATAAGGCACCGTCTGGGCTGCACAAAAAATATATCGCAGTCTGAAGGATATTGTTAAACGAAAGTACTTACGTTTGAGATAAAAGCATGTTCTCTTTGTTAAAATTATGCAGCTCAATAATTGAGCGCCGTATTGTTTATAGAACAAAGAAAGTAAGAGGAAAAACAAAATAAAGTAATTGTTGATGGTAAAAGTAGGTATCTACAAATAATATAATAACATAATAAATTTTAGTACAAAAAAGTTTATAAATAAAACACACACGGAGAAAAATCGTTAGTAAGCTTTAATTAAAAGCTTGCGCAGTAAAAATTCTGTTTTTTAAAATAAAATAAAAAAAGAATTTTTTTTTAAATATTTAAGCAAAATTAATTCGACGCTTTAACCCATTAATATTTCTAGTAAATATTGCTTTAAAAAATTAATAGAATTTATTTACTTTACGAGTAAATTTTATATGATTCTGTTTATTTAACTTTTTATTTATACTAGTTCAATAAATTTTACTAATCATTTTTCTCCGACGCAAGTTCAATCGTTGTAATTACGAAGAAAATCACAGCCATTTAAAATTTACGGAAAATTGTATTCGTGTAATATCACAGCCAATTTTATAAATAAGTTATAATATTAAAAATAAATTTAGAATAACAAGAGAATTTTTAGCTGTTACTGAAAAATTCGCTGCAGCTGGGAGGGGTATACATTCGCATGATGTTATATATCGTTATTCCCAGGAAATAGTCTCTTCTACACGGAGAGAAATATTATAGTAAAAATTATAATAAATTTCGTAGAAACTGTGCGGGATATACTCAATCTATGGCGATTTTTACTATAAATCTTGGTAAAAACTGCTATCAATACATATCGATTTCTACTACAAACATATCAGTTTTTAATACGTTTTATAGTAAAAACTCATAGGTTAAATATATTCCACTGTTCTGACGGAACCAGTAATTTTTACGATATCTTTTCAGTTCAAACCTGCTCTAATAAGAGGAGAACATTTTGATCCATTCGGTTTATACCTAACACGTATCGCACACCAGAATATTTTAACGTAATCTTGAGAAACATCCAACAAAACTACTGTGCAATAGGTATGTATTGTATATGAGTGTATACGTCGGGACTTTATGGTACAAGGTGGCCTTCTCGACGAGAATCACGTGGATTCCTAAACTCCGTCGGAACAAGCAGTCCGACGTCGATCGGAGTAAGTGCCAGCTACTAATACTGCTGACAGGAAAATTAATCAGGCGTTTTTTTCACAGTTCGCTTGTCGGAGAACCAAAAAAAGGGAATGCTGGATAATACCGGAGCCGCGAGGACGCTCGTGTTCCTTCTCGGTGAAACGCCTATCTCTGAAAGCAGACAACGACCCTATCTTGGTGAAAAGCCGATCGATGTTCTCTGTCAGCCTGTTCAACGGAATTATCTGGCCAGATCAAGCCCGCGACTGCTCGGAATGCATAGGCTGCAGACGTTCCCGAAATGTAAGGTAGAGTATGGAGCGAACGCGCGAGGCAAACGATTAAGGTGTGAATGGCTTATAAGTGTCTGGCGTGCAAAATGTGTCTGTATACAGAAACATATTGTAACTTGCTAAAACTGGTGGAAGCTAAGGTAGAGTAGCGTATTAAAGTTTAAGTCCCTATCTTTGGCTCTACTTAAGAGTGAAAAAATCACTCTATTTCGCTCCGTAAAGGCAGTTATAGTTTTCAATCTACTTCATTTCAGCTGATTTAACGTGTATCAGATTGTGCCGAACCATCGATAAAATCTAAAATCTACAAATAAAAATTGGTAAGATGCCTAAGTGAGGAAATAATAGTGCGGTCGCGAGGTGTTTAGGCGAGGTCTCCGTGATATATTGAGCGGTGTAGCATTTTTCGAGAAAGAATCTAAGTGGAAAAACGAAATGGGGGAGGGAGAAGAAAGGAGCAAGTGGTCTTATGATGGAAAGCGTAATCAGCGCGGGTGAGATATCATCGCAATGGTCACGGGCTCAGGAAGATTCGTCTCGACACAATGCTGAATAGGTTGCGTCTCGGGCAGTGTACGGATTGTGGAGCGCCGCGCCGAGTCAGCCGGGCGACGGCTCCTTTCGGACGCCCGGAAGGAGGTTGCGCCGTAGGGCCGAGGCGCGGTCCGAAGGCGCCGACGATGCGTCACTGTCCGAGCAAAACATCCGACGCGCGTCATCTGCGCGCTCCTCGCACCACCGCCGACAATTTATCGTCCGAGAGCACCGCTCGATTGCAGATTAGACCGCGCGTTTAGTCGCTTGCGGCTTGTTAGCGACGCCGGGAACAAGCTATCAGAAACTAATTAGCAATTTCCTTTTTTATCATATTATCATCGAAAAAATACGTCTACTTTTTATACAGTAAATTTCACTTTGAAATTAAAAAGTTAAGGAAAATTTGCAATTTAATTAAACTTCCGCATTTTCGGTAGAATCTGCTTTACAGAACTGCCAAATCTGCTCAAGACTCAAGAGTGCTACCATTGTACTATATTTATGGATTGATGCATTTAATTTTTTTAATACATGTACGGCAAGCTTCCTTTCAACTGTCTTTCATTTAAATCAGTTGAAGAAAGAAAGATGATGAGACACGTATATATTTTATTAAACAAAGAGTAATTTTACCAAACCATCGAGTTTTTTTGTTAACAGTTAATTTCTAATAAGCTTGAAGAAACTTCTGATTTTTGTAGAGCAAGATCTACTTTAAGAAATGTTGATTTCATTAATTTTGTAAAGCAGTTTTTATTTTTCCTAGTCTAGCAGATCTTACTATTATTTTCAGTGTTAAAATTTTCGTTTTTTACTATGCATAAGCTACACATAATTATCGCTTTTTGTCATATTTTATAATCTTTGATGTGAAATTTCATTTGCAATGTGTTGTTGTAAGACAAAAAAAGGACGAAAAATTGCGAGAAAAAGGTGAAAAGAATAAATGTTATTAAAATGACTGAAAGCTCTTTACTAATAAGGAAAAAAGGTGAAGCGACGAAAAACCCAGAGGCATCAATATTCATCTGAACTGAAAAGCCCCGAACGAATCATCATAATTGATTCGCGCCCTCTCCCCCGATAAATTCAGCTCATTGTCATACCGCACAATCCCATCAGCGCGGCATCAGAATCGACCTACAAAAGCCGCTGAAACGACCTCGTTTCCCTTTAAAGCATTGAAATTTTAATTTTGCCTTAGCGCGTCGGATCTTCGCTCGTTGGTCTAACGAGAAAGAGAGATGGACAGAAAAGGAAGAAGGTCGAGCTTTGAGCGCCGTCATCAGGCCGTCGACGGTGCACGGTTCGCCTTTATATCACGTATCAGCCAGGATCACACGACTTATTCACGGCTTGCTACTCGGGGACTTCATATAACACGAAAATCCGCCGCGGGATTATCTGCATGAGGGGCCGAGCGCGAGATTTCGAATGATTGATTCAGTCTTAGCTTGTACGACAAGTTCATTTACACGCTTCCCTTTTAGTTACATCATAACAATTATTAATGACTCTTCATATTATTTGTTGCGTATTCTTATTGTTGTAAATTTATTCTTCAAGCACATTCATGAATTAGTATTTTAGTTATTTAATTAAGAAAAAATAATTATTTACCCTAATCATTTATAAATCCACTTTATTTGACAAATAAAATGTGATTACGAAAGGCAAAATAGGCAAAGTTAAAATGTATCTGTGAAAACTAAAATATTTTTACAGAAGCTAAAATTTGCCTTCGAAGAATAGAATGTTTCTCCGGAGAATAACATGTGCCTCTGGGATGTAAAATGTCTCTCCAGAGAGTAAAGTATCTCTCCGAAAAGTTAAGTTTTTCTCTAGGGAGTAAAGTGTTTCTTCGGGGGATAAAATAAGTAGGCAATAAAATATAAGTTTATTTCCTCTTCACATGGCAATAAAGTGGGTTTTCATTTGTCACTCCAGAAGCTAAAATGTGTCTTCAAACAATAGAATGTGTCTCCGGAGAGTAACATGTGTCTCTAAGAAGAAAAGTACTTCTTTAGGGAGCAAAATAAATGTAAACAATAAAGTATGATTTTACATTCTGTGCAGAGGTCAATACAGTGGACTTTATGGATGCTTGGGGTGAAAATGACATTTTTTAACTTTGGCGACCATTTGCAAATTAAGTATTGAACTTATAAAATTCATTTCAGATAAAAGCTAAAAAACTGACAAAGTGACGAAATTGCTAAATTATAATATCAAATTGTTAAATTGGAGAGTGCGCGTGATTAGAATTTTAATTAAAATGTCGAAATGAAGCGACATCAAAAATGAAAATACCTATATGGCGTTTTGCCCACTCCAAATGTCTACCGATTGGATTATTTATGATTACCATCGAGTTTACTTATTTTTTACCTGCATTTAAATACATTAAATTTTACTATTATTCAATTTCATTATGCAATATGTTAAGTAAAAATCTGAAAATATTGTCTTTGGGAAAGTACCAGTGCTAGGGCTATAATTAAATTTTGCAATCATCGAACAAAGTTTCTCCAAATGAAGCTATCTGCAAGTTTAATTGAACGTTTTAGGAAATATTTTTCTGAGAAAATTTAAATGAGCCCATTTAAAGTTGAATCGAACAACTACAATACATAAAAATTTGTGTTACGTTAAAAAATACTTATCTACTTAAGAAATCGAAAATAACTGCTCCCAATTTACATGCGATACTCTTCGTAAAGGTATAGAAAAAAAGAAGAGCTTGAATAAAAGTTACATCGATTTATTGTGCTGTCGGACGAAAGATAAAGGGCAAGTTTTGTGCATAAAGTACGAAAGGATTTTCCCTGAAGGAGAGTCACGCCCAGGTCATAGAATACGCTCAGCAGCATTTTCGAGCAATTTTCCTGGCCTACTAAAGTTTTTGCCTGGCCTCAAGCCACTTTCCTGCGCTTTCGGCTTGAAAAAAGTTGTTGCGATGACTTGCTTCGGCAATCGATCGGATATTGCGGGAGTGAAAAACGATACGCATGGGATACCGTCGAAGAACCTTGACGGTTTTTTCTATCTTTCCTCCCGTGTCGGTTCTGTACACGTGTATAAAAGCTCCCTTTCTTGCACTTTGATTAATCGTACTTTAAACACGATGCACGATGTGCGTGTTTACTGCTACGAATTTCCTTATCGCTTAATCAAATTCTTTTTAAATCTTCATCTAAGTAACGCATAAAAAGCACGAATCCTTTTCAAAATAAAGCATTCAACAGCGTTGGCAGTATTTAAAAAAAATTCACGCTCATAAAATGCAGACTCTTCGAATGCATTGACAAAGAACTCAGAGAACGAGGTGACATAGCCGGTACTCAAAGGGGCGCTAGAATCGAAATAATGTCATTAAAAAAAGCAATATTTAACGCTAACGATCTTGATGCATAAAACATGCGCGTATTTTCTGTTAACATAATGAGATTCTCCTGCGGTTTTAATACTCTGACACAAAAAAATTGTTTATATATCACAAGGAGAAAAATTCTTACAAGAATTTATTGAAATAGTAAATCATCTTTGCTTAGAATGTAAAATAAACGTAATTATACTGATTTTTTTTTAATAATATTTACTTAATTGATTGAGCAAAGCAGATGTAGGTTAAAACGTAAATTTTGCTTAGATATTAAAGTAAAGTTTACTAACAGTTTTTCATAGTGTATATCCGGAGAAAAATGATTAGTAAAAGGTACTGAAGCAGTAAATAAAGTTTGCTTAAAAGCAGAAATAAACGTAATCGTATAAAATTTACTCGTCAAGTAAGTAAATCTTACTGAATTTTTAAGCAAGTATCAAGTAAATTGTACTTAAATAAAAATCAGTATTTTTATTTAAGTACAAAAAACAAAAAAAAAGGGAGGCGATATATATTTAGAAGACTTAGATGTTTTTATCAAGTTTCGAATCCTTATTTAATCGAAGTGATAGAATGATGAATTTAGCCGAGAATCCCTGAAAAGCATTAGAGATTGCCGAAAGTAGTTCAGCATCGGGACAATGTTTAGTCGCTTAGAGGAGGGACACGCTTTCCCCCCATTTCGTGATGCGCAAGGAAAATCTTCGTGAAATCCGATGTACAAGATCTGATGTCCTCTCGGCATGAGCCGATCCGCAGGCAAGTCGCAGCAAACGAGCGAGAGAGCGAACTTTTATTATCGGAATCGCCGCGCGTCCAGCCGTGAACTGCTCCGTGCATTCCAGTCACGCCTGGCGTTCGGTCTCTGCATCGAGAAGAGACGCGCGGCTCTAAATCTGTAGGAGTGACTCGAGTGCCGCGGAAACACAAGCAAATCGTCGCGGTCTAACTTTTGCTTGATTAATTCGCCATCAGGAATCATCCATCACTGGCAATGAAATGTAATGCGTGATAGAAATTCAATGTGCTTCGAAAAAAAGTAGTCCTTATGTTTCGTAAAGCAGATCTTTCTCTGGAGAAAAATAAATTTGGCAGTTCTGTAAAGCTTATGAAAGTAAATGTTACACGACGGAAAAGTAGATTTGATTGCTTTGTAAAGCAGATTCTACTGTAAATTTGGAAAGTTAAATTTATACTTTCAATTTCATAGTTAAATCTACTACGTAAAAAATAAAAGTTACTTATTTTCTTTTACGTTCCTAAGCTAGACTTAATTTACATGATTAAAATTTTTAACATATCGATAGCAAGTTTATTTTCCTCCGGAAGCGGAAACTAGGTAGTCTAAATTTGCGCTAAGTCATCACACACTGACCGAAATTCAATTGGCCGGGCAAACAACAATATCAACTTTATTTTTCTTTTGTAACATCGATTATCCTTTATTTTCGCTGTAAATAAAAGAGCCGAAACAGCATTCTCTCTTCACAAATAGCACGCCGGCGAATTCGCAAGCCTTGGCAAAACGTACAATTCGATTCTTGCGTGCATGTATATATTTTATGTACTTGTGGTAAACAAGGCGCGAATAAAACGAAATCCAATGTACCTTTAAAATTCGATGTGCACAGGCAGAAAAAAAATATAATGGGAACTTGTCGTGGATTTTTACTACATCCAGCATAGTTATTTTTGACTATAGTGCACAATATTTTCAATCCAATTCACGCTTAATCGATGACATTTTTTAATAAAATAAAAACTCTCGCCTTAGATTTCAAGAGCTTATGGGGATTTAGGATTTTAAATAAACAGTTACGAATGCTGCGGTTACTGTTCTTTTAATATCTCGAGAGGTGCTACATCATTTTATTTGAGTAGAATATATGAGAAACAATTCAGCAGTCAGTAGAATTTGCTCTTCTGCTCACGTAGACAAGGAAACAGATGTTAGATATTTGAAAGAACGTATATCCTAATATTATTTATCCTCAAAACATTACTTATTCCGTATTTATTTTATAATAAATTTTCCCTCGTTTTTTTATTTTTTAATATGAGACAGATTTTAATCACAATCCTCTTCTTCATTAAAATTCTTGAGTAATTCAAAAAAATATTATATTTCAGTTGCAAAATATAGGTCACTTTCAATTCATAAAGAAGATTATGCAGTCCGGTCACGTATCTTAAGCTTGTATCCATTCATGCGATAATATTTTTTCTTATTTATAGACTCTTGCATTCAGTGTGCCGAACGCCATACACCATTTTAAAGATTCAATTTAGGTAAAAGCAAAACATCATACTGACACATTTCATGTAATATTTTAGAGACCGCCGAAGCATCAAAATGACGGGTAACCCGAGGTTGAAAAAAAGGAACGCTAAGAAAACAAATAATGCGCGAACTTATCCGGTACCCGTGCAGAAAATCGATATTTCGATGGTTTATACTGAAAAGTTCGTTCACAGATGTTCGCGATACTACGTAACTTGTAAGGCGCGAAAAACACGTGGACGGGTTGTGAAAAGGAAGATTGGGCTGCCGGAGATGCATTTTCCGACTCGATCATGAAAAAAGATGCGGCACATGGAAAATCTATCCCCACATTTTTAGAACCTTATCATCAAACTGGTACTAAATAGCTGTAATGTATCTTCTATTATGCGAATATATTAATATTTGAAAACTGAGCATTTCATCGCGACATTAAATTTAAGTCCCGCTTTCAATGATTTTTTAAGGGTGTTTATAATTAAATTTTGTCTTATTTGGCGATAATCGAGAACCTCCTTGAGAAACGATACTTGAGTAAATTTTTACTGAGAAGCATCGGACTACCCTAATTTTGTCTTATAAAATTATCATAAAACAAAAGTTGTAATGTAAATTGACTATTTTTGAATAATATTTACAAATATATTCATATTAAGTGAAGCAGATGCAGGTTGAAGCGTCCGGTAAATTTAGCTTTAATATTTAAGCAAATTTGACTTAAATAAAATTCAGTATTTTTAACTGCAAGCATCTAAGTAAATTTAACTAAAAAAATTCTTCGAGTAAGCACAACGAAATAAGTTTAGAATCTAGAGTAGTATTAAATTTAGACTCTTATTTTCTATCGAGACTCATTTTATGAGCAATTGCATATATTTACATACCATGTTAAAAAACAGTCAATTTAGATTATAAATTTTGCGCTGATTTTGTATTTTTGCTATTAAAATAATAAAAAGCAGTGAGTGCCGGAAATGGAGCGCCGCTCTCGCTGCTCGGATCCACAGTCAAAGTAGCGGACAAATTGAGTAAGAAAGTTCCTGTGCGAGATAGTGAATGAGAGAGCGAGTTCGCCCGCGTATCCGCGGCAGTCCTTTGCTGCGCCAATACGGGAATATACGGAGACCAAATGCAGCGGTCCGCGCGACTGGTGGATCCCGCGGAATTTCCGCCTTTGAGAAAACACATCGTCTTGGCAAGCCTGGAAATTCCTTTTGATCATCGATACACCGATAAAGTGTTCCCCCGCGCACTCGAGATACTCAGTTTCGCGATAGCTATCGTCGGGCGTATCTTTATAATCCGTTTACTGCGCCACGGTGCGGAAGCGGCATTGATTGCAGACCGAAAGAGGGGAGGTTTTGTCTGCAGGTGTTTCTAGGGGCAATAGAATTTTTGCAGAAAATTCAATTTCAATTTTTTTTTTCCGACTGCTTTCGGAATTCTTGCCGCTTTTTATTGGCTTATGCGCGGTTGACTGCACGCCTTGATGCAATGGGATTCTCTTCGTTCCCTTTTATTCAATTTCATGGATTTCTATAAATTGATAAGGAACAAATAAAAATTCAAAGCAATTATGCTTCGATTAAATAACACTCGTGCATTCTATTATCGCTTATAAATAAAGCGATATTGAAAAACGAATTGCGACAAATATGTTGTTTTTCTTCGAATTATTTAACAGGAATAGTAAGTCAAGATAACGAATTAATAGATCCTTTCAGGAAAAAGGCAGTCAGAGGCAAGATGCGAAGTCATGTGATTTTCAAAGCTTCTGCGGACTGTAAAGACAAGCCGTCTCCTCGAGCATGTCACTTTAACCCCTTCTTTTTTCTCGACCGTTTCTATTTTATTTCCCGTCCAACTCCTTCCTTTCGAGAGGCTCTACTTTCGAATTTCAGTGATCTATTTCATTATCGCAATTTATTTTAAATATTTAATGTAAATTTTTTTATTTATATTAAATGTTTAACAATCGTGGTAGGCGCATTTTCCAAATTAAAATCGGAAATTTTCCACCAAAGAAAAAACCAGGACTCATTGTAGAAGGCACCAATTTAATTGCTTTCTTAATTGCTTCCCGAGAGCGAGCGAAAAGATATCGGCGTTAATCAGAAACAGCAAGCGAATTTACGCGACACTTGAGGGCTGGCATTTGCGAGAACCGAAAGTATTCCACGTTGGACAAAAAGGCACGAGACTCGTTGCTCGAAAGCCGAAGTGGGTGAAAAAAGAAGATTAGAGCTTGCGAACCCACTGACTGTTTGGACATGAGGGTGAAAAGAGCCAAGTCTGGGAGGGGCTTACAAAGGTCAGCTGAAAGAGCAAAGAGCGAATTCGAAAGAGATTGATTTTATACTTATGCTTTGTCCGGCTAAATCATTTACTCTTACGTAAGAGAATCTCGTAGTATTTAAAAATCATCCTTTATCCATTAAGAAGTATTTTGCTTATAAATCTTCTTTTTTAAAGTAAAAGTGTAAAGTTAGTTTAATTATATAATCGTGATACAATGTTCTACGCAATTGTTATTACGAATGCTACAAAATAAAGTAAATAAATTTACGAAATGTAGAAAGTAAACTTTTTTTGAGATTATGCTGATTTTTTATCTACGTATGTAAATTTCATCCCCTAGTTTTCTGTGTGTATATACGAGAAACATGAATGTGAAAAAAACAGGTGTACAATTTGTGTAAATGAATATCACCCAAATTCATGTATATGCAGCTTAGAGAAACTCCTAACTAGAGTTCTTTTTTAAAGATGCTTAAAAAGGAAAAACTGTGAACGATAAGAAAAATAAATATAAATAAGGTATTTTCATTTTTACTTATTAAAATAATTAAATATTTACAATAAATCATAAATTAATCGATTTGGAAAACCAATTAAGGGGTTTCATCACCTTTAAATGTTGCTGGACCTAATGACCTAAAAATGAGTAAAATTGAATTACTAAAGTTTATTAAGGTAATACAGTTAATTGACAATAAATTTTTAATAAAATTACATGTATAAAAAAACTTCTAAACCCATGGTATCTATAGATGTATCTAATTATAAATTTAGTAGAATTTGAAGGCAATGGTCTCCTGAACAAAGGACAAATATTTATTATTGATGAAAAGCTGCTGATTACATGAATCAGTTAATTGGTCGGTGCATAATTTTCGTTTCGCTGACATGAATAAAGGCAAAGGGAAATACGGACAGTCCAGAGGAGGTAAGAAATAAGTAGCAAAAGAAAGACAGACTTCAGTGGCACGTCGGGATAAAAGAGAAGTAGCGATGAGCATGCGAGCGAGCCAAGGCAGGTAGAAAAGTTTAACGAGCGCCCGGAAAATGTATAAAGAATAACGAGATTTGCCGGCTCGTAAATCGAGCAACAGAGACGGAGGAAGTAGGGGCGCTAAGACGAAGTATAGAGGGAAAGATCCGGCGAGGAAAATGTAGCGACGCTGCGAGCTGGGAAAAACAACGGAGCTACGAGCGAACGAGCGAGTGGGCGCGAAGCTTCTTGTTGCGCGACCCTCCTGGAATCCAATGCACCGGACCGAATTTGATTTGGCCGCGTGCTCAACGGACTCGGTCACTTCGAACGCGGAAGAGGGAGCCGTTTTTACGCCGCGTACTACTTTGTCTTCCTCTCGAAATTTCATTAAAAGAACTGGAGCTTTTAAAAAAAATTCGTATGAAGCAATCGGACATTATGGATGCCTGCTTTTTCGCCTTCTGACGCTGCAGACAATGCAAAGTTACTCAGTTCCGACCCTGAAATAGCAATGTTTTACCGCGGCGATGCAGTCGAGTGACTTTTGATTCAGGGTAAATGCTTAGCTCGCGCATCTCGGCAAATTCGATTTGTTTCAGCTAAGTAAGAACTTTTTTCTGTTGTTACATTCATTAACCGCGAGTTTTACGACTCAAGGGGGAATTCCACTGTGCGCAGCATCCAAGCGCGAACAAAGTAAACAAAGAAAATACATTTTTTCTCTCAAACTAATTATATAACCCTGAATTTTTAATAAAATTTTAATAGTAATTTACCAACATATCTTTTTTTATACACTTTTCCTTGTATAATAAAAGAATGACGATAACTAATTCAAAATTTTATCCGTTAAATGGTAAGCAATTTTATTTTCTTGAATTTAGATATCTTGGTCCTGTAAAAAACAGCAAGAAACTATTTTCGAATGCAAAGATGTTGTGTGTTTTTTCCCAAATTGCATAAAAAAAACTCATTAAAATCGATTCAGTATAATCCAAAATAATTGAAAGCCAACTTCTAAAATATTTTTACAATACCTTTTTTCACTACTATAACAAAGCTTTCTTCACTAGGAACAGAGTTTTGAACTAAGTGTGCAACGGACATATTTTATAAATATATAAAATTGTATGCTTTCTAAGATACATTAGAGTTGTCCAACTTGTCTGACCATCCCCGTCTGCTACTACTAAACGGTGAAGTTATAAAATACTCTCGATATCTTTTCAAGTTTCTCCGTGAAATAACAAGTTACCCTTACGGTCTTGGCCTTTCCGCTCGATGAAGCGCGATGAAAGCAGCATTTAGACCCATCGTCGACGGTGATTGTATCGCTGTCATAAAAGTCCGGAAGTCTTTGGTCGCCAAAAAAAAATAGCCGAACACCTCGAGAAAGTTTCATTTCGATTCCCTGTGCTCCCACTGCAGCAATGTATCTTTTCCAGTCGCGCGAGTAACAGCGAGGGATCTGCGTTACTGCGCGCTAAGACTTGGCTCTTCCATAACTGATCCTCTGCGGATCGTTTAGCTAAAGACGAATGTCGGCGATAAGGGAGGTCACGGCCAGTTTTCGACCGCTTCCTTTAATTAATACGTCTACGCTCCTCCCTGTTATCGCCCTTCCTGCAGCTAGGTGTTTAATAATTCGAAGAACGAGCCTAGCCATCCTAGATCTCATTACGATGCGACTAAATAGTGCCACCTATACCTAATAAAGATTTGTCCAATTGCACGAGCGAATCGCTGTTCAAACAGTAGGTACCTTGCATTCATTTTAAATTGATATTGCATAACTGACAAAAAAGGGTTTGCTGAGAAAATAAAAATTATTCATCCGTCTTTTTTTGCTGATTAAAAGTATTCTTCTGTCCTTCTCGCTTTGAGCTACCGAGCACCTTTTTGTCTTTGCCCCTCTCATCATCGGTCTCTCTTCAAAATTCGTTGCTAGACAAAAAGAAAATGCGAGCCTGCGGCGGGTCTGAAGACCGAAATGTGCGCAGTTCGCGCCAAATTTATTCCGGTTACTTTTTCCCCGCCAGCCGCTCGTTTCCTTTTTATTTCGGCCGAGTTAGAAGGCCCCCGAGGTGCAATCGTGGATTTTTCAATGCGCTCTTCAACGCTGCGATTGTTACGTGTTCAGAGTGCTCTTTTGTAAAGTTTATTCTGTTTATTTTTAGAGGCGGCTCATTTATGCTCGCAGGTAATTTCAACTGCTCGATAAAATTAAACAATTAGTTACTTCAAACTCAGTTATACTCTTATTCTTATATTAGAATTTCAAAGTATTAACGCAACTTAATATCTAACGCTATTTTTATCACTTTAATAAGCAATTTTCCCAAAAGCAATTGAACGCTAAACATGTAACATATATGAGGAAATCTACAAATAAAAACATCTGAGACGCTTACCTGGAAAAAAAAATAAAAGTCGGGGCCAAGCTCTGGTCAAACTTTTTCCTCATTCTATGGGTCATACAATACATGAAAAAAATCGCGAACACACAAATCCAAGATAAGGGGGTATTTTTTTATTTGCAAATGAAGTTTTTAAATACAAAATTCGAAAAATTAATTTTTTCCTTATCCGAAAATTAATTTGTAACTCAGCTGTAAGTACTTATATATGGTTGCACTGATATTTTAAAGTGTAATAATTGTTATAGGTTTGACGCAAGAACAACAGTACAACTCTAAGCAATTATTTATTGTTAAACAAACATCCGATACGATCTTTTCTTTGACACAGTTCGATGCATAATAGAAAACAATAATAATAATAATAATAATAAATAATAATAACAAAAAATAATAATAAATAATAAAATAATTGTTAAACAATGTATGTTGGCATTGTATGCCAAATAACATAAGGCGTAAGATAAGTTTCGAAAAGACAAACTATCCTCAAACAAACGAATCCTACTACTATAAAATTCGCTTCTTCAACTAAAAAAGCATCAAGTGTTCATCAAATAGTATGGGATCATTCGTTTAAGGATAGTTTGTCTTGTCGAAACTTATCTTGCGCCTTATGTTAATTGCCTTTTCATTGCAATCATTATAATTGAGACAATAATGTAATTTAGAAATTCAGATAATTAAAAAATTGTAATTACCCTATATAAATCTGTAAATAAGTTTAAGGTTGGTCATTGGGTTGTTGTAAAATATGGCAAATGGTACCCCAACGAAATACAAAAAGTTGAGGGAAAAAAAATTCCCAAGCGATTAAGTTTTTCAACAGAAATGATAAAATTTGTTCTTGATTTGGCGTACAAGACATTCAAGCCGTGTATCCTACACAAATTTTATGCAAAATCACTGCCCCCAAAAGGATCCTAAGAAAAAAAAATACATTTGGTATTGATTAAACAGTATATAATGAAATAAGAACCTTGATCGAAAATAGCGTAACATACACTGTTTAAGTTAAAATTAATTTTTCGAATTTTGTATTTAAAAACTTCATTTGGAAATAAAAAAAGTACCTACCTCGGAATTGTGTGTTCGCGAAGAAAGATCCGCGCATGACGATAAGATGCCGAACGAACCCTCGGGGCTTCATTTGCATACGCTCCCGTCTCCGTTCCTTCTCCGCCCTTATCGGCTGGCACCTCTCCCTCCTTTTTCCCCGGTGGCCCTCACTGCGCCAAGTTCAGCTTCGAAAGTTCCACCCGCAGCGCATTCTCCCAAAGGCACCGCGAGAATCCGAGGCCCACCCAGCACAGAGGCCTAGTTTCGCTTGCGTTGCGGCATTTACATACGTAAACGCAAGGTAAACTTGTCTGGGGATTGTACTCGGCTACCAGGAGCGCTGTGCGAGTGTTGAGAGGCTTGTTGAGATTTTAAGCATAATCTGCTTCAAAATTTATTACAGCTATTCTTTCAAGTTCAAAGTCACTTTTTTTATATTTTACATTAAATTCATAATAAATTATTCTTCGAAGTTAATACGTTAAACATTTTTTACTTCTTTTATAGTACGAATCTTTTTAAAAATTTCTTCCGCAAAAAAATTAAAAGACGTTACTGATTGCTAGAAATTAGTCCCGCGAATTGCCTTTTCTTTTAAAAAAGTCGCTTAGTAAAAGCTGCTGGGACAGATCACATTCATACCAGCCCGTTAAGCTAAAAGGTTAAAAAGCTTGTTTAATCGTTTAGAAAGAATTGAACTCAGCATTAAGGCAAGTAATTTCTTATTCGCAAATTTATTTTGGTAAAAATAAACGGTAAAAGATTGAATAGTTAAAAATCTATTGTTAGAGCTTTGTCACCGAAACGATTTAAAAGAATGTTTGCTAAATCTCCCGGACTAAATTCGTTTGGAATTCCGGTGCCTTTTTTCTGAAAATTTCTAGTCCAACAAAAGAATGGAGGAAGCCGAGAATAGCACGGGTTATAGGGCGATCAGCGGCGTCGAATATTCAGCGGTCGATTCTCCTTGCTGGAGCTTGTGAATTTCGACGGAGGCTTCTCTCGTTCGCTCTCCCGCTGGAGGTACTATCCGTCTTTGTCAAGAGACCGCTGAAAAATTAATCCGTGCAAGGCTTTTTCTCCGCGGTGGGCCAAGCCCACGGCGAAACAATGTTTGCTAGGTAAACACGAGCTAAGTGCCTTACCGGAACGCGCAAGCTGATTACTCACTGCGGGTAATTAAAGTTCTATGGGACAGGACGCCCGCCTAAGCTAATACTTTCGTATTCGCGTAATGATTCTCATTAACAGAATGTCGAATTGCGATGGATCACGATGGCTAGCCATTCTTTTATAGGAACTTCGTTTTCCGACATTTTACAAAATTGTACATACTAAAACGTTTGGAGTCAAATTTCACTCTTAGTTTATAGTAAAACCACTCACAAGAATTCATGAATAATTTAAATTCACTCTAAGGTAGATTAGCATATTGCGAGTTAAATCCCTTTCACTCTAGTCTAGAGTCAAAAAATTACATTATTTCGAAAAATTGAATCCCTTAGAATTAATTTTCACTCTAATTCACTTCAACTGATTAAGCATGTACACTCTCAGTCCCGCAATTTATCACAAATGAATTGTTTTTTTATGCATAGTGTTCAAAAAAAAGGTTCTGAAAAGTTACATCACCGGATAGAAAGATAAATTTTAACAATTTTTACCTTTTGGCATTTTGTGATATAACCGATAAATATCGAGTTATTATCAATTAAAATTTTTGATAATTATCCCATCAATGGCTCTGCTGCAATCAGCAATCGCGCGGCAGTGTTCACTCTTGTAGGCGCCGCCCTCTGGACTTTTACTGAACCACTGATTCGACAGTTATTGTACTTTTCAATGTACAATATAATTCGATAATTATGTATCTTATCGCAAAATGATAAAAAATAAATATTCCTAAAATTGACCCCCTCTGTCCAGTTAATACAAATATGATTAAGTGAAAATGACTTTGAATAAGTCCATATACACTTATTGAAAGTGAAATATCTTCTACGCATCGAATAAGTGAAGGACTTTTCACTTCGACGTGAATTTCATTTATTCATATTTAGAGGGAGTTACATAATTTTCTGGAAACATTTTTTAAACATCGTGTATAATGGATGTACAGTCCCAAGAAATTAACAACCATGCGAGAGTAAGCTGTGAATATTTTTGTAGCAGAATAAAGAACTTGAATAAAATTCCAAGAAGAAAATATAAGAGTCATAAAAAAGGTTACAAGGGAAATAATAAAATTAATTAGTGTACTCGTCATTGTCTGGAACGCGTCGGGAGTATAATCTGTGTAGCTAGGAAGGGAATTATCGCTAGGTTTGCGCGTTGCATAATTTTAAGGGCTTAAGTTTCCAGAAACTTTGACGCTGGCAGTCAAACTTTCTCAAGTGTCGCTGCATTATAAAGTGATCGCGGTCTTAATAGATCAAGAGAAGGCAATACTTAGCCAATAGCAGTTGTTGCAAGCGTAATACCCATTTAGCAATGTATAATGATTCAGTACATCGAAGAGTCCAATGAATTATTTAAAATTTTTATCAGTGTTTGAATAAAACATTTGTTAGTGAACTACCCAAGCGAACAATTAGAAAAATTCTATTCACCCTATTTTATGGTAAAGTTTTATCTCCGAAATTTTAATTAAATTTATGTTTTAACTCGTTAATGCTATCGTAATCCAACAATCGTCTCTAAAACGATTTCAGACAAACTATTACTCAGTTCGCAGCAGTTAAGTGACCTTCTTAATCTGATCGCGTAATCAGCCTTTTATCATGGATCTAAGGGCACGCAAATCCGCATTAAAATTACTGGCGCTCTCCCGGGGAGAAATATATAGACTAACTACTTTTGAGGAGACAATTAGTGCGACCCCAGCGCCTGTAATTATTCCGCCGCACGAAGCAGCCCTTCGATTACGCGGAAATTGCGGCGGTTTAGGATTAAAGGCCCTTCGCGCAGACGCAAAATCCAAATTTAACCGGAGCTATTTTCAGAGACCGGTACTAGGCTGACGATGCAGTCCAATCATTCAGCTTGTTAAAATATCGATGGTGTCGTATACTTTCAAATGAAATCGCTGCAGAAATCTAAGCCTGATTTCTACCGGTTATTTGTAACCACAATTAGAAGGCCAGTTTTCTTTTACACTGAGAAAAAATTATGAGAATTTCCAGTAAAAATTACTGTCCTGCACTGGGAAGCCAACCACATTCTGTCATCTTATATCTCTGACAATTCAGTCCTTAACATTTACATTCCCATGTTGTCAATTTTTTTAGACTTATAGTAACTTTAAAATAAAAATTTATTTCGCATCCGCAGCTAACTAATTATAATTACAGATGTTTCTAACTTGTGCAAACTCGCTTAATTTATCGCGATTGTTGAATCTGTTTTTAAATCTAACTTGTATCCCTAGTGATACACGTGCTAACTCTCTCTGCAATTAATTATTACTACATACATTACCTACGTGACATTAATAGTCACAGTTACTTAAAAATTAACCAAACTCATATATGAGCCTATTCTAACCACTTGAGACGAAACAATCTCATTGACATCTATAGGAAGACGGATGGAACCAACTCGTTCGGCGTGAACGAAGCATGCGGTACCATGTTGAGATTATGTAAACAACTTTTGTCTCATAAAATCTCTTAAATTTTTTGGTAAAATTTATAAACAGTATGATAAAAATCGTGATTAAATTGTATAAAATTTATACACTGAAAGAGACAAAAAGTACTTTCTACTGCTTCGTAACAGTAATATTTGCTAGACTAAGAAAAGTAAAAAATGCTTTGCAAAATCAGTAACATTAACATTTCTTAAAGTAGATCTTAATCTACAAAAAAGTGGATTGGCAGTTCTTTAAAGTTTAATAGAAGTTACTTTTTTCTGTGTAAATAATTAAATTTACCATATTACATAGAAGTATTATTACGATCTTTTGGTAATTTTTAATGCATCAATAACAAAAATTATTGCACTTTGGCGTAAATGCTTCACTTATGACAGTCTGTGGTAATTTTCACAGAGAATTCTGATAATTTTGTCAATAATTTTTTCTCAGTATGTATATAAACAAGACAATACGGTTACTCAAAAATTAAAAGCCACATTCTTCGTAGGAACTCTAAGAGGACATTCGAAATGTTTACTCTTTTAAACTGTGAATTTTTTAAAATTTCCTGACAATTGAATAAAAGTTAAAAAAAATTGAGCAGATTTCCTGGTAATCGTCCCCAAAGGAAATTCACTCGTCGACAGACTCAAAATATGTCGAAAAGTTTCGGAAAAGGATCGATATTTCATTTCAGCAGCCCCTTATACATCCCTGCCCGGCTTCTCTCTCCTAACGCTGCAGCACTTATAGATACAGTAAGACTAGTTGCCGTTTCAAGCATCTTTCACGATTTTCCAGCGACGAAGAGTATTCGCGCGTAGTGAAACCGAGGCGAGGTGAAGAATATCGTTCTCGCGAAAACAATGCTTAACCTTCTTTTCTGATTCGCCACTCCGTCATCGACACTTACTCCCGTCCCCTGTTGCCCCTTTTTCCCCATCCTCCTATTTATTTAGTTCGTGACCCTCTCTCTCTCTCTCTCTCTCTCTCTCGTATCATCGAGTTTCGAAGGGGGATTTTCGGAAAGTTTCATTTGCGGCGGACGAGCGGTTTTAGAACGCCGAAACTTTTCGCAGAGCGACTGAATTGTCATTGGCCCAGCCCAGCTTGGGAATAAGTGTAGAAGACTGTGTACAGTGGAAACGCATGTATGAAACACCTAATGAAATTATCCGAGGTGCTTTGCATGGATTAACAAAACTTTGATTAAGTCAAAATGTTGCCGAGTAGTTGAGCTCTTGTAACAATTCACACTGTAATTAGAAACAGTAGGTAAAACAAACTAAAAAAAAAGAAAAAAATATTTGGAGGAGAGTGTAAAAAGGGGTGAAAATACTTGTGAAAAAGTTGGCGGTTGGAAAAGAAATTGTCGGTACGAAGAAGAAGAAAAGTGCCAATGCAGCAGACTAAACAGCTGAGAGAAAAGAGAGACATGGACCGAGGCGTATGTGTTATACCGGTAGCCCGCGGTGAGAGTCAGGAAAACCGACTTGCCTACTGTGCAATGTGCATGGCCAAAGTCCTCCGAAAGCTCTATTTCAAGTTTTCCTGCGCTCAGAAAAACAGAGCTCGTATAACCAACAGGAATTACGAGTCGATTCACGGCCCTCTTTTCGTTTCTATATATATATATGTGTGTGTGTATGTGTGTGTGTGTGTAAGGTGGTGTCGGCATTTTTGTTGAGATCGAAAATCTTGCGCGTTCTTCTACGACAGCTGGCCCTTTATATCTGTGGCTTCGTCGGAACCGCAAGATGACCTGCTTTATGCGGCATCAAAAACTTGTGCAGAGGAATATTTTTGTTGACGGGCGAAATAAAAGAAAGTAAATAAGAGAACTTCAATTATGACCGAATATGCAAAGTCACGAGTGATGTTTTTACAAAAGTGAAACTTTTATTATTCTGTAACAAAACTAGCAGTTTGAAATAGTAGAAGAGAAATTCAGTGCAATAAAATATGCAGTAGTGAAAGAATCTAAGAAAATAAGCCATTGAGTCAATCAAAAAGCAATTGCACTGGGGAAGCTACGCGAATAAGCGATAAAGTAAAAAGTAAAAAAGACTCCATTCACGTAGACGTCATAAGTTTCAGAACGCGCGACGTTACTAAAATTTTTACCGAGTTTTGTTCTATCGCAAGCGTCAGTCATAAAAATTATTGGAATTCCTACTCGCACTTTTTTCAATTTTATTAATTAAATGTTAAAAAAAAAGGTTAACGGTGCAATAATCCACGGTGAAATAGTATACCAACCTTTAACGTATACATTGACGCAAAAAATGCACGCAATAGGAAAAAAAAACATTGTGATGGTGTTGTTTTTCAATCTTCTGTATTCGATGGAGTTTGTCAATATCAGTTATAACGGAGAAAAATTGTTAGTCAAATTTACGCTTTGACGCTTTAACTTATTTCTGCGTAGCTTAATCAAATCAGTAAATACGGCTTAAAAAATCAATATAATTTATTTACTGCATAAGTAAAGTTTATATGTCTACCTTCGCTTAACTTTTTAAGCAAACTTGTTTTACAGCATAAGTAAATTTTACTAATTATTTTTCTTTGCTTATAATTTCTAAATTCTATAATGTATTTGAGGTTCTTTTGGGAGCTACCGAATAAGCATCGACAGTTCAAACGAAACATTGTGTGACGTTTTAATTACATTTCGTTATTCATGATTGCTCCATTGAAACTCGATTTTCAGTCTGTAAGGGATTACGGGCAGAAGTGAGTTGTAATACCAAATTCGATTGCATTATGAATATTAGGTATATATTAATGTAATATCTATAATAATAAATAATTTTGATTAACTTTACCGCAAGGAATATTGTTATTACTACTTAAACTTCGAAAAAGAGGTGACTTACATAAAAAAAATTCACTCCAGTAAATAGACAAAGTCTCCAGAAAAAGCGGCATAAGAGTTAGAAACACGTATCCTTTCTTAAAAAAGTGATGACCTTTGTTGTAAAGCTTTTAATGCGCAGTTTTGATTGGCCGCCAGAATACGAGCACATGACTAGTTGCTTGATTTTTATATTAAGTAGGATGCGCGAATGCAAATTTTTCAATTTTGAAAATATAAAAAAATTTTAATTTATAGCAGAATCTAGCACGCTACATGCGCTCTTTTACTTCTAGTATTTAAGGCTACAGATTCATTTTTTTAAATATAATTTTAAAGTTCTGTATATTCGCGCAAAATTGAAAGATTGAAAGATAATCGTAACGTGCTGGTATTATAGCGACCAATCAGAATCGCGCATTAAAATCCCCACAAGAAAAGATATGATTATAGTGATTATTGATAATAGCTCTTTAAAAAACGGTGCCGAAATTTAAAAAATGAATATAGCCTAAAGCAGAATGTATATTAGATTTCGCTACTTGTCAAAGTGATTAGAATAAAGCATTTGACGCACGTTTGCACAAGTTGTGCTTGCTATGGCCAATGCGGCGTGCTAATGATTGTCCGATTAACCGGTCCGCGCACCAATCGAGAAGAAAAAGCAAAACATTCGTGAATGTGGGTCACTCGAGGTGCCAGTCATAAATCTCTCGGTCTGAGAGTACAGCGCATGAATGCGGGAAAAAGCCTCGTCTCCTGTAAGTATAGTTCATGAAAAGAATCGCAGAGGTGCACGAGCTGCCCTCTTAGTCTACTCGTATGCTTTCGAAGCACATTAACGACTGTGGTGGCTGTTACATTGAACTTCCGGCATTAGCGAGAGCAACTCTATTGTTACGACTAAGAGTAATAATGATGGGAGCGAGGGGAAGCAAGAGGAACAAGTCATGAAAACAATTGTTATTTTTCAAGGAAATGCCGCAGCGCCAGTGGAAAGTCCGATAAAATAAATAACACCTTCGAAAGGTACTTGCCCGAATAGAGTATATTATTATTTCTAGGCATTGCGATATTGTAGACTGAAATTATGTGAATAAAAAATGTACTTTAATAAATTATAGTAAATATTTAAAAACAAATAAAAATAAATCAAAAGTAAACATTTTATGTACATAGCAAACCTTAACTGCAGTAAATCAAATGTTATTTTTATTGACTTTTTATCGACCTATCCAGTAATTATTTAAAAGAAGAAATTTAATAATTTTAAAGTGAACATTTAGACACTTAAAAATGTACAAAAATTATACGTCTTGCGAATCAGTAGATCATTACCGCGGTGGTCAGTCAAAAGGGGCTGCAAACTGACAAAGATATTTCTAAATTTTTTATCGCACTAGCAAGCAAAATCTAACGAGCTTTGCGAGCTCTTTGCACTCTGCTTCTTGAGGTTAGATTATTTTTTATAATTTCGTGCCCTTTTTTATAGAGGTAATATCAATAATCGCCATAATCATATAATATAACTTTAAACTTGTGAATTAGTCAACCAATTACGTGATTGTAATTTGTCAACCATCTGAAAACCAATCAGAATCACGCATTCAAAAGCGTTACAACAAAGGTTATCACACGGAGAAAAATGATTAGTAAAATTTACTGATACAGTGAACAAGGTTTGCTTTAAAAGTTGTACTGTAAAAAAAGTTGCATGAATTTTGATGCAAATAAAGTTTATGTACGCCGATGAAATTAGCTTCCAGTATTTGCATTAAATTTAATGTTTCTTTAACAGTATAAGTAAACGTAGTTATATAAAATTTACTTATGCAGTAAGTAGATTATACATTGAATTTCTTAAGCAAAATCTATTTATTTTATTAGGCTAAGCAGATGTAAGTCAAATATTAAAGCAAATTATACTTAAGTAAATATCAGGATTTTTTACTGCAAGCTTATAAGTAAATTTATTGCGTAATTATTTAAAAGAAGAAATTTAGTAATTTTAAAATGAATAGTTAGATGCTTAAAAATCTACAAAAATGGCGTGTCTTGTGCATCAGTAGAACAGTACCACGTATGGTCAGCCATAAGAGATTGCAGAAATATATTGATTTTTCTGAATTTTTTGTCGTATGTTCGCGAGAAAAATAAGAGTACGAGTAAATGGAGGGCATAATCAATGTGCTTTACACCAGTGAAGTTATTCGATATTGTAGCGGTCAATGTGCTCGATCGATGACGGGGAGTCCCAGATGGCGCATTCAGCGCCTATTGGAAAACAATGAATCCAAAGAGCGTCGCAGCAGTGCCAGCGGTTTCTAGCCAAGGTGCATTCCACGGCAAAAACAGCCTATCGTGACCACATACTAATAAATAAAAAGAAATGGAAAGACTTTGATCAAGTTTATAGCCCGAGGCTAGGTGTTTATCTTGCGATGGGTTTCGGTTAATCGATGAATCATCCTTATATCTTTGTTTTGGTGCACGTGGCTTTGAAATTGCTCGCGTTCCGAGTATGGTGTAAAAAAAACTACCTATGAATCAAGCCAATATCATTACAGGATTATTTTTATTTTAGTGATTATGAGGTAAGGTAAAAGTTTTTAAGTGTGGGCTATTACATTTTACGATAAACTCAAATATATAGAAGTAAAATACTTTTTAAAAAACATGTTTGTATTTATAGGTTTCAGATAATCAGCTGGATTGCGAAAGAAAAGCGCATTCCCTCGAAGGTCGATGAAAAAAGCTGTGATAAACCCTCTCCGAACACAAAACTGCATTCCCCTCTAAAAGCACAGCAAAGTGGATTCCATCTGCTGTTAGCTCAGCTAGTAGCTCTACAATATCCGAGCTTAAACTGTACAAGCTCGCCAAGATTTCCCATGTGTCGCTCAGAGGCTCAGTGGACGACGAGCTTTCCTCAGATTTTCACCCTCCTTTCCAACACAGCAGCGCCTACTATCAAGCTACTTATCAGGTATTACTCTTCCCACTGTAACAATTAATCGATCAAAGGTCTATTGAATTGACCACTAAGTAGGATAGCGCACCCCAAAAATATCAGCTCCCGAGGTTCGAAACTCAAAAAGAACAAGCAATTAAATAGTATTTTCATAAAAATGGTATAGATGTACTATTTATGTCAATTACAAAACCCGATTTATAACATGCTAAAACGATTGCTGAGAAATATCACTTTTAATTTATAGTGAAACCACTCATAGAGTAAAATTTTACTCTACAAGAATACAGTGATTTAATTTCTCTTTAAAGTAGAGTAAAATTCATTTTAAGGTAGAGTAGAATATTATAATTTATAGCCCTAACTTTCGCTCTAATGAAATTATGATTTTTTCACTGTAATTTTAGATTCATTTTTATTAATTTTGGAGCATTTTTTATACAGATAATATTAACAATTGCCACAATTGTAGCATAACTTTAAAGTTTTGTACATTCAAAATTGAAAATTCATCCTACCTAATATTAAAATCAGGCAATGAATCACGTGCTCGTAGCTTGACGATCATCTTGATGACCAATTGGAGCTAAGCTTCAGATCAAATGCTTCACAACAAAGGCCATCATGTTTGTTGAGAAAGGATAACCAGTTTTAAGGTTTTAACGACCTTTTCAGAAAAGTATTTCAATCTCTATAATATCAATTAAGTTTATCAACTAATATCCTTCTCTAAGAGAGGAACTGTTCTAAATGTTTCTACCACGAAATTCATTTAATTCGTTAAAGAAACTTTTCGATTTTTACTACACAATAAATGTTTATGAAGCGTTTGGTCGCGTTGGATTATTTGAGATAGCAGGTGTAGTCAAGTATCATTAATTGAAGTTTTAGTTTCGTCTGCTTCGGAAATGAATTGCAAACAATTCTTTTTCCAATTCAATGGTGAAAATCCAATATTTTTGACAAATAAGTCGATACTTGATTAATCCCACTGCGTGAAAATGAAACACTCGCTTTTGCAGTACCGCTGCGATCGATTAACATTAAAAATAGACGATATTGTAAGTAATTACTGCAGTGCACTTTGAAAAAGCTGTATGTGGCCAGGTTAAATGGAACGGATCATATATTGCTCCATTAAACGAATAATTAAATACCAGAATACCGTTAAGCTTAACGGTATTAATTAGTCACAGACTAAAGTTCAATTCCGCAATAATAAATTTATCCGAGTTCAGTATTCACTGCGGATCTTCTCGATTTATCAGATACATTCTTCCCTTTCTCGCAACGAAGATGACTCTTTTGAGGTGGCTCGAAGCAACGAGCAAGCGCGCTGGTCGTGTCACGCATAATTCCAGCGCGTGGAGCTTTACGCGCTTCTGTGTCATAAAGCTCGGGCAAAGGCGTCACGCGTCATGACGATAGGTGGGGCTTACTTTTGCAGGGGTGGCGGAGGACACAGCGTACACTTCGAGGGATGTTGATGCCGTGTCGGCGGCCGTGTCCCGGTACCGTACCCAGCTACCGGCTTTAACGACAACGAGAACGATCGTTCGGGATATAATCTTAAATTTCCAACTTAAATAAAGCTTTTTTATACTATTTTTTAGAGAGCAGTTGCTGATTTAAATAGTAACACTTTTTGCCAGTGCAATTCCAAAAAGAGGAAAATTTTTATTTTTTTTATCTCATTAACTTTAATTTTTTTATTTCGTTTATACTGACACAGTTGACGTTTTAATTAAAAAATGTGCGAATTACAACGGTTTATACATTTACTGCATCAATTCAAGCGCCTCTGTTACCACTTGATGATAGGTCGTGACACCAAGACTTGTGCGACACTTTGAAATCGTTATTTATTTACTTTAATTAAAGTTTAAATAAATTCTGTTTGAAAAAAATACACCGAAAAAAACAGTAGTTCTTACTGCATCGCAACAGTAATATCTGCTAGACTACTCTTTAAATTTAAAGCAGTGAAAATATCGTTATTTTTCACTGGATAACTAATGCATTAACGCTACTTTATTACTGATTTTAATTTAACTGACAAACGCAGTTGGTAAATCACTACCCTCGCAGTAAACATTTTCTCTGCAAAATCACTGAAGTTTTCGCTGATTTTATTAGTGAGTTCTTAATTTTTTATTAAAAAAAAAACAGTAAAATAAACACTAACTTTGACAGTGAGTACTCGATTCCCTGAGTGGTAAGTACTTACTGTTTTTACTATAAACTACTTAATAGTGATTCATTTCACTACTTATTATAGTGCGTATACACTATAAATCAGTGACATACTTTTCATTTTGAAAATAGCATATATGCACTGTTTTTCAGTCATGTTTCATTGCTTTAGATTTAGAGAGTGGAAAATTTCTTAAAGCAGATGTTACTTAGAGAAAAGTAGATTTGAAAGTTGATTTTTTCGGTGTAGGAGTGCATAATGCGTAGATTAATAAAATAATTTTCGAATAAATATTAGCAGTTTATTGCATTGAATAGGTGCTAATTAAATGCAAAAGGGAAAGAGAGAAAGAGGTTTGGACGAGCAGCGTGGATAGCGCAGGAGTAGTACGAGGCGCTCGAGGAGGCTGCGAGCGCCAGGGGTGGGGGCAGTGGAGGATCGTCGAATCGGGGGCTGCTTTCAGACGAGCACGCAGTGCTCTCTCGCCCCGCGAACGCGAGAGAACGCGAGAGAACGCCGACGGAGAGGCGAAAGAGACGAACATCTCGGCCGGCAAAGCTCGCGTACGTGCAGTACACGCCTAGCCGCTGGTCACACGCCCAGGAGTGAAGCCCGCGAGCGCCAGGGGTAAAAAACGAGATGCAGCTCGAGCGAGAAGTACCGAGTGAACGAAGAGAAGATAAAATGTACTTTAGTGCCAAGACACGTTGAACTCGCGGTGCGGTTAATCCGCTGCAGGATGGGAAAAAGTGAGGCGTTAATCTATTTCAGCTTGATTTGTGAATTAGTTGATCCCAACCTTGTTGACTGCGACGGACTGTCCGAGCGAGAAGAAAGGAAGAGGATTCGCTGATAAGACACTGGCCAATAAATATAGAAAGGGGACGCATGGAAAGACGAGTTATCGCATGAACGTTGAAAGAATCGGAGAAAGTTGCAGTCGTTATTTGGCAGGGCCGCGTAAATGAGCGTTGAGTCGAGGGAGGAAAAGGCTAGCTCGATAATCGCCTTTGTTTGAGATAACATAAAGCAAATTGGTGTAGGGTGTACAAGTTGTCTGTCGGCCGTCGACTCCCCAATTTTGGTGTGTGCGCGCGCGCACTATCGCACACAACCGACTTATCGCCATCGAAGATCGGTCCTGCCAGGACTCCCGGATCGCATGGTTACAGCGAGGTACACTAGCCTACTTTTTTCTCTCCCCCCTCCCCATTGCCGTGAAATTTTATGGTCGCGCGATCTCATGAGGATAGGCCGTTGCCGCAGGGAGACGCGCGTCACCCCTTTTTTCTCCCTCTCTCTTTCTTGCTCTATTTCTCCCACTATCATTGTTCTTTTTCTGCTGGGCGCGGAGGGAGGAGGAGGAGGTGGAAGCGTTGAAAAATCGACGAGCCGCGCTACGCTCAGGACGCCCCGCTAAATTGGCCCGGAAGGGCGCGACACGCTGGTGTCGAGCGCTGCCTGCGTACTTTAGAGCCCAATTAGACATGTATAGCCATGATCCAGCGCTTAATTATCTCGAACGAGCTTGAGAATTTGCTCTTTTTTTTCCCTTTCTTTCACATCTACTTTTTCTTCTTCTTCGAGCAAATATTTCCGGCTTAGTTTCCTGGAGCTCAAATATGCAAGTCAATGAGAACTATTTAGTAGTTATTTCAAGGCTCACTGGTGTTATTAATTTAATTTACGTATAATAGTATTTGTCACAAACATAAATTAAATAAAAGTGTCAGTCATTTTTTCAATGCGAAGTGACATTGACGTTCTGAATTTAATTTGCTTCATATTGAATTTCCAAAGGTTGTAACTTAAAATGCCATTGAAATTTGACTGTCAATATCGTGAGATGATAACGTGTCAAATCACATTCTGATTTGACGCATTATCATCGCTCAGATTATTGATAAAAAGAATGAAATTGAAAGAAGATGAAGATTTGACTCGAGCATAAAATATTTCATAGCGAAAATTGTGTCTGAATTTTTAATGAAAAAATGAAAAAATTTTGAATTTCTTGTATAAAACTTGCATCAAATTACAATATAAAATATGAGAGAAAGTTGAAAGGATAAGTGTGAAAGTAAAGAACAGCTTTCAAGAACGCTGTTGTTATGCTAGAAAAATTAAGGTGCACCTTTTCCGTTGAAACTTTCTTATGCTTACTTTTGTATTTAGATTTTATGATATATAATAGAGTATGGCTTTTCTGGGCAGTTATTTTCTCATTTTAAGCTTCACGGTTTGGAAAAAAAACTCGTTAATTATGCACTGTTTTTTTTTCATTCCAAGTTCAGAAGAAAAAAAATTAAGTGAAGTCGACCGTTTTATAAATTTCCCCTTTTTTACACGATTGGCCGGATTTAGGAACATAAGGGGAGATCATGAAACGTAACAGTAAATTCGACCGGGGAGAGGGGCATTAGGATGTCATCCAATAGTCCGTCGTACCCCAAAGCTCTCTTTCCTTGACGGTAATAAAATGATTGAAGTACGTGAACTTAGATAGCGGACCGTTACGCAACTCTTACGCAATATACATTTTCTTTTATTCTGTGTCAAGCGCCTAGTCCGCTAGAACAATAGAACGGCTTGACACCTATTGAATGAGATCATTCGAGTAAAAAATTTGTTCTTCGGACAATTAATATGATAAATATGATAAATAATAGTTATAATAAAAAATGAAACGTTAATTATTTCATTATACGCGGAGAGAAATTTCTAATAAAAATTATCTTTATTTTTACTATAATACCGACCATTTTTGGACTTCGCTACGTTTTTATTAACATCAACATAAATATAGATACTATTTCTTTACAAAATTTACAAAATGTCGTAAATATCATGAATGATCATCTTTGAATGTTAAGTTTTTTCATTTAACGTGAACCGATATTTTTACCAATAATATGAATTCTACCGTAGATTATCCATCAATTTTACTTTTAAACATATGTTTCAATAAGGACAGCCGTTGCTTGGGTGAATAGCAAAGGTGGCTTTAAGAGTGCCCAAATGACTAACATAATTGTTTCTTTTTTAGTGTAGTCCCAAATGTGAAAAGCGAAGCGACCAAGTTTAATTTTAAACATAACTATCTGTAACAATTTTGACATTAGATTGGCACCTTCACTTATATTCAAAACAAATTTTACTGCTAACATACACTAACCCGCTATCAATAATATTTGTAACATAACATATAAGTAGCACGGTCGTTTTATTTGGAGATTCTCTCCGTGGATAGATGCACATTAACGTTTCTTTCAAATTTAATTTTCAGTTAAAAATGTCTTGAATAATTATTTCGAGGAATAAAGGCAATAAAAGCAATGTGATCTCGCCACTAATTAGTTGCAAACATTTATCAAGTACAATTACCTAACGGAGTCGCACTTTTAGGTGTCGATACAAGCAGCGAAGTCTTGTCTGACTAAATCAGGACTCGAACTACTGTTTCTAATGTTAAGTTTTATTTGAAATTTCTCTCTGCGTACAATGGACAAATGAAAATTTATTGAAAAGTTCAATTACTATAAATTACAGCGGCGGCTGTAAAGTAGGAGATCCTTATAACGAGCACTACGCCTCGGCGCCTCGAAGACGCGAAGGAACAGCGACAGCGGCCAAGCTTCCTTCGGGTTCGGCGCTGCGTTGTCTCCAGCGATTTAACTACCGAGAAGGCGAACTGGCGACGTACAGTAACGCGCGGCGATGCCCTGAAATTCGGCTAAGCTTCGCTGAAGGCGGACCGCGATAACTTCCAAGATGTATATCACCGTTGCCGTGGATGAAAGTGGACCTCGTAAAGGATTATGAGCGTTTGTCTCGCGTGCGCATGACGCAGACGCGCACGTAACGCGAAATCCTGTGCCCTCGAGGGATCATCATAAATCCAGTCAAGTTAATTTCATTGAATTTTATTGCGTATTTCAATCGAGATTTTCGCAGCGGAAGGCATAAAAGTTGGAAATTAAATTGCCGACACTGCTTTCTAAAGGAAATTCTTTAGAGCGAGCGATTGTAATGCTAGCGCATAAAGGTATAGTCAGTAAAAATATTTGCCTTTCATTTTACGAGGATAAAGACTCAATTTACTTAACTGAATCAATTTAATATTAGTGTCCAATGAAAACTTTTCGATCGTTCTCAAAAATTGAAAAATTGGAGGAGCTTTTTTTAAAAAAAAAAATAATCGAATAATAAGACGCTTACCGTATTACCTATTTTTAAAGCACCTTTGCATCGCCGAATTTTTCAAAATTATTCACTTGGAAATGCTTGCTTTTCTTAAATTAGAGCTCAGCATTTATACTCATTTCTCAAACATCGAAGTCCTTTAATATTTACGCTAAAGTAAAGTCTCCCTTGTCGACGTAGTGACACCGATAATTCTCGTGTTTACATTTATTTTCGCAGCTCTTATGCCTATGACACGTGCACCTGCACATTTTCGAAATCCTCATGCAATTTAAATTTAACTAAAGCCAAGCTGGCTTCTCTGTTTCATGTTATAAGAGAGCGGCTGCGTGCGAATTTAAAAAAATGCTACAGGATCGTAATTAACGGGGTCAACGAATCTCTCGCTCAGCTTTGACCGAAGAAAAGCCCTCGAGAGTTTATGCTCGCCCAAGAAGTTGGCCGTCTACGACCTGCACACTAGCAAGCGATCTCAAACTTCACGCTTGTCTAGTATTAGCCCTTTTTATTTTCTTTTTCTTTTTCTTTTCGATAATTCACAGTGCCGAGGGTGTGTTCTTGCTAAACTCGCTCAAAATTAGAATGTGACGGTGATTTTTTTTACTTTTTATTAACGAATTTGGTCACTTATAACACGCTGAATCAGCTGAAATGAAGTAGAGTGAAAGTTACCTCTACTGAAGTCAAATTTTCGCTCTAATTTTATAGTGCATTTAACTCCCCGGATGGTGATTTTTTGAATCTCAAGTAGAGTGAAAAGAAAAAACTTAACCTGTAATATGTTACTTTACTTTAGAGTGATTTTTACTTTGACTTATAGTACACCGAATTTCATCAAAATCTGTTTGTAAATTCTAAACGTGAGCAACCTCCATAAAATCCATTTGACACTAGTTCCATTTGTAGTCTAATTTAAATATATTCTTCTAAGTAAGTGCTTCAGATATGTATTGAATATCTGAAATACAAAGAAAGAAATATTCTACGTCGAAATACAAAAAGACGCTATATTGTATTACTAAAAATGTCAAAGTAAAAAAAAAAAGAATGATATTACCTTAGAGAGAAAAAAAACAAGATGTAATAATGAAAAGATAATAAAAGGTAATTGTATTAAATTTCGGCTTAGTAAGAAAAAAAAATCTTTGAAGATATGTACGGCATTTAAATGACGACTATCAAAGATATTGTTCAGTAAGCGAATTAATCTAGGAATTGCGTTCCACATATAAATCTTCAGAGGTATTTATATCTCAAGCTTTTTATTATATCAGATAATGGATAAAATTTATGTATCATTTAAGTACATTTACTCGTAAGATTAATTCGGAAATACGAGAATCCGCAAGGCGAAACGTACTTTATAGCAAAGTCCTGGGATGAAAAACAGTCCTGGGATGTAAATCATCCCAGTAAGAAATTCAGTTTTCTTCGGGTAAGCCCTTTAATCTAATATAGCCTGGCTAATATAAGCTAGATTAAATTATGTTTGATCGGAGCTGGAGTCTGAGTTAAGGAGAGGGGTGGCCGCAAGCTCGCATTTCCGCTTCATCGGCGCTATTCCCCGCCGCCCGTGGAGACACGCGAAGCCGCGACGTCGTCTTGGATTACCGAAGTGGGTAAACTCGCGAAGAGGCAGCACTTCCGCGACCAAATGGCAGGCCTCGTTACTCGTAGCGCTAAGACGCGCGTCGAGATTGCCGCGCTCGTCTGGCAATTCCAATTGCCGGATGGCGACCTAAGTATTGCGAGACGAAAAGAGAGAGACGAATTTTCACATCTTTACAAGGAGCAATGCCGAGTGAATATTAGAGTCAATTAATTTTAAGCGTTCTTTGCGAAGAAAAATGTCACTTTTTATAATACCGATTACAGCAATCCCACTTGCTTTTTTTATAATAAAATCGATCTAAAGAATAATAGGGCTAGTCAAATTTAACACTTTTTTACTTTACGATAAGAAGTTAAGAAAAGTGCATCATAAAAATTCAGATGAAGAATATAAAATAGCATATTTTGCGAGATATGTTTACGAACACTAAAGTAAGAATGCTGGTATAAGCTGCAAGTACCTCGTAAAGTAGCAATGAAATCATTCTATACATTAAAAAGAATAAAGATTGAATTCTTGAAGAAATCTTAAGGGAACCAACCCCATCTTTAACCTAAAAAATAAAATGATGAATAAAATTAGACAAATGATAATTTTTATGCTAAAGGTAGATACCATTACCTTTAACTTGCAACCTCGGAAATTACAATTTGGATCATTCTAATCGTAGTTAGATTTTGTTGACTTAAACTTTTTTCAGTTACCGTACGATTTCAGATCAACAGATACGTCTAGAAAGTTGGGACTAAATGGAAAACGTTTAAAATCATATCATTCTCGCATGAATATACGGATTTTCATTTGAATGCTTAGAAAATGCTTGATAACAAAAATACTCGATTTTTTAATTTATTCAGGTAAATTTTCTTTAAAAAAAATTTCTAAGCATGTCCATCTAAATACCCCTACATTCATTCGAGAATGAAAATAATTTCAAAACTTTTCCATTTTGTGCCAGATTTCTAGACCCTCGATCTGGAATCCTACGGTAACTAAAAAAATCCATATTCAGTTTAACTACGGTTAAATTGAAGATAATATTGTCTACTTTTAAAAACAAACTTACCACTTATCTTCAATTATTAATACTAATTTTATTCATGATTTTAATTTTTTTAGGTTATAAGGACATTTTTTTGTCCCCTTAAGGGAGTTTGAAAGCCAATTATAAGTTCAAAATTTGTACCATAATATTATAAAAGATTTTCTAAAGTTCCAGATTCGTATAACAATATCTTGATGCGAAAAGCTTGAATAATATGACTTTTTTACATTATAAGCTTTTTTTGTTTGGTTTTCGATATTTCGTTTATACTCTTTGTTATAATTTTTGTCTGCTATAATATGGCGTAAAATTTGAGTTTTTAATTGACTTTCAGACTCCTCAAGTGCGCGGATGAAAGTGGTTTTGCAACGGTCATTTCAAAGACAGCGTTAATGCAAAAAAGCAACAGTGATCAATCTTATTCGAAATTGCAAGATATAAAGCCAAGTAAGTGCGCAGAGGTATAGGTATAGACATTAGACAAAAGCAGTGCATATACGAGTGCATTAAATTGCGCCGGTAATAAAGCTAGCATCCATCGGTTTACGGCGACTGTTTCGCAAGTATAATATAACGCGCAGCACAGCGGCCTGTTTATTTTCTGGCAAGCCGAACTGGAGGCAAAAATTACACATTTGTCATTTAGAAGAGAGCGGCCGCTGAGAAACTGTCAACAAGCCGAGAAGAGCAGGCAAACGCTCGTACATGCAAGCATCCGTGTGCGGGTGGCTCGGCGAAACAAAACGTGCGCCCCGAAAAGTTTCGCGGCCTGCATTTCGAGTCGACAACGTGACTTGGATTTTACAGGGAGGCGCAGCAGCCGCGAACCCGCAGTTTTAGCTCCGGTTCGGCTTGCCATCAGAAGTGCCACGGCGCGTCGCTTACCACTCCCAAAAGAAAAAAAGCCAGGGTAGTCGAAGTTCCACGTGGGTTTATAAATCAGTCCCCTTTTCCGCCTCGGGACATTCGTTTTGCTCCTGCTTACCTTCTTTTTCCTTATTTTCAACAAGGAGAGAAATCCAGTAGTAAATTTTACAATTTCACTGTAAAATTTTGCAAGGTAATATTGTAATTTTGCCGCAGATCTCCCAAGTCAGCCTTTTTACCTCCCGAGGTACATCCCGATTTTTATAATTTTCTTTTAGAAAAGTTCGTAATGCCTGTATGAAAAATTACAATAGTACATAGTAAAATTTCTGATGTGTAAAAAATTCGATAATGCTCTGTTTACTAAGTACACTGAAAGAAATTTAAACGGAGTGACAGAGCACTATAATGTGATTCTGTAGCGTAATTGACGAATTGTATATGATATTTCAAAATTTATATTGCTACAGTCAAAATTTCATATCACTACTACAGTTCATAGATGTATTGATCGCTTGAAGTACCAAGAAAAGTGCTTAGCGCTTCGATGATGGTAGCGTCACGCTTCTATCAACATGAAGCATGGGAGTGTCATTAATGTATAATGTTGGAAATGTTACGCGTGGTTTTTTGTTGACCTGCCTTAATTCGACGTTGGTGCTCCTGTACATCATTATTTGTATTAAATTCGTTCCAAGCAATGGTAATGCGAATATTATACAAATTATGAGAACCTAACGTTTCAAAATATCTTTCAGTGTACACGGAGAAAATAGTTGGGTAAAAATTACTCACACTTTCACGCTAACCTTGAAACGCCTTCATTTTCGGTCGATTTTTATTAAATTTTAACTAATTTAATTCTATTTAGATATTTGCTTTACTCACTAGAAGGATGTTTATTGCAAGAATCCCATATTTTTTAATATAATATTTTTACTTATTACTAAAACTAAATTATTGCACGTTATTTTTTAACAATAGTTGTTTAAAGCGATTCTGCAGTACATTAATAATTTTTTAACTCTCTTAGACTGTTATATATTTTTAAATTCATGTTATCTCTTTTGTCAATGCACTAATTATATATGTGTGCGATTGTTTTAGTAAAAATATATATGTAGCGTCTGGCCAATAGGTAGCCTTCTAACGTAAGTGTATGCAATAATTTTTCAAAACCATTTAAATTATATGCCAGAACACAATTCATAAAACACAAGTTTTTTCTTAAAAAGCTTACAAAAGAAAATATAAAAATTACAAAGCCACTACAGTAAAAATTCGTAGAGTCGATTGTAAAATTTATTAGGTTAGCAGATTGCGACAAAATTAAAATAGTACACTTGAAAATTGCAAAATTTACTACAGGATTACTCTCCGTGAACAAAATAACTGCTCAAAAAAGAAAACAAAAATTCCATGAAACATTTTTATTCGCATTTTCAGCGACTAAAATAACCACAGGAAACTGACTATAATAAGCAAAAAAAGGCCTAATACAGACTCACATGGGCATAGAACGAGGTACGCTGCGAAAGTGTAGGAGACATTTTATCGGACACCATTCATCACGCTACATTTCTCGCTCGCGTTTGAAATAAAAACTCCAGCGGGGTATACGAAAAATGTCGCGCATTCGCCATAAAGTAAGTCTTCCTTTTAGAATGGCTTCAAGCCGAAGCATAGACGTCAAATTTTCGCATGGCTGGCGAATGGCCAGAAGCCCGCTTTACAGGTGGTTATATTCGCCGTACACTTTTTTACATCTTCTACGCCAAAAAGTGTCTTCTTACGCACGTCGCATTCTAGATGCGCACCGCTAATCCCTAATGGCATTCTCATTTTTTGCTTTGTCTTTATGCAAGTGTCGCCCAGTTTTCCTTGATGTTCTTATTATTCTTTCGCTGATAAAAAAAATATTTTAACTAGTAGAGTAAATTATCTCGTTAAAATAATTTTTTAGAAACAAACAATATTTATTTTTGCGGAGAAAAGAAGATTTTCAATTGGAGATATATTTCAATTTACTAACGACAATTAGGGAATTCTACACCTACCCAAAAAAGCAGGAATATCAAAGAAATGCTGACAAAGAAGTCGAGAGATTCGGTTACGACCCATTAATTTGAAAAGATGTTTTCTTTGAGCTCTCGGGGGAATCGTTATCGTTCCCTTCAAGCCTTTCGCAAACACGAGTGATAACGTTTGATGGACGAATTATCTGAGTCCGCCTTCTCAGCGTCCGGATTAATTCGAAAGCAGCAAATCCGCAGCCGCGCACGTTAAAAAAAGCAATTCCAGTGCTGAGCCGACGATAGAAAGGAGAGAAATCATTTCGTCACCCCGTGTGTGTGCAAACGCTGTTGTCGCGTATCTCTGAGAAAACCCCTTCACAGTTACACTAAAAATAATAGGGTAAAGTTTACAATACATTTTGGAAGATGGGAACGACACGACAAGCCAAGACAATTATTATAAATTTTGAATAAATTACAATTCTTATCGTAAAATGTGCCACAATTACAGCAACTTTTACTATAAATATTGCAATTTATCCAAAATTTATAGTAATTTTCTTGGCTTGCCAAGTCTGCCCCCATCTTACAAAATCTTTTGTAAATTTTATCCTATTATTTTTGTCAGTGTAAGGGAAATTATTTTCTCTACGTCTACGATTTCCTTGAACGTCTATTAGAGGTAACACATTCTAACTATTTCAAATATTTCTCTATCTAATGATTTTAAAACGGAGCAAATGAATAGCTAGTCTATACTTCATTGTTAAAAGAATTAATCTTCTGACAATCGGCATTTGTCCTACTGAAAAAGTGTAACTTTCTCGAAATTTTCCATATAAATGTTTTTAATAGTACATGTGGTCCGATCATGGAATGTCGCGATATGTCGTCATGTCGACAGTCAGAAGATTAAGCAAGGTGATTAAAAATTAAAATGAATTTTGGTTAACCGTTATATTTATTCGATATGATCCAACAGCATGAAAATAACATTAAAGAACTCAAAGTAGGCTTATCTTTGTTTTATCCTCTCGTAGAGGACTAGAAAAGAATCTCCAAAACAGAGATGCAAATCTCCTTAAAAGCTCAGCAAATGCGATTGCGATTACCGTTGTAACCGTCGAAATGCGAAAAAAAGAACAGCTACAAAAGAAAGGGCAGAGAACAGGAAAAAAGCGCAAGTGTAGGAAGACGAGAGGAGCTACGTTTTGAAAAACAAAAGGAATGATCGCAGAGCTCCAACTGTCAAGTTATAAGTAGTTCGTGAAAAAGCAGAAATGGCGTAGAAACTCGAGTCTCAAAATGATGGCGCAAGCTTATAAAGTGTTCAGGGAGGTTATAACTTTTCATTATTGCGTGCGGTTGGAGGAAGGTAGTGTGAGAACCAGGTTAAGTAACGTAAGAGTGCGACGCATTTGCTTAGAGCTGATGGGACATCATCTTGGCATTTGCGCTAAGAACAAAAGTTTTACTTCTACTTTTTTCTTCGAAGCAACGCTAACCATTTTGGATTTTGTGCGAACAAACTTTTTTCATTAATTTCATATTGTTCTTATCGTTGCATTTTCATTGAAAGATTTGAAGAAGATTATTTTATTTTATCGTAAGATAAAAGTACATTAAAAATGCTGGTTAAGCATGTGCGATAAAAAGTTCAACTGAACCGTTAGTAATTTAAGATAGAAACACTTTTTTAACTATAAAGTTAAAAGTATCCTTTTATAGGATTAATCGAAATGCAGAATACGAACACGGTTCTTAAATTCTAATTTGTATCTAAGTTAAATATCAAATACGCACTGTTATCGGTCAACGCCTGTGAAGTGATACTCCTAATTAAAACTTTTCGCAGTAGCTTAGCGGTTTTCAAAAGTTTTTTCTCATTTTCCTCAGAAAAACGAAGTTAAAAGAATGAATGGAGTTTTCTCAATTTTTCTTCTTCGGCCTAACCGAAGAGGCGTTTAACTCCTTAAAATGGAGCGCTTCTACTTTGTCTTATCCTACTATATAACTTTGACGCCTTTTAAAACCTTTTGACTATTCAAGAAGTATATTTCTTTAAATGCGTTTTTCAATTAGCCTTGCAATAAAACACACTGCAATCTTTCTCTCCTAGTTTTCACTCAAAATGATTTACAATGCAATGCACATTTAACGTATGTACACATTACTTATCATATTCAACTTTTTATTAAAAGGATAAAGAAAGTCTCGGACGTTCGCAATGGTGATCAAATAATCAGTATTGAAGGCTAAGATGATCTCAACAAACCCATGTTCTAAATTATTTAATTTATTGTTTAGTTTGTGTTTTCGGTTTATTTACAATAAATTATATAATTTCAAATTTTGCTTCGTCGAGATCATCTTAATCTTTTACACCTTGACTAAATTTTTTATTACAAGTCACCTTATTAATTAATTAAATGCATCATCCTAAAACGTTTACACTGAGAGACCAATGTAGTAATTTAATAAAGTACTAGTGAAATATTTCTTTGAATTTAGTCAATATTTTTTTGAAACTACTAAATTTACTTAGAAATAAACGAATATATTTAATTTTAAAGACATATTTAGTTGATTAAAATAAATATTTAACAAGTACTATTGAAGTAAATATTTACTGTAAATTTCCAAATTTTTTCAGTATATGAATTTGTTTATGCGTGATTTATCTTACTCGTTATTCAAGCTTTTCCGACCTCAGCAATTAACAAGCTCATTATAAGCTCGCGTAAATCAATGTATCTATAAATAATATATCTGCGAAAGTTCCGACGGGAATGACGCATCCCACCCATGAAGCAAAAGATATACGCAAACCTCGGGTACATCAATTACGTTTTCAGGCGATTTGGTCGGCTTTCTCCGTCGGTAGTGTACAAAGCCGCTCACCGTACAGGTTTAGAAAATAAAGCGCTTCCGAGAGGAAAGCTCGGCGTCGATTTTTTCTCCGTTATGAAAAAAAAAACCGCGCGCCGTGTACGAATCCACTGTGTACGGGGAGGAGGAAACACGGCAATCGTACGCTAATTATAGAGACTCGGATCGATGAATTTTTTGCACTACGATATTCTCGCACTCAATTTCGCTTTTGCCGTATTAACCAAGGCAGTTGTTTTACTGCTCTAAATGTGCGTATCGCACTGAAACTTTTTTAATTTTTTTTTATTATCTCGAACCCAGTGCTTTACTGGTAGTTATTTTTCGACATTTTCACGCTAACCAGATCATTGATTTTGAATTAGTGAACACGCTTGTGAATAAAATATTGGAAATTAAATATGAATGGATTTTGTCGTTAAATTGAACGCGAATGAATTGCGAAGCTCTGGAGGTCTGATTTATTTAAAGACAATAAATTACCCTAAGAAGATGAAATATTCGTCGAAATCGAACTATTACAGATTATTTTTAATAGTATGACGCATATTTATTTAAATGAGCTTATATAATAACCAACTAAAAAGTTCTGAATTAAAGTCACATCGATAATCTTCTTTAGGGGAGGAGAAACCGTACTACAATTTACCCTTTTTGATAAAAGTACTCGTCATTACTCAGTTTATATTCAATTTGAGTGTAATATAATATTATGAATAGAATCGCAAAATATTAAAATCCGCTCGCTTAGCGACATTGCTGCAACAAAGGGAAGAAAAATGAAATTTGTCGTTGGGAAAGACTCAAAGGAAAAAATTGAGCGAGCGGAAATCCGTCGAAAAAAAAAACAGCAAAAGAAAAGAACACGTGTATTGCGGTGAGCGTGTAGAAAAAGCGGCGTTGTTGCGAGGCAACATGAAGGTTCACGGCATAAATGAGAAAAAAATGCCGGAGAAGCACGCGATTTTCTACTCGAATTTTCGCGCTCAACGGAGTAGCCCCTCGCACCATTCGTTATAAAAGAGCGGCAATATAGGGTGCGGGGCGAGCGAGCGGACGCGATTTCTCCGGGGATCAGTTTTATCTTCCTTACGAGTCCTGACGTTTAAGGAATAACGGAGAGGAAGCGTCGCCGCACTCCCTGATGGAAGGAAAATTTTCCTCCCGTGAAAACGCATCCGACGCTTCAGTCCTTCAACTGTGGATAGCTTGAGGACTGCCAGATCTCGGGCCCCCGGGGAATTACTTAAGTGTCTTCGATGAAGATCGAACACTGACCCGATTAGTGATGATCCCTTGAATATGCAAATCAATCATCATGGCTAAAAGGAAAGACTTTGCCTCTCGCATTTCTTAATCTTTTTAAAATGAATAATGTACTCGGTTCAGCGGTTTTCCTATTTATTAAAGTCATTCAAGGTACAGATTATTCATTTTTAATAATTTCGCAATTCACTGCAAACTAATATTTTTTTCTCTGCACTATAATTCTTATGATACAAGTCAGTCATGGGTATTATCCTACGAGATGTGGGATGATTGCCGCAGTATAAGAATTGCATGAAGTTATTTATATGTATAGAATATTTCATCGAGCTCAGGCTATATACATACTACTTGAGAATAATTTTGTCTCTCCGCTTCAACACTACAATAATGACATAACAAGTCCAAAAATACTCAACTCAAAAATAAATATTCAAAATAGCACAGATGAAAGCAGCTTTCATGCACATAAATAATAAGCAAAATGAGAAACACGCAAACATTTGGAGCGGATATGTAAATGCTTTGAAAATTTTAAGCAGTGGATCGATTATATGTATTTTATTACGGGTAGATGATCAGGGTCCCGTTTGCTCACGCGTAAAATCAAACGTACGCGACACATATCGGAAGGAGCGCGAGCTAGTTTTCCATATTTCTGGATAAAAATATACTCGCGTATTTCTGCGAGGAGTAAGTGCTCGTTCGGGCCAGCTTGCCGAATTCAAATTTCCGTGCAGTGACTCAGAACTTTTGTCAGCGGACAAAAGGCGGGCCGCGAATCCCTCTCGATCAATCACGCGATTCGCGCGCGAAGAACTTTCCTCGTTGCAATCCCGGCCTTTTTCGGGCCCCGCTTTCTTTGCGACGCCGCTATATAGACGACCCCCGAGCGCTTGATTAATCTCGCCAAGTAAGAAGGGAACGTCCGCGGTGCCTCCCGTCGATGTCTGCCTCTTAGAAAATCACGGCGACCCGGGAATGATTTACGCGTAAAGGAACGCTGCGAGAGAATTTCTGTAATAAAAATTCTAATGAAAATTACTAAATAGTATCGCAATCGAGGCCTATACACGTTAAAGTTTTTAGAATGAAAACCACTCTAGTAGAGCTAATCCAAGTCAAAGCGGTCATTTTGTTTAAATGATATTCTACTTTACATAGAGTCATGATTTCTGTAGTTAGAAAAAAATTATATTCCCGAATTAGAGAAATCCCTTTAAAGAGTTCTTAATAAATTTATTAATTTCGGATTGATTGAAACGTATCATTTTACTTAGCAAAGTGTATGTATTATTTAAAATGCATATTTAAAATTACATCTGCTGCTGTCAATTGTGTACGTTATTTTAAATTTGCTCCAAATTCACTTATTATTGAATCAATATGAATTTCGCCAAATCCAACTTTTTGACTCGTTGAAGTTACATTGTAAAATATATTCAGATGTTCACAAAATTGAAATTTTGCATGGTAAAATTCGTTGAGGTATTAACGAAATATAAATTCTATTTTAGTACATTTTAAACAGTTACTGCATAAATACTACTATTTTAAAAAGTTTTTGCTATGTTACATAACAATTTTTCTTAAGCATAATAACATTATTTAATTGAAAACAAATTAAAAATTATTGAAGCTATAAAATAAGCTATAACGCAAGTATGGGTCTTGATTCTCCTGTTACTTATTAATTATTTGTAGAACTATAATTATTTTTATTAAGTATTTTTCTCAGTGAAGACCAATATATTAAGTGATTTTAAACAATCTATACGTGCAGTTCGTCGAAACTGTTGAATAAATCTAATACCATATGAGAGAAGAATTATCCCCGTAATATCCAGGGAAAATTTATTTATTACAACGATTAGTATCGAATACCTTCTTAAGCTAGACATAAATTGATTGAACTTTTTAGTAAAGTTTCTTAACGCGGCAAAGTTTTCGCATAAAATGAAGCAATTTCTTGAAAACTAAAGGTAAGCAAAGCGAAGCAAATAGTTTTGCATTCGCGTCACGTGAACTTGACGCAGTTTCGACGGAGAAATACATATTTACGTAACGGACGACTTGGAAAATTTCACATACAAATTCAAAATGTTAGAACATCGTCTCTTGTTTGACAAAATCTATTATTCATCCATATCGGATAGCAACTTGGCTTCAAAGTTACAGTTTGAACGGATAAGCGGCGAAGTAGTTCGACCTGTGACCAACAGTTTCTCTAATTAAGTTGAGCGCCGAAAACAACGAAAATGAAGGGATGATTTTAAATAATTATTTAGGCTAAATTAATTTGAAAACCCATTTGAAAGGAAAAAATCAATTATCCGTTCAGTTGATTAATTCTGAGCCCGACGAAAAGTAGGGAGCCCTGGAAAATCGCTTGGAAGTCCGCGGGGGATTAAAAAGACGGAGCTTTAGTGAACGCAGCCTCAAATTGCTCTAATTACCTTCTTTAATGGTTGCGGGGCGTCTTGGGCAGCCGAGGTGGTCCAACCGTTGGCTAATGGTAAATAATAGTCGCCCTCCTCGGCTTCTGAGGAAAAGCGCTGGGATGCCGCGTAATTAGAGAAATTAATACGGGCAGCCGGTCACATCATAGTCTGGTTATGTACCTTGTTGTGCATTGAAAGTAGAGTCGATGGAATCCTGGTAGTTAATGCGCCCAATCAACGCTTTGTGGACCAGTTGAGTTTAGCGGCGAACAAGTAGATTCCGAGACGACGTTTTACACGTGCTTGTGGGAATCCGCAGAATTCCGATGGATTCCTTAGCGCATCGCTCGGCGATCTGTTGCGGTTCTGAAGAATTTTCCTCACTCTCGACTCATTCTAATTTCTAGCCGATTCGCTGAATTCTCGGACTACTTAAGAGGCTTCTTTATCAAATATCATATAGTTCTAATCACAAAGATCTCCTAAGATCACTACAAATGATATAAGCACAAATTTTGTGTTTATAATTCGATATGATTCTGCAGATTCTAAAGTCTTATGTAAAGTAAACAAATACACAAATGTGTACATATACTTTTTAAGTGCACACAAAATAAATATAAACTAAGCTAGTAAATGTTAATTTATAAAGGAATGAATAGTAATTAAATTTTATGTGTTATTTTTCTAATTATACGAGTAAATTAAATTTTGTTCGTGAAAAAACAAAATGTATTTGCATTAATATACATAACTATTTACTTGTGTCAATTAAGATTTGTGTATAGGTTAATTAAAATTGTGTAGTTAATATTCGTGTGTACATATAGAAATTACAAACCATTTTAGACAAATCATGTGTAACCGTGTACACAGTTAAAATTTTTGTGTTTTGTGTTTGAAAAATAATTACACAAAAACTGCATTTAATTATACTCTTCCATTCGTTTTCGTTAACACAAGGAATATATTTAAGTTATACACTTTTTTGTTTGCACTTGGATACTACACAAAATTCTAGTACTTATATGTAGAAACACAAAATTAATGTATAAAGTATAATTTATATAAGAAAGTATTTTAAATGAAAAAAACATTTGCGAACGTTCTAGCGATGTAGTACACATTTTAGTGTAAGCATTGTGTTAAAATACATTTTTTCTAAATATTTGTTTAGTTTACTTGAGCAGTTAAAATAAAACGTAATATTTGTGTAATTTCATAATTTATATACAAAAATTATATTTACGTTGTGTCAATTCAATTTTAAGAGAAAAATAATGTTTAAAATTGAACTGAAGTTTAACAGTGCGGATTCCTTTTTTTAACGATAATTACTGCGTGATTAGCTAGAGTAACCAATTGTGCACTCCAACGCACCTGATTAAACAGGTGAAGTGTGAATTTCGGAAAATGAGAATTGGTTGGAAACGACCAGACCTGAAAGTCGCACGTGGGAGATTCGGACAAGTTGACACTTCCATTCGTATGTGATTGGAAACAAACTGTGATTTATTATATAGTAAAAGCCAAATCCAAAGAAGAATCTTTATCACTCTGCTGTACTATAGATCGACTGCCGCTCGTATATTTTCATTAAAGTGCAATCCCACGTGAGAGAATATTTTTGTACCCTTGTATTTCTGAGTGAATAAAAATCTTTTAAAGGCAAGGAAATTATAAAGATTTTTAAGAGAAAAAAGGCAAATGAACAAATAGTATGGCTCGCAATTAATTTCTTCAATTAAAATTCATCCAGAGATTTTGAGTGCGCTATAAACGAAAATGCGGGCAACTGCGAAGTGTGTACACGTTTGTAGCTTTGTTTACAGGTGTCAATGTTGTCGAGCCTCGTTTATAGGATGCACCAATAATGCGCGAAATGTAAAGTGCCTCTGCTCGCTTGTTCGGCTCTCTCGGAAGAATTACAAGCTCTCTCCATCTGTTTTTCAGCCATTTTGCCGAGAGTGCGCACTAGATTTTTTTGCATTATTGAGCTCTTGCATTAGAGGCAGTACTTCCCATTTTGAATTACATTCAGTGATACATCTGCTAATTTATATGCATCACCAGGCAAAGAGCTTTACATTACCACCTAATCAAATATTTTATTACAGTAAACGTAACTAGAAATTAATTCTAAACTCACGCACCGAAGTTCGCTACAGTGTACAGACTTTAACTTAAATCGTCGTGTAATGAAATTCAAGAACGTCGCTCAAGAGGAGCTAACAAGCGTAATAATTAACATTCGCAAGCCACCTGGTAATCCTCAGTTCGAGACATTAAATCAAACTCAGCCCGTTTCTAGAAACTAATTCTATTATAATTTAACTCACTTCAAGGCACACATCTACGTTTCTCGCTTCATCTGCTGTATATGCTCGAAATGTTCGAAACCGACCTCCCGAAAAGCTGCCGTCACTCATCTGACTCAAAAGCTCTGAAAGCCCCACTTGGTTGTTCGCGAGGTGCAACCAAACGTTAATTGATCAGTTAAATTCGCGGCAGCGTTTCCATCCATTTCGAATTGATCACGCGTGCCTCTTAACCAATCTTCGACTGAGCGTACATCGGAATCGAAAAATAGATTTTATACGTCTATAAAGCTTATAATACTTGGGTGCAACAGGTTATATACAAGGAGAAAAATTATTAACAAAATTTATTGAAACAGTAAAAAAACTTGGCTTAAAAAATTAAGTAAACGGAGTTCTATAGAATTTTTGTCTGCAAGCTTTTAAATTAATTTTATTAACAATTTTTTATTATTATTTATAAGTACTGATTGATTTGTGTAATTAATTACTTACTACTAATTGGTAGTCAAGTTAGGTAAAAAAATCTTGGGATATAAGAAAGTTAAAATTTATCATTTGTTTTATAATATTTAGTATGATAGCCTTCAACCAGAGCTACTACCGCCCAAGTCACCTTGAAAATCCTCGACTAAGTCTGACGAAACTCAAGCATCTGTGTCCCCAGCCTGTAATCCTCTGCAGGCATAAATCTGTGGTAATTTTGAAAAGGGCACAAGTCCCAAATTTTACGAAATTGAGATAAAATTATTTACATCCCTGGTAGAAATTTAAAACATTTAATGGCAACTTTATAGCTGGAGAAATAGAAATGGGCGAAAAATAGCAGCCATTTTTAACCCATTGATGAAACGCTTTTTTAAATCAGAATCTCACATTTAATGTGAATAATCAATGTGCATAATTTAATAGGGAAAAAATGGCTTGCAAATGTGTGAAAAGAGAAAATTATAAAAACGTTTGAAATTCACTAATATTCGCCCTGGCAATTGAAAACTCAGTAAATCGTTCACTATGAGCTTATTAAATGTTTTTAATCAAATGTTGTTTCATAATAATACGCTGTGTGAGCTCGGAGTCGAGATCGCAGTTCCATATAAAGAAGCTACTTTTAGGTTATGTTCGCCCCCATTTTGCTTCGCTCAAAAATGGCTAATTTTAATAACGATTAGAAGCTAATATTTATCCAATATTCTTTCATTCTAATAAATGTGCGAATGTTGTGGAAAAAAACGTTTCATCTTTCACTAAAAACAAGCCATTTCTTACTTTCGTGGCTATTTCAACTAGACGGATTTCTAGCAAGGATACTCTTTAAACGTTATAATCTATTTCAAACGATTATCAGCTATTAAAATGTTTTGCGTGTTATTATATATTTAGTATAAAAAACACTCAAATCACTTCTCTGTTGCACTTAATTAAACCCAAAATTGCAAATATCTCGAAATTACGAAAATGTGACTTATTGTGCCCTTTTTTTTTCAAAATCATCGCAGAAGTAACTCGAGACTTTCGGTAGTACTTCGCGATGAGAACAAGACTGCAAAGAAGACGTTGCTAAAATCGACTAAAGACGTTTAATATACCGTCTGAAATTTCCATGGCGTGAAATAGTCGAAGTCGTAATTGAACTATAGCGACATTAATTTAGAATAAACGTGGATTTCTTTATCAAGCAAGCGAAAAGCAATGGTCGAACGGCAATCGACAGCTCACCGAGGAGGTAGGAGGACATTTTCAGGCTTCTGCTCTCAAGCGCATTGTTCAGCTCTCGACCCAACGAAATCACTGCCGTCGGCAACAATCGGGAGAGTCGTCACGTGGAGATCGATGAGATTCCGCGCGGATTCCTTGCGGCATTTTGAACGAAGATTTATGTACTTTCTTAACGCATCATTCACTCCCCGAAAGCTGAGCGCGTTTCTAATGAATTAGTCGATCTCCGACCTTTGTATCTTTTGCGTCAAACTAGAGATTTTATTCAAATTCGCTGGTTTTATCGAGAATTAAGTTGGAATGAATGAATTGGAAATGAATGGTAATGATGCTCCAATTCCTATGTGCCAGCAAATATGAAGAAAAATATTCTGGTCAAAACGTTCGGAACAGATGAATCCTTGCCAAATTAGTTATCTACAGTGTCAAATATCTATTTTTAACTGAAAATTAAGTTTTCGAATTTATCCAATACTTCCTATAATTTTTGGATTTACGAAAAATTAATTTTCTTCCTACATAAGAGGCTTTACCGCAAATTTTGCTCCGTATAATCTTAAACTGATTTAGAGAAAATTTAATTTTTTAATTCTTAACATTTTTTTATAATTTAACTTAAACTTATAATTCTTTAAAGAAAATATTAATTTATTAATTTTTTATTTTTTTTTTATTTGCCTCTTAAAAAATTTTCTCTGTATGTGTATATAATGAAAACAAATATAGCCAAATTTTATTTTTCGTAATAGAAAAGTTGTAGGAAGTGTTGACATTTGAATAAAAAATACAAACGATCGGTAACATCTTCAACACACAAGATGTGAAAGCCTTTAACCAATTCCGAACTGCGGTGTGGCGGATAACCCGCGTCGACATTTATTGGAAAAGTACAGGAGCAATTCAGACGATGTGGGGCTTTATTAAAACTACCCGTGGATCGCTGTTCTCGCTTCTTTATGTGCCGACAAATGGACTTCTGGGACATCGGTCCGCGAGTATTGGTTTCAACCGAACGCTTGAGTCATCTAGTTTTCCCCTTGCGATTCGCGTGCTTTTAATTTTGTTATGCATTTTTAAAGATATTTTTAAGGAAAAGAAAAAGATATACGCTGCTTCTTTATGATCATTTATGAACTTCCAAGCACTATGTCTTTATACGTAACTTTTCATTTAAAAATTATTAAAGTGGATTTCAGAAGTCACTCGAACTTATTGAGACTTTTAATACTTTCAAAACCTTAATCAATTGTTTATTTCTCTATATTATAAAAATATATCGCCGCCACTGCCGTAATTTTAAGAATATCCCCTCCTCCCAAGTCATACTTAAGACTTTAAGTGCCCATGTAGCTGAGTTGTACTTGAGATATTAAGTACTTATGAACTGAAATGAACTTTTTATTACAATTTATATAGCGAGAAATAGCCACTTTTCACTTCACTATTTCATTCCAATAAAAAATACTTAAAATTAAAAAAACAATGAATAATGAGATGTAAACATAGTCAATCGAAGGCAATTTTACACTGACTGATCATTGTTTATACTCATTTTGAAATTCAAATGTAAATTACATTAAGTATACGTAATGGAGGTTGCCTTCCAACTTTATACTAGCAATAATGTAAGACTCGTATCACTTTTAATCTTTAAGTAAAATTGAATTTCTGTCTGTACGTAACCTACGACAGATTTGCGAGCAGTAACAATCACATTCAATAATTAAACATGGCAGTAAAGTTTTAACGTTGGCGCATATCTCTCGCGGTTTACAGCAATAAAAAGCTGTCTTCATAAACTTACGGCACGTTACCGAATTAAAATAATTAAAAATGGAGAGCGGAGAAAAGGGTGGAAAAAAGGAAGGAAATGCGCGTAGAAGACACGGTCGCACTGGCATTCGGGATATTAAGCCATTTTGCGCAATGCGCAGAGGTGTGAAGCGAATTTTCTGAAATAAAAAGTGGGAGGATCCCGAGTTTAATAGATCCCTTCGCCGCTGCTTAATGCCCAGAAAATTATTTTCTTTCCGCCGTTGTGAGCGAATACTGCAGTCAAGGTAAAAACACAATCAAATGTGCGGAAAATAAACATTAATTTACTCGCCCGGTGGATTAAACAGCCAGGAATTAAACTGTTTGCCGTTTTTACTATGTCTCGAAATGAAAGCCAGCTTACGGATAAATTTCCGAATAAAACCAGCGTTGTACGTGCGGGGACACCCACTGTATTATATCGGTGGGAAAAGTGTGTTGAGCGAAAAGATCGGGATTAAATTCCTCTTTCGACTTGAAGAAACAAGCTCTTATTAAAAATTTTCTTGTAAAACTTTGCGATGTAAACTTTTCAAACTACTTTTATATAATATTAGTTTTAAAAAGTTATCCTTTACTTATCCGAATTACTTTTCCACTCTGTAAACGTTCCTACAACTACTATTTCCATTACACCAATGTTCACAATTTTCTACTCTCAACAAAATTTATTTATTCCAAGTTTTAATATTTTATCTTTAATATTAAGCAAAATGTTGAACAATCAACTTGTACCCCGATAGATCATTTCTCTGTGAATTTCATCCACCTATAATAGCTTATTACAAGCTCTAAAGTTGATAAAGTCCTCAGAAACAGTACAAGTTGCAGGTGGGATTACGTACAGCTTAATTATAACTTTAATAAAATTACTTTAAAAACGATTCATTTTTATTAAAAAATAATCTATATTAGTTTATAGCTTTGTTCTAGAGGAGGTTTTGTAATAGTAAAAAAAAGTTTCTCTAAAAACATGTTAGAAGTTCGTTAGAGTTAAAAATTGTGTTTTGTGTTATTTAAGAAATAAATGCACAAAATTAATGTATACGCTATTAAATTAGCAAAATATAGTACACAATTTAGTGTTAAAGTGTATTTTTGCTAAATATTTGCGTAGTTTACCGGAGTAGTCAAAATAAAACGTAATATTTGCGTAATTTTACAATTTATATAGAATATGTTATGTCAGTTCAATTCTAAACACAAAAATAATGTTTAAAATTTAACGGATTTTTAACATGTATGGATGTGCGTGCGTGAATATGATGAATGTTCTCTAAATTTATTTAAAAGAGCATAAAATTTCATATTATTATGACTTTAGTTGTAACTAGTAGTATGACTCGGTTTTAGTCATACACTTGGTCTTTTATCATCATTCTCAATAAAATGTCTGATTAAAAATTTCGTCAAAGTTTAGAATATTTTCCGAGAGTTTTTTCGAAAAAATCCAGTTATGCTCTCAGCATGAAAAGCGGACGGCTCTAGGGAGCACCGGTAAGTCATACGTGCGATGCGCGGAGGGAAAATAAAAATAGAGACTGAATTCCGTGAAGGAATTTAAAGGTTCGCGTCGTCACGCGCGTTTGAAGCGAGGCACAATATGACGGACTGCATGGAAAAAATCCGAGGAAGAATGGGCACCGATCGGGAAACGGATCCCGGCTAGGAAGTTGCCGCTGCAGTTTAATGCCAGTATAGAGTCGTGAGGAGCTTGGCAAGGCACAGCCTCGACAAAACGATGCGCAAGTCAGCCCAAGCTCTCCGCGAATTCGAGCTCTCGGCCCTATTCGATAACTTTTACGGCTGGCGTATATCCGGCTGGCGCGGGCGTTAAACGACCTTTCATTCGGGGCCTTTTTATGAGCGGCGACGACCGCGCGGGATGCTCGTTCGCGCTCGCCGTCAAATTAAACGTAAACCCGCTGGCCCGGAGAGAAAAGTTCGCTGTATTCATTACAAATTCGCGTAAGGTATTTTTAAAACTTTTAAAATATGATTTTTATTACCTTGCGCGTGCACAACTCATATTCCTATACTCATATGCCCTGCTTTCAATGAAAACAAGTTATTTTCTCAAAATTCATATTAATGTTTTAATAAACTTTGCATTCCTTGTGGAAGAAGCTTTGTATTTTTAATTATTTCGCATGCTAATTCACGCTCTCGATTTGAAAATGTAATTTCTATTATTTTCGAACTTGCTCTTTCGTACTTGCTCGCCTCAATCGTGATTGCAACTTCTATCTCGATTTGGCCTGGTTCGAGGCATTATTTATAACTGAACTTCTCAATACTTTCCTCTCGACATGCTCTTGTTTTAGAACTTACAAGCGATTCACAAACAAAATATTTTTCTTAAAATAATCCACCATCCGGAAGGATCTGAAATAAATTCAAATCGTCGATTCAATCTATTGTACTAAAGTAGCCATCGCATTTATATCAGCCCCAAAGTAAATCAATATCCATCTATAATCGATCAAAAATCCTAACTAAAAGCTGACGTTAAAAGCGCACCTTTTCCACTTCAGCGTGTGCAAAATTGATCGGCCAATAGACCTCTGCGAGCTATATACAGCCAAGTCTTCTTTATAAAACTTATTAAAAAGAAAAATCCGAAAAAATCGAATCACTTTTTTTAAGCAAAACAAATATCTTCACAATTCGAAAATGTCTGAACCAAAAAGGAAGTGATATTACTGTTTTGTACAATTCAAAAAGTTGAATTAACTTCCTTACTTTTTTCGGAGTGAAGAATATTTAGCCGAAAATTTGTCAAAAAAGCCCTGATGGAAAATAAAAAAAAAAGAAAGAAACGAAGGAAAAAGAGAGGTGAGAGCTCGAGATAGAAAAAGAGGGTGGCTACGAGGTGAGGTGTGCTCGTACCCTGCTCATAATAGGAGAGAATGCAGATAAGCACTTGGCGCTTGGGCGAAAATGGAGCCAAGGTCCTAATCCGGCTGCGAGTGACAATGTCCCCGCAAAGAGGGCCCCGCAACGAGGCGTTCATTGGAGAGCCGCCTTGACGGGCTGGCACGCGCGTATACCGGTCCTGTCCAATCCAAGTGCGACGGTGCGAGATAACAAGCCCGTGCGGCCGACACCGACCGAGACGAACGCCCGGCCAACTTGTCGACGCTCGTATCAGTGCCGGAGACACTATTTTCCTATTAGATTTTACGGAACTGATTAAATTCCGCAAATTGACGCGCAGACTGTTTTCGCATTATTACTTCGAATCATGCACATTGCCTTTAATGATAAGCAAGTCTAGTTCTATTTTGCCAATTAATTACTAGTAAATAAAATAATTTCCGGCAGATAATTGCATTGCATACCTCAAGCTGACCGTATTGACGACTATGCCTATTCTGCTCCATTTCCAGTAGTATATTGTGTATATTCAACATCAATCAAATGCGAAAGTTTTACGTCGATAGCATATTAATATAGAATGTTCCTATTAACTAGCTTATGAATTCTTTCGTTAATAATGTTTCAAAGCATTCGTATTGGATTTCAATTGTTGCAAGCTAATATTAGAAATTTTAATTGAAAATCAATCAGCCAAAACGAGCGTTTCATAAAAACTGTTTAAATTCTGATACTCATCAGTGAAAAATATGTACATGAAAGACCAGTTTGGTAATTTTCAGTAAATATTTACTTCAGTAGAACTTCAAAAACAAAGATTTCTGCGAAATTAAATGAATTTATTTGTTTCCAAATAAATTTAGCGGCTTCAACAAAATAATTAGTTGATTCAAAGAAATATTTAATAAGTATATATAGTTATTGAAGTAAATATTTACTGAAAATTACTAAATTGCACCCTAAAGTTTTTAAAGTGCGCCCATCACTAAAAGTAACAGCCAACATTTCTCACTTTAACTTTGTAAAAGTGGTTTTTAGTGCGAGTAATATTTTAGCGTGAAAATTTTTCACTCGGAAATTTAGAGTGGTTACAGTACTCCGAAGGTAAGAGTGAAGCCACGGCAACTCATAACTCTAAAGATTGAGTGAACTGAAAATGGGATCTACATATCTGCAGGTAAAGTTACTCATTCTCTGAGCCAAAAAGTCAAAAAGGATTTAATGAAATTAATATTGAGTCAATAATAAGTGAATTTTTAGCAAATTTAAAATTACGTACAAAATTGACAGCGGCGAATGGAACATATGCTTTAAATGCTGTAAACACTTTGATATGTACAGATATGACATGTTTTAATCAATCCGAAATGAATAAATTTAGAAAAAAAGCTTTAGAGCGCTTTCATTTGGATTAAGAGTTAAAGTTCACTCCAGCATCCGATTAATTGTATTGGAACATGCTTAGAATCGTCTTTTTCCGGTGTCAAAATGAACTCTATTATAGTGATTTTCACTCTAAAAACTTTATCGTCTGGTCTCTGAGTGCAAATAAATACATAAAACTTAAGAAGCGATTTAAACGCAAGAGCAACACGTACTCCAGAATGATGTATAAATTAGTCCCCGGCAAAGAGAGTGCAAAGCACATTGGAAGACCTTTGGAGCGGCCGTCGAGTATTCGTACAAAGGATCCTTCTCTCTACGCGTATGTCAGAGGATGTCGTAGCTCCGGCTCTATGTTACTGGACAAGCTCACCTTGGGAGAGGGTGAAAACAATCGGGGTAGTACAAGCGCCGGTCCATTTCGATGCGCGCTGGCACGGCGGCTCGCAAAATCCACAGAGCTGGATATATGGGACGCGAGCGGCTCTTCATCCACATTAGGTAAATACGTATACTTGCGCATGCTGCGCGGCTCTTCCGCTTCGGCTGCCCAGAGTGGATGCGCTGCTGCCCCATCGGGATGGTTAATGCGCGAGCCTACGTGTCCACGTGCTCATTCCATACTAAGCCAAATCCGAGCCTTTTTTATTTTAGCTTTTCGTTTAATCAGCCCACTCTTTTATTTATTTCAAATAGTTTTACTGGATTTTCAAGTACTGCAAATTATCAGTAATATCATGTACAAACATCATGTATACATTGTTTCTTTTTTATGAGACTAATTTCGTAATTCGCGATACCTTAAAGACGACAGCTTAGTATAAGGGTGCGATTTATACTTATTCAAATTCGGGCCTTTTTTATTTTCGCTTTTCATTTAATCAGTCCATGCTTTTATTTATTTCGAGTAATTTAACTGGATTTTCATATTCTGAAAAATGGAAACGGTTTTAATATAATTTTATATAAAGCGTTTTATCGTTCTTTAATTTATTTAATCACTATATTTGTTGTATTTCACTATTATATTTTATCTATCTATTTTAATATAAATTTCTGTGATATCACTTTTGATTTTGTAACTTACTGGTTCAGTATTAATCTTTCACGACTATTTAGACTACTTTCCTTTACGACTGACTGTTTAATTTTTTTTATTATCTATTAGGATTATATTCTTCGGGAATCATTTTATTTGTAAAAACTGTAATGCACGATAAATATTGTTTTTTAATGAAAATTTTTATCAAAAAGAAGTGTCATACGGATATTATTTGTTTCTTTATGAGACTAATTTCATAATCCGCGATACCTTAAAGACAGCCAGTACGAGGGTGCAATTTTCATTTGAATAAGCTCCGTGTTCATAAGCTGAAGAAGCAACAGCACCGGTAGAAGCACTATTAGGCATTGTCTGTATTTGCGCAGTGCTCGCGGCAATACGTGTTCTTGATCTGGCTCGTTCCTCGCCCACCCTTTTTGTCTTTGCCTATTTCAGCAGCAGCAACCTTACAGGAGCAATAATGAGCTTCTTCTACGAGCTTTTTTCAAGCAATAGACTATTTTCTTTGTGCCATTTTCTTTTTATCCATTGCTCTTTGAATTTTTCAAACAAACCACTGGCTCCCGAGGCAATTTTCTGCCCAAAGTATTTTTATGGTATAAAGCAAAGAAAGCGTCCGTTGGGTAACGCTTTTGTAGGAGAAAATTGTTCCAACCTTTTGTCAGGAAAATGTTGCGCCTTGGCTTTAAATGTTCTAAAGCCGTGATACACAGCTTTTATCGTTAAACTATTTTAAAAATGTAATTATCTTAGGAATAGGAAAAATAGCAGAAAGAAGTAACTAACATCGTAAATAATAGTTGATGGATGAACTGAAATAAATGGATACAATGAAAAATTCTTAAAAATTAATTAACAGTTTATTATGACCTCTTTAAAATAAGCCCATTATAGTGGAACGATCCCTAGTAGAACACCCAACTAATTCTTAGCTACAAATTAGGTAATTGTTACAGAATTATCTATCGTAAGCTAACGAAAGTAATTTACGCGTAACTACTGGCGCTACCGTTTTTAAGCGTACGGTAGCTCCATATTAGCTAATTCAGATGCTAAAATATTATTAAACATTTTATTAAAAATTATTAAAATGAAAGTTTTATCAACTGCATTTTTATAATAAATTAATATAGATTTCTTTTAATTTTTATTCGATCAAAACTATAATCACAAATACTGTACTAACACTACACTACACATCTATATATCCTACGATAGAGTACCTAACCTCATAAACATAACCTATGGTAAAAATTCTCATACTAGATTATATAACACAAATAGTTTTATATTCGTTATCAAGGAGTTTAATAAAATTTCTATTATCAAATAATATTTTATTACATAATATAGTTTTAGGCATATTATTATAAAAAGGGACAAAAACGTTTGTTTAAATTGTTTAACGGCATACACGTAAAGTAAGCTTATTAAGTAGCTTACGATATGCTAACGCCAAGTGTATTTGTAGTTACCGATATTAGCTTATTGTTATTAATCAGGCTAATTCGGTAGCTAACTTTTCAACCAGGGATATACATCCTACGAAATTGGGAAAGCATTAGTTAATTTTCTGATTTCAGTAGCTTAACCAAACGCAATGAATAGCTAAATCCTTCGTTAGACTGTCTAGATTTAGTTTAGCGCAAGGACAATCAACTTACCGTTACTATTCAGATTTAATTAAATAAAATAATAGTAAAATTAACTTCTTAATTATTTTGATACATCAAAAATTATATTATTTCAAGAAAATGAATCATTTAGAAAAGAACCTGGTCATGTAAAAAATTCAATAAAAGCGGTACAAGTATTTACGAGGGGGAAATCAAACGAATGACAGTATTCTATCTACTGTCAGAGCTTTAGGGAAAATACGAATCTAATCCTCTTTGCTCATCTAAAAGGAAGGAAAGGAAAAACGTAAGTCTACATGGTGATAAAGGCGGAACCTGAAAATTACATTGCTTTCAGTCATACTGTTAGTAATTTCAGAGGGTTACTAAGATATCTTTCGAAAGACCTTTTCCTACACTGAGAAAAATGAAAAATAAAATTTCTAACAATTTCTACGAAAAATTACAAAAAAGTATTGTAACGAAGCGACCTACTCGATTTTTAATAAAAATTACAAATTACTTTAGTTAAATTAGAAAATGGCTTTTATCAAATCTTGTTAAATATGCTAGGAATATATGCTACTTTATATTCCAATTTTGTATGCAAAAAAATAATATTTAAATTGATTTTAATTAAAATTCAAAAGAAACATTTATCTTTAAACTTTTTCTTTTTTCTTCGGGGACGCTATCACAGCTATGTAAAAAATTTTACTTTTTAACTCACGGTTTTGGTTTATTATTATAACAATCATCGCTTTTAATTAAGGATATTTATATTAATTTTTCTTAAAACTAAACAAGGTCGAGTAGGTCTCCCCTTTCATTGGGAAAATAGTAATTTTTGCTAAAGCATTTTTCTCAGTGTATGGTGAAAATATCTCAAATAATAGAACAAGTTCATTTCCTTGAAAATTGTGAAATTTTTAGTTAAAATGAATCAAACAAAATACAAGGGTAGGAGAGAGTGCAGCAATCCTTATTTAATCAACGCTCCAAGAATTTTATAATCCTTTCTTAAAAAGTGATGGCCTTTGGTGTGAAGATTTTAATGCTTAATTCTGGTTGGTGCTCAAGGTACGAGTATACGCGATAGGTTACCTGATTTTTATATTAGTTAAGATATGCGAACGCGATTTTTCCAATTTCGCGCGAATATACAAAACTTTTAAATTATATTATAATTATGGCGATTATTGATATACTGAAAAAAATAATAGGGCAACTTTTACAATAAATTCAGGATTGCGCTTAATGTATTAAATTTTTAATTAAATAAACCCAATAATAAATAATTAAACGGTTTACTTATGAATTATTCGGTCGAGAATTAATAATTAAATCTCAACTACAACCGTAATTACATGCAAGGGCATAAAAATGCGTATAATTAAATGATTTAATTATTAATTCTCAACCGTATAATTGTTAATTAAATAATTAAATTATTCATTCCCGACCGTAAAATTGTTAATTAAATCACTTATTTATTAATTCTCGGCCGTATAATTGATAATTAATCATTTAATTATGAATTAAAAAATCGACGATTAACATTTTTCATAATCTTGCAATAAATTTTGTAAGATAGTGGAATACTTGGCAAGCCAAGAAAATAACTATAAAAATTGTAATTTTTCCAAAATTTATAGTAATTTTCTTGGCTTGCCAAATCTGTCCCATCTTACAAAATTTATTAAATTTAACCCTATTATTTTTTTAGTGTATTATCTTTATTAAAAAAGGAAGCGCGCTAGATTTTGATAGTTAAAAAAATCCTTCTCGTGCGAAGTATATTCTGAATTAATTGTAACTCAAACATTCTAAATTTAGCGCTAATAGAATGATGTTGCTTAATACAAACTCAAACATCATCTGAATGAGTAGAGACTGTACCAAATCGTTAGTTCTAACCGCAGTATTTATATTTGTGATTTGCAATGTAAATTTTAATGGTTCTAGGGGCTTAAATTAATAATATGTGTTTTATTGACACAGTTAACACACTGTTTTAGAATTTCTGAAAAGTACTTGCTACAATAATCAAACTACTGATGTCTTTTTATAAACAAAATTTATTTATTCTAAATATCTTTTGAGAGATATAAATCGACATGCAAGAGAATTTAGCAGCTTACTTTGTCACCTGCGAATATGCTCGATTTAGCATAATCGTAATTTCTAATGTAAATCTGAATTCCAAAATCTACTATTCATTGACATATATCACCGTAAATCCTTCTTTATATGGAACAAAATGACAATAATTTTGAATTTCGAGGCATGAAGCATTACTCTGATTATTTGAGGTAATTTATTCACAGTCATGGGACGCAGAAGTACACAATTTTATGTAACTGCAATATTTATTCTGAGAAACATACTAAAAAACTGTTATTTAACATTGAAGAATCGCAAAAAATTTGTTCAGCGATCGCATTTAAGAATGTACAAAATCGAACACCGTTTCCAAGTACGAATCGATGATTCTGAGATACAAATAAATCTCAGTTAACGTTTGGAGGAGATATTTCAATCGCAAAAGGCGCTGTTTCAATCGACCTAGATATATGTGTTTCACCATCTTTGCCCCGCTAAATTTTCATTGCTAGGGAAATCCCGATGCTCCTGCCAGATTGCTTTGTTTTTTTTTTCCACAAGAAAAAAGGTGTAAATAGAAGAAAAATTAGCAGCCGCAGCACTTTGAAGCTGCCGCGGGTGAATTGTCGTAGCGATTCCATTTTGCATATCGAAAAATAAAAGAAAGTACGCCGGCGAACCGACGTCGAGCAGCATGTGCCCGTCGGCTCGTGCACATCGATGCCGTCGATGCGCTTTTGATCAATTTTGGATAGCACGCTGCTGCCGGGCAATAAATTAAGCACGTCGTTCGCCGGCCTGAGGAAAAATGAGTTGCCGTGTGCTCACTACTTTTTCAACTTTACGCCAAACAAGACCAGCTTGTTTGTACTTAGTTAATTGAATTTCTAAAGAGGAGCATTTTCTCTTCGCCTTGCTTTGTGCCTCTCTTTTGCTTCGTTTCAAACTTTTTTTAAGTCGAATTGATCGAACTAAATATCATTAGTGTCACGTGTTTCTAATAGATCAATTGTTCTTTAAAAATGAATAAGTGAAATTCACATTCAATTAGTGAATATACACTAATTTTAAGGGATTAGTCGTTTACACAGGTATTCAATATGAATTTCACTTATTCATAAAGTAAATTTTCATAAAAATTTATGTACTTTTCAATTAAATTTTTTTAAACTAGCAAATCATTTAAATTTCCATAAAAATAATATATAATTTTCCGAAACGATTTACATTATAGGTCACGATTATGATTTGCGGCTTTCCATTTAACAGTAACAAATATATGAAAACATTAGCCCAAAATTAGCAAGTAAAAGCTATTATAAATTAATTTATTCTCGCTATAATTTAAAAATTAAAATTTTCAATAACATTACAGTCATAAAAGTTGTAATAGTAATATCCATTTAAAAAATTTTATGAGATTTACATGCACAAAATTTAAAAAGAAAACAAAAATAAGTTAAATCTCGGATGCTATTCTCTAAGCTAGTCCTCTTAAATTTTATTTTTCTTCTACCGAAGCTTTTTTCTGGTGTAAAACTACACAGCCGCTGTGAGAATTCTTTTTTCCTTCCTTATTCCCGGCACAACTTAAACGATATGAACAGAAAGCTAAGGACCGAATGCAAATCGCTGAGCTTACTCGTTTTTCTCGGAAACGAAACGCGTCCCCACGGTGCTTCTCACAAACAAGTTTCCCTTACGCCGAGTTCACGATCTCACAAAAAAAATCTCGCTTCTTCCGGCTCATTTGCCCACGGTGGAACTCGGATAACTCGGAAGGTGCTGTAAAACATCTCCCCACGGCTGAACGCGCCTACCTTGCAAGCCTTTGAACTGAAATTCACCAGTACGCTTTTATCGAACGTTAAAGCTCCTGAACTATGGTGCTGCCATCGAATAATACTGTTGTTGTAAATTTATTTAGATGTTATTTATGAAGTATGAAAAAGAGAAAACTGGGTTTATGGCTGATCGTAAAATGTTCATGAAGAAAGAATTTAATTTCTGCAATAGTTCAAGGTACCTTATAAAAAAATTTATGGCTACTCCTTTCTTTCTGTACTTAAATTTTTCTTATGATATATCTTACTCAGTTATTACAATGTAAGGAATCGAACACTAAAAGCGGTTAGGCTCGTTCATTCAATTAGCGTCTAGAATCCGAAAGCCTTGTTTGCATCGACGAAGAACATGCAAAAGTATAGGAATCCGTTGAGAAGCAATCACAATGCGATTACGCAGGCCATTAATTTTGGAGACGCAGAGCTGCTCCCCTTTAAATCGATAAATTGTCGAATGAGCTCGTAGACTAACAGTCGAGAGAGAAATCGATACAGACAACGATTAATAATAGTACTGCAAAGAACTCTACACCAAATATTTGCTTGATCATTCAAGGAGAAATATCTAAGAATGAAGAACTTGCAATTATTTTAAAATAGTTTTCAACTATTTTAAATGGGAAGCGAGATAATATCGATTGTAAAATTGCAGTTTAAAATAAAATGTCAGATATAAAAGTTGTTTTTAATTAACAGCAGCCGCGTTTGACTAGTCAAATGTAAGTGCTAAAAAAATGTCAAACAAAACTCGAAAGTATGTGAAGAGAAATTTCTAATAAAAATTACCGTTGTTTCCACGGTAATGCCGCTTATTTTTTAGACTTGTCTGTATTTTTTATTAAAAATCAAAGTAAAGAGTTACTTTTTTTTACAAAACTAGTAAAATCCAGCGCGCTTCGCGCGCTCAATGTTCTCTTTGCGCTGTTTTTTTCTAATCAGTTCTTCTAAATAATACATTCTGATTTTTTAGTTAAAATGATGTCGTGGCGATATTTAATTTTTCAACTAATTTAGTTAATAAAAACTACAGTTAAAAAGGTTTAATACAATACTTATTTCATTAAATTGTTTAATGAAAAACTCAAATCTTTAAGAATTGAACTATGGCGTCAAAAGAAAATGCGTCCCTAAATCTGTCGACCAATTACATTCATGAATTACTTAAATGTTTCAAAACAAAAAACATTACTTTTTTAAAATACAAGCAAAATTTAACGCGCTCAAGTTCCTTTCTTTACTGTTTATTCCGGGTTCATTTTTGAAGTTAGAAATTTTGAATTTCAGCGCCATTCCGGAATATAGGTATGAACCAATCAAGTTCGCTTTTTCGATGCTTTACAACATCCAGTCATCAATTTTTTAAGAGAAAAGATTTACCTTAGACTGACAAAATTTTACCGATGCATACAGACACTTTCACATTAATAACAGCTTTTAACAAATATAGCATATAACATAAATATTAATTTTTATCATTTTAATGGGACCTTTTATCGTAGCCAATGTTATAAAATATACCGTAGATTTTTCATAAATTTTACCTTTAAACACTCAGTAAGGGCAGCCGTCGCTTCAGTGTAAAGCAAAAATGACTTTCAGAGTGCCCGCTAATATAATTTTTTTTTAGTATATAAATTCAAATATGAAAAGCGAACCGCAGTTTAATTTTAAACATACACTGATAGAAAGAAATATTTGAGTCAAAGCTTCCGTGTCTTAACAGTTAAGTCACGAATTAAAATTATTAAAAATACGATGATGTTAGCTAATCAATTACAATATGTAAATTTAATTTAGTTAAATATTAAAAGTTAGTGGAGTTTATTAAACTTTTTATGAATTTTTCATCATTTATCAGTACTTTTTTAACCGTTTAACTTACCTAACCTCATTTTATTATGTTTTTGTAATGAACAATTACAAACGTAAAAAAAGTATTATAAATATCATTAATGTTCGCGTAACCATGAAAACTTCAAGAGTACTATTCATTTTTATTTATTGATTAGTAATATCCATGCATTTTTAATGATTTTAATTCGTGACTTAACTGTTAAGACACGGAAGCTTTGGCTCAAATATTTCTTTCTATTAGTGTATGCATCTATGACAAGTTTGAAAAATAGCACCTTCGATTTTACAAAATTATAAACAAATCTTACTGTTGTATTACGGTAAAATTGATCGCAGTTTCGTGTTTAATTTGTCACGGTAATTTTTATACACTGAAAAATCAATTTGGTAATTTTCAGTAAATATTTATTTCAATAATACTTGTTAAATATTTCTTTGAAACTAAATGAATCTATTCGTTTTAAAATAAACTTAGCAGTTTCAATAAAATAATTAATTGATTAAAAAAAACATTTAAGAAGCACTATTGAAATAAATATTTACTGAAATTTACTAAATAGTGTCAGTGTAAATAAAATGTTTTTTAATTTCTCTCCGTGCACATTAGTTGTATAAAAATAAGTTTTTGTCAACGATCTAGAATGACATTGTGGCTAGCATGAAAATGCGAAAGCTTGGAGTTGCTGACGAAAGGTCTGAAAAGCGGTCGAGAGGCAATATAAAATGATATGGCGGATGGGAGGCTCAATCGTGCGGAACCGGAAGCCACGTCGGCTCCAATTGAATATGGTATCGACGCCAGAATTGCCTTGGATCGGCTGCCCCGGATCGTGGCTCGAATTCCTTTAAAGCATTCTTGTGCCCTTCCGGTGCAAAGACGCGCGCACCGTAGGATCAAAGGACTCAAAGGCATCCCAGTACAGCCCACTTGGACCATGTAATAAGGTGGCGGGAAATTTTATTTCGGTTTTCGCTCGCTCAAAAAGCCGCCATTGACACGCTTAACATTCTTCTAATTCTTCTGGCTTTCTTTGCCCTTGAGTTCATCGCACGGATTCAAAGAAAAAACTAGCGTTTTGTAAAGAATTCGGACATTTACGTGGATGCTATATCAAATGCGTATATAATGTTAAACGAAATATTAGGTAAACTTACTTGGAATAAATCGCAGTTTTTGAAAAAAAAAAAAATAATTACCTGCAACAGAAAAATAAAAATTTTTTTTAATCTTCTTATTAAAGAAACAAGTTACAGACAGTTATAAAAAGTCACTATCAATAAGTTACTCAAGTATAATGCAGATTTCTTGGCTGATTAAAGTTCTCGCTATATTCCTTTTGGGATAGCAATAAAGGGGAACCCACGAAACTAAGTGAATTTTGTCCTCGTGGATATACGCAAGCAGCGGGGTCATTTGCGAGAGCAAAATGATCCTTCACTTAAAGTGACCCCCTTGCGCAACCGAGAGTGAACTAAATGTCCGTTAAGGATTTTAACGCTATAACAACGAGGATGACGCAGACGGTAATAAATCAATCAAGAGCTTTCAGATCTCTTGCGGAAAAAGATGTTGAGGTTTTCAGACCTCCGCGTATTCCGAATAAACACTGACATCATCTACTTGTTCTTTTACTCGCCGAAAATCCAAATTTCGTTCTAAAATTAAGTAAATTTCATTATATAATCTTTTAGCGAAGCACGAGCTCTCCTTCGTTGGATGGGAATTAAATGATCGAGTGGGAGGGCGAGATAATGTAAGCATTCATTGCGAATGGAAACTTTTCACATTCAATCTCTAAAGAAGCGAAATTAGTTTTATCAGTTTGCTTACTCCATTCGAAAGTTCGTCGGGAGGAAAAATGTTTCCCTCAGAGGGTGCGGGAAAATTTTCATAAATCCGACGTTCAATGGAACGATTCACAAGTCGTAGGCGCCTACCTAATCGTAGAGCCGTTCCTCTCGGCACGCCGGAAGCCTTTTGTTTTGCGGACTCCACTGCCGGGCGGAATATAGGCCAAGATTGCGAGATAGGCCATTGCCAGGGAATGGGAGTGCGGTCGCACATTAGGACGCGTTACGTTAGGTATTTTGCGCTCGGCCCGAGAAACCAGCATCAGCACCTCGGGACTCAGCGAAATATCACCGAGCGGGAGCAGAGGCCGCCCTCGCGCTCACACTCGTGGCGTCGCTGCACTCAAAGACACAATATTGCAAATATCACAATAATCTTCTCTTAAAAAGTGAAAAAAACTTGTTTTAATAGTCCAAAATTTAAAAATTGTATCTATTCGAAAGATTAATTAATTGAAAATTATTAAAGATTAATTACCAACATAATAGCAAAATACGTCTGGTTTTTATAAGTGAATATTATTTGTGTAAGTCAATATGGGAAAACAATGACGTTTTTTATTAAATGTTATGTTTTTCAAGATATATAAACTTTGTTACACCTGCAGCGCGCACTTTATTCCTAGTATTAGTAAAAATTGCTACGTTCCATTGGAACGGTGGGATATACTCAAATTGTAAAAATTTTTGCTACATAGAATACTCCATATAAGTAGTAACTTTTGCAATACTGCTTTTTAAAAATCCTTACATGCTCTCCATAAACACTGCTATATTACATAGTAACAATTAAGCTATAATACAATTTACATTGTCATATAAAAACGATTAAATAATCGATTTTGCAGTCTGTGCCGATTGATACAAAGCACTTTAAAAATTTAATATGTACTTTTGCTTGTACAGCTTATTGTATTGCTATGTTATATAATAAAATTTGCTATGTTGGATATTAAAAATTACTACAAATAAATTTTATTATAAAAACATAAGAAAAATTATTATAATGAAAGTATATCCCACCGTTCCTATATAATATAATAATATTTGTGAGCGATATAGCAATAATTTCTATACTATTTGTCTGAGTATGAAGAAGAGTCGGTGAAAGCTTCTCTTTCCCTTTCTCTGGTACGTCGAGACGCGACACAGGAGGATGCGGAAGGCGACAAAAGTATTTTTGCTTCGATCGAGGGCTACTTCACCACCCACGTTACTTCCACTACTACTATTGTCTCTCTGATAACTCACTTTTTTCTCTTTTATTTTACGGCCAATTTACTATTGTTTGGTTTACTAAAAAAAATTTTAATCGTGTAAATATTTATTGTCGTTAACCCTTTCACACACGTACTTTTCATTTAAACCAACAATTTTTTTTTTAAATTTTTTGACTTTTTTAAGGAAAGTGGTTTTAAAAACTTTGAAAAAATTAATTTTAACAGTGGAAACGCCTACAAAATTTGTGATGTCTCCAAATAAACTATTTTAATAGCTTTATTTTAATTATGTTTTGTATACTACAGCGACCTCTTAAAATTGGAAGAAGAAAATGTCCCCAAATGCGTGAAAGAGTTAATATTGAGTCAGTAGTACACATAATATTTTTTTAATATTTTATGTATTGTATGTATGGAAAGTTTTCTTTCAACAATATGAATGCTTCCCGGTGTACGTGCTTCTGGACTAATGACGCAGTCTTCTTGAATAGCATATTTCGGAACCCTTGAGATATACTTGTGAATGTCATTAAATATAATAAAAATAATATGAACGTTGGGAAGACTTTACGTCCCTTTCGTAAGATACGAAAATAACATTTGTGAGAATTATACATTTTTCATAGTCCTATTTTTAAAATGTCAAACTTAATGAAGATCCTCTACAGAGGAATCAGACAAATAAAGCAAAGATTAATACTCATGCCATTAATAACTCTTTGTAACATTTGTACCCACTAAAATGGTTCGAATCAAATTTCACTTTTAGTTTATACTGAAACCACTCATTTGACTTCAATAAAGTCAATTTTAACTCTAATAGACTCTACGTGAATAGAGCGATTTAATTTCACTCTAAGGTGGAGTAGAATATTGAAGATTATATCCAATAATCACTATATTTCATCCCATCAAGTTACTTTCACTATAAAATTAGAGCGAAAAATTTGACTCCAATAGAGTGCGAATTGATCATTTGCGACTGAATATAGGTACAAAAAAATCGTCAAGAAGCGGTCTAACCAACTAAATAATAAAGTGAATATAATATCTTTATTATTGCGCAGGGCTATTTCTTATGTTTGAAAAGGGAACCGTAGCTATGATTGTTTTCCATAGAATCTACTTGTCCGAGGGTGGAGTGAGTCGTAAAAAATTTACTTTACGTGACGAAAATAAGGCTCCTGTGAAAAAAAAATAGAAGTTAAGCGATTCACCACGTCAACCTCGATAAATAGATTTAGCTCGGGTACGTATGGGTCGCCATGTGACTTGCCCATTGTGTTCTGCAGTGCCAACGCGCTGTCGTTAATGGTAGCGTCGATCACAACGACTGATGCCCTAAAATGCTCCCCCTCGATCACCGCGTTTTTCGAATTCAATCTGAACCTCGATATTCTTTTTTTTCTGGCAATTTTTCAAAATACGATTAAATAATCGCAGACTGAAATAACAACAATATCATTTCTCAATAAGTATTCTTTCTATGGTTACAAACCTTGGGTTTTGTATAAAATGTTTGTGAAAAGAAAAAAAATTATATGTTATAATAAATCACACAAGTCAAATCTCATACTTAAAATATAATTACTATTGATTCCGTTGTAAAATAACATTTATTCGCTTAGTTTACACATATTTTGTATGTTCTTACAAAATTTGTGTATTCATGTAATTGTGTACTACGGCATTTGAATTTACAAAAATTTGGCGTAATTTCCATCCAAATTTTTTGAAAGATTTTTAACTATGCACTCACACAGAATCGTTTAACTTTGCAAAAATAATTAAAAATCAAACATTTTTTTTAAATGTATATTTCAACATATCTCATTGAATTTAATAATCCAATTAAAGTAATTTAAACGAGTTTTCTCACCTTTCTTGTTGACCTACAGAGCGGTGAAAAGATTACTTATAAATCTTATTTTCGAAAATATCATCGTATCTCCCTAAACAATAATTTGCAAGATCCTAATAAGCATAAAAAAAATTCCGGTCAAATTGAAGCTCGGTAATTTTAAAAGCGCTGAAAAAAGCATAACTAATACAAAAGAAAATTAATACGTTTGCGTGGCTCCCCGCGAAATAAAAGCGAGTTATTCCCCCGTTTAAAATTAACTCTCGTCACGTTTCCACTTGTCTGCCTCGTCGCGCGTTCACTGCCGGCCATTTTTTATTCGCTCGCCTTTAATTACAACGGCGCTCGGACTCGTTTCAAAAAAGGGATGTGGGTGAATGGGGTCGCGAATGGGCACTATAAAGAGAATAAAAGCTGAGCCAAAGTCTCGGACCGAAAACAAGTACCTTTTTAGCCTGTCTTGAGGAGTATTTTTAGACGGCGTCGAATTCGGGGCGTACAGTAATGTAAATGACGCCTGTGCATTAGCGATGCTCGGCTAATTAACAAACAACGCAATTAGCTCATTTTCAATGTCGAATATTGATCGAACTCTTTTTAGAAGATCTCGATTTAAAACTTTGGTCATCTATTCTATACAAAATACTGAATTTCGTCGAAACATACATGGACAGAAATTTCTAATATAAATTACCGTTATTGCCACGGTAATGTCGGTCATTTTTGTACTTATCTTTATATATTTTTTTTTTTTTAAATTTACCTTAGACCAACGAAAATTTTACCGTTATATATCCGTACTTTTACATTAAAATACTATTTACATATAATAATCTTTAAAAATGTAGTAAATAACATGAATGTTAATTTTTATCATTCAAGATGAACTTTTATCGTTGTCATTGATCTAAAATATAGCGTAGATTGTTCATAAATTTTACTCCTAAACGTATGTTTCAGTAAGTATTAAGTTTTAAGAGCACATAAATGACTAAAATAACTGGCTTTTCTTTAATGTAGACAGTTTCAAATGTGAAAAACGAACTGGCAATTTAATTTTAAACATAAGTATATTTGACAATTTTGCACATAAAATGGCACCATTGTTTTTACAGAATTTAAAAGAAATTTTAATGTTAATTTACAATAACATTTATCGCAGCTTCTGCAATACTTGAGGCGCTATCTATAATATTTATGACTTAACCTATAAATAGCACTGCCGTATCAAAAAAGTCTGTGTTTACTTTGTGTCACGGTAATTTTTATAGGAATTTTAACGTTACATTTTATTTGAAATTTCTCTCGGTGTATAAATGCACATTAACGTTCTTTTCAATTTTGATATTTTTTTAAAAATATCTTGAATAATTACTTCGAGCAATAAAGGTAATAAAAGCAATGTTATTTTATCTAATTAGCTGCGAACATTTATCAAGTACAAGCCTAACAGAGTCGTTCCTTTAGGTGTCGGTACAAGTGGCGAACTCTTGTCTGACTAAACCAGGACTCGAACTACTTGTTCGCGTCGAGTAGGAGATTCCATAACAATGGGACAGCAAGCGCGGGCCTTTGAAAACTTTGGCGACGGCGTTAATTTTCCAGTTCCCGTTGGTAAATGAAAAATCGTCGGTGAAAAAGGGAGCCTCCGCTCTTGGCACAGGCGATTCGCCTCCATTGTTTTCGAGGCCGAGCGGTCAGCTCCTCTTCTCCAAACCGGTCAACCCGCTCTAACATCCCTTAGAGAATAATGGCCGCAGAGAATTTACACGAGTGTTTGCCGGGCTCGAACTGTGAAAGTGCCAAGGGTCGAGATGCCGGGATGCATCTGACGATTAAGATAATTCACCGCGTCTCCCTTCATTTGAATTACAAAGACAATTTTAAAGTGGATCTTGCACTGATTCAAATCAACCGCTCGCTTTAGCAATAAAGAAGAAATGAAATCAAAATTGAATTTAAAAATATTAGACAATCGCACTGATGTTAAAGAATGACAACAAAAACTATAAAATATATTATTTAATTACGTATGTTTGCGTCAGTGTACTTAATAAATTATTTATTCAAAGGTTTAAACTTAAGTTTTGCCCTTATAAATTTCACCTACCCTAGAAGGCTAAACAACGCTGAAGGTTACGTAAATTTTCTCTAGGGGTCGACAATCTTGTATCCCTTGGGCATCTCACCGTACCTGTAACTTTAATGGCAAACACAAGAGCTGCAGTAGAAAATAAAGAGCGAGAATAAATTCAACGAATAGTTAAATCGTCGACTTCCGCAGAAAATTAACCGAGGCAAAAACGGTGGTAGAGAATTTCTTCTTAATAAAATGCTATATCTAATGGCAGTGAAATTAAACTACCCGCTTGCTGGGCAACGCAATAGGGTTGCACCGAGCAGTTTTAAAAAAGCGCGCAAATGAATTGGTCGGTTGTATACTTTGCGACTACTGGAAATAAATTTAAATGAGCGAGAATAAATATGCACCGCAAACTGAGGTGGATGAGTGTCAATGGAGAAGCACTTGCTGCTGCCCAGTCGCGAGGTGGAATACTGGCTCGTGGCTATCTATCCCCAAGTCATGTATAATAATTTTCTCGACTACATATATATTATTCTACCCCACAAACATTCACTCGAAACAAGAGCAATTCTGTGTCAATCCTCTTAAGCGGGTTAGTGCGAAATGTCACTTTCTTCAGAGTTTCTTAAAAATTTCTACAAGTGTTTATAATATTAATCCTTAAGAACTGTTAAAATTCCGGAGTAGCTATAGCTTCACCAAAATTGAGAGATTCATGTGTTAAGTCGTGACTTTTAACACGGTGTCTTGTGCATGAGTCATTTTAACGTCTTTCTTCAAGGTAGTACTGTCGATACTTAGGAAGTCAAATGAGGAAATTTGCTTATGTGATTGGCGTAGTATTTACATTTGTCAAAATAAAACAAACTAATAATATAATTGCAAGTAGTCCTCATATTTATATTTAAAACATTTTTTTTAAAAAAATCATCGACTGCTTAATAGAAATCCAAAAAGTGAATGTATAATATTTATATAGCTTTCTCGATCGAAATATTACCGAATGTTTATTATTCTAAAAGACGTAATTTCTTAGCTAGTTTGCGGTGTTGCCACATCTACTCAACTGTCATTGTTTACTTGAGAAAAATGTTTTAGATAATGTCAATCCAAATGTTCTAAAATGCAAAATGTTCCTTAAATTTTCATTTATTTCACTATTCAATTTTTTTAGTATAAAGTCAATTAAAAATAAATTAACTTTTGATAAAGCTTGTACCGAACTAACCCTCTTAAAGTCATGACAGTAGACCTACTGACTCGATTAAAAATGAAAAACAAATGACAAAAGCCATTAGCTAAATTTAATTACTTCGAGTAGGCCTAAAATGGCACTATATCATACGAAAGAAAAAAAAGTTTAATGAAAGAAAAACCGACTTAAAGGCGGTAAAACGGTGCGACAAGGGGTGCACTTAAAGTGGGTCGAATAAAGGGACAAAAAAACTGCCCGCGTTTAGACGAGGGTAAAGTAAGGTGGGGTAAAGGATGAGAAAATAAAAATACGAGAAAGGCTTTGGGGGTCGGAGTTGCGCGTATGCGAGCGAGGCGTTCAAAGCTTTTTCCGCGTGGATTTAAGATGACACGAGGAATACAAAATGCGCCGGCTCGACCGAGGCAGCGCGATTTACTTCGCGCGCCGAAGAGCGGCGGAGAAAAATATTCCGCACGGGCACGTAAACAGCCTCGCTTCCGTGCGGCAGAGAGGCACTTCTCTTCTTGAACTTCGAGTATCCAGTGAGGATGGCGACGGTTTCACTGACGCAAGACCGAGATTTGCCAAATTGAAACGTTCCAATTTTTTCCGCTAATGGATTAAACGCGCGTTAGTTTGATTTGTTTTAAATGATTTAAACAGAAGTATTGACATTGTAAAACACTGTATAAAACACTGCATAAAAGGGTTTGATATTTATTTACACGGTTTGATTTAACTCGCTCCAGATTCTTTTGGGTATGCGTGCGCGAAAAGCGAGAGCGCTAAAATTGTGCACTGGGGACACACTTCCATTGGCACATCTCCATACTAACGCCAGTTTTTCATTCTTTTTAATGGTTTTATTTTTTCAGCTGTCGAGATTTAAAAAATTGATTGCCCCAGAGCTAGCCAATTAAAAGAGCTTTTGCGTTTCATCAAGTTTTTATTACTCTGTAGTGTTATATTCTGCATGACGCATTCAACTAAAAAAATGGTTAATGCCTAATAAAAATTAATATAACCGTTTATCTAAATAAAAAGGGTAAATGACAATGGATTCTTTAGCGTCGCTCACAGCTATGGATATTGGATTCTTAAGCTGTTTAAAGCGCTTCGTTTCACCAATTATCCGCAGCCATCTGCTTTAATCGTCATAAAAGTAAATCGAGGCGGACTTTACGGCGTCGCAAGCAAAGAATGTAGAAAGGAGGGAAAAAAGTGCGATAATCTTTCCTTCGAGCCTTTTTAGCCCTTTACCTCTCTCGTCAATCGTTTTGCCATTTCCCAACAGCAGAATTGCAGCGTATTCTATACAGCTTTGTCTGATCTATATAGCCTTGTGCTACTTCTTTTTTTACATAACTCGCACGAAAAAAATAGACTCGGACAAATCGTGCATTTCCTTCTCTGCTGCACAAACCGAGACGAGCCATACGTAAGCTTCTCTTTAAAGGGCACCCACTATGTATAAGAGAAGAAAAAAGGGGCTTCGCTCGACTTGCGTGAAGGAAGTCAAGTGTCATAGAAACGAGTAAGCTGAGACACTTTGACGGCGCGAGTTACCTTTTTAAGAGTGTTATACAGGTATCTTTTATGAAGTATTAAGCACTCAAATTACCAAAGCACAATTTGTCATTGAAGACTAGTCGGTCGGATGTCTTATCCAAAAATAGGAAACGTATAATATGCTTTTTTAAATGAGAAAAGCTCCTCCTCGTAAAGCACAGTTTACCGCCGTACAAAAGCCTACCTTTTAAGAGTATTTTATTGAGGTATCGACGTAAATCTTCAAGGTGGAATCGATATCGAGAAAACACGAATGGACATGGAAGGAACGTAAATGTCTCAAAGGGTGACATTTACTATAGGCCGGACGTAAATCGCCGCGGTACCCAAAGAGTACGCAATGTCATCTCAATAACATTTCAGCTTGTTTGAATACATAAAGAAAAATTTCATATAAAAATTAACGTTAAATACCTATAAAATTTACCGTGGCACAAGTAAACACAGACTTTTTTGATACGGCAATGCTATTTATAGGTTACATTATAATTATTAAATATAACGCCACAACTATTATACAGAAACTGAGATAAGTTTTACTGATAGTATAACGGTAATTATTTTTAATTCTGTATAAACGATGGTGCCATTCTAACGTCAAAATTGTCAGAGATATAATTATGATTAAAATTAAACTGCCGGCTCTCTTTTCTCATTTGGGACTGCTTACACTAAAAAAAGAATTATTATATATTAATCATTTAGGTCACTGCTAGGATCTCTCGGTCATTTTTACTTGGTACCCGAGCGACCGCTGCCCTTACTAAAACATACATTTAAAGGAAAAATTCATAGACAATTTCAATTACACAATCTCTACACTGAAAAAAAAATAGGGGAAATTTTACAAAAAAATAGAGGAATTTTTACAATAATTCATATTACCTGAGGACTGAGGCTAGCTCGAAGAAGAAACGAGAAGTCTCACGCTCACTGTGGGTTAGCCGGTCGCGCATGCGCCGTAGCGCGAACAATAAATTTTACAATGTAATTTTGTAAAATATCCCAAGGTTTTAATAAATATTCCAAGAAATCATTATAAGTTGTATACTTCTTGAATATTTATCGATTAGTTACAAGAAATTATAGTAAAAATTAATAATAAAAATGCAAAATTTGTACATTTTACTGGAATTTTCTTTAACAAAAATTGGAATTTCTACATCAGCAAATATTTCCTATGTTAAATAATAAAAATTTTAAAAGATATTGCAGTAATTATACATTTTTCTAACATCTAATTTTGAGTATTGTATGGTCTATTGGACTCTATTGGAGTCTATTGGGCTAAATGAATGGTTTTACTATAAACTATAGTTCTTATAAGAACGAAATTTGATTCCAAACGTTTTATCGTGCACTACATTGTTTAAAGGCTATTATGCGTAAATATTATTTTAATGTATAGTTACCTGTACACAACGGTAAAGTTTTGTACTTAACTAAGTTAAATTCGGTAAAAAATAGTATTTATTTACTTGCATTTTAATAAAAAAATACAGACAAGTCCAAAAATGGTCAATGTTACCGTGAAAATAACGGTAATTTTTATTTAATATTTCTCTTCGTATAAAATTCTGCTACATTATTAATATGCGCACAATAATACAGGAAAGCCATTTCCAGCTTCTGCATCAGAAGCAGCCGGCTCTTTATCACACGCGTAAACTAGGATTCCGGGAATTAGCCGTTAACGACATGGTAATGGAAGCTGAGGGACATAGTACCTTCACGCGACGCTTGTCTAACTTGTAAGACGAAGCATCTCCGATTCTGCAAGAGAATCAGAGCGAGTTCCACTGTCGTCAACTTATATCTCCGGCCATGTCATTCATTGCAGTCGGGAAAAAGAATCGAATGCAAGGAGATTGATTTTCTATTTGAATTTCACGCGGTTGCAGAAAACATCATTTTCGAGGAAGATAACTTACTGCAGGGGAGTTCCTTTTGCAAAATTGCGAAGCGAAAAAACGATGAATATTTTCTTTTACAGCAACAAAAAATGTTAATAATACACAAATTGCTAGTAGAGAAATAAGCAAGAAAAAGGCAAAAAATATTCTACTTTTAAAAACATAAATCTCACAAGCATTTGACAGGACCTAAATAGCTAGTTAATTCCTAAATTGTGCAGATCTCTCGGACTGGCGAAGAGCCGACACTTACATACGACGTCGAGCGTAAACGTTCCGAGTTCACTAAGGGCGTCGACGAAACTTACAAAATGCGTTCGTAATTAGGAGTGCAGGCGTGTTTTCTTAGAAAATTGACTCTCGAGCTGAGACAGTGAGAAGAGAAACCGAGAGCAGAGATGAATAAAAAGAGATAGCGAAGAATGAATAAAAAAAAAGAAAGAAAAACGAAAGGTGGAGCGAAGCAAAGATGAATTACGTACTTAAAAACGATGCTCTTCCCTGCCTCGTTTCTTTTAATCCTCGTTATTTTTGTACAGCTTCTTATTCTTATTTGGGGAGAGAAATGCCCGGGAATGGGAAAATGCGGTAGCACGGGCACCGGAAATACGCGTCGCCTTAATTTGTGCCAGGAGGTCGCAATTAACGCTACCCGGCAGGTTGTCGCTACCAGCCGGCGCGTGGCTTCCTCGACTCCGATTGCCAACTCTCAATGGCGAATCTTTATCTCTATTAATTTTTAACATTTGCTTCTTGCTTATCTTCTTTTGGGATTTATACAATTTTTTTGAATTTATAAATGAGAAGTTGCAGTTGGCCCTTTTGTGAATTCACATCTTACATTATATTAAAAAGCTTGTGTTATGCGAATCGTCCGTTGTGTGCCGAGTGACCATTTTATTAGATCAGATTGATAGACAAATAGTAGAGATAAAGTGCAAGTGCAAGTGCGATTGCTTCAGAGAGCATTCAAGTGCAGATAAATTCATTTTTGTCAATTTTTTAATTACATAATTTTTAAATTGTAAAATATTTATTATTTATTATTCAAAATTTCTAATAAAAAAAATCTAATCGTTCATGAAAAGCGTTGAATCAGCCGACCGAGTGCTGCTGACTGAGCGAGGGAGGAAAAAGTGTTAATAAATTATTAATAAATTATTAAAATTATAACAATGAATGTTTTATAATTTATAAAAAAAATGTTATCATTCAACTGCCAAGTTTTTCTAAAAGTTTTCACTATACCCTATGAATCTGAGGATGAAAAAAGCAGCCTTGAATAACTTTAGGAAATACTAGAAGCTCTGACGTAAAAGAAAGTTCGCAGCTCATTACGAAGCTCGCACTCTTGCTAACGGTCGATTCAAGCACTTTCATCCTTAAACAACGAATTTCATTCCACATTTTGTAAGTACTTGTACCGCAGAAAAAATTTGCAAAATACCATCGCCTCGGGTTGAAGGTCTTCAAAGAGAGACAGCCAACTTGGGACAAACTTGTCAAACAGCAATAGAGAGAGTGAGTTAAGAAGTACAAAGCAGGGATTATCAGGCACCAAGGAGAGAAGCGCAGAATAGCTATGCCGAAACTTTGTCGCGGCTTTTATTCACGCTTGAGTACCGAATCCAATTACGCGAGCATTATGGAAAGTGCATTTACCGCTGCTCATTGCGTACCGGGAGAAAAAAAAACAAAAGTCCTTCTTTGAGCGGGCGCAAAGTGGAATCTCTTAGGATCCTTGGGCCCCATTCAATTAACAGCCCGGGACGTGAAATTGAAATTTATTTATTTTTCTTTTGATGTTACATCTTTAAGGCACTCGGCCAACATTATTTTTTACTTGATTGTTGCAAAAGTATTTTGCCCGTATTATTATTACTTTTAAGTGAATTCCTTTCTGATTTTCTATAGAATCAAGAATCAGTTCACTATTCAAAAGAACTCATATTATACCTTAGAATTCAGTGGAAAAGGAGAAAGATTGACAAAAGAAGTAATATGAAGAATCAGTAGGTGACTGAGTCTCGTCGTTTACGAAAATTACCGGAGCGTATAAATTGAATCTAGCCAAGTATTGTATTCTGCAAGAATACCGAGTGGCCAAAAGAGAAAGACTGGCAAACGTGAAAACGAGCTTTGAGCCTTTTCCTGTAGACTGCTTTCGGTTAGTGGCCTGTATTCTTTTTTCAATAAGTTGGCTGTAGTAGAAAACTGCAATGGGAAATGAAGTGAAGTGATGTGTGTACAAACCAATTGAAGACTTTGAATAGGAGAAAATCTTGGAAACTTTTATTAGCTTTTCAATGATTTATTTGACGATGTCTTCTAGAATGCAGATGATTTTTTTCACATAAACCTCGAATCATTTTTAAAATAAATATTATTTGATTGTTATCAAAGTATATTTAATTTTTTTTTTTGGTTCGCTGGCATGTTAAAAAAAGAGGGTCGTTATTATTTTTTTCGACTTTAATGCCGAGAGGTCATTTTTTCTGGCGATAAAAAAGTTTCTTAGCAATTTGAAAATATACAATTTAAATTTTACATTTTTTCAATATCTCCTTCCTTCTGAAATCATATCGACTCTCCAGCTAGTTTGAGTTTGGAGCGCCCAAAGCACAAAATTCATCTGCAACCATTGATTTCAAGCTTATGAACAATGATAGTTCAAGAAAGAAAGTTCTCTCATTTACTCAAGTTATTCATTACTTGTTTCAATCTGAGAATTTCGTGTTTGATTTTGCTTACTTTGTGTTTCTCAAACAGTTCACACTTGTGTTTTACCCTGTTTTATGTTAAACAAATATTTATTTTTATTTCAAGAGTTTTTATGCCTTAGAGGTTTTCTCTATTTGTTAAAAATAAAAAATCAATCGAAACCATAACAGTTTATTAAAAAGTTTTATTAAAAAAAGAAACAACAAAGACAATTTTCGACATAACAAATATTTTATTCAAATAGAACTTTATTTGTCTGTTTTTTCTTCAGTATTTTATTTGCTCGAACTATAAGTAGATCTTTCTTAACAGAAATGAATTAAAAGGAAAGTAAACAGTTCTGCAAAAAACTATCGACGTACTGATTACTGGAGGAAAACTCACGCATAAAGTTTGAAGATAAGTCAATTCGATAGGTTCGAGTTAATCGAGTCGAAGAAGGAAATGAGGTGAACAATTACCTTTCGATCGATCTTTTCAAATACTTTAACAGAGATACTTATATTTTTATTATAGGCATTCGAGCTTCTGGGTGAATTAATACCGGACCAAATATGATATTGAACCGAGTAATACGAGATTAAGGTCGAGCCCCTTGCCAATAAAATTTAAAATTCCACAAAGAGTATATTAAAAATGTACTTTATTGAAATTTAAAAGAAATAACACAACTATTATTAAGCATAAAAAAATTGTCACAAAAATTTACTAACAAAATACTAAAAAAATAAAACAAAATCAAGTAGATTCATTCAATTACATTCAATTAAAATTTAACAAAGAAATGGCAATAACTAATAAAAATGTCTGACAGTAAATAATATGAAATTTTATGCCTTTTCAAATATATTTAAAGAAAATTCATTATATTGACCCTATTTTATTGAAAAACACATAAAATTAATAAAACGCTCTAAAAATGGACAAATAACGATAACAAAAAAAAAAACAAAAAAACTTCTGGAGACATAAAGAAAAGAAATTGAATAAACTTGTTTTCGTTCAAAAGCGATAATAAAATTCTGAAATACAGATAGCCACACATGTATCCACCTATAGAGAATTTAAGAAAACATCATAAATTAATTCAGAAACATTCAAAACAAAGTTCTAACATGTTTTCAGATAACTTTTCTGTTTTCACTATTACAAAGCTTTCTCTAGAAGGATGTAAAATTAATCGGGCATTTGTAATTAGATGCTCTCACAGCGCTTCTCATTAATTAAAATCTATGCGAAAGGAAAATTATACTTGGCACCTAATTAATAGATAATTTGTAAATTTTATTAAAATCAATTCGCTAAGAATTAGTTCCTGCCGTTGAGTACATAGATGCGACGCAACGCATGTATTGGAAGGTCTTTTAACGAGGATGCCCGAGAAAATCCGGCGGGAAGCGAACGTCTACGTACTTTGGTGGCGGCATACATATTCATGCGCGGCGCGAGAATAATTTAATTTTCGGCACGCTACATCGGTAACGAGCGTAATTACTTCGACGGTGCGAGTGCGAAACGTGAATCTTATTGCACGAAGGGATGAAGAATGCTTTGTCGTGCAGCTTAATGGAGAAACTCATTTGCACTCTCGCGCTTCCTCTACTTACATTTTTGCCTTTACAACAGTTAGAAAAAAATGTTGCTTATTCCTATACTGGTTACTGAGTGCCAAGTGAATCTAAATGAAGCACTAGATTTAAATGAGTTTTTACTTTGAACTTAATTAAACATTTTTATTGCTTTAACATAATCTTAAGATATCTACGTAAATGAATTTTTAATAATCCAGTTTAAAATTCATGGATATTTTTCTTCGAAACTCCCAAAGAACAGATTTAAGTTTATAATTTAATTTGTAGCACACTGAAATTGAAATATCGTACGATTCAATAGCAGTCGAAGGTGTACGCGACTCTTCCGTATAGCGATATACATATATATGCGAGAAATATTATGAAAGCCCAATTTCCATCTAACAATTTTAAAATAACTTTATTGGAGAGCACTTCTGCCAGTATCTCAGTCCAAGACTGACCACTCTATTGATCAAAGTAAAACTGAAATAAAATTCTGCACGGGCATTAAGTCCGTTTTTCAACAACTCGAAAGCTGCATTCTTAAACTCGTTGGAAGGCCAAAAAATAGTGACAAACCTGAAGTGCAGTGCTCTTGTTATTTTACTTGAGCGATCAAAATAAGGAAGGGAATACACAATTTGTTATCCGAAACGCGAGATGGCTTCACATTTCATCAGTGCGCGTCGAACGCGCCATTAAAACAAAAAAAAGCTTTCCGAAGCCTGCGGAAGCTGCGGTCCGCGCGGCGAGGAAATGTTTATTCAGTGACGCGCGGGCAGGACGAACCACATTATTCGACGACTGTATTTTCTCGCAGCCTTGTTCTTACCAACACGCGGCTCTCGGCGCACAGAAGCTAAACTCCTCCTCCTCATACTTTGTCGGCGTCTTTTTTTGCCCTGTTATTTTTATCGCAAACAAACGCCACCGCGAATGAAACACGAAATACGGTTATACGAATTTATTCGCGGTAAATAATCGCTTGGTGGAGAAGCAAAATTTACAGCGACGCCATAGACGACTTTTATTACCTAGCTTTTATTTTTACACGTGGGGGAGGGGGAATGAATTTTTTTCTAGCTGCGCACCAACTCGCCAGGAATACGAATGTCATTGATGTAAGTCACTGACGTAACTGGCTACGTGCTCTATATAAAAATACTTTTCCCGAGGGAAACTTTGTAAACTCATATTTTATTCAGACACGTCCTTGAATTTAAATTTTAGATTAATCCTCTCTACTCTTTATTAATAATAAATCATATTCTTTCGCGGTCATAATTATTATATCGATTTTGCACGATTAACAAAAACTAACAAAAATGAACTTCTTGAGAAAACTGCAAATATAAAAATTATGAATTAGTTTTTGACAAAATAAAAACGAAAATGAAAAAATATACAGGATTTAAATTTATCTAATAATTGCTTTATAATAATAGTATAATTGAATGAATCTACTCGAAAGTTTTTTAGTTTGTTAGTATTTTCTTATAGTTTTATCAAGTTCTTTGGCAGATTGAAAGGACTATTAAATTTTTAGAATAATAAAATTTTTATTTATTTATTTTTAAATTTACTATACCTAGTGAACGGTTGGATCTTTAACATTCTACAATGATTGATTCTCTTGTTTTTTCACCATTTTCAACATTAATACACCATAATAAATAAAATGATTTTAAAAATTATTTATGGAGCTAACTGTCAATATATTGGCGGCGGGTTTTTTATTTATATAACTAATTATTTATGAACCGACGTTAATTAAATACTGCCGTTTGATTATTCTTTTCTTAAAGAATTTAATCGTATCGCCATCGTAAACATTTAACAATTCCGTAAGCTAAAAAAGAGGAGAAATTTGACATTTTTAGCGAAGAAAGGTCATCGACGTTTGTAAAGTTCATTCGACATAACTAATTTATGGAGGAAGCCAATTTTAGAGAACAGATAATCAGACGTATATAAATCCGACTCGAGCGTCAGTGATGTGCGCAGGATTGACGCTATCGAGTAAATAATAATTTATCAAAATCATTCAATCACAAACGCTAACTGGAGCGAGGAAACGACTCGCCCGGTATCGTGAAAGAGATGAGGATGGCGTTCCGAATTCCGACACGGTCCGGTTATTCCGCGAAGGTAATTGTTTGCATTATACATTCAGTTTGCATTCGGGCCGTGCGAATAATCGCAGAGGTTCATTAACTGTGGTGGTCCGACGCCGCGGCGACTCGGCAATTAGCCGTTACCTCCCCCCAGAAATGCTTCACGGACACCTATAGGAGTAGAAGTCCATGTTGGAAACCAGTGTAGACAAAAATTTTACGCGGAAATGTTCAGTATGTGACATGCGTACACGCTAAAACGATTGGAGTCAAATTTCACTCCTAGTTTATATGAAATAACTTATTTGATTCCAACAGTGTCAAATTAAATTAGAAGAATCAAACTTAATCTCAAAAGAGTTAAATTTTGACTCTACACGAATAGAGTAATTTCATTCCACACATCACGGAGAAAAAGTTGTAATAAAAATTACTACACTTTTCCGTAAAGCAGGAACAGGCTTGACAAATAAAAAAAATTACTAGAAAGTGTAGAAACTTTACTGTTAGTTCAGCAAAATTTATTGTAAATCTAGTAAAATTTACTTTATACATTCTAATAATTTTTGTTATTGGTCGAAACTGCCCCTGCGTTACCAATCAGAATAGTAATTTTCACTGGAATTTTTCACGTGAAGTAGAATATTCGAGAAGTAGATATAGTCCAGTTGGTAGACGGAAAAAAGGCCAAAATCGAACAACTGTTACATCTGGATGAACAATTTTTACATCTATTATTATTTTATTGTAAAATGACACTAAAAATGTTTAGAGGCAAAAGGCAGTTTTTTATTAAAAAAAGGTCGTTTTTAGAAGAAAAAATCCGCTGTGGTTTTTTTAAATATTATGGTAGAAGGTGGAAATTGCATTGTTTTTTCTTAAAAACATTATTATTTAAGTTATGTCAAAAAAACTGATTTTATGTTTTTAATTTTTTTTTTTATATAATGTACAATTATGATCGCTCATTTGTATAGAACGGATCGAAAACCTAATTGGCACCTTTCGGGATGATGACGAACATTCAGTTAAATTTTCAGCTGAATCGGTTAAAATCCATAGAAGATATTTGTGGAACAAAATGAAATCTTACATACGGCCATTTTTGCTCTAGTGAAAATATAAGATACTCCGTGTAGCGGTCGTGCCTAAAAACCCTTTCACTCGGGAAATCGAAACCCGGTTTCTCAGGCGACAAGCCGTGACCTGTGAACTGCAAATGTATATGCTGACTAGTTATATGTCGGATACATGTAAAGTCCATTATTCTATTGCTTGCGGGTTTGAGTACGCCGTCTAGTAGATTTTCTGTGAAACACCAACACTATATGGCATCGGCTTTTCCACAATTAAAAATGCTAACAGAACAAATAAATATTCAAATATATTTGCAATTGTATAAGTGTGCAGTTACATTTATATGATAAATACATGTATATATTAATATTCTATACATATAATAATACGCAGTAAAATATTTTGCAAATACATTTGAATACATACCAACTCTTACAAATAAGTATTCTACCAAATTTATTTTTACAAATTTATTTCACCTACTTATAACAGAGTAAAAAGGTTATGAAAGTCTCTACCTAATATCTTAATGTCTATTGATTCTATTGGACAGCTAAAAATCATTTTGCGTTCTTTTACTCGTATAGTTATGATTTTATGATTTACAATAGCTTAAGTTTATTTTAAGTTTATAATGTAATTTATATTTTGTATTTAAAGATTTTTCGGTCTATCAAGGGAGTAAAATTTGTATAAAATTAAAGTGAAAAATTGACTCGAATAGAGTTAGATAATTTTCACTTTATATTAGCGTGAAGATTATTAAATTATTATTATTGTTATTGTTTTACAGGTTGAACTGTAGCGATGATAGGAGCCAACTTGCGATTTGGCATCGGGGCTTCGGGCAATGTCACGTCGAACGCCACAAAGGTGTTCCAGTGTCACCCAGGCGGCGTCGCCGAGGCCACCGTCATATTCAGCCTCGGTGCTATGGGAATGGGCGCCAATATTATGCTTATGGCGCTTATTCTCATCAAGCGATCACTCAGAAGGTAAGCTCGTAAGTTTGAATTCGGGTTTTTCTTCAAGATTTCAATTTAGTTCGTTAGATAGAATGTTAAAAAACAATAGGCTCGTATTTTTTATTTTTTCATTTTAACGTTTATTAACAAAGATATAAAGATTAAAAATTATAGCAACAATGGCGTCACCACAGCGTAATATATTTACATTATGCACAATTGTTGAAGCGCGCTATCTGTACTCGTAATCATTCAATTTGAAAAAAGAAAAAATGCGTGACGATTTTTTGTTGTATGACGGTTCTTGTCATAATTATCATTGGTTAAATTATATTATACTTTGTAAAAGGGTACCCGTAAATTAATAAAATAAATAATTGTTTGTAAAATATTTTATTATTTTTTGGTACTTCTTGTCAGATGGTCGCAAGGTCTTCTATTCCATCAAGCGTTGGTGGATTGCGCACGGGCAGCCATACTCTTACCACTGGGCTCGAGTATCCTCAACTGCCAGCCGGTCAATAAGTGTTCCCTCGTGGAGACGGCCTTCCTTCTCCTAGTCACCGTCTCCACGGTTAACATGCTCACTACAGTACTTAACGACAGTCCCGTCTTTGAAGAGGAAAACGACGAGGACACTGAGATCGCCGCACCTATCTTAATGGATTCGCCTCAGGTGCGTAATGGATCGTAGACTATACTCAGAGACCAATTTGGTAATTTTCAGTAAATATTTACTTTAATAGTACTCGTTAAATATTTCTTTGAAACAACTAATTATTTCTCTCTAAATCTCAATAAGTGTAATTGAAAAATAGCTAATAAGTCGATTACTTATTAGATATACGTACGACTTATCACATACATTGTAAATTATATATTCACTTATTTTATGTGAATTCGGATTTAGAGTTTGTTAAAACTGTTAAATTTATTTAGAAACAGATAAATTCATTTAGCTTCGAAAAAAATATTTAGGCAGTGCAAAGAAATATTTAACGAGTACTATTGGAGTAAATATTTACTGAAAATTACCAAATTGGCCTCTCAGTGTAAGAAAATGTTGCTCATTCGTATATCAAGAAGCGAGGTAGCGAAGTTTATACATTTTTCATTAAAAAAAATGAAGAAATTTTAGACATTTTTTACTACTAAAATATCTCATAAAGAGGATGATCATCAAAAGTTTACGCGCCCTATGAGCAGTAGAAACTTAATGAATCACGGCAAAAATTCGGTAAAGTCAACATGATACTTTAAGACAATTTAATTAACTTTGCCTTAGCGGAGCGGAAAAATTAAATATAAAAAACCGCTGTCAATATATTGACAGTTAACTTTCTCCATAAGTAATTTTTAAAATCGTATCTATTACGAAGTGTTGTGAAAGATCCAACTGTTTTCTAGATATAGCTTAAAAAAAAAATTTACAAAATAAGTCTTAATTTTCTCAAAAATTACTGGGCCTTTCAAACTGCAAAGGAACTTGCTAAAACTATAACAAAATACTAAAAAAATAAAAAAAATCAAGTCGATTCATTATAAATCAATTATTAAATAAATTTACACGTTGTATATTTTTTCATTTTCATTTTTTTAAAAGATAATAAATGCACGTCCACACAGACATTTTCAAAAAACAACGTATAAATTGATTCGGAAGCACTAAAAACGAATTTCTAACATGTTTTTAGAGAAACTTTTTTTTACTATTACAAAGCTTCCTGCAGGAGGAAACAATTAATGGACAAATAAAAATTTGAATAATTTCACTTATTTGTCGACAGTGTGTAATTTTTGGCACATTCATGATATGGTTCGCCAGCATCACAATAAATCTGGGACCGACCTTCTTAAGTGGAGCACTGGCAGCGAACACGGAAACTGGCCACAATGAACCGAGCTGCCCCCTCGTACATGGGCCCTTCCGGCACTACATACTCAATCTGTTGTGGATCTTCATCAACGTCATATGCGTCGCGCTCACGCTGTTCCACCTGAGAAAACTGCATAGGGACCTCACCAAACCTAACGTTGAAGCTGTACGTTCCATTTTTTACAAAATCTAAACAAATTAAACTATGCAATTTCATATAAACGAGGCTTCAGTACTGCTTATGATGAATCATGAATACGTGATTGCATCTAAACTATGCTTTACCTCTGTTATATGTTAGGTAAATGTACATAGCGAAAGTTGCGCTGGAATCCCATCGAGTAACTTTCGTACTTACAATAAAGTATTCAAGGACGCTAATTTTATGTCCGAGATAGTATAATAACGAGAATTCATAAATTTGCTTGCGAAATACACAAACGATACTGCACATACTTAGTTTCAGCGCGGTCAAAATAACTTTTATGCAGAACAATAGAATACTCAGTACTGTACACGTGGCATGCAGAGAACGAATCGATATATTATGTACAACCATTTCACTCACTCTGGCTTGAAATGGCAAAATTTATTAGAGTTAAAGTAAAGCATAATTGTACAATGTTCTTTCGAACTGTGAGTGCAGAATGAGTTTTTGTTTTGTACAGGTTCGAGTGACAGGACTCGTGACCACTTTAGTGAACGTGACAGGTGGCCACGCAGGCCCGCACCCCAGCAGCCACGCTGGGAGTCATGCGGGCAGTCGCGTCGGCGGCCCAAGCGGCATCATCGAGGGCGGCAGCTCCGCGGACGTGAGGAGGACGCCCAGCGGCACGCCCAAAGTAAGCTGCAGCTCGCGTGTCAAACCTTCATCTTCGAAAACGCAGAGCTACGTTACTAACATTTTTTTATCAATCTAACGAATTTAATTAACGCAACTTTCCTTAAAGCTGATGCGTTGCTGCAAAACCATAATACTCTTGGCCACAAAATCTTGTGTTAAGAGGACTTTCATGTTGCATTGAGAAAAAATGTTTTCTCCACTCTAACCTCAAATACGCATGTTTGCATGCGTTTTCCGGCTCTCGTGAAGAAAATACCGTTTCACACTGGTGCGTAAGTGGATCTTTTTCGCTTCGCTTGTCTCCCGACGCAAAATATCCACTTCCGCACCCGTATAAAAATGTACTATTCTTTTTCGAAAGATAGCGAATCTGGGATGCAAAAGTAAAAACGTCTTGTTTCAAGAGGAAATCCTCTAACGTCAAGAGGGATATCCTTGACACAAGAGGATTTATTCTTGACGCTAGACTTAAAATTATTGCCGGTGAAATGGAACCATTCCTTTTTTGCGACAAAGAGAAATTTCTCATTAACGCCAAACTACTTGCTATTGCCGAAATGTGCATTTATAGGGGCAGCAAGAGGATATTCTTTTTATTACAGAAAACATTCTTTAGATATAAAAATAAGATGAAATTCTTCTTGCAACAAACGAATTTCGCTTGCTGCAAGGTTTCTTTTTTCATTGTAGAGAAAAAATTTAGATTCACGTAATTAAATGTTCTGATAATCTTCAAGCTTGATCATCATTTTCGTTGCCTAAGATCCTTGCAGCTTCGCGCGATCAGAAAAATAAAGTAGATTCTGGGAGAAGGTCTCTAGTAAAAAAATCAGAGGGGCTAAAATGTAGGAGCGAGAGTTTTGGATACTTAGACAGTTCCGTTGAAATGGTAGAGGGTTGGAGCCATCGAGGAGCACCAGAAGATGAGGAATTATCTACGAAGAATAGAACGCGATGGTGTCCAGAGGGTGAAAATGTTTTTGGTCATCACAGCAGCCTACGTCATTTTCTGGGGTCCTCTCTTTTTGTTACGCTCGTGCATCACCCAGCGATCGGAAACACCACGGGATACGAGGTATGAAGCGATGTGCGATATTTCTTATATTTTCTCTTTTCGTAACATTCTATTGAACAGGCTTCCATTTAATGGGCTGCTATTCGAGAGATTTTCTCTGCACTTGCAGCAAAGCGACACATTCTTATTTCGAATTTTTATTTATTTATTTAAACTAGTGGATACAATTATCACCTTTGAGTTTACATTAAAGATTTAACATTATATAAATTTTCCATGTAAATATATCACAATATTTAAAATTTCTTAAAACTGTGTTATATACTCTTTTGGTTGATATTAAAGTTATTTATTATTTTTTATCAACATTTTAAGCTTGGAATTTACCAACATTTTACTACGAGGTAGATACTTTAGATTTAACAGTAGCTCATTAAAAATTCTTATAGCTTCTAGTTGACTATTCTTATTGCTAATAGTTTTTGTAAATGTAGGGAGTGGAATCCTTTTATTTATAGTTTTAAATTTACTGCTGTTATAATTTATACTCAAATTTAAATAATGATATACTAAATTACTTATATTACTAAAGTATTTAAACAAACATAATACGCACAATATTCATCAATAATTCCTTTAATCACAGTAAACATTTGGTCTTTATGCAAATGTTCAAATAACAGTAATATTAAATGGCGCTCACGGCCGCCAATAAATATGCCAGATTAAGTGCAAAACAAACGTATTAATATCTTGGGGAAAAAATGAAATACTTGAATTGGCCATTTAATGAACAATTCAATGAAAATGATGCAACGCCACAAATCGTAGTTTTTTTAATGAAAAATCGCATCGTACTCATTTCTAGATTCATATTCGACCACCGACGATATTTTCTCTCAAAGCTGTTTTCCTCAAACACCCCCGCTCCAGAAAATAAAAAGAGCAAACATCTAAATCACGGCAGGCAGGCAGCTTCCGCGTGCGTACATGTATGTATGTAGGTGTAGGGAGAAACTCGAGAAATTTCTCGCCCTTCTGTGAAAGCACCGATAAACAGGCTCGTGACGGTAGCGAATTTGATGGACGATCATGTATAAGAGACGATCGGCGCGGAAGGCATCTCAGAGTTCGGTGCTATATAGGGCAAAGGCAGGGGGAGGAAGGGCCGGGGCTAGGGAAAAAGAAAGATTGAAGCCAGCCGTGTGGGTCACTTTCCGAGTTTCGCTGCGCCCACGAGCGTCGGTCAAATGAATGGGAAAAGTTGAGCGTCGATTTGCACCACGAAGGAGAGTCGCGCGTCGTAAATTCCGTTGCTCTCCATGCGCCTCACGACAAATTTATGCTCCTAGCCTCGTGTCGCCGTCGCGTTCTCGCGGTAATCGAGTTTCCCCTTTCGAATTCAACCGCGCAAAAATAGTTTCTCCTGTTTCAACCGGCTTTGACATTCGCGGAACACTCTATTTTCATCTCAGCCAATTGTTTCATCTTCTTTGCATTCATTTTTTGAAACATTTTTTTATCAACTAGCAAAATCTAGTACACACCTTACATTCTGCTTTTTCTTGCGATACTGATGATATTCTCCACATACAATTTTTTTACAAAATTTTATACGTTATATGATAATAAATTCACATCGTTTTATGCACTATCAAAATCAATATCATTTTTTCCCAATTTTTTTTACATATTATGATTTTCCGTAAGTGTATATAAAAACTTTGTGTATACATGGAAAAATTTGCGTTCTCGTATCCTACCTGACATAGAAATCAGGCAACCAATCACGTATTCGTATCCTGTCGACCATCTTGAGGAACAATCAGAATCACGCATTGAAAGCTTCATAACAAAGACCATCACTTTTTTAAGAGAGGAATATCTGCATATGGCTCTAGTATGTTAACAAATTTTCAAAAACAAAATCTCAATGATCAATTTTAAAAAAAGGGCATAAATTTTCTGGTTGCGTAAAAAAAAAAACAAATATCGCGCTAGCGTATCGCGGCATCGTCCCATTTGCATGCGTACATTTTCATGCTAAAATACAGTCGATGAATAATTAATAATGCCAGGCCGTCGATGACAAATAACACGATTATGGGCGCGGTTCCTTCCGAAAAGGCACACTCGCACACAAATTAATTACGTCCAGGGAGGATCGCGCCGTTTTCGAGGACGGATGCAAGCGGCGCAACCGATAATTTACAAAGAGATATTAATGTACTTTGATGGAAATAAAAGACATAATGCTGTTCTTTAATGAGTCTAAAAAAGTTGAGATAAAATAAGTTTCCACTCAACATCTCTAAATAGAGTTAATCGCTTCTTAATGGTGGAGTGAACTTTAGCTCTTAAGAGAAAACGGTCACTCTTTAACTAATATTCATCTTTAAATAGAGTGATGATTTCTACAGTTAGAATAAAATTATATTCTCGAACGAGAGAAATCATCACTCAAAGTATACAAACATTTTGAATAAATTAATTGTTAAAAAACAGATGATATTCATAAGACTGATCAGTAGAATGTTATAGTCTACTCGTGTGTATCTAGTAAATATGGTTACACGATATTTGTATTTCACTCAAATGGTAGAGTGACTCTTTTACCTTCAGATATCTAGTAAGATATTTTGACAAGCATTCTCACTTAGAGCGAAGAGCGCACTTAAAAGTTTAGCGGAAATAAACATAAGGTTCGTTTGCAGGTAACGCTGCACATAGCGTACGTGCACGCGTTTGTGAATCCGACGCTTTTTTTAACGCTACATCGGGGTCTGCGCCAGGGTCTGACCGACGTGTGTTGCGGCTGCTGCGAAAGTTTTGCTCGCTGGATTCTGGGGGCACGAGCGCCGAACAGTCCATTACCGCATCAGGTGCAACCCCCTCGCTACGAGCCGCCGCTGAGGCTGTCGGCCACCACGCCCGAACTACCCTACGTTTCGCAGCCCGCGACCTCCTGTGACCTCAGCGACGTTGCCCTGCTCAAGCCACCCCTGCCGCCCCAGCCCAAAAATCACCTCCTGGTGAGTACGCATATAATACTTTCAGTCATTCATTTTCTGCGGCTGCTAAGTTGACTAGAAAAAATATTTTTCTCCAAGCATTTTTCTACATCGATCTAATAATAATTGTCACTTGTACTTAGTCAAGTTAAAAAAAAGTCGTCTTGTAGTCTCTCAAGTAGAATAAGTGAAATTTTCGCTTATTTTCGAAGTGACTACGTTTTTCACTCATAAATAAGTGAAAAATCAATTATATATACTACATACTATATAAGGACAATGAGAACTTGATTTACAAAGTTCAAGCGTGACGTAGTCGATCGGCTTCCCGCCTTCAAATCAAAGGACAAGGGCTCAAATCTCATTCGGTGAAGCAATTCTTCGTCTTAACATTTATTTGATATAGAACATTAAAGACATGAATTTTTTAATTTTTTTTCATTTTCTTTGTTAACTATTACTTACGCGCGTTAAAATTATTTTTTAAAAAGGTCTGTATCATAGGTAACAAATACTTTTTACAAGATTTTAGGTTCCACATTTCACTTATCGAAAAAGTAAAATTATTCATTTACTCAATAGGTGTACTATTTAACTTATACATAAGTGACTATTCACTTTTTCTACGTGGAAGACTTTTGACATAGCCAATAAGTGCATGTTTACTTGGAATAAGTGAATTTTCACTTGTTCTACTTTAAAGAAATACATAAAATAGAGCTTCAAATAATTCATTAATTAAAAGTGCTAACATAATATTGAACTGTAAAAACGATCAACTTTTAAAAAATTTATATTTTTTTTATTAATTTAATTAAAAACTTAAATACTTAAAGATTAGAGCGGGGTCTTTTAAATAATCGATACACGTAAAAAGCAATCTTAGCCTAGCGCCGATTGCAAGAAAGAACAATTTTATTTTAAAATATTTACTTTTTTGTAATAAATACATCCTGACCTCAACCTAGATAAAACTCGTTTGCCCCCTCTCTTTTCTAATTGAACGACATCCAATGTACAGACAAGTTTAGATGATAGATTTTATAACCCTTATTCTGTATTACCTATTGTTTACTTTATTCCTTCTAGCTACTTTAATCTAAGGCAGTTTACACTTAATGAACGATGACGTCATTAAAATGTCTATCACCGCAAAAATCTAGGTATTCTAACTTTTATAAATTTTAATCATCAATTCAGAATGCTTCTCATAATTGCAGTCATGGGCAAGTAAAATATGAATGTATTTTATTAAATCGAATTAGTCGTAAAAGTGTTTTGCACATTTAAAATAAGAAAGATAAACTACATTGTCCATGACTTTATTCATCGAAGGTAGTTGAACTAATTTGCTTAAAATTTAATTAGCGACGTAGACTGCTTTTAACACTATGGTAGAGAACCAATGTTATGTTGCATTATACTATTATATGAAAACAGTAGAAGTTACACGCATTTATTTTTAAAGCAAAAGAAACCTTTTTACAGTAAATAATATAATAGATTTAGAACTGTTCACTCTCCTGTTTACATTAAGCACTTCACTTTCATTTATTTCCTTATAAATTATAGAAACTCTCGTAGCCCATTTTATTTGCTTTTTAAGATCTTTAATGTGAGGTAAGGATTCCATTTCCATTTTTGTTTTAAAATATAATATTATAATAACGAACGCTTTAAAACAGCAAATCAGAAATAAATGTCTTTTTTTAAGGAGGAAAAGAATTATTGTCTGATTGATCCTTGTATAAGAAAAATTACGATATTAGAAAATATAAAAATGATCTATGTAATACAACTATACAGGCTATTTAATCTATTCCAAAGAGCATCAACATTTAGCGCATAGTAAGGCGAGGTATCGAATTTCTGAACGTCAGCTACGTCAGTAGATTTCAAATTGACCAATAAAAAATTGAAATAATGAAAATTCAAATTATTACTGTAATCGAATAATAATTTGAACACAATAATAAGCATTGAAAATAAAAGAAAAATTAGGATTTTTAAAATAATCGTAAAAAATCCCTTTGTTTTACTTAGAGCGACGCACCGGACCCATGGAGCAGACCCCCCTCACGACCGAAAAGCACAAGCAGTTTGTACGATGAGTTTTCACGACGACCGAGCCTTCTGCTACCACCGCCGCCCGAGCTGAACGACCTGCAGTCGACAATCAGCCCAACGAGCAGCGACTTACCGAGTGAGTGAACGACCTACAGCCCCCAGCTCCGAAAATTTCAACTGGCCAACTTGCAACTACGTTATCTAATGCGTCGGCACCATTTGCTTGCACATACAGTACGATCGTAAAAAAATAGGATTACAGAGGAGTGCTTAGCAAACTGACACGAGTATGGCTGCGAAAACACGACTATTGCATATTTTTAGCAACTATTCATATTTTTGCCATTTTCGCCGTCTAAGAGCGAAACATCAAAATAATTCGTTAGAAAGGGCAATTTAAAAAAACATTATTTTACGCTAGCCTATAGTTATTTCCGATACTAGTGCATAAGAGTTGATTCTCGGAAAAATATGAGTCGAGAGTCATTTCGCACAAGTATCGAACAAAATTTTATTACGCGAAGGCGCAAAATACCGTTTATAATACTAGGGCTCAAAATGCCTACCTATGCTCACAATCTCGTGACATAAAACTGCGTATTATAATATTTTCTTCGATACTTGTACGAAAAATGATTCTCGAAAGTAACTGATTAGCCGCGCTTCGCTCGAACGTCAAATTCTTTTGAAAATTAATTTTTACGCACTAGTATTGAAATAGTACGTTATAGCACGGGTGTGGAAGGAGATTATTTAACTCATGTGCCGGTGAGAAGTCGCACGAGTTCAATAATCACTTACGCACCAGTTTTTGACTTTAGAGTGTTACAAATAACTATGTATGGCATGCTTGCAAATCATTTTAGTACTCAAAATATCTGGATTCTGCTAGGAACTCCTCAAGTAATGTAATTTAAAAATTACGTGTACTAAAATCAGTTCTATAGATTTAAAAAGAAAAGTACTCGTGTAAATTATACGGAGAGACCCACGCGAATTAAATCTAAAAAATGATTTGTAAAAATTACCAACCTACGTGGGTTAGCTGATCACAAACGGCCCACACTGTAATTTTTACAAAGTATTGGTAAAAATCCTCATTAATAAATTTGACTAATCTACTTTGTAATTTTTACAAACTAAATTGTTAAACATTTATTCACCCACAACTTTTAATTATTTCATGAATCTAAGCAAGTTTGTATATGCTTTTAATGGATAATTATTTTTATTTAATTTTTTTAGAAATCATATGATTTGTCTTTTTCTTATCATTCCAAGGGATGGCCCTTGAAGACATAATTTCTCTCAAATTTTATCATTTATAATTTCACCGCAGTTGAAACATCAACTAACTTTTGCTGTTGGCCGCTTACTAAACATATTAAGATGCATTAAGATTTGCAGTCGCCTTATATACAAAACGATGCCAAAACTAAGTTACGAGAAATAAACATTATATGTTACCTTACGACTGCCGAGTCGTGACACCACCTAGTAGACAGTAATATGCGTATGCGCATACCTCTGTCATAAATTATAAACTAGACTGGTAAAAATTATAAGCTGGTTGGTAAAAAAAATGCAAGTAAAGTTGTAAAAAGCACAATGATTTTAGTAGTTATTAAAAAAAATATTCTTAAGTTTATCCTTTCAATTATTTACCAACGTGGTTCGTATTTTTTACGATGACTAGTTTGTACTATGAAAATAATAAATATTATTGACTAAAATGATAATTGATTTCTTTTGGCAGTCTGTGATCAGCTAACTCAGAAAGTTGGTAATTTTTGCAACCCACTTCATAAATGTAACCGGTGGGTCTGTCCGTATACGACTTTTTCGAGTGCCAATGGATTTTCAATTAAGATTTTTTAAATTTTATCATCGAGTTCTGCAATTTATTAGTCTATTACTTCTATAATGAGAATTTTGACAGAATGAGAATGTTGAAAATAGATGATAAATTTCAGTTTAACTAAAGATATAACTATTTATATGCATAATGTACATATCAAAACATAAGAAATCAAGTGAAAATGTATGAAAGGTTCCATGAGCACTCGAAAGACCTCAATTATATTTGAACTATAGTGATCCACGCAAATCTTTGCAGACTGAAATAATTCATATGTAAAATCATGAATTTATTGTATCTATTTTATAACAACTTTCATTTTTTTTTATTTTTAGTTCTAGGTTTATTAATAATTCTGACTGTGATGAATGCATCATTCATTTATTTCAGAAACAAATTCTAATTGTCATTAACATTTGATTAAAATTTATCTTATTATATTGTATTTGATTAAAATTATATTATTTTAAATGTATAATATTGAAATTAAATTTGATTGCCTCTTAAGGCTTGTTTAACTTGTTAAAATTAAATAATAAAATTAAAATTTTATAATTCTATTACGTTATTTTCTAAGTGTTACATGTAACTAGGTGTTACGTCAACGTTGAGTGTGCAGCGACATTTAAAGATTTACAAAATGTTAAAGTAATTAATGTTAAATGTTACTTTCTCTACACCTCATGGACAAACGCATAATTACCAAAATCTTGCATTTCACATTGGTAATCTTAATTTTGATCGATTAATGTAAAATAGAAACTTCTGCAAAACTACGAATTAAACTGAAATATTTTTCAGTAACTAGTGTATAGTAAAAAACTGTATTAATAAGCAAGAAACAATTAGTTATGTACTCTCAAAGTATATTTGAAATTGTTCTGTAAATATAATTGAGCTTGGAAGTGAAGATGAAATAATGTTTTATTTTTAAGTTTTTTACAACACTGCATCGAATTGAATTTTAAGATAATTATAATGTACTTTTAATATGGAAACAATATTTAATTTGGGGAATATTTGAAAGAAGGAACCATTGCGATTTGTGTGTACTTTTTTATCCGAATATTTTAATTGCGAAAGTATTCGTGGATACTTTTAACATTACGTATAAAATAATTTTACTATATAAGAAAAGTAATTAAATCAGTAAATTTAGATTGAAGTTTCTAGAGCGACTTATATGTATAATGAACAATTTCTTAGATCTACTCAAATTTGTATTAACACATTTATATATCTGTACATAAATGCTAATGGTTTCATTTAATTATATCAATCCCGTACCTGTCAATTTAGGCCGTCAACTCTTTTTATTTCATTAACGTGCATGACTCTTTTTGATCTGCTGTGTGACATACAATCAATTATTTTAAAAATACATAATAAAATAACAAAAAGTAAATACTTCCAATAATTTTCACTTAACTATTAAACAATTGTAATCATTTTCGACGTAACCTTAAGTTCGCTATAGAGTTTTTAAATGAAACATTGCACTTTTACTATTTTGAAGGCTCACAATATTTGTAAATACTATTCATAATATATAACTGCAAGTTTTTAACCATTTTTGTGTGGTTTGACGTAAATAAAAATGAAAAGGTTACTTTTAATTTTAACTATAATGTTATCATGTAAATAAGGGCTTTTAATAATTTTCTACACAAAATTTAGAGCGTTAATGAAACACTGTTTCATTTTTTTTTTTTTTAATTTTTAAATGTTAAAGTATAAAACTGTAGTAAAGCAATATTTTTAGCCTGTTATTTTAACATTATTACGTTAGAATTCTAAAATTGATTGATTCGAATATGTGCCAGCATAGCTTGTACCAATATTATTATTGTATGTTATAAATAAAAAAATGTAGTTTTTTAAAAAGAACAGCGTAGTAAAAAGCATTTCATGCAACTAAACAGCAATTGAAAGCAGAAAATCTAAAAAATGTTCGAATTAAAGAAGATTCTAAACTAAACGTAGGAGCTCATTAAAATACTTGAATAAACGATTCCGGCCGTGCCGTATGTGTACTGACATCCAGTCATGCGCTAATATTTTCTTGAACACACGCAAGTGATTACGAATTATTACATAAAGTATACGGCTATCAGAAACAAAGTGTACAAGTAAAAGGATTCATGTTGATTCTAAAATAGTCCGCCCATCACTCGCGCAGATTCTTGTCAATTAGAAATTAGCGATTTTACATGTACCATTAAAAACGTAAACTTACGATGGTTTCCATAAAACGTAACGCTTTGCGACTCGTAAAATATATAAAAATGTAAAAAAATATCGTTTTTAAACAAATACCACCTTCTCTGATTGCTCACATAACAATATTTTCTTTATAAGCTTTTTTATTGTCGGTGATAATATAGAAATTATCAAAATAGTGATCTAACTTATAGATAATTCAACTAATTTTTTATCTAGCGTCAAGCGCATTCACGATACCCTTTTCCAACACGAGTAAGCATGGCCGATAAACTAGTTATATAAATAATAATTACTATAAAAAAGATTGTGCCTAAAATACTGATATCTAAACCAAATGCATAAATACTCAATAAACGAAAAATCTTATACTGTACTTGAATAATTTGATATATAGTGTTTAAGTAGCATTTAGTATGGAAGTCTTATCTGAAGTAACATTGACAATTACTGTTGTATGATTATGCGTGAATGAAAGACTACATAGTGCTATGAAAATTAATTTAAACCACAAATATATATGTATAATAAAATAAAGTGTATATATCACCGTGTTATAATTCTACTCACTTTTTTTGTCCCAAAATCCTATTTGACCAAGTAAATTTGTTGTAACTATATTTTACAATCACTAGCAAAATCTAGCCCGCATCGCGTACTCATAAAATTTTCAAATTATGGCACTTTCTTTTTAAAGAGATAATATCAATGATCATTATAATCATAATATAATTTTTCACCCTAATTATCCATAAAGTCCACTGTATCTGCAGAAGGAATAAAATGTTTTACTCCTCAGAGAAGTACTGATTTTTTGTCAAATAAAGTGGATTTAGAAACAATTGGGGTGAAAATTGTTATAATCGGGAATAAGCACCTGTATTACTCCCTTGGTGCATAAATAATTATTAAAATCATGTATATTCAAAATGGAAAAATTCGTGTTCGCGCATTCTACCTAATATAAAAATCAGGCAACCAATCACGTGCTCGTATCTTAGCGACTAATCAGAATCACGCATTAAAAGCGTCACAACAAAGACCATCATTTTTGTAAAAGAGGAGTAAACAAATGACTCACCTGTTCGAAACCACCCAAAATCTCTGTAGTATCCATTGCTGAATTCACAGCAATCGACTTCAATGGTTGTCCGGTCAACTGAGCCAATACATGAACAACGCTGCTCTTTCCACATCCACATCCACCGACCTGCACCAAAAATGACACGTCCAGATTTACAGAATTATACAAATTCTTCATTTTACAAATAGACTGTATCTAAACTTACAAGAATTGACATCCAATTCATTTCTACACATTGGGCCAAACTTCGCAAAGTTGGCAGTTGATCGCGAAGAATCAACAAATTTTGATCATTATAAATGGATGAATTGGTTCGCGGCAAAACTACTTCTCCAAAATGTACAGTTTCATTCGTGAGATGTAACACTGACGATGACAATATTGGATACTTTTCTTCATAAAATATTTCTTTATAAATTTCTTTAACCTGCAATCATCATTTAAAATTTAAATCCTTCAAAAAAAAAAATAAAAAAATAATTATGTACACATATTTTTTATGAAAATACCTTAGCTTTATCTTCCTTAGTTCTCATTCGATTCACATAAATAAGTTCAAGAGAGTTTCCTGGGTTGTATATGGTATTGCCTTCTGTATCCGCTTGAGCGGCAGCGATTGTAGCTTCGCACCACCTAGTAACATCTCTTAAATTCATTTCCCATGGTGCGCCGTAAAATCCCCACTCTGTGCCAGCTTCCTTGGCTAATCTCGAATTAAACTTGATTATTTTTCCGATCACTTCTTTATCTATCTCAGAAAACTGCGACGCAGCAATAAACTTTAAGTCCTCGTCTGTCAGAGCATCTACAAAAACTTGGGTAAATCTATTTAAAAATGATTTTGGTAAACCTCGTCTTGCACCACCCTGCCTCAATGGATTTTGACAAGCAAATAATTTTGTTTCCGCTTTCACCGTAAAGGTTCTTCCTAATTAAAAACGAAAGATTTAATTTATATTATTCAATAAGAAATATATTTGCGTTGAAATAAATATCTCGCTAAGGTACCTAATTCTGGAATAAAAACTTCCCCTCGGTGATCAAAACAGGCGTTCAAACCTTCCAACACTGATTGCGATGCCAAATTCAACTCGTCCAAAAGTATCCAGTGTCCGGCTTTCAAAGCTCTCAAAAATGGTCCATCCCGCCATGCAAATTCGCCACCTTTTCCACCTTCAACGGGAAGATCAGCTCCGAAGAGATCCGACACATCAGTTTGATCGCTCAAGTTGATGCGCAAACATGTGTGACCTGATGCTTTTGCAACGGCGGCAACAAGACTTGTTTTACCCACTCCGGGACTACCTTCCAGCAACACTGGTTTTCTAAGTTGAAGAGCTCGCAGAAGCTTCAGTGTATTCTGACGGGTAGTCGGTGCTAAAAAAGTGAAGGACAATTTCTCATCGTCCTTTTTGTCTCCTTTTGAAATGAAAAATGGTGATATTCCAAATACATCATCCGACAATTCTAATTGTTCTGATTCCAATTCCATAGAATTTTCCCTGGATAATGCTTCTAGTTGAGTTTTTAATAGCATGCAAGCATTACTTTTAAAAAGTTTCAATTTGTCAATACTGAAATGAAAATAAAATTTAAGTTTACTTTTAAGAAAAAAAAAGTTTTAAAAAAATCATACTAAAGGTATATACTAAACACTATATACCTTTCCATGCTTGTTAAACCTGAACCTAAACTGTCAATATAAGTTAAAAAAGCTCCGTGATAATAAGCGTCAAATAAGTTTAATTTATATTTGTCATCTTTCTCAACGGAAACATTTATAAAATTAACCCAACTTAAGATGTCTCTGATACTGACTATAAATCGCTTGCCTACATCTGACATAGACAACCATTCAACAAAGTCCAAAATAGCTTTTGCAACTTCTTTTTTATGAACGTCGACTGTATTACTAAGATTGTGTTCAATGATAGCTTGCAAGTCTTCTCTTACAGAACATCCATCACACCAAATTTCAGTAAATCGATTTCTGAGAGCAGGAGACAACTCTTTCTTTCCGTAGTCTCCACCAGGGTTCATTGTACCAATAAAGAAAAAGTTTGTGTTGGCAATAATTGTGTTATTATCCGCATCTGGTTGATCTTCACCAACGTCAATGCCTTTCTCAGATAATAAGAGACTTCGTTCAGGTTCTAAAAGCGAATTAAGTCTTTCCAAAACACTATCGTCTGCTAGGGAAATTTCATCAGCAAGGAAAAAGTCGCCGTTTTGCATAGCTTTTATTAGTGGTCCATCGATCCACTTGAACAATTGCTGATTTTCTGCATCGTTGTGATCTCGAATAGGCCTTAAGTTACCCAAAAAGTCTGAAGATTCGGTGTGCATATGACAATTTACAACATAAAGTTTTCTTTTGTTGATACTAGCAATTAGTTGACATATCGTAGTTTTGCCACCTCCGGTTTCGCCTACAAGCAGTACGGGCTCTTTAAATTGATAAGATTTTCTAACTAATACTGCCATTCTTCTCATGTGATAAGTCCATACAACATGTCCGAATTCCGCAGTAGTTGTTTTTTCAATTTCTTCTAAAATCGGTTTTGTTACGGGTGATGTTTTATCAGATAAAGTGAACAAATATTCCGGAAATACGTCTCGTTTCAGATGCTTCTTTATCACTTTCCTGGCACAAAAAATTAAGATAATGTTACCTGTAAAAGTAGTAAAAATGTATGTAAAAAATGTAACTTAACGAACCTGATTTCATCGGCTTCTTCGGGCTTTCGTACCTTTGCGGCAAGTACTAAATATCCCTCGTCCGCTAAATGCTGACTCCAATCATAAAACGTTTCACTGTGATCGGGCGCTAATCTGTATCTTTCTCCCCAACGGAACAAATCTCGCAAGGTAATAAAACCTTGTTTACCAGCAAATGCCGCCGTATTTTTACGTCTTACTTGAAGATCACTCATCACAGCAATTATTTGCTTACAGTAAGATAGAGGCATACTACATCTCTCGTGCAATATGGTCTCAAGCTCATCTGTTGGAATCTCATCAAAGTGAAGTTCGACGAAACGATTTCTAAAAGCTCGGGATAGTACTTTCCTGCCTCCGTAAAGTCCAGGTGGATTCTAAAATAAGCACAGTGGTTTAATCAGAAAAAAATTAAAAAATAAAATACAATCTACTCTAAAAATAGAAAAAAGACAGACCTGAGTAGCAAAAAGCATAAAGTTTTCATGTGCTTTAACAGTCTCTTGTGTTTCAGGTATGAACAATTCTCTGTTGTCATCGAGTACTCGATTGAGCGCCTCGAGAACATCACTCGGAGCTAAGTTGAGTTCATCGAGGATGATCCAATGACCTTTACGCATTGCCTCGACGAGGATGCCTTCCTTAAAAACTAGACGACCTGATTCGTCGGCTACATAGCTACCGACGTACTCCTGGAGGTCGGTGTGTTCGTGGTTGTTGATACGTACGCAAACGTGTCCTGAGGCTTTGGCAAGATAAGCGATAAGACTGGTCTTTCCAACAGAGGTGTCACCTTGCAAAAGAACTGGCATCTTCCCGATAGACACTGCACGTACTACATCACGCAAATTACGGCGTACAGATTGAGTCAAGATATAATTTTTCGGAATCTCTGTTTCCCTGGCACCCTTCACCACCCAATACCCTTCAAACTCAATGTAATCCTCATTTGGTCCACATCTGAAATTTTGTATTAAAAATTTACATGATTAATTTAAATAATACAAAAAAAAAATTAATAGTTTTACCTTGGCTTGTAAATTGGTGAACTGGTAATGGCTTTGGCAGTCTTGTTATCAAACATCGCTTCAACAATCATTTTTTGTACTACAGGATAAGACTTGTGATCCAGCTGAGTGAGAAAACTTAAACAAAAAGCTTCATAGAGAGATCTTAAAACAATGCCACATGGATTAGTTGATGCAACACTGAGGGCTCTACACAGAGTTCTTAAACTGTAGTGCGGCTTATGGGCTGTACCATCAAAGAGACTCCACATGGCCTCCTTACGGACATTCAAATAAAATTTCACAATAGCATCTAATTTATTAGAAGGAAGGTTTAGTTCCTCCAGATAAGAGCCAACTAGTAGTTGTAAATCTGAGCGCTCTGTCAATTCGTCGATATAGAATTCAGTAAAACGATTTCTCAGTCCCAAAGGAAGTTCCTTTTTGCCTACGTCCGTAGCTGGATTCATGCAAGCAAACATGGTAAAATCAGGATGTCGTTGAACAGCTTCTCGATCACCGCGCTCTAAAAGTGATAGTGAACCAGATGAACCCTCAAGCAAACCTGATAAACACTCAAGGGTCTCAGCATTAGCTAAATTAATTTCGTCGAGCAGTACCCAGTGGCCTTCTCTCAATGCACGCACTAAGCTACCCTCGATGAAAGCAAATGCCAATGAAGTTTGAGCCTTTACTTGTGATGTTAATTTTTCCAGCTTGGATGCTAATTTTTCCCACTTTTCTAGTAGTGCTTGGCTCTTTGTTCGGTCTGACTCTTTTGCTTCGCCATTCATATTCGTAATTTTGGTATGTAGTCTTTTCAAGGCCGCATTAGTACTCACATTCATCAAAGAAATAAGGGTCTTCCATTTACACTTCTCATAACATGCACCAATGTGATTCAAAAACTTGCGATTTGGCTCTACTGCGAAGTAAGATCGGAATAACATCTCAAATTCTTCTCGTATAGGAAATATCAAATACTTTAGGTCTACTGGCTTATAACCACCAAGGAGATCTGCACTTTCGCTCTGCTGATTCATGTTGATCACAATGAGCTTGTGTCCAGTGCTACGAGCTAGATACTGAATTGAACTAGTTTTTCCTGTTCCTGTTTCTCCAACAAGCAATACTGGCTCGTTTTGGGCTACACAGCTTGTTATTCGCTCAAGTAAACATGCTGATGGCCGGGTGAAGGAAAATTTCGGTAAAAATTTTTCAAGTTGAACAGTTTGAATTTTTTTTCTTTCCAGTTTACTGCGTCCACCAACAAAAAAGTCTGGAGTCAAAGTAATCGATGGTTTGTGTGTTTGAGAAAAATATTCTGCTTTTGTTCTGATGATTCCTAATTTGTCGCCGATAGCTGTTGCTAATGATAGTCTTTGCTCTGAAAATTGAATAAAGAATTAAATAAAGAAACTTAAATAAGAATTTTGTTTTGTTTAAAACTTTGTTCAATTTAATACATTTTTAGTAAAATTTATACATTTACCTAGACTAGGAACTGAACAACAAAATATGTCAATTGCATCTTGAAACATTTTTAAAGCTGAATCTGGTGAAGAAACAACAAAATCTACTACAGCTCTTGAACACCATTTTATTAAATCTCTAGTTGAAATAAATCTTCCTGTTTTTAAAACTATGTTTTCATCTTCAGCATTATTCTCATGTTTTCCTACAGAAAATAATAGAAAAACATCTACCATTCTGCTAGCAACAGTACTCAATAAAGGAAATAGAGTCTGTACAACAGTAATTAATTCCTCCTTAGACAATGGCTCCATATTAACACACAACCAATATTTTTCTAATAAACTTGAAGCACCAGAAGTTTGTCGATATAAACCTGATGTAGAAGGAATCAATCTTTGAGTGACAAACAATTGAAATCCACTTTTAACATGAATAGTATCACGATAACCAGGAACTGACAAAGTTCCGGTTTCCATTAAATTACTCAATACGCTAGCAACATCCAATGCAGCACTATCAATATCCTCCAAAAGCAACCATTTTCCTGCCATTACTGCTTGTGTCAATACACCAGGCTGCCATACAAATTCACCCGGTATGTCTGTACATCTGTATGTCCCCAGTAACATTTTTGAATCCGTTTGATCCCCTAATTGTACTTTTACAAAATCTGAATGGTTGTGACTTGTAATTTTTGCTAAATATTCTACTGTAGCAGTTTTACCACATCCAACAGCACCTTGCAAGCATACACATTTTCTAGAAGCTACCGCAAGAGCTAGACTTCGAAGATTTTCTTCCATAGATGGTACAGAAATTAAATCGCTTTTCAAATCTTTCAAATTTTTATTAAAAACTGTCAATAAAACCCCAGCAACAGGTACTACTGATTCAACAGTTTTAGCTATTCTTTCTATTTCAGATGATGATTTCTCCAATTGCAAAACTGTATCTAAATAATTATTTCTGACATCAATTAGATAATTGTCAATATTTGAAATTAATGCTTTGGCACAGCTAAGTTGAAGAGCCTCTGACATTTCAAAGACAATACCAACACATTTTATAGCAATCCTGAAATAAATATTTTAATAAAAGAAATGTAACTTAAAATTTTAAAATATAAATCAATGATAAAAATCTTACCATTTTACTTCATCTTTTCTGTTTGTCAAATATTTATAAAATTTAGACCATTTCCATTTGTACTTAAAGTGATCTGGTGAGGCTCTTAAAATATTGTACGAAGCTTCAACAATGTCATAATCTGATATTTCAGTAGAATGATGTACTTTGTGCCGTTTAGCATTACTTGGCTCCAAATTGTTGTTAGGACTTTCAAAAGGGGCTACATTTGTTTCAAAATATTGCAATGCAAAACTAAAATAAGAAATAATATTACTTTTAATAACTATTTTTATTTTAACTCTGGTTTAATAAATAAATAAAATGGTATTTTAGTTAAGAAATTGTAGTTTATTTATAAATCAATTTACTACTTACCCAAGTACATCCGGATGTATTAGAATTAATTTTCCAATCACTGTACAATTCAATTTGTGCATCAAATCAGCATCGCTAGACCTGGATATCTTTTTATCATTATTTACTGAAATTGTTAATAAAATAAGTAACAATTGAGGAAAGCATTCAGCTACATCTTTTGAATATTCTGCATTCATAAGAGTGTCACTAAGCAATTCAAGTATTTCCTTTTCTTTATCTCCAGAAAGCTCCTAAGGGTAAAGAATAAAAAATACAGTTTATTTATAAAAATAATTATAAGAAAATAAAGTGAGCTTGCAATACTACCTTGAACCGAAGATAACCGGAAAACTTTTCATTGTAACATTTCCGCCTTTCGCAGAAACGTTTTAAATTATTCAGTAACATTTTGAAGCAATATTAATTAATAATAATTTTCTGAAAAACTCAAGTTAATTCACGAATATTATTAAAAGAATGCTTCTCCGGCTTCTCAAACACTCTGGTATCATGTCTCCCGATGGAAGGAGGTTATGTTTTGTGAAGCACGTGCGACGTGCCGCTCCGTGCGGCAGTACTATATAATGTAAAGTGACGGATCTTGATTGACGAGTTCCCGCCTCCCCAGTTCCCGCAGAACCCGGCAATTCCTGATAATTTTCATGCACAAGTCAACACATGGCTAATAGACCTAGACCTCGCTACGGAATAAAAAAAGTCAACACGCGGTTTCTCACAGATTCGTGAGAGTATACGATATACACCGCAAGAGGTAGTATACAAGTACCTGTTCCTTTCGTTCTATCGTGAAGGGCAATTTGATAAGGCTTCTAATAACATGCAGTGTTGTCAGATTCATTAATAAAATTTGGAATTTTTACTTTTGTTTAACATATATAGGTATATATATTCCTATACATATTTACATTTTTTATTAAATTAAGTGAGTATTCAAAAATTATTTGTTAACCCACAATTAATAGCGAGATTTGACTTAATGTTTTATAAAGAATTAAAAATTCAAAGTATATAATCAAAATACTTTCAGCTTGTGACTGATGGCAACAGTGTGTGAACAAAACTTGAACAAAAACGCGTCGTGACTCGTGTAGAGCCGGCAAAGCATAAATAACGTGTCCGCTAGAAAACAGCATATACAGATCCACCAGAGGAAATTTGCCGCTTGAATTTCAGTTCTGCGTAAGTGGCGTAAGATTTCGCCCTCCTATCAGTGGTTTTCTCTAGAAAGTAAGTAGACAAAATACTTAATCAGAATTAACATTCTCCATTGCATTTAACTCTTCAGCGTGATTTACTATTCTTTTGTCCAGCACTTGCTCAAAAATAGGAAGTAAACTTTTTATTATTGCAATTTTTCATTGACTGATCAATTATGAGTACAGTAATAAAAGCTGGCGAAGGATTTACAGTTAAGTAAGTACTTCTCTTTTCACAGCTTGAAATTTATAAAGTATAAACAAAAATTTCTTAATTAATTAAGGATGATTTTATTGCTTCAATAATTCAAATACTTTTTTTTCTGACGCAGTCAAGTATTAAATAGCAATGGCTTTACTTTGGAAACTGCAGATTTTCCAGATCTTCTTGATGAAGATGAAGATGTTGACTATGCAAAAAATGCGCAGCTTAATAATGATGAAATGTTAAGACTTTTGAATTTAGAAGATGAAAATGACAACGAAAATAATCAATACGAAAGTGTTCAATTTGTTGGAATAGCTTTCGAAACTATTAAACCAAAGATGCAAAGTATTTATGGAGATGGAGAAGTACATAAAAAAAATAGTTATGTTAGCTATTTTAATTTTTATTATTAATTTATAATTACTTTATTTACAGGTTCTAAAGCTGGTTAAAAAGGAAGGAGTTGGTGAAATAATTCCTAGTGATGCTCAAGTGACAGTAGAATATGTGGGGTACTTTGAGTATCAAGATGAACCTTTTGATTCTACACTTTATCAACGTGATAAAAAATTGATTTTGCGATTGGGAAAGGATACAGTCCTTGCAGGAATAGAAATTGCTATAAGAAGCATGAGAAAGCATGAAAAATCATTGTTCATTATTCAACCACAATTGGCCTACGGAAAGCTTGGTTGCTTACCTCGCATACCACCAGATTCTGAGGTTTTATTTAAAATAGAACTCATCAATTTTTTGGATAATGGATCTGCAGATTTATATGACGTATTGACTAACGAAGAAAAGAGAAAATTTTCTGTTGTTGAAAAAGTAATTCGTGATTTAATGAACACTGCTATGGATAGCTTTAAACGTCAAAAAGTTAAACAAGCTATAAGAGAGTAAATATAATTATATTACATTTTTTATGTAAAATTAAATATTGAAATTGATATTAATTTTAATATTTCAGATATAATAAAGCTGTAAATTGTCTAGAAAGTGCAAGCCTAGAGAATGATATAGAAGAAAAAAATATGAATAAGTTACTTTCTAGAGCATTAACAAATCTGACAGTTTGTTACAATAAAATTAATAAACCCAAACTTACTTGTTCTTCTTTTCAAAGACTGCCAACAAAAAGTGGAAAAGCATATTTCCAGTAAGTGGTATAATTCATTTTACTCATAAGCATTTATTCTGTACATTAATCTTATAATTCTTTTTGAGACATGGAAAAGCATTAGCTCAGTTAGGTGAATATGATGAAGCTATGAGTTCTTTGCAAAGAGCTGTTAAATTATGCCCAGATTCTGAAGATATTCGTCAAGAAATTCAAAAGGTATCGCTAATAGAATTAGTTTCTTAATAAATATAACAAAATATTTAATGATTAATGATCTGTTAAAGGTTGAAGAATTTCGTCAAAGACATCTGGATTTCTCAAAAAGATTTGCCAAAAATTCTTTGCAAATCGTTAATGAAACAAAAGAAAATCAGTTTGAAAAAGTGGCAACTGAAATGATTGACTTGTTTTTAAAGAATACTACAATATTAAAAGAGCAGATTCCTCTCGGATTTTCAGCACAAGAAATGCATTGTCTAAGTAGAATAGCAGCAGCACGTGGAGTATCAATAACTAAGCAAATTCGATTTGACGTGGAAACATCCTTCCTTACTAAAAAGGGCTATTACGCAAGAGAAATTATATAAAAAAAAATTAGAATTACTTTTTAATTTAACAAAAATTTATATTTAATTAGAGTTTTGATAAAAATATTGAATGACTATCAATGAAATGTAATGACAAATTTAAGGAGGTTTTATCGTTAATAGATCTAAAATTGAGAAGTAAATAAAAAATTACACATGTGTAAATAGAAATTTGATGAGGCTACAACTTTTTGGAAAGTTTCGTGAGCTCAGAAAGAAGAAAATATAAACGGAAGCGTAAATTAGTATAATTTTATGTTTTTGTTCGTATGTTCACGGCGATGTATGCGTATTAGTCTATATAAGCACTGTTTTGTTTATAGTGACGTACCGATAAAGCCTTCGTAGTGTGCAACAGTAGTAAATTCTCAATTCTGATGTCATTAAGTATTGACTGTAATTGAACAATATTTTCATTTCTTTAAGAGCGAATTAGTACTTAATAAGTAAGTAAACACAGAAAAATGACTATATTATTATCTACCAAGAAGGTAGTTGTAAAATATTTTTGAAAATAAAATCTTTTTACTTCATCAAATTTAATGAAAATGAAAAAAAGATCTTGTAGAATTATCATTAAAATACGTACGACTTATACAACTGTCATTATATTGAGTTGAATTGATATTGATTGAACTCATGAAAATGATCTTGTAATGATAAAACGTAGAAACGATTGAGAGCTTTTATTTAAATTGGATTATGTAAATTGCATGTGCATTAAGAAAAGTGAATGCAGAAAGATCAGTACGTAAAAAAAGTTTAAGCAAAATGTTCTCTTTTGTTATTCTTTTGTTCTACCTAATAAGTACGTTAAATAACTTTTTCACTTATTTTAATTAAAACATTTATTATTTCTCTCTTCTTCTCGTATACATTCCCTATCTGAAATACTAAAATCCATATGCCAATAATTGAGCCAAGTTGTCATTCTAATTTGGGTTTTCATTTCACCTTTTACAGAGTGAAAAAGGTTCTGGAACTCTTTACCTAAAATTTAATGTTTATTGACTTTATTGATCAGTTTAAAACCTCGTACGTTCTTTCATTTGTATATTTTACTTTAGTTTACAGTAAATAACTTTTAAATTTCTTTATTAGTTCAATTTTTTATTGAAAAACTCTTTATCCCGCTGAATTATTAATAATTTATTTTTAACTAAGCTGACGGAGTCGAAGCAGATATGAAATTCATGCCGGATTACCTGAAGGAAGAATTGATAATGGATAGCTACATAAATTCAATGTCGACGATGGACGATGGAAATTTCTTTGGCAATTTGTTGGTAACTGAACAAGATGTCAATTTCCTTGTGTACACTTCAGAAAAGCGAAATGAAGCCGTAAGTATTAAAATTGGCGATGTTACGGGCCTAAAAAATTGCAACTTTAGCAACGACAACCCCACGAAGGTGTTGATTCATGGCTGGTCTGCTGCCGGAAATAGTCCTTGGGTTCATGATTTTCGTAAAAATTATTTGCATACTAAAGATAACAACGTCATTATTGTAGACTGGTTCGTAGGATCTTAAGGAATACTTAACGTCTGCCAAAATGACACGTCAAGTAAGTGCATGTTTCTCAACTTTCCTTATATCAACATTTTTCAGTTAGAAATAAAGTTGGGCTTAATTCATTCAATTTTCAAAGTATAATATGATAACAAATAATAATATGTGTTAAGCAGTATATGTTACGTGTTTTCCGACCAAGGTACTTATTTCATTAAAATTTTTTTGATTAATACTAAAAATTCTTTTCTTCAACAAAAAAAGCATCAAGTGTTCATCACATAGTATGGGATCATTTGTTTAATCTGTAGGGGACGGGAAAGCCACTATAGTGGCTCGACCGTGGATAGACACTTTACATATGAGTATTTCCCAATATTAGAGACACATATTATGTATTTTTTATAGAAAATTCTGAGAAATTGAAAATTCCAAAATTCTCCGTCCTCTAAAGGTTAAGGATAGTTTGTTTTATCGAAACTTATCTTGCATCTTATGTTAATTGACCTTTCATTGCGAGCATTAAACAATAGGCAATAATAAAATTTATAATTCTGATAGTTAAAATATTGTTCATAGCACATATAAATCTGTAAATAATTTTAAAGTAGGTCATTGGGTTGTTGTAATATATCACAAATGGTACCCCGGCAAAATACAAAAAATTCAAAAAAAGATAATTCCCTAGTGATTAAGTTTTTCAGCAGAAATGACCAAATTTGTTCTTGGCTTAACACACAAGACATTCAAACTATGTATCCTACACAAATTTTAGACATAATTACTGCTAAAATAATGTAATATACACTGCTTAACAATTATTATAATATGTTATTATTATTATTTGTTATAATTTCATTATATTTTGAAATGTTAGTGCAAACATACATAAGTACTAATAACTGATATAAATTAATTTTATGAATTTTGTATTTAAAAAATTCATTTGCAAATATGTTCGCGATTTTTTTCATGTATTGTATAATCGATAGAACGCAAAAAAATTTAACCAGATTTCTTCATCGGTGTGTGATTGTGTCACAGACGAAACATAAATAAAAAAATTAAATAATACTGTACCGTCCAGTTATTTTTGCTGAAAATTTAAATGTTTAATGTTTTAAATTTAACCCCCATCGGTGGTTTTTTCTATGACCCGTGAAAAATATAAAATATATAAGTTTTATGTTTTTTCAAATAAAAGCTGGTAATGAGAGCTTCGAAAACCTCTTTTTAAAATTCAACAAAATATGATTAAAATTAATTTGACAAAATTTCGTTGACTGATCAAGGAGCTTTTTTATGAAAAATATTATGTTACACATTCTGATAAAAATAATAAAGAATAAAATTGTTTGTATTAAAATGAAATTGTAAAATAATTGAAATTATTAGTAGAAACATCTTTTTCGAAAAGTAGAATCTCCTTTTTTAAAAGAAAGTATAATCTGATTTCCATTGGGAAATTAACTTCCAATTTTAAAGTTTAGTATGTTTTGTGTGGTTTTGATATAAAACTTTTCCTTTTCTTCTCTAACATTCATGGGTGGGCAAAAATATATAAAGGGTATTTAATTGATATGAAAACAGATAGGTGATTACGTATCCCAATTTCTGGAGTTCCTACTGGTGGAGGAGGTCGTGAGCCTTGAGAACATTCACATTCTTGGACACAGTCTGGGAGCTCACATTGCAGGTGTTGTCGGTAATAATCTCTCCGGAAAATTTTCGAGAATCACGGGTATGGATCCAACTAAGCCGAACTTTAATTCCCCGTTTTTGAGAGATGCGAGGGATTGTCTGGACCTATCCGATGCAAATTTCGTCGACGTAGTCCACACGTGCGCCGGAAGCATAAGTTTTTATTCGACCCATCGGTCACGCCGACTTCTATCCTAATAGCGGCAGTTTTCTTCAACCCGGATGTCCTGTGCTTTTAACGCTTACGTATTTTTTGAACGATTTATTGTAACTATTATATAGTGTACTACAGTATACGAAAAAATGATTAGTAAAATTTACTTATGCAGTAAGTAAATTATATATTTTTTAGCAATATTTGCTTACTCGATTAAGTAAAGCAAATGTAAGTTAAAGCGTCAAGTAAACTTTTCTGAAGTATCAAATTTTGTACAACTTTCTACGAATCAGTATTTTTTATTGTAAAAGTAAATGTTACTAACAATTTGTCTCCTTTTAATAGTAATAAATTTATATTTTTATTTTATTTTATTTAAACCAAAAAATTTTTTTAAAAAGTGAATTTAATTCTTTGAATGAAACGATTTAGTTGAATCAACTGCATGGTATATTTCATGTAATAATTAACTATTTAGTTGCATGTAATACATATTTGACTGATAAATGATTTAATTAATTTCACTCTTTATGTAGTCGTTTCAGAGAAACATTTAGTTAATCAAACTAAAAATTTACCAAATATTTCATTAAATATTTAATTTAAACAAATCATCTTTTTGTCAGTGTAGCAAAATCTCGCGCTTCTTGTGCTTCTTGCTGTAGATTAATGTTTTAAATTTTGGCGTATTTTTTTTAGAGAGACAATATCAATAATTGCCATAATAATAATATAATTTTCAAAGTTTTGTATATTGAAAATTAAAAAATTCACCAATCAGAATCGAGCGTTAATAGCTTATTCCTTTTTAAGAGAGGATTTCAAACTATAACGTCAAAGGATCGAATCGAAAAATAAAAATAATTGTTAATATAATGATTGTAGAATCGTGCAGCCACAGTAGAGCCCATGATTACGTGGGTGAATCCATCACAAATCCCACTGCATTTCCCGCGATAGAATGCAGCAGCTGGAAAGAATTTAAATCCAATAAGTGCAGCAAGTCTAAAAATCAAGTAGTTTTTATGGGAGAAAAGTTGGATACAAATGCCAGAGGTATTTTCTTTCTCGAGACTAACGTGGAGTCGCCCTTCGGCCGCGGGGATATTTAACAATATAATAAGAAACGCTATACCTCCAAAGGATTATTTATAAGTATGTAAATCTAAGTATTAAATTGTTTTTTATTCACAATTAGGGAGTAAAAGAGGCGCTTATCACCTGATACTCCTGATACAAAATGGTTCAATCCTAGATCCTAATCATTTATAAATCGACTGAATTTAACAAAAAGTCAAATAAAATGTGCATTATATCAGCGAATAAAAAGAGTTTCTTTACTTAATCATGTAAATCTATGTATTAAGTTGCTTTTTGTTTACAATTATTTTGTTATGTTTCATCACACGTAGTATGTACATTATACAAGTAGGTTGTTAATCGTACTGATAAAAAATTGAAAAGTCGAGTAAATTTAGCGCATGGCAAAGCCTTGAGATGAGTCGGGTCCCCTCTGCACGAGTTGATGAAGGCGGATCGGTGAAGCGGATGGAGAATTCAGGTGGCTTCGGCAAGGACGAGCGAACCGGGGCTGGGCTTCTCCAGCTCGCCCCCGAATCGAACCTTGTACTTGCGGCGCACCTCCTCCCAGTCGACGACGGTGCTGATGTTGGCCGCGTTGCGGAAGGACAGTTGGCTGCCCAGCGGACTCGGCTGCAGCAGCGATATGCCCAGGCTGCCCCTCGCCGAAGCCATCGGCGCGAGTTTATTGTCCTGGCAGAAGGAGGTCATTTTATGCTCTTGCTCCGGACTGACAGGGTGCAAGCTTTATAGGTGAATAGCGAAAGAGAGTCGGAAAAAAGCTGTTGCTGCGGTGAGTGGCTGTTGCGAAAAGCGAAATTCTTTTAAATAATAAGAAAAATCAGCTTTCTCTGAGCTTAAGGGGCTCGGAAAGTTAATTGAAAATTCAATATTGTACACTTTAAAATCTAAAAAGTAAAACGGTGCAACTTTTAATTTCATAAAAGAGTAAAATACAGGCTTTATCAGTTTTATCGTACAATTCTAAACCAAGTCCGTTTCTCAGCTTTTACATGCAACACAGTTCTACGGTAAAATATGTACGGTAAAAGGGTCCATTTTGGAGTCTATTTCCAGCTTTTGCTCCAGCCCGATAAAATAATGATTTATTGATTCGTCGTAATTGTTGAAAAGAATATTCAGTGCGTTACTCTTTCGGAATAAAGTAAAATAAACGTTTTCAAATTTACGAAGTTTAAACTTTATTTTTAATCTTAATAATCTCGATTATAATCATTACGTGATTATAATCAAACATATTTTAGAAGCTGTAACATATATTTATTTATTTATATAATCTTTGACCAACAGTTAAATCGCTAAATCTTTATTTACGAAGAGAAAAATTCTTAAATTTTACCGTAAAACTTATGTCTTTTCATATACTTACCGTAAAACTTAGTAGCAGTATAGCAAAGCCGGTCCTGGATATGAATTTTTTAGTGTGACCTTAATTATGTGAAGATCATTAGGGGGAGGAAGAAGTCGAAGGCCCGACCATTGCATTTTTTCGCAAAAAATTTTATAAACAGAGGTGACACGTTTCCAAAATTTGTGCTTAGATAAGAAGATATATGATATGGGTTAACAATCACGTTCTTCGCAATATGCATTTATATTTTTACTAATGGAGGATGAGAAATAACTTCAATGGCTTCAGTTAATCTTAACCTACCGCAATATGTGAAATGAAATTCTATTAGAATTCTGTTTATAAGCGTCGTACTGCACTGATGCGGGCTCAGTGCAAGCAAAGGCATATCTTTTGCAACACCATGTGGATAAGTAAAATAAAATAAAACAGTAATGCGACTTTAAATAAAAGTTACAACTTTTATAACTATGTATATTTAAAAACAGAGAATATCTAAGAATCTCTGCTCTAATTTCAGTACACAAGTTTAAATAAAAATGAACTTTAAAGGTTTTAACCAAAGTGTAAACAAAGTACGTGTTGTTAATTAAAATTGAAGGCCGCTTTTGTTATAATAATATATCTTCTTATCTCTCGTCACGTAGCGCACATTATTTACTTTCTTCTCCGTCCAGGAGTTATTGACATGTATCAAGAATAAAACATTATTGTTAAAGTTTAGAAGCCGTGAAAATTTAACATTTGAATTTTTACCAAAAGAACTTTAATATATTAACATATTTACCATGGGATCAGATGACGAATATCGAATGGAAGTATTTAACAATTTTATAATCACAAAACACTGCGCAATAACTAGTGGATATTGTTCTTACAATAACAATTGTCATTAAGTGTTTAATTACTGTTTTGGCAGTTGCCTTGACGTGGAAAATAATTTTGATTGGACAAACTCTAAAGTTTATTTTTTATATAAACATATACAATTCCTAACTTATTTTGAATTTGTACCTTTTTAGTGTGACGACTGAGGATGGCGGATCACAGAACTATACGCGTAAATAATGTGCCCTGGCAGCTATAGTCATGACTGATAATAGAAAAGAAGATAAAGCAGCACATTCAACTAGATCGAAGAATGTTTCAATATCCAAAAAACGAAAAGCATATGAACAAATTGGAAAATGGTTGGAAGATTCTGAAAATCTGATAAAACGGTATAAATTGGAAAATTCGAAAGTTCCACATATCGAAAGTCTTGAAGGTTTAAAAAATGAAATATCTTGTGAAGTGGAGACTGAGTTGCGAAACTTAGAAATAAAGTGGACAAAGTCTGCGTTTCTCATAAATTTACGAAATGGAACTATAAAATACATTTCTTGGACGATGTGAAACCAATAGTAAACCAAAAGATCTCGACAATAATTTGTCTGAACTTTATTGTATAAAAATGATATGTGATATTGAGTGCTGAATTTGTACGCAATAACACGCACATTTTTCCTGGATTAAAAATTTATCTGCATTGTTAACCAAACAGATTACCGCCAACTCGCATAAACTTTTCTTCTGCTATAGATGTTTGCATACATTTAAGGTAAATGAAAAACGAGATGCACATGTAAATAATTGCATTAAACAAAATCAAATTCGAGTATCAGTTTCAATGGAAAGAGAAAAAATATTGGAATTTAAAAATTATAAGTATCAAATAAAGTGTCCTTGGACAGTTTACGATATATCTTGAATAATGAGATAGACCGAAGTACTCCGAAAAATACATATCAAGAACATAAAGTATATATTACTTTTTGCATTGTAACTATGACAACAGCCTCTCGATTTGAATCAAGAATAGGACCAACTTTTGTTGAGTGGTTCACTCGATAAATTTTACAAACCGCATATCATTATGATAAGCTATTAAAGCAAAAAGCACCTATGTAACCTTTAACAGAATCGGAAGAAGAGGTCTACTATGAGAAGCAGTAGTTTGTCACATTCGCAAGAAGTCAATTTTTCATCAAAATTCCAACTGCAAAAAGTAAAATTAAACTTGCCGTTTTACTCAAATTTTATTCTGATTTTACTCTTTAAACTTTAGAGTGCAGCAGACTAAAAAGCAATTAATTTGCTTATAACAAAGAGTATAAATGAAATATCGAAACACCGAGATATATTTGTAAAAATGAGTATAATTTATGCTTCGTTTATGTATAATAGTTTTAGCTAATTAGTGCGGATAAACGAATATAATTAGATATACAGAATAATATTTCTCAAATTAGTATAACATATCTTGATGAGAAAAGTATACTGTTTAAGCTTTTCTTGTCAAGGTATTATTACAGAAACATGGAACTTTATAAAGTGATAGATCCTTACCTAACGGAGCAAAAGTATTTCTTGGCTTTCCGATATTTCATGTAGACTCTTACTTACAAGTGAATTAATTGTTTTTTCATCTGCTACATTATGGCGCGAAATTTGAATTTTTAATTAACTTTCGGACCCTCTTAAATATCTCTTGATTATATGCGTGCTGTTTTAAATTAGTATGAGTAAATTGAGAGTAATCGTAAAGTCTTACTAGTGAAAAAGGAGTTTTTGGAAGCCTTCGGCCAATGAAGCCATTCATAACGTTCATTCGCTTTTTTGTCTCGTGTCTTTCCTTGTACTTTTTCTTCAAGTAAGTTAGCCAGGATGTTATTAGATTCAAAGGTGATGGAGCCATTGTTGTTCTAGAAAATAAACGAATATGTTTTTCGGTTTTGATATATCGGTAACATTATCTATATCGTTTTAAAGAAAAACTAGCTACTTTTGCATGTTCCGGATGAGTTTGCTCAAGCCATACTTCCACTCGATGTCGCTCTGCGATTGAATGCTCTGGTACGTGTCGCTCATCATAGCGATCAGAAGATTTATCAGCACGATCACAGTAACCAACATGTAAACCGAAAAAGTTATCTGCAAAAAGAAGAAATAGTTATTTATGCACCGAGGGAGTAAAATAGGCGATTATTACCGAGGTGCATATAAAATGTTTCGTCCTACTCATCTATAAATTCTCTTTATTATAGTAATAAAAACCAAATAAAAAGTTATTACGGAAGTCAAAATAGATCTATGAGAGCTAAAATGTGTCTATGAAAATTAAAATAGGTTTACAGTAGCTAAAATGTGTCTTCAAAGAACAGAATGTGTCTGCAGAGAGCAACATGTACCTCCGGGGAGTAAAGCAACTCTCCAGTAAAATATCTTTTCAGGCAGTAAAGTACTTTTCCGGGAGAATAAAATAAGTCTAAAGAATAAAATTCGATTTACTCCCTCTGAATATGTCAATAAAGCATATTTTATGGATGATTAGAGTAATTATTACTTCCCAGTGCTGCTAATAAACATTGAGGTAAAATTAAAAATGGAACCTTAAAGAGATAGAGGGTCCAGGCTAGTTGCTGGTTGTTCTTGAGAGTGATCGTGAAGTCATCGGTATCCTTTTGTCCAAATATGGCAAAGAAGAGATTTTCCGTAATTGTAACAATGTTGACGTTTACTGGAAAAATAAATTAGACTGATTATTAAGCGATAGGCGGGATAGAGCGCAGCTAGTACTGGTAAACTTTAAACTACATTCAAATCTACACAGGTGTTTCTTTCTTGTACAGTGGCTAGTGGTATAGTAAATGTAATTGATCAGTCGGTGAGCGACGTCTACATTTGTTGCATGGTAAAAAATACATCTTAATCCATTTACAACGACGCTTTACAAAATTGCAAAAAGTTTATTAGTCAAAAATGACAAAAAGTCGTGATGCGATAATCACAATCTCGTGATGGTTAGTATAGTTTTAGTGATTAGGAAAAAAATGTCTGTTCTCGGTCTCGCTCCTCTAACAGGAGCCGCACGAGCCTGGATATTTATATAGAAAAAACAGTGATAAAGCGGCGGGGCATGCCAAGGTACAGTATATATAGCTTCTAGGCAAAAATATCGAGTCACACGCAATCACATCCCGATAAGACAACATCGACAAGTCTCAAATAATTTTCTACGGTGGGTGTCGTAGTAATCATCAACGAATCCAAAGAAATACAAAGAACATCGTACAGCAGCATCTACGTACTGGATATAGGTATATATGAATTGGTTGAACTAACCGTATCGCGCGAGATAAGGTTTAAAGGAAAAAGTCGGGCGAGCGTTCCGCCCGTCTCCTCGCCTCGCCGAGGAGCTGCGCCTACGAAGTGGAGGCTATGAGGGTGGCCTGGCTGCCGACGAGGCTGGCCGTGTCGTCGGCGATCAGCTGCGAGACGTCCGCCTCGGCTTCGTCCTTGGCCTCCTGCTGGGACTTGCCCTGGCCCTGCCCCCCGTGGAGCTCGCAGTACTTGCGTCGCACCACGTCCCAGTCGATCACGCTCTCGATGCGGTTCGCGTTGCTGAACGACAGCTGGCTGCCCAGCGGACTCAGGTGCATCACCGACAGGGTCATGCTGTCCTTGTGGCCCACCTGCGACGTTTTCTTCACCTTTGAGAGCCACTTGGCGCCCATTTTCGACCGGGCCGAGAGCTGCCCGCTGCGACGCAGGCCCATCATGTTCACCAGGGTCGGCCGTTCCTTCTTCTGTCTGTGCTTCTTGCACAACCGGAACAGGTAGAACAGCCAGGATGTAATCAGGTTCAGCGGTGACGGCGCCGTCGTCGTTCTGTACTCCACAAAATTCTTTCATTCAATTAACTTTCTAAGACAACTTTTATATTCGCGCGGTGGTCTTGGGTGCAAGCTCTACTCGATACTGTGATTACCAACAGCTGCTCGACATTGAGTAAGCACTACTACGTATACCAATACTTATTTACATGTGACAGTTGCTAGAAAAATAAAAAGGGGCTTTTCTCAAACTGTGGAAACTAGGGCTTCACCACACGCTATCTAACTCCCTTTCATTCTCCCCCCCCCCCCCACACAAAAACACGTTTTTCATTTTTTTACTACATTCATCTTTAAAAAATATATATCTAGTCATCTATCTCAAAATTGTGTATGTACAAAAAACATTCCTTTTCAACATCCTTTTCTCTACGTTTCTCCACTAAACTAAATTCGTTTACATTTCTTCACTACAGATAAAATTCTTATGTACACAAAATTAATGAATCTATATACGATTAAAATAATATGCTCGCTGTAGTTTGCACCTGTGCATATTCCTAATGAGTTTGCTCAGTCCGTATTTCCACTCGATGTCAGATTGCGCCTGGATCCGCTGATACGTGCCGCTCATCATAGCAATGAGCAGGTTGATGAGTACGATGACTGATACTAACATGTAGATACCGAAGGATACCTTGAAAAAGGGCGTCTTAAAGTCTTCCGTCTTCTGCGGACAATTGGGTCTGAAATGATCGTGGGTCGTCTGACCGAAGATCGCGAAGAAGAGCAACTCAATCGTTTTCAGCGGCGACACCATCACTGCAATATACAAAAGCCCATTGGTGCTTCTGTCTTGTGTAGCACTTTTCGGTTATCGAGATAAAAGTCTCCAATTATCATCTCGCCAGCATAAATTTAAAAAAATATTTCTCATTTTTTTCTATAAATGCGCACATATTCAGTTTCTAGTCTATGGAAAAAATGTATCTGGAAAGCCATTTTCTTGCGCAGCGCTTTTGCCAAAAAACACTCGTTGATTAAAGAAAAAAAATGCCTTTGAAAAGTTTTGTGGGCTCGCTTCATTTAAAAAAAGTGTATACATGTGGAGTCTCTAAAAAAACCTATTCTAATCGGGCAAAGTTGCTGAATCGAGCCACAAATCTTGTAATGATTTTCATTCCCATCTGCCGTAACGATTTCGAAAAAAGGTTGAAACTGCATGCGGATGATTATGTCCCGGCGTTTGCGCAATTTCGCGAATTTCAAACGAATGTTGCGTGACTGTGAGAAATGGAAGTTCGCGCACGTGATTGAAAAAGAAATAATAGGAGTCCGCTAAAGAATAATGACCAAGCGTTGCCGGCATGACAAAGGTGTAGACAATGACTTTCCGTTGATCGTTCCATGAGAATGCACGGAGAAAAATTCTCTACTAAATAACCAATTGGAAAAATGACATTAGTTTCTCGCGAATTTGTTTACAGTACCGACAGAAAGTTTTTGAATACTTACTACAATTTTTGTTTTACGAAAAAGAACATTTTTAGATTTTTTCTTTATACAGTCTGTATACGATAATTTTTTAAGCGCAGTATTGAAAAGCTTACAGTAAGAGGCAAATAAAAATAAACTATTGCAAAATTGACAGAAGGTTAAACTTTTAGATTGTATGGAGGAGAATGGCGGTGGTATAGGAAATGTTTTATAGGAATAAATCGAGTTTTTGGTAAAAGAAAAATTGTAAAAAAGTTCAGTCGGGTACTGTAAATGTGAGAAATGTGATAAACTAGTGTAATTTTTGGAAGAATTGCCGTTTGAATTTTGATATTTTACGATAGCGACATAAGAATATGTTCGCAGGATAGCCTGGTAAAACTTACTCTCTTACTTACTCTAATGGGCAAAATGGTAGTCGGGGGTGAGGGGTCGCTCCTCCGCTCCCGACTCGCCGTGTAGCTAAAGGGAGCCACGCTAAGGTCGGCGCACTATGCACCTACACTACTTGGACGCGCGCGAGTACCGAACGAATTGGAGCGGGTACTTAGTTTATCTAAGTGAGAAAAGAAACGCTAGACTAGATGGGCGGATTGAGGGACTGTCCGGCGTTGGAGGAGGGAGAGGCGCCGAAGGCGTTGGACGCCGGCGACGAGGCCTCGTCCTCGCGCTCGTCCTCGTTCTCCTTCTCCTCCTTCTCGGGCTCCTTCTCGGGCTCGCTGCCCGTGAGCGCCAGGTACTTCTTCCGGATGGCGTCCCAGTCGACGACGTTCTCGATGCGCGTGGCGTTGTTGAAGGAGAGCTGGCTCCCCAGCGGACTCAGGTGCACCACCGACAGCGTGACGCTGTCCTTGTTCGGGCGCACCTGGCCCTTCTTCACCTTGGACAGCCACTTGGCGCCCATCTTGGAGCGGGGAGACATCCGGCCCGCCCGTTGCAGGCCCATCATGTGCACGAGCGAGGGCCGCTTGCGGCTCGCCGAGCGCTGCTTGCACTGCTTTATGAAATAGACGATCCACGTGGTGAAGAGGTTCAGCGGCGAGGGGGCCGTCGTCGTTCTGCAAAATCAGCCTGTTTTTCTTTCTCCGCCCATTTGCTCGCTCGCTCATTCGCTCATTTGCTCTTTTGCGGTGCGGCAAGGCGCAAGCGTGTCTTGGCCCAATCACACGTCAAGGTTTTGTTCACTTTTATTCAGCGCTCGTCGCAAAAAGGGAAAAATTCACCCGGTCTAGGAAAAAACGGCTGGAGCAAAAGTCTTCGGGTTGGATCGTCGAAAAAAAGTCTAGGCAAAAAGAGAGTATTTGCTTGAAAGAGCCAAAAAGGTGTGGAGGTGGAGCTCTACGAGAAAAATTCGACTGACGAGCGATGCTTTCTCAGCGTAAGCGACTACAAGACACTTATAAATTTTGACATGACGGTAAGACAGAGAGATGAATTGAAAGTCGAGTTACCTGTGCATGTTGCGAATCAGTTTACTCAGACCGTACTTCCATTCGATGTCAGACTGCGCCTGGATCCGCTGATAAGTGTCGCTCATCATAGCGATGAGCAGATTGATGAGTACGACCACCGAGACGAGCATGTAGACGCCGAAAGCGAGCTTGAACAGACTGGAGGTCCACTCGGGCTGGTTCTGCTCGACCTTGAGCTCGCTGTGCGTCGTCTGGCCGAAGACGGCGAAGAAGAGGTACTCGAACGCGAGCACCGGGTTCATTTTCACTGTAACGTTCATCCCTCTCGCTTATATTCCTCCCTCTCAGCAGCCTCGCATCTCTCTCTCACTCTCGCTCTCACTCGCTCCCTTTCTCTCGCTCTCATTCGCTAGAAAAGCTGCGCAGCTGCCGCCTTCCTCTCTATTATTCGCAAGCTCTGTGTCAGACTCCTCCCGCTCAAGCTCTCTGCTGCCGAGTCATTCGCTATCTCTCCTTTGGTCTAATAAGGCTATTCTAGCTTGTTCAACTACGCGGTGTCGCTCGCTTGCGCGAGTTCATTTATCCTAGTTTTTATTCTATGCACGCATAAAGGTATAGTAGTTCGCTATTAAAGACGTTCATATCATGCTCATGCTTTTGTACGCATAGTATATGTAAAGGTGGACAGGTGAACATGCTTGGGCTTGACTTATTTTGCTGCTCGCTTGATGTAGAAAAAGGACGTATGCTCAACATTTCCGTCATTCTCCGTGTAGAGGCGCCATTGCCTCGGGACTTGCGTCTAGCGCTCGCGGCTATCGCTTGCGTGGCGCACACATAAAACGTATAAGAATGCGCGGCTGGCAAAGCATTCGATTCTCTATGAGGCAACGTTACTGCTTTCTCTTTGCTCTTGCACTTTCGTTCCCCTCCGCTTCTCCTTCCGTGGCCCTCGGTCTTCTTCGCCAGCAGATGAGCCACCTCGGCGCTGTAAAAGCAGGGCGGAAACGTCGCGCGCCTTGCCTCTATATTGACAATCGCTAAGACAAGGCTGCTGCTCTGCAAATCGCTCCTTTCTGCCAATCGAGCCACACTTATAAGTATGAGAAAGAAAAAAAGGTGTCCGAGCTGCTGCAGGCAAATGGGCAAGTGTCGCAAATGGGCACAGCACAAAGGGACGCACACATAGGGGCATGACGCAGGACACACACGGGCGGACTGCACAATGTATCATCGGCCAAGATGCGAGGACAGGACACAGTAACATCGACGGGCACAATTTCTTTTTTAACACCACACGGGTTTCCTTTTTTCTATCTTGGATTGCTTGTGCACGTGGCTTTTGGAGAAAAAGAACACTGACACGATTAACAAATTTCGGGTGCGAGGGGACTGGCCGAACTCATCAACTTACAATCACGGCTGCTCTCGTCGCAACATTCGTTCTTTTTCTTGTAGCGTCCGAAGCGTCGATGATGCGGCACTGGCGGTGGCGGTAATGGAGCATCGACATCGATCAATTCCCACTCCGTATTATTTTGCGCCACCACCATTTCTATATTCATTGAGCATTAAATTACTTTAAAAAGTCTCAGCTCTTCACCTTCCAAACATCGGAGATCTATCATTTTCTTTTTCTCTCTCTCTCTCTCTCTCTCTCTTATATTTCACTATATTCTTAAAGCGGATTATGCATTTTTCAGAATAAACTTATTTACAAGTATAATATAGAGGCGACTACGTCGAGTTTACTCGTTACTTTCGTGTGATAATGGTAGCGCGATGCTAAAGATATATAACTTTCGCGTAAAGCTATTTTTAGTATTGAGCCGTATGCTAAGACTAAACTAGGTAGAGGGTGGTTGAAAATTCATTCTTATTATCCTATCTGGTTGGCTAATTTTTTTTCGATACAATTACCTGGGCGTCTTGGTTTCTTGGGGTTATATGGACCTTTTGTTCAAAACACAAAAAAATGAAAACCGTTAAAGAAAACGATTGACCTTAAGAGGAAAAAGTTTAAAATACAAAATATTTTTTTTCTTGCAAAAAAATACCTTGTGCAAAAGAAAAAACCTAGGTGTAAAACAGTCTGGGGTCATTAAAAATAAGGTACCATCAAAATTTGAATGAAAAAAAGTTTTCAACCACCCGCAGACCTCAGTCTGCTGGATTGATCTTTTTGTAGCTTACTTAAATCTAACAAATTTATCTGCTTACAGCTTCGGCTTAGAACAATAAAATAATAAATAATAAATGTAAAGAGAAAAAAAGCTGATGTAGACAATAGTTTTTAATTTAAAAATCTATAAAGAATAATAATAAAAAAAGAGCATATTGACAAATTTAAAAGAAATTATAAAAATAATTAATATTCTTGTAGACGAATATTCTAAATAGAACATTTAAGAGGAAAAAAGTACACTCACCATCGAGAAAAAGTGATTTGGTGTCCTTCTGCCCCTGTTTCAAGTCTTGATTAAGGGCAACGAAGAGCATTGAAAATCCGAATACGAAAATGGCCAATACAGCCAGAAATCGTGCCAGATCCTTCATGAGATTTCCAATGATGATAGCCCAGGGCCCGAATAAATGATGAAAGGACAGGAAGTCAAGAATCTGTACGCAGGCGAGAAGAAAACTCAAAGCAAACCACTGATTCCTGAGGTAGAGCAGTGTCCCGAAGTAATTTTTGTTGACGATTCTGAAATAGCCAAGGAGGTGAAAGGCCACTCCGAAAATTCCAAAGAGAAGAACGGCCAACTTGATCCAGCCCAAGCCGCTTTTGTCGCTCGGATTCGTCAGTTCGAACAGCAGCAAACCGGACAGCATCACCAGCAAGCACCACTCGTACCAATACGGAGTTAGCGGGTATCGATTCACCTGTTCGGTGGAAAAGTCTGCGTAAGTATCAATTTTCTTTTAATTATTGGTGCTGAAACCGAGTGACTTGAATTCAGATTTTTCAACATGCTACTTGAGGATCAATTCATTCGCAACACTAATATCTGATCTGACTATGCGGTAGTACTATTCATTGACAAGAATGTGCCTTGAAAATTTATATGACTGTTATCGTTTTCTAGATAGGGAAGATATGACTAAAGAAGACTAGAGTGAAAAAGATCTATCTAGAGTGTATATAAGAAGGGATTTAAATGGAAAAAGCTTGTTACGTACCAAGTCGAAAAGTACATTTAAAACTATGGACATATAACTTGGTTATTACTCTTTGTCATGTTCGTGATTACCGTATAAGGCGGAAGAATGCCGACGAGGGTGAGGAACACCATGAGGTAAATGTGCGACGTCAGGTACGACATAAACTTGATGATAGGCACGTTGTTGTACTTGTGCCCGAGGGGCAGGGCGAACACGACCCAGACGGGGGGACAGAAGACGAAGACCATGAAGAGGAGGATCGTGCGAAAGGCGTTCCAGTTTAGGCTGCCGCGCCAGAGCTCCTGCAAGTAGCGCTGTAACCACCGTGTGGGCGATCACCTCCTTCTGTTCGTTCTCGATCAGGACGTCGAGAAATTCCACGTTGCGACGGTCCATCGACGTTAAAATGCGACCGGCCGAGTCGGCGCCTGCGGCCAAGGCCAGCAGTTCCGTTGCCATCGCTTCGCACTGTTTACCTGTCGAATCATTCATTTTTCATTTCGTTCCATTCAATCTAATTTTTTCTACAGGCTGCCCCGAAATTTAATGGACAAACTTTTCCAGTGTATTTGCGAGTCTCAAAAATACTCTGAGAGAAATATTTTAGAAAAATTCTACTATTATTCTAGTAAAAATTACTATCTAGTCTGGGAGCGGAACCATCGACTGCATTTAGAAAAAATATTACCATTCTGTATTATAATAAATTGTACTAGAATTCTAGTAATATTTATTGGTGTTGCAAAAATATTTACTGAATTTCTAGTACTTATTACTAGAATTAATTCTAGAAAAACTTATAATACAGAATGCTAAGTTTTTCACTAAATGCAGTCTGTGTTCCCAGACTGGATAGTAATTTTACCAGAATTATACTAATTTTTCTAAAACATTTCTTTCATACTTAAACAAAAAATTTCTGACAAGTCTTTTCCATTTTGCTTTCTTAATGAAGTAATCGGCAAAATGAAATTTGAAACAGTTAAATCAACTAATGTTCTTTTGAATGAATATTTATTTTTATTGATATGGAAGGAAAGCAAAATATATGTAATTATCAAAAAATTATCAGAAATTATAAAATATTTTGTAGCAAAAAAAAGAGTAACATTAATAAACAGTGAAAGAAATTAACAAATGAAATCATCCATTGGATTAATGAAAATGTTTAAAGGGTTGACCTTTCACGACACGCAAGCGTAACATTCATTGAAAAGAGCTGTACACTGGAAAACGTAAGTAACTTCTACTTTTTACACCAGAGATTTAACTGTAAATTTGAGAGTTAATTTAACTTTCTGAATTTTCAGTAGAATTTTCTTTACAGAAACGCTAAAGTTACTTTTCCTTAGAGTAAGATCTACATTAAGAAATGTTAACGTATTATTTATGCAAAGCAGTTTTTACTTTTTTAGTCTAGCAGATTTACTGCTGCGAAAAGATTATTTCCTTAAGAAATGAAAATGAAAAAAAATTCTCCGTAACTTTTTGCTTATTTTTGAAGACGAAATATTCACTGCAAAAGTTTGGCCATTTAATTTCGGGACACCTGTATAATGAAATATACAAGAAAAAGATGTACCGGCAGCTATAAGATCTTTGGCCCTTTCCTTCTCCTTTTCAGAGAGCTTCATGTAGATGTTGGAGAGCTTGGCGGCGGTATCGACGGGGGCGGGCGAAACCAGGACGAACTCCTCGATGGGTTTATTGTTGTGACTCTTGCTGCACACCATCATGTTGTAGACGAACTGTTTAACGGAGAAAAAAGAGCGATCCATTTACACAGGTGGTAATAAGAAATCGAGGCTTCGCAGCCGCACCGTACCATTCTACCGCGACCACAAGTGTTTCTTTTTTTTTTTTTTTGGGCAAGAATATAAATGCGCCGTTCTACTCCATATACACGAGGCCCGAGCACATAGTTATACGGCGTCGATGTCTCGCGACGGTGCCTCGCGTGATCGTCGAACGTTAGACTCGGGGATTTATTTGTTCGGCCTATCCGGTCATGAGATTACGGCCGCTTCAAGCTTTTAGAGCCCGATGTGCCTTTCGTACACACGCACTTTTACCTCCTTCGACTTTTTCTTCCGGCGCTCTGTATTACATAGCTTACGGCAGGAACTCCCTTTCTTTTCCACGTAAACCAAATTAACCGGACGAGCTGCAGCGTAGGGACTGGATTGCGCAAAATAACGCAACCTTACTCAATTTATAGTCGGACGTTTTACTGCCGCAGCTTATTTTTCGACTCGTGGGTAATTTTAAATTTCTGCTCCAAATCTAGCTTCTCGATCTCGGGTGCTTACTTTTGACAATCTAAATGCTTTCAACTCGACGGTCTCCGAATCCATATAGAGTATAACATAACCGCTTCAGCCTACTTTTCCGTCCAATCGATATGTAAATGCATTCGTAAAAGAGCCTCGCAATTAGTTAGAGCATTATAGATTTGAAAAGCGGAAATGAGCTGCAAAAGAGCAGCATGTTAAAAATAATTTAAGAAAATTACCCTTCTATCCTCCATTAGTGCGTAAGTATCGTGCTCCTTCTCCATGAGGTACTTGAGCACGTCGTTGTGTCCCTCGGACGCGGCGAACCATATCGGCGCGCAGCCCAGGTTAGTCTCGCTTTTGGGCGAAGCGCCGCTCTGCACGAGCAGCTGGACCACATCGAGGTGACCTGCTCGTGCGGCGCAGTGCAGTGGCGTCCAGCCGTTTTTGTCGGTGGCGTTTATTTCGCCCCCTTGGCCGAGCAACACTTCGACCATCTGATAGTGGCCGTGGGTCGCCGCGATGTGCAGGCCCGTTTTTCCATACCGATCAGCGCTGTGCAGGAGCTCGGCCGATCTACTCAGCAGCAGGCCGACCACCGTTATGTGACCACCGAAACAGGCCAAGTGCAGCGGATTAAAGCCGTTTTCTGTCGTCGCGGATTCGACCTAGCCACGCATCAATAAACAAATATATGAAAACAATATGTGCAAATTTACGCATCCGATTTGACCTAATAACTATGATTCACGTCAGGGGTGGTGAGAAGTACACTTAACACCTCAATTTCTTTCGTTCTTTCGTTATACCTCAGCTTTATTGCTTGCTATCAATGAGAAATGACGTTTCCTGTACTCGTAAGTGTACAGGGCATCTAACCATTACTTGCATATTTTGTAATTGTTAGCATCCAAACAATGGCGAAAATTTCTCTTTTGCTAGATCAAATTCGTCCCTGAAGTCCCTAACATTGAAGCGAACTTCTAAAACAAGTTTGCAGATTCTGAAGTTGATATTCAAAGCTACGACCAATAGAGAGTGTAACAAATCAATTTTTCTTATACTTGTTAAATAAACGACATCTTACGACAAATTTCTTGTTTGAAATTCTAGGTATACAAAATGCAGAACTATTTTCCACATTAAAATTTTCAATTTTTATTCTTTATGCATTTTAAACCATTCTTAGTCGATTGATAACGTTTTTTAATAAATTTTAAATTAGAAAATTTTTGTGAAATTGGACCTAATATTTTTAAGTCACAATTTCTGATATTTATTTATTTATTTATTGACCAGAGTAAAATACATTACATTACAAGAGTAACCCAGCAGAGGAAAACTAAATCCTGTTCGCTGGTCCGGCATACAAAACAATAAACTTATATACTATTTGCAAATAAGCTATTCAATACTTTCTTCGTTTTGCGAAAAACAAAGATAGTTTAAATACTTATAGCATTAATCCAAGAACTAATTCTAAACTTAAAACTAGATAGAAATCGATTAGATTTCAATTTTGTAATATTTCTCGAATTTTTATAGATAACATTATTATATTTCAATATTTGCTTATATTAATTAATTATGCGCCAAAGATGGTGTTACATCAATCCACTTCATATCTTGCACTTAGATTCAGATATTTTTTTAAGTTTAAATTTTTCAAAAAATGTTCACCAATCGACTAAGAATGGTTTAAAATACATAAGAAAACGCATTCTTTGAATGAATCTTAATTTATTGTTGTGGTTGGAAGTACCCTAAACGACTGAAAAGTGAGTAACGAATCCTTGATTGTTCTTCTACCGCGCAAGAAAGTTTCATTCCTAAACTAAACGTTAAATGCATTGCCATTAGCAAATGAATAATTTGAAACTGACATTTCACATACGAACGCGTGTTAAAAAGCAAATAATTTATTTCTCAGTTATTAAGTATACTAGCCTCCTGAAATTTTGAATGGATATTTTATATGCATATACAGCGTGTCACAAGAAAAATCTCGGAATTTTCTCAACGTTATTTACTTTAGTTGTGAACTCACTTAAGCGGCAACTCGCAAACAACGTGTTACCAGCGTGTTGGCTCTAATGAAAAGTGAAGGAGCGAGGATAATTAAAAGTTTCGCGAATCATTACCTGCACGCCGGCAGAGTTCAAGAGCAGCCGAACGACGTTCTCGTTGCCGGAGTAGGCGGCGAGATGCAGGGGCGTGAGACCGGACTCGCTGCCGAGTTCGCCGACGAGCGAGCTGCCGGTGGGCGGGTCGGACTTGACGGTACCAGGAACATGGGTCAGCAACTCTCTCACTGTGTCTGAAAAATAATCAGTTCAACATATCGATCCACCTCTACGTTACTCCAGAGTCTCAACTTTACGCTCTGCTGATATAAAGTATCGATCGGATGGCGCCTTTGCTTCCCCTTAAATCAATTTTTTATATGGCTAAGCTTCTTTTCACTTTATTTTAAGTTATTCAAAAAGGATGTATAGCTACTTCCGAGCCTTTTTAAATAATTATCTCGAGTTATTCGAATGTTTAGTAGTAACAGCCGCCACTGCCCAGACATGATTCTTCAAAGACGGAGTAGTATCGAAATGAACAATGGACAATCCGTGTTAATTTGTGTCTGAAAAATCAGTTCAACATATCGATCCACGTCTACTTTACCCGAGGGTCTCAACTTTAAGCCGTTGCTGTACAGTATCGATCTAACGGCGTCTTTGCTTCCCCTTAAATCAATTTTCATAGTGGCAAACATTTTTTTGCTTATTTTTTAAGTTATTCAAAAAGAATGTACAGCCATTTCCGCGTCTTGTAAAATACTTATCTCGAGTTATTCGAATATTCAGTAGTAATAGCCGCCACTATCCAGACAAGGTTCTTCTACTTTCTGCTTAGCATACTAAAAACGCAGTGGTTCCAAATCAACAATGAACAGTTCGTGTTAATTTGAATAGGATAAATAAATTACGCTATGCTTGGATTAACAATATTTACACGGTTGAAAATCGCGTGTTTTGTATAAAATGTTTGTGTAAAGAAAAAAAAAACAAATATACGTAAAATAATTACACAAATTATTTGTTATAAGTCACACAAGTCCAATATATAAAGTGCACATGATTTTGCATAAAATAATTTGTAATTTCTTTATATACACACAAATTTTAACAACATAATTGTAATTATAGGAATTGTGCAAATTTATACAAATTTGGTAGTTTTGAGAAATACACAACGTGTTTATACAATTTTATTTACACAATTTTATCGAATCACAAACACTCATTTTGTACTTATTTTTTGACCGATCTTTTATTGTGTACTTTAATAAATTCTAGGTGCTGTTTACGAGTGTTGTGCACGTACCAACAAACAGATTAGAAACTGATTTTCAAGAAGGAATCGGTCAGGTAACTTTATACCAAAAAAGCGCTAAATTAATAAAATATAAATCAAAATAATCAAATCATAAATTCCGTAATTCATAAAAATTTAAAATAATATAAAGTCTTTTCACATTAATTTTAAACACGTAGTCTTGCGATGTTTATACTATAGTTAGGCATGCCATCGGTTAGCGGTTACCCCTTAATTTTTCGAGATTCTTCCAAGTTAGCCAGAAGTGACGTCTGTGCAAAGTAGTAAAAATTGCAGTTCTGTATGTTTGACGTGCAAGTGCGAGACCTTACACAAGGTCCGCTAATCTGAAACTTCATCGACGTTTTTCTCTTTTTACATTTTGTACCCTCCACCCGCCGGCTTTTACGTCTTTTTGCGCAAAGTTTAACAATTCTGAATTTTAATGAGCCACCACAGTCGCTTATTACATTTTTTTAACTCCGCACAAAATCAGATAGAGTTATTTCTCTTTAATTTCAAAGAAATTTCACTTTATCTGATTTAGCGTCTAGGAGTTACGGTATATCAATTTTTTCCAATTAGGTCATTATTTGTATTTCGTTTTCACTAGCGGAAATTACAGTGCGCATTGATCGAGCAAACGATAAAATATGTCTTAAATAAAAGAAAGATGCAGTAAGCGACGACGAAGAAAATCAAAGCATCAATTTACCATGATAAAAGCCAAACCTACGGCACATTGGCTGTTCCGCGTCAGTGTCAGGGTTCGCTATTCGGGCGGGCTGGGTTAAACGCGGTAATAGGGGGTTCGCGTGCCACGCGTATCCCACCCCTCTTCTTGACAGAAAATCGTACGGCGATTAAGCACTGCAATGTACACTCGAAGCGTCACGCGAAATTCGTCGTTCCCTACAGAAACGAGCGGTTTCGGACTCTGGCCCGGTCGACGTGCGAAGTGTGCCAACGCCCTCAAAGGACCCTCCCCGCTCTATTCTTATCCGCCACGGTACACTTTCTAGGAGACTATCAGACCACCGGATCGCGGATTTTATTAAAATTTTGGCCAATCTTTTCTTATATGAAAATATGAAGAACCCTAGAATATTAGAATCTACATTTTTAACACAGTATTTTTGCTAAAACTTTGAATTTCATTATTTAACAATATAACTGTGTACACCTCAGATCTACAGAATCCACCAACAAAATAGATAAAAGTAGAGAAAAGGGCCAGTAATTTGAGAGTAATTAAAAAAACTTCATTGGTTCAAAAGTTATGTTGAATTTGGGTTTTTCATGATATTTTTTTATTTTATCATATCCGTCTAATGGAATAACAAAAAATAATCGACACGTATTTTTTCGTTTTACAATTGAATAGATTGCGCGAATCGATAATTTGGTGACGTCACAATTTTGCATAATATACATTTATTAAGCCGAGATGACGTCACTGCTGCTATAATTTGTAATCTGTTATATCTTTATTAATAATCGTTAAAATGAAAAAATAAAAAATAAGTGTCTGTTATTTTTTAACATTCTATCTGACGAACTACATAAAATTCTTCAAGAAAAAACGTAATTCAATATGCTCAGCAGTTGAAATTAATGTGACTATGTTTTGTAATCCAATTTTACGCTGTTCACAATACTCATAAACCAAAAAAATAAGTAATTTCTACTTTTTATACAGTAGATTTAACTGTGAAATTGGAATTTAATTTAACTTTCTGAATTTTCATTTACTTTTGTGTAGGGTAAGATCTACTTTTGGGATTATAGGCAGGTTTTAAATAATTAAATAACAAATATTTTTTATATATTAATTGAATTTACTGCAATCTGCGTTTTCCCGAATACTTTTATGATAGGGTCTTAAGCTTTCTCTTTTCTATGAATGCGCTATTGTTCTTTTGTCGAGTATTTTTTGTAAGTAGTATTATAAACTATAAAACCAAAAGTGTTAAATAATCTAACATACTTTATATAAGAACTGTTAATGTTACTGATTTTGCCAACCATTTTTACATTTCCTACTCTAGCAGATATTACTATTGCGAAACTACTTTTCTCCAGTGTTTGCAATTAGGCATAACTTTTAAACCAATATAGATTTTTAACACAACAACTCTCAAATTGTTGGTCATCCCCTCTACTTCTATTGGCTTTATTGTTGGATTCTGAAGATATCAAGTGTTCAGAATTTCTGGGTACAACGAAATTTAAGGTTTTAACAAAAAATAACTTTAAGAACTTCTTATATTGTGTAAAAAATTTGAACGTTAGACCTTAATACACTAAATTTCTTTTAAAATTTCTCCTAAATTTTTTTTAATATAAGAAAACAGTCTCCAAATGTTTAACAAAATCCGCAAAGTCTGATAGGCTACAAGTTAATAATCTGCAACTTTCTTTCTTTTTGAAACGTTCGTTTATTTGCATGCTTAACTTCGCACTAAAGCAAGGGATTACGACGAAAGAAACGACTTGACGAAGAAGCGTAACACTTTTGCAAGGGGTGGTCTCCGCGAGGTGATTGACGATGCCAGGCAGCTTGGCCGACTTGATTTAGAAGCAGGGAAGTTTACTTTATCGCACTCTTAGCCGTCGGCGTCCAGTGGTACATTAATTCGATTAATGCAGCATTAATCTTGTTTGGGCTGTATAAATTCTTCTTAACGCATTAAAGTTTTAAAATATTCTACCAAAGCGAGCGTATAAATATAAAGGAGAAAGGGTGAAAGTTACCTGCTTGGCCGAAATAGGCAGCTACGTGAAGGGCGGTAACACCCAGCTTCTTGCTCGATATCCTCAGGCTCTGGGAGGATCGCATGACCTCGAGAACTTGACCGTGGCCGTGCTGGGCAGCGAGATGAACCGCCGTGAATCCAGCGCGATTCTCGTCGGCACAAGATGCCCCGGCCCTCACCAGGGCTCGCACCACCTCGGCGTGTCCTCCTTCTGCCGCCAGTTGCAGCGGCGTCGCCTCCGTCAGTTTGTTCCTCGCCGTTATCACTCCCTGCTTGTCGAACTTCATCAGCTCCTCGATTACCCTCACGGAGCCTGGTGCGACGTAAAACGCAATTTAAGAAAGAAACGAGAGGGAAAAATCGCTGCCAATATATGGGTACTTAGCTTTCTCTATAAATAACTTTTAAAATCATTTTATCTGTTGCATTACTACTGAATCAACCATTGTAGCACGTGAAAGACCCAACCCTTCTCTAGATATAGTAAATTTAAACAAATTTTCTAAAACTTAATTTTCTCAAAAATCAATGGCCTTCTAAACTACCAAAGAACGTTGTTAAAACTATAACAAACTTCTAACAAAATAACAAAATTGCAAATAAATTCATTCGATTATACTGCTATTATTCAGCAACAATTGAATAAATTTTCACCCTGTATATTTTTTCAATTTTTTTGTTTGATAGTTATGGTATTGACGATTTTTTTACATTTTTCCATGTATAACAAAAAAATGTCGACAATTGTTTAAAGAATTCTGACGGTAAATCAGACATTTCACGGAAATTCATCAAAAATTGTTTTTCTATAATTAAAAAGACGCTCTAAAAAGCGAATAAATAATGATCACAAAAAAAAAAACAAGAAAAAAGTGGAGAGATTTAAAAAAATCAAATCAAATGGACCTATTTAAAAAAAAACACGATAAAATGATTAAGACATATTAGCCTACCCTGCATCGCTGCGATGTGAGCGCAGGTATTGCCATCCTTGGTACAAGCCATGACGAGGCTGGGATGCCGCTGGAGGAACAGTTGGGCAACCTCCGCGTAGTTGTTCATCGCCGCGGCGTGTATGGGCTTCTGGCCCTGGTCGTCGGTGGCGTCGATGCTAGCCCCCAGCTCCAAAAGCAGCTTGCAGACCTGCAGCTGGCCGGCGCCCGCTGCCAGGTGCAGGGGCGTCTGCTTGCGCAGCGTGAGAACGTCGATGGCCGCGCCGTGATCCTGCACGAGGAAGCGCACTAGGTGCGTGTTGCCGTTCATCGCGGCCAAGTGTAGGGCTGTGCGGCCCACTCGCGACTTCGAGTTGATGAACGCCTTGTTTGCTAGGAGTGCGTCGCATACCTGCAATCGTACGCCAATTGTCGTATCTTCTATACTTAAATTTATTAAACGTCATTAAGGGGGCCAAACTGGATTAAATTGAAAAAATAAACTTTTCAGTATAATAGCTACAAAAATTGTATTCATCGCTTTTCAATCAAACAGTGCTCTTTATGTCTAGTAGCTCTCTTTTCAGTACAGTGACTTATATACCACCAAACAACGCTTACATTACACTTCGTAACTTACGTGTAAAATATTAGTAATTGTCTAATAAGTCATCGTACTGGAAAAAAGCTATGGTGAGTGGAAAAACTAAACGGTCCTAATAGTGTAAAAATAGCTTAAATTATGTCAGTACTCAAAGTGTAAAAAGTTCCAGTAATCAAAAACGTTGAAAAAACTTTTTATAGTTATTATACTGGAAAGTATTTTTTTTTTTCAATTTAACCCAGGCTGACCCCCCTATAGAAACAGAACACCCTACAATAAAATTATATATAAAATTAGTATTAGTGATAGGAGATAAGTGATAAGTTTAGTGCTCAAAGTAATCAATGTTACCTTTAATTTGCAACCTCGAAAATTACATTCGAATCATTCCAAGCGTACTTGGACTCCGTTGCATTGACTTGAATATAGATTTTTTCAGTTACCGTAGAGTTCCAGATCAAAATACGACTCTAGAGACCTGGAATAAAATGGAAAAGGTTTGAACTCATTGTCATTCTCGCGTGAATGTAGACTTCCATTTAAATGCTTAGAGAAATTTTGACAGCAAAACAAAACTGAATTTTTTAATTTATCCCGATTAATTTTCATACATTTCCATTTATAAAGTGTTCTAAGCACCCGAATGGATATCCCTGTATTGACGCAAGAATGACAATGATTTCAAATATTTTCCGTTTTGTCGCAGGTCTCTAGAATGATTTGTTGGTCTGGAATCTTACGGTAACTGTAAAAATCAATTTCAACAGAGTCTAACTACGGTTAGAATGGTTCAAATGAATTTTCGAGGTTGTAAATTACAGGCGATATTGTCTACTTTTAGCATAAAAATTATCCCTTACCTTCTATTACTTATTATAGTAATAAATAGAAAGTAAGGGTAATAATAGTGGTATAGGTACCGACCTCGAGATAACCGTGCTCGGCGGCCAGATGCAACGCGGACCGTCCCTCAAGATCGAAAACGTCGACTCGCGCGTGATTAGCCAGCAAATTGTTGACAATGTCCATGTGTCCCCGGTGGGCAGCAATGAGCAGAGGCGTCCAGCCGACGGCCGACTGTCGATTCAGCGCTTTCTGCACCTCGGTCGCGCTCATGTTGTTGATCATCTCGGAGAGGACCTCGTTGTTGCCGGCGAGGGCGCAGTGATGGAACGCCGACTCCTGTGCCTGCTTCGTCTGCAGAGAGACGTCGGCGCCGCCCTCGAGAAGTGCCCTGACGACCGCACGGTCGTCGCCCGGCGTCGTCACCTCCGAGGGTTCGATCTGCGCGGCGTAGTGCAGCGCACTTGCCCCCTCGAAGGTCAGGCTGTTGACGTAGCTGGTCGCCACCTCGGGGCCCTTTTTATCCTTCACGAACTCGATCAAGTGGCGCACCACGTCCGCACGGCAGCCCCGGCAGGCCAGGTGCAGCGGCGTCTCGCCGTTCTATACAGCAAGAGTTCAGTGCTTCCATTTTTTGCTAGGCCATTTTCTTTGCTCTACTGTGCTCTTTCGTCGTACAGGTGCCAATGAAACCTCTACAGAAGTGCTTGTGAACATTTGCGAACATTTTAAAAGAATCTTTTTCTGCCCAGCGGGCCTAAAGCGTAGCCCTTCGTTGTAATTTCGGCCTCGCTAGGTAGAAATTAGTCTTTTATGTGACAATGGAGGTAAAATAAAAATAGTCTCAGATCGCGTAAATTGGCACCCGAGCAGAAAGCGAGCCATTCTTTTTTACCTCCCATATTGCGCATTCTATTTTTCTACCCACTATAGGCTGAATCAGTATATTACCTACCTAGCCTTGTATAATAAGAAATGTCTCAGATCACTCGGATCACTGTATAATTATACACATTTCTTATTATTATACAGGGCTAGAGGAATATAATATATTTCTACTCGAAGGTTCCGGCCGGTACCTCCCTTGTCGCATAATCTACTATTTTTTAACTAAACCTCCGTGAAGAAGCATTGGTGAGATTAAAGCTTTCGGAAAGAGAAAAAGAAATGCTGAAACGAGCTTAATGTGCCGCTTGTAAAAGACCTACCTGTAATGCGCTCTTCAAAATAAATATTAAATCTAACTTAAGGAATGAATGAAAAAAACGGTGATACCTCATGAACAAGACTTCTTATCAGAATCAATCGTGTATATACAGGGTAAAAATATTGTTCGCTAAGTAGTTGACCTTGAAAAGGTATTAAAAAAAGCAAAGTATGTGCAAAAAGCAAAACGTCGTCAGCAGTTTTCTAGTATACACAGAATTCATGTAGAAAATGGCATATCAAATGGATAGATATACTTATATACAGGTGGGAATAAGGATAGCGTAAAAGAGGAGGCTCACCTTGGATTTGAACATGGGATCACCGCCATCCTCTAGGAGGAGCTTAAGAGTGGCGAGGTTGCCGTGGCTGGCGGCCACGTGGACCGGTGTCTGTCCGTCGTCGGTCGCCAGGTTCGGACCGGCGCCGGACTTGAGGAGCATGAGCGCACACCTGTCGCCATCCGGGACCCTGGCAGCTATGTGAAGCGGCGTCTCGCGAAGCTTTCCACCTCGGACGTGCACCTCCGCACCGTAACCCAAGAGAGTCTCGACAACGGCAGGCTTCGCGCTCTCCACGGCTATGTGCAGCGCCGTATAGTTGTCGTTCGTTGTAGCGTCGACCTATTGCAAGTTTAAAATCATAGACAATTGAAAGTATGGAATAATTGCAATTATAATATACAATACCTTACTGCAACTTACAAAAACTACAATTCGTATACCTCATACATCGGATTTTTCGCTATTTATTTATAAGTGAGAGTAAAAATTAATTCACTTAGACATTTAAGTTTAATACTATAGTGTAAGGATAAAAATGCAATCCTCTCCAAAAGATCGAAAACCGTCATATAGCGGTAGGTATTGCGTGTCTCTTGCGAAAAATAATCTTTCGTTTAGTTTTCATAAAGTGCCTTTGAAAGGCGACGTGAAAATTAAAAGAAAAAATATATTTAGTCAACTTGAGAAAGTTGATAAACGACCGATTGGCTACATTAATGAAATATTAAAGAATGCCGGAGTTGCATTTGCGTAATCACAAAGAATACCTAATGACACGGACAGCATTTCATTTAAGTATACATTTGTATTTTTACAATTTTACAACAACGTCCGCATGAATCCCGCCATAGGGGTAAACCATACTGTGATTGGCCACTCAAGCTGATAATGAAGTATAGTTATAAGCCTGTCTTAGATAGTGATCGGCATCCCTATATATAGGTATTCAAACGTATGAAAAAGCGGACAGTCGCTATTACTGGTGGCCAATGATTGTACCCTGGTAAACAACTGTGCCATTGACCCCTATTTGTCCGGACATGCGTGCCAATCTTATTTTGAACTCCCTTAAATTTCCGCACGACGAATATTGGCTCTCGCGATAAATTACCTTTTCTCCTCTTTGCAGAAGCGTGCTGATGATGCCCACGTGACCGTATTTGGCTGCCGTGTGTATGGAGCGTGCGCCCTTCTTATTTGGCATGTGAAGGTATACGCCCTTTTTGAATAACATAGTCGCGCATTCCGAGTGTCCGTTGAGCGACGCTATGTGCATCAGCGTAGAGCCGTCCTTCGTGCGCTCGAAAATGCTGGCCTTGAATTTGTCCGCGAGCAGCTCGATTATGGATGCATGCCCGTTCTCCGCGGCCAAATGCATGGGGGTACGGTCCAAGTGATCGGTTATCGAGGCAGAGGCGCGCACCCCGTAAAAGTACTTCACCAGCGTCTCGTCGCCTTCGGCACTCGCGATGTGCAGTGCCGTTTGTCCTGCGCCCTGATCCAGACACACGGTTTTCCGTTATTATCCAGAAGTTGAAAAATTACCTTCATAACGTTTATGGCACGCTTGCGTGGCACAAGTGGCTTATTACATTTTGTTGGATACTTGTGCGAAAAATGATTTTCGGAAGAGTGTGATTAAACTCACATTCTTTCGCGAATCAACTTTTAGGCTCTAGTATCGAAAATAACTATTTTCTCGACGTAATGCTCACGTTTTGCATGTCGACCGAGGCACCGTAATCGACGAGTATCCGAACCATGTCTACGTCGCGGCGACGAGCCGCAAGGTGGAGAGCCGTGTCGCCCGAGGGAGTAGTCGCCTTCAGCTGATCCGGGGCTTGCTGAGAGAGCAACTCCCTGCACATCGACTGGTTGCCCGCCTCCACGGCCAACAGAAGCGGGATTTTACCTTTCTGCAAACAAGTTCAGCCTTTTCAATTTATTTTATAAATTTACAAGTATTGCGTCTATTCACATAATTATATCTTTGTGATAACAGTATAACAACTTAAATACTAACCACACAGGGGTTATCTAACTTTGAACAAAATTAATAAAACTTTACCAAGGTTTTGGCATTATATCTAAAACATTCCAATTTCATTTATTATCGTTTTAAAAAATCAATGCACTTCAAGGCTTCGATCTAACTTGGCTATGTCTACTTTTGACATAAAAAAAAGTAATATACCCTTTCAAACGCGATTGCCCGTAGTGAAGAAAAAAATAAAAAGCTTCGCCTTCGCAAGTACAAAAACTAACCGCGAGTGTTACCTCGGTTAAAACAAAATTAATAAAACTTTAGCAAGACTTTTGAAACACAATTTACATTCTGAGGAAGATCTAAAGTCATCCAATTTCATCTATTATTTTTGTAAAAGATGAATGCACTTTAACGCTTCGATGAAGTCTGGCTATTTCTATATTGAAAGGCGATTACCGATAATGAAAAAATAAAAAAAAAAATCCTCCGCACATACACGCACTTCGCCAACGACGTTTTTCACAGCGTTCTTCCAGTACTTGGCTACGCCGGCCATCCGCTTGTTCTTGCCGACGAAGTCCTTCCTCGACTCCTCCGGGCCCGACGGCTTGGGCCACATGGCCAGGCATGGCGGATCGCAAGTCAGCGTGCACGGAGGCCGCGGCCCGAACTGCCGCCGAGCCCGACGGCGGGCTCACCTCTCCGGGTATTTCCGAAGCGATCGAACCGGAGCCATTAGGCACGTGTGCACCGCCTCCGATGCCTTTCTGATTTCGCCGGAACGACGATATGCCTTTCCGTGACGGACGAGGCCCGTCGCGCGGAAACGACTTATTCGCGCGGCAAAGAGCGCTTGTTCTCGCGCGCGCCTATCTCTCGTGCGGTGGGAGGAGCGAATCCTCTTTATCCGATCCTCCATCATCGAGCGCCTTCTTTTCTTTTATTTCCCTGCATCGCCGCCAGCACCCCCTTCAACGAAATCGTCGCCACGTATTTTTTTAAACAATTTATACCGCTGTATATAGCTCTATATTGAATTTTTTATACAAGTCGCCACGCAACGCGAAAAAAGATTTACTTTTATGAATTCGGCCAGTAAGCTTGGAGGTTTTTTTTAAAGAAATTGAAATTTCCGTGGGATTTTCCGATAGACAAGAGAGAGAAAAGGTGGGCGCGCCGAGCGACAAATTAGGGTGGCAAAGCGGGCCGAGGGGCGGAGGGCGAGCCCCGCTCGCGGTGCCAGTCCGCGATGCCGCTTGGTCCGGACGGCGTCACGCGAGCGCGAGTTCTGCCTTAAACCGATAGCGGCGCGGGGACGCGGCCGCGCAAGAGAGCAAAATCCGCTATCTCGTCGCTTCAACTTCGAGGCGAGCCCACCCATGGATGGTCGGATGCCACGCGATACCCCAAAGCGCCGTCCCGCGCACAAGCGAGAACCGACCGCTCCACGAGTACACCCGGGACTCTATTTTTCCTTTCGCATCCACCAATTAAGTCTGCCCGTGCTTCCGGTCTCTGCTCGGGATTTCGCTCTGGAATGCCCGACTCTCTTTACTCGCGATTCCAGCAATCTTGTTAACCCCCGCGGATTTTTTCCACCAACCACTGCCGCTAGACTGATTTCAACTTTTAAACTATAAATAACTTCAAAATCTATAAATAAGTGAAATCTCACTTATTCTGCGTGCATTTGCATATATTGGTCAAATGCATATTCGCCCACGTAGAATATGTGAATATTTACATTTTAAATAAGTGAATGAGGTCACAGCTCAAATGTGTAACATGCCCATTTTAAATACATAATCGGCATAAAACGATTAAATTTTAATAAGTAAATATATTTTACTATCACAAATTGATTTTAATGAATAAGATGGTTGCATATAGGTTACAAATTCGTAAATAAAAGCGTGATTGATTCCAGTGGCAAAACTATTTTGATTGGGATTAAAAACACCTTGGCACGGTGCACAAAGAATCGCCGATTTTCATTTATTCACGAGGGAAAAATAAAATCTCTTTTTCAATAAGTAAAATTTCACTTATTTGTATTTAGAGAGCAGACATATTCTATTCAAGAGAATTCTATTGATTGCAATTAATTTTCATTTAAGAAGAAGAAGACAAGAATGATGCCAGTTTGGGAAAGATAAAAGCTATATTTATAAACATATTTCTCTGCTATTCAGTTGATTATGTTGTCATAGTATTATTGAATTTTCACCTTAATATTTAGTTTCTTTTCAAACCTTTATTGAAATTATATGGTTTGTCTATAATTTTCTATATTTTTGATGGTTACTCCACAGTAAAATTTTTTATCTATCCATAAAAGGTATATCTACAGTTTTCTAAAATTAATACCATGAGAGGAAGATGTCAGCACATTAATCAACATATTTTGCCAACGGCCAATAAATATAAAATGTGTCGGGAATTATATTTAAGTTTAATATTATAACGCTAATTTTTGTGAGTGATGTTTGGAGATTATTTAATTATTTGTTGTAGAATCTTGCCCGCAAATATGGGAAAGATACCAGTTTTGAATGGTAATTTTTCGAGAAATAAAGAACATCAAAAAGTAGTTTCGTTATGTTTTTGTAAGTAATTATATGAAAATTAAAACAGTCTAGTAAAACTTGTCTATTCTATATTTGTGAACTTTTGATTTTAATTTTTTCTTTAGCGACTTCCCCCGGTATACTATAGTTATCTATGACGTCACATCATTTTCTAATAATGTACTATATACAACACTTAATCCATTCAAATTGTTTATTAACTTATCTGAAGCGCAAGTGCATTATTTTGATTTTTTTAAATTATTCATTATTTATTATTAAAAGTCTCGAATCAAAAGATTGCAATCGTTCTTTCAAGGTACTGAATCAAATGACCGAGCGTTAGCATGGGAGGAAAAACTGCTAGTTTTATAAATAAAAAGACGTTCATAGGGAAAAACAGTTACTACTTACACCATCCACTTTCAAACGGATGTCGCGTCCTGACGCAGCCAGAAGAACTCGAAGAATAGACGTGGCAGTTCCCGTTTGTCTTGATGCCACGAGGTGAACTGCAGTCTGTTGCCTGGGCTAATATTTATTTCAGCTTACAATTTGAGTAACAAATGCAGCCCTTATCAATCATTGAACATTACTATTAAAGGATAAAAACAATTCCAATGTGCCTTAAAAATACATACTTTCTAAAGAAAACATAATAGTGCTCTTCGAGTTTCGAGTAAAAGAAAACCACTATTTTCTTTTTCCTTTCTCAAAGCCTCAAACTATTTCCATGCTATTTTTCAACTCCAAAAATATTACAGATCTCTATATCCTAAACCTAATCTACCATATAAAAAAAAAGGAAAATGAAAAAGAAAAAACCACTAGCGATACTTACATCTTTATCAAGCAAAAGGGTAAGGAACTACAGTCTTTAGAAAAACAAAGTGAATGTGGGTAAAAGTCCAATTCACTAGCCTATACGTAGTACTTAGAATTGGCAATGTTTTTTCGAGAATAAAAGTTTCTTAAAGAGTGAACGATAATTTAAACAATGCGACGATAACTTACTCCTCCTGGCGCATAAGGATCGACGCCCTTCTTTGAAAGCAGAAGTTTGACGACCTCCTCCCGAGAGAACATCGCCGAGATGTGCAGGGCATTGTAATTTTCCTGAAAATCGCATAAAAACATATTCATCGAGACTTAGTTTTTATACTCACAACTTATAAGCCTAGATGCATAAACTCCACTATTTGGAATTAAAAAAATCGTTGCCACCATTAGGTTTCTTTATAAATAATTAGTGAAAAACGAACAGAATCAACAATTACAGATCGCAAAGGACCGAACCATTTTCTAACTATAGTAAATTTAAAGAAAAAAAATAAAAAGTTAAAATCTTAATTTTCTCAAAAATTAATGGGCTTTTCAAAGGACCAAAGAACTTACTAAAACTATAATAAAATATTAATAATATAAAAAGATTACAACAAGATCAATTCAATTATACTGCTATTACAAAACTAAATCAAATTTCAGCATGACTATAATTCATAAAATCATTTAAAAATTTTCTAAGACATACTTCTAGTATTGGTAACCATCAAGCCTTTGAAAGATTTTTAATAATCTTTTCTAATGTATGATTTTATTAAGAAATTATATTTTTCCACGTATAATGAAGTAATGACGATAATTAATAATAAATTTCTGACGATAAATAATATGAAATTTTACGCCCTTTGAAATACATTAAAATAAAATTCATTGTATTCACTCGTATCTTCATGAAAAACACGAAAGACGGGTTTTCTATAATTAAAAAAACAAATGAACGTAACAAAAAAATGTCTTGAGATATAAAACAAAAATCAGATTAAGTTATTTTCGTTAAAATCCGACAATAAGTTTCTGAGAGAAATAAATGAAGCATGCGGACATTAAACAATAGATTTTTAAAGGATTTTTTTTACTTTACGAGGAAGCAAAAAAGGGAGAAGAGAGTGGATTGGGGATTCAGTAATCGATCATCAAAGCCGGAGCAATAATAACGAATGAGGTAGCGTAAGTAGTGCCACGCCTCGCGAATGAGGAACGTTATTCTGTCAGCCGGAGGGCTGCGCGCTTTTCGCCATTTCAATCAAGCTTTATTAACTTGCGCAATTTGAAAATTATAATCAGGGCCGTTAGGGAGCGCCCCCGATGGATCGCTCAATATCCCGTCTGACTAGCTTTTTTTTAATCACTCCCGCCTTAATACATAATTTAAAAAAAAAAAAAGATCCATCAATTGGAGTCGGTCAGAAGTGCAATCAAGATTTTAAAAAGCACAAGTGTTTGTATAAAGAATTTAATAATATTTAATCTTCCCGAGTTTGATCGTTAAAAAGTTTTTTAATTTTTTCTAAGAATCTTCTTGAATTCAGTCGTTAAAAGAAATTACTTTTATCTAAGAATCTGTGTAATCGTTGAAGTAAAGTTGTGAATCGATATAGGAAAAGGTACAAAGGTAAAGCCGAACGCGACGCAATTTACACGCACACTTCTACACAGTATAAAAGTAAATCGATGGAGCACATAATAAAGCATTAAAAAAGCAAAGACATCCAACGCCTTGGATTGGAGAAACGGAGAGAAAGAAAAGTGGGCGCAATGGAAGTATAATTTGGGGAAGGGGGCTGGTCAGTGAGATTAGAGAAGCGCGATTAGCCGGTATAGCGAGGCCAGTGGCTAGTTATCGCGTACGGCAATCACGAGGCAGTTTTTCGTCCCAGTGACTGAGCCACGAGCGACGTCCTAGTTGCCGCGGCGTTTTTTTCTCCCCCTTGGCCTTGGCCCTCCTTCCTTCCTTCCTTCACGCAATCTCGGCCGCCGCGAGCGCCCTGGCCGAGCGTTATTATGTGCTCACGGCTAATTTTCGATCGAGCGCGCTCCGGTGTACTACGACTTTGAAATTCCTAGCGCACGCCTCGCTGTACGCGGCCGAGAGGGGCTGATGCCAAGGGCTGAGATGCGGCCGACCGATAGGGCGGTACTCACGTTGTTGCGCGCTCCTACGTCGGCGCCCAGCTCGATCATCCGGTCGAGCAGGGCGGTGCGATTGTCTTTCACGGCGTACATCAACGGTGTCATCCCAGTTTGCTGTAACAACGTCATTTTCCTCTTTGCTAAGATGGTAGTAAAATTTACTTAAAGGCTTGTAGTAAAAAATACTCATTTTTATTTTAGTCAAATTTCCTTAGTTTATTTACTATTTCACTAAATTTTACTAATCATATTTCTCCGTGTAACTCGCAAAAATGGATTGTTAATTTTAGATAAATCCACTTAAATATTATCTACTTCATTTTAAAGTGAATTTATTGAATTGAAGAATATATTATAAGTCTCAATGAGCGTACTAGAACTTACTATAAATATCTTAACTGTTAGTATTTTTCATGCTTAGTCAAGATACTTTTCATGTATTCAATTCTTTTTACTTTTTATCAATTTTCAATTTATCATGCAGTCCATTTATTCGAAGACGATAATCTACTTATTCAAAGTAGAAATCATTTATGCTTTAGCAAATTAATCGTAAATGATGGTCCGCTTATACACGGCATAAATACGTTTGTCTATATAATAAGTATTCCAGTGCTATTTAGTGGATTCTTCTACCAGTTAGATTAAATATACTTTTTTAAAAGTTCTCAGTGAAAATGTCACAATTTGAATAAGTGAACGGGTTTTCACTTTTGAAATAATGAAAATCCGTTCTCTTATTCAAATAGTGAAATTTGCACCGAGAATTTTAAGATAGCAATGCTTAGTAATATATATGGTAGACTTGTCTCTAAATTTAAAACAGTGAGAATATGACTATTTTTTACAGTGACTGCGTTTTTTACTGAATAACCAATGTATTATAATATACAATAATGTTAATTATATTGCGACAACGCATTGTTGTTTTTAAGGATTACTGTTTTCGTTTTGCGGTAGGTACTTACTTTCTTTTGTCAGTGAGATTCTACTGCTTTTTGCAATAAACCTTTTGACTACTTGATAGTAATTTATTTCAGTGAGACACTTGATTTTTGAAAATAGTGTACACGCACGGTTTTTAGTTACATTTCGCTGCTTTAAAGAATGTTAATTTTTAAAGCAAATGTTACTCTACAAGAAAGTGGATTTGGCAATTCTGTAAAAGAGATCCCTGGTAGAAATCTCTCCATTGACAAGATCTCTCCATTACGACAAGAACTGGAAATTTGAAATGGATAAAACGATCATATTCTCAATGTCGCGTAATTTTCATAATACAATTTGCCGCAATTATACAAAAATTGTAATTTTTGCAAAATTCATAAGAATTCTCTTCGCTCGCCAAGTCTGTCCCAATGTTACAAAATGTACTTGAAGCTAAATTTTTGAAAGAAAACTAGCCAACTCTGAGATTGGGAAATGAAGAAATGACAAGTTGATGTACCATCGTTTCTACCAGGGATTCTACTGAAAATGCAGAAAGTTAATTTAACTTTAAAGTCATACCGGATCCATGAGGCCGGCAAGCGGCGCCAGGTTGCCGTCCTCGCCCTGATTCTGCACGGCCTTCTCGAGGGTCTTGAGCAGCTGATCGGCGGCGGACCACTCGCCGCGGGTGGCGACCCCGAGGAGTCGCTGGGCCGCCTCCCGGGCCGTGGCACCGGCCGATCCGGGCTTGCTGCTCGGCTGGGAGGGCTCGGCGCTCGGGGCCCCGTTGCTGTTGGAGCCGGAGCCCGGAGCGCCGCCGCCCTCGTCCTTGCCGCCGCCGGGGCTCTCCTCCTTCGACGAGCCGCCATCCCGCTTGCTGTCCGGCTCCTTCTTGCCCGGGCCCTTCTTGCTGTTCCCGCTGCTCATCTCTCAGCCGAGCAGCCTCGTCGCGTCCTCGGCGAGTCTCCGGTCAGCGGCGGACCACTGCGCACATGGCTCTCGTCCCCGAGCACTTGCGCTACTTTCCGTACCGCCAGCTCACACACACACGGCCGGCTACATCATTCTGAGGACGAGAAACGAATCGGCAATTATTATCCGCTCGAGGCGCGCGATCGGAGTCTCTTGGAGAAATACCGATGTAGGCTCGTACCGAGTCGATCGTGGGCAGGCTCGGAGCGAAGGGTAGCAGGCTCGGTGGCTCCGGGCGACTTGCGGTCCGCGCAAGCTCTGCTGCTCCTGGAAGCTCCTGAGCTTCTCGGCGGCGCGCGATCGCGGCCAGTCGCGGCCAATCGGAGCTCCGGGCTCGGGCCAGCCCGAGCGCCCCCCTGCGTCTTATGCAAATTGCGCGCGCGGAGGAGGGGCCGACTGGTCGACCAGCCGAGCCGAGCCAGCACCTCTCCCCTCCGTCGACACGCGACTTCCGCCACACGCTACCGAGGAGTTCTCTTTCTCACCCGCGCCTCGCTTTCATGCCTTTTTCTTCCCCGGCCGCCCGAGTTCCTTATTAACGACCCTTGGTCGTACTATTTTTCTGCGTCGCGGACCATTCGATGCCCAACTTTCCCAAGCAGTTCCCTTTCTTTTTCTAGTTTCTTCAAAATTCTTTTAAATCCTCCACTGTAGAGCTTACGTAACGCATTTGCTGCTTACCTACCGAGCGTAACGCTAATTGCTCGAGAAACTAATGTCTTAGTCGATTTTCAGATTTCAACAATTACACACGCGGATGCATGTCCCAAAGCGAGGACTAATTAATATTCACTCTCTAAATCTCTGAAACAGTGAAATATAACTGAAAGACAGTGCATGTTCTCTATTTTCAAAAGTCAAAAGTATGTCACTGATTTATCATGAATGTGCACTCCAATAATTAGGGAAATGAATCACTATTAAGTAGTAAACAGTTTATTGTAAAAAGCAGTGGAATCTCGCTGAATGAAAGACAGTAAGTACCTACCGCAACATGAAAACAGTAATCCTTAAAAACAACAATGAGTTTAACTTAAAAAGACTTAAAACTTAAAACAAAAGTTAAACTTAAAAAAAAAGGCAGTCGTAAAAAAATAGTAACATTTTCACGGCTATAAATTTAAAGAGCGGAGATACTATGGCAAATGGGTGTAGCATTTAAAAAAATAGCTGATAATCATTTTAACGATTAATGTTGTTAAAATTATTCTGACATTTCTAGTACATGTGAGACTGGGACAATTAAGTATGTTAAAAAAACTAGCTGATAACAATTTGAAAAAATAAATGTTGCTAAAAGATTTCTGACTTTTGTAGTATATCGTATATGTCGAAATGAAACGAATAATCTATGACGGTCGTCCGCATTTCGTCACTTCGATGCCGAGATACTGAGAACTGACTACTGAGTGTACAAGAAACGCCACCGACAGTCAGTATCAATCCGCTCGTGGCATATGCCAACCAGTGCGGATCGTAAAAACTTTTCTTTTCTGAGATAAGATTCGAATAAATAAACTTCAGTGGACTCGATTAGTCGAGGACGAAGTGATTTTTTGTGAAAAACTTAGATATCCTTTTTTCCAAATAATAGTAATACACTCATCGAACACAAGAATAAGATGTTTGTCCGAGCTGTTCGTCGGAGCTGTACGCATATCGGTACAAACCGCAATACACTTTATTAAAATTAATTTACTAAGAATCTAATGAATTGAAAAATTATATAATTGCTTAAGTATTTCGTTATCGATTGTAGACGTAGTAGCAAATAGTTATATTGATGTTGGCATATTTAAATAATGCCATACTGACAATAAAAAAGTTGCTCCACGTACGAGCAACAGCAGTATATCTTTTAAAAAGCCAAATAATAGCTCAGTATATAGAATGCAGTGTTACCGTGAGAAATCCCAAAATAATGAATTCTTATTAATTTCTATTATTTCAAGAGCGCCGTAGTTTGCATTACAAGAAGCAGAGGGAATGGCGATGCAGCAGCACTTCCAGTCTGGAAGCAGCGTATCTGCGCAATACTGGAAAATCACCGCTGCTGGAGATGAACATTGGTCAGCTGCTGGAGGACGCAGCGAGCAGGTGGCCCAACCGCGAGTGCGTAATATCTCTGCACCAGGGTCAACGTCTGGTCTTCTCCGAGCTGCTGCGCCGAGCCGATCGACTGGCCGCAGGACTTAAAAAAATTGGACTCAACCACGGGGACCGTATCGGCATTTGGGGACCCAATCAAGTGGAGTGGTTACTTTCGTACATGGCCGCAACGCGAGCTGGGCTCATTGCCGCTGCTATCAATCCCGCATACAAAGCGTCCGAATTGGACTACTGTCTAAGAAAAATTTCTGCCAAGGCCGTTCTCGCTCCGGACGCTTACCGGGACCTGAACTACGCTGATATGCTGATTACCATTAAGAAAACGTTGCCGTGTCTCGAGCATGTAATTATCTACTCTGATCACCATGTGTCGTAAGTGTCGAACAAAATCAAAATATTCAACAAGACTGACTTTTCTTTCTTTCCGCCAGCTTGTGCAGCATGCATAAGTATGTCATATCATATATGAATGTAGTCGATAGATAAGCGATTAACATAATTAAAAAGAGTAAGTGAAAAATTTAAATATAACGAAGTAGTAGTTTTCGATACTAGTGCGTCAGGAGTGATTCTTGGAAGAGCAGGAGGATATTCACACGAGTCTAGAAATCACTTCTGATACAAGTGTCGAACACTATTGTATGCAACGAGGGAATAAAGTGCTGATTTATAAAGTGTAAGAATGCGCAACTGTGCTTCACGCACTGCCTTACGCACAGAGTTGCATAAAACACTTTTCGTAAAAGTTGCATGAGAAAAATTGTTAGTAAAATTTACTTAAAGACTTGCAGTAAAAATACTGATTTATACAAAATTGTACAAAATTTGATACTTAAGCAAAATTTACTTGACACTTTTACCTGTATCCACTTTCCTTAATCAGGTATGCGTGAATGTTGCTTAAAATATTCAGACTAATTTACTTACTAAGTTTACTAATTAAGTAAATTTTACGAATCATTTTTCTCTGCGTGATCGATTTGTGCGTGGGTGAAAAGGAATTCGAAGCATAAAATAAGGCCATAAAAACTTTTCGAGGGCGAGTTTACAGCGCGAGTACAATAATCGGGTCTCAGTATTCGGGCGTCGCGCGCGACGCAGCGGCAAGTTTAAATCGCGTGAGCGTTGCTCGCGCAGCATCGGTATTCCCGCGATTGAACGCCAGCGGCACGGGGGAGGTAATGCGCTGCCAGTAGGAGGAGGTTCGCGCAATAATTCTCCCTCGGTTCACTTTCGACACGAGGAGCGAAGACAGAGCTTGCCCTCGCTGGGGATTCATGAATATCGCGTGCGCGAGCTGACGTGACCGGAAGAGGGGCAGAGAGGCCGAGCGGAGGCCAGAGATCCCCCTAGCTTTATTTTTTTCCTTTCAGCCGGAAACCGGCTAAATGTATCTTCGATCTTCGATCAACTTAGTTTTTTTTCAATCGTCTCGGCCCCATACTAAGAAAAAAAGCAAAATCTGCTTAAAATTCCGACAGTCATTGCTTAAAAAACTGCAGACAACGTATAGCTATTTGTGCATCAGATCCCAAGCTACAATCGCTTGGATGTAGAAATAAATATTTTTTTTTTCAATTCAGGGTTCACTTAAGCGGGATTTATACCGAAATGTTTTTTTCCTTCTAAAATTATTCATAAAACAACAGTTATAAAATAAAATGACTATTGTTTAATAATATTCTATACGAATATAATCAATTACGTACAAAATGAGTCTCTATAGAAGTTTCTAAACTAATTTCATGTGACGCTATACTTATTTCTAAAAAATTGTTTACCTTAACCTACGGGTTCCATCGATTCACAGATTTGCATAAGACTCAGCTTAAATTCTACATAATTTATGTATCATTTTGGTTTGACGACTTATAAAGTTTGAAATTATTTGATTAAGTAGTTGAAAAAATTCAATAACCCATTAAATGTATAAAAATGAAGAATTAAAGTAGTTTTTAATTTGTTTTCAACTACTTCATCAAATATTTCCAATTCTTTAACTCTTCAGACCAGAATGACATAAATTATCAACAATTTAAGCTGAGTGTCATGCAAATCCGTGCACCGATGGGACTTGTAGGTTACTTTTTATCTAGGCATTTTTGTGAGTAATTGAATACATTTACGTATAATATTGAAAAACAGACTGAGATTATAACTTTTGCTCTCTGAATGATTTGATAAAAAAAATTCTTAAAACCTAAGAATTGCTTGGGAAACAAGGTAAGAAATCTTCTCTCTAAAACCTACGCAGTGAACGCTCACTGTTTTTCAGTGAATATTCACTATTTCCATTAGTGAGGATCAGGTGGTCAGTGTTTTAAAGTGAATATTCACTGAAAAACAGTGAGCGTTCACTGAAAAATATGTGAATATACACTAAAAAACTATTGCATATCATATGAAAAATGTGTATGCACTAAAGAGCAGATTCACTTTAAAACAATAATTACTGTATCAATTTAGAACAAAGTAAAAGGTTTATTATTATAATATGTAATAAAATTATGATAATATTGGTAAACATATGCTAAATTAATATGGTAATTATTGTTTTAAAGCGAATCTGTTTTTGTTAAATCAATTATTTCGAATATTTATAAAAATTACAATAAATTTATTACTAAAAGAATAATTTTATTTTTTATCAACTGTAAATAATTTAAGAGTAGTTATTAAAAAAATGTTTAACTTGTAGGGGACTGGAAAGCCACTATAGTGGCTCGACCATGAATAGAAACTTTACATATGTGTATTTCCCAATATTACAGACACATATTATGTGTTTTTTATAGAAAATACTGAGAAATTGAAAATTCCAAAATTCCCCGTCCTCTAAAGGTTAAACTAATTGGATAATTTAAATTTAATGTTTAAAAAAGTTTAAATAATAAGTCGACAGCAGTAATATCTCCGAATTATTTTTCCGATGAAGCAGCCAACCATCGCCTTGTAAAATGTAGCGCTGCTCTTCACTGTTGTTGATGCATATTATGTAGGGTTGGACACTATCAGCTGCCGTGTTCCTTTTTTGTTGAACAAAAGTCAATAAATCAGTACCCTCCTAAGAATAAATGGTATTATTACAAAAATTACGTTAATCTTACAATTGATTCTTTAAAAAACTTAGACCTACCGGTACAAATTCAACTAATTCATAGATATATGCCGAGTATATAACCTCAACATTTTTTTTATTAAAACAAATATTTCGACGCCTCCTACGAAGAAAATTTCTTTTCAGTTTTGCGGCGAAGAAAATCCCTTCCAAAATTTGCGCCGAAAATAATCCCCTCGCTGATTTTTCCGACGAAAAAGATCTCCTATAATCTTATAAAACAATTCTCTCGTAGATTTTTTGATGAAAAAATGTTTACCCTCTAGCTTAAATGTTGATTGAACACACAGGAAAAAAATTCAAATACTATTTTTAAAAACTGACATTGACAATATATGTAAGTTCATTGAGAAAAAAATTTATTTCAATCGTTAAGTTAATGTACTTGCCAAATCAGATTTTCTTTTGTGTTCTCTTTAAAAAAAAAAAGAAAACGGATAAGTAGATTTTTAATTGCATACGCAATGTGATGGAGATTCAATGCTTGCTCCAATAGAAAAGTATTGTCGTAATAAATCTATTTTTACACAGGAAGAGTGGTGTAGACTCATCGAAGAAGTCAAAGTAAAGCAACCGTATGTTGTAAACCGGATAGAGCAACAAAATATTTTAAATTTTTATAAGTTTGCTGAAAATTTTAACTGGACCGTCATCAAGATTTCAAAGTTCGAGAAATATGTGTCGAACCTAACAAAAATGATGTCTCCATTAAATATAATTTAAATAATGAATCAGAAAAAATTAAAATTTTGAAAAAAGGGGTTACGCCTAGTGCTATTTCGGATTACGCATTCCAAACCATGTACGACACTAAAATTGCGTTAATTGAAAAGAAAAAAAAGATTTAAGAACAATGGTTGCTAAAAAATTGATACCAACCGAATTTCGCTAATTTTATAAAGAAATTACCTCTATTTAATTATTTAATTTATTTAATCAGTTATGTAAATATACGCTTACTAGTTTATACAATTTTCTAATAATCTTTTTATTGTCTTTTCATTTTCTTTTCTACCAATACTATCCCATACTTTTTAATCGAGGGTGCATTTATTTAAACAAATTATTTTATTTTACGTTTTGTGTTATGCTTTTTTTTTATACAATTTAATGTTAAACGTAATTATTAAAATATCTAAAATGCAGTTACAGTAAAACGTATTCTAGTTTTCTATAACCGTTGGTTTATTCATGGCTTATTTTTGGCTTATTCGTTAACTAAAACCATTAGCCAATTATTAGTGTACCAGCGATTTTACTTCGTTTATTTTATTTAAATAAAGTGCAAAAACGCCAGAGACGACAGTATTTGGTGCAAAATCGTTCAAGAAGATTTTCTTCGCCGCAAAAGTACAAGATAGGCTAGTTTTCGCGGCAAAAGTACTAGAAAGGATAGTTTTCGCCGCAAAAGTTCTAAAAAGGATAGTTTTCGTCGGAAACTCAGCTAAGGAGATTGTCTTTGTCGTAAAAATGCTGGAGGGGATAGTCTTCGTCTCAAAGTCATTCAAAAAGATGTTCTTCGCCGTAAAAGTACAAGAAAGGATAGTTTTCGTCGCAAAAGTACTAGAAAGGATAGTTTTCGCCGCAAAAGTTCTAAAAAGGATAGTTTTTGTCAAAAAATTAGCTAAGATTTTCGTCGCAAAAATGCTAGAGGGGCTAGTCTTCGACGCAAAATCGTTCAAGATGTTCTTCGCCGCAAAAATGCAAGAAAGAATGTTTATCTTCGCAAAAGTTCTAAAAAGGATAGTTTTCGTCGGAAAATCAGCTGAGGAGATTTTCTTCGTCGCCAAAATGCAGACAGGGGATTTTCTTCCCCGTGGAAACTATCTTATAAAATACTATAAAAATATACAAATTTTATAAAATCCGATAAATTATTTATATGGTTTTATGCGGTTTTTGCACCATTTTATGGAGTTTTATAAGATCCTTTCAATAGGGTTCGTACAGGGCGTCGATTTATATTTATAATTCTATGTAGAAAATTTTTTAGTGAACTTACTTTCAAGTATAGTCAATGCCTCCGGGTCGCTAATTTTGTTTTTTAAATACTCTAACAGTTCTGCAACTGATAAAATAATTACATTTACTACCGCTGACTCCATACTAAAACGTTGTTCACGGTAAAAAGAACGTGCTGTATCGAACTCACACTACTTCAACCAATGAAATTAAGGTCACGTGATCGCTTGTTTCACTACAAAAACAGTGAACTTTTCACGGTTTTATCAGTGAAAAAAATTCACTGTTTGAATCAATGCAATATTACTATTTAATCTGTGAAAACGACAATCACTTTTTAATCAGTGAAAATTTCATTTCTTATTCAGTGAAAAACAAAATTCACTGTTTAAAACAGTAAAATTTACTATTTAATCAGTGAACACGATGATCACTACTTAAATTAGTGAAATTTTCACCGAATGGGATTTAGAGAGTTGGCCCGCTTAAAATTCTACTTACTTTATGCTATTCTAAGCAGATTTTACTTTTTTTCTCTCGGTGCACAGTTCTTTGAAATGATGACTCAATGAGAATTCGGTGCGTTAACTTATTTAATTTGAAATACGACCTACATGACAAACCGAGAAGGCTCGATCAATTATTGCACAAAGTCTTGTGACTAAGGTCATCCCGGCAGAACGCAGGTCTTTTCACTGAATAGCTATAGCGACCTTAACCAAGTTTAGTGCGTCTTCGACGAGTTGAAAAGACTCGAAGACCCTCCTCCGTCGCGCCAACACTTGGAAAATCGCAAGCAATCAGGGTAAAAGCACGATACATCGTGTAGCGAACGCTCATCATTAATTATGCCGCTTTGGCGATTCATTACTTGCGCTCTTGCCGCATATACTCGCGATTTATAGATCGAAGCTTTTATCTTAATAATCTAATTCGCACGAAAAAAAAAATAAAGGGGAGCGAGGAGATTGACCGACGTGGAAACGCTCGCCAGTAGAATTGAAGTAGAGGCAGTCGGCCAGGAACAAGCTGAAATTTCAGCCTACAGCGGTACAAATATTCAATTTACCTCAGGTACCACCGGTAATTCCAAGGCTACTCTCTTAGCCCACAGATCACTGGTTAATAATGCCCAACAGGTACTATGTTTATAATACTGTTTAATATTACATAATTATGTCACATGGAAGGAAAGTCCATTATTCCCAGAGGGAAATTTTTCAAAAAATAGCGAAGCGAGGGCTGGAATTTCTTCGAGGGAATAATGTACTTTGCTCCAATATGACATTCGGTATTTTACTCCCGATCTCCGTACAATGGCCAATTTTTTCAATTAAATACCAGAACATAGGTACAGAAATCCAAAAAGTAGCTATACGGGGAATAAAGAAATCGTTTTCACAATTTCACCAGAGAGGATAAAAGTTCCTTTATTCCCTACTTTAAGGGGCACAACTAGTGTGACTGCCCCAAAAAAGGGTAATTTTCGGGAATTAATTGAAAAAAAAGTATTACTTCGTGCGCTTCGAAGTGAAATTAATTTTTTTGTGTAAAAATATTAAATTTATTGTGATTTATGCGTGATATCTCGGGATTCCAAAAAAAAATTGCTTCACTGCTGCAGTAATTGCGGCCCTTAGAGTGTCTGAAATAAAAAAAAATTCTCGTTAAACTATAAAATATATTTCACGTACAAGATCCTCCATAATAGAAAAAAAATTGAAATTTAACAAAATGGCGGAGTTGTGCATAAAAGTTCGAAATTTCACTTAAAAATCAGACAATGTTTTACAGGACAAATTTACATATTTATCCAATTAAAAACTGGAGGGTCATTGTACGTAGAATCAAATACTAAACACGATAAAATAAATTTCAAGTCGATCGGATAATTTATATTCGAGTTAGAGCTGCAGCAAATTTGAAAAATGTTGTTTTAAGAAAAAGGCGTTTAAGGAATTCTAACGCAATTCTAGCCGTCGAGCAGTTGCTCTTTAAAGGGGCGTAGTTCAAAAACTATTCAAGATCCGCCCTTGAAATTTTAGTACGTTATTCTTGAAAGTATTAAACTTCGAAAAATGCAAAAAAAATGATTTTTTGAAAATATCACACTAGTTGTGCCCCTTAAGGAGAATAAAGATTGTTTTTGTCTCAAGACAACAATAGTTATTTATGTACCAAGGGAGTCAATAAATCAAATAAAATGTGATTACGAGAGGCAAAGTAGGTCTGTGAAAGCTAAAATGTATCTACGAAAACTAAAATATGTTACTACATTATAGAGTTACTTGTGCAGTAGGCTTAACGTGTCCGCAAGGTTAAAGAAAGATACAAGAGAAGCAGCAATGCATCCACAGAAATGTTTACAAAAGCTAGTGCCATGTTAATTAGATATTTGTGAATGATGAACTATTTTAAACAAGAAAACATATAACTTTGAAGATCCGATTTGATCTAGTAACGCAGTTACTAGGAATCAAGTTGAGGAGGGCAACTTTACATGATTCAGTATTAAGGTAGCTGTAAGATACTTAGTTTTAAATTTTAGTTTATATCGAGTCAGACCAATGAAACAGGAAACTTTTAAATGTAAATTACTATATGTATTATTCTCTGGTTAAATAAATAAAAATAAAATCTAAATTGCATCTTCGAAGAATAGAATGTCTCTCTAGAGAGTAAAGTGCTTCTCCGGGAAGTAAAATACTCCCACTGCAGAGGTCAATAAAGTAGACTTTATGGATGATGAGGGTGAAAAGATTTTTTTCTCTTAGTTTACTCTCCGGAGAAGCACTTTATACTTCTCGGACAGATATTTTGCTCTCCCGAGAGAGAATTTTTACTCCAAAGGCACATGTTACTCCCTGAGACACATTCTCTTCTCCGAAGAGGCATTTTAGCTTATGTAAACATATTTTAGTTTTGATAAACCTAATCGCATTTTATTTAAATTTTTGTTAATTAAAGTGGAATTTATAAATGATTATTATTTGTGCACCAAGGGGAACGGGAAAGAAAGAAGTTTTTATAATAGGATCGGGAGTAAAAAAATTTAAACAGAAAGATTGTTCTAATTCTCTTTACGAATTAAGGCAGTTTCGAGGTTACAAGTGGAAAATCGAAAGGTCTGCTTGAACGTGCCTTACTTCCATGCCTTCGGTATGGTAATGGGTGTCGTGGGTCCTCTGCATGCGGGATCCACCATTGTACTAGAAAATCCTAATTTCAATCCCGTGAAATCGATCGAAGCTATACTGGCGGAGAAGTGCTCCGTTACGTTCGGCACCCCTACTATGTGGGTGAGGCGACGCTTTATGCTTAACGTATACTTGAACGATCATCTACTCTTTATTGAAATTTCTTTTCTATTTTTGTAGTTAAATATGATCGACGTACAAATGAAAACCGGAGTGAAAATCGAAGGTCTTTACACCGGATGTACCGGGGGAGCTCCTGCCTCGCCCGACTTTTTCAAACGCGTCAGGGAACACTTTCGACTGGAGCGGATAACGGTAAACGATCTAATAAAAATATATTAAATTTTTAAGATATTAAATGATTATTTACACGCACACTGATAAACTAATTTAGTAATTTTCTATAAATATTTTCTTCAATAGTATTTGTTAAATAAGTCTTTTAAATTAAATGAATTTATTTATTTCTAAATAAATTTGGCAGTTTTAGTACTTGATTCAAAGAAATATTTAACAAGTACTATTGAAATAAATATTTAATAAAAATAACCAAATTTCAAACAAGCATACTCTGAAATTCTCTCCCTTCGGAAGTCACCAATACTATCCAATTTAAGTCTTCCGTTCGCATTATATCACACGCTAATGCAGCTGGAATGAAAAATAACTCCGTTGGAGACAAATTTGCAAAATCTGTAATAATCTACTAAATGAAATTTTAATTCCTATATATTTGACAAATAAATAAATAAAAGTTTTGCTTAAAGCGACAAGCTGCATATTGACTTAAAAGAGTTTAGGCAGAGAAGAGGGCACTGACATGCATAACCGCGGTTTATCTATGCACATATCTTTAGCAAAATGAGCTCGGGAGTGTTCGTTGATGAACGATCAGACTGCCGGGGAAAAAACCTTTACTCTATTTTCCGTTCTAAATCGACATTAAAAAAAATCATTTATCATGACTATCAATTTATTAATTAAAATTTCAGTCGGTATACGGTTTGACTGAGACGACGGCCATCGTCAATCAATCATTACCTGACGAGCCGCAGGAACTGACAGAAACGACCGTAGGATACATATCCGATCACATTGAGATAAAGGTAAAATTTCCGTAAATTTATAAAGCTTGAATTTTGTTGTCCTAAATATAAACGTGAATTTTAGGTAACAAACGAAAAAGAAGAAACTGTGCCTTTCGGCACAGCTGGCGAGCTCTGCGTACGTGGCTACAGTACAATGATGAAATACTGGGACGACGAGGTAGCTACAAAGAAAACCTTAACGAAGGACGGTTGGCTGAAAACCGGTGATATATACATCTTACGCAAGGATGGCTACGGGCAGATTGTTGGCAGACTAAAAGATATGCTCATCAGGGGTGGAGAAAATATTTTTCCCAGGGTCCGATCAATCCCTTTCTATCGAAAGTCTAAACCGTAAAATCGGGAGAAAATTTTAGTAAAATCACAATGTTTTACCTTAAACACATGTTTTATCAGTCTTACGGTAAAAAATAAAAATTTTACTCTTCAGAAATAATGATTTTTTGGAAAAGAGTAAAGTGACGTTTTCAAATTTAAAAAAATTAAAGTAACTCTTCAGGAAATAAATAAGATATTATTTTACTCTCTCTGCAGAGGTTAATAAACTGGACTTTATATGGATGATTAGTATAAACAATACATTTTACTTTCTGAAAAATAGAAAATAAAACGTCTGTTTTAATCTCCACCCAAAGAGTAAAATCAATAAATCATTATTTATGAAGAATCCATTTTTACTCTATAGACTTTGGAGTGTAATGAATGACATTTCAATTTAATCTGATATTTACTTCTTTTTTTAAATTCATTGAATGCTGCGCATTTCAGGAGATCGAACACTTCCTGGAATCGCATCCAGCAATCGTCGAAGTGCACGCCTTCGGAGCCTACGATCCGGTCTACGGAGAGGAATTATGCGCGTGCATCAGGCTAGGCGTGGGCTCTAAACTAACCCCTGAGGAAGTCATAAATTTTTCAAAGGACAAGATAGCTCGTTTAAAATTCCCCGCTACATCGTATTCCGCGAGGAGTTTCCCAAAACTACCAGCGGCAAAATTCAAAAGTACCGACTGAAGCTCGAGCTTGAACAGCAAGGGATTATACCTAAAGCGCCGAGCTCATAGAACTTATACATCAATAGGACATAATGTCTAAATTAAAATAGATTTTATATATTTTTACAGCTTTGATAAAATATTCTTTTACTTTTATATAATTTTCAAGAGAAACCAATAAAATTTTTATTTAGTAATAATAATTTGAAGTAAATATTTACTTCAATAGTACTTGTTAAATATTTCTTTTAAACAAATCACTACCCAATAAACTCCTTGGAAAAAATCCCGCTTTAGAAAAAAAAAGAATTCATAAAGCATTCACAAATGTCCACAATAAATACATAAAGTATTCGATAAAGTATTTTGTAAAGTAGATAAAATTTAAAAAATATACATATTTTTTTTTAATTTTGAACACGTATAAATACTTTATGAAAACTTGAAGAAACCTTTTCGAAAGGAAAAACGGACATTCGAAATAGCATATAAGGTTATCATTAAGAATTCTTTTAAAAGCTTTCTGAAAAAAAGTATTTATTCAAAATTCATTAAGAATTCGATAAAATTAACAAATACTATGCTATGAAAGTAAATATTTACTGAAAATTACAAATTTTTTCATTCCATGAATTTCTCTGACTGCGAATTGGCTTTGAAAATCTGCCCGCACCCGACACTCTCTCGACCAAGTATGCAAGTCGTAAAAGCATTGGTGATATAGCGTAAGAAAATCCCAATATTTTTAATATTTCAATTGAAGGAAATAAAAAATGCTCAGCAAAAAAAGTTTGTATGCTAATCCAGCTATCCGTCAATTTTTCCAGCTGACGACGTTTACCTTTTTCAAATGAACCTGTATAAACATCAGCTGCTGGAAAAATGTGAAAAAAACATCACGATCCTTATAATAAGTTCAACTGTAACATTCACATACACTATCATATTTTAATATTTTTTAAAATGAAATATTAAAAATACTGCGATTCTCGTATTCCATCAATACTTTTGTCGAGCTTTTCTCTCATGGCATTGAAACTTGGTTGACAGGTAAAGTTGGCGGATTTCCAAACCCAATTTTTTACGTGTCCGACAAGCCCCGACTTTTTTTACTTATGCTTGCAACTAATTATAATGTATACTTATATTATTCTTACTTTTATACTTCTACGATGGCGATTGTCGCGCCAATCGCAACTTGCAACTCTTCCAATATGGCGGCGACCGTATGTACACGCATACATAAATGAGGTGTAAAAATTTATACAATAATATTATTCTTAAAAAAGTATGTGCGTGAATTAGGCTAATACCAGTCAGTTATTAAGTGTTTCCCACAATTTTTCTAATTATTTTTTCTTTTCTTAACATTTTTATCATGTCATCTTTTCTGAGTGACGTTCTAACCACCAAAGGTAAACAAAGCTCTAAAATGATATTTTCTTATGTTTAAACTTATCATTTCTTTTTAATTTATGGATAAATGTAGATGGAAAAGAAAAACATTTCTCTGAAAAGATAGAAATTATAAGAAAGGAGATTATGAAATTAAAATCAAATATTAATGAATCGATAAAAGACAAATACGCTGAACTAGAACCAAATGTGAAACCCAATGACATGTTAATAAATAAGAGTGAAAGGCTTATAGAAGAGATGATAATTTTACAAAATCGAATCGACGATCAGGTATATGTTATTCAAATTAAATTTTCTATTATTCAATTAATAATTGGTTACTCTCTTTCATAGATAACAGTAAATTTAACAACTTCATCTAAAGAGTTGCAAAATCTTTCTTCCCGGTTTAAAGAATATAATTTCAGTCTTCAATTATCAAATCAATTATTGGAAATACACAAAAGTTTTGAATACATTGAAAACTATAGTAACGAAAAGCAACAAACACTTGCCGCTATAACTTTAGTAAAATTACACAGTCTTATCATTGAAAATAATTTAGATATTAAGCAATTGGAAATTTATCCAGCTTTGAAGGAAGAGTATAATAGAATATTTGATAATTTCATACAAGAAATAACTACTTCATGGCAAGAAAAAGTATGTTGCAGTGACAAATCTGAGAATTCAAAATTTTATAGTTTACATATCCTGTGTGATTATGAAGAATTGACGGACATAATTCAAGCGCTTTACTATAGTAATAAATTGACAAGATCAATAGAATCACTGTCAACTAAAGTATTGCAATATTTTATCAAGCCCATTATTCAATACGACAGTACAGTACAAAGCATAGATAAAATGTTCTCTATACAAATTTTAGATAAAAAAAAAATTCTTCCATATAAAAATGTGTTGACTAACTTGAAACTTTTTTTTGATTTTTTGTTAAAACATTTTGATATTGTGATAGAAAATGAGGAAAATTTTTTAGATAAACTATCAAATTTATTATTGCCTGAATTTTCTGCTGTTTTAACTACTAATTGTATTTCTAAGATAATTCCTACATCAACTTCAGAATTAGAATCATTTAAATTTACAGTTTCAGAAATAGAAGAATTTCAAATTTATTTATTAAAAATAAGATTTATTAATGAAGATCAAAAATTTTTATCGTTATATACTAGTAACATTGATAAATTATACATTGACAAAAAATGTGAAAAATTATTAGAAATGGCAAGAACTATAATGAAAAAAGATCTTCATGACACATTCAGGTATAAAACAGCAAAATTAGAAGAATTTGAAGATTTAGAAAGACAAAATGATTTTGCAATTGAAAGAAAATTAGACAAACATATGTTTCATTTGCCAGAATGTCAAATAAGGTACTTTACTCTTTTACAAAAAGCTGTTTTATTTATTTATATCTTTAAAAAACAGTATTCTTTTCTAGTAAAAGTGCAGAAGAAATTTTAAATTTAGTTGAAGAGGTTTTAGAAGATGCTTATCATTGTTCTAATGATTATGCATTGCGACTATTTTACACTACCCGAAATATTTTTGAAATGTATGCAGCTTTAGTACCAGAAATACACAAAACATTTTTAGAAACAATTCCACAACAAGTTGGTAAGGTTTCATTACCAAAATGTACAGACAAATTTTTCCTCTTTTGAAAAATGTAATAAAAATTTGTATGTATTTTAACAGCCTTATTCCACAATAATTGCATTTATCTTGCTCATCATTTATTAACATTAGCACACAAGTATAAAAGAAAAATGCCAGTAATTTCACAAGAGTTTTCTATGATTTATACTGACCAAGTTTTACTTCTTCGACAAGTTGGTTCAGAATGCTTTTTAAATCACATGAAATATCAACGAGATATAATTTTTGATATTTTACGAGAATCAGGTACACAAAAACAAATTTTTTTATTTTACTAAGTTTCAATTAACGCAAACAATTTTTTTAAGGTTTATCCTCCATTGGTCACAGTCCTAATTTGCCTCCTACAACGGAAAGATCTTTAAGGCAATGTATTAGACAATTCGAATTATTAAAAACAGTATGGATAGAAATTTTGCCTATTAAAGTCTACTGCAGAGCTCTTGGTTGTATTATTAATGATATGGTAGATGATCTTTGTGTCAAAGTAATAAGTGTAGAAGATATTCCAGCAGATGCGGCTTCAGAATTAGTGACTCTTTTCTCTGATGTGGTTGTTAAAAGAATACCCCAAATTTTTCCAGTAAGATTAATAACTTTTATTGCTTCAAATTCACTAGACTTACAATCTGTTTATTTATTACATATTGTATTGAACTCCAGCATACCTGAAATTAATATTTTTTAATAATATATAGTCAGTGTATTTTGAAAATTTTCATTTTCTTCACAGGAGCCTGTTTTGATAGAGCAGCACGTAAACAAGTGGAGAAAATTGAAGGAACTAATTATTGTACTTGGGGCATCACTGAAAGAAATTGAAGATAGATGGGCAGATGGCAAAGGACCACTTGCAAACGAGTTTACTGCTCAACATGTAAAACAATTAATAAGAGCTCTTTTTCAAAATACAGAGAGAAGATCAAACTTATTATCTAAAATTAAAGAAAAATAATGACTTCATTAATGGAAGTGGAAAGCATGAGTATTTAATACTTACGTGATTTAAAACTTGTAAATATTGACTATAGTGGAAGTATTGCAGAATTCATGAATTGTAAAAAATATTGTAAATTTTCTACATAAATATTCCTTAGAATGTTGTTAACATTAAAAGCGTTACTGTTTATAAATATTGCTTTAAAATATTTCTTTAAAAATCGTGCAGGCAAGAATTTGTACAGTAAAGTTTTTGGAATAAATATTTAATTCCAATTTTTTTGTTAAAAACTATATTTTTGAAATTTTTTAAATAATTGACCTGGTTGTTTATAAATACAAAAAAAGTAGTAATATGTTATTTTCCCTTTGTTGTAAATTTATGTATAAATAAACAGAGTTAGGCAGGCAGGCAGGGTGGCAAGCAATAGTGAGCGCAAAGTATTTAATGTACTTCCAAATTTCAGACGTATTACAAGAATGTTAAATAATACCAACATTTTTTTATAATTATTTAATAAAAAGGGTATGCTTATAAAAGAACATTTTATAATTTTATAAACTAATCACAGACCACTTTTTACATTAAAAATTCAAAATAAGCCTACATCTAAGAATAAGATTGAATTTCGTAATTTATAAAAAAAATGACTATATAAATAGTATTTTGAATAGCATAACAATAAATGAGTATAGACTTAAAAGTGGAGCTGTAAAACAAGTAGTCAAACTCTAGAGTACTATTTGTAAAAATTATAAAGAAATCTTATTAGATCATTTTCATTAATAGAAAAAGGGTCATTAAAAATAATAAAATATGACCTATATTTCCTTATTCAATTTATAAGTAATTGGTAATGAAATTACTAGATACTTATTATTAGAATAATTCATTATTCTAAGAATGGAAGTTAAATATTGAACTCTTACAAGACCAAGCTTCTTGTTTTTGCAGTCAGTCTTTCCAAGTTTTTCTCATTATTTTTCTTACTCTCACACAAAGTAAAAAAATTGTATCTAAAAAATGATTTTATGTACTTGCAAATTGGAATAATAAAATGTGAAAATAATATTAGAGCACTGATTATCAATAATAATTGGTTGTATATACACGTCGCTGCGTAGATTGGACAGAGAAGTCGATGAGGCGGGTGGCTGTTGGCCCGCAGTTCAGTATGGCAACGTAGCGTAGTTCTTTTACGTGCATTCGCGCAGATGACGTTGACTGTGAACATGGAAGTGCAAAATTGTTTTTCTGATTACTCAAATTCATTTCTCTAACTTTTGAGTGGTGGACGACTCCAGCTGTTATCGGAGAGTCCTCCAATGTTGAAAATAGTACAAGAAAAATTGTGTAAAATTGTTTTGTTGTGCATGCATTTAGACAAATGTTTTACACTTGCCGTCATGTTCAATTTAAAATCCCTACAATTAAGTTTAACAACGAAGGCACTTAAAAATTTTCATTGTATCTCTAGCTACTAATTTTTACAACGAAGGCACTTTAAGTAATGGTTTACAGTATCTTACTTTTAACAACGCAGGCATTGTAACAAATGTTCTTACTTTTATATTAAACAACGAAGTCTTTATAAAAACATTAAAATCTTTAGTTTCCAAATTTAACTAGGTAAAAGACTAGATTAGGAGACTTAATTAAGAGATCACAGCACAAAATCCTATGATTAGCTCCCTGTTCAGATAAAAAATATTTAGAAAAATATGGTCCTACAGTATGCAAGAGCAAAATTAAAAGCCCCCAGTCCTCAACCAGATCAAGAGGAATCGTTGGTATTGGACAACGTAACAGAAGCCATGTAGAAATGTTTAGAAGTACGCACAGATGTAGGTATCAGTTATACCTGTTACGTCCTGCCGGAGATCGACTTCTAAACCTCGAAGAGCCTGTGTCCTTGCCACCATAATAGTCAGTGGCAGTCTCTCCGCCGTAGCCATCTTGTGCATACGCATCGCGCCCATAACCGGCGTTGCGACCACCGTAGCCTTGGTAGCGTCCACTATTACCGCCACCCCTGCCTGAATAATAGTTGCTGCCTCCTTGGTCATAACCACCACCACCACCCCTATAACCACCCCTTGAAAATCCCCCTCTGCCTCGACCCTTGAACCCACCCCTACCTCCACGACCTCTTCCTCGTGAAATCTCCACCCTCAATTTGGCTCCCATGATCTCTGTTCCATTCATGTTGCTGCATGCCATCTCAGCTTCATCCATGTTGAAGTATTCGATAAAAGCAAAGCCAGGTGGGTTGAACGCAACCCATACTTTGTTTAATTTTCCAAATTTCTCAAATTGCATTTGCAGGTCCTCTTTTTTGATGCTTTCATTTAGTCCTCCCACGTACACTCGTGCATATCCATCCGGAGTCATGGTTGCAATTCTGCATAAAAAATGTTTCTATTAAATGGTTAATTCTTGAAATATCATAAACTTTGTGAAAAATGTATATCCTTCATCGACTCTAAAAATTTGAAAATACAATATGAAAACTTTATTAATCTGAATTCTGTTAGAAAAGATATTACAGTAATAACGGAAAAAAATCACTTTCTTTATTGTTGTTTACAAAGCAGAGAAAGAATGATGCTTCACGAGGAGAGAAGAAAACGCGAGTTAATAATAAATAAAACTTTTTAAAATTCTTGAAACACGCGAAGAAAATGTTGCAGATATCAAAGTACTATCAAAATTTTGAAAGAGTCGAGTTCTGGAGAAGCTCGATAAAGGCATTCCAAAATGGACGGAGCCCGGGAGTCAGAAGAGGTGTGCGGAAAAATTGGCGATTAAACGCGGATGAGCTTGCAGTGAATCGCGGGGCGAATATCTCACATTCTCACATTGTGGCAGCGAGACTCACTTTTATCTCTGACGTCGCCTGGCTAGCTGGGATGAAGGAGACGCCGTGCGCTAGTGTGGCGTCCTTTACCGTCCAAGTGTCGAGCAATGCGCAAAAACCTGAGTTCAGTAGGTATCCGTGTGTGTCCGTGTGCGATGGTGCACCTACTCCGTAGGATCAATAGGTCCAGAACAGTCCGGAAGGGAACAGCCGGCTGCCTGGCCGTCACTCGCCTCCCACGGGTAGTATCGCTCCTGCCCCCACCTTCTCAAAGGACGAGAATCCTCCGAATTGCAATTTAATCCATTCGAGCTTTCCCATTCATTGATAGTTTCATCGATGACTCGAAAAATCCTTAGTCATTTTATTCATCGCCTTATCGCTCAGTTTCTCGTCAATATTTACCTGCAACAGCTTTTTCTCAATTGTTGACAAAGGAAGTGGGAGTCGGTATCTTTTGAATCCAATAATATAGCAGTGTTCTGTTCAGTAAACGAGAAACTGTATGCTTCGAGCTCATTCAAGAAAATCATTGAGGAATTGAGTACGAATAGCTAGCAATAGGTTGCCGTAAAAAATTAAAAATACCGGTACCTACTAGCTTATGAATGATATTTTAGATTGATCATTGCAAGTGAGAATGTACTGCATGCTGTACGCATGCGTAACAGCGAAACGCACTAAAATGTAGCATAGTACAAAATGCCAACGTAATTTGCTTGGACGCCTCTACTTGTTTCCGGTTAGGTAGTCAAATCATACTATTTTATTACTAGCATCAAGCCATGACTGACGACAATGCCAATTACACAGTAATTATTTAAAGTTATATTTATTTAGTTCCAATTATTACGTATACATATGTAATAGTTGAAAGGCAAATTTTCAAGTAACTGAAATTATTAATTATACTTTATAAACAAACATTTCAATTTAAGTAAATTTATTATTAAAACTAAATTCTTTGATAAAACTATTAGTAACTAGGGTGTTTTAGTTTTAAATATTAGTTTTAAGACTATTTTAAATTTCCCGCCTAGGCGTGTTCCAAGTTCCAGCACTTTAGAATTAAATCGTTTCATTAATACACGGGTATTCGCCTTGGTCCGTTCGCCACCGGCTCGACGCTTCCCCCACCTACGTCGGATCGATCAAGACTTCCGGTTAGTCCTATACTCTTGGTCACTTCGTACACGATTTGTGCAAGATACGTACATTTGCTGGGCGTGCATCCGTGCGGAGAATTGTGATGTCGAAAACATTTCATCTAGTTATACCTCGTTAGTTCACCGAGATACAATCACCTTTGAGAGACTTTTTCTCGTGTATTTTTAATAATCTTGCGAAGAGTGTAACCTCTATCTGCTCGGACTCCAATCTACTTCCACTCCAATTGAAGCTTTTTAGTAGCGAAGATGGCCGACGCCGTGGAAGGCAAGAAGCTAACAGAGCTCCGGGTCATCGATTTGAAAACCGAACTCGAACGTCGTGGGCTCGACAAAACGGGGAATAAAGCTGCTCTCCTCGAAAGACTCGCTAAGGTAAGCGCTACAGGTCAAAACACGTTGACCATACTATTATGCATTGGATCTCGATTAACTTAACCTTGCACTTACATTTTCTCTTCAATTATGTCACTGAAACTTTAAATATTCTCTACTTTATAATATTTATTTCATTATTAGGATATCGTTAAAGAAGGAGGTAATCCCGACGAGTACTTAATAGTTCCTGGAGGTGGAGTTAGCAAAATCAATACCAAAAAACCAATTGGTACTTATTTCTATATTATTTTTATTATTTAAATTCTTATTAATTTGTGTATTAATCTTACAATTTTTTTCAGATACTTCAATGATTGAAGATACATTAGAAACTGAAATTCAAAAAGAAGAATTTAATAATGATTTTGATAGTTTTGATAAAACAACTTCGAATACAACTCAAAATAATATAGATGATTCAGCTATAAGTTTTTCTGCTCTTCCGGAAGAATTAGAATTGGTTTGTAATAAAGTGAATTAATATAACTGTAAAGTACTGTAGCTTAATTTTGTAATTAATATTTTCGATTGTTTAGGATTATCAGGAGAATGAGCAAGAACAAGAAGAGCAACAAGAACCAGAAGCAGAACTGGAGCAGCCTATTGAACAAGAAGAAGAACGAGCCAAGGAATCACAACAGGAGATACAAGAACAAGAACCTGAACAACAAGAACAGGAACCAGAGCAAGATGCAGAACAAAAGCAAGAGAACGAATCAACAGTTGTAACCACTAGTGAAGAACCTGCTGAAAAGAAGCCTTTCTTGCATTCTGAAGAATCTAGTAACACTTCTGCTGTTGAAACTAATGGTATCGATAATGAAGATTCTATTAATTTAACCATTGGTGAAGATGAAGAAAACCTACTTGCAGAAGAGGTATCGTTAAAGTTCTATCATTATTTAATTAACAGATTGAGCCCTGTAGACTTTAGAAAATACTGTAATGCAAAGAATAATCTCTTTTTTGGCTAAAGATATAGAAAACATTAAATTAAATTATTCATAATTAGCAACAGAAAAAAATTTATTTATTGATTATAGGTCTTAATAAGTTTAAAATCATTATATATACTTTAAAAGTCATAAAATGTTTAACACGAATTATTATTTTTCAGACTGAATCGAATGACAGGCAGAAAGGTAAGTTACAATATCATTCCTTTAGATTTTAAGCAAATGTTAAAAAAAAATTATAATTAGTACTTGATAAATAAGCGAATATTGCAAATCATCTAAGCTGCAGCAGAGCATAGAAAAAAATTAAAATATTTTTATGAAACAGTAAAATGCTAAAAAAAATTAATGAAAACGGTGAAGAATGTTGTATATTGTGGAGTTGGAGAGAGAGAGAGATAGAAGGAGAGAGCGTAAAAGATGGCTTTTGAGAACGAAGGTTTGGACTATCCATTGGACTATTGGACAACAGCAGCATCCCATTTTCCGAGGAGAGCCAGTTGCAGTTCCAACCTGAGGCAACTTGAGGAGAACTTTCATCATTATTTTTTTACGTATCGCCTTAAACTCTGCTGCAACAAGAAAAATAGAAACATATAAGCCTTAGTCTTTAAGTTAGTTACAAATAGAATTACTTAATGCAATTACTTTAATTATAACTGCCGCATAGAGACATCGTTGGATTCTAATCATCGTTAACTAGCTTATCAGAGATGTACGAACGCCTTAAAATTAACCTTCTTGCAAGCTTCAAAAATTCCTCTTTTACAAATCCTTGGAAGTATAACGAAAGTGTGACCTATTAGGTTTCAAGCTCTTCGTACAAGAACCACCTTTACAATTTTTATAGAGAATTTGTTGCTTCCCCCAATTACGTTCCTAAGCTGAGCACTCACGCCGTGATGCCGGTATACCCTTTCTAGTTTCTCTTCTTGATAACGAGTCGCAGGTGTCTCTGGACAATTATCAATTTTATCGGGTGACGTAAAGAATGTTTTGAATAAAATCAAAATATTGATGAAAATATCGATCCTCTCTGCTTGAAAGTCGTAGCTTGCTGTAAACTGGAGATTAAACGGACGTATTCTTGAGACGCGGCAGCGTTCGAGGAATGAAAAACGAGTTAGGAAATTGAGAGGTGTCTAGCTCGTCAGAGAGTGATAGATATGCTACCTTGATTGTCCCAGCAGATGGTGAAGGTGCTAAGAAGAGATCGGAAGAAAGCAACGACAGCATCGTCAGCAGTAACAAGAAGGGAGACTCTAAAGGGGGCGGCAGAGCGGAGAGCGGTGCCAGCAACAAGGAAGGATCCTCAACGTCGGCATCTACGACGGGACCCAACGCTCAAGGGCTGAAAAGCAAGCAGGACTCCACTGGAGATGGAAGCAAGAGGTTGGTCTCACATTCGCTAAATGGTACTACACAGAAGTGCTATTTGCATCCGGCGAGTAGGCGCCACTGCAATCGTCATACAGGCAGATCTGATTATCAGCATGCGGTGCTCATCAGTGACGAGTGACAGCATTAATCCTTTCTTGGACTGCACTACTTTTGATCTGCAAGATCAATTCAACCACTACACATGCAAGATCACTTTATTCCCTATTTTTTCAAAATAAAAAATCATATATTTATATATTACATATAAACGTATATAAAAAGAAGCAAGCCTCTGAGATTTGCGCACTTCACTCTGGGCTCTAATTGTTAACTCTGGCAAATATGTTAAGGATTCGAAAACTTGGCTAGTAAGTTACTACTAATCAAACGCGTTCTGCAATTTTGTGTTTTCATTTCAGTATACTACTTATTTGGACTTGTGCATGAATATATTTAATGTATTTTATTTTTTCCTAGTTAGCATTATCAATATTTTCATTACTGCAGTATCAGCGATGCTTAATTGTGCAAAAGACCGATGAAACGCGTTCATTGCGGTTGTGATATTGTTTATGTGTGTACGCAAAAGATGTCGCCGATATCAGTGATTTTATCCTAAAATTAAGGACTCTAAAAAGTTCTTATAGAAAAGAAGATGACAAGGTTACATGGAGACGTTGGAGGTATAAGGAGGACATCGTGAATTAGTAACTAGCCACTGGCTACTTCGAAACAGTGTCGCCGTGCACTTAATGGACTATAAAGTGATATGATGAGAACTACAATATAAAAGTGACGAACAGTGTCGATTATAATTTCGAACGTGCTTGTACCCAAAAGTTAGGCGCGAAAATTTACGTTTATTGCTAGCCAAATTTATGCTCTTAACATAATTACAGAGATACTTATTTAGCCTCAATTTTAGCGATTGTGATCTTTCTTTTTCATAGGTAGCCGCACCTTTCAATTTTTCTCATTATTCAATTTATTATTTTCAGCGGCGAGCTTGCAAATAAAGGACCAAAAAGGGATGAAAAAGGTACTTTTTCGTAGCATTCAGTTAAATTTATGTAATAAAAGTTTTTACAAAAATCTACGACAAATTTTATCTTACAGAGAAGAGTCTTGTCACAACATCCAACGCCAACAGCAGAAATCTCTGGGTATCTGGTCTTTCGTCAACTACACGTGCCACCGACCTAAAGCAGATATTTTCAAAATTTGGCAAAGTTATTGGAGCGAAAGTTGTTACGAATGCGAGGACTCCTGGTGCTAGATGCTATGGATATGTCACAATGTCTTCAAGCGACGACGCAGAAAAATGCATCCAAAATTTACACCGAACAGAACTTCATGGAAGAGTTATCTCTGTAGAAAAAGTAATTATTTTATTTTAAATATCAATTAACATTGAATATAATGGTAATTGGCAACATCTTTTAACGAATTATTTAGGCCAAAGGCGACTCTCAACAAAGTCATAATCGCAAACGAGAAGCTCCGGCTAAAAATGACAAAAAAGATGAAAAAGATAAGGACAAGGAGTCTGAGCATAACGAAAAGGAGGCAGACAAAGCAGAAGATGAGAAGAAAATCGATGAAACGTCAAAAGACACAGATGATAAAGAAACGGATGATACAGCAGACAGAGAAAAAAGAGAAGTTAGTTTGGAGAATAAAGATGAAGGATCCTTGAAGGACTGTGATACACGATCGAATAAATCCAGTAGTAAAAAATCTGACAGAGAAAGGGCAAGCAGTCGAGAGGATAAGAAGAGATCATGGGATCGGACGCGCGTCTCACGCTCTAAAAGTCGAGAGCGTCCTCGTAGAGATAACGTACTATCTTTTGCTAAAATAAAAGTATATGTTATTTTTTTTTTTTCAAGTTCTAATTATTTTTTTTTCTTTGATAGCATAGGAATGACATTAATGAACATTTAATCTGATTATTGTAGGAGGAACGCGAGAGGCAGAGAGTACGGGAAAAGGAGAGGCTTCTGCGGGAGGAAAAACGGCGTAGACGCGAAGACATGGAGCGGCAACGTGCCATTGAGCGTGAAGCTGCCCGGCTTGAGCGGGAACGCGAGAAACTTAGACTTGAACGTGAGAGGATCGAGCAGGAAAAAGCAGAATTGCTGCGCTTGGAACGCGAACATCAAAAGGCTGAGCGCGAAAAGTTGGAGCGTGAGCGATTAGAGTTAAAGCGGCAACAAATGCGCCTTGAGGAGACCAGGCGACCTCCCCCACCTGCAATAAAAAGAACTTCATCCGATCGACGTGACACAAGGGAAGTTTATGGAGAACCAGAAAGAAAGAGGATAAACACTGAACATCCACCACGAAGGCATAGTCCAGATCGTGTTACCGATCGTAGAGGTGACGTCATGGAAAGAGTGGACAGGCGGATGGAAAATTCCTCGGTGCCTTCTAGATACGAGAGTAGGTCCAAAGACATGAACATTCAGAAGAATTTCAAACGTGGAAATGATTTTGGATCACGAAACAACCGAGAAGATCAGTTCCAGGATATTTCCAGAGGTGGTCGAGACGTTATGGTTCGCAGAGATTCGCGACCTAATCAAAATATAGATCATCGACCTATTAAAGAAAGGTTGGTTTATTATTTTTATTTTAAAATGTGAATAATGCTCTTTTATTTATATATTTTTATTGCACTAGATACGAGCGACCTTCAAATTTTGGACGCGATAGAGATGTGCACAGGTCAGACGATCACAGACCATCTCGAGATAACCATAATCGCTACGAAAATTCAAAGCCTAACAATCCCCGTAAGTAGTCTTAATTTTTAAGTTGTTATTCTTTAATGAATGTCTACTTCAATCTACAATAATATTTTTAGGCGATAACCGATACGTTGACAATAACCGACAAACAGGGTGGCACTCAGGGCCCCCATCGAAACCATTTAACTCTGTGCATACTCGTAATGAGCAATCTGGATGGAATGATCGATCTTCAGATTCGAGGTAAAAATTGAGTTGGTAAAAAAAATATTTCTTGCTGTTAATCTATTTTCTAATTTGATTTGAATATTGCATTTGCAGAGTTAATTCACGATGGAATAACTCTAATAACATGGGAAACAACATGGGACACCATCAACGTTCACAAATGTATCAAGGTGGACCGCAACAATCGTACGGAATGTCCCAAAGTGGATCATATAACAACAGATTCGAACCATATAAAGGTTCCATGCAAAATATAAGAAAGTACTAAAACCAATTATCGCACCAAAATTTGATCAAATTAACTGATCTTTCGTATTCTGGATGAAAGAATAATAGGGTACCTGCAGGTATTTTTACTTGTGATGATTGACTAAAAGTTGAATGATTTTTCCGCACAGAACTGACTTATTTCAACGTGAACTATTTGTTTTAGTTTTTCGAATGAATAATTTGCTTTTTATCGAGAAACTTTATTTTGTAACTTGTCGAATTCCGATTCGATATTTTCGATTAGACGATTGTAGTCTTATAGTAAGTCAAATGCTTTGCATCGTTACGTAAAAGTAATAATTACGTATGGAAGTGAAAAATGTGTAAAAAAACTGAAGTTTTGAATTTCCATTTTAACTGGATATGTATATTTAAATATAGTAACCTTTTTATGAAAAGAGTTTTTGCTTTTGACAAGTCGTCCTAACTGATACATCGTTAATAAGATACTTCTTTACTTATTTTCAACGTATAAAGGACTCGTTTTAAACTCTTTAAACTGATGTAAACACTTGTACGTTACTGATTTTCGTATTAAAGATATAGAATTACAAGTGTGAACGCGATTTTGAAATGTCAAATAAATTAAGCATCATAATTAATAAATAAAACTTACAATTAACAAATACGATACGACTACTACTTAATTCGCCTGATTTCTCATCGTCAATGTACAACACGCTCGAAGTTAAGAAACTTTCGTAGAAAAGCGATAAGCGAGCACCGCTAAAGAGCGGAAGATCGTATCGCGGCAAAAATTGTCGAAAATTGGGAAACGCTCGATCCGTTATCTGCGGCGAGGCTCTTGCGTGGTGTCCGCTGTGCTCAAGGCGGGGAGAGAAAAAATATAGGGCGAGAAGGATGTGAAAAAGGAGGACCGGCAGAATGCGGACGTGCTCGTGCACATTATATACACCTGGTCGCGCGAACGCGCCGTGTCAAATGAAATCGTCAGGAGGCGCATGGCTGGCGCTCTCGGCGCGCGCGCCTGAGGAGAAGAGTAGGGAACACTTTCCCTTGCGGCAGGGATGGCGCCTCCGCGGCGCTCGCGAGCGAGAAAGAGCTACTGGCCTCCTAAGTGTGTCGAGGTCTTTTCACGGACAGTCGCGGAGCCGCACAGTCGGGATCGTCGCCGCGAGTGCGCGCGACACTTCCGCGCCTTCTCTCTCTCGCTCGCCTACTCCTCCCTGCCGGACCTTTGCCACCTCTGTATCCTGTTACGCGCGCCCCGGCGCTCCATCGCTCTCCTCTTTTTTTTTATCCGCTTGAGATTCTCTTCTCGTCGCTCTCTTCGTATAACAGTCGCTCGTTCGCCGCCGCGAGTACCGCGAGCTCGAAGAATCCTCACGGGCTTTATTCGCTCGTAATCTCGCAAGTGGAAGCAGGGGATAACGCGAGAGCCGCGGTTTTTCCACGCTCCAATGTAAGTGGACGCGCGAACGAAGCCACCCCCTCGATCCTCGCAAGCTACTATCAACGATGTTTACCAAAACTGCCATAGGTGAGTTTTGCGCAAATGCAACAAGTATTTTAAAACTGAGCTCCTTTAACAATCCTTTAAAATTCCAAGACTATCAGGTGCACTTTGACTGAAGGGCTAACAAAGCGGAAAAGCACGCCCGACTTTCTTTTTGCAGCGTGTCGCTCCTGACTACCAACTGTGCAAAAAACAAACAAACAAATTGGTAAGCGGCTGCGATTGTTTGCAAGGCCAAGTTCGGGCGGAAAATCGCATTGTTTCTGCCGCTCGTCCGCGCAGGGCTCGGAGGAGAAAAGACGCGCGGTTATGGGAGAATCGCGGGAGAAAAAGACCGTTATACTCGTCGAGTTTACAGTGCAAAAAACCGATGCAATATCCTCGGCTTGAAATCCATTAAAAGAACCGCTCGAGGCGAATGCACCGCAATCCGGACGCGCGTGCGGATAATTAAGCGGGACGCGGGACGCGGGACCCTCCCGTCCCTCCGTCCAAATCACTTATCTGGGTTACTGGGCACAGAGCAATTCCAGGGATAGAATCCTCAGACTGGACCACGCACCGGCGAATACTTTTTCGTCCGGCAAAAAGGTCCATCGGACCTCGGGAAAATCGCTCTTTTTAACCTTGAGAGGAAGGGTCGTGCCCAGGATGGACACTTTGCGTTAGTTTTGAGATATCAGATTTAATATTTATCCAATTTCTGTAAAAAAATCTCACATTACCTACCTCCAAAGGTTTAAGCTTCGAACAATAGCCAACGAGGACTTAGACGCTCGGTTAATCGTTTCATTAGCGTGACGATCCATCAGCTAGAAATTTAGTGGTTCCGCGAGGGTGCGATCGCCGATAGCTTATCGTTCGGACGTTTTTTCGAAAGCCGTCAGCTTTCGTTCCTTTCTTTCGCCAGTTTCCTTCTCGTGATTCGACGCTAATCATATCCTAGACACTTATTGATTCGATTATAATCATAGATCATTAAGAGAAACTGCCTTTTTCGTGGGAAAGTGGATTTTTATTTAAGAGTGGAAAAAAACGACCGAAACAAAAAAACAGTCCAAACAGAGAATGACGGGTGAAAAAAAAGAGATCGCACTGCTCGCTTTCACGGGATCGGTGCAGTGTTCGCTCGCGGGGAGATATCAAGCATATCGATAAATAACGTAAATAAAAGTTGAGACCGGTTTTTTAATCCTTCTTTACATCCTTTTGATCGGCTGCTGCGGAATCCGACAATGAAAAAATCGCGGAACCCGGAAAAATCGGTGCGGCTGGCAACTTGTGGAGCGTATAGGTGGACGCTGGCGGATGATGTCACAGTTGCGGCTCGACAGGAGAACGCTCTTGAGCGCTCTTACCGCCGCCGAGTCGCGGGAGAGAGATTTCGTGAAAATTTGCATAAAAGCAGGTCAAGCAGCGAAATAAAAGCTTTTAGCGTTGCTTTTAAGTGCAATGCGCTCTTAATGTTTAAGTACGTCATTGTAACTTCGCGCACTAGGCTCTCACGGCAAATTGTACGCGTTTAAATTAACTTAGACGCTCGCTTTTATTCGAACCCCGCGAGTTTCTTCCGAAAGGGCTAGTTTCAAATCTGCTCTCGTTCGATTAGACGCTAATTATAATCAATAGTCCTTTGCAAAGTAAGATATCGGATGAATTGCGCAAAGTAGGTCAGCTTATTAAAGAGCGGCGAATTTCGCGAGGATGATCGTCGACTGTATACTAATAGAAAAATATGCAAATTGGCTATCGAAAAAAAAGGTCGTGCGAAGGTGTAGCTCCAGCGCGGGCGTCAGCAAATGTGAAATGCGTCGGTCGCTCGCGACCAAGAGCGAGCGGCGCGAGTAACAATGACCACTCGAGCCGAACAAAGATAAGCGATCGTTTCTAACTGAGCGTGTGTGCGTCGCCGATGAATCAGTGAGCAAGTGAGTTAGTGAGTAGAAGAAAGGCACACTTTCTCGCTTACGGACTTTCACCGTCGATGAAGCAGCTCCTTGCGCGGTTGCGCCTCTCCGTGTCCCTGTGCTCACGCACATTCGTTCGTACACTTCCTGACCAAAAACCTTTGCCTTTTTCGCTTCATTATTTTCGAATTTTAATCAATTGCAGTATTTCCTGCAATTTGACAGACTTCCATGCACAAATATTTAAACCCAGGATATAGAATAGAATAGAGTAAATATATTATTGTAAAATACACAATTTACAAATAGTAAAAAACCAAGTAAATTTCAATAGAAAATGGGTTTTAAAGCATAAACTCAGTCGTTATAACTAAAGCCATTTATCATTTACAAAAAAAAGTATTTATGCGATATCACCGTGAGTAAGTTTAAAATAACTAGATAAAGCTTACTGTTATCGTTAAATAGAAGATAGAATACAATAAATAAAATAGAATATTTTTCAAACCCTTGGCTTCTTCGCTTCTTCATTTTGGAATTTCAATGAATTTCAGTATTTCGTGCAGTTTTATAAACTTGGATATATAGAATATTCAAATCCGGGATAGTATATTTTTTAGTCAATATTACGATCCAAAGTTCATTGCAATGACAGTCTTTTCATTAGTGGTTGTTTGGAGAAACAATTACGAAAGGGTTCGCGCGAAAATTCAAATGAGAGAAACTCGAGGCGCGTCGACAAAACCGCAAACTCTTGCGATCGAAGATCCGGAATTACATAAGGCCGTTTGGATGTCGCAACGGCCAATGATGTGCGTTCGGAAATTTCCCGGATCTGGCCGGGATCTGGGCCGCTTTTGAACTGCGTTTCATAATTTTAAAAGTTCGAATGAATAGCCGTGCGTCGTGCGATTTTATCGAAAAATTCAAAAGTTGTTAACGTTTACGATCGACAAGGATGTCTCGACGCATAGAAAATCCGTGGCGAGCTTTGCCTTTAAAAACAGAAAGAAAGTACGGCCAGTTAGAGATGCACTTTCGGATCGATTTATACCTCGAAAAAGCTCGGATCGCGCCGAAATTTATTCAAACTGGTAGAACAATCTACTAGATAATCTACTTATTATATAGTCAAACATATAAATTATGTCATGGATAAACGAACCATCATTTAGTATTAATATGCTAAAACGTGAACGAATTCTTCTTCGAATAAGTACAGATTATTGTTTTTGAATAAATGAACTGCATGATAAGTTCTAAATTGATTTATTAACTATTAATTTCTATTTAGCAACCTACAAAGTGAAAAGTATTGAATAAATAAAAAAGTGTTTAACAAGTAGAAGAACAAAGTCAGAGGAATCTATATACTTCTAGTAAACTTATTAAGAATTATACCGAAGCAGATATATTCTTCCATTTAATAAATTTTAAATTCATTTTGAAATTAAGTAAGTAATGTTTAAGACGATTTGTCTAATAAGACTAAGAACCCATTTTTGTGAGTGCAGCGCATTTCTATACCTCGGAAGAAGTTTGCCTTATCGCGAAGTAGCGATCCGTCGAATACCATAACAAATTGTATGGAGATTCTTAAGGCTCGAGGGAGAAAGTAACGAATTCCCGAGGCACCGTTCTTTCGAGCAAACCGTATCTACCCTACACCGCAATTTGCCGAGTCGTCGGCTTCGAATTCCTACCGTTTTTTTTGTTAATTCTGCCAAAGGCAAGAAATCATCATTTACGAATTAACGAATTATTTCTTTTTCATTAAAGGGAAAGTCACTTTTTCCGCCTTCTGATTTGTCCGTATTTTCGAGTGTTAATCAGCTTCGAAATTACAGTTACATATCTGATTTTAGTTGAATTATCGGTAATTCTTAATGACAGTCATTTAAAAATTCTTGGATATCTACCAATTCATATCTGTAAAGAAGAATATCGTTAGGATGTTGGCTAATCGTGGATTAATTAATGGAATAGATATACTTTCTATTTAACTTACTGCAAATAGTCTTCCTCAGTACTTAAATTAAATCAAGTGGTAATTATCAGTAATCGATTGTTTAAAATACGCATTTACTTTCAGGGCTTTGTCTAATATGGAACCTGATCGCTGCGAGCTTAGCCTACACCGAAGAAGTCCTACAAATTCGTAGTCAACGTAAGTAACCCTCTTAACTCGGTCAAATCAATAATTAATCTCCGGGTAAAAATGTAATAATGAAATAAAAAATATAAATAATAAAATGGAGAAAAATGATTAATAAAATTTACTGAAATAGAAAATAAATATTTACTAGCAATATTAATAGGTTATAGAGACTCGAGTAAATGGTGCTTAAGTATTTAAGCAGATTTTACTTAGGTAAAAATGAGTATTATTTAGCGAAAGCCTTTACATTAGTAAATTTTACTAAGAATTTTTGTGCATAAGTAAAATAAAAAAATGGAATGTGATAATAAAATAAAAAATTGAACAGCGATACCTGTGCCAGTGAGCTACGCATATGGGATGCCACCGGGAATGCGACCTGCACCAGTCCGTCGCTGGTCGGACCCGGAGTCAGGCTGGTCGGAGGTCGTACCGGTACGAAACGGACCTCTCGTGCGTCGCGATGCGCGGCCACGGCCTCACCTGCAGCTGGTCCGGGTGCAGGAGACTCAGCCGGACCCCCTGACCACTATCACGGAGACCCTGGGCGCGCTAAACACCGTTGGCAGTTACATCGTCAACATGACCCGCGGGGTAGATTCCTCCGATCCACCCAAGGAATTGCCTTCTGCTCTCTACACGATCTCCAAAAATATTTTGGGTAGAAACGTTACCGACAGCATAGCGCCCCTCGTGCGAGGCGTAACTCTGCCATTGAGGTGCGTGGCTTGCAGTTTTTTTAATCAACACTGACATATCAATTTGCTAATTTTAAGGAGGTTTCCAAGTCAATAATGTAGCAGACCAAATAGTTATTTATGCACCAAAGCAGTAAAATAGGAAATTATTATTCAACAGGTTCAACTTTTACTCCCGAGTGCATAGAAAATCTTTCACCCTGATCATTTATAATTCTATTTTATTTTAAATGAATGAATGAAGAGTTTAATAAAGCGAACTTTATAGATGATTAGGATGAAAAAATCATTAATCTGCTTAATTTAACTAATTATTTTTTTATAAAAACTAGTACACATGAAATATTGGAAAACAACGAAATATTTGCCCTCTGTTAAGCAATGATCTATAAAGTGCCAACTTCGTATAAAAATACCTGGATGAGAAAAGATTAAATAATAAAATCGTAAGATTCAAATTTATCTTGTGAAGGTATTGTTATACGAACTCAGGACTTTATAAAATGGTTCGTTACCTAACGGAGGGCAAGTATTTCTTGGTTTTTCGCTATTTCATTTGGTCTACTATAATTTGGTGCGAAACACGTATTTTTAGTTGACTTTAATTGCGGATTCCCTTACGTAAATATATACTTCAATATAGTACTTTTCAAGTATTTCTTTGAATCAACTCATTATTTTGTTGAAACTGCTAAATTTATTTCGAAACAAATAAATTCATGTAGTTCGATCCTAGTCTAACATAACCTACTGACAAATGAACACCTGATTTGAAAGTCACATAATTAAATCACATGATTTATCTTTTTGTAATCTAAAATGACGTGACTAAAAATAATTTTCATAATTTCAGAAAATCGCGTAATTAATCACGAGGTTCAAAGAAATATTTAACAATTACTATTGAAGTAAATAATTACTTAAAATTACGATATTTTTCAGTCAACGAACAAATATAAAAGTTTTATAATGAAAAAAAATACAGGCCGGCAAATTCGTTGGCGCAGCCAGCAGCATCATCTGTGACCTCGGCACCGCTCTTGGTTCAATCAACGACGGCGCTGTCGAGCGCATTGGAATCTTCATCGCTCGCACCTCCGCTCGAAGGAACACCGTCGGTGGATACCGCGGAGTTGAACAGTGATTCGAACCTTGCCGAAGCCGCGACTAACACCGTCGAGATAGTCGACCGAGACCCGAAGGCCAGCGGGGACTCTCCGCCCAGCTGCACCAGTGCCGACGGTGGACCAGGCAAGTGTCAAGATCTCAGCAATTGTCCCTCGCTGTTGCTGGACCTCACCAAGCTCCGACAGTCCATCTGCTTCAAAAGCCTCTTCGTGCCCGGCGTCTGCTGCCCCGTTGACAAGCTCGCCGGTAGCGTTCCGCCGAGCGTGCCTAGGTAATGGACGAATTTTTAAATTAGGATTTGAACATTTTTAATTGAGTATCCCAATTATCGATAATAAAGCGTGACACCGAGACCAACGGTGAAGCCAACTCCGCGGCCGATCCCACTCTTCTCCGTGCCCACAACGAGCAAACGGCCGTTCATCGACGGTCCCACGGATCTTCTCAATAATGGAACGAATGGCCTCGAATCCATCGACAACAATTTCATTCAGGACGACGAAGGTAATGATTGGATTATCCTAATTTGCCCATTGTAAAAAGTGGCTTCGCGAATTTCATTCGAAGGAGGAAACGGCCGCTTAAATGGCTCTTTTTGTCGCTACAGAATGCGGCGTAAGAAACGCAGGAAAGTACCGCGTCGTCGGAGGGGAGGAGGCATTGCCAGGTCGCTGGCCCTGGATGGCTGCTATCTTCCTTCACGGTTCGAGGCGAACGGAATTCTGGTGCGGAGGGTCCCTCATCGGCAGTCGATACATTCTCACGGCCGCCCATTGCACTCGCGATCAGCGTCAACGGCCGTACGTCAAAATAATGCAATAAATAATAAAAAATCATGCTTCTTAAATGAAAAATGTGATAAAATCATATTACTAAAACATTTCTCATCAAGCAATGGTTATATGAACGTGCAACTGTGTAAAATCATAAATCAATACCTAACGAAGGGCAACTATCTCTTGCATTTCTGATATTTCATTAATACTCTTTGTTATAAGCCAATTTACAGGTTTAATTGACTTTTAAATCCCCTTAAGCGGGTTTACATATAAAAATTTTTTTTATAAAATTATTCACAGGCCAGTTTTATCATTTACACGAAGAAAAAAATTTTCGTAAAATTTACGAAAGTACAGACTTTCGGTAAAAAATATTGATTTTTACTCAAGTAACATTTGCTTAAATTTTTTACTAAAATTTACTAAATATTTAAGTAAAAAATTTTCTCCGTGTAAATTGATTGATTCTTTATAATATTACATATATAATTCAATTATCATTTCTATCGCTCTATATACTGGTCTATTCAATTGCTCATTTTGTGAGTCTCTAAGTTCATTTCATGTTTACACTAAATGTTTATTTCAAAAAAGTCATCTGCCGTAATGTCATCTGCTGTAGATTACGGCAGATGAATTTTTTAGAAAAAGCATAACGTAACATGAAGTAATTGCAAAGGCTACTTAACTATAAAATAAGGTCTAATTTATATAAGAAATGTTGCAAAATTATTGCAAAACAGTGAGAACTACTTTTTTTTTCTTTCGGTGCAAAAATTTTAAGGCGGTCTGAAAGTCAATTAAAGGTTCAAATTTCGTGCCACAATATAGCAGACGAAAAACACTCAATTTGCTTATAACAAAGTAGAGCCCTAAATGAAATATGAAAAAACCAAGAGATACTGGACCTCCATTAGGTATAACGATCTATCATTTTACAAGGTTTCAAGTTCGTATAACAAAAGCTTGATGAAAAAACTTAAATAATGAAAAAAATCGTATTATTCAATGTTATCTCATAAAGGTATTGTTATATACGAATTTTGAACCTTATAAAATGATAGATCGTTACCTAACGGAGGGCAAGTATTTCTTAGTTTTTGGATACTTCATTTGTACTCTTTGTTATAAGCAAACTAATTTTTTTCCTCTGCTACATTGTAGCGCGAAATTAAAAATGTTAATTGTAGTTGCATTGCTTTTATTACAAACGATAAGGATTTTCTGCTGGCTCCCATAGATTCTTGGCTCGACAATTCACGGTCCGATTAGGAGACATTGACCTAGAACGCGACGATGAACCATCTACTCCGGAAACCTATGCAGTCAAGGAAATCCACGCGCATGCCAAGTTTTCGCGGGTTGGATTTTACAACGACATAGCCATTTTAGAATTGGATAGACCGGTTCGCCGAACCCCCTACGTCATTCCCATATGCTTGCCTCAAGTGAAGCACAAGGGAGAGGCGTTCGCAGGCGCCAGGCCTACTGTCGTTGGTTGGGGAACGACTTATTACGGTATGTCAATTGATAACATAAATAAAATGGAATTTCATTATAGGCATCGATAAAAATTCGACAGGTGGCAAGGAGAGTACGATTCAGCGTCAGGCAGTGCTGCCCGTGTGGCGTAACGACGACTGCAACCAGGCGTACTTCCAGCCAATCACGGGAAATTTCTTGTGCGCGGGGTACAGCCAAGGCGGCAAAGATGCTTGTCAGGGCGACTCGGGTGGCCCGTTGATGCTTCGCGTGGAGAACCGCTGGATGCAAATCGGCATCGTCTCCTTTGGCAACAAGTGCGGCGAACCTGGTTATCCTGGCGTGTACACTCGCGTATCCGAGTACTTGGACTGGATTAAGGCAAACCTGCGATGATTTTCTTACAAGCACGAAGATCGTCGATAATGTATTGTTATTTATAAGACTTTTGCGCTCCGAGCGTTTAAACGGGCTATTGCGGTAGCTTTCTTTGACCTGTACATACGATAAGCGCGCAGATGTTTCGCTACTCGTCAGCAAGCTCAAATCTGCGAAATATTTATACGATGGATACATTGACTGTTTATAAATAATTTAACGACATGTATATAGATTCGAATTTAAATTAATTCTACAACTTTTCATCAATTTTCACAGATAAATGTCAATTTCAACGGATGACTTAATCTTAGTTAATGTATTACTTCATGTAACTCCTTTTTTTGTTACATTTAAATAAAATAAGTCGATAATTTAACAATTCATAAATAATTTTTTTATTAATATTCAAGTAATTCAATATGTTCAGGCTCTTAAAAATACTGTATAAAAAAACCTTTGGAATGACAAGCCCATGCATTGTTCTCAGTAGACTAGATTTCAATGAACCTCAAAACAAAGGAAATGGAAATGTTTTTCCTCAAGATTTTCCTTGGTCTTCCAATTCGTTCAGATGTTTTTTTACAAGTTGTCTTAAATGTGCGGGAAGACTTTCATTTAAGATCTCGTCTATATCGAATTTCGGAAAAATTTCTACATTAATTCCCTGGTGATAGCCAATGGACATTTGACTACCTTCAATATCTAGATCATTAATGTCCACTGCAAGTGCATCAGGAATACCTAATTTAGGACCACTTACTCGAGGTAAACTGTTGACACCTATGTCAATAATGCTTGATGCAGCTTTACTTATAACGTTTGATTCGGATTTACTTTCAAGATTCACGTCCACATTAGTTTCTCTTATGTTATTTTGAACATTTTTCTGACTAACAACACAAAATTCACTAATTGTTCCTTGCCTTGCAATCTCCTCAACACTATTTTCACCAGGTAGTTTACTTTTAACGTCAACAAAACTTTCATCACATTGTAAATCAGACTCTTTATCTTCAGACCTTTCTTCAGATAAATCAGACGTAATACTAGTAGAATCACCTACAAAAAAATACAAATATTAAATAGAACAAATACAAACAAATACAAATATTAATTAAATAAATTACAAATATAAAAATTGAAATTAATTGAAATTAAAAAAATAGATTACATGCATTATAAAAATAATTTAATTACATCTTATGTCAACTTCTGCACTTGAGTATCCTTCCAATAATTTATTTGTTGGAGACTGCACAGCTCTATCCAATTCACACATTCTTGCAGCCAATATCCTGAATGCAAAGATTTTAATTTAGATGTAATTTAGTAATAGTAATACAAAATAAATTTTACATACTTGTTTGCTTTTTTCTGATGCGCTAATGCCAAATTTTTATCATTTAAAGCCTCTAAAAGAGCAGTGCATATACTATGCAATTCAGACAGTGCATCAGCTGACTTTTGCAATGAAATATTTGGTCCTTGCTTTAATAATTGTTCTACTTGTTTAAATGTCATTACAGACCCTACCGATGATTTCCCTCCTAATTTTATTGTTCCCTTTTGCCTTTTACTGTCTAGCATACTCTAGATAAAAAGTTTAATATAAATATTAGTACAATTTGTAATAAACATTAATATAAGTAAATTAAAAAATGAATATATTTTCCATACTTTATATTTTTGAACTGATTGTTGAGCTATTTCCTTTTCTTCTAAAAGATGTTGGAGTCTTTCTTGTAAATACCTATTTAGAAAACATAAAAATTAATGCTTATACAACATTTGAATGTAATTAAATTACTTACCGATTTTCATTGACCAGAGCATCTACATCAACTGGCTTTGATGCACTGAGTGCCTGTGATAGTGCATGATTAAGTCTATGTGCTTTGCATTTAAAAGCATCCCTCTCCATTTCTAGTTCCTGCTTTTCATCCAAAACAATTTGTAAATCTAATTTCAACTGTCTGCACTTAACATTTAACTTTTCCAGTTGTTCAATTAGCTCTTCTCTTTGATGCAGTGCAGGGGTAACTTGACTTACTACTTTAGGTTCTGCTTTATTAGCACGCAGTGCTTTAATATCTTCTTGAGCCTCCATTAGTTTATGTCTCAGTGTATGAACTTGCAATTGAAGGCACTTGTTTTTTTCTCGAGCTTCTATTAATAGGTCCATTAATTTTGTATCCTCTTCTAATTTTTCAGCCTTACTTTTAGTCTGTAAATCTGAAGAACTGGAGAACATTGTAGTAGGTCTGTACCCGTTAATATTAGCGCTACTCTCTTCTTTTCTTCTGGCTAGATCCTCCTGCAGCTGTTCAGCCATGTGTTTGTACCTATCCCGCTGCATTCTTGTTTGATCCAATTCCTGGCCCAGCATTGCCAGAGCTTGAGTCTTAATCTGAATCTTCTTCTTAAGCATGGACTCCTGCAAAGCCACTTTGATTAACGCAATTCACAGAAACATATGGTGCAGCGGAAAGACAAATTCAATACAGACTCACCTCGGACTCGGATATCCTGGACGAGTCCTCAGACGACCGATGCAAGGGCGAGCCCTTTCTTTTGTCCAGCACCCCATTCATCGTGCTTCAATTCCACCGAACTGTCGCGGCAAAGCAAAGGTTAAATCCTCGCAAGGCCTGCGTCGCTCGTGGAACTGCGAGATTGCGATAATCACGTATCCGGCCTTATTTCAGTCAGGGCTCACGGAGCTTATCGCAGTCGCCTCGCTCGCACGTCCCGTGCGACGCGGTCGCGCGGTACATTTTTGCCCCAGAACACGGTGTCCTCGGACGACGGCGAGCTTGGCTCAGCTGGGCTTTTCCGAACGTGCGTATGCGCGCGCTCAGTCTTGAGTATATACAAGCGAATTCTAAGCTCATCCCCTTCGATGAAAGCCGAGGGGGGCGAGCAGGTGATGCGCGCTGTTAAAGGTCCTGCGCGCTTGCCGCCTCGGGCGATGCGCATGCGCGGACCGCCCACGCATCAACTCAGGGCAGCCCGGCGTTGCAACCGAAGCGTCTTATATATATATGCACCCCCTGTTCATTCATGCTGCTGGTACTGTTCAGCTACAGTATATTCCTTGTTATCATTATAGTCCCTTTCATGAGTGCATGAATGCACTAAATACAAATTAAAATCTTAAAACTAGAGCTACATTTTTAACTTGATAACTATCACATGTTTATCTATTGTAAATATTAAAGATATACGATCAAGTATAAGTATATAAAGGGTCATATTACATATAATAGTCATTATTCGCCTTGGGGCTTGATAGCACCTCGATCGCGCCCCCTTGAGGGAAATTCCGTAATATAAATAATTAGGAACAAAAAAGACAGTTGATAAATATTTTGTTTATTTTAGTCATATTATGGATAGTATATGGGAACAGGTGTACACACAACAGGGAATGACGAACAAGTTTTCAAAACAAGCCATGTGATTTTTTTAGTGGAATTACACATAAAGATATAGGCACGACAAAATATCTAGCTTTACACTTAAAATCGTCTGCTCGGACTGACATATCCACATGCCTCACGGTCACGATTTCACGAAATAAATAAAACAGCGTACCGAGATATAAAACCATATGCTTGCTCTACTGTTTCATACCTTTGGGCGCAACATAACCTAAGCTTCTGTTTACATTTGTTTATATATTTTTTTCTCCCTTCTGAGCTAATGAACCCTCCCAGAAACTTAACTACAGCCATTTACAAATCTACAATTTTTCATTAAATTCTCACAATACACTTAAATAAGAAAGTTTAAACATTTTGTTCTCTGAACTAAAGAAGACTTGGAAAATTTAATAGTAGCTTTATTAAGCTATTATTCAAATTGTCCATTTTATTTTTTTAATGTTACATATTGTAGAAAGCCCAATACTAAAAGTACATGGAAATAAAAAATGTTTTCTCCTTCATGAGTTAATGAAGCCTAAAAAAACTGAACTATAGCTTCATCAAGTTTCTATTTATACGTCTATTTATTTTAAAGCTTGCTTCGCAATAACATTGACGTTTGAAAATTATCCTAATTATTTACATTGCGCTTCCTGGCTGCAGGGGGCGTGACCGAGGAGGTACCAAGGCGAATCGAGTATATCGCGCCCTTCGGTGCAGCAATCGATCGACGCCGCGCGTTCCTTGTCCCGAGGGCAGCGTGCAGCCGAAGCGGGGGCGCCCTAAAGCGTAAACAAAGAGCCGGCTTTTCGCTACGGAGGAGGCCATCCCAGTCGTCCGAGGAGCTCCGTCGGTCGAGGTAGCGGCGACCGGCCGGCGTTCCTATAATTACGCTCACTGGTGCGTGCATAACGGCGCTTTTACGCGTCCGACCGGAGCAGCGCGCGCAGTGGCTGCCACTTGCCAGTGGCTGCAGCGCAGAGTGTGCACCCGAGAGTCCAAGTGCCAGTGTGGTCGTCGCGCCGGAGAGACATGCCGCGCATCAGGGACGAGCTGCTGGAGAAGTTCGAGCTCGAAGGGAAGGATGACTGCTACAACTTGTTGATGAGCAGCATTGACGCTCGCGCCTGCTACAAGCCCTACGAAAAAGTAAGCTCGACCATTAGAAAATCATACATCCTACTTTTTCTGACGTTTCCCAATTCTTTCTTCCGTCTTTTTCATCCCCTATTGTGTGCATTCCGATCGCGGACGACGAATAGGTTAGGTGTACTTATTTGTTGCATGCGATATATTGCCAACGTTTTACCGCAGTGCACGCTGCATCTTTTCTCTTTCTCTATACTAGTCTCTTACTGCTCTACTTGAGTTCTCTTTGTAGGTAGTTTCATTGGACGGTACTCTATAAGTAAACTGTGCTGTCTTAGAAATATATACCTCGCCTATTCCTGCTCGATGTGCTAAATGTCTTATTGAAGACACAAGCCAGTCACAGAATCGACAGAAATATTCGAGCCAGCAGAAGGTTCATTAAAATTTCTTTTTCTTTGTATTATTTCTACTGAGAAAACTACAAAGAATACGTAAATATCTAAGACGAATGATTATCGAAAACGGAAGGAACATTTCCGCCGCAATATCTGGAGAGCCGAGAATCGAAGAATCGACAGCAGTATAACGGTGGTACCGCACAGCGGCACAAATAATATGTACGTGTCGATCGACGCCCGCGCCTAATTTATTGCGAGCGAGGCGCTGCTGTGCGTCGTTGACGCTTTTAGGACCGCCGCAACTCGTCCGGGCCCCCCATAGTCATCGTGCAGTCGTAGCCTCGTCGACACCTTTTTCTTTCCTTCGACGTGCTCCACTTGCACGCATCAAAAAACGCTCTTCCGCCAAACTTTTTTTACCTTTCGGACGCGGCGTTTTCTTTTTTTACCTTCATCTTCGCAGTTGGTTCTGAACTGCGAAGCAGGCGCGGTGATTGCACGCCGCGATTCCGGTTCTTCAGCGGCTATCGCCCATGAGAGCTCTCTACTCGTACATAATTTGAATACATCGCGCGCACGCTTTCAGTGAATTTTTACGGGACGCTGCACACACATCGCCCGTAACTCTTTACCTTTGCTTTTTGGTAACATTTTTTTTCTTCTTTGTTTGTCTGGAGTGCGTGGAAGAAAGTAGAACGAAATTTATGTTGAATGAACAGTGATTTAATCTTCGCGCCTTTCGATAGATTACATAGATACAAATTTTACGCCGTTCAGAAAGTCACACTTTGAGTAGTAGAAATTTCTAGTACTATGGTTCCTGACCATTTGAAAAACTAACTACAGTATCTCCGTTGTGTTAAAAACGCTGCAAATGAAAATGTGCATTTACGCACGACTATTTTGATAAAATAATAATGATAGTAATAGGCATTTATTGTAAATTACAGTATTAACAAAAGTTTATAAATTCACAAATTAAAATACATATATAAAAACTCTTAATGGTAGTACGAAAAATAAATAAATATCACATTACGTCGTTCATGAATTCGCACTTTGAGTATATAGTATACAGATTTTGAGTATTGTGATTACTGATCATTAAAAAAAGACTCGAATGAAATATTAACTACAGTATCTTTGTGGTGTTGCAAAATGAAAGTAACTATAAACTTATTTATCCACAAGTATTTCGATAAAATAATTATAACAGTCATTTATTGTAAATTGCAGTATTTACAAATTTTAGAGATTCACGAATTAAAATACATATATAAATATTTAAAAAATTAAAATAACTAGAAACATTAAGAAAATATAATAAAATACAACAATACAGAAGAAAAACATACTTTCACACCATTGTCACTGATAAATTACACTCTTTATAAATAAAATGTATATGGAAGAACACAATAATAAGTTGATAACTAAATAAATAAATATTCCCATCCCGGTGAAGAGTGAACTAGTGGAGACAAAAGTCTCATTACTGTAAAGGTAACGGAGAACACTTTTGTATACTCTGAGAATAGCTATATAGTCTTCACAATGGAAAAAGTCAGATAAGATAAAAAGAAAAGAAAGTAAATTTTTGCCCTATTGATAATGGTAAGTTACGTAAAAGTCGATCGTATCTCGAGGCAAGCCCAGCAATATAGACCGACCTATCGATTCTTGGCCGATCGAAGTTCCGCTGAGCTAATCAATTAAGCACCTTCAATAAAGGCGCGAGCTTATTCATTTTAACGGCTTGGTTCCGGCGATTACACCGAATTGGGTAACGCGGCCAGACGTGAAAGGCACATCAGCCCCTTGGTGCTCGTAAGTATTTAAGTTCGGGCGCCTCTACTTGTTTGCGCGCGTGTTCGCCGTGGCGACATAAAATTATCGACTTTTTCCTGTAACAAATAGAATATCGGTAATTCCTGAGTGATAAACTGACATAGGCGCAACCGCACCTAATGGATTAGGCTTGCATTTCTTTTTTTTCCAAGAAGATGCCGCTCGATTTACTTTTGCGACTCGCTTATCGCACTTTTTTTTCTCCGTGGTTAATTTTATTTTCGATGGCTGTGCGCAATCGATTGATTGCTAAGATTATAGGGGCAGCTCGCGTTGCGCAATATGCTCTTTTAATGCTTTCGTGTCGTTGCAATTTATACTTGCCTGCAATTAGTGACGTAATTTTATTATGTGCGCTTGATTGGTAACAACCTCATCGATGCTAAATTTAATGCTTGCATCCATTAGTTCTCCTTTTTTCTGCGCTCTTTACGTCTTTTTCATAGTTTCGCAGTAACAGAACAATTTGAAATTAAAATTTAAAATAAAAAATTGTGGAAAAATTAAATTAAATGTTATGTACAGGTAATTGTATACTTTGCTGCTACTTTGGCCTGTGACGGAGGCTCAGAGGTTGTCATTGTATCTACTAGTTTAAAAAAATAATAATTAAAATTTAAAATAAGAAATCATATACTAAGAGCAATTTTTATGAGAACTGTAGTAATTTTTCGCAATACGCAAATTCATATTGACGCGAGCAGAAGATTTGAGGCTTGAAAGAGAAGAAAATGCCGCCGAAACGAAAGCTACGGTCTATAGATATGCGCGATGGTACTTGACACGAGTTCCACAATCGCAATCAGCTGACTCATATCTCGATGACCTCGGCTCGTCTCTTACTATTGAAATAGCGCATAATGCGAGAGGCGCACCAGAGACGCGGAAAATCGCGATTCTTTGAATCTAAGCGATCCGCGCTCTCCGAGACAATAGGTGCATCGCTGCATGCAGTTAAAAAAAGTCAGCAAAGGCAAGAAGCAGGCCGACCTGCAGAGAATCGGTGCTATCGGCTTGGCCATCCTCGTTAGGATCTCTAAAAATACCAAGTGTGCCTCCTTCGGCTTCTCTTTCGCCAAGGTAATTGGAGAAGTGGTCGCGCGAGCGGAAAACATTGCGCCCGTGTGCAGCCTCGGAAAACAATGGACCTGGGCAGCGCGGCGGCTCATTGGTCATGCGCTTACGCCTCGCCGATGTGACGGAAGAGTCAATTGAACCCCTTCGCTGTTGGGCGTGTGCTTCACCGGTCCCTTAATTGCTCGCTGCCTTTTTATCCGCTCGAATTAGCTGCGCGCGCCCGGGACGACGCGGCGGCGACCGGTTCTGCGAGGATTAATGAGCTTTTTCATTGTTAGCTTCTTCGAAAAATCGTCATTGCTTAATTAATTCCTTCCCTTTTATTTCCGAGCTCGATTTTCGCGACTTCGTTGAGCTAGGATTTCTCAAGATTATGCATCAAGAGAAATGCTATAGTAAACATTACTGTCTTCCGTATAGCAACAGACCTATGACAATTTTTCTTATATTTTTAGAATGTTTTAAGCAAAAATCGTCATAGGTCCAGTATCCATAATAGAATAAATAAATAAGAAAAGGTTTGAAACAAATGTATACCATACTGTTTCTACTGCTACTATGGTATATATTTATTATTACCACAAATGTATAATTGTATGAATGGATGCAATACTCGTAAATTCATAAAATAAATAAATAAATGTTTGACGTAAACTACCTCGTCTCACGTTTGAAGAAAAAAAAGTATAATTGACAGTTCGAAATGCTCGCAACAATAAGTCGCTCGTAAATATATAGTATACAGGACGGTACATTAACAGTCAAGTTAGATAAAAAAAGTGCACTCGGCAAGTGTGCTCGTAAATTGTTAACAAGTCAGTCCATTTTTTTCGACGCTCCGTTTCGCCTGGAATCCCGAGATCGATCACACCGAACGCGTGTCTAGGTCGCGTTTCGACGTTTGGCGCGGTGCGCGGCTCGGGATGACGTGCGCCCGCGCCTCGCGGTCCCCCGACTGTATAGGCGGCGGCGCACGGCCTCTCCTCTCCAAAGCGCGGTGCATACCTAGCGGCCAGTCGCGCTCTCGCCGTTCGACGCGCGCGCTTTTTTCCCCAGTGTCGCTCGGTCCTCCGCCGCGGCCGAACGAGCCGCACGAGTCGAAGCAACAGTGCGCTATTTGCATTTTATAAATCGCGACTCGCGCGCGGTTAAACCGGTGTAGTTGAAAACGATCGCCGCGAAAATCGCTTTCGTTTCTCTGGAAACAGCTGACGTTGCGTAGTCAAGCTCGTTCGCGATTTCGTGATGGAAGACACGAAAGTCAAGGTAGAGGCTTGAGAATTGACAAGCGATATTTTAATTATATGCACTTTTCCATATTCTCTATATACATTTATTTATTTAATTTGAGTAAACTTTTTTTTATATACATCAATTTTGAATTTTATTTTTATTTTATAGTTAAGTTCTTTTAGACTGTAGCTTAGTGTTTTATTTTTATTTTCAGTAAATTTGCAGCGAATGTACAGAAGCGTAGTTTGTGAAACCATTTGTCAGTAGTCGAATATTTTTGGTAGGAAAAAAACAGTTGTATATTATGCATTTGCATGGACTGGCTTGATAGACCGTCTCATCGTTACTTAAAACAGATCCCGCATACACACATGAGAGCAGAGCTCTGAATGATCCATCGGTTAATCATGACCAACGATAGACAGGTAAGCTTATCTCTTTTCTTTTTCTTTTTCACTTTTACCTTTTACGCACGACTTTTTTTTCTTTCACTTCAATTCGAATGCGACGTGCACGTTGTACACAATTTTAGCGTAACCACATGCTCTCGTCGCTATTATACCGCAAGACGTATTTATAAACGTGATTTCTCGACTTTCACTTAAAAAATAGTGCGTGCTCAACCTTGAAACTAAATCGGCTGATACGCTAGATCTCGCACAGTTAACAATTTTGTGTTTTGTTTTATTTGAAAATTAATTACACAAAAATGTACACTACTTCCTTGCGATGTCATTAACAAAATATGAATGCATTTAAATTGCACTTATTTTGTTTGTACTTGGGCACTACAAAAAAACTTTAATACTTGTATAGCAGAGACACAAAATTAATGTATAATTAAGTATCATTTATAAAGTATAATTGAACAAAAGTATTTTAAATTAACAAAATGTTTGTGTGCTTTCTGGCGATGTAGAGTACACAATTTAGTGTAAGCATCTTATCGAAATGCATTTTTACTAAATATTTATTTAGTTTACTGGAGCAATGAAAATAAATCATAATATTTGTGTAATTTCATAGATTGTAATTTCATAAATCATGTTTATCGTGCTTCAATTAAATTCTATACAGAAAAATAATGTCTAGAATTGAATGGATTTTTAACTGTGCAGGACGGTAAATCTATATTGTTTGCTCTTTTCCGTCATTTAATGTTTGGTTGCGTTGATAGGTTCGTAATTCGGGGGGTCCCCGAACCGGCCACATGTGCGCGAATCAAAGTGAAAACTCTCCTCCGCCTGACTCAATGCTTCCCAATTTAGCTGCGATGTATAATATTTACAACAGCCTGCGCTCGCACAATGGATTCCTTTCTTCCGCGCATCTATTACAAACTTCTTGCTTGGGATCATCAGCCGCGGCGTTATCTTTCTAACTATATGAATAAGTCAAAATTACGTCCAATAAGTAAATGTACACTTATTTGAAGTAAAAAGTCTCACTTACGCGATTAGTGGAAGACTTGTCAGTTATAGAATAAGTCTACACCGAAAAAGAAAAGAAATAGTTCTTATACTGTTTCGCAACAGTAATATCTGTTTTGTAATGTTATTTTACTGAAAATTAGTGAAGTACAGACTTTATTAATGAGTTATTAATTCTTTATTAAAAAAACAATGAGTAGTCACAATTAAAACAATAAATTCAGTTGTAAAAATTCACTGTTTCAACAATTTTAGCAGCGATAATTCATTGTTGTTTATAGTGAACAATTTTCTATTTTTTTAGGTATTATCTTTTTACAGTGAGATTCCACTGCTTTTTACAATAAACTGTTTACATTCACTATAAATCAGTGACATAGTTTTGACTTTTGAAAATAGTGTATATGCACTGTTTTTCAGTTAGACTTGACTGCTTTACATTTAGAGATTAGGAAAAATGCTTTGCATCATCAGTAAAATTAACTTTTTTTAAAGCAGTTCTTACTTTACAGAAAAAATAGATAAGTAGAGTTCTGTAAAGCAGATTAAAGTAGATCCTACTCTACAGAAAAGTAGATTTAGCAGATTCTGTACGGAAAATTCAGAAAGTTAAATTAACTTCCAATGTCAGAGTTAAACCTACTGCGTAAAAAGTAGAAGCTACTGATTTTTTTTTTCGGTGTATATTCACTTATTAGAAGTGATTTGTTACTTATTCATATTTACCTAGGAAATACATCCAAATGCTTATTGCGTTTGGCGCAAGAAAATTAAAATCGAGCCGAGTAAATCGGTCAGAATATCGGCGTAAACATCGTACTTTTAGTGATTCCCGCTTGTACACGATCCTCGGCCTTCGTGTCCGATTGCCTCGCGTACGCATCGGCATTTCAACGGCGGCGCTGATAAATAATTCATGGGGAGTGCAGCGTCGTCTGAAAAATGCGAAGTACTAAAATAGTGGTCTTTTGATGGATTTCTATACAGTCCTGGTTCCGGGGCGTCCGCAGCAGTAAATTCCGCCATGTGTACGGAGCGCCGGCCAAGCGGGAGAAGTGCTACGACAACATCAAGATCACGAAAAATGCCCACGACTCGCAGTTCTGTGCAGTCAACCCTAAGTTCCTCGCCGTCGTCACCGAGGTCGCCGGAGGCGGCGCCTTCCTCGTCCTGCCTGTCGACAATGTGAGTATCGGCCAAGCTTGATAATCACCCAGATTGGAAATCGATCAACCTGGGCTTTTACGTTGCATTCTTTTACTTTTTTGCTCTTTTACCTAAATCTACTGATCGTATTAAAATTTATCCGCGAGGATATTCATATTTTCAAGGCAATTGATATTTTTATAAATTAAAATTTCCCTTATTTTAATCGAAAGAAATTGGACATTTTTTTAATGTATCACTCTTATTTAATATACTTTCCGCATCTAGAACTTTATATTTTAAGAAGTGTGTTTATGTTATTTTATAAATCTTACGTTTAGAAATTTCTCCTGTATTCATTAAAATCACACGTAATAAATATATACGACTTTTCTCTTAATACCTTGAACTCTTTTATTTTCGATAATACTTAATGATTTATCAAATCTTAATACATGAAAGTTATTGCTCGAAGAAAACTTTTCTTATTACGCAAAAGCAACGATAATTTTGATTATAAAATGTTCTCCGAGATCTTTGGAAATATGCTACTTTCCTGGACATGCCGCAAAACTGGAAATGTACATGTCTGATGATGCGCAAACAAATAAAAAATAAAATGGTAGGATTTAACATTGACAAAACTTTCCTCTTGCTCTGTATACTTATCCTATCTCCATCTTTATATTTTCATTTGAAATAAAACATAATGCTACTGCGATAGCCTTTGAAGTGGATCGAAATTCTATAGCTTAAAAACTAAAAAAGTTAGCGCATAAACTGCCGTTAATGAAATAAAAGTCCAAGGCTACACGAAGAAAAATGATTAGTAAAACTTAATAAAATAGTAAATAAATTTTGATTAAAAAGTTAAGTAAACGAAGAAGTATATGAAATTTACGCTTGTAGTAAGTAAATTGTACTTAATTTTTTAAGTAATATTTACTTACTTGATTAATGTTAAAGCTTCAAGTAAATTTATTTAAATATTTCAGCAAATTTTACTTAAAATATTCGCTAGCTCAGATGTAGACATTTTATGGAAAACATCTTTATACGCCTAAGTAACAATTGATTATGTGAGTAATCATCATATGTGTTGAAAATATTTATTTTATATGAACTGAAAACAGACATTTAAATAATTTAAATTAAAAAATAAAGATAAACATTTTTTTATTTTTCATTTTCTTTCAGTATGCCGGGACTCATTTTACATCTTAAATATAAATAGAGGTTTACCATGTCAAAATTATGAAATAATTAATTTCTAAGAATATATTGTAATTGTTGCACCTAAAGATGCGTACTTCTTACGAGAACTTTGTAAATTAATTATTTCATCATTTTGGCATGGTAAGCATCTCTAGAATTAAACTACATCTTTATTTATTTAATTCGAATTTTTATTTATTTTTTTTTTTCAATTCACATAAAATAAATCTTTTTGACACATATGATCAGGTGTATTAAGACGTTTTTTATAAAATGACTATAACATATAGATAACGAATACGTAAAAATCAGTATTCTTTTCTAGCGTTTAAGTAAATGTTACTAACAATTTTTCCCAGTGTAATAAAATTTGCTGAAATAGTAAATAAACTTTGCTTAAAAAGTTAGACTTTTTAACAATATTTACAACATTTGGTGAAGCAAAGCAGATATAAGTCAAACGTCAATTTATTTAATTATTTAAACAAATTTTACTAATAATTTTTCGTAGAGTGAGAGAGAAAATCATCGGAAGAGATACGCACACTCTTTTTTCTTTGGCTCGGCGCTTCACAAGTTCTCAGCTCGGGCGCAGATCTAATTGCCACGGCGAAGATGATGCGCCGGAATAAAATGTACTTTCACTGCGGCTATTTCTCAATGTTAATTGCACGAGCAGCGAGTGAATCTCGCGCTCGGCTTTTCCCGCGTCTCTTCAATCTCTCGCGCATTTACATTTTTAGCCGACTTTCATTGCCAGCGCCCGTGACCGCTTAATACCCTGCGCCGTTATACGACCATCGGCAATGGCTTTATTTACCAAGCTTCTATTCTCTCTAAATCAATCCTTTTTTTCTCTTTCCTTGTAGACCGGTAGATTAGAATTCAATGCAAACAGAGTTACCGGGCATACGGGCCCAGTCCTCGACATCAAGTGGAACCCCTTCAACGACAACGTCATTGCCTCCTCCTCGGACGATTGTACGGTAAGGAATTAATAATAATATCCTTATTATTTAATATTCATTTTTTTACTTCCTCCTAGAGGAATCTTTGTAATAGTAAAAAAAGTTTCTCTAAAAACATGTTGGAAGTTCGTTTTGAGTGTTTCCCAATCATTTTATCATGTTGTTTGAAAATGTCTGTGAATCTGCATCTCAGAACCTTATTATCGAGTTTTAATAAGACGAGGTTCATTCCATCTGTTTAACATCTGCAGACGTTTTTTTTCTTTTGTTACCTTCATTAAGATAGGGTCAATATAATGAATTTTCTTTAAATGTATTTGAAAAGGCATAAAAGTTCATATTATTTATCATCAGAATTTTTTTTAGTTATCATCTGTTTTGTTAAACATGGAAAAGTATTACTTTTTAAAATATCGTGGAAAATAATTATTAAAAATCTTTTTAAAAAATCGTGATTATTGATACTATGTAAAAGTGCTGCTCATAAAATATGTTACATGATTTTATGGATTCATTTTTGAGAAAAAAAAATAAAAATGAAAAAATTTATTTAATAACCGCTTTATAAATGCAGTATATAATTGAATGAATGTACTTGAAAATTTATTTTGTTTTAAAGTTTTAGCAACTTCTTTGGTAGTTAGAAAGCCCATTATTTTTTTGAGAAAAATAAGATTTTTATTTTTTTTAATTTACTATATCTAGAGAACGGTTCAGTCCTTCACGTTCTGCAATGGTTAATTTTTCGTTTTTTAGCAATTTCCGACATAATACACAATATATTAGCAGCGATTTTATATATATACACATGTGTATAATAATTTACTTATGTATGTAGGTAAAGTTATGGCACATACCAGATGGAGGACTCTCGCGCAACCTCACAGAATGGCTCGTGGACCTGCAGGGCCACAAACGCCGGGTCGGCTACATCGAGTGGCACCCTACGGCAGAAAACATTCTGTTCAGCGCGGGCTTTGATCACCTTGTGATCGTCTGGGACATCAGCAAGGGTGAAATCGTGAGCGCAATCGACAGGCACCCCGACGTCATCTACAGCATGTCTCTTAACAGGGATGGCAGCCTTTTAGCCACCACTTGCAAGGATAAAAAGCTCCGTGTTTTTGAACCGCGCTCTGGCATTGTCGTCTCGGTTCGTATACGTTAATGGATCTCGCTCCCCCTTATACTTGCCTCCCACGCAATCGCTTCATATCGCTCGAGTAGAAGCGCCGCGCTACACTTTCGTCTGCTTCGTTGAGACAAATTTTTATTTTGGTTAGTGTTTTCATTTAACGTCGCTTTATTTATGCTCTTATTTGGTGCTAATCAGCGACGGAAGTCTACGATGTGTTCGTGAACAAAGCGCATATAATTGTGTAGAAGTGACTGTATCGATCGGGAGAGACCAGGAAATTTTTATTATCATATTTAAATTAAAAATATTGCAATATTTTTTATTAGACAATTAGAAAAACTCAACATTTTATATTATTTTATTTAAAAGAAAAAAAATAGTAATTATAAAGTTCGTTGGTCTTCCTGTTTCAGTGCTCACAACATGGAACGAAAGTTTAATAGAATAAAAAATTTGTAATTCAATCGAAGATTTCTACTTTTCTCGTAAACTATTTTTTTACATAATAACTAGCTTAAAACTGATGCTGAATGGAAACAGTTTACTGACCTTTTTTATAAATTTTCAGGAGGGCATTTGTCACGCTGGAACGAAGGCTAGCAAAGTCGTGTTCCTGGGAGCGTCCGGTCGACTCCTGACCACAGGATTCAGCAGGCATTCGGACAGGCAATATGCAGTCTGGAGTCAACACGACTTGTCGACACCACTGACGTGTGAAACGATAGACTCCAGTAGTGGGATAGTTTTTCCATTTTATGATAATGACACTAACATGGTGTACTTAGCAGGAAAGGTAAGAGCGAACGTCACACTCCCGAGACCGGAATGCATCCCTAGAATTTTTTTACATATCTCCGATAAAAGTGCCTATCTTATCCCCGCGCGGGAATGAAAACCTAGCAATTTTGGCATGTGTACGTAAAAACTCGAATTTCCACTATGAAAACAAAAGAAAGAATGCCTCAAATCTACTATTATTCTACTATTTTTTTAAACCGCTTTATCTATTGCTTGTTTATGTCCAGGGTGATGGCAACATTCGTTACTATGAAGTGGTGAACGAGGCGCCGTGGGTACACTACCTTAGTCAATTCATATCCGGGAATCCGCAACGGGGTCTTGGGATCATGCCGAAACGCGGCGTTAATACGGCCATTTGTGAGGTCTTCAGGTTTTTCAAGCTCCACGCTACAAGGGGCATGTGCGAGCCAATTTCGATGATCGTACCTCGTAAAGTATGTTTTACTGATCACATCATAGACAACAAGTATTCGTAGTTCATTTATAGATTTAACAAGGAATTTATTTAATTTAAAGAGCGATCAATTTCAAGAAGATCTATATCCAGACACTATTGGTACAACACCGGCTCTCTCCGCGAAGGATTGGATTGGTGGAATGAATAGCCCACCAGTACTGATTTCTCTCAAAACTGGTTTGTAACAAATGTTTTTCTTTAATAAAAAAACAGTTTTGACTGCACTAAAAAAATTTTTAATTTTAAGGAAATGATTTACTTCAATAGTACTTATTAAATATTTCTTTGAATCAAGGAACAATTGCATTAAAACTAAATGAATTTATTTGTTTCTAAATAAATTTAATAGTTTAAAAAAAAAATAATTTTTTGACTAAATAAAATATTTAATAAGTACTATTGAAATAAATGTTTGCTTAAAATTAACAGATTTTTCTCTCAGTCTGTAATTGTTAATGACTATATTTATTTTCATTTTTTTTTAAGGAGGCAGCATCACGACGCACAAGCCTCGCGTTTATAAGACGTCAAATATGGGCACAGCGACCGATACAAATACAAAGAGGAAATTTGCATTCCTGTCCACCGAAACAGTGCCTGATTACAGACCAAAGGAGTATAATGAAATAACAGAAAAGAGCCAGAAGACATCTAGTAATCAAAGCACAAAGTTCCATCAACTGCAACAAAAGTTCAATAACGTCGCATTACAGGTAAGATTTATTTTACAATATTTTTGTGATTGGGTGTAGTATGTGTTGCCTTGTTAAAAATAATTAATTAAATCGTTGTACAAATTAGATGCTTGTATTGTAAATTAAACGGATCGTATCTTTTTCTTTCTCACTATGAATTATACTGATACTTCTTGTGTGTTCTAAACTTAAAATATGTTGCATATTAAAAAGTTATCAACAATTTTTGAATGAAATAGTCGTTTGTTTATAATGCACTAACACTTTGCATGGTCAACTTGAAGACACCAAGATGTAGCAACAAATTCTATGAGCTCGTTAGCAAGTTTGGAAGCTTATCTCATTATTATAAGGTAGGTTTAGCGTTATGTTTTTTTATTTATTTTCCTTTTCAATTCGCTGATCACATAATATAGACTGTGAAACATGTTTTTCAATCAATAATATGCATTAATACACACTTTTTCATGTAGCATGAAATGCTTGTTAATAAAATAATCACTAACATAAAAATGATAACAAATTACATGAAAATTAATTTTTATCCTATGTGTTTCTTTTTTGTGATACAGAGTAATATTGTGACATCGACATTGAATGATAATAAAAGTCTGGAAACTTCAGATATACCAAATAACGAGGCTGAACTTAGACTGGCTTACCTGCGTCAATGTGATGAGTTAAGACTAGTCAGACGTCAACTTGCAAATAGCCAATTGCGCGTCAAGGAATTGGAAGAACAAGTACGAAAACATCAACAAAAAAGTTTATAACTATTATCTTATTTTCGTGATATACGAAAGAAGATAAAATATCAAGAATCGGAGATACTATACTACTGTTAAAGTATTGATGTTTCATCAAACATATTTTAGTTTCACAGAAAAAAATCAGCATTTTACAATAATTGATCATCGATGTGCTGAAGCAAATTAATTTAGGATTTTAATTTTAGAGTAGTAATCATTGTATTAAATAGTTCAACAGAATGTTCATATTAAATACAGAGTATTTAATTTATAACAGATATATTGAAAATATTGTACTAAAAAGGGGTTTGCTATTTGCTTCACTTGGTAGAATTTTAGAGGGAAATTTTTGATATTCAATAATAAGATAAAATCTGTGATTTGTTTCTTACGTTAATTCATTCCTTATAGTTCTGCATACAAAAATCTATAAATTGGTTGAATAAACAATGAACTGATATTTCAGTTTATCGATTGTTTTTTAGTTATTCTCAAATTTTATTATTTTTTTTTATATGTAAAAATTGAAAGTTGTAATACGGATGAATTTAAATATTGTAGTTTTATGTGCACTTTTATTTTGAATTTATAAAAAAGATATATTGACTATTACATTTAGTTAAACGAACTTGTGATTCTCATACTATTTATGTATGACCATATTTGTACGTGTTCTATATTTTCATGAAATAAAATGTAATAGTTCTTTTAGCTTCTTAATATTTGAATATGAATTACAATAATCATTATTGAAATCTACTTGTAATACAAAACAATGAATTAATTGACAAATATTCTCGGACCAAGTCGTATACTTCTGCCAAGGAATCATTGTAAAAAAAAGAGTGATACAAAAATTTATATGACATTCAAATGTATTTTTAATACCAATTTTAAGAGATATTACAAAAGTAGTTGTAGAAAAAAAAAGTCGGTAAATGTCGCTCTTAATTCGTATAATACTTAAAAATTAGTTGAATATAACACAATTTATTTAAATATTACACTAAAGCAATGCAAAAACATTCACTACATTTACATTAAAGTGGGCGGGTATACGTTCTCGGCGTTGAATTCGAATGTTTTGCCAATCTAACATCTCAATCTTAAAAATTCATTTATTATAAGAACACAATCATATCAGTGTCGTAATAACACTGACATTATATAACTTATATGCATAGCGTGCCTTCGCAAAACAAAAAAAAAGATGAAATAATAAAAAGTAACTGCCTTTGATGTATTCGCTCCTGTAGCTTAAAAAAGTAGTCGAACTATAAGTGTATTTTATATTAACAAAATAATATTTTGTAATGTACACGTCGATTAGTTGTTTAAATTCTAAGTGAAAAAGCAATTGACGCGCAGAGTTTTCTTTCGACTAGTAGCAAGGGTCAAGCGTGCCAAAGGTTGGCCTTACAATATTGTAAGAAGTTACTTTCACATGTATTGAAACTTAACGTTACAATGGCAGATTTTTTGGCCGCTTATGCAAACATGCCAAAGAACAGATAAAAAGACCGTATGAAAATTGTAACGTAAAAATTGTATCGTAAAGAATCGTCGTTTTTACCTAGATGCCGGTAATAAACGCTTGAGATGCTATATATTTGCACAACTACGCATTATACAAAGCGATGCAAAATTTGTATCTATTAATTGAAAGTTTGTCGAAAATTTTCTAGAAAATATAAAAGAAATGTCTCTCAATAAATGAGCAAATGGCATTAAAGACTTGTCTTTTTTTATTACTATTATGTTGTTTTATAAAAATTATTTAAAACTTTAACCTAAAATATTACCCTGAAAAAAGCGGTTATGCAGCGTTACTACATACCATAGAAGGAAAAAATATTGTAACAAGTACTTATTTATTGTAATCTTCACAATCTGATTGTGATTTGACAATATATTTATATTTTTAAAACACTATTGGTAATAGTGAAAAGCATGTGTTTATATAATAAATATCGTTCTACGAACAATCTCTTATAGTAAAATATGCAACACTGTATGAATAGCATCATTTACAATACATTTTGAATAAAAATTATTTTATCTATTTTCAAACAATGGCATTAAAGAATAATATTTTCGGTACGTTATTCCACTTTGTATCATGAAAAGTATGTGTGATAAGTATCATTTATTTAAATCTACTTTTGACTATTCATACATTGTTTGTAACCATATGGTTTAATTTACAATAAATTATAATGTGGTATTGTATTCTACTATATTTTCTGGTAATTTTTCATAGTTACAATATCTTTTTCGGCATGAGTTGAATAAACTTAATTAAAAAAAATTCTTAAAAAAATAATAAAATACTGTTTTAAAATATCAGTTACTTAAATGGACGGATCAATTTACTTGGAATGTCTTAATTTTAAAATAAAGTAATCTTAAGAATACTATCTTGAGAACACGAATCCAAAGCTTACAGAAGCGATTATCAAGAAACCATACAAGAGTCTAGATGGTGATATCATGGAAGCTGGGTTACACCCATCCGAGCTGCAGGTGTAAACGCATGTTCGGTAAGTGAGACTATCGCCAGGTTGCGTAACATAGTCACAGTAGTTTCCCACATCGACCGAAGAACAAAATCGCTTAGTTCCAATACCACCTATAAATGATTTTAATTAATTTATAATTATCATTGTATAGATTAAAGATAAAAATGAGTTAATTGAGTTAATCATATCAAAGAGTATTAGTATTGATCATGCAAATAAGTTCAATCCACTCTATAAATCTGAAAATGTGATTATTCACATATGTAATGTGTGAAATAAAATTTGACAAATTCAATATAATATTTATAAGTTAAATTAGTTTCATAGACCAAATATGTGAAAATTTCACATTTTCAAATTTAGAGACTATAGTTCTTTGTTCAAGATCTACCGATCGTGAGAACTAAATAAAATTAACTGACGGAAAATAAATAGATGCATTCATCATAAAAAATGCGTTAATCCAATATATATATTTTTTTTAAATCTGTCGATCTTGAGAACTAAATAAGATTAACTGATGGAAAACAAATAAATGCATCGTCACTACTCTTTCGCTGATTTGCAAGCATGCAAAAGCAAATAAAGCCAATTTTATTATTGTGCATAATAAGACAAAAACATTTAAACATATAACATTCACTGGGAATTCAAGGAAATCAAAACTGCAGTGACAAGGTATGGAGGTACACAAATTATATTATATTTATTATTTTAAAAGAGTTAAAACCTCCATAACGTCCGAAGGTTTTGACGCAATATTGCGCCTCGAAAACGTGGTCGCAGCTTTTTGGCTGCAGGTGCTCCACAAGCAAATCGGAGTTCTCGCACATCCACTCGTCTGCCGAAGTGCATTGGTAGCACTCCAATGTTAATGCTCCAATCATACCCATACAATTAGTATAAAGTTATTAGTATAAGATTTGAATAAATTTTAAAAGTTATAACAATATATTTTTCTAGCCGAGTATAAAGTACGCCCAGTACCATTAGTATAGCATTAGTAAAACATTGGCGAAGCGTTAGGTGTGCCAATATGATAAATGCAACTTTATTTTACCCTCGAATCGGCCAACGTGCTTAATACAAAATTTTGCTCCGTAAACGTCATCACATGATTGCGGTTCAATGTCGTATGAATCCGTGAGGAATTCATTGCATAAAAAGGGTTGCGAACTGTTTGTACTCTGACAACGGTAACACTCTATGCCTTGAGCTGTGTGAAAATAAACAAAAAGAAAATATGATAAAATTAAGATAAATTTCTTTAAAAATGCGAAAATAAACATTTAAAATCTTAGAGTTCGAATAAACGAAATCAGTCGGCTGAGTTTCGCATTACTCTAAAGTCTAAAGAGTAAAATCGGGGAAATTTGAGCAAAACTGCAATTTTTTTACTTTATAAAAGAGTGAAACACATGTTTTATAAATTGAAGGGAAAATATAAAAATTTTACCCTTCATAATTACTGATTTATTGATTTTACTTTTTGGGTAAAAATTAAAACATAGGTTTTCGCATAAAGAGTAAAGGTTGAAAAGAATTATTCAATGCATTATATACTCTTTTAGAAAAGAGTAAATTATAGAATAGAAAAAATATAAAAACATCTCATATGCATTTACGAAAGGTTGAAATCGTATAAATTATACAGTTTTAATGTTGAAAAAGACTAAAAACAAATTGTAATCTTTATAAAGTTGAAAATGTTAACCTTACCCTTCTGGAAAAAATAATTGTTTACAACAATTACGGCATGCCGATGAATTATTATTTATGGAGAGTAAAATTTTTATTTTTTACCGTGCAACATTTTTTACTCTTTTATAAAATAAAAAATGACCGTTTCATTGAAATTGCGTCCCGATTTCACTCTTTAGACTGTAAAGGGCAAGATTATTCCGGCGTGAATGAGCAGATAATAGCTTACCGAAAGCCATCGAACGGAACGCGATAACACCTTTAAACTTACCTGTCGGAAGTGGTACGTGCTGTTTTTAATGAAATTTTATATGAGTAAATGATTTGCTCGAGAGGAGTTCTAGTTGGACCATGTTCATTAGAAGGCCGTAATGAGTTTTGCGTTTGGCTAAGTTCAGCGGGACCATTGGGAATATTTAGTAATTAAGTGATTTCTCGGTCTCGCTGCAATTAGTGTAGGTCTATGCGGAAATGACGTAGCTAATAGCAAGTGGTCCTTAGAAAAAGTCCACTTGGGAAGCGTCATCGTCTATGTGGAATTTTAAACTTTTTATTTTTTTCGACGGCCCGCACGTGTTCGTCATATATAAGTATCATTTGAAATTGGCCGGAATTAAGCAAAGGAAGGAAGCTTGAAGACAAGAGTGAAAGGAAATTGGGTATACGCGGAATCGGCAAGGAGCTGGTGGTAAGCGCGGCTATGGAAGTGGAGCGCGAAGGTAACGCGCAGGTTCTCCAGGCTGGCCGATCGTCCGTCGGATGGAAAAAGATTTTCAAGTAAATAAAAAGAGCAAAGGCGAATGGGAATAGAGCCCCGCCCGAAAGACGCGGCCGAAGCCGACGCTCTCGGAGTCCAACTGAGCACGCACGACTCACCTGTTCGGAGAGACAAAGCGAAGAGCGCGAAAAGCAGGGCCGCCGCCCTGGCGTCCGGGTGCATTTTGAGCGGGGAGCTGGGATCGGAGATCGGGAGCGCTCTTCTGGTCCTCGGGCGTGCAGGTTAACCGCAGTGAAACGCCTTGCCCCGTTGCCTGGCCGACGCGCGCGACCTGCCCGATTGCCTGCTGTAAGCGACTGCCAGTGGGAGTGGAGCCGCCAGGCGTCGGTGGCCCGTGGCGGTGACTCGAGAGTCGAGACTCACGCGCTTGGGAGGGGGACCCGCACTCCGCACCGTATGCATTCTTTCACTCGACTTCTTCCAGGACGGCGACGCTGTCGCTTTCGCTTTCGCTCCAAACCTCTTTCGGAGCCGCTCATTATGAGTACTCCTCATTTTCCCTCTTGCAGCAAGCGCAATTCGTTTGGTCATTCGGCAAAGTGATATGATATGGCCAAAAGTCTTATCGTATAACCAATTCTCTTTTTCAGTCTATTTATGCGCTGGATAATCGGACCATCATTTACAATTAATTTGCTACAACGCAAACGATCTCTTCTTTCAACATTATAAATTATTAATTAATCCATTAGTTTCCATTTAATATATGATAAAAAAGTAAAAAGTTTGCTTTACCAAATTAAATAGAAGAAAAATACTAACAATTAAGATTGTTCAGTTTAAGAAATTCATTTTTAAATTAAGATTTACGTAAGAATCCATCTTTACGAGTGTATATTAAATTAATCACTGGACTGGTGTCTTGTTAAAAAAATTCAAATACTCTCTAAAGTTGAATTAGTGGAAAACTACTATTTGAAATAGTGAATAAAATGTACTTTTTGAAATAGTAAATATATGCACTTAAAAATAGTGAAAACAACTAATAAATTAGTGAAATTAATTTTTTTTTAATTGGGGAATTCACTATTTCAACTAGTGAAAATTACAAAATAAATATTTTTTTTATTTTATGTTTATTTTGCACTAATTTAAAAGTGTTTTTTACTAATTAAGTAGTAGAACACTTTTGTTCTATTTCAATTAGTAAAATTGTACTAATTGATTAGTGGAATTTTGCACTAATTCAACTTTAGAGAGTATAAATACGAGAGATTAAATTGTTCGAATATCTCTTTTATATCGAATGCGATACTTTGAATAATTCTATAAAAAACGAGCGTTTACGAGTAGTACATTTATTAAATATGAGTTTGATATGTAGATTAAATTGGCGAAGATCTGTTGACAGATGTTTTCTTGAAAATTTTCGTGTACGCAGACTTGGAACTCTTGGCCCCGTCGCCGCTCTCCGGCTGGAGTTTGTTCGTCAACTTGGGTGGCTTCGTCAGCTTCTGCGAGAGCTTCTTTTTGCCGATGCGGTGCTTGGCGAAGAAGGCGGCTTTGAACATCCGAGGACTCGATCTCTCCTTCTTTCTTGTTCTCCGCGCAGCAGCAGCCACTTCGGAGTGCATCCTGACCGCCGGCTTCGGCTTAATACGTACGTGGGTGGAAATGATCTTGGGCACAGGTAGCTTTGCCTTGGGAATTTTGCGCTCCGTCGTCAATCGTGGCCTCCTGGCCGCTTTTATTTTTTTCATGGCACTGAAAATATTGGCGGCAGCGAGTAGCTGGCAAATGGTTTTTTCGATGCTCGCAATGCTTTTCGGAGTCGAGCGCCTTGTCAAAGCTCGCGGAGGTCTTGGCTCTCCCTTGTCACTCGCCGCCTCGCGCGGCGTCTCTTGCCACTTTTTTATTTGATCGCCGACGTAGTTCTGCAAAGTTAATACGGAGGTAATTGCTGGATTCACTGTACCCTGCATGGCAAAGTGGTCACAGAGTCTTTCTAAAAAAAGTTGAAATAAGGTAAACCGGGGCAAGATGTCACAATATCTCTTTTGTTTATACACGGAGAAAAATTGAAAAGATTTTTATTTAAATAAAATTTACATGACATTTTTACTTACATCTGTTTTGGGTACTCAAGTAAGTAAATATTGCTTAATAAAGTCAGTATAATTTACTTAATGTACGAGTAACTTGTACACGACTATGTTCACTTAATTTTTTAAGCAAGCTTTTGCTAATCATTTTTCTCCGTGTAAACATATTTCTCTGCCGTTTAGTCTGAATATGTATTACGAACCTTTGATTACATCGCCGTATCTGAATTTTCGCTTTAATATTTAGCTCGTTTTCAGACCTATTCAAATAATGGGCATTGATCTACAATTTTCAATACCTTTGATGCTCACTCCCCTGTACAGTTTTTTTTATCAATCCATAAAAGTTCGTGTATTTACGTAATAGCAAAAACGAAAAGCTGCTAAATTTTTGTATTCATATTTAGTTTTCTGAAATTAATACCGTATGGGGAAGATGCCAGTTCAGTTATTAATATATTTTGCCAGTGCCATATCTTACCTCAAAAACCCGTGAAAATAAATATAACACGTTCATTTTTTATTTTTTGTATCCAGTGTGTAAAATGCATCGTTAATTATATATAAGCTTAATATTATAATGCTAATTTTTCGAAGATTATTTAATTTTTTCTTATGGTATCTTCCCCATAATTTGTAAAAAATTTTGCTTGAATATTTAAACAAAATTTACTTGGCGCTTTAACTTATATTTGCTTTGTTTAATCAAGTAACTATTACTAAAAAAATTCAGTACAACTTCTTACTGCATAAGTAAATTTTATATATAACTTCATTTACTTTTTAAGCAAATTAACTTTTTATTTTAATGTTTTCTTTAGTTATGGCGGTTTCTCCCAGTTTACCTTATACTTATTATTTTTTTCAGAATGTTAGTCTCTAACTTCTTGCCCAGAGAGTAGTCATATTTGTATGCGATCATTTCTATAGGTGTGCGCTAATCACTTTTACTACTCGCTCCGGGTGCTTAGCAAAATAAATTTAAAAATATTTACCTAATAGTAAGTTTAACGTGTATTCATTCACTATACGGAATATCGAGAAGCAGGTTTAAATTTCAAAAATTATAACGAAATAATTCATATAAAAGTATTTATGTATTTCATCACTTTATCTACAAAAACATTTCATATTATATGTTAATGCACCTATTCATATATACATATATGTATACATAAGAACTGCGATGGGGTATGTACTCGTTAAGATTTAGGCTTATCCTTGCTTGCATAAATCACATTTACCTATCGCAACGTATGCACATGCACATGTAAAATGCAAAAACATTACGCTGTACACATTTCTTATTGTTATAATATATATATATATACTCTTTTGTTGAGTCACTGAACACGTCTATTTTCAGTCAGTCACATTTTGTTTTTTTTTTTTTCAGAAACAAAACGTGAAAAGTATACTTTTTTATTTAAGAAAGAAGATATCCAGTAAGCATATTATGCCGTTTGCTATTCTACTTTCTTTCCGGCCAGCTATAAATAGAAATAGTATTCTAAAATAAAAATTAATATTACTTATTTACTTTGTTAAATTTTACACAGGCGAGTGTGCTTCACAATAAAACAAGTGACACCAACGAGAAAAATGTGCTTCGCAAACATTGATTTTTTTTATTTGTCCTGCGCATACCAGTAGTTCATTATTTTTATTCATTTTTTTCTTCTTAATATATTTCAAAAATGTCTAACTGCAAATAAATATTTAGGTTTTAATAAATTAATTATAAAACCTTTTCCTCTTCTTTCTCTTTCGAACTACTGATACTGAAGTATGTTGCATTATTTTTAAGGAATAAAGGGCGAACAATAACCAGGATTAATTTCATTTTAATTTTGAATTTTTAACGAGTTTTAAACAATTACAGTCATCCAAGTCGAAGTCTACCCTGAATCCTTAAATATTACTTATAAACGTATAACGTGCTTACTAAAATACTAAATAATAAACGATAAGCATATAAATTTGTGTTTTACAAAAAAGCGCAAGGAAGCCCTTAATGTATAAAAGGACGTATAAATTCATTTCATATAAAATACTATGCGAAACTTTAATTAACTTAATTAAAATCTCATTTCGATAAAAAAGGTCGATCACTTATTATTAATAACGAATTTTTAAAAACTTTCAATAGTCATAATATAAAAGCAATGAAAAATTCTAGTCTAATGTCAAAATTAATTAAAATTATTTACAAATCTATTTGGTAAAATTCATTAAATTAGAATATTATTTAGTCTTTTATAAATACTTAATAATTACTTTTGAAATTGTAAATTATTTGCCATAAGGCACTGTCTAGATAACTTATTTAAAGATATTTTTAACGTCAGCATAGAATACATTGTCTTATCTCGGCATTTGCAACATCATTAACATCAATAACGTTATGTTCGGTATCTGAAAGATTTACCTTATGTAAAGGTTTGTTCAATGTCGTTTGATATTGATTCGAAGATATTAACTTCAGGTAAGACTTGAGACCCTTCAACGAACGATACTGACTATTAGGTAGCCTACTGTTTGGATTACTACCAGTCATATCAAGTATAGAGGGTCCAAGTGCTGCACCGACCTATAATCATGAATTTTTATGGAAAATTACATCCAAACTGTAGATTTTGCAGGTAAGAACAAAAAAGTAGGAACTCACCTGTTCAAAAACAGTAGGACTGTATTTAGGTGGTACAAACAATTGTCCGCGATTTTTACGTACACCTTCTTTTACTCTTGCCGGAACAGTATTAACTAAACGGCCAGTATTGTAATTACATTCTAAAGTATAACTGTAAATTAATCCAGTGAGTTTGTACACAGCTACTCTACCAGAACCTTCACGAGACATTCCATCACGTTTGTCACTAAAAGAAAATATTTTTACCTTTAAATTATTCTCGTAAATTATGTTAAGATTTAAAATTAACTCAGTCTACTTACACAAGATACATATTTTTTTCAGCGAAGTTGCAGGAAGTAAAGTGAAAGTTTTGGTTGTTTATAGACATCAACTTTGGTAACAACATGCAGTCAGCAGAATGATCTGGATTGTCAAAATAGTTTCCATACATAAAAATTCCTTTTTTTGAAGCATGGCCGTGAAAATCAATGTACAAAAATATTCCAGAAGATTCTGGATTTTTTGAAATTTGTTTCAAATCATCTCCAGAACATAAATTTTCTAATGACTCGATAGTTGCATCTTCATTATCTAAAGTATCTTGATTTTTTACTGCAAATACGATTTTATAAATTTGTCATTAGAATAATTATTTTTAATCTATGTTGATAAATATAACTCACAAATAGATTTTTCCGATGCCAAATAATTTCGAACACGACTGCCTTGTTCCATGTATTTATGTTTTTCTTCAACAGACATTAATGTTACCTATTGAAATATAATATATTTTGAAATACATAGAATTTTACTTAAATAAACATATAAATAAATAAATTTTACCCTTTGAAGTAATTTGCAAGTTTCATTAGAAATTGAATTCATGCTACTTATAGTATCGAAGGAGTTTGTGACGAGATTCTTCTGAACACTTTTATCAGCACTTTTAGGTACTTCAGGAACTATATCATGTATTACTTCTCTTTCAATTTCTATCAATGAATAAGAATTATGATAATACCTAAAATTTTAAACGATATATGGTACATTTATACATGTTGTAAATAAAATACTGTATTAATAAAAATTTCTTTTAGATAAGAACCTAATTAATAAATTTGCTGCATATATTGTTGGATGATCAACTATCGATGGATTCAGGTACAATCGATTCAGATTAACTCCTTTGGTATCCATTCGATAATATCCCTGAGCTACTCCATCAGGATTGAGCATTGGTATAAGCTTGAATACATAAAGTCGACGTAATGTAATTGCTATTTGATCTTCTCGATTTAATAAGAAATTCAAAAATCCATTTAAAACAAAGCTAGAGGGTGTTTCTCCTGGATGTACTCGTGCACTTAAGAAAATTATCTAAAAAGTGTAAATAAGTAATTAAAATTAATACGTCAAAACTTAAAAAAAAATATTTTCATTACATTACTTTTTTATTTTGAAATTGAAAAGGTCTTTGCTCATTCTCCTCAGGAAATAAGTCTTTTATCTTGGCTTCTCTTATTGGTAATATATTGTAATATGAACTTATTGTCAAAACCTCTAGTCTTCGTCCTTCGAGAGATTTTATAGCACACTCTCTGTGGTAGTAAATATCGTCTACTCCAGTACTACAATTTGCTATCTTAACATTTATTTTTTTTAAATAGTTTTGTAAGTCAGTATATGAAAATGGATATGTAAAGGCAAAGTAAGTTATAGCATTGCGATTATCCGGAGTTCGGAAATTAAATGAAAGAATGAATTCATTTTTTTTATCATCCGCCTGTAACATTTGAAATATTATACATTAATGTTCTGATTTAAAAAAAAGGTATTTTATATAAAAAATTGTAAGTACCGTAAAAGTAGGTTTCTCTTTAATTCTTTCCCACTGTGGATGTCCTGGAATAACTTTGTATACAGGACTCATACCCTGACTAAACATTTTTACTTGTTTATTTAAATTAACTAAATTGAGTTTAACACAGACACCTGGCAAGGCAGCTTTAACACCAAAATAAAACCAAGTCTTGTTATTATTCTGAAATTCTGTTCCATGGCAATCGTGTTTAGTCCAAATATTAAATTCATAACTAGGAAGTTCATTAACGGATTTGTGACTTTTATTATTTTCACTTTTTCCTGTAAAGTTAGATGAATTTTGTTAATTCATATTTTATTAATTCGATAAATAAATCTGAAAATATCTTACCATAGTCAGCCTTATTAATTTCAACTTTTTCAACATTAGCAAGATTAGCGGAATCAAAATTATTATAGAATATAAAATCTCCACATTCAATATTTTCTTCCATACTTTCAATTTTTGTGTAAATTTAATTATCTGAAAGAAAAATACATTTTAATAACCTTTTAATAAATTACTGTTAATTAAACTTGCATTAAAAATCAGATTATATAAACGACCTACTTAGATATTCAACATTGAGCCGCTGTAAATTGCACCTTTAATTTACATGTAACAGACATAATATTAACATTTTTTCTTACTATGTTTTGTAATAATCAAAAAAGTTTAAATCCAAAAACAAAAGCAAAAAGCACGCCCGCAGCTCCCAGATCAGCAATTGTGAGAAAGCTATCCATTTTTTTATTTCTTCGTAATATTTGTTTATTTTGTCGAAATTCGTATCACTTTTCCGGCTGACTTAAATTTTATTTCTTGCCTTGATTTACGGACGAGTCCATTTTATGGAATGCTAGAAATGGTATATACCACACGCTTTTTATTTAGTTTGCATTCGCATTTCGTCTGCTCCTATATGTGACAAACGTAAAATTGCTAAAATGTCAACGCCTACGGTCTATCTACTAAACAAGCCAAGCGACTGTCGCGCCTTTAGACGTACAGCAAATACTTTTTATTATTTTAAAATCTACACGTTAGTGGGACAAATTTTGGCCGTTACTATTTCTTCACCAAGATAAAGTGCAATTTATTTTTTGGAAGATTAATAAATTAAAAATTCCGAAAATGACCATTCACAAAATGATTTAATTCAGCAATTTAAAAGACCCGGGACGTAATAAAATGATCGATACAACGGAGTCACGCCAAATACTAGTCAAAAGAGCGACGAAAAATTTTCTTTAACATTTTCTTTTATTTTTTTTTAAATTACTATCCTTGCTAATTTTAATTGCTTGCTAATTATCGTCAATTTATATTTAACAATTTAAAATTAAAAATGATAGAAATTTTATTACCTTCTTGTCTGTATTTGGACAGTTATTTTTACGTTTCACGTAGTACTTCCTCTTCCTTTTCGCATGGTAGATCAGCTCAAGGATAGCTGATGAGACAACTGTTTGGGCATTTTAGTGATTTTTCTTAATACTCCTGCACCATGCCGAAGAATAAGGGTAAATAAGTTTCTCCAGTTTATCAGTACACGATTAAAAAGTTAAATGCAGTAAATAAACTGTAACAGCTGCTTGGCTAGAAATTTGGAGCATTGTTATGGTCAATTTACGATAACCTATATATTTGTCAATGTTCTAATCTGTGCATGTTCGACACATATTTGCGTTGCTCCAAAACGAATTATTAATTTGTTACTATGTTATTTTTAACCTTTTGAATTTCTTTGTAGGAAAGGGAGGTAAAAACAGGAGGAGAGGAAAGAATGAGAACGAAACAGAGAAGAGAGAGTTGGTCTTCAAAGAAGATGGTCAAGGTGAGGCTTAGTAATGTAAACCATTTCCTTTATGTGAATATATTTTTTTTATTTTTTTTTTTATGTTTTTTTTATGTACAACACTTTATTTAAAAAAAGGAAAAATTTTCAATATTTTAATTCTTTAATATGTCGTAAATAGAATATGCACAAGTCACAAAAATGCTTGGAAACGGTCGGCTTGAAGCAATGTGTTTCGATGGAGTGAAACGATTGTGTCATATTCGAGGGAAACTACGTAAAAAAGTATGGATCAATCAAGGTGATATTATTCTCATTGGTTTACGTGACTATCAAGATGCCAAAGCCGATGTTATTTTAAAATATACTGCAGATGAAGCCAGAAATTTGAAAACTTATGGAGAATTTCCAGAAACAGGTAAATTTGATGCTTTCAATTTTATTCTATTTAATAATTCATGTACTTATAATAGTAATTATTTGAAAGAGCTAATGTATGCTTTGTTGTTTTAGTGCGTATTAATGACACAGTTACGTTTGTGGAGGATGGTTTCGATGAAGATATTGAGTTTGGTGATGAAATTAGTGACGATGATGAGGATGATGTAGATAATGTAAGTAGCAAATTTATGTTTACATTTTGGACAATAATTTTATTGCTTATAATTAATATTGAATCAATATGTGTTTTTTTCAGATCTGATGATTCATAAGCTGAGCCATTGCTCAAAATAACTTTCATCATCAAGTAATAGAATAATTGGTACATATTTTCATCAGAATAACACTAATATGAAGATCTTTCATCGACAAATATAAAGTTTGGATTTAAAAACATTCATTTATTCCTGGTGATCAAAGAACTTCATTTCTAATTTATTTTGATGAAACTATGTACTGGTTCTTCTACTATTTGTTGATCAAAGTTATTTTGGTTACTTGCATTATGATGTTGCAAGACAGTCATATTCTATCAAGATATAATGAATAAATAACTTTGATTATTTAGATGTAAAAAAAGTTATTTGTATAAGTATAGTGGGAAGTGAGCATTTTTATGTCTACATTTTTTAAGAGTATTCAAACAAATAATTCAATTTAAAATATTTCTTTTGTTAAAATTATATGATGTACCGTTTCATTTCGAGATCCATAAAATATTATTTAATTGTATTAGTTTTTTTATTTTCATCACCTTAATCTTTAAAAATATAAATAATGAAAAAATTATGGATTACTGGAATGTGGAGAGAGGTTCAATAAGGTTTGTTGACTCAATGAAGTAAATACGTTTTAGTAGAAGCATTTTTAAGACTTTATTACATGTACGTGATTGTGCCTTTGGTCCTTAGGTCGGGTGGGCTCTAGGCAAGTCCATTGAATGCAGCACAGTGGACATTTTACATTATAATTTATAAATCTTGGATGTGTAGACATAATCCATTTTAATATAATATTTGCATATTAATAGAATATCTTTACGCTAGGAGATTTCTAAAAGTAGCTATGTTTTTCTCGTTCAAGTTCTTTTCTTCTCGTTAATCGCCATTTATCAACTTGTCTTTGACGTCGTTTACATTAAAAGCTACTGTCTCTTACAAAATAAAGTCAAATTTTTTTCCCATTATTCTTTGAGGTCATCAAAATTTTCTTAAATATATCCAACGTCAAATATATCCAAATTTTTATCAGCATCAAGAGAATAAAAGTTTAACGTTTAAAAAACAGTCATCGTTATCTCCTTCGCTCTATAAATAATAAAAATATTCACCATGCCATAAAATTGCATAATCGTACATTTACATATATAATTTATAGCTAAAAATAATTATAAATATACACAATGAAAAAGATTGTTAGGAAATATCCCTTTAAATAAGTCAAATGTACATAATTATTTCGTCGTATCGATCGTTTCTTTTTTTCTATCATCATTAAAAACACGATGGCTTGCCATTACCTCAAATCAGAAACTCACATTGCATAATAAATCTTTTAATGGATATTATGACTTTTTAAATGAGATGCAGAAAAAGAGAAAGAGATGGGATATCTCGCAGCTTTTTATTGTGCTTCTTGTGTCACGGCGTTCGTGCTTTGCGGAATGGCAAGTCAGCATATAATAATCGTTCAACGCTTTTTTTGTCTCTTATAGAATCATGACAGTATTGCGCGGGAAAGCATAGTATAATATATAATCTTCGTTTACAATTATTATTATATAATTATTCATATTTTTTTTTATCATCTTATCTCACCCACCGAAAGCCGAAGCTCATAGAATTCTTAATGTTTATAAATTAACAATGATTCGGTCACATAATGTCGAATGTATATATAACTGTAATGTCGATTCGCCAGTGCGACTCGGCGCTTCGACATCCTCGATTTCGACTGCGCGCTTATAAACTCTTCTTCTCGCTCTGCCGTGTTTGGCTATCTCCGAAGCCTATAGAGCTACTTTTGTATTTTTTTTTAATTATTTTTTCAATTTATTTCAATGATAGAGAAAAACAATGAATGTTTCATAATGGACGGGCTGTCATGATGTGTTAGTCGTCGCTTCTTCTCGAGAAGGAGGCTGCGGAGGAGGGTGAGATGTGAGAGACTGAGATATGAGCGAGAGAGAGAGAGAGAGAGAGAACGAGCGGCGCCCGTAAGGCTAGAGAGCAGGACAGGGGGATCGAGAGAAGCTGTTTCTAATCGAATTTTCGTCTTCGAAAGTTGATACAAACGCGCGACTCTAGGCCCGGGGCTTTCTTCTTTTTTTGTCGTCGGGTTGTAACGGAGAGAACGGGACTTGGGTCGTCCTGCGTTCGTCGACACCAATGTTTTAAACTTTTTTCTCGTTTCCATAGCTGAACCGCGGAGACGCTGAGGCGAGGCTTCACTGGCCCTTTCTTTCCTCCGTCATGAATTGATCAACGATCTTTCGCATAGACTCGCGCATATCGCCGCTGCCATCCATGTCGTCCGTTCCAGATATCGACGTTGTCGTTGTTCTCGTCACTCTGCTTATTCTACTTGTTTTTTACGTAGAGACCAATGAAATGTGAAAAAAGATTTTGATGAGTAAGGCATTATATCCAGACTTGTGAAAAAATTTAATCATCCATTTTTAATGATAATTCAATTATATAATTATCAATTATTTGACCAAGAATTATTAATTATTATTAATTATTATTTAATGCCTGGCTAAGAGTGTGTCGTTTGTCAATTACACACGTTATCAATTAAATTTTCAATTAACTATACCCAACTAATGATTTAATTATCAATTTTTAATTATTTGTTTATTCAATTATTCAATTGTTTGGCTGAGAATTTCACATTTAAAAATCTGACAAAAAATAAAAATACAAGGCAAATACAAAATATGTGTTTATATTTGGAAAAATTATGCAATTCGCAAATCGCGTGATGTAAAATAGAATTGTATACACATTGAATACATTCCATTAAACGAAATTTGTGCAAATTTGAATTTGGCAATACACAGGTGCATGTACACACACAAATGTATACACATACTTTGTAAGTACTCCCAACATATGCGTAAACTAAGCGAGTAAATGTTAATTTATGAAGGAAAATTATTTGAAGATTAAATAAATTAAATTGAATGAATGCTAATATAAATTAAATTTTAAAGACGTGCAAGTTAATTAAAATTATGTACTTAACATTTGTGTGTACATAAAGAAATTCCAAATCATTTTACTCAAATCATATTTTATGTTTGATTTGTGTTATTTATAATACATAATTATGTTTTTTTTTGCATAATACCTGCATTTTTTTTCATTACACATATATTTTATACAAAACGCATTAATTATTAATTCTTGGTCAAATAATTGATAGTTGAATCATTTGATTACGCATTATTGGGTATAGTTAATGGGAGATTTAATGAATTAAGCGCAGTCCTGATTAAGTACGGTATTATTTTTTTCAATATAAAAGTGCGTTTCTGTGATGGAATTATTCTTGTGTTCGTGAGGCTTACCTTTCATGAGTTTCCGGATTCGTCTCGGTCATGCTCGTCTCCATGAACGTCGGCTCATTTTGTTGTAAAAAGTCATTTTTCTGTGTGAGAGAAAAATAAGCGTATACGTCATTCTTGGAAAGATTGATTAAAAATTGAGAAAAAAAAATCCTCTCGGTGGGCTTATTTTCACAAGAGCCTTAAACAAATACACGTTATGCACAGCGTATTTATTTACAGTATTGCGTTTATTAGCCGTCGATTCATAGATACTATAACATAACTTAATTTGTACATCATGCCCATCCAAGGGTTCGATACTAGACACATATAAAAAAAGTGACAAAGTTACTAAACATTTGACAATATATATTATTGTATAAGCACTGTACTTTACTTGATAAACCAAATTGCCGTTTACTCTTGAACAAATGGAATAAAAAAAGAAAAAGTACACATTGAGTTAACAAAGTTTTTAAAGTACAGTCTCTCCTTCGATAAAAAAAATGAAAAAATTGTTGGCTAATTTAAATGAGAATGTCAAATATCTTATAAATTAAACTTAAAATTACATGATGATATATATAAACTATGATGAAATGAAAATGTATGATGATTTGTATATAATTTTTATTTCAAAGCAGTATCTCTGCCTTTTGCCAAGACAAAGAAAAGCTTTTACTTTGTTTCGAAGGATCGCTTGTAGCTTTCGTGTTCTGAATACCTTTGGGCGTACTGTTTCTTTATTATGCGAAGTATTGTGTATAATTAAAAAAAGATAAATAATACCAGTGCTACACGCAGCGAGCTTGTGAAGAAGAGCTGACAAAAGCTGCCGAATATAATGATAATAAAAACAATAATAGTAATAAAAAGCACTTTAGCGGTCGTCTCGGTAAAGTCATATTCATCCTACCTAATTTTTAAATAGATAACGATTGTAGCTCTAAACAATTTAAAAATGTGTTATTTCATCGATTGTTTTTTTGCGTTTACATACTGAGCTGTGGTCCAAGAAAAAATCTACTTTTTAGAACGACAAAATAAAAAGTTAATTGTAGCACTCAAATTTGAATATGATAAAAGTACTAGCATTGTTGGACGAACTGACAATTGTTTTCAAATTTTATTGCAATATTCTTCCTCAACTACGCAGATAACTGCACACCTTTTGATAATTATTCGCCTAACAATCCTAATTTCATACCTAGAATGAATTTGTCCATGGTCCCTCTACACTTTAGCTTTATCTTGAGTTTTTTTAAATTATCGTGATTTCTAGAAGATCAATTATAATCAAGAGAAGATGTGGAAAATAAAGGTATATAAAAAAAATATGTAAATCCTATTATTAACATCATGCGTGCACCAAAAAAATAATGTATACGATTAAAAAAAACTACATAGGCAAATATAATTATAATTATCGTTGTTATAAAAAAACCTCATGCGAATTCAATGTTCTACAAAGCATGCACTACGTATACATTGATCTATTTCGATACTTTTATGTACATTAATAGTCCGACACATCAGAAAAAGAAAGCTTGCCCTAGCAGAAAATAAACTAATCAAAATGGCGTATTAACTCAAGGCCGGCAACGACTTTGGCCAATAAATTCTGTCGCAATTGAGCAGCGGTTTACCAAGATTCGCCATCAACTGCTCTCTTTTAAATTTGAGGTTACGATATAACAACAAATATAAATGCTTCGCATGAAAAAAGGAATAAAAAAATAATAGAAACGAATATAAATATCAGGCTCAGGAATAGACATAATGTTAATCTTATACTTGTGTCTATATTTCTTTTTTATTCCTTTTTACTCTGTGGATACAAATATTGCACACGTGTTTTTCAAACAAATGTATTTGATGCGTACTATACGCCTGTACACGATGCATCTTACAACTTAACCTCAAAATTCAATAAAAATATCAGGTTTAATTGTTTATTTAAGTATGAGAAAAATTTTAAATCATTTTTATTAACAATATAATGGTACACATTAAACAGTTTGTTTTTAAGACTTTCATTTTTCAACATTCACTGGCCATCGATGATTTGAAAAGCGAGAAGAATTAAGGAGATTCATTGAGTAGTGGCTTGTGGAGCGGTTGGCCAAATTTTATATAATTGCATTAAACGATGCAAACTTTATTAATATATATACGTTACCTATATTCATTGATTTTAACGAGTTGTTACAGACGATTACAGACGGCTTAGTTTGGATTTAAAATGATTTTTATAAAAATAGAGACGTACCCAGTGTCCTTTAGGGACCGACTAGAAAGGGTGCTGCTGACGCTCTCAAGACTCTCTGGCTCCAGAGCGAAAATAATGGCAAGTAGAAGAACCACAAGGGACAGGACGGCAATCATCCAGCACATGCAATTCGACTTTTTACTTTGCTCCCTAGGTGTGGCCGTAACTTGACCGATTTGCCATTGCTTCGGGTTCGCTCTTTCGACCTGCTTCTCTTGCTCTAACGCCAAACATCCCGTACGATCTCGTATAAGTCTTCAGTATTTTTTCATTCAATTTTAGCTTCTTGCACGGGATTTTCGGATTGATTATCGAGCAAGTATGAGCTTTGTTTCCATTATGGTAGTACTGTCGATCCGAAGTGGAATGAGAACTTTTTCTAATCCGATTCATGTAGTATTTACATTTGACAATGTGGTAAAACAAACTAATAGTATAACTGCATGTAATTGTCAGCATAGAAAGATGCAATTTTTAACCTATTTTACGGTGTTACCACATTTATTTGACTTGTTTTTGGATAAAGATTAAGTGGTGTCCAATCGCATATATCCAATCGAAATTGTTCTATATCGCAAATGTTGCTTACATTTGAGCTTATCACACTATTCAATTTTATTGAAATCTGAACGACCAATGTTTTTAATTTTATCAATATCTGGAAGGTGATTCTATTACCAACAGCACTACCTTAAAAGGAAAGAAAGGAAGGTATAGGAGTCAATCCGAAAGTCTCGCCAAGATATTGGATGATAGAATGATGATGCCGCACCAGAAGCGCCCCTCATGTAGTCGGAAGAGATTCCTTGATGCTTTTTGAGATTTTTTTTGCGATAAACCGATCATGTTTGAACGCGAGACTGCTTAATAGCTGCAAGTGACTATATAACTCGCATTAACACCTCTGTTTAGCGAACGTCGAGTCACAACCGCGCACTTCGATGCTAACGATGGCCACTGAAAAATTAGCTTGCTTCTTTCTGCTCTGCATCGCAAGCTTTGTTTTTCTGTGGCTTTCTGTGTCACGTATCTTTAAGCCAGCACCAGAAATATGTAAAAAACGATCGGACTATTTTATTAATTATCTACTTGAACGTTCTTTTTCTAAGATACTGTAAGTTAGATGGCTAGCGAAAATTGGAGCATGCAATAACTTAAAAAGAGGTAGGGTTAAGGGGAGGTCGTACCATCCTACATTACCGACCGCGATACGAATCGCTGTTTTCAACTTTTCTCTGTCATTTATTAGTGAAATAATGCACAAATTAAATTCCACTCAAAAAATTCATTGAAGAAGAGGGCTCAACTAAGATAATTGTAATACGGAGTCAAAAATTATAAAATTAATAAATTTTTTAATTTGACATAAAACGATGTTGAGTTGAACGATCGCAGCGCCATTGCTTATTTGCTAGTAAGGTAGCGACGATTTTTGAATCCGTATTACAATTATCTTAGTTGAGCCCTCTTCTTCAATGAATTTTTTAATTTGTGCATTATTTCACTAATAAATGACAGAGAAAAGTTGGAAACAACGATTCGTATCGCGGTCGGTAATGTAGGATGGTACGACCTCCCCTTAAAAAATTCTGAGAAAACTATCCGAGAGACTTATCTTGCCCGCAGACTGTTAAATTTCTCGGGAGGCGAAGCAAGAATGGTCCTCATTAATGAATGTCTTAAATGTATGAGCGCAAAGGCAAGAATACAGGGCTCCATCCAGGTGTTACACCGATAAACAGGCAGGCCTCACCAACAAGCCATTGCAGCGATTAGAATGTACATGATGTACATTAATTAAATTAAATCATTTGATTATGAATTATTGGGTTTAATTAATTGGAAATGTAATGAATTAAGCCCAAGCCTGTTAGAATAAGAGTGCGTGACACATAATACACATATAGAGATGTGGAGTCAAAAGTTCGGAGCGACGATAACAGACTGCAGAAGGTTGGCGAGCAGACACCTTAGTTGATGTTTGAAGGGTTCTGAGGTAAGGAGCGGGGCTTAGCTGTGTGCGTGAGAGAGTGCGGTACCTTGGTCGTCCTCCATGGGAGAGAGCTCGGCACCTTCGTGAAGCGCTACATCAGAGCCGCTGGAGCTTCCCAGGGTGCGTCTCTTGCTCGGCGACCTTCGCCGACTGCGCTGCGGCGAGCAACCTTCACTGTCGGTGTCGCTGATAGTGCCCTGTCTCGAGTCATTTTTCGTAAAGGCCTCCTCATTGCAAGAACCCGGGGACACGTCGACGGCGAACTGCGACTCCCAGAGCTCGGCCGGGACGCTCGCCTCGCCACCCGAGCCGCCCGTACTTCGCCAAGACTCTTGAGGCTTGGTGTAGCTCGTCTGTTTGCTCGCCGTCTCCTTTGCCTCCTGGCCGAGCTCTTCCCTGGCTTCCGAGTATCTCTCCCGACGAGTGTGGGCTTCGAGCGACCTCTCCACGTCGGTTAATTTTGCCGATGCGTTCTGTTCTGCTTTGGCCATATGACTGCCGCCGTGGGAGCTCTTATTCAGTTCTAGATTCAAGTCGTTTACATCGTACGACTCCTTCACGGTAGAGTGTCGAGGAGCAGGAGCGGGTGGCTTTGTCGGAGTAGAAGAAGCATGCCTCTCTACAGTCCCATCAATCTCAGCCGAATCATGCCCTGACCCATCCAAAAGGACACGGACAAGAACAGGAGCAAGGACATAAAGCACATTGATACACACTAAAATCATTAATTCTAGCCCGAGTCTGCTTAAATGTGACACTAAGACACATGGATGTCTGTGGATTCTATAGCTTTCAAAAGTTCGCTTTCTTTTTTAGCTTTATGAGAATGTGAAAGTAGAAACGTTGGAAAGCTTACAAGAAAGACCTTGAGCGCGTATTCCATTAAATCAACAAATTTCTTTTTGCACAAAAGCTAACAAACTTCGTGTAGCTTATCGGGTTAGTTATGCGCTTCTTGTAAGTTAAGCTTTCTTATTAGTACGTATCAATATTGCATTAGGATTAGTTACTTGAAACATTTAATAAGATAGTGTCTAAAATTATTGCCTGCATTTTACTAAAGGTACCATTTGAAACTATCTAGTACTAAATCGACAATTATCTAACTCGAACCAATGTCAAACAAAAAGTGAAGATATATTTTAATAAAACAAAGTATAAACGACTTAAGAAAATACTAAGCAAATGCTTTGTACAGGTTAATTGACGTGAATATTTTATTAAGAACAAGTACCTTTGAAATAAAAGACACGCAACACAATTAGTGTAGTAAGCGTCAGCTTGTGCTACCTATGGAAGATAAAGCTAAATATAACCGAGGGCACCAAAGTATAAGTTCAACATGACTTGATAAACATACTGATCCTTCGACCTAAATCAGTGTGGTGTTTCCATCATGATAAATGATATGAAATACAACGACTTTAGCTCACTTTACCTGTTTCTTTCTTCATTCGGTTTTCGTCTGCAAGAAGTTGTGCTCGCTTAGCCGCTTCCTCAGTGATATCTGAAATTCATAATGAAAAAACCTGAGTTCGACATTGGTATTGGTTGGTTAAACATTAAAAGCAGTGATTTGACAGAGATTAGGATGAATGATGTATTTCCCTGCATGGTATACCTCGGATCATGCTTCACTAGACTGTGGTTTCCTGTTAATTTTAATGAAACTTATTACTTACGGCAGTACGATTTAACACACGACTTTTATGCTTAGCTAAATTATAATAAATTGGAGAAAGAAATAATAATACTTAAAAATATGGGAAAAAAATAATAATAAATTGTATCTTTTCTCTTATTAATTTCCAATTCTCGCCGATAGGTGTGCGAAACAGCGCAAAAACCTGGAATCATGCATCAAACACAGGTAAAAAGCCATTAAAATTATAAAAACACAAAGAAAAAGAATGCTCACAATGACATTGTGATTCATGTCGTGTGAAATTTGCGAAGAGACACTCTTATAGAAAAACGAATTTATTTTTACATATAAATCTATCTTTAATCTTGGACATTTATGACTGTCGGTAAGACTTTAATTCTAAATAAAAAGAACTGATGATCAAGATTAAAGAAGTTATTAGGTACTGTTAACAATGAAATTACAGATAAATGGATGGTAGCTTATATAATTAAATATTGTGAAGAATTTCATTTGAAATTCCGCTATACTACTTAGAACCAAAAACACGATTCAATAAACCGATTTCCTTCAGTTTAATGAATAAATATGTTTTATAACAGTAGCTAGAGAATTTTAAAGTCATATGATATGTGTAAACTAAGGTTACAAAAAGCATTAACTTAATTAATCATGTTACACACAGCTGGTATATATAATTTATGTGATATATGTACGTATATAACACTGATTTTGCAAGATACCTTTACTGCTATTGTCAGTGAACTCGGCAGGGCTGGGTGGTGGGGTCGCTGCCGTACGCACAGACTTTGTAATGACTGTGGTGACGGTTTGATGTGCGTGAGGTGCAGAATGCGATAAGCTACTAGAAACATCACTTGTCATTATCGTAACTGACTGTTGCACAATTTGAATATCAGATCTGCTAATTTCATGATAAGACTGAGTGTTTTGTGGAATGCGAGTATCTACTCTACGAACTAAATTTGACGCATTTTCTAAAGTATTAGAAGATTGTAACCTAACATCAGATTTAATTGCTAAATCGTCTTTAACTCTAACCGAATCAATAGCAGGAGTTACATCGTAACTGCCTGATTGTTTAGAATCTTTTGATTCTCTTTTTGTATCTTCCCAAAATTTGCCCGTTGCATCTTTAATACCTTCCGCAGCATGATCAACTTCCTTCACTATTTTATGTGTTGCACCTTTTGTCTTCTTTACAATGCTGGATATAACGCCTTCTTTAGATTTCTTTTCCTTATCACTACTAGTTCGATTTGACGACTCACGACCTAACGAACTTCTTGCTGAATTTGACTCAGAACTGGAAATGTTTGGCATAATTGGGATATCATTAGCCGTTGATGCAGCCATCCTAGAGTCTTCAAGAAACAACCTAGTTGCTGTTTTTGTATCGTCTAAACTAATATCAGTCTTATTTAACGGCTTTTCATCTACCTCTATATTATTTTGATAATCTTTATGCTTTGGGATATTTGATGGAACATTCTGCGAGTCACCGGTTTTTAAAATTTCATTTCGGCCTTGTGCTACTTTTGCATTTTTACTAACGTCTTCTGCAGCAAAATCCGTGTCTTCAGCACCCTGTTTAGATCCCTTGAACATGCCAGAGAAAAAACCACCAATTTTTTCTTTTGTTTTTTTGTTTGTTGAGTGTTAACCTTGCTGGGTATGACCGTTTCATCAAGTTCGACGGAGACTACGTCCACTCGGTCATTGAGTTCTACTTCTGCATCTTTGATAGCAATATTCATTTTGTCAATTGTTTCTTTCCCTTTGCTCCACGCTTCATTCGCAACACGATTGGCGTCTGCCTCTGCTTTCATTGCGGCTTGCTTTGCTTTTTCTTCTTCATTTAGAGCTTCATGCTTTGTTTCATCGACGAAGTCCTTAACTTCATCAACTACTTCTTCGGTGGCGTGTTTCGCACCTTTAAATATTCCAGAAAAGAAGCCACCAGATTTATCTTTAGACTTTTTGACGGTGTCTTCCGTTTTCTCCAGTGTATCTTTAATCGCCTTGTCTGCTTTCTGCTTGGCATCTTTTACTTTTTTCTCGCTTTCAGCAGCAGCATTTTTCAGATCTTCATCTACATTTTGTACCTGTGTCTTTCTGTCGCTGATCACCTCCTTAACTTGATGCGCTACATAAGCTGCGCCCTGGCCCATAGTCTTTTTTAAGTCGTGCACGTTGTCTTCAGTTTTTTTACCAGTTTCACTGACAGTCGCATTTGCTTTGCCGACGGTGTCTTTTAATTTTTTGCCGGCTTCACTCACAGCATGTTTAGCGTCCGACTCTGCTTTCTTCGCAGTTTGCTTTGCTTTTTCTTCTTTATCTAAAGCCTCCTGTTTTGTTTCCTCAACAAAGTCCTTTACATCATCGGCCACTTCTTCCGCGGCATGTTTTGCTCCTTTAAATATCCCAGACAAGAAGCCGCCAGCTTTATCTTTACCCTTTTTGGCGGTGTCCTCTGATTTCTTCGCTGCATCTTTAACTGCATTGTCTGCTCTCTGCTTGGCATCCTTTATCTTTTTCTCGCTTTCATCGGCAACTTTTTTTAGATCTTCATCTACTTTTTGCACCAGCGTGTTCGTGTCGCTGATCACATCCTTAACTTTATGGGTTACACTATCCGCTCCCTGGTCCATTTTGTATTTAAAATCATGTACGTCGTCTTTAATTTTTGTACCAGCTTCTTTGACAGCCACTTTCGTTTTGTCAGCAGTTTCGTTCACTTCTATGCCGGCTTCCTCCAAAGCATGTTTAGCGTCCGACTCTGCCTTCTGTGCTTGCTTTCTTTGCTTTCTCTTCTTCATCTAGAGCCTCTTGTTTTGTTTCATCGACGAATTCCTTTACTTCATCGACTACTTCTTCGGCGGCATGTTTCGCGCCTTTGAATATTCCAGACAAGAAGCCGCCAGCTTTATCTTTACCCTTTTTGGCGTTGTCGTCCGTTTTCTCCGCAACATCTTTAACTAACTTGTCTGCTTTCTGCTTGGCATCCTTTACCTTTTTCTCGCTTTCAGCAGCAGCTTTTTTCAGATCTTCATCTACTTTGTGCACCTGCGTCTTCGTGTCGCTGATCACCTCCGTTACTTTATGTGTTGCACTATCCGCACCCTTGTCCATTTTGTGTTTTACGTCATGTACGTCGTCTTTAATTTTTGTACTAGCTTCAGTGACAGCCACTTTCATTTTGTCAACAGTTTCGTCCACTTTTTGGCCGGCTTCATCCAAAGCATGTTTAGCGTCCGACTCTGCCTTCTTTGCTGCTTGCTTTGCTTTCTCTTCTTCATCCAGAGCCTCTTGTTTTGTTTCATCAACGAATTCCTTTACTTCATCGACTACTTCTTCGGCGGCATGTTTCGCTCCTTTAAATATTCCAGACAAGAAGCCGCCAGCTTTATCTTTACCCTTTTTGACGGTGTCTTCCGTTTTTACCGATGCATCTTTAACTGACTTGTCTGCTTGCTGCTTGGCATCCTTTATCCTTTTCTTGCTTTCAGCAGCAGCTTTTTTTCAGATCTTCATCTACTTTTTGCACCTGCGTGTTCGTGTCGCTGATCACCTCCTTAACTTTATGGGTTACACTATCCGCTCCCTGGTCCATTTTGTGTTTAAAATCATGTACGTCTTCTTTAATTTTTGTACCAGCTTCTTTGACAGCCACTTTCGTTTTGTCAACAGATTCGTCCACTTTTTTGCCGGCTTCATCCAAAGCATGTTTAGCATCCGACTCTGCCTTCTGTGCTGCTTTCTTTGCTTTCTCTTCTTCATCTAGAGCCTCTTGTTTTGTTTCATCGACGAATTCCTTTACTTCATCGACTACTTCTTCGGCGGCATGTTTCGCGCCTTTGAATATTCCAGACAAGAAGCCGCCAGCTTTATCTTTACCCTTTTTGGCGTTGTCGTCCGTTTTCTCCGCAACATCTTTAACTAACTTGTCTGCTTTCTGCTTGGCATCCTTTACCTTTTCTCGCTTTCAGCAGCAGCTTTTTTCAGATCTTCATCTACTTTGTGCACCTGCGTCTTCGTGTCGCTGATCACCTCCGTTACTTTATGTGTTGCACTATCCGCACCCTTGTCCATTTTGTGTTTTACGTCATGTACGTCGTCTTTAATTTTTGTACTAGCTTCACTGACAGCCACTTTCATTTTGTCAACAGTTTCGTCCACTTTTTGGCCGGCTTCATCCAAAGCATGTTTAGCGTCCGACTCTGCCTTCTTTGCTGCTTGCTTTGCTTTCTCTTCTTCATCCAGAGCCTCTTGTTTTGTTTCATCAACGAATTCCTTTACTTCATCGACTACTTCTTCGGCGGCATGTTTCGCTTCTTTAAATATTCCAGACAAGAAGCCGCCAGCTTTATCTTTACCCTTTTTGACGGTGTCTTCCGTTTTTACCGATGCATCTTTAACTGACTTGTCTGCTTGCTGCTTGGCATCCTTTATCCTTTTCTTGCTTTCAGCAGCAGCTTTTTTCAGATCTTCATCTACTTTTTGCACCTGCGTGTTCGTGTCGCTGATCACCTCCTTAACTTTATGGGTTACACTATCCGCTCCCTGGTCCATTTTGTGTTTAAAATCATGTACGTCGTCTTTAATTTTTGTACCAGCTTCTTTGACAGCCACTTTCGTTTTGTCAACAGATTCGTCCACTTTTTTGCCGGCTTCATCCAAAGCATGTTTAGCATCCGACTCTGCCTTCTGTGCTGCTTTCTTTGCTTTCTCTTCTTCATCTAGAGCCTCTTGTTTTGTTTCATCGACGAATTCCTTTACTTCATCGACTACTTCTTCGGCGGCATGTTTCGCGCCTTTGAATATTCCAGACAAGAAGCCGCCAGCTTATCTTTACCCTTTTTGACGGTGTCTTCCGTTTTTACCGATGCATCTTTAACTGACTTGTCTTCTTGCTGCTTGGCATCCTTTACCTTTTCTCGGCTTTCAGCAGCAGCTTTTTCAGATCTTCATCTACTTTTTGCACCTGCGTTTTCGTGTCGCTGATCACCTCCTTAACTTTATGGTTGCACTATCTGCTCCCTGGTCCATTTTGTGTTTTACGTCATGTACGTCGTCTTTAATTTTTGTACTAGCTTCACTGACAGCCACTTTCGTTTTGTCAACATTTTCGTCCACTTTTTTGCCGGCTTCATCCAAAGCATGTTTAGCGTCCGACTCTGCCTTCTTTGCTGCTTGCTTTGCTTTCTCTTCTTCATCTAGAGCCTCTTGTTTTGTTTCATCAACGAATTCCTTTACTTCATCGGCCACTTCTTCGGCGGCATGTTTCGCGCCTTTGAATATTCCAGACAAGAAGCCGCCAGCTTTATCTTTACCTTTTTGACGGTGTCGTCCGTTTTCTCCGCAACATCTTTAACTACCTTGTCTGCTTTCTGCTTGGCATCCTTTATCTTTTTCTCGCTTTCAGCAGCAGCTTTTTTTCAGATCTTCATCTACTTTTTGCACCTGCGTCTTCGTGTCGCTGATCACCTCCTTAACTTTAGGTGTTGCACTATCCGCTCCCTGGTCCATTTTGTGTTTTACGTCATGTACGTCGTCTTTAATTTTTTTACCAGCTTCTTTGACAGACACTTTCGTTTTGTCAAAAGTTTCAGTCCACTTTTTTGCCGGCTTTATCCAAAGCATTTTTAGCTTCCGACTCTGCCTTCTTTGCTGCTTGCTTTGCTTTCTCTTCTTCATCTAGAGCCTCTTGTTTTGTTTCATCAACGAATTCCTTTACTTCATCGACTACTTCTTCGGCGGCATGTTTCGCGCCTTTGAATATCCAGACAAGAAGCCGCCAGCTTTATCTTTACCTTTTTGGACGGTGTCCGTCCGTTTTCTCCGCAACATCTTTAACTACCTTGTCTGCTTTCTGCTTGGCATCCTTTACCTTTTCTCGCTTTCAGCAGCAAGCTTTTTTCAGATCTTCATCTACTTTGTGCACCTGCGTCTTCGTAGTCGCTGATCACCTCCTTAAATTTGTGGTTACACTATCCGCTCCCTGGTCCTATTTTGTGTTTACGTCATGTACGTCGTCTTTAATTTTTGCACTAGCTTCACTGACAGCCACTTTCGTTTTGTCAACATTTTCGTCCACTTTTTTGCCGGCTTCACCCAAAGCATGTTTAGCGTCCGACTCTGCCTTCTTTGCTGCTTGTTTGCTTTCTCTTCTTCATCTAGAACCTCTTGTTTTGTTTCATCAACGAATTCCTTTACTTCATCGACTACTTCTTCGGCGGCATGTTTCGCGCCTTTGAATATCCCAGACAAGAAGCCGCCAGCTTTATCTTTACCCTTTTTGACGGTGTCCTCCGTTTTCTCCGATGCATCTTTAACTGCCTTGTCGGCTTTCTGCTTGGCATCCTTTACCTTTTTCTCGCTTTCAGCAGCAGCTTTTTCAGATCTTCATCTACTTTTTGCACCTGCGTCTTTGTGTCGCTGATCACTTCCTTAACTTTATGGCTTACACTATCAGCTCCCTGGTCCATTTCGTGTTTAACTTAACATCATGTACGTCGTCTTTAATTTTTTACCAGCTTCTTTGACAGACACTTTCGTTTTGTCAAAAGTTTCATCCACTTTTTTGCCGGCTTTATCCAAAGCATTTTTAGCTTCCGACTCTGCCTTCTTTGCTGCTTGCTTTGCTTTCTCTTCTTCATCTAGAGCCTCTTGTTTTGTTTCATCAACGAATTCCTTTACTTCATCGACTACTTCTTCGGCGGCATGTTTCGCGCCTTTGAATATCCCAGACAAGAAGCCGCCAGCTTTATCTTTACCCTTTTTGACGGTGTCCTCCGTTTTCTCCGATGCATCTTTAACTGCCTTGTCGGCCTTTCTGCTTGGCATCCTTTACCTTTTTCTCGCTTTCAGCAGCAGCTTTTTTCAGATCTTCATCTACTTTTTGCACCTGCGTCTTTGTGTCGCTGATCACTTCCTTAACTTTATGGCTTACACTATCAGCTCCCTGGTCCATTTCGTGTTTAACATCATGTACGTCGTCTTTAATTTTTTTTACCAGCTTCTTTGACAGACACTTTCGTTTTGTCAAAAGTTTCATCCACTTTTTTGCCGGCTTTATCCAAAGCATTTTTAGCTTCCGACTCTGCCTTCTTTGCTGCTTGCTTTGCTTTCTCTTCTTCATCTAGAGCCTCTTGTTTTGTTTCATCAACGAATTCCTTTACTTCATCGACTACTTCTTCGGCGGCATGTTTCGCGCCTTTGAATATTCCAGACAAGAAGCCGCCAGCTTTATCTTTACCTTTTTTGACGGTGTCGTCCGTTTTCTCCGCAACGTCTTTAACTACCTTGTCTGCTTTCTGCTTGGCATCCTTTACCTTTTTCTCGCTTTCAGCAGCAGCTTTTTTCAGATCTTCATCTACTTTGTGCACCTGCGTCTTCGTGTCGCTGATCACCTCCTTAAATTTGTGGGTTACACTATCCGCTCCCTGGTCTATTTTGTGTTTTACGTCACGTACGTCGTCTTTAATTTTTGCACTAGCTTCACTGACAGCCACTTTCGTTTTGTCAACATTTTCGTCCACTTTTTTGCCGGCTTCACCAAAGCATGTTTAGCGTCCGACTCTGCTTTCTTTGCTGCTTTCTTTGCTTTCTCTTCTTCATCTAGAGCCTCTTGTTTGGTTTCATCGACGAATTCCTTTACTTCATCGACTACTTCATCGGCGGCATGTTTTGCTCCATTAAATATCCCAGACAAGAAGCCGCCAGCTTTATCTTTACCCTTTTTGACGGTGTCTTCCGTTTTCTCCAAAGCATCTTTAACTGCCTTGTCTCCTTTCTGCTTGGCTTCCTTTACCTTTTTCTTGCTTTCAACAGCAGCTTTTTTTAGTTCTTCATCTTCTTTTTGCACCTGCGTCTTTGTGTCGCTGATCACCTCCTTAACTTTATGGGTTGCACTATCTGCTTCCTGGTCCATTTTGTGTTTAACATCATCTACATCATCTTTAATTTTTGTACTAGCTTCACTGACAGACACTTTCATTTTGTCAACAGTTTCGTCCACTTTTTGGCCGGCTTCATCCAAAGCATGTTTAGCGTCCGACTCTGCCTTCTTTGCTGCTTGCTTTGCTTTCTCTTCTTCATCCAGAGCCTCTTGTTTTGTTTCGTCAACGAATTCCTTTACTTCATCGACTACTTCTTCGGCGGCATGTTTCGCGCCTTTGAATATTCCAGACAAGAAGCCGCCAGCTTTATCTTTACCCTTTTTGACGGTGTCTTCCGTTTTCTCCGATGCATCTTTAACTGCCTTGTCTCCTTTCTGCTTGGCATCCTTTATCTTTTTCTTGCTTTCAGCAGCAGCTTTTTTCATATCGTCATCTACTTTTTGCACCTGCGTCTTTGTGTCGCTGATCACCTCCTTAACTTTATGGGTTGCACTATCCGCTCCCTGGTCCATTTTGTGTTTTACGTCATGTACGTCGTCTTTAATTTTTGTACTAGCTTCACTGACAGCCACTTTCGTTTTGTCAACATTTTCGTCCACTTTTTTGCCGGCTTCATCCAAAGCATGTTTAGCGTTTGACTCTGCCTTCTTTGCTGCTTGCTTTGCTTTCTCTTCTTCATCCAGAGCCTCTTGTTTTGTATCATCAACGAATTCCTTTACTTCATCGACTACTTCTTCGGCGGCATGTTTCGCGCCTTTGAATATCCAGACAAGAAGCCGCCAGCTTTATCTTTACCCTTTTTGACGGTGTCTTCGGTTTTCTCCGATGCATCTTTAACTGCCTTGTCTGCTTTCTGCTTGGCATCCTTTACCTTTTTCTCGCTTTCAGCAGCAGCTTTTTTCAGATCTTCATCTACTTTTTGCACCTGCGTCTTGTGTCGCTGATCACCTCCTTAACTTTATGGCTTACACTATCCGCTCCCTGGTCCATTTCGTGTTTAACATCATGTTCGTCGTTTTTAATTTTTTTACCAGCTTCTTTGACAGACACTTTCGTTTGTCAAAAGTTTCATCCACTTTTTTGCCGGCTTTATCCAAAGTATTTTTAGCTTTCCGACTCTGCCTTCTTTGCTGCTTAGTTTTGCTTTCTCTTCTTCATCTAGAGCCTCTTGTTTTGTTTCATCAACGAATTCCTTTACTTCATCGACTACTTCTTCGGCGGCATGTTTCGCGCCTTTGAATATTCCAGACAAGAAGCCGCCAGCTTTATCTTTACCCTTTTTGACGGTGTCTTCCGTTTTCTCCGATGCATCTTTAACTGCCTTGTCTCCTTTCTGCTTGGCTTCTTTTATCTTTTTCTTGCTTTCAGCAGCAGCTTTTTTGATATCGTCATCTACTTTTTGCACCTGCGTCTTTGTGTCGCTGATCACCTCCTTAACTTTATGGCTTGCACTATCCGCTCCCTGGTCCATTTTGTGTTTTACGTCAATGTACGTCGTCTTTTAATTTTTGTACTAGCTTCACTGACAGCCACTTTCGTTTTGTCAAAATTTTCGTCCACTTTTTTTGCCAGCTTCATCCAAAGCATTTTTAGCTTCCGACTCTGCCTTCTTTGCTGCTTGTTTGCTTTCTCTTCTTCATCTAGAGCCTCTTGTTTTTGTTTCGTCAACGAATTCCTTTACTTCATCGACTACTTCTTCGGCCGGCATGTTTCGCGCCTTTGAATATCCAGACAAAGAAGCCGCCAGCTTTATCTTTACCCTTTTTGACGGTGTCCTTCCGTTTTCTCTCCGATGCATCTTTAACTGCCTTGTCTGCCTTTCTGCTTGGCTTCCTTTATCTTTTTCTTGCTTCAGCAGCAGCTTTTTTGATATCGTCATCTACATTTTTGCACCTGCGTCTTTGTGTCGCTGATCACCTCCTTAACTTTATGGGTTGCACTATCAGCTCCCTGGTCCATTTTGTGTTTTACGTCATGTACGTCGTCTTTAATTTTTGTACTAGCCTCACTGACAGCCCACTTTCGTTTTGTCAACATTTTTCGTCCACTTTTTTGCCGGCTTCAATCCAAAGCATGTTTAGCGTTCCGACTCTGCTTCTTTGCTGCTTTCTTGCTTTCTCTTCTTCATCTAGAGCCTCTTGTTTGTTTCATCAACGAATTCCTTTACTTCATCGACTACTTCTTCGGCGGCATGTTCGCGCCTTTGAATATCCCAGACAAGAAGCCGCCAGCTTTATCTTTACCCTTTTTGACGGTGTCCTCCGTTTTCTCCGATGCATCTTTAACTGCCTTGTCGGCCTTTCTGCTTGGCATCCTTTTACCTTTTTTCTCGCTTTCAGCAGAAGCTTTTTTCAGATCTTCATCTACTTTTTGCACCTGCGTCTTTGTGTCGCTGATCACTTCCTTTACTTTATGGCTTACACTATCAGCTCCCTGGTCCATTTCGTGTTTTAACATCATGTACGTCGTCTTTAATTTTTTTTACCAGCTTCTTGACAGACACTTTCGTTTTGTCAAAAGTTTCATCCACTTTTTTGCCGGCTTTATCCAAAGCATTTTTAGCTTCCGACTCTGCCTTCTTTGCTGCTTGCTTTGATTTCTCTTCTTCATCTAGAGCCTCTTGTTTGTTTTCATCAACGAATTCCTTTACTTCATCGACTACTTCTTCGGCGGCATGTTCGCGCCTTTGAATATTCCAGACAAAGAAGCCGCCAGCTTTATCTTTACCCTTTTTGACGGTGTCTCCGTTTTCTCCGATGCATCTTTAACTGCCTTGTCTCCTTTCTGCTTGGCATCCTTTATCTTTTTCTTGCTTTCAGCAGCAGCTTTTTTCATATCGTCATCTACTTTTTGCACCTGCGTCTTTGTGTCGCTTGATCACCTCCTTAGCTTTATGGGTTGCACTATCCGCTCCATGGTCCATTTTGTGTTTTACGTCATGTACGTCGTCTTTAATTTTTGTACTAGCTTCCTGACAGCCACTTTCGTTTTGTCAAAAGTTTCGTCCACTTTTTTGCCAGCTTCATCCAAAGCATTTTTAGCGTCCGACTATGCCTTCTTTGCTGCTTGCTTTGCTTTCTCTTCTTCATCTAGAGCCTCTTGTTTTGTTTCATCAACGAATTCCTTTACTTCATCGACTACTTCTTCGGCGGCATGTTTCGCGCCTTTGAATATTCCAGACAAGAAGCCGCCAGCTTTATCTTTACCCTTTTTGACGGTGTCTTCCGTTTTCTCCGATGCATCTTTAACTGCCTTGTCTCCTTTCTGCTTGGCATCCTTTATCTTTTTCTTGCTTTCAGCAGCAGCTTTTTTCATATCGTCATCTACTTTTTGCACCTGCGTCTTTGTGTCGCTGATCACCTCCTTAGCTTTATGGGTTGCACTATCCGCTCCCTGGTCCATTTTGTGTTTTACGTCATGTACGTCGTCTTTAATTTTTGTACTAGCTTCACTGACAGCCACTTTCGTTTTGTCAATATTTTCGTCCACTTTTTTGCCAGCTTCATCCAAAGCATTTTTAGCTTCCGACTCTGCCTTCTTTGCTGCTTGTTTTGCTTTCTCTTCTTCATCTAGAGCCTCTTGTTTTGTTTCGTCGACGAATTCCTTTACTTCATCGACTACTTCTTCGGCGGGCATGTTTGGCTCCTTTAAACCTCCCAGACAAGAAGCCGCCAGCTTTATCTTTACGCTTCTTGACGGTGTCCTCAGATTTTCTCTGCAGCATCTTTAACCGCCTTGTTCTGCTTTCTGCTTGGCATCCTTTATATTTTCTCGATTTCATCGGTAGCTTTTTTTAGATCTTCATCCACATTATTGCACTGCGTCTTAGGGTCGCTGATCAATCCTTAACCTGATGGGTTACACTATCCGCTCCCTGGTCCAATTTTGTGTTTTACGTCATGTAAGTCTTCTTTAATTTTTGTACCTGCTTCTTGACAGCCACTTTCGTTTTTTCAACAGTTTCGTCCAGTTTTTTGCCGGCTTCATCCAAAGCATGTTTAGCGTCCGACTCTGCCTTCTTTGCTGCTTGCTTTGCTTTCTCTTCTTCATCTAGAGCATCTTGTTTTGTTTCATCAACGAATTCCTTTACTTCATCGACTACTTCTTCGGCGGCATGTTTCGCGCCTTTGAATATTCCAGACAAGAAGCCGCCAGCTTTATCTTCTACCCTTTTTGACGGTGTCTTCCGTTTTCTCTGATGCATCTTTAACTGCCTTGTCTCCTTTCTGCTTGGCATCCTTATCTTTTTCTTGACTTTCAGCAGCAGCTTTTTTCAGATCGTCATCTACTTTTTGCACCTGCGTCTTTGTGTCGCTGATCACCTCCTTAGCTTTATGGTTGCACTATCTGCTTCCTGGTCCATTTTTGTGTTTTACGTCATGTACGTCGTCTTTAATTTTTGTACCTGCCTTCTTGACAGCCACTTTCGTTTTTTCGGACAGTTTTTCGTCCAGTTTTTTGCCGGCTTCACCCAAGCATGTTGGCGTCCGACTCTGCCTTCTTTGCTGCTTGCTTTGTTTTTTCGCTTCTTCATCTAGAGCCTCTTGTTTTGTTTCATCGACGAATTCCTTCACTTCCTCGGCTACCTCATCAGCTGCATGCTTCGCTCCTTTAAAAATGCCGGAGAAAAAACCACTAGATTTTTCCTTGCCTTTCTTAATAGATAGAAGAGTTTTTTCTTCATTAATAGATTTTGGCGTTTGTTTCTCGTCAAATTCTTTTATTGTATTTGAGCTTGTATTTTCTTTTTCTTTTCTCTTGTATATCTGGACTATATTTGTATAAATATGTAGATTTATAAGGGCATGCATCAATAATTCCTGCTACATTTCTACTATCCTCTAAAAATTTAGCAGTAATATTTTTTACATCCTCCTCATTGCTATCTTTTAATTCAACCGATTTGGATTTTTTGTCGGATTTTGAACTTTTAAATTTTCCAAAAATTCCACTAGATTTCTCTTTATTTATCTCACAATTTCCTTTATCACTTATCGTTTTTTCTGTCAACTCCTGCTCAATAGATTTTATCATAGGAGTGGTCGAAACAGAATTTTTCACATTCTCAGTAAACTTTTTCGAATCTTCTTTAAATGGGAAAGTACTTTTTCTTTTCTCTTCGTCTTCACTGTCGAAAGAGATCTCTTTAGTTACACTCTGTTCTCTAGAGGTATTGGATTTCTGACTCTTTACTTTTGGACTTTTAAATACGCTAAAGAAACCACTAGTTTTATCGTTATTTTTAACATTACCGTGTTCGGTAGAAATTACAGAGTCATCTTTTGATTTCCCTGCTTCTTCACTATTTTTTGTTCGCATTTGAATTTTTGTGCTGTCTTCCACGTCCGCATCGGTAAGATCGATGCTTTGTAAAACTGGTTCGTTACTGTTGTCGGTATTTTGTTGAATATCGTGTAAAAACTTTGCTGTAATTTTTCTATTTTCTTCGTCACCACTGTCAAAGGATGTATCATTGGATGATTTCTTATCTTTTGATCTACTTCTCTTTTTACCTTTTAATTTTGGGCTTTTAAATATTCCGAAAAATCCGGTACCCCTTTCTTTTCCTACTTCTTCAGAGTTTTTATCCGTCTTGTTAGTATAAAGATCGTTAT